>CP136056.1:348497598-354342598 GCA_032464435.1 Aegilops umbellulata
GGACACAATGTCTGGAGAATTTAAAGCGTAGTCCTCTCACGAGGGCGACAACAATGAGGAGGAGGAGGAGGAGGAAGAAGAGGGTCCTCCACGCAAGGGCGAGAAGAGGGCAGCCTTGGAAGACCTGGAGGTCGAAGCCTCCAAGTGGGACAAAATTACCCTCCCCGATGACTCGGAGTCAGACGCCAAGACCATTCCGAAACATCGTCGCCGGACCAAACCCCAACCCGACTCGTAAGTAGCCCGGGATTCTTCACACTCATCCAATTTCTATGAACTGTGATGATAACTCTAAGTTCTATCCTTTTAGTCCGGCCCGCAATCTCCCCCAGCTATCCTCGTCCTCGGGGGATCTGCCGTCGGAGATGATGGAGAGCGAGTCGCCTTTCCCAGCTTCCCCGCCGCCTAGGGCGGATGACCCCGAGGTGTCGTCCCATAAGACCTCCCCGAGCCTTGAAGAGACACGGGGAGGGGGGGCAATTCAATGGTGGCTGAGGGCAACACCTCGGCTGCCGGGGGATTGAGGGGTACGACCCCCATGAAGACCGGCGACGGGGGCCCTGGTCAATCCGTCCCCCAGCCACATACTACTCCGGAGACCCACAAGGATCCAGAGTCCAATAAGCAACCTCCCGCGAGAAAGGGAGAAGCGGCAACCTTTACTAATCCGGAGGCGCCAAATACCATGGTGAACTCACTGCAAAGTGCGTCTGTCCTAGATGAGCACCGCATCCTGATGGGTATGATGGCTGAGAAGATTCAGTCTGCCAAGAGCGGGTTGAACGAAGCCTTTTCCAGCCTGCTGGTAGGCTTCGAGGTACGCAATGTAATAATTTCTTTTTTCATTTTTTATGAGAGATATGCCTGTATATAGATAGTAGCCCCTGAGACTCTGTGCGATTCTTTGAAAAAGAAGTGAGCAGAGGATCAATAATCATTTGTCAGGTGGTAACATACTTCTTGTCTGGAATAACACAGGCTTCTCTATTGGCGGCGACTGCCCAGTCAGCGGAAGTTTTCGAACTTAAACGGAAACTGGAACGAGCCGATGAGGACCTAGTCCTTGTTAACACGCGGCTCGACCAGGCGCAAGGTATAAGATACACTTTGCTGTATACCTGTTTATGTCCGTGTTTTTTGGAAGTTCAAGAGCTGCAATGTGCGTATTCGTACAGATGGTGCCGCCACGGTGAAGACCCTCAGGGGTGAGCTTGCCCAAGCCAAAAAGCAAGCCAGGGTAAGCCAGACAGCCGTTGATAAAGCGGTTGCGGACTTATCGGCCGAACAGGCCGCTCAGCGCCGTTTTGAGGAACGGGTGACCGAGATGGAGCAAAAGCTCAAGGAGACCGCCGCCAAGTGCGAGTCCTTAGAAAAGGAAAATAAGGCGAAGGGGATCGAACTCGCCAAGGCCCTTCAAGACACTTCGGATGCGCGGTCCGAATCCTGCGCAGCGCGCGAGGAAATCCGTCAGGCCGGACAGATAGCGGCCGGTAAGCCCTTTCTTTTACAGGCTAAATTTGGGGACCGAAAGTATGCCTTGCTTAATCGACTGTGGAGTTCTCTAGACGCATATGTGGATCTGCCGAAGAGTGCTACGACCGCCGCCCAATTCTTCCAGGCCCTGGAGGGGTGCGAGACGGAGAATCTCTTCTGGTCGTAGTTTGCGGGGTAGGAGCATCCTGTACTGCTAAATGACCAGATGGCATAATGGGCGGAGCTATAGAAGATGTCCAGCGCGGCCATGAAGGACGTCATAGTCCGGTTGTGGCCGGCCGAAGCCATTTCGGATAGCTACTTCGGCCTTGTGTGGCGTCTCGTTGATGCGCTGCCCCGAATTGACGCCATCAAGAGGTGGTCTTGTATGTAAGGGGCGCGAATGGCCTTTGCCCATGTCAAGATGCACTGGGAGAAGTTGAAGGCCGAAAAGGTGGCGGTTGAGGGTCCGCCCGAAAGCAAGGACCAGGCAATCGGACTATCCGATTTTAGTGCTCTGACTTAGCCGTAGGAGTTTGACAATGGGTCTACGAAGTAGCCCCTGGTATGTATGCAGCTGTCCCAATGTGGGAGCGTTACATATGTGACCGGGAAACAGTCCTTCGTGTAATACGGAAAAAATTGCTAAAGATTGTAATAAGTCACCAAGTGGCTGACCAGCTCTCGCCACATCATGACAGTCAGTTTTTGGCTTTCTCTACTGAGGTGTTTAACCAGACGAACCAGAAACACAATCGCAGTAGTTCTCCCTTTACTACCCTAGCCGATCATACGGAATGTAAGGTAGCAAACACAGGAGCTGGTCAGCCCAACTATTGACCAAAGACATGATTCGGGGCTGATGCATATAGTGCCGAACTCGGGATGCCGAATTATGCTATGAAGCTGTTCGGGCTTTTTGTTTGATAACACATATGTTGCCCTATAGAGCCCCTGGCAATTTGTGCCGAGGTGTGTTCATGAAACAACTAAAGAGACGGCATGAAGTCTATAAGTAAAGACGATACCGAATAAGAATTTGGTTCACTGGAATCTGACTGATGCGTCAAAACATAATCTTACAGAAGGTACCGTAATCACCAAGGCCATTTTACATGCTGGGGGTCTAGGACTAAGGGGAAATCTCTATACAGGTTCTTGAGGGAAGTTGTGGTCTACAAAATCCTTTACACCGTCCTGCCGTGCGTATGCGCTGCTTTTGCCTAGGTAAGAAAGATTCCTTGAAAGGAATGGTCTTTGGCTATTTATACGGAACCGGGCTCGGAGAGAGTCTTTGCGAGCCCGTAGGGTGAGGAGGTTGTGATTTCACCACTGGTAAGAAAAGAAAAGACGATTAAAGAAAGGAGAAGGCCGCATTAGGTCGAACCGTGCTATAGGCCTGTCCGTAAATTGCCTCTGCTGATGCCCAAGGTATTTTGAGTGCATAATTGTGCATGCGTGGTACGAACTGCGCTGATGTATGTGGCGATCGACGGAGGCGAAACTGCTAATCTAGCCCTGGAATTTTCGGCCTGTCGGCATGCAGAATTGACCAGTCTTGTGCAACAAAATCCGTCGGCTTGATAGCCGAGGAGGTGTGCGGCTTGACAGGGCCGCTTTGCTTCAGCCGCGATGGCCGCGGTATGCTCCTCAGTACGGAGGGAGCACTCCATGTTTCCGTTAATAGTAATGACGCCCCATGGACCGAGTATCTTAAGCTTTAGATAGGCGTAGTGCGGAACCGCATTAAAGCGGGCAAAAGCGGTCCGTCCAAGCAGCGCGTGATAGCCGCTGCGGAAGGGGACGATATCGAAGGTCAAGTCTTCGCTTTGGAAGTTATCCGGCGAACCGAAGACGACTTCCAGTGTGATTGAGCCCGTGCAGGGGGCCTCTACACCAGGTACTACTCCTTTGAAGGTAGTTTTAGTGGGCTTGATTCTTGACGGATCGATGCCCATTTTGCAGGCAGTGTCTTGATAAAGTAGATTGAGACTGCTGCCGCCGTCCATGAGTACCTGTGTGAGGTGGAATACGTTGATGATTGGATCGAGGACTAGAGCTGCCGAACCTCCATGACGGATACTGGTTGGATGGTCGTTGCAATCAAAGGTGATCAGGCAAGCCGACCATGGGTTGAATTTTGGGGCGACCGACTCTATGGCGTAGACGTCCCGTAATGCGCGCTTGCGCTCCCTCTTAGGGATATGTGTGAAATATATCATGTTTACTGTTTTTAGTTTGGGGGAAATTGCTTCTGTCCCCCGGTGTTCGGTTGGTGAGGCTCTTCGTCGTCCTCATCACTGGGCGGCCCTTTCCCCTTGTGTTCGGCGTTGAGTTTGCCGGTCTGTTTAAAAACCCAACAATTTCTGTTGGTACGATTGGCAGGCTTATCAGGGGTGCCGTGGATCTGGCAAGGCCGATCTAGTATTTTGTCTAAACTGGATGGACCATCTTTGTTTGCCTTGAATGGTTTCTTCCGTTGACTGGATTTGGAGCCACTGAATCCGGCATTGACCACCGTGTCTTGGGCTCCTTCATTATTGTTTCGACGCTTGTGTTTGTTGTGCCATGGTTTGCCATTACCGTCCCTGGCTTCAGAGGTGCCAGGATTGCTGGCACTATTGCCTCTATGAGTGAGCAAACTATCTTCTCCTGCACAAAAGCGGGTCATGAGTGCGGTGTGGGCTGCCATGGATTTTGGCTTTTCTTGGCCGAGGTGTCGGGCGAGCCACTCATCTCGGACGCTATGCCTGAAGGCCGCGAGGGCTTCGGCGTCCGGACAATCAACAATTTGGTTCTTTTTAACTAAGAACCTGGTCCAGAGCTTCCGGGCTGACTCTCCGGGCTGCTGGACAATGTGACTGAGGTCATCGGCGTCCGGAGGCCAGACATATGTGCCTTGGAAGTTATCACGAAAAGCGTCTTCCAAGTCTTCCCAGTTGCCGATGGAGTTTTGTGGGAGACTATTTAGCCAGTGCCGAGCTGGTCCTTTTAATTTTAGTGGGTGGTATTTGATGGCATGAAGATCATCACCGCGGGTCATGTGGATATGGAGAAGAAAATCCTCAATCCATACAGCGGGATCTGTTTGTTCCATTGTATGATTCAATATTCACAGGTTTAAACCCTTCTGGAAATTCGTACTCCATTACCTCATCGGTGAATCATAAGGGGTGTGCGGTGCCTCTATAACGGGCGACGTCACGACGGAGTTCTGAGGACGTCTGTATGCAATTTTCACCCCGAGTGGGGTTGCATTGATCGCGCCGGGCCTGATGGCCATCTTCTTGCACCGGGGCATGCCTCCGCGATTCGTAGATTGATCTGGTCTGGCCTGCTCTATTTTCCAGGTCCTATCGTAAGTCATATGTGTATCCCCGAGCTGTTGTGTCTCTGCTTTTACGGCGAGGTAGTGCGGGCTGGTGTTCATCTTGAGTTTCCATTTTGTCCCGGCCACGTGGTGGTCGATCGGGTCCGTCGGCCGCATTACGTGCTGACGGAATGGGCTCCTGCGCCTCGTCGTCAAATTGGGGTAGCAGCTTACGCTTTGGGTAACTCTTGGTTGGGCATTCGAGGCTGTATTCTTCTGCTGCCACGACATTGGTCCATCTGTCGTTGAGCAGATCTTGGTCAACTTGAAGCTGCTGCTGCTTCTTTTTCATGCTCCTTGCAGTGGCTATTAACCGGCGCTTAAAGCGCTCCTGTTCAAGGGGTTCCTCAGGCACGAAAAAATCTTCGTCACCGAGGCTCACGTCGTCCTCGGAGGGTGGTAGGTAGTTTCTGTCCTTCGAGTCTTCGTACCCTGCTTGTTCGTCAGGGTCAACTTGCCCGTCCTCCCGATCATCCTATTCAGATGCTGGTTCGATGGGGTCTTCTTGGTCTTCAGCGTTCTCCGGAGTATTATTATTTCCAGTGCCGGTATTGCTGTCTTTTTCTCGACGCGATTTAGAGCAGCGCCGTTAACGTCGATGCTTCGGTTGTATCTCAGGAGGTTCATCCTCGACTGGATCCTTCTCATCATCGCTGCTGCCTTTTTTAGGTGTGTCCACCATGTACACATCATATGAAGAAGTGGTCGTCCAGCGTCCGGTAAACGACGGGTTTTGGGCCTGCCCCTTTCCGGCATCATCGTCCATGCCATCGATATATTCGGAGGCGTAATCGAGCATGTCAGTTAGATCCTCGACAGTGGCTATGAAGTGGGTGGTGGGTGGGAAGTGAAATTCCCTATTTTCAGCCCCTAGTCCGGGCTGGGTGTACTTCAGTAGCGGTTCCTCTGCGATCGCGGGGGATCGCCATAAGTCCAAAGGGCGAGGTTTGGATGGGGAAGGGAGAGCCCCGGGAGCAGGGCGGGAAAGAAGTTCCCAGGCTGAGCTGACATGATGTAGTCTCCGAGGGTTCGGATCTAGTGTTCATACAAGAGTCCGGCTTTATGATGATTGCCGGCGACGCTACTTCCTCCGGTCCTCCCGTATTGAGCTCTACAGCCGCGAAGAGTCCGACGGGCTCTAGACTCCCGTCTCCGGACCTGGTGATGCGCTCCGGATCTAAGGCTAGAGCAGTGGTCGGGGCCGCGAACCCTTGGATCAAGTCTCCTCGAATATCAGTGACATAGTTCAGATTTCCAAAACTGATCTGGTGACCAGGGGCGTAGTTGTCGATCTGCTCTAGGTGGCCAAGTGAGTTGGCCCGCAGTGCGAAGCCGCCGAATACAAAGATCTGGCCGGGGAGAAAAGTCTCCCTCACGACAGCATTGTTGTAGATGATCGATGGAGCCATTGAACCTTTTGACAACGACACAACGGAACTATCAATGAAAGCACCAATGTCGGTGTCAAAACCGACAGATCCCGGGTATTACCTCCATCAAGAGGGCCCGAACCTGGGTAAACATCGTGTCCCTGTCTCCTATTACCTTTGCAGTTTGGGACCCCCTACCTGAGATTTTCCGTTGTTTTCATAGGTGGGAAAAGCAAGCCTCCCAAAATGTTTTTATCTCTATGTTTTTCTCTTTGAGCTCTGGCACCTCTACAAATCCCTACTTCCCTCTGCGAAGGGCCTTTCTTTTACTTTATGCAATTTTTATTTTATTTGAGTCTCCATCTTCTATTAAAAAGCACCAACTAGGGGGCACTATGATCGTACTTGAGCATTGGGTGTAGCTAATATGCGAGTGTGTTTCATGAATGGATCAATGACTGAGCATTATGGGCTAGGGATAACTTATTTTAGCGTTGATATTTTGAAAGACATGGTTGCTTGTTGATATGCTTCAGTATTTAAGTCTCATGTCAAAACTAGAGTATTGCTTTGAACCATATAAAAGTCCTAATGTCCATGCAATAAAGAAAAGAATATGAGATGACATGTTAGGCAGCATTCCACATCAAAAATTCTGTTTTTATCATTTACCTACTCGAGGACGAGTAGGAATTAAGCTTGGGATGCTGATACGTCTCCAACGCATCTATAATTTTTTATGTTCCATGGAGTTGTATCATTCTAGGATGTTTTACAATCATTTTATAGTCATTTTATATCTTTTTTTGGACTAACCTATTGTAATAGTGTCAAGTGCCAGTTGCTGTTTTCTGCATGTTTTTTACATCATATGAAAACAATTGGAGTCCAAACGCAGCGAAAATTTTTATGGATTTTTTGGACCAAAAGACATCCAGTGGGCCGGAGAAGCGCCTGGGGGGTGGTCCGAGGGGAGCACAACCCACCAGGGCGCGCCTGGAGGCCCGGGTGCACCCTGGTAGGTTGTGCCCACCTCGGGTGCCTCTCGAACCGACTCTTCACTCTATAAATACCCCAATATTCCAGAATCCCTAGGGGAGTCGACAAAAATTAGTTCCAGCTGCCGCAAGTTCCAGAAACGACATATCCAATCTAGACACCATCATGAACGGGTGCATCATGTCCATTTGTGCCTGTCCGATGATGCGTGAGTAGTTCTTTGTAGACCTATAGGTCCGTAGTTAGTAGCTACATGGCTTCTTCTCTCTCTTTTGATTCTCAATACAATGGTCTCTTGGAGATCCATATGATGTAACTCTTTTTGCGGTATGTTTGTTCGGATCCGATGAACTTTGAGTTTATGATCAGATCTATCTTTTATCCATGAAAGTTATTTGAGTCTTCTTTGATCTCTTATATGCATGATTTCTTATAGCCTCGTATTTCTTCTCCAATATTTGGGTTTTGTTTGGCCAACTTGTTCTATTCATCTTGCAATGGGAAGAGGTGCTTTGTAATGGGTTCGATCTTATGGCGCTTGATCCCAGTGACAGAAAGGGAACAGACACGTATATATCGTTGCTATTAAGGATAACAAGATGGGGTCTATTTCTACATAAATTGATCTTGTCTACATCATGTCATCGTTCTTATTGCATTACTCCATTTTTCCATGAACTTAATACACTAGATGCATGCTGCTTAGCGGTCGATGTGTGGAGTAATAGTAGTAGATGCAGGCAGGAGTCGGTCTACTAATCTTGGACGTGATGCCTATATAATGATCATTGCCTGGATATCGTCATGATTATTCACTAAAAAAAAGACACATCCGTGACATTTTGGGCCGAAGGAATTTTTTTTCTGTCATACATATGACACTTCTATGACGATAAAAACCTGGTATCATCATAGATGTGGTGGGCTCCTACTTCTATGATAAAAAATCATGACAGAAAATGGGCTTTTCATCCTGGGCGGGCCGGAGATGCAGCTGCATGACATTCTTTGGGCCGTCCATGACGGAAAAAACCATGGTAGAAGCGAGGGGGAGGAAAATTTCGGGAAGTTCCCGGTGACGGTGGGAGGTCGGGGGCCGAGCGATGCACATTTCTCTCGTACACGTACGCGCGTGTGTGCGAGGCGTTGGCTCTAACTGAACCCGAGCGAGGCGTTGGGCTCTAACTGAACCCGAGCGATCGATCGATGGCTGTTAACTGAACCCGATCGAGCAATTCCTTCGCTACTGCTGCTAACTGAAGCCGATCGATGCTGCCTCTGGATGAACAGTGAGTGTTGCGGGGGGGGGGGGGGTTGGATGAACAGTGAGCGGTGGCGTTGCCTCTGGATGAACAAGACCCCGTGGTGTGGTGGAGGGCTGGATGAACTATAGACGGTGGAGGGGTGCCCGTGGAGGGGTGGATGAATAGGACCCCCTGGTGTGGAGGGCTGGATGAATAGTAGATGGTGGAGGGGTGCCCGTGGAGGGGTGGTTGAACAGGACCCCGTGGTGTGGAGGGCTGGATGAACAGTAGACGGTGGAGGGGTGCCCGTGGAGGGGTGGTTGAATAGGACCCCGTGGTGTGGAGGGCTGGATGAACAATAGACGGTGGAGGGGTGGTTGAACAGTAGCCGGTGGAGTAGCGCGCGGTGGAGGCTAGATGAACAGGAGCCCGTGGATGCTGGATGAATAGGAGCCCGTGGAGGCTGGATGAACAGGAGCCCGTGGAGGCTGGAGGAGGTCGACGGTGAAGATGAACAGTATCCCGTGGAGTCCTGTTTTGCGGTACGCCACACCCCTCCCGATGAACAGGACCCCCGTTTCGACCGTAGCGCTCCAACACAAGTCCGTTTCGTTCGTTTTGCGGTACACACACCCCTCCCGATCAACATGACCCCTGTTTCGATCATAGGAGGTCCGTTTCCTCCGTTTTGCGGTACGCCAGACCCCTCTCGATGAACAGGATCCCGTTTCGAACGTGGCCGGTCGAACACAAGGCCGTTTCCTCCGTTCTGCGGTACGCCAGGCCTCGTTTCCATCGCCTGTTCCGTCCAAGCCCTCCCGATGAACATGACGCATTCCGTTGCCTCCCCATGAACACGACGCATTCCGTTGCCTCCCCATGAACACGACGACGACGCTGTTTCTCCGTTCCGACCCAGCCATGTACACGACCCCTGGCCGTACATATGCGCGAGTAGGCGTTCGAGACCCCGCCCGTATGTACACATACGTGGCCGTATTTTCTTTCTTGCACCCTGGCCGCTGTACGTATGTGTACATGCTACGTGGGCGCCTCTACTACGACACGTGCGCGCCTCTACATCGACCAGTATATATGTACGTACATGTTCGCGACCAGAACGACAACGCTACGTACGCTTAAACCAGGTGGGTCCCGACTGTCAGACACTTCCTTGCGTGCGAAGATGTAGCTGGTGGGTCCTAGCAGTCAGGGGCAAATATTTTTTTCACGAAATACGGTGGCCCGTCCGGTGGGTCCCCGCTGTCAGGTGGAGGAATAATTATTTTGCACATAATAAGGAGGCACTTCCTTGCTGCGGCCGTGGACCCAGCTGTCAGCCTCTCCACGCACAGTCCACGTCCGATGGAAGCCGTTCCTTGACCATGTTGACCACGCCGTGCCGAGAGCACCAGGGCGGTGGACGACGGCGACGCCTAGGAAGGGGACGACACGGAGCCGGGGAAGACGCGACAGCGGATGCCCACGCGTAGAGGAGTACGAGGGTTCACTGTTCGCTGTGGTGTGAGGCTGCCGTCGCCGCAGAATAACAAGGAGTGTGGGTGAGTAGAGGGATGGCCTGGCCAGCGGTGGGAGTAGTAGGGGGCGGTGAGGCCTCCGCCGCATCGTAGCCGGCCATGGGAGGCAGGAGCACGAGGCACGACCAGCGCTGGTTTGGGCGGCTGGAGCAAGAAGACCAGAGGTTGAAGAAGCACTACGGCCGTTGGATGGACATCGCACGGTCACTGGAGCTAGAATCGTTCATATTGACTAAGTTGACAAAGCCCTCCATCCTCGTCAACTTAGTAGGCCCATAAGTCAACCTCCCACCATGGTGGGTCCCAGCTAGCAGGGGGAGTATTCATTTTTCCGTGCGTAATAAGGAGGCACTTTCGATGGGTCCGAGCTGACAGCGGGGGGGGGGGGGTTCGTGAAATACGGTGGTCCGTCCGGTGGGTCCCAGCAGTCAGGGGCAAACATTTTTTTCACGAAATATGGTGGCCCGTCCGGTGGGTCCCAGCAGTCAGGGGGGAACGTTTTTCCGCGAAATACTGGTGGCCCGTCCGGTGGGTCCCTGCTGTCAGGTGGAGGGATAATTATTTTGCGCGTAATAAGGAGGCACTTCCTTGCGGCTACCGTGGACCCAGCTGTCAGCCTCTCCACGTACAGTACTCTTCCGATGGAAGTCGGTCGTTGACCACATTGACCACGCCGCGCCGAGAGCACCACGGCGGTGGACAACGGCGAGGCCTAGGAAGGGGACGATGCGGAGCCGGGGAAGACGCTACAGTGGATGCCCACGCCGAGAGGAGTACGAGGGTTCACTGGTTCGGCTGCGGTGTGAGGCTGCCGTCGCCGCAGAATAACAGGGGGAGTGGGTGAGTGGAGGGATGTCCTGGCCAGTGGTGGGAGTAGTATGGGGACGGTGAGGCCTCCGCGGCAGCACAACCGACCACGGGAGGCAGGAGCATGCGACACGACCGGCGCTGCTTCGGGCGGCTGGGGTAAGAAGACCAGAGGTTGAAGAAGCACTACGGCCGTTGGATGGTCATTGTTGACCATGCCGCGCCGAGAGCACCAGGGCGGTGGATGACGACGAGGCCTACGAAGGGAACACCACGGAGCCGGGGAAGACACGACAGTGGCTGCCCACGCGGTGGAGAGTATGAGGGTTGACTGGTTCGGCTGTCGTCGCCGGAAAATAACAGGAGGTGTGGGTGAGTAGAGGGATAGACAGGCCAGGGATGCGGGTATGATGGGGCCGTGAGGCCTTCCCGGCAGCACTGCCGGCCGTGGGAGGCAGGAGCAGGCGGTTCCGACGGCGCTGGTTTGGGCGGCTGGGGCAGGAAGATCAGAGACTGAAGAAGCACGATTGCAGTTAGATTGACATCTAACGGTCTGACGCTGGTAGAGTCGATTGTTGACTAAGTTTCTTTTTGAGAAACCTTGTGTACGCATGAACTTAGTAGGCCCACAAGTCAGCCTCCAAATCTGTGGCAGACAACACAAAGCCCATTTGCTATTTTTTATAATTTGCAGCCCATTTGCTAATTCTTAAGTAATTTATTACAACCCATTTTCTGCCAGGACCACGGTCAGAAAGTCCAACCTTATTTTGCATATTTCGGTGGAGTCCGAACTATTGTAATCCCGAAATGATAAACATTTTTTAAGACCTTATTGATTTGCCAAAAAAATCGTTTTGTTTTTGTAAGCAAATAAGACGTGGGACAATTTAGTTGGTTTAAGGGAAAATCAGTGGTAAAAAAATCAGCGCTGGGTGGGAAAAAACAACAAAAATAATGATGTAAATATGAAAAGGGAATTTTATGTGTTTTCAATATAATGATACGTGTATATGAACTAGTAAAACTATAGGTAGAGATTAGAAAACGGATGTAGGACATGCGTTTCAAGAGTAAAATAGAACTGGGCTGTGTGTTTGATTCAGTAAAAAGAACTGCCTACGGATGTTGTAAGACAAAATATAACTAACGCTGGCGGGCCAGAGGCCAGTAGATACCTGCTGGATCTTTGTGCCCCTTTGTCGTCATGGGCTGGGCCTGTTAAAAACAAAACAACCCTGGACAATCTACAGCCCAGTTGAAACTTGCTCGACCTGAAAAAACAATATACGTGCTCAATAAACGAGAGAATTCTGCAAGTACAGACTGATAACTGGGATGCAACACGAATATTGTTTTTTATCATGATAATAAGTGCATGCACTTGTTTCAAAAAAATTGGAGAACTGGGAATTCGAACGGCGGGTGCTTATGGTACCCATCAAATAAAAATCAGGTGCCTGAAAATTCTTTTCGAAACAAATGATTCAGCTTTATATCCACGTCGACCCTCGGCATGATGGTTGGAAGCAAATGCAAGTTCATACCAAAAGATCGTTAACAACAATACCAACTTGCGGACGACAAGGTAGTACAACTACCAATACCAAACCAACTTATAATCTTTTTAATCCTGGCCCTAGTGTTCGTCTGGTAGAAAATCTTGCAGAGGACCAGCTCCCGCTCCTTCTCTTGCTCCAGGTCCCTGAGGTGGTACTGGTGCATCACCCAGTTGGTCCTCTGCTGGTCGAAGTTCTTGTTGGTGTGCAGCACCAGAACCTTTTTTGCTGCCCGTCTGCCGGCCGTTGACCATCACCGACAAGGTATTGCCGGTCTTGTGCCACATCACGTGCATGCCGCACTCTGACTGTATCTTGCGACGCGTCCACGCGCCCCTTTTGAATGCCCTGGAATTGCGCTGGAAGAAATGCTTCCTTAGGCCACTCAGTGTGATACCTGCAGTATTGTGGAATACATGTTTTAGTGTACCTAGTTGGCATTTTCATAACATCTTTGGCATGTTGCAGTCACTTGTTTCACTTTTTATTAACTGTCAAATTGTAATTGCTTCACCAGGTCTGCGTCTAAAAAGAAAAATAGAGCTATAAACAAAGGAATATGTTTGTGCAAGTAGACGGCAGATCGGTGTCTTACCTGGAAGTTTCTCAGGTTGGGTGTAACATATGCCGTGTTCGCTGTCGATGGTTGGTATGAACAAATCGATGAGAGACTGAAATCTTGTGCTGTCAGCACTCACTTTGGCCTCAAGGTGCTCGATCAGCTCCTGATCCGTGGGATCAAACTTGACGCCAGCCGGCAGCACGGGCCAATACTTCTTCGACTTGCATCGGTAATTCCAGTTATATGGTACTCAATGTATGATCAATCGACTGTTTTAAGTGAATGATGAAATATTTCGACAGATAAGTGGTACTCCAAATCTGAAGTCCAGAATACCCGAACACGCCGCCGGGATTCTTGTGTCACCTCACGCACAGCGTGTTGTCACGTCAATTCAATGTGTGGACATGATGAATAATTTGACCGACGTATACTAGTACTGCTACTGTACTACTTACTAGTCATATTTGGTGTCACAATTTATACATAGGTTTAACTAACAAGTATGCACTTGAAGCCTAACTGATATATACATATATATATGTATATGGCTTCTGCCCAACATCTCCATCATCATTATCAGTACATCCTACGCAGGTGAGTTAGGATGCACTTGATCCCAGGAAGGTATCTATCCTTCAAACCAGAGGAGTGCTTCAAACTAACAACAATACATAATATCCAACAAAAGAGGGTCGTGCTACAGTAGCAGAATACATGGCTCGGTCTAGATATCAGCACGAATCAAGTTGTGCATATTTGCTGTTGGCATGAACCACATCGCCGCATGTCGGGTTTGCAAAAGCCATCAATCGCATGGAAGCTTGATGCCTTTCACACACTGAAGATTATCAGGCAACAAGCTGTGTCGACGAATCACTGGATATGGTGATTCATGAAACCCATGGTATGATGTGTAAACACAGCCCCCCCCCTCGCGAATGGAAGTTGCATAGCACAGTAATCATCGCCGGTGATATGATCGATGATTGGTTGGATGATCGGATAATTGAGCCTGAGGAACAAGGAGTGGTTGCCGAGGCTGTAAACCCGCCTCCAGTTGAATACGCTTGGCCCAACGGAGCTGGGATCTTTCTCGAACACGAAGCAGCCATAGCCATCAATGTCACGAACGCCCCACGCATTGTACTGCATGTGGTTTGATATAATGGTTTGGTCAATTTGGTGCGTGCGAATGAGCATCAAATGACCGCCGTCAGCTGAACGAGCGATAAACCACCACCCATCGGCTGGTATGATTCTAGGTCCTGGAATCATGAAGGCCAGCGCATTTGCGTCTGCTGCAACAATTCAAATTGGAGACCAAAAGGACAAAAATAAACAATCATGTTCAGAGTATGTGTGGAATTAAGATTATTATAACAGTGACACATATCATAGACAGAGAATTGCAATGCCGTGGTCATAATCATACCCCAAGTTAAAAAAAAAGCCAATGGCTTTCATATTCTAGCAATATGTCATGGTTCAAACATCATGTAACAATGAGAGGAAAACAACTATGACAGCGCCTACTCATATTCTACCATAGCACTTACTACTACTGTTCTCATATCAACTCTAAGCAATAACATGCGTTGTTATAAAAATCTTGTAAACGAGAGTAACATATAGCAATCATGATGTTATGATCATAATATGTATTCTAACAATCATTAGATGCCAATTGTTCTCATATCAACTCTAACAATAACATGTGTGGTCATAAAAATCTAGGAAATGAGAGGAACATATAGCAATGATGTGGTTATAGACATGCTATGCATTCTAAATTTGTAACAAATGAACAGGCAGTCATATTCATAAGGTAAAGATGAGATGAGATAGAACAATTACACGACGATAGATTCCACCAATATAGGTAGCCAGTCTGTGCATCGACCGCGTAAACGATGCCATCGTGCACTATAGCATCAGACAGAAATGTTTCCTCAACATGATTGATGATGAGCCATAACCATGTATGGCGACCAGATTCCAAATAGACTAATCCCTTGTTGAACAAGGCAATGAGCTTGTAATCCATGTAGTCTTCTGATGGTGTGGGCACTTCACAGATTACAACTTTCTGCAAACAGAGGTCGAGCCAAAAGCTTGACGCGTCTCGTGCGTAGTAGGCAGGAGTGTCCGGCGGGCCGCGAGGCTCGATGGCGGCGGTATCCAACGATGGAAGGGTGATCTCTTGCTGGGTGTAGATATCCACGAGACGCCACGGACTACCGGTGTGGTGGATGAGGACGATCCAGTTGGCCTTCATGCCCGCCCAGTAGTGGCCGCGCATGAAGGACATGTGGACGAGTAGTGGTAGCATGTCGAGGGGCTTCACGGCAACCTCCGTAGGATCATCAAGTCGGAGTCTGGGCCACCTGCGAGGATCGGGCATCAGCAAGCAGGGTGTCTTGAAAAGAGCCGGCCGGTTGCAGACGAGTAGATGGTATGTCGGTGGGAAACGACACCCATGGGATCACAAGAATCCCTACTACGGTTGCGGGGCGCGGGGTTGTGAAAAGAGCGGATCAAACAGATAGCACGCGATTCCTTTACCCAGGTTCGGGCCGCAGGGATGCGTAAAACCCTACTCCTGCTTTGGTGGATTGTATATCTGTGTTCTTGAGCTAGCTATGGGGCGTCGAGAGCTCCAAAAAGCCAAATCCTCTTCCTGGTCGCCTGGGGCCTCCTTTTATAGGGAAAGGGGTTACCACCGTGGCACACAGGAGGTGGAAAGGGTACAGTGATGCGAGGTTATCCCTCGCATTACATGACAAGGTGCATTTAATGCGCCTTGCTTAGGTGTCCTTGCTTTATTGGGGGCGGGGGAGAGCCCTGTCTCGTCCGTCGCCGCTCCCTCCCGCGTCGACACGCGCCCTGGACAGCGGTGCCTGCAATGCCATGTAGGCAGGCAGGCAGCTGAGGTGGCGCAGCGGTGGGTCTCCACGAGGATCTGCATGCCGCCACGCAGGTGCCTACCCAGCTGGTTGGGTCGGCAGCTGCATGCGAATGGTGGTGGAGGCGTGACTGGCGTGGGCCTGATGGTGGCCCCACGGGTGTTCATGGCAAGGGCCTTGCCGTGGCCCCGGCAAGGGTCTTGCCGGGGTCCCGGCAAGGGTCTTTCCGCGGCGCCTGCTGTCATCCCCGGCAAGGCTCTTGCCGGGGGCTTTGCGGTCCTCCTTGGCTGGGATCCCGCCAAGGATCATCATCTTCTAAAGTGTGCATCTAATCTTGAATGTCTTCACAAAGATCTGCATTCCACCACGGGGATGCCTTCCGAATCCTTGCCCCATGGGGGTAGTGGACTCAAGGGTGACCCGCTCCGTAGGTGTGGGGCGAGCTGCCACGGTAAGGGTCTTGTCGGGTTAGCTAAAGCTGGCCCCCGACAAGGATCTTGCCGGGGGGGGGGGGGTCTGCTCTGTCCCTTTTGCTCTTTGTGGTCTTGGTCTTGGCGTCGTTCTGCTTCTCTTCAGCTTCGTCCTTACCTTGGCTTACCTCCCTTGCCACGCTCAGTGTGGCAGCGCCCGTGGCTCGGACTGCCCGTGCACAGTTATAGGGGTACAAAAAGTGTACCCCCTTTTTCTACACCGACAGGAGCCCCCGGGCCTGGGCCACACATAAGCGCAACGCGTTGTTGGGCTAGGCCCAAAAACGGTGCGCGGGCAGGCGGAGCGGTTTTTACCGCGGTAAGTTCCTTCACGCGCTGGCGCGGCATGGGGAGGCGTGCATGACATGGGTGGCATGCGTGGGGCTGAGCCCTGCGCGCATGCGTCACGTCGTGGTAAAGGGGGCGGTTCGCGCCTTCCCCATAAACGGAGGGAGGCGTGGAGGCGCGGCCCATTTACTAAACGGGGCCGAGGCGTGGTCTTCAAGGCGTCCACTCCCCACGATCACGGGGTGGGGAGAGGTCACCTCACCCTTCGCCTCGGTCCTGCACGCCCGCCACGTGGCTTTCATGCGCTTGGGGTGGCGAACGGTGGAGGCGGGAAACCGGGCCGCCGCGGGCCGGTTCGGCGGGTCGGCCCCAGTTCCCTGCGCCTTCCGCGTCTTGATTGGCTGAGCGAGGCGGCCGAGCCCCCACCCCGTTCCTTTATAAAGAGCGGGAGGGGGGGATGGCGTCCCGCATTCTTTCATCTCCTCCTTCCTTCAGCTTCTGCTCCCCTTCCATCCGCCATGGAGAGAGGGAATCCTGGTCCTTCGACGGTGCCGACGAGGGTCGCCGCTCGACAACGCGTCCCTCCTTCTCCAGCACCTATGGTGGCAGAGCCAGCCGCGAGGGGAAGGGGGAGAGGGCGAGGCCGTGGGCGAGGCCGAGGCGCTCGGGGAAGAGGAGGACGGGGCGGCGCACCGGCTTCGCCTCCGCCAGCAGTTCCTCTCCCCATGGAGGGCCACGTCGGAGACGACCCTTGCGAGTTCTTCGTCAGGCTGCGCCGGCCGCCTCGCCGTCGGCTTCGTCTCCCGACTCCATTTGCGCGGGAGATGGAGCTGGATCCGCCGGAGTCGTTGCGGCTGCACATGAGGGGCTGCGGGATCAGCGGTACGTGGGTTCGCGTCGACTTCCCAGCCCCTCACATGATGTATGTTCGTTGGGGGTGGAAGCCGTTCGCCCGTATCCACCGCCTGACAGAGGGGCTCACTCTCCTCTTCAAGATGATGGAGGGCGGCCTCCTCTCCGTCAAAGTCTTCGGATGCTTTGGGACCCGTGCAAGGTGCTGCGTGGAGAGCTCTTCTGATAGCGAAGACTCCTCCTCGAGCGGGAGTGATGAGAAGGACAGCGGCAGCGACGATGAGGGTAGCAGGTGGCAGGATGACGCGTCAGACTAGGTGTCGGGCACCGCTCCGTGCGGCACCGGCGACCCCATCATCCATGTCGCCGGCTCCTTAACTTCTCGGGGTCGTCTCCTTGGGCGGCTGGCGTTGGGAGGCTGCAGAAGAGGAAGAGGGCGGGCGACAAGGCCGTCAACTCGGAGTACGCAGACACCGACGCCTTCGACGCATGCTGACGTCCTGCCGCCTCGTCTTCGAGCTCTGCTTCCGGCGCCGCCATCACCATCCAGCCTTCGGACGACCACCGAGATGTTCTCTTGGTGTCTTCTGCCACCCGTAGCCCGTCTAGGCGCCCCTTTTGCCCTTGTCGCCTCCTTGACCTGCCTCCTGAGGAGAGGGATAAGAAAGGGATTACGGGCACCTCATCTCTTTTTAGTTTGTAAGCCTTCTGGCCTTAGCTGAATTTAAAACTTGTAATCCCACCATTCATGTTTTTTATTCTCTATGGACTGTACCTGGGTGGAATGTTTTTAATGAAAAAGGGATGCTTGCCGGGTCATTTGTTTGCGGGTAGAACCCACGTCAAGGAGTAAATCCTTGATATCTCTAAGATAAAACATTTCCTTGCCCGGCAGCAGGCCTTGCCGTCTTCCCACGTCGCTCGACCTTTCTCACGCTTTTGGCGGAGATAAGGAGGAGGTGGGTTCAGGCTCCTCGTCTCATCCTTTTGCTGCCACAACTACGACCAGACCTGGCCCCAGGAGCGAGCCCTAGGGCCTAGGGTCAGGGGAGCACGGTAGCTTTAGGAAGAAATGAGGTTTCACATACCTCAGTCCATAAAAGAATGCATGATAAGGGATGAAGAACTTATCTGAAGCTGTAGCCCCCGGCAACTCTGGTTCGCCGTGGGTGAATCTTTGCACTTGCAGCCCCCGGCAATACTGGCTTGCCGGGGTCTAGATGCTGGTTCGTCCCTCTTCTCTTTTTTCGTCCTCAAGTGATCCGACAAGGATATCTATGAGCCCTGCGAACCAAAGGAGAAAAACGAACGGCAAAGAGACGCACACTCGACCTCTAAGCTAGGGGTCAGCCGCCGCTAAGCACTATCAACCCTAACCAAGGACGAGACTTGACCTAGCATGCATGCTATAACTTGGGGCGCCAGCGCTTCATTTATTTATGCTCAGGGTCTACGCCTGGCTTTGTACAAAGGGTTACATGCATCATCGACAATGCTTGTACAAAAGGTGGCTTGCCGGGGGGCCCGGCAAGCCGCGCCTTACGGGTAAAACTTGCGAAGATGCTCAATGTTCCAGGAGTTACTCACCGGAACGGCATCTTCGGTCTCCAGGCGGACTGCGCCGGGCCTGGTGACTCGTATTACCCGATAAGGGCCTTCCCACTTTGGCGTAAACTTGTTGGAATTCTTGGCCGATTGAACGCGCCGAAGAACAAGGTCGCCTTCCTCAAGGCTTCGGGCATGGACCTTGCGGCTATGGTAGCGGCGCAAGGCTTGCTGCTAGCGTGCTTCTCTCACAGCCGCCCGAAGACGATCTTCCTCAAGGAGCATTGCTTCATCTTGCCGAAGTTGCTCTTGCTCAAGCTCATCATAAGCGAGCACTCGAGGTGACCCGTATATGAGTTCAGTGGGGAGAACTGCTTCTGCCCCGTATATCAGGGCAAAGGGTGTCTGGCTGGTGGCTCGATTTGGCGTCGTTCTGATCGACCAAAGAACTGCCGGCAACTCATCAATCCAGCGCCTTCCGCTCTTGTGCAGCCTGTCAAAGGTCTTGGTCTGTAGTCCTCGCAGTACTTCAGCATTTGCCCTCTCAGCTTGACCATTGCTCCACGGGTGAGCAACGGAAGCGAAACAGACTTTGCTGCCGAGGTCTTGGGTATATTGCATGAAGGTCCGACTTGTGAACTGTGTGCCGTTGTCGGTGATGACCCTGTTGGGCACGCCAAAACGGCACACTAGTCCCTTGAAGAACTTGACGGCTGACTGAGTTGTGACCTTCCTCACTGCCTCCATCTCCGGCCACTTTGTGAACTTGTCGATTGCAACGTACAAGTACTCAAAGCCCCCGACAACGCGGGGGAAAGGGCCCAGTATGTCGAGCCCCCAGACCGAGAAGGGCTAGGAGAGAGGAATGGTTTGAAGGGCTTGAGCTGGCTGATGAAGCTTCTTTGAATGGAACTGACACGCTTCACACTTGGTGACTAGTGTCGTCGCATCCTGGAGGGCGGTGCGCCATAAGAAGCCTTGCCGAAATGCCTTGCCGGCAAGGGCCCTTGACCCAATGTGGGATCCACATATGCCTCCGTGTATCTCCGCCAACAGCTCCAGTCCTTCCTCTCGAGGGATACACTTCAATTTCACACCGTTCGGCCTCTTCCTGTATAGGACATCATCAATGAACTGGTACATGGTAGAGCGACGGGCTACTTTTTCTGCTTCTTCCTGCTCTTCAGGAAGTTCCCCCGTTTGGAGGAACCGGACGGTATGTTGTGCCCACGCTGGAGCCTGGGGCTCGACGGCGAGGACTAAAGGCATTTCCTCCGCCATAGGAGTGGCTGTCTCGACAGCAAGAGCTTGACGCTCTGCCGGAGCTAGCCGCCCCATGGCGGGCTCGGTGTTCCCGGCAACATCCTTGCCGGCGGCTCCGGGGAGCTCGGCGGGGAAGTACTTGTCGGGCCCTGATTTCCTCCTCTTGTTCTGCTCTGTTGATGGATCAACGGATGGCTGAGTTAGCTGAAGCACAAAGGTACCTGGTTCCACAGGTAGCTTGAGGGCAGCGCGTTTTGACAGGTAATCGGCGATGTCGTTCTCCGCTCGGGGAACGTGTTCAGCCTGTATACTGTTGACTTGCTTGACGACAAGCTGCGAGTCACCCCTGCCGATGAGTTTCTTGATTCCGAGGTCCGCCGCGATCCTGAGACCGGCAAGTAGCCCCTCGTACTCTGCCGTGTTGTTGGTTGACGCCTCCCTGGGGAAGTGCATCTGGACCACGTACTTGAGGTGCTCTCCGGTGGGCGCGACTAGCAGTACACCAGCCCCGACGCCTTGTAAGGAGAAAGCTCCATCAAAGTACATGATCCAATCGCAACTTGCCTCCTTGCCGGGGAGAGCAGTCTCTTGGGCTCCTTCGTCAGGCGTTGCGGTCCATTCTGCAATGAACTCCGCCAGGACTTCGCTCTGAATCGTCGAAGTACTTTCAAACTTGAGGCCAAAGCTGGACAGCTCCAGTGCCCATTCCACAATCCTTTCCGTTGCATCCGGATTGTGCAATATCCATTGCAGAGGGAGGCGAGTGACGACAGTGATCTCGTGTGCCTGGAAGTAATGACGCAGCTTCCTCGAGGCCATAAGAAGGCCGAAGAGCAGTTTCTGCACGTCGGAGTACCTTGATCTAGCCCCCTGTAGGAGGGAACTAACAAAGTAGACCGGGTGCTGCATCATTTTCTTCCTCGACAACACTTCAACTGGCCGTGTCGTCTCTGCATTAGTGGTGTCGGGCTCTGTCGCTGCCATTACCTCGTCGTCAACCTCTCTCTGCGCCACTAGTGCGGCACTGACCACCTGGTTCGTTGCCGCCAGGTATAGCCGCAACGGCTCCTAGGGCCTAGGCGCAACTAGTGTTGGCGCGGAGGAGAGGTACTTCTTCAAATCTTGCAGTGCTGCTTCAGCTTCTGGCGTCCACTCCATCGGGCCCGCCTTTTTCAGGATGTTGAAAAAGGGGAGGGCACGCTCGGCAGACTTGGAAATGAACCTGCCCATGGCAGCGACACAACTAGCAAGCCGATGCACATCCTTGATTCGCTTGGGTGCTTCAATCTGCTCTATAGCTTTGATCTTGTCCGGATTGGCCTCTATCCCACGCTATGACACAAAGAACCCGAGAAGCTTGCCAGACGGGACGCCGAAGACGCACTTCTCGGGGTTCAGCTTGAGGTTGATCTTGCGCAGGTTTGCAAATGTTTCTTGCAAATCTGCGATGAAGGTTGCCCTGTTCTTGGTTTTGACCACTATGTCATCCATATATGCTTCCATATTTCCATGGAGCTGGGGTTCAAAACCAATCTGGACCGCCCTCGCAAACATCGAACCAGCACTCTTCAACCCGAAAGGCATCCGTATGAAACAATACGTACCACATGGGCTGATGAATACTGTTTTCTCTTCATCTTCTCTCGTCATGAAAATCTGGTGGTAGCCGGAGTAGGCATCGAGGAATGACAACAGATCACACCCAGCCGTGGAGTCAACAATCTGGTCGATGCGCGGCAATGGGAAGGGGTCTTTAGGACAAGCCTTATTGATATATGTGTAATCAATACACAGCCTCCACTTCCCATTCGCCTTGCGCACTACGACTGGATTGGCCAACCACGTCGGATGGAGCACTCCTCTTACCAAACCCGCTGCCTCCAGGTTCCGGATTTCTTCTGTGATAAACTCTTGTCGTTCCAAAGCTTGCTTTCTGACCTTCTGCTTGACGGGCCGCGCATGAGGGCAGACAGCAAAGTGCTGCTCAATCACCTCCCTGGGAAAGCCGGGGATGTCGGAAGCTTGCCAGGCAAACACATCGACATTCGCCCGTAGGAAGGTGACGAGCGCGTTTTCCTATTTGTCGTCAAGGGTGGAGCTTATGGTGAAAGCTCCTCCCGTGCCGTCCTCATTGACAGAAACCTTCTTGGTTCCCGGCGGAATGGCCCTAGGCTTCTTGTTCCTGCCGGTGGAGCTCTCTGGCACGTCCTCGACGACAGCGCTACACTCCGAAGAGGAGCGCTTGCCGGAGTGGGTGTCCGAGGTCTCACCGGCCTTCTTCTTCTTCCCTCTCGGGGTCCCAGCAGCAGGAGCAAGTGCCCTAGTGGCGGCAGCTGCTGCAACTGCTTGCTGGTATAGTTGATCAGTGCAAATCAGTGCATCTTTCTTATCGGAGGGAATGGTGATGATCGTCACAGGCCCTGGCATCTTCAGGGTGTTGTAGGCATAGTGTGACACCGCCATGAACTTGGCCAGCGCTGGGCGGCCAAGGATCCCGTTGTAGGGCAAGGGGATCTTGGCAACATCAAACACGATCCTCTCCGTTCTGTAGTTCAGGTTGCTTCCAAAGGTCACGGGCAGCGTGACCTTTCCCTTGGGTTGGCTTCTTCCCGGGTTGACCCCCTGAAACGTGCCCGTCTCTTCGAGGTCTCCATCAGGAATCTGCAGTTTATCGATCACGACAGGCGAGATCAAGTTCAGACCGGCCCCGCCATCGACTAGCATCTTCGTCACCTTGAGGTTGCGTATTGTTGGCGAAACCAACTGTCGGATCACGGGTTCCGGCAGACCCTTAAGGTTCGAACTCTGGGGTGCACGCGGAGATCGTGCCCTCTACCTCACCGTCTCGCAAAGAATTAACTACAAGAAGAACAACGCAAGAGACACAGGGTTTATACTAGTTCGGGCCACCATTGTGGTGTAATACCCTACTCTAGTTTGTGGTGGGTGGATTGCCTCTTGGGCTGATGAGGAAGAACAGTACAAGGAAGAACAGCCTCGTGAGGGTCTGTTCTTGGCTAGGGGGTGAATTGCTAGGGGGAGTTCGATCGCCCTTCTTACTCTCTGGGTGTGTTGCTACGTTCTAGCTGGTTTCCTCGATGCCCCTACCCTGTGGATGGCTAGTCCTATTTATAGGCAAAGGCCCTGGGCCTCTTCCCAAATATTGAGCGGGAAGGGCGCCAACAATTGGCCAATTCGAAGGGGAACATCTGGTACACTTATCCTGACTAAAGTTGGTCTTGGTCCTGACAGGCGATCCCAACCCCGGGGGTATCCGGCAGGGGGGAGCTTTGTTGTACCTCTACCAGAACAGGGGTGACTTCGTGAGGCAGATGGCCCCCTTCGACGAGTGGGGGCTACGCCCTATCGGCCTCCAAGGGCCTCGTGATAACCCTGTGGTGGTGATTTCCCTTCCGGTCGGCCTGGGTGAATCCTCCTCGAGTGGTGGCGCAGGGAGGGAGGAGACAGCGGGGGTCGAGGGAGCCGCGGATGATGTGACCGCACCTGGCGATGCTCTTGATGGGGCAGCTCACGAGGTCCGCGCTGCCGAGGCCGCGGGTGAGGTGCTGCCGCTTCCGATGCTTGAGGCCGAGGCTCCTGAGCCCCCGGCCGTGATCTCTGGCGAGGCAACTGCCCGTGCGCATCAGGCATGTGTCCTAGACGCAAGTGGCCTTGGTGCTCCGTCCTCTTCGCAGGCTGATTCCTGTGCATCTCTCCTGGGCCGTTTCCGTGTGGACTCTGAGGCCCTCCGGAGAAAAAGGGAGGCCCTGGGCAACGACTTCCCTTGCCGCTTGCTGAAGCGCCGGAAGTACTTTGCTGTCGATGAGTAAGTCTTCTCCTTTTCTGTTCCCTATCCTGCTTGCCGCATCCGCTGATCCTTGCTCTGCAGGCCTCTCCCTACTGAGCTCGATGAAGCCGCCGAGTCGACGCCTTCCTTGGCTTCATCTCCTCCGCCACCCCTGGGTGCCCCGAGCCGCACTGCCCTTGTGGTTTGGGCGAGCGACGGCGCGGACCGTCACACAGCGCGTGGTGATTCTCCTGTTCCCGCGATCTCCTTCCGCGGGCCTTCCCTCGACATGGGCAGCTTGCCGTGGGCTTCCCGTCTGGTCGTGAGCTGCGATTGGCGGAGGCACCCCCTGGGCTCTTCTCCTGAGGTCAGGTTGGACTCAGGCTGGGCTTCTGATGCGGCGCGGCCGGCCGTCGTGAGGGCGCCAGCCCCCAGCCTCCTGCCGGGGCCGGAGCGATGGTCCGAGGTCCTCGACGCCCGCTTGGGGCGGATGATGGTGTGGCAGATGTGCTTGAGCGTGGTCGGGAGCGCCGTGCCCGTCACCACGAATTCCTCCGGAGGGCGAGTGGCGCCGTAGACCTGCTTGGGCAGGAGCTCACTGAGGAAGACACGCACCTGGAAGCCGAGGGCCTGCGCCTGGCCGCAGAGCGGCGCGAGCTGGAGGCCGCCGCTGCCCTCGCGCGTCGTCAGTGCGACCTTGATGACAAAGAAGCGAAGGCGTCGCTGGAGGCTTCTCCGGCGGCTCGGTCTCAGGCCGTTGAGGAGGCCCGAGGAACAGGCCGACAACGAGAAGCAGCAAAGGAATGGGCTCGGGAGCTCTTGGCCCGGTGTCGCTCGTTGGAGGAGCAAGCGGAGCTGCGCGAGGCAGCCCTTGCATCGATGAAGGTGGCTTCTGGCGACCCGGCTGAGCTTCGGAAGCGCGAGGAAGTGTTGGTGCTGGAGGCCGCCGAACGCGCTCGCGAGCATGAGCAGCTGGAGTCGAGGGAGCGCCTAGTGACGCAGGCGGAAGATGATGTCGCCGCGCGGGAAACGCGTGTCCTGGAGGAGGTTTGCCGTCGGGTGGCGACAACGCGCCAAGGCCTCGAGCGTGAGTTCGAGGGGAAGCTGGGGATGATCCGAGTCGAAGCTAAGGGTAGAACCGCCGCCTTTAAGGCCCAACGGGATGAGGCGACGCGACGAGCCGACGCCTCCCAGGTCGCTCTTGAGGCAGCGCGGAAGGAGCTGGCCACCTCCCAGGCCGAGGTGCTCCGCCTTCGCCAACGTGTGGAAGAGGCTGTGGCCGTCGAGCGTCAGAATGCCGACGAGATACGCCAGCGGCAAGTCCTGGAGCACGTGCATGGCCCCATGCTCACCACGCTCAGGGAGAGGGATAACATTGCCCTGTGCAACATCTGTGAGGCTGCCGTTGGCGAGCCACACACGATCAACTACGCCGGCAACTTGCAGTTCTTCACCGCCGTGGTGAAGCAGCTGGAGGCACGGTCGGTCAGAGCCGATGGATTGGTGGAGGAGAGGAGCCGCGCCCTGCTCGGGCGCGCCTTTTCCCGCGTCTTCAGCCATCTTCGGAACATGGACCCCCACTTTGACTTCGACGTCGCCATCGCCCCAGTTCCCCAGGCCGTTCGGGGCGACCTAGCTGAATGGGTGGAGAACAATGTGGATGCTCTCGTCCGGGCCTTCACTTCTGATGATGACGATGTGGTGGTGGCTGCCGACGAAGGTGGCATGGTGGATGACCCCAATGCCGCTGATGGTGGCGCAGACAACGAAGGTGAGTTCAGCGACGCCAGCGACAGCTCAGGAGGCGCCTCCGAGGATGCATTGGGGGATTTGTTAGATTGACCATGTACTATCCCTGTCTTTTTACCCTGCATAGATAGAACTCAGGCGTTTGGCCTAACGGTCGTGAGATCGTTTTGGGAGGGGAAGTCCCTCATGTAATAACTTGTACCCATTATATCAGTGGTAATTAAATCGCACGCGCGCCCAACGGTAGGCTGGTTTACCCTTGTTCCTTGCTGGCTCCGGAGCTGCCTGCTGGAGGGCGTCACGTCTCGGGTGCTGTCTAGTTGAAACCTCAGGATGTGGGGTTGTTGCTGACTGGAAACCCCACAGGCATGGGCCTTCTTCACAGGCTCAGGGCCTTCTCCCAAGCGGGACGTCTTCACAGGCATTTGCCTTCTTCACAAGCTCAGGGCCTTCTATGAGAAAACGATCTCCGCAAGCACCAAAGGTCACCTCGCGAGGGAGCGACAGCGGCAGTCTGGGTCGTGCTCAAGCTAGGCCTGGCCCGTCTCGTGAGGGGCTCGCGAGGGGAGGCAGCTGTGGTGAGGTGGTGACCAGAACGCGGGAAACGGTTCAAACAAGACCAAGCACCCCTTCCCCGAACGCACGCAAAGCTCAAATTCGAATTCAACTTAAATCCAGCGAGGGAAAAAGGTTACAACCAAAGGAAGAAGGCAATGAAAGCAAACAAAAAGGCCGCGTCCGGAACCTAATCTAGTCTTCGACGTCTTCTCACCAGCGCGGAGCTAAGTGCTGTCCACTGGGCGTGGGAGGGAGCCCCAGGGCCTAAGGCCGGCACCCCTGAGACTCCGGGGCGTGTACAACCCCACTCATTAATACGTGAGAGTGTCATGGGGCGGCGAGCTTCACAGGCACTGGGCCTTCTTCACAGGAACCGGCCTTGCTTCATATCGCAAGACGAGGGCCCCGCCTTGCCCCACACTCTAGTGCCACCAACGACGACCGGAAACCAGGACGCCGCCAGTGGGGTAGAGCGGTCGCCAGCGGTTCCCCCGACGACCATGGGTCCTCCGCCAGGGGCAGGCCCTCAGGCGCCTCCCCAGCGGAGGGCCTACCTTCTAAGAACGCCTTGCTCCGAACGCCGCGATGCTGATGTAGGATCCCTACCCCTTTCCTGCAGCCCCCTACGTCCTCCTCCCGAGGGGTAGGAGGCCGCGGGAGCGGGGCAGCTGCTTGCTGCGGCGACCTGCACCTCCTGTGACCCATGATTAGCGTATGCCTGCTCTTGAGGAATTAACGGTACCCGATAGTCGTTGCCTCCAGTGTGACCGATGGAGCCGTCTTGGGGTTCCTGGAAGGGCTCGGCCTCTGGCGTCTCGTACCCCCAGCTGGGGCTGAAGAGTGAGCCCTGTTCGCCCTCGTGAGCGTGCCCTTGGTCCATCATGTGGAGCACGTATTCCTCTGGCGCCGCCACCCCGAATGCCGTGCTGTAGTGCTCCATGCGCCACGCGGCGTTTCTCGCCGTGCCCACCATGGGGTGGTAGCGCGGTTGCCCGCTCGCGCCGTGGGCCGCGCCGAGCCCTTCTCCTTCTCGTGCCGGGGGTGGGGGTAGCGCCACCGCCAGTCTAGTGCCGGCAGATTCGCTGGTGCCGGGGTAGTCTTGAGGCCCGCGGGGGCGCGCAGGGCCTCCTCGTGCGTCGCCCTGAGCTGGAGGCGGAAGCCGAGTGCA
Source organism: Aegilops umbellulata (assembly GCA_032464435.1). NCBI lineage: Eukaryota > Viridiplantae > Streptophyta > Magnoliopsida > Poales > Poaceae > Aegilops > Aegilops umbellulata. The sequence continues at coordinate 348,525,107 of CP136056.1, forward strand.
GAAGGGGTGAGCCCCCGAAGCGGCGAAGCCCAGGAGTTCGGCGACCCGTTCCAGCAGCACGTCGCGGCCGCCCTCCAGTAGCCTGCACTGCAGCAGCTCCCCTGCTACTGTGAGCGCGGCCCTCGAGTTCGCCTGTTCCCGGCGGGTGTACGGTGTCGTGGTTGCGGCGTGATTGGAGGCCCTCGCTGCCGACCGCGGCTGCCGCGGTGTGAGGGTCGCAGAAGCTTGCCCGCGTTGCCCGCGGCCCGCAGCGCCCTGCGGACCGCGAGCTGCCTGTGGCGCGGGGTCGCCCGGAGCGGGAGGCTCCGCGCAGATGGGCCATGCCGCCCATGGGCCTTGGTTGCCCGCCTGGTCGCCGGACATGGTGACGACGACGCAACAGGAGACGGAGCGATGGGAAGGCAGATTCCGGCGCACCCCTACCTGGCGCGCCAAATGTCGGATCACGGGTTCCGGCAGACCCTTAAGGTTCGAACTCTGGGGTGCGCGCGGAGATCGTGCCCTCTACCTCACCGTCTCGCAAAGAACTAACTACAAGAAGAACAACGCAAGAGACACAGGGTTTATACTAGTTCGGGCCACCATTGTGGTGTAATACCCTACTCTAGTTTGTGGTGGGTGGATTGCCTCTTGGGCTGATGAGGAAGAACAGTACAAGGAAGAACAGCCTCGTGAGGGTCTGTTCTTGGCTAGGGGATGAACTGCTAGGGGGAGTTCGATCACCCTTCTTACTCTCTGGGTGTGTTGCTACGTTCTAGCTGGTTTCCTCGATGCCCCTACCCTATGGGTGGCTAGTCCTATTTATAGGCAAAGGCCCTGGGCCTCTTCCCAAATATTGAGCGGGAAGGGCGCCAACAATTGGCCAATTCGAAGGGGAACATCTGGTACACTTATCCTGACTAAAGTTGGTCTTTGCCTGCCAAAGGCCCTGTGGTGACGCCGTCCTGGGCTCCATGGTGACCTCCTTCCCACCGTTGGACTGGTCTTGGTCTCGTTGCACCAAAATGGGTGCCTTTGCTTGATCCTCTCGCCTGCGCTTGCCCCCTTTGCACCAAAGAGGAAAGGGAGACGCTGCCCGGGCTGGCGCCCGCCTGGCACCCTTGGTCGCCATGGCTTGCGTCATGGGCACCTCGTGAGGTACCCGCCTTGATCTCTCCGCCTCCTCGCGAGCCAGCCTAAGGAGGCCGTGCTTGAGGAAGCGCCATGTCGTCCGCCTCGCGAGGCTTGGCCCCTCGCGAGGGTCTTGAGCCTTGTGTTGATGAAGATGGGCCATGCTGGGCTCCCGTTTGAGCCACACCGCGGGCCGCGGGCAGGCAAGTCTGGGGACCCCCGTTCCCAGAACGCCGACACCAACAATGGCAAGCACTAGACCGCAGTAGTGCGATCAGGGTGATCCTCAGTGTCAAAAATCATAGGTGTGCTGGACCACTTCAACGGCCTTTGGGCATCAATCGACGACTCTGCCGCTGTAATCTCTCGCGCCCACTGTTTAAGCCGGCGATGAGAAGTATGCAGCGAGGCTCCACCGTTGATGCACATGGCCTCTGTAGCTTTCTGAAACTCTTGGTCGCCAGACTCGTCGTCCTCTTCGTGATCGTTGTCTTCTGGCTTTCTGTCATGGAACCGAGCGGGCCTCTCCTGTTGCTTATCCTTGCCGCGACGGCCTTCCTGGCCGTCACGCTTCTTGCCGGACCCTTCAGCACCGTCTTGTCCCTTCTCCTTGTCCCGCCTCTCATATTCAGCCCTCTGCTTCTCAGCGAGGAGCTCAACCCGTCGGCAGTCTTGGAGAGCATGGCCTTTGGTGCGATGGATCTTGCAGAATCGCTTGTCGGAGTTTCCTGACTTCTCGGCAGCCGCCAAGGCCCGGCAAGCGACACATCCGGCAATTTCCTTGCCGGGGTCGTCTGCCTTGGTTTTCTTGGTGGAGCCGGTGTCATCAGATCCCTCGACGGCAAGCACTGTTTTACCTTTGCGCTTCCTGTTGCGGCACCGGCCTTTCTTCGCCGGTGCGGTAGTATCCTCATGTGAGGAGTCGGTTTCCACGCCGACATCTTCGCCGGGGTACTTCCTCCCCTCTTCAGCTCGGGCACATCTGTCAGCAAGAACATAGAGTTCTTCCACATCTTTCACCTTGTTCATTGCCAGCTCTTCGCGCATCTTGCGATTACGCACGTTCTGATGGAAGGCGCTGATGATGGCGGCAGGATGAACATCAGGGATGTTGTACTGTATCCGGCTGAACCTCTGTATATACTTGCGGAGACTCTCACCTCCCTTCTGGGGAATGACGTGCAGATCACTTGCTTGGCCATGAGCTTGGTGACCGCCAGTGAAGGCGCCCACGAACTCATGGCACAAATTCGACCAGGAGGAAATGGAGTCTACCGGCAAGTGCATCAACCATGACATGGCGTTGGGTTTAAGAGCCAACGGGAAGTAATTCACAAGTACCTTATCGTCGCGGGCTCCGGCAGCCTGCATCGCGATGGTGTAGATGCTGAGGAACTCGGACGGGTGGGTCTTGCCGCCGTAGTTCTCGCCCATGTTAGGTTTGAAGGTGCGGTGAGTGGGCCACTGGAACTGCCGTAGCTCACGGGTAAAAGCCGGACAGCCTACCTCGTAAGGCAGGCCTCCAGGGCTCTCCGGTGCCGGGTGGTTCACAGCAGGCCCCGCTCGCCTGTCTGACTGGTGGCGCGCTCCGCGCCGGCGCTCGATAGTGGTTCGAGCGTCTTCATGTTCCCGATCCCGAAGGACCTGGCGCTGGTCACAGTGGGTCCGCGGGTCGGACGATGCTATGGAGATTTCGTCGCCCGTAACGTCGCGACGGGCAGGCATCCGTGGTACCGGGCGAGGAGGAGGCGAGTGCACCGTGGTCGCGGCGCCGCTGGCTTTCCTGCCACTGGTACACGGGACTCCGTCGGAGCGTCGACCCGGGGACTCCGCCGGACTTGGTTCATCTTTGTTGGCCACCGCAACAAGGCTTCAGATGGTGGCTCTCTATTCGTTGAGTTTCCCCGTAGCGAGAGGAAAATCGAGGAGCAACTGCGCGCGCGCCATGGCTTCTACTGGCCTCGGTGGCAGCAAAACCTGCACGGATCGCGACGCGCTTCGACTTCTGACCATGTCGGAAGGAGCTCTATCACGACCCCGCGGTCGCATGCCATCTTCACCATCGCCTCGGCGAGCGGGCAGGTCTTCTACATCCCGGGAGTGACGCTCGGGGCTCTTCCCGCGGCGACGCCCGGGGTCTTCGGGGTGATTACGCCGTTCGTCGCGCGCCGCTTGAGAGGAGCGCGCCGTCGGCGCCGGCGTGGGAGTCTTGGAGGCTCTTGCGCCGCCCTCGGGCAGGGTGGCAGCGATCCTGGAAGGCCCCGCGCCACCCGCGGAGGGCCCGGCTCCCTCTTTGGATTTGGCGGCGTGCGGCCCGTTACCAGGCGCACGAACATCGCCGCCTCCCAAACTCCGGCTGCTGGGACGGTGTTGGTGTTCGCGAACAACGCCCCGGGTCCTTTCTGCGACCGGTCCGCTGCTCGCCGGCGTCGGAACGGGATGCCCGGCTTCCGACGGGCCAACCGCCACCGTCGTCTTCTTCTTGGGCGCCATGACGATGAAGAAGCGTCGAACTAACTGCTAAAGCCGATTCTCACAACTGCGCCCCCTACCTGGCGCGCCAAAGATGTTGGTGGGAAACGACACCTATGGGATCATAAGAATCCCTACTACGGTTGTGGGGCACGGGGTTGTGAAAAGAGCGGATCAAACAGACAGCACGTGATTCCTTTACCTAGGTTCGGGCCGCAGGGATGCGTAAAACCCTACTCCTACTTTGGTGGATTGTATATCTGTGTTCTTGAGCTAGCTATGGGGCGCCGAGAGCTCCAAAAAGCCGAATCCTCTTCCTGGTCGCCTGGGGCCTCCTTTTATAGGGAAAGGGGTTGCCACAGTGGCACACAGGAGGTGGAAAGGGTACAGTGATGCGAGGTTATCCCTCGCATTACATGACAAGGTGCATTTAATGCGCCTTGCTTAGGTGTCCTTGCTTTATCGGGGGCGGGGGAGAGCCCTGTCTCGTCCGTCGCCGCTCCCTCCCGCATCGACACGCGCCCTGTCCAGCGGTGCCTGCGATGCCATGTAGGCAGGCAGGCAGCTGAGGTGACGCAGCAGTGGGTCTCCACGAGGATCTGCATGCCGCCACGCAGGTGCCTGCCCAGCTGGTTGGGTCGGCAGCTGCATGCGAACGGTGGTGGAGGCATGACTGGCGTGGGCATGATGGTGGCCCCATGGGTGTTCATGGCAAGGGCCTTGCCGTGGCCCCGGCAAGGGTCTTGCCAGGGTCCCGGCAAGGGTCTTGCCGGGGTCCCGGCAAGGGTCTTTCCGCGGCGCTTACTGTCATCCCCGGCAAGGCTCTTGCCGGGGGCCTTGCGGTCCTCCTTGGATGGGATCCCGCCAAGGATCATCATCTTCTAAAGTGTGCATCTGATCTTGAATGTCTTCACGAAGATCTGCATTCCACCACGGGGATGCCTCCCGAATCCTTGCCCCATGGGGGTAGTGGACTCAAGGGTGACCCACTCCATAGGTGTGGGGCGAGCTGCCACGACAAGGGTCTTGCCGGGTTAGCTAAAGCTGCCCCCCGGCAAGGATCTTGCCGGGGGGGGGGGTCTGCTCTGTCCCTTTTGCTCTTTGTGGTCTTGGTCTTGGCGTCGTTCTGCTTCTCTTCAGCTTTGGCCTTACCTTGGCTTACCTCCCTTGCCACGCTCGATGTGGCGGTGTCCGTGGCTCGGACTGCCCGTGCACAGTTATAGGGGTACAAAAAGTGTACCCCCTTTTTGTACACCGACACGGTACAAAGACACCGAGCATGCAGCTAGACGGACGGTGCTGAGTAGGTCCATACGACTACAAATCTGCTCCAAGAGAACATCGGGGAGGGAATTCCAATCGCGGCTCTGCGTGTCAGTCGGTTTTGCCATTGGGGTTTTCGGGGCCTGCGAGCGAGCGGGGAAGTGGATTCGGGCGGGCGAGCGAAGAAGCTTCTCCTCGTGTGGCCGAGAAGTGAGCGGGGGGATATGGTACGCGCGAGCTACCAAGGAAGATGGCACGGGCGGGCGAGCAGTGAGCGGGGGTAAATGGTGTGCGGCTGACGATGGGGAAGAGAGGAGGAAGAAGAGTGGAAGACGGGGAAGAAAGTGCATTCAATCTCAATTCTACTAGTACTACTACCAGGATATACCGTCCTTCGGAGTGTAAATAGTTACACCGATGACATATGGGTCTACCACAACAAGGCCCATATGTCAGTTAATGGAGGACATAGGTGCGTAGGCGTATTTGCGGAAGCGTGCTCTACTGGCAAACATGATGACAGTACTGGGTAAGGCTGATTTAGTAACACCAACACGCTGGTTCAGCTTATTAATGATGTGTCCCATCTACTGCAGCGTGTATTGTCACTTCACTGTGAAGACTAGTTGAATAGTTCTCTCTGACCAAGATGGGGAATAAATGGATCGCGAGGACTTCCTTTCTACAGTATCCCTATGCCTCTACGCTCAGTTCACTCATTTTGCTCCGTACCTAGTCACTTGTTGAAATCTGTAGAAAGACAAATACTCCGTATTTGGGAACAGAGGGAGGCTTTTACTCCGTACTATTTGGGAACAGAGGGAGTATCACCATATGGAGGGAACATAGGAAGCTTGAAATATGAACATGTCAATGGGAGGGAGTAAGCCCCATGCATGCATGCATGCATGCAACATGCAACACTCACACGTACACATGGACACACGCAACACTCACGCACCCATGCGGCACACAGCACACGACGTAACACACACGCTCACGCTCAAGTGCTCAACCTACTCCCTACGTCCGTGAAAGACTGTACATTTAGATATTTACACATTGACCAGGGCATAATTAACAGCCAAAAGTAGCAGACTTATGTGTGCATGCGACCATTGAGATATGAAGATTAAATGAAGGTCGTTGCATGCTGTAATTAAGGATAGAGATGTAGCCTATACCTACAGCACAAGTTGGTGCATTAGTCAATCAATATCGATTTAGATTAAAGGCTAAATGCATTGGAAGTGTAGATGTACATCATGTAGTACACTCTTTGTTGGAAGACCGAGGGAGGACACGTGCATGCACTCACATACACAACCAGGGCGGTTCGCGTGCAAGGGTTGGACTCGTGTCGCGCCTGCGTAAAGTTTTGTTTAACTGATTTCTTTGCTCTGCCAACTGACAGATGGGACCCAAAAACTAGGTGACAATTTAACCAGTCAACAAAGTGCCACATTGACTATGTGGCCGGTCAGTAGGGTGCAATACGGTGCTATACGATGAGCTAGTGATCGCATAATCACCGCAAAACTATATATAGTGACTGTAAAGAGCGTACTATTACATACGTTGACCGCCAATGTATTTTTCTCGTTTCAAATGAAGCCATATTAATCGGAAAGGACGCAGTATGGACTACTACTACTAGTACTAGTACTGCTTTGATGTGTCCCGTCAACTCGCCAAACGAGGAGAAGCTTGCTTACTACGCCTCTCCCTCGCCCACGCGCGCGGTGGTTCGCAGGATGAGGAGAGGGTTTTGACTACATCGCCATCTCCCTCTCCCTCTCCCTCTCCCTCGCCCTCGCCCTCGCGGTGGACGTGCATCAGTTCAATCGGTGTCAGAATGCCAGAAGCATATTGTACTGTAGTATCATCATTGTTGGACATTCCGAAGAGGCGAAGAGCCAAGTGCAAGGTTCACACGAGTACAAACTCTTGAACCTCCCGAAGAGGCAAAGAGCCAAGCGCAAGGTTTTATAGGAGTTGTCGTCCTAGTAGGAGTGTACTAGTACAACTATAGCAAACGATGCTACTGTATGATGCCGCCACGTCACGTATATCCAAAGTTATGCCACCTTTCTTTCTCAAAGAGCGTGTTGGATCCCGTGCAACAACCACACATGTTGCACGTACACATAACACATTTACTAGTAATAAATTCTAATGGACAAATGCCAGTATGCCACACAAGTTCATCTCCAACTCATGTGATAAATTTGTGCACGACTAGTCTACATATATTCACAGCGCTACCGTTCACAATTACCGTACTCCACTTACACGTTATAGATGGGCTACATGTCCTCCTCCAGGTTCCAGTCCTAGGTGTTCTTCATGGATGGCACGATCCATAGTGGTGGGCAACGTGAATCATTGTCGCAGCTTTCTAGTCTGGTTCCACACGATGGAGATTCATCCAAGCTGAAGCGGCATAAATCAGGGATAGCGTGTCCCAACACTACAAAAAAAAGACACATCCATGACATTTTGGGCCGAACGAATTTTTTTTCTGTCATACATATGACAAAGGCCGAACGAATTTTTTTCTGTCATACATATGACACTTCTATGATGGTAATTGTGACAAAACCCGGTATCATCATAGATGTGGTGGGCTCCTACTTCTATGACAAAAAATCATGACAAAAATTTGGCTTTTTGTCCTGGGCGAGCCGAAGACGCAGCTGCATGACATTCTTTGGGCCGTCCATGACGGAAAAAACCATGGTAGAAGCGAGGGCGCGGAAAATATCGGGGAGTCCCCAGTTACGGTGGGTGGTCGGGGGCCGAGCGATGCATGTTTCTCTTGTACGTACGTGCGTGTGTGCGAGGCGTTGGGCTCTAACTGAACCCAAGCGAGGCGTTGGGCTCTAACTGAACCCGAGCGATTGCACTGTAGGCTACGCGTTACTGAACCCGAGCGATCGATCGATGGCTGTTAACTGAACCCGATCGAGCGATCCTTCGCTACTGTTGCTAACTGAAGCCGATCGATTGGATGAACAGTGAGTGTTGCGGGGGGGGGGGGGGTTGGATGAACAATGAGCGGTGGCGTTGCCTCTGGATGAACAGGACCCCGTGGTGTGGTGGAGGGCTGGATGAACAGTAGACGATGGAGGGGTGCCCGTGGAGGGGTGGATGAACAGGACCCCGTGGTATGGAGGGCTGGATGAACAGTAGACGGTGGAGGGGTGCCCGTGAAGGGGTGGTTGAACAGGACCCCGTGGTGTGGAGGGCTGGATGAACAGTAGACGGTGGAGGGGGGGCCCGTGGAGGGGTGGTTGAACAGGACCCCGTGGTGTGGAGGGCTGGATGAACAGTAGACGGTGGAGGGGTAGTTGAACAGTAGCCGAAGGAGAAGAGCGCGGTGGAAGCTGGATGAATAGGAGCCCGTGGAGGCTGGATGAACAGGAGCCCGTGGAGGCTGGAGGAGGTCGACGGTGGAGATGAACAGTATCTCGTGGAGTCCCGTTTTGTGGTACGCCACACCCCTCCCGATGAACAGGACCCCCTTTTCGACCGTAGCGCTCCAACACAAGTCTGTTTCGTCCATTTTGCGGTACGCCACACCCCTCTCGATCCGTCCAAGCCCTCCCGACGAACACGGCGCATTCCGTTGCCTCCCCATGAACACGAGGCATTACGTTGCCTCCCCATGAACACGACGACGATGTTGTTTCTCCGTTCCGACCCAGCCATGTACACGAGCCCTGCCCGTACGTATGCGCGAGTAGGCGTTCGAGACCCCGCCTGTATGTACACATACGTGGCCGTATTTTCTTTCTTGCACCCTGGCCGCTGTACGTACGTGTACATGCTACGTGCGCGCATCTACTACGACACGTGTGCGCCTCTACATCCACCAGTATATATGTACGTACAAGTTCGCGACCAGAATGACAACGCTAGGTACGCTTCGACCAGGTCGGTCCCGACTGTCAGGCACTTCCTTGCGTGTGAAGATGTAGCTGGTGGGTCCCAGCAGTCAGGGGGAAACGTTTTTTTCGCGAAATACAGTGGCCTGTCCGGTGGGTCCTAGCTGTCAGGTGGAGGAATCATTATTTTCTGCATAATAAGGAGGCACTCCCTTGCTGCGGCAGTGGATCTAGCTGTCAGCCTCTCCACGTACAGTCCATGTTCGATGGAAGTTATTCCTTGACCACGTTGACCACGCCGCGCCGAGAGCATCAGGGCGGTGGACGACAGCGAGGCCTAGGAAGGGGACGACGGGGAGACGGGGAAGATGCGGCAGTGGAAGCCCACGCGGACAGGAGTACGAGGGTTCACTGGTTCGGCTGCGGTGTGAGGTTGCCGTCGCCGCAGGGCCTGGCCAGCGGTGGGAATAGTAGGGGGCGATGAGGCCTCCACGGCAGCACAGCCGACCACGGGAGGCAGGAGCATGCGACACGACCGGCGCTGCTTTGGGCGGCTGGAGCAAGAAGACCAAAGGTTGAAGAAGCACTATGGCCGTTGGATGGACATCGTACGGTCACTCGAGCTAGAATCGTTTATATTGACTAAAGTTGACAAAGGCCCCCGTCCCAGTCAACCTAGTAGGCCCACAAGTCAGCCTCCCACCATGGTAGGTCCCAGCTAGTAGGGGAGTATACTTTTTTTTGTGCGTAATAAGGAGGCACTTCTAGTGGGTCCGAGCTCACAGCGGGGGGAACGTTTTTTTCATGAAATATGCTGGCCTGTCCGGTGGGTTCCAGCAGTCAGGGGGGAAATCTTTTTTTCGCGAAATAAGGTGGCCCGTCCGGTGGGTCCCTGCTGTCAGGTGGAGGAATAATTATTTTGCGCGTAATAAGGAGGCACTTCCTTGCGGCCTCCTGGACCCAGCTGTCAGCCTCTCCACGTACAGTACTCTTCCGATGGAAGTTGGTCGTTGACCATGTTGACCATGCCGCGCCGAGAGCACCAGGGCAGTGGAAGACAGCGAGGACTAGGAAGGGGACGACTCGGAGCCGGGGAAGACGCATCAGTGGATGCCCACGCGAAGAGGAGTACGAGGGTTCACTGGTTTGGCTGCAGTGTGAGGCTGCTGTCATCGCAGAATAACAGGAGGTGTGGGTGAGTAGAGGGATGGCCTGGCCAGCGGTGGGAGTAGTAGGGGCGATGAGGCCTCCATGGCATCACAGCCGGCCACGGGAGGCAGGAGCACGCGACACGACCGGCGCTGGTTTGGGTGGCTGGAGCAAGAAGACCAGATGTTGACGAAGCACTACGGCCGTTGGATGAACATCGTATGGTAACATGAGCTAGAATCGTTCATATTGACTAAGTTGACAAAGCCCTCCGTCCCCATCAACTTGGTAGGCCCACAAGTCAGCCTCCCACTATGCTGGGTTCCAGCTGGTAGGGGGAATATTCATTTTTGTGCGTAATAAGGAGGCACTTCCTTGCGTGCGAAGATAGCTGGTGGGTCCGACATGTCAGCGGGGGGCACTTTATTTCGCGAAATACAGAGGCCCTTCCGGTGGGTCCCAGATGTCAGGTGGAGGAATCATTATTTTGCACGTAATAAGGAGGCATTTCCTTGTGTGCGGCCGTGGACCCAGCTGTCAGCCTCTCCACGCACAGTCTACTTCCGATGGTGTCATTCGTTGACCACGTTGACCACGCCGCGCCGAGCGCATCCAAGGTGGTGGACGACGGCAAGGCCCCGGACAGCAACGAGCCGGAGATGGGAAGACGCGGGAGTAGAGTCGCAGACAGAAAGGTGTACGAGGGTTAACTGGTTCTAGTGCGGTGTGGTTCGACAGTCGGTGGAGAAGAACAGGAGGTTTGGAGGGGTGGAGGGATGGCCTGGCCAACGGTGGAGTAGCGCTTCATAGCGAAGCGTGCTAAGCAAAGCCGCTAGCAGCAGGAGGCGGGAGGTGGTCCCGGGGGCGCTGGAGGAAGAAGACGAGAGATTGAAGATGGATGCCGGTCGTTGGATGCAAATCCAACGGCTAACATGTCAGAATCATTTGTTGACTAAATTTACAACGACTTGCATTGGCTTCGACCTATTGGCCCACATTTCGGCCTCCAAAAATGTGGCACGTATTCAACCCATTTTTTCAGAATTTACAGTCTTTTTGTTTTGCGCGGTAGAATCTATAGTCAATTTGATCTTTTTTTTTGAATTACAGCCATTAGCTGGGCTGGGTGAACAAATAATGTAGCATCCATGCTGCCTGTTTATTTTATTTCCTAAAAAATTACAGGCCATTTGAACTTTCTCGAAATACACGATTTTGCTGGGCTGATTCTAATTATAATGTTGGGTTGGGCGAGCAATGTTATTAAAAAATAAAAAGGGGTTGAGCATTTTGTTTTAAATATATTTAAATAATAAGTGATATTATTACATTCGTCCTTAAATCTTACCAAGCTTTTGTACACAATCACTAGGATTTTCGTGCCAAAACAATCCAGGATTTTATTTGTTAAGAAATTATTTTTATAAGTTAATAAGATGTGGGATATTGTTTTCTTACATATGTAAGTATCTGTTAAATATATGATGACAATAAAAATAATATATAATAACATACAAAATATTTTTTTTAGAAAAACAGGGAGCATCTCCCCGGTTCCATTGCTGAGAACGAAACCACAACATATTCTGATACAGCAGCTCAAAGAGCAGTTCGAAAGCAAAGGTAGAAAAGCTACAAACTAGGGGGGTGGATGAACAAGTTCTCTAAATAACACAAATCACCTGAGCGGTGCCAAAGGCAGAGCGGATAGAGCACTCAAATGACACAAGGAGGGTCCAACGAAGCCTTCATGGTCTTCAGCCGAGGGGTCGTGTCAGCCTGCAGCGACCAGTAAGCAAGCGGAGACACCGGGCTGGAAGACGTAACATGGTGGATGTCCCTCTTTTTCGGCGCCAGGTGCCCATCATCTTCATCAGAGATCTTGAGACGAGCCCACGGGTCTAGCCCGAGAGCAGGTTGAGCCTTGTTCAGGCACAAGTGATCGTCAACGGTTTCTAGAGGGATCTTATTAGGGTTTCCACGAAGCTCATCAACTTGTCCTTGTCCGATCTGGACGAGAGAATCGCCCAGTTCCTCACCATGTTCCTGATCAACCTCAAGACCTGCGGAATGGAAATCCAGGAGGTGTTACTGAAAATCATAGCATTTCTATATTTCCAGAGGCACCAAAGGACAGCTGAGCTAATAGTGTTTAAAACTGAGCACTTTTTGGTAGCAATCCAGAATCTGGCGACAGATTCGAAGGATGAGCCAATCTGAATAGAGAAATATTCCTCAATGTGGGCCCAGAGATGTTTAGCAACTATACATTCAAAAAATAGGTGAGAACAAGACTCTTGTTCCAAGCAGTAAACACAATCAAGGGGTTTGATGATGTGTCTCTTTCTAAGGTTATCCCTAGTCATCAATTTGTTTTTGGAGAGAAGCTAGAGAAATACATGAATTTTAGGGGGAACTCTCAATTTTCAGACAGCGGGGATAAACACGGGTTGAACCCCTCTAAATTTGATAACATGATAGAGGGAGCTAGAGGAATACTTCCCCTTATTGTCCAGCTGCCAAATCAGGGCATCCGGCTCGGCAGTAAAGGTAATGCTTTTGGCAATTTCCCCCAACTGGAACCATTGTTCCATGAGACTATCACTAAAGTTCCTTCTAAATGAGAGTTTTAGGCATTGACCGTCCCAAACTTCATTAACACTTTTGTTAAGTTCATTGCGAACAGAGTAAATAGGCCAAAATTGGACTGCTAGGGGGGATGTGCCAAACCAAGTATCTTCCCAGAACCTGGTTCTGCTCCCATCCCCTATGTTCCATCTGTAGCCAAATTTCACAGCATGCATAATAGATTTTAATCCTTTCCATAATCTAGAGGTCTTAGGGTTGGAGGAAGGGAAAAAAATATTAGGTTTATTTCCTAGGTATTTATGGGCAATAAGAAGCTTTCAGGGTTTCAGGTCTTCCTCATAGAATCTTTTAATCCAAGACCCTAGAAGACATATGTTAATTTCTTGGAGGTTAGGTATGCCTAGGCCTCCAAAATCTTTTTTCATAGAGACTAGGGCCCAATTAGCAAGGTGTAGCTTCCTATTTCCCTCAAAATCATTCCACAAGCAATGAGACATCTGAGAATTGATGAGGTTCACTGCCCATTTAGGGAACTTGAAGAAGGAGAGGAGATACACTGGAATGCTAGCCAAACAAGCTTGTATGAGGATCAATCTACCTCTATAAGAGAGAAGTTTGCCCCTCCACCCAGCAATCCTTTTAATGATTTTATCCAGAAGGGGTTGGATATCCTCTCTCCTCAGTTTATCATAGTGGAGAGGGATACCTAGGTACTTAATGGGGAAGTTACTATTATTACAGACTAGAATAGAGAGGAAGTCAGCTAACTTCTGATCATCCATGTTGATAGGGATGAGTTCACTTTTAGAGTAGTTGATTCTCATGCCTGAGACTTGTTCAAACCAGGTTAGAACAGTTTTCAGATTGCTAGCATGTGTGGAGTCATTGTCTAAGAAAAGGATGGTATCATCTGCATATTGAAGGCAGATGATGCCACCAGGACTGACCTCAGGACAGAGCCCTGCAATCAGACTATGATCAACAGCTTTGCTCAGCAGTTTAGTAAGAACGTCCACTACTAAATTAAACAATAGCGGGGAGATGGGGTCACCTTGCCTAAGGCCTTTACCAGCAAGGAAAAATTCACTTTCGCAGTTATTTAACTTGACCCCAACAGACCCCCCATGAGTAAGTTGCTAGATCCAACTCTCCTCTATGAAAGGCTTGGAAAAGATCTACGAGATCATTTTTCACCAAGTCCCAAAAATGCTGGTAAAACAAGAAGGGAATCCCAGCAGGACCAGGAACCCCATCAGGATAAGAGCTAAAAATGGCTTCCTTCACCTCTGTCTCTGAAAAAGGGGCTTCTAGCAGCTCATTTTCAGCAGGAGAGACTTTTTCAGAAGTAGAGAAAAAATTGTTTTGTAGAGAGAACCCAGAAGTGTTTTCTTTCTTAAACAGGTCTTTGTAGAAGTCACTAGCCACTTTTAGCATCTCATCTACCTCAGTAACAGGGCCATTAGGGCCATCAAGGGAGTAAATGAGGGTTTTCCTCCTCCTCTGGTTAGCTACTGCATGGAAGTAAGCAGTATTTCTATCACCCTCCTTAATGTTCCTATCTCTAGACCTTTGTTTGGCTTTGATTTCTTCTTTAAGCCAAATTTTCTTGAGCTCTCCATGGACAAAGTTTAATCTATTAGTCTCAGCCTCAGAGAGGTCAGTGGTTTCTGCCTTAATATATAGAGAATCAAACTCAAGGAGGAGAAGCCTTTTGTATCTTCTAAGATTAGCTTCCTCATTGGAGTTCCACCCTTTGATAGTTCTTCTAAATCTCCTGATTTTGATGTGCCAATTTTCTAGGGGGGCGCTACTCCCAGTAGGCTCATTCCAGATTTTCCTGACTAGCTCAGTAAAATCTTCTCTAAGCAACCACCACTTTTCAAATTTAAAACTATTGCTCTTTGGAGTTTGGTTAAGACCAGAGTCCCAGAGCAAAGGAGTGTGGTCACTACCACATCTAGGTAGAGCTCTACAACTAGAAAGGGGAAAGAAACTATCTAATTCTGTGTCACAGAAAATTCTGTCAATGGTGAACATAATCCTGGAGCAGCACTTCCAACATATCTAGCAGAACTGTGGGTTTTCCTTCTGACAGGGCAATTCTCAACTTTATGGGTAACCATTTTGCAGATAAAACAACTCTTGGGCTTGACACATTTATCCAAATGATGCCCTGGTTCCCCACAGTTGTAGCAGATCACCTCAGAGTATGCCATAAGGCCCGAAGCAGGGGTAGGAGTACTTCTCTAGATGTCCTATATCTTCTTTTGCTGATTCTTTCCGTGAGATTTCCCACTAATCTGAGAGTCAGAACCACCAGCAGATTGATCTTGGGCAATTACAGGAGCCTGCCCAGATTGTGCCCCCATTTGGGTCGGAGGTGGACCGTACCACTGCCCAACCGGCGCTCCCCCCGCATTGTGATAGGGGAAATTCATCGGAGTTCCTGGTTCCTTCTCATCCTCCAGCCAGATGTTGTCCATCAGGAAGCAGAAATAACCACCAGACAGCTCAATTCAAGCAGATTGCAAGCCTAATTTCAATCTTCTGCAGGTTTGGGGGAGAGGTAAGGTAGGGGATCCACCTGCTCCGGCTCCGGTGGCGTGCTGGTGGGCAGGAGTCCAGTCAAGCATTCCCATCTCGCAGCACGGCGTGGATCTCCTTAATTCACTTCTCCTTTCGCCCATCGAACGAACGCAATCGGCGGCTCACTGGGGTGGGGCATCCTGTGCTTCTCCGAGAAATCTCCTTCGAAGTAGATCCGCAGGGCTAGATTCAGCAGCTCCCAATCCACATGATCCTTGCACATCCGAGTATACCTACGCGAGTGAGAGAACGGATTCGGTCCCTCCACGGCTTCCTCCCTTGAAGCTTCCTCCCCTGCTTCCCTTCATTCGCACGTGCACTGGGTCCAGGAGAGAGCGTCGTCGCGGATCCGCATCGCCCGCTCCCTCCATCTCCTCCCTCGAGTCTCCCGCAGCACCGCCGGCGCGATGGAGTCAAGCGGCTGGAGCATCCGCGGGAAGGCTTTGTAGACATGTGGGAGATGCATCTTGTACATCTGCCTGTCTTCCAGCCATTCCCCCTTGGATATGGCCGGCGACTCCATGGGGCGCGCGAGCGGACTTGCTGAGGGGGGCAGGCGCGCCCGGAGTCAGTAGGCGGGGGGTGGCGGCGGCGAGGGTGGAGGTAGTGGCAGGGGCGGCGGCGAGGGTGGAGGTGGTGGCGGGGGCGAAGGGGATCACGAGAGCGGTCATCTATTTGCCAATTACTCCATCCTTTTCGGTTTATAGGGCTCAATTCAAAACTCTCACCAACCAAGGTAGATGATGAATGGTGAAATATTTTTTGTAGTTTGCAAAAGCACCTAATTAATGCACTTGTTTTCCTCAAAAAATTATGTTCCATTTTCGACCCTGTTTGAAAAGGCCGTGTTAATATAAATGCTCTGCCTCTGAAAGTTGTAGTTTCTTATCTGAAATTGAAACTTGCAGTTTCTTCTCTGAGAATCACATTGTCTGCACTTTTATACTCCTCTGAAACTACATTTTTTGAAGTGCTAAAAATAGATCCCTAGAATTCATAAAACACTTTATATGCTCAATACTGCAAATCTGAAATTCAAAAGACATTCATATCTAAAAGTACTCTCAAAATACACAACACAAAACACAATTCACAACCTGCAAATACTGACAACCCTAAGCTCCTCCTGACAATTCACAACCTGCCCGACTATTGGGCTGGGGGGGGGGCAGCCCCCTCCTATTCCTCGGCGGCAGACAACCGCCCCGTGATATGATGTGAACGGCGAGGGAGACGATGGCGGGGAAGCGTCGTCGGGCCAACTGCTTTTCTCCTCTTGCAGTTGGGTTCGGTCGATGAAGACTCCGCCGGCTCGCTCTGGCAGGACAACCTCACAAACGGCACCCTGTAGATGCTCGATCCTTCAATCTCTGGTGGATGCTGCATCTGGGATCGATACTCCCACCACCGCTCCCTCATGACCGGATTCGGTGAATCTGTTTGCTCCATGGCCCAGAGGAGTAGCTCTATGTACTCCGGCGTGACTCCCTCCGGGAGTATCACCGCCTTTTTGCTCTGTTGCAGATATTTGGCCATGGATGTCGCCGTCGCCGCTAGTTGGTCCTTGTTGTCAAACCAAGACTATATCTCCAACATCCTAGCTAGCTTCACAGGGTCGCCGTCTGCGATCCTCACGTATCGGTTGTACTCCTCCATCGATCTACTTCTCCACAACACCTTCACTCGCCGGCGGTGGTTTTTGAATGGAAGAGGAGAGGAGCAGCGTCGGTTTTGGATTAGAACGGGAGAGCAGCGACGCTGGTTTTGGACTAGGACAGGAGAGGAGGGGCGGTGGTTTTGAAATGGAAGAGGAGAGGAGCGGCGCTGCATTTAGATTGGAACAGGAGAGGAGCGGCGGTGGTTTAAGAGGAGAAGAGCGGAAGAGCGGCGCTGGTCTTGGAAGTATTTTTTTGTTGTTTCGCGTATTTTGGGTCAAAGTTTAACCATGTATTGTATTTGAAAAGCAAAATGTGAATGCATGTCACCAAAAATTGTATCGTTTGGTTCGTATCTGAATGTACTTTCAAATTATACTCCCTCCATTTTTGTATACAAGGCCACAAACTCATATTACAGGTACGAAGGTAAAAATCAATGCTATGTTTAAGTTAATGTTGCAAGCTAGCTTCTCACCTTGATTGTCGTCTTAATTAATGTGGTTTTTCTCTCCCAAGCACCACAAGCCAACCCTCTTACTCCTCATTGGTTGATTAATGTTGGGAATGCAAGCTAACCTTCTCACTCCCGCATGCACACAAGGGATACTAATGTCCTCGGGTGCTAGTACGAGGCAAACACCATCAATTTTGCCTCGATTAATGTTAGTGGCCTTGTATACAAGAAATTGTAATTTTGATAGTGGCCTTGTATACAACGTATAACATATGTTTTATGTGCGAAAAATCATGGTCAATTATGACCCAGAATAAAAGGGTGACTAGTTAATGTGGGGTCGCTTTCTTAATTGAAGGGTAAATTGATTTTGATTTTGATCCACTCAGAGCGCGCCGGCCCTCTCGTCCAATCCTAAATCGCTGCCGCACGCTCCTCTCCCTCTTATCCAGTGCAAAACCACCTCCTCTCCTCTCCATCATCTCCATTCCAAAACCACCTCTCGCCTCTCCCTCTTCTCTATTGCAAGACTACCGTCTCTCCTCCGTTTTCTAGACGCTTTGCTCCATGGCGCGGGCGCAATCCATGGATACAAAATTAGTATACTGTATACTATTTAAAAGTCAAGGGCGGGGCTTTTCCTGCACGGTAGGCGGCGGGGCAGTTCCGCCTAGTCGGTTCGACAGAGACGCGAGAAGATGAGGGAGTAGGCTGCTGCAAACGTAGGGCTGTGTGATTTGACAGCGAGTTACTGCTGGACAGGTGGGGCCCCGTGATTTGACTTGCCATTATCATTTTAATTGCGGTGCTACGACCGGCATGAGTCTCCCAGATTCCTGACCACCTCCATACAGGTGCCTCTCTCAATGCTCCTCCGTGTAGTAGAGGCTGGCTCTTGCATGAGAGCCTACTTCTCCACTTTTTCCTTGAGCCTACTTCTCCACTTTTTCCTTGCCTCTCTTTCCTCCACATATGCAAAAATGCCATGTAAAGCGCACTATTGTACTTACTTTTACTTGCTCCTACAGGTGCTTAAGCTTTCCACATGGGCATAAAGTCTGATGTGGCAAGTTAATCAAGAAGAGAGAGACTAGTTTGGTGACCCAAGGAAGAAACGGTGCTAAGCGCGTGTACCTAGGTGAAAAGACAATTTTGAGTCTATAGCTAATTAAATGAAGCAAACTTAGCAACACCATTTCATTGGAAGAGGTCACTCCTTGTCAAATGCAATAAATACACGCGCTTAGCACCGTTTCTTTCTTGAGTACGAAGAAAGAGATAGAGAGGAGTAAAAAATAGACTTATAGCCAACCTTGTTGTAGTATGAGTGACTAAGTGATGACTATGTATGACATGCCAATATCAGATAGCCTAACGCACCGTGTTAAATCTCCAAGGGCGCGACCGCGCGAGCGACGCGACGGTCGTGGTCGGAGCGACCATGATACAGGCTGCTGGCAGCCCTTGGATCTGAGATCAAACGATCGCATGCTAAGTTGCTGAAAATTTGCAGAATAACCCTCCAGGATAGGATATTCACCCATAGGTCTAGAATCACGCCATGCAACCGTTTGATCTCAGATCCAAGGGCTCTCGGAAGCCTGTATCATGGGAGAATGGAAACCCACTACCCTGTCGTTCGCACGCTGGCAGTTCGCTCCTACTCGCACCCGCACATCCTTCAATATTGCGGCGGTTCGCTCCTAGTCGTCCCGTCCATTCACATTACGGTAGTTCCACTAATCCTAACCCTCCTCCCAAATCCATGGCATCCCAAATCTCCACGATCGGCGGTGAGTACAAGGTTAGAACCATCACCGGTGATGAGTTCGACGTCATCTACACCCGTTCTTCCGCGACGGTGTAAGGATGCCTTTCTCGCTTCAGACACATGTTCGAAAACTCAGATGATGAGTGGGTCGGTGGGCTAGATGTTGAGTACACCACAGTCCTGGGACGAGAGAAGGATCTAAAGGACGAAGAGAGAAAGAAGCCCGCCGTGATCCAGGTTTGCGTGCATGACTTATGCTTGGTCTACCACATATGCCATGCCGATGTTGAGTGCCGGGATTTTAAGGACTTCCTCGAGAGCAACCTAGTCAAATTCGTTACTGTAGACTTTGGTAACGACAAAGAAGTCCTGCGTCGGATAGGCCTCGTTGTAGGCAACACCTTTGACCCCCAGAAGAATCGGCTAGTGTCCTCTCTTCAGCCTTCAATGCTGACCCTGGCAAGAGCCATGGTTCTTCCTTTGTACGGTAAACTGGAGAAACCTCCATACACGTTTCATCGTCATGCATGGCAGCAGAATGTACTAGATATAGACCACATCCACTACGCTGCAATGGATGGCCACCTTTGCTTCAGTATCTACAAGGGTTGGATGAAGAGCAACAGCCAAGTGTGCGGTTCAAGCAAAGAAGTATCGGCCAAGAGGAAGAGGGACAAGGACGAAGTCGAGGACGTGGACGAGGACTCCGAGTAAGGTGGCAGTGTCGTTGCTCATGGTGGTTCTAATGCAGTGTCTACCGAAATAGTTGCAAAGTTTAATTTCAGGTGTGCTTAATTTAATTTGAGGGGTGTGTTGTGCTGAGCCCCCAAAAGAACTATGTTATGTTTCTTCTTGTTACTTTAACTCTTCAGTACGTACATACTAGTATTTCTTACATTTCATCTTTTAGTTGGTATAGTGCTACCACTCGTTTCTTCACATTATATATGTACAATATATATGGCCAACATCATATAGCCAGCAGTTTAGTTGTCAAAGAATTTCAGGGTGCTTAGTTTTGTGAAAGATTTCCAGGATGCTTGGATCCAAGGGACTTATTTTAGTCTGACTAAAAATAGTCTCTTTAAGAGGCTAAAGTTCCAAGCACCCCTGACTAAAGAGGGGCTAAAACTAGTCTTGAGACTAAAATTTTTTAGTCAGGGGTACACCTACTAAAATGTGGATTAGTCCTCTCTCTACTCATTTAGCTCCTCTCCTTTAACAAAGGCGAGTTCTGGATTGGAGGGTTTGGAGGATAATAAATGCTCATTAACTTGATTTTAGCCTTTTTAGTATTTGGATCCAAGCATGTGTGAGGCTAGCATGTTTTAGTCCCACTACTTTTAGTCATGGGACTAAAACGTATCCAAGCACCCTCTTAGTTTTATTTGAGGGGTGGGTTGTGCTGGACACCATTATTGTGACTAGCCTTTTTAATAGTACTATATGCATAATTTGGCGACGAGCACTCTCTATATGTACCACCTTTTTTTAATTTCAAGTTTTGCTCCATGGCGCAATCCATCGATACTACTGATGTACAAAAGTATACATTTTTTAAAAGGCTAGAGGGCAGGGCAGTCTAGCTTGGTTGGTTTCATGAGAGGCGAGGGCCTTTGTGATTTGACGGCTCATTACTGCTGGAAGGCGGGGCCTTGTGATTTGACTGCTCGTATAAATGCGTCGACGACCTGATCGAGGAGGAGCAAAGAACCGTGCGGTATACTCAAGTTTTCCACTGGAGTAGTACTGCGATGGAGGAGCACGAAACACGGCAGCCCAGTGCCATATGGCGATAAAAAATGATCTAATTTGCTAGTCATCTCATTGTTAGCATTGTTCTATTCATTCCCTCAAAAAAAACATTGTTTTATTCATGCCTCGCAGAGAACATGACACGTGCGGCGAAACACCCGAAGCAAAAGATGAAACACATGAGCAAAAGAAGAAGGAAGATTATCACCCCAAATGATCTAATTCGCTACGGAGTCGTAACTACTTCTTCATCGCCTCCATGACCTCCATCTCCTTGCGCGTCTCCTCCGCCATCTTCATCATTGTGTCCATGACGCGGCATTTATCGACGCGAGCCTTCATCATCTGTTCCACAACCATATTACGTACCATGACAGCAGCCGGGTGCTCGATGCGGAGCTTCGCCAACTCTTCCTTCTGTTCCATGGCGAGGGCCTGCAGCATCTTCATTGAGGAACTACTATTCTCATGCAGCTTCTTCCAGCCGGCGTTCTTCTCCTTCAACAGGTCGATCTCGTGGCAGAGCTTTGCATTGTCCTCCCGAAGTTATAGGATTTCGCCGGTCGCCTTCTTCTCCAAGGCAATGCTCTTCTTCAGCAGCATCACCAAGCCGGCGGTCAACTCCCCCTGCTGATTGAGCTCAGCGGGTGAGGGAGTCCTGGATTAGGGGGTGTCCGGATAGCCGGACTATAACCTTTGGCCGGACTCTTGGACCATGAAGATACAAGATTGAAGACTTCTTCCCGTGTTCGGATGGGACTTTCCTTGGCGTGGAAGGCAAGCTTGGCGATATGGATATGTAGATCTCCTTCTATTGTAACCGACTCTGTGTAACCCTAGCCCTCTCCGGTGTCTATATAAACCGGAGGGTTTTAGTCCATAGGACGAACAACAATCATACCATAGGCTAGCTTCTAGGGTTTAGCCTCTCTGATCTCGTGGTAGATCTACTCTTGTACTACCCATATCATCAATATTAATCAAGCAGGAGTAGGGTTTTACCTCCATCGAGAGGGCCCGAACCTGGGTAAAAACATTGTGTCCCTTGTCTCCTGTTACCATCCGCCTAGACACACAGTTCGGGACCCCCTACCCGAGATCTGCCGGTTTTGACACCGACATTGGTGCTTTCATTGAGAGTTCCTCTGTGTCCCGATGGCTCCTCCAATCATCAACAACGATGCGGTCCAGGGTGAGACTTTTCCCCCCGGACAGATCTTCGTATTCGGCGGCTTTGCACTGCGGGCCAATTCGCTTGGCCATCTGGAGCAGATTGAAAGCTACGCCGCTGGCCATCAGGTCAGATTTGGAAGCTTGAACTACACGGCTGACATCCGCGGAGACTTGATCTTCGACGGATTCGAGCCGCAGCCGGGCGCGCCGCACTATCATGATGGGCATGACCTAACTCTTCCACCGAACAGTGCCCTGGAGGCCGCACCCGCGTTAGCTCCGACCCTTAGCTCGGAGCCAACTGCGCCGATCGAGGACGGGTGGCTAGACACCGCCTCGGGGGCTGCAGTCTCAACGGCGATCAAGCCAAACACCAGCCTTATCCTCTGCGAAGCCCATGACTCCAAGGTGCCGGACTCTTATCCGGACTCCAAACCCTCCGCGCCCTTGCCAATCGAGTCCGATTGGGCGCCGATCATGGAATTCACCGCCGCGGATATCTTTCAGTACTCGCCCTTCGGTGATATTCTGAATTCACTAAGGTCTCTCTCTTTGTCAGGAGAGTCCTGACCGGATTATGGCCAACAGGATTGGGATGCGGGCGACGAAGAAATTCGATGCCCACCCACCACCCACTTCATAGCCACTGTCGATGATTTAACCGACATGCTAGACATTGACTCCGAAGACATCGACGGTATGGACGATGATGTAGGAGACAAGCATGAACCAGCGCCTATAGGGCACTAGAAAGCCACCTCGTCATATGACATATATATGGTGGACACACCCAAAGAAGGCAATGGCGACGGAACAACGGGGGATGACCCCCCCAAGAAGCAACCCAAGCGCCGGCATCAGCGGCGCCGCTCTAAGTCCCGCCAAAGCAAAAACGGTGATACCGGCGCGGGAGATAATAACACCCCAGACAGTGCCTAAGACAACTCCCTCCAGCAAGACTCAACACAGGAGGATGGAGAAGCCAACCCTCCTGAGAGGGTGGCAGACAGAGAAGAAGAGGATGATAATTACATGCCTCCCTCCGAAGACGAGGCAAGCCTCGGGGACGACGAATTTGTCGTGCCGGAGGATCCCGTCGAACAAGAGCGCTTTAAGCGCAGGCTTATGGCCACGGCGAGTAGCCTTAAGAAAAAATAGCAACAACTTAGAGCTGATCAAGATTTGCTAGCCGACAGATGGACTGAAATCCTTGCGGCCGAGGAATACGAACTCGAACTCCCCTCCAAGAGCTACCCAAAGCACAGGTTGCTACCCCGATTGGAGGAGGAAGCAATTAAACCTACATCACCAGCGCATGAGACGGCTGATCGGCCACCTCGCGGCTGCGACAGAGAGGCCTCTCGGCCCTCCACTAAAGCCGCACCCCGGCGTCGCTCAAAAAATACCAAGGCACGGGGAAACGCGCCAGACCTGCACGATATATTGGAGGACAAGGCAAGGCAAACAAGATCGATCTACGGATCGCGTGGGCGCCCCACGACACGAGACGATAACCGTCATGCCGGATACAGTAAGTCCGACCGGGCCGAACACAGTAGACAAAGCTCATCTGAGCTACGTCGTGATATAGCCTAGTACAGATGGGCCGCACACCCACTATGCTTCACAGATGAAGTAATGGATCATCAAATCCCAGAGGGTTTCAAACCCATAAACATCGAATCATACGATGGCACAACAGACCCTGCGGTATGGATCGAGGACTATCTCCTTCACATCCACATGGCCCGCGGTGATGATCTACACGCCATCAAATACCTCCCACTCAAGCTTAAAGGACCAGCTCGGCATTGGCTTAACAGCTTGCCAGCAGAATCAATTGGTTGTTGGGAGGATCTGGAAGCCGCATTCCTCGACAATTTCCAGGGCACCTATGTGCGACCACCAGACGCCGATGACCTGAGCCACATAATTCAGCAGCCAGATGAATCTGCCAGACAATTTTGGACACGATTCTTAACCAAGAAAAATCAAATTGTCGACTGTCCGGACGCCGAGGCCCTAGCGGCCTTCAAGCATAACATCTGTGACGAGTGGCTTGCCCGGCACCTCGGACACGAAAAGCCGAAATCTATGGCAGCCCTCACGACACTCACGACCCGCTTTTGCGCGGGAGAAGACAGCTGGCTGGCTCATAGCAACAACATGACCAAGAGCCCTGGTAATTCGGATACCAATGACAACAAAGGCAGGTCGTGTCGCAACAAGCACAAGCGCCGCATTAACAGCGATAACGCAGAGGATACGACAGTTAATGCCGGATTCAGAGGCTCTAAACCCGATCAGTGGAAGAAGCCATTCAATAGAAATACTCCGGGCCCATCCAGTTTGGACCGAATACTCGACCGCTCGTGCCAAATACATGGCACCCCCGAAAAGCCAGCCAATCACACCAACAGGGATTTTTGGGTGTTCAAGCAGGCCGGTAAGTTAAATACCGAAAATAGAGACAAGGGGCTGCACAACGACGAGGACGAAGAGCCCCGACCGCCGAACAATAGTGGACAGAAGGGGTTCCCCCCACAAGTGAGGATGGTGAACATGATATACGCAACCCACATCCCCAAGCGGGATCGGAAGCGTGCGTTAAGGGACGTATACACGTTGGAGCCAGTCGCCCCAAAGTTCAACCCATGGTCCTCCTGCCCGATCACTTTTGATCGAAGGGACCACCCCACTAGCATCCGTCATGGCAGATTTGCCGCATTGGTTCTTGACCCAATCATTGACGGATTTCACCTCACTCGAGTCCTTATGGACGGCGGCAGCAGCCTGAACCTGCTCTATCAGGATAAAGTGCGAAAAATGGGCATAGATCCCTCAAGGATTAAACCCACAAAAATGACCTTTAAAGGCGTCATACCAGGTGTAGAGGCCAACTGTACAGGCTCAGTTACACCTGAGGTGGTCTTCGGATCCCCGGATAATTTCCAAAGCGAGGAGTTAATCTTCGACATAGTCCCGTTCTGCAGTGGCTATCATGCACTGCTCGGACGAACCGCATTTGCAAAGTTCAATGTGGTGCCGCACTACGCATACCTTAAGCTCAAGATGCCAGGCCCTCGAGGAGTCATTACGGTCAATGGAAACACCGAACGCTCTCTCCGAACGGAGGAGCATACGGTGGCCCTGGCAGCGGAAGTACAAAGCAGCCTCTCAAGGCAATTTTCTAGTCCGGCTATTAAACGTCCGAACACCGTCAAGCGCGCCCGGAGTAACCTACAACAAGATCATCTGGCACATCCCGAGCAAGCGTAGCAATGCGGCCCCAACCCCAACCCTCGCGAAACTGCGCAATCAGTACTACGCGTACATAACTACGCCCTGAAAATTCCATGGGCACAGGGGGAGGGGCACGGCCACGACATGCCCTAAATGCGGCTCAACCGCACTAGGGGCTCTCGATTTCGTCATTTTTTCTTACTTTCAGGAATCCATCATCCGGAAGGCCTGTCCGGCAATACAATCGCCGAACACACGATGCAACAACCAAGGAGGCAAAAAGCTACGTCGAATTCCCAGGTGGTCTCTATAACAAGCAAATTACCTGTCTTACATACCGCCTCACAGCTCGCCTCGGGAGGGGGACATGTCAAATAGTCCCATCTATTGCTTATCGCATTATTTGTATCGTTCTGCTTTTACCGCAGCCTTTTTGAATAAACAATGCTTAGCTTCAGCTTATTATTGCATTCTCTATTCATTTCTTTCTCTTTTCATATATACGTTCAGTTATGACATTTAGCACCCGTACACTTTGGTATGGCCAATACGCCAGGGGCTCAAGCACCCCATAATACGGCGTGAGAAGTCCGAACACTTTCATAAGTACGGCCCTCCGATCTTATAGCATTATATGCATCAGCTCCGAATCATGTCTTTGGTCAATAGTTGGGTTTGCCCGGCTCCCATGTTTTGGTACGTTACGTTCCGCTACATCGGCTAAGGTAGCGTTGGGAGAACTACTGCGATTGTGCCCCGGTTGAGCTGGGTTGAGCACCTCAGTAGAGAAAGCTAAAACTGACTGTCATGATAGGGCGAGAGCTGGTCGCTGTTCGAGAGGTTTCGAGTCCTTAAAGACTTATGCCGCTTAGATCGAGGAGTCGGCTTTGTCCGGTCTAAGGCATGTATAGCGCCCCGAACTCGGTCTTCCGAACACTAGGGGCTTCACCAAAATTTAAAATTATAGAATTCTCTGGCTAAGTGAGAGTGATAACGCATTATAGTCCGATTGCCTTGTTCGTTTTGCTCAGCACCTCCCTCGAAGGACCCAAGAATGGGAAAAAGAGTGCTCAGGTTTATCCCGAACACCCCAGCACTCGTGGCATGGAGGAAGATGCCGACGACTCGCCATATCTCAAATTTAATAAACGGCCGCATAGAAGGTAATATTTTAAATTAAACAAGTGTTGCATAGCGCATATGAACAAGTTTTCAGCGTACAGGATAACATGAGTGAGTTTACTCAAAAATCACATCTCTGGCACATTCATCCGCCAAAAGGCGGGCACCCTTCAGGACACCCTCATAGTACATCTCGGGGTGGCGATGCTCCTTGCCCGGCGGTGGCCCGTCCTTCACCAGCTTCTCCGTGTCCATCTTGCCCCAGTGCACTTTAGCATGGGGAAGCGCCCTACAGGCACCCTCGATGCAGACGGAGCGCTTGATGACTTCAAGCTGTGGACAGGCATCCACCAGCCGCCTCACCAGCCTGAAGTAGCTCCCAGGCATGGCCTCTCCAGGCCACATCCGGACGATGAGACCCTTCATGGCCTGTTCGGCCACCTTATGGAGCTCGACCAGCTGCTTCAGCTGGTCGCTCAAGGGCACCGGGTGTCCGGCCTCAGCATACTGAGACCAGAACACTTTCTCCGTCGAGCTACCCTCTTCGACCCGATAGAAGGCGGCGGCATCTGAAACGCTATGGGGCAAATGCTCCTTGAGAGCTCCGGACTCGGGTAAGTAACTATTGGAAATATGCCCTAGAGGCAATAATAAATAGGTTATTATTATATTTCCTTGTTCATGATAATCGTTTATTATCCATGCTAGAATTGTATTGATAGGAAACTCAGATACATGTGTGGATACATAGACAACACATGTCCCTAGTAAGCCTCTAATTGACTAGCTCGTTGATCAATAGATGTTTACGGTTTCCTAACCATGGACATTGGATGTCATTGATAACGGGATCACATCATTAGAAGAATGATGTGATGGACAAGACCCAATCCTAAGCATAGCACAAGATCGTGTAGTGCGTATGCTGAAGCTTTTATAATGTCAAGTATCATTTCCTTAGACCATGAGATTGTGCAACTCCCGGATACCGTAGGAATACTTTGAGTGTGCCAAACGTCACAACGTAACTGGGTGGCTATAAAGGTGCACTAAGGGTATCTCCGAAAGTGTCTGTTGGGTTGGCACGAATCGAGACTGGGATTTGTCACTCCGTGTGACGGAGAGGTATCTCTGGGCCCACTTGGTAGGACATCATCATAATGTGCACAGTGTGATCAAGGAGTTGATCACGGGATGATGTGTTACGGAATGAGTAAAGAGACTTGCCGGTAACGAGATTGAACAAGGTATCGGGATACCGACGATCGAATCTCGGGCAAGTACAATACCGCTAGACAAAGGGAATTGAATACGGGATTGATTGAATCCTCGTCATCGTGGTTCATCCGATGAGATCATCGTGGAACATGTAGGAGCCAACATGGGTATCCAGATCCTGCTGTTGGTTATTGACCGGAGAACGTCTCGGTCATGTCTGCATGGTTCCCGAACCCATAGGGTCTACACACTTATGGTTCGATGACGCTAGGGTTATAAAGGAAGTTTGCATGTGGTTACCGAATGTTGTTCAGAGTCCCGGATGAGATCCTGGACGTCACGAGGAGTTCCGGAATGGTCCGGAGGTAAAGATTTATATATGGGAAGTCATCATACGGTCACCGGAATAATTCGGGGGGTTGCTGGTATTGTACCGGGACCACCGAAGGGGTTCTGGGGGTCCACCGGGAGGGTCCACCTGCCCCGGAGGGCCCTATGGGCTGTATGTGGAGAGGGACCAGCCCCTTAGTGGGTTGGGCGCCTCCCCCCTAGGGCCCATGCGCCTAGGGTTTGGGGGAAACCCTAAAGGGGGGCGCCCCCCTTGGCTTGGGGGACAAGGCACCCCCCTGGGCCGCCGCCCCCTCCTCAGATGGGATCTGAGGGGGCCGGCCCCCCTCTCCCTTGCCCCTATATATATGTGAGGGGTGGGAGGGAAACCGTACCAATGTGCTGGCACAACCCTCCCCCTCTCCCAAGTCCTTCTCCTCTCCCGCGGTGCTTGGCGAAGCCCTGCAGGATTGCCACGCTCCTCCACCACCACCACGCCGTTGTGCTGCTGCTGGACGGAGTCTTCCTCAACCTCTCCCTCTCTCCTTGCTGGATCAAGGCATGGGAGACGTCACCGGGCTGTACGTGTGTTGAACGCGGAGGTGCCGTCCGTTCGGCACTTGGTCATCGGTGATTTGGATCACGACGAGTACGACTCCATCAACCCCGTTCACTTGAACGCTTCCGCTTAGCGATCTACAAGGGTATGTATATGCACTCTCCTTCCCCTCGCTGCTGGTTTCTCCATAGATAGATCTTGGTGATACGTAGGAAAATTTTGAATTTCTGCTACGTTCCCTAACAGTGGCATCATGAGCTAGGTCTATTGCGTAGATTCTTTGCACGAGTAGAACACAAAGTAGTTGTGGGCGTTGATTTTGTTCAATATGCTTACCGTTACTAGTCCAATCTTGATTCGGCAGCATTGTGGGATGAAGCGGCCCGGACCGACCTTACACGTACACTTACGTGAGACATGTTCCACCGACTGACATGCACTAGTTGCATAAGGTGGCTAGCGGGTGCCAGTCTCTCCCACTTTAGTCAGATCAGATTCGATGAAAAGGGTCCTTATGAAGGGTAAATAGCAATTGACATATCACGTTGTGGTTTTTCGTAGGTAAGAAACGTTCTTGCTAGAAACCCATAGCAGCCACGTAAAACATGCAACAACAATTAGAGGACGTCTAACTTGTTTTTGCAGGGTATGCCATGTGATGTGATATGGCCAAGAGGATGTGATGAATGATATATGTGATGTATGAGATTGATCATGTCCTTGTAATAGGAATCACGACTTGCATGTCGATGAGTATGACAACCGGCAGGAGCCATAGGAGTTGTCTTAATTTATTTATGACCTGCGTGTCAACATAAACTTCATGTAATTACTTTACTTTATTGCTAACCGTTAGCTGTAGTAGTAGAAGTAATAGTTGGCGAGACAACTTCATGAAGACACGATGATGCAGATCATGATGATGGAGATCATGGTGTCATGCCGGTGACGATGATGATCATGGAGCCCCGAAGATGGAGATCAAAAGGAGCAAAGTTATGATGGCCATATCATGTCACTATTTGATTGCATGTGATGTTTATCATGTTTTTACATCTTATTTGCTTAGAACGACGGTAGTAAATAAGATGATCCCTTATTAAAATTTCAAGAGAGTGTTCCCCCTAAGTGTGCACCGTTACGAAAGTTCGTCGTTTCGAAGCACCACGTGATGATCGGGTGTGATAGATTCTTACGTTCATATACAACGGGTGTAAGCCAGATTTACACACGCGAAACACTTAGGTTGACTTGACGAGCCTAGCATGTACAGACATGGCCTCGGAACACGAGAGACCGAAAGGTCGAGCATGAGACGTATGGTAGATACGATCAACATGAAGATGTTCACCGATGATGACTAGTCCATCTCACGTGATGATCGGACACGGCCTATTTGACTCGGATCATGTAATCACTTAGATGACTAGAGGGATGTCTATCTGAGTGGGAGTTCATAAGATGAACTTAATTATCCTGAACATAGTCAAAAGATCTTTGCAAATTATATCGTAAGCTCGCGCTTTAGTTCTACTGTTTTAGATATGTTCCTAGAGAAAATATTGTTGAAAGTTAACAGTAGCAATTATGCGGACAGTAGAAGGCTTATGTCCTTAATGCATCGCTCGGTGTGCTGGACCTCGAACGTGGTCTGTGGATGTTGCGAACATCTGACATACACGTTTTGATGACTACATGATAGTTCGGTAATGACAAATGGTTTAGAATTGAGGCACCAAAGACATTTTTGAAATGTCGCGGAACATATGAGATGTTTCGAGGGCTGAAATTGGGATTTCAGGCTCGTGCCCATGTCAAGAGGTATAAGACCTCCGACGATTTTCTTGGCCTGCAAACTAAGAGAGAAAAGCTCAATCGTTGAGCTTGTGCTCAGATTGTCTGAGTACAACAATCACTTGAATCGAGTGGGAGTTGATCTTCCAGATAAGAGAGTGATGTTTCTCCAAAGTCATTGCCACCAAGCTGCTAGAGCTTCGTAATGAACTATAACATATCAGGGATAGATACGATGATCCTTGAAATATTCGCGATGTTTGACACTGCGAAAGTAGAAATCAAGAAGGAGCATCAATTGTTGATGGTTAGTGAAACCACTAGTTTCAAGAAGGGCAAGGGCAAGAAGGTATACTTCATGAAACGGCAAATCAGCTGCTGCTATAGTGGAGAAACCCAAGGCTGAACCCAAACCCGAGACTGAGTGCTTCTGTAATAAGGGGAACAACCACTGGAGCAGAATTACCCTAGATACTTGGTAGATGAGAAGTCTGTCGATAGAAGTATATTGGATATACATTATGTGAATGTGTACTTTACTAGTACTCCTAGTAGCATCAGGGTATTAGATACCGGTTCGGTTGCTAAGTGTTAGTAACTCGAAATAAAAGCTACGGAATAAATGGAGACTAGCTAAAGGTGAGCCGACGAGATGTGTTGGAAGTGTTTCCAAGGTTGATATGATCAAGCATCGCACGCTCCCTCTACCATCGAGATTGGTGTTAAACCTAAATAATTGTTATTTGGTGTTTGCCTTGAGCATAGACATGATTGGATTATGTCTATCGAAATACAGTTATTCAGTTATGGAGAATAATGGTTACTCTGTTTGAATAATACCTTCAATGGTCTTGCACCTAAAATGAATGGTTTATTGAATCTCAATCATAGTGATACACATGTTCATGCCAAAAGATATAAGATAGTAATGATAGTACCACCTACTTGTGGCACTGCCATGTAAGTCATATTGGAATAAAACGCATGAAGAAGCTCCATGTTGATGGATCTTTGGACTCATTCATTTCTGAAAAGAATGAGACATGTGAACCATGTCTGTTGGTATGTACGCATGAAGAAACTCCATGCAGATGGACCGTTTGGACTCACTTGATTTTGAATCGCTTGAGACATGCAAATCATACCACATGGGCAAGATGATTGAAAGCTTCGGTTTCAGTAACATGGAACAAGAAAGCAACTTGTTGGAAGTAACACATTTTGATGTGTGCAGTCCAATGAGTGCTGAGGCACGCAGTGGATATCGTTATGCTCTTACTTCACAGATGATTTGAGTAGATACTGAGCATATTTACTTGATGAAACACAAGTCTGAATTATTGAATGGTTCAAGTAATTTCAGAATGAAGTTGAAGATCGTCATGACAAGAGGATAAAATATCTATGATATGATCATAGAGATGAATATATGAATGGCGAGTTTGGTACACAATTGAGACATTGTGGAAATTGTTTCACGACTAGTACCACCTGGAACACCATAGTGTGATGGTGTGTCCGAACATCATAACTGCACCCTATTGGATATGATGCATACCATGATGTCTCTTATCGAATTACCACTATCGTTCATGGGTTAGGCATTAGAGACAACCGCATTCACTTTAAATAGGGCACCACACAATTCCGTTGAGACGACACCATATGGTTTAGAGAAACCTAAGCTGTCGTTTCTTAAAAGTTTGGGGCTACGAAGCTTATGTGAAAAGTTTTAGGCTGATAAGCTCAAACCCAAAGCGGATGAATGCATCTTCATAGAATACCTAAAACAGTTGGGTATACCTCCTGTCTCAGATCCGAAAGCAATAGGGATTTTTTCTAGAATCGGGTCCTTTCTCGAGGAAAAGTTTCTCTCGAAAGAATTGAGTGGGAGGATGGTGGAGACTTGATGAGGTTATTTAACCGTCACTTCAACTAGTGTATAGCAGGGCACAAAGAGTTGTTCTTGTGGCACCTACACCAATTGAAGTGGAAGCTTATGCTAGTGATCATGAGACTTCGGATCAAGTCACTCCCAAACCTCGTAGGATGACAAGGATGCGTACTACTTCAGAGTGGTACGTAATCCTGTCTTGGAAGTCATGTTGCTAGACAACAATGAACCTACGAGCTATGGAGAAGCGATGGTGGGCCCGGATTCCGATGAATGGCTCGAGGCCATAAAATCCGAGAGAGGATCCATGTATGAAAACAAAGTGTAGACTTTGGCAGAACGGCTCGATGGTCGTGAGGCTGTTGAGTACAGATGGATTTTAAAAGGAAGACGGATAATGATGGTAAATGTCACCATTAAGAAAGCTTGACTTGTCGTTAAGATGTTTCCCGACAAGTTCAAGGAGTTGACTACGGTGAGACTTTCTCACTCATAGCTATGCTAAGAGTGTGTTGGAATTATAATAGCAATCACTGCATTATTTGTGAAATCTTGCAGATAGGATGTCAAAACATTGTTTCCTCACGATTTTCTTGAGGAAAGATTGTATGTGATACAACCAGTAGGTTTTAACAATCCTGAAAGATGCTAACAAGTGTGCAAAGCTCCAGCGATCCTTATAAGGACTGGAGTAAGCATCTCGGAGTTGGAATGTACACTTTGATGAGATGATCAAAGATTTTGGGTTTATACAAAGTTTATGAGAAACTTGTATTTCCAAAGAAGTGAGTGGGAGCACTATAGAATTTCTGATGAGTATATGTTGTTGACATATTGTTGATCAGAAATGATGTAAAATTTCTGGAAAGCATATAGGGTTATTTGAAAAGTGTTTTTCAATGGAGACCTGGATTAAGCTACTTGAACATTGAGCATCAAGATCTATAAGGATAGATCGAAACGCTTAATGGTACTTTCAAATGAGCACATACCTTGACATGATCTTGAGGGTGGTCAAGATGGATCTGTCAAAGAAGGAGTTCTTGCCTGAGTTGTAAGGTATGAAGTTAAGACTTAAAGCTTGACCACGGCAGAAGAAAGAGGAAGGATGAAGGTCGTCCCCTATGCTTTTGTCATAGGCTCTATACAGTATGCCATGCTAAGTACCGCACCTGATGTGTGCCTTGCTACATGTCTGGCAAGAGGGTACAAAGGTGATCTAGGAGTAGGTCACCAGATAGAGGTCAAAATTATCCTTAGAGGAATAAGGATATGTTTCTCGGTTATGGAGGTGATAAAGAGTTCGACGTAAAGAGTTATATTGATGCAAGCGGATAGCTCTGAGTAGAGTAAAACGGATTCGTATAGTAGAACAGTTGTTTGAAATATAGCGTAGTAGCGACATCTACAAGATGATATAGAGATTTGCAAAGTACATACGGATCTGAATGTTGCAGACCCGTTGACTAAAACCTCTCTCACAGACATAACATGATCAAACCAAGAACTCATTGAGTGTTAATCACATAGTGATGTGAACTAGATTATTGATTCTAGTAAACTCTTTGGATGTTGGTCACATGGCGATGTGACCTATGAGTGTTAATCACATGGCGATGTGAACTAGATTATTGACTCTAGTGCAAGTGGGAGACTGTTGGAAATATGCCCTAGAGGCAATAATAAATAGGTTATTATTATATTTCCTTGTTCATGATAATCGTTTATTATCCATGCTAGAATTGTATTGATAGGAAACTCAGATACATGTGTGGATACATAGACAACACCATGTCCCTAGTAAGCCTCTAATTGACTAGCTCTTTGATCAATAGATGGTTACGGTTTCCTAACCATGGACATTGGATGTCATTGATAACGGGATCACATCATTAGAAGAATGATGTGATGGACAAGACCCAGTCCTAAGCATAGCACAAGATCGTGTAGTGCGTATGCTGAAGCTTTTATAATGTCAAGTATCATTTCCTTAGACCATGAGATTGTGCAACTCCCGGATACCGTAGGAATACTTTGAGTGTGCCAAACGTCACAACGTAACTGGGTGGCTATAAAGGTGCACTGCGGGTATCTCCGAAAGTGTCTGTTGGGTTGGCACGAATCGAGACTGGGATTTGTCACTCCGTGTGACGGAGAGGTATCTCTGGGCCCACTTGGTAGGACATCATCATAATGTGCACAGTGTGATCAAGGAGTTGATCACGGGATGATGTGTTACGGAACGAGTAAAGAGACTTGCCGGTAACAAGATTGAACAAGGTATCGAGATACCGACGATCGAATCTCGGGCAAGTACAATACCGCTAGACAAAGGGAATTGAATACGGGATTGATTGAATCCTCGTCATCGTGGTTCATCCGATGAGATCATCGTGGAACATGTAGGAGCCAACATGGGTATCCAGATCCTGCTGTTGGTTATTGACCGGAGAACGTCTCTGTCATGTCTGCATGGTTCCCGAACCCATAGGGTCTACACACTTAAGGTTCGATGACGCTAGGGTTATAAAGGAAGTTTGCATGTGGTTACCGAATGTTGTTCAGAGTCCCGGATGAGATCCTGGACGTCACGAGGAGTTCTGGAATGGTCCGGAGGTAAATATTTATATATGGGAAGTCATCATACGGTCACCGGAATAATTCGGGGGGTTGCCGGTATTGTACCGGGACCACCGAAGGGGTTCCGGGGGTCCACCGGGAGGGTCCACCTGCCCCGGAGGGCCCTATGGGCTGTATGTGGAGAGGGACCAGCCCCTTAGTGGGTTGGGCGCCTCCCCCCTAGGGCCCATGCGCCTAGGGTTTGGGGGAAACCCTAAAGGGGGGCGCCCCCCTTGGCTTGGGGGACAAGGCACCCCCCCTGGGCCACCGCCCCCTCCTCAGATGGGATCTGAGGGGGCCGGACCCCCTCTCCCTTGCCCCTATATATATGTGAGGGGTGGGAGGGCAACCGTACCAATGTGCTGGCGCAGCCCTCCCCCTCTCCCAAGTCCTTCTCCTCTCCCGCGGTGCTTGGCGAAGCCCTGTAGGATTGCCACGCTCCTCCACCACCACCACGCCGTTGTGCTGCTGCTGGACGGAGTCTTCCTCAACCTCTCCCTCTCTCCTTGCTGGATCAAGGCATGGGAGACGTCACCGGGCTATACGTGTGTTGAACGCGGAGGTGCCGTCCGTTCGACACTTGGTCATCGGTGATTTGGATCACGGCGAGTACAACTCCATCAACCCCGTTCACTTGAACGCTTCCGCTTAGCGATCTACAAGGGTATGTAGATGCACTCTCCTTCCCCTCGCTGCTGGTTTCTCCATAGATAGATCTTGGTGATACGTAGGAAAATTTTGAATTTCTGCTACGTTCCCCAACAGTAACAAGTAATTCACTCTCATGTGCTTGCTTTGCATAAAGAATGCCTTGCCCGCCGCTATCTTCTTCATCGCCTCAACTTCCTGGAGGGCTTTTTGGGCTTCGTCCTTGGTAGACTTGGCCCCTTCGAGGGCCATTGCGAGCTCGGACTATCGCGTCTTTGAGTGAAGCTCCAAACTCTCGTGTTTTTTCACGAGAGCCTGGAGCTCTTGCTGTACCTCGCCGACTCACGCCTCATGTTTTTCCCGCTCGGTGCGCTCCGTGGCCGCCTTCTTTTCGGCCTCGGAAAGCGCTTGCTTAAGGGTCGCCACCTCAGTCGTGGCCCCTATAACACCAATAGCGATCGTGTCATTTTTTGCAACTGCATCTTTTTATAATATACTCCACAAGGTATTACTTACATTCTTTTTTCCCGAGCTCCTTCTTGGCAAGGCCGAGCTCTTGCTCGGACCGCTCGAGGCTCTGCTTCAGCGCATCCACCTCCACTGTCAGTGCGGCGGAGGCTAGCAGCGAAGCCTGCATACGCATATTGACTTAATTCTGTTAGACTCCTGCGAATGTTATTAGATCCTCTATTCGGCTTTTCTTTCCGAACGCCAAACAGAGCATCAGGGGCTACTGTCTATGCGGTAATACTTTCACATATTTTTTAGATACCTCAAAGCCTGTTAGCAGGCTGGCACATGCTTCAGTCAGCCCGCTCTTGGCGGACTGAACCTTTTGGATCACCGCACTCATGATAGTGCGGTGCTCCTCATCGATGGAGGCGTCGTTAAGCACCTCCAGCAAGTTATCCGGTGCTTCCGGCTGGACGGAGGTCACCGGCGTCGTAGGCTTGCCCTTCTTCTTAGGGGGGGCGCCTGCTGGACTCCGGAACCATTGAAGGTTCCGGTGTGGTGTCCGGCCCAGGGCCGGACTTGAAGCCCTTGGGGGTCTTATCCCCTTTGCGCCGGGAGTCCGGGAGGTCGCCTTGAGGCGCCCCCAGGACCACCTCCCCTTGGCTCGGAACCTTCCGGGACAACACCTCGGCGTCGTCCGTAGGGCGTGGGGAGGTAGCGGTCGGAAGTGAAAAACTATTCACATTCGACGAATCCAGTGAACCGCTCGATGATATGTCGACTTGGGCCCGGGGCGGACTGCATGATTATATTCGGCGTTAGGGAAAGTTGTGCAATAAAGGAACACTATGAGTCACTCTGGTGTCCGAATACTTACGACTTAGCCAGGGGCTTGGCCCTGGGCGGCCACTCCTCCTCGATGTCGGGGGCGTTGGTGGAGTAGTCCGGAGGAAGGGTCTTTCCCTTCTTGGACCCTCCGGCCTCCCCAGTTGGGGCGGCCTTCCTTTTCTTTTCTCCCCCTGCTGGGGAAGAAACCTCTCTTTCCTCCTCCTCGTCTTCGTGGGAGGAGTACGCCTCGGAGTCATCAGCCGATGAGTCCAATAACACCTGGCGCCGGGAACTCTTTCGGGTTCCCGTGACCTTCTTCTTGGCCTTCTTCTCCGGCACCACATAAGGTGCCGGAGCCAGCAGCTTCACCAAGCTAGCGTCTGCTGGGTCTTCGGGCAAAGGATCCGGACAGCTGATCTGCATGGATGTCTCCTGCCAATCCTGTCAAAGGTACAGAAGTTTAGATCCCGCATAGAGTCAAACTATGGAAAACGAGTATCCTGTAAAAGGTAAAAACGCTTACCGCATTAGCTTGCCGCTTTGCACTGAATCCGCGGTCCTCGGTAAGGGGAGGAGGAGCCTCGGCGCTCTTGAATAACACCTCCCAGGCATCCTCATGGGTTGTGTCGAAGAGCCGGCTCAGAATTTGGTGCTGGGCCGGATCGAACTCCCACAAATTGAAAGCCCGTTGTTGACACGGGAGGATCTGGCGGATGAGCGTAACCTGGACTACGTTGACAAGTTTGAGCTTCTTGCTCACCAGGTTCTGGACACATGTTTGGAGTCCGGTCACCTCTCCCGAACTGCCCCACGCCAGGCCCGTCTCTTTCCAGGAGGTGAGCCGCATAGGGGCTCTGGATCGGAACTCGGGGGCTGCAACCCATTTGGGGTCCCGCGGCTCGGTGATGTAGAACCACCCTGATTGCCACCCCTTTATGGTCTCCACGAAGGAGCCCTCAAGCCATAGGATGTTGGGCATTTTGCCCACCATGGCGCCTCCGCACTCCGCCTGGCGGCCGCCCACAACCGTCGGCTTGACATTGAAGATCTTCAGCCATAAGCCGAAGTGGGGCCGGATGCAGAGGAAGGCCTCGCACACGACGATGAACGCCGAGATGTTGAGGATGAAGTTTAGGGCCAGATCGTGGAAATCCAGGCCGTAGTAGAACATGAGCCCCCGGACGAATGAATGGAGGGGAAACCCTTGTCCGCGGAGGAAATGGGTAAGGAATACGACCCTCTCATGGGGCCTGGGGATGGGGATGAGCTGCCCCTCATCTGGGAGCCGGTGCGCGATGTTGTCGGGCAGGTATCCGGTTGTCCTCAGCTTTTTGACGTCTCCCTCCGTGATGAAGGAGACCATCCACTTGCCTCCCGCTCCAGACATGGTTGGAGAAGGTTGAGGAAGGGAATGCGGACTTGGGCGCTGGAGCTCGAGTATGCGGAAATGGATGAGCAAAGGAGGAAGAAGGCGTGGGTGAAAAGGTGGATCCTGATCCCCTTATATGGGCGGACGAAAACTATGCGTCCCCGCCAGCCTGGTAAAACTCGCTTATCTCCCAAGCGCTGTAATCAATGGCGCGGTTGGGTTACCCACGCCTATATTGATGAGAATCCCGTAATAAGGGGACACGATCTCTGCTTCGACGGGACGTGCCAAGGAAACCGCCTCGCTAAACGCGCTGAGGTGGGATAGTGAAAACAATTCGAATAAAGAATTGGCCATGGTGTGATGTCACACAACGGAGTACATCAGCAGATTAGATTTGTGCAAATACTATCCTCTCTATGGCAATATGTGGAACTTATTTTGCAGAGCCAGACACTATTCTTGTGTTCAAAATCTTATATGAAGTATTCGGAGGAGGAACCTGCCTTGCAATGCCGAAGACAATTTGCGCGCTGGACTCGTCGTCATTGAAGCCTAGTTCAGGGGCTACTGAGGGAGTCCTGGATTAGGGGGTGTCCGGATAGCCGGACTATAACCTTTGGCCGGACTCTTGGACCATGAACATACAAGATTGAAGACTTCTTCCCGTGTTCGGATGGGACTTTCCTTGGCGTGGAAGGCAAGCTTGGCGATACAGATATGTAGATCTCCTTCCGTTGTAACTGACTCTGTGTAACCCTAGCCCTCTCCGGTGTCTATATAAACCGGAGGGTTTTAGTCCATAGGACGAACAACAATCATACCATATGCTAGCTTCTAGGGTTTAGCCTCTCTAATCTCGTGGTAGATCTACTCTTGTACTACCCATATCATCAATATTAATCAAGAAGGAGTAGGGTTTTACCTCCATCGAGAGGGCCCGAACCTAGGTAAAAACATTGTGTCCCTTGTCTCCTGTTACCATCCTCCTAGACGCACAGTTCGGGACCCCCTACCCGAGATCCGCCGGTTTTGACCCCGACAACGGGCATGTCGTCGAGGCTCTCCTTCAGAAAATCCATCAAGCCTTGGATGAACTCCTTCTGCTTATTGAGCTGATCGGGCATGCCGTCGAGGGATAACGACACCAGCTCCGCCGGCTCGGCATGTTTGCCTCCGCGGCTAGGGCGCTCCTGGGAGCCATCGCCTGCCCGTGAGAGATCTTTCGAGGTCTCTGTGTGGCGGTGAGCCCTCTTTTTTTTCCGCAGCCTTGGTTGCCGCTCCCTTGTTACGAGTAGTTCTCGACCTAGAGCTCTGCTCACCGGCCATGGCAACGATGGACGAAGAAGAAGCACTTATGAGGAGGAAAGGTAGAGTGATTTTCGGTTAGGTAGTTCCCCTTTTTATAACCTAAGTACTAGCACTAGTACTAATACCTGCATAGTGGGAACATGTTCAGGTTTGGTACGTACTACTAGTAGGTGTGAGTAGGCTTTCGAATGCGATGGGAACAAGGTAAAGATTAATTGATGGTTTTGGTTTTTAGGCCCGAAATGGCTCCTGATGAGTTTAGCGGAACATAAATTTCAAGTACTACACTGCTCAAATGCGTAAATATTATGTTACTGTCAAAATTGGCACAAAATACGAAGGAGACCAATGGAAGTACTACTAGCAACCCATGATTTAACTACTCGCATGCGCGCAGTGGAGTAATAATATCTTTCTTCTGCCCTCACGTCCACTCAATTTGCATGCACTGTATTAATTGACCATCAATGAAGTGAACGACTTTACACGCGTCAAATTATCACATGGGGTGGATCTTGGTACAAAATTGCGTCTGCCCGCGTACCCGTGTGTGCGTGCGAGGAATGAGTGCGTGCATGGCGTGCGTGCACATCTTCGCTTCGTGCTTGTACCGCCAGTATGGCTCAGGGAGGACGAGTACATTCTTCTGGAACCAGCAGCACGTCACTGTGA
This sequence comes from Aegilops umbellulata, assembly GCA_032464435.1. Taxonomy (NCBI): domain Eukaryota; kingdom Viridiplantae; phylum Streptophyta; class Magnoliopsida; order Poales; family Poaceae; genus Aegilops; species Aegilops umbellulata. The sequence goes on from CP136056.1 coordinate 348,565,031, forward strand.
TCCATCCACGCAAGGAGGTCGCGACAACGCCTACACATGTGCCACGTGGCTTCATGAACTATAAGAGAGACAATGTGTAGCGTGCCATTGGTATTCTAATTTACGTGTTTTGCACATACTTGAAGTACTAGTAAGGTACACGTGCATTGGATGCATCAGATTTTGCAACCAAATTATGAATAAATACCACACTATAGCATGTAAGCTCTGAGTCATATATGCCTGATGTAGCCCTTCGTTTAATTCTTATAGTTCATCTCATTCAAAATCAATTAGTTTTTATAAAAAAGCTAAGAACGCGGGAATAGGGAAAACATGGGATTATAGTGGAATGTCGTCTTGAATCCTACAGGATTGTACGAGTGTTTGATTGTGCATAGAAAAAACGCAGAATTCTTTCAAAGAGGTTTGAGTGGATGGGATGTTTCCTGTGAAATCTAGTGCAAATGAATCAAATGGAAAAATTCCTATGGTTTACAATCCTACGAATCAAACAACCAAGATAGGAAAAATTCCTAATGATTAGAATCCTCCAAAATTCCTTTGAGAATCCTTTGAATCAAAGAAGCCCTTAATCTATTTTATGATTCATGGAATTGTGCGTTGTAAAGCATAAAGTAAAAACAAATAATGGCAATTCAACTAGAAAAAAGTTTGGGCAGTTATGATACGAAAGATTCTAGAACAAAAGAGAACCACTGTTGTTTTGAGGTTTGTGCATTATGCTTAAGTTCAACCATGGAGTCTGCTAGATTGTACATGTGGCAAAATCCGGTGGGGGCTAGAAGAAGGTGCGAGGGGCCGAGTGGAGGGAGACTATGAAGGAATGCACAAGTGCGAGATCGATATTTAGAGAGAGGGGGCGAACACGTGCGCTGATGCGCGTAGTGGCGGAGCCATGAAAAATAAATGAGCTAGGGGGCCAAGCATTGATAATCCTTTACGAGGAGGGTTAATTCATGAACTTAAACCATTTTTAGCAGCAATTGTCTAATGATCACATTCATATTAGCCTTGATATATTGTGATGTTAGGGGGAGGGGGCAGGGCCCTTATTGCCCCTGTCTTCGCCATTGTGCACGCGTCTGAGAGATGAAGCGGAAGGCATCGATGATGAGAGGGGGACGTTGGATACATAATTAATGTGGGTGTATTAGCTATATATGTTAGTCCTATATAGAGAGGTATAGATTGATCGATGTGGACGTGGGAAAGAGGGTGAGTCCTCATTGGATATATCGATTGATCGGTTTGTGTGGAAAACTATGAAAGAACTAGCTATATACACACATACATAAAGGAACATCGATCGTTGCGCATGCACGCGTGAGAGATAAAGAATGCCCGATATGATGGAGAGGGGGATGTGTGTTGGTGTGTGCCTTCATGGGTGTCGGATTTCGGGTTCCGGCAGACCCTTAAGGTTCGAACTCTGGGGTGCGCGCGGAGATTATGCCCTCTACCTCTCCGTCTCGCAAAGATCTAAACTACTAAAAGAACAACACAAGAGACACAGAGTTTATACTGGTTTGGGCCACCGATGCGGTGTAATACCCTACTCCAGTGTGGTGTGGTGGATTGCCTCTTGGGCTGGTGATGATGAACAATACAGGGTAGAACAGCCTCGTGAGGGTCTCTTCTTCGCTAGGGGGATGAACTGCTAGGAGGAGTTCAGCCGCCCTTCTCTCTCTCTCTCTCTCTCTCTCTCTCTCTCTCTCTCTCTCTCTCTCTCTCTCTTGTTCTCTGCTTGCTCAGGTTCTCCGCCTCTAATTCTCGATCACCCGATCACTAGATGCCTCAATCCTAGGGGTGGCTAGTCCTATTTATAGGCAAAGGCCCTGGGCCTCTTCCTAAACATTGAGCGGGAAGGGCGCCAACAATTGGCCAATTCGAAGGGGAACATCTGGTACACTTATCCTGACTAAAGTTGGTCCTCGCCTGCCAAAGGCCCTATGGTGACGCCGTTCTAGGCTCCACGATGACCTCCTTCCCACCGTTGGACTGGTCTTGGTCTCGTTGCACCGAAATGGATGCCTTTGCTTGATCCTCTCGCCTGCGCTTGCCCCCTTTGCACCAAAGAGGAAAGGGAGTACACTGCGCGGGCTAGCGCCCGCCTGGCGCCTTTGGTCGTCATGGCTTGCGTCATGGGCACCTCGCGAGGTACCCCGCCTTGATCTCTCTGCCTCCTCGTGAGCCAGCCTGACGAGGCCGTGCCTGAGGAAGTGTTGTGTCGTCCGCCCCGCGAGGCTTGGCCCCTCGCGAGGGTCTTGGGTCTTGTGTTGATGAAGATGGGCCGTGCTGGCCCCCCTTTGAGCCACGCCGCAGGCCGCAGGCAGGCAAGTCTGGGGACCCCCGTTCCCAGAACGCCGACAGTAGCCCCCGGGCCCAAGGCGCGCGTGGACTTGGCCGTGCTGAGAGGCGAAAGGGCAAGGGCGAAGCGCCGCGGGCCCTAACAGCCTGCGGCCTCGGGCGCCACGTGGCGGTTGATTGGACGTGGGCGGCACTGTTCCCCCACGCTTCCTTATTTTGCGCCCTGCTATGTGGACTCGCAGTTGTACACAACCGCTCCCCTTCCTGTTGCTCGACCGCCCCCTATTCTTCCTCCCTTCGAACTCCGACTCTTGTCTCCAATCACATCTTACATCTTCCCCCTCCTTTCCATCGCCATGGCTCCGGTGAAGAAGGAGAAAGGGAAGAAACCCATGGCTCCATCTCGCTCGCCGCCGTCGGCCGATCGATCATACTCAATCGAGAGTGCCTGGATAAGCTCAGCCCGACTCTGGCCACCACCTTCAACGAGTGTGGGAGGACGACGGCCTGGTCTACGTCTCACTTCCCCACTGACAGGATAATCACTGAGGTTCACTATTTTGCCGACGCCTTGTGGCCGGGTCTGGTTCCCCCCTTTTCTGATTTCTTCAAGGCCGTCCTCTCTCATTACCAGATCCATATGCTGCATCTGGGTCCTGAATCCATCACCCTACTTTCGGTCTTTGCTTTTGTTTGTGAGGTGATAATGGGCATCCCTCCTTCTATTGCCTTGCTGCGCCACTTCTTCTCTTTGCGCCTTGCTGACCCACTCAATGCTCAGCGTGTGTGAGCTTCGTTGTCGCGCCCGAGACTGCGGCCTTAGGGATTGACTTCAAGCTTCCTTCACCTTCAGCTGGGTTCCGCGAGCGGTGGTTATACGTTGATGTCGGGGTGCCCAGCCCCCTGCTGGCGAAGCCAACCTCGCCTGCAGTACCTAATTCGGGTTAGGGCCAGGAGACGCTCGTGAGCCCCCGGCTCGCCTTCGTCTGGCGCCGCTTCACATTCTTGAGATCGCTCGGCGTGACAGCGCCCAAGGTGGTGAAGGAGTTCCTGTTACGCCGCATTGCCCCTCTCCAACGCCACTCTCGCCGAATGTGGGCTTTCAGCCGGCATGATGATCGCATGAGGCTCCAGGAAGAAGACCCGATGCCTGGGGCGCTAAGCACAGTGCTCTTGGTCCTGACTGGTGACCCCAACCCGGGCAGCATCCAGAGAGGAGGGGCCCTGCTGTACCTCTGCCAGAACAGGGACGACTTCATGAAGTAGATGCCCTCCTTCGATGAATGGGGGCTGCGCCCCGCTGGCTTCCAAGGGCCTCACGAGAACCCTATGGTGGTGACCGCCCTTCCGGTCGGTCAAGGCGAATCCTCCTCGAGTGGCGGGGCAGGGAGGCGTGAGATGGCGGAGACCGATAAGGCTCCCGATGAGGAAACTGCGCCTGGCGATGCCCTCGAGGAAGCAGCTCCTGAGGCCCGTGCTGCAGAGGCTGTGGGTGGCAAGCAGTCGCTCCCAGCGCCTGGGGCCGAGGCTCCTGAGGCCCCGGCCGCGTCTTCTACCGAGGTGATTAGCAGCACGCGTCAGGCAGGCGCCCCTGATGCGGATAGCTTTGTTGCTCCGTCTTCGTCGCAGGTTGATCCTTGCGCTCTTCTCTTGGGCCGCTTCCGTGTGGACTTTGAGGCCCTCCGGAGAAAAAGGGAGGCCCTGGGTGATGACTTCCCTTGTCGCTTGCTGAAGCGCCGGAAATACTTCGCTACTCACGAGTAAGCCTTCTCCCTTCTTGGCTCCTGATCCCCTTGCTACGTTTACCGATCTTTACTCCGCAGGCCTCTTCCAGCCGAGCTCGTGGGAGTCACTGAGGCGCCGCCTCCTTTGGCTTCGCCTCCCCCGTCATCCCCAAGTTCTCCGAGCAACACTGCTCTCGTGGCGAGGGCGAATGAAGGGGTGGACCGTCCTGAAGCGCACCGCAGCCCTTCTCTTCCGGCGATCTTCCTCCGCGGGCCCTCTCTCGGCATAGCTGGCCTGCCGTGGGCTTCTCATCTGGTCGCGGGCTGCGACTGGCTGAGGCGCCCCCTGTGCCCTTCTTCTGGAGACGGGCTGGCCCTAGGCCGGGCTTCTGGTGTGGCACGCCCGACCGTCGTGAGGGTGCCAGCCCCCAGCCCCCTGCCTGGAGGAGGAACGATGATTTGTGGCCCACGGCGCTCGCTTGGGGCAGATGACGGTGTGGAAGACGTGCTCAGGTGCGCTCGGGAGCGCCGTGCTCGCCGCCAAGAGTTCCTTCGAAGGGCGACTAACACGGTGGACCTGCTCGGGGAGGAGCTCGCTGGTGAAGACGCGCGCCTGGAGGCCAAGGGCCTGCGCCTGGCCGCAGGGAGGCGCGAGCTGGAGGCCGCCATCGCCCTCGCGCGTCACCAGCGCGACCTTGAAGACGAAGAAGTGAAGGCGTCGCTGGATGCCTCCCGGGTGGCCCGATCCTAGGCCGCTGAGGAGGCCCTGAGAGCCGACCGACGGCGAGAAGCAGCGGAGGAGCGGGCTCGGGAGCTCCTGGCCCGATCCCACTCATTGGAGGAGAAAGTGGAACTGCGCGAGGCGGCCCTCGCCTCGATGAAGGTGGCCTCTGGCGACCCAGTTGAGCTCCAGAAGCGTGAGGAAGCACTGACGCTGGAAGCCGCCGAACGCACCCGCGAGTACGAGCGGCTGGAGACGAGGGAGCGCCTGGTGACGCAGGCGGAAGATGAAGTCGCCGCGCGGGAGGCACGTGTCCTGGAGGAGGTTGGTCGTCAGGTGGCGATGGCACGCCAAGGCTTTGAGCGCGAGTTCGAGGGGAAGCTGGAGTTGATCCGGGTCGAGGCCAAGGGAAGAACCGCGGCCCTGAGGGCCCAACGGGATGAGGCAACGCGGCGGGCCGACGCTTCCCGGGCCGCCCTCGAGGCAGCGCAGAAGGAGTCGGCTGCCCTCCAGGCCGAGGTGCTCCGTCTTCGTCAGCGGGTGGAAGAGGCTGAGGCCGTGGAAGGTCAGAACGCTGATGAGATACACCAGCGGCAGGTCCTGGAGCACGTGCACGGCCCCATGCTGGCTACGCTCAGGGAGAGGGCTAACGCATCCTTGGGCAACATCTGCGAGGCGGCTGTCGGCGAGCCGCACACGATCAACTATGCCGGCAACCTGCAGTTCTTCACTGCCGTGGTGACGCAGCTGGAGGCGCAGTCGGTCAGGGCCGACAGGTTGGTGGAGGAGAGAAGCCGCGCCCTACTAGGGCGCGCCTTCTCTCGTGTCTTTAGCCATCTCCGGAACATGGATCTCCACTTCGACTTCGACGCCGCCATCGCCCCAGTCCCCCAGGCCGTCCGAGGCGACCTGGCGCACTGGGTGGAAGACAACGTGGATGCTCTAGTCAGGGCCATCACTTCGGATGACGACGACGTGATCGTGGCTGCCGACGAGGGCGATGTGGTGGACGGCCCTGATGCCGCTGGCGGCGACGCAGGTAGCGATGGCGAGTTCAGCGATGCCAGCGGCGGCTCGGGAGGTGCTCCTGAGGACGCATTGGGGGACTTGTCCGAGTGAGTATGTATCGCCCGTGTCTTTTTACCCTGCACGAGTAGAACTCAGGTGTTCGGCCTGATGGCTATGAGAGAATTTTGGGGAGGGGAAGCCCCTCATGTAAAACCTGTATGGATCGTATTAGTAGCTATCATATTGCGCGAGCACCCGCGCCTGGCGGCTGGCTGGTTTACCTTTGTTTTGCGCAGGCCCCGATGCTGCTCGTGGGAGGACGTGGTGTCCCGAGTGTTCTCTAGTTGAATCCGTAGGATGCGCAAGTGTCGCCGGCGAGGGGCTTCACAGGCGCTGGCCTTCTTCACAGGCTCCGGGCCTTTTCCCGCATGTGATGGCTTCACAGGCTCTGGGCCTTTTCCTAAACGCGATAGCTTCACAGGCATTCGCCTTCTTCGCAGGCTCTGGGCCTTTTCCTAAACGCGATAGCTTCACAGGCATTCGCCTTCTTCACAGGCTTTGGGCCTTTTCCTAAACGCGATAGCTTCACAGGCATTCGCCTTCTTCACAGGCTCTGGGCCTTTTCTTAAACGCGATAGCTTCACAGGCATTCGCCTTCTTCACAGGCTCTGGGCCTTTTCCTAAAAGGGCATCCTCCACGAGCACCAAAACGTCCTCCCGAGAAGGAGCAACAGCGGCAGTCCAGGCTGCGCGCGAGCTAGGCCTGGCCCGGCTCGCGAGGGGTTCGCGAGGGGAGGCAGCTGCGGTGGAGAGGTGACCAAAACGTGAAAAATGGCTCGAACGAGACTCAGCACCCCTTCCCCGAACACACGCAAATCTCAAATTGGAATTCAACTTAAATCCAGCAGGGGAAAAGTTACAACCATAGAAGGAGTCGATGAAAACAGGCAAAAGGCCGCGTCCGGCACCTAATCTAGTCTTGGACGTCTTCTCACCAGCGCGGAGCTAAGTGCTGTCCACTGGGCGTGGGAGGGAGCCCCAGGGCCTGAGGCCGGCACCCCTGAGACTCCGGGGCGTGTACAGCCCCACTCATTATTACGTGAGAGTGTCACGGGGCAGCGAGCTTCACAGGCACTGGGCCTTCTTCACAGGTACCGGCCTTGCTTCATATCGCCAGACGAGGGCCCCGCCTTGCGCCACACTCTAGTGCCACCAACGACGACCGGAAACCAGGACGCCGCCGGTGGGGTAGAGCGGTCGCCAGCGGTTCCCCCGACGACCACGGGTCCTCCGCCAGGGGCAGGCCCTCAGGCGCCTCCCCAGGGGAGGGCCTACCTTCTGAGAACGCCTTGCTCCGAACGCCGCGGTGGTGATGTGGGGTCCCTGCCCCTCTCCTGCAGCCCCCTGCGCCCTCCTCCCGAGGGGTAGGAGACTGTGGGAGCGGGGCAGATGCTCGCTTCGGCGACTTGCACCTCCTGCGATCCATGATTAGTGTATGCCTGCTCCTGAGGAGTTAGTGGTACCCGATAATTGTCGCCTCCAGCATGGCCAGCGGAGCCGTCCCGGGGCTCATGGAAGAGCTCAGCTTCTGGTGTCTCGTCTCCCCAGCTTGGGATGAGAAGCAAGCCCTGTTCGCCCTTGTGAGCGTGCATTGGTCCATCATGTGGGGCACGTATTCTTCTGGCGCCGCTACCCCGAAGGCTGTGCTGTAGTGCTCCATGTGCCATGCGGCGCTGCTGGACGTGCCCACCGCGGGGTGGTAGCGCGGCTGCCCGCCGGCGCCGTGGGCTGCACCGAGCCCCTCTCCCTCACGTGCTGGGGGCGAGGGTAGCGCCACCGCCGGTTCGGTGCCGACAAATTCCCTGGTGTTGGGGTAGCCCTGAGGCCCGCGGGAGCGCGCGGGGCCCCCGCGCGTGCCGCCCTGGGCTTGAGACGGAAGCTGGATGCAGAAGGGGTGAGCCCCCGAAGCGGCAAAGCCCAGGAGTTCAGCGACCCGCTCCAGCAGCACGTCGCGGCCGCCTTCCAGCAGCCTACACTACAGCAGCTCTCGGGCCACCGTGAGCGTGGCCCTCGAGTTCGCTTGCTCCCGGCGGGTGTAAGGTGTCGTGGTCACGGCGTGATTGGAGGCCCTTGCCGCCGACCGCGCTTGCCGCGGCGTGAGGGTTGTTGAAGCCTGTCCGCAACGTCTGCGGCCCGCAGCACCCTGCGGACCACGAGCTGCCTGGGGCGCGGGGTCGCCCGAGGCGGGCGGCCCCGCACGGGCGAGCCACGCCGCCCATGGATCTTGGTTGCCCGCCTGGTCGCCGGACATGGTGATGACGGTGCGACGGGACGCGGAGCGGTAGAGAGGTGTACTCCGGCGCACCCCTACCTGGCGCGCCAAATGTCGGATTTCGGGTTCCGGCAGACCCTTAAGGATCAAACTCTGGGGTGCGCGCAGAGACTATGCCCTCTACCTCTCCGTCTCGCAAAGATCTAAACTACTAAAAGAACAACACAAGAGACACAGAGTTTATACTGGTTCGGGCCACCGATGCGGTGTAATACCCTACTCCAGTGTGGTGTGGTGGATTGCCTCTTGGGCTGGTGATGATGAACAATACAGGGTAGAACAACCTCGCGAGGGTCTGTTCTTGGCTAGGGGGATGAACTGCTAGGAGGAGTTCATCCGCCCTTCTCTCTCTCTCTTGTTCTCTGCTTGCTCAGGTTCTCCGCCTCTAATTCTTGCTCACCCGATCGCTAGATGCCTCTACCCTGGGGGTGGCTAGTCCTATTTATAGGCAAAGGCCCTGGGCCTCTTCCCAAATATTGAGCGGGAAGGGCGCCAACAATTGGCCAATTCGAAGGGGAACATCTGGTACACTTATCCTGACTAAAGTTGGTCCTCGCCTGCCAAAGGCCTTGTGGTGACGCCGTTCTGGGCTCCACGATGACCTCCTTCCCACCGTTGGACTGGTCTTGGTCTCGTTGCACCGAAGTGGATGCCTTTGCTTGATCCTCTCGCCTGCGCTTGCCCCCTTTGCACCAAAGAGGAAAGGGAGGACACTGCGCGGGCTGGCGCCCGCCTGGCGCCTTTGGTCGTCATGGCTTGCGTCATGGGCACCTCGCGAGGTACCCCGCCTTGATCTCTCCGCCTCCTCGTGAGCCAGCCTGACGAGGCCGTGCCTGAGGAAGTGCTGTGTCATCCGCCCCGCGAAGCTTGTCCCCTCGCGAGGGTCTCGGGTCTTGTGTTGATGAAGATGGGCCGTGCTGGGCCCCCTTTGAGCCACGCCGCAGGCCGCAGGCAGGCAAGTCTGGGGACCCCCGTTCCCAGAACGCCGACAATGGGAAACCGACCTGAAGAAAAAGATTGCATGCGTGCGATGGATAATGCCGACTGGTAGTGTGTGTTCATGCATGCACGAGAGAAAGTTAGTGGTACAATTATAAAGAGAAGACTAATGTGTGGGTGTAAAAGATAGCTGAATAGATGAGGTCACAATCAATATAAAGTTGAATTCAAATATTTGAATAAGAGATCCTGATGTTTGAAACCCATGCATGCATGAATATAACGGAGATCTGCGCGACGTGGTTTGGAAACGAGCATGCTATAATGTATACACATTGAATAAGGTCAGGCTGATTTGAATTTGAGATACCGATGGCAGACATCATTTGGCCACGTCGCATCCGTGCATGCACACACTATTCTAATTGGAGATGATGGGCGGCTTTTGCATCACATATCTATATCTATACCCCTATATATATTATATTTTTTATATTGTGTGCGGGTAACTTTAACTTTGAAAGATGGTCGTTGGATGAGGCGAATTCGATGGTCCAAAGATGGCAAATTTGAGCACTACTGGCCGTTGGATATCATCTAGATTCCACCAGATTTCGCCACATCTATAATCTAGAAGACTCCATGGTTGAACTTAAGCATAATGCACAAACACCAAAACACAAGCACTTCTTATTTGTTGTAGAATCTTCCGTATCAGAATTACCGAAATATTTTTCTACATGATTTGCCATTATTTGTTTTTACTTTATGTCTTACGATGCACAATTCCATGAATATCAAAATAGATTAGCTTTCTTATAAAAACTAGATGATTTTGAATGAAATGAACTATAAGAATTAAACGAACATCTACATCATGCATATATGACTCAAAGCTTGCAAGCTATAATGTGGTATTTATTCATAATTTGGTTGCCAAATCTCATGCGTGCAATGCACGTGTTCCTTACTCTAGTCTAAGTGGTGTTTGTGTGTGTTTTGTGCGTGTTGAGGTGCAAATTGTATTTTTTGGGTACACGTTAAGCTTGTTCTTCCGAAATTTCAAGCCGCGCCTTGTTATGCCGATAATTCAAGCTAGCGTCTCTGTCTATCGTGCTGCGAAACTCCTGCCTCTTCAACCCGCGCCTTGTTACCCCGAAATATTTAAGATATATCTTTGTCTCCTTGTGCTCCGACAACTCCCTCCATCTCAACCCGCGCCTGGCTATTCCGAAATTACAACACGCACGAAAACTCCCACCTCCTGTGAAATCCCGACACGCAAAATGCCCGTGGTACACCTGAACCAAAAGAACCGCCTCAAATCGGTGGGGGTACTTTCATAACTTACCCCACATTTTGTACAAGCGCGTCTCCAAGCCATGGTTCCCCACTGCCATCCCATCCGCCCACCCATTCATACACCAATGCCGCGAAAACCCGCGACAAAACCTCACACCCTGCGTCGTCCGCCACCCAGCCGGAGCCCCTTCCCTGACGACGTCGTCCACAACAACACCTCGACGTCCCTCATCCATCGTACCAGATGAGGATCCGTCGTCGATCTCATCATCCCGCCGGTTCAGCCACCCCGTCCTCCACCTCCAAGGAGCTGCCCCGACGTTCCCCTCGTCTTTCGCGCCACCTCCATTCCCACACCGCCGTCTTCACCTGCACCACCGGAAGAGCATCATCATCACCGTTTCCTCGGATGAAGCTGCGGCCTAATCGGTGCCACCAAAGAGGTTCTACACTAATCGCTGCATTTTCTTCTTGATTCGATCTCACGATGCTGCCGGCGCTCGGTCCCGAGCCGACACGGCGTGGATCCATCCACAGTGGCGTCGCCGGCCACTTCCTCCACGGCATCGCTCCCTCGGCGGCGACGTCCACATCAGTAGGACCTGCTGCTGCTTTAGCTCTCGCTCACGCTGCTTCTCTGCTCTTGCTCTCGGTCTCCTGCCTGGTCTGCTCTTGCTATTGCTCTTGCTCGCACTGCTGCTCTCGCTCTTGCTCTTGCTTGGGATGCTGCTCCAATTTAGCTACACTTCACTCTGATGCCGCCGGGGTGAAGGCAGAACCAGCCGCAGCAGGGAGGGGGCTCGTCGGAGAGGTACCCCACTATCTATCTTAGGGTTCAGGATGTGGGCGGTGTCGCCGGCGGTGGCGGGGCGTTGGTGGGGCGATGGCGTGGGGATCACCGGAGAAAAAGCTCGGCACGGGGGGGCCTAGAGGAATGGCCGGGGCGGCGGCGGACCAGCGGTGGGGAGTGTTTTCGTGGCAGGCGGGGCAGCACATCGCCGGCCGCGGGCGGCGGGGGGCTGATGTTTGGCCGGCTCAGGGGGGTGGAGGTTGAAGATGAACCGCAGGCCCTTGATTTCGTATCCAACGGCTGCAAAATCGACTGACCAGAGATGAAAAATTCAGTCGATCGACGTGTAGCCTCACCTTGCTAGTACGTTCAGTTTCGACAGCAAAATTCAGTTTTGACAGTTAAGTTCAGTTTCGACAGTTAAGTTCAGTTTCGACAGTTAAATTCAGTTTCGACAGTTAAGTTCAGAGATGAGCGGCTGATGTATTTTACATCTAGCACTTTGTGGTTATGTATTTTACGTCATATATTGGAGATGCTATTATAATTCCACTCAGGTTAACGTTGTTCGTTGTCTCTCTTGTCCTGCTTCAGCCTCGGCGTCATACAACTCATCGGAGCTGCTCCAATGACGAAACCCTCCATCGCAGCGGAGCAGTACCTCGGGCTCCATCTCCAGACGCCTAAGATCTTCTTCCCCTCCTCCGATAGCCAAGTCAGCCGGAGCATCCTCACCGGCCAACCCAATCACGCTGAGATCGACATGGCTTCGCCAAAGAGGTTGTACACTTGTTGCATCTCTTTTTTACTCTACATGTTATATATATTGTCCACTGAGCACTCGTAGTAACGGGAAATACGATTATTTTATCCTACTATATGACAAGCAGTGAGGTACCAGGCAATTTAGATATTCGTGATGGACTCTCTTGAATGCCATCATTATTTATCTCTGCGCGTTTGAGCTGTGCATTTGTCGATGGGTCTGGGAGTTGAGCTAGTATGGCAGTGGCCTGGGTCCAAAGTAATAGAAGTAGCACAAAAACATTTTTTTAGTGTAGGATTTTCCTTGCTCAAGCCTGCCTACTAGAATCGCCAGTGCTTGAAAGGAAAACTGAATGAAAAACATCGGAATTCGAAAGTTTCCTATGGTACTACTTTTCATGAATTTGGTGCAAAGGAATGGAGCAAAGGAAAATTGTAGGATTTGTTCCTTTAGTGTCTCCTTGAAAGAAAAACCGTAGGAATTCTAATTTCCACTTCTCCTCCTTTTCATATTCCTATTCATCAAGCACAAGACTAAGAGATAGTAGCATAATGGCATTATAACCGTACATTTTCTTGTGGTTTGACTTAATCTCACCATGCTTTTTTGCATCCTGTGATCTTCCCATTGTTGTGAATCAAACACCCAGATTGGCAGAAATCCTGTGTTTTTAAATTCTCTGTTTTGCACGTGCATTCCTATCGTATTCCTGTCTATTTCCTATCCCTGCATTGTTAGAATCCTCAAATTCAAACAAGCCCTTACGCAATTACTTCTGTTACAGATATGTGTCAAAGAAAACCTTGTGTGGTTTGTCCTGCTCTTGCGGCGCTGTGTTCCACCCAAGCTCAGCTGCTCCAACGATGGAAGGGTTCACCACAGCAGGGATCCGCTCTCCAGACTGTCTTTCGCCGCCTCAGATCTTCTTCCGCGCCGCCGGCAGCCATGACAACTGCATTACCATCATCAACTGAGCAGATGACCTTAAGGACTACACGGGTCCGCAAGAGAGGTCGCACTCTTCTGTGTCTGCTTACGTTATGCATCGCTTAATATGATGACATGCTACATTATCATCATGTGCACCTATTAGACTCCGAGTCAGGTCCAAACTAATGCTAAAACTTGAGTTTTTAAATGGTCGTGGGGTACATATTGGGGTAGCAATCAGTACTATCTGTCTACTATCTGGTTAATCTCCGGTGTCTACTATGAGTTTCATGTTGGGTGCAAACAAACATTAAAGGAGCCATTATCTGTATTTTTTAACTAAAGCTATTATCTGCATGCTATCATTGGTTTTGGGCTATCCACAGTTTGCTACCATCACTTTGGATTTGTGCATGCACTCCTTACATAATCTCAGTATGTTTTATTCCTATGCATGCCAGTTATTGTACACAATGGAACTGATCATGTAGAGCAAAAGAGACGAGCCTTGCGTGCCAATAAAATTTCATGCAGACGTCGTTCCATGGTGGGCGCAAAGGCAGCCCCCTCCACCCATTTCGGATCGTAATCAAGAGGAAGATAACTGTTATGAGGGAGATTCAGAAGGAGAAGACCTCTCCTATTTACCCCATGAGGTTTTTGCTCTAACTTGGCATGCTGATGTTGGTAATATCATGCATATGGTGCCTTGCATTGCTTACTGTATACATTAAAGATGTCATCTCCTTAGTTTAGACATGCTTTGTGTCAATGCCATCTGTTTAGTTTCTTTATCGTATATGTGAATCATGCAGTGCCATCTTGTCTAGCCAGGCATCATATATGTGAATTTTGCAATGCCACCCTGGTTAGCCAGTCATCTTATATGTGGATTATATCATGCCATCATTTTTTATTACGTGTTAAATTTGTCAACAATTTTAGTACATTCAATTTCTCTTCCTGTGCATCAGCCATTTGGCACGGTCCTGGAAAAATCTGGAGTGGAAACAAGGTCTTCAGAGCAGACAATGCTATCTGAAGAAGCGCATGTCTTGCTGGTTACCAATAGCTCCTCAGAGGAGGATTCAGAGACAGATGACCAGTCATATTTCCCCCCGAGGTGAATGCCCTAACTTGGCAGGGTTATGTTGCTCATATCGTGTGTATGGTATCTTGCATTGCTATGTCATTTGCTTAGTTTAGACATGCTTTGTGTGAATGCCACCTGTTTAGTGTCTAATTGCCATATATGTGAATTATGCAATGTTATTTTGTTGCAAGGCATTATGTATGTGAATTATGCAATGCCATGTTGTTTTGACAAGCATCATAGATGTGAATTATATCATGTCATCCTTTTTTTGTATTTCTCATTGCTTTTGTCGACAATGTTTGTATATTCAACTGATCTTCCTGTGCATCAGCCATTTGAATTGGTGATGGAGAAATCTGGAGTGAAAACAAGGTCTTCAGAGCAGACAATGCTACCTGCTGAAGCAGATATCTTGCTAGTTACAGATAGCTCTTCAGAGGAGGATTCAGAGGCAGATGACCAGTCCTATTATCCCCCTAAGGTGTATGCTCAAACTTGGCATGGTTATATTACTCATATAATGCATATGTTGTATTACAATGCTTAGTTTTTACATCATATACACAATATTGAATGCCATCTCCTTAGTTGACACATCATATGTGCGATTGCCCTCTGCTCACTTCCTTAGTATATAAATCATATATTTGAATTATGTCATGCCATGATGTTTACATAGACATCATGTATCTGAATTATGGCATGCCAACCCATTTTCTAAAGACATAATATAGTTATATCATCTCATCCTGTTTACATAGTCATCATATTTATATTATGTCATTCTATCCGTGAATTATATCATGCCATCATGTTTCCATCGACGGCATGTTTGTGATTTATGGCATGCCAACCACTTTAATAGACACATCGTATAATTATATCATGTCATCCTGTTTACATAGTCATCATATTTTGAAGCATGCCATTCTATCCTATTTAGTTAGCCATAATACATGTGAAATTGTGTCATGCTATCATGTTTAATTAGCCATCATATATGTGAAATTATGTCCTGCTATTCTGTTTGCTTAGACAACATAAATGTGAATTATTTCATGCCCTGTTTTCTTCCCTACTATCCATTGCACCTGTCTATCTTACAATGTCTGCACATTCAATTACTTTTCTTGTTTATCAGCCATTTCAATTGGAGGGAGTGATGGCAGTATCTGTGGGAGTAAAACCACGGTCTTCAAAAAATATCGTACTACCTTTCAATGCAGATAGAACCGCGGTTGTACTTGCCCAAGAACCAGCCCCACCACACATAACCCACACTCATGCAGATTGTACCCCTACCCAGTTGGACAGAGAACCAGCTACACCCCTTCTAACCCCAGCCCCAGCAGATAGACACCCAGTTCCCAATGACACAACACCGTCTCCACCACAGAGCACCCAAACACGAGCAGTTAGTAAAGCAACTGCAGTGCCCAAATCACGAGGACCACCACTCTGAACCCGAAGTCAACGCTTAAAGCAGAAGAAGAATTGTTCTCAGGTCAGGTTTCATACCTATGGTTCATACTACTTTGCTCTTGCATCACTGTATTTACTGATACCAACTAATTTCAAATTTGAAGGATGCAATTGAAACTCCAATGGCGCAAAAGGTATGTTTTAAACTTGTTTCTTCAACATGTTTGGCTGTTTGCTGTTGTAACTTGCTCTATGTTGATTTCAGTTTCAATTGAATAAACAGTTATGTTCTCATGCCATGCACATTACAACTGTTGTTATTGCTGTGTAGTTTCCCACACTTATATTCTGTCTATGCTGCTTTGTCTTGAATAGATATGATTCGAACTGTATCTATCTTGAGTTGGCAACATAAACTAGAATGATATAGACCATACAGTGACCATACTACATAGATATATGTTTGTTTCATGCTGTTATCCTGTCCACCTTACTACTGAACTGGTTTACCAAAATGAGTTTCATATACTACATTGTAAACCTGAGATGTGTTTGTTTGTTTCTCTTTTAGAACGCGGATAAAATATCGGAGAAGAGTACCCTGTTTTGCAATGGTAAAGGAAGTAATGCAGATAAGGTTCAAGATAGTGAGACATCCCTGTTGGTCTCCAAGAAAGCTGATAGATACTATATTGAAGACACTGAGACAACCCCAAAGTCATGTCTTGATGTAGTGTTCGAGTTACTGGCTACCACTGCTGGCACCAGCTCTTCGAACTCATTGCCTGAATCAATTCGGCTTCTTGAGTCTCAACTTCAAGTTGAAAGACATCGATTAGATGTTATGCGGCATGAAGCCGAAGGACTGAGGAAGTCCCTGCAGAATTCAGATGCATACATTCTGGTGCAACAACAAGCGCTGGAGGACTTAAGCACCAAACAAGAGAAAGTTAATAAGCTTGCTAAGCATCTTGCCAACATTATGGGTACCCAGGATATTGTTTCTTGAGCTCTTCTGAAGTGGTTTCAGTTATGGACTTGTTTTGCTGCGGCGTTTATATGCTGATGTGTTCCCTATATTTGACTGGTGGAGAACTTTGATGCCCAGTGGATGTAATATGTGTAATAGCCGTGATAGCCTAGTGTAAGTTGCTTGCTTATTTATTCCCTTGTTGTCTTGTTTATTTGTTTGCATGTAGTCAACGCAATTCTTTTTCTGCGGTTTGCTAGTGGCTGCAATAACCTATTTTTTAAAACTAGGCCACAATAACCATGGGCTAATATTTACTGAAGTGACACTGGGCCTCCTACGGGCCGTAGAAACACTGGGCCTTCTACGGGCCGTAGAAACAGTGGGCCTTCTACGGGCCATAGAAACAATGGGCCTTCTATGGGCCGTATCATCAATGGGCCTTATACGGGCCGTATGATCGATTGGCCAAACATGGGCCAAACAGACCGCATTCTGGCCGTAAACAGGCTAGAGTTGGAATCGTTCGTTCATGGGCCGACTATAACGGGCCATCGTTAATAGGCCGTATTTGATGACGCTATGAAAATGGCCCAACGTATTAACGGACCACAAACGGGCCGACTGTAACCACGGGCTGAATTTGGCCCACAAGCAAAAAATGACAGTAACGGGCCATAATTAAACGAATGCTGGAAATGAGCCCAAGAATAAATGGGCTCTGAGAAGGCCGAAAGATAACATGGGCTGGAGACGACCCAACGGAATAACGGGCCATTAATGGGTATAAAGTGATACACTGTTCATTACGGGCCAGTTTCACCACGGACCGTTAATGGGTGTAAAGTGATACACTGTTCATTACGGTCCAGTTTCACCACGGGCCGTTAATAGGCCAAGATTTACATAGGGCCTCATATGAGCTGAAAGACATCATGGGCCATACATGGGCCAGAAGTGAAAACGGGCTGGAATCATATTAGATGGCCCAGATGGCGCTACTGGGCCTAATTCAGATAGGCGCAACGAGCCTTGGGTTAGCGGGCTGTAAATGGGCTATATGCGAACAGGTCGTTAACAGGCTTTCCATGGGATGGCCCGCCACCTTTTGACCAAGTCAAACGGGTTGGCCTTTTCACACGAATGGGCCTCTGTTGGGCCGTGCCACGTGTCAACGTATCATAGGCGCCTTCTGTCCAATGAGTGGATGACATCTGTCCCGATGATGAGCCGACACGTGTTTCCTCCAGCCAATGATGATTTTACACATGGAAAATCCCCATTGGTCGGGGCTGTTAACGGGTTATCGGATCCAAAACCCGACCCGATAGCTTAACGGCGTTCCGTTACGGTGGATGCCACATGTCGGTCACCCTTGACGAAAGCACTTCTGTGACGCGTGATTTATCGTCATGGAAGTGGACACTTCCGTGATGATAATTTTGGTAATGTCATGGAACACTTCTACGACAGCACAGGTATGACTATCTTGATTCTGTCATAAATTTTTCATGGATGTACATGCATGACAAAAAACACGACCTACTGTGACAAACACGTATCATCACGGAAGTGTATTTTTTTTGTAGTGCAGCATGTCGTTCATCCGGCGGTGCGCACTGAAGACACAACCATGCTTCATGAATGGCAGGCCTTCCGTGTCGTGCACGGAAGGTGGCATCTGCTTCAAAGTGGGGTAGCTGTCCCCGATGAAAAGCGAGTACTCTCCAAGAGTGTTCCTCGGCACCCACGTAGCATCATGGGGGGCGAACTCGGCGCCGTTCATCTGGTACACGCGGCATCCCAGATCTGGACACATGGTGACGTACATAGTCAAGGTCCATGCATAATAATGTTGTGCTCAAATGTGGCGGTCAGTAATACTGTGCAGCAAATAGTACTACTCCGGTACAGAGGAAGTAAAATAACCGGCTTATTATATATAGCCACTCTTGGCTACATGGATGAGATAGTAAGACATGGAAAAACAAAAATGGTGGCAGCTAGTGGGTTCAAGTCTTCAAGGGCCTAGCTAGCTATAGGCGTCCTCCAAGGGTAAAAAGTACTCCTACTAGTACTACAAAGTATACTACTAGTACAACAATGAAAGAGAAGGCGAGAGGGTTAAAAATGGAATACCTGGGTAGATGGTGACGGTCCGATCGTGGTAGATTATGTGACCATGTTGCACATCAGTGGTACCATGGGTAACGACTGCTAAGATAGTTGATCCCAATATGCCAAAGTCAGCTACAAGGTTCCAGGTTAGATCGAACCGCGGATGCAAATGCACATCCAAGATCGGTGATCTTATTTTGATCGGGGGATGACTGGTCCCTGCAAAATAATGGAGTACCGTTAGGGTTGCAAATGATGGTTTGTGCATTCCATTTGTAATCTCCCATACCGTATGATGTCAACCAGATGAAACAAGTCCCCTAGCTTGTCACCGCGAAGATGCGGCCTAGATGGCGCACGGCGTCTTCGAACGTGTAGGGGTACAAATCTGCCACCGCCAACATGCGCCAGCCTCTGCCGTTGCTGCCTCTTGCATCGATGGCAATCCTTATGTCGAACACCGCGATGAGATAGTAATCGTCGTAGCCGCGTCACTTTGTCGGTGAGTACGTAATTGCTATCTTCTTCAATCTCATGTAGGCATCATCATAGGTATTCTTGCCCAGCCAGTCCGGAAGGCCGATCCCAATGGTGGAGAAGGGGTCTACCGGAACGGCCGCACTGCTGTGGATGTTGTGCAAAATCATGGTGGTATCCGGCCGGCGGTATGCAAGCCAATCTTCGTTGGCACCGACCCAGACCTATATATAAGACGATGGGCAGCGGAGAAATTACGGGATGGAAATGGAATAACTAAGTACTACATGATCAAACTCCATTACTGACCTGCTCATCGGACAAAATCCGACTACCTCTCAACGTCGTCAACTCTAGCGGAGTCAACGTGCAACCATGGCCAGGGAGCGGTGGACTGTTCGAAGAATTGTCCCATAGAAGAACCTTCTCCTCGAGGACGCATGGAAGACCAACAAGCATGGCCTTTTCCCAAGCCTGTTTAAGCAGCGTCTTGAAAAGTTGGTGTAGGAAGCACCGAGTCTTGCGGCGGTGAGGACGTCGGAGCGGCGTGCGATTTCTCCCAGAGAATCGTCGTCGAAGATCTCCTAGCCCCGACGAGGAGGAGACCCGCCTGGCGAATCCATGGGAGCAGCGATGAACTGCCTTCTCTTCGGGAGGAGGGGAACTGGCGAGGAGGAGATAAGAGCATAGTAACCGCAGGGCCTCGTCCCTTCCAACTGTAGATTGTTCCTCAACGAAGGGGTGAGGCTATTATTTACTACTCTAACTAATAGCACCAGTAAATAATAGCACTAGTAAGAAAATTTTGGCACTAGGTAGTAGTTTTTGGTACCATGGAGTACTAGTACTAGCATTATGGAACGTTATGGGATTGCATTATACTATAAATAATAGCACTAGTAAGAAATTTTTGGCACTAGGTAGTAGTTTTTGGCGTGGATTAAGAAATTTTGGGTATGTTTTTGCCATTTTTTGTACACGCCAACTAGTGTCAAAAAACGTCGTACATTATGTGACGGAGGAGTACGTACTCGCACTATAGCAGTACTAGTACTACTTTTCTCAACTAGTAGTGCGATGTACTGTATTTGCAGTCTAGTCTTGTATAGTGCACCAGTTTTGAACTCTTGAATCTCAGGGCCAAGGAGCTACAGTTGGAAGTGGAGGGTACTACTGTTCTCTAGAACCACCGTTGTACTATCAATGCAGGGGAAGTACACCTGCGTAGTGGCCTAGTGGGTACTCTCGATGCTCTATTCAGCCGCTCCTCTCACGTACCTGGCCTACTCAGCCGCTCCTCTCACGCACACACTAGCAGCCTGTTTATCAGCGACGGTTACTGCAGGGGCAGAACATTTGAGTTATTTGATACAACGAGACTAGGCTTTTCGCTTCCATTTGTGGAGGTGTAATGGATCTCGTCAAACTTTGTTAGTAGTTCCTTCTTTATGAATGAGATGAAGCAAAGCTTTTGCCTCCATTTCAAAAAAAACGTCAAGAGGAATTTCTTTTATAGTAGAGCCGATAATGGAGTGAAGTCCATGCATGCAACGCCACAAGTTACAGAGTAGTAGTAGAGCACTTTACGTACAGAGCCATATTGCACAGTTCCCAATGCCCCGCCAGGCTTTTCCAGCTCCTCGGTCTTAATTGGGAGGCGCTAGTTTAAATATGCTACTAGCTGGAAGCTGCAAGCGAGGTGCGGCTAGGGCGAGCACGCAAGCCACGGGATGCTGGGAAGGAAAACCCGTTCACGTGGCTAGGCTGTCCAGTGCACCCAGATTGTGGGGCCGCACGTCCGTTTGACTTCAAAACTCAAACTACCCGTGTAAAATATTGGCTCGCAGCGAAGTGTAAAAAGGCCGCCATGCGTTCGTCCGGGATCGAATCCACAAAACGAGGTATACACTCCCGCGACCACTAGTAGTACTCATTGGAGTACAACGCAACCTAGAATCGCCTTTTGTCGCTAGTAGTACGTACATTGTTCCTTACAAGAAACCCCTAAGAGCCAGTGCCATGTCATCTACAGCCCATCTTATAGCCAACATGTAGTAGTAGTTTATTGTAAAATAGCCCGCTGACTCAGCTCTATTGTACTTGCTCTAATAATGCAAGAAACCACTAAAATGCCAAGAAACTACTAACACTTGCATACGTGGCAGACTTAAGATAAGACTACCTTATCAACCATTGTACATGCTCTTGCCAACAAAAATCCTCGAGTGACCTCCTACCTCTGGACCGTCCACCTAGTCATCCTCGGCCATGGGATGCAGCTACTACCGCCGGCAAACGGCGAGGTCAAAACCGCCGGTGGTGCGGAGCTAAAAGTGCTAGTTATCGACTAGAGGGGGGGTGAATAGGCGATTTTTATGAAAGTCTTCAAAACATGGAAGGTTCGAAGACGAACTATAGAAATGAACCTATTGAAATGCAGCGGGAGATAAACTACACTAAGCAAGCCATAGTCTAGTGTGCAATAACGTGAGAGTACGAAGACTAATAGCAGCTAGGAGTAAGGATCAGGATGGAAGATGGTATGAAGCCAAACTACGAAAATAGTCAGACAGTGAAGACAAATAGGTAAAGCAAACGGGCAATGACTTCACGGAGACAAACTCTAAGTAAAGAGAGGGACAGGATAGAACCAGTCACTTGTTGAGGACACATGATTTGTTGGACCAGTTCCAGTTGCTGTGACAATTGTATGTCTGGTTAGGGAGGCTGAGATTCAACTCAGAAGACCGCGTCTTCACCTTATATCCCCTTGAGCTAAGGACACCCAGTCCTCGCCCAATTACTCTGGTATGTCTTCAAGGTAGACTTCCAAACCTTCACAGACTTCGTTCACCGGCGATCCACAATGACTCTTGGATGCTCAGAACGCGACGCCTAACCGGCTGGAGGATTCACGGTCCTCAAGTGTAATAAGTCTTCAGGTCACGCAGACAGAAAGACTTCAGTGATGCCTAACACTCTTTGGCTCTGGGTGTTTGGGCTTTGTCCTCGCAAGGATTTCTCTCTCTCAAAGGCTTCGAGGTGGGTTGCTCTCAAACGACAAAAGCCGTGCACTAACTCTGAGCAGCCACCAATTTATGGTGTAGGGGGTGGGCTATTTATAGCCACTAGGCAACCTGACCTAATATGTCCAAAACGACCTTGGGTCACTAAAGAACTGACACGTGTTCCAACGGTCAGATTTCAAACACACACGACAACTTTACTTGGGCTACAAGCAAAGCTGACTTATCCAGCTCTGGATAAGATTTGCTCTCATTATCTTCGCTTGAAGACATAGGATTGGGTTGAGCATCACTTCAGTCACTCTGACTTTGTTCACTTGGACCCCACTTAACAGTACGGCGGTTCCTATGACTCAATCAAAGAAGAAAGGAAACAACGAAACGACTCAGTCTTCGCGCTCCATAGTCTTCACTGAATGTCTTCTCATGTCATAGTCTTCAATATGAATATCTTCACATACTCCATTGTCGTCAATGTCTTCATACATTTTTAGGGGTCATCTCCGGCAGGTAAACCGAATCAGTGTGGGACTACTACCTGTGTTATCCTCCAATTCTCACAAACACATTAGTCCCTCAACCAAATTTGTCGTCAATACTCCAAAACCAACTAGGGATGGCACTAGATGCACTTACAATCTCCCCCTTTTTGGTGATTGATGACAAACTGGTTGAAGTTTTCAACGGGGATATAGTATGTGAAATGTAAAGAATTTAGGAATTGTCTTCATAAGTGGTAAAGGCTCCCCCTGAAGATGTGCATATAAGTAATTTGCTTTTGGAATGCAAATGCACATGGCAGGTTGTACTTGTGGAGATCCTCTTCAACTTATGACGACAATTCATAATGCATGATAAGATGTAGCAAAGATAATGACATGCATAATGAAAAATGGACGTCTGCAAGATGACCTAAGTGCGGAAGTTATCATCGCACATGCGGAATTTATCATCACATCACAGAATAGCAAATAAGTAGCAGACGGCCATCGAGTTTAAGTGTTACAACTCAAAGAACCAAATGTATCAAAAACGAGAGTTGTAAACACTAGGCAAAATATAAAGCAACCGCCCATATGGACCCGCTTGAAGACTATCAAACTCATATGCTTCTCCCCCTTTTGTCAGTAAGGACCAAAAAGGTTTGAAGACATAGAGCATCTACTCGTTCCCATGAGGAGTAGGTGAAGCAGCAGGGTCGTCGGTGTTGTTAGGCGGTGTAGACGAACTCGGGGCAGTGTTGATGCATGCAGAAGTAGGTGGCGGTGAAGTAGCATCGTCTTCATTATCGATTACTCTGGCATTCACAGTTGCCGCGGAGGAAGAATAGCCAGAGTCTTCAAGGGATGGAGTTCGACGTAGGACAACATTCCGTGGAGGAGTGGAGTCAAACTTGAATTTTTCAGTGAAGCCATCGTCTTGAAGATCTGCTTCAGCACTGAGCAGGGTCAAACTTTTCCATGATCGACGACAGGTCTCATGAGTGACAAATGCATTTTTGGTGGCAAGATTGTGAATGCGATTGACGTCCACCAATAAAATTCGCATCTGTCGCTTGAGCCAGTCATGATGCTTATCTTGTTTCTGATGCAGTGCCACAAGAAGTTCTCGGTCATTCAAAACACGAGAGCGCTTGCGAGGCCTTTGGGCAATGGTGCTATCGGTAGCTTCAGTCTGCGCACGGTGAGGCAAGCGAGTAATTCCAGCCAATGGATAGACGCGAGCGACAGCTTGAACTCCTTCAATGTTTTGCGTGAAGCTTTGATGGTTAGCATTATGAAGACTAAGAGGCTCCTTGGCAGGCTCTGGATATATGGCTTCAACAGACAGATCAACTTGTGGCAAAAAGATGATATGATTGCGTGCAGAGGGTTGATAGTTGAACGCAGAGTGGAGCTTGATCAGACGCATGATCCAGGGAACATAGAACTTCCGACCAAAAATGTCAGATCCTGATGCAACAAGTTGGCGGATAAAGAAGTCTTGTGCATTGAAGCTTTTGCCATGAAAATATGAAAGACCAAAGTCTTCATTGCGCCTTCCAGCTTGGCATGTGGAGAATGTCCTTTGATGGGCCAGAGAGTTCGCCTGATAATGTGATAGATGGTTCGGGGCAGATACTCAAGGTCTTCAACAAAGAACTCCTTAGGATATTCAGCATCTGGAGGCAACGGCTTCATCATGCTAAGCATCTGACTCATATTGGGCTCAGGCTTGTGAAAGATGCTTTCCATAGCAGCACTGTGAAGATGACAACCAGGTTCATAAAGATCACCTGGAGTGGGCAGGCCAGTAAGCTCAATGACATCAAAGGCTTTGGCTTCATGATGAACATTGCCTGTCATCCACTCAAGGACCCAAGTCTTCGGATCCTTGTTGTAGCCACGAATATGAAGAGTGGCATAGAATTGGAGCAACAATTCTTCATTCTAGTGCTCCTTATCTATGACGAACTGCAGCAAGCCAGACTCTCTGAAGCAATCCATCGCTTCTTCCAAGCAGGGCAGACCAGTTATAGCTTCAGTGTCAAGACGCATATGTGGAAAAATGTGACCTTTATTGTATAAGATGCATGAGTAATAACTGCGCTGCTGATAGCTCCAGAACCGATCAGAAGATATTATTGCCTTGATGTAGGGGTTCTTGGCGCTATCAAAGAAGGTGTGGTGTGCCTTGAAGCCATTGATATTGAAAGATCCGGGTGCAGATGCAGTACCTGGAAACCTGGGCAACCTTGGCATTGGCTTCTGAACCTGAGGCCTGTGCTCAACGTGGTAGTCAAACTGAGGACCCGCAGCAGGCGGAGGAGTCAGAAAAGGCCATTTGAAAGTGATAAGTTGGCCATAGTTGAATGCTTGCTCGATAGTGTGTGGCCTTGGAGGCGGAATAGGAGCAGTGGCATCAACAAAGACGTCAGGCTGCACAACAGAGGCTTCAGGTGCAGATGCATCATTGGCTTCATTAGCTTGTGGCCCATTGGTTGGTGCAGGCTCCACATTAGCATCAGCCATGACCACGTCATTGGCTTCAGTCGTGTTGGTGGTGGCAGCCTCAGGATTCTCAATCTCCACTCTAGGAGCTGGAGGGTCGGGCGCAGAGACATTCACTTCAGGAACAACTTCTTCAGAGATTGGGGGAGTAGGGACGCGATCTTCTTCTTGTTCTTCATCGGCTGATGCAGCCTGATTGTCTTCAGCAGCTTTAGCTTCAGACTCGGAGACATTCACAGTGGGAGTGGCTTCTAGAAACACTTGACGTGCAACAGATTGTTGAGGCACTTCTCCTTCTGGAACGCTCGAAAGAGGGACTTGAGGCCTTGGTCCTTTGCAAAGCCTGCGTAGTGCTGGCGACGCCTGTGGAGATGGAGTTGGCTGGGCCTCAAAGTCTTCTTGTTCATCTTGCACATGTGGTGTGACTTGTTGTTGTTGGGGAGTACTTGGGGTTTCTCGTTGTTGTGGGTGATCAGCCCATGATGCATCCTGAGCAATTGGCGTCAGAGGACGACCAATGCTGATAAGTTCGCTGTTCGTGAGAACAGGCGATGATTCCATGTTGTGCTTGATCTGAGGAAGAACTACATCATCTTCAACATTGTCATGGTGACCAATGTCTTCGGCAGCGGTGGGATCAACTGCTGGAATATCTTCAGCTTCAGGAGCCTCTGGGGAAGCAGGCTCATGAACTACCATCCGTCATTCTTCATGCGAAGAGTCAGGACGAGCAACAGAGATGGGTTCTACAACAAGGGGCTCTATGGGAGCAGCCCGATCTTTCTTGGTCCTGCGCTTCTTCTTGGAGGGAGCAACGTCGGAAGCATTAGGATTTTTCCTCTTTCTGGCTTCAGCCTCGGTAGCCCTTGTCTTCTTCAGTTCTGAAGCGGTTGACTTAACCTTTGGCTTCGAGCCGGTCATGCTGCTTGGGAAGACAATGCGTGGCTCTTGCCGCCTTGAAGGTGCAGATTGGTCTGTTGATGGCTTCTTCTTCTTTGCAGCCATTCTTGGGTCGATGCCAGGACGACCAAGAGCCTTGCGCTTCTCAACTTCATTATAGGCTTGCACGCACTTATCAGCCAGATTCTTCATGCGCTCACGAGAACCTTTAGCTTCTTCACGTTTCTTAAGAAAAGCTTCTTTGAGCTCGTGCAGCATAACCTTGAAGTTTTTGACATCTTGCACGCTGAGCTTTGCCATGTGCTTATTGAACTGAGCTTTCTCATAGTCGATCTTGTGCTTTAGTTCAACGATTCGCTGAGCAAGAGCTAGATCAGAAGCAATGGCGCCCTTGAAGGAGACGCTGAGACCAATGGGAAGTTGCAAATCTTCAAAGTTGAGGTTGGGAGTGTCAAACCATTCATCAATGAAGTTGTGGATGATTGCCACATCAAAGAGAGGAAAATCATTGAAGATTTCCGCTTCTTCCTTGCTCTTGACCAGTTGCTCAAGAGTGTCATCTGCAAGGTCTTCATCGCTGGACAGATCAATGTGCTCTTCTCGCAGAATGGCAGCAGGAGTCAATGCCTGATCAGTATTCTTGACATTTTTGTTTTTCATCTCTGTATTCTTGGAGATACGAGAGAGATCTTCAGACTGCACACTGTCTTCAGGAGGTGTAGTAGCCAGTGGCTTCACACGTGAAGCTATTGGTGGAGAGAAAGGCTTTGGAGCCTTGGGTGTCTTCTGCTTCTTTGGCTTCGGAGGTGCAGGCGCTTCATCAGAATCAGCGTCATCTGCAGGTCGATCCACATATTCCCCTTGAACCTTGATATGAGTAATGAGACCTTCCAAGTCATAGAAGGGCCCAACTAGATTTGGTTCAGCTTCGCGTGTGCCATCGACACGAGGCGCAGAGGGACTAGGGTTGAAGTCTAACCCCCAAGATTTCTTGTTCTCCTTGGCCGAGTTCTTTGCAAACTGAAAATTGCATTTGAACAGATTGTCTTCGCCACACCAGAGTAAAGATGATGGGTCGGCATCAGCTGGTTGTGGCCCACGGACCATGCAAGGATAGAAGCCTTGCTCAATGGCTTCAGCTCTGGACCTGGGTGGAAGATTTTTGTACAAAATATCTCCCCATGGTCGCTTGATGGCATTTGTCTCTGCATATTCCTGGGTCACGAACCTGTACTTGTACCATTGTTCTGCCCAATATCTTCGAATCCATTGGATTCGAGTTTTGCGTTCATTGTAGGTTTCTTCAGGATCAGTCTTGTACAGTTCATGCAGATCAGCTGGCAAATCCTTTGATGTTTCCCCACGATGTTGTCTGCCACCCTTCCTTACTGATTTCTCTGCAGCCATGAATTCAAACTGAATAGCTTCAACACGTTCAAAGGCTTCCGTTTGCTGGACAAACAGGAACTTGCTTCGGGAGAGTTAATGTGATGTTGTAAGAATTCACGCGAAGAACTGCTAGATGAGAAGAGTAGGAGACCGAGCACTTCAATCCACCGTGCCCTAACTTGGCGATGGAGGACACCTACGGCGGCGGCGGAGAGGATGATGTCCGCGGCCGGCGTCGGAGAAGTCGCGGCAGCTAAGCGCTTCATCGCCGGCGTCGTCGAGAGCTAGCGGTGGCGCTAGGGTTTTGACGAGGTGGAGAGGTGGAAGAAGGTTTTATTGACCGCAGGGGACATGTATTTATAAGGAAGTGTGCGGCACAGCGCAATTACGCAGGTGCCCCTGGTGGTTCACATCTGAGGAACACGTGGCAAACATGCAACATACTTGGAGTTGTCCCACGTTCCCACGCCCGCCAGGTTTGTCGGATGGTCGTTCCGGCTTCTCCGGATATCAAGCAATAAGGATGAATCATTTAAAACAGACTTAATGTTTGTCTTTGTATCTTCTGCTGACAAGAACGCAGAGAAGACATTCGACAGTTTCAATAGAATGCATATGATTTGGACAGATAGAGTTTGAGATAGGAAGCATAGAGAGATTAGGGTCTGATCAAAATTCACTTAGTTCAAAAGATTCAACTAGTAAGACATAGCTATAAGTGAATGCTGTAGAGGACAGAACACTAGTATATATATCAGAAAGCAATCAAATCAACATGGTGAAGATAATCATGAAGACAAGTTGAAATTGAAGACAAACCAAATGCGAAGACATATCAAATGTAACGCCATGAGTGAAACACTTCAAACAGAAAAATTTGGTGGTGGCGTTACCCACCGTATAGGAAGTATTAGGCCCAGACACAGCGCACAATTATCGTGGCGCTCCAAAGTCAAATTCCACATTAATGTATTCACACTTAGAATGTAAGTCTTCATTGATTGAAGATATACTTTACTTCGTGTGTTGCACATCTTAGTCATCAACATGCATAAGTGTTAGGATGTGTGCCTGATAACAGTACATTTGAGGATTCCAAGATATTTAGCTCACACCGTAACTTGCAAAACCTTTTCTCGTCCAAGGGCTTTGTGAAGATATCTGCCAGTTGCTCTTCAGTGTTGACGTGAATGATATCACTATCTTTCTTCATGACATGATCTCTGAGGAAGTGATGACGAATTTCAATGTGCTTTGTCTTCGAGTGCTAGACTGGGTTGTTGGCAATCTTGATGGCACTTTCGTTGTCGCAGAAGAGAGGTACTTGTTTCAGATTGATGCCATAGTCCTTGAGAGTTTGCTTCATCCATAGAAGCTGAGCGCAGCAAGATCCAGTAGCAATGTATTCAGATTCAGCAGTTGAGAGTGATACACAGTTCTGCTTCTTTGAAGACCAACAGACAAG
Source organism: Aegilops umbellulata (assembly GCA_032464435.1). NCBI lineage: Eukaryota > Viridiplantae > Streptophyta > Magnoliopsida > Poales > Poaceae > Aegilops > Aegilops umbellulata. Next base: position 348,593,706 of record CP136056.1, read on the forward strand.
TGATCGTCCCAGAAAGTGACATGTGCCTGATGTAGACTTGCGATCCACCTTGTCACCAGCATAATCAGCATCCGAGAATCCAACCAGATCAAAAGCTGAGCCCTTTGGATAGCATAATCCTAGTGTTGGGGTGTAAGCCAAATATCGAAGAATTCGCTTCACAGCTAAGTGATGCGATTCCTTTGGTGCCGCTTGGAATCGAGCACACATGCAAACACTAAGCATAATATCTGGCCTAGATGCACATAGGTAAAGTAAAGAACCAATCATGGAGCGGTATACCTTTTGATCGAACTCTTTACCATTGTCGTCGGGACCCAGATGGTGTTTGGCTGGCATTGGCGTCGTGTAACCTTTGCAATCTTGCATTCCAAACTTCTTCAGGCAATCTTTGAGGTATTTTTCTTGAGATATGAAGATGCCATTCCTTTGCTGACGAATTTGAAGACCGAGGAAGAACTTCAGCTCACCCATCATGGACATCTGATATTGCTCTTGCATCATGTATCCAAACTCACCACTATATTTCTAATTGGTGCAGCCAAAGATAATATCATCCACATAGATTTGACACACAAACAGTTCACCATCATATGTCTTCGTGAAGAGTGTGGGATCGAGGGATCCAGGTTTGAAGCCTTTGCTCTTCAGGAAGTCTTTGATCGTATCATACCAAGCGCGAGGATCTTGTTTGAGGCCATACAGTGCTTTGTTTAGCTTGTACACCATTTCAGGATGTTTTGGATCTTCAAAGCCGGGAGGTTGTGCGACGTATACTTCTTCCTCAATCTTGCCGTTGAGAAATGCACTCTTCACATCCATTTGATATAGCAAGATGTTGTGATGATTAGCATAGGCTAGCAATATGTGAATAGCTTCAAGCCTAGCCACATGAGCAAATGTTTCATCGAAGTCAATCCCTTCAACTTGAGTATATCCTTGTGCGACGAGACATGCTTTGTTTCTGACCACTTGACCATGCTCATCTTGCTTGTTTCTATATATCCATTTTTTGCCTATAATGTTATGCTTGCGAGGGTCAGGACGCTTGAAAAGTTCCCAAACATTGTTCATCTTGAACTATTGAAGCTCTTCTTGCATAGCTTGAATCCATTCAGGTTCCATAAAAGCTTCAGCAACTTTCTTGGGTTCTGTTATAGACACAAAGGCTAAGTGCCCACAGAAATTTGCTAACTGTGTTGCTCTTGAGCGAGTAAGTGGACCAGGTGCATTGATGCTATCGATTATCTTCTCAATCTGTACTTCATTTGCAACACGAGGATGAACTGGACGAAGACTTTGCTCTTGCTGATTACTGTCATCATTGGGAGGATTGTCTTCAGGCTGAGCATTGTCTTCAGGTTGGTTAGATGTAGAAATGATAAGTTCCTCTTCAGGCTGTGCTTCAGAAGGCATGATTTCACCAGTTCCCATTAGCTTGATAGACTCGCTGGGTGGAGCTTTGTCTAGTGTACTTGGTAGGAGCTCTCTTTGTGAACCATTGGTTTCATCAAACCGCACGTCCACGGTTTCGACGATTTTGTAGAGATAGAGGTTGAAGACTCTGTAAGAGTGCGAGTCCTTTCCGTAACCGAGCATGAAGCCTTCGTGAGCTTTAGGTGCAAATTTTGACTTGTGATGGGGATCCTTGATCCAACACCTAGCTCCAAATACTCTGAAGTAACTGACATTTGGCTTCTTGCCAGTGAGGAGCTCATAGGATGTTTTATTCAGAAGCTTATGGATGTAAACACGGTTGATGACATGACATGTTGTATCAATAGCTTCAGGCCAGAACTTTCTTGGTGTCTTGTATTCGTCGAGCATTGTTCGAGCCATCTCAATGAGGGTTCTGTTCTTGCGCTCTACGATGCCATTTTGCTGAGGTGTGTATGGAGCAGAGAACTCATGAGTGATTCCCATCGTATCCAGATAAAGATCAAGTCCGGTGTTCTTGAACTCAGTGCCGTTGTCACTTCTGATATGCTTGATCTTGACGCCATAATTGTTCATGGCACGGTTGGCGAAGCGTCTGAAGACATCTTGCACTTCAGTCTTGTAGAGAATTATGTGCACCCATGTATATCTTGAGTAATCATCAACAATGACGAAGCCATAGAGACAGGCAGTTGTTGTGAGGGTAGAGTAGTGAGTAGGGCCAAATAAGTCCATGTGTAGCAGCTCGAAGGGTTGAGATGTAGTCATGATTGTCTTCGAGGGATGCTTGGCCCTTGGCATCTTTCCAGCCTCGCAGGCACCACACAAATGATCCTTCTTGAACTTGACGCCCTCGATGCCTATGACATGCTTCTTCTTGGCGAGAGTGTGTAAGTTCCTCATGCCAGCATGCCCCATCCTCTGATGCCAGAGCCAGCATTCTGAAGCTTTTGCAAGAAGACATATGGCAAGCTGTGGACCTGCTGAGAAATCTACCATGTATAGATCATCTTTCCGGTACCCTTCAAAGACTAGAGACTTGTTAGATTCCATTAGTACAAGGCAACGATATTTTCCGAATAACACAATCATGTTCAAGTCACAAAGCATTGAGACAGACATTAAGTTGAAACCAAGGGATTCAACAAGCATCACTTTATCCATGTGTTGATCCTTCGAGATTGCAACTCTACCTAGACCCAATACCTTGCTTTTACCAGTGTCAGCAAATGTGATGTGACCCTTGTCTGATGGACGTAAGGTTGAGTCCATGAGAAGACTTCGATCACCAGTCATATGATTAGTGCATCCGCTGTCCATAAGCCATTCTGAAGCATGAGGTGTCATACCCTACAGTACAGTTAGGGGGATAGGCTTCACCAAGAGTATTGTGAAGCATAAACATTTTACGGGCAAGAGCATTATTGAAGCTCAGATCAAGATTAGGACTGATAGGATGAATGGCAAACGATTCAGGAACAAAATACATAGTGAGACCATTTGGGCATTTGATCTTGCGCCCTACAAGATGTTTTAGGTCCCCAGCAATAGCATCAGACGCCTTTGATTTTTGGCTGGAGACCTTTCCCTGCAAAAGAAAGTTAATTCTTCTTAACCACCCACATCTTCAGGGGTGGCTTAGAAGCAATGAGTCTAAGTGCAGCATCTAAGAACTTCGGCTTTGGAGCCCTAGCAAATAGCCTTGTAGGAGATGAATGATACTCATATGAATAAGCAGAAAAGTTCTTAGTTCTATGAACATAGCGGTTTGAAGACACACGCTCATATTCATAAGGTTGATTACGGTTTCCCTGCAAAATATTGGCGTTAGGGTGACTCAGGTGAGTCCTCTGTCTGTATGAAGCCTTTGGATCATATGACGCCTTAGGTCTGGGGTTTGTCTTCTTCCCAGGTGGTGTCATGATGACATTCACTGGAAGATTCTCAAGACAGCTTTTGGGAACCCAGATCTTCTTCATAGGTGGTCCATTCCTGCCGTTAGTACCAATATACCTGGCAAACACTTCACCATTCTGATTATTGAACAACTTATAGTTTGCATCAAAGGATTCATCAATGATAATAGGGTTAACACAGGTAAAGCCAGATAAGGTGCATGGATCCACTGAAGGTCCCTTTGCAGCAACCCATGTGGTTTTGGGATACTGCTCAGGCTTCCAGTAGGAACCATCAACATTCATTTTCCTTTCAAACCCAACACCCTCTTTCCTAGGGTTTCGGTTCAGAATCTGCTTTTTGAGGACATCGCAAAGTGTCTGATGCCCTTTCAGACTTTTATACATCCCTGTTTCAAGCAATGTCTTCAACCTAGCATTTTCATCAGCAATAGTAGTGGTATCCTCCGCAGAGGGGTTAGTTACCACATCAGTAGTTGAAGACAATGCAACAGTGGCAGCAGTAGAACATTCAGCAACGGAGGTAGCATTGTCACGCTCAAGGCATTTTAGACATGGTGGTTCAAATCCTTCCTGAGCGGACTGATCTGTTGAGCGCGAAGTGACTCATTCTCTTTTTGAAGATCTTCATGAGCCGCTCTCAATTTCTCAAGCTCTTGCTTCCTTTGAAGATAATCATAGGAGAGCTTTTCATGAGTGGTTGAGAGCGTTTCATGACGACTTTCAAGTTCTTGGTACTTAGCATGAAGATTTCTTCAACTAAGGACTGTGAACGTGTCATTTCTGCGTCCAACAGGTCATCACTTTTGTCTAACAGTTTTTGAGTATGTTCCATAGCTTTTTGTTGTTCAGTTGCAATTTTAGCAAATGTTTTGTAGCTGGGTTTGGATTCACAATCAGAGTCATCTTCACTTGATGTTTGAAAGTAAGCATCACGTGATTTTACCTTGGCACCACGTGCCATGAAGCAGTAGGTGGGAACAGGGTCGTCCTTGTCATCAGCTTCAGCGTTGGTGTGGAAGTCATGGTCTTCATTGTTGAAGATGGACTTGGCAACATAGGCTGTGGCTAGAGCCAGACTTGCAATGCCAGGGTCGGACTCCTCCTCAGACTCCACCTCCGCCTCCTCAGAAGCAGACTCCTCCTCTGAATCCATCTCCTTGCCAACAAAAGCACGAGCCTTGCCAGATGAGCTCTTCTTATGAGATGAAGACTTTGATGAGTACTTGGAAGAAGACTTTGAAGATTTCTTCTTCTTCTTGTCATCAGAATCATATTCCTTGCTCTTCTTCTTCTTCTTCTCATTGTCCCACTGTGGACACTCAGAGATATAGTGTCCAGGTTTCTTACACTTGTGACATGTTCTCTTCTTGTAGTCATGAGTGGAAGCTTCATCATTTCTTGAGCTGGATTGTGAAGACTTTCTGAAGCCCTTCTTCTTAGTGAACTTCTGGAACTTATTCACAAGCATAGCAAGTTCCTTTCCAATGTCTTCAGGATCATCAGAACTGCAGTCAGATTCTTCTTCAGATGAGGAAACAACTTTTGCCTTCAAAGCGCGAGTTTGGCCATAGTTGGGACCATGGATATCTCTTTTCTCAGAAAGCTGGAACTCATGTGTGTTGAGCCTCTCAAGTATATCAGACGGATCGAGTGTCTTGAAGTCAGCGCGTTCTTGTATCATGAGGGCAAGGGTGTCAAAGGAGCTGTCAAGTGATCTCAGTAGTGTCTTGATGATTTCATGGTTGGTAATCTCAGTGGCGCCGAGAGCACGAAGCTCATTTGTGATGTCGGTGAGGCGATCATACGTGAGCTGGACATTTTCATTGTCGTTTCTCTTGAAGCGGTTGAAGAGGTTATGAAGAACACTGATCCTTTGATCTCTCTGGGTTGAGACGCCTTCGTTGACCTTGGATAGCCAGTCCCAGACTAGCTTCGACGTTTCTAGAGCACTCACACGGCCATACTGTCCTTTGGTCAGATGACCACAGATGATGTTCTTGTCTGTAGAATCCAGTTGAATGACCTTCTTGACATGAGCAGGAATGACACCTTCACCAGTCTTGGGAACGCCGTTCTTGACGACATACCAGAGGTCGACATCAATGGCTTCAAGATGCATGCGCATATTATTCTTCTAGTAGGGATATTTAGTTCCATCGAAGACGGGGCAAGCAGCGGAGACTTTGATTATCCCTGCAGTCGACATAGCTAAAACTCCAGGTGGTTAAACCGAATCACACAGAACAAGGAAGTACCTTGCTCTGATACCAATTGAAAGTGCTAGTTATCGACTAGAGGGGGGGGGGTGAATAGGCGATTTTTATGGAAGTCTTCAAAACATGGAAGTTTCAAAGACAAACTATAGAAATGAACCTATTGAAATGCAGCGGAAGATAAACTACACTAAGCAAGCCATAGTCTAGTGTGCAATAACGTGAGAGTACGAAGACTAATAGCAGCTAGGAGTAAGGATCAGGATGGAAGATGGTATGAAGCCAAACTACAAAAATAGTCAGACAGTGAAGACAAATAGGTAAAGCAAACGGGAAATGACTTCACGAAGACAAACTCTAAGTAAAGAGAGGGAGAGGATAGAACCAGACACTTGTTGAGGACACAGGATTTGTTGGACCAGTTATAGTTGCTGTGACAACTGTACGTCTGGTTAGGGAGGCTGAGATTCAACTCAGAAGACCGCGTCTTCACCTTATTCCCCTTGAGCTAAGGACACCCAGTCCTCGCCCAATTACTCTGGTATGTCTTCAAGGTAGACTTCCAAACCTTCACAGACTTCGTTCACCGGCGATCCACAATGACTCTTGGATGCTCAGAACGCGACGCCTAACCGGCTGGAGGATTCACGGTCCTCAAGTGTAATAAGTCTTCAGGTCACGCAGACAGAAAGACTTCAATGATGCCTAACACTCTTTGGCTCTGGGTGTTTGGGCTTTGTCCTCGCAAGGATTTCTCTCTCTCAAAGGCTTTGAGGTGGGTTGCTCTCAAACGACAAAAGCCGTGCACTAACTCTGAGCAGCCACCAATTTATTGTGTAGGGGGTGGGCTATTTATAGCCACTAGGCAACCCGACCTGATATGTCCGAAATGACCCTCGGTCACTAAGGAACTGACACGTGTTCCAACAATCAAATTTCAAACACACACGACAACTTTACTTGGGCTACAAGCAAAGCTGACTTATCCAGCTCTGGATAAGATTTGCTCTCATTGTCTTCGCTCGAAGACATAGGATTGGGTTGAGCATCACTTCAGTCACTCTGACTTTGTTCACTGGGACCCCACTTAACACTACAGTGGTTCCTATGACTCAATCAAAGAAGAAAGGAAACAAGGAAACGACTCAGTCTTCGCGCTCCATAGTCTTCACTGAATGTCTTCTCATGTCATAGTCTTCAATATGAATATCTTCACATACCACCATTGTCGTCAATGTCTTCATACATTTTTAGGGGTCCTCTCCGGTAGGTAAACCGAATCAGTGAGGGACTACTACCTGTGTTATCCTGCAATTCTCACAAACACATTAGTCCCTCAACCAAATTTGTCGTCAATACTCCAAAACCAACTAGGGGTGGCACTAGATGCACTTACAGGAGCCCATGTTGTGGCAGCCCGGATGCCAGCTCCGTCCGGCGCTCGCGACCGCTAGCTAGCCAAGATAGCTCCGTCCAGCTGCTTGTCTGCAAGGTTTGCTAGCTAGATTGGCACGGCAGTGCGGCGGCTTGCTCGCGCGCGCCGCGCTAAGGCCAACCATCTGGCTCGAGCGAAGGCCAGCGTGGTGGCTTGCTCGCTTGTGAGTCACGCTCGGGCCAGCCTGCCAACCCGTGCGGAGGCCAGCGCGGCGTCCGGCCCGTCCGGCGGAGCGGCAGCCAACTCGCTCATCACCGGCACCACCGACAAACACGCATCAGTACTGTTTGAAGTAATGTTCAGGAAAAATAATGATTTGAGGGGGAATAACAGGATAGAAGGTCAGATGTGGTTCCCTCGTGTCGACGGTCAAACAAAATGTGTTGGTTTAAGCTGCCTCATCAACACGGACATGTGGGCCAACCCTGTCATAAATGGGTTTAAACGAACCAAATAGGTAGGAGTACTAGGTAGTTTTTGGCATGGATTAAGAAATTTTGGGTATGTTTTTGCTATTTTTTGTACAATAGATTCCTCCTAGGGCTGGTTGAAAGTGGTAGTTTTTTGTTAAATACTCTACATATTGTAAGTAGGAGCGAAAGTTAAGCTTTGGAAGCCAATAAGCAAGGCTAGTTAGATAGTGCATATGTGTACATGATTGAAAGTAAATATCAACCATGAGTGACTAATATCTTGTTGCAAAACTCGAAAGTATGGAATACTAGGAAAAGAAATGCATGGTTGGAAATACTAGCAATGTTCATGTCCGTTGTAACGAATCATAATTAGAATAATACTTATTCACAAACTTGGTACAAAACACTCTAATTTTGATATACATATGTCACTAGAGATATATTATATTTCAATTAGAATATATTCCTTGGGCTGTTTTGCTGAGGTCAGGGAGGGATGTGGTTGGTTTTAAGATACTAATTATGGGGTTTTCTGCAAATCGGTAGACAAGTGGGATGTTGGTGAGAAAAGGCAACAACTTACCTCACAATCATTAGATGTAGATCTAATGGTCAGAAACTACGGATGGCAGACACACCAGCATCACCAACTTAGTCTTGTGTAGGAGTACTAGCAAGATACGTGCATTGCACGGAACATCAAGATGCATTTTTTTATAAAACACTTGTTGTGATTGACCCTTGCGAGAGTAATCCCATGTGTAAAAACTAATGATATCTCGAGAAATATGAGATAAGGTGAAGAGGAGTGGGGTGTGGTGGTGGTTGGTGGTTGGACTGAGCGGAGGCATGGGGATTGACGATGCCGGCAGCGGCCACCAGGCCAGTTTGTTCTAGAGGCTTCCTTTCTTAATTGCTCAACAATGAGGTTTGTTGGAGATAAGGATGAACGAGGGAAGGCCTTGTCTGCAAATGTGGAGAGGGGTGCGGGTATCTTTTAGTTTAATTTCCATCCGTCAGATATAGATCGGACGGTCTATATTGCAAGATGGCACACATACCATCATCACCAACTCGGTTTTTTATAAGAGAAGAAATATAAGTATGGAGATACAAACGTATTATCGATACTTGCTTCCGTAAACTAGCATCTACATTCTATTCAACGCCTCGGCATCTGGGGCCTTAGCACAATGACTTCTCGACTGTATAAAACGAAGATCTTCCCGTCGCCGACAAGGAGGGGGTGATGGCGGCGCGCTTTTTGGCTTGCTCTAGTCCTAGTAGTAATACTAGGTGGTCTAAGCACGTGTAGATTTATTCTTTTTCATGTCTTGTGTTCGCCAACTGCCACGACTGTTCATGAATAGACGGTAAGTTATTCACGGGGAAACCCTTGTTGAGCGTGTTTGCGAGAGAGAGAGAGAGAGAGAGAGAGAGAGAGAGAGAGTGCGTGTGTGATATGTTACAGACTGAGGCAATGATAACAGATTCTTTGTGTCTATGTGTGTGGAGGATAGAGAGAGACATGTACATGGGGCTTTGTGTTGTGTAACGTGGAGACACATATACATAATTAGAGAGTGAGTGTGTGAGATACACATGCGGACATGAGGAGAGATGAGGATCCAGGTAAATGGGTGTTTGTGCGTGTCTGTGTGTGTTTGTGCATGCATTTGTGTGTGAGAGGGAGAGAGTGTATGTGGAGTAGAGAGACCACTGATGATGTAAATCTAGTATAAGGGAAGGGGGAATGGTGTGACATGTGCAGTAGCGAGATAGCACGGGTGCGGGCGGGGGGAGCAGACTATTTGGAAGAGACATCGAGTGTGTGTGTGTGGGGAGGGGTGTGAGAGCGAGAGAAAGAGAGAGCTAGCGACGGAGAGAGAGAGAGAGAGAGAGAGAGAGAGAGAGAGAGAGAGAGAGAGATAGAGAGAGAGAGAGGAAGAGAGGGGCGAGAGGGGTCGTTTGTGTCCATAAATGGCGTATAGATAGGGAGACAATGTTGATGTTGTCCGAAATTGGCCTATGAACGGAGACGCAAGGGAAGCGAGTCATCGTGTGTGTGATAGGGACTTCATGAGATATCTAGAATAGATGGTATAGAGAACAATGTGTGAAATCGAGAACGATTATACATTAGGGAGCTATGCAGAGAGTCACGACATATATGTATACAGGGAAAGAGCTGGGGCGGGTCCGCATGTGGGAGAGATAGAAAGAGGAGAGTGGTGCACAAGGAGACAAAGTGTGCTTGTTTGCAGTGTGGGTGGTGTGTGAGGTGAGTGCGCGAGAACCACATAACTAGGGAGATAGACGTTTGGGGGCGACGTTTTGTGTGTATGGGAAATATACACTCTACAGTGCGTGTGCTTGGGTAAGAGAGATAGCGGGAGACCTAGAGAGTGAGGGAAGAGATGTGTGCATGCCCGAGAGACAAAGTGATAGAGACCTATGTTGGGGTCCGGACTTCACAAGAGAGAGGGGTGTTAATGTGCTCCTGTGTTGGTGTTTGGGGGAGAGAACGACTTCTCTCTGTGTGTGTGTGTGGTGGTGGGGGGGGGGGGGTTGACTTCATATAAAGAGTGAGGTGTCTATATTAGAGGGACTTTAGCGTAATTGAGATATTGTACACTAATGGTTGACCAATTTGTTTCATAGTTTGTACTATGAGATAATGATACTTTTGAACATGCGTCATATACCTTGATGTACCAGAATTACAAACCTAAGATTGGAATTTTGGAATTCGACTCCATCATTAGCTTTTGTAATTCATTTAAACAGAGGTACATTTTTTAAGCCGGGATTTCGTGATTTCATATTCATATATCAAACCTAGAGATATACACATACGGGCATGTTCAAACTGTATAATCATCCACTTTATTCATACACATACACATTTTTGCTTTTGTCATCATATTTAGGATAAACACATTTGGAATTTCATTTGAATTGGACCGTATGATGGTATTTGCATGTAGTAGCTCAATGATCCATATTTGAATTGAATGGACAATCTAAGTTTCGAGTTGGAGACATTGATTTTCAAAACTTGCACATTTTTTTGCGTGCAAAATAAACAAATTGTCGGCCATGATATCATAGTCGGCTGTACGAGAGCAGAATACTTATAATTTTAGGCGCCAAAAGCTTTCAAACTTCCCGCTCACATCGAAATATCACGCGCCCGAAAGTTTAGCCCTGCGATATTCCTGTTTTACCCCTGCCACATGAACGGAAAAGGGCTGCTTTGGTAACTCCATTGTTTTCCCCTCTTTGCCCCCACCATTCTTCCCCAGAGCCCCTCCCCTTCCCCTTCCCGACCCCCCCAACCACGGCAGGCCGCCGAATCTAGTCCTCCGCCGCAGCAGTGGACCTCACACCCCGCCGGATCTATCTTCCGCACCTTGGAACCCCCAACTGCAAACTCACCACTTCACCGGAGCCGCTTCAGCGACTGGCTTGTCCACCGCTCCAGATCTCCTTGACCGCCATCATGGTCCACTGCACCGGATCTGCTTAACCGGCGCCCTCGTCCACCATAGCGTAGGCCCTTCACTGACTCCCTCGTCCGCCCCTTCGCTGGCCCTTCATACAAGCCCTCGTCCGCCGCAACAGATCCGCCTCACCGAAAGCACTGTACAACGCGCCCGCCGAAGCCTTCGTCCACTGCACCGAACCCGCTCCACGGACGCCATATTCAACTCCACCGGCCCAGCTTTGCCGACGCCGCAGCCTCATCAGGTTATTTCGATTTGTACTCCTTCGGTTTTTCTCTTTATCATGCAACTGTTCACTTACCACAGATGAGCTTTCTTGTATGTCGACAGGCGCCGCAACCGTAGCACCGGAGCCGCTTCAGTGACGGCGACAACCGGCCCAAACCCAACCGCAACACGAGCACCATCGACGATCCTTAGCTATCAAGTATGACAACGATACCCATACGCTGCTGAGAATCAGGTACTATTATCCAACGGCCGGCACCTACGTTCACTTTCCTAGCATAAGCACCGCACCTTTGAATTTCTTCAGGGCATCATTCAGTTTTTCATGAGACGCGTTATTCTGCTTGCACCTGTAGGACCATACTTCTGGCAGTGAACATGTTACATGTGCTAAATTACATACCAGTGCACATATAGTTAATATGCTTTAGTTTTGTTCTGATGCCACCTTTTGGTTCCATCAGACTGCTTAATGTTCTCTATGCTTAATTACACATCAGCAAACTAGCATGTGGTTCCACTGCTTTTTGTTCGTTTTACCCTACATTTTCTCATGCTAGCTATTACATCACTGCTCCGAGCCTCTGTTCATTACTTGTTTGTGTGTTCTTGATCTTCCCACAAGTTGCATGACTAATTTGATGCTTCTATTAATTATGGAGCTGCCAACCCCATCAAGCAAAATATTTGTTCTTTTGGGGCTGGCACCTCGAACAAGCATAAAAATAGAGGGAAGGAGATATACTCCCTCCGATTCTATTTACTCTGCGCATATCTCTTGACCCGCATACCAAGGAGGGCACTGGTTTAATTTTTCTGGACTAATTTGCCAATTAATTAGGGCAGAGGCGGATGGGGCGGGGCACAAAAGGAAACCAGTGCTAGGAATCGGCAATGCGCAGACTAATACGAGAAAACTGAGAAAAAGTTATACGCAAAGTAAAAAGAATCGGAGGGAGTATTGTCGTGTATGCACACACCCTTCTTTCATTAGTTTAGATGAACCATTGATGATCAATTCGGACCAGTGCATGTGATTAAAATTAATTTTACCTAAATAGATGGTGCAGAGTAAACTACAACAACTAGATTTGCAACCACGAGATGCTGATGATATCTTCAAAGAACATTGCAACAGCAGCTAGGCTTCACAACAACATATGGTAAGCCAGTGTGTTTTAGTACATGTGAAATGTAATGCGAGTGGGCTGCTTTCTTGGCTTGTGCCCTCAACGTGTAATCCTACTGAATTACAAATAGTTCAGTTGTCTGCTTTGCTGTATTGCTTGATTCGAATGCTTATTTGTTGTACGCTATACCTGAGTTGGCCAATATGTCAGCAGTGCCTGCTGTACTATCGTAAAGAAATGCATGCCTATTTCATTTGAGTCCTTAACTTTTCCTCTCAACTTCATCACAAGACTGTCTTCGTAGTTTATATGAGGCCACGCTGTTAAGTGCTTTCTCAGATTATTTCAACTGCTTAGATGCCTTGGCAACTTAAATATAGTGGTTGTACACTCCCTTTCAACTAGGGATGTCAACTGAGTCCGGTTTAATCCCGATTAAAGTCCACTAGTGGTATGATAGTTCAAAAGAGTTTTTGTTTTTTTTGAGGAAAATGAACTAAGGAGGTAGCAAAAACTAACTAGATGGGATTGGCGGATTTCGTTTATTTGCCACTTACATCCCTAGTTTCATCTTACCATTTTAATTTCTTTTCGGCTGATGCTGCTTCGAACCATTTAAATATAGTTTGTCATGTTCGGCAATAATTCATCCGTCGTTTACCATGTAAGCTTACTGCCTGGATCATACGATAACTATCTCTTACTAATGTCCAGCGGAAACCTTTCAGGATGCCGTTCACACTAGGACACAATGTACAACCCCAGAATCTATTTGTGGAAGCAGTGCGCCATCCATGTTACCAGATGGTAGCAGTTCAGAGGCAACACCGCCGGAGAGCAGTCTGAGCACAGATATTATAGTGTTTGAGGCTCTACTAGAGGCAGAAAGAGATGGTGTGGCTGCCATGAATGAGGTAATATTTATCTTGAGGCTGGAAATTACGGAATTAGCGGCACGCATTATGCAAGCAACCCAAGAATTGGAGGAAGTAAGAATGTTGCATTTGAAGACGGAGGAGGTCCTGCTGTTTCTGGTATCTGAAGCCCAAGATAATCCCGGTTCTTCTTTAGATACCAGTTGAAATTTTCATTATATTATTGTACTTGCATGTTGTGTCATGTCTCTGAATGGATTATGTTGCAAGACCCCCTGTGTTGTCCATGTGTTGTAATGATCCGAATTTTTTAGGCGGGGTAATCCTCAGTACTTGTATGATTGACATAAGGTGAACTGTTTGTCGTGTGAGCATATTGTATTGGATGAAATAACTGTTTGACTCAAAGTGTATCCAACCTACTGAATTCGAAGATCACGGCATTTCTAAATCATAATCATATATAAAGGTGGAATAAATCTTTGTTGTGGTTTTGAAGAAATAAATAACAAAACGTATAATTATCTGTGGATATTCGTAATCGAATACAATTTGGATTTGAATTTAGTTTGCCAGGTCCCAGGGCAAACGTGAATGCTAATTCTCCCAAGTTTTGAACGAAGCGGCTAAAAACCCACTATAATTTGTGGGTTGCTCGAAGCAAGTGTTTGCGAGATGGAAATTATTGTCTACCCCTGACACTTGACATCCTTATCGACGGGATTTACATTGCTGTTGATAGGGGTAGACTAGTAACTTCAATCAGACATGGCACGACGGCCTCTGAGCCCATTCAGATACGGTGGGTGCCAAACGTGGGTGGCAAAACACATTTGATTCAAGCTCGTCCGAAAGACATGTGTCTCTTCCTCCATTTCCCCATTCATACACGGTGGGCGGAAAAAACAAACTCTCCTCGTCCGAAATCGATGTAGGCTTATATTTTAAATAGGGGCAGATGTGTAACTTCCATCAGACGTGACACAACTGCCCTACCTGTCAGCCCCATTCATACACAGTGGGTGCCAACCGTGGGCGGCAAAACACCCTCTCCTCGCCCGAAATCGATGTAGGCTAATATTTTAAATAGGGGCAGATGTGTAACTTCCATCAGACGTGACACAACCGCCCTACCTGTCAGCCCCATTCATACACCGTGGGCGCCAACCGTGGGCGGCAAAACACCCTCTCCTCGCCCGAAATAGTTACCGGCAAATATTCAGGAGATGCGAGATTACCGTCCTATCCCCAACCGACGCGATGTCCGAAATTTTAAACGGGGGATAACTTCGTAGCTTTCCCCCATTTCAGAGAAGCGCGTCCCAAAGTTTGAGATCCCCCCTCCCCTCCATTTCCCCATTCATACACCGTCGGCGGCAGGACAACCTCCGCACTCTGGCCAGCCTCGTCCGTCCGCCACCCCAGCCTCCACCTTGCCAGAGCCGCTACCCCTACCCCGTCGTCCACTTCAAGAGATGGACGTCTCTCATCCACGGTGCTGGACCAGGATCCTTTCATCGCCTCCTCTCGCTTCATCGGTGCCGTCGTCCACCTTGCCGTTGCCGCTCCTACGACCGCCTCGTCCACGGCAACAGGATATATCCCCCGACCCGGCCGTCTGCCGTCTAAAGTCTTCTTCCCCGCCGCCGACAGCCATTGCACCCGCAGCACCCTCAACGTATCAGCATAGGCCTACACGGCATCGCAAGAGAGGTGGTACTCTTCCATATGTGCTTATGTTATTGATCTCACCCGGAAAATAGATCGTAATTTGTTTACTGTACTTTTCTTGTCCGTACCAAATCGTAGTGGCTAGTTGAAAGCAAACATTGGTTGTGAAGTAGCTTTGTCCGGTTTGCACCTTCAAATCCGCCATGGCACGGGCACTATACTTGTAAAGCTTATGGTTTCCCCCCTTTATATTCAATACCATCATTGTAGGTGCTTCCTATAGTGCTAGCATTGCTCCTCAAGACCTCAACCCAAAGCCTACGTGTTGAAATACGAATCTGATATGATGCTCATATCACTAAAACAGAGAATGTTTAATTGGTCACCTAATGTTCCTATATTCGTTTCGAAAAGCATGCGCCACCCACTGGTCCAGCTAGTTCCACTTTCCTGATTTTTCTCTTGATGCTTAGGGTTTTCCCCTTTATTTACTCTACTATGATCTGCGTAGGTGCTTTCTGTCGTACTAGCATTACTCCACCCTTCAAGCTAAACAACCCAACACTCAGAATTCAAAAGCTTAGTTGTTCAAATATGATTGTGATATGATACTGATATTAGTTAACCGACACATTTAATTGGTTAGCTAAAGGTCCCACTTGAGTTTCCAAATGCATGTCGCGACATATAGAGAGATAGCATAATTGCATTTCTTTGTCACTTGTTGACCGTACTTTCTTGTCCATACCAAATCTTAGTTGTTATTTCAAATCAAACATCGGTTGCTAACTACCCTTTGTGCGGTTTGCAGCTTCACATCTGCCATCCCACTGCCACGGTCAACACTGTACTCATCATGCTTATGTTTTCCCCATTTTATGATGACCACAATCAGCCTACGTGGTTCTTGTCGTAATAGCACTTCTCCACCCATCGAGCTAAACTAGCTTAGTTGTACAAATTCAAATCTGATATTATTGCTGATATTAGTAAAACTGAGAGATGTTTAATTGGTTAGCTAAATGTCCCTACTTTAGTTTCGAAATGCATGTGAGCCACATATGGAGAAACCAGAAAGAATAGTATTTCTCTGTGCGCTCTGGTTCATCATGGGTGGCCAACCGATATTGTATTATATGACTTGTAATATCTTCAATCTGCTTGCTCTTCTGCTCTTCTTTAAGATGATACTCTTCTCTTGCGGTCGCCTGGTCAGGTCGAGTTGTTCTCCCTTAGTAGTCGACTTGTTCTTCTTTACTATATGTTCAAGCTATCATCTACGAAGTGTCATCACTTCTGGAGCTCTCATATTTTGAGTAGTAGGCCACATTATATTAATGCACACAACAAATTACAGCATGCATGGCATCTTTTAAAAGAATTGCAGAGATAACACAAAGGGGTTTACAGGGAGGCAGTATTGGATTAGAATCACTTCTGCATTACAAAGAAAACCTCACTTGTTTTTATGTTTTCATGCATGTCAGATATTGAACATTATCAAAATGAATATGAGAATGGGCACACGAGAGGAATACTGCGGAACGATCCACTGGCTAACAAACTTGGCATGGTGGAGGATGGCCTATCTTATTCACCCATCAAGGTGCTTGCTCTAACTTTGCAAAGTTGTATTGGTCACACATATTTTGCTTCTGACCTCTTGCATTACTTCTACTTTGTTACACCATCTGCTTAGTTTAAGCATCATATATGAGTATATGCCATACCTATCCATTTTCTGTACCTATTCGATGTCTCGTCACACTATGTTTTTCTAGTTAAATGTTGTTCTTTTGTAATAGATGTCCAAAAGGAAGAGGGTGAGTGCATATCCTCAAGGAGTACAAACTAGGTATTTGGAAAATGTAGTGATACCTGTTAAATCAGATAGATCAGCAGCCACAGAAAACACAGGCCCAACTATACCACACTTTACCCCTACTCTAGTGGCCAAACCCCTATTAGAACTGCTGGGAGCCCAGCGTCAGGTACTGTCTATGATATCAATTCAAAATTTGAACTCCTAAATTTCTGCTTGTGCCTTACCTTCTCTCTTGTATGAAAACTAATTTCAGATGAATCTCCTTGCTCAAAGGAACATACGATTTCAAAACAATAATGGGCTCTGCATTGCTCTTGTCAGTACCTCTCTCCCTTTTGCCTTGTAACGCTGTACTTAATTAATTGCTATTTGATTATGTATCATCAGTCTGCACCTGAGCTTCATTATCCTCTGTTTCTTCCAATATTATTTGATCTATATTTACTCTTTGCAAAATGTAGAATACTGGCAACGCTTATAAAGAATTTTCTTTGGGGAATTTATTGAATTATCCTTCCATCAACATGGAGAAGGGCTTTGTCCAGCCCGTGTTAACATGTAATGTAAGTTCATCCTTCTCAAGCCTTCAAAATTTGTTCTAGTATAGATTAGGATAGGCATCATTTCCTCCACTGCTGTTTGCTTTGCTGTTTACATCTGATTGGATGTTTGCAACAACTACCAGTTTCAAATTGTAGTTGTAAAAACATGTTCCTTATGCAGAACAGATCCATTTATTTGCTTATATAATTGTGAAACCTGTTACGTGTCTCCTTGTTTCTCTTTCAGACTCGTATCTCTTACGCCAGGCAGAACTTTAGGGAAGATAGTGAGCCAAACCATCTTGAGGACAGTGAGATGACCCCAAGGTCTTGTCTTGATGAAGACAGTGAGTTGAAGCTACTCACCAGCAGGTGTGAGGCAACCTCTGTGCAGTCGCTGCCTCAATCAGTTCGACTTCCTCAGTCTCAACTTAAAGCGAAAAGGCTTGCTTCAGCTCAGCTCCGACTTGAAGTCAAAGATGCAATGAAGATGTCAGAGGACTGCCGTGCGCACCATCATGCCTTAAATCTAGTGTTGATGCATCTATCGTTGACACAACTGAGGTCTACTCAGCTTCTTCAGCTGTTTGGGGGGGGGGCGACCTGGCCAGGCCTAGTGCCTTCTGAAGTGCTCTCAGTTTTGTATATTCTTTTGTCGGCACGTTTATTTGCACTGGTGGCAAACTTTGATGCCCAGTGGATGTAATATGTGTGATAGCCGTGATAGCCTAGCGTAAGTTGCTTGCTTATTTATTTCCTTGTTGTCTTGTTTATTTGTTTGCTTCTAGTCATTGCAGTTCTTTTTCCGCGATTTGCTAGTGGCTGCAATAACCTATTTTTTGAAACTAGGCCACAATAACCATGGGCTAATATTTACTGTAGTGACACTGGGCCTCCTACGGGCCGTAGAAACAGTGGGCCTTCTACGGGCCGTAGAAACAATGGGCCTTCTACGGGCCGTATCATCAATGGGCCTTATACGGGCATTATGATCGATGGCCAAACATGGGCCAATAACAGGCCGCATTATGGCCGTAAACGGGCTAGAGTTGGAATCGTCCGTTCATGGGCCGACCATAACGGGCCATCGTTAATAGGACGTATTTGATGATGCTATGAAAACGGCCCAACATATTAACGGACCACAAACAGGCCGACTGTAACCACGGGCTGAATTTGGCGCACAAGCAGAAAATGACAATAATGGGTCGTAAGTAAACGAATGCTAGAAATGAGCCCAAGAATAAATGGGCTCTGAGAAGGCCGAAAGATAACATGGGCTGGAAACGGCCCAACGGAATAATGGGCCGTTAATGGGTATAAAGTGATACACTGTTCATCACGAGCCAGTTTCACCACGGGCCGTTAATGGGTGTAAAGTGATACACTGTTCATTACGGGCCAGTTTCACCACGGGCCATTAGTAGGCTAAGAGTTACATAGGGACTCATATGGGCCGAAAGACGTCATGGGCCATACATGGGCCAGAAGTGAAAACGGGCTGGAATCATATTGGATGGCCCAGATGACGCTACTGGGCCTAATTCGGATAGGGCGTAACGGGCCTTGGGTTAGCGGGCTATAAATGAGCTATATTCGAACATGTCTTTAACAGGCTTTCCATGGGCCGCCCCGCCAGCTTTTGACCAAGTCAAACGGGCTGGCCTTTTCACAGGAATGGGCCTCTGTTGGGCCGTGCCACGTGTCGACGTATCATAGGCGCCTTCCGTCCAATGAGTGGTTGACATCTGTCCCAACGATGAGCCGACACGTGTTTCCTCCAGCCGATGATGATTTTACACGTGGAAAATCCCCATTGGTCAGGGCTGTTAACGGGTTATGGGATCCAAAACCCAACCCGATAGCTTAACAGCGTTCCGTTACGGTGGATGCCACGTGTCGGTCACCCTTGATGAAAGCACTTCTGTGACGTGTGATTTATCGTCATGGAAGTGGACACTTCCGTGATGATAATTTTGGTAATGTCATGGAACACTTCTACGACAGCACAGGTATGACTATCTTGATTCTGTCATAAATTTGTCATGGATGTACATGCATGACAAAAAACACGTATCATCACGGAAGTGTATTTTTTTGTAGTGATTTGAAGTTATATCAATTTCCCAATAGTAATTTTTTTACCCACTGTTTGTTATTTTTCTCGAGAGAAGCCACTAGTGAAATCGACGGCCCCCGGGTCTCTTCTTTATTATATTTGCCTTTGTGGTCTAGTTTACTTGCTTTTATTTTCAGATCTATTAAACTAAAAATACAAAAATACCTTGCTGCACTTTATTTTATTTGGCATTCGATGTATCAATCTATTACAACTTTCTCTCGTCCACGTGCCAGTTTTTGGCGCCGTTACCCAAAATGGATTGACAACCCCTTTAACACGTCGGGTTGCGAGTATTTGTTATTTGTGTGCAGGTGATGTTTACGTAGTGTTGCTTGGTTCACCTACTGGTTCGATAACCTTGGTCTCTTCACTAAGGGAAATACCTACCTTTGTTGTGCTGCATCATCCCTTCCTCTTTGGGGAAATACCGACGTAGTTCTAGGAGACATCAACGTCGCCCGACGAGTGAATAGCGGGTTAAGTAGCCTATCAGTGCAGTTGAAATTAGCTAAGTGTTGCACAAATAAGTTCCATAGATTTGCTCTATAATAATGGATCTACAACAGGTTTAGAAAAAGGAAATAATTGTTAAACCTAAGTTTGACAGTGGAAGAACATGTGAACTGGGGTTTGAATGTCAGGCTAAAACTTCCCGCATAAGCTTCGTGTTGTCTTTCAGATTGAACTAAGCATTGGCAGAGAAACCACGATGAACTCCGATGAACACCGACGAACGACTGATGAACTAGGGAAACCTAATACAGATTGAAGATAAGGAAAGGGGAATACCTTTTGATGTTGATGAACAGCGGAAGAGCGTCGCGATCTATGGACACGGTCCGGTTGATGCAGCGGCCTGGGTCGGAGTTGTAGAAGACGGTCGACGGCGGCGGTGGAGATCGAGTCACGGCGGCATCGCGAGGAAAGAGATGAAGAGGAAGAGGCAGGGGCAAAGGTAAAAAGTGAAGAAGAGGGCCCAGTGTCCCTATTTATAAGGGGATGATAAGATGGCAAGCACGAGAATCGAGGAGGCAAAAATGATTATCTGAGATCCCCGACATCACGAGGAGTCTCGGAATGGTCGAGAGGTAAAGATTTATATATGGGAACTCATATTTTGGGTTCCGGAAAAAGATGCAGTTTTTTCGGTATTGTACTGGGAAGCTTCTAGAAGGTTCCGGAGGATTCCAGAGGGGTCTGGAAGTCCACAAGTGGTTCCACCACGACCCACGGACTAGCATGGGCTGCAGGGAGACGCCCTGTCCTTATGTGGCTAGGCGCACCAAGTCCTAAAAAGACCATGTGGCTAGGGAAGGCAAAAAAGGAAGGAGTCCTAGTGCGAATAGGATTGGACTTGGAGTCCAAGTCCTCTCCCCCTTAGCTGCGCCCTAGGGTTTGGAGGGGCTATTTAGCATGCCTCTCCACCTATATATAGAGGGGAGGGGGTGCCCCAAGATAACACACCAAGCCCTTGGCGCCCCTCTCTCTCTCTCCCGTTACTCCCTAGTTCCACCGCCTCGTCCCGGCGACGCTTAGCGAAGCGCTGTCGGTGTTCCACCACCACCATCACCACCATGTCATCGTGTTGGTTGTGATCCCATCTACTTGTCCTCTCCCGCTTGCTGGATCAAGAAGGAGGAGACGCCATCGAGCCGCACGTGTGCTAAACTCGGAGGTGTCGTCCGTTCGGCACTAGATCGGTTGGACCGTGATCAGATCGCGAAGAGTATGACTACATCAACCGCGTGATAAACGCTTCCGCTTAACAGTCTACGAGGGCATGTAGACACACTCTCCCCTCTCGTTTCTATGCATCTCCTAGATAGATCTTCCGTGAGCGTAGGAAATTTTTGAAATTGCATGCGACGTTTCCCAACAGTGGCATCTGAGCTAGGTCTATGCGTAGATGATATGCACGAGTAGAACACAAAGAGTTGTGGGCGGTGATCGTCATACTGCTTACCACCAATGTCTTATTTTGATTCGGCGGTATTGTTGGATGAAGCGTCCGGACCAACCTTACATGACCACGTTCATGAGACTGGTTCCACCGACAGACATGCAACTAGTCTTGCATAAAGGTGGATCGCGGGTGTCTGTTTCTCCTACTTTAGTTGAATCGAATTTGACTGCTTGTTGAAGGTAAAACAACAAAATTGATAAATCACCGTTGTGGTTTTGATGCGTAGGTAAGAACGGTTTTTGCTAGAAGTGCATATCTGCCACGTAAAACTTGCAACAACAAAGTAGAGGACATCTAACTTGTTTTTGCAGGGCATGTTGTGATGTGATATGGTCAAGACATGATGTGATATATGTTGCTGTATGAGATGATCATGTTTTTTAAAAGTTATCGGCAACTGGCAGGAGCCTTATGGTTGTTGCTTTATTGTTTGAAATGCAAATGCCATGTAATTGCTTTACTTTATCACTATGCATTAGCGATAGTTGTAGAAGCAATAGTTGGCGAGGCGACCACAACGCCATAGTTGGACATCATGACAGTGCTTCGGAGATGGAGATCAAAGAGGCACAAGATGATGATGGCCATATCATGTCACATATTTTGATTGCATGTGATGTTTATCTTTCATGCATATTATTTTGCTTAGTACGGCGGTGGCATTATAAGATGATCCCTTAACTAAATTTCAAGGTATAAGTGTTCTCCCTGAGTATGCACCATTGCGAAAGTTCTTCGTGCTGAGACGCCACGTGATGATCGGGTGTGATAGGCTCTACGTTCACATAAAATGGATGCAAGACAGTTTTGCACATGCGGAATACTCGGGTTAAACTTGACGAGCCTAGCATGTACAGACAATGCCTCGGAACACTGGAGACCAAAAGGTCGAATGTGAATCATATAGTAGATATGATCAACATAGAGATGTTCACCATTGAAGACTACTCCATTTCATGTGATGATCGGACATGGTTTAGTTGGTTTGGATCAAGTGATCATTTAGCTGACTTGAGGGATGTCTATCTAAGTGGGAGTTTTTAAGTAATATGATTAATTGAATTTAATTTATGAAAGTGCGTTATACCGACTAGAGGGGGGTGAATAGGCGATTTTTACAAATTCGTCACTGAGGACTTTCATAGTGAGAAAATTCCTAAGTCACGAACGACTAGCATCGAAATAAGTTCTCAGATGCAAGCATAACAGAACAGAAGGACAATCATCATGATAAAATGAAAACAAGCACAGAGTAAAGGAAGCGTAAAAACAGGATAAGCAGGCTAAAGACAAACTGACTGAAGAAATTGAATTGAGGAAATTGAGACAGTCTTCAGTCAAAGTCTTCAAACAGTCACCATCAAGTACACAACACAGTAATGAGGAAATGGAAGGGTTGAGGAAATAGAGCCAGTAGCTCGGTGAAGACAGTGATTTGGTATACCAGTTCCAACTGCTGTGACAGTCGTACGTCTGGTTGGAGAGGCTAGGTATTTAAACCTGACGACACACAGTCCCGGAGACACAGTCCTCTCCGTATTCTCCTTGAGCTAAGATCACACAGACCTCGCCCAATCAAACTCGCGCCGACCGCGGAAATCTTCACCTCCGCCGCCGCCGTAGACGTCTTCCTTCGCCAAGTTAGGGTGTGGAAGATCTACATCGACGAACTTCACTATTTCATCTCTCTGCTCGTCGTGTTCTTCATTCAGGGTAATTAAAAGTTACTTTTACTGCCCTCTTTGATTCGAAATTTTTCTACAAAATCTTCAAAGGTGTTTTATTCTTCAAATCCTCACACACAAAACACCTCACATGTCATATGTTCTTGATTCATTTCCCTAAGCATCATTTTCTTCAAGATTCCTCAATTGTGTGGATCTTCGATCTATACAACTATGGAACCTAAGATATAGCGCGCTTAGTGAAATTCTTCAAGACGCATCTGGTCAAATTCCTCAAACTTATTTTTGAAAAACACTCTGAGAATGAATATGACCTCTCCAAATTCCTCGCAACTATACTCTGTTCACAGGTACACATGTCCGCTGCTGAATCATTAGGTTCTCATCACCTTAACTCGTTTGCAGCGTTCCTCGAAGAAAAACTTCATACTTCTTCAGAGAACTCGATTGTTCAAATTCCTCAACTGAAGAAAATGGCTGATGGTAAAGGGCCACAGAAAGGAGGAAAGAAGCCTGAGGTCATGACTGCGTTTGAAGTCCCTGAGGACATCTATGCTGGGTACTGCACACCTCTTGAGGAAGATAAAAATCAGTGCAAGGTGCGCATTCAGAAGATTGAACGGAGATGGGCACGCGAATGGAGGGGATACAGATATGTAACTCCAAAGTACATGAAGAAATTTGCACTGAATCCTCCATGCACAAGAGCCCCGTTGGCACCTGGCCAAGTGGCTGATCCCACTAGCGTCAAACGCGGTGAGGATTTTCCTGAAGAATGGGCCAAGCGCCAAGCCAAAATGGCAAGACAAGCCAGAGAAGCAGTGAGGAAATTCAATAAAGATTCTGCTGCTGCTGCCACTGAGGCCTCTGTCAAGCCGAGGAAAGCAATGCTTAAGAAGCCCGCTCGAAAGCCAAGTGCTTCACCATCAATGTCCTCGCGGCCAAGTTCCTCTGTTGCGCCCTCACGGCCAGAAACTTCAAAGTCTTCAAAGCAAATTCCTCAAGCTGCCCCTGCTCCTCCAAAACCCTCAGCATCTCCTCCAAAGTCCTCAGTTGTTCCTCCAAAGTCCTCAGCACCTGCGCATCTTGCCACGTGTCAAAGGACTATAGGCGTCTCTATTGCCTCTGGTGTCTCAGCAAGTTCCTCAGCTGCACCAAATTCCTCAGCTGGACCCTCTTTACTGAAGAAAAAGGCTACTGCTGGCCGCGGTACTCGCCCAAGTCCTAAGAAGAAGCAGGTAGTCTTCAATGTGCCATCTGACGAAGATGAAGCTGATGAAGAAGAACTTGCAGAAATCATCAGGGACCGACAAGAAAGGGCCACTAGAGCCAAAGGCACACCTGTGCCACTACTGTTGGATCCTTGGGCGATCCTCGATTACATCGATCTCTGGCATAAGGATCCCAACACACCTATGCCTGACTTCAAGCTGACACCTGGCCAAAGTCACATGCTGACTCACTTCATCCAAGAGGAGAAGTGGAAATATGATAGGGCCAGAGAGATCAAGAAATTGCAGTACAGAAAAGAGAAAGTGCTGAAGAAAAATGTTGTCAAGATGACAACTGAAGAACTCATCAAGATGCAGGCTGAAATCAAAGCCCTCAGCGACAACTTCAACTCTTATAATGCTGATTGGCAAGGAGCCAAAGTCAGGTTTGTGAGACTGATAGAGAAGTTCACAAATGTTGCAGCCCCATTACAACAAGAAGTTCCTAAAGCTAAAGCATCTGTTCAGCCAACTGAAGACATGCCAGCACCGCTGATGATTTTCAGGCTGCTGAAGAAAATGCTAGTTCCAGGGCTGATGACTCCACTCCAGCCACTGAAGAAATTGCCAGGGCATCCACTAGTGGTGCGCCTGAAGAAACTGAAGAAGTCAGGGCAACTGCATCAGTTGCGCCTGAGGAAAATCAACCAGATTCCTCAGCTCCACCTGCGCCTACACCAACTCCTATCCTTCCATCTGCATTAGATGTGAAGAAGACCAAGGCTGCAGAGCGAGCTGCAGTGAAGAAGAGGAAAGCATCCAACGCTTCAGAACTTCAGCTCCAAAGAAGATGAAGCCGATGACCAGCTCGTTTGAGAATCCAATTGATGTTGTTCCGATCTCAACCATGCCATCAAAGGACCTTGTTCCTTTTGATGAAGAATATGTGATCCCAAGCGGATCTGATGAAGAAACTCAATCTGCTGCTTCTTCAGAGCAGATTGATGAAGAAATTGAAGTGGATGCAATCCCTTCAACCCCAGTGGTTTCATCACTGATGCCTCAGTTTACTGCTGAAGAGGCTGGTGTTGAAGAATTGGAAGATGAAGATGTGGACATTGGAAGCACAACTCCAGTGATGAATGACGACTTTTGGGAAAGTCAGCATCCAAATTCTCCACTCTTCACCCCACTGCAGCAAATCCCTCACTCTCCTGCACCAACAGTTCAATTGGGCTCTGAAGAAACTCATCCCACAACATCTGTGCATGAAGAAATTCCAGCCACTAGTGCTGAAGAAACTGCTGCTGCTGCTGAAAATGTGACTGCACCTGAGGAAGAACCAGAAATTCTTCAGCCTGAAGAACCTGAGATCGCGATTCCTGAGGTAGTGATGCAACTCACTGACACTCCTCTGCCCAAGCCAAAGGATCCGTTCTCAAGGAAGCAAAAGTTCAAGGCTGAAGACTTCTTTGGCGAGCACGTGTTCTTCACTGAGTATAATCCATATGACTCTGCTCGCATAAGGAAGAGGCGTTTCAGGACTGCAAGTCAAGCCAACTTCTATTCCTCAGTGCTATTCAACAAAGACAAAGTCTTCGACCATGCACATATTCCTCACGTGGATATGGAGTCCATGCCGTGCTAAACGCCAGTCCTCAGTGTTCTTCACGACGCTGGGCTACTCAATTTCTGCACTGACATCTGTGATTGGAATGAAGAACTCATTCTTCAGTTCTACGCAACACTGCACATCACCGGCAACTCTGAAGATGTGAATTCATGGGTTCTGGACCGGATGACTGAGAACACACATTACAAGGCACCAGCATCTGAATTGCTTCGTGCCCTTCCTCTAAGTCCTCCCCTTGAAGATGCACGTTGTGTTTACAACGAACCTGAGCTTTCAAATCACTATATGCAAGTGCTGATGAAGCCTTTGAAGCCAGGGCAGGCCCCTCGAACCAAATTCCTCGTCAAGGAATTGTTGTATGTGCCTCAGACTGTCTATCGCATTCTGACGAAGACTATGAGTCCTATCAAAGGCCACGACTCAAATGATGAAGAAGTCGTTGGCATCATGAAGAATATGCTTTTCAACATCATTCATGGCGTTCCCGTCAACTTCCATGATTTCTTCATGAGGACTCTGGCAAACATTGCTATGTCACCAGGATTATGAGATTCATCAGGACAAGGTCTTCACTCAATTACAAAGCTGAAACTCTGAACCACTGCAGCTACTTGCCCCCTATTGAAGTCCTCAAAAGGACATTTTCCTAAGCTGAAGAAAAGGGCAAGGCCACTGCTGTGATAGATGAAGGCATTCGTCCATTGGATGGTCAATTCGCAAGGCTGCATCTTACTCCACCAATGATGACTCTGCCACACATGACACTGCCGCCAACACTGCCAAGCCAAATCCTCAAGCCACAGCACCCAGGGTGATGACTGATCGTGAGTTACTCCTCAGTCTTCATCAAAAGGTTGATCGCAATCACAAATGGGTCAAACGTCAGTTTGGTTCAATTCTTCACAACATGACTGCAACACATAATGCAGTGAAGAAAAACCACTACTACCTTCATGAAACCCTCAACCGCACCTGGGTTGTTCTGTCTCAAGTTTACAGCGCTGATGATATGAAGCAAATGGGTCTCAAAGAAGAGTTTGACTGGTCTGCACCTCCTCCGAAGAAATACAAGAAGGTCAAGGTTCCTTGTTTGGTGGCCAGTTCATATTCTTCATCGCGTGAGACTGATGAAAATGAAGACTTGGACGACACTGCGGCAGGCCCTACTTCAACAACCAACCCCAACAACGCTGGCGCTCCTCCATCATCATGATTATCCTCAAGAGCGTTAGTCCTCAGTTTCGATCCTTTTGGTCATTCGATGACAAAGGGGGAGAAATTTGAGTTAGTCTTCAAGCGGGTCTATTTTAACGCCCTTATACATCGTTTTTTTGTTAAGTTACAACTCTCGTTCTTCTGAAACTTTATTGGATCGAGTTGTAATCTTAAACCCGATGGTGCGCTGATACTTTTATTGCACTAGGCTCTGATACTTTTGATGCACTATTCGGCATGCTTATTCCTTATTAATATCATTGCACGCATGCTGAATTTCATCAGGCACCATATTTCATCATGCATTTCAAATTCTTCATATTATATATCAAATGCGTGTAGGAATTACAAGATATAGGGGGAGATCTCCATGATTCATCTCTTCAAGTGTGTAGTGCTTCAAAAGCAAAATCCTCACTATGCACATCTTCAGGGGGAGTTCTTCTATATCTTGTAATCAAATTCCTCAATATCAGTATTTACACTTCATATGTTTATCCCCGTTGAAAACTTAACCTATATTGTCAGCAATCACCAAAAAGGGGGAGATTGTAAGTGCATCTAGTGCCCCTTAGTGATTTTGGTGTATTGAAGACTTATAGGTTAAGGATCTAATGTGTTTATGAGTGTGCACAGGTCTATAAGTCTATGATGAGTTTGATATTTATAGAGAAAGTCGACCCCTAAAAATGAAGTTCTTCAACTGAAGACTTTGATATTCTGAAGACTTTCTGAAGACTTTGAAAGTGAAGAAATTGGTGTGACCTTGAAGACTTGGTTATCATTCGAGGAACATGAAGCGTGAAGACTTTTGTTTTCATAGTTTCATTTTCTCTTTCTTGAGTCATAGGAAACACCGTACTGTTAAAGGGGGTCGAGGAAATACTAAGGAGAAAATTTCCATGTGATGCTCAACTCAAATCCTACACCTACCAATCCCTTCGAGTGAAGCCATTGGAAATCTCATACAGTTCAGTCAATTTCTTCAGTGACAGAGACGCAGTTCTTCTGGTCACTGAGGACTTTGCTCTGACTGAGGAGTTAGGAATTCGCCAGTGCGAATTGCCTACACAGTGAGGAACATGATAGCCCTGAGGGATTTGTACCTCAAGTTTCCGACGCTTGCTGTGCTACGCGCCAGCTATCCCAAAATATCTTATCCACCTAACGGTCATATCATTGAAGGGCATTTATGTCTTATCATGTCGGGCTGCTCCCTAGGCTATAAATAGCCGCCCCCTACAACCACTAGTTGGTTGGCTGCTCCGCGAGAACTTGACACTTGTCATTTGAGAGCAACCCATCCTCCGAGGAATTTGAGCGAAAATCATCAAGTGAGGAAAATCCAAACCCAAACCCAAACACCTACAAACCCAAAGTGATTGATCATCACTGAAGAGATTGATCCTGCGTGGATCCGACGCTTGTTACCTTTGATGACTGTGCTTCTTCCAGACGGTTAGGCGTCATGGTCTAGAGCATCCAAGAGGAATTGTGGATCGCCGAGTGACCGAGTTTGCGAAGGTTCGAAAGTCACCTGAAGACTTACCACGAGTGATTGGGCGAGGACTGTGTGTCCTTAGCTCAAGGAGAATACGGTGGGACTGTGTGTCCGGGACTAGGTGTCCTCGAGTTTAAATACTCAGCCGCTCCAACCAGATGTACAACTGAGACATCAGTTGGAACTGGTCTACCAAATCATTGTCTTCACCAAGCCAACTGGTTCTATTTGCTCAACACTTTCATTTCCTCATTACTGTGTTGCATGTTTGTTCATATCTGCGTTTGAAGACTTTGACTGAAGACTTTCTCAATTTCCTCAGTTCAATTTCTTCAGTCTGTTTGTCTTCATCTTGTGCTATCCTGTGTTTACGCTTTCTGTACTCTATGTTTGTCTTCAATTCATCATGATGACCATGCAAGTATTCTGTTATGTTTACCTCTGAGTACTTATTCCGCTGCTAGTAGTTCTTCGCTAAGGAATTTCCTCACCAGCAAATTCCTTAGTGAAGAATTTCGTAAAAATCGCCTATTCACCCCCCTCTAGTCGATATAACGCACTTTCATCTTCAAAAAGCCAAAGTCTTCAGTTGAAGACATTCATTTTTAGGGGTAGACTTTCTCTATAAATATCAAACTCCTCATTGACTTATAGACCTGTGTACACTCACAAACATATTAGTCCCTTAACCTATAAGTCTTGAATACACCAAAATCACTAAGGGGCACTAGATGCACTTATAACTTATCATGAACTTAGTCCTGATAGTATTTGCATATCTATGTTGTAGATCAGTAGCTTGCGATGTAGCTCCCCGTTTATTTTTGATATGTTCCTAGAGAAAAATAAGTTGAAAGATGATAGTCGCAATGATGCGGACTGGGTCTGTGATCTGAGAATTGTCCTCATTGCTGCATAGAAGAATTATGTCCTTGATGCACCGCTAGGTGATGGACCTATTGCAGGAGAAGATGCAGACGTTATGAACGTTTGGCAAGCTCGGTATTATGACTACTTGATAGTTTAGTGCGCCATGCTTTACGGCTTAGACCGGGACTTCAAAAACATTTTGAACGCCACAGAGCATGTAAGATGTTCCAAGAGCTGAAATTGGTATTTCAGACTCATGCCCGAGTCGAGAGGTGTGAGACCTCTGACAAGTACTTTGCCTACGAGATGGAGGAGAATAGCTCAACTAGTGAGCATGTGCTCAGAATGTCTGAGTACTACAATCGCTTGAATCAAGTGGGAGTTAATCTTCCAGATAAGATAGTGATTGTAAAAGTTCTCTAGTCACTATCACCAGATTACTGGAACTTCGTGATGAACTATAATATGCAAGGGATGACGAAAACGATTCCCGAGCTCTTCGCGATGCTAAAATCGGCGAAGGTAGAAATCAAGAAAGAGCATCAAGTGTTGATGGTTAACAAGACCACTAGTTTCAAGAAAAAGGGCAAAGTAAAAGAAAGGGAACTTCAAGAAGAATGCAAGCAAGTTGCCACTCCCGTGAAAAAGCCCAAAGCTAGACCTAAGCCTGAAACTGAGTGCTTCTACTACAAAAGGAATGGTCACTGGAAGCAGAACTACCCCAAATAATTGGCGAATAAGAAGGATGGCAAAGTGAACAAAGGTATATTTGATATACATGTTATTGATGTGTACTTTACTAGTGTTCATAGTAACCATAGGGTATTTGATGCCGGTTCAGTTGCTAAGATTAGTAACTCGAAACAGGAGTTGGAAAATGAACAGAGACTAGTTAAGGGCAAGGTAACGATGTGTGTTGGAAGTGATTCCAAGGTTGATAAGATCACCATCGCATACTCCTTCTACCTTCGGGATTAGTGTTGAACCTAAATAAATGTTATTTGGTGTTTGCATTGAGCATGAATATGATTTGATCATGTTTATTGCAATACGGTTATTCATTTAAGTTAGAATAATTGTTGTTCTGTTTACATGAATAAAACCTTCTATGGTCATACAACCAACGTAAATGGTTTATTGAATCTCAATCATAGTAATACACATATTCATAATATTGATGCCAAAAGATGCAAAGTTGACGATGATAGTGCAACATACTTGTGTAACTGCCGTTTAGGTCATATTGGTGTAAAGCGCATGAAGAAACTCCATACGGATGGATTTTTGGAATCACTTGATTATAAATCATTTGATACTTGCGAACCATGCCTCGTGGGCAAGATTACTAAAACTCCGTTCTCTGGAACAATGGAGCGAGCCAATGACTTATCGGAAATAATACATACCGATGTATGCGGTCTGATGAGTGTTGAGGCACGCGACAGGTATCGTTATTTTCTGACCTTCATAGATGATTTGAGCTGATATGGGTATATCTACTTAATGAAACACAAATCTAAAACATGAAAAGTTCAAGGAATTTCATAGTCAAGTGAAGAATCGTCGTAACAAGAAAATAAAGTTTCTACGATCTGATCGCGAAGGTTAATATTTGAGTTACGAGTTTGGCCTTCATTTAAAACAATGTGGAATAGTTTGACAACTCACGCCACCTGGAACACCAAAACGTAATGGTGTGTCCGAACATCGTAACCATACTTTATTAGATATGGTGCGATCTATGATGTCTCTTACCAATTTACCACTATCGTTTTGGGTTTATGCATTAGAGACAACTGCATTCACGTTAAATAGGGCACCGTCTAAATCCATTGAGACGACACCATATGAACTCTAGTTTGTCAAGAAACCTAAGCTGTCGTTTCTTAAAGTTTGGGGTTGCGACACTTATGTCAAAAGGTTTCAGCCTGATAAGCTCATACCGAAATCGGAGAAGTGCGTCTTCATAGGACACCCAAAAGAAACTGTTGGGTACACCTTCTATCACAGATCCGAAGGCAAGATCTTTGTTGCTAAGAATGGATGCTTTCTACAGAAGGAGTTTCTCTCAAAAGAAGTGAGTGAGAGGAAAGTGGAACTTGATGGAATAATTGTACCTTCTCTCGAATTGCAAAGTAGCTCATCACAGAAAACCATTCCCGTGATGCCTACACCAACTAGAGAGGAAACTAATGATAATGATCGTGAAACTTCGGATCAAGTTACTACCAAACCTCGTAGGTCAACCGGAGCATGTTCCGCACTAGAGTGGTACGGTAATCCTGTTCTGTAAGTCATGTTACTAGACTATGATGAACCTACGAACTATGAGGAAGTGATGATGAGCCCAGATTCCGTAAAATGGCTTGAGGCCATGAAATCTGAGATAGGATCCATGTATGAGAACAAAGTATGAACCTTGGTGGACTTACCCAATGATCGGCAAGCCATTGAGAATTAATGGATCTTCAAGAGGAAGACAGACGCTGATGGTAGTGTTACTATCTACAAAGCTCGACTTGTCGCAAAAGGTTTTCGACAAGTTCAAGGTGTTGACTACGATGATATTTTCTCACTCATAGCGATGCTTAAGTCTGTCTGAATCATGTTAAGAATTGCCGCAGTTTATGAAATCTGGAAAATGGATGTCAAAACTGTATTTCTTAATGGATTTCTTAAATAAGAGTTGTATATGATGCAACCAAAAGGTTTTGTCGATCCTAAAGGTGCTAACAAAGTGTGAAAACTCCAGCGATCCATCTATGGACTGGTGCAAGCAATTGGAGTTGGAATATACACTTTGATAAGTTGATCAAAGCATAGAGTTATATATAGACTTGCGGTGAAGCCTGTATTTACAAGAAAGTGAGTGGGAGCACTACAGCCTTTCTGATAAGTATATGTGAATGACATATTGTTGATTGGAAATGATGTAGAATTTTCTGGAAAGCATAAAGGAGTGTTTGAAAGGAGTTTTTCAAAGAAAGACCTTGGTGAAGCTACTTACATATTGGGCATCAAGATCTATAGAGATAGATCAAGACGCCCGATAAGACTTTCGATGAGTACATACCTTGATAAGATTTTGAAGGAGTTCAAAATGGATCAGTCAAAGAAGGAGTTCTTGCCTGAGTTGTAAGGTGTGAAGTTGAGTAAGACTCAAAACCCGACCACGGTAGAAGATAGAGAGAGAATGAAAGTCATTCCCTATGCCTCAGCCATAGGTTCTATAGAGTATGCCACGCTATATACCAGACCTATTGTGTACCTTGCCATGAGTTTAGCAAGGGGATACAATAGTGGTGCAGGAGTAGATCACTGGACAGCGGTCAAAATTATCCTTACGTAACTAAAGAGGAGTAAGGAAATGTTTATCGATTATGGAGGAGACAAAGAGTTCGTCATAAAGGGTTACGTCGATACAAGCTTTGACACTGATCCGGATAACTCTGAGTCTCAATATGGATACATATTGAAAGTGGGAGCAATTAGTTAGAGTAGCTCCATGCAGAGCAATGTAGACATAGAAACTTGCAAAATACATACGGATCTGAATGTGGCAGATCTATTGACTAAACTTCTCTCACAAGCAGAACATGATCACACCTTAGCACTTTTTGGGTGTTAATCACAAATCTATGTGAACTAGATTATTAACTCTAGTAAACCCTTTGAGTGTTGGTCACATGGCGATGTGAACTATGGGTGTTAATCACATAAAGATATGAACTGTTGGTGTTAAATCACATGGCGATGTGAACTAGATTGTTGACTCTAGTGCAAGTGGGAGACTGAAAGAAATATGCCCTAGAGGCAATAATAAAGTTGTTATTTTATATTTCCTTATATCATGATAAATGCTTATTATTCATGCTAGAATTGTATTAACCGGAAACTTGATACATGTCTGGATACATAGACAAAACACTATGTCCCCAGTAAGCCTCTACTAGACTAGCTCGTTAATCAAAGATGGTTAAGTTTCCTAACCATAGACATGTGTTGTCATTTGATGAACGAGATCACATCGTTAGGAGAATGATGTGATGGACAAGACCCATCTGTTAGCTTAGCATAATGATTGTTTAGTTTATTGCTATTGCTTTCCTCATGTCAAATACATATTCCTTCGACTATCAGATTGCAACAACTCCTGGATACCGGAAGAATGCCTTTGTGCTATCAAACGTCACAACATAACTGGGTAATTATAAAGATGCTCTACAGGTATCTCTGAAGGTGTTTGTTGGGTTGGCATAGATCAATATTAGGATTTGTCAATCCGAGTATCGCAGAGGTATCTCTGGGCCCTCTCGATAATGCACATCATAATAAGCCTTGCAAGCAATATGACTAATGAGTTAGTTACTGGATGATGTATTACGGAACGAGTAAAGAGACTTGCCGATAACGAGATTGAACTAGGTATGAAGATACCGACGATCGAATCTCGGGCAAGTAACATAACGATAGACAAAGGGATAACGTATGTTGTCATAACGGTTCGACCGATAAAGATCTTCATAGAATATGTAGGAGCCAATATGAGCATAGAGCCTCCGCTATTGGTTATTGACTGGAGAAGTGTCTCGGTCATGACTACATAATTCCCGAACCCGCATGGTCGCACGCTTAACGTTTGTTGACGCTAGAGTAGTATTGGGATATTTGATGAGTGGTAACCAAATGTTGTTCAGAGTCCCGGATGAGATCCCGGACGTCACGATGAGTCTTGGAATGGTCGAGAGGTAAAGATTTATATATGGAAAGTCATACTTTGGGTTCCGGAAAAAGATGCAGTTTTTTCGGTATTGTACCGGGAAGCTTCTAGAAGGTTCTGGAGGATTCGAGAGGGATTCGGAAGTCCACAAGTGGTTCCACCACGACCCAAGGACTAGCATGGGCTGCGAGGAGGCACCCTGGCCTTATTAGGCTAGGCGCACCTGAAGGAAATATGCCCTAGAGGCAATAATAGATTTGTTATTTATATTTCCTTATATCATGATAAATGTTTATTATTCATGCTAGAATTGTATTAACTGGAAACTTAGTACATGTGTGAATACATAGATAAAACAAAGTGTCCCTAGTATGCCTCTACTTGACTAGCTCATTAATCAAAGATGGTTATGTTTCCTGACCATAGACATGTGTTGTCATTTGATGAACGGGATCACACCATTAGAGAATGATTTGATGGACAAGACCCATCCGTTAGCTTAGCATAATGATCATTTAGTTTTATTGCTATTGCTTACATCATGACTTATACATATTCCTCTGACTATGAGATTATGCAACTCCCGAATACGGTAGGAACACCTTGTGTGCTATCAAACATCACAACGTAACTGGGTGATTATAAAGATGCTCTACATATGTCTCC
Source organism: Aegilops umbellulata (assembly GCA_032464435.1). Lineage (NCBI taxonomy): Eukaryota > Viridiplantae > Streptophyta > Magnoliopsida > Poales > Poaceae > Aegilops > Aegilops umbellulata. The sequence continues at coordinate 348,628,489 of CP136056.1, forward strand.
GAAGGTCGGTTGGCATAGATCGAGATTAGGATTTGTCACTCCTGTATCAGAGAGGTATCTCTGGGCCCTCTCGATAATGCACATCACTATATGCCTTGCAAGCAGTGTGACTAATGTGTTAGTCACGGGATGATGCATTACGGAATGAGTAAAGAGACATGTCGGTAACAAGATTGAACTAGGTATGATGATACTGACGATGGAATCTCGGGCAAGTAACATACCGATGACAAAGAGAACAACATATGTTGTTATGCGGTTTGACCGATAAAGATCTTCGTAGAATATGTAGGAGCCAATATGAGAATCCAGGTTTCCCTATAGTTTATTGACCGGAGATGTGTCTCGGTCATGTTTACATATTTCTCGAACCTGTAGGGTCCGCACGCTTAACGTTCGATGATGATTTGTATTATGAGTTATGTGATTTAATGACCGAAGTTTGTTCGGAGTCCCGGTTGAGATCACGGACATGACGAGGAGTCTCGAAATGGTCGAGAGGTAAAGATTCATATATAGGACGATGGTATTTGGACACCGGAAGTGTTCCGGGTGATACCGGGTCACCGGAAGGGGTTCCGGGCAACCCCCGGCAAAGATATGGGCTTAATGGGCCAAGTAAGGGAACACACCAGCCCACAAGGGGCTGGTGCGCCCCCTTTAGGGCCAGCCACGTGGGGAGAGAGGGAAAGGAGAGGAGGAAAAGGAAAGTATGAAGTAGGATCCTACTTCCTTCCGCTCCCCATCCTTCCTTTCCCCTTGTCTAAATATGGGAGGGGGGGCGAATTGGACTAGGGGCCCAAGTAGGATTCCTCCTACTTGGGCGCGCCCTAGGCTGCCTCCCTCCCTCTCCGTCCTTTATATACATGGGGAGGGCACCCCTAGAACACACACCAAGTCTTCTCTTAGCCGTGTGCGGTGCCCCCCTCCACAGTTACACACCTCGGTCATATTGTCATAGTGCTTAGGCGAAGCCCTATGCCGGTAACTTCATCATCACCGTCGCCACACCGTCATGCTGATGGAACTCACCCTCATACGCAACTGGATGAAGAGAACGAGGGACGCCATCGAGCTGAACGTGTGCTGAACATGGAGGTGTCGTACGTTTGGTGCTTGGATCGGTTGGATCATGAATACATTCGACTACATCAACCGCGTTACTATACACTTTTGCTTTCGGTCTACGAGGGTACGTGGACACACTCTCCCCACTCGTTGCTATGCTTCTCCTAGATAGATCTTGCGTGAACGTAGGATTTTTTTGAAATACTACGTTCCCCAACAGTGGCATCCGAGCCAGGTATATGCGTAGATGTTATATGCACAAGTAGAACACAAAGAGTTGTGGGCAATAATAGTCATACTGCTTATCAGCAATGTCTTACTTTGATTCGGTGGTATTGTTGGATGAAGCAGCCCAGACCGACATTACATGACCGCGTTAATGAGAATGGTTCTACCGACTTTAGTTGAATCGAGTTTGACTATGCCTGGTCCTTTTTGAAGGTTAAAATAGCACACTTGACAAAAAATCATTGTGGTTTTGATGCGTAGGTAAGAACGGTTCCTGCTAGAAGCCCATAGCAGCCACGTAAAACTTGCAACGACAAAGTAGAGGACATCTAACTAGTTTTTGTAGGGCTTGTTGTGATGTGATATGGTCAAGACGTGATGATATATAAATTGTTGTATGAGATGATCATGTTTTGTAAAAGTTATTGGCAACTGGCAGGAGCCTTATGGTTGTCGCTTTATTGTATGAGATGCAATCGCCATGTGATTGCTTTACTTTATCACTAAGCGGTAGTGATAGTCATTGAAGATATAGTGGGCTAGACGACAACGATGCTACGATGGAGATCAAGGTGTCAAGCCGGTGACGATGGTGATCATGACGGTGCTTTGGAGATGGAGATTAAAGGCACAAGATGATGATGGCCATATCATATCACTTATTTTGATTGCATGTGATGTTTATCCTTTATGCATCTTATTTTGCTTAGTACGGCGGTAGCATTATACGATGATCCCTCACTAAATTTCAAGGTATAAGTGTTCTCCCTGAGTATGCACCGTTGCTATAGTTCGTCGTGCCGAGACACCACGTGATGATCGGGTGTAATAAGCTCTATGTTCACATACAATGGGTGCAAGCCAGTTTTGCACATGCAGAATACTCGGGTTAAACTTGACGAGCCTAGCATATGCAGATATGGCCTCGGAACACTAAGACCGAAAGGTCGAACGTGAATCATATAGTAGATATGATCAACATAGTGATGTTCAGCATTGAAAGCTACTCCATCTCACATGATGATCGGACATGGTTTAGTTGATATGGATCACGTGATCATTTAGATGACTCGAGGGATGTCTATCTAAGTGGGAGTTCTTAAGTAATATGATTAAGTGAACTTAAATTAATCATGAACTTAGTCCTGATAGTATTTGCATATCTATGTTGTAGATCAATAGCTTGCGATGCAGCTCCCCGTTTATTATTGATATGTTCCTAGAGAAAAACTAAGTTGAAAGATGATAGTAGCAATGATGCGGACTAGGTCCGTGATCTGAGGATTATCCTCATTGTTGCACAGAAGAATTATGTCCTTGATGCACCGCTAGGTGATAGAACTATTGCAGGAGCAGATGTAGACATTATGAACGTTTGACAAGCTCGGTATGATGACTACTTGATAGTTTAGTGCACCATGCTTTACGGCTTAGAACCGGGACTTCAAAAATGTTTTGAATGACATGGAGCATATGATATTTTACAAGAGTTGAAATAGGTATTTCAGACTCATGCCCGAGTCGAGAGGTATGAGACCTCTGAAAAATATTTTGCCTACAAGATGGAGGAGAATAGCTCAACCAGTGAGCATGTGCTCAGAATGTCTAAGTACTACAATCGCTTGAATCAAGTGGGAATTAATATTCCACATAAGATAGTGATTGAAAGATTTCTCTAGTCACTATCACCAAGTTACTGGAACTACGTGATGAACTATGAATTTGCAAGGGATCACGAAAATGATTCCCCGAGCTCTTTGCGATGCTGAAATTGACGAAGGTAGAAATCAAGAAAAGCATCAAGTGTTGATTATTGACAAGACCACTAGTTTCAAGTAAAAGGGCAAGGGAAAGAAAGGGAACTCCAAGAAGAATGGCAAGCAAGTTGCCACTCCCATGAAGAAACCCAAAGCTAGATATAAGCCTGAGACTGAGTTCTTCTACTACAAAGGAAATGGTCACAAGAAGCGGAACTGCCCAAAATACTTCGCGGATAAGAAGGATGGCAAAGTGAACAAAAGTGTATATCATATACATGTTATTGATGTATACTTTACTAGTGTTCATAGTAGCCCCTGGGTATTTGATACTGGTTCAGTTGCTGTGATTAGTAACTTGAAACAAGAGTTACAAAATGAACAGAGACTAGTTGAGGGCGAGGTGACGATGTGTGTTGGAAGTGATTCCAAGGTTGATAAGATCACCATCGCACACTCCCTTTCACTTCGGGATTGATGTTGAACCTAAAATAAATGTTATTTGGTGTTTGCGTTCAGCATAATATGATTGGATCATGTTTAATGCAATACGGTTATTCATTTAAGTCAAAGAATAATTGTTAGTCTGTTTACATGAATAAAACCTTCTGTGGTCATACACCCAAGGTGAATGGTTTATTGAATCTCGATCGTAGTGATACACATATTCATAATATTGATGCCAAAAGATGCAAAGTTGATAATGATAGTGCAACATATTTATGGCACTGCCGTTTAGGTCATATTGGTGCAAAGCGCATGAAGGAACTCCATGCTGATGGGCTTTTGGAATCACTTGATTATGAATCACTTGATGCTCGCGAACCATACTCATGGGCAAGATGACTAAGACTCCGTTCTCCAGAACAGTGGAGCGAGCAACTGACTTATTGGAAATAATACATAATGATGTATGCGTCCGATGAGTGTGGAGGCTCGCGGTGGGTATCATTATTTTCTGACCTTCACAGATGATCTGAGCAGATATAGGTATATGTACTTAATGAAACATAAGTCCGAAACATTTGAAAAGTTCAAAGAATCTCAGAGTGAAGTGGATAATCATCGTAACTAGAAAATAAAGTTTCCACGATCTGATCGCGGAGGCGAATATTTGAGTTACGAGTTTGGCCTTCATTTGAAACAATGTGGAATAGTTTCGCAACTCACGCCACCTGGAGTACCACAGCGTAATGGTGTGCCCGAACGTTATAACCGTACTTTATTAGATATGGTGCGATCTATGATGTCTCTTACCGATTTACCACTATTGTTTGGGGTTATGCATTAGAGACAGCTGCATTCACGTTAAATAGGGCACCTTCTAAAAATCCGTTGAGACAACACCGTATGAACTGTGGTTTAGCAAGAAAACTAAGCTGTCTTTTCTTAAAGTTTGGGGTTGCGATGCTTATGTAAAAAAAGTTTTAGCTTGATAAGCTCAAACCCAAATCGGGGAAGTGCGTCTTCATAGGATTCCCAAAAGAAACTATTGGGTACACCTTCTATCACAGATCCGAAGGCAAGATATTTGTCGCTAAGAGTGGATCCTTTCTAGAGAAGGAGTTTCTCTCGAAAGAAGTGAGTGGGAGGAAAGTAGAACTTGATGAGCTAAGTGTACCTTCTCTTGAATTGGAAAGTAGCTCATCACTGAAATCAGTTCCAGTGATGCCTACACCAATTAGTGAGGAAGTTAATGAAGATGATCATGAAACCTTAGATCAAGTTACTACCGAACCTCGTAGGTCAACCAGAGTATGATCCGCACCAGAGTGGTATGGTAGTCCTATTCTGGAAGTCATATTACTAGACCATGATGAACCTATGAACTATGAGGAAGCGATGATGAGCTCAGATTCCGACAGATGGCTTGAGGCCATGAAATCTGAGATAGAATCCATGTATGAGAACAAAGTGTGGACTTTGGTGGACTTGCCCGATGATCGGCAAGCCATTGAGAATAAATGGATCTTCAAGAGGAAGACGGACGCTGATAGTAGTGTTGCTATATATAAAGCTCGACTTGTCGAAAAGGGTTTTTGATAAGTTCAAGATGTTGACTACGATGAGATTTCGTCACTCATATCGATGCTTAAAGTCTGTCCGAATCATGTTAGCAATTGCCACATTTTATGAAATCTGACAAATGGATATCAAGACTGCAATCCTTAATGGATTTATTAAAGAAGAGTTGTATATGATACAACCAGAAGATTTTGTCAATCCTAAAGGTGCTAACAAAATGTGTAAGCTCCAGCGATCCATCTATGGACTGACGCAAGCATCTCAGAGTTGGAATATACGCTTTGATAAAGTCGATCAAAGCATATAGTTTTATACAGACTAGCAGTGAAGCCTGTATTTACAAGAAAGTGACTGGGAGCACTACAGCCTTTCTGATAAGTATATGTGAATGACATATTGTTGATCGGAAATGATGTAGAATTTTCTGGAAGGCATAAAGGAGTGTTTGAAAAGATTTTTTCAAGGAAAGACCTTGGTGACGCTGCTTACATATTGGGCATCAAGATCTATAGAAATAGATCAAAATGCTTGATAAGATTTTTCAATGAGTACACACCTTGACAAGATTTTTTAAGTAGTTCAAAACGAAACAGTCAAAGAAGGAGTTCTTGCCTATATTGCAAGGTGTAAAGTTGAGTAAGACTCAAAACACGACCATTGCAGAAAATAGAAAAAGAATGAAAGTCATTCCCTATGCCTCAGCCATAGGTTCTATAAAGTATGATATGTTGTGTACCAAACCTATTGTGTACCTTGCCATGAATTTGGCAAGGGGGTACGATATTGATCCAGGAGTGGATCACTGGACAGTGGTCAAAAATATCCTTAGAAGACTAAGGAGATATTTCTCGGTTATGCAGCAGATAAAGAGTTCGTCGTAAAGAGTTGCGTTGATGCGATCTTTGACACCGATCCGGATGACTCTGAGTCTCAATATGGATACATATTGAAAGTGGGGGCAATTAGCTAGAGTAGCTCCATGCAGAGCATTGTAGACATAGAAAATTTGCAAAATACATACGGCTCTGAATGTGACAGACCCATTGACTAAGCTTCTCTCACAAGCAAAATATCATTACACCTTAGTACTGTTTGGGTGTTAAGCACATAGCGATGTGAACTAGGTTATTGACTCTAGTAAAACCATTTGGGTATTAGTCACAGGACGATGTGAACTAATCACATGGTGATGTGAACTATTGGTGTTAAATCACATGGCGATGTGAACTAGATTATTGACTCTAGTGCAAGTGGGAGACTGAAGGAAATATGCCCTAGAAGCAATAATAAATTTGTTATTTATATTTCCTTATATCATGATAAATGTTTATTATTCATGATATAATTGTATTAACCAGAAACTTAGTACATGTGTGAACACATAGACAAAACAAAGTGTCCCTAGTACGCCTCTACTTGACTAGCTCGTTAATCAAACATGGTTATGTTTCCTAACCATAGACATGTGTTGTCATTTGATGAACGGGATCACATCATTAGAGAATGATGTGATGGACAAGACCCATCCGTTATCTTAGCATAATGATCGTTCAGTTTTATTGATATTGCTTTCATCATGACTTATACATGTTCCTCTGACTATGAGATTATGCAACTCCTGAATACCGGAGGAACACCTTGTGTGCTATCAAATGTCACAACATAACTAGGTGATTATAAAGATGCTCTACAGATGTCTCCGAAGGTGTTTGTTGGGTTGGCATAGATCGAGATTAGGATTTGTCACTCCGTGTATCGGAGAGGTATATCTAGGCCCTCTCGGTATTACACATCACTATAAGCCTTGCAAGAAATGTGACTAATGGGTTAGTCACGGGATGATGCATTACGGAACGAGTAAAGAGAATTGCCGGTAATGAGATTGAACTAGGTATGATGATACCGACAATCGAATCTCGGGAAAGTAACATACCGATGACAAAGGGAATAACGCATGTTATTATGCGGTTTGACCGATAAAAATCTTTGTAGAATATGTAGGAGCCAATATGAGCATCCAGATTCCGCTATTGGTTATTGACCGGAGATGTGTCTTGGTCATGTCTACATAGTTCTCGAACCCGTAGGGTCCACACGCTTAACGTTCAATGACGATTTGTATTATGAGTTATGTGATTTGATGATCGAAGTTTGTTCGGAGTCCCGGATGAGATCACGGACATGACGAGGAGTCTCGAAATGGCCGAGAGGTAAATATTCATATATAGGACGATGGTATTTGGACACCAAAAGTGTTCCGGGTGATACCGGGTCACCGGAAGGGGTTCCCGGCAACCCCCGACAAAGATATGGGCTTAATGGGCCAAGTAAGGGAACACACCAACCCAAAAGGGGTTGGTGTGCCCCCTATAGAGCCAGCCACATGGGTATAAAGGGAAAGGAGAGGAGGAAAAGGAAAGTATGAAGTAGGACTCCTACTTCCTTCCCCTCCCCCCTCCTTCCTTTCCCCCCTTGTCCAAATATGGTAGGGGGGCAAATTGGACTAGGGGACCATGTATGATTCCTCCTACTTGGGCGCGCCCTAGGCTGCCTCCCTCCCTCTCCCTCCTTTATATACGTGGGGAGGGCACCCCTAGAACACCCACCAAGTCTTCTCTTAGCCGTGTGCGGTTCGACCCTCCATAGTTACACACCTCGGTCATATCGTCGCAGTGCTTAGGCGAAGCCCTGCGCCGGTAACTTCATCATCGCCGTCGCCACGCTGTCGTGCTGGCGGAACTCTCCCTCGTCCTCAATTGGATCAAGAGATCGAGGGACATCATCGAGCTAAACGTGTGCTGAACGCGGAGGTGCCATACGTTTGGTGCTTGGATCGGTTGGATCATGAAGGCATTTGACTACATCAACCGTGTTACTAAACGCTTCCACTTTCGTTCTACGAGGGTACGTGGACACAATCTCCCCACTCGTTGCTATGCTTCTCCTAGATAGATCTTGCGTGATCATAGGACTTTTTTTGAAATACTATGTTCCCCAACAGCACTAAGTCCTCAAAAGCCCATGTGGCTAGGGAAGGCAAAAAAGGAAGGAGTCCTAGTAGGAATAGGATTGGACTTGGAGTCCAAGTCCTCTCCCCATTAGCTGAACCCTAGGGCTTGGAGGGGCTGGTTACCACGCCTCTCCACCTATATATAGAGGGGAGGGGGTGCCCCAAGAGAACACACCAAGCCCTTGGCGCCCCTCTCTCTCCCGTTACTCCGTTGTTCCACCGCCTCATCCCGACGACGCTTAGCAACGCGCTGTCAGTTTTCCACCACCACCATCACCAACATGTCGTCGTGTTGGTTGTGATCCCATCTACTTCTCCTCACCCACTTTCTGGATCAAGGAGATGTCATCGAGCCACACGCATGCTAAACTCGGAGGTGCCGTCCGTTCGGCACTAGATCGGTTGGACCGTGATCGGATCGCGAAGAGTACGACTACATCAACCGTGTGATAAACGCTTCCGCTTAACGGTCTATGAGGGTATGTAGACACATTCTACCCTCTCATTGCTATGCATCTCCTAGATAGATCTTGCGTGAGAGTAGGAAATTTTTGAAATTGCATGCTACGTTTCCCAACATTTGGGGTATAAGAGTATAAATAGGAGGAAGATCTAGGTCAGGAGATCAACGAGGGGCCCACAAGGTCAGGGGGAGTGCCCTACCCCTTGGGCGCGCTCACCCTTGTGGCCGCCTCGAGGCTCCTCTGACTTGCACTCCAAGTCTCCTGGGTGTCTTCTGGTCCAAGAAAAATCATCGCGAAAGTTTTATTCCGTTTGGTATTCCTTTTCTACGAAACTCTAAAACAAGGAAAAAACAAAAATTGGTACTAGGCTCTAGGTTAATAGGTGTGACGCCCCCGATTCAATCATACACTAATCATGCACGCAAATGTGTACGATCAAGATCAGGGACTCACGGGAAGATATCACAACACAACTCTAAAACATAAATAAGTCATACAAGCATCATAATACAAGCCAGGGGCCTTGAGGGCTTGAATACAAGTGCTCGGTCATAGACGAGTCAGCGGAAGCAACAATATCTGAGTACAGACATAAGTTAAACAAGTTTGCCTTAAGAAGGCTAGCACAAACTGGGATACAGATCGAAAGAGGCGCATGCCTCCTGCCTGGGATCCTCCTAACTGCTCCTGGTCGTCGTCAGCGGCTGCACGTAGTAGTAGGCACCTCCGGTGTAGTAGGAGTCATCGTCAACGGTGGCGTCTGGCTCCTGGACTCCATCGTCTGGTCGCAGCAACCGGGTAGGGAAATGGGGAAAAGGGAGAAACAAGGCAACCGTGAGTACTCATCCAAAGTACTCGCAAACAAGGAGCTACACTACATATGCATGGATATATGTGTAAAGGGGGCATATCAGTGGACTGAACTGCAAAAAGCCAGAATAAGAGAGAGATAGCTAATCCTGTCGAAGACTATGCTTCTGGCAGCCTCCGTCTTGCAGCATATAGAAGAGAGTAGACTGAAATCCTCCAAGTAGCATCGCATAGCATAATCCTACCCGGCGATCCCCTCCTCGTTGCCCTGTTAGAGAGCGATCACCGGGTTGTATCTGGCACTTGGAAGGGTGTGTTTTATTAAGTATCCGGTTCTAGTTGTCATAAGGTCAAGGTACAACTCCAAGTCGTCATGTTACCAAAGATCACGGCTATTCGAATAGATTAACTTCCCTGCAGGGGTGCACCACATAACCCAAAAACGCTTGATCCCATTTGGCCGGACACACTTTTCGGGGTCATGCCCGGCCGCGGAAGATCAACAGGTCGCAGCCCCACCTAGGCACAACACAGAGGTCAGCACGTCGGTCTAAACCTAAGCGCACAGGGGTCTGGGCCCATCGCCCTTAGCACACCTGCACGTTGCTTACGCGGCCGGAAGCAGACCTAGCCCCCTTAATACAAGCGCGAGCTTACGGTCCAATGCGGCGCGCGCCGCTCAGTCGCTGACGTCACGAAGTGCTTCAGCTGATACCACGACGTCGAGTGCCCATAACTATTCCCGCGTAGTTGGTTAGTGCGTATAGGCCAGTAGCCAGACTCAGATCAAATACCAAGATCTCGTTAAGCGTGTTAAGTATCCGCGAATGCCGAATAGGGCCAGGCCCACCTCTCTCCTAGGTGGTCTCAACTTGCCCTGTCGCTCCGCCACAAAGTAACAGTCGGGGGCCGTCGGGAACCCAGGCCCACCACTACCTGGGTGGAACCACCTGCCCCTTCAGCCCCCATCTCCGAACAGTATCACAGGTAATGTAACAGTGTAAAGTATATAGTATATGCTCGTGATCACCTCCCGAAGTGATCACAGCCCAGTAGTGTAGCATGGCAGACAGACAAGAATGTAGGGCCACTGATGGAAAACTAGCATCCTATACTAAGCAGTAGGATAGCAGGTAAGGGAAACAACTGTAGCAACAATGACAGGCTATGCAGTATAGGATTAACCGAAAGCAGTAACATGCTACACTACTCTAATGCAAGCAGTAGAGAAGAATAGGCGATATCTGGTGATCAAGGGGGGGCTTGCCTGGTTGCTCTGGCAAGAAGAATGGGTCGTCAACACCGTAGTCGTACTGGGTAGCAGCAGCGTCGGTCTCGAGATCTACCGGAGAAGAAGAGGGGGAAAGAACAGTAAATACAAAGCACACAAGGCATCACAAAACATAACATGGCAATAAGCGGTGCTAGGGGTGACCTAACGCGATAGGAGGTGATACCAGCGAAGGGTGGAAACATCCGGGAAAGTATCCCCGGTGTTTCGCGTTTTCGGACAGATGGACCGAAGGGGGAAAGTTGCATGTTCGATAGGTTAGGGATGTGTGGCGGACGAACGGGTTGCGTATCCGGATTAGTCTCGTCGTTCTGAGCAACTTTCATGTACAAGGTATTTTCATCGGAGTTACAAATTATTTTATACAATTTTTTGAAGTTTTATTGATTTTCAGGAATTTCTGGATTTAATATTAATATGAAAAATAAATGGTTAAAGTGCTATGGGTACACACAGAGTGTACCCAGCTATTTGCATTTGAGGCCGACAGTGGGCCCAATCAACTGCCCAGTTAGTAGTTGACTGGTCAAAGGTTGACTTGGGGCCCACCTGTTAGTGACTAGACTTAGTTTAGACTTTAATTAAGTTATAGTAAATAGCAGTGGGGGCCACTAGTCATAGGGCCATCTAACTAATGTAACAAAACAAAACAAACAACAAAAAGAAATCTACCAGGGGCTAATCCCCCGGTTACTCATGCCGGCCCAATCCTGCGGTGGCCCGAGGCCACGGTTGGGCTCGCACGGCTCCCAGAGGAGCACCGGCGGCCATCGCCCAACACATGGGGCGGGGGTGCAGGAGGAGGCCCCGGGCAGGAGCGGCCTGGCGGAAGTGGCCAGGCACTGACGGCGCAAGGCAAGGCGGGCGGCGCAGGCGAGCGAAGCTGGCTATAGCGGCAGCAGTCAGCAACAGCAGCAGGCGGGGAGGGAGCATGACGCGAGCAGCAGGCAGCAAAGTAGCAGCAGGGCAGCGAGTAGACAACAACAAGCAAAGTAGTAGCAGGTAGCAGCGTGGCGCAGCAGCAACAGAGCAAGGGCGCGAACGGGCGTGGGCGGCGCTTGGGGAGGCACGGCCACGACGCGGAAGGGGAACCCAGAGCGCGCACGGAGCGACCGGGGCGCGGGGCCAGAGCAGCGCGGGCGCGGCAAGTCGCGGTGAGCGCGTCCATGCAGTGAGATGGGACGTTTGGCTACGGCGGCTACGACGGTGGATTGAGCGGGGAACAGGGGGAATCGGCTCAGCTCACCGAGAGGGAGGTCGGGGACGTGCTTGTGACGGCCGGGGTGGTGAAGTGGTGTAGATCGATGGCGAGATGCTGCAGCCATGGCGGAGAAACCGGCTCGATCTCGAGCGTACGGTGCGGCTTGGCTCTGGTTCTTCGGTGGGGACGAAGGAGACGAGTGCGGGGAGGCTTCTGGACACCTTGGTGCAGCAAGGGGAGGCCGGCGGCCGCGATGACGACTATGGCGCGGCGTCGGAAGCTTCGGCTCCTCTTCCAGATCGAGTGCGACGGGGAAACGAGGAAACTGGGCGTCTAGGGTTTGTCCTGGGGCTTGGGGATGGTCTGGTACTCCGCGGGGACTCGCCGGATGGTCGACACGGCGGTCATGGAGGCATGGATGTGCGCCACGCACAGGTCTCTGCCTCCTGTACAGAGAAGATGGAGAAGGCCCTAGTGGGCTTGGGCCACGCTACTGTAGCACTAGGCTTCTAGTGCACAGTGTGCACTTGGCCCATTTTCTTTTTTAAGTTTTTTGCTTTATTAACTTCGTACTGTTTTCTACTTAATTGCCAAAGTAACTAAATTTATTTCAACTTGAAATTTGGCACATAATTAGTAGGAAATATTTTGAGACCACACACAATGTTTCACATCATTTGGTAAATTATAAATATTTGCCTATTTTGAAAAAGGCCAAATTAAATGAGTTTGGACCACTTATTAATTTCCTAGGAATTTATTTGTGAGTCAAACTAAGTTGGTTTCACATGACATTGAACAGGGAAATTGTATAGAATTATTCGAACATTTTAGTTTTATAGCTTGAGGAGAAATAATTTTGACTTGTCTTTTAATTTTGAATTTGAGGTCACTTCGGGACAAGGTGATGATTAGCAAAATTTAATAATAGGAGTTTACTGTAGCATGACACCCGGGGTGTTACAATAGGTTAGTCCCAAAAATCATATAAAATAGCATATTAATGCATATAAAACATCCAAAACAGATAATATAATAGCATGGAACAATCAAGAATTACAGATACGTTGGAGACGTATCAGACGTTCTCGAAGAACTTATCCTTGGAGGAGCTTGAAGCGGCCATGGTGAATTAGATCTGTCAGAAAACACCAAGGAAAAGAAAACAGGAGATTTCTCCGTGATACGGTGGTCAATAGGTTCGGGGGGTATATAAAGATTTTTTTATCTTGGGAAACAAGCAAATGAAAGAAAAACGGAGTTCGGAAGGTACCCGAGGTGGGAACAACCCACATGGGCGCGCCTGGCAAGCCAGGCGCGCCCTGGTGTCTTGTGCCCACCAGGGGTGCCTTCCTCATTGTTTCTTATTTTCCTGATTTTTATTATATTCCAAAACAAACAGAAAATATTTTTGCGGATTTTTCAGAGTTCGTTTACTTACCGTATCACGTACCTCCTCTTTTTCATGATTCTGTAGTGTTCCGTAAGGTTTCCTTTATGTGTTCTTCCGGTTTCATAGTTTGGATAATATTGCTTTCAACATTAATGAGCGTACCTAAAATATAATGTTTTATTCGTTTCCCATTAACAACCTTCGGGTTAGTACCTTCGGCATTATTTATTTTGATAGCTCCAGATCGATAAACTTCCTCGATAACATAGGGCACTTCCCATTTGGAGAGGAGTTTTCCTGCAAAGAATCTGCAACGAGAGTTGTACAAAAGAACATATTCTCCAACTTTGTACTCACGCTTTTGGATTCTTTTATCATGCCATCTTGTAACTTTTTCTTTAAATAACTTGCCATTTTCATAAGCTTGGTGTAAGGGCATATTTCTCCCTATGTGGTTTTGGTGATTGATGACAGTGCGTTTGCGGACTAATCGTGTCCATTGAGCAGATATCCCATGTATAGGCACAAGACGATTCGGTGCCCCGCAGAGCCTATCGAAGACGGCGGTTATCTATGTTTCTTTTCGGTGGATTTGAGTCATAGGAAAGTTGTACTATTAAGAGGGGGCCGCTTCAGAAAGGTTAGGGTGGAATCAACACGTACACATCTGTTCCTTTGCATCACCTTTCCTTCGCTTCATTGGAGCACCGCCCGTTTACTCTTCTCTCTGCGAAATGAAGGCTTCCAAATGCTAGAGTAGTTATGGCATGCAGTAGTACTGCTCAAGGGAGTAGTAGTACCACCGGGGCTTGCGGTAGTACCGCTCAAGGGAGTGGTAGTACCGCAGGGACCAGCGGTAGTACCGCTCGTGGCGAGCGGTAGTACCGCTGCCTCCAGCCCTGACATTGGCGCATGCGGAAGTAGGCGCGGAAGTAATTTTTTACTTCTGCCCCTACGCGATAGTACCGCTCCCTGCGAGCGGTAGTACCGTGCCAGATTTTCGCACAGCCCTAAACTCAGCGGAAGTAGTCACGGACGTAATTTTTTATGTCCGTGCTTTTTCCAGCCCAGTAGAGCCCTGCCTTGCGGTAGTACCGCTGGGGCGCGCGATAGTACCGCTCCGACGGTTCTACCACTCATTGCCATGTGCAACAGGGCCTCGTATGGTCACTACCGCGCAAGCGGTAGTACCGCACCGTCTAGTGGTAGTACCGCAACCCCTTGCGGTAGTACCGCAAGCGTGTGCTGTAGTACCGTGTGCTGTAGTACCGTGTGTCGCGGGCTGAGTGAGGGGGTAAGTGTTGGATATTTTCCCCCAGTATATAAAGGGGGCCTTCTTCCCCAAGAAGACCACCTCTTCCCTCCCCAAGCTCCATTGTTGCTCAAAGCTCCATTTTCGCTCGATCTCTCTCCCTAGCCAATCAAACTTGTTGGTTTTCTAGGGATTGGTAGAGAAGGCCCTGATCTACACTTCCACCAAGAGAAATTTGATTCCCCCCACTAATCCCTTGTGGATCTTGTTACTCTTGGGTGTTTGAGCACCCTAGACGGTTGAGGTCCCCGCGGAGCCATATTCCATTGTGGTGAAGCTTCATGGTGTCGTTGGGAGCCTCCAATTAAGTTGTGGAGATCGCCCCAACCTTGTATGTAAAGGTTCGGTCGCCGCCTCTAAGGGCACCAATAGTGGAATCATGGCATCTCACATTGTGTGAGGGTGTGAGGAGAATACGGTGGCCCTAGTGGCTTCTTGGGAAGCATTGTGCCTCCACACCACTCCAATTGAGACATACTTCCTCTCAAAGGGAAGGAGATTCGGTAACACATCCTCGTCTCCACCGACTCCACTCTTGGTTATCTCTTACCTTTACTTGTGCAAGATTATATTGTGTTGTATCCCTTGCTTGTTTGTGTGCTTGTTATTGTTGCATCATATAGGTTGCTCACCTAGTTGCATATCTAGACAACCTATTTGATGCTAAGTTTAATTTGGTAAAGAAAAAGCTAAAAATTGTTAGTTGCCTATTCACCCCCCTCTAGTCAACCATATCGATCCTTTCAATTGGTATCAGAGCCTCGTCTCTTTATTAAGTACTTTGCCATCCTAAGAGTATGGTTGACAACACGGACGAGGTGGAGGAGCACCCCCGGTGTGAGTCCCACTTTGTCTGCGGCCGATGGGGAATCCTCGATCTCACGTGAGGAGTTCAATGTGGCCTTGGACACATTGAAAACCTACACGACGACCGAGGTCAAAGGAATGCTTAAGAATTTTCTTGATGGGTCTTAAATTATCCACCGCACCGTTGGAAGTGGTCGATCCCACTAACAAGGTGACGGATGCTAACTCCAACAAGGGGGAAGCTACTAGTGATCAAGTTCCTTTTCCTAGTGGTAGAAGTGGGAGTGGCATCTTTGCCCAAGTTGAACCTCACTTACTTATGTAGGACCAGTTCCCTCCACGCATATGAATCATGTTGGTCCTCCTCCTAAGCTTGTGAAAAATAAGGATTTTGCCTCTTGGGTATATCGCTTTAAACGTCATTTAAATCATAGTTCTACTAATCTTTGGAGAATCATGGAGCAAGGTTTCTACCCGCACGACCCAAGCAACTTCACTCCTAGAGAAGCCGCGGATCATCAATTATATGAGTCCGCTCTCTTCATTCTCCAAGAAGCCATTCCTCCCGAAGATATTGTGCACCTCTGTCCTTTCATCGTGGCCAAGGAAGCATAGCAACATGTTGTTTCCATTTACAAGGGAAGCGCAATCCTTCAATGCTCAATCTTTGAAGTGGTGCAAGATGAAGTCGATGAGTTTGCAATGACTGAAGATGAAGTACCTTGAGAGCTTTACCGGAGACTAACCACACTCGCGATCTCACTCCGAGATCATGGGAGCATGGATACAAATGACAATTGGATCAAGCGCAAGATTCTAAAGGCAATGATGCCTTACCATAAGGCCATGTCATCCATCAAAGGCCGGACTTTCACGCCTTGTCCTCAAGTGAAGTGTTGGATGAGTTTGCTGCAATGAGGATCTTGGACAAGACCGCCGACAATGCAGTGTTGCGGTCACAACGAGCAAAGAATCCCAACCTTGCTTTGAAGGCCAAGGCCAGTGTGGAAGAAGAGAGTGAAGAGGAAGAAGAGGAGTGTTGCCCCGAAGATACAAAGTATGCATATCATGAACACATGGCTCTCCCTTCACGGCAATTTTGGAGCAAGAAGAACTCAAGGCCCAACTTCAACAAGAACAACTCAAGTGGCGCCAAGGGCAAGCAACGTGTGAGGACATACTATAATTGTGGCAATGTGAGTCACTTTGTTTTGGATTGCGCGTACGAGAAGAGGGAAGACAGTGGTGTGAAGCTTATCCGAAAAGACAAGGCCAAGTCCTTCCCCAGCAAGAACGACTTCACCAAGAAGACTCCTCCAAAGTGGTTGGTGGCACAAGAAGAGTACAATGAGGATGATGATGATTATGAAGATGGTGAGACGGTTACCATGGCCTCCGTTGCCATTGCAAAAACTCCACATGTGTCCCTCTTCGATTCACCCAATGAGAACATCACCGCCAAGTACCTCATGGCTAAGGCCACCAACAAGGTAACCCCCAACTTCAAAACTACCATCACTACTAATCCTTCCTTGACAGATTGCATTCACGAAAGTGAGGTGACGAAGGAGTAAGAAAATGAATTTCAGTCTTTTATTAGTAAGCTCAAGGGTAAATCCAAGAAGCACTTTGTTGCTCTCTTGGAACAACTTGGTGAAGCCAATGACATGATCGAGGCTCACGAAGAAACCATCTCTAAGATGGAAGGGCATAGTCGTGACTATGCCGATGAGATATCGGATCTCTCTAATGCACTTGAGGAAGAGCTTGGTCATCATTTGGCTCTTGATGAGTCACACAACGATGATCTTGCTAAATTAAAGAAATATCTTGATCGTGCTCTTGTTGTCTCTCGTGTGCTCACCTCCGAGAAGGCCAAACTTGGGGTTGACCATGCTAGACTCAAGGAGGAGTTTGATATACTTGACAAGGCTCATAAGGCCTTGAAGAGTGCTCATGCTAGCCTCAAAGAGTCTCATGATCACCTCCAAGTGAAGCTAACCAAGGAGAAAGCCACATTTCCTCATATGGTTTTAATTGATAATGCAAATGCTACTAACCCGTGTTGTGAGCATGTGCATCTTGTGGAGGAGAATGCCAAGTTGAAGGAGCAACTTGAGAAAGGCCTTGTGTCTTCCATATAAGGTGAGAAGAACCTCAACGACCTTTTGATCAATCAAAAGGAAGTTGTGGGCAAGGAGGGGATTGGGTTTGCACCCCAAGTCCAGGAATAAGAAGAAGAATGACAAGGTCAAACAACCTCCTCCTCTCAAGCAAACTTTTGTGAAGGAGGGAGAGGGTGCTTCTAAGGAGAATAAGAACAATGTGGAGGGTGGTGGTGTCAAGAAAGGCAATGACACCCCTTCCAACAAAGCCGACGACTTTAACCCTTCTTATGTGTTATTTCGTGCTAGTGATGGGCATGTGTATGCCAAATTTGTTGGTTCTTCTTATGAGTACATTGAATGGTCTATTTGGGTTCCTAAGACCCTTGTTACTAACATCAAAGGACCCATTACAAAATGGGTACCTGAAACCAAGCATTGATCTCTTGGAGGTGTTTGCTTCCGGTGGGGGGTTACGGTTGCTTGATAGTGGAGCCAGAAATCATATGACCGGTTGCTTGATAGTGGAGCCACAAATCATATGACCGGAAGCAAGGACTTGGCGGTGTACGTGCACAAGGTTTCATCTATTCCCACCAATGTCGAGTGGGGTGATGCCTCATCTTCTATGGTATTGGGTCTTGGCAAGGTTATCATTTCTCATGATCTCACGATCGAGAAAGTCATGCTTGTTGAGTCCCTTGCATACAACTTACTTTCCGTTTGTCAACTTGCACTCATGGGCTTTGCCACTTTCTTTGATATTGATATCGTAGCCCTCTTGTGGAGCAAGACTCTTAAAGTAGCCTTTGTTGGGCATGTCGAGAACGGTCTTTATGTGATTAACTTTTTGGAGCGACCCACTAAAACCACGACATGCCTAATGGCTAAAGTTGACGTGGGATGGCTTTGGCATCGCCGTTTAGCCCACGTCAATATGAGATCTTTGCAAAGTCTTCTCAAGGGGGACCATGTCCGTGGACTAACAAATGTTAGTTTTGCCAAAGATCGTGCTTGCAGTGCTTGTATCAAAGGAAAGCTACATGAGAAGGCTCACCCACCCATGACTATCATCTACTCAAAGAGGCCCTTGGAGCTCCTTCACATGGATCTCTTTGGGACTCCATCCTTTGATAGTCTTGGGGGTAGAAAGTATTGCTTGGTGATTGTGGATGATTATTCAAGATACACTTGGGTATATTTCTTCAAGAAGAAGAGTGAGACCCAACAAACCGTCATCAACTTTGCAAATGAAGCTCAACGTCAACACAATGCAAAGATCTTAACGATAAGAAGTGACAACGGTACCGAGTTTAAGAACTACACCTTGGATGAGTTTCTTAGTGATGAGGGGATCAAGCATCAATATTCTGCACCTTACACCCCTCAACAAAATGGTGTAGCGGAGAGGAAGAACCAAACTTTGATGGACGTGGCAAGAACCATGATGGCGGAGTTCAAGTCTCCTTATAACTTTTGGGCCGAAGCCATCAACACCGCTTATCATGCATCCAATCGACTCTATGTCCGCAAAGGCTTGAACAAGACTCCATACGATATACTCACCGGCAACAACCCCAACCTCAAGTACTTCCGGATGTTCGGTTGTAAGTGTTTCATTCTCAAGAAAGGTGTTCGCTTGTCTAAATTTGAGGTTGGAGCTCATGCGGGCATATTTTTTGGTTATGCTACAAACTCTCATGCTTACCGTGTCCTCAACAAGTCCACGAGACCCATTGAGGAGACGTGTAACATGGAGTTTGATGAGAATAACGGCTCCCAAGTGGAGAAAAGTAGTACTTGTGATGTAGGTGATGAAATTCCTCCCCAAGACACAAGAAGAATGGGTGTTGGTCATATCCTACCCATAGAGGAACCCCTTGTGGACGAAGGAGAAGGACAATGTTCCACTCAAGTGGAACCATCACCAACTCAAGATCCACACGCTTCCGAAAAACAAAGTGAAGGCCCTCAACCAAACGAACAAGATAAAGGGAAAGATCAACCTAAAGATGGTGGTGAACCACCAAGTGATCCCCAAGATCAAGTTCTCACCACCGAGCAAGTTCAAGATCAAGAGCAAGCTTAAGATCAAGAACAAGCTCAAGACGATGCTCAAGTTACCGCTCTTCAACTCTCTCTTGAGGAGGAATTGGAGCGTCGTGCCGCCAAGATTGCGTCCAAGCTCACTACCAAAGATCATCTCATGGAGAATGTGCTTGGAAGATTAAGAAAGGGGGTAAGCACTCATAGACAATTAGCAAACTATTGTGAACATCACGCGTTTGTTTCTTGTGTTGAACCCCAAAAGGTCTATGAGGCGCCCGAGGATCCGGATTGGCTTACTGCCATGCATGAAGAACTCAACAACTTCGAGCACAACAAGGTGTGGAGATTGGTGCCAAGGCCAAAGGAGAATTATAATGTTATTGGAACCAAGTGGATATTCAAGAACAAGCAAGATGCTCATGGGATTATTGTTGGCAGCAAGGCTCGTTTGGTAGCACAAGGCTACTCCCAAGTCGATGGTATCGACTACGGTGAAACCTTTGCTCCCGTTGCTCGCCTTGAATCTATTTGTTTGTTGATTGCTTATGCTTCTCATCATAACTTAAAGTTGCAACAAATGGATGTGAAGAGTGCTTTTATTAATGGTCCTATTAATGATTTAGTGTATGTCAAACAACCCCCGGGGTTTGAGGATCCCGAGTTCCCCAATCATGCATACCAACTCGATAAGGCACTCTATGGCCTAAAACAAGCCCCACGTGCATGGTATGAGCACCTTACCAAGTTGTTGCAAGATCGTGGGTTTGAAATTGGGAAAATCGACCCTACTCTTTTTACTAAGAAGGTCAAAGGGGAGTTGTTTGTATGCCAACTATATGTTGATGATATTATCTTTGGTTCTCCTAACAAATCTTTTAATGAGGAGTTTGCCGCTCTCATGACCTCGAAGTTCAAGATGTCCATGATGGGAGAGTTGAAGTTCTTTCTCGGGTTCGAAATCAAACAAAGAAGAGAAGGAACCTTCATCAACCACGCCAAATACACTCAAGACATGCTCAAGAGATTCAAGCTAAGTGATGTCAAGCCGTCTTCTACTCCAATGCCCATCAAATGCCAACTTGACATAGATCCCAATGGTAAAGCGGTGGATCAAAAGGTATATTGTTCTATGATTGGCTCCCTGCTTTACCTTTGTGCATCTAGACTAGATCTTATGTTGAGCGTGGGAATTTGTGCACAGTTTCAAGCCACACCTAAGGAAAGCCACTATGTGGCGGTCAAGCGAATCTTTCGATATTTGGCTCATACCCCAAACTTTGGCTTGAGGTACCCTAGAGGAACAAACTTCAACCTCGTGGGCTTTTCGGACTCGGATTGGGCGGGAGACAAAGTGGATAGGAAGTCAACTTCCGGAGGGTGCCAATTTCTTGGTTGCTCTTTGGTGATTTGATCTTCTAAGAAGCAAAGTTGTGTGTCTCTCTCCTCCACCGAGGCTGAGTATGTGGCCGCCGGTAGTTTTTGTGCTCAACTTCTATGGATCAGGCAAACTTTAAAGGATTATGGTGTCATTTGTGACAAAGTGCCTCTCTGGTGTGATAATGAAAGTGCCATCAAAATTTCTCTCAACCCGGTGCAACACTTCAAGACGAAGCATATTGAGATTCGGTATCACTTCATCTGGGATCACATTAGGCGAGGGAATACTGAGATCAACTATGTCAACACTCATGATAACCTTGCACATATTTTCATGAAGCCCTTGGATGAAGAAAGATTTCACGAGTTAAGGCATGAGCTAAATATCATTGGTTTGAGCAATGTGGCTTGAACCTTTGCACACCCCACCGTACTCATCTTGATGTGTTGTTTAGGTGTAGGCATGGACATAGGGGGGTGTTGTTCTCTCAATGAACTCTCCCTCCCCCATTATGCATAAATTGATCAACTCTTTCACATTCACCATTGTTGATGGTACTTGTGCTTCAAAGACGAGTTTTGGTCATGGGCCCAGGGATAATTCTTCGCGGTGCCATACCAATTGACTCAAACATAGGTGGCTCCGGCCACTGCCCTCTCTTCTTGAGAGGTTTTGGTTCATGTTTGGTCCTTGTCATCTTTTTGCTTTCTTTTGGGCCTTGTTTGTGTTTAAGTTGATTCGTTTGTGCTCTTTTGCGTGTCCGGTTGCTCGAAGTGTGCTTTGCAAAGGCTGTGTTTATTTGTCTTGTTGAAACTTGCGCTTTCTTGGGTGTACGGTACTACCGTGGCTAGCCACGGTACTACTGCTAGAGGTGGGTGGCAGTTGTGCTTGCACAACTATGACCATGGCATGGTACTACTGCTTCCACCGCGGCAGTAATTTTTTACTGCCGCTGGTAGAGCAGTACTACCACCCTGTGTGCGGTACTTCTGCCCTGGCAGTACTACCACGATGACCCGCGGTACTACCGCGCTGTCAAGAGCGCGTGGGGGTTAAGTGCGGGTAGGGAGAGTTCCAACTCCCCCATACCCATTCATCCCTTCCCCTCACTTCATCTCTCTCTCTCTCTCTCTCTCTCTCTCTCTCCTGCCCAAGAACGGCGCCGAAGGACCTCGCCGGATCTCCTTCGGCCGCTCTCCTCGCATTCCAACCGGTGGGATCGATCCCCACCTCAACCTCTTGCCATGGAACTCGGTACTCTCTCTTTGCCCCGTTGTTGTGCTTCTAGGTTTTGGCACATGCATGTGTAGTTCTTATGATTTTTTGGCTAAATCTTTCCAAGAGGAGATTGTAGGAGAGTGCTAGTGCTGTAGATATGCTATTTGGTGTGATGCAACAATGTAGTTTCGATCAACGGTAGTATCGATCTAAATCTACGGATGTTCCTAGATCTGTTCTCGCGAAATCCATCCCGTCTGGTACTACTGCTCCTCTTGGAGCGGTACTACCGCCCGCTCATGTGAGATCTGCCCCATGTGGTACTACCGCTCCGCTGGAGCGGTACTACCGCCTGGCGCGCGGTACTACCGTGCCAACCCGGTGCACTACTACCGCGGCTAGAGCAGATGTAAATTTTTACTTCCGCCTCCTAGTCCAGTACCACTATTGACTTTAAAATTACTTTGTTTTGTCACACTCAATCTCATTTCTACTTGTTTCGTTCGGTTTTGGCCTTGGTCTTTGCAATAATCCTTCTTGCTCTTCTCGTGTGTTTGTGTTGTGTGTCATAGGCGGTGGCTCCGGTTCCAATGCCAGGCGCTCGAATCCTAGCCGTGACACGAGCTCCAAACGGCTTCGCAACCAAGAAGCTCCTGAGGGGACCAATGCCCCACAACGCCACATCAAGACCATAGCTACCAAGATCAAGGAGCCAACAGTTGGCATGGATGAAATGCCTCAAGCGGAGTTTCTAATTCGAAGGAAGCTCAACCCCTACGTCAAGCCTAGGGAGCTCACAAGGGGAAATGACTTGTTTTGGACCAGGCAACAAAATCTCATCTTCATAGATGTGATCAAGGCCAACTAGAACATCTACGTACCCGTTCAATGGATTGATATGGATCATCTGAGGAAGAACCGGACATATTTTGGTGAGCCTCTAGATTTGGCGGAGCAGTTTGGCACTTAGGAGTTACTCATGTTCCACATGGACTTTGACCCAGAGATTGTGGCTCAGTTCTTTGCTTCTGACCACTTCCACACAGATGAGAAGCAGACCATGACTTGGATGACAAATTGGAAGAGGATGACTGCTGAGTGGAAGGAGTTCATGAATCTGTTGCACGTTCGTGGTGAGGGGCTAGAAGTGCCCGTTGGTGTCCGCCCACATGCCAAACCCGAGTCTGCCAACAAGAACAAGCTTCAACCCTACCTTGTTGAGAAGAAGTTATCCAATGACAAGAACACTTTTGTGTTGAACCCATTTCTTGACATCATGCACTGGATCTTCCGCAACTCCCTTTTTCCTCGCATAGGCGACAAGGACAAGGTGCATTCCTATCTTGTGGACATGATGCTCATTTGTGAGAAAGCGCGTCTCCAACAACCTGAACCACTTGATGTCTCTCATATCATGTGGAGTGAGTTGCGGTTTGTTGTGTTCCATCGTAAAGTGCCCATCTATGGACCTTATTTGTTCCTCTTGATCTCGAAGACTTGGGAAAACTCTTTCCGGGTGAAGAGTTTCTTTCTCCCAGCTGGATTTGCCATGAGCCCATTAAGCTACGCCAAAAGAACAAGTGGGCTAATACCACGACCCGGGCTGAGGCCGAGGCTGCACGGATGGATGTTGATGAGGATGAGTTTGAGGAGGAGGAGGTTGAGGATAGTTCTGAGGGGTACGCTCCTCCCTCTGTTGAGCCATCTTGGGCTAAGAAGCTCAAGGGCAAGATGAAGGCTCTGTTCTGCATGTAGGCCAAGGGGCAATACATGACCGACGTTGCTCAGAAGGAGAGTCGCCATCGCGACACGAGGATCTTGAGGAAGCTTGGTGAGCAAGTCTTGAGCGGGTCAAAGAAGAACATCACTCCTGAGGCTGCCTGGATGGCGAAACAGGGCTATCAGTGGACTGAGTCAGAGGAGGAGTCCAATCCTTCTGCCGAGACAGATGAGGAGATTGTTGGGTGATCACTGCAGTGGGAGCTACCACCTGTGTATTAGGTGTCCTGTCTGCCTTTTTGGTGTCTCGATGCTAAAGCGGGAGAGAGTGTAGGATTTGCGAGTCCTTTGTTGTCTCTTTGCTCCTTCGTTGCTCTAGTTTGGTTTATTTGTGTGTGAGACCAGGTGACTTATTCTATCATATGGTGTGAGACATATGCCCTCAAGCTTATCCTTTATTGTCTAGTATGTTTAGTAGATTGTGAGGTTATTTTATCTTGTGCCCTTTACTTCATGCTCACTTACTATCTTGCCTCCTTGGTTAGTGTCACTTAGTTTGTTGCAAGGATTGCCTTGTCTATAAAATATAGGGGGAGTGTTGATCCTAGTATGTGTGTTGTGCAGTCCAAAGCATATCTATAGTGCACACATCTAGGGGGAGCCTGACTATATTTTATAGATTTTGGGTTTGCTTCTGTTCATTTTATATCCCTATGTGCAAATCCCGTATTGTCATCAATCCACCAAAAAGGGGGAGATTGTAAGGGCATATTTCTCCCTATGTGATTTTGGTGATTGATGACAGTGCATTTGCGGACTAATCGTGTGAATTGAGCATTTCAGATATCCCATGTATAGGCACAAGACGATTCGGCGCTCCTCGGAGCCTATCGAAGAAGGCGGTTATCTACGTTTCTTTTCGGTGGATTTGAGTCGTATGTAATACGTGCTATTAAGAGGGGGGCGCTTTGGAAAGGTTAGGGTGGAATCAACATGTACACATCTGTTCCTTTGCACCACCTTTCCTTCGCTTCATTGGAGCACCATCCGTTCACGCTTGTCTCTGCGAAATGAAGGCTTCCAAATGCTAGAGTATCTATGGCGTGCGGTAGTACTGCTCAAGGGAGCAGTAGTACCGCACGGGCTTGCGGTAGTACCGCTCAAGGGAGTCGTAGTACTGCAGGGACCAGCGGTAGTATCGCTCCTAGGGAGCGGTAGTACCGCTGCCTCCAGCCCTAACACTGGCGCCTGCGGAAGTAGGCGCGTAAGTAATTTTTTACTTCCGCCCCTACGCGGTAGTACCGCTCCCTGTGAGCGGTAGTACCGTGCCGGATTTTCACACAGTCCCAAACTCAACGGAAGTAGTCACGGACGTAATTTTTTTGTGTCCGTGCTTTTTGCAGCCCAGTTGAGCCCTGCCTTGGGTAGTAACGCAGGGGCGCGCAATAGTACCACTCCATGGTTCTACCACTTGTTGCCTTGTGCAACAGGGCCTCATCTGGTCAATATTGTGCAAGCAGTAGTACCGCACCGTCTAGCAGTAGTACCGCAACCCCTTGCGGTAGTACCGCAAGCGTGTGTGGTAGTACCGTGTGTCGCGGGCGAAGTGAGGGGGTAACGGTTGGATATTTTCCCCCACTATATAAAGGGGGCCTTCTTCCCCAAGTAGACCATCTCTCCCCTCCCCAAGCTCCATTGTTGCTCAAAGCTCCATTTTCGCCCGATCTCTCTCCCTAGCCAATCAAACTTGTTGATTTCTAGGGATTGGTTGAGAAGGCCCCGATCTACACTTCCACCAAGAGAAATTTTATTCCGCCCACTAATCCCTTGCGGATCTTGTTACTCTCGGGTGTTTGAGCACCCTAGACAGTTGAGGTCACCGCGGAGCCTGATACGTCTCCAACGTATCTATAATTTTTTATTGTTCCATGCTGTTTTATTATCAATCTTGGATGTTTTATAATCATTTTATAGTAATTTTATATTATTTTTTGGTACTAGCCTATTGACATAGTGCCAAGTGCCAAGTGCCAGTTGCTGTTTTTCCATGTTTTTACATCGCAGGAAATTAATATCAGACGAAGTCCAAATGCCATGAAAATCCACGTTGATTTTTATGCGCTAGAAGGAAGGCAATGGGCCCTGGTTGCACCTCGGGGTCGCCCCGAGGGGGACACAACCCACCAAGGTGCCCCAGGAGGCCCAGGCGCGCCCTGGTGGGTTGTGCCCACCTCGGGTGCCCCCGGACCGCATCTTTGCTCTATAAATACCCCAAAAATACCAGAACCCTAGAAGCGTCGACGAAATATTCATCCAGCCGTCGCAGATTCCAGAACCACCAGATCCAATCTAGACACCATCACGGAGGGGTTCACCACTTCCATTGGTGCCTCTCCGATGATGCGTGAGTAGTTCTTTGTAGACCTTCGGGTCCGTAGTTAGTAGCTAGATGGCTTCCTCTCAATCTCGCAGAATTCTCAATACAATGGTCTAATGGAGATCCATATGATGTAACTCTTTTTGCGGTGTGTTTGGTGGGATCTGATGAACTTCGAGTTTATGATCAGTTATATCTTTTTATATCCATGAAAGTTATTCGAGTTTCTTTGATCTCTTATATGCATGATCTCTTATAGCCTCGTATTTCTTCTCTGATATTTGGGTTTGTTTGGCCAACTTGATCTATTTATCTTGCAATGGTAAGAGGTGCCCGGTAGTGGGTTCGATCTTATGGTGCTTGATCCCAGTGACAGAAAGGGAACCGACACGAATGTATCGTTGCTACTAAGGATAAAATGATGGGATCCCTATCTTCTGCAATAGATAATAGATCTTGTCTACATCATGTCATTGTTCTTATTGCATTACTCCATTTTTCCATGAACTTAATACACTAGATGCATGCTGGATAGCGGTCGATGTGTGGAGTAATAGTAGTAGATGCAAGCAGGAGTCGGTCTACTAATCTTGAACGTGATGCCTATGTAATGATCATTGCCTGGATATCGTCATAATTATTTGAAGTCTATCAATTGCCCAACAGTAATTTGTTTACCCACCGTTTGCTATTTTCCCGAGAGAAGCCACTAGTGAAACCTATGGCCCCCGGGTCTTCTTTCTCATATATTTGCCTTGTGATCTACTTTTCCTTTGCGTTTTTATTCAGATCTATTAAACCAAAAATACAAAAATACCTTGCTGCGTTTTATCTCTATTTATTTTATTTGGCGTTCGATCTATCAATCTATTACAATTTACCTCACGTCCATTTGCCTATGTTGAGGCGGCGTACCCTTAAAGGGAATGACAACCCCTTTAAAATGTTGGGTTGCGAGGTGTTGTTGTTTGTGTGCAGGTGCTGCTTACGTTGTGTTGCTTAGTTCTCCTACTGGTTCGATACCTTGGTTTCATAACTAAGGGAAATACCTACCGTCGATGTGCTACATCATCCCTCCCTCTCCGGGGAAATACCGACGTAGTTTCAGCTACCATCAAGGAGGATTTGTGGCGCCGTTGCCGGGGACAATCTTCAACATAACCAGGTTCCTAATCACAAATCTCATCTCCTTGCAATTTACATTATTTGCCATTTTCCTCTCTCCCACTTCACAAAAACTTGCCGTTTTATTCGCCCTCCTTTTCATTTGCCCTTTTTCTCGTCAGATCTCATGTTTGCTTGTGCTGCCATGTGCCTTCTATTTGCTTGCATCTTTGCTTGCTAAAAATATATTGATATGGATCTGCATCCACTTGCTAATCTTTTCAAGAGATCCAATTATGAGGAACCAATTGCTAGTGAGTTGAGTGCAGTAGATTATCTTTATGAAGTTTTGCTTGAGAATCGTGAATCTGAAAATTGTGATGAAGAAATTTATGAAGTGATTCATGATAGCTCCTTGAATGAAAAGCATGATTGCAATAATTTTACTATAAATTCTATAATGTCAATTGTGCTAATAATATGCAAAACCCGAAGCTGTGCTAGTTTTGCTATGTCCTCTACTTATTGCAATGATCATGATTGGGGTGATGATGCTTCTTATGATCTTGAAATTTTATTTAAGCCTCGTGATTAATATGTTTGCAATAGTATTGAAAGTGGGTTTGGAAGAGTGTCAATTTCAGGAAATAATTATCCCACTACTTTGGATTATGGTCAATCTTATGAATTTTTTGATAAAAGTGGGCTTGGAGAGGTCATGACTTTAGTTGATAATAATCTCACTATATTGGAAGAGTGTCAACTTTGCATGCATGTGGATCATGTAGAGGAAATTTTATATGATAGCTATATTATTGAATTTGAGTATGATCCTACATGTAATTATTATGAGAGAGGAAAATATGGTTGTGGAAATTTTCATGTTACTAAATTACCTCTCGTTATGTCGAGGTTCTCAATGTTTTATGCCTCTTCTTTGCATATGCTAGATATATGTTGTCTTGACAATTTGTTTTCCTATAAAATTCCTATGCATAGGAAGTATGTTAGACTTAAATGTGTTTGTCATATGTTTCATGATGCTCTCTTTGTGTTTCAATTCTTATCTTTCGTGTGAGCATCACTGAAATTATTATGCCTAGCTAAGGGCGTAAAACTATAGCACTTGTTGGGAGTCAACCCAACGAATACAATTTATTTTTGCTTTTTGCTTTTTGCTTTCTGTTCTTGTGTGTTTACACAATTATGTCTCTGGTATGATTGTGTTTTTTTATGTTTTAATTAGTGTTTGTGCCAAGTAAAGCCTTTAGGATCTTCTTGGGTGATAGTTGTTTGATCTTGCTAGAAAAGACAGAAACTTTGTGCTCACAAAAATAATTTCCGTAAATCACAGAAAAGAGATTTTGCCCTGATTCTTTTTGCAAAAGATTAATATACAAATTACCCTGGTCGTCCTAATTTGGTAGAAGTTTTGGAGTTCTAGAAGTATTAGCAAAAGTCAGATTACTAGAGACTATTCTGTTTTGATAGATTCTGTTTTCTTTGTGTTGTGTGCTTATTTTGATGGCTCTATGGTTTTCTTTGATAAGTTTTTGCCATAGAAAATTTGGAATATAGTAGATATACTACAGAAACAAAATATGAATTGGTTTGATACAACACTTATAGTAGTGGTTTGCTTTCTTATACTAACGGATCTCACGAAGGTTTTGTTGGGTTTTGTGTGATTGATGTTTTCAAGTTTTGGGTTATCTTACGATGGATGAAGGAACGATGTAAGAGCCTAAGCTTGGGGATTCCCCGACATCCCAAGCTATTATCCAAGAATGAGCAACCAACTAAGCTTGGGAATGCCCCCGAGTGGCATCCCCGCATTCTTCCAACAACTACCGGTATTTTACTCGAGGCTATATTTTTATTCGTCACATGATATGTGTTTTGCTTGGAGCGTCTTGTATGATATGAGTCTTTTCTTCTTTTATTTTGTGTTTTAAGTCATCAATCCTTGCTGGACACGCCTATTTGAGAGAGACAAAATTATATCATGACTTGCTAGAATTGCTCTCTGTGCTTCACTTAAATCTTTTATGAGCTAGGACTTGCTTTAGTGCTTCACTTATATATTTTTTAGCACGGTGTGCTTGTTATTTTTGAAGAAATGCTCTCTTGCTTCACTTAGATTTATTTTAGATTTAGTAAAATTTTGAAGAAATTCTCTCTTGCTTCACTTAAATTATTTTGAGAGAAAGAAAATTTGTTATGCTCATGATCTTCACTTATATTTGTTTGAGCTTAAGAAAAGCAACACATAAAAGTTAGTCCCAAAGTGATAGATATCCAAGAAGGATAAAGTAAAAAAATGTCATGAAGATCATTGGACAAAATAAACTTGATTCTTAGTAATATATTTTGAGATATGATGATGTGATATGTGAGTTATGTTGATGAGTAATTGTGCTCTAGTAAGAATATTGGTGTTAAGATTTGTGATTCCCTATGCATGAACGAAAGTCAATAATCATGCGATGAGAATTATATCCTACTTGTGGTGCATTATTCGGTGTTACTTATGCTTAATGCTTGCTTTACGAAATTATTTGTTTCTTGGTTGGTCGCTTCTCATTCTTTTTGCTAGCCTTCATTTTGCACTAAGTACGATCTCTACTTGTGCATCCAAAATCCTTCAAACCAGTTTTGCCACATGAGTCCACTATATCTACCTATATGCGGTATTATTTTGCCGCTCTAAGCAAATTTGCATGTGCCATCTCTAATTTTCAAAATAAACTTCTCTTTTGTGTATTTGTTTCGCTCGTGGAACAGTAACGGGTGGCTAATATTTTCCATGTTGGATGTGTTATTCTCACGATGAGTGTTTATTCACTTGTCATTGCATGAGAGTACGACAAAGGTTTTAGGGATGCCCGGTCCCGAAATGCAAAAATGAATTTACTTTATGTTGTCAAATAATAAATTCCTTCTTTATGTTGTCACGATGAGTGGTCTGTTTGCAAGAAACTAAGCGTGAATCTTTTGATGCTTCTTTTGTTAAGAAGTTATGTCCGAAAAATTTGATATGTTTGAATTTGTGCCCTCTGTTGGGAATTCAGGTGGCCTTATTACTATCTGGATGAGTTCGGTCTTTACTGGTGTTCCTATTTTCTCTGAAACATTTGCGCTCGGTGTTAGGCTCACCTCGACGCAATCTAGCGACTCGTGGACGCTAGTTAACATCTATGGTCCGTGTGTAGATCCTAATCAGACGATCTTCACCACTTGGTTGTTTGACATGGATATCCCCAACTGTGAAGATTGGCTCATTCTAGGCGACTTTAATTTTATCCGTGCACCAGACAACCGAAACAGGGGAGGGGGTGACGTGAACGATATGCTACTCTTTAATGAGTTTATCAGAAGGCAGTCATTGGTTGAGTTGCCAATTAAGGGGCGCTCCTTCACCTGGAGTAATATGCAAACGGATCCGTTGCTAGAGCAACTTGACTGGCATTTTACTTCTGTAAATTGGGCCGCGAAGTACCCTAACATTGTCGTTATGCCCTTGGGTAAACCCACGTCCGATCACGTGCCCTGCTATGTCAGCATACAATCCAAAATACCCAAGTCCAAACTCTTTCGCTTTGAAGACTTTTGGATCAAACTGTCGGGGTTCTTTGATGTTGTCAAACGGTCATGGGGCAAACGTTGCCATGCCCCAAATGCAGCCGCAGTGCTGTGCAAGAAACTCAGAACCCTTTGGTATGACCTTAAGCAGTGGAGCAAACACAACTCCAGGCTCTCGATGCTCATCGACAACTGTAACAAAACCCTCCTAGAGATCGATGGCCTAGAGGAGAAACGGCGTCTGACCACTCCCGAGTCTAACTTCAGAGCTATCTTGCGACAACATCTTCTTCACTTATTGGATTGTAAGAAGACGTACTGGATGAAGCGCTGCACGGTCAGAAATTTTAAATTTGGAGACGGTAACACGAAATTCTTCCACAGG
Source organism: Aegilops umbellulata (assembly GCA_032464435.1). Classification (NCBI taxonomy): domain Eukaryota; kingdom Viridiplantae; phylum Streptophyta; class Magnoliopsida; order Poales; family Poaceae; genus Aegilops; species Aegilops umbellulata. The sequence goes on from CP136056.1 coordinate 348,659,772, forward strand.
GCAGCCACTGAGCGGTACCGTAGAAACAACATTGCATCTCTCAAACTGCCGGACGACTCGGTCATACACGATCATGTTGGCAAGGAGGTTGTGCTCTTTCAGGCGTTCAAGGAGCGACTTGGGTGCTCCCACCAGACCCACATGAAATTTGACCTGGCTCGGATCATCAAGAAGGTAGAAGGCCTCCATGCTCTATATGTCCCCTTCACCCATAAGGAGATTGACGAGGTGAACAGAGAGATGCCGGCCGATCGTGCTCCAGGCCCAGACGGTTTCAGTGGTAGTTTCATCAAGTCGTGTTGGCACATCATTAGAGGGGATTTCTATCGGCTGTGCTCGGAATTTCATGCAGGTACCCTGGACCTTGAGAGCCTGAATACCGGTTTTATAACTCTCATCCCTAAAATTCAGTCGCCAGAGACTGCTAACGACTATCGACCAATCACCCTACTGAACTGCTGCCTTAAGATCCTGACCAAGCTCCTCGCTAACCATTTGCAACGAGTTGTCCTCAAAATTATACATAGAAATCAGTATGGATTTCTGAAAGGCCGCTCAATTCAAGATTGCGTTGCGTGGGCATACGAATTTGTTCATCAGTGTCAAGCCTCTGGGCGTGAGATTGCAATCTTAAAACTGGACTTCGCTAAAGCGTTTGACACGATTGAACATGCTCCAATGATGGAAATTATGAAGCACATGGGGTTTGACGATTGGTGGTTGGGATGGATCAAATGCTTATTCGCGACGGCTAAATCCTCTGTTCTACTCAATGGTGCATCGGGAAGGCAGTTCTTTTGCTTGCGTGGGGTACGCCAAGGAGACCCGCTGTCCCCGCTTATCTTTGTGCTCGCTGCAGATCTGCTACAAGCTACCATAAATGACTCCTACAGAGCGGGCAATCTCCATCTGCCAATCCCAACTAGGGATGAGAACTTTCTTGTGATTCAGTACGCCGACGAGATGATCCTTGTGTTGCCTGCTGAGGAAAACCAAGCTAATACCATCAAGTCCATCCTGCAGGATTATGCGTCCTTGGTGGGACTGCACATCAATTTTCAAAAGTCGACTCTCATTACAGTCAACACCGCCGCGGACACGACCGCGCGTTTAGCACGGGTCTTTGGCTGCGCCGTTGGATCCATGCCATTTTGATACCTAGGGTTGCCCATGGGAACGGCCAGGCCGACTGTCGCAGACCTCATGCCGCTAGTGTCATCGGTTGAGCGCAAACTCTCCACGGCAGCCTCTCTGCTTGACCTTGGCTCGAAGCTCACACTAGTGAACTCGGTGGTGACCTCCCTGGCAATCTATGCGATGTGCTCCATCAGGATTCCCCCGAAAATACTTGAGCATTTGGATAAACTGCGGCGATACTGTCTTTTGGCAAAAAACACGGACGATGGCCTGAAGTCTGTCTCCCTGGCGGCCTGGGAGTTAGTCTGCAGGCCCAAGCATAAGGGTGGGCTCGGGGTGCTCGACCTGAAAATCCAAAACCAGGGTCTGCTGCTCAGACAGTTGCACAAACTCTATAACCACGCGAACATCCCATGGGTTGATCTTGTGTGGGACACGTACTATGAGGGCATGGTCCCGCATGCTTCTGGATCGTGTGGGTCGTTCTGGTGGAAGGACGTCATGAAATTGGCACCAACATACAGAGCGATCACTTCGGTTGGGGTGGGGGACGGGAGCTCAACTTTGTTCTGGAAAGATGCCTGGCACGGTGACACTCTGGCTGACAGTCACCCCCGCCTGTTCTCCTTCGCCAGACATGAGGACATATCTGTCAAAGTGCTCCTGACGTCGTCTACGCTCGGCCAAAATTTCCATCTCCCGCTGTCGATCCAAGCTAGAGAAGAGTTGGATGATCTTCGGTCCTCCCTGGCCGATGTGCAGCTCACGGAGGTGCACGATGCCTGGAGTCTAATTTGGGGATCGGAGGAGTTCGCTACCAGCAAATTCTATCTTCATTGCTTTCGGGATATGGAAGCGGACGATGCATTCAAGTGGATTTGGAAATCAAAGTGCACTAACAAATGGAAGGTTTTTGTGTGACTGCTCCTTGCGGATAGACTGAACACCCGGGGTCTGCTCAAGAGGAAACAAATGAAGTTGAGAGATGACAATTATGCCTGCCTGCTGTGTAATCGCCCACCCGAAGAAACGGCTGAGCACTTGTTCTTCCACTATGATTTTAGCAGCGCGTGTTGGGGAAAGATGGGGATCACGTGGCCTCCGTATGGCAACCGGGTGCAACTCTTGCATGCAGCTAAAAACACGTGGGGCAGGCCGATGTTCATGGAAGTATTCGTCATAGCCTCTTGGAGCATTTGGAAGGAACGCAACAACAAACTTTTCAGGAACGTGGCGCCGACCGTCGAGGGTTGGGCCCAGAGATTCAAAATGGACTTCGGTATGATTAGACATAGAATCAAACAGGCCTTGGTGCCTTTTGTTGATCAGGTCGTTGACCTGTTCTAGTAGCATAGCCTTGTACCTTTGTGTATAGGGATTCTTTAAACTCCTTCTACCCCCCATGTAACTTCTATCCCATGTAATCTTGTGTCTTGAATAGTAATACAAAGTCAGTGGGGGGCTTCCCTCACTGTCCCAAGCTTTCAAAATAAAATAAAATAAATAATAAATTCCTTGGAAAGTGTTGGTATGCAAGGCACTCGTGGATACGGCTAGCCATGGAAAGTGAAAGTATGGTGGAAAAAGGAATAAACTTTATTTTCTGTTTGGGAACCGCCTATGGCATATCTAGCATGGAAATTGTCCGTAGCTCTACGCCGTTTTCATTGGTGGGATGGATACACCTCCCAAAATGTTTTTATCTCAGTTTTTTCGCTTTGACCTCTCGCACCTCTACAAATCCCTACTTCCCTCTGTGAAGGGCCTTTCTTTTACTTTATGCAATTTTATTTTGAATTTGATTCTCCATCTTCTCTTATAAAAGCACCAACTAAGAGGCAATATGATCGCACTTAAGCATTGGGTGTTGCTAATATTCGAGTGTGTTTCATGAATGAATCAATGTTTGAGCATGATGGGCTAGGGATAACTTGTTTTAGCATTGATATTTTGAAAGACATGGTTGCTTGTTGATATGCTTGAGTATCTAAATTATTATGTCAAAACTAGAATATTGCTTTGAATAACATAAAATTCCAAATGTCCATGCTATGAAGAAAAGAATAAGATATGACTTGATAAACAGCACCCCACATCAAAAATTCTATTTTTTATCACTTACCTACTCGAGAACGAGCAGGACTTAATCTTGGGGATGCTGATACGTCTCCAACGTATCTATAATTTTTTATTGTTCCATGCTATTTTATTATCAATCTTGGATGTTTTATAATCATTTTATATGATTTTTTGGTACTAACCTATTGACATAGTGCCAAGTGCCAGTTCTTGGTTTTTCCATGTTCTTTACATTGCAGGAAATCTAATCAGACGAAGTCCAAATGCCACGAAACTCCACGATGATTTTTTATGGGCCAGAAGGAAGGCAATGGGCCCTGGTTGCACCTGGGGGGTGCCCCGAGGGGGGCACTCCAGGAGGACCAGCCGCGCCCTGGTGGGTTGTGCCCACCTCGGGTGCCCCCCGGACCGCCTCTTTGCTCTATAAATACCCCAAAAATACCAGAACCCTAGAAGCATCGACGAAATATTCATCCAGCCGCCGCAGAGTCTAGAACCACCGGATCCAATCTAGACACCATCACGGAGGGGTTCACCACTTCCATTTGTGCCTCTCCGATGATGCGTGAGTAGTTCTTTGTAGACCTTCGGGTCCGTAGTTAGTATCTAGATGGCTTTCTCTCTCTCGTTAAATTCTCAATACAATGGTCTCTTGGAGATCCATATGATGTAACTCTTTTTGCGGTGTGTTTGTTGGGATCTGATGAGCGTCGAGTTTATGATCAGTTATATCTTTTTATATCCATGAAAGTTATTCGAGTTTCTTTGATCTCTTATATGCATGATCTCTTATAGCCTCGTATTTCTTCTCCGATATTTGGGTTTTGTTTGGCCAACTTGATCTATTTATCTTGCAATGGAAGAGGTGCCTGGTAGTGGGTTCGATCTTATGGTGCTTGATCCCAGTGACAGAAAGGGAACCGACATGTATATATCATTGCTACTAAGGATAAAAAGATGGGACCCTATCTGCCACAATAGATAAATGATCTTGTCTACATCATGTCATCGTTCTTATTAAATTACTCCGTTTTTCCATGAACTTAATACACTAGATGCATGCTGGATAGCGGTCGATGTGTGGAGTAATAGTAGTAGATGCAGGCAGGAGTCGGTCTACTAATCTTGGACGTGATGCCTATGTAATGATCATTGCCTGGATATCGTCATAATTATTTGAAGTTCTATCAATTGCCCAACAGTAATCTGTTTACCCACCGTTTGCTATTTTCTCGAGAGAAGCCACTAGTGAAACCTACGGCCCCCGGGTCTTCTTTCTCATATATTTGCCTTGTGATCTACTTTTCCTTTGAGTTTTTATTCAGATCTATTAAACCAAAAATATGAAAATACCCTTCTACGTTTTATCTCTATTTATTTTATTTGGCATTCGATTTATCAATCTAGTACAATTTACCTCACGTCTGTTTGCCTTGAGGCGTCGTACCCTGAAAGGGATTGACAACCCCTTTAAAACGTCGGGTTGCGAGGTGTTGTTGTTTGTGTGCAGGTGCTTCTTACGTTGTGTTGCTTGGTTCTCCTACTGGTTCGATACCTTGGTTTCATAACTGAGGGAAATACCTACCATCGATGTGCTACATCATCCCTCCCTCTCCGGGAAAATACCGACGTAGTTTCAGCTACCATTAGAGCCATATTCCATTATGGTGAAGCTTTGTGATGTCATTGCGAGCCTCCAATTACGTTGTGTAGATAGCCCCAACCTTGTTTGTAAAGGTTCGGTCACCGCCTCCAAGGGCACCAATAGTCGAATCATGGCATCTCGCATTGTGTGAGGGCATGAGGAGAATACGGTGGCCCTAGTGGCTTCTTGGGGAGCATTGTGCCTCCACACCGCTCCAACGAAGACGTACTTCCTCTCAAAGGTAAGTAACTTTGGTAACACATCCTCGTCTCCACCGACTCCACTCTTGGTTATCTCTTACCTTTACTTGTGCAAGCTTATATTGTGTTGTATCCCTTGCTTGCTTGTGTGCTTGTTGTTGTTGCATCATATAGGTTGCTCACCTAGTTCCATATCTAGACAACCTATTTGATGCTAAGTTTAATTTGGTAAAGAAAAGCTTAAAATTGTTAGTTTCCTATTCAACCCCCCCCCCTCTAGTCAACCATATCGATCCTTTCACTTGGGTTCTCCATTCATCTAATGAGCTCATATCAAATAACCTATTTTCACCGTCAGGTTTGAAATCATAGTTGTGTTCTTTAATTGCACAATAAGCTTATGTTCTAACTCAAGAGGCAAATGACAAGCTTGTCCATAAACCATTTTATAAGGAGACATACCCATAGTATTTTTATATGCAGTTCTATAAGCCCAAAGTGCATCACCTAATTTCTTAGACCAATTCTTCCAGGACCTATTGACAGTTTTTTGTAAAATTAATTTTATTTCTCTGTTGCTAAGTTCAACTTGATTACTGGACTGAGGATGATAGGGTGATGCATTTCTATGGTCAATATCATACTTAGCAAGCATTTTACGGAAAGCACCATGAATAAAATGTGAACCACCATCAGTCATTAAATATCTAGGGACTCCAAACCTTGGGAAAATCACTTCCTTAAGCATTTTAATAGAGGTGCTGTGATCAGCACTAATAGTTGGAATAGATTCTACCCACTTAGTAACATAATCAACAGGAACCAAAATATGAGTATACCCATTAGAGGAAGGAAAAGGTCCCATGTAATCAAATCCACAAACATCAAATGGTTCAACAGCAAGTGAATAATTCATAGGCATTTCTTGACGCTTACCAATATTACCTACTCTTTGACATTCATCACAAGATAAGAAGAACTTACGAGCATCCTTGAAGAGAGTAGGCCAATAAAACCCAGATTGCAATACCTTGTGAGCAGTTCTGTCTCCCGCATGATGTCCTCCATAAGCTTCAGAGTGACATTTCCATAGGATTTGTTCCTGTTCATGCTCAGGTACACAACGTCTGATAATACCATCTACTCTTTCTTTATAAAGATGTGGGTCATCCCAAAAGTAATGTCTTAAATATAGAAGAATTTTTTTCTTTTGTTGATATGTGAAACTAGGTGGTAAATATTTAGCAACAAAGTAATTAGCATTGTCAGCATATCAAGGTGTACTATTGGAAACATTTATTGCAGCTAACTGCTCATCAAGAAAACTATCATTAATAGGTTGTGAGTCATCAAGAATATTTTCAAGCCTAGACAAGTTATCAGCCACGGAGTTCTCAGCTCCTTTTCTACAGTGATATGCAAATCAAATTCTTGTAGCAAAAGAACCCATCGAATAAGGCTAGGTTTGAATCTTTCTTTTCCATAAGATACTTTATTGCAGCATGATCAGTGTGAACAATTACTTTTTAATCTACAATATACGATCTAAATTTATCACAGGCAAACACCACTGCTAAGAATTCTGTTTTAGTAGTAGCATAATTTCTTTGTGCGATGTCTAGAGTTTTACTTGCATAATGAATAACATTCAGATTCTTCTCAACTCTTTGTCCTAGAACAGCACCAACATCATAATCACTAGCATCACACATAATTTCAAAAGGCAAGTTCCAATCAGGTGGTTGAACAATCGGTGCAGAAATTAAGGCTTTCTTGAGTGTTTCGAAGGCTTCTAAACAATCATCATAAAAAAAGGAATATCCCTTTGCAAAAGATTTGTAAGAGGCCTAGAAATTTTAGATAAGTCTTTGATAAATCTCCTATAGAAACTAGCATGACCAAGGAAACTACGAATACCTTTGATATCTTTAGGACAAGGCATTTTCCCAATTGCATCAACCTTAGCTTTGTCCACCTCAATACCTCTTTCAGAAATTTTATGGCCCAAATCAATACCTTCATTAACCATAAAGTGGCACTTCTCCCAATCCAAGAAAATATTTTTTTGCTCACATCTCTCCAAAACTCGGTCAAGATTCCTTAAACAATCATCAAAAGACTTCCTATAAACAAAAAAGTCATCCATGAAAACCTCAACAATCTTTTCACAATTACCATTCTATAGCCTGTAACAATTCTTTCTGAAACAAGTTCATTGTTATCATTAGGAACAACAGTAATACCTCCCTTCTTGGGGGCACAATAAATGGGACTTATCCATCTACTATCAGCTATAGGATAGATTATACCTGCTTCCAAAAGTTTTAATATTTCCGTTCTTACCACCTCTTTCACTTCGGATTTAACCGACGTTGGTGATCAACAACGGGTTTAGCATCAGGTTCCATATTAATCTTGTGCTGACATAGAGTGGGATTAATGCCCTTTAGATCATCAAGAGTACCCAATAGCAGCTCGGTGCTTCCTTAGAACTTTAACAATCTTTATTCTTCATGTTCTAAAAGGTTAGCACTAATAATAACAGGATATATCTTCTTCTCATCAAGATAAGCATATTTCGAAGTGTCTGGCAATTGTTTTAATTCAAACACAGGATCACCTTTAGGTGGAGGAGGACCTCCTACAGTTTCAATAGGAAAATTGTGTTTAAGCAGAGGACGTTGTTCAAAGAAAATCTTATCTATTTCATTTCTTTCATCCATATGTAAATCATTTTCATGGTCTAGCAAATATTGTTCTGAAGGATCAGTAGGAGGTACATCAAAAGAAGCAAGACCAATTATTTCATCCTTACTAGGCAATTATTTTGTATGAAGTCTTCTACTAAACTTGGGAAAATTGAACTCATGAGACTCATCAATAAAGCTAACACCGACATTTTGTTTCTCACAATCTATTTTAGCATTAACGGTGTTCAAGAAAGGTCTACCAAAGATAATGGGACAAAATTCATCTTGTGGGGAACCAAGAAAGTCAGTAGGATATTTTGTTTTACCACACAAGACTTCAACATCTCTAACAATCGCAAGTGGTGTGATGGTGTCTCTATTAGCAAGTTTAATAGTAACATCTATGTCTTCTATCTCAGCGGGTGCTATATCATTCATAATTTCTTGATATAAGGTAAAGGGAATAACACTCACGCTAGCACCTATATCACATAAACCATGATAACAGTGATCTCCTATATTAACTGAGACAACAGGCATGCCAACAACAGGTCTATGTTTATCTTTTTCATCGGGTTTGGCAATTCTAGCAGCTTCATCACAGAAGTAAATAACATGCCCATCAATATTATCAACTAGGAGATCCTTAACCATAGCAACACTAGGTTCTACCTTGATTTCTTTAGCTGGTTTAGGTGTTCTAATATAACTTTTATTGACCATAGTTGAAACTTTAGCATGTTCCTTCATTCTAACAGGAAAAGGTGGTTTTTCAATATAAGCAGTAGGAACAACTTGATCAACATTATAAATACTAGTTTCATCTTTAGCTATTACCGGTTCTTTAGTTTCTTCTTTAATAGGTGGGTGATATTTAAACCACTTCTCCTTAGGGAGATCAACATGAGTAGCAAAAGAATCACAAAAGGAGGCTACTATCTCAGAGTCAAGTCCATATTTAGTGCTAAACTTTTGAAAAGCATCGGTATTCATAAAAGATTTAACACAATCAGACTGAAGCTTAATACCTGACTCTTTACCTTCATCGATTTCCCAATCTTTAGAGTTGCGTTTAATTCTTTCTAAAAGATACCACCGGAATTCAATAGTCTTCTTCATAAAGGAACCAGTACAAGAAGTATTGAGCATGGATCGATCATTATGAGAAAGTCGAGCATAAAAATTCTGAATAATAATATCTCTTTAGAGCTCATGATTGGGGCATGAATATAACATTGACTTAAGCCTCCCCCAAGCTAGAGCGATACTTTCTCCTTCTAGAGGCCAAAAATTTTATATATATAATTCCGATCACGATGAACTAGATGCATAGGATTTTCAATCGATTCCAATTCCAAGATAAAGGGAAAACCCTTCTTCTTAGCTTCATCTCTGGGTAAACCTGCAAGCTTAAACAAACCACAAATTTCTTCCACATATATCAAGTGCACATCAGGATGTTCGGTTCCATCTCTTGCATAAGGATTAGCTAGCAGTTGTTCTATCATACCCGAAGGAATTTCATATTCAATATTTTTAATAGGTGCAGTAGGTTGAGGGGTGACTAATTGTGGTTCCGATCGAGGTGAAGATACCCCTAACTAGCCCCTCAAAGGGTTGTTCTCCATAGTAACAAGTGACAATAAATTTCAGCACGTAGTAATAATTTTTCCTTACCAAGAGCGCTTCACTCCCCGGCAAAGGCGCTAGAAAAGAGCCTTGATAAGCCACAAGTATAGGGGATCAATCGTAGTCTTTTCGATAAGTAAGAGTATCGAACCCAACGATGAGAAGAAGGAAAGGACAAGTGGTTTTCAGCAAGGTAATGTCTGCAAGCGCTGAAATTGTAAGTAACAGAGTAGTTTGATAGCAAGATAATTTGTAACGAGCAAGTAACGATAATCGTATCAAAAGTGCAGCAAGTTATCCCAGTCCTTTTGAGGCAAAAGACATGCCAAAAAGGTCTCTTAAAATAAGCAAAGCGTTCTTGAGGGTACACGGGAATTTCATCTAGTCACTATAATCATGTTGGTGTGATTTATGCTCGCCACTTTGATAATTTGATATGCGGGTGGATGATACGTCTCCAACGTATCTATAATTTTTTATTGTTCCATGTTGTTATATTATCAATCTTGGATGTTTCATAATCATTTTATAGTCATTTTATATCATTTTTTGTACTAACCTATTGACATAGTGCCAAGTGCCAGTTGCTCTTTTCTGCATGTTTTTTACATCACTGAAAATCAATATCAGACGGAGTCCAAATTTAACGAAACTTCACGAAGATTTTTTTTGGACCAGAAGACACATAATGGGCCTTGGCTGCGCCCGGACCGCCTCTTTGCTCTATAAATACGCCAATATTCCAGAAACCCTAGGGGAGTCGACGAAATATTGATCTAGCCGCCGCAGAGTCCAGAACCACCAGATCCAATCTAGACACCATCTCGGATGGGGTTCACCACCTCCATTGGTGCCTCTCCGATGATGCGTGAGTAGTTCTTTGTAGACCTTCGGGTCCATAGTTAGTAGCTAGATGGCTTCCTCTCTCTCGCCGAATTCTCAATACAATGATCTCTTGGAGATCCATATGATGTAACTCTTTTTGCGGTGTGTTTGTTGGGATCTGATGAACTTTGAGTTTATGATCAGTTATATCTTTTTATATCCATGAAAGTATTTGAGTTTCTTTTGTCTCTTTTATGAATGATTGCTTATAGCATCATATTTCTTCTCCAATATTTGGGTTTTGTCGTGGAATTGTCACGACAGATGTCCTCTTGCAAGGACTTAGTCGTGGAGCCATCGCCGCTAGGAAGCTTAAAGGGGTTCATCGGGACAAAGGACACGAGAGGTTTTTATACTAGTTCGGCCCCTTACGGTGAAGGTAAGGCCTATGTCTAGTTGGGTTGGTATTGTTTGATGTTTCGATGACCAGGGAGCGAGATACGCTATGCCCGGCTCTCGATGGGTTTTTTCTTGCCCTAAGCCGTCGGCGGGTCGTCCCCTTATATACACGGGTTGACACCCTGCGGCCTACAGAGTCCCGGCCGGCTCATAGACAGTGTCCGGCCCGGTGACTAGTTAATTCTACCTTTTGTTACAAGTCTTGCCATCATGGCGGTTTACCACTACGGGCCTTAAGCCGCCTGTGGGCCTTAGACCCTTTATTGAACCGCCATATTCATGCTTGGTCTTGGGCTTCTCTCTGACGAGTCTTCTTTGCGTAACCCGGCCCCTCCTGGGCGGTTTACACAAATGGTTATATCCCCAACATTAGGCCCCAGATTGATTTGAACTGGTTCATGTCAATCTTAAAATACCTTAAGAAATGAATCTTCAGTCTTCTGCCTGTGCAAAGATTTTTAACCCGCCATGAAGTCATCTTCTGGATCCGTGTTAACCCACCGTGACGTCATCTTTACTTAAATTCATATTTTACTCCGCCATATCCTCCAACGGATCTTTGCTTTTACTGACCGTTTCGAAAACCGAGGCATCGGGGCCGCTAGATAATGATGTTTGGTCTCCTCGTTTCTCGCGCTGTCTCAGTCGGTCTCCCTTATAAATAGGCACGACCTAGGTCTTCCATTCTCCCCCCTTTCGGTCATCCTCTTCCTCTCGCTGTCTCTCTGCTACTCGAGCTCCGCCGCCGCCGCCGTCGAGCTCTTCGTCTTCACCGACTCAGGCCGCTGCATCAACCCGAATCCGACCAGAACTCAACGGCGAATCTCCGCAGCCCATCCACATCAGTAAGTTCCCTTCTTTCCCTTTCCTAGATCTGCATTAGAGCTTCTTCGAGTTCGTCGGTGTTCGTTGCCGCCCGTGGTGAACCCTTGATGTCCTTCACCTTTGATGCCCTATTCAGATCGTTGAATAGCATAAAACTGCTGCTGTCGTTGTTTGTACCTATCTTGCATAAGAATAGATCTCATTCCCCTTGTTTGGAAGCCCTCTTCGAGTATATGAACTTCTCTGTACTGTATTTAGGTCTAGAGATTTTTTTTCCAGAACGACCGTTTGATCCAAAATAATAATTGCGACTTGTGAAACCTGTTTGCTCCACACTTAGCCAAAAATTACCTCTGTTGAATCTTTGATACCTGCAGCGGTTTAAACATTATTGCATAGTCACCTATATGTCATTAGACCCCTTCTGAAGCCGCCACCTTGAATACATTAAAATGCTCTCTTCGGGGTTATGGTTTAAACCAGAAATTTTTACTTTGTCATAGGCTTCCACTTACACCATGGCACCTAAAGCTCCCAAGGCTCCTGTGACCTGCAACTGGGTCCCGTCTATTGTCACAGAAAACAAACTGTCTGAATTTGTGAAGTCCGGTCATTTTCCCAAGAAGGAGGTCATGTATTATCATGCTCCTGACCCGTCCGAGGAGAAACCTCGTCCCAAAGAAGCGGAGGTAGTAGTTTTCACGGATCATATGAGCCGGGGATTCGCTCCACCCAGTTCAAAATTCTTTAGAGACGTTTTGCACTTCTTTGACTTAAGACCTCAAGACATCGGGCCCAATTCTGTGTCAAATATCTGCAACTTCCAATTTTTCTGTGAGGTCTACATTGGAGAAGAGCCCAGCCTACTTTTGTTCAGAGAATTGTTATATTTAAACCGGCAGAACGAGCGCGCCAATGGGCCCAGTCTGGAACTTGGTGGCATATCAATTCAAAGGCGGAGAGACTGCCTGTTCCCCTATGCTGGATTGCCGAGTCATCCAAAGGACTGGAACCAGACATGGTTCTACTGCCAAGACACTTCTCTGGCTGGTGAAAACCCGCTGCCCGGCTTTCGCGCCTTGCGCCTTGAATCTGACCATCCGCTACCAGACAAGTTGACTGCCATTGAGCGTCTGCCACTCACCCCCACCATCAAGAAGATCAAAGCTCTTTTGGGGAACGGCTTAGATGGCATCGACTTGGTCCGAGTCTGGGTTGCTTGGAGAGTAATTCCGTTAAGCCGCCGTCCCGGCTTAATGTGTACCTACTTAGGCGAAAAGGATGATCCTCAGCGTCATAGTTCTGACGACTTACCAGATGACATGGTGGAGGCTACAACCCAGTCCTTGTTGAAAGAGGGCACAGTGACCAGCAACGCCTTCGGCTTACTGCCCTTCTACAAGAAGAACCCAGCCCCTGCAGTAAGTCATCAGCTTCAATAACTACTCTTTATCATGTATACTTTGCTTTTACTTATAACCTTTTATAATTTCTCACAGGAAAATGACGGCTTCTGGAAGGTCCAGTATGACCATGAGGCGGCCAAACAAGCCAGGGCGGCTAAGAGAGCCGATAGAAAAGCCGCCAAGCCTACCACTTCTAAGAAAAGGAAACCAAGCGCCTCAGAGATGTTCCAACTTGATGACTCTGATGACAATGAAGAAGAGGTAACTTTTAAACTTCCCTGACTCTTTTATCATCATCCCACTGACATTACTTCTTTTTCAGGAAGACACAGGAAACAGCCAACCCGTCGAAGAAGAGGTAACTATAATCTCCTCCGACTCCGAGCCTCTGCCGCGTCAGAGAATTCGAAGAGTGACCCAAAAAGTAAGATTTTCACATCCTTTGGCTTACCAAGACCCTGACTTTCTTTTGAAGCGACAGCAAATTGCAAGCCGGAGGCAGACCCGGACCAGCAAGGACGCAGAGCTCTCCTCCGGCTTACCTGACGTCACCAGGAAGCGTCGAAACAAGATTATCTCCGACTTACGTTCTGCTTCACCTTTGGCGGGTTTAATTCGTCAACCTCTTAATTCATCTGACTCCAATTATCAGGATACCTCTCCTTCCTCCGGCGAGTCTATGCAGTCAAACATGCCGGCCTTTAAGACTGCTCCTGGGTAATGTCGATTTGTTTACCTTATGCTTTATCTTACTTATATTTTGGCACTCACCTTTCCGCCTTGTCCACAGTGTGCAAGTGAAGCCCAGGAAGAAAACAAAGAAGGATAAGCCGGCCCAAGACCCTATAGTGACTGAGTCAGAACTGGGCACGGCTGCCCCCGACTCTTCCACACATCAACCGCCACCTGAACCGGCTCAAGATATTCCGGCACCAACTTTTGACCCGCCTGCTGAAGATATTCTTGATGATTCTGTTAACCCGGAAGCGCTTAGCCCAGCCAAGACGACTGACCCAGAAGTGGAAATTCTCAAGACTCAGTTTGTTGAGCCGGCCCGGCCCACTGTTCTTGCCAAGTGTTCTGCTAAGGAGGAGTTGCTAGAGCGCCGTAAAGCCAAGATGGACATCACTGACTATACTCATTTGAGTATTGGAGAGATCGTCTCGGGCTATATCAACCAGGTGCATAGCAGCCATGACCTAGAAGTTGACATGGTGAAGCAAATACAGCAAAAATCTGATGTATGACTTATGCTGCCTTACTGTCAATCATACTTACTGTACAAGCCCCCAAGTCTATTGCTTATGAGTAAATATGTTGTAGACTTAGAAAACTGTCTAGCACTGTTTATCCGGTTTAAAGAGAAAATACTTAACCCCGTTGTAGCCTGATACCTTGAACTTGCGATACGCATTAGCGCCCAAGTGCCAAGTTTCTTTGCTTGCAAAGTGCTTGGGACTTTAGTTTGTATAAGCCGGCGTAGTAATTTAGAATTCTTCAGCATACATTAGCCCCCAAGTGTCAAGTATCTTTTCTTGCAAAGTGCTTGGGACTTTAACTTTATTTGTATCATGATCCTGACTATGACCCGATACCAATGCAGACCACCATAAGTCAATTTGAGTCGGAGATTGCGGACCTGAAGAGCCGCCTGGCAGCCCAGGAACTTGAAACTCAAAAGGCCAACTCCAAGTTTGAATTCAGCGTCTCTAAACAAGAGAAATTGAAGAAGAACTTTGAATCGGAGAAGAAAACCTGGGCTGATGAGAAGGCATCTCTGGTGACTCCAGCCGAGACAGCCGAAGCATCCCTTGCAAAAGCAAACACCGAGCTGTCCGGCTTAAAGCGTCAGATATCTCGAATGGTCTCAGCAATCTTTGGTAAGTTACTTTATAGGAACCTCAAATATTGCAATCCTTCCTTTGATGACTAGGTTAATTATTGCCTCTAGCTTACCCTTTGCTTAATAATACAGGCCCCAGGAGCACAAACCTCAAGCAGGATATAGTGGTCAAACTGAAGGCAGTCTATACTCTAGTGGAGCAATTGTACACCGGGTGACAACGTGCTTTGGCCTTTGTGGCTTTATCAAATGATGTCCCCCATCTCCTGCAAGATGTGCTAAAGCGGCTTGTCGTGCTGCCTCAGCGGGTCCAAGAACTAAGACGGGCATCTGCCAGAGCCGGAGCTATAGCTGCCTTGAGCCGGGCCAAGGCGTGGATTCCATAGCTAGACCCGGCCGACCTCAGTCTTGGATAGCCGAGTCTGAAGGAAGATGGAACCTTATTTGATGAGGCGGACTTCACCACCTGCGTAAAAGACATACGCCCTGTGGCTACCCTCATTGGGAACGACACTGATCTTACCAAGTATCAGCCGGGTTATGACAACGAGAACCGGAGGATTCCAACACCTCATTATGATGATGTCAGCCTGATCCCTCCAATTCCTAAGCATACCTTTGCCCCTGAAGTCGACCCAACTGGTTTAATAGATGATGAAGCTAAGTTTGAAGCCTTGAGTGGCATTGACTGGGCCTCCTCAACCTTCCAGGACAGGGCAGCAGACGAAGAGGCGGAGAAGGATAACCCGGAATCGTCAAGCCAACCAAAGGAGTAAAGACGTCGGGTGTCATATGTTTGTGTCTTCACTATTCAGACTCGGGGAGTCTTGTGATAGAGTAGAAAAACTCTCGATTTTTGTTTATGGCGCTCAATACTTTCTTAAGACGCCATCACTGTATATTTCCAGCTTTTTATTGATCTTCTTGCTCCTTTATGCTTAAACAAAAGCCACTTGCCTTATCCTGCATGAGGTATAAACAAATAATCCTCTGGCCACTTACCACCGCGGGGGTCATATAAAGGTATTGATAACTCGGAGTATATACCAAGCAATATTAGGAAAAACCAACTTACGATTAAACTTAGCAGAGATAATCATAATGATATACCTGTGATGCTTGTATTTACCTCTCCGGCTCATATAACCCAACCCCTGAGGGTATTCTTAACTCCTTAAAATTGATATATAGAAGTTCACCTGGTTCGTAACAACCCGACATAACCAATATTAATCCGGAGGGACGAAGTCCACTCTATAATATTTTCAAGAGAGTCTCAAGATAGTTAAATATTGACACTTATAAAACATGATGAATAATAAATAAGATTTAAAGGCCTCTGATTCGAATAAGATCAGTGAACCGTTCCAAAGGGGTTAAGCTAAGATTCGAATATGATCATATAGCCCCCAGTGGCTGTGGCGATGCCGATCAAGCGGGTACCGACAGCTATGATCTCATTGGTTCGAATACGACCTATGTTTGAACAGGAAGCCCCCAAGTGACCATAAGAGTTGTTTAATGACGCTGTTTCGAATACGATCCACGTCAAGCCCAAAGGGGTTAAGCTATGATTCAAATATGATCAAGAAGCCCCCAAGTGGGTTTGGCAGTATGCCGATCAAATGGGTATCAACAGCTATGTTCTCTTTGGTTCGAATACGACCTATGTTTGAACAGGAAGCCCCCAGGTGACCATGGCTAGATTCAGATATGATCTTAAGCCGGACCAGAGAGAAAGCCGGATTCAGATATGACCCGTTCCCTGTTGGTTGTTTCCACCACATGACAAAGAAGACACATACACTTGTTTAGGGTGGAAAAAGGACAGAGGTCCTGCTTTATTGCTTTATCTAATATATACATTATCAAAATGTCTACATATTAGAGCCGGTGGCTCAAGTATAGTAAGGCCAAAGATGAGCGATATTCCACGGCCGGCGGGTCTCCTCCTCCGACTTACGTGAGTCTTTGTGCTCTCAAACATCGATAAGGTAGTATGACCCGTTGTTCAAATTCTTGCTGACCACAAAGGGTCCTTCCCAGGGAGGGGATAGCTTGTGCATATCAGATTGATCCTGGATGAGCCGGAGCACTAAATCGCCTTCTTGAAAGGTTCTGGACCTAACCCGGCGGCTGTGGTAATGGCGCAGGTCTTGCTGGTAAATCGATGAGCAGGCAATAGCCAAGTCTCGTTCTTCGTCCAACAAGTCAAGTGCATCTTGACGAGCTTTTTCATTGTCAGCCTCAACGTAAGCCGCCACGCGAGGTGAGTCATGACGGATGTCACTTGGCAGGACCGCCTCTGCTCCGTACACAATGAAGAAAGGTGTGTAACCCATAGATCTGTTAGGTGTAGTATTGATGCTCCAAAGTACAGAGGGCAACTCTTCCACCCAACAACCCGGCGTCCGCTGTAAGGGGACCAAGAGCCGGGGTTTGATGCCCTTCAAGATCTCCTGATTTGCTCTTTCTGCTTGACCATTGGACTGAGGGTGAGCAACAGCCGAAACATCAAGCCGGATATGTTCCCTTTGACAGAACTCTTCCATGGCACCCTTGGAGAGATTAGTGCCATTATCAGTTATGATACTGTGTGGAAATCCAAAACGAAAGATCACCTTTTTCATGAACTGAACCGCCGTGGCTGCATCACACTTACTGACCGGCTCGGCCTCGACCCACTTTGTGAACTTATCCACTGCCACCAGGAGATGTGTCTTTTTATCTTTAGACCTTTTGAAAGGTCCAACCATGTCAAGCCCCCAGACTGCGAATGGCCAAGTAATTGGAATCATCCTCAACTCCTGAGCCGGCACATGAGCTCGTCGTGAGAATTTATGACATCCGTCACATTTACTGACCAGATCTTCTGCATCAGCATGAGCTGTCAGCCAATAAAACCCATGACGGAAAGCCTTGGCCACAAGGGATTTTGAACCGGCATGATGACCGCAATCCCCTTCATGTATCTCACGAAGTATCTCCTGACCCTCTGCAGGCGACACGCAACGTTGAAACGCTCCGGTGACGCTACAGTGATGTAACTCGCCGTTAACGATTGTCATGGACTTGGACCGCCGGATGATTTGTCTCGCCAAAGTCTCATCCTCAGGCAACTCTCCCCAGGTCATATAAGCCAAATAAGGTATCGTCCAATCCGGGATGACGTGGAGAGCCGCCACCAGCTGCGCCTCCGGGTCTGGCACTGCTAGATCTTCTTCTGTAGGCAGCTTGACAGAAGGATTATGCAAAACATCAAGAAAGGTGTTAGGCGGCACGGGCTTACGTTGAGATCCCAGCCGGCTTAAGGCATCAGCCGCCTCATTCTTCCTTCGATCGATGTGTTCCACCTGATAACCTTTGAAGTGCCCGGCTACAGCATCAACTTCGCGACGGTAAGCCGCCATCAGGGGATCCTTGGAGTCCCACTTGCCTGACACTTGTTGAGCCACAAGGTCTAAGTCGCCCAAGCACCTTACCTGGCTCAAATTCATTTCTTTGGCCATCCGGAGACCATGGAGTAAGGCCTCATATTCAGCTGCATTGTTAGTACAAGGAAACATAAGCCGGAGCACATAACAGAATTTGTCACCGCGAGGGGAAGTTAAAACTACTCCAGCCCCCGAGCCTTCTAACTGCCTGGACACATCAAAGTGAATAGTCCAGTATGTGTTATCCGGCTTCTCCTCAGGCGCCTGCAACTCTGTCCAATCATTGATAAAATCCACCAAGACCTGAGACTTAATAGCAGTACGTGGCATGTACTTGAGACCGTGAGGCCCAAGCTCAATGGCCCACTTGGCGACTCGTCCCGTAGCCTCTCTGTTCTGGATTATGTCTCCCAAGGGGGAAGAACTCACAACAGTGATAGGGTGACCTTGGAAGTATTGCTTCAGTTTCTGGCTTGCCATGAACACTCCATAAACAAGCTTCTGCCAATGTGGATATCTTTGCTTAGATTCAATGAGCACCTCACTGATGTAATAAACCGGTCGTTGAACCGGATGTTCCTTGCTAGCCTCCTTGCGCTCCACGATGATCGCAACATTGACAGCTCGTGAGTTAGCGGCCACATATAACAGCAAAGGCTCTTTATCAATAGGAGCTACTAGGACCGGCGGTTCAGACAACTGTCTCTTTAAATCCTCAAAGGCAGTATTAGCAGCGTCGCTCCAGACAAAAGTGTCTGTCTTCTTCATCATCTGGTATAGCGGTAGGGCCTTCTCACCTAACCGGCTTATGAACCGGCTTAAGGTAGCAACTCGACCCGCCAATCTCTGAACGTCATTGATGCACGCCGGCTTAGCCAGAGAGGTGATTGCCTTGATCTTCTCCGGATTAGCTTTAATGCCCCTGTTCGAGACCAGAAAACCCAAAAGCTTGCCTGCAGGCACACCAAACACACACTTGTCCGGGTTAAGCATCATCTTGTAGACCCGGAGATTATCAAAGGTCTCCTTTAAATCAGATATCAAGGTTTCCTTCTCTCTGGACTTCACCACTATGTCATACACATAAGCATGAACATTGCGCCCAATCTAATTGTGGAGACAGTTCTGTACACACCACTGATAAGTCGCCTGGGCACTCTTAAGCCCAAAAGGCATAGACACATAGCAAAAGGCTCCAAACAGAGTGATGAAAGTCGTCTTCTCCTGGTCCTTAACTGCCATCTTGATCTGATGATATCCAGAATAAGCATCCAAAAAACTCAAATGCTCACAACCCGTCGTAGCATCAATGATTTGATCAATACGGGGGAGAGCAAAGGGATCAGCCGGACAAGCTTTATTTAAGCCCGTTTAATCCACACACATCCGCCAGGTGCCGTTCTTCTTGAGCACGAGCACCGGATTAGCCAGCCACTCCGGGTGAAAAACTTCGACAATAAACCCAGCCGCCAAGAGCCGGGCAACCTCCTCTCCAATAGCTTTTCGTCTTTCTTCGTTGAACCGTCGAAGAAACTGCCTGACCGGTTTATACTTCGGATCAATATTAAGAGTGTGCTCAGCGAGTCCTCCCGATACACCCGGCATGTCAGAAGGTTTCCATGCAAAGATGTCCCGGTTCTCACGGATGAACTCGATGAGCGCGCTTTCCTATTTTGGATCCAAGTTAGCACTGATACTGAAATGCTTAGACGAATCGCCTGGAATGAAGTCGACAAGCTTGGTCTCAGCAGCCGACTTAAACTTCTCGCCGGGTCATGTTCCGTGGTTGGCTTCTTGAGGGAGGTCATATCCGCCGGGTCAACATTATCTTGATAAAACTTTAGTTCTTCTGCAGCACAAACAGACTCAGCATAAGCTGTGTCGCCCTCTTCACACTCCAAGGCCACCTTTCGACTCCCATGCACAGTGATGGTGCCCTTGTGACCCGGCATCTTAAGCTGCAGATAAACATAACACGGTCGTGCCATGAATTTGGCATAAGCCAGCCGCCCAAACAAAGCATGATATGGACTTTTGATTTTGACCACCTCAAACGTCAATTTCTCAGCCCTGGAATCATATTCATCTCCAAAGGCCACCTACAATTCGATCTTACCGACCGGGTATGCCGACTTACCAGGCACCACTCCATGGAAGACGGTGTTGGATGTCCTTAAATTTTTATCAGTTAAACCCATGCGACGAAAGGTCTCGTAATAGAGGATGTTGATACTGCTACCTCCATCCATGAGTACCTTGGTGAATTTATATCCACCAACCTGAGGTGCCACCACCAAGGCTAATTGACCCGGATTATCAACCCGGGGAGGGTGATCTTCCCTGCTCCATACGATGGGCTGCTCTGACCACCTCAGGTAACGAGGAACTGCCGGCTCAACGGAGTTCACAACCCTCTTATGAATCTTCTGGTCACGTTTGCATAAGCTAGTGGTGAACACATGATATTGCCCACCATTCAGCTGCTTCGGATGGCTTTGATAACCCGACTGCTGCTGCTATCCTCCTTGACCGGACTGCTGTTGATTATAGCCGCCCTGATTTCCCTAAAAGCCGGAACTTGAACCGCCGCCCAGGCCATGAAAGCTGCCGGCACCTGAGCCGCCGCCCAACCCATGATTACCATCAAACATGTTGGAATTCTTGAAAGCTTTTGTGATGGCACAATCTTTCCACAAGTGAGTGGCGGGTCGTTCTCGGGTGCCGTGTCTCAGGCAGGGCTCATTGAGTAGCTGCTCAAGAGATGGACCTGACCCACCAGATCGAGGGGGCGGTTTTCCCTTACGTCTCTGATTGTTACCCTGCACATTGGCATTGGCCACAAACTCCGGGTTACCTTCCGCCTTGCGCTTATTGCCTCCTTGATTCGCCGGGTTATGCTGCTGACCCTTTCCATTGTCGTTCTTCTTTCCCTTCCCTGTCTTTTCCTCATCAGACGTGGGATCCTTGGTACTATCCGAGTCGACATATTTAACTAAAGCTGCCATCAGCGTACCCATATCGTTGCAATCACGCTTAAGGCGCCCCAGTTTCTATCTCAGCGGCTCAAAATGGCAATTCTTTTCCAACATGAGGACTGCAGAGTCGACATCCATCTTGTCAGATGAATGTATAATCTCCTTGACCCGGCGCACCCAATGAGTTGTGGATTCACCCTCCTCTTGCTTACAATTTGTCAAGTCCACAATCGACATATATTGCTTGCAAGTGTCTTTGAAATTCTATATCAATCGGGCCTTCAGCTCTGCCCAAGAACTAATGGAATTGGGTGGTAAACTCTTTAACCAAGACCGGGCCCTTCCGTCCAACATCATGGTGAAGTACTTAGCCATTGCTGCATCGCTGACCTCCAACAGCTCCATGGCCATCTCGTAACTTTCAATCCATGCTCCGGGCTGTAAGTCGGCCGTGTAATTTGGCACCTTCCGAGGCCCCTTGAAGTCCTTGGGCAAACACACATCACGTAGAGCCGGCACTAAACAAGGGACGCCTCCGGTTCTGGTGGCTACTCCTGCCTCAACAGAAGTCGTTGGATAATCCGGAAGGGCCTCCTGAGCTGTTAGCTGAGCCGCCAGTTGAGCCGCCCGCTCGTCCTCCTGACGTATTCGGTCCTGCACTGGGTTATAACCGCTGGGTTGGTTACGGCGCTGAGCGTTGCTTGATAAAGCCTCTGACTCCATGTGTCTGCTATAACTCGGGCTTCGGTTTGGACGAGTCGGAGCTAACCAGGGCGGTGGGGTTGAATGAATCCTGTCCCGGCTATAAGAATAGGTCTCTTGCTGAGCCAGGGCCGTCTGAACGAGATCTCTGATCCTCCGGGTCTCCATTGCAGTCGGATCATCATCGTCCACTGGAAGAGCCGCCAAACGTGTTGATGCTGCAATTAAGTTTTCCATGGGGTTGGAGAAGTGACCCGGTGGTATCGGCACTTACGGGGTGGTGCCATGTTCCCATGAGGAGGTGCCGTCACTTGAGGTTGAACTGGACCCCAGCTGTCACCAACTGACCGACCTCCGGCGGGTTACTTGGTCCCGCTCCGGGCGTCGCGAAGAGGTTCCGTGGATCGTAAACCAGGGGTAAACGGGACTGAGTTTTCTGATGCCTTCTCCTCATCACCTCATTAGACGCGTTCAGGCTCATGGTAAGCTGGAAAGCCTCTGGCTGGAGCTGCTGCGCCCAAGCATCCAAAGCCGCCCGTTCTGTAGCTAACCTGACATCCTCAGCTGCCAAGGCCTCCTTGGCCCGGGCTATCTCCTCACGAACCTGTGCTACCTCTGCATTATGCTCATCTTGATTCGCAGGGATAACTGTAGTGGTCAACAGGGCTGTAAGTTTATCCATGAGATCCATCAGCACCTGAGCCGGCGGGCGCACGGGGCCTCCTACCCCGGCTGCTCCTGACCCAGACGTTATGGCTGCTGCGGCAGTGGAATTTTGGTCGGGTTGAGTACCAGCCATGAAGACTCCTGCCCAATTTGGCGACTCGGAGGGGTCCGGAATAGTGCTGCCATCGGAACAACCCCCAAGCCCGCCATCTTGTACTGGATATAACGAATATGTTGAACCGGCGGACGAATACCCATCAGAGAGGACGGCCGTCTCACCACCACCTTCAGATCTTTCAGAAAGTTCCCCTCCGTGGATGCAGCCCACGAAGGCACGCTTCACGACGGGTTGAGCCCGGGCGAGTCTCGCGCGCTGAGCCATCTCGATGTGGTCGGTGCAGTTGTCCAGCTCAGGGCCCGGCTCACCAATCCGGCCGATGAAGACGTGGACTCCGCCGAAGGGGACCCGGTATCCGTACTCAACTGAGCCGGTGTAGATCTTGCCGCGACGACTCTTGGTCATCCGGCCGACTGTGTATCCCTTGAGCCCTTCGAAGCTGCCCTTCAAGAACTCAAATCCACCGTGCGCTAGCCCCATGGTGGGCGCCAACTGTCGTGGAATTGTCACGGCAGATGTCCTCTTGCAAGGAGTTAGTCATGGAGCCATCGCCGCTAGGAAGCTTAAAGGGGTTAATCGGGACAAAGGACACGAGAGGTTTTTATACTAGTTCGGCCCCTTACGGTGAAGGTAAGGCCTGCGTCTAGTTGGGTTGGTATTGCTTGATGTTTTGATGACCAGGGAGCGAGATACGCTATGCCTGGCTCTCGATGGGTTGTTTCTTGCCCTAAGCCGCCGGCGGGTCGTCCCCTTATATACACGGGTTGACGCCCTGCGGCCTACAGAGTCCCGGCCGGCGCATAGAAAGTGTCCGTCTCGGTGACTAGTTAATTCTACCTTTTGTTACAAGTCTTGCCATCATGGCGGTTTACCACTACGGGCCTTAAGCCGCCTGTGGGCCTTAGACCCTTTATTGAACCGCCATCTTCATGCTTGGTCTTGGGCTTCTCTCTGACGAGTCTTCTTTGCGTAACCCGGCCCCTCCTGGGTGGTTTACACAAATAGTTATATCCCCAATAGGTTTTGTTTGGCCAACTTGATCTATTTATCTTGCAATGGGAAGAGGTGCTTTGTAGTGGGTTCGATCTTACGGTGCTTGATCCAAGTGATAGAAGGGGAACCGACACGTATGTATCGTTGCTACTAAGGATAAAACGATGGGGTCTATCTCTACATAGGTAGATCTTGTCTACATCAGGTCATCGTTCTTATTGTATTACTCCGTTTCTCCATCAACTTAATACACTAGATGCATGCTGGATAGCAGTCGATGTGTGGAGTAATAGTAGTAGATGTAGGCAGGAGTCGGTCTACTAATCTTGGACGTGATGCCTATATAATGATCATTGCCTAGATATCGTCATGATTATTTGAAGTTCTATCAATTACCCAACAGTAATTTGTTTACCCACCGTTTGCTATTTTTCTCGAGAGAAGCCACTAGTGAAACCTACGGCCCCCGGGTCTCTTTCTCATATATTTGCCTTGTGATCTACTTTTCCTTTGAGTTTTTATTCAGATCTGTTAAACCAAAAATACAAAAATACCTCGCTTCGTTTTATTCTTATTTATTTTATTTGGCATTCGATCTATCAATCTACTACAATTTCTTCATGTACGTTTGCCCATCTTGGGGCGCCGCTACCCGAAAGGGATTGACAACCCCTTTTACAAGCCGGGTTGCAAGGATTTGTTATTTGTGTGCAGAGGTTGTTTATGTTGTGTTGCTTGGTTCTCCTACTGGTTCAATAACCTTTGTTTCTTCACTGAGGGAAGTACCTACCGTCTCTGTGCTGCATCCCTTCCTCTTTGGGGAAATACCGACGTAGTCCTAGCCGACATCAAAAGGAAGTTCTGGCGCCGTTGCCAGGGAGGATCTTCAACATATACTAGGTTCCTAATCCCAAATCTCATCTCCTCGCAATTTACATTATGTTCCATTTGCCTCTTGTTTTCCTCTCCCCCACTTCACAAAAATTTGCCGTTTTATTCGCCCTCTTTTTTGTTCGCCGTTTTCTCATCAGATCTCATGTTTGCTTGTGCTGTCATGTGCCTTCTATTTGCTTGCATCTTTGCTTGCTAAAAATATATTGATATGGATCTGCATCCACTTGCTAATCTTTTCAAGAGATCCAATTATGAGGAACCAATTGCTAGTGAGTTGAGTGCACTAGATTCTCTTTATGAAGTTTTGCTTGAGAATCGTGAATCTGAAAATTGTGATGAAGAAATTTATGAAGTGACTCATGATAGCTCCTTAATGAAAAGCATGATTGCAATGATTTTACTATAAATTCTATTAATGTCAATGGTGCAATTAATATGCAAAACCCCAAGCTTGGGGATGCTAATTTTGCTATGTCCACTACTTGTTGCAATGATCATGATCGGGGTGATGATTCTTATGATCTTGAAAATTTATTTAAATGTCATGATGAATATGCTTGTGATAATATTACAAGTGGTTTTGGAAGACTGTCACTTTAGCTAAGAATAATCCCACATATTTGGAGAGTGTTCAATCTTATGAAATTTTTGATGAAAGTGGGCTTGGAGAGGTCATGACTTTATTTGATGATAATCCCACTATTTTGGAAGAGTGTCAACTTTACATGCAAGTGGATCATGAAGAGAATATTATTTGTGATAGTTATATTGTTGAATTTGAATATGATCCTACATGTAATTATTATGAGAGAGGCAAATATGGTTGTAGAAATTTTCATGTTACTAAATTACCTCTCATTATGTTGAGATCGTCAATGTTTTATTCCTCTTCTTTGCATATGCAGATGGTTCTTGTCTTGATAATTTGTTTGCTTATAAGATTCCTATGCTAAGGAAGTATGTTAGAATTAAATATGTTTGTCACATGTTTTATGATGCTCTCTTGATGCTTCAAATTTTATCTTTCATGTGAGCATTAATAAAATCTCAAGCCTATATTGATGGCTATAAAGAAAGAGCTTGTTGGGAGGTAACTGAAAGTACTAGTTATCGACTAGAGGGGGGTGAATAGGCGATTTTTATGAAAGTCTTCAAAACATGGAAGTTTCGAAGACAAACAATAGAAATGAACCTATTAACATGCAGCGGAAGGTAGACTACACTAGGCAGGCCATAGTCAAGTATTCAATGAAGTGAAAGCACGAAGACTAATAGCAGCTGGGTAGTAATGATCAGGATGGAAGATAGTATGAGGCCAATCAGAACAGGTAGTTACACAGTGAAGTCAAACAGATAGTGCAAGCAGGCAATGACTTCACAAAGACAAAGTGTAAGTAAAGAGAGGGAGAAGATAGAACCAGTCTCTTAGAGAGGACAATGATTTGTTGGACCAGTTCCAATTGCTGTGACAACTGTACGTCTGGTTAGGGAGGCTGAGATTCAACTCAGAAGACCGCGTCTTCACCTTATTCCCCTTGAGCTAAGGACACCCAGTCCCCACCCAATCACTCTGGTAAGTCTTCAAGGTAGACTTCCGAACCTTCACAGACTTCGTTCACCGGCGATGCACAATGACTCTTGGATGCTCAGAACGCGACGCCTAACCAGCTGGAGGATACACAGTCCTCAAGTGTAACAAGTCTTCAGGTTATGCGGACAGAAAGACTTCAGTGATGCCCAACACTCTTTGGCTCTAGGTGTTTTGGGCTTTTTCCTCGCAAGGATTTCTCTCTCTCAAAAGCTTCGGAGCTGGGTTGCTCTCAAACGACAAAAGCCGTGCACTAACTCTAAGCAGCCACCAATTTATGGTGTAGGGGGTGGCCTATTTATAGCCACTAGGCAACCCGACCTGATTTGTCCGAAATGACCCTGGGTCACTAAGGAACTGACGCGTGTTCCAACGGTCAGATTTCAAACACACGCAACAGCTTGACTTGGGCTACAAGTAAAGTTGACTCATCCAGCTTTGGATAAGATTCGCTCTCATTGTCTTCGCTCGAAGACATAGGATCTGGTTGAGCATCACTTCAGTCACTCTTACTTTGTTCACTGGGACCCCACTTAACAGTATGGTGGTTCCCATGACTCAACAAAGAAGAAAAGGAAACTACGAAACAACTATGTCTTCGCACTCCCTAATCTTCACGTGAATGTCTTCTCTAGTCATAAGCTTCAGTGTGATTGTATTCACAAACCACCATTGTCTTCAATGTCTTCATACATTTTTAGGGGTCATCTTCGGTAGGTAAACCAAATTAATGAGGGACTACTACCTGTTTTATCCAGCAATTCTCACAAACACATTAGTCCCTCAACCAGGTTTGTCGTCAATACTCCAAAACCAACTAGGGGTGGCACTAGATGCACTTACAATCTCCCCCTTTTTGGTGATTGATGACAAACTGGTTGAAGTTTTCAACAGGAATAAAAGTATATGAAATTGTAAAGGATTTAGGTATTGTCTTCATAAGTAGCAAAAGGCTCCCCCTAAAAGATGTGCACATAGTTATTTTGCTTTTGGAATGCAAATGCACATGGCAGGTTGTACTTGTGGAGATCCTCTACAATTTATGAAGACAATTCATCATGCATGAAAAGATATAACGAAGATAATGACATGCATAACAAAAAATGGACGTCTGCAATATGACTTCGTGCGGGATTTATCATCGCACATGCGGAATTTATCATCGCAACACAGAATACCAGGAAAAGTAGCAGACGACCATCAAGTTTTTAAGTGTTACAACTCAAAGAACCAGAAGTATCAAAAAGCAAGAGTTGTAAGCACTTGGCAAAAGTATAGCAACCACCCATATGGACCCGCTTGAAGACTATCAACTCATATGCTTATCCCCCTTTTGTCAGTAAGGACCAAAAAGGTTTGAAGACATAGAGCCTCTACTCGTTCCCATGAGGAGTAGGTGAAGCAGCAGGGTCGTCGTTTGAGGTTCGGTTGTGCAGAAGAACTTGGTGTAGTGTTGATACGCGCCAAATTTGTAGGTGGTGATGTAGCATCATCTTCATCATCAATGATTCTGGCATTAACAGTTGCTGTTGAGGAAGAATAGTCAGAGTCTTCAAGTGAGGGAGTCCGACATAAGACAGCATTCCTGGGAGGAGTGGAATCAAACTTGAATCTCTCTGTGAAGCCGTCGTCTTGAAGATCAGCTTCAGCACTGAGCAATGTCAGACTCTTCCACGATCTCCGACAGGTTTCGTGAGTGACAAATGCATTCTTGGTGGCAAGGTTGCGAATGCGGTTGACATCCACCAAGAGGCTTTGCATCTGACGCTTCAGCCAGTCGTGATGCTTATCTCGCTTTTGATGCAAGGCAACGAGAAGCTCTCGGTAATTGAGAACACGAGAATGCTTTCGAGGCCTTTGAACTATTGTTCTTTCAGTGGCTTCAGTACGGGCACGATGAGGTGCACGTGTATTGCCAGCCAAAGGATAAACACGAGTGGCAGCCAGAACTCCTTCAATGGGCTGAGTGAAGCTTTGGTAATCAGCATTGTGAAGATAAATTGGCTCCTTGGCAGGTTCTGGGTAGATGGCTTCGACAGACATATCAACCTCTGGCAAGAATATGAGATGATTGCGCGCAGAAGGCTGATAGTTGACGGCAGAATGAAGCTTGATGTGGCACATTACCCATGGAGCATAGAATTTCAATCCAAAAAGATCAGAGCCAGATGCAGCCAATTGCCTGATGAAGAAGTCTTGAGCATTCAAGCTGATGCCATTGAAGATATAGAAAACCAATGTCTTCATTGCTCCTTCAAGCTTCGCTGCAGGAGAATGTCCCTTGATAGGCCATAGAGTTCGCCTAATAATATGATAAATAGTGCGGGGCAGATACTCTAGGTCTTCAACAGAGAATTCCCTTGGATATTTCGCGTCGCGTGGCAGTGGCTTCATCATGCTCAGCATTTGGCTCATGTTGGGCTCAGGCTTCTGGAAGATGCTCTCCAAAGCATTGCGGTGAAGCTGACAACCAGGTTCAAAGAGTTCACCTGGAGTGGGCAGGCCAGTGAGCTCAATAACATCAAGAGCTTTAGCTTCGTGATGTACATTGCCTGTCATCCACTCCAGGATCCATGTCTTTGGATCCCTGTTGTAGCCGCGAATGTGGAGGGTGGCATAGAATTGTAGCAGAAGCTCTTCGTTCCAGTGCTCTTTATCAGTCACAAATTGTAGCAGACCAGCATCTCTGAAACAATCAAGTGCTTCTTCCAAGCAAGGCAGTCCAGCAATAGCTTCACAGTCTAGACGCATATGGGGAAACATGCGCCCTTGATCATAAAGGACACATGAATAGTAACTGCGTTGCTAATAGCTCCATAACCAATCAGATGAAATTCTTGGCTTGGAATACGGATTCTTGGCACTATCAAAGAAGGTGTTGTGTGCTTTGAAACCATTTACATTGAATGATCCTGGTGAAGTAGCAGTACCTGGGAACCTTGGCAACCTTGGCTTAGGCTTCTGGACCTGAGGCCTGTGCTCTACACGATAGTCAAATTGTGGACCGGTAGCAGGTGGAGGAACCAGAATGGGCCATCTGACAGTAACAAGCTGACCATGATCAAATGCTTGCTCAATGGTGTGTGGCCTTGGAGGCGGTATAGGAGCAGTGGCATTGGCATTAGCATTAGCTTCAGGCTGCTGCTTGGCTTCAGGTGCAGCATTGTCTTCAGGTGCATTAGAAGCTTCCGGCTCATTCACTTCTGGCACCACATTAGCCTCAGTCATGACAAAGTCATTGGCTTCAGTAGTGTTATTTGTGGCCGCCTCAGTATTGTCAACCTCCACTTGAGTAGCTGCAGGGTCGGACACGTTCTCCTCGAGAACAACTTCAGGGTTGGACTGGGGTGTAGCAATACGTTCTTCTTCTTGGCGGTGTTCTTCTTGTTCATCGGCTGATGCAGCTGGAATGTCTTCAGCAGCCTTGGCTTCAGACTCTGAGATGTTTGCAGTTGGAGTGGCTTCAGGAAACACTTGGCATGATACTAAGTGGTGGTGCTCTTCTCCTTCTGGAACACTCAAAAGAGTGACTTGTGGCCTTGGTCCTTTGCGAAGCCTGCGAAATGCGGGCGACGCCTATGGAGAGGGAGTTGGCTGGGCCTCAAAGTCGTCATCATCAAGCACCGGAGTGGTGACTTGAGTTGGGGGAGAACTTGGTGATTCTTCTTGACGGGGGGAGTCTTGAGGGTGATCAGCCCATGAATCATCCTGAGCAATTGGCGTCAAAGGACGACCAATGCTGATGAGTTCGCTGTTCGTGAGAATAGGCAATGATACCATTTGGTGCTCGATCTGAGGAAGGACTTCATCATCTACATTGTCACGGGGACCAATGTCTTCAGCTGCGGTGTGGTCAACAACTGGATCTTCTTGAGCTACAGGAGCCTCTGTGGTAGCAGGCTTGTGAACTATCAACCGACGCTCTTGGTGTGTGGACGCAGGACGAGCAACAGAGATTGGCTCGACTACAAGGGGCTCTGTGGGAGCAACCCGGTCTTTCTTCTTTGTCTTTCTTTTCTTGGTTGGTGGAGCATCGTTAGTGGTGTTATTGGACTTGCGCTTTCTGGCTTCGGCTTCAGCTATCCTTGTTTTCTTGAGTTCGGAATCTACTGTGGGGACCTTTGGATTCACGCCTGTCATACTGGCGGGGAAGACAATGCGAGGTTCTTCCCGCCTGGATGCTTCAGTTGGGGCCACAGCAGGCTTCTTTTTCTTGGCAGCCATCTTGGGGTCGATGCCAGGACGCCCAAGTGCCTTGCGCTTCTCGTCTTCATTGTAAGCTTGAACACATTTGGCAGCGAGGAGTTTCATGCGCTCTCGTGAACCTTTAGCTTCGTCACGTTTCTTGTGAAACACCTCCTTGAGCTCATGCATCATTTGCTTGAAGTTTTGGACATCAGTCACACAGAGCTTGGCCATATGCTTCTTGAACTGGGCCTTTTCATAGTCAATTTTGTTCTTAAGTTCAACAATTCTCCGAGCTAGAGCCAGCTCAGGAGCAATGGCTCCATGGAAGGAGACGCTAAGGCCAATTGGGAGCTGAAGATCATCAAAACTGAGGTTTGGGCTGTCAAACCACTCATCAATGAACTTGTTTAGGATGTCCACATTGAAAAGGGGAAGATCGTTGAAGATTTCTGCCTCTTGCTTGCTCTTTATCAGCAGCTCGAGAGCATCGTCACCAAGGTCGTCATCACTTGACAGATCAATGGCTTCGTTCTCATTCCTCAGAACGGCAACTGGGGTCAGTGCTTGACCAGTAATCTGCATGGGCTTCTTCTTCTTCTCAGTCTTGGAGATGCGACAAAGATCTTCAGAATGCACACTTGGTGTAGGAGGAGCAGTGGCCAGAAGCTTCCCACGTGAAGCTCTTGGTGCAGTGGAGGGCTTTGAAGCCTTGGGTTTCTTCTGCTTCAGTGGTTTTGGCAGAGCAGGAGCTTCATCAGAATCAGCGTCATCTGTAGAGTGCTCCACGGCTGCCCTCTGAACGGCAGTATGCGTGATGAGACCTTCAAGGTTGTGGAAGGGCCCAATGATATTGGGTTCAGCATCGCGTGTGCCATCAGCCCGAGGAGCAGAAGGACCGGGGTTGAAGTCTAATCCCAGCGATTTCTTGTTCTCTTTCGCCGATGCCTTTGTAGTATGAAAGTTGCGCTTGAAGAGATTATCGTCATGACACCATAGCAATGATGATGGGTCGGCATTGACAGGCTGTGGTCCACGGACCATATAGGGGTAGAAATCCTGAGCAATAGCTTCAACTCTGTTCTTGGGTTGAATATTTGGAAAGAGAATATCACCCCAAGGACACTTGATGGCATTCTTCTCAGCATACTCCTGGGTCACGAACCTGTATTTGAACCATTGCTCGGCCCAATATCTTCGAATCCACTGGATTCGAGTTTTGCGTTGATTGTAATACTCTTCTAGATCAGTCTTGTACAGCTCATAAAGATCTGGTGGCAAATCCCTTGATGTGCCCCCACGGCGCTACCTGCCGCCCTTCCTTACAGACTTCTCTGTGGCCATGAAGTTCAGACTGAATGGCTTCAAAGCTATCAAAGTCTTCCGTCTGCTGGTCAGACAAGAACTAGCTTCGGGAGAATTGATGTGATGTTGTAAGAACTCTGCAAATGAATGCAGACTATGAGAACCAAGAGATTCTCCCACGGACATGTACCTATGACAGCATTAGAGATGCGAGGGAAGGGGAAGAGGTCATATGCATTCTCAGAAGATTTTGAAGATAAATTAGTTTGAAGACATTGACCTCATAGCACGAAGACATTCACTTATATATTGAGAGTTGGTTCCAGATTTGTACGAATCCAAGAATAGGTACAAGTGAGGAATCTAACTATGTGTGAAGCATAAGTGAATATACTAGGCATATTATGAGATGCAGAACATGATAGATCCAAATTTGTGGCCACAGAAACCACTTTTGGTGAAAAAAGATGAATCTATCGGATCAAAAAGGCAGTAAAAAGTGAGTTTGAATTACCACATGAAGAACGGCTAGAAGGAGTAGAGAGGAGGCCGGGCAGTTCGATCTTCCGTGCCCTAACTTGGCGACGGAGGACACCTACGACGGCTGCGGAGAAGACGAGGTCCGCGGCCGGCATGAGGATGGCGTCGGTGACGTCGCGGCAGCTAACCGCTTCGTCGCTGGCGTCGTCGAGAGCTAGCGGTGGCGCTAGGGTTTGTCAAGGTGGAGAGGTGGAAGAAAGGTTTTGACTGCGATGTGATGTGCATTTATAGGGAGAGGGACGGCACAGCGCAATTACGCAGGTGCCCTCGGCGGTTCACATCTGAGGGACACGTGGCGAACATGCAACACATTGGAAGTTGTTCCATGTTCCCACGCACGCCTGGACTGTCGGGTGGTCATTTCGGCTTCTCCGGGTTTCAGGCAATAAGGATTAAGCATTCAAAACAGATTCAATGTTTGTCTCCGTATCTTCTGCTGACAAGGACGCAGAGAAGACATTCGAAAGTTTCAATAGAATGCATATGATTTGGATAGATAGAATTTGAGGAAGAAGCATAGAAGTGGTTAGGGTCCGATCACATTCACTTAGCTCAAAAGATTAAAATGAGAAGACATAGCTATAAGTAAATGCTATAGAGGACAGAACACAAATATATGTATATATCTGAGTAAGACTAAATCATCAAAGTGACGATCATCATGAAGACAAATCAATGTTGAAGATAAATCAAATGTGAAGACTTAGCAAATGTAATGCCAAGAGAAAACACTCCAAACAAGAATTTGGTGGTGGCGTTACCCACCGTATAGGAAGTATTAGACCCAGACACGGCGCACAATTATCATGGCGCTCCGAAGTCAAACTCCGCATTAATGTATTCACACTCAGAGTGTAAGTCTTCATTGATTGAAGATATACATTACTTCATGTGTTGCACATCTAAGTCATCAACATGCATAAGTGTTAGGATGTGTGCCTAATCACAGGACATTCAAGGATTCCAAGATATTTAGCTCACACCGCAACTTGCAAAACCTTTTCTCATACAAGGGCTTTGTGAAGATATCAGCCAATTGCTCTTCAGTATTGACGTGAATGATATCAATGTCTTCCTTCATAACATGATCTCTGAGAAAGTGATGATGAATTTCAATGTGCTTTGTCTTCGAGTGCTGAACTGGGTTGTTGGCAATCTTGATGGCGCTTTCATTGTCGCAGTAGAGTGGTACTTGCTTCAGATGGATGCCATAGTCTTTGAGTGTTTGCTTCATCCATAGAAGCTGAGCGCAGCAAGATCTAGCATCAATGTATTCAGATTCAGCAGTGGAGAGAGACACACAGTTCTGCTTCTTTGAAGACCAACAGACAAGTGATCGTCCCAGAAAGTGACATGTGCCTGATGTAGACTTGTGATCCACCTTGTCACCAGCATAATCAGCATCCGAGAATCCAACTAGATCAAACTCTGAGCCCTTTGGATACCATAATCCTAGTGTTGGGGTGTAAGCCAAATGTCGAAGAATTCACTTCACAGCTAACTGATGCGATTCCTTTGGTGCCGCTTGGAATCGGGCACACGTGCAAACACTAAGCATGATATCTGGCCTAGATGCACATAAATAAAATAAAGAACCAATCATGGAGCGGTATACCTTTTGATCAAACTCTTTACCATTGGCGTCAGGACCCATATGACTTTTGGTTGGCATTGGCGTCGTGTAACCTTTGCAGTCTTCCATTCCAAACTTCTTCAGGCAGTCTCTGAGGTATTTCTCTTGAGATATAAAGATGTCGTTGCTCTGCTGGCGAATTTGAAGACCAAGGAAGAACTTCAGTTCACCCATCATGGACATCTGATATTGCTCTTGCATCATGTGTCCAAACTCATCACTGTATTTCTGATTAGTGCAGCCGAAGATTATGTCATCCACATATATTTGGCACACAAACAGTTCACCATCATATGTCTTCGTGAAGAGTGTGGGATCCAGGGAACCAGGTTTGAAGCCTTTGCTTTTTAGGAAGTCTTTGAGTGTGTCATACCAAGCGCAAGGAGCTTGTTTGAGGCCATACAGTGCCTTGTTAAGCTTGTATACCATGTCAGGATGTTTTGGATCTTCAAAGCAGGTGGTTGTGCAACATACACTTCTTCAATCTTGCCGTTGAGAAAGGCACTCTTCACATCCATTTGATACAGAAGGATGTTGTGATGATTTGCGTAGGCTAGCAGTATGCGAATGGATTCAAGCCTAGCCACAGGAGCAAATGTTTCATTGAAGTCAATCCCTTCAACTTGAGTGTATCCTTGAGCAACAAGACGAGCCTTGTTTCTGACGACTTGACCATGCTCATCTTGCTTGTTGCGATATATCCATTTGGTTCCTATTATGTTGTGCTTGCGAGGGTCAGGACGCTTGACTAGTTCCCACACATTGTTCAGCTTGAACTGTTGAAGCTCTTCTTGCATAGCTTGAATCCATTCAGGTTCCATGAAGGCTTCAGCAACTTTCTTGGGTTCTGATATTGAGACAAATGCAAAGTTCCCACAAAAAATTGCTAGCTGTGTTGCTCTTGAGCGAGTGAGTGGACCAGGTGCATTGATGCTATCAATTATCTGTACTTCATTTGCAACACGAGGATGAACTGTACAAAGATTTTGCTCTTGCTGATCATTGTGATCATTTGGAGGATTGTCTTCAGGCTGAGCATTGGCTTTAGGTTGATTAGGTGCAGAAATGATGAGTTCCTCTTCAGCCTGTGCCTCGGAAGTATGATCTCTCCAGTTCCCATGAGCTTGATGGATTCACTAGGTGGATCTTCATCTAGCACATTTGGCAGGTGCTCTCTTTGCGAGCCGTTAGTCTCATCGAACCGCACATCTATAGTTTCAACCACTTTATAGTGAAAGAGGTTGAAGACTCTGTAGGAGTGTGAATCCTTTCTGTAACCAAGCATAAAACCTTCATTTGCTTTCGGTGCAAATTTTGAAGTGTGATGTGGATCCTTGATCCAGCACCTAGCACCAAATACTCTGAAGTAACTGACATTTGGCTTATTACCAGTCAGGAGTTCATAGGATGTCTTCTTCAGAAGCTTGTGAAGATAAACATGGTTGATAACATGGCATGCAGTATCAATGGCTTCGGGCCAGAACTTTCTTGGAGTCTTGTATTCATCAAGCATTGTCCGAGCCATCTCAATGAGTGTTCGATTCTTGCGCTCCATGATGCCATTCTACTGAGGAGTGTATAGAGCGGAGAACTCATGAGTGATGCCCAATGTATCCAGGTAAAGGTCGAGGCTGGTGTTCTTGAACTCTATGCCGTTGTCACTTCTGATATGCTTGATCTTAACGACATAGTTATTCATGGCACGGTTTGCGAAGCGTCTAAAGACATCCTGCACTTCAGTCTTGTAGAGGATTATATGCACCCACGTATATCTTGAATAATCATCAACAATGACGAAGCCATAGAGACAAGCAGTAGTAGTGAGAGTAGAGTAGTGAGTAGGGCCAAATAAGTCCATGTGTAGTAGCTCGAAGGGTTGAGATGTCGTCATGATTGTCTTCGAGGGGTGCTTGGCCCTCGTCATCTTTCCAGCTTTGCAGGCATCACATAAGTGATCCTTCTTGAACTTGACGCCCTCGATGCCTATGACGCGTTTCTTCTTTGCAAGAGTGTATAGATTCCTCATGCCCTCATGTCCTAGCCTCCGATGCTAGAGCCAACACTCTGAAGCTTTTGCTAGAAGACATACGGCCAGCTGTGGTCCTGCTAAGAAATCTACCATGTACAAATCATCTTTTTGATACCCTTCAAAGACTAGAGACTTGCAAGATTCCATTAGTACAAGGCAACGATATTTTCAAAATATCACAATCATGTTCAAGTCACAAAGCATTGAGACAAACATTAAGTTGAAACCAAGGGATTCAACAAGCATCACATTATCCATGTGCTGATCCTTTGAGATTGCAAGTCTACCTAGACCCAATACCTTGCTTTTACCAGTGTCAGCAAATGTGATGTGACTCTTGTTAGATGGACGTAAGGTTGAGTCCATGAGAAGACTTCGATCACCAGTCATATGATTAGTGCATCTGCTGTCCATAATGAAGGAAATATGCCCTAGAGGCAATAATAAAGTTGTTATTTATATTTCCTTATACCATGATAAATGTTTATTATTCATGCTAGAATTGTATTAACCAGAAACATGATACATGTGTGAATACATAGACAAACAAAGTGTCACTAGTATGCCTCTACTTGACTAGCTCATTGATCAAAGATGGTTATGTTTCCTAGCCATAGACATGAGTTGTCATTTGATTAACAGGATCACATCATTAGGAAAATGATGTGATTGACTTGACCCATTCCGTTAGCTTAGCACTTGATTGTTTAGTATGTTGCTATTGCTTTCTTCATGACTTATACATGTTCCTATGACTATGAGGTTATGCAACTCCCGTTTACCGGAGGAACACTTTGTGTGCTACCAAACGTCACAACGTAACTGGGTGATTATAAAGGTGATCTACAGGTGTCTCCAAAGGTACTTGTTGAGTTGGCGTATTTCGAGATTAGGATTTGTCACTCCGATTGTCGGAGAGGTATCTCTGGGCCCTCTCGGTAATGCATCACTATAAGCCTTGCAAGCAATGTGACTAATGAGTTAGTTGCGGGGTGATGTATTACGTAACAAGTAAAGAGAGTTGCCGGTAACGAGATTGAACTAGGTACTGAGATACCGACGATCGTATCTCGGGCAAGTAACATACCGATGACAAAGGGAACAACGTATGTTGTTATGCGGTTTGACTGATAAAGATCTTCGTAGAATATGTGGAGCCAATATGAGCATCCAGGTTCCGCTATTGGTTATTGACCGGAGACGTGTCTCGCTCATGTCTACATAGTTCTCGAACTCGTAGGGTCCGCACGCTTAAATTTCAGTGACGATTTGTATTATGAGTTTATGTGATTTGATGTACCGAAGGTAGTTCGGAGTCCCGGATGAGATCGGGGACATGATGAGGAGTCTCGAAATGGTCGAGATGTAAAGATCAACATATTGGACGACTATATTTGGACATCGGAAAGGTTCCGAGTGATTCAGGTATTTTTCGTAGTACCAGGGAGTTACGAGAATACGGGGAAGAAGTATTGGGCCTCATGGGCCAAGTGGCGAAAGAGAGGAGGCAGGGCGCGCAGGCCCCCTAGCCCAAACCGAATTGGACTAGGGGGTCGGCCCCCCTTTCCTCCTTTCCTCCCTTTCCTTCCTTCTTCCTCTCCTCCTTCCTTTCCTCCTCCTAGTAGGAGTAGGAAAGGGGAGTCCTACTCCTACTAGGAGGAGGACTCCTCCTCCTGGCGCGCCCTGCAAGGGCCGGCCGGCCTCCCCCCTTGCTCCTTTATATACGGGGGCAGGGGGCACCCTAGAACACACAAGTTGATCTATTCCAGTCGTGTGCGATGCCCCCCTCCACCATATTCCACATCGATCATATCGTAGCGGTGCTTAGGCGAAGCCCTGCGTCGGGAGCAACATCATCACCGTCATCACGCCGTCGTGCTGACGGAACTCTCCCGTGAAGCTCTGCTGGATCGGAGTTCGCGGGACGTCATCGAGCTGAACGTGTGCTGAACTTGGAGGTGCCGTACGTTCGGTACTTGGATCGGTTGGATCGTGAAGACGTATGACTACATCAACCACGTTGTGCTAACGCTTCCGCTTTTGGTCCACGAGGGTACGTGGACAACAGTCTTCCCTCTCGTTGCTATGCATCACCATGATCTTGCGAGTGTGTAGGAATTTTTTTGAAATTACTACGTTCCCCAACAGTGGCATCCGAGCCTGGTTTTATGCGTAGATGTTATATGCACGAATAGAACACACGTGAGTTGTGGGCGATACAAGTCATACTGCTTACCAGCATGTCATACTTTGGTTCGGTGGTATTGTTGGATGAAGCGGCCCGGACCGACATTACGCGCACGCTTACGCGAGACTAGTTCTACCGACGTGCTTTGCACACAGGTGGCTGGCGGGTGTCAGTTTCTCCAACTTTAGTTGAACCGAGTGTGGCTACGCCCGGTCCTTGAGAAGGTTAAAACAGCACTAACTTGGCGAACTATCGTTGTGGTTTTGATGCGTAGGTAAGAACGGTTTTTGCTCAGCCCGTAGCAGCCACGTAAAACTTGCAACAACAAAGTAGAGGATGTCTAACTTTTTTTGCAGGGCATGTTGTGATGTGATATGGTCAAGGCATGATGCTATATTTTATTGTATGAGATGATCATGTTTTGTAACCGAGTTATCGGTAACTGGCAGGAGCCATATGGTTGTCGCTTTATTGTATGCAATGCAATCGCCCTGTAATTGCTTTACTTTATCACTAAGTGGTAGCGATAGTCGTAGAAGCAATAGTTGGCGAGACGACAACGATGCTATGATGGAGATCAAGGTGTCGCGCCGGTGACGATGGTGATCATGACGGTGCTTCGGAGATGGAGATCACAAGCACAAGATGATGATGGCCATATCATATCACTTATATTGATTGCATGTGATGTTTATCTTTTATGCATCTTATTTTGCTTAGATCGACGGGTAGCATTATAAGATGATCTCTCACTAAATTTCAAGGTATAAGTGTTCTCCCTGAGTATGCACCGTTGCGAAAGTTCTTCGTGCTGAGACACCACGTGATGATTGGGTGTGATAAGCTCTACGTTCAAATACTACGGGTGCAAAATAGTTGCACACGCGGAATACTCAGGTTAAACTTGAAGATCCTAGCATATGCAAATATGGCCTCAGAACACTGAGACCGAAAGGTCAAGCGTGAATCATATAGTAGATATGATCAACATAGCGATGTTCACAATTGAAACTACTCCATCTCACGTGATGATCGGACATGGTTTAGTTGATATGGATCACGTGATCACTTATATGATTAGAGGGATATCTATCTAAGTGGGAGTTCTTAAGTAATATGATTAATTGAACTTTAATTTATCATGAACTTAGTCCTGGTAGTATTAGCATATCTATGTTGTAGATCTATAGCACGCGTTTTGCTCCCCATTTATTTCTGATATGTTCCTAGAGAAAACTAAGTTGAAAGATGTTAGTAGCAATGATGCGGATTGGATCCGTGATCTAAGGATTATCCTCGTTGCTGCACAGAAGTATTATGTCCTTGATGCACTGCTAGGTGACAGAACTATTGCAGGAGCAGATGCAGACATTATGAACATTTTGACAAAAGCTCGGTATGATGACTACTTGATAGTTTAGTGCACCATGCTTTATGGCTTATAACTGGGACTTCAAAAATGTTTTGAACGCCACGGAGCATATCAGATGTTCCAAGAGTTGAAACTGGTATTTCATACTCATGCCCGTGTCGAGAGGTATGAGACCTCTGATAGTACTTTGCCTACAAGATGGAGGAGAATAGCTCAACCAGTGAGCATGTGCTCAGATTGTCTGGGTACTACAATTGCTTGAATCAAGTGGGAGTTAATCTTCCAGATAAGATAGTAATTGAAAAAATTCTCTAGTCAATATCACCAAGTTACTAGAACTTCGTGATGAACTATAATATGCAAGGGATAACGGAAATGATTCCCAAGCTCTTCGTGATGCTGAAATCGACGAAGGTAGAAATCAAGAAAAGCATCAAGTGTTAATGGTTGACAAGACCACTAGTTTCAAGAAAAGGGCAAAGGGAAAGAAAGGGAACTTCATGTAGAATGGCAAGCAAGTTGTCACTTCCGTGAAGAAGCCTAAAGCTAGACTAAAGCCTGAAACTGAGTGCTTCTAATGCAAAGGAAATGGTCACCGGAAGCGGAAATGCCCGGAATATTTGGTGGATAAGAAGGATGGCAAAGTGAACAAGGGTATATTTGATATACAGGTTATTGATGTGTACCTTACTAGTGTTTACAGTAGCCCTTGGGTATTTGATACTTGTTCGGTTGCTAAAAATATTAGTAACTCGAAACAGGAGTTATAGAATAAACAGAGACTAGTTAAGGGTCAGGTGACGATGTGTGTTGGAAGTAGTTCCAAGATTGATATGATCATCATCGCACACTCCCTATACTTTCGGGATTAGTGTTGAACCTAAATAAGCGTTATTTGGTGTTTGCGTTGAGCATGAATATGATTTTATCGTGTTTATTGCAATACGGTTATTCATTTAAGTTAGAGAATAATTGTTGTTCTGTTTACGTGAATAAAACCTTCTATGGTCATACACCCAATGAAAATGGTTTGTTGGATCTCGTTCGTAGTGATACACATATTCATAATATTGAGAGCCAAAAGATGCAAAGTTAATAATGATAGTGCAACTTATTTGTGGCACTGCCGTTTAGGTCATATTGGTGTAAAGCGCATGAAGAAACTCCATGTTGATGGGATTTTGGAATCACTTGATTATGAATCACTTGATGCTTGTGAACCATGCCTTATGGGCAAGATGACTAAGACTCTGTTCTCCGAAACAATGGAGCGAGCAACTGACTTATTGGAAATAATACATACTGAGACATGAAATCTGATGAGTGTTGAGGCTCACAGCGGGTATCGTTATTTTCTGATCTTCACAGATGATTTGAGCAGATATGGGTATATATACTTAATGAAACATAAGTCTGAAACATTTGAAAAGCTCAAAGAATTTCAGAGTGAAGTGGAATATCATCGTAACAAGAAAATAAAGTTTCTACGATCTGATCGTAGAGGCAAATATTTGAGTTACGAGTTTGGCCTTTAATTAAGACAATGTGGAATAGTTTCACAAACTCATGCCACCTGGAACACCACAGCATAATGGGGTGTCCGAACGTCATAACCGTACTTTATTGGATATAGTGCAATCTATGATGTTTCTTACCAATTTACCACCATCGTTTTGGGGTTATGCATTAGAGACAGTTGCATTCACGTTAAATAGGGCACCATCTAAATCCGTTGAGACGACACCATATGAACTGTGGTTTGGCAAGAAACCAAAGTTTTCGTTTCTTAAAGTTTGGGGTTGCGATGATTATGTGAAAAAGTTTCATCCTGTTAAGCTCAAACCCAAATCGGAGAAATGTGTCTTCATAGGATGCCCAAAGGAGACAGTTGGGTACACCTTCTATCACAGACCCGAAGAAAAGATATTCGTTGCTAAGAATGGATCCTTTCTAGAGAAGGAGTTTCTCTCGAAAGAAGTGAGTGGGAGGAAAGTAGAACTTGATGAGGTAATTGTACTTGCTCCCTTATTGGAAAGTAGTTCATCACATAAATCTGTTCCTGTGACTCCTACACCAATTAGTGGGGAAGCTAATGATGATGATCATGTAACTTCAGATCAAGTTACTACCGAACCTCGTAGGTCAACCAGAGTGAGATCGGCACCAGAGTGGTACGATAATCCTATTTTGGAGGTCATGTTACTTGAACAAGGCGATCCTACGAACTATGAGGAAGCGATGATGAGCCCAGGTTCCGCGAAATGGCTTGAGGCCATGAAATCTGAGATGGGATCCATGTATGAGAACAAAGTATGGACTTTGATTGACTTGCCCGATGATCGGTGAGTCATTGAGATTAAATGGATCTTCAAGAGGAAGACGGACGCTGATAGTAGTGTTACTATCTACAAAGCTAGAATTGTCGCAAAAGGTTTTCGACAAGTTCAAGGTGTTGACTACGATGAGAGTTTCTCACTCGCA
The DNA here is from genome assembly GCA_032464435.1 of Aegilops umbellulata. Classification (NCBI taxonomy): domain Eukaryota; kingdom Viridiplantae; phylum Streptophyta; class Magnoliopsida; order Poales; family Poaceae; genus Aegilops; species Aegilops umbellulata. The sequence goes on from CP136056.1 coordinate 348,701,613, forward strand.
TCTATGCTTAAGTCTACCCGAATCATGTTAGCAATTGCTGCATTTTATGAAATCTGGCAAATGGATAAACAAAACTGCATTCCCTAATGGATTTATTAAAGAAGAGTTGTATATAATGCAACTAGAAGGTTTTGTCAATCCTAAAGGTGCTAACAAAATATGCAAGCTCCAGCGATCCATCTATGGACTGGTGCAAGCATCTCAGAGTTGGAATATACGCTTTGATGAGTTGATCAAAGCATATAGTTTCATACAGACTTGCGGTGAAGCCTATATATACAAGAAAGTGAGTGGGAGCACTACAGCATTTCTGATAAGTATATGTGAATGACATATTGTTGATCGTAGATAATGTAGAATTTTTTGGAAAGCATAAAGGAGTATTTGAAAGGAGTTTTTCGAAGAAAGACCTTGGTGAAACTGCTTACATATTGAGCACCAAGATCTATAGAGAGAGATCAAGATGCTTGATAAGGTTTTTCCATGAGTACATACCTTGACAAGATTTTGAAGTAGTTCAAAATGGAACAGTCAAAGAAAGAGTTCTTGCCTGTCTTACAAGGTGTGAAATTGAGTAGGACTCAAAGCCCGACCATGACAGAAGATAGAAAGAGAATGAAAGTCATTCCCTATGCCTCAGCCATAGGTTCTATAAAGTATGTCATGCTATGTACCAGATCTATTGTATACCCTACACTGAGTTTGGCAAGGGAGTACAATAGTGATCTAGGAGTAGATCACTGGACAGCGGTCAAAATTATCCTTAGTGGAATAAGGATATGTTTCTCGATTATGGAGGTGACAAAAGGTTCGTCGTAAAGGGTTACGTTGATGCAAGTTTTGGCACTCATCCAGATGACTCTAAGTCTCAATCTGGATACATATTGAAAGTGGGAGCAATTAGCTAAAGTAGCTCCATGCAGAGCATTGTAGACATAGAAATTTGCAAAATACATACGGATCTGAATTTGGCAGACCCGTTGACTAAATTTTCTCACAAGCAAAACATGATCACTCTTTGGGTGTTAATCACATAGCAATGTGAACTAGATTATTGACTCTAGTAAACCCTTTGGGTGTTAATCACATGGAGATGTGAACTAATCACATAAAGATGTGAACTATTGGTGTTAAATCACATGACGATGTGAACTAGATTATTAACTCTAGTGCAAGTGGGAGACTGAAGGAAATATGCCCTAGAGGCAATAATGAAGTTGTTATTTATATTTCCTTATATCGTGATAAATGTTTATTATTCATGCTAGAATTGTATTAACCGGAAACATGATACATGTGTAAATACATAGACAAACAGAGTGTCACTAGTATGCCTCTACTTGACTAGCCCGTTGATCAAAGATGGTTATGTTTCCTAGCCATAGACATGAGTTATCATTTGATTAAAGGGATCACATCATTAGGAAAATGATGTGATTGACTTGACCCATTCCGTTAGCTTAGCACTTGATCGTTTAGTATGTCGCTATTTCTTTCTTCATGACTTATACATGTTCCTATGACTATGAGATTATGCAACTCCCATTTACCGGAGGAACACTTTGTGTGCTACGAAATGTCAGAACGTAACTGGGTGATTATAAAGGTGATCTACAGGTGTCTCCAAAGGTACTTGTTGAGTTGGCGTATTTCGAGATTAGGATTTGTCACTCCGATTGTTGGAGCGGTATCTCTGGGCCCTCTCGGTAATGCACATCACTATAAGCCTTGCAAGCAATGTGACTAATGAGTTAGTTGCGGGATGATGTATTACATAACGAGTAAAGAGACTTGCCGGTAACGAGATTGAACTAGGTATTGAGATACCGACGCTCGAATCTCGGGCAAGTAACATACCGATGACAAAGGGAACAACATATATTGTTATGCGGTTTGACCGATAAAGATCTTCGTAGAATATGTGGCAGCCAATATGAGCATCGAGGTTACGCTATTGGTTATTGACCGGAGACGTGTCTCGGTCATGTTTACATAGTTCTCGAACATGTAGGGTCCGCACGCTTAAAATTCGGTGACGATTTATATTATGAGTTTATGTGATTAGATGTACCGAAGGTATTTCGGAGTCCCGGATGAGATCGGGGACATGACGAGGAGTCTTGAAATGGTTGAGATGTAAAGATCGATATATTGGACGACTATATTTGAACATCGGAAAGGACCCGAGTGATTCGAGTATTTTTCGAAGTACCGGGGTGTTACGGGAATACGGGGAAGAAGTATTGGGCCTGATGGGCCAAGTGGTGGAAGATAGGAGGCAGGGCGCGCGGCCCCCCTAGCCCAAACCGAATTGGACTAGGGGGCCGGCCCCCCTTTCCTCCTTTCCTCCCTCTCCTTCCTTCTTCCTCTCCTCCTTCCTTTCCTCCTCCTAGTAGGAGTAGGAAAGGGGAGTCCTACTCCTACTAGGAGGAGGACTCCTCCTCCTGGCACGCCCTACAAGGGTCGGCTGGCCTCCCCCCTTTATCGTTTATATACGGGGGCAGGGGCACCCTAGAACACACAAGTTGATCTGTTGATCTATTCCAGCCGTGTGCGGTGCCCCCCTCCACCATATTCCACCTCGATCATATCGTAGCGGTGCTTAGGCGAAGCCCTGCATCAGTAGCAACATCATCACCGTCATCATGCCGTCGTGCTGACGGAACTCTCCCATGAAGCTCTGCTGGATCGGAGTTCGCAAGACGTCATCGAGCTGAACGTGTGCTAAACTCGGAGGTGTCGTACATTCGGTACTTGGATCGATCGGATCGTGAAGACGTACGACTACATCAACCGCGTTGTGCTAACGCTTCCGCTTTCGGTCTACGAGGGTACGTGGACAACACTCTTCCCTCTCGTTGCTATGCATCACCATCATCTTCCGTGTGCGTTGGATTTTTTTGAAATTACTACGTTTCCCAACACATAATCCATTCTGAAGCATGAGGTGTCATACCCTACAGTATAGTTAGGGGGATAGGCTTCACCAAGAGTATTGTGAAGCATAAACATTTGACGCACAAGAGGATTATCAAATCTCGGATCAAGGTTAGGACTGATAGGATGATTGGTAAGCGATTCAGGAACAAAATACATGGTAAGACCATTTGGGCATTTTATCTTGCACCCTACAAGATGTTTTAGGTCCCCAGCAAAAGCATCGGATGCCTTTGATTTCCGGCTACAGACGTTTCCCTGCAAAGAAAGTTAATTTTTCTTAACCACCCACATTTTGAAGGGTGGCTTAGAAGCAATGAGTCTAAGTGCAGCATCTGAGAACGTCGGCTTTGGAGCCCTAGCAAATAGCCTTGAGGAGGCGAATAGTACTCATATGAATAAGCAGAATAGTTCTTAGTCTTATGAACATAGCGGTTTGATGACACGCGCTCATATTCATAAGTTTGAGTATGATTACCCTGCAAAACATTGGGGTTAGGGTGAGTCAGGTGAGTCATGTGTCTGTATGAAGCCTTTGGGCCATATGAAGCCTTTGGTCTGGGGTTTGTCTTCTTCCCTTGGGATGTCATGATGACATTCACAGGAAGATTCTCAAGATACTTTTTGGGCACCCAGATCTTCTTCATAGGTGGTCCATTCCTGCAGTTAGTACCAATATACCTGGCAAACACTTCATCATTCCGATTCTTAAACAGTTTATAGTTTGCATCAAAGGATTCATCAATGATAATTGGGTTAGCACAAGTGAAGCCAGATAAGGTGGATGGATCCACTGAAGGTCCCTTTGCAGCAACCCATGTGGTTTTGGGGTACTGCTCAGGCTTCCAGTAGGAACCGTCAACATTCATTTTCCTCTCAAACCCAACACCCTCTTTTCTAGGGTTTCGGTTCAGAATCTGCTTTTTGAGGACATCGCACAGTGTCTGATGCCCTTTGATACTTTTGTACATCCCTGTCTCAAGCAATGTCTTCAACCTAAGCAATAGTAGTGCATCCTCAGCAGAGGGGTTAGTTACCACTTCAACAGTTGATGATATTGCACCAGTAGCAGCAGTAGAACATTTAGCAACAGAAGTAGCGTTATCACGCTCAAGGCATTTTAGACATGGTGGATCAAATCCTTCCTGAGCGGGACTTATCTATTGAGCGTGAAGTGACTCATTCTCTTTTTGAAGATCTTCATGAGCCGCTCTCAGTTTCTCAAGCTCTTGCTTCCTTTGAAGATAATCGTAGGAAAGCTTTTCATGAGTTGCTGAGAGCGTTTCATGACGACTTTCAACTTCCTCATACTTAACATGAATATTTTTTATGTCTTCAATTAAGGACTGAGATTGGGTCATTTCCACGTCCAACAGGTCATCGCTTTTGTCTAACAGTTTTTGAATATGTTCCATAGCTTTCTGTTGTTCAGTTGCAATTTTAGCAAGTGTTTTGTAGCTGGGTTTGGATTCACAATTAGAGTCATCTTCGTTTGATGTTTGAAAGTAAGCATCGCATGAGTTTACCTTGGCACCATATGCCATGAAGCAGTAGGTGGGAGCGGAGTCGTCCTTGTCATTAGCATCAGTGTTGGTGATGGAGCCATTGTCTTCAGAGTTGAAGATGGACTTGGCAACGTAGGTTGTAGCTAGAGCCAGACTTGCAACGCCAGAGTCGGACTCCTCCTCAGACTCCACCTCTGCCTCCTTAGAAGCAGACTCCTCCTCTGAATCCATCTGATTGCCAACAAAAGCACGAGCCTTGCCAGATGAGCTCTTCTTGTGTGATGAAGACTTCGATGAAGATTTGGAAGAAGACTTTGAGGATTTCTTCTTCTTCTTGTCATCAGAATCATATTCCTTGCTCTTTTTCTCCTTCTTGTTTTCATTGTCCCACTGTGGACACTCAGAGATGTAGTGACCAGGTTTCTTGCATTTGTGGCATGTTCTCTTCTTGTGGTCATGAGTAGAAGCCTCATCATTTCTTGAGCTGGATCATGAAGACTTTCTGAAGCCTTTCTTCTTGGTGAACTTCTGGAACTTCTTCACAAGCAAAGCAAGCTCTTTTCCAATGTCTTCAGGGTCACCAGAACTGCAGTTAGCTTCTTCTTCAGATGAGGAAACATCCTCTGCCTTCAAAGCGCGAGTTCGGCCATAGTTGGGACCATAGATGTCTCTTTTCTCAGATACCTGAAACTCATGTGTGTTGAGCCTCTCAAGTATGTCAGCCGGATCGAGTGTATTGAAGTCAGGGCATTCTTGAATCATCGAGGCTAGGGTGTCAAACGAGTTGTCAAGTGATCTTAGGAGTGTCTTGACGATTTCATGCTCGGTGATCTCAGTGGCGTCGAGAGCATGAAGCTCATTTGTGATATAAGTGAGGCGTGAGCTGGACATTCTCATTCTCGTTTCTCTTGAAGCGGTTGAAGAGGTTGCGAAGAACACTAATCCTTTGATCTCTCTGGGTTGACACGCCTTCGTTGACCTTGGAGAGCCAGTCCCAGACTAGCTTTGACGTTTCTAGAGCACTCACACGGCCATACTGCCCTTTGGTCAGATGACCACAAATGATGTTCTTCGCAGTAGAATCCAGTTGAATGAACTTCTTAACATCAGCAGGAGTGACGCCTTCACCTCCCTTGGGAATGCCGTTCTTGACAACATACCAAAGGTCGACATTAGTGGCTTCAAGATGCATGCGCATCTTATTCTTCCAGTAGGGGTAATCAATGCCATCGAAGACAGGGCACGCAGCGGAGACTTTGATTATCCCTGCAGTCGACATAGCTAAAACTCCAGGTGGTTAAACCGAATCACACAGAACAAGGGAGTACCTTGCTCTGATACCAATTGAAAGTGCTAGTTATCGACTAGAGGGGGTGAATAGGCGATTTTTATGAAAGTCTTCAAAACATGGAAGTTTCAAAGACAACCAATAGAAATGAACCTATTAACATGCAGCGGAAGGTAGACTACACTAGGCAGGCCATAGTCAAGTATTCAATGAAGTGAAAGCACGAAGACTAATAGCAGCTAGGTAGTAATGATCAGGATGGAAGATAGTATGAAGCCAATCAGAACAGGTAGTTACACAGTGAAGTCAAACAGATAGTGCAAGCAGGCAATGACTTCACGAAGACAAACTGTAAGTAAAGAGAGGGAGAAGATAGAACCAGTCTCTTGGAGAGGATAATGATTTGTTGGACCAGTTCCAATTGCTGTGACAACTGTACGTCTGGTTAGGGAGGCTGAGATTCAACTCAGAAGACCACGTCTTCACCTTATTCCCCTTGAGCTAAGGACACCCAGTCCCCGCCCAATCACTCTGGTAAGTCCTCAAGGTATACTTCCGAACCTTCACAGACTTCATTCACCGGCGATCCACAATGACTCTTGGATGCTCAAAACGCAACGCCTAACCGGCTGGAGGATACACAGTCCTCAAGTGTAACAAGTCTACAGGTCACGCGGACAGAAAGACTTCAATGATGCCCAACACTCTTTGGCTCTGGGTGTTTTGGGCTTTGTCCTCGCAAGGATTTCTCTGTCTCAAAAGCTTCAGAGGTGGGTTGCTCTCAAACGACAAAAGCCGTGCACTAACTCTGAGCAGCCACCAATTTATGGTGTAGGGGGTGGGCTATTTATAGCCACTAGGCAACTCGACCTGATTTGTCTGAAATGACCCTGGGTCACTAAGGAACTGACATGTGTTCCAATGGTCAGATTTCAAACACACGCAGCAGCTTGACTTGGGCTACAAGTAAAACTGACTCATCCAGCTTTGGATAAGATTCACTCTCGTTGTCTTCTCTCGAAGACATAGGATCTGGTTGAGCATCACTTTAGTCACTCTGACTTTGTTCACTGGGACCCCACTTAACAGTACGGTGGTTCCTATGACTCAACAAAGAAGAAAAGGAAACTATGAAACAGGTATGTCTTCGCACTCCATAATCTTCACGTGAATGTCTTCTCTAGTCATAAGCTTCGGTGTGATTGTCTTCACAAACCACCATTGTCTCCAATGTCTTCATACATTTTTAGGGGTCATCTCCGGTAGGTAAACTGAATTAATGAGGGACTACTACCTGTGTTATCCTGCAATTCTCACAAACACATTAGTCCATCAACCAGGTTTGTCGTCAATACTCCAAAACCAACTAGGGGGTGGCACTAGATGCACTTATAGCAACCCAATGAATAAAATTTATTTTTATTTTTTGCTTTCTATTCTTGTGTGTTTGCACAATTGTGCTACTATTATGATTGTGTTTTTTGTATTTTAATTAGTGGTTGTGCCAAGTAAAGCCTTTAGGATCTTCTTGGGTGATAGTTGTTTGATCTGGCTGAAAAAAACAAACTTATGCACTCACGAAAACAATTGTTAAAAATCACCAAAACGTGATTAAAGGCCAATTATTTTGCAGAAGATTAATATACAATTACCCTGGTCATCCTAATTTTTTAGAATTTTTGAGTTAAAGAAGTATTCGAAATAGTCAGATTGCTACAGACTGTTCTATTTTGACAGATTCTGTTTTCTTTGTGTTGTGTGCTTATTTTGATGGCTCTATGGTTTTCTTTGATGAGTTTTTGCCATAGAAAAGTTGGAATACAGTAGATATAATGCAAAAACAAAATATGAATTGGTTTGATACAGTACTTATAGTAGTGGTTTGCTTTCTTATACTAACGAATCTCACGAAGGTTTTATTGAGTTTTGTGTGATTGAAGTTTTCAAGTTTTGGGTTATCTTATGATGGATGAAGGAAAGATGGAAGAGCCTAAGCTTGGGGATGCCCCGGCATCCCAAGCTATTATCCTAAATGAGCAACCAACTAAGCTTGGGGATGCCCCGAGTGGCATCCCCTCTTTCTTCTAACGACCATCTGTATTTTACTCGAAGCTATATTTTTATTCGTCACATACTATGTGTTTTGCTTGGAGCGTCTTGTATGATATGAGTCTTTGCTTGTTTTATTTTGTGTTTTAAGTCTTGAGCCCTTGCTAGACAAACCTATTTGAGAGGGCCAAAATTATGTCATGACTTGTTAGAATTGCTCTCTACGCTTCACTTAAATTTTTATGAGCTATGGACTTGCTCTAGTGCTTCACTTATATCTTTTTGAGCATGGTGTGCTTTAGTATTTTTGAATAAATGCTCTCTTGCTTCACTTAGATTTATTTGAGAGTTAGTAAAATTTTCAAGAAATTCTCTCTTGCTTCACTTAAATTATTTTGAGAGAAAGAAAAGAATTATGCTCATGATCTTCACTTATATTTGTTTGAGCTTATGAAAATCAACACATGAAAATTAGTCCCAAAGTGATATATATCCAAGAAGGATATAATAAAAACTTTCATGAAGATCAATGGACAAAATAAACTTGATTCTTAGTAATAGTTTTGAGATGTGATATGTATGTCGATGAGTAACTATGTTTTACTAAGAGTATTGGTGTTAAGGTTTGTGATTCACTATGCAAGCACGAAAGTCAATAGTCATGCAATGAAACTATATCCTACTTGTGGTGCATTATTCGGTGTTAATTATGCTTAATGCTTGCTTATGAGATTATTCGTTTCTTGGTTGGTCGCTTCTCAATCTTTTGCTAGCCTTCATTTTGCACTAAGTATGATCTCTACTTGTGCATCCAAAATCCTTTAAACCAGTTTTGCCACATGAGACCACTGTACCTACCTATATGCGGTATTCTTTTGCCGTTCTAAGCAAATTGCATGTGCCATCTCTAATTTTCAAAATAAACTTCTCTTTTGTGTGTTCGTTTCGCTCGCGGAGCGGTGAGTGGTGGCTAATATTTTCCATGTTGGATGTGTTATTCTCACGATGAGTGTTTATTCACTTTTCATTGCACGAGAGTAAGGCAAAGGTTTTAGGGATGCCCAGTCCCGAAATGAAAAAAATGAATTTACTTTATGTTGTCAAATAATAAAGGGCCAATTCCAGTTCTGCCCCTAACTCAAACCCACTACTCAGTTTTGCCCCTAATTTTCAGGTATGCTCAGTTTTGCCCCTCCGCCGTTAGTGTCACTTATAGAAATGCCCTTTTGTGTCGTTACCGTATGGTCAAAGTACTTTGACCATCCAGAAAAAAATAGCAAAAAAATCAAAAAAATATGAAATTTGGTGGGATCGAAGATAGTCATGTCCGCAAGGCGCGTGCACATTTTTGTGTTGGTTGGACACTCCGGGAGCTCGTGGCAAAGGAAAACAAAAATAATTTATGCCTATGAATAGTAAATTCGAAAAAATAGCAAAAAAGTTCAAAAAAAATTGAATTTATTTGGCGTCAAAGAGGCTTGAGTGCAAAAGGTGCTTGCAAGTTTTGGTGATCAAATGACGTACGAGGCGCTCTAGAGAAATAAAACAAAATAGTGCATTTTTTCAAAGTTTTTTTGAGCTAAAATTTGTTTTTTTCTCCACGAGCTCCTACGATGTCCAAACACAACAAAAACATGCACACATCTTGCGCACCTGAATATCTTCAGTCCCACGAAATTTCATATTTTTTTGATTTTTTTAATATTTTTTTTGAATTTACTTCTCACATGCGTACAAATTTTATGTTTTCCTTTGACACGAGCTCCCGGAGTGTCCGAACGGCATGAAAATGTGCACGCGCCTCGCGGACATGACTATCTTCGATCCCACCAAATTTCATATTTTTTTGATTTTTTTTGCTATTTTTTCAGGACGGTCATGGTAACGGCAGAGAAGGGCATTTCTATAAGTGAAACTAACGGCGAAGGGGCAAAACTGAGCATACCTAAAGATTAGGGGCAAAACTGAGTAGTGGGTTCGAGTTAAGGGCATAGATGTAAATGTCCCAATAATAAATTCCTTGGAAAGTGTTGGTATGGAGGGCAACCGTGGATACGGCTAGCCATGGAAAGTGAAAGTATGGTGGAAAAAGGAATAAACATTATTTTCTGTTTGGGAACCGCCTATGATATATCTAGCATGGAAAGTGTTTGGAACTCTAAGTCGTTTTCATTGGTGGGATGGATACACCTCCCAAATTTTTTTTATCTCTAAGTTTTTTTTTGCTTTGAGCTCTGGCACCTTTACAAATCCCTACTTCCCTCTGCGAAGGGCCTTTCTTTTACTTTGTGCAATTTTTATTTTGAATTTGAGTCTCCATCTTCTCTTATAAACGCACCATCTAGGAGGCAATATGATTGTACTTGAGTATTGGGTGTAGCTAATATGCGAGTGTGTTTCATGAATGGATCAATGGTTGAGCATGACGGGCTAGGGATAACTTATTTTAGCATTGGTATTTTGAAAGACATGATTGCTTGTTGATACGCTTGAGTATTTAAATTATCATGTCAAAACTAGACTATTGATTTGAATCACATAAAATTCCAAATGTCCATGCTATAAAGGAAAGAATATGATATGACATGTTAGACAGCATTCCACATCAAAAATTCTGTTTTTATCACTTACCTACTCGAGGACGAGTAGGAGTTAAGCTTGGGGAAGCGGATACGTCTCCAACGTATCTATAATTTTTTATTGTTCCACGTTGTTATATTATCATTCTTGGATGTTTTATAATCATTTCATAGTCATTTTATATCATTTTTTGGTACTAACCTATTGACATAACGCCAAGTGCCAGTTGCTGTTTTCTGCATGTTTTTTACATCGCTGGAAATCAATATCAGACGGAGTCCAAATGCAACGAAACTTCACGGAGATTTATTTTTGGACCAGAAGACACATAATAGGCCCTGGCTACGCCTGGGGGTGCTCTGAGGAAAGCACAACCCACCAGGGGGCGCCAGGAGGCCCAGGCGCGCCCTGGTGGGTTGTGCCCACCTCGGGTGCCCCCCGGACCGCCCCTTTGCTCTATAAATACCCCAATATTCCAGAAACCCTAGGGGAGTCAACGAAATGTTGATCCAGCCGCCGCAGAGTCTAGAACCACCAGATCCAATCTAGACACCATCTTGGATGGGGTTCACCACCTCCATTGGTGCCTCTCCGATGATGCGTGAGTAGTTCTTTGTAGGCCTTCGGGGTCCGTAGTTAGTAGCTAGATGGCTTCCTCTCTCTCGCTGAATTCTCAATACAATGTTCTCTTGGAGATCCATATATGTAACTCTTTTTGCGGTGTGTTTGTTGGGATCTGATGAACTTTGAGTTTATGATCAGTTATATCTTTTTATATCCATGAAAGTATTTGAGTTTCTTTGATCTCTTTTATGCATGATTGCTTATAGCCTCGTATTTCTTCTCTGATATTTGTTTTTTTTTTGGCCAACTTGATCTATTTATCTTACAATGGGAAGAGGTGCTTTGTAGTGGGTTCGATCTTACAGTGCTTGATCCCAGTGACAGAAGGGGAACCGACATGTATGTATCGTTGCTACTAAGGATAAAACGATGGTGTTTATCTCTACATAGGTAGATCATGTATACATCATTTCATCATTCTTATTGCATTACTATGTTTCTCCATGAACTTAATACACTAGATGCATGCTGGATAGCGGTCGATGTGTGGGGTAATAGTAGTAGATGCAGGCAGGAGTCGGTCTACTAATCTTGGACATGATGCCTATATAATGATCATTGCCTGGATATCGTCATGATTATTTGAAGTTCTATCAATTGCCCAACAGTAATTTGTTTACCCACCATTTGCTATTTTTCTCGACAGAAGCCACTAGTGAAACCTACGGGCCCCGGGTCTCTTTCTCATATATTTGCCTTTGCGATCTACTCTTCCTTTGCATTTATTTTTCAGATCTATTAAACCAAAAATACAAAAATAGCTCACTACGTTTTATTCTTATTTATTTTATTTGGCGTTTAATCTATCAATCTACTACAATTTCTTCACGTCCGTTTGCCTATCTTGGGGCGCCGCTACCCGAAAGTGATTGACAACCCCTTTTACACGTCGGGTTGCGAGGATTTGTCATCTGTGTGCAGGGGTTGTTTACGTTGTGTTTCTTGGTTCTCCTACTGGTTCGATAACCTTGGGTTCTTCACTGAGGGAAATACCTACCATCGATGTGATGCATCATCCCTTCCTCTTTGGGGAAATACCGACATAGTCCTAGCCGACATTAGTGGACCGGTGCTTAGGTGTTGTTCTTACTTGAACAAACCTCCTACTTATGATTAACCCCCTCGCAAGCATCCGCAACTATGAGAAAAGTATTAAAAATAAATTCTAACCATAGCATTAAACTTTTGGATCCAATCGGTCCCTTACGGAATAGCGCATAAACTAGGGTTTAAGCTTATGTCACTCTCGCAACCCATCATCTAATAACTACTCCACAATGCATTCCCTTAGGCCCAAATATGGTGAAGTGTCATGTAGTCGACGTTCACATGGCAACACTAAGGGAATCACAACATACATACTATCAAAATATCAAACACATATCAAGTTCACATAATTACTCGCCACATGATTTCTCCCGTGACCTCAAGAACAAAAGCAACTACTCACAAGTGATAAACATGCTCAAGATCATAGGGGTATTAAATGACATCATGGATCTGAACATATAATCTTCCACCAAATAAACCATATAGTAATCAACTACAAGATGTAATCAACACTACTAGTCACCCACAAGTACCAATCTGAGGTTCCGGTACAAAGATTGAACACAAGAGATGAACTAGGGTTTGAGATGAGATGGTGTTGTTGAAGATGTTGATGAATATTTCCCTCCACAAGATGGGAGAGTTGTTGGTGATGATGATGACGATGATTTCCCCCTCTGGGAGCGAAGTTCCCCCGGCGGAATTGCTCCACCGGAGGGCAAAAGTGCTCCTGCCCAAGTTCCGCCTCGAGACGGCGGCGCTCCGTCCCGAAAGTCCTGTCCTCATTTTTTGCTAGGTCAAAATGACTTATATACTAGAAGATGGGCACCGGAGGTGGGCCGAGGGGAGCACAACCCACTAGGGTGCGCCTGGGCTCCCTGGTGCGCCCACGCGGGTTGTGCCCACTTGGTGGGCCCCCTCTGGTACTTATTGGCTCCAACATTTCTTATATATTCCATAAAAATTCCCCGTGAAGTTTCAGCTCATTTGGAGTTGTGCAGAATTGGTGGCCTGACATAGGTTTTCCAGGACCAGATTTCCAGCTGCCGGAATTCTCCCTCTTTGTGTGTACCTTGCATATTATGAGAGAAAAGGCATTAGAATTACTCAAAAAAGCATTATTATGGATAAAAACAATATAAATAATAGTATGAAAACATTATGCAAAATGGACGTACCAGAGGGCTAGCCCCTCATGCCTTCCCTCTCATGGGAGAAAGGAAAGGGGGGCGCCACCCTCCCCTACCTTCACCCGGCTCTAAATAAGGAAAGGGGAGTGCGGCTTTGGAGAGACCCCAAGTAGGATTCCCCCTACTTGGGCTCCCCCCTTGGCTGCTCCTCCCTCCCACCTATATATATGTGGGAGGGGCGCCTAGCACACAACAGACAATTGCCTAGCCGTGTGCGGTGCCTCCCTCCACGGTTTACACCCCCGGTCATATTTTTGTAGTGCTTAGGCGCACCCCTGTGGAGATTACTTCACCATCACCATCACCACGCCGTCGTGCTGCCAGAACTCATCTACTACCTCGCCGTCTTGCTGGATCAAGAAGGCGGAGGACGTCACCGAGCTGAACGTGTGCTGAACATGGAGGTATTGTACGTTCGGTTGGATCTTGAAGAAAGTTCAACTACATCAACCGCGTTGTGAAACGCTTCTGCTTACGGTCTACGAGGGTACGTAGACAGATTCTCCCCCTCGTTGCTATGCATCTCCATGGATAGATCATTGCGTGTGCGTAGAATTTTTTTTGTTTTTCATGCAATGTTCCCCAATAGTGGCATCATGAGCCAGGTCCATTGCTACCTCTTGAGCACTGCATTGGATTTCTCCAAAGAGGAGAGGATGATGCAGCAAAGTAGCGTAAGTATTTCCCTCAGTTTTTGAGAACCAAGGTATCAATCCAATAGGAGGCTACGCTCGAGTCCCTCGTACCTACACAAAAACAATAGCTCAACGCAACCAACACGATTAGGGGTTGTCAATCCCTTCACGGTCACTTACGAGAGTGAGATCTGATAGAGATGATAGATAATATTTTTGGTATTTTTGGTATAGAGATGCAAAGTGAAAAGTAAAAGGCAAAGTAAAAAAGCATAGCAATAATAAAGTGATGGAGATTGATATGATGAGAATAGACCTGGGGGGCATAGGTTTCACTAGTGGCATCTCTCAAGAGCATAAGTATTCTACGGTGGGTGAACAAATTACTGTTGAGCAATTGACAGAATTGAGCATAGTTATGAGAATATCTAGGTATGATCATGTCTGTAGGCATCACGTCCCAGACAAGTAGACCGACTCCTGCCTGCATCTACTACTATTACTCCACTCATCGACCACTATCCAGCATGCATCTAGAGTATTAAGTTAAAAATAGAGTAACGCCTTAAGTAAGATGACATGATGTAGAGGGATAGTTTCATGCAATATGATAAAAATCCCATCTTGTTATCCTCGATGGCAACAATACAATACGTGCCTTGCTGCCCCTACTGTCACTGGGAAAGGACACCGCAAGATTGAACCCAAAGCTAAGCACTTCTCCCATGGCAAGAAAAACCAATCTAGTAGGCCAAACCAAACTGATAATTCAAAGAGAGTTGCAAAGATAAACAATCATACATAAAAGAATTCAGAGAAGATTCAAATATTATTCATAGATAGACTTGAGCATAAACCCACAATTCATCGGTCTCAACAAACACACCACAAAAACAAGATTACATCGAATAGATCTCCACAAGAGAGGGGGAGAATATTGTATTGAGATCCAAAAAGAGAGAAGAAGCCATCTAGCTACTAACTATGGACCCGAAGGTCTAAGGTAAACTACTCACACTTCATCGGAGGGGCTAGGATGTGTAGAAGCCCTCCGTGCTGATGGCCCTCTCCGGCGGAGCTCCGGAACAGGCCCCAAGATGGGATCTCGTGGATACAGAAAGTTGCGGCGGTGGAATTTGGTTTTTGGCTCCATCTCTGATCGTTTGGGGGTACGTAGGTATATATATAGGAGGAAGGAGTACGTCGGTGGAGCTTCGAGGGGCCCACGAGGCAGGGGCGCGCCCTCCACCCTCGTGACCGCCTTGTGGCTTTCTTGACGGAGGGTCCAAGTCTCCTGGGTCTTATCTGATGAAAAAATCACGTTCCCGAAGGTTTCATTCCGTTTGGACTCCGTTTGATATTATGTTTCTCCGAAACACTAAAATAGGCAAAAAACAACAATTCTGGGCTGGGCCTCCGGTTAATAGGTTAGTCCCAAAAATAATATAAAAGTGGAAATAAAGCCCAATATAGTCCAAAACAGTAGATAATATAGCATGGAGCAATCAAAAATTATAGATACGTTGGAGACGTATCACGCATCCCCAAGCTTAATTCCTGCTCGTCCTCGAGTAGGTAAATGATAAAAAGAGAATTTTTTATGCGGAGTGCTACTTGGCATAATTTCAATGTAAATCTTCTTAATTGTGGTATGAATATTCAGATCCAAAAGATTCAAGACAAAAGTTCATGTTGACATAAAAATAATAATACTTCAAGCATACTAACAAAGCAATTATGTCTTCTCAAAACAACATGGCAAAAGAAAGCTATCCCTACAAAATCATATAGTCTGGCTATGCTCTATCTTCACCACACAAAGTATTTAAATCATGAACAACCCCGATGACAAGCCAAGCAATTGTTTCATACTTTTTGACATTTTTAAAACTTTTTCGATCTTCACGCAATACATGAGCGTGAGCCATGGATATAGCACTATATGTGGAATAGAATGGTGGTTGTGGAGAAGACAAAAAGAGGTGAAGATAGTCTCACATCAACTAGGCGTATCAACGGGCTATGGAGATGCCCATCAATAGATATCAATGTGAGTGAGTAGGGATTGCCATGCAACGGATGCACTAGAGCTATAAGTATATGAAAGCTCAACAAAAGAAACCAAGTGAGTGTGCATCCAACTCGCTTGCTCACGAAGACCTAGGCCATTTTGAGGAAGCCCATCATTGGAATATACAAGCCAAGTTCTATAATGAAAAATTCCCACTAGTATATGAAAGTGGCAAAATGAGAGACTCTCTATCATGAAGATCTTGGTGCTACTTTGAAGCACAAGTGTGGTAAAAGGATAGTAACATTGTCCCTTCTCTCTTTTTCTCTCTTTTTTTTATTTGGGCCTTTTTTTATGGCCTCTTTTTTTTCGTCCGGAGTCGCATCCCGACTTGTGGGGGAATCATAGTCTCCATCATCCTTTCCTCACTTGGGACAATGCTCTAAAAATGATGATCATCACACTTTTATTTTTCTTACAACTCAACAATTACAACTCAATACTTAGAACAAAATATGACTCTATATGAATGCCTCCGGCGATGTACCGGGATATGCAATGAATCAAGAGTGACATGTATGAAAGAATTATGAACGGTGGCTTTGCCACAAATACGATGTCCACTACATGATCATGCTAGCAATATGACAATGATGGAGCGTGCCATAATAAATGGAACGGTGGAAAGTTGCATGGCAATATATCTCGGAATGGCTATGGAAATGCCATGATAGGTAGGTATGGTGGCTGTTTTGAGGAAGGTATATGGTGGGTGTATGATACCGGCGAAAGGTGCGCGGTATTAGAGAGGCTAGCAATGGTGGAAGGGTGAGAGTGCGTATAATCCATGGACTCAACATTAGTCATAAAGAACTCATATACTTATTGCAAAAATCTACAAGTTATCAAAGCAAAGTATTACGCGCATGCTCCTAGGGGGATAGATTGATAGGAAAAGACCATCGCTCGTCCCCGACCGCCACTCATAAGGAAGACAATCAATAAATAAATCATGCTCCGACTTCATCACATAACGGTTCACCATATGTGCATGCTACGGGAATCACAAACTTTAACACAAGTATTTCTCAAATTCACAACTACTCAACTAGCATGACTCTAATATCACCATCTTCATATCTCAAAACATTTATCAAGCATCAATCTTTTTTTAGTATTCAACACACTCAAAAGAAAGTTTTTCAAATCTTGAATACCAAGCATATTATTATTAAGCAAATTACCATGCTATTAAAGACTCTCAAAATAATCTAAGTGAAGCATGAGAGATCAATAGTTTCTATAAAACAAATCCGCCACCATGCTCTAAAAGATATAAGTGAAGCACTAGAGCAAAACTATAAAGCTCAAAAGATATAAGTGAAGCACATAGAGCAAAACTATAAAGCTCAAAAGATATAAGTGAAGCACATAGAGTATTCTATCAAATTCCAATTTATGTATGGCTCTCTCAAAATGTGTGTACAGCAAGGATGATTGTGGCACACTAACAAACAAAGACACAAATAACACAAGACGCTCCAAGCAAAACACATATCATGTGGTGAATGAAAATATAGCTCCAAGTAAAATTACCGATGGAAGTAGACGAAAGAGGGGATGCCTTCCGGGGCATCCCCAAGCTTTGACTTTTTGGTGTCCTTGGATTATATTGGGGGTGCCATGGGCATCCCCAAGCTTAGGCTCTTGTCACTCCTTGTTCCATAATCCATCAAAAGATTTCACCCAAAACTTGAAAACTTCACAACACAAAACTCAACAAAAATCTCATGAGCTCCGTTAGCGAAAGAAAACAAAAGACCACTTCAAGGTACTGTAATGAACTCATTCTTTATTTATATTGGTGTTAAACCTACTGTATTCCAACTTCTCTATGGATTATAAACTCTTTTACTAGCCATAGTTTCATCAAAATAAGCAAACGACACACGAAAAATAGAATCTGTCAAAAACAGAACAATCTGTAGTAATCTGTAACTAACGCAAACTTCTGGAACTCCAAAAAATCTACCAAAATAGGACGACCTAGACACTATTGATCAGCAGCAATTGGAATCAGTATTTTATCACGTTCTGGTGATTTTTAAAAATTATTTTCGTGAACAGAAAGATTCTGGAAATTACAGCAAGATCAAATAACTATCATCCAAGAAGATCCTATAGGTCTAACTTGGCACAAACACTAATTAAAACACAAAACCATATCTAAACAGAAGGTAGATGGATTATTTATTCCTAAACAGAAGCAAAAACAAAAAAACAAAAAATAAAATTGGGTTGCCTCCCAACAAGCGGTGTCGTTTAACGCCCCTAGCTAGGCATAAAAGTGAGGATAGATCTAGGTATTGCCATCTTTGGTAGGCCATCCATAAGTGGGTCTCATGATAGATTCATATGGCAATTTTATTTTCTTCCTAGGGAAGTGTTCCATGCCCCTTTTTAATGGAAATTGAAATCTAATATTCCCTTCCTTCATATCAATAATTGCACCAACCGTTCTAAGGAAAGGTCTACCGAGAATAATAGGGCAAGAAGGATTGCAATCTATATCAAGAACGATAAAATCTACGGGCACATAATTCTTATTAGCAACAATAAGAACATCATTAATTCTTCCCATAGGTTTTTTAATAGTGGAATCCGCAAGATGCAAGTTTAGAGAGCAATCATGAAAATCACGGAAATCTAGCAAATCACACAAAGTTTTGGGAATAGTGGAGACACTAGCACCCAAATCACACAAAGCATAAAACTCATAATCTTTAATTTTAATTTTAATAGTAGGGTCCCACTCATCATAAAGTTTCTTAGGGATAGAAACTTTCAACTCAAGTTTTTCTTCATAAGATTGTATCAAGGCATCAACGATATGTTCGGTAAAGGATTTATTTTGACTATAAGCATGAGGAGAATTTAGCACGGATTGCAACAAGGAAATACAATCAACTAAAGAGCAACTTTCATAATTAAATTCCTTGAAATCTAGTATAGTGGGTTTAACAACATCTAGGGTTTTATTTCTTTCAATCCCACGTTTATCAATTTCATCATCAAGATCTAAATACTCCGAATTTTTGGAACGCCTTCTAGGTAAAGGAAGATCGTATTCAGTTTCATCAATTCATATTGCAAAACAAAGATTTAATAGGAGACACATCAATAACTATTAGATCTTCATCTTGATTTTCATAGGAATTGGAAGAACACGCTTTAATAAAGGCATCTTTCGTAGCATGTATCCTAGCGGTTCTTTCTTTGCACTCATCAATGGAAATTCTCATGGCTTTGAGAGACTCATTGATATCATGCTTAGGAGGAATAGATCTAAGCTTTAAAGAATCAACCTCAAGAGAAATTCTATCAACGTTCCTAGCCAAATCATCAACTTTAAGCAATTTCTCTTCAAGCAAAGCATTAAAATTCTTTTGTGAATTTATAAACTCGTTAACACTATTCTCAAATTCAAAGGGCATCTTATTAAAATTTCCATAAGAGTTGTTGTAGGAATTTCCATAATTATTAGAAGGATTACTAGGATAAGGCCTATGATTAAAATTCCCTCTATACGCGTTGTTACCAAAATTATCCCTACCAACAAAATTCACATCCATAGATTCATTATTATTCTCAATCAAAGTAGACAAAGGCATATCATTAGGATCAGAAGAAACACTCTTAGTAGTAAATAATTTCATAAGTTCATCCATCTTTCCACTCAAAACATTAATTTCTTCTATCGCATGCACTTTTTTACTAGTAGATCTTTCAATGTGCCATTGAGAATAATTAACCATAATTTTATCTAGGACTTTAGTAGCATCTCCTAAAGTGATTTCCGTAAAAGTGCCTCCTGTGGCCGAATCTAAAATATTTCTAGAAGCAAAATTCAATCCGGCATAAATTTTTTGTATAATCATCCACAAATTCAAACCATGAGTAGGGCAATTACGTATCATTAATTTCATTCTCTCCAAAGCTTGTGCAACATGTTCATGATCAAGTTGCTTAAAATTCATAATATCGTTTCTAAGAGAGATGATCTTAGCGGGAGGAAAATACTTAGAGATAAAAGCATCTTTGCACTTGTTCCATGAATTCTGAGATAGGATCCATGTATGAGAACAAAGTGTGGACTTTGGTGGACTTGCCCGATGATCGGCAAGCCATAGAGAATAAATGGATCTTCAAAAAGAAGACTGACGCTGATGGTAATGTTATTGTCTTCAAAGCTCCACTTGTCGCAAAAGGTTTTCGACAAGTTCAAGGGGTTGACTACGATGAGAATTTCTCACCCGCAGCGATGCTTAAGTCCGTCCGAATCATGTTAGCAATTGCCACATTTTATGATTATGAAATCTGGCAAATGGACATCAAAACTGCTTTCCTTAATGGATTTCTTAAAGAAGAGTTGTATATGATGCAACCAGAAGGTTTTGTCGATCCTAAAGGTGCTAACAAAGTGTGCAAGCTCCAGCGATCCATCTATGGACTGGTGCAAGCATCTCGGAGTTGGAATATACGCTTTGATTAGGTGATCAAAGCATATGGTTTTATACAGACTTCTAGTGAAGCTTGTATTTACAAGAAAGTGAGTGGGAGCTCTGGAGCATTTCTGATATTATATGTAGATGACATATTGGAAATGATATAGAATTTTTGGATAGCATAAAAGGATACTTGAATAAGAGTTTTTCAACGAAAGACCTCGGTAAAGCCACTTACATATTGGGCATCAAAAACTATAGAGATAGATCAAGACGCTTAATAGGAATTTCACAAAGCACATACCTTGACAAATTTTTGAAGGAGTTCAAAATGGATCGGTCAAAGAAAGGATTCTTGCCTATATTAAAGGTGTGAAGTTGAGTAAGACTCAAAGCCCGACCACGGCAGAAGATAGAGAGAATGAAAGTCATTCCCTATGCCTCAGCCATAGGTTCTATAAAGTATGCCATGTTGTGTACCAGAACTATTGTGTACCTTGCCATGAGTTTGGCAAGGGTGTACAATAGTGATCCAGGAGTAGATCACTGGACAGCGGTCAAAATTATCCTTAGTTACCTAAGAGGACTGAGGAAATGTTTCTCGGTTATGGAGATGATAAAGAGTTCGTTGTAAAGGGTTACGTCAATGCAAGCTTTGACACCAATCCGGATGACTCTGAGTCTCAATCTAGATACATATTGAAAGTGGGAGCAATTAGCTAGAGTAGCTCCATGCAGAGCATTGTAGACATAGAAAAATTGCAAAATACATACGGCTCTGAATGTTGCAGACCTGTTGACTAGAACTCTCTCACAAGAAAAACATGATCACTCTTTGGGTATTAATCACATGGCGATGTGAACTATATTATTGACTCTAGTAAACTCTTTGGGTGTTAGTCACATGGCGATGTGAACTATGAGTGTTAATCACATGGCGATGTGAACTAGATTATTAACTCTAGTGTAAGTGGGAGACTGAAGCAAATATGCCCTAGAGGCAATAATAAAGTTTTTATTTTATATACTCATAATAAAGGTTTATTATTCATGCTAGAATTGTATTGATCAGAAACTTAAATACATGTGTGAATACATAAACAAACACCGTGTCCCTAGTAAGCCTCTACTAGACTAGCTCTTTGATCAAAGATGGTTAAGGTTTCCTAACCATGGACATGTCTTGTCATTTGATAACGGGATCACATCACTAGGAGAATGATGTGATGGACAAGACCCATCTGTTAGCTTAGCATAATGATCGTTCAGGTTATTGCTATTGCTTTCTTCATGTCAAATACATATTCCTTTGACTATGAGATTATGCAACTCCCAGATACCGGAGGAATGCCTTGTGTGCTATCAAACATCACAACATAACTGGGTGATCATAGAGACGCTCTACAGGTATCTCTGAAGGTGTTTGTTGAGTTGGCATAGATCAAGATTAGGATTTGTCACTCCGAGTTTCAGAGAGGTATCTCTGGGCCCTCTCGGTAATACACATCATAAGCTTGCAAGCAAATGACTAAGGAGTTAGTCACGAGATGATGTATTACGGAACGAGTAAAGAGACTTGCCGGTAACGAGATTGAACTAGGTATGAAGATACCGAGGATCGAATCTCGGGCAAGTAACATACCGATGGACAAAGGGAATTACGTATGTTGTCATAACGGTTCGACCGAAAAAGATCTTCGTAGAATATGTAGGAACCAATATGGGCATCCAGGTTCCGCTATTCGTTATTTACCGTAGAGGTGGCTCGGTCATGTCTACATAGTTCTTGAACCCGTAGGGTCCGCACGCTTAACGCTCGTTGACGATATAGTGTTATATTTGTTATATGTTTTGGTGACCAAATGTTGTTCGGAGTCCCGGATGAGATCACGGACATGACAAGGAGTCTCGAAATGGTTGAGAGGTAAAGATTGATATATAGGACGATGACATTTGGACACTGGAAGTGTTTTCGGACGTACTAGGAAGGAATCGGGTCACTGGAAGGGGTTCCGGGCAGCCCCCCCCCCCCCCCCCCCGGCAATATATGGGCCTTATGGTCCAAAGGAAGGGATAGACCAGCCAACAAGGGGGCTGGTGCACCTCCTCCCTTAGTTGGCCAGCCCTAGGGAAGGAAAAGGGGGAGGGCTAGCCCCTCCTGCCTTTCCCTCTCATGGGAGAAAGGAAAGGGGGGCGCCACCCTCCCTTGCCTTTCCCCGCGCTCCAAATAAGGAAAGGGGGTGCGGCTTGGGAGAGACCACAAGTAGGATCCCCCCTACTTGGGCACCCCCCTTGGCTGCTCCTCCCTCCCTCCCACCTATATATATGTGGGAGGGGGCGCCTAGCACACAACAGACAATTGCCTAGCCGTGTGTGGCACCCCCCTCCACGGTTTGCACCCCGGTCATATTTTTGTAGTGCTTAGGCGAAGCCCTGTGGAGATCACTTCACCATAACCGTCACCACACCAACATGCTGTCGGAACTCATCTACTGCCTCGCAGTCTTGCCGGATCTGGAAGGCGGAGGACGTCACCGAGCTGAACGTGTGCTAAGCACGGAGGTGTTGTACGTTCGGTACTTGATCGGTTGGATCGCGAAGAAAGTTTGACTAGATCAACCGCGTTGTGAAACGCTTCCGCTTACAGTCTACGAGGGTACATAGACACACTCTCCCCCATGCATCTCCATGGATAGATCATTGCGTGTGTGTAGAATTTTTTTTGTTTTCCCTGCAACATTCCCCAACAAAAAGTGGGCTCGGAGAGATCATGACTTTATTTGATGATAATCCCACTATTTTGGAAGAGTGACAACTTTGCATGCATGTGGATCATGAAGATAATATTTTATGTGATAGTTATATTGTTGAATTTGATTATGATCCTGCATGTAATTATTATGAGAGAGGAAAATAAGGTTGTTGAAATTTTATGTTACTAAATTACCTCTCGCTATGTTGAGATCGTCAATGTTTGATTCCTCTTCTTTGCATATGTTAGATGTTTCTTGTCTTGATAATTTGTTTTCTTATAAAATTCCTATGCATAGGAAGTATGTTAGACTTAAATGTGTTTGTCATATGTTTCATGATGCTATCTTTGTGTTTCAATTCTTATCTTTCGTGTGAGCATCGTTGAAATCTTAAGCCTATCTTAATGGCTATAGAGAAAGAGCTTGTTGGGAGGCAACCCACTGAATAAAATATTTTTCTCTTTTTCTTTCTGTTTTTGTGTGTTCACACAGCTATGCTATTGTTATGATTGTGTTTTTGTGTTTTAATTAGTGTTTGTGCCAAGTAAAGCCTTTGGGATCATGTTGGGTGATAGTTGATTGGATCTTGTTGAAAAACAGAAACTTTTGCGCCCAGTAGAATTGTTAGAAATCATAGAAGCGTGATAAAATTCTGATTTTTTACACAAGATTGATATACAAATTGCCTACGTTGTCCTAATGTTCAAATTTTTGGAGTTACAGAAGTATGGACAAAGTCCAGATTACTACAGACTATTTTGTTTTTGATAGATTCAGTTTTCGTTGCATTGTGTGCTTATTTTGATGAATCTATGGATTTTATCAGGGGGTATAAGCCATGGTAAAGTTAGAATACATTAGGTATAATGCAAAAATAAAATATGAATGGGTTTGCAACAATACTTAGAGTGGTGACTTGCTTTGTTATATTAACGGATCTCACAAAGGTTTTGTTAAGTTTTGTGTGATTGAAGTTTTCAAGTTTTGGGTGAGATCACGATGGATGAAGGGTTAAGGAGTGAAAATAGCCTAAGCTTGGGGATGCCCCATTGCACCCAAAGTTATTATTCAAGGAGAACCAAGCAGCTAAGCTTGGGATGCCCCGGAAGGCATCCCCTCTTTCTTCTAGCAACCATCGGTATTTTACTTGGAGCTATATTTTTATTCGTCACATATCATGAGTTTTGCTTGGAGCGTCTTGTATTATATGAGTCTTTGCTTGTTCTGCTTTTTACTTTGTGTTAAATATCCTTGGTGGACACACCTATTTGACAGAGCCAAAACTATGCTATGATTTGTAAGAATTTATCTTTATGCTTCACTTAAATTTTTTGAGCTATGGAATTGCTTCAGTGCTTCACTTATATCTTTTTCAGCATGCTGTGCTTTAATACTTTTGAAGAAATCCTCTCATGATTCACTTAGATTTATTTGAGAGTTAGTAAATTTTTGAAGAAATTCTCTCATGCTTCACTTATATTATTTTGAGAGAAGAATTTTTTTTATGCTCATGTGCTTCACTTACATTTGTTTGAGCTTATCAAAAGCAACATATGAAACTAGTCCCAAAGTGATAGATATTCAAGATGGATATAATAAAAACATTCATGAAGATCATTGTACAAATTAAACTTGATTCTTTGTAATAGTTTTGAGATATGATGATAGTTATATGTGAGTCATGTTGGTGAGTAATTATGATTTGTAAGAATATTGGTGTTAAGGTTTGTGATTCCCTATGCAAGCATGAAAGTCAATAGTTATGCGATGAAATTACATCCTACTTGTGGTGCATTATTCAGTGTTAGTTATGCTTAATGCTCATGTATGAGAATTTTTTTTCTCGGTTGGTTGCTTCTCAATCTTTTTGGTAGCCTCAACTTGTACTAAGTAGAAATACTAATTGTGCATCCAAATCCTTAAACCCAGTTTTGCCATATGAGTCCACCATACCTACCTATATGCGGTATTTACGTGCCGTTCTAAGTAAATTTGTATGTGCCAACTCTAATATGAAAAATGAATTTACTTTTTGTGTGCCCGTACCGCTCGTGAAGCGGCAGGGGGTGGGCAATATTTTTCCATGCTAGATGTGTTATTCTCAAGATGAGAGTTTATTGGCTTGTCATTGGACGAGAGTACAACAGTAGTAGGGATGCCCAGTCCCGAAATGAAAAAGAAATTTACTTTATCTTGTCAAATAATAAATTCCCTGGAAAGTGTTGGTATGGAAGGCACCCGTGGATACGGCTAGCCATGGATTGTGAAAGAATGGTGGAAAAATGAATAAAATTTATTTTTTGTTTGGGAACTACCTATGATATATCTAGCATGGAAAGTGTTGGGAATTACTCGGTCGTTTTCGTTGACGGGAAAAGTATGCCTCTCAAAAAAAATTATCTCTCAATTTAAGCTTTGAGCTCTGGCACCTCTACAAATCCCTACTTCCCTCTGCGAAGGGCCTATCTATTTACTTTATGCAATTTTTATTTCTATTTGAGTCTCCATATTATAAAGCACCAACTATGGAGAATTTTGATCATACTTGAGCATTGGACGTAGCTAATATGCGAGTGTGTTTCATGAATGGATACATGATTGAGCATGATGCGCTAGGGATAACTTTCTTTAGTGTTGATATTTTGAAAGACATGGTTGCTTGTTGATATGCTTGAGTATTGAAATCTTCATGTCAAAACTAGACTATTGCTTTGAACCATATAAAAGTCCAAATGTCCATGCTACAAAAGAAAAGATTATGTGATGACCATGTTAGGCAGCATTCCACATCAAAAATTCTGTTTTTATCATTGACCTACTCGAGGATGAGCGGGAATTAAGCTTGGGGATGCTGATACGTCTCCAATGTATCTATAATATTTGATTGTTCCATGATGTTATATTATCATTCTTGGATGTTTTCAATCATTTTATAGCAACTTTATATCTTTTTTGGGACTAACCTATTGACATAGTGCCCAGTGTCAGTTGTTGTTTTTTGCTTGCTTTTTACTTCACGGAATATCAGTACCAAATGGAGTCCAAACACAGTGAAACTTTTTGGAGATTTATTTTGGACCAGAAGACACACACTAGGCCAAAGAAGTACCAGAGGGGAGGCCCGAGGTGGGCACAACCCACTAGGGCACGCCAGGAGGCCCAAGCGTGCCCAGGGGGTTGTGCCCCCCTCGGTGACCTCCAGCACAGCCTCTTCACCCAATAAATCCCCAAATATTCCAGAAACCTTAGGGGAGTAGTCGAAATTCTAGTCGCCGAAAGTTCAGAACCACAAGATCCAATCTAACACCATCACGGAGGGGTTCATCATCCTCATTGGTGCCTCTCCAATGATGCGTGACTAGTCCACCATATACCTATGGGTCCGTAGGCAGTAGCTAGATGGCTTCCTCTCTCTCTTTTGATTCTCAATACAATGGCCTCTTGGAGATCTATTTGATGTAACTCTTTTTGCGGTGTGTTTGTTGGGATCCGATGAACTTTGAGTTTATGATCAAATCTATATCCATGAATATTATTTGAGTCTTCTTTGATCTCTTATATGCATGATTATTTTTAACCTTGTATTTCTTCGAATATTTGGTTTAGTTAGGCCAACTAGATCGATTTTTCTTGCCATGGGAAGAGGTGCTTTGTGATGGGCTCGATCTTGCGGTGTTCTTTCCCAGTGACAGAAGGGGCAGCAAGACATGCATGTATCGGTGCTATAAAGGATAACAAGATGGGGGCTATTCCTAAATGAACAGATCTCGTCTACTGAAGGAAATATGCCCTAGAGGCAATAATAAAGTTGTTATTTTATATTTCCTTATATCATGATAAATGTTTATTATTCATGCTAGAATTGTATTAACCAGAAACTTCATACATGTGTGGATACATAGACAAAACACCGTGTCCCTAGTAAGCCTCTACTAGACTAGCTCGTTAATCAAAGATGGTTAGTTTCCTAACCATAGACATGTGTTGTCATTTGATGAACGGGATCACATCATTAGGAGAATGATGTGATGGACAAGACCCATCCGTTAGCTTAGCATAATGATCATTCGGTTTTATCGCTATAGCTTTCTTCATGTCATATACATATTCCTTTGACTACGAGATTATGCAACTCCCGGACACCGGAGGAATGCCTCGTGTGCAATCAAACATCACAACATAACTGGGTGATTATAAAGATGCTCTACAGGTATCTCTGAAGGTGTTTGTTGGGTTGGCATAGATCGAGATTAGGATTTGTCACTCTGAGTATCGGAGAGGTATCTCTGGTCCCTCTCGGTAATGCACATCA
Source organism: Aegilops umbellulata (assembly GCA_032464435.1). Classification (NCBI taxonomy): domain Eukaryota; kingdom Viridiplantae; phylum Streptophyta; class Magnoliopsida; order Poales; family Poaceae; genus Aegilops; species Aegilops umbellulata. Next base: position 348,729,052 of record CP136056.1, read on the forward strand.
TAATAAGCCTTGCAAGCAATGTGACTAATAAGTTAGTTACGGGATGATGTATTACGAAAAGAGCAAAGGGACTTGCCGGTAATGAGATTGAACTAGGTATGAAAATACCGACGATCGAATCTCGGGCAAGTAACATACCGATGATAAAGGGAATAACGTATGTTGTCATTGCGGTTTGACCGATAAAGATCTTCGTAGACTATGTAGGAACCAATATGAGCATCCAGGTTCCACTATTGGTTATTGATCGGAGAGGTGTCTCGGTCATATCTACATAGTTCTCGAACCCGTACGGTTCGCACGCTTAATGTTCGATGACGATTTATATTATGAGTTATGGTGACCGAAGATTGTTCGAAGTCCCGGATGAGATCACGGACATGACGAGGAGTCTCGAAATGGTCGAGAGGTAAAGATTGATTTATTGAACGATATTATTTGGACACCCGGATGGTTTCGGGACATTTTGGATATTTATCAGAGTACCGAGGGGTTACCGGAACCCCCCGGGGAAAGTAATTAATGGGCCTACATGGGCCATAGGGGAGAGGGGAGGCAGCCCACAAGGGGTGGCCACGCCCCACTCCCGTAGGGAGTCTGAATTGGACTAGGGGAGGGGGCGCGCCCCCCTTTACTTCTCCTCCTCCCTCTCCCTTCCCTCTTTCCCCCTCCATGAGAAGGAAAATAAGGGGGGCCGAATCCTACTAGGACTGGAGTCCTAGTAGGACACCCCTCTCCTTGGCGCGCCCCTGGTGGCCAGCCTCCTCCTCTCCCTCCTTTATATACGTGGGCAGGGCACCCCTTGGAGATACACCAATTGTTCCAAGCCATGTGCGGCGTCTCTCTCCATAGTTTCCTCCTCTGGTCATATTCACGTAGTGCTTAGGCGAAGCCCTGCGCGGATCAGATCACCCTCACCATCACCACGATGTCGTGCTGATGAAACTCTCCCTCGACCCTCTGTTGGATCAAGAGTTCGAGGGGCGTCATCAAGCTGAACGTGTGCTGAACTCGGAGGTGTCGTACATTCGGTACTTGATTGATTGGATCGCGAAGACGTTCGACTACATCAACTGTATTAACCTAACGCTTTTGCTTTCGGTCTACGAGGGTACGTGGACACACTCTCCCCTTCTCGTTGTATGCATCTCCTAGATAGATCTTGCGTGATCGTAGGAATATTTTTTGAAATTGCATGCTACGTTCCCCAACATCTACATCATGTCATCGTTCTTATTGCATTGCTCTATTTCTCCATGAACTTAATACAATAGATGCATGCTGGATAGCGGTCGATGTGTGGAGTAATAGTAGTAGATGCAGGCGGGAGTCGGTCTACTAATCTTGGAAGTGATGCCTATATATTGATCATTGCCTTGGATATCGTCATAATTATTCGATCTTCTATCAATTGTCCAACAGTAATTTGTTTACCCACCGTGCGTTATTTCTTGAGAGAAGCCACTAGTGAAATCTACGACCCACAGGTCTATTCTTTATCATATTTGCTTTGAGATCTATTTTTATTTGTTTTTGTTTTCAGATCTATTATTCCAAAAACCCAAAAATACCTTGCTGCACCTTTTTATTAATTATTTTATTTTGCATTTTATCGAGATCTATTTATCCAATCTACACAAATTTTATCCCATCAACTTGACAATTTCTAGCGCCGTTACCCGAAGAGGGATTGACAACCCCTCATACGCGTCGGGTTGCAAGTATTTGTTCTTTGTGTGCAGGTAGCGTTTACATAGTGTTGCTTGGTTCTCCTACTGGATTGATACCTTGGTTTCACAACTGAGGGAAATACGTACCGTAGTTGTACTGCATCATCCCTTCCTCTTTGGGGAAATACCGCCGCAGTTTCAAGCAACATCATTACCCTTCGTGGGTTGAAGTCTCACTCAACGTGGACGTACGATAGCACCACCTATCGGAACCACGCCAAAAAATCTTCATGTCTCCATTGTGTTTGCCTTGTCCAAACCCTTCCCTTTGCCTTCATATGCAATGTTTTACTTTCCGCTTCTATACTCTTAGAATTGCATGTGTAGGTTGATTGCTTAACTTGTCACAATTGCTAAAATCTATCTACAACTAAAATTGGGAAAAGGAAAGATTTTTAGTTGGTCAAGTACTCTAATAACCCCCCTCTAGACTTACTTTCGATCCTACACTGTGTCATGCCTATTCGGCAGGTGCTACGCATGACAGATCTTTCAAAGTCTTCGCAACTGGATGGATGAGCGCAGGGCGATGGCATCGTTGGGCGCCGTGGTGGCGTTGATGGATGGCCGGACTGGCAAGGATGATGCGGATCTCTCTCCTAAATATGGGTCAGCGGTTCGACGATGATGGCGGCTTCTAAAACATGTGCATGTGGTGTACGCCTTAGGTCTGCTGCACCGGCTGTTGGTTCTGGTACGTTATGTGGATGGATCGGCGACGACACCAGTTTTAGATATGGGGAGTGAGAGCACTCCACATTATGAAGTTTGTAGGTGTGAGTGGTTGCTTCGGGTGGCTTTATGTATTTTCTTGTTAGACCTTTGTTGAATAATTAATAAAGATGGTCCTATGCATCGATTGATGCAGAGGCCGGGGGTTTTAACCTCTTCTTCTGGAAGAAAAAAAGGTGCACTATGCTACCGTCTGTATGGGTCTGAGTCAGATGTTGTAGGTTGTTTTGTGTTTAGTGGCATATAAGGGCATTTCTAACAGATCCCCTAAAAATATTGGAGGATCCGGTGGAGTAAACCCTTCGTGGAGTATGATTTGACTGGACCTAGCCAATCCCCTATATATAACAGAGTAATTTTTTGTCTTTCCTAACTTTGTAATTATAGTATACATTGCAACTACATATGAGAACACATATAGAAACTAAACATAATATGATTATGTTCAAGCAAATCATGAATATAGTTTACACACCGAATTTAAAGTTAACAAACCAAATTATTCAAATTTGAACACACTGAATGGTCCAAATGTAGCAAATAACATGTGATAGAACAACAAGGAGTCGCTATGACGTCGCCAGTGATGCTCAATAAGGTCTTGTTGGAGCTAAGCATGAACTTGTCGATTCTCGATCTTGTGATGCCCTTCAAGGAATGCCAGGATCCTGTTCGTATCATACTCTGGCTCAACCGGTGTCCCGTTGGTGATGCACCGAAAGTTCTCAAACACATCCCTCTCGTCTTCAATGATCATGTTATGCAATATGATGTAATAAGTCATGATCTTCCATAGAACCTTGGACCTCCAGTACTCGGTAGGGTCACGAACAATTGCAAAGCGCTTCTGAAGCACACCGAAGGCTCTCTCCACATCTTTCCAGGCAGCTTCTTGACATTGGGCGAATTGAATGTTTTTGTTACCTTCCGGACGCGGATTTGTTTTGGATAATGTGTCCCATGATGGATAGATGCCATCCGCAAGGTAGTAACCCATCGTGTAGTTGTGCCCTTTGACCGAGTAGTTGCAAGCAGGAGTATCTCCTGTAATAAGCCTAGAAAACAACGGTGATCTCAAGAGCACATTCAAGTCATTGTGCAAGCCAAGCAAACCAAAGAATGAATGCCATATCCAAAGATCCTTCGTTGTAACTTCCTCAAGAATGATCGTTGGATCGTTGCAGTGGCCTTTGTACTGACCCTTCCATCCTGCAGGACAATTATTCCATGCCCAGTGCATACAGTCAAGTGATCCAAGCATCCTTGGTCATCCTCTTGCGAGCGTGGGTTAAGGGCCACCATTGTCATGTCCCATCAAAAAAGGGATCATGTGCATCGATACGCATGGTAATTAATGGCCACTCCCTCGATCCCGGCAAGTGATTAACAATTCCCATGATAAGGAAAACAAGATCATAATCATCAATACATGGGCTATTCCTGGAGGCATGACTGGGGATTCATTTGGTCCACTGAATCACATATTCTAGGATCATAGCAGTTATAGCATATAATATAAACTCTTAATTATGAAAAGAGAAATATAATAATACAATATTATTGCCTCTAGGGCATATTTCCAACACTCGACTTCTCACAAGCGTCTGGATGTATTTGAATCGTAGTCCGGAAACATTCCCGCGCAATTGCTCCTTAGTCGTGAAATATTCCCACGCTCGGGATCCGATGAGGATCTAGCAGGGCTTTATCAGCAGGGGTTACTCTTATCTATGGGCCATCCCAGCCATGTCGCGCTATTGGCCCAATGATCAATCTTCGTGCGAGCGTGGGTTAAGGGCCACCATTGTCATGTCCCATGAAAAAAGGGATCGTGTGCATCGACACGCATGGTAATTAATGGCGATGCTCCCCGCAAGCGATTAACAATTCCCATGATAAGGAAAACAAGATCATAATCATCAATACATGAGCTAGTCCTGGAGGCATGACTGAGGATTCACTTGGTCTTTATAACTCCCCACATGTAATCGAGTTTTCCCCGGAATCGTATTCAAGAACCAATACAATAATATCACATAAATATAATCTGAAGTATGATCATGGAAATATAATAATACATTTATTATTTCCTTTAGGACATATTTCCAAGACCAGGCCCGAGCGAACGCAAGGAGGGCACTTGATTTGGGTGTTTATGCTCGGTCAAATTAGGGTGTCGATATTGGGTTGGGTTTAGGTGTTGATATTGGGATCGATTAAGGGTTTGATAGGGCTCTAATTGGGCATGTGCATGTTGGCATGAAAACTCTTAATCTTGTTGTATGATTTCTAATGGCAAGATCAAGAGTTTGCTTATATGGTAGTACGGTAGTTTCAATGTTTTCCATGTCAATGGTAGTTGGCTATACGTGTTAGTGTGTTGATCTTCATGATCAGTGAGGGAGTCCTGGATTAGGGGGTGTTCGGATAGCCGGACTATACCTTCAGCCGGACTCCAGGACTATGAAGATACAAGATTGAAGACTTCGTCCCGTGTCCGGAAGGATCTTTTCTTGGCGTGGAAGGCAAGCTAGGTGTGCGGATATTCAAGATCTCCTACCATTGTAACCGACTCTGTGTAACCCTAACCCTATCCGGTGTCTATATAAACCGGAGGGTTGTAGTCCGTAGGACAACCATCATCATACACAATCATACCATAGGCTAGCTTCTAGGGTTTAGCCTCCTTGATCTCGTGGTAAATCCACTCTTGTACTACCCATATCATTAATATTAATCTAGCAGGAGTAGGGTTTTACCTCCACCGAGAGGGCCCGAACCTAGGTAAAATAAAGTGTCCCTTGTCTCCTATTACCATCCGACCTTGACGCACAGTTCGGGACCCCCTACCCGAGATCCGCCGGTTTTGACACCGACATTGGTGCTTTCATTGAGAGTTCCTCTGTGTCGTCGCTTTTAGGCCTGATGGCTCCTTTGATCATCAACAACGATGAGGTCCAGGGTGAGACTTTCCTCCCCGGACAAATCTTCGTCTTCGGCGGCTTCGCTCTGCGGGCCAATTTGCTTGGTCATCTGGAGCAGATCGAAAGCTACGCCCCTGGCCATCAAGTCAGGTTTGGAAGCTTAAACTACACGACTGATATCCGCGGAGACTTGACCTTCGACGGGTTCGAGCCACAGCCAAGCGTGCCGCACTATTTCGAGGGGCATGATACGGCTCTGCCTCCGAATAGTACCCTGGAGGCCGCACACGCTCCGGCCCCGATCTCTGACTCGGAGCCCGCTGCGTTCTTCGAGGATGAACGGTTGGACGTCACCTCGGGGGCTGCGATCTCAAAGGCGATCGAGCCGAACGCCAGCCCCGCACTCCGCACGGCCCATGACTCCAAGGAGTCGGATTCTTCTCCGAACTCCGGACCTTCCGTGCCCCCGCCGATCGAATCTGATTGGGCGCCTGTAATGGAGCTCACCGCCGCGGACATCTTTCAGTGCTCACCTTTCGGTGATATCCTGAATTCTCTCAAGTCTCTCTCTTTATCAGGAGAGCCCAGGCCGGACTATGGTCTGCGAGGTTGGGATTTGGACGACGAAGAAATTCAAAGCCCACCCACCACCCACTTAATAGCCACTGTCGATGATTTAACCGACATACTTGACTTCGGATCTGAAGACTTCGACGGTATGGACGACGAAGACGGAGACAAACTAGGACCAGCACCTATAGGGCACTGGACCTCCACCCCACCTAACAATGTATTCATGGTGGATACCCCTACAGGAAACGACAACGAGGAAAAAGGGGGCGAAAAAAGGGGTAAACCCTCCGAAAAGCAGTCAAAGCGGCGACGTAGACGCCGAGCCAAGCCCCGCCTCGATCAAGACCCAGCCGTAGAGCAGGATGATCCGGAAGACGGCGAGCATGCCTCAGAGCAGCCGTCCAAACAGGGAAACACGGATAGAGAGGACAGACATCCCTCCCCCGGCCATAACAGAACTCCGGACGATCTCACGCCGGATAAAACCACGGAGCAGAAGAATCTCCACGAAAGGCTCGTTGCCACAGCACGCAGCCTGAAAAAGCAGAAGCGGAAGCTAAAGACGGCAGAAGATGCACTCGGAACAAGATGGAGCAAGGTAATCAAGATCGCAGATAAATACAGTGGCAGCCGCCGCACCAAAAGCTATCCGAAGAGAAAACTACTGCCCGAATTCGACCAGGAGGCCCTAGAGCCCCCACATTTAAAAAATAAAAAAGGCACACGGTCGGATAGACGACCCCACGGCCACCATAAAACGGCAAGCGGCGCCGCACTCAAGGCAGCATGCGACCCAATTAAAGACTCGCATCATGGCCCAGCCAGGTCCATTTACGGGCCAAGAAAGCAAGCTCTCACAAGCAATGCAAAAAATCCATCATCAGAATCCGGCACACCCAAATACAGGGGCGCCGCACACCCCCTATGTTTCACCGATGAGGTCTTGGAATATGAATTTCCAGAGGGATTCAAACCCGTCAACATAGAGGCGTACGATGGAACAACAGACCCTGGAGTCTGGATCGAGGATTATATCCTCCACATACATATGGCTAGAGGAGATGATCTCCACGCCATAAAATATTTACCCCTTAAGCTTAAAGGGCCAGCCCGGCACTGGCTTAAAAGCCTTCCCGAAAACACAATTGGAAGTTGGGAAGAGCTCGAGGATGCTTTCCGAGCAAACTTTCAAGGGACCTATGTCCGCCCCCCGGACACAGACGATCTCAGTCACATAACTCAGCAGCCTGGAGAATCAGCTCAACAGTTCTGGAACATATTCCTCACTAAAAAGAATCAGATAATGGATTGTCCGGACGCCGAAGCCCTAGCAGCTTTCAGGCATAATGTCCGAGACGAATGGCTCGCCAGACACCTCGGCCAGGAAAAGCCAAGAACAATGGCCGCACTCACAATCCTCATGACCCGCTTTTGCGCAGGAGAGGACAGCTGGTTGGCACGATGCAGCCCCAGCGACCCAAGTACATCAGAAATCAGGGATGGAAACGGAAAACCGCGGCGAAATAAAGATCGTCGCAGAATCAAAGGAAAAAGTCCGAAGAGCATGGCAGTCAATGCCGGATTCAAAAGCTCACGGCAAAATCAGACAAAACCACCCCCTCAGCCTCAGGATAATAGGGATGATCCGTCCAGCTTAAATAGAATCCTGGACAGAATATGTCAGATACACAGTACTCCTGGGAAGCCTGCCAATCACACCCACAGAGATTGTTGGGTTTTTAAACAATCCGGACAGCTTAACCCCGAACACAAGGGGCTCGATACACCAAGTGAAGAAGAGGACGAACCCCAAAGGCAGAATACCAGGAAACAAAAGAACTTCCCGCAAGAAGTCAAAACAGTGAACTTACTTCACGTAACAAAACGTGTGGCACCCATAAAGGTACGCACAATCAAACCTACCCCTCAGGAGTCCCGCCACTGGTCACTAAAGCCAATCATTTTTTATCAGCTAGATTATTCTAGAAATATCAAAAACGCAGGCCGGACTGCCCTGATACTGGATCCAATAATCGATGGATTCCAGTTTACCAATGTCCTTATGGACGGCGGCAGTGGACTAAACCTGATATATCAGGATACAATCCACCGCATGGGCATAAACCCAGCAAGAATCCACCACAACAAAACCTCCTTTCAAGGGGTAGCACCAGGCCCGGACACCCATTGTATGGGTTTTCTCCGGCTTGTAGTCATATTCGGCTCTGCCAATAACTTTCGTCGCGAAAAGCTGACCTTCCATGTAGTCCCGTTTTCAAGTCGCTATCAAGCACTAATGGGACGCGGAGCTTTCGCTCGCTTTAACGCAATACCGCATTATGCATCTCTCACGCTTAAGATGCCCGGTCCTCGAGGCATCATCTCTTTAAAGGGAGCGCACTAAAATACGCCTCCGCCAAATGGAGGATTGCGCGGCCGCTTAAACAGCCGCACAATAAAGTGGCCTCGCCAGCCAAAGGACTTTTTTATAAGTCATTAAAGGCCACGGACCCGGACTCAACGAGTTCGGCATAAGTCCATCATTAATGCAGGCTTAGTACGCCATATACCCCCATACCAGGGGCTGTACACAGAGACAATAAAACTCAACCTTATATATTCTTTACTTTATATTTTGTTTATTATCCTTTTTGTTCCGCACGACCCATTTTCCAATTTAGTTCCTCTCTTTTACAGATGAACGTCGTGCGGCGCCCGTCCAGGACACGGCACAGCGGAGACACAGGTGCAGACGTGCAGTAGGGACCCGTCCTAAAGGATTCTTTTTAGATTAAGACCCTACGTAAACCTTTTTTACTGTCTCTTGCTGCTATACATCCCCTGGTTTTTTCTTTTCTGCTATAATCAAGGAGGAGGCTGGCGTTTTGGCATGTGGCCACGCCAGAATTCTTGCTCGTACCTGGACACTAAGGGCTCTTTTCTTTTGTTTAAGGGTGTTGTTTCACACGCACTCACAAAGACTGAACACCTTAGGGAGTGTTCGGCGTCGCGAGTTTTGGCACTATATGCATCAGCTCCGAATCATGATTTTGGTCACATGTTGGGTTGCCCGGCTCCTGAGTTCGGCTACCTTACGTTCCGCTCTATCGGCTAAGGTAGCACCAGGAGAACTACTGCGATTGTGCCCCGGTTCGGCCGGGTGAGCACCTCAGTAGAGAAAGCCGAAAACCGACTGTCATGATGTAGCGCGAGACTGGTCGCCACTCGATGACTCATAGGAATTTATCGGATTCCTCCGCTTTGACGAAGGGCCGTTTCCCGGTCAGGCACGTATGCGCCCCGAATTCGGGCAAGCGCAGTCGCCACTAATGGGCTACCTAAAGAGTCCCACTGTCAAGCTCCTATGGCTAAGTGAAAGTGTTAAAGCATTATAGTCCGGTTGCCTATCCCGCTGCGCTATCACCTCCTTTATAGGACCAAGACGTTGGGTTAAGTGTGAAAATGCGTCTTCTGCGCGCACCCCCGCACTATGTGCGTGGGGGTTGAAGCCAACAACTGCAATCTTTCAGAATTTATATATTTAAACGGCCGCACAGGAGGTGTTCCTAATACTTGAAGGCACAAGTCTAAAAATATGCCCCTACAATTTATCAAAATACTATGATTACATATGCTATCATAACATAGCATCCTTCGAGCACTGTGTCTCTATTATGCGAGCGCCTTCAAGGACTTCCTCAAAATAGTGCTCGGAAGGTATTCGGCTTTTATCCGAATCCCGGGACGCAACAACGGTGGGCTCCATATCTGCCCAGTATGTCTTGACACGGGTAAGAGCCAGCCGAGCGCCCTCCGTGCACGCTGACCTCTTCATAGCATCGATACGTGGCACCACATCGAGAAATTGCTGCACCAAGCTGAAATAACTCTTGGGCTTCGATCTCCCCGGACACAGATGATCCGTGACGTACTTCATGGCGAGTCCGGACAACCTATTCAGTTCGGTCCATTGGGCCAGGCGATCGTCCACTGCAAGTGGACGCTCTGGATTGATGAATTGCGACCAGAAGAGTTTCTCCACTTCATGACCCTTCTTATCTTGAAAGTGTTTGGTCGCATCAGCAGCACTAGCCGCCAAATCCAGATAGGTGTGCTCTACACTCCACGCTCGGTCCAACGGGGCAAACCTCGGGTCGCAAAATTTTCTCCGCAGCAAGAAGGGCTTTCCATCCGCAATTAGTCCGGCTTGACGTAGCTCTTCCTTTGCCGCTCTCATTACAGAGCGGGCGTCCTTGGCGTCGGTAACAGCCTTCTCTAAGCTCGTTTGCCTCGCCCGACCTTCTTCTTCAAGAAGCTTGCAACGGTCAGTAGCACTTTTTAACATTATGGCCATATCAGCCACCTCCTCCTTGCTTCGACAATGGGCAGCCTGTTCGGCTTTCAGCTCTTCAAGGGCTTTCACGGCAGCCGCATCGCTTTTTCTGGCTTGTTCATTTGCTCGGGCGAGTTCGGCCCTAAGACCTTCCACGGCGGCCGCACCATCTGCGTCAAGCATACACACGGTAAGATATTGACATAAAGCTCCTCTTACTCACAATCGCCTAATGATTTCAATACCTTGAGCACCATCAAGCCGCTTGTTAACAAGCACAATGTCGGCTTCTGCCTCATCCAGTTGTCGCTTCAGTTCGGCAAATTCACGAGTCCGGCTTGACTCCGGACAATCAACCACCTACGTATAAAGGTGCCACTTAAAGGACCTGGGATTAAGATCCTCTGCGTGCCGTACATCTTTACGACGCACAGAGTCTCAGGGGCTACTATCTACACAAGGCGCACTTTATTTATGCGCAATTAATACAAATATACGTTATCTAAAACGTACCTCAAGGCCTGCCAGTAAACTCTTGACGGCCTCGTGCAGTTCGCTTTCTGCGGATGAAATCTTTTCAATCACCGTGCTCATTAACGCGCGATGCTCCTCCAAGACAGAGGCTCGCCCCAGCAGAATCTTTAGCTCCTCCGACCGAACACCAGATGGTGCCGGACTCGTCCCATGGCCTTCCTCAAAGGCCGGACACGGAGAACCTCGGGGGGCTGCACCATCCACCCCTAGCGGATCCGGAGAAATCCCCCGCGATGACACTTCAGCGTCGCCCGCCTTGCTAGGCGATACAGAAGGAGGAGGCGTTCCGCTCTCCATCATCTCCGGAAGAAGATCCCCCGAGGACGAGTTCTGCTGAGAAGGGCTGAGGTCCGAACTACAAAGTAAAGTTTCGGTTAAAACTTCTCAGATATAAATCAAGGATTTCTCTTAAAAGAATAACTCTTCTTCTACTTACGGCTCGCTGGAGAGCTGTTCCCTTTGAGGGTTTAGTTCGGCCGAGGGGCTCCCTGGCGTCGGGCCCTCTAACAAGGATTCTTTCCCCCGCTTTGAAGCTATGGTTTCCAGGTTGTCAGAGGCGGCCCTTTTCTTTCCCTTAGGAGGAGAATTATCGATTCCCCCCTTCGGAATGGTCTCTTTCGAAGAGGCCACGATCTCCTTGGCTGCTCCCTTATTTCCCTCCAAAGGCACTACCTCTAGCATCCTGACTAGCACAGGATCCAGCCTGGTTTCGGGAAGGGGAGCCGGACACCGGATCAGCTTCGCCTTCGCTATCCACTCCTGCTTAAAAGGAAAAGTGCCGTTAAAAAGCAAGTTAATTATGCGGATAGAAGGTCTGGTCGCAAGGTCACCTACTTGAGTATCCGGGCGATTGCGGCTTAAACCAGCATCCTCGGTCAAATCCGGACTCACTTCTTGTGATCCGAAGAACAGTTTATACATCTCCATAGGCGTCACGCCCATAAAATTCTGGAGAGCTCGTGGCCCCTCCGGATTGAATTCCCACAAGCGAAGGGGGCGACATTGGCCGGGCAGTGTCCGGCGAATCAGCATGACTTGTGTCACCTTGACCAGGTTGAGGTCTCCCTTCAAGAGATCCTTAATGCGGCCCTGCAGCAGAGGAACGTCTTTGGGCAAGCCCCGATCTAACCCTGTGTTGATCCACGATGCTAACCGTGGTGGGGGACCCGAGCAAAAGGCCGGAGGCGCCGCCCATGCGGTGCCCCGAGGAGCGGTGATGTAAAACCACTCCTGTTGCCATAAGCCAAGCTCCTCTTGAAAAGCGCCCTCGGGCCATGGAGCGTCAGCATTTCTTTTTATAGCAGCGCCTCCGCACTCTGCATGGCGCCCCTCGATTGTCTTCGGTTCTACTTTGAAGGTCTTGAGCCATAATCCGAAGTGAGGGGTAACACGGAGGAACGCTTCGCACACACCTATGAACAAGGAGATATGGAGGATGGACTCCGGAGCTAGGTCGTGGAATTCCAGCCCATAATAAAACATCAGCCCCCTTACAAAGGGATCCATTGGGAAGCCTAATCCCCGAAGGAAGTGGGATATGAATACCACGCTCTCGCCGGGCTGAGGGCTAGGGATCACCTGTCCTTGAACAGGCAGCCTATGCAGAATCTCCCTGGTCAGGAATCTAGCTTCCCTCAATCTTGATACGTCCTCCTCCGTAACAGAGGAGGGCATCCATTGGCCTTGGAGGTCAGAGCCGGACATTGTCGAGGATCCGGTGCGCCCGGAATCTGGAAGCCTAGGGTGTTGGGACTCGAGGCGACGGGCGAGCTCATTTTGAGAATAGAAGTGGGGAACAGGGCCTGGGTCTCTTTATAAGAGGCAGAATACCAAGAGCCCTCCCCGTAACCGTCTTGGACTAGCCTTTAATTAAGGCAAGACGTGCTAACAGGCACAATTGGGTTACCCACGTCCGTATTAATGAGAATCCCGTTAAAAGGGGCACACGATCTCTGCTTTGACAAGACGTGCCAAGGAAACCGCCTCGCTAAACGCGCCGAGGTGGAACGGTGAAAATAATTTATATAGAAGGCTTGGTCGCAGTATTATGACGCACTGCGGAATACGTCAGCAGATTTGATTTGTGTTAATATTATTCTCTATATGGCAATATGTGGAAACTTATTTTGCAGAGCCGGACACTATTTTTAGTGTTTGTAATCTTCTTGAAGAACTTGGAGGAGGAACCCGCCTTGCAATACCGAAGACAATCTGCGCGCCGGACTCGTCGTCATTGAAGCCTGGTTCAGGGGCTACTGAGGGAGTCCTGGATTAGGGGGTGTTCGGATAGCCGGACTATACCTTCAGCCGGACTCCAGGACTATGAAGATACAAGATTGAAGACTTCGTCCCGTGTCCGGAAGGATCTTTTCTTGGCGTGGAAGGCAAGCTAGGTGTGCGGATATTCAAGATCTCCTACCATTATAACCGACTCTGTGTAACCCTAACCCTATCCGGTGTCTATATAAACCGGAGGGTTGTAGTCCGTAGGACAACCATCATCATACACAATCATACCATAGGCTAGCTTCTAGGGTTTAGCCTCCTTGATCTCGTGGTAGATCCACTCTTGTACTACCCATATCATCAATATTAATCTAGCAGGAGTAGGGTTTTACCTCCACCGAGAGGGCCCGAACCTGGGTAAAATAAAGTGTCCCTTGTCTCCTGTTACCATCCGACCTTGACGCACAGTTCGGGACCCCCTACCCGAGATCCGCCGATTTTGACACCGACAATCAGTCCATGCTACATGTTCATTCATTGATCTTGTTCATGTCATCATTGTAGTGCTCTGTTGGGAAGCTTGTGCTCAGCAATGTTGCTGAGGGTACCTGCTCGAAGGGCAAGGAGGTGGCAGAGGTCAGTGCGTCAAAGATGCTTCAGGTCGGAGCGACGGATTTCGGCCATTTTCATGAGGATGCAGGTCCAACAGACTTCTATAAGGTGATCTTAGCACATGTGTTGGAATTACCGCGAATCCTCGATGGCTTCCGTAAGCACATCACCAACATTGCACCGAAAGTCGTTCCGGGGACACCGACTGCAACTGGAGGGTCACGCTCCGAGAGGTCAACCGAAGGTTAGCCCTTGATAATGGGTGGGTGGGCTTCGCCGCAGCTCACCAACTGAAGGTGGGTTACCTCGTCACCTTCAAGGTGCACAACCTCAACCTTTTCGATGCAAGAGGTGGTGGTCAAGTGCAAGAAGCACGACGAAGCACTTGCCTTGATCCTGAATGTTTAATGTGTTTTATTTAGTCCGTATGTTGTGTCTAATATAGCTATCTGCTTAGGCCGTGTTATTATTATGACCAATGTTATTATCGTAGTGCCAAATGTAGTGTGAACAATTGTTTAAATTGCTTGTTCTGCATAAAGTGTGTGTCCTTGTAACCTCATCACTGGAACAAAAAGTTAACACACCACATATCTTGCACGTAACCACACGTGCTTACAACTAAATTGTGTGCTAGTGGTTCGCCTATAACATAGGTTATGGTGTTCGGCTGCTGGATTTTGCACTATTAATAATATATGGCTGCATGCATCGTCCTGATGCAGAGGCTAGATGTTATCCCCCTCTTCAAGAAAAAAATAAATAACCAAATTAAATATAAAATCCTCTCAAAAATAAATAAACAAAGAATATGGTTTTCAGCAGCATGCATTAGCTGAGCCTGACCGAACCGAGCGAAGGAGGCCAAAAATGATGCCGTGGTACGTACTGTTGCCGCACGGCCGGCAGGTGCAGCGCTAGCATTGCCATCCACCCACTTGTGTGTAACATAACAACACAAGACGTCGCGATCGCCGCAAATTAAGAAACGGCAGGCGGCCATCTCGGTGGAAACAGAGCAAAACAGAGCACCCATCATCACTTCAAATGCAGATAGTCGTTACAACTTTACTCTGCATCCGCTCTGCCTCCCAGCTACCCCCATCTCCCGCCATGTCCCGCCCCGACACCGCCTCCCTCCTCTCCCCCTCGCCTCCGCCGTTCAAGCCCTATCGCCGCGGCCGCCTCCTCCCCTCCATACTCGCCGTCCTCGCCGCCGCCGTCGCTCTCTTCCTCCTGGCCGTCCTCCGCTCCCCGCCGACCCCGTCCCCGTCCCCCAACCTCGGCTCCCTCTTCCTCTCCCTCGGCTCCAACAACACCGCCGCCTCCCACCTCCGCGCGCTCACCCTGCACCCCCACGTCGCCGGCACCAAGGCCAACTCCCTCACCGCCGCCTACGTCCTCCACGCCTTCTCCTCCCTCTCCATCCCGTCGCACATCACGCCCTACTCCGTCCTCCTCTCCTACCCCGTCCACCGCTCCCTCTCCCTCTCCGCGGGGCCCGGCCGCGCCGCCAAGTCCTTCTCCCTCACCCAGGACACCTACCCCAGCGACCCCTACGCGCGCGCCGCGGCCGAGGTGACCCCGACCTTCTTCGCCTACTCCGCCTCCGGGTCGGTGTCCGCGGAGGCCGTGTACGCCAATTACGGCCGCGAGGAGGACTTCGCCTACCTCGCCTCCCGCGGCGTCGACGTCGCCGGCAGGGTGGCGCTCGCGCGGTACGGGAGGATCCACTGCGAGGACATCGTGCACAACGCGCGCGCGGCGGGCGCCGCGGCCGCGCTGGTGTACCCCGACCCGCTGGAGTACGGCGGCCCGGCCGGGGAGGGGTCGTTCCCCGACTCGCGGTGGCTGCCCCTGAGCGGCGTGCAGGTGGGGAGCCTGTTCCGGGGCGTGGGCGACCCGACGACGCCGATGTGGGCGTCGTCCGAGGGGTGCGAGCGCGTGAGCGTGGAGGACGCCATGGCCACCGACGACATGCCGGGCATCCCGGCGCTCCCGGTGTCGGCGCGGGACGCCGCGGAGATCCAGCGGGTTCTGGGCGGGACCGTGGCGCCGGCGGGCTGGCAGGGCCGGGACGGCAGCCCCGCATACCGGCTTGGGCCGGGGCCGGCCGTGCTCAACCTGACGTATCAAGTACGTTAAATTCGAGGCGCTTTTGTCTCGTTTGCCAAATTCTTTTTCAGGTGTGATTGTTTGTATGATGCTTTTGTTTGGAATTTGCAGGGCAACGATACGATGGCAACGATTGAGAATGTCTTCGCGGTGATCGAAGGCGCAGAAGAGCCGGACAGGTAACCGATTCTCTCTCATCCTGCATCATCAACCATCATCAAGTAGTGTAACTTTTCGGTTTTAAAACGCCTCCGCTGCTTTCTCGCGGAAGCTTCTATTACACATACTGCAAGTTGTAGTAAAATATGCATCGTGCCTCAGCACTTCCAAATACCGACCACTGCTTTTGGACCAGGTGTAGCTAATTTCATCCCGTAAGATATATGAGATCCTGGCAAGTGCATCTTACCTTGCTTCCTTGGTGCATCCAATTCTTTTTCATATTGAATTACCTAGTCAAATGGCACAATTTCCTAATCCCCATACCACTTTGGGCTCCACTTTGCTGATCAGAAAGTTCTCCGGCTACACCCTTTCTATATTTCAAACACGATGCATCTGATCTGCTCCTATTCAGCTACTCCACCTTCATACCATCAATCCGAATTCTCAAATGGCTATGGGGGTACTTGATTTGTGCTTTGTATACAGAAAATTCATCTGTTGCTTTTGCCGTGATAAATCTGTATTCTCAAACAGTTTGTCTAATTCACATCTAGATGTTTTTTAAGAATATCACATCTAAGCTCTCACAAATATATAACGTAGCAACAAAAAACAAAAAAAAATCAGGACAAAAAAAAACCACAAACAGAGTGAACATCAGCTTAGATGTGACATAGCTATGTCACATCTATATGTGTCTTAGGCAGACCCATTCTCAAATGGCTATGGGGTACACAAGTCGGACTTGCATTTTATTTTATTTTATTTTGCTCAAGCTAGCTTGCTTGGAAGCAAACAATTTGATCAACTTCGTCATGGTTTGGTACAACGATATTACAGACGTGCCAATCTGCAGTTAGGCGTAGTTGCAGTTCTAGTCTTATTTATTTACTATACTATGAATGACGTGACTAACCTAACCAATTTAAACCTTTGATGATGATACAGATACGTTATCCTGGGAAACCATCGAGATGCCTGGACGTTCGGAGCCGCCGACCCCAACAGCGGAACAGCAGCTATGATCGAGGTGATTCTTGTGTTATAACATATGTTCTCAGCAATCCAGTACGCTGTTCTTTCCTCTGAACTATGCACCGTGGCATAATACAGTAATCCTGACCGCTCATTCTGAATAACGGAGTTGACCTATCAGCAGAAATCTTGAACAGTATGAGCATCCCTGCTTATTAACACGTTGTTAACTTCACTCCCTGTCCATCTAGTTAGCGCAAAGGTTTTCGATGCTGCAAAAGCAAGGATGGAGGCCTCGAAGGACCATCATTTTCTGTAGCTGGGATGCGGAAGAGTACGGATTGGTAAGTCCATCTCTCTTCAGGCACCACATTCGTTTGTTATACATACGTAGGCACCTTAAAAGCAGCTGCAATGGTGATCACAATTTACGTTTATGCAGACAGGATCAACTGAATGGGTTGAAGAAAACAGGGAGATGCTTTCCTCGAGGGCTGTTGCATATCTGAATATTGATGTTTCGGTAGTCGGTCCGGTTTTACTCCCATCTACAACCCCCCAACTTGATGAGCTGCTCCTGGAAACAATTAAACTGGTACGCACATTGTAGCAACAAAGAGTAACATATTCACATACAAAAGAGTACCAACTGATAGTCAGTTATTTGGTTTTGGTCATACAAAAGAGCAACTGTTGAGTGGTCAACACTGTACAGTTGGTGCCTACTCTACAGTGGGTGCCTCAACTTTGAATCACCTGTCTAACAATATCATATGCTTATGCTATTTTTCTTATTAATAAGATGTTCAAAAGTAAAAAGGTTCTTTTTTTTCAATTCATGAAGGTTCAAGATCCCGACAATTCATCTCAGACGGTGTATGATGCATGGGTCAAATCCAATGCTTCTCCCAAGGTGAGTTGTAACTATTGAATTCATGCTCCAGCCAACTCATCCAAAAGTCCGAACTATAGGAGGGGTCGGACATTATACTCCAACAGTAACATGACTTCCTTATACAGTTAGCACATCATTATCACATACAGTATATAGTACTGATGAGTGATGATTGCTGTCAAACTCCGGGTTCCTCTGTGCATAAAATGAAACCTGCAGCTTCTGGGATATTTCATTTCTGAATCTTCATTTCTAAATTTCAGCTCCAACTCTGAAAATATTCCTAGCTATTTACTGTAGTTAACATATATTGTCTCTGATATCCTGCATGAAGATTCAACGACTGGGCAATGGAGGATCAGACTATGCAGCATTCGTTCAACATGTTGGCATTCCATCAACCAACTTGATATTTGGAGAAGGTAGGGGCGCACTTCGTGTTGTTTATTCTTACGGTTTCTCGTATCACTAATGGTGCTCCTTGGACATTGACAGGGCCAGGATATCCTGTTTACCACTCTTTATACGATGATTTTGTATGGGTGGAGAAGTTCGCGGACCCTGGGTTCCGTAGGCATGTCGCAGGTGCAGCCCCGTATTCCTTTGTGCTGTGTGTTACTCCCTCCGTTCACAAATATAAGATGTTCTTAAAAAAATCTGAATCAAATGCATATAGACATGTTCTAGTGTGTTTGTTCACTCATTTCAGTTCGTATGTAGTCTATATTGAAATATCTAAAACATCTTAAATTTGTGAACGGAGTGAGTAGTACTTGGTAGCTTCACAGCATAACCAACATTATCATCTCACAGCTGCTAGCATCTGGGGAATTATGGCTTTGAGACTTGCTGACGAAGAGATCATACCCTTCGATTACATGTCCTACACCACCGAGCTTGAGGTAACACCGTCCAATGAACGCAGTAACATTCGCAGGCAGGGGCATACAAAAAAGGAAGATCACTCCAAGCCTTATGAACTTGAAATTCCCTCTATCTTTTGTCTTCTGTCAGGCATACACAAAAGTAGTAGAAAAGGAAACCGAGGGGGCGGCTGTCAGTTGTTCCCCGCTGTACAACTCAATCAGAGCTCTGAAAAAGGCAGCTACCAAAGTTAACAGTGAGCGAAAGGTAACTCAGTTGCTTCAGAATTGTTGCTCAGCCAATACAATCTTGCATATGCTAGCTTTTTAACTTCAAAATTTGGTGTCAGGATATTCAACGGGAACTTTCAAGCAAGCAGCTGAGCAAGGATTCAATGAAGATCCGGGGACTCAACGACCGGCTCATGCAGGCAGAGCGAGCCTTCACTAACCGGGAGGGCATCTTCAAGCAAGCCTGGTACAAGCATCTGGTCAGTGAACAACTCATCCACACCTTTTCCTTGCGTGGGATTCACCGCGGTATCTCGTGATTCGTAGTTGTGGCTAGTTCTGATTTGCGAGCTTCGCCTGTCGCAGATCTACGGACCGTCGGAGCAGAACGACTGGGATACCGCGTCGTATCCTGGCATAGCCGACGCCATAGCCACCGCGAGGAGCAGCAACACCTCGGCGTCCTGGAAGCTGGTGCAGCACGAGGTTCACAGGGTCGCCAGGGCCGTGGCACAAGCATCCGCCGTGCTCAGCGGAAGCCTCACCTGACAGGATCGCAGTCCGTCAGCAATTGGAAAGATCATCAGCATTGTTTCAGGCCCTGCATAATCATGCCAGTGCCGACTATTTCATCCTCTGGGGAATATGTTTCAGGCCGTGCCTCGCATGATGCCGATCAATCTGCGCATGATGCGACCCATGTACATATGCTTTGAATAGATGTGTGTATGCAGTTCATTCAGTTGATGAGCTGCAGCAGTGCATTCAGTTGATGAGCTGCAAAATTATGTAATACAGACCAGGGCACCTACTGTATTGTACAGATTGAAGTTTGGTGAACCTGCTGATGTTTTTTACGAACTTCAGGTAATTGGGGGCTGCTATCCGGCGGGTCATCTCTATCCGGTCGGTTTAGCTTTTCGATGGATCCGTCCGGATTCGACCGGTGCTCGTGGCCTTTCAAGTTTCTACAGATCCTTATGGCGTTTTCTTATCTGGTGTGACGATTTGCTTCGCTGGTTGCGGCCGTCAGCATTTCCTGAGGTCCACATCGAGGACTCACCGGCTATTGCTTCTACAAATTTTTGGGTTTAAAAATATTTGCTCCATCGAGGCGGAGTCCCACATGCTGCATCGAGCTATGCTGACGGCGCACCGCTGATGAACGCATCTGAGGAAGAAGACTTCGGCACCCCTAAGAGTTTGAATGTAATTCTTTTTTTCTGTATGGGTGCGTTTACATTTGAAACTTAATACATTTGGCCTTGTGCATTTTCGCAAAAGAAAAAAGAAAAACCGCGGGGTTCTATCTCTTTTCTTTAGAAGCACGGGGTTGATATATGTGTAGCGTCCAGTGGCTCACCTCGCTCCTCCCGAGCAGATCCAATAAGTATGATAGTGCTTTTCCGATTATAAGTTAATTTTTTGTCATCTGCAAAAAAGTACTATTTCTTTGTTGTTTAATTTCATAGGAGTATTTTATTTTATTTTCACTCTTTCGTTTTACTTTCATCCTTTTATATATATTTCGAAAATATCTTAGGTCAGAGAATTAGTTCATGTAATTTAAGCTAATTACCTGTATTTTTTTCCATCATGTACTAGTAAAATATTTTGAAATAATTTTTGTGTATTTTCAGAAAATTTCATGCAATTTAAAAAAGCACTGAAATATGAAAAATATATTCAGGATTTTTTCAAAAAGTGTCTATCTTTTAGATAATGTTTACATGATTTTATAAAGTTTTCAAGTCTTATTGAAAATGTTAATGTAGTTTATGATAAAAACAATTTATTTTCCAAAAAAATGTTCAAGCAATTTCAAAAAGTTCATGTAATTTTGATATGTGTCGTGTCGTTTAAAAAAATATGATATAGTTTTTAGAAACTATTCATGTGTTTAGAAAAATGTTCCTGTGTTTGTCATAAAATAAATAAATTTCTTTTCAACAATAAGAAACCATGAAATTAAATTGAGAAATGGAAAAAAGAAAAATGGCAACAATAAAATAAAAGATAACTAGAGAAAATAAAATAAAAATAACTAGAGTAGAGAAACGAAAATGAATAAGATAATAGGACTAAAAGTTGTAGTGTTGTAGCCTTATGGCACAGCCTATAGGAGAGAAAACAATAGTCGAGCCCCAGCGGCCCAAAACTACCCTTCGACCGGCCACAGGCCCACATCCTACACCTATCTCATTCTCAATCTTAGATGGTCAGATCTAATGAACAACCAACGCCAGTTCATACACCCTTCCCATATGAGTTGCACCAGTGGTAGCGTCTTCTCATGAGCGGCAATGGCAGTGGCTTCCTTCGGGTCGACTCCAGCCAACACTGGAAGGGACGATGTCAGCCACGCCACCGGCAATGGCGGCAAGTCAACCACCATGTAATACTATACCTTTTTCAACTTCTTCCACCTTACTGAGCTCATGTTGCTGCTTGCTCACGTGTGCGCATGCTCCTGCTGCTGTCGATGGCCGGGGAAGAGGAGCGACTGGGACGGGCAGTGGCTACTTCTTGCATCTACCATGGGAAGAAGACGAGGGGGGTGCAACCATGGGGGAAATGGGGAGCACGTGATGCGCTTCTTGTATGTGGTTAGTTAGTTATGCATGTATTGCTCCTGGACAATTATTTAACTGCTGTAATCCTTGAATTATGTGATATATTTGAAAAAATTGAGGAAACTATTTTGAAATATAGCACGCTATTAGCACGTTATAACTTGTGTAGCATCTGGAGAAGGGCCGCTCTATGGCCCTGTTTGGTTAAGCTTTTATCGACGGATTCCGCTGCCGCGCAGCAGAATCTGAACCAAAGGGCGAACCCAGCAGAATCCGATTCTAGAAATTCGCTGTCAAAATCTGAACCAAAAGCGGAAGCAGCCCAGGACGTGCTTTCCAAAATTTGATTCCGCTGCGGGCAAAAATCTGAAAAAGCTGTATCAGTTGGTTTGTCAAATGACATACATCTTTTTCACATCAGATTTTCCATAGCAGTTTATTCCACAACAGATTTTTCACAACTGCTTTTAGAAATCCACAGCCGAACCAAACAGGGCCTATATCTTGTAGTGTGCTAATTTTTTCGTTGCTTGAAACACACTGTGTGAAAAAACACGGTATTTTTCACGATGAGGTAGAGTTGTGTTTTTCCTTGAAGTAGAGTTGTGCTAACCCAAAGTGAAAAGCACAATTGTGCTTCACAAAAAAGCACGGCTATGCTTTGGCTTGTCGCACATATGTGCTTCTTGAAAAGTGAAAAGCACAATTGCGCTTCTTTGTGAAGCACATGTGTGCTTTTTGGAAAGTGAAAAGTAGAGATGAAGCACAGTTGTCCTTCCCAAAATTTGAAAATGTGCACAGGGGTGCTTCCCAAAAAGTGGTGAAAGGCACCTATATGTTTTCGGTTTCCTTTTTTTCAGTTTCCCTTTTTTTCAAGTTTTCCTTTTCTTTTTTTCTTTTTTTCTTTTTATAGTTTTTTATTTTTGGTTTTTTAGGGATTTTTTTCAAAAAAAACGACCAAAACTATTAACATGGAATCTATCTATGATCTCGATGCGAAAAACGCAACGGCGAAAACGGTTCGTAATGTGGACACACGGTTCAAGAGAGAAAACATTTTGGAAAAAAAAATATTAATGAACTAAAAAGGCAGAAAACTCCTGGGTTGTGACAAGTGTCACACATAAGGATGGACCAAAAGCTCGTAGCTCGTGAGCTTAATGAGTGCTCGATGGGTTGGCCCATTAAGCTCGTAGTTCGATTGATTTATCTCGTTCAGCTTAACGAACAAGCTACTGAGTTTCACGAGCATCTCATTAAGCTCATTAGTACAACACAATACATGTGTTTACCTTACGTCGCCACATTTTCTAGCACCTCGAACCATCTATTCAATCTAATTGACCCAATCAATCCCATAGGAGGCAACAAATTAGTGAATTTTTTCCAGCAGTCACCATCTTCCTTCTTAAAAAAACACCCTTATATATTAACGAGCGATTATTCACCCACCAGGGCTATTTACCGTTTACTGCGAGATAAAACTTTGTCTCGCCTTCAGCAATCCCGTGAAATAGACTAGCCAAGCAGGCGGTTTTCCTGCATGTGCAGGTGTCGTTCTTTTTCTGTGTGCTGGTTTATTTCAGTTCAGTGTGCTTTCGCTTCGGTTTTCCTTTTTGCTGTTCGTCTTTTGGGGTTTTTTTTCTCATTTTATTTAGTTGGATGTTTTATAAATCTTTCTCTTTCCTTTTCCTTTTTTTCTTCTTTACCAGTTTTGTTTGGTTTATTTTTTCAAATACATGTCAACTTTGTTCATTGTACATTTTCTGTATACACATGTAACATCTTTTTTGATACACGTTGAACATTTTTTAAATACAAGAATAAAATTTTTGTAAGAAATTTATTGGAACATTTATTCAAATACGTGTTAAATGTTTTCAAATACACGTTAAATAATTTTGGAATGATACAAACTTTTTTAAACTACGCGACCATTTCATTGTATAAACATTTTTCTGTAAATATCACGAATATGTTTTAAATGTGTGAGCATTTTTTTTAAATGGTAAGTTTTTTTGTAAATTACACAAACATTTTTTACATTGTATAACCATTTTAGACCATGGCAATTTTATTAATTAGAACATGGCAAAGTTATTAATCAGACCATATTAGTTTTATTTTTTGGTAGCATGGCAATTTTTATTCTTTAGACCATAACAATTTTATTAATTAGATCATGGAAAATTTAGTAATTATGTGGCCCAAAAAATGGCAATTTTTATTCTTTAGACCATGGCGAATTCCTAAATTTTGTGATCCTTTCAAAGGTTAAATTTCCTAACGTTGCCATCTTTTTTTCAAAATGAATAGAATTTGTACATTTGCCTTGTCCCCATTACAAATCTTTCAAAAGTTGAAATGTTTTTAGAGAACAACATTTCTAAATTTTCCGTTTGCAATTTTATTATTGGTTCCATGGCAATTTCACTAGTTAACCACGGCCTTTTTTAAATTAAATCAAGGTAGTTTTATTTGTAGCTACCACGGCATTTTTATTTTTTATGACCATGGAAATTTATTTAATTAGACAATGAAAAAATTATTACATATACCATGGGAAATTATTTTCTAATTTGATCATGGGAACTACCCCATGGCTTATGTGGTAAGCTATCACAAAGCCCAATATATCCAAGTATAATAACTTTATCATGGGGACTTGGGGTAGGGGGAGACGTGAAGGGCAAAATGCATGGCAAAATTTTCTGTACATAGCTTCTACTAGCTGGGCAAGTACGTTTTGTCCCACCCCCAGCAACTCACGCAAGTTAAAGTGGCGACTTGGTTTGAAAGGTTTTACAAACTATTTATGAATAGGGAGAAGATTTGTGGCACGCAAGTGCGGAGGCATGCATGTAACCCATGCCCGTTTTTATTCTGGCTTCCAATTTTTTAAGTTTATATTTTTTAAATGAAAATTCCAAAATAAGTTATGTTTCATATTCGTGTTTTTCGTGGACAGTGCTTTAAATAAGATCCATTTTGTATATATTATGATGACTTTAAAAAATACTAAAACTTTGTACAAACAACCGATAAAAAATCAATTATTTCGTGTCTACGACCGACAGAAAAAACTGATTGAAATTATATCTCTGGAACTTGGTAGTTTTAGATCTTATTTGAAACTCAGTTGAAACTTGACAGTTTTAGTTGCAAAAAAAGTAAGTTTCATCGTTGAAGCTTGAAACTTTTTGTGGGATTTTTCTTACTATACCCTCGCGCGGGAATGAACTACTGCGAGAATTGGGAGGCAAAACAAGCGGACGGCAGTACTTGGCAGATGAATGCCCCACACTTAAGTGCCCCTGCGCATTTCCGTCTATGAGTACTCGTCCCAACATGATTGAACATTCCAATTGAATCCATCAGGCACGACACTGAATACTACAGCTGCATAGACTACAAAGAATCGAAAGAATATCTCAAAGAAAGAATAAGCACACACTCGTTCGATCTGTTCTTGTGATCCGACCCAGCCTAAACTAAAAAAAACAGCCACAGGCCATCACCTTCACAAGAGTCAAGCCCAAGACCAAGACCAAGACTAGTCGTCTTGGTCCTGGCACAGCTCCTTCCTGAGCCTGTGCGAGAAGAGCTTGCATGCGTCCATGCAGAGATCGACGGCGGCCGACAGCGCGATGAATACGGCCACGTCGCCCATGCACGCCACGTGCTGCACGCCGACCTGCACGGTCGGCCGGCTGGCCTTCCCCTCGCCCTCCACCGTGGAGCCCATCACGAACCCGCCGGCGAACGGCCACGCGGCGCCGGCGGAGGCCTCGGGGAACGTGGCCGGGTCGATCACGAACTGGCCGCCGCGCTTGGCGCTGATGGACGACTGGGCGATGGGGACGGCGCACTCGACGGGGCCCGAGTCAAAGACCAGCTCGAGGCGGTAGCCGAGCGCGTCCACGGGGCCGCGCTCCCGCCACGCCTCCAGCCGCGCCCACGGCTTCCAGCTGGACGCCCCGGCGCCGGTGGGCTGGAGGATGAGCCAGGCGCCCGGGTTGGCGCGGGAGACGCGGCCGGAGCCCGGGGACGGCACGAACGGGGTGACCATGGACGCCGCCGCCACGGGGGAGCCGGACAGGTCGTGGATAGTCACCATCCACCCCTTGCGCTGGTCGCGCTGCGCGCGCTTGTCCCCGTCGCCGTGAAGCGTGCTCAGCCACGATCGCAGCCTCCGGCTGGGGCTCCGGGTCATGGACGATTCCGACGTCAGAGATCTGGTCAAGATGCACATGCACGTGGTTAGCTCAGTTGAAAAGCACAAGTGCATGCACGGCCAGTACAGTATTTACTTAAGCGGTAACAATAATTTAGAGCAGTACGTTGGAGTAGCTAACAGCAGTTAATGCCGTGGCGCCAAGTGTGGGTAGTAGTACAAACAAAGAAAAAATAGGTAATGGCGATCATGGAGCCGTCGACATGATAATGTATGCAAGATTCTGGACCAGCTAATGAGCCTACAGATCAGAAATACGCAGCAGCAAATTAATGAGGTAGCTAGCAGCAGCAGCAGGTTGGTAAGTCCATCACATGCTCGGTTGGTGCCTTTGTCTGTCTATCTGAATAATCTGATCATGGTGGATGTTCCACAGCCCTACAGCCTAGTACTTCAATCAAGCTAACCTAGCTACGAGTGAATTCCTGTCTCTTTAAGCTATCTTAAACACGTAAGTCGACATGGATCTGAGCGCTGCACTGACAGTGAAGGTTCTCACGCATGAAACCAAAACTTGACAGCTGGTCGGATAGCAAACGATAACATATTCTGGACTTGTTTTGCCCTCCAAAGATGGGTGAACAGTGACTTCGATTGGGACAAGCCAGTACTACTATTAAACTTTTCACGGTTGCACCCGATTCAGTCCAAGAAGAAATGACCCATGGGCTCCCATGTCAGCACACTAACAAAATAATCCAAAACGCCTTGTTGCAATACTTTTATCAAGTGATTATGCCAATACCGATACGTGGTATGACATGAATTATCTGCAAGGCATCTAAGAGCTGGCACCCAATAATGAAGAGAATGATGGGCCAAAGCAAAGCAAAATGTTCCCTATGGAAAAGAATTATATGAGACCAGGTCTCACGGGATAGCATGTGAGACCCATCCTGATGGATGACACGTAACATTTACAAATCACAAAGCATCTACTCCACCCCCATTTGAAATTAGGGGGGGGGGGGGGATTAGATGCTTTATGATTTATAAATGACACGTGTCATCTATCAGAATGGGTCTCACCTGCTAGCCCGTGAGACCTGTTCTCATATAATTTTTTTTTCTGTTCCCTAGGGTGCAAAGACGGGGAATTCTCTTCGAGTTTTCTACGACGAGAAGTGCACAAAATAGATTCGGGCCACTTAACCTGAGGTTCTAAGATGGGGGTATGGCATGAATTATCTGCAAGGCATCTAAGATGTGCTACCTTGCTTCCCCACTATAGACGAGTATTGCTCAAATGGTCAAGTATCAAGGTTTAAGTGTTGTGCTTTTATGTTGCACCTTTGTATAGTATATAAACATTGTTCACATGAGCTTATAAATTCACCAAAACCCGAGGTTTGAAAATCCTGTAGATAGATACATAGGGATGCATGGATTGGACAGAGGATTAACATGGTGGTGTACTTGAGCCGTTTGCTTCAATTTGAAATCTAGGAGAATCCGATCACTTTCCGGTTCTCAGTCCCCACTTTGGCGAAAACCTATTTTCGAAAACGTCACAAGGCATGTTTTAATAGAAAAGACTGCACATGACACATTTTAACAACAAGGACAAAACAACTTATTTAGCATCCGTTTGGGATTGGCAGGTTATTTTATTTGGGTTTTGACATTGGCAAGTTGCCTAAAATTGCAACACGCGTTAACTGATTTTCGAAGAATGCGACTTGAGGTGGAGACAGGGACGCCGAGGTAAATGACAGCTAGCCGGGGGAGGCCACCAGCGAGGCCGAGTCGGGACAGACCCGTACGTAGCCTGGGACAACGCGGCAGTGGCGGCGCCCCTTATAGCGAGGGAGGGGGGATGACTGGTTTCGGTGCAAAGAAGGGTGGGGGCTCATCGAAGCTGGAGAAAACATCGGGGTTAGAGGGGGCTGTGAGGCGGCAGGAGACCAGCAGAGAGGTGGTAGCTTGAGGAGGGTGGGCCGATGAGACGGGCACGCCAACACCATAGCTCAAGGAGGGTGGGGCTATGAGATGCGCACGTCAACGCCGCCAAGCTGTGGCAGTCAGCCCGATCGGCGGAGGAAGAAAGCTAGGGCAAAACGGTTATCTAAGAAAGAAAACGCATCTTGGCCGTTGAATTTCAATCCAAGAGCTGGAAAGATCGAACGACTCTAAATTTTGTTAAGGCAACTTACAAATAGGCTATCGCTATTTAGCAAGTAAATGGAAAGAATGTACGCATACAGCAAGTGTATAGCGTGTAGTGTAACCATGGCACCTACCTGGTCCTAGCTGCCCTCCGGCCAGCACCGAACCGGCAGGTGAACACCGGCTGCCGCTGCCCGCCGCCGGTGCTTCCACCAGGCACCTGGTAGACGACGGGGCCGCACTCCGGCTCGCCCCCGAACTGGAAGACGTACCGCGGGTCCGGCTCGGCCCGCACGAGCATGTGGATCTGTGTGCGCGCGGCCGACGACGCCGGCTTCCCCACGTCCACCCAGCCGTCGCGCGCCACGACGGTCTCCCCAGCCGCGGCGCGCGCCACGTCGACGGCCACGCGCACCTTCCCCAGGGAGCGGCTGGCGCCCACGCCGCAGCCGGTGCTCGTGCTCCCCTTGGACTGGCCCGCGTGCACGGTCACGACGAGCTCGACGGGGCGGCCCGAGAGCTTCTGCACGGCGGCGGCGTCGAGGCTGAGCACGACGGGGTCGCCGCCGCTGGCCCCGCCAGGGAGGCAGGCGGACGCGAGGGGCAGCGGCGCCGTGCGGGAGAGGGAGGAAGGGTGGTCCTGGAGGTGGAGCGTGCAGAAGCAGGGGGAGGTGGAGGGGTGCACGCCGGCGGCGCCGGAGCTGGGGCGCGGCACGGCGGGGAGCTTGAGGAGGAGCTGGTCCACGGTGAGGCGGACGAAGGCGCAGGGGTCCATTGGCGCGCTCTCGGGCTCGGTCGATCGGCGCAGACAAGTGTTGCAGTGCTGTTGGCTTTGCACCCGCTGCGCGGGCGGGCTATATGTAGACGCCGGGCGTGGGTGCGGGATCCTGGCTGGGGGGTTGGGTTCGGGTGCGGCTGTCCCGTCTGCGTGGCCTGTGGATGTAGCTCGATCGATTAGATGGAGGTTTTGCGTTGCGGCAGAGGAGCAAACCGGCAAAAGGGCTGGTCAGGGAGCTGATTTGATTTGGTGGATGGAATTGGACGCTAGTAGGATCTGCATGTGGGTCGTGGGATGTCGTTGCCTCGTGCCTAAACCCTAAACTAATACGCTACGGACCGCCGCGCACTTGTATAATCTAATACTCTGATTGGAAAAAGAAAATGGTGAAAATCTAGCTATGAATTCTCCAGAGCCGGAAAAAGCCATGTGATGACTTCGTGAGTCTTAAGATGTTGTGTCGATTCAGTCTCTGCGAAATACTCATAGAAATAAAGTGTGTGTGTGCGCGCACGTTCACATAAGTGAGTGTATGTGCGTGTATGTGAGCGATTTTTATAAAAGCATCCAATGAGCAGCGTTTCAAGAAATAATAATTTATGTACCACGAAATATGAATTGATATGTCAATCTCGCCTCAATCTCCATGACTGTAAGCATAGTTCATATTGACTTCCACAAAACAAAGTTTCGTAACTGTACTTTTCGTTTTTTAAATACAAGAGTCCACATGATTCGCTCTCTTAAGACTATAAATAAAACACGCTAAATGTACCTTTCAAGCTATCAGTATCAAAGTCAAGATGTCTGTTCATCAATCCACACTAGACGCTTTTAATTTTGAACATACATGTGCCCTATCCATAGTGTCATCCTTGCTTTGCAACACCATGTTCTCCAACGATGCATGATGTGGCTATAATATAAACGACAGTGAGTCGTCATCCACAGATGATACATGACCACGACTACACAAGTTGTGTAGACCTCGTATGATAATGTGCAACCCTTAATTCATCATTTGACCAGTATATTGTGCAAACCCTTGCTTATGCATGCCGTATGTTGAAATACGAGTTGTTTGGAATAGTTAGCAAAATTGTTTATGTAGGCCTTTTACCAAACTTGAGAATAATCACAGGGGTTTTCTCTGCAAGAGATTTCCACGTAAATCCTTGTGTCTCCATTATTTTAGTGTTTCTCTTGTCATATTTGTTGTTATTCGAGTGCTTGCTTGTTCTTGGTACATATTGCCCAAGTTTGATACAATTTGGTTGTGTTCAAGTTGGAGGCATAATATACGTGGGTTTTTGGTATCTTGATGGGGTATTGATGTTGGGGTGAGTTGCTCTTCCAAGCACGTTGTTGTGGTAAAATCAAACAACTTGATACTTGTGGATTTTATGATACGGTTCAAACTTCTTACATGCACACAAGATGTTTGTTGAAATCTCGCCAAGAACTAGCTTGTTGTTTTGGTCATGTTTGATTCCCCCCCCCCCCTCTCTCTCTGTAAGACGTAGGATTTTGGGAAAACTGGCTCAACCCTCTATGGGGTGGCCTATCACACACACACACACACACACACACACACACACACACACACACACACACATATATAGGGAAAATTCATCCTACCACCTGGGGGTAGTTACCCCACATGTCTCATATACTACCATGTGGTAGTATATATTCTACTTTATCATTTTAAATATGTTCATATATTATATATAAGATACTCCAAAGTGAGTTACATGAAAAAATTGCAAGTTAGCCCATGATTCTTATTATATTTGTGAAATACATACATATTTGTACGTAAAAAGGAGCACACTCAAAATATGATATATACTACCAAAAAAGTAGTATATATAGTACCTAAACATTCTTATATACTACATACTACGCGTACATACTCTCCTATTTGATAGATACTACATACAACATATAAAACTCATATGATGGTAATTACCACTGATGGTAGATAAAATTTGTCATATATATATATATATATATATATATATATATATATATATATATATATATATATTAATGATGACATACAAGTCCTATACCAATACAATATGGATTACACAGGAGGGCTACAATACGAAGTCTAGCACTCTTCATCAATCTGAACTCACTCCTGAAGCATCTAGAAGGTTGAGATTGCGCCTACAGACCTCAAACATGGGAGAAGGTAGAGGCTTGGTGAAGATGTCTGCAAGTTGATCTTTCGAAGAGAAAAACCTGACTTGCAGTAGTTTTTGTGCAACACGTTCCCTCACAAAATGATAGTCAATCTCAATGTGTTTAGTCCGTGCATGGAACACCGGGTTTGATGACAGAAACGTAGCACCGATGTTGTCGCACCAAAGGACCGGAGGATGTGTCTGAGAAACTCCCAACTCTCGAAGTAGAGACTCAATCCATATAAGTTCGGCAGTCGCATTGGCAACCGACTTCTACTCGGCTTCTGTGCTACTGCGAGAAACAATGGCTTGCTTGTGTGCACTCCATGCGATCAAATTAGGACCCAAGAACACATCATATCCCCCCGTAGATCGCCTATCATCTGGACACCCAGCCCAATCAGCATATGAGAATGCAGAAAAAAAACTCCGGAGGAACTGGGGCACAGGTGGAGACCATAGGAGACAGTGAGACGCACATAACGCAGTATGCGCTTCACAGCAGACCAGTGCACATCAGTGGGCGCATGAAGATACTAGCACACCTTGTTAACCGCAAAAGAGAGATCAGGACGCGTGATCGTTAGATACTGCAGTCCACCAATAATACTCCTGTACTCAGTCGCATCCTCAAGAGATAGAAGAGCACCATCGGCTGCTGAAAGTTTGTCGCACTACAAACAAAAGACACATCCGTGACATTTTGGGCCAAACGAATTTTTTTCCTGTCATACTTATGACACTTCTATGACGATAATTGTGACAAACCCCGGTATCATCGTAGATGTGGTGGGCTCCTACTTCTATGACAAAAAATCATGACAGAAAATGGGCTTTTCATCCTGGGCGGGCCAGAGACGCAGCTGCATGACATTCTTTGGGCCGTCCATGACGGAAAAAACCATGGTAGAAGCGATGGCGAGGAAAATTTCGGGGAGTTCTCGGTTACGGTGGGTGTCGGGGGCCGAGCGATGCGTGTTTCTCTCGTACACGTACGCACGTGTGTGCGAGGTGTTGGGCTCTAACTGAACCCGAGCGAGGCGTTGGGCTCTAGCTGAACCCGAGCAATTGCACTAGCTACGTTACTGAACCCGAGTGATTCCTTCACTACTGCTACTAACTGAAGCCGATCGATGCTGCCTCTGGATGAACAGTGAGCGTTGCTGGGGGGTTTGGATGAACAGTTCCCGGTGGGGGTGGATGAACAGGACCCCGTGGTGTTGCCTCTAGATGAACAGGACCCAGATCGATCGAGCCGGTTGGGGCTGGATGAAAAGGACCCCGTGGAGGGCTGGATGAACAGGACGACCCCGTGGAGGGCTGGATGAACAGGACGACCCCGTGGAGGGCTGGATGAACAGTAGACGGTGGAGGGCTGGATGAACAGTAGCCCGTGGAGGGGTGGTTGAACAGGAGCCCGTGAAGAGGGCTGGTTGAACAGTAGCCGGTGGAGTAGCGCTCGGTGGAGGCTGGATGAACAAGAGCCCATGGATGAACAGTCGCAGGTGGAGGCTGGAGGAGGTCGACGGTGGATGAACAGTAGCCCGTGGAGGCTGGAGGGGGTCGACGGTGGAGATGAACAGTATCCCGTGGAGTCCTGTTTTGCGGTACGCCACACCCTGATTGAACAGGACCCCCGTTTCGACCGTAGCGCTTCAACACAAGTCCGTTTCCTCTGTTTTGCGGTACGCCACACCCTTTCCGATCAACAAGACCCCATTTCGACCGTAGGAGGTCCAACACAAGTCCGTTTCCTCCGTTTTGCGGTACGCCAGATCCCTCTCGATGAACATGATCCTGTTTCGAACGTGGTCAGTCAAACACAAGGCCGTTTCCTCCGTTCTGCGGTACGTCAGGCCTCATTTCCATCGGCTGTTCTGCCCAAGCCCTCCCGATGAACACGACGACACATTCCGTTCCGACCCAGCCGGTTGGCTCCCCATGAACACGGCGATGACACCGTTTCTCCATTCCGATCCAGCCATGTACACGTGCCCTGGCCGTACGTATGCGCGAGTAGGCGTTCAAGACCCCGCCCATATATACGTACGTGGCCGTATTTTCTTTATTGCACACTCGCCGTTGTACGTACGTGTACATGTTATATGAGCGTGTCTACATCGACGAGTATGTACGTACACGTTCGCGACCGGAATGACAACGCTACGTACGCTTCGATCAGGTGGGTCCCGACTGTCAGGCACTTCCTTGCGTGCGAAGATGTAGCTGGTGGGTCCCAGCAGTCAGGAGTCGAATCGGTTTTTTTGCCCGGGCGCACTTCCTTGCGTGCGAAGATGTAGCTGGTAGGTCCCAGCAGTCAGGGGGAAACATTTTTTTCGCGAAATACGGTTGCCCGTCCGGTGGGTCCCTGCTGTCAGGTGGAGGAATCATTATTTTCCGCGTAATTAGGAGGCACTTCCTTGCTGCGGCCGTGGACCCAGCTGCCAGCCTCTCCACGTACAGTCCACGTCCGACGGAAGCCGTTCCTGACCACGTTGACCACGCCGCGCCAAGAGCACCAGGGTTGTGGACGAGGACGAGGCCTAGGAAGGGGACGACACGGAGCCGGGGAAGATGCGGCAGTGGATGCCCACGCGTAGAGGCGTATGAGGGTTCACTGGTTCGCTGCGGTGTGAGGCTGCCGTCGCCGCAGAATAACAGGGGGTGTGGGTGAGTAGAGGGATGGCCTGGCCAGTGATACGTCCATTTTGCATCATGCTTTTATATCGATACTTATTGCATTATGGGTTGTTATTACATGTTATGTCACAATACTTATGGCTATTCTCTCTTATTTTACAAGGTTTACATAAGGAGGGAGAATTCCGGCAGCTGGAATTCTGGGCTAGAAAAGGAGCAAATATTAGAGACCTATTCTGCACAACTCCAAAAGTCCTGAAACTCCACGAAAGTCATTTTTGGAAATAATAAAAAATATCCAGCGGAAGAAGTTCACCAGAGGGGGGCCCACCTGTCCACGAGGGTGGTGGGCGCGCCCTACCCCCCTGGGCGCACCCCTACCTCGTGGGCCCCCTGTTGGCTCTCTGATGCCCATCTTCTGCTATATGAGGTCTTTCGATGAGGAAAAAATAATAAGCAACCTTTCGGGACGAGACTCCGCCACCACGAGGCGGAACCTTGGCGGAACCAATCCAGGGCTTCGGCAGAGCTGTTCTGCCAGGGACACTTCCCTCCGGGAGGGGGAAATCATCGCCATCATCATCACCAACGCTCCTCTCATCGGGAGAGGGAACTCTCCATCAACATCTTCACCAGCACCATCCCATCTCAAAACCCTAGTTCATCTCTTGTATCCAATTCTTGTCTCCAAGTCCGGGATTGGTACTAGTAGGTTGCTAGTAGTGTTGATTACTCCTTGTAGTTGATGCTAGTTGGTTTACTTGGTGGAAGATCATATGTTTAGATCCTTTATGCATATTATTACCCCTTTGATTATGAACATGAATATGCTTTGTGAGTAGTTACGTTTGTTCCTGAGGACACGTGAGAAGTCTTGCTATTAGTAGTCATGTGAATTTGGTATTCGTTCGATATTTTGATGAGATGTATGTTGTCTAGCCTCTAGTGGTGTTATGTGAACGTCAACTACATAACACTTCACCATTATTTGGGCCTAGAGGAAGGCATTGGGAAGTAATAAGTAGATGATGAGTTTCTAGAGTGACAGAAGCTTAAACCCTAGTTTATGCGTTGCTTCGTAAGGGGCTGATTTGGATCCACCTGTTTCATGCTATGGTTAGGTTTACCTTAATACTCTTATTGTAGTTGTGGATGCTTGCAATAGAGGTTCCTACATACTCTATGAAGATCTTTTTCCGTCGAACCATTATTACAACATACTTAATTCCCTTTATTTGTCGGTATGTTATTTTCCGGAGATTCGATCGTGGTATCTTCATACCTAGTTCAATCTCGTTACCGGCAAGTCTCTTTACTCGTTCCATAATACATCATCTCATAACTAACTCCTTAGTCACTTTGCTTGCAAGCTTCTTGTAATATGTATTACCGAGAGGGACCAGAGATACCTCTCCGGTACACGGAGGGACAAACCATAATCTTGATCCATTTCAACTCAACAGACACCTTCGGAAATACCTGTAGAGAATATTTATGA
Source organism: Aegilops umbellulata (assembly GCA_032464435.1). Taxonomy (NCBI): domain Eukaryota; kingdom Viridiplantae; phylum Streptophyta; class Magnoliopsida; order Poales; family Poaceae; genus Aegilops; species Aegilops umbellulata. The sequence goes on from CP136056.1 coordinate 348,763,981, forward strand.
TCACCCAGTTACGTTGTGACGTTTGATGACACACAAGGTATTCCTCTGGTATCCAGAAGTTGCATGATATCATAGTCGAAGGAATATGTATTTGACATTAAGAAAGCAATAGCAATAAACTGAACGATCATATGCTAAGCTAACGGATGGGTCTTGTCCATCACATCATTCTTCTAATGATGTAATCCCATTATCAGGTGACAACACATGTCTATGGTTAGGAAACCTTAACCATCTTTGATCAACGAGCTAGTCTAGTAGAGGCTCACTAGGAACACGATATTTGTTTATGTATCCACACATGTATTTAAGTTTCCGGTCAATACAATTCTAGCATGAATAATAAACCTTTATCGTGATTAAGAAAATATAATATAACCATTTTATTATTACCTCTAGGGCATATTTCCATCAGTTAGTCAATACTGACAACCCTTCTAAAGCACCTATCGGTAGCGACTAGTCTATTAAGCAGCATAAAGACATCTAGATCTACATGCCCGCCACGCAAAGTTAACTTCCACATCTCCGTTGAAGCACTGACACTTCGTGTGGGCATAGCTGCTAGTGATGCGGAGCATGAATCCTCTCCCAGGTGTGGCCTCCTCTTCCCGAAGCCATCTTCCTCTAGCCCCACCACGTGGTTAGCCTTCTCCCTCACCCAAGCTATTTGGATATAGATCAAGCTTCACCACTCCCACCAAGATGGACCAACCTCATGGAAAGTCCTTTGACCCTTGTCTTCATAGCCTCTTCCATCAAAGGTACGTGATCCTTGCCAACCGAATTGTCAACTTACTCATTGTTGTTGTTCAAGAAACAACTTTCAACGGGAGTTATCCCTAGTGACGTGGTTAGTGATGAGTATGCAGGCGAGTGTGCAACGATCTTATAGTGACGGTCATTGTACACTCGACAAAGTGACACGTCAATGTCTTTTGATTAGGTTTAGCCACCTCTTTGGAGTGTGACATACGTCCTATGAGGAGATTCATTAAGAGTGGTGCTTGACGCACGGAAAACTAGGGGTGTTGCCGCTTCCAAAGTCACGCGACTCTCGACTAGTCCAAGCCTCACTAGGCCCTCAAACTCCGATGCCCATCCTCTGGTCCGGCCTTGCTCTAGGAGGAGGGAGTGACTCCTTCTCTTGAGTTTATTTAAGTGGGAGTGAATGACTTACATGCCCATGGGGACCTTATATAGTCTAGAGGTCCTTTACAAGTGGTCTAAGGTTATCCATGCAAGGGGAGGTGGGAGGGTAGAAGTAGAACTAGCTAATTTTGTGTCCTTTGGCTCATATGCCTCTAGTTGGGCTTGGAGGGAGTGGAGGCCTAGTTAGGGAGAGATTTCCTCCACCATATGGACACTTTGTTTCTTGGGCTTGCACCTCTTTTCTCATTTGCCCTCGTCTTTGACTTATTCTTTTATGAGCTCTTCTTCTTTTGACTTGTTGACCATAAAATCTTTGTTAGACTTTGTTGGCTGAGGTCGCTTGCTTGGAACCACATGGGCTTGCTACTTGAACTATTGTTGATCTCCTTGACTTGTGCTGACAATCTATGTGGAGTGCCATGTAGGTTTAAGGTGGGTCCCCGGGTATAATTTTGGTTATTTCCTCAATACTCATGTTATTGGAAGAGTGAATAATTGGAAAAGGCTAATATTGTGTTTTTCATTTAAGTATATAAATATGTATCGATGGATCGAAATTGGACGTACGAAGAGAGGGTGACAGAGTTTTGTCGATTCTTCAAAAGTGGTTATTTGAATCCCCCTAGTTGCAGCTACAATGGTTGACCAAGGGTTTCTCTTAAGATTATACACATTGAACACGTCGCCGTGAGGGGGTAGAAGTTATTGTTGGCTAATATAAATAAGTCATTAACATTGAGGTCCGGAGGACCGTTACTATAGGAAGAAAAGTATGCCCGAATTCGCTGTTTTTTTCTCTTATCCCATATTCTCTCTGGTTACTGATACTTTGTTTCATTGTGAAAAATTAATGAAAATAGGGTAGCCCATTCCGAAAAAAATATTTGCAAAACAGAAGTTAGGCTGGTTGTAATGGGGAGTATCATATACTAGTATCATGCATACGATACTAGTGTATGATACTACCTCTCTAATGCATAGTATCATATATTAGTATCATGTAGTACTCTATTTATTGCAATGCATGACACAAAGTAGCATAACATTTAATATGATACGGTATCATGATATGATACTACAACCTCTCTTTCTTCATCTAATGCTATGACACATCATCAAAATTGCCTAGTTGGCATGCATGATACTAGCCATGATACTACTATTACGACCAGCCTTAGGACCAAGAGTACCAAATTAATACACCGAAAGGATTGCATAGAAATGCCAGGTGCAGTAACATCAATTGATCAATCGGTACGGCAGCTGGGCTAGATTACGAGTCCTAATGATTCATAATTTAAGACGATGGTGTTGTTTCTTAATTTCAATTTTGGGTTGCTGTTGCTTCCACAAGCCAGGCATGAAGTAGCCCGTATTCGGCGTGACCTGTCACTGCCAGGGACCCACCCGTGGGCACCAAGCAGCTGGTGCCGACCTGTACGCACATGCGAGTATGCCGTGGGCGCCACCAGATTATTCACGTATAGCCCGAATATAAATTTATAGCGCGCAGTGGCCACCTGATGTTGATCCTTGGCTCGGTATCTTCGTGATCTTGTCGACACGATCGGTCGGAGAGAACAGCTTCTGGATACGGCTCTCGTTTTGATTGCTGTCCCACACTCCCGAGGGTACTGTAATTTGATCTCTGCTTGAGTGACACTTTTTTAAAAGATGTACAGTGTGTTACACTAACTTAATGTGCTAGCTGATGGTATGTAGTATTGGTGTATGTTGCGAGCTGAATTAAGAGGGTTGTCTGTGCATAATTGGAATTGACTAGGGCGTGTCAGGCGCATAAAAGATTGTGGTGCCACTACCACGTACCAGCAGCTGTTAGGCTGGTCATAGTGGGGAGTAACTTAGACTAGTGTCATATGCATGATACTAGTCTAAGTTACTACCTTCATAATGCAAAGTAACATGATAGTAGTGTCATAGATGGCTTCATTTATTAGCTTGTAGACTCATCTTGTATTGGGAAGCGCTATGTTACAGTAACATATTATGTTACCACCTCACATTAAATACTTGCCACATAAGCAAAAAAAATTTGAAATGCGCTATGTTACTAGCTAAGTTACTCCCACTATGACTAGCCTTAGCCATGCATGAAGACCCAGCACTAAAGAAGTTGTGGTGTGATACTTAATTATGTGGGCCTAGGTGGTCTATGAATGTGGATGTAACATTTATTATTTTTTATGTTCATTGTACTATCATGATTGAAGATGAATAGATTAAAAGTTTATCGCAAAAAAAATGCCTCTGATGTCTTCCAACCAGTTTGGTCGATCACTCGTTAAAAGAGAGAGACAAGCACTCAGTCCTATCATGCTTGCTAATGCTACCGACCAAATGATATAACATAGTAAGAAAGTCCTTTTACAAAGCAAATTCAACGATTACCGAACAATATAAATCGCACAAATAAACCTAAGGGCGAAAAACAACACGACTACGTTGCCGAGCATGAGCACAGGAAGGACTAAAAACAACGTGATGCCATGATCTAAGCCATGTGGGCTCCACGATAAGCGTTGCCGTCGTCAAGTCCAAAGGGACGGACATGGATTTTCCCCCAGAACCCTAGCACGGGGAGGAGAACCGCGACGGCTTCCTCACGAGGGAAGCGGCACCCATGGGAGTCGCCCCCATCGGCAATAAAGCGCGGGACATTTGCTCGATATCTCTCCCGTGCCACAACGACGCACCAAGGTCAATCGACATTCCGTCTAGACCTCCAGATCTAGATATGGGTGCCACCACAACCGCCAAAAGAGAGCGAACCAAGGACACCCGGCCCTACACCCCTCGCCGCCTACACAACCATGTGATGCAGCCACCACCGCCGTCACAATGCTAGTCAGAGAGCCAACCATTGGATCCGCCACCCAGGGTTGCCGCCTCAGCGTCTAGGCCCCTAACCCCGCTCGCGAATGCTGAAAACAACTAAACCATGCTTGCACCACTCATCGAAGGCGTGAAGAAAACGGCACCTTCTTTCCAATCCTGTTGCACTGCAAGTATTAAGGCGCACCCCGCAACGGTGCTGCCACCACCTGAGGTAGCAACAGGCAACCATATCTGTCTCAACCAACTGCAAAGGCCAGATCTGGATGGGGAATGGCAAACCCCTCTTCCCCCACCCTACATTGACCGTGCAAGGGCAGCCACCCCGACGGTACACACCACCGGGTGAGGAGAAAGAGGTGGTCGCGGCCACTCTAGCCACGGCCACGACCTTCCAAGACGGTTGGCTCTTGTAGCACAGGAGATCCACGAAGTATCGACCCCACCTATCTGGTGGCATTGGCCAACAGCACTATTGAATCTAGTGTCCAGCCAACCAAAACCACGGATAAGGTAGCTCGGCCGGCGACAGGTGGAGAAAAAGGAGAAGGAAAGGGAGAGAGTAAGGCACCACACAGCCGATGCGCCGTGGTCATGCCTTTACTCTACCACCGTAGACACGCCAAGCCCCACCGCGCTGCCCCACACCAAGTGTCGTGCCTCCACCCGACAGCACCGGCCCGTGCCGCCCACCACCGCCCGAAGCGGAGATGACGCACCGCCATCACCAACGCCGACCAGTCTTGCAGCACCCTTCGGCAGCATGACGAGGAGGGGGAGGCCGGTGGCGGATAGGGTTCCTCCTGGTCGCTCGCGAGAGGGACCAGTCGCCTAGGGGGACGAAGTGTTTTTTTTCTGGCCAGCTAAGTTGTCATCCAGCAGCCGCCTCTACTTGGCAATGCCAACACGGTGCGCAACCCAGACGCACGAGTTTAGTTAAACGCATGCGTGATTTGCTCGTTTCTTTCACGTACTTGCAGGTCCACACAAGGCGTACGTAACTCCCGCGAGCAAACACGTACACGTGCCTGTCGCTGCCTGATTCGAGCGGAAGATAAGCTTCAACACAAGGCTGGGTATGCACGCACCGGGGTGCGCCACAGTGTTCGCGGCCAAACCAGCACCACAGTACACGGCTCCCGCCGTGCACCGTGCCTCCAGTGCGCGTACGTGCACGTCTCCGTGCCGCGCGCGCGACCGGGGCGTGCCCCAGTTACGTTCTGCGCGCGTGCCCCGGCCCCGCCTGCATGCATTGCATGGGCATCAATCAGTCGGTCGGTGGGCACGTACGGCCGCCCGCGGGTTGACGAGCAGTTTGGCCTCGGATCGCGGCCTGGGGCGTGTCTGGGCGGCGGGCCCCGGCCCCCGGTACGCTACATGCATGCATCCGCCGTGACGCAAACGTTTCACCAATCGCTCGAGCAGCGTACTAGTACTACATATCTGTGGGCCGTGTGCGTACGTGACCATTCAAGACTTTGAGAGGATCTGTCTCCCCGGACCATATATATCAGGACGGAGTATAAACACTCAAAACGTAAGCAGTTGGCGGAATATACGCACGCCCAGGCCTGCGCACGCCGTGCTCCAAGATGACGCGGATCGAGAGATACCATTCCGGTTAGCGCGAGTATATATATATATATATATATATATATATATATATATATATATATGGTGGATCCGTATCGATTCGGTGGTATATCGCGCGCACCATGCGCTGAATTTTGGGTCGATTTTTATCGGTTGTGGCCACGCTGGGAGGTGCCAATTTGCAACTCCAGTTTTTTTTTATTTATTTTTAAACGAGGCAAAAGATTTGTCATTTTCATTGAATAAAGAGAAGAGTAGTTTTTGGCAAAATATAGGGTGTATAGTTTTGACACGGAAATTAAAGAACGCATGTGGAGAGAAAATTTCACAAGTTTTGGGCAAGATTACACCTCACTAATGGGCCGTGTGCCAGCGTGATTGTAAGCTCCCGGAGGACCTCCGACAGATGAGGTTCACGGCAGCGATACGCGGCTCCCCCTTTAGGAAGAGAAGTGGGAGGACAGGGCATGTTGCTCCGGATGCCGGGAGTGCCCGTCGTTTCCTTCAGTTTGGAGCCGAGGTGTTCGGGGCGGCCAAACCTGCTCCTGCTCTCCCCATGACAGCAAGAAAGAAACATGGGGGGATCCCAGAGGAGGTGCTAGCTGACCCCCTTGTTCAGGCAGCCATTGCCGCCGTCAGTGCCCTCAAGGTGGGTGGCAGTTCTGCTGTGCAAAAGCAGCAGGCACCGCCGGCTGATGGCATATCCTATCTCCTTGCAAAAGGCGAGGACACTGAGAAGGAGCTCGCACTGAAAGGAGAAGAACAGTTGGGTGACAAGGGGGACGACATCAACAAAACCCCTATCCACTCAACTGTTGCAAAGCTTACTGAACCTGCGCTGATGGAGAAGGGCTTACAGAAGCCGGTTTGTCCACCTGGTTTCGGTCCTAAATCCCTCTACACCAACACCGGGGATGGGGCTGAAGAAAACACTGATGGAAACACTCTGGTCGGAGACAGGAATGTTTGTGCTGAATTAGAACCGGCGGCAAACAATGAAGCTGTACTGCTCGGGCGGGTCGCTGCGATCAGGAAGAAAGGAAACAACAGTAGGAACATGGTTGTTGGTGGAGACAAGCATCCCTCGGTCCTGGGGAAGCGTGGGGATCGTGCAGCAGAAAAGGCTGGCAAATTTGGTGCCATGGATGGAGGTGAGATCTCAGATCAGATCAAAAAGAAGAGGGGTGGCAATCTGCAAGGTGAGGAGAATGGAGGAGAGGAAGCAACTGGCCCCGGGGCTGCCAGTCAACTGGTGGGTGCTAAAGATGGCGCCCACCAGGAGCCATGACAATCTTAAGTTGGAACTGTCGGGGCCTCGGGCAGCCCCGAACATTTCAGGAACTTGTGTGCCTTGTGCACACGCTCAAGCCCAAATTAGTCTTCCTCTCCGAGACGCGGCAGAGCAATGCGTACGTCAATAAAATGAGGTGGAGGCTAGGCCTCAAACACTGTATCATGCATGCTGGCACTGGTAAAAGTGCAGGTATTGCATTGTTCTATGATGAGAGTATTGAAATAAAAGAGCTCGCCGTTGGTCCGAGGTATATTGACGTGTTGATACGACTTAATCCTCATAGCCCACAATGGAGGGGCACCTTCCTATATGGAGAGCCCAAGAGTAATGAGAGACATCACATGTGGGACTTGTTACGGAGAATTAGACCGAATGCATCTGAACCTTGGCTAGTAATGGGAGACTTCAACGAAACCATGTGGCAAAGTGAGCACTTTTCGAGAGCGAAACGGTCTGAAAATAACATGGCAAACTTTCGCAAAGTCTTGGCTGACTGCAACTTGCATGATCTTGGATACAAGGGTACCGACTGGACTTACAATAATAAGCAAATGGGGAGCAAAAGCGTTAAGGCACGACTGGACAGGGGGGTTGCAAGCCCAGACTGGAGCAGAATGTTCAAAGAAGCCGAAATTGAGCACATTGTCTCTACTAGGTCTGATCACGTGCCTTTGCTTCTGCGTTTTGGGGCAAGGCAAGAGTGGAGACCTGTTAAAAAATCCTTCAAGTATGAAGCTATGTGGGAGAGGGTGGACTCTCTGACGGATGTTGTAAATGACACTTGGAAGACAGATGTTCGTACTAATTCTCTGGAGGGGGTAGCAAGCAAGCTGCAGCGCATGCAAGGGGCACTGCAAAAATGGGCCTTGAGGGATTTCTGTTCTCTCCAAAACAAAATCTGCAACCTCCGGAATAAACTGAAACGGTTCTGGTCCCTCACTCCGTCAAGAGAAATGAAAAAGATGATCAAGCAAACTGAAAGAGAGTTGGATGAAATGCTACTGCGCGAAGAGGTGATGTGGAGACAACGCTCTCGTGCGACATGGCTAAGAGAAGGAGGCAAAAACACGGATTTTTTCCACCGCAAAGCCACTTGGAGAAGGAAAAAGAATAGAATTACAAGGCTGCAAAAACCTGACGGTGGATGGGTAGAAAAGAAAGAAGATTTACAAGAGCAGATAAATGCCTTCTTTAAGGATCTTTACCAGAAAGATGATGAAGTGTCACCAGACAAGGTAATAGATCTTATGGCTGAGAGAGTGGACGAGAACATGAACAACGCCCTCACGAAGCAAGTCACCCCTGAGGAGGTGAGCAATGCTCTATTCCAGATTGGCCCGCTTAAGGCACCGGGACCTGATGGATTCCCAGCAAGGTTTTTCCAAAGAAATTGGGGTGTGATGAAGGAGGAGGTGACCAACGCTGTGATCAAATTTTTTGAGGATGGCATCATGCCAGAGGGCATAAATGAGACTGTAATTGTCTTAATCCCAAAGGGTAATAATCCAAAGAGCATCAAGGACTATCGACCCATAAGCCTCTGCAATGTAATCTATAAAGTCATCTCGAAAACAATTGTGAACCGACTCAGACCTTTCCTGGATGGAATAATTTCGGAATCCCAAAGCGCTTTCGTTCCGGGACGAATGATCACGGACAACGCAATCATAGCGTTTGAATGTTTCCACAAGATACAACATTGCAGGAATCCAAGAGACACTTACTGTGCATATAAGCTCGACTTGGCAAAGGCTTACGACCGGGTAGATTGGGACTTCTTGGAAGGCACTCTCAGGAAGTTGGGTTTTGACAGAAAGTGGATTAAGTGGGTGATGACGTGTGTGAGGTCGGTCAGATATTCTGTTAGGTGCAATGGGGAGCTGCTTGAACCCTTCACTCCAACCAGAGGACTCCGACAGGGAGATCCGTTAAGCCCTTATCTCTTCCTTTTTGTGGCAGATGGGCTCACATGTGCACTTAACAAGGAGATTGAAAGGGGAGGCATCACTCCAATAAAGGTAGCCCGTGAGAGCCCGGGCATCGCAAACCTGTTATTCGCAGATGATAGTCTCCTCTTTTTCAAAGCCTCGGTAAATCAAGCGGTGAAAGTCAAAGAAACTCTTGATCTATTCCAAAAGAGCACGGCACAATTGCTAAGCCAAGGTAAATGCTCGCTCCTTTTCAGCGAGTGTTGTCCTGCACAAATCAGAGAGGAGATCAAACAAGTTTTGGGAGTGGAGGCGTCGGCTTTTGAGAGTAAGTACCTCGGATTGCCTACACCAGAAGGGAGGATGAAAAATGAGAACTTCCAGCCCATTATGGACAGATTCGGAAAAAGGTGTAATGATTGGAATGAGAGATTCATGTCACAGGCAGCTAAAGAGGTGCATGTTAAATCAGTAGTCCAAGCCCTACCAACCTATGTAATGGGTGTTTTCAAATTAAATCAAAGTTTCTGTGACAAGTATGAGAAGGTTATCAGAGACTTCTGGTGGGGCGACAAGGATGACCGCCGGAAAGTGCACTGGATGTCGTGGGAGAACATGACAAAACCAAAAAGAGATGGGGGTATCAGCTTTCGGGATATGCACTTATTTAACCAAGCTTTGTTGGCAAGGCAGGCTTGGCGCCTGATACAATACCCAGATAGCCTTTGTGCTAGAGTACTCAAATCTAAATACTACCCTCGCGGAAATCTTCTGGACACTGTTTTCTCGTCGGATGCATCACCCTCATGGAGAGGGATCGAATTTGGTTTGGAACTCCTTAAAAAGGGTCTAGTGTGGAGAGTAGGGAATGGGAAGAATATTCAGATACAAAGAGACCCATGGATCCCAAGAAAGGAGGGACTCAAAGCTGCGAGTTTTATCAAAAACTCAAGGCTCAGATGGGTGAACCAGCTCATGTTGGCAGGAACAAAGGAGTGGAACACATCACTAATATATCAGATATTCCATGACTTTGATGCTCAAGAAATTTGCAAGATAAGAATCCCCACGGCTGATGTGGAGGATTGTGTGGCATGGCATCATGAGAAGTCAGGATGTTTCACTGTAAAGAGTGCTTATAAACTTGCTGATACGCTGAAGAGGAACTCCAAAGAAGCTGCATCGAGTTCCTCTAGAGAGGTATGAGACCGGAGTATATGGGATTTAATTTGGAAATCGGATATTCCAGAGAAAATAAAAAATTTCGGTTGGCGTGTTGCCACAAACTCCCTCGCAACAAAACACAATGTGTTTAGACGCACAATCACGCAGGAGAATGTGTGTGAGATCTGCGGGAATGGGAAGGAAGATGAACATCATGCAGTGGTTACTTGCACCAGGAGTAGGGCTCTCAGGCAGGCTTTGAGAGCTGATTGGGGATTGCCAAAAGAAGAATCCTTCAGATACACCGGAGAGGATTGGCTACAGCTGCTCCTGTGCTCGCAACATGAGAATGTCAGAAAGAAAATTATGCTGCTACTATGGCGAGCATGGTACCTGAGAAACAATGCAATTCACGGAGACGGGAAAGAGACCGTCTCAGATTCAGTGCGTTTCCTGTTGAGATATGAGGAGGAGTTAACTGATGCTATGAATGGGCCAACTGTGGGATCAAACAAGGGTAGCTCACATGTCCCATCTGATGTGCAAATTATGGATACGAATTTGGGTACTGAACACTGGAGGGCGCCGGCTGTCGGAACAGTTAAATTGAACACTGATGCGTCTTTCCTCCCGAATTCTGGGGAGAGCTGGGCAGGTGTGGTCGCAAGAGACAGTCGTGGCATGGTTTGTTTCTCTGCCGGAAAACATATTGGCAGATGCTCTTGTGCAGAGGAGGCTGAGGCAGTTGCGGCACTGATGGGGCTTAAAGAATTAAGCAGGGTCTACAGGGGGACACTGATCATGGAAATGGATTGTGCTGAGGTAGTGAGCCACCTGAACAACAGGGTTCAAAATCGGTCGCCTTGGTTCCCTTTGGTAGTGGATATTAACAAATTACTTGATGGGTTCGCGGAGCATCGCATCGTCCACACCGGAAGAAAGCAAAATGTCTTGGCCCACGAACTGGCAGCTCTGGCTAGAACATCAGGAGACTTCAGGCAGACTACGAATGTCCCGAGCAGCCTACACCAGCTAATGGTTTCTGAATATGTAACCACACCATAGAGCACTTGCTCTTGGTCCTCAAAAAAAAATCTAAGCAAATCCCTGAAAAATTTATCCAAACGAGTAGTGCAACACAATACACCTTATATTTTGGGTTTTTTCTCAAAAATCTATACACCTTATATCAAGGAACAGAGGGAGTATGATTTAGTACATCACAGCCCCGCCAAAGCGGAAAGGGCAAAGGCATACTCTCGCGGCATCGAATTACACAAATATTTGACGCCCGTCATAGCCTAGATAGACGCCTGCTCATTAATAGTTCGCACTATCACCGCCACAGGCGCCGCCTTGGTCCCAAACACGCGTGCATTTCGCTCCTTCCAAAGCTCCCAGCTTACAAGGTGCAGTACGGAGTGTCGTGGTTCTAAGTCTGACAGTAGAATAGGGGGGTTGAAATAGAGAGGCAAGATCCCAGCTATGGAGGAGTTGTACACGCAAGTTTTACGAGTTCAGGCCCTTCTCGGAGGAAGTAATAGCCCTATGTCTCGGAGCCCGGAGGCGGTCGACTGAATTATATGCGTGTGAGTTACAGAGGGTGCGAACCCTTGTCCCAGAGGAGGGGGATGGCTTATATAGAATGTGCCAGGACCCCAGCTCCCCTCCGTTACATAGGATTCAATGTACATAAAGGGGTGGCGTTACAGGTAACGCCTGTAATAAAGTGCTACAAATGACCATTAAATATCTGAGTGAAAGCCCGACCGTTGCTGCGCGGAGCGGCTTTAGGTCTTCTTGTCGTCGAGTGATTTGGTGGTCGAGTGACCTGGGTAAAGTGGGGTCCCGAGTGGATGGTAGGTCGAGTGGACGTCACTCGACACCTCTGCTGGATCCCTTCTTCTGATTCTTGAACTTCTTTATTCTTAGGACAAGGACCTTAGGTAGGACGTGTAGGTCAGGCCTATTACCCTACCCTAGGTCTATGTCCACATCATTAGCCCCCGAATGGATCGAGGGTTGAGTGAAAAAGAAGGATGGAGTTGGCCCTGTTTTTGCTTCTGCCTTGACTTGTCTTTATCTCCAAGTGGATGTCAATCGCTATACCTTCAGATTCGTTTCAGTCACCTCGATCGATTCAGAAATTGTCGACTGGTTTATATGACGACATCCGTCGAGTGGTATCTCTGACATGATATCTTTGGCGTGATCGGATGCTAAGGATCCCGGATTTCACGGGATTTGAAATTCTGGCGAAGGCGCACCAGGCGGAGCGTCCCGCGGTAAGTGGAACAGATAAATGGGTCGTTTCGATTTTCGCGCCACCTTTTTCGCCACGTATCCTGTTGCGCGGCTGTTGGGGGGATTTGACAGGATCGCTCGGGCCCACGCGTTAGCCACTCGGAAGCGGGCCTTTAAAAGCGGCGAGACCGAAGCGTCTGCACTGTGCGCGTCCAAATCTCTTCTTCTTCCTCTCGCGTCTCCACTCTGCCCCGCCCACCCATTCCCGACGCCGCTGCTCCGCCGCCATGGGGAAGGACAAAACGGCGGCGCTAGAGCGTGCAAAGAAGGCGACGGGGGTGGCGAAGAGCAAGAAGATGAATCGGGGGTCTTCATCGCGCTCGGGGTTGCCGTCGGGTTGGATCCAGGGAGACTGGATCTGATCTTCGCTGCGGCAGGAGGATTTGGATGATATGGCCGAGCTGGGGCTAATCGTCCATAAGTCTGTGCGTCTACCGAGGGGAGAAACAGAACCACAACCGCGGCTGGGTGAGTGTGTTCTGCTCGCCACTCATGTCGACCGTGGCTTCTCGCTCCCCCCCCCCCCCGCACCCCTTTTTCCGCGGTTTCTTGAATTTCTTTGGTGCCCAACTCCACCATTTCACACCCAACACCATCACATATCTCGCCGCGTTCGTCTCTATGTGTGAGAACTTCCTGGGGTGCCGACCGCACTGGGGTCTCTTCAAGCACATCTTTACTATCTGATCTCAAACTGTGAAGAAAGCAAACTCGAGGGACGAGAAAACCCATGTTATCCAGATGTGTGGGGGCCTGGGCATTCAGAAGAGGAAGAGGATTTCTTTTCCTCCGATGACTCTCCCGGAGTGGGTCAGGGGCTGGCAGTCGACCTGGTTCTACTACCAGGACATAGCGACCCCAGGACAGTCGACCGGGCTTCCTCCCTTTTCTTTCGACCGAGTTCAAACCCCATCTTCCTTGAAAGTGACCGCTGCGGAGAAGGCGGAGACATGCATGCTAGTTGAGAAAGTAGTCCAGCTGATCAACCAAGATGTTACTGGGATGGACCTGCTTGAGGTGTTTCTCAGTTGGCGGATCCAACCCCTCCAAGCTCGCGACCATTCCATGTGGATGTACTCTGGAGCCGATGACACCGCTCGGGTTCATCCGGAGGAGGTGGAGGCCAAAACCGTAGCCGAGTGGTTGATGAGCATCACCGGGAACAAGGACAACCCCAAAGGTGCTAGGAGAGTCGACCCCTTCAGTGACAGCAACCTTCCAGACAAGGTCTGGTCGTCATAACTGAACTTTTGAACGTATTTTCCGACTGATTGTTGCTCCGACTGATTTATGATCGGTCTCTTGTTTTGCAGATCTACACGGAGATGTATTCAATGACCAATGGTGAGTAGCCCTGGAGCAAGACCAAGAGGGCGAGGATAGCGCTGAGGAGAGCGTCGACTCGGAGTCCCCGGGTGACGACGATGATGATGAGAGCGACGAGTCGGAGGACGAGGAGGTAGCCGACTCACCGCCTCGCTCCGAACGTCGATCCAAGCAGCGTCAAGACCCCGCGAATAGGCGCGGCAAGGCAGTGGCGTCGAGTGCTCCATCTCACAAGCGCGCTCGGTCCCCGACTCCAGATTTGACGGAGAAGGTCACCAAGCAACCCAAAGCTAATCCCTCGAAGGCTCGGAAGACCTAGCCTAAGATCAAGATGGACGTCCCTGTTGCCTCTGGGTAAACACTCTTCTCATATCTTCTTGTTCTGATCAATTTTTCCATTCCGACCGGTTTTCTCATTCTCACCGAGTGGATGATGAACTTGTGCAGTCCGACCTCGGCTGCGACTGACATGGATATTGACAAGACCCCAGCTGACGAAGAAGCTGACGACGCCGTCACCTCCAAAGCTAGTAAGTCTGCCCGATCTAAATTCATTTGGTCGACTGAAAGGTTTGTCAGTTATCCTTACGGCTTTCTCTCTTCATTGCAGTTCCACGAGATGTTGTTGTGCTCCCAGATGACGAAGAAGAAGTACCGCTGAGGGGGAGGAAAAAGAAGGACAGGGAACAGAGCAAGAAGGCGCCTGAAGTCCAGGTTCCCCGGTCGACTGTGACGCCCGGGACGACGGTCGAGCGATCGACAGATCCAGCCCGAGCTAACGTCACCTTCGCTGTTCCACTGTCGACTGATTGCCCCTCAGGATCAGCTGTTCAGACTTCTGCTGCGCCGACGCAACTCCCTGCTTTAGATCCAACGGCTGCTTCGATTGCTCTGCCTTCATCACTTTTCACTGCATATCAGACTCCGGATGACCCACTGGCCGCTGCTAAGGAAGCTCTTCTTCAGCTGAACCTTGTGATGGGGCAAATGTAAGTGGTGCATGAGGCTAGCAAGTAGCCTTCAACGCCGGAGCTGCTATGCAAGCCAATGTCCAGGTTAGTTGAAATTTCAATCGACTGTATTTCTTGTCTGATCACCCACTAGGTTGTGGCTGTTTTGATGTTGTATGTCTCTTTATGTCGATTCGAACCGAACCTTTGCACTGGTGGGGGCACGCTGAGTGCACCCACTGGGTGTAGTCCCCAAGACCATAGTTGACTGCGGGCAGTCGACTGTGGTCTGAGAATAGGAACCCCCCCTTTTTTTGCAACTCAAGCTGGGCATGCCACGCCGAGCGGAGTCAAAACCAGTGGGGGCACGCTGAGTGCACCCACTAGGTGTAGTCCCCGAGACCATAGTTGACTGCGGGCAGTCGACTGTGGTCTGAGAATTTATGAAAGTTAGTCGGCTATCGACTGTAGTCTGGAAATCAGTGGGGGCACGCTAAGTGCACCCACTGGGTGTAGTCCCCGAGACTGCCATGGAATGTTTGATTCGGCGGTAGTCTTAGAGTAACTATCAACGTGATGTCTTTTTATCTCTGTCGACTGATATGGTTGTAACTGTAGAAGTCTTGTGATCTTGGGGCTCAACTTTCTGCCATGAACAAACAACAAATCAGCCTCAACCTTGATCTGGAATTGGCCAAGAAGAACCTTCAGACCGCTCGTGACGAAGTAGCTGCCATGGGAGGTAACTAATCGCCAACTTTATATACCAAGGCTGGCACTTTTACTTTCCATTTTTGAACCGAGTGATTTCACTCGAGAAGATGTATGTAGTGAAAACCGCCAACTCCAAGCCCGTCTGAAGAATGTTATTTCTTTAGAGAAAATGAAGCAGGCTTTGGAGCAGAAGGATCTGGACCTTGCTGCAGCACAGAAGGAGGCGCGCGAGAAGAGAGCGCTTGCCGACAAGAAGCTTGCTTCAGTGGGCAAGTTAGAAGAAGAAAACTCCAAGCTGAAGACTGCTATTTGTGACGCTAATCAAGAGGTCGAGCGTCTGAAGAAGGACAAGGAGAAATTGACCGACGAACTTGGAAATCTCAAGGCCAAGAATGGCGAGCTAGAGTCTTATCTGGGCCAACTTGCTGCGAAGCTGGTCTTGAAACTTGAAGGTACTGATCAATTTATCTTATTTCTGTCGACTGGCAAATCTATCATGCTGTCGACTCATCATTCATTTGACTGTGTAGAATTTTGCCAAGACTTTGAAGCAGAAACTGGGCGAGTCGAGACGGGTCTTGATCCCATCCACTGTCCAGTCAAAGATGATGTTGCAATCAACGTGCTGCAGTTGGAGACTTGAATGGACAGTGCGGTTGCTTATCTGGCCCGCTTGAAAGCTGCAATGACTCGAGTTGATGCTGAACTTTGGCCTCAGGCGGAGCTGTCTCAAGATCTCGAGTCCCTGATGGCTCGACTGGATCAAATCCCTGAGCGCGTGCAAGAATGGAAGAAGTCATCAGCTCGTTGTGGTGCTGGCGTCGCCTTGTCTCTGGTCCGAGTGCACTGCAAGGATGTCAAGGAAGACAAGCTGGCGGAGCTCAAGGTTGCTAACATGAAGAGGCACACTTTCCAGTCTTTCATGGACACCTTCCTTGATGCCGCCACTCGTATTGCAGACAGCATTGACCTTGACAATTTTTGCGACCCAACCAGTCCTTCTCCTGATGTGTGACCGAAAAACATTAAGCTGAAGGAAATATGCCCTAGAGGCAATAATAAAGTTATTATTTATTTCCTTATTTCATGATAAATGTTTATTATTCATGCTAGAATTGTATTAACCGGAAACATAATACATGTGTGAATACATAGACAAACAGAGTGTCACTAGTATGCCTCTACTTGACTAGCTCGTTAATCAAAGATGGTTATGTATCCTAACCATGGACAAAGAGTTGTTATTTGATTAACGGGATCACATCATTAGGTGAATGATCTGATTGACATGACCCATTTCATTAGCTTAGCACCCGATCGTTTAGTATGTTGCTATTGCTTTCTTCATGACTTATACATGTTCCTATGACTATGAGATTATGCAACTCCCGTTTGCCGGAGGAACACTTTGTGTGCTACCAAACGTCACAACGTAACTGGGTGATTATAAAGGAGCTCTACAGGTGTCTCCAAAGGTACATGTTGGGTTGGCGTATTTCGAGATTAGGATTTGTCACTCCGATTGTCGGAGAGGTATCTCTAGGCCCTCTTGGTAATACACATCACATAAGCCTTGCAAGCATTGCAACTAATGATTTAGTTGTGAGATGATGTATTACGGAACGAGTAAAGAGACTTGCTGGTAACGGGATTGAACTAGGTATTGAGATACCGATGATCGAATCTCGGGCAAGTAACATACCGATGACAAAGGGAACAACGTATGTTGTTATGCGGTCTGACCGATAAAGATCTTCGTAGAATATGTAGGAGCCAATATGACCATCCAGGTTCCGCTATTGGTTATTGACCGGAGACATGTCTCGGTCATGTCTCCATTGTTCTCGAACCGTAGGGTCCGCACGCTTAAGGTTTCGATGACAGTTATATTATGAGTTTATGAGTTTTGATGTACCGAAGGAGTTCAGAGTCCCGGATGAGATCGGGGACATGATGAGGAGTCTCGAAATGGTCGAGACGTAAAGATCGATATATTGGACGACTATATTCGGACATCGGAAGTGTTCCGGGTGATTTCGGAGAAAACCGGAGTGCCGGAGGGGTTACCGGAACCCCCCGGGGAAGTATTGGGCCTTAGTGGGCCTGAGGGGAGAGAGAGGGCAGCAGCCCAAGAGGTGGCGTGCCCCCCCATGAGGAGTCTGAATTGGACTAGGGAGGGGGGGCGCGGCCCCTCTTTCCCTCTCCCTCTCCCTCTCTTCCCTTCCCCCTCTCTCTTCCTAGTTGGACTAGGAAAGGGGAGTCCTACTCCCACTAGGAGGAGGACTCCCCCCTCCCTTTGGCGTGCCCCATAGGGCCGGCCGGCCTCCCCCTTGCTCCTTTATATACGGAGCAGGGGGGCACCCTAGAACACACAAGTTGATCTTCGTGATCGCTCCTTAGCCGTGTGCGGTGCCCCCCTCCACCATATTCCACCTCGGTCATATTGTAGCGGTGCTTTGGCGAAGTCCTGCAACGGTTGAACATCAAGATCGTCACCACGCCGCCGTGCTGACGGAACTCCTCCCCGAAGATTTGCTGGATCGGAGCCCGGGGAGCGTTATTGAGCTGAACGTGTGCCAAGAACTCGGAGGTGCCGGAGTAACGGTGCTTGGATCGGTTGAACCGGGAAGACGTACGACTACTTCCTCTACGTTGTGTCAACGCTTCCGCTTCGGTCTACGAGGGTACGTAGACAACACTCTCCTCTCTCCTTGCTATGCATCACCATGATCTTGCGTGTGCGTAGGATTTTTTTTGAAATTACTACGTTACCCAACAGTGGTATCAGAGCCTAGGTTTTATGTGTTGATGTTATATGCACGAGTAGAACACAAGTGAGTTGTGGGCGATATAAGTCATACTGCTTACCAGCATGTCATACTTTGGTTCGGCGGTATTGTTGGATGAAGCGGCCCGGACCGACATTACGCTTACGCTTACGCGAGACTGGTTCTACCGCCGTGCTTTGCACACAGGTGGCTGGCGGATGTCAGTTTCTCCAACTTTAGTTGAACCTAGTGTGGCTACGCCCGGTCCTTGCGAAGGTTAAAACAACACTAACTTGACAAACTATCGTTGTGGTTTTAATGCGTAGGTAAGATTGGTTCTTGCTTAAGCCCATAGCAGCCACGTAAAACTTGCAACAAACAAAGTAGAGGACGTCTAACTTGTTTTTGCAGGGCATGTTGTGATGTTATATGGTCAAGGCATGATGCTAAATTTTATTGTATGAGATGATCATGTTATGTAACTGAGTTATCGGCAACTAGAAGGAGCCATATGGTTGTCGCTTTATTGTATGCAATGCAATCGCCCTGTAATGCTTTACTTTATCACTAAGCGGTAGCGATAGTCGTAGAATCATAAGATTGGCGAGACGACAACGATGCTACGATGGAGATCAAGGTGTCGCGCCGGTGACGATGGTGATCATGACGGTGCTTCGAAGATGGAGATCACAATCACAAGATGATGATGGCCATATCATATCACTTATATTGATTGCATGTGATGTTTATCTTTTATGCATCTTATCTTGCTTTGATTGACGGTAGCATTATAAGATGATCCCTCACTAAATTATCATAGTAAAAGTGTTCTCCCTGAGTATGCACCGTTGCGAAAGTTCTTCGTGCTGAGACACCACGTGATGATCGGGTGTGATAGGCTCTACGTTCAAATACAACGGGTGCAAAACAGTTGCACACGCGGAATACTTAGGTTTAACTTGACGAGCCTAGCATATAACAGATATGGCCTCGGAACACGGAGACCGAAAGGTCGAGCGTGAATCATATAGTAGATATGATCAACATAGTGATGTTCACCAATAAAACTACTCCATCTCACGTGATGATCGGACATGGTTTAGTTGATTTGGATCACGTGGTCACTTAGAGGATTAGAGGGATGCCTATCTAAGTGGGAGTTCTTAAGTAATATGATTAATTGAACTTTAATTTATCATGAACTTGGTCCTGGTAGTATTAGCATATCTATGTTGTAGATCAATAGCTCGCGTTGTTGCTTTCATATGTTAATTTTGATATGTTCCTAGAGAAAATTGTGTTGAAAGATGTTAGTAGCAATGATGCGGATTTGATCCGTGATCTGAGGTTTATCCTCATTGCTACACAGAAGAATTATGTCCTTGATGCACCGCTAGGTGACAGACCTATTGCAGGAGCAGATGCAGATGTTATGAACGTTTGCTAGCTCAATATGATGACTACTTGATAGTTTAGTGCACCATGCTTAACGGCTTAGAATCGGGACTTCAAAGACGTTTTGAACGTCATGGACCATATGAGATGTTCTAGGAGTTGAAGTTAATATTTTAAGCAAATACCCTAGTTGAGAGATATGAAGTCTCCAACAAGTTCTATAGCTAAAAGATGGAGGAGAATCGCTCAACTAGTGAGCATGTGCTCAGATTGTCTGGGTACT
This sequence comes from Aegilops umbellulata, assembly GCA_032464435.1. Taxonomy (NCBI): domain Eukaryota; kingdom Viridiplantae; phylum Streptophyta; class Magnoliopsida; order Poales; family Poaceae; genus Aegilops; species Aegilops umbellulata. Next base: position 348,783,705 of record CP136056.1, read on the forward strand.
ACAATCGCTTGAATCAAGTGGGAGTTAATCTTCCAGATAAAATAGTGATTGACAGAATTCTCTAGTCACCATCACTAAGTTAGTAGAACTTCGTGATGAACTATAATATGCAAGGGATAACGAAAACGATTCCCAAGCTCTTCGTGATGCTAGAATCGACGAAGGTAGAAATCAAGAAAAACATCAAGTGTTGATGGTAGACAAGACCACTAGTTTCAAGAAAAGGGCAAAAGGAAGAAGGGGAACTTCAAGAAGAACGGCAAGCAAGTTGCTGCTCAAGTGAAGAAGCCCAAGTCTGGTCCTAAGTCTGAGACTAAGTGCTTCTACTGCAAAGGGATTGGTCACTGGAAGCGGAACTACCCCAAGTATTTGGTGGATAAGAAAGGATGGCAAAGTAAACAAAGGTATGTTTGATATACATGTTATTGATGTGTACTTTACTAGTGTTCATAGCAACCCCTCAGTATTTGGTACTAGTTCAGTTGCTAAGATTAGTAACTCGAAACGGGAGTTGCAGAATGAACAGAGACTAGTTAAGGGTGAAGTGACGATGAGAGTTGGAAGTGGTTCCAAGATTGATATGATCATCATCGCACACTCCCTATACTTTCGGGATTAGTGTGGAACCTAAATAAGTGTTATTTGGTGTTGAGCATGAATATGATTTGATCATGTTTATTGCAATACGGTTATTCATTTAAGTAAGAGAACAATTGTTGTTCTGCTTACATGAATAGAACCTTCGATGGTCATACACCCAATGAAAATAGTTCGTTGGATCTCGATCGTAGTGATACACATATTCATAATACTGAAGCCAAAAGATGCAAAGTTAATAATGATAGTGCAACTTATTTGTGGCACCGCCGTTTAGGTCATATTGGTGTAAAGCGCATGATGAAACTCCATGCTGATGGGATTTTGGAATCACTTGATTATGAATCACTTGATGCTTGCGTATCATGCCTTATGGGCAAGATGACTAAAACTACGTTCTCCGGAACAATGGAGCGAGAAACTGACTTGTTGGAAATAATACATACTGATGTATGCGATCCGATGAGTGTTAAGGCTCGCGGCGAGTATCATTATTTTCTGACCTTCAAAGATGATTTGAGCAGATATGGGTATATCTACTTGATGAAACACTAGTCTGAAACATTTGAAAAGTTCAAAGAATTTCAGAGTGAAGTGGAGAATCATCGTAACAAAAATAAAAGTTTCTACGATATGATCGCAGAGGTAAAATATTTGAGTTACGAGTTTGGCCTTCAATTAAAATAATGTGGAATAGTTTCACAAACTCATGCCACCTGGAACACCACAGCATAATGGTGTGTCCAAACGTCATAACCGTACTTTATTGGATATAGTGCAATCTATGATGTTTCTTACCGATTTACCACTATCGTTTTGGGGTTATGCATTAGAGACAGCTGCATTCACGTTAAATAGGGCACCATCTAAATCCGTTGAGACGACACTATATGAACTGTGGTTTAGCAAGAAACCAAAGTTGTCGTTTCTTAAAGTTTGGGGTTGTGATGCTTATGTGAAAAAGTTTCATCCTGATAAGCTCAAACCCAAATCGGAGAAATGTGTCTTCATAGGATACCCAAAGGAGATAGTTGGGTACACCTTCTATCACAGATCCGAAGGCAAGACATTCGTTGCCGAGAATGGATACTTTCTAGAGAAGGAGTTTCTCTCGAAAGAAGTGAGTGGGAGGAAAGTAGAACTTGATAAGGTAATTGTACCTTCTCCCTTATTGGAAAGTAGTTCATCACAGAAATCTGTTCCTGTGACTACTACACCAATTAGTGAGTAAGCTAATGATGATGATCATGTAACTTCAGATCAAGTTACTACTGAATCTCGTAGGTAAACCAGAGTGAGATCCGCACCAGAGTGGTACGGTAATCCTGTTCTGGAAGTCATGTTACTAGACCATGACGAACTTGCAAACTATGAGGAAGCGATGATGAGCCCAGATTCCGCGAAATGGTTTGAGGCCATGAAATCTGAGATATGATCCATGTATGAGAACAAAGTATGGACTTTGATGGATTTGCCCGATGATCGGCAAGCCATAGAAAATAAATGGATCTTCAAGAGGAAGACGGACGCTGATAGTAGTGTTACTATCTACAAAGCTAGAATTGTCGCAAAAGGTTTTTGACAAGTTCAAGGTGTTGAATACGATGAGAGTTTCTCACTCGTATCTATGCTTAAGTCTGTCCGAATCATGTTAGCAATTGCTACATTTTATGAAATCTGGCAAATGGATAAACAAAACTGCATTCCTCAATGGATTTATTAAAGAAGAGTTGTATACGATGCAACTAGAAGGTTTTGTCGACCCTAAAGGTGTTAACAAAATATGCAAGCTCCAGCGATCCATCTATGGACTGGTGCAAGCATCTCGGAGTTGGAATATACGCTTTGATAAGATGATCAAAGCATATAGTTTTATACAGACTTGCGGTGAAGCCTGTATTTACAAGAAAGTGAGTGGGAGCACTACATCATTTATGATAAGTATATGTAAATGACATATTATTGATCGGCAATAATGTAGAATTATTCTGCAAAGCATAAAGGAGTATTTGAAAGGAGTTTTTTGAAGAAGGACCTCGGTGAAGCTGCTTACATATTGAGCATCAAGATCTATAGAGATAGATCAAAACGCTTGATAAGTTTTTTCAATGAGTACATGTAACGCCCTCGATGCGGCTATATCTCCCACGTGTCGAAGCACGACTTAGAGGCATAACCGCATTGAAAGCAATGTCGCAAGTGAGGTAATCTTCACACAACCCATGTAATACATAAGAGAAAGAGATACATAGTTGGCTTACAGTCGCCACTTCACACAATACATAAATAAACATCCATCATCCAGGTTACACTCAAGGTCCGACTACGGAACCAAAATGAAAGAAGACTACCCCAAATGCTACACAGATCCCCGATCGTCCCAACTGGGCTCCACCACTGATCATCAGGAAAAGACACATAGTAACGTCCACGTTCCTCGTTGAACTCCCACTTGAGCTCGGTTGCGTCATCTGCACTGGCATCGTAGGCACCTGCAACTGTTTTGGTAGAATCTGTGAGTCACGGGGACTCAGCAATCTCACACCCGCGAGATCAAGACTATTTAAGCTTAAAGGTAGGATGGGGTTGTGAGGTGGAGCTGCAGCAAGCAACTAGCATATATGGTGGCTAACAACGCAAAAGAGAGCGAGAGGAGAAGCAAGGCACGGTCGTGAAGCTAGAAGTGATCAAGAAGTGATCCTAGAACAACCAACGTCGGACATAACTCCAACACCGTGTTCACTTCCCGGACATCAACAAATTCCCATCTGCCTCATAACCGCGGGCACGGCTTTCGAAAGATAATACCCTGCAGGGGTGTCCCAACTTAGCCCATTATAAGCTCTCACGGTCAACGAAGGATATTCCTTCTACCGGGAAGGCCCCATCAGCCTCGGAATCCCGGACTACAAGACATTTCGAGAATGGTAAAACAAGACCAGCAAAGCCGCCCGATTGTGCCAACAAATCCCGATAGGAGCTGCACATATCTCGTTCTCAGGGCACATCCGGATAAGTCAAACTACGAGTAAAACCAGGCCTCGAGTTTCCCCGCGGTGGCCCCGCAGGCTGCTCGGTTCGGACCAACACTCGAAGGAGCACTGGCCCAGGGGGGGTAAAATAAAGATGACCCTTGAGTCCGCGAAACCCAAGGGAAAAAGTCTTAGGTGGCAAATGGTAAAACCAAAGTTGGGCCTTGCTGGAGGAGTTTTATTCAAGGCGAACTGTCAAGGGGGTCCCATAAATCACCCAACCGTGTAAGGAACGCAAAATCAAGGAACATAACACCGGTATGACGGAAACTAGGGCGGCAAGAGTGGAACAAAACACCAGGCAAAAGGCCGAGCCTTCCACCCTATACCAAGTATATAGATGCATTAATTGAAATAAGAGATATTGTGATATCCCAAAATAATCATGTCCCAACATGGAACAAACTTCATCTTCACCTACAACTAGAACGCTATAAGAGGGGCTAAGCAAAGCGGTAACATAGCCAATCAACGGTTTGCTAGGAAAGGATGGTTAGAGGTTTGACATGGCAATATGGGTGGCATGATATAGCAAGTGGTAGGTATCTCAACATGGCATAGCAAAAGAGCGAGCATCTAGCAAGCAAAGATAGAAGTGATTTCGAGGGTATGGTCATCTTGCCTGCAAAGTTCTCGGGGTTGTCGAAAGCTTGCTCCTCGTAAGCGTTCTCAACAGGTTCCTCGTTCACGTACTCGTCTCCCAGCTCTACCCAAAGCAAGAATACAAGCAAAGGGGACAACCATCAATCACGATGCAATGCGCAAGCCACATGATGCAAAGCATGGCATGATATGCGAGATGTGATATGCAATGCATATGCGTGCGCGGGAAGGAAAAAGATGAACAAGGCATAATCCTGGAAAACCAAGTATGCCACTGGAAAGGTGAGGTGATTTCGGTTGAAATCGATATAAAGATCACCGGAATCGGATGCACGGTTTGCAAATGACAAGCAAAACAAGAATGTCATATTTCTGCGATTAACAGCATGATGCTATTTAGCATGCAACAAGAAATTAAGTTACTGCACCCAAACATATCAACAAAGCATATGGCTGTGATCTACTCAAGATTCTTGACAAAAGATGAACACTGAGCTACGGCTAAATCACCCAATAGCTGGTTCAAACAAGCATGACAAAAGTGCAAAAGATAACAGGTTCACAGACTTGGTGAAAATAACAACATGCCAGAAATTAACATCAGAATGGCATGTTTAGAGCAAGCAAACAACATGCTACAGGAGCATAATATAGCAAATCAAGACATGGAATGAATCTACTCAAAGCACAAAAGTCCCTTACTGACCATGAGCCAAAAAGGACCAGAAAATATAATAGCACCCATGTCAATTAAGCAAGTTTCGTTACAGTTTTCAGACTTAGCAGAAAACTAGACATGTCAAAAACAGATAGCAAGTAGGCATGTTTACGAGCTCGATGCACTCACTACAGAGCATTGCATGATAAACTAAGCATACAACCATCAAGAAGACATGGCATAAAAGCTAGACATGGCAAGAACAACATCATAGCATGCAAGGATCAACTACAACAAGCTTGGCAAAATCGAATAACATGTAAACAATCTGCCAGTAACATTTTATAGCAAAAGTAGAGCTCTATTGACTCAAGCTATGGCACTCCATAATTACAAACAAAGGCATGGATGGATAGAGAAAATCCATATGTTCAAAACACCCTTACTGATCATGCTCAAAATGGGCATAGATCTCTTTGTAACAACATGAACACATGGCATAAAAATAATAGCAGGACATGACAGTGAAATTACTAAGTCCCTGAAATCAGCAACAATATGATCCCTAGTTTGCATGCTTGTGCTAGTCACCACAGAGATCACAAAGCTACATGGCATACACCCCTGTAAACATGGCATGGCATATTACAAAACACATGTAGGACTCAACTTCATAGGGTGCACACATCAATCATGGCAAAAATGACAAAAGTGCATGTACTGAAACAGATCTGAAACTAACATCACATAGCCCTCTTTCAACAGAATTTCAGGCACCAAGATGAGCTCAAATGAAAATGATGCAATGAGATGAAATGATGTACTCATCGAGGCGAACAATTCTGTATGCTATACGCCCAAATGGAGCCACGGGTGCAAAGTTATGATGCGATGAACATGGCAATAAAATAACATCAGAAAAATGACAGACGAAAACGGGGTCAACCTTCGGTCCAGATCTAGGGTTCTTGGCACGGTTCCCGAGGCGGCGGCGCGAGCTCGACGGAATCCTCGCCGAAGAGGTGGGGGAGGGCGCCGGCGAGGTGGCCCCGGGGCAGATCCGGCCGGATCTCGCCGGATCCGGGTGCGGATGGCGAGAGGGCGGCACGGGACGGCGGAGGAGCGGCGCAGGGTGGTCGCCGGCGAGGCGGCGCGGCGCGGCGGCGCGGGAGGCGGCGGCCGGCGCGCGGGGCGGCGGGCGGCGAACGGCGGGGCGCGGGAGGCGAAGGCGCGGGCGGCGGAGGAGGCGCGGGCGCGCGGGGCGCTGCGGGCCGCGGGGGCCGGCGGCGGGCCCGACGGGCTTCGGCGGGGAAGTGGGCGCGGGGCCACGTGTCGGCTTCCGGTTGGGCGGCGGTGGCGGCGGACGGTGTCCGGCGCCGGCGGACATGTCCGGCGGCGCGGAGAGGAGCGGGGCTAGGGTTAGGGGTGGATTTGATCCGAAAATTTCGGGAGAGGGGTGTATTTATAGGTAGGAGGGGATAGGAAGCTCCAAATGAGGTGTGGTTTTCGCCCACACGATCGTGATCGGAACGACTTAGAGGATGGGAGTGACTTAGATGGGTTATTAGGATGTTTTGGAGGGGTTTTGGGATGCAACCCACAAGAGGCCTTCGCGGTTACCCGGTTAACCGTTGGAGTATCAAACAACCTCCAAATGACCCGAAACTTGACAAGCGGTCTACCGGTGCTATACCAAGGCCGCTTGGCAAACCTCGGTCCATTCCGAGACTGTTTAACACTAGCACATGAAAATAGGTAAAAGGGGGCGCCGGAGGACGTAGGAGCGTCGGATTGCAAAACGGACAACGGGGAAAAGGCTCGGATGCAAGAGACGAACACGTATGCGAATGCGATGCACATGATGACATGACATGAAATGCATGACACGGACAAAAGCAAAACGAAGAAGAACCCAACCACGGAGGGAATATCATAACTTAGTGCCGAAAATGGCAAGATTTGGAGTACAAATATGGCAAGTTGCATCCGGGGTGTTACAGTACATACCTTGACAAGATTTTGAAGTAGTTCAAAATGGAACAGTCAAAGAAAGAGTTCTTGCCTGTGTTACAAGGTGTGAAATTGAGTAAGACTCAAAGCCCGACCACGGCAGATGATAGAAAGAGAATGAAAGTCATTCCCTATGCCTCAGCCATAGATTCTATAAAGTATGACATGCTATGTACCAGATCTATTGTATACCCTACACTGTGTTAAGCGAGGGAGTACAATAGTGATCTAGGAAGTAGATCACTGGACATCGGTCAAAATTATCCTTAGTGAAATAAGGATATGTTTCTCGATTATGGACGTGACAAAAAGGTTCGTCATAAAAGGTTACGTCGATGCAAGTTTTGACACCAATGTAGATGACTCTAAGTCTCAATCTAGATACATATTGAAAGTGGGTACAATTAGCTAAAGTAGCTCCATGCAGAGCATTGTAGACATAGAAATTTGCAAAATACATACGAATCTGAATTTTGGCAGACCCGTTGACTAAGCTTCTCTCACAAGCAAAACATGATCACACCTTAGTACTCTTTGGGTGTTAATCACATAGAGATGTGAAATAGATTACTGACTCTAGTAAACCCTTTGAGTGTTGGTCACATGATGATATGAACTATGGGTGTTAATCACATGATGATGTGAACTATGGATGTTAAATCACATGACGATGTGATCTAGATTATTGACTCTAGTGCAAGTGGGAGACTGAAGGAAATATGCCCTAGAGGCAATAATGAAGTTATTATTTATTTCCTTATTTCATGATAAATGTTTATTATTCATGCTAGAATTGTATTAACCGAAAACATAATACATGTGTGAATACATAGACAAACAGAGTGTCACTAGTATGCCTCTACTTGACTAGCTCGTTAATCAAAGATGGTTATGTTTCCTAACCATGGACAAATAGTTGTTATTTGATTAACGGGATCACATCATTAGGTGAATGATCTGATTGACATGACCCATTCCATTAGCTTAGCACCCGATCGTTTAGTATGTTGCTATTGCTTTCTTCATGACTTATACATGTTCCTATGACTATGAGATTATGCAACTCCCGTTTGCCGGAGGAACACTTTGTGTGCTACCAAACGTGACAACGTAACTGGGTGATTATAAAGGAGCTCTACAGGTGTCTCCAAAGGTACATGTTGGGTTGGCGTATTTCGAGATTAGGATTTTCACTCCGATTATCGGAGAGGTGTCTCTGGGCCCTCTCGGTAATGCACATCACATAAGCCTTGCAAGCATTGCAACTAGTTAGTTAGTTGTGAGATGATGTATTACGGAACGAGTAAAGAGACTTGCCGGTAACGAGATTGAACTAGGTATTGAGATACCGACGATCGAATCTCGGGCAAGTTACATACCGATGACAAAGGGAACAACGTATGTTGTTATGCGGTCTGACCGATAAAGATCCTCGTAGAATATGTAGGAGCCAATATGAGCATCCAGGTTCCGCTATTGGTTATTGACCGGAGACATGTCTCGGTCATGTCTACATTGTTCTCGAACCGTAGGGTCCGCACGCTTAAGGTTTCGATGACAGTTATATTATGAGTTTATGAGTTTTGATGTACCGAAGGATTTCAGAGTCCAGTATGAGATCGGGGACATGACGAGGAGTCTCGAAATGGTCGAGACGTAAAGATCGATATATTGGACGACTATATTCGGACACCGGAAGTGTACCGGGTGATTTCGGAGAAAACCGAAGTGCCGGAGGGGTTACCGGAACCCCCTGGGGAAGTATTGGGCCTTAGTGGGCCTGAGGGGAGAGAGAGGCAGCATCCCAGGAGGTGGCGCGCCCCCCATGAGGAGTCTGAATTAGACTAGGGAGGGGGGGCGCGGCCCCTCTTTCCCTCTTCCTCTCCCTCTCTTTCTTTCCCCCTCTCTCTTCCTAGTTGGACTAGGAAAGGGGAGTCCTACTCCCACTAGGAGGAGGACTCCCCCCTCCCTTTGGCGCGCCCCATAGGGCCGGCCGGCCTCCCCCCTTGCTTCTTTATATACGGGGGCAGGGGGGCACCCTAGAACACACAAGTTGATCTTCGTGATCGCTCCTTAGCCGTGTGCGGTGCCCCCCTCCACCATATTCCACCTCGGTCATATTGTAGCGGTGCTTAGGCGAAGCCCTGCAATGGTTGAACATCAAAATCGTCACCACACCGTCGTGCTGACGGAACTCCTCCCCGAAGGTTTGCTGGATCGGAGCCCGGGGAGCGTTATCGAGCTGAACGTGTGCCAAGAACTCGGAGGTGCCGGAGTAACGGTGCTTGGATCAGTTGAACCGGGAAGACGTACGACTACTTCCTCTATGTTGCGTCAACGCTTCCGCTTCGGTCTACGAGGGTACGTAGACAACACTCTCCTCTCTCGTTGCTATGCATCACCATGATCTTGCGTGTGCGTAGGAATTTTTTTGAAATTACTACGTTACCCAACATAAGCTTCACCCTTATTTGCCTCGTAATGCCGAGTGATTGTGTAACCGTTAAACTTCTTCGGGCTTGATGCTCGAATACTTTTGATCCGTCGTCCGGAACCTTAGGATTTATCTGAACTTGGTTTATGTCCGAATATGCTTGCGTTTACCTTCGAGTGGATTTTGTTCTTCACTCGGAATAATCTTTGAGCTTTGAGATGCAGCTCTGAGGTGGAAAGTTCAGTCGACCAGCACTTCATCTTCCTTGCAGGTAGGGATGGAGCACGTATTGCAATCGACCTTGCGGATGAGGACGGAGCGCACGTTGTATTTGTGGCGTAGCTCCAAAGGAGAAGGTTGCAGTCGACCTGCACCTCGTCGTCCTTGCGGATCGGGATGGAGCGCACGTTGTACTTGTGGCGTAGCTCCGAAGGAGAAGGTTGCAGTCGACCTGCACCTCGTTGTCCTTGCGGATCGGGATGGAGCGCACGTTGTACTTGTGGCATAGCTCCGAAGGAGAAGGTTTCAGTCGACCTACACCTCGTCGTCCTTGCGGATCGAGATGGAGTGCATGTTGTACTTGTGGCGTAGCTCCGAATGAGAAGGTTGTAGTCGACCTGCACCTCGTCGTCCTTGCGGATCGGGATGGAGCGCACGTTGTACTTGTGGCGTAGCTCCGAAGGAGAAGGTTGCAGTCGACCTGCACCTCGTCGTCCTTGCGGATCGGGATGGAGCGCACGTTGTACTTGTCGCGTAGCTCCGAAGGAGAAGGTTGCAGTCGACCTGCACCTCATCGTCCTTGCGGATCGGGATGAATCGCACGTTGTACTTGTGGCGTAGCTCCGAAGGAGAAGGTTGCAGTCGACCTGCACCTCGTCGTCCTTGCAGATCGGGATGGAGCGCACGTTGTACTTGTGGCGTAGCTCCGAAGGAGAAGGTTGCAGTCGACCTGCACCTCGTCGTCCTTGCGGATCGGGATTGAGCGCACGTTGTACTTGTGGCGTAGCTCCGAAGGAGAAGGTTGCAGTCGACCTGCACCTCGTTGTCCTTGCGGATCGCGATGGAGCGCACATTGTACTTGTGGCGTAGGTCCGAAGGAGAAGGTTGCAGTCGACCTGCACCTCGTCGTCCTTGCGGATCGGGATGGAGGGCACGTTGTACTTGTGGCGTAGCTCCGAAGGAGAAGGTTGCAGTCGACCTGCACCTCGTCGTCCTTCGGGATCGGGATGGAGCGCACGTTGTAATTGTGGCGTAGCTTCGAAGGAGAAGGTTGCAGTCGATCTGCACCTTGTCGTCCTTGCGGATCGGGATGGTTTTCAAACTCAGGCGAGTACTTGGACTGCAGCTAAGCCCCTGAGTGGGAGGATTGCTCTCCACTCGGTAGGATTTTTCAAACTTAGGCGAGTACTTGGACTGCAGCTAAGCCCCCGAGTGGGAGGATTGCTCTCCACTCGGTAGGATTTTTCAAACTTAGGCGAGTACATGGACTGCAGCTAAGCCCCTGAATGGGAGGATTGCTCTCCACTCGGTAGAATTTTTCAAATTTAGGCGAGTACTTGGACTGCAGCTAAGCCCCCGAGTGGGAGGATTGCTCTCCACTCGGTAGGATTTTTCAAACTTAGGCGAGTACTTGGACTGCATCTAAGCCCCTGAGTGGGAGGATTGCTCTCCACTCGGTAGGATTTTTCAAACTTAGGCGAGTACTTGGACTGCAGCTAAGCCCCCGAGTGGGAGGATTGTTCTCCACCCGGTAGGAATTTTCGAACTTAGGCGAGTACTTGGACTGCAGCTAAGCCCCCGAGTGGGAGGATTTCTCTCCACTCGGTAGGATTTTTCAAACTTAGGCGAAACGGATTCGCTGGTAAGCCTCCGAGTGAGAGGCTTACTCATCACTCGGTAAGATTTTTCAAACTTAGGCGAAACGGATTCGCAGCTAAGTCACCCACTAGGGGATTTCACATGCAGACAAAAGTAACAACAATCGTTGGGAAAATTATAAAACTCTTGTCTTTGATAAATAAACTACAGAGGTATTTCTTATTACATCTCATCCGAGTGAGTGCTTAAGTATAAAAGGGGCAGAGCAGATCCGCGTTCCAAGCTCGTGGCTCGTCTTTCTGATGCTCGACATTGTAAAGATGGTATGCTCCATTGTGGAGAACTCTGGTGATAATGAAGGGGCCTTCCCAAGCAGGGGCGAGCTTGTGTGGTTTCTGTTGATCCACACGAAGAACCAGGTCTCCCTCTTGAAAGGCTCGACCCCTCACGTTTCTGGCGTGGAATCGACGCAAGTCTTGCTGATAAATGGTCGACCGGATCAAGGCCATCTCTCTTTCCTCTTCTAAGAGATCGACTGAATCTTGTCGGGCATGTTCTGCTTCTTCTTCAGAGAAGAGCTCGACTCGGGGTGCGTTGTGGAGCAGGTCACTTGGCAGAACAGCTTCAGCTCCGTAAAACAAAAAGAAAGGAGTTCGTCCAGTCGACCGATTGGGAGTTGTCCTCAATCCCCAAAGAACTGATGGAAGTTCATTGACCCAGGCACCTGCTGCGTGTTTGAGATCACACATCAGTCGGGGTTTCAGTCTCTTGAGGATTAGACCATTTGCTCTTTCTGCTTGTCCATTCGACTGCGGGTGAGGGACTGAAGTATAGTCGACTCGTGTGCCTTGAGAAGCGCAGAAAGCTCTAAATTCTTCAGAATCGAAGTTCGACCCGTTGTCAGTGATGATGCTGTGTGGAACCCCATATCTGAATGTCAATTCTCTGATGAAACTGACAGCGGTGCTGGCCTCAAGATTCTTGATAGGTTTAGCTTCAATCCATTTGGTAAACTTGTCGACTACTACAAGCACATGAGTGAAGCCGCTTCTTCCAGCTCTCAGCGGTCCAACCATATCCAACCCCCAAACAGCAAAGGGCCAGACGAGTGAAATGGTCTTCAGAGATGACGCTGGCTTGTGAGACATATCAGAATAAAACTGGCAACCTTCTGTCGACTATATCTTTTGCCATCTCATTTGCTCGTGGCCAATAAAATTCGGCTCGGTATGCTTTAGCCACAATGGCCCGAGAGGACGCATGGTGACCACAGGTCCCTGAGTGGATGTCGTTGAGGATCATTCGACCTTCTTCTGGCATTATGCATTTCTGACTGACCCCAGTCACACTTTCCTTGAACAAATGTCCCTTTATCACAGTAAAGGCTTTGGATCGACGGACGATTTTTCAAGCCTCTTCTTCATCCTCTGGGAGTTCTTTCCTAAGAATGTACGCGATGTAAGGCACTGTCCAGTCGGGAGTGATGACCAGAACCTCCATGATTAGGTCGACCACAGCTGGGACCTCGACTTCAGTCGGATCTGTGGCGCTCTTAGGCTGTGGGGGCTCTTCAGTGAAAGGATCTTCTTGAACTGACGGTGTGTGAATGTGTTCCAAAAACACATTGCTGGGGATGGCCTCTCTCTTGGAACCTATCTTCGCCAAATCATCGGCTGCTTGATTTTTCAGTCGGGGTATATGATGGAGCTCTAACCCTCAAACTTCTTTTCCAACTTTCTTACCGCATGGCAGTAACCAGTCATGGCTGGGCTTCTGACGTCCCACTCTTTCATCACTTGATTGACCACCAAATCTGAGTCGCCATAGACCATGAGGCGGCGGACGCCGAGTGAAATGGCCATGCGCAACCCATATAAGAGTGCTTCATATTCTGCTTCGTTATTGGAGGAATCAAAGTGAATCTGGAGTACATATCTGAGCTTGTCTCCTCGGGGGGATACCAGTACCACTCCGGCACCAGAACCATTCAGCATCTTGGAACCGTCAAAGAACATGGTCCAGTGTTCCGAGTGAACTTGAGTCGGCAATTGCTGCTCGATCCACTCGGTGGGGAAATCAGCTATGGCTTGGGACTTGATAGCTTTCTTTGCCTCAAACTTGATATCTAAGGGAAGGAGTTCAATCGCCCATTTTGCCACTCCACCAGTTGCATCTCTGTTGTGCAGAACCTCTGACAATGGAGCGTCACTGACGACTGTAATAGAGTGGTCAGAGAAATAGTGTGCAACCTTCTTCGTGGTCATGTAAATCCCATAAACAAGCTTCTGATAGTGTGGGTATCTCTGCTTCGACGGAGTCAGAACTTCAGAAACATAATAAACTGGGCGCTGAACTTTATAGGCTTTTCCCTCTTCTTCCCGCTCGACCGTAAGTACTGTACTGACGACTTGTCCAGTGGCTGCTATATAAAGCAGTAAAGGCTCTTTGCTGATTGGGGCAGCGAGCACCGGCTGGGTGGAAAGCAGGGCTTTTATCTCTGCAAATGCTGCATCAGCTTCGGGAGTCCACTCGAACTTATCTGACTTCTTCATCAGTCGGTAGAGAGGCAGTGCCTTCTCACCGAGTCTGGAAATGAATCGACTTAAGGCGGCCAAACAACCAGTAAGCTTCTGAACATCACGCACACGCACAGGGCGTTTCATTCGGAGTATGGTACCAACTTTCTCAGGGTTAGCATCGATCCCTCGTTCGGAAACGAGAAAACCGAGTAATTTTCCTCATGGAACTCCGAATGTGCACTTTGATGGATTAAGTTTGATATCATACCTTCTGAGGTTGGCAAAGGTTTCAGCAAGGTCAGCCAGCAGGTCGGACCCTTTACGTGGCTTGACCACAATGTCATCCATGTACGCTTCCACATTCCGACTGATTTGAGTGAGTAAACACTTTTGAATCATCCGCATGAACGTGGCTCCAGCGTTCTTCAGACCAAATGGCATAGTGACATAACAGAAGCACCCAAATGTGGTGATGAAAGCTGTTTTAATTTCATCGGGTCCATACAGACGGATCTGATGGTACCCGGAATAGGCGTCCAAAAAGGACAAACGCTCACACCCCGCAGTCGAATCAACAATTTGATCGATGCGGGGGAGAGGAAAGTGGTCCTTCGGGCAGGCCAGATTGATATGCTTCAAGTCGATGCACATGCGAAGTGAGTCGTCCTTCTTGGGGACCATGACAACATTTGCTAACCACTCGGAATGGTAAATCTCTCGGATAAACTCAGCTGCAAGGAGTCGTGCTACTTCTTCACTGATTGTTTTTCTCTTCTGTACGGCAGACCGTCGAAGATGTTCCTTGACCGGTTTTACCTTTGGGTCGACTCGCAAATGATGCTCAGCCAGTCCCCTGGGAACACCTGGCATGTCAGAGGGTTTCCATGCAAAGATGTCCCAGTTCTCACGGAGGAACTGGATGAGCGCTTCTTCCTATTTGGAGTCGAGTGTTGTAGAGATGTGGGTCGGAGCAGCATTGGGATCAGTCAGGTGGATATGAATCGGTTTCGTTTCAACGGATGACTGAAATGCTGAATCTGTTGCAGGCTTCTTAGCTCGCAGCAAATCACTCGGATCTGCATTTTTCTGATACTCCTGCAATTCCACTATTGCCATCTGTGCATCAGCGATTTTGAGCCCTTCTGAAAGCACTCTTCTGCCTTCTTTCTGTTGCCAGTGATAGTGATCACACCCTCAGGGCCAAGCATCTTCAGTTTGAGGTACACATAGCATGGTCGAGCCATAAAACGAGCATAAGCTGGCCTGCCCAGAATAGCGTGATAAGCACTCTGGAAATCCACAACTTCAAATGTCAACTTCTCTTTACGGTAATTCTTGGAATCACCGAAAACCACATCAAGAGCAATCTGGCCGAGTGATTCAGCCTTCTTGCCTGGAATGACCCCATGGAAGCTCATATTGGTTTCACTGAGTCTGGACATCGGAATGCCCATTCCTTTAAGCGTCTCTGCATACAGAATATTCAGGCCACTGCCATCATTCATCAGAACTTTGGTCAGTCGAGTGCCTTCGACAACTGGATCGATCACCAATGCTTGCCTCCCAGGGGTGGCTATGTGCGTTGGGTGATCAGACTGGTCGAATGTGATGGCAGTCTGAGACCATTTCAAATAACTGGGTGTCGCCGGAGCGATCATATTCACTTCCCTGTTGATAACTTTCAGTCGACTCTTGCTCTCAACATCAGCAAAAATCATCAGAGTGGAATTGACATGAGGGTAACCATCATCACTGTCCTCCTTGTCCTCAAACTTGTCTGACTCTTTTTCCTTATCTTTGGGTTGTTTCTCTTGGAACTGCTGGATTAGGAGTCGTCATTGCCGAGTGGTATGTTTCGGGTAAATGATTTTACCCTCTTCATCTTTCTTGGTGTGGATGTGGCATGGCAAGTCCAGCACATCATTTCCATCTTGATCTTTTATTTTCTTAGGGTTCCATGGCCCCTTGGGCTTCCCTTTGGATTTTCCCTGAGTCACGGCTAAGGTTTCTCCAAGAGCAGCTGGCTCGGCTTTGCGGTTCTGGTTCCGACTAGAGTTACCTCCTCCGGTTTCATGGGCGACCGATTTGTTCTTGCCGCTCCGGAGCCGATCCTCTTCTTCACCATTAGCGTACTTGGTGGCAATCTCCATCATTCGACTCAGAGACATGTCTCCGGTCCGACCGAACTTCAGATTCAACTCTCTATACTTGACGCCTTCCTTGAAGGCACAAACTGCCTGATGATCAGACACGTTCTCCACCGTGTGATGCAGTGTGATCCATCTCTGGATATAATCCCTCAAAGTTTCATTTGTCTTCTGCACACAAGATTGCAGCTCCGTCAACCCTGCCGGTCGTTTGCATGTTCCTTCAAATGTTCTGACAAACACTCGGGCAAGATCTTCCCAAGTATAAATGCTGTTGGGTGCTAATTGATTCAGCCATGCTCTGGTCGAGCCCTCCAACATCAGAGGCAAGTGTTTCATGGCCACTTCATCATTACCACTGTCAATCTGAACAGCCACTCGGTAATCCTCAAGCCAAGTATCAGGCTTGGACTCACTAATGAACTTACTGACTCCAATCGCTAACCTAAAGTTGGGAGGAATCACCGCGGCCCTGATGGCTCTGCTGAAGCACTCTGGACCTGACATGTGCACTCTGCTGCTGGTGGGTACATCTCTATCATGACCTTCTCGATGAGCTCTATTCCTGTCGACCAAACCCTGAACGAGAATGGATCTCGCATCAAAGCCTGGTTCTCTGGGGTCGACTGGAACCCTTCGCCCAACACTGTGAGGGCATCTGTCATCCTGATGTCGAGGCACGTATGATCCACTCCTTGGGGGAGGTGTGGGCACCCGACGACGATCATCACGATCGAGTCGGTGATCATACTGCTCACCGTTTCTGTACTGGTCACGCCGATCTCCACGTCCCTCACGCCTCGGGGGTGATCTTGAGCTGTGAACCAACTGGACTGTATCTGCAACAACGGACCTGTTATGGATCCTATTCTGCGACTGCGACACAGCTGTATTCTGCTCTCCCGCTGCCCGGAGTAAAGCTCTGATCTGCATTAGACCTCTGCCAGCTTCTGACTGGGAGGGTTGAATTGACTCGACGACGATCATCATGATCGAGTCGGTGATCATACTGCTCATGGTTTCTGTACTGATTTCGCCAGTCTCCACGTCCCTCACGCCTCGGGGGCGATCTTGGGCTGTGAGCCGACTGGGCTGTGTCTGCCATAACAGATCTGCTTTGGATCCTATTCCGCGACTGTGACACAGCTGTATTCTGTTCTCCCGCTGCCCGGAGTAAAGCTCTGATCTGCATTAGGCCTCTGCCAGCTTCTGACTGGGAAGGCTGAATTGACTCTGCTATTCGAGCTGCAGCTGTGAGATTCTGGATCAGAGTTCGATATACCTGAGTCGGAGGTGGAAAGAGCTGACGTCGACAGGATTCTGGAACCCGTTGTCGTGCACGCTCGTCGAGTACTCGCTGGAGGTTTTCCAGTCGAGTTCGCTCAGCCAAGTTGGCCAAGCGCGCGTCCTCCAAGGCCCGGGCCTCGGGGGTTTCCCCCATGATAGGAGTGTGAAGAGCATCCATATTCTGGCAGCGAAGTTCTTCCCTCTGCTGCGAAGAGAGGGGCTCGGGGCGTTACTCCTCATGGGCATGCGACGGATCGCCCCCGCCGTCGCTACCGTCGACGCGGGGGAATCCGGGAGGACTGCGAGGTCCATCGACCATCAGGACCTCCGCCGCTGGATCACTGCTGTCGCACTCGGATGCAGTCTCTGCGGAGCCAGTCGACAGGCCGAACAAGCCGTAGAGAGATTCGTCGGGCTCGAACGTCGCGACCTGGGGGGTTGCCGATTGGCAGGCCACCGCATGCCTCACCCACCGCTGAAGCCTCGACCGACCGGAACGCTTGCGTCGGCGGGAGACAGGGAGGGAGGACGCCACAGGAGCCGACCGATACTGGATTGATGGTTGCCGCAGGAGGACGCCGCGGACGCACGCGCGAAAGTGCGTTGCCCCGCGGACGGGGAGTGCCTCGATGTCGAGTGGAGCCTCCTGAAGCCAAGCGGAGTCGTCGGCGATGAACACGAGCGCGCCAAGACGGATCCCGCGGCCCTCACCCAAACCTCTGAATGAAACCATGATGTAGGTGATCGGATAGGTTGCAACTTCTCCAACAAGTCGCCAAGACACCGATCCACGGTGGGCGCCAACTATCGTGGTTCTAAGTCTGACAGTAGAATAGGGGGGTAGGAATGTAGAGGCAAGATCCCAGCTATGGAGGAGTTGTACACGCAAGTTTTACGAGTTCAGGCCCTTCTCGGAGGAAGTAATAGCCCTATGTCTCGGAGCCCGGAGGCTGTCGACTAAATTATATGCGTGTGAGTTACAGGGGGTGCGAACCCTTGTCACAGAGGAGGGGGTGGCTTATATAGAGTGTGCCAGGACCCCAGCTCCCCTCCGTTACATAGAATTCAATGTACATAAAGGGGTGGCGTTATAGGTAACGCCTGTAATAAAGTGCTACAAATGACCATTAAATATCTGAGTGAATGCCCGACCGTTGCTGCACGGAGCGGCTTTAGGTCTTCTTGTCGTCGAGTGATTTGGTGGTCGAGTGCCCTGGGTAAAGTGGGGTCCCGAGTGGATGGTAGGTCGAGTGAACGTCACTCGACACCTCTGCTGGATCCCTTCTTCTGATTCTTGAACTTCTTTATTCTTAGGACAAGGACCTTAGGTAGGACGTGTAGGTCAGGTCTATTACCCTACCCTAGTTCTATGTCCACATAACGAAGGCCAAGGCTCTCCTCGGGTGTGCATTGTTGGCGAGGACTCAATCCCACCAAAGCCTTACTGTGCCAAAGTTCAACCAGTGGGTGGTATCTACATCAAGCTGCAGCCATGCAAGGACCTCCTTCCAGACCCAAATGGAGAAGCGGCACTTGAACAGTAGATGTGGCGTGGACTCGCACTTGATTGCAAAGCGGGCAACGATCACAGTTTGGCCACCCACGACGTTGCAGCCTGTCCGCCGTCCAGACCCGATTTTATGTGACCAACCATGCAAAGAATTTACATTTTGGGGGCGCGGGAGGGGGGGGTGATTTGCTCCATCACTGGAGAGCTTCCAAAGGATGGTGTCCGGGACACCAGGTTGGAGATTGATAGCAAGAGCATGTTCCACAGAGTACTGAACTATTTGAGATGGACTAGGGATAATCCTGCCGTTGTGTCAATCCAATTTACCCAGTTATCCTCGTTGAGGGCCAAAGCAACGGTGCCACGCTTCTTCCTGAAAAGCTCGAAAAAAATTTGGGGCGATGTCTTTGGGACGGATGCCATCCAGCCAAAAAGACTCCCAGAAATAGGCCTTAGAGGCATCACCAATTGTGACCTTAGTGACAACCGCAAAGATGTCTCGATCTTCCTTTCTACAGGGGAGCTCAGCACCACACCATGCCCTTGAGGGGTCATCCAACTCCAGCCATAGCTATCTAAGGCGAAGCGCGGTGACGAACTTTTTCAGATTGAGGATTCGCAGTTTTGCTCTTGCTGATTCCTAAGCTAGATTTGTGTTTTGTTTTGGTAAGCGATATGCATAATGTGGCCAGGTGACAGCGTGACATGTCAATCACATGGGAGTATCGCTATGAGGAACCTAATCTGATCTCTGTCTTTTGTCTGGAAGCAAAGCTACCGGTCCTCCTTGGAGGGGGACGTATGCTTGATCTGGCAGCTCTTGGACTGATCTGATGGTGTCTCATCAGCACATCATTCTCGATCTGCCCATCAAATCGTCCTACGTATAACTAATGCACCTTGCTTTAGCTCGGTCGGCATGTGAGGCTTGAGAGGAATGTTGCTGCTGATCGCCAAAGCAGGAAGCATATTGAAGTTGAGTTGTACTGAACAAATTATGCTACTCGCAAATTTATTTATTTTTGCATTATACAAGAAAGGATATTGTAAGATGAATTAAGATCCAGCTATATCACAAGATCAACACCAGAAAACCGAATCCTCATCAACGTGCATATTTTTTTTGCGGAAAACTGTCCATCTATTCATCAATCATGGCAGTACAACGAACACCAGAAATAATAAAAATTACATCCAAATTCATAGACCACGTAGCGACGACTACAAACACTGAAGCGAGCCGAAGGCGCGCCGCCGTCATCGCCCCTCCGTCGCTAGAGTCGGGCACAATTTATTGTAGTAGACAATCGAGAAGTCGTCGTGCTAAGGTCCCATAGGACCAACGCCCCAGAACAACAACCGCCGCCGATGAAGAGAATTTTAGATCGGAAGGATCCAACCTGAAGACATATGAACAAAGACGAACAAAAACCGGATCCGAAAGGATCCATCAAAGACAACCACCGACCAAATCTCGCGAGATCCGCCGGAGACACAACCTCCACACGGCCTCCGAGGACGCTAGACACACCATTGGGACGGGGGCTAGGCGGGGATAACCTTATTCCATCTTCCAGAAGCCGCCGCCACCATCTCGTCTTCCTAAGCAAGACACAAACCCTAACAAAATTTGAAGAAGCACCTAAAAACATAGTCCTCCCGCCGGCAAGGAGCCGGGATCCACCGCGCACCTATAGCCCTAAGGTCACAAAAGACGTGGGAGATCGGCGGCACCGCCGACGGGAGGCAGAAACCTTAGCCGCCTTTTCTTGGAGGAGGTACAAAGGGAGGAGACCAAGTTTTGCCCTTAAAACGTGCATCTATTCGATCCATAAAACAGGCATTTTTGTACAAAAATAGTTGTACTCCATCGTGTGCACTTATTAATGAGCTATTATTATACTTCGCCGTGAAAAAAAGAGCTATCATATATACTCCAGCAAAATAATACTCAGTATTTTCCAAATTCTTGATGCCATATACTAAAAAGAGGGCTATCATATATCAAGAATTTGAGTAATGGTAAATCGGCGGGTGGTAGGTGTTGTAGATCAAGACAAATCACCAGCCATTAGTAAGTAAATGAGAGTGGGTCTTCTACACCCACTCTCGATGCACCCACGGTGCACCCACGCAAGAAAACATATCAAAACATTTAAAAAAAAATCTGAAACTTCGTGATCATCAACAAATGTTATGGGGGCTTGCAAAATTTGGCGGTCAAATAATATTCGAGAAGCTCTCTATAAAAAAGACAAAATCACTGGAAATTAGTCAAAATGTACGTGCACTGTTTGAGCAGATTTTGCAATTTTGTTTTTTTTGTGGAGCGCTTCTTGAATGTTATTTGACCACCAAACTTTGCAAGCCCTCGTGACATTTGTTGATGATCATTTCCACGAAGTTTCAGATTTTTTCGAAATGTTTTGATATGTTTTTTTGCGTGGGTGCACCGAGAGTGGGTGCAGCCACTACTTTCCCTAAGTAAATTAAGCATTCAAATCACCAGGGATGAGTAAACTAATGCGTCAGATCACCCTCGGTCAGCAGATCAAGCTGACAGCGACCTAGTCGTCCAGAATCACACAAGAGATCGAATCACCGCTACCGCTACTCCTCACTCAGTTTACATGCAAGTTGCAACGGTTTTAACGGCCGGCCAACACAGGCGCGACCGCCCGCGAGGCACCCCATGCACGCGCCGCGCCCTGCCTGCCAATCCTGCGCGGCGCGGCGGCAGGCATCACGCAGGATCCAATGGACGGAGGATATGCATGCATGGCGATGGCATTGGCAATGGCGTGGAGCTCGTGCGCCGGGGCTGGGGCGCCGAGATCCCCAGCGGGATACGCATGTCCGTCCGTCCGCCTCGGCCGGGAGGGGACCTCTGCGCCTGCATGTGGCCGTGTTCGTTAGGTGCGTGCCGCCGCGGCGCGCACATATACGCAGCGCATGTGCGTGGGCTGGCTGCCGTCTTGACCCGTCGGGACCTGCGGCTGGTGGTTCGGGCAATGGAGATACGGCGGGTGGTGGCGCATGGTCGTTGCAGTTGGCGATCGTCGCGATCCATGCATATATCCGATGCTCTCACCAGGGCCCACCCAGGGTTTTCGTCGGGTAATCAGATCCTGCTGCTCCTTGGACGGCTACGCTTCTCAATAGTTTGAATGATTCATCTCGATAGGACGACAGTAAGTTCAGAAGATTGTTCTATTACTTTCTGGACGATGGAGGTGCCATGGAATCGTCGCATCGATAACTTCCGCTGTTAACTACCACAGATTTTAGATATATCCATGTTGTGGTAACCAGAGGCCGAAGGGATCGGAGGTCGGTACGTACGTACTGCCACCTGCCCACTAGGCGCTAGCAGGCAGCAACCACCGGCCGGCAGCTGATCAAAACTTCGATGCAGTTTGCCTCACTGCTAGCCTCGCCTGCCGCCTACTTACATGCATGTGCGCAAGTTCTACAGCTCGGCGTGCATTTGTCAATGAATCGGCAAATCGCCGTAAAAAGTATTCACCAACTTGCCTCATGCACAGCTGTAAACAAGAAACAACTTGGTGCCTGATTGCAGCATTTACCGAGAATTAGAAACTGAATAAGCATCTTCTGAACCGGTGGAGATCATCACAAATAAGACACAACTTGGTACCCGGTTGCAGCACTTACCGAGAACTAGAAACTGAATAAATAAGCATCTTCTGAACCGGTGCAGATCATCACAAATTCACAGTATCACGGCAACCGAGATTCCAGGATGACCCGAGATTAGCAAAAACGAATCATAATCTTCACCGAATAGCATAGAAACAAGCGTGCCTGTGCTCTTTACAGGGCGCACAAATCTGTAAGATCTTCTCATCAACAGGCAAAAGGAAACAAGTGTGCTTGTACATGTATCTGCACTTTAGCAGTGTGCCCAACACCAGCACATCGCTGACAGTGTGTTTGCTGTCAGACCACACTTGTCCAGCCGATAATGTGTTGCTGGTAGATAATGCAACAACCCTATGGAAAATTCGAGGCAACCATAATATTACCTTCGTATCAAAATATAAGACGTTTTTGCAAGGCAGCAGTACATACTAGTCGCTGTCTTCTTTTGCGGGATACTACCTTCGTCTCGGTGAATAAGTCATTCGCGTAGTTCTAAATCGACGATTTAACTATCTAAATATGTATTATATGTAACAAAAAATTATATTTAAAAACTACATCCGTGTAGAAATCTGTTGATATACTTTTCATGACATATAACACATATTTAATTCCTCAAATCGATGACCTAGAACTATGCGAATGACTTATTCACCTAGACGGAGGTGGTAGTACATAGTTGTCGTCGGTTATTTAAGTCGAGGAATCGATGACCTAGAACTATGCGAATGACTTATTTAAGCCTTACCTTTCACTCATAAATTTTTTAAAGTTGAGGACATGCTTTCGCCGTTTCACCCACCAGATAATTCCCGTTGGTTATTTCTAACATTTTGAAAAATGCATTCAAAGATGAATGATGACACTATTAAACCACAAAGATTCATTATAAATGAACTCAATTATTGTTCAATCTTGATGTACCGCATTCCATCATTTATTCATTTATGCACCCGTTTTTCCCACCATCCGGAAGCATCTCGTAGGGATGCCGCTGGACCACTGCATTTCAGGGTTCATGGAAAATAATAAAATACTAGAACGGAATCGTGCTTTGGCGCGAGGGTGCCGGTCCCAACATTTTGATCAAGCGGGTAATAATAAGTTAGTAGGAAATATGGTTTAGCGCTGGAGACACTGCCTGCTAATAACCCACCCCGATTGCTCGTAAATTGCAATCGGCGTCAGGAGATTCATCGATGAAAACAACAAAACATGAATAATGGGCATTCGTTGCAACTACCTTCCCTGTCCCATGCCCGTACCAAAGAGGCCGTTAGACACGATCAAAAGGACTGCCAGTACACGAAACGCCATGAAGACCGGACATGAAGCACAAGTTCAAGCCAAGTATACTTACGCTATAGCAGATGAATAAGACAGGTACCCAGATCTCGCCGATTTTTACAACCTTAATACCTGAGGGGCATCCAAGAGAGCTCAGGGGCGGGCAAAAGGGCAAGTAAATGCGCACGGTTGGGACGGATGGATGGTGCGTTCAATTACATGGGGTCAAAGGCCTATTGAGATTAGACTCTCTGGATGATCACCAAGTTGGCAACAGCGGCTTCCTCGATGGTCTTGGTCGCATCGTCGAGCAGCTTAGGGGGGGGGGGGGGGGGGGGGAACCCCACCTGGAGCGTGTAGTCGCTTGTTTCTCTTGGCCTTGTCGTGTCGATGAGCTCGCAAGTCATTGATCGTGTGGCTTGTGTTGAAGCGCGCAACCACATGGCTGCCGTCTGCAAACCTGATCTGGAGGGAGGTTGACGGCAAAGAATCATCCACTGTGATAGTCTTGCGCACGGTGGTGGTCGCAGTGCTAGAAGCAGCAGCCGCAAGAGAGATATCCGCAGGAGCAGAGTTTTCATATGGTGCAGCGAGAATTCTTCCCCTCCTTGAAATGGGGCAGGGCGCTTGACTGGCTCCTGTGTTCGGGTATCGATGAGTACTGTGACGGCGACCATTTAAGAAACATATGAAGCACTACAGAATTACATCATACTCACAGGACATTCTTCGTCTTTACGGACAAGATTTACGTTCACCTTAGACATCCCATTAGCCGGCGCAAGCTCAGTTGGGCATTCAGACTTCATGATGCTCTAGAGAAACAGAAAAATCAAAAGATAGATAAGTAGATTACTTGCATTCAATTCGGCACAAGCAGATATAACAACATCAACATGTGATGGAATAAAAGAACAAATGCATGTTCCACACACTTTATAATATTGCCGAACAGAAAGTGTTACGAGTAAGACCAACAGATCCAATCAGGGATAAGCAACAACAAAGGTAAATATAAGACAAAGGAGTTCGAACAAAATGTAGCTGACAAAGCTACCTAGTTTTCCCCTTTCCCTATTTCATCAAGAAATCTGGATGCCTTGATATGTATATTTATTTTAGTCGGCAAGCTACTGCAATACAATGATAACTTGCTACGAAAAAAGTTCTTGGACAGAAAAAATGTGTCCCTAATGGCAAAAAAAGTTTCCCAACCACTAACACATCCATAACCCTGGCTTATACTCCCTTCATCCCAAAATAAGTGTTGAACAAAGTTATACTAAAGTTGAGACACTTATTTTGGGATGGAGGGAGTATGTATTTAACTGGGACATTGAAAAAACAAGAGAAGCCGTGAGACACCATCATGGAAGCAAATGAATTTGTTTCTTAAATACCAGCTAAAAAATGTTAGGTCTAACAACAGGGAAAGAGGTCAGCCAGACATTATTTCAATTAGCTCAATGCTAATGCGCTGGTACAGATATATATATATATATATTTGCTATATATTGTCAGTTGTTTAAATCCTTGTGCCATATAATCCACGAATTTGTAAGAAATTAATAACATTATCTCAAAACATACATTAGTCGTATAAAGCATATGTACATCCTCCATAAAATGGTTGACACTTTTGATGATTCCTAATAACTTTTGAGCGGTGAATGGACCGCTACCAACTCAGATCTTCATGAGTATAAAGATGAACCATTATTATGCTATATTGCACACATAATCATCAGCATGTAACGGCAAAAGGTTAAAGCATTATAAAAGTAAAAGAAATAGTAAAAAGCATATATCAATTCACAGACATAACAACCAGTAGTGCATATACACTCAGTTGCACACATCAGAGTTCTTTTTACCTCTAAAAGGATGCATGCTCTGGGTCGTTGAAACTTCTGAATGGACCGTCCTCTACTGTGAACTGACCGCTCCAGAAGTAGATGTTGTGAACAATTTCCTCTGGTGACTGTGGTGCATCAGGTTGTACAGTTTCACCTGTTAGATTAAGCATGAGTATAGATACAATATCAAAAGCTCTTTAGAACAAACATGGGAATGTTTCGAGAATTGGCAAGACCAAACAGAAAACATGAATTGTGTGCAACTTGTAGATCTTGTAAAAGTATAACAGTCGAATGAAAAATCAAAATTACTACGTGGTACACCATGAATTGTTGAGAACGAAAGAAATATGTGGTCTAAAAATCCAGAAAATTTCTCTCTGAGCCTACAAAACTTACTTTGTTGCAATTACAAACGTAAAGTGTAGTAAAGAAAAACATTGGTCTGAGTCATTGTAACCCATGGGCGCCTAGAAAATATCAGAACATAATTTAAATGAAAGAAGGGAAAACTAAATGTAGAATTAAAGAAATTCTAAAAGAAAAGAGAAATTGAGCTATTATAGCAAGAATCACACATAGAAAGAGAAATGGAAACTACCTCAGGCAATTACCTAAAGCCAAATTTGGTATATAATAGGATAAAAAATAAAGAATCTTAGAAGAAAAATACTAAACATGATCCAGACAATATAGAAGTAAACCATCCCTCCCTAATTGCTATCTCAGACAGATCTTAGTGCTTATTTGAGCAAAGAAGAACTATGAAAATACTAAACATGATCCAGACAATACTAAACATGATCCAGACAATACTAAACATGAACATTAGCACTTTCTAAACAATGTCGCTGCTAAGCATCATGAGAAAAGAAGAATTGTGAAAATCAAACATCAACAAACATGCGCATCCACAAAATCCTCCTTCATTGAATCTTGGTGTAATCAAAGTGACTAAAACTGCTCCGACAGTAAACCATTTTATTTACTCTTTGTAGCAAAGAATTATTAAAATAAAACACCAACAAGTGCACCCGTTCTTCTTGTCAGTTCCGTCAACCACACCCGCTCTAACGCTAAAGCGGGTGCTTAAGCGCCTAAAGCGAGCAAGTATCTAAGGTGCTGCAGGAAGGGAAAAGAAATATCCGCCCATCCATTCAAAACATAGTAACAATATTGGTTGTGTTAATTTGAGCCACCACAATCATGACATTTCCTCTAACGGATGATCAATGAAATTTTATTTCCTTCCTTTGGAATATGATTATGAACATGGTCTTGACAACACACCAGAGATTCACGGCAGGAAGGAGAGGAGGGCATACCTCGTTGGTTTAGTCTACGACCCGTGCCTCTTTTGCTGGTCAACACGGCTGCAGTTGCTGACGCGACCTTCCGTGTATCCGTCGCCTGCTCTAGGGCTTGGAGTGGACGTCCTGTGCTGGGACCCTGCAACAATTTATCACATCAGCACTTGTCAGTTCCACCAACTACCCACAACATCTAGTCTAGGTCTAGTGTATCTCAATTTAGGAAACTCCTAAAACATGCATGTCCACGGGACATGACAGGACATATAGAGTTTTGTTGATAATAAAGGATGCTAATTTTCTGTAGAAAACGACATCACAAGAGTTTACTTGTCTTATCATTTTTCATGAGTCACACACAGGCTATAACACGTATCATATATAATGTCGTATATGAAACTACATAATATGAACATTAGCAGTTTCCAAACAATGTCACTGCTTGCTAAGCATCATGAGCAGAGAAGAATTATGAAAATAAAACACCAACAAGTTGCAGCCTACATGACAATGGTGGCAAAGCACTCCAAACTGAAGAATCATTGAACGGATTTCTTCAGGTTTCCTTATCAAGAACAAACAACCTACCTTATCATTGAAGAGAAGGAGCAAGAGCAGAATCGAATCGTGTGATGTGCTCTCGTCCATCCTGTCCTATCCTCTACAGCAGAAGCACAGTAGGAATTGAAGCACATGAGGAGCTGTAGGACAGAGAAAGATAGTAGAAGAGCAGTGTTGGCGTCAGACTGCAGTGCAGGGTAGGGCAGGCTCGTCCCAGCTCCTCTCCTCTGCTGCTAAAAAAGAAGAAAGAGATTAGAAAGAGGGGCTAGGATGGGATGAACTGACTGGAGGCCGCCGGTGTCGGTCCAGGAGGATGAATGGCGTAGATGATAACAACTGAAGAAACTAACCTGGTGGAGTTCCGCAGCACATGTCCCTGTCGTCGATGTGCTCCACGTCTAGCCCGATGAACCATGCTCCGAGAGACACATCTTTGTTCGCGAATTTGTGCAGAAGGGGGCTGGGTGATATGACGAAAACACCGCGGTGTCAGTTGCTAGTCATCAAATGGAAATGTTGCCTGAATGATCATTGTATGCTCTGTAGTCTTACTTGTTGACTGAGATGCAGGTGGCGAGTTCCTTTGAGATGGCGTATATCTGTCGGTCGCGTGCCGGAAGTACTTGATCCCGTCTTCTCCGAACTTCCAGAACTCTGGCTCGTGGTATTTCAAACTTCTGAACAAGTGCAGTGATATTCAGTACTTATAAAATACAGTAGGATGCACTCATACTTCGACTGTAATAGCTAGATAGTATTTTCAGAAGGTTTACTTGTCGGAAAGAACCGGTCCAGACTTCATACAGCCAATGTAGACACGGGGTTTCAGTTTGTGCCGCCCGAGGGTTGTGAGGAGCATTCCTGTGCAAAATACATCACTTGGTTAGTTCTCTTCAATATTATTGGGATTTCATAAAGAATATTTATATGTAACAACAGCATACCTAGCTAGGTTGACAGGACATTATCATCCACCGTGACATAAAAATCAGCATCGCATGAGGCCACAGCAGTGGAGAAGAATGTCTTGGTCTTTGCAGATAGCCTGTGGTAACCTTCAACATGGTCCTACACGCACGGATGAATGTCAGAATAAAAAAATGAGAATTATATCAGAATTAACTTCAGTGTTGAACTGTTGACACCTCAAATAAATGATGTCAAGAAGATTTGGCTGATTTTCATTTAACAAAAAAGAAAGAAATGATGCAATTCAGTGTTTGGAGAGTAACGCCATACCAGCCTAAGAAAGTCATGATGAATAGCATCTTCCACGTCTATCGCCTGATCAAGGGCACTGTTCGACGCCGGACTGTAAACCATAAACACAGGTTACTACATTTAGACTTGTGGAAATATATATAGCATCCTCTGCTAAGGATTCCTAATACTAAAAAGAAAAGGTTGCACAGTATTTGTTTTGAAAAAAATATTAATACAATCTACTGAAGCTTGAGTGAAATCTGTCTTTTAGAATTTGAGAAAGTGAATAACTACAAAAATCTCTAAAAGTCAAAACAGAACAAGAAACTGAGGTGCACAATCAGGAAAACCTACAATATTGAAGGTTAAACTTTCTGTCATATTCCTCTAAATTTAATCCAGTGTCATTATCATTTTGATATATTCGGTTATTTTATAATTATCTTAAGACACAACATATTTTCCCACCGGCTTCGATAATACGTTACTTAGGAGCTATAAAACATTTAGGACAATTTCAAAAAAGATGCAGTATTCAACCAGAGGAGAAAAAATGTTACGGTCATCATTTGGGCCACATATTATGCACAGATGGACATATACACACAATATTGAGTAGAAAGCAACAATTTAGATGCAAGGAGAATATACATAAGGTTCAGTATGCAACATCAAGATTCAGTAAAGAGCGGAACATATAATGAAGAGTTAGAAAAGTTGTGAGTTATGATATAATGAAGACTAACTAAGTAACAAAGTGTAAGAAAGCAAATTGGTGTGCAAGAGACCATTATTTAATTTCATGATCACACTCGGGAGAAAATGGCTCTAAGGATCAGCGGATCACACTCAGGAGAAACGACTCTAATATTACCTTAAGGACAGGTCGAGCCATTTGTTGATCGACACTATAGCTAGGGGCACAGAATTAATAAGCGACCGACAGCTCGTCTTTACCTTTCTCATTGGTGGCACCGTGGACTGGATTTTCCCTGTTTCTGCCGCCGGCGCGATAGAGAAGATCTCCCTCTGCGCTCTCTTGGTCCAGTGCACCAAATATAAAACAATACAGTATGCAGCGAGATGCTCAAAGCAGCGAACAATTTGATAGTGAAAGTAATGCATCAAATAACTTAACCTATGAGCATCTGGCCAAATAAGCATTGTCCAGTAGAACTTAGACATCAAGTTCAGAAAGGCAATTCTACAGATCAGGATTAGGAATACATTCCACAGCTCGAAAACCAACAACATACAATAAAAGATCAAGAACAACTTATATGCAATAAAGGTATGAGAGAGAATAATTCTTTACATAAGACGGCTATAAACACTGGAGTATAAATAAGCAACACCTTTAAATACAAATAAAAAGAGTTCAGGGTTCAATGCGTAGTGGGCTCAGATTCGCCTTTCCTCGATCATATAACCTACCCCCGTCATCTCTTATCACCAGATCAATCTGTTTATATAGTTGAGCTGCCCTGGTTATCACTCAACAAGAATGACCATCCAAGGGTAGAACAATAAGTATCACAGGATGAAAAAGGATTCTAGAGACAAGAGGGAGGATCCAACTTGATACCCACAGGTGCCTCGATTGCTCAAAGGTACACTTATTTCAGCCACGGCAATCATCATCGCCCTAGCAAGAATGGCTTCCGACCAATGGGGCACGTGAATTACAGGCGAGGCACGAGATTTTTCGAGGGGGGTCCAACTTAATACCCACATGTGCCTCGACTGCTCGAGAGCATGCCTATATCAGCCATAATTGATCATCATAGCCCTGGCCATGTACCATACAGCAGCCAAAGCAGAGGAGCAGGAGGAAGATGGAGCTCACTGAGGGAGGTTGT
Source organism: Aegilops umbellulata (assembly GCA_032464435.1). Classification (NCBI taxonomy): domain Eukaryota; kingdom Viridiplantae; phylum Streptophyta; class Magnoliopsida; order Poales; family Poaceae; genus Aegilops; species Aegilops umbellulata. Next base: position 348,814,059 of record CP136056.1, read on the forward strand.
AGCCGAGGCAGTACTCAGTGGGCGTTGGGGTTGCGCTTGAACGCCGTCCAGCCAGCGAGGAACCACTTCCTACACCGCACATGCACGCCGCCGCATCGGAGTTGTGCCTTGCACCGTCCCACCTACGAGGACGAACGCCACGGGCACCGAAGCGGCCAAGGAGGCGAGGAAGTGATGTACATCTAGGAGCACCACCAGGGGTAGAGATGACCAGGGCACCAATTTTGATGTTTCCAGTTTTGATGTCATGCAAATGAAAAGGTGAGATTGAATGAGACTAAGTCAAACATTCAATCGAAGACAACAATGTTTGCTACATACTGTATAATCGACTACCTAGCTAATGATGATTGCCTACCTTCAGGCTTTGCCTTTTACCTTGAGCTCACACCAGATTACCTGCAAAACAGTAGATATGCATTTCAGTGCTAAGGCAAAGACAAAGAAAAAAAGTAAGAAGAAGAAGAGAAAGAAAAGGAGATAGCTACAATCCAAGGAAGGAACGCCTAACACCGCACCCAAAGCGAAATAAGAGGTAAAAAGACGACAAAATCCGAGCTAAAACAATCCAGACTAGACCCATGGTGCACTCCCACGCACCAACCATTCACTCTTTTGTTTTGTAAGCCACGCAAAATCCTGTTCTAAAGGCGAACAAGTTACAGAAACAAACCTATAGTTAAATTTAATGGCTAAAACCTATAGCCAAAAAAGGAAATAATCCGCAATGCAAAGCTAATATCATTTATCTATTGCCAATCACCCTATCCATTTAAAAACATTAAATTGCATATGATTTATAATCTGAACATAAACAGTTTCTGGTCATATGGGATGATCTTTTGATCTAAAATGAACATCCAAAGCTATGCCAACGATTAAATATGACATCAGTGTAAAATATGGTAAAGGTGTGGTTTATTTGGGTCAAAAAAGGCAAACCAAAAATGTGGGAAGAGGTAACTAAGGATACATATTCTGTCTCCTAACACTAAAAATCGAGGAATGTAGAGAACTTCACTTATCACTGATGCAAAAGTAAAGTAGGATTACAATCTAGAAGTGAAGGCACGAAATTGAAAAGCCATCCATACCGGGCATAGGTGAGTTCAGGGCACTTGTCCACAGTCGGCATAACATATTCCTCGGCGCAAGCATACAATTCTCCTGGTGTAGTAGCTACATGAAGTGAAACTCTCCTGGCAAAACAAAGTAAAATCTTATGACCAAATGTAATGGAAAATATAAACATTCATTGCAAAACTGGTCTGCCTTTTTAGATGCTAAAAAAATCGATAGCATGTCAGGCCACTATAAGACTAATAAATAGTACCCTTTTCATTCACATCCATATCGTTCTTTGGGTTTCACTGCAGCAAGATTTATCAAAAAATCAGTGATAGAAAGGAACTGACGTTGTGGTGCATCATGCATCATAATGGCTACCAGAACCATGTCAATGCATTGCCAAGACTTACATAGAACTCAAGTTATGGAAAGGGCATACAAGCTCAATATGTCAATACTATAAATCATGGAAGTCAGAACAAATTATAACACTAAAACAATCTGTAATTACACATCACGATGGTATAGTTGCTATTGCAAAAGCCGAGATAATCACTACACAGAGCCTAATTGAAATTGAAAATAACTGGAGAATTTAGTAAACAAAACAACACTGCAGAGTATCCAAATAATGATAAATTTCAAGTGTAAGGATCTTAACCTAGTATTCATTTTGAACCAGAGGAATACCCCATATACATACTTTACAATATAACAAAGAGCACATGAGTACCTTAACTTCCAAAAGATCCCAATATTTGGAACCTAGCCAAACCCTTCTCTCTCTCCCATCAAGTCCAAGCAAGGCAGCACAAAAGGCCACAGAAAAGTGGCCATCTTTGGAACCTAGCCCAACCCTTATCTCTCTCCCATCGAGTCCAAGCAAGGCAGCACAAAAGGCCACAGAGAAGTGGCCAGCTTTGGAACCTAGCCAACCTAGCCAGACCATTGACCCAAAAAATCCAAATACTTGGAATCTAGCCAAACCTGAGAGCACAAAAGGCTCTGTGGCCATCTTTGGAACCTAGCCAGACCTGAGAGAAATCCCAATACTTGGAATATAGCCAAACCTGAGAGCACAAAAGGCCCCCATCTTTCAACTATGGTCTGAATCCAACAGCATCTACATACAGAGAAGACAAATGGCCTACAAGCCCAGGCCTACAAACAAACAAGATCAGAAGAGAGGGAGAGGTGGTGAGGAGTGGAGGCACCAAATCGAAACCGAAGTGTAAACGGCGGCTCAGATCTACGGCTTGGCGCCACCGGAAGCCGCGGCGGCCCCCCTGCCAAGCGGTCCCCTGAGAGCCTGCCACCTCATCCGGCGACGCCGCGGCGGCTGCCTGAACACGGGCCTCCAAGCCAGCGGCATCGCGGCGCGGCGTGGCACCGGCGAGAGGGCTGGCTCCGCGATGAGGGATCTGTCGCCGCCGCACGGGGGCACGAGTCTGCGCCAAGGTCCAGGCCTCCTCATCGAGTGGCCGCGGTCCCTAGTGGCGCAGTCATCGGCCACGGCGAGCGGGGTGGGACGACGGGGCCGCGGTCATCGGCCACGGCCACGGCGAGCGGGACGAGCGGGGCGGACGAGACGGCGGGGCCGAGCGAGGCCGCGGGGCATCGGCCACTGCGAGTGGGACGGGCGAGGCGGGACGACGGGGCAGGGTGGGCGAGGCGGCGGGGCGGGGCAGGGCGGGCGAGCGGGGCGGGGCGGGGCGGCGAGGGAGGGGGCGCGAGTGCGGGGAGAGGAGGAGGCTAGGGTTCACCAGGGGAGCCAGCCCTTTTATACCCCCACCACGCGAAATGACCAAAATGCCCTGGTGGGGGCATGATATTTACATTTTGTTGCCATTACTATTCATTCCAGCAGTGCCAGCTCCAGATCCGACGGCCCAGGCTTCTCCAGATCTCGATCGGACGGCCAAAAACGCATCAAGCGGCCAGATCCAACGGCCGAGAATCGCGATCGCTGAGGAGGCTTGTACATCCATCCTTCTCTTATTTCTGGATGAAAGCACTGGTTGGACAAACAAATTATAATAATCCACTTTATTGTCAAATGCATCCTAGAGAAACACAAAGGTCACGAGGATAGGTCACAGGAACTTCAATTCAAAAACTAATAATCTTGGCAGAATTTGGATTATCATATAATACTATCAAATGCAGATTATGTCATAGCACAGTTGCACAAAAAGAATTGGCACTTAACTGGGGCTGACATTTGTTTCCATAAGGCCGTTATGAAAGCCCAAAACAGTTCATAAGATGCCGAAACAAGGATGCAAGGCTAGATGGGCCACTCAAAAAAAAAAGATGGGCCAGAGCCTTGCCTAAAAAATTCTGGGACCGTCTAACTGACGAGCGCTCTTTCGGGAGCCTTCCCAAGGGTCACTTGAGGTGGGCTGAGATCGCACTTCAGCCGCCGTCACGTGTCACGCTCTGAGCATTCTTTTTTTTATTATTTTTTTTATATTTCCGCACACGTTTTTGGTTTTTAGATGATTTTTTCAGTTTTTTCAGCTTCTCGGTTTTTCACCAGTTTTTTCTAACATTTTGGACAAAAAAGACAATAAAAAACTGCGTGAAAAAACGTGCTTTGTTTTTCCTTTCATGAGAGCATGGATTTGCTTTCGCGAGAGGCACGGATTTACTTTCGCGAGAGGCATGGTCGCGTCTCTCGGAAACAAAAAAACATGTTTTCATTTTTTCCTTCCGCGAGAGGCACTAATTTGCTCCCGAGAGGCACGGTCATGCCTTTCGGAAACAAAAAAAGTGCTTTTTTCTTCTGCGAGCGGCACCGTCGTGCCTCTTAGAAACGAAAAAAAACACATTTTTTTTCCTTTCCATGAGAGGCACGGTCGTTTTTTATCTGGTTTTTTCGTCATTTTTTTCATGAAAAAAATTCCGTCAAAACTTACTAACATGGTATCTAATTTTGAAGATCTGGACGCGAGAAATCTAACGGTGAAAACGGATCGAGATTTGGATGCACGCTTTAAGAGATAAAACATTTTGAATATACAGATCTACGAAAAACAAAACTTACATGTTGCAACAAGTGACACACTACACTACTTGTCGCAACCTAAGAAGGTGGGAGTGCCCTTTGTAAAGAGTCCTCCTTAATTAGTGATTTTGAATAAAATGGTCATGGCCTTGGTTCACAAACAAAAGATGGGCCAGTCCAAGTTGGAAACGAGCGGACAATTTCTATACGATAGACTCTTTCTCGAGCGATTTTCTGGTTCCTTTGGTTGTTTTCCACCTTTTCGTTTTCCCCTTTTTTATTCTACTTATCGGTTTTTTTGTTTTTCTTTCTAACAGTTTTTTGGTTTTACGGTTTTCTCGTTTTTACCTTTTATTCTAGTATTTATTTAATTTTTAACAATTTATGATTTTTTAAATTCACTAGCATATTTTCTAGGAGTACTTGATCTTTTGGAATTCATGATTATTTTTTGAAAACAATGGATAATTCTAAATCTGAGGAAAATTTTGGATACGTTTGAACATTTCTGAAAAAAACTAAAACATTTGTAATTTGTAAGAGAAATGAAAAAAGAATAAGTGTTTTTTGAGACTATTTTCTAACTGTTGCGAGCATCTTGTAAAAATGAATATTTTTTTAGAAATTTAACAAATATTTTTCTATTTTTTAACCATTTTAATCTTAAATTTCTATTAGATGTGAAAGTTAAATCAACAATTTTTTTAAAGAAAAACTATTTTCTTTGAGATAATGAGAAAAACAACTACTCCCTCAATCCTATAGTATAAGAGCATTTTTGACACTGGTGTAAAAAACCCTTTTATAATATGGGACGGAGGGAGTAGAAACCTAAAGAGCATAGCAACTGTTCGTGCGTGCATGTAGTGTGTGTTTGGTTGCTGCCCTGGATCAAACTTGCCTGGCCTGGCACTTGCCTGAGACTTGCCTGCAGTATGTTTGGTTCGTGTCCCCATCTATTCCACGTCTAGCCTGGCCCGGGGGATCTCACGGTGTCATTAGCCTTGCTCAAAGCATGGAAACCGAATTAGCCTGATCCAGGCATCCGAAACGGGACGCCTGGGCAGCTGCCTGGTGAGCTAATCCCATGTTTCAAATAAAAAATAGGAACGGCAGAGAATGTAGTGGGCTGATGTGACATACTTTAATACCCATCAGGCTTGGTCATGAACCAAACAACCCGTCTGTGTGGCTTGCTTGGCGAGGCAGTAAACAACAATTCAGGCTCATTCCAGGCACACTTTTTTCTCAGGCACGGTGTGGAGGACACCAACCAATTTCAGTTCATTCCAGGCACACTTTTTGTGTCATGTGAATGTGCAATGATATTCTACAGTTGCCATCATGTGTACTACTTAGATGGCAAATCTTAGATTTTTGGTTTTCTACAACTGCCATAAATATCTAAGATGTTTTGCACATGGCAAACATCATTGAAATTAATAATTTATTAAAACTTTTCACCATGGCGAAAAACTTTTAAAACTCTTTGCAATGTATTGAATCCAATTTTTTTGCCATGTAACCAACAAATTTTTTGCCAAGGCAAGAATGTCATTACTTTTTTGCTATGACACCAATATAAATTCATTTCACCAACACAATTTTTGCCATAGCGAAGGATTTTTGCCATGTCACCAACACAAATTTTGCCATGGCAAAATTTTTCCATTTCACCAACACAAATTTTGCCATGACAAAAATCCTATAAAATTTTCTACGTCACTAAAATAATTTTTGCCGTGGCAAAAATCTTATAATTGTTTTGCCATGCATGTATCATGTTCAACACCTCATGATTTTTGCCATGTAGATAAAACCGCCAACACACAAAAAATTTTTGTAACAAAACCTTTTCTTAAACAAAATCCTTAATCACAAGTATAAACTTGTTTTCTAAGTTACCATGATACATAGAGCATTTTCCATCAAAGTTTGCCATGTTTTCTCATTTATACCATGACACTTTTTTCCTGTGTACGTTGTTTTCTGCATTTTACTATAGCAAATTGATTTTATATTCTACGGCAATTTCATCGAGTTTGCCATGGAAAATTTTAAATTTTGTGATAGCAATTTTCTCTATAATTTTACCTTTTCTGGTTGCGTGTAGAAAAATGCAGGTAAATAGGTGTATTAAGGATGGCAAAGTTTAGAAAAAACGATCTATTGATATGGTATTTTTCAGAATTTTGTTGTACAACTCCAAAGTCAAACTTTGTAGAAATCTCTTTGTTATTCTATACATACATGTTTTTGATTTTTTTTCATAATATCGTGACAACTAAAGATTTTTTTTAATGTCCTATATTATTTTCAGAGAGTATTTTTTTTGGTCCAGTGCATTTTTAGGTCTTTTTCTCTATTTGTTGGTTGAGACAGGAGCAGTTTTTGGGCCCACAACATTGCAATCAGTGTGTTGTTTTTTTACATGCTTCAAGGGAATTGTGTTTTAGGCTGGTCCGCTGGAGGCCTTCGGGTGAACTAAATCGTTTGTTTGCTCTCCTCTCCTGGACCGAACGAATCTTCGATCTGGATCCTCCCCCGCCGAACGACAGTTCGATAGTAATGGCTATGAACTTTTAAGCCGAATAAAGAGTTCATGCGCATCAAATTTGAGTGGATTCTTCGGTGAATATCTTTTTTTCCTTAACCGAGAAAAATTGTGTTTTCTTCTTCTTCAAATGTAGCAGAATAGGAACTATGTGTATATGGAGTTGAAGCAGACCACACGATCAGTTCAAAAAAAAAAAGCAGAGCACACGATGGAATACACATAAATATTCTCGTATATTGCAAAATACCAATGGCAATCACATATATATATTGTTCCGGATCCACAACTCAAACGGGCAACCCAAATGACCAAAAACGATACGTATAGGAGAAAAATCAAAATTATTAGCCGAAACGAACGGCTTCATCATCATGAAACAAGGGGAAAAAAAATATCGCGGATCAATCAAGAGGGGTGGTAATCGGCGGAGTAGTTGCCGGGACAGGGAAGGAGGATGCGAGAGAAATTGAACCACAATCCCATATGCGTGCGCGGCGGCTAGAAGAAACGCGTGGAGATCTACTACTGTGTCTTTTGGCCGGTAGTATTGTTGTTGTTGCGGCGTGGCTTGGTGGTCGTCGTCGTCTACATGCCCTGCTCTACCAGGTAGTCGCCCAGCCTCTCCACCACCAGGTTGCACTGCCCCGGGGTCATGGGCTCGTCGTAGATGCCGACCACCAGCGCCTGCCCGGTCTTCTTCAGGGTGATGCCTCCCGCGCCCTGCGATCACAGACGACGGATTGGAGTGGATCCGATCCAAAGGCGATTGATTTTAGGTTTGGTTTGGTCGGCGAGGGCAGAGATGAGAAGGGTCCGACGTGCATGGTTACCTTCTTGCCGCGGATGACGGCGCCAGGTTCACCCTGGATGACCATGTACTTGGCGTCTCCGAGTAGCAGCCCGGTCGGGGCGAGGGTCCCCGGCTCGTCGAAGTCCTTCATGATGTTGGTCATCTCCTCCGGCTTGAACTGGATCACGCATGCAAACATGTCAGATATCGTTAGCGCATGGCTCATGCAGGCGCCAAATAGCTCGCCATTCTTAATTACGTACCGACGGGAAGTCGGCGCTCTGGGCCCAGACGGTGCCGTCGTGGCCGAGGATGGCGGCGGAGGCGAGGTGGTGGCCCTCGATTTCGCACATCAGGTGCTCGTCCACGTAAGTCTGCCACGACATCTTCGCCTTCCGCGGCGGTGCTCCGGCAGGGAAACGGGGTCGATCGGTCTCTCTCGCTGCTGCAACGGCTTGTCGCGGTGGCGATCGAGGCGCACGTAACCGGCGGTGGTGTGCAATCGCGGGGGACGGAAGCGGTATAAATAGGGCGGGAGAGGAGTAGGGGAAAAAGGTCTGGATCCCGCCCCGCTGCTGCTTCGTCCCAACCACCCGTCCATCTTGAGCTCGCCCTTCAACTTCGCGCCTCCTTTGGTGCGCTGCCATGCGCCATGCCCATGAGCCCCACCCACGGCCGTACACACACCCCTGGATTCGGCCGCAATTTGGGCCTTGCCATTGGTTTGTTGGGCCAGTTTTCTCTGTACAACTTAGAAAATAAGCCGCCTCTTTCTCGATTAATCGCGTCTGTACATGCAGCCACGCGAAGTCGTTATCAGAACCACTCGTGCCCACGTGATTCGTGCTACTCCTCTTCTATGGAATACTCATCTTCCAAACAGATCCGGAGGAGAAAAATATTGATGTGGTTCAATTGAATCGCCATGCGAAGGAGAAAACAAAGAGAAGTTACTTTGGTTCAAGGAGCCTTGATTTTGTTGTAATGTTGTTAGCACAAGTTCAGAACCAACTCCTGCTAGCAACAGAACAGGAGGGATGCAATTTTCATCTGGTAAAAAAGAGGTTGCTTTGGCAAACATGAAGCAAGGACTGGAGCAGACAACTTTCACCGTCCGACTACGACCCAGGTCACGAACGTTAATTGCATTGAATGGTAACCTGCAACCCTGCACCCTGATCATAAACACCCACGTATTAACGTTGTGTATTTGCTAGCTTATCCCTGAGTATTGCCGCAGTATCCAGTTAATCACTATATTAAGTGTGAATCGCTAGCATCAATTGTCGGTCAGGATAACATCCTCGCGTGGCACCATGTCCCAAAAATTTGCGTCCCCTCTTTCTAGCTTAAAAAATAAATCATCCTTTAAATTGTAGTCTTCTAAATTGGTTATCCGTCTCTCTCTAGATTAAAAAATAAATCATTCTTAATTTTGTTGAGTCTTTTAAATTGGTTATCTCATAATTAGTGTAGCTCTAATGAAAATGAGAGGCGACTTATGAAATAAGCTCGAAAAAAGACAACTTAATTTTTAAGCCCTCAAAAGAACTGCCCCGAACCCTTGAAAGAAAAAGGTTTACAATAAGCATGGGAATAATCGTAAATCTTTGTAACTGACATATGATAATTATTTTTCTTTAGGGTACTAGTAATAACGTGATGAGTAAGAGCAACTCCAATGAGGCGACCCATTTCGTCCGTCCGCGTCCGTTTGGGTCGGCGAGGACAAAAGTGGCGGCCCAACGCGCCGACCCAAACTCAAAAATCGTGTTCGCCCGGCGTCCGCGCCGACCCATTTTCGGCCCAAAATTGCGCCTGAAATGCGTCGGCGCAGACGCGAAGCGGACGCGCCGCGCGTCTCCTCGCCGTCCGCCGCGTCTCCACCTGGCGGTCGTCCAACTACTACGGTCAACATTATTTATGACGACCGCCCACCTTGGGCCCACGCGTCAGCGACGGCGGTCGTCCTTTTCTAAGCCGGGCGTGCGGCGGGGCCGTCCTCATCCACTACCACTCGCCCCCGTCCCCATGTGGCCACCCCTGCCCCCGCGCCGGCGACAACCCTAGGCACCACCAGCATGGGTTTCTTCTCCGGCGTCGGCAGCAGCGTCGGCATTAGCCGGAAGGGCAAAGCCCCTACCCGCAATTCCCCCTCCCTCCCCGTCCTCCCCGCACCGACGCGCGCGCTCCCCTGCAGAGGCAGTTCATCAACGTGCCGGTGCACCAGGCCGAGTGGCACTGGCGCCACCGCGTGCCTCTGACGTACCCGGACGTGACGCTGCCGCACGACTGGCATTTGGATCCCGAGAGGATCCCAGTGCCGGCGGCGCCGCGGACGGCCAGGGCCCATGCGGAGGAGGTGCGGCGCCGGCGGGCGTTGCTGAGCGAGGAGCAGCGCGCCGTGATAACCCACAAGTATAGGGGATCACAACAGCTTTCGAGGATAGAGTATTCAACCCAAATTTATTGATTCGACACAAGGGGAGCCAAAAAATATTCTCAAGTATTAGCAGCTGAATTGTCAATTCAACCACACCTGAAAACTTAGTATCTGCAGCAAAGTGTTTAGTAGCAAAGTAATATGATAATGGTGGTAAAGACAACAAAAGTAAAGACAGTAAAAGTAATGTTTTTGGTATTTTGTAGTGATTATAACAGTAGCAGCGGGAAAGTAAATAAACGTAAACCAGTATATGGAAAACTCGTAGGCATCGGATCAGTGATGGATAATTATACCGGATGCGGTTCACCATGTCTCAGTCATAACATAGGGTGACACAAAACTAGCTCCAATTCATCAATGTAATGTAGGCATGTATTTCGTATATAGTCATACGTGCTTATGGAAAAGAACTTGCATGACATCTTGTGTCCTACCCTCCCGTGGCAGCGGGGTCCTATTGGAAACTAAGGGATATTAAGACCTCCTTTTAATAGAGAACCGAAACAAAGCATTAGCACATAGTGAATACATGAACTTCTCAAACTACGGTCATCAGCGGGAGTGGTTCCGATTATTGTCACTTCGGGGTTGCTGAATCATAACACATAGTAGGTGACTATAGACTTGCAAGATAGGATCAAGAACTCACGTATATTCATGAAAACATAATAGGTTCAGATCTGAAATCATGGCACTCGGCCCCTAGTGAGAAGCATTAAGCATAGCAAAGTTATAGCAACATCAATCTCAGAACATAGTGGATACTAGGGATCAAACCCTAACAAAACTAACTCGATTACATGATAAATCTCATCCAACCCATCACCGTCCAGCAAGCCTACGATGGAATTACTCATGCACGGCGGTGAGCATCATGAAATTGGTGATGGAGGATGGTTAATGATGACGATGGCGACGAATCCCCCTCTTCGGAGCCCCGAACGGACTCCAGATCAGCCCTCCCGAGAGATATTAGGGCTTGGCGGCGGCTCCGTATCATAAAACGCGATGATTTCTTCTCTCTGGTTTTTTTTCTCCTCGAAAGCCAATATATAGAGTTGGAGTTGACGTCGGAGGGTGTCCAGGGGCCCACGAGGTAGGGGGCGCGCCCCCACCCTCGTGGACAGGGTGTGGGCCCCCTGGTCTTCATCTTTGGCGAGGATTTTTTATTATTTTTTCTAAGGTGTTCCGTGGAGTTTCAGGACTTTTCGAGAATATTTTCTTTCTGCACATAAAACAACACCATGGTAATTCTGCTGAAAACAGCGTCAGTCCGGGTTAGTTCCATCCAAATCATACAAGTTAAAGTCCAAAACAAGGGCAAAAGTATTTGAAAAAGTAGATACGACGGAGACGTATCGCGCCGACCCGCGCTTCGCCGTCGACTCCCTCAACTAGGCTCGATGGTTCGCCATCGAGCACGAGGAGGCGAGGCGACGCGGCGTCCGCGGCGTCGACCACAGCCTGCCGCCGCCCGCGCTCGTCGTCCGCGACGAGGACCAGGAGGCCGAGGCCACCTACCAGGCGGTCATCAAGGAGAGCGAGGAGGAGGAGCAGTGGTGAGAGGCCGACGAGGCGGCTTTCGAGGCTGCCATGGCGGAGGCCATGGCCCTCTCCGCGGTGGGCGACTGCGTCGTACCGCCGGTGGCGCCGCCGTCCCCGCCCAAAGCCGAGCCGGAGGAGCCGGCCTACATCGAGCGCTACTCCTGGACCGGAATAGTCCGCGAGTGGGTCAGCGCTCCGCCGATCTGGCTCGGGGCGACGGAGAAGCAGGAGGCGGCCTACCTCGACCACTGGCGCCGCGTTCGGCTTGCCGAGGACCGCCGGGAGGGCCAGCGCCTGCAGATGCTCGAGCGCGAGGCCGAAGAGGAGGCGCGCCAGGCCCAGGCAGCGGCGGCAAAGCCCGACATCACCGCCGTCTCAAACACGGCGTTCCCCTGGGCCGGCCCTGCGCCGACGTTGATCGACCTCACCGGTCCCGACGTAGACGCCGCCGCCGACGAGGACGCCTAGGGCAGCGCATTGTCTAGTTTTTAGTATTTTAATTAATGTAATGTGGACTTTCGCCGGCCTTTGTGGCCGGCTTTTATGTTTAATTAAATGCATGTATTTATTTTCAAAATGCTTGCAATACTTTTTTTGGCGCGCCGATGAAATGGGTCGGGCCAGCGTTGGGCGCTCGCGCCGACCCAAACACAATGCCGGACGTTTGTGTCCGCCGGGCCGACCCAAACGGACAAAAAGCGGACTTAAATTGAGTATACGTTTCCCTCCTTTATCCACTAGGATCGGAAATCCTATATTTTCCATATCCATATGATCGAGTCCTTAGGTTTCCGAAATAGTGTAATGGAAAAAGAAGTGCTTCGAATAATTGCTATTTGACTCGGACCTGTTCTGAAAAAGTCGAGGTATTTCGAATTGTTTGTTAACACGGACAAAGTAAGGGAAAACCTCTGAAAGAATTTCCATATTGACCTTGAACATATAAGAGTTCCGAATTGAATCTCTTTGGAAAGAGGATCTTTTGTCTCATTGTAGCCTGCTCCAGTCCCCTTATGAAACTTTTGTTATTGGGTTAGCCATACACTTGTTTGGGTAGGCCCGTTGGAGTTGCTCTAAGGTGTGGACCCAAGCCAGTGAGTTGAGAGTCGGCAACGTTGGATGTACACTGGGCCTGCAGTTCGTACCGCCGATGGACTGGTGTGGGTCAGACGAATCTTACTTTCCAGCACTCTGGCCGAAAGCGGTCGCCAAGTTGTTCTTGGGCTTGCAAACCCAAGTTACTACTTATTGCATCTTTTACACAGGCTGTACCCATACTTAACTTCTACACAGGGCTACAACCACAACCAACGGATACATCAGAAATGAGAATATCACCCGCATAGTGGAGAACTAGCATAACAGTTGAGAAGATACAGATTAGAAGTTAACCCTTCAATAAAAAAGGGTAGTGTAGTCTTTTGTGTCTAAATCAAATTATTCAATACATGTGATCTGCAGGCTAATATGATAACTTTAATACTCGTGTACACTTTTACGAGGGGTATATTGAAGCAAAACTAGTAAAACTAACAGTTGAACTTTGAGAAAATGTACAGGCGGAGAGGAGTTACTAGAAAGTAGAAGCCCACATAATTCAGATAGACAGCTTACTAATTCTGAATCCTAGGACCTCTGGTGAATGAAACGATGAGGTTACAACCAATGTGATAATCCAGTTGCCTTACAAGGGTTTGCTAAACTACTCGCCTACTAATAACCAATCCCAAAAAACAGCAACCAACGTGTGCCCCTTCATCACCGGTGCGGCATGAATACTGATACTGATACAACTAAGAGATTCTAAGTTAACAGTATGATGCAAAATGCAGTAAAGATGAGCATGGTTGGAGAGACCACATCGGCAGAACACATTTCTAGTTCTCAATGGCAACTAACATATATTGTTCACGCAGCGATGTACATCCATAGAGAATAAAGTACTGCATAATAGGTCTCTACTGCCACCTTTCACCACATATCAGAACATTACTGGTTCCCAGTATTAGGCAATTAGCCTCTCACCTTCGAACCGAACGTACTAACTAGAGCGTGCTCCGAAAATCACAGAAAGCCCACGGCAATCACAATGGGAAGCACAGGGAGCAGAAGGGTGCGGCATTGGGCCAACAGTGACAGGCTGGAGCCGCTTGGAGCTGGAGTGGCGGTTGAATTTTTGGTGCTAATCTTGCTGCTGTAAGAAAGAAGAAGAAAAACAATAGTTAGTGCAAACTGTTGATCAGGCCAGTAGGTGGGCATGTTCATCACATTTGCAAAGAGAGATCGGGGAGTTTTTTCGTACCCGGCTGCCATGTAAACACAAGTGTCATAACCTGCAAGCAAAGCAATACAAAATCATTGAGAAGATTATCCAGCTGACACTAAAAGCAACATCGACAGTAACATTAAACCAACAAGTACAAGCAAAAACTGGTCACACTTCACAGCTCATAGGAGAATACCAGGGTAGTGATGCAGAGGCAACACACGAGGATCACAACTGGTTTAGTCATCTAGCATTGCGTGAAGCAGCATGAGACAGCACCCATCGGTAAGCTATATATTAAACTGTAACTCCATGATCAAATTTTCATATAAATTGTTCACATATGAACCATGCAAGGTACCATTTATATTATAAAAATGTCTTTGCATGTTTTTTTTCTTCTTATCAGCGCATAAGTCGATTCATGCAGAACTAGCAAATAAGAAGATTATGCCTGTGAATCCTATGAAATGTTATAGCATAATTGGTATACAAAATGAATTGATCATATCTCAAAACTGATGATGCTCATACCATTTGTCTAACCTAATAATTTTAGCTAGAAGCGGCAGAGGAGAGAACGTAATAAAATATTAAATTCATGATTAGGCATTCAAAAGTCAAAAGGCTATGTTATTACAGTAAATTAAGTAATGCACTATCTTCTCTGTAGTCTCTAGACAAAAAGACACTCAGTCAACACCTGATAACTGTATATATATTCATCAAAAGAAATACTCATCTACATGTCCAGAAATACAACTAGCATCATATCAATGGACTTACAGTTGCAATTTCAGTCAAGGACCTGGATAACTACTATCATAAACACTGTAGTCAGCACATATTGTCTGCAAGTATAGGCTTACAATTGGCTAGTTTTCAATATTCAGACTACATCCAAAGCTAGTAATGAAGCAGAGATAGTATAAGGTGCAAGCATTCGTTACATTATCAATGTAGTAGTTTTAAGCACAGGATACTTACTTGGATCTTTGGTCGTCCGCATTCCAGCACCACCAAATCCACAAGCCACATCAGTAGCTCCATTCTGCTGATAATAGCTGTTGAATGCATATGAAGCATGTGAAACCAAGGTGTCAGGCTGGTAGCAGGGTTGGCTTGGTTGAATAGCAGAGCAATCGACATTGCCTGGACCGCATGCCCAATTCAAGCCATTCTGCAGAGCCGTCTCTGAGACATTGGTTGAAGCAACACACCAAGTACCATTTGAACGGTTTCCTCCAGTCATAATGTCCACATTTCCTCGGCCAGTCCAATCTATGCTGTAGATGGAGCTTTGGTCTGGGGAGAACAGCCCCCAGTTCCTCTCCGACTCGATGCCCGGCTTCCTGTTCTCATTGAACAAGGAGAAGATGTAGACATCTATTTCTTCTCCGGGCTTCGCAGGCGTGCCGCTGTCATTGACAACATGGCGTATCAGATTGGTGTTGTAGGTCTGAGCATTGTCCGGAGTGGCCCCGTTCTCCTTGGCAGCTCCCTTGTGCGGCCATCCCGTCTCGGTGATCATGATCTTGAGTGTCTTGAAGTTCAGAGCCATGAGCGCGAAGAAGATGGAATCGACCTGCGCGTCAAACATGTTTGTGTAGACCAATCCCGTGTTGGGATCAATCACGCCCTGGGACTGCGGCGAGAAGAGGGCGTAGTTCAGCGAGACATTGCTGGGAGAGTTCTGGTAGGCGTAGTAGGGGTACAGATCGACCATGAAGGGCGCCTGGTTCTCCACGAGGAACTCCAGCATGGGCTTCAGGAAGTGCGCGTAGCTGCTGTTGAACGCCCCCGCGGACGGCGGGAAGGAGCGGGAGAGCACCCCGAGCGAGTGCGTGCTGGAGATGGTGATCTTCTTGTGCAGGCCGACCTTCTTGAGGGCGGCGTGCACATTGCGCATGGCCGGCACGACGAGGGCGGAGACGTTGATGGGGCTCTCGGTGATCTCGGCGCCGACGGTGATGTAGGTGATGGTGGTGGCCGGGTAGTAGGGGAGGATGCTGTTCTTGAGCCAGGTGTCGACGTTGGACTGGTACTGCGAGAAGGCGAGGAGGTCGGCGTTGGGGACGCCGACCATGAGCTCGACGCTGGTGTTGGCGAAGGCCTTGATGACGTCGACGTTGGTGTCGTAGATGCGCACGTACTTGATGGACTGCTGCTGGATGAGCTGCGCCACCTTGTCCGGCCCCGGCAGGTCGTCGGCGTTGCGGCCGTAGCAGATGCCGGTCTTGCCGCCGTGGCAGTGCCCTGCAAAAGCCCCACATCAGGATTTAGCCACCATTGATGCGTCCATTTAATATTCCAATTCCATGCCAGAAAAACAAACAATCTGAAGGTTGGGTAGATAAAGGTCATGGACATGAGGATTATAGATCATTGGATTTCCCCCAAAGGAACATATTCTCGGACACCATCACGGTACCATACACATTGCAGGTAGCTAGCACCCAGCGGGAAGCAAGGCATCTAGCACTCGCCGTCCACTTAACTATTCCAAAAGGGCAACCACTACTATCAAAGTATCAAGTAGCACCAGAAGACGAACTGAAGGAGCATGTGGTTCACGGACTCACCCACGAGAAGCAAGAAGAGGAACGCGGAAAACGCCGCCCCGTGCCGCCGCGCCATTGGCATCCAAACCCCGAGCTGGGCCTCCTCCGCGCTGACAAGACCTTGCTCTTGCCGTCCGCGCTCCTGTGCTGGCTACGCGGCCGGGGAGTATGACAGTTGAGTGGAGTGGAGGGAGGAAGAGAGAGGAGGGGGGAGGACGGGCTGATGCCTGACGCTGGCCACGGGGCGCAGGCGGCGCAGCGGAGCAGACGTGGAATGGAGTGCGCGCGTGACTGTTGCGGGCGGGCGGAAGCGGACGCGGACGCGAGGGGGTGCGTTATAAAATAGGGTTGAGGGCGTTTAAACAGAGGTCGCACGGGTCCGGAGTAGTAGAAACGGAAGGGGGGAGGGGAGGAGGGGAGCCGATGGACCGAGCAGCAGCGAGCAATTTCCTCAGGGAAAAAGAGTAGCGAGGAATGTTCGCTTGGACCGGGACCACACGGCTAAGGTTGACGCGTGAGCTCACGGGGTCTCGGTAAAAAAATGACCTTGGAACATTGGCTCGTGTCGAGTGACGTAGCTAATAATGTGAAATAGCTAAACTGATTTGTTTCCTGCCAGTGATTGCATTTTCCAAAGATCTTGGCTTTAACTATCGGTAATTGTAGCTGGCGAACGTTCGCTACATGGAGGTGGCAAATGAACCATCTTTGATGGAATTTTGAGTTGTAAAATAAGATCAAGCGACGGCAATTTTAAACGAAAATTGCCTTCTCGGAGAGAAAATGTCATGTCGCCTGAAGAAACTGCCACCTCGCCCACTGCCACACAACTAAAAAAATGCCATGCGAAGGTCCGCAAATACTACCCTCCCTCGCGAACGTTTGCCGGGAAAGGTGGTCCTTAAATAAAGGTCTCACGAGGGCGGTGGGATTTCATAGTGGCTTAAATCTTACTCCGACGCTTTGAAATACTCCTACGAGTGAAACTTATATGAACCACCTCTTATACTCCCTTCGTCCAAAAATAAGTGTCGGTGATTTAGTATAGACCCTCCGACACTTATTTTGTGACGGGAGGAGTATGAAACTTCTTCAACACCCATGTGAAAACATGTGTGGATGTCAACTAATTTGGAAAGCCTCACTAAAAAGCTAATTCGAAAAGACTAAAGCCTTTGCAATAAAAATACACATGAAATGCACACTTTTTTTAGAATCATGCAAGAAAGGAAACACAACCAGTTCAACAGCTACAAATCCAACAAAACAAAGCTAAATAAGCCTAAAACGACAAGATAAGACACGGAAGCTCGGCATGATGACCACCACTAAGAAGCAGCTAAGGAAGGATCGGTCGTCCTAAGCTTGCCATTTCCCATTGCTGGTTTCGTGGCTTGTCACTATAATGTTGCTTTATGTCGCACAACTGTGACTTCTTCACCTCTCTTGAGTTACGTTGAGACCACCGCTGGTCAATGAACGACACACCATAGTTTTGGCTCAGATTTAGGTTATGAGCATGTTTACATCCGCAGTGGCAACATCGTAGCGAATATTATTCAGCTTCCTCTCGAGTCTGTGTGTATGTGTTAAAAAACTGAATACTGGTCAAAAGAGACAACATTATTCAACCTTAAGCCACAACAAAAACCAACCATTTGCATGTATCATTTGTTTGGCATAATCCCGTCACTAGAGATAGAAGATCTGATGGTTGACCGTTGAAGAAAGTACTTGGGAGGCATGATTAGGCGGTGCTAGTGGGCAGAATAATTTTTTGCTTGCTCCATACCTAATTAACAGTCAAGGTCTAAATTGGGGACAAAATTAGTGTTATGAAACTATCTGTGGGAGGACAGTGAGCTTAAGTGCAATCATTCGAATGCAAATATCTCTTAATTATGACTGTAGGATTTGTGTGAATGGATATATTACGAGCCGATAAACCCTTTTACTCATATGTCAATATCCCTTTTATTCTTATTGTTCCTTAATTTCTCGAGGATGAGAAAAACTTAAGGTCAGGGGAGTTGATGAGTCGATATTTCGT
This sequence comes from Aegilops umbellulata, assembly GCA_032464435.1. NCBI lineage: Eukaryota > Viridiplantae > Streptophyta > Magnoliopsida > Poales > Poaceae > Aegilops > Aegilops umbellulata. The sequence continues at coordinate 348,832,349 of CP136056.1, forward strand.
CACTTTTGTAAGCTGGTTTTGAGTTGGTTTTCATAGGGTTTTCGATATTTCTCACGCCTTTTTGACGCTAATACTTTGAGAAAGAAAACAACTTAGTTTTGCTATTGATGTGCAGGAATAAATATAGTTGGAAGAAAACCAATCAATATCCTGTCAAATAAAGCCATTTGGAGCAACTTATTCTTTAGACAAAAATTCAACCAAGCAACCAGAGGGCAAGACGGCGCATGGTACAAACGCTCCCGCTTTTACCGTTACTATTGCTATTGCTACTGCTATTAAACTATCATAATACTTTTCTACTGATCACTTTGCTGAAAATAATTAATCTCCAGGTGTGGTTGAATTGACAACTCAGCTGCTAATACTTACAAATATTCTTTGGCTCCCCTAGTGTCGAATCTATAAATTTGGGTTGAATATGTTGGGGAACGCAGTAATTTCAAAAAAAATCCTACGCACACGCAAGATCTATCATGGTGATGCATACCAACGAGCGGGAGAGAGTGTCCATGTACCCTCGTAGACCGAAAGCGGAAGCGTTTTATCAACGCAGTTGATGTAGTCGTACGTCTTCACGATCCGACCAATCCTAGCACCAAACGTACGGCACCTCCGTGTTCAGCACATGTTCAGCTCGATTACGTCCCTCGTACTCTTGATCCAGTTGATGCCGGGGGACAGTTCCGTCAGCACGACGGTGTGGTGATGGTGATGATGAAGTTACCAGCGCAGGGCTTCGCCTAAGCACTCCGACGATATGACCGAGGTGTGTAACTGTGGAGGGGGGCACCGCACACGGCTAAGAGATTGTCTGTTGTGCCTTTTGGGTGTCCCCTGCCCACGTATATAAAGGAGGGAGGAGGAGGAGGCCGGCCCTAGAGGGGGCGCGCCAAGTGTGGGGAGTCCTACTAGGACTCCCAAGTCCTAGTAGGATTCCCCTTTTCCTTTCCGGATTAGGAGAGAAGAAAGAGGGAAAGAGAGAGGGGGTAGGAAAGGGCAAGGGGGGCGCCGCCCCCTTTCCCCTAGTCCAATTCAGACCCATGGAGGGGGGGCTCCTTCCCTTTGGCCTGCCTCCTCTATTCCCGTATGGCCCAATAAGGCCCAATACTTCTCCCGGCGATTCCCATAACTCTTCGGTACTCCAAAAAATACCTGAATCACTCGGAATCTTTCCGATGTCCGAATATAGCCTTCCAATATATCGATCTTTACCTCTCGACCATTTCGAGACTCCTCGTCATGTCCCCGATCTCATCCGGGACTCCTAACAAACTTCGGTCATCAAATCACATAACTCATAATACAGTCATCGGACGTTAAGCGTGCGGACCCTACGGGTTCGAGAACTATGTAGACTTGACCGAGACACATCTCCGGTCAATAACCAATAGCGGAACCTGGATGCTCATATTGGCTCCTACATATTCTACGGAGATCTTTAACGGTCAACATGCATAACAACATACATTGTTTCCTTTGTCATCGGTATGTTACTTGCCCGAAATTCGATCGTCGGTATCCTCATACCTAGTTCAATCTCGTTACCGGCAAGTCTATTTACTCGTTTCGTAATGCATCATCCCGCAACTAACTCATTAGTCACAATGCTTGCAAGGCTTATAGTGATGTGCATTGCCGAGAGGGCCCAGAGATACCTCTCCGATACACGGAGTGACAAATCCTAATCTCGATCTATGCCAACTCAACAAACACCATCGGAGAGACTTGTAGAGCATCTTTATAATCACCTAGTTACGTTGTGATGTTTGATATCACACAAGGTGTTCCTCCGGTATTCGGGAGTTGCATAATCTCATAGTCTGAGGAACATGTATAAGTCATCAAGAAAGCAGTAGCAATGAAACTGTAACGATCATAATGCTAAGCTAACGAATGGGTCTTGTCCATCACATCATTCTCCTAATGATGTGATCCCATTCATCAAATGACAACACATGTCTATGGTTAGGAAACATAACCATCTTTGATAAACGAGCTAGTCAAGTAGAGGCACACTAGGGACAGTTTGTTTTGTCTATGTATTCACACATGTACTAAGTTTCTGGTTAATACAATTCTAGCATGAATAATAAAAATTTATCATGAAATAAGGAAATAAATAATAACTTTATTATTTCCTCTAGGGCATATTTCCTTCAGTCTCCCACTTGCACTAGAGTCAATAATCTAGTTCACATCGCCATGTGATTTAACACCAATAGTTCACATCACCATGTGATTAACACCCATAATTCACATCGCCATGTGACCAACACTCAAAGGGTTTACTATAGTCAGTAATCTTAGTTCCCATCGCCATGTGATTAACACCCAAAGTGTACTAAGGTGTGATCATGTTTTTCTTGTGAGAGAAGTTTAGTCAACGGGTCTGCCATATTCAGATCCGTATGTATTTTGCAAATTTCTATGTCAACAATGCTCTGCATGGAGCTACTCTAGCTAATTGCTCCCACTTTCAATATGTATCTAGATTGAGACTTAGAGTCATCTGGATCAGTGTCAAAACTTGCATCGACGTAACCCTTTACGACGAACCTTTTGTCACCTCCATAATCGAGAAACATATCCTTGTTCCACTAAGGATAATTTTGACCGCTGTCCATCTACTCCTAGATCACTATTGTACTCCCTTGCCAAACTCAGTGTAGGGTATACAATAGATCTGGCACACAGCATGGCATACTTTATAGAACCTACGGCTGAGGCATTGGGAATCACTTTCATTCTATTTCTATCTTCTGTCGTGGTCGGGCTTTGAGTCTTACTCAATTTCACACCTTGCAATACAGGCAAGAACTCCTTCTTTGACTGTTCCATTTTGAACTACTTTCAAAATTTTGTCAAGGTACGTACTCATTGGAAAAACTTATCAAGTGTCTTGATCTATCTCTGTAGATCTTGATGCTCAATATGTAAGCAGCTTCATCGAGGTCTTTCTTTGAAAAACTCCTTTCAAACACTCCTTTTATACTTTTCAGAAAATTCTACATCATTTCCGATCAACAATATGTCATTCACATATACTTATCTGAAAGGTTGTAGTACTCCCACTCACTTTCTTGTAAATACAGGCTTCATCGCAAGTCTGTATAAAACTATATGCTTTGATCAACTCATCAAAGCGTATATTCCAACTCTGAGATGCTTTGCACCAGTCCATGGATGGATCGCTAGAGCTTGCACATTTTGTTAGCACCTTTAGGATCGACAAAACCTTCTGGTTGCATCATATACAACTCTTCTTTAAGAAATCCATTAAGGAATGTAGTTTTGACATCCATTTGCCAGATTTCATAAAATGTGGAAATTTGCTAGCATGATTCAGACAGACTTAAGAATCGCTACGAGTGAGAAAATCTCATCGTAGTCAACACCTTGAACTTTGTCAAAAACCTTTTTCGACAAGTCTAGCTTTATAGATAGTAACACCACTATCAGCGTCTGTCTTCCTCTTGAAGATCTATTTATTTTCTATGGCTTGCCGATCATCGGGCAAGTCAACCAAAGTCCACACTTTGTTCTCATACATGGATCCCATCTCAGATTCATGGCCTCAAGCCATTTCGCCGAATCTGGGCTCATCATCGCTTCCTCATAGTTCGTAGGTTTGTCATGGTCAAGTAACATGAACTCCAGAATAGGATTACCGTACCACTCTGGTGCGGAACGTACTCTGGTTGACCTACAAGGTTCTGTAGTAACTTGATCCAAAGCTTCATGATCATCATCACTAACTTCCTCACTAATTGGTGTAAGCATCACTTGAACAGATTTCAGTGAAGAAATACTTTCCAATTCGGGAGAAGGTACAATTACCCCATCAAGTTCTACCTTCCTCACACTCACTTCTTTCGACAGAAACTCCTTCTCCAGAAAGGATCCATTCTTAGCAACAAAGATCTTGCCTTCGATCTGTGATAGAAGGTGTACCCAACAGTCTCTTTTGGGTATCCTATGAAGATACATTTCTCCGATTTGGGTTCGAGCTTATCAGGTTGAAGCTTTTTCACATAAACATCGCAACCTCAAACTTTAAGAAACTACAACTTGGATTTCTTGCCAAACCACACACTACAAAAACAGACACATCCGTGGCATTTTGGGCCGAACGAAAAAAAATTATGTCATACTTATGACACTTCTATGACGATAATTGTGACAAAACCCGGTATCATCATAGATGTGGTGGGATCCTACTTCTATGACAAAAAATCATGACAGAAAATGGGCTTTTCATCCTGGACGGGCCGGAGATGCAGCTGCATGACATTCTTTGGGCCGTCCATGATGGAAAAAACCGTGGTAGAAGCGAGGGCGAGGAAAATATCGGGGTGTTCCCGGTTACGGTGGGTGGTCGGGGTCGAGCGATGTGCGTTTCTCTCGTACACACACGTGCGTGGGTGCGAGGCGTTGGGCTCTAACTGAACCCGAGCGATTGCACTGGAGGCTACGCGTTATTGAACCTCAGCGATCGATCGATGGTTGTTAACTGAACCAGATCGAGCGATTCCTTCACTACTTCTGCTAACTGAAGCCGATCAATGCTGCCTCTGGATGAACAGTGAGCGTTGCTGGGGGGGTTTGGATGAACAGTTCCCGGTTGGGGTGGATGAACAGGACCCCGTGGTGTTTCCTTTGGATGAACAGGACCCCGATCGATCGAGCCGGTTGGGATTGGATGAACAGGACCCCGTGGATGGCTGGATGAACAGGACCACCCCGTCGAGGGCTAGACGAACAGTAGATGGTGGAGGGCTGGATGAACAGCAGCCCGTGGAGGGGTGGTTGAACAGGAGCCCGTGGAGAGGGTTGGTTGAACAATAGCCGGTGGAGTAGCGCGCGGTGGAGGCTGGATGAACAGGAGCCCATGGAGGAACAGTCGCAGGTGGAGGCTGGAGGAGGTCGACGGTGGATGAACAGTAGCCCGTGGAGGCTGGAGGAGGTTGAGGTGGAGATGAATAGTATCTCGTGGAGTCCCGTTTTGCGATACGCCACACCCCTCCTGATGAACAGGACTCCTTTTCGACCGTAGCGCTCCAACACAAGTCCGTTTCCTCCATTTTGCGGTACGCCACACCCCTCCCGATCAACAGGACCCCCGTTTCGACCGTAGGAGGTCTGTTTCCTCCGTTTTGCGATACGCCAAACCCCTCCCGATGAACAGGATCCCGTTTCGAACGTGGCCGGTCGAACACAAGGCCATTTCCTCCGTTATGCGGTACGTCGGGCCTCGTTTCCGTTGGCTGTTCCGTCCAAGCCCCCCCCTCGATGAACACGATGACGCATTCCGTTCCAACCCAGCCGGTTGGCTCCCCATGAACACGACGACGACGTAGTTTCTCCGTTCCGACCCAGCCATCTACACGAGCCCTGGTCGTACGTATGCACGAGTAAGCGTTCGAGACCCCGTCCGTATGTATGTACGTGGCCGTATTTTCTTTCTTGCACACTGGCCGTTGTACGTACGTGTACATGCTACGTGCGTGCCTCTACATCGACCAGTATGTACGTACATGTTCGCGACCAGACAACGCTACGTACGCTTCGATCAGGTGGGTCCCGACTGTCAGGCACTTCCTTGCGTGCGAAGATGTAGCTTGTGGGTCCCAGCAATCAGGGGGGCGAATCTTTTTTTTCGGACGCACTTCCTTGCGTGCGAAGATGTAGCTGGTGGGTCCCAGAAGTCAAGGGGGAAACGTTTTTTCGCAAAATACGGTTGCCCGTCCGGTGGGTCCCTGCTGTTAGGTGGAGGAATCATTATTTTCCACGTAATAAGGAGGCACTTCCTTGTGACCGACGTGGACCCAGCTGTCAGCCTCTCCACGTACAGTACTCTTCCGATGGAAGTCAGTCGTTGACCACATTGACCATGCCGCGCCGAGAGCACCAGGGCGGTGGACGACGGCAGGCCTAGGAAGGGGACGATGCGGAGCCGGGGAAGAAGCGGCAGTGGAAGCCCGCGCGGAGAGGAGTACGAGGGTTCACTAGTTCGGCTGCGGTGTGAGGATGCCGTCGCCGCAGGGCCTGGCCAGCGGTGGGAATAGTAGGGGGCGGTGAGGCCTCCGCGGCAGCACAACCGGCCACGAGAGGCAGGAGCATGCGGCACAACCGGTGCTGCTTTGGGCGGCTGGAGTAAGAAGACCAGAGGTTGAAGAAGCACTAAGGCCATTGGATGGACATCGTGCGGTCACTGGAGCTAGAATCGTTCATACTGACTAAGCTGACAAAGCACTCCGTCCCCGTCAACTTAGCAGGCCCACAAGTCATCCTCCCACCAAGGTGGGTCCCAACTAGTATGGGGAGTATTCATATTTTTGTGCGTAATAAGGAGGCACTTCCGGTGGGTCCGAGCTGACAGCGTGGGGAACATTTTTTGCGTGAAATACGGTGGCCCGTCCGGTGGGTCCCAGCAGTCAGGGGGGAATGTTTTTTTCACCAAATACGATGGCCCGTCTGGTGGGTCCCTGCTGTCAGGTCGAGCAATAATTATTTTCCGCGTAATAAGGAAGCACTTCCTTGCGGTTGTTGTGGACCCAGCTGTCAGCAGTGGAAGACCGCGCGGAGAGGAGTACGAGGGTTCACTGGTTCGGCTGCGGTGTGAAGTTGCCGTCGCCGCAGAATAACAGGGGGTGTGGGTGAGTGGAGGGATGGCCTGGCCAGTGGTGGGAGTAGTAGGGGGCGGTGAGGCCTCCCCGGCAGCACAGCCGGCCACGGGAGGCAGGAGCAGGCGGCACGACCGGCGCTGCTTTGGGCGGCTAGAGCAAGAAGACCAGAGGTTGAAGAAGCACTACGGCCGTTGGATGTACATCGTACGATCACTGCAGCTAGAATTGTTTATATTGACTAAGTTGACAAAGCCCTTGGTACGCGTCAACTTAGTAGGCCCACAGGCCAGCCTCCGAAACGTTGCGCCCCAGATGTCAGGGGGAGGAATCATCTTTTGGGCGGCCAAAGCTAGAATATCCGAGATTGAAGAAGAAGCACGACATCCGTTGGATAGACATCCAACGGCCACTGCTGCTAGAACCGTGTGTTGACTATAAGTTGACAAAGCCTTGCATACGTGTCAACTCTGTTTTTTTAGGGGACGCGCCAACTAAGTAAGGCCAGAAGTGTGTGGCAGAGAACTTATAGCCCATTTGAGATTTGTAAGAATGTGTAGCCCATTTTTGAATTCTAATGGAATTTACTACAGCCCATTAACAGTTTGTTAAAAGTACAGCCCATTTCAATCAACCGTTCAAGATAGAATTCAAAAAAAATTCCCACATTTTGATGGGATCCGAAATATTTTTATCTCGAAATTTCTAGTGAGATTAAATATAAATTTGTATTAAGTAAAAATCCAACGAAACATTGCGCGCGCAACAATTTAGAAATTAAGATTTTAAAAATGCATAAATAATATTTTATAAACTAATTTCGTGTTTGGTGCATTTTTTTATAGCTACTGCCCAGTTTTTGTAATTACATCCCATTTATTATTTTTTAAAGCCCATTTTCCTGTTAAGCCTAATGTATCCCTCCTAGGAAAGATTTGCAGCCCAGCGGGGCGGAGAATAACAAGTTGACCTTGCCTGGGTATTCCTCAAAAAAACGTATAGCTGGGCTAGCCATTTTCATCTTGAAAAAAATTAATATCTGGGCTGGATATCTGTCCTGGGCTAGACGGGCCACAGCCCGCCCAGTAAATACCCTGCTCTCCTCTGAACAACAACGAAAACATCGCCAAGAATAACTCTGCAGTGCCCACGCCTCAAAAACACAAATACTGCTCGAGCTGCTTGGTCCCAGCTGTCGGCCGCACCTTGTGCAATTCTCTCGTTTATATTGACTACATAGGTTGACAATGGTGTGGGACCGTGATGTCAGAAAATCAGGAGGAAGCAAAAAAAATTATAGTTGTACATAATAAGGAGGCACTTGCGTACGTACGGCAATGGCCCTAGTGGGTCCCTACTGTCATCCAGTCAAAATAAAGTCATCTCCTCAATCCTCATATTCATTTACCATGTTAACAATGCTCGGCGCCACAGCGAGCGCAACAACTCGAAGGACGACGGAGAGGGCCTCGCGGGCCCTACGGATGGTCTGATACAGCGCCCGCTGCTCATTCAGGAAGCCAGGATAATCGGACACCTATGAGCACCTTCGTGAGACTAAGACGGCATGAAACGGTAAGGCCGCGTTTGGGAGCTCTGGTTTATTTCACGCCTGTATTCAGATACAAGTATAATTTACTCGTCATCGCAAACAACGCGTAAAATACAGGCGTAATGAAACCGAGGGCCCGAGGTCTGTAAGTAAAACCGGCGGGTTACGCGTGTAATTTGAGAGACCAGTGTATATTTTACTAGTCGAAATCGACCAACCAAGCGCTTCGCCCGAGACCAACTGCCTTTATTTACAAGCGTCAGTTTTACAAGCGGCTTTGGTTGGAAAACTACGATCCAATCACGGCCTAAGATGATGAGTTGGTCGGAAGATCATATGGTTTCACGTCTAACCTACCCGACTTGTCGTATAGGCTATGAATGAAACATAAGACGATGAACTTCTTAAGCACGGATACAACAGAAGAGGATGATCTTCTTAACAAGCAAATCACTGGCATTAGATCGACATGCAAAACAATATGAAGCATTATTCTCAGGAGGCACGGTGAACAGCTCGTGATGCCGCATGCCACAATATTCTAAGCTCAACTTTGCAATCAAACACATGGCCTGGCATTACATAGACAATATTCAGAACAAACTCTTAAAATATCTTACATAAGTCAACATTCATTTGACTATGCATCTCAGTAGAGTAAATATTTACTTCTAAACTGAAGAGAGGAATAGGAAAAAACGATCGACGTTGCTTACAGCAAAGGGCATCCCACTCAAAAATATCAAATGCATGTCTTCTGGCTAACATCAATGAGCAAAAATTGACAAGGTTTTCCAATTCCAATATATTAAACTAATGTCAACTTTGACAAGCTTTTCCCATTCAAAATATGTAATGCCTATGATTGTGGAACGGGCAGGGTTTGTCATCAGTTTATCATCTGATAGTCCGGTGGCTCAAGGTGATGACGAATGATTATAGAACCATTCGATGTATTGTGCATGATGAAGTATTATGGAGGACACGAACCATCTGAACATTTTGTGCAGTTCCACTAAAATCAAGCTGAGCATCCCTGTGGATTTCGTATTTATATGCTGCCAGAAAACAAAGACACACCCGCACACACATGAATATTGGCCGCGGTGTCAACCCACCAATCGATGGACTCACAAATTGAAAGTACGGTAAACAGATTACCATACCCAGATGCCCCAGCATTGTTGCTTAGAGTGACATTGACAGACTTGGAGTCCTGTCCTGGCTTCTTGGTACTTGTTTGGGCACTTGTTTGCCCACTGTTCCTCTGAACCACAAGTAAAGCAGCCATCTCCCCTTTTGTCTTTCTTCTTACCCTTCTTAATGGCCGACGCTGGCAGCACCATTCAAACATATAGTCCGGTGGCTCAAGGTGACGACGAATGATTAGAGAACCATTCGATGTATTGTGCATGATGAAGTATTATGGAGGACACAAACCATCTGGACATTTTGTGCGGTTCCACTAAAATCAAGCTGAGCATCCCTATGGATATCGTATTTATATGTTGCAAGAAAACAAAGACACAACAGCACACACATGAATATTGCCCCCAGTGTCAACCCACCAATCGATGGACTAACAAACTGAAAGTATGGTAAATATATTACCATACCCAGATGCCCCATGATTGTTGCTTAGAATGACATTGATAGATTTGGAGTCCTGTCCTGGCTTCCTGTACTTGTTTGGGCACTTTTTGCCCAGTGCACTCCACGTGTTGTAGAGTTTCCTATGCTCTCTACAGACTATAGTCATGTCACCAGCGTCTACTAATACTCTGTAAAGCTTCTCGATCATTCCTTGTGTAATGTAGCACAAACAGTGACTGCTTCTTTCTAGAAAGTGGTAAGACCAACCGGACCCACCAATGCAGCAGTTTTCCTTAGACACATTGGCTCCTTTTGTGCAGTTCAACTAAATTCGAAGTCGGAATAAAACCAAGCTTTAATTTTGATATCCCTGTAAGCAATAATAGGTATAAGGGAAACAATTACTGAGAAATAACGGTTGATGACTTGTACTCCCAGAAGAAAAACATCTACTGATCTACCTTATCTTAATGGGGAACAAAGCAGGAGAGTAGCAATTCTCAATCAGTGTGATTCATTCATATTAATTGAGACATTATCTTAACAATGCCTTTTTTCAACATGTATAAAGAACGACAAAGCAGAAAAGTATCATTCCTAAAACAATGCGACTGATTCATTTTAACAGAGACATTATCTTAACAATACCTTAGTTAAACATGTAGAAAGAACTACAAAGCAGGATAGTACCATTTGTAAAACACTCTAACTGATATATAATAACAGAGACATTATCTGAACAATACATTTCTTAAACATGTACTCCGGCCAATCTCTAACAGAAATGGTACTCCCGCCGATCCCTAACAAGTGTTGCAGTTTTGAACTAAGATTCAGTAGTTAATTCTGAGGAAAGTAGGTACTGACCTTTCAAGACCAAGATTTGAAACAACTCCTAAGGAAGATTTAGAAGAGATCTCAACATATATATGGAAATCCGGTCTCATTTTGTGCAGTTCCACCAAAATTAAGCGAAGCAAAATGTCGCAATAGTAACAAGTTGAATAGATATCCCTGTTTTAACAGAGGAAAAAAAGGAATCAATTACTGGCCAATAAAGGAGGATGAAACATGCGGCCACAAAAATGGTAATCCCGCCAATCCCTAACAAGTGTTGCAGTTTTGAAATAAGACTCAATAGTTAATTCTGAGAGTGGCATTGCTTAATGTATTTAAAACAATACCAATACAAGTAGCACAACATCTCAAAACACACTGCACGATCATGTGGATGAAGGCAAATACCAACCTGTCATGACGCACACAAGATCACAGGAAATCCAATGTCATTTTGTGCAGTTGCACTGAAATCAAGTAAAGTCGCCGGTGTGACATTTAAGTTTGCTGCAGCAACAAGTTGAATAGATACCCCTGATTTAACAGAGGCAAAAAAAGAAACAATTACTACCAATAAAAGAGGATAAACATGCGGCCACGAAAAGAAGCATCTACCTTATCTTGATCGAAAACAAAGTATAGGACAGTAGCATTTCTAAAACGGTTGCATCAATTCATATTAACAGAGAAATTCTCTTAAAATAGTTCAGTAGTTAATTCTGAGAGTGGCATTGCTTAATTTTACCATCAGCATTAGATTAAGAAAAAGCATAAACAGTTCCAGGGGCGAGTGGGCGCAACAACACCATGTGCTTCCATCTACTTATAAAGGGGGTGATGCAGAGTTTGTTGTAACAAAGCAACAAGCATCATGTCTGGGTTGGTACCATTTTTGTTCACTACTTAATTGGAAAAGAGAGCAATACAATAGCTTCAATTCAACATTTATTTAAAACAGTACCAATACAAGTAGCACAACATCTCAAAACACACTGCACGATCATGTGGATGGGACATGGGACATGCCAGCACCATGTGCGTCCACACGTATAAATGGGTGATGCAGAGTATGTAGCCAAGCAGCATATCTGCGTTGGTCCCATATTTGTTCTCTTTGAAACTTTTTCCTATGTGAGGGCAGCAAATCTAGTCCTGCACAAACTACCCGACCCCCCAGTTTCTTTCCCTTTTCAACAAAGAGTTCGGTTCCTTACAGATGTGTGTACTAGGTTACCCCCCTTTTCCCTTTTCGACCAACAAAGCGGCTGGATAGCTAGTCTATACTACTTTCCCTCCCTCCTTTCCTCATTGAACCACGTCCTAGATTCATGCTCCACCCCACCGCACCCTTCTTTCCTCTTTGAACCAAGACCTAGATTCGACTATAGAATTGAAAAAGATCCGCATGCAGCTAGACCAATGACGGTTTCAAAGAAACTTATACCTTAGGGTCGTCGGGATGTGTCAAGGCGTGCGGCGGGAGGTCGGATCTGCCCACACTACGTACGGCAGCAAGGAAGAAGGGGTCGGTGGCCCTCCCGCACAGGCGCTGGGTGAAAGAGAAAAGCGCAGCCGGCAGTGCATTGCCTCCCTCGCCGAAGGCGATAGAATGACCGTTGCACCTCCTCCCCTTCCCGGTGCGACGGGATCCGAACGCCTCCTTTGCCAGCTGTGAGGGGGGTGAGAGAGAAAGAGGCCACAACGCAGTCTTGTTTAGATCTGGTGAAGAGGGTGAGAGACTGTGAATATAGCAAACCCTAGCAAAGGAACGCCGAGCCTCCAGCGTGTATATATATGTAGTGCGGCGAGAGTGTGGAGAGTGCAAACCCTAGCGAACAAGCGCTGAGGCTCCAGCTTATATATATATACTTTAGTACGGACTGAGCTCCGGTGCCTTAACTGCACCTGCTTTTGGCTGTATGATACGTGGTCCAGCCACATTTTGGGCCCACCTGTCATAAACCCAAAGGCAGGTGCACTAAAGTCAATAAAGTTGCGTCCATATAGTACTCGTGTATACGACTAATATATAGTGGAGTTGTTTTCTTATTCTCTCCATAACAATTGTTTTAAATTGTGTAAGTACAAAACGAAACTCTTTATTTAACGTACTAGTGAAGAAAACTACTACTTCTGATGAACTAACGATCCACGCGTCCTGGTCGCACTTCCTGTCCTTCACCTGCAGTACACTACATTCCCTTAAGTGAACAACCACACATGCGCCAAATTATCGGAAAGGTGTGAGAGTGTGTACAAATAAAGAATTTTAATTTCAATTATCGGAAAGGTTTCAGAGTATGTACAGTTTGCCCTCTCTAATAATTATGGTTTGTTGTGTTCGGCCTAAACTTGGTCAAACTTTACAAAGTTTGACTCCAGTCAAATCTAATATGCGGAGTAATAAAAATGGAGGGCTACTACGTCCATCCGGGTTTTTAGTCCACACGATTTTTTAATCAAAGTTAATAGCTGGACAAATAAAATTACAGAGGAGCTGGAGACAAAGTTGTGAGAAGGCTTAGAAATCAATACAAAACTTATGCTCTTAGTACCAACGTCGATCCTTCTTCGCGGAAACATTTGGTTCATAGCCAATTGTGTGATAAAATTGCACCAACGTGAAAGACGACTGCTTCTCCAACGCAACCAAGGTGAACTGACGAAGGATATCATCTTTGTGGGTAACAAGCAAAGAGCACTGATGGAAGACAACTTCTTTTCATTGAAAATCGATCAGCTTCACCAGCCGACGCAACCATGAGGCGCAACCATGAGCATCGATAGGTCATCATGGTGACGCATCATCCATTTGGCATCAAGTTTGGGTGAGGCACCTATGAAGGTTGACAAATCCTCACTGTGGTCTGTTTCTTCTCAGTAATCAAGCTCGAGGAAGGAAGAACCACGTGGCAGAGGACAGTGAGGCGGAACAACAATGGCCATCCAATTTTGTGCAGTTCCACTAAAATTGAGGAAGACATGCCCGGGTATGGAGATACGCATCGCTGTTTCCAAAGATATAAAAAAGGGATATAGTGTTGTTACTTTGTTTTACAAGATTAACAATGACATCTCAATTGTCAATAAGAATTATGAAAAGTACACCAACAAACAGAAGTATCATGATTATCTTGATGGGAACAAAACCAGGATACCCGAGAAAAAAACATTTCTTCATTTAACCAGTGATAGTGTTAGATTAGCAGCAGCAATAGGAGCATATGGACAATTACCGCACAACCACCATGTACTTTTTGTCGAAACTACATGTATACCTCCACCGAGGCATAAAATCAGGACAACTTTTCGAGTGGCATTTCCTCTATAATAGTAGGTGATGTTGGACCAGCCGACAAACCCTAGCTACTATACATGGGGAGCTGGGGAGTAGTCGCACAGAAGAAAACCTGCATGCAGCGACCTGGAGAGCTAGACCAGTACAAGAAGTTATACCTCAGGTGGGCGAGATGTCGCTCAGGCGGGCGGGCGGGATTTGCCCACACGACGGCAGCGAAGAAGGGCGTGAAGGACCTTCGTCCGCGCCAGCGCCGACTCCGAGAGGACGGTGCGCATCGGCTTCCTCCATCGCCGACGGTGACAACGTAAACGCTGCACCTCCTCACCTCCCGAGCGTACGGGATTCGGCCGGATCCGTGACCACCGGTGAGGAGAGAGATAGTGTGGACACTGTCATCTTGCTTTGATATGGAGAGGGTGAGAAAACGAGACGCGAGAAACTCTATCAAACAAGAGGCTATAATGGAGTAAAAAAATCTCTCTATAGTAGTGGTTTTAAATAGAATACACGCGTTCCCGGAAAAAAGAAACGAAAATTGGCGGACAATTTTTTAGCATACCAAGAAAGAAAACTCGATCAAAAACACACCCCCGCTTCCCGGTCACGAGAGTCGTCGCGCACACAGACATAGACATAGACATGCATATCCGTGTTTACGTAAAATTCCATTTCCATCTCCATCTCCAATCATATTTGTCCAACTGGCACATTATTTACATTGTTAATTATATACGCAGCAATATTAACGTACATCATCTCTTGTTTGCGGGCGTCCGGACCGCTGCCATGGCCGCTCCTGACCAACCCAAACCCTCTTCATCACCCGCGCGTGCTTCCCGCCCAAAATGGTCAGTGCCGCATTCATGCCCGGCCAGAGCAGACGTGACCTCTCACTGGCGCCGGCATTGAAGCGGCGCGCCGGCCGAGAGAGCGTCGCCTGCGCTGCTTCCTGGTGCACGCGACTGCTCTGCGTTCAAAGGTTGCAATAGCCGGCCACAACATGCATGCAAGAAGTTCTTGGGAATCCATGCTACCGCTAGCTGTCCTCCCCCAACTCATCAATCTCTTCCAGTAGTACTAGTACGCCATGGCGCGATCCATCGACAAGCAGGCGGGAAAGTTATCGTATACTCGGTTTGCGGTGAGCGGCAAGCCGAGCGACCGTGTGGGGTCGAGCCGTGGAGGAGGGTGAGACAGAACGCGACAGACGTGATTTAAACATTGGTTTTGCTCGATGGCGCGATCCAACGAAACGAAACGTTGATTTCTCTCCGTTTCCATTTTTCTCCAGAAAAACGGAAACTTTCCACTCCATTTTCATTCCTACTCCAAGGTTGCCCCGTTACAACATTCCATCAAATACAAAGGAAAACTAGCACGCATGCTGATGCATCTCAATGATTCAGAGATCATAGCCAATATTTACTTCACAACTAAAGACAAAAGTTGTGAGAGCGTGTACGAAAGAAAAACTACTGACGGGGTCACTACGACTTAAACCCTAAACCCTAAACAGGATTTAATTTCCTGGCCAGGTAGAACCTGTCGAAGGAAAGACGGCTGGCACCCTCGGATCATACGATGCTTTCGTGCAGTTCCACTAAAATCAAGCTGAGCGTCCCTGATGGCAAAGATATTGAAGAAGTGTGATTAGAATAATAGTACTGGCACTAATTCATGAGACATAAACTCATCACAAGTAGAAGCCGGTAGAAGTAGAGAAAGATCGACATGGAGATGGAGCTACATGGAGAGCTGCGGCAGTGGAGAAAGCCGGCTCCAAAAGGAAGATGGACTACCTGGGACGTCGGGCTATAGCTAGAAGGGCGGTTGGGAAGCGGCATCGGCCCATACCGCGTGACCCCGGATTGGGACGCACCGACTGTGGATTTTCTCCCTCACCGATGTCGACCGCGTCTACGCAGAACATTATTCCCTTCCCGCAGCTGCGGGATCAGGCCGGATATGTGACCAGCGGTGTGGCCACCGTCGTTCTATGCTTCTGAAGAGAGCAACCCAAGCAAGCAGGCTTGTAGCTTAGGCTCCTGCTAGTGTACATATAGTGGTTTTCTTTTTCTCTCCATATCAACCATTTTATATTGCGTACGGGTCATTGAAGGGTTAAATGATGGTTGCTTCTTCCGACTAACTTACTGTGTGATTTGACTGCTTCTTTAGTGGCCCCTACACATACTCCCCCTACGTGTATGCAACAATCACACGTACACATGGACGCAAAAACGCGCGTGACACCCTAATGCATGCATGTCTGAGCACAGGACGGAACACACACGGTCACGCTCAAGTGCTCAACCTACACGTGCATGCACACACATACTCAGCCAGGGTGACACTACTAGGGAAAAGCCTAGCAGCAGCGAGGGTTTTGGGCCTCTCAGTAGCGCGGGCACCGGCGCTACTAATAAGGCACTAACGTATAGCAGTAGCGCCGATTGTCCCACGCTACTGCTATACATGAATAGCTGTAGCGCTCTTTGGGAAAGGGCGCTACTGATATTATCTGCAGTGCTGTCTGCTGGGACGCGCTACTGATAATGCGGCGATACTGCTAAATTTCCCCCCTCGCTACTACTAGTTTATTTATTAGTTTTTTCCTGCATATTTGTTTTGTATTTGAATAGGCTTTATACAATAATCTTTAGGATATCATACACATACAAATGTAATCATAGCATATACATACAATTAGTCTCATCAAATCATGTCATCATCATAATCATCATCCAACACAAAGTGGTCTCTCGTCATCATCTCGAAAATAGCGATACAAGTCTCGAATGATATGCAAATACATCATCATCCATCTAAACAATGATTGTCGGATTATCCTTTACAATCTCGGAGTAGGGTTCCTTCTTGTCGATGATCCTTGCTTTCACTCAATTTTTCCAGGCGGCCAACGTGTTGCTAAACTTGGTCATGGCGTGTTTGTTTATCTTCTTCATTGCCGGGTCCTCATCTGGATCTTTATAATCATTCTCATTCCGGCCCGGGAACAAGAATATCTGGTGAAACTTCTTTAGGAGGGAGCTCCTCATATTTTCTATCTTCTGTAGTTTCTCATCGTTGATGGTGGCGGTTGTCCGTATGATGCAACCTATTTGATTGCCGTAGCATCGACGCGCTTCCTCGGGCGCCGTTGGCTCAAAATTGCCGTCGTCCACCTTCGTGACCACCACTCTAGTAGTCCTGAGTTTGTTAGGAACCCGTTGCCTCTTTGCTTTCGGTTCTACACCGGCTCCGCTCCCCGAGGCAGCGCCGGTCTCAGTCTCGGCGCCGGTCTCGATGCCGGTCTGAGTCTGAGCGCCGGTCTCAGTCTCAGCACCGGTCTGCGTGTCGGTCTCAGTCCCCGATGCCACCGGTGGGCCCATCAATAACATCGGTTGAACATCGGTAAGGCTAAAAAATTCGTCTGCCGCCCAGTAGGCGTCGTCGCAATCACCAGAACCCTGCCCTTCATCGTTGCTAGCCATGTTTCCTATGATTAAATCTAGTCAATTAATTCTAGAACTAATAAAATGAATAATGACATAAAAAAGGCCTATTGTTTTGCAGGAATGTTGACTCCTTCCTGGTGCGGCAAATCATGGGCACTCGATATGTCCTAGTTTGTAGCACAAGTCATGCCGAAATTCACGGAAAATTTCGGCATGACCTTTGCTAAAAAGTGGACAAATCGAGAACCTGAAATTTGCCAGAAAAGAAATGAATCAACATTCCGGCAAAACATAGGCCACTAAGCATCATTCCCTGGAAACAGTGTCCAAATATACATGAGCAACCACATGTCCAAATTTCGCAAGCTAATTCAAAAACAAAGTGTAGAAGAAAATTCATTTAACTACTAATAGAACAAAATTCATTTAACTACTAATTTCAGTTAACTACTAATATCTGGTTCACCTAGGGTATCTTGGGTGGGAAACAAATAGTAAAGCAATCATCATCTGTCTTTTTATTAAATTAAAGCAATCATCAGCGTGCTATCATTATTTTTGGATCCATCCACTGGTTGTTACCATCACTCTAAATTTCTGCATGCTCTCCTTACATAATCTCACCATATTTTTTTCGTATGCATGTTAGATATTGTACACAGTCATGCTGAACATGTAGAGAAAAAGAGAAGAGTTTTGCGCGGCAATACAATGTCATGCAGACATCGCTCCATGGTGGGTTCAATGGCAAACCCTCCCCACCCCTCTCTAGATTGTAATCCAGAGGAAGATATCTGTTCTAAGGCGGATTCAGACGCCGCTGACCACTCCTATTTACCCCCCAAGGTGTTTGCTCTACCTTGGCATGATGATTATAGTCATATCATGCATATTTTGCCTTGCAGTGCCTACTTTTGACAACATATATGTCATCTGCTTAGTTTAGACATGTTCTGTAATCACTACACCACGACACTGCATTCCCTACAGACGTGTGTTGGGAAAAGTCAGTTTTGCCGACCGACTGTTTGTTTGTAAAACTTCTATCAAACCGTTGGTTGGTATTACTCACATATGACAACCAACTGTCGGTCGGGAATGCTGAAATGTATAGCGTCAAATCGTTGGATGGTAATAGTTGCACTCGTATCACACAGTCGGTCGGCAAATGTTCCCGACCGACCGTGGGCCGCCAACTGGCCACCCAAAATATCAGTGCGCGCGCGCCTGCGAAACTTAGCGCGAAGCCCATCCAAAATTTTCATGCCGCGCCACCATAGCCCACCTCGTAAAACATCATCCGCTCAAGAGAAAAAAGCACAACACCGCTATCTCTCTGTCCTCTCTCCCTTATCTCTTTCTCTTCCGATCTGAGCGGCGGCGGCGACGCTCGCATCCGGCGACGGTTCCACCACTCCGTCCATCTCTTCCTCCCACCACTCCGTCCATCTCTTCCTCCCACCACACCATCACCATCCCCACATCGCTGCTGATTTCCCATGTGGAGGTGGTCCTGCTGCGCCGATGCCCTCACCCAGCTGCCGGTGGTGGCACTTTTTGTTCGTGCCCAAGCGCTCGGTGAGGTCACTTCTCACCTCCCTCCTATGGTGCCACCGCCCCAAGCCCCCAACCCATACGCAGCTCCCTCTTCCCCACTCCCATGGTTGCAGATCTGAGCGGGACAAGGTCCCTTCGGCCCTGGTGGTTCAGAACGAGGCGTGCGGCCTCTGCTCCCTTAACTTCTGGAGACTAGGGGCGCGGTGGCTGGTGCCCCATCTCTCTTAGCCATCCACAGCGGCAACAACATCAGTAAGCTGTGTGTGTGTGTGTGTGTGCAGATTTAACCTTCAATAGCCACAATGGCGGGTGCCCTCACCTCTTTGCATATTGATCTCTTTCAAAACAAATCTGTGCTGCTTTGATACATGCAATAAAAATGATTTTGAAGCACTAAAAGTTAAAACCCTAGCCATCGATTATTATCATTCTCTATTTATATCATGTGATTGTTAGCAGACTGAATTGGATAATGATTTTTTGCAGGGTCAAACAAACTTTCATAGGTTTGGTGGATGTTTGGGCAATTACTCAACTACTAACAAAAGGCCACTGGATGATTTTTATACCTGCATCACATCAAGTGGATTTGGATAGGTGAGTATTTTTTTTTCACATCTTGAGTTTTGTTATACTGTTTGCTGGTTTCTTGCATTATTTTTGCTTACTTTGACTTCCGATGTGTAACTGAGATTATGTCAGGTTGCTTGTTTTTTTTTCTTATCTGGCTATTTTCTCATGAATGATATGCCAAATCTTATTCTTTGGGCATGCAACTGATGGAACCTAGATTAGGGGCGGAGTATGGATTTAGACATGAGGGGGGCGAGGAAGATAATAATCATTTGAGAGACACAACACAAGAATATAGTCCCTAAAGTAGAACTGATATGATTGTATTGCAACATATGTCTGGTAATATATAAAAAAAACTACATTTCTACCAGTTGCATATCAATAGGATTGGGGTTGGAATTATCATCTACAACGGTTGCTTGTCTGGTGGATTTGCATTTTCTGTAACGTTTGAGCTAGAAGCAATGGGCTTGAAAACCAAATATGTTAGGCTGGGGAAAAATGAATATGTTTCTTTTGTATCCTTTCTCTTCATACATACTGTTTCAAACGTTAAACGAGGAGTAAAATTAGAATCCTATATTGTAATTTTACCGCCACTGTCTTCAACGGAATTGTATATGTGAAATTAGAATCCTATATTTAATGCCACCTGTTTAGTTTATATATCATATATGGGAATTATGCAGTCTCATGTCTTTTAGCCAGCCATAATATATGTGAAATGTGCAATGCCATCCTGTTTAACCAGGAATCATATATTTGAATGATATCTTGCCCATCCTTTTCTTTATTACATTTCCATTTGTCGACAATGTTCGTACATTAAACTACTCTTCCTGTGGATCAACCATTTGGGTGGTAGATTGAAAAATCTGGAGTGAAAACAAGGCCTTCAGAGCAGACAGTGCTACCTGTTGAAGCAGATCTCTTGTTGGGTCCCGATAGCTCCTCAAAGATGGAAGAGAGAGATGACGAGTCCTATTCCCCCACCGAGGTGTATGCTCTAACTTGGCACGATTATACTGCTCATATCATGCATATGGTGTCTTGCATTGCATAGTTTAGACATCATATACACAATATTCAACACCATGTTCTTAGTTCAGATATCATATCTAATGCCGTCTGTTTAGCATATAAATCACATATGTGAATTAAATGATGCGATCCTGATTACTTAGATAGCATGTAGGTGAATTATGTCGTGCGATCCTGTTTAGTTATTCATCATATCTTTGAATTATGTTATGCTATGCTATCCAGTTTAGATAGACATCATATATGTGAAATTATGTCATGCTATCCGTTTTAGTTAAACAATATACATGTCAACTATTTCATGTCATCTTTTTTCCACACTATCTATTGCATCTGTCTCTCATACAATGTCTGTACATTCAACTATGTTTCCTGTTTATCAGCCATTTGAATTGGAGCAAGTGATGCCAGTATCTAGCGGACTAAAAAAACGGTCTTCAGATAAAACAGTGCTACCTCTTGGTGGAGATAGCACCCCGGTTGTACATGCATGAGAACCAGCCCTACCACACATAACCCAAACTCTCGCAGATTGTACCCCTACTGCGATGGACAGAGAACTAGCTGAAGGAAATATGCCCTAGAGGCAATAATAAAGTTATTATTTATTTCCTTACATGTCATGATAAATGTTTATTAGTCATGCTAGAATTGTATTAACTGGAAACATAATACATGTGTGGATACATAGACAAACAGAGTGTCACTAGTATGCCTCTACTTGACTAGCTTGTTAATCAAAGATGGTTAAGTTTCCTAACCATGGACAAAGGAGTTGTCATTTGATTAACAAGGTCACATCATTAGTTGAATGATCTGATTGACATGACCCATTCCATTAGCATAGCACCCGATCGTTTAGTATGTTGCTGTTGCTTTTATCCATCACTTATACATGTTCCTTTGACTATGAGATTATGCAACTCCCGTTTGCCGGAGGAACACTTTGGGTGCTACCAAACGTCACAACGTAACTGGGTGATTATAAAGGAGTACTACAGGTGTCACCAAAGGTAGATGTTGGGTTGGCGTATTTCGAGATTAGGATTTGTCACTCCAATTGTGGGAGAGGTATCTCTGGGCCCTCTCGGTAATGCACATCACTTAAGCCTTGCAAGCATTGCAACTAATGAGTTAGTTGCGGGATGATGTATTACGGAACGAGTAAAGAGACTTGCCGGTAACGAGATTGAACTAGGTATTGGATACCGACGATCGAATCTCGGGCAAGTAACATACCGATGGACAAAGGGAACAACGTATGTTGTTATGCGGTCTGACCGATAAAGATCTTCGTAGAATATGTAGGAGCCAATATGGGCATCCAGATCCCGCTATTGGTTATTGACCGGAGACGTGTCTCGGTCATGTCTACATTGTTCTCGAACCGTAGGGTCCGCACGCTTAAGGTTTCGATGACGGTTATATAATGAGTTTATGAGTTTTGATGTACCGAAGGAGTTCGGAGTCCCGGATGAGATCGGGGACATGACGAGGAGTCTCGAAATGGTCGAGATGTAAAGATCGATATATTGGACGACTATATTCGGACATCGGAAGGGTTCTGAGTGGTTCGAGTATTTTCGGAGGTACCGGGGAGTTACGGGAATACGAGGAAGAAGCAATGGGCCTTGATGGGCCTTAGTGGGAAGGACCAGGAGGTGGCGCGCGCCCCTCCCAAGCCCAGTCCGAATTGGACAAGGGGTTTGGGGCGCGGCCCCTCTCTCCCTTCCTTCCCCTCTTCCCCTCTTTCCCCCTTGACCTAGTTGGACTAGGAAAGGTGGAATCCTACTCCCGGTGGGAGTAGGACTCCCCTGGCGCGCCCAAACCTAGGGCCGGCCTCCTCCCTCCCTTGCTCCTTTATATACGGGGGCAGGAGGCACCCCATGGACACAGAAGTTGATCTTCGTGATCGTTCCTTAGCCGTGTGCGGTGCCCCCTCCACCATATTCCACCTCGAATATATTGTTGCAGTGCTTAGGCGAAGCCCTGCGCCGGTAGAAGATCAAGATTGTCACCACGCCGTCGTGCTGACGGAACTCCTCGCCGAAGCTTTGCTGGATCGGAGCTAGGGGTGCGTCATCGAGCTCAACGTGTGCCAAGAACTCGGAGGTGCCGGAGTAACGGTGCTTGGATCGGTCGGATCGGGAAGACGTACGACTACTTCCTCTACGTTGCGTCAACGCTTCCGCTTCGGTCTACGAGGGTACGTAGACAACACTCTCCCCTCTCGTTGCTATGCATCACCATGATCTTGCGTGTGCGTAGGAATTTTTTTGAAATTACTACGTTCCCCAACAGTGGCATCAGAGCCTAGGTTTTTATGGTTTGATGTTATTTGCACGAGTAGAACACAAGTGAGTTGTGGACGATACAAGTCATACTGACTACCAGCATGTCATACTTTGGGTCAGCGGTATTGTTGGATGAGACGACTCGGACCAACCTTACGCGTACGCTTACGCGAGACCGGTTCCCTCGACGTGCTTTGCACACAGATGGCTTGCGGGAGACTGTTTCACCAACTTTAGTTGAACCGAGTATGGCTACACCCGGTCCTTGAGAAGGTTAAAACGGAGTCTATTTGACGAAGTATCGTTGTGGTTTTGATGCGTAGGTGAGATTGGTTCTTGCTTCAGCCCGTAGCAGCCACGTAAAATTTGCAACAAACAAAGTAGAGGACGTCTAACTTGTTTTTGCAGGGCATGTTGTGATGTGATATGGTGAAGACATGATGCTAAATTTTATTGTATGAGATGATCATGTTTTGTAACCGAGTTATCGGCAACCGGCAGGAGCCGTATGGTTGTCGCTTTATTGTATGCAATGCAATCGCCCTGTAATGCTTTACTTTATCACTAAGCGGTAGCGATAGTCGTAGAAGCATAAGATTAGCGAGACGACAACGATGCTACGATGGAAATCAAGGTGTCGCGCCGGTGACGATGGTGATCATGACAGTGCTGCGGAGATGGAGATCACAAACACAAGATGATGATGGCCATATCATATCACTTATATTGATTGCATGTGATGTTTATCTTTTATGCATCTTATCTTGCTTTGATTGACGGTAGCATTATAAGATGATCTCTCACTAATTATCAAGAAGTGTTCTCCCTGAGTATGCACCGTTGCGAAAGTTCTTCGTGCTGAGACACCACGTGATGATCGAGTGTAATAGGCTCTACGTTCAAATACAACGGGTGCAAAACAGTTGCACACGCGGAATACTCAGGTTATACTTGATGAGCTATGCATATAAGATATGACCTCGGAACACGGAGACCGAAAGGTCGAGCGTGAATCATATAGTAGATATGATCAACATAGTGATGTTCACCATTGAAACTACTCCATCCCACGTGATGATCGGACATGGTTTAGTTGATATGGATGACATGATCACTTAGAGGATTAGAGGGATGTCTATCTAAGTGGGAGTTCTTAAGTAATATGATTAATTGAACTTAAATTTATCATGAACTTAGTCCTGGTAGTATTAGCATATCTATGTTGTAGATCAATAGCTCGCTTTGTTGCTTTCATATGTTTATTTTGATATGTTCCTAGAGAAAATTGTGTTGAAAGATGTTAGTAGCAATGATGCGGATTGGATCCGTGATCTGAGGTTTATCCTCATTGCTGCACAGAAGAATTATGTCGTTGATGCACCGCTAGGTGACAGACCTATTGCAGGAGCAGATGCAGACGTTATGAACGTTTGGATAGCTCAATATGATGACTACATGATAGTTTAGTGCACCATGCTTAACGGCTTAGAATCGGGACTTCAAAGACGTTTTGAACGTCATGGAGCATATGAGATGTTCCAGGAGTTGAAGTTAATATTTCAAGTAAATACCCGAGTTGAGAGATATGAAGTCTCCAACAAGTTCTATAGCTAAAAGATGGAGGAGAATCGCTCAACCAGTGAGCATGTACTCAGATTGTCTGGGTACTACAATCGCTTGAATCAAGTGGGAGTTAATCTTCCAGATAAGATAGTGATCGACAGAATTCTCTAGTCACCATCACCAAGTTAGTAGAACTTCATGATGAACTATAATATGCAAGGGATAACGGAAACAATTCCCAAGCTCTTCGTGATGCTGAAATCGACGAAGGTGGAAATCAAGAAAAACATCAAGTGTTGATGGTTAACAAGACCACTAGTTTCAAGAAAAGGGCAAAGGGATAGAAGGGAACTTCAAGAAGAACAGCAAGCAAGTTGCTGCTCAAGTGAAGAAGCCCAAGTCTGGTCCTAAGCCTGAGACTAAGTGCTTCTACTGCAAAGGGACTGGTCACTGGAAGCGGAATTACCCCAAGTGATTGGCGGATAAGAAGGATGGCAAAGTGAACATAAGTATATTTTATACATGTTATTGATGTGGACTTTACTAGTGTTTATAGCAACCCCTCACTATTTGATACTAGTTCAGTTGCTAAGATTAGTAACTCGAAACGGGAGTTGCAGAATAAACAGAGACTAGTTGAGGGTGAAGTGACGATGTGTGTTGGAAGTGGTTCCAAGATTGATATGATCATCATCGTACACTCCCTATACTTTCGGGATTAGTGATGAACCTAAATAAGTGTTATTTGGTATTTGCGTTGAGCATAAATATGATTTGATCATGTTTTTGCAATACGATTATTCATTTAATTTAGAGAACAATTGTTGTTCTGTTTACATGAATAGAACCTTTTATGGTCATACACACCAACAAAAATGGTTTGTTGGATCTCGATCGTAGTAATACACATATTCATAATATTGAAACCAAAAGATGCAAAGTTAATAATGATAGTGCAACTTATTTGTGGCACTGCCGTTTAAGTCATATTGGTGTAAAGCGCAAGAAGAAACTCCATGCTGATGGGATTTTAGAATCACTTGATTATGAATCACTTGATCCTTGCGAACCATGCCTCTTGGGCAAGATGACTAAAACGCCGTTCTCCGGAACAATGAAGCAAGCAACAGATTTGTTGGAAATCATACATACTGATGTATGTGGTCCAATGAATATTAAGGCTTGCAGCAGGTATCATTGTTTTCTGACCTTCACAGATGATTTGAGCAGATATGGGTATATCTACTTGATGAAACATAAGTCTGAAACATTTGAAAAGTTCAAAAGGATTTCAGAGTGAAGTGAAAAATCATCGTGACAAGAAAATAAGGTTTCTACGATCTGATCGCAGAGACAAATATTTGAGTTACGAGTTTGGTCTTCAGTTAAAACAATGTGGAATAGTTTCACAAAATCGTGCCACCTGGAACACCACAGTGTAATGGTGTATCCGAACATCATAACCGTACTTTATTAGATATAGTGCGATCTATGATGTCTCTTACCGATCTACCACTATCGTTTTGAGGTTTATGCATTAGAGACAGCTGCATTCACATTAAAAAGGGCACCATCTAAATCCGTTGAGACGACACCGTATGAACTGTGGTTTGGCAAGAAACCAAAGTTGTTGTTTCTTAAAGTTTGGAGTTGCGATGCTTATGTGAAAAAGTTTCATCATGATAAGCTCGAACCAAATCGGAGAAATGTGTCTTCATAGGATACCCAAAGGAGATTGTTGGGTACACTTTCTATCACAGATCCAAAGGCAAAATCGTTGCTAAAGATGGATCCTTTCTAGAGAAGGACATTCTCTCGAAATAAGTGAGTGGGAGGAAAGTAGAAAACTTGATAAGGTAATTGTACCTTCTCCCTTATTGGAAAGTAGTTCATCACAGAAATCTGTTCTTGTGACTACTACACCAATTAGTAAGGAAGCTAATGATAATGATCATATAACTTCAAGATCAAGTTACTACCGAATCTCGTAAGTAAACCAGAGTGAGATCCGCACCAGAGTGGTACGGTAATCCTGTTCTGGAAGTCATGTTACTAGACCATGATGAACTTGCTAACTATGAGGAAGCGATGATGAGCCCAGATTCCGCGAAATGGTTTGAGGCCATAAAATCTGAGATTTGATCCATATATGAAAACAAAGTATGGACTTTGGTGGATTTGCTCGATGATCGGCAAGCCATAGAAAATAAATGGATCTTCAAGAGGAAGACGGACGATGATAGTAGTGTTACTATCTACAAAGCTAGAATTGACGCAAAAAGGGTTTTCGACAAGTTCAAGGTGTAGACTACGATGAGAGTTTCTCACTCGTATCTATGCTTAAGTCTGTCCGAATCATGTTAGCAATTGCCGAATTTTATGAAATCCGGCAAATGGATAAACAAAACTGCATTCCTTAAAGGATTTATTAAAGAAGAGTTGTATACGATGCAACTAGAAGGTTTTGTCGATCCTAAAGGTGTTAACAAAATATGCAAGCTCCAGCGATCCATCTATGGACTGGTGCAAGCATCTCGGAGTTGGAATATACGCTTTGATGAGTTGATCAAAGCATATAGTTTTATACAGACTTGCTGTGAAGCCTGTATTTACAAGAAAGTGAGTGGGAGCACTACAGCATTTCTGATAAGTATATGTATGACATATTGTGGATCAGAAATAATGTAGAATTATTCTGTAAAGCACAAAGGAGTGTTTGAAAGGAGTTTTTCAAAGGAAGACCTCGGTGAAGCTGCTTACATATTGAGCATCAATATCTATAGAGATAGATCAAGACGCTTGATAAGTTTTTTCAATGAGTACATGCCTTGACAGGATTTTGAAGTAGTTCAAAATGGAACAGTCAAAGAAAGAGTTCTTTCCTGTGTTACAAGGTGTGAAATTGAGTAAGACTCAAAGCCTGACCACGGCAGAAGATAGAAAGAGAATGAAAGTCATTCCCTATGCCTCGGCCATAGGTTCTATAAAGTATGCCATGCTGTTTACCAGATCTATTGTATACCCTACACTGAGTTAAGCAAGGGAGAACAATGGTGACCTAGGAGTAGATCACTGGACAGCGGTCAAAGTTATCCTTAGTGGAATAAGGATATGTTTCTCGATTATGGAGGTGACAAAAGGTTCGACGTAAAGGGTTACATCGATGCAAAGTTTTGACACCGATCTGGATGACTCTAAGTCTCGATCTA
The DNA here is from genome assembly GCA_032464435.1 of Aegilops umbellulata. Classification (NCBI taxonomy): domain Eukaryota; kingdom Viridiplantae; phylum Streptophyta; class Magnoliopsida; order Poales; family Poaceae; genus Aegilops; species Aegilops umbellulata. The sequence goes on from CP136056.1 coordinate 348,859,956, forward strand.
GATACATATTGAAAGTGGGAGCAATTAGCTAGAGTAGCTCCGTGCAGAGCATTGTAGACATAGAAAATTGCAAAATACATAACGGATCTGAATGTGGCAGACCCGTTGACTAAACTTCTCTCACAAGCAAAACATGATCACACCGTAGTACTCTTTGGGTGTTAATCACATAGCGATGTGAACTAGATTACTGAATCTAGCAAACCCTTTGGGTGTTGGTCACATGGCAATGTGAACTATGGGTGTTAATCACATGATGATGTGAACTATCGAGTTAATCACATGGTGATGTGAGTTAATCACATGGTGATGTGACCTAGATTATTGACTCTAGTGCAAGTGGGAGACTGAAGGAAATATGCCCTAGAGGCAATAATAAAGTTATTATTTATTTCCTTACATGTCATGATAAATGTTTATTATTCATGCTAGAATTGTATTAACTGGAAACATAATACATGTGTGGATACATAGACAAACAGAGTGTCACTAGTATGCCTCTACTTGACTAGCTTGTTAATCAAAGATGGTTAAGTTTCCTAACCATGGACAAAGGAGTTGTCATTTGATTAACAAGGTCACATCATTAGTTGAATGATCTGATTGACATGACCCATTCCATTAGCATAGCACCCGATCGTTTAGTATGTTGCTGTTGCTTTTATCCATCACTTATACATGTTCCTTTGACTATGAGATTATGCAACTCCCGTTTGCCGGAGGAACACTTTGGGTGCTACCAAACGTCACAACGTAACTGGGTGATTATAAAGGAGTACTACAGGTGTCACCAAAGGTAGATGTTGGGTTGGCGTATTTCGAGATTAGGATTTGTCACTCCAATTGTGGGAGAGGTATCTCTGGGCCCTCTCGGTAATGCACATCACTTAAGCCTTGCAAGCATTGCAACTAATGAGTTAGTTGCGGGATGATGTATTACGGAACGAGTAAAGAGACTTGCCGGTAACGAGATTGAACTAGGTATTGGATACCGACGATCGAATCTCGGGCAAGTAACATACCGATGGACAAAGGGAACAACGTATGTTGTTATGCGGTCTGACCGATAAAGATCTTCGTAGAATATGTAGGAGCCAATATGGGCATCCAGGTCCCGCTATTGGTTATTGACCGGAGACGTGTCTCGGTCATGTCTACATTGTTCTCGAACCGTAGGGTCCGCACGCTTAAGGTTTCGATGACAGTTATATAATGAGTTTATGAGTTTTGATGTACCGAAGGAGTTCGGAGTCCCGGATGAGATCGGGGACATGACGAGGAGTCTCGAAATGGTCGAGACGTAAAGATCGATATATTGGACGACTATATTCGGACATCGGAAGGGTTCTGAGTGGTTCGGGTATTTTCGGAGGTACCGGGGAGTTACGGGAATACGAGAAAGAAGCAATGGGCCTTGATGGGCCTTAGTGGGAAGGACCAGGAGGTGGCGCGCGCCCCTCCCAAGCCCAGTCCGAATTGGACAAGGGGTTTGGGGCGCGGCCCCTCTCTCCCTTCCTTCCCCTCTTCCCCTCTTTCCCCCCTTGACCTAGTTGGACTAGGAAAGGTGGAATCCTACTCCCAGTGGGAGTAGGACTCCCCTGGCGCGCCCAAACCTAGGGCCGGCCTCCTTCCTCCCTTGCTCCTTTATATACGGGGGCAGGGGGCACCCCATGGACACAGAAGTTGATCTTCGTGATCGTTCCTTAGCCGTGTGCGGTGCCCCCCTCCACCATATTCCACCTCGAATATATCGTTCCAGTGCTTAGGCGAAGCCCTGCGCCGGTAGAAGATCAAGATTGTCACCACGCCGTCGTGCTGACGGAACTCCTCCCCGAAGCTTTGCTGGATCGGAGCTAGGGGTGCGTCATCGAGCTCAACGTGTGCCAAGAACTCGGAGGTGCCGGAGTAACGGTGCTTGCATCGGTCGGATCGGGAAGACGTACGACTACTTCCTCTACGTTGCGTCAATGCTTCCGCTTCGGTCTACGAGGGTACGTAGACAACACTCTCCCCTCTCGTTGCTATGCATCACCATGATCTTGCGTGTGCGTAGGAATTTTTTTGAAATTACTACGTTCCCCAACACTAGCTTCACCCAATCTAACCCCAACCCCAGCAGATAGTAACCCAGTTCCTGTTGACACAGCACCATCTCCACCACAGAGCTCCCAAACAAGAGCAGTTAGTAAGGCAGCTCCAGTGCCCAAAGGGCCAGTACTAGCACGGCGAACCCCAACTTCACCAGTTAGTACGCCTATTCTTGTGGAGGAAGCACAACCAGCTAGTCATAGTTTATCATCTATCGCATTTGATGTTGTTAAATCGTATGTGCGTATCTTCCCATCTTGGAAATATTATACTGAAGATGAAGGAAAATGCTAGTTGCAGGTGTTTGTCCAGGAGTTATGTGTAAGTAATGTTATTCATGGCAATTACTTTGCTTTGTCCCATACATCCTACCTCCATGATGGTTATAATACAGCAATTTTTTCCATTTTTCTCTATAGAGAAGGACCGATTTGGAAACTCAGGATGAGGTAACCTGTGCTAATACCTCTGCTATCTTCAAGAATGCTTGGTGGCAGTATCGGAATTACCTGAAGAAAACATACTTCAACGGCAAAGAAACTCATCAAATTCCCTTATGTTCTCCTAAGACACATTTACTCGACGATGACTGGGAACGCCTTGTTTTGTACTCGTCCCGAACCAAGAATGTAGTAAGGTCTATGAGCTCATTTTCTATTTTTAAGTACTATATTCTTCCGTCTTACTGTACTCTGTTCATGTAGAACAAGTGCCAAAACCTGAAAAACAACTGTTCTAATTTAAGATTCCATTGCTATCATAGTTCAAAAAAGCTCTAGGCGTTAATTGTGCATTTTGCCACCGTCTTGCGCTTTACTGAGCAAAGCGCATGCTTATGCGCAGTTATGCACAGATTAAGCGTAGTTATGCACAATGTGTTTTGCCAACGCGTAGAGTCTAGTCGCGCTTAAGCGCTCGCTTAGGCGCGCCTTTTTTAACTTTGATTTCTATCGTGCATACTGCTTTGCTCTTGTATCACTGTATTTACTCATACAAACTTATTTTTAAATTGAAGGATCCAGTCGAAACTCCATTGGCACAGCAGGTATGTTCACGCATGTTTCTTTAACAGGCTTGCTCTTATCAATAGCTCTGTTGATTTCAATTTCAATTGTGTATACAGTTGACTTCTCATATCATGCACATTACTAGCATCACAACAGAGCCAATAGTGTTGTTGTACATGTAGACCCATGGTACCCATCTGAAATCTTGTTGTGCTGTGTAGTTTCCCACGCTTTGTATTCTTTCACTGCTGCTTTGTCTTGAACTGATATGATTTGAACCATGTCTCTATTTTGATTTGGCAAGACAATGCATTGACCATAGGACATAGATATATGTTTGTTTGATGCTTTTATTATGTACTAGTGCTTGGCAATAGAAGACTTGATAGTTTAATCCTGTCCACCTTACTAATGAACTGGTTCACCGAAATGAGTTTCATATACTAGTACATGATAAACCTGTTATGTGTCTGCTTGTTTCTTCTTTTAGAATGCTGACAGAAAATTGGGGAAGAGTGGCTTATTAAGCAATGGTAACGGAAGTAATGCAGATAAGGTTCATGATAGTGACACATCCTTGTTGGTCTCCAACAAAGCTGATAAAACAGCTATGAAAGACTATCTTGAAGACGGTGAGACAACCCCAAAGTCCTATCTTGGTTTAGTGTTCGAGTTACTGGCCACTATCGCTTGCACAAGATATTCAAACTCACTGTCTGAATCAGTTCGGTTTCTTGAGTCTGAACTACAAGCTGAAAGACATCGATCAGCTGTGCTGCGACAAGAAGCGGAAGCACTGCGGAAGTCCCTGGAGCATTCAGATGCATACTTTCTGGTGCAACAACAAGCGTTGGAGGATTTGAGCGCCAAACAGGACAAAGCTAATAAGCTTGCTAAGCTTATTGCCAGCATGGTGGATACCAAGGATAACATTTCTTGAGCTCTTCTGAAGTTGTTTCAGTTATGCTCTTGTTTTGCTGCCGCATTTATTTGCACTGGTGGCCAATTTTGACGGCCAGTGTATGTAATATGCTGCTTTGTTCCCTATATTTGCACTGGTGGCAAACTTTGATGCCCAGTGGATGTAATATGTGTAATAGCGGTAATAGGCTAGCGTTAATTGCTTGCTTATTTATTTCCTTATTGTCTTGTTTAGTTGTTTGCTTGTAGTCACTGCAGTTCTTTTTCTGTGTTTTTCTAGTGGCCACAATAACCTTTTTTGGAAACTAGGCCAAAATAATCATGGCAACACACGGACTGTTGTAACCATGGGCCTCCTGCGGGCCGTATGATCCATGGGCCTTCTACGGGCCGTAGGATCCATTGGCCTTCTATACGGGCCGTAGGATCCATGGGCATTCTATGGGTCGTACGATCCATGGGCCTTTTACGGGCCATAGGATCCACGGGCCTTCTACAGGGCATATCATCATTTCGCCAATCATGGGCCGTACTATTCATGGACAATAACGGGTCGTTAATAGGCCGTATTTGATAACTCTATGAAAACAGCCCAACGGTTTTTTACAAGAAAACAGCCCAACGTATTAACGGGCCACAAACGGGCCGACTGTAACCATGGGCTGAATTTGGCCCACAAGCAGAAAATGACAGTAACGGGCCGTAAGTAAATGAATGCTGGAAATGAGCCCAAGAATAAATGGGCCCTGATAAGGCCGAAAGATAACATGGCTGGAAACGGCCCAACGGAATAATGGGCCGGTAATGGGTATAAAGTGATACACTGTTCATTACGGGCCAGTTTTACCACAAGCCGTTAAGGGGCCGAGGGTTACTAAGGGCCTCATATGGGCCAAAAGACTTCATGGGCCATACATGGGCCGGAAGTTAAAACGGGCTGGAATTATACTAGACGGCCCAGATGACGCTACTGGGCCTAATTCGGATAGGCCGTAAACGGGCCCTGGGTTAGCGGGCTGTAAATGGGCTATATGCGAATAGGCCGTTAACAGGCTTGCCGTGGGCCGGCCCGCCACCTTTTGACCAAGTCAAACAGGCCGGCCTTTTCACAGGAATGGGCCTCTGTTGGGCCGTGCCACGTGTCGACGTATCATAGGCGCTTTGGGTCCAATCAGTGGATGACATCTGTCCCAACGGTGAGCCGACACATGTTTCCTCCAGTCAATGATGATTTTACATGTGGAAAATCCCCATTGGTTGGGGCGGTTAACAGGTTATCGGATCCAAAACCGGACCCGATAGCTTAATAGCATTCTGTTACGGTGGAAGCCACGTGTCGGTCACCCTTGACGAAAGCACTTATGTGACGCGCGATTTATCGTCATGGAAGTGGACACTTCCGTGATGATAATTTTGGTTATGTCATGGAACACTTCTACGACAACACATGTATGACTATCTTGATTCTGTCATAAATTTTTCATGGATGTACATGCATGACAGAAAACGTGACCTACTGTGACAAACACGTATCATCACGGAAGTGTATTTTTTTTGTAGTGACAGTTCATAAGGTGTCGTCTCAACGGATTTAGATGGTGCCCTATTTAACGTGAATGCAGGTGTCTCTAATGCATAACCCCAAAACGATAGTGGTAAATCGGTAAGAGACATCATAGATTGCACTATATCCAATAAAGTACGGTTATGACGTTCGGACACACCATTATGATGTGGTGTTCCAGGTGGCATGAGTTTGTGAAACTATTCCGCATTGTTTTAATTGAAGGCCAAACTCGTAACTCAAATATTTGCCTCTATGATCAGATCGTAGAAACTTTATTTTCTTGTTACGATGATTCTCTACTTCACTCTGAAAATATTTGAACTTTTCAAGTGTTTCAGACTTGTGTTTCATCAAGTAGATATACACATATCTGCTCAAATCATCTGTGAATGTCAGAAAACAATGATACCCGCCGTGAGCCTCAACACTCATTTGACCGCATACGTCGGTATGTATTATTTCCAATAGGTCAGTGGCTTGCTCCATTGTTCCGGAGAATGGAGTCTTAGTCATCTTGCCCATGAGGCATGGTTCGCAAGCATCAAATGATTCATAATCAAGCGATTCCAAAAGTCCATAGGCATGGAGTTTCTTCATGCGCTTTACACCAATATGACCTAAACGGTAGTGCCACAAATAAGTTGCACTATCATTATTAACTTTGCACCTTTTGGCTTCAATATTTATGAATACTAGGTGATTTCCCCGCGTGTTGCTGCTGGATTTAAAGATTAAATTTGGATAAATTTTGTATGAGTAAAATAATCTAAATCAAAGGCTATTATTTTCGAAAGTAATTGTGTTTGAACAAAGAGTATGCATGTATGCTAGACCATTGGAGATGGAACAATTAAATTGGAGAATGCATGTGCTACAAAATAGTTTTATTGGACGATGACGTGACACATTTGATGATGTGGAGGGTTGCATGTTGAGAGCATTAGATTTAGTGAGGATAAACTATTTAGGTATTATAGACATTAGGGATCTAGATGATATCCCGCACCTTTCTACGGTGAATTTTGGTCCTATGCACATGATAATACACAAATCAAATTATTTTGTTTGTGGTGTTGATATATGAACTTGTGTTTTTTTGCAATGTGCATTATAATTGTTGTATAATTACAAAGGCAACAAAATCTGAATTATGCTATCTACTTTTTCACTAAATATAATGATACGACTCAAGTTATCTCATTTGACGCACATAAGTATGATGAAACACAGAATAGGGATTCCGAAACAGAGACTGTATGAAAGGTTATGTACATATTGCCGTTTTGAGATACTCCTACTTATTTTGTGTTATGTGCAATTCTTGTTGTAAATCAGTCATACTCATACCTGCATTGCTAACAGATTTGAACAAACAAAGGAAACAAACAAATGAATGACCATTGTAGTACCTTGACAGTGAGCAATGTAGCTGATCCTCGTCCCTAATTGGCATTGGCCTACCTACTCAGGGCGTGGGCGTCTGGCCTACGTGCCGGCTATAGCAAGGGATGTAAGTAGCCGCTACTACTACTGCTTATTTTCCCATGAAACCAAGAGAGGTGAGAGCATTATCTTAAACCTGAAATTGGATAGTGTGGGAGTGCAATATTACCTCTGCATTTCATCAGAACCTGTTGGTTTTTTGCTAGTATCGGAGGGACGTCACAATATCCTGGGGAATATTTGGAACTTCTGAAAAGTAGCCCCTGTAGGATTTTTTAGATCATAAAGCTTTGTCATACATTAAGAGACATGGTTACAATCATACATATGCATGTAGCTTCTCCCCATTCTTCCTGCACTGAAATAAAGGAGGATGTGCTTTGGATAAAAGTGTCATTTCAAGTTTAGTCAGCTGCAGAGTTATGCAGAAGTGTTAAAATCAAGGCAAGTATCAGAGAAACATAAAGGCATAAAACATCAACAGTAAGGTAGCCTCAGCAACCTCGACACAAAACCTCTACAATCGCCCCGATGCAGCACTGGCCACTCGCGGCAATATACGACGCGTCAGTGTTTAATTTAATTGTCCATGTCACAAGAGATAACCATCGATTGGCCTCTGACACACCTGGTCCTGAACCCTGCAGACCCGTCCCTGAACCAATAGTTTGCCTGGGGATCCTTCCTGCCCGATCCCTGCTAGACTGGCATTGGATAAGAAACATATACCAAATCAAAGTACTTGTGAGTTCACATCTGACATAAGTAGTATAGAAAATACTTTGAGCATACGTGAGAGGAAGCCTAACCGGGGTGGTAATAGCAAGTCAGTAATCAAGCGTATCACGTGCGGGCAGCGGGCAAGAGGCGCCGAGATTTGGACGTGATTAGCGGGGGCGACCTGGAGGGTAGGAGCAACGTACGGGCTATAGGGCGATCGACGATTCAACTTATCCGATCCATTGAGGGATAGTTGGAGAAGTCCATGGCGACCGTCCTCCCCCGTTGACCAACGACAACTATGGCGAGTTCATGTTGCGCAAGTAGGACGTGGGGATGTGCCTTACAACTAGTAGCACGACAGCCTGACCACCGACCGTTGATCGTAGTCCTGCTTGCACACCCAAAAGCTCAGCCACCGGGGAAGCCTGATGCCATAGCTACTAGAGCTAGAGGAGGGCACTGGGTCGTCCGCCATCAAGTTGGGCAGTGCATTCCCGTACCTACTGCCCATCTTTCATGTTGTGGGGACCAGGAGATGAGGATAAAACCATGCGTCTCCAGTGACTCTTCGGAACTCCTCGGTTATTAGAAGGAAGATGAACCAATGCCTAGTAATTAAAATGGTGTGGAAATATTGATTGAAACTTAGCACTACACCTTTTTTCGGGGCGAAACTTGGCGATACACAGGGAAGAGGGTCCAAGTGAAAGACGGTTGGCCTCCTCGTTTCATCTTCCACCTAGAGTACGTGGCTACATGCCATGCAACATAGTAGTAGAAATAATTATAGGAAGATTATTTAGAGGAGAAAAATATTTTATATGTGGACCTACTTGATGATGTGGATAGGTTGCATGTCAAGAGAAATAGGTTAGTGGGGATGAACTATTTAGGTATTATAGATCTGTATCACTACGACCGAGATTCAATAAACCATTTACATTGAGTGTATGACCATAAAAGGTTTTTATTCATTTAAATAGAACAACAATTATTCTTGGACTTAAATGAACAACCGTATTGCAATAAACATGATCCAATCATATTCATGCTTAACGCAAACACCAAATAACATTTATTTTAGGTTCAACATTAATCCCGGAGGTAAAAGGAGTGTGCGCTGGTGATCTTATCAACCTTGGAATCATTTCCAACACACATCGTCACCTCGCCCTTAACTAGTCTCTGTTTATTTTGCAACTCCCGTTCGAGTTACTACTCTTAGCAACTGAACTAGTATCAAATACCGAGGGGTTGCTATAAACACTAGTAAAGTACACATCAATAACATGTATATCAAATATACCTTTGTTCATTTTGCCATCCTTCTTATCCGCTAAGTATCTAGGGGCAGTTCCACTTCCAGTGACCATTTCCTTTGCAGTAGAAGCACTCAGTTTCAGGCTTGAGTCTAGCTTTGGGTTTCTTCATGTGGGTGACAACTTGTTTGTCATTCTTCTTGAAGTTCCCTTTCTATTCTTTTGCCATTTTTCTTCAAACTAGTGGTCTTGTAAACCATCAACACTTGATGCTCCGTCTTGATATTTCTACCTTCGCCAATTTCAACATCGCGAAGAGCTCGGGAATTACTTTCGTCATCCCTTGCATATTATAGTTCATCACGAAGTTCTAGTAACTTGGTGATAGTGACTAGAGAACTTTGTCAATTACTATCTTACCTGGAATATTAACTCCCACTAGATTCAAGCAATTGTAGTACCCAGACAATCTGAGCACATGCTCACTGGTTGAGCCATTCTCCTCCATTTTGTAGGCAAAGTACTGTCAGAGGTCTCGTACATCTCGACACGGGCATGAGTATGAAATAACAATTTCAACTCTTGGAACATCTTATATGCTCCATGGCGTTCAAAACATTTTTGAAGTCCCGGTTCTAAGCCATAAAGAATGGTGCACTAAACTATCAAGTAGTCATCATACCGAGCTTTGTCAAACGTTCATAACGTCTGTATCTGCTCCTGCAATAGGTTTGTCATCTAGCGGTGCATCAAGGACATAATTCTTCTATGCAGCAATGAGGATAATCCTCAGAGCACGGACCAAGTCCGCATCATTGCTACTATCATCTTTCAACTTAGTTTTCTCTAGGAACATATCATAAATAAAACGGGGAAGCTATTTGCGAGCTATTGATCTACAACATAGTTATGGAAATACTATCAGGACTAAGTTCATGATAAATTAAAGTTCAATTAATCATATTACTTAAGAAATCCCACTTAGATAGACATCCCTCTAATCATCTAAGTGATCACGTGATCCAAATCAACTAAACCATGTCCGATCATCACGTGAGATGGAGTAGTTTTCAATGGTGAACATCACTATGTTGATCATATCTACTATATGATTCACATTTGACCTTTCGGTCTCCAGTGTTCTGAGGCCATATCTGCATATGCTAGTGAGGGAGTCCTGGATTAGGGGGTGTCCGGGTAGCCGGACTATACCTTCAGCCGGACTCCTGGACTATGAAGATACAAGATTGAAGACTTCGTCCCGTGTCCGGATGGGACTTTCCTTGGCGTGGAAGGCAAGCTTGGCAATGTAGATATTCAGATCTCCTACCATTGTAACCGACTTTGTGTAACCCTAATCCTCTCCGGTGTCTATATAAACCGAAGGGTTTTAGTCCGTAGGACAACTCCAACATACAACAATCATACCATAGGCTAGCTTCTAGGGTTTAGGCTCCTTGATCTCGTGGTAGATCTACTCTTGTACTACCCATATCACCAATATTAATCAAGTAGGACGTAGGGTTTTACCTCCATCAAGAGGGCCCGAACCTGGGTAAAACTTCGTGCCCCTTGTCTCCTGTTACCATCCGCCTAGACGCACAGTTCGGGACCCCCTACCTGAGATCCGCCGGTTTTGACACCGACATTGGTGCTTTCATTGAGAGTTCCTCTGTGTCGTCGCTTTTAGGCCCGATGGCTCCTTCGATCATCAACAACGATGCAGTCCAGGGTGAGACTTTCCTCCCCGGACAGATCTTCGTCTTCGGCGGCTTCGCACTGCGGGCCAATTCGCTTGGCCACCTGGAGCAGATCGAAAGCTACGCCCCTGGCCATCAGGTCAGATTTGGAAGTTTAAACTATACGACGGACATCTGCGGGGACTTGATCTTCGACGGATTCGAGCCACAGCCGAGCGCGCCGCACTGTCTCGATGAGCATGATCTAGCTCTGCCGCCGAACAGTGCCCTGGAGGCCGCACACGCATCAGTTCCAACTTTTAATTCGGAGCTGGTTACGCCAATCGAGGATGAGCGGATGGACGCCGCCTCGGGGGCTGAGATTCCAAAGGCGATCGAGCCGAACGCCAACCCCGCACTCTACAAGGCCCATGACTCCAAGTGGTCAGGCTCCTCTCCGGACTCCGAGCCCTCCGCGCCCCTGCCGATCGAATCCGATCGGGCGCCGATCATGGAGTTCACCGTTGCAGACATCTTTCAGCACTCGCCCTTCGGCGACATTCTGAAGTCACTAAAGTCTCTCTCTTTATCAGGAGAGCCCTGGCCGGACTACGGTCAGCAAGGATGGGATACGGATGATGAAGAAATTCAAAACCCACCCACCACCCATTTGGTAGCCACCGTCGATAATTTATACGACGTGCTCAACTTCGACTCCGAAGACATCGACGGCATGGACGACGATGCAGGAAACGCATATGAACCAACGCCTATAGGGCGCTGGACAGCCACCTCATCTCATGATGTGTACATGGTGGATACCCCTAAAGGTAGCGACAACGAGGAACAAAGGGATGCAACGAGGGATCGATCCCTCGAAAAGCAAGCAAAGCGGCGGCATAAACGCCGCTCCAAGCCCCGCCTCGATATAGACCCAGCCATAGAGCAGGATGAGCCGGCAGACGACGAGCATGCCTTAGAGCAACCGTCCGAACAGGGCAACTCGGATAAAAAACCAAACAACCCGTCCCCGGCGAAAACGGCATTCCGGACGACCTTACGCCGGATAAGCCCACGGAGTAGAAGAACCTCCACAAAAGGCTCGTTGCAACCGCACACATCCTGAAAAAGCAGAAGCGGAAGCTAAAAACTGCGGAAGATGCACTCAGAATTAGATGGAGCAAAGTAATCAATACCGCAGACAAATACGGCGGCAGTCGCCACACTAAAAGCTTTCCGAAGCGAAAGCTACTGCCCGAATTCGACGAAGAGGCCTTAGAGCCCTCACATTCAAAAAGTAAGAAAGCCACCCGGTCGGATAGATGACCCCATGGCCAGCATAAAGCGGCAAGCGGCGCCGCACTCAAGCCGGCACGTGACCCACTCAAGGATTCGCATCAAAAAGATGGCCCAGCCAGGTCTATTTATGGGCCAAGAAAGCAAACTCTCGTAAGCACTGCAATAAAGCCAGTATCCGAATCCGGCACACCCAAATACAGGGGTGCCGCACACCCCCTATGTTTCACCGATGAGGTCCTGGATTATGAATTTCCAGCGGGATTCAAACCCGTAAACATAGAGGCATACGACGGAACAACAGACCCTGGAGTCTGGATCGAGGATTATATCCTCCACATACATATGGCTAGAGGAGACGACCTCCACGCCATCAAATACTTACCCCTCAAGCTTAAAGGGCCAGCCCAGCATTGGCTTAAAAGCCTCCCTGAAAACACAATCGAAAGTTGGGAAGAGCTCGAGGACGCTTTCCGAGCGAATTTTCAAGGGACCTATGTCCGCCCTCCGGATGCAGACGATCTCAGTCACATAACTCAACAGCCCGGAGAGTCAGCTCGGCAATTCTGGAACAGATTTCTTACTAAAAAGAATCAGATAGTCGACTGTCCGGACGCCGAAGCCTTAGCAGCTTTTAGGCATAACGTCCGAGACGAATGGCTCGCCAGACACCTTGGCCAAGAAAAGCCAAGAACAATGGCCGCATTAACAAGCCTCATGACCCGCTTTTGCGCAGGAGAGGACAGCTGGTTGGCGATGTAGCACCAGCGACCCAAGTACATCCGAAACTAGGGATGGAAACGGGAAACCGCGATGCAACAAGGATCGTCGCCGGACTAAGGAAAAAAGTCCGAAGAGCACGACAGTCAATGCCGGATTCAAAAGCTCACGGCAGAATCAGAAAAAGCCGCCCCTCCAGGATAACAGAGATGATTTATCCAACCTAAACAAAATCTTGGATAGGATATGTCAAATACACAGTACTCCCGGGAAGCCACTAACCATACCCACAGAGACTGTTGGGTCTTCAAACAATCCGGCAGACTCAACGCCGAACACAAGGGGCTCGACTCACCAAGTGAAGACGATGACGAATCCCAAAAGCAGAGCACCAGGAAACAAAAGAATTTTCCACAAGAAGTAAAAATAGTAAACTTGCTTCACATAACAAAACGGGCGGTGCCCATAAAGGTACGCGCGATACGGCCTATCCCAAAGGAGTCTCGCCACTGGTTGTCAAAACCAATCGTCTTCGATCATCTGGATTATTCTAGAAGTATCAGGAGCGCAGGCTGGACTGCCTTGGTACTCGATCCCATAATTGGCGGACTCCAGTTTACAAATGCCTTGATGGACGGAGGCAGTGGACTAAACCTGATATATCAGGATACAATCCGCCACATGGGGATAGACCCAACAAGAATTCGCCACAGCAATACCTCCTTTCAAGGGGTAACGCCAGGGGCGGACACCCATTGTATGGGTTTTCTCCGGCTCGAAGTTATATTCGGCTCTACCAATAACTTCCGCCGCGAAAAGCTAACTTTCCACATTGTCCCATTCTCAAGTCGCTATCAAGCACTACTGGGACGCAAATCCTTCGCTCGCTTTAACGCAATACCGCATTACGCATCTCTTACGCTTAAGATGCCCGGTCCACGAGGCATCATCTCTTTGAAAGGGTAGCATTGAGTGCACCTCCCACGAGCGGAGGATTGTGCGGCCGCTTTAACAGCCCCACAATACAATGGCTTCACCAGCCAGAACATCCGAACAGGTCGTTAAGACCACGGACACGGATAGACGAGTCTGGCACAAAAGTGTCATTGATACATGCTTAGTGGCCATGTACCCCTGCCCTAGGGGCTCCGCACATATAAAATAAGAGACAATAAAGCTCAATTCTACATATTTTACTTTATACTTTGTTTATTTCATATAACTTTTGTTCGGCACGACCCTTTTTTCAACTTAGTTCCTCTCTTTTACAGATGAATACTATGCTGCGCCCGTCCAGGATACGGCACAACGGAGACACAGGCGCTGACGTGCAGTAGGGACCCGTTCCAAGGATTCTTTTTAGATTAAGACCCTGCGTAAACCTTTTTTACTGTCTCTTGTTGATATACATCCCCTGGTTTTCTCTGGTATAACCAAGGAGGAGGCTGGCGTCTTGGCATGTGGCCACGTTAGAGTTTTTGCGCGTACCTGGACACTAGGGGCTTTTAACCAAGAGCGTTGTCTCGTCCGCTCTCATAAAGACCGAATACCTTAGGGAGTGTTCGGCGTCGCGAGTTTGGCCTTATATGCATCAGCTCCGAATCATGATTTTGGTCAAATGTTTGGTTGCCCGGCTCCTGTGTTCGGCTACCTTACGTTCCGCTCTATCGGCTAAGGCGGCACCAGGAGAACTACTGCGATTGTGCCCCAGTTCGGCCGGGCGAGCACCTCAGTAGAGAAAGCCGAAAACTGACTATCATGATATAGCGTGAGACTGGTCAACCACTCGATGACCTACCGGAATCTATAGGATTCCTTCGCTTTAACGAAGGGCCGTTTCCCGGCCAGGCACATACGCGCCCCGAATTCGGGCGAGCGCAGTCGCCACCAGGGGCTATCTAAGTAGCCTCACTGTCAAGCTCCTATGGCTAAGTGAAAGTGATAAAGCATTATAGTCCGATTGCCTAGTTCGCTGCGCTATCACCTCCTTTGTAGGACCAAGACGTTGGATTAAGTGTGAAAAAGCGCCTTCTGCGAACACCCCAGCACTATGTGCATGGGGGCTGAAGCCGACGACTGCAATCTTTAAGATTTTATATAAACGGCCGCACAGGAGGTGTTAAAATACTTGCAGACACAAGTATAAAAAGTTCCTATAATATCGTTTTACAATCACATATGCTATTCGAAGATAGCATCCTTCGAGCACTGTGACTCTATTACACGAGCGCCCTGCAGAACTTCCTGAAAATAGTGCTCGGCAGGTACTCGGCTTCTGTCCGAATCTTGGGATGCAACAACTGTGGTCTCCATTTCCGCCCAGTATGTCTTAACACGTGCAAGAGCCATCCGCGCACCCTCTATGCATGCCGACCTCTTAATTGCATTAATTTGAGGCACCGCACCAAGGAACTGCTGCACCAAGCTGAAGTAACTCTTCGGCTCTGATCTCCCCGACCACAAATGACTCATGACGCACTTCATGGCGAGTCCGGACAACCTACTCAGCTCGGCCCATTCGGCCAGGCAATCGGCCACTGATAGTGGACGCTCTGGATTGTGGAACTGCGACCAGAAGAGTTTCTCCACTTCGCAATCTTTTTGATCTCGAAAGTGTTCGGTCGCATCAGCAGCACTCATCGCCAAATCCAGATAGGTGTCTGCCGTACTCCACAGTCGGTCCAACGGAGCATGCTTAGGATCACAAAACTTCCTCTGCAGCATATAGGGCTTTCCGGCCATGATTTCTCCGGCCTGACGCAGCTCCTCCCTCGCAGCTCTCATTGCAGAGCGAGCATCCTTGGCATCGGCAATGGCCTTCTTCAAGTCCGTCTGCTCCGCCCGGTCTTCTTTTTCAAGAAGTTTGCAACGGTCAGCAGCGCTTTTTAGCTTCACGACCATCTTGGCCATCTCTTTCTTGCTTCGGCAGTGAGCAGCCTGTTCGGCTCTCAGCTCTTCAAGGGCCCTTTCGGCAGCCGCATCACTCTTTCTGGCTTGTTCCTTGGCTCGGGCAAGTTCCGCCCGAAGACTCTCCACCGCAGCCGCACCATCTGCATCAAACACACATATTGTAAGATACTGGCATAAGCTCCTCTTACAAGGTGCCACGGGAGGGACTACATACCTTGTGCCTCGCCAAGCCGCTTGTTAACAAGCACGATGTCCGCATCAGCCACGTCAAGTTGCCGCTTTAGCTTGGCAAATTCGTCAGTCCGGGTGGATTCCGCACACTTCGCCACCTACATACAAAGGCGACGTTTTAGACCTGGGATTATGATTCTCTGCGCGTTGTCACTTTTGACAACGCATAGAGTCTCAGGGGCTACTATCTATATAGGGCGCATCTTATTTATGCGCAACTGTCCAAAAGTGTACATTATTGCACGTACCTCAAAACCTGTCAGTAAACTTCTGACGGCCTCATGCAATCCGCTTTCCGCGGACGAAATCTTTTCAATCACCGCGCCCATCAATGCACGGTGCTCCGCTGAGACAGATGCTCTCCCTAGCAGAATCTTCAGCTCCTCCAACCGCGCACCGGACGGTGCCAGACTCGTCCTATGGCCTCCGTCGAAGGCCGGACGCGGAGAACCTTGGGGGGCCATTTGGCTACCTTCCGCCCCTGCCGGATTCGGAGAAACCCTCCGCGACGACACCTCAGGGTCGCCCGCCTCGCTAGGCGGTACGGCAGGGGGAGGCGTTCCACTCTCCATCATGTCCGGAAGAAGATCCCCCGAAGACAAGCTCTGCTGAGAAGGGCTGAGGTCCGAGCTACAAGGTAAAATTTCGGTTAATCTCCTCAGATATAAAGCAAGGATTTCTCTCATCTCTCAAACAGAAAATCTTTCTCTACTTACGGCTCGCTGGAGGGCTGGTCCCCTTGAGGGCATAGTTCAGCCGAGGTACTCCCCGGCGTAGGACCCTCTGACAAGGATCCCCCCCCCCCCCGCTTTGAGGCCATCGTCTCCGGGTCGTCAGAGGCGGCCCTCTTCTTCCCCTGAGGAGAGGAATTGTTGGTTCCTCCCTTCGGAACAGCCTCCTTCGAGGAGGTCGTAGTCTCCTTGTCCCCTCCCTCACTTCCCTCCAAAGGCACAATCTTCAACATCCTGACTAGCACAGGATCCGGCCTGGTCTCAGGAAGGGGAGTCGGACACCTTATCAGCTTTGCCTTCGCTATCCACTCCTGTTTAAAAAGGACAGGGGCAAGTTTATGAAAATTATACGATAGCGAGTCCGGGCACAAGGCTACTTACTTGAGTATCCGGGCGATTGCAGCTTAGACCTGCGTCCTCGGTCAAATCCGGACACATTGCTTGTGATCCGAAGAACAGTTTATACATCTCCATGGGCGTTGCGCCCATAAAATGCTGGAGAGCTCGTGGTCCCTTCGGATTAAACTCCCACAGGCGAAGGGAGCGACGTTTGCCGGGCAGTGTTCGGCGGATCAGCATGACTTGCGTCACTTTGACCAGGCTGAGACCACTTTCTAAGAGGTCCCTGATGCGGCTCTACAACAAAGGCACGTCCTGGGATGGCCCCCAATCCAGGCCTTTATTGACCCACGACCCCAGCTGCTTTGGGGGACCCGAGCGAAAGGCAGGCGGCGCCACCCACTTGGTGCCCCTGGGAGCGGTGATATAGAACCACTCTCGTTGCCATAGGCCGAGCTCCTCTTGAAAAGGGCCCTCGGGCCATGGTGCGTCAGCATTCTTGCTTATAACAGCACCTCCGCACTCTGCGTGCCATCCCTCAATCATCTTCGGCTCTACTTTAAAGGTCTTGAGCCATAGTCCGAAGTGAGGAGTAACACGGAGGAATGCTTCACACACGACGATGAATGAGGAAATATGGAGGATGGACTCCGGAGCTAAGTCGTGAAATTCCAGCCCACAATAGAACATCAGCCCCCTCACAAAGGGATCCATTGGGAAGCCTAATCCCCGAAGGAAGTGATACACGAACACCACGCTCTCACCAGGCTGGGGACTGGGAATAGCCTGCCCTTGAGCAGGCAACCTATGCGAAATTTCACCGGTCAAGAACTTGGCCTCTCTAAACTTTAGCACGTCCTCCTCCGTGGCGGAGGAGGGCATCCATCGGCCTTGAAGGTCGGAACCGGACATTGTCGAAGGTCCGAAGCGCCTGAAATCTAGAGCCTAGGGTGTTGGAATTCGAGGCGACGGGCGAACTCGTTCGAGATTGAGAGAAAGGAGTAAGGCCTTGGTCTCTTTATAAGAGGATGAATACCAAGAGCCCTCCCCGTAACCGTTGGGGAATCGCCTTTAATCGAGAAAACATGCTGACGGGCATGATTGGGTTACCCACGTCCGTATTGATGAGAATCCCGTAAATAAAGGGGACACGATCTCTGCTTTGACAAGACGTGCCAAGGAAACCGCCTCGCAAAACACGCTGAGGTGGGGAAGTGAAAACGATTCGAATAAGGGCTTGGCCGTAGTGTGATGTCACGCTACGGAATACATCAGCAGATTAGATTTGTGTTAATATTATTCTCTCTATGGAAATATGTGGAAACTTATTTTGCAGAGCCGGACACTATCCTTAGTGTTTATAATCTTTTATGAAGAACTTGGAGGAGGAACCCGCCTTGCAATGCCGAAGACAATCTGCGCGCCGGACTCGTCGTCATTGAAGCCTGGTTCAGGGGCTACTGAGGGAGTTCTAGATTAGGGGGTGTCCGGGTAGCCGGACTATACCTTCAGCCGGACTCCTGGACTATGAAGATACAAGATTGAAGACTTCGTCCCGTGTCCGGATGGGACTTTCCTTGGCGTGGAAGGCAAGCTTGGCGATGCGGATATTCAGATCTCCTACCATTGTAACCGACTTTGTGTAACCCTAACCCTCTCCGGTGTCTATATAAACCGAAGGGTTTTAGTCCGTAGGACAACTCCAACATACAACAATCAAACCATAGGCTAGCTTCTAGGGTTTAGGCTCCTTGATCTCGTGGTAGATCTACTCTTGTACTACCCATATCATCAATATTAATCAAGCAGGACGTAGGGTTTTACCTCCATCAAGAGGGCCCGAACCTGGGTAAAACTTCGTGCCCCTTGTCTCCTGTTACCATCCGCGTAGACGCACAGTTCGGGACCCCCTACCCGAGATCCGCCGGTTTTGACACCGACAGCTAGGCTCGTCAAGTTTAACCCGAGTATTCTGCATGTGCAAAACTGGCTTGCACCCGTTGTATGTGAACGTAGAGCTTATCACACCCGATCATCACGTGGTGTCTCAACACGAAGAACTGTCGCAATGGTGCATACTCAGGGAGAACACTTATACCTTGAAATTTTAGTAAGGGACAATCTTATAAAGCTACCGCCGAACCAATCAAAATAAGATGTATAAAAGATAAACATCACATGCAATCAAAATATGTGACATGATATGGCCATCATCATCTTATGCCTTTGATATCCATCTCCAAAGCACCGTCATGATTTCTATTGTCATCGGCATGACACCATGATCTCTATCATCTTGATCTCTATCAATGTGTCGTCATATGGTCGTCTCGTACTCTATTGCTTTTGCAACCATTGCTATCGCATAACGATAAAGTAAAGCAATTATATGGCACTTGCATCTTATGCAATAAAGAGACAACCATAAGGCTGCTGCCAGTTGCCGATAATATCAAAAACATGATCATCTCATACAACAATTTATATCTCATCACGTCTTGACCATATCATATCACAACATGCCCTGCAAAAACAAGTTAGACGTCCTCTACTTTGTTGTTGCAAGTTTTACGTGGATGCTACAGGCTTAGCAAGAACCGTTCTTACCTACGCATCAAAATCACAACGATTTTTCATAAAGTGTGCTATTTTATCCTTCAACAAGGAACGTAGTCACAATCGATTTAACTAAAGTTGGAGAAACAAACACCCACTAGCCACCTATGTGCGAAGCACGGCGGTAGAACCAGTCTCAGGAACGCGGTCATGTAATGTCGGTCTGAGCCACTTCATCCAACAATACCGCCGAATCAAAGTATGACATGCTGGTAAGCAGTATTACTATTATCGCCCACAACTCTTTGTGTTCTACTCGTGCATATAACATCTATGCATAGCCCTGGCTTGGATGCCACTGTTGGGGAACGCAGTAATTTCAAAAAAAATCCTATGCACACGCATGATCTATCATGGTGATGCATAGCAACGAGCGGGAGAGTGTGTCCGCGTACCCTCGTAGACCTAAAGCAGAAGCGTTGTATCAACGCAGTTGATGTAGTCGTACGTCTTCACGATCTTACCAATCCTAGCACCGAACGTACGGCACCTCCGTGTTCAGCACACGTTCAGCTCGATGACGTCCCTAGTACTCTTGATCCAGTTGTGGCCGAGGGAGAGTTCCGTCAGCACGACGGTGATGATGAAGTTATGCGCGCAGGGCTTCACCTAAGCACTACGACGATATGACCGAGGTGTGTAACTGTGGACGAGGGCACCGCACACGGCTAAGAGATTGTCTGTTGTGCCTTTGGGGTGTCCCCTGCCCACGTATATAAAGGAGGGATGAGGAGGAGGCCGGCCCTACAGGGGGCGCGCCGAGTGTGGGGACTCCTACTAGGACTCCCAAGTCCTAGTAGGATTCCCCTTTTACTTTCCGGAGTAGGAGAGAAGAAATAGGGAAAGAGAGAGGGAGTAGGAAAGGGCAAGGGGGGCGCCACCCCCTTTCCCCTAGTCCAATTTGGACCCATGGGCGGCGCGCGCCTCCTTCCCTTTGGCCTGCCTCCTCTATTCCCGTATGGCCCAATAAGGCCCAATACTTCTCCCGGCGAATTCCTTAACTCTCCGGTACTCAGAAAAATACCCGAATCACTCGGAACCTTTTCGATGTTCGAATATAGCCTTCCAATATATCGATCTTTACCTCTCGGCCATTTTGAGACTCCTCGTCATGTCCCCGATCTCATCCGGGACTCCGAACAAACTTCGGTCATCAAATCACATAACTCATAATACAAATCGTCATCGAACATTAAGCGTGCGGACCCTACGGGTTCGAGAACTATGTAGACATGACCGAGACACATCTCCGGTCAATAACCAATAGCGGAACCTGGATGCTCATATTGGCTCCTACATATTCTATGAAGATCTTTATCGGTCAAACCGCATAACAACATATGTTGTTCCCTTTGTCATCGGTATGTTACTTGCCCGAGATTCGATCGTCGGTATCCTCATACCTAGTTCGATCTCGTTACCGGCAAGTCTCTTTACTCGTTCCGTAATGCATCATCCCGCAACTAACTCATTAGTCACAATGCTTGCAAGGCTTATAGTGATGTGCATTACCGAGAGGGCCGGAGATACCTCTCCGATACACTGAGTGACAAATCCTAATCTCGATCTATGCCAACTCAACAAACACCATTAGAGACACCTGTAGAACATCTTTATAATCACCCAGTTATGTTGTGACGTTTGATAGCACACAAGGTGTTCCTCCGGTATTCGGGAGTTGCATAATCTCATAGTCTGAGGAACATGTATAAGTCATGAAGAAAGCAGTAGCAATGAAACTGTAATGATCATAATGCTAAGCTAACGAATGGGTCTTGTCCATCACATCATTGTCCTAATGATGTGATCCCGTTCATCAAATGACAACACATGTCTATGGTTAGGAAACATAACCATCTTTGATAAACGAGCTAGTAAGTAGAGGCATACTAGGGACACTTTGTATTGTCTATGTATTCACACATGTACTAAGTTTCTGGTTAATACAATTCTAGCATGAATAATAAACATTTATCATGAAATAAGGAAATAAATAATAACTTTATTATTGCCTCTAGGGCATATTTCCTTCGGAATACTCTCCCCTCGAAAACTGTTGCGATTTCCTATACTTGTGGGTTATCAAGACCTTTTTCTGGCGCCGTTGCCGGGGAGCATAGCTATATTTGTTGAGTCACTTGGGATTATTATCAATTTATCACTATGAAGAATCTGAAGGATGCTAAGACAAAGATTTTTCCCTCTAAGACGAGGGGAGGTAAGGAACTACCATCCAGCTCCGCTTTGAATTCACCTTCTGTTATAAGTAAACTTGCAACACCACCACATGCTATTAATCCTGATATGTCGCAAGTTATTGATGATGCTACTTCTGCTATGAATGATGCTAGTACCTTGCTTGATGATAATGTGCCACTAGGTGAATTTCTTGATGAACAAATTGCTATAGTAAGACAACATGATATTGTTGAAACTGATGATGAGCTTGAAACTAAAAATCTTGAAACACCTACTAGAACTAGCCCTCCTAGATATGAATTGCCAAAGGTACCGGAAGGTTGTGTTGTGGGTGAGGAGGAAACTAGAGATATTCTTGCTTGTAAGGATAGAGATGATCTAGAGAAATTATTATGCAAGTATAAAGAAAAATCTCTGAATGCTAGAATGAAATGTGATCCTAAGTTTGCTACTTCACTTATCTTTATTGATGATAAGGATTATGAATTCTCTATCAACCCAGTGTTAACTAATTTGGTTGAATCTGATCCTTTCCATGGTTATGAAACTGAAACTGTTGTGGCACATCTTACTAAGTTGAATGACATACCCACCCTTTTTGCTCATGATGAGAAAATTAGGTATTACTATATTCTCAAATTATTTTCGTTCTCATTAAAGGGTGATGCTAAATCTTGGTACAATACTCTTGCTCCTGGTTGTGTGCGCAGTCCCGAGGATATGATTTATTACTTTTCTGAAAAATATTTTCCTGCTTATAAGAAACAAGCTGCCTTACAGGAAATACTTAACTTTGTGCAAATTGAAGAAGAGAGTCTCCGACAAGCTTGGGGGAGGCTTCTCCAATTGCTTAATGCTTTGCCTGATCATCCTCTTAAGAAAAATGAAATACTTGATATCTTCTATAATGGACTAACCGATGCTTCTAGGGACTTCCTAGATAGTTGTGCTGGTTGTGTTTTCTCGGAACGAACTATTGGACAAGCTAAATAATTATTGAATAACATGTTGAAAAATTATGATGATTGGACTCTCCCTGAACCACCTACTAAACCCACTCTGAAGAAGTGGGGTATTTTATATCTCATTCCTAAAGATATGCAAGAGGCAAAGAAAACTATGAAGGAAAAAGGTTTTAAAGCTGAGGATGTCAAAAATTTACCTCCTACTGAAGAAATACATGGGCTTGATAGACCACCACTGCCTAAGGGGTAGAGATAAATTCTCTAATGAAATTCAATGATAATGATAATCCTCACAAGATGCACCCTAGCCAATGCCTTTATGATTTTGAGAATTACATTAGAAAAGAAGATCACTTTAATGTAAATATTATGAAACAATTGAAATACAATTCTGATATGAGCTCGCTTGAGTGACTTGTTATTTAGAATCTCAAATTATGTTAGAGGTGTGGGAAAGCATGCTTCTATGGTTCAAACTCAGTTAGAACAAGTTGCTAAATCTCAAAGAGAATTGCTTGATGAAATGAATAACAACATACATGACTTTGCTGTTAGAGTAGCAACTAGAGGAGGCAAAATGACTCGGGAACCACTTTATCCTGAGGGACACCCAAAAAGAATTGAACAAGACTCTCAAAGAGTCACCACTGATGCACGTAGTCCTTCTAAAAAGAAAAAGAAGAAGAAAAATGGTAGGACTTTGCATGCCTCTAGTGAACCTGAAGTAGAAAAACCTCCTGATAATAATAATTAAGTCTCTATCTCTAATGCTGAAACTCAATCTGGTAGTGAACACTCACCTTGTGATAATGAAAGAGATAATGATGAGGTTCATGAAGACACTCAAACAAATAATAAAAAACAGACAATGATGTTGAGATAGAACCAGCAGTTGATCTTGATTACCCATAACCTAAGAATAAAAGATATGATAAAAGAGACTTTGTTGCTAGAAAACACGGTAAAGAAAGAGAACCATGGGTTCAAAAACCTATGCCCTTTCCACCTAAGTCAACTAAAAAGAAAGATGATGAAGAATTTGAACGCTTTGCTGAAATGCTGAGGCCAGTCTTTTTGCGTACTCGCTTGAGTGATATCCTTAAAATGCCTCCTTATGCAAAGTATATGAAAGACATCATCACCAATAAGAGAAAAATACCGGAAGCTGAAATCTCCACTATGCTTGCTAATTATACTTTCAAAGATGGAGTACCTAGAAAACTTGGAGATCCGGGAATGCCAACTATACCTTGCTCCATCAAAAGAAATTATGTGAAAACTGCTTTATGTGATATGGGAGCTGGTGTTAGTGTTATGCCTTTCTCTTTATATAAAAGACTTGATTTGAATAAACTCACACCTACTGAAATATCTTTGCAAATCGCTGACAAATCAACTGCCATACCTATCGGTATTTGTGAGGATGTGCCCATTGTTGTTGCTAATGTTACTATTTTGACTGACTTTTTTTATACTTGAGATGCCCGAGGACGACAACATGTCGATTATTCTTGGTAGAACCTTCTTGAATACTGCAGGGGCTGTTATTGATTGCAATAAAAGCTAGGTCACTTTTCATATCAATAGTAATGAGCATAAGGTCCACTTTCCGAAGAAACAATTCCAAGTGAATGGTATTAATGTTATTGAAAAATCTCCGACAATCACTATTGGATGTTTCCAACTACCTCTACCTACTGCAAAAAAGAAATATGAAATGCTTATTGTTGGGGACATTCATATCCCCGTTGAAGTAACTTAGTGATTTACGAAAGGTCTTCGGTCTCATGCTAATCAAAAGTTGTTGTTAATAAGACTTGATCAACCTTATTAATAGATCATTTTTGAGAGGTATGAAGTTGATGAATTTAGTGAGCACTACCTCCTGTCCCAACCTTTTGTTTTATGTTATATTAGTTAAATAAAATAAAATGCCAGGTTTTATCTGTTTTCTGATTTTCCCGTGCAATAAAAAATTGACCCAAAAATAAAGTTCTCAGAATGCTCTAAAAATTTAATACGATTTTTTCTGCATATTCAAGAATTTTTGGTGCAAATAATATCAGAGGGAGGTGCACTAGGTGGGCACAACTCACCTAGGCGCGCCAGGATGCCCAGGCGTGCCCTAGTGGGTTGTGGTCCCCACGTCGGGCCCCTCACTTAACTCTTCATCCCACATCATCACCTACCTCCAGAAAAAAAAGTCACCATTGCTCTCTCTCTCTCTCGTGTTCTTGCTCTCAAACCCGCATATTTCGATCTCTTTGCTCGAAGCTCTGTTTTCGACACTGTTTCGGGGAATTGTTGCTTGGTATGTGATTCCTCCATTTGTCCAATTAGTTTTTGCTTTAGTGAATTATATTTTGTATAATTAGCTAGTCTTGGTGCTGCAGTAGATGAGCTTGCATGTTGAATTCTTAGAGTTCTAAGTAGTTAGAATGCTTGCTA
The DNA here is from genome assembly GCA_032464435.1 of Aegilops umbellulata. Classification (NCBI taxonomy): domain Eukaryota; kingdom Viridiplantae; phylum Streptophyta; class Magnoliopsida; order Poales; family Poaceae; genus Aegilops; species Aegilops umbellulata. The sequence goes on from CP136056.1 coordinate 348,885,098, forward strand.
TGGCCTATATGCATCCCTATGAGTAATTGCTACCAATCTTGTAAAGTTTTGTTGAGAAAATTTTATGGAGTAAAATTTTCAGAATTTTTGTTCACGGGAAAAACATGCGTATCTTTAGGAAGTTTTCTTCGAAGAAGAACTCCAAGGGAGTGATTGGGGAGTCATCTAACAACGATCTCCGCACCCAGAGATTGGCGGAGCTACGGCCGTGCGAATGGCCGCATACCTCATTCATGGAAGGGGCCAGAATCCTTCAGGAGTTTGCACAATATGCTGCTAATGCCGGCATCACCGACTTCATCGCAGCTAAATGTGAACAGTATCATCTCCTCAAAAATTCCTTTGTGCAAAGTTTTAATTTCCTTCCTAGGAATAATCCCCCTGAAATGCAGTTCAAATTATACGCTGAACCCCATCAGATACCGCTTACTGATTTTTGTGAAATATGTTTGCTTCCTTCTGACGGTGGTTTGGTAGAGCCTAGGCCTGCAGAGTTTGAAGGCTTTTATCATACTCTGTCTGTGGGGGATGAGAGAGGAGTGTCGAATGTCACCGCCACTAGTTTGCACTTTCCTGTTGTTCATTATTTTGCTCTTTTCATTGCAAAGTGCTTGCTTGCTAGAGAGAAGGTGGGTGCACTCAGTGCCCCATACCTTGTTGTTTAACGTCGTGCACTTGAAGGCGACAACACTTATAGCTTGGGAGCTATTGTTGCACGTCGCCTCCACATTAATAAATCCAAGGGTAAAATACATGGTGGTATTTATGCTACTCGCCTGGCGGCTCACTTTAACAATCAGATACGCCAGCATGATTACCCTTTGCCCAAGGTTCACCTAGAACGTGTTGCTATGGAATACCATCAGTTTATTGTTGCCGATTATCCTGACATTCCTATTCCTTATAACCTGGTTTTCAGTGTGAAAACTTGTGATATTATTCCATTGCCTGCACCTGCTTTGTTTGATCCTATTGCCAGGGGTGGATACAGGATTATGCCTGCGGACATCATCGCTTACCGGAACAACCTAGCTACAGCACAGGAGGGGCCTCAGCAATGGGATCCACAGGCACCCGATCCACAGCATTTCGACGTGGGACCCCATGGTTTCTTCGACTACTGATTGATTACCAAGTTAGGCCAAAAGTCTAAGCTTGGGGGAGTACGTATTCCCACCGACATTACATTCATGTTCACACATTTCATTTGTCGGTGTCCACACTTTTTCATTGTATTATCCATGATTAATTTATATGCTCGCTTTCTTCTTGTGTGTTTGAAAAACTTTGAGAAAATCAAAAATTATTTCCAGCTTCTTTTTTCTTTTTCTTTCTATAGTAGTTAGCTGTAGCATTAAAAAGAAAACCCAGAAAGATTTCCTTGTTCTTCTTTTGCTTGTTGGGAGCTTTCCCTTGTAAATAGTTTTTCTCGTTTTTGTTTTTCCTTTTTATTCACTTCTTCCAGATAAAACCAAAAAATCCAAAAATATTTTAGGGTGTTTCTTTGAATTTCTTTTCTCTTTATTGAGTCGTACCGAGGAGAAGACCACGATGAAAATGTTGAGTGGCTCTCATATGCATAATTGTTAATCTAACAAAGAGCCCATTTTACCTTGTCTTTTCATGTTGAATAAAATGTTTGCAGATTCCAGCTTAGTCCACGACACTCTTGCAATATTATTATTTTCATATCGTTCGGTCGTGCAAGTGAAAGGAAATAATGACGACATTTGATGAAATGGTCATGGCAGAGAGAAACGGGTATGAACTCAACTTGTTCTATTTCTTTAAATATGTTTAACCTAGTATCCATGATTCAGCCTGTTATGATTAAACATGCTTGCAATGACAATTAGAAATTATAGTTTCTCATGACATGCATAAGTAACTGGGAGTGGATAATGATTTATCTTGGATGTCAACATTGCGTTAAAATGATTGTGATGTAGTACGATGATATGGTATCCTCCTATGAATGTTCGAGTGTCTTGACTTGTCACATGTTCATGCATGTAGTCGAATCAAAACCAACATAGCCTCTATGATATTTATGTTCATGGTGTTCATATCCTACTCATGCTAGTGTCCAATGTCATTTATGCATAATGCATGTTCATGACCGTTGTTGCTCTCTAGCTGACCGCTTCTCAACCTATTTGCTAGCTTTCGCCTGTACTAAGTGGGAATTATGCTTGTACATCCAAAACCTGAAACCCAAGTTATTCCAGATGAGTCCACCATACCTACCTATATGCAGTTACCCTGCCGTCCTAAGTAAATTTGCATGTGCCATCTCTAAAAACTTCAAATAAATATCCTTTTTGTGCGCCTGGATCATTCATGGAACGACAGGAGGTAGTCGGTATCTTCCATGCTAAGCGGATTATTCTTAGGTTGAGTTTTTATTCACTCGCTGTCGCACGAGAAAGGGGCGGTAATAGGGATTCCCAGTCCCAAACTGCAAACAGAAAAGAGTTTACAAAAAATCAAACAAAAACTCCTACGGAGCATAACCTTTACTTTATCGCTTGGGAACCGCTACTAATGTGTTTAGCATGGAAGATATTGATAACTGATGGTCGAGAAGTAAACAAGAAGGGTGCATCTCCCAAAATTTCTTTTACCTCTGTTTTAAAACCTGAGCTCTAGCACCTCTGTAAATCACTGCTTCCCTCTGTGAAGGGACTATCTATTTACTTTTATGTTATGTCATCACCTTCTAAAATAAGCTCCAGAACGTAAGAGCACTGCTGTCATGCTTATGCATTGTGTGTAGCTAATGTTGGGTGCATCATGACTGGATATTTTATACCATGAATTACAATGTTTAGTCGCTGCTTGAACTTTGGAGGTGTTGTGCATTTATGTTTTGCGGTCTTAGAGACGGCTAGCGAGATACCACTGTTGTCATATTATATCTTGGTTGTTTTGATAACGTGTTGTTATTTGAGATATCTTATTATTGCTCGTTAGCTGATTATGTAATTGATATGAGTTAATATAATTTAAGAGTTATGGTCGGCATGGTTAGTTATAATATTGGCTGAAAACCTGGGTGCTGTTTAAGTTTATTTATGCAAACAAGAGCAAAAAGTTCATAATTTTTTTTCTTTTTCACATTCAGTTTATCAACTAAATTGCTTGAGGACAAGCAAAGGTTTAAGCTTGGGGGAGTTGATGCGTCTCCATCGTATCTACTTTTCCTAACGCTTTTCCTCTTATTTTGGACTCTAATTTGTATGATATGAATGAAACTAATCTGGATTGACGTTGTTTTCAGCAAAACTACCATGGTGTTGTTTTTTGTGCAGAAATAAAAGTTCTCGGAATGGAACAAAACTTTGCGAGGATTTTTTATACAATAAAAGAGAATTTCTAGACCCAAGAACCACCGGAGGCGGGCACCTAGGTGGGCACAACCCACCAGGGCGTGCCCCCCCCTCTAGGCGCGCCCAGGTTGGTTGTCCCCACCTGGTGGCCCCGTAGATCCTGAAACCGATGCTATAGAATCCTATTTTTCCAGAAAAAATTAGGGAGAAAGGATTATCGTTTTCCACGAGACGAAGCCGCCGTCACCTCCTATTCTTCATGGGGAGGTCAGATCTGGAGTCCGCTTGGGGCTCCTGGGAGGGGGATCTTCGATCTTCGTCATCACTAACCCTTCTCCATCGCCAATTCCATGATGCTCCCACCGGGAGTGAGTAATTCCTTCGTAGGCTCGCTGGTCGGTGAGGAGTTGCATGAGATTCATCATGTAATCTAGTTAGTTTTGTTAGGGCTTGATCCCTAGTATCCACTATGTTTTGAGATTGCTGTTGCTATGACTTTGCTATGCTTAATGCTTGTCACTTTGGGCCCGGGTGCCATGATTTGAGATCTGAACTGTTTATGTTATCACCATTATATCTATGTTCTAGATCCGATCTTGCAAGTTATAGTCACCTACTACATGTTATGTTCCGGCAACCCCGGAGTGAGAATAGTCGGGACCACTCCCGATGATGACCGTAGTTTGAGGAGTTCATATATTCACCGTGTGTTAATGCTTTGTTCTGATTCTCTATTAAAAGGATGCCTTAATATCCCTTAGTTTCCAATAGGACCCCGCTGCCACGGGAGGGTAGGACAAAAGATGCCATGCAAGTTCTTTCCATAAGCACGTATGACTATTTACGGAATACATGCCTATATTATATTCATGAAATGGAGCTAGTGCCGTATCGCCCTAGGTTATAACTATCACATGATGAATATCATCCAACAAGTCACCGATCCAATGCCTACAAATTTATCTTACATTGTTTCTGCTAAGTTACTACTGCTATCGTTACCATTGGACTTGCTAGAGAAATACTGTTGTCACTATTACCGTTACTATTGCCATTGCTACTGCTACCAAACTATCATACTACTTTGCTACTGATCACTTTGCTGTAGATAATTAATCTCCAGGTGTGGTTGAATTGACAACTCAGCTGCTAATACTTACAATATTCTTTCGCTCCCCTTGTGTCGAATCTATAAATTTGGGTTGAATACTCTACCCTCGAAAACTGTTGCGATCCCCTATACTTGTGGGTTATCAGTGGAATAGAATATGGTGGTTGTGGAGAAGACAAAAAGAAGGAGAAAGTCTCACATCAACTAGGCGTATTAACGGGCTATGGAGATGCCTATCGATAGATATCAATATGAGTGAGTAGGAATTGCCATGCAACGGATGCACTAGAGCTATAAGTATATGAAAGCTCAAAAATAAACCAAGTGGGTGTGCATCCAACTCGCTTGCTCACGAAGACCTAGGGAAATTTGAGGAAGCCCATCATTGGAATATACAAGCCAAGTTCTATATTGAAAAATTCCCACTAGTATATGAAAGTGTCAACATAGGAGTCTCTCTATCATGAAGATCATGGTGCCACTTTGAAGCACAAGTGTGGTAAAAGGATAGTAGTATTGCTCCTTTTCTCTCTTCCATCTTTTTTTTGGGTGGGCTTCTTTGGCCTCTTTTAATTTTTGTAAAGTCCGGAGACTCATCCCAACTTGTGAGGGAATCATAGCTTCCATCATCCTTTCCTCACATGGGACAATGCTCTAATAATGATGATCATCACGCTTTTATTTACTTACAACTCAAGAATTACAACTCGACGCTAGAACAAAATATGACTCTATATGAATGCCTCCGATGGTGTACCGGGATGTGCAATGATCTAGCATAGCAATTACATCAAAAAACGGACAAGCCATGAAAACATCATGCTAGCTATCTTACGATCATGCAAAGCAATATGACAATGATGGTGTGTGTCATAATAAACGAAATGGTGGAAGTTGCATGGCAATATATCTTGGAATGACTATGGAAATGCCATAATAGGTAGGTATGGTGGCTATTTTGAGAAGGTATATGGTGGGTTTAATGTACTGGCGAAAGTTGCGCGGTACTAGAGAGGCTAGCAATGGTGGAAGGGTGAGAGTGCGTATAATGCATGGGCTCAACATTAGTCATAAAGAACTCACATAGTTATTGCAAAAATTTATTAGCTATCGAAACAAAGTACTACACGCATGCTCCTAGGGGGGTAGATTGGTAGGAAAAGACCATCGCTCGTCCTCGACCGCCACTCATAAGGAAGACAACCAATAAATAAATCATGCTCCGACTTCATGACATAACGGTTCACCATACGTGCATGCTATGGGAATCACAAACTTTAACACAAGTATTGCTACCAATCCACCATTACTCACTAGCATGATTCTAATATCACCATCTTTATATCTCAAAACAAATGCAAGGAATCAAACTTCTCATAGTATCCAACGCTCTTTATATGGAAGTTTTTATTATATCCCTCTTGGATGCCCATCATATTAGGACTAAATTCATAACCTAAGCAAATTATCATGTTGTTTATAGACTCTCAAAATAATATAAGTGAAGCATGAGAGTTCAACAATTTCTATAAAATAAAGCTACCACCGTGCTAAAAATATATATATAAGTGAAGCACTAGAGCAAATTGCCTAGCTCAAAAGATATAAGTGAAGCACATAGAGTATTCTAATAAATCACGATTCATGTGTGTCCCTCTCAAAAGGTGTGTACAGCAAGGATGATTGTGGCAAACTAAAAAGCAAAGACTCATATCATACAAGACGCTCCAACCAAAACACATATCATGTGATGAATAAAAATATAGCCTCAAGTAAATTTACCGATGGATTGAAGACGAAAGAGGGGATGCCATCTGGGGCATCCCCAAGCTTAGATGCTTGGTTGTCCTTGAATATTACCTTGGGGTGCCTTCGGCATCCCCAAGCTTAGTCTCTTGCCACTCTTTATTCCATAGTCCATCAAATCTCTACCCAAAACTTGCAAACTTCACAGCACAAAACTCAACAGAAAACTCATGAGATCCGTTAGTATAAGACAAAATAAATCACCACTTTTGGTACTGTTGTGAACTCATTCTTTATTTATATTTGTGTAAGATCTATTGTATTCCAACTTTTCCATGGTTCACCCCCCCCCCCTTGATACTACCCATAGATTCATCAAAATAAGAAAACGACACATAGAAAACAGAATCTGTCAAAAACAGAACAGTCTGTAGTAATCCGTAAACTTCGTATACTTCTGTAAGTCCAAAAATTCTGAAATTTTCGAACAACAGAGGAAATTGATATATAAATCTTGTGTAAAAAATTCAAAAATTTATCACGTTCCAGCAGCTCAGATCACTTCTGTTTCTGGGCACAAAAGTTTCTATTTTTCAGCAAGATCAAATCAACGATATACCAAAGTATCCCAAAAGTCTTACTTGGATCAAACACTAATTAAAACACCAAAACACAATTACTACAGAGGTAATAATGTGTATGCTCATAAAAATAGTAAATAAAAATATTGGGTTGTCTCCCAACAAGCGCTTTTCTTTAAAGCCTTTTAGCTAGGCGTTGATAATTTTAATGATGCTCACATGAAAGATAGAAGTTGAAACACGAAGAGAGCATCATGTAGCATGTGAAAAACAAGTTAAAGTATAACATACTTCCTATGCATAGGCATTTTATAAGCAAACAAATTATCAAGACAAGCAAAAACTAGCATATGCAAGGAAGAAGAAAGAAACAATAGCAATCTCAACATAACGAGAGGTAAGTTAATAACATGAAAATTTCTATGACCGTATTTCCCTCTCTCATAATAATTACATGTGGGGTCAAATTCAACAATATATCTATCACATAATATATTCTCTTCATCATCCACATGCATGCAAAGTTGACATTCTTCCAAAATAGTGGGATTACCATCAAATAAAGTCATGACCTCTCCAGGCCAACTTTTACAAAAAAAAATCATAGGATTGATCAATCTCCAAAGTAGTGGGATCATTATTACCTAGAGTTTACACTCTTCCAAACCCACTTTCAATATTATAGCAAACATATTCATCATGAGGCCTAAATAAATTTTCAAGATCATAAGTAGCATCATCACCCCAATCATGATCATTGGAATAAGTAGCGGACATAGCAAAACTAGCATCCCCAAGCTTGGGGTTTTGCATATTATTAGCATAGTTGACATTAATAGAATTTATAATAACATCATTGCAATCATGCTTCTGATTCAAGGAACTATCAAGTATGGGTGCAATAGCAATAATCTCATGTTTAACATAAGGAACTATAGCAAATTCATCTCCATAAATATTGGCATCGTGGCCATAAGAATAGCAAGCATAATGTTCATCAAGGGATATTTCAATCAAATCAACGGAATCATAATTATCTATAGATTCATGCATATAATTTTCTTCCAAAGCAACAGTCATTCTCTCAATAAATTCCTTAACATAGGCATTATGAGCATATTTTTCATCGCAATATTTAAGTATGTTAAAAAAATTAGATTTGTAGAGAGTAATATCATACTTTTCAATCAAAGAAGCAACTGCATAAGCATCCTTAAAAGCAACAAATTCTTCAGTTTGTTCGATGTCATAGTAGCTATAAACACCCTTTTCATAAGAAGATAAGATTTCATTATCATTAAACTCACATAGGTACGGAACGTGTTTTTTAGGGTTCTTAGAGCAACAAGTAAAATCACAAAGTTCACAAAGATTCCAAGCATAACATAGCAAACAATTTATTTGATTCCACAAGACTCTCCCTTTTTGAGACAAACGATGATGCACAAAATGAGCATGCTCATCTAAATATTTTCCCTCAACTAAACTAGTTGGGGTTTTAGCACGAGCACATATGGATCGAAGATGATCCAAGTAGAAAACTTTAAGTGGATCCAATAAACCTTTTTTGTTTTCTGATTTTCAATAAATACACAATTATACCAAGCGAACGAGCAAACAAACCAAGTAAGACATAGAGACAAACAAAAACACGAACGGAAAGAAGGCAAATATTTTTGCGTTTTTCTGAAGACATTTTAGAAGTGGGGGAGAGGAAAACGTGAGGCAAATGGCAAATAATGTAATGCAATAGATGAGAGTTTATGATAGGTACTTGGTAGGCTTGATGTATAACCTCCCAGGCAACGGCGCCCAAAATTCTTCCTGCAATTTCTTGAGATTGCGTTGGTTTTTCTCTTGAAGAGGAAAGGGTGATGCAGCAAAGTAGGGATAATTATTTCCCTTAGTTTGAGAACCAAGGTATCAATCCAGTAGGAGGTACACGCAAGTCTCCAATCTATGCACCTGCAGAAATAATCAAACACTTTCACCCAACGCGAAAAAGGGGTTGTCAATCCCTTCACGGTCGCTTGCAAGGATGAGATCTAATAGAGATAGATATAAAAGATAACTAAAATGTAAAACAAAGTAGAAACAAATAAATTGCAGCAAGGTATTTCTAGGTTTTTTGGTTTATAGAACTGAAAATATATGATGAAAAATAGACCCGGGGGCCATAGGTTTCACTAGAGGATTCTCTCTTGAAAGAAAGCATACGGTGGGTGAACAAATTGCTGTTGAGCAATTGATAGAAAAGCGCAAAGCTATGCCGATATCTAAGGCAATGATTATGAATATAGGCATCACGTCCATGTCAAGTAGACGGAAACGATTTTGCATCTACCAGTATTACTCCACACATCGACCGCTATCCAGCATGCATCTAGAGTATTAACTTCATAAGAATGGAGTAACACCTTAAGTCAGATGACATGATGTAGAGGGATAAACTCAAGCAATACGATGGAAATCCCATCTTTATCCTTGATGGCAACAATACAGTACGCCTTGCTACCCCTACTTTGTCACTGGGTGAGGACACCGCAAGATGGAACCCCAAACTAAGCACCTCTCCCGCTGCAAGAAGAACCAATCTAGTTGGCCAAACCAAACCGATAGTTTGAAGAGAAATACAAAGATATCAAATCATGCATATAAGAATTCAGAAAAGAGTCAAATAATATTTATAGATAATCTAATCATAAATCCACAATTCATCGGATCTCGACAAACACACCGCAAAAGAATATTACATCGGATAGATCTCCAAGAACATCGAGGAGAACATTGTATTGAAGATCACAGAGAGAGAACAAGCCATCTGGCTACTATCTATGGATCCGTAGGTATGTGGTAAACTACTCACGCTTCATAGGAAGGGCAATAGGGTTGATGTAGAAGCCATCCGTGATCGAATCCCCCTCTGGTAGGGTGCCAGAAAAGGCCCCAAGATGGGATTTCACGGGAATAGAAGGTTACGGTGGCGGAATAGTATTTTGGTGGACGCTTCTGGTGGTTTGGGACTATTTGGGGATTTACAAAACTGAGAGGGAGGTCGGTGGACTCGCGAGGGGTCCACAAGCCCGGGGGCGCCCCCCTTAAGGCGCGCCCTGAGGGCTTGTGGAGTCCTCGGGACTCTTCTGGCCCTCTCTCCAAGTTACGTGGGTGTCTTCTGGTCCAAGTAAAATCATCGCGAATGTTTTATTCCATTAGGCTCCGTTTGGTATTCCTTTTCTATAAAACTCAAAAAACAAGGAAAAAATAGAAACTGGCACTGGGCTCTGGGTTAATAAGTTAGTCCAAAAAATAATATAAAATAGCATATTAATGCATATAAAACATCCAAAACAGATAATATAATAGCATGGAACAATTAAAAATTATAGGTACATTGGAGACGTATCATTTATCTAGCGTGGAAGATATTGGGAATTCTCGATCGTTTCCGTTGACAGGAAAAGCATGCCTCTCAGAACAATTTTATCTCTCAATTTAAGCTTTGAGCTCTGGACCTCTACAAATCTTTGCTTCCCTCTGCGAAGGGTCTATCTATTTACTTTTATGCAGTTTTTATTTTTATTGAGTCTCCATCTTCTCTTATAAAGTGCCAACTTGGGAACACTATTTTCATACTTGTGCATTGGATGTAGCTAATGTTTGAGTGTGTTTCATGAATGGATCAATGAATGAGCATAATGGGCTAGGGATAACTCGCTTTAGCATTGATATTTTGAAAGACATGGTTGCTTGTTGATATGCTTGAGTATTGATGTGTTCATGTCAAATTATAGACTATTTCTTTGAATCACTTGAAGTCAAAATGCCCATGCTACAAAAGAAAAGGATATGTGATGAACATGATAGGTAGCATTCCACATCAAAAAATTTGTTTTTATCATTTACCTACTCGAGAACGAGCAGGAATTAAGCTTTGGGATGCTTGATACGTCTCCAACATATCTATAATTTTTTATTGTTCCATGCTATTATATTATGAATCTTGGATGTTTTATATACATTTACTAGCAACTTTATATCATTTTTTTGGGACTAATCTATTAACTTAGTGCCAAGTGTCAGTGGTTGTTTTTTGCTTGTTTTTCACTTGGCAGAATATCAATACCAAACGAAGTCCAAATGCCACGAAACTTTTTGGAGATTTTTTTATGGCAAGAAGAGACCCTAGAAGCTTCTCGAGGCCACGAGAAGAGGCTCCTGGGGCCCACTAGGCACCAGGGCGCGCCAGGGGCCTTTGGTCGGCCCTGGTGGGTAGTGGGGCCCACGGGCACCGTCTTGACCTACCTGCTCCTCTATAAATACTCTAAAATTCCAAAAACCTTAGGGGAGTCGACGAAATACTTTTTTTTGCCGCCGCAAGTTCCAGAACCACGAGATCCAATCTAGAGGCCTTTTCCGGCACTTTGCCAGAGGGGCCAACGATCAAGGAGGGATTCTTCATCATCCTTGCTGCCCCTCCGATGATGCGTGAGTAGTTTACCACAGACCTACGGGTTCATAGTTAGTATCTATATGGCTTCTTCTCTCTTTATGATCTTCAATACAATGTTCTGTTGGATGTTCTTGGAGATATATTTGATGTAATGACTTTTTGCGGTGTGTTTGTTGGGATCCGATAAATTGTGAGTTTATGATCAGATCTATCCATGAATATTATTTGAGTTTTCTCTGAACTCTTTTATGCATGATTGTTATAGCCTCGTATTTATTGTCCAAATTATTGGTTTGGTTTGGCCAACTAGATTGACTTTTATTGCCATGGGAAGAGGTGCGTTGTGATGGGTTCGATCTTGCGGTGCTCAATCTCTGTGACAGAAAGAGACATGACATGCATGTATCGTTGCTATTAAGGGTAACAAGATGGGATTTATTCATACGTGAGTTTATCTTATTTACATTATGTCATCTTGCCTAATGCATTACTCCATTTTTCCATAAACTTAATACACTAGATGCATGTTGGATAGCAGTCGATGTGTGGAGTAATAGTAGTAGATGCAGAATCATTTTGTTCTAATAATCTTGTATGTGATGCCTATATACATGATCATTGCCTTGGATATCATCATAATTATTTGCTTTTCTATCAATTGCCCAACAGTAATTTGTTTACCCACCGTATGCTATTTTCTCGAGAGAGCCTCTAGTGAAAACTATGTCCCCTGGGTCTATCTTTTATCATATAAAAATCCTAAAAATACCTTGCTGCAATTTTATTTTATTTATTTTAGTTTGTGTTTTAGTTAGATCTATTTATAAATTCCTATAAAATTTAATCTATCTCAATACCGTTGAGGGATTGACAACCCCTCTACGTGTTCGGTTGCTGGTATTTGTTGTTTGTGTGCAGGTGTTGTTTACATAGTGTTGCTTGGTTCTCCTACTGGATTGATAACCTTGGTTTCATAACTGAGGGAAATACTTATCTCTAATGTACTACATCATCCCCTCCTCTTTGGGGAAATCCCAACGCAGCTCACAAGTAGCAGGTGCCCACTAGGCACCAGGGCGCGCCTGCCCCTCCTGGCATGCCCTGGTGGTTAGTGGGCCCCTCGGGAACCTTCCCGACTCCGTTTTCCTCTGGATTACTTGTTTTGCAAGATAACAATTATATATATATACTCCCGGACGTTTTGACCACCATATCACGGAGAAATCCTCGGTTCTTGTTTTGTGTTGTTTTCTGTCAGATCTAGATCGCCATGGCTTCACCAAGCTCTTTCAAGGACAAGTTCTACGAGAAGTCATCAACCCCTACCTACCGAAGGTGATGAAGCACACTCAAGCCATTGAGATGCGTGAGGGGGTGCTCCACATCCGGGATATTCAAGGGCCCAAGAAGACAGGAAGCATGGAGGCCAGGCTTGAGGCGGTGGAGCAGGATATCTTCAAGTGCCAAAGGATGGTGGAGTGTGGACTTAGGGCCAACCATTCCATGATCATGGAATTCACCCATGACTACAAGGTGGATGGCGAGTCCATGAAGGACATCGTCTTCAACTTCAACGAACAAAACAATTATCTCCATGGCCAAATTTATAATCTCCAAAATCAAAATTTTGAGAATGAGGCAATATTCAAAGGTATGAGTTTAGCTGCAAGTTTTAGGGCTCCGGAGACTCGTGCATCTTTTTATGATGGTGAACCTATGCCGTGGAATGCGGAGGACAAGCCCACTACTTCTTCACCACCACCATCACCAAAGAAGGAGACTTGAGTACACGTGTATGGGCACTCCCCTTGGCTTGTGCCAAGCTTGGGGGAGGTGCCCCGGTATCGTATCACCACCACTTTTATTATCTTTACCTATTTTAGTTTGGTCCTTAGTTATTTCATGATTTAGTTGAATAAATGTTTAGTATGATCTATTTTCGTGTGCTAGTTTCGTGATCTATCTATCTATGTAATCGAGTTGAGAGTTATATAATAAAGATTAGTTTGAGCGTTTTGCTTCTTTACTTTTATGTTTCCATCAAAATAAAGGAAATAATGAAAAATACCGTATGCTAATCTCATGGAAGGTAATGACATTACATAAGAAAGAGTGTAAGTAGTAAAATTTATTGAAAGTTGACAAACATAGCATTGGTCAATGATGCAGTTCATGAAAGAAGTTAATAAGAGAAGAGAATATTCACAAGAAAATATACCATCTTGGACATCTTTTATGATTGTGAGCCCCCGTTAAGTATTTTATGTCAATTTGTTGACGCTGGACAAGGAAGACAACTTTATGATTTATGTTTGTTCATATTGACATAGAAGTTATATTGTCATAGATCCTCCAACATGTGGTGCTTTCCCAACATCTTGCTAGCCAAAAATCCGCACCAAGTAGAGATACTACTTGTGGATCCAAAAACTTTAAACCCAATTTCATGTTATGAGAGTCCACCATACCTACCTATGGATTGAATAAGATCCTTCAAGTAAGTTGTCATTGGTGCATAAGGTAATAAAAATTGCTTCTAAATATGTATGATCCTTTAGTGTAAGGGAAAATAAGCATTGTACGAACTTGTGATGGCAGAGTAATAAAAGCGACGGACTACATAATAAAGGTTGCTATCACAAGGGGCAATATAACGTGGCGTTCTTTTGCACTAAGAGCTTGTGCGTCCAAAAATTAAAAGCGCATGACAACCTCTGCTTCCCTCTGCAATGTGCATATCCTTTATTTTTATGTACTTACTTTTTATGCAAGAGTCAATAGTATTCTCTTCTACTCCTTTTTATTTTTCTCCTTTGCAAGCATCATGTGGTGGGGAAAGATCTAGGCACATATATCCAGTTGGATATAAGTGATCATGAGTTACTATTGTTGACATCACCCATGTGGTGAATAAGTTGGGAGGCGAAAATTATAAGCCCCTATCTTTCTATGTGTCTGGCTAAAAAATTTTTGCTCCATATATATGTTGTGAGTGTTAGCAATCATAGAAAACTAAATGATAGTTGAGTATGTGGACTTGCCAAAAGGCTTAGACACGAGACCCTTCTTGAAAATATGATGAATTGCAATTGCATTGTTGACTGAGAACATAGTTTATTAGTTATCAAGAAAGTTTATTCCTTATACTTCGATGATTGTGATGAATTGTTACTTGCTCATGAGAAGTTTTATGATAAAGTTTATTGTTGTTATATTAATGATCATGATGCTACTATGTCTGTATTTTGATTTTTATCGACACCTCTTTCTCTAAACATGTGGACATGATTATCGATATCAGCTTTCGATTGAGGGCAAATAAGGTCTAAGCTTGGGGGAGTTGATACGTCCATTTTGCATCATGTTTTGCTGCTGTCATTTATAATGTTTTCATTCAATATAAAACTTTGTGGAGTAATTCTAATGCATTTTCTCTCATAATATGGAAGGTTTACACAAAGTGGGAGATTACCGGCAGCTGGAATTCTGGACCTGAAAAAGCTATGTTAGAAATACCTACTCTGCACATCTCCAAATGAGCTGAAATTTCACGAAGATTTATTCTGAAATATATAAGAATTATTGGAGAAAAGAAATACCAGAGGGACCACCCAGGTGCCCACTAGGCACCAGGGCGCGCCTGCCCTCCCATGGCGTGCCCTGGTGTGTAGTTGGGCCCCTGGCCAGCCTCCGGTGCCCATCTTCTAGTACATAAGCCCATTTTCCCTAGAAAAAAATCAAGAGAGGACTTTTGGGATGGAGCACCACCGTCTCGAGGCGGAACTTGAACAAGAGCACTTTTGCTCTCCGGTGGAGCGATTTCGCCGGGGATACTTCCCTCCCGGAGGGGGAAATCTAAGCCATCGTCATCACCAACAACACTCTCATCATGGGAGGGCCAATCTTCATCAACGTCTTCAACATCACCATCTCATCTCAAAACCCTAGTTCATTTCTTGTGTTCAATCTTTGTATCAAATCCTCGGATTGATACATGTGGGTAACTGTCGGTATCAAAACCGACGGATCTCGGGTAGGGGGTCCCGAACTGTGCGTCTAAGGCGGATGGTAACAGGAGGCGGGGGACACGATGTTTACCCAGGTTCGGGCCCTCTCGATGGAGGTAATACCCAGGTTCCTGCTTGATTGATCTTGATGATATGAGTATTACAAGAGTTGATCTACCACGAGATCGTAGAGGCCAAACCCTAGAAGCTAGCCTATGGTATGATTGTTCTTGTCCTACGGACTAAACCCTCCGGTTTATATAGGCACCGGAGGGGGCTAGGGTTACACAGAGTCGGTTACAAGGGAGGAGATCTACATATCTATATTGCCAAGCTTGCCTTCCACGCCAAGGAGAGTCCCACCCGGACACGGACGAAGTCTTCAATCTGGTATCTTCATAGTCCAACAGTTCGGCCAAAGGATATACTTTGGCTGTCTGAGGACCCCCTAATCCAGGACTCCCTCGGTAGCCCCTGAACCAGGCTTCAACGACGACGAGTCCGGCGCGCAGATTGTCTTCGGCATTGCAAGGCGGGTTCCTCCTCCGAATATAGAAGATTTTGAACACAAGGATAGTGTGTGATACGTCTCCAACGTATCTATAATTTTTGATTGCTCCATGCTATATTATCTACTGCTTTGGACTATATTGTGATTTATTTTCCACTTTTATATTATTTTTGGGACTAACCTATTAACCGGAGGCCCAACCCAGAATTGCTGTTTTTGCCTATTTCAGTGTTTTGGAGAAACAGAATATCAAACGGAGTCCAAACGGAATGAAACCTTCGGGAACGTGATTTTCTCACCAAACGTGATCCAAGAGACTTGGACCCTACTCCAAGGAACAAAATAGGCGGTCACGAGGGTGGGGAGCGCCCCCCTAGGGCGTGCCCCCCTGCCTCGTGGGCCCCTCGAAGCTCCACCGACGTACTCCTTCCTCCTATATATACCTACGTACCCCCAAACGATCAGAACAGGAGCCAAAAACCCAATTCCACCGCCGCAACTTTCTGTATCCACGAGATCCCATCTTGGGGCCTGTTTCGAAGCTCCGCCGGAGAGGGCCGTCATCACGGAGGGCTTCTACATCATCATAGGCTCTCCGATGAAGTGCGAGTAGTTTACCTCAGACCTTCGGGTCCATAGTTAGTAGCTAGATGGCTTCTTCTCTCTTTTTGGCTCTCAATACAATGTTCTCCCCCTCTCTCGTGGAGATCTATTCGATGTAATCTTCTTTTTGGTGTGTTTGTTGAGACCGATGAATTGTGGGTTTATGATCTAGTTTATCTATGAATAATATTTGAATCTTCTCTGAATTCTTTCATGTATGATTGGTTATCTTTGCAAGTCTCTTCGAATTATCAGTTTGGTTTGGCCTACTAGATTGGTTTTTCTTGCAATGGGAGAAGTGCTTAGCTTTCGGTTCAATCTTGTGGTGTCCTTTCCCAGTGACAGAAGGGGCAGCAAGCCACGTATTGTATTGTTGCCATCGAGGATAACAAGATGGGGTTTTTATCATATTGCATGAAACTATCCCTCTACATCATGTCATCTTGCTTAAGGTGTTACTCTATTTTTAACTTAATACTCTAGATGCATACTGGATAGCGGTCGATGAGTGGAGTAATAGTAGTAGATGCAGACAAGAGTCGGTCTACTTGTCTCGGACGTGATGCCTATATACATGATCATACCTAGATATTCTCATAACTATGATCAATTCTGTCAACTGCTCAACAGTAATTTGTTCACCCACCGTAGAATACTTATGCTCTTGAGAGAAGCCACTAGTGAAACCTATGGCCCCCGGGTCTATTCTCATCATATCAATCTCCATCACTTTATATTTTCTTTGCTTTTTACTTTGCCTTTTACTTTTCACTTTGCATCTCTATACCAAAAATACCAAAAATATTATCTATCATCTCTATCAGATCTCACTCTCGTAAGTGACCGTGAAGGGATTGACAACCCCTAATCGCGTTGGTTGCGAGGAGCTATTGTTTTTTTGTTGGTACAAGGGACTCGAGTGTAGCCTCCTACTGGATTGATACCTTGGTTCTCAAAAACTGAGGGAAATACTTACGCTACTTTGCTGCGTCATCCTCTCCTCTTCGGGAAAATCCAACGCATTGCTCAAGAGGTAGCAAGAAGAATTTTTGGTGCCGTTGTCGGGAAGTCTACGCAAAAGTCGACATACCAAGTATCCATCACAATCCCTTATCTCTCGCATTACATTATTTGCCATTTGCCTCTCGTTTTCCTCTCCCCCACTTCACCCTTGCCGTTTTATTCGCCCTTTCTTCGCCTTCTTCCAGTATGTCTTTTTGTTTGTGTTTCCATGTGCCTTCTATTTTCTTGCATCTTTGCTTGCTAAAAATCTATTTATATGGATCCACTTAAAGTGTTCTACTTGGATCATCTTCGATCCTTATGCGCTCGTGCTGAAACCCCAACTAGCCTAGTTGATGGGAAATCTTTTGATGAGCATGCTCATTTTGTGCATCACCGTTTGTCTGAAAAAGGGAAACTCTTATGGAGTCAAACAAACAGATTGTTGTGTTATCCTTGGAATCTTTGTGAAATTTGTGATTTTACTTGCCGCTCTAAGAACCCTAAAAAACACCTTCCCTACCTATGTGAGTTTAATGATAATGAAATCTTATCTTCTTATGCAAAGGGTGTTTATGGTTACTATGATATCGAACAAATTGAAGAATTTGTTGCTTTTAAGGGTGCTTATGAAGTTGCTTCTTTGATTGAAAAGTATGATATTACTCTCTACGAATCTGAAAATTTTGACATACTTAAATATTGCTATGAAAACTATGCTCATAATGTCTGTGTCAAAGAATTTATTGAGAGAATGACCATTGCTTCGGAAGAAAATAATGATACGCATGAATCTATAGATAATTATGATTCCAATGATTTGATTGAAATATCCCTTGATGAACATGATGCTTGCTATTCTTGTGGCCATGATGCCAATATTTATGAAGATGAATTTGTTATAGTTCCTTATGTTAAAAATGAGATTGTTGCTATTGCACCCATGCTTGATAGTTCCCTCAATGAAAAGCATGATTTCAATGATTTTACTACAAATTCTCTTGATGTCAAATGCAAAACCCTAAGCTTGGGGATGCTAGTTTTGCTATGTCTACTACTTGTTGCAATGATCATGATTGGGGTGATTCTTCTTATGATCTTGAAAATTTATTTAATCCCCATGACGAATATGAGATTAATAATATTGTTTGCAATAATATTGAAAGTGGGTTTGGAAGAGTGTCAACTTTAGATCCCACATATTTGGATAATATTCAATCTTATGAAATTTTTGATAAAAGTGGGTTTGGAGAGGTCGTGACTTTAGTTAATGTTAATCCCACTATTTTGGAAGAGTGTCAACTTTGCATGCATGTGGATCGTGTTGAAAATATTTCATGTGATAGCTATTTTGTTGAATTTGCTCATGATCCCACATGTAATTATTATGAGAGAGGAAAATATGGTCGTAGAAATTTTCATGATAATAAATTACCTCTCGTTATGTTGAGATTGCTATTGTTTCTTTCCGCTTCCTTGCATATGCTAGTTTTTGCTTGCTATGATAATCTGTTTGTCTATAAGATGCCTATGCATAGGAAGTATGTTAGACTTATATGTGTTTGTCACGTGTTTTATGATGCTCTCTTTGCGCTTCAATTCTTGTCTTTCATGTGAGCATCATTGAAATCTCAATGCCTAGCTAAAATTGCTTTAAAGAAAAGCGCTTGTTGGGAGACAACCCAATTTTATTTTTTAGTTTTTGTTTTTATTTCTGTTTAGGAATAAATAATCCATCTACCTTCTGTTTATATGTGGTTTTATGCTTTAATTAGTGTTTGTGCCAAGTTACACCTATAGGAACTTCTTGGATGATAGTTATTTGATCTTGCTGTAATTTCCAGAAACTTTTGGTACACGAAAACAATTATTAAAATTCACCAGAACGTGATAAAATAGTGATTCCAATTTCTGCTGATCAATAAACAAATTGCCTAGGACTTCCTATTTTGTCTGAATTTTTGGAGTTCCAGAAGTTTGCGTTAGTTACAGATTACTACAGACTGTTCTGTTTTTGGCAGATTCTGTTTTTCGTGTGTTGTTTGCTTATTTTAATGAATCTAGGGCCATTAAAATAGTTTATAATCCATAGAGAAGTTGTAATACAGTAGGTTTAACACCAATATAAATAAATAATGAGTTCATTACAGTACCTTGAAGTGGTATTTTGTTTTCTTTCGCTAACGGAGCTCACGAGTTTTCTGTTGAGTTTTGTATTGTGAAGTTTTCAAGTTTTGGGTAAATTCTTTTGATGGATTATGGAACAAGAAGTGGCAGGAGCCTAAGCTTGGGGATGCCCATGGCACCCCCAAGATAATCCAAGGACACCAAAAAGTTAAAGCTTGGGGATGCCCCGTAAGGCATCCCCTCTTTCGTCCACTTCCATCGGTAATTTTACTTGGAGCTATATTTTTACTCACCACATGATATGTGTTTTGCTTGGAGCGTCTTGTATTATTTGTGTCTTTATTTGTTAGTGTGCCGCAATCATACTTGTTGTACACACCTTTTGAGAGAGCCATACATGAATTGGAATTTGATAGAATACTCTATGTGCTTCACTTATATCTTTTGAGCTATATAGTTTTACTCTATGTGCTTCACTATAATCTTTTGAGCTTTATAGTTTTGCTCTAGTGCTTCACTTATATCTTTTAGAGCATGGTGGTGGATTTGTTTTAAAGAAACTATTGATCTCTCATGCTTCACTTAGATTATTTTGAGAGTCTTTAATAGCATGGTAATTTGCTTAATAATAATAATATGCTTGGTATGCAAGATTTGTAAAACTTTCTTTTGAGTGCGTTGAATACTAAGAAAAGATTGATGCTTGATAATTGTTTTGAGATATGAATATGGTGATATTAGAGTCATGCTAGTTGAGTAGTTGTGAATTTTAGTAATACTTGTGTTAAAGTTTGTGATTCCCGTAGCATGCACGTATGGTGAACCGTTATGTGATGAAGTCTGAGCATGATTTATTTATTGATTGTCTTCCTTATGAGTGGCGGTCGGGGATGAGCGATGGTCTTTTCCTACCAATCTATCCCCCTAGGAGCATGCGCGTAATACTTTGCTTTGATAACTTATAGATTTTTGCAATAAGTATATGAGTTCTTTATGACTAATGTTGATTCCATGGATTATACGCACTTTTCCTTCCTTCCACCATTTCTAGCCTCTCTAAATACCGTGCACATTTCGCCGATATCGTACACCCACCATATACCTTCCTCAAAACAGCCACCATACCTACCTATCATGGCATTTCCATAGCCATTCCGAGATATATTGCCATGCAACTTTCCACCGTTCTGTTTATTATGACACGCTCCATCATTGTCATATTGCTAGCATGATCATGTAGTTGACATAGTATTTGTGGCAAAGCCACCATTCATAATTCTTTCATACATGTCACTCTTGATTCATTTCATATCCCGGTACACTGCCGGAGGCATTCATATAGAGTCATAATTTGTTCTAAGTATCGAGTTGTAATTGTTGAGTTGTAAGAAAAATAAAGTGTGATGATCATCATTTTAAAGCATTGTCCCAAGTGAGGAAAACATGATGGAGACTATGATTCCCCCCACAAGTCGGGATGAGACTCTGGACGAAAAATAAAAGAAAAAAAGAAAAAAAAAGAGGCCATAAAAAAAGAAAAAAAGGCCCAAATAAAAAAATGAGAGAAAAAGAGAGAAGGGACAATGTTACTATCCTTTTACCACACTTGTGCTTCAAAGTAGCACCATGATCTTCATGATAGAGAGTCTCTCATTTTGTCACTTTCATATACTAGTGGGAATTTTTCATTATAAGAACTTGGCTTGTATATTCCAATGATGGGCTTCCTCAAATTGCCCTAGGTCTTCGTGAGCAAGCGAGTTGGATGCACACCCACTTAGTTTCTTTTGTTGAGCTTTCATATACTTATAGCTCTAGTGCATCCGTTGCATGGCAATCCCTACTCACTCACATTGATATCTATTGATGGGCATCTCCATAGCCCGTTGATAAGCCTAGTTGATGTGAGACTATCTTCCCCTCTTTTTGTCTTCTCCACAACCACCATTCTATTCCACATATAGTGCTATATCCATGGCTCACGCTCATGTATTCCGTGAAGGTCGAAAAAGTTTTGAAAATGTTAAAGTATGAAACAATTGCTTGGCTTGTCATCGGGGTTGTGCATGATTTAAATACTTTGTGTGGTGAAGATAGAGCATAGCCAGACTATATGATTTTGTAGGGATAACTTTCTTTGGCAATGTTACTTTGAGAAGACATAATTGCTTTGTTAGTATGCTTGAAGTATTATTATTTTTATGTCAATATGAACTTTTGTCTTGAATCTTTCGGATCTGAATATTCATACCACAATTGAGAATATTTACATTGAAATTATGCCAAGTAGCACTCCGCATCAAAAATTCTCTTTTTATCATTTACCTACTCGAGGACGAGCAGGAATTAAGCTTGGGGATGCCTGATACGTCTCCAACGTATCTATAATTTTTGATTGCTCCATGCTATATTATCTATTGTTTTGGACTATATTGGGCTTTATTTTCCACTTTTATATTATTTTTGGGACTAACCTATTAACCGGAGGCCCAACCCAGAATTGTTGTTTTTTGCCTATTTCAGTGTTTCGGAGAAACAGAATATCAAACGGAGTCCAAACGGAATGAAACCTTCGGGAACATGATTTTCTCACCAAACGTGATCCAGGAGACTTAGACCCTACTCCAAGGAACAAAATAGGCAGTCACGAGGGTGGGGGCATGCCCCCTGCCTCGTGGGCCCCTCGAAGCTCCACCGACATACTCCTTCCTCCTATATATACCTACGTACCCCCAAACGATCAGAACAGGAGCCAAAAACCCAATTCCACCGCCGCAACTTTCTGTATCCACGAGATCCCATCTTGGGGCCTGTTCCGGAGCTCCGCTGGAGAGAGCCGTCATCACGGAGGGCTTCTACATCATCATAGCCTCTCCGATGAAGTGTGAGTAGTTTACCTCAGACCTTCGGGTCCATAGTTAGTAGCTAGATGGCTTCTTCTCTCTTTTTGGATCTCAATACAATGTTCTCCCCCTCTCTCGTGGAGATCTATTGGATGTAATCTTCTTTTTGCGGTGTGTTTGTTGAGACCGATGAATTGTGGGTTTATGATCTAGTTTATCTATGAATAATATTTGAATCTTCTCTAAATTCTTTTATGTATGATTGGTTATCTTTGCATGTCTCTTCAAATTATCAGTTTGGTTTGGCCTACTAGATTGGTTTTTCTTGCAATGGGAGAAGTGCTTAGCTTTGGGTTCAATCTTGTGGTGTCATTTACCAGTGACAGAAGGGTCAGCAAGGCACGTATTGTATTGTTGCAATCGAGGATAACAAGATGGGGTTTTTATCATATTGCATGAAACTATCCCTCTACATCATGTCATCTTGCTTAAGGCGTTACTCTGTTTTTAACTTAATACTCTAGATGCATGCTGGATAGCGGTCGATGAGTGGAGTAATAGTAGTAGATGCAGGCAGGAGTCGGTCTACTTGTCTCGGACGTGATGCCTATATACATGATCATACCTAGATATTCTCATAACTATGCTCAATTCTGTCAATTGCTCAACAGTAATTTGTTCACCCACCGTAGAATACTTATGCTCTTGAGAGAAGCCACTAGTGAAACCTATGGCCCCCGGGTCTATTCTCATCATATCAATCTCCATCACTTTATATTTGCTTTGCTTTTTTACTTTGCCTTTTACTTTTCACTTTGCATCTCTATACCAAAAATACCAAAAATATTATCTATCATCTCTATCAGATCTCTCTCTCGTAAGTGACCGTGAAGGGATTGACAACCCCTAATCGCGTTGGTTGCAAGGAGCTATTGTTTTTGTGTAGGTACGAGGGACTCGAGCGTAGCCTCCTACTGGATTGATACCTTGGTTCTCAAAAACCGAGGGAAATACTTACGCTACTTTGCTGCATCATCCTCTCCTCTTCGGGGAAATCCAACGCAGTGCTCAAGAGGTAGCAGTGTCCGGCTCTGCAAAACAAATTCCACATACCACCGTAGAGAGAATAATGTTTCCACAAATCTAATCTGTTGACAGCTTTTCATAACGTCACGTACTGCCGTGGTCTGGTCATGACGAACCATTTTTCCGAGCCCGCCACTGCACGTGTTGCGAGGCGGTTTTATTGGCACGTCCTGTCGAAGCACAGATCGTGTCCCCTTATCACGGGATTCTCATCAATACGGGCGTGGGTAACCCAACCGCGCCATCAATTACGGCGCTTAGGGGATAAGCGGTTTTACCGGGCAAGTGGGGAGGCGCAGAATACTGCTGCGTTTATAAGGGGATAAGAACACCCATTCGCACCCACACCTTCTTCTTACCGATCCATTCCCCTCCGCCCGAGCTCCAGCGCCCATGCGTTCATCTCTTCTGCACACAAAGGCCTTCGGGAAATGTCCGGATCCGGATCAGGAGGCAAATGGATGGCCTCTACCGTCCGGGAGAAGGATATCAAAAAGCTTCGGGAGGCCGGGTATCTGGCCAAAAAAAATAGCCACCATCTCCCGACGGCGGGACAGATCGTCCCTACTCTGGAACCCCACGAGAGGGTTGTATTCCTCCCTCACTTTGTCCGCGGGCTAGGGTTTCCCCTCCACCCGTTCATTCACGGCATCATGTATTACTATGGGATCGATCTTCATGATCTGTCCCCTGATTCCTTCCTCAACATCTCGACATTCATTGTCATGTGCAAGGCTTTTCTCCGCATCTCGCCACACTTCGGCTTATGGCTTAAGATCTTTAATGTGAAGCCCAAGGTAGTGGGCGGCGAGCACGCCGAGTGCGGGGGTGCTATGGTGAGCAATATGCCCAATGTCATATGGCCAACAGGCACCTTTAACGATTCTGTCAAGGAGTGGCAACAACAGTGGTTTTACATCACTGAGCCACGTGGCACGGAATGGGCCGCTACTCCCGAGTTTCGGTCCGGTGCCCCCCTGCGGCTTACATCCTGGGTCAAGAAGGGCCTGAACTGGTCCTCGTCCGATGAACTGTCGGTGCTCCAGACACGCGTTAAAGATATGGGAGACAAGAACATTGAAATTGTCAATGTAGTCCAGGTGATGTTAGTTCGCCGGATCCTGCCTTGTCAACACTGGACTTGCAATCTATCGGAATTCGATCCGGCTAGGCACCAAACCTTACGAGAGCTTTTTGGCTCCTTGCACAAGGACATCTGGAAGGTGCTTTTCAAGTCCAGCAAATCATGACCGCGGGTACCAACTATCCCGCCCTACAAGTTCGGTAAGTCATCATACTTTTTATCCGCATAACCCAAATGAAGCACTTAACGTGTTTTCTATGACTCTCCCAGGGTTGGACGAAGAAAGCGGAGCGGATCCATTGTCCGGCCCCACTGCCCGAAGAACCGGCCGTCCCACTTCTGACGAAGATGCTGGTCCCGGCGCCTTACAAGGTGCCGAAGAAGATGGCCGAGAAGGAGGCCAAAAAGACCCGGGGAGGTCTTCGTCGCCGCGGCACTTCAGACAATATCCGAAGGCTCTGATGCCCGTTCCGCCTCCGAAGAGGACGACGACGAGGAGGAAGATGAATCCCCTACGGGAGGAAGAAACAAGAGGACAGCCTCCGTACACTTGGAGGCCGAGCCGCCCAAATGGGGAAAGGCTCCTCTTCCGGAGGAGTCCACTGCCGCCGCCGATAGCGGCCCGGCGTGGGATCCCAGGGCCCAGCCCCTGGTGAACTTGTGAGTATATAAAATCTGAGTACGTTTATGCGTCCAGACTCGTCGTGGCATAGTATTTTAACCTGAGCCATATTTTTTGTAGTCCGGCGAGGTCCCGTACCAAACAATCCTCATCGGAGGATTTGCTGAGCTTGGATGCTATGGAGAGCGGGACGCCCCCAAAGGCCCCTTCTTCCGAACAGGTGGATAACACCCAGGCTTCGTCCCAGAAGGACCCCGGCCAAGGAGGAGAGGGGAAGACCATGAAGGTGGTGCCTGGAGGTCAAACTTCAGGGGCCGGACACATGGGGGAGAAAGTTCCCATGGGAGCTGACGGCGGGGACCATCTGGAATTCGGCTCCCAGCCAGATACAGCTCCGGAGACCAATACGGCTCCAGAATTAGGCAGGCAGCCTCTCTCAGCTGGAGGGGACATGCCTATTCCACCGGCAACCTCTGTCCAACCAGAGGTGTCGGATGCTTTGTTAGTGGCACTGAAGAGAGCCTCCATCCTCAATGAACACCGCGCCCTTATGGGTGCGATGATTGAGAAGATTCAGTCTGCTGAGAGTGGACCGAATGGAGCCTGTATCGGCCTTATAAAAGGTTTCGTGGTATGTTTTATGAGGTTTCGAAGAGTGTCATGGTATGGATAGTAGCCCCTGATACACTGTTCGGTGAAAGAAAGAACCGGACAGAGGATCAAATTTATGTTCGCATGAATACTCATTGAATGACATCTATTTCTCTTCTGTTATAAGCAGGCGTCTGTAGCGGTTGCTACCTCTCATACTGCGGAGATCTCTGGACTGAATCAAAGTCTGGAGCGGGCCAAAGAAGAACTTCGCCAATTGAAAATGCAGTTGGGAGATAAACAAGGTATGCATAAGTCTTGTTCGCATTTATTGCGAATGAATTTGCAGTATGATGAAATAAGCTTCATGATTTGTGCAAGGGATGGTGACCGAAGTCGAGGCTCTTAAAAAGGCTGTGGCCGAGGCCGAGAAAAAGGCAGCTACAGAGCAGGCTCTTCGCGAGAAGCACGAGGCCGGGGTTATTAAAGCTGAGTAGGAGCTGCAACAGGCCGTGAGGAAATGCGAGACCTTGGAGCAGAGTTTAACAGAGAAAGAATCTGAACTCGCCAAGGCGCATCAGGCCACGAGCGATGCCCGAGGGGAAACCCAAAGCGCCCTGCAGGGGAGCCAAGAGGCGAGAAAGATCGCGGCGGGTAAAGCTTTTTCCATGTAAAGCAAGTATTTGAGGGGAAAATTATGTTTCTAATTTTGAATTCGGATTTCTCAGGGGTATTTGCCGAGCTGCCCCGTGGCATATCAGATGCCGGCCAATTGTACAGAGCCGAAGAAAAGAACACTGCGGATAAGCTCTTCTGGTCGCAGTACTTGGCACCGAATTATCCGGTGCCCTTTGTTGATCAACTGAAACAGCTGATCGAGCTGCATAAGGCGGCGGAACTGGCCATGAAGGATATGATTATCCGGCTATGGCCCGCCGAGCCGATTCCAAGCAGCTACTTCGGGCTCGTGAAGCGGTTTGTGAGTGCCTGCCCTCGACTTGATGTCATCAAGCGGTCGGTATGTATAGAAGGTGCGCGAATGGCCTTCGCCCGCGCAAAGCTGCACTGGGGGAAGATGGATGCTGAAAAGCTGATGGCCAAAGGACCGCCAGAGGGGAAGGAGCACCGCAAGCCCGAATTATATTATGAGAGTGTCCGGAAAGGATCCTACCTTGCAGCGGAGCTATGTACCAAGGACATTATATTTCCATGAATGCAAATCATGTTGTCCTTTGTAATGTTTGAACAAGGTCATTTATATTATTTATTGCTTGTTATATAAAAGTTTATCCTCCTGCGCGACCGTTTTATATATTGATCCTGAGAGTTGGCCAGTCGTCGGCTTCTGCCCCTACGTAAGAAGTACGGGGGTGTTCGGGATAAACCTGATCACTCTTTATCCCAGTTTTGGGTCCTTCGAAGGAGGTGTTCAGCACAACGAACCAGGAAATCGGACTATAAGGTTTTATCACTCTCACTTAGCCATAGGAGATTTAGGAAGGTAGGTGCAGCCCCTGGTGTTCGGAAGACCGCACGGGGGGCTCTATAAGCACCTGTTCGGAAGAAAAACCGATCCATCGCACGTTGCATTTGGTTATGGGATTATGCGGGAGAAATCCTTAAAGATATTGTAACCTCTCGAACAGTTGACCAGCTCTCGCCGTATCATGATAGTCAGTTTTCGGCTTTCTCTACTGAGGTGCTCGTCCGGAAGAACCGGGACACAATCGCAGTAGTTCTCCCAGTGCTACCTTAACCGATATAGCGAAACGTAAGGTACCAAAACATGGGAGCCGGGCAAACCCAACTATTGACCCAAGACATGATTCGGAGCTGATGCATATAATGCTATAGGTTCGGGGTGCCGAACTTCCGTGAAGGCGTTCGGACTTTATTGCCGTGTTATGGGTAAAACGAAGCCCCTGGCATATTTTAAGGCATATCACTGTGTACGGATGCCACTTGACAAAAGAATTTCAATAAGAAATAACAGCAGGTAAGCGTCGTATAAATCCACATGTTGTATTTGAATAGTACGTATGCGTATGAGTAGAGGTAATGTGATAAAAAAGGAATATGACTGCGGAACCTGCTGAGACCAGGGGGGAAGGAGCTGAGTGCGAATCCGAAGTATAGCCATATGGTCATTGCGGGGAATGTCTAAGGATTCCCTTGCGCGTTCAAGTTGCCTCCGTGTCGCTCATCCTGGTCGGCGCAAAGGTGAACCTGCGAAGGAAATGTAAAAAAATGTTTGCGTGCCGGAGAGCGGTTGAGCCGCCGAGTGCGGCCTGTCCTGGCCTTCGCCGGAGCGTTTAATAAAGCTCTGGACGAGTCGGGCTATCCTTCCACGAAGTAGTTCGGAGTCCCTTGACGGTGTCCAGGAGCCTGGGCGTCGACTCGAGGTTTGGCTGCAAGGTGCTGCTCGTTGCTTCTGCTGTTAAGGCGGTGGTGTACTTGTTGGTGCCGAGGGAAGGTTTGGCCTTGCCATTAACCGTGATGACGCTGCGTGGACCGGGCATCTTGAGCTTACGGTAGGCATAATGTGGCACCGCGTTGAATCGAGCGAACGCGGTTCGTCCGAGCAGTGCCTGATAATCACTGCGGAAAGGGACGATTTCGAAGATTAACTCTTCGGTACGGTAATTTTCTGGTGATCCGAAGACTACCTCAAGGTCAATGGAGCCTGTACAGCTGGCTTCCATACCTGGTATAATGCCTCTGAAAGGGGCTTTAGTGGGTTTGATCGCCGAACGATCGATGCCCATCTTGCGCATTGTGTCCTGGTAAAGCAGATTTAGACTGCTGCCTCCGTCCATAAGGACTCGTGTGAGGTGGAACCCGTCAATTATTGGGTCGAGGACTAGTGCGGCTGGATTGCCCTGATTGGCGTTAACCGGACGATCCGTGCGGTTGAAGGTGACCGGCCCTAGTTTATATTATGGGACGACTAGTTCCGTTAAGTCGGCATCCTCAAGGGTGCGTATCTGGCCCGAGTTGGGAATTTGAGTGGTGTTTACCACATTCACCGATTGAATATGCGAGGGAAATTTCTTTTGCCTTCCTGTGTTCGGTGATCTGGGCTCTTCGCCGCCATCATCGCTTTGAGACCCCCCTTCTTCGTTTTTGGCGTCTGTCCTGCTGCCTTGTTTGAAGACCCGGCATTCTCTATTGGTATGGGTGGCTGGCATTCCTGGGGTGCCATGAATTTGGCATTGGCGATCGAGTATGCGGTCCAGACTGGATGGACCCGAATTGTTATTTTTTAGTGGCCCTTTCCGCTGACCGGTCTTTGAGCCCCTAAATCCGGTATTAACTGCCGTCTCTTCGGCGTTTTCACCATATTTGCGGCGCTTGTGTTTGTTGCGTCGTGGTTTGCCATTGCTATCCCTGGCCTCTGATGTGCCAGGTTTGCTTGTTGTATTGTTACTACGAGTCAACCAGCTATCTTCGCCCGTGCAAAAGCGGGTCATAAGTGTCATGAGGGCTGCCATGGATTTTGGCTTCTCTTGGCCGAGGTGTCGGGCGAGCCATTCGTCACGGATGTGATGCTTAAATGCCGCTAAGGCCTCTGCATCCGGACAGTCTACAATTTGGTTCTTCTTAGTTAGGAACAGGGTCCAGAATTTCCTGGCCGATTCCCCTGGCTGCTGAGTTATATGACTTAAATCGTCAGCATCCGACGGTCGCACATAAGTGCCCTGGAAATTGTCCAGGAATGCATCTGCTAGGCTCTCCCAACTTCCGATGGAGTTTGCCGGCAAGCTATTGAGCCAATGCCGAGCCGGCCCTTTGAGCTTTAGCGGGAGGTACTTGATGGCATGTAAATCATCCCCGCGGGCCATGTGAATGTGGAGGAAGAAGTCTTCTATCCATACCACGGGGTCTGTAGTACCATCATATGATTCAATGTTTACGGGTTTAAACCCTTCTGGGAATTCGTGATCCATTACTTCATCGGTGAAGCATAGGGGGTGTGCGGCGCCTCTGTGCCGGGCTATATCACGACGTAGTTCATACGAGTCTTGTCTGCATATTCGGCCCGGCCGGATTTGCTTTTAGTATATCCGGCGTGACGGTCATCGTCCCGCGTTGGGGCGCGCCCCCGTGATCCGTAGATCGATCTTGCATGTCCTACTTTGTTTTCCAATGCGTCTCGCAGGTCCCGCGTGTTGCCCCAGGCCTTGGTATTTTTGTTTGAATGGCGGCGGGGTGCGGGCTGGACTTCGGGCTAGTATGCCCCTTTGTCTCGGCCACGAGGTGGCCGATCAGCTGCATCATACGCTGGTGATGTAGTTTTACTGCTTCCTCCTTGAGTTGGGGTAGCAACATGCGCTTTGGGTAACTCTTGATTGGGCGCTCGAGTTCGTATTCCTCGGCCGACAGGACTTCAGTCCATCTATCCGCTAGCAGATCTTGATCAGCTCGAAGCTGTTGTTGCTTTTTCTTCAGGCTGTTTGTTGTGGCTATAAGCCGGCGCTTGAAGCGCTCCTGCTCGACGGGATCCTCAGGCACGATAAATTCTTCATCGCCGAGGCTCACTTCACCTTTGGAGAGAGGCATGTAATTATCATCCTCTGATTCTCCGTCTGTTGCCTGTTCTGGAGGGCTAGCTTGTTCATCCTCCCGCTCGAGATCTGGCTGGAGGGGATTGTCGTCGTCTTCAGCACTATCCGGAGCGTTATTGTCTCTTGTGCCGGTATCGCTGCTTTTGCTATGGCGGGACTTAGAGCGGCGCCGCTGACGTCGGT
Organism: Aegilops umbellulata; assembly: GCA_032464435.1. Taxonomy (NCBI): domain Eukaryota; kingdom Viridiplantae; phylum Streptophyta; class Magnoliopsida; order Poales; family Poaceae; genus Aegilops; species Aegilops umbellulata. The sequence continues at coordinate 348,915,539 of CP136056.1, forward strand.
GCTTGGATTGCTGCTTGGAGGGATTATCCTCCGTTGTCCTATCGCCATCACCTTGTTTGGGGGTGTCCACCATGTATATATCATATGATGAGGTGGCAGTCCAGCGCCCTGTGGGCGGTGGTTCCTGTTCGTCTCCTGCATCGTCGTCCATACCGTTGATGTCTTCGGAGCCGAGATCGAGCATGTTGGTTAAATCATCGATAGTGGCTACTAAGTGGGTGGTGGGTGGGGAGCGAATTTCTTCGTCGTCCGCATCCCATTCTAGCCGGACATAGTTCGGCCAAGGTTGTCCTGACAAGGAGAGAGACCTTAATGAATTTAGCACATCGCCAAAAGGCGAGTGCTGAAGATATCCGCGGAGGTGAACTCCATGATCGGCGCCCAATCAGATTCGATAGGCATGGATGCAGGCGGTTCGGGGCCTATGGCCGGGGAAGAATCCGACGATCCGGCGACACAGGTCTCATAGGAAGTGAAGTCAGTATTCGGCTCTATCACCACCGAGTGTGTGGCCTCCGAGGCGGGGTCCATCCACCCATCCTCGGACGGCGTAATCGACTCCGGATCTAGGGCCGGAGTAGGCACATGTGTGATCTCCCGAACACCGTCCGGCGGCAGAGCTAAGTCGTGCTCGTCGTGACTGTGCTGCGCACCTGACATGTGCTCGAATCCGTCGAAGATTAAGTCTCCGCGAATATCTGCAACATAGTTCAAGTTTCCAAACCTGAGCTGATGGCCAGGGGCGTAGTTCTCGATCTGCTCTAGATGGCCAAGCGAGTTGGCCCGCAGTGCGAAGCCGCCGAACACGAAGATCTGTCTGGGGAGGAAAACCTCACCTTGGATCGCATTGTTGCCAATGATCGAAGGGGCCATCAAACCTTGTGGTGACGGCACAGTGGAACTCTCAATGAAAGCACCAATGTCGGTGTCAAAACCGGCGGATCTCGGGTAGGGGGTCCCGAACTGTGCGTCTAAGGCGGATGGTAACAGGAGGCGGGGGACACGATGTTTACCCAGGTTCGGGCCCTCTCGATGGAGGTAATATCCTACTTCCTGCTTGATTGATCTTGATGATATGAGTATTACAAGAGTTGATCTACCACGAGATCGTAGAGGCCAAACCCTAGAAGCTAGCCTATGGTATGATTGTTCTTATCCTACGGACTAAACCCTCCGGTTTATATAGACACCGAAGGGGGCTAGGGTTACACAGAGTCGGTTACAAGGGAGGAGATCTACATATCCGTATTGCCAAGCTTGCCTTCCATGCCAAGGAGAGTCCCACCCGGACACGGACAAAGTCTTCAATCTGGTATCTTCATAGTCGAACAGTCCGGCCAAAGGATATAGTCTGGCTGTCCGAGGACCCCCTAATCCAGGACTCCCTCATTGACTAGTATTGTTGATTACATCTTGTAGTTGATGCTGGTTGGTTTGTATGGTGGAAGATTATATGTTCAGATCTATTATGATATTCAATACCCCTCTGATCTTGAACATGAATATGTCTTGTGAGTAGTTACTTTTGTTCTTGAGGACATGAGAGAAGTCTTGTCATAAGTAATCATGTGAATTTGGTATTCGTTTGATATTTCGATGATATGTATGTTGTGATTCCCTTAGTGGTGTTATGTGAACGTCGAGTACATGACACTTCACCATCTTTGGGTCTAAGGGAATGCATTGTGGAGTAGTTATTAGATGATGAGTTGTTAGAGTGACAAAAGCTTAAACCCTAGTTTATGCGTTATTCCGTAAGGGGCTGATTTGGATCCATATGTCTAATGCTATGGTTAGATTTTATCTAATTCTTCTTTCGTAGTTGCAGATGCTTGTGAGAGGTGTTAATCATAAGTGGGAGGCTTGTTCAAGTAAGGCCAACACCCAAGCACCGGTCCACCCACATATCAAATTATCAAAGTAGCGAACGCGAATCAAACAAACACGATGAAATTGACTAGATGAAATTCCTGTGTTACTGTTACTATTACTTGCTCGTTACAAATTATCTTGCTATCAAATTACCTGTTACCAACAATTTCACTGCCTGCAGAAATTACCTTGCTGAAAATTGCTTCTCATTTTCTTCTACTCCTTGTTGGGTTAGGTCATCAGCCACCATCACGTCCGCCCAAGTCAATTTCGTATAATGCGGCTTGGGCGGCCTTAGCCCACTGTAGAAATTCGTCTGCATTAAGTGCGGGCCCCGACGCGAACGCTGGCACGGGCGCAGGCGTTGGCATGGCACGGGCACGGGCGCATCCATCTGCGTGGCCTCCGCCTCCATCTGAGCAACCTCCTCCAACGCCTTGTCCATCACTGCCCACAAGGGAGCCAGAGGATCCTCTTCCTGTTCCTCGTCAACGACGCCAAAATAGAAGACTAGGGATGCGCATGGACGAAGTGTTAGTGCTGGATTTGAGATGGGAATGGTGTGAGAGAAGGGACGATCACTATCTTATAGCTCGCTGTAGGCGAGCTCTCCATTAATCAGAGGTGGTAGGATAGGCGGTCAAAGTCTGTCGCGGCCTCATCTCACTCCTTCAGTACGCACAGATTACTGCTACCTCTCAAGCACTGCGTTGGTTTTCCCTTGAAGAGGAAAGGGTGATGCAGCAAAGTAGCGTAAGTATTTCCCTCAGTTTTTGGGAACCAAGGTATCAATCCAGTAGGAGGCTACGCGCGAGTCCCTCGTACCTACACAAAACAAATAAATCCTCGCAACCAACATGATAAGGGGTTGTCAATCTCTTCACGGTCACTTACGAGAGTGAGGTCTGATAGATATGATAGGATAATATTTTTTGGTATTTTTATGATAAAAATGCAAAGTAAAATAAAAGCAAAGTAAAAAAGCAAAGGAAATAACTAAGTGTTGGAAGATTAATATGATGAAGATAGACCCGGGGGCCATAGGTTTCACTAGTGGCTTCTCTCAAGAGCATAAGTATTTTACGGTGGGTGAACGAATTACTGTTGAGCAATTGACGGAATTGAGCATAGTTATGAGAATATCTAGGTATGATCACGTATATAGGCATCACGTCCGAGACAAGTAGACCGACTCCTGCCTGCATCTACTACTATTACTCCACTCATCGACCGCTATCCAGCATGCATCTAGAGTATTAAGTTCAGGGAAACAGAGTAACGCCTTAAGCAAGATGACATGATGTAGAGGGATAAATTCATGCAATATGATAAAAACCCCATCTTGTTATCCTCGATGGCAACAATACAATACATGCCTTGCTGCCCCTACTATCACTGGGAAAGGACACCGCAAGATTGAACCCAAAGCTAAGCACTTCTCCCATTGCAAGAAAGATCAATCTAGTAGGCCAAACCAAACTGATAATTCGAAGAGACTTGCAAAGATAACCAATCATATATAAAAGAATTCAGAGAAGATTCAAATATTGTTCATAGATAAACTTGATCATAAACCCACAATTCATCGGTCTCAACAAACACACCGTAAAAAGAAGATTACATCGAATAGATCTCCACGAGAGAGGGGGAGAACATTGTATTGAGATTCAAAAAGAGAGAAGAAGCCATCTAGCTACTAACTATGGACCCGAAGGTCTGAGGTAAACTACTCACACTTCATCAGAGAGGCTATGGTGTTGATGTAGAAGCCCTCCGTGATGGATGCCCCCTCTGGCGAAGCTCCGGAACAGGCCCCAAGATGGGATCTCGTGGGTACAGAAGGTTGCAGTGGTGGAATTAGGTTTTTGGCTCTGTATCTGATCGTTTGGGGTACCTAGGTATATATAGGAGGAAGAAGTACGTTGGTGGAGCAACAGGGGGCCCACGAGGGTGGAGGGCGCGCCCTGGGGGGGTAGGCGCGCCCCCCTACCTCGTGGCCTCCTGGAAGCTTCTCTTACGTAGGGCCCAAGTCTCCTTGATCATGTTCGTTCCAAGAATCACGCTCCCGAAGGTTTCATTCCGTTTGGACTCCGTTTGATATTCTTTTTCTGCGAAACTCTGAAATAGGCAAAAAAAACATCAATTTTGAGTTGGGCCTCCGGTTAATAGGTTAGTCCCAAAAATAATATAAAAATGGATAATAAAGTCAATAATGTCCAAAACAGTAGATAATATAGCATGGAGCAATCAAAAATTATAGATACGTTGGAGACGTATCAACTACCACATCGACGCGACATCCGCTGGTCAAAGGCATGCCTTCCGGTGAGTATCGCTGACTTGGCCTGCTCGATACCTGGACGCTGGCCGCAGACACGCATCCAGACCGCCTGCAAACACGCCATCAGGCGACCTGCAAACACGCAACCGGGTCGCCGCATGAACGTAGCCTACACAAACGCTCGCACATGTCTTTTTCTTGCTAATCTTCTGAAATAACTCATGACGGCGCCGCTCCAATAATTTATGTGACACTAATAAACGTCCCAAATAATATACCAGCTGAGCGACGGATAAAAACATCGCCCAAAATCAGGCAAAAACGTCGCCAAAGATGCCGAGGGTGCTGCCCGGGAGAAAATACCTGGTGACGATGGACCATCACAGAAAAATGATTTTAGGCTATGGTTTGTTATTCATCACTAGGGTTTTTGCCATTGAATAGAGCAGATTTTGTGGTGACGATACATGCCCCGTCCTCGGTTCGATGCATATCTCCAGTGTAACGATTCACCGAAAAGCTAAATTATAATAATAGTGTTTAAAAATTAGGTCGTTCCATGTTTAGTATGCCACATTTCATACTAGAGTTTTCAATGAATTTATATGTCTAGGTCTTCTTTGGTTTGGAGGAATTTCTATAGGATGGGATTCTTGCAGGAATTTTTCCTTTAGAGCCCTCTAGTTCATAGGAATGGATTCTTATTCCTACATAAGACTCATTCCTATCCTTCACATTTTAAAGAAAAATAAGCATGAGCCTAGACTTAATAAAAAAATCTATAATGTGAACCAAATGACATATGTTTTTCTAACTCTACTCACAGGATTTGTGATATATGTCATCTCATTTCCTACAAGTTTCCTATTTCTGTGATAATCCTATACTATGAACCAAAGGAAGCCTTAGTTCATGTGATTTTAGAGCTGTCATATAAGAAAAGAAATATGATGCCCTTAAACCTCCTATCTTTCCAACTAAAACTATTTTTAGGACATCATCTTTTGGGCAGGTTGGAGGTTGAGTGAGTACAGATTTTTTTTCAGCAACTGTTTTTTTTTTCTCACACTAAGTTTTGGGCAGGTTGGAGGTTGAGTAAGTACCTCGGGCCCGCGAATCAACCTGTGGTTGAGTTGGTTAGGTGGACAGTGGTATTCCCAACCCACCAGGGTTCAAATCCTGGTGGTCGCATTATTCCTGGATTTATTTCAGGATTTCCGGCGATGCGCTTTCAGTGGGAGGAGACGTTCCCGTCGACGACGAGGCGCCTACGGTGACTTCGTAAATCTCAAGATGATATGCCGGCTCAGTCTTTCGGAGGTGCTCATAGGGATAGGGTGTGCGTGTGTGCGTTCATAGGGGTGAGTGTATGCGCGTGTATATGAACGCTTGTGTCTTTACTGATGCTAAAAAAAAAGTACCTCGGGCCCATCTCCTATCACTGCGTGTCCATCTGACATGAAGAAACACTTCATGGAGCGCGAGCTTGGCGAGAACTGCGGGGTGGCCCACCAGTTGCCGAGGCGGGACTGACGGGGACAGCCGGACAGGTCGCGTCGGTAACCCCATTCCACGCAGACACGCCGTGGGACCTTCAGAGGTAAATATAGCCCTGGAGCCCTCGTTCTTGGCTCGGCGCTACTTTTGGCGCTGGCGTTTTGGGAAGTGGAAACGTGGAGCTGCGTGCTCCTAGGTAGGCACGGATTCCTCAGCCACCCACTCACTGTAGGTGAGCATGAGAGGGTGCTTGAATACAGGACAACAAATTCCTGGAAAATGCATTTCCTTTTCTTTTCTTTTTTTGCTTAGACCGTGAGCTTGCATGCATAACAAGCGCATGATACTATAGGGGTCTGTTTGATTCATAGGATTGCAGAAACATATGAATAGGAAAAAACGTAGGATTAGAATGGCATGTCAATTGGATTCTATAGGATTTGAGTTGGTTTGATTGTGTCATGAAAAAACAAAATATTTCTTTCAAGAGGTTGGAATGGATGTTAAAATTCCTGTGAAATGTAGTACAAATGAATTCTTAGAAAAAAAAATTCTATAGGATTCAATCCTACGAATCAAACGATCAACGTAGGAAAAATTTCCAAGGATTCTAATCCTCCAAAGATCTCATAAAAATCCTTTGAATCAAAGAGACCCTAACAGCATGAAATGATTAAGGGTGCCGTTGTGACTGATGTATCGAGCCATACGAACCTTGGGGGCAGGGACTTTACCATACTGCTGCATTGGAGATTTCAATTTCATAATCAAAAGCTGCCAGACTCAAAAGAAAATCAAGAGTTGGTGTTATTCGCCTGGAAAGAGAACTTGGCTGTGATGTACCATGTGCGGTTGGGCACCAAGCTCGATTCACCATACTCACTCCGATCCCAAATATAAGATTTTTTAGATATTTCAACAAATGACTACGTACGGAGTAAAATGAATGAACTATATTCTAAAATATGTTTACATACATCCGTATGTTGTAATCCATTTGAAATATATAAAAAGACTTATATTTAGAAACAAAGGAAGTTGTTATCAAAATAATCAGAAACGGTGCTAGATTATAACAGAAAGACCCCCCCCCCCTCCAAAAAAAAAGAACTCAAGAAGAGAGAGAGGGGGGCTGAGCCACTTGTGCGCCATGATTGGCCCATTTTGGTTTTCAGCCTCGTTTATTTATTTACTGTTTTACTTTTCTGTTTCGTTTTGTTTCCTTTTTTCCAACTTTTTTCGTCTACTTCATTTATTTATTTATTTTTCACTACACTAATGTTAAAACGCTCTTATATTAGTGAACGAAAGGAGTAATCTTTTAGACTATAATTCGTCTCGTAGTATATGAACATACTCCCTCTATTTCTTTTTAGTCTACATATTAAATTAATCTGAAGTGAAATTTTGGAAAGTTTGAACAATTTTATAGGAATATAATATTTTAATATTTACAATATGGAATCGATATGATTAGATGCATCATGAGATTAAGTATCATTCCATATAACTGAAGTATTGTAGATGCTGATAATTTTCAATATAAACTTTGTCAAGCTTTACATGGTTTGACTTCAGACTAGTCTTATACGCGAAGTAAAAAAGAAACGGGGTATATTCATATGTTTTTTAGAAAATCTATGACCTTTTCAGAAATAGATGGGATTTGTTCTGAGAATAAGCACATGTTTATTTAATACAATATTCTATATTTTTAATGCCTAAAGGACATTTATTTGCCTATTGGTGAATATTTTTTGTCTAATGCATAAACACTTCTTTATCTAACTGATATCCTTAAAACCTATTAAGAAAATCCATTTTCCCAACATAAAAATAAAAAAACAAACTTAACGGGTTGTACCGACAGTCGACCCTAATAATAATCTTTAGTTAGGCTTTGGTTGTCTCTTTTTTAGAACTAGATGATACCCCACGCATTGCTGCAGAAATCGGTTGTAATATACTTCAGTGAGATTTGATTGTGTGGAATATAAATATTTTGATTAATAACATGTGAACCAAAATCTTAAATATTTTCCCATGCATGGTTACATGTGGTGGTGGGTCTTTCTCCATTCATGGTTGCATTGTATGGCGATGTGGCATGCTTGTATATTGAGATAAATATGTTAGAGCACGGTTAGTAGTATAGCCAACTGCTAGCTATATGATATTGCCATGTCATATATAGTCACCACTTATAGTCACTCTATAATAAGGTTAGCTATAAGGTTGGTTGTAGGCTTGTAGCTACTACTTTCTTACACGTTCTCTCTATCTGTTTCTTCATACGTATTGCATTTGCCTAGGAGTATGCATATAGCTAGACACTTGCATGAGAACACACTTCCAGCATTTTTCCATGTCTCTCTCCTCCACACACGCGAAAGTGGCATGTCAGTGGGCTATAAACCAATTATTATACTTGCTTTTAGTGGAGATGACTCTATTAGGTATATAGAACAGTCATTGGACGTCTGTTTGCAGAAGGAGCTTTGTCTCGCTTAGAGTGAAACAAAAGGACATGTCGCCTCCGGCGCACCCAAAATGGCTTGTCCCATTGCACGAGGGAGCACCGGCTCCTAGCTCACGTTTTTCTTTGTTTTATTACTGTTATTTATATTTATGAAAATGGATACATATTTTATTTAAATCTTATAAAACACTAATTTCTCTTTTAAAAAATGTCCATGCAACTTTTAAAAAATGTTGATAGCATTTTGAAATACGTACACCCACTTTGAAAAAATTGTTCATGATATTTACAAATATGTTTATGTAATGTAAAAATGTATCCGTATAACTAAAAAACATGTTTTGTATCATTCAAAAAAATTATGCGGCATTTAAAAAAATATTCATGTGTTTCAAAATGATATACGTCACATTTTTTAATAATGTTTATACAATGTAAAAAAACGGCCACGTGATATAAGAAAAATGTTAAGTACCACTAAAAGATGTTCATGACTTCTTAAAAAATATTGGTGAAATTTTGAAAAACAATTATACAATGTCAGAAAAAAGTTTAACATACTTTGACAAAAATGTTTCATGCCATGAAAAAATGTTTCTACAATGTAAAAAAATGCTTACATAATTTACCGAAAAAGTTTAATGAAATTAAAAAATTATACAATGTAAATAAATAGTTAAAAAAATGTTTATTGCCATTAAAAATATATTCCACGTGTATTTCAAATGAATTTAACTTTTATTTGAAAAGATGTTGTAAAAATATATTTGAATTTGAATAAAGGAGGTAAATCTAAAAAATCAGTGAATAAATGCAAAAAAATTAAAGAAAACCGGTTAATAAACAAAGAAAAATAGAAAAGGGGATAAGAAAACAAAGAGAGAGAAAACTCGAGCCAGAGGCGCTACACTACTGGGCTGGCCCACTTCCTCGCACCCAGAGACGAGACCAAGTTACTACTCGCAATGCGCGCGAAATAGACATGTCAGCTGTTTGGCTCACACTCTTTTTGAGGAATAAAATAGTGCAATTTCTCACGCATTGCATGTAAATCCAACTAGTCGGCCTTGCATGTAAATCCGGCACGGTGTTTTAAAACAACTTCGACCCAATCTACGTATGGACTTGTTGTTTTGCTTCCTCAAAGGTCGCATTCTTATTCTTATCCGCCTCTATGCCTGAGACCTCCTCTTTGGTGCCTTGAGCACCAGAAAGCTTACCTGGCCCTCATGCGCTAGCCAACTGGGCCTGGCCCAAACAAAGGAAGAAGGTCTCTCTGGTTTCCTAGGTCGCACGGTCGATCGATCAACATGAGCTGCCCTCTTGTTTGACCGGTCGATGGTTGACTAGTCAGCTGTTGACCGGTCAATATTTGACCGTTTGATATTTTTGATAAATAGATCTGAAAATTTTGGAAAAAACTTGAGTTTGTCAAAAGTTCATAGCCTTGCAAAAAGGTTCACAAAAAAAGTTTAAAATTTTGGAAAAAGTTCATGAAATTTGCGAAAATGGTCATAGATTTTGAAAAAGGATCATCGAGTTTCGAAGAAAAATTTCATGAATTTGAGGTCATCGATTTTGGAAGAAAAAAAGAGTTCACGAATCTTTAAAAGATCATCAATTTTGAAAAGTTCATGAATTGGAAAAAATCATTGTTTTTGAAGAAGTCCATGAATTTGAAAAACAAAATCACAATAGATTTTAAAATTAGTTCACTATTTGGAAAAAGTTAACTTTTTTAGGAGAGTTTACGAATCTGAGTGAAAATTCATTTGTTTGAAAATGAAAATTTCAGAAAATATTGGAAAATTATTTCAAATTAAAAAAAAACATGGATTTCATAAAAACGTAAATTGAAAAATAAAACACAATAAGAATATAAAAAGGAAATGAAAAAAGCAGGTGAAAAAACTCTTCATGGGCTGGCCCGTTTAGTTTCTTGTGCTACGAGGGGGTGTGCACCGGTTAGCAAAAATACACTGTAATCGGCGCTTAAGGCACCAAATAGGAGTTGGGTCTATGCTTTCGTCTCAAACAGTTGATGCTTGACTCATCCACAAGCTTCTTCTTAATTACTATTATTTTCTCTATCTAATAAAGAAGACTCGTCCAAAGTGTTTATGCATAAAAATATACTCTAAATCCCCTCTATCTATGATCTATCTACTCATGTGATATAATCGTAGCAGAGAAAAGAACTCTATCCAAAGGAGCTTGCCCTGACCAGCAAAAGCTTAAACTATATACAAAGGCCACATGATTTGGCGTGCCGCGTCCCCAAGTTCCAACTCCCGGCAGTCGATCGGCAGCTTCCCGCGCCAAATCCAATGGGTGGTGATGCCAAATCTTAGTCTGTTGGATTCTACCCACCAGACCACATCATTGGCCGCAGAACAGTCGGTAAGTTGACACGATTCTCAGTCGTCGCCAGTATTCCCTGTGTACAAAACAAGATGATGATACGCCGCTCCTTCCAACCGGTAGTTCAAAGGGCCGCGTAGCTGAACTGGTCGCCCAAAATAGAAAGGCAACGCCAGCGCCAACTGCTAGCCGTAGCCGGCCGCCGGCTGCTTCGCAATATTTTCGGTGCAGAACTGCAGGAGCAGGTGAAGGAGGCGTGCACCTTCAGATCAGATGTATTGGATCATGACATGATCAGCTATCTTCAACTCTCTAGTCCACTAGTACAAATTACGTGCCCAGCTAATTCAGCCTTCTTTTGTGTTGTGGCAAGCCGGAGCACTTCGGGCAGTTTAAAGTTGGCAGGCGAAACAGACCTGCCCAGCAAAGACGTCCAAGTGCACATGATGGCGGTGTGCCGGATATGCACGCACCGTGCAGACGCGATGAAAATGGGTCACACCTCACCATCCTTTATCACTCGCCAGCCTCAACCATCAATTCGGCTGGCCTGCCTTCGTTCCGAAAGCACAGGTCCACCGGACCAGAAGCGAGTCGGATTGCATGGCCGCTAATTAACGACAGGACAGAGCTGAACTGGACGTCTCCCGGCCTTTTTTCCTTTCAAAACGGAGCAGCAGAATTGTCCCATCAATTACTACTTACTTATAAGCAGAAGAGAATTACCCATTTAATTGACTGACAAAAACCAGGCGAAAATCGTTATAATATGACCACATTTGGACCATTCTTGGCAAGACGTCAAAAAATGAAGAGAGAGCATGAATCCTCACGACCACCCCAACAGATGAACACACGACGTCTGCCCGACCTGATCTACAGCAGCCCCGCTGAAGAAGCTTGGAAAACTCCGGCACGCGGCACATGATTTTTTGGCGCGCGCGGTGGTGGTGCCGTCGTGGCCGGTCGCTTTCCTTGGATCTCCGCGCGATTCGGGCCGGGCCGGCCACGGATGGATTATGCGCGCACGCCGAGGAATATGCCGCCCGCCCCCCTACCTTATCGCTTCTTCTTGAGTTGATATTTTTGTATAAGACGGAGGCGTCTTTTGGGCGATGGCTCTGGGCGTGTCTGGTTCCAACTGCCTTCCCGTGTGGATAAAACGGGAGGCGTCGACCGACCCACCCCATGTTGTGCGCGTCCTTCCCGTGTGGATAAAACGGGAGGCGTCGACCGACCCACCCCATGTTGTGCGCGCGAGCCGCCCGCCCCACCCGGCCGGGTCAGTGCGGCCGGCTCCGTGGACGCGTTGGAGAAAATTTGACTCCCCACGGCGGAAAGAGGCGGCCGGGTGGAAGGGTCGTACGTACCAGTGGAGCTCGCTATTGGGCTAGGGAACGTGTCCGAGAGTTTCCCAACACGCAAAAACACGAGTCGTGGATTTCGCCCCGGAGCGAGACATGGTGGATGCGTCACCACTCGTGGACTCGTAGGCCACACACGAAGCGACTTTTGAAATTTATGGAGCTAGTAGTACTTACTAGTCCAGCACCACGGGCTTGAACAAGTCCACTTGCTTGCCCACGGATAAGGATTTAGGGAGCACATATTCTTGGCAGACAACCTGCTTGGCTAGGCTTAGTGGTTAGTGCCACGGATTAGGGCACGTAATTGTCCCCTCTAGTTTCTAGACAAAAAGTGGGTAAAAGAGAGGCGCAGGCGCACCTGGCCGGCATGCCTGGGCAGCTGCGTCGGCGGGAGTCGACACCGCGAACTAGCCATGGGAACACGGAAACACAAACACCGTTTCATCAGCCAAAAAAGCTTGTCGACGGTCTGGTTGGGCCAGCAAACCAGCGGCCGTGTCCCCGGCACCGCACCGGTGCTCGTGCCATGGCAGGCGTGTGAGCCGAGCTGTCCTTGTACTTTTCCAGTGGGTGAACACGCGCCTTCCACCTGGACTGGTCGCTACTCCTACTGGTACAGTCCTTGGTTCATAGCTTGATTCTCCAGTACACCTCTTTTCTTATACTACTACCAATAATACTCCATACAAGTCCGTAGTTTCAACAGTACAATAATTCCTGGCTACATATTCAGGTCATGAAGAAACTGATGCCAGGAGGTTGATGAGTCTACTTCTCTTTTGCCACAATAATGCATCTAGGTGGTGCTTCCTGGTGATGTTGAAACGCACCATTTATCTCGTGCGCCTTTTAAGCCATAAATGGTTGTTAAGCACAAGACCACTTTTATCCCGAGAGCTACTTACTCCACACGGACGCTGCTCCTCCCTTTTTATCCCGTGCAATGGAAGCCAAGGGAACACGAATAGTGCGCTAAAAGTGTGACGCGGAAAACCAAACACGTTTCGATCCATGGAATCTCATTTTACACATTTTCCGCCAAGACGTCAAATTATGTGGTGCTCCAGCACCAAACACGCAAAAGGATGAATTTGTGGAGTAAATCCCAAGGCTAAAAACCACGTGTCTCTTCGGCAGGTGAAGGGAAGACAAGGAGTGGCCCTTCAACCAAGGAACGAGCCTCTGATTCAGTGGAACTCGCTCTCTACAGCTCAATCCACCAGATTTTTCCAAGTTCAAATCTTGTGCAAATTTTACTTGGCGTCTCCGTATCTCCAAAATACTCTACACTGTTGCAGAATGGCCTGGGTCGCCGGGCATCAGTGTTTGTTTGTAGCTAACCGATCGATTATATGGAGGTTCCGAAGCATATGCCGATATAATTTTCCGTCACGTAAGATTTTGATAAGGGTCATTTGGAGCCACAAGCTCCTCAAAGCAATGCATTATCACCTCCTACAGTCACTCTAATACTAGTACAGTGGTACAGTAGGTTTTAGCAGGGCCACCGACGAGTCAGCACCCAATCCCAATTAGAAGGGCAACCCAGCGGCAGCGCGCCGCGTGTCCCGGTTCCGCTCCGCTCAAAAAGAGATCGACATGGTGACTTGCAAGGCATCATCTCCGCCACAACATGGCATGGCCTGAGATGTCAGCCTCGCAAACCAACTCCCCGAAAAGGATAATAATAATCATATTACAATAAACCTACCAGCGAACAAACTAAGGAGATGGAGATAAGATCGGATCGGGGCGGCACCACCACCAGCAGCAGAATCCGCCAAAGCTAAGGCATGTGGGTGGGAGTGGCCAACAAACTTGAATACCACTCCGTTTTTATTTCTGAAAAGGAAATGATAAGCCGTGCTCATGGGGTCCAAGTCATCGGTGTCCAAGCGAACCTAACTTGCGCAGTGTAAACACGCCGGAAACGAACGGTGATGTCACCGACGCGAATTGCGTTCGGTTTCGGAGTATTAGTCAAAGCGCACTACCACGACGCCCAGCGTTATCCCCCCATCGTCTCGTCTATATATATACCCACCCTCCTGCCAGATTGTAAAGGTCGTGAAACACAGCAAGCAAGAGCAAGAATATATCCATCCATACAGCAGCCAGCAAATACCTTCCTCGCCTTTCTCCTTGAGGTTCATCGCAGAAACAAGAAACTCGCAGCCATGGGCAGATCTGCAGTTTCTCAGGCCCTTCCGGTGCACCAGGAAGACGAGGACCTGTTCGAGACCTCCTCCTCCTTCTCCTGCGACTCCGACGACGAGGCCCAGTTCTCCGACGGCGAGGACCAGTTTGTGCCGGCTTCCCCGCCGGTGCGGAGACTGAACTCTGACAGCGTCTACGATCTGTCGTCCATGAAGGCTGAGCTCTCCGCCAAGTAAGTCTCTCAGGAAACGCCTTCCTTCTTCATGTATCATCAGCACAGCAACAAAAGGGAAGTTTCCTGACCGTGTTCTTCTTCTCTTTGCAGGAAAGGAGGGTTGTCCAAGTACTACGACGGAAAGTCTCAGTCGTTCGCGTGCATGTCCGAGGTGAGATGCCTCGAAGACCTGCCCAAGAAGAGCCCCTACAAGAAGATCAAGTCGTGCAGGAGCAACGTCGATCTAGATGGGAACCAGAAAACCTGCCCTCTACCTGCTCCTAACAACAACGGAATTGCCAAGCAGAGCTCCGCGAGTTCCTGCGCGAATCTGATGATGGCGCGGACCGGCAGCGCCAACATGCTCTACAGGCCTCCCGCGATCCCTGTCAACAAGAGCGCGTGCCATCAGTAGGGCTCGCAGCTGCCTGGAAATGTCTGTCCATGGCTGGCCTCGCGCCTCTTCTTTGTTCCTTGATGAGGATTTTTCTTGGCGGGCGTATTAGCCTGTCAAATGTAAAGAGGCTTTTGATTCTCTCATGTTCTTCAGGAAGATATTGATTGATTCGCTGTGTAAATAGAGAGACCGGTTGTATACCAAACATTTTTTTTACTGCAGGTGCCTGATTAGCAAAATTCTCCGAGATCCGAATTCTGAGATCTTAAAATTATCCTTGTTATTCTGTTTTTGGAAAAAATTGGGACAAAGGCATAAGCCGTGCTCATCGGGTCCAAGTCATCGGTGTCCAAGCAAACCTAACTTGTGCAATGCAATGTGGAGATGTCCCAAGTCATCACTGCCCGCTCCTGTTGTCTCAAGATGTTGGACCCCAAACGCCCTAAAAGCTTCCAGTTTTGAGGACGGGGCGTCGACCCGTTGGCTGTGCAGCTGAGGTTGCTGCCAGCCCACCCGAGTTCGAGTCCCGACACGGACGCGCGGTGCTCACGGAGTTTCTCCTATACAGAAAAGCCAACGAGGGTTAGCCCTTGGGTTGGTCTCTTTTTGAGCATAGCAGCACAGGACGAGCACCCGAGACTCCCGTGTCGCTCCCGCGGGCGACCAGGGAGTAAACCCTAGCCGCCGCCGCCAGTTCCTCACCTCCGGCTCCTCTCCCCTCGCCGCCGCCGGCATGGGTTGCCGGGCAAAGCCCGCGCGGCCTGGCGGCGGCGGGGCCCTCTCCTCCTCCGTTTCTGGGCTTCGCGGCGCGGGCCGTTGGCCTCGACGGGAGTGCGTGGGGACGCAATGCTCGGGGCAGCGCGGCAAGACGGCGACGCAGCATGTCGACGATGCGGCGTAGGATGGCTCTGGCGCGCAGGTCGCGGCGCGGACGCGCGCGAATCTGGCGGCTGGAGGGTGCGCGGTGGGCGGGGCGTCTGCGCCTGGAGGGCGCGGCTCGGTGCGCACGGAGGTGCAGCGCAGGCGTTGGGAGGTCCGGGCGGCCCAGATCTGGCGAGCGCAGTGGCACGGGCTTGGGCATCGCGGCCCCCTCTTCCTTCCCCTGACGGGATCTCGTCCGCGGAGCTTCTGGCGGCGCGGCGCGCCTAGGCTCTGGCGGCAGCCCTGCTCTGTGGAGGTGGCGGTGGTGGGTTTGCTTCGTCCGGTGGTGCTGCCTGGGTGGCGACAGCTTTGGGCGGTGCGTCTTCCCTGCCTACCCCAGATGGGATCTCGTCCGGCGGAGCTCTGGCGGCGCAGCGCGTCCAGGCTCTGGTGGCAGCCCTGTCCGGTGGTGGGGGTGGTGTTGGGCAGGCAGGCGCCCTTGGAGGCTGCTGGGCACTTGGTGGTGCTGGCAGGGTGGTGCTGGCAGTCGGCGGGATGCACGACGGCGGTCCCCTGGACCTGCACGAGGGGTGCAGCGGGAGAGTGGATGTGGGTGGTGCGCTGAATTCGTCGGAGGCAGCAACGCAGGCGCAGCCATGGAGGCGGCGGCGCTGCGAGGCTCGGCTAGGCAGGGCCCTGGCGAGCAGCGGGTGCCCGACCACCTACGTGTGAGGTGCCGGCGGTGATGCCTCGGTGAAGTTGGCGTTGGAGTTTGGTTGATGGTGCGAGTCAGATCCATCTGTGTGGCAGTCCCTAGGTGCGGGTGAAGGCCATCGCGACGGATCTGATCCCCGCATCGTTTGGTGGTTGCTGCGGTTTCAAGTGTGTTGAAGGTGGTGGGCTTGAGGCGTGCTTCCTCGGCAGTGATGGGTGGCTCCGACTGCAAGTGGTTGCGGTGTTGGCGGTGAGAGGCATCTTTCGGGGCTGGCCGGAATCTTGAAGGCGTGGAAATGTGCAATGCTACGGATGAAAATTCTGTTCGGCCATGGTCGGACCGGCGTCGATGGCACCCGTGGGTGTCATTCCCCTTCCTGGAGGCGTCGCCGAGTGTAGCGCCATTTACCACGTTGCCTTGTATCGGCAACCATCTCCGGGGCGAAAGCCTTGATCCGTAGGATCGGCACGATGACGGCGTCTTCTGACGTTGTTTCTCTGTTGGGAGCATCGTGCTGGGAGATAAGAGGCCCTATGTTGCGCTCCTCCGGCGTGCACCGCTGCCCGGATCGTTCTTCTCTGGCGCTATGTACGGTCGTCGCTGGCTCTACCAAGGAAGCTGGAGTTGCTGTTCTTCGGTGATCACCGGTGTCGGTCGAGACGCGGCGAGGCTATCGGTTTTGGGTAGGCTCTTGTATGTCGTAGTTGTGTAGTTGTGTGTGGTTGTCCTTGTTTGTGTCGGGTGTGGAGTTGTGCTACGCTCGTTGTTCGTAGCGAGAGGTAGATGTGGTTGTATGGCTGTATTTCTCTCCTTCTATAAAGCTAAGGTACGTAATTTGCGTACCCTCGAAAAAAAAGAATTTTTGGATTTCTATACGTGGGTTCCAACAATTGTCCATGAGGCTTGGGATGACCCGTATGATGTCATGTTCCATAAGCTACGCAAAACTGCCTTGATGCTGTTGGGGAACGTAGTAATTTCAAAATTTTCCTACGCACACGCAAGATCATGGTGATGCATAGCAACGAGAGGGGAGAGTGTTTGTCTACGTACCCTCGTAGACCGAAGCGGAAGCGTTGACACAACGTAGAGGAAGTAGTCGTACGTAGAGGAAGTAGTCGTACGCTCTCCTCGCGATCCAACCGATCACAGCACCGTTACTCCGGCACCTCCGAGTTCTTGGCACACGTTCAGCTCGATGACGATCCCCGGGCTCCGATCCAGCAAAGCGTCGAGGAAGAGTTCCGTCAGCACGACGGCGTGGTGACGATCTTGATGTGTTACCGGCGCAGGGCTTCGCCTAAGCACTGCAACGATATGATCGAGGTGGAATTTGGTGGAAGGGGGCACCGCACACGGCTAAGGAACGATCCGTAGATCAACTTGTGTGTCTATGGGGTGTCCCCTGCCCCCGTATATAAAGGAGTCAAGGGGGAGGGGCTGGCCGGCCAAGCCAGGGCGCGCCAGAGAGTCCTACTCCCTCTGGGAGTAGGATTCCTCCCCCCAATCCTAGTTGGACTAGGATTCTCCAAGGGGGAGAGAGAGAGAGAGGGGGCGCCCACCTCTCCTAGTCCTAATAGGACTAGGGGAAGGGGGGAGGCGCACAGCCCATGAGGGCATCCCTCTCACCTCTTCTCCAAGGCCCATGTTGGCCCATTATGCTCCCGGGGGGTTCCGGTAACCCTCCCGGTATTCCGGTAAAATCGTGATTTCACCTGGAATGCATCCGATGTCCAAACATAGGCTTCCAATATATAATTCTTTATGTCTCGACCATTTCGAGACTCCTCGTCATGTCCGTGATCACATCCGGGACTCCGAACTCCTTCGGTACATCAAAATGCATAAACTCATAATAACTGTCATCGTAACGTTAAGCGTGCGGACCCTACGGTTCGAGAACAATGTAGACATGACCGAGACACGTCTCCGGTCAATAACCAATAGCGGGACCTGGATGCCCATATTGGCTCCTACATATTCTACGAAGATCTTTATCGGTCAGACCGCATAACAACATACGTTGTTCCCTTTGTCATCGGTATGTTACTTGCCCGAGATTCGATCGTCGGTATCCAATACCTAGTTCAATCTCGTTACCGGCAAGTCTCTTTTCTCGTTCCGTAATACATCATCTCGCAACTAACTCATTGGTTGCAATGCTTGCAAGGCTTATGTGATGTGCATTACCGAGAAGGCCCTGAGATACCTCTCCGACAATCGGAGTGACAAATCCTAATCTCGAAATACGCCAACCCAATATGTACCTTCGGAGACACCTGTAGAGCACCTTTATAATCACCCAGTTACGTTGTGACGTTTGGTAGCACACAAAGTGTTCCTATGGTAAACGGGAGTTGCATATTCTCATAGTTAAAGGAACATGTATAAGTCATGGATAAAAGCAATAGCAACATACTAAACGATCGGGTGCTATGCTAATGGAATGGGTCATGTCAATCAGATCATTCAACTAATGATGTGATCTCGTTAATCAAATAACAACTCTTTGTTCATGGCTAGGAAACATAACCATCTTTGATTAATGAGCTAGTCAAGTAGAGGCATACTAGTGACACTTTGTTTGTCTATGTATTCACACATGTATTATGTTTCCAGTTAATACAATTCTAGCATGAATAATAAACATTTATCATGATATAAGGAAATAAATAATAACTTTATTATTGCCTCTAGGGCATATTTCCTTCAGTCTCCCACTTGCACTAGAGTCAATAATCTAGTTCACATCGCCATGTGATTTATCAGCAATAGTTCACATCGATATGTGACCAACACCCAAAGGGTTTACTAGATTCAGTAATCTAGTTCACATCGCTATGTGATTAACACCCAAAGAGTACTACGGTGTGATCATGTTTTGCTTGTGAGAGAAATTTAGTCAACGGGTCTGCCACATTCAGATCCGTTATGTATTTTGCAATTTTCTATGTCTACAATGCTCTGCACGGAGCTACTTTAGCTAATTGCTCCCACTTTCAATATGTATCTAGATTGAGACTTAGAGTCATCCAGATTAGTGTCAAAACTTGCATCGACGTAACCTTTTACGACGAACCTTTTTGTCACCTCCATAATCGAGAAACATATCCTTATTCCACTAAGGATAATTTTGACCGCCGTCCAGTGATCTACTCCTAGATCACTATTGTACTCCCGTGCCAATCTCAGGGTAGGGTATACAATAGGTCTGGTACACAGCATGGCATACTTTATAGAACCTATGGCTGAGGCATAGGGAATGACTTTCATTCTCTTTCTATCTTCTGCCGTGGTCGGGCTTTGAGTCTTACTCAATTTCACACCTTGTAATACAGGCAAGAAATCTTTCTTTGACTGTTCCATTTTGAACTACTTCAAAAATCTTTTCAAGGTATGTACTCATTGAAAAAACTTATCAAGCGTCTCGATCTATCTCTATAGATCTTGATGCTCGATATGTAAGTAGCTTCCCCGAGGTCTTTCTTTGAAAAACTCCTTTCAAATACTCCTTTATGCTTCACAGAATAATTCTACATTATTTCCGATCAATAATATGTCATTTACATATACTTATCAGAAATGCTGTAGTGCTCCCACTCACTTTCTTGTAAATACAGGCTTCACCGCAAGTCTGTATAAAACTATATGCTTTGATCAGCTTATCAAAGCGTATATTCCAACTCTGAGATGCTTGCACCAGTCCATAGATGGATCGCTGGAGCTTGCATATTTTGTTAACACCTTCAGGATCGACAAAACCTTCTAGTTGTATCGTATACAACTCTTCTTTAATAAATCCATTAAGGAATGTAGTTTTGTTTATCCATTTGCCGGATTTCATAAAATGCGGCAATTGCTAACATGATTCGGACATACTTAAGTATAGATACGAGTGAGAAACTCTCATCGTAGTCAACACCTTGAACTTGTCGAAAAACCTTTTGCGACAATTCTAGCTTTGTAGATAGTAACACTACTATCAGTGTCCGTCTTCCTCTTCAAGATCCATTTATTTTCTTTGGCTTGCCGATCATCGGGCAAATCCATCAAAGTCCATACTTTGTTCTCATACATGGATCATATCTCAGATTTCATGGCCTCTAACCATTTCGCGGAATCTGGGCTCATCTTCGCTTCCTCATAGTTCGCAAGTTCATCATGGTCTAGTAACATGACTTCCAGAACAGGATTACCGTACCACTCTGGTGCGGATCTCACTCTGGTTTACTTACGAGATTCGGTAGTAACTTGATCTGAAGTTACATGATCATCATCATTAGCTTCCTCACTAATTGGTGTAGTAGTCACAGGAACAGTTTTCTGTGATGAACTACTTTCCAATAAGGGAGAAGGTACAATTACCTTATCAAGTTCTACTTTCCTCCCACTCACTTCTTTCGAAAGAAACTCTTTCTCTAGAAAGTTTCCGAACTTAGCAACAAAAAGTCTTGCCTTCGGATCTGTGATAGAAGGTGTATCCAACAGTTTCCTTTGGATATCCTATGAAGACACATTTCTCCGATTTGGGTTCGAGCTTATCAGGTTGAAGCTTTTTCACATAAGCATCGCAGCCCCAAACTTTAAGAATCGACAGCTTAGGTTTATTGCTAAACCATAGTTCATACGGTGTCGTCTCAACGGATTTAGATGGTGCCTCTTTTAGCGTGAATGCAGCTGTCTCTAATGCATGATCCCAAAACGATATTGGTAAATCGGTAAGAAACATCATAGTTTGTACTATATCCAATAAAGTACGGTTATGACGTTCTGACACACCATTATGCTGTGGTGTTCCAGGTGGCATAAATTTTGTGAAATTATTCCACACTGTTTTAATTGAAGACCAAACTCGTAACTCAAATATTTGTCTCCGCGATCAGATCGTAGAAACCTTATTTTCTTGTCACGATGATTTTCACTTCACTCTAAAATTCTTTGAACTTTTCAAATGTTTCAGACTTATGTTTCATCAAGTAGATATACCCATATCTGCTCAAATCATCTGTGAAGGTTAGAAAATAATGATACTTGTCGCGAGCCTTAATATTCATCGGACCATATACATCAGTATGTATGATTTCCAACAAATCTGTTGCTTGCTCCATTGTTCCGGAGAACGTCGTTTTAGTCATCTTGCCCAAGAGGCATGGTTCGCAAGCATCAAGTGATTCATAATCAAGTGATTCCAAAAATCCCATCAGCATGGAGTTTCTTCATGCGCTTTACACCAATATGACCTAAACGGCAGTGCCACAGATAAGTTGCACTATCATTATTAACTTTGCATCTTTTGGCTTCAATATTATGAATATGTGTATCACTATGATCGAGATCCAACAAACCATTTCGTTGGTGTGTATAACCATAGAAGGTTTTATTCATGTAAACAGAACAACAATTTATTCTCTTACTTAAATGGATAGCCGTATTGCAATAAACATGATCAAATCATATTCATGCTCAACGCAAACACCAAATAACACTTATTTAGTTTCAACACTAATCCCGAAAGTATAGGGAGTGTGTGATGATGATCATATCAATCTTGGAACCACTTCCAACACACATCGTCACCTTGCCCTTTAACTAGTCTTTGTTCATTCTGCAACTCCCGTTTCGAGTTACTAATCTTAGCAACTTGAACTAGTACCAAATACTGAGGGGTTGCTATGAACACTAGTAAAGTGCACATCAATAACATGTATATCAAATATACTTATGTTCACTTTGCCATCCTTCTTATCCGCCAATCACTTGGGGTAGTTCCGCTTCCAGTGACCAGTCCCTTTGCAGTAGAAGCACTTAGTCTCAGGCTTAGGACCAGACTTGGGCTTTTTCACTTGAGCAGCAACTTGCTTGCCGTTCTTCTTGAAGTTCCCCTTCTTTCCTTTTGCCCTTTTCTTGAAACTAGTGATCTTGTCAATCATCAACACTTGATGTTTTTCTTTGATTTCTACCTTCACCGATTTTAGCATCGCGAAGAGCTTGGGAATATTTTCCGTTATCCCTTGCATATTATAGTTCATCACGAAGTTCTACTAACTTGGTGATGGTGACTAGAGAATTCTGTCAATCACTATCTTATCTGGAAGATTAACTCCCACTTGATTCAAGCGATTGTAGTACCCAGACAATCTGAGCACATGCTCACTAGTTGAGCGATTCTCCTCCATCTTTTAGCTATAGAACTTGTCGGAGACTTCATATCTCACAACTCGGGTATTTGCTTGAAATATTAACTTCAATTCCTAGAACATCTCATATGCTCCATGACGTTCAAAACGTCTTTGAAGTCCCGATTCTAAGCAGTTAAGCATGGTGCACTAAACTATTAAGTAGTCATCATATTGAGCTAGCAAAACGTTCATAATGTCTGCATCTGCTCCTGCAATAGGTCCGTCACCTAGCGGTGCATCAAGGACATAATTCTTCTGTGCAGCAATGAGGATAAACCTCAGATCACGGATCCAATCCGCATCATTGCTACTAACATTTTTCAACACAATTTTCTCTAGGAACATATCAAAATAAACACAGGGAAGTAACAACGCGAGCTATTGATCTACAACATAGATATGCTAATACTACCAGGACTAAGTTCATGATAAATTAAAGTTCAATTAATCATATTACTTAAGAACTCCCACTTAGATAGACATCCCTCTAATCCTCTAAGTGATCACGTGATCCAAATCAACTAAACCATGTCCGATCATCACGTGAGATGGAGTAGTTTCAATGGTGAACATCACTATGTTGATCATATCTACTATATGATTCACGCTCGACCTTTCGGTCTCCGTGTTCCGAGGCCATATCTGTATATGCTAGGCTCGTCAAGTTAAACCTGAGTATTCCGCGTGTGCAACTGTTTTGCACCCGTTGTATTTAAACGTAGAGCCTATCACACCCGATCATCACGTGGTGTCTCAGCACGAAGAACTTTCGCAACGGTGCATACTCAGGGAGAACACTTCTTGATAATTTAGTGAGAGATCATCTTATAATGCTACCGTCAACCAAAGCAAGATAAGATGCATAAAAGGATAAACATCACATGCAATCAATATAAGTGATATGATATGGCCATCATCATCTTGTGCTTGTGATCTCCATCTTCGAAGCACCGTCATGATCACCATCGTCACCGGCGCGACACCTTGATCTTCATCGCAGCATCGTTGTCGTCTCGCCAATCTTATGCTTCTACGACTATCACTACCGCTTAGTAATAAAGTAAAGCATTACATCGCGATTGCATTGCATACAATAAAGCGACAACCATATGGCTCCTGCCAGTTGCCGATAACTCGGTTACAAAACATGATCATCTCATACAATAAAATTTAGCATCACGTCTTGACCATATCACATCACAACATGCCCTGCAAAAACAAGTTAGACGTCCTCTACTTTGTTGTTGCAAGTTTTACGTGGCTGCTACGGGCTTTAAGCAAGAACTCATCTTACCTACGCATCAAAACCACAACGATAGTTTGTCAAATAGACTCCGTTTTAACCTTCTCAAGGACCGGGCGTAGCCACACTCGGTTCAACTAAAGTTGGAGAGACAGTCTTCCGCAAGCCATCTCTGTGCAAAGCACGTCGAGGGAACCGGTCTCGCGTAAGCGTACGCGTAAGGTTGGTCCGGATCGTCTCATCCAACAATACCGCTGAACCAAAGTATGACATGCTGGTAGGCAGTATGACTTGTATCGTCCACAACTCACTTGTGTTCTACTCGTGCAAATAACATCAACCATAAAACCTAGGCTCGGATGCCACTGTTGGGGAACGTAGTAATTTCAAAATTTTCCTACGCACACGCAAGATCATGGTGATGCATAGCAACGAGAGGGGAGAGTGTTTGTCTACGTACCCTCGTAGACCGAAGCGGAAGCGTTGACACAACGTAGAGGAAGTAGTCGTACGTAGAGGAAGTAGTCGTACGCTCTCCTCGCGATCCAACCGATCACAGCACCGTTACTCCGGCACCTCCGAGTTCTTGGCACACGTTCAGCTCGATGACGATCCCCGGGCTCCGATCCAGCAAAGCGTCGAGGAAGAGTTCCGTCAGCACGACGGCGTGGTGACGATCTTGATGTGTTACCGGCGCAGGGCTTCGCCTAAGCACTGCAACGATATGATCGAGGTGGAATTTGGTGGAAGGGGGCACCGCACACGGCTAAGGAACGATCCGTAGATCAACTTGTGTGTCTATGGGGTGTCCCCTGCCCCCGTATATAAAGGAGTCAAGGGGGAGGGGCTGGCCGGCCAAGCCAGGGCGCGCCAGAGAGTCCTACTCCCTCTGGGAGTAGGATTCCTCCCCCCAATCCTAGTTGGACTAGGATTCTCCAAGGGGGAGAGAGAGAGAGAGGGGGCGCCCACCTCTCCTAGTCCTAATAGGACTAGGGGAAGGGGGGAGGCGCACAGCCCATGAGGGCATCCCTCTCACCTCTTCTCCAAGGCCCATGTTGGCCCATTATGCTCCCGGGGGGTTCCGGTAACCCTCCCGGTATTCCGGTAAAATCGTGATTTCACCTGGAATGCATCCGATGTCCAAACATAGGCTTCCAATATATAATTCTTTATGTCTCGACCATTTCGAGACTCCTCGTCATGTCCGTGATCACATCCGGGACTCCGAACTCCTTCGGTACATCAAAATGCATAAACTCATAATAACTGTCATCGTAACGTTAAGCGTGCGGACCCTACGGTTCGAGAACAATGTAGACATGACCGAGACACGTCTCCGGTCAATAACCAATAGCGGGACCTGGATGCCCATATTGGCTCCTACATATTCTACGAAGATCTTTATCGGTCAGACCGCATAACAACATACGTTGTTCCCTTTGTCATCGGTATGTTACTTGCCCGAGATTCGATCGTCGGTATCCAATACCTAGTTCAATCTCGTTACCGGCAAGTCTCTTTTCTCGTTCCGTAATACATCATCTCGCAACTAACTCATTGGTTGCAATGCTTGCAAGGCTTATGTGATGTGCATTACCGAGAAGGCCCTGAGATACCTCTCCGACAATCGGAGTGACAAATCCTAATCTCGAAATACGCCAACCCAATATGTACCTTCGGAGACACCTGTAGAGCACCTTTATAATCACCCAGTTACGTTGTGACGTTTGGTAGCACACAAAGTGTTCCTATGGTAAACGGGAGTTGCATATTCTCATAGTTAAAGGAACATGTATAAGTCATGGATAAAAGCAATAGCAACATACTAAACGATCGGGTGCTATGCTAATGGAATGGGTCATGTCAATCAGATCATTCAACTAATGATGTGATCTCGTTAATCAAATAACAACTCTTTGTTCATGGCTAGGAAACATAACCATCTTTGATTAATGAGCTAGTCAAGTAGAGGCATACTAGTGACACTCTGTTTGTCTATGTATTCACACATGTATTATGTTTCCAGTTAATACAATTCTAGCATGAATAATAAACATTTATCATGATATAAGGAAATAAATAATAACTTTATTATTGCCTCTAGGGCATATTTCCTTCAGATGCATGCTTAAGTGTTGGAGTAAGAGATTGTTCTCGTCGGCAAAGATCCAGCTTCACATGGCGCTGCAGGTCATCCTTCATCTCGACACCACTCAGGATAACCGGCCTCTCTCGCCCGAGGAGGGCGATCTGCGAGCTAGACTCAAGAGGCATGTTATCGATCTGTCCATCATAGTCCGGACTTGGAAAAAGCAATGTGCCCGGCTCGAAAAGGAAGTGGAAGCCAACACTAGGTTCTTTCACCTAAGAGTGAATGCGGGAAGAAGGAAAAAATTGCGAGAAGAAGGAAAAAAATTATGCACAGACTGAAGGTTGGGTCACCTCACACGACGAAAAGAAAAAGGCGGGAGACGATCATTTCAAGAAAAATTTCCACAAAGTGCAGAGGCGGACTAAGGACTTCAACTGGGAGGCCCTTCACTTTGAGAACGGAGTTTTATCCAGCCTTGGTGACAATATCAGCGAAGTCGAGGTGCTTGCCGCCATTACCCAACTGCACGGGGACAAGGCCCCTGGCCCCGACGGTTTCACCAGATCCTTCTTCAAATCTTGTTGGGAAATCATAAAAAGGGACATGATGAATGCGATCAATTCCTTCTCAAACTTACAAGCGACAAACTTACATTGGCTCAACATGGCGAATATAGTGTTACTAACCAAGAAGGATGACGTGGAAGATATTATAGACTTTCATCCGATCAGCTTGATCCACTCTTTCGCAAAAATCATCACGGAGATCATGGTTAATGGACTAGCTTCATTCATGAATAAACTGATTTCCAGAGCCCAGAGCGCTTTCATCAAGACTAGAAGCATACACGACAACTTTATGTTTGCCAGAGGCTTCATCGGGCGCTTGCATTGAAATAGAACGCCAGCTCTTCTCCTCAAGCTAGATATCGAAAAGGCTTTCGACTCGATTTGTTGGGACTACATGCTCCACTTGCTGCAGCATCGCGGCTTCCCTGCTAAATTCCGAAACTGGATTACCGCTTTGTGGGCCTCGTCCTCTTCAAGGGTGCTTCTCAATGGCGTGCCTGGGGATCAGATTAAACTTGGGCAGGGGTTGTGGCAGGGCGATCCGCCATCCCCCCTACTCTTTGTCACCGCCATTGATCCCCTACGACAACTCATAATCAAAGCCACAGATCATGGCCTCCTCCACTGTCTAAGGGATTGTACAACCACTATCCACACTTCTGCTCGCGACGCCGCGGTTTTTGTCGCTCAGATCAAGGAGGATATTGACCACCTATCGACCATTTTGACTGCTTTTGGAGAAGTGACGGGCTTGATGGCCAATCTGTTAAACATCATGTCGCCCCATTCGTTGTCGCGACCTTGACCTCGACGCAAACCTGCAGAGCTTTCCGGCAAAATGGGTCGGCTTCCCAATGCGGTACCTAGGACTACCGTTATGCACTCATTGTCTCAAGAAGTCAGTCTATCAATTCCTGGTGGATAAGGTGGAGGCCAAGCTTCCGCCATGGCAAGGAAAAAAATGTCAAAACGGCCGGTCATACCTCTCTCGTCAAATCAGTGTTGGCATCCATGGTTATCTATCACATTTCAACACTAGATATTCCCCCGGGCACCAATAAAAGCATCACCAAGATTCAACATGCCTTCCTATGGGCTGGAACCGAGCAGGTCTCAAGCGGGAAATAAAGTGAACCGGAAGACGGTATGTTGACCTACCAACCTTGGCGGTCTCAGCATTCTGGACCTCGACAAGTTTGCTAGAGCTCTCGGACTTCAGTGGTTGTGGTTTGCCTAGGTGGACCCAGAGAGGGCTTGGGTCGGTTTAGAAACCCCTTGTAACGATGAAGACAAGAAGATTTTCTATGCGACAACAACTATCACCATTGGTGTCGGATTGACGGCTAGCTTCCGGCACTCGCCATGCTAAATGGACAAAAGCCTAAGTACATCACACCGGGCATCTTCGCCCTCTCCAAGCGCACCGCTTATTGCGTTGCCAAGGCTTTAAGTAACAATGAGTGGGTCTGACACATCAACATGCAGGGCGGCCTTTCGGTGACCTTAGTCCAGCAATTCTATTCTCTTTGGTGCAAGTCGCGGGAGGTTCAACTCGTCCCGGGCGAGCGAGACGGGATTCGATGGAAAATTCACAGTGGATGCCTGCTACTCCGTAGCCACGGCTTATAGAATGCAGTTTGTTGGATTGATCAAGTTGGAAATGCCTACGATGGTCCGGAAAATTTGTCCCCTCCGAAGATTAAATTCTTCTCCTGGCTGATATTGCAGGGGTAGAGTCTAGACGGCGGACAGACTGCTTCATGGGGGTTGGCCAAACTATTGCCTTTGTCAGCTATGCAAGAGGGTATCGAAAACTGCGGCCCACATAATGTTCAAGTGTCAATTCACGATAAGGGTGTGAAACTCCATCTACAATTGGCTGGGTTGACAATCGGTCACACCTACATGGAGCGACATTCACACAATCAAACAATGGTGGAATGCGACCGCGGGAGAGCTGGGATACTCAAGGAAGGCGGTACACTCATTGCAAATGCTTTATGCTGGGAGATCTGGAATGAAAGGAATGCTCGAATTTTCCATAACAAGGCATCGTTACCCACTCGCGTAGTGGCGAAGGTTAAGGAAGAAGCAAAAACTTGGGTAGTGGCATGGGCTAGATTTCTGGGCAACATTTTACCAAGAGAGTGCTTCGCTGTTGGACCTGTCCTGTAATCATTAAAAAACATTACTCTTCTTATTATTATTTAAAGGACGCGACTAACCACAAGTCGACTGGACAATAAACATCATATCCGCATGATCGTACTACCGCGTCCCTCCCGCGCGCGACCCACTTTGGCAGAGCCACCCACGACCCAGCCTTCTTTCGCGAGGCCCACCACGCGCAACACATGTGGCCCAAGACAGAAAACACAGCCCCTTTGGCCCACCTTCCACCTCCGCACGTGACTTACCAACCCAAAACCTAGTTTCTTACCTCCACCGCAAGAAACAGCCACCTGCCCCGATCTGTTCTATCCTCTCTCCCCGACGCGCATCCATTGCCGGCGACCTGTGCCCCAGATCTGATCCACCAAAAAAACCCACGAAAAACACTACCAAACACAAGGATTTTAGAGAGGGCCTGATTTACCACAACAACATAACAAGGGTTACCGCACGCTACTAGGACAAATACATCAGTTCGTCTCAATTTCGCCATAATCAGGCAAAAAAGCAAGGAGGTAAGTGATTCAACCTATATACACATGCTGCATTTGCATTTCATACCCATAATATCAAGGAAAAAACATGGGGAAAGAACAACAAGAACTAAATAAGAAAGCCAAAAAGATGCATAACAGGCAGCCCGTTTACTGCATGTGTGTAATTCCTCGGCTGTAGTTGAGTTATCATTCAAATTCAGTTAGGTTACCAACAAAGATTGAATAAATTTTCCTCTTTTATAGCCAAAAAGTTGGTAAAATTGATCCATGTTCCTACCTACAGATTACATCATTGAGTTACCTCATCATTGAGTTACCATCATAAATCCATATAGGTTATCATCATCACTCTATTAAGCTATCTTTTTTTGAAGCATGTTAGAACTACATGTATGAAATTTCTCATTAATAACTGAGTTGCCTTTTCGATTGAATATAGATTACCAGATTGTGTACATTGAGTAATCAGCATCCTTTAACACTTATTCAACGTAAAAAAATATCCTTTTCTTATTAAACAAGTTATCATGCTAATTCATTACAATTTACCAGGAAATCTCATAACCAAAGGTGCTAAAAAACTACAAGAATACCATGTGTTGATTTACATTGTTGACACCAGAATTTTTTGATAAAGAAATGATGTTGATTAAATGAGGTTGATAGGAACTATCGCTGTCATACTCCCATACGCTGGTTACTCCCAAAATGATACCTGTTATAAAAAAGAAGTAATCGGTGCAGAAAAAGAAAAAAATGTAGTTGTTGCGAAAAAATAATCAAAATTGCTTGTAAGTGTGGAATTGATGGATGCAATTGTATGTGCTAGCAGGTGCTGCAACACAAAAAAATGGCGCATGACAACAGGGGTAATGTGGATATCATGATGTGTGGTGTGGGGACAAACCAACAATGTGAATATGCACACACGACAAGTTTTGGTTATGCCAACAACAACAAAACAAACGAAGGTAAAAACATTTACCATGCTACCAAATTTTTATACACAGACTTGTTACCATCATACTTGAATTGCAACTACCACCTATGTAATTTACAACTACCACACTCACCATGAATCAATTCACAATCACCAAGCTTAATGCACACAAACAAAGTTACCATGAAATTAGGTAGAATTACCACTCTTACTGCATACGAATTATCATTGCAATCTGTATTACAATTGGAACTGCATGCTTTCACTTTACAGCTACAAAAACATCTTAATGCATGCAAACTTTACCAAGCAATTGGAGTACAAGTTACCACTAGTTTTGGCGTGCAGAAATATTACACAAATTAACAACTACAAAAACATTACAGGTGCTACATCTAGAAGCAACCCGATGGTCCGAGAGACAAGCAAAGAATCGACTACTAGCAGCATAGGGGGAGAGAAAGATTCTTTGATCATTCAGCCAGCGAGCCAGTGAGTCCAGAAACTGGAGGAGAGAATGCTGAATAAGGAGACAAAAACACCGAGGCATACTCCACACCGAAGCCTCCTGATGAAATGATGAAGTTTGATACTTTTGAGGAAGCTTATGATCACTACAAGCAATATGCACTCAGACATGGGTTTGGAATGAGACTGGAATACAGAAAAACAATTAAAGACGATACTGTAAGCAGAGTCCTCTTGGTTTGTGGGAAATACGACGAGCCAAAAACAAACAAGGAGGAGATCGAGGATGTGCAGGACCCAAAAGGCATCATGAAGAAGAGGAAAAGAGGGAAGGTTGTGAGGTCGGGATGTCCGACCCACCTTTACATCACCCACACGGATGCGTGGTGGAGAGTCAAACGCTTCAAAGACGACCACAACCACCCTCTAATAAGAAAGCCGTCCTTGACAAAGTTCCTATCATCACATAGGAACATTCCAAAAGATGAGCATGAGTTCTTGAAGATATTGCATGGATGCAACATAGAGACAACAAGACAGATGCAACTAATGTCATGGTTCTACGGGAATCCTAAAGATGTACCATACACAACAAAGGACATCGCAAACCAGCGAGCTAAATTCCGGATGGAGTACCGCCATGATGATGTGGGGAGCACAATCTCATACTTCCAAGATATGAAGGCACAAGATCCAGATTTCTATTGGAGAATAAAGCTTGATGATGAGGACAGAGTGGAAAATTTGTTCTGGATAGATGGTGCATCGCACAGGGCATATGCTAGATACAATGATGTTATCTCATTTGACACGACATACATGATAAACATGTACAAGATGCCCTGTGCGCCCTTCATTGGCATTAATAACCATGGGCAGTCAATCCAGTTTGGTTGTGGGTTTGTTCGAAACGAACTATCGGGTAACTTTGTGTGGCTGTTTAATGCATTCCTGCATGCAATGGGTGAAATTGCGCCAAAGAACATAATAACAGATCAAGATTTTGCAATGAGGAGTGCTATCGATGAGGTGTTCATCGGGATAGTACACAGGAATTGCCGCTGGCATATAATGAAAAAGGCACAGGAGAAGCTTGGGAAGCTGATGGCTGACGATGAGCCACTAAACAATGCATTCAAGGATTGTGTTGACAACAACCTGACTGGTATTTTACTTCCCACCCTCACTAACTTAAAACACAAGAAATGGGTTTACATGTATGATATCAACAGTTACCATGTAATAAGGTGACAAGTTACTAGAGGATTATAACAAAATTACCTACATTAATTATTTTCTGTACTACCCCTACAATGTTCATGTTTGTTGAACGCATTTCAGTTGTTCACCCCACTAGTTACAACAAAAAAATTCAATGATTGATAGAAATCTCTTTTGTTGCTAGTTAAAAATGTTGCTTGTACTACACACACAAAGTGGTATTCGCTGTGGACAAAAAAAAATCATCCTATGTGCAAAGTACTTACCATGATGCTTGAACTAAAGTAACCAAGTGTGTGTGACAGAATTATCAACAAAAGTGGTGTTCCTAGTTACCAATATGTTTGAACCAAGGTTACCATCCTTCAGTACTTGATGTTACCATGTTTATGTTATGAATGCAGTTGACGAGTTTTAGCACAAGTGGTGGGTGATGATGGAAGCGTATGGCCGGACCGACAATGAGCATTTCCAATGGCTGTGGGAGAACAGGAAGTGTTGGGTCTCGGTATACTATATGCATTTTTTCCGTTCTTGTAGACCACGGCAAGAAGCGAGGGTTTTAACTCTGTGCTCAAGAAGTATGTCAACCCAAACAATTCACTGGTCAAATTCGCACAACAGCACACTGCGATACAGGATAAGGTGATGGCTAGCGTGTCAAAAGAGCAGTTGGAAACAATGTACAAAGAAACCGAAATGTACTCGATGAACCCGCTGGAGATGCAGGTGCGGGGGCTGTACACACATAACCTGTTTTGCAAGTTCCAAGTGGAGATGAAGGTGAAATCAACCTACATATGCGACGCATTGGATGATGGTACTTTCAAGGTCAGCTCAGTGCGGGGAATAATACCAAAATATGGACACAAGGACTACCATGTGCAAGCAAACATGGATGAAGAGACATACTTGTTTACTTGCTGCAAGTTTGATCATGACGGACTACTGTGCGCACACGTACTACGAGTTATGGACCAGATTGGGGTATACGAGATACCTGAAAAGTACATCCTAAAGAGGTGGACCTAGGATCCAGAGGAGGATCTTATTCAACCAGATTTCGAACAGCCAACAGTTAAGAAGTCAATGCCAGAGGAGGGGAAAAGTGTCATGCGATACACGTCAATTCTTAAAGAATTTAAGGCATCAGCCAAAGATGCTTGCCTAACAGATGGCAAGACCAGATTGGCAAGAAAAGACCTGTATAATTTAAAGGAGGAGCTTGAAACCCTGAAGAACAATCAACTTAGTAAAGCAAGAAAGGAAAAGGAAGAAGAAAAAGGATCGTTTCAAGGATAGCCGGATCCCTGCTCGATACCTGTGGGGCGGGTGAATGAAGACAACTCTGTCACACAGCACCAAAACGCCCCCGGTGCAAAACAACAGGAGAACCCAGCCACACAGCAAACAAGTGCCACTAATGTGCGGCAACAGGAGAACCGTGCCACACAACAAGAAAGTGCTACTAATGTGCAGTGACAGGGTAATCCTGCCAAACAGCAAGAAAGTGTGCGTGTGACGATACATGATAGCAAAAACAATCATGCTTTTGTCATCCAGCCCCCACATCCTGACGCAGCTCCGTCCTCAAACACAAAGTTGATACTAGACCCTCCGAAGACTACAATGAAGGGGCGACCAAAGTCAAAAAGGAAGCAGTCAGGTTTTGAGATTGCAAAACCCGAGCCAAAAAGGAAATGTGGTGTGTACGGGAGTCTGGACCATGACAAACGCAAATGCAAATCTCCCCTAGCAAGTTAAATGAAGAAGGTGCTATGAAAAGGGAAGATGGTGGCTACATTCTTTTCATGGACCATAATGTGCAAGATACAAGCCCCATAACATTCCAGTTATCAACATTGTATCATGGATTTATCATGGCTTTGTAATGCAAAAAAGTGTATATCTATATTTTATGCAAGCTATTAGTACCCTATTATGCCAATTACCAGCAATGTATGATGGAATTGTCATGGATTTGTAAATCCAAAAATTTCATATCTACATTTTTTGAAGGTTACCGGCACTGCATTGTATTACTTATGAACAAAAATTTACGCCTGCTTTGACTTCTAAAAATTAGAATCAAGTAATCCCGGTCTTCAACCAGAAGATGATTGCAGTTATCAAATCAAATGTGATCCAAATTATAATCACAACAGTGAATTTATCATCTGGTCAGTGATTTTGGACTGTGTATACTATAGTAAAACAGCATGTCAACACTTTGCTCCATGACATTGTCATGACAGATTCATGTAAAAAGTTATCAGCACATTTTGGTAGAAGTTATCACACTGTCATAAAACAATTATCACCTCATCACCCACTGCCGAACAGATGATAACGCCACTGCTTGCATTTGTTTTGATCATGATCTAACCACCTCAATGTCAAAATTTTCCGGTGAGCTGGAATTTGATCATGAGTTAAGGCCAGAACATTTTTGCCATCCCACACCTCAAGATACATGCAGGCAAAAAATCCGCAATCAATGCTGCAACATTTGTGATGAAAAAAACAACACAGAATTAGTTCAATTGGAGTTTGCGACCGGGTCAATAAACAGGGATAAGAACATATAGTGGGGTGTTAAAAGAGAGTGAATAATCCACAACTAACCGATTATCCTGTTTCAACACATCAATGCACACAAGTTCATAGTCCTGAATCTGCTTATGCGAGTCCTTGTAATTTATCAACCAAGCCTTCTTTATAGCGTTCATGTATCTTGTCGCATGCTCGAGAAGAGAAGGACTATCTTGTTCACGCAATGAATCTAGAACTTCGAACCGCTTCACCTTGAGATTTAGTGACAACACATACCAATGCCCGTCATTTGGACCGAGGCCCAACTTTTGCAAAGCAGGGAATAGCAGCTGCAAAAAATTAAAAGGCAGTAAGCATGGAAGGAGAGAAAGAAACAAAATTACCAAGATAACAAATGGTCATGAAATTCAAATGGGAGGCAACAAGAAAAAAATTATCAGGGCATAAAGGTCAAAGTTGCCAGTGTGCAGGATAGAGATTATCATGACATGAAGAACAAACAATGTTAGGTAAAAAAAGATAAGAGTTCTAATATTAACATGATGTTACCAAGACTCTAACTGCAGAGTTACAGGGCAGGCAAACATAACATACCAGATCCAGCAAACATAACATACCTGACCCTGGTGACTAAGAATGTAAAACTTGTCCCGTCGGAAATACTTCAATACACACTTGGAATTGAAGTATCCTATCAACAGATACACAGATAGCAGCCAAGGGAAGATGAGCCTGTTTGGCGTTTCCTTATACTGAAGAATGCGAACATGTAACTCGGCAATGCTGGTTGATAGTTGCCCAATTCCCTTCACACAATTGGAAAGCTCACCGAGGGTGACCCACCTACCATCAATGTCGATGACCCTAACACTACAAATACAAAAAAAGATTTAAAAAATACATTTCAAAAAATGGCACACAAATAATGATTGATGTTAAAAAATGAGAAAGGGATGGAAACATTCTCTTTAATCTTAGAGTTAGAATCAGTAGTATGCTTGATAACTTCATTGTAAACAAACTCTTCCTCCTTGGTCGGTGTGAGGGTGGAAAAAGGCGGGAGCAGGTATTTGGACAGGTGGGTGACCCTAACTTTCTGAATAAAGGATTTAGGGGTTGAACTGCGTACTAAATGCTCTGTGCGAGGTAGTAACTCTGGTGTAACAAATGTTGGACTTTGAGGTTGTGTGGTAAAAAAAGAAAAAACATAACTAAGATGTATAATGTAACAAGGACATGAGTAAAGCAAAAAGTTTAAAAAAATGAAAACATGAGTTATCAGTAGAAGGATGAAAGAATTATCAAGTGGTGGGTCATAACTTATCAACTGCCACATGTTTTAATTATCAAGTGGTGGTCCATAGTTGAAAAACAAAGAAATGGGTTTGTGCAAGGGTTGCAATGTTCATGGAGCAGAAAAAATCACCTATTTGAACATTAGATTTCCCTTTTAATGCTGGATTGTCATGTTCAAATTCTTCCCATCACATGTGAACCTCATCATCGTCAATCTCGACATCACACACTTGCACATGGCCACCTTTCGGTTTTACATAAATAAAAAATGAGCGATGAGGACATTAACAATAGTAATAAACAAGATAATATATTGAAAAGAAACAAGTATTGAAAATTGAGACAATATACAATAAGTTATCAGGCCCACATTATAGAAAGTACCAGGGGATGTGAATGTGGATTACTAGCACACTGGTATGGGCTTTTTAAAGAACAAATTAGATAGCACTGGTGCATAATGAGGAACATGTGTGATAACTTAAAAACATGTATTAAAAAGAAGACCAAAAAGAATTGTATAGCCCAGAATTGGTAAAGAATGTATATGTGGCTGGAGTTATCATGTCAATGGTTCATAAATTATCAGGATTTGAACATTTGAGTTACCAAGATAGTGTCAAGTAGACTTATCAAGGTAATTAAAAAACGAGGGAATAATAACAAATTTCAGATGAATAAGAGTACACACCTGCTATGCTACTACCGGTGCAGTAATATTTTGTAAGCATGACAACAAATTAAGGAAAATAAAAGGCAGTGATAGGAGATGTATGTATCACGCCGATACGTCTCCAACGTATCTATAATTTTTTATTGTTCCATGCTATATTATATTCTGTTTTGGATGATTAATGGGCTTTATTATACACTTTTATATTATTTTTGGGACTAAGCTATTAACCGGAGGCCCAACCCAAATTGCTGTTTTTTTGCCTATTTCAGTGTTCCGAAGGAAAAGGATATCAAACGGAGTCCAAATAGAATGAAACCTTCGGGAACGTGATTTTCGGAAGAAACGTGATCCAGAGGACTTGGAGTCTATGTAAAACAATCAACGAGGAGAGCACGAGGTAGGGGGGTGCACCCACCTCCCCCAGGCGCGCCCTCCACCCTCGTGGGGCCCATGTTGCTCCACCGACGTACTTCTTCTTCCTATATATATACCCATACACCCTGGAAACATCATATACAGAGCTAAAACCCTAATTCCACCATCGCAACCTTCTGTACCCGTGAGATCCCATCTTGGGGCCTTTTCCGGCATCCTGCCGGAGGGGGCATTGATCACGGAGGGCTTCTACATCAACACCATAGCCTCTCCGATGATGTGTGAGTAGTTTACCTCAGACCTTCAGGTCCATAGTTATTAGCTAGATGGCTTCTTCTCTCTCTTTGGATCTCAATACAAAGTTCTCCTCGATTCTCTTGGAGATCTATTTGATGTAATTCTCCTTTTGCGGTGTGTTTGTTGAGACCGATGAATTGTGGGTTTATGATCAAGTTTATCTATGAACAATATTTGAATCTCCTCTGAATTCTTTTATGTATGATTGGTTATCTTTGCAAGTCTCTTCGAATTATCAGTTTGGTTTGGCCTACTAGATTGATCTTTCTTGCAATGGGAGAAGTGCTTAGCTTTGGGTTCAATCTTACGGTGTCAATTCCAAGTGACAGCAGGGCCAGCAAGGCACGTATTGTATTGTTGCCATCGAGGATAAAAAGATGGGGTTTATATCATATTGCATGAGTTTATCCCTCTACATCATGTCATCTTGCTTAAAGCATTACTCTGTTCTTTTGAACTTCATACTCTAGATGCATGCTGGATAGCGGTCGATGTGTGGAGTAATAGTAGTAGATGGAGAATTGTTTCGGTCTACTTTTCATGGACGTGATGCCTATATACATGATCATACATAGATATTCTCATAACTATGCTCAATTCTATCAATTGCTCGATAGTAATTTGGTCACCCACCGTAATACTTATGCTCTTGAGAGAAGCCACTAGTGAAACCTATGGCCCGGGTCTATTCTCCATCATATTAATCTTCCAACACTTAGCTATTTTTATTGCCGTTTATTTTTACTTTGCATCTTTATTTCTCTTTATCATAAAAATACCAAAAATATTATCTTATCATATCTATCATATCTCACTCTCGTAAGTGACCGTGAAGGGATTGACAACCCCTTTATCGCGTTGGTTGCGAGGTTCTTATTTGTTTGTGTAGGTGCGTGGGACTCGAGCATGGCCTCCTACTGGATTGATACCTTGGTTCTCAAAAGCTGAGGGAAATACTTATGCTACTTTACTGCATCACCCTATCCTCTTCAAGGGAAAACCAACCAGTGCTCAAGAGGTAGCAAGAAGCATTTCTGGCGCCGTTCACGGGGAGTCTACGCACAAGTCAAGACATACGAAGTACCCATCACAAACTCTTAACCCTCGCATTACATTATTTGCCATTTGCCTCTCGTTTGCCTCTCCCCTAGTTCACCCTTGCCGTTTTATTCGCCCTCTCTTTTCCTTCCGCCTCTTTTTCGCTCGCTTCTTGTTTGCTCGTGTGTTGGTTTGCTTGCTTGTTACTATGGCTCAAGATAATACTAAATTGTATGACTTTACCAATACCAACAACAATGATTTTCTTAGCACTCCGATTGCTCCTCTTACCGATGCTGAATCTTGTGAAATTAATGCTGCTTTGTTGAATCTTGTCATGAAAGATCAATTCGCCGGCCTTCCTAGTGAAGATGCCACTACCCATCTAAATAGCTTCGTTGATTTGTGTGATATGCAAAAGAAGAAAGATGTGGACAATGATATTATTAAATTGAAGCTATTTCCTTTTTCGCTTAGAGATCGTGCTAAAGTTTGGTTTTCATATTTGCCTAAAAGTAGTATTGATTCATGGAATAAGTGCAAAGATGCTTTTATCTCTAAGTATTTTCCTCCCGCTAAAATCATCTCTCTTAGAAACGATATCATGAATTTTAAGCAACTTGATCATGAACATGTTGCACAAGCTTGGGAGAGGATGAAATTAATGATACGTAATTGCCCTACACATGGTTTGAATCTTTGGATGATTATACAAAAAAATTATGCCAGATTGAATTTTGCTTCTAGAAATCTTTTAGATTCGGCCGCGGGAGGCACTTTTATGAAAATCACTTTAGGAGAAGCTATTAAACTCCTAGATAATATTATGGTTAATTATTCTCAATGGCACACCGAAAGATCTACTAATAAAAAAGTGCATGCGATAGAAGAAATTAATGTTTTGAGTGGAAAGAGGGATGAAATTATGAAATTATTTGCTACTAAAAGTGTTTCTTCTGATCCTAATGATATGCCTTTGTCTACTTTGATTGAGAATAATAATGAATCTTTGGATGTGAATTTTGTTGGTAGGAATAACTTTGGTAACAACGCGTATTGAGGAAACTTTAATCCTAGGTCGTATCCTAGTAATTCCTCTAATAATTATGGTAATTCCTGGAAATTTTAATAAGATGCCCTCTGATTTTGAGACTAGTGTTAAAGAGTTTATGAATTCGCAAAAAAATTTCAATACTTTGCTTGAAGAGAAATTGCTTAAAGTTGATGAGTTGGCTAGGAACGTTGATAGAATTTCTCTTGATGTTGATTCTTTGAAGCTTAGACCTATTCCACCTAAACATGATATCAATGAGTCTCTCAAAGCCATGAGAATTTCGATTGATGAGTGCAAAGAAAGAACCACTAGGATGCGTGCTAAGAAAGATTGCTTTGTGAAAGCGTGTTCTTCTAGTTTTTGTGAGAATAAAGATGAAGATCTAAAAGTTATTGATGTGTCCCCTATTAAATCTTTGTTTTGCAATATGAATCTTGATAATGATGGGACTGGAGATGAGCCACCTTCACCTAGAAGGCATTCCAAAAATTCGGAGTTTTTAGATCTTGATGCTAAAATTGGTAAAGGTGGGATTGAAGAGATCAAAACTTTAGATATCAATGAACCCACTATTTTGGATTTCAAAGAATTTAATTATGATAATTGCTCTTTGATAGATTGTATTTCCTTGTTGCAATCCATGCTAAATTCTCCTCATGCTTATAGCCAAAATAAAGCTTTTACTAAACATATCGTTGATGCTTTGATGCAATCTTATGAGGAAAAACTTGATTTGGAAGTTTTTATCCCTAGAAAAATTTATGATGAGTGGGAACCTACTATTAAAATTAAAATTAAAGATCATGAATGCTATGCTTTGTGTTAGTTGGGTGCTAGTGTTTCCACCATTCCAAAAACTTTGTGCGATTTGTTAGGTTTCCGCGAATTTGATGATTGTTCTTTAAACTTGCACCTTGCGGATTCCACCATTAAGAAACCTATGGGAAGAATTAATGATGTTCTTATTTTTGCAAATAGGAACTATGTGCCCGTAGATTTTATTGTTCTTGATATAGATTGCAATCCTTCATGTCCTATTATTCTTGTTAGACCTTTCCTTAGAAGGATTGGTGCGATTATTGATATGAAGGAAGGAAATATTAGATTCCAATTTCCATTAAGGAAAGGCATGGAACACTTTCCTAGAAAGAATATTAAATTACCATATGAATGTATTATGAGAGCCACTTATGGATTGCCTACCAAAGATGGCAATACCTAGATCTATCCTTGTTTTTATGCCTAGCTAGGGGCGTTAAACAATAGCGCTTGTTGGGAGGCAACCCAATTTTATTTTATTTTTTGCTTTTTGCTTCTGCTTAGGAATAAATTTTTGATCTAGCCTCTGGTTAGATTTTTTATGTTTTAGTTAGTGTTTGTGCCAAGTTAAACCTATAAGATCTTCTTGGATGATAGTTATTTGATCTTGCTGAAAATTCCAAAAACTTTCTGTTCACGAAAACAATTGTTAAAAACTACCAGAACGTGGTATAATATTGATTCCAATTGCAGCAGATCAATAAACCAATAATTTAGGTCGTCCTATTTTGGCAGAATTTTTAGAGTTCCATAAGTTTGCGTTAGTTACATATTACTACAGACTGTTCTGTTTTTTACAGATTCTGTTTTTCGTGTGTTGTTTGCTTATTTTGATGAATTTATGGCTAGTAAAATAGTTTATAAACCATAGAAAAGTTGGAATACAGTAAGTTTAACACCAATATAAATAAATAATGAGTTCAATACAGTACCTTGAAGTGGTGTTTTGTTTTCTTTCGCTAACGGAACTCACGAGATTTTCTGTTGAGTTTTGTGTTATGAAGTTTTCAAGTTTTGGGTAAAGATTTGATGGATTATGGAACAAGGAGTGGCAAGAGCATAAGCTTGGGGATGCCCTTGGCACCCCAAGATAATCTAATGACACCAAAAATCCAAAGCATGGGGATGCCCCGGAAGGCATCCCCTCTTTCGTCTTCGTTCATCGGTAACTTTACTTGGAGCTATATTTTTATTCACCACATGATATGTGTTTCGCTTGGAGCGTCTTGTATAATTTGAGTCCTTGCTTTTTAGTTTACCACAATCATCTTTGCTGTACACATCTTTTGAGAGAGACACACATGATTCTAAATTTATTAGAATACTCTATGTGCTTCACTTATATATTTTGAGCTATATAGTTTTGCTCTAATGCTTCACTTATATCTTTTAGAGCATGGTGGTGAATTTGTTTTATAGAAACTATTGTTCTCTCATGCTTCACTTATATTATTTTGAGAGTCCTACAAAACAACATGGTAATTTGCTTAAATCGGGAAATTAGTCCTAATATGCTAGGTATTCAAAATTAGTAAAAACTTTCTTATGAGTGTGTTGAATACTAAGAAAAGTTTGATACTTGATGATTATTTTGAGATATGGAGGTAGTGATATTAAAGTTGTGCTAGTTGAGTAGTTGTGAATTGGAGAAATACTTGTGTCGAAGTTTGCAAGTCCCGTAGCATGCACGTATGGTAAACGTTGTGTAACAAATTTGAAACATGAGGTGTTCTTTGATTGTCCTCCTTATGAGTGGCGGTCGGGGACGAGTGATGGTCTTTTCCTACCAATCTAACCCCCTAGGAGCATGCGTGTAGTGCTTGGTTTTTGACGACTTGTAGATTTTTGCAATAAGTATGTGAGTTCTTTATGACTAATGTTGAGTCCATGGATTATACGCACTCTTACCCTTCCATCATTGCTAGCCTCTTTGGTACCGTGCATTGCCCTTTCTCACCTTGAGAGTTGGTGCAAACTTCGCCAGTGCACCCAAACCCCGTGATACGATACACTCTATTACACATAAACCTCCTTATATCTTCCTCAAAACAGTCACCATACCTACCTATTATGGCATTTCCATAGCCATTCCGAGATATATTGCCATGCAACTTTCCACCGTTCCGTTTATTATGACACGTTCATCATTGTCATATTGCCTTGCATGATCATGTAGTTGACATCGTATTTGTGGCAAAGCCACCATGCATATTATCATACATGTCACTCTTGATTCATTGCCCATCCCGGTACACCGCCGGAGGCATTCATGTAGAGTCATACTTTGTTCTAGTATCGAGTTGTAATCATTGAGTTGTAAATAAATAAAAGTGTGATGATCATCATTCATAGAGCATTGTCCCAAAAAAAAGAGAAAGGCCAAAAGAAAAAAAAGGAAAGGCCCAAAAAAAAGGAAAAAAAGAAAATAAAAGGGGCAATGCTACTATCTTTTTCCACACTTGTGTTTCAAAGTAGCACCATGATCCTTATGATAGATAGTCTCTTGTTTTGTCACTTTCATATACTAGTGGGAATTTTTCGTTATAGAGCTTGGCTTGTATATTCCAACAATGGGCTTCCTCAAATGCCCTAGGTCTTCGTGAGCAAGCAAGTTGGATGCACATCAACTTAGTTTATTTTGTTGAGCTTTCATACATGTATAGCTCTAGTGCATCCATTGCATGGCAATCCCTACTCCTCGCATTAACATCAATTGATGGGCATCTCCATAGCCCATTGATTAGCCGCGTTGATGTGAGACTTTCTCCTTTTTTGTCTTCTCCACATAACCCCCATCATTATATTCTATTCCACCCATAGTGCTATATCCATGGCTCACGCTCATGTATTGCGTGGAAGTTGAAAAAAGTTTGAGATTACTAAAGTATGAAACAATTGCTTGGTTTGTCATCGGGGTTGTGCATGATGAGAGCATTCTTGTGTGACGAAAATGGAGCATAACCAAACTATATGATTTTGTAGGGATGAACTTTCTTTGGCCATGTTATTTTGAGAAGACATAAGTGCTTAGTTAGTATGCTTGAAGTATTATTACTTTTATGTCAATATTAAACTTTTATCTTGAATCTTTCGGATCTGAATATTCATACCACAATTAAGAGGGTTACATTGAAAATTATGCTAAGTAGCATTCCACATCAAAAATTCTGTTTTTATCATTTACCTACTCGAGGACGAGCAGGAATTAAGCTTGGGGATGCTTGATACGTCTCCAACGTATCTATAATTTTTTATTGTTCCATGCTATATTATATTCTATTTTGGATGATTAATGGGCTTTATTATACACTTTTATATTATTTTTGGGACTAACCTATTAACCGGAGGCCCAGCCCAAATTGTTGTTTTTGCCTATTTCAGTGTTTCGAAGGAAAAGGATATCAAATGAGTCCAAACGGAATGAAACATTCGGGAACGTGATTTTCGGAACAAACGTGATCCAGAGGACTTGGAGTCTATGTAAAGCAATCAATGAGGAGAGCACAAGGTAGGGGGCGCGCCCTCCACCCTCGTGGGGCCCACGTTTCTCCACCGACGTACTTCTTCCACCTATATATACCCATACACCCTGGAAACATCATATACAGAGCTAAAACCCTAATTCCACTGCCGCAACCTTATGTACCCGTGAGATCCCATCTTGGGGCCTTTTCCGGCGTCCTGCCGGAGGGGGCATTGATCACGGAGGGCTTCTACATCAACACCATAGCCTCTTTGATGATGTGTGAGTAGTTTACCTCAGACCTTCGGGTCCATAGTTATTATCTAGATGGCTTGTTCTCTCTCTTTGGATCTCAATACAAAGTTCTCCTCGATTCTCTTGGAGATCTATTTGATATAATTCTTCTTCTGCGGTGTGTCTGTCGAGACCGATGAATTGTGGGTTTATGATCAATTTTATCTATGAACAATATTTGAATCTCCTCTGAATTCTTTTATGTATGATTGGTTATCTTTGCAAGTCTCTTTGAATTATCAGTTTGGTTTGGCCTACTAGATTGATCTTTCTTGCAATGGGAGAAGTGCTTAGCTTTGGGTTCAATCTTGCGGTGTCCTTTCCCAGTGACAACAGGGGCAGCAAGGCACGTATTGTATTGTTGCCATCGAGGATAAAAAGATGGGGTTTATATCATATTGCATGAGTTTATCCCTCTACATCGTGTCATCTTGCTTAAAGCATTACTCTGATCTTTTGAACTTAATACTCTAGATGCATGCTGGATAGCGGTCGATGTGTGGAGTAATAGAAGTAGATGCAGAATCATTTCGTTCTACTTGTCGTGGACGTGATGCCTATATACATGATCATACCTAGATATTCTCATAACTATACTCAATTCTATCAATTGCTCGACAGTAATTTGTTCACCCACCGTAATACTTATGCTCTTGAGAGAAGCCACTAGTGAAACATATGGCCCCCGGGTCTATTCTCCATCATATTAATCTTCCAACACTTAGCTATTTTTATTGACGTTTATTTTTACTTTGCATCTTTATTTCTCTTTATCATAAAAATACCAAAAATAATATCTTATCATATCTATCAGATCTCACTCTCGTAAGTGACCGTGAAGGGATTGACAACCCCTTTATCGCGTTGGTTGCGAGGTTCTTATTTGTTTGTGTAGGTGTGTGGGACTCGAGCGTGGCCTCCTACTGGATTGATACCTTGGTTCTCAAAAATTGAGGGAAATACTTACGCTACTTTACTGCATCACCCTTTCCTCTTCAAGGGAAAACCAACGCAGTGCTCAAGAGGTAGCACACGCTAATGGATAAAAGTTAGTAATGGATAACATCAGCTTTCAAATCTGACAAAGTTACCAGGGGGAAAGAGGTTGGAGTTATCATCTATGCTAGCGTCGCACAAAATACTGCAGGGAACACAACAGATATATATATATTTCGGGTACTGAAAGCACATATGTTC
The DNA here is from genome assembly GCA_032464435.1 of Aegilops umbellulata. NCBI lineage: Eukaryota > Viridiplantae > Streptophyta > Magnoliopsida > Poales > Poaceae > Aegilops > Aegilops umbellulata. The sequence goes on from CP136056.1 coordinate 348,960,183, forward strand.
ATTTACATCACATAAAGCATAGAAGTAGTATTACATTCATCCACACACACAAAAGCATAGCAAATTCCAAACACATAAATAACGGGAGCACACCAAACCACAAACAAAAGATGTACACTAACATATGTCAATCCATCACTCTCGCTGCAGAAAGCGAAGATGCAATGAATGTCTTCACTTACCAGAGTTGGGTGGCGGAGCCCAAGCAACCGGTTGCGCATTGGTAACTTTCACCACTGTCTTGCCCTTGGAGCCAGCAGCAACAGGAGATGCAAGCCCTAGAACGGCGACAGGGCCAGTAGCTGGTGCTGCAGGTGGTACTTGAGCCGATGGAGCCGCCGCAGGTGCTTCTGGTGCTGCAGGTGGAACTTGATCCGATCCCTCTACCGCCAATGCTTCTGGTGCTGCAGGTGGTACTTGAGCAGATGGCGCCGCCGGTGATGCTTCTGGTGCTGCAGGTGGAACTTGAGCCGATGGCGCTGCCACCGATGCTTCTGGTGCTGCAGGTGGAACTTGAGCCGATGGCGCTGCCGCCGATGCTTCTGGTGCTGCAGGTGGTACTTGAGTCAATGCTGATGCAGCTTGAGCCTTTGGAGTTGCTTTAGTAGATGGTGGCACTTGTGGACTCGCACCAAAGATGGCATCAAGCCCAAGAGAGCAGCTGGGTGGCGTAAAATTACCATTGTATTCTCCAGCTCCAGGGGTGCTCGACTCCAACACAGGGTCAGCTACTGCAACAAACACAAAAAGTAACACACAAAAATGAAAAAATGCATCAGGAAAACATGTAGTGGACATTGTATTTGTTAATGTCAGAACATTAACTCTAGTTATCATGGCTTAAACAGACAAGTTATCAACAGAAGAAAGTGAAGTTACCAACCTGTAGCCGCAGGATTCGGGGCATCATTCTCTTGACCTCCAGCTGTAGCCGTATCAATAGGCATATTGACTCAGGTACCTCCCACAACCTCTTCAATGACATGAACGGCTACAGCGGAAAAAGATTTAACGCATCGTCAACATAAATCATCATTACATACAAGAAAAAAAGGTGACGGGAGACAGAAATACCTTCACCTTCGTCATGCACTACATTGGGAACGACTTCATTTTCACATTCAACAGACTCAGCCGCGCTGGCGATATCTTCAACAACAACAGTAACAGTTGCAGCTGCAGCGAGCTGATCTACAGGGTCATCAGAAACACCAGCCGATGTCACCGCAATAACATCAGATGCGCCCTTGCTAGCTACTGCTGCTTTATCAGACAGAGATGTCGCCGTGGGAGATTCATCAAGATGGATAACTTCTGTTGTCTGCGACAATGTTGCCCTTAGTCATGGAGAGGATTTGGTCTTGGCGAATTGCACCTTTTTCACAGCGGATTTATCTTTTGAACGACTGAAATATGGGTACACAAGAGTAGTAGTGATATTACACATGTTGTTAAACCTAAGTTACCACATGTTACAAACAAAAAAAGATGTCACATACTTCAGGTGTAACTAACATCCAGGGAAAAAATTACAAAGTTATCAAGGACTAGAAATATAAAGTTATCAAATGATATGAACAAAAAAACTAGCAATTTTGTATAACTGCAAACAAGAAAGGTATGTAAACACCTTTTTCCTGATACACTTGGTGAACCCTTAGCAGCGGCAACTTGTTTCATAGGCGCACTGCATGAAAAAAATAACCAAATGTTACAAGCACAGACAGTTACCAAGATTGGTAACTCTAAATTATCAGGGGGGCATATTAAGTTATCAATGTTCATCAAAATAAGTTATCAGACAAAAAGAACAAAATAACCAGCGTGTTGGTAGGTGTAAAACATAACTATAGTTTGAGTGCACATGAAAATAGTATAGAAAAACAGAAAAGAACTACTGAACATAAAGGAAAGTAAGAACGTGAATACATTTTTACTGGTGCAATCTCTGAATCCTTAGCAGCAGCAGATTGTTTGCGAGGTGCCCTGCAAGGCAAATATGAGCAAGTTAATTACCAGCATGAAATTACCCAAATTACCTTACTCAAACAACTGGATTTACCATGTTGCATCAGGCACAACATTAATAAAAAAGACCATGTAAAATACCATTCACCTACGTGGGGCCTCCTTCCGCATGGTGGATAGTGGGACGGCGACGCCAGTTCCTTTTCAGCCACACGTATACCAAGCTCCTGTACCACAACTTTCTTCACAGCTAAATGAATTTCAGCTGCTGAAAGTGCATTTGGTGAAGACGACCTTTGCGATAGGCTGGGGGGCACAACTGGTGAAGTTGGACGGAGCGGCACAGTTGGTGAAGCTGCACGGGGGGTGATGGTAGCCTCAGTTTCTTGCGCCTCTGGTAAGCCAATTTTTTCAGAAGACGAGAACCACACCGCTTGACAAAAGATTCAGTGGCCGCCTCAGCTTGCGTGTTTGTCAGACCGTGCTGGCTAAGCCCTCCATCACATGATCCTACTAATATTACGTGAGAGGTGCCAGTGAGCATGATCTGAGACTCATTGAGGTTCTCATCGACAGGGCGGACAGGCGTGTCTTCAACATCTGGTCCTGTGTTCTCATGAGCTTTAACAGTTGCATCATCCAGATGTGTGGTGTCATCATCAGCTGGACCGCTGCCCGTATCTACATTCCCGGTACCACTACCTGAAGCAACGAAAGGATATTATGGCGACGACGAACAACTCGATAATCCATATCATCACCATCATCATCATCATCGGAGTCAGCATCAGAATCAACATCATTGCCTCCGTGGTACTCGTCATCACTGTCAGAATCTTCATCAACATTCTTTCCAGGGCTTTCTGGTTGCATGCCTTACGATGAGCGTGTGGTCCTTGCTGTCGTACGGGCAGTAGAAGAAAGAACATTCAATCCAGCATCTAGCTGACGGGATCCATCTGAATGGCACTCATCATCCAAAGCGGTAAATGATTGCACAAGATCGCCTAGTATGCTAGCCATGGCGGACGTGAACCGAGCAACTATCTGAGTTGATTTGGCAAATTTCTGTTCAACAGAAAAGATGCAAAAAATAAAAATAAATAGTAAGTTATCACCAAAATGCAACAAAAGTTATCATGAGCTCACAAAAAGCACACACATGAACAATACCAAACAAATGTGTGGTGTCATTGCAGTAAACACATGAATGTATTCATGATTTAACAAACATTCATTCACCATGAAAATGAAGATCAATATACGAGAAAGCTAAAATAGCACAGTTAGATATCAGCAAAAAACTTAAGTTATCTAAGGCTTTAGAAAAAAAGAATCGTCACAGGAATACAACCAAAGTTATCATGATATCAAGTTATCACAGGAATGCAACAAAGTTATCAAGGCATTACACTAAGAATTATCACATGGTTGCAACATAATTATTATCCTTTATAGAGGATATGACACATTGGAAACAAACAAATTAGTAAAGAGTGTCAAGTTGACATCAAAAGAGGGTCACCACATTGAGTGCAACAAATAAGTTATCAGCCTATGAAAAACATAGAATAGCAAAAAAAATGAGGTTACGTGCTCACCTCCTGACTGCAGCTTGGGGCAGTATGAACACGCATAAACTTGTCAAGACCTTTCAGAGATAAATTCATGCCAAACTCAGGCTTCAACTGGAAAAAATGTAGTGAGAAGTCAGATAAGTAACAACAAAAAACAATGAAAAAAAAATGCAGTTGCAAAGTAGTGTGTGAACTGAAAAACATAGATATAGATTACCGGTAGTTTCCCGAAAGAAACTTTGTCAGCCTGAACATCCTTGTTGAGGACAAGAGTTATCAGCTTTTTCGTCCAGACATTGATGGGAAAAGGACCATCAGGCAATACGATGCCGAGTCCAGAAAGATCAATCACATGAATGTACAACAACTGATAAGAAAAATACAAGCGTCATGGTAAACACGAACAAAAACCAGACACAAAATGACAAAAGGATGACAAATGACAAAAAAGAAGGTAAGAGGAAATCATCGTCACTTACATTGTATAAGAGAAGGCAACCCCTGGTAGGCTTGCGTTTTAGTAGCGCCTTGTGTAGTTCATCAGCAATAAATTTGGACCAATTGAGATTTTTAATACCATCGATGTCATGCTGCAAGTTGAAAACAAAAGGAAGTTCACCGAATGGACCACAAAAACTATGAAAGTTACCACACTGACATATAGTAAAGTTATCAGGCACACAAGAAAGAAAAATGACAGAATTACATAACAACGTACCAGCACAACATACCATCTGGGGCTAACTTTGTTGGAGGTGGTCGGGGCAATGATTGTATTCCCCGCAAGCAAAAGCCACATATGCTTGAAAGTATCATCATCATTTTTCAGAACCCTTTATGTGATCAACAAGATCAGTCATTTTAGGGGCATATCCAAGCTCGCCAAACAACTCAAGCCCTAACTCAATATCAGCTTCAGTAGGGAGGTTGTAAGGGACATCCTTCCCTCCACGCGGCACGCCCATAACACGATGCACGTAATCCTCATTAACCAGAAGCCTGCCTCGCCCTGGTACGACCACCTCACGGGAATCGGAGTCGTACAGATCAGCAAGCCACACACTGAGATTGTTGAATAGATGGTCACACTGGATATTCCGAAGGCTTGTGAAATCCATATCATCAATGGCAGCCTTCCTGTCATCATTCATGTCCTTGCATGCTAGAAGAAGTGAACTGGGTGAGGCTTTGTTCCGCGGAGGAGGGCGTTTCAGCTTTTTCGAAGGAACCTCATCGATTCCATCACCATCTCCTTTGCGCTTCCTCGATATTGTGTCCCTGTCACGTAGGAACAAAAAAGAAAGCGAATGAAACCAATTAGATGACTTGTGAAAAACTAATATCACAATTAACAACAACATTTATAAAACTGGTGTTTGACAAAGCAATAATACAGCAGATAAATAAATCAAGCAAACTGCACTTGGTTCACCACACCTGCTAAACTATAGCAAAACAGATGGCACACGTATATAAAAGCATGTGTAACTGATAAATGAGGCACAATAGTATTGGTAAGTTAGAAAGGCGGCATCAATTTGATGATGTACAACCAAATTACAAGTGATAAAATTAGCATTGACACATGGTCATTAATAATCACAAAAATGATGTCGGTAAGCACACAAAAAACAACCAGACAATTGAATAAGAAATGAGCATTGTGCTGCATGTAGTTAGACTAGAAAAATACTGGTAACTACAGTAACATGATAATGGTAAGTGTAATACCATCATCATGATAATTTAACCACAACAAACAACACCGATAATAGCAGTGCTTCATCATCTGGTAATTTGAGTGCAATGTCATTGGCAAGTTCAATACAAACATCATGGTAATTAAACAGAACAAAACATCATAGGAAAATCAAGCATTGTAAACATGCTAATTAGAACGCCACAAGCCTAAACGATAGACAGACCGCATCAAACAAAACCAACATAAACTTAGGGTTACTTTTCAAATCCTCAGCCACTAATGCACATCTTGAAATTCATAAACACCAAACACTATTGCATGTCCTAAAAATCCACATCCACGACACTAACAGGAGAACAAAAAAACATGTGGGAAAATCCTAAGTAGAACCGACCACGCTTACCACCACAAAAACCTATCCACACCCACCAGCCAACTAATTTCATACAAATTGAACCAGATTTCGGAGCCATATTCAACTGGAACTAGAAGGCGGCCTAATCTAACCTAATGGGAACAACAACCGGCCGGAATCGAAGGGTCCGAACACCAAAAATCAACGCCGGAGCATGCCGGCGGAGCAACAGGAATCCAGAGCGGGGGCGGGTGGGGGGATGCGCTCCTCAACGCCGATTCAGAAACTAGAAGCCGGCCTAAACTAACATAATCTAACCTAATGGGAACAACAACCCACCGGATTCGAAGGCTCCGTGCAGCAAAAATCAATGGCGGGCAGACGGGAAGATAACGGCGGAGCAAAACAGGAAGACAAAGGGGTGGGGAATGCGTTGCTCACCGCAGATTCAGACGCCGTCCGCCGCAAATCGAACCGCGCCACCACTAGCAACCGTCGCGGACGAGGGGGAGGGTAGCGAGAGGGGATTCGAATGCAAACCGCAGCAACAGACGGGGGAGAAGTAATGCGGGCGAAGAGGGAGAGCGGGGAGTGGGGATCGTGGGCATTGGGCGAGACAGGCGGTTTCACAGGGCCCGCTTGTCATCGAGAGGGAAGCGAGGTAACGGCTTTCGCCACGCGCGTTGCGCGCACCACGGACGACGCGCGACGTCGGATTCGGATCGAGCGGCTCGCGAGTCGTACGCGCCTGTTGCAAACCACCAGTCGGCAGGAAAATAGCATTGTCGTTATTTAAATGAGGCAAAAAAAATTGCCTCCGTTTCAAAAAAAAAAAACTTGTGCGATGTGAACACACCGGAACCAACGGTGACGTCACTGACCTTTACAAATTGCGTTCGGTTTCGGAGTATTAGTCAAAGCGCACTAGGATTACGCCCAGCGTTATCCCCATCGTCGCAGCTGGGGCTCTATATATACCCACCCTCCTGCCAGATTGTAAAGGCCGTGAAACAGGGCAAGCAACATCCATACAGCAGCAAGCATAACTTCCTTACCTTTCTCCTTGAGGTCCTTCCGTTGCGTTCCAGAAACCAGAGACTTGCAAGCATGGGCAGATCTGCTGGAGCTCCTCAGGTCCTCCCGGCGCACCAGGAAGACGAGGACCTGTTCGAGACCTCCTCCTCCTTCTCCTGCGACTCCGACGACGAGGCCCGGTTTTCAGACGGCGAGGACCAGTTTGTGCCGGCTTCCACGCCGCGGAGACTGAATCCCGATGGCGTCTACGATCTGTCGTCCATGAAGGCTGAGCTCTCTGCCAAGTAAGTCTCTCAAGAACTCAGTAGCTTCCTTCATAAGTTCATCATATCATCAACATATGTAGTATGTGCAGCAGCAAAGGGGATGTTTCCTGACCGTGCGGTTCTTCTCTCTTTGCAGGAAAGGAGGGTTGTCCAAGTACTACGACGGAAAGTCCCAGTCGTTCGCGTGCATGTCCGAGGTGAGGTGCCTGGAGGACCTGCCCAAGAAGAGCCCCTACAAGAAGATCAAGTCATGCAAGAGCTACGTGGATCTGGACGGGAACCAGACAGCTTGCCCCGTACCTGCTCCCAACACCAGCAGCAAGGGAATCGCCCAGCATAACTCCGCGAGCTCCTGCGCGAATCTGATGATGGCGCGGACCAGCAGCGCCAACATGCTCTACAGGCCTCCCGCGATCCCTGTCAACAAGAGCGCGTGCCCTACTGGCTCGCAGCTGAAAAAAATGTCTGTCCAGGGCTGGCTTCGCTTCTCTTCTTTGTTCCTTGACCTTGAGGATTTTTCTTGGCGGGGGTATTAGCCTGTCAAATGTACTAAGAGGCTTTCGCTTCTCTGCTGTTCGGGAAGACATATTGTTCAGGAGGACATTGATTGATTCATCAGTGTGTAAATAGAGACCGGTTGTATTTCTTTCGATTAACAAAGATTATCTAAGATCTGAATTCCAAGCCACGGTACATGGTCTTCGATCATCCTGGTTATTTCTCAACATAACAAGGAGTACAAAGTAGCATGGCCAAAACAGAGAGCGGTCCTTTGGGTATCAGAGATGGAAGAATGTTTTACTCCCTCCGATCCAGTACTAAAGCTGTACCAAGTGAGCAACAAGTAATACGGATCATAGGGAGTACAACTACAAATATTTCCCAGTGGAAAAAAGAATGGCGTGTCTTCACTGATTGCCAGCCAAAAAATAGCTATGCCTGACGCTTCAAGTGTTAAAACTCTTGGCGGGTGCTGTGACCACAACCCTGAATCATCTTGGTGATAGATGTTTGAACAAAACTTGTTATTTGGCAACACTGGGAAGACAATCCTGTCCCAGTGCGCCTTAGTAGTGTCAGCGGCTGTTAGAAAGCGTAGTCATAGATGGCCTGTGCAACTCCATCTTCGTCGTTGGTGGCGCCGATCACGTTTGCAACTGCTTTGGTCTTCTCAGCGCCGTTTGCCAAAGCGACACCCAGTGATGCTAGCTCTAGCATTTCTATGTCATTTTCTCCATCTCCAATTGCCATTACCTTGCACAAAAAAGGTTACGAGTGAGAAATAATGCAAGCCAGGTAGTATCAGTAGCCAAACAAAACTTAGAATTTCAAGGATTCAATGGAAGCTTAGGTATTATCTATTTGAAATGTGATTTTGATTTTTGACCATGTTATTTTAGAAAAGGGAAACAATGATCAAGATTAGATTTGTAACTGAAGGAACCGAGAGAAGAAAATGCAGCAACATTTGGCTCGCACCATGGAAGATGTAGTGGGGGACTAGTAGACAACTTATACCTCGTCCGGACTAATGCAGAGATGGTCCAGCAAAATCTTCACCCCCGTGCCCTTCGAAGTTGCAGGTGGGACAAGCTCAAGCATATCAGGCTGTGACTGAAGAACACCAGCCCTTTCTTCTATTGCCTTTGTCCAGTATGGCCTCAATGTGGAAGAAACTCCCTCAGAAGTTCCAATGAACACTAGTTTCTGGACATGAAAATTATGGCATAGTCAAACTATAACAGATCTTAACGTTCTCAAACTGCTAAATCTTTTCTTCTTTAAAGATCCAGATATTTTTATAAACTGATGACTATGTACATATATAAATGCAGATGAAATAAAAAACAGCAGCTTATTTGTTCCACCAATAGAAGTTGTGCGCGCTAAAAAAATATTTGATCTTTGACGAACTATTAAATCTTTGGTCGGCCACATGGACTTATTCATATTATACAAATGTTTATCAGAATGTGATTAAGAAAATGTCACTAATCCTTATGCTATAAGGTTTGAAGTGAAGGAACTAGTAAAATGATTCATACAGAACTGATCTCAGACTTGTAATTGACACCAAAGATAGCTTTGAAAATAAGTACAGCACCTGTATCTCAGCTGTTCCTAAAAGCTGATCAATGGATGACACTATTTCAGCCTGCAAGAAGAATCCCATGTAAATCAATAAGAATAGAAACATTTGGGATTCACAAAAGAATGGATAAGTAAACCCCATCATACCTTAGGTTCATGGTATACATCATGGAGAGAATCAACCAATGGATGCTCAAACATAGAAAAACACCGATCCTGGCTAAATGCTACTAATGGTACCTTGTGCTCCAAAGAATATAAGAATGCCTGCAGCATGCCAATAAAGTGTCACTAATGTTGCAGATGTAGAAGCATTTACTGGGGAGATAATTACCAGATGGGCATGGATGATCTCCAATCATAGTAAAACACAAGTTGGTGCTTACCGCTTACCTCTCGGCATACTTCTTGGTTCAATGTATTTCTATAAATTTCTCTCCCTTTCAAACCATAAACCAACAGCCCCTACAATTGAAGATTCAAATTTATGAAAATGGCGACAACGCTCATGGGAATAATCAACTTTCCACTTATTTATAGATGAGAACAATGGTTTATATTTTTTAAACACCATACTACAATAGAACAATCCTAACTCATTTTAAAATAAATGAATCACAACTCGCTTTAATATACAGCATGTGAGGTAGCATCAAGTTTAGACTAGCATATTACAGAAGTGAGTAGAAGCACAGAACCTCATGGTCTCATCAAACGACGCCATCAGCTTTTCATGGTCATATTTGTGCAAGCTTCTAATAAACATGTTTTGAACAGGCTAGCAACAGGGATATCAACAGCACACTTCCTATTCTAGGAACACATACATAGCCAGTTTTTGAACACAGGGAGATAAGAATGGCGTCGGTACATGAGCCAAAAGGTAATTTATAACAAAGGGTACTTTCATCTTTGCTAGCTGGTTATGTCACTCTAATAAAGATTAGATGGGTATTTTGACTTCACTAACAAACACTAAAGACTCAAGCTTTCATCCATACACATCATCCAAAATAATGATCTGTCTCCGTTGACCACTGCGTGAGGTCTAGCCAGAAGCTGGCAGCCTTGACAGGTTCGCGGTTCTCAAAATTTCACAGGCCTAAAATGTGGGTTTTGAGTAACTTGCATGACGTCAAATCGACTGTAGTTCCCTTTTTTTATTGAAGGCGTAAGTTCTAATTGCCACCATTGATCTAGACCTATTGTAATAATCTAATATGGAGTAGCAGAATATGTTTTTAAAGGAACTTCAAGTATGCTTTATTCCAAGCAGATTTGGCTAGGGTGTCAATTTGGTTATGTGACAAGTAGAATGCATTCTACAGAACAGACGTGAGAACATACAAATATGCACCTCCATTGGCATATATCTCTAACCTAGCAGAATGCTAGCATGTGAACATGATCAGGATGAGTAAAGATGCTGCATTTTCACTACTGCATCAAGACAATTTCTTTCTTACAAGAGTATTTTCCATGAAAACATACTTTCCACCTACCTGAAGAAATATACCAGGCGAAGATTCTGAAACAATGCCATTTCTTCCAGATAAATCAACCATATTAAGAGCATCAATGGCAGCTGGGCGCGTCTGTTTCCAAAGTGAGCATGGATAGAAAACAATTATCAGCATTCCGAGTTTCTGATAAATATCACAATACCAAACGGAAATAATCAGTAACATAAGAGCAAACTTCTGAGCTCCGTTAACTGTTTTAGTCGCGACATATTCCATTCAAGACCACAGAAACAATGTAAATGAGAAGATTCATCCAAACACCAAGGGTCTGTCCAGATGGGCAGCTTTTCGTAAATTTCTTAGTTAAGATTTAGATGTTTTTGTCTCAGTCCAGAAAAAAAAGATGTGGTACCAGTGGAAACAGCGAGTCCTGAGAGCATTAAAAATAGATTATGCAATGTTCATGGTGATTTTTTCCACTTGACAGTCTAATAAATGAGGCAGCTGGTGTGTCATGGGGAAGAGGCCCTTGTGTCCCCAGCAAGTGGCCAATGTTCCTATATAGCTGCTTGTCCAGCAACTGACTTATTCAATGACCTGCCTGATACAGTACAGTGACCTGTCTGCTCCTGCAAGACTCATTGACTCCATTCTCCGATGAGCTTCTTTCAGGCAAGTGTATAAGCCTTAAGCTCTGGAGAATCTGTTCTACAGTTACCCACTTCTGGGGCAATCCCATCTTGTAAAAACCATTTTTTTCTATGAGATAACTTCTCACAATGTTTAAGTGTTCAATGCAATGTCATTAATAATCTTATCAAAACAAAAACGCTGCAATGGGATTTGAAACGAGGGCGAAACATTTGACTGTAAGATTTAGTGGGATACTAAACTTCATCACTGGTACATTTCTGGTTCAGAAAAATATAAAAGTTACCCAAACTGGGCCTCAGCTAAGAGAGGGCCTCAGTATCTCCAATCTCTAGAAAGATCAATCAATTTAGTATCTTGATAATCTAACATGTACTGAGACAATCTATTGGCTTAAATGGTACTCCCTCCGTCCCATAATATAAGACGTTTGTGGGACGGAAGGAGTATATAATACCACTTCTCTTCTAGGAACAACAGCAAGGGAAAACTTTTAATACCTTTCCTGTGGCAATAACTATGTTTACACCTCTTGACCTAGCTTCCTTTAGAGCTTCTGCATTCCTTGCTGTTACTTGACTTTTACTGTTGAGCAATGTACCTAGTCACACAAAAGAACATAATAAAAAACCATGTAAATATAATTATATTCTAGAGTGGAAATATCAAATATGAGCAATCAGCAAGGGATAAGGGATGTACCATCCATATCACAGAAGATATATTTGAATTTTGGTCTATAAAATCTTAGGCTGCCAGCTCTCTTTAGACTGTTTGTTACTTGTCCTGTAAACATTCTTAGACAGCAATAACTAAATTACACCATCATATGAGTGATATGCATTTCAAGACAGAAGACACAGATGGCAAGGAGAGTAATTACAGAGATGCCAAAAAAACATACCATCTAATGTTTCTGTGTTAGGCTTGCTCAAATCAGGAGCGTTCTTAGCAAGACCTTTCCCTTTCCACCTTAGACTTTTTAAAATGAGCAGCTCCTCCTTCTCCATTTCCATTGCAGCCTCATCACTAATCTGACGGTCAAAACCCAGAAGACGTAACAGGCCACGAACCTAGTACAGAATAGAAGGGAATAATCATTTTGTGCATAATAAATAACATAATGTCCAGTAATTAATATAAACCACTCGAAAGTTCAAACAGGGGGGCAGGGGCAATTAGTCGTATAACAATCGTAAAGGAACATACCACTAGTGTCCGCAGTTCATCAAGAAGGGTATGACCTCTCGCCTCAGCTTGCCTTGCAGCTGTTTCCACCGATATTACTATATCACCCAGCATAAGCTGCAATAAGAAAGGACAGTGAGAGAGAGTGAGGCAAGGCTAAAGGTAAAGACAAAGAAAATAAATAAAATGCTGAGTTGTTCTTACAGTAGGAACATCCAGATCGGGAATGAACTGTGACACTGAGAGCATATCAGTAGCGCAGTCCTCGCCTCTCCATTCTTTGTTAAGATTCTGGATGAAGTTGTCGTTGCATAGCAGCACAGAAACCTCAACCTTTTCATACTTCCCAACGTCACTTATTGAAGTGTCTCGCGTTTTGTAGTTATACTCCAGAAGTCCATCTAGTGCAATTTTCATCGCCATAGGAACATTTAATTTCATGATTTCTATAACGTTCTGCATACACATTAAGGAAAACAAAGATCAACAAACACTCACCCAACCAATTGAAAACGTGAACAACTGAACATAATAAATCACCGTGAGGGAAATAAACTACCGAGAGAGAAAATCATCCCAGAACTCCAGTTGTACATAAGTGCAGTAGTGCACCTAGATTACCATTAATAGAGCTCCCTGAACCACTAGGTGCTACTTCCTATTGGTAAATGGCAATCACGACCAGTTTGAAACGATACCACATGACTTATATCACAATACCAACAGTCCAGAGTTTATAGGGGAGCAAATGAGTACCCTTTAGGGTATTCTCTGACCCTCTCTAGTACAACTAAATGAACTAAATTTTCAGAACTCACATCACTTTTGAAAATTTAGTCCATTTGCTTGAACTGAGGAGGGTCACAGGGTACACTGTACGCCACAAATTTGCATCCCTAAGAGTTTATATATCGTTTAGAAATATCAGAGTAACGCTTGATGATACATCATCCGAGTAGTGCTGCACACAATACAACTGTTGCCATCATTTTCATCTGAATTTCCTATGACACTTTTTAAAGCAGTACTAATAGCTAGCCGCGACACAGAGAGGTTTGACTAAATGGAATGTGTACCAGCACTTCGATGTCGTCGGGCAAATCATCCTCGACGCTGATGCGGGCGCAGAGCTCTATCTCGCTCTCCTTGGGCGGGGGCGGGGGCGGGGGCGCAGGGTCCTGCGGCGGCTCTCGCTTCGCCGCCGCCTGCCCGCGTCGCGCCCTTCGGAAGCCGCGTATGCCAGAGAGGAATCCCGCGAAAGGCTGCGCGAAGCGGGAGGTCTCGGGGGTGGGCGTGAACCCCCGCCAGGAGAGCAGAGAGGCCGTGGAAGCCGCCGCAGGGAGATGGGGGAGGAGCGACGTGGAGCTGAGCAGCGCCGCGCCACGGAGGGGCGGGGAGAGATGGAGGTGCGAGCGCGAGGCGAACGGGAGGGCCCGCGACACGATGCGCGCCATGGTCGCGCTCGCGCGGCGGCCGGCGGCGGAGAGATGGAAGACGAGCCGAAGGGGAGGGGTTTTGTGGTTTCCTTCTTTGGTTTTAGTTTGGCTCGTCCGCTTTGTAGCATTTTCGCACCTTGCTGCACGTAGTAGTAGAAGTTCTGTGCCTTTGTGGAAGATGTTTTTTTTTTGGCAAAAATGAGTTTATTACAAAATTATAGGGTTACAATCGAGAGGTAGAAGTTCATCAATATAAGGTGACCCTCGTCAGGAGCAATATGACAAAGCCGAAAATACAAGCAGAAAGCGGAGACCTAGACAATGTGGGTGGCTAAAGGAGATTTGGACAGACAGCTTCCTGCTGATGCCTTCATTCGCGACATGAGGCAAAAAACTTCCTCGGTGTTTGATCGCATCTCTGAGACAAATGATGGATCGACGGACCCCGAGGCCCGGGCCGGTCGGGATCAATGAATCTGCTAGCTTGGAACTGTCGAGGCTTGAGGTTGGACTCGACAGTGGGCGAACTAGTTAATGGTCGGAGACCGAAATATGAAATACTTCCAGAACTAGGTGATACGTCTCCATTGTACTACTTTTCCAAACTCTTTTACTCTTGTTTTGGACTCTATTTTGTATGATTTGAATGAAACTAACCCGGACTGGCGCTGTTTTCAGCAGAATTGCCATGGTGTTATTTTTGTGCAGAAATAAAAATTCTCGAAATGACCTGAAACTTCACGGAGATTATTTTTGAAATAAATAAAAAATATTGGCGAAAGAATCAACCAGAGGGGACCCACCACCTGTCCGCAAGAGTGGAGGGCGCACCCTCCTGTCTTGTGGGAAAAAACGGAGAGAAGGATTCATCGCATTTTATGATACGGAGCCGCGACCACCTCCTATACTTCCTCGGGAGGGCGGATCTGGAGTCCGTTTTGGGCTCCGGAGAGGGGAAATCGTCGCCATCATCATCACCAATCATCCTCCATCACCAATTTCATTATGCTCACCGCTGTGTGTGAGTAATCCCATTGTAGGCTTGCTGGACGGTGATGGGTTGGATGAGATTTACCATGTAATCGAGTTAGTTTTGTTAGGGTTTGATCCCTAGTATCCACTGTGTTCTAAGATTGATGCTGCTATGACTTTGCTATGCTTAATGCTTGTCACTAGGGTCCGAGTGTCATGATTTCAGATCTGAATCTATTATGTTTTCATGAATATATTTGTGTTCTTGATCCTATCTTGCAAGTTATAGTCACCTACTACGTGTTATGATCCGGCAACCCCGGAGTGACAATAGTCGGGACACTTTCCGGTGATGACCGTAGTTTGAGGAGTTCATGTATTCACTAAGTGCTAATGCTTTGGTTTGGTTCTCTATTAAAAGGAGGCCTTAATTTAGATACATTAAAACTGAGCACTATTCCAGCCCTCTCAGACCATTAGTGCTTTTGACCGTCAGATTTGCACTTCTAAATATTTTTGGCCGTTTGACCAAAGTCTTAGCGCTGGAATGGGCAGCTGCTCCCGCAACAAAACTGAAGGCATTTGGTTAACTGGGCCTGGCTCTGCCTTGAAGCCCACTTAGACCTCACGTGGTGGAACACGAACCATCCCTTCGTTTCGACGAGTTCTACCTCTCTCTTTCTCACCTCCCCATCCCTAACCGCGCTTGGCGGCGGTGGCGGCGAAACGCCCCCCTCCAGGTGTTGGAAATATGCCCTAGAGGCAATAATAAATTGATTATTATTACATTTCCTTGTTCATGATAATTGTTTATTATCCATGCTAGAATTGTATTGATAGGGAACTCAGATACATGTGTGGATACATAGACAACACCATGTCCCTAGTAAGCCTCTAGTTGACTAGCTCGTTGATCAATAGATGGTTACGGTTTCCTAACCATGGACATTGGATGTCATTGATAACGGGATCACATCATTAGAAGAATGATGTGATGTACAAGACCCAATCCTAAGCCTAGCACAAGATCATGTAGTTCGTATGCTAAAGCTTTTATAATGTCAAGTATCATTTCCTTAGACCATGAGATTGTGCAACTCCCGGATACCGTAGGAATGCTTTGGGTGTGCCAAACGTCACAACGTAACTGGGTGGCTATAAAGGTACACTACGGGTATCTCCGAAAGTGTATGTTGGGTGGCACGAATCAAGATTGGGATTTGTCACTCCGTGTGACGGAGAGGTATCTCTGGGCCCACTCGGTAGGACATCGTCATAATGTGCACAATGTGATCAAGGAGTTGATCACGGGATGATGTGTTGCGGAACGAGTAAAAGAGACTTGCCGGTAACGAGATTGAACAAGGTATCGGGATACCGACGATCGAATCTCGGGCAAGTATCGTACCGATAGACAAAGGGAATTGTATACGGGATTGATTAAGTCCTTGACATCGTGGTTCATCCGATGATATCATCGTGGAACATGTGGGAGCCAACATGGGTATCCAGATCCCGTTGTTGGTTATTGACCGGAGTACATCTCAGTCATGTCTGCATGTCTCCCGAACCCGTAGGGTCTACACACTTAAGGTTCGATGACGCTGGGGTTATAAAGGAAGCTTGTATGTGGTTACCGAATGTTGTTCGGAGTCCCGGATGAGATCCCGGACGTCACGAGGAGTTCCGGAATGGTCCGGAGGTAAATATTTATATATAGGAAGTCCTATTTCGGCCATCGGGACAAGTTTCGGGGTCATCGGTATTGTACCGGGACCACCGGAGGGGTCCCGGGGGCCCACCGGGTGAGGCCACCCATCCCGGAGGGTCCCATGGGCTGAAGTGGGAAGGGATCCAGCCCAAAGTGGGCTGGGGCGCCACTTCCCTTATGGCCCATGCGCCTAGGGTGAAAGGGGAACCCTAATGAAGAGTCCCAAGGAGGGAAGGCACCTCCTAGGTGCCTTGGGGGGGAGGGAAACCTCCCCTGGCCGCCGCCCCTAGGAGATTGGATCTCCTAGGGCTGGCGCACCCCCCCTTGGGATCCCTATATATAGTTGGGGTAGAGGGCCTCTTGAGACACACCTTTTACCTTTGGTGCAGCCCCTCCCTCTCTCCCAAGTTCTTCTCCTCTCCCGCAGGTACCTGGCGAAGCCCTGCAGGATTGCCACGCTCCTCCACCACCACCACGCCGTTGTGCTGCTGCTGGATGGAGTCTTCCTCAACCTCTCCCTCTCCCCTTGCTGGATCAAGGCATGGGAGACGTCACCGGGCTGTACGTGTGTTGAACGCGGAGGTGCCGTCCGTTCGACACTTGGTCATCGGTGATTTGGATCACGACGAGTACGACTCCATCAACCCCGTTCACTTGAACGCTTCCGCTTAGCGATCTACAAGGGTATGTAGATGCACTCTCTTTCCCCTCGTTGCTGGTTTCTCCATAGATAGATCTTGGTGACACGTAGGAAAATTTTGAATTTCTGCTACGTTCCCCAACACCAGGCTCCTCCAGGTGAGCTCTCTCGCCCCTCCCTCTCTCTCTCTCTCTCTCTCTGCGCTGGCGAACAACACCGCGGATCAGGATCACAACAGCGTGTGCCCCTTCGTCATCACGGTGGCGCGCGTTCTCCTCTCATGAGTCATGACCAAGGCAAAAAACCAATCTTGTATGCGAGCAGGTCGTCAGTTCGTCACACCACCGCATCGGAATGTCCCCAGATTCCTCCATCTGGTTATTGTGTTGATAAGAAAAATAATATAGCCTAAAGGTTCGGATATTAAATCCATGATTCATCAATATACTCTTAGGACGGAAGATTATGTTCTCCACCTAATATTCATCTGATTGCTATATACACGCACTGCTGAATTTTGCAGGTTGGGCAAAGTCACATACTCAAAAGATTGAAACCTTGGTTTATTCATGGTACATGATATCAATTTGCATCATGGTACTATCTATGCATATGTTCTATGAGAAGCTGGTCAGTATGTTTTCTTGATATTCCATCTCTGATGTGTACTTACTTAAATAATTTACTTGGTAATATTTCCCTTTTCTAAGATCGGAAGTGTGCACTTACATTAGGGGGTAATATGTTTGTAGCTTTACTTTAGACAAAGCAATCTCACATGAAGTCTCCCGTTTGTTTAATTACAAACTCCAATAACATTCCTCTAATACAGTGTGCAGCAACTGGACTGAAATTGGGACAAGGAAAAGAGATATCCACTAAGAAGCCATATAGTTTAGTTGTCTGAGAAGTTGAGGTAATATTATATGCATCTTCTGCCAGTTAAGGCCTTTTTACGCTGGTTTTACTTGCTTTATATAATTTTCTCAATCTCAATTCTTAATTTCTGGTACAACTTTTAAAAGAAACAGTAAAAATGACACATGGAAATTTTCAATGTGAAAATAAAAGGCACTATGAAACATGAAGAACTACTAGAAAAATTGTACGCCAGGGACAAGGAAAACATGCTACTCCTTTATATCCAGTTAATCCATTGTGAATTCCTATCTTCGTCTAGATTTACCATGCCCTGATCGTAGACCTGTGCCAATTTGCTTCACTTCTGCATTTTATTCCATGTGGTTAATTTGTAGTGCTGCAGCCATGTTCAGCAGGCATTGAAGGGGTAGCTGGGCAGCGATGCGGCATGGTGGGCGATTGGAGTACGTCTACCGGTATTCAAGCGAGGAGTAATGTTACCGTTGCTAAAAATCCATTAATGCCAATGGAGGCCTGCCACTCGCCGGCCTGCTCCCAACCTCCATTATTTAGCACTCCCAGGGGCACCCCTCCCACATCCCTCGACCTTGAGCTTGACGGCGACGCCCACCACTACTCACCATCATCCTACCGCACTAACATCCAAGAGGGCCGCTACACTTATGACATAGCTCCATGTTGCCAATGGCGTTTTATTCAGTTATAGCATCATGACGGGCTACAGGTCTTCTCCGGCCACCACGAGCCCTACCGCCACCAGATCAGACACCCCAAGGCATATATCCAGAGGGGATGCAATTCTAAAGGTATTACATACAACTCTATTTCACGCCCCCACCCCGGGTCTTTGCCCTCCTACTGCTTCATCCACCTTCTTAGAGCAGTCCACCTAAGAAGTACGTCTAGAATTTGGCTGGGCAACGAGGTGTTGTGTTTGCCAGGATATGTGTGGTTCCTGTTTCTGCATATATCTCTTATTTTTCTCTTCTCTTACATTTACTCGATATAATTTTGTTTTCTGTACATTGCGCATAAAGTATTTATGTGCTGCAGACTAAATAGAGGCCTTTATTTGTTCAGTTCCTATTCCTCATGTTTGTTGGTTCTGCAAAGATTGGGAGGATAAGCATTGCACATGTTTCAGGTTTTCTTCAGGCCCGAAACGTCGAACTAAATATCATTATGTTTGATAAACTAAATATCATTTGGAATTTGCATAAAAATCTCGCTGCATGTGACAAGTTTGAAGCCGGGCTATGCAAATGTTCGGGACATGATTTTCTTTGCATGAGCTTTTATGCCACTTCCACTCCAATCTGCACACTGAAAGCATGGTAGTAATTTTTGAGCCATAGTACGCAATGGAATCGAATCAGATGTTGGAAGATTTCGTATACCCATGCAAAAATTCGTATGGAACTTAGTAAACACAGTGCGGCGAGGAGTTGTGATGCTTAACAGAGGGTGGAGCGCGTTGCAAGAATCAGCTAAGTTCTCTTCCTTACAAGAAGGACCAGTCATGGAGATGGTCCCTTATATCTGGTACACGGAGTTGGAGCTTCTAAAACATTAGGAAAGGGAGTGCAATGCTCCAAACAGCCGGTTATGAATCTAAAGAGTTCTAGGATGGGGATGAACCAAGTGTTAATCCAACAGTAGTATGTATAATGAGCTTAATGATGATTATTGTTGTGCCTCAAGTTATTTTCCTTGTGATACATTTACACAGGATGAACGTATCAATTGATACCGGCAAGAAGTCCTGGTTAGGAAAAAATCACTATGCTTCATAGAATGCTTCGGCTAATTAGATTTGTAAGGCAATTAAGTACTGTCACTACTAAATTATATTTTTATTTTTATTGTCGATGTCATTCTTCATGTAGTTACCATGGAAAACTCATTTGTTACACTTATTTACTCACATCTTTCATGTAGTTTGTATAATTACTTGAAGGCAAATTTGTAATCGCACTCGCTGTTTTTAGATCTTTCAGTACTTGTCCTAATTCGGAACACTACACTTAGACCTCCTAAGCCAAAAGAGGCCACGATCTATCACAAGACATGTATAAACCATCCTAATTCAAAGCATATACATTTGAAAGCCAAGCTCATACCAAGTATATTGACCTCATAAGAAAGAAAGAAAAAGCTCAACACACTACTTCTTGATAACCTATCAGATTCTTCTTCAATTACATACCATTATTTTTTTAATGAAGGAAACAAGCACAAGCTACAATATAAGTAAGCACGATACTTCAAAGCATTCCCAACAAATATATACAATTTACTTTATATTCTTATAATAATTAAGAGAAAAAATAGACGGGCGCAGCAACGCGCGCCATCAACGATCTAGTATCTCTTAGCTTCCAATAGGACCCCGCTGCCACAGGAGGGTGGGACAAAAGATGTCATGCAAGTTCTTTTCCATAAACACGTATGACTATATTTGGAATACATACCTACATTATATTGATGAATTGGAGTTAGTTCTGTGTCACCCTAGGTTATAATGGTTGCATGATGAATGCCATCTGACATAATTATCCATCATTGATCCATTGCCTACGAGTTCGTTTCATATTGATCTTTGCTAAGTTACTTTTCTGTTCCCACTATTACGACTGCTATAAAACTGTTACTGTTACTTTTGCCACTATTCCGTTACTTCCATACTACTTTGCTACTAAATACTTTGTTGCAGATATTAAGTTTTTCAGGTGTGGTTGAATTGACAACTCAGCTGCTAATACTTGAGAATATACTTTGGCTCCCCTTGTGTCGAATCAATAAATTTGGGTTGAATACTCCACCCTCGAAAACTATTGCGATCCCCTATACTTGTGGGTTATCAAGAACTTTTTCTCTCGCCGTTGCCGGGGAGCATAGCTCTATTCTCTGAGTCACTTGGGATTTTATATCTGTTGATCACTATGAGGAATTTGAAAGATAAAAGAACCAAGATTTTCCCCTCAACTACGAGCAGAGGTAAGGAACTGCCATCTAGCTCTGCACTTGATTCACCTTCTGTTTTGAGTAAGCTTGCGACACCTACACCTGCTATTGATTCCGATATGTCGCATGTTATTGATGATGCCACTTCTGTTATGCATGATGCTTATGATGATAGTAATTCTTTGCTTGATAATACTGTGCCATTAGGTGAATTTCTTGATGAATAACTTGCTAGGGTTAGAGAGAACGAAATTACTAAAACTGATGATACTATTGAAACTGAATATTATGATTCTCCCCCTAGATATGAATTGCCTGTTGTGCCTGAGGGCTATATTATAGATGAAGAAACTTCTAGAGACTTTTTTGCTTGCAATGATAGAGATGATCTTAAGAAACTGTTAGCTAAGCTGAAAGAAAAGTCTTTGAATGCTAGAATGCAATATGATCCTAAGTTTGCTACTTCACCTATCTTTGTTACTGATAAGGATTATGAATTCTCTGTCGATCCTGAGTTAATTACTTTGGTTGTATCTTATTCTTTCTATGGTTATGAATCTGAAACTGTTGTGGCACATCTTACTAAATTGAATGATATAGCCACCCTATTTGCTCATGAGGAAAAAATTCGCTATTACTATATTCTTAAATTGTTTCCTTTCTCATTAAAGGATTATGTTAAGTTATGGTTTAATTATCTTGCTCCTGGTTGTGTGTGTAGTCCCCAGGATATGGTTTACTATTTCTCTGAAAAATATTTCCCTGCTCATAAGAATCAAGCTACTTTAAAAGAAATATTTAACTTTGTGCAAATTGAAGAAGAGAGTCTCCCACAAGCTTGGGGGAGGCTTCTCCAATTACTCAATGCTTTGCCTGATCATCCTCTCAAGAAAAATGAAATACTTGATATCTTTTATAATGGACTAACCGATGCTTCTAGGGGCCAACTAGATAGTTGTGTTGGTTGTGTTTCAGGGAATGAACTGTTGAGCAAGCTGAATTGCTATTGAATAATATATTAAGTAATGATAATGATTGAACACTTCCTGAACCAACTCCTAATCCAACTCCAAAGAAAATGGGTATTCTATTTCTCAGTCCTGAAGATATGCAAGAGGCAAAGAAATATATGAAAGAAAAAGGTATTAAAGCTGAAGATGTTAAGAATCTACCGCCTATTGAAGAAATACATGGTCTTGATAACCCGACACGGGTAGTAGAGGTAAACTCTCTTTATAGATTTGATGAAGGTGATATTCCTCATAATAAGTCTGCTAATCAATGCTTGGACGAGTTTGATAATTTTATTGTTAAACAAGAAAATTTCAATGCTTATGTTATAGACAATTGAAACGTAATCCTCACATGCTTGATTACTTGGGTGATTACATGAGTAGAATTGTTAATGATCTTAAGCTCATTAGTAAGCATGCTTCCATGGTTACAACTCAAGTAGAACAAGTACTTAAGGCGTAGGATGATTTGCTTAATAAGTCGAATAGTAAGAATAATGATAATGTTGTTAGGGTTATGACTAGAGGTGGTAAAATGACCCAGGAACCTTTCTATCCTAAGGGCCATCCTAAGAGAGTTGAGCAAGATTCTCAGAGAGTTAATACTGATGCACCTAGTCCTAATAAAAATAAAAATAAAACTGATAGGACTTTGCATGCTTGTAGTGAACCTGTTATAGATACACCTGAGAATCCCAATGATATTTCTATTTCTGGCACTGAGAACACGCCAAGGGGATGCACCAGTGGACCACAAGGGTGGATGGCGCGCCCTACCCCCTAGGCGCGCCCCCTGTCTTCTGGGTCCCACGTGGCCCCCCTCCACTTATTCCAGCACCCATCCACTTCATCTTCCTCCAGAAAAAATCATCCCGTAGCTCAAACCCGTGTTCTTGCTCATCTTGCTGCCATTTTCGATCTCCTTGTGCAAAGCTCCATTTACAAAACTGCTTTGGGGGATTGTTCTTTAGTATGTGACTCCTCCGATGGTCCAATTAGTTTTTGTTCTAGTGCTTTATTTATTGCAAATTTTTGCTGCTATGGTGACCTTGTTCTTGAGCTTGCATGTCAAATTTATATGGTCCAAAGTAGTTTTGATGCATGATATAGCCTCTAGACACTTGTAGGAGTAGTTGCTATCAATTTTGTTGAGTTTGGTTCACTTTTATTTTGAGTCACTAAAAATTTCAAAAAAAAAATCAGAGGAAGAAAATGATGATGAGATTGTTGAGAAGCTCTTCGAGCCGGGGTTCGAAGGGAAAAGAAAATGAGGACAAGGAAAAGCCCAAGTACAATCTTCCTCGCACCACGGAGGTTTGGTCGTGTGAATGGCCATGTGATGCATTCTTGGAGGCGGCCAGGATTCATGAGGATTTCTATTATTTGGCTGAGAATGCAGGCATCACCGACTTCCTCCACGGCCAGTGTGATCAGTACCTCCTACTCACTAATACTTTCGTGCAAAATTTTCATTTTCATGCTAGGAGATCACCACCCATGGTAGATTTTTACTTATATGATGAGTATAAGAAAATGGCGTTTTGTGATTTTTGTGAGGTTTGCAAATTACCTTTTGAGGGCAGCGTTGAGGAACCGCGTCCTAGAGATGTGGAAGATTTTATTGATAGAGTTACCGTTAGGGAAAGGAGAAAGGTGTAGGAAGCGAGATTGTCTAGTTTACGTTTTCCTGTTCTGCGTTATCACTCATTATTTGCTGGGAGATGTTTAATTGGTCGCGGGGACAGTGGAGGCCTTAGTGCCCCTAACCTCGCCATTTTGCGCCATGCTTTACTTCATGATAGAACTTTCAGTTTAGGCGCTATGGTTGCTAGGGGGTTGAGTTTAAACCGTACTAAGGGTCCTATCTTTGGAGGTATCTATGCTTCCCGCCTTGCTAGACGCTTTGAGATACCTATTAGGCATGATGAGAAAGAGGAGATGGTGCTGCCCACTATTTACCTAGACTATAACAGTATGGTAGCACATGAGTTTATCCGCTATAATAAGGAAAAGAGACTCACTTATAATCTAGTATTTAGCGAAAAGACTTGTCAGATTATTACCTTGCCTACACCTTCTTTATTTAATATTCATTCAGGTACACACCTCATCATGCCCGCAGACATTTATGCATACTGGGAGCGGACGTGATCCCCAGTTCACGAGCCAGAGCCATCACCTGATCCATATCAGGAGCTTGTTTATTAGTGGGAGCCGTAGGAGCTCGCTAACCAGTGGAACCCCTGGGATCCTCCTCAGTACACCGGAGAGGACTACTTTGATCCATGGGCCTAGACCAAATTAGGCTAAAAGACTAAGCTTGGGGGATACGTATTTCTCACCGACATTACATTCATGTTCACACATTCATTCTAGTTGTCGGTGTTCAACTTTTTCATTGTACTATCCATGTTAGTTTATTTCTTTTTTCCGCTTTCTTCTTGTGTGTTTGAAAAACCTTAAGAAAAAACAAAAAAGTTGTATTTTAGTTTCCTTTCCATGTTTATTTAGTAGTAATAGTAAAGAAAACCCAAAAAGATTTCTCGTTCTTCATTTGCTTGTTGGGAGCTTTACCGTGTAAATAGTTTTTCTCGTTCTTGCTTTACTTTCTTCAGAAAAACAAAACTCCAAAATCATTCAGTGTGTTTCTTTGGAATTCTTTTCTTTTCTTTGGGGGTCGAGAGGAGAAGACCATGATGAAAATGTTGGTTGGCTCTCATATGCATTATTGTTGACCTAACAAAGAGCCCATATTACCTTGTCTTCTCCTTTGAATAAATGTTTGTAGATTCCAGCTTAGTCCAATGTACGTGCACTATTATTATTATCCACACTGTTCGGTCGTGCAAGTGAAAGGCAATAATGACGATATATGGTGAAATGATTGAGTTGAGGAAAAGTTGGTATGAACTCGACCTATCTTGTTTTTGTAAATATGATTAGTTCATCGTTCTTGATTCAGCCCATTATGAATGAAACATGTTTGCAAAGACAATTAGAGATTATAGTTACTCATGCCATGCTTAATTAGCTAGGAGTTTATAATGGTTTACCTTGCGAGCCAACATGCTTTTAAAATGGTTGTGATGTAGTATGATAGGGTGGTATCCTCCTTTGAATGATTCGAGTGGCTTGACTTGGCACATGTTCACGCATGTAGTTGAAACAAAATCAACATAGCCTTGATACGTCCATTTTGCATCATGCTTTTATATCGATATTTATTGCATTATGGGTTGTTATTACACATTATGTCACAATACTTATGCCTATTCTCTCTTATTTAACAAGGTTTACATAAGGAGGGAGAATGCCGGCAGCTGGGATTCTGGGATGGAAAAGGAGCAAATATTAGAGACCTATTCTGCACAACTCCAAAAGTCCTGAAACTCCACGAAAGTCATTTTTGGAAATAATAAAAAATACTGAGCGGAAGAAATACTAGAGGAGGCCCACACCCTGGCCACGAGGGTGGGGGGCGCGCCCTACCCCCTGGGCGCGCCCTACCCCCCTGGGCGCGCCCCTGCCTCGTGGACCCCCTGTTGGCCCTCCGATGCCCATCTTCTGCTATATGAAGTCTTTCGTCCGAAGAAAAATCATAAGCAAGCTTTCGGGACGAGACTCCGCCGCCACGAGGCTGTAGCGACCCGAGCTCAAACGGTCAAGTCTCTGTGCTTCAGTGTCATACCTGGATCGGTAATGCTGACACACACAGTACTCGAAGGATTTATAACAGAGTAGCAATCACACACTTATTACATCGAATGTCTCAAAAGAGAACTTAATACAATAAATATGGCTTAAGGCCATCTAATACGATAACAGCAGAAGGCTTGGAAGATAAAGTGAGTCCATCAACTCCAACAACATAGCTGAGCTGCACGGCAATGACCTAACGAACCTTACTCCTCGTCTGAAAAGTCTGCAACATAATACGTTGCAGCCCGAAAACGGGTCAGCACATGGAATATGCTGGCAGTATAACACAGTAGAGCAAGAACAGAATAATGCTATCACTACATGCATATTTGGCTGGTGGAAAGCTCTATGGTTATAGTTTTTGCGAAAAGCCAATTTTTTTCCTACAACAAAGGAATATATTTTAATTTAACTATCATGGTGGTTGAAACATCATTGAGAAGGTTCCTCCAACTCAATCCCAATTAAAGTAATTAACAACCCAACAATATTAATTAAGAGTGATGAGATACTTAAGATACTCCAAGTACTAGATACTCAAAATTGTCCATAACCGGGGACACGGCTAACCATGATTAGCTTGTACACTCTGCAGAGGTTTGCACACTTTTTTCCCCACAAGACTCGATCGCCTCCGTTGGATTTCTCGCACTACATGGTGTTTGAGAAACGGATGACCGAGACACAATCTTTCAGAAACATTAACTCTCTACTCCGGGTAGACCATACCAAACCTACAACCCACTACCTGCTGATCTACCTCTTCGAGAGCTTCACATAACTTACTCAATTATGCTAGAGCCCATAATAGCTTGTGGCTGCACATGGAAGTTTCTAGCATGAATCATCTCAATTCCCTTTGAGCCTGGGTGGCGGTCCATAGGAAAATCGCACGGAACCCCGGGATTTCCAAAAATACAAACAACACTGGATTCTCCAGGTGCCTCAATGCACCCAGATGTAAATTTAAGTTGCCACCTTAAGTTGAACCATTAATTAACAACCTCACATCTGTCATGGATTTCACTCACCCAAACCACGTCTACGAGCATAGCATAGCAGTATAAGCAACGCGTAGAAGTAACTCCCAAGGGTTTGAATATAACAGGGCAATAGGTTCTACCTCATCAACTACTTCCCAACCCACAAGTTAATGACATCCTAATCATGCAATGTTTGAGGATTGAAACTAATGCATAAAACTGGGTATGGAAAGAGTATGATCAATGTGTTACTTGCCTTGCTGACGATCCGCGAAACCTAGGGACTCGTAGTAGCACGCTTCGCATTTCGGGAATTCTATCACAAACAAACAATAGCATACATAAGCAATCAAGCAAAGATGCACGGGCAAAATTCAAATAAGAGAGATTGACCAGAAAGTTCAACTTAAGAACTCTGGTTTGCAAAAAGAAATAAATCAAACGGAGCAACAAAACTCAAACGGCGAAAGAAACAAGATCCGTTTACTAATCTGAACTAAAGTCAAATTTTACAATACCAAAATCTTGTTTAACTTGATTAAACAGAAAGAGGGTCTCGAGACGAAGATCTAGGCACATGAATCGCCTGATTCTGACAAACGAGCGAAAAGAAAAACTGAAACGAAAATCGGATCAGAAATCGCGATTGAAAATAATCGCGGAAAAATATGAGAAAAAGAAAACGGACGAACAGGCTAACGAAGGAGCGTTCGTTATCTGAAACTATCGAGCGAAAACCGTTCGTTAAAACGAACGTACGGACGGGCGTCCACTAAATAGGAGAACCGAAAAAAACGGTGAACCGATCTAAAACAACGAACTAGGGTTTTTCTAAAAAACGAATCGGTTTTCTTAAAAAAACCGGCGGCGACGAAACGGCATGGTAGCTCCAGCGAGGCGGGGCTCGGGCGGCGGGGCGGCGGGGCTATGGCGGCGAGGCGCAGGAGGCGGCGGCGGCAGCTCGGCTCGGGAGCGGGCTGCGGCGGCGGCGGGGTTTGGTGGTGGTGGGGCTCGGGCGGCGTATATAAAGGGCGGGGACATGGTGGCTTGGAGGAGGGGGCAAGGCGGCGGTGGCGGCTCGCGCGGCTCCGCGCGGGAGACGACGGCGGCGGGAGATGGGCCGGCCCGGCTGGGTTTCGGCCCAGTCGGTGCCCGAAGATTTTTTTAAACAATTCCGCCGAACAGAAAAGAAATCCTAGAAAATAAAATAAAAAAATTGATTATGGCCACTTTAGATAGAGTATTTGTTACTGTTGATTGGGATGGGATTTTCCCTGGGGCTTCTATGAAAGCCCTACCCAGAGTGGGCAGTGACCACACCCCTCTAGTCCTAAACATCGCTTCTGGGCTCCCAAATCCTAAGGCTAAATTCTTTCGATTTGAAAAATGGTGGCTTAATATCCCTGGCTTTGATGAAGTTATTCATAAAGCTTGGAACACTAAATGCAAAGCCACTAAGGCCATTGATATCTGGCAATTTAAAATTAGGGCTACTAGGAAAGCTGCCAAAGGTTGTTGTGCTAACTATGAAGAAGACCAAAACAGGAGGAAGCAAACCCTAGTAGCTGAATATGATTGTTTAGATATCCTGGCTGAATCTCAACCTTTATCTCCTAACTCTAAAAACAATATGAAAAATATTGCAGGTGAGGTGAATGAAATTTGGAGAAGAGAAGAGATCAAAGCTAGACAGAGGTCCAGAGAGAGAGAGAGATATTAGAGGGTGAGTACAACACTGGCTACTTCAAAGCACTAGCAAATCAGAAGAGAAGGAAAAAGCAAATTGCTGTGCTGGAAACTCCTTCAGGTCCAGTGGAGGACACCCAAGGTATACTCCAAATAACTGTTGATTATTATAAAAATCTTTTTGGTTATGTTCCCACCATTGACATGGATCTTATGGAGGACTTCTGGGATCATAATAGCATGCTCTCTTCAGATTACTTTAATTTGCTTGAAAAACCTTTCTCTGAGGAGGAGATTAAGGCTGCTGTATTTGGCTCATATGCTGAAGGAGCACCTGGTCCAGATGCTTTCCCTTTTCTGTTCTATCAGAAGTATTGGGAGTTAATCAAGAATGATTTATTTGCTATGTTTAGAGATTGGGAGGCTGGAGATCTTGATCTATATAGGCTCAATTTCTCCCTCCTTACTCTAGTTCCTAAAGAACCTAATGCTGTTAAACTAGATAGGTTCAGGCCTTTATCCATGATTAATTGCAGCTTTAAATTTTTTGCCAAATGTGCCACCAATAGGTTTGGCCCTGTTTGTAATTTTCTAATTTCTCCCAACCAGACTGCTTTCCTAAAAGGAAGATTTATCCTTGAAAGCATAGTGGCTGCTCATGAGGTGGTTCATGCAGTTGCCTCTAACAAAATGTCTGGTTTTTGTTTTAAGCTTGACTATGAAAAAGCATATGATATGATTAGTAGATAATTCCTTTTGAAAATGCTTAGGAAGAGAGGATTTGGTCCTATTTGGATGCATAAAATTGAATCCTTACTCTGCAATGGATCTGTTGGTGTCAGAATTAATGACACTAATAGGATTATTTTATAGCTGGCAAAGGGCCTAGGCAAGGAGACCCCTTCTCCCCCCTGCTGTTTAACTTAGTGGCTGATGTTTTCACTAGAATTTTGATCAAAGCTGCTAATGCAAACTTGATAGCTGGTGTTTTCCCTCCCTCTAACCCTGCTGGGGTCATTAGCATGCAGTACGCTGATGACACCCTTCTCTTCTTAGATAAGAACTTCGATCATGCCAAGAACCTTAAATGGCTTCTTTCTTGTTTCGAGCAGATTTCTGGGATGAGGATCAATTTTCACAAATGTGATCTGGTCCCTATTAATGTTGATAGGGAGGAGGCCATAGCTTTCGCTCAAATATTAGGATGTAAAATTAGTTCTTTTCCTATCAAGTATCTAGGTGCCCCCTTCATTTTAGTAAAGTAAGGAGGGAAGATCTACAACCTACTGTAGATAAGATTATCAAGAAAGCGGCTGGGTGGAGGGGGAGGCTGCTTTCCTTTGGCAAAAGACTCATATTGGTCCAAGCCTGTTTAGCCAGTATCCCTACCTACCTTATGGGCTTTATTAAATTCCCTAAATGGGCCATCAAGCTCATTAACTCCCAATTAGCTTATTGCTTTTGGGACGATTATGAAGGCCATCATAAATATCATCTGACTGCCTGGAACTCTATCAATATGAGAAAAGAGTTTGGTGGTTTTGGTATAACTGACCTAGGGGATATGAATATGGCCTTGTTAGCCTCTTGGGTTAGTAGATACTACAATGCTGAGGGGAAGATTTGGAAGAATATCATAGATTCCAAGTACAACCCTCAGAATAGCAACATCTTTGCTTGCTCTACTGCTGGAGCCTCCCCTTTTTGGAAAGGGGTGATCTGGGTAGCACAAGCTGCCAAACTTGGCTTCTCTTGGGAAGATTGGCAATGGAAAAAGAACTAGGTTTTGGGAGGACCACTGGTTTGGCAATGCTACTTTAGCCACCCAATATTGGGATTTGTACAACTTAGCTCATGAGCATAGTGTCACTATTGACAAAATTTGGGATGGGCCTAAATCTGAAAATTACTTTCAGAAGGTGTTTTACTCAGGAACAATTAGCTGTCTGGTATGAACTTGTGAATATTGCTAGTTCCATTAGTTTAGTAGATGAGGATGACACCCCTGTATGGAATCTGAATTCTAAAGGGGTCTATACTGTCAAATCCTTCTACAAGTTTATAAATTTTAGGGGGGTGTTACCTACTACCACCCCCGTTGTTTGGAATATAAAAATTCCCCCCAGGATTCAGATTTTTCTCTGGCTTTTGGTCAATAATAAACTTTTAACCAGAGATAATTTGAGCAAGAGACAAGAGGTGAGTGATCCCACCTGTGTGTTTTGCTCTGAACAAGAATCCTGTTCCCATCTATTTAGCATTTGTGCTGTTGCTACTGAGTTTTGGAAAGCTATCTGTGCCATTACTGGAGTGAGTGAAGACATAAATATGATTTCCATTACTTCATACTGGCTCAGGGGAGATAGGTTCGCTGTTGTTAACACAGTTCATGCGGCTGGCCTATGAGCGATTTGGAAAACTCGCAACGACATGGTTTTCAATAACGTTTGTTGGCCTGGCTTGCAGGATATTTGGAGGAGAACAACGTCAAATCTGTCTACATGGGAGTGTCTGTCCTCGGGAGGTGCCAATACAAAACTGAAATGGGCAGTGAAAGAGTTGGAGACGAAAGCGAGAAGCCCTCCTCTGTTGCTGTGGCTAGACCCTGGTTAAAGCGAGGATTTTCTTTCTAGTTTCTAGTTTTATGTCGAGTGGCCAATGGGCCTGTAGTTTTTTCGTTTTGTACTAGTGCTCTACCACTTCTAGCACTTTTCGCTCTGCCAGTTCTCTAGCTTCTAGCTTTGATCGGAGATGGCATTCTGCGGCAGCATTTCTGCTCTCTGTCGTGAACTTCATTGTTGTAACGCACTTTGGATACCTTTTGTTTCGTTTCAATGAAATGGAACAGGGGCGCAACCCTTTCCTTCAAATAAAATAAAAATCTAAAAATGCCAAAACAAATTTTCGCCGTCTAAATAGAATATTTAGAACGAGATGAACATTTTCTTGGCTCTAAAATGCAATTTTGAAAACGTGCAATTTTTCTAATGCAAATAAAATCCAAATAAAATCAAATATTTGATTTTAATATTTTTCCTCCAATATTTCAATTTTTTTGGAGAAGTCATATTATCTCCTCTCATATACTTTAATATGAAATATTTTTCAGAGAGAAAAATAATTAAAACCAAAATCCTCGTTTCATTATTTGATAAAAATCACATATGAAACCCGGAAAATCCCCAACTCTCTCCGAGGGTCATTGAGTTGCTTAGGATTTCGAGGATTGCGAAACGAAAAATGCAATAAAATATGATATGCATGAATGACCTATGTATAACATTCCAAATTGAAAATTTGGGATGTTACAAACCTACCCCCCTTAAGATGAATCTTGCCCTCGAGATTCAGGTTGGCTAGAAAATAGGTGCGGGTGGTCTTTGCAAAGATCATCCTCTCGTTCCCAGGTGGCTTCATCCTCGGTATGGTGGCTCCACTAAACTTTGCAAAACTTGATAACCTTGCTGCGGGTGACTCGACTGGCAAACTCAAGAATCTTGACTGGCTTCTCCTCATAAGTCAAATCACTGTCCAACTGAATTGCCTCCAAGGGTACTGTATCTCTTAACGGTATATCGGCCATCTCAGCATGACACTTCTTCAGCTGTGAAACTGAAACACATCATGAACTCCTGACAGTCCTTCAGGTAACTCCAACTTGTAGGCAACTTCTCCCATCCGTTCCAAAATATGATATGGTCCTACAAATCTTGGAGCTAACTTTCCCTTAACTCCAAAACGTTTCACTCCTCGCAAGGGTGATACTCGCAGATATGCTCTGTCTCCAATTTCATAGGTTACCTCCTTGCGTTTCGAATCTGCATAACTCTTCTGCCTGGACTGAGCTATCTTCATTCTATCCCGAATCATCTTAACTTTCTCTTCAGACTCCTTAATCAAGTCTGGTCCAAACAATTGCCGGTCTCCTACTTCATCCCACATCAACGGTGTGCTGCACTTTCGTCCATACAGGGCTTCGAATGGTGCCATCTTCAAACTGGCTTGGTAACTATTGTTGTATGAGAACTCTGCGTAAGGCAAATTGTCATCCCAACTAGATCCATAATCTAGCGCACAGGCTCTCAACATATCTTCCAGAATCTGGTTGACTCTCTCGGTCTATCCATCTGTTTGCGGATGAAATGCTGTACTGAACTCCAATCTCGTTCCCAAAGTCTGGTGCAGCTGATGCCAAAACTTTGAGGTAAACTGTGTTCCTCTATCTGATATGATGGTCCTCGGAACTCCATGCAGACATACGATCCTGGACATATATATCTTGGCCAACTTAGCACTTGTATAAATGGTCTTTACTGGGATAAAGTGTGCCACTTTGGTCAAGTGATCAACTACTACCCATATGGAATCATATCCTGATTTGGTCCTGGGTAATCCGGTGATAAAATCCATGCCAAGCTTATCCCACTTCCATTCGGGTATCAGCATAGGTTGTAACAATCCTGCTGGCTTTTGATGCTCTGCCTTCACTCTCTGGCATACATCACATATGGCTACATACTCGGCGATATCCTTCTTCATACCAGTCCACCAGAAACGTTCCTTCAAATACAAATACATCTTGGTGTTTCCGGGGTGCATCGAGTATGGTGAGTCATGAGCCTCCTGTAGTATTAATTTCCTAATCTCTGGGTCACTGGGCACATAAACTCGGTCCTCAAACCATAAGGTGTCGTGCTCATCCTCATGAAAACCTTTGGCCTTTCCTTTGCTCATTCTCTCTTTTATCTCCGCAATCTCTTTGTCATCCTTCTGAGCTTCTCGAATCTTGCCCAGCAATGTAGACTGAACCTCCATTGTTGCAACAAAACCTCTAGGTACAATCTCCAATCGAAGTTCCCTGAGATCCTCTGCTAACTCCTTTGGTAATCCCGTACTCTCTAGGATATTAGCATAACTCTTCCGGCTCAAGGCGCCTGCTACCACATTGGCCTTTCCTGGATGATAGTGCAACTTCATGTCATAATCCTTTATAAGCTCCAACCATCTCCTCTGCCTAAGGTTCAGCTCCTTTTGTGTGAAAATGTACTTCAAACTCATATGATCCGTTTACACATCACAACGGTTTCCAATAAGGTAATGTCTCCAAGTCTTCAATGCATGCACTACGGCTGCTAGCTCCAAATCATGCGTGGCATAATTCAATTCGTGCGGTTTTAGTTATCATGAGGCATACGAAACAACTCTTCCGTCCTGCATGAGCACACTCCCAAGTCCTAAGCGGGAGGCGTCGCAATACACTTGGAAATCCTTATGTATATCTGGCAGTGTCAGCACTGGGGCTGTAGTCAAACGTTTCTTCAACTCCTGGAAACTTGCCTCGCAGTCTTCCGTCCATTTAAACTTTGTATCCTTCTTCAATAACTCCGTCATTGACTTTGCAATCTTGGAAAATTCTCAATGAATCTCCGATAGTATCCTGCGAGTCCAAGAAAACTGCGGATCTCGCTAACTGAAGTGGGTGCCAACCATTCAGTGACTGACTGAACCTTGCTGGGGTCTACTGCTATACCTTCTCCTGATATATGTCCAAGGAATCCGACTGCCTTCAACCAAAACTCGCATTTGCTGAACTTGGCATACAACTGATGTTCCCTGAGTTTCTCGAGAACTAAACGCAAATGCTCCTTGTGCTCCTCTTCATTCTTCGAGTATACCATTATATCATCAATAAACACCACAACGAACTTGTCCAAATACTCCATGAACACCTTGTTCATCATGCTCATGAAATAGGCAGGGGCGTTAGTCAATCCAAACGACATGACAGTATATTCATACAACCCGTACCGTGTGGTGAATGCTGTCTTGGGTATATCCTTATCTCGAATCTTCAACTGGTGGTATCCTAATCACAAATCGATCTTCGAAAACACCTTAGCTCCTTGCAGCTGGTCAAACAAATCATTGATCATCGGCAGTGGGTACTTGTTCTTGATCGTCACTTCATTCAAGGCCCGATAATCAACAACCATTCTTAGGGACTCATCCTTCTTCTCAACCAAAAGCACTGGGGCTCCCCAAGGTGATGAACTCCTTTGAATGTAACCTTTCTCCAATAACTCCTTGATCTGTTTCTTAATCTCCTCCAGATCATTCGCGGGCATCCGATAGGGTCTCTTGGATATTGGCCCTGTACCTGGCAGTAGCTCTATTAAAAACTCGATGTCTCGATCCGGTGGCATGCTTGGTAATTCCTCTGGAAACACATCCGGGTAATCCTTCACTACAGGCACTTCCTCCTGAACAACTCCCGTAAGGGTATTCACTTGGATCCTTCTAGGCACATGCCTAGATACATACTTAATCCTTTTTCCCTCCGGGGTGGTGAGATAAATCGACTTACTAGCACAGTCAATGCCTCCTCCATACTTTCACATCCAGTCCATGCCTAACATCTCATCCAATCCTTGTGACTCCAAGATTATTAGGTCGGACGGAAAAACATGGGTGCCAATGGTTAGGGGTATCTGGTCGCACCATCGACTAGCCATATATTCTGCTCCAGGTGAACTCACTAAGAGAGGGGTCCTAAGGGTTTGGGTTGGTAGTTTAAACTTATCCACGAACCCCCTTGATATGTATGAATGCGATGCACCAGTATCAAAAAGAACAAGAACGGTAAATGACTTAACCAAAAACTTACCTATAACCACGTATGGCTGCTCTTCAACCTCCTCCACGTTAACGTGGTTCACTTGTCCTTTGTTGAATGGATTGGGCTTCTTGCCAGCTCTCCCATTTCCATTTCCATTCTTCCCTTCAGGGCACTCCGTGGCATAGTGTCCAGTCTTCCCGCACTTAAAGCAAGTAACATGACTTAGATCTCTTTTGGCGGGTGTGGCTGGATTGGGGCGGTTCTGATTGTTGCTAGCTCCGTTCCCATTCTCATTCTTAGAACCATTGTGGCTATGCGAACTTCCTCCGGTGTGGTTATGACCTCCATGGTTATGAACAAGTCCTCCCGAGTTCGGGGTTAGGCGAGGCTTCTGCTGAGCTCCTGTGTATACCTCCCTTGCCATACTTCCTCTTATGGCTCTCAATTTGCTGCTGCTTCCCTTCAATCATAAGAGCCTTATCTGCTAACTCCTGATAGTTGTTGAATGTTGCCACCATCAACTGCATACTCATCTCATCATTCAACCCTTCCATAAATTTCTCCTGCTTCGCGGCATCTGTGGCCATGTCGTCAGGGGAATAGCGAGATAACTTGCTAAACTCATCCACGTACTGAGCCACAGTATGGTTCCCCTGGCGTAAGTTGCGAAACTCACGCTTCTTCATATTCATGGCTCCAGTTGAGACATGGGCTGTGCGGAAAGCTTGCTGGAACTGATCCCAAGTGACATTGGCTATGGGGAAAGTGGCAGTGTAATTCTCCCACCATGAGGCTGCTGGTCCATCCAATTGATGTGCGGCAAAGCGCACCTTCTCAGCATCTGTGCAACCTGCGGTGGTCAACTCCCTTCCAATACGGCGTAGCCAATCATCAGCGACTATAGGCTCGGTGCTACTGAAAAACACCGGCGGCTGTAACCTTAGAAAACGGGCTAGGTTGTCAACTGGCGGCGGGTTGTTGTTGTTGTTATTGTTGTTGCCCTGGTTCTGAACTAGCAATTGCATCAAGGCATTCTGCCGCTGGATCAACTGAGTGAGCTCCGGCGGGAAGGCAAATCCGGTGTCACGTCTCGGAGGCATCTGGCGGGTTTAGATGGAAGAGATCAGAATAGAAAGGGGTCTAATGAGAAAGCACTACCCATATGCACATGAGACAAACACAACATTTCACTCAATCAACCAAGCAAGGGCATACAAGCGGTCTAGAACTATCGAAAAAGTGCTCAACTACTACTAAATACATGGGGGAATACTACTAATATGTGGTGGTCATCTAGAAGTTTTGATCGGTGGAAGACTCCATGATATCTGCTCCAGCTTCGTCTTCAAAGTCATCATCACTAGGGTCGGAGTCGGTGTCGTCGATGATGATGTAGTTGTCCGGGCAAGTGGAATCGTCGTCTTCTCTTCCCGGCGCTGGATCTCCCATGAATACTCCGATCTTCTTTACCAGGTCATCATTCTTCTCCAGTAATGTCTTGATTTCCTCCTCATATCCATCGCGTGTAAACTTGAGTTCTTCCTCTAGCTCGATGATCCTAGTCTTTGCCTTCTTCAAGTCCATCATGTCTGCGCACATTTGGTTCTCCTGACATCGAATGTGCTGGTTTAACTCCTGGATGAAAGCTGCAATGGATCTATCGTTCTTGGTGCTGATCACCTCCCGTTGCTCGTCTCGGCTCCCACATATATGATAGATAGTCTCCTTAATATCCTTGTTGTAGACTTCTCCAATGCGTCCCATGGTAATGTGGGTTGCCATGCTCTTGCCTAGGCTCCAGGTGGGTGCTTCAAAAGAAAACTCTATGGGCTTAGAGGTTGGCAAGAACGCCCTTCCTGGAACTTGTACTTGAATCATCCAGCGCTCCTCTTCTGGTAAGGTGGCGTTGTATGTCCCGGTGAAGCTTGGTATTCAAATGTTCAAGTACCTAGTGACTTCCTTCAAGTGGCGTCCAAAAGGGGTGTCTTCACCCGGTTGCGCAAACTTGTTCTTCATCTCCGCCATCCTAAAGAGTAGAAAATGGAGAGGGGTCATAAATGAGTAGAGAAGAGTGACCTAGGGTTTATCTTAATGGTCGTGTCCTATACTCAGCATGTGCTCTGATACCATCTGGTAGCGACCCGACCTCAAACGGTCAAGTCTCTGTGCTTTAGTGTCATCCCTGGATCGGTAATGCTGACACACACAATACTCGAAGGATTTATAACAGAGTAGCAATAACACACTTATTACATTGAATGTCTCAAAAGAGAACTTAATACAACAAATATGGCTTAAGGCCATCTAATACGATAATAGCGAAAGTCTTGGAAGATAAAGTGAGTCCATCAACTCCAACGACATAGTTGAGTTGCACGGCAATGACCTAACGAACCTTACTCCTCGTCTAAAAAGTCTACAACATAATACGTTGCAGCTCGAAAACGGGTCAGCACATGGAATATGCTGGCAATATAACACAGTAGAGCAAGAACAGAATAATGCTATCACTCATGCATATTTGGCTGGTGGAAAGCTCTATGGTTATAGTTTTTGCGAAAAGCTAATTTTTCCCTACAATAAAGGAATAGATTTTAATTTAACTATCATGGTGGTTGAAACATCATTGAGAAGGTTCCCCCAACTCAATCCCAATTAAAGTAATTAACAACCCAACAATATTAATTAAGAGTGATGAGATACTTAACATACTCCAAGTACTAGATACTCAAAATTGTCCATAACCGGGGACACGGCTAACCATGATTAGATTGTACACTCTGCATAGGTTTTCGCACTTTCCCTCACAAGACTCGATCGCCTCCGTTGGATTTCTCGCACTACATGGTGTTTGAGAAACGGATGACCGAGACACAATCTTTCAGAAACATTAACTCTCTACTCCGGGTAGACCATACCAAACCTACAACCCACTACGTGCTGATCTACCTCTTCGAGAGCTTCACGTAACTTACTCAATTGTGCTAGAGCCCATAATAGCTTGTGGCTGCACACGGAAGTTTCTACCATGAATCATCTCAGTTCCTTTTGAGCCTGGGTGGAGGTCCATAGGAAAATCACACGGAACCCCGGGATTTCCAAAAATACAGAAAACACTGGATTCTCCAGGTGCCTCAATCCACCCAGATGTAAATTTAAGTTGCCACCTTAAGTTGAACCATTAATTAACAACCTCACATCTGTCATGGATTTCACTCACCCAAACCACGTCTACGAGCATAGCATAGCAGTATAAGCAACGCGTAGAAGTAACTCCCAAGGGTTTTGTAACACCCTCGATGCGGCTATAGCTCCCACGTGTCGAGGCACGACTTAGAGGCATAACCGCATTGAAAGCAATGTCGCAAGTGAGGTAATCTTCACACAACCCATGTAATACATAAAGGGAAAGAGATACATAGTTGGCTTACAGTCGCCACTTCACACAATACATAAATAAACATTCATCATTCAAATTACACTCAAGGTCCGACTACGGTACCAAAATGAAAGAAGACTACCCCAAATGCTACATAGATCCCCGGATCACCCCAACTGGGCTCCACTACTAATCATCTGGAAAAGAAACATAGTAACGGCCACGTTCCTTGTCGAACTCCCAAGTGAGCTCGGACGTGTCATCTGCACTGGCATCGTTGGTACCTGCAACTGTTGTGATAATATCTGTGAGTCACGGGGACTCAGCAATCTCACACCCGCGAGATCAAGACTATTTAAGCTTATAGGTAGGAAAGGGTAGTGAGGTGGAGCTGCAGCAAGCGACTAGCATATATGGTGGCTACAACGCAAAAGAGAGCGAGAAGAGAAGGCAAAGCACGGTCGTGAAGCTATAAGTGATCAAGAAGTGATCCTGAAACAACCTATGTCAAACATAACTCCAACACCGTGTTCACTTCCCGGACCCCGCCGAGAAGAGACCATCACGGTTACACACGCGGTTGATGTGTTTTAGTTAAGGTCAACTTCGGGTTTTCTACAACCGGACATCAACAAATTCCCATCTGCCTCATAACCGCGGGCACGGCTTTCGAAAGATAATACCCTGCAGGGGTGTTCCAACTTAGCCCATGATAAGCTCTCACGGTCAACGAAGGATATTCCTTCTACCGGGAAGACCCGATCAGTCTCGGAATCCCGGACTACAAGACATCTCGGCAGTAATAAAACAAGTCCAGCAAAGCCGCCCGATTGTGCCGACAAATCCTGATAGGAGCTGCACATATCTCGGTCTCAGGGCACATCCGGATGAGACAGGCTACGAGTAAAACCAGGCAATGAGTTTCCCCGAGGTGGCCCCGCAGGCGGCTCGGTTCCGGCCAGCACTTAGAGAAGCACTGGTCCGGGGGGGCTAAAATAAAGATGACCCTCGAGCTCGCGAAAACCCGGGGGAAAAAGGAGTAGGTGGTAGGCAAATGGTAAAACCAATCTTGGGCCTTGCTGGAAGAGTCTTATACAAAGCGAACTGTCAAGGGGGTCCCATAAATCACCCAACCGTGTAAGGAACGCAAAATCCGGGAACATAACACCGGTATGACGGAAACTAGGGTGGCAAGAGTGGAACAAAACACCAGGCATAAGGCCGAGCCTTCCACCCTTTACCAAGTATATAGATGCATTAATTAAATAAGAGGTATTGTGATATCCCAACAAGTAAACATGTTCCAACAAGGAACAACAAGTCCATGTTCCAACACGGAACAAACTTCATCTTCACCTGCAACTAGCAACGCTATAAGAGGGGCTGAGCAAAGTGGTAACATAGCCAATCAACGGTTTGCTAGGACATGGATGGTTATGGGCTGACATGGCAATATGGATGGCATGATATAGCAAGTGGTAGGTATCGCGGCAAAGGCATAGCAAAAGAGCGAGCATCTAGCAAGCAGAGATAGAAGTGATTTCGAGGGAATGGTCATCTTGCCTGCAAGGTTCTCAGAGTTGTCGAAAGCTTTGTCCTCGAAAGCGTTCTCAACAGGTTCCTCATTCACGTACTCGTCTCACGGCTCTACCCAAGACAAGAACACAAGCAAAGGGGACAAATATCAATCACGATGCAATGCGCAAGCAACATGATGCAGAACATGGCATGATATGCGGGAAGTGATATGCAATGCATATGCATGCTCCGGAAGGACAAGGATGAACAAGGCTTTATCTTGGCAAACCAAGTATGCCACTGGATAGGTGAGGTGATTTCGGTTGAAATCGATATAAAGATCACCGGAATCGGATGCACGGTTTGCAAATGACAAGCAAAACAAGAATGACAAGAATCTGCCATTAACAGCATGATGCTGCATAGCAAGCAACAAGAAACTAAGCTACTGCACTCAAACATATCAACAAAGCATATGACAGTAATCTACTCAAGATGCTTGACAAAAGATGAACACTGAGCTACGGCTAAATCACATCACAACAGGTTCAAACAAGCATGGCAAAAGTGCAAAAGATAACAGGTTCACAGACTTAGTGAAAATATCAACATGGCAGAAACTAACATCAGGATGACATGTTTAGAACAACTAAACAACATGCTACAGGTACAGTACATAGCAAATTAAGGCATGTAATGAATCTACTCAAAGCACTTGACAAAAGTCCCTTACTGACCATAAGCCAAAAAGGATCAGAAAATATGATTACACCCCGGTCAATTAAGCAAGTTTCGTTACAGGTTTCAGACTTGGCAGAAAACTGGACATGTCAAAACAGATAACAAGTAGGCATATTTACGAGCTCGATGCACTCACTACAGAGCATTGCATGATAAACTAAGCATACATACATAAAGAAGACATGGCATAGTAACTATACATGGCAATAACAGCATCATAGCTTGTAAGGATCAACTACGCCAAGCTTGGCAAAATCGAATAACATGTAAACAATCTGCCAGCAACATTTTATAGCAAAAGTAGAGCTCGATTGACTCAATCTATGGCACTCCATAAATACAAAAAAAGGCATGGATGGATAGAGAAAATACTCAAGTTAAAAACACTCTTACTGATCATGCTCAAAATATGCATAGATCTCTCGAAAACAACATGAATACATGGCATGAAAATAACAGCAGTCAGGGACTTGGTGAAATTGCTAGTCTCTGAAATCAGCAACATCAAGTGCCCTAGTTTGCATGCTTGTGCTAGTCACCACAAAGGTCACAAAAATACATGGCATAATTCTATGGAAGGGTAACATGGCATATTTCAAAACTCATGTAGGACTCAACTTCATAGGTGGTACACATCAATCATGGCAAAAATGACAAAAGTGCATGTTCAGATAAGATCCAGAAACTAACATCAACTAGCCCTCTTCTAACAACATTTCGGGCATCAAGATGACCTCAAATGAAAATGATGCAATGGAATGAAATGATGTACTCTTCGGGGCGAACAAACTGACGTATTATACGCATGAAACGGAGCTACGGGTGCATACTTACGGCACGATGAACAAGTGGCGATGATGTGAAAAACCTGGGACTTTGAGAAAAAAAAAGGGGGGCGAAGAAGTCAACCCAGATCTGGATCGGGCTCCGGCGCGCGAACCGAGGTGGTCTCCGGCGATGGCCGGCGATTGGCGAGGGCGGCGCCGGCGACGGGGGCCGCGGGCTCGGGCGCGGGGCTCCCGCGGCGAGGGGCGGCGGGGCACGCGGGGCCGGTGAGGCCGTGGCTCGCCGGAGCTCAGGCGGTGGAGGGCGGCGCCGACTGCGGGGAAGACGGGGCGGCCGCGCGCGCCGACGAGGGGCGGCGACGGGCGAGGGACTCGGGCGGCGGCCCAGATCTGGCCCGGGGCGGGCCGGCCTCGGGCCCCGGCGGGCCTCGGCGGCGGGGGCGGCGCGGATGCCACGTGGCGGCCGGCGGTTGGGCGAGGCGGCGGCGGCGGACGTGTCCGGCGCGGAGTTGGACACGTCCGGCGGCGGGGAGGAGTTTGGCTAGGGTTTAGGGGCGAAATCATCCGCAAATGGAGGAGGGGGAGGCATTTTTATAGGTAGAAGGAGCTAGGAAGCTCCAAATGGAGAGCGGCTTTCGGCCACGCGATCGTGATCGAACGGCGGAGGACATGGGAGTGTCTCAGATGGGTTATTGGGCTGTTTTGAAGGGGTGTTGGGCTGCAACACACACGAGGCCTTCACGGTTGCCCGGTTAACCGTTGGAGTACCAAACGACCTCCGATTGACCCGAAACTTGACAGGCGGTCTACCGGTGTTATACCGAGGCCGCATGACAAACCTCGGTCCAATCCGAGAAAGTTTAATACCCGCTCACGAAGAAATGTAAAAGGGGACGCCGGGGAACATAGGAGCGCCGGATTGCAAAACGGACAACGGGGAAAATGCTCGGATTCATGAGACGAACACGTATGCGAATGCGATGCACATGATGACATGATAAGAAATGCATGACATGACCAAAATGCAAAACGAAGGGAAAAACCAACCACGGAGGAAATATCATATCACATAGCCAAAAATGGCAAGAGTTGGATTACAAATATGGCAAGTTACATCCGGGGCGTTACAACACTCCACCACTACGAGAGGATCTCGTCCCGAGATCTAGGACTGAAAGAACTCCGGATACTCGGAACGTAGGTGATCCTCACGCTCCCAGGTGGCTTCTTGGTCTGAATGGTGTGACCATTTCACTTTCAGGAATTTGATTGACTTGTTGCGAGTCTTGCGCTCAGTTGTCTCAAGAATAGCAACGGGATGCTCATGATAGGACAAA
Source organism: Aegilops umbellulata (assembly GCA_032464435.1). Classification (NCBI taxonomy): domain Eukaryota; kingdom Viridiplantae; phylum Streptophyta; class Magnoliopsida; order Poales; family Poaceae; genus Aegilops; species Aegilops umbellulata. The sequence continues at coordinate 349,002,841 of CP136056.1, forward strand.
TCTTCTTGAAGATCAATCTCTTCGAAGTTGATGGTGCGCTCAAGCGTCTTGAAGCACTTGCGAAGCTGTGACACGTGGAAGACATCGTGCACATTTGCAAAGTTGGAGGGAAGCTCAAGTTCATAGGCGAGATCGCCTCGTTTGCCGATGATCTTGAAAGGGCCCACGTATCTAGGGGCAAGTTTTCCCTTGATACCGAAGCGACGAGTTCCTTTCATTGGAGAGACGCGGAGGTAGACATGGTCTCCGATCTCGAATGCCACATCTCGGTGTTTGCTATCGTAATAGCTCTTCTGGCGCGACTGCGCGGCTTTGAGGTTCTCACAAATCACGTTGCACATAGCCTCAGCCTCTGAGATCAAATCATTGCCGAGCAATTGGCGTTCACCGGTCTCAGACCAGTTGAGAGGAGTACGACACTTTCTGCCATAGAGAATCTCGAATGGGGCTTTGCCCGAGCTGGCTTGAAAGCTGTTGTTGTAACAGAATTCAGCGTAAGGAAGGCAATCCTCCCACTTCATGCCGAAAGAGATAACACAAGCTCTGAGCATATCCTCAAGAATTTGGTTGACACGCTCGACTTGTCCACTAGTCTGAGGGTGGAAAGCTGTGCTGAAGCGAATGTTTGTGCCCATGGCCTTCTGAAAAGAATCCCAAAACTTGGAGGTAAAGATGCTGCCACGGTCTAAAGAGATCAATTGTGGAATGCCATGCAAGGAGACAATTCTGGAGGTGTAGAGCTCTGCCAGCTGCGTTGCTGTGATGTACTCTTTGATAGGAAGAAAATGAGCCACTTTGGTGAGCTTGTCAATGACGATGAAGATAGCATCATTTCCACGCTTGGACTTAGGAAACCCAGTCACGAAGTCCATTTCGATATGATCAAACTTCCATTCTGGAATAGCAAGAGGTTGGAGAAGACCAGCTGGTCGTTGGTGTTCTGCTTTCACCCTTCTGCAGACATCACACTCATTCACGAATTGAGCAATCTCACGCTTCATTCGAGTCCACCAATACGACTGCTTGAGGTCATGGTACATCTTTGTACTTCCAGGATGAATTGACAGAAGAGAGTTGTGCGCTTCGTTCATAATGACTTTACGAAGATCACCCTTTGGAACCACAATCCGGTCCTCGAAGAAAAGAGTATCTCTGTCATCAACTCGATAGCACTTGTATTTGGAAATGCCCTTGTCAATACCACGTTTCACCTTCTTCACCATGGTATCCAACAGTTGTGCCTCACGAATTTGATCTTCCAAGGTAGGAGAGACGATGAGGTTGGCAAGAAAACCTTGAGGGACAACTTGGAGATTCAACTTGCGGAAAGCTTCACAGAGATCCGGTTGAAAGGGCTTGAGGATTAAGCTGTTGCAGTAAGCCTTCCTGCTCAAAGCGTCTGCAATCACATTAGCCTTGCCTGGAGTATATTCAATACTCGGATTATACTCTTGGATCATTTCGACCCATCGAGTTTGCCTGAGGTTGAGGTGAGGCTGAGTGAAGATGTATTTGAGACTCTTGTGATCGGTGAAAATGTCCACTTTCCTTCCCAACAGGAGATGTCTCCATGTTATTAGAGCGTGGACAACTGCCGCCAACTCAAGATCGTGAGTGGGGTAGTTCCTTTCGTTGGGCTTCAACTGACGAGAGGTATAGGCAACAACCTTCTTCTCTTGCATTAAGACGGCACCGAGGCCATGAAGAGAAGCATCACAGAATACTTCATAAGGCTTGGATTCGTCAGGAGGAGTCAGAACTGGAGCAGTGACGAGTTTCTCTTTGAGAGTGTTGAAAGCAACGTCACACTCAGGAGACCAGACATACTTCACATGCTTCTGGAGGAGGTTGGAAAGAGGCTTTGCAATCTTTGAGAAATTCTCAACGAATCTTCGGCAATAGCTTGCAAGACCAAGAAAACTGCGAAGCTGCTTGACATTCTGAGGGGGTTCCCAATTCAAAACTGCAGACACCCTCTCTGGATTAATAGTAATGCCCTTGGCAGAGATGATATGACCAAGATAAAGAACTTCATCAAGCCAGAATTCACATTTGGAGAACTTCGCATATAATTGATACTCTCTGAGCTTGTCGAGTACCAATCGCAAATGTTTGGCATGATCCTCCTCATTCTTGGAGAAGACCAAAATATCATCGAGATAGACCAAGACAAATTCATTGATGTAGGGGTTGAAGATGAAATTCATCAATCGAGTGAATGCTGGAGGAGCATTGACAAGGCCGAAAGACATGACAGTATATTCATAAGAACCAAAGCTTGTTCTAAATGCTGTCTTGGGAATATCTTCTTCACGAATGCGGATTTGATGATACCCCATACGAAGGTCAAGCTTGGAGAACACTTTAGCACCTTTAAGTTGCTCGAATAGCTCATTGATGTTGGGAAGTGGGTACTTGTTCTTGATTGTCTTCTTGTTCAATGGACGGTAATCGACGCAAATTCGGTCCGTGCCATCCTTCTTCTTGACAAAAAGAACACCACAACCCCAAGGAGAAGAACTCGGTCTGATCAGACCCAGACGCTCTTGTTCATCGAGTTGTTTCTTCAATTCCTTCAACTCATCTGGTCCAAGCTTGTAAGGACGCTTGCAAACGGGTTCCGTGCCAGGCTCAAGATCAATAACGAATGCAACTGGCCTGTGGGGAGGCATACCTGGAAGCTCTTCTGGAAAGACATCTTGGTACTCACAAACGACTGGAATCTGAGAGATAGCCTCCAATTCATCATTCTCATTGAGAGAAAACAACCGAATGGTATCATCACGAGAGGCATAGATGATCACATCGTTAGAAGAGTGAGTCAATTTGATTTCCCTGGCAGCACAATCAAGCTGAGCCTTGTGCTTAGAAAGCCAGTCCATCCCGAGTATAAGATCAATATCCGAGTCACCAAGAACGATTGGTTTAGCCAGAAATCTATAGTCACCCATCTTGATACCGACATTCGGAACGCACATGGTAGATCTCAAACGTTTAGCCGGGAAAACCACTGGCAAAGCTTTAGGTAACGCCTCTGTGTCAAAATTGTGCTTCGATGCAAAAGGATATGACATGAAAGAATGCGATGCACCGGTATCAAATAAGACTTTTGCAGGAATATCATTAACAGGAAGGTTACCCATGATCACTTCAGAAGAATCCTCCGCTTGAGCTGCATTCATCATGTTCACCTTTGCAGACTTAGGATTATGCTTGACCACTGCATTGCTGGAAGATTTCACAGGAGGAGGAGGCGGAAGGCGCCTTTGGTTGAAGCACTTGTTCGCATAGTGACCCTTCTGCTGACATCTGTTACAAGTCACCTCTGAGAGCGGACGATGGTAAGGAGCACTTGGCCTTGGAGCTTGGTTCTGAGACTTGTTCTGATAGCCAGGGTTGGGTGGGTGGGAAGATCCACGACCACTTGAGTTCTTCTGCTGATAAGGCTGACGGAACGGAGGAGGAGGAGGCAACCAGAACTTCTGTTGCTTAGCTGCCACAAGTGAAGAAGAAGAAGACTAAACTGCGTCTCTGACTCTCTTCTTAGATGCCTCACACTTGAGCTGAGCAGCTTCTTGTTTCAGCGCCATGTTGTAGAATTCATCATACTTTAATGGCTCGAAAAGCACGAGAGCAAGTTGCAGATCTTCTCTGAGACCACGCCTGAATTGGTAGATCATACTCTTCTCATCAGGGATGTCCTGCCTTGCAAAACGAGAGAGCTTCTGGAACTGAGTGTTTTATTGATAGACAAACATGGTTCCTTGCTTGAGATTGCGGAATTCCTCACGCTTAAGGTCAACAACACTTTCTGGAATGTGGTGCGCTTTGAAGTCACGGCGGAAATCATCCCAGGTAATCACACGACCTCCTCTGGAATCTTTGTATTGCTGGAACCACTCAGCAGCTTGATCTTTGAGTTGAAAAGAGGCAAACTTGACAAAGTCCTCAGGTCTGACATTGCTGCACTCGAAATGCTTGCTGATGTCCACGAGCCAATCATCTGCGTCTGTGGCCTCGACACAGTAGCTGAAGGTCTTTGGCTGATTAGCAAGGAACTGGTTGAGTGAAGTGAAGTGCGGCTGATTGTTGCCTTGGCCTTGATTCTCTTGATTAGCTTGCCCTTGGTTGCGATCTTGCAAGAGCTGAATCAGAATCTGAGCGTTGGCATTTGTGGCAGTCATCAGGGCTTGCCAAGCCTCCAGAGGCGGAGGTGGTGGCGGAGGGTTAGCCTGACTTCCTTCATTGCGTTCCGGATTCTGACGCGTTGGCGGAGCCATCCTGAAGAGGGTGACATCCATTAGTATCTTGACAGATATATATTGAAGCTGAATCAAAGGAACGAAATTGCAACGTATAGTCTTCACAATAAACATCCGAACGAGAATGAACGAATGAATTCCAAAGTAAAACATCACACTTCCATAAACTGAGAAGCCACTTAGAAAAAGGTATGGAATAAAATCAACAAGGTACGGATGTGAACAAATACTTGGTAAGGATTACCCAATCACAAACCAAATATCTGCGGAAGAAATACTAGAGCTACAAGAATTCCCACTTATAAACTCCCGAAACTTTCTGGTTATGCAATCAGGTGTTGGGGATACAGGGGACACAAAATATATCATCCAAACTAACAATACCTAGATCCAGCTGTATCCATCCTTCAACACATAACCAAGAAACCTTCGGAAATCATCTACCTCAACCTTCGAAAAGCATCCGTTATACAAGTCATGGCAATACTCCCGCACTCGCCTCAGTACTGGGCTATCAGGGTTATCTCACCAACAACTGTACAAAAGAGATTTTCGATGTCGGCGTACTAAACTCAGGTATTCCAAAACCGCAACGGTAAAATTATGACGACAACGCCTCGGAGCTCAAATCCCCGGGACACCTCCTCTAAAACCCCTGCTGACGGGAGGCAACCAAGACAATGTTGTCATCATAAAACCATCGGAACGATTCTAAGATACCCGCGTGATCCTAAAATTTTTTTTAGTGAAATTTGAGAAGAGAAGAGTCAAAACTCTACGTCAGGATACCTCACCAGAAGGTCGAAGGGACTGGGGAGTAAAAAGAATTCCTAAACTCTCCGATATATAATTCCTAAATGACTCAAAACATTTTTTCTAGACGCAACTCGGCCACTAAAAACGATCAAACAGTGGGGGCTCCTAAGGTCGGGGAAGGCTCTGATACCAACTTGTAACGCCCTCGATGCGGCTATAGCTCCCACGTGTCGAGGCATGACTTAGAGGCATAACCGCATTGAAAGCAATGTCGCAAGTGAGGTAATCTTCACACAACCCATGTAATACATAAAGGGAAAGAGATACATAGTTGGCTTACAGTAGCCACTTCACACAATACATAAATAAACATTCATCATTCAAATTACACTCAAGGTCCGACTACGGTACCAAAATGAAAGAAGACTACCCCAAATGCTACATAGATCCCCGGATCACCCCAACTGGGCTCCACTACTAATCATCTGGAAAAGAAACATAGTAACGGCCACGTTCCTTGTCGAACTCCCAAGTGAGCTCGGACGTGTCATCTGCACTGGCATCGTTGGTACCTGCAACTGTTGTGATAATATCTGTGAGTCACGGGGACTCAGCAATCTCACACCCGCGAGATCAAGACTATTTAAGCTTATAGGTAGGAAAGGGTAGTGAGGTGGAGCTGCAGCAAGCGACTAGCATATATGGTGGCTACAACGCAAAAGAGAGCGAGAAGAGAAGGCAAAGCACGGTCGTGAAGCTAGAAGTGATCAAGAAGTGATCCTGAAACAACCTACATCAAACATAACTCCAACACCGTGTTCACTTCCCGGACCCCGCCGAGAAGAGACCATCACGGTTACACACGCGGTTGATGTGTTTTAGTTAAGGTCAACTTCGGGTTTTCTACAACCGGACATCAACAAATTCCCATCTGCCTCATAACCGCGGGCACGGCTTTCGAAAGATAATACCCTGCAGGGGTGTTCCAACTTAGCCCATGATAAGCTCTCACGGTCAACGAAGGATATTCCTTCTACCGGGAAGACCCGATCAGTCTCGGAATCCCGGACTACAAGACATCTCGGCAGTAATAAAACAAGTCCAGCAAAGCCGCCCGATTGTGCCGACAAATCCTGATAGGAGCTACACATATCTCGGTCTCAGGGCACATCCGGATGAGACAGGCTACGAGTAAAACCAGGCAACGAGTTTCCCCGAGGTGGCCCCGCAGGCGGCTCGGTTCCGGCCAGCACTTAGAGAAGCACTGGTCCGGGGGGGCTAAAATAAAGATGACCCTCGGGCTCGCGAAAACCCGGGGAAAAAAGGAGTAGGTGGTAGGCAAATGGTAAAACCAATCTTGGGCCTTGCTGGAAGAGTCTTATACAAAGCGAACTGTCAAGGGGGTCCCATAAATCACCCAACCGTGTAAGGAACGCAAAATCCGGGAACATAACACCGGTATGACGGAAACTAGGGTGGCAAGAGTGGAACAAAACACCAGGCATAAGGCCGAGCCTTCCACCCTTTACCAAGTATATAGATGCATTAATTAAATAAGAGGTATTGTGATATCCCAACAAGTAAACATGTTCCAACAAGGAACAACAAGTCCATGTTCCAACACGGAACAAACTTCATCTTCACCTGCAACTAGCAACGCTATAAGAGGGGCTGAGCAAAGCGGTAACATAGCCAATCAACGGTTTGCTAGGACATGGATGGTTAGGGGCTGACATGGCAATATGGGTGGCATGATATAGCAAGTGGTAGGTATCGCGGCAAAGGCATAGCAAAAGAGCGAGCATCTAGCAAGCAGAGATAGAAGTGATTTCGAGGGAATGGTCATCTTGCCTGCAAGGTTCTCAGAGTTGTCGAAAGCTTGGTCCTCGAAAGCGTTCTCAACAGGTTCCTCGTTCACATACTCGTCTCCCGGATCTACCCAAGACAAGAACACAAGCAAAGGGGACAAATATCAATCACGATGCAATGCGCAAGCAACATGATGCAGAACATGGCATGATATGCGGGAAGTGATATGCAATGCATATGCATGCTCCGGAAGGACAAGGATGAACAAGGCATTATCTTGGCAAACCAAGTATGCCACTAGATAGGTGAGGTGATTTCGGTTGAAATCGATATAAAGATCACCGGAATCGGATGCACGGTTTGCAAATGACAAGCAAAACAAGAATGACAAGAATCTGCCATTAACAGCATGATGCTGCATAGCAAGCAACAAGAAACTAAGCTACTGCACTCAAACATATCAACAAAGTATATGACAGTAATCTACTCAAGATTCTTGACAAAAGATGAACACTGAGCTACGGCTAAATCACATCACAACAGGTTCAAACAAGCATGGCAAAAGTGCAAAAGATAACAGGTTCACAGACTTAGTGAAAATATCAACATGTCAGAAACTAACATCAGGATGACATGTTTAGAACAACTAAACAACATGCTACATGTACAGTACATAGCAAATTAAGGCTGTGAATGAATCTACTCAAAGCACTTGACAAAAGTCCCTTACTGACCATAAGCCAAAAAGGATCAGAAAATATGATTACACCCAGGTCAATTAAGCAAGTTTCGTTACAGGTTTCAGACTTAGCAGAAAACTGGACATGTCAAAACAGATAACAAGTAGGCATGTTTACGAGCTCGATGCACTCACTACAGAGCATTGCATGATAAACTAGCATACATACATAAAGAAGACATGGCATAGTAACTATACATGGCAATAACAACATCATAGCTTGTAAGGATCAACTACACCAAGCTTGGCAAAATCGAATAACATGTAAACAATCTGCCAGCAACATTTTATAGCAAAAGTAGAGCTCGATTGACTCAAACTATGGCACTCCATAAGTACAAACAAAGGCATGGATGGATAGAGAAAATACTAAAGTTCAAAACACTCTTACTGATCATGCTCAAAATATGCATAGATCTCTCGTAAACAACATGAATACATGGCATGAAAATAACAGCAGTCAGGGACTTTGTGAAATTGCTAGTCTCTGAAATCAGCAACATCAAGTGCCCTAGTTTGCATGCTTGTGCTAGTCACCACAAAGGTCACAAAAATACATGGCATAATTCTCTGGAAAGGTAACATGGCATATTTCAAAACTCATGTAGGACTCAACTTAATAGGTGGTACACATCAATCATGGCAAAAATGACAAAAGTGCATGTTCAGATAAGATCCAGAAACTAACATCAACTAGCCCTCTTCTAACAGCATTTCGGGCATCAAGATGACCTCAAATGAAAATGATGCAATGGAATGAAATGATGTACTCTTCGGGGCGAACAAACTGACATATTAAACGCACGAAACGGAGCTACGGGTGCACACTTACGGCACGATGAACAAGTGGCGATGATGTGAAAAACCTGGGACTTTGAGAAAAGAAAGGGGGGCGAAGAAGTCAACCCAGATCTGGATCGGGCTCCGGCGCGCGAACTGAGGTGGTCTCCGGCGATGGCCGGCGATTGGCGAGGGCGGCGCCGGCGACGGGGGCCGCGGGCTCGGGCGCGGGGCTCCCGCGGCGAGGGGCGGCGGGGCACGCGGGGCCGGTGAGGCCGTGGCTCGCCGGAGCTCAGGCGGTGGAGGGCGGCGCCGACTGCGGGGAAGACGGGGCGGCCGCGCGCGCCGACGAGGGGCGGCGACGGGCGAGGGACTCGGGCGGCGGCCCAGATCTGGCCCGGGGCGGGCCGGCCTCGGGCCCCGGCGGGCCTCGGCGGCGGGGGCGGCGCGGATGCCACGTGGCGGCCGGCGGTTGGGCGAGGCGGCGGCGGCGGACGTGTCCGGCGCGGAGTTGGACACGTCCGGCGGCGGGGAGGAGTTTGGCTAGGGTTTAGGGGCGAAATCATCCGCAAATGGAGGAGGGGGAGGCCTTTTTATAGGTAGAAGGAGCTAGGAAGCTCCAAATGGAGAGCGGCTTTCGGCCACGCGATCGTGATCGAACGGCGGAGGACATGGGAGTGTCTCACATGGGTTATTGGGCTGTTTTGAAGGGGTGTTGGGCTGCAACACACACGAGGCCTTCACGGTTACCCGGTTAACCGTTGGAGTACCAACCGACCTCCGATTGACCCGAAACTTGACAGGCGGTCTACCGGTGTTATACCGAGGCCGCATGACAAACCTCGGTCCAATACAAGAAAGTTTAATACCCGCTCACGAAGAAATGTAAAAGGGGACGCCGGGGAACATAGGAGCGCCGGATTGCAAAACGGACAACGGGGAAAATGTTCGGATTCATGAGACGAACACGTATGCGAATGCGATGCACATGATGACATGATAAGAAATGCATGACATGACCAAAATGCAAAACGAAGGGAAAAACCAACCACGGAGGAAATATCATATCACATAGCCGAAAATGGCAAGAGTTGGATTACAAATATGGCAAGTTACATCCGGGGCGTTACAGGTTTGAATATAACAGGGCAATAGGTTGTACCTCATCAACTACTTCCCAACCCACATGTTAATGACATCCTAATCATGCAATGTTTGAGGATTGAAACTAATGCATAAAACTGGGTATGGAAAGAGTATGATCAATGTGTTACTTGCCTTGCTGACGATCCGCGAAACCTAGGGACTCGCGGTAGCACACTTCACACTCCGGGAATTCTATCGCAAACAAACAATAGCATACATAAGCAATCAAGCAAATATGCACGGGCAGAACTCAAATAAGAGAGATTGACCAGAAAGTTCAACTTAAGAACTCCGGTTTGCAAAAAGAAATAAATCGAACGGAGCAATGAAACTCAAACGGCAAAAGAAACAAGATCCGTTTACTAATCTGAACTAAAGTCAAATTTTATAGTACCAAAATCTTGCTTAAGTTGATTAAACAGAAAGAAGGTCTCGAGACGAAGATCTAGGCACTTGAATCACCTGATTCCGAAAAACGAGCGAAAAGAAAAACTGAAACGAAAATCGGATCAGAAATCGTGATTGAAAATAATCGTGGAAAAATCCGAGAAAAAGAAAACGGACGAACAGGCTAACGAACGAGCGTTCGTTTATGTGAAACTATCGAGCGAAAACCGTTCGTTAAAATGAACGTATGGACGGGCGTCCGCTAAATAGAAGAACCGGGAAAAAAACCGGCGAACCGATCTAAAAAAACGAACTAGGGTTTTTCTAAAAAAAACAAATCGGTTTTCTTAAAAAAACGGCGGCGACGAAACGGCGTGGTACCTCCGGCGAGGCGGGGCTCGGGCGGTGGGGCGGCGGGCTTGCGGGGCAGCGGGGCGACGGCGGCGCGGCACGGCGAAGCGGCGGCTTGCGGCGACGGCGGCAAGGCACGGGAGGCGGCAGCGGCGGCTCGACTCTTGAGCGGGCTGCGGTGGCGGCGGGGTTTGGTGGTGGCGGGGCTTGGGCGGCGTATATAAAGTGCGGGGGCGGGGTGGCTTGGAGGAGGGGGCAAGGCGGCGGCAGTGGAGGAGTCCGACTCGGACTCTGTCCGAGTCGGTGGCGGCGACGCGCGCGACTCCGCGCGGGAGACGGCGGTGGCGGGAGATGGGCCGGCCCGGCTGGGTTTCGGCCCAGTCGGTGCCCGAAGATTTTTTTAAAACAATTCCGCCGAACAGAAAATAAATCTTAGAAAATAAAATAAAAATCTAAAAATGCCAAAACAACTTTTCACCGTCTAAATAGAATATTTAGAACGAGATGAACATTTTCTTGGCTCTAAAATGCAATTTTGAAAACGTGCAATTTTTCTAATGCAAATAAAATCCAAATAAAATCAAATATTTGATTTTAATATTTTTCCTGCAATATTTCAATTATTTTGGAGAAGTCATATTATCTCCTCTCATATACTTTAATATGAAATATTTTTCGGAGAAAATAATAATTAAAACCAAATTCCTCGTTTCATTATTTGATTAAAATCAAATATGAAACCCGGAAAATCCCCAACTCTCTCCGAGGGTCATTGAGTTGCTTAGGATTTCGAGGATTGCGAAACGAAAAATGCAATAAAATATGATATGCATGAATGACCTATGTATAACATTCCAAATTGAAAATTTGGGATGTTGCAGAGGCGGAACCAATCTAGGGATCGACAGAGCTGTTCTGCTGGGGACACTTCCCTTCGGGAGGGGGAAATCATCGCCATCGTCATCACCAACGCTCCTCTCATCGGGAGAGGGCAATCTCCATCAACATCTTCACCAGCACCATCTCCTCTCAAACCCTAGTTTATCTCTTGCATCCAATTCTTGTCTCTAAGTCTGGGATTGGTACCTGTAGGTTGCTAGTAGTGTTGATTACTCCTTGTAGTTCATGCTAGTTGGTTTATTTGGTGGAAGATCGTATGTTCAGATCCTTTATGCATATTAATACTCCTCTAATTGTGAACATGAATATGCTTTGTGAGTAGTTACGTTTGTTCCTGAGGACATGGGAGAAGTCTTGCTATTAGTAGTCATGTGAATTTGGTATTTGTTCGATATTTTGATGAGATGTATGTTGTCTCTCCTCCAGTGGTGTTATGTGAACGTCGACTACATGACACTTCAGCATTATTTGGGCCTAGAGGAAGGCATTGGTAAGTAATAAGTAGATGATGGGTTGCTAGAGTGACAGAAGCTTAAACCCTAGTTTATGCGTTGCTTCATAAGGGGCTGATTTGGATCCACATGTTTCATGCTATGGTTAGGTTTACCTTAATACTTCTTTTGTAGTTGCGGATGCTTGCAATAGGGGTTAATAATAAGTGGGATGCTTGTCCAAGTAAGGGAATCACCCAAGCACCGGTCCACCCACATATCAAATTATCAAAGCACCGAACGCGAATCATATGAACGTGATGAAAACTAGCTTGACGATAATTCCCATGTGTCCTCGGGAGCGTTTTCCTTTATATAAGAGTTTGTCCAAGCTTGTACTTTGCTACAAAAAGGATTGGGACACCTTGCTGCACTTTATTTACTTTTGTTACTTGTTGCTCGTTACCAATTATCTTATCACAAAACTATCTGTTACCTATAATTTCAGTGATTTCAGAGAATACCTTGCTGAAAACCGCTTACCATGAAAATGATATGTTTATGAATGAAAGAAGGGAAATAGATGAAGTATTCTTTAAACAAGAACCCATCCCGAAACACAATTTGCCTGTTGAAATCCTAGGGGATCCTCCTCCACCCAAGGGTGATCCTGTGTTTGAGCTCAAACTGTTACCTGATACTCTTAAATATGCTTATCGTGATGAGAAGAAGATATATCATGTTATTATTAGTGCTAACCTTTCAGAGCATGAATAAGAGAGATTATTGAAAACTCTGAAGAAGCATCGCGCTGCTATTGGATATACTCTTGATGATCTTAAGGGCATTAGTCCCACTCTATGTCAACATAAAATAAATTTGGAGAAAGATGCCAAACCAGTTCATGATCACCAACGACGGATGAATCCTAAGATGAAAGAAGTGGTAAGAAAGGAAATACTAAAGCTCCTTGAGGCAGGTATAATTTATCCCGTTGCTGATAGTCAGTGGGTAAGTCCTGTCCATTGTGTCCCTAAGAAGGGAGGTATTACTGTCGTTCCTAATGATAAAGATGTATTGATTCTGCAAAAAATTATTACAGGTTATAGGATGGTAATTGATTTCCGCAAATTAAATAAATCTACTAAAAAGGATCATTACCCCTTACCTTTTATCGATCAAATGCTAGAAAGATTATCCAAACATACACATTTTTGCTTTCTAGATGGTTATTCTGGTTTCTCTCAAATACCTGTGTCAGCCGATGATCAATCAAAGACCACTTTTACTTGCCCTTTCAGTACTTTTCCTTATAGACGTATGCCTTTTGGTTTATGTAATGCACCTGCTACCTTTCAAAGATGCATGATAGCTATATTCTCCGACTTTTGTGAAAAGATTTGTGAGGTTTTCATGGACGATTTCTCTGTTTATGGATCCTCTTTTGATGATTGCTCAAGCAACCTTGATCGAGTTTTGCAGAGATGTGAAGAAACTAACCTTGTCTTGAATTGGGAGAAGTGCCACTTTATGGTTAATGAAGGCATTGTTTTGGGGCATAAAATTTCTGAAAGAGGCATTGAAGTTGATAAAGCCAAGGTTGATGCTATTGAAAAAGATGCCATGTCCCAAGGACATCAAAGGTATAAGAAGTTTCCTTGGTCATGCCGGGTTTTATAGGAGGTTCATTAAGGACTTCTCCAAAATTTCTCGGCCTCTGACTAATTTATTGCAAAAAGATATACCATTTGTCTTTGATGATGATTGTGTAGAAGCATTTGAAATACTTAAGAAAGCATTGATCTCTTCACCCATTGTTCAACCACCTAATTGGAATTTACCCTTTGAAATTATGTGTGATGCCAGTGATTATGCTGTAGGTATTGTTTTAGGGCAAAGAGTCAATAAGAAATTAAATGTTATTCAATATGCTAGTAAAACTCTAGACAATGCTCAGAGAAATTATGCTACTACTGAAAAAAGAATTCTTAGCAGTTGTATTTGCTTGTGATAAGTTCAGACCTTATATTGTTGATTCTAAAGTAACTATTCACACTGATCATGCTGCTATTAAATATCTTATGGAAAAGAAAGATGCTAAACCTAGACTTATTAGATGGGTTCTCTTGTTACAAGAATTTGATTTGCATATTATTGATAGAAAGGGAGCTGAGAACCCCGTTGCAGACAACTTGTCTAGGTTAGAAAATGTTCTTGATGACCCACTACCTATTGATGATAGCTTTCCTAATGAACAATTAAATGTCATAAATGCTTCTCGTACTGCTCCATGGTATGCTGATTATGCTAATTACATTGTTGCTAAATTTATACCACCTAGTTTCACATACCAACAAAAGAAAAAGTTTTTCTATGTTTTAAGACATTACTTCTGGGATGACCCACACCTTTATAAAGAAGGAGTAGATGGTGTTATTAGACGTTGTGTACCTGAGCATGAACAGGAACAGATCCTACGCAAGTGTCACTCCGAAGCTTGTGGAGGACACCACGCTGGAGACAGAACTGCACATAAGGTATTGCAATCCGGTTTTTATTAGCCTACTCTCTTTAAGGATGCCCGTAAGTTTGTTTTATCTTGCGATGAATGTCAAAGAAATAGTAATATTAGTAGACGTCAAGAAATGCCTATGAACTATTCACTTGTTATTGAACCATTTGATGTTTGGGGCTTTGATTATATGGGACCTTTTCCTGCCTCTAATGGATACACACATATTTTAGTTGCTGTTGATTACGTTACTAAGTGGGTAGAAGCTATTCCAACTAGTAGTGATGATCATAACACTTCTATTAAAATGCTTAAAGAAGTTATTTTTCCGAGGTTTGGAGTCCCTAGATATTTAATGACTGATGGTGATTCACATTTTATTCATGGTGCTTTTCGTAAAATGCTTGCTAAGTATGGTGTTAATCATAGAACTTCATCTCCTTATCACCCGCAATCTAGTGGTCAAGTAGAATTGAGTAATAGAGAGCTCAAATTAATTTTGCAAAAGACTATATATAGATCTAGAAAGAATTGGTCCAAGAAACTTGATGATGCATTATGGGCCTATAGAACTGCATATAAAATACCAATGGGTATGTCTTCGTATAAAATGATTTATGGAAAAGCATGTCATTTACCTCTCGAACTAGAACATAAGGCTTATTGGGCTATTAAAGAGCTCAATTATGATTTCAAACTTGCCGGTGAGAAGAGGTTATTTGACATAAGCTCACTTGATGAATGGAGAACCCAAGCCTATGAGAATGCCAACTTGTTTAAAGAAAAAGTTAAAAGATGGCATGATAAAAGGATACAAAAGCGTGAGTTTAATGTAGGTGATTATGTATTGCTATACAACTCTCGTTTAAGATTTTTTGTAGGAAAACTTATCTCTAAATGGGAAGGTCCTTACGTTATCGAGGACTTCTATCGTTCCGGTGCCATAAAAATCAACAACTTCGAAGGCACAAATCCGAAGGTGGTGAATGGTCAAAGAATCAAACATTATATCTCAGGTGATCCCATAAATGTTGAAACCAATGTTATTGAAACCGTAATCTCGGAGGAATACATAAGGGACACTTTCCGGAATGTTCCAGACTCCGAAAAGGAATAGGTATGTGGTACGGTAAGTAAAACGACTCCAAAACAGTTCTAATGGCAATTTTTCTCCGTTTTGGAATATTTAGAAAAATAGAAAAATAAGAAGCAATCCGGGAAGGACACGAGGGCTCCATGAGGATGGAGGGCGCGCCCTACCCCCCTGGGCGCGCCCCCCTGTGATACGTCTCCAACGTATCTATAATTTTTTATTGCTCCATGCTATATTATCTTCTGTTTTGGACATTATTGGGCTTTATTATTCACTTTTATATTATTTTTGGGACTAACCTATTAACCGGAGGCCCATCCCAGAATTGCTGTTTTTTTTGCCTATTTCAGAGTTTCGCAGAAAAAGAATATCAAACGGAGTCCAAACGGAATGAAACCTTCGGGAACATGATTTTTGGAACGAACATGATCCAGGAGACTTGGACCCTACGTCAAGCAACCAACAGGGAAGCCACGAGGTAGGGGGGTGCGCCTACCCCCCTAGGCGCGCCCTCCACCCTCGTGGGCCCCCTGTTGCTCCACCGACATACTTCTTCCTCCTATATATACCTACGTACCCCCTAACGACCAGATACGGAGCCAAAAACCTAATTCCACCGTCGCAACCTTCTGTACCCACGAGATCCCATCTTGGGCCTGTTTTGGAGCTCCGTCGAAAGGGCATCGATCACGGAGGGCTTCTACATCAACACCATAGCCTCTCCGATGAAGTGTGAGTAGTTTACCTCAGACCTTCGGGTCCATAGTTATTAGCTAGATGGCTTCTTCTCTCTTTTTGGATCTCAATACAATGTTCTCCCCCTCTCTCATGGAGATCTATTCGATGTAATCTTCTTTTGCGGTGTGTTTGTTGAGACCGATGAATTGTGGGTTTATGATCAAGATTATCTATGAACAATATTTGAATCTTCTGAATTCTTTTATGTATGATCGGTTATCATTGCAAGTCTCTTCGAATTATCAGTTTGGTTTGGCCTACTAGATTGGTTTTTCTTGCAATGGGAGAAGTGCTTAGCTTTGGGTTCAATCTTGCGGTGTCCTTTCCCAGTGATAGTAGGGGCAACAAGGCACGTATTGTATTGTTGCCATCGAGGATAACAAGATGGGGTTTTTATCATATTGCATGAATTTATCCCTCTACATCATGTCATCTTGCTTAAGGCGTTACTCTGTTCTTATGAACTTAATACTCTAGATGCATGCTGGATAGCGGTCGATGTGTGGAGTAATAGTAGTAGATGCAGGCAGGAGTCGGTCTACTTGTCTCGGACGTGATGCCTATATACATGATCATACCTAGATATTCTCATAACTATGCTCAATTCTGTCAATTGCTCAACAGTAATTTGTTCACCCACCATAAAATACTTATGCTTTTGAGAGAAGTCACTAGTGAAACCTATGGCCCCGGGGTCTATCTTCATCATATTAATCTTCCAACACTTAGTTATTTCCGTTGCTTTTTTACTTTGCTTTTATTTTATCTTGCATCTTTATCATAAAAATACCAAAAATATTATCCTATCATATCTATCAGATCTCACTCTCATAAGTGACCATGTAGGGATTGACAACCACCTATCGCGTTGGTTGCGAGCATTTATTTGTTTTGTGTAGGTGCGAGGGACTCGCGCGTAGCCTCCTACTGGATTGATACCTTGGTTCTCAAAAACTGAGGGAAATACTTACGCTACTTTGCTGCATCACCCTTTCCTCTTCAAGGGGAAACTAACGCAGTGCTCAAGAGGTAGCAAGAAGGATTTCTGGCGCCGTTGCCGGGGAAGTCTATGCAAAAGTCAACATACCAAGTACCCATCACAAACCCTTATCTCCCGCATTACATTATTTGCCATTTACCTCTCGTTTTCCTCTCCCCCACTTCACCCTTGCCATTTTATTCGCCCTCTCTTTTCCGTTTGCCTCTTTTTGCCCGTTTCTTGTTTGCTCGTGTGCTAGATTGCTTGTTTGTCACGATGGCTCAAGATAATACCAAATTATGTGACTTTACCAATACCAACAATAATGATTTCCTTAGCACTCCGATTGCTCCTCTTACCGATACTGAATCTTGTGAAATCAATGCTGCTTTGTTGAATCTTGTCATGAAAGATCAATTTGTCGGCCTTCCTAGTGAAGATGCCGCTACTCATCTAAATAGCTTCGTTGATTTGTGTGATATGCAAAAGAAGAAGGATGTTGACAATGATATTGTTAAATTGAAGCTATTTCCTTTTTCGCTTAGAGATCGTGCTAAAGCTTGGTTTTCATCTTTGCCTAAAAATAGTATTGATTCTTGGAATAAGTGCAAAGATGCCTTTATCTCTAAGTATTTTCCTCCCGCTGAGATCATCTCTCTTAGAAACGATATTATGAATTTTAAGCAACTTGATCATGAACATGTTGCACAAGCTTGGGAGAGAATGAAATTAATGATACGTAATTACCCTACTCATGGTTTGAATTTATGGATGATTATACAAAAAATTTATGCCGAATTGAATTTTGCTTCTAGAAATCTTTTAGATTCGGCCGCGGGAGGCACTTCTATGGAAATCACTTTAGGAGAAGCTACTAAACTCCTAGATAATATTATGGTTAATTATTCTCAATGGCACACTGAAAGATCTACTAATAAAAAAGTGCATGCGATAGAAGAAATTAATGTTTTGAATGGAAAGATGGATGAACTTATGAAATTATTTGCTACTAAGACTGTTTCTTCTGATCCTAATGATATGCCTTTGTCTACTTTGATTGAGAATAATAATGAATCTATGGATGTGAATTTTGTTGGTAGGAATAATTTTGGTAACAACGCGTATAGAGGAAACTTTAATCCCAGGCCTTATCCTAGAAATTCCTCTGATAATTATGGTAATTCTTACAACAACTCTTATGGAAATTTTAATAAGATGCCCTCTGAATTTGAGACTAGTGTTAAAGAGTTTATGAATTCGCAAAAGAATTTCAATGCTTTGCTTGAAGAGAAAATGCTTAAAGTTGATGAATTGGCTAGGAATATTGATAGAATTTCTCTTGATGTTTATTATTTGAAACTAAGATCTATTCCTCCTAAGCATGATATCAATGAGTCTCTCAAAGCCATGAGAATTTCCATTGATGAGTGCAAAGAAAGAACCGCTAGGATGCGTGCTAAGAAAGATTGCTTTATGAAAGCGTGTTCTTCAAATTTCTATGAAAATAAAGATGAAGATCTAAAATTTATTGATGTGTCCCCTATTAAATCTTTGTTTTGCAATATGAATCTTGATAATTATGGGACTGAATATGATCCACCTTTACCTAGAAGGTGTTCCAAAAATTCAGAGTTTTTAGATCTTGATGCTAAAATTGATAAAAGTGGGATTGAAGAGAACAAAATGTTAAATGTTAATGAACCCACTATTTTGGATTTCAAGTAATTTAATTATGATAATTTCTCTTTGATAGATTTTATTTCCTTGTTGCAATCCGTGCTAAATTCTCCTCATGCTTATAGTCAAAATAAAGCTTTTACCAAACATATCGTTGATGCTTTGATGCAATCTTTGAAGAAAAGCTTGAGTTGGAAGTCTCTATCCCTAGAAAACTTTATGATGAGTGGGAACCTACTATTAAAATTAAGATTAAAGATCATGAATGGTATGCTTTGTGTGATTTGGGTGCTAGTGTTTCCACGATTCCAAAAACTTTGTGCGATTTGTTAGGTTTCCGTGATTTTGATGATTGCTCTTTAAATTTGCACCTTGCGGATTCCATCATTAAGAAACCTATGGGAAGAATTAATGATGTTCTTATTGTTGTAAATAGGAACTATGTGCCCGTAGATTTTATCGTTTTGATATGGATTGCAATCCTTCATGTCCTATTATTCTTGGTATACCTTTCCTTAGAATGATTGGTGCAATTATTGATATGAAGGGAGGGAATATTAGATCCCAATTTCCATTAAAGAAAGGCATGGAACACTTCCCTAGGAAGAAAATAAAATTACCATATGAGTCTATCATGAGAGCTACTTATGGATTGCCTACCAAAGATGTCAATACCTAGATCTATCCTTGCTTTTATGCCTAGCTAGGGGCGTTAAACGATAGCGCTTGTTGGGAGGCAACCCAATTTATTTTTAGTTTTTTTAGTTTTTTGCTTCTGTTTAGGAATAAATATTTTATCTAGCCCCTGGTTAGATGTGTTTTTATGTTTTAATTAGTGTTTGTGCGAAGTTAAACCTGTAGGATCTTCTTGGATGATAGTTATTTGATCTTGCAGAAATTTCCAGAAACTTTCTGTTCATGAAAACAATTGTTACAAATCACCAGAACGTGATAAAATACTGATTCCAATTGCTGCTGATCAATAAAAAAAATTCCTAGGTCTTCCTATTTTGGCTGATTTTATGAAGCTCCAGAAGTTTGTGTTAGTTACAGATTACTACAGACTGTTATGTTTTTGCGAGATTCTGTTTTTCGTGTGTTGTTTGCTTATTTTGATGAATCTATGGCTAGTAAAATAGTTTATAAACCATAGAGAAGTTGGAATACAGTAGGTTTAACACCAATATAAATAAAGAATGAGTTCATTACAGTACCTTGAAGTGGTCTTTTGTTTTCTTTCGCTAACGGAGCTCACGAGATTTTCTGCTGAGTTTTGTGTTGTGAAGTTTTCAAGTTTTGGGTAAAAGATTTGATGGATTATGGAACAAGGAGTGGCAAGAGCCTAAGCTTGGGGATCCCCATGGCACCCCCAAGATAATCTAAGGACACCATAAAGCCAAAGCTTGGGGATGCCCCGGAAGGCATCCCCTCTTTCGTCTACTTTCATCGGTAACTTTACTTGGAGCTATATTTTTATTCACCACATGATATGTGTTTTCCTTGGAGCGTCTTGCATGATTTGAGTCTTTGTTTGTTAGTTTACCACAATCATCCTTGCTGTACACACCTTTTGAGAGAGACACACATGATTCAGAAATTATTAGAATACTCTATGTGCTTCACTTATATCTTTTGAGCTATATAGTTTTGCTCTAGTGCTTCACTTATATCTTTTAGAGCACGGTGGTGGATTTGTTTTATAGAAACTATTGATCTCTCATGCTTCACTTATATTATTTTGAGAGTCTTAAAACAGCATGGCAATTTTCTTTAATTAATATCATGAGAAATTTGATGCTTGCTAATTGTTTTGAGATATAAAGGTGGTAATATCATAGTTGTGCTAGTTGAGTAATTGTGGAACTGAAAAATACATGTGTTGGAGTTTGTGATTCCCGTAGCATGCACATATGGTGAACCGTTATGTAACGAAGTCGGAGCATGAAGTATTTGCTGATTGCCTTCCTTTGTGTGGCGGTCGGGATCGCGCGATGGTTAACTCCTACCAACCCTTCCCCTAGGAGCATGCGTAGTAGTACTTTGCTTCGAGGGATAATAAATTTTTGCAATAAGTATATGAGTTCTTTATGACTAATGTGAGTCCATGAATTATACGCACACTTACCTTTCCGCAATTTTCTAGCCTCTTCGGTACCGCACATTGCCCTTTCTCACCTTGAGAGTTGGTGCAAACTTCGCCGGTGCATCCAAACCCCGTGATATGATACGCTCTTTCACACATAAACCTCCTTATATCTTACTCAAAACAGCCACCATACCTACCTATCATGGCATTTCCATAGCCATTCCGAGATATATTGCCATGCAACTTTCCACCGTTTCATTTATCATGACATACTCCATCATTGTCATATTGCTTTGCATGATCATGTAGTTGACATTGTATTTGTGGCAAAGCCACCATTCATAATTCTTTCATACATGTAGCTCTTGATTCATTGCATATCCCGGTACACCGCCAGAGGCATTCATATAGAGTCATATTTTGTTCCAAGTATTGAGTTGTAATTCATGAGTTGTAAGTAAACAAAAGTGTGATGATCATCATTATTAGAGCATTGTCCCAAGTGAGGAAAGGATGATGGAGACCATGATTCCCCCACAAGTCGGGATGAGACTCCGGACTAAAAAAAAGAGGCCATAAAAAAAAGAGAAAAGGCCCAAATAAAAAAAATGAGAGAAAAAGAGATAAGGGACAATGTTACTATACTTTTACCACACTTGTGCTTCAAAGTAGCACCGTGATCTTCATAATAGAGAGTCTCTCATTTTGTCACTTTCATATACTAGTGGGAAATTTCATTATAGAACTTGGCTTGTATATTCCAATGATGGGCTTCCTCAAAATGCCCGAGGTCTTCGTGAGCAAGCAAGTTGGATGCACACCCACTTAGTTTCTTTTTGAGCTTTCATACACTTATAGCTCTAGTGCATCCGTTGCATGGCAATCCCTACTCCTCGCATTAACATCAATTGATGGGCATCTCCATAGCCCGTTGATTAGCCTCGTTGATGTGAGACTTTCTCCTTTTTTGTCTTCCCACATAGCCCCTACCATTATACCTTGTTCCACCATAGTGCTATATCCATGGCTTGCGCTCATGTATTGCGTAAGAGTTGAAAAGGCTGAAGCGCGTTAAAAGTATGAACCAATTGCTTGGCTAAAACCGGGGTCGTACATGATATGAATATTTTGTGTGGGGAAGATGGAGCATAGCCAGACTATATGATTTTGTAGGGATAACTTGCTTTGGCTATGTTATTTTGATAAGACATAATTGCTTAGTTAGTATGCTTGAAGTATTATTGTTTTTATGTCAACATTAAACTTTTATCTTGAATCATATCAAATCTGAACATTCATGCCACAATAAGAAGAATTACATTGAAATTATGCCAAGTAGCACTCCGCATCAAAAGTTCCTGTTTTTATCATTTACCTACTCGAGGACGAGTAGGAATTAAGCTTGGGGATGCTTGATGCGTCTCCAACGTATCTATAATTTTTGATTGCTCCATGCTATATTATCTTCTATTTTGGACATTATTGGGCGTTATTATTCACTTTTATATTATTTTTGGGACTAACCTATTAACCAGAGGCCCAGCCCAGAATTGCTGTTTTTTTGCCTATTTCAGAGTTTTGCAGAAAAAGAATATCGAACGGAGTCCAAACGGAATGAAACCTTCGGGAACGTGATTTTTGGAACGAACATGATCCAGGAGACTTGGACCCTACGTCAAGCAACAAATAGGGAAGCCACGAGGTAGGGGGCGCGCCTACCCCCCAGGCGCACCCTCCACCTTCGTGGCCCCCCTGTTGCTCCACCGACGTACTTCTTCCTCCTATATATACCTATGTACCCCCAAACGATCAGATACGGAGCCAAAAACCTAATTCCACTGCCGCAACCTTCTGTACCCACG
This sequence comes from Aegilops umbellulata, assembly GCA_032464435.1. NCBI lineage: Eukaryota > Viridiplantae > Streptophyta > Magnoliopsida > Poales > Poaceae > Aegilops > Aegilops umbellulata. The sequence goes on from CP136056.1 coordinate 349,025,349, forward strand.
AGATCCCATCTTGGGGCCTGTTCTGGAGCTCCGCCCGAAGGGGCATCGATCACGGAGGGCTTCTGCATCAACACCATAGCCTCTCCGATGAAGTGTGAGTAGTTTACCTCAGACCTTCGGGTCCATAGTTATTAGCTAGATGGCTTCTTCTCTCTTTTTGGATCTCAATACAATGTTCTCCCCCTCTCTCGTGGAGATCTATTCGATGTAATCTTCTTTTGCGGTGTGTTTGTTGAGACCGATGAATTGTGGGTTTATGATCAAGTTTATCTATGAACAATATTTGAATCTTCTGAATTCTTTTATGTATGATCGGTTATCTTTGCAAGTCTCTTCGAATTATCAGTTTGGTTTGGCCTACTAGATTGGTTTTTCTTGCAATGGGAGAAGTGCTTAACTTTGGGTTCAATCTTGCGGTGTCCTTTCCCAGTGACAGTAGGGGCAGCAAGGCACGTATTGTATTGTTGCCATCGAGGATAACAAGATGTTTTTTTTATCATATTGCATGAATTTATCCCTCTACATCATGTCATCTTGCTTAAGGCGTTACTCTTTTCTTATGAACTTAATACTCTAGATGCATTCTGGATAGCGGTCGATGTGTGGAGTAATAGTAGTAGATGCAGGCAGGAGTCGGTCTACTTGTCTCGGACGTGATGCCTATATACATGATCATACCTAGATATTCTCATAACTATGTTCAATTCTGTCAATTGCTCAACAGTAATTTGTTCACGCACCATAAAATACTTATGCTTTTGAGAGAAGCCACTAGTGAAACCTATGACCCCCGGGTCTATCTTCATCATATTAATCTTCCAACACTTAGTTATTTCGGTTGCTTTTTTACTTTGCTTTTATTTTATCTTGCATCTTTATCATAAAAATACCAAAAATATTATCCTATCATATCTATCAGATCTCACTCTCGTAAGTGACCGTGTAGGGATAGACAACCCCTTATCGTGTTGGTTGCGAGGATTTATTTGTTTTGTGTAGGTGCGAGGGACTCACGCGTAGCCTCCTACTGGATTGATACCTTGGTTCTCAAAAACTGAGGGAAATACTTACGCTACTTTGTTGCATCACCCTTTCCTCTTCAAGGGAAAACCAACGCAGTGCTCAAGAGGTAGCACCCTGCCTCGTGGGCACCTCGTGCGCTCTCCGGACTCTGTTTTCTTGTACAATACGTATTTTGGTCGGTAAAAGTTCACTATATAATCTCCCGAAGGTTTTGACTCCTATATCACGCAATTATGCTCTGTTTTTGTTTCGAGCTGTTTCTGTAGAGCAAGATGTCATCTCAGGATTCCGACGAAGAGAGCTATGTCTCACACCTCATTGCTGACCCAAAGACCTATGGGGATATCTCCTTGTGGTCGAACTACGAATGAGGATGAGATGCTCATTTGATGAGGATCAATGATTCAAGTTCGGAGGAGGAGGATGTCCCTCTCCCTCAACCTGGGGATATGCACGTGAAGTTCAAGAAATCTAGTCTCCCTAAGAGGGCTAAACTATCTAACAACCAATGTATTCCTTCTCGTTTTCGGCAGAAAAGCAAAGGAGATTTATATGACAAGATCTTGAGGCTGGAATCAGAGGTCGATGATTTAAAGGAGGAAATTGCCCTTCTCAATTACAATATGAAGAAGCTAAAGCCACAACTATCATTATCAACAATTCCATCATCACCACCTCCGAAGGAGATATAATCACATGGGTATGGGCACTCCCCTTGGCAACTGCCAAGCTTGGGGGAGGTGCCCTGGTATCGTATCACCATCACACTCCTATCTTTATCGTTTTTCTTGGTTCGATCCTTTTAGTAGTATCTTGATCTAGTAGAATAAAGTTTTGGTATGATCTAGCCTTGAGTTTTGCTTTATGATCCCTTTATGTAATTGAGTCCGTGAGCTATATATAATAAAGATTAGTGTTGAGTAAAGGGCTTGATTATTTTGCCATGATCTTGAGTGAATAAAAGAAAGAGAAAAGAATAAAAAGAAACAAAGAGATCATATTGATCTTATGGAGAGTAATGACTTCACATAGAAAGAGTATGATGATTAAAAGTTGTTGAGAGTTGACAAACATAGGTTTGGTCATCGTTGCAATTAATAGGAAGTAATAAAGAAAGAGAGGTTTCACATATAAACATACTATCTTGGACATCTTTTATGATTGGGAGCACTCATTAAAATATGACATGCTAAAGAGTTGATGTTGGACAAGGAAGACAACGTAATGGGTTATGTTTTCTTATATCTGAGATAAAGTATATTGTCATGGATCATCCAACATGTTGAGCTTGCCTTTACCCCTCATGCTAGCCAAATTCTTCGCACCAAGTAGAGATACTACTTGTGCTTCGAAATACCCTTAAACCCAGTTTTGCCATGAGAGTCCACCATACCTACCTATGGATTGATTAAGATCCTTCAAGTAAGTTGTCATCGGTGCAAGCAATAAAAATTGCTCTCTAAATATGTATGATTGATTGGTGAGGAGGAAATAAGCTTTATACGATCTTGTGATGTGGAAGAAATAAAAGCGACGGACTGCATAATAAAGGTCTATATCACAAGTGGCAATATAAAGTGATGTTCTTTCGGATTAAGATTTTGTGCATCCAACCCTGAAAGCGCATGGCAACCTCTGCTTCCCTCTGTGAAGGGCCTATCTTTTACTATTATCTTCTACCTTATGCAAGAGTCATGGTGATCTTCACCTTTCCTTTTAATATTTTATCCTTTGGCAAGCACAGTGTGTGGGAAAGATCCTGATATATATATATATATATATATATATATATATATATATATATATATATATATATATATATATATATATATATATATATATATATCTAATTGGATGTAAGTTGGCATGAACTATTATTGTTGACATTACCCTTGAGGTAAAAGGTTGGGAGGCGAAACTATAAGCCCCTATGTTTCTTTGTGCCCGATTAAAACTCCATAATCACAAGTATTGCGTGAGTGTTAGCAATTATGAAAGACTAAATGATAGTTGAGTATGTGGACTTGCTAGAATGCTCTGACATAGACTCTTTCTGATGTTATGATAAATTGCAATTGCCTCAATGACTGAGATTATAGTTTGCTAGTTCTCAATAAAGTTTCTGATTCATACTTTGCATTGTGAATAGATTATTACTTGGGCATAAGAAATCATATGAAAATATCCATATATGTTGCTGTTATGAGAATGATCATGATGCCCTCATGTCCATATTTTATTTTAACAACACCTCTATCTCTAAACATGTGGACATATTTATCGTTTTCGGATTCCGCTTGAGGACAAGCGAGGTCTAAGCTTGGGGGAGTTGATACGTCCATTTTGCATCATGCTTTTATATCGATATTTATTGCATTATGGGCTGTTATTACACATTATGTCACAATACTTATGCCTATTCTCTCTTATTTTACAAGGTTTACATAAGGAGGGAGAATGCCGGTAGCTGGGACTCTGGGCTGGAAAAGGGGCAAATATTAGAGACCTATTCTGCACAACTCCAAAAGTCTTGAAACTCCACGAAAGTCATTTTTGGAAATAATAAAAAATACTGAGCGGAAGAAATACTAGAGGAGGCCCACACCCTGGCCACGAGGGTGGGGGGCGCGCTCCCTGTTGGCCCTCCGATGCCCATCTTCTGCTATATGAAGTCTTTCGTCCGAAGAAAAATCATAAGCAAGCTTTCGGGACGAGACTCCGCCGGCACGAGGCGGATCCTTGGCGGAACCAATCTAGGGCTTCGGCAGAGCTGTTCTGCTGGGGACACTTCCCTCCGAGAGGGGGAAATCATCGCCATCGTCATCACCAACGCTCCTCTCATCGGGAGAGGGCAATCTCCATCAACATCTTCATCAGCACCATCTCCTCTCAAACCCTAGTTCATCTCTTGTATCCAATTCTTGTCTCTAAGTCTGGGATTGGTACCTGTAGGTTGCTAGTCGTGTTGATTACTCCTTGTAGTTGATGCTAGTTGGTTTATTTGGTGGAAGATCATATGTTCAGATCCTTTATGCATATTAATACTCCTCTGATTATGAACATGAATATGCTTTGTGAGTAGTTACGTTTGTTCCCGAGGACATGGGAGAAGTCTTGCTATTAGTAGTCATGTGAATTTGGTATTCGTTCGATATTTTGATGAGATGTATGCTGTCTCTCCTCTAGTGGTGTTATGTGAACGTCGACTACATGACACTTCACCATTATTTGGGCCTAGAGGAAGGCATTGGGAAGTAATAAGTAGATGATGGGTTGCTAGAGTGACAGAAGCTTAAACCCTAGTTTATGCGTTGCTTCGTAAGGGGCTGATTTGGATCCACATGTTTCATGCTATGGTTAGGTTTACCTTAATACTTCTTTTGTAGTTGCGGATGCTTGCAATAGGGGTTAATCATAAGTGGGATGCTTGTCCAAGTAAGGGCAGCACCCAAGCACCAGTCCACCCACATATCAAATTATCAAAGTACCGAACGCGAATCATATGAACGTGATGAAAACTAGCTTGACGATAATTCCCATGTTTCCTCGGGAGCGTTTTCTTTATTTAAGAGTTTGTCCAGGCTTGTCCTTTGCTACAAAAAGGATTGGGCCACCTTGCTGCACTTTATTTACTTTTGTTACTTGTTGCTCGTTACCAATTATCTTATCACAAAACTATCTGTTACCTATAATTTCAGTGCTTGCAGAGAATACCTTGCTGAAAACCGCTTATCATTTCCTTCTGCTCCTCGTTGGGTTCGACACTCTTACTTATCGAAAGGACTACGATAGATCCCCTATACTTGTGGGTCATCAAGCCTCCATGATATTTATGTTCATGTTGATTTATATCCTACTCATGCTTGCACTCAATGTTGGTTAATCTCAATGCATGTTTATGACTGCTGTCGCTCTCTAGTTGGTCGCTCCCCAGTTTTTTTCTAGCATTCACTTGTACTAAGCGGGAATACTGCTTGTGCATCCACTTCCATAAACCCAAAGTTGTTCCATATGAGTCCACCATACCTACCTATATGCGGTATTTACCTGCCGTTCCAAGTAAATTTGCATGTGCCAAACTCTAAACCTTCAAATGATAATCTGTTTTGTAGGCCCGAATCACTCATGTAGCGACTGGGGGCTGACAGTATCTTCCATGCTAGGTGGGTTATTCTCACGATGAGTGGACTCCGCTCATCATTCAGAGAAAATGGCTGGTAACCGAGATGCCTAGCCATGCTCAAATCAAATCAAATCAAAATATAATTGCAAACAAAACTCCCCCAGGATAGTTGTTAGTTGGACGGTACCCATTGTTTTGGACTAGCCGTGGAATGTGCTTGTTGGTGGTGGGGGAGTATAAACTTTACCATTCTGTTTGGGAACCCCCTATAATGTATCTAGTATGGAAGATACCGAGATCTCTTGGTTGTTATGTTGACAATGAAAGCATACCGCTCAAAATATTATTTATCTTTGTTTCAAAAACTCGAGCTGTGGCACCTCCGCAAATCCCCGCTTCCCTCTGCGAATGGGCCTATCTATTTACTTTTATTGTTGAGTCATGATCCTCTTTAAAAAAGCACCAATTCGAGAGCACCACTGTCATTTGTATGCATTGCTATTAATTTATATTGAGTATGATTGTGACTGGATTTATTTTGCCATGAATTACAATGTCTAGTCAGTCCTTGATCTTCAGGGGTGCTCTGCATTTATGTTTTGCGGTTTCAGAAAGGGCTAGCGAGATACCATTCTGTTATATCATATTATGATTGTTTTGAAAAAGTGTTGTCAACCGAGATTTATTATTATTGCTCGCTAGTTGATTATGCCATTGATATGAGTAAATGTGAGACCTAAATGTTATTGTGAATATGGTTAGTTCATAATCTTTGCTGAAAACTTGAATGGTGGCTTTACATATTTGCACCAACAAGATCAAACAGAGTTTGTAAAAGTTTTTCTTTATCACTTTCAGTTTGTCAACTGAATTGCTTGAGGACAAGCAATGGGTTAAGCTTGGGGGAGTTGATATGTATCCATCGTATCTACTTTTCCAAACTCTTTTGCCCTTGTTTTGGACTCTAATTTGCATGATTTGAATGGAACTAACCCGGCCTGATGCTATTTTCAGCAGAATTGCCATGGTGTTATTTTTGTGCAGAAATAGAAGTTCTTGGAATTACCTGAAACTTCACGGAGATTATTTTTGGAATAATTTAAAAATATTGGCGAAAGAATCAACTAGAGGGGACCCACCACCTCTCCACAAGGGTAGAGGGCGCGCTGATACGTCTCCGTCATATCTACTTTTCCTAACGCTTTTCCTCTTGTTTTGGACTCTAATTTGCATGATTTGAATAAAACTAACCAGGACTGACGTTGTTTTTAGCATAACTACCATGGTGTTGTTTTTGTGCAAAATTAAAGTTCTCAGATTGGAACGAAACTTTGCGAGGAATTTTTATATGAATAACGATAATTTCTAGAGCTAAGAACCACCGGAGGGGGCACCTGTGTGGGCATAACCCACCAGGGCGCCCCCTCCAGGTGCGCCCAGGTGGGTGGTCCCCACCTGGTGGCCCCGCAGACCCTGAAACCAACGCTATAAAATCATATTTTTCCAGAAAAAAATCAGAGAGAAAGAAGTATCGCGTTTCACAAGACAGAGCCGCCACCGCCTCCTGTTCTTCATCAGGAGGCCAGATCTGTAGTCCGTTTGGGGCTCCGGAGAGGGGGATCTTCGATATCCATCATCACCAACCCTTCTCCATCGCCAATTCCATGATGCTCCCCAATGGGGGTGAGTAATTCCTTCGTAGGCTCGCTGATCGGTGAGGAGTTGGATGAGATTCATCATGTAATCGAGTTAGTTTTGTTAGGGCTTGATCCCTAGTATCCATTATGTTCTGAGATTGATGTATGACTTTGCCATGCTTAATGCTTGTCACTTTGGGCACAGGTGCCATAATTTCAGATCTGAACCGTTTATGTTATCACCATTATATCTATGTTCTAGATCCGATCTTGCAAGTTATAGTCACTGATACGTCTCCAACATATCTATAATTTTGATTCTTCTATGCTGTTTTATTATCAATCTTGGATGTTTTATAATCATTTTATAGTCATTTTATATCATATTTGGTACTAACCTATTGACATAGTGCCAAGTGCCAGTTGCTGTTTTGTGCATGTTTTTTACATCGCAGGAAATCAATACCAAACGGAGTCCAAATGCAAGAAAACTTCACGAAGATTTTTTATGGACCAGAAGGCACCCAATGGGCCAAGGCAGCGCCTGGGGGAGGCTCCGAGGGGAGCACAACCCACCAGGGCGCGCCAGGAGGCCCAGGCGTGCCCTGGTGGGTTGTGCCCACCTCGGGTGCCCCCTGGACTGCCTCTTTGCTCTATAAATACCACAATATTTCAGAAACCCTAGGGGAGTCAACAAAAATCAATTCCAGCCGCCACAGAGTCCAGAACCACCAGATCCAATCTAGACACCACCACGGAGGGGTTCACCACTTCCATTGGTGCCTCTCCGATGATGCGTGAGTAGTTTTTTGTAGACCTTCGGGCCTGTAGTTAGTATCTAGATGGCTTCCTCTCTCTCGTTTGATTCTCAATATAGTGGTCTCTTGGAGATCCATATGATGTAACTCTTTTTGCGGTGTGTTTGTTAGGATCGGACGAACTTTGGGTTTATGATCAGATCTATCTTTTTATATCCATGAAATTTATTTGAGTTTCTTTGATCTCTTATATGCATGATTGCTTATAGCCTCGTATTTATTCTTCGATATTGGGGTTTTGTTTGGCCAACTTGATCTATTTATCTTGCAATGGGAAGAGGTGCTTTGTAGTGGGTTTGATCTTACGGTGCTTGATCCCAGTGACAGAAGGGGAACCGACACATATGTATCATTGCTACTAAGGATAAAACGATGGGGTCTATCTCTACATAGATAGATCTTGTCTACATCATGTCATCGTTCTTATTGCATTACTCCGTTTCGCCATGAACTTAATACACTAGATGCATGCTGGATAGCGGTCGATGTGTGGAGTAATAGTAGTATATGTAGGCAGGAGTCGGTCTACTAATCTTGGATGTGAGCCTATATAATGATCATTGCCTGGATATCATCATGATTATTTGAAGTTTTATCAATTGCCCAACAGTAATTTGTTTATCCACCATTTGCATGTTTTCTCGAGAGAAGCCACTAGTGAAACGTACGGCCCCCGGGTCTCTTTCTCATATTATTTGCCTTTGCGATCTACTTTTTCTTTGCTTTTATTTCTAGATCTATCAAAACCAAAAATACAAAAATACATTGCTGCAATTTATTCTTATTTATTTTATTTGGCGTTCGATCTATCAATCTACTACAATGTATTTCACGTCCGTTTGCCTATCTTGGGTGCCGCTACCCGAAAGGGATTGACAACCCCTTTTACACGCCAGGTTGCGAGTATTTGTTAATTGTGTGCAGGGGCTGTTTACGTTGTGTTGCTTGGTTCTCCTACTGGTTCGATAACCTTGGTTTCATCACTGAGGGAAATACCTACCGCTGCTGTGCTACATTATCCCTTCCTCTTTGGGGAAATACCAGCGTAGCTTCAAGCCGCATCAAAAGGAATTTCTGGCGCCGTTGCCGGGGACGATCTTCAACATATACCAGGTTCCTAATCACAAATCTCATCTCCTTGCAATTTACATTATTTGCCATTTGCCTCTCGTTTTCCTCTCCCCAACTTCACAAAATTTGCCGTTTTATTCATCCTCTTTTGTCGTTCGTCGTTTTCTTGCCGGATCTATTTTTTAGTGCAATCTTGTTGCATAGTCATCATGACTCAAGAGAACACCAAGTTGTGTGATTTCTCAAATACCAACAACAATGATTTTATTAGCACTCCGATTGCTCCTCCCGCCACTAGTGCGGAGTCTTGTGATATTAATATTGCTTTGCTGAATCTTGTTATGAAATATCAATTTTTCGGTACTCCTAATGAGGATGTCGCGTCTCATCTTAATACCTTCGTGGAATTATGCGATATAAAAAAGAAAAAAATATGTGGACAATGATGTTGTGAAGATGAAATTATTTCCGTTTTCTTTGCGGATTCTGCAAAAAAAATGGTTTTCTTCTTTGCCTCGCAATAATATCGATTCTTGGAATAAGTGCAAAAATTATTTCCCTTAGAACCTAGATCATGAATTTCTAGCAACTTAAACATGAGCATGTTGCACAATCTTGGGAAAGGATGAAAATGATGCTAAGGAATTGCCCAACTCATAAGTTAAATCTTTGGATGATCATACAAAAATTTTATGCGGGATTCTACAACAGGAACCCCCCTTCAGCAACGCATCAGTGCGTTGTCCTATGCCCATATAAGTGTTGCTAAGGTCTACACCAACGAATTAATATGTGTTGCCTTTGGTGGCGTTGCAAGGGTCTACAACAACGTATGTCCATCCGTTGGTAAACTATGTGAATATGCGTTGTAAGATAGCAACATATGTACCAACAACACATCACATGCGTTGGTGGCTATCGGCACAACATGATTATTTCAATGCCTGCTACACTGCATAACGAATTCATGGTATTCTATATATCACCATCCAGAATTATTTGGTCAATGCCATAGTGCATGCATTTTATATATCACCATCCAGAATTATTTGGTCAAAGCCGATAGTGCATAGGAGGTGGACGTTGTATAATAAACAGAAATGCCTCATATATTGATTCAATATGGTTGCATTACAATGAACACGATAAAAAGATTACAAAGATGTGTAGTCCAATTCTTGACCTTGCAATCAACGTCTCAACCATTCTGAAACATAATGATTGAAACTTTGACACAGAAAATGAAATTCTAAGACACAATGTGAAACTATCTAGTAGCGCCCCCTTTCTTGTCCTTGCAATCGGCATCTGAGCCATGCATCATCATTATTTTGACAATCTACAACAAAAAAATGAGACAGGTTATAGGGCAGTAAAATTGAAAGGGGAGCAACACAAAAAGGATGAAGCTTGTGTGATAATTAATCTTGCTTCATGGCCAATAACTCAGACCTTCGTTATTAGTTGTATTAACTTATCAGATTTTGCTCATGTAGCATCGACTCGCAATACCAAGAATTCATTACCAAGTTTAAAACCGTCAATTTTAGTTTTATAGTCTGGTTTGATACTTCAGATTGTAGCAAGAACATTATTCTTGTATGGATTTGTCAAGTATCACATTTGTAGCTAAAACTAGTAATTTTAGCTTACATTAAACTAATTCAGCTCACTACATTATTAATTTTCACCATGTTCATAGAAACAATGTGTTTTATAGGAGGTGAGGGAAAGTAATGCAGGCGTACAGTAGTTTGAAGAATTATTTTACCTAATCTCGTTGCAAAGAGTCTTATCTCACACAAGCAGTATAACCATTTTCACATGCAAGAAAAGTGGTCTCTTGTACAAATTCAGTGCAAAAAAGAGAAGCATGTGCTAGATAATAAAAAATATTCAAGTAATGCTATTAATAATGCAAAAAAAATCAATTTGAACTGGTGAAGAATCACTCAAACAATATAGATTTACTATAAGAAAATACCTCCTAGGAAATCTAACAACGCTGACTTGAACAATCGAGTTTCTGTAACCTGCTGATTCGGCATATGGATTGGTAATCTATATTTAGTTTTGCCCACAGAATCAATCACATCAAAATAGTCGAACACTTGCGCTAGAAAAAACTTTAGCGTACTCTTTACTCTTTTGTAACAAACATACACGACCTTGGTTTTTTTAGGGAAAAACTCTTACACCACCAGGTTCCGTGACTATGACCTGCTATACATGGCCGAAACAACTTAAATCTACTCTGACTTGGTATCTAAAACGACTCAGACTCGAGCGTTCTTTTCATAGACATACTTAACAGTCGTCGTATCTGATCGCTTAGCCGTCTGCTAAATGATTGCTAGTCCCAGCACCGTAGTGTGCCCTGCATGTCCAGGAAGCAGAGTGCTAAGAGGAAGTCATCATATCTGATCGCTTAGCTACCTGCTGCATGATTGCTAGTCCCAGCACCGTAGTGTGCCCTGCATGTCCAGGAAGCAGAGTGCTAAGAGGAATACTTTTGATGTTCACACTCTCAGATGAACCAAGTACATGCTCATTGTGTTAACGGTTTGAGGAGACCATATTACAAACAATATAAGATGTGAGAGGCACATGGCCAAGAAATTGCATGTTGACCAGTCATGCATCATTCTAGTGTTTGGAAACGTTTGTGGCTCCCCCAAAATTAGAAAATTAGCACAAACATTGCAGGAATTCAGAAGTATCCGTATTTCAAAATGAAAAAGGAACTGCGGTAAACTCAATTTAGAGGTGAGATTTCAAGAATATGAGTCATATACATATGACAAGAATATCAAGGTTATGATGTTCTTGTATCTCACCTTAATTTTATCAATTATTTATAACAGTTTGTATTGCATAACATGTGTAAGAATTAGTTCCATCTCAGTTTAGTGTGCACATTTTACTAGATAAGAAGTTGAAACAAATACACTTTTTCTTAGGGGAAAACAAATATTACATCAACCAAAAAAATACTAAGATACAAATTTAAGTTTTCCTTACTGTAAATTGAACTAGTGAAAGAGTCCCCATTGTGTTATACACACAATGGCTTACATAATTCTCAGCGCTTCTTCTGCATATTCATGGGTTTCTCCTAGTTGCAATGAATAAGTGTTGTAGATCAACCTGTTAAGGACAACATAAGCACACGCATGTTGACTGAAGTAAAAGACAATTTAAGAACCTTTGGGTGTAGATGGTAAAAGAGGATTAAGTAGAATAAACACAAATATTGGTACGTATCTACATAGGAACAAGAAAATCTCACCCTAAAGCATGACACGGTATGCACAAACTGATCATCCAGAATTAGTACAAGGTATGCACATGTTGCTCATCCAAAAGTAGTACAGATCGACACATAGTGAATCACATCTAATCAATAAACACCAGAATCAGACACGAACATGCATGAGAGATGTAGGCAACAATTAGTTAAGAAGATGGTTGGGCATCCAAAGAAATCACTCTCATCACGGAGTTGTCCATTCATAATGGACGGAGTAATAAGGAGCAGAAATCCTAGGCAGAGTACCGTCAACGTCGGAGTCGAGGTAGCAGAGGCGGATACCATCATCAAGCCCAGGCCAGCAGCCGCGCTCGTGAGGAGATGCATGGTTACTGGGCCAGCGGACCGGAGTCGTGGAGCCGCACCAACGACTGGGGTTGTTGCGGGACACAGAGGACGTCGCAAGGGCAGAGGATCAAAGGAGAACGTTAAGGGAGTGGGGCATGACGGCGATTAGTGGGATTGGAATGCGCCGGAGCTTTCTGGATCGGTGTTGGCGACGACAACATTGAGATGGGAGAGAGAAAGAGGAATCAGGGGAGAGAGGTGACAGAGAGAAAAAACCTTTTCTTGCAATGTCGGCTGTGTGATATCGCGAGGAGGAGGCTGAGAAAAGGTGGAGGTGGCAGGTCGGTACGAGGTGGTTGCTCTTCGTGGGGACGTGGGGAGGCTGAACCCAACAACATATCGTATCACATCTTTGCTACACATGCTTTGGTATAGGGGGGAGTTTGTTGTAGTGTTATGTTTCTCGTAATCTTTTAGATTCCGCCGCGGGTGGTATTTTTATGGAAATTACTTTGGGTGAAACACCAAATTGCTTGATAATATCATGGCAAATTATTCACAATGGCATACCGAAAGAGCTCCTACTAGTAAAAAAGTTAATTCAGTTGAAGAAATTTCTTCTTTGAGTGAAAAAAATTGATGCTCTTATGAAATTGGTTGCTAGTAAAAATGCTTCCATTGATTTCAATGATATGCCTTTTTCTACTTTGATTGAGCAAAATAGTGATGCCGTAGATGTGAATTTATCTCCCGAAATAATTTCACTAATAATGCTTATAGAGATAATTTTAATCCTAGGCATTTTCCTAGTAATTGCTCTAATAATTATGGTAATTAATATGGAAATCAATCTTATAATAATAATAATAGGAACACCTCTGATCTTGAGAATAATATTAAAGAATTTATAACCATGCAAAAAGTTTTCAACACTACCATAGAAGAAAAGTTGAATAAGACTGATGATTTGTCTAGAAGTGTTGATAGAATTTCTCATGATGTGGAAAATCTCAAGATGAATTTTTTTGTGCCTAAGGTTGATGAATCAATTAAAGATCTTTATGTTTCTATGGATGAAAGTAATAAAAGAACTGCTATGCTTAGAGCTAAAAGAGAATTTTTAGAAAAAGCATTTTCTAGTGATTACTTTCGCAAAAGTGATGAAGATCTTAAAATGATTGGTGTTTCCTCTATTGATTCTTTGTTAGTAAAGTTAAGATTGATGAAAAAGGGACCGGAGAAGAGTCAACTTTAGTTAGAAGACGCCCCGATAATTCAGAGGGTGAAAATCTTATTGAGAAAATTGATGAAAGTGGGTTTGAAGAGGTCAAAACTTTAACTAGTGATGCGCCCACTCTTTTGGATTACAAAGAATTTAATTATGATAGTTGCTCTTTGATTGATTATATTTATTTGTTGCAATCCATGATAAATTCACCCCATGCTTATAAACAAAATAAAACTTTTACTAAACATATTGTTGATGCTATGATGAAAGCTTTTGAAGAAAAATTGGAATTAGAAGTTTCAATTCCTAGAAAATTGCATGATGAATGGGAACCTACTATCAAAGTCAAGATTGTGTTTCTACAATTCCGAAAGCTTTATGTGATGTGCTTGGTCTTACCGATCTTGAAGAATTCTCTTTGAATTTGCACTTGGCGGATTCCACTTTTAAAAAGCCTATGGGAAGAATTAATGATGTTCTTATTCTTGCAAATAGGAATTATGTGCCCATAGATTTTATTGTTCTTGATATTGATTGCAATCCTGAAGGAAATATGCCCTAGAGGCAATAATAAAGTTATTATTTATTTCCTTATATCATGATAAATGTTTATTATTCATGCTAGCATTGTATTAACCGAAAACATAATACATGTGTGAATACATAGACAAACAGAGTGTCACTAGTATGCCTCTACTTGACTAGCTCGTTAATCGAAGATGGTTATGTTTCCTAACCATAGACATGAGTTGTCATTTGATTAACGGGATCACATCATTAGGAGAATGATGTGATTGACTTGACCCATTCCGTTAGCTTAGCACCCGATCGTTTAGTATGTTGCTATTGCTTTCGTCATGACTTATACATGTTCCTATGACTATGAGATTATGCAACTCTCGTTTACCGGAGGAACACTTTGTGTGCTACCAAACGTCACAAGTTCCTGGGTGATTATAAAGGTGCTCTATAGGTGTCTCCAAAGATATTTGTTGGGTTGGCATATTTCGAGATTAGGATTTGTCACTCCGATTGTCGGAGAGGTATCTCTGGGCCCTCTCGGTAATGCACATCACTTAAGCCTTGCAAGCATTGCAACTAATGAGTTAGTTGCGGGATGATGTATTACGAAACGAGTAAAGAGACTTGCCGGTAACGGGATTGAACTAGGTATTGAGATACCTACGATCGAATCTTGGGCAAGTAACATACCGATGACAAAGGGAACAACGTATGTTGTTATGCGGTCTGACCGATAAAGATCTTCATAGAATATGTAGGAGCCAATATGAGCATCCAGGTTCCGCTATTGGTTATTGACCGGAGACGTGTCTCGATCATGTCTACATAGTTCTCGAACCCGTAGGGTCCGCACGCTTAACGTTACGATGACAGTTATATTATGAGTTTATATGTTTTGATGTACCGAAGGTTTTTTGGACTCCCGGATGTGATCACGGACATGACGAGGAGTCTCGAAATGGTCGAGACATGAAGATTGATATATTGGAAGCCTATGTTTGGATATCGGAAGTGTTCCGGGTGAAATCGGGATTTTACCGGAGTACGGGGAGGTTACCGGAACCCCCGGGAACTTAATGGGCCTTAGTGGGCCTTGGTGGAAGAGAGGAGAGGCGGCCAGGGCAGGGCCGCGCGCCCCTCCCCCCTAGTCCAAATAGGATAAGGAGAGGGGGCGGCACCCCCCTTTCCTTCCTCCCCTCCACCTCTTCCCCCTCTCTCTCCTAGTCCAACATGGAAAAGGGGGGGAATCCTACTCCCGGTAGGAGTAGGACTCCTCCTGGCGCTCCTCCTCCCTGGCCGGTCGCACCTCCCCCTTGCTCCTTTATATACGGGGGCAAGGGGGCACCCGATACAAACAACAATTGATCATTTGATCTTTTAGCCGTGTGCGGTGCCCCCCACCACCATAGTCCACCTCGATAATACTGTAGCGGGGCTTAGGCGAAGTCCTGCGTCGGTAGAACAGCAACATCGTCACCACGCCGTCATGCTGACAAAACTCTCCCTCAACACTCGGCTAGATCGGAGTTCGAGGGACGTCATCGGGCTGAACGTGTGCTGAACTCGGAGGTGCCGTGCGTTCGGTACTTGATCGGTTGGATCGTGAAGACGTACGACTACATCAACCGCATTCTGCTAACGCTTCCGCTTTTGGTCTATGAGGGTACGTGGACACACTCTCCCCTCTCATTGCTATGCATCACCATGATCTTGGGTGTGCGTAGGATTTTTTTTTGAAATTACTACGTTCCCCAACGATGGTATCAGAGCCTGGTTTTATGCGTAGATGTCATATGCACGAGTAGAACACAGGTGAGTTGTGGGCGATATAAGTCATACTGCTTACCAGCATGTCATACTTTGGTTCAGCGGTATTGTTGGATGAAGCGGCCCGGACCGACATTACGCTTACGCTTACGCGAGACTGGTTCTACCGACGTGCTTTGCACACAGGTGCTGGCGGGTGTCAGTTTCTCCAACTTTAGTTGAACCAAGTGTGGCTACACCCGGTCCTTGCGAAGGTTAAAACAGCACCAACTTGACAAACTATGATTGTGGTTTTGATGCGTAGGTAAGAACGGTTCTTGCTAAAGCCCGTAGCAGCCACGTAAAAATTGCAACAACAAAGTAGAGGACGTCTAACTTGTTTTTGCAGGGCATGTTGTGATGTGATATGGTCAAGACATGATGCTAAATTTTATTGTGTGAGATGATCATGTTTTGTAACCGAGTTATCGGCAACTGGCAGGAGCCATATGGTTATCGCTTTATTGTATGCAATGCAATCGCCCTGTAATGCTTTACTTTATCACTAAGCGGTAGCGATAGTCGTAGAAGCATAAGATTGGCGAGACGACAACGATGCTCCGATGGAGATCAAGGTGTCGCACCGGTGACGATGGTGATCATGACGGTGCTTCGGAGATGGAGATCACAAGCACAAGATGATCATGGCCATATCATATCACTTATATTGATTGCATGTGATGTTTATCTTTTATGCATCTTATCTTGCTTTGATTGACGGTAGCATTATAAGATGATCCCTCAATAAATTATCAAAGTATAAGTGTTCTCCCCGAGTATGCACCGTTGCGAAAGTTCTTCGTGCTGAGACACCACGTGATGATCGGGTGTGATAGGCTCTACGTTCAAATACAAAGGGTGCAAAACAGTTGCACACGCAGAATACTCAGGTTAAACTTGACGAGCCTAGCATATAACAGATATGGCCTCGGAACACGGAGACCGAAAGGTCGAGCGTGAATCATATAGTAGATATGATCAACATAGTGATGTTCACCATTGAAACTACTCCATCTCACGTGATGATCGGACATGGTTTAGTTGATTTGGATCACGTGATCACTTAGAGGATTAGTGGGATGTCTATCTAAGTGGGAGTTCTTAAGTAATATGATTAATTGAACTTAAATTTATCATGAACTTAGTACCTGATAGTATCTTTCTTGTCTATCTTTGATTGTAGATAGATGGCCCGTGCTGTTGTTCCATTGAATTTTAATGCATTCCTTGATAAAGCAAAGTTGAAAGATGATGGTAGCAATTACACGGTCTGGGCCCGTAACTTGAAGATTATCCTCATTGCTGCACAGAAGAATTACGTCCTGGAAGCACCGCTGGGTGCCAGGCCTCCTGCTGATGCAACTGACGACGTTAAGAACGTCTGGCAGAGTAAAGCTGATGACTACTCGATAGTTCAATGTGCCATGCTTTATGGCTTAGAACCGGGACTTCAATGACGTTTTGAACATCATGGAGCATATGAGATGTTCCAGGAGTTGAAGTTAATATTTCAAGCAAATGCCCGGATTGAGAGATATGAAGTCTCCAATAAGTTCTATAGCTGCAAGATGGAGGAGAATAGTTATGTCAGTGAGCATATACTCAAGATGTCTGGGTATTGCAATCACTTGATTCAACTGGGAGTTAACCTTCCAGATGATAGCGTCATTGACAGAATTCTCCAATCACTGCCACCAAGCTACAAGAGCTTCGTGATGAACTATAATATGCAAGGGATGGATAAGACGATTCCCGAGCTCTTCGTAATGCTAAAGGCTGCGGAGGTAGAAATCAAGAAGAAGCATCAAGTGTTGATGGTCAATAAGAACAATAGTTTCAAGAAAAAGGGAAAAGGGAAGAAGAAGGGGAACTTCAATAAGAACAACAAGCAAGTTGCTGCTCAGGAGAAGAAACCCAAGTCCGGACCTAAGCCTGAGACTGAGTGCTTCTACTGCAGGTAGACTGGTCACTGGAAGCGGAACTGCCCCAAGTATTTGGCGGATAAGAAGGATGGCAAGGTGAACAAAGGTATATGTGATATACATGTTATTGATGTGTACCTTACTAATGCTCGCAGTAGCGCCTGGGTATTTGATACTGGTTCTGTTGCTAATATTTGCAACTTGAAACAGGGGCTACAGATTAAGCGAAGATTGGCTAAGGACGAGGTGACGATGCGCGTGGGAAATGGTTCCAAAGTCGATGTGATCACGGTCGGCACGCTACCTCTACATCTACCTTCGGGATTAGTATTAGACCTAAATAATTGTTATTTGGTGCCAGCGTTGAGCATGAACATTATATCTGGATTTTGTTTAATGCGAGACGGTTTCATTTAAATCAGAGAATAATGGTTGTTCTATTTATATTAGTAACATCTTTTATGGTCATGCACCCTTGAAGAGTGGTCTATTTTTGATGAATCTCGATAGTAGTGATACACATATTCATAATGTTGAAGCCAAAAGATGCAGAGTTGATAATGATAGTGCAACTTATTTGTGGCACTGCCGTTTAGGTCATATCGGTGTAAAGCGCACGAAGAAACTCCATACTGATGGACTTTTGGAACCACTTGATTATGAATCACTTGGTACTTGCGAACCGTGCCTCATGGGCAAGATGACTAAAATGTCATTCTCCGGAACTATGGAGAGAGCAACAGATTTGTTGGAAATCATACATACAGATGTATGTGGTCCGATGAATGTTGAGGCTCGTGGTGGATATCGTTATTTTCTCACCTTCACAGATGATTTAAGCAGATATGGGTATATCTACTTAATAAAACATAAGTCTGAAACGTTTGAAAAGTTCAAAGAATTTCGGAGTGAAGTTGAAAATCATCATAACAAGAAAATAAAGTTTCTACGATCTGATCGTGGAGGAGAATATTTGAGTTACGAGTTTGGTCTACATTTGAAACAATGCGGAATAGTTTCGCAACTCACGCCACCTGGAACACCACAGCGTAATGGTGTGTCCGAACGTCCTAATCGTACTTTACTAGATATGGTGTGATCTATGATGTCTCTTACTGATTTACCGCTATCATTTTGGGGTTATGCTTTAGAGACGGCCGCATTCACGTTAAATAGGGCACCATCGAAATCCGTTGAGACAACGCCTTATGAACTGTGGTTTGGCAAGAAACCAAAGTTGTCGTTTCTGAAAGTTTGGGGCTGCGAGGCTTATGTGAAAAGCTTCAACCTGATAAGCTCGAACCCAAATCGGAGAAATGTGTCTTCATAGGATACCCAAAGGAGACTGTTGGGTACACCTTCTATCACAGATCCGAAGGCAAGACTTTTGTTGCTAAATTCGGAGTTTTTCTAGAGAAGGAGTTTCTCTCGAAAGAAGTGAGTGGTAGGAAAGTAGAACGTGATGAGGTAACTGTACCCGCTCCTCTATTGGAAAGTAGTTCATCGCAGAAATCGGTTTCTGCGACACCTACACCAAATAGTGAGGAAGTTAATGATGATGATCATGAAACTTCAGATCAAGTTCCTACTGAACCTCATTGATCAACCAGAGTAAGATCCGATGGTGAGCCTACAAACTATGAACTATGAAGAAGTCGGTCAACTATGAATTATGAACCACGAACCTCATAGATCAATCCTGTTCTGGAAGTCATACTACTAGATCATGATGAACCTACGAACTATGAAGAAGCGATGGTGAGCCTAGATTTCGCAAAATGGCTTGAGGCCATGAAATCTGAGATGGGATCCATGTATGAAAACAAAGTGTGGACTTTAGTTGACTTGCCCGATGATCGGCAAGCAATTGAGAATAAACGGATCTTCAAGAAGGAGACTGACGCTGACGGTAATGTTACTGTCTATAAAGCTCGACTTGTTGCAAAAGGTTTTCGACAAGTTCAAGGGATTGACTACGATGAGACCTTCTCACCCGTAGCGATGCTTAAGTCTGTCTGAATCATGTTAGCAATTGCCACATTTTATGATTATGAAATATGGAAGATGGATGTCAAAACTGCATTCCTGAATGGTTTTCTAGAGGAAGAGTTGTATATGATGCAACCAGAAGGTTTTGTCGATCCAAAGGGAGCTAACAAAGTGTGCAAGCTCCAGCAATCCATCTATGGACTGGTGCAAGCCTCTCAGAGTTGGAATAAACGCTTTGATAGTGTGATCAAAGCATTTGGTTCTATACAGACTTTTGGAGAAGCCTGTATTTACAAGAAAGTGAGTGGGAGCTCTGTAGCATTTCTGATATTATATGTGGATGGCATATTACTGATTGGAAATGATATAGAATTTCTGGATAGCATAAAGGGATACTTGAATAAGAGTTTTTTCAATGAAAGACCTCGGTGAAGCTACTTACATATTGGGCATTAAGATCTATAGAGATAGATCAAAACGCTTAATTGGACTTTCACAAAGCACATACCTTGACAAAGTTTTGAAGAAGTTCAAAATGGATCAAGCAAAGAAAGGGTTCTTGCCTGTGTTACAAGGTGTGAAGTTGAGTAAGACTCAATGCCCGACCACTTCAGAAGATAGAGAGAAAATTAAAGATGTTCCCTATGCTTCAGCCATAGGCTCTATCATGTATGCAATGTCGTGTACCAGACCCGATGTGTGCCTTGCTATAAGTCTAGCAGGGAGGTACCAAAGTAATCCAGGAGTGGATCACTGGACAGCGGTCAAGAACATCCTGAAGTACCTGAAAAGGACTAAGGATATGTTTCTCGTGTATGGAGGTGACAAAGAGCTCATCGTAAATGGTTACGTTGATGCAAGCTTTGACACTGATCCGGACGATTCTAAATCGCAAACCGGATACGTGTTTACATTAAACGATGGAGCTGTCAGTTGGTGCAGTTATAAACAAAGCGTAGTGGCGGGATCTACATGTGAAGCGGAGTACATAGCTGCTTCGGAAGCAGCAAATGAAGGAGTCTGGATGAAGGAGTTCATATCCGATCTAGGTGTCATACCTAGTGCATCGGGTCTAAGGAAAATCTTTTGTGATAATACTCGAGCAATAGCCTTGGCGAAGGAATCCAGATTTCACAAGAGAACCAAGCACATCAAGAGACGCTTCAATTCCATCCGGGATCTAGTCCAGGTGGGAGACATAGAAATTTGCAAGATACATACGGATCTGAATATAGCAGACCCGTTGACTAAGCCTTTTCCACGAGAAAAACATGATCAGCACCAAGGCTCCATGGGTGTTAGAATAATTACACTGTAATCTAGATTATTGACTCTAGTGCAAGTGGGAGTCTGAAGGAAATATGCCCTAGAGGCAATAATAAAGCTATTATTTATTTCCTTATATCATGATAAATGTTTATTATTCATGCTAGAATTGTATTAACCGGAAACAAAATACATGTGTGAATACATAGACAAACAGAGTGTCACTAGTATGCCTCTACTTGACTAGCTCGTTAATCGAAGATGGTTATGTTGTTGGAAATATGCCCTAGAAGCAATAATAAAAGCATTATTATTATATTTCCTTGTTCATGATAATTGTCTTTTATTCATGCTATAATTGTGTTATCCGGAAATCGTAATACATGTGTGAATACTTAGACACCAACATGTCCCTAGTATGCCTCTAGTTGACTAGCTCGTTGATCAATAGATGGTCATGGTTTCCTGGCTATGGACATTGGATGTCATTGATAATGAGATCACATCATTAGGAGAATGATGTGATGGACAAGACCCAATCCTAAGCATAGCACAAGATCGTGTAGTTCATTTTGCTAGAGCTTTCCAATGTCGAGTATCTTTTCCTTAGACCATGAGATCGTGTAACTCCCGGATACCGTAGGAGTGCTTTGGGTGTACCAAACGTCACAACGTAGCTGGGTGACTATAAAGGTGCACTACAGGTATCTCCGAAAGTGTCTGTTGGGTTGACACGGATCGAGACTGGGATTTGTCACTCCGTATGACGGAGAGGTATCTCTGGGCCCACTCGGTAATGCATCATCGTAATGAGCTCAAAGTGGCCAAGTGTTTGGTCACCGGATCATGCATTACGGTACGAGTAAAGTGACTTGCCGGTAACGAGACTGAACGAGGTATTGGGATACCGACGATCGAGTCTCGGGCAAGTAACGTACCGATTGACAAAGGGAATAGTATACGGGGTTGCTTGAACCCTCGACTTCGTGGTTCATCCAATGACATCATCGAGGAGCATGTAGGAGCCAACATGGGTATCCAGATCCCGCTGTTGGTTATTGCCCGAGAGCCGTCTCGGTCATGTCTGCATGTCTCCCGAACCCGTAGGGTCTACACACTTAAGGTTCGGTGACGCTAGGGTTATTAGGAAGACTTGTATGTGATTACCGAATGTTGTTCGGAGTCCCGGATGAGATCCTCGACGTCACGAGGAGTTCCGAAATGGTCCGGAGGTAAAGATTTATATATGGGAAGTTGTCATACGGACACCGGAAAGGTTCGGGGGCATATCGGTATTGTACCGGGGCCACCGGAGGTGTTCCGGGGGTCCACCGGGAGGGGCCACCTCTCCCGGAGGGGGCTAATGGGCTGTATGAGGAAGGGAACCATCCCAAAGTGGGCTGGTGCACCTTCCCCCCAAGGGCCCATGCGCCTAGGGTTGGGGGAAACCCTGAGGGGGGGGCGCCCCCCCTTGCTTGGGGGGCAAGCCCCCTCCCCTTGGCCGCCGCCCCCCTCTAGATCCCATCTAGAGGGGCCGGCCCCCCTTGCCCGTTCCCCTATAAATAGTGGGGGTGAGGGGAGGACAGCATGACAATCCAAGGCGCAGCCCCTCCCCTCCCCAACACCTCTCCTCCTCCATCACGTGCTTAGCGAAGCTCTGCCGGAGTACTCCTTCTCCACCACCACCACGCCGTCGTGCTGCTGTTGGAGACTTCTTCCTCAAACTCTCCTTCCCCTTGCTGGATCAAGAAGGAGGAGACGTCGATCGTCCCGTACGTGTGTTAAACACGGAGGTGCTGTCCGTTTGGCACTTGGTCATCGGTGATCTGAATCACGGCGAGTATGACTACGTCATCACCGTTCCCTGAACGCTTCCGTGCGCGATCTACAAAGTGGTATGTAGATGCAATCTCTCTCCCATGACTCGTTGCTTAGATGAACTCATAGATGGATCTTGGTGAAACTGTAGGAAAATTTTTAATTTTCTGCAACGTTCCCCAACAGTGGCATCATGAGCTAGGTCTATGCGTAGTTCTCTATTGCACGAGTAGAACACAATTTGTTGTGGGCGTAGATGTTGTCAACTTTCTTGCCGCTACTAGTCTTATCTTGCTTCAGCGGTATTGTGGGATGAAGCGGCCCGGACCAACCTTACATGTACGCTTACGTGAGACCGGTTCCACCGACTGACATGCACTAGTTGCATAAGGTGGCTGGCGGGTGTCTGTCTCTCCCACTTTAGTTGGAGCGGATTCGATGAAAAGGGTCCTTATGAAGGGTAAATAGAAGTTGACAAATCACATTGTGGCTTTAACGTAGGTAAGAAAACGTTCTTGCTAGAACCCTAATGCAGCCACGTAAAAACTTGCAACAACAATTAGAAGACGTCTAACTTGTTTTTGCAGCAAGTGCTTTGTGATATGATATGTACAAAGTTGTGATGAATGATGAATGATATATATGTGATGTATGAGATCATGTTCATGTAATAGGAATCACGACTTGCATGTCGATGAGTATGACAACCGGCAGGAGCCATAGGAGTTGTCATTATTCTTTTATGACCTGCGTGTCGCCATGTAAATTACTTTACTTTATTGCCAAACGTGTTAGCCATAGTAGTAGTAGTAATAGTTGGCGAGCAACTTCATGGAGACACGATGATGGAGATCATGATGATGGAGATCATGGTGTCGTGCCGGTGACAAGATGATCATGGAGCCCCAAGATGGAGATCAAAGGAGCTATATGATGATGGCCATATCATGTCACTACTATATAATTGCATGTGATGTTTATTATGTTTATGCATCTTGTTTACTTAGAACGACGGTAGTAAATAAGATGATCCCTCACAAAATTTCAAGAAGTGTTCTCCCCTAACTGTGCACCGTTGCTAAAGTTCGTCGTTTCGAAGCACCACGTGATGATCGGGTGTGATAGATCCTTACGTTCACATACAACGGGTGTAAGACAGTTTTACACATGCAAAACACTTAGTGTTAACTTGACAAGCCTAGCATGTACAGACATGGCCTCGGAACATGGAGACCGAAAGGTCGAACATGAGTCGTATAGAAGATACGATCAACATGGAGATGTTCACCGATGATGACTAGTCCGTCTCACGTGATGATCGGACACGGCCTAGTCGACTCGGATCATGTAACACTTAGATGACTAGAGGGATGTCTAATCTGAGTGGGAGTCCATTAAAATAATTTGATTATATGAACTTAATTATCATGAACTTAGTCTAAAAACCTTTGCAAATATGTCTTGTAGATCAAATGGCCGCCGCTAATGTCAACATGAACTTCAACGCGTTCCTAGAGAAAACCAAGCTGAAAGACGATGGCAGCAACTATACGGACTGGGTCCGGAACCTGAGGATCATCCTCATAGCTGCCAGGAAACAGTATGTCCTAGCAGCCGCTAGGTGAAGCACCCATCCCAGAGAACCAAGACATTATGAATGCTTGGCAGTCTCGTGCTGATGATTACTCCCTCGTTCAGTGCGGCATGCTTTACAGCTTAGAACCGGGGCTCCAAAAGCATTTTGAGCATCACGGAGCATATGAGATGTTCGAGGAGCTGAAACTAGTTTTCCAAGCTCATGCCCGGGTCGAGAGATATGAGGTCTCCGACAAGTTCTATAGTTGTAAGATGGAGGAAAACAGTTCTGTCAGTGAACACATACTCAAGATGTCTGGGTTGCACAACCGCTTGACTCAGCTGGACATTAACCTCCCAGATGAGGCGGTCATTGACAGAATCCTTCAGTCGCTTCCACCTAGCTACAAGAGCTTTGTGATGAACTACAACATGCAGGGGATGGTAAAGACCATTCCTGAGGTGTTTGCTATGCTGAAATCAGCAGAGGTTGAAATCAAGAAAGAACATCAAGTGTTGATGGTCAATAAGACCACTAAGTTCAAGAAGGGCAAGGGCAAGAAGAACTTCAAGAAGGATGGCAAGGATGTTGCCGCGCCCGGTAAGCCAGTTGCCGGGAAGAAGTCAAAGCATGGACCCAAGCCTGAGACTGAGTGTTTTTATTGCAAGGGGAAGGGTCACTAGAAGCGGAACTGCCCCAAATACTTAGCGGACAAGAAGACCGGCAACACTAAAGGTATATGTGATATACATGTAATTGATGTGTACCTTACCAGTACTCGTAGTAACACCTGGGTATTTGATACCGGTGCCGTTGCTCATATTTGTAACTCACAGCAGGAGCTACGGAATAAGAGGAGACTGGCGAAGGACGAGGTGACGATGCGCGTCGGGAATGGTTCCAAGGTCGATGTGATCGCCGTCGGCACGCTGCCTCTAGTTTTAAACTTTAATAATTGTTATTTAGTGCCAAGTTTGAGCATGAACATTGTATCAGGATCTCGTTTGATACGAGATGGCTACTCATTTAAATCTGAGAATAATGGTTGTTCTATTTATATGAGAGATATGTTTTATGGTCATGCTCCGATGGTCAATGGTTTATTCTTAATGAATCTCGAGCGTAATGTTACACATATTCATAATGTGAATACCAAAAGAATTAAGGTTGATAACGATGGTCCCACATACTTGTGGAACTGCCGCCTTGGTCACATTGGTGTCAAGCGCATGAAGAAGCTCCATGCTGATGGACTTTTGGAGTCTCTCGATTATGAATCGTTTGACACATGCGAACCATGCCTCATGGGCAAAATGACCAAGACTCCGTTCTCCGGAACAATGGAGCGAGCAACCAACTTATTGGAAATCATACATACTGATGTGTGTGGTCCAATGAGTGTTGAGGCTCGCGAAGGATATCGTTATGTTCTCACTCTTACTGATGACTTGAGTAGATATGGGTATGTCTACTTAATGAAACACAAGTCTGAGACCTTTGAAAAGTTCAAGGAATTTTAGAATGAGGTAGAGAATCAACGTGACCGAAAGATAAAGTTTCTACGATCAGATCGTGGAGGAGAATATTTAAGTCACGAATTTGGTACGCACTTAAAGAAATGTGGAATCGTTTCACAACTCACGCCGCCTGGAACACCTCAACGAAACGGTGTGTCCGAACGTCGTAATCGCACTCTATTGGATATGGTGCGATCTATGATGTCTCTTACCAATTTACCGCTATCATTTTGGGGATACGCTCTAGAGACAGCCACATTCACTTTAAATAGGGCACCGTCTAAATCCGTTGAGACGACACCGTATGAGTTATGGTTTGGGAAGAAACCTAAGCTATCGTTTCTAAAAGTTTGGGGATGCGATGCTTATGTCAAGAAACTTCAACCTGAGAAGCTCGAACCCAAATCGGAAAAATGCATCTTCATAGGATACCCTAAGGAAACCATAGGGTATACCTTCTACTTAAGATCCGAGGGCAAGATCTTTGTTGCCAAGAACGGAACCTTTCTGGAGAAAGAGTTTCTCTCGAAAGAAGTAAGTGGGAGGAAAGTGCAGCTTGATGAAGTACTGCCTCTTGAAACAGAGAATAGTGCAGCACAGGAAAATGTTCCTATGGTGCCTGCTCCAGTTAGAGAGGAGGTTAATGATGATGATCAAGATACTTCGTACCAAGCTCCCACTGAACTTCGTAGGTCCACAAGGACACGTTCCGCACCAGAGTGGTACGGCAACCCTGTCCTGGAAATCATGTTGTTAGACAACGGTGAACCTTCGAACTATGAAGAAGCGATGGCGGGCCCGGATTCCAACAAATGGTTAGAAGCCATGAAATCCGAGATAGGATCCATGTATGAAAAAAAAGTATGGACTTTGACAGACTTGCCCGATGATCGGCGAGCAATAGAAAATAAATGTATCTTTAAGAAGAAGACGGACGCGGATGGTAATGTTACCATCTATAAAGCTCGACTTGTCGCTAAGGGTTATCGGCAAGTTCAAGGGGTTGACTATGATGAGACTTTCTCTCCCGTAGCGAAGCTGAAGTCCGTCCGAATCATGTTAGCAATTGCCGCGTACTATGATTATGAGATATGGCAAATGGACGTCAAAACGGCATTCCTTAACGGCTATCTTAAGGAAGAACTGTATATGATGCAGCCGGAAGGTTTTGTCGACCCTAAGAATGCTAACAAGGTGTGCAAGCTCCAGCGATCCATTTATGGGCTGGTGCAAGCATCTCGGAGTTGGAACATTCGCTTTGATGAGATGATCAAAGAGTTTGGGTTTATGCAGACTTATGGGGAAGCCTGCGTTTACAAGAAAGTGAGTGGGAGCTCTGTAGCATTTCTCATACTATATGTAGATGACATACTTTTGATGGGAAATGATATAGAACTTCTGGACAGCATTAAGGCCTACTTGAATAAGAGTTTTTCAATGAAGGACCTTGGAGAAGCTGCTTATATATTAGGCATCAAAATCTATAGAGATAGATCAAGACGCCTCATAGGTCTTTCGCAAAGCACATACCTTGATAAGATTTTGAAGAAGTTCAAAATGGATCAGTCCAAGAAAGGGTTCTTGCCTATATTGCAAGGTGTGAAATTGAGCTCGGCTCAATGCCCGACCACGGCAAAGGATAAACAAGCGATGAGTGTCATCCCCTATGCTTCAGCCATAGGATCCATTATGTATGCCATGCTGTGTACCAGACCTGATGTAAACCTTGCCGTAAGTTTGGTAGGTAGGTACCAAAGTAACCCCGGCAAGGAACACTGGACACCGGTCAAGAATATCCTTAAGTACTTGAAAAGGACTAAGGACACGTTTCTTGTTTATGGAGGTGACGAAGAGCTCGTCGTAAAGGGTTACGTCGACGGTAGCTTCGACACAGATCTGGATGACTCTAAGTCACAAACCGGATACGTGTATATGTTGAATGGTGGAGCAGTAAGCTGGTGCAGCTGCAAGTAGAGCGTCGTGGTGGGATCTACATGTGAAGAGGAATACATGGCAGCCTCGGAGGCAGCGCATGAAGCAATTTGGGTGAAGGAGTTCATCACCGACCTAGGAGTCATACCCAATGCGTCGGGGCCGATCAAACTCTTCTGTGACAACACTGGAGCTATTGCACTTGCCAAGGAGCCCAGGTTTCACAAGAAGACCAGGCACATCAAGCGTCGCTTCAACTCCATTCGTGAAAATGTTCAAGATGGAGACATAGAAATTTGTAAAGTGCACACGGATCTGAATGTCGCAGATCCGTTGACTAAACCTCTCCCTAGGGCAAAACATGATCAGCACCAGAACTCTATGGGTGTTCGATTCATCACAATGTAACTAGATTATTGACTCTAGTGCAAGTGGGAGACTGTTGGAAATATGCCCTAGAAGCAATAATAAAAGCATTATTATTATATTTCCTTGTTCATGATAATTGCCTTTTATTCATGCTATAATTGTGTTATCCGGAAATCGTAATACATGTGTGAATACTTAGACACCAACATGTCCCTAGTATGCCTCTAGTTGACTAGCTCGTTGATCAATAGATGGTCATGGTTTCCTGGCTATGGACATTGGATGTCATTGATAATGATCACATCATTAGGAGAATGATGTGATGGACAAGACCCAATCCTAAGCATAACACAAGATCGTGTAGTTCGTTTTGCTAGAGCTTTCCAATGTCGAGTATCTTTTCGTTAGACCATGAGATCGTGTAACTCCCGGATACCGTAGGAGTGCTTTGGGTGTACCAAACGTCACAACGTAACTGGGTGACTATAAAGGTGCACTACAGGTATCTCCGAAAGTGTCTGTTGGGTTGACACAGATCGAGACTGGGATTTGTCACTCCGTATGACGGAGAGGTATCTCTGGGCCCACTCGGTAATGCATCATCATAATGAGCTCAAATTGGCCAAGTGTTTGGTCACGGGATCATGCATTACGGTATGAGTAAAGTGACTTGCCAGTAACGAGACTGAACGAGGTATTGGGATATCGACGATCGAGTCTCGGGCAAGTAACGTACCGATTGACAAAGGGAATAGTATACGGGGTTGCTTGAACCCTCGACATCGTGGTTCATCCGATGACATCATCGAGGAGCATGTAGGAGCCAACATGGGTATCCAGATCCCGCTGTTGGTTATTGCCCGAGAGCCGTCTCGGTCATGTCTGCATGTCTCCCGAACCCGTAGGGTCTACACACTTAAGGTTCGGTGACGCTAGGGTTATTAGGAAGACTTGTATGTGATTACCGAATGTTGTTCGGAGTCCCGGATGAGATCCTCGACGTCACGAGGAGTTCCGGAATGGTCCGGAGGTAAAGATTTATATATGGGAAGTTGTCATACGGACACCGGAAAGGTTCGGGGGGCATATCGGTATTGTACCGGGGCCACCGGAGGGGTTCCGGGGGTCCACTGGGAGGGGCCACCTCTCCCGGAGGGGGCTAATGGGCTGTATGAGGAAGGGAACCAGCCCAAAGTGGGCTGGTGCGCCTTCCCCCCCAAGGGCCCATGCGCCTAGGGTTGGGGGAAACCCTGAGGGGGGGCGCCCCCCCTTGCTTGGGGGGCAAGCCCCCTCCCCTTGGCTGCCGCCCCCCTCTAGATCCCATCTAGAGGGGCCGGCCCCCCTTGCCCATTCCCCTATAAATAGTGGGGGTGAGGGGAGGGCAGCATGACAATCCAAGGCGCAGCCCCTCCCCTCCCCAACACCTCTCCTCCTCCGTCACGTGCTTAGCGAAGCTCTGCCGGAGTACTCCTTCTCCACCACCACCACACCGTCGTGCTGCTGTTGGAGACTTCTTCCTCAACCTCTCCTTCCCCTTGCTGGATCAAGAAGGAGGAGACGTCGATCGTCCCGTACGTGTGTTGAACGCGGAGGTGCTGTCCGTTCGGCACTTGGTCATCGGTGATCTGAATCACGGCGAGTACGACTACGTCATCACCGTTCCCTGAACGCTTCCGTGCGTGATCTACAAAGTGGTATGTAGATGCAATCTCTCTCCCATGACTCGTTGCTTAGATGAACTCATAGATGGATCTTGGTGAAACCGTAGGAAAATTTTTAATTTTCTGCAACGTTCCCCAACATATGTTTCCTAACCATAGACATGAGTTGTCATTTGATTAACGGGATCACATCATTAGGAGAATGATGTGATTGACTTGACCCATTCCGTTAGCTTAGCACCCGATCGTTTAGTATGTTGCTATTGCTTTCTTCATGACTTATACATGTTCCTCTGACTATGAGATTATGCAACTCCCATTTATCGGAGGAACACTTTGTGTGCTACCAAACGTCACAACGTAACTGGGTGATTATAAAGGTTCTCTACAGGTGTCTCCAAAGGTATTTGTTGGGTTGGCATATTTCGAGATTAGGATTTGTCACTCCGATTGTCGGAGAGGTATCTCTGGGCCCTCTCGGTAATGCACATCACTTAAGCCTTGCAAGCATTGAAACTAATGAGTTAGTTGCGGGATGATGTATTACGAAACGAGTAAAGAGACTTGCCGATAACGAGATTGAACTAGGTATTGAGATACCGACGATCGAATCTCGGGCAAGTAACATACTGATGACAAAGGGAACAACGTATGTTGTTATGCGGTCAGACCGATAAAGATCTTCGTAGAATATGTGGGAGCCAATATGAGCATCCAGGTTCCACTATTGGTTATTGACCGGAGACGTGCCTCGATCATGTCTACATAGTTCTCGAACCCGTAGGGTCCGCACGCTTAACGTTACGATGACAGTTATATTACGAGTTTATAGGTTTTGATGTACCGAAGGTTGTTCGGAGTCCCGGATGTGATCACGGACATGACGAGGAGTCTCAAAATGGTCGATACATGAAGATTGATATATTGGAAGCCTATGTTTGGATATCGGAAGTGTTCCGGGTGAAATCGGGATTTCACCGGAGTACCGGGAGGTTACCGGAACCCCCCGGGAACTTAATGGGCCTTAGTGGGCCTTGGTGGAAGAGAGGAGAGGCGGCCAGGGCAGGTCTGCGCGCCCCTCCCCCCTAGTCCGAATAGGACAAGGAGAGGGGGGCGGCGCCCCCCTTTCCTTCCTCCCCTCCACCTCTTCCCACTCTCTCTCCTAGTCCAACATGGAAAAGGGGGAGTCCTACTCCCGGTAGGAGTAGGACTCCTCCTGGCGTGCCTCCTCCCTGGCCGGACGCACCTCCCCCTTGCTCCTTTATATACGGGGCAAGGGGGCACCCCATAGACACAATAATTGATCGTTTGATCTTTTAGCCGTGTGCGGTGCCCCCTCCACCATAGTCCACCTCGATAATACTGTAATGGGGCTTAGGCAAAGCCCTGCGTCGGTAGAACATCAACATCATCACCACGACGTCGTGCTGACGAAACTCTCCCTCAACACTCGGTTGGGTCGGAGTTCGAGGGACGTCATCGGGCTGAACGTGTGCTGAACTCGGAGGTGTCGTGCGTTCGGTACTTGATCGGTTGGATCGTGAAGACGTACGACTACATCAACCGCGTTGTGCTAACGCTTACGCTTTCGGTCTACGAGGGTACGTGGACACACTCTCCCCTCTCGTTGCGATGCATCACCATGATCTTGCGTGTGTGTATGATTTTTTTTTGAAATTACTACGTTCCCCAACAAATCCGTCTTGTCCAATTATTCTGACCGTTTTTACGCACTATCAGTGCCATGATTGATATGAAAGAAGGCAACGTTAAGTTCCAATTTCCTTTGAGGAGGGTATGGAACACTTACCTAGAACAAGAATTAGGCCATCATATGAATCAATCATGAGGGCATCTTATGGATCTCGAAACAAAGATAATAAAACTTAGATCCTTGCTTTATGCCTAGCTAAGGGCGTAAAACTATAGCGCTTGTTGGGAGGCAACCCAATAAATAAAATTAATTTTTGCCTTTTGCTTTCTGTTCTTAAGTGTTTGCACAATTATGCTACTGTTATGATTGTGTTTTTTGTGTTTTAATTAGTGTTTGTGCCAAGTAAAGCCTTTAGGATCTTCTTGGGTAATAGTTGTTTGATCTTGCTGAAAAAATAGAAACTTTTGCACTCACGAAAAAATTCTCATTTTTTATCAGTGCGTGATAAAATACCAATTATTTTTATAGAAGATTAATATACAAATTTCTCAGGTTGTCCTAATTTTTCAGAATTTTTGGAGTTTCAGAAGTATTCGAAATATCCAGATTGCTACACACTGTTCTGTTTTTGACATATTCTGTTTTCTTTGCGTTGTGTGCTTGTTTTGATGGCTCAATGGTTTTGTTTAATGAGTTTTTGCCATAGAAAAGTTGGAATATAGTAGATATAATGCAAGAACAAAATATGAATTTTTTTGCTAGAGTACTTATAGTAGTGATTTGCTTTTTATACTAACGGATCTCACGAAGGTTTTGTTGAGTTTTTATGTGATTGAAGTTTTTAAGTTTTGGGTTATATTACGATGGATGAAGGAATAAG
The DNA here is from genome assembly GCA_032464435.1 of Aegilops umbellulata. Classification (NCBI taxonomy): domain Eukaryota; kingdom Viridiplantae; phylum Streptophyta; class Magnoliopsida; order Poales; family Poaceae; genus Aegilops; species Aegilops umbellulata. The sequence goes on from CP136056.1 coordinate 349,057,759, forward strand.
GAGTAAGAAGAGCCTAAGCTTGGGGATGCCCCGGCATCCCAAGCTATTATCCAAAAGAGAGCAAGCAACTAAGCTTGGGGATGCCCCGAGTGGCATCTCCTCTTTCTTCTAACGACCATCGGTATTTTACTCGAAGCTATATTTTTATTCGTCACATACTATGTGTTTTCTTGGAGCATCTTGTATGATAAGAGTATTTGCTTGTTTTATTTTGTGTTTTAAGTTGGATTTGGATAAACGGTGTAAAAGTTGTGATCGTTTGAAAACCAGGGGCTAAACTATAAGAAAAGTATTCACGGATAGGTCCCTGGCCGAAAATTAAACTAAAAAGAAAAATCTACAGGACGAACGTCCGCTAACAGAGACTAACAAACGAAAATGTTCGGTGACAGATCTAAACGAACGAACGTTCGCTAACTAAACTAACCTAAATAATAAACCGGGCTAAAAAGAACAACTGAAAAACAAAAAAAAACGGATCGGGTTACACCGGTTCGGCGGCGGCAGCGGCGAGGCAGGACGGCGGCTCTGGCGATGGCAGCGGTGGTGGGGTGGCGTGGCGAGGCGGCGGTGGCGCGGGGCGGCGGCGCGTGCAAGTGGCGGAGTCCTGTGGCGGCTCGGGGAAGGCGGCGCGCTGCTGGGCCGACTAGGTTTCGGCCCAGTCGGTCCCCAACAAGAGGAAAAGCGTTAGGAAAAGTAGATACATTGGAGACGTATCAACTCTCCTCAAGCAATTCAGTTGATAAACTGAAAGTGAAAAAGAAAAACTTTTACGATCTCTTTTGCTCTTGTTTGCATAAATAAGCTTAAACAACACACAGGAAAACGAGAGGCAAATGGCAAATAATGTAATGCGAGGGATAAGAGTTTGTGATGGGTACTTGGTATGTCTTGACTTGTGAGTAGATCTCCCCGGCAACGGCGCCAGAAATGGCTAGTTGCTGGGAGATCAAATCTTGACTTGACTTGGCGTAATCCTCCCCGGCAACGACGCCAGAAATCCTTCTTGCTACCTCTTGAGCATGCGTTGGTTTTCCCTTGAAGAGGTAAGGGTGATGCAACAAAGTAGCGTAAGTATTTCCCTCAGTTTTTGAGAACCAAGGTATCAATCCAGTAGGAGGTTACACGCAAGTCGCCTCGTACCTGCACAAACAAATAAGAATCTTGCAACCAACACGATAAAGGGGTTGTCAATCCCTTCATGGCCACTTGCAAAAGTGAGATCTGATAGAGATAATAAGATAAATATTTTTGGTATTTTTATGATATAGATTAGAAAGTAAAGATTGGAAAATAAAATAGATCGAAAACTTATATGATGGTAAATTGACCTAGGGGCCATAGTTTCACTAGTGGCTTCTCTCAAGATAGCATAATCTATGGTGGGTGAACAAATTACTGTCGAGCAATTGATAGAAAAGCGCATAGTTATGAGAATATCTAGGCATCACTTCCGTGACAAGTAGACCAAAACGATTCTACATCTACTACTATTAGTCCACACATCGACCGCTATCCAGCATGCATCTAGAGTATTAAGTTCATAAGAACGGAGTAACGCATTAGGCAAGATGACATGATGTAGAGGGATAAACTCAAGCAATATGATATAAACCCCATATTTTTATCCTCGATGGCAACAATACAATACGTGCCTTGTTGCCCCTGCTGTCACTGGGAAAGGACACCGCAAGATTGAACCCAAAGCTAAGCACTTCTCCCATTGCAAGAAAGACCAATCTAGTAGGCCAAACCAAACTTCTAATTCGAAGAGACTTGCAAAGGTATCAAATCATACATATAAGAATTCAGAGAAGAAACAAATATTGTTCATAGATAATCTTAATCATAAACCCACAATTCATCGGATCTCGACAAACACACCGTAAAAAGAATTACATCGAATAGATCTCCAAGAGAATCGTGGAGAACTTTGTATTGAGATCCAAAGAGAGAGAAGAAGCCATCTAGCTAATAACTATGGACCCGAAGGTCTGTGGTAAACTACTCACACATGATCGGAGAGGCCATGGTGTTGATGTAGAATCCCTCCGTGATCGATTCCCCCTCCGGCGGAGCGCCGGAAAAGGCCCCAAGATGGGATCTCACGGGTACAGAAGGTTGCGACAGTGGAAATAGGGTTTCGTGGTGCTCGGCGAAGGAAGTAGGTCGGTGGAGCCACGAGGGGCCCATGAGGGTGGGGGGCGCGCCTACCCCCTGGGCGCGCCTCCCTACCTCATGTCTGCCCCGTTGCTTCCTTGACGTCCCTGGATCACGTTTGTTCCAAAAATAACTCTCCCGAAGGTTTCATTCCGTTTGGATTCCGTTTGATATTCCTTTTCTGCAAAACACTGAAATAGGTAAAAAAACAGCAACTTGCACTGGGCCTCTGGTTAGTAGGTTAGTCCCAAAAATAATATAAAAGTGCATAATAAAGCCCATTAAACATCCAAAACAGATAATATAATAGCATAGGACAATCAAAAATTATAGATACGTTGGAGATGTATCAGGCAACACGTTATCAAAACAACCATGATATAATATGACATAAAAAGAATGTAATTTTCTTTATTGTGGCATGAATGTTCAGATCCAAAAGATTCAAGATAAAAGTTTAATATTGACATAAAAATAATAATACTTCAAGCATACTAACAAAGCAATCATGTCTTCTCAAAATAACATGGCCAAAGAAAGTTATCCCTACAAAATCATATAGTCTGGCTATGCTCTATCTTCATCACACAAAATATTTAAATCATGCACAACCCCGATGACAAGCCAAGCAATTGTTTCATACTTTTGATGTTCTCAAACTTTTCAATCTTCACGCAATATATGAGCATGATCCATGGACATAGCACTATATGTGGAATAGAATGGTGGTTGTGGAGAAGACAAAAGGAGAAGATAGTCTCACATCAACTAGGCGTATCAATGGGCTATGGAGATGCCCATCAATAGATATCAATGTGAATGAGTAGGGATTTCCATGCAACGGATGCACTAGAGCTATAAGTGTATGAAAGCTCAACAAAAGAAACTAAGTGGGTGTGCATCCAACTCGCTTGCTCACGAAGACCTAGGGCAATTTGAGGAAGCCCATTATTGGAATATACAAGCCAAGTTCTATAATGTAAAATTCCCACTAGTATATGAAAGTGACAACATAGGAGACTCTCTATTATGAAGATCATAGTGCTACTTTGAAGCACAAGTGTGGTAAAAGGATAGTAACATTGTCCCTTCTCTCTTTTTCTCTCATTTTTTTTATTTTTTATTTGGGCCTTTTCTCTTTTTTATGGCCTCTTTTTTTCTTGCTCTATTTTTTATTTTCGTACGGAGTCTCATACCGACTTGCGGGGGAATCATAGTCTCCATCAGCCTTTCCTCACTTGGTAAAATGCTCTAATAATGATGATCATCACACTTTTATTTACTTACAACTCAAAAATTACAACTCAATACTTAGAACAAAATATGACTCTATGTGAATGCCTCCGGCGGTGTACCGGGATGTGCAGTGAATCAAGAGTGACATGTATGAAAATCATGAACAGTGGCTTTACCACAAATACGATGTCAACTACATGATCATGCAAAGCAATATGACAATGATGGAGTGTGTCATAATAAACGGAACGGTGGAAAGTTGTATGGCAATATATCTCGGAATGGCTATAGAAATGCCATAATAGGTAGGTATGGTGGCTGTTTTGAGGAAGGTATATGGTGGGTGTATGAAACCGGCGAAAGGTGCGCGGTTTTAGAGAGGCTAGCGATGGTGGAAGGGTGAGAGTGCGTATAATCCATGGAATCAACATTAGTCATAAAGAACTCACATACTTACTGCAAAAATCTATTAGTTATCAAAACGAAGTACTACGCGAATGCTCCTAGTGTTGGGTAACATAGTAATTTCAGAAAAAATCCTACGCACACGCAAGATCATGGTGATGCATAGCAACGAGAGGGAAGAGTGTCATCCACGCACCCTCGTAGACCGCAAGCGGAAGCGTTATGACAACGTGGTTGATGTAGTCGTACGTCTTCACGATCGACCGATCCTAGTACCGAACATACGACACCTCCGTGATCTGCACACGTTCAGCTTGGTGACGTCCCGCGAACTCACGATCCAGTAGAGCTACGAGGGAGAGTTTCGTCAGCATGACGACGTGATGACGATGATGATGAAGCTACCGACACAGGGCTTCGCCTAAGCACCGCTACGATATGACCGAGGTGGATTATGGTGGAGGGGGGCACCGCACACGGCTAAGAGATCAATGATCAACTTGTGTGTCTATGGGGTGCCCCCTCCCCGTATATAAAGGAGTGGAGGAGGGGGGAGGGCCGGCCCTCCTATGGCGCGCCATGGAGGAGTCCTACTCCCACTGGGAGTAGGATTCCCCCCTTCCCTATTTGGACTAGGAGAGAAGGAAGGGGGATATAGGGAGGAAGATAAGGGGGGTGTCGCCCCCTCCTATTTCAATTCGGACCAGAGGGAGAGGGGGCGCGCGGCCTGCCCTGGTCTCCTCTCTCTCTCTCCACTATGGCCCAATAAGGCCCATACACTTACCGGGGGGTTTTGGTAACCTCCCGGTACTCCGGTAAAATCCTGATTTCACCTGGAACTATTCCGATGTCCAAATATAAGCTTCCAATATATCTATATTTATGTCTCGACGATTTCGAGACTTCTCTTCATGTCCGTGATCATATCCGGGACTCCGAACTACCTTCGGTACATCAAAAAACATAAACTCATAATACCGACCGTCACCAAACGTTAAGCGTGCGGACCCCCTACGGGTTCGAGAACTATGTAGACATGACCGAGACTCATCTCCGGTCAATAACCAATAACGGAACCTGGATGCTCATATTGGTTCCTACATATTCTACGAAGATCTTTATCGGTCAAACCGCATAACAAATACGTTGTTCCCTTTGTCATCGGTATGTTACTTGCCCGAGATTCGATCGTCGGTATCTCAATACCTAGTTCAATCTCGTTACAGGCAAGTTTCTTTATTGTTCCGTAATGCATCATCCCGCAACTAACTCATTAGTTACATTGCTTGCAAGGCTTATAGTTATGTGCATTACCGAGAGGGCCCAGAGATACCTCTCCGACAATCGGAGTGACAAATCCTAATCTTGATCTATGCCAACTCAACAAGTACCATCGGAGACACCTGTAGAGCACCTTTATAATCACCCAGTTATGTTGTGATATTTGCTAGCACACAAAGTGTTCCTCTGGTATTCGGGAGTTGCATAATCACATAGTCATAGGAACATGTATAAGTCATGAAGAAAGCAATATAAATATACTAAACGATCAAATGCTAAGCTAACGGAATGGGTCAAGTCAATCATATCATTCTCTAATGATTTGATCCCATTAATCAAATGACAACTCATGTCTATGGTTAGGAAACTTAACCACCTTTGATTCAACGAGCTAGTCAAGTAGAGGCATACTAGTGACACTTTGTTTGTCTATGTATTCACACATGTATCATGTTTCCGGTTAATACAATTCTAGCATGAATAATAAACATTTATCATGATACAAGGAAATATAAATAACAACTTTATTATTGCCTCTAGGGCATATTTCGTTCAATCTCCCACTTGCACTAGAGTCAATAATCTAGATTACGCAGTAATGATTCTAACACCCATGGAGTCTTGGTGCTGATCATGTTTTGCTCGTGAGAGAGGCTTAGTTAACGGGTCTGTAACATTCAGATCTGTATGTATCTTGCAAATATCTATGTCTCCCTCCTTGACTTGATCGCGGATGGAATCGAAGTGTCTCTTGATGTGCTTGGTTCTCTTGTGAAATCTGGATTCCTTTGCCAAGGCAATTGCACCAGTATTGTCACAAAAGATTTTCATTGGACCAGATGCACTAGGTATGACACCTAGATCGGATATGAACTCCTTCATCCAGACTCCTTCATTTGCTGCTTGTGAAGCAGCTATGTACTCCGCTTCACACATAGATCCCGCCACGACGCTTTGTTTAGAACTGCACCAACTGACAGCTCCACCGTTCAATGTAAAAACGTATCCGGTTTGCGATTTAGAATCGTCCGGATTAGTGTCCAAGATTGCATCAACGTAACCATTTACGATGAGCTCTTTGTCACCTCCATAAGCGAGAAACATATCCTTAGTCCTTTTCAGGTATCTCAGGATGTTCTTGACTGCTGTCCACTGATCCACTCCTGGATTACTTTTTTTTGAGAACTTACTCCTGGATTACTTTGGTACCTCCCTTCTAGACTTATAGCAAGTCACACATCAGGTCTGGTACACAGCATTGCATACATGATAGAGCCTATGGCTGAAGCATAGGGAACATCTTTCATTTTCTCTCTATCTTCTGCAGTGGTCGGGCATTGAGTCTTACTCAACTTCACACCTTGTAACACAGGCAAGAACCCTTTCTTTGCTTGATCCATTTTGAACTTCTTCAAAACTTTGTCAAGGTATGTGCTTTGTGAAAGTCCAATTAAGCGTCTTGATCTATCTCTATAGATCTTAATGCCCAATATGTAAGCAGCTTCACCGAGGTCTTTCATTGAAAAACTCTTATTCAAGTATCCCTTTATGCTATCCAGAAATTCTATATCATTTCCAATCAACAATATGTCATCCACATATAATATTAGAAATGCTACAGAGCTCCCACTCACTTTCTTGTAAATACAAGCTTCTCCAAAAGTCTGTATAAAACCATATGCTTTGATCACACTATCAAAACGTTTATTCCAACTCCGAGATGCTTACACGAGTCCATAGATGGATCGCTGGAGCTTGCACACTTTGTTAGCACCCTTTTGATCGATAAAACCTTCAGGTTGCATCATGTACAACTCTTCTTCCAGAAATCCATTCAGGAATGCAGTCTTTATACCCATTTGCCAAATTTCATAATCATAAAATGCAGCAATTTCTAACATGATTCGGACGGACTTAAGCATCACTACGGTGAGAAGGTCTTATCGTAGTCAACTCCTTGAACTTGTCGAAAACCTTTTGCAACAAGTCGAGCTTTGTAGACAGTAACATTAGCGTCGGCGTCAGTCTTCTTCTTGAAGATCCATTTATTCTCGATGGCTTGCGGATCATCGAGCAAGTCAACCAAAGTCCACACTTTGTTCCCATACATGGATCCCATCTCAGATTTCATGGCCTCAAGCCATTTCGCGGAATCTGGGCTCATCATCGCCTCCTCATAGTTCGTAGGTTCGTCATGGTCAAGTAACATGACCTCTAGAACAGGATTACCGTACCACTCTGGTGCGGATCTTACTCTGGTTGACCTACGAGGTTCGGTAGTAACTTGATCTGAAGTTACATGATCATCATCATTAGCTTCCTCACTAATTGGTGTAGGAGTCACAAGAACAAATTTTTGTGATGAACTACTTTCCAATAAGGGAGCATGTACAGTTACCTCATCAAGTTCTACTTTCCTCCCACTCACTTCTTTCGAGAGAAACTCCTTCTCTAGAAAGGATCCATTCTTGGCAACGAGTGTCTTGCCTTCGGATCTGTGATAGAAGGTGTACCCAATTGTCTCCTTTGGGTATCCTATGAAGACACATTTCTCCGATTTGGGTTCGAGCTTATCCGGTTGAAGCTTTTTCACATAAGCACCGCAGCCCCAAACTTTAAGAAATGACAACTTTGGTTGCTTGCCAAACCACAGTTCATATGGTGTCGTCTCAACGGATTTAGATGGTGCCCTATTTAACGTGAATGCGGCCGTCCCTAAAGCATAACCCCAAAATGATAGCGGTAAATCAGTAAGAGACATCATAGATCACACCATATCTAGTAAAGTAAAATTATGATGTTCGGACACACCATTATGCTGTGGTGTTCCGAGTGGCGTGATTTGCGAAACTATTCCGCATTCTTTCAAATGAAGACCAAACTCGTAACTCAAATATTCTCCTCCACAATCAGATCGTAGAAACTTTATTTTCTTGTTACGATGATTTTCCACTTCACTCTGAAATTCTTTGAACTTTTCAAATGTTTCAGACTTATGTTTCATTAAGTAGATATACCCATATCTCCTCAAATCATCTGTGAAGGTGAGAAAATAACGATGCCCGCCGCGAGCCTCAACATTCATCGGACCACATACATCAGTACGTATGATTTCCAACAAATCTGTTGCTCGCTCCATTGTTCCGGAGAACGGCGTTTTAGTCATCTTGCCCATGAGGCATGGTTCGCAAGTACCAAGTGATTCATAATCAAGTGATTCCAAAAGTCCATCGCAATGGAGTTTCTTCATGCGCTTTACACCAATATGACCCAAACGGCAGTGCCACAAATAAGTTGCACCATCATTATCAACTTTGACTCTTTTGGCTTCAATATTATGAATATGTGTATCACTACTATCGAGATTCATCAAAAATAGACCACTCTTCAAGGGTGCATGACCATAAAAGATATTACTCATATAAATAGAACAACCATTATTCTCAGATTTAAATGAATAACCGTCTCGCATCAAACAAGATCCAGATATAATGTTCATGCTCAATGCTGGCACCAAATAATAAATATTGAGGTCTAAAACTAATCTCGAAGGTAGATGTAGCGGCAGCGTGCCGATCGCGATCACATCGACTTTGGAACCATTTCCCGCGTGCATCATCACCTCGTCCTTAGCCAATCTTTGCTTAATCCGTAGTCCCTGTTTCAATATTAGCAACAGAACCAGTATCAAATACCCAGGTGCTACTGCAAGCATTAGTAAGGTACATATCAATAACATGTATATCACATATACCTTTGTTCACCTTGCCATCCTTCTTATACGCCAAATACTTGGGGCAGTTCCGCTTCCAGTGACCAGTCCCTTTGAAGTAGAAGCACTCAGTCTCAGGCTTAGGTCAAGACTTGGGCATCTTCACTTGAGCAACAACTTGCTTGCCGTTCTTCTTGAAGTTCCCCTTCTTCCCTGTACCCTTTTTCTTGAAACTAGTGGTCTTGTTGACCATCAAAACTTGATGCTCCTTCTTGATTTCTACCTCTGCAGCCTTTAGCATTGCGAAGAGCTCGGGAATTTTCTTATCCATCCCTTGCATGTTATAGTTCATCACGAAGCTCTTGTATCTTGGTGGCAGTGATTGAAGAATTCTGCTAATGACACTATCATCCGGAAGATTAACTCCCAATTGAATCAAGTGATTATTATACCCAGACATTTTGAGTATATGCTCACTGACAGAACTATTCTCCTCCATCTTGCAGTTGTAGAACTTATTGGAGACTTCATATCTCTCAATCCAGGCATTTGCTTGAAATATTAACTTCAACGCCTGGAACATCTCATATGCTCCATGACGTTCAAAACATCGTCGAAGTCCCGGTTCTAAGCTGTAAAGCATGGCACACTGAACTATCGAGTAGTCATCAGCTTTACTCTGCCAGACGTTCATAACATCTGGCGTTGCTCCTACAGCGGGTTTGGCACCTAGCGGTGCTTCCAGGATGTAATTCTTCTATGCAGCAATGATGATAATCCTCAAGTTACGGACCCAGTCCGTGTAATTGCTACCATCATCTTTCAACTTTGCTTTCTCAAGGAACGCATTAAAATTCAACGGAACAACAACACGGGCCATCTATCTACAACAACATTGACATGCAAAATACTATCAGGTACTAAGTTCATGATAAATTAAAGTTCAATTAATCAGATTACTTAAGAGCTCCCACTTAGATAGACATCCCTCTAATCATCTAAGTGATCACGTGATCCATATCAACTAAACCATGTCCAATCATCACGTGAGATGGAGTAGTTTTGAATGGTGAACATCACTATGTTGATCATATCTACTATATGATTCACGCTCGACCTTTCGGTCTCAGTGTTCCGCGGCCATATCTGCATATGCTAGGCTCGTCAAGTTTAACCCGAGTATTCTGCGTGTGCAAAACTGGTTTGCACCCGTTGTATGTAAACGTAGAGCTTATCACACCCGATCATCACGTGGTGTCTCGGCACGACAAACTTTCGCAACAGTGCATACTCAGGGAGAACACTTATACCTTGAAATTTTGTGAGAGATCATCTTATAATGCTACCGTTGATCTAAGCAAAATAAGATACATAAAGGATAAACATCACATGCAATCAATATAAGTGATATGATATGGCCATCATCATCTTGTGCCTTTGATCTCCATCTCGAAAGCATCGTCATGATCACCATCATCACCGGCGCGACACCTTGATCTCCATCGTAGCATCGTTGTCGTCTCGCCAACTATTGCTTCTACGACTATCACTACCACTTAGTGATAAAGTAAAGCAATTACATGGCGATTGCATTTCATACAATAAAGCGACAACCATATGGCTCCTGTTAGTTGCCTATAACTTTGTTACAAAACATGATCATCTCATACAATAAAATTTAGCATCATGTCTTGACCATATCACATCATAGCATGCCCTGCAAAAGCAAGTTATACGTCCTCTACTTTGTTGTTGCAAGTTTTACGTGGCTGCTATGGGCTGAGCAAGAACCGTTCTTACCTACGCATCAAAACCACAACGATATTTCGTCAACTATGTGCTGTTTTAACCTTCACAAGTACCGGGCGTAGCCACACTCGATTCAACTAAAGTTGGAGAGACTGACACCCGCCAGCCACCTGTGTGCGAAGCACGTCAGTAGAACCAGTCTCGCGTAAGCGTACGCGTAATGTCGGTCCGGGCCGCTTCATCCAACAATACCGCCGAATCAAAGTATGACATGCTGGTAAGCAGTATGACTTGTATCGCCCACAACTCACTTGTGTTCTACTCGCGCATATATGTGACGCCCCCGATTCAATCGTTCACTAATCATACACGCAAACGTGTACGATCAAGATCAGGGACTCACAGGAAGATATCACAACATAAATCTAAAATAAAATAAGTCATACAAGCATCATAATAGAAGTCAGGGGCCTCGAGGGCTCGAATACAAGTGCTCGATCATACACGAGTCAGCGGAAGCCACAATATCTAAGTACACACATAAGTTAAACAAGTTGCCATAAGATGGCTAGCACAAACTGGGATACAGATCGAAAGAGACGCATGCCTCCTGCCTAGGATCCTCCTAAACTACTCCTGGTCGTCGTCAGTGGGCTGCACGTAGTAGTAGGCACCTCCAGTGTAGTAGGAGTCATCGTCGACGGTGGCGTCTGGCTCCTGGGCTCCAGCATCTGGTTGCGACAACCAGGAAGAAGGGAAAAGGGGGAAAAGGGGGAGCAAAGCAACCGTGAGTACTCATCCAAAGTACTCGCAAGCAAGGATCTACACTACATATGCATGTGTGTATGTGTAAAGGGGCCATATCGGTGGACTGAACTGCAGAATGCCAGAATAAGAGGGGGATAGCTAATCCTATCGAAGACTACGCTTCAGGCCACCTCCATCTTGCACCATGTAGAAGAGAGTAGATGGTAAGTTCACCAAGTAGCATCGTATAGCATACTCCTACCCGGCGATCCTCTCCTCGTCGCCCTGTTAGAGAGCGACCACCGGGTTGTATCTGGCACTTGGAAGGGTGTGTTTTATTGAGTATCCGGTTCTAGTTGTCATAAGGTCAAGGTACAACTCCAAGTCGTCCTGTTACCGCAGAATACGGCTATTCGAATAGATAAACTTCCCTGCAGGGGTGCACCACATAACCCAAGACGCTCGATCCCATTTGGCCGGACACACTTTCCTGGGTCATGCCTGGCCTCGAAAGATCAACACGTCGCAACCCCACCTAGGCACAACAGAGAGGTCAGCACGCCGGTCTAAATCCTATGGCGCAGGGGTCTGGGCCCATCGCCCATTGCACACCTGCATGTTGCGTGGGCGGCAGGAAGTAGACCTAGCCTAGCAAGCATTCCAGTCCAATCCAGCGTGCGCCGCTCAGTCGCTGACGTCACGAAGGCTTCGGCTGATACCACGACGCGGAGTGCCCATAACTGTTCCCACGTAGTTGGTTAGTGCGTATAGGCCAGTGGACAGACTCAGATCAAATACCAAGATCTCGTTAAGCGTGTTATTATGAAGTAACCGCGAACACCGACCAGGGCCAGGCCCACCTCTCGCCTAGGTAGTCTCAACCTGCCCTATCACTCCGCCCGAAAGATCCACTCGCGGGTACTCCAAGAGCCGACCCGACTTTAGTCACCACAGGTATCATGTAAAGTATATAAGTATACACCCGTGATCACCTTCCGAGTGATCACGGCCTGATAGTATAGCAAGGCAGACGGACAAGACTGTAGGGCCACAGATGGAATACTAGCATCCTATACTAAGCATGTAGGATTGCAGGTAAAGGTAACAACAGTAGTAGCAAGGACAGGCTATGCAGCAGAATAGGATTAACGGAAAGCAGTAACAAGCTACACTACTCTAATGCAAGCAGTAGAGAGTAGAATAGGCAACATCTGGTGATCATGGGGGGGGCTTGCCTGGAAGCTCAGCCAAGAAGGAGGGGTCGTCAACACCGTAGTCGTACTGGGTAGCAGCGGCGTCGGTCTGGGAGTCTAGCGAGAGAAGAGGGGGAAGAAATAATAAATATAATGCAAACAGATGTATGACGATGCATGACATGGCAATGAGCGTTGATAGGGGGTTCCCAATCGTGGTAGTAGGTGATACCGGCGAAGGGGGTAAACATCCGGGAAAGTATTCCCGGTGTTTCGCGTTTTCGGATAAATGAACCGGAGGGGGAAAATTGCGAGTTCGATAGGTTAGGGATGCGTGGCCGACGAACGGGCTGCGTATCCGGATTCATCTCGTCGTTCTAAGCAACTTTCATGTACAAAGTTTTTTCATCCGAGCTACGGTTTATTTTATGTTAATTTTAAAAGATTTAATCATGACGTCATCATGACGTCAGCAGTCAACAGAGGTGTTGACTGGTCAAACTGACGTGAGGGTCCTGCCTGCCATACTCTGTTTAGGTTAATTAGGATTTTAGCTAAACTAATTACTGTTTAACTAAACTAACTAGTTGATTAGATTAATTAATTATGATTAATTAACTTAATTAATTCTTTAATTAATTAATTAATTAATTTAATTATTATTTATTTATTTATTGTTTTTTAATTCTTTCTTTTTTTAAAAAACGTTCTTGGGCTGGGCTCGGTTTGTCATAGGCCCTAGGGGCCTTAACGGGCGCTGGGTGCAGCCCGAGCGGGCGCATGCCCAGGGGCGCGTGGGACGGCGGACCTGGCAGGGCGCCGGAGCCTGGGGAGGCCGGTGGCTTGGGGCCTACAGTGAGGGGTGAAGCGGTGGGGGGGGGGGGTTGGCTAAGCAGCGTGGCAGCAGCGGCGGGCGCGCGGAGCACGTAGCAGACGGGCAAGGCATCGAGCGCGCGTGCGAGGCGAGCAGGGTGAGGCCACCGAGGGGGACGGTGGCGGCTGGAGCAGGCGACGAAGAGGCGGCCTCGAGAGCGGCGTGAGGTGTGGGCGAGGGACGGCCGGCGAGGTTGGAGGCAGGTGTAGTGGGGCTCGACGAGCACCAGGCGCGGTGGCTGCGGGTGAGGCGCGGCGAACGAGAGGAGGAGAGGCTAGGGGCGACCGGGCTGCAGCGGGCGAGGAGCAGCGGTAGGAGCAGAGGGCGTGGCCGCGGGAACGCGGCTATGCGCGCGGGCGAGCGCGGGGACGCGGGGCAGCAGGAGCAGAGCGGGGCGGTTGGCGGCAGCAGCAGGCGTTCGCGGGCGCGCGACGTAGTGAGCGGGGGAGGGCTTGCGATGGGGTCCGAAGCGGGTGATGTGCGCGCGCCGGACGTGGCCGTGGCCGTGAGTGCGTGCTCGAGGGAGACAGGAGGAGGGGAGGAGGGGCGCGCGCTCATGGTGGTTGTAGGGGAGTGGTAGCGGGGCGCAAGGTGGAGGTCGGGGACGTCGCGACGGAGAGGAGGCAAGCCGGCGATGGCGTCCGGCAAGGTAGCTCCGGTGACGAGGTGACGGCACGACAGCGGGGCGGCGTCGGGCGGCTCGGCGGTCGGTTCCCTTCCTCGATCCAGATCGGATCGGGGGGTGGGTGCTGACGAGGGGGAGTGGGGGAGTGGGTGGTGGCTAGGGTTGGACCAGGGGGAGTGGGGGTTATGGGGAGTGGGGGAGTGGCCGGTTGGGCCGACCGGCAGCTGGGCAAGAGCCCAGTGGGGGGGGGGTCTTTTCTATCTTTTGTTTGTTAGTTTTGTTTTTCCCTTTGTATTTTATTTTCTTTTATTCATTTTTCTTTTCTGTTCTATTTAATTCAGGTCATTTAAGCATTATATAAAACTGTGTCTTCTTCACCATAATTATCTATGTAATATTTAGTACAAATCGAATATTTTTGTTTTAATGTTTGAAAACTTTTATTATTTACCAAATTTTGAATTTGAATTTTGGACCGGTTTTGATCTAACGATAGATTAGCAACAGTAATGGAGGTGACGTGGCATCATTAGCATAGTATCACTGTAGCTTAATTATGCGGGCGTCACAATTCTCCTCCACTACAAGAAATCTCGTCCCGAGATTTAAGAGGCCGACTAAGGGGAAAAAGTTTGGTTCCAAAATTCTAACGAATTCTTCTTGGTCTAGGTAGCTCTTCTCGAGGAGTTAATCACTCTCGTTGATGTCTTAATTTCTCTGCTTCGGGTTATCGTGATGTAGTCGGCATTCTTTCTTCGAGAACTCCATTGTACGTACGAAGGACAAGGGGTGGGCATTCCGGGAGAGCTGACCTCTGCGAGGTCGACTATCTGGTCGATACATCGAGGAAGGTGGCGGAAGTAACTCTCGAATTGGAACTTAAGAAAATATCAAGAGCAAAGTAAGGAGGTATCATGGGAAGTTTCAAGCGGGCAGGCAATCGTTCGATGCCTGAAACAGATCGTGAAAGGGGTTCAAAGCAAGGGGAATAAGTATTATGCCTGATACCAGAATTGATGATCTCTCGAAAGGTGGGTCGTGAATTACAAATGAGACCACGCGCGAGGAATAACTTTGGAACAAGGGGATGTACAGGAGAGTCAGGTTTCGATCCTGTGGAATTGTGGGTTATGGGCCCACCACGTGGGTTAAAAGTAGGAGGAGCGATGACATCTTGCATGGTCATGATAGCAAGACATGTCAAAGGGTAGTCTGTCAGTATGTCGGCAACAGCGTCGGTACCAAGGGCGAGGGACGAAGAGAACCATTTTCCTGCTCGTTGAACGAGGCGGACCAATAGGCAAAGTTCTCGTCCATCGGCGGCTACCGAAATGTCATCAACAATAGTAATAGGGTCTTGCTGACAGAATTGTACACCGAGGTGTTTACATAAGCAGAAGAATATTACTTCTTAGATCATATAGATCATAAGAAAGGTTAAACCAAACAACGGAAAGGAAAATATGATTATCAGATTAAACAGAACAATGGAAAGGAAAATGTGTTTAAACACATATTTCAAGGGTATATCCTTCCCAAGGACAAGCAGAGCATGATATCCATGATAGGATATTACATAGAAAACCCTTTAGGAGAGGGGAGAGAAATATCATGACATTACCCATACAACGGTGTTTGGATAATTGATAAAGAAAAGTTTAGCATTGTGGTTCAAATGTTCTTGTTGAAAATCGGAGTACCACACACATGCTTCGAGATAGTATTGACATGGTCTTCAAGCAAAGATCGAACTTGGATACACAAAGGATTCATCAGGAACAACCTATAGAATAAGTCTTACGATTTCCTCATGGAAGAATGGTTAACCTTGCTAAATAGGAAACTGAAAACAATAGGTCCTCCAGCAAGGTGTGCTAGGCATGACATCACCTTACGGATATATAAGGACCAATGTTATAACTCTAGGAAATATGTCCCAACCATCATATCTGACCGAGATTCAGATCTGATTGGTGTCAGGATAACTCAGACTCGGGATGCCTGAGAAGAAAGGTGCAACACAAATTGTCAAGATGACATTATAAGATTCTCGATAAATGAACTATGGAAGCGAGTTCCGAAACAAGAGTTTATCAGTAAACTAGCGAGAGGATGAGGAGGTGGCGGATGGAATCAGCGACAATTCATCAAGATTAACAAAAGTTGGATTTCCACAATTATGTGAACAAGGAGATAACATTTTTCAGATCAAATGGTATAATGATGTATGTTTGACGAAAACATACGCAATTAAACGTTGGTTGAAAGGTGCACCCGGAATATGGGCTTATGTCGCATGATCAATGTTAGAGTGGTGATTCAATAACCAATAGTCTGAGGATGAACTATCGGCCATTAATTTCAAAGCAACGGGGTTGCTTGAATTACAGAGTCTAAGCAGCATCGTTCACTTGTCGATATTCCTGGTTAGCCAATATGGGGATCAAGAAAGAATGGTGCTTGTGAGAAGTATCACTACACCAAGAATTCTTGAGAGGTGGAGCAATCCTCACAACATCCTTGACATAAAAGACAGTAATACTTCAAGGTAGAACATAACATAAGTCGGATAACAAAAAACTCAAGTTATAACACAAAACAAGAACAAGTTTTGTGTTGGAGGGAATGCAAGAATGTTGTCGATGCTAATACCAATAATCGAGGGGAAAGGATGGTATTTCCCATCATGAATTCGATTCACACTTGGAAGAAGTCATATCATTGTTGATGATGATCATGACACATTTGTCGAGAGATTTCATTAAGATGTAATCGATCGGCGATGACAACAAGTCAAAGGAATGATGGAGCGAAAGGTTATTGGAACCATGGGTGCGACACAACTCGAAATCAAGCTTGTTGTTCAAGGAAAAATGAAATGACAAGGAAGATCGACGTAAGCTTAGCTCATCATCAAAAATTTGTGCTCGGGGAAGAAGGACCGGGCAGCAGAGTTAAAATTTTGCATGTAATGATATAGCCGATCAGGTTAGGAATGACTTGGGGGATTAATAAACTCATAAGCAATGAAATTTACTTAGAGTTATTGATTCAGAGTGTGAAACTGATTCACTGATCGGTGTTCTCAGTTGACAAACAACCCAGCACCCATGAAGTGACAATGATAGGGAAAGGTAGTACTTCATTAAAAGTTCATAAGATGTAGTGCAATGGCATGATATCCTCGAGATACCAGGGGTAATACTCGAAGGTAGATCAAAATAGAGATTGGGCAGACGTAATGATCTGTAGAAGGCAAGTACTTTTAACTTGTCCGAGAATGGGATCAAAGGAGAGAAATCACGGCCGGAACCACGATTGCAAAGGGCAAAATCATAGGTACAAGATCAAATTATGAAAAGTGAAAAATTATTGTTACGAGAAGCTATCATGATAAGCTCAACATTGTTTCCATGGGCATGAACACAAAGTTCAAGGTCGACTCCCACTTCTCCAATGTATAACTTTAAATCACTCCTCGCCTTCGACGAAGTTGTAGTGTAGAAATTTATCTGGCATGGCACCAGTAGAGTATGACCCGTAGAAGTTCCCGGGTTCATACAGATTAGGGAAGGCATTGGTTCAACCCATCGGGGCATCTTAGGAACATATACCACAAGCTTCGAGAGTAATTATCACCAGCTCGAAAACAGAGCATGGTTGGCCAAATCCGAGAATATGTTTTACTAATGGCATTATGTATGAGGGAGAGAACTTCCCAAGTGATTGAATAGGAAGGACGCTCTCGGATAAAACCCAACAAAGGTTTCGATGGTCCCCAAGGGATCTGATATGAGCATCGGTACTCAACCAGAGAAAGAATGCAAGGAGATTAGATTATAGAAACAACTGACTAATTCAAAGCTCAAAGGCAAAGGATTATAATTTCCAAATCAAGGGATCAGAGGCAAACACTCTGATTAAGGATGGATAAGTTGAGTAGGCTTAGGGGTACAATCAACGGTAATTGGATTGGTTCAAAACCAGCTCACGTTTAAAATAACATCTGAGCCGGAAGGATAATTTTCAAGGAATAACTGATGATTGCATGCATTCACAGACATGTTGAATCAACAGGATCATAATGTCAATCATAAGGATTTTAATGGTCATTGCTAGACAAATGGAATTGTCCAGACTGCAAGCAGACAAGTATTTGCAGAGCAATAGTTGGCAGAGGATTACCGGAAGATTGGGTAGTATTTCAATGTATCTAGTGAATCCTATGAACAACTAGTAATGAACGGTTCCTCGATAAGTGTGAAGAAACAAATCGTAGGGATATTTTTGCGACAAGGAACCGTAAGGCAGTGGCACAAGGGATTCTTTGAACAACGATGAGTAATACAGGGTATCTTGTAATAACAAGACCAACTGGGGATGAATGTAAGAATGGCAGGTGCATGTAGTTATCCATAAGGGTTGACGGCGGAAGGGGAATTGCAAACGCGATGAACACAAGTTCTCGGGATAATATCAGAGAGTATCATCGGGGTCTTCTAATGAATCGGGCCCTCATTTGGAATGAAGGGGCTCTCCGGGAGAAAGTAGTTACGAGATCCTAGTTTTAGAGTTAGCAAAATCATTTAACCCAAATAGAAGAGAGATCAGAGTCCCAGAGTAAGGATCGAGGAGTAAAAGGTTCTAATACCACCCAATGGCGACATGGGCCCGTAAGACACACAACCATGTTACTAAAAAGTTTTGCAATGTCTAGACTCGACTTCGTCCAAGGAGTGTGGAAGGGGGATTCCTACAGGCAGTCGGCTCTGATACCAACTTGTGACGCCCCCGATTCAATCATACACGCAAACGTGCATGATAAAGGTCAGGGACTCACGGGAAGATATCACAACACAACTCTAAAATAAAATAAGTCATACTAGCATCATAATACAAGCCAGGGGCCTCGAGGGCTCGAATACAAGTGCTCGATCATAGACGAGTCAGCGGAAGCAACAGTATCTGAGTACAAACATAAGTTAAACAAGTTGCCATAAGATGGCTAGCACAAACTGGGATACAGATCGAAAGAGACACATGCCTCCTGCCTGGGATCCTCCTAAACTACACCTGGTCGTCGTCAGCGGGCTGCACGTAGTAGTAGGCACCTCCGCTGTAGTAGGAGTCATCGTCGATGATGGCGTCTGGCTCCTGGGCTCCAGCATCTGGTTGCGACAACCAGGAAGAAGGGAAAAGGGGGAGCAAAGCAACCGTGAGTACTCATCCAAAGTACTCGCAACCAAGGATCTACACTACATATGCATGGGTATATGTGTAAAGGGGCCATATCGGTGGACTGAACTACAAAATGCCAGAATAAGAGGGGTATAGCTAATCCTATCGAAGACTACGCTTCAGGACACCTCCATCTTGCACCATGTAGAAGAGAGTAGATGGTAAGTTCACCAAGTAGCATCGTATAGCATACTCCTACCCGGCGATCCTCTCATCGTCGCCCTATTAGAGAGCGACCACCGGGTTGTATCTGGCACTTGGAAGGGTGTGTTTTATTGAGTATCCGGTTCTAGTTGTCATAAGGTCAAGGTACAACTCCAAGTCGTCCTGTTACCGAAGATCATGGCTATTCTGATAAATAAACTTCCCTGCAGGGGTGCACCACATAACCCAAGACGCTCGATCCCATTTGGCCGGACACACTTTCCTGGGTCATGCCCGGCCTCAGAAGGTCAACACGTCGCAGCCCCACCTAGGCACAACAGAGAGGTCAGCACGCCGGTCTAAATCCTATGGCGCAGGGGTCTGGGCCCATCGCCCATTGCACACATGCATGTTTCTTGGGCGGCCGGAAGCAGACCTAGCCTAGCAGGTGTTCTAGTCCAATCCGGTGCACGACACTTAGTCGCTGACGTCACGAAGGCTTTGGCTGATACCACGACGCCGAGTGCCCATAACTGTTCCCGCATAGTTGGTTAGTGCGTATAGGCCAGTGGCCAGACTCAGATGAAATACCAAGATCTCGTTAAGCATGTTATTATGAAGTAACCGCGAACGCCGACCAGGGCCAGGCCCACCTCTCGCCTAGGTGGTCTCAACCTTCCCTGTCGCTCCGCCACAAAGATCCAATCACGGGGACTCCAAGAGCCGACCCGACTTTAGTCACCACAGGTATCATGTAAAGTATATAAATATATACCCGTGATCACCTCCCGAGTGATCACGGCCCGATAGTATAGCAAGGCAGATGGACAAGAATGTAGGGCCACAGATGGAGTACTAGCATCCTATACTAAGCATGTAGGATTGCAGGTAAAGGTAACAACAGTAGTAGCAAGGACAGGCTATGCAGCAGAATAGGATTAAGGGAAAGCAGTAACAAGCTACACTACTCTAATACAAGTAGTAGAGAGTAGAATAGGCGATATCTGGTGATCAGGGGGGGCTTGCCTGGAAGCTCAGCCGAGAAGGAGGGGGCGTTAACACCGTAGTCGTACTGGGTAGCAGCGGCGTCGGTTTGGGAGTCTAGCGAGAGAAGAGGGGGAAGAAACAAGAAATATAATGCAAAAAAATGCATGACGATGCATGACATGGCAATGAGTGTTGCTAGGGGGTGCCCAATCGCGGTAGTAGGTGATACCGGCGAAGGGGGGAAACATCCGGGAAAGTATTCCCGGTGTTTCGCGTTTTCGGACAAATGAACCGGAGTGCGAAAGTTGTGAGTTCGATAGGTTAGGGATGTGTGGCGGACAAACGGGCTACGTATTCGGATTCATCTCGTCGTTCTGAGCAACTTTCATGTACAAAGTTTTTCTATCCGAGCTACGGTTTATTTTATATTAATTTTAAAAGATTTAATCATTTTTAGAATTTATTCAATTATTTTAATTCAACTTTATCCAGAATAATGTATGCTGACATCATCATGATGTCAGCATGATGTCAGCAGTCAACAGAGGTGTTGACTGGTCAAACTGACGTGAGGGTCCCGCGTGTCATACTCTCTTTAGGTTAATTAGGATTTTAGCTAAACTAATTATGTCGGTGTACTAAAGTAGGGGTACCTTAGTATCCCGAACTTGTGCACGAGCAGTCGCAGCACCCCGCGGCAAGGCTTGCCAGGTGTCCGCCAAGGCCCTTCACTGGCCCCTTTGGAGCCATTCAAGGACAAAGTATCCAAGTCAAGGAAACAAGACCCCGGCAAGAGGAACTTGCCGGGGGGTCATGCAAGGCCCCGGCAAGAGGAGCTTGCCGGGAAGGCCACTCGATGCACAAGATGCCGGCAAGAGGAGCTTGACGGGGGGACCAACCAAGGCATTTCAAGAGACTTGCCGCGACGCGCCCCGCGTCCCGGCAAGGCCCGGCGAGCGACAAGCTCCCAGACACGGCAAGACAGCGGCCGCGGCAAGGAGCTTGCCGCGGCAAGTTACCACCTCGTGCCCGCGCTCCAGCTCACCCACCAACGTGTCACTCTAGGGCTCTTCCAGGCGCACGTGGCGGGAGGCTGTGCAGCTAGGGGTATGCGGTGGCATGCAGCGCTGACAAGATAGCCATCGTGGCAAACGATGGCGCCCCTGACGGTCCATTTCAGCACTGTTTGGGTGACACAGACGGGCATTTAATGCCCTTGTCCCCTGCCGTCAGGGTTAGGTATGATACACTGTACAGCCACTGTGCAAACAGCTGTACCCACCGCAGCTCTTTTCCATTTTTACCCTTCTCTACGCTGCCACCTGTTGGAGACCCCTTGAGCATATAAAAGGAGGCCCATGCGCACGTAGAGAGGGGGACGAACCCGAGAACGCTGACGCTCGGCCTTGTAGCAGCTGGTACTGTAGCATCTAGTGCTCCCGAGCAAGAACCCAATACAATCCACAAAGCAGCCATACGGTTTTACGCATCCGTGCGGCCCGAAGCTGCGTAAAAACTGCTCGTGTGCTTCGCCTCGATCCACTCTTCGTGCGACCTCCGCCCCCCGCCGAACCGAAAGGGGCTTCGTCCCCATAGGTGCTCGTGGAGGCAGTTTCCCCCGACATCTTTGGCGCGCCAGGTAGGGGGCGTCGAGGTTGTGTGAACCTGATCCGGCGTTCGCGCGAGCTAAATCTTCGTCGACTTCATCGACATGCCACCGAAGAAGAAGGCTTCGGAGGTAGCTGCTCCGTCCGCGTCGAATCCGCTGCCCCCGGAGCAAACGGGTGGTGGGGAAGACGTCGGCGGAGGAACGGGCGTAGGCGAGGGAGCTCACGGTGCGGCCAAATCCAAGGACAAGGCCGCGCAGACCTCGGCGTCCGTACACGTACCGCGCCCATCTCAGGAGGCGCGGGACCCACAGCGTCATGGTACCCACGG
Organism: Aegilops umbellulata; assembly: GCA_032464435.1. NCBI lineage: Eukaryota > Viridiplantae > Streptophyta > Magnoliopsida > Poales > Poaceae > Aegilops > Aegilops umbellulata. The sequence goes on from CP136056.1 coordinate 349,080,048, forward strand.
TACCATACGTTCGTTGGACCAAGATCGAGTTGGTGGATCTCAAGGCGCTCAAGACCAGCATGCGCGCCAACATGCTGGCACGAGCAGGGCACGGTCGCCTGGACGAGATGTTGCTCCTTCTAACGTAGTTAGAAGTCCGAGCATATCCCGCTCCTCGCACCGTTCGCAGCCGCTACCCGCCACTCGAGCGGAAGCTTTGGCGCGAGCTCAACTGCTCCTAGATTTTCCTCCAACGCCGGACAAGATCGACGACTGGAGGGCCACCATTCAGAGTCTCATCGGATTTGCCAACGGCGACACTCCACGGCAGCCGGGTACACCGCAGCCGTGGCAAGACTGCCAAACGCAGGCCGATGGTGACAAGACCGCTGGGGGTGCAACCACCGTGCACTCCCCGCCTCGAAGGCCAAGATCGCCGACTCGTCGGATCCACGTCGATAGCGGCTCAAAACCGCGTCGTCGGATCCGCGAACTCGTAGCGATCAACGCCAAGTTCTTCACGAACGTAAGCAAGAAGACGATCGTACTCGCATCGAGCGCCAAAGGGAAACGCGGCATCGATCAGACCAGCACGCTGAGCCCTCTATCAACATGCATGTGCCAGGGGAACCAGGCGACCTGCCATAAAAGGTAGGCTGCCCTGCGTTTACCCGTGAGCTGCGGCAAGTCCAGTGGCCAAGCACGAAGAATTTCAAGCCAGATGTGCCAGATAAGTACGACGGCAAGTCGCATCCGTCGGAGTTCCTCAGCATCTACACCATTGCGGTGCAAGCTGCCGGGGGGCGTGAGGACAAGATCCTTGCCAACTACTTCCCGCTGGTGCTCAAGCCTAACGTCAGATCCTGGCTCATGCACTTGCCGGACAACTCCATATCCTCCTGGGGAGACCTATGCCATCAGTTTGTCGGCGCCTTTACGGGCGGCCACAAACCCCATGGTCAAGCGAGCGACCTTCATCTGCTCGTCCAGAAGGAAGGAGAGACCCTGCGCAAGTTCATTCAGAGATTCAGCCGTGTGCACTACAACATCCCAGATATCCACCCTGCCACGGTCATCAGCGCATTCCATCAGAACGTGCGCAACCGTAGGATGCGGGAGGAGATGGAGATGTGCAAGATCAAGGACGTCAGTGAGCTATATGCCCTGGCCGACAAGTGCGCACGTGCTGAGGAAGGGAGGAAACTCCCTGGAGAGAACACAGGAGCAGAAGGATCTGACAGTGACGATGCTGCCCCGACAAGGAGAAACCGGTGGCGGAACAACAGGAAGAAGACAGGCAAATATGTGCTAGTTGTTGAGCAGTCCGGCAACGGAGGCGGCGCCGAGAAGGCCAAGGCTAGTGGCTCCGGCAAGGAGGTTGCCGCATGCACCAACTGCCAGGCGGTGGCGGTCGCCGACAAGCACGACGGCACCAACAAACAGTACTGCAAGATCCACCGGACCACGGGCCATGACCTCCAGAGCTGCAAGAAGGTCGAGCAGCTTGTCGAGCTGCAAAAGGCCGAATACCAGCGACTTGACAAGGAGAAGGCCCAAGGAGGTGCTGGGAGTTCAGGCACGAAGTGCCCCGGCCTGGGAGGACGCTGCGACAAGGCCAAGCAGCGGCAAGGAGACAGACCTCCCTGTGGCCGCGACAAGGATGAAGACGACGGCGACGACAAAGATATGGATGATGTCGAGACCAGCGAGCAGGAGTTCCAGAAAGCCACAGAAGTCTTATGCGTTGACGGTGGTGCTTCTCTGCATACTTCACACCACCAGCTCAAGCGGTGGGTTCGGGAAGTCAATGCAGCAGAACCACCCATCGAGTCACGCAAGCTTCTGAGATGGTCCAGCACGCCTATAATATTTGACATTGAGAACCACCCTGATCGCACAACTGCGGTCGGGTGTTTGCCGATGTTGGTTTCACCAACTATCCGCAACCTCAAGGTCACTAAGATGCTAGTTGACGACGGGGCCAGCTTGAACTTGATCTCCTCTGCTGTACTCCAGAAACTCCAAGTCCCTGACAGCGAGCTCGAAGAGACCGGCACATTCCAAGGAATCAACCCGGGGAGGAGCAAGCCGAAGGGGAAGATCACGTTGCCGGTGACATTTGGCAGCGAGATGAACTTCAGAACTGAGAGGGTCACTTTTGACGTTGCCGATTTTCCATTGCCTTACAATGGGATCCTCGGCCGTCCAGCGCTCGCCAAGTTCATGGCGGCCTCTCACTACACGTACAACATGCTGAAGATGCCCGGCCCGATAAGTGTTATCTCTGTACCTGGGGACAAGAAAGATGCTCTTATCTGTGCTGACAAGATCTACCGGGAAGCAGCAGCCGCAACGGATCACGAGCCACTTGCCGCTGAAGCTCCTGGGGGGAAGAAGAAGACCAAGTCCGGCAAGAGCTCTGATGCCCACTCCGGCAAGCGCACCTCTTCGGAGTGTTGCGCTACCGTCGAGGACGCACCATCGAGCTCCACCGGCAAGTGTAAGAAGAAGGCAATGGCAGCTCCGCCAGCGACCAAGAAGGTGCCCGCCAAGGAGGATGGCACTGGTGGTACCTTCACCATCAGTGCCACGCTCGACCCCAAATAGGAAAGCGCGCTCATTGCTTTCCTGCGGGCGAATGTCGATGTGTTTGCCTGGCAACCGTCTGACATCCCCGGCATTCCCAGGAAAGTAATTGAGCACCACCTTGCCGTCTGTCCTCACGCGCGGCCCGTCAAGCAAAAAGTCAGGAAGCAAGCAGTGGAGCGCCAAGAATTCATTGCAGAAGAAATCAAGAAATTGGAAGCGGCAGGCCTCGTCAGAGGAGTGCTCCATCCTACGTGGTTGGCCAATCCTGTAGTCGTGCACAAGGCTAATGGGAAATGGAGGCTTTGTATCGACTTCACTGATGTCAGTAAAGCTTGTCCCAAAGATCCGTTTCCCTTGCCGCGCATCGACCAGATTGTTGACTCCACGACTGGATGTGACCTGCTTTCATTCCTTGATGCATATTCAGGATACCATCAGATCTTCATGGCAGAAGAGGATGAGGAGAAGACCGCATTCATCACTCCATGTGGCACGTACTGTTTCGTACGGATGCCTTTCGGTTTGAAGAATGCTGGTTCAACATTTGCAAGGGTAGTCCATACCGCTTTTGAGCCCCAGATTCACAGAAATATGGAAGCCTACATGGATGACATAGTGGTCCAGAGCAAGGACAGGGCTACTCTGATTCAAGATTTGGATGAGACATTTGCAAATCTACGCAAGATCAGCCTCAAGCTCAACCCCGAGAAGTGTGTGTTTGGAGTCCCTTTCGTCAAGCTTCTCGGGTTCTTCGTGTCTCAGCGAGGGATTGAAGCCAATCCCGACAAGATCAAGGCCATCGAGCAGATTGAAGAACCGAAGCGCGTCAAGGATGTGCGAAGACTTGCCGGTTGCGTGGCGGCTCTCAGCAGGTTTATCTCTAAGTCTGCCGAACGCGCCCTGCCGTTCTTCAAAATTTTGAAGAAGGCAGGTCCGATGAAATGGACTCCGGAAGCGGAGGCTGCGCTGCAAGACTTGAAGAGATACCTGTCCTCCACTCCAATACTTGTCGCGCCTAAGCCATAAGAGAAGTTGCTGCTGTATCTGGCGGCAACCAACCAAGTGGTTAGTGCTGCGTTAGTAGCGGAGAGGGAGGCAGATGATGAGCCAGCAACCGCGGCAAGCGCATCCAGCGACAAGCAGGGGGCTTCCCCAACAAGCTCTGGTCCTGACAAAGATGAAACTGCGCAGGTGCAAAAGAGAATGATGCAGCGCCCCGTTTACTTCGTCAGTTCCCTTCTGCAGGGGGCTAGTCGAGGTACTCTGGTGTGCAGAAGTTGCTTTTCGGCCTCCTCATGGCCTCGAGAAAGCTGCGCCATTACTTCCAAGCACATGAGATCACAGTTGTCACTCGCTTTCCGCTAAAGAGGATACTGCAGAATCCGGAAGCAACAGGCAGAATTGTTGAGTGGGCACTGGAACTGTCAAGCTTTGGCCTCGAGTTTGAGAGCACTTCAACCATCCAGAGCAGAGCATTGGCAGAATTCATAGCAGAGTGGACGCCGACACCAGATGAAGAAATTCCAGAAACGAGCATCCCCGTCAAGGAAGCGAGCAAAGAGTGGCTGATGTACTTTGATGGTGCCTTCTCGCTGCAAGGCGCCGGTGCTGGCGTACTGCTTGTCGCACCCACCGGAGAGCACCTCAAGTACATAGTCCAGATGCACTTTCCCAAGGAGCAAGCAACAAACAATACTGCAGAGTATGGAGGTTTGCTTGCCGGCCTCAGGATCACGGCAGACCTTGGGATCAAGAAGCTCATTGTCAGGGGTGACTCGCATCTTGTCGTCCGCCAAGTGAATAAGGATTACCAGAGTCCGTTGGTGGAAGCTTACGTCGATGAAGTGAGGAAGCTAGAAGAGCGCTTTGACGGCCTACAGATGGAACATGTTCCAAGAGCTGAGAATGACATCGCCGATGGCCTGTCAAAGTGCGCCGCACTTAAGTTACCCGTGGAACCAGGAATCTTTATGCTCAAGCTGACTCAACCATCCGTAACGCCATCAACTGGACAGAGCAAGAAGAGGAGGTTGATTTCTGGTGACTATCTTCCGGCAGAGCTTCCCGGAGCCGCCGCCAAGAAGGTCCCCAAGATCAGCGTCGAGAGTGCTGAGGAGCAGTCTACTCCGGCGAGCCCCAGGGCTCGTTCCGTTGAAGCAGACGCTCCCGGCAAGCTTTGCTCCGGCAAGCTTGCCGGGGAACATCAAGCTCCGGCTGAGCCGCAGATCCTCGCCGTAGAAGCGGATGTTCCCGCAGCTGCAGATGTGCCTTTAGTCCTTGTTGTCGAGCCGCAAGCTCCAGCATGGGCACAGTAGATTATCCGTTTCCTTCAGACAGGAGAGCTTCCCGAAGAGCAAGAAGAAGCGGGAAGAGTAGCCCGGCAGTCGAGTATGTACCAGTTTGTTGACAACACACTGTACAGAAGAAGACTCAATGGTGTGAAATTGAAGTGGATTCCCCCGGGAAGACGGACAAAAGCTGTTGGCAGAGATACACAGAGGCATATGTGGTCACCACATTGGCGCAAGAGCACTTGCCGACAAAGCGTTCCGGCAAGGTTTCTTTTGGCCCGAAGCCCTCCAGGATGCAACTGCACAAGTAACCAAGTGTGAAGCGTGCCAGTTCCATTCCAAGCAGATACACCAGCCAGCTCAAGCTCTCCAGACGATCCCTTTATCATGGCCCTTTTCGGTATGGGGGCTCGACATCCTCGACCCCTTCCCCCGAGCTGTTGGGGGCTTTGAGTACTTGTACGTTGCAATCGACAAGTTCACAAAGTGGCCGGAAGTGGAACCAGTGAGGAAGGTGACAGCACAGTCAGTGGTCAAGTTCTTCAGGTCGATTGTTTGCCGCTTCGGGATCCCTAACAGGATCACCACCGACAACGGTACGTAATTTACGAGCCGCAACTTCATGCAGTACGTCCAAGATCTTGGCGCCAAGGTCTGCTTCCCTTCTGTTGCTCACCCCAGGAGCAACGGTCAAGCAGAGAGGGCAAATGCTGAAGTGTTGCGTGGGCTCAAGACCAGGACTTTCGACAAGCTGCACAGGTGCGGAAGAAACTGGATCGAGGAGCTGCCGGATGCTCTTTGGTCGATCAGGACGACGCCATATCGAGCCACTGGCCAGACACCATTTGCTCTAGTCTATGGAGCAAAGGCAGTTATCCCCACGGAACTCATATACGGGTCATCTCGAGTGCTCGCTTATGATGAGCTTGAGCAAGAGCGGCTGCGGCAAGATGACGCGCTGCTCCTTGAGGAAGATCGTCTTCAGGCTGCTGTGCGAGCTGCTTGCTAGCAGCAAGCTTTGCGTCGCTACCATAGCCACAAAGTTAAAGCCAGAAGCTTCGAGGAAGGCGACCTTGTTCTTCGGCGCGTTCAGTCCGCCAAGAATTCCAACAAGTTGACGCCGAAGTGGGAAGGCCCTTACCGGGTGAAACGAGTCACTAGGCCTGGCGCTGTCCGCCTTGAGACCGAAGATGGTGTTCCGGTGAGCAACTCCTGGAACATAGAGCATCTTCGCAAGTTTTACCTATAAGGCGCGGTTGTCGGACCCTGTTCTGGCAACCACCTTTTTGTAAAAGTCTTGCCGCTGTTGCATGTAATCCTTGGTACAAAGCCAGGCGCAGACCCTGAGCATAAGTGAAGCGCTGGCGCCCTAAGTTTTAGCATGCATGCTGAGTCGAGTCTCGTCCTTGATTAGGGTCGATAGTGCTTAACAGCTGCTAACCCCTAACTTAGAGGTCGAGTGTGCGTCCCTTTGTCGTTCTTTCGTTTCCCTTGGTTCGCAGGACTCGCATATCCTTGCCGGACCACTTTGAGGACGAAAAGGAGCAGAAGGACGGACCAGCATCTGGGCTCCGGCAAGCCAGTGTGGCCGGGGGCTGCCAGTACAAAGATTCGCCCCGACAAGCCAGAGTTGCCGGGGGCTGCAATCCCAGATAAGTTTTTCATCCCTTATCATGCATTCTCTTATGGACTGAGGTATGCGAAACCTCGTTTCTTCCTAAAAGCTACCGTGCTCCCTAACTCCAGGCGCTAGGGCTCGCCCCTGGGGCCGGGTCTGGTCGTAGTCGCGGCAAGCCAAGGGACGAAACGAGGAGCCCGAACCCGCCTCCTCCTTGCCTCCGCCAAAAGCGTGAGACAGGTCGAGCGGCGTGGGAAGACGGCAGGGCCTGCTGCCAGGTGAAGAGTTGTCTATCTTAAAGATATCAAGGATTTACTCCTCGACGTGGGTTCCACCCACGAGACAAGTGACCCGGCAAGCATCCCCTTTTCATTAAAAAACATTCCACTCAGGTACAGTTTAGAGAGAATGAAAAACATGGATAATGGGATCCCAAGCTTTAAATGCAGCTAAGGCCCGAGGGCTTACAGAATAAAAAGAGATAAGGTGCCCGTAATCCTTTTCCTGTCCCTCTCTTCAGGAGGTAGGTCAAGGAGGGGAAAAGGGCAAAAGGGGCGCCTAGGCGAGCTACGGGTGGCAGAAGAACAGAGCGAAGAAGGGAAACCCAGTCGGATACTTCTTCTGGGCGGCGGCTGGAAGAACCCTCGTGCGCGGGTGCGCACGCGTCGCCGTCGACCAGAAGAGGTAGAACTCCTCCCTCAGCTCCACCGCGTCGAGCTGAGGGGGGAAGGTCGCCCGCTCCTTTCGCAGCGCCTCGAGCCGCTGCGCCTCGGCCTACTTCGTGGCCTTCCCCTTCCCCTTGTCGCCCTTCGGAGCCATGGCGGAAGCAGGGAGGGAAGTCGACGGTGTTGGTGGTGCTGGTGGCGATAGGGGGGGGGGGCGGAGCGCTGCTCTCTTTGGGAAGAAGGGGAGCGACGGAGCTTCTCGAGGAAGGAATAGCAACTGGCAAATGGACGAGCTGCCCCTGTATCCCCTGCTTATAAGGAGGGAGGGGGGGCGGACGTTTCGCATTTCCGAGTAAAGAAACCACCTACGACGTGACGCATGCATGCGGGGCTCGGCCCCGCGCACGCCGCCCACGTCACGCACGTCTCTCCCCACGACGCCGCAATCAGCGCGTGCCGTTCGGGGAGGGCACGGTGGATACGGAGTCAGATACGGTGCGACCCAGGCCGCGCGTGCCCGTGCACTGTTTTGGGCCTGGCCCAATAGCGCTCGGCACCGTGTATGGCCCAGGCCCGGGGGCTCCTGTCGGTGTACTAAAGTAGGGGTACCTTAGTATCCCGAACTTGTGCACGGGCAGTCGCAGCGCCGCGGCAAGGCTTGCCAGGTGTCCGCCAAGGCCCTTCACTAGCCCCTTTGGATCCATTCAAGGACAAAGTATCCAAGTCAAGGAAACAAGACCCCAGCAAGAGGAGCTTGCCGGGGGGGTCACGCAAGGCCCCGGCAAGAGGAGCTTGCCGGGAAGGCCACTCGAAGCACAAGACCCCGACAAGAGGAGCTTGCCGGGGGGACCAACCAAGGCATTTCAAGAGACTTGCCGCGACGCGCCCCGCGTCCCGGCAAGGCCCGGCGAGCGACAAGCTTCCAGACACGGCAAGACAGCGGCCGTGGCAAGGCGCTTGCCGCGGCAAGTTACCACCTCGTGCCCGCGCTCCAGCTCACCCACCAACGTGTCGCTCTGGGGCTCTTCCAGGCGCACGTGGCGGGAGGCTCTGCAGCTAGGGGTATGCGGTGGCATGCAGCGCTGACAAGATAGCCATCATGGCAAACGATGGCGCCCCTGACGGTCCATTTCAGCACTGTTTGGGCGACACAGACGGGCATTTAATGCCCTTGTCCCCTGCCGTCAGGGTTAGGTATGATACACTGTACAGCCACTGTGCAAACAGCTGTACCCACCGCATCTTTTTCCATTTTTACCCTTCTCTACGCTGCCACCTGTTGGAGACCCCTTGAGCATATAAAAGGAGGCCCATGCGCATGTAGAGAGGGGGACGAACCCGAGAACGCTGACGCTCGGCCTTGTAGCAGCTGGTACTGTAGCATCTAGCGCTCCCGAGCAAGAACCCAATACAATCCACAAAGCAGCAGTAGGGTTTTACGCATCCGTGCGGCCCGAAGCTGGGTAAAAACTGCTCGTGTGCTTCGCCTCGATCCCCTCTTCGTGCGACCTCCGCCCCCCGCCGAACCGAAAGGGGCTCCGTCCCCATAGGTGCTCGTGGAGGCAGTTTCCCCCGACAAATTATTGTTTAACTAAACTAACTAGTTTATCAGACTAATTAATTATGATTAATCAACATAATTAATTCTTTAATTAAATAAATAACTTATTTATTTATTTATTGTTTTTAATTCCTTCTTTTTTAGAAAAACGTTCTGGGCTGGGCCCCGTTTGTCATAGGCCCTAGGGGCCTTAACGGGCGCTGGGTGCAGCCCGAGCGGGCGCACGCCCAGGGGCATGCGGGGCGGTGGACCCTGCAGGGCATGGGAGCCTGGGGAGGCCGGTGGCCTAGGGCCGGCGGTGAGGGGTGAAGCGGGGGGAGGGGGTGGCTAAGCAGCGCGACAGCAGCGACCATATGGAGCGGCGGGCGCGCGGAGCACGTAGTGAAAGGGCAAGGCGTCGAGCGCGCGTGCGAGGCGAGCATGATGAGGCCACGGGGGGGAGTGGCGGCCGGAGCAGGCGACGGAGAGGCGTCCTCGAGAGCGGCATGAGGTGTGGGCGAGGGACGGCCGGCGAGGTTGGAGGCAGGTGCAGTGGGGCTCGACGAGCACCAGGCGCGGTGGCTACGGGTGAGGCGCGGCGAACGAGAGGAGAGGCCAGTGGCGACCGGGCTGAAGTGGGCGAGGAGCAGCGGCAGGAGAAGAGGGCGTGGCCGCGGGGACGCGGCTGTGTGCGCGGGCGAGCGCGCGTACGTGAGGCAGCAGGAGCGGAGCGGGGCGGTCGGCGGCAGCAGCAGGCGTTCGAAGGCACACGACACAGTGAGCGGGGGAGGGCTTGCGACGGGCGCCGGAGCGGGTGATGTGCGCGTGCGGGACGTGGCCGTGGCCGTGAGTGCGTGCTCGTGGGAGACAGGAGGAGGGAAGGAGGGGCGCACGCTCATGGTGGCTGTCGGTGTCAAAACCGGTGGATCTCGGGTAGGGGGTCCCGAACTGTGCGTCAAGGTCGGATGGTAACAAGAGACAAGGGACACTTTATTTTACCCAGGTTCGGGCCCTCTCGATGGAGGTAAAACCCTACTCCTGCTAGATTAATATTGATGATATGGGTAGTACAAGAGTAGATCTACCACGAGATCAAGGAGGCTAAACCCTAGAAGCTAGCCTATGGTATGATTGTGTATGATGATGGTTGTCCTACGGACTACAACCCTCCGGTTTATATAGACATCGGATAGGGTTAGGGTTACACAGAGTCGGTTACATTGGTAGGAGATCTTGAATATCCGCACGCCTAGCCTGCCTTCCACGCCAAGAAAAGATCCTTCCGGACACGGGACGAAGTCTTCAATCTTGTATCTTCATAGTCCTGGAGTCCAGCTGAAGGTATAGTTCGGCTATCCGAACACCCCCTAATCCAGGACTCCCTTAGTAGCCCCTGAACCAGGCTTCAATGACGACGAGTCCGGCGCGCAAATTGTCTTCGGCATTGCAAGGCGGGTTCCTCCTCCAAGTTCTTCAAGAAGATTATAAACACCAAGAATAGTGTCCGGCTCTGCAAAACAAGTTTTCCACGTATTGCCATATAGAGAATAATATTAACACAAATCAAATCTGCTGACGTATTCCGCAGTGCGTCATAACACTGCAACCAAGCCTTCTGTATAAAATATTTTTGTTCCACCTCGGCGCATTTAGCGAGGCGGTTTCCTTGGCACTTCTTGTCGAAGCAGAGATCGTGTGCCCCCTTTTAACGGGATTCTCATTAATACGGACGTGGGTAACCCAACCGCGCCATTTACCACGGCGCTTGAGAGGCAAGTGAGTTTTATTAGGTAGGTGGGACGCATAACCGCATCAGCCTATAAAAGGGGATAAGGATCCACCTTTTTCACCTACGCCTTCTTCCTCCTTTGCCCATCCATCTCTCGTGCACTCAAGCTCTAGCGCCCAAGTCCGCTCTTCCTTCCTCAACCTTCTCCAGCAATGTCCGGAGAGGGAGGCAAGTGGATGGTCTCCTCCGTTACGGAAGCTCAAGTCAGAAAGCTCAGGAAAGCCGGATATCTCTCCAAGGACATCCCGCATCGGCTTCCTGAAGAGGGGCAGCTTCTTCCTACCCCAGGGCCCCATGAGAGGGTAGTTTTCCTTCCCCACTTCCTCCGTGGACTGGGTTTTCCACTTCACCCTTTTGTCCGGGGGCTCATGTTCTACTACGGCCTGGACTTCCATGATCTGGCCCCGAACTTTATCCTCACTATCTCGGCGTTTATCGTCGTGTGTGAGGCCTTTCTCCGCGTCCGCCCCCACTTTGGCCTCTGGCTCAAGACTTTCAATGTCAAGCCCAAGGTGGTGTACGGCACCCAGGCGGAGTGCGGAGGTGCTATGGCTGGCAAGATGGCCAACGTCCTCTGGTTTGATGTCTCCTTTGTGGAATCCCTAAAGGGGTGGCAAGTAGGGTGGTTTTACATCACCGAGCCACGCGATCCGAAATGGGTCGCAGCCCCCGAGTTCAGATCCGGACCCCCCACGCGGCTAATGTCCTGGAAAGAGGCGGGCCTGTCATGGGGCAAAGAAGACGAAGTGACCGGATTGCAAACCTGCATCCAGTCCCTGGTGGACAAGCCAATCCGGCTCGTCAACATAATCCAGGTTATGCTCGCCGCCGGATCCTCCCGTGCCAAAAACGGGATTTTACTTTGTGGGAATTCGACCCGGCGCAGCACCAAACCCTCAAGGGGCTCTTCGACACGTCGTATGAAGACGTTTGGACGGTGCTCTTCAAGGGCGCCGAGGCTCCCGCATCCGCCTCCGAGGACCGCGGATACAGCTCGCAGCGTCACGCTAGCGAGGTAAGCCATTTTCTCCTTTCACAGGATACTAAGCTCATTTTCATAGATTAACTCTATGCGGGATCTAAACTCCCTTTACCTTTGACAGGCTTGGCAGAAGATATCCGGACCAATTAACTGTCCGGCTCCCGTGCCCGAAGACCGGCCCTAGCTCTCCTAGTGAAGTTGTTGACTCCAGCACCTTACGTTGTGCCGGAGAGGAAGGCCAAGAAGAAGAAGACCACCGGGACTCGAAAGAGTGCCCGTAACTTGGTGGTGTTGAGCTCGTCATCTAACGAGTCTGCGACGCCCTCCTCACGTGAAAACAAGGAGGAGGAGCAAGGAAGCTCTCCCCCCAGTGAGGGGAGAGAAGAGGAAGAAGGCCACCCCAAAGGGGGAGGCCGAGGGGTCGAGAAAAAGGAAGACCCCTCCGCCGGACTACTCCCACGACGCCGAAGAGGGCGGAAAGGAGTGGCCGGACAGAACCAAACGTCCGGCGATATCGTAAGTATTTACATACCAGAGTGACTCATGATATTGTCTAATGTGCGGCTTTCCCTAACGTCGAATGTAATTTGTGCAGCCCGCCCCGGGCCGAACTCGACGATTCGTCGAGCGGCTCCCTGGATTCGTCGGAGATGAACTCTGTCTCGCCCGCAGTCTCTCCCAGTGGGGGGGACGGCACCGAAGTGGCGCCCCGCCAAACAGGGCAGGAGGAAATGGTCCTGGAGGAGCTGCAAGGCAATCCTCCGGACCCCAGGAGTAAAGGGGATGAAACCCCCCAGGGCTCCAAGTTCGGCTTTGTGCCGGACACCGCGCCGGACTCGACAGTCTCGGTTCGCGGTGGGCGAACTCCTTCCAAGAGGAGTAAGCCGTCTGAGCCAGCGACCTCTGTCCAACCAGAGGCGCCGGACAATCTGCTGGAGGCGCTTGAGGGCGCCACCATCGACGAGGAGCACCGTACTGTTATGAGTACGGTGATCCAAAGGGTTCAGTCCGCCAAGGACGGACTGAATGAAGCTTGCTCTAGCCTTCTAACAGGCTTCCAGGTAAGCAAAATTATGCCAAATTATTTACCGCGTAGACAGTAGCCCCTGATGCTCTGTTCGGTGTTCGGAAAGAAAAGCCGAATAGAGGATCTAGTATTTTTCGCAGGAGTCTAACAATAAAAAGTCAAATATGCGTATGCAGGTGTCACAGCCCTACAATTTGATTGTAACTAGTTGCACAAGCATCCATGCATCATGTCCAAATTTTAGTTAAAAGCTGAATTGGGGGTGATAAAACCCTAGCACTTTGAAATCCAAATAGGTCCAGCTTAAATAAATTGCATTCAAGAACCCAAAATGCTCTTATTTGATGTTTGATATTTTTGGCAATGGTTTTGATCCATACCAAAAATAATGAGCATTTTTAAGGAACAAGTTGGGCATTGAATTTAAGTCATAAAATATTGAATTGGGGCATTTAATTTCTATTAATATTATTAAATGCTCCAACAATTCTGGAAATAGTTAAGGGCCTCTGAAATAATTCATGTAATGCCCACAATTATTTCCAGGATTTATTAAAGTGATTTGGGCTATAAACTAAATCAAAACAAAATAGCAAGTATAGAAAACATAAACTAATTAAAAGAGAAGGGAGAGAAAACCTACCTGCGCAGCCCACCTGCTGGCCCACTTACCTGGCCAGCCCACCAGAGCCGCCACCGTCTCCCACCTCGCGCCAGAAGGACGCGAGGCGTGTGGCCACCGCACACCGGCACGCGCCCTGGCCACCTCCTCCCTCCCAGCCTGCCTGGCTCCTCCCCGACGCCCTGGTGACGCCACGCGTCACCCTCGACCCCCTCTCACTCTCTCCCGTGCCATTCCCCTCTCTTCCCCGAGCGACCAGAGTGCCGCCGTCGACGCCGCTCGTCGCCACCGCGGCCACCAGCATCCCCACGCCCAGCCAGTTAGTGCCCGAGCTCCGCCTCCTTGCGCTGAACCTCCCCACCGAAGGAAGCGGGCCCGGACGGCCTCCATCGTCTCACCATCGCTTTCTCCACCACCGGCCGCTGAGGATCTTCACCGCCGATTCGCGCCGTCAAGGACGTCCCCGAGCCCACTGACCTACTGCGCCGACTCCCTGTGAGCTCCTGGTTCTTTCCCCGTGCTCGCCCTCTCCGTTCCCGTCCTCTAGGCCCGATTCCCAACCATGACCGAAGCCTCTCGCCGCCGGCCATGGCGTAGCCGTGGCCATAGCCGCGCACGCTCACAACCGAGCACACAGCCATGCTCAGTGCGCTCCCAGGAGGTCGTAGCACCTCTCTTTGCCTCCTGCCGTGCTTCCTAACCACGAAACCCAGTTCGCCCGAGCTCCGGCGTCCGCCAAGGTCGTCGCCGACGTCGTCTCCGGCCGCCCCAGCACCTGACACCACCACCGTTGGACGCGCCGCCTTGCGGGCGTTCCAACGAGCGCAACCCCGCCTCCTCTCGTCGCCGGAATCGCTGGGACGTGCGACGCCACCGCACTGGATGGTCGCCGGCGGCCTACCTCCGGCGAAGCCGACGTGGCGCGATTAGATTAGGCTAATTCACCCACTAACTACCCCCCCACAGTCACTGACAGGCAGGCCCCACCACCCAAATTAACCACGGGGTAACCCCTGTTTAATGTTTAACTAACCACGGTGGGCCCACGCGTCAGCTTTGACCATGCTGACGAGGCAGTTGACTGGGCCCACACGTCAGCGACCCTAACCAGCACTGGGCCACTGACCAGTGGACCCCACTGGTCAGGTTTGACCCCGGTCAGCCGCAGTTGACCTGCTGACGTCATGATGACGCCAGGCTGATGCATTAATCCATTTTCTGGAATTAGTTTATTTCTAAATATTTAGAAAATCCAGAAAATTGTCCAAACTTCAAAAATTCATATAAAATCAACCATAGCTCCAAATCAAACAAGTTATATATGAAAAATTATCAGAAAAATTCAAGGAATCTGTTTATCGCATTATCATGCATGTTTGAACAACCTAGGGTTGCTGTACAGGGCAATTTGCATAAATGGCATCTGAATTTCACATATGAAGTTTGAATTTGAACTTAGGGTTCAAACCAACTTCATTTAACTTTGTTGCTAGTTGCATTAGCTTAAAACACATAGCATATTGCCATGTCATAGCATGCATCATATTGCTGCATATCGCCATGTGTTAATTGTGTTCTTTCAGTGTTGCCGGTAATTGCCCCCTTTCGATAGACGCGTTTCGACGATGAGTTCGATGACACCGATGAAGAGCTATAATATCTTCAGAAGTGCCAGGCAAGCAAAACCCCCTTGTTCATTCCGATAAAATCCCACTCTCTCGCTTCTGCTCTCTTTTACTGCATTAGGACAACAACGATTCATGTGTTACTTGCTGCGGTAGCTGAACCCCTTTATCCTTTGCATGACCTGTCATTCCACAGTAAATAGATGAAACCCACTAGCATGAGTAGGAGTTGTTTGAGCCCATGTTGTGCCTACTCATTCATGCTTGTTTGTCATGCCTGCTACTGCTTAGAGTTGAGTCGGGTCTGATTCATCGGGAATGAATTGGAATGGTGATGAACATGTCCTACTGTGTGTGAGCTAAGTGTGTGAACACGATTTGGTAAAGGTATTGGTGAGAGGCCATGTAGGAGTACATGGTGGGTTGTCTCATTGAAGCCGTCCTCAGGAACTGAGTTCTGTGTTTGTGATCCATGAAACAGTTACTACCACACATTGGGATCCTTAATTGACTCTCTCGGCTTCTTAATCACCCTTGTCCTCTGTCCAGGAGTTGCAAGTAGTTTCTGGTGTTTTTAGTATGCTGGGGGCCGCACGCAGCGCTGACCGTAGGGGTGGGCTGTGTTGCGGTAGGCACGTGGCCGGGCAGCCGGGCGCCCGTTTGGTGTCTCGGACCCTGCACACATCGTTCGGGGCCGTTAGTGGAAACCTCGGCCGGACTCCCTGCGGATGGAACCCGAATAGGCGATAAACCTGGACTAGAGACTTGAGTGTTTAGGTAGGCTGTGGCCGACACCCTCGCTGGGCTTCCGCTTGAAGGTTGCCGAGTACATGTCGTGTAAACGGCGGTAAGTGGTTAGAGCGTGTGTGAAGAAGTACACCCCTGCAGGGTTAACATCATCTATTCGAATAGCCGTGTCCGCGGTTATGGACTTCTGGGTTGCCTATATCAGTTCATAGACAAGTGAAAGTGGATACTCTAAAATACGCAAGATAAGCGTGAGTGCTATGGATGGCCTTCTCGTAGGGAGACGGAAGTGGATCCATAGTGGTGTATTGATATGGTGAATATGTGGACTCGTGTGCGCCACCTCAAAAGAGTTACTTGCAGTCGTAGTTCAGGATAGCCACCGGGTCAAAGCTGGCTTGCTGCAGTTAAACTCCACCACCCCCTTTTGTTACTGATGCATATGTAGCTAGTTCTGATGTAAGTCTTGCTGAGTACAATTGTACTCATGTTTGCCTATTTTATGTTTTTTCAGAGAGACTTCAGTCTTGCTAGTAGTACCGCTTGGACTTCGACGTTTAGCTTGTTACCTCAGCTACGATCTTGTGCCCTCGGCAGGATCTGGTAGATAGTCAGGCTTCTCAGCCTTTTTCATTTGTAGTTGTCTGTACTCAGACAAGTTAAGCTTCCGCATGTGCTTGTTGCTTGTATGCTCTGTATGTTGGGTCATGAGACCCATGTTTGTAATATCTCGCTCCTCGGAGCCTAATGAATAAATACTTTGAGTCGTAGAGTTATGTTGTGATGCCATGTTGTATCTACTCATATCGGGCATATTGTGTGTATGATTGAAATGCTTGGTATGGGTGGGATCCGACTATCTAGTTGTTTATCCTTGGCAGCCTATCATATGGGGAAATGTAGTCTAGTGCTTCTGAGCGATAGTAGTCCGCTACAGCCCGGTTCACCGGAGTCCTGCTAGCCCAGCACTACTGCTCGGAACACTTGACTGGCCGGCATGTGTTTCACGTCGTTCCTGTGTCTGTCCCTTCGGGGAAATGTCACGCGGTGACATCCGGAGTCCTGCCTAGCCTGCTACAGCCCGGGTTACCGGAGTCCTGTTAGCCCAGTGCTACAGCCCGGATTCACACGTTGATGACCGACATGCTCGATGTGATTCATGTATGCCTGTCCTCATAGGTTAGCGCCGCTTTGGGTTCACGACTAGCCATGTCGGCCCGGGTTCTTTGTCATATGGATGCTAGCGACACTATCATATACGTGAGCCAAAAGGCGCAAACGGTCCCGGGCCAGGTAAGGTGGCACCCGTGGGAATACCGTGCGTGAGGCCGCAAAGTGATATGATGTGTTACATGCTAGATCGGTGTGACCTAGGATCGGGGTCCTGACAGCGTTGGTATCAGAGCCTGACTGCCTGTAGGATTACCAAGCCAAACTGATCGAAGTTGTGTCTAGAAATGCTTTAGTTATGTAAGGGAATTGATTGTGGAAGGGAACGTAAGGCTCTTTTTACTCCTTATACCTCATGCCCTTCTGATCTGAGTCAACCTCTTCTCTTCTACGGGGGTTAAGAACTAGGCTTCTCTTCTATCTCTCAGGATGACGTGTTACTAAACCGTAGTTGCCTAGGATTGTTGAGTTCAAGCCCCTGATCAGTTTCTACTACTTCCATATGTTCATAGCTGGTCTCAGAACATTGATATTGTGATGATGAGTGGTTATGCCACCAATTTTGCAGGATGTCTCAAATCATTTTGAGCATTTACAGTCGTTACGCTGTCCGAGTCATCCCAGGTTTCTAAATAGTCTGATACAGTTGCAAATCCCTTCTCTCTGTTTCTAATGTTCATTTGGGTCAGAATAAGCACACTAATCGGTCTGTTGAGGTACTCCGTTGCCTTGACGTATATGTTGGAGCAACTACTATGACCCTAGATGTCTTATGAAACCATCTAGTAATCTGTCCATGTTTTGTGTTTCCAGTGTGTTGAATCTGACCACCATTCTCGAAAGCATCCCGTGATGCCACTTAGTAGTAGGCATTCTATTCCTGGGTTTTGAACCCGGGATTCACCCTACTTCATGTTGTTAGTATTTGCTAGTTCCCTTAAGATATTAGTAACCGTGGCATTAGTCCTCGAGGTCCGTGGTATTTCCTTCTTCCAAATACTATGAACCATTTATGGCAGAAGTTTGTTGAACTAAAAGATCACAACCAGGGTGCTCTTGAGGAGTACTCCATTCATATTGTGATTCTGCCAGCTCTATCATTCTGCATGGGTTATCCGGAAGAAAATTTGTTGAACTCGTTTGACATACTAACCTATGCATCCACAACTCAGGAAGTTATATGCTTCTCGAGTTGTTTCCCTTAGTTGTCTTCTGACCCTCGTACATCAATTGATAGTCAGGAGTAATTGTGCATCCGTGCTATCGATGCTTATTATTCTTGTGGTCCGTCAAGCCATTCTAGTTCAGAATGACTAGGAGAAACAAACTCCAGTACCTTATCCATTTCTAGGATTGGGTCAAAGTAATTGTATCCCGCAGATCAAAATGCCAATCCAGCTTCTGCTCTGCTCTACCTTGGAGTGTTACCATCTTTATGTCAAGAGAGTCATGAGAATTGCACCACCTCTTATGAGTTCTTGACGCAGTAATACTTCTTGCCATCATTGTTCATTCCTCGGTTTCGTGTCGTTGCAACCGGAATGCCGACAGGTGATTCGTGATGTGTGAAATCAATACTCTGAGCAACTCGTTGCTTTGTAGTAAATGGACAATGTTCTCATTCTTAGCGTGTTGGGTACTAAATCATCATCCTAAGATTGACCATGCTACCTAGTTCTTATTTCTGGTGCACTCTTTGATCAATGAGTGAGGATTAGTCAAACCCTTGCTCTTTTGATCATATCATCTTGCTCTGAAAGGCAATATTGATCTCAAGCCTAGAGACATATCGGTGGTTCGTGATTTTCCGAATATCTTCTCGGAAGTATTACCAGGTTGTCCCCAGACTGTTATGTTGAGCTCGTGATCAAGTTGGTTCCTTGTGAACCACCCTTTCTCCAAGAATCTGTGTTAGATATCCCTGAGCTAGTTGGTTGAGCTAGACAACAACTTGGAGAGTTGGAAGATAAAAGCTTGTCCGACTTAGTTCATGTTAAGGAATATCCTTTTGTGTGTGTGTGTTGAAGAAAGATTATATCTTCATTGATTGGTCCTTGTGATCAGTTGTTGGATCTATTGACTTGTCAAAACTTTGACTTGAGTATGGGCTATCGTCAAGTCAATTCAGAACCAACGATGTTCGTAATGTTGTCTTAACCGTGGTTGATCCCTCGAGCATACACCATTATATCTTTTGGTCTGACCAATGCTATTGCCGTGTTCACATGTTGGTGGAAGTCCAGTGATATGGAAATTCCGATGAGTTGCTATTGAGCCCATCAGCAGCATTTTGTCCCCCCCCCCATGATTCATGTTGAACATCAACCTAGTGTTGTAAACTTTGTAAGCAATGCCTTCATGTTCCGTTCATGAAGCTTATGCTTGGATGGAAGAAGTGACTTCTTCAAATTCATGTGCATTGGTGTAAGTTGCCGCCATGAATTTGAGAAAGGTTTGTTTTTGCCTCCTTCGGAATCATCCCAAGTCAGTCACGCATGTGCGAAGTATTCTATGGTTTGGTAGACTGATCATCTCCATTCCATATGTATCCCTAGCACACCAAGCCACTAACTGATTTGTTCAAGGAGAAGAAGTTCCTTTGTAAGAGCTAATCATATGACTTATGCAAGGACTTCGTTATCCGCGATGATGGTTCCCCACCTGAACTCGGTAGTGTTTTATTGTAAGACTACTATGTGGTCATGCTTGTCTGGGACAGTGTGCTCACATGTTGTAGCAAAACCTGCTCGTGTTTTGGAGCTTGCTATCGTAGTTCATTCCCTGAGAATCTTGCGACATCATCTTGTCGATTTGTGCTGCAAACTTTCTTCTCCATGCATGATGTCTGAAGTATCCTGTTTCTAGCCAGATCTGAATCTCAGGCAGATATGATGGCTGGAACTTCTCCAAGATCTATGATGTAGGTCCCGACAAGGTTGATGATCTGGCCGACACATCTAGCCGGAAGATCTATCATTGTAGTATCTTGACTAAACTATTTAACCATCTTCTCCATGAGGATCTCGCGCGACTTATTATAGAAGGTTTTCCTTAGGTATCCTTGTGCTCTCAGTTTTCTCGACTATACCATAACCATTCAAACAGTGGAATTGCTCTCGACTGTTGAGTTATCCCCCAGTTACCAGAATCATTCCCAACATTTGCATTTTGTTCCCAGCTTGCACCGCTGTTGCGCCATTCTACCTTGGGTCCCATGCATTTTCGATGATAAGCAAAAGTCATCCATTGCGTTGTCTTCAACAAGGTAGTCCACATCATCCAATCTAGTCCGAGTATGCCATTTTTTCGAGCTCTTCCAAACGATCGATCGTAAATTGCCTCAGGCTGGTGAAAAGAGTTCCAGTGATCGATGGATCAAAAGTAATTCTTTTTGCCACTTAAGGGAATAGTTCTTCGAGTAACCTTTTCTAAGGTGCCCCGTTTTGGAATCATGGCAATTTCCCTTGCTACTTTGAAACCCTCGTCAAATTGTTTCTTCCGTCCCTCCTAATGCATGTCTTGCCTCTCAACTCCAGAGATGTTTCTACGTCTCATTCTGTGAGTTGATTTTGTGATCCCTGTGATGATCCTAAGTTGCTCGAACGTCAAGAAGATCGATTCTTCAAAAATTCCTCTTTTCTACTCGTTGTCATGTTGGATGTAGTTCTCAAAGCAAGAAGTCGAGATCAAGATGATGCAATGAATCAACATCTTCGAGAAGGGTAGTTGGATCATGAAGATCGTGTTGTTAATTGTGTCCCCTCTGTCTTCTTACCCTATGCTTGAATCTCGGGACGAGATTCTTGTTTAGTGGGGGTGAGTTGTCACAGCCCTAGAATTTGATTGTAACTAGTTGCACAAGCATCCATGCATCATGTCTAAATTTTAGTTAAAAGCTGAATTGGGGGTGATAAAACCCTAGCACTTTGAAATCCAAATAGGTCCAGCTTAAATAAATTGCATTCAAGAACCCAAAATGCTCTTATTTGATGTTTGATATTTTTGGCAATGGTTTTGATCCATACCAAAAATAATGAGCATTTTTAAGGAACAAGTTGGGCATTGAATTTAAGTCATAAAATATTGAATTGGGGCATTTAATTTCTATTAATATTATTAAATGCTCCAACAATTCTGGAAATAGTTAAGGGCCTCTGAAATAATTCATGTAATGCCCACAATTATTTCCAGGATTTATTAAAGTGATTTCGGCTATAAACTAAATCAAAACAAAATAGCAAGTATAGAAAACAGAAACTAATTAAAAGAGAAGGGAGAGAAAACCTACCTGCGCAGCCCACCTGCTGGCCCACTTACCTGGCCAGCCCACCAGAGCCGCCACCGTCTCCCACCTCGCGCCAGAAGGACGCGAGGCGTGTGGCCACCGCACACCGGCATGCGCCCTGGCCACCTCCTCCCTCCCAGCCTGCCTGGCTCCTCCCCGACGCCCTGGTGACGCCACGCGTCACCCTCGACCCCCTCTCACTCTCTCCCGTGCCATTCCCCTCTCTTCCCCGAGCGACCAGAGTGCCGCCGTCGACGCCGCTCGTCGCCACCGCGGCCACCAGCATCCCCACGCCCAGCCAGTTAGTGCCCGAGCTCCGCCTCCTTGCGCTGAACCTCCCCACCGAAGGAAGCGGGCCCGGACGGCCTCCATCGTCTCACCATCGCTTTCTCCACCACCGGCCGCCGAGGATCTTCACCGCCGATTCGCGCCGTCAAGGACGTCCCCGAGCCCACTGACCTACTGCGCCGACTCCCTGTGAGCTCCTAGTTCTTTCCCCGTGCTCGCCCTCTCCGTTCCCGTCCTCTAGGCCCGATTCCCAACCATGACCGAAGCCTCTCGCCGCCGGCCATGGCGTAGCCGTGGCCATAGCCGCGCACGCTCACAACCGAGCACACAGCCATGCTCAGTGCGCTCCCAGGAGGTCGTAGCACCTCTCTTTGCCTCCTGCCGTGCTTCCTAACCCCGAAACCCAGTTCGCCCGAGCTCCGGCGTCCGCCAAGGTCGTCGCCGACGTCGTCTCCGGCCGGCCCAGCACCTGACACCACCACCGTTGGACGCGCCGCCTTGCGGGCGTTCCAACGAGCGCAACCCCGCCTCCTCTCGTCGCCGGAATCGCTGGGACGTGCGACGCCACCGCACTGGATGGTCGCCGGCGGCCTACCTCCGGCGAAGCCGACGTGGCGCGATTAGATTAGGCTAATTCACCCACTAACTACCCCCCCACAGTCACTGACAGGCAGGCCCCACCACCCAAATTAACCACGGGGTAACCCCTGTTTAATGTTTAACTAACCACGGTGGGCCCACGCGTCAGCTTTGACCATGCTGACGAGGCAGTTGACTGGGCCCACACGTCAGCGACCCTAACCAGCACTGGGCCACTGACCAGTGGACCCCACTGGTCAGGTTTGACCCCGGTCAGCCGCAGTTGACCTGCTGACGTCATGATGACGTCAGGCTGATGCATTAATCCATTTTCTGCAATTAGTTTATTTCTAAATATTTAGAAAATCCAGAAAATTGTCCAAACTTCAAAAATTCATATAAAATCAACCATAGCTCCAAATCAAACAAGTTATATATGAAAAATTATCAGAAAAATTCAAGGAATCTGTTTATCGCATTATCATGCATGTTTGAACAACCTAGGGTTGCTGTACAGGGCAATTTGCATAAATGGCATCTGAATTTCACATATGAAGTTTGAATTTGAACTTAGGGTTCAAACCAACTTCATTTAACTTTGTTGCTAGTTGCATTAGCTTAAAACACATAGCATATTGCCATGTCATAGCATGCATCATATTGCTGCATATCGCCATGTGTTAATTGTGTTCTTTCAGTGTTGCCGGTAATTGCCCCCTTTCGATAGACGCGTTTCGACGATGAGTTCGATGACACCGATGAAGAGCTATAATATCTTCAGAAGTGCCAGGCAAGCAAAACCCCCTTGTTCATTCCGATAAAATCCCACTCTCTCGCTTCTGCTCTCTTTTACTGCATTAGGACAACAACGATTCATGTGTTACTTGCTGCGGTAGCTGAACCCCTTTATCCTTTGCATGACCTGTCATTCCACAGTAAATAGATGAAACCCACTAGCATGAGTAGGAGTTGTTTGAGCCCATGTTGTGCCTACTCATTCATGCTTGTTTGTCATGCCTGCTACTGCTTAGAGTTGAGTCGGGTCTGATTCATCGGGAATGAATTGGAATGGTGATGAACATGTCCTACTGTGTGTGAGCTAAGTGTGTGAACACGATTTGGTAAAGGTATTGGTGAGAGGCCATGTAGGAGTACATGGTGGGTTGTCTCATTGAAGCCGTCCTCAGGAACTGAGTTCTGTGTTTGTGATCCATGAAACAGTTACTACCACACATTGGGATCCTTAATTGACTCTCTCGGCTTCTTAATCACCCTTGTCCTCTGTCCAGGAGTTGCAAGTAGTTTCTGGTGTTTTTAGTATGCTGGGGGCCGCACGCAGCGCTGACCGTAGGGGTGGGCTGTGTTGCGGTAGGCACGTGGCCGGGCAGCCGGGCGCCCGTTTGGTGTCTCGGACCCTGCACACATCGTTCGGGGCCGTTAGTGGAAACCTCGGCCGGACTCCCTGCGGATGGAACCCGAATAGGCGATAAACCTGGACTAGAGACTTGAGTGTTTAGGTAGGCTGTGGCCGACACCCTCGCTGGGCTTCCGCTTGAAGGTTGCCGAGTACATGTCGTGTAAACGACGGTAAGTGGTGAGAGCGTGTGTGAAGAAGTACACCCCTGCAGGGTTAACATCATCTATTCGAATAGCCGTGTCCGCGGTTATGGACTTCTGGGTTGCCTATATCAGTTCATAGACAAGTGAAAGTGGATACTCTAAAATACGCAAGATAAGCGTGAGTGCTATGGATGGCCTTCTCATAGGGAGACGGAAGTGGATCCATAGTGGTGTATTGATATGGTGAATATGTGGACTCGTGTGCGCCACCTCAAAAGAGTTACTTGCAGTCGTAGTTCAGGATAGCCACCGGGTCAAAGCTGGCTTGCTGCAGTTAAACTCCACCACCCCCTTTTGTTACTGATGCATATGTAGCTAGTTCTGATGTAAGTCTTGCTGAGTACAATTGTACTCACGTTTGCCTATTTTATGTTTTTGCAGAGAGACTTCAGTCTCGCTAGTAGTACCGCTTGGACTTCGACGTTTAGCTTGTTACCTCAGCTACGATCTTGTGCCCTCGGCAGGATCTGGTAGATAGTCAGGCTTCTCAGCCTTTTTCATTTGTAGTTGTCTGTACTCAGACAAGTTAAGCTTCCGCATGTGCTTGTTGCTTGTATGCTCTGTATGTTGGGTCATGAGACCCATGTTTGTAATATCTCGCTCCACGGAGCCTAATGAATAAATACTTTGAGTTGTAGAGTTATGTTGTGATGCCATGTTGTATCTACTCATATCGGGCATATTGTGTGTATGATTGAAATGCTTGGTATGGGTGGGATCCGACTATCTAGTTGTTTATCCTTGGCAGCCTATCATATGGGGAAATGTAGTCTAGTGCTTCTGAGCGATAGTAGTCCGCTACAGCCCGGTTCACCGGAGTCCTGCTAGCCCAGCACTACTGCTCGGAACACTTGACTGGCCGGCATGTGTTTCACGTCGTTCCTGTGTCTGTCCCTTCGGGGAAATGTCACGCGGTGACATCCGGAGTCCTGCCTAGCCTGCTACAGCCTGGGTTACCGGAGTCCTGTTAGCCCAGTGCTACAGCCCGGATTCACACGTTGATGACCGACATGCTCGATGTGATTCATGTATGCCTGTCCTCATAGGTTAGCGCCGCTTTGGGTTCACGACTAGCCATGTCGGCCCGGGTTCTTTGTCATATGGATGCTAGCGACACTATCATATACGTGAGCCAAAAGGCGCAAACGGTCCCGGGCCAGGTAAGGTGGCACCCGTGGGAATACCGTGCGTGAGGCCGCAAAGTGATATGATGTGTTACATGCTAGATCGGTGTGACCTAGGATCGGGGTCCTGACAGCAGGCTTCGCTGCTGTCCACCGCCGCACTGACTGCGCAGGTGGAAGTCCTTAAAAAGGACCTCGGGCGGTCCAAGCAAGAGCTCGGCCTTACCAAACGGCAGCTCGAGGAGAAAGAAGGTAAGAAAATACCCTAAAAGAAAAAGGTGCCTATAGAGAGGGTTGATTGCAAAAAAGAAATAACAGGATTTTACTGCTTATTGTAGGGGCCACAACCGAGGTGGCAACCCTGAAGCAGGCGCTTGCTGAGGCCGAAAAGAAAACGGCCGAGGAGCGCGCCGAGCGAGAAAAGCTTGGGGTCCAGGTCGGCGAGGTGCAGCAAGAGCTGCAAGCTCTCATGAAAAAACATGAGGGTTTGGAGCTTGAGGCGAAAGTGCAAGCATCCGAGCTCGCGTCGGCCATTGAGACCACGAAGAGTGCCAAGGCCAAAGCCCAAAAGGCCCTCCAAGAGTTGGAGGAGGTGAAAAAGATAGAGCGGGTAAGGCATTCTCAATGCAAAGTAAGAATATAAAAGTAAACTACCTATCACTTACCCGAATCCGGAGTTCTCCAGGGGCGTTCGCCGATCTTCCCCGCAGCGTATCCGACGCCGCCGCATTCTACCGAGCTGAAGAGGGCAGCTCGACGGAGAGTGTGTTCTGGTCTCAGTATTCTGAGGCCGGACACCCTGTGCCCTTGAGCGATCAGCTGAAACAGCTGGTCGAGCTCCACAAGGCGGCCGAACAGGCCATGAAGGGCTTACTAGTTCGGCTGTGGCCTGGAGAGGCCCTGCCTGGGAGCTATTTCGGGCTAGTGCGACGGCTGGTGGAAGCCTGCCCACGGCTTGAAGTCCTCAAGCGCTCCGCCTGCATTGAAGGTGCCCGGAGGGCCCTTGCCCGTGTAAGGGTACACTGGGGTAAGCTGGACGGGGAGAAGCTGGTGAAGGACGGGCCGCCGGCGGAGAAGGAGCATCGCAAGCCCGAGAACTACTACAAGGAAGTTCTTGTCGGAGCTCGCCTTGTCGCGGATGAATGTACTAGAGATGTAATATTTGAATGAACTCGCTCGGTTGTATCCTGTGCACTGAAAACTTTTTCATATGCGCTAAGCAATGCGTACTGAATTTAAAATATTATTTTCTGTGCGGCCGTTTATCAAAAATTGAGAGATGGCGAGTCGTCGGCTTCTGCCCCCATGCCACTAGTGCTGGGGTGTTCGGGATAAACCTGAGGGCTCTTGTTCCCATAGTTGGGTCCTTCGAGGGAGGCGCTCAGCACAACGAACCAGGCAATCGGACTATAATGCTTGAACACTCTCATTAGCCATAGAACGTTATAATTTTAAATTTCGGCGAAGCCCCTAGTTCGGAAAGCCGAATTCGGGGCGCTATCCACGCCTTTGGCCGGACTTAACCAGCTCCTCGCCCGAAGTGGCATAAGCCTTTAAGGACTCGAAAAACCTCTCGAACAGCGACCGGTCTCGCGCCTTATCATGACAGTCTGTTTTAGCTTTCTCCACTGAGGTGCTCAACCCACCTGATCTGGGGCACAATCGCAGTGGTTCTCCTAGTGCTACCTTAGCCGATATAGCGGAATGTAAGGCACCAAAACATAGGAGCCGGGCAAACCCAACATGTGACCAAAATCATGACTCGGAGCCGATGCATATAGTGCTATAAGTTCGGGGTGCCGCACTTGTGAAAGTGTACGGACTTCTCACACTAGATATAAAGGGAAATAAAGCCCCTGGCGTGTTTTGCCGTACCATGGTGTACGGGTGCGATCATGTTATTTAATAAACATATATATTGAAAGATGATAATGCAAAAAATAGACAAAAAGCTATGCATTGTTTATAAGGAGGCTGTTTATCTGAGCCGAACGATACAAGTAGTGCGATAAGCAAAAGATATTTTAGACTATTGAACGTGTCTTGACCAGGCGTAGGCCATGGAATTTAGAAACAGATATATTGCTTGAAATACTGACCACCTGAGAGTTCCGTGATGCGGCGTTGCTTTGTCTGCTTTCCTGGGTCTTGTATTGTCTGTGCGGCAGCGAGGCCGAACAGGTTATCCAGAGTATGGAGTCCTGAAAGTAAAAAAGAAAAATTCGGCAGCCCCTAGTACGTTTGACGCCGTATTGTAGGCATGCCGTTAATGTGCCCCTCCCCCTGTGCCCATGGAATTTTAAGGGCATAATTGTGTACTCGAGGTACTAGCTCCGCTATGTAGCGATGGCTGGGGTTGGGGCCGTATTGCTACGCTTGCTCCGAACGTGCCAGGCGGTCTTGTTGCAGGCTACTCCGGGCGCGCTTTGCATTGTCCGGCTTTTTAACGACCGGACTGGAGAGTTGCCTTAAAAGGCTGCTTTGTACTTCCGCTGCGAGGGCTGCCGTGTGCTCCTCCGTACGGATGGAGCGTTCTGTGTTTCCGCTGACCGTGATTACTCCTCGAGGGCCTAGCATCTTGAGCTTGAGGTATGCGTAGTGCGGCACCGCATTGAATTTAGCGAATGCGGTTCGTCCGAGCAGGGCATGATAGCCACTGCGGAACGGGACTATATCGAAGATTAACTCTTCGCTTCAGAAGTTATCCGGAGATCCGAAGACCACATCAAGTGTTATCGAGCCTATGCAATTGGCCTCTACACCTGGGATGACGCCTTTAAAGGTCATCCTTGTGGGCTTGATCCTTGATGGATCTATGCCCATTTTCCGCACTGTATCCTGATAGAGCAGGTTCAGGCTACTGCCGCCGTCCATGAGGACTCATGTGAGATGAAATCCGTTAACGATTGGGTCAAGAACCAATGCGGCGAAGCCGCCGTGACGGATGCTAGTGGGGTGGTCCCTTCGATTGAAAGTGATCGGGCAAGAGGACCATGGGTTGAACTTTGGGGCGACTGGCTCCATCGCGTATACGTCCCGTAGCGCACGCTTCCTCTCCCGCTTGGGAATGTGGGTCGTGTATATCATGTTCACCGTCCGTACTTGTGGGGGAAACCCCTTTTGTCCATTGCTGTTCGGCGGCCTGGGCTCCTCCTCGTCGTCGCTATTCAGCCCCTTGTCTTTTTGTTCGGCTCTTAACTTGCCTGCCTGCTTGAACACCCAACAATCCCTGTTGGTGTGATTGGCTGGCCTTTCGGGGGTGCCATGAATCTGGCATGAGCGATCGAGTATCCGGTCCAGACTGGACGGGCCCTGGGTATTCTTTTTAAATGGCTTTTTCCGCTGTCCAGATTTATAGCCTCTGAATCTGGCATTTACTGCCGTATCCTCATTGCTGTCGCTGCTAACGCGGCGCTTTTGCTTATTCCGACGTGACCTGCCGCCTTTGTCCTTGGTATCCGAATTACCGTTCTTCTTCGAGAAGTTGCTGCTGCGAGCTAGCCAGCTATCTTTGCCCGCGCAAAAGCGGGTCATGAGTGTCGTGAGGGCTGCCATGGATTTCGGCTTTTCCTGTCCCAGGTGCCGGGCAAGCCATTCGTCACGGATGTTATGCTTGAATGCTGCTAGGGCCTCTGCATCCGGATAGTCGACTATCTGATTTTTCTTTGTTAGGAACCATGTCCAGAATTTCCTGGCCGATTCTTCTGGCTGCTGAATTATGTGGCTTAGGTCGTCGGCGTCCGATGGCCGTACATAGGTCCCCTGGAAGTTATCGAGGAATGCGGCTTCCAGGTCCTCCCAAGAACCCATTGAGTCTGCTGCGAGGCTATTAAGCCAGTGTCGGGCTGGTCCCTTGAGCTTAAGGGGTAAATATTTGATTGCGTGCAATTCGTCGCCACGTGTCATGTGGATGTGGAGGAGATAATCCTCAATCCATACTGCCGGATCTGTCGTACCATCGTACGACTCGATATTAACGGGTTTACAGCCCTCTGGGATTTTATGATCCATTACCTCATCTGTGAAGCATAGTGGGTGTGCGGCGCCCCTGTACTGGGCTATGTCACGACGCAGTTTGGAAGAGCTGTGCCTGTTGTGTTCGGCCCGGCCGGATTTATTGTGTCCAGAGTGAAAATCATCACGTGTCGTCGGGCGTCCGCGCGATCCATAGATCGATCTTGTTTACCTTGCTTTATCCTCCAGTACGTCTCGCAGGTCTGGATCGTTTTCCCGTGCCTTCGTTGAGCGGCGCCGGGGCATGGTTTGTTTAAAGGTTCGACAGGTTTCTCTGTCGCGGCCGCGAAGTGGTCGGTCTGCCATGTCGTGTGCTTCCTCCTCTGATTGGGGTAGCGGCCTGCGCTTAGGATAATTTTTGGATGGGCGCCCGAGTTCGTACTCTTCGGCCGCAAGGACTTCAGTCCATCTGTCAGCTAGCAGATCTTGATCAGCTCTAAGCTGTTGCTGCTTTTTCTTTAGGCTGTTCACCATGGCTAGAAGCCTGCGTTGAAAGCGCTCTTGTTCAGCGGGGTCTGATGGTACGACGAATTCATCGTCGCCGAGGCTTGCCTCGTCTTCGGAGGGAGGCATGTAGTTATCATCCTCGACCTCTCGCTCTGCCGCTCTCTCATGAGGGCTGTCTTTGCCATCTTCCTGCGCCGAATCTTGCTGGTTTTGGTGGTCTTCGGTGCTATCCGGGGTAGTATTGTCTCCCGTGCCGGAATCACCATTTCTGCTGTGGCGGGATTTAGAGTGGCACTGTTGGCGCCGGCATTTTGGCGGCTTTTTCGAAGTGCCATCCTCCGCTGTTCCATCGCCATCTCCATCTTTTGGAGCATCCACCATGTATATGTCATATGACGAGGTGGCGGTCCAGCGCCCTACAGGTGCTGGTTCTTGTTCGTCTCCTCCTTCGTCGTCCATGCCGTCGAAGTCTTCGGAGCCGAAGTCAAGCATGTCGGTTAAATCGTCGACAGTGGCTATTAAGTGGGTGGTGGGTGGGCCTTGAATTTCTTCGTCATCCTAATCCCAACCTCGCAGACCATAGTCCGGCCTGGGCTCTCCTGATAGAGAAAGAGACTTGAGAGAGTTCAGGATATCACCGAAAGGTGAGCACTGAAAGATGTCCGCGGCGGTGAACTCCATTACAGGCGCCCAATCAGATTCGATCGGCGGGGGCACGGAAGGCCCGGAGTTCGGAGAAGAGTCCGGCTCCTTGGAGTCATGGACCATGCGGAGCGTGGGGCTGACGTTCGGCTTGATCGCCTTTAAGATCGCAGCCCCCGAGGTGACGTCCAACCGTTCACCCTCAAAGGACGCAGCGGGCTCCGAGTTGAGGATCGGGGCCGGTGCGGGTGCGGCCTCCAGGGCACTGTTCGGAGGCAGAGCTATATCATGCCCCTCGGGATAGTGCGGCGCGCTTGGCTGTGGCTCGAATCCGTCGAAGATCAAGTATCCGTGGATATCCGCCGTGTAGTTTAAGCTTCCAAACCTGACTTGATGGCCAGGGGCGTAGCTTTCGATCTGCTCCAGATGACCAAGCGAATTGGCCCGCAGAGCGAAGCCGCCGAAGACGAAGATCTGTCCGGGGAGGAAAGTCTCACCCTGGACCTCGTCGTTGTTGATGATCAAAGGAGCCATCGGTCCTAAAGGCGACGACACAGAGGAACTCTCAATGAAAGCACCAATGTCGGTGTCAAAACCGGTGGATCTCGGGTAGGGGGTCCCGAACTGTGCGTCAAGGTCGGATGGTAACAGGAGACAAGGGACACTTTATTTTACCCAGGTTCGGGCCCTCTCGATGGAGGTAAAACCCTACTCCTGCTAGATTAATATTGATGATATGGGTAGTACAAGAGTAGATCTACCACGAGATCAAGGAGGCTAAACCCTAGAAGCTAGCCTATGGTATGATTGTGTATGATGATGGTTGTCCTACGGACTACAACCCTCCGGTTTATATAGACACCGGATAGGGTTAGGGTTACACAGAGTCGGTTACATTGGTAGGAGATCTTGAATATCCGCACGCCTAGCCTACCTTCCACGCCAAGAAAAGATCCTTCCGAACACGGGACGAAGTCTTCAATCTTGTATCTTCATAGTCCTGGAGTCCGGCTGAAGGTATAGTCCGGCTATCCGAACACCCCCTAATCCAGGACTCTCTCAGTGGCTGTAGGGGAGTGGCAACGGGGCGCGAGGTGGAGGTTGGGGACGTCGCGATGGAGAGGAGGCAGGCCGGCGATGGCGTCCGGCGAGGTAGCTCCGGCGACGACAGCGGGGCGGCGTCGGGCGGCTCGGGGGTCGGTTCCCTTCCTCGATCCAGATCGGATCGGGAGGTGGGGGCTGACGAGGGGGAGTTTGGAGGAGTGGGTGGTGGCTAGGGTTGGACCAGGGGGAGTGGGGGAGTGGCCGGTTGGGCCGGCCGGCAGCTGGACCGGAGCCCAGTGGGGGGGGGGTTCTTTTCTATCTTGTGTTTGTCAGTTTTGTTTTTCCCTTTATATTTTCTTTTATTCATTTTTCTTTTATGTTTTATTTAATTCAGGGCATTTAAGAATTATATAAAACTGTGTCTTCTTCACCATAATTATCTACGTAATATTTAGTATAAACTGAACATTTTTGTTTTAATGTTTGAAAACTTTTATTATTTACCAAATTTTGAATTTGAATTTTGGACCAGTTTTGATCTAATGATAGAATAGCAACAGTAACGGAGGTGACGTGGCATCATTAGCAGAGTATCACTGTAGCTTAATTATCCGGGCGTCACAATATAACATCTATGCATAAACCTGGCTCTTATACCACTGTTGGGGAACGTAGTAATTTTAAAAAAATTCCTACGCACACGCAAGATCATGGTGATGCATAGCAACAAGAGGGGAGAGTGTCGTCCATGTACCCTCGTAGACCGTAAGCGGAAGCGTTATGACAACACGGTTGATGTAGTCATACGTCTTCACGATCAACCGATCCTAGTACCGAACGTACGACACCTCCGCGATCTGCGCACGTTCAGCTCGGTGATGTCCAGCGAACTCACGATCTAGTAGAGCTTCGAGGGAGAGTTCCATCAGCACGACAGCGTGATGATGGTGATGATGAAGCTACCGACGCAGGGCTTCGCCTAAGCACCGCTACGATATGACCGAGGTGGATTATGGTGGAGGGGGCACCGCGCACGGCTAAGAGATCAATGATCAACTTGTGTGTCTACGGGGTGCCCCCTGATACGTCTACAACGTATCTATAATGCGTGAAGTATTCATGCTATTATATTATAGGTTTTGGATGTTTATGGGCTTTAATAAACACTTTTATATTATTTATGGGACTAACCTATTAACTGAAGGCCCAACCCAAATTGTTGTTTTCTTGCCTATTTCAGTGTTTCGAAGAAAAGGAATATCAAACGGAGTCCAAACAGAATAAAACCTTTGGGAGAGTTATTTTTGGAACGGAAGCAATCCAGGAGACTTGGAGTAGACGTCAGGGAAGCTTCGAGGAAGCCACGAGGCAGGGGGCGCCCCCCACCCTCGTGGGCTCCTCGTGGCTCCCCTGACCGACTTCTTTCGCCTATATATATCCATATACCCTAAAAACATCGAGGAACACAATAGATCGGGAGTTCCGCCGCCGCAAGCCTCTTCAGCCACCGAAAACCAATCAGGACCCTGTTCCAGCACCCTGCCGGAGGGGGGATCCATGAACGGTGGCCATCTTCATCATCCCGGCGCTCTCCATGACGAGGAGGGAGTAGTTCACCCTCGGGGCTGAGGGTATGTACCAGTAGCTATGTGTTTGATCTCTCTCTCTCTCTCTCGTGTTGTTGAGGTGGTACGATCTTGATGTATCGCGAGCTTTGCTATTATAGTTGGATCTTATGATGTTTCTCCCCCTCTACTCTCTTGTAATGGATTGAGTTTTTCCTTTGAAGTTATCTTATTAGATTGAGTCTTTAAGGATTTGAGAACACTTGACGTATGTCTTGCATGTGCTTATCTATGGTGACAATGGGATATTCACGTGATCCACATAATGTATGTTTTGGTGATCAACTTGCAAGTTCCGTGACCTCGTGAACTTATGCATAGGGGTTGGCACACGTTTTCGTCTTGACTCTCCGGCTGAAACTTTGGGGCACTCTTTTAAGTACTTTCTGTTGGTTGAATAGATGAATCTGAGATTGTGTGATGCATATCGTATAATCATACCCACGAATACTTGACGTGACATTGGAGTATGTAGGTGACATTAGGGTTTTGGTTGATTTGCGTTTTAAGGTGTTATTATAGTACAAACTCTATGATAGATCGAATGGAAAGAATAGCTTCGTGTTATTTTACTACGGACTCTTGAATAGATCGATCAGAAAGGATAACTTTGAGGTGATTTCGTACCCTACAATAATCTCTTCGTTTGTTCTCCGCTATTATTGACTTTGAAGTGACTTTATATGATCCAATTATGTTATTATTGTTGAGAGAACTTGCACTAGTGAAAGTATGAACCCTAGGACTTGTTTCCTAGCATTGCAATACCGTTTACGCTCACTTTTACCACTTGCTACCTTGCTGTTTTTATATTTTCAGATTACAAAAACCTTTATCTACCATCCATATTGCACTTGTATCACCATCTCTTCGCCGAACTAGTGCACCTATACAATTTACCATTGTATTGGGTGTGTTGGGGACACAAGAGACTCTTTGTTATTTTGTTGCAGGGTTGTCTGAGAGAGACCATATTCATCCTACACCTCACACGGATTGATAAACCTTAGGTCATCCACTTGAGGGAAATTTGCTACTATCCTACAAACCTATGCACTTGGAGGCCCCACAACATCTACAAGAAGATGGTTGTGTAGTAGACATCACCCCCTCCCCCATATATAAAGGAGTGGAGGAGGGGGAGGGCCGGCCCTCCTATGGCGCGCCCTGGAGGAGTCCTACTCCCACCGGGAGTAGGATCCCCCCCTTCCCTAGTTGGACTAGGAGAGAAGGAAGGGGGAGATAGGGAGGAAGAAAAGGGGGCGCCGCCCCCTCCTAGTCCAATTCGGACCAAAGGGAGAGGAGGCGCGCGGCCTACGTTAGTCTCCTCTCTCTATCTCCACTATGGCCCAGTAAGGCCCATACACTTACCAGGGGGTTCCGGTAACCTCCCCGTACTCCGGTAAAATCATGAATTCACCCGGAACTATTCCGATGTCCAAATATAGGCTTCCAATATATCAATCTTTATGTCTCGACCATTTCGAGACTCCTCTTCATGTCCGTGATCATATCCGGGACTCTGAACTACCTTCGGTACATCAAAACACATAAACTGATAATACCGATCGTCACCGAACGTTAAGCGTGCGGACCCTACGGGTTCGAGAACTATGTAGACATGACCAAGACTCATCTCCGGTCAATAACCAATAGCGGAACCTGGATGATCATATTGGTTCCTACATATTCTATGAAGATCTTTATCGGTCAAACCGCATAACAACATACATTGTTCCCTTTGTCATCGGTATGTTACTTGCCCGAGATTCGATCGTCGGTATCTCGATACCTATTTCAATCTCGTTACCGCAAGCCTCTTTACTCGTTCCGTAATGCATCATCCCGCAACTAACTCATTAGTTACATTGCTTGCAAGGCTTATAGTGATGTGCATTACCGAGAGGGCCTAGAGATACCTCTCTGATAATCGGAGTGACAAATCCTAATCTTGATCTATGCCAACTCAACAAGTACCATCGAAGACACCTGTAGAGCACCTTTATAATCACCCAGTTACGTTGTGATGTTTGGTAGCACACAAAGTGTTCCTCCGGTATTCGGGAGTTGCATAATCTCATAGTCATAGGTACATGTATAAGTCATGAAGAAAGCAATAGCAATATACTAAACGATCAAATGCTAAGCTAACAGAATGTGTCAAGTCAATCCCATCATTCTCTAGTGATGTGATCCCGTTAATCAAATGACAACTCATGTCTATGGTTAGGAAACTTAACGATCTTTGATTCAAGGAGCAAGTCAAGTAGAGGCATACTAGTGACACTTTGTTTGTCTATGTATTCACACATGTATTATGTTTCCGGTTAATACAATTCTAGCATGAATAATAAACATTTATCATGATACAAGGAAATATAAATAACAACTTTATTATTGCCTCTAGGGAATATTTCCTTCACCTAGGGGGATAGATTGGTAGGAAAAGACAATCGCTCGTCCCCGGCCGCCACTCATAAGGAAGACAATCAATGAATAAATCATGCTCCGACTTCATCACATAACTGTTCACCATGCGTGCATGCTATGGGAATCACAAACTTTAGAACAAGTATTTTTCAAATTCACAACTACTCAACTAGCATGACTCTAATATAACCATATTCATATCTCAAAACAATTATCAAGTATCAAACTTCTCATAGTATTCGATGCACTTTATATGATAGTTTTTATTATACCCATCTTGGATGCTCATCATATTAGGACTAATTTGATAGACAAAGAAAATTACCATGCTGTTTTATAGGACTCTCAAAATAATATAAGTGAAGCATGAGAGATCAATAATTTCTATAAAATAAAACCACCACCGTGCTCTAAAAGATATAAGCAAAGCACTAGAGCAGAATTTATCTAGCTCAAAAGATATAAGTGAAGCACAAAGAGTATTCTAATAAATTCTGATTCATGTGTGTCTCTCCCAAAAGGTGTGTACAACAAGGATGATTTAGGTAAACTAAAAAGCAAAGACTCAAATCATACAAGACGCTCCAAGCAAAACACATAGCATGTGGTGAATAAAAATATAGCATCAAGTAAAATTACCGATAGACGAAGACGAAAGAGGGGACGCCTTCCGGGGCATCCCCAAGCTTAGGCTTTTGGTGTCCTTGAATTTTACCTTGGGGTGCCTTGGGCATCCCCAAGCTTAGGCTCTTGCAACTCCTTATTCCTTAATCCATCAAATCTTTACCCAAAAACTTGAAAACTTCACAACACAAAACTCAACAGAAAATCTCATGAGCTCCGTTAGCGAAATAAAACAAACCACCACTTTAAGTTACTATAATGAACTCATTCTTTATTTATATTGGTGTTAAACCTACTGTATTCCAACTTCTCTATGGTTCATACCCCTCGATACTAGACTTAGATTTATTAAAATAAGCAAACAACACAGGAAAAACAAAATCTGTCAAAAACAGAACAGTCTGTAGTAATCTGTATCAAACGCAAACTTTCTGTAACTCAAAAATCCTGACAAAATAGGACGTCCTAAATATTTTTTTATTGATCTACTGCAATTGGAATCAATATTTTATCACGTTCTTGTGATTTTTAACAATTGTTTTTGTGAGCAGAAAGTTACTGTCTTTTTCAGCAAGATCAAATAATTATCATCCAAGAAGATCCTATAGGTTTTACTTGGCACAAAAACTAATTAAAATATAAAACCACATCTAACCAAAGGCTAGATGAATTATTTGTTACTAAACAGAACCAAAAATCAAGAAACAAAAATAAAATTTGGTTGCCTCCCAACAAGCGCTATCGTTTAACGCCCCTAGCTAGGCATAAAGGCAAGAATAGATTTAGGTATTGTCATCTTTGGTATGCAATTCTTCAATAGAACACTTATAACCCTTAGGAGTCTCCTTCTTTTTCTTAAAGATCAAACTCCTAGGCAAGAAATCAAGAAATTCATTTGTAGCGAAAAGTTCCTTAAGGATAGCGAAAAAGTTGGGGTGAACACTTATGGATTTGAGATCCGCATTTTCCTTACTAGAAGATTCACCCTTGTTTTTAGTAACATACATTAATTTGGTAACTTTGGCATTAGGAGAATTTGGAGTATTTCTCACAGAAGAAAAGGCAGACCCTAAGTTGGTAATAATATCCTCAAGTTTATCAATTCTTGTGGAATCTTGATCTATCTTTTCATTAACTATGGGTTCCTTTTCCTTAAAAAAATTCAGAGTAACTCCTACCTTAGATCCATATTGGGTAATTTGGTTGTGGATCTTTTTATCCAAATTATCAATCAACTCTATGGTGGCGACTTCATTTTCAATAATTTCAAGCCTTTGCATCACATGTTCTAAAGTTAAAATAGTTCCATTAACCAAAAGAGGTGGTGGCCCAAACAAATCTATCATAGCATTATAAGAATCAATAGTATGGCTACCCAAGAAATTCCGTCCGGTAATGGTATCAAGAATATATCTATTCCAAGGGGTGATGCCCACATAAATGTTGCGAAGAAGAATGGAAGTGGATTGCTTCCTCTTGGATCTATTCTGAGCATTGCAGATTCTATACCAAGCATCTTTTAAATTTTCTCCCTCCATTTGTTTAAAAATAAGAACTTCATCATCGGGAGTACTAACGATGATAGAAGGACTAGCCATAAAAGCAAAACCAACGATCCAACACACGGACACACAAGAAGCAAGCGAAAAGAGACGAATGGAAAAAGAGGGCGAATAAAACGGCAACGGTGAAGTGGGGGAGAGGAAAACGAGAAGAAAATGGCAAATAATGTAATGCGAGGGATAAGAGTTTGTGATGGGTACTTGGTATGTCTTGACTTGTGCGTAGATCTCCCCGACAACGGCGTCAGAAATGGCTAGTTGCTGGGAGATCAAATCTTGACTTGACTTGGTGTAAGCCTCCCCGGCAACAGCGTTAGAAATCCTTCTTGCCACCTCTTGAGCATGCATTGGTTTTTCCTTGAAGAGGAAAGGGTGTCGGAGTAATGGGCCATGGGTACGCTAACCCGAGGCCCAGAACCTTTCAAGACATCAGGGCTGACTGCGCCCCTCAAGACGCCAAGATGAAGAGCCGCCTACCCGCATGCGGCCGAGTCCTGGAGGCGAGGTCAAGACAAGCCAACTCCTACCTGGTAGCTTCCGGAGAAGCCGACCACGGGGAGTCGGCCCACGGCACCAACAAAGCCCAAGCCCTCATCAAGGGAGACGGGACGTGGAGTGGCTACAGTGAAGCCCACTCCCCTCCCTTTCCAGAGGCTGGCGTGGCCACAGTGCGCTGCACCAGCGGAGATCTCTGTCCAGCGCGGCACTGTTGCCATGCCGTCCCTGACATCAGCACTAGTGGGCGGAGTCCTGCACCCACGACGGCCTGTCAGTACGTCCCCAGGACGATGGGCCCTACCAGATAGCGAGAGTCCAGAAGACGGCAAGAGCACTACCAGTCGGCCCGATGGGAGTCGGCCCCCGGGAGTCGGCCTGCCCCTCCCACAGGTCCCACGCGCCATTAACCAGACGAGACGGGGAGTGGCTACAGTAATCGCCCGCCAGACGGCGGGGCTGTAGCCACGACCCCATGACCGAGCCTGCGTCATTAGAGGCACGGCTATAGTAATCAGCAGTCGACAAGACCCGCAAGCGGCGAGTATGGCCTGTCGGCTCAGTACCGGACCAGTCGGTGGGGCCCACCAGTCGGCAAAGAAGTCGGCGATCGAAGATACTGACGACTGGGCCCTGCGCCCAGCCGGATTACCATTGTAACCCTGGGGGGTAGGCCTATATAAACCCCCCAGGGCACCCATGCAAAGGGTTCCAACCCATTAGTACTAGACCAGATCATATAGGAAGGAGAGAGCTAGCCTCGCCTTCTCCTACCTCTAGCATACAACTCGAGGAGCAACCTTGTATTCACTTCGCCTTAGTGATCATGCGGAGACCCCGCAGAGCAGGATTAGGGGTGTTATCTCCTAGGAGAGCCCCGAACCTGGGTAAAGTATGCCGGAAAATGAGGGGAAGCTCATCGTCGACGAGATCCTCGATCTCATGGAAGCCGGAAGCCAGCATCGCTTCCTTGTCGGTCCAGGAGGAGCGCTCGCTCGCGGACTCAGTAAGGAGGGTGGTCTCCTTGTCCCCCGCCTCCTTTTGGGTCTTGTTGAGCAGCTCCTTCTGCTCTGCTAGTTGCGTGACCAGCAGATCGCGCTCCGCGGCCAGCTTGTTGCACTCCTCCTTGGCATGCAGCGTGTTGTTGGCCTCGCCCAGCTGCTGCTACAGGGTAGCGTTGGACTTTGCAGAAAGAAGAAGAAAAAAGGCATCAGTCGTCAACAAGGAAGAAAGGTCGCCGAGGAGATCCGGCCCGACTGCTCAGCTGTCGGCTCGAATCTCGGGTACTACAGCCCGCGGGTGCACCAGCGCGCCCCCGCGAAGAAAGGAATCATCAACAGAAAGAAGAGTAGTGGCCGGGGAGATCCGGCCCAACTGCTCAGCAGTCGGCCCGAATCTCGGGGACTACAGCCCGCGGGTGCGCCAGCGCGCCCCCGCAGAGAAGGAAGAGGACTCATTCCACCTTTCCGACAAGTCGGCGGTCCGCTTGGCTAGTTCCTCGATGTTGGCGTTGAAGGCGGTCACGCGAAGATTGTGGTAGTCCTGTGACAAAATTTCAGACAAGTGTTAGTACTTGGTACTCGCCGATTAGAGTTCCGAGCCGCCTGCTCAGCAGCCGGCCCGAAACTTGGGGACTACACCCAGTGGGTGCGCTGGCGCGCCCCCACAAATGAGCACAAGAAACAGAAATGAAGAAGAAAGAAACATACTCGGACGGCCTCTCGTGCCGCCAGGTGCGCCTTGTTGCAGCTCAGGATGGCGTCGCCCTCGGCTCGGATCTTGGCTTTGACGTCCAAAAGCGCCCGGTTCAATGGGCCCGTCCCGCCACCCCGCACCCACCCAGTGGGCGCGGCGCTCGTCGCCTCAGTGTCCGGGATCGAGGAGCTTGCGGTGCCGGTCTCCAGAGGGCGCGGCGTCGAAGCCGCCTTCGTGAGACGGCGACAGGTCGGCGTGCCGACCTGGAGAACTAGGCCCGCCACCACCTCGTCCTCGGTCGGCGGCACCGGTGGGTCTGTCGGTTGTCCGCCTTGTGCGCTCCCAGATGGCGGCGGTGGCGGCACAATCACATCCGGCATGGAGCGTCGCCGTCGTCCCTCTCCATGACCGGGTTCTCACCGCCGGCTTCCCTAGTCTGCCCCGTGAACTCCGGAGGCGGCGGCGCAGAGTTCAGTGGAGTGACAAAGACCGCCGATTGGCGGCGCACGGCTTCTTCAGCCTGCTTCTTCGCCGCACCCTCATCAAGGAGTCCGCATGCGGCCGAGTCCTGGAGGCGAGGTCAAGACAAGCCGACTCCTACCTGGCGGCTTTCGGAGAAGCCGACCACGGGGAGTCGGCCCACGGCACCAACAAAGCCCATGCCCTCATCAAGGGGGACGGGACGGGGAGTGGCTACAGTGAAGCACACTCCCCTCCCTTTCCAGAGGCTGGCGTGGCCACAGTGCACTGCACCAGCGGAGATCTCCGTCCGGCGCGACAATTTTGCCATGCCGTCCCTGACATCAGCACCAGTGGGCGGAGTCCTGCACCCACGACGGCCTGTCAGTACGGCCCCAGGACGATGGGCCCTACCAGACAGCGAGAGTCCAAAAGACAGCAAGAGCACTACCAGTCGGCCCGATGGGAGTCGGCCCCCGGGAGTCGGCCTGCCCCTCCCACGGGTCCCACGCGCCATTAACCAGACGAGACGGGGAGTGGCTATAGTAATCGCCCGCCAGGCGGCGGGGCTGTAGCCACGACCCCATGACCGAGCCTGCGTCATTAGAGGCACGGCTACAGTAATCAGCAGCCGACAAGACCCGAAAGCGGCGAGTACGGCCTGTCTGCTCCGTACCGGACCAGTCGGCGGGGCCCACCAGTCGGCGGAGAAGCCGACGATCGAAGAGACTGACGGCTGGGCCCTGCGCCCAGCCGGATTACCATTGTACCCCTAGGGGGTATGCCTATATAAACCCCCCAGGGCAACCATGCAAAGGGTTCCAACCATTACTACTAGACCAGATCATATAGGAAGGAGAGAGCTAGCCTCTCCTTCTCCTACCTCTAGCATACAGCTCGAGGAGCAACCTTGTATTCACTTCGCCTTAGTGATCATGCGGAGACCCCGCAGAGCAGGATTAGGGGTGTTATCTCCTAGGAGAGCCCCGAACCTAGGTAAAGTACGCCGGCGTTCGTGTCTACGCCTCATCCCGCTTCCGGGCACCGGCGACGTTTTACTCGCTCCCACCATGATAAGCCATCCTTTGGCATATGTCACACCCAACCCCCGACAAAGGGTGATGTAGCAAAGTAGCGTAAGTATTTCCGTTAGTTTTTGAGAACCAAGGTATCAATCCAGCAGGAGGTTACAGGCAAGTCGCCTCATACCTGCACAAACAAATAAGAACCTTGCAACCAACGCGATAAAGGGGTTGTCAATCCCTTCACAGCCACTTGCAAAAGTGAGATCTGATAGAGATAATAAGATAAATATTTTTGGTATTTTTATGATATAGATTGGAAAGTAAAGATTGCAAAATAAAATAGATTGGAAACTTATATGATGGAAAATAGACCCGGGGGCCATAGGTTTCACTAGTGGCTTCTCTCAAGATAGCATAATCTACGGTGGGTGAACAAATTACTGTCGAGCAATTGATAGAAAAGCGCATAGTTATGAGAATATCTAGGCATGATCATGTATATAGGCATCACGTCCACGACAAGTAGACCGAAACGATCCTGCACCTACTACTATTACTCCACACATCGACCGCTATCCAGCATGCATCTAGAGTATTAAGTTCATAAGAACGGAGTAACGCATTAGGCAAGATGACATGATGTAGAGGGATAAACTCAAGCAATATGATATAAACCCATATTTTTATCCTCGATGGAAACAATACAATATGTGCCTTGCTGCCCCTACTGTCACTGGGATCGAGCAACGCAAGATTGAACCCAAAGCTAAGCACTTCTCCCATTGCAAGAAAGATCAATCTAGTAGGCCAAACCAAACTGATAATTCGAAGAGACTTGCAAAGATAACAAATCATACATATAAGAATTCAGAGAAGAACCAAATATTGTTCATAGATAATCTTGATCATAAACCCACAATTCATCGGATCTCGACAAACACACCGCAAAAAGAATTACATTGAATAGATCTCCAAGAGAATCGAGGAGAACTTTGTATTGAGATCCAAAGAGAGAGAAGAAGCCATCTAGCTAATAACTATGGACCCGAAGGTCTGTGGTAAACTACTCACACATCATCGGAGAGGCCATGGTGTTGATGTAGAAGCCCTCCGTGATCGATTCCCCCTCCGGCGGAGCGCCGGAAAAGGCCCCAAGATGGGATCTCATGGGTACAGAAGGTTGCCGCGGTGGAAATAGGGTTTCGTGGTGCTCTCTGATGTTTTCGGGGTATATGAGTATATATAGGCGAAGGAAGTAGGTTGCTGGAGCCACGAGGGGCCCACGAGGGTGGGGGCGCGCCTCCCTGCCTCGTGGCCGCCTCGTTGCTTCCTTGACATCCACTCCAAGTCTCCTGGATCACGTTTGTTCCAAAAATAACTCTCCCGAAGGTTTCATTCCATTTGGATTCCGTTTGATATTCCTTTTCTGAGAAACACTGAAGTAGGCAAAAAAACCAGCAATTTGCACTGGGCCTCCGGTTAGTAGGTTAGTCCCAAAAATAATATAAAAGTGCATAATAAAGCCCATTAAACATCCAAAACTGACAATATAATAGCATGGAACAATAAAAAATTATAGATATGTTGGAGACGTATCAGGCAACACGTTATCAAAACAACCATGATATAATATGACAATAGTGGTATCTCGCTAGCCCTTTCTGAGACCGCAAAACATAAATGCAGAGCACCTCCAAAGTTCAAGCAGTGACTAAACATTTTAATTCATGGTAGAAAAGATCCAGTCATGATGCACCCAACATTAGCTACACACAATGCATAAGTCATGACAGCAGTGCTCTCAGGTTCTGGCACTTGTTTTAGAAGGTGATGACACAACATAAAAGTAAATAGATAGTCCCTTCGCAGAGGGAAGCAGTGATTTGCAGAGGTGCTAGAGCTCAAGTTTTTAAACAGAGGTAAATGATGTTTTGAGACATGCACCCTTCTCATTTACTTCACGGCCATCAGTTATCAACATCTTCCAAGGTAAGCACGCTAGTGGCGGTTCCCGAGCAATAAAAGTAAAGGTTTTGACTCCATTGGGAGTTTTTGTTTGATTATTTGAGAGATCATTTCTTTTGCAGTTTTGGACTGGGCATCCCTATTACCGCCCTTTTCTTGTGCGATGGCGAGTGAATAAACACTCGACCTAAGAATAACCCGCTTATCATGGAAGATACTGACCACCTCTTTTCGTTCCATGAACGATCCAGGCACACAAAAAGGATATTTATTAGAAGTTTTTAGTGGTGGCACATGCAAATTTACTTAGGACGGCAGGGTAATACCGTATATAGGTAGGTGGGGTGAACTCATCTGGAATAACTTTGGGTTCAAGGTTTTTGATGTACAAGCAGAATTCCCACTTAGTACAGGCAAAGGCTAGCAATTAGATTGAGAAGCGGCCAGCTAGAGAGCAACAACGGTCATAAACATGCATTATGCATAAGTAAGATTGGACACTAGCATGAGTAGGATATGAACACCATGAACATAAATATCATGGAGGCTATGTTGGTTTTGATTCAACTACATGCATGAACATGTGCCAAGTCAAGCCACTCGAACATTCATAGGAGGATACATATCATCATACTACATCACAATCATTTTAACGCAATGTTGATATCCAAGATAAATCATTATCCACTCCCAGCTACTTATGCATGGCATGAGAAACTATAATCTCTAATTGTCATTGCAAACATGTTTATCATAATGGGTTGAATCATGGATACTAGGTTAAACATATTTACACAAACATAACAAGTCGAGTTCATACCCGTTTCTCTCTGCCACGGCTAGTTCATCGAATATCGTCATTATTTCCTTTCACTTGCACGACCGAACGATGTGAAAATAATAATAGTGCAAGAGTGCCGTGGACTAAGCTGGAATCTGCAAACATTTTATTCAACGGGAGAAGACAAGGTAAAATGGGCTCTTTGTTAGATTAACAATTTTGCAAATGAGGGCCGCTCAACATTTTCATCGTGGTCTTCTCCTCGGTATGACTCAAATAAAAAGA
Organism: Aegilops umbellulata; assembly: GCA_032464435.1. NCBI lineage: Eukaryota > Viridiplantae > Streptophyta > Magnoliopsida > Poales > Poaceae > Aegilops > Aegilops umbellulata. Next base: position 349,123,681 of record CP136056.1, read on the forward strand.
AAAAAACTCAGAGAAACACACTGAAATATTTTTGGTTTTCTTGAACAAGCAAATAAAAGGGAAAAGCAAAAGCGAGAAAAACTATTTACACGGGAAAGCTCCCAACAAGCAAAAGAAGAAAAAGGAAATCTTTTTGGTTTTTCTTTTTAATATTACAACTAAGCATTCATAGAAAGTAAACTAACTACAACTAATTTTCTTGGTTTTTCTCAAGTTTTTCAAACACACAAGAAGAAAGCAAGAAAATAAATCTAAGCATGCATGATACAATAAAAAAGTGTGAACATCGACAACTGGAATGAAATGTGTGAACATGAATGTAATGTCGGTGAGAAACATGTACTCCCCCAAGCTTAGGCTTTTGGCCTAACTTGGTAATCGGTCAGTAGCCTGGATGGTAGTTGGGGTACTGAGGAGCGGGCATCCACTCACCCCATTTCCGAGGCTCCTCCTCTGCCTCTGCAGCAGCCTGAGCATTCCGGTAGGCGATGATGTCTGCAGGCATAATCCTATATCCGCCCCTGGCAACAAAATCAAATAAAGCAGGAGCAGGCAATGGAATAATATCACGAGTTTATATGCTAAAAACTAGGTTCTAAGGAATAGGAATGCCAGGAGAATTGTTATCGGTGAAATGGTGGTGGTCCATGGCTGTGCGGTCTAGGTAAACCTTGGTCAGGGGGTAGTCATGAGGGCGTATCTCAACGTTAAAGTGAGCCGCCAAACTTGTAGGGAGAATCCCACCATGTATTTTACCCTTGGAGTTATTAATGTGGAGGCGACGAGCCACAATAGCTCCCAAGCTATAAGATTTGTTGCCCTCTAGTGCACGACGCAAAACAGTAAGGTCTGGTGAACTAAGTGCACCCACCTTCTCTCTAGCAAGCAAGCATTTTGCAATGAAAATAGCAAAGTAATGAACAACAGGAAAATGCAAGCCAACAGAGTGATAGCTGACACCCCTCTCTCATCTCCTACTGTCAAGGTGCGATAAAAGGCCTCAAACTCTGCTAGCCTAGGCTTAGCTAAACTCCCGTCAGAAGGGATCATGCATATGTTACAAAATTTAGTAAGTGGTATCTGATGGGTTTCAACATATAAATCAAACCGCGCTTCAGGAGGATTATTCCTAGAAAGGAAAGTAAAACTTTGAACAAAGATGTTTGTGAGGATTTGATGTTGTTCACACCAATGTTTGGGATATTGCTTATCGTTATCGTCTCGGTTGTCTAGGGATTAGAGATTAATTAGAAATTGGACGATTACTCGATTTTATCGGGTGACTATTAATCGGAAAGTTTTTTTGCAAGACCTACATTTATATTCCGCTGAAACTTTTTCATGTTCAACGGGATCGACGGGTCAATTGGAGCAAGATATATATCAATAGGCCCCTTCTTCGCGTCACCGTTGCTAACTTCATTAAGCTCTACTTGATCTTCCTCATTGGCCTCTATGGTCACCATGGCTCTTACTTCATTTTCTTCCTGTAGCTTTTGCTTTTTCTTCTTCTCCGGTGCCTCATATACATCCTTACACCAAGCTTGTTGTTCTAGTGTGGCTTGCATACAACTTGTCACTTACTCTTTGATCTGAGCAATGTGTTGCTTCATCCTAGTCACCCCTCCCGACATCACTTTTCCACAAAGCTTGCACTTGACTCTTTGCAGATCATCTGGATCAATCAGCATAGCAAACTCCCATGCCATGTCATCCGAGTTTCTCTTAAGTCTGGAACTTGTAACCTCAGAAGCACCGGAAGCGGACATCTACAAAAAGGGCAACAACATGTATGAGAATCATACTAATAAAAGGGAAACTTATTCTGTACATGATTGATGATTCTTATTCTGTACATAAAAGAAAAGGGCAGCGACATCCTTCAAAAAAAGAAAGGGGCAACAACATAGAAGGGCAACTGTCGGTGTACTAAAGTAGGGGTACCTTAGTATCCCGAACTTGTGCACGGGCAGTCGCAGCACCCCGCGGCAAGGCTTGCCTGGCGACCGCCAAGATCCTCCGAGGCTTCCTTTGGAGCCACTCAAGAACAAAGTATCCAAGCTCAAGAGACAAGGCCCCGGTAAGAGGAGCTTGCCGGGAAGGCCAACCAAGGCATCAGGACCCGCCAAGAGGAGCTTGCCGGGAAGGCCACCCAAGGCACAAGACCCCGGCAAGAGGAGCTTGCCGGGAAGGCATCTCGAGGAACACGCCGCGACGCACCACGCGTCCCGGTAAGGCCCGGCGAGCGACAAGCTTCCGGACGCGACAAGGCAACGGCCGCGGCAAGGCGCTTGCCGCGGCAAGCTACCACCCCGTGCCCATGCTCCAGCTCACCCACCAACGTGTCGCTCTGGGGCTCTTCCAGGCGCACGTGGTGGGAGGCTGTTCAGCTAGGGGTACGCGGTGGCAAGCGACTGCTGACAAGGTAGCCATCGTGGCGAACGGTGGCGCCCCTAACGGTCCATTTCAGCATTGTTTGGGCGACGCAGACGGGCATTTAATGCCCTTGTCCCCTGCCGTCAGGGTTAGGTATGATACACTGTACAGCCAATGTGCAAACAGCTGTACCCACCGCAGCACTTTCCCAATTTTACCCTTGCCTACGTTGCCACCTGTTGGTGACCCATTGAGCATATAAAAGGAGGCCCATGCGCAACGTGGAGGAAGAGGAACCCTAGAACGCTCACGCTCGTCCTCGTAGCAGCTGTTACTATAGCACCCAGCGCTCCCGAGCAAGAACTCAATACAATCCACAAAGCAGCAGTAGGGTTTTACGCATCCGTGCGGCCCGAAGCTGGGTAAAACCGCTCGCGTGTTTCGCCTCGATCCGCTCTTCGTGCGACCTCCGCCCCCCGCCGAACCGAAAGGGGCTCCGGTCCCATAGGTGCTCGAGGACCTAGTTTTCCCCGACATCTTTGGCGCGCCAGGTAGGGGGCGTCGAGGTTGTGTGAACCCGATCCGGCGTTCCCACGAGCTAGATCTTCACCATCTTCATCGACATGCCGCCGAAGAAGAAGACTTCAGAGGTAGCTGCTCCGTCCGCGTCGAACCCACTGCCCCTGGAGCAAACGGGCGGTGGGGAAGACGCCGGCGGAAGAACGGGCATGGGCGAGGGAGCTCACGGTGCTGCCAGGTCCAAGGACAAGGCTGCGCAGACCTCGGCGTCCGTGCATGTACCGCACCCATCTCAGGAGGCACGGGACCAACAGCGTCATGGTACCCATGGTACCATACGCTCGTTGGACCAAAATCGAGCTAGTGGATCGCGAGATGTTCAGGACCAGCATGCGCACCAACATGCTGGCACGGGCGAGGCACGGTCACCTGGACGGGATGTTGCTCCTTCTAACGTGGTTAGAAGTCCGAGCATATCCCGCTCCTCGCACCGCTCGCCGCCGTTACCCACCACTCCAGCAGAAGCTCTGGCGCGAGCTCAACTGCTCCTAGACTACCCTCCAACGGCTGACAAGATCGAAGACTAGAGGGCCACCATTCAGAGTCTCATCGCCTTTCCCAACGGCGACACTCCGCGGCAGCCGAATACGTCGCAGCCGCGGCAGGTCGGCCAGGCATGAGCCGATGGCGAAAAGACCGGTGGGGGTGCAACCACCGTGCACTCTCCGCCCCGAAGGCCAAAGTCGCCGACTCGCCGGATCCACCTCGACAGCGACTCCACCGCGTCGTCAGATCCGCGAACTCGTCGTGACCAGCGCCAAGTTCTTCACGAACGACAACAAGAAGACACTCGTACTCGTATCGAGCGCCGAAGGGAAACATGGCGTCAGTCAGACCAGCGCGCTGGGCCCCCTGTCGACATGCATGCGCCAGGGGAACCAGGCGACCTGTCGTACGCGGTAGGTTGCCCTGCGTTTACCCGTGAGCTGCGGCAAGTCCAGTGGCCCAGTACGAAGAATTTCAAGACAGATGTGCCAGAGAAGTACGACGGCAAGTCGCATCCGTCGGAGTTCCTCAGCATCTACACCATCGCGGTGCAAGCTGCCGGGGGGCGAGACGACAAGATCCTTGCCAATTACTTCCCGCTGGTGCTCAAGCCCAACGTCAGATCCTGGCTCATGCACTAGCCGGATAACTCCATATCCTCCTGGGGAGACCTGTGCCATTAGTTTGTTGGCGCCTTTACAGGCGGCCACAAACCTCATGGTCAAGCGAGCGACCTTCATCTGCTCGTCCAGAAGGAGGGAGAGCCACTGCGCAAGTTCATCCAGAGATTCAGCCGAGTGCACTACAACATCCCAGATGCCCAAGGAGGTGCTGGGGGATCTGGCACGAAGCACCCCGACCGGGGAGGACGCCGCGACAAGGCCAAGCAGTGGCAGGGAGACAGACCTCCCCGTGGCCGCGACAAGGATGAAGATGACGACGACGATGACGAAGACATGGATGATGTTGAGACTAGCGAGCAGGAGTTTCAGAAAGCCACGGAAGTCTTGTGCGTCGACGGCGGCGCTTCTCTGCATACTTCGCACCACCAAATCAAGCGGTGGGTGCGGGAAGTCAATGCAGCAGAACCCCCCATCGAGTCACACAAGCTTCTGAGATGGTCCAGCACGCCTATCATCTTTGATATTGAGGACCACCCTGATCGCACAACTGCGGTCGGGTGCTTGCCGATGTTGGTTTCACCAACTATTCGCAACCTCAAGGTCACCAAGATGCTAGTTGACGGCGGGGCCGGCTTGAACCTGATCTCCTCCGCTATACTCCAGAAACTCCAAGTCCCTGACAGCAAGCTCGAAGAGACCTGCACATTCCAAGGAATCAACCCGGGAAGGAGCAACCCGAAGGGGAAGATCACGTTGCCGGTGACATTTGGCAGCGAGTTGAACTTCAGAACTGAGAGGGTCACTTCTGACGTTGCCGATTTTCCATTGCCTTACAATGGGATCCTCGGCCGTACAGCTCTTGCCAAGTTCATGGCGGCCTCTCACTATGCATACAACATGCTGAAGATGCCAGGCCCGATAAGTGTCATCTCTGTCCCTGGCGACAAGAAGGATGCTCTTATCTATGCCGACAAGATTTACCAGGAAGCAGCAGCCGCAACGAATAGCAAATCACTTGCCGCTGAAGCTCCCGGAGGGAAGAAGAAGACCAAGTCCGGCAAGAGCTCTGATGCCCACTCCGGCAAGCGCACCTCTTCGGAGTGCTGCGCTACCGTCCAGGACGCACCATCGAGCTCCACCGGCAAGTGTAAGAAGATGATGGCGGCTCCGCCAGCGACCAAGAAGGTGTCCGCCAAGGAGGACGGCACTGGTGGTACCTTCACCATCAGTGCCACTCTCGACCCCAAATAGGAAAGGGCGCTCGTTGCTTTCCTGCGGGCGAACGTCGACGTGTTTGCATGGCAACCGTCTGACATCCCCGGTGTTCCCAAGAAAGTAATTGAGCACCACCTTGCCGTCTGTCCTCATGCGCGGCCCGTCAAGCAAAAAGTCCGGAAGCAAGCAGTGGAGCGCCAAGAGTTCATCGCTGAAGAGATCAAGAAGTTGGAAGCAGCAGGCCTTGTCAGAGGAGTGCTCCATCCTACGTGGTTGGCTAATCCTGTAGTCGTGCGCAAGGCAAACGGGAAATGGAGGCTTTGTATCGACTTCACCGATGTCAATAAAGCTTGTCCCAAAGACCCATTTCCCTTGCCGCGCATTGACCAGATTGTTGACTCCACGGCCGGATGTGATTTGCTTTCATTTCTTGACGCATACTCACGGTACCATCAGATCTTCATGGCAGAAGAGGATGAGGAGAAGACCGCATTCATCACTCCATGCGGCACGTACTGTTTCAAGCGGATGCCTTTCGGTTTGAAGAATGCTGGTTCAACATTTGCAAGGGTAGTCCATACTGCCTGAGGGAGTCCTGGATTAGGGGGTGTACGGATAGCCGGACTATACCCTCAGCCGGACTCCAGGACTATTAAGATACAAGATTGAAGACTTCGTCCCGTGTCCGGAAGGTTCTTTCCTTGGCGTGGAAGGCAAGCTAGGTGTGCGGATATTCAAGATCTCCTACCAATGTAACCGACTCTGTGTAACCCTAACCCTATCCGGTGTCTATATAAACCGGAGGGTTTTAGTCCGTAGGACGAACAACATTAATCATCATCATACCCATAGGCTAGCTTCTAGGGTTTAGCCTCCTTGATCTCGTGGTGGATCTACTCTTGTTCTACCCATATCATCAATATTAATCTAGCAGGAGTAGGGTTTTACCTCCATCGAGAGGGCCCGAACCTGGGTAAAATAAAGTGTCCCTTGTCTCCTGTTACCATCCGACCTTGACGCACAGTTCGGGACCCCCTACCCGAGATCCACCGGTTTTGACACCGACATTGGTGCTTTCATTGAGAGTTCCTCTGTGCCGTCGCCTTCGGGTCCGATGGCTCCTTTGATCATCAGCAATGATGAGGTTCAGGGTGAGACTTTTCTCCCCGGACAGATCTTCGTCTTCGGCGGCTTCGCTCTGCGGGCCAACTCCCTTAGCCATCTGGAGCAGATCGAAAGCTACGCCCCTGGCCATCAAGTCAAGTTTGGAAGCTTAAACTACACGGCAAATATCCGCGGAGACTTGATCTTCGACGGATTCGAGCCGCAGCCAAGCGCGCCGCACTATCTCGAGGGACATGATATAGCTCTGCCCCCGAACAGTGTCCTGGAGGCCGCATACGCTCCGGCCCCGATCCTCGATTCGGAGCCCGTTGCATTCGTTGAGGATGAACGGTTGAACGTCACCTCAGGGGCTGCGATCTAAAGGCGATCGAGCCGAACGCCAGCCCCGCACTCCGCGTGGCCCATAACTCCGAGGAGCCGGACTCTTCTCCGAGCTCCGAAACTCCCTCGCCCCTGCCGATCGAATCAGATTGGGCGCCTATAATGGAGTTCACCGCCGCGGATATCTTTCAGCATTCACCTTTCGGTGACATACTGAATTCTCTCAAGTCTCTCTCTTTGACAGGGGAGCCCGGGCCGAACTATGGCCTGCGAGGTTGGGATTCGGACGACGAAGAAATTCAAAGCCCGCCCACCACCCACTTAATAGCCACTGTCGACGATTTAACCGACATGCTTGACTTCGGCTCCGAAGACTTCGACGGTATGGACGACGAAGGAGGAGACGAGCAAGAACCAGCACCTGCAGGGCATTGGACCGCCACCTCGTCATATGACATATACATGGTGGATGCTCTAAAAGATGGAGATGGCGATGGTAGAGCAGAGGATGGCACTTCAAAAAAGCCTCCAAAATGACGGCGCCAGCGGCGCCGCTCTAAATCCCGCCACAGCAGAAACGGTGATTCCGGCACGGGAGATAATGCTACCCCGGACAGCGCCGAAGAACACCAAAACCAGCAAGATTCGGCGCAGGAAGATGGAGAAGACCGCCCTCACGAGGAAGCGGTAGAGCAAGAGGTCGAGGATGATAACTACATGCCTCCCTCCGAAGACGAGGCAAGCCTCGGCGACGATGAATTCGTCGTACCATCAGACCCCGCCGAACAAGAGCGCTTTCAGCGCAGGCTTTTGGCCACGGCAAACAGTCTAAAGAAAAGGCAGCAACAGCTTAGAGCTAATCAAGATTTGCTAGCTGACAGATGGACTGAAGTCCTTGTGGCCGAAGAGCACGAACTCGGACGCCCCTCCAAACATTATCCTAAGCGCAGGCTGCTACCCCAATCAGAGGAGGAAGCGCAAGCCATGGCAGATCGGCCACCTCGTGGCCGCGACAGAGAAATCTGCCGAACAATCAAACAAGCCATGCCCCGCCGCCGCTTTACCAAGGCACGGGAACACGAACCAGACCTGCAAGATGTCCTGGAGGACAAAACAAGGCAAACAAGATCGATCTACGGATCGCGCGGACGCCTGACGACACGTGATAGCTTTCACTCCGGACACAATAAATCCGGTCGGGCCGAACACAACAGGCACAGCTCCTCCGAACTGCGTCGTGACATAGCCTAGTACAGAGGCGCCGCACACCCGCTATGCTTCACAGATGAAGTAATGGAACACATAATCCCGGAGGGTTTGAAACCCGTCAACATCGAGTCATACGATAGTACGACAGATCCGGCAGTATGGATTGAGGACTATCTCCTCCACATCCACATGGCGCGTGGCGATAATTTGCACGCCATTAAGTATTTACCCCTTAAGCTTAAGGGGCCGGCCCGGCATTGGCTTAATAGCCTCCCTGCAGATTCGATCGTCTCATGGGAAGACCTGGAGGCCGCATTCCTCTATAACTTCCAGGGGACCTATGTGCGGCCACCGGACGCCGACGACCTAAGCCACATAATCCAGCAGCCAGAAGAATCGGCCAGGCAATTCTGGACACGGTTCCTAACAAAGAAAAATCAGATAGTCGATTGTCCGGATGTAGAGGCCCTAGCAGCCTTCAAGCATAACATCCGTGACGAATGGCTTGCCCGGCACCTGGGACAGGAAAAGCCAAAATCCATGGCATCCCTCACGACACTCATGACCCGCTTTTGCGCGGGCAAAGATAGCTGGCTAGCTCGTAGCAATAACTTATCGAAAAAGCAAGGTAATACAGATACCAGGGACAAAGGTGGCAGGTCACGCCGGACTAAACAGAAACGCCGCGTCAGCAGCGACAGCAATGAAGATACGGCAGTAAATGCCGGATTCAGAGGCCATAAATCCGGTCAGCGAAAAAGCCATTCAAAAAGAATACCCAGGGCCCATCCAGTTTGGACCGAATACTCGACCACTCGTGCCAGATTCACGGCACCCCCGAAAGGCCAACCAATCACACCAACAGGGATTGTTGGGTGTTCAAGCAGGCAGGCAAGTTAAGAGCCGAACACAAAGACAAGGGGCTAGACAGCGACGACGAGGAGGAGCCCAGGCCGCCGAACAACAAAGGACAGAAGGGGTTTCCCCCACAAGTGCGGATGGTGAACATGATATACGCGACCCATATTCCCAAAAGGGAGAGGAAGCGTGCGCTACGGGACGTGTACGCGATGGAGCCAGTCGCCCCCAAGTCCAACCCATGGTCCTCTTGCCCGATCACTTTCGATCGAAGGGACCACCCCACCAGCATCCGGCACGGCGGTTTTGCCGCATTGGTTCTCGACCCAATAGTTGACGGATTTCACCTTACAAGAGTCCTCATGGACGGTGGCAGCAGCCTGAACCTGCTTTACCAGGATACAGTGCGGAAAATGGGCATAGATCCATCAAGGATCAAGCCCACAAGGACAACCTTTAAAGGTGTCATCCCAGGTGTAGAGGCCAACTGTATAGGCTCCATAACACTTGATGTGGTCTTCGGATCTCCGGATAACTTCCAAAGCGAAGAGTTAATCTTCGACATAGTCCCGTTCCGCAGTGGCTATCACGCCCTGCTCGGACGAACCGCATTCGCTAAATTCAATGCGGTGCCGCACTACGCATATCTCAAGCTCAATATGCCAGGCCCTCGAGGTGTAATCACGGTCAGCGAAAACACCGAACGCTCCATCCGTACGGAGGAGCACACGGCGGCCCTCGCAGCGGAGGTACAAAGCAGCCTGTTAAGGCAACTCTCCAGTCCGGCCGTTAAAAAGCCGGACAATGCAAAGCGCGCCCGGAGTAATCTGCAGCGAGACCAACTGGCGCGTTCGGAGCAAGCGTAGCAATACGGCCCCAACCCTGGCCATCGCTACATAGCAGAGCTAGTACCTAGAGTACACAATTACGCCCTTAAAATTCCATGGGCACAGGGGGAGGGGCATATTCCTGGCATACCTACAGTACAGCGTCAAACGTACTAGGGGCTGCCAAATTTTTTTTCTTTTTCCTTTCAGGACTCTCTAAAAACTGTTCGGCTTCGCTGCCGCACAGACGATGCAAGATCCAGGAAAGCAGACAACACAACGCCGCATTATGGAACTCTCAGGTGGTCTCTATTTCGAGCAATATATCTGTTTCTAAACTCCACGGCCTGCGCCTGGTTAGGACATGTCAAATAGTCTAAAATATCTTCTACTTATTGCACTACCTGTATCGTTCGGCTTTAATAAACAGCCTTCTTATAAACAATGCATAGCTTTTGCATATTTTTTGCATTATCATCTTTTAATATATATATATGTTTATTTCATTACATGATGGCACCCGTACACCATGGTACGACAAACCACGCCAGGGGCTTTATTACCCTTTTATCTGGTCGTGAGAAGTTCGCACACTTTCCCAAGTGCGGCACCCCGAACTTATAGCACTATATGCATCGGCTCGGAGTCATGATTTTGGTCATATGTTGGGTTTTCCCGGCTCCTATGTTTTGGTACCTTACGTTCCGCTCTATCGGCTAAGGTAGCACTAGGAGAACCACTGCGATTGTGCCCCAGGTCATGTGGGTGAGCACCTCAGTGGAGAAAGCTAAAACAGACTGTCATGATAAGGCGAGAGACCGGTCGCTGTTCGAGAGGTTTTTCGAGTCCTTAAAGGCTTATGCCGCTTTGGGCAGAGAGCTGGTTAAGTCCGGCTAAAGGCGTGGATAGTGCCCCGAATTCGGCCTTCCGAACTAGGGGCTTCGCCGAAATTTAAAATTATAAAGTTCTATGGCTAAGTGAGAGTGTTCAAGCATTATAGTCCGATTGCCTGGTTCGCTGTGCTGAGCGCCTCCCTCGAAGGACCCAACTATGGGAACAAGAGCCCTCAGGTTTATCCCGAACACCCCAGCACTAGTTGCATGGGGGCAGAGGCCGACGACTCGCCATCTCTCAATTATTTATAAACGGCCGCACAGAAAATAATATTTTAAATTCAGTAAGCATTGCTTAAGCGCATATGAACAAGTTTTCAGCGCACAGGATACAAACGAGCGAGTTCATTGAAATATTACATCTTTGGCACACTCATCCGCTACAAGGCGAGCTCCAGCAAGAACTTCCTTGTAGTAGTTCTCGGGCTTGCGATGCTCCTTCCCCGATGGCGGCCCGTCCCGCACTAGCTTCTCCCCGTCTAGCTTGCCCCAGTGTACCCTTACACGGGCAAGGGCCCTCCGGGCACCTTCAATGCAGACGGAGCGCTTGATGACCTCCAGCCGTGGACAGGCCTCCACCAGCCGCCGCACTAGCCCGAAGTAGCTCCCAGGCAGGGCCTCTCCAGGCCACAACCGAACTAGTAAGCCCTTCATGGCCTGTTCGAACGCCTTGTGGAGCTCGGCCAGCTGCTTCAGCTGGTCGCTCAAGGGCACAGGGTGTCCGGCCTCAGAATACTGAGACCAGAACACACTCTCCGTCGAGCTGTTCTCTTCGGCCCGGAAGAATGCGGCAGCGTCGGATGCACTGCGGGGAAGATCGAAGAACTCCCCTGGAGAACTCCGGATTCGGGTAAATAATAGGTATTTTACTTTTATGTTCCTACTTTGCATTGAGAATGCCTTACCCGCTGCTATCTTCTTCATATCCTCCAACTCTTGGAGGCCCCTCTGGGCTTCGGCCTTGGAGCTCTTGGCGGTCTCAAGGGCAGAGGCGAGTTCGGTCGCTTGTGTTTTCGCCTCAAGCTCCAAACCCTCATGTTTTTCCATGAGAGCTTGCAGCTGCTGCTGCACCTTGCCGTATTGGACCCCAAGCTTCTCTCGCTCGGTGCGCTCCTCGGCCGTCTTCTTCTCGTCCTCAGAAAGCGCCTGCGTTAGGGTTGCCACCTCCGTGGTGGCCCCTACAATAGGCAGTTCAATCCTGTTATTTTTTGCAATCAAGCCTCTCTATAGGCACATTTTATTATTGAGGGGGTATCTTACCTTCCTTCTCCTCGAGCTGCCTTTTGGCAAGGCCGAGCTCTTGCTCGGACCGCTCGAAGTCCTTTTTCAGGACTTCCACCTATGCAGTTAGTGCGGCGGTGGACAGCAGGGAAGCCTGCATACACATATTTGACTTTTTATGGTTAGACTCCTGCAAAATTTATTAGATCCTCTATTTGGCTTTTCTTTCCGAACACCGAACAGAGCATCAGGGGCTACTGTCTATGTCGTAATGAATTTAGCATATTTTTTGCTTACCTGGAAGCCTGTTAGAAGGCTAGCGCAAGCTTCATTCAGTCCGCTCTTGGCGGACTGAATCCTTTGGACCACCGTACTCATAACAGTACGGTGCTCCTCGTCGATGGTGGCGCCTTCAAGCGCCTCCAACAGACTATCCGGCGCCTCTGGCTGGACAGAGGTCGCCAGCTCGGACGGCTTACTCCTTTTGGAAGGAGTTCGCCCACCGCGAGCCAGGATGGTTGAGTCCGGCGCGGTGTCCGGCACAAAGCCGGACTTGGAGCCCTGGGGGGTTTCATCCCCTTTACTCCTGGGGTCCTGAGGATTGCCTTGCGGCTCCTCCATAACCACCTCCTCCTGCCCTGTTCGGCGGGACGCTGCTTCGGCGTCGTTCGCCCTGCTGGGGGAGACCGCGGGAGGGACGGAGTCCATCTCCGACGAATTCAGGGAGCCGCTCGACGAATCATCGAGTGCGGCTCGGGGCGGGCTGCACAAGTAATGTTTGACGTCAGGGAAAGCCGCGCATCAAGAGATACTAGGAGTCATTCTGGTATACAAACACTTACGATTTCGCCGGACGGTTGGTCCTTTCCGGCCACTCCTTTTCGCCCTTTTCGGCGTCGTTGGAGTAGTCCGGCGGAGGGGTCTTCCTCTTCCTCGACCCCTCGGCCTCCCCTGTTGGGGCGGCCTTCCTCTTCTTCTTCCCTCCCCCTGCTGAGGGGGGAGAGCTTTCTTCCTCCTCCTCGTTCTCACGAGAGGAGGGCGTCGCGGACTCGTCAGATGACGAGCTCGACACCACCACATTACGGGCACTCTTTCGAGTCCCGGTGGTCTTGTTCTTCTTGACCTTTTTTTCCGGCACGACGTAAGGCGCCGGAGCCAGCAGCTTCTCTAGAAGAGCTGAGGCTCGGTCTTCGGGCAGAGGAGCCGGACAGTTGATTGGTCCGGCCACCTTCAGCCACTTCTGCCAAAGACAAAGGGAGTTTTTAGATCCCGCATAGAGTTAATCTATAAAGAAATGCTTAATGAACCTGTAAAAGGTATAGATGGCTTACCTCGCCAGCATCGCGCTGCGAGCTGTATCCGCGATCTTCGGAGGCGGATGTGGGGCACTCGGCGCTTTTGGTCAGCACCTTCCAGACGTCTTCATACGTCGTATCGAAGAGCCTATTGAGGGTTCGGTGCTGCGCCGGGTCGTATTCCCACAAAGTGAAATCCCGTTGTTGGCACAAGAGGATCAGGCAAACGAGCATAACCTGGATTATGTTGACATGCAGGGTCGGCTTGTGCACCAGGGACTGGATGCAAGATTGCAATCCGGTCACTTCGCTCTCGTTGCCCCACGATAGGCCCGTCTCTTGCCAGGACTTGAGGCGCGTGGGGGGTCCGGATCGAAACTCAGGGGCCGCGACCCATTCCGAGTCGCGTGGCTCGGTGATGTAAAACCACCCAGCCTGCCACCCCTTCAAGGTCTCCACAAAGGAGCCATCGAACCAGATGGCGTTGGCCATTCGGCCAGCCATAGCTCCTCCGCACTCCGCTTGGGTGCCGGACACCACCTTGGGCTTGATGTTGAAAGTCTTGAGCCAGAGGACGAAGTGGGGACGGATGTGGAGGAAGGCCTCGCACACGACGATAAACACCGAGATATTAAGGACGAAGTTCGGGGCCAGATCATGGAAATCCAGGCCGTAATAGAACATGAGCCCCCGGACAAAAGGGTGGAGCGGAAAACCCAGTCTGCGAAGGAAATGGGGAAGGAAAACTACCCTCTCATCAGGCCTTGGGGTAGGAAGGAGCTGCCCCGCCTCAGGAAGCCGGTGCGATATGTCCTTGGACAGATATCCGGCCTTCCTAAGCTTTTTAATTTATCCCTCCGTGACAGAGGAAGCCATCCACTTGCCTCCCGCTCCGGACATCGCTGTAGTAGGTTGAGGACGAAAGAGCGGACTTGGGCGTTGGAGCTTGAGTGTGCAAGAGATGGATAGGCAGAGGAGGAAGAAGGCGTAGGTGAAAGAGGTGGATCTTTATCCCCTTATATAGGCTGATGCCGTTATGCGTCCCCACCTACCTCATAAAACTCGCTTGCCGCTCAAGCGCTGTGGTAAATGGCGCGGTTGGGTTACCCACGTCCGTATTAATGAGAATCCCGTTAAAGGGGGCACACGATCTCTGCTTCGACAAGACGTGCCAAGGAAACCGCCTCGTTGAACGTGCCGTGGTGAAACAGTAAAAATACTCCGTACAGAAGGCTTGGTCGCAGTGTTATGACGCACTGCGGAATACGTCAGCAGATTAGATTTGTGTTCGCACTCTATATGGCAATGCGTGGAAACTTGTTTTGCAGAGCCGGACACTATTTTTTGGTGTTTATTATCTTCTTGAAGAACTTGGAGGAGGAACCCGCCTTGCAATGCCGAAGACAATTTGCGCGCCGGACTCATCGTCATTGAAGCCTGGTTCAGGGGCTACTGAGGGAGTCCTGGATTAGGGGGTGTACGGATAGCCGGACTATACCCTCAGCCGGACTCCAGGACTATGAAGATACAAGATTGAAGACTTCGTCCCGTGTCCGGAAGGTTCTTTCCTTGGCGTGGAAGGCAAGCTAGGTGTGCGGATATTCAAGATCTCCTACCAATGTAACCGACTCTGTGTAACCCTAACCCTATCCGGTGTCTATATAAACCGGAGGGTTTTAGTCCGTAGGACGAACAACATTAATCATCATCATACCCATAGGCTAGCTTCTAGGGTTTAGCCTCCATGATCTCGTGGTGGATCTACTCTTGTACTACCCATATCATCAATATTAATCTAGCAGGAGTAGGGTTTTACCTCCATCGAGAGGGCCCGAACCTGGGTAAAATAAAGTGTCCCTTGTCTCCTATTACCATCCGACCTTGATGCACAGTTCGGGACCCCCTACCCGAGATCCGCCGGTTTTGACACCGACACTGCCTTTGAGCCACAGATACACAGAAATGTAGAATCCTACATGGATGATATAGTGGTCAAGAGCAAGGACAGGGCAACCTTGATTCAAGATTTGGATGAGACGTTTGCAAATCTGCGCAGGATCAGCCTCAAGCTCAACCCTGAGAAGTGTGTGTTTGGAGTCCCTTCCGGCAAGCTTCTCGGGTTTTTCGTGTCTCAGCGGGGAATTGAAGCCAATCCCGACAAGATCAAGGCCATTGAGCAGATTGAAGCACCATAGCGCGTCAAGGATGTACGGAAACTTGCCGGTTGCGTGGCGGCCCTCAGTAGGTTTATCTCTAAGTCAGCTGAGAGCGCCCTGCCGTTTTTCAAAATCTTGAAAAAGGCGGGTCCAATGAAGTGGACTCCGGAAGCTGAGGCTGCGCTGCAAGACTTGAAGAGATACCTGTCCTCCACTCCAATACTTGTCGCACCTAAGCCACAAGAGAGGTTGTTGCTGTATCTGGAGGCAACCAATCAAGTGGTTAGTGCTGCATTGGTAGCAGAGAGGGAGGCAGACGATGAGCCAGCGACCACGGCAAGTGCATCCAGCGACAAGCAGGGGGCTTCCCCGGCAAGCTCTGGTCCCGACAAGGATGGATCTGCGCAAGTGCAGAAGAGAATGGTGCAGCGCCCAGTTTACTTTGTCAGTTCCCTTCTGCAGGGGGCTAGATCGAGGTACTCTGGTGTGCAGAAATTGCTTTTCGGCCTTGTCATGGCCTCGAGAAAGCTGCGCCATTACTTCCAAGCACATGAGATCACAGTTGTCACTCGCTTTCCGCTGAAGAGGATACTGTAGAACCCAGAGGCAACAGGCAGGATTGTTGAGTGGGCACTAGAACTGTCAAGCTTTGGCCTCAAGTTTGAGAGCACTGCAACTATCCAAAGCAGAGCATTGGCAGAATTCATAGCAGAGTGGAAGCCAACACCAGATGAAGAAATTCCAGAGACGAGCATCCCCGTCAAGGAAGCAAGCAAAGAGTGGCTGATGTACTCTGATGGTGCCTTCTCGCTGCAAGGCACCGGTGCTGGCGTGCTGCTTGTCGCACCCACCGGAGAGCACCTCAAGTACATAGTCCAGATGCACTTTCCCAAGGAGCAAGCAACAAACAATACTGCAGAGTATGAAGGTTTGCTTGCCGGTCTCAGGATCGCGGCAGACCTTGGGATCAAGAAGCTCATTGTCAGGGGTGACTCACAGCTTGTCGTCCGCCAAGTGAACAAGGATTATCGGAGTCCGTTGATGGAAGCCTATGTTGATGAAGTGAGAAAGCTAGAAGAGCGCTTTGACGGCCTGCAGATGGAACATGTTCCGAGAGCTGAGAATGACATCGCCGATGGCTTGTCGAAGTGCGCCGCACTTAAGTTACCTGTGGAACCAGGAATCTTTGTGCTCAAGCTGACTCAACCATCCGTAACGCCATCAACTGGACAGAGCAAGAAGAGGAAGTTGATTTCTGGTGACTATCTTCCGGCAGAGCTTCCCAAAGCCGCCGCCAAGAAGGTCCCCGAGATCAGCACCAAGAGTGTTGAGGAGCAGTCTGCTCCGGCGAGCCCCAGGGTTCGTTCCGTTGAAGCAGACGCTCCCGACAAGTTTTGCTCCGGCAAGTTTGCCGGGGAACAACAAGCTCCGGCCGAGCCACAGATTCTCGTCGTGGAAGCGGATGTTCCCGCAGCCGCAGATGTGCCTTTAGTCCTTGTTGTCAAGCCGCAAGCTCCAGCATGGGCGCAGCAGATTGTCCGTTTCCTTCAGACAGGAGAACTTCCCAAAGAGCAAGAAGAAGCAGAAAGAATAGCCCGGCAGTCAAGTATGTACCAGTTTGTCGACAACACACTGTACAGAAGAAGACTCAACGGTGTGAAATTGAAGTGTATTCCCCGGGAAGACGGACAAAAGCTGTTGGCAGAGATACACGGAGGCGTATGTGGTCACCACATTGGCGCAAGAGCACTTGCCGGCAAAGCGTTCCGGCAAGGTTTCTTTTGGCCTGAAGCCCTCCAGGATGCAACTGCACAAGTAACCAAGTGTGAAGCGTGCCAGTTCCATTCCAAGCAGATACACCAGCCAGCTCAAGCTCTCCAGACGATCCCTTTATCCTGGCCATTTTTGGTCTGGGGGCTCGACATCCTCGGCCCCTTTCCCCGAGCTATCGGGGGCTTTGAGTACTTGTACGTCGCAATCGACAAGTTCACAAAGTGGCCGGAAGTGGAACCAGTGAGGAAGGTGACAGCACAGTCAGCGGTCAAGTTCTTCAGGTCAATTGTTTGCCGCTTCGGGATCCCTAATAGGATCATCACCGACACCGGTACGCAGTTCACGAGCCGCGCCTTCATGCAGTACATCCAAGATCTTGGCGCCAAGGTCTGCTTCGCTTCTGTTGCTCACCCCAGGAGCAACGGTCAAGCGGAGAGGGCAAATGCTGAGGTGCTGCGTGGGCTCAAGACCAGGACTTTCGACAGGCTGCACAAGTGCGGAAGAAACTGGATCGAGGAGCTGCCGGTGGTTCTTTGGTCGATGAGGACGACGCCAAATCGAGCCACTGCCCAGACACCTTTCGCTCTAGTCTATGGATCAGAAGCAGTTATCCCCACGGAACTCGTATACGGGTCACCTCGAGTGCTCGCTTATGATGAGCTCGAGCAAGAGCAGCTGCGACAAGATGACGCGCTGCTCCTTGAGGAAGATCGTCTTCAGGCTGCTGTGCGAGCTGCTCGCTACCAGCAAGCTTTGTGCCGCTACCATAGCCGCAAAGTTAAAGCTAGAAGTTTCGAGGAAGGCGACCTTGTTCTTCGGCGCGTTCAGTCCGCCAAGAATTCCAACAAGTTGACGCCGAAGTGGGAAGGCCCTTACCGGGTGAAACGAGTCACTAGGCCTGGCGCTGTCCGCCTTGAGACCGAAGATGGCGTTCCGGTGAGCAACTCCTGGAACATCGAGCATCTTCGCAAGTTTTACCCGTAGGGCGCGGTTGTCGGACCCTGCTCCGGCAACCACCTTTTTGTACAAGTCTTGCCGCTGTTGCATGTAATCCTTTGTACAAAGCCAGGCGCAGACCCTGAGCATAAATGAAGCGCTGGCGCCCTAAGTTTCAGCATGCATGCTAGATCGAGTCCCGTCCTTGGTTAGGGTCGATAGTGCTTAACAGCGGCTAACCCCTGACTTAGAGGTCGAGTGTGCGTCCCTTTGCCGTTCTTTCGTTTCCTTTGGTTCACAGGGCTCGCGTATCCTGGCCGGACCCCTTGAGGACGAAGAAGGGGAGAAGGGCGGACCAGCATCTGGGCCCCGACAAGCCAGTGTTGCCGGGGGCTGCAAGTACAAAGACTCACCCACGGCAAACCAGAGTTGCCGGGGGCTGCAATCTCAGATAAGTTTTTCCATCCCTTATCATGCGTTCTCTTATGGGCTGAGGTATGCGAAACCTCGTTTCTTCCTAAAAGCTACCGTGCTCCCATATCTCTAGGCCCCTAGGGCTCGTTCCTGGGGCCAGATTTGGTCATAGTCGCGGCAGCAAAAGGACGAAGCGAGGAGCCCAAACCCGCCGCATCCCTACCTCCGCCAAGAGCGTGAGGAAGGACGAGCGACGTGGGAAGACGACAGGGCCTGCTGCCGGGCAAAGAAATGTCTGTCTTTAAGATATCTAGGATTTACTCCTTGACGTGGGTTCCACCCATGAGACAAGTGACCCGGCAAGCATCCCCTTTTCATTAAAAAACATTCCACTCAGGTACAGTCCATAGAGAATGAAAAACATGAATGATGGGATTACAAGTTTTAAATGCAGCTAAGGCCCGAGGGCTTACAAACTAAAAAGAGATAAGGTGCCCGTAATCCTTTTCCTGTCCCTCTCTTCAGGAGGTAGGTCAAGGAGGCGAAAATAGCAAAAGGGGCGCCTAGGCGAGCTACGGGTGGCAGAAGACACCAAGAGAACAAGGGTGATGGCACTAAGTCCGTCGCCAAGGACAAGGGTGATGGCGACGCCGGAAGTAGGGCTCGAAGACGAGGCAGCAGGACGTCAGCACGCTGTCGAAGGCATCACGCCCACGTACTCTGACTTGACGGCCTTGCCGCCCGCCCTCTTCCTCTTCCGCAGCCTCCCTATGCCAGCCGCCCAAGGAGACGACCCCGAGGAGTTCAAGCCGGCGACACGGATGATGGGGTCGCCGGTACCGCACGGAGCAACGCCCGACACCTAGTCGGGCCCGTCATCCTGCCGCCCGTCGCCCTCGGCGTTGCTGTCGCTCCCCTCCTCGTCACTCTTGCTCGAGGAGGAGACTTCACCGTCGGAGGAGCTATCCACGCAACACCTCAGGCGAGTTCCGAAATCGCCGAAGACCTTGACGGAGAGGAGGCCGCCCTCCATCAGCTTAAAATGGAGGGTGAGCCCCTCCGTCAAGTGGTGGATGCGGGCGAACGTCTTCCACCCTCGACTCAGATACATCACATTGGGGGCCGGAAAGTCAACGCGGGCTCGCGTTCCGCTGATTCCGCAGCCCCTCATGTGCAACCTCAGTGTCTCGGGTGGGTCCAACTCCATCTCGCTCGCAAATGGAGTCGGGAGTCGAAGGCGACGACGAGGCGGCCGACGCAGCCTGACAAAGAACTCGCAAGGGTCGTCCCCGATATGGATCGTTGTGGGAGGAGGGACTGCTGGCGGAGGCAAAGCCGGCGCGCCGCCCCGTCCACCTCTTCCCCGAGCGCCTCGGCCTCGCCCTCGGCCTCGCCCACGGCCTCGTTCCCTCCCTCTCCCCCTTACGGCTGGCTCTGCCACCACGGGTGCGGGAGAGGGAGGGACGCGTTGTCTAGCGGTGACCCTCACCGTCACAGATGAAGGACCAGGGTTCCCTTTCTCCATGGCGAATGGGAGAGAGGGGAGCAGAAGCTAAAGGAAAGAGGAGATGAAGGAATGCGGGGCTCCGACCTCCCCCTCCCGCTCCTTATAAAGGAAAAGGGTGGGGGATCCGCCGCCCCGCTCAGCCAATCAAGACGCGGAAGGAGCAGGGAACTGGGGGCGACCCACTGCCTCGCCCCGCGACGGCCGGGTTTCCCGCCTCCACCGTTCGCCACCCCAAGCGCATGGAAGCCGCGTGGCGGGCGTGCAGAACTGAGGCGACGGATGAGGCGACCTCTCCCCATCCCGTGATCGTGGGGAGCGAACGCCTCGAAAACCGTGCCTCGGCTCCGTCCAGTAAATGAACCACGCCTCCACGCCTCCCTCCGTTTAAGGGGAAGGCGCGAAACCGCCCCCCTTTACTACGACGTGACGCATGCATGCGGGGCTCGGCCCCACGCACGCCGCCCACGTCACGCACGTCTCTCCCCCACGACGCCGCGTTCGACGCGTGCCGTTCGGGGAGGGCGCAGTGGATGCGAAGTTAGATACGGCGTGACCTAGGCCGCGAGTGCCCGTGTCCTGTTTTGGGCCTGGCCCAACAGCGCTCGGCACCGTGTATGGCCCAGGCCCGGGGGCTCCTGTCGATGTACTAAAGTAGGGGTACCTTAGTATCCCGAACTTGTGCACGGGCAGTCGCAGCACCCCGCGGCAAGGCTTGCCTGGCGACCGCCAAGATCCTCCGAGGCTTCCTTTGGAGCCACTCAAGAAAAAAGTATCCAAGCTCAGGAGACAAGGCCCCGGCAAGAGGAGCTTGCCGGGAAGGCCAACCAAGGCATCAGGCCCCAGCAAGAGGAGCTTGCCGGGAAGGCCACCCAAGGCACAAGACCCCGGCAAGAGGAGCTTGCCGGGAAGGCATCTCGAGGAACACGCCGTGACGCACCACGCATCCCGGCAAGGCCCGGCGAGCGACAAGCTTCCGGACGCGACAAGGCAACGGCCGCGGCAAGGCACTTTCCGCGGCAAGCTACCACCCCGTGCCCACGCTCCAGCTCACCCACCAACGTGTCGCTCTGGGGCTCTTCCAGGCGCACGTGGCGGGAGGCTGTGCAGCTAGGGGTACGCGGTGGCAAGCGACTGCTGACAAGGTAGCCATCGTGGCGAACGGTGGCGCCCCTGACGGTCCATTTCAGCACTGTTTGGGCGACGCAGACGGGCATTTAATGCCCTTGTCCCCTGCCGTCAGGGTTAGGTATGATACACTGTACAACCACTGTGCAAACATCTGTACCCACCGCAGCACTTTCCCAATTTTACCCTTGCCTACGTTGCCACCTGTTGGTGACCCCTTGAGCATATAAAAGGAGGCCCATGCGCAACGTGGAGGAAGAGGAACCCTAGAACGCTCACGCTCGTCCTCGTAGCAGCTGTTACTATAGCACCCAGCGCTCCCGAGCAAGAACTCAATACAATCCACAAAGCAGCAGTAGGGTTTTACGCATCCGTGCGGCCCGAAGCTGGGTAAAACCGCTCGCGTGTTTCGCCTCGATCCGCTCTTCGTGCGACCTCCGCCCCCCGCCGAACCGAAAGGGGCTCCGGTCCCATAGGTGCTCAAGGACCTAGTTTTCCCCGACAGCAACTTATTATGTACATGATCCCGTTAAACTCAAAACTGACTGAATTTGATGACTACTAACGGAATGGCAGAAGGGCAACAACAACTAGTAGTCAGTAGCTGCAGACTTGCAGTTAAACTCAAAAAATGACTGAATTTTATCACTATTAGTAGGTAGTTGTTGATTGAAGAAATGACAATTTGTTTACAAGTTACAGCTGCAGTTATTGACAATAAAACTTGCTTACAACCACAGTTATTGACAGAACAAATTACAATAGCTGCCACTCATTTTAATCGATTGAAGAAATCACAGTAGGGCACCACTAGGGATCAGACTACTGATCCCTCGTGCCTATCAGACCAGTCCGGAGCCATAGGATCAAAAACAATCTGGCCTTCTGATCATGTATGGAGGCCCCGCTAGCTATGATTGGTTTCCTTCCTTAACTAACTAGATTAGCACGTCCGCTAAAATCGCCCCGCCTAGCTGTGGTTTGTTTCCTAAATCTGTGCTTCTGATAATGATGTAGAATCCCACCTTTTGTGGAAACAATTTTGGTAAACAATGATTGTTTCTCAGAATTAAATCTAATTTGAGATGGCAGATCATTTTTGTACCACGGAAGTATTCTTCTGGACGCGGATGCATTGTTTTCTGGTCCAATCGAAGCAATTGTTCAAATTATATGATACATTGTTTCTGTTCTATGGAAGTAGCTGTAATTGCTTTAGAAACATCACTGGTGAGATAATTTGCTTCGATTGCAATCGATATTTTATGGATGTAACAAAAAATTATGTCCAAGCATTTTGCTTCCTTGCAACAAAATTTTGCATCTAAGATTTTTTTTGAACCAATGCATCTAAGAATTTGTTTCCATATCACAAAATTAAAATCCCATGCATCTCTATATCAAAGTTTCCAACACAAGAAAAACTTATCATCCATGCAATACAGAAGTGTTTCCATGGTTTTCTTCTCACCGAATATAAGTTTGATTCTTGTTTCATTAGTTCGTACAATAAGTTTTAGATATGATACAAATTTATTTCGTTCCAGTCACCAATAGTGCATACAATGCTTCCTAATTTAATATCGTATTTCTAATATAGACTGTAGACTTGCTTCCTTTCACTTGCAGTCGCCCTCATTGTAGGGCAGATCAAGCTCTCATCACACTTCTTCGTGCATGCATCGGTCGCCTCCGTATATTTCTTCAGTTGTGACCACCGCTTCAAAGCCAACACAAACCATGCTTTCAGTATACATCTGTTAGACATGATGCATAGGCATAGAAGATATGAACCAATAATGTGTATTACATGTATAGTACAGTACTAAAGAAGCAAGGAATCACATCTAAGGAAGCATGTACTCTTTCTACATGCTATGCCACACCGTCGTTGGTTTTTAGTTAGATTTGATTTGGCATTAAAATATGGGTCTGCCCAGTCAACATATTTATAATCTATAATCTATAATACCTAAATAGTTCATCCCTACTATGTTATTTCTCTTTACATGCAGCCTATCCACATCATTAGTCCAGCCACATCAGCATTTCATCACTGTCTTACAGAGGGACCCACCACAGGTTGACCAGGGTACAGACTGCCACATCACTGTTCGGTTATCAGCTATAGAGACCCACCACTGCCTGTGCCTCCACATCGTTCACGAACAGGTACAGAACCTCAAAGAAAAACTGCCTATAGACGGCCGTCTCTCTTCCTCTATTCAGCTGAATCCATCGACGGATCGACTCCCATTTCCATGTGTATATACTCCGGCGTGGCGGTCGGGATCCCATGATCACATCTCATACCCTCCGGTAGAACCACTGGCCTGAACCCATCGCCCCCCTTTTCCCCTGTTTACAGTCCGGCGCGGCGGCCGGGGTCCCATCTCACAGCCCTCCAGCTGTACCACCGGATCGCCTCCCCTGCGTGATTCCTCGGGGATCGCTCGGGCTATGTTCCCCTTCTAAGTGTGGTGCCATGGCCCTCCGAGTCTGTGGTGCCAGGACTGTGAATTCACATCGCGTGCATATTTCAGCCGCCGTTGTCCCCGCGGGTCAGCGTTCTCCCACCATGTTCTCCCTCGGGTGAATTCCTCTCTGTTTTCTTATATTTCTCCTTGATTCATAGCTTAGTGTTCATATTGTCCTTGGATTTAAGTCAAGCTGCATGCACAGTTGTACATTACGGGGTTGATTCGCAACTTTTACAAGTAGTATGCCGTGTGTCTATAAACAGACATATAAGCAACATGTGTACCATGTGGTTGGGGTACCTATTTGGAGATCACCATTGTTGTTAGAGATTTCATCAACAACATTGATATATTGTATTGTTGGTGGATATCTTTTCAACAACACTGGCCTGCTTAATTCATGATATCTTTTGCGTGAGCATTATTTATCTGATTGTTGTTTTTTCATGATTGGCAAATCTGATAATCAAAAATCTTTTTTTCGTCAGGTCATCGCAGAAGATTGTAATGGTTTCTAATCCGCCCTCTCTGTATACTCCCAAGGTATGACCTTTTGAACTATTATTTAGTTTCATTTCAGCGGCTGTATGTAGAAGTTAAAAAAACCCCAATTTTGTATTTTTAAGTCTAAACTCTCAAATAGCCCGCGAGCAGAAGGTCACAGGGCTTTGTTCGGCATTGCCAGATCCATGTCGTGAGTGGTATTTGTTTCCTTACTACAAGTTCAGAGTTGATTTGAATTCTTGCCACCAGCCTTTGTGTCAGAGCTACCGTCACTGCATTTGCCGGTGACACCACACACTACTTGAAGTTGCTACCTTCTCTCCTTCAAGCTCGGCATTAGTAGCGTGCCTGCCTGATCCAACAACCGGTGTTTTCTCTCTGATGCCTCTCCAATCTGCAAATTGATTTTTGTCCCCTACTCATGCTACACAAGGGTGGCACTTGGACCGTAGCCTGTCTGACATGGATGTACTCCCATATTTGTTCTGAAGAATTTAGTATTGATGTTTTATTCTATAAATTTCTATTTAAAAATTGTTGATTCAAACTTGCTAGGTTTCCTGACAATGCGTGGTAAAAGGTCTGCTATCAACCAAATTTGGAATTCTTCAGACGGTGAGGGTGTTTGTCTCTTCTGTAATATTTAGAATATTTGTTAGCTAGCTGTAGGTATTTTTACTTGCTTTACCCAGTTATTTTTCTGTAATGATTGGCCATGTTAATTCCCTCTATCTAATTCTGTCAACTAGATCATGCACGGGTTCAAACAGGTTTATGAAATGGCTATTATTTTACTGATAGCAACTCAATAACTCGAGTATAGCACCTACTGTAGTACTGATATGTTATAGCAGATATAAGGACAAGTTGTTTTATTTCAGGTGGTGACCCCCCTTTCCCCAACAATTACTGATTGCGGTTTGTTTTTCGTTTGTCTCATATGACATTCATGTAATATTTCCGACAACACTTAGAGTAAATTGAAGAGGGAGAACAAACTTTAAACACTAAGAAATTTCGAGCATCTGAGGGCTTGGCGCCTTTTGTTCAAGTTTGCGAGCTACTGCCTGTACTTTAGGAATATCATTTACTGACTGCCAAAATGGTGAGAGGAAGAAGATAAAACTGATGCAACATTGTAAGTCGCATCCATATTTTCTAACTGTTGAAATATACGCATGGCACCATTTCTCTTGGTCTATCTGATTATGTGTTTGTAGGTGATTAAGATTTACTTTACATTTTTTGTTAGCATTTGATTAAGTTTAGGGTAGCATGTATTGATCATGTGTATTTTTCTGAACAAAACGGCACGAGCATTGCCAAGGCATCTCACTGGACATGGGATCTCTTATTGATTCCATCAGTGTATGTGTATATCCTACAATGCAACATTTCTTCTGTACGAAATATATTTCTTTCTATCGATGTTATGGATTTAACATAATTTTTAGTATACCGTTGTGGTTCATTAATTCCCGATATTCTACGAAAAGCAACATCTTTTCTAAATGATGCAAAAGCTTATATGTCTTTATTATTAATCATGTGTTCTTGGAAACAGGGTTTAGTTTTTTCTACTCTTATGGACTTTCAATGATTATCTATAGGTTTTCAATTGAGCTTTTTCAAGCATTTATCTTATGATTTAGCGTGTGTTCCCGCAGCAACGCGCGTGGTATCATCTAGTATATGAAATATATGAAGCATGATGACAATGTTTAAATACAAACAACTTTTTTGACGATGCAACAGTAAGTAGAAAAAAGTGTACAAGTAGAAACTAGCAACGAATGTTGCCAATATGTGTATGTGCATCGATCATTTTTTGATGTACAAACTAATTTCATCTATCGATGCAAACAAACTCAAATATCGAAGCACATATCTGATGCTTACTAGAAAGCATGGTTACTGGAAACATCATACTGAGAATAATATGTGCATTACACATGATGAAGGATATGGTTGATGCACACACTACAATACCTTACAAAGCATGGTTCCTACAAAAAAGATTGATGATAAATGACCTAATACATGGACAGAACAGTGAATATTGAAGGGGGAAAATGTGCTACACACTTGGGTTCAAATTGAAGTGTAGAAAGGTGAATATTGAAGCAAAAATAAAAAATGTTGACCCCCAAGGGGGTTGATGTTTTGACTCACAAAAATGTATATTGATTTCATTTTCTTGGCATTTGGAAGCAAAAAATATAGAATCCAGAAGCATCTGTAAAGTATGTAAGATGCTACAGAACTAAGAAGCATAAACATATTGGTTTGGGAACAAAATTAAACCTGGATGGAGGCATGGAAAATTGAGATCTTGTCAAAATTAATATTACAGTCAACATTTGTAATCATATTAAGCCCATCATATTAATGTGATCTGCATAGGAATACGTCAAAAAAGTGATCTGCATAGGAAATTAGCCAAAATTGGTGAATTGCATAGTGATCCATCACACATCATTTTTGACATATATACACTGTACCGAAATCATCGAAACAAGCATTGCATCAAAAGCAACTCAAATCAAACTAAGATTGGGGCCAGTAGGATGCCTATATTTGTGCCACGTACATACAAATCTAACTGGTTGATATGCACGAAATGAAGCAAACTCCCTAGCCTAAGGAAACATATGTATTGCAATACAGAAGCACAAAGTAGGTATGAAAAATGAGACGGGTGTGTTGGATGCATAAGTAGTGTCAAGTGGAATCATGAATATATTAAGATGTTATATAAACTTTGTATCCCTGCCTGTCAAGTTGGTATAGCTGCCAACAAGAATGTAGGAAGCATGGAAAATGGCAATTGAGGATGCATGTGTTGTGTCGGGAACATATAAACTGAACCAATTACAAGAAGACTGATGATAAAGGACCTAACCCATCACCAGAACAATTACTAGGCAACCAATGAACATACACATGAGCGAGTACTCGGTTGTTGGATGAAATACAAATAAAATCACACTTTTGCATAAATTACAAATGGAATCATCAAATCGGGAGTGGTAGATGCAGTACAATATCTTCGATTTCAAGATGGGTGGGGGGGGGGGGGTTATGCAAACCACTGCAGGTTATCCGGCTGGCTGGTGCTACTCTGACAGCCGATTCATCCGATGTCGCACGTGATTTCACCTGCTGAAGCATGAACAACAGATGAGGATGCGGGCTCGATCTCTAATGTCGGCACCGCGCACCTGCAATGCCGCCTGAGGGCGGCATTGTTAGAGAAGCCGATTTGGTGAGGAGGACCAGGGGGCGGATGGTCGCTGGGGTGACCCTACTGCTCGAAGACAATGAGAGCAGGAGGCAGTACGGTGCGGGGGGAGGGGGCGATCTGGGCAAGACACGGGGGTGATGTGTCTCTCGATTTGAAACCAGGAGGGATGAGGGCGAGGATTTCGGGTGAGGATTGCGGATTGTTATCGTCTGCTGATGTTTTTTCTAATAAAATAAATGGCACAATTTGTGAGGCATTAGATCCCAATTTAATCTACGGCTTTGGACAGGTCTGACACCGGAATTCCACCAGACTATAGATAGTAAGCGTTTCCCATCACAGTAGCTTCAGTTGAGCTGAAGAAATTGATATAAGAAATGACAGTATCCACTCATTTTAATCGACTGAAGAAATGGCAGTAACTGCAGTTTAGCTGAAGAAATTGACTGAATAAATGACAGTGGCCACTCATTTTAATCGACTGAAGAAAACTTAAAAGAGGACAACAACGTGACAAAGAAACAATACCAGGATGTAGGACAGTTGGAGAAGGGATGGCGTGTCTAGCTACTACCGTTCATCGGAGTAGGAGGTAGAGGATGGAGCCGTTGTACTGCTGCTAGCGAAAGGGTGGCGGCGGCAAGCAACACCAGTCGTCGGCAATGGAGAAAAGATGCGGGGCTCCGGTGCTGCAAGAGGAAGATTGGCACAGCTCCGATGCTGGTAGAGGAAGAGGGCTGCAACTCTTGTGCTACTACAGCAAGGTATGGCGATGGGGAGTAGCTCCAGTCGTCGGAGATGGGAGCTGCAGAGGAGTCGTGATGGCGATGGCGATGCGGGGGAGTCACGATGGCGATGAGAGCTGCTGGTTGAGGTCCCGTGGAAGAGGAGAGGGGGATCCACAGGGCACCTAGCCGGGTGTTGCTAGCTACGTTCGCCGGAGGCGAGCAGTGTGACGACGGCGTGGTGGATCTCACATCATGGCATGCTGGGAGGCTTAAACCCTAACTGAGCGGGTGGAAATCCCAAATGCGTGTTGTGGCTGTGCGGGAAGGCCACCGAAGGGGCCTTCGGGGAGCCAGAATTCAGCCTTTTGGATTTTCTAACGTTACATGCCCAGCCTGATTAATTGGGAATCTAACGATTTATCGCCTGTCAGAGCGATAAATCGCTCCAAATGATAAATATCAAAGATAAGGGTTTATCTTAGCGGTCACCACACGATAAGCGATAAATCGGCCGATAAATCGCTGAGTCGGCCGATTTCTTGAACAGTGGTTCACACTCATCTGCGATCAAGTCAGTGAGGCCGACATTAGCAACATATTATGTGAACTCCTGAAGGATTCCAGCTTCTTCCATGAACTGGGTATGCGGCCATTCGCACGGCAGTACCTCTGCCAACCTCCGAGGATGGAGATCACTGTCAGATGACTCCCCAATAACACCCTTGGAGTTCTTCTTAGAAGCAAACTTCCTCAAGATATTCATCCTTTTCCTATGACCAAAAATTCTAAAAAATTTAGTCCACAAATTTTTCTCAACAAAACATCACAAAATTGATAGCAACTACTCATAGGGATACATAGAGGCCATAACAAGCATTCAAACAACTTAGAACTCTAAGAATTCAACATGAAAGCTCATCTACAGCAGCACCAAGAGTAGCTAATTATTCAAAATATAAACCACAAAAAAACTAATTGGACAAACGGTGGAGTCACATACCAAGCAACAATCCTCCGAAACAGTTTCGGAAACGGAGCTTCGAGCAAAGAGATCGAAATCCGCGAGTTTGAGAGCAAGAACACGGGAGATAGAGCAATGGAGAATTTTTCTGGAGGTAAGTGATGATGTGGTGTGAAGGGATAAGTGAGGGGGCCCACGTAGGGACCACAACCCACCAGGGCGCGCCTGGGGGTCCTGCCGCTCCCAGGTGGGTTGTGCCCACCTGGTGCACCTCCCTCTGGTATTATTTGCACCAGAAAATTCTTAAATATTCAAAAAAATCGTATTAAATTTTCAGAGCATTCTGAGAACTTCTATTTTTGGGTCATTTTTTATTGCACGGGAAATTCAGAAAATAGACAAAACATGACATTTTATTTTATTTAACTAATAAAAACAGAAAACAAAAAGTAGGGACAGAAGGTAGTGCTTACTAAATTCATCAACTTCATACCTCTAAAAAATGATTCATTAATAAGGTTGATCAGGTCTTATTAACGACCACTTTCGATTAGCATGAAACCGAAGAACTTTCATAAATCACTAAGTTACCTCAACAGGGATATGGATGTCCCCAACAATAATCATTTCATACTTTTTTGCAGTAGGTAGAGGTATTTGAAAACTTCCAATAGTGATTGTCGGAGATTTTTCAATAAGACTAATACCATTCACTTGGAATTGTTTCTTCGGAAAGTGCACCGTATGATCATTACCATTGATATGAAAAGTGACCTTGCTTTTATTGCAATCAATAACAGCCCCTACAGTATTCAAGAAGGGTCTACCAAGGATGATCGACATGTTGTCATCCTCGGGCATCTCAAGTATAACAAAGTCAGTTAAAATACTAACATTAGCAACAACGACAGGCACATCCTCACAGATACCGATAGGTATGGCAGTTGATTTGTTAACCATTTGCAAAGATATTTCAGTTGGTGTGAGTTTATTCAAATCAAGTCTTTTATATAAAGAGAAAGGCATAACAGTAACACCAGCTCCTAAATCACACAAAGCAGTTTTCACAAAATTCTTTTTGATATAGCAAGGTGTAGTTGGTATTCCTGGATCTCCAAGTTTTTTAGGTACTCCATCTTTAAAAGTGTAATTAGCAAGCATAGCGGAGATTTCAGCTTCCGATATTTTTCTCTTATTTGTGATGATGTCTTTCATATACTTTGCATAAGGAGGCATTTTCAAGATATCAGTCAAGCGAGTACGCAAAAAGACTGGCCTCACCGTTTCAGCAAAGCGTTCAAATTCTTCATCATCTTTCTTTTTAGTTGACTTGGGTGGAAAAGGCATAGGTTTTTGAACCCAGGGTTCTCTTTCTTTACTGTGTTTTCTAGCCACAAAGTCATATTATCATACCTTTTATTCTTAGGTTGTGGGTTATCAAGATCAACAGGTGGTTCTATCTCAACATCATTATCCAGTTCTTTATTATTTGGTTGAGCATCTTCATGAACCTCAACATTATCTTTTTCATTATCACTAGGTGAATGTTCATTACCAGACCGAGTTTCAGCATCAGAGATAGAAGTTTCATTATCATTATCAGTAGGTTTTTCTATTTCAGGTTCACTAGAAGCATGCAAATTCCTATCATTTTTCTTCCTCTTTTTCTTTCTAGAAGGACTAGGTGCATCGGTGTTAATTCTTTGTGAATATTATTCAATTCTTTTTGCGTGTCTCTCAGGATAAATTGGTTCCTGAGTCATTTTACCTCCTCTAGTTGCAGCTCTAACAACAAAGTCATGTATATTATAATTATTCATTTCATCAAGTAATTCTCTTTGAGATTTAGCAACTTGTTCTAACTGAGTTTGAACCATAGAAGCATGCTTTCCAACACCTCTAACATCATTTGAGATTCTAAAAATCACTCAAGTGAGCAATCATATTAGAATTGTATTTCAATTGTTTCATAACATTTGCATTGAAGTGATCTTGTTTTCTAATGTAATTTTCAAACTCATAAAGGCATTGGCTAGGGTGCATATTGTGAGGATTATCATTATCATTGAATTTCATTAGAGAATTTACCTCTACCACCCTAGGCAGTGGTGGTGTATTAAGCCCATGTATTTCTTCAATAGGAGGTAAATTTTTAACATCCTCAGCTTTAATACCTTTTTCCTTCATAGATTTCTTTGCATCTTGCATATCTTTAGGACTGAGATATAATATACCCCTCTTCTTCGGAGTGGGCTTAGGAGGTGGTTCAGGAAGAGTCCAATCATCATAAATTTTCAATATGTTATTCAATAATTCTTCATCTTGTCCAACAGTTCGTTCCCTAAGAACACAACCAGCACTACTATCTAGGAAGTCCCTAGAAGTATCAGTTAGTCCATTATAGAAGATATCAAGTATTTCATTTTTCTTAAGAGGATGATCAGGCAAAGCATTAAGTAACTGGCAAAGCCTCCCCCAAGCTTGTGGGAGACTCTCTTCTTTAGTTTCACAAATTTAAATATTTCCTATAAAGCAGCTTGTTTCTTATGAGCAGAGAAATATCTTTCAGAGAAGTAATAAATCATATCCTGGGGACTACGCACACAACCAGGAGCAAGAGTATTGTACCAAGCTTTAACATCACCCTTTAATGAGAACGGGAATAATTTGAGAATATAGTAATAACGAGTCTTCTCATCATGAGTAAAAAGGGTGGATATATCATTCAACTAAGTAAGATGTGCCACAATAGTTTCAGTTTCATAACCATGGGAAGGATCAGATTAAACCAAAGTAATTAACTCTGGGTTGACAAAGAATTCATAATCCTTATAATCAATTAAGATAGGTGAGGTAGCAAACTTAGGATCATATTTCGTTCTAGCATTCAGAGATTTTTCTTTATACTTGCATAATAATTTCTCTAGATCATCTCTATCCTTATGAGCAAAAATATCTCTAGTTATTTCCTCATTCATAACATAACCTTCCGGTACCTTAGGCAATTCATATCTAGGAAGGCTAGTTCTAGCAGGTGTTTCAGGAGTTTTAGTTTCAAGCTCATCATCAGATTCAACAACATCATGTTGTATTGCTCTAGCAATTTGTTCATCAAGAAAGTCACCAAGTGGCACATCATCATAAGTATCATTCATAGTAGAAGTAGCGTCATCAATAACTTCCGACATATTAGAATTGATAGCATGTGGTGGTGTTGCAAGTTTACTTATAATAGAAGATGAATCTAAAGCAGAACTGGATGGCAGTTCCTTACCTCCCCTCGTCTTTGAGAGAAATATCTTAGTATTAGCATCCTTCATATTCTTCATAGTGATAAATTGATAATAATCCCAGGTGACTCAATAAATATAGCTATGCTCCCCAGCAACGGTGCCAGAAAAAGATCTTGATAACCCACAAGTATAGGGGGTCGCAACAGTTTTCGAGGGTAGAGTATTCAACCCAAATTTATAGATTCGATACAAGGGGAGCCAAAGAATATTTGAAGGTATTAGCAGCTAAGTTGTCAATTCAACCACACCTGGAGAGTAATTATCTGCAGCAAAGTGATCAGTAGTAAAGTAGTTTGATAGTTGATAATAGTAACAGTAGTAACGGTAACGGTAACTGTGATAGCAGTAATTTTGTAGCAAGTGTAACAGTGATGATAATAGTAGTAACTTAGCAAGAACAAACTGAGATAAATTCGTAGGCATTGGATCGGTGACTTGTTGGATGATATTCATCATGAGACAGTTATAACCTAGGGCGATACGACACTAGCTCTAGTTCGTCAATATAA
The DNA here is from genome assembly GCA_032464435.1 of Aegilops umbellulata. Classification (NCBI taxonomy): domain Eukaryota; kingdom Viridiplantae; phylum Streptophyta; class Magnoliopsida; order Poales; family Poaceae; genus Aegilops; species Aegilops umbellulata. Next base: position 349,156,339 of record CP136056.1, read on the forward strand.
TGTAGGCATGTATTCCGTAAATAGTCATACGTGCTTATGGAAAGAACTTGCATGACATATTTTGTCCTACCCTCCCGTGGCAGCGGGGTCCATATTGGAAACTAAGGGATATTAAGGCCTCCTTTTAATAGAGAATCGGAACAAAGCATTAACACATAGTGAATACATGAACTCCTCAAACTACGGTCATCACCGGGAGTGGTCCCGACTATTGTCACTCCGGGGTTGCCGAATCATAACATGTAGTAGGTGACTATAACTTGCAAGATCGGATCTAGAACATGTATATAATTGTGATAACATAAACGGTTCAGATCTGAGTTCATGGCACCCGGGCCCAAAGTGACAAGCATTAAGCATGGCAAAGTCATCGCAACATCAATCTTAGAATGTAGTGGATACTAGGGATCAAGCCCTAACAAAACTAACTCGATTACATGATGAATCTCATCCAACTCCTCACCGACCAGCGAGCCTATGAAGGAATTACTCACTCCCAATGGGGAGCATCATGGAATTGGCGATGGAGAAGGGTTGGTGATGACGAAGAACGAAGACCCCCCTCTCCAGAGCCCCAAACGGACTCCAGATCTGGCCTCCTGATGAAGAACAGGAGGTGACGGTGGCTCCATCTCGTGGATTGCGATAATTCTTTCTCCCTGATTTTTTTTCTGAAAAAATAGGATTTTATAGCGTCGAGTTTAGGGTCTGCGGGGCCACCAGGTGGGGACAACGCACCTGGGCGCGCCAGGAGGGGGTGGGGGCGCGCCGTGGTGGGTTCTGCCCACCCAGGTGCCCCCCTCCGGTAGGTCTTGGCTTCAGAAATTCTTATTTATTGTATAAAAAACCTCGCAAAGTTTCGTTCCATTCCGATAACTTTTATTTCTGCACAAAAACAACACCATGGTAGTTCTGCTCAAAACAACGTCAGTCTGGGGTTAGTTTCATTCAAATCATGCAAATTAGAGTCCAAAACAAGAGGGCAAGCGTTATAAAAAGTAGATACGTTGGAGAAGTATCACATGTTAGGCAGCACTCCACATCAAAAATCTGTTTTTATCACTTACCTACTTGAGGACGAGTAGGAGTTAAGCTTGGCGATGCTGATACGTCTCCAACGTATCTATAATTTTTGATTGTTCCATGCGATTATATTATCAATCTTGGATGTTTTATAATCATTTTATAGTCATTTTATAACATTTTTGGCACTAACCTATTGACATAGTGCCAAGTGCCAGTTGTTGTTTTCTGCATGTTTTTTACATCGCAGGAAATCAATACCAAACGGAGTCCAAATGCAACGAAACTTCACGGAGATTTTTTATGGACCAAAAGACACCCAATGGGCCAAGGCAACGCCTGGGGGGTGCTCCGAGGGGAGCACAACCCACCAGGGCGCGCTAGGAGGCCCAGGCGCGCCCTGGTGGGTTGTGCCCACCTTGGGTGCCCCCGGCTGCCTATTTGCTCTATAAATACCCCAATATTCCAGAAACCCTAGGGGAGTCGATGAAAATCAATTCTAGCCGCCGCAGAGTCTAGAACCACCAGATCCAATGTAGACACCATCACGGAGGGGTTCACCACTTCCATTGGTGCCTCTCCGATGATGCATGAGTAGTTCTTTGTAGACCTTTGGGCCCGTAGTTAGTAGCTAGATGGCTTCCTCTCTCTCGTTTGATAATCAATACAATGGTCTCTTGGAGATCCATATGATGTAACTCTTTCTGCGGTGTGTTTGTTGGGATCGAATGAACTTTGAGTTTCTTTGATCTCTTACATGCATGATTGCTTATAGCCTCGTATTTCTTCTCCGATATTCAGGTTTTGTTTGGCCAACTTGATCTATTTATCTTGCAATGGGAAGAGGTGCTTTGTAGTGGGTTCGATCTTACGGTGCTTGATCCCAGTGATAGAAGGGGAACCGACACATATGTATCGTTGCTACTAAGGATAAAACGATTGGGTCTATCTCTACATAGATAGATCTTGTCTACATCATGTCATCATTCTTATTGCATTACTCTGTTTCCCCATGAACTTAATACACTAGATGCATGCTGGATAGCGGTTGATGTGTGGAGTAATAGCAGTAGATGCAGGCAGGAGTCGGTCTACTAATCTTGGACGTGATGCCTATATAATGATCATTGCCTGGATATCGTCATGATTATTTGAAGTTCTATCAATTGCCCAATAGTAATTTGTTTATCCACCGTTTGCTGTTTTTCTCAAGAGAAGCCACTAGTGAAACGTACGGTCCCCGGGTCTCTTTCTCATATTATTTGCCTTTGCGATCTACTTTTCCTTTGCTTTCATTTTCAGATCTATTAAACCAAAAATACAAAAATACCTTGCTGCAATTTATTCTATTTATTTTATTTGGCGTTCGATCTATCAATCTACTACAATTTATTTCACATCTGTTGCCTATCTTGGGTGCCGCTACCCGAAAGGGATTGACAACCCCTTTTACACGTTGGGTTGCGAGTATTTGTTATTTGTGTGCAGGGGCTGTTTACGCTGTGTTGCTTGGTTCTTCTACTGGTTCGATAACCTTGGTTTCATCACTGAGGGAAATACCTACTGCTGTTGTGCTGCATCATCCCTTCCTCTTTGGGAAATACCGACGTAGCTTCAAGCCGCATCAGTCACCTACTATGTGTTATGATCCGACAACCCCGGAGTGACAATAGTCGGGACACTTCCCGGTGATGACCGTAGTTTGAGGAGTTCGTGTATTCACCGTGTGTTAATGCTTTTTTCCGGTTCTCTATTAAAAGGAGGCCTTAATATCCCTTAGTTTCCAATAGGACCCCGCTGCCACGGGAGGGTAGGACAAAAGATGTCATGCAAGTTCTTTCCATAAGCATGTATGACTATTTACGGAATGCATGCCTACATTATATTTATGAACTGGAGCTAGTGTTGTATCACCCTAGGTTATGACTATTATATGAATAATATCATCCAACAAATCGCAGATCCAATGCCTACGATTTTCCTACACATTATTCTTGCTAAGTTACTACTGCTATTGTTACTGTTGCACTTTCTACAAAACTATTTCTATCACTGTTACCGTTACTATTGTAGTTTCTACTGCTATCAAAACTATCATACTACTTTGCTACTGATCACTTTGCTGCAGATAATTAATCTCCAGGTGTGGTTGAATTAACAACTCAGCTGCTAATACTTGCAAATATTCTTTGGCTCCCCTTGTGTCGAATCTATAAATTTGGGTTGAATACTCTACCCTCGAAAACTGTTCGATCCCGTATACTTGTGGGTTATCAAGACCTTTTTCTGGCGCCGTTACTGGGGAGAATAGCTATATTTGTTGAGTCACTTGGGATTATTATCAAATTGTCACTATGAAGAATCTGAAGGATGCTAATACTAAGATTTTTCCCTATGAGACGAGGGGAGGTAATTAAGGAACTGCCATCTAGCTCCGCACTTGATTCACCTTCTTTTATAAGTAAACTTGCAACACCACCACAAGCTATCAATTCTGATATGTCACAAGTTATTGATGATGCTACTTCTGCTATATATGAATGTTACTCTTGATGATGCTAGTATCTTGCTTGATGATAATGTGCCACTAGGTGAATTTCTTGATGAACAAATTGCTAGAGTAAGACAACATGAGATTTTTGAAACTAATGAAGAGCTTGAAACTGAAAATTTTGAAACACCTATTAGAACTAGTTCTCCTAGATATGAATTGCCAAAGGTACCGGAAGGTTATGTTATGGATGAGGAGACAACTAGAGACATTCTTGCTTGTAAGGATAGAGATGATCTGGAAAAAATATTATGCAAGTATAAAGAAAAGACTTTGAATGCTATAATGAAATGTGATCCTATGTTTGCTACTTCACCTATCTTTATTGATGATAAGGATTATGAATTCTCTGTCAACCTAGAGTTAATTACTTTGGTTGAATCTGATCCTTTCCATGGTTATGAAACTGAAACTGTTGTGGCACATCTTACTAAGTTGAATGACATAGCCACCCTTTTTGCTCACGATGAGAAAATTTGCTATTATTATATTCTCAAATTATTTCCGTCCTCATTAAAGGGTGATGCTAAAGCTTGGTACAATACTCTTGCTCCTGGTTGTGTGCGTAGTCCCCAGGACATGCACTACAAAAAAAAGACACATCCGTGACATTTTGGGCCGAACGAATTTTTTTCTATCATACATATGACACTTCTATGACAATAATTGTGACAAAACCCGGTATCCTCATAGATGTGGTGGGCTCCTACTTCTGTGACAAAAAATCATGAAAGAAAATGGGCTTTTCATCCTGGGCGGGCCGGAGACGCAGCTGCATGACATTCTTTGGGCCATCCATGACGGAAAAACTGTGGTAGAAGAGAGGGGGAGGAAAATTTCGGGGAGTTCCCGGTTACGGTGGAAGGTCGGGGGCCGAGCGATGCGCATTTCTCTCGTACACGTAAGCGCGTGTGTGCGAGGTGTTGGCTCTAACTGAACTCGAGCGAGTCGTTGGGCTCTAACTGAACCCAAGCGATTGCACTGCAGGCTACGCGTTACTGCACCCGAGCGATCGATCGATGGCTGTTTACTTAACCCGATCGAGCGATTCCTTCGCTACTGCTGCTAACTGAAGCCGATCGATGCTGCCGCTGGATGAACAGTGAGCATTGCGGGGGGGGGGGGGGGTGGATGAACAGTTGCCGGTGGGGGTTGATGAACAGGACCCCGTGGTGTTGCCTCTGGATGAACAGGACCCCGATCGATCAAGCCGGTTGGGGCTGGATGAACAGGACCCCGTGGAGGGCTGGTGAACAGGACCACCCCGTGGAGGGCAGGATGAACAGTAGACGGTGGAGGGTAGGATGAACAGTAGCCCATGGAGGGGTGGTTGAACAGGAGCCCGTGGAGAGGGCTGGTTGAACAGTAGCCGGTGGAGTAGCGCACGGTGGAGGCTGGATGAACAGGATCCCGTGGATGAACAGTCGCAGGTGGAGGCTGGAGGAGGTCGACGGTGGATGAACAGTAGCTCGTGGAGGCTGGAGGGGGTCAATGGTGGAGATGAACAGTATCCCGTGGAGTTCCGTTTTGCGGTACGCCACACCCCTCCCGATGAACAGGACCCCCGTTTCGACCGTAGCGCTCCAACACAAGTCTGTTTCGTCCGTTTTGCGGTATGCCACACCCCTCCCGATCAACAGGACCCTCGTTTCGACCGTAGGAGGTCCGTTTCCTTTGTTTTGCGGTACGCCACACCCCTCACGATGAACAGGACCCCCGTTTCGACCGTAGCGCTCCAACACAAATCTGTTTCGTCCGTTTTGCGGTACGCCACACCCCTCCCGATCAACAGGACCCTCGTTTCGACCGTAGGAGGTCCGTTTCCTTTGTTTTGTGGTACGCCAGACCCCTCCCGATGAACAGGATCCCGTTTCGAACATGGCCGGTTGAACACAAGGCCATTTCCTCCATTCTGCGGTATGCCAGGCCTCGTTTCCATCGCCTGTTCCGTCGAAGCCCTCCCGATGAACACGACGCATTCCGTTGCCTCCCCATGAACACGACGCATTCCGTTGCCTCCCCATGAACACGACGCATTTCGTTGCCTCCCCATGAACACGATGATGACGTTGATTCTCCGTTCCAACCCAGCCATGTACACAAGCCCTGGCCGTACGTATGCGCGAGTAGGCGTTCGAGACCCCGCCCGTATGTACACATACGTGGCCGTATTTTCTTTCTTGCACCCTGGCCGCTGTACGTATGTGTACATGCTACGTGCGCGCCTCTACTACGACACGTACGCGCCTCTACTATGACACGTGCGCGCCTCTACATCGACCAGTATATATGTACGTACACGTTCGCGACCAGAATGACAACGCTACATACGCTTCGACCAGGTGGGTCCCGATTGTCAGGCACTTCCTTGCCTGTGAAGATGTAGCTGGTGGGTCCCAGCAGTCAGGGGGCGAATTGTTTTGGTTTTTTTGCCCGAACGCACTTCCTTGCGTGCGAAGATGTAGCTGGTGGGTCCCAGCAGTCAGGGGGCGAATCGTTTTTTTGCCCGGACGCACTTCCTTGCGTGCGAAGGTGTAGCTGGTGGGTCCCAGCAGTTAGGGGGGAAACGTTTTTTCGTGAAATACGGTGGCCCGTCCGGTGGGTCCCTGCTGTCAGGTGGAGGAATCATTACTACAGCCCATTTACAGTTTGTTGAAAGTACAACCCATTTCAACCAACCATTCAAAACAGAATTCAATAAAATTTCCCACATTTTGATGGGATCCGAAATATTTTTATCCCGAAATTTCTAGTCAGATTAAATAAAATTTCAATATAAATTTATATTACGTAAAAATCCAACGAAACATTGCCCTCGCAACAATTAATGAAATTAAAAATTTCAATATCCAAAAATAATATTTTATAAAGTAATCACGTGTTTGGTGCAAATTTTTATAGTTACTGCCCAGTTTTTATAATTACATCCCATTTATTATTTCTTAAAGCCCATTTTCTTGTTAAGCCTAATGCATCCCTCTGTCAGTGTGAAACGACACCTATGGGATCACAAGAATCCCTACTACGGTTGCGGGGCGCGGGGGTCGTGAGAAGAGCGGATCGAACAGATAGCACATGGTTCCTTTATCCAGGTTCGGGCCGCGAGGATGCGTAAAACCCTACTCCTGCTTTGGTGGATTGTATATCGGTGTTCTTGAGCTAGCTATGGGGCGTCCAGAGCTCCAAAAAGCCGAATCCTCCTCCTGGTCGCCTCGGGCCTCCTTTTATAGGAAAGGGGTCGCCACAGTGGCACACAGGAGGTGGAAAGGGTACAGTAACGCGAGTTTATCCCTCGCATTACATGACAAGGCGCATTTAATGCGCCTTGCCTAGGTGTCCTTGCTTTATCGGGGACGGGGGAGAGCCCTGTCCCGTCCGTCGCCGCTCCCTCTTGTGTTGACACGCGCCCTGGCCAGCGGTGCTTGTGGTGCCATGTAGGCAGGCAAGCAGCTGAGGTGGCGCAGTGGCGGGTCTCCATGAAGATCTGCATGCCGCCATGCAGGTGCCTGCCCGACTGGTTGGGTCGATAGCTGCATGCGAACGGCGGTGGGGGCGCGACTGGTGCGGGCCTGATGGTGGCCCCACGGGTGTCCTTGGCGAGGGCCTTGCCGGGGTCCCGGCAAGGGTCTTGCCGTGGCGCTCGCTGTCATCCCCGGCAAGGCTCTTGCCGGGGGCCTCGTGGTCCTCCTTGGCTGGGATCCCGCCAAGGGTCATCACCTTCTTAAGTGGGCATCTGGTCTTGGATGTCTTCACAAAGATCTGCATGCCACCACGGGGATGTATCCCGAATCCTTGCCCCATGGGGGCAGTGGACTCAAGGGTGACCTCGCTCTGTAGGTGTGGGGCGAGCTGCCACGGCAAGGATCTTGCCGGGCTAGCTAAAGCTGTCCTTCGGCAAGTCTGCTTTGTTCAATTTGCTCTTTGTGGTCTTGGTCTTGGCGTCGTTCTGCTCCTCTTCAGCTTCGGCCTTACCTTGGTTTACCTCCCTTTCCGTGCTCGGCGTGGCGGCGCCCGTGGCTCACACTGCCCGTGCACAGTTATAGGGGTACGAAAAGTGTACCCCCCTTTTTGTACACCGACAGGAGCCCCCGGGCCTGGGCCACACATAAGCACGACGCGTTGTTGGTCTAGGCCCAAAAACGGTGCGCGGGCAGGCGGGGCGGTTTTTACCGTGGTAAGTTTCTTCGCGCGCTGCGCCTCCCACGCTTCTCCTGCGCGTGGCGTGGCATGGGAAGGCGTGTGTGACATGGGCGGCATGCGTGGGGCTGAGCTCTGCACGCATGCGTCACGTCGTAGCAAAGGGGGCGGTTCGCGCCTTCCCCATAAACGGAGGGAGGCGTGGAGGTGCGACCCATTTACTGAATGGGGCCGAGGTGTGGTCTTCAAGGCGTCCACTCCCCATGATCACGGGGTGGGGAGAAGTCGCCTCACCCGTCGCCTCGGTCCTGCACGCCTGCCACGCGGCTCCCATGCGCTTGGGGTGAACGGTGGAGGCGGGAAACCGGGCCGCCGCAGGCTGAGGCAGCGGGCTGGTCCCAGTTCCCGGCGCCCTCTGCGTCCTGATTGGCGGAGTGGGGCGGTCGAGCCCTCACCCCGTTCCTTTATAAGGAGCGGGGGGGGGGGGGGAGGATGGCGCCCCGCATTCCTTCATCTTCTCCTTTCTTCAGCTTCTGCTCCCTCCCCTTCCATCTGCTATGGAGAGAGGGAACCCTGGTCCTTCAACGGTGGCGGTGAGGGTCACCGCTCGACAACGCGTCCCTCCTTCTCCTGCACCCGCGGTGGCAGAGCCAGCCGCGAGGGGAAGGGGGAGGGGGTAAGGCCGTGGGCGAGGCCGAGGCGCTCGGGGAAGAGGAGGACGGGGCGGCGCGCCGGCCTCGCCTCCGCCAGCGGTTCCTCCTCCCATGGAGGGCCACGTTGGGGACGACCCTTGCGAGTTCTTCGTCAGGGTGCGCCGGCCGCCTCGCAGTCGCCTTCGTCTCCCGACTCCATTCGCGCGGGAGATGGAGTTGGATCCGCCGAAGTCGCTGCGGTTGCACATGAGGGGCTGCGGGATCGGCTGCGCGCGGGTCCGTGTCGACTTCCCCGCTCCTCACGTAATGTATCTTCGTCGGGGATGGAAGACATTTGCTCGTATCCACCGCCTGGCGGAGGGGTTCACTCTCCATTTTAAGTTGATGGAGGGCGGCCTTCTCTCCGTCAAGGTCTTCGGTGATTTTGGAACTCGCCTGAAGTGCTGCGTGGAGAGCTCCTCCGATGATGAAGATTCTTCCTCACGCGAGAGTGACGAGGAGGACAACAACAGCGGCGACGAGGGTGGTGGGCGGCAGGATGATGGGTTTGACTAGGCGTCGGTCCCGTTGTCCTGGGGCGATGCTGGTAGTCGCAACATCTGCACCGAGCCCCCACCAACCCTTCGTGGCCGTCTCCTCGGGTGGCTGGCATAGGGAGTGCGGGAGGGCGAAGAAGGCAGATGGCGGGCCATCAGCTGGGAGTACGCGGGTACCGACACCTTCGTCGCGTATTGCCGGCCCTGCCGCCTCGTCTTCCAGCTCTTCTACCGTCATCATCATCACCAGCTTCCCGCGGAGGTGGCCGCTCGGATGTTTTCCTGGTGGCTTCCACCGCTTGTACCTCGCCTAGGCGCCCCTTTTGCCCTTTTCATCCCCTTGACCTGCCTCCTGATGAGAGGGACAAGAAAGGGATTACGCGCACCTTATCTCTTTTTAGTTTGTAAGCCTTCGGGCTTTAGCTGAATTTAAAACTTGTAATCCCATCGTTCATGTTTTTCATTCCCTACGGACTGTACCTGAATGGAATGTTTTTAATGAAAAAGGGATGTTTGCCGGGCCATTTGTTCGCGGGTAGAACCCACGGCAAGGAGTAAATCCTTGATATCTCTAATATAAACATTTCCTCGCCTGGCAACAGGCCTTGCCGTCTCTCCACCTCACTCGACCTTTCTCACGCCTTTGGCGGAGGCAGGGATGAGGCGGGTTCAGGCTCCTCATTTCACCCTTTTGCTGTCGCGACTTCGACCAAACCTGGCCCCAGGAACGAGTCCTAGGGCCTAGAGTTTAGAGGAGCATGGTATCTTTTAGGAAAAATGAGGTTTCACATACCTCAGTCCATAAGGGAATGCATGATAAGGGATGAAGAACTTATCTGAAGCTGTAGCCCCCGGCAACTTTGGTTTGCCGTGGGTGAACCTTTGCTCTTGCAGCCCCCGGTAACACTGGCTTGCCGGTGTGGGGACCCTGACTCATAAGTCGTGATCACCGAATGCACGTGTACAGTGATCCCAGAGATCAATGCTCACTGAACACACAAAAGCTGAATAACAAGAGTCTTACATCCGTACATACCGTATTACACAAGTAGGACCATTATGGTCAAGTCTTGAGTATAACACTGCAGCGGAAATCTTCGTTGATAACTTGGACCCATGCCATCTGCCTTAACCCTACAGGCATTCTGACTGGGAAGCGCCCTAGCTCGCACGATCGTCACCAACGAACTCTTCAATATATCTTGTCTTTCCTGCCTGGCCAATAAAATAACCAGTGGCAAGCCAATGAGTACTTTGAATGTACTCGCAAGCAACCCATGTTTTGGTTCAAGGAACAACAATGCATGATATAGGTAAATTTTTGCGGAAAGCTAGTTTTGAGTGCAATGACATGTTCAACAACTTGTAAGACATGCATCAGGAGAATTTAATTAACCATGAGGACAGGTTACAGATATCAACATAAATAGAGAGGGCATCAACCCAACTCAATCATGTCAAGTCCTCTGACTTGCCCCAAGTAGTTCTTCCCACACACACGTTGGTTTGTAAACAAGTGGACGTAGCCCAAGAGCGGTTACCCAACTGTCCTTGACCGTGGACACGGCTATTCTAATAGTTTTACACTCTGCAGAGGTTGCACACTTTACCCACAAGATCCGGGGAACTTCCGTGTCATCCACGACCCGCGATACCTCAAGTACCCGGGGTAAGCACCCGATCACTATCTTTCCCTAGACGAAACTAGCAAAGAGTCCACTCGTTGTTCCGTATCCTCATGATGTACATCATACGAGACTCACTCGATATCGTAACATCCGAGAGGGGACACAACGGTGTATCCGGTGCCCTGTAAAAACAGTCATGGCCGCCCTTCCTGGCACGACCCCGTCCCGAGAGAGAGCACCAACTCTCCCCCGTCACTAATAATGTGGGCTCCGAGCTAGTATCGGCCTAGGTAATCAATAATGCCCTTTCCCATATAAGGGTAGAGTGGTTGCGCATGTAAGGTTGGAATAACGATCGCAACTTAAACCAATCCGTTTTCGAAAACAACACACACACTTGCCTCGGTACACCACTTCGTCATCAAGTGGTTACCCAACTCATCATCTCCCTTGGGCATAAGTGGCACCCGACGGGGTTTTCGAAAAGTCCTTTGAAAAAAATACTTTTGCCTCCATCACCATGCATATCCCGTCCCTTTTTGCGTAGCAACAACTTTAGCATCCTATCTACTCCCACCGACATAACCCTCATAAGGAGGCAGGGTCATGCATAATGCAGGTATCAACGAGGAAGTAACGAAGGCAATCCACCAAAGTGGTTACCCCCTCATCATGATTCCAAAGCAACACTAATAAAGTGCTATATGACATGCATAAAAAGGGGTTTCATAGACATGGTCAAAGGGCTGCTTGCCTGGTTCATCAGAGTCTTGAGATCTTCTGGTCCTTCTCCAAGTACTCCGTCTACTTCGTCAACTAACGTCGGAAACAATCACAATAAGCAACACAACAAGGCAAAAATAAAAGTGCTCCAAAAATATGAAGTTGACTTTTCTAGGACTCCCCTGGCTATATGAAAAATAACCAGAGTGGTTTCATTGGAACTGGATCAGTGGTTATTTCTGAACATTTCGATATGATGGAATCAAGGGGTTTATGGATTTGCAGGAAGTGTACAGAAATATATTTTTGAGAAATGAGCAAAGATACCCATTTAACAAGGCATGATTTTAGAAGCATCTGGGAGTTGGTTTCACTGGATTTGGAGTAAAAATGAATTCCCTATGAATTTGCAAAGTTGGCTATATATGAAGAAATAGACCATTATATTGTGTGGTACAGAAAGTATTAGTAAAAATGTTCAAAAACTAAGTTTTGAACTTATAGACACCTAGGATTTTGAATCATGGAATTTGGATAAAAATTGGGCTGTCTGTGATTTTCCAAAGTTAATCACAGTAATGGAAAAACAAGATTTGATAAATGTTTGTGAAGAAAAAGTTCCTGGAAAACTGTGCAAGTTGCACCATGAGATAGATCATGATTTTATGAGCTACTAGAAATTTGAATCATCAAATTTGGATTTGATTTGAATTGTTTATGGATTTTTGAAATAGACTGGAAAAAGAAAAAAAGGAGTAAGTCTTAACCTTATCCTGCGCACATGGCGCCAGATAGACCGTGGGCCGGCCCAGTGGCATCAGCCGCGCGGGGTGCCCAGGCGACGTCGATGGCGCACTCCCTGGAATGCGCCTTCGCTTCGGGCAGACGGCTCCGGCGGAAGCCGTTTCCACTTATCCACGTCAGCAGTCAGGGTCAACGCTTTCTGCGGCTGACGTGTGGGGCCCGCGGGGAGGTGGGGCCCGCCCACTGGGTCGTCTTCTTCCTCTCGCGGTCTCCCGTGCCATAGGAACAGAGGGGCGAGGCCGAGCTCGTCCCCGGCGACCAGGGGCGCTGCTGCGGGTGCCCGGTGCACCGGCGAGCTCGGGGGACTGCGCCGCGCCCGCTCCCCCTGTCAGCACGTCCAACGAAGGAAGAAGGCGAGTGGGGCCACGGCCATGGCGGAGGATGGCGTCGGCCATTGCCGGCTTCGAGCGCAGGGTCGTACCGAGGAAGAATGGAGGCGATGGGGGGCTTCGTGGTGGTGGTGAGGGAGTACTGGAGTGGGTAGGGAGAAGAGAGAGGGGTTGAGGAGCTCGTCCTTGCCCGAATCGAGGTGGAGGCCAGCGGCGGCACTCCAGCCATGGTGGGTGCTGGAGGGCACGAGAGGGAGATTGGGCATGTCCGAAAGGTTCACGGGAGTGATGGGGGTCCAACAGAGGAGAGGAAGAGCTCGGGGGAAGGCTCTATATAGGGGGGCACCGGTGCACCATGGGCGCGGTCCAGGCCGCGCTCGGGTGAGATCTAGGAGGAGTGAGGAGAGAGACTCAGGAGGGGGCCGGCAGCTTGCCGTGTCCCAGACGCCGAGGCGGCCTCGTGAGACACGCTGGGGAGGCCCGAGGTGGCCGGAGGCGGTTGGAAGGGGGCGGCTACAGTGCGGGAGCGCACTGTAGCGCGCTCTAGAGCGTGCAAATGGCCGGCATGCCATTTTTTTTGGCAATGTGGGCGCGGCCACTGATGTCTGGTAGTGCTTGGGGGTAGTAAAGAAGTGTGGAGAGGCATTGGATGCCCTAGAGAGCCACTAGAATGAGGAGGGAGGTGAGCAAGGAGAAGAATGCTGTTGTCCAGAGAAGGAAATGAGGGTTTTCACCCCCAAATAATTGAGCTGAAGTGCAGCCATTGCTATTGGGGGTAGAGGAGGACTAGGAGGAGATGTGGTAAAAATTGGAGCTCACCAAGAATAGTGGAAGGGGTCAAAACAGTGGTTTTTGCAAAATGTCAGAAGGTGTTTGATAAAGTTTTGGGCAAGCAAATGAACTCCAATTGCGATGATACTTAACAGGATGGGAGGACACTTAGAAATAGGGTGTGCCACAAAATTTGAGCTTATTTGGGTAAAGTTGCCAATGCAACTTTCGTAAACCCTAGAAATCAGCAGAAATGGCTTTGCCAAGATTTAGTCATGCAAATCTATTCTCCTTGATGCACCACTTTGTGGAGTGTCATCTTTTGAGGGTTTAAACATGATCACAGAAGTTGGGGTCAAGGAGAGGAAGTTGGTAGTACAAACTTGTTCAGATTTGATTCCGGTCAGAGAGGGTATTGGGGCACTTTGATCAAGATAAAATTATCTCCAACTTGTGCCATTTGGTCTGGATGCATTATTACACCATTTGAGCATGTGCTCCAAGTTTGAGAGCATTTGGACATGTTTGACAGTGCAAAGTTGTTCAAACTTGAAAAAGGACAGAAGTGGTTTTGAGAGAGTTTCATGGGGTTATACCATTCTCCATGACATGGTACTTGGCAAGATCATCAAAAATGTCATATGTGACATGCTAGAATTTTCTTGGATTTTTATGAAAATATTTCCTGTAGAAATATTTCAAATCCTTGAACTGAGCAGAAATGGTTTTGGGAGGTTTTGTCCAATATTTTGATCATGACCATGTGTTGAAACTCATATATATGGAAAATATATGTCCATTGAGTCTCCCTAATTTTTCTCAAATATTTTTAAAGCTCTAAAATAATTTTTAACCTATTTAAGACCATTTCTGGCCTTAAGAAAAAGCCGTTAAATAAAATAGGAAAATAACTTCTAAAATTATATTTTTGTGGTTTCTGGGCATCCTATATCTAATAGGAGTCAAAAATATTTTTGGAAAGATTTTTCCTGCCCTTAATTAAGTACTTGAAGTGCAAAACTCAATTCAGGGGTTTTTGGAAAACTAATTTTAGAAAATAATTTTTGGCCAAATTATTTTTGTAAGAAAATACTATATTGCTCTATACACATGGCATGATCATTGGGAAAAGGTTTTGGATCAAGGATAAGGAGTATAAGAGTTGGAGGATTTATTTGATTTTTAGAGCACTTGCAAACAACACACAAAAATCAAATCAAGCAAAGTCCAAAACACTCAAAAGTTTTTGTCAAACCACATTTTATCATGATTTATTAGCTTAAGTGTTGTGGCATGAAAATCAGGGTGTGACAGACCTACCCCCCTTACAAGAATCTCGTCCCCGAGATTCCCAGACTAGGCGCGGAAAGGAATACGGAAACTTGGATTTAGGGTAGTCTTCCTGTCCTCATACTGCTTCTGCTTCCGTTTGATGCTCCATTGAACCTTGAAGTACTCGATGGCGTGGCTTTGTGTTTGTCGTCCTGCTTGATCCATATTGCAATTGGGCTCTCGCGTAGGTCATATTGGTCTGGAGGTCGATGGCTCGTGGTCGATGTCCTTGTAGAGACCGGGCTAGTTAGGAAGTTGGAAACGTTCCGGAGTGGTGTCGTGTGGAAAAACATTTTGCACAGTGGGTGACTCAGGTGATAATTCTAGCTGGTAGCTGTCTATTCTTCGTCTTGTGGTGATCTTAGAGAGGGCCGATAAATCTTGGTGTGAGCTTCCCTTCGACATGGAAATGCTTGGTTCCTTTGGGAGAAGTGGCTTGCAGATATGCCTGGTCTTCGACGCGGAGGTTTACTTTTGGACGATGGTGGTTGGTGTAGTTCTTCCTCCTTGACGTGGCGGTCTTCAAATGTTCCTTGTCCAGCTGAACGGCTCTTCTTCCGTCTTCGGGTAGGCAAGTATGTCATCAAGAAAAGATGGCAACTAACTTGTCCGAGTACTCTGTGAAGACTTGTCCACGGGGTACATAGGGTATAGGTTGGGGTATCAGTGGTGGTCATGGTTGGGTATTGGCCAAGGTTTCCTTGTCCTAGAGCCAAAGCCCATGGTTGTGATTCTGTCCATATCGTGGCTTGGTGGGGGTGTAAGGGTTTCAAGGATTCTAGTGTGCGAGCGAACGTTTGTCACCTTATCCTTAAGCACGGTTCCTGAGATGCCAATCGTCCTATCTAGTCTTCCAAACGATCACATCATGTTACCGAAAGAATCATCCTGTAGGTCAACTCCAATCATTACTCATGTTATTCATATCCTCATGACTCTCGAGAGGAGGTCTAACAAAATCATATATGTCTACAATCCCCAAACTCATATGTATGACTACCCCTATAAATCCATGGGTAGAGCACACAAGCTGTTAAGCTTTAATCACCACAATCCAAGTGCTCAGTCTATTGATCCAAGGTCCATGATAAAGCATCTCTATCCTAAGGAAACACGTTGTAAGCCACTCCAAGATCTTGTTTCCTTCCTATGAATCAACTCCAACAGCCCATTAACTTCCCTCAATCACTACATAATCCATTAATTCTACAAATCCAAGGTCTATGGCGTCCCACATGATCTCCTAAAGTCCATGTAATCCTCAAATACTTGAAAAGGGTTATCTTTACTATAGTCAGTCCACCAATTCCCATTATCATGGTCAAGTAAACTCCAGGGTCATGCTTATATAGATCCTTAAATCAACTCCGACAATTAATCCAATCTCCTAGTTTATTGTCCTCCAAGAAACATGGTATCATGATCAAGATCATCAGTCTAAATCCAATTTACTCCGAACCATGTAGGATTAATCTGCATCCATACTCAACTAGAATCACCTACTTAAATCCAAATCTCATGTCCAACGAGAATTCCTACATGCTCCCCAAAATCATTATCATAATGTCAACTATCTCCTATCAATATCCCTTGGCTAAGTCAAATCCTCATACTACCAAGAATCCAGCTTGCGATCTTAATTGTCCTACAAAATCCAATTTACTCCAGGGGTAATGATAGTTATGCTACTCTATCAACATGATCCCACCAAGTCCATCTACGAACATGAAAAGCCTCATGATCCACCAAATAGTCTCATATAATTCTCAAAGTCATTGATATAAACTCCTCAAGTCATTTGTCCTCAATTCCTATATCCTCAAACTGATCTTCCCTATGGCATCGTCAGTTCTTGTGCTGTATTAGGATGATAATGTGCTTGTTCACTACGCCCACTAGTTCCATAATGAACCCAGTGATGTGCAAGGTTACAGAGGCGCAACTGGTTCTCTTGCAATATTGTGGGTTAAGCACATGGTCAAGGATTCGAGTTGGGGTATCTCATGAAGTCTCGAAGAGTCTGGGAATGGGTTTCTGGTCTGGAGGGTTAAACATAACTCTACAGGGTTTCACTTGGTCGAGGGGGCTGCAACAAAAAGTCTTCAGTGCTAGTTGGTCGTCGAAGCATACTCCTTGGTGCATCTTGTCTTGTTGGTCTTCAGTTGAGGAGAGAGATGAGAGGGATAAGTAGCATAAAGGGGGATGTCTAAAGGGGGTTCTATAGTGCAGGCGCAAACAAACAAGTGCCAAAAAGGGCCAAACACAAACAACAAAATAAGGCAGGTGATATAGTTGTGTACTTGTTGCCTAGGGCAAAAAGGGCGACTGATATCAAAACACAAACAAATAAAAGCAAGCAACACACAATCATGGTTCTATTCGAACCATCATATGGACTCGACTGCGCATAGGGGGTACACGAGTCATCCTACCCTAGGGGTTCTCGGATCCAGTAGTCATTCCTTGAGCCTCGTGCAGTCTTCTGAGTTTTCCTCAGGTGTTGCTACGTCTCTTGTAGTTGTTCGATGAAACGATCCAGGTTGAGCCTGAAGATTCTTCAACAACTTCTTGCCTGTTGGAGTGATGGGGTGAAGGTGGCTCCTAGTAGCAGACATTGACTCGGTCTTCTGTTGTCTTCTTAATCATGACGATCCCTTTTGCCTTCTAAGGCGTCGATGGTACCAGGTAGGTAATCCTTCATGCAATGACATTAACAAGGCATAATAGAGGTCCAATCTTTCGGACTCATTGTTGACAATATCGTCACCGAGAGCGGGGGATGAAGAGAACCATTTTCCTGCTCACTATAGTGAGGCGGACCAAATGGCTAGGTTCTCATCCACCGGTGGTTGCCGATAAAACAACGGTAATGACATGATTGGTCTATTAGCGATGT
The DNA here is from genome assembly GCA_032464435.1 of Aegilops umbellulata. NCBI lineage: Eukaryota > Viridiplantae > Streptophyta > Magnoliopsida > Poales > Poaceae > Aegilops > Aegilops umbellulata. The sequence continues at coordinate 349,173,722 of CP136056.1, forward strand.
ATATCATGGCCTTGCATATCTTACACCCTGATCGTCATAGGACAAGGTTGCATCATCCTGGGGCAATTTCAAAGGTGTCACCATCCTCTGGGTCTTCATGTCCTCATTCTTCAAAGGCCTATCTTCTGTTGGCATCGTCTTGTGGTGATGTCGCCAATCTTGTGTTCAGGAGATGTGGGTGAATGTCTGGCAAGGCATCTTCCTTCTATACTATCCACGAGGATTACAAGGAATCCAGTGGTCAGGGGCATAAGGGTTCTAGCGACCAAAGGTTTTGAAGGGGAAGAGATCAGTAAGGAAAGTATACCTTAGTTTTCGAAAAACTGAGAAGGGAAGAGAAGTATAGATAGTTTTGAAAACTAGTAGTAGTATTGGAAATAGTTTTACCCTATCTAACGACCATGCTAACTAAGTCTTCCTATAGTCAGGATGGCTCTGGTACCAGCTCTGTGGGGACCCCGACTCATAAGTCGTGATCACCGAATGCACGTGTACAGTGATCCCAGAGATCAATGCTCACTGAACACACAAAAGCTGAATAACAAGAGTCTTACATCCGTACATACCGTATTACACAAGTAGGACCATTATGGTCAAGTCTTGAGTATAACACTGCAGCGGAAATCTTCGTTGATAACTTGGACCCATGCCATCTGCCTTAACCCTACAGGCATTCTGACTGGGAAGCGCCCTAGCTCGCACGATCGTCACCAACGAACTCTTCAATATATCTTGTCTTTCCTGCCTGGCCAATAAAATAACCAGTGGCAAGCCAATGAGTACTTTGAATGTACTCGCAAGCAACCCATGTTTGGGTTCAAGGAACAACAATGTGATATAGGTAAATTTTTGCGGAAAGCTAGTTTTGAGTGCAATGACATGTTCAACAACTTGTAAGACATGCATCAGGAGAATTTAATTAACCATGAGGACAGGTTACAGATATCAACATAAATAGAGAGGGCACCAACCCAACTCAATCATGTCAAGTCCTCTGACTTGCCCCAAGTAGTTCTTCCCACACACACGTTGGTTTGTAAACAAGTGGACGTAGCCCAAGAGCGGTTACCCAACTGTCCTTGACCGTGGACACGGCTATTCGAATAGTTTTACACTCTGCAGAGGTTGCACACTTTACCCACAAGATCTGGGGAACTTCCGTGTCATCCACGACCCGCGATACCTCAAGTACCCGGGGTAAGCACCCGATCACCAACTTTCCCTAGACGACACTAGCAAAGAGTCCACTCGTTGTTCCGTATCCTCACGATGTACATCATACGAGACTCACTCGAGATCGTAACATCCGAGAGGGGACACAACGGTGTATCCGGTGCCCTGTAAAAACAGTCATGGCCGCCCTACCTGGCACGACCCCGTCCCGAGAGAGAGCACCAACTCTCCCCCGTCACTAGTAATGCGGGCTCCGAGCTAGTATCGGCCTAGGTAATCAATAATGCCCTTTCCCATATAAGGGTAGAGTGGTTGCGCATGTAAGGTTGGAATAACGGTCGCAACTTAAACCAACCCGTTTTCGAAAACAACACACACACTTGCCTCGGTACACCACTTCGTCATCAAGTGGTTTTCCCAACTCATCATCTCCCTCGGGCATAAGTGGCACCCGACGGGGTTTTCGAAAAGTCCTTTGAAAAAAATACTTTTGCCTCCATCACCATGCATATTCCCGACCCTTTTTGCGTAGCAACTACTTTAGCATCCTATCTACTCCCACCGGCATAACCCTCATAAGGAGGTAGGGTCATGCATAATGCAGGTATCAACGAGGAAGTAACGAAGGCAATCCACCAAAGTGGTTACCCCCTCATCATGATTCTGAAGCAACACTAATAAAGTGCTATATGACATGCATAAAAAGGGGTTTCATAGACATGGTCAAAGGGCTGCTTGCCTGGTTCATCAGAGTCTTGAGATCTTCTGGTCCTTCTCCAAGTACTCCGTCTACTTCGTCCACTAACGTCGGAAACAATCACAATAAGCAACACAACAAGGCAAAAATAAAAGTGCTCCAAAAATATGAAGTTGACTTTTCTAGGACTCCCCTGGCTATATGAAAAATAACCAGAGTGGTTTCATTGGAACTGGATCAGTGGTTATTTCTGAACATTTCGATATGATGGAATCAAGGGGTTTATGGATTTGCAGGAAGTGTACAGAAATATATTTTTGAGAAATGAGCAAAGATACCCATTTAACAAGGCATGATTTTAGAAGCATCTGGGAGTTGGTTTCACTCGATTTGGAGTAAAAATGAATTCCCTATGAATTTGCAAAGTTGGCTATATATGAAGAAATAGACCATTATATTGTGTGGTACAGAAAGTATTAGTAAAAATGTTCAAAAACTAAGTTTTGAACTTATAGACACCTAGGATTTTGAATCATGGAATTTGGATAAAAATTGGGCTGTCTGTGATTTTCCAAAGTTAATCACAGTAATGGAAAAACAAGATTTGATAAATGTTTGTGAAGAAAAAGTTCCTGGAAAAGTGTGAAAGTTGCACCATGAGATAGATCATGATTTTATGAACTACTAGAAATTTGAATCATCAAATTTGGATTTGATTTGAATTGTTTATGGATTTTTGAAATAGACTGGAAAAAGAAAAAAAGGAATAAGGCTTAACCTTATCCTGCGCACATGGCGCCAGATAGACCGTGGGCCGCCCAAGTAGCATCAGCCGCGCGAGGTGCCCAGGCGACGTCGATGGTGCACTCCTTGGAATGCGCCTTCGCTCCGGGCAGACGGCTCCGGCGGAAGCCGTTTCCACTTATCCACGTCAGCGGTCAGGGTCAACGCTTTCTGCGGCTGACGTGTGGGGCCCGCGTGGAGGTGGGGCCCGCCCACTGGGTCGTCTTCTTCCTCTCGCGGTCTCCCGTGCCGCAGGAACAGAGGGGCGAGGCCGAGCTCGTCCCCGGCGACCAGGGGCGCTGCTGCGGGTGCCCGGCGCACCGGCGAGCTCGGGGGACTGCGCCGCGCCCGCTCCCCCTGTCAGCACGTCCAACAGAGGACGAAGGCGAGTGGGGCCACGACCACGGCGGAGGATGGCGTCGGCCATTGCCGGCTTCGAGCGCAGGGGCGTACCGAGGAAGAATGGAGGCGATGGGGGGCTTCGTGGTGGTGGTGAGGGAGTACTGGAGTGGGTAGGGAGAAGAGAGAGGGGTTGAGGAGCTCGTCCTTGCCCGAATCGAGGTGGAGGCCAGCGGTGGCACTCCGGCCATGGTGGGTGCTGGAGGGCACGAGAGGGAGATTGGGCATGTCCGAGAGGTTCACGGGAGTGATGGGGGTCCAGCAGAGGAGAAGAAGAGCTCGGGGGAAGGATCTATATAGGGGGGCACCGGTGCACCATGGGCGCGGTCCAGGCCGCGCTCGGGTGAGCTCTAGGAGGAGTGAGGAGAGAGACTCAGGAGGGGGCCGGCAGCTTGACGTGTCCCAGACGCCGAGGCGGCCTCGTGAGACACGTTGGGGAGGCCCGAGGTGGCCGGAGGCGGTTGGAAGGGGGCGGCTACAGTGCGGGAGCGCACTGTAGCGCGCTCCAGAGCGTGCAAATGGCCGGCATGCCATTTTTTTGGCAATGTGGGCGCGGCCACTGATGTCTGGTAGTGCTTGGAGGTAGTAAAGAAGTGTGGAGAGGCATTGGATGCCCTGGAGAGCCACTAGAATGAGGAGGGAGGTGAGCAAGGAGAAGAATGTTGTTGTCCAGAGAAGGAAATGAGGGTTTTCACCCCCAAATAATTGAGCTGAAGTGCATCCATTGCTACTGGGGGTAGAGGAGGACTAGGAGGAGATGTGGTAAAAATTGGAGCTCACCAAGAATAGTGGAAGGGGTCAAAACAGTGGTTTTTGCAAAATGTCAGAAGGTGTTTGATAAAGTTTTGGGCAAGCAAATGAACTCCAATTGCCATGATACTTAATAGGATGGGAGGACACTTAGAAATAGGGTGTGCCACAAAATGTGAGCTTATTTGGGTAAAGTTGCCAATGCAACTTTTGTAAACCCTAGAAATCAGCAGAAATGGCTTTGCCAAGATTTAGTCATGCAAATCTATTCTCCTTGATGCACCACTTTGTGGAGTGTCATCTTTTGAGGGTTTAAACATGATCACAGAAGTTGGGGTCAAGGAGAGGAAGTTGGTAGTACAAACTTGTTCAGATTTGATTCTGGTCAGAGAGGGTATTGGGGCACTTTGATCAAGATAAAATTCTCTCCAACTTGTGCCATTTGGTCTAGATGCATTATTACACCATTTGAGTATGTGCACCAAGTTTGAGAGCATTTGGACATGTTTGACAGTGCAAAGTTGTTCAAACTTGAAAAAGGACAGAAGTGGTTTTGAGAGTGTTTCATGGTGTTATACCATTCTCCATGACATGGTACTTGGCAAGATCATCAAAAATGTCATATGTGACATGCTAGAATTTTCTTGGATTTTTATGAAAATATTTCCTGTAGAATTATTTCAAATCCTTGAAATGAGCAGAAATGGTTTTGGGAGGTTTTGTCCAATATTTTGATCATGACCATGTGTTGAAACTCAAATATATGGAAAATATATGTCCATTGAGTCTCCCTAATTTTTCTCAAATATTTTTAAAGCTCTAAAATAATTTTTAACCTATTTAAGACCATTTCTGGCCTTAAGAAAAAGCCTTTAAATAAAATAGGAAAATAACTTTTAAAATTATATTTTTAGGGTTTCTGGGCATCCTATATCTAATAGGAGTCAAAAATATTTTTGGAAAGATTTTTCCTGCCCTTAATTAAGTACTTGCAGTGCAAAACTCAATTCAGGGGTTTTTGGAAAACTAATTTTAGAAAATAATTTTTGGCCAAATTATTTTTGTAAGAAAATACTATATTGCTCTATACACATGGCATGATCATTGGGAAAAGGTTTTGGATCAAGGATAAGGAGTATAAGAGTTGGAGGATTTATTTGATTTTTAGAGCACTTGCAAACAACACACAAAAATCAAATCAAGCAAAGTCCAAAACACTCAAAAGTTTTTGTCAAACCACATTTTATCATGATTTATTAGCTTAAGTGTTGTGGCATGAAAATCAGGGTGTGATAGCCGGGGTCTAGATGCTGGTCTGTCCTCCTTCTCTTCTTCGTCCTTAAGTGGTCCGGCAAGGATATGCGTGAGTCCTGCGAGCCAAAGACGAAATAACGGCAAATGGAAGCACACTCGACCTCTAAGCTAGGGGTTAGCTGCCGCTAAGCACTATCCACCCTAACCAAGGACGAGACTCGACCTAGCATGCATGCTATAACTTAGGGCGCCAGCGCTTCATTTATTTATGCTCAGGGTCTACGCCTGGATTTGTACAAAGGCTTACATGCATCATCGGCAATGCTTGTACAAAAGGTGGCTTTCCGGGGGGCCCGGCAAGCCGCGCCTTACGGGTAAAACTTGCGAAGATGCTCAATGTTCCAGGAGTTACTCACCGGAATGGCATCTTCGGTCTCCAGGCGGACTGCGCCAGGCCTGGTGACTCGTCTTACCCGATAAGGGCCTTCCCACTTTGGCGTCAACTTGTTGGAATTCTTGGCTGATTGAACGTGCCGAAGGACAAGGTCGCCTTCCTCAAGGCTTCGGGCATGAACCTTGCGGCTATGGTAGCGACGCAAGGCTTGCTGGTAGCGTGCTGCTCTCACAGCCGCCCGAAGACGATCTTCCTCAAGGAGCATTGCATCATCTTGCCGCAATTGCTCTTGCTCAAGCTCATCATAAGCGAGCACTCGAGGTGACCCATGTATGAGTTCAGTGGGGAGAACTGCTTCTGCCCCGTATACCAGGGCAAAGGGTGTCTGGCCGGTGGCTCGATTTGGCGTCGTTCTGATCGACCAAAGAACCGTCGGCAATTCATCAATCCAGCGCCTTCCGCTCTTGTGCAGCCCGTCAAAGGTCTTTGTCCTTAAGCCCCGCAGCACTTCAGCATTTTCCCTCTCAGCTTGACCGTTGCTTCGTGGGTGGGCAATGGAAGCGAAACAGACTCTGCTGCCGAGGTCTTGAGTATATTGCATGAAGGTGCGGCTTGTGAACTGTGTGCCATTGTCGGTGATGACCCTGTTGGGTACACCAAAATGGCACACTAGCCCCTTGAAGAACTTGACGGCCGACTAAGCTGTGACCTTCCTCACTGCCTCCACCTCTGGCCACTTTGTGAACTTGTCGATTGCAACATACAAGTACTCAAAGCCCCCGACAGCGCGGGGGAAAGGGCCCAGTATGTCGAGCCCCCTGACCGAGAAGGGCTAGGAGAGAGGAATGGTTTGAAGGGCTTGAGCTGGCTGATGAAGCTTCTTTGAATGGAACTGACACGCTTCACACCTGGTGACTAGTGTCGTCGCATTCTGGAGGGCGGTGGGCCAGAAGAAACCTTGCCGGAACGCCTTGCCGGCAAGGGCCCTTGACCCGATGTGGGATCCACATATGCCTCCGTGTATCACTGCCAACAGCTCCAGTCCTTCCTCTCGAGGGATACACTTCAATTTCACACCGTTCGGCCTCTTCCTGTATAGGACGTCATCGACGAACTGGTACATGGTAGAGCGACGGGCTACCTTTTCCGCTTCTTCCTGCTCCTCAGGAAGTTCCCCTGTCTAGAGGAATCGGATGGTATGCTGCGCCCACGCTGGAGCCTGGGGCTCGACGGCGAGGACTAAAGGCATTTCCTACGCTATTGGGGCGGCTGTCTCGACGGCAAGAGCTTGATGCTCTGCCGGAGCTAGCTGTCCTGTGGCGGGCTCAGCATCTCCGGCAACATCCTTGCCGGCGGCTCTGGGGAGCTCGGCGGGAAAGTACTTGTCGGGCCTTGATTTCCTCCTCTTGTTCTGCTCTGTTGATGGATCAACGGATGGCTGAGTTAGCTGAAGCACACAGGTACCTGGTTCCACAGGTAGCTTGAGGGCAGCGTGTTTTGATAGGTAATCAGCGATGTCGTTCTCCGCTCGGGGAACGTATTCGGCCTGTATACCGTCGAAACGCTCTTCCAGCTTTCTCACTTCATCAATGTAGGCCTTCATCAACGAGCTCTGGTAATCCTTGTTGACTTGCTTGACGACAAGCTGCGAGTCGCCCCTGACGATGAGCTTTTTGATTCCGAGGTCCGCCGCGATCCTAAGACCGGCAAGCAGCCCTTCGTACTCTGCCGTATTGTTTGTCGACACCTCCCTGGGGAAGTGCATCTGGATCACGTACTTGAGGTGCTCTCCGGTGGGGGCGACAAGCAGTACGCCAGCCCCGACACCTTATAGGGAGAAAGCTCCATCATAGTACATGACCCAATTGCAACTTGCCTCCTTGCCGGGGAGAGAAGTCTCTTGGGCTTCTTCGTCAGGTGTTGCAGTCCACTCTACGATGAACTCCGCCAGGACCCGGCTTTGAATTGTCGAAGTACTTTCAAACTTGAGGCCAAAGGTGGACAGCTCCAGTGCCCATTCCATAATCCTCCTTGTTGCATCTGGATTGTGCAATATCCATTGCAGAGGGAGGCGAGTGACGACAGTGATCTCGTGTGCCTGGAAGTAGTGACGCAGCTTGCTCGAGGCCATGAGAAGGCCGAAGAGCAGTTTCTGCACGCCGGAATACCTTGATCTAGCCCCCTGCAGGAGGGAGCTAACGAAGTAGACCGGGTGCTGCATCATTTTCTTCTTCGGCGGCACTCCGACCGGCTGTGCCGTCTCCGCATTGGTGGTGTCGGGCTCTGTTGCCGCCATTACCTCGTCGTCAACCTCTCTCTGGGCCACTAGTGCGGCGCTGACCACCTGGTTCATTGCCGCCAGGTATAGCAGCAACGGCTCCTGTGGCCTAGGCGCAACTAGTATTAGCGTGGAAGAGAGGTATTTCTTCAAATCTTGCAATGCTGCCTTGGCTTCTGGCGTCCACTCCACCGGGCCCGCCTTTTTCAGGATCTTGAAAAAGGGAAGGGCGCGCTCGGCAGACTTGGAAATGAACCTGCCCATGGCGGCGACGCGACCAGCAAGCCGACGCACATCCTTGATTCGCTTGGGTGCTTCAATCTGCTCTATAGCTCTCATCTTGTCCGGATTGGCCTCTATCCCATGCTGTGACACAAAGAACCCGAGAAGTTTGCCGGACGGGACGTTGAAGACGCACTTCTCAGGGTTCAGCTTGAGATTGATCTTGCGCAGGTTTGCAAACGTCTCTTGCAAATCCGGTATGAGGGTGGCCCTGTCCTTGGTTTTGACCACTATGTCGTCCATATAAGCTTCCATATTTCTATGGATCTAGGGTTCAAAACCAATCTGGACCGCCCTCGCAAACGTCGAACCAGCACTCTTCAACCCAAAAGGCATCCGCATGAAACAATACGTACCACATGGGGTGATGAATGTTGTCTTCTCTTCGTCTTCTCTTGTCATAAAGATCTGGTGGTAGCCGGAGTAGGCATCGAGGAATGACAGCAGATCACACCCAGCTGTGGAGTCAACAATATGGTCGATGCGCGGCAACGGGAAGGGGTCTTTAGGACAAGCCTTATTGATATCTGTGTAATCAATACACAGCCTCCACTTCCCATTTGCCTTGCGCACCACGACCGGATTGGCCAACCACGTTGGATGGAGCACTCCTCTTACCAAACCCGCCGCCTACAGTTTCAGGATTTCTTCCGTGATGAACTCTTGTCGTTCTAAAGCTTGCTTCCTGACCTTCTGCTTGACGGGCCGCGCATGAGGACAGACAACAAGGTGGTGCTCAATCACCTCCCTGGGAACGCCGGGGATGTCGGAAGCTTGCCATGCAAACACATCGACATTCGCCCGCAGGAAGGTGACGAGCGCGTCCTCCTATTTGTCGTCGAGGGTGGAGCTTATGGTAAAAGCTCCTCCCATGCCATCCTCATTGACGGAAACCTTCTTGGTTCCCGGCGGTGCGGCCCTGGACTTCTTGTTTCTGCCGGTGGAGCTCTCTGGCACGTCCTCAACGCAAGCGCTACACTTCGAAGAGGTGCGCTTGCCGGAGTGGGTGTCCGAGGTCTCACCGGCCTTCTTCTTCTTCTTCTTCTTCCCTCCCGGGGCCCCAGCGGCAGGAGCAAGTGCCCTAGTGGCGGCAGCTGCTGCAACTGCTTGCTGGTATAGTTGGTCAGCGCAAATCAGCGCATCTTTCATATCGGAGGGGATGTTGATGATCGTCACAGGTCCCGGCATCTTCAGGGTATTGTAGGCGTAGTGTGACGCCGCCATGAACTTGGCCAGCCCTGGGCGGCAAAGGATCCCGTTGTAGGGCAAGGGGATCTTGGCAACATCAAACACGATCCTCTCCGTCCTGTAGTACAGGTCGCTTCCAAAATTCACGGGCAGCGTAACCTTTCCCTTGGGTTGGCTTCTTCCCGGGTTGACCCCTTGAAACGTGCCCGTCTCTTCGAGGTCTGCATCAGGAATCTACAGTTTCTCGATCACGGCAGGCGAGATCAAGTTCAGACCGGCCCCGCCATCGACTAGCATCTTTGTCACCTTGAGGTTGCGTATCGTTGGTGAAACCAACAACGGCAAGCACCCGATCGCAGTAGTGCGACCAGGGTGATCCTCATTGTCAAAAATGATCGGTGTGCTGGACCACTTCAGCGGCCTTTGGGCATCAAACGACGGCTCTGCCTCTGTAATCTCTCGCGCCCACTGTTTAAGCCGGCGATGAGAGGTATGCAGCGAGGCGCCGCCGTCGACGCACATGGCCTCTGTAGCTTTCTGAAACTCTTGGTCGCCGGACTCGTCGTCCTCTTCGTGATCGTCGTCTTCTGGCTTTCTGTCACGGCCCCGGGCAGGCCTCTCCTGTTGTTTATCCTTGCCACGACGGCCCGCCTGGCCGTCACGCTTCTTGCCGGATCCCTCAGCACCGTCTTGGCCCTTCTCCTTGTCCCGCCTCTCATATTCAGCGCTCTGCTTCTCAGTGAGGAGCTCAACCTGTCGGCAGTCTTGGAGAGCATGGCCTTTGGTGTGATGGATCTTGCAGTACCGCTTGTCGGAGTTGCCTGGCTTCTCGGCAACCGCCAAGGCCCGGCAGGCGACACATCCAGCAATATCCTTGCTGGGGTCATCTGCCTTGGTTTTCTTGGTGGAGCCGGTGTCATCAGACCCCTCGACGGCAAGCACGGCTTTTCCTTTGCGCTTCCTGTTGCGGCACCGGCCTTTCTTCGCCGGGGCGGCAGTATCCTCATCTAAGGAGTCGGTTTCCACGCCGGCATCTTCGCCGGGGTACTTCCTTCCCTCTTTAGCCCGGGCACATCTGTCAGCGAGAACATAGAGTTCTGCTACATCTTTCACCTTGTTCATTGCCAGCTCTTCGCGCATCTTGCGGTTACGCACGTTCTGATGGAATGCGCTGATGATGGCGGCAGGGTGAACATTAGGGATATTGTACTGTATCCGGCTGAACCAAGACTCTCGCCTCCTTTCTGGGGAATGACGTGCAGGTCGCTCGCCTGGCCATGAGCTTGGTGGCCTCCAGTAAAGGCGCCCACGAACTCATGGCACAAATCCGACCAGGAGGAAATGGAGTCTACCGGCAAGTGCATCAACCATGACATGGCATTGGGTTTAAGAGCCAACGGAAAGTAATTCGCAAGCACCTTATCGTCACGGGCTTTGGCAGCTTGCATCGCAATGGTGTAAATGCTGAGGAACTCGGACGGGTGAGTCTTGCCGCTGTACTTTTCGCCCACATCAGGTTTGAAAGTGCGGTGAGTGGGCCACTGGAACTGCCGCAGCTCACGGGTAAAAGCCGGACAGCCTACCTCGTAAGGTAGGCCTCTAGGGCTCTCCGGTGCCGGGTGGTCCACAGCAGGCCCTGCTCGCCTGTCTGATTAGTGGCGCGCTCTGCGCCGGTGCTCGACAGTGGTCCGAGCGTCTTCATGTTCTCGTTCCCGAAGGACTTGGCGCTGGTCACAGTGGGTCCGTGGGTCGGACGACGCTATGGAGATTTCATCGCCCGTGAGGTCACGACGGGCTGGTGTCCGCGACGCCGGGCGAGGAGGGGGCGAGTGCACCGTGGTTGCGGCGCCGCCGGCTCTCCTGCCACTGGCGCGTGGGACTCCGTCGGAGCGTCGACCCAGGGGCTCCACCGGGCTCGGTTCGTCTTTGTTGGCCACCGCAACAAGGCTTCGGATGGTGGCTCTCCATTCGTCGAGTTTCCCCGTAATGGGAGGGAAATCGAGGAGCAACTGCGCGCGTGCCAGGGCTTCTGCTGGCGTTGGTGGCAGCGAAACCTGCATGGATCGCGACGCGCTTCGACTTCTGACCATGTCAGAAGGAGCTCTATCACGACCCCGCGGTCGTGTGCCATCTTTGCCAGCGCCTCGGCGAGCGGGCAGGTCTTCTACATCCCGGGAGGGGCGCTCGGGACTCTTCCCGCGGCGACACCCGGGGTCTTCGATGTGATTACGCCGTTCATCGCGCGCCGCTTGAGAGGAGCGCGCCGTCGGCGCCGGCGTGGGAGTCTGGAAAGCCCTCGCGTCGCCTTCGGGCGGGGTGGCAGCGATCTTGGAAGGCCCCGCACCACCCGCGGAGGGCCTGGCTCCGTCTTTGGATTTGGCGGTGTGCAGCCCGTTGCCAGGCGCACGAACATCGCCGCCTCCCAAACTCCGGCTGCTGGGACGGTGTTGGTGTTCGCGAACGGCGCCCCGGGTCCTTTCCGTGACCGGTCCGCTGCTTGCCCGCGTTGGGGCGGGGTGTCCGGCTTCCGACGGGCCAACCGCCACCGTCGTCTTCTTCTTGGGCGCCATGACGATGAAGGAGCGTCGAACTAGCTGCTAAAGCCGATTCTCGCAACTGCGCTGCCCCCTACCTGGTGCACCAAAGATGTCGGTGTGAAACGACACCTATGGGATCACAAGAATCCCTACTACGGTTGCGGGGCGCGGGGGTCATGTGAAGAGCGGATCAAACAGATAGCACACGGTTCCTTTATCCAGGTTCGGGCCACGAGGATGTGTAAAACCCTACTCTTGCTTTGGTGGATTGTATATCGGTGTTCTTGAGCTAGCTATGGGGCGTCCAGAGCTCCAAAAAGCCGAATCCTCCGCCTGGTCGCCTCGGGCCTCCTTTTATCGGAAAGGGGTCGCCACAGTGGCACACAGGAGGTGCAAAGGGTACAGTAACGTGAGTTTATCCCTCGCATTACATGACAAGGCGCATTTAATGCGCCTTGCTTAGGTGTCCTTGCTTTATCGGGGACGGGGAAGAGCCCTGTCCCGTCCGTCGCCGCTCCCTCTTGCGTTGACACGCGCCCTGGCCAGTGGTGCTTGTGGTGCCATGTAGGCAGGCAAGCAGCTGAGGTGGCGCAGTGGCGGGTCTCCACGAAGATCTGCATGCCGCCACGCAGGTGCCTGCCCGACTGGTTGGGTCGGTAGCTGCATGCGAATGGCGGTGGGGGCGCCACTGGTGCGGGCCTGATGGTGGCCCCACGGGTGTCCTTGGCGAGGGCCTTGCCGGGGTCCCGGCAAGGGTCTTGCCGTGGCGCTCGCTGTCATCCCCGGCAAGGCTCTTGCCGGGGGCCTCGTGGTCCTCCTTGGTTGGGATCCCGCCAAGGGTCATCACCTTCTTAAGTGGGCATCTGGTCTTGGATGTCTTCACAAAGATCTGCATGCCACCACGGGAATGTCTCCCGAATCCTTGCCCCATGGGGGCAGTGGACTCAAGGGTGACCTCGCTCCATAGGTGTGGGGCGAGCTGCCATGGCAAGGATCTTGCCGGGCTAGCTAAAGTTGTCCCCCGGCAAGGATCATGCCGGTGGGGGTCTGCTTTGTTCCCTTTGCTCTTTGTGGTCTTGGTCTTGGCGTCGTTCTGCTCCTCTTCAGCTTCGGCCTTACCTTGGTTTACCTCCCTTGACGTGCTCGGCGTGGCGGCGCCTGTGGCTCAGATTGCCCGTGCACAGTTATAGGGGTACGAAAAGTGTACCCCCCTTTTTGTACACCGACACCCTCCTAGGAAAGATTTGCAGCCCAGCGGGGCAGAGAATAACAACTTGACCTTGCTTGGGTATTCCTAAAAAAAAGTATAGCTGGGCTAGCCATTTTCAGCTTGAAAAAAATAATATCTGGGTTGGATATCTGGCCTGGGCTAGACGGGCCACAGCCCGCCCAGTTAATACCTGCAGCGATGTTTTCGTTGTTGTTCAGAGGAGAAAAATTAATATCTGGGCTAAACATCGAAAAACTCTGCAGTGCTCACACCTCAAAAACACAAATACTGCTCGAGCTGCTTGGTCCCAGCTGTCGGCCGCTTCTTGTGCAATTCTCTCGTTTATTGACTACTACATAGGTTGACAATGGTGTGGGACCGTGATGTCAGGAAACCAGGGGGAAGCAAAATAAATTACTCCAGCGAGCGCTTCCACCTTTGCCTCGTTGTCTCCCGTGGAAACCCCTTTCCTCCCTTTTTTTGCTCGGGCAAGGACCAATGCATGCAGCATGTCCATGCGGTTATTTGGCAAGAAATAAAAGCGCTTTGCATGCTATGAATTACAATGGCCTGCATGTGTAGCTAATAAGGCATCCTCTTAACTGCTGTGATTAAATGTTGTGTTTAGAAGACAGAAATATTCTTCTTTTCCACCAATCTGCTTGCACCTAGGTCGTGATGCACCTTCTAATACGACTTATTCACCTAGACGGAGGGAGTATAGTTTTATACATACATACATATAATAAGGAGGCACTTGCGTACGTGAGGCTATGGACCTGGTGGGTCCCCATTGTCATCCTCTCCAAGTAAAGTCATCTCCTCGCCCGCGCGTGCTTTCCGCCCGAAACAGTCAGCGCCGCCCGCCCCGCTTCCCGGTGCGGGCGATTGCTCCGCCTTCAAACGACACAAGTGTCGTGCGTCCGTCGATCTGCCGCCCACATTAATGATATGCGGTTGCCGAGGCGGCTACTCCGACGCCACCCGTCCGTCCCTCCGCCCGCCCACCATTGCTATATAAACTGTTGCGCCGGCCATAGCCGCAGTGATCCGCATCCGTTCCCTTTCTCCTGTCCACACCACTACTGCCCACCATGGGTTCCTCGCGCTCCAGCGCTCTTCGGGATAGGCGGACGACGGACCACAAGGTGATGGCAACCATTGCTGCCGACCAGCTGGCCGGCAGGCAGCCGGAGGACGATGACGTCCCAATGGAGAACATGGTAGTTGACGATCCGGCGCCAACCCCCTCCTCCGCGCCATCCTCGCTGGTGCATTGCACCATGACCATCGGCGAGGCCCGTGCCCAATATATGGTCAGTGTGAGGCAGATGCGTAACAGTTCCGGGAGGCGCAGGCCGACGCCGCCTACAACTACCATCTCCTCCAGGAGCACCTGCAGGTGGAGGAGCAGATAGCCACGGAGCGGGCGGAGCAGGAGGCGCTGCTCGACTCGTACCGCTCCGCCCACAAGGGTTGCCTCGAGCGCTGGCGGTACCGCATGCGGGTGGCGGCGGCTGCGGCCGGCTACAAAGAGGCTAGCAAAGAGGGCGATGAAGCGGGCGAGGCCCTGTTTGGTGAGAGCGAGGACGAGGCAGAGGACAATGCCGGCTCCGACGAGTCCCCGCTCCGCTGGTGTCGACGAGGCCCTGCTCCCCCGAGGCCCCACGGCGCCAACAACGAGGCAGAGGACACCGCCGGCTCCGCCGAGGCCCCGCCCCGCCAACAACGAGGCAGAGGACATCGCCAGCTCAGCCAAGGCCCCACCCTGCCGGCAACGCGGGGGAGGATTTCCACCGCTCTGCTGAGGCGCCGCCCGCCGCCGACGAGACAGAGGACATCGCCGGCTCCGCCGAGGCCCCACCCCGTTGCCAACGAGGCCGCGCCACACAGAAAACGAGGAAGAGTAGAACACGGTAGGTCGCCGCCGCTCGGGTCCAAGTAAGGCCACCGCTGCTACCCTCCTGTTGAAGCCAAGCTAGGCAGGTTGACCATTGACGGCCGGTTAGCTTCTTGGCGGCGACGTGGAGTCGGGGAGTTCTGCTGGAGAACAACGCTGCTTCTACTTAACTGCTGGTGAAGTTGGCAGACTGACACGTGGGCCCAACAGGCCACATGTCAGTTACGCAACTGCACCTGCAGTTAAGTCACTGAAGCTTCTATTCGGCTCAGCGGGACACGGGTGGGTAGCTTCGGTTAATTAATTATACCTCGAGCGCACCCCTTTTTAGTTGAAGAATGTATGAAATGTAATGAAATCTGGCATGTTTATATGAAATCTGACCGTGTATCAATGAATTTATTTCGATTAGTTTGAATTCTTGTATCACTGGCATTGGATGAACATGCAAAACAATACGTACTAGCATTATTCCCAGGGTGATCACCTCGTTTGCAGCAGTTTCACATGTACTCCCTCCGGTCCTTTCTAGTCTGCATACAAGTTCTGTCTGCAGTCAAAGTATCTCTACTTTGACCAATCTTATACAAAAAAGTATGCACTTTCACAATGTGCGAAGTAAAAAGGAACAGAAGGAGTACAAAGAGTTTGAGCAGCTTTTTAGCGTTTCTGTACATTGCAATCAAACACACAGGCCTGGCAATTCATAGAGAACATTCAAAACAATCGATGATTATGCATCTCAGCGACTCACATGTCAGAGGCAATATTTACTTCACAACTAAAGAATAAAGAAAAAATTGATCGACGCTGCTGACAGCAAAGGGCGTCCCATTCGAAAATATCAAATGCATGTCTTGCTAAAATCAATGAGCAAAATTTGACAAGGTTGTCCCATTCCAAAATATCAAAGGCCTATGATTGTGGAATGGGCAGGGTTTGCCATCAGTTCGGACATTGACATGGCACCTCGTGCTAAATAAACCAGCTATTCTTTTTGTGCAGTTCCACCAAAATCAACCTAATTTGCGCGTAGCTTGTATGATTTCGCCCTTATATGTTGCAACGCCTTGAACTTATCGGCACCTCCTTTCTTGTGGTGGAAATGAACGATTCGATGTATTCATGAACATTTTGTGCAGTTCCCATTGAAATCAAGCTGAGCACCCCTGTTTGCACAAATACAAAAAAGTGATTAGTATAGAGCAAACTGTACTATGAATTGACAGTTTCAACAGGCACATACATGGTCCATGTAGAGCACATTTTTAGAAAAATGGAATTCACCAGAAAGAATCCTAGAACAACATTGTACTCGCGCATCACAGCAAAAAAATGGAGATTTTGTCAGTCCTTCTAAGCTGAAGTTAGTTTGGTCTTGTGGGGAGTAATGTAACCATCCTTCAACTGCTCCTTCTGATGATAAGATAGACAGGGCTTCTTCATCCTGGCATAATCGGAACTAGTCACTTCACGTACTCCATATTCTTCTTCAGAGGAAGATGATCCTGTTGTGCAAAGACAAGAGGACTACTAAATGCTAGCATCACTGTTTGCTCGAAAAAAAGGAAATTAAATATTTAAAACAACACAGATGAAGCACTTCTCAAGGACAATACCACTTTTTCATGACAGTATCTAAACAGTAACACAACACCAATAGAGATGACAAAGCTCAATCATATGGTTGAAATCAGTGGGCGAGTACCAACCTTTGTCAGGAGGCTTATTGTGTAGAGCATAGAGATGAAGCATTTCTCCGGAACCATCTGTTGCTATCTACGATGGTGGCCAAGCTTACTATATACTCCTCGATTAGTTTAATGTTTCCAACATCGTCTTGTGCAGTTCCACTAAAATATATGGTATCTTCAAAGAAGATCCCTGTTTGCACAAGTAGAGATAATTACATATTACATTAAGAGTGGCATCAAATCAGTGGCAAAACAATTGCTCGTTCCAGCCATAGCAATAAATTAAGATGCAAAACTATATCATTACTTGTGCCATCATAGTTCCAGTGCTTCATTAGAGCACCAGGAGTTGATTTTTGTTTTTCTTCCCCTTGTTCTTCCCCTTCATCACTTGGTTCAATAACAAACAAGCTTCTCCTTCAATGTAAGATTTGGCATGTCAATTAGGGAGCACAAGTATAGTACTAAACTTAATTTTCTGATGAAAGTGGCAAAATAAAGGCCAGCAGTTGTGAAATATCCTTATCTTACCTCAATGGGATATTACGGTACACATACAGACTGGAAGTCTTGTCTCCATTTGTGCAGTTCACTAAAATCAAGCAACATTATCATACAGGTAGCACAACATATGAATGCACACTGCAGAATCATGTGAAAGAAGGCTAGTACTGACCTCTCATCATGCGGAATTCAAACAACTCACAAGAAGATGATCTGAACCAAATTCGCCTTAACGGATAGGAAGTAAGATCTCCTCTTATGCAGTTCCACTAAGATCAAGCAATCAAGCAACGTTGTCGGTGTGACATTTTGGTTGAACTGCACAAAACACTCTTAAAACAAAAGTGTTTTGTGCAGTGCAACAAAAGGTCACAATGGCAATGAGGTGAAGCAGATAACCCTGTTTACACAGAGGTGCAAAGGAAACAATTAGTGGTCAATAACGGTGGATGACACAGAAGCCAACAAAAAGAAGCATCTACCTTATCTAAATGGGAAAGAAAACAAGACAGTAGCATTTCTCAAACGGTGGCATTGATTAATATTAACATAGATATTATATTAACAATAAAATTCGTTAAACATGTAATTTGCTTTATTAGAGGGTGTTTATTTACAGGGACATTTTGGTGTAGGGACTAAAAAAACTCCGTGTCAGTCCCATCTAAACCAAAGAGGAGGGACTTTTAGGGACTAAAAGTGGGCATTTGGGACTAAAGAAAGACGACACCGAGGGAGTCTTTTTGGGACTTTTTCCAACAGTTGCCCCTGCCACGCGTCGCACCTTGTCTCTATTAGTTCATTACTAGGGGTAACATGGTCTTTTAGCATGTCATTTAATAACCTCTAGTCCATGTTTAGTCCCTGGAACCCAGCAGGTAGGGACTAGGGAGTTTTTAACCAAACAGGGCCTTAGATTAACAACAGCTAATGAGTTGCACGGGACAGTGGATGCACCAGCACCATGTGCATCTACCGATGTACTGTGGTCATGCACAGTCTGTTGCAACAAAGAACAAATAACCAAGGAGCATATTTGTGTTGGTCCCAGTTTTGTTATCTTTAGACGCCTTTCCCTATGTGAGCGCAACAAATCTAGTCCTGCTCAAACTCTATAGCCTTGTCCCTTCCTTTCCTCTTTGAACTAGTACTTTCGCCCCTTCCTTTCCTTTTTGAACCACGTCCTAGATTTATGCGATACAACTTTCCCCACTACTTTCCCCCATTCCTTTCCTCTTTGAACCACATCCTAGATTAATGCTATACAACTTTCCCCCTTCATTACCTCTTTGAACCACATCCTAGATTCATGCTATATACAACTTTTCCCACTACTTTCCCCCACTCCTTTCCTCTTTGAACCACGTCCTAGATTCATGGTTTACATGCAGCTAGAGCAATGCATGTGGAGTAAGTAAATTATACTTTAAGGTTCTTGGGGCGTGGTTCGGCGGGCGACGGGACGACGGCGAAGAAGAAGGGGTCGGAGGCCCTCCCGCGCCGCCGCTGGGTGGAAAGTGAACAACTGCGCCGCTAGTCCCTCGCCGATGGCGACAATGTTAAGTCTCCTTCCCTTCCCGGCGGACGGATCCTGCCGGCTCTTTGAGCAGCAATGAGGGGAGAGAGAGGCCAACGAAGTCTTGTTTAGATCTGGAGAGGGCGAGAGAGTGTGAAGAGAGCAACTACAAGCGCTGAGGCTCCAGCGTGTATATATATACTGGAGAGAGAGAGTGTGAAGCATGCAAACCCTAGAAAACATTTTGACCAGTCGGAGAATCCTCCTGGCACAAATTATGCTCAAGTGGAGTTATCGAACCCGAGACCTCAAGTTTGATGAGCGAACAGGCTAACCAGCTACACAACCCTCCCATTATGTTCAATGAGAGGGAAATAATCCTTTATACATTCCTGCATTCGTGTGACAAGCATGCCGTGTTTTTTTGTGTGTGGGAGTCATTGGGATTTCAATCATAATCGTGTCATGCGGCTTTGGTGGTAAGACTATCCACAGTGGTGCAGAAATCACCTTACCTCTCTCCACGTAGTACGTTGGGTCCCACAAGTCAAAGGGTGAAACAAACAAAATAATAAGAAAAATTAAAAGCGCCAGCGGTGTATCTTACCTCACACATCTCGCTACTGCTCGGGAACACTGTCCAATTGATCCCTCTGTTCGCTCACGTACTATTTTAAGTGAATCCTTATTATAACATGCACACAAATTTTGGGCACTTGTATTCGACTTAAGTCAGTGTGCCACCGTATCTCGTGTACCTACTACTCCCTCCGTCTAGGTGTAATAAGTCACGTTAGAAGGTGCAACGGGACCAAGGTGCATGCGTGTGCGTGTGCGTGTGCGTGTGTGTGTGTGTGTGTGTGTGTGTGTGTGTGTGTGTGTGTTTAACACCATGTGTGTGTTAGAGAGAGCGACAGATCGACCTACTCCTACACAGAGATGTTGTGTAGTGTATGATTTTAGCCGCGAGAGTCGGTGCATCTTCTCGTTTCCGGGCGTGTCCGGTAGGGACATGCGGACAGCTGCCACGCCCGCTCCTGACCACCCTGGCCCACCCAAAGCCCCTCCATCACGCGCGCTTCCTGCCCGAAACGGTCAGCGCCTCTCCAAAGAATCGGTGTTGCATGCATGCCCGGGCAGAGCGGACGCGACCTCTCACTGGCGCAAGAGTGATGGTTGCTTCGTCCGTCCAACTTACTGCTGGGTCTATGTGATTTGACGGCTCATTGGTCTTTATTACTGAGGTGGTAGGACTGCTGGATGTCCCACGCTTTCGGCGAAAGGAGGTATACTACTACTAGATTACAATTTTCTCCATTCTTACAGCGGAGGCGTGCAAGAGCAGTGAAAACACTCAGGCTCAGTGATTACATGGCCCACCTCACACTATCACCGTGCGACACCTAACTCTTTAGATAGTACTCCCTCCGTTCCTAAATATTACTACTAGATGAGTCCCCGCGCGTTGGCGCGGAACAACGGTATATTTCTCTACGCAAAATTATCGATTTCATAGAACAAAAAAAACTCTATAACCGCATGACAAATGTGGTAACCAAACTAAATAAACTCCCATCATCATTTAGATCATCCCACGCAAGGAAAAAAGATCAGCCAACTCCTACTGCATAACGGGATTATATTTTTCTTTTTGACATGTTAATGGGACTTAAAAGCTCACAAACATGCATGCTACCGGTGCATGCTTGCATGCAGACATGTTGATGTGATTTAAAACCCACTCACATGCATGTGGCACAGTATTTCTGCATGCTTGCATGTGGCTTAATGCGGAGCCTCCCAACGTCTAGATCAGACGGCTATTATGGACTAATTTACTTCATCTAACGGCTACATCAATTTTGATGACGTGGCTCAAGGAGAGGATAGAGAATTCCTAGTAGTGGGGCTAGCTATTACTAGTATATAGGAAGTCTTTGTAGAGATTCCACTACATACGAAACAAAATGAATGAATCTACACTTAAAATGCCTCTATATACATCCGCATGTGGTTCATGGTGAAATCTCTACAAAGACTTATATTTAGGAACGGAGGAAGTACTAGTATAGTACGTGCTGTAATTTATTAGCGAGATAAATTTGTACAATGCTATGAAGCTTCCAGCTTCTGTTACATGTATCTTGCGTCCAAGGTTGCCCGTTGCAACATTTCATCAAATACAAAGGAGACTAACATGCATGCTATTGCATCTTAATGATCGACAGATCATAGCAAATATGTACTCCCTCCGTTCCAAAATAAGTTTCTCAACTTTGTGCAAACTTTAGTATACAAAGTTGTACTACTACTAAAGTTGACACTTATTTTGGAACAGAGGAAGCTAAAGAAAAAAACGATCCATGCAGTCCCTAGCCCTTGAACCGTGAACCCTGACCAGGCTTCAGTTTGCTGGCAACATTCGAGCTTCCTAATAAATGAAGTTTGCAACCTTTTGACCATCGGATCATTTTGTGCAGTTTCACCAAAATCGAGATGAGCATCCCTGTGGCAAAGAAATTGAACAAGCGTGATTAGAATAAGATTACTGGGACTATTTGATGAGACATATACTCATCACAAATACAGTATGTAGAAGCCAGTAGAGGTATGTGCGGGGAAAAGAAGTATAGAGAAATATCCACAGGGAGTGATGTGGGCAGCTGGAGCAGTGGTGCAAGCCGGCTGTAAACGGAGTTGTACCTGAGGGACGTAGCTCAACCTTGAGGAGGGCGGCTGGAGGCGTCAACTGCCCATGTCGCGGCAGTGAGCAAGGGACGAAGGCAACGTCACCAGCTTTGTGAGAGAGAACGGCGGGCACCCCTGATCGGGATGTGCCGACAGTGGGTTTTCGCCGTCGGCGACGGCCACCGCATCTACACTAAGCATCCACCTCTTCCCCAAGCGGACATGATCCGCCGGGATGTTAGAGATGTGGCCACAGTCGTTTTGTGTGAGAGAGTGTGAAGAGAGCAACCCCAGCAAGCAACCGTGTAGGCTGGCCCGTCCTGACTATGTATATAGTGGAGCGGTTTCCTTTTCTCTCCATATGAACCTATCATATTGCGTATGTGCCACTGAAGAAAAAAAACTTTATTTATAAATGACGCGACACCTACTACTCGTTCTCCTATAACCTTGCGCTTGGCATCTCCAAAATATTAACCTTGCGATTAGCTCTTCGCCTCTTCGGGAAGTCGAGCAATAATGGTAGTGCAGTATATATCGTTCTGGCTATATGAGACCAAATGAATTGCTGCACGTCCACCACGTGGGTGAGGGTCGAGGGGTGAGGGAGAGTGCTACATACGGAGCAAAATGAGTGAATCTACACTCTAAAATACGTCTATGTACATCAGTGTTTGGAGTATGTACTAGTAGTTCATATTGAAATCTACTAAAGGACATATATATTCCAAACAATATGATAGTATAGTCTCTATAACCAAGGTAGTAGGGACGAGGAGTAAACGGAGGGAGTAGTAAATTTTTCTCCTCGTCCTGCGAGCCACCGCGCGCATGGGCGAGGGAGCGGGCGTAAGGCGTAGTAAGCAAGCTTCACCTCATCCTGCGAGCCACCACGCCCGTGGGCGGGGGAGACGGCGTACTAAGCAAGCTTCTCCTCGTTCTGCGAGTTGATGGGACACATCAAAAGTACTCCAGTGTATAGAGCCTTGCCCCTAAGGTAGGCCCCACATGGTTTGCCTCTTTTTTTAATTTAACATAACGCGTCAAGTCGCAATTTGTTTGTTCACCCGTGGTAGACGATCCTCCCTCCACCAAGTGGACAACCAGTACACGTGCCAAATTACCACGTGGGCTGCCTTTTTCATACATAAATGAGCTCCACCGTGTACCTGCGCGGGTGTGGTTGGGAAAGAGACGGGAGTACGTGCGCCGTGCATGCACCTCTTCTCTTCATGCACGTCCCCCACCTACGTGGGTGTGTGTGAGAGATACAAACCGTGTTCGTGAGTGTTTTTTGTTTTGGGGTGGGGGTTGATTTCGTGAATTATTTGTGGGAATATGTGTCGATGACATCTCAAACAAATTTTTGCATGCAATGTGTGTGAAATGGAGGCCTATCCATATCATACATAGAGGGTCGGGCAATCAACAAGAAGAGAGGGAGGGGTCATAGCTATCGATAGAGTCGAAGAGAGGATCAAGTGGGTGGGTGCGAGATCGATGAAGTGAGCCATCGAAATTGTGTGTGTGTACAAGTCAAAGATATAGGGCGACTGGCCTACCGGAACGTTAGAGGGCACACGTCAAGTTTGTGTGTGGCAGGGAGACATGACTAGAGCGCTCGATGTATCGGTGTGTGTGTGTGGGGGGGGGGGAGGGGGTGGTGTGAGGGGTAGGCAGAGGCCTAACTATAGAGGTAGAACGACTCGTATATGTGTTGAGAAGGAGAGACCCAGCTATGTCTTGAGGGAGATCGGTCGACATCCATACATAACTGAAGGACGGGAAATATGATGGGACAGAGAGAGAGAGAGGAGAGAGAGAGGGAGGGAGAGGGAGGGAGAGGGAGGGAGAGGGGTAGAGTGCTGGATGGGTGATGGAGTTGCTTCTCGAAGATGGTGGGAGAGGGCTACTAGAAAAACTGAGGGTGGAACTGCAATGTTATCAATAAGAGTGGGGATGTGTTTCTATGTGTGCCTGTGCGTGATAGATCTGTCGGGACACATCCATGGATGATGAAGGGGAACCATGTGTTTGGTAAGCAAACCTAACTAGATCGGTAGATCAATTGTTGTTTGTCGGAGGAAGGGAGAGACACAACTAATGAGGTAGATCGATTGATGTGTGGGTAAAAACGAGTTAAGGACCTAGCTAGCTATATGTATAGCGAGAGATCGGTCGGTGTACGTCCATTTGTTAGAGGCAAATAAGTCCCAACGAGACGGATAGACAGAGAGAATGGAGCTAGGAGGTGGTGCGAGAGGCCCAACTACTAGCTAGATAGGGGGAGGAGTGTGCGGTTGTGAGAGCGATGAAAAGAGGGGCGAGAGTTTACACATGTGTCTGACCGTATGAGAGACACGAGGCAAGGACACATAAAGGAGGAGATTGAAGGTGTGTTTGTATGTTGTAGGTAGGCATCGCTGGAGAGGTTTATCGATCGATGTGTGTCGGAAAGGAGTTGTGGAGACTCTGGGAGAACGACCTAAAGAAAAAAAAAAGAATGTGCCCAGTGGATAGAATGCCGAGGGAGGGGGAGGGCGAGGAGGGCATGTGCATGCAAGAGAGAAAGTTAGTGGTAGCTACAAAGGTTAGAGGATTGTGTGGGTGTAAAAGACTAACAGAGATCATAATTTGATATGAAAGCGGATTCATATATTTGAATAGGAGATCATAGTGTTTTAAACATTGCATGCATGAATATAGCGGTGATACACGTGTTGTGCACATGTTATACCATAATGTGATAATGCATGGCGTTTGCAACTCACAGCTAAATGCCGAACAATCTAAACCATACTATACACCAAACAATCTCACATTTTATTTTAATTTGTGATAATATGTGGCATTCGCAGCGTACAACTAAATATCGAACAATCTAAACAATACTATATATCGAACATTCTCACATTTTATTTAAATTTGTGGTAATGTGTGGTGTTTGCAACTCACATCTAAATACTTGTAGGCGTAGGGGGCGGGGCACCATACATAATGTGATAAACACATTATACATATGAGCCATGGTTTAGATTATGAAGATCTAGCTAGAGCTAGAAATGTAATGTGATTTGAAATCAAAATAAAGTGGATTCAAAAAATCTAGTTCGAGTTCATATAGTAAACATAGTTCATATGTAACTCGAGACTAATCATGTGGTGTGCTGTGAAGATAATACACAAACGATGGTTTAACTTGACAATATTGATGATTGTAGATCTTATTAAAATAGAGAAACGAATTCAAATGCTTTGACTTCACAACAATCATTACTGTAGATCTTATTCCAATAGAGAAACAAATTCAAATTTAGTTCATATTGAAGCGGTAGTATATACGTTTGGAATGCACTAAAACGTTCATTTGAGTAGTAGGTTGCATGCATTATACACGTAGCGAAATATTTTAATTGAACATAAGATGAATTCAAAGTTTTGAATGACATTTGTAGGGCGCATTGATTTGGGACAGTACACGTTAGGCTTGTCCGGAAATTTCAACCCGCGCCTTGTTAGCCTGAAATATTTAAGATATATCTTTGTCTCGTTGTGCTCCGACAACTCCCTTCATCTCAACCCACGCCTTGCTATTCCGAAATTACAACGCGCGCGAAAACTCCCACCTCTTGTGAAATCCCGACACGCGAAATGCCTGTGGTACCCCTGAACCGAAAGAACCGCCTCAAATCGGTGGGGGTACTTTCGTAACTTACCCCACATTTCGGACAAGCGCGTCTCTAAGCCATGGTTCCCCACTGCCATCCCATCCGCCCACCCATTCGTACACCGAGGACGTGAAAACTCGCGACGAAACCCCACACCCTGCTCTGTCCGTCACCCAGCCGGAGCCTCTTCCCCGACGACGTCGTCCACAGCAACACCTCGACGTCCCTCATCCACCATACCGGATGAGAATCCGTCATCGATATCATCGTCCCGCCGGTTCAGCCACCCCGTCCTCCACCTCCAAGGAGCTGCCCAGACGTTCCCCTCATCTTTCGCGCCACCTCCATTCCCACACCGCCGTCTTCACCTGCACCACCGGAAGAGCATCATCATCATCGTTTCCTTGGATGAAGCTGCGGCCTAATCGGCGCCACCAAAGAGGTTGTGCACTAATCGCCGCATTTTCTTCTTGATTCGATCTCACGGTGCTGCTGGCGCTCGCCGCTCGGTCCCGAGCCGACACGGCGCGACTCCATCCACGGCGGCGTCGCCGGCCACTTCCTCCATGGTGTCGCTCCCTCGGCGACGATGTCCACATCAGTAGGACCTACTGCTGCTTTAGCTCTCGCTCGCGCTGCTGCTCTGCTCTTGCTCTCGGTCCCCTACCTGGTCTGCTCTTGCTATTGCTCTTGCTCGCGCTGCTGCTCTCGCTCTTGCTCTTGCTTGCGATGCTGCTCCGTTTTGGCCACACTTCACTCTGATGCCGTCGGGGTTAAGGAAGAACCAGCCGCAGCGGGGAGGGGGGCTCGCCAGGGAGGTACCCCTGAAAGCAAAAGTGCTCCCCAGGTGGTTTTGGTAATTAATGTCAACATATCTCTTGTTGGACTAACGTTTCTATCTAGCATGTTTCATATAAGTTCAACAATGGAGTGGCATGGACTAAAGGTTGTGGGAACTCCTTCAAGATGCTAAGGACAAAGGATTGGCTAAAGCTTCAAGCTCAAGACTCTTCATTTTACATTTTAGTGATCCAAGATCACATTGAGTCCATAGGAAAAGCCAATACTATCAAGGAGGGATGAGGTGTTGCTTAATGAGCCTCTTGCTTCATGTGCTTAATGATATGCTCCAAAAACCCTCAGCTACTTTCCCACTTCCACATATGACCTAAACCCAATGTCAAACTCGGACCTACCGATTCTTTCTATCCGGCGCCACCGAGTTTCACATGTCATAGCCACTGCCACAAACCCTAGCAAATCGGTTTCACCGACAGGGATCTCGGTCTCACCGAGATGGGATTGTAATCTCACTGTGTATGTCCATTACCAAAATCGGTCTCACCGAGTTTAGGCAATCATTACTACCGAGATTACAATGCAAACTCTCTGGTTAACTTATTACCAAAATCGGCCCAACCGAGTTTAGTAATCGGTCCCACCGAGTTTGCCTGACCAACTCTCTAGTTAGCTAATTACCAAATCAGTCTCACCGAGTTTGTGTAATCGGTCTCACCGAGATTACGTTATGCCCTAACCCTAACCATATCGGTCCTACCGAGTTGCATGTTAGTCCCACCGAAAATCTCTAACGGTCACTAGGTTTACTATTTCGGTCCGACCGAGTTTGTTGATTCGGTCCCACCGAGATTGGTAAATTGTGTGTAACGGTTGGATTTTGTGTGGAGGCTATATATAACCCTCCACCTCCTCCTCATTCGTGGAGAGAGCCATCAGAACACATCTACACTTCCAACTCATATGTTCTGAGAGAGAACCACCTACCCTTGTGTTGAGGCCAAGATATTCCATTCCTACCATATGAATCTTGATCTCTAGCATTCCCCAAGTTGCTTTCCACTCAAATCTTCTTTCCACCAAATACAAATCCTGTGAGAGAGAGTTGAGTGTTGGGGAGACTATCATTTGAAGCACAAGAGTAAGGAGTTCATCATCAACACACCATTTGTTACTTCTTGGAGAGTGGTGTCTCCTAGATTGGCTAGGTGTCACTTGGGAGCCTTCGACAAGATTGTGGAGTTGAACCAAGGAGTTTGTAAGGGCAAGGAGATCGCCAACTTCGTGAAGATCTACCGCTAGTGAGGCAAGTCCTCCGTGGGCGGTGGCCATGGTGGAATAGACAAGGTTGCTTCTTCGTGGACCCTTCGTAGGTGGAGCCCTCCGTGGACTCGCGCAACCGTTACCCTTCGTGGGTTGAAGTCTCCATCAACGTGGATGTAGGATAGCACCTGTCGGCGTTCTGGGAACGGGGGTCCCCAGACTTGCCTGCCTGCGGCCTGCGGCGTGGCTCAAATGGGGGCCCAGCGTGGCCCATCTTCATCAACACAAGACTCAAGACCCTCGCGAGGGGCCAAGCCTCGCGAGGCGGACGACACGGCGCTTCCTCAAGCACGGCCTCCTCAGGCTGGCTGGCGAGGAGGCGGAGAGATCAAGGCGGGGTACGTCACGAGGTGCCCATGATGCAAGCCATGACGACCAAGGGTGTCAGGCGGGCGCCAGCCCGCGCAGCGTCTCCCTTTCCCCTTTGGTGCAAAGGGGGCAAGCGCAGGCAAGAGGATCAAGCAAAGGCACCCATTTCGGTGCAACAAGACGAAGACCAGTCCAACGGTGGGAAGGAGGTCACCATGGAGCCCAGGACGGCGTCACCACAGGGCCTTTGGCAGGCGAAGACCAACTTTAGTCAGGATAAGTGTACCAGATGTTCCCCTTCAAATTGGCCAATTGTTGGCGCCCTTCCCGCTCAATATTTGGGAAGAGGCCCAGGGCCTTTGCCTATAAATAGGACTAGCCACCCCCAGGGTAGGGCGAGGATGCTTCAGACACGCAGATCCTTGAACCTAGGCAAGCATAGAAAGAGAGAGAGAGAAGGGCGATCAAACTCCCCCAAACAGTTCGTCCCCTTAGCCAAGAACAAGCCCTCGCGAGGCTGTTCTCCCTTGTACTGTTCATCATCATCAGCCCAAGAGGCAATCCACCCACCACAAACTAGAGTAGGGTATTACACCACAATGGTGGCCCGAACTAGTATAAACCCTGTGTCTCTTGTGTTGTTCTTTCAGTAGTTAGATCTTTGCGAGACGGCGAGGTAGAGGGAAGAATCTCTGCACGCACCCCAGAGTTCAAACCTTAAGGTTCTGCCGGAACCCGTGATCCGACATTTTTGGCACGCCAGGTAGGGGTGCGCTGGAATCTGCCTTCCACCGCTCCGTTCTCCTCCGACCGTCGCATCCATGTCTGACGCTCGTCGGGACCGTGCTGAGCGCCGGGCCGCCATCGCTTCCCGCGTCGTCCGGACGGCCCCCGTCGGGGGGCGTCCTCGTCGTTCCCCGTCGCCCACCGTCAATGCCGCCACCGGCCCGGCGGGGAACGAGCAGCAGGCATCCTCTCAGCACCCGTCCGTGCGGCGAGACAGCCGCACCGCTACTCCGTCGCTCACCCCGGCCGACTCTTCGTCCCACGCGCTTCGCGCGCCCTTGGAGGCTCGAGGTGCGCTCATCGCGGCGAACGAGCTCCTGCGCTACCGCCCCATCGACGACGTCTACGAGGAGTGGCTCGACCGCGTCGCCGAGCTCGTCCGCGCCGCAGGGGGCTCTCCCGCGCCGTCCGCACCGCTGCGCCGCACCCCGCCCGCGTGGGTAATGAAGCTCCGGGGGCGTTCCAACCACCTCCTCTCCAGGAAGACGCCATGGCTCCAAGGCGCGCAGTCCCTGGGCGGAACCCGCCCCGTCAAGCGCCAGCCCAGCAGGAACGGAGCTGCCAAGAAGTCCCACGACCGCAAGAAGCCGCCCGGGCGCTCCCAGCTCCGGCACGTCAAGACCGCGCGCTGCTCCCAGCTGCAGCGCAAGGGGACCCGCAAGGCCAAGCTCTCCCTCAACCAAAACCTCCTGCGGCCACCGCCGGCTGCCGCGCCTACACCGCCGAGCTGCGCGGCGTCGCACGGGCCGACAATTTCAAGCCGGACCTGCCCCCTCGCTACGATGGCACGACTGATCCCACAGAGTTCCCCCAGCTCTACGAGCTGGGAATCGAAGCTGCCAGCAGAGACTAAAAGGTCATGGCGAACTGGTTCCCCATGGCGCTGAAGGAAGGTGCTCGCACTTGGCTCCTGAACCTGGCCCCAGGCACAATCTCCTCCTGGGACCAGATGCGTACTCGCTTCATCGCCAACTTCCAAGGTACCCGCGACCGGCCTCCCGCCGTGAGCGACATGCGCTGCATCAAGCAGCAACCTGGGGAGACCCTGCAATAGTACATCCAGCGCTTCAATAGTGCGTGCCTCAAGATCCCCAGGGTGTCCGAGGAAGCCATCATTTCAGCCTTCTCCGATGGCGTGCATGACGTCAAGATGGAGGAGTTGGCGATGCATGAAGAGCTCTGCACCTCCCTGGATCTGTTCAACTTGGCGACCAAGTGCGCCAGGGCTGAGGAGGGATGCCTCTCCCTCCTCGAGCTGTCTGCCGCAGACCCAGAGGATAAGAAGCCCAAGGCCAAGGACGTGAAGCGCAAGGGGGCTGTCGTGCTCACGGCAGAGCCGGACACCAAGCGGGGCAAGGATCTGCCCGAATCCTCCAGGGGCAGCCGGTACTGTGTGTACCACGACCTCCACACCCACAACACCAACGAATGCCAAGGGCTCCGCGCCGTGCGAGACGGAAGAGTCGGCCAACGCCCTGACCGTGCTGACCGGGGCTACGGCCGAGGAGGAGGAAGGAACCCAGGACGCTGGGAAGATCGTGGCCCGCGCCAAGGGTGGCGCGACCAACCTCGCGAGGACCGCTGGCGTGACCTGCCTCGCGAGGGGGATTGGAGGGATCAGCCTCGTGAGGATCGCCCTCATGGCAACCCAGGCCTGCCGCCGCTGCCGCCTCAGCCAAGAAGGAATGAATACCGTCACCAAGACGAGGGGGCTGGGGGCTTCCAGGAGCCGCGCGCAATCGCCTGCATCCTGGGCGGAGCTCAAGCCCCAGCCTCTCAGCGCATCTTCAAACAGTTCGCCCGCGAAGTGAATGCAGTTCTCCCCAAGCTTGAAGCAACGCGTCCCCTCAGGTGGTCGGCCTGCGCCATCACGTTCAGCTCAGCAGACCAGCTCAAGTGTGCGGCTACAGCCGGGGTCCTCCCGATGCTTTGTTCCCCAGTCATCAGCAATGTTCTGGTCACCAAGACCCTCATCGATGGAGGAGCAGGGCTCAATGTCTTGTCCGTGGAAACATTCAACAACCTCCAAGTGCCCGATGACCACCTTCAGCCAACCAAGCCTTTCTTTGGAGTCACCAATGGTTCCACAGTCCCGATCGGGCAAGTCCGCCTCCCAGTCACCTTCGGGGCCCACGGCAACTACCGCACCGAGCTCATCGACTTCGACGTCGCTCACATCCGCCTGCCGTACAACGCCATCCTAGGGTACCCAGCGCTGGCCAAGTTCATGGTTGTGACCCACCATGGCTACAACGTCCTCAAGATGCCAGGAAGTGGCGGCGTCATCACGGTGCCCTGTGAAGAGAAGGATGCAGTGTGTTCCCTGGAGCGAGCCTTTCAGGCCGCGTCACTAGAAGACCCAGATCGCGGAAGTAGGAGGCTTCCTGAGACCACCCCCAAGAAAAAGAAGACGTAGTCAGGCTCGACCCCTCAGGAGGCAGGCCCTTCAGGGCCCGTGTCTGCCTAGGGGGACCCTCCGTCCATCGCATAGGAAAGCGCACCCGGCGCCCTCCTCAGGCAGGGCTCAGGGTCTCTCACCTGGAGGGCCGCCGACCTAGCCAGGGTCACGAGGGAGGCGCTTGGGCACCATATGGAGGCGTGCTTCAGAGCATGTTTCCCACGAAAGG
The DNA here is from genome assembly GCA_032464435.1 of Aegilops umbellulata. Classification (NCBI taxonomy): domain Eukaryota; kingdom Viridiplantae; phylum Streptophyta; class Magnoliopsida; order Poales; family Poaceae; genus Aegilops; species Aegilops umbellulata. The sequence continues at coordinate 349,204,480 of CP136056.1, forward strand.
GAGCCAGGCAAGGAATGTCAGACCAACAGGAGTTCGTTAGCAAGGCCATTCAAGAACTACAGGATTCAAGGATCATGAGAGGTTGCCGTCGTCCACCAGCTGTGGCTCCCCATCCAGGCAAGGATGGTGGGCTGCGCGTCTGCGTCGACGTACCAGGGCTCAATCAGATCGCCACGACGGAGCGCCTCTGGCCCTCCCAAGTGGGGCGCTGCGGAGGACCGCCCCACAGCTATGTTCGCATGCCTTACGGCCTGCTGAGCATGGCTGCGGCGTACCAGCGCCTCATGAGGGGCATCTTGGAGGCGCAAGAAGACAGGCGTTCTGCGGCTCTGGCGGAGATGGAGACAGCTCACGAGGAGCCGCCAGTGCCTCCAGAGCCTCCTGAGGCACCAGGGCCTGGGGGCTCGTGAGGATCGGCTTCCGCAGCCCATCGAGTCTGCTGCACCAACGCCACTTCGTCGACGACATCAGGTGACATATTTCATGTTTCATTCCCAGCTGGGAGCGCCCTCCCAGGGTTGCATCACTCCCAGGCCGCGTGGGTCCGTCCCTGTGGCATGTATCCCTTTTCATTTCTTCAGTCGTTAGCTTGCTCTGCTGGGGGCGCCCCTCGGGCTGCATCATCCCCAAGCCGCTCGGGTTAGGCCTAGCAGCGTGTATCCCCTCCGCGTTTATTTCCAATTATGCATTAGCCTATCATGCTTGATTATTAGATGCCATCCGTGGCTCCTCTTCTTCTCTATGTCGACCACTTGCGCGTTAAAGGGGGGGCGCCTGAGCATCGCGACTCAGGGCTCTTACTGGCTCTCCAGCCCTCACCCTCTGGTCTTATCCACGGCATCGCGACCTGGCATACCAGCGACGGCTGAGACAAGCTCGAGGGCCGGGACCCGAGGACGTAGAGTGCCGGCATCTAACCAAACTTTGCAGGGACACATTTCAAGATACGGCTCAGTGCCAGGCGCAACCCGCCTAGAGGTAGGGCCTCGTGAGTCCCGCGCTGGCTCACGGGTGCCCTAATACACCTCACCTACTCCAGCTAGCCCTTGATCGACTAACGTTCGCCTAATGACTGCCATGGCAATCCCTTCATCCTGTGATGAGTCTGCAGGACCATTGGGGGGAATTGCACTAGCCGAGGACCTCGCGAGTTCCCTTCACCCTCGCCCGCGCAAACCGCTTGCACGTTAAAGGGGGGTGCCTGAGCATCGCGACTCAGGGCTCTTACTGGCTCTCCGGCCCTCACCCTCTGGCCTTGTCCACGGCACCGCGACCTAGCATACCAGCGACGGCTGAGACCAGCCCGAGGGCCGGGACCCGAGGACGTAGAGCAGAAAGGGGAGCAGAGACAAGGGGGAAGGGGCACGCGAGGACCTCGCCGAGCAACCCCGTTCCAACTACCCCACGGACCCAACGACGCGCTGGGGACGATCCCCGATCCTCAAAGATAAGTCATCATCCAAAACATTGGCTACCGTGGCACTACCCCCGCACCTAAAGCAACTCTGTACTAGCAACGTTGCTTCCCTTTCTCACCAAGCGACGGCCGCTTGGGCGCCAAAGGGGACCTCCTGAGCATCGCGACTCAGGGGCTCTTACCGGACCCCGGGTCGCTCACCTCCTAGCCTTGACCACGGCATCGCGACCTGGCATACCAGCGATGGCTGACGCCGCCTTGGGATTGGGACCTGTCGACGCAGAGCACCAAGCCCTCGCGAGGTGTGAAAGGGAGAACCAAACTATGATAGAGCTCGCGATTCGCACAGATCCATAGCAAGGGTTACATATTAACAACAAGGATCACAGCCGCCTTACAAGCCCCTACGGGGCGAAATGTGATTCCTCGTAGGGAACGGGTCCTAAAGGGTACTAACTACACGCGCCCCCGCAAAAGACGTCAGCATCAACAGTGGGCCGGCAAGCACCGGCGCCAACCCCATCCAGATCAGGGTCGGCGACGGCCTTGTAACGCCCCAGATGTAACTTGCCATATTTGTAATCCAACTCTTGCCATTTCCGGCTATGTGTTATGATATTCCCTCCGTGGTTGGGTTCTCTCCGTTTTGCATTTTGGTCATGTCATGCATTTCATATCATGTCATCATGTGCATCGCATTCGCATACGCGTTCGTCTCATAAATCCGAGCATCTTTCCCGTTGTCCGTTTTGCAATCCGGCGATCCTATGTCTCCCGGCGTCCCCTTTTACATTTCTTCGTGAGCGGGTATTAAACATTCTCGGAATGGACCGAGGTTTGACATGTGGCCTCGGTATAGCACCGGTAGACCGCCTGTCAAGTTTCGGGTCAGTCGGAGTTCGTTTGGTACTCCAACGGTTAACCGGGTAACCGTGAAGGCCTCGTGTGTGTTGCAGCCCAACACCTCTTCAATACCGCCCAATAACCCATCTAAGTCACTCCCATGTCCTCCGCCGTTCGATCACGATCGCGTGGCAGAAAACCGCTCTCCATTTGGAGCTTCCTAGCCCCCTCTGCCTATAATTATGTGCTTCCCTCCTCATTTTCGGGCAAACCCTAGTCCATTTCGTCCCCGCGCCGCCGGACGAAATCCCCGCCGCCGGACGCGTCCAGCCGCCACCTCGCCGCGGCCAACCACAGGCCGCCACGTCACCACCACCGCCCCCGCGTCCAATCCCGTCACGCCACGCGTCCCTCTCTCTCCTCCTCCACCGCGCGGCCCGCGGGACCCGGATCGGGCCCGCGCGAGCCCGCGCCGCCGCCGCCGCCACCGCCCGCCCGCTCGGTCCGGCCCCGCCGCCCTCGCCAGCGACCACCGCCGCCCCCGCGCCCGAAGCGCGCCTCGCCGACGCCCTGTTCATGAGGGAGCCCGCGGTTCCGCTCGCCGCGGCTCTGCTCCCCGCGTCGCCTCCTCGCGCCTCCCACCGGCTGCCTCCCTCCCGCGACCTCGTCGCCCGGTGCCGCAGCTCGCCACCGCCGAGCTCCGCCGGAGCCGCCCGAGCTCGCCGGAGCGCCCGCCACCGACGTCCGCGCCTCCTCCGCCGGGACCCGGCCGGATCCGGCGAGATCCGGCCCGGATCCGTCCTCCCCGGCCTCTCCCCGCAGCTCCGGCGCCCCCCAACGTCCTTCTCCGGCGACCCCCTCCGGCGAACATCGTATTCCGCGCCTGGGTTGACTTTTACCTTCTCCCCGAAATCTCAAGTCCTAAGTTTTGCATCATATCATCAGTTCTTCTACATGTCATAACTTTGCATCCATAGCTCCGATTCGTGCGTATAATATGTCGATTTGTTCGCCTCGAAGAGTACATCATTTTGTTACATTGCATCATTTTCATTTGAGGTCATCTTGATGCCCGAAATGCTGTTAGAAGAGGGCTATTTGATGTTAGTTGCTGGATCTTATCTGAACATGCACTTTTGTCATTTTTGCCATGATTGATGTGTACCTCCTATGAAGTTGAGTCCTACATGAGTTTTGTAATATGCCATGTTACCTATCCAGGGAATTTTGCCTTGTATTTGTGTGATCTATGTGGTGACTAGCACAAGCATGCAAACTAGGTCACTTGATGTTGCTGATTTCAGGGACTTGGTGATTTCACTAAGTCCCTGACTGCTGTTATTTTTATGCCATGTGTTCATGTTGTTTCAGAGAGATCTATGCATAATTTGAGCATGATCAGTAAGGGAGTTTTGAACTTGAGTATTTTCTCTATCCATCCATGCCTTTGTTTGCAACTATGGAGTGCCATAGCTTGAGTCAATCGAGCTCTACTTTTGCTTCAAAATATTGCTGGCAGATTGTTTACGTGTTATTCGATTTTGCCAAGCTTATTGATGTATGTATGCTTTGTTTATCATGCAATGCTCTTTAGTGAGTGCATCGAGCTCACGAACATGCCTAGTCGTTATCTGTTTTTGATATGTCCAGTTTTCTGCTAAGTCTGAAACCTGTAACGAAACTTGCTTAATTGTCATGGGTATAATCATATTTTCTGGTCCTTTTTGGCTTATGGTCACTAAAGGACTTTTGTCCAGTGCTATGTGTAGATTCATGCCATGCCTTATTTTGCTATATTCTGAACCTGTAGCATGTTGTTTCATTGCTCTCAACATGTCATCCTGATGTTAGTTTCTGCTATGTTGTCATTTTCACTAAGTCTGTGAACCTGTTATCTTTTGCACTTTTGCCATGCTTGTTTGGACCTGTTATGATGTGATTTAGCCGTAGCTCAGTGTTTATCTTTTGTCTAGCATCTTGAGTAGATTATTGTAATATGCTTTGTTGCCATGTTTGGGTGCAGTAGCTTAATTATTTGTTGCTTGCTAAGTAGCATCATGCTGTTTATGACAGTTTCGTGTCATTCTTGTTTTGCTTGCCATTTGCAAACCGTGCATCCGATTCCGGTGATCTTTATATCGATTTCAACCGAAATCACCTCATATATCCAGTGGCATGCTTGGTTTGCCAAGATTATGCCCTGTTCATCCTTGTCCTTCCGGAGCATGCATACGCATTGCATATCACCTCTCGCATATCATGCCATGTTTTGCATCATGTTGCTTGCGCATTGCATCGTGGTTGATATTGGTTCCTTTGCTTGTTCTCTTGTCTTGGGTAGAGCCGGGAGACGAGTACGTGAACGAGGAACCTGTTGAGAACGCTTGCGAGGACCAAGCTTTCGACAACTCTGAGAACCTTGCAGGCAAGATGACCATACCCTCGAAATCACTTCTATCTTTGCTTGCTAGATTGCTCGCTCTTTTGCTATGCCTATGCTGTGATACCTACCACTTGCTATATCATGCCTCCTATATTGCCTTGTCAGCCCCTAACCATCCATGTCCTAGCAAACCGTTGATTGGCTATGTTACTGCTTTGCTCAGCCCCTCTTATAGCGTTGCTAGTTGCAGGTGAAGATGAAGTTTGTTCCTTGATTGGAACATGGACTTGTTGTTCCTTGTTGGAACATGTTTACTTGTTGGGATATCACAATACCGCTTATTTAATTAATGCATCTCTATACTTGGCAAAGGGTGGAAGGCTCGGCCTTATGCCTGGTGTTTTGTTCCACTCTTGCCACCCTAGCTTCCGTCATACCGGTGTTATGTTCCCGGAGTTTGCGTTACTTACACGGTTGGGTGATTTATGGGACCCCCTTGACAGTTCGCCTTGAATAAGACTTTTCCAGCAAGGCCCAACATTGGTTTTACCATTTGCCACCACCTACCCTTTTTCCCCCGGGTTTTCGCGAGCCCGAGGGTCATCTTTATTTTAGCCCCCCCGGGCCAGTGCTTCTCTAAGTGCTGGTTCGAACCGAGCAGCCTGCGGGGCCCCCTCGAGGAAACTCGAGGCCTGGTTTTACTCGTAGCTTGACTTATCCGGATGTGCCCTGAGACCGAGATATGTGCAGCTCCTATCAGGATTTGTCGGCACAATCGGGCGGCTTTGCTGGACTTGTTTTATTACTGACGAGACGTCTTGTAGTCCGGGATTCCGAGACTGATCGGGTCTTCCCGGTAGAAGGAATATCCTTCGTTGACCGTGAGAGCTTATCATGGGCTAAGTTGGGACACCCCTGCAGGGTATTATCTTTCGAAAGCCGTGCCCGCGGTTATGAGGCAGATGGGAATTTGTTGATGTCCGGTTGTAGAAAACCCGAAGTTGACCTTAACTAAAACACATCAACCACATGTGTAACCGTGATGATCTCTTCTCGGCGGGGTCCGGGAAGTGAACACGGTTGTTGGAGTTATGTCTGACGTAGGTTGTTTCAGGATCACTTCTTGATCACTTCTAGTTTCTCGACCGTGCTTTGCCTTCTCTTCTCGCTCTCCTTTGCGCTATAGCCACCATATGCTAGTCGCTTGCTGCAGTTCCACCTCACAAACCCCTTTCCCACCTTTAAGCTTAAATAGTCTTGATCTCGCGGGTGTGAGATTGCTGAGTCCCCGTGACTCACAGATATTATCACCACAGTTGCAGGTACCAATGATGTCAGTGCAGATGACGCGACCGAGCTCACTTGGGAGTTCGACGAGGAACGTGGCCGTTACTATGTTTCTTTTCCAGATGATCAGTAGTGGAGCCCAGTTGGGTGATCCGGGGATCTGTTTAGCATTTGGGGTAGTCTTCTTTAATTTTGGTACCGTAGTCGGACCTTGAGTGTATTTTGTATGATGGATGTTATTTATGTACTTGTGTGAAGTGGCGATTGTAAGCCAACTATGTATCTTTCCCCTTTATTTATTACATGGATTGTGTGAAGATTACCTCACTTGCGACATTGCTTTCAATGCGGTTATGCCTCTAAGTCGTGCCTCGACACGTGGGAGATATAGCCGCATCGAGGGCGTTTCAAGTTGGTAATCAGAGCCTTTCCCCGACCTTAGGAGCCCCCACTGTTTGATCGTCTTTAGTGGCCGAGTTGTGTCTAGAAAAATGTTTTGAGTCATTTAGAAATTATATATCGGAGAGTTTAGGAATTCTTTTTACTCCCCAGTCCCTTCGACCTTCTGGTAAGGCATCCTGACGTAGAGTTTTGACTCTTCTCTTCTCAAATTTCACTAAATTTTTTTTAGGATCACGCGGGTATATTACAATCGTTCCGATGGTTTTATGATGACAACATTGTCTTGGTTGCCTCCTGACATTTAGGGGTTGTGGCAGTGTCCCGGGGAGTTGAGCTCCGAGGTGTTGTCGTCATAATCTTATCATTGCGGTTTTGGAATACCTGAGTTTAGTACGACCGACATCGAAAATCTCTTTTGTACAGTTGTTGGTGAGATAACCCTGATAGCCCAGTACTGTGGCGAGTGCAGGAGTATTGCCATGACTTGTATAACGGATGCTTTTCGAAGGTTGAGGTAGACGATTTCCGAAGGTTTCTTGGTTATGTGTTGAAGGATGGATACAGCTGGTTGTAGGATTTGCTAGTTTGGGTGAGATATTATGCTTCCCCTGTATCCCCAACACCTGATTGCATAACCAGAAAGTTTCGGGAGTTTACAAGTGGGAATTCCTGTAGCTCTAGTATTTCTTCCGCAGATATTTGGTTTGTGATTGGGTAATCCTTACCAAGTATTTGTTCACTTCCGTACCTTGTTGATTTTATTCCTTACCATGTTCTAAGTGGCTTCTCAGCTTTGGAAGTGTGATGTTTTACATTGGAATTCATTCGTTCATTCTCGTTCGAATGTTATTTGTGAAGACTATATGTTGCAATTTCGTTCCTTTGATTCAGCTTCATTATATCTCTGTCAAGATGCTAATGGATGTCACCCTCTTCAGGATGGCTCCACCAACGCGTCAGAATCCGGAACGCAATGACGGGAATCAGGCTAACCCTCCGCCACCACCTCCGCCTCTGGAAGCTTGGCAAGCCTTGATGACTGCCACAAATGCCAATGCTCAGATTCTGATTCAGCTCTTGCAAGATCGCAACCAAGGGCAAGCTAATCAAGAGAATCAAGGCCAAGGCAACAATCAGCCGCATTTCGCTTCACTGAACCAGTTCCTTGCTAATCAGCCAAAGACCTTCAGCTACTGTGTCGAGGCCACAGACGCCGATGATTGGCTCGTGGACATCAGCAAGCATTTCGAGTGCAGCAATGTCAGACCTGAGGACTTTGTCAAGTTTGCCTCTTTTCAACTCAAAGATCAAGCTGCTGAGTGGTTCCAGCAATACAAAGATTCCAGAGGAGGTCGTGTGATCACTTGGGATGATTTCCGTCGTGAATTCAAAGCGCACCACATTCCAGAAAGTGTTGTTGAGTTTAAGCGTGAGGAATTCCGCAATCTCAAGCAAGGCACCATGTCTGTCTATCAATACAACACTCAGTTCCAGAAGCTCTCTCGTTTTGCAACGCAAGACATTCCTGATGAGAAGAGTATGATCTACCAATTCAGACGTGGTCTCAGAGAAGATCTGCAACTTGCTCTCGTGCTTTTCGAGCCATTAAAGTATGATGAATTCTACAACATGGCACTGAAACAAGAAGCTGCTCAGCTCAAGTGTGAGGCATATAAGAAGAGAGTCAGAGACGCAGTTCAGTCTTCTTCTCCCTCACTTGTGGCAGCTAAGCAACAGAAGTTCTGGTTGCCTCCTCCTCCTCCGTTCCGTCAGCCTTATCAGCAGAAGAATTTAAGTGGCCGGGGATCTTCCCACCCACCCAACCCTGGTTATCAGAACAAGTCTCAGAACCAAGCTCCAAGGCCAAGTGCTCCTTATCATCGTCCGCTCTGAGAGGTGACTTGCAGGAAATGTCAGCAGAAGGGTCACTATGCGGACAAGTGCTTCAACCAGAGGCGCCTTCCGCCTCCTCCTCCTGTGAAATCTTCCAGCAATGCAGTGGTCAAGCATAATCCTAAGCATGCCAAGGTGAATATGATGAATGCAGCTCAAGCAGAGGAGTCTTCTGAAGTGATCATGGGTAATCTTCCTGTTAATGATATTCCTGCCAAAGTCTTATTTGATACTGGTGCATCGCATTGTTTCATGTCAAGACCATTCTTTGCCAAGCATGAGTTCTCTTCTTCAAATTTGGGTAAACCCATGGATATCGTTTCTCCGGGCAAGCGTTTGAGCTCTAGTTTGGTGGTTCCGGATGTTTCTATCAAGATGGGCGACTATAAATTTCTATCTTCTCCAATGGTGCTTGGTGACTCTGATATTGATCTCATTCTCGGGATGGACTGGCTTTCTAAGCACAAGGCTCAGCTTGAGTGTGCTGCCAGGGAAATCAAATTGACTCACACTTCGAACGATGTGATCATCTATGCTTCTCGTGATGATACCATTCGGTTGTTTTCTCTCAATGAGAATGATGAATTGGAGGCTATATCTCAGATTCCAGTCGTTTGTGAGTACCAAGATGTCTTTCCAGAAGAGCTTCCGGGTATGCCTCCCCGTCGTCCAGTTGAATTCGTTATTGAGCTTGAGCCTGGCACGGAACCCGTTTGCAAGCGTCCTTACAAGCTTGGACCAGATGAGCTCAAGGAATTGAAGATTCAACTCGATAAACAAGAGCGTCTGGGTCTGATCAGACCGAGTTCTTCTCCTTGGGGTTGTGGTGTTCTTTTTGTCAAGAAGAGGGATGGCACGGACCGACTTTGCGTCGATTACCGTCCATTGAACAAGAAGACTATCAAGAACAAGTACCCACTTCCCAACATCAATGATCTTTTTGAGCAACTCAAAGGTGCTAAGGTGTTCTCCAAGCTTGACCTTCGTATGGGTTATCATCAGATTCGCATTCGTGAAGAAGATATTCCCAAGACAGCATTCAGAACAAGCTTTGGTTCTTACGAATATACTGTCATGTCTTTTGGCCTCGTCAATGCTCCACCGTATTTCACTCGCTTGATGAATTTCATCTTCAACCCCTACATCAACGAATTTGTCTTGGTCTATCTCGATGATATTTTGGTCTTCTCCAAGAATAAGAAGGATCATGCCGAACATTTGCGATTGGTACTCGACAAGCTCAGAGAGTATCAATTATATGCGAAGTTCTCCAAATGTGAATTCTGGCTTGATGAAGTTCTTTATCTTGGCCATATCATCTCTGCCAAGGGCATCGCTGTTAATCCAGAGAGGGTGTCTGCAGTTTTGAATTGGAATCCTCCTCAGCATGTCAAGCAGCTTCGCAGTTTTCTTGGACTTGCAAGCTATTGCAGAAGATTCGTTGAGAATTTCTCCAAGATTGCTAAGCCTCTTTCCAACCTCCTCCAGAAGCATGTGAAATATGTCTGGTCTCCTGAGTGTGAAATTGCTTTCAACACGCTCAAAGAGAAACTTGTCACTGCTCCAGTTCTGACTCCTCCTGACGAATCCAAACCTTATGAAGTATTCTGTGATGCTTCTCTTCAGGGCCTCGGTGCTGTGTTAATGCAAGAGAAGAAGGTTGTTGCCTATACCTCTCGCCAGTTGAAGCCCAATGAAAGGAACTACCCCACTCACGATCTTGAGTTGGCGACAGTTGTCCACGCACTAATAACATGGAGACATCTCCTGTTGGGAAGGAAAGTGGACATATTCACAGATCACAAGAGCCTCAAGTATATCTTCACTCAGCCTCATCTCAACCTCAGACAAACTCGATGGGTCGAAATGATTCAAGAGTATAATCCGAGTATTGAATACACTCCAGGCAAGGCTAATGTGGTTGCAGACGCTTTGAGCAGAAAGGCTTACTGCAACAGCTTAATCCTCAAGCCATTTCAACCGGATCTTTGTGAAGCTTTTCGCAAGTTGAATCTCCAAGTTGTTCCTCAAGGTTTGCTTGCCAACCTCATCGTCTCTCCTACTTTGGAAGATCAGATTCGGGAGGCTCAATTGTTGGATACCATGGTGAAGAAGGTGAAACGTGGTATTGAAAAGAGCATTTCCAAATACAAGTGCTATCGAGTTGATGACAGAGATACTCTTTTCTTCGAGGACCGGATTGTGGTTCCAAAGGGTGATCTTCGTAAAGTCATTATGAACGAAGCGCGCAATTCTCTTCTGTCTATTCATCCTGGAAGTACAAAGATGTACCATGACCTCAAGCAGTCGTATTGGTGGACTCGAATGAAGCGTGAGATCGCTCAATTCGTGAATGAGTCTGATGTCTGCAGAAGGGTGAAAGCAGAACACCAACGACCAGCTGGACTTCTCCAACCTCTTGCTATTCCAGAATGGAAGTTTGATCATATCAAAATGGACTTCGTGACTGGTTTTCCCAAGTCCAAGCGTGGAAATGATGCTATCTTCGTCGTCATCGACAAGCTCACCAAAGTGGCTCATTTTCTTCCTATCAAAGAGTCTATCACAGCAGCGCAGCTGGCAGAGCTCTACACATCCAGAATTGTCTCTTTGCACGGCATTCCACAATTGATCTCTTCAGACCATGGCAGCATCTTTACCTCCAAATTTTGGGATTCTTTTCAGACGGCCATGGGCACCAACATTCGCTTCAACACAGCTTTCCACCCTCAGACTAGTGGACAAGTCGAGCGTGTCAATCAAATTCTTGAAGATATGCTCAGAGCCTGTGTTATCTCTTTCGGCATGAAGTGGGAGGATTGTCTTCCTTATGCTGAATTCTCTTACAACAACAGTTTTCAAGCCAGCTCGGGCAAAGCCCCATTCGAGATTCTCTATGGCCGAAAGTGCCGTACTCCTCTCAACTGGTCTGAAACCGGTGAACGTCAATTGCTCGGCAATGATTTGATCTGAGAGGCTGAGGCCATGTGCAAGGTGATTCGTGAGAACCTCAAAGCCGCGCAGTCGCGCCAGAAGAGCTATTACGACAGCAAACACCGAGATGTGGCATTCGAGATCGGAGACCATGTTTACCTCCGTGTCTCGCCAATGAAAGGAACTCGTCGCTTCGGTATCAGGGGGAAACTTGCCCCGCGATACGTGGGTCCCTTCAAGATCATCGGGAAACGAGGCGATCTAGCCTATCAACTTGAGCTTCCCTCCAACTTTGCAAATGTGCACGATGTCTTCCACGTGTCACAGCTTCGCAAGTGTTTCAAGACGCCTGAGCGCACCATCAACTTCGAAGAGATTGATCTTCAAGAAGATGTGTCCTATCATGAGCACCCAGTTGCTATTCTTGAGACAACCGAGCGCAAGACTCGCAACAAGTCAATCAAATTCCTCAAAGTGAAATGGTCACATCATTCAGACCGAGAGGCCACCTGGGAGCGTGAAGACCACCTACGTTCCGAGTATCCGGAGTTCTTTCAGTCCTAGATCTCGGGACGAGATCCTCTCGTAGTGGTGGTGTGTTGTAACGCCCCAGATGTAACTTGCCATATTTGTAATCCAACTCTTGCCATTTCCGGCTATGTGTTATGATATTCCCTCCGTGGTTGGGTTCTCTCCGTTTTGCATTTTGGTCATGTCATGCATTTCATATCATGTCATCATGTGCATCGCATTCGCATACGCGTTCGTCTCATAAATCCGAGCATCTTTCCCGTTGTCCGTTTTGCAATCCGGCGCTCCTATGTCTCCCGGCGTCCCCTTTTACATTTCTTCGTGAGCGGGTATTAAACATTCTCGGAATGGACCGAGGTTTGACATGTGGCCTCGGTATAGCACCGGTAGACCGCCTGTCAAGTTTCGGGTCAATCGGAGTTCGTTTGGTACTCCAACGGTTAACCGGGTAACCGTGAAGGCCTCGTGTGTGTTGCAGCCCAACACCTCTTCAATACAGCCCAATAACCCATCTAAGTCACTCCCATGTCCTCCGCCGTTCGATCACGATCGCGTGGGCGAAAACCGCTCTCCATTTGGAGCTTCCTAGCCCCCTCTGCCTATAATTATGTGCTTCCCTCCTCATTTTCGGGCAAACCCTAGTCCATTTCGTCCCCGCGCCGCCGGACGAAATCCCCGCCGCCGGACGCGTCCAGCCGCCACCTCGCCGCGGCCAACCGCAGGCCGCCACGTCACCACCGCCGCCCCCGCGTCCAATCCCGTCACGCCACGCGTCCCTCTCTCTCCTCCTCCACCGTGCGGCCCGTGGGACCCGGATCGGGCCGGCGCGAGCCCGCGCCGCCGCCGCCGCCGCCGCCCGCCCGCTCGGCCCGGCCCCGCCGCCCTCGCCGGCGACCACCGCCGCCCCCGCGCCCGAAGCGCGCCTCGCCGGCGCCCTGTTCCCGAGGGAGCCCGCGGCTCCGCTCGCCGCGGCTCTGCTCCCCGCGCCGCCTCCTCGCGCCTCCCGCCGGCCGCCTCCCTCCCGCGACCTTGTCGCCCGGTGCCGCAGCTCGCCGGAGCGCCCGCCACCGACGTCCGCGCCTCCTCCGCCGGGACCCGGCCGGATCCGGCGAGATCCGGCCCGGATCCGTCCTCCCCGGCCTCTCCCCGCAGCTCCGGCGCCCCCCAACGTCCTTCTCCGGCGACCCCCTCCGGCGAACACCGTATTCCGCGCCTGGGTTGACTTTTACCTTCTCCCCGAAATCTCTAAGTCCTAAGTTTTGCATCATATCATCAGTTCTTCTACATGCCATAACTTTGCATCCATAGCTCCGATTCATGCGTATAATATGTCGATTTGTTCGCCTCGAAGAGTACATCATTTTGTTCCATTGCATCATTTTCATTTGAGGTCATCTTGATGCCCGAAATGCTGTTAGAAGAGGGCTATTTGATGTTAGTTGCTGGATCTTATCTGAACATGCACTTTTGTCATTTTTTCCATGATTGATGTGTACCTCCTATGAAGTTGAGTCCTACATGAGTTTTGTAATATGCCATGTTACCTATCCAGGGAATTTTGCCTTGTATTTTTGTGATCTATGTGGTGACTAGCACAAGCATGCAAACTAGGTCACTTGATGTTGCTGATTTCAGGGACTTGGTGATTTTACTAAGTCCCTGACTGCTGTTATTTTTATGCCATGTGTTCATGTTGTTTCAGAGAGGTCTATGCATAATTTGAGCATGATCAGTAAGGGAGTTTTGAACTTGAGTATTTGCTCTATCCATCCGTGCCTTTTTTTGCAACTATGGAGTGCCATAGCTTTAGTCAATCGAGCTCTACTTTTGCTTCAAAATGTTGCTGGCAGATTGTTTACGTGTTATTCGATTTTGCCAAGCTTGGTGTAGTTGATCCTTGCATGATATGATGTTATTCTTGCCATTTCTAGTTACTATGCCATGTCTTATTGATGTATGTATGCTTTGTTTATCATGCAATGCTCTTTAGTGAGTGCATCGAGCTCACGAACATGCCTAGTCGTTATCTGTTTTTGATATGTCCAGTTTTCTGCTAAGTCTGAAACCTGTAACGAAACTTGCTTAATTGTCATGGGTGTAATCATATTTTCTTGTCCTTTTTGGCTTATGGTCAGTAAAGGACTTTTGTCAAGTGCTATGTGTAGATGCATGCCATGCCTTACTTTGCTATATTCGAGACCTGTAGCATGTTGTTTCATTGCTCTGAACATGTCATCCTGATGTTAGTTTCTGCTATGTTGTCATTTTCACTAAGTCTGAACCTGTTATCTTCTGCACTTTTGCCATGCTTGTTTGGACCTGTTATGATGTTATTTAGCCATAGCTCAGTGTTCATCTTTTGTCTAGCATCTTGAGTAGATTACTGTCATATGCTTTGTTTCCATGTTTGGGTGCAGTAGCTTAATTATTTGTTGCTTGCTAAGTAGCATCATGCTGTTTATGACAGTTTCGTGTCATTCTTGTTTTGCTTGCCATTTGCAAACCGTGCATCCGATTCCGGTGATCTTTATATCGATTTCAACCGAAATCACCTCATCTATCCAGTGGCATGCTTGGTTTGCCAAGATTATGCCCTGTTCATCCTTGTCCTTCCGGAGCATGCATACGCATTGCATATCACCTCTCGCATATCATGCCATGTTTTGCATCATGTTGCTTGCGCATTGCATCGTGGTTGATATTGGTTCCATTGCTTGTTCTCTTGTCTTGGGTAGAGCCAGGAGACGAGTACGTGAACGAGGAACCTGTTGAGAACGCTTGCGAGGACCAAGCTTTCGACAACTCTGAGAACCTTGCAGGCAAGATGACCATACCCTCGAAATCACTTCTATCTTTGCTTGCTAGATTGCTCGCTCTTTTGCTATGCCTATGCTGCGATACCTACCACTTGCTATATCATGCCTTCTATATTGCCTTGTCAGCCCCTAACCATCCATGTCCTAGCAAACCGTTGATTGGCTATGTTACTGCTTTGCTCAGCCCCTCTTATAGCGTTGCTAGTTGCAGGTGAAGATGAAGTTTGTTCCTTGATTGGAACATGGACTTGTTGTTCCTTGTTGGAACATGTTTACTTGTTGGGATATCACAATACCGCTTATTTAATTAATGCATCTATATACTTGGCAAAGGGTGGAAGGCTCGGCCTTATGCCTGGTGTTTTGTTCCACTCTTGCCACCCTAGCTTCCGTCATACCGGTGTTATGTTCTCGGAGTTTGCGTTCCTTACACGGTTGGGTGATTTATGGGACCCCCTTGACAGTTCGCCTTGAATAAGACTTTTCCAGCAAGGCCCAACATTGGTTTTACCATTTGCCACCACCTACCCTTTTTCCCCCGGGTTTTCGCGAGCCCGAGGGTCATCTTTATTTTAGCCCCCCGGGCCAGTGCTTCTCTAAGTGCTGGTTCGAACCGAGCAGCCTGCAGGGCCCCCTCGAGGAAACTCGAGGCCTGGTTTTACTCGTAGCTTGACTTATCCGGATGTGCCCTGAGACCGAGATATGTGCAGCTCCTATCAGGATTTGTCGGCACAATCGGGCGGCTTTGCTGGACTTGTTTTATTACTGCCGAGACGTCTTGTAGTCCGGGATTCCGAGACTGATCGGGTCTTCCCGGTAGAAGGAATATCCTTCGTTGACCGTGAGAGCTTATCATGGGCTAAGTTGGGACACCCCTGCAGGGTATTATCTTTCGAAAGCCGTGCCCGCGGTTATGAGGCAGATGGGAATTTGTTGATGTCCGGTTGTAGAAAACCCGAAGTTGACCTTAACTAAAACACATCAACCGCGTGTGTAACCGTGATGGTCTCTTCTCGGCGGGGTCCGGGAAGTGAACACGGTTGTTGGAGTTATGTCTGACGTAGGTTGTTTCAGGATCACTTCTTGATCACTTCTAGTTTCTCGACTGTGCTTTGCCTTCTCTTCTCGCTCTCTTTTGCGCTGTAGCCACCATATGCTAGTCGCTTGCTGCAGTTCCACCTCACAAACCCCTTTCCCACCTTTAAGCTTAAATTGTCTTGATCTCGCGGGTGTGAGATTGCTGAGTCCCCGTGACTCACAGATATTATCACCACAGTTGCAGGTACCAACGATGTCAGTGCAGATGACGCGACCGAGCTCACTTGGGAGTTCGACGAGGAACGTGGCCGTTACTATGTTTCTTTTCCAGATGATCAGTAGTGGAGCCCAGTTGGGTGATCCGGGGATCTGTTTAGCATTTGGGGTAGTCTTCTTTAATTTTGGTACCGTAGTCGGACCTTGAGTGTATTTTGTATGATGGATGTTATTTATGTACTTGTGTGAAGTGGCGATTGTAAGCCAACTATGTATCTTTCCCCTTTATTTATTACATGGATTGTGTGAAGATTACCTCACTTGCGACATTGCTTTCAATGCGGTTATGCCTCTAAGTCGTGCCTCGACACGTGGGAGATATAGCCGCATCGAGGGCGTTTCAAGTTGGTAATCAGAGCCTTTCCCCGACCTTAGGAGCCCCCACTGTTTGATCGTCTTTAGTGGCCGAGTTGTGTCTAGAAAAATGTTTTGAGTCATTTAGAAATTATATATCGGAGAGTTTAGGAATTCTTTTTACTCCCCAGTCCCTTCGACCTTCTGGTAAGGCATCCTGACGTAGAGTTTTGACTCTTCTCTTCTCAAATTTCACTAAATTTTTTTTAGGATCACGCGGGTATATTACAATCGTTCCGATGGTTTTATGATGACAACATTGTCTTGGTTGCCTCCTGACATTTAGGGGTTGTGGCAGTGTCCCGGGGAGTTGAGCTCCGAGGTGTTGTCGTCATAATCTTATCATTGCGGTTTTGGAATACCTGAGTTTAGTACGACCGACATCGAAAATCTCTTTTGTACAGTTGTTGGTGAGATAACCCTGATAGCCCAGTACTGTGGCGAGTGCAGGAGTATTGCCATGACTTGTATAACGGATGCTTTTCGAAGGTTGAGGTAGACGATTTCCGAAGTTTTCTTGGTTATGTGTTGAAGGATGGATACAGCTGGTTGTAGGATTTGCTAGTTTGGGTGAGATATTATGCTTCCCCTGTATCCCCAACACCTGATTGCATAACCAGAAAGTTTCGGGAGTTTACAAGTGGGAATTCCTGTAGCTCTAGTATTTCTTCCGCAGATATTTGGTTTGTGATTGGGTAATCCTTACCAAGTATTTGTTCACTTCCGTACCTTGTTGATTTTATTCCTTACCATGTTCTAAGTGGCTTCTCAGCTTTGGAAGTGTGATGTTTTACATTGGAATTCATTCGTTCATTCTCGTTCGAATGTTATTTGTGAAGACTATATGTTGCAATTTCGTTCCTTTGATTCAGCTTCATTATATCTCTGTCAAGATGCTAATGGATGTCACCCTCTTCAGGATGGCTCCACCAACGCGTCAGAATCCGGAACGCAATGACGGGAATCAGGCTAACCCTCCGCCACCACCTCCGCCTCCGGAAGCTTGGCAAGCCTTGATGACTGCCACAAATGCCAATGCTCAGATTCTGATTCAGCTCTTGCAAGATCGCAACCAAGGGCAAGCTAATCAAGAGAATCAA
Source organism: Aegilops umbellulata (assembly GCA_032464435.1). NCBI lineage: Eukaryota > Viridiplantae > Streptophyta > Magnoliopsida > Poales > Poaceae > Aegilops > Aegilops umbellulata. The sequence goes on from CP136056.1 coordinate 349,221,754, forward strand.
GGCCAAGGCAACAATCAGCCGCATTTTGCTTCACTGAACCAGTTCCTTGCTAATCAGCCAAAGACCTTCAGCTACTGTGTCGAGGCCACAGACGTCGATGATTGGCTCGTGGACATCAGCAAGCATTTCGAGTGCAGCAATGTCAGACCTGAGGACTTTGTCAAGTTTGCCTCTTTTCAACTCAAAGATCAAGCTGCTGAGTGGTTCCAGCAATACAAAGATTCCAGAGGAGGTCGTGTGATCACTTGGGATGATTTCCGTCGTGAATTCAAAGCGCACCACATTCCAGAAAGTGTTGTTGAGCTTAAGAGTGAGGAATTCCACAATCTCAAGCAAGGCACCATGTCTGTCTATCAATACAACACTCAGTTCCAGAAGCTCTCTCGTTTTGCAAGGCAAGACATTCCTGATGAGAAGAGTATGATCTACCAATTCAGACGTGGTCTCAGAGAAGATCTGCAACTTGCTCTCGTGCTTTTCGAGCCATTAAAGTATGATGAATTCTACAACATGGCACTGAAACAAGAAGCTGCTCAGCTCAAGTGTGAGGCATCTAAGAAGAGAGTCAGAGACGCAGTTCAGTCTTCTTCTTCCTCACTTGTGGCAGCTAAGCAACAGAAGTTCTGGTTGCCTCCTCCTCCTCCGTTCCGTCAGCCTTATCAGCAGAAGAATTTAAGTGGCCGGGGATCTTCCCACCCACCCAACCCTGGTTATCAGAACAAGTCTCAGAACCAAGCTCCAAGGCCAAGTGCTCCTTATCATCGTCCGCTCTGAGAGGTGACTTGCAGGAAATGTCAGCAGAAGGGTCACTATGCGGACAAGTGCTTCAACCAGAGGCGCCTTCCGCCTCCTCCTCCTGTGAAATCTTCCAGCAATGCAGTGGTCAAGCATAATCCTAAGCATGCCAAGGTGAATATGATGAATGCAGCTCAAGCAGAGGAGTCTTCTGAAGTGATCATGGGTAATCTTCCTGTTAATGATATTCCTGCCAAAGTCTTATTTGATACTGGTGCATCGCATTGTTTCATGTCAAGACCATTCTTTGCCAAGCATGAGTTCTCTTCTTCAAATTTGGGTAAACCCATGGATATCGTTTCTCCGGGCAAGCGTTTGAGCTCTAGTTTGGTGGTTCCGGATGTTTCTATCAAGATGGGCGACTATAAATTTCTATCTTCTCCAATGGTGCTTGGTGACTCTGATATTGATCTCATTCTCGGGATGGACTGGCTTTCTAAGCACAAGGCTCAGCTTGAGTGTGCTGCCAGGGAAATCAAATTGACTCACACTTCGAACGATGTGATCATCTATGCTTCTCGTGATGATACCATTCGGTTGTTTTCTCTCAATGAGAATGATGAATTGGAGGCTATATCTCAGATTCCAGTCGTTTGTGAGTACCAAGATGTCTTTCCAGAAGAGCTTCCGGGTATGCCTCCCCGTCGTCCAGTTGAATTCGTTATTGAGCTTGAGCCTGGCACGGAACCCGTTTGCAAGCGTCCTTACAAGCTTGGACCAGATGAGCTCAAGGAATTGAAGATTCAACTCGATAAACAAGAGCGTCTGGGTCTGATCAGACCGAGTTCTTCTCCTTGGGGTTGTGGTGTTCTTTTTGTCAAGAAGAGGGATGGCACGGACCGACTTTGCGTCGATTACCGTCCATTGAACAAGAAGACTATCAAGAACAAGTACCCACTTCCCAACATCAATGATCTTTTTGAGCAACTCAAAGGTGCTAAGGTGTTCTCCAAGCTTGACCTTCGTATGGGTTATCATCAGATTCGCATTCGTGAAGAAGATATTCCCAAGACAGCATTCAGAACAAGCTTTGGTTCTTACGAATATACTGTCATGTCTTTTGGCCTCGTCAATGCTCCACCGTATTTCACTCGCTTGATGAATTTCATCTTCAACCCCTACATCAACGAATTTGTCTTGGTCTATCTCGATGATATTTTGGTCTTCTCCAAGAATAAGAAGGATCATGCCGAACATTTGCGATTGGTACTCGACAAGCTCAGAGAGTATCAATTATATGCGAAGTTCTCCAAATGTGAATTCTGGCTTGATGAAGTTCTTTATCTTGGCCATATCATCTCTGCCAAGGGCATCGCTGTTAATCCAGAGAGGGTGTCTGCAGTTTTGAATTGGAATCCTCCTCAGAATGTCAAGCAGCTTCGCAGTTTTCTTGGACTTGCAAGCTATTGCAGAAGATTCGTTGAGAATTTCTCCAAGATTGCTAAGCCTCTTTCCAACCTCCTCCAGAAGCATGTGAAATATGTCTGGTCTCCTGAGTGTGACGTTGCTTTCAACACGCTCCAAGAGAAACTTGTCACTGCTCCAATTTTGACTCCTCCTGACGAATCCAAACCTTATGAAGTATTCTGTGATGCTTCTCTTCAGGGCCTCGGTGCTGTGTTAATGCAAGAGAAGAAGGTTGTTGCCTATACCTCTCGCCAGTTGAAGCCCAATGAAAGGAACTACCCCACTCACGATCTTGAGTTGGCGGCAGTTGTCCACGCACTAATAACATGGAGACATCTCCTGTTGGGAAGGAAAGTGGACATATTCACAGATCACAAGAGCCTCAAGTATATCTTCACTCAGCCTCATCTCAACCTCAGACAAACTCGATGGGTCGAAATGATTCAAGAGTATAATCCGAGTATTGAATACACTCCAGGCAAGGCTAATGTGGTTGCAGACGCTTTGAGCAGAAAGGCTTACTGCAACAGCTTAATCCTCAAGCCATTTCAACCGGATCTTTGTGAAGCTTTTCGCAAGTTGAATCTCCAAGTTGTTCCTCAAGGTTTGCTTTCCAACCTCATCGTCTCTCCCACTTTGGAAGATCAGATTCGGGAGGCTCAATTGTTGGATACCATGGTGAAGAAGGTGAAACGTGGTATTGAAAAGAGCATTTCCAAATACAAGTGCTATCGAGTTGATGACAGAGATACTCTTTTCTTCGAGGACCGGATTGTGGTTCCAAAGGGTGATCTTCGTAAAGTCATTATGAACGAAGCGCACAATTCTCTTCTGTCTATTCATCCTGGAAGTACAAAGATGTACCATGACCTCAAGCAGTCATATTGGTGGACTCGAATGAAGGTGAGCTCGCTCAATTCGTGAATGAGTGTGATGTCTACAGAAGGGTGAAAGCAGAACACCAACGACCAGCTGGACTTCTCCAACCTCTTGCTATTCCAGAATGGAAGTTTGATCATATCGAAATGGACTTCGTGACTGGTTTTCCTAAGTCCAAGCGTGGAAATGCTGCTATCTTCGTCGTCATCGACAAGCTCACCAAAGTGGCTCATTTTCTTCCTATCAAAGAGTCTATCACAGCAGCGCAGCTGGCAGAGCTCTACACATCCAGAATTGTCTCTTTGCACGGCATTCCACAATTGATCTCTTCAGACCGTGGCAGCATCTTTACCTCCAAATTTTGGGATTCTTTTCAGACGGCCATGGGCACCAACATTCGCTTCAGCACAGCTTTCCACCCTCAGACTAGTGGACAAGTCGAGCGTGTCAATCAAATTCTTGAAGATATGCTCAGAGCCTGTGTTATCTCTTTCGGCATGAAGTGGGAGGATTGTCTTCCTTATGCTGAATTCTCTTACAACAACAGTTTTCAAGCCAGCTCGGGCAAAGCCCCATTCGAGATTCTCTATGGCAGAAAGTGCCGTACTCCTCTCAACTGGTCTGAAACCGGTGAACGTCAATTGCTCGGCAATGATTTGATCTCAGAGGCTGAGGCCATGTGCAAGGTGATTCGTGAGAACCTCAAAGCCGCGCAGTCGCGCCAGAAGAGCTATTACGACAGCAAACACCGAGATGTGGCAGTCGAGATCGGAGACCATGTTTACCTCCGTGTCTCGCCAATGAAAGGAACTCGTCGCTTCGGTATCAAGGGGAAACTTGCCCCGCGATACGTGGGTCCCTTCAAGATCATCGGGAAACGAGGCGATCTAGCCTATCAACTTGAGCTTCCCTCCAACTTTGCAAATGTGCACGATGTCTTCCACGTGTCACAGCTTCGCAAGTGTTTCAAGACGCCTGAGCGCACCATCAACTTCGAAGAGATTGATCTTCAAGAAGATTTGTCCTATCATGAGCACCCAGTTGCTATTCTTGAGACAACCGAGCGCAAGACTCGCAACAAGTCAATCAAATTCCTCAAAGTGAAATGGTCACATCATTCAGACCGAGAGGCCACCTGGGAGCGTGAAGACCACCTACGTTCCGAGTATCCGGAGTTCTTTCAGTCCTAGATCTCGGGACGAGATCCTCTCGTAGTGGTGGTGTGTTGTAACGCCCCAGATGTAACTTGCCATATTTGTAATCCAACTCTTGCCATTTCCGGCTATGTGTTATGATATTCCCTCCGTGGTTGGGTTCTCTCCGTTTTGCATTTTGGTCATGTCATGCATTTCATATCATGTCATCATGTGCATCGCATTCGCATACGCGTTCGTCTCATAAATCCGAGCATCTTTCCCGTTGTCCGTTTTGCAATCCGGCGCTCCTATGTCTCCCGGCGTCCCCTTTTACATTTCTTCGTGAGCGGGTATTAAACATTCTCGGAATGGACCGAGGTTTGACATGTGGCCTCGGTATAGCACCGGTAGACCGCCTGTCAAGTTTCGGGTCAATCGGAGTTCGTTTGGTACTCCAACGGTTAACCGGGTAACCGTGAAGGCCTCGTGTGTGTTGCAGCCCAACACCTCTTCAATACCGCCCAATAACCCATCTAAGTCACTCCCATGTCCTCCGCCGTTCGATCACGATCGCGTGGGCGAAAACCGCTCTCCATTTGGAGCTTCCTAGCCCCCTCTGCCTATAATTATGTGCTTCCCTCCTCATTTTCGGGCAAACCCTAGTCCATTTCGTCCCCGCGCCGCCGGACGAAATCCCCGCCGCCGGACGCGTCCAGCCGCCACCTCGCCGCGGCCAACCGCAGGCCGCCACGTCACCACCGCCGCCCCCGCGTCCAATCCCGTCACGCCACGCGTCCCTCTCTCTCCTCCTCCACCGTGCGGCCCGCGGGACCCGGATCGGGCCGGCGCGAGCCCGCGCCGCCGCCGCCGCCACCGCCCGCCCGCTCGGCCCGGCCCCGCCGCCCTCGCCGGCGACCACCGCCGCCCCCGCGCCCGAAGCGCGCCTCGCCGGCGCCCTGTTCCCGAGGGAGCCCGCGGCTCCGCTCGCCGCGGCTCTGCTCCCCGCGCCGCCTCCTCGCGCCTCCCGCCGGCCGCCTCCCTCCCGCGACCTTGTCGCCCGGTGCCGCAGCTCGCCGGAGCGCCCGCCACCGACGTCCGCGCCTCCTCCGCCGGGACCCGGCCGGATCCGGCGAGATCCGGCCCGGATCCGTCCTCCCCGGCCTCTCCCCGCAGCTCCGGCGCCCCCCAACGTCCTTCTCCGGCGACCCCCTCCGGCGAACACCGTATTCCGCGCCTGGGTTGACTTTTACCTTCTCCCCGAAATCTCTAAGTCCTAAGTTTTGCATCATATCATCAGTTCTTCTACATGCCATAACTTTGCATCCATAGCTCCGATTCATGCGTATAATATGTCGATTTGTTCGCCTCGAAGAGTACATCATTTTGTTCCATTGCATCATTTTCATTTGAGGTCATCTTGATGCCCGAAATGCTGTTAGAAGAGGGCTATTTGATGTTAGTTGCTGGATCTTATCTGAACATGCACTTTTGTCATTTTTGCCATGATTGATGTGTACCTCCTATGAAGTTGAGTCCTACATGAGTTTTGTAATATGCCATGTTACCTATCCAGGGAATTTTGCCTTGTATTTTTTTGATCTATGTGGTGACTAGCACAAGCATGCAAACTAGGTCACTTGATGTTGCTGATTTCAGGGACTTGGTGATTTCACTAAGTCCCTGACTGCTGTTATTTTTATGCCATGTGTTCATGTTGTTTCAGAGAGATCTATGCATAATTTGAGCATGATCAGTAAGGGAGTTTTGAACTTGAGTATTTTCTCTATCCATCCATGCCTTTTTTTGCAACTATGGAGTGCCATAGCTTTAGTCAATCGAGCTCTACTTTTGCTTCAAAATGTTGCTGGCAGATTGTTTACGTGTTATTCGATTTTGCCAAGCTTGGTGTAGTTGATCCTTGCATGATATGATGTTATTCTTGCCATGTCTAGTTACTATGCCATGTATTATTGATGTATGTATGCTTTGTTTATCATGCAATGCTCTTTAGTGAGTGCATCGAGCTCACGAACATGCCTAGTCGTTATCTGTTTTTGATATGTCCAGTTTTCTGCTAAGTCTGAAACCTGTAACGAAACTTGCTTAATTGTCATGGGTGTAATCATATTTTCTTGTCCATTTTGGCTTATGGTCAGTAAAGGACTTTTGTCAAGTGCTATGTGTAGATGCATGCCATGCCTTACTTTGCTATATGCTGAACCTGTAGCATGTTGTTTCATTGCTCTGAACATGTCATCCTGATGTTAGTTTCTGCTATGTTGTCATTTTCACTAAGTCTGAACCTGTTATCTTTTGCACTTTTGCCATGCTTATTTGGACCTGTTATGATGTGATTTAGCCATAGCTCAGTGTTCATCTTTTGTCTAGCATCTTGAGTAGATTACTGTCATATGCTTTGTTGCCATGTTTGGGTGCAGTAGCTTAATTATTTGTTGCTTGCTAAGTAGCATCATGCTGTTTATGACAGTTTCGTGTCATTCTTGTTTTGCTTGCCATTTGCAAACCGTGCATCCGATTCCGGTGATCTTTATATCGATTTCAACCGAAATCACCTCATCTATCCAGTGGCATGCTTGGTTTGCCAAGATTATGCCCTGTTCATCCTTGTCCATCCGGAGCATGCATACGCATTGCATATCACCTCTCGCATATCATGCCATGTTTTGCATCATGTTGCTTGCGCATTGCATCGTGGTTGATATTGGTTCCTTTGCTTGTTCTCTTGTCTTGGGTAGAGCCGGGAGACGAGTACGTGAACGAGGAACCTGTTGAGAACGCTTGCGAGGACCAAGCTTTCGACAACTCTGAGAACCTTGCAGGCAAGATGACCATACCCTCGAAATCACTTCTATCTTTGCTTGCTAGATTGCTCGCTCTTTTGCTATGCCTATGCTGCGATACCTACCACTTGCTATATCATGCCTCCTATATTGCCTTGTCAGCCCCTAACCATCCATGTCCTAGCAAACCGTTGATTGGCTATGTTACTGCTTTGCTCAGCCCCTCTTATAGCGTTGCTAGTTGCAGGTGAAGATGAAGTTTGTTCCTTGATTGGAACATGGACTTGTTGTTCCTTGTTGGAACATGTTTACTTGTTGGGATATCACAATACCGCTTATTTAATTAATGCATCTATATACTTGGCAAAGGGTGGAAGGCTCGGCCTTATGCCTGGTGTTTTGTTCCACTCTTGCCACCCTAGCTTCCGTCATACCGGTGTTATGTTCCCGGAGTTTGCGTTCCTTACACGGTTGGGTGATTTATGGGACCCCCTTGACAGTTCGCCTTGAATAAGACTTTTCCAGCAAGGCCCAACATTGGTTTTACCATTTGCCACCACCTACCCTTTTTCCCCCGGGTTTTCGCGAGCCCGAGGGTCATCTTTATTTTAGCCCCCCCTGGGCCAGTGCTTCTCTAAGTGCTGGTTCAAACCGAGCAGCCTGCGGGGCCCCCTCAAGGAAACTCGAGGCCTGGTTTTACTCGTAGCTTGACTTATCCGGATGTGCCCTGAGACCGAGATATGTGCAGCTCCTATCAGGATTTGTCGGCACAATCGGGCGGCTTTGCTGGACTTGTTTTATTACTGCCGAGACGTCTTGTAGTCCGGGATTCCGAGACTGATCGGGTCTTCCCGGTAGAAGGAATATCCTTCGTTGACCGTGAGAGCTTATCATGGGCTAAGTTGGGACACCCCTGCAGGGTATTATCTTTCGAAAGCCATGCCCGCGGTTATGAGGCAGATGGGAATTTGTTGATGTCCGGTTGTAGAAAACCCGAAGTTGACCTTAACTAAAACACATCAACCGCGTGTGTAACCATGATGGTCTCTTCTCGGAGGGGTCCGGAAAGTGAACACGGTTGTTGGAGTTATGTCTGACGTAGGTTGTTTCAGGATCACTTCTTGATAACTTCTAGTTTCTCGACCGTGCTTTGCCTTCTCTTCTCGCTCTCTTTTGCGCTGTAGCCACCATATGCTAGTCGCTTGCTGCAGTTCCACCTCACAAACCCCTTTCCCACCTTTAAGCTTAAATAGTCTTGATCTCGCGGGTGTGAGATTGCTGAGTCCCCGTGACTCACAGATATTATCACCACAGTTGCAGGTACCAACGATGTCAGTGCAGATGACGCGACCGAGCTCACTTGGGAGTTCGACGAGGAACGTGGCCGTTACTATGTTTCTTTTCCAGATGATCAGTAGTGGAGCCCAGTTGGGTGATCCGGGGATCTGTTTAGCATTTGGGGTAGTCTTCTTTAATTTTGGTACCGTAGTCGGACCTTGAGTGTATTTTGTATGATGGATGTTATTTATGTACTTGTGTGAAGTGGCGATTGTAAGCCAACTATGTATCTTTCCCCTTTATTTATTACATGGATTGTGTGAAGATTACCTCACTTGCAACATTGCTTTCAATGCGGTTATGCCTCTAAGTCGTGCCTCGACACGTGGGAGATATAGCCGCATCGAGGGCGTTACAGGCCAAGCGAGCCAACCCTGCTCCGGGAGCGGCCTTGGCTCGTGGGCTCGTAGTTGTCATCGCTCGTCTCCGGAGTCACGAAGACTTTGCTGGAGTCGCTGGATCCTCCGGTGCTCCCGTCGCTTGTGGAGCTATCCGGGGAGTGGCGGGGTCCTGGCTGCCTACCCTGGGGCAGCACTCCAGCCGGCGCCCGATCGCGTCGAAGATCTTGAAGAACATCACCGAAGCGCCATCATACTCCAGGTGGATCATGAGGGCGCCCTTCGTCCTGCACCCCAGAGCGATTTTGCCCCAGCCGCGAGTCATAAAGACCTCGCCCGATGCAGTGATCGCGACCTCTGCCTCGGTCGCGGGAGTGCTGCAGCCGGCGTGCTGCAGCCACAGCTCCAGGAGTCTCCCCTGCGGGAAGACGGAGGCGAAGAAAGGAGGAAGGCGAATCCAGGTTCGAGAAGGCATGGCGGCGTGGAGCACAAGCTCGCAGGAAGAACCTTCGGCATGGACCCCAGGAGGGACGACCAGCACCTTCGTTACCCGTCGGCGCCGACGACGGCGCCGACGACGGCGCTGGTCGCGGGGACCGGCACCGTCCACCTCAAGGCCCGCGGCATACAGAGGAAGTGGGAACCCCGGCGGAGGCCGCTCGTACCAAGGCCTCGGCGCGACCTGGCGGCCCTCCTCATCTCGGCCGCAGGGAGCAAGCCGCTTTTTCGGCGGGAGAGGGCCTGGCCCCTCTCGAGGAGCCTTTCCCTTCTCCGCCGCTGAAAACCGGCGAATTGGAGCCATCACACCAAGACAGAGCAAGAACCAAAGCAGAGGAGGAAGCAAGAAGAGATGGACTAGAAGGGCACGCCCGGTGCCGTACATATAGCCGGCGAAGGCCAACCGTCGGCCTCCACGATCGCAGGTAATCATGACACGATTTGCATGCAGGGACTTGTCAAATCCGCGCGGTCACCAAGGCGGCGTGGGGAAGTGGAGGCGCCCACGTCCAATCAACCGCCACGCGGCGCCCAAGGCCGCAGGCTGTTAGGGCCCGCGGCGCTTCACCCTTGCCCTTTCGCCTCTCGACACGGCTAAGTCCATACGCGCCTTGGGCCCGAGGGCTACTGTCGGCGTTCTGGGAACGGGGGTCCCCAGACTTGCCTGCCTGCAGCCTGCGGCGTGGCTCAAATGGGGGCCCAGTGTGGCCCATCTTCATCAACACAAGACTCAAGACCCTCGCGAGGGGCCAAGCCTCGCGAGGCGGACGACACGGCGCTTCCTCAAGCACGGCCTCCTCAGGCTGGCTCGCGAGGAGGCGGAGAGATCAAGGCGGGGTACCTCACGAGGTGCCCATGACGCAAGCCATGACGACCAAGGGTGCCAGGAGGGCGCCAGCCCGCGCAGCGTCTCCCTTTCCCCTTTGGTGCAAAGGGGGCAAGCGCAGGCGAGAGGATCAAGCAAAGGCACCCATTTCGGTGCAACAAGACCAAGACCAGTCCAACGGTGGGAAGGAGGTCACCAGGGAGCCCAGGACGGCGTCACCACAGGGCCTTTGGCAGGTGAAGACCAACTTTAGTCAGGATAAGTGTACCAGATGTTCCCCTTCAAATTGGCCAATTGTTGGCGCCCTTCCCGCTCAATATTTGGGAAGAGGCCCAGGGCCTTTGCCTATAAATAGGACTAGCCACCCCCAGGGTAGGGCGAGGATGCTTCAGACACGCAGAGCCTAGAACCTGGGCAAGCATAGAAAGAGAGAGAGAGAGAAGGGCGATCAAACTCCCCCAAACAGTTCGTCCCCTTAGCCAAGAACAAGCCCTCGCGAGGCTGTTCTCCCTTGTACTGTTCATCATCATCAGCCCAAGAGGCAATCCACCCAGCACAAACTATAGTAGGGTATTAAACCACAATGGTGGCCCAAACTAGTATAAACCCTGTGTCTCTTGTGTTGTTCTTTCAGTAGTTAGATCTTTGCGAGACGGTGAGGTAGAGGGCAGAATCTCCGCGCGCACCCCGGAGTTCGAACCTTAAGGGTCTGCCGGAACCCGTGATCCGACAGGACCACCTATCCGAACCACGGGAAAAACATCCGTGTCTCCAATTGCGTTTGAATTCTCCAAACCCTTCCCTTTACATTCTTGCAAGTTGCATGCTTTACATTCCGCTGCTCATATACTCTTTGCATGCTTGCTTGATATGTATTATGTATGTTGAAATTGTGCCTAAAACTCCACTCAAACCGAAAAGCTTAAAAATTGCAACTTTAGCACTGAGTGTCTAATCACCCCCCCCCTCTAGACACACCTACTTCTAGATCCTACAAGTGGTATCAGAGCTTTGGTCTCCATTGCCTTGGTTTAATCACCATTGGAGGAAGATGGATGTGTCTACTTTAGGGAGTCTTAGACATAGAGTGCCTATTCTTGATGGAGAGTATTTTCATGAATGGAAAAATGAGATGCTTGTGACTTTCAATCAATATCATTTGAACAAGTATATTGCTAGTCCTTGTGCTCCTCATGTTGATCCTATGTATCCCACCCTAGATGAAGATATATTGACATGATTCGCAATCTTAGAACCGTTGAGCTCATCATTAGAGGATTGCCCAAAAACTTGATTGCTAGTTTACCTACTCTTAATTGTGCCTATACTATATGGAAATTTCTTGAGGAACGATTCCCCGATTATTCCTTGAAAAATTTGGATGAAATTCTCCATAAATCTATTGCCTTGAGTAAAATGAACTCTAGTGATCCTAGTTTTGGTGATTGTCTATTTGAGCTTACAAATCTCATGCATGCTAAAGGAAATGTTGGAATCATTTGTGATATTATATCCAAAGCTATAAGAATTCATAAAAGTGACCACTTTGATGATAGTGACTTCGATCTTGATGAAGCAATGAGACACTTTGGTCTTATGGCTAATCTTCGGGGATATGTGTCAGGAGGAAAGGAATGGGTTCTCGACAGTGGATGTACTGATCATATGACCGGAGACGAAGAGATGTTCCGTGAGCTTGCTGAAAATGACGGCCCTCGAAAATATGTCACCTTTGGTGATAATTCAAAGGGTAAGGTGGTTGGCCTCGGTAAGGTGGCCATCTCACATGATAGCTCCATTCAAAATGTCATGCTCGTTGAATCCCTCGGCTACAACTTACTTTCAGTATCTAGACTTGCTGATTTCGGTTTGAATGTTCTATTTACTGAGGTAGATTGCCAAGTGTTTCATCGAGACAATCATAAAATGGTCTTTACCGGTATACGTAGAGGTGACCTTTACATTGTCGATTCTCTAAAAAGGCACAACCTAAAACTTGCTTTATTGCTAAATCCTCAAAAGGTTGGTTGTGGCATAGACGACTAGGTCATGTTGGCATGAGAAACCTTGACAAGCTTATTAAAGGAAATCATATCCTTGGAGTTAACGATGTCATATTTGATAAGGATAGACTTAGCAGTGCGTGTCAAGCAGGTAAACAGGTTGGAGGAAGGCATCCCGTGAAGAACATCATGACCACAAGGAGGCCACTCGAGCTACTTCATATGGATCTTTTTGGTCCCAATGCCTACAAGAGTCTCGGTGGAAATTCTTTTGGTCTAGTTATACTTGATGATGTTTCAAGATTTACGTGGGTGTTCTTTCTTGATGATAAATCGCAGGTCCAAAAGATCTTCAAAAACTCTGCTAGGAAGGCCCAAAATCAGTTTGACGTGAAGATCAAGAAGGTTCGGAGTGACAATGGAACGGACTTCAAGAACACAAATGTGGACACCTTTCTTGACGAAGAAGGGATTTCACATGAGTTCTCGGCTACGTACACACCTCAACAAAATGGAATTGTTGAGAGGAAGAACCGGATGCTCATCGAAATGGCAAGAACGATGCTTGATGAGTACAAGACACCGAAGCACTTTTGGGCAGAAGCGGTTGAGACAGCTTGTCATGCAACAAATCGCTTGTATCTTCACAAGCTACTCGGCAAGACGGCATACGAGCTCCTCACCGGTAACAAACCCCAAGTTGGATACTTTCGAGTATTCGGCTCAAAGTGCTACATTCTTGATAAGCATCGTCGTTCAAAGTTTGCTCCTAAATATCATGAAGGTTTCCTACTTGGTTATGGCTCAAACTCTCACACTTACCGTGTCTACAACAATTTCACCCGAAAGGTTGAAGAAAAGGTAGATGTGAAGTTTGATGAATCTAATGGCTCGCAAGTAGAGCACTTGCCAATTGATGTAGGAGACAAAGACCCTTCGGAAGCAATCCAAGACTTGTCTATTGGCAAAATTCGTCCAACGGAGGTGAAGGAGAGCACCTCGTCCATCCAAGTGGAAGCTTCTACTTCACGACAAGGTGAACCAAGAATTGACACGGAAGCATCCACAAGCGGGACACACCAAGATGAAGAAAACGAGGAAATGCATCAAGACGAACATCAACAACCTCCTTCTCCACCACGACAAGAGAATGACAACGTCAACAATGAAGATGACCGAGAAGAAGAACATGATGAAGAAGATGTTCAACGAAGACCCAAGCAAAAGCTTTCACGAGTTCGAGCGAGAATTGCCAAAGATCATCCCATCGAGCAAATCTACAATGATATTCAAACCGGGAGAATCACTCACTCTAAAACTCGTTTAGCTAACTTTTGTGAAAACTATTCATTCATCTCTAGCATTGAACTATGAAGGTCGAAGAAGCATTGGAAGATCCGGATTGGATAAACGCTATGCATGAAGAGCTACACAACTTTGAGAGAAACCAAGTTTGGACATTGGTTGAGAAGCCCGACAACAATCACAACATCATTGGTACCAAATGGGTGTTTCGCAATAAGCAAGATGAAGATGGACAAGTGGTTCGCAACAAAGCACGTCTCGTCGCCCAAGGGTACACACAAGTCGAAGGTATGGACTATGGTGAGACATATGCTCCCGTTGCTAGACTTGAGTCCATTCGCATCTTACTTGCCTATGCTAATCACCATAATATCACCTTGTACCAAATGGACATTAAAAGTGCTTTTCTAAATGGTGAACTAGAGGAGGAAGTTTATGTCAAACAACCTCCCGGCTTTGTCAATCTAAGAAACCTAATCATGTTTACAAACTTCACAAAGCCCTTTATGGTCTTAAACAAGCTCCTAGAGCATGGTATAAATGCTTGACCAAGTTCCTTATTGCAAGTGGTTTTGAAATTGGAAAAATTGATTCCACACTTTTTACTAAAAGGGTTAATGGAGAACTATTTGTATGCCAAATTTATGTTGATGATATGATATTTGGTTTAACTAACCCTCTTTTTAGTGAAAAGTTTAGAAAGCTTATGTCGAAGAAATTTGAGATGTCTATGATGAGTGAACTCAAATTCTTTCTCGGTTTGCAAATCAAGCAAACTAAGGAAGGTACATTTATCTCTCAAACGAAGTACACCAAAGACTTATTCAAGAAGTTCAATATGCAAGAATGCAAAGGTATGCCTACACCCATGCCTACTAGTGGACATAATGATTTGACCAAAGATGGTGAACCGGTTGATCAAAAGGTTTATCGCTCTATGATTGGTTCATTACTATACCTATGTGCCTCATGTCCCGACATTATGCTAAGTGTGTGCATGTGTGCACGATATCAAGCTGCTCCTAAAGAATGTCATCTTAAGTCCCTGAAAAGGATAGTGAGATACTTAATTCATACACCAAATTTTGGCATTTGGTATCCTAAGAGGTCCTCTTTTGATCTTGTTGGCTACTCCGACTCGGATTATGCCGGAGACAAGGTTGATAGAAAGTCCACTTCGGGTATGTGTCAATTTCTTGGTAGATCTCTTGTGTCTTGGTCCTCCAAGAGACAAAACTCGGTATCCTTATCTACCGCTGAAGTGGAATACATTGCCGCTGGTTCATGTTGTGCTCAATTATTTGGATGACCCAAACTCTTAAAGAATATGGGGTCTATGTGAAACATGTTCCATTGCTTTGTGACAATGAAAGTGCTATCAAAATTGGTCATAATCCTGTACAACATTCTCGAACTAAGCATATTGAAGTTCGTCATCATTTCATTCGACATCATGTTGCTAAGGGTGACATTGATCTTAAGCATGTTCGCACCGATAAACAATTAGCGGATATATTCACTAAACCACTTGATGAGAAAGTGTTTTGCAGGTTGAGAGGAGAATTGAACATCATTGATGCTTCGAACATGGAGTAGAAACTCCGTTGGATACATGCAAGACATGAGCTTATGACTAATCCTTGATATATATCTTATGATGACTATCTTATGTCTTGGATATATTTGTACCTTGCATGTTATCTAACCCATGTAGGTACTTGGTTGAATCTAATTCTATGAGATTGCAACTCACTCACATCCTGAGCAATCTCTACATCACCAAGTCTCTACACAACGGTGGTTGAAGACAAGGAAGCACGAAACCATTCAAACATATCCTTTGACAAATTCTATGTTGAGCTTCATGATTGTCATTTTGGATATAAAAGTGCTTTTCCTTGCAAGAACTAACCCATGTAGGTAGATGAACTCAAATTCCAAGTGGTGCTCCCAACTCCTGATGAGCTACATCAACCTTGAGCACCCACACAAGTTCCACTACATGAGCAAGACCCACACCACCACCCAAGGTATGATATTCCATCTTAGAGAAGATTTACTTCAAGTCATGAGTCAAAGCAACTCAACAAGATGAGAATACATCAAGATGCTTAAACGAAAAATGGTAACCCCATTTTGAGCTTAAACGATGAGTATGACCTATGATCAAGTGTTCTCACTTGACTCCTAAGTCAATATACTCTAACATAGGTGACTATGTCACCGCCCAATTCTAGATGAAGTTCTCTTGTGATCTTTCTTTGTGTGTTATTGCATTTGTCCCATTGCATATTTATTTCCTTCTTTTTCAACAAAACAACAAAAAAACCGCACTTCATCTAGAACTTCCATTTTTTTTATTCTTGTTCTGCATATTTCTGCATCAAATTCCTTCCAAATCTTTGTGAGATCTTATTTGACTAGTGAGCTGAGGTGACAAGTGTTTTCTCTGTAGTGAACTCGGTTTCACCGAATAGTACTTCTCGGTTCAACCGAATCCCTTCGGTACCAAAGAAACATGTCACTCGGTGCCACCGATTTCGCAACAGGAAACACAGTTTGCCACTTATTCTATATTTCTTCTGATCCAGCTCCACTCAATGAATCTTATCCTCTACAAGCATCACAGTTTTATCCATTGCTTTGTGCTGAATCTCAAGGACCAAACCTATTCGACGGACTCCAGAAAAACCTTCTTGGAAATTGATGTCAAAGGGGGAGAGAGAGATCACATCAAAGCTTATCAACAGGGAGAAGGAGAGAGAAAGTATTAAGGGGGATAAAGAGATCTCTAGGGGGAGAGAATACTCAAGGATCCCAGATGCTTGATATTCAAGAGGAGAGATGCCACATGTCTTTTTGGGGGAAAGACATATTCATATGTGCTCATTTGCATTAAGTTCTATTCATTTATATCTTTCAGCTCTGATTTTCTGTTCTCTATCTTCTCCCAACATCCCATGTCAGATTCAGGGGGAGCAAGACATCTAAGGGAAAGAAATCATTCAAATTCATTGCATATCTTTACTCTTGGGGACATGTCTAATCCAATGTGGTACCTTGTACTCACTCTCTACATGTCATCCCAGTCTTCGTATTCTTGTGGTTTTTTTGGTTTGCTCTGGCTAGTGGATGCACCTGTGTTATCTAACCTTGTTTATGCAGGTTCATTCCATCCTAAGCCAACTCAAGACTACAAGGTAAGTATATGCATCAGAATCATGAGTATGAGGAATTCTTGCTTTTGTACATACTGTTTGCAAGAAGGACTCATAAGCATGAAGGTATTTCTCTTAATAATATTTTGCTCTGATGCATATGGCCAAGATACATGTAACACATTGCCTACTCTGTCATGATTATGCTCTCACATGCTTCTACATTTTATATCCACATGATTGCATACATGTAGGGGGAGCCTATGTTTGTTACATGTCCTTCCAAAGCTTTACTTGCTATTCTTTGTATCTTTATCTAAAGCTTTGATGTATGTTGCCATCAATTACCAAAAAGGGGGAGATTGAAAGCACAAGTGCTCCCCAGGTGGTTTTGGTAATTAATGTCAACATATCTCTTGTTGGACTAACGTTTCTATCTAGCATGTTTCAGATAAGTTCAACAATGGAGTGGCATGGACTAAAGGTTGTGGGAACTCCTTCAAGATGCTAAGGACAAAGGATTGGCTAAAGCTTCAAGCTCAAGACTCTTCATTTTACATTTTAGTGATCCAAGATCACATTGAGTCCATAGGAAAAGCCAATACTATCAAGGAGGGATGAGGTGCTGCTTAATGAGCCTCTTGCTTCATGTGCTTAATGATATGCTCCAAAAACCCTCAGCTACTTTCCCACTTCCACATATGCCCTAAACCCAAAGTCAAACTCGGACCTACCGATTCTTTCTATCCGGCGCCACCGAGTTTCACATGTCATAGCCACTGCCACAAACCCTAGCAAATCGGTTTCACCGACAGGGATCTCGGTCTCATCGAGATGGGATTGTAATCTCACTGTATATGTCCATTACCAAAATCGGTCTCACCGAGTTTAGGCAATCGGTACTACCGATATTACAATGCAAACTCTCTGGTTAACTTATTACCAAAATCGGCCCAACCGAGTTTAGTAATCGATCCCACCGAGTTTGCCTGACCAACTCTCTGGTTAGCTAATTACCAAATCGGTCTCACCGAGTTTGTGTAATCGGTCTCACCGAGATTACGTTATGCCCTAACCCTAACCATATTGGTCGTACCGAGTTGCATTTCAGTCCCACCGAAAATCTTTTACGGTCACTAGGTTCACTATTTCCGTCCGACCGAGTTTGTTGATTCGGTCCCACCGAGATTGGTAAATTGTGTGTAACGGTTGGATTTTGTGTGGAGGCTATATATACCCCTCCACCTCCTCTTCATTCGTGGAGAGAGCCATCAGTACACATCTACACTTCCAACTCATATTTTCTGAGAGAGAACCACCTACCCTTGTGTTAAGGCCAAGATATTCCATTCCTACCATATGAATCTTGATCTCTAGCATTCCCCAAGTTGCTTTCCACTCAAATCTTCTTTCCACCAAATCCAAATCCTGTGAGAGAGAGTTGAGTGTTGGGGAGACTATCATTTGAAGCACAAGAGCAAGGAGTTCATCATCAACACACCATTTGTTACTTCTTGGAGAGTGGTGTCTCCTAGATTGGCTAGGTGTCACTTGGGAGCCTCCGACAAGATTGTGGAGTTGAACCAAGGAGTTTGTAAGGGCAAGGAGATCGCCTACTTCGTGAAGATCTACCGCTAGTGAGGCAAGTCCTTCGTGGGCGATGGCCAAGGTGGAATAGACAAGGTTGCTTCTTCGTGGACCCTTCATGGGTGGAGCCCTCCGTGGACTCGCACAATCGTTACCCTTCGTGGGTTGAAGTCTCCATCAACGTGGATGTAGGATAGCACCACCTATCCGAACCACGGGAAAACATCCGTGTCTCCAATTGTGTTTGAATTCTCCAAACCCTTCCCTTTACATTCTTGCAAGTTGCATGCTTTACATTCCGCTGCTCATATACTCTTTGCATGCTTGCTTGATATGTATTGTGTATGTTGAAATTGTGCCTAAAACTCCACTCAAACTGAAAAGCTTAAAAATTGCAACTTTAGCACTGAGTGTCTAATCACCCCCCTCTAGACACACCTACTTCTAGATCCTACAACCCCACTATCTATCTTAGGGTTCAGGATGGGGGCAGTGGTCGCTGGCGGTGGCGGGGCGGTGGAATGGGGATCGCCGGAGAAAAAGCTCGGCACGAGGGGGGGGGCTAGAGGGATGGCCGGGGCGGCGGCGGATCGGCGGTGGGGAGTGTTTTCGGGGCAGGCGGGGCGGCGCACCGCCGGCCGCGGGCGGTTGGGGGCTGCTGTTTGGCCGGCTCAGGGAGGTGGAGGTTGAAGATGAACCGCAGGCCCATGATTTCGTATCCAACGGCTGCAAAATCGACTGACCAGAGATGAAAAAGTCAGTCGACCGACGTGTAGCCTCACCTTGCTACTGCGTTCAGTTTTGACAGCAAAATTCAGTTTCGACAGTTAAGTTCAGTTTCGACAGTTAAGTTCAGTTTCGACAGTTAAGTTCAGTTTCGACAGTTAAGTTCAGTTTCGACAGTTAAATTCAGTTTCAACAGTTCAGTTTAGAGATGAGCCGCTGATGTATTTTACATCTGGCACTTTGTGGTTATGTATTTTACGTCATGTATTGGAGATGCTATTAGAATTCCACTCAGGTTAAGGTTGTTCGTTGTCTCTCTTGTCTTGCTTCAGCCTCGGCGTCGTACAACTCACCGGAGCTGCTCCAACGACGAAACCCTCCATCACAGCGGAGCAGTACCTCGGGCTCCATCTCCAGACGCCTAAGATCTTCTTCCCCTCCTCCAATAGCCAAGTCAGCCGGAGCATCCTCACCGGCCAACCCAATCACGCTGAGATCGACATGGCTTCGCCAAAGAGGTTGTACACTTGTTGCATCTCTTTTTTACTCTACATGTTATATATATTGTCCACTGAGCACACGGATTTGTTCCTTTAGTGTCTCCTTGAAAAAAAATGTAGGAATTTTAATTTTCACTTGTCCTCCTTTTCAAATTCCTATTCATGAAGCACAAGACTAAGAGATAGTAGCATAATAGCATTATAACCATACATTTTCTTGTGGTTTGACTTAATCTCACCATGCTTCTTTGCATCCTGTGATCTTCCAATTGTTGTGAATCAAACACCCAGATTGGCAGAAATCCTGTGTTTTTAAATTCTCTGTTTTGCATGTGCATTCCTATCCTATTCCTGTCTATTTCCTATCCCTGCATTGTTGGAATCCTCCAATTCAAACGAGCCCTTACAGAATTACTTCTCTTACAGATAGTTGTCAAAGAAAACCTTGCGTGGTTTGGCTCGCTCCTGCTGCGCCGTCGTCCACCCCAGCTCAGCTGCTCCAACGACAGAAGGGTCCAGCACAGCAGGGATTCATCATTATAATTCATAGCTAATCAAGCATGGCACAAGCAACTATAATCTCTAAATGTTACTGCAAATATGTTTACTTCATAATAGCTGAATCAGGAACGATGAATCATCATATTTACAAAAACAAGAGAGGTCGAGTTCATACCAGCTTTTCTCACCCCAATGAGTCCATCATATATCATCATTATTGCCTTTCACTTGCACAACTAAACGGTGTATATAATAATAAGAGTGCACGTGCATTGGACTAAGCTGGAATCTGCAAGCATTCAACTCAAGAGAGAAGACAAGTAATATGGGCTCTAAGTTAAATAAACAATCATGCATATAAGAGCCACTAAGCATTTTCAATATAGTCTTCTCGACCCCCAAAGTAAGGAAAAGAAAAATAAAAACTATTTACACGGGAAAGCTCCCAACAAGCAAAAGAAGGACGGGAAATATTTTTGGGTTTTCTTTTTAATTCTACTACAAGCATGGAAAGTAGACTAACTAATTTTTTTGTTTTTTTCTTAAGGTTTATCAAACACACAAGAAGAAAGCTAGAAAAATAAATTTAAACTAACATGGATATTACAATGAAAGAGTATGAGCACCGACATCTAGCAATGAGTGTGTGTGAACATGAATGTAATGTCGGTGGGAAATACGTACTCCCCCAAGCTTAGGATTTTGGCCTAAGTTGGTCTATTGCCAGGGATAACCTGGCTGATATCCGTAGGTGAAGCTGGGGTCGTACTGCGATGCAGCGGCTACCGCCTGCTGAGCAGCAGCACGGTGTCGGGCTGCTTCCACTCCCCTCTCGTACTCATCTGCCTCCTCTCTGGTAATAATATATCTTCCTCTCGCCAAGGAACAATCTCCCCAAGCAGTTTTGCAAGAGGTGCTTTGAGCAAGGAGATCGAAAATCGCAGCAAAAGTTGCTGGAACACGAGCTTGAGTTGGTTTTTTGGGTTTGTGCGAGGCAGAGGAAGAAGATGGGTGCAGGGATAAGTAGAGGAGGGCCACCGTGGGTGTAGCTGATGGCTTGAAGAGACGCTCCTTGAAGACACCGGGCTCTTGCGGTTGTCGCTTGGATGCTCTCCTGGCGATGTCGTCGGCTTCCTTGTTGGTGCCCGGGGCACATGCTGCAGCTCCAGGCCCGAGAACTGTTTTTCCATCTTGCGCACCTCCACGAGGTAGGCCTCCATATGCTCGTCCTTCGGCTCATACACCTTGTTGGAGAAGTTGATGAGGAGTTGCAAGTCGCCTCTGACGGTAAGGAGCTTCACCCCTAGAGCTGTCGCGGCCTTTAGGCCAGCTATGAGGCCTTCGCATTCTGCGATATTGTTGGAGACCTTCTCGCCGCGCTGAAAGCAGAGTTGCACGGCGTAGTAGAGCTTGTCCTGAGTGGGCGAGATGAGCACTGCTCCAGCCCCCGCGCCCTGGTGCGCGAATGCGCCATCGAAATACATGCCCCAGCCGTCTAGAGCCTCGCTCCCTGGGAAAGTGGACCGGTCTTCGCCTTCCTCAAGTGTCGGGGCATCCGTCCATTCCGCCACAAAGTCAGCGAGCGCGACCCCCTTGATGACCCTGGTAGTGCTGAACTCCAACTGGAAAGCTTGCAACTCGATGTTCCACTCAGTGACCCTTCCAGCTGAGTTAGGGCTCCTGAGCACCCTCTCCAATGGGTAGGCTGAGACGACCTTGATAGGGTGGCCCTGGAAGTAGTGTCGCAGCTTGCGCGAGGCCACCAAGAGTGCAAGCAGGAGTTTCGGAGGCATGGGGTAGTGTGCCCTCGCGTCCCGCAGCACGGTGCCGACGAAGTACACCGGGTGTTCAACGAGGGCTGGCACACTGTCGAGGCTCGGGTCCTGTGGAGATTGGGGCATCTCCTGAGGTGGAGGGGTTCCTGAGACCTGACTGTCCTCAGGAGCTTCTGCGACGTTGTCCTGCCAAGCTTGGTCTTCCACCACTGATGCCTTTGCTGCGCCTTCCTGACCATGCGCCACTTCAGCTCCGGCTTGGCGCAGCGCGCCCTTGGCTCGGCGCTCCTCCCGAACCGCCACCAGCACCGCGCTGGTGAAGTACGGGGTGGCGGCAAGGTAGAGTACCAAGGGCTCGAGAGACCGTGGTGCCACCATCACTGGAGGGCTGGTAAGGTATTTCTTGAGGTCTTGGAAGGCCTGGTCGGCCTCCGGGGTCCACACGAACGGGCCCTTCTTCTTCATGAGCTTGAAGAAGGTTAAGGCGCACT
Organism: Aegilops umbellulata; assembly: GCA_032464435.1. Lineage (NCBI taxonomy): Eukaryota > Viridiplantae > Streptophyta > Magnoliopsida > Poales > Poaceae > Aegilops > Aegilops umbellulata. The sequence continues at coordinate 349,243,818 of CP136056.1, forward strand.
CTCCCAGTTCGGAGATGAAACGCCCTAATGCGGTCACCCGCCCAGCTAGCTTCTGCATCTCTTTGAGGGTCTGTGGTGGGCTCATGTCCTCGATGGCCTTGATCTTCTCCGGGTTCGCCTCGATCCCCCTGTGGGATACGAGGAATCCCAGAAGCTTGCCGGAGGGGACGCCGAACACGCACTTCTTCGGGTTAAGCCTCAAGTTCACTTGGCGCAGGCTCTCGAAGGTCTCCTCCAAGTCTTGGATCAACGCCCTCCCCTCGCGAGACTTTACCACTATGTCGTCGATGTAGGCCCCCGTGTATCTCCCGAGCTGCCGCCCTAGGGCGATGTGCATCAGCCGCTGAAAAGTCGCGCCCGCGTTGCGCAGCTGTAACATCCCAAATTTTCAATTTGGAATGTTATACATAGTCATCCATGCATATCATATTTTATTGCATTTCCGTTCCGCAAATCCTCGAAATCCTAAGCAACTCAAGGACCCACGAAGAGAGTTGGGGATTTTCCCAGTTTCCATATTTGATCTCTATCAAATATTGAAACGAGGATTTTGGTTTTAATTATTTTTCTCTCCGAAAAATATTTCATATTAAAGTATATGAGAGGAGATAATATGACTTCTCCAAAATAAATGAAATATTGGAGGAAAAATATTAAAATCATCTATTTGATTTTATTTGGATTTTATTTTCATTAGAAAATTGCACGTTTTTCAAAGTTGCATTTTAGGGCCAAGAAAATGTTCATTTCGTTCTAAATATTTTATTAGGACGGTGAAAATTTATTTTGGAATTTTTAGGTTTTTATTTTATTTTCTAGGATTTTATTTCTGTTGGCGTAATTATTTAAAAAAACCTTTCCCGCGCCCGACTGGGCCGAAGCCCAGCCGAGCCAGGCCGGCCCGCCCGCGCCACCGCCACCCCGTCCCATGCCGCCGCCGGACTCGGGAGAGTCCGAGCCGCCGCCGCCGCCCGACCCCCTCCCCAAGTCGGAGCCGCCGCCAGCCTCCCCCCTTTAGAAGCAACCCCGGGCCCCCCTGGAGCCCCAAGTCGCCGCCGCCTCCCGCCGTAGCCCCGCCGCCCTAGTTTTCTAAAGAAAACCCTTCGGGTTTTTTAGAAAACCCTAGGTTTTATTTTTTTAGATCGGTTTATTTTTCTTTTTTTTGGTTTATTTGTTCAGCGTGAGCGTTCGCTCGTTCATTCGTTCCGACGAACGCGTTCATCGTTTAGTTACAGTTAACGAACGTCCGCTCGTTAAACTGTTCTTCATTTTTCTTTTTCTCGGATTTATTCCGCGATTTTTCTGATCGCAATTTCTGATCGATCTTAATTTCTGTTTATCTTTCCGCTCGTTTATCGGAATCAGGCGATTCAAGCGCCTAGAGTTACTTCTTGAAACCCTCGTTCCGTTTAACCAACTCAAATAAGTTTTTGCTACTGTAAAATTTGACCTAGGTGCAGATTAGTAAACGAAGCTTCTTTCTTTCACCGTTTGAATTTTGTTGCTCTGTTTGATTTGATTCTTTTTGCGAACCGGAGTTCTTAAGTTGAACTTTCTGGTCAACTTCTCTTATTTGAGTTTTGCTTGTGCATCATTGCTTGTTACTTATGTATGCTATTGTTTGCTTGCGATAGAGTTTCCGGAGTGCGAAGCGTGTTATTACGAGTCTCTAGGATTCGCGGAACGTCAACAAGGCAGGTAACACATTGATCATACTCTTTTCATACCCAGTTTTTATGCATTAGTTCCAATCCTCAAACATTGCATGATTAGGATGTCATTAACATGTGGGATGGGAAGTATTTGATGAGGTAGAACCTATTGCCCTGTTATATTCAAACCCTTGGGAGTTACTTCTACGCTTGCTTATATTACTATGCTATGCTATGCTCGTAGACGTGGTTCGGGTTTGAGTGAAATCCATGATAGATGTGAGATTGCTAATTAATGGTTCAACTTAAGGTGGCAACTTAAATTAACATCGGGGTGGACTGAGGCACCTGGGGAACCCAGTGTTGTCTATATTTTTCTGGAAATCCCGGAGTACCCGTGTGATCTTCCTATGGACCGCCACCCAGGCTCAAAGGAAACTGAGATGATTCATGCTAGAAACTTCCGTGTGCAGCCACAAGCTATTATGGGCTCTAGCGTAGTTGAGTAAGTTACGTGAAGCTCTTGAAGATGCAGATCAGCAGGTAGAGGGATGTAGGTTTGGTATGGTCTGTCCGGAGTAGAGAGTTAATGTTTCTAAAAGACTGTGTCTCGGTCATCTGTTTCTCAAACACCATGTAGTGCGAGAAATCCAACGGAGGCGATCGAGTCTTGTGGGGAAAAGTGCGCAAACCTGTGCAGAGTGTACAATCTAATCATGGTTAGCCGTGTCCCCGGTTATGGACAAATCTTGAGTATCTAGTACTTGGGTTATCACATGTATCTCATCATGTTTAATTAATACTGTTGGGTTGTTAATCACTTTAATTGGGATTGAGTTGGAGGAACTTTCTCAATGTTGTTCAACCACCATGATAGTTAAATTAAAATATATTCGTTTGTTGTAGGAAAAAATTGGCTTTTCGGAAAAACTATAACCATAGAGCTTTCCACTAGCCATATATGCATGTAGTGATAGCATTATTTTGTTTATGCTCTACTGTGTTATATTGCCAGCATATTCCATGTGCTGACCCATTTTCGGGCTGCAACGTATTATGTTGCAGACTTTTCAGACGAGGAGTAAGGTTCATTAGGTCGTTGCCGTGCAGCTCAGCTATGCCGTTGGAGTTGATGGACTCACTTTATCTTCCAAGCCTTCCGCTATTATCGTATTAGATGGCCTTAAGCCATCTTATTGTAATAAGTTCTCTCTTGAGACATTCGATGTAATAAGTGTGTGATTGCTACTCTGTTATAAATCCTTCGAGTACTGTGTGTGTCAGCATTACCGATCCAGGGATGACACTGAAGGATAGAGACTTGACCATCTGAGATCGGGTCGCCACAAGATGGTATCAGAGCACACGCTGAGTGTAGGACACGACCACTAAGATAAACCCTAGGTCACACTTCTCTACTCATTTCTGACTCCTCTCCATTTTCTACTCTTTAGGATGACGGAGATGAAGAACAAGTTTGCACAACCGGATGAAGACACACCTTTTGGATGCCACTTGAAGGAAGTCACTAGATACTTGAACATTGGAATACCAAGCTTCACCGGGACGTACAACGGCACTTTACCTGAAGAGGAGCCCTGGATGGTTCAAGTACAAGTTCCTGGAAGGACGTTCTCGCGAACTTCTAAACCCATAGAATTTTCTTTTGAAGCACCCACCTGGAGTCTAGGCAAGAGCATGGCAGCCCACATTACCATGGGACGCATTGGAGAAGTCTACAACAGGGAACTTAAGGACACTATCTACCAAATATGTGGGCGCCGATATGAGCAATGGGAAGTAATTAGCACCAGGAAGGATAGATCCATTGCAGCTTTCATCCAGGAGTTAAACCAGCACATTCGACGTCAGGAAAACCAGATGTGCGCGGACATGATGGACTTGAAGAAGGCGAAGACTAGGATCATCGAACTGGAGGAAGAACTCAAGTTTACTCGTGAAGGATATGAGGAGGAAATCAAGACCCTACTGGAAAAGAATGACGACCTGATAAAGAAGATCAGAGTATTCATGGGAGGACCATCACCGGGAGAAGAAGACGACGATCCCACTTGCCTGAACAACTACATCATCATCGACGACACCGATTCCGATCCTAGTGATGATGACTTCTAAGACGAAGCTGGAGCAGACATCATGGAGTCTTCCACCGATCAAAATTTCTAGATGACCACCATATATTAGTACTATTCCCCCATGTACTTAGTAGTAGTTGAGAACTTTTGCGATAGTTCTAGACCGTTGTATGCCCTTGCTTGATTGATTAAGTGAAATGTTTGTGCTTGTCTCATGTGCATATGGGTAGTGCTTTCTCATTAGACCCCATTCTTCTATTCTAATCTCTTCCCTCTTGTCACATCCTACCTAGTTCATGCATTAGAGTGTGCATCATGTTTTCTTTTGACAAGAAAATTGAAATGGGGAAGGCAGAACCCCCAGCACCCCTCCTGAATCTACTAGGGTTTACTAAAATCTTTTTCAATGAACCTGAAATGCCCTTCTAAAATGTTCATCATCTTTGCTTTGGTCTTAAACCTCTGGCAAAAATAGTGCCCATTTTTCTAGGTCAACAAAAGGTCATTGAATTAATGCATTGATATTTGAATTTGGGCATTTAAAATTTATAAAATATTTCAAATGCTCAAATATCTCCAAACTAAAATGTTCCTTGCTGGAAATATTCCAACTAAGGACCAGGTGCAGTTTGGTGATTTTTGGAGTTGTGCTAGTATTTTTAATAAGTCTACAAAGTTACAAAAGAAATAGAAAAGAAAACAAAAGTCAGAAAAGACTTACCTGGCGCCTGCAACCGGCCCACCTGCCGGCCCAGCCCAGCTGCCGCGCCAGCGAGCTGCTTGGCTCGGCCAGGCAGGCACGCAGGTGCTCGACGCCGGCACCAGCGAGCGCCACGCAGCTCCCCGCCGCCCTGCTTCACCTCCTCGCCGCCTCGCTGCCCTGGATGAGTTCCACGTCGTCGCCTCGAGCCCCTGGACACGCCGTTCGCCCCTGCCTCGCCTCCCTCGCTCTCCCCCGCCATGGCCGACGCCATCGTCGCCGCTCCGCTGTCATAGCCGTAGCCACCGTCGTCCCCGTGCCACGAGACCGTGTCCAACCTCTCCGCCGTCGTCGACTTCGTCGAGCAGCACGAGCCCGAGCGCTCGCGTGCCCAGAAGCCACCGCACCGACCCCACCCGAGTCCACCGTCGCCGGAGATCCCCTTCAACGCCGTCGCCGCACCAGCTCGTCCCCGACCACGTTGTCTGGCTCTGCGAGTTCGCTGTGAGCATAGCCACCTCCCCATCCTCTCCTTTCCTCTTCTCGTGCACCACAGCGACTGCACGTAGTTCAACCGCACGCGCCGCCGCGGAGCTCGTCGCCGACGAGGCTCCGGCCACCCAATGGCCGCACCACCCTGTCCACTAGTCTCACCGCACACCCAGGGGCCCGACGCATCACTCCACGCGCCTCGCCGTGCCCCGCAGCCCCGGTTTCACCTTCGCCCGAGCTCCGGCGCCGCCAAACTCGTCGCCGGGGCCAACTCCGGCCACCCCGACCCCAACTGACTCCACCAGTAGCCGCGGTTCGTTCCCAGGAGTGCGTAGATGCCTTCCGCGCCCCATTTGTGGCCGGAACGGCCAAATCCACTCTGCTCCGCCGCGTCTGGCCTCGCCGGCGGCTAGACGCCGGCGAGTTGACCCTGACCGTTGACTGGTGGGCCCTGGTTGACTCTGAGGAGTGAATGACAGGTGGGGCCCCCTTCTGTTAATCACCAGATTAGTTTTAACTAATTAAACTAGTTTAATTATCCACTGACATGCGGGTCCCACTGGTCAGTTGACCTGGACCGGCTGTTGACTTGCTGAGGTCAGCATGACCTCATGCTGACGCCACAATTAATTTTCTGGATTTATTTTTGCACAGGAAATTCCAGAAATTAGTTCAAACTTCAAAAATTCATAGAAAATTATCTATAACTCCAAATGCAAAGTTTTATATATGAAAAATTATCAGAAAAATCCAACCTATCCATTGGTACTGGTTTCATGCATGTCAGAACAAGTTAAACCCACTGTTTAGGCATTACAAGTTGATACACTAATATGATCTTCATAAATGAGCTACCATTTGAATCTTGGTTCAAATGGGTTCATTCCCTTCTGGTTTAACTTGCACTAGGTCAGGGCACATCCATATTGCCATGTCACAGCATGCATCATATTGTTGCATATCGTCATGTATTGATTGTGTTCCGATGTGTTCTTCGTGGTAGGTTCTGCCTCCGAGGATATCTCCGAGTATCCAACTGAAGGGCAGTATCCCACGACCACTCCATCAGGCAAGCAAACCATTGATCATTCTGATACAAACCCATGTTCTCGCTTCTGCTCTCGTTACTGCATTAAGACAACGCGTTTCAAACTGCTGTGTGTCGCGGTAGTTGAACCCACTTCCTTTGCATGACCTGTCATTGCCACAGTAACTAGATGAAACCCACTAGCATGTGTAGGAGTTGATTGAGCCAATACATGTGTATGTGTGTTCCTACCATGCTATGCTTGCTATGCTTAGAGTTGTGTCAGGTCTGGCTCATCGGGATGATGATCCGGAGTGAAAGGTTGTATCGTTGTCAATAGTGTGGAAGTGTTGAACACGATTTGGTAAAGGAATCGATGGAAGGCCATGTAGGAGTACATGGTGGGTTGTTTCATTGAGGCCGTTCTTAAGAACTGAGATCTGTGTGTGTGATTTAAGACTCAGCTACTACCACGCATTGGGCCCGAAACCAATGGACCCTCTCGGCTTCTTGATCACGCTTGTCCTCTGTCCAGGAGTTGCAAAGTAGTTTCTGGTGTTTGTAGCATGCTGGGGGCCGCACGCGGCGCTGACCATCGGGGTGGGCTGTGTTGCGGTAGGCACGTGGCACGGTGTACCGACTCGCCCGTTTGGTGTCTCGGAACCCTGTTCACATCGTTCGGGGCCGTTAGTGGAAACCTCGGCCGGACTCCCTGCGGATGGAACCCGAATAGGCGATAAACCTGGACTAGAGACTTGAGTGTTTAGGTAGGCCGTGGCCGACACCCTCGCTGGGCTTCCGCTTGAAGGTTGCCGAGTACATGTCGTGTAAACGGCGATAAGTGGTGAGAGCGTGTGTGAAGAAGTACACCCCTGCAGGGTATAAATCTATTCGAATAGCCGCGTCCGCGGTAAAGGACTACTTGGTCACCTATACAGTTCATAGATAAGTTAAATGGATACTACTAAAAATCTCAAGATAAGTGTGAGTACCGCGGATGGCCCTCTCGTAGGATGGCGAGAGAGGATCCACGGTGGAGTATTGTGATGGTGATAGTGGACTCGTGTGCGACAAATGTTTTACAAGTGGTGTCTTTCGTAGGATAGCTTAGCCAAGAGTCAAAGCTGGCTTGCTGCAATAACCCCACTACCTTCTTGAGAATGTGCATGTATAGTAGGTTCCTGTTGTAAGACTTGCTGAGTACCTCCGTACTCATGTTGCTTTAATCATGTTTTTCAGACGACTGCACCAACCCCTCTGATGGGTTCTATGTAGACCTCGACGTTGACGAGTGACTTATCACCCAGGTGGTGATCCAAGACTTGTGAAGGGTCGTTGTAGATAGACAGGCTTCGTCAAGCCTTCTTTCTTTCTAGTGTCTGTACTCAGACTACTTTGCTTCCGCATGTGCTTGTATGATATGTATGGCTCCTCGGAGCCTTCTAAATAAAGTACTTGAGTCGTAGAGTACTGTTGTGATGCCATGTTGTATTTACTCATATCGGCATATTGTGTGTATGATTGAAATGCTTGGTATGAGTGGGATCCGACTATCTAGTTGTTTATCCTTGGCAGCCTTTCATATGGGGAAATGTAAGTCTTGTGCTTCTGAGCGATAGTAGTCCGCTACAGCCCGGTTCACCGGAGTCCTGCTAGCCCAGCACTACTGCTTGGACACTTGACTGGCCGGCATGTGTTTCACGTCGTTCCTATGTCTGTCCCTTCGGGGAAATGTCACGCGCTGTTATTCGGAGTCCTGCCTAGCCTGCTACAGCCCGGGTTACCGGAGTCCTGTTAGCCCAGTGCTACAGCCCGAATAGATACGTTGATGACCGACATGTTCGATGTGATTCATGTATGCCTGTCCTCATAGGCTAGCGCCGCTTTGGGTTCACGACTAGCCATGTCGGCCCGGGTTCTCTGTCATATGGATGCTAGCGACACTATCATATACGTGAGCCAAAAGGCGCAAACGGTCCCGGGCCAGGTAAGGTGGCAGCCGTGGGAGTACTGTGCGTGAGGCCGCAAAGTGATATGATGTGTTACACGCTGGATCGATGTGGCTTAGGATCGGGGTCCTGACAGCGTTGGTATCAGAGCCGGACTGCCTGTAGGTTCGCTAAGCCAAACTGGTCGATGTCGAGTCTAGAAATGCTTTAGTTATATGTAGGGGAATTGATTGTGGGAGGGAACGTAAGGCTCTTTTACTCCTTTACCTTATGCCCTCTATTCTGAGTCATTCTCTTCTCATTCTACGTGGGTTAAGGATTAGGCTCTCTTCTCTCTATCAGGTTCACGTGTTACTAAATCCGTAGTAACCTATAGGATTGTTGGTTCAACCCAGTTCAGTTCCACTAAAGTTTAGTATGTTGCCATTTGAACCGGAACCTTGATATGATATTGTTGAGTGGTTTCGCAAACTGTTGTGGATGTCTCAAGTCTTTTTCTGAGCATTTACAGCCGTTATGCTGTCCAATTTCATCCAGAAATTCTAAAGCCTTTGCACTATTTTGTGCTTTCAGATGGCTACCCGTCCCCAAAACCAAGTGGTTCGTCTGACCCGTTGCATCGGTGTATGTGGTCATACCGCCATGTTGGTTCGAGTGATGGTTGAGGCAGGTTACCGATGGTACCCTGAATACACCGTCGAAGAGCAGTTTAGAGATTTTAACCAGAGCCAATATCTGTGCACGGTCAGGATATATCCATCTTATCCCGGAGCCACGGAACCACTCCACTGTTCTTATGGACTCGGGATCACTATTGGGATGTCCGTTCAAGATGCAGCCTACTCGATGATGACCATTATGCGAGCTAGAACTGCCTTGTTGAGCAACACTGATTTTCGCTACATGCCAGCATCCCTCCCTGGGGCGCATGGTTACCTTCAGGGCATGTACAGTGATGCATCCCATGAGGACTCACTCCTTTGCACCACTACTGAGATGTTGGAAGATAAGGACCGTGAAAACCGGGCCTTGCGTATGGAGCTCTTTAATGCTCGTGCTGATCATTGGGCCACCTTGACGAGGTTTGCACCTGCTGTGCAAGCCGGATACATGGACACGAGAGACTTGTACCCTGTGCGGGCTAGTCTGCCAGACTTCATGGAATGGCGTGAGGTGGGAGGCATCACCCCTCCTCGTGGACCTCTTCTGCGGCCATCTGTTGGACCGAGGCCGCACCCAAGTCCCTATGGTCCACAAGCACCGCAGGACCGTCTGTTCCCAGATGACCATGTTCCGCTTCCAGGTCTGGGGGGTGATTTCTATGAGGACTTCTACGGAGCCGTCTGAGCTAGTAGTAGTCTCGCTAGTATTGTAATAGTTGTATGTCCACCGTCCTGCGTGATTGTGGAATATAACTTAGTGTGTATCAATTCCGGAGGTGTAGAAAAATAATGTATAGGAGCTTGGAATGCCTCCGATGAGATGTAACGTCTTTCGTCTTAGTTGTACTTCAGCTTGAGTTTGTACTAAACTATGTATGACGTGTATGACCGTTGGTATATATATGGCAGTTTCTATATTACCATGTCATACGGATGATCATCTCTGCATTCCTTGTTACCCATTACATTCCGCACTTCCTTGGCCAGATTTTGCCATCCTGGTTTAAATCGCTGTTTTGTTTTCCCAGGATGGTCAACACCCGCAGCAACCCTGCTGCTTCGGAGCAGGGAGAAGCTAGTGCACCTAGAGAGGAAAGTCTGCCTCAACCACCTTCTCTGGCCGAAGTGATGCTGGAGGCAGAGCGCAACAGGCGCGACACCAACCGCTTGTTAGAGCGGATTGAGCAGAACACTGCACGCCAGCAGAGGATCAATTCGGTGTCCATCAATGACTTTGTCAAGCTGTACCCGCCAAAGTTCAATCATTCCATCGAACCTCTCGATGCGGATGACTGGCTCCGCAGCATCGCCCACAAGCTACGTTCTGCCAACGTGGCTGAAGATGATAAAGTCACCTTTGCTGCCTATCACCTTGAAGGTCCTGCCAGCCTTTGGTGGGAGAATTATGAAGCTATGCGCCCGGTCGGCCAACTCACTACTTGGGCTGATTTCAGTGCCGCTTTTCGTGAGCATCATATCTCGGAAGGCCTCATGGATCGCAAGAGGGAGGAGTTCTGTAACTTCACCCAGGGGAAGCTGACTGTGGATGCATACAGTCGCGAGTTTGGGAAGCTTGCACGCTATGCTCCCGAAGAGGTATCCACCGATGCCAAGAAGCAGGCAAGGTTCCGCAAGGGACTTAGCCCTGAGCTCCGACGTGACCTTCGTCTGCATGAATGCATTTCTTTTCCGAAGCTAGTCAATAAGGCCATCAGTGCCGAGACGGGGCAGAACGATTTTGAAGCTTCACGTAAGCACTCCCGTGACTATGGATCTTCATCCGGCTCTGGATCTCAGAAGCGCCGGGTCTGGATTCCAAATTCTGCTATGCCACCCAGGTATACCCCGAGGCCATCCTTTGAGGCGCCTCGTCCCAATCAACAGTATGTGCCGCCCAAGACTTTTGGTGGCCCCACTGCCAATACTGCTCCATGCCCCAATATGATAACTTGCTTCAAGTGTGGTGAGCCGGGCCACTACATCCGTGAGTGTCCCCAAAACAACCCCAGCCAGTTCGGAAAGTCTGTTGGACGTGGTAAGTCAACAGCGAAGGTGCTTGTCGCCAAGCCAGCCACCACTGCTCGTGGCCATGTCAACTACGTTTCAGCTGAAGAAACTCAAGAGGACCCCAACGTCGTTCTCGGTACGCTCCTTGTTAATTGCCATCCAGCAACTGTTCTCTTTGATACTGGAGCATCTCATTCATTTATTTCTCAGAGCTATGCTCGTTTGCACAACACCACCTTTTGTGACATGCCCACCTCCATGGTAATTCAAACCCCTGGTTCTAAGTGGCAAACCTCTAGAATCAGCCATGGAAATGAAATTCTTGTTGACAGATTGGTCTTCCTTGCGTCACTAATAGCTCTCAAGTCCTCAGACATTAACATCATCTTGGGTATGGACTGGATGTCAGCTCATTACGCCAAGATTGACTGCTCAACTAGAACTGTTCAACTTACCCATCCATCGGGCAAGACAGTCAACGTTTTGACCCGAGTATCGGAGCGTCAGCTCTACTCTCTAAATGCCAATCCCCTTCCAGACCTCGAAGATATTCCGGTAGTCCGTGACTTCCCGGATGTCTTTCCAAAGGAACTGCCAGGTGTTCCACCTGACAGAGATGTCGAGTTCGTGATAGACCTTGTTCCAGGAACCGTTCCAATCTCTAGAAGACCTTATAAGATGGCACCCCTAGAACTAGCTGAGCTTAAGAAACAACTCGATGAGTCCTTGCAAAAGGGTTTCATCCGTCCTAGTTCATCTCCATGGGCTTGCCCCGTCCTCTTCGTCAAGAAGAAGGATGGAACGGATCGGATGGTTGTAGATTACCGACCTGTCAATTTGGTCACTATCAAGAACAAGTATCCGCTCCCCAGGATCAACGATCTGTATGACCAGCTCGCTGGATCCTCAGTCTTTTCCAAGATGGATTTGAGGTTGGGCTACCATCAAATCAAAATCAAGAACGGGGACATTCCCAAAACGGCTTTCGTCACTCGTTACGGCCAATACGAGTACACCGTCATGTCCTTCGGTTTAACCAATGCTCCAGCCACCTTCTCTCGGTTAATGAACTCGATCTTCATGGAGTACTTGGATAAATTCGTCGTTGTATACCTCGATGATATACTCATCTACTCCAAGAATGAGGAAGAACATGTCGAACATCTAAGGCTAGTATTGATGAAACTTCGAGAGCATCGCCTTTATGCCAAATTCTCCAAGTGCGAATTCTGGTTGCCAGAAGTGACCTATCTGGGCCATGTAATCTCTGGCAAGGGCATTGCTGTCAATCCCGAGCGAGTTCAAGCTGTCCTTGACTGGACTCCACCCGAAACGGTCAAGCAAGTTCGGAGTTTTCTTGGTTTAGCGAGCTATTGCCGCCGCTTCGTCGAGAATTTTTCCAAAGTTGCTAAGCCTCTAACTGAACTCCTCAAGAAAGATAAAAAGTTCGAGTGGACCCCACAGTGCGAGTTCAGCTTTCAGGAACTGAAAAGACGCCTGACATCTGCTCCCGTACTGGTACCACCAGATTTTTCTAAGGACTTTGTTGTCTATTGCGACGCCTCGCGACAAGGACTAGGTTGCATACTCATGCAAGATCGTCATGTGATTGCCTACGCATCTCGACAGTTGCGTCCACATGAGGATAATTATCCTACTCATGATCTAGAGCTTGCAGCAGTAGTCCATGCACTCAAAACCTGGCGACATTACCTTCTGGGTAATCGTTGCGAAATCTACACTGATCACCAAAGTTTGAAATATATCTTCACCCAACCGGATTTGAATCTCAGGCAAAGACGTTGGGTCGAGTTGTTCTCGGATTACGACTTAGGAATAACTTACACCCCAGGCAAAGCCAATGTCATGGCTGATGCACTAAGTCGTAAATCTTATTGTAACAACTTGATGTTACAACAAGGTCAACCACTTCTCCACGAGGAATTTCATAAGCTTAACCTTCACATTGTTCCTCGAGGATTCCTTTCCACCCTGGTGGCGGAACCTAACCTTACGGATCAGATCATCAAGGCACAAAAGGTGGATCCGGGAATGTCCCGTATCAAGAGAAACATCAAGAAGGGAGTTGCTGATTGTTTCTCCATTGATGATCAAGGTGTTGTGTTCTTTGGAAACCGTCTAGTGGTTCCCAAGGTACGCAACTTGAGGCGATTGATCCTTAAGGAAGCTCATGAATCCCCTCTCACCATTCATCCCGGTAGCACTAAGATGTATCAAGACCTACGCCAGAGGTTTTGGTGGACTAGGATGAAGAGAGAAATCGCTCAATACATTGCTAGTTGCGACGTCTGTCGTCGTGTCAAAGCAGAGCATCAACGGCCCGCTGGCACCCTTCAACCATTGCAGATTCCTGAATGGAAATGGGATAAAATCGGTATGGATTTCATTACCGGGTTTCCCAGAACCAAAAGAGGGAATAATGCTATCTTCGTTGTTGTCGATCGTCTTTCCAAAGTAGCCCACTTCTTACCTGTTCGCGAGAGTATAACCGCTAGCCAGCTAGCGGATTTGTACATCTCTCGAATAGTATCTCTCCATGGTGTTCCATTGGAAATTAATTCAGACCGTGGAAGTCTTTTCACCTCTCGATTTTGGGAAAGTTTCCAAAATGCTATGGGGACTCGTCTCTCCTTTAGCACCGCCTTCCATCCTCAGTCAAGTGGTCAAGTAGAACGAGTCAATCAAATTCTGGAGGATATGCTCCGAGCTTCTGTCATCTCTTTCGGTATGAATTGGGAGAAGTGCCTTCCATTCGCCGAGTTCGCTTATAACAACAGTTATCAAGCTAGCTTGGGTAAAGCTCCTTTCGAAGTTCTTTATGGACGAAAATGTCGGACGCCTCTTAACTGGTCAGAAACCGGCGAGAGACAACTCTTTGGCCCGGACATGATCCAGGATGCAGAAGAGCAGGTTCGCATTATTCGTGAGAAGTTGAAAACCGCCCAGTCTCGACAAAAGAGTCAGTATGACCGCAAGCATAAGCCCATGGCTTATGAAGTCAGCGAGATGGCTTATCTTCGGGTTACACCTTTAAAGGGAACCCATCGATTCGGTATCAAAGGCAAATTGGCTCCTCATTACATTGGACCTTTTCGCATTCTTGCCAAACGAGGGGAAGTTGCCTACCAATTGGAACTACCTCCGCATCTCTCCAGAGTCCATGATGTCTTCCACGTTTCTCAACTCAGGCGCTGCTTCGCGGATCCTATCCGTGGAGTGGACCACGAAACGCTTGATCTCCAAGATAACCTCACTTATCGGGAATACCCCGTTCGTATCCTTGATCAAGCCGAGCGTACCACTCGACGCCACAATATCAAGTTTCTCAAGGTCCAATGGTCACACCATTCCGAGCAAGAAGCTACATGGGAAAGGGAGGATCGTCTTCGACTTGAGTATCCCACCTTCTTTCCGACAGATCCTAAATCTCGGGACGAGATTCTTTTGAGTGGGGGTGAGTTGTCACATCCTACCTAGTTCATGCATTAGAGTGTGCATCATGTTTTCTTTTGACAAGAAAATTGAAATGGGGAAGGCAGAACCCCCAGCACTCCTCCTGAATCTACTAGGGTTTACTAAAATCTTTTTCAATGAACCTGAAATGCCCTTCTAAAATGTTCATCATCTTTGCTTTGGTCTTAAACCTCTGGCAAAAATAGTGCCCATTTTTCTAGGTCAACAGAAGGTCATTGAATTAATGCATTAATATTTGAATTTGGGCATTTAAAATTTATAAAATATTTCAAATGCTCAAATATCTCCAAACTAAAATGTTCCTTGCTGGAAATATTCCAACTAAGGACCAGGTGCAGTTTGGTGATTTTTGGAGTTGTGCTAGTATTTTTAATAAGTCTACAAAGTTACAAAAGAAATAGAAAAGAAAAAAAAAGTCAGAAAAGACTTACCTGGCGCCTGCAACCGGCCCACCTGCCGGCCCAGCCCAGCTGCCGCGCCAGCGAGCTGCTTGGCTCGGCCAGGCAGGCACGCAGGTGCTCGACGCCGGCACCAGCGAGCGCCACGCAGCTCCCCGCCGCCCTGCTTCACCTCCTCGCCGCCTCGCTGCCCTGGATGAGTTCCACGTCGTCGCCTCGAGCCCCTGGACACGCCGTTCGCCCCTGCCTCGCCTCCCTCGCTCTCCCCCGCCATGGCCGACGCCATCGTCGCCGCTCCGCTGTCATAGCCATAGCCACCGTCGTCCCCGTGCCACGAGACCGTGTCCAACCTCTCCGCCGTCGTCGACTTCGTCGAGCAGCACGAGCCCGAGCGCTCGCGTGCCCAGAAGCCACCGCACCGACCCCACCCGAGTCCACCGTCGCCGGAGATCCCCTTCAACGCCGTCGCCGCACCAGCTCGTCCCCGACCACGCTGTCTGGCTCTGCGAGTTCGCTGTGAGCATAGCCACCTCCCCATCCTCTCCTTTCCTCTTCTCGTGCACCACAGCGACTGCACGTAGTTCAACCGCACGCGCCGCCGCGGAGCTCGTCGCCGACGAGGCTCCGGCCACCCAATGGCCGCACCACCGTGTCCACTAGTCTCACCGCACACCCAGGGGCCCGACGCATCACTCCACGCGCCTCGTCGTGCCCCGCAGCCCCGGTTTCACCTTCGCCCGAGCCCCGGCGCCGCCAAACTCGTCGCCGGGGCCAACTCCGGCCACCCCGACCCCAACTGACTCCACCAGTAGCCGCGGTTCATTCCCAGGAGTGCGTAGATGCCTTCCACGCCCCATTTGTGGCCGGAACGGCCAAATCCACTCTGCTCCGCCGCGTCTGGCCTCGCCGGCGGCTAGACGCCGGCGAGTTGACCCTGACCGTTGACTGGTGGGCCCTGGTTGACTCTGAGGAGTGAATGACAGGTGGGGCCCCCTTCTGTTAATCACCAGATTAGTTTTAACTAATTAAACTAGTTTAATTATCCACTGACATGCGGGTCCCACTGGTCAGTTGACCTGGACCGGCTGTTGACTTGCTGAGGTCAGCATGACCTCATGCTGACGCCACAATTAATTTTCTGGATTTATTTTTGCACAGGAAATTCCAGAAATTAGTTCAAACTTCAAAAATTCATAGAAAATTATCTATAACTCCAAATGCAAAGTTTTATATATGAAAAATTATCAGAAAAATCCAACCTATCCATTGGTACTGGTTTCATGCAAGTCAGAACAAGTTAAACCCACTGTTTAGGCATTACAAGTTGATACACTAATATGATCTTCATAAATGAGCTACCATTTGAATCTTGGTTCAAATGGGTTCATTCCCTTCTGGTTTAACTTGCACTAGGTCAGGGCACATCCATATTGCCATGTCACAGCATGCATCATATTGTTGCATATCGTCATGTATTGATTGTGTTCCGATGTGTTCTTCGTGGTAGGTTCTGCCTCCGAGGATATCTCCGAGTATCCAACTGAAGGGCAGTATCCCACGACCACTCCATCAGGCAAGCAAACCATTGATCATTCCGATACAAACCCATGTTCTCGCTTCTGCTCTCGTTACTGCATTAAGACAACGCGTTTCAAACTGCTGTGTGTCGCGGTAGTTGAACCCACTTCCTTTGCATGACCTGTCATTGCCACAGTAACTAGATGAAACCCACTAGCATGTGTAGGAGTTGATTGAGCCAATACATGTGTATGTGTGTTCCTACCATGCTATGCTTGCTATGCTTAGAGTTGTGTCAGGTCTGGCTCATCGGGATGATGATCCGGAGTGAAAGGTTGTATCGTTGTCAATAGTGTGGAAGTGTTGAACACGATTTGGTAAAGGAATCGATGGAAGGCCATGTAGGAGTACATGGTGGGTTGTTTCATTGAGGCCGTTCTTAAGAACTGAGATCTGTGTGTGTGATTTAAGACTCAGCTACTACCACGCATTGGGCCCGAAACCAATGGACCCTCTTGGCTTCTTGATCACGCTTGTCCTCTGTCCAGGAGTTGCAAAGTAGTTTCTGGTGTTTGTAGCATGCTGGGGGCCGCACGCGGCGCTGACCATCGGGGTGGGCTGTGTTGCGGTAGGCATGTGGCACGGTGTACCGACTCGCCCGTTTGGTGTCTCGGAACCCTGTTCACATCGTTCGGGGCCGTTAGTGGAAACCTCGGCCGGACTCCCTGCGGATGGAACCCGAATAGGCGATAAACCTGGACTAGAGACTTGAGTGTTTAGGTAGGCCGTGGCCGACACCCTCGCTGGGCTTCCGCTTGAAGGTTGCCGAGTACATGTCGTGTAAACGGCGATAAGTGGTGAGAGCGTGTGTGAAGAAGTACACCCCTGCAGGGTATAAATCTATTCGAATAGCCGCGTCCGCGGTAAAGGACTACTTGGTCACCTATACAGTTCATAGATAAGTTAAATGGATACTACTAAAAATCTCAAGATAAGTGTGAGTACCGCGGATGGCCCTCTCGTAGGATGGCGAGAGAGGATCCACGGTGGAGTATTGTGATGGTGATAGTGGACTCGTGTGCGACAAATGTTTTACAAGTGGTGTCTTTCGTAGGATAGCTTAGCCAAGAGTCAAAGCTGGCTTGCTGCAATAACCCCACTACCTTCTTGAGAATGTGCATGTATAGTAGGTTCCTGTTGTAAGACTTGCTGAGTACCTCCGTACTCATGTTGCTTTAATCATGTTTTTCAGACGACTGCACCAACCCCTCTGATGGGTTCTATGTAGACCTCGACGTTGACGAGTGACTTATCACCCAGGTGGTGATCCAAGACTTGTGAAGGGTCGTTGTAGATAGACAGGCTTCGTCAAGCCTTCTTTCTTTCTAGTGTCTGTACTCAGACTACTTTGCTTCCGCATGTGCTTGTATGTTTGTATGACTTGAGTGTTGGGTCATGTGACCCCTATCTGTATGGATGATATGTATGGCTCCTCGGAGCCTTCTAAATAAAGTACTTGAGTCGTAGAGTACTGTTGTGATGCCATGTTGTATTTACTCATATCGGCATATTGTGTGTATGATTGAAATGCTTGGTATGAGTGGGATCCGACTATCTAGTTGTTTATCCTTGGCAGCCTTTCATATGGGGAAATGTAAGTCTTGTGCTTCTGAGCGATAGTAGTCCGCTACAGCCCGGTTCACCGGAGTCCTGCTAGCCCAGCACTACTGCTTGGACACTTGACTGGCCGGCATGTGTTTCACGTCGTTCCTATGTCTGTCCCTTCGGGGAAATGTCACGCGCTGTTATTCGGAGTCCTGCCTAGCCTGCTACAGCCCGGGTTACCGGAGTCCTGTTAGCCCAGTGCTACAGCCCGAATAGATACGTTGATGACCGACATGTTCGATGTGATTCATGTATGCCTGTCCTCATAGGCTAGCGCCGCTTTGGGTTCACGACTAGCCATGTCGGCCCGGGTTCTCTGTCATATGGATGCTAGAGACACTATCATATACATGAGCCAAAAGGCGCAATCGGTCCCGGGCCAGGTAAGGTGGCAGCCGTGGGAGTACCGTGCGTGAGGCCGCAAAGTGATATGATGTGTTACACGCTGGATCGATGTGGATTAGGATCGGGGTCCTGACACCTCTAAACCCATCAGATGCCTCCGAGACGTGACACCGGTTTTGCTTTCCACCGGAGCACACCCAGTTGATCCAGCAGCAGAATGCATTGATGCAATTGCTAGTTCAGAACCAGGGCAACAACAACAACAACAACAACAACAACAACAACAACAACAACAACAACAACAACAACAACAACAACAACAACAACAACAACAACAACAACAACAACAACAACAACAACAACAACAACAACAACAACAATAACCCGCCACCAGTGGACAACCTAGCCCATTTTCTAAGGTTACAGCCGCCGGTGTTTTCCAGTAGCATCGAGCCAATAGTTGCTGATGATTGGCTACGCCGTATTGGAAGGGAGTTGACCACCGCAAGTTGCACAGATGCTGAGAAGGTGCGCTTTGCCGCACATCAATTGGATGGACTAGCAGCCTCATGGTGGGAGAATTACACGACCACTTTCCCTGTAGCCAATATTACTTGGGACCAGTTTCAACAAGCCTTCTGCACAGCCCACGTCTCAACTGGAGCTATGCAGATGAAGAAGCGGGAGTTCCGCAACCTACGCCAGGGGAACCGTACTGTGGCTCTGTACGTGGATGATTTTAGCAAGTTATCACGCTATGCCCCTGATGATGTGGCCACAGATGCCGCGAAGCAGGACAAGTTTATGGAAGGGCTGAATGATGAGATGAGCATGTAGTTGATGGTAACAACCTTCAACAACTACCAAGAGTTGGTAGATAAGGCTCTTATGATTGAAGGGAAGCAGTAGCAGATTGAGAACCGCAAGAGAAAGTATGGACAAGGGAAGTATAACTCAGGAGCTCAGCAGAAGCCTCGCCTAACCCCGAACTCGGAAGGACTTGTTCATAACCATGGAGGTCACAACCACACTAGAGGAGGATCGCATAACCACAATGGTTCGAATAATGGGAATGGGAACGGAGCCAACAATAATCAAAACCGCCCCAATCCAGCCACATCCGCCAAAAGGGACTTAAGTCATGTTACTTGTTTCAAGTGCGGGAAGACTGGACACTGCGCCACGGAGTGCCGTGAAGGAAAGAATGGAAACGGAAATGGGAGCGCTGGGAAGAAGCCCAATCCATTCAACAAAGGACAAGTGAACCACGTTAACGTGGAGGAGGTTGAAGAGCAGCCAGACGCGGTAATAGGTAAGTTTTTGGTTAAGTCATTTACCGCTCTTGTTCTTTTCGATACTGGTGCATCGCATTCATACATATCAAGGGGATTCGTGGATAAGTTTAAACTACCAACCCAAACCCTTAGGACCCCTCTGTTAGTGAGCTCACCCGGAGCAGAATACATGGCTAGCCGATGCTGCGACCAGATACCCTTAACCATTGGCACACATGTTTTCCCGTCCGACCTAATTATCTTGGAGTCACAAGGATTGGATGTGATATTAGGTATGGACTGGATGTCAAAGTTTGGAGGAAGTATTGACTGTGCTAGTAAGTCGATTTATCTTACCACCCCGGAGGGAAAAGGATTAAGTATGTGTCTAGGCATGTGCCTAGGAGGAGCCAAGTGAATGCCCTTACGGGAGTTGTTCAGGAGGAAGTGCCTGTAGTGAAGGATTACCCGGATGTTTTTCCAGAGGAGTTACCAGGCATGCCACCAGATAGAGACATTGAGTTTTTGATAGAGTTGTTGCCAGGTACAGGACCAATATCCAAGAGCCCTATCGGATGCCCGCGAATGATCTGGAGGAAATTAAGAAACAGATCGAGGAGTTATTGGAGAAAGGATACATTCGAAGAAGTTCATCACCTTGGGGAGCCCCTGTGCTTTTGGTTGAGAAGAAGGATAAATCCGTAAGGATGGTTGTTGATTATCGAGCCTTGAATGAAGTGTCGATTAAGAACAAGTACCCACTGTCGATGATCAACGATCTATTTGATCAGTTGCGAGGAGCTAAAGTGTTTTCGAAGATCGATTTGCGATCGGGATATCATCAGTTGAAGATACGAGAGAAGGATATACCAAAGACAGCGTTCACAACACGGTATGGATTATACGAGTACACGGTCATGTCATTTGGACTGACTAATGCCCCTGCATATTTCATGAGCATGATGAACAAAGTGTTCATGGAGTATTTGGACAAGTTTGTTGTGGTGTTTATTGATGATATTATGGTATACTCGAAGAACGAGGAGGAGCACAAGGAACATTTGCGCTTAGTTCTCGAGAAACTCAGGGAACACCAGTTGTATGCTAAGTTTAGCAAATGCGATTTTTGGTTGAAGGAAGTCGGATTCCTTGGACATGTTATATCAAGAGAAGGTATAGTAGTAGACCCCAGCAAAGTTCAGTCAGTCACTGAATGGTTGGCACCCACCTCAGTTATCGAGATCTGCAGTTTTCTTTGACTCGTAGGATACTACCGGAGATTCATTGAGAACTTTTCCAAGATTGCGAAGCCAATGACTGAAATATTAAAGAAGGATACTAAGTTTAAATGGACAGAAGATTGCAAGGCAAGTTTCTAGGAGTTGAAGAAACGTTTGACTACAGCGCCAGTGCTAACACTGCCAGATATACATAAGGAGTTCCAAGTGTATTGCGGCGCCTCACGCTTAGGACTTGGATGTGTGCTTATGTAGGATGGAAGAGTTGTTTCGTATGTCTCATGACAACTAAAACCTCATGAGTTGAACTATGCCGCGCATGATTTGGAGTTAGCAGCCGTAGTGCATGCATTGAAGACCTGGAGACATTACCTTATTGGAAACCGTTGTGATGTATACATGGACCATAAGAGTTTGAAGTACATTTTCACCCAGAAGGAACTGAACCTTAGACAGAGGAGATGGTTGAAGCTTATCAAGGATTATGACATGAAGCTACACTATTATCCAGGAAAGGCCAATGTCGTAGCAGACGCCTTGAGCCAGAAGAGTTATGCTAATATCCTTAAAAGTAAGGAACTGCCGAAGGAGTTAGCAGAGGATATCATGGAACTTTGATTAGAGATTGTCCCTAGAGGATTCGTTGCGACAATGGAGGTCTAGTCGACATTGCTGGACAAGATACGGAAGCTCAGAAGGATGACAAAGAGATTGCCGAGATAAAGGAGAAGATGGGAAAAGGAAAGGCCAAAGGTTTTCGTGAGGATGAGCACGATACGTTATGGTTTGAGGACCGAGTTTATGTGCCCAATAACCAGGAGATCAGGAAGTTAATACTTCAAGAGGTCATGACTCACCATACTCGATACACCCCGGAAACACCAAGATGTATTTGGATTTGAAGGAACGTTTCTGGTGGACCAATATGAAAAAGGATATTGCCGAGTATGTAGCCGTATGTGATGTATGTCAGAGAGTGAAGGCAGAGCATCAGAAGCCAGCAGGACTGTTACAGCTTATGCCGATACCCGAATGGAAGTGGGATAAACTTGGCATGGACTTTATCACCGGATTTCCTAGGACTAAAGCAGGATATGATTCCATATGGGTAGTATTCGATCGCTTGACCAAAGTGGATAACTTCATCCCAGTGAAAACCACTTATACAAGTGCGAAGTTGGCCAAGATATAAATGTCCAGGATCGTATGTCTGCATGGAGTTCCGAGGACCATCGTATCAGATAGAGGAACACAGTTTACTTCAAAGTTTTGGCATCAGTTACACCAGACTTTGGGAACGAGGTTAGAGTTCAGTACAGCCTTTCACCCGCAGACAGATGGACAGACCGAGAGAGTCAACCAAATTTTGGAGGACATGTTGAGAGCCTCTGCGCTAGATTATGGATCTAGTTGGGATGACAATTTGCCTTACGCAGAGTTATCATACAACAATAGCTACCAAGCCAGTTTGAAGATGGCACCGTTTGAAGCCCTGTATGGACGCAGGTGCAGAACACCATTGATGTGGGATGAGGTAGGAGACTGACAGTTGTTTGGTCCAGACTTGATCAAAGAGTCCGAGGAGAAGGTTAAACTAATTCGTGATAGACTGAAGATTGCTCAGTCCAGGCAGAAGAGTTATGCAGACTCAAAACGCGAGGTAACCTATGAAATTGGAGATAGAGAATATCTGTGAGTATCACCGTTGTGAGGAGTGAAACGTTTTGGAGTTAAGGGAAAGTTAGCCCCGAGATTTGTAGGACCGTATCGTATTTTGGAACGGATGGGAGAAGTTGCCTACAAGTTGGAATTACATGAGGGATTGTCAGGAGTTCATGATGTGTTTCATGTTTCCCAGCTAAAGAAGTGTCATGCTGAGATGGCCAATATACCGTTAAGAGATATAGTACCCTTGGAGGCGATTTAGTTGGATAGTGATTTGACTTACGAGGAGAAGCCAGTTAAGATTCTTGAGTTTGCTAGCAGAGACCCGCAGTAGGGTTATCAAGTTTTTCAAAGTTCAGTGGAGCCGCCATACCAAGGATGAAGCCATCTGGGAACGAGAGGATGATCTCCGCAAAGACCACCCACACCTATTTTCTAGCCAACCCGAATCTCGAGGGCGTGATTCATCTTAAGGGGGGTAGGTTTGTAACATCCCAAATTTTCAATTTGGAATGTTATACATAGTCATCCATGCATACCATATTTTATTGCATTTCCGTTCCGCAAATCCTCGAAATCCTGAGCAACTCAAGGTCCCACGGAGAGAGTTGGGGATTTCCCCGGTTTTCATATTTGATCTCAATCAAATATTGAAATGAGGATTTTGGTTTTAATTATTTTTCTCTCAAAAAAATATTTCATATTAAAGTATATGAGAGGAGATAATATGACTTCTCCAAAATAACTAAAATATTGGAGGAAAAATATTAAAATCATTTATTTGATTTTATTTGGATTTTATTTGCATTAGAAAAATTGCACGTTTTTCAAAGTTGAATTTTAGGACCAAGAAAATGTTCATTTCGTTCTAAATATTTTATTAGGACGGTGAAAATTTATTTTGGCATTTTTAGGTTTTTACTTTATTTTCTAGGATTTTATTTCTGTCGGCGTAATTATTTTAAAAAAACTTTCCCGCGCCCGACAGGGCCGAAGCCTAGCCGAGCCAGGCCGGCCCACCGGCGCCACCACCTCCCCGTCTTGTGCCGCCGCCGGACTCGGAAGAGTCTGAGCCGCCGCTGCCGCCCGACCCCATCCCCAAGTCGGAGCCGCCGCCGCCCTCCCCCCTTTAAAAGCAACCCCGGGCCCCCCTGGAGCCCCAAATCGCCGCCGCCTCCCGCCGCAGCCCCGCCGCCCCGGTTTTCTAAAGAAAACCCTTCGGTTTTTTTTAGAAAACCCTAGGTTTTATTTTTTTAGATCGGTTTATTTTTCTTTTTTTTTGGTTTATTTGTTCAGCGAGCGTTCGCTCGTTCGTTCGTTTCGACAAACGCGTTCATCATTTAGTTACAGTTAACGAACGTCCGCTCGTTAAACTATTCTTCGTTTTTCTTTTTCTCAGATTTATTCCGCGATTTTTCTGACCGCAATTTCTGATCCGATCTTAATTTCTGTTTATCTTTTCGATCATTTATCGGAATCAGGCGGTTCAAGTGACTAGAGTTTCGTTTCGAAACCCCTTTCCGTTTAACCAACTCAAATAAGTTTTTGCTACTGTAAAATTTGACCTGGGTCTAGAACATCAGATAACTGCCATCTACTGGAATTTCAATTAACAAACATCAAATAGCTAGCCACGAACGTCCAGGAATTAATTAAACAGAAATAGACCACAGGTAAATCTAACCAAACTGAACTCAAATCACAGGTCTCAATTTTGACATGCGCTAAAACTGCAATTTGATTTGATCATTTGTCCCACACGTAAGATGCATATCAACATTACTCAATCCAGATAACTATCCTATGATCGAAGCAGATGCCATCCCAACAAATGATTAACACACACTAGTAGGATGTACAAATAAATCCCAAATTTGGACATGCGCTAGAGAACATATATTCTGTCTTGAAAAGATTGATTCAATAGAAGCAGTAGGGGCATTAGAACATCACACATAATAGCATAAGGCAGAAGTTCACCAAAGATGCAGGCAGAAGTTCACATAATAACATAATAACATCTAGCAAATTGTGCCTGGTCGATGCTCCCAGTCCTAGATAAATGGGAACACAGGACATGATTATTACCAAAACACATAGTAGCAGCTACGACATTGAACTGGTATGCTAGATGTAGTGGACCTTGAAGAGATCCATGGCGAGCACCCCAAACTAGCTCTAACCTATGCATCCAAACAGGGCCAAAAAACAGCTTGGGGTTACCTCCTCGTCGTCATCAGAATCAGACGGGTCGTTGAACCCAGCAATGTCCAGCTTCCTCTTGTTGCCAACAGCTTCCTCATTCTGCAATATAAGTAATTAATTCAATTATACTACTAACTACATATAACACAACACATAACATAATCTAACAATTAATTGAGGGAATATGCACAACAAATCTAACAACATATACAACACATAATCTGAGCACATGCGGCAATCCAGATTCTAATATAAATAACCTAACTAAACATCTAATTAGAAAACCCTAACCACTACATCCACTGGATGATTCAATACCAAAAACCCCCAACTAATTGAATCATAGATTCCACATATCAGTGGCTATAATTGAATCCAATACCAAAAACCCCCAACTAAACATCTAACTCAAAAACCCTAACTAGTAGATCAATCACACCAAACTTAACCTTTCACCATAAATCAATCAATCAAACATCTAAATCTACTACTTAATGGGGGTAACTAGAAATGGAGGGGACTGCTAGCAAGGATTACCTGCAGGTCCACGTGCTCGCCGCCGGCCTCCGTAGGTCCATGAGATGGGCCGCTGGACGCCGTCACGCCAAGCTCCGGCACGGCGGAGGCCGCCATGGCCACCTTCTTCTCCTCCACACCCGCCGCCATGGCCACCTTCTTCTCCTCCACGGCGCGTGGGGATGTAGCACCTCCTTCTATCATGGTAGCTTCGCCACGGCCTTGCTCCATCCGAGCCAGAAGCAATCAGGAGGAGAGAGGGAGGCGGTGGTGGTGAGCGAGCAGGTGGGGTGGCCGGTGAGGGAGACGACGAGGCAGAGGAGAGAGGAGGGGGAGGGAGGCGATTAGGGGGAAATGGGGTGGGCGATGCGGCCGGTGCCCGTTCCCCTCCTCTTATACTAGGGGCCTTTTTTGGAAAATATCCACACACACACACGTGCACGCGCACGACCACGGGGAAACGGAACCGCCAGCAATGGTTGTGGTTAGCACGCGTCGTTAGGCAGCGACGCTTGGGAATCATGCCTACGTGGCTAAAACGGACGGGAATTAGATCCTAGCGCCGGTCACAAGCGCCCTCGTTGGACATGCCCTAAGGGTACGTTTGGATGTAGAGTATTTTTGCAGTTTTTTTTGGAATACTATGGTTTTCAGAAAAAACTTTGGTATTACATACTTTGGGATGTTTGGATGAAACAAATACTGCGGTTAAAGATACCATGGTATCTCTCATATTGTGGTTTTTTGTGGTATCTAAAAAAGAGTTCCCGATCTCCTTTTTCTAAACTGAACGGAGAAAAATTGCAGGAGCCTCCTCCAACTCCTCCCCTTGGTTGGGAAGGCGGCGCTGGTTACTTTACGGCGATCTTGTAGCTTCCATGAGTCGCCCATGGAGTAGATCAATTGGTAGTTGGAACAGATGCACAGTTGACTGATTCCATGCGGCGAGAGGACGTGATGCATCATATGGCATGGCTGCATGCATTGAGCGATCCTTTTTACAAGAAGATCAGTTCCTTGAGTGTAGGGGAGGGTGTGTTAGGTTCAGCCAGTCAAAACTACAGTAAAGATTGCGGACACATCCCCTTCCCTCCCGCGTCGCTCTCGCGAGCAACACGCGGGGGGGGGGGGGGCTAACCCTGGAGCCGCCGCCGGGCCGGCCTCCCTCCCCTCTTCGCCGTCGGACAAAGCCTGGTCGGCGTCGACGGCAGCGGGGTTTCTCACTTCTCCTTCGAAGACGGCCGGCACGGGCCGTGGGGCTTCGGATGGTGGCGATGCGCGTGTGCAGGGTGTGTCGGCGTGGTTGCGGGCGTCTGGCGGCGGAATCGCGGACGTGTGGCCTTGCGTGGTGGTGATGCCTGTCGCGGCCGCGGGGCCGTCAAGGGGTGCGAAAGGCGGGGCCTTTCCGCTAGTCTCCTCGGTTGGGGTAGCGACGGATCTTGGGTCAGATGGTGTCTAGGTCTTGAATGCCGGGGCGGCGCCCCTGGTGGTGGTAGCTCGGTGCTCATGGGCAGAGCACGCGGCTCGGTGCTGCTCGATGGCCATGGCCGTGTGGGCGACGTGGTAGCCGGGGTGTGGCGTTCGGTGACGGTGAGTCTTGGCCGGGGTGAAAACATGTTCTATTTTCAGACAGACCGGCGGCGGCGAAGCTTGTTTCTTTCTTGAAGGCGTCATCGCGGCTCTCATCGCCCGTCGTGTTGCTCTAGGAAAAACTCTGATCCTCGTATGGGGCGGTGGCGGCGCTCCAGTGTTGTATCCTTCCTCAAGGCGCCGCCTTGGAGTCCACGGATTGACGTATCCGGCTACATCTCTTCGTAGGTAGGGGTGGTGTTGCTGTGCTCAGCGCCTGTGTATCTTGCCTTGCGTGTGTACGTGTGTTGTGATAACGTGTTTGTATTAGGCGGTGATCGTTGCTTTATATATAAAGGGAGACGAAAGTCTTTTTCATTAGACTACAGTATAATACTCTCGGTAATGGCCACCTTTTCCGAGAGGAGCTCTCGGTAAAGCATCTAACCTAGATCTCTTTCCTTCTTGTGTATTCTCGATAATATGTATTATACTTTTGTTGTTGTTTTCTTCCATGCTTGGCAAACAACCTTAGCACATCATAATTACCGTCTTGTGTTTTCTTCTTTGGCTAGTGCATAGCGATGCCATCGTATGTCGTGTACAAGGTTAAGGTTCCCGGATTCTACGACGACTGGGAGGAGTGTCGGAGACAGGTTGACCGATTCAGCGGTAACAGTTACAAAGGGTACACCACTAGGGCCGACGCGGAATCTAGATAGGCCCGCTATCTAGCGGGAGAGGGGAGGGAGCGTTGGAGGAACCGGATGAATACGAGTTTCATCGTGATGATGCTCATCGTGATGACCGCAGCTCTCTTCTATGTGATAGTAGTTTAGATGATCGATATCGACTTGTAATGTGAAGACAAACTCGCTACTCGTGGTCTCAAGACTTGTAATATAATGTTCTATCTTTGTTCGGTCTTTTCAATTCGGAGACTAATATGATGAATTGTATTCGGAGACTAATATGATGAATTGTATTCAGAGACTAATCTTTTATTGTATTCGATGAATCTGTTGTTGATGTGTGTTGTCTATATTTTGTCCAATTATACATTTTGTAACCTGTGCGAAAAACAGAAAATTAAAAAATTCAAAAAAACCTAATATTCATACTAATGGCGCATCACATCATAGTGTGCCATTAGTATGCCAGAGGATACTAATGGCGCATCATTAAGCAGTGCGCCATTAGTATGCCAAAGCACCTGGGTATACATGGCCCCTGGGAGGCATACTAATGGCGCACCAGTGGTGCGCCATTAGTAAAATTTACTAATGGCGTGCTAGTAATGGCGCACCACTAATGCGCCATTAATGGCCAAATTAGGTGCGCCATTAGTAGCCCTTTTTCTAGTAGTGTTGGGTGAACAGTTGCTTCTTCTTGGTAGGTGCGGCCTCCTTGGCCTCGGGGGTACCGGCGCCGGCAGGCTGTGCCGCCACTTTGGCCTTGAAGGCTAGCATGCCGTCACGGCCTCCTTAGTGTCCCCCTTGATGGTGAGGACGCCCTTGCTCCCTAGCATCTTCATGAGGTTGTAGGACGGGTGAGTTGCCGCCATGAACTGAGCAAGAGCTTGGTACCCGAGGATGGTGTTGTACGGGAGACTGATGCGGGCGACGTCGAAGTCCACCAGCTCGATGCGGTAGTTGTCGTGTGTACCGAAGGTGACGGGGAGACGGATCTGCCCCAGAGAGTGGGCAGCTCCGCCACCAACTCCCGAGAAGGGCTTGCTGAGGCTAAGCCGCGCGAGCGATACGTGAAGAAGGCTGAAGGCTTCTACGGAGAGCAAGATGAGGCCGGCACCGTCGTCGATGAGGGTCTTGGTAACAGCCACGTTGCAGATGGTGGGTGTGCAGAGCAGTGGGAGCATGCCCGAGCCAGCGATGGAGTCGGGGTGGTCTTCTGAGCCGAAAGTGAGGTCGGCCTCTGGTGCAGCCCAACCCGGCGGAGCCCCCGGGCGCTTAGAGGTGGCCCTGATCTGACGGAGGAACGGCTTGACGTGATGATCTGAAGGCGGTGCTTGAGAGCCGCCCAGCGGGGCCGCGACTGCGTGGTGCGCCTGCACCACGTAGCGAGTGGTGAAGAGGTCGCGGAGTTCCCCCCAGGAGGCCACCGTGGATCTAGGGAGGTTGAGCAGCCAGGCACGCGCCTCGCCGGCGAGGGCCATGGGGAACCAATTGGCCATGATCTTGTCGTTGCCTCCGGCTTCGAGCATAGCCTCCTCATACGCCAGCAGGAACGGCGACGGGTCTGATGCGCCGTCGTAACGTGGTGGCATCTCTGGCTTGAACTTGGTTGGACACCGCACTCGACGTAGGGCGTGGGCCAAGGCTCAGTACCCAGACGCCCCGCTGTCGATGTCGGCCGCAGAGGTGGACGGCGGGGCACCTGCCATGGGGGCGAAGTGCGGCGGCGCGGGGCGCAGGTTTGTGGAGAGGACCTCTGGCGCACCCCTACCTGGCGCGCCAAATGTCGGATGTGGGGTTCCGGCAAACCCTTAAGGTTCGGACTCTAGGGTGCGCACGAAGTCTTTCCCTCCTACCGATCTACGCCCTAGCTCGCTAAGATCTCGCGGACGAACTCGACGAACTCACAACACAGAAAGACACGAGATTTATACTGCTTCGGGCCACCGTTGTGGTGTAATACCCTGCTCCAGTGTGGTGGTGGTGGATTGCCTCTAGGGCTGATGATGAACAGTACAAAGGGAAGAACGGCCTCCTAAGCTTGAGGTGTTCTTGTGGCTAGGGTAGACTCTCGATCAGATTGGATCAAGCTAAGATGAGATGCCCCTACTGTGATGGCTAGCTCTACTTATATAGGCCTTGATCCTCTCCCAAATATTGAGCGGGAAGGGAGCCAACAACGGCGGGCAAATTTGAAGGGGGACAGCTTGTACAAGCTATCCTGACAAAAGTGGTCTTCGCCTGCGAAAGGCTCTAGTGGTGACGCCGTCTTGGGATCCACGATGACCATTGTCTTGCCGTCCTTCTGGTCTCGGTCTCGTTGCACCGATATGGCAACCTTTGCCTGATGCCTCGGTACTCCTCGCCTGCGCCTGCCTCCTTAGCACCAAAGAGGAAACAAGGACGCTGTGCGCGCTGGCGCCCGCCTAGTGCCGATCGTCATGGCTCACGTCATGAGAGCCTTGTGAGGTTTGCCTCGCCTTGATATCTCTGCTCCTCGTGAGCCTGCCTGACTAGGCCACTCCCGAGGAGGTCTTGCATCATCCGCCTCGCGAGGCTTGGCCCCTCGCGAGGGTCTTGGATGCCTTGTTGATGAAGATGGGCCGTACGGCCTGCTGCCTTAGCCACGCCGTGGGCTGCAGGCAGGCAAGTCTGGGTACCCCCGTTCCCAGAACACCGACAACGGCCAAGAGAAGCCACAAGCTTGAACCCACGTTGCCGAAAGCCAGGGGAGAAAACCATCGGATGACCAAATTTTTGGCGCATGCCAAGTTGGAAGGCCTTACCTCTAGCAAAGTTAAGGAGCGGAGGCGCCATGGAAGAGCCAGGGAGGTGGACGCCGGGGTCGGAGTGGCCACCGGCGGCAGAGTCTCCTAGATGTCGCCTAGGAGGGTGGAGGTGGGAGGTGTGATGTTGTTGCTTAACCTCCAGCGTCTCCTTGAAGTGGAGCTCAACCCTTGTGAGGGTTCCGGTGTACTCGCGCTTCTTGTTGGGGGCGTGAACGTCGTCGAGGTTGCTGCTTTGGTCAAACGTCTCGCCATGATGATGCTTGGCAGATGGTTCCTCCGCCATTGCCCTCCTCCAGCGACTGTGGTCTTGAAAGAGATATGTTTCTGGGTTGTCTGCAGTGGAGATGGAAGTGGCAATGGTGGTTCTGGGAATAAGGCAGAGATGGAAGACAATGGGTTATTTCCAGTGCGTGGACGGGGATATGTGGGAGGCGGTTCATCGGGGACGTGTGTGTAGTGGTCGTGGGCCGCAGTTGTAGTCCGTCATGGCAACCGGCCGGTGGGTGGCGCGGGCGGTGGCCTGGAAGAACCAACCGTCCAAGCCAATTTCTTTGATAGGGTATTAATCTGGTCACACTGAATAGTCTTGTCAAGCTGTACTTATTAGTTGCTTATCCCACTTGCTCGTCTCAGGGTCGATGATGATGGCATTTTACTATCACACTGATCCGTCTTCTCAAGCTATACTTATCAGCTGCTTATCCCACTTGCACGTGTTAGGGTTGGTGATGATGGCGGTTCCTACTCCTCTACTATGGGTACTTGGACTGGTGATTGAAGTGTAATTGAACTTACCAAATACCAGTGAGACTATGTGTGTCATGCTAATCTTTTTAAAACTTTTTTGTTTTTCAAGGATTGTTTATATCAACATAGTCTTTGAAAGTATTTTTACACATAAATTAGTTTTTCGTCGGTACAGGTGTATTATATTTGCAATTTCAGTTTTTTCTATTTGCTTGAGGTAATTATTTTTATGCACTGATGGACTTTTTGAACTACGACTGGCAGAACCAGTCATAGCTTGTTTTTGAAACTATGTTTTTTGTGGTGTTCATGGGTGTGTTTGTTACTCTGCCTTGTATTGACGAGTGAGAATTATCAGTACTTATGTACTATAAGAGTTTAAATTTTCCTTACCATATTTTTGCTAAGTTACTGGCCGATAGTAGTGTTGACGTTACATAAATCCAGATCAGTTTTTTCAAATATATTTGTGACTGCATTCAAAAGGTTTATCAAATGGTTTACATAATAATGTCACTGGTCTAGCGGGCACAAATCACAAATTATATTTTAACTATAGTACTAATCAAGAAATCAATGATAAAGCTAAATAAGGTTTGGTAACGATAGTGTTTCGGATACGATTCCTCATTGTGTACCGAGGCAACCGAGAGTACAAGTTTATTTTTGAAATGACGCATCAGCATAACCACTATGGATTCTTCAGTCTTGAGCTCCTCCTAACTAGCCCGGAATGTAGTACCTTGTCAGCGTCCTTTCCTGCTTGAGCCTTGGCAGCTTCATCGTCAGTTTCAGTTTCCTCGTCCCCAATACTGTCATCTTCATTGTCTTCGTCCGATTAGTCATCATTCTCGTCAAACTCTTTTTCTTCATCCTCTTCTTTTGATTTTTTGGAACTCTAGACCTTGCCCTGTTTCTGTTCAGTGCCACTGACCTCCTTGCCCACTTTTTGCATATGCGGGCATTATGTCCGTCAGTTCCCCCACACTTGTGGCAAGTGTAGCTGTTGCGTGTGTCGTCTCCGTTGGTAGAAATCTGGGCGGCTCCAATATGCTTCTGCAGCTTTTGCTTATTGACAATGGCATCTGTGCGGAGTGGGCATGTGCGGTAATTATGATTGGTCACCACCTTGCAGAATCTGCATGCCCTTATCCCGAGAGGTTTGCCGTCCGTGCCGAATTCCATGCGTCTGATGGGGCGTGGTGGCTTTTTGGCTGTTGCTTTTGCTTCTTTCACTACTTGTGTCTTACTCTTCCTCCCCTTTGTGTTTGAGAATATGGGTGGTTTAATTACCCCTTCCTACTGCTGCTGGTAGGATGTCCTGTTGTCATGTCGTTCGCCTACAGCACCGTCAAGCTCATGATCATTCACCTGAGCATGTTGCTGCTCTTGAGTGTGCACATGGGCAAGCTCTGGTTGTTTTTGCTCCTCTTCCTCGTTGTCGAATGGGTCAATAGCTCCCAGGTGGTTCATCTCGGATAAGATTGTAGTAATATCCTGCTCGATGGCTTTGTTGTCCGTGACACCTCCGTTTTCAGCAGAATGCATGGCGTTGAGTTCTTGTTCAAGTCTTTCCATGACGACCCGTGACCTCGCCATTTGGTCTTGGCTTCTCAAGCTTTTTCTATGCACCCTCATGTTCAGCTACAGCAGTGCGCTTTCAATGCGGTATTGGGAGGCCTTGTTTGACGCTACTGTCCTCAAGTCATTTCTGTTGAATGTTGGCTGGATGTTCGAGCGTTTGGTGTATCTCTTGAGGATGTATTTCTTTGGAACGCTGACAGCCTTAATTGTCTGCATCATGCAAACGACATGCAGGAAGAAAATACCTATATTTTTTGGAAGAGGTGCATGTTTTTTGTCATTTCATTCCAACAAAAACTTTGCAAAAAATAAGTAGTACAATATGTAACATCTTTTTTTAGTCCTCACCTGTGTGGTCCGACAGCTTGCACTCGCAGTCATATATTTCTCCCACGGGGTCTGCAACCACCTAGTACGCGTGCTGAGACCACGCAAACAGTTTTTTGCGGTTTGTTGTAGCGCACGAGGTACTTTGTGGGCTCTTCCATCTCTATCACCGTGAAGAGGGTACTCAGTTTTAGCCTTTTTCTAATCTCGCTATACACAGCTCGTGAGTAATGAAGGAAATATGCCCTAGAGGCAATAATAGAGTTATTATTTATTTCCTTATATCATGATAAATGTTTATTATTCATGCTAGAATTGTATTAACCGGAAACATAATACGTGTGTGAATACATAGACATACAGAGTGTCACTAGTATGCCTCTACTTGACTAGCTCGTTGATCAAAGATGGTTATGTTTCCTAGCCATTGACATGAGTTGTCATTTGATTAACGGGTTCACATCATTAGGAGAGTGATGTGATTGACTTGACCCATTCTGTTAGCTTAACACTCGATCGTTTGGTATGTTGCTATTGCTTTCTTCATGACTTATACATGTTCCTATGACTATGAGATTATGCAACTCCTGTTTACCGGAGGAACACTTTGTGTGCAACCAAACATCACAACGTAACTGGGTGATTATAAAGGTGCTCTAAAGGTGTCGCCAAAGGTACTTGTTGGGTTGGCATATTTTGAGATTAGGATTTGTCACTCCGATTGTTAGAGAGGTATCTCTGGGCCCACTCGGTAATGCACATCACTTAAGCCTTGCAAGCATTGTAACTAATGAGTTAGTTGTGGGATGATGTATTACGGAACGAGTAAAGAGACTTGCCGGTAACGAGATTGAACTAGGTATTGAGATACCGACCATCGAATCTCGGGCAAGTAACAGACCGATGACAAAGGGAACAACATATGTTATTATGCGGTTTGACCGATAAAGATCTTCGTAGAATATGTGGGAGCCAATATGAACATCCAGGTTCCGCTATTGGTTATTAACCGGAGACGTGTCTCAGTCATGTCTACATAGTTCTCGAACCCGTAGGGTCCACACGTTTAAAGTTTTGATGATGGTTATATTATGAGTTTATGTGTTTTGATGTACCGAAGATAGTTCGCAGTCCCGGATGTGATCACGAACATGACGAGGAGTCTCGAAATTGTTGAGACATAAAGATTGATATATTGTACGACTATGTTTGGACACTGAAAAGGTTCCGGATGGTTTCAGACATTTATCGGAGTACTGGGGGTTACCGGAACCCCCCTCCCCTGGGAACTAATGGGCCTTGTTGGGCCATAGTGGAGAGAGAGAGAGGGGCCGGCCAGGGCAAGAGGCGCGCCCCCTCCCCTTAAGTCCGAATAGGACAAGGAAGGGGGCGGCGCCCCCCTTGCCTTTCCCCTCTCCCACTCCTTCCTTCCCCCTCCTCCTTGGACTAGGAAAGGGAGGGGCAAACCTACTTGGAGTAGGTTTCCCCCTCCTAGGGCGCGCCACCCCCTTGGTCGGCCCTCTCCTCCTTCCCCCCTTTATATACGGAGGAGGGGGCACCCCATAGACACAACAATTGACCTCTTGATCTCTTAGCCGTGTGCGGTGCCCCCCTCCACAATAATCCACCTCGATAATATTGTAGCGGTGCTTAGGTGAAGCCCTGCGCTGGTAGAACATCAACATCATCACCATGCAGTCGTGCTGACGAAACTCTCCCTCAACACTCGGCTGGATCGGAGTTCGAGGGACGTCATCGAGCTGAACGTGTGCTGAACTCAGAGGTGCCGTGCGTTTGGTACTTGATCGGTCGGATCGTGAAGACGTACGACGACATCAACCGCGTTGTGCTAACGCTTCCGCTTTCGGTCTACGAGGGTACGTGGACAACACTCTCCCCTCTCATTGCTATGCATCACCATGATCCTCTATGTGCGTAGGAAAATTTTGAAATTACTACGTTTTCCAACAATGGCATCCGAGCCAGGTTTTATGCGTAGATGTTATATGCACGAGTAGAACACAAGTGAGTTGTGGGCGATACAAGTCATACTGCTTACCAGCATGTCATACTTTGGTTCGGCGGTATTGTTGGATGAAGTGGCGCGGACCGACATTACGCGTACGCTTACATGAGACTGGTTCTACCGACGTGCTTTGCACACAAGGTGGCTGGCGGGTGTCAGTTTCTCCAACTTTATTTGAACCGAGTGTGGCTATGCCCAGTCCTTGAGAAGGTTAAAACAGCACTAACTTGATGAACTATCGTTGTGGTTTTGATGCGTAGGTAAGAACGGTTCTTGCTCAGCCCGTAGCAGCCACGTAAAACTTGCAGCAACAAAGTAGAGGACGTCTAACTTGTTTTTGCAGGGCATGTTGTGATGTGATATGGTCAAGGCATGATGCTAAATTTTATTGTATGAGATGATTATGTTTTGTAACCAAGTAATCGGCAACTGGCAGGAGCCATATAGTTGTCGCTTTATTGTATGCAATGCAATCGCCATGTAATGCTTTACTTTATCACTAAGCGGTAGCGATAGTCGTAGAAGCATAAGTTGGCGAGACGACAACGATGCTACGATGGAGATCAAGGTGTCGTTTCGGTGACGATGGTGATCATGACGGTGCTTCAAAGATGGAGATCACAAGCACAAGATGATGATGGCCATATCATATCACTTATATTGATTGGATGTGATGTTTATCTTTTATGCATCTTATCTTGCTTTGATTGATGGTAGCATTATAAGATGATCTCTCACTAAATTATCAAGGTATAAGTGTTCTCCCTGAGTATGCACCATTGCGAAAGTTCTTCGTGCTGAGACACCACGTGATGATCGGGTGTGACAGGCTCTACGTTCAAACACAGCAGGTGCAAAACAGTTGCACCCG
Organism: Aegilops umbellulata; assembly: GCA_032464435.1. Classification (NCBI taxonomy): domain Eukaryota; kingdom Viridiplantae; phylum Streptophyta; class Magnoliopsida; order Poales; family Poaceae; genus Aegilops; species Aegilops umbellulata. The sequence goes on from CP136056.1 coordinate 349,279,327, forward strand.
CGGAATACTCAGGTTAAACTTGACGAGCCTAGCATATAACAGATATGGCCTCGGAACACTAAGACTGAAAGGTCGAGCGTGAATCATATAGTAGATATGATCAACATAGTGATGTTCACCATTGAAACTACTCCATCTCACGTGATGATCGGACATGGTTTAGTTGATTTGGATCACGTGATCACTTAGAGGATTAGAGGGATGTCTATCTAAGTGGGAGTTCTTAAGTAATATGATTAATTGAACTTAAATTTATCATGAACTTAGTACCTGATAGTATTTTGCTTGTCTATGTTGATTGTAGATAGATAGCCCGTGATGTTGTTCCGTTGAATTTTAATGTGTTCCTTGAGAAAGCAAAGTTGAAAGATGATGGTAGCAATTACATGGACTGGGTCCTTAACTTGAGGATTATCCTCATTGCTACACAGAAGAATTACGTCCTGGAAGCACCGCTAGGTGCCAGACCTGCTGCAGGAGCAACACCAGATGTTATGAACATCTGGCAGAGCAAAGCTGATGACTACTCGATAGTTCAGTGTGCCATGCTTTACGGCTTAGAACCGGGACTTCAACGATGTTTTGAACGTCATGGAGCATATGAGATGTTCCAAGAGTTGAAGTTAATATTTCAAGCAAATGCCCGAATTGAGAGATATGAAGTCTCCAACACTACAAAAAAAGACACATCCGTGACATATTGGGCCGAACGAAAAAACTTTCTGTCATACATATGACACTTCTATGACGATAATTGTGACAAAACCCGATATCATCATTGATGCGGTGGGCTCCTACTTATATGACAAAAAATCATGACAAAAAATGGGCTTTTCGTCCTAGGCGGGCCGGAGACGCAGCTGCATGACATTCTTTGGGCCATCCATGACGGAAAAAACCGTGGTAGAAGCGAGGGGGAGGAAAAATTCGGGGAGTTCCCGGTTACGGTGGGAGGTCGGGGGCCGAGCGATGCGCGTTTCCCTCGTACACGTATGCGCGTGTGTGCGAGGCGTTGGCTCTAACTGAACCCGAGCGAGGCGTTGGGCTCTAACTGAACCCGAGCGAGGCGTTGGGCTCTAACTGAACCCGAGCAATTGCACTGCAGGCTACGCGTTACTGAACCCGAGCGATCGATCGATGGCTGTTAACTGAACCCGATCGAGCGATTCCTTCGCTACTGCTGCTAACTGAAGCCGATCAATGGGATGAACAGTGAGCGTTGTGGGGGGGGTTTGGATGAACAGTGAGCGGTGGCGTTGCCTCTGGATGAATAGGACCCCGTGGTGTGGTGGAGGGCTGGATGAACAGTAGACGGTGGAGGGGTGCCTGTGGAGGGGTGGATGAATAGGATCCCGTGGTGTGGAGGGCAGGATGAACAGTAGACGATGGAGGGGTGCCCATGGAGGGGTGGTTGAACAGGACCCCGTGGTGTGGAGGGCTGGATGAACGGTAGACGGTGGAGGGGTGGTTGAACAGTAGCCGGTGGAGTAGCGCGCGGTGGAGGCTGGATGAACAGGAGCCCGTGGAGGCTTGAGGAGGTCGACGGTGGATGAATAGTAGCTCGTGGAGGCTAGAGGGGGTCGACGGTGGAGATGAACAGTGTCCCGTCGAGTCCCGTTTTGCGGTACGCCACACCCCTCCCTATGAACAGGACCCCTGTTTCGACCGTAGCGCTCCAACACAAGTCTGTTTCCTCCGTTTTGCGGTTAGCCACACCCCTCCCGATCAACAGGACCCCCGTTTCGACCGTAGGAAGTCTGTTTCCTCCGTTTTACGGTACGCCACACCCCTCCCGATCCACAGGACCCCCGTTTTGACCGTAGGAGGTCCGTTTCCTCTGTTGTGCGGTACGCCAGACCCCTCCCGATGAACAGGATCCCGTTTCGAACGTGGCCGGCCGAACACATGGCCGTTTCCTCCGTTCTGCGGTACGCCAGGCCTCGTTTCCATCGCCTGTTCCGTCCAAGGCCTCCTGATGAACACGACGCATTCCGTTGCCTGCCCATGAACATGACGCATTCCGTTGCCTCCCGACGACGACGCAGTTTCTCCGTTCCGACCCAGCCATGTCAACGAGCCCTCGCCGTACGTATGCGCGAGTAGGCGTTCGAGACCCCGCCCGTATGTACACATACGTGGCCGTATTTTCTTTCTTGCACCCTGGCCGCTGTACGTACGTGTACATGCTACGTGCGTGCCTCTACTACGACACGTGCGCGCCTCTACATTGACCAGTATATATGTACGTACACGTTCGCGACCAGAATGACAACGCTACGTACGCTTCGACCAGGTGGGTCCCGACTGTCAGGCACTTCCTTCTGTGCGAAGATGTAGCTGGTGGGTCCTAGCAGTCAGGGGCAAACGTTTTTTTCGCGAAATACGGTGGCCCGTTCTGTGGGTCCCCGCTGTCAGGTGGAGGAATAATTATTTTGCATGTAATAAGGAGGCACTTCCTTGCTGCGGCCGTGGACCCAGCTGTCAGCCTCTCCACTTACAGTCCACGTCCGATGGAAGCCGTTCCTTGACCACGTTGACCATGCCGCACCGAGCGCACCAGGGCGATGGACGACGGCGAAGCCTAGAAAGGGGATGACGCGGAGCCGGGGAAGATGCAGGAGTGGATGCCCGCGCATAGAGGAGTACGAGGGTTCACTGGTTCGCTGCGGTGTGAGGCTGTCGTCGGCGCAGTGGTGGGAGTAGTAGGGGGCGGTGAGGCCACCGCCGCATCGCAGCCGGCCATGGGAGGCAGGAGCACGAGGCACGACCGGCGCTGGTTTGGGTGCCTGGAGCAAGAAGACCAGAGGTTGAAGAAGCACTACGGCCGTTGGATGGACATCGTACGGTCACTGGAGCTAGAATCGTGCATATTGACTAAGTTGACAAAGCCCTCCGTCCCCGTCAACTTAGTAGGCCCACAAGTCAGCGTGCCACTATACTGGGTCCCAGCTAACACGGGGAGTATTCATTTTTTGTGCGTAATAAGGAGGCACTTCCTTGCGTGCAAAGATATAGCTGGTGGGTCCGAGCTGTCAGCGGCGGTAACGTTTTTTCGCGAAATACAGAGTCCCTTTCGGTGGGTACCTGAGGTCAGGTGGAGTAATCATTATTTTGCACGTAATAAGGAGGCATTTCCTTGCGTGCGGCCGTGGACCCAGTTGTCGGCCTCTCGTACAGTCCACTTCAGATGCATGTCGGTCGTTGACCATGTTGACCAGGCCGCGCCGAGAGCACTAGGGCGATGGACGATGGCGAGGCCTAGGAAGGGACCGACACGCAGGCAGGGAAGACTCGGCAGTTGTTTCCCACGCGGAGGGGAGTACGACTGTATGAGGGTTTACTGGTCCGTCTGCCGTCGCCGGAGAATAACAGCAGGTGTGGGTGAGTAGTGGGATGGCTAGGACAGCGATGGGAGTACGGTGGGGCGGTGAGGCCTGCGCGGCAGCACAGCTGGCCGCGGGGAGGAGGGAGCAGGCAGTCCCGCCGGCGCTTGTTTGAGCGGCTGGAGCAGGAAGAGCAGAGATTGAAGAAGCACGACGGCCGTTCGATGGACATCCAACAGTCACTGCTTGTGCGTCAACCTTTTCTTTTAGGAAAGCCTCGAATCTGTGGAAAATAGCATACAACCCATCTGCCATTATTTCTAATAATTTACAGCGCATTTGCAAATTCTTAAGGTTTTTTTGGAGCCCATATTATTTTTGTTAGCATTACAGCCCATATTGTGGCCACGGTTAAAAAATTAACGAAATTTTGCATATTTCGGTGCGGTCCGAACTGTTTTAATCCCGAAATTTCGACTCACATTCAAACTGATTTTAAAAATAAATGTATATCAATATAAAATCCAACAAATTCTCCACGCATAAAAATTAATGTAATTTAAAATCTCGAAATGAAAAAAATATATTTTAAACTAATTGCCAGTTTGATGTGTTTTAAAAATGTACAGCCCATTTCTCATTACTGATGGGCCATTTTCTTGGCCAGCCGAATGAAGCTCTCCTCGTCTTGAAAGATTTGCAGCCCAACAGGCCTGACAAAGCGACTTACTTGGCAAATCACAAAAAAACTGGGATGTGGCCGTGGACCCAGCTGTCCGCCTCTCCACGTACAGTACTCTTCCGATGCAAGTCGTTCCTTGACCACATTGACCACGCCGCGCGGAGAGCACCACGGCGGTGGATGACGGCGAAACCTAGGAAGGGGACGACGCGGCAGTGGAAGCCCGCGCGGAGAGGACTACGAGGGTTCACTGGTTCAGCCGTGGTGTGAGGCTGCCATCGCCGCAGGGCCTGGCCAGCGGTGGGAATAGTAGGGGGCGGTGAGGCCTCTGCGGCAGCACAGCCGGCCACGGGAGGCAGGAGCATGCGGCACGACCAGCGCTATTTTGGGCCGCTGGAGCAAGAAGACCAGAGGTTGAAGAAGCACTACGGCCGTTGGATGGACATCGTACGGTCACTGGAGCTAGAATCGTTCATATTGACTAAGTTGACAAGGCCCTTCGTCCCCGTCAACTTAGTAGGCCCACAAGTCAGCCTCCCAGCAAGGTGGGTCCCAGCTAGCCGGGGGAGTATTCATTGTTTTGTGCGTAATAAGGAGGCACTTCCGGTGGGTCCGAGCTGACAGCGGGGGGAACGTCTTTTTCGCGAAATACGGTGGCCCGTCCGGTGGTTCCCAGCAGTCAGGGGAAACAATTTTTTTCGCAAAATACTATTGGCCCGTCCATGGGTCCCCGCTGTCAGGTGGAGGAATAATTATTTTCCGTGTAATAAGGAAGCACTTCCTTGCGACTGCCGTGGACCCGGCTGTCAGCCTCTCCACGTACAGTACTCTTCCGACGGAAGTTGGTCATTGACCACATTGACCATGCCGCGCCGAGAGCACCACGGCGGTGGACGACAGCGAGGCATAGGAAGGGGACGACATGGAGCCGTGCAAGACGCGGCAGTGGATGCCCACGCGGAGAGGAGTACGAGCGTTCACTGGTTCGGCTGCGGTGTGAGGCTGCCGTTGCCGCAGAATAACAGGGGGTGTGGGTGAGTGGAGGGATGGCCTGGCCAGTGGTGGGAGTAGTATGGGGGCGGTGAGGCCTCCGCGGTAGCACAGCCGGCCACGGGAGGCAGGAGCAGGCGGCACGACCGACACTGCTTTGGGCGGCTGGAGCAAGAAGACCAGAGGTTGAAGAAGCACTATGGCCATTGGATGGACATCATACGATCACTGGAGTATTGGCTAAGTTGACAAAGCTCTCCGTCCCTGTCAACTTAGTAGGCCCACAAGTCAGCCCAACAATATGGTGGGTCCCAGCTAGCAGGGGGGTATTCATTTTTAGGGCGTAATATGGAGGCACTTCCTTGCGTGCGAAGATATAGCTGATGGGTCCGACCTGTCAACGGGGGGAACGTTTTTTTTCACGAAATACAAAGGCCCTTCCTGTGGGTCCTAGCTGTCAGGTGGAGGAATCATTATTTTGTGCGTAATAAGGAGGCATTTCCTTGCGTGCGGCCATGGACCCAGCTGTCAGCCTCTCCACGTACAGTCCACTTCCGATGGATGTCGTTCATTGACTATGTTGACCAGGTCGCGCCGAAAGCACCAGGGCGGTGGACGACAGCGAGGCCTAGAAATGGAACGACATGGAGCCGGGGAATACTCGGCAGTTGTTTCCCACGCGGAGGAGTACGAGGGTTTACTGGTTCGTCTGCCGTCGCCAGAGAATAACAGCATGTGTGGGTGAGTAGAGGGATGTCTAGGCCAGCAATGCGAGTACGGTGGGGCCGTGAGGCCTGCGCGACAGCATAGCCGGCCGCGGGAGGAGGGAGCAGGCAGTCCCGCCGACGCTTGTTTGAGCGGCTTGAGCATGAAGAGCAGAGATTGAAGAAGCACGACAGCTATTGGATGGACATCCAACAGTCACTTCTCTCGTGTGTTAAGTTGAAAGGGCGTTGCGTGTGCGTCAACCTTTTTGTTTATGAAAGCATACGCGTCAACCTGTAGTAGGCGCACAAGTCAGCCTCAAATCTGTGGAAAACAGCATACAGCCCATCTGCCATTATTTCTAATAATGTACGGCCCATTTGCTAATTCTTAAGAATTTTTTTGGAGCCCATCTTCTTTTTGTTAGCATCACACCCCATATTGTGGCCACGGTTAAAAAGTATACGAATTTTTGCATATTTCGATGCGGTCAACTATTTTTAATCCAGAAATATCAATTCACATTCAAACTATTTTGAAAAATAATTTATATAAATATAAAATCCAAATAATTGTCCACGCATAAAAATCAATGGAATTTAAGATCTTGTAATGAAAAAAAATTGAAACTAATTCCCGATTTGATGTGTTTAAAAAATGTACAGCCCATTTCTGGCAAACCGAATGAAACTCTCCTCGTCTTGAAAGATTTGCAGCCCAGCAGGGCCGATAAAGCAAGTGGGCTGAGGGAGTCCTGGATTAGGGGGTGTTCGGATGACCGGACTATACCTTTAGCCGGACTCCTGGACTATGAAGATACAAGATTGAAGACTTCATCCCGTGTCTGGAAGGGACTTTCCTTGGCGTGGAAGGCAAGCTTGGCGATGCGGATATTTAGATCTCCTACCATTGTAACCAACCTTGTGTAACCCTAACCCTCTCCGGTGTCTATATAAACCGGAGGGTTTTAGTCCGTAGGACAACATACAACAATCATACCATAGGCTAGCTTCTAGGGTTCAGTCTCCTTGATCTCGTGGTAGATCTACTCTTGTACTACCCATATCATCAATATTAATCAAGCAGGACGTAGGGTTTTACCTCCATCAAGAGGGCCCGAACCTGGGTAAAACATTGTGTCCCTTGTCTCCTGTTACCATCCGCCTAGACGCACAGTTCGGGACCCCCTACCCGAGATCCTCCACTTTTGACACCGACATTGGTGCTTTCATTGAGAGTTCCTCTGTGTCGTCACTTTTAGGCCCGATGGCTCCTCCGACCATTAATGGCGATACAGTCCAGGGTGAGACTTTTCTTCCCGGACAGATCCTCGTCTTCAATAGCTTCGCACTGCGGGCCAATTCGCTTGGCCATCTGGAGCAGATCGAAAGCCACCCCCCTGGCCATCAGGTCAGATTTGGAAGTTTAAACTACACGGCGAATGACCGCGGAGACTTGATCTTCGACGGATCTGAGCCACTACCAAGCGCGCCGGGCTATCACGATGGGCACGATCTAGCTCTGCCGCCAAACAGTGCCCTGGAGGCCGCACCCGCTTCGGCTCCGACCCTTAATTCGGAGCCAACTGCGCCGATCGAGGATGAGTGGTTGGACGCCGCCTCAGTGGCTGCCATATCTACGGCGATCGAGCCGAACACCAGCCCTAACTTCCACAAGGCCCATGACTCCAAGGGGCTGGACTACTGTCCGGACTCCGAACCCTCCGCACCCCTGCCGATCGAATCCGATTGGGCGCCGATCATATAGTTCACCGTCGTGGACATCTTTCAGCACTCGCCCTTTGGCGATATCCTGAAGTCACTAAAGTCTCTCTCTTTATCGGGAGAGCCCTGGCCGGACCACGGTCAGGAAGGCTGGGATACGGACGATGAAGAAATTCAAAGCCCACCCACCACCCATTTGATAGCCACTGTCGATAATTTAAATGACATGCTCAATTTCGACTCCGAAGACATCGACGGTATGGACAACGATGTAGGAGACGCACATGACCAACGCCTATAGGGCATTGGACAGCCACCTCATCTCATGATGTGTACATGGTGGATACACCTAAAGGAAGCGACAACGAGGAACACGGGGATGCAACGAGGGATCGATCTCTTGAAAAGCAATCAAAGCAGCGGCGCAAACGCCGCTCCAAGCCCCGCCTCGATAAAGACAACAGCCATAGAGCAGGATGAGCCAGCAGACGACGAGCATGCCTTAGAGCAACCGTTCGAACAGGGCAACTCGGATAAAGAAACCGAACAACTCGTCCCCGGCATAAACGACATTCTGTACGACCTTACACCGGATAAGCTCATGGAGCAGAAGAACCTCCACAAAAGGCTCGTTGCTACTGCACGTAGCCTGAAAAAACAGAAGCGGAAGCTCAAAAGCGCGGAAGACGCACTCAGAATCAAATGGAGCAAAGTACTCAACACCGCAGACAAATACGGCGGCAGTCGCCGCACAAAAAGCTATCCGAAGCGAAAGCTACTACCGGAATTCGACGAGGAGGCCCTAGAGCCCCCGCAGTCGAAAAGTAAGAAAGCCACACGGTCGGATAGACGACCCCACGGCCAGCACGGAGCGGCAAGCGGCGCCGCACACAAGCCGGCACGCGATCCACTCAAGGATTCGCATCACAAAGACGGCCCAGCCAGATCTATTTATGGGCCAAGAAAGCAAGCTCTTGTAAGCAATGCAACAAAACCAGTATCCGAACATCACGGCACGCCCAAATAGAGGGGTGCCGCACACACCCTATGTTTCATCGACGAGGTCCTGGATTATGAATTTCCAGCGGGATTCAAACCCGTAAACATAGAGGCGTACGACGGAACAACAGACCCTGGAGTCTGGATTGAGGATTATATCCTCCACATACATATGGCCAGAGGAGATGACCTCCACGCCATAAAATACTTACCCCTCAAGCTTAAAGGGCCAGCCTAGCATTGGCTCAAAAGCCTTCCTGAAAACACAATTGGAAGTTGGGAAGAGCTCGAGGACGCTTTCCGAGCAAATTTTCAAGGGACCTATGTCCGCCCTCCGGATGCAGACGATCTCAGTCACATAACTCAACAGCCCGGAGAGTCAGCTCGACAATTCTGGAATAGATTTCTTTCTAAAAAGAATTAGATAGTCGACTGTCCGGACGCCGAAGCCCTAGCAGCTTTTAATCATAGCGTCCGAGACGAATGGCTCGCCAGACACCTCGGCCAAGAAAAGCCAAGAACAATGGCCGCATTGACAAGCCTCATGACCCACTTTTGCGCAGGAGAGGACAGCTGGTTGGCAATATGTAGCATGAGCGACCCAAGTACATCCGAAACTAGGGATGGAAACGTTAAACCGCGACGCAACAAGGACCGGCGCCGGACAAAGGAAAACAGTTCGAAGAGCACCGCAGTCAATGCCGGATTCAAAAGCTCGCGGCAGAATCAGAAAAAGCCGCCCCTCAAAGATAATACGGACGAGCTGTCCATCTTAAACAAAATCTTGGAGAAGATATGTCAGCTACACAGTACTCCTGGGAAGCCTGCAAACCATACCCACAGAGATTGCTGGGTCTTCAAGCAATCCGGCAGACTCAACGCCGAACACAGGGGCTTGACACACCAAGCGAAGACGATGACGAACCCCAAAAGCAGAGCACCAGGAAACAAAAAAAATTCCACAAGAAGTAAAAACAGTAAACTTACTTCACATAACAAATCGCGCGGCGCCCATAAAGGTACGCGCCATACGGCCCTTACTCCACTGGTTGTCAAAACCAATCATCTTCGATCATCTGGATTACTCTAGAAGTATCAGGAACGCATGCTGGACTGCCTTGGTACTCGATCCAATAATTGGCAAACTCCAGTTTACAAATGTCCTGATGGACGGTGGCAGCGGTCTAAACCTGATATATCAGGACACAATGCGCCACATGGGGATAGACCCAACCAAAATTCGCCACAACAAAACCTCCTTTCAAGGGGTAACGCCAGGTCCGGATACCCATTGCATGGGTTTTCTCCGGCTTGAAGTTATATTCGGCTCCCCCGATAAGTTCCGCCGCGAAAAGCTAACTTTTCACATCGTCCCATTCTCAAGTCGCTATCAAGCACTGCTGGAACGCGAAGCTTTCGCCCGCTTTAATGCAATACCGCATTACGCATCCCTTACGCTCAAGATGCCCGGTCCACGAGGCATCATCTCACTAAAGGGAAACATCGAACGCGCCCCCCACGCGGAGGATCGTGCGGCTGCCTTAACAGCCCCACAATAAAACGGCTTCACAAGCCAAAAACATCCAAACAGGTCGTTAAGACCACATACATGGCTAGAAGAGTCCGGCATTAACATATAATTAATAAAGACTTAATAGCCGTATACCCCTGCGCTAGGGGCTCCACGCATATATATATAACGAGACAATCAAGCTCAATTTACCCATTTCAATTTATACTTTGTTTATTTAGTATAACTTCTGTTCGGCACGACCTTTTTTCAACCAAGTTCCTCTCTTTTACAGATGAACATCACGTTGCGCCCGTCCAGGATACGGCACAACGGAGACATAGGCGCAGACGTGCAGCAGGGACCGGTTCCAAGGATTCTTTTTAGATTAAGACCCTGCGTAAACCTTTTTTACTGTCTCTTGTTGATACACATCCTCCGGTTTTTCGGTATAATCAAGGAGGAGACTGGCGTCTTGGCATGTGGCCACGTCAGGAATTTTGCGCGTACCTGGACACTAGGGGCTTATAACTAAGGGCGTGGTCCCACCCGCACTCATAAAGACCGAATACCTTAGGGAGTGTTCGGCGTCGCGAGTTTGGCCTTATATGCATCAGCTCCGAATCATGTCTTTGGTCAAATGTTGGGTTGCCCGGCTCCTGTGTTTTGCTGCCTTACATTCCGCTCTATCGGCTAAGGCGGCACCAGGAGAACTACTGCGATTGTGCCCCGGTTCGGCCAGGCGAGCACCTCAGTAGAGAAAGCCGAAAACTGGCTGTCATGATATAGCATGAGACTGGTTAACCACTCGATGACTCACCAGAATCTATAGGATTCCTCCGCATTAACGAAGGGTCGTTTCCCGGCCAGGCCCATATGCGCCCCGAATTTGGGCGAGCGCAGGCGCCACCAGGGGCTATCTAAGTAGCCTCACTATAAAGCTCCTATGGCTAAGTGAAAGTGATAAAGCATTATAGTCCGATTGCCTAGCTCGCTGCGCTATCACCTCCTTTGTAGGACCAAGACATTGGATCAAGAGTGAAAATGCGCCTTCTGCGAGCACTCCCGCACTATTTGCGTGGGGGCTGAAGCCGACGACTGCAAAACGGCCGCACAGGAGGTGTTGCAAATACTTGAAGGCACAAGTATAAAAGGCTTCTACAATTTATCAAAATATTGTTTTACAATAAAATATGCTATCCGAACATAGCATCCTTCGAGCACTGCGTCTCTATTACATGAGTGCCTTGATGGACTTCCTGAAAATAGTGCTCGGCAGGTACTCGGCTTTTGTCCGAATCTCGGGATGCAACAACGGTGGTCTCCATCTCCGCCCAGTATGTCTTGACACGGGCAAGAGCCATCCGTGCGCCCTCTATGCATGTTGACCTCTTCATTGCATTGATACGTGGCACCGCGCCAAGGAATTGCTGCACCAAGCTGAAATAACTCTTCGGCTCCGATCTCTCTGTCCACAGATGACTCATGACGCACTTCATGGCTAGTCCGGACAACCTATTTAGCTCGGCCCATTCGGCCAGACGATCGGCCACTAACAGCGGACGCTCTGGATTGTGGAACTGCGACCAGAAGAGTTTCTCCACTTCGCGATCTTCTTGATCTCGAAAGTGTTCGGTCGCATCAGCAGCACTTGCCGCCAAATCCAGATAGGTGTCCGCCGTGCTCCATAACCGGTCCAACGGAGCATGCTTAGGATCACAAAACTTCCTCCAAAGCATAAAGGGCTTTCCAGCCGCGATTTATCCGGCCTGACGTAGTTCCTCCTTCGCAGCTCTCATCACAGAGCGAGCGTCCTTGGCATCGGCAACGGCCTTCTCCAAGTCCGTCTGTCCTACCAGGTCTTCTTTTTCCAGAAGCTTGCAATGGTCAGCAGCGCTCTTCGGCTTCACGGCCATCTCGGCCATCTCTTTCTTGCTTCGGCAGTGAGCAGCCTGTTTGGCTCTCAGCTCTTCAAGGGCCTTCTCGGCAGCCGCATCACTTTTTCTGGCTTGTTCCTTGGCTCGGGCAAGTTCTGCCCGAAGACTCTCCATGACAGCCGCACCATCTGCATCAAGCACACACATAGTAAGATACTGGCATAGGCTCCTCTTACCAGGTGCCACTGGAGGGGTTACATACCTTGCGCCTCGTCAAGCCGCTTGTTAACAAGCACGATGTCGGCCTCTGCCACGTCAAGTTGCCGCTTTAGCTCGGCAAATCCATCAGTCCGGCTGGACGCCGGATAATTCGTCACCTACATACGAAGACAACGTTTTTGACCTGAGGTTATGATCCTCTGCGCGCCGTCAATTTTGACAACGCACAGAGTCTCAGGGGCTACTAGGTGCTCTATTCCGCGTACCTCAAAACCCGTCAGTAAACTTCTGACGGCCTCGTGCAATCCGCTTTCCGAGGACGAAACCCTCTGAATCACCGCACCCATCAATGCACGATGCTCCTCTGAGATAGAGGCTCGCCCTAGCAGATCCTTCAGCTCCTCCGACCAGGCACCGGACGGTGCCGGACTCGTCCTATGGCGTTTCTCGAAGGACGGACGCAGAGAACCTTGGGGGGCCACATGGCTACCTTCCGGCCCTGCCGGATTTGGAGAAACCCTCCGCGACAATACCTCAGGGTTGCCCGCCTCTCTAGGCGGTTCGGCAGGGGGAGGCGTTCCGCTCTCCATCATCTCCGGAAGAAGATCCCCCGAGGACGAGCTCTGCTGAGAAGTGCTGAGGTCCGAACTACAAGGTAAATTTTCGGTTACTCTTCTCAGATATAAAACAAGGATTCTTCTCAAAGAAAAAACCTCTCTCTACTTACGGCTCGGTGGAGGGCTGACCCCCTTGAGGGCATAGTTCGGCCGAGGTATCCCCCGGAGCAGGACCCTCTGGCGAAGATTTCTTCCCCCGTTTTGAGGCCACGGTCTCCGGGTCTTCAGAGGCGGTCCTCTTCTTTCCCTGAGGAGAGGAATTTTCTATTCCTTCCCTCCGAACAGCCTCCTTCGAGGAGGCCGTAGTTTCCTTGTCCCCTCCCTCGCTTTCCTTCAAAGGCACAATCTTCAACATCCTGACCAGCACGGGATCCGGCGTGGTCTCGGGGAGGGGAGCCGGACACCTGATAAGCTTTGCTTTCGCTATCCACTCCTGTTTAAAAGAACAACTCTTTAAAAGCAAGTCTTATGACAAATATACGGATGGCGAGTCCGGGTACAAGGCTACTTACTTGAGTATCCGGGCGATTGCAGCTCAGACATGCGTCCTCGGTCAAGTTCGGACACGTTGCTTGTGATCCGAAGAACAATTTATACATCTCCGCGGGCGTCGCGCCCATGAAATGTTGGAGAGCTCGTGGTCCCTCTGGATTGAACTCCCACAGGCGAAGGGAGCGACGTTTGCCGGGCAGGGTTCGGCGGATCAGCATGACCTGCGTCACCTTGACCAGGCTGTGGTCTCTTTCTAAGAGATCCCTGATGCGGCCCTGCAACAAGGGCACGTCCTTGGATGACCCCCAGTCTAGTCCTTTATTGACCCACGACGCTAGCTGTGGTGGGGACCCGAGCGAAAAGCAGGCGGCGCCACCCACTTGCTGCCCCTGGGAGTGGTGATATAGAACCACTCTCGTTGCCATAAGCCGAGCTCCTATTGAAAAGAGCCCTCAAGCCATGGAGCATCAGCATTCTTGCTTATAAAAGCGCCTCCGCACTCTGCGTGCCGCCCCTCGATCGTCTTCGGCACTACTTTAAAGGTCTTGAGCCATAGTCCGAAGTGGGGATTAACACGGAGGAAGGCTTCGCACACGATGATGAAAGAGGAAATGTGGAGGATGGACTCCGGAGCTAAGTCGTGAAATTCTAGCCCATAATAAAACATGAGGCCCCTCACGAAGGGATCCATTGGGAAGCCTAGCCCCTGAAGGAAGTGAGACATGAACACCACACTCTCACCAGGCCTAGGAGTGGGAATGACCTGCCCTTGAGCAGGCAACCTATGCGAGATTTCGCCGGTCAAGAACCTGGCTTCTCTCAGCTTCAGCACGTCCTCCTCCGTAACGGAAGAGGGCGCCCATCGGCCTCAAAGGTCGGAACCAGACATTGTCGAAGATTCGAAGCGCCCGAAATTTGGAGCCTTGGGTATTGGAACTCAAGGCGAAGGGCGAAATCGTTTGAGATTGAAAGAAAGGAGTAAGGCCTTGGTCTCTTTATAAGAGGTTGAATACCAAGGGCCCTCCCCGTAACCGGTTGGGACTCGCCTTTAATCGAGAAAACATGCCAACGTGCACGATTGGGTTACCCACGTCTGTATTGATGAGAATCCCGTAAATAATGGGGACATGATCTCTGCTTTGACAAAACGTGCCAAGGAAACCGCCTCGCAAAATGCGCTGAGGTGGGGGAGTAAAAATGATTCGAATAAAGGCTTGGCCGTAGTGTGATGTCACGCTACGGAATACGTCAGCAGATTAGATTTGTGTAAATGTTATTCTCTCTATGGAGATATGTGGAAACTTATTTTACAGAGCCGGACACTATCCTTAGTGTGTAAAATCTTCTATGAAGTACTTGGAGGAGGAACCCGCCTTGCAATGTCGAAGACAATTTGCGCGCCGGACTCGTCGTCATTGAAGCCTGGTTCAGGGGCTACAAAGGGAGTCCTGGATTAGGGGGTGTTCAGATGGCCGGACTATACCTTCAGCCGGACTCCTGGACTATGAAGATACAAGATTGAAGACTTCATCCCGTGTCCGGAAGGGACTTTCCTTGGCGAGGAAGGCAAGCTTGGCGATGCGGATATTCAGATCTCCTACCATTGTAACTGACCTTGTGTAACCCTAACCCTCTCCGGTGTCTATATAAACCGGAGGGTTTTAGTCCGTAGGACAACATACAACAATCATACCATAGGCTAGCTTCTAGGGTTCAGCCTCCTTGATCTCGTGGTAGATCTACTCTTGTACTACCCATATCATCAATATTAATCAAGCAGGACGTAGGGTTTTACCTCCATCAAGAGGGCCCAAACTTGGGTAATACATTGTGTCCCTTGTCTCCTGTTACCATCCGCCTAGACGCACAGTTCGGGACCCCCTACCCGAGATCCGCCGGTTTTGACACCGACATAGGCCTTGTTTGGGTATTTCTTTTAAAAAAATAGAACTGGGCTAGGCTAGCCATTTTCAGCAAGAAAAAAACACAACTGGGCTCATGATGTGGTAAACATAAATAAAACCCTGTCTAGACGGGCCACAGCCCCCACACAGCCCCGTTGTTACCCTGATCCGTCGCTAAAACTAGTATAAATAACAACTGCTTGTTCCTCAAAATAACTGCGTGACTTGTTGGGTCCCTGGTGTCAGCCGCTCATAGTGTAATTCTCTCGTTTATTGACTACGTTGACAATGGCTAGTTTGAACCCCAGATGTCCATCTTTTCCTATGAAAATTTATAGGTCATTTGATGTGCTAGTTTGAAATAAGTTTGTGGGTGCTGGTGGGGGCTAATCACTTGGCTTCTGTAATGCACAGTGAGCTCAAGCAGCCGGCGAGAGTGATGTTATTTCCCTTGGTTTGTATTTGTTATAATATTTCACTCTAAATTAAACGAATGGCAAGCCATTTGCCTTGTTTTAAAGAAAATACGACAGTCACAGCCGAGTTGAAAAGGGTAGGAACATCTAACTCCAGCTTACAAACTATACAAAAGCACGAGGGTTAATTGTTCATCAGGTTTACAAAAAAAAACATATTGAAAAGGGCAACAACATCTAACTCCAGCATTGTTTTCGTCAGTCACAGTCAAATGGATCGGTCAGGTCCATAGAATGAACATCCTGGGTCGTAAAATTTACTGGATTATGACCACAATATGTTGTAAATAGAAGCCCGGCATGTTCAGAAGCTCTTTTGCCCACCTGAAACTCCTTTTTTTGCTCTTCGACATACCCATCCGTCAAAACCATGCTGCTGATAAACTTAAGCGTGATGGACAATAGTAACCTCACATTCAGCAGGAAGAATGTGACAAATCTTGTGTTTGCACGGTTGGCTACACATCGTTCTAGCGTTATTGTCTTCAATCGAATCTCATGAGAAGTGAGAAAATCCCGATGCTTACGAATCCACCGATTGGTTATAACTTTCTTACCCCATCCTGTTGCCTAAATAGACATGAAGATTGAAAACAGTTAAGGTCTAAAAGAAGAGTGTCGAAAGAGCAACAACTGAATGGTTAATTCTAGTACACTATATGCGGGCTTCCAATGTGCATGAAATTATCACCTTTATATACAACTTCTCCAGACATGGAAAGCATTGCAGCAAACCAATAATCTTGTTCAGATCAAAACTATTAATTTGGATATATAAGATCTTGACAGAATCCAGCACCATTGATAGGCCATCCATGGAGAAACTCTTCATTGAGCATAGAACATAATATTAGTACAAAATCCCAGTCAAAATAATAATAATATTAGTACAAAATGTGTACTCCAAGATGATATATAAATTATGCAGAGAAATTTAAAATGCAGCTTATGGTTACAAGTGTAGATGATAATATAAAGTACCTGAAGAACTGTGGAGCCAAACACCATATTGAAATGAGCACAGAGATCATGTATTACACCCAAGGTCTCCAGTTTAGGCACAGAGAGGACGGTTATTTGCAACGGTGAATAACTAGAATCAAGGATCAACCTTTGAAGTGAAGGGGCGTCTTGGATGATGAGCTGCCTTCCGTCAAAAGAAATTCCAATTCTTACAAGGTTCGGCGACTTTATTTGGAGACAACCGATTCTAACTGTGAAAACAAGCACCAAGCACTCCAGCGCAGGGCAACTAGAGTGGATGATGCTGTGCAATGAGGCCTCCGATATACGAACCCGCACAAGTGAAAGTTTCTGAAGAAATGGGAGTCGAAGGTTTAGTACTAGATTGTCTGGTAGGTAGCACTATGCAAAGGTGGCGGTGTAGAGAGAGGACGAAAACCCCGAGATGGACATCGGTGCCGAGGGCACAAGTTCATGGCGTTCGGTATGTGGTATGTGATTTCCAGGGGAATAGTAGAACTCAAGCAGCTGTAGTTCTGTGAATTCAGGGGATTCCAGCCAGGCGTCCACCGTGCAGGGCATGGTATGCTTGCTCAGGTAGCATGATGGGATGCAGAGTCTTTGAACGGAGCCCTGGTGGGAGGAGATGATGGCTCTGGGGATTTCAAAATCATTGAAGAGAGATAGCTGACGACAGTCGAGATTAAGGGGAATGACGTGACATAGAGGGCGCCACCGAATTGAGAGGACTTGGGTGCGGCAGCAATCCTTGGTGGGAAGAAGCGTGATGATCTCCCCAATGATGGCATCCCGGAGATCACTGATGTGGTCCACCTGAGATTCTACGGGGTCCTGGGATCCGGTGGGGGCGGGGTCGACGCTTCACCCCACGCTGTCGGGTGCGGGATCTACAACAGGCGTCGCCGCTGCCGGGAGCCTTATCTTCTTGGCGCTGGGGTTAGCCGACTCCATTTTCCTCGAGGGCGTCGCGTCGCGCTCACGGATTTGAGCAGAGTAACGAATGACGAGCCTAGTTGTAGTGCGAGCGAAGAAGAAGGGGAGCTGGGGGTTTTCTATAGGAGTGAGGAAGAAGGAGAGCTGGGGTTTTCTGTAGGAGTGAGGTGAGGAATTCGGGGGTACGAGTGGAGCGAGCTAACGTGAGGTGGGTGGGAGCAAGGAGGAAGAAAAACAATTTACTAGTGTGGATGGGCTGTTTTGTCTTGAGACCCGAGAAACAATTACTACTAGTATAGTGGAGACACTCTACAGCTACCCAGAAAAATAATTACTACTAGTATAGTGGAGACACTCTCTGGCTCCTCCTAGGTCATTGAAACGTCTCCCTCTACTGAATGTCATTATACTTTTGTTCACCGACATGCGGGCCATGCAGCACGCGGGCCCAAATGCCATCCACCAAATTAGAAGGTAGTATGCAGGCGGAGAGTCACCCTGGTCGTAGCGCGGCAGTAACGAGCCGTCGTATCACAAAACCCCACCTCCCCGCAGTCTAAGTTTGACAGACGAAGCAACCATCATTTCACTCTTCACTGAATCCCCTTCTCCCACACCGTCTTCAAGAAAGGCAACACTTGCATCTGCCACTATTCTTCTCTCCGAACGAAGGGAAGGTAAGCGGATCCGTGATGTTGGTATATTTTTGTTCAGAGGAAAAAAAGAACTTTTGCAAAGCAGTAACCGATCCTCGCTCTCTTTTTTGTTTCATTGTCATTGCAATTTTGTTTTCCTTTCAGTGGTCTCCTAGTATTCGTCAATTTCATGATGGACAAAGGAGAACCAGGCAAAGATCTGCCAATATTAGAGCAGACGCGGGAGGCTAATCCCCACGAGATAGAGAGCTCCAAGAAGTTGGAGGCAACCACCGAGGCGATCCCAGATACTGAGATGGTCAACGCCCCGTTTGAGGTTACTGTCCCCGTGGCACTGCAGGAGCAGTTTTCCCCCTTCGAGGATGTGTCCCCCCTACTAAGCTCCCCAAGGTGATTTTCTTCTTTGCCGATCTCGATTGTGGTTTTTCATCTAAGTATGTGGTGACTTTTTTTAGAAAACGAAGTATGTGGTGATTAATAATGCAAAATTTTATTAGCTTCGATGCCATGGTATACGTAGTGGTTTAAATAACTTGTGTTTCTTATACTGAAAAGTAATTCAGAATTTGTTTCTGTTTCAATTAGAGCCCTGATGCAGACAAGGATTGTGTGGTTTTACATGTCACTCGCTATGAGGCGGACGACCTGAATATACGCACTGGTAAAACAGAGTTCTTAGGCTGTTGGATCCTGGAAGACATTTGTGGTTATACCAATGAAGAGTTGTATTCCAGCCTCACTGTTGTCAGGCATGTTGTCCATGGTGTACTGAAGCACAAGAAGTTCAAAGCTACTCCTTCATTTGTGAGGAATACTGTTCTTGTCAAGCTTACGCAGGAAGATGACGTGGCATGCCTCCACAAACAAGTTTATCAGTGGCAAGGCCACAAGGTTGTCTTCATGAAGGTTCACAGGATTGAGCTGCTGCGGGACGTCCTTGATGATGTTCATGGCAAGTTCCGTCTTGTGTCCAGCCCAAATTAGATCGAGGCATGAAATAGTTGCCCCTGCTAGTGTTTAATAGTAGTTTGGATTGTGTCTAATTATCCGAACCTTGCCTGTTATCGACCCCTCTGGGCTAGTACTCTGTTTGAATCCGTCTATGGGAACTGCTGCTACTTTTGTGTGCCCGTGAATCATGTGAGAACCATCGTAATTGTTGCCGAAACAGATGCGTCCTCACTAGTTTTTTCATGAATATGGCATGGTAAGACATAAGTTGTCACGGTTTATCATACGAGCAGTGTGTGTTTTGATGAAATAGAGCACTCGTTCGAGAACCGTGCGCTGACGTATACATAACTACTTGTAAACACTGTTGGTGCTACCCCATTTGTAAGCACTTGTGCAAAACACAGCACATTGGCTCAGCTCCCTTCAACATTAGGCTATCGACCAGCTAACAATCAACAATCTGCTGTCTGACATATAAGAAACTATGTATCTTGTTACAGTGGTTCATGCAGTTAATTGAGGCCACAATGTAATAAATTCCCAACGTTCACACGCTAGTCCAGCGCTCATTTGGAACACTCACATTAAACTTGTCTTCATAAAAAAACTTGAAAAGCATAAGTTAAGCAATTAATTCATAGAACATAACAAACATATACTAATTCACAGCAAAAGACAAAGTTGTGAGAAGGTTTACAAATCAGGAAAAAACAAGCAAGGCTTCTCTCTGAGCAAAGGGCCCCCCGGCAGGCTTAAATTTCCTGGAGTTCACTCTGGTTTTTTCTTGTTGCCACCATTCAGGGTTAGGTTCTCTCATTCCAGAATAACCAATTATAATTGTGGTCTCAGCTGGAATGCTGAACTGAACCATGCAGTGTACTGACCAGCTGAAAGTCTTGTGCATTCCACTAAATTTAAGCACCGCTATTTGCAGAAATAAGCAGACCACAATGCCTCTTGTCCGCACACATGTCCAAAAAAACGCTGTGCAGCCGTGCCAGCTAGTCCTTCGTCCATGGATGAACTGGTAGAAAGTGCATTCCGGACTAGGATGCAGTTGTTCTCGCTCGTCCCTGCACTGCAATCAGGAAGTAAAACGTATGAATCAGCTTCTTTTAGATTGCGTTGATCATTCTACCTTAGTTACTACAATGTAGGGATACCTTGAAGACGGGAGGTTAGACGACGGCACCGAGGGATAGCCATCTCATTTTGTGCAGTTGTACTAAAACTAAGGTGTGTGCTTTTGATTGCGCAGATAGAAACAATACGGAGACAGACATCCCGAAACGATATGGAGACAGACATCCCTGTTTGCGCAAATAAGAAATACGATTATTTAAACAGTGACAGATATTACTACTTTCCCCCGTTTCCTCTTAGAACCAAGTCCTAGATTCATGCTACAGCTTTCCCACTTTCTTCCCTGTTTGAACCAACGCTTTGAGTTGACTGTATGAAATAGCTTTACTTCTAATAATAGTAGAAGTCTAGGTGGCTTTGGAACAGCGGACGGAAGTAGAAAAGGATCCACACGAAGGGAGCTGGTGCAGTAGAGCAAGGCAGGTTTCTAAGGAATATATACCTGAGGGTCGTCAGCATGTCGCAAAGACGGCGTCGGGAGGCCGCATCTTGGCCACAATACCGCAGGGAGGAAGAAGGGGTCGAAGGCCCTCCCGAGCCGGCGCTCTCTCGGTGAGAATGGCACGGCCGCCGATCAGGACGCGCGGGCAGCCGTTGGTCTCTTCCCTCACCGCTGACGACAGCGTGAACGATGCACCTACACCCCTGCCCCGGTCGAGGTTTTCTGGCCAGATTAGTGACCAGCCGTGAGCTGAGAGAAAGTGTGGCCACCTATGTGTTGCTTAGATCTAAAGAGCATGAGAGAGTGAACGAGAGGAACCCTAGTAAAGCAAGCGCTAAGGCTCCTGCTTTTATATATAGTGGAGTGATTTTGTTGTACCAGCTTCAAAAAAATGCGCTCCTACGTGTACCCGCGAGTGGGTGTGAGAGAACTAGTGCATGCGTGCAACGCTTCTCTTCGTGAGAGTACAATATACTATGCCCAAAGAACGTTCACCGCAAGAGTAATAGTACAAGTGTGTGACGTGTGAGCTAAAATAAAATGTGCGCACCGTCTTTTGATTTTTTAGAAGTTCTGAGGGTAGGGTGTGAAGAGCACATATGTGCATGACGTCTACCTGCAGATAGATGGTGGGTGGGACGTGCGAGTCTATGAGAGGACTCGGGAGAGTCGTGACTCGTGAGGGTACGTGTGCGTGAGAGAGAGGGGGGCACGTATCAATGCAATGCATGTGTGCGTAAATCATTATCCGACAAACGTTCGCCACAAGCCTTTTCCTGACAAACGCCATAAGAACCGTTAGATCGGCATCCGACAGTGTCAGTTTTGCCATGTCATTTAACAGAACAGCCACTCCTCCTACACACAAATCTTCCACGTGAGTGGTAGCAACTGCCGTATGCTCCGTCCGTTCCGAAATGTAGTGCATATAGCTTTATTGAAAATTCGAACCTCGCAAACTTTTACCGAGTTTTCGTGTACCAAATTGCACATGTAGAATACCATGTATATATCATTTCATTCAACTTCGAGAGGTAACTATAAAGTTGGGTGAGGAGTCTACAAAGAAAGACCATCGTATCACCCGCAGCAATTTCAGGCATCCTTTAGTGTCGAGGAATATCATAGGAACTCTATATGATATGATTTTCATAGGATTTTTTTCCTTTAGAGCCAATTTGTTCATAGGAATAGATTCATATACTCCACATTTCAAAGGAAATAAACATGATATCATTTCTATAGCTTTAGAGCCACTTGGTTCATATGAATGGATTCCTATACTCCCTTAATTTCAAAGGAAAATAAACATTAGCGTATGTTCAATAGAAAAGTTCCTATGATATTGTCACAGCCCTAGAATTGTTTGCATATAGTTGCAGCAGTGAGCATCATGCATCCTGTTAATTTCAAGAAACTGGAAATGGGGACATGTGAAAGCCTTAGAGAACATTTCTAAAAATGACCAAGATAAAAATTGCTTCAAATAAGTCCAAGAAAATGTTCCTGTGAATCTCTAGAAATATTGGCAAGGGATAAAATTCAAACCAATATTTTTAGAATCTCAGAAGCAATTATTTTGGGGCTTTTAATTAATCCAATAAATATTTGAATTGGATCTATATTTGTTATATAATAAATATATGTTCAATAATTCTGGAAATTGTTGTGTAGCTTTGGATAAGTCCATTTAGTTCACACAATTATTTTCATGAATGTTGGAAATGGTTTGGTCTTTGAACTAAATCAAAACATAATAGCAAAAATAGAAAAACAGAACAAATTAAATAAAAGAGAGAGAGGGAAACCTACCTAACCTACCTGGCGGCCCAGCACTGTTGGCCTAGCCCAGCAGGCGCCCCCACCGTCTTCAACCTCCTACCAGTAGGCCGGAGGGCGTGTGGTCGCCGCGCGTGGGCACGTGCCCTGGCCACCTCCTCCCTCCCAGCCTCCCTGGCTCCTCCTCGACGCCCCCGGAGGCGCCATGCAACCTCCCCGACTGCCTCGCACTCTCCCCCTGCTCTCTCCCTCGCCGATCCCCACCTAACCGACCGCCACCGTCGCCGCCGACAAGCACCACCGCAGCCACCGCCTCCCCCTCACTTCCCCGACTAGTCCAGGAGCTCTGCCGCGTCGTCCTCGACCTCCTCGCTGAGCTACACAGCGCCGAACGCTCCGGAGCCTCGCCAACACCGCCGTCTCCATCCTCGGGTGCCGGAGATCCCCGCAGATGTTTCGCCGGACCCCGTGTCTCCCTTGTCTCTCCAGCAGCACCAGAAGAACTGCGGTGAGCCTCTGCACCTTTTCCCCCATACCCCGTCGCCTAATTCACCCTCCAGCCGCCGTTTCCACCGAAGCCGTGAGCTCCTCGCCGCCGGCGATGGTGCATACGAGGCCATGCGCTCTGCAGCCCGTATCCGAGCACACCAGCGTGCTCGACGCGCCTCCACGAATCTGCAACCACCAGTAGCTTCCCCTCCCATGCCCTCTAGCACCATACTCGACCGCTCCCGAACGCCGGCAGCCGCCACAAGCTCGACTCCGACGAGCTCGTTCCACCCCAGCCCCTCCCACTTGGCTCTCTGGATGCGCAAGAGCAAGGGCTATGCCCTGGTGCCCTCAGCGCGCTAAACCGATGCTTCTAGCGCAAGTCCGGCGTGCCCCCGCCGTGTTCTGTGGTCGCCGCCGGCTGGTCTCCGACGTGCCGACGTGACAGCGTCATTAGCAGCTAAGGGCGCCACTAATTGAACCCACACCCACTGACATATGGGCCCCACTGCCTAATTAACCCTGATTTAATTTTGTTTAGATTAAACTAACCCCGTAGGCCCCACAGTTCAGTTTGACCTGGTGTAGGATCGGAAGTATGTCTAGAGGGGGGTGATTAGACTACTTGACCAAATAAAAACTTAACCTTTTCCCAAATTTAGTTCTTGGCAGATTTTAGCAATATTTAGAACAAGTCAAGCAATCATCACACAATTCAAGCAAGCATGCAAAGAGTATATAGCAGCGGAAAGTAAAGCATGCAACTTGTAAGAATGTAAAGGGAAGGGTTTGGAGAATTCAAACGCTATTGGAGACACAGATGTTTTTCCCGTGGTTCGGATAGGTGGTGCTATCCTACATCCACGTTGATGGAGACTTCAACCCACGAAGGGTAACGGTTGCGCGAGTCCATGGAGGGCTCCACCCACGAAGGGTCCACGAAGAAGTAACCTTGTCTATCCCACCATGGCCATCGCCCACGAAGGACTTGCCTCACTAGCGGTAGATCTTCACGAAGTAGGCGATCTCCTTGCCCTTACAAACTCCTTGGTTCAACTCCACAATCTTGTCGGAGGCTCCCAAGTGACACCTAGCCAATCTAGGAGACACCACTCTCCAAGAAGTAACAAATGGTGTGTTGATGATGAACTCCTTGCTCTTGTGCTTCAAATGATAGTCTCCCCAACACTCAGCTCTCTCTCACAGGATTTGGATTTGGTGGAAAGAAGATTTGAGTGGAAAGCAACTTGGGGAAGGCTAGAGATCAAGATTCATATGGTAGGAATGGAATATCTTGGTCTCAACACATGAGTAGGTGGTTCTCTCTCAGAACATGTGAGTTGGAAGTGTAGATGTGTTCTGATGGCTCTCTCCACGAATGAAGAGGAGGTGGAGGGGTATTTATAGCCTCCACTTAAAATCCAACCGTTACACACAATTTACCAATCTCGGTGGGACCGAATCAACAAACTCGGTCGGATCGAAAAGGTAAACCTAGTGACCGTTAGAGATTTTCGGTGGGACTGACATGCATCTCGGTAGGACCGATGTGGTTAGGGTTTGGGCATAACGTAATCTCGGTGAGACCGATTACACAAACTCGGTGAGACCGATTTGGTAATTAGCTAACCAGAGAGTTGGTCAGGCAAACTCGGTGGGACCGATTTGCTCTTTCGGTGACACCGAAAAGTTACAAAAGGGAAACAGAGAGTTTACATTGCAATCTCGGTGGGACCGATTCGCTCTTTCGGTGAGACCGAAAAGTTACGAAAGGGAAATACAGAGGTTGCAATCCCATCTCGGTGAGACCGAGATCCCTATCGGTAGAACCGATTTGCTAGGGTTTTGGCAGTGGCTTAAGACATATGAAACTCGGTGGCGCCGGATAGAAAGAATCGGTATGACCGAATTTGGCTTAGGGTTTAGGTCATATGTGGATATGGGAAAGTAGCTGAGGATTTTGGAGCATATCATTAAGCACATAAGGCAAAGAGCTCATTAAGCAACACCTCATCCCTCCTTGATAGTATTGGCTTTTCCTATGGACTCAATGTGATCTTGGATCACTAAAATGTAAAATGAAGAGTCTTGAGCCAATCCTTTGTCCTTAGCATTTTGAGGGTTCCACTTTCACCATCCATGCCATGCCAACCATTGAGCTTTTCCTGAAATAATTGTCTTGGAATAGAATTAGCTCAATGAGCTATATGTTGTTATGAATTACCAAAACCACCTAGGGATAGTTGCACTTTCAATCTCCCCCTTTTTGGTAATTGATGACAACATATAGATCAAAGCTTCGACAAATGATAATAAGAATGAATTACATCATCGCTTTGAGAAGTATGTGATAAGTAAGAGCTCCCCCTAAATTTGTGCATATGTAAAATTTGCTTTGGACTGCAAATGCACAAAGAGTTAGAATTATGGGTTACTCTTTCATGTCACATACATCTTGGTGGAGCGCTCAAAATGATCAATAATGAAGTACATGCACTCATCACCAAGGCAAAGTGAATGATCACACATAAAATAGATAGGATATATCAAGCATGCATAAGTGTGGCTTATGATCAATCACATGATCATCAATGTCTCACAAGCATAATAAAGTATCTCGACCAAAAGCAAACAATTGTATCAAAAACCACCAACTAAAACAAGAGAGAAAAGCAACACTCTCTCTCTCTCTCTCGAAGCCTATGATCTATACATCTTCTCCCCCTTTGGCAACAAGTTACCAAAAAGTTCCTAGAAGAATGCATAGTGCTATGTCAACTCTCAGGCTTGATCTTCAGCTGGTGGTGGAGTCCGAATCACTCCAAGAACGAAGGCTTCTGTTGATGCTGATGTAGTTGGAGCTGAAGTGGATGCTGGAGCAGGCTGGGCTGGTGCTGCGGCTGGAGCTGAGGCAGTTGCTCTTGTGTCTGGAACTGGCACTGCACTGGACCTCTGGGCTCGTGGCACTCTGGCAAATACATCTGTAGTTGTATTCCCTCTCCTCTCTTGCATGTCATCCTGGAGCTGCTCTACTGCTGTCTGTATCTCTGTCACCTTGATGTCCAAGTCATAGAACTTCTGTTCTACGATCCTCTCTAGGCTTGCCTGGTTCTGAGTTAGGTTGGCCAAACCTTTCTCAATCCGTAGGGTGGAAGCAATCAGGTAACTGAGCTGTTCTTGCTTGGTTTTCAGGAAGTATTCTGATGCCTCTTCTTGAGTTGGCATCCTAGCAGCTTTCTCCTTTCTTGCCTTCTCCTTTTGAGCTTGAGCATGGGCTGAAGATGGTTCATCCTTGTTCATCACAACTTTATTGTCCTCAAAATCAGGATGAATAGGAAGATGTTCCTTATCCAGAAGATAGATGCCTGTGCCCATCTTCGAGTTGACGAGTTCCTGGATCTGAGGAGCATATCCACAGCTAATCTTCTGGTCTGCTGCTGTCCTCTTGATTGTCTCAATCATAAGGCTCATGACCTTGAACTTCTGAGGCACATCAAAGATATGAAGCAGGTTGATGGCATGACCTCTGATCATCTTGTGATCTCCAGACTTGGGCAACAGAGTGTGCCTTAAGATCCAGTTGATAGTGGGCAATCCAGACAAAAGGTAATGTACAGATCCATACTTGAAGGTTTCAAGTGCCTTGTCAGGGATCTCCTTGTACATGTTGATCATTGAGTTGTGGTCCATCTTCTTCTTGGAATAGAAATCCAAGTCATCTTCACTTTCTTCTGGAGCATTGATCAGCTGAGCCCATTCTGCAATAGTTGACTGGTACATTGTACCTTCAGACATCCATGTGATCCTCCCATCGGGGTAAAAGTGAGCTATGGAGTAGAACTGCATGATAAGTTCCTCGTTCCACTTTGTGAGCTTTTGCCCAACAAAGTCTGCTACTCCACAAGCCTGAAAGGTGTCCTGCACTCCTGGGGAGTGCTCTTCATTCTCCTTGATGTATTTCCAATCAACCCATCTCATGTCACAGACAATTGGCTTCTTGTCTAGCAGAAGTGTCTCATAAAAGTCCTGCTGTTCCTTAGTGTGGAACCTGTAGTCCACAGCAGTTCTTCTCCTGGTAGCATAGGGATCTTCTGCTCTCCACTTTCTTAATCCAGAGTCTCTCCTTATGTTCATGTCCTCAGCCACAGGATGAGCATCATTGTGGTCTGGGATCTTGGGCTTCAATTTCCTCAACACTTGCCCTTCCTCTTCTTCTGCAACATCAGGCACTGGGGCCTTGTTCTTCTCAGCAGCCGAAATATTTCTTGTGTTCCTCTTGGGTTTTTTCTTTGGAGCTGTCTTGGGGGCTTCCTTGGGCTTGGTTGCAGCTGCCCCTGACCTAATAGCATCACCCATCAGCTTGGGTGCCTTGGGTGCTGGTGTAGCACCTTCCTCTTCCTCTTCTTCTTCATCAGAAGAATCTTTCCTGATAGAGGGCTTGCCAATAACTCTGGCAGTAGTAGTTCTAGCTCTCTTCTTCTTCTTGTCTTGGCCAACATCTTCTTCAGATTCCATAGTGAACTTCATGGTTTTCTCAGGAATCTTGGTTGAAGCTCTGGCTTTTGCCATTGGCTTCCTGCCTGCCGCCTTTTGACCTTCAATCCTGGCTTGGTGGCTGCAGCTGAGCCATACTCTTTCTTCAGCACTACTCTCTTGGAGGTTGCCTCCTCCTCTGCCACATAGTCTTCATCTTCTGAATCTGAAGTTCTCTTCTTTCTCTGTCTGGTGGCAGCCTTTGGCAGATTGCTAGGGGTGCTCCTGCTGCCTTCATCTGATGAGCTTCAGGGACTAGTGCCCTCACTCATGTGCACAAGCTGTTCTGAATTATTTTGGCTGTCACTATGGTCTGACATGATTAACAAGCTGACTACTGACTGCTGACCCTGTGAATAGTTTATAGATGAGGTAGATTGGATGAGCATCACAAAATGCAGAGATTTTTGCAAAAGAATGATTCAAAAAACTTAGTTTTAGTTTCCCACAGAAAGCATTTCGGATCTACCGATTTCTAAACTCGGTGATACCGAAGCAGCATTTGGAACCTAAACTAGTGATCTCAGTCAGACCGAGTCACAGTTCGGTGGCACCTAGACTGCTAGGGTTTCACAAAGTTCGAAAATCGGTCACACCGATCAGTTTCACTCGGTCAGACCGAGTTTCACTTGTGCAATGGCATAGGCCAAATCGGTGGCACCGAGTTTTTCAACTCGGTGGGTCCGAGATGGTTTCGGCGGAAGCCTAACCCTAAACTTTTCGAATCAAACCTAATCTATGAGTTATTTGACTGGATAGAAGTTTATCAATCGTGGCAAGAATCATAATGATCACAATGTGCTAGGAATCAGATTGAGGAATAGCACAAAGATCGAGTCCGTACCCTAGTTCGGCGGAGACTCGCTACGGCGGCAACGGCGGAGGTGATTTCCGTTGACGGCGACGGAGACCAGCGACTGGAGGCTGCTGGCGGCGAGAAGACGATCCAGAGACCACGTCGGCAGAGCGAGCTATGGCGCGGGCGAAGGGGTTCGGAGAAATTTCCAAATTTTTGCCCGTGTCTATATATAGCCCGACCCTGTCGGTGTGACCGAGTGGAACAACTCGGTGGCACCGAGATGCAAAACTGTATACAGTTATTGCAACTCGGTGTGACCGAATGGTTCAAATCGGTTGCACCGAGATCAAAAACATAGATAAACTTGATGATCTCGGTAGGACCGAAAGTGGAGTATCGGTAAGACCGAGAATCATAAAGAGGTTTTGGAAGTTTAAGTCTATGACGAATCGGGGACTCCGAGTGCTCCTCACACAGAGTGGTTCGAATTTGACTTGATCAATTTTGTGATGTAGCATGAATAGAGTTTGAGACGAGAAAAGCATAGATAGCTAGAGGAGGTTCTTAGGCATTCT
Source organism: Aegilops umbellulata (assembly GCA_032464435.1). NCBI lineage: Eukaryota > Viridiplantae > Streptophyta > Magnoliopsida > Poales > Poaceae > Aegilops > Aegilops umbellulata. The sequence goes on from CP136056.1 coordinate 349,308,132, forward strand.
TGTCCATCCACTTGGCAAGAGGAAGTAAAACCAAACAATCAAAACAACAAGTGGATGTCCTCGAATGAGTAAAATATGCAATCAGCATGCTCACACAATAAAATGGCAATAGAAATATGTGACAAAGCATGCACAATCAATTCTAGCATCTATCAAGCAATTGGCGATGACTAGGTCATCTATATATGAGTATATTGACTTAGGAATCAAATGAAAACATTTGATCATAGGTCATACTCATCGTTTAAGCTCAAGTGGGGTTACCACTTTTACATAAAGCATTGTTGTGTTCACATCATTGGAGTTGCTTTAGCTCAAGTCTTAGAGTAAAGCTCCCCCTAGATGTGATATCCCCCCTAAGAGGGATGAACTAACCTTTGGTTTTGTCGATGATGACTTCTTGTAGATGTTGAAGATGTGGATGCTCAATGTTAATGTAGATCACTTGGAGCTTCCTTTTGAGTGAATTGCACTTTCAATACCTACATGGGTTAGTCCCACAAGGAACAAGCAAGTATATCCAGAGACATAGAGTGATGCACACACAAGATGATGTCTATGAAAGCTTTTAGGTTACCTTGTCCCTTGGCTTACCAACAAGATGGTTTGTGACTCCTTGAACTAGTGCAAGGTGTGGAAGTTGATTGCACTTGTTCTTGCCAAAATGATAAGGGTGAAGTATGTTGGCGGAGTCACCCTCAAGAACTCTCTAGTTCTTCTTCTTTTGGATCCACACCATATTGATGGGAATCCTTGGAGTTGTAGTCATACTTGATGAAGTGGAACTTGAAGTAGTCTTGGGAATCCACTTGACTACGGTCTTAGGAGCTTCTTCAAATGCATCTATTTCCTCTTGAAGCTTGTCCTTGCCTTTTTGCTTGTAGTCTTGTGGTGGAAGATCATCTTGAGTTTGTGTCCCCTTGAAAGAAGTAGGATCATACTTCTCTTGTTGAGGAACAAACTTTGTCTTGGGGTATTGATCTTCTTCCCACTCAACTCCATTGGCATTGAACTTTCGTTCAAAACCAACACCTTGATTCTTCCGGTGCCTTCCTTGCTTGTGTACAATCTCCTCGAATTGCTTACTTCCGGCAAGGCTTTTGTACACTCCTTTCTCTATGATTTCCTTCAATATGCTATTTTCTTGCTCAAGTGTAACTTGGCTAAGAGAATCATTAGTGGAATCAAGAGAACTACTAGAAGCAACAATATTGGATTTAACATGATCATTGTTACTACTAGAGGAAGAATCTTTGTTGTTCTTGTTACTAGACTTGACTTGAGGCATGTAAGTGGATAAGAGTAAATGTTTGGCAATGTAAGAAGAATTTTTCTTGCGAAGATCATCATTGATTGGCTTTAAAAGCTCATGCTCTTGCTCAAGATTGATCTTTTCAAAGCGCAACTTCTCATGAGCCCTTAAAAGTTCTGGATGATCTTCGAAGATAGTTTCATGAGCTAAATTAAGAGTGTTTAGTTCTTTAGTTAGAACCTCAATTTTGTTCTTATCATTGTCATTCGTTTTAGCATGATTAATTGATGTTTCATCATAGGATTCATCACTATAGTTGTCAACAAGTAAATCATCATCGCCTAACAAGTCATCTTCATCACTATTAAAATCAACATACTCAGGGTGAGTTACCTTAGGACCTTTGGCCATGAAGCATCTTCCAATTCCTTCATTAGGTGAATCAAATATGTCGTAGGAGTTGGTTGACACAAGTGCTAGTCCGGCAACACCTTCATCTTGAGTATATTCGGAGTCGGAGTGATAACTTCTCTCGGAGTGATTGTCGGAGTCGGAGCCAGATACCCATTCACCAACATGAGCTTGATGTCTTCGTTTTGTGTAGCTCCTTGATGATTTTTCCTTCCTTTCCGAATCCTTGCTACTCCGTGAGTGTCTTCGTTCATAGCGATCATCTCTACTCCTTCTCTCTCGTGATGGTGATTCCTCTCTTTTGCTTCTTCTTTTTGGAGAATCTTCTCTTCTTTTGCTGGGAGCCGTACACTCATTGGAATAGTGTTCGGGTCTTCCACAATTGTAGCAGTTTCGCTCTCGACTAGAAGATCTTTTGTCATTGTAGGACCTTGACTTGGAGCTTCTATCTTTGCTTCTACTCTTGTAGAACTTGTTGAAGTTTTTCACCATTAAGCTCAATTCTTCATTGAAGTTTTGTTTCTCACTTGATGATGTGGGGGCTTCACATGAGGCTTTGTAAGCACCACTTGATTTGTTGTGAAGTTCCTCTTTGTCCTTGAGCGACATCTCATGAGCAACAATTCTTCCAATGACTTTCGTTGGCTTGAGATTTTTGTAATTGGTCATCATTTGGATCAATGTACACACGGTATCATATTTTCCATCCAAGGCTCTTAGGATTTTCTTGATGATGAATCTGTCGGTCATCTCTTCAATTCCTAAGCCGGCAATCTCATTTGTGATGAGAGCAAGCCTAGAGTACATTTCAGCGACACCTTCACCATCCTTCATTTTGAACTTGTCAAGTTGACTTTGAAGCACATACAATTTGGATTCCTTGACGGAGTCGGTACCTTCGTGCATATCAATCAAAGTGTCCCAAATTTCCTTTGCATTCTCAGGACGGCTGATTTTGTTGAATTCTTCGGGGCACAGTCCGTTGAAGAGAATATCACAAGCTTGAGCATTGTATTGTAGCATCTTCAACTCATCCGCGGTAGCTTCACGGTTTGGCTCTTTCCCTTCGAAGAAGTCACCTTGCAAACCAACACACACAATAGCCCAAACGGCAGGGTTATGTCCAAGAATATGCATTTTCATTTTATGCTTCCAACTAGCAAAGTTAGTACCATCAAAGTAAGGACCTCTACGGTGATAATTTCCCTCACTAGACGCCATACTCTCCTAGGTTGTGAAACCAAGGCTATGACCACCAAAAGCTATGGGAATCAAAGCAAATGGAGACCAAAGCTCTGATACCACTTGTAGGATCGGAAGTATGTCTAGAGGGGGGGGTGATTAGACTACTTGACCAAATAAAAACTTAACCTTTTCCCAATTTTAGTTCTTGGCAGATTTTAGCAATATTTAGAACAAGTCAAGCAATCATCACACAATTCAAGCAAGAATGCAAAGAGTATATAGCAGCGGAAAGTAAAGCATGCAACTTGCAAGAATGTAAAGGGAAGGGTTTGGAGAATTCAAACGCTATCGGAGACACCGATGTTTTTCCCGTGGTTCGGATAGGTGGTGCTATCCTACATCCACGTTAGTGGAGACTTCAACCCACGAAGGGTAACGGTTGCGCGAGTCCACGGAGGGCTCCACCCACGAAGGGTCGACGAAGAAGCAACCTTGTCTATCCCACCATGGCCATCACCCACGAAGGACTTGCCTTACTAGCGGTAGATCTTCACGAAGTAGGCGATCTCCTTGCCCTTACAAACTCCTTGGTTCAACTCCACAATCTTGTCGGAGGCTCCCAAGTGACACCTAGCCAATCTAGGAGACACCACTCTCCAAGAAGTAACAAATGGTGTGTTGATGATGAACTCCTTGCTCTTGTGCTTCAAATGATAGTCTCCCCAACACTCAGCTCTCTCTCACAGGATTTGGATTTGGTGGAAAGAAGATTTGAGTGGAAAGCAACTTGGGGAAGGCTAGAGATCAAGATTCATATGGTAGGAATGGAATATCTTGGTCTCAACACATGAGTAGGTGGTTCTCTCTCAGAACATGTGAGTTGGAAGTGTAGATGTGTTCTGATGGCTCTCTCCACGAATGAAGAGGAGGTGGAGGGGTATTTATAGCCTCCACTTAAAATCCAACCGTTACACACAATTTACCAATCTCGGTGGGACCGAATCAACAAACTCGGTCGGACCGAAAAGGTAAACCTAGTGACCGTTAGAGATTTTCGGTGGGACTGACATGCATCTCGGTAGGACCGATGTGGTTAGGGTTTGGGCATAACGTAATCTCGGTGAGACCGATTACACAAACTCGGTGAGACCGATTGGGTAATTAGCTAACCAGAGAGTTGGTCAGGCAAACTCGGTGGGACAGATTTGCTCTTTCGGTGAGACCGAAAAGTTACAAAAGGGAAATAGAGAGTTTACATTGCAATCTCGGTGGGACCGATGCGCTCTTTCAGTGAGACCGAAAAGTTACGAAAGGGAAACAGAGAGGTTGCAATCCCATCTCGGTGAGACCGAGATCCCTATCGGTAGAACCGATTTGCTAGGGTTTTGGTAGTGGCTTAAGACATATGAAACTCGGTGGCGCCGGATAGAAAGAATCGGTATGACCGAATTTGGCTTAGGGTTTAGGTCATATGCGGATATGGGAAAGTAGCTGAGGATTTTGGAGCATATCATTAAGCACATAAGGCAAATAGATCATTAAGCAACACCTCATCCCTCCTTGATAGTATTGGCTTTTCCTATGGACTCAATGTGATCTTGGATCACTAAAATGTAAAATGAAGAGTCTTGAGCCAATCCTTTGTCCTTAGCATTTTGAGGGTTCCACTTTCACCATCCATGCCGTGCCAACCATTGAGCTTTTCCTGAAATAATTGTCTTGGAATAGCATTAGCTCAATGAGCTATATGTTGTTATGAATTACCAAAACCACCTAGGGATAGTTGCACTTTCACCTGGCCACGTCACATGTTGACCTGACCCCACAAGTCTGTGACCCAGACAACACTGTGTCACTGACCAGTGGTCCCCACTGGTCAGGTTTGACCTGGACGGCGCCTGTTGACCTGTGGAGGTCAGCATGATGCAATGCTGACGCAGTAATAGGTTTTTGTGGATTTATTCTTACTCAGGAAATTCCAGAAAATAGTATAAACTTCAAAAATTCATATGAATTCAACCGTAACTCAGAATAAAATAAGTTATATATGAAAAATTATCAAAAAAATCCAATCTATCCATCTGTACCATTTTCATGCATGTTAGAACACCTTATGACTGCTATTTAGGACAAATTATATGAATGGCATTTAAATAACCATATGTGGAGTTTGAATTTGAACCTTGGGTTCAAACCAACTACACTTAATTGTGTTGCTAGTTGCATTAGGCCAAATCACATCATATTGCCATGTTATGTTCATGCATCATATTGTTGCATTGCATTGATTGTGTTCTTCCTTGTTTGTCCCCTCTCGATAGACGTGGTTCCGACGATGTGATCGATGACACCGATGAAGAGCTATACTATCTTCAGAAGTGCCAGGCAAGCAAAGCCCCCCTTGTTCATTCCGATACAATCCCACTCTCTCGCTCCTGCTCTCCTTTACTGCATTAGGACAACAATGATTCAACTGTTACATGCTGCGGTAGTTGAGCCCCTTTCCTCTACATGACTTGTCATTGCCACAGTAAATAGATGAAACCCACTAGCATGAGTAGGAGTTGTTTGAGCCCTCATGTGCCTACTCATTCATGCTTATTGTCATGCCTGCTACTGCTTAGAGTTGAGTCGGGTCTGATTCATCGGGAATGAATTGGAATGTGGTGGACACGCCCTACTGTTGAGAGCTAAGTGTGTGAACACGATTTTGGTAAAGGTAGCGGTGAGAGGCCATGTAGGAGTACATGGTGGGTTGTCTCATTGTAGCCGTCCTCAGGCCAACTCCACCGCGCGACCCCAAACGGACGTCCGTTTTGTCCGGCTTTTGTCCCTTTGGGTAGGGATTTGGGGTCGTGTCCGAGCCTGTCCTGGGATGCGGTGGTCGTGCGCCCAGCGCGCGGCCGCATCCTTTTGCCCCATCCTGTCCGCGTCTATTTAAAAAAAGGGACATTTCATATGCCAAGCCCCAGTTCACGACCCGAGTTCATCACGCCGGCAACAAAGCCAGCGGCCTACATGACCATCGACGGCAACACAGCCAGCGGCCGGCAACACAGCTAGCCTCCAAAATGAATAGTTGTCCTCGCCGGCAACACAGCCAGCGGCCGGCAACACAGCCGGCCTCCAAAATGAATGTTTTTTCACCGGCACACTACCAGCGGCCCAGCGGGCGGGCGGCACCCATGCCAGCCTCCAAAAAGAACGGCCATGCCGATCGGACGACCTAGTTCAGGCCTTCAGCGTCGAGCATCTCCTTTTGCCTGGCCTCGAACCAGGCCCTCGTCTTGTCGCTCATCTTCGACAAGTCCACGCTCATGATCGCAAGGGCCACCCCCTTCACTTTGGTGGCGGCATTGGTGGCCTCGATGTCGAGCTGCCTCTGCCTGGCCTTGACGTTGTCGGCCTCGATGTCGAGCTGCCTTTGCCGGGCGGCCTCTTCCATGTTGAGCTGCCTTTGTCGGGCTGCCTCCTCCATGTCTATCTTCCTCTTCTTGGCCGCCTCCTCCATCTCAAGCTTCTGTCGTTGGAGGTCTAGGTATTGCTTCATTTGATCGTCCTTGCTTTGCCGCTTCTTCTCGTCCCTCACATCCTTATGTGACATCATGCCATGCAAAGTATCATGCAGGGCCATGGATGAGGCGTCACGTATGTCGTCCACCTTGGAGTTGGTCTTGCCCCTCGGCCTCTTCAACGCCTCGCCATCCCCACCTCCGGCGAACTTGGCCATCTTCTTGCCTCTCTTCCTTTTAAGTTCACGGTATTGATCCTTGAACTTAGGGCAATTGTTGATGACCGTCCAACAATGCGTTAGAGTGAATGGCTTGTCATTGTGCCGGGCGTTGAATGCCTCCAAAGATTGAAATGCCTACACCACATGATCAACAACAAGTGAACATGCAAACATATACACGGTCGAAGTCTCATGGCCGTCGCAAGGGCTAGAAAGATAAGAGCATACCATGTCTCCAACGCCGAGACCACTCACGGGCCGTGCTTCAACGCTCTCAAATGCGGCACAATACTTGTTGCACTCTTGTTGGATGAACATCCATCTTTTTTGAATCGAACCGATGCCACGGTTGCTTGTAATTTGGTAGGGCGCAAACATCTTCCTTTCATGGAATGTTTTGTGGACTCTCGTCCTAAAAACAATGCCCTTTTGTTGCGCGCCGGTCCTTGGATCTTGGCTAATCTCCATCCAACATTGGCAAATCAACTTGTCCTCATCTTGTGTATATGAACCGGTGCGAATGCTCTTCCGCTTCTTTTGTGCTTCCGATCTTTGGGTGAGATCGTCGATGAACAATGGAGAACCACTAATATAAACATCATTGCCTTCGTCTTCATCTTCACCTTCGACATAGATGTCATCGTCTTCATGCCACAAATCACCATGGTCGTAGTCAGCACGGTCGTCTGCCTCTTCATCGGGCACGTACTGGGCGCGGCCATCTGGACTTTGGGTCTCATCGGGGTCGTAGGCACGGCCATGCCCACCCTGGAAGATCACGTCCTCCATGTACTGGTTGTAGAAGGGGTCGTCCACCGTCGGCGTTGAGGTTGGCATTTCGTCAAACAACACGCGGGGGGCCGGCATGGTGCCCGTGAACGGTGCACGCGCCTGCTTTCTTTGCATCTTGACGGAAGGCCGCCCGCCGCTGCTGGACCCAGGCGTCACGTTGAGGTCGATGACGGCCGCGGGGCGTGGTGTGGACGGCGCGAACAAGCCCATGTCCGGCGACGCCGAGAAATGGGTCTGACCGTCGTGCCTGGGTGGAGGAAAGCCGGGCGACATGGGCGCGGCGCGCGACATCGGCGACTGGCAGTGCGTAGGCCGGGCGACCGACGAGCCTGTGCTCGCCGGGCCGACGGCCGTTGCATGGAACCCTGCCGGACGGCCCATGCCAAGCATGAGGATGGCGTGCGCTTTGTTGACGAGGTCCTCCTTCTCGTCGGCAGCGGCCTTGCGTCACGCGGCCTCTAGCTCCTCGCGCTGGGCGGCGAACTTGGCCGCGGCGGCATTCATCTTGACGGTCGCTCTCCATTCCCTCCTCTTCGCCGATTCCGCGTCCAACTTGGCGATCTCCTCCGGCGTGTACTCCGACCGCGGCTTCCTTGGCGCCTTCTTCTTCACCTTTGCGGTCGGGTCGACGGCCAGGCCGCCGGAACTCGGCGGGGCGTCGGCCATGGACGGGGGAGAGAGAGGGGGGGGGGGGCGGCGGGAGGGATGTGGGAGGGTTTGGGGGGAATGGCGCCAAATGGCCGTTGGGGGGTTTTTGGTTTCTACCACCGACAGGCGGGCCAGGGGAGGACAAGCGCGCGTGTCCCGCCCGTCCGCGCGCTGTCCGTTTCACCCCAAAACCAGCACAAGTTTGGGCCGGGGATGGGTCGAAAGCGGACACAAAGCAGACAAAAGTCCGTTTGCTCCCGCGCGCTGGGCCGCCTTTTTTGTCCCTTTTACCCCAGACGGACGGGGCCGGACAGGATAGGGTCGCACGATGGAGTTGGCCTCAGGAACTGAGTTCTGTGTTTGTGATCCATGAACAGTTACTACCACACATTGGGCTCCGGGCGCTCCAAGCTCTCTCGACTTATTAATCAACCTGATCTCTGTCCAGGAGTTGCAACTGGTTTCTGGTGTTTGTAGGTAGTGTTAGTAGTCTACCAAGTGGCACCCGGTACAGGTGGGCTTGGGACAGACTAGGCACCATGGCTGGGTAGACCAAGCGTCGCCCGTTTGGTGGGCTTGGGAACCCTGCACACATCGTTTGGGGCCGTGAGCGACTGTAGGATCTAGAAGTAGGTGTGTCTAGAGGAGGGGTGATTAGACACTTAGTGCTAAAGTTGCAATTTTTAAGCCTTTTTGGTTTGAGTGAAGTTTTAGGCGCAATTTCAACATACACAATACATATCAAGCAAGCATGCAAAGAGTATATAGGCAGCGGAAAGTAAAGCATGCAACTTGCAAGAATGTAAAGGGAAGGGTTTGGAGAATTCAAACGCAATTGGAGACACGGATGTTTTTCCCGTGGTTCGAATAGGTGGTGCTATCCTACATCCACGTTGATGGAGACTTCAACCCACGAAGGGTAACGGTTGCGCGAGTCCACGGAGGGCTCCACCCACGAAGGGTCCACGAAGAAGCAACCTTGTCTATCCCACCATGGCCATCGCCCACGAAGGACTTGCCTCACTAGCGGTAGATCTTCACGAAGTAGGCGATCTCCTTGCCCTTACAAACTCCTTGGTTCAACTCCACAATCTTGTCGGAGGCTCCCAAGTGACACCTAGCCAATCTAGGAGACACCACTCTCCAAGAAGTAACAAATGGTGTGTTGATGATGAACTCCTTGCTCTTGTGCTTCAAATGATAGTCTCCCCAACACTCAACTCTCTCTCACAGGATTTGGATTTGGTGGAAAGAAGATTTGAGTGGAAAGAAACTTGGGGAAGGCTAGAGATCAAGATTCATATGGTAGGAATGGAATATCTTGGCCTCAACACAAGGGTAGGAAGTTCTCTCTCAGAACATATGGGTTGGAAGTGTAGATGTGTTCTGATGGCTCTCTCCACGAATGAAGAGGAGGTGGAGGGGTATATATAGCCTCCACTTAAAATCCAACCGTTACACACAATTTACCAATCTCGGTGGGACCGAATCAACAAACTCGGTCGGACCGAAAAGGTAAACCTAGTGACCGTTAGAGATTTTCGGTGGGACTGACATGCATCTCGGTAAGACCGATATGGTTAGGGTTAGGGCATAACGTAATCTCGGTGAGACCGATTACACAAACTCGGTGAGACCAATTTTGGTAATTAGCTAACCAGAGAGTTGGTCAGGCAACCTCGGTGGGACCAATTACTAAACTCGGTTAGACCGATTTTGGTAATGAGTTAACCAGAGAGTTTGCATTGTAATCTCGGTAGTACCGATTGCCTAGACTCGGTGAGACCGATTTTGACAATGGACATACCAAGTGAGATTACAATCCCATCTCGGTGAGACCGAGATCCCTGTCGGTGAAACCGATTTGCTAGGGTTTGGCAGTGACTTATGACATATGGAACTCGGTGGCGCCGGATAGAAAGAATCGGTAGGACCAAGTTTGGCTTAGGGTTTGGGTCATATGTGGAAGTGGGAAATTAGCTGAGGACTTTTGGAGCATATCATTAAGCACATAAAGCAAAGGGCTCATTAAGCAACACCTCATCCCTCCTTGATAGTATTGGCTTTTCCTATGGACTCAATGTGATCTTGGATCACTAAAATGTAAAATGAGAGTCTTGAGCTTGAAGCTTTAGCCAATCCTTTGTCCTTAGCATCTTGAAGGAGTTCCCACAACCTTTAGTCCATGCCACTCCATTGTTGAACTTATCTGAAATATACTAGATAAAAACGTTTGTCCAACAAGAGATATGTTGACATTAATTACCAAAACCACCTAAGGAGCACTTGCGCTTTCAATCTCCCCCTTTTTGGTAATTGATGGCAACATACATCAAAGCTTTATATTAAGATACAAAGAATAGCAAGTAAAGCTTTGGAAGAACATGTAACAAACATAGGCTCCCCTTACATGTATGCAATCATGTAAATATAAAATGTAGAAGCATGTGAGAGCATAATCATGACAGAGTAGGCAATGTGTTACATGTATCTTGGCCATATGCATCAGAGCAAAAGATTATTAAGAGAAATACCTTCATGCTTATGAGTCCTTCTTGCAAACAGTATGTACAAAAGCAAGAATTCCTCATACTCATGATGCTGATGCATATACTTACCTTGTAGTCTTGAGTTGGCTTAGGATGGAATGAACCTGCATAAACAAGGTTAGATAACGAAGGTACATCCACTAGCCAGAGCAAACCAAAGAAAGCCACAAGAATACCAAGACTGGGATGACATGTAGAGAGTGAGTACAAGGTACCACATTAGATTAGGCATGTCCCCAAGAGTAAAGATATGCAATGAATTTGAATGATTTCTTTCCCTTAGATGTCTTGCTCCCCTTGAATTTGACATGGGATTGGGAGATGATAGGGAACAGAAAATCAGAGCTGAAATATATGTATAAATAGAACATAATGCAAATGAGAACATATGAACATGTCTTTCCCCCAAAAAGACATGTGGCATCTCTCCTCTGGAATATCAAGCATCTGGGATCCTTGAGTTTTCTCTCCCCCTGGAGATCTCTTTCTCCCCCTTAATACTTTCTCCTTTGAAGATGATAAGCTTTGATGTGATCTCTCTCTCCCCCTTTGACATCAATTTCCAAGAAGGTTTTTCTGGAATCTATCGAATAGGTTTGGTCCTTGTAGAGGATAAGATTCATCGAGTGGAGCTGGATCAGAAGAAATATAAAATAAGTGGCAAATTGTTTTTCCTGTTGCGAAATCGGTGGCACGGAGTGTCATATCTCGGTGGTACCGAAGGGATTCGGTTGATCCGAGAATTACTATTCGGTGAAACCGAGTTCACTACAGAGAAAACACTTGTCACCTCAGCTCACTAGTCAAATAAGATCTCACAAAGATTTGCAATGAATTAACTGAAAGATTTGCAAGGAATTTTATGCAGAAATATGCAGAACAAAAAATGGAAGTTCTAGATGAAGTTTTTTTTGATAAAGAGGGAAACAAATATGCAAGGGACTAATGCAATAACACACAAAGAAGAGAAAACACAAGAGAACTTCATCTAGAATTGGGCGGTGACATAGTCACCTATGTTAGAGTATATTGGCTTAGGAGTCAAGTGAGAACACTTGATCATAGGTCATACTCATCGTTTAAGCTCAAAATGGGGTTACCATTTTTCGTTTAAGCATCTTGATGTATTCTCATCTTGTTGAGTTGCTTTGACTCATGACTTTGAGTAAAGCTTCTCTAAGATGGAATATCATACCTTGGGTGGTGGTGTGGATCTTGCTCATGTAGTGGAATTTATGTGGGTGCTCAAGGTTGATGTAGGTCATCAAGAGTTGGGAGCACCACTTGGAATTTGAGTTCATCTACCTACATGGGTTAGTTCTTGCAAGGAAAAACACTTTTATATCCAAAAATGACAATCATGAAGCTCAACATAGAATTTGTCAAAGGATATGTTTGAGTGGTTTCGTGCTTTCCTTGTCTTCAACCACCGTTGTGTAGAGACTTGGTGATGTAGAGATTGCTCAAGATGTGAGTGAGTTGCGATCTCATAGAATTAGACTCATCCAAGTACCTACATGGGTTAGATAACATATAAGGTACAAATATATCCAAGACATAAGGTAGTCATCATAAGAGATATATCAAGGATTAATCATAAGCTCATGTCTTGCATGTATCCAATGGAGTTTCTACTCCAAGTTCGAAGCATCAATGATGTTCAATTCCCCTCTCAACCTGCAAAACACTTTCTCATCAAGCGGTTTAGTGAATATATCCGCTAATTGCTTATCGGTGCAAACATGCTTAAGATCAATGTCACCCTTAGCGACATGGTCTCGAATGAAATGATGACGAACTTCAATATGCTTAGTTCGAGAATGTTGTACAGGATTATGACCAATTTTGATAGCACTTTCATTGTCACAAAGCAATGGAACATGTTTCACATAGACTCCATAATCTTTAAGAGTTTGGGTCATCCAAAGTAATTGAGCACAACATGAACCAGCGGCAATGTATTCCGCTTCGGCGGTGGATAAGGATACCGAGTTTTGTTTCTTGGAGGACCAAGACACAAGAGATCTACCAAGAAATTGACACGTACCTGAAGTGGACTTTCTATCAACCTTGTCTCCGGCATAATCTGAGTCGGAATACCCAACAAGATCGAAAGAGGACCTCTTAGGATACCAAATGCCAAAATTTGGTGTATGGATTAAGTATCTCACTATCCTTTTCACGGCCTTAAGATGACATTCTTTAGGAGCAGCTTGATATCGTGCACACATGCACACACTTAGCATAATGTCGGGACGTGAAGCACATAGGTATAACAATGAACCAACCATAGAGCGATAAACCTTTTGATCAACCGGTTCACCATCTTTGGTCAAATCATTATGTCCACTAGTAGGCATGGGTGTAGACATACCTTTGCATTCTTGCATATTGAACTTCTTGAATAAATCTTTGGTGTACTTCGTTTGAGAGATAAATGTACCTTCCTTAGTTTGCTTGATTTGCAAACCGAGAAAGAATTTGAGTTCACTCATCATAGACATCTCAAACTTCTTCGACATAAGCTTTCCAAACTTTTCACTAAAAAGAGGGTTAGTAGAACCGAATATGATATCATCAACATAAATTTGGCATACAAATAGTTCTCCATTAACCCTTTTAGTAAAAAGTGTGGAATCAATTTTTCCAATTTCAAAACCACTTGCAATAAGGAATTTGGTCAAGCATTTATACCATGCTCTAGGAGCTTGTTTAAGACCATAAAGAGCTTTGTGAAGTTTGTAAACATGATTAGGTTTCTTAGGATTGACAAAGCCGAGAGGTTGTTTGACATAAACTTCCTCCTCTATTTCACCATTTAGAAAAGAACTTTTAATGTCCATTTGGTACAAGGTGATATTATGGTGATTAGCATAGGCAAGTAAGATGCGAATGGACTCAAGTCTAGCAACGGGAGCATATGTCTCACCATAGTCCATACCTTCAACTTGTGTGTATCCTTGGGTGACGAGACGTGCTTTGTTGCGAACCACTTGTCCATCTTCATCTTGCTTATTGTGAGACACCCATTTGGTACCAATGATGTTGTGGTTGTTGTCGGGCTTCTCAACCAATGTCCAAACTTGGTTTCTCTCAAAGTTGTGTAGCTCTTCATGCACAGCGTTTATCCAATCCGGATCTTCCAATGCTTCTTCGACCTTCATAGGTTCAATGCTAGAGATGAATGAATAGTTTTCACAGAAGTTAGCTAAACGAGTTTTTGAGCGAGTAATTCTCCCGGTTTGGATATCATTGTAGATTTGCTCGACGGGATGATCTTTGGCAATTCTTGCTCGAACTCGTGAAAGCTTTTGCTTGGGTCTTCGTTGAACATCTTCTTCATCTTGTTCTTCTTCTTGGCCTTCTTCATTGTTGGCGTTGTCGTTCTCTTGTCGTGGTGGAGAATGAGGTTGTTGATGTTCGTCTTGATACACTTCCGCGTTTCCTTCATCTTGGTGTGTACCACTTGTGGATGCCTCCGTGTCGATTCTTGGTTCACCTTGTCGTGAAGTAGAAGCTTCCACTTGGACGGACGAGGTATTCTCCTTCACCTCCATTGGACGAATTTTGCCAATAGACAAGTCTTGGATTGCTTCCGAAGGGTCTTTGTCTCCTACATCAATTGGCAATTGCTCTACTTGCGAGCCATTAGATTCATCAAACTTCACATCTACCGTTTCTTCAACCTTTTGGGTGAAATTGTTGTAGACACGGTAAGTGTGAGAGTTTGAGCCATAACCAAGTAGGAAACCTTCATGAGATTTAGGAGCAAACTTTGAACGACGATGCTTATCTAGAATGTAGCACTTTGAGCCGAATACTCGAAAGTATCCAACTTGGGGTTTGTTACCGGTGAGGAGCTCGTATGCCGTCTTGCCAAGTAGCTTGTGAAGATACAAGCGATTTGTTGCATGACAAGCTGTCTCAACCGCTTCTGCCCAAAAGTGCTTTGGCGTCTTTTACTCGTCAAGCATCGTTCTCGCCATTTCGATGAGCGTCAGGTTCTTCCTCTCAACAACTCCATTTTGTTGAGGTGTGTACGTAGCCGAGAACTCATGTGAAATCCCTTCTTCGCCAAGAAAGGTATCCACATTTGCGTTCTTGAACTCCGTTCTGTTGTCACTCCGAACCTTCTTGATCTTCACGCCAAACTGATTTTGGGCTTTCCTAGCGAAGTTTTTGAAGATCTTTTGGACCTGCGATTTATCATCAAGAAAGAACACCCACGTAAATCTTGAAAAATCATCAACTATAACTAGACCAAAAGAATTTCCACCGAGACTCTTGTAGGCATTGGGACCAAAAAGATCCATATGAAGTAGCTCGAGTGGCCTCCTTGTGGTCATGATGTTCTTCACGGGATGCCTTCCTCCAACCTGTTTACCTGCTTGACAAGCACTGCAAAGTCTATTCTTATCAAATATGGCATCGTTAACTCCAAGGATATGATTTCCTTTAATAAGCTTGTCAAGGTTTCTCATGCCAACATGACCTAGTCGTCTATGCCACAACCAACCTTTTGAGGATTTAGCAATAAAGCAAGTTTTAGGTTGTGCCTTTTTAGAAAAATCGACAATGTAAAGGTCACCTCTACGTATACCGGTGAAGACCATCTTATGATTATCTCGACGAAATACTTGGCAATCTACCTCAGTAAATAGGACATTCAATCCGAAATCAGCAAGTCTAGATACTGAAAGTAAGTTGTAGCCAAGGGATTCAACGAGCATGACATTTTGAATGGAGCTATCATGTGAGATGGCCACCTTACCAAGGCCAACCACCTTACCCTTTGAATTATCACCAAAGGTGACATACTTTCGAGGGCCGTCATTTTCAGCAAGCTCACAGAACATCTCTTCGTCTCCGGTCATATGATCGGTACATCCACTGTCGAGAACCCATTCCTTTCCTCCTGACACATATCCTCGAAGATTTGCCATAAGACCAAAGTGTCTCATTGCATCATCAAGATCGAAGTCACTATCATCATTCTCATCGTAGTATCCATGTTCAACATGATCTTGTGACTCATCATTTCGTAGAGAGAGTGGTTCATTAGATAAATGATCATCAAAGTGGTCACTTTTATGAATTCTTATAGCTTCGGATATAATATCACTAATGATTCCAACATTTCCTTTAGCATGCAGTAGATTAGTAAGCTCAAATAGACAATCACCAAAACTAGGATCACTAGAGTTCATTTTACTCATGGCAATAGATTTATGGAGAATTTCATCCAAATTTTTCAAGGAATAATCGGGGAATCATTCCTCAAAAATATTCCATATGGTATAGGCACAATTTAGAGTAGGTAAACTAGCAATCAAGTATTTGGGCAATCCTCTAATGATGAGCTCAACGGTTCTAAGATTGCGAATCATGTCAATATCTTCATCTAGAGTGGGATGCATAGGATCAACATGAGGAGCACAAGGACTAGCAATATACTTGTTCAAATGATATTGATTGAAAATCACAAGCATCTCATTTTTCCATTCATGAAAATACTCTCCCTCAAGAATAGGCACTCTATGTCTAAGACTCCCTAAAGTAGACACATCCATCTTCCTCCAATGGTGATTAAAACAAGGCAATGGAGACCAAAGCTCTGATACCACTTGTAGGATCTAGAAGTAGGTGTGTCTAGAGGGGGGTGATTAGACACTTAGTGCTAAAGTTGCAATTTTTAAGCCTTTTTGGTTTGAGTGAAGTTTTAGGCACAATTTCAACATACACAATACATATCAAGCAAGCATGCAAAGAGTATATAGGCAGCGGAAAGTAAAGCATGCAACTTGCAAGGATGTAAAGGGAAGGGTTTGGAGAATTCAAACGCAATTGGAGACACGGATGTTTTTCCCGTGGTTCGGATAGGTGGTGCTATCCTACATCCACGTTGATGGAGACTTCAACCCACGAAGGGTAACGGTTGCGCGAGTCCATGGAGGGCTCCACCCACGAAGGGTCCACTAGGAAGCAACCTTGTCTATCCCACCATGGCCATCGCCCACGAAGGACTTGCCTCACTAGCGGTAGATCTTCACGAAGTAGGCGATCTCCTTGCCCTTACAAACTCCTTGGTTCAACTCCACAATCTTGTCGGAGGCTCCCAAGTGACACCTAGCCAATCTAGGAGACACCACTCTCCAAGAAGTAACAAATGGTGTGTTGATGATGAACTCCTTGCTCTTGTGCTTCAAATGATAGTCTCCCCAACACTCAACTCTCTCTCACAGGATTTGGATTTGGTGGAAAGAAGATTTGAGTGGAAAGCAACTTGGGGAAGGCTAGAGATCAAGATTCATATGGTAGGAATGGAATATCTTGGCCTCAACACAAGGGTAGGAAGTTCTCTCTCAGAACATATGGGTTGGAAGTGTAGATATGTTCTGATGGCTCTCTCCACGAATGAAGAGGAGGTGGAGGGGTATATATAGCCTCCAATTAAAATCCAACCGTTACACACAATTTACCAATCTTGGTGGGACCGAATCAACAAACTCGGTCGGACCGAAAAGGTAAACCCAGTGACCGTTAGAGATTTTCGGTGGGACTGACATTCATCTCGGTAGGACCGATATGGTTAGGGTTAGGGCATAACGTAATCTTGGTGAGACCGATTTTGGTAATTAGCTAACCAGAGAGTTGGTCAAGCAAACCTGGTGGGACCGATTACTAAACTCGGTTAGATCGATTTTGGTAATGAGTTAACCAGAGAGTTTGCATTGTAATCTCGGTAGTACCGACTGCCTAGACTCGGTGAGACCGATTTTGACAATGGACATACCCAGTGAGATTACAATCCCATCTCGGTGAGACCGAGATCTCTGTCGGTGAAACCGATTTGCTAGGGTTTGGCAGTGACTTATGACATATGGAACTCAGTGGCGCCGGATAGAAAGAATCGGTAGGACCAAGTTTGGTTTAGGGTTTGGGTCATATGTGGAAGTGGGAAAGTAGCTGAGGATTTTGGAGCATATCATTAAGCACATAAAGCAAAGGGCTCATTAAGCAACACCTCATCCCTCCTTGATAGTATTGGCTTTTCCTATGGACTCAATGTGATCTTGGATCACTAAAATGTAAAATGAAGAGTCTTGAGCTTGAAGCTTTAGCCAATCCTTTGTCCTTAGCATCTTGAAGGAGTTCCCACAACCTTTAGTCCATGCCACTCCATTGTTGAACTTATCTGAAATATACTAGATAAAAACGTTAGTCCAACAAGAGATATGTTGACATTAATTACCAAAACCACCTGAGGAGCACTTGTGCTTTCAGTGACACCCTGGCCGGATCTCCTTGCGGATGGAACCCGAATAGGCGATAAACCTGGACTAGAGACTTGTGTGGTTAGTCAGGTCGTGGCCGACTCCCTCGCCAGGCTTCCGCTTGAAGGTTGCCAAGGTACATGACGTGTACATGGTGGTAAGTGGCGAGAGCGTGTGTGAAGATGTATGAGGGAGTCTTGGATTAGGGGGTGTTCGGATAGCCGGACTATACCTTCGCCGGACTCCTGGACTATGAAGATACAAGATTGAAGACTTCGTCCCGTGTCCGGATGGTACTTTCCTTGGCGTGGAAGGCAAGCTTGGCGATGCGGATATTCAAGATCTCCTACCATTGTAACCGACTCTGTGTAACCCTAACCCTATCCGGTGTCTATATAAACCGGAGGGTTGTAGTCCGTAGGACAATCAACTCCATACACAACAATCATACCATAGGCTAGCTTCTAGGGTTTAGCCTCCTTGATCTCGTGGTAGATCTACTCTTGTACTACCCATATCATCAATATTAATCAAGCAGGAGTAGGGTATTACCTCCATCGAGAGGGACCGAACCTGGGTAAAAACATCGTGTCCCTTGTCTCCTGTTACCATCCGGCCTTGACACACAGTTCGGGACCCCCTACCCGAGATCCGCCGGTTTTGACACCGACATTGGTGCTTTCATTGAGAGTACCTCTATGCCGTCGCAATCAGGAAGGATGCCTCTTCCCGTCTTTAAAGACGGCGCCGTTACTAAGGGAGCCTTGGCTGTCGGCCAAACCCTCCGGCTAGGTGGTTTTCTCATGACCGCCTGTTCGGCCGTTGCGCCGACGGTGACCTCTCGGGTCATCGAAAGCAACCTTCACGTTAGCTCGGAGCTTGTCGAGCAGCTAGATCCGATGGAGCTCTCTTCCGTAAACGAGCTCTTGGATCTCATCGCCGCCCTGGGGGTCGCTAAGGATTACGACCAGGTTGGGCTTAAACCCGATCTAAGAGAAATTAACTCTCCCCAAGTCACCCACCACGTTGCCGTGATAGAGGCGCAGTGCGGCGACCCTTCATCTATTTTAAGGACTAGCTACGTCTGAATTCTCGACCTCTCCAAGCCAGATACCCGCGGAGGGGAGGATATAACTCAAGACCTGAGCTTTGAATCAGGAAAAGGGCTAGATTCATTGGACAACATCCAAGACTCCGGACTCCAGAGTTCAGAAGCTCTTCGGCCTCCGAATCTTAGACTGGGTGAGGTTTCAGATTCAACGACCCCCGCCCGCCCGAACATAAGTGATCTTTCCCAAATCAGGCAAAAGCCCGAGGAAACAGTACATCATTACTGGGCCAGATTCCTCCTGGTTATGAACAGGATAAAGGATTGCCACGAGGGAGACGCAATTTCAATCTTTTGCTGTAATTGCACGGACGAGGGAATACTTAACGCCATAAGTCGTTGCGAGATTACATGCTTCGTTGACTTGGCGTCCATAGTACAAAAGTACTGTGCGATGGAAAGTGCCTAGAAAACCGAAATAATATTTTGGGATAATCCGGCCTTGAATAGCAATCCCGTCCGAACTAAAAGGGTGCATCATAATAAGACACCCGGGTTAAATATCAAAAAGCCAAAACCCTCTACAGGGCATGGAACCGTACTGGAAAGGTGGCTTGATGGACCCTGTAAGATCCACAGTACAGAGGACGCCACAACAACTCACAGCCTTAGAGCATGTTGGATACTCCGGCAGGTGGCCAAAATTGGCGAGGACCTCTTAACTTCGGAGGCCGCAGAAAGCCACCCCGAAGACACTAGTACCGTTCTCACAGTCTTCAAGACTTTTGCATCAAACAATATGCGAAAAAGAACACTCCGCAGCCTTGCCGAAGTCTATCAAGTAGCAACAATAAACCCATGGAGCGACACAGCTATTACCTTCAATGCAAGCGACGTACCTAAATTCCGAACAGCCCGAGCACCAGCCGCACTGGTCCTCAGCCCAATAGTGGACGGCTTTCGCCTCCCCAAGGTACTCATGGATGGAGGCAGCGGATTGAACCTCATTTACGAGGAAACCCTCCAAAAATGGAAATAGACTGGAACAACATCGAGTGAAGCAGCACAACCTTTAGAGGAATAATCCCCAGTCGGGAAGCGCGCTGCACAGGAAAAATCACACTAGATGTGGTGTTCGGGACGCCGGATAATTACAGGTCAGAAGAGGTCACGTTCCAGGTGGCCCCGTTCAATAGCGGATACCACGCTATACTAGGGCGGGAGGCATTTACAATCTTCCAAGCAATAACCCATTACGGGTACATGAAGCTCAAGATGCCCGGGCCGAACGTAATTATCACTCTCGTTATTGATCCGGACATAGCACTCTGCGCCGAAAACAAGACGGCCGCATTGGCCCTTGAGGCACTATCCGAAGCCTTAGAGGCTGAGGAACTGACTGCGCTGCGCTCCACGGTTAATAGGGATGATGTGATACTCGATAAGATATCCAAGTCCACATCCTTCAAGCCAGCGGACGAAATAGTAAAATTCCAGGTCCATCCAATGGACCCCAATAAAACAGCTTCCATCGGGGCATGACTGAACCCTGATGTAGACGCCGCACTGCGAGAGTTCCTACAAGAGAACTGGGACATTTTCTCCTGGCACCCTTCAGACATGCCAGGAATCCCACGCAGGCTGGCCGAACACAGCTTAAATATCCTGAAAGGATTCAAACCTGTCAAACAAGCCCTTCGGCATTTTTCCGAACCGAAGAGACAGGCTATGTGGGAGGAGCTAGCCAAGTTATTGGAGGCCGGATTCATTAGATACATAAAACATCCGGACTGGCTAGCAAACCTGGTGATGGTACCAAAGAAGGACAAATCCTGGCGCCTGTGTGTCGATTTTAAAGACCTTAACAAGGCCTGCCCAAAGGATCCCTTCCCCCTCCCCCGTATAGATCAAATTATCGATGCCACCGCAGGACACGATTCATTGTGTTTCCTCGACGCATACTCTGGCTACCATCAAATTAAGATGGCAGAATCAGATCAAGCCGCAACAGCATTCATCACACCATACTGCCCATTCTGCTTCAACACAATGCCCTTCGAGCTGAAAAATGCCGGCGCAACATATCAGCGCATGATCCAGACATGTCTGGCAAATCAGATCGGCAAAATAGTGGAGGCGTATGTGGATGATGTGGTCATCAAATCAAGACATGTCGAATCTCTAGTAGACGACTTGAGGCTTACATTCGATAACCTTCGAAAATACGACATCAAGCTCAACCCGGAGAAATGCGTTTTCGGCGTTCCAACCGGAAAGCTCTTGGGCTTCATTGTATCTGGTAGAGGAATTGAAGCAAAGCAGCCAAGATCCGAGCTTTGTCACAATTGGATGTCCCAAAGGACCTCAAACAAATACAGAAATTGACCGGATGCGTGGCGGCTCTAAGCCGCTTCATCTCCCGCTTGGGAGAAAAGGCACTGCCCCTTTATCGCCTCCTTCGGCGCACTGAACACTTCGAGTGGACGGATGCCGCCACGGCCGGACTCGATGAAATAAAAGCCATATTGGCAACAAACCCAGTCCTGGCCGCGCCAAACACCGGCGAGCCAATGCTATTGTACATCGCGGCAACCCATCAAGTTGTCAGCGCAGTGCTCGTCGTCGAGCGGGAAACGGACGGACACAAATTCCCCCTTCAAAGGCCGGTCTACTACGTGTCCACTGTCCTCACTTCATGCAAATCACGGTACCCGCATTATCAGAAGATTGCATACGCGGTATTCATGGCATCCCGGAAGCTACGACACTACTTTCAAGAGTGTTCGATTACAGTAGCCTCGGAAGTACTACTCAATGACATTATCAACAACCGCGATGCAACGGGCCGGATCGCAAAATGGGCCATTGAGCTCCTCCCATTCGATATAACCTATAAGCCACGACGAGCTATCAAATCGCAAGTGTTGGCCGACTTCGTCGCAGAATGGACGGAGGCTGAACTCCCTAAAGAGTACGGCACATACTCAAACTGGATCATGCATTTCGACGGCTCCAAAATGTTGGCCGGACTGGGGGCTGGCGTCGTTTTGACGTCCCCCATAGGAGACACAGTCCAATATGTACTCCAAATTATGTAGACGGACTCCAACAATGCAGCCGAATATGAGGCCCTTCTACATGGTCTCCGGATGGCAGTATCCATGGGCATTCAACGCCTAGAGGTACGCGGGGATTCGAACCTCGCGATATCCCAAATAAATGGCGAATTCGACGCCAAGGATCCAAAAATGGCAGCTTACCGCAATGCCGTCCTAAAAATGTCAGCCCGGTTCAAAGGGCTGGAGTTTCACCATATAGCCCGAGAAAACAATCAAGCAGCGGACGTCCTGGCACGCATCGGAGCAAAACACGATGTAGTCCCCCCAACATCTTTTTGGAAATATTGTTCAAGCCATCCGTAGAATGGGAGGGGGAACCCGCAATTAACAGCCCAGACTCAGCCGCACCACTCGACGCCAAACAACCTGACATAATTGGAGGTTCTGCCAATGAAATTACACCTTCAGCACACGTAATAATGGCGGTTATCGCCCTGTGGACAGAACCATTCCTAGCCTACCTTACTAGGCAGGAACTCCCAGAGGACCAAAACGAGGCCCGCTGCATAGTGTGGCGATCTAAAGCCTATAAAGTCCATGAGGGAGAGCTTTATAAGAGAAGCACTACCGGAGTCCTTCAAAGGTGCATCTCCGAAGAGGAAGGGCAGAACCTTCTGGCTGAAATTCATGCCGGACTCGGTGGTCATCACGCTGCTGCTCGGTCCCTTGTTAGCAAGGCGTTCCGTACAGGCTTTTATTGGCCGACGGCCCGGGCAGACGCTCAGGACCTAGTCCAACGATGCGTTGGTTGCCAACTTTTCGCCAACCAAAGCCATATGCCACCCACCGCACTCCAAACTATCCCCATCACCTGGCCCTTTGCGGTCTAGGGGCTTGACATGATCGGACCCCTTAGAGGAGGGACCCATAAGAAAAAATACTTACTAGTCATGGTGGACAAGTTCACCAAATGGATAGAAGCCAAGCCTGTTAAAACGGCCGAATCTGGACCTATGATAGACTTCATATCCGGGGTCATACACCGTTACGGCGTCCCCCACAGCATCATTACTGATAATGGTACAAACTTTACAGCCGACGAGGTAAAGCTCTGGTGCAAAAACATGGGCATCAAGCTCGACTATGCTTCTGTCTATCACCCACAAACTAACGGCCAGGTCGAACATGCAAATGGTCTTATCATGAGCGGCATTAAACCCAGATTAGTGCGGTCCCTCAAGGAATCTAACATGCACTGGGTAGAGGAGCTCGATTCCGTACTCTGGGGGCTGCGGACCACGCCGAATCGTACCACCGGATACACACCATTCTTTATGGTGTATGGCGCAGAGGCAGTTCTGCCCTGCGACATAATTCATGACTCACCTCGAGTGCGCATGTACGAAGAAAGAGAAGCCGAGCTCGATCGACAGGACAACTTGGACTCCTTGGAGGAGGAGCATGACGTGGCAAAATCCCGTTCCGCATTCTATCAACAGCAGGCTCAAAGATATCAAAGCAGAGAAGTACGGGCCAAAAATTACAATGTTGGCGAACTAGTTCTACGCCTGCCGGATAAGAAAACTGACAAACTCAAGCCCAAGTGGGAAAGTCCATTCATAATCGATCAAGTCCTGACTGGTGGAGCGTACCGCCTGCGAGATGCGTCGGATAACCGACTCAAGCCGAACCCATGGAACGCCACCCGTCTTCGAAGATTCTATGCCTAGCGCCGGACTCCGTGTTCATCTCCTTCCTCTGTCCATTTTTTACATTTTTCTGTCTTATATTTCTCTCCTTCCCCTCTTTTTCTTTCATAGCCCTTAAAGGTTCATCAAAGTGACGCGCTACTCGCGCTCATTAAACCTGGGGGCTTCTTTAACAGAAGCTTATTTATATGGGCTTCACGCCCAACACATGTGTCAAACTTCCGCATGTACCTTTTCCTTCACCATTATATGCATCGATATGACTTAAGTTTTGGCCAAGCTGGGTTGCCTGGCTCCTGTGCTTACCCCTACGTTCCCGATTGTTCGGCTAGGCGGTAAAGGGAGCACCTCTGCGATTGTTACTGCCGGGTCATCCGGATGTGTACCTCAGACTGGGTGAAGCCGAAGGCTAGCGTTCTTAAGGGAATATTCGGTCGGTGAAATAAAAGATGATCTTTTTACTAATTTTATGCGCCCCAGATGCTTTTTCTGCGTCTTTCCACGCAGTCCGGACATGCACTTTAGGGCATGCCTCCCCAGCGAAAGGAACCCCTAACGAAACTATTCTGTCTGGAAGATGTTTCTTACTAACCATGTAATATAACATAACTAGTTGGGCACTTGTCTGATTAAGCACTAATGACCCCTACGCCTGGTCTCCACGCATACCCCGGTTCTTATATAACTGCTATGGTATTCGGACACACTCCGGACCGTCAGGTCCCGAGGTTGAAGCGAAAAGGTCGGCAACGACAAATGATCTACAATCCAGCTAGAAGGCATTACACATGTCAATTCAAAATTACATAGTCATTCTGACTGATTGTATTCCTCTTCTATACAAGCTAACAGGCTGTCTAATTTACAGTCCTGCCGGGAATACTTCGCAGCCAACTCTACTTGACCGTATACTAAGCTTACAGGGATCTCCTTCCCGTCAGGCCCCACTGGTCAGACCTCGGCCATGTGGTTTGGGTCAGACTTCGTAAAACGGGTCTTCACCATGGCACAGGCCTCCCTAGCGCCTTGTCAGTAGGCCGATATCTTCCACAACCAGAAGCGCCGCCGAGCTCCCTTCAGCTTCTCTGCAAGCTCTCCAAGGCCCTCGGGCATGGAGTGGCCAAGCCATAAGGCTTGGGCAACGCCTCGCATCGCCTGCCAAATTCGCTTGTGCAGTTGCAGGAGTTCTGGAAGAAGGTCACCCGTAGAACCGGGCATCTCCTCTGCAGGACGACCTGTGAGCATACCTACAGACATTACTCTGTTAGTCGACTTCCTCGCTGTAACGCCCTCGATGCGGCTATATCTCCCACGTGTCGAAGCACGACTTAGAGGCATAACCGCATTGAAAGCAATGTCGCAAGTGAGGTAATCTTCACACAACCCATGTAATATATAAGGGAAAGAGATACATAGTTGGCTTACACTGGCCACTTCGCACAATACATGAGTAAAGCAATACATCATACAGATACAATCAAGGTCCGACTACGGAACCAAAATAAAAGAAGACTACCCCAAATGCTACACAGATCCCCGATCAACCCCAACTGGGCTCCACTACTAATCAACTGAAACGAAACAACACAATGAACAAGATCTTCATCGAGCTCCTCCTTGAGCTCGGGTGCGTCACCTGCACGGTTTCATCGACACCTGCAAACTGGTTTTGGAAGTAATCTGTGAGCCACGGGGACTCAGCAATCTCACTCCCGCGAGATCAAGACTATTTAAGCTTAAAGGTAGGGCAGGGTAGTGAGGTGGAGCTGCAGCAAGCGACTAGCATATATGGTGTCTAACATACGCAAAGGAGAGCGAGAAGAGAAGGCAAAAGCACGGTCGAACAACTATGATCAAGAAGTGATCCTGAAACTACTTACGTCAATCATAACTCCAACACCGTGTTCACTTCTCGGACTCCGCCGAGAAGAGACCATCACGGTTACACACGCGGTTGATGTATTTTAATTAAGATCAACTTTGGGTTTTCTACAACCAGACATTGACAAATTCCCATCTGCCACATAACCGCGGGCACGGCTTTCGAAAGTTCAAACCCTGCAGGGGTGTCCCAACTTAACCCATTATAAGCTCTCGCGATCAATGAAGGATATTCCTTCTCCCCGGGAAGACCCGATCAGTCTCGGAATCCCGGCTACAAGACATTTCGACAGTAATAAAACAAGTCCAGCAAAGCCGCCCGGATGTGCCGACAAATCCTGATAGGAGCTGCACATATCTCGGTCTCAGGGCACATCGGATGAGCAAGACGTCGGGTTGGCATAGACCCTGATTGCGCAGGGGGCGCCGGACATTGCTCAGTTTGGACCAGCACTCGAAGGAGAACTGGCCCGGGGGGGCTAAAATAAATATGACCATCGGGCTCCGGAAACCCAAGGGAAATAAAAGGGCATAGGTGAGGCAAATGTAGAACCAATGTTGGGCCTTGCTGGAAGAGTCTTATTCAAAGCGAACTATCAAGTGGGTCCCACAAATCACCCAACCGCGTTAGGGACGCAAAATCTGGGAACATAATACCGATATGACGGAAACTAGGGCGGCAAGAGTGGAACAAAACACCAGGCATAAGGCCGAGCCTTCCACCCTTTACCAAGTATATAGATGCGTTAATTAAATAATATATATTGTGATATCCCAACAAGTAAACATGTTCCAACAAGGAACAACATCTCCATGTTCCAACAAGGAACAAACTTCATCTTCACCTGCAACTAACAACTCTATTAGAGGGGCTGAGCAAAGCGGTAACATAGCCAAACAACGGTTTGCTAGGACAAGGTGGGTTAGAGGCTTGGTTTAACAATATGGGAGGCATGATAAGCAAGGGGTAGGTATCGCAGCATAGGCATAGCAAAAGAGCGAGCATCTAGCAAGCAAAGATAGAAGTGATTTTGAGGGTATGGTCATCTTGCCTTAAATCCCGTAAGGAAGAAGAACGAGTACATGAAGAAGACAAATGGATGAAGTCGAACGAATCCTCACAACTCCGGAACGAAACCGAAGCTAACGAGAGAAGCAACCTGGAAAGAAACAAACAACATAGTAAACAACCACCACATAAGCATGGCATGATGCACAACCAAGTATGATGCATGTCCGGTTTAATGATTCATGGCATGGCAAATGCAACAAACAACACTACAAATTAAGTGGAGCTCAATATGCAACGAGTTGCATATTGACGAAACACCACAACAATTATTTAGTTCTCTCTCGATTATGTACCCGACAATATTAAATGTTATTAAACATGGCAAGGGGTGAAGCATAATCAAACTAACTATTTAGGCAAGTTTAAATGAGGCCGGAACAACAAACAACAATTCCGGAAAATCCTCATGAGCATATTTTAGATTTGGTACTGATCTGTCCTAAAGCATATTTTAGTGTTGTAAAATAGGAAAATAAAGTGCACCATGTTAAACTAGGCATTTTTCTACCCCATTTACATATATAATTTATTTAAATCCGAGCTACGGTTATTTAGGTATGAAATAAATCATTTTAGCATGGCATTTAAGCAAATTTAAACAAACAACATTTTAAACATTTTAATTGTTGTTATCATGATGCGGATGACATATGCAAGTTTTAAGCAATTTTATGAAAATGTTGAAAAGAGCATTATGAAGCATTTGTCGTCGTGGCGGAAACGAAAAAGGGTGCCACGGCAACGACAACGGAAATGGTGCCACGGCAACATTCCGTTTCCCGGTAACTCGATTGAGATACTGATGCAAGAGAGAAGTGTGTGGATGTGTGGAACACGCAAGAGATGGGGAGTGATCCCGGATACCGGGTGTCCCACATGACGGTGGCATGGCAAACGAGGAACGTGCAAAGGCAATTCGATCACGGTGCAAAACTCGAGCATCTCATACAACACACAAGCATTCGTTCACGGGCGGTCGTCTCGGGGTTATACCTTCTAAGCGTGCATTTTCGGAATGGTTCACAAATGTCGAGGGAAGTAGTCGTTAACGGATCGGTAGTGGAAGTAGTTGTACACGGCGACGGTAGTGGTACACGTTTCCGTAGATGTCAGGATCGCCAGTAGAGGTACTTGTCGCATCGCCCGGCGTATTCGTACACGGGTCGTAGAGGAACTTGACGCATCGAAGTGTGTAGTCGTACTCGGTGTTACATGTAGTCGAACTTGACGTATCCGAGGGCTCCGAGCGTCGTGGTACTTGTCGAAATCCACATCGGATCTAGTTGTACACTTTGAAGAGGAACTTGGCATATCCATGTACTTGGCGTTCCTCGAAAAACACCGGTAGTCGCTGTACGCGTTCTTGGCGTTCTCGTAGACGCGGCGAGGGTACTTGACGCATCCACGGAAGGGTCTTGGCGTCCTGGCCTGTAGTCGTTCGGGCGTCATGGAAGAACTTGACGTTCACCGGGTCTCGGTCTCGACAAGAGAAGGCAGCGGGCAACGTCCTTGACGAACGGAGCTGGTGCAGAAGAACCATGGCGAGGCCGAAGGACTTGTCGAGGCGGCGACCTGCAGGATTCACCAGCGGGCAACGTCCTTGACTTGGAGCTCCAGGCGGTGGCGAGACGGGGCCGGCCTGGTCATGGGCTCCGGTCGTCGTAGCACGGCTACAGCAGATGGGAGGCCCGGAGGAGCTGCAGGCACTGGGGCCGAGGGGAAGTCCTCGCTCAGGCGTCGGAGGAACGAGCACGGGGAACGAGTTCGTGACCGTCTCCAACCTCGGGACTGACGAGGTGGTCGGGAACGCCGGGGTGAGGTTTGAGGCGACAAGGAGGAGGCAGGAGCCTTGGGTTCTCGTGGACGAGGGCGTGTGGAGGTGCCTGTGGAGCTCAGGGATCGACGCAGAGGGGTGGATCGGGAGAGGCCTGCAGCGAGAGGAGAGAGGAGCGTGGGGATCTCCTCTCCTGAGCGTGGCTGGAGGGAGGACGAGAGGGAGAGGGGAGGACCGAGCGAGAGGCGGCGACAAGGGGAGAGATCGAGAGGAGGGAGCGTTCGGGCTAGGGTTAGGTGCGGCTGGGGTTCGGTCGGGCCTATGGGAGGTTGGGCCAGTCTAGGTGGAGGTCCAAGAGGCCAGCGGGGATGGATTGGGCCTAGAGAGGCCTGTTGGGCTAAGCTCTCTCTCTCTCTCTAAAGAAAAAAAATAAAACAAAACAGAGAAATAAGAGAAAGGAAAAGAGAGAAGAGAAGGTTAGGGGAAGAATTTGGGCATGGGGTTAATTTTCTTGGACTCACAAAAATCTGCTTGGTCCGAGAAAATAGAAGTGAGCATGTGAGAGAAGACTGGATTCGAACTCGTATGAATTAAATTCAAATGAGTTTGAATAAGAAGTGGGCATGATTGCAAGTGTGTTACGGTGATTTCCAAATTAAAGAAATATTTAATATGGCTCCCTAATATTGGGACGATATGTTATAAAGAGAAGTCAACCTTCCCTCAATTTAAATAGATCAACCATCTATGCAGTTTATTAGTTGAGTTGAGATGCAAAGGCTAATGACATGATGGCATGATGACATGATGCAATGCAAATAAAAGAGCAAGCACAAAAGAAACACACGGCGAAACTCGGAGTAGCTGGAAGTCTTCTGGAGCGTCAGTCTCGGGGCGTTACAACACTCCACCACTACGAGAGGAGCTCGTCCCGAGATCTAGGATGGCACCGGAGAAAAGCGGAAGAGGAGGAGGTAAAACAAAGTTGCTTCATTGACAAACGAGTGAAACCAAAGCCTTGAGAGGTTGAACAAATTGAAAGAAAGAATACAATAGAGATGAACGAGATTGCAGACACTCCGTTAGGCAAGAGGAACAAGGACTATGATGAGAATCAAGAGCTTAGGGGACAAGATAGATTTTTAAGCCACTCCGGTTCAAACAAGATAGAGTAGGATTAAGAATGATATAATTTGGGCAGCACTCCGACTGAAAGAAGAAGGAAAAACTTGATAAGATGAAAAGCACTTGAAAATAGGACACAACACTCCAGTTAAATGGATTAGCAAGGAAAAGAACATGATCTTGGCAAAACGAGATGATGAGTCGACGAGAGTAACATCACAATGCCTCCGGAAGAAGAAATAGAAGATAGATCATTGGAATAAAGGAACGGAGAGGAAAATGACAACTTCTACCACAAATGGGCTTGGAAAGCACCCTTCCAAGAAGGTTAAAACGGAGTTGTTGGAAAATCAACAACGAGACGAATAAGCTTGCAGTGGTCTTATGGAAACATCTCAAAATTATGAGGTGAGATTCTGCCACTAACGAAAACAATTGCTTGCTTGAGATCAACGAAGAGATGAAAACTTCTTCCACCAAGAGGATAAAGAGCAAGCTTTGGTCATGCATAATCACCACAAATAGCAACATTCCTTAGGGAAGGCTTTAGGTGAAAACTGACACAAGATAAATCCAACGAAGAGATTGAGGGATTTAGATATCTCATTCTTAACAACTTGTGAACCTTGAAACACGAAGGGAAATTGTCAAGAATGACATAACACCACCTCAAAAGATAAGATAGAAAGAATTGCACTTCGGAATGCAGGAAGAAGAATATTTGAACTCCTCAAAACAAAACATGTGTTGAGCACCATGTTTATTTTGAAGTATGGCTTGACGGATCATAACTTCGAGAGAAATCTTGAAGAACAATTGAAGAATGAAAAGAATCCTTAACGAACCACCATGTAGAGCCTCCATGAAGAACTCCGGTAATGAAAGGATGATAGAAAGAAAGAGAAGTTGAAAACACAAGGTGAAGCCTTGGAATGATTTAGATGGAGCCTAGAAATGATATAACCGAGAAAACTTGGAACTCCGGAAGGAAAGATGAACAAATGAAAGCAAGAATTTTGATAAACCTCCGGGATAAGGAATTGAATTTACTCGATGAAACAAGAATAAGAATTACATTATGCTTATCCTTCACCAATTAAATTGATGACAAGCAATGGACTTGGCATACTACTTATTCTCGTAGAAAGGATTAAGATAAATATGGCGCAAACTTGGGAAGGTCTTCAATGAACCACCGATAGGATTGGAAAGAACGAATGAATCCATATAATAACGAAGGAAGAGAACTCTTGAACGAACCACCGTAAGAATTGAAAATGAACGAAGAAAAAAATAAAGAAACACCGGGAAGAATTAGAAAATGAACGAAGATACTTGCTAGGATTTAGATACATGAGAACGAAGAGATCATGAACTGGTTAGAGAATATTGAATGATGCACCGGTAAGATTTGGAGAACGATAGACAAAGCTGAGAATGAAAAATTCTTCTGAAATGATGGCCTTCGGAGAATCAAACTGAAAAGACTCCTGAAATGCTCCGGATGGGTGAAAATTATTCTCACAATCGAAAACAATTATGAGAGGATGGCAACAAGCTAGAACAATGAATCTTGACGAGAATGGGGCAAGATTTAAGAGAAACTCTTCTTCGGTCTTCAAATGTTGAGAATGATGATGAGAAACACCACCATGAATAGTTGAGACACTCCGGAACATAAATTAGAAAGGTTGAACCAACGATGAAAGAATTGAAGGATCTTGGAGAAAGACATTTGACTGATGATAATTCATTCTTACATCAAACTTTGAAAGGAATTTTTAGAAGCTCCGGGAAAATTAGAAGAGTCAGGTAAGATCCTGGAAAAAGACCTGTGGGTTAGGGCCCACTCAAAAGAACCACCGTTGAACGATTGCTTGAAAGGAGAGATTGCATCGGTTGAATTAAATGGCTTGAATGAGATAGCATCCTCAAAAGAACTTGAGTGAATTGAGAATGGAAAGTTGAATCTTCTGAGATATCTTCATCACTCCGGAACAATTGAATAGCGAGAAGTGGATGATTAAGAGGTGCACCGGTACGAGAAAACATTTGAAACGAGGAAAAAGGTATGATCGACACCGAAAGCTTGAATTGGAACCACCGAAGAAAATATGAGGATGAAGAATGATAAACTCGAAGCTTCCTTTAGCATCTTCATGAGAATCACCGGATAAGAGCATTGAGGAAAATAAAGAAGAGACTTCACATCAATAAAAAGAATAATTGATTACGAAATCTGAATCCTTGAAGAAAAAGGGTGGGAGGGCGGGAAAAACAAAGACAATTTGGGACAGATGAAACAAGCAACGTTGGGAAAAACTGAGAGGTGATCTTGTGAATGTTGAAATGATCGGATCCACTTGAAGAGAAGCACACCGGTTGGAAAGGATTGAAAAGACAACCTCAATGATCAAGAAGGATTAGTATTCACATAGAAATATGAGAACACCATTTAGGAAAGGTATGGATTCAACATTTGACTTTGAAGCAACTCGAATACCACAAATAAAACAAAACAAAGGATTTGGCTTGCAGAATAAGCCGGAACAAATACATATGATAGAGATTTACCCAATCCCATATCATGCATCTGTCGGAAAGATATTCTAGGAGCTACTTGAATTCCCACCTATAAACTCCCGAAACTTTCTGGTTATGCAATCAGGTGTTGGGGATACAGGGGACACAAAATATATCACCCAAACTAACAATACCTAGATCCAGCTGTATCCATCCTTCAACACATAACCAAGAAACCTTTGGAAATCATTTACCTCAACCTTCGAAAAGCATCCGTTATACGAGTTATGGCAATACTCCCGCACTCGCCTCAGTACTGGGCTATCAGGGTTATCTCACCAACAACTGTACAGAAGAGATTTTCGATGTCGGCGTACTAAACTCAGGTATTCCAGAACTGCAATGATAAAATTATGACGACAACACCTCAGAGCTCAACTCCCCGGGACACCTCCACTAAACCCCTGCTGACAGGAGGCACCAAGACAATGTTGTCATCACAAAACCATCGGAACGATTCTAAGATACCCGCGTGATCCTAAAAAAATTTAGTGAAATTTGAGAAGAGAAGAGTCAAAACTCTACGTCAGGATGCCTTACCAGAGCGATGAGGAGACTGGGAAGTAAAAAGAATCCTACTCTCCGATATATAATTCCTAAATGACCCAAAACATTTTTTCTAGACACAACTCGGCCGCTAAAAACGATCAATCAGTGGGGGCTCCTAAGGTCGGGGAAGGCTCTGATACCAACTTGTAACGCCCTCGATGGGCCTATATCTCCCACGTGTCGAAGCACGACTTAGAGGCATAACCGCATTGAAAGCAATGTCGCAAGTGAGGTAATCTTCACACAACCCATGTAATATATAAGGGAAAGAGATACATAGTTGGCTTACACTCGCCACTTCACACAATACATGAGTAAAGCAATACATCATACAGATACAATCAAGGTCCGACTACGGAACCAAAATAAAAGAAGACTACCCCAAATGCTACACAGATCCCCGATCGACCCCAACTGGGCCCCACTACTAATCAACTGAAATGAAACAACACAATGAACAAGATCTTCATCGAGCTCCTCCTTGAGCTCGGGTGCGTCACCTGCACGGTTTCATCGACACTTGCAAACTAGTTTTGGAAGTAATCTGTGAGCCACGGGGACTCTGCAATCTCACTCCCGCGAGATCAGGACTGTTCAAGCTTAAAGGTAGGGCAGGGTAGTGAGGTGGAGCTGCAGCAAGCAACTAGCATATATGGTGTCTAACGTACGCAAAGGAGAGCGAGAAGAGAAGGCAAAAGCATGGTCGAACAACTATGATCAAGAAGTGATCCTGAAACTACTTACGTCAATCATAACTCCAACACCGTGTTCACTTCCCGGACTCCGCTGAGAAGAGACCATCACGGTTACACACGCGGTTGATGTATTT
Source organism: Aegilops umbellulata (assembly GCA_032464435.1). Taxonomy (NCBI): domain Eukaryota; kingdom Viridiplantae; phylum Streptophyta; class Magnoliopsida; order Poales; family Poaceae; genus Aegilops; species Aegilops umbellulata. The sequence goes on from CP136056.1 coordinate 349,341,605, forward strand.
TAATTAAGATCAACTTCGGGTTTTCTACAACCGGACATTAACAAATTCCCATCTGCCACATAACCGCGGGCACGGCTTTCGAAAGTTCAAACCCTGCAGGGGTGTCCCAACTTAGCCCATTATAAGCTCTCGCGATCAACGAAGGATATTCCTTCTCCCCGGGAAGACCCGATCAGTCTTGGAATCCCGGCTACAAGACATTTCGACAGTAATAAAACAAGTCCAGCAAAGCCGCCCGGATGTGCCGACAAATCCTGATAGGAGCTGCACATACCTCGGTCTCAGGGCACACCGGATGAGCATGACGTCGGGTTGGCATAGACCCTGATTGCGCAGGGGGCGCCGGACATCGCTTGGTTTGGACCAGCACTCGAAGGAGAACTGGCCCGGGCGGGGCTAAAATAAAGATGACCCTCGGGCTCCGGAAACCCAAGGGAAATAAAAGGGCATAGGTGAGGCAAATGTAGAACCAATGTTGGGCCTTGCTGGAAGAGTCTTATTCAAAGCGAACTGTCAAGTGGGTCCCATAAATCACCCAACCGCGTTAGGGACGCAAAATCCGGGAACATAATACCGATATGACGGAAACTAGGGCGGCAAGAGTGGAACAAAACACCAGGCATAAGGCCGAGCCTTCCACCCTTTACCAAGTATATAGATGCGTTAATTAAATAAGATATATTGTGATATCCCAACAAGTAAACATGTTCCAACAAGGAACAACATCTCCATGTTCCAACAAGGAACAAACTTCATCTTCACCTGCAACTAACAACGCTATAAGAGGGGCTGAGCAAAGCGGTAACATAGCCAAACAACGGTTTGCTAGGACAAGGTGGGTTAGAGGCTTGGTTTAACAATATGGGAGGCATGATAAGCAAGGGGTAGGTATCACAGCATAGGCATAGCAAAAGAGCGAGCATCTAGCAAGCAAAGATAGAAGTGATTTTGAGGGTATGGTCATCTTGCCTGAAATCCCGCAAGGAAGAAGAACATGTCCATGAAGAAGACAAATCGATGAAGTCGAACGAATCCTCACAACTCTGGAACGATCAAGAAGTGATCCTGAAACTACTTACGTCAATCATAACTCCAACACCGTGTTCACTTCCCGAACTCCGCCGAGAAGAGACCATCACGGTTACACACGCGGTTGATGTATTTTAATTAAGATCAACTTCGGGTTTTCTACAACCGGACATTAACAAATTCCCATCTGCCACATAACCGCGGGCACGGCTTTCGAAAGTTCAAACCCTGCAGGGGTGTCCCAACTTAGCCCATTATAAGCTCTCGCGATCAACGAAGGATATTCGTTCTCCCCGGGAAGACCCGATCAGTCTTGGAATCCCGGCTACAAGACATTTCGACAGTAATAAAACAAGTCCAGCAAAGCCGCCCGGATGTGCCGACAAATCCTGATAGGAGCTGCACATATCTCGGTCTCAGGGCACACCGGATGAGCATGACGTCGGGTTGGCATAGACCCTGATTGCGCAGGGGGCGCCGGACATCGCTTGGTTTGGACCAGCACTCGAAGGAGAACTGGCCCGGGCGGGGCTAAAATAAAGATGACCCTCGGGCTCCGGAAACCCAAGGGAAATAAAAGGGCATAGGTGAGGCAAATGTAGAACCAATGTTGGGCCTTGCTGGAAGAGTCTTATTCAAAGCGAACTGTCAAGTGGGTCCCATAAATCACCCAACCGCGTTAGGGACGCAAAATCCGGGAACATAATACCGATATGACGGAAACTAGGGCGGCAAGAGTGGAACAAAACACCAGGCATAAGGCCGAGCCTTCCAACCATTACCAAGTATATAGATGCGTTAATTAAATAAGATATATTGTGATATCCCAACAAGTAAACATGTTCCAACAAGGAACAACATCTCCATGTTCCAACAAGGAACAAACTTCATCTTCACCTGCAACTAACAACGCTATAAGAGGGGCTGAGCAAAGCGGTAACATAGCCAAACAACGGTTTGCTAGGACAAGGTGGGTTAGAGGCTTGGTTTAACAATATGGGAGGCATGATAAGCAAGGGGTAGGTATCGCAGCATAGGCATAGCAAAAGAGCGAGCATCTAGCAAGCAAAGATAGAAGTGATTTCGAGGGTATGGTCATCTTGCCTGAAATCCCGCAAGGAAGAAGAACAAGTCCATGAAGAAGACAAATCGATGAAGTCGAACGAATCCTCACAACTCTGGAACGAAACCGAAGCTAACGAGAGAAGCAACCCGGAAAGAAACAAACAACATAGTAAACAACCACCACATAAGCATGGCATGATGCACAACCAAGTATGATGCATGTCCGGTTTAATGATTCATGGCATGGCAAATGCAACAAACAACACTACAAATTAAGTGGAGCTCAATATGCAACGAGTTGCATATTGACGAAACACCACAACAATTATTTAGTTCTCTCTCGATTATGTACCCGACAATATTAAACGTTATTAAACATGGAAAGGGGTGAAGCATAATCAAACTAACTATTTAGGCAAGTTTAAATGAGGCCGCAACAACAAACAACAATTCCGGAAAATCCTCATGAGCATATTTTAGATTTGGTACTGATCTGTCCTAAAGCATATTTTAATGTTGTAAAACAGGAAAATAAAGTGCACCATGTTAAACTAGGCATTTTTCTACCCCATTTACATATATAATTTATTTAAATTCGAGCAACGGTTATTTAGGTATGAAATAAATCATTTTAGCATGGCATTTAAGCAAATTTAAACAAACAACATTTTAAACATTTTAATTGTTGTTATCATGATGCGGATGACATATGCAAGTTTTAAGCAATTTTATGAAAATGTTGACAAGAGCATCATGAAGCATTTGTCGTCGTGGCGGAAACGAAAAAGGGTGCCACGGCAACGACAACGGAAATGGTGCCACGGCAACATTCCGTTTCCCGGTAACTCGATTGAGATACCGATGCAAGAGAGAAGTGTGTGGATGTGTGGAACACGCAAGAGATGGGGAGTGATCCCGGATACCGGGTGTCCCACATGACGGTGGCATGGCAAAATAGGAACGTGCGAAGGCATTCGATCACGGTGGAAAACTCGAGCATCTCATACAACACAAAAGCATTCGTTCACGGGCGGTCATCTCGGGGTTATACCTTCGAAGCGTGCATTTTCGGAATGGTTCACAAATGTCGAGGGAAGTAGTCGTTCACGGATCGGTAGTGGAAGTAGTTGTACACGGCGACGGTAGTGGTACATGTTTTCGTAGATGTCAGGATCGCCAGTAGAGGTACTTGTCGCATCGCCCGGCGTATTCGTACACGGGTCGTAGATGAACTTGACGCATCGAAGTGTGTAGTCGTACTCGGTGTTACATGTAGTCGAACTTGACGTATCCGAGGTCTCCGGGCGTCGTGGTACTTGTTGAAATCCACATCGGATCAAGTTGTACACTTTGAAGAGGAACTTGGCATATCCATGTACTTGGCGTTCCATGAAAAACACCGGTAGTCATTGTACCCGTTCTTGGCGTTCTCGTAGACGCGGCGAGGGTACTTGACGCATCCACGGAAGGGTCTTGGCGTCCTGGCCTGTAGTCGTTCGGGCATCGTGGAAGAACTTGACGTTCACCGGGTCTCGGTCTCGACAAGAGAAGGCAGCGGGCAACGTCCTGGATGAACGGAGCTGGTGCAGAAGAACCATGGCGAGGCCGAAGGACTTGTCGAGGCGGCGACCTGCGGGATTCACCGGCGTCTCCACTCGCGGCAATAGGGCGACGCAGGCGCGGCAATAGGGAGGCCGGCGAATTGGAGGAGGACCGACGGACTTGGAGCTCCAGGCGGTGGCGCACGGCTACAGCAAACGGGAGCCCCGGAGGAGCTGCAGGCACCGGGGCCGAGGGGAAGTCCTCGCTCGGGCGTCGGAGGAACGAGCACGGGGAACGAGTTCGTGACCGTCTCCAACCTCGGGACTGACGAGGCGGTCGGGAACGCCGAGGTGAGTTGTGAGGCGACGAGGAGGAGGCAGGAGCCTCGGGTGCTCGCGGACGAGGGCATGTGGAGGTGCCTGTCGAGCTCAGGGATCGACGTAGAGGGGTGGATCCGGAGAGGCCTGCAGCGAGAGGAGAGAGGAGCGTGGGGATCTCCTCTCCTGAGCGTGGCTGGAGGGAGGACGAGAGGGAGAGGGGAGGACCGAGCGAGAGGCGGCGGCAGGGGGAGAGATCGAGAGGAGGGAGCGTTCGGGCTAGGGTTAGGTGCGGCTGGGGTTCGGTCGGGCCTATGGGAGGTTGGGCCGGTCTGGGTGGAGGTCCAAGAGGCCGGCGGGGATGGATTGGGCCTAGAGAGGCCTGCTGGGCTAAGCTCTCTCTCTCTCTCTCTCTCTCTAAAGAAAAAAATAAAAACAAAACAGAGAAATAAGAGAAAGGAAAAGAGAGAAGAGAAGGTTAGGGGAAGAATTTGGGCATGGGGTTAATTTTCTTGGACTCACAAAAATCTGCTTGGTCCGAGAAAATAGAAGTGAGCATGTGAGAGAAGACTGGATTCATACTCGTATGAATTAAATTCAAATGAGTTTGAATAAGAAGTGGGCATGATTGCAAGTGTGTTATGGTGATTTCCAAATTAAAAATATATTTAATATGGCTCCCTAATATTGGGACGATATGTTATAAAGAGAAGTCAACCTTCCCTCGATTTAAATAGATCAACCATCTATGCAGTTTATTAGTTGAGTTGAGATGCAAAGGCTAATGACATGATGGCATGATGACATGATGCAATGCAAAAATAAAAGAGCAAGCACAAAAGAAACACACGGCGAAACTCGGAGTAGCTGGAAGTCTTCTGGAGCGTCGGTCTCGGGGCGTTACACTCGCCGAACTCTTTTTTCAAAGTTCATTCAAGCACTTACCTGAAGGTCACGTCGAAGCCGCTGATTCTCCTTCGTGGAGTCCGACAGCTGGCCACGAACGTCTTTAAGTTCGACGTCCAGCTTGGTGTTGGCATCCTGAAGGTCATTCTTCTCTCGCCTCACCTTTGTCAACGTACTCTCACCGGCCTTTAGCCGGCGTAAGAGTTGTTACTTTTCTGGATCGAGTCCGGCACCATCTGCAATATGATTTGTCAGATTTGCACCCAAACCGCACAATACTAATCTTTCGAACTGTATTTTACTTGAGGGGGTCCCTTTGGGCTCCCCTGCTGCGGCTAGTGCGGCCTCTAGTTGGGCCTTGCACTTTTCAAGATCCTGGGACAGTACGGTATACTTCTCTGTTAGAACCTGCATATTAAATGATCCTTAAATCAGTTACTTTACCTGTTTCAAGTCTCGGGGGCTACTAGTATATATATATTTGACCAACATTTTCTTACCCGTATGTCTTTCACATACTGCTCTGTGGCTCTGGCTAAACCCTTTTGAGCGGCACGGAGGTACGCATCTCCCGAATTAAAGGCATCTAAAGCCTCTTGGGAGAAACAAGCGTCGCGTAGAACTGTCCAGCGATGCTTGTGGTTCATGGCACTCTCCACTTCAGAATTTGTGGCAGACAACCTGTCCGCGTCCTCTGTCGGAGGAGCGTCCGGTGCGCGCCTGGTGCTCGCCTCTGCTTCCTTGCCAGACGTTGGAGCCTGGCTGGTGGAGGCGCGATTGGCAACCTCTCCGGATATAGTCCGGCGAGGTCTCTTCGTCCTGAAGATAGCACGAACGTTAACATGCCCTAACAGAATGACACCAGGGAAACAGAGGGTGCGCTATACCTTTGCGCCGGCATCTCAGTCCGGACTACATTCCTTTTTGCCCCACGGGGCCCTGCGGCCCCTCGTTGGCTAGCCGCCGCAGGTTCGGCCTCCCGCCTCGGAAATCTCCCCTGCAAAACACGGTTGTCGTTAGAAACGCCGGAATACGTGAGAATGGAATCTCTCTCAAGGGAATAAAAACTCCGGTTTCTGTCACCTGGGAGGCCGGGATTAACCCGGGGTAATCAGCCATAATGGCTACCAAGGTATTGTCCTTGCTTAGCTGATGGAACACCCCGTCGATGAGCTCCACCGATATGTCCGGATCCTCTTCGGAGTCCGGATCGAGGGACCGTTCTGGGTCCTCGGGCTGTGGAGGGCGGCTGTTTATATCCTTTACTTCCTGTCGCAGTTCCTGCATTGAAGTCGTCAGACTACATATCTAACCGTGGGAGTAGGAAACAAACAGGCAAGTGCAATTGTTCACTTACCCAACTTGGAGGTTCGTACATAGTGAATCCAGCCCGCGGGTTGACGCGGAGGAATTCATCCTTTTCTCCCTTGTACAAAGAGGACAAGATCTTTACTAGGGCGGCGGCTGAGGCCGGCCCCTTACGACCATAACGCGTGGCGTCATCCTCCCCGTTGAAATCCCACATGGGGTGGCCTCTGTATTGAAGCGGCTGCACCCCCCGCATAATGCATGCGGCCATGACTCCAATCATGGTTAATCCGAAATGAGCCAACAGTCTTATCCGGCCCATCAGGTAAAGGACGTCTCTGTCGCTTTCTCTCTGAGAGCTCCGCGGACGCCAGCTCAAGCGTTTCTACAATGGAGCACTATTGAACTCAGGAAGACCGACCCGGATAGGTTCCGGCAGTGGTACGTCATCTGTGTAAAACCATTCCAAAGGCCAGTCCTCGGACGCCTTCTTTGGGGTTCCGGATAGGTATCCAGTCCCGGCGATGCGCCATACTTCGGCTCCGCCCACTTGATATATAGACCCCTCTTGAGAACGGGGCACCAGGAATAATATCCTCTTCCACAGCGCGAAATGAGCCTCGACGCCTAAAAATAGCTCACAAAGGGCGATGAAACCCGCAATACGTAATACGGAGGCGGGCGTGAGATTGTGCAGCTGGAGGCCGAAGAACTCCAGGAGCCCGCGAAGAAATGGATGAATTGGAAATCCTAGTCCCCTTATTAGATAGGGGACGAGGCACACCCACTCTCCTTTAGAGGGATTGGGGGTGCTCTCCGCTTGTTTTCCGCCATTGTAGGTGGCGAGACCGGCTCGGACCGGGACCATGTCTGCCTGAGGGAGAAATCCCTTGGCCTAAAGCGACGCTAACTCGCTATGCGGGATGGTGCAACTCTCCCAGTCCCCGGGTTTAGGACCGGAGGGGCGAGGGGAGGAGCTGCGACGGCTGGCCATGTTGGAATGGACCTTTGCTGGGAGCGCTCTGATGATAACTCGCGGGGAGGAGAAGATGTGGTTTGGATCTAAATCCCCATCCCGTTAAATAGGCGGCTTGTTTGTACGGCTAGGGGTGTGGATGTGAAAACACCCCTGCTTTTCGCATTCGTTCGACACGTGGAAGACAGCCATTATTGGGAACGGAAGCCGAGGAGCGCTACATTACAAAAATCGGACATTATTCATACAGGTACACTGAATTTGGGGAATAACCCACCTTGCAATGCCGAAGGCAATCTGCGCGCCTGGTTTGGGGGCTACTGAGGGAGTCCTGGATTAGGGGGTGTTCGGATAGCCGGACTATACCTTCGCCGGACTCCTGGACTATGAAGATACAAGATTGAAGACTTCGTCCCGTGTTCGGATGGGACTTTCCTTGGCGTGGAAGGCAAGCTTGGCAATGCGGATATTCAAGATCTCCTACCATTGTAACCGACTCTGTGTAACCCTATCCCTATCCGGTGTCTATATAAACCGGAGGGTTGTAGTCCGTAGGACAATCAACTCCATACACAACAATCATACCATAGGCTAGCTTCTAGGGTTTAGCCTCCTTGATCTCGTGGTAGATCTACTCTTGTACTACCCATATCATCAATATTAATCAAGCAGGAGTAGGGTATTACCTCCATCGAGAGGGCCCGAACCTGGGTAAAAACATCGTGTCCCTTGTCTCCTGTTACCATCCGGCCTTGACGCATAGTTCGGGACCCCCTACCCGAGATCCGCCGGTTTTGACACTGACAAAGTACACCCCTGCAGGGTTATCATTATCTATTCGAATAGCCGGATTCCTCGGATATGGAAACTTTGACCCCTTGCATAGTTCATAGACAAGTGAAAGTGGATACTCTAATATGCGCAAGATAAGCGTGAGTGCTATGGATGGCATTCTCGTAGGAAGACGGGAGCAGATCCATAGTGGTGTATTGGTATGGTGAATATGTGTACTCGTGTGCGCCACCTCAATAGAGTTACTTGCAGTCGTAGTTCAGGATAGCCACCGAGTCAAAGCTGGCTTGCTGCAGTGAAACTCCACTACCCCCTTTGTTGATACCGATGCATATGAAGTTAGTTCTGATGTAAGTCTTGCTGGGTACATTTGTATTCACATTTGCTTATTTTATGTTTTGCAGAGAGACTTCAGTCTCACTAGTAGTTCCACGTGGACTTCGAAGTTTAGCTTGTTACCTCAGCTACGATCTTGCGCCCTCAGCAGGATCTGGTAGATAGTCAGTCTTCTCAGCCTTTTTCATTTGTAGATGTCTGTACTCAGACATGTTAAGCTTCCGCATGTGTTTGACTTGTATGCTCTGAATGTTGGGGTCATGAGACCCATGTTTGTAATATCTCGCTCCTCGGAGCCTAATGAATAAATACTTGAGTCGTAGAGTTATGTTGTGATGCCATGTTGTATTTACAGATATCGAGCATATTGTGTGTATGATTGAAATGCTTGGTATGTGTGGGATCCGACAACCTAGTTGTTTATCCTTGGTAGCCTGTCTTATGGGGAAATGTAGTCTTGTGCTTCCATGAGCCATAGTAGTCCGCTACAGCCCGGTTCACCGGAGTCCTGCTAGCCCAGCACTACTGCTCCGGAGCACTTGACTGGCCAGCATGTGATTCACTTCGTTCCTGTGTCTGTCCCTTCGGGGAAATGTCACGCGGTGACATCCGGAGTCCTGCCTAGCCTGCTACAGCCCGGGTTCCCGGAGTCCTGTTAGCCAAGTGCTACAGCCCGGATTTGCACGTTGCTGACCGACATGCTTGATGTTGATTCATGTATGCCTGTCCCCGTAAGTTAGTGCCACTTTGGGTTCACGACTAGTCATGTCGGCCCGGGTTCTCCGTCATAAGGATGCTAGCGACACTATCATATACGTGAGCTAAAAGGCGCAAACGGTCCCGGGCCATGGGAAGGCGACACCCGTGGGAATATCGTGCGTATATGTTGGAGCTATATGAGGTACTCCGTTGCGTCGGAGTATATGTTGGAGCTACTATTATGACCCTAGGTGTCTTATGAACCATCTAGTAATCTAGCCATGTTTTGTGTTCCTAGTGTGATTTATTTGGCCACCATTCTCGAAAGCATCCCGTGATGCCACTTAGTAGTAGGTATTCTACTCTTGGGTTTTCGAACCCGAGATTCACCCTACTTCATGTTGTTAATATTTGCTAGTTCCCTTAAGATATTAGTAACCTTTGCGATAGTCCTCGAGGTCCATGGTATCTCATTCTTTCAATACCATGAACCATCATGGCAGAAGTTCTTTTGAACCAAAAGATCACAACCAGGGTGCTCTTGAGGATTACTCCATTCATATTGTGATTCTGCCAGTTCTACCTTTCTGCATGGGTTATCCGGAAGAAATATGTTGAACTCGTTCGACATGCTAGTCTATGCATCCATAACTCAGAAAGATATATGTTCCTTTCAGTTGTCCCTCTCTTTAGTTGTATCCTGATCTCCGTTTATCATTTGATAGTCAAGAGCATGTCATGCATTCATGCTCATCGATACCTCATATTCTTGTGGTCAGTCAAGCCATTCTATTCGGGAATGACTAGGAGTCTAGGAGAAAAAAACTCCAATACCTCGTCCATTTCTAGGATTGGGTCAAAGTAGTTGTATTCCGCAGATCAAAATGCCAAACCAGCTTTGGTTCTGTTCTACCTTCGAGTATTACCCTATTTATGTCAAGAATATCATAGGAATTGCACCATCTCTTATGAATTTTTGACGCAGTGATACTTCTTGCCATCATTGTTCATTCCTCGGCTCCCGTGTTATTGTAACCGGAATACAGACAAGTGAACCATGATGTGTGAAATCAATACTCCTAGCAACCGTGTTGCTTGGTAGTTAATGGACATTAATATCATTCTTAGCGTGTTGGTTAATGAATCACTATTCTAGGATTGATCGTGCTATCTTGTCCTTATTTCTGGTGCACTCTTCGGTCATTGAGTTAGGATTGAATCCCTTACTCTTCTGATCATTTCGTCTTGCCCTGAAAAGCAAGATTGTTCTGGATCTTAAAAACATGTCGGTGGATCGTGATTTTCCAAATATCTTCTTGGAAGTACCACCAGGTTGTCCCCTGACCGATATGTTGAATTCGTGATCAAGTTGGTTTTCCAATAAACCACTCTTTCTCCAAGAATCCATGTTGGATATCCCTGAGCCAGTTGGTTGAGCTAGACAACAACTTGGAGAGTTGGAAGATAGAAGCTTGTCTGACTCAGTTCATGATGAGGGATATCCTTTCGTATGCGTGTGTGCTGAAGAAAGGTGATATCTTCATCGATTGGTCCTCATGATCAGTTGTTGGATCTATTGCCTTGACAAAACTTTGACTTGAGTATGGGCTATCGTCAAGTCTGTCACATCCCTAGCTTCTGGCATTGCACTAGGGTAACTTCATGTGTGCATCATGTTTAAACTTTGAAAGAAACTTGAAATGGGGATTGCCTAAACCCTAGCATTAAAGGAATTCACTAGGTTCAACCAAAATATTTCCAGTAAATCCAAATGGCTTTAAAAAATGTTCATCATTCTTGGAAAAAGCTGGAAACAGTAACCAGTGGTGATGCACATTTTTGCATGACATGTTTGGGCTCTGGATTAAATCATATTCTATTTGCATTTGGGCATTTAAATGCTATTAAATATTTTAAATGCTCAAATAATCATAAACTAAAATGTTTACTGTAGGATATATTCCCAACAGTGATCATGAGTAGTTTCATGATTTTTGGAAGTGTCTAAGTATTTTTAATAAAGCCCTAAAGACTACAGAATAATAGAAAACAAAATTAAAAGAGAGAGAGAGAGAGAGGAACTTACCTGGCAAGCCCACCTGGCCTGGTACTGTAGCAGCCCAGCTGGGCAAAGCCAGCCCAGCCCACCAGGGGCTCCTGCCTGTCGTCTTCCACCTCCTGCCAGTGGGCAGGAGGGCGTGTGGCCGCCGTGCGCGCACACGCGCCCCGGCCACCTCATGCTTGCCGCCTCCCTCTGGACCCCCGGACGACGCCACGCACGCCGCGTGCCCAACCCTCTCACCCTCGACCACTCTCCCCCCGTGCTCCCCCCTCCTCTGGTCCCTCTCCACCTCGTACCCGAGAGCAGAGCAGCGCGCCGCCGAGCACCACCGCAGCCACCGAGCACGCCTCGCCTCACTGTCCGGTCCCCTAGCTCCGCCCCGACGCCGTGGAGCCACACGACAAAGCACGCGACCGCAAGAGGCCTGCAACGCCGTCACCACCGTCATCTTCAACACCCGACCCCCGAGATCGCCAGCAACGCCCCGACGTCGTCCGACCTCCCTCGAGCCCGTTGAGATGCGTTCTGCAACCGCTGTGAGCTCACGAACCTACTGCCCCTCCTCTCCTACTCGCGTTCATGCCCTAGCTCCGTTCCCCATCTCCACCGAAGCTCGCCGCCACCATTGCCAACGAGATCCACGCTCTTGAGCTCGGCCTCTCGCCCGAGCATCACCAGCGTGCTCGCCGCGCTCCTAGGAACCTGAAGCACCCACGGGTTTGCGCTGCTGTGCCCTGTAGCGCCATCTTCGTCGTCACCCGAACTCCGGCCGCCGCCTTTGAGCTCTCCGCGGTCGTCTCCGGCTGCCCCAGGCCCGGCGACCACCACCGTTGGATGCGCCGCTCCTCTAGCGTCCTGAAGAACCCAGCCGCGTGCCAAACGGTGCACCAGAGGGGTTCTCCGAAGCCCCTCGCCGCCGCTGACCTCGCTTGCGACTCAACGCCGGCGAGTTTGACCCGTTCGACCCGGGGTTTGACCTCCCTGGGGTCAACACGCATGGGCCCCGCCCCTGACTAGATTAGTTTAGGACTAATTACCCCGCTGACACTAACAGTGGGCCTAGTGGCTGTTAATTTGATTAGTTAGATTTAATTAATCCTGTTAGTTAATTGTGTCACTGACGTGTCAACCCCACTGGTCAAGTTTGACCTGGACCGGGTCAGTTGACCTGCTGACGTCACGTTGACGTAGTGCTGACGCCATAACTCATTTTCTGGATTAATTTTAATTCAGGAAATTCCAGAAAATGCTACAAACTTCAAAAAATCATAGAAAATAATCTATAGCTCAGAATGAAATAATTTATATATGAAAAATGATCAGAAAAATCTAATCTATCCATCTGTACCGTTTTCATGCATGTTAGAACAACTTAAAAATGCTTTACAGGGCAATTTGCATAATTGACATTTAAATAAGCACATATGGAGTTTGAATTTGAACCCTTGGTTCAAACCAACTTCATTTAATATGGTTGCTAGTTGCATTAGCTCAATCAACAGCATATTGCCATGATATTATCATGCATCATAATTGTTGCATTGCATTGATTGTGTTCCTCTTTGTTTGCCGGTATTTCTCCCCTCTCGATAGACGTGGTTCCGACGATTATTCGATGACACCGATGAAGAACTATACTATCTTCAGAAGTGCCAGGCAAGCAAAACCCCTTTGTTCATTCTGATACAATCCCACTCTCTCGCTCCTGCTCTCTTTTACTGCATTAGGACAACAACGATTCATGTGTTACTTGCTGCGGTAGTTGAACCCCTTATCCTCTGCATGACCTGTCATTGCCACGGTAAATAGATGAAACCCACTCGCATGAGTAGGAGTTGTTTGAGCCCTGATGTGCCTACTCATTCATGCTTGTTTGTCGTGCCTGCTATTGCTTAGAGTTGTGTCAGGTCTGATTCATCGGGGGTGAATCGGAGGTGTGTGAACATGTCTTACTGTTGAGAGCTAAGTGTGTGAACACGATTTGGTAAAGGTAGCGGTGAGAGGCCATGTAGGAGTACATGGTGGGTTGTCTCATTGAAGCCATCCTCAGGAACTGAGTTCTGTGTTTGTGATCCATGAAACAGTTACTACCACACATTGGTATCCTTAATTGGCTCTCTCGGCTTCTTAATCACCCTTGTCCTCTGTCCAGGAGTTGCAAGTAGTTTCTGGTGTTTGTAGTATGCTGGGGGCCGCACGCAGCGCAGGCCGTAGGGGTGGGCTGTGTTGCGGTAGGCACGTGGCACGGTGTACCGGTCGCCCGTTTGGTGTCTCGGGAACCCTGCTCACATCGTTCGGGGCCGTACACTAGTAGAAAAAGGGTCAAACGCGAAGAACATTAGTGCCGGTTTGTATAAGAGCCGGCACTAATGTATACATTAGTGTCGGTTCCAACGGCTAGCCGGGCCGCTCTCATTAGTACCGGTTCATGGCGAACCTTTAGCAGCGGTTCGTGCCACGAGCCTGTACTAATGAGAGTGGTGGCAGGATGTTGTCAGACTGGGCCCCTCCAGCCCCTTTAGTACCGGTTCGTGGGACGAACCGGTACTAAAGGTCGTCCTACATAAACCCTTCGTCCACCCGAGCTCGCTCTGTTCTTCCCCTTTCCCCTCTCCTCTCTATTCTTCCCCTCTTCCTCTTGAGGTCATCACACATTTTGCCCAAAATTTGTCAAGATTTCAAGGCCCCCATCCATTCAAATGATCACAAAGGTTAGCAACTTTGTCCTTTCATCTCTCATTGCTAGATTAGCTCTTACAATGCTTTATATAGTGATTAATTTGTGAGTTTACTTTAGTGCCTTGTCCATGTGCTAGTATTTGATTTATATGCAATTTGAGGTAAAAAATAACACTTAGTTTGCATATGTAGGTGTGGTTTACTTAGTGCCTTCTAAATCTCCGTCGTAACCACCGTCGATCGCCCGCACCGTCCCGTCGCCGGCACCACCTTGTGGTGAGCCTCTTGTTCATGAAATTTTATATAAAAATTGATGTTTGTGTGATTTGGATATATAGTTACTCGTATAATTATCTTACCCGTACGTTGTTTGTTATACATATAGTGCCATGGTTTTGATATCCGTCCCCGCCGGCCCTCGTCCTTGTTATGATTCGGATGTGGTATATATATTATCTTTTAACACTAGTTGCATTTCGTGTTTATGACAAATTATGACCATCAAGTTGACATAGAAATTTTTTCTAGGAGGTATGTGAACCGGAAATTCCAACCGACCCTATTGTCGAGAGGTTAAATTTAGTTGAAAGAGAAAACGAGTACTTGAAAGAAAAATTGAAAAGAATTGAGGGGGAGAAGATGGAATTGGAGTTGCATGTTGCCGATGTCGTCGATGATCACAAGATCAAGATGGAGAAAATGCGCTTGAAGATTAGAAAGATTAGAAAATATGCCATCGATAGTGAGGCTTGGTATCATTATGCTGTTGGATCCATTGTTACCTTAGTTGCGATCTTGACCGCATTTGTTGTTGCATTTAAATGCTTTAGCTAGAGAGTTATTTGTTTGTTGCATTTAAGGGTTGTATGAACTTTATGTATGAACTTGTATTAATTTGGTGTTTTTGGTGTTGTGTATTGAAGATGAGACGACAATGGATGTACGATGACCGATGCTCTCCCGAATTCATTAATGGCGTGCAAACTTTTCTGCTTGCGGGGCAAACAAGCGGGCGGATGGTTTTATGCCTTGTCCATGTGCTCGCTGTAAGAATGGTCACAATTACTCTACGTCAAGAACCATTCACGTCCACCTGTTTAAGTCCGGTTTCGTGCCCCACTATAATGTTTGGACCAAGCAAGGAGAAAGAGGGGTTATGATGGAAGACAATGAAGAAGAAGAGGACGACGACAGCTATCCTGGCCATGGGTTCCCTGAATACGATGATACAACAATGGGGGAAGAAGCTGAGCCGGTAATGCGGGAAGAAGCTGAGCCGGCAATGCGGGAAGAAGCTGAAGAAGAGGCATCAGATGAGCCCGTTGATGATCTAGGTCGGGCCATTGCCGATGCAAAGAGAAACTGCGCAAGTGATTTGGAGAAGAAGAAGTTGCAGCGCATGTTAGAGGATCACAAAAAATTGTTGTACCCGAATTGCGTAGGTGACAAGAAAAAGCTGGGCACCACACTGGAATTGCTGCAATGGAAGGCAGAGAATGGTGTATCTGACAAGGGATTTGGAAAGTTGCTGTTAATGATAAAGGATATGCTTCCAAAGGACAACGAATTGCCCGAGAGTACGTACGAAGCAAAGAAGGCTGTCTGCCCTCTAGGGTTAGAGGTGCAGAAGATACATGCATGCCCTAATGATTGCATCCTCTATCGCGGTGAGCACGAGGATTTGAACGCTTGCCCGGTATGCGGTGCATTGCGCTATAAGATCAGCCGCGGTGACCCTGGTGATGTCGAGGGCCAGCGCCCAGGAAGAAGATTCCTGCCAAGGTGATGTGGTATGCTCCTATAATACCACGGTTGAAACGTTTGTTCCAAAACAAAGAGCATGCCAAGGCGATGCGATGGCACAGAGAAGACCGTAAGAAAGACGGAAAGTTGAGAGTACCCGCTGACGGGTCGCAGTGGAGAAAAATCAAAAGAAAGTACGGGAAGGAGTTCGCAGATGACGCAAGGAGCGTATGGTTTGGTCTAATCGTAGATGGCATTAATCCTTTTGGGGAGCAGAGCAGCAACCATAGCACCTGGCCTGTGACTCTATGTTTGTATATCCTTCCTCCTTGGTTGTGCATGAAGCGGAAGTTCATTATGATGCCAGTGCTCATCCAAGGCCCTAAGCAACCCGGCAACGACATTGATGTGTACCTAAGGCCATTAGTTGAAGAACTCTTACAACTGTGGAATGGAACAGGTGTACGTGCGTGGGATGAGCACATGGGGGAAGAATTTGACCTAAAGGCGTTGCTGTTCGTGACCATCAATGATTGGCCTGCTCTCAGTAACCTTTCAGGACAGACAAACAAGGGATACCGAGCATGCATGCACTGTTTGGACGATACCGACAGCATATATTTGGCTAATAAGAATGTGTACCTGGGACATCGTCGATTTCTTCCGAGCAGGCATCCCGTAAGAAAGAAAGGCAAGCATTTGAAAGGTGAGGCGGATCACCGGACGAAGCCTCGCCACCGTACTAGTGCTGATGTACATGATATGGTCAAGGATTTGAAGGTGGTCTTTGGAAAGGGTCCTGGTGGACAACCTGTTCCGAATGACGCTGACGGACGCGCACCCATGTGGAAGAAGAAATCTATATTTTGGGACCTGCCCTATTGGAAAGACCTCGAGGTCCGCTCCGCAATCGACGTGATGCACGTGACGAAGAATCTTTGTGTGACCCTGCTTGGCTTCTTGGGCGTGTATGGGAAGACAAAAGATACACCTGAGGCACGGGAGGACCAGCAACGTATGCACGGAAAAGACGGCATACATCAGGGTCATGCAAGCTACGCTCTTACCAAAGAAGAGAAGGAAATCATCTTTGAATGCCTGCTCAGTATTAAGGTACCGTCTGGCTTCTCGTCGAATATAAAGGGAAAAATAAACATGGCAGAGAAAAAGTTCCAGAACCTAAAGTCTCATGACTGCCACGTGGTTATGACGCAACTGCTTCCGGTTGCATTGAGGGGGCTTCTACCGGAAAACGTTCGATTAGCCATTGTGAAGCTATGTGCATTTCTCAATGCAATCTCTCAGAAGGTAATCGATCCATAAATCATACCAAGGTTACAGAATGATTTGGTGCAATGTCTTGTCAGTTTCGAGTTGGTGTTCCCACCATCCTTCTTCAACATAATGACGCACGTCCTAGTTCACCTATGCGAAGAGATTAACGTTTTGGGTCCTGTATTTCTACACAATATGTTCCCCTTTGAGAGGTTCATGGGAGTCTTAAAGAAATATGTTCATAACCGTGCTAGGCCAGAAGGAAGCATCTCCAAGGGCCGTCAAAATGAGGAGGTCATTGAGTTTTGTATTGACTTTATTCCTGACCTTAAGCCGATTGGTGTTCCTGAATCGCGGCATAAGGGCAGACTGGATGGAAAAGGCACGCTGGGAGGGGAACAATTAATATGTATGTACGGACATTCTCTCACTGAAGCACACTACACAGTTCTACAGAATTCCGCCTTGGTGGCTCCGTATATGGATGAACACAAGAATTTGCTACGCTCCAAACACCCGGAGCGGTCTGATGACTGGATTACACGTGAACAAACCAGGAGTTTCGCCAGCTGGTTGCAAGCACGTGCCATGCATGACACCTCTATTGAAGATGACCTGTACTTGCTGTCCCAGTTACCATCTTCGAATATAATGACTTTTAAAGGGTACGAGATAAATGGTAATACATTTTACACGATCGCCCAAGATAAGAAGAGCACCAACCAAAACAGTGGTTTCCACTTTGATGCAGAAACCAAGAGGGGAAAGGAAACATATTATGGTTATATACAGGACATATGGGAACTTGACTATCGACGTGGTTTGAAGGTCCCTTTGTTTCGCTGCAAATGGGTCAATATGACACGAGGCGGGGTAACGGAAGACCCACAGTATGGAATGATAACAGTGGATCTCAACATCTTGCGTATGCAGACGAACCATTCGTCCTAGCCAATAATGTGGCACAGGTTTTCTATGTGAAGGACATGTCTACCAAGCCAAGAAAAAGAAAAGATAAGGAAGCGAATGCATCGTACGATGAGCCAAAGCGGCACATAGTTCTTTCTGGGAATAGAAACATCGTGGGAGTGGATGACAAGACAGACAAGTCAGAAGATTATGAAAAGTTTGATGAAATTGCTCCATTCACAGTGAATATTGACCCGAGCATCCCGTTAAATGATGAATATTTTCCATGGCTACGACACAAAGGGACACACGCGAAGAAAAAGTTTCACACCCAAAGATCTGGGATGTGATTGGCTTAAATATCATCACTTTCTTCTGTGTTTCACACGCAGGAGGGATCTCTGTAATAGTTAGGGTAGCTAGTTATGTGTTTTGGCATTTGAAACGCGAAGAAATTTTATGTGCAAGCAAATTCTTTCATGCATTTACTGATTTTTCCAGCTAAATGACCCTGAAATTGAAAAGCATTTCAAATGAACTCAGAAAAGGTTGAAAGTTGGCATGGTATCATAATTTCACCCACATAGCATGTGCAAAAAAGTAGAGAGGGTTACCGCAAAAACTGGATGCACTTCGTGTACAAAATGGACAATCTGTTTCGAAGTATTAGGGTTTCGGACGAAAACTCATCCGTTACAAAGGCATTTCATTTTTTAAATAACCTAAGCATTACCAAATTGAATATAATGAAAAACACACTAGTATTAAACATAAGAAAAAAGAATCACTGAAAAAATCTTTTTTCAAAGTTAAGTTATTCACAAAAATAAATAAAGCAAAAAAATAAGAAAAAAAAGCCCACCTACTGGGCCACAGCGGCCTGCATACGACTACAAACCCAAATTCAAGTTGGGCCAGGATGCAGGCCCGCTAGCCCAGTAGGCCTAATAGGGCATCGCAGAAGAGGTAGGCCCAGAAGGCCTGCTTAAGAGAGGAGCTCGAGACAGCAGCGACGGTGGGGCTTATAAGCAGGTGCGAGTGCCCCTCGGCTAGCGAGGTGGGACTAAACTTTTGTGCCCCTCGCCTGGCAGCGCACACCCCTTTAGTACCGGGTCGTGGCACCAACCGGTACTAAAGGGGGGGCCTTTAGTACCGGTTGGAGCCACCAACCGGTACTAAAGGGGGTCGCTTCCCGCCGCTTGGGCTAGCCAAAACGGACCTTTAGTATCGGTTGGTGGCTCCAACCGGTACTAAAGGTCCATCCTATATATTCAACACTTGGAAAAATTTCAGTTTCCCTCTGTTTCTTCCCTCTGTTTCCCTCCGTCGTGCCATACCCTGCCCCGATCGACGCCGCCGCCCCCGCTCCTCGTCGCCGACCCCGGCCGTGCGCGCCCCTCGTCGCCGCCCCGGCCGTCCCTGTCCCTGCCTTCCCCGTCGCCGTGCCCCGTCGTCGCCGCCCCGCCCCGTCGTCGTCGCCCCGTCCCTTCGCCCCGTCGTCGCCGCCACGTCCCGTCGCCGCCCCGTCGTCGCCTCGCCGGTGAGCTCGCCCCGGCCGCCATGTCCAGTAGTTCCACACACACACTACACACACACACACACACTACACACACACACACACACACACACACACTACACACACACACACACACACTACACACACACACACACTACACACACATAAGTGATTTAAATATTTAGTTATAGAAATGTTAGTTATATAATCAAGAAATTTTAGAATTAGTTTTAGTTATAGAAATAGTTATAAAAAAGTTAGAATTGTTAGAAAATTTTCTGTTTTTTAGTTATAGAAATAGTTATAAAAAAGTTAGAATTGTTAGAAATTTTTCTGTTTTTTAGTTATAGAAATAGTTATAAAAAAGTTAGAAAATTTTCTTTTTTTTAGTTATAGAAATATTAGAAATGTTATAGAAATGTTAGTTATATATAGCATTGTTAGAAAATGTTATAGAAATGTTAGAAAATTTAGTTATCAAAATCCAATCATTAAAAAAATGTTACTTTTTGCGGGCATATAGCTAGTATTTGTTGTCGACGATGCCCGGCCCGCATCCTCGCCGTCGACACGTCCGCGACGACGTCCAGTTGACCCATGTCCGGAACTGGGCTCTGCCGGGCTGGCACTGGGAGGTGCTGCCTGGAGGGGCGCGCCGCTTGATGAGGAACCCGGCCCCGGGTCCCGTCGTCGACCCTTATCTCGTTTGGCGGCGTTCGCGGGGCCAGTTTCTGTGCGGAGGGAGCCGGCCCCTCCGGAGGTGGTACGTCGTCGTGTCAGGGAGGAGGACGAGCACGTCCATCGCTACATGGTAGCGTTAGAGGGCGGCAGGTTCTCCAATATATACCTGGCAGTTTCTTTAGGGATCTCACTTCAGCTATGATCCTGTGAGG
This sequence comes from Aegilops umbellulata, assembly GCA_032464435.1. Lineage (NCBI taxonomy): Eukaryota > Viridiplantae > Streptophyta > Magnoliopsida > Poales > Poaceae > Aegilops > Aegilops umbellulata. Next base: position 349,361,652 of record CP136056.1, read on the forward strand.
GTTCCTTCTCTTTGGGTGTCCACCGCCCGCGCCGCAGGAACCACGAGTGTCCTAGATTCTTCTGTAGTATTCGATCTTTAATTAGCTACCTAGCCAGTGATGTACTATTCAATATTATCTATTATTCGAGACGATGTATTCGAGATTATATCTATTATTCGAGACGATGTATTCGAGATTATACCTATTATTCGAGATTATACTAAATTGTTTTATATTTCTTTTGGCATAGTTAAATAAAAGCTATGGCGGACAATACCGACAGAGAGAGAGAACAAACCATGTTCGATATGATACGCGGGCAAGATGATCATCAGAATGAAGAAGATTTTGATGGCTCCGAATTTCTAAACAACACCAGAGAGGGTGATATGATATTCGATCGCGACGACCGAATTGATGAAGTCATGAACTACGATTATGACGATGACGAAGAACACTTTGATCCTGAAACAACAAACACCGGCGAGGTATATATATTTATATAAGCAGGAATCTGGTGATCATCGCATGTTTTAAATGAGTTGAAGATATATTAACGAACCGATCTTTCTTCTTTCATCCATCCGGATCAAGCAAATCTTCAGGCAAAAGGACGAAACGAGGCCCGAACAAAAAGTTGAAGGAGGACGTAAAGTACAATATCGAGGCATTCAGACCTAATGGCGAACCATTAGCGCCTAAGAACATTGCGGACAAGTTCGTTCGTCAGTGCGGAGTTCTTGTGAAGGACCAACTCCCGATCTCCCTTCAAGAATGGAGAAAGCCAGCAAAGCCACGTCCAGATGTTACTTTTGTCGACGAGAATAAAAAAACTGCTTTGGGATACTCTCATGGAACATTTCACCCTACCAGATCATTTCACAGATGCAGATGTGGAGAAAGTCAAGGACGCCGCTCTTAGGAAGATGGTGGTTGCATTCAAGAACCACAAGCGATCTGTATGGGAGAAGTACGTCAAGGGAGGAAGGAAGCCTCCAGTATTCGAGGGGATACTAGAGAATCAAAGTTCTCATTAGGACGATTTCGTGAAATTCAAGGATTCAGAATTAGCTAAGGAACGGTCGAGAATAAACAAGAAGAATGCCCAAAAAAGGATAAGTTCAATAAGCTGGGGCCAGGTGGCTACGCGGTGGCAATGCCTAAGTGGGATAAATCTGAGAAAGAGATGGAGGATGTAGGTGTCACTTCGGTTACTAAGAGCTGGCCCCCCAGGTGCAGGACTTGGTTCTATGCGCATGGGGGGGAGTTGGACCTGAAGACATGCGAAGTTTCATTGAAGGCATGTCTGAATGGAGCCGAGGATGCGCTAATTATTGTAATAGAAGAGGCTCGAATGGGGGTGTTCCAGCCCAACAGAGAGAACGACGAGCTTACGCGTGCCCTGGGAAATCCTGAACACCCGGGAAGAACACGAGGCATGGGCGCTATTCCGTGGTATGAGGGTTTTTTGGACTGGAACGCCGACTACAGAACCCATGCGAGAAAGACTATTGCGGAGGAGAAGAAGAGGGAGATGGAGGAGGAGCAGAGGAAGCGGGACTATGAACGCCTTCAAGGCCTAGAAGCAAGTCAAGCGGAATTGGTAGTCAAATTCCAGCGGCAGCAGGAGCAGATCGACTCACTTAGCCAGCAAAGGGGGTCTCAGCAGCTGCAGCAGCTAGCGGATGATCCAGCATTGGATACCACCGCCCCATCCATGCCGAGAAGCAGCTTGGGCTCCGCCCCGTTTGACGCAATGCTGGATAGATACCCCGTGGATGACATCACGGATAACACTAACTACGAGCTACACTTCAAAATTAAGAACATATCCTTGAAGGTGGCGGACGGCGTTGCTTATACAAATTCCCCGATGCAACCTTCCATTGCAACCCGATTCCAGCAGGCTATACTCGTGTCATGGTTGATGAGGTGGTGGACCAATATTCGGGGCTAGAGCTTGACATTCCTGGAGGTGACGAGGAGCACACACTCGGAGAGGCCAAACATCGTATCATCCTATGGAGAAAGGATTGCATCATCTTTCAAAGGCCACCGACACCGCGTCACCCGACTCCTCGCCGAAGTCCACCATCGATTCAGCAGACTCCCGCTCCTTCAAGTCCACCAACGCGTTAGGCCACTCCTCCTCCTCCAAGTCCGGCAAAGTGTCAGGCCACTCCTCCTCCAAGTCCGACACAGCATCAGACGTCCACTCCTCCTCCAAGTCCGGCAAAGTGTCAGGCCACTCCTCCTCCAAGTCCGGCACAGCTTCAGGCCACTCCTCCTCGTCCAACTCAGCCCCGTCAGCCGTCTCCGCCGCCTCAGCAATCGCAGAAGAGACACCCCGCAGCTATGGTGCGTAGCGGTACCAGTCGAGGTCATAGTACAGGAAGTACAGGCGGAGGCAAGCGATATAAATATGGTCCAAACCTCGATACTCCTCTTCCTGAGAGGGCTTACGACAGGACCAAGGAGCAAACCAATGCCATAGTGTGGGCAGAAGTCGACGCCCATTTTGGACCGAAACCGCCACCGCCGCCAAGGGAGAAAGTGCCTGTGGAAGTTATTGACCACTTCATTCGTATGGCTGAACCACCAGCTCCTAAGCCTGTTGACACAGACTATGAGCGCCACCTCAGGAAGTTACATCGAAAACTTCTACAACAGGAGGCGAGCTCGAGCTCGAGCAAACAACAAGCACCTGTCAAAAAATGCAGGAGAACCATTGCCCAGCTGGGAGAACAGTGGGCGCAACCGATCCCCCCGCTTGTTGTGCCGCCAACAACACGTGACAGTACGCGCGGCCAATATTATTGTGGGCAAACAATTTACGTTCCCCAGGTGGGCGAAGTGGTAATAACCCAGGAGCATATAACGCAGGCTGAAGAACTCAAGATCACTGTTGGACAACTCCTCGAGATCAAGGACATGCCTGTGCTTACAGAGGAGGAAATAAAACGGAAATATGCCCGGGGCCAACCTTTGGTCAAGCCAGAAGATGTCAAGAAGCTCCCAACGAGAATGTATGAATTGCATCAATGGTACATGGACATTACCAAGAGATCCGATCGACATTCCCTCATGGTGAAAGTCAACAAGGATCATTACTACCATGAGAAACCTGTGACCGTTGAGTATTCTGAACTGTTCCAGTTATACAATCAAGACGCACTCGACAAATCTATCGTCAGTTGCTATTGTCTGTAAGTGATTTCTTTCTGTAATTTAAGTCTCAAGCTAGCTGTATTGATCCTTTTGATCAATCATTACCTGTAATTATCCTCACTATATTCTTTTCTATGGTATTATGCAGGATGAAGATGTATGAAATGAAAAAAGGTGGACGCTATGGCATTGGGTTCATTGACCCAAAGACCGTTAATCAATTCACATGGAATACAAGCGACTATTATAAAAAGCAGGTAGAGGACAGCATGTCCGAGTTCTTGAAGTGCCTCAAATACAATGAAGATATACTACTTCCTTACAACTTCAAGTGAGTCACACTTTCTTGTACTACAAATTCTCTGTTTTTGCCTACTAGCTAGCTAGCTACATGTTTTTGCTTACATATGCCCGCTTAATTAAGACATGCAAACGTGTGTGCATGCAGATATCACTGGGTCTTGTGTATCATTAAAGTTGACGAAGGAACAGTTGAAATACTGGACTCACTACTCTCAGAAAATAGTGACTACAACATGTTGTTTGGGATAGTCAACAGGTAATTTCAATCATTATTAACTATATATCTCGGCCTATTTAGTTCGTCATGTCATGATATGAACTATTTAATAACCCCTTTATTCATTTTCTTTGTCGGCGGGCAGGGCTTGGGCAAGGTTCATCAGCAAAACGGAAGGCGAATGGAAACGACGGCTGAAATGGCTTCGACCCAGGGTAAGTAATTAAGTAGTGTGGTAGTTAGCTGCCATCTTTTTAATATTATCATGCTTGATTAATTATTATCTGATCAAATTAAATTCCATTCTCGTAAAGGCCATAAAGCAGGCGCAGGGGACTGATCTGTGTGCATACTGCGTTTGCGAGAACATTCGCATGATGGCGTCCGAAAGGAGCAGATCTCAAAGACAGGAATGGGTACGCTTGTCAGAACACTATTCACAATTTGTGCGCCATTATCGATATCTAGTCACACAACTAATACACATGCATATTGATCTCCTTCTTAACAGTTCACAGAGGTGCGGGACAAGCTCCTAGATACGGAGCGCGTAGAAGCACTTCAAGAGGAAATAGCGGGATTTTTGCTCGACCAGGTCATAAATCCGAAGGGAGAATACTATTACCCGCTACCGCCCCCATCGATCAAGTCATGAACCACTTCCAATTTGTCATCGTGCTCCGAAGGCACCAATTAGGCTAATGAAACTGGCTCTGAAGGCAACATGCATATGTACGAGAAATTGTATATATATAGCTATATACATGTATGTATGTGTGAATTAATATGGTGGTTTGTGTGAGACATTGATGATCTATATATATATATATATATATATATATATATATATATATATATATATATATATATATATATATATATATGATTGGTTCTACTAGCTACCATATATATGCATAACGTGTACAATGTGTAGTATCGTAAAATACCAGCAAACAAAAAAGAATTAAAATGGAAAACACAAAATTAAATGAAAAAGAAATCATAAAACCAAAAACCCCCCAAACATTTTAGTACCGATTGGTGTTACCAACCGGTACTAAAGTGCTCCCGGCCCCCGGAGCTGGCTCGTGCCACGTGGTTGCCCTTTAGCACCGGTTCATGCTAGACCGATGCTAAAGGGGGGGGGGGGCTTTAGTGCCGAAACTTTAGTGCCGGTTATGAAACCGGCACTAAAGGGCCTTACGAACCGGTGCTATTGCCCGGTTCTGCACTAGTGGTATGTGGAAACCTCGGTCGGACTCCCTGCGGATGGAACCTGAATAGGCGATAAACCTAGACTAGAGACTCGAGTGTTTAGGTAGGCCGTGGCCGACACCCTTGCTGGGCCTCCGCTTGAAGGTTGCCGAGTACATGTCGTCTAAACGGCGATAAGTGGTGAGAGCGTGTGTGAAGAAGTACACCCTGCAGGGTTAACATCATCTATTCGAATAGCCGTGTTCGCGGTAAAGGACTTCTGGGTTACCTATAACAGTTCATAGACAAGAGAAAGTGGATACTCTAAAACTCGCAAGATAAGCGTGAGTGCTATGGATGGCCTTCTCGTGGGGAGACGGAAGTGGATCCATAGTGGTGTATTGATACGGTGAATATGTGGACTCGTGTGCGCCACCTCAAAAGAGTTTCTTGCAGTCGTAGTTCAGGATAGCCACCGAGTCAAAGCTGGCTTGCTGCAGTTAAACTCCACAACCCCTTTGTTGATACCAATGCATATGTAGATAGTTCTGATGTAAGTCTTGCTGGGTACATTTGTACTCACGTTTGCCTATTTTATGTTTTTGCAGAGAGACGTCAGTATCGCTAGTAGTTCCGTGTGGACTTCGACGTTTAGCTTGTTACCTCAGCTACGATCTTGTGCCCTCGGCAGGATCTGGTAGATAGTCAGGCTTCTCAGCCTTTTTCATTTGTAAATGTCTGTACTCAGACATATTAAGCTTCCGCATGTGCTTTGACTTGTATGCTCTGAATGTTGGGTCATGAGACCCATGTTTGTAATATTTGGCTCTTCGGAGCCTAATGAATAAATACTTTGAGTTGTAGAGTTATGCTGTGAAGCCATGTTGTATTTACACATATCGAGCATATTGTGTGTATGATTGAAATGCTTGGTATGTGTGGGATCCGACGATCTAGTTGTTTATTTTTGGCAGCCTCTCTTATGGGGAAATGTAGTCTAGTGCTGCCATGAGCCATAGTAGTCCGCTACAGCCCAGTTCACCGGAGTCCTGCTAGCCCAGCACTACTGCTCAGGACACTTGACTGGCCGACATGTGATTCACTTCGTTCCTGTGTCTGTCCCTTCAGGGAAATGTCACGCGGTGACATGCGGAGTCCTGCCTAGCTTGCTACAGCCCGGGTTACCGGAGTCCTGTTAGCCCAGTGCTACAGCCCGGATTCACACGCTGTTGACCGACATGCTCGAAGTTGATTCATGTATGCCTGTCCCCATGGGTTAGTGCCGCTTTGGGTTCACGACTAGCCATGTCGGCCCGGGTTCTCTGCCATATGGATGCTAGCGACACTATCATATACGTGAGCCAAAAGGCGCAAACGGTCCCGGGCCAGGTAAGGTGGCACCCGTGGGAATCCCGTGCGTGAGACCGCAAAGTGATATGATGTGTTACATGCTACATCGATGTGGCTTCGGATCGGGGTCCTGACAAAGTCAAATCAGAGCCAACGATGTTCGTAATATTGTCTTACTCGTGGTTGATCCCTCGAGCATACATCATTACATATTTTGGTCTGACCAATGCTATCATCGTGTTCACATGTTGGTGGAAGTCCAGTGATATGGAAATTCCGATGAGTTGTTGTTGAGCCCATCAACAACATTTTGTCTCCCCATGATACATGTGGAACATTAAAGCTAGCATTGGAAACTTCTATAAGCATTATCTTCATGTCCCGTTCATGAAGTATATGTTCGGATGAAAGAAGTGACTTTCTCTGAGTCACGTGCATTTGGTGCAAGTTGCCGCCGTGAGTTCGAGAAAGATTGTTTTTGCTTTCTCTGGAACCATCCCAAGTCAGTCATGCACGTGCGAAGTATTTTGTGGTTCGGAGACTTGCAACCTTCGTTCTATATGTGTCCCTAGCACACCAAGCCACTGATTGATTTTTTCGAGGAAAAGGAGTTAAGTGCTAATCCATGGTAAAGCACAAGACTTCGATATCATTAATTATGGTTCCCAGCCAGAACTCAGTAGTGTTTTTGTTGTAAGACCACGATGTGGTCATGCTTGTCCGGGATAGCGTGTTCACATGTGTGTAGCAAAATCAGCTCATGTTTTGGAGCTGCTATTGTAGTTCATTTCCTGAGAATCTCGCAACATCATCTCGTCGATTTGTGTTGCAAACCTTTCTTTTCTAGACATGTTCTCTGAAAAATCCTCTTACCAGCCAGATCTGAATCTCAGGCAGATATGATGGCCAGACCATTTCCAAGATCTATGATGTAGGTCTCGACGAGGTTGATGATCTGGCTAACACACCTAGCCGGAAGATCTATCATTGTAGTATCTTGATTGAACTATTTGACCAACTTCTCCATGAGGATTCCGTGCAACTTATTCTAGAAGTTGTTCCTTAGGGATCCTTGCGCTCTTAGTTTCTTCGATTATCCCATAACCATTCAAATGGTGGAATCACTCTCTACTATTGAGTTTATCCCCAGATACTAGAATCATTCCTAGCATTTGCATTTTGTTCCCAGCTTGCACCACCATCATGCCATTTTTCTATGGTCTGCCTTTTCAGTAATTGTTATTCCAGGATCGTCTTCAAAAGTGGTCCCGTCATGAGTCCCATCCATTTCCAGTGATAAGCAAAATCATCCATTGCGTTGTCTTCAACAAGGTAGTCCACATCATCCATTCTGGTATGAGTATGCCATTCTTTCGAATTCATTCACACGATTGTTTGTGATTGCCTTGGGCTGGTATAAAGAATTTCAATGATCTTTGTATCAAAAGTAACTCTTTTTGCCACTTAAGGGAATAATTCTACGAGTCACCTCCCCTAAGGTGCCCCATTATGGGATGAAGGACAATTAACTCCTCATTACTCTAAAACTAGTGCACCACCCTTTCAAGCGTGGAATTCTTGCCTACCAAATTAAACTTTCGTCATCAGATCCTTACCTTCATCTCTGATGTGTGTTTTGTGTCTCAACTCGAGAGATGTTTCAATGTCTCAGTCCACGAGTTGATCCTGAATTGCTCGATCTTTGAGAAGAGCGATTCTTCTAGACTTTTCCCTTTCTTCTTGTTGTCATGTTGGATGGAGTTCTCAAAGCAAGATGTCGAGACAAAGATGGTGATCGAATCAACATTCTTATGAAGTGCAACGAATCAACATCCTCGACGAGGATAATTGGATCACAAAGATTGTGTTAGCTTGTGACCCCTCTGTCTTCCTACCTCATGACTTGAATCTCGGGACGAGATTCTTGTTTAGTGGGGGTGAGTTGTCACAGCCCTAGAATTGTTTCCAGATAGTTGCATCAGTGAGCATCATGCATCCTGTTAATTTCACGAAACTGGAAATGGGGACATGTGAAAGCCTCAGAGAACATTTCTAAAAATGACCAAGATAAAAATTGCTTCAAATAAGTCCAAGAAAATGTTCCTGTGAATCTCTGGAAATATTGGCAAGAGATAAAATTCAAACCAGTATTTTTAGAATCTCAGAAGCAATTATTTTGGGCCTTTTAATTAATCCAATAAATATTTGAATTGGATCTACATTTGTTATATAATAAATATATGTTCAATAATTCTGGAAATTGTTGTGTAGCTTTGGATAAGTCCATTTAGTTCACACGATTATTTTCATGAATTTTGGAAATGGTTTGGTCTTTGAACTAAATCAAAACATAATAGCAAAAATAGAAAAACAGAACAAATTAAATAAAAGAGAGAGAGGGAAACCTACCTAACCTACCTGGCGGCCTAGCTGTGGCCCAGCACTGTTGGCCCAGCCTAGCAGGCGCCCCCACCGTCTTCAACCTCCTGCCAGTAGGCAGGAGGGCGTGTGGTCGCCGTGCGTGGGCATGCGCCCTGGCCACCTCCTCCCTCCCAGCCTGCCTGGCTCCTCCTCGACGGCCCCGGAGGCGCCACGCAACCTCCCCGACCGCCTCGCACTCTCCCCTGCTCTCTCCCTCGCTGATCCCCACCTAACCGACCGCCACCGTCGCCGCCGACAAGCACCACCGCGGCCACCGCCTCCCCCTCGCTTCCCCGACCAGTCAAGGAGCTCCGCCACATCGTCCTCGACCACCTAGCTGAGCTACGCAATGCCGAACACTCCGGAGCCTCGCCAACGCCGCCGTCTCCGTCCTCGGGTGCCGGAGATCCCCGCCGACGTTTCGCCGAACCCCGTGTCTCCCTTGTCTCTCCAACAGCACCAGAAGAACCGCGGTGAGCCTCTGCACCATTTCCCCCATACCCCGGCACCTAATTCACCCTCCAGCCGCCGTTTCCACCGAAGCCGTGAGCTCCTCGCCGCCGGCCATGGTGCAGACGAGGCGATGCGCTCTGCAGCCCGTATCCGAGCACACTAGCATGCTCGACGCGCCTCCACGAACCTGCAGCCACCAGTAGCTTCCTATCCCATGCCCTCTAGCACCATACTCGACCGCTCTCGAACGCCGACAGCCACCACGAGCTCGACTCCGACGAGCTCGTTCCACCCCAGCCCCTCCCACTTGGCTCTCTGGATGCGCAAGAGCAAGGGCTATGCCGTGGTGCCCTCAGCGCGCTAAACCGACGCTTCTAGCGCAAGTCCGGCGTGCCCCCGCCGTGTTCTGTGGTCGCCGTCGGCTGGTCTCCGACGTGCCGACGTGGCAGCGTCATTAGCAGCTAATGGCGCCACTAATTGAACCCACACCCACTGACATATGGGCCCCACTGCCTAATTAACCCTGATTTAATTTCGTTTAGATTAAACTAACCCCGTAGGCCCCACAGGTCAGTTTGACCTGGCCACGTCACCTGTTGATTGACCTCACAAGTCTGTGACCCAGACAGCACTGTGTCACTGACCAGTGGTCCCCACTGGTCAGGTCTGACCTGGACGGCGCCTGTTGACCTGCTGAGGTCAGCATGATGCAATGCTAATGCAGTAATAGGTTTTTCTGGATTTATTCTTACTCAGGAAATTCCAGAAAATAGTATAAACTTCAAAAATTCATATGAATTCAACCGTAACTCAGAATGAAATAAGTTATATATGAAAAATTATCAGAAAAAATCCAATCTATCCATCTGTACCATTTTCATGCATGCTAGAACAACTTATGACTGCTGTTTAGGACAAATCATATGAATGGCATTTAAATAACCATATGTGGAGTTTGAATTTGAACCTTGGGTTCAAACCAACTACACTTAATTATGTTGCTAGTTGCATTAGGCCAAATCACATCATATTGCCATGTCATGTTCATGCATCATATTGTTGCATTGCATTGATTGAGTTCTTCCTTGTTTGCCGGTGTTTGTCCCCTCTCGATAGACGTGGTTCCGGCGATGTGATCGATGACACCGATGAAGAGCTATACTATCTTCAGAAGTGCCAGGCAAGCAAAACCCCCCTTGTTCATTCCGATACAATCCCACTCTCTCGCTCCTGCTCTCTTTTACTGCATTAGGACAACAACGATTCAACTGTTACATGCTGTGGTAGTTGAACCCCTTTCCTCTGCATGACCTGTCATTGCCACAGTAAATAGATCAAACCCACTAGCATGAGTAGGAGTTGTTTGAGCCCTGATGTGCCTACTCATTCATGCTTGTTGTCATGCCTGCTACTGCTTAGAGTTGAGTCGGGTCTGATTCATCGGGAATGAATTGGAATGTGGTGGACATGCCCTACTATTGAGAGCTAAGTGTGTGAACACGATTTGGTAAAGGTAGCGGTGAGAGGCCATGTAGGAGTACATGGTGGGTTGTCTCATTGTAGCCGTCCTCAGGAACTAAGTTCTGTGTTTGTGATCCATGAACAGTTACTACCACACATTGGGCTCCGGGCGCTCCAAGCTCTCTCGACTTATTGATCAGCATGATCTCTGTCCAGGAGTTGCAACTAGTTTCTGGTGTTTGTAGGTAGTATTAGTAGTCTACCAAGTGGCACCCGGTACAGGTGGGCTTGGGACAGACTAGGCACCGTGGCCGGGTAGACCAAGCGTCGCCCGTTTGGTGGGCTTGGGAACCCTGCACACATCGTTCGGGGCCATGAGCGAGACCCCGGCCGGATCTCCTTGCGGATGGAACCCGAATAGGCGATAAACCTGGACTAGAGACTTGTGTGGTTAGTCAGGTCGTGGCCGACTCCCTCGCCAGGCTTCCGCTTGAAGGTTACCGAGGTACATGACGTGTACATGGTGGTAAGTGGCGAGAGCGTGTGTGAAGAAGTACACCCCTGCAGGGTTATCATTATCTATTAGAATAGCCGGATTCTTCGGATATGGAAACTTGGACCCCTTGCATAGTTCATAGACAAGTGAAAGTGGATACTCTGAAATGCGCAAGATAAGCATGAGTGCTATGGATGGCGTTCTCGTAGCAAGACGGGAGCAGATCCATAGTGGTGTATTGGTATGGTGAATATGTGGACTCGTGTGAGCCACCTCAAAAGAGTTACTTGTAGTCGTAGTTCAGGATAACCACCGAGTTGAACTCCACTACCCCCTTTGTTGATACCGATGCATATGTAGTTAGTTCTGATGTAAGTCTTGTTGGGTACATTTGTACTCACGTTTGCTTATCTTATGTTTTGCAGAAAGACTTCAGTCTCACTAGTAGTTCCGCGTGGACTTCAACGTTTAGCTTGTTACCTCAGCTACGATCTTGCGCCCTCGGCAGGATCGGGTAGATAGTCAGACTTCTCAGCCTTTTTCATTTGTAGATGTCTGTACTCAGACATGTTAAGCTTCCGCATGTGTTTGACTTGTATGCTCTGAATGTTGGGTCATGAGACCCATGTTTGTAATATCTCGCTCCTCGGATCCAAATGAATAAATACTTGAGTCGTAGAGTTATGTTGTGATGCCGTGTTGTATTTACACATATCGAGCATATTGTGTGTATGATTGAAATGCTTGGTATGTGTGGGATCTAACAACCTAGTTGTTTATCCTTGGTAGCCTCTCTTATGGGGAAATGTAGTCTTGTGCTTCCATGAGCCACAGTAGTCCGCTATAGCCCGGTTCACCGGAGTCCTGCTAGCCCAGCACTACTGCTCCGGAGCACTTGACTGGCCGGCATGTGATTCACTTTGTTCCTGTGTCTGGCCCTTCAGGGAAATGTCAAGCGGTGACATCCGGAGTCCTGCCTAGCCTGCTACAGCCCGGGTTCCCGGAGTCCTGTTAGCCTAGTGCTACAGCCCGGATTCGCACGCTGCTGACCGACATGCTCGATGTTGATTCATGTATGCCTGTCCCCGTAAGTTAGTGCCACTTTGGGTTCACGACTAGTCATGTCGGCCCGGGTTCTCTGTCATATGGATGCTAGCGACACTATCATATACGTGAGCCAAAAGGCGCAAACGGTCCCGAGCCATGGTAAGGCGACACCCGTGGGAATACCGTGCGTGAGGCCGCAAAGTGATATGAGGTGTTACAGGCTGGATCGATGGACGAAGCTAACCCGACAGTGCAGAGATAGGCAAATCCGAGCACTACTGGCCGTTGGATATCATCAACATTCCACCAGATCTGCCACATGTACAATTTAGAAGACTCCATGGTTGAACTTAAGCATAATGCACAAACCTCAAAACACAAGCACTTCTCCTTTGTTCTAGAATCTTCTGTATCATAATTGATTATTATTTTCTAAATGAATTGCCATTATTTGTTTTTTACTTTATGATTTACTCCCTCCGTTCCAAAATAGATGACCCAACTTTGCACAAAGTTAGTGCAAAGTTGGTTCATCTATTTTGGAACGGAGGGAGTACAATGCACAACCCCATGAATCTCAACATTTTTATAAAACTTATTGATTTTGAATGAGATGAACTATAAGAACTAAACGAACATCTACATCATGCATATATGACTCAAAGCTTTACATGCTATAGTGTGTATTTATTCATAATTTGGTTTCAAAATCTCATGCGTTCAATACATGTGTACCTTACTAGTTTTGAGTAGAGTAGCAAATTTCACGCGCCCCCGGGTATATCAAAATGCAGGGCCCATGCATCATTGCCTTTCGGTCAAACCTACGTCTGTAATTTTTTCTACGTACTATATCTCCACTGGTCCCGGAACCCAAAATGTTGCCTCGTTCCCATAAAACCAAGCGGCCCACACATATTTAAGGCGTCGGCTCGAACCCATTTACTACGACATGGCCCCGCACGCCATAGTACTCCTACAAACCCTACCGCCGCACTCATCATCGGTTTTCTTCAAGAGGACGAGGGAGAAGCCGATTTGTAGTGGAGGCACTTTTAAAAAAAAGGATCTGTAGTGGAGACCCCTACCCTAGGGTGCCCTAGGTAGCTGCCGCACGCATCATTATTTTCTCTTTTCTTTATGCTCTTACGCTCTAGAGTGAAATGATGGTTGCTTCGTCCGTCCAACTTAATGCGGGAAAGGTGGGGCTTTGTGATTTGACCCCTCGTCGCTTATTTTCAACTACTGCGGCGCTACGACCGGGGTGCCTCCAATTCCAACCGGTGCTCCAAACTGTAATTTGGTGCATCGCACGTGGAACAAGATGGTGGATGAGCCACATGTCGGCCAAAGGGGTCCTGTTAAGTGTGTCGCCATTTCGTGTGCGTACTGACCCTGCTTGAGTTGCTACGCCAACACGACAGGAGTAGCCTACCACTTGGTTTTGCTCCTTGGTGAATCCCGACTATATATTGATCTAAAAAGATACGTGCTGAACTACCCTCTCTGTCTTGGTTTTCTTATTTTTAGGCGTCTCGATTTATAGGGCCTGCACGTAGTTCTAGGTCATCCATTTGACTAACCAAATATGAGTTACTATGTCACAAAAAGTATATCATTGGATTCTTAAGCGGATGTATTTGTATTTAAAATTCGAGGGCGGGGCTTTTCCTGCGCGGTAGGCGGTGGGGCAATTCCGCCTAGTCGGTTCGACAAAGACGCGAGAAGACGAGGGAGTAGGCTGCTGCAAACGTAGGGCTGTGTGATTTGACAATGAGTTACTGCTGGACAGGTGGGGCCCCGTGATTTGACTTGCCTTTATCATTTTAAATGCGGCGCTACAACCGGCGTGAGTCTCCCAGATTCCTGACCACCTCCAGACAGGTGCCTCTCCCAATGCTCCACCATGTAGTAGAGGCTAGCTCTTGCATGAGAGCCCACTTCTCCACTTTTTCCTTGCCTCTCTTTCCTCCACATATGCAAAAATGCCATGTAAAGTGCACTATTGTACTTACTTTTACTTGCTCCTACAGGTGCTTAAGCTTGCCACATAGGCATAAAGTTTGATGTGGCAAGTTAATCAAGAAGAGAGAGACTAGTTTGGTGACCCAAGGAAGAAACGGTGCTAAGCGCGTGTACCTAGGTGAAAAGACAATTTTGAGTCTATAGCTAATTAAATGAAGCAAACTTAGCAACACCATTTCATTGGAAGAGGTCACTCCTTGGCAAAAGCAATAAATACACGCGCTTACTAGCACCGTTTCTTCCTTGAGTACGAAGAAAGAGATAGAGAGGAGTAAAAAATACACTTATAGCCAACCTTGTTGTAGTATGAGTGACTAAGTGATGACTATGTATGACATGCCAACATCAGATATCCTAACGCACCGTGTTAAATCTCCAAGGGCGCGACCGCGCGAGCGACGCGACGGTCGTGGTAGGCGCGACCATGATACGGGCTGCTGGCAGCCCTTGGATTTGAGATCAAACGGTCGCATGCTAAGTTGCTGAAAATTTGCAGAATAACCCTCCAGGATAGGATATTCACCCATAGGTCTAGAATCACGTCATGCAACCGTTCGATCTCAGATCCAAGGGCTCTCAGAAGCCCATATCATGGGTGAATGGAAATCCACTACCCTGTCGTTCGCACGCTGGCAGTTCGCTCCTACTCGTCCCCGCATGTCCTTCAATACGACGGTGGTTCGCTCCTAGTCGTCCCGTCCATTCACATTACGGTAGTTCCACTAATCCTAACCCTCCTCCCAAATCCATGGCGTCCCAAATCTCCATGATCGGCGGTGAGTACAAGGTTAGAACCATCACCGGCGATGAGTTCGACGTCATCTACACCCGTTCTTCCGCGACGGTGAAAGGATGCCTTTCTCGCTTCAGACGCATGTTCGAAAACTCAGATGATGAGTGGGTCGCTGGGCTAGATGTTGAGTACACCACAGTCCTGGGACGAGAGAAGGATCTAAAGGACGAAGAGAGGAACAAGCCCGCCGTGATCCAGGTTTGCGTGCATGACTTATGCTTGGTCTACCACATATGCCATGTCGACGTTGAGTGCCATGATTTTAAGGACTTCCTCGGGAGCAACCTAGTCAAATTCGTTACTATAGACTTTACGAACGACGAAGAAATCCTGGGTCGGATAGGCCTCGTTGTAGGTAACCCCTTCGACCTCCAGAAGAATCGGCTGGTGCCCTCTCGTCAGCCTTCAATGCTGACCCTGGCAGGATCCATGGTTCATCCTTCGTACGGTAAACTGGTGAAACCTCCATACACGTTTCATCGTCATGCATGGCAGCGGAATGTACTAGATATAGACCACATCCACTACGCTGCAATGGATGGCTACCTTTGTTTGAATATCAACAAGGGTAGGATGAAGAGCAACAGCCAAGTGTGCGGTTCAAGCAAAGAAGTATCGGCCAAGAGGAATAGGGACAAGGACGAAGTCGAGGACGTGGACAAGGACTCCGAGTAAGGTGGCAATGTCGTTGCTCATGGTGGTTCTAAACTTCTAATGCAGTGTCTACCGGATTAGTTGCATAGTTTAATTTCAGGTGTGCTTAGTTTAATTTGAGGGGTGTGTTGTGCTGAGCCTCCAGCAGAACTATGTTATGTTTTTTCTCGTTATTTTAACTCTTCAGTATGTACATACTACTAGTATTTCTTTAATAGAATTTAGCACCCCTAATAAGCACGTACTAGCTTTTTTAATAGTATTATATGCATAATTTGGCGACGAGCGCTCTCTATATGTACCACTTTTTTTAAATTTTCAATTTTTGCTCCATGGCGCAATCCATCGATAGTACTACTGTACAAAAGTATACATTTTTTAAAAGGCTAGAGTACTGTTCATCACATATATAGCCAGTTAAATTCTCAACCTAGAACGGCGTGCATGCCATGTAGTAAACCGATACGGAGGAAGTATAGTAAAAATGAGGTGATTTTACCGAGCGATCGGCAGGGGAGCATGGCCTGTCATGCGGTCCCACGTGTCATGATGTACCAAGGCGATGTGTGTGTCCCTCTTGAGGCAGAAGCAATACTAGTACGTGGTTTGAGATGGTGGCGAACCGAAGTGTGAAATAATGGTTACTTCGTCCGTCTGGGAAAGTGCGGCATTGTGATTTGACGTCTCATTGCTCATTACTACTACTGGGCCGGTACGAGTGGGGTGCGTCCCCCCTGCTGTTCTGCACTGTTATTTGGTGCTTGACACGTCGACCCGGTTGCTATATGTCCCACATGTCGGCAACAGGAAGTACGTAATTCATGAAAGGGAGCGTCGACGGAGGAGTATACGACAGAATTCATGAAAGGGAGCGACTTAGTTTTGGAAAAATCTGTTTTTACGGAGTACGTACCCACTAGGGTTTATAGGGCTCATCTAAAAACATCCGTTTTTCCGTTTGATAAGTCTCAATTCTTACTATACTAGTAGTAGTACCATTACATGTTGGATTTCAAGGTGCGTTAGATCACCCGACGCAAGCAGTGTCAAAAGGAAACTAACCAATGCATGTACAAGTTCATAGAAATTTAGTGGTCATTCATGCATTCGTTCTTATTAATGCCTCGGTAAACATAACTTCTTGAGAAAAACTAGCATACTAATTACTTGTGCAAACTATGAAATTAATTCGACCACTCACCGTCTACCTTGGTTGGAGAGATTTTGACATTGAGCCATGAACTGGGAAGGAGGGAGTAGTAACTTTTGTCTCGATTACTATTTGTGGCCTTGTATAGAAGCAAAATGTATTTTTTTATAGTGGCCTTGTATAAGTAGATGGAGGGAGTACTAACCAAAGTACGTACTAGTAGGGACAAGGAGTAAACGGAGGGAGTAGTAAAATTTTCTCCGCGCTCATGGGCGAGGGAGCGGGTGTAAGGTGTAGTATGCAAGCTTCACCTCATCCTGCGAGCCACCGCGCCCGTGGTCGGGGGAGATGGCGTACTAAGCAAGCTTCTCCTCGTTCTGCGAGTTGACGGGACACATCAAAAGTACTCCAGTGTATAGAGCCTTGCCTCTAAGGTAGGCCCCACATGGTTTGCCTCTTTTTTTAATTTAACATAACGCGTCAAGTCGCAATTTGTTTATTCACCCGTGGTAGACGATCCTCCCTCCACCAAGTGGACAACCAATACACGTGCCAAATTACCATGTGGGCTGCCTTTTTCGTACAGAAATGAGCTCCACCGTGTACCCGCGCGGGTGTGATTGGGAAAGGGACGGGAGTACGTGCGCTGTGCGTGCACCTCTTCTCTTCGTGCACGTCCCCACCTCCGTGGGCGTGTGTGAGAGAGATACAAACCTAGACATAATGCGCCGTCCATCCGCATGCCTCCGCCCAGTCCGACCACCAGTCACCACCACGCCCCACTCCTCCTCACCTTATCTCTCATCTTTCTCCCTCCATTTTTATATACAAGGGGCCACTCAAAATTACAATTTGCAGATATACGAGGCCACTAACACTAATCGATGCAATATTAATGGTGTTTTCCTCGTGGTACTAGCAAAGGAGGACATTAATTATCCCTTGAATGCATGCGGGAGTTTGTAAAAAAATGCATCTTGATGTTCCGTGCAATGCATGGGCATCTTGCTAGTCCATGAAAACAACACATGGCAAAATTCCACGGCGAACGAGGGATCTGAATCTGTTGGGAGGGGCTATTTGGATCTTTCCCGGGGTAGCCAAAATATTGGCGACTACTTCGCCATGGCCGGCACCGGCTCGAGTTCATCCTAACATTGCCCTCTTCTGTGGAGCCCATGCGGGGTCGACGAAGGTCCTCACAACAAAAGGATCCGGCAAGACACCTGATGTGTACGCCGGCGTCGCCTCCGCGGTGGCCTTCATGGGACCCAAGCGACGGCGGCCTCCCGTGTCCTCGATGATGGCGGCGGACGCGGAGGCGCTGGCCACCGACTCGTCGCTCTCCGCACACCCGGCTTCTGTCGCTGCTTGCATGGCGCGGCCGCCATCATGGGAGTCTCAGCCACAGAAACGGGAGACGCAGTACGAGGCAGCGGCGTGGACGGCAGCAACGACGCCCATGCGCCGCTCCTCGTCGAGCTGGCCTAGAGCGGCGAGTTGCTGAACTGCGCGCTAGCTTGGGGCGGCAACTGGCTCCGTCGGGCGAGGGGAGGGAGGTGGATCAGCGAGCTACATAGCTCGTATCCGGCGGGCTACCCAGCCAGCTTGGATGCGGAATAACTACTCTTCGTCAGCCATTGTAAGAGTGGACAAAATGGTGGAGAAGATAGGGGAGCGGCGGAGGTGTGCAATTCTTGGCCGGCGTTTGGCCTCGTTTAAATACGAGATTAAATAGATGGCGGACGGGAGGAGCTCGGCCGACGTTGCGTTTAACGCCGGCCCGGTCATGAACGGACGTGTGTCTAGAGTGGGTTTCTCGGCTTCCACACGGGCGGGTTTCATGGAGGCTTTCGAATGCGGCACGGAGGCGTGTTCAGCCGGGCGTGCCGCAAGTGGTGCCCTCGACTCTGACCTAGGACACCGCACCGTTCTTCCACTGACATGTGGGCTCTTTGGGTGCATGGCATGCATGTCAGTGACCCAACGCAGGCAGCGCACAGCAGAGGAACCTTTGGTGGGCCAGGGCGGTCAGAAGCGGGCATTTCATAAACCGATGATTGTTCATTGAGTGTGACGTCATCTTTTTCATGTAGATAAGGGCATGGTTAATAAGAAAGCCAGCTGCTGGCTATATACCAATGCCATGTCACTTGGAGCCTTTATAATAGCCAGCTAATATAATAGATGGGTTGTAAACTAGCTACTGGTATTTAATGCTTGCATGTGAAAGAAGAAAAGAAGGCACATGCTCATTGGTGGAAAGGAGAGGCACGCAGGCTCACACGGCTGCATGCGGGCTGCATGCAGGTTTGATTTCTTGTTTCTTGCGCTTGAGCCGGCGATAGCTCAAGCGCCCGCTCCCTCCTTTTCTCTTCATTCTCTCTCTTCCAGCTATGAATTTGATGACGTGGAATTACTAATAGCCTGCTGACTGTGTACTATTGTACCTGCTCTAAGCCTATTATGTTGATAGCCCGTTCGATACGTTGTGATTCATAAAGACCGCTGCAAACATCAATGTTCTGCTTATCACAGATAAGATTGATTAATACCCGTAACAATCCATGTCCTTAACAAAGGGTGCATGCACGTATAGGTTGAACGTGTGTGTTGCGTCGTGTTCTGTGTGCATGCAGGCGTGCGAGTGTTGCGTGCGTGCACGGGTACGTTTCAGTGTTGCATGCATGGGTGCGTACGTGCGTGTGTTCGTGAGTGCATGTGTACGTGTCAGTGTTGCACGCCATCATGCGTGTGTGTGTACGTGTCAGTGTTGCATGCCTACATGCGTGCATGTCTTGCGTGCGAGCATGTGTACGTGCGGGGTGAGGCTACACGTCAGTCGACTGACTTTTCCATATCTGGTCATTAGATTTTCCAGCCGTTGGATACGAAATCAAGGGCCTCCAGTTTATCATCAAACTCCACCCCCCCCCCTGAGCCGCCAGCCACCACCGGCCGAACCGCCAGCCCCCGCCACCCGCGGCCGGCCCGCCCTCCCTGAAACCACTCCCCACCGCCGGTCCGCCGCCGCACCGGCCATCCCTCTAGCTACCCCCCCCCCCCCCCGAGCTTTTTCTCCGGGGATCCCCACCCCACCGACCAATGAACGGCCCCCAACCGCCGGTGACTGCCAACCAGAGGTCTCACGACTTCGAATACCCACCGACCACTAATTTATTACCATTTCTGTCCTTCATATACGCACTAACGGATGGGCCCTATGGTAATGTGCGCTGCTGAATGTGGACCGTTTGACTGGTCAATTGATCGTGTTATCAACAAATTACGGAGCTGTATGGTGAGCCAGTGACCGTATGATCACCCTAAAATGTACTCCTATTTTATTAACACAGTACAGACTCAAACTACCATTTCTTTCTTTCATATACGGGCTGACAGGTGGGCCCCATAGTTACGCGCCCCGATGGTGCAACACTAGTTGTGCCGCATGGAATGTTTGACTGGTCAATTGATTGTGTCATCAACAAAATACGGAGTTGTACGGGTGAGCCAGTGACCGTATAATCATGATATGTATTTGTTTAACACGGTACAGACGCAAGGGCTCATATATACGCGCAAGCACTCACCGCTATAAGCGCACACACGCGAGCCCTACCCCTATGAGCACCTTCGAGAGAGTGGGCCAGCATATATGATCTTGAGAATTTATGAAGTCACCATAGGTGCCTCATAGTCGAGTGGAACGTGTCCTCCCACTGAACGTACGTCGCCAGAAAATACTAAAATTAACACAAGATAAATGTGAGCACCGGGACTTTAACCTTGGTGGGCTCGAGAAACCACTGTCCTCTAACCATCCAACCACATGTTGGTTAGCACGACAAAATGTATGTGGTGACCGTGATGAGCTTATTCCGAAGTCCAGTGACCATATCGTGCTTTCGCTTCAAATACAATTACCGTAAGTGTCGTCAACAAAATATGGAGCACGCATCAAATGCAAAGTCCGTCAGTGTCATCAACAAAATATGGAGACGTATCGTGAGCTAGATACCGTTGTAATATTGTATATGCTTATTTTCTTAGTGGCCGATTGCGTGTGTGGTGTGGTGGGCACATCATTTCTAGTTGTGGTGGGTCAACATGAAGACTCATGGGTCGGTTCCATCCTGCGCCACATATAGGTTGGACCGAGACGTGTTATATGAAGACACATGTGGAGGACTCGGCGTACAACACGAAGCTACCAGAGTCGCGGAGGACTCTATCCCCACTGGTGATAAGCCGACTATATATGATTTGTAACCCTAGGCCCTTAGTATGTTATACAAGCTTGGGGGCTAATTCGTCGATAGTATACACACACGCACAATGTCTGGTATTCATGTGTACTTTGTACACACCCCTATCACTAATATACAGTACCAGGAGTAGGCTCTTTCTTCAACTGCAATTGAATTCTAGCATGTGCATGTGTTCATTTCATATTATCGATCCATAGAGTGAGAGCGGTTTGAAATACAGGCAATGGATGCTTTTGCAATTCATATATAAACATTAATTAGTGCACTCCATGTTGTTAGTGTGAAGCACTTGTCGGATCACGGGTTCCGGCAGACCCTTAAGGTTCGAACTCTGGGGTTCACGCGGAGATTATGCCCTCTACCTCTCCGTCTCTCAAGGATCTAAACTACAGAACGAACAGCACAAGAGACACGGGGTTTATACTAGTTCGGGCCACCGTTGTGGTGTAATACCCTGCTCTAGTTTGTGGTGGGTGGATTGCCTCTTGGGCTGATGAGGGTGAACAGTACAAGGAAGAACAGCCTCGCGAGGGTCTGTTCTTGGCTAGGGGATCAACTGCTGGGGGAGTCCAATCGCCCTTCTCTCTCTCTCTACCTACTCTATGCTTGCTCTCAATGCTCGATCGGATGTCTCTACCAGACACTAGATGCCCCTACTGTTGGAAATATGCCCTAGAGGCAATAATAAATTGATTATTATTATTATATTTCCTTGTTCATGATAATCGTTTATCCATGCTATAATTGTATTGATAGGAAACTCAGATACATGTGTGGATACATAGACAACACCATGTCCCTA
Source organism: Aegilops umbellulata (assembly GCA_032464435.1). Classification (NCBI taxonomy): domain Eukaryota; kingdom Viridiplantae; phylum Streptophyta; class Magnoliopsida; order Poales; family Poaceae; genus Aegilops; species Aegilops umbellulata. The sequence goes on from CP136056.1 coordinate 349,383,439, forward strand.
GTAAGCCTCTAGTTGACTAGCTCGTTGATCAATAGATGGTTACGGTTTCCTGACCATGGACATTGGATGTCATTGATAACGGGATCACATCATTAGGAGAATGATGTGATGGACAAGACCCAATCCTAAGCATAGCACAAGATCGTGTAGTTCGTATGCTAAAGCTTTTCTAATGTCAAGTATCATTTCCTTAGACCATGAGATTGTGCAACTCCCGGATACCGTAGGAATACTTTGGGTGTGCCAAACGTCACAACGTAACTGGGTGACTATAAAGGTGCACTACGGGTATCTCCAAAAGTGTCTGTTGGGTTGGCACGAATCGAGACTGGGATTTGTCACTCCGTGTGACGGAGAGGTATCTCTGGGCCCACTCGGTAGGACATTATCATAATGTGCACAATGTGATCAAGGAGTTGATCACGGGATGATGTGTTACGGAACGAGTAAAGAGACTTGCCGGTGACGAGATTGAACAAGGTATCGGGATACCGACGATCGAATCTCGGGCAAGTATCGTACCGCTAGACAAAGGGAATTGTATACGGGATTGATTAAGTCCTTGACATTGTGGTTCATCCGATGAGATCATCGTGGAGCATGTGGGAGCCAACATGGGTATCCAGATCCCGCTATTGGTTATTGAACGGAGAACATCTCGGTCATGTCTGCATGTCTTCCGAACCCGTAGGGTCTACACACTTAAGGTTCGATGATGCTAGGGTTATAAAGGAAGTTTGTATGTGGTTACCGAATGTTGTTCGGAGTCCCGGATGAGATCCCGGACGTCACGAGGAGTTCCGGAATGGTCCGGAGATAAAGATTTATATATAGGAAATCCTGTTTCGGCCATCGGGACAAGTTTCGGGGTCATCGGTATTGTACCGGGACCACCGGAAGGGTCCCGGGGGTCCACCGGGTGGGGCCACCTGCCTCGGGGGGCCACATGGGCTGTAGGGGATGCGCCTTGGCCTACATGGGCCAAGGGCACCAGCCCCAAGAGGCCCATGCGCCTAGGGTTTCAAGAAGGGAAGAGTCCCACAAGGGGAAGGCACCCCCTAGGTGCCTTGGGGGGGAGGGAATCCTCCCTTGGCCGCACCCTTCCTTGGAGGAAGGGCCAAGGCTGCGCCCCCCCCACTACTAGAAAAAGGGCTACTAATGGCACACCTAATTTGTCCATTAATGGCGCATCAGTGGTGCGCCATTACTAGCACGCCATTAGTAATATTTACTAATGGCGCACCACTGGTGCGCCATTAGTATCTGGTATACTAATGGCGCACCACTGGTGCGCCATTAGTATAGGGCACGGTGCGCCATTAGTATGCCTCCCAGGGCCATGTATAGCCAGGTGCTTTGGCATACTAATGGCGCACGAGAATAGGATGAGCCATTAGTAACCTAGGCATACTAATGGCGCACTGCTTAAAGATGCGCCATTAGTATCCTCTGGCATACTAATGGCGCACTGTGATGTGATGCGCCATTAGTATGAATATTAGTTTTTTTTTATTATTTTTTTCTGTTTTTTTTGCACAGGTTACAAAATGTATAATTGGACAAAATATAAACAGCACACATCAACAACAGATTCATCGAATACAATAGAAAATTAGTCTCTGAAGACAATTCATCATATTAGTCTCCGAATACAATTCATCATATTAGTCTCCGAATTGAAAAGACAAAACAAAGATAGAACATTATATTACAAGTCTCGAGACCGCGAGTAGCGAGTTTGTCTTCACATTACAAGTCGATATCGATCATCTAAACTAGCATCACATAGAAGAGAGCTGCGGTCATCACGATGAGCATCATCACGATGAAACTCGTCTTCATCCGGTTCCTCCAACGCTCCCTCCCCTCTCCCGCTAGATAGCAGGCGTATCTAGATTCGGCCTCGGCCCTAGTGGTGTACCCTTTGTAACTGTTACCGCTGAATCGGTGAACCTGTCTCCAACACTCCTCCCAGTCGTCGTAGACTCCGGGAACCTTACCCTTGTACACGACATACGACGGCATCGCTATGCACTAGCCAAATGAAACGTTAGTACAAATTCACAGACAATACATAAGCAATATATAAGTATGCAACAGAAAGATCGGAAGAGAAAAGCAAGAAATTAATAGCATCGATTACATCTAAGTTGAACGACTCTCGAAACCAAAGAGACATACTACAAGTTCATTAAAGTTTAATTACAACATGAGCCAATCGATGTTTCAGAACTAGACACAGCATCACTGCTTTCGACTCGACCCAAGGGACCGGAGCATGGATGAAGCCGCCGTCTATCGTGGGAGTCATGAAATTACGAGCATTGTCAGCCTGCATTTGTAGCATTCCGTCTATCTCACTGTTGGACGGTTGATTTCTGAGGTAGAACTGCCCCGAGGTATGAAGGACATCTTGATGGATGATTTCCGCAAACTCCGACTGGATGCGAAAGAATTCTTGTCTGATGTCTGCATCCTGGATTGCCGACACGCTCACGGCCCACTCTTTGAGTTTACTCGGTAGCAGAAGTTGATGATGGTCCCGTACGATCGCCCGCATGTGATGGATGGCGTAGTAGGCACCCTTCTGACCGCCAGGCGGCTGCTTGACGCAGCAGAACGTCGTATTGTGGGAGAACACGTGCTTGTCGTACTTACGAATAGGCCTGTTGAAGGTGCCTCCAGATATGGCGTAGCCGGGGAGAACATCATCAAGAACCTTCTTGACATTTGTGTAGTCTACGTTCGACTGACGGTCCGAGTCGACATACGTGGCCATGGAATATTTGGGGCTTAGGAGGATGAGCGTGCAATGTGTGTCACTGCAGAAAACACGGAATGTTAAAAGAAAAACGATCGAAATCTAAGAATTCGTATGTTACGGGGCGGTTGAGGGGAGGACTTACTCGGGAAAGTAAGGCACAAGGAAGTTATCCTTATCTGGGTTTGTCAGAATGACGCCTTCGAGGTAAGAACTCGCGACTTGCCGGTCCCCAGTGCTGCCCAAGATATTGGCACGCATGTAGAAGGGGTCGGCTATCACGATGTCCGGGGTCTTGTCGCGAATGATCCGCATCTCCATACTCAACGAAAATAGCCGAACGAAGGTGTAGTGCAGCGGATGAAGGTTCAATATAGCATGGATGTCATCAAACCGCAGGACGATCGTACCCTCGATGGAGTTATCCACAAAGCCCTTGCCCTCTGGCACCTTGGCCATGAAAACCGGGTATGCCACATCCTTCTCTCTGAGACGCCGCTTCTCCAAAGAAAGAACACTGTCATGCAGACTCCGCATAGCACCGGCTGCAACATCGAGCATATTTCTCGGTAGCATCGGCCTACCCGCCACATGCACCCTCCTCTTTAAATCCTCAGGTGAAGGTGGCCCGTCCTGAGCACGGATCGTACTCGGTGCCGGCTGGCCCGCACCCTTGTTAGTCTTTCTTTTGCGTGCCTTCTTCTTCTCCTGTAATGGGACCGAGTTCTGCTCACAGACCGCCTTCTTGAGTGTGTTGGGGCTGAGAATATTTCGCACCTCGCCTATCTGAGGCTTGGTGAAGTCGGCAGCTGGAGGCGTCTCCTGAGAGCCGAACGGCAGACGACGTCTGTTGCAACTTGGCTTCTCCGCGGTACCAGCTAGATCGCGCACGTCTTTTGTTGGGTTGGGTTCTTGAGAAGGAGGCCCCGTGAAGTCGCCACCGTACCCATGATCGGCAAAGTACTGATCGACGTTGCCGAATGTATCGTTGTCGTCGTCGTTCTGATCCTATGCCATATGCATGTTTGGATCCAGTGGCATAGGGATGTCCGGCACCGTTGCGGCGGTCTTGCCATGGGGCCGACTTGGCGCCGGCACGACTGGCGGTGTTGTCTTTGGGGTGGTGTCCCCCGCCCCCAAACAAATCTGGCTCTTTGGCCAAAGCAGGGGCCAGCCGATCAGGCAGGCGCTGAGAGTCATCACGTCATCATCATCGGCCCCGATGGGTCAAATCGGAGGTAGCAACTCGTCGCAGCCTGGCAGCACCCGAACCAGTTGAACCCTAAACAAGTTGGGTGGCATCTGGGTACCGTGGAACAAGGGGTTGCCCGGTTGAACGATTTTGCCCTTGGCGACATCGACCAACTCATTGTTCACAAAGTGCAGGAGAGTGCACGGAACGTCGGCGGCGCCCTGCGAAAACATGTAGGGCGTCAGGGATGCCTAGTCAAAGGCAAGGAGATGAAGTCCTCGGCCGAGAGAGGCTTAATTAGTTACCGTGATGATGGCGTCGAGCTCGGCTAATGTCAAGGCACCGCCAACGGCGGGCGTGCAGTTGATGGAGGGGCCGCTTGCTGCAGAGGTGCCGGCCGGCCTACACACGGGTGCATTAAGCTCCCGTGCCGGCGTCGGAGACACCAATGCCGCCTCCGCCGGAGACACCAATGGCCCCGGCATCGCGTTCTGCGAGTTGCTTGCCGTGAAGCTAGGAATCGGGGGCCGCCCCTGTTGGCCGCCCGCAATCCACACACTCAACGCCGAGATCAAGGTAGGCACAATGGCGGTGATCGTCGCTCCGAGTTGTTGTTGCGCTTGCTCTTGGACAATCTCCGGAATCCGCGCCACCTGTGCCTTGAGTTCTTGAACCTCGCGTGCCTGGCTTTCCGAGCTGGTCTTTTTCTCCTTTCGCCCACCAGTGTTATAGTATGTCCCCCATTTTGTCGACAAGCCTTTGCCGGCCACACGACCAGCTGACGTCGGCTTACTGAGCATATCCTTGTTCTTCATTACATTCAACGCCCTATTTAGAGTGGTGCCCCAAGGGTTGCTCTTAGTCGACCCCGCGCTACTGCTTTCAGTCGCCTGCGGAAGGAATGTGAACCATTTAGAAATTTGGATTCATTAATTAGAATGCAACCATATGGAGCTAATTACGTGGGGGTGTATTCCTTACCAGAACAAGCTCAAGCGCCCTGGTCTTCGGATCCGTGGTAAGCTCCTTTGTTTTCGGGTCCTTCTTGTACCGGGCCCTGACATAGTTCCTGGTCTGCTTGTCACCGTATTTATCGAAGAGGGGCGGTAGGCCTTGCTCGGCACGGTCCGCCTCCTCCTTGTCCCATATAGGCTCCACCACTCTGTAACCCCCGGGACCGAGTGTGTTTTCCCCTAAGTTCAGCTCCCGCATTTCTTTCCCCCACTTACTTGATTCGGAGTGTGCGGTGCTCGAGCAATTGATCTTGAAGTCGTTGTAGTCATCTTCAGTGATCGAAGGATTTTTCTCCTTGATCTTCTCATAACTCTCACCTTTCTCGATCATTCTCTTCACATTGCTTTTCCAAGTAGACAGGGCCTTGCTCATCTTCGTGAGGGAAACATTGTTCACTTTATTCCCTTTGAGGCTTGTGTTTTCAAATTCAGCGGGGAACTTGTATCGCTCGTGCAGCTTCGTGAAGAGGAGGTTGCGCAAATTCCCTCGGTCAGGATGCCTCAGGTTCTCGGTGTTGATCGAGACGGTGCTCCGGAGAATGCACCCAAGCTGAAGCGAGTACCCCTTGACTATTCGTTCGGGCGCCGTTGGATTCCCGTCGGAGTCCACTTCAGTAACTTCCTCCTTGAGGGTGCGGAGCACGGTCGGGCGCCGGTCCTTCCGTTGCCTCTTCTGGCTGCCATCTGTGCGTGCGCCGCGATCATCAGTGGTGGCATCCTCGGCGGCACCATCAGTGGTGGCATCAGTGGGGTCATCCTCGGCGGCACCATCAGTGGTCTCAGGATCGGTGGGGAAGGCGGCGTCCTCATACAAGTGAGGTTGTTCCTCCATCTCCTGGGACAACTCCCAGAATGCCGTGCCGCCCGAACCCCCGGCCTCATCGTTGTGGCCCATGTTTCTCTCTAAATAGAAACAAAGTTTGGTCAAAAAGTTGGTTATTGTCAAGGAACAAGATCATGGTCTCATCATTTAGGGTTTGTCGACACCGAGGCATCCTAAAATCTAAGCTTTTATCATTGAGGGTTTTTCGACGCCGAGGCACCCTAAAAGCCTAAGCTTTCATCATTTCGGTTTTTATCGACACCGAGGCACCCTAAAAGCCATGCATTAGTCACAAGTACGCCGGGGCACTTGATCCTACTTAATTAACTACTAAGATACCCCGGCCCATGCATTAGTCACAAGTTCCCCATATGTCCTATTTTTAGCAAAGTCATGCTAAAATTCACAGAAAATTTCAGCATGACCTTTGCTGAAAATAGGACATATGGAGTACCCGAATTTGCCGGAACGGAAGTTAATCGACATTCCGGCAAACTCAAGGTCCTCTCGGGGTACCTGCAAAATTTCAGCATGATCCAATGCTCTATTTACAAGACAAACAACACGTGGCAAAGCCCAGTGTTACAAAAAGGCCTGTGCTGATTCAGTTCTACCATCATGCTCACAAAAATATGGTCAATCATTGGGCCAGACCCATCAATAAACATAGGCCACCCTACATTGAGACTCATTGAGGATCACACTTGTTGCTTCAATTTGAAATTTGTTGTACGTCTTTATATAATTAACAAAGAGTGTATAGTTTTTTTCCTTCAAGTGCTGAACATAAATTCAGATTGCATGACTATATAGAAGGTCTATATATTCGGATTACATGAACATAAATGCAGCATCCGTTCTTTATCAGATTGGAGAAGAAAATGATTGATAAAGAAATGCTTCTACATATTCAGATTATATATAGAAGATCTATATATATAAAATAACTTAATAACTTGGATTATATATAGAAATGCTTCAGTGAGCATATAAAAATAACTTGTTCCTAAACAACCTAAATCTTGGTCATTTTGTTGTTCTAAACAACTTAAATTTGGTTGATGCCAGCTTACCGGTATAGAAACAACATACTGATGTACCTGAACCCATGCAAGACATGCCAAACTTGCAAATAGGCAAAAACCTACTACACCTACATTGTACCCATGGGCATTTTTCAGAAATTGTGATGTATATAAAATTTCCAATGACTACATTGAGACTCATTTTGCAAATAGGTTCTGCCCAATAATTATTTCCTCTAGAAGCCCAATCAAGCGCATTCTTCAGAGGGGCTGCAGTAGAGAGTTGAGACACAGAACATGTGAAGCAAACACATATACGAGAATCAATGGTACATTCTAATAGGAAAAAGTTGGTCAAAGTTTGTCCATCGACAGTTTAGGAATCACTAAAGTGTCTATGGGGCCTTCATGCCTAAGCCATTTTCTGCAACTACACGCTTGTCTCCACCTTCATGATAACTGAATTTTTCAGGTTAGCCATCCAGAGAGCTAAATGGTGTAGTAGCACCGAAGCTAGCCACTGCTACAGTAACTGAATGTTACTGTAGCAGAGCAGCAGCAGAGTGCAGCGATGCAATGCGGTGCGGGCGGAGCAGCAGCAACAGCTTCGAGTAGCAGCAAGCAACAGGCGGCAAGCAGCAGAGGAGTTGCGGCGGCGTGCAGTAGCAAGGCAGGGGAGAGGCTGCGGGCGTGCGCGAGCGGGGAGCAGCAGGGGCAAACACGCGGGTGCGTGTGCACGAGCGGGGCGCGGCCAAGGAACAGGCGGCGCCCGACCGGTCGCGGCCAGGGGGCTTGGCGAGCGCAGCGGCGGTAGCAGCACACGGGCAAGGCCAGGGACGACAAGGGGCTCGCATGGGCGCACGCGGGAGCAGAGCTGCAGGCGCGGCCATGGGAGGATACGGCAACGGCTACGGTGACTGTAATGAGAGGGAATAGCACAGGGGGTCGAAGGGGAGGCTCACATCGAGGGAGACGACGGCGAGCTCGCGTGGACGCGGGAGGACCGGAGCGCTGGCGACGGTGGTGTGGACGGGGCGGCGCTGGTGTCGGGGCAGCATCGAGGGCGGCGGGGCGACGGTGGTGTCGGGGCGGCGCTGGCGACGGTGGTGTGTACGGGGCGGCGCTGGTGTCGGGGCGGCGTCGAGGGCGGCGGGGCGGCGGCGTCGGGAGAGGAGAGGAGAGGGGATCGGAAGGGGATCGAGGGCGAGGGAGAGGGAGAGAGAGGGGATGGATACGAAGTAGGGGCGGCACAATACTAATGGCGCACCACCCCTTGGTGCGCCATAAGTACATACATGCTAATGGCGCACCTCACCCTGGTGCGCCATTAGTATTTTTTTATTTTCTGCTCGAGCCAACAGGTTATCTACCACCTGACCCGATCCACATCAAGTCTTCTCTATTAGCTTGACTGGTCAGCAGCTAGTTCTCACACCAGGAGGTCCTGGGTTTGATTCCCAGGCTCCACAAATTTTTTTTATGCATTTAAAATGCTGTTTGATACTTATTTGTGTTTAAATATGTTCAAACTTGTTTAAATCATAACAGTAATATTTTTTTTATAAAACAGTAATGCCGGTGGAGCGGGGGAGGGTGCGGGGGGTCGGCGGCGGCGGTTGAGTAGGGGAGGGGTGCGGGGGGTCGGCGGCGGCGGTTGAGTAGGGGAATCGAGGGTGCGGGCGGTCGGCGGCGGCAGCCGGTGGACCAGATCTGGCGAGGTGGGATAGCGATCGAAATGGAGGGGGATCGAGATCGAGTGTCCATGAAATTTAAAAATATTCATGATAGTTCAAAAAGTGCCCATGAATTACAATCGAGAAATGAAGGCTACGATTTAAATACAATCGATCTTAGCTAGCTATCTGTTCACAATCTTCTTGCCCTTCTTTTTTGCAAATGGAGTTCTTCTGTGGAACGGACGTCTTTTAGGTAGGGTGGTCCTGCTTCTTCTTGTGGTGTATGCTGCTACTTCATCATCGTCGTCATGTTCGATCCTCGGGTCGCCATACTTGTCGAAGTCTTGCTCATTGGCAACTCCATCCATTCCGATGATCTTCCTTTTGCCTCTCCTCACGACAACACAACTGGGCTTTGGCAGGTCGGTAATGAAGAAGCATTGGTCCACTTGGGAAGCCAGTACCCATGGCTCATTTTTCGCGGTGACATTTGCGCCCGCGGTCTTGGATTTGGCTTCGGGTATAACCATGGTGGTGAAATACCGGTCTTCTTTTATGACGTTCTTGGCCCATCTGACACGGAACATCGGGACCTTCTCTCCAGCGTAGCTCAGCTCCCAGATCTCCTCGATCCTTCCGTAGTATCTGTCCTTCTCGTTACCGGTGTAGGATTCCATCATTACCCCGGAGTTCTGATAACCATCGCTCTTCATGTCCTTGGCCTCGGTGTAGAATGTGTAGCCGTTGATATCGTACGCCTCATAGGTCATCAGGTTGTGCTCGGCGCCCTGTGACAAGGCGAATATGAGTTGTTCTTCCGCGGAAGAATCCTCATGTAAAGGGTACGACAGAAGCTTCTGCTTGAACCAACGCGTGAAACATGAGTTGTGCTCTTTGAGTATATCTCTGTCCGTCCTCTGTTGGCCTCGGTCATTGTACGTCTTCTTAATAAAGGTTTTGTGCTCTACCACCCAAGGATCGACCACGTCTATGTGTTGTAGCGCGACTAGGTTTGCTCTTTCAAAGTCAGCGAGTCGACCCTCGAAGTCGACATGCATTTCGCGGCGACCCTCACGGTGACCCCATCCAGCGAGCCTGCCGAGGTGCCTGTTGACGGGCAGACCAACGGGGTTCTCGATGCCTAGATAATTCGTGCAGTAGGAGGTGCACTCTTCGGTCAGAAAGCCCCTGGCTATGCTTCCCTCTGGACGTGACATGTTGCGAACGTATCCTTTGATGACACCATTCATCCTTTCGAACGGCATCATGCTGTGCAGGAACGTCGGCCTGAGTTGGATGATATCCTCCACTATATGGACCAGCAGATGCACCATAACGTCGAAGAATGCGGGAGGGAAGTACATCTCAAGCTCGCATAGTATCACCACGATCTCTTCCTGTAGCCTTCTGAGTTGCCTCACGCCAATCGACTTCCGAGAGATGACGTCGAAGAAGTTGCATAGGCCAAATAGCATTTCACGGACGTGCGCGTCCATGATCCCATGGATTGCAACAGGAAGTATCTGCATCATTAGCACGTGACAGTCGTGAGACTTCATCCCGCTGAACTTCTACTTCGCTGGGTCTAGGTATCTGCTTATCTTCCCCGCGTAACCGTAAGGAAGTTTTACTCCTAGGAGGCAGGTGAAAAACTGCTCGATCTCCTCCTGACTTAGAGTGAAGCACGCGGGAGGGTAGTCATTTCCGGTCTTCTTGGCCTTTTTGCCTTTGCGACGACTTTCTGTGTCCTGCTTCGCCTCATCATCATCATCATCATCATCATCATCATCATCATCATCATCATATATAGCGTGAAGCTCCTACCTGATGCCCATTGATTTCCAGTCTACCCTTGCTTTCGGCCCATCTTTGGTCCTCTCTGGCATGTTGAGCAGGGTACCAAGCAGACTCTCGCACATGTTCTTCGTGATATGCATGACATCAAGGCTGTGAGGCACACGGTGGATCTTCCAGTACGGCAAGTCCCAGAAAACAGACCTCGTCTTCCATACCTTCAGCAGCGGCTCTGGCGCCTTTCGCTTCTTTCCCGGCTCTGGCGCCTTTTGCTTCTTTCCGGGCAGTGGGCAGTCTTTCCAATTTTTCAACAGCTTGTCTATTTCCTCGCCGCTCCTCGTACACGGGCGTTTTCGGGGTTCGGTTTCACCATCGAACAGATCCTTGCGTTTCCTCCACGGGTCATCGTCGTGAAGCCACCTTCGATGTCCCATGAACACGGTTTTCGAAGACCCGGGAGCTCTATCTAGCTGGCGATACGTTGTGTCATCCATGCACCTTACGCATCCAGAAAATCCGTGGACTACCTGCCCCGCGAGATATCCGTAACCGAGATAGTCGTGCACCATCGTAAGCAGTGCGGCTCTCATAGGGAAATATTCTTTCTCTGCGGCGTCCCACGTATTGGCTGGCGTTTTCCACAGCGTGTCTAGCTCCTCCTTCAGCAGCCCCAGATACAGATTGATGTCGTTCCCTGGTTGTTTCGGCCCTTCAATTAGCATACTCATGTGAATGTACTTCGTCTTCATGCACAACCAGGGGGGAAGGTTGTACATCCACACAAACACAGGCCAGGTGCTATGTGTGCTTCTCTGGCTGCCAAACGGATTGACTCCATCGGTGCTCGCGCCCAGCACGATGTTCCTTGGATCCTTCCCAAATTCTGGGTATTCAAAATTCAACGCTTGCCACTGGCTCGCATCCTTAGGGTGACTCAGCATCTTGTCTTTTTTATCTATCTCCGGATCATTTGCGTCATCTTCTCGCTTCTTCTCCTCCCTATCCGCGTGCCAACGCAGGAGCTTTGCTACCTTACGGTCCGCGAAATACCGCTGCAGATGAGGAGTGATCGGAAAGTACCACACCACTTTTCGAGGAGCTTTCTTCCTCTTCTTGTATCGAGTGACGCCGCACACCGGACATATGGTAGACTCTGCGTGCTCGTCCCGATAAATGATGCAATTGTTCATGCACACATGGTATTTCACGTGCGGTAAATCCAGAGGACACACGATTTTCTTCGCCTCCTCCAAACTGGTCGGGCACTTGTTCCCCTTTGGAAGACGTTCGTGCCAGAATGACATGTTCTCGTCGAAGCATGCGTCGGTCATTTTGTGTTTTACCTTCATCTCCAGAGCCATTAGCGTTACTTTCAGGCGGGTATCCTCGGGCCTGCATCCTTCATACAATGGAGTAACCGCGTCTAACTCAAGTTGATCCACCTTGGCTTTCTCTCGGGCGGCAGCTCTTGCGTTATCCGTCTGCTTGAGAAGCAGCTCTTGAATATAAGGGTCCTGCACCCAGCCCATCGATGGTCCACCGCCGTCTGCTTCGCCGGCATCATCATCTTCATGATCATGCCCGTCGTCTGCTCTGGCATCTTCCTCATCATCATGTCCTGCATCTTCTACATGATGACTGTGTACAGCATCACCGTCGTGATCATCTCCTGGGGATTCTTCATCTTCTCGCCCGCCCGAGCCGCGGTGGTTGTCTTGCTGTCCTTCCTCATTTCTTGCCCGGCCCCCATGGACAACTTCGTAGTCATCTTCATCACCTTGCCACCGATAGCCATCCATGAAACCACGCAAGAGCAGGTGGTCCCGCACCTGCCTGAAATCCGGGTCCGCAATAAGGCTCTCCAGCTTGCATCTTCGACACGGACATCTTATCTCCGTCTTGTTCTTTTGAAGCATCTCGGCCTTCGCGGACCTCAAAAACCTATTCACGATGCCTTCGGTCATCGTGCGGACCATGGACGCCTGCGGGGTAGAGCAAAACGATATTTTAGAACCAAGAAAAAATTTGGCATGACTTTCCCTAAAAATAGGACCAAAAAGAATGCTTAATACCAAAATTATCGCCGAAACGGAAATGAATCAACATTCCGGCAAAATATTGACAACTTTCGCATTTCAAATACCGGTACACCTCCAAACACAAACACATATGCAACACCACAAACATATGCAACACCAGGAACATACATAGATCTAGCTAGGCCATAAAAAGTGCATGTGCACATTGTTGTAGGGAGAACAACATAAATATAGCTTCCCCCTTACTTACCTATCAAAACAAGGTAATTTAACCACTAAATTTGAATGAATCTATGGTGGAAATGAGGTGAAAAAGAGGAGGCGCCCGAGACAAGGAGGAGGTGGAGAGAATGAAGTGGGGAGAAAGTGAGTGTGGGTAGGAGAGGCTGCCCAAAATATCTTGTTGCTGCCCACTTACTAATGGCGCACCAACAATAAATGCGCCATTAGTAATCCAGGTTACTAATGGAGCACCTACAACTGATGCGCCATTAGTAGTTTTGCAAAAAAAACACATACTAATGGCGCACTGTTCCATAGTGCGCCATTACTAGTTTGAACTAGTAATGGCGCACGGTGGAAGAGTGCGCCATTAGTAGTTTTGCAACAAAAGGAATAAAAATATAATTAAAAAAACAACATTAGTGGCGCACTCCGGGACTAGTGCGCCATTACTAGTTACAACTAGTAATGGCGCACTGTGTCTGGATGCGCCATTAGTATGTTTGGACAGGCGCACTAGTTCAAAAAAAATTGATACTAATGGTGCACCCTAGGCCTGGTGCGTCATTAGTAGTTTCAACACTAATGGCGTATCAGTAGGTGGTGCGCCATTAGTATATAATAATGGCGCACCTCTTATCTGGTGCGCCATTAGTGTCAATCCCATCTATAGCCCTTTTTCTAGTAGTGCCCCCTCTCCCTTGGCCCTATATATAGTGGGGGGAAGGGAGGGCAGCCGCACCTAAGGCCTGGCGCCTCCCTCTCCCTCCCGTGACACATCTTCCTCCTCTCTCGCGGTGCTTGGCGAAGCCCTGCTGGAGTGCCACGCTCCTCCACCACCACCACGCCGTTGTGCTGCTGCTGGATGGAGTCTTCCTCAACCTCTTCCTCTCTCCTTGCTAGATCAAGGCATGGGAGACGTCACCGGGCTGTACGTGTGTTGAACGTGGAGGTGCCGTCCGTTCGGCACTAGGATCATCGGTGATTTGGATCACGGCGAGTACGACTCCATCAACCCCGTTCACTTGAACGCTTCCGCTTAGCGATCTACAAGGGTATGTAGATGCACTCTCCTTCCCCTCGTTGCTGGTTTCTCCATAGATAGATCTTGGTGACACGTAGGAAAATTTTGAATTTCTGCTACGTTCCCCCACAGTGGCATCATGAGCTAGGTCTATTGCGTAGATTCTATGCACGAGTAGAACACAAAGTAGTTGTGGGCGTTGATTTTGTTCAATATGCTTGCCGTTACTAGTCCAATCTTGTTTCGACGGTATTGTGGGATGAAGCGGCCCGGACCGACCTTACACGTACTCTTACGTGAGACTGGTTCCACCGACTGACATGCACTAGTTGCATAAGGTGGTTGGCGGGTGTCTGTCTCTCCCATTTTAGTCAGATCGGATTCGATGAAAAGGGTCCTTATGAAGGGTAAATAGCAATTGGCATATCACGTTGTGGTTTTTGCGTAGGTAAGAAACGTTCTTGCTAGAAGCCCATAGCAGCCACGTAAAACATGCAAACAACAATTAGAGGACGTCTAACTTGTTTTTGCAGGGTATGCTATGTGATGTGATATGGCCAAAGGATGTGATGAATGATATATGTGATGTATGAGATGGTCATGTTCTTGTAATAGGAATCATGACTTGCATGTCGATGAATATGACAACCGGCAGGAGCCATAGGAGTTGTCTTAATTTATTTATGACCTGCGTGTCAACATAAACGTCATGTAATTACTTTACTTTATTGCTAACCGTTAGCTGTAGTAGTAGAAGTAATAGTTGGCGAGACAACTTCATGAAGACACGATGATGGAGATCATGATGATGGAGATCATGGTGTGATGCCGGTGACGATGATGATCATGGAGCCCCGAAGATGGAGATCGAAAGGAGCAAAGTGATGATGGCCATATCATGTCACTATTTGATTGCATGTGATGTTTATCATGTTATTACATCTTATTTGCTTAAAACAACGGTAGTAAATAAGATGATCCCTCATTAAAATTTCAAGAAAGTGTTCCCCCAAACTGTGCACCGTTGCGAAAGTTCGTCGTTTCGAAGCACCACGTGATGATCGGGTGTGATAGATTCTTACATTCACATACAATGGGTGTAAGCCAGATTTACACACGCGAAACACTTAGGTTGACTTGACGAGCCTAGCATGTACGGACATGGCCTCGGAACACAAGAGACCGAAAGGTCGAGCATGAGTCGTATGGTAGATACGATCAACATGAAGATGTTCACCGATGTTGACTAGTCCGTCTCACGTGATGATCGGACACGGCCTAGTTGACTCGGATCATGTAATGACTTAGATGACTAGAGGGATGTCTATCTGAGTGGGAGTCCATAAGATGAACTTAATTATCCTGAACATAGTCAAAAGGACTTTGCAAATTATGTCGTAACTCTTGCTATAGTTCTACTGTTTAGATATGTTCCTAGAGAAAATTTAGTTGAAAGTTGATAGTAGCAATTATGCGGACTAGGTCCGTAAACTAAGGATTGTCCTCATTGCTTCATAGAAGGCTTATGTCCTTAATGCACCGCTCAGTGTGCTGAACCTCGAACGTTGTCTGTGGATGTTGCGAACATCTGACATACACATTTTGATAACTACGTGATAGTTCAGTTAAACGATTTAGAGTTGAGGCACCGAAGACGTTTTGAAACGTCGCGAAACATATGAGATGTTTCGAGGGCTGAAATTGGGATTTCAGGCTCATGCCCACGTCAAGAGGTATAAGACCTCCGACGATTTTCTTAGCCTACATACTAAGGGAGAAAAGCTCAATTGTTGATCTTGTGCTCAGATTGTCTGAGTACAACAATCGCTTGAATCAAGTGGGAGTTGATCTTCCAGATGAGATAGTGATGTTTCTCCGAAGTCATTACCACCAAGCTGCTAGAGCTTCGTGATGAACTATAATACATCAAGGACATATATGATGATCCTTGAGATATTCGTGATGTTTGACACCACAAAAGTAGAAATCAAGAAGGAGCATCAATTGTTGATGGTTGGTGAAACCACTAGTTTCAAGATGGGCAAGGGCAAGAAGGGATACTTCATGAAACGGCACTTCAGCTGCTGCTCTAGTGAAGAAACCCGAGGTTGAACCCAAACCCGAGACTAAGTGCTTCTGTAATAAGGGGAACAACCACTGGAGCAGAATTACCCTAGATACTTGGTAGATGAGAAGGCTTGTAAGGTCGATAGAAGTATATTGGATATACATTATGTTGATGTGTATTTTACTAGTACTCCTAGTAGCACCAGGGTATTAGATACCGGTTCGGTTGCTAAGTATTAGTAACTCGAAATAAAAGCTACGGAATAAACGGAGACTAGCTAAAGGTGAGCTGACGATATGAGTTGGAAGTGTTTCCAAGTTTGATGTGATCAAACATCGCACGCTCCCTCTACCATCGAGATTAGTATTAAACCTGAATAATTGTTATTTGGTGTTTGCGTTGAACATAGGCATGATTGGATTATGTCTATCGCAGTACGGTTGTTCATTTAAAAGAATAATAGTTACTCTGTTTATTTGAATAATACCTTCGAAGGTCTTGCACCTAAAATGAATGGTTTATTGAATCTCGATCATAGTGATACATATGTTCATGCCAAAAGATAGTAATGATAGTACCACCTACTTGTGGCACTGCCACATAAGTCATATCGGTATAAAACGCATGAAGAAGTTCCATGTTGATGGATCTTTGGGCTCACTCATTTTTGAAAAGTTTGAGACATGCGAACCATGTCTATTGGTATATATGCATGAAAAAAACTCCATGCAAATGGACTGTTTGGACTCACTTGATTTTAAATCACTTGAGACATGCAAATTATACCACATGGGCAAGATGGCTGAAAGCCTCGGTTTCAGTAAAATGGAACTAGAAAGCAACTTGTTGGAAGTAATACATTTTGATGTGTGCAGTGCAATGAGTGCTGAGGCGTGTAGTGGATATCGTTATGTTCTTACTTCACAGATGATTTGAGTAGATCTTGAGTATATTTACTTGATGAAACACAAGTCTGAATTATTGAATGGTTCAAGTAATTTCAGAGTGAAGTTGAAGGTCGTCGTGACAAGAGGATAAAAGATCTATGATATGATCATAGAGATGTTTACCTAAATTACGAGTTTGGCACAGAATTAAGACATTGTGGAAATTGTTTCACAACTAATACAGCCTGGAACACCATACTGCGATGGTGTGTCCGAACATCATAACTGCACCCTATTGGATATGATGCATACCATGATGTCTCTTATCGAATTACCACGATAGTTTATGGGTTAGGCATTAGAGACAACCACATTCACTTTAAATAGGGCACCACGTAATTCTGATGAGATGACACCGTATGAACTATGGTTTAGGGAAACCTAAGCTGTCATTTCTTAAAAAGTTTGGGGTTGCGACGCTTATGTGAAAAAGTTTTAGGTTGATAAGCTCAAACCCAAAGAGGATAAAATGCATCTTCATAGGACACCCAAAACAGCTGGGTATACCTCCTAATTCAGATCCAAAAGCAATAGGGATTGTTTCTAGAATCGGGTCCTTTCTCGAGGAAAAGTTTCTCTCGAAAGAATTGAGTGGGAGGATGGTGGAGACTTGATATGGTTATTGAACCGTCACTACAACTAGTGTGTAGCAGGGCACAGGAAGTTGTTCCTGTGGCACCTACACCAATTGAAGTGGAAGCTGATGATAGTGATCATGAATCCTCGGATCATGTCACTGCCAAACCTCGTAGGTCGACGAGGATGCATACTGCTTCAGAGTGGTACGTAATCCTGTCTTGGAAGTCATGTTGCTAGACAACAATGAACCTACGAGCTATGGAGAAGCGATGGTGGGCCCGGATTCCGATGAATGGCTCGAGGCCATAAAATCCGAGAGAGGATCCATGTATGAAAACAAAGTGTAGACTTTGGAAGAACTGCTTGATGGTCATAAGGTTGTTAGGTACATATGGATTTTAGAAGGAAGACGGACAATTATGGTAAGTGTCACCATTAAGAAAGCTCGACTTGTCATTAAGATGTTTTCCGGCAAGTTCAAGGAGTTGACTGCGATGAGACTTTCTCACTCGTAGCGATGCTTAAGAGTCTGTTGGAATTATATTAGCATTTACTGCATTGTTTATGAAATCTTGCAGATAGGATGTCAAAACATTGTTTCCTTTTCTTGAGGAAAGGTTGTATGTGATACAACCAAAAGGTTTTGTCAATCCTAAAAATGCTAAACAAGTATGCAAGGCTCCGGCAGTCCTTCTAAGGACTGGAGTAAGCATCTCGGAGTTGGAATATACGCTTTGATGATGATCAAAGGTTTTGGGTTTATACAAAGTTTATGAGAAACTTGTATTTCCAAAGAAGTGAGTGGGAGCACTATAGAATTTCTGATGAATATATGTTGTTGATCAGAAATGACGTAGAATTTCTGGAAAGCATATAGGGTTATTTGGAAAGTGTTTTTCAATGGAAAGCCTGGATTAAGCTACTTGAACATTGAGCATCAAGATCTATAAGGATAGATCAAAACGCTTAATGGTACTTTCAAATGAGCACATACCTTGACATGATCTTGAAGGTGTTCAAGATGGATCAGTCAAAGAAGGAGTACTTGCCTGAGTTGTAAGGTATGAAGTTAAGACTTAAAGCTCGACCATGGCAGAATAGAGAGAAAGGACGAAGGTCGTCCCCTATGCTTGAGACATAGGCTCTACAGTATGCTATGCTGTGTACCGCACCTGAAGTGTGCCTTGCCATGAGTCAGTCAAGGGGTACAAGAGTGATCCAAGAATGGATCACAGGACAGCGGTCAAAGTTATCCTTAGTAACTAGTGGACTAAGGAATTTTCTCGATTATGGAGGTGGTAAAAGAGTTCGTCGTAAAGGGTTACGCCGATGAAAACTTTGACACTAATCCAGATTATTCTGAGTAGTAAACTGGATTCGTATGATAGAACAGTTATTTGGAATAGCTCCAAATAGAACGCGGTAGCTGCATCCAGGAGATGACATAGAGATTTGCGAAGTACATACGGATCTGAATGTTTCAGACCCGTTGACTATAACCTCTCTCACAAGCATAACATGATCAAACCCAGAACTCTTTGGCTGTTAGTCACATGGGGATGTGACCTTGAGTGTTAATCACATATCGATGTGAACTGGATTATTGACTCTAGTGCAAGTGGGAGACTGTTGGA
This sequence comes from Aegilops umbellulata, assembly GCA_032464435.1. Taxonomy (NCBI): domain Eukaryota; kingdom Viridiplantae; phylum Streptophyta; class Magnoliopsida; order Poales; family Poaceae; genus Aegilops; species Aegilops umbellulata. Next base: position 349,402,236 of record CP136056.1, read on the forward strand.
AATATGCCCTAGAGGCATTAATAAATTGATTATTATTATATTTCCTTGTTCATCATAATCATTTATCCATGCTATAATTGTACTGATAGGAAACTCAGATACATGTGTGGATACATAGACAACACCATGTCCCTAGTAAGCCTCTAGTTGACTAGCTCGTTGATCAATAGATGGTTACGGTTTCCTGACCATGGACATTGGATGTCATTGATAACGGGATCACATCATTAGGAGAATGATGTGATGGACAAGACCCAATCCTAAGCATAGCACAAGATCGTGTAGTTCGTATGCTGAAGCTTTTCTAATGTCAAGTATCATTTCCTTAGACCATGAGATTGTGCAACTCCCGGATACCGTAGGAATACTTTGGGTGTGCCAAACGTCACAACGTAACTGGGTGACTATAAAGGTGCACTACGGGTATCTCCGAAAGTGTCTGTTGGGTTGGCACAAATCGAGACTGGGATTTGTCACTCCGTGTGACGGAGAGGTATCTCTGGGCCCACTCGGTAGGATATCATCATAATTTGCACAATGTGATCAAGGAGTTGATCACGGGATGATGTGTTACGAAACGAGTAAAGAGACTTGCCGGTGACGAGATTGAACAAGGTATCGGGATACCGACGATCGAATCTCAGGCAAGTTTCGTACCCCTAGACAAAGGGAATTGTATACGGGATTGATTAAGTCCTTGACATCGTGGTTCATCCGATGAGATCATCGTGGAGCATGTGGGAGCCAATATGGGTATCCAGATCCCACTATTGGTTATTGACCGGAGAACGTCTCGGTCATGTCTGCATGTCTCCCGAACCCGTAGGGTCTACACACTTAAGGTTCGATGACGCTAGGGTTATAAAGGAAGTTTGTATGTGGTTACCGAATGTTGTTCGGAGTCCCGGATGAGATCCTGGACATCACGAGGAGTTCCGGAATGGTCCGGAGATAAAGATTTATATATAGGAAATCCTGTTTCGGCCATCGGGACAAGTTTCGGGTTGATTGGTATTGTACCGGGACCACCGGAAGGGTCCCGGGGGTCCACCGGGTGGGGCCACCTACCCCGGGGGGGCACATGGGCTGTAGGGGGTGCGCCTTGGCCTACATGGGCCAAGGGCACCATCCCCAAGAGGCCCATGCACCTAGGGTTTCAAGAAGGGAAGAGTCCCACAAGGGGAAGGCACCCCCTAGGTGCCTTGGGGGGAGGGAATCCTCCCTTGGCCGCACCCTTCCTTGGAGGAAGGGCCAAGGCTGCGCCCCCCTCCCTTGGCCCTATATATAGTGGGGGGAAGGGAGGGCAGCCACACATAACGCCTGGCGCCTCCCTCTCCCTCCCGTGACACATCTTCATCCTCTCTCGCGGTGCTTGGCGAAGCCCTGCTGGAGTGCCACGCTCCTCCACCACCACCACACCGTTGTGCTGCTGCTGGATGGAGTCTTCGTCAACCTCTCCCTCTCTCCTTGCTGGATCAAGGCATGGGAGACGTCACCGGGCTGTACGTGTGTTGAACGCGGAGGTGCCGTCCGTTCGGCACTAGGATCATCGGTGATTTGGATCACGGCGAGTACGACTCCATCAACCCCGTTCACTTGAACGCTTCCGCTTAGCGATCTAAAAGGGTATGTAGATGCACTCTCCTTCCCCTCGTTGCTGGTTTCTCCATAGATAGATCTTGGTGACACGTAGGAAAATTTTGAATTTCTGCTACGTTCCCCAACACCTACCCCGGGGGGTGGCTAGTCCTATTTATAGGCAAAGGCCCTGGGCCTCTTCCCAAATATTTGAGCGGGAAGGGCGCCAACAATTGGCCAATTCGAAGGGGAACATCCGGTACACTTATCCTGACTAAAGTTGGTCTTCGCCTGCCAAAGGCCCTGTGGTGACGCCATTCTGGGCTCCATGGTGACCTCCTTCCCACCGTTGGACTGGTCTTGGTCTTGTTGCACCGAAATGGATGCCTTTGCTTGATCCTCTCGCCTGTGCTTGCCCCCTTTGCACCAAGGAGGAAAGGGGAACGCTGTGCGGGCTGGCGCCCGCCTGGCACCCTCGATCGTCATGGCTTGTGTCATGGGCACGTCGCGAGGTACCCCGCCTTGATCTCTCCGCCTCCTCGCGAGCCAGCCTAAGGAGGCCGTTGCCTGAGGAAGCGCCGTGTCGTCCGCCCCGCGAGGCTTGGCACCTCGCGAGGGTCTTGAGTCTTGTGTTGAGGCAGATGGGCCGCGCTGGGGCCCCCATTTGAGCCACGCCGCAGGCCGCAGGCAGGCAAGTCTGGGGACCCCCGTTCCCAGAACGCCAACAGTAGCCCCCGGGCCCAAGGCGCGCATGGACTTGGTCGTGCCGAGAGGCGAAAGGGCAAGGGCGAAGCGCTGCGGGCCCTAACAGCCTGCGGCCTTGAGCGCCGCGTGACGGTTTGATTGGACGTGTGCGGCACTGTTCACCCACGCTCCCTTATTCTGCGCCGCGCTAGGTTGCCCCGCAGCTGTACACAGCCGCCCCTCTTCCTGTTGCTCGGCCGTCCCCTGTTCTTCCTTCCGCCGAACTCTGACTCTTGCCTCCAATCCCATCTCATGTCTCCTCTCTCCCGTCCACCGCCATGGCTCCGACGAAGAAAGAGAAAGGGAAGAAGCCTGCGTCTCCATCTCGCCCGCCGCCGCTGGTGGCCCCCGCCGTCGGCCGCTCGATCATACTCAATCTGGAGTGCTTGGATAAGCTCAGTCCGGCTCTGGCCACCGTCTTCAACGAGTGTGGGAGGACGACGGCCTGGCCTAGGTCTCACTTCCCCACTGGCAGGATTATCACCGAGGTTCATTACTTTGCCGACGCGTTGTGGGCGGGTCTGGTTCCCCCTTTCTCTGATTTCTTCGACGCCTTCCTCTCCCATTATCAGATCCACATGATGCATCTGGGTCCTGAATCCATTGCCCTCCTCTCGGTCTTTTCTTTTGTTTGCGAGGCGCTGATGGGCATCCCTCCTTCTGTTGCCTTGCTGCGCCATTTCTTCTCTTTGCGCCTTGCCGACCCCACTCAATGCTCGGCATGCGTGAGCTTCGTCGCCGAGCCTGAGACTGCGGCCTCGGGTATTGACTTCAAGCTCCCTCCGCCTTCAGCTGAGTTCCGTGAGCGGTGGTTGTACGTTGATGTTGGGGTGCCCAGGCCCCGGCTGGTGAAGCCAACTTCGCCTGCTGCGCCTAATTCGGGTTGGGGCCAGGAGACACTTAAGAGCCACCAGCTTGCCTTCGTCTGGCGTCGCTTCACGTTCCTGAGATCGCTCAATGTGACAGCGCCCAAGGTGGTGAAGGAGTTCCTGCTGCACCGCATTGCCCCTCTCCAGCGCCATTCTCGTCGAATGTGGGACTTCAGCGGGCATGGTGATCACATGAGGCTTCAGGAAGAAGACTTGACGCCCGCGGCACTAAGGACGGTGCTCTTGGTCCTGACTGGCGACCCCAACCCCGGCAGCATCCAGCGGGGAGTAGCTCTGCTGTATCTCTGCCAGAACAGGGATGACTTCGTGAGGCAGATGCCCTCCTTTGACTAGTGGGGGCTACGCCCTACCGGCTTCCAAGGGCCTCGCGAGAATCCTGTGGTGGTGACTGCCCTTCCGGTTGGCCTAGGCGAATCCTCCTCGAGTGGTGGCGCAGGGAGGCAGGAGACAGCGGGGGTCGAAAGAGCCACTGATGAGGTGGCAGCACCTGGCGATGCTCTTGATGGGGCAGCTCCTGAGGCCCGTGCTGCTGAGGCTGCGGGTGGGGCACAGCCGCTTCTGACGCTTGGGGCCGAGGCTCCTGAGCCCCCGGCCGTGCCCTCCGGCGAGGCAACTGACTGTGCACGTCAGGCAGGCGTCCTCGACGCAGGTTGCCTTGGTGGTCCGTCCTCCTCACAGTTTGATTCCTGTGCACCTCTCCTGGGCCGCTTCCGTGTGGACTTTGAGGCCCTCCGGAGAAAAAGGGAGGCCCTGGGTGATGACTTCCCTTGTCGCTTGCTGAAGCGCCGGAAATACTTTGCTACCGATGAGTAAGTCTTCTCCTTTCCTGTCTCCTGACCCACTTGTTGCGTCTACTAATCCTCGCTTTGCAGGCCTCTCCCGACTGAGCTCGCGGAAGTCGCCGAGGTGCCGCCTCCCTTCGCTTCGTCTCCTCCTCCGCCCCTGGATGCCTCGAGCAGCACTGCCCTCGTGTTGAGGGCGAACGATAGGGTGGACCATCAGGCAGCGCGCGACGCCCCTTCTGTCCCCGCGATCTCCTTCCGCGGGCCCTCCCTTGGCATGGCCAGCCTGTCATGGTTTCTCGTCTGGTCGCGGGCAGCGACTGGCTGAGGCACCCCCCGCGCCCTTCTCCTAGGGTCGGGTTGGCCCCAAGACGGGCTTCTGGTGCAGCGCGCGCGGCCGTCGTGGGGGCGCCAGCCCCCAGCCCCCTGCCCGGAGCAGGGGCGATGATCCGCGGTCCTCGGCGCTTGCTTGGGGCAGATGATGGTGTGGAAGACGTGCTCGAGCATGCTCGGGAGCGCCGCGCCCGTCGCCACGAATTTCTTCAAAGGGCGAGCGACGCTGTAGACCTGCTTGGGCAGGAGCTCGCCGATGAAGACGCGCGCCTGGAGGCCGAGGGCCCACACCTGGCCGCCGAGAGGCGCGAGCTGGAGGCCGCCGTTGTCCTCGCATGTCATCAGCGCGACCTCGATGACGACGAGGCGAAGGTATCGCTGGAGGCCTCTCTGGCGGCTCGATCCCAGGCCGCTGAGGAGGCCCGGAGAGCAGACCGACGGTGAGAAGCAGCAGAAGAACGGGTTCGGGAGCTCTTGGCCCGGTGCCACTCGTTGGAGCAGCAAGCGGAGCTGCGCGAGGCAGCCCTTGCATCGATGAAGGTGGCTTCTGGCGACCCGGCTGAGCTTCAGAAGCGGGAGGAAGCGTTGGTGCTGGAAGACACCGAATGCACCTGTGAGTATGAGCGGCTGGAGACGAGGGAGCGCCTAGTGACGCAGGCGGAAGACGATGTCGCGGCGTGGGAAGCACGTGTCCTGGAGGAGGTCTGTCGTCGGGTGGCAACAGCGCGCCAAGGCCTCGAGCGTGAGTTCGAGGGGAAGGTGGGGATGATCCGGGTCGAAGCCGAGGGCAGAACCGCAGCCCTGAGGGCCCAACGGGATGAGGCGACGCGGCGGGTCGACGCCTCCCGGGCCGCTCTTGAGGCAGCGCAGAAGGAGCTGGCCGCCTCCCAGGCCGAGGTGCTCCGCCTTCGCCAATGGGTGGAAGAGGCTGAGGCCGTTGAGCGCCAGAATGCCGACGAGATACGCCAGCGGCAAGTCCTGGAGCATGTGCACGGCCCCATGCTCACCACGCTCAGGGAGAGGGCTAATACCGCCTTGGGCAACATCTGTGAGGCAGCCGTCGGCGAGCCGCACACGATCAACTATGCTGGCAACCTGCAGTTCTTCACCGCTGCGGTGACGCAGCTGGAGGCACGGTCGGCCAGAGCCGACAGGTTGGTGGAGGAGAGGAGTCGCGCCCTGCTTGGGCGCGCCTTTTCTCGCGTCTTCAGCCATCTTCAGAACATAGACCCCCACTTCGACTTCGATGCCGCCATCGCCCCAGTTCCCCAGGCCGTCCGAGGCGACCTGGCGGATTGGGTGGAGAACAACGTGGATTCCCTCGTCCGGGCCTTCACTTCGGATGATGACGGCGTGATCGTGGCTGCCGACGAGGGCGGTGTGGTGGATGGCCCTGACGCCGCTGGTGGTGACGCAGACAATGAAGGCGAGTTCAGTGACGCTAGCGACAGCTCGGGAGGCGCCCCCGAGGATGCGTTGGGGGATTTGTCAGACTGACCATGTGCTACTCCCGTCTTTTTACCCTGCAAGGATAGAACTCAGGTGTTTGGCCTGACGGTTGTGAGAGCATTTTTGGGAGGGGAAGCCCCTCATGCAAGAACTTGTGGCCATTATATCAGTAGTAGTCAAATTGCGCGCGTGCCTGATGGTAGGCTGGTTTACCTTTGTTCCTCGCTGGCTCCAAGGTTGCCCGCAGGAGGGCGCTACGCCTTGTGTGTTCTCTAGTTGAGTCCTCGGGATGTGGGGTCGTTGATGACGAGAAACTTCACAGGCGTGGGCCTTCTTCACAGGCTCCGGGCCTTCTCCCGAGCGGGACGACTTCACAGGCGTTCGCCTTCTTCACAGGCTCTGGGCCTTTTCCTAAGCGCAATGACTTCATAGGCATTCGCCTTCTTCACAGGCTCCCGGCCTTTTCCTAAACGCAATGACTTCACAGGCATTCGCCTTCTTCACAGGCTCCGGGCCTTTTCCTAAACGCAATGACTTCATAGGCATTCGCCTTCTTCACAGGCTCCCGGCCTTTTCCTAAACGCAATGACTTCACAGGCATTCGCCTTCTTCACAGGCTCCGGGCCTTTTTATGAGAAGACAACCTCCGCAAGCACCAAAAGGTCATCTCGCGAGGGAGCGACAGCGGCAGTCTGGGCTGTGCTCAAGCTAGGCATGGCCCGACTCGCGAGGGGCTCGCGAGGGGAGGTAGCTATGGTGAGGCGGTGACCAGAACACGAGAAATGGTTCGAACGAGACCAAGCACCCCTTCTCCGAACACACGCAAAGCTCAAATTCGAATTCAACTTAAATCCAGCGGGGGGGGGGGGGGAAGTTACAATCAAAGGAAGAAGGCAATGAAAGCAGACAAAAAGGCCGCGTCCGGCACCTAATCTAGTCTTGGACGTCTTCTCACCAGCGCGGAGCTAAGTGTTGTCCGCTGGGCGTGGGAGGGAGCCCCAGGGCCTGAGGCCGGCACCCCTGAGACTCCGGGGCGTGTACAGCCCCACTCATTATTACGTGAGAGTGTCACGGGGCGGTGAGCTTCACAGGCACTGGGCCTTCTTCACGGGAACCGGCCTTGCTTCATATCGCCAGACGAGGGCCCCGCCTTGGGCCACACTCTAGTGCCACCAACGACGACCGGAAACCAGGACACCGCCAGTAGGGTAGAGCGGTCGCCAGCGGTTCCCCCGACGACCATGGGTCCTCCGCCAGGGGCAGGCCCGTAGGCGCCTCCCCAGCGGAGGGCCTACCGCCTATGTACGCCTTGCTCCGAGTGCCGCGGTGATGACGTACGATCTCTGCTCCTCTCCTGCTGCCCCCTGCGTCCTCCTCCCGAGGGGTAGGAGGCCGCGGGAGAGGGGCAGCTGCTCGCTGCGGCGACCGGCACCTCCTGCGATCCATGGTTAGCGGATGCCTGCTTTTGAGGAATTAGCGGTACCCGATAGTCGTCGCCTCCCGCGTGGCCGATGGGGCCGTCCCGAGGCTCCTGGAAGGGATCGGCCTCTGGCGTCTCGTCTCCCCAGCTGGGGCTGAGGAGTGAACCTTGCTCGCCCTCATGAGCGTGCCCTTGGTCCATCATGTGGGGCACGTATTCTTCTGGCGCCGCCATCCCGAAGGTTGTGCTGTAGTGCTCCATGCGCCACGTGGCGTTGCTTGACGGGCCCACCACGGGGTGGTAGCGCGGATGGCCACTGGCGCCGTGGGCTGCACCGAGCCCCTCTCCTGCATGCGCCGGGGGCGGGGGTAGCACCACCGTTAGTCCAGCATCGGTGGATTCGCTGGTGTTGGAGTAGCCCTGAGGCCCGCGAGAACGTGCGGGGCCTCCTCGCGCGTCGCCCTGGACTTGAGGCGGGAGCTGGACGCAGAAAGGGTGAGCCCCCGAGGCGGCAAAGCCCAGGAGTTCGGCGACTCGTTCCAATAGCACGTCGCGGCCGCCTTCCAGCAGCCTACACTGCAGCAGCTCCCGGGCCACCGTGAGCGCGGCCCTTGAATTCGCCTGCTCCCGGCGGGTGTATGGTGTCGTGGTTGCGGCGTGATTGGAGGCCCTTGCCGCCGACCGCGCTTGCCGCGGTGTGAGGGTCGCGGAGGCTTGTCCGCGTCGCCCACGGCCCGCAGCGCCCTGCGGACCACGAGCTGCCTGGGGTGCGGGGTCGCTCGGGGCGGGCGGCTCTGCGCAGATGGGCCACGCCGCCCATGGATCTTGGTTGCCCGCCTGGTCGCCGGACATGGTGATGACGATGCGACGGGAGGCGGAGCGGTAGGAAGGAAAATTCCGACGCACCCCTACCTGGCGCGCCAAATGTCGGATCACAGGTTCCGACAGACCCTTAAGGTTCGAACTCTGGGGTGCACGTGGAGATTATGCCCTCTACCTCTCCGTCTCTCAAGGATCTAAACTTCAGAACAAACAGCACAAGAGACACGGGGTTTGTACTAGTTCGGGCCACCGTTGTGGTGTAATACCCTACTCTAGTTTGTGGTGGGTGGATTGCCTCTTGGGCTAATGAGGGTGAACAGTACAAGGAAGAACAGCCTCACGAGGGTCTGTTCTTGGCTAGGGGATGAACTGCTGGGGGAGTCCAATCGCCCTTCTCTCTCTCTCTCTCTACCTGCTCTATGCTTGCTCTCAATGCTCGATCGGATGTATCTACCAGATACTAGATGCCCCGACCCCGGGGGGTGGCTAGTCCTATTTATAGGCAAAGGCCCTGGGCCTCTTCCCAAATATTTGAGCGGGAAGGGCGCCAACAATTGGCCAATTCGAAGGGGAACATCCGGTACACTTATCCTGACTAAAGTTGGTCTTCGCCTGCCAAAGGCCCTGTGGTGATGCCGTTCTGGGCTCCATGGTGACCTCCTTCCCACCGTTGGACTGGTCTTGGTCTTGTTGCACCGAAATGGATGCCTTTGCTTGATCCTCTCGCCTGTGCTTGCCCCCTTTGCACCAAAGAGGAAAGGGGAACGCTGCGTGGGCTGGCGCCCGCCTGGCACCCTCGATCGTCATGGCTTGCGTCATGGGCACCTCGCGAGGTACCCCGCCTTGATCTCTCCGCCTCCTCGCGAGCCAACCTGAGGAGGCCGTTGCCTGAGGAAGCGCCGTGTCGTCCGCTCCGCGAGGCTTGGCACCTCGCGAGGGTCTTGAGTCTTGTGTTGAGGTAGATGGGCCGCGCTGGGACCCCATTTGAGCCACGCCGCAGGCCGCAGGCAGGCAAATCTGGGGACCCATGTTCCCAGAACGCCGACAGCACTTTATACATTTGTCACTTGCATGGATACATTCCAAATTGCTAGCTACGAAATAGAATACATGTCGAATTCAACAGAAAGGGGGTTTCGAAGATTCGAATTCATAGGAAGTGCATTCATCTATTTGAACCCGAGATAATGGCATTTGTAAATCAGATGTAAAAGGGGGCATCAATGTTTGTTGTGAGTTTGAACATGCTATATATATTCATACGCATATCTAACTTTTCTTGCAACCAAGGAGATTATATCTAGAACCATGCATGAACTGAGGTAAGTTGCATATTTGTTAATATATACTCGTGTACAATGTATATTCAAATGTACCCCCTCCATTCCAAAATAATCGTAGCTTTGGGATTTTCAAGAGTAAAGATTTGTGAAGTTTGACAAATCCTGAAAGTTCAATTCAAGAGAACCGAAAATGTTAATGCTTCTGCTCCCAAATATTGAACGAAGCGCCAAATAGGCCTCTGGTCACCCGAAACCGCGCGAGACTAATGTTTTGGTGGTAGGAAATTACTGTCCTGACTCTGGCCCGTGTAGCCTATCGGCCCGATGTCCAAAGGTCTAAACTGGGGTAGGTTTGTAACTTCACCAAGACGCCAGAGAAGCATTCATACACCATGGGTGCCTACCGATGCACTCGGCCGAAATCTATCCCACCCACATTTGGGACACCTAACATGACTGTCCTACCCCCAACCCGCAATATGTCCAAAATTTTAGATGGGGGAAAGTTTGTAACTTTCCCCAAATTTCAAACAAGCGCATCTCAAACCAAAACATTGTTCTCTGTTTCCCCATTCATACTCCGTGGGCGCGAAAACGCCCTCTCCACCAGCCGCGAAACCCCAGCCTCCTCCGTCCTCCACCCCATAGCGGCCAATCCACCACCGCCCTCCTCCATCACGCCGGAGTCGGTACCCCGACATCGTCGTCCAACGCAACCGCACCCGCAACGCCCTCAAGGACTTAGTAGCTGAAGCCGAGGCAGAGCTGCCTCCACGACGCCGACGCCAACGTGCGCCGTACCAGAACCACTCCAACCATGTCGTCCTGCGCCTCACTGCTTCGGCTCCACTGTCGCAACCGTCCATCGCACCGGAGCTGTTCCCGCTACGCCGTCGTTCGCCGCCTCGGATCTGCTTCCCCACCGCCGACAGATGGCCACCGCACCACACTCAACAACTTGGCCATGGGTTCGTCCAAGGCTGCACCATCCTCCACAACTTCTGGTTTCCGGCGAACAACATGAAGATCGTCGGAAAAACAGAAGGAGGACACAGCACTGCCAGCAGAAAGAGGTACTCCTCTTCCCTTATTCGTGCAAATCTTACGTCTTCGCTCACACCGTATTCATCCCACGAAAGAAACTAGTTGAGCGCTTCTTACTGCATCTTCTTCGTGATACTAAATGCACAAGGTTAACTCCCTTTTACTATTTCACCTTTGCTAGAGGTCAGTAGCCCGCCTGGATTTCAATTCAGGGTCAGTCGAACCGCAATTAAAAGAAGCAGCACCCTCTTAGGTGCGCGGAGCACCTAGTCCGCCTGTTCCCCGGGGAAGCGGGGTGTGGGGCGCAGGAGCTGCTTGCGCCCGATCTAGAGGTCGGCGGGGCTTGAATGGATGGCCAGGGGACGGTGCCAAGCACGGCGGTGCGGTGGGGTCCAGGGGAGGGCGCAGGCAGGGGAGGAATACTGGGTCGGTGGTCGCTGGCATTTCGAGGAAGATAGTCAACACTGACTCGTTGGAGGTAGATGAAGGCGATCTACCCGTTCTTTGTACATCGGACGGTGCAGAAAAAATGGACTGGCCTATTTGCTTTCAGTCGACTGTTATTTTCATAGAATCCTGTAGTAATTTAGTGTGCCATGCATGTTGTAGAGCTATCATATGTCTCCCATCATTTATTTCTCACCGACCTGCTATCTGCTACCTTTACACTGTACTAATTGTGCACACACTTCACCCATACTCACACTATTGTTTTTTATGCATGGGTATTTCAGACTCTGACGCAGTGTTGATGAATGCAGAAAAGAAAAGACAGAAGTCACTCCAGTGTAATTCGAAGATAAGCACTAAAAGTTCCAGCGCTCTAACGGGTGCAGTGTCGGCAGTTGGAGACAGTAAACGTAGCTCTGCAGTTGATGATATCAATTGCCACACACAACCATCCCAGGTGCTTGCTTTAACTTCGCGCTGTCAAATGTGGTTGCATGTTGCATATGGTGTCTAGCTTGTATTGCTTCCAATTTGGTTAAATTGCATCTGCTTACTTTACACATTATACCTTTGATAATGACATGCCTTCCTGTTTTCGGTACATACTACATATGTCTAGTAACCATGTTCGTACATCAAACTAATGCTCTTTTGTATCCCTCGTCAATCAGTTATGATGAGACAGTCAACCGGGTGGGTTACTATGAGACGCCATACTCGTTTAAAGAGTGCAGTGTCATCCTCCCCACATGATTCTCAAGAAACAGCAAGGCTAAATGAAGATAGTCAACGTAGCTCTCTAGTTCACCGCAATTCCCCCACACCACCATCGCAGGTGCTTGCCCTTACTTGGAAGTGTGATATGTGGTTGCATGTTGCATATGGTGTATACCTTGTAATGCTTCTAATTAGGGTAAATTGCACTGCTTAGTTAACACATTATACCTGTGAATATGACATGCCTTCCTATTTTCGGTACATACTACGTCTTTCTATTAACCATGTTCTTACATCAAACTACTTTTCTTGTGTATCCCTCATCAATGCTCCTAATTTATTAAATTGCATCTCCTTAGCTTGCACATTATACATGTGAATATGACACGCCTTCCTGTTTTTGGTACATACTACATCTGCCTATCACACCATGTTCTTACATCAAACTACTGTTCTTGTGTATCCTGCGTCTATCGCTTATGATGAGACAGTCACGTGCGTTGGTTAATATGAGATGAAATACTCTTATAAAGAATGCAATTTCATCCTCTCCACATGATTCTCAAGGAAGAAACAAGCCTAAATGAAGATATTGAACGAAGCTCTGTACCTGAAGACCGCACTTCCCCTACACCACCATCACAGGTGCTTGCTCTAACTTCGCAGTGTGATATGTGGTTGCATGTTGCATATGGTGTCTAGCTTGTAATGCTTCTAATTTGGGTAAATTGCATCTTCTTAGTTTACACACTATACCTGTGAATATGACATGCCTTCCTATTTTTGGTACACACTACATCTATGTGTTAACCTTGTTCTTACATGAAACTACCTCTCTTCTGTATCCTGCATCAATCACTTACGATGAGTCACCTTTATTCGTTGCATATTGCATATTATTTCTAGCCTGTTGCCATGTATTGCTTCTAATTTGGTCAAATACATTTGTTAGGGCACCCTTTTAATTTGGCAGAGTGATATTGGTTTCATCTTTCATATGGTTTCTAGCTTGCATCGATTCTAACAAGTTCAAGCACCTTGTGCTTAGTTTACACTTTATACATCATACATGTCAATATCTCACGCCGTCCTGTTTTTCATACATATTCCATCCTCCTATCATGCGGCTGCCTTACATGAAAGTCATGTTCGTCAGTATCATGCATCAATGAGTTCTGAAGAGCAAATTTTATTCATTATTCTTGTGGGTTTGACTTGACAAGGCAAAATCAAGAAAGAGGAAGGAAAAGAGTAAGGAAGGTGATGATGGTGGTCCTCTGCAGTAACGTAAACGGAGCATCTGTACCGATTCTCCTTGTACTGATAGTGCATTACAAGGTCCAAGTCTCCGCTCCCCTATTCCACCATCCAAGGTGCTTGCTCTAACTTGGCAGTGTGATATCTGGTTGCATGTTGCATATGGTGTCTAGCTCGTATTGCTGCTAATTAGTGTAAACTGCATCTGCTTAGCTTACACATGATACATGTGAATATGACATGCTTTCCTGTTTTTGGTACATACTATATATGTCTATCACACCATGTTCTTACATGAAACTACACTTCTTGTGTATCCTACATCAGTCACTTATGATGGGACACCTTTAAGTTGGCAGTGTGATATTGGTTTGCGTCTTGAATATGATTTCTAGCATGTATTGCTTCTAGTTTGATGAACGCCACCTATGACGAGACAGTTTTAACTTGGCAGAGTGATATTGATTGCACCTTCCATATGGTGTCTTGCAGTGTTTCTAATTCCTTTTTCTTATCAGTTTGACTTCACAATGCAAAATCATTACAGCTGAAGGAAATTAGTCCGGCAGTGGATGATGGTGGTCCTTCGGAGCAACTCAAACAGGGGGTCTCTACAGATTCTACTCTGCCATCCTCCCAACAAGATTTGCAAGACAACACAAGGCTGGACAGTCAACGTAGCTGTGTAGATGATGACCACATCTCCCCTACTCCACCATCACAGGTGCTTGCTCTAACTTGACACTATTATATGTGGTTTCATGTTGCTTATGATGTCTAGCTTGTATTGCTTCTAACTTGAATTGCATCTGCTTACTTTAGACATAATGCCTGTGAATATGACACGTGTTCCTGTTTCTAGAACATACATGTACATGATGAGCACATCTCCCCTACTCCACCATCACAGGTGCTTGCTCTTACTTGGAACTATTATATGTGGTTGCGTTTTCCGTATGATGTCTAGTTTGTATTGCTTCTGATTATGTTGAATTGCATCTACGTAGCTTACAACTTATACCTGCAACAATCACTTACCCATAAGACACGCTACCGTACGTGTGAATATGAAACGATGTCTTTTTTTGTATATATTCCATCCTCCTATCCTGCGCTTGCCTTACATCAAAGTAGTGTTCGTCTGTATCATGCATCAACCAGTTATGCAGAGCTAATTTTATTCATCTTCTTGTGGTTTTGACTTCATAAGGCAATATCAGAAAATATGAAGGAAAAGAGTAAGTTAGGGGATGTTGGTGGTCCTCCGCACCGACGCAAACACAGACTCTCTAGATTTTCCACCGCTACTGCTAATGAAGTTGAAGTCCCAAGTCTACATGATGAGTTCATCTCCCGTACTCCACCATTGCAGGTGCTTGCTCTAAGTTGACGGTGTGATAATTGGTTTCATGTTGCATATGTTGTCTAGCTTCTATTTCTTCTATTTTGATTAAATTGCACCTGCTGAGTTTATACGTTATACATGTGCATATGACATGACTTTCTGTGTCTAGAATACACTGCATCTATCTATCATACCATGTTCTTACATCAAAGTACTGCTGTTGTGTATCTCGCATCAGTCACTCATGATTGGACGCTTTTCACATGGCAGTTTGATAGTGGTTGCATCTTGCATTGATTTCTACGTTGTACTGCTTCTAATTTTTCGAATCGCCACTTATGACAAGACACTTTTAACTTGGCAGAGTAATATTGGTTGCATCTTTCATATGGTGTCTAGCTTGCATTACTTCTATTTTCTTGAAAATCTTTCTGCTTAGTTTGCACATCGTAGCTGTGAATATGTCATGCCGTCCTGTTTTTCTTACATATTCCATCCTCATAGGGTTGTCTTACATCAAAGTATTGCTTGTCTGTATCATGCATCAATGAGTTCTGAAGAGTGATTTTATTCTTTTGTGTTGTGGGTACAGCTTGACATGGCAAAGTCAAAAAAGAGCAAGGAAAATAATATAGTAGGGAGTGATGTTACTCGTCGGGTGAAACGGAAAAGGTTCTGTCGTCGAGATTCCGCTGGTACTTATAGTGCAGTAGAAGGTCCAAGTCCACCGGCTAAATCTACAAACACAGTATCACCTGCTCCACCAGCTGCAGCATCCGCTTCAACTGTACCAGCATCTCAACCAGTTACTCGTTCGTTTGCTCCGGAACTGGCCAGTTCCCAAGCTGCCTTCGCACCTAACACTACTTCCAAAGCACTGCTGACACAACAGGACTTGGCAAGATCAGATGAACCTCATGAGCATCAACACCAAGACGGTACCTGACCGAGTCAAGTTGCAGTTGCATGCTCCTTTATATGTACTCTCACAGTTTGATGTACACTAACACTTTCCATATTCATTGTTGAACTAGCACCACGACGCAAGCGGAAACAGACATCAGGGATAATGCTTGACAGATTAACAAGATCTAAAGGAGGAAGAATGGAGATCCATTTTGAGGCAGGTTTAAAAAGGCCACGTGATGCTACAAAGTGAGCCAAGTTAGTATCAGAGGCAATCGTTGCCGTTAGGTGTCATGCACGTATCCTCCCAACGTGGATCTAGTACAGGAATGAGAAAGAAAATACCCAATTTAACACCTTCCTTGACCATTTATCCGTAAGTAATGTTATTCATCGCAATTAGTAATATTGTCTTGCTCTGTCCCATACTTTCTAGCTTCCTCCTAATAAGACTCACATTCTTTTTTCAATAGATGAGGTTCAAGTTGGATCCGAAAGATGATACAACTAGACAAGCAGGCACTCATGTTTTTCAGTCTGCTCTACGACAGTATCAGTACCACCTTAGAAAATCTCACTTTGAAGGCAAGGCTAACAATGAAATCGCCCAAACATCTCCAGTGGAACATATTACAGATGAAGACTGGACAACCCTCGTTAAACACTAGTCTGATCCAAATTATCAGGTAGGCTATATGTATTTGATCAGACCACATATTGAACTTGTATTTATGTATGTGCCTTACAAGTGTATCTTCTTCTAGGCTAACTGTTTGAATAACAAAACCAACCGTTCTAAAGTGAAATTCCAACAAACAACAGGATCTCGTAGCTATACTGCACACTGCGAGGCTCTTGTAAATAGCTGCTACTTCCTTCTTTTTTTGTGCCATATTATCGTATCTATATTGACTTGTTCCAAATACAGAGGAAATCCCGTGCCGACCAAAAAGAACCTGAACCGAATGCAGTGCAAATCTTCAAGGATTGCCACACTAGCAAGATGAAGGGCATGAGCACACCAGTTCAAGCCGCTGTTGTAAGTCCTTACTCCTCCTGCCTTGAACTGATTGGTACTGTGATGTGTTCATTTACCTACTTGGTTTGCAGCCAATGTCAGTTACTCTGTTCACTTTTATTCACAGTTGTCTTAACGTATCATTTCACCTTACATGGTTTAAAAGAGATGAAGGATATTCTTTTGGCCTTGATCTGTAGTCTAGTTGTTATGTTCACGTGCGCACACAATGATAAAATAGCATGTTTGTTTTATATCTGTTTGCCCATGATATGAATGATGTCATACTATGTTAATCCTACTTTAAACCATGTCTCTTTATCCTTAGATGTCAATGAATGTGAGGAAATAGACAATACAGTAGGCATGCTACATGTACATGTGTTCCGAAAGTTATTTTATTATGTAGTTGGCACTACAATACATGCTAATGTATTACAGTAGTTCACTAGAATAAGTTATGTATAAATGTTTAACCTACTTTGTTTGTTTTTGTCTCATTAGTAACTTATCTGCTACACTAATATACAAGTTCAAACTTTCAGGAAGCTATGGAACAAATGATTGAACAGCCACAACCACCTGAAGGTGACGAGGCTACTACATGCACAATGTCACCTCTGGCTGCAGTGCCTCAGTATCTCTCCACTAACAGTGCAAAAAGCACCTTCCTGCGTAATTCTGGGTTGGTTGTCAAGGTAACCTCATCCAAATCGCCTACTGAACAAAATCTTCCTGCTAGACAGAGTGATATATCTGTGCTCCAGACACAAGTCCAATCCCTAATGGACGTTGTTTCGGAAACAAGAATAGTGGTTGAGAAATGTCGTCAAGATATGAATGGTTTTGAAACCAGACTATCAGACATTCGCTTCGTTGTTCAAGAGCAATGGCGGAAAAAAGGTGGAGATCGTGCTGCTCCATCAGATTCTATAGCCTGAAACATTAGCACTCAGGTCAAATGATCTGTGCTTCTGTACATCCGATGGTGCTTATATCTGGAAGGACTGTAAACTTTATGCCAACAGGCCTTTTGTTGTATGGTTGGAATTTATTTTGTTGTGAGACAACATTTATGATGCTGCCTCAGGCTGTAGTAATTACGATGCTATTTTTGTATAGTGTAGGTTTATCTTAGTAATGTATTCGGCCGAAAGCTTCGTAGGAGCCCAACATGCCAACATTCGTCAGGCCCATTCCAATTGGGCTAAAAACGATTACGGGCCGAAATTGGCATGTAGCCCACTAAAAATATTTGGGCCTAAATCAGCATAAGCTTTCATATTTTTCTGGTAGGCCTGTGCCCATAGTGGGCCTTTAACATGCCTAAACATAATTTGGGCCCTCAGTAAAAATAGGCCGTTTACATGTGTAAATATCTCGAGCCCATAAAATACAAGGGCCTTTAATAGACCGAAAGTGAGATTGGGCCCTGATTGTGCCAAATAACCCACTGGACTTTAACAGGCCGAATTCGGACGGGTCGTAAATGCGCCGACCTAATACGCGGGCCTTTAACAGGCCGGAACTTCAGTCGGGCTAGATTATCGTCATTTTAAATGGGCCGTTAATGGGCCCGATATGACGTTGGGCCACATATGGCCCATGGTTTAAGTCCGGCGTTAACAGGCCGAAAATGACAACAGGCCAAAAGTGGCCCAAAGATATAGTGGGCCTCTAACAGGCCGAATGTGTGACATGGCCGAATAAGACCCAAATCCTTCACGGTCGTTTATGGGCCGAAAGTTTTGATGTCCTACAAATGGGCCCAAATGAAGCCGGACCTTTAACAGGTTGGAAATACACCGGGCCGTATTCGGCCCAATTACTTAGCGGACTGTTAACGGGCCAGAAGTGACCACGGGCCGCGTTGATGACAAGTTTGGGACAGGCCGTTGACGGGCTGATTTGACAGAGAATGTTGGGCCTTTAGCTGGGCCGGCCCATTATGGTCCGGTAAATTTTGTGGGCCTTTAGCTGGGCCGACCCATTATGGTCCGCTAAATCTTATGGGCCTTCGATTGGGTCGGCCCATTTAATCTTTGTGGGCCACTTTTGGGCCGGTCCACGTGTCTTCATATCATAGGCCCATCTCGACCGTTGGATGAGTGACACCTGTGCCAACGCGGAGCTGACTCGTGGATCCGTCAGCCAATGAGAATTTTACACGTGGAAAATCGGCATTCGTCGTGGCTGTTAACGGGTTATCAGATCTAAAATCCGACCCGATAGCTTAACGGCGTTCCGTTACGGTGGATGCCACGTGTCGGTCACCCTTGACGAAAGCACTTATGTGACGCGCGATTTATCGTCATGGAAGTGGACACTTCCGTGATGATAATTATGGCAATGTTATGGAACACTTCTACGACAGCACAATATGACTATCTTGATTCTGTCATAAGTTTGTCATGGATGTACATGCATGATAGAAAACGCGACCTACTGTGACAAACACGTCTCATCACGGAAGTGTATTTTTTTTGTAGTGCAATAATTTATACAGCTGTAAGATGGAGGAGAATAGTTCTGTAAGTGAGCATATACTCAGAATGTCTGGATATAACAATCACTATTTTTTTTTGAGGGATATAACAATCACTTGATTCAACTGGGAGTTAATCTTCCGGATGATAGCATCATTGACAGAATTCTTCAATCACTGCCACCAAGCTACAAGAGCTTCGTGATGAACTATAACATGCAAGGGATGGATAAGACGATTCCCGAGCTCTTCGCAATGCTAAAGGTTGCGGAGGTAGAAATCAAGATGGAGCATCAAGTGTTGATGGTCAACAAGACCACCAGTTACAAGAAAAAGAGCAACGGGAAGAAGAAGGGGAACTTCAAGAAGAACAGCAAACAAGTTGCTGCTCAAGAGAAGAAACCCAAGTCTGGACCTAAGCCTGAGACTGAGTGCTTCTACTGAAAGCAGACTGGTCACTGGAAGTGGAACTGCCCCAAGTATTTGGCGGATAAGAAGGATGGCAAGGTGAACAAAGGTATATGTGATATACATGTTATTGATGTGTACCTTACTAATGCTCGCAGTAGCACCTGGGTATTTGATACTGGTTCTGTTGCTAATATTTGCAACTCGAAACAGGGACTACGGATTAAGCGAAGATTGGCTAAGGACGAGGTGACGATGCGCGTGGGAAATGGTTCCAAAGTCGATGTGATCGCGGTCGGCACGCTACCTCTACATCTACCTTCGAGATTAGTTTTAGACCTGAATAATTGTTATTTGGTGTCAGCGTTGAGCATGAACATTATATCTGGATCTTGTTTGATGCGAGACGGTTATTCATTTAAATCAGAGAATAATGGTTGTTCTATTTATATGAGTAATATCTTTTATGGTCATGCACCCTTGAAGAGTGGTCTATTTTTGTTGAATCTCGATAGTAGTGATACACATATTCATAATATTGAAGCCAAAAGATGCAGAGTTGATAATGATAGTGCAACTTATTTGTGGCACTGTTGTTTAGGTCATATTGGTATAAAGCGCATGAAGAAACTCAATACTGATGGACTTTTGGAACCACTTGATTATGAATCACTTGGTACTTGCGAACCATGCCTCATGGGCAAGATGACTAAAACGCCGTTCTCTGGAACTATGGAGCGAGCAACAGATTTATTGGAAATCATACATACAGATGTATGTGGACCGATGAATGTTGAGGCTCGCGGCGGGTATCGTTATTTTCTCACCTTCACAGGTGATTTAAGCAGATATGGGTATATCTACTTAATGAAACATAAGTCTGAAACATTTGAAAAGTTCAAAGAATTTCAGAGTGAAGTTGAAAATCATCGTAACAAGAAAATAAAGTTTCTACGATCTGATCGTGGAGGAGAATATTTGAGTTACGAGTTTGGACTTCATTTGAAACAATGCGGAATAGTTTCGCAACTCACGCCACCCGGAACACCACAGCGAAATGGTGTGTCCGAACGTCGTAATCGTACTTTACTAGATATGGTGCGATCTATGATGTCTCTTACCGATTTACCGCTATCGTTTTGGGGTTATGCTTTAGAGATGGCCGCATTCACGTTAAATAGGACACCATCTAAATCCGTTGATACGACGCCTTATGAAATATGGTTTGGCAAGAAACCAAAGCTGTCGTTTCTTGAAGTTTGGGGCTGCGATGCTTATGTGAAAAAGCTTCAACCTGATAAGCTCGAAGCCAAATCGGAAAAATGTGTCTTCATAGGATACCCAAAAGAGACTGTTGGGTACACCTTCTATCACAGATCCGAAGGCAAGACTTTTTTGCTAAATTTGGAATCTTTCTAGAGAAGGAGTTTCTGTCGAAAGAAGTGAGTGGGAGGAAAGTAGAACTTGATGAGGTAACTGTACCTGCTCCCTTATTGGAAAGTAGTTCATCGCAGAAACCGGTTCCTGTGACACCTACACCAATTAGTGAGGAAGTTAATGATGATGATCATGAAACTTCAGATCAAGTTGTTACTGAACCTCGTAGGTCAACCAGAGTAAGATCCGCACCAGAGTGGTATGGTAATCCTGTTCTGGAGGTTATGTTACTAGACCATGACAAACCTACGAACTATGAAGAAGCGATGGTGAACCCAGATTTCGTAAAATGGCTTGAGGCCATGAAATCTGAGATGGGATCCATGTATGAGAACAAAGTGTGGACTTTGGTTGACTTGCCCGATGATCGGCAAGCCATTGAGAATAAATGGATCTTCAAGAAAAAGACTGACGATGACGGTAATGTTACTGTCTACAAAGCTCGACTTGTTGCGAAAGGTTTTCGACAAGTTCAAGGGATTGACTACGATGAGACTTTCTGACCTGTAGCGATGCTTAAGTCTGTCTGAATCATGTTAGCAATTGCCGCATTTTATGATTATGAAATTTGGCAGATGGATGTCAAAACTGGATTCCTGAATTGATTTCTAGAAGAAGAGTTGTATATGATGCAACCGGAAGGTTTTGTCGATCCAAAGGGAGCTAACAAAGTGTGCAAGCTCCAGCGATCCATTTATGGACTGGTGCAAGCCTCTCGGAGTTGGAGTAAATGCTTTGATAGTGTGATCAAAGCATTTGGTTTTATACAGACTTTTGGAGAAGCCTGTATTTACAAGAAAGTGAGTGGGAGCTCTGTAGCATTTCTGATATTATATGTGGATGACATATTGCTGATTGGAAATGATATAGAATTTCTGGATAGCAGAAAGGGATACTTTAATAAGAGTTTTTCAATGAAGGACCTCGGTGAAGTTGCTTACATATTGGGCATCAAGATCTATAGAGATAGATCAAGACGCTTAATTGGACTTTCACAAAGCACATACCTTGACAAAGTTTTGAAGAAGTTCAAAATGGATCAAGCAAAGAAAGGGTTCTTGCCTGTGTTACAAGGTGTGAAGTTGAGTAAGACTCAATTCCCGACCACTGCAGAAGATAGAGAGAAGATGAAAGATGTTCCCTATGCTTCAGCCATAGGCTCTATCATGTATGCAATGTTGTGTACCAGACCTGTTGTGTGCCTTGCTATAAGTTTGGCAGGGAGGTACCAAAGTAATCCAGGGGTGGATCACTGGACAGCGGTCAAGAACATCCTGAAATACCTGAAAATTACTAAGGATATGGTTCCCATTTATGGAGGTGACAAAGAGCTCATCCTAAATGGTTGCGTTGATGCAAGCTTTGACGCTGATCCGGACGATTCTAAATCACAAAACGGATACGTGTTTATATTGAACGGTGGAGCGGTCAGTTGGTGCAGTTCTAAACAAAGTGTCGTGGCGGGATCTACGTGTGAAGCGGAGTACATAGGTGCTTCGGAAGCAGCAAATGAAGGAGTCTGGATGAAGGAGTTCATATCCGATCTAGGTGTCATACCTATTGCATCGGGTCCAATGAAAATCTTTTGTGACAATACTGGTGCAATTGCCTTGGCAAAGGAATCCAGATTTCACAAGAGAACCAAGCACATCAAGAGACGCTTCAACTCAATCCGAGATCTAGTCCAGGTGGGAGACATAGAAATTTGCAAGATACATACGGATCTGAATGTTGCAGACCCGTTGACTAAGCTTCTTCCACGAGCAAAACATGATCAACACCAAGGCTCCATGGGTGTTAGAATCACTGTGTAATCTAGATTATTGACTCTAGTGCAAGTGGGAGACTAAAGGAAATATGCCCTAGAGGCAATAATAAAGTTATTATTTATTTCCTTATATCATGATAAATGTTTATTATTCATGCTAGAATTGTATTAACCGGAAACATAATACTTGTGTGAATACATAGACAAAAGAGTGTCACTAGTATGCATCTACTTGACTAGCTCGTTGATCAAAGATGGTTATGTTTCCTAGCCATTGACATGAGTTGTCATTTGATTAACGGGATCACATCATTAGGAGAATGATGTGATTGACTTGACCCATTCCGTTAGCTTAGCACTCGATCGTTTAGTATGTTGCTATTGCTTTCTTCATGACTTATACATGTTCCTATGACTATGAGATTATGCAACTCCCGTTTACCAGAGGAACACTTTGTGTGCTACCAAACATCACAACGTAACTGGGTGATTATAAAGGTGCTCTACAGGTGTCTCCAAAGGTACTTGTTGGGTTGGCGTATTTCGAGATTAGGATTTGTCACTCCGATTGTCGGAGAGGTATCTCTGGGCCCACTCGGTAATGCACATCACTTAAGCCTTGCAAGCATTGCAACTAATGAGTTAGTTGTGGGATGATGCATTACGAAACGAGTAAAGAGACTTGCCGGTAACAAGATTGAACTAGGTATTGAGATACCAACGGTCGAATCTCGGGCAAGTAACATACCGATGACAAAGGGAACAACGTATGTTGTTATGCGGTTTGACCGATAAAGATCTTCGTAGAATATGTGGGAGCCAATATGAGCATCCAAGTTCCACTATTGCTTATTGACCGGAGACATGTCTCGGTCATGTCTACATAGTTCTCGAACCCGTAGGGTCCGCACGCTTAAAGTTTTGATGACGGTTATATTATGAGTTTATGTGTTTTGATGTACCAAAGATAGCTCAGAGTCCCGGAAGTGATCACGGACATGACGACGAGTCTCGAAATGATCGAGACATAAAGATTGATATATTGGACGACTATGTTTGGACACTGGAAAGGTTCCGGATGATTTCGAACATTTATCGGAGTACGAGGGGTTATTGGAAACCCCCCACCCCCGGAACTAATGGGCCTTGTTGAGCCCTAGTGGAGAGAGAGAGAGGGGCCGGCCAGGGCAAGAGGCGCGCCCGCCCCCTCCCCTTGAGTCCGAATAGGACAAGGAATGGGGCGGCGCCCCCCTTGCCTTTCCCCTCTTCCACTCCTTCCTTCCCCTCCTCCTTAGACTAGGAAAGGGAGGGCAAACCTACTTGGAGTAGGTTTCCCCCTCCTAGGGCGCACCACCCCCTTGGTCGGCCCTCTCCTCCTCCCCCCTTTATATACGGAGGAGGGGGCACCCCATAGACACAACAATTGATCTCTTGATCTCTTAGACGTGTGCGGTGCCCCCCTCCACCATAATCCACCTCGATAATATCGTAGTGGTGCTTAGGCGAAGGCCTGCATCGGTAGAACATCAACATCGTCACCACGCCGTCATGCTGACGAAACTCTCCCTCAACACTCGGCTAGATCGGAGTTCGAGGGACGTCATCGAGCTGAACATGTGCTGAACTCGGAGGTGTCGTGCGTTCGGTACTTGATCGGTCGGATCGTGAAGACGTACGACTACATCAACCGCGTTGTGCTAACGCTTCCGCTTTCGGTCTACGAGGGTACGTGGACAACACTCTCCCCTCTCGTTGCTATGCATCACCATGATCTTGTGTGTGCGTAGGAAAATTTTGAAATTACTACGTTTCCCAACAAGTAAAGCTTTGCCATCTGAATGTCAAGCCCATAGAAGGTCAGCATGTTTTGTTCCTTCTGCGCAAGCAAGATTGATGAACAAATTATTAGTTTTTTCGCAGCAAAAACTTGTCTGACTAAGAAAGATTTGCTTTAGTAATCATGTTATTTTGTCTTACGACAGGTGATAGAGCTATACCCGGTTACCCATTGTCTCCTGGTTCTCTGTCTGCCTCCTAGTTTTGACGTAGGAGTTTACCTGGCTGACAAACCAGTGTGGGTTTTGTCTCTCACTTACGAAGTTCTTCTTGAGCACATAGTTCATGCTCTCACTGGGTTGTGTGGACGTCATTTTGGCACAAAAACTTTCTTTGAAGTAAGCTGATATCCATCTCTCGCGCTCGTTCCACCTTGCCACCATCGTGGCATCATCATGGAGGTTGTACTTATCCATGAGTGCTTTCCAGGCAGCCTCAAACTCAGTTGGCATGAGGGGCCAGTTGAGGATTGTTGTGAATTCATCCTTAAAGGTTTCGTGGAGGTTGTACAGGTAAGCGAGGTGTTCCCTGTACTTGTTCATAATGTGCCAGCGGCACAACTTGTGTATTGTGTTCCCGAAAGCATCTGGGATCGCCAAAGCCATTGCTGGGCACTGGTCTGGTAATAAGAAAAGAGACGTCGAGTGGTCAGCAGATGGTAGTGCATATATACAAATAGAATTGACACAACAATTTTACTATGTTATTTTCCTTGGGGCGGTGGCGGTTGTACCTGTGAGGATGCATGTAGGAGCAAGCAAAGAATATGAACAGCCATCTAAATGAATATGCATCCTCATCTCTTATCAGGGAGAAAGCAAAGAATGTGGTCTGTAAGTGGTTGTTAGTACCCACAAACACCCCAAGTGGCATATGGTACTTGTTGGTCTTATATGTGGTGTCAAACGTTACACAGTCACTAAAGTCTTGATATGCCCCTCGGCAGCTTGTGTTTTGCCCAGAATATGTTCTTAACTCTGTCAGACGCATCAAGTTGTATGTCGCAGAAGAATTCCCTGTTTATCGCTTTCATCTCCCTAAAGAAGTTCACAGTCTCTAGGACATTGTCCACATCATCCATCCTTGAATTGTTTGCTTTGCTGCATACTAAAAGTGAACAGTCATTCAAAAATGCATGTTGAACTAGCATCAGGTCATGCGTTGCATAATATGTTTGTACTGATAGAGGAAAAAAGACGGAGGGGGTTTATGGGAGGAGAACAAGTTTGTACTTACATGTTAATTAGGTCTTTGGCATTCATTTCAAGGAAGTAGCTACCGGGGTCATCGCCGCCCAGTATGCTCATGATTTGTGCATGTTCAATGCCTTTGAACTGCAAGTACTTGACGTACTCCAAGATTGTTTGGTCAAAGTTTTTGTGGGAGTGCAAGAAGAAAAGCATTTACGACAAGTGTTCCATCCTTTTCCCTCTTCAACCTCATTTTAGCCACACAGTTAGTCCTGGCTGTGGTCTTGTTCCGCTGTCTATTTGCTTCTGACACCTTCGATTCATAGACTCCATAGCACGTGCAATAAAGGTAGACTCTGGTGTTAACCTTGGAGCCTTCCCTGATAGAAAAACCCGCATGCTTTGCATAGAGGTTGTAGAAGTCCTTTGCTTCTTTGAAAGTTTCAAAGCGCATCTCTAGCCTTGGCAGAAGTAAGCTTCAATGTTAGGTGGTTGCACGCAACAATGAGCAAACAAAAACGCAGTTATGAAAATGTTAGATGGGGTGGACACAGTACTAGGGTATGGACTGTGCTTGTATGTTTTTCTGAATGGATACTTACATGTGTATAACTCTGTGCTACCTCCGGTGCTTGCTGTTCACCCTGGTGTATGGGCACGGGTGGTGTCACCCTCGGCACATGCAACAATACATCTCTTGGAGGGAGCAATGTTGATGAAGCTCTCCATCTCTCATTGTACGGCCGTATTCCCTCAGATTCGTTGTGAGGTTGCTCCTGTCTATATGGCTCATATCTTCTACTTAACACCCTGCTAGAGTGGCCAACATTTCTATCTCTTTGGCTTGGTCTTCTCGTCGCAACCTCTTTTGTAGCACGGATGATTGATGTTGAAGGAACGACTGGTGGAAGCCTGTGTGTCCTTGCCTTTCTGCATGCGCTAGGGAAGGAAAACATCTGTTATTGGGGAAATTGTTGACCTTGTTGCACCCCAGCAGTGGCAAAGCTTGTATTCGCAGATATCGGTGTTTGCTGCATAGAAGAACTAGTCCGTGCTTCTGATGATTCTGGTGTAGCTTGAAATCTGCCTGTATTGTTGAAGTATCGAGGTGCTATTTCTGGTGTTACCCAACCAGGCGGTGCCCCATATCTACTTGGCTCATCAAACCCTCACTGCGTGTGCCACCTTGCATGTTTCTGCAATGACATTCAACATTTTTGGGATTAATCTTTTCTGTATTTTCTCGTATACATGATATGGGTAACATGTCATGCACTGAAGGTAATGTACAAGTTGAACTTGCATCGCTGGGCGTTATTAAACTTTGTTGTCTATTTTGTATCTGATTTAGTTTGAGTCGAACTGATGAATGGACATGTTCAGCACTGATGTACTGATTTCAGCACTGATGCATCTGTTATGGACAGTTTTTTTTATCTTTTTCCCTATAACTGATGCATAAACATTTGGTGCAGTGCTTGTAAACTGAACATTGAACTTCGGAGCAGTATGCATATGCATATATATATATATGCATATATATATATGCATATATATATATATATATATGCATATATATATATATATATAACTGATGCATGTCTTCTCTTTTTTTCATCTAGATTTTATGCAAGTACATTAGAAGTACTCCTAGTTTATGTATCATTGAACTTACTGTGTAACAAGTGTATATTTTTTTCAACAACATTCTTTTACTCGTTCGAACTGATGCAACTACACAACATGTACTATTAGGAATAACAATATACAATTTGCAGTGGTACCTGAACCTTATATAAAGCCTAGTAGCTACTTGGACTGATGCATAAGTTTATGTTTTTTGACTTGAACTAAAGCTAGCATATTAGAGGTACTGACAGTAACCTCAACATCCAAATTGTGCATCAAGTGGCAGGGGTGTAATGAACTGATGCAAGCATTTGCAATGTACTATCAGCTCCTGCACCATGGGAACATGTGTCACTAATGCAGCACACATGTAGTACTAATGAATATAATAGTGTAACATGTAGGCAGAGCACAGTGTGTGCAATTTTTAAATTGAATCTTCTGCATAGAAAGACTGATGAACTGACACAAACGTGGTATTTTTCTTCAGGCAAACCCAGACATGAAAATATTTTTTGAACTGATCGTTTGTGCTTCAATAGCAATCAGGCAGATTCAATTTTGAGGAAAATTAGTGTGGGAAGCAGACATCACCTCCAGAGGCATGTTCTCGGATCTGACTTCTTCTTCTTCCTCTCGTGGGCGACGTACTGGCATAATCTTGGAAGGCAGCGCCATTGATGCAGGAAAGGAGCTTGGGGAGACGATGGTGCTCCTGCTTGTGGTGGAGCTCCGGCGATGAGGTCCGGGGAAGCAGCGGCTGGTGGCGGAGATCACGGATCCGTTGAAGGAGCTGCAGCAAGGGGGAGGCTGGTGGCGGAAATCACGGATCCGTCGAAGGAGCTCCGGCGAGGGGGAGGCGGGAGGCGGGGATCACGGCACCACCGAAGGAGCTCTAGCAAGGGGGAGGCGGGAGGCGAGGATCACGGCCCAGCGAGGGAGCCCCGGTGAGGGAGGGAGCTAGGAGGCGGGGAGGTAGGAGTTGGAGGTTGGAGACTCCTAGGCGATAGGAGTGCTCTGGTGAGAAATCAACTTGTGATTTGCCCTGAGAAAGATTCTAAAGGTTTGGAGACCGCCTCAAGGTCTACCACTAGTGGTTGGAAAATGCCTTCGTGGTTTTGTCTCAAAGGTAGAATACGTTTATCCTTCGTGGCGTTGGTGTGCCTTCGTGGTAACATCCACCTCTCTGATGGTGACTAGCTTCTCTCCAAGGAAGTGAACATCGGGATACATCCTCGTCTCCGTGTCTTCGATTATCTCCAAACCTAGCCACTACTTGTGGTTTACTTTGATCTCTTGACCTTGCATTCACTATATATTGTTGTCTTCATTATATTGTGTTGGCTAGTTTCCTCGTAGAGATTATTTAGGCCCACACTTTATATTCTGCAATTCATACTTGCTCTATTGATATATCTTGTGATTAGTGTGAATTGCTAACATGTGTGATACATTTCCATAGCTTGTGATATTGCTCAAGTAAGTTTGTGTAACTTACTTTTGCGTGTTAGTATCCTTGTTATGTTCATCTTGTTTAGATTAAGTTGTTGGTGCACTTAGTTGAGCCTAGTATATTTAGGATTTGTGCTCGAAAAGTATCCGCGTAGTTTATTTACGCATTAGGATAAAAACGAATATGTAGAAGTTTTTAAAATGCCTATTCACCCCCTCTAGACAACATTGTGGTCCTTTCAACAACAATAAGATATGTGTCTCGTCCCTTTTCCCTTTCTGTCACTGTGATATAGATCACCGCAAGATTAAAACCCACAACAATGCACCACTCCCTCTAAAGAAATACCCATAAAACTTGGCCAAAGAAGATAGATAAATCAGAGAGCATGCAAAGCTATTTAATTATGCAACAAAGAAACTTCAAAAGATTCAATTGATTTTAATGAACAATCGGATCATAAAGAGACAATTCATCATATCCCAACGAAGACACCATCGATTACATCAAATTGATCTTTATCATGTGAGGCAGCTCATGGGAACTTGGTATTTAAGAGAGAGAGAGAGAGAGAGAGAGAGAGAGAGAGAGAGAGAGAGAGAGAGTCATATAGCTACTGCTATGGATCCAAAGGTCCTAAGGAAACTACTCACACATGGTCATGGAGGCAACAAGGTAATGTATAAGCCTTCCGTGGTGGATTCCCCTTGCCGCACGGTGTTGTAATATGCCTCACATTGGATCTCCTAGGAATAGAAACTTGCGGTGGTGGAAAAAATCAGAGAAAAATCTTGCGAAGCGTTTCATGAAATATGGGATTTATAGGTGGAATAATGGGTGAAAGGCGGTGCACACAGGTGCGGGCAAGGCCCTGGCCACACCTCATGCTTGTGTGGAGGCCATGTGGGTCCTCTCGTCTGCCTCCAGTGCTTTTTGGAACCTTCGTGCCAAAAAAATATATTAGATCCTTAGGTTTTTTATCTCTGTAGATATTGATTTTCTGTAAGTAAAAAACTTGTAGAAAACAACAATTGATATTGGGCACCAGATTAATAGGTTAGTCCAGAAAATTAATATAAAATGCTATAAAAACCATACTATAGTGATATTATAATAGCATTAAATAATCAAAAATTATAGATATGTTTGAGACGTATCACATGGTATTTTTATGATCAATATAAAAACAAGGTACGCAAGTCTAACTAAAATATGGCGTTGACTCGATCCTGATTTGCACATCATTTAAACTAAAAAGATACATCTATATCTCTCACATTCCTTCTCTCTACAAATATTCAAATCTAGCCAGAAATATACTTCCAAGGAAAACACGCCCATTATAGATTTCTGTTTTAGGAATTAGCATCTACTTATTGGCGGCTTGGAGCCATTAATAAGTTTCTAAATCCACATGTCTTTCTTTGCTTCGTTGTAGTCTACATAATTCATTGCCAAGGAGAGGAAGATGGGAGTGTTTGAGCAAAAAGCCACGGGTTCCTCTCTAACTCCACTATCAAGGTTAGTTTATACTCTTTGCATACAAATTATTTGGTCCTTTTGCCTGCCAACATCCATTTTGTTTAACGAGATACTTCAGATGTAGTGATCTTGTTCAATTTAGCGCATTTTTATAGATATCATAAAAAACGTGCTCAATAGGTTTCTCTCATAAAAAATGTGCTCGTCATAACAAGCTAAACACATTGACCTTTTTATGAGATATATAAAAACATGCTCAATTGGACGTGATCACTATATCTGAAGTATCTCCTTAGTTAAAAAACATATCTCAAGCATCTCGTTAAATAAAGGATGTTGAAGGGCATAAAAAAGATAAAGATAAAAACTACTTCATAACCATGGTAAACAAAGAACATTTCTCTCCAAGCAAGGAAGGAACAACTAACGTGTAAGCAGAGACTATAAATTGACCTTGTTAATGGAGGTGGAAAGGGATCCCGTGCATTTTTGTTCAAACACTTCGCTCTTACTCTGCTCGGAAACGAAATATGTAGACTAAAACGAAATAAATAAAGGCATGTGAAATTAGAAAATTATTATTGGCTCCTAGGTGCCACTAAGAAGAGGCTAATTTCTAAAAAGAAAATTATTATGGTGCATTTTTCCTTAAAAGTTTATTTCTTGGTAGATCTCAATCTTTCTGGAAACAAGGAATTTGGGAGACATAGAGGTATCTTTTCAGTTTAAATGTTGTGCAAATTAGTACCGAGTCAACAACATATTTGAATTAGACTTCTCTACCTTGTTTTGACTAGTATGCGTGCACATGCAACACATGTTAACCTTTGAAAAAGTAGTTCATGGTTTATAAAATTTAAAATATTTCTTGGAAAAGATATAAATGAAATTAATACATAATAGCATGTCATTGAAATTGTATTATCAGAAGTGAGACACCATTGTGATCCGCTTTGTGAACAAACTAATTTCGGAGATGAATTTACACATGATCAATAGAATTTACACATGATCAACAAATCAGTTCTGAGCACATGCAAGAGTTGATGATATATTTACATAATTTTTCATTATTTATTAGGTCTTGAAATGACGTCTATAACAAATTGACACAAAGAATAAATTTTTAGGGAAATAAATAAATACAAAAGCGGTGCTAACGGGCTTTATAATTTGCATTCATGTGCCTACACGAATCTTCTCTTACCATGTTATCAGTTTGTGAGGAAATTAGACCCAAACAACAATGGAGACATTACATTTAGACAGGCAAAGGTTTTGATATCATTAGGGAATACCTATTTCACAATTGACTAAAAACTAATTAGCAATCATTCAATTATGCCAGCTAGGAGAAGAATGAAAGCCACAAGTCATGAATGATCCAGTAGTAAACTGTGCCATCAAAAAGTGCGAACCTATCTAATGATATCCACAAGCCCGTGATTATTGCCCTACAGGTTTCTCTCTTTCTCTTTGAACATTGTGGTTAAGGAATAATAAAGTTGGAGATAAAGGACAAGTAAATTCAAAAAAGATACAGGTGTGAAGGTCTGCCCAAAAAGTGACACTAGTCCATGTTGAGATTTCAACACGAATCACAACACTGATTCAAACAAAACAATTATTATCTTAACATAAATACACCTTCTTTTTGAAGGTAAGAGAAATATACCCTTCTATTCCCGTATGCCGCTCTCCATAATTGACATGTTGTAATATGCAAATTTAATAAATATGTTATAAACAGATTGATCTCGATAGAGCCGAATCGCTAACCTTCACGCATGGAAAAAGTGATACCCCGTACAAAATCAAAAGTGTAGGCAAAACTACAAATCCAATTCATTCAGGAAATGAAAAAGTGCCCCTAAAAAATTAGTGAAAGATTGGCACTAGGTGAATTACAAATAATAAAATGAAGCGTAAGATAATAGCATCGAGCGGATGGAGGCAAAATTTCGTGTTTTGACCCTTTTTGCGAACAAAATCGGGATCTGACCTCAGTTCGGAAAATTTTCGGGATCTGACCCTTTTGCCTACCGCCAGAGGGCCTGGCGGTAGGGTTGCGTGTCCTACCGCCAGGCCCTACGGCGGTAGGCCCTATGACGGCGACTGACGGCCGTTTGACATGTGCTGACGTGGAAAAGGGCCTACCGCCATCCACTATGGCGGTAGGTTACTGAACCTTACCGCCACAGCCTCTGGCGGTAGGCTCCTGTGTTGTGGATAAGGTGGGGAGGGGCTGGTTTGTGGGCCCCACCACCACTCTTCTTCCCCACTCTTCTTCTTCCTCGTGCTGAGCTCCTCTTCCTCCTCTCTCCCCCTCACAAACCCCCCGTAGATCCACTCCATTTGCTTGGGATTTCATCGGTGGATCCGGAGCATTTTCATCACCCAAGGTACCTCCCCCATTCCCCCTTCTTTTGATTGGTTGAGATCTTTGTTTTGTGTTGATTTGGTCAATTTATTGCAAACCCTAGGTGTTGATGTTGTTGTGTGCATTTATGATGCATTTATGATGCATTTATGGCTATGGTTGTGGTTATGTTAGGGGTTGGTGTTAGGGTTAGGGTTAGGGATGTTGGGTGGTTATGTTGGGGGTTAGGGTTGTAGTGGTTATGTTAGGGGTTATGGTTAGGGTTAGTGGCTAATGGTTAGGTTAACTTTAGTATGAATAGTACTTACGCAAAATTTCGTTCATTTGTCCATTTGTGTTGGTTGGATGACATATATGGATGGATTATATTGTTCCCATTTTCTTAGATGCATAAGCTCGTAAACGTTCAATATTTGGACAAGTCGAAATTTATGCTTGGAAATGACGATGAAGGGGAAGAGGCTATGGTTTTTGACCCAAGTCCAAGCTTTGATGATCTTGTAGTTCAAGTGAGAAGCGTCTTACATTGGAATAACCCAAATGCCGAGGTTAAGCTTATTGGGAGGTATGACGTTGGATTGGGAGTAAAGTCCCGATTAAAGAGTATGCCAATCACCTCGCAATTGCATTGGAATGTGTACAAGGAAAAAGTAGACGCATCACAAGACAAGACTCTTGAGATCTTTGCCACAAAGGTTGATCCTCCTCCTCCTTTGCAAATTGATCTCAACCGCAATGCATCCTCCCCCATGCATGATGACAGTGCCGAGGTGTATGTCCCCAATTCTTCTAGCCAACCACCAAGTAGCCAACCCAATGAAGATCATATCAACGCTAGCGCCATAGTACTCCGTCATGATGCTATTCCTCATGTTGAAGAAGATGCTATTCCTCATGTTGATGATGATGCTATTGTTGCTCGAGAGGAGGAGGATGTTTACTCGGAGAATGAAGAGATCCATTACAATCCAATTGGTAACTTGGATGTCATTGTGCAGCAACAAGACATGGACCATACCCTCCCTTATAACCGTATGTGTGGGTATAACTTGGATGACGAGGGCCCGGAGGAAGAGTTGGATGAGGATGGGTTGACTGCGCAAGAAAACAAAATCTACAAGAAGGTGACCGGCAAGGAGAGAGGGCCGCCTTTGTTTAGAGATGTGAGTCTTGCGGACAATGCAGTCGTTGATGGTGGGATGAGATTATGGTTGTCCGAGCCAACGTCGTGCCCCAAATTCAGTGATCCTCGACCAAAAAATGAGGATGAGAATGCTCATTTAAAGAAAGGCATCAAGTTTGGTTCTTTGGTAGAGTTCAAGATATGGTTGTGTGACTATGCATTAGGAACCATAGGCCCTTTGTTGTTGGTCATTCAAATCAAAAACTTCGGTACACGGTCAAATGTGACAAAGAAGGTTGCAAATGGATGGTCCGCGGTAGAAAAATCAAAGAAACCGGGCAATGGGTCTTGAAGAGTCATTTTGGCACTCACACGTGCGTACCCCCGGACAAGGCCGACCAAAGCAAAGGACACCGTCAACTCACGTCGGAGTATCTAGGATATAAATTGTTGCATCAAATAGCACATGATCCAACAGTGAAGGTCAAGTTTCTCATGTCTTCGATTGAGGAACAATTCGGACACCCGGTCAAGTACGGGAAGGCATGGATGGCGAAGGCAAACACTATTAGGATGTTGCATGGTGATTATGAGGCCGCATATAACATTCTTCCCAAGATGTTGGCAGCCATTGCTCATCGAAACCCGGGAATGCGCCATCGGGTGGAGTCAATTAACGGAGTGTTTCGTCGTGCCTTCTGGAGCTTTGGACAATGCATTGAGGCATTCACGTATTGTCGCCCGGTGTTGTCTATAGATGGTACATTCTTGACCGGCAAATACAAGGGCACATTGATGGTGGCGATGGCCCACTCTTCAAATGATAACGTGTTGCCGGTGGCATTTGCCTTGGTGCCTTCGGAGCACGATGATAATTGGGAGTGGTTTATGGGGCATGTGAGAACCAAGGTGATAGGCATGCGAGAGGTATGCATTATATCGGATCGTCATCATGGGATTCTCAAATCAATAGACGTTGATATTCCCGGTCTTCCAAAGCTTCAACACCGTTGGTGCATGAGACACTTTGTTGCAAACTTTTACCGGGCATGCAAGAGCAAGGAGTTTTGCAAAGACCTTACCCTTGTTTGCGTTGCATTCAACACCGCCACATTCGAGACCCGATATGATAAACTCCTCAAGGCTTTGGAGAAGAACAAAGGGGGGAAAGAATTCTTGGTTAGGCACTTTCCGGAGAAGGAAAAGTGGTCACGCGCTTACGATGAAGGAGGTATGCGATATGGGGACATGACAAGCAACATGGTGGAATGCTTCAACAATGTGTTGAAGGGTGTCCGTTCCTTGCCAGTGACCGCAATACTCAAGTACACTTTCATCAAGCTCAATGAGTACTTCCTAAAGCATTCTGCAAGCACGGCCAACTGGATTGGGGAAAAGATGGACTATCCATTAAAGGTTCATGATTGGTTGTTGCATCAAGCGCGCAAGTCTACCAAACAACAAGTGATCACATATAATGAAAAAGAAATGATCTATCAAATCGATGAGCCGGGTGGGACAACAAGGGACGGTAGGCCTTACGGTGGAGTTGCTTACGAGGTGCGCATGAAAACCCGTTGGTGCCAGTGTGAGAGGCCACACAAGTATCATTGGCCTTGCTCGCATTTGATGACCACAGCACGGGTGAGAAACATGAACGTATCCGATGGCACAACGGTGCGGTTGCACGAGTTTACATTGGAACGAACAAGGTTGACGTGGGCGCCTTGGTTCAATCCTTTCCTTGATGCCTCACAGTGGCCTCAGTATGTTGGGCCAGACATTGTGCCAGATCCCGCACTCATGGTGCCTATGAGGGGAAGAAGAAGAAAGAAGAGATTCCGGAGTGACATGGATGATCTAGCTGGATACACCGGAATGAAGCAATTTGGTAGTGGTCATTTCATGGAGCCACCGGAAAACAACAATCGTGGAGAATGCAATGACACAGGACACAACGTTAGGACATGCAAGAAACGAAGAACCAACACGGGCACTAGTCAAACACGTGGATGGAGCAGTAGCCTTGGAGGAGGCCGTGGCCGTGGAGGAAGGGCTAGCATTGGAGGGGGTCGCGGCCGTGGAGGAAGGACTAGCCTTGGTGGGAGCCGTGGCCGTGGGGGGGCGGTCGGGTACCGGTGGCCGTGGTCGTAGGACGAGAAGGGTTGACAGAGGAAGGCCTATTGACATCTTGCTTAACCCACATGGTTGAAATAAGGTGAATGGTATTTGTTATTTGGTCTTGTTTATTTGTTTTTTGCATACATACATGTTTTTTTACTTTACTAACTACCAAGTTTGTCTTTATAGGCATGGCTTCATCCGGTTCCGTGACGAGGCCACCGTGTGCTAACCGCGAGGATATGCCGGACAAGTGGACAGATGCCGAGTTGGATAAGGTGAAGGACAAAGATATGAGAACTCCATCATGTTGGTGTGGAGATGTTTGCAAAGTTAAGGTATCCACCGACCGCAACAAATCATGGACGGATGGAAGAAGATATTTTGTTTGTCCCAACTATGCCTACGATCGTCCTCGTCCAGCTCACGCCTATGATGTACCACCGGTGAGTTGTTGAAGTTCAAACATGTCGTAAACCATTGAATCTATCTTACTAATGACCACATTTGTTCTTTATTCATACCTAGTCGCCGCCTCCACTTTGTAAGTACTTCACATGGATAGATCAAGATGTGCCAGAAGATGTTAAGAAAGATCAACTTCGAGATTGTCTACGGAGGCAGCGGTTGTTTGAAGAAGCATTTCAGAGAGGCTTGGATGAATAGCGTCGTGAAAAGGAGAGGATGGAGCGCAAGAAGCGTGAAGAGGAGAGGGCACGCAAGGAGAAGATTGCTCGTCAAGAGGAGAGAGCAAGAAAGCTTGCAAGGGCTCGTGAAGCCCAAGAGGAGGATGAGGCACGCGACAAAAAAGGAAAATGGCCTCGTGTGACCCAATAAGGCCTTCGGTTCAAAAATCTAGTCACGAACTACGCCTTCGATTCGAGAAACATGTGATGAACTATGTCTTTGATTTGTGATACCTATCATGAACTATGTAATTTATTTGTGAAACCTGTGATGAACTACGTCTTCGATTTGGTGAAACTATGCCATGAACTATGTTTGTTTTGCTGTTGCTGTGACCTGATTTGTCTTGAAGTGAAGAAGAGGAAAAATAGAGCAAACACTGCTCTGCTTTGCACCCTACCGCCAGACAACATGGCGGTAGGATTTGACAACTTACCGCCGAAGGTTACCGCGGTAGGTTGGTGAAATGTACTATGGCCGAAACGGTCCCCTGTCCTGCGGTACGGTTGTCCACCCTACCGCCAAGCGTCTCGGCGGTAAGGCCTACCGCCAGGGACCATGGCGGTAGGGTTGTCCATATTACCAGCCATTTTTCTGTGACCAATTCAGCCACTATTTTTATGGTAGGGTTGGTCAACCTACCGCCGGATCCTATGGCGGTAGGGTGGCAAAATGTACTGTTACCGAAACGGTCCCCTGTTTGGCGGTAGGTTTGGCCACCCTACCGCCAGGGCCTATGGCGGTAGGGGTTAGGAAATTTGTTGGGTGATGTTCCTTTAAGCCCTTTGCCTTTGCATTTCTTACAAATTTCTGTGACCTAACCATCCAAAATAACATGCGAAAATGATGGAGTAGCGAAGACATACATAACTGAGCATAGTTCATTACATCCACAAATGACACTAGTTCAACTCACTTAAAACATCTAGAGACTCGAATGACATGAGTTCAAAATACAAAACTCAAACATGAGCATACACTTTCTACTTCGGAAAATAAGCTCCTAAACGCATAACACGCTCAATTTGTGCCTCACGATCAGGATTAGGCTTCAGTTGATGATCCTGAGAACCCGCCCAATTCTCCAACACACCTTTCCTTTTGCCGAACCAGGCCCATCGAGCACGGCGTTCCGGAATCTCTGACTTGCCTTGTGTGATTGCCCATCCAATGACCTGTCCGGGTTTCCTCAAGTCCAGCTCGCGGAATTCTTCTATGTTCGCAGAGAAAAAGATCTCCGTTGCCAAAGAATGCCTGCTAGCATATGCCTTCTCATGCAGCAGATCAAGTATCTTCTGTTTTTCTTTCACAACCCTACGAAAAACTTTTCTCTCCTTATGATCAGAAGGTTCCTCCATGAATGGATACTTTTGGAAATCCATCATGGCAGCAAACTCCTCATCATTGCTCTTGAACCATGCTTCAACCTCCCTCTTGATAGCAAGTTCTCGCTCCGGTAAAATCTTCTTAGACGCTGCAGCCAAACTCTTAGAT
The DNA here is from genome assembly GCA_032464435.1 of Aegilops umbellulata. Lineage (NCBI taxonomy): Eukaryota > Viridiplantae > Streptophyta > Magnoliopsida > Poales > Poaceae > Aegilops > Aegilops umbellulata. The sequence continues at coordinate 349,439,767 of CP136056.1, forward strand.
GCAATGCCACAACACTTCTCATATACTTTCTTCAACTGCTTCGGGGTCATGTTTTCCAACATTTTTTCCATGCTACATGAAATGGAACAAACCAAAACTCAAATCAAATGATACAATACAAACACAAAGCATAACTTATTTAGGCTACATAATGTTCTCACTGGTTCAAATGACATAGGTTACATAAACGATAAGGGTACATGCCATTACAGTCTAAATGACACTACAACATCATTTGTTTCAACCCCCTCTACTAGTCCATCAACAAGACATCTTTGTCGTACGGCCCGGGGTTGCAACAGATGACATCATTTCTTTCACGGACCCAAGCCCAACGAGTTGCCCGACTAAGTATCGCTAATGATGGTTGCCTAACTAGCCAATCAATGATCTGGCCAGGGTTGTTAAAGTCCATCTCATTCACTTCATCCCTTGTTCCACACAATGCAATTTGCCTTGCAAGAGCGCGTCTATGAATTTTCTCTTCCTTCTTGAGGTTGCTTATGTTTTTCTCTTTAGCTTGGTATAACTTAACTCTGGCATCGTCACACTTCGACACATAATACTTTGAAAAATTTCTACAAGCCACATTCAATGCATCAACGGCTTTGACCCACAAGTCCATCTTTTCCTTAATGACTGCACGTTCACGCTTCGCCGCCGCCTCCACGGAAGTCTCAACAAAGATGATTGATCCCATCCTACAAGTCGAGGTATTACTACAATGGTCATCCAAGGTAAAAATGCTAACCGTGTCTCGACAAAAACTTGAACCCTAGGAGTAGATCGAGCTATAATTCAAACTACTCTAACAAAACCCTAATTGAACTATAACCATAACGTTCGTCATATAGGCATTTACTTAAGCATAACCATAAACCCAACCTTAACCCTAACCATGTCATTAACCCTAACAAAACCCTAAATGATATTTCTTACTACCCAAACAATGCTACTGACACAATACATTGTCAAAGCACAAACATTACCCTAAATGCATCATATACAATGATTTCACCACAACAAAACCATGAACTACTTATTCCAACAAAATGAGCAAAATGCATGATTTGAACCAACCAAATGAAGGGGGGATGGGGGAGGTACCTTGGGTGATGCAAATGAGCTCGATCCACCGGCCAAATTTCAAGCAATGGACGGGGATCTAGTGGGTGATTTGGTGGGGGAGAAGAGGGGGAGAGAGTGAGAGCTCGAAAGAAGAGTGGGGTGAATGAGTGGGTGGGGGAGCAGCACAGCCCCCTCCTTCACAACCTTATCCAGGAACCTACCGCCAGCCATCCCGGCGGTAGGCTGCAAGAGCCTACCGCCGTAGGGTGTGGCGGTAGGTCCCTTTGCCACGTGTACACGGCCGTTAACGGCCAGACGGCGTCAGTAAACCTACCGCCACGAGGAGCGGCGGTAGCCTACACATATCTACCGCCACGGGGCCCGGCGGTAGCAAAAGGGTCAAATGTCGAAAATTTTCCAAATCGGGGTCAAATCCCGATTTTGTTCGCAACAAGGGTCAAAACACGAAATTTGGCCGCTGATGGACATTGCGTCAAGGGCGACCATACCAAAGGTAGGACTGGACAACCGAGAAAGGGACGACGTGCCCATGAGAAGCGGGGCAGGGCATACACCGCGTCAAGGCATCGTGGAAACCGTGTTGATGAATATGTGGGGCAAGTGCTGGGTGGGGGACGGGGGAGCGGGGCGTCTCTCTTTTTCAATCTGAGTGTGCGGCTTGTGTGCTTGAGGGATATCATGGTTACTCTATCCAGATGGGAATATATAGGATCGGAAGGCCGGAAAAGTGAGCGTTAATGGTGTCAATTTTGATCCATGGAATTATTCAACTTGAGTGCGTAATTCTCTCAACCTAGTGTAAATACCATCATTATGACTCCCGCAAGCACTCCCAAGTCCAACCATCACATCATATCTTGATCCTGCATCAATGTAGGTAGTTAATGCCTTCTCCGTAGAATTGCTAAAATTGAGGTTACCGGGAATATTTGGTGGGATAGCATGGTGCGCAGAGATCAATTAGGTTGAATGGCTTCCTATTTTAGGTTGATAATAATAACTATTAGTGACAAATATATGTTAATAATTAGTGGAGGTTTGGTGGGAATATTTTCTTCTGCCATAGAGTGGCCCGCCTATGTAATTACTCTCTCTCACACACACGCACACACATATATATAGGGTAGCCCTATTCTAAGCATGAGCGTAGAATAAGCTAGTAAATCTATGTATACAAAATCTAATAAAACTCTATATAAAATATAGTAATTCTGAAATATTTTTTCTACTATCCAAGTGTTGGTTATAAGCTATTCTAATGCGTTTTTCGAGACTGCCTTTGACTATTGACAAGATTCATAGTATATGAGATGTATAATGTGAAAACTGTATATGGATAAAGGGAGTAGTAATCACCCGCAAAAAAAGAGTGAATTGCAAAAAACCACTACATTTGAAGTTCGCTCTCGGATTTGCCACCACATTCTTTGTGCGCCCCAAAAATCTACCATTTTTCTTGCTAATTTCCCAATAAACACTGATGACTAATTTTGGGCGAGTTAATCCAATTTCTGCCATACCGGGCCCGCTGGTCATTGCCATGTGGCACTAAGAGTCAACACAAATGGTATTGACTGTTAGGTTAAAGGAGGGCCCACCCGTCAATGTCTCTGCCAGCATATGCGGCACACGCACAGAAGGACTGCCGGAGCCCGGAGGTGCTCATCCGCACGGTGCTCTGCTCATGCAGCCGCCGCCGCTGACCACTGCAAGAGGCGAGCTCCTCCTTCCCCACACGCCATTAACAGCTAGTCTCCTCCCCGTCTTCGTCACTGGTTCCAACCTGGACGCACGAGATCCATGGGAGCCAGAGAGAGCAGCCACCATTGTTGTCGAAGCGGGGAAGTTGTCCTGCTCGTCGGTGAAGCGTCGGTAAGGTTGGAGGCGACGCTGCAGCGCCGGACCAGGGACCCCAAGGCGCGGCTGGTCGTCCTTGTCCGGGACCCTACACACGCTGCTTCGGCAGCCCGTCCCGCACCGCCTCATTAGGGATGGCAATGGGGACAATCCCCTATGGGGATACCTACAACATCCCCATCCCCATCTATTCTCTATCATCCCATCCCCATCCCCGTTTACATGACTGGGGATGAAATTTCCCCATACCCATGCCCCACTGGGAAACGGGGCCCCATTAGGGTCCCCATCCCCATAAACAAATACTCATATACATAATATGACACCGTATAATCAACATACATACATGGTGTTGTCCTTGTCCTGGTAATGCCTATCTAGGTCGTATTGACTTCTTGGTCATGGTGGTAGCTGAGGTGAGGATGTGAGATAGGTTTAATTTTTCCAGAGCTTTTTTTTGTTTTCGCAAGTTTGTTTGTGAATATTTTAAGGTTGACCGCAGTATCATAGTTACTAACCGGGTCCCCGATGGGTATTGGGTCTGGGGAATAGGATATCGTCCCCATCCCCGTTGTGCCCTATGGGGAATAAAATAGTTTGGTAAATATCCCCATGGGGATGTTTTTCGCCCATCCCCACCCCCTAATAGATGAAATCCCCACGGGTTTGGCGGGTATGGGGCCCCGTTGCCTTCCCTACGCCTCATGCACCGGGCTGCTCCATAAGACGACAGAGGGGTAGGGAGTGGCGCGGTCTAGTGAGCAAGGGACCGGCTCGCCGCGCGCTGGAAGAGGGGGCTAGAGCTCGTCGGGCCAGGGCAAGCGGAGGGGCCACATCACGGGAGCCACCAGATCCAGTGTGGGGTGGGATGCGCGGCGGCGGATCTCGCCGGGGTTGGTAGGGAGAAGAGATGGAGGAAGGTGGAGGGGTAGGCAGGATTGAGAGGAGGCTGTGTGGCGCTCGAGAGAGAGGTGGCGAGGCGGGCGCCGGCCATGAGGTAGAGGACGGGGGCGGCGCCGGCCATGAGCGAGAGGTGGGGCGTAGTGCTCTTTCATCATTCAACGGCATACTGGCGAATCAGAGGCTGTCACTATACGCTCACGATGTGGCGCTCTTTGTGCGGCCGACGGAGCATGACCTAGTCTGCGTTAGAGAGATACTGCATGCCTTCGGGCACGCCTCCGGACTGAGAGTAAACTACCTTAAAACCTCGGCCATAATCATCCAAGGATTGCCAGGAGATGCAGAAAGAGTGCAGCAGCTATTCAACTGTCAAATCGGCGCGTTCCCGTGCAAATACTTGGGGCTCCAGCTTGGAATTCACAAGTTGTCAAAAGCGGAATGGCAACCTATGCTCGATCAAGTGAAGAACTTCCTGCCGGCTTGGCAGCGTGGGCTGATACAGTGGCCGGGCAGGCTTGTGCTCGCCAAAAGCGTGATTTTGGCGCGGCCGATCCATCATCTGTTGGTCATGGATGCGCCGGCGTGGGTATTCGAAGAGGTGGACAGATGTATGACAGCTTTTCTTTTGGGCGGGCAAACGGCTGTTAACGGAGGGCAATGTCTCGTTGCATGGCAAACTATATGCCGGCCAACCTGCTATGGCGGCTTGGGCATCAAAAATCTCGAGCTGCAAGGTTTAGCGCTGAGGGTCCATTGGGAGTGGCTCAGGAGATCGGACCCCAACCGGCCGTGGCAAGGATTGCATCTCATAGTCGATAAGGATGAGAAGGTTGTGTTCGACAGCATGGTGCTCATTCGAGTTGGCGAGGGCTCCAAGATCCTCTTTTGGACCGATAGATGGATACACGGATTCTCTATCAAAGACATTGCCCCCCTGCTCGCGACGATGGTAGATAAGCGCATCAAAAACAAAAGAACCGTCTAGCAGGCACTCCTCCAGGGCGCCTGGGTGCATGACATCGAAGGTCAACTCTCATTCACGGCACATATTCAACTCATACACCTTCAGCAGGCGATCGCGTCGGTGGCCAGGAATGAGGCGGAGCCAAATGCTTTCATCTGGCCGTGTGATGTTTCCGGAACCTACTCGGCTAAGTCCACATACAAGAGGCTATGCTTTGGTCTAACACGCTCCGCCACCGCTGCGCAAATTTGGAGAAGCTAGGCGCCACTCAAATGTAAAATTTCGCCTGGCTGACCTCGCAATACCGGTTGTGGACCTCGGATCGCAGAGCGATACAATGATTGCAAGAGACCACTTCACCTTGCTTCACGTGCGATCAGGATGAGGACAATGTGGATCACATTCTGGCCCAATGCGTCTACGCGAGACATGTCTGGCACAGATGCTTTGAGGCCCTGCAAATCAACATGCAAATCCCAAGTCAAGACGATTCATTCATGGCATGGTGGGAGAGGACGCGTGCTTCCTTCCATGGAAAGACCAAGAGAGGTGTTGAATCCTTCGTTATCGCTACCGCGTGGCACCTTTGGAAGCAAAGAAACGCTAGGGTGTTCCACAGAAACAACCAAGTGAGAACGGCTACTAGTCTAGTGCATACTATCCTTGATGAGATTAAGCAATGGATTTCGGCAGGAGTAGGAGTTGAGGGTCTGGCTAGGTTTGTTAGAGAGTAGGCTTTAGGTTTCTTTGGGTGGAGTTGGAGTCCACCGCCGTGACGACTCGTCATCTAGTGCGGCTTCTTGTAAACAACTTTTCTGCCTTCTATAAAAATATGGTACGCTTTCCGCGTACTCTCGGAAAAAAAAGCATGGGGCATTTTTTGAACGATCAACGCAAACGGTGTTAACGTGGGGTGCCACGTGGCAATGACCAGCGGGCCCGGTATGGCAGAAATTGGATTAACTCGCCCAAAATCAGTCATCAGTGTTTATTGGGAAAATTAGCAAGAAAAATGGTAGATTTTTGGGGCGCACAAGAAATGTGGTGGTAAATCCGGAAGTGAACTTCAAATGTGGTGGTTTTTTGCAACCAAAAAAAGGGAGTAGTAATAATATATAGAGCCTTGCTATACAGATGATAAATTTACGACCGGCGTCTGCACGATCGTACGTGGATGGCCAACAGCCAGCCCGCGCCTTCGTTTTTCTTTTTTTAGCTTTTGCTAGTGCTGTTGGGGACCAAGTATCGTCTGCTGATCGTGCATGAAGTGGCATCCTTGAAGTAATTTCATAATATATATACAAGTAGAGATAGAGATATTGACCATAACAAAAGACCACGACATTCAAAAAGATCCTTTGATAAACTCAGATTTACACAATATTGAGAAAATTGGAAAATATATAAAAAATTGTTAGTTGTCTATTCAACGCCTCCCTCTAGTTAGTCAATCATACCGATCTCTTTCCACAGCTACTCGTATAGTTCTGGTGGCGTAGTAGAGCACTTCCAGGAGGTGGCTGGTGTGATCACGCAGGGCTCGGCACAGCTCTGCACGCTGGGTTGTCCATCTACACGGTGGCGACCATGGCAGCCTTGTTCCATGAGCAATTACCCACCATGGAGGTTGTGGCCATCTCCAACCGCCTCCTCTAGAACATGGCCGACCATATGGCCCTCACCATCGGCAACACCTAAAATGATGCCAATGTAGCATACTCACCCTACTCGCGCATCCAGTCACTCAGTTGTACGTGTCTGTGTGCCAGCAACCTCTAGCGAGTAGTGTTGTGACTTTGTTCATTTATGGGCGATAGTAGTTGCTGTAGTAGTTATAGAATACACGACTGATGCCTGCAGTAGTAGTATATTCTAGTTAGTGCCTCTACTTCCTTCTGTGATCATATGATATTCACGCCATGAAGATGGTGGTTTTTGCTCTATTTTTAGTGCCTTAGTTTTCTTGCATTTTTGTGAACCAGTTAGGTGAAAGAAAAGGAATTATGGGTAGAATTCATAGCATTTAAATCTCTTATGTTGCACCGAGTCCTCATGTGTACCATAATGGAATGTGCAATCCATTCCAGTGTGTAGTGTTTTATCTGCCTGCCAGTACCTTCGGGTTGATTTTGCATCGGGGTATGCATTCCAAATCAAGGATCAAATGATGGAAATTTGCATATTAATAACAACTTTCTGCAACTAAGTTTAACTAGGCATCACTTAGGTCACAATGGCGGGGGGAGGGGGTAAATGTTGAACCTTTTGCCATGTCACCAATACAAGTTTTGCCATGCCACCTGTCCTGGTTCAACACGGCCACCTATGGAGCCACTGGCCCCTTTGTGGTTTAGCAAGGGGGAAGGGCGTGTTGCACATAGAGCGGAGGTTGTAGAACAGCACGACAGCAATGACACAGGCAGTTTTTACCAAGATTCGGGCCGCTGTGAGGCGTAAAACCCTACTCCTGCTTTGGTGGATTAATGAATGGACCATGGTGGAGACATAGTGCTCTAGCCCGACAAGGTCGCCTCGGGACGAGAGCAGCTACACGCATATGAGTGTACAAGGGTCTGAAACCTTTCTAAGGTAGCCACGACCCTCCTTTTATAGGTCAAGGGGTTACCACAATGGCAAAACGGTCATTATCCAGCGATTAGATAGCGACATTGCTATCATACCTATCTCTGCAGATAGCACAAGGTGCATTAAATTCACCGCTTAGTGTCACGTCGTGGGGGTAGCCTGGCAAGCCTTGCCATGCTATTTATCCACCTTCTCGCCTACGTGCGTGACATGCCTTTGGACGGGTGTCATTTGGATGTGATCTTCCTCAGAAATGGCTGCCACATGCCAAATGACAGCCACTTAATGACTTGGGGGCTCGACACCGCACTGATAAGTGACTTGCATCGTTGTGAGGTGGAGCGGTGGCGTCTTGGTGGGGTAATCCACTACTAGGGAAAACCATAGTAGTAGCACTTGAAATATGCATAGCAGTAGCGCTGGGTCCAGCGCTACCACTAAGGCACTACAGCTAACTAGTAGCAGTAGCGCTGGAAAGGGAGCACTACTGCTATACCTAGTTAGGAGTAGCGCTCTCCTTTGGACAACGCTTGTTCTAAAAAACGCTGCTGCTAAATTTCCTGTATTTTTTAAAATACAGCTTATTTTCATTGTGTGGTTTTATATACAATACTTTCATCATATGATTTTATGACCATGATTACTTATTATATATAACAGTGGGTGAAATGTACGTGGAGTAGATTCAAGTGGAGGCAACATGTGGTGCATGTCGAAAGTACTACTCTAAGCCAAACTTGATCTAGTTTGAATTAGTAGTACTTTCGATGTGCACCACATGTTGGCTTCACTTGAATCTAATCCAGGTTCATTTCACCCACTGTTATATATAATAAGTAATCATGCTCATATAACAACTTAGCATCATGCATCATCGATCATAATAATAAATAACTCATCATTGGTATCATAATAACAAGTCATACTCATCATCATTGATCATACAACTTCTACTCGATACCACGTGATCATCATAGTCATCTAACCAATCCTACTTAGTTGTTCTTAGGACATGATCATGAGTATTATTAACTAGGACCTACTACCTTCTCTTAGGTAAAATAGCATAAAACAAGATAGGCCATGACTCTCCATTATGGAGAACGGAGATTATCATGTCTTCAATTCTTGCCTTTCGCACAATGTTGCTTCCAAGTACCTCCTTATGACTGTCCATACATTTTTACATTCTTTGATTTTCATCTCTCCACTTCTTTTAGAAATCCGATATGGATAGGTGAGATTCGTAGGATGACCTGGCTGTATGGACAGTCAGGCTTCTTCATCCTCTCTCATATATGGTGGATACACTCCCTCACTGATTTTTCGACCTTCGGTGATGGAGCCTCGACAGACTTAAAGTCAACCTGAAATGTTGTTTAATTATTTTTTCTAGAAAATCCATGCCACTCAATATTTCCTACATATTCTAGCACAAATCATGCCAGAATTCACGAAAAAATCCGGCATGACCTTTGCTAAAAAGGACATATCGAGTGCCTGAAATTTGCCGGAACGGAAATTAATCAACACTCTGGCAAAACATAGGCCACTATAGGAGGTGTAACCTACAAACATGGTCGGCCACTTGGGCAAGCACATATCATATTTGAGCAACACAACATATACATGTTTATATCTACATCGTATGGGCAAGCACATATCGAAATCGTAAAATAAATTAGTATTCAAATTAGCATTCATTCAATAAGCAAAACTAAATCATCTCTTTCGTTTGTACATTGTCGAATATTATCACTAATAGATCTCGAATAGTATCATACATATAACATCACTAATACAGCTAAAACCGTAGCGAATGACGGGTATGGGCACGGGCGGTGGACACCCAAAGAGAAGGAACCATCATAAGATCATAGCTCCAGTGAGATCCATGAAGAACCTCCCAGGTATTGGAGAACCTGCCCTCCAACGCAACCATGTAGCGACAGACGTGCTCGTCCTCCTCGCTGACACGGTGACATACCACCTCCGCGGGGTCCTCAAGCCTCCGCACCGTCACTGGCCCATGCGACCACCACCAAAGAAGGTTCGGATCAACGACGGGCTGGCTCCTCACCAAGCAGCGCCCCCCGGAAGGTAGCACCTCCCAGTACCAGCCTGGCGGAGCCCAGTCCCGGACATGGCTCCTCACCAAGCCCAGGCCTCCTCCGCCAAGTCGACGACGAGGATGCGGGATAGGCATCGTTGACGTCGATGCGGGAATAATTGGTTTAACTAAAAAATAAACTAGTTCTATTAATTTTCTTACTAAAAATAAACTAGTTCTATAGTAAAATTTAATTAGTTCATCAAATCTCATATACCCAAATTTTATTACTAAAAATAAATCAGTTTTATTAATTCAACTAGTTCAACTGAGCACTTACTATAAATAAAATAAACTAGTACTTACTAAAAATATACTAGTTTAACTAGTTCTCTTAATTTTATAACTAATTCTATTAAACACTTACTAAAAAAGTAAAAAAAAAACTATATTGAATTTTTCTATAAACTAAACACCACTGCCCTAAATTAGCATCTACTTAATTAGTTACCTAACCTACTTCCCTAACTAAAAACATCTAAGTTAATTAACTAAATTCACCTAAGTTACCTAACCTAATGAACTAAATGGAGGGAGGAGGAGTACCTCACGGTGGTGGAGGAGGCCGGCGGGGGAGGAGGCCGGCGAGGGAGCAGAGCCGGTGCGGGCGAGGGTGGCTGACGGGGGAGCAGGCCTGCGCAGGGGAGGGTGGCCGGCGGGGGAGCAGAGCTGGCGCGGGCGAGGGCGGCCGGCAGGAGAGCTCCGACGCAGGGGACGGCGGTGCGCGTGGGAGGGCGGCGGCGACAATAGCGGAGAGAGGCGAGTGAGTGTGTGAGGGTGGGGGAGTGAGAGAGAGGTCGACCGTGGGCCGTCGGGCCGGATAAAGGGCCCTTAGTAGTAGCGCTTATATGTAGAAAATGCTACTGCTACATCCGGTAGCAGTAGCGCTTCATACATAAAAGCGCTACTGCTATGCCTGGCCTGCCGGCAACGGCCTGGCAATTGTAGTAGCAACGTTTTTAACTAAAACTGCGCTAGTGGTAAGTGCATAGTAGTAGCGCTTTTTATAAAAAGCGCTATTGATAAGTAGTAGCAGCGCTTTATTATAAAAAGCGCTACTACTATGCTACTGTCTATAAGCGTTTTCCTAGTAGTGATCCGCCCTCGGCGTCCCCAGCAAGCTTGCCAGGGGAGTCTTGAGTCTTGTGTTCGGGGTGACCTCGATCCTGTCAGGCTTGCCTACCCGGCAAGGGAGGTTTTTCCTTAGTGATATCTTACTTATTTGGCTTGTCTTGGCCTTCTTGATCCGCCCTTTGATTTCTCAAAGAGCCATCTCTTCTGCTTGGCCTTGTCTTGGATGCTTGGTGCAGTTTGCTTTGTTATTGTCATCCTGAAGACTTGCCTGTCCGGGCACAAGTCAGGGGGAAACATACACCCCTGTTTGTGTACCCTGATACCACCAATAAATTTTTTGGCTATGGCAAAATCTTAATATTATTTTCATGTCACCACCAGAAGATTTTATTAATTTGCCATGAATTTGCTAGGAAATTAAGTTGCCATGATTTTTTGATGGCCATTGCAAATTAATATTTGCATACTGGTGGCTTTTTTCCTACCCTTGCCAACTTTTCTCCCTTTTTCTTAATATATACATCCATGCATATGAAAACTTAGGGGAGAAACAATTTCCATGCATATGAATACTTAAGTTGGCATGTGACTATTTACAATATTTCCAAATTTTGCCATGGTTTGTAGGAAACACCTTTTTCTAAAATTGGCATGTGATCATTCAGAAAATTTTTAAAATTTGACATGTTCTTGAGGAAAAGTTCTCTATTAACTACATAGTTGCTACTGTACTAGACATATAGTTTCCATCATGTTTATCAAAAAGTTTCAATCATAATTATTAAGAAATTATTACCATGGCGTAGCATCAACTCATGATGATTTGTCATGGAAAATTGTGTGGTATTTTTTAAGGTTGGTAACTCATGCTTTCAAATCCTTTTTCCAGACATTTTCAATGTGATTAGTTCTAGTGGGCATCTATTAGGTTTTCTCTATGGTAAATTCCACTATATAGTCATGGTATATCCAGATGACTTAGAATGCAACTTCTCAAAACTTTGATGCTACATTTTTAGAATAGCAATATGTAGGACCAAATAAGATAGGTCTAGAGGGGGGTGAATTGACACTTAACCAACCAAAGGTGTAGTTTTTAGTTTTGTTGAAGATTAGGCAGATTTTGGCACAAGTTAACATAACACTAAAAATGCAACTAATCCCCGGGTGGTTTTGGTAATTGTCAGGACCGGATTTTCGGGATATAAATTTCACAGAAAATGGCCCTTGTGCTCACCAGCCCCAGGATTACTGTTAGCTGATGAGGCACCAACTTGATACAGAAATTTCAAGCAAAGTACATAGTATGTAGTACAAGACCATTCTGGCTTATGGGTACAACGATTGGTTTTCTAGTGGTTGATGGCGGAAGCGGTTTGCGGATCATCAGCGTCTATGGGACTCCATTTCCCACAGGAACAACTGACCAGGATAACTCCTATCTTCGTGGGGCTGCTATCTCCATTCGCGTGGGTCCCGGGGCTGTCATCGCAAAGCTCCTCTCCACGCAAGAAATCTGGCCAAGACAATAGCTAGGGACAAGCCAGTGAGTACTTTGAATGTACTCGCAAACATTAAGAACACAGGTATAATATAGCCACTGATAATCATGTTTTGAAATATTTTATGATCACTTCGTCAGTTATGAAATAGGGTTCATGATGCACGCAAGCAGATTATTCAAATAAAACATGAGTGAACAATCCGGGAGTAGGAAAGAAAAGCACCGATCGGGTGTTTGAAGCGACGCCTCGAAAGGATAATGATATGAAGCATGCCTCAGTCGGCCGTCTGAGCGACACCACATAAAGGGCTTATATATAAAAGGAAAAACAAACATGCCGCAGTTGGGCGTCTGTGCGACACCACATAAAGGGCTTATAAGTGAATGAAATAACAACCATGGACACGGCTATTCGAATAGGTTTAATAACTCTGCAGAGGGTGTACTCTTTACCCACGAGTAACGGATTTCTTTAGTCCATTGGAACTAATTTCGTCTACGGTCTTTTAGTCGAGAACACGCCTGACTTGCACACACCAGCTTAACTTTACTCGCATCTGGAATCACCCACGACACCTGTTAAGCAAAACTCTAAGTGGGGAGGCTACAACCTCGCATAGCATGGGATCAAATTTCTATCACGCGGTCTAAGGGGTGCCCCCCTCTCGGTCCCAACCGGAAACACCCATGCCCCCGGACCAGGTGGCATGCCTACCGGATGCAGCCGGTATCTTCCACCATGGCCTCTCTGTACGGTGTGTGCTAAGACAGGGGTTGACACTTACTGAACAGTACCCTACCTACGGCAGGGACAAGTGGCAGCATGAAAACAAGTATGGGGGTTACTAGAACAAGACTCGATCTACGGCCGACTCAGGAGGTTTAAGTATTCCCTGCATGGTTAGCACAAGAATTATATTTCACATCCCTCAAACAGAACCACCGCTCATCATACCTCCCCCTGCCCCACCGGACATAACCGTCTCGACGAGGGGATAGGGACAAGCTCATGCCTACCCAAGACAGTGGCTTTCCCAGATCCTTCCCGGTAGGCATGAGAGGCACATGAGGGTGATTGCTATCACAAGCATATCCGGCTCCAACAGCAAGAATTTTCATTATGCACTCAATGCGTATGATCATATCGTCACATAAAAATAAATAATGCTTCATGTCGAGGTGGTATTATAACCGTATCAAACAATCCCCAAAATATTATGCCAGGGTTCAGAATCCTTGCCTTCAAGGTGTCGAGAGGTGAGGTGCTCTCCAAAACTTTTGAAAGTTTTCTTCTCTCTCCAACAAATCCTATTTTTGAAAATATTCAAATAACACATACTTTAAAAATAGTACAAAAAAGTTGTTTGGAAAATTCTGAAATAAATATGAAAGTAAACTAGACAATATTTGGGAAACAACAGAAAAAGAATCAAATCATTTAGATTTATATTTAAAAAGTTATAGCCAGTCAAAGTTTAGTCAAATCTGTTTTTTAATAAAACAGAAAAAGAAAACGTTTCAAATAAGAATACACTTTCTTAGCAGGGGAGACGTACTTTGGGTCGTTGCGCCTTCACTTAAAACCACGCGGGCGGGGCTGGGTCGCTGACAGTGGGTCCAGGGGGGCCACTGATCAGGTTTGACCAGTCGCCGCGCCTCTTCTCCCTCCTCTGTCCGAGCGGGGCGGGGCTCCGGCGATGCTCGCCGGCGAACGGCGGCACCGTTCGAGAAACCGAGGCCATCCGCGGACTCAGGGGGTCAAGGCGGTCCTTTCGGTGGTCGTTATGGTCCCTAGGGTGGACGGAGTCGCCGGCGGCGAGCTTCGCAGCGGACGGTGGCCATCGGGCAAAGTGGGTTCTTGCCTCCGGTGGCTCCTGATCAATATTTAGCATGGGGATGGACTCATGAGATGTAGGGAGAGCTTCTGGTGAAGAGAGTGGAGAGGGGGAGGCTCTGGTGGCGCCGGAATGGATCGGAACGAGGCGGCGGCCGAGCTGACCGGAGATGGGGGAGACGACCTCCTCCCGTTGATCTCTGTCTATGGGGGGCTCTAGAGAAGTGGTGAGAGGCTGCTTGAGGGACTGGATGCGTTCGGGGGCTCCTTAAATAGGCGAGCAATGACGGTTCCGCGGTGACAGGGGATAAGATCATTGGCGACCGCCATTCTGTAGTAGCAGAGGGACGTGGCGGCGACGAGTGCTTGCGGATGAGCTTGAGCTGCTCCAGGGGGCAGCTGGCGAGCGCTAGTGGCTCGGGCGGCGCCGTCCACGGCAGAGGCTGCTGTGGCCGCCCACTAGCCGTCGTGGCCGACCTGACGGCGGCGCTGTGGAGCTCCAGGGGTGGCTCTGTGGTGAGGGAGGGGGCGGGCGTGCTGGCTGTGCAAGGGGAGTGTCCAGAACGAGCGTGGGTAGGCGGCCGTGCGACGCGGCGGCTCGGTGCGCGCGAGTGCAAAACGTGCACTCTGGGCGCGCCCAGAGCGTGCACGCCAAGCGTTCGGCGAATTGCCACAGCGTGCTAGGTGGCTTGGGTGGAGCTGGGGATTAGCAGGTCTAGGCTAGAGGCATTAGGGAGATTAGTGGACATGCCAGTATGTACAGAGGGGCAAGATCACAGTGCAAAACAAAAATCATGCCAAAACTGGCCATGCACACCAGGTGTTTGACAAAATGCTAAGGACAACTAGGCAACTCTTGGGGTGGCCAAATCTTCCAGATTGGGGTCTCTTTAGGTGATACAGAGGGTGGCAATGTTAGTTTGTTAAAAGCAAAAACTTGTCAGTTCAAGTTTGTGAGAAAACTGATTTTGGACTGAAAGGAAAAGGCACCATTGCATGCACTTAAAATCCTCCAATGAGTCCACTCTCCTGGACTTAAGGGTTTTGCAGGATGGGCTATAAGTAGGAAAAGGAATCAAAGCTAAAAGGGCAAGTTAAATGATGGTTGCTGTACAAATCACCATGTTGGACCAGAATGAAAAAGAAGTTGATTCACTCAAATTTTTCAAAGAACATAAAAGGGTTTTTGCATAAAGTTGCATAATATACTCCTATTAACATCCCATAATTTTGGTGGAAACTTTAAAGAAATATTTAAAGGGGTTGTAGTGCAAAATTGTCCACTGGACCAGATTTGAAAACTTGGTGTAGAGCTCAAAATATTAGAAGAATGAAATATATTTTTGCATAAAAGTGATTTAAAAACATCACATGACATCTCCAAATTTTGGTGAAATTTTTAAATAAATTTATCAAGTGGTTGTAGTTCAAAAAGAACTCCAAAACTAATGGAAAAATCATTTTAAGGAATAAAGCTCAGAGAGAAACAATTGTGCAAATAAATTCCACTGATAATAGACATGTTTTTCTTGAATGGGCAAATAAGTCCAATAATATATTTGGAAAGTTTTTCACTTGAGGTAAAAACTCCATAATAATAAGGAAAAGAATGGTTCTAAAATCAAAAGAACATCCAGAAAATAAAAGTTTAAATTTCCTGGCAAAATTTTAATTAATAAAACAAGGTTAAAAATTTTGGGGTGTCACAACACTACCCCCCTTAAGAAAAATCTCGTCCTCGAGATTTGCTGAGGGTCATTTTGAAAATATTGCTCCTATCAGCTGAAACCAAAAAGATTACTCATAGCACATACTTGGGTACATCGCATAAGTTGCAACACATAAATAAACATATCTATGACGTTTACAATGAAAACGGCAAATGGACAGGGTCCCGAGAGAACGTCTCTGGTACTGGGGCACACTCTTCTTCTATCGGGGGAAGTGGATTGACCAGTCGATGAACGCGTCTCTCCTGGTCGGGCCTCAGTGGTCTGCCGATGGCGATCTGAGGATTTAAATTAGCGAGGCTCTGGAGATAACCCATAACTCGCTGGGTCAATCGTTCTTGAGCGATGACATACTGGAATAGGTTGGCCAGTACTGGATCTCTCTCAATTCGTCCACCGGGAAAGGATGCTACTTCTCCGGGTGCTGCACGGCTCGGAAAGTAATAACACCCTCGTTCGCTGGCATAGGGTACCGCGAATCGAAGGCAAACAATCGCTTCGTGTGCAGCCGCTTTTATGGCCATTTTCGGAGTCGACATAGATTTCCCCAGGAAGGAGACTTCTGTCGGGTCTTGGTTTGAGTTTACTGGAGGAATGTGCACTGCTGCCCAATATTTAGAGGTGGATGAGGTGATCCTCGACTTGAGCAGCTCGTACTGGGGTGGCTGGGTGGAACCCATGGTACTGCAGGTAAAGTCCCACAATATTTTAACAAAACTACACGGGGTTGCATCT
Source organism: Aegilops umbellulata (assembly GCA_032464435.1). Taxonomy (NCBI): domain Eukaryota; kingdom Viridiplantae; phylum Streptophyta; class Magnoliopsida; order Poales; family Poaceae; genus Aegilops; species Aegilops umbellulata. Next base: position 349,456,153 of record CP136056.1, read on the forward strand.
GGGGTTCTCAGATAAATGCTAGGGCTCGGCATGGCAAGAAATGGTTGTGAGGGTGGTGCACAAGATGAGGGGTACTCGGCAAGGTCACGAGGTGGCCTTTTATATAGCCTCCGGGCTAGGTTATTTACCGCGGTGAGGGGCACTAGTTTGCTGGTTCTGCTCTCATGGGGTCGGGGTCCAAGTCACAGATACACACATCTCACAAAAGTGACGTGTTACTGTGGGTGTCGTCAGGGTTGGTTTTTGGTATGTACGCCCGGTATTAAAAAGGCAACCGCACAACAACATACCTATGCACAGCTACTATTAAAATAGGGGCGCACATGCAGACAACATTGTGGCTATACAAGATCACGTAATTACAGGGTGAGGCCATACTAAGACTCGGTACTACTCAAGTGACTTAGTCTACCTCGTTCATATCTAAGCGGGCGTGCCTTGTGGATGTTGAGGCTTCTCCATTGGCCTCACCGTCGGGGTTAGCTGGAGGGGGTTGAGGAACTGCAGGGTCGGGGTAGCGATGATGACCATCTCGGGGATTATTGGCCATGATCCCATTGGAGTGTGTTCCCAAAAGGCGACGGCGCACTTCTGGGGTCATCAAAGCTCCTTGGTTGATGGCTGGGGCTGACCTCAAGGTCTCGATTGGTTGTTCGAACAGCACGACTGGGTTGTCGGTGTCGGGCTCATCTCCTCTTCTTGTTGGGGCTCTGCGGATCAGTTCTCCACGAGCTGCAATCAGATCAAGGGTGATTTGATCGAACAGACCCTCTAGCGCACTTACATACCGCACCAGATGCAATAATGCAGGATCCGTTTCGTGGTCTCCGATGGCAACTTGGGGTGGTCTACCATACCCGTCACGGCTGGGGTAGTAGTAGAACGAGCGACAGTTAACTCGGGGCGACAAGTGCCGGAGTTGAACTATAGCTTCTCGAGCAGCTAGCTGGATGGCTTGAGGCTCAAAGGAAGTTGTCCTTCTGGTGAACCTGTAGGGGCGTTCTGGTGATAGACCCCTACCATAGACGTGCACAGTGGCCCAAAATTGACGGCTCTCACTGCTCATGGACCCTTGGTACACAACATATTCTGGGGGCTCTTCTAATGCAAAGGCATGGCGGGTGAGGTTTGCTAGCACGGTCACAAAACCTCCAAGGTTGGTTGATGTGGCCTCATTGTGAACAATGGGGCCAGGCATTATAGCTCGGTTTGGGGCAGAGGCCGTGCTGTGCTGGGTTGAAGCTAGCGTGCCCCTTTTATAGAAAAAGGGGATGGAGTCTTCCTTCACACGCTTGCGAAAAAGACTATTTAGGGGCCGGTCACTGGCGCGTGATCGACAAGCTAGGCTGATAGGTTGGGCACCGGCTGCCAAAAGGTGTCGGGTCACTGTGTGGCTATCTTACACGAGAAGCTTGGCCGGGGTCTGGTTAAGGTCTGGTGGGTTGGTTTACCTAGGTTTTCGACCCGGCTAAGATAGGATTAGCCAATGATCATCCTGGCTCTGATACCAAGTTTGTCAGGACCGGATTTTCGGGATATAAATTTCCCAGAAAATGGCCCTTGTGCTCACCAGCCCCAGGATTACTGTTAGCTGATGAGGCACCAACTTGATACAGAAATTCCAAGCAAAGTACATAGTATGTAGTACAAGACCATTCTGGCTTATGGGTACAACGATTGGTTTTCTAGTGGTTGATGGCGGAAACGGTTTGCGGATCATCAGCGTCTATGGGACTCCATTTCCCAAAGGAATAGCTGACCAAGATAACTCCTATCTTCGCAGGGCTGCTATCTCCATTCGTGTGGGTCCTTGGGCTGTCATCGCAAAGCTCCTCTCCACGCAAGAAATCTGGCCAAGACAATAGCCAAGGACAAGCCAGTGAGTACTTTGAATGTACTCGCAAACATTAAGAACACAGGTATAATATAGCCACTGATAATCATGTTTTGAAATATTTTATGATCACTTCGTCAGTTATGAAATAGGGTTCATGATGCACGCAAGCAGATTATTCAAATAAAACATGAGTGAACAATCCGGGAGTAGGAAAGAAAAGCACCGATCGGGTGTTTGAAGCGACGCCTCGAAAGGATAATGATATGAAGCATGCCTCAGTCGGCCGTCTGAGCGACACCACATAAAGGGCTTATATATAAAAGGAAAAACAAACATGCCGCAGTTGGGCGTCTGTGCGACACCACATAAAGGGCTTATAAGTGAATGAAATAACAAGTATGCCACAGTCGGCCGTATGTGAGACACCACATAAAGGGCTTATAAGTAAATGAAATAACAAGCATGCCACAGTCGGGCGTCTGAGCGACGGCACATAAAGGGCTTATATATATAACAATAATCACAATGAATATCCAGGAGGTAGAACCGTCCGAGGGATACTCAATAATTCAGACAACATAAATGGTTAGTCCATAATAATAATAATAATAATAATAATAATAATAATAATAATAATAATAATAATAATAATAATAATAATAATAATAATAATAATAATAATAATAATAATAATAATAATAATAATACGTCACAAGTCATGATCCATGTTCTGGTTTAAAAGTTTCTCCTCCGAACACCGACACTAAGACCGACACTTGACCCATCCCAGACTATAGTCCTTAACCATGGACACGGCTATTCGAATAGGTTTAATATCTATGCAGAGGGTGTACTCTTTACCCACGAGTAATGGATTTCTTTAGTCCATTGGAACTAATTCCGTCTACGGTCTTTTAGTCGAGAACACGCCTGACTTGCACACACCAGCTTAACTTTACTCGCGTCTGGAATCACCCACGACACCTGTTAAGCAAAACTCTAAGTGGGGAGGCTACAACCTCGCGTAGCATGGGATCAAATTTCTATTGCGCGCTCTAAGGGGTGCCCCCGTCTCGGTCCCAACCGGATACACCCATGGCCCCGGACCAGGTGGCATGCCTACCGGATGCAGCCGGTATCTTCCACCATGGCCTCTCTGTACGGTGTGTGCTAAGACAGGGGTTGACACTTACTGAACCGTACCCTACCTACGGCAGGGACAAGTGGCAGCATGAAAACACGTATGGGGGTTACTGGAACAAGACTCGATCTACGGCCGACTCAGGAGGTTTAAGTATTTCCCTGCATGGTTAGCACAAGAATTATATTTCACATCCCTCAGACAGAACCACCGCTCATCATACCTCCCCCTGCCCCATCGGACATAACCGTCTCGACGAGGGGTTAAGGACAAGCTCATGTCTACCCAAGACAGTGGCTTTCCCAGATCCTTCCCGGTAGGCATGAGAGGCACATGAGGGTGATTGCTATCACAAGCATATCCGGCTCCAACAGCAAGAATTTTCATTATGCACTCAATGCGTATGATCATATCGTCACATAAAAATAACTAATGCTTCATGTCGAGGTGGTATTATAACCGTATCAAACAATCCCCAAAATATTATGCCAGGGTTCAGAATGCTTGCCTTCAAGGTGTGGAGAGGTGAGGTGCTCTCCAAAACTTTTGAAAGTTTTCTTCTCTCTCCAACAAATCCTATTTTTGAAAATATTCAAATAACACATACTTTAAAAACAGTACAAAAACGTTGTTTGGAAAATTTTGAAATAAATATCAAAATAAACTAGACAATATTTGGGAAACAACAGAAAAGGAATCAAATCATTTGGATTTATATTTAAAAAGTTATAGCCAGTCAAAGTTTAGTCAAATCTGTTTTTTTAATAAACAGAAAAAGAAAACGTTTCAAATAAGAATACGCATTCTTAGCAGGGGAGACGTACTTTGGTCGTTGCGCCTTCACTTAAAACCACGCGGGCGGGGCTGGGTCGCTGACAGTGGGTCCAGGGGGCCCACTGGTCAGGTTTGACCAGTTGCTGCACCTCTTCTCCCTCCTCTGTCCGAGCGGGGCGGGGCTCCGGCGATGCTCGCTGGCGAACGGAGGCACCGTTCGAGAAACCAAGGCCATCCGCGGACTCAGGGGGTCGAGGCGGTCCTTTCGGTGGTCGTTATGGTCCCTGGGGTGGGCGGAGTCGCCGGCGGCGAGCTTCGCAGCGGACGGTGGCCGTCGGGTAGAGTGGGTTCTTGCCTCCGGTGGCTCCTGATCAAAATTGAGCAAGGGGATGGACTCACGAGATGTAGGGGGAGCTTCTGGTGAAGAGAGTGGAGAGGGGGAGGCCCTGGTGGCACCTGAATGGATCAGAACGAGGCGGCGGTCGAGCTCAGCGGAGATGGGGGAGACGACCTCCTCCCGTCGATCTCTGGCTATGGGGGGCTCTAGAGAGGTGGGGAGAGACTGCTTGAGGGACTGGATGCGTTCGGGGCTCCTTAAATAGGCGAGCAATGGCGGTTCCGCGGCGGCCGGGGATAATATCGTCGGCGACCGCCATTCTTTAGTAGTAGAGGGACGTGGAGGCGACGAGTGCTTGCGGACAAGCTTGCGGATGAGCTTGAGCTGCTCCAGGGGGCAGCTGGCGAGTGCTAGTGGCTCGGGCGGCGCCGTCCACGGCAGAGGCTGCTGTGGCCGCCCGCTAGCCGCCGTGGCCGACCTGACGGCGGCGCTGTGGAGCTCCAGGGGTGGCTCTACGGCGAGGGAGGGGGTGGGCGTGCTGGCTGTGCGAGGGGAGTGGCCAGAACGAGCCTGGGGAGGCGGCCGTGCGACGTGGTGGCTCGGTGCGCACGCGTGCAAAACGTGCGCTCTGGGCGCGCCCAGAGTGTGCACGCCAAGCGTTCGGCGAAATGCCAGGGCGTGCTAGGTGGCTTGGGTGGAGCTGGGGATTAGCAGGTCTAGGTTAGAGGCATTAGGGAGATTAGTGGACATGCCAGTATGTACAAAGGGGCAAGATCACTGTGCAAAACAAAAATCATGCCAAAACTGGCCATGCACACGAGGTGTTTGACAAAATGCTAAGGACAACTAGGCAACTCTTAGGGTGGCCAAATCTTCTAGATTGGGGTCTCTTTAGGTGATACAGAGGGCGGCAATGTTAGTTTGTTAAAAGCAAAAACTTGTCAGTTCAAGTTTGTGAGAAAACTGATTTTGGACTGAAAGGAAAAGGCACCATTGCATGCACTTAAAATCCTCCAATGAGTCCACTCTCCTGGACTTAAGGGTTTTGCAGGATGGGCTATAAGTAGGAAAAGGAATCATAGCTAAAAGGCCAAGTTAAATGATGGTTGCTGTACAAATCACCATGTTGGACCAGAATGAAAAAGAAGTTGATTCACTCAAATTTTTCAAAGAACATAAAAGGGTTTTTGCATAAAGTTGCATAATATACTCCTATTAACATCCCATAATTTTGGTGGAAACTTTAAAGAAATATTTAAAGGGGTTGTAGTGCAAAATTTCCCACTGGACCAGATTTGAAAACTTCGTGTAGAGCTCAAAATATTAAATGAATGAAATATTTTTTTGCATAAAAGTTATTTAAAAACATCACATGACATCTCCAAATTTTGTTGAAAATTTTAAATAAATTTATCAAGTGGTTGTAGTTCAAAAAGAGCTCCAAAACTAATGGAAAATCATTTTAAGGAATAAAGCTCGGAGAGAAACAATTGTGCAAATAAATTCCACTAATAATAGAAATGTTTTTCTTGAAAGGGCAAACAAGTCCAATAATATATTTGGAAAGTTTTTCACTTGAGGTAAAAACTCCATAATAATAAGGAAAAGAATGGTTCTGAAATCAAAAGAACATCCAGAAAATAAAAGTTTAAATTTCCTGGCAAAATTTTAATTAATAAAACAAGGTTAAAATTTTTGGGGTGACACAGTAATTCATAACAACATATATCTCATTGAACTAATATCCATTCAAGTCAAAGATTTTAGGATGTGCAGTGATTGGTATGGCCAGGACTAGTGATTGTGGACCCCTCAAAATGCTAAGGACGTGGATTGGCAAAAGCTCAAGACTCTACATTTTTGGTTAAGTGATCCAAGATCACATTGAGTCCATAGGAAAGCCAATACTATTAAAATGGATTAGGTTTTGATTATGATCTATTTTCTGAAGTGCTTAGTGATATTGCTCCAAAACCCTCAACAACTTTCTCTATCCAAATCTGTCCAAAACCCTACATTCCAACTCAGCCCCACCGAAACTTCCCTATCTAAACCAACCGAGTTCATCTAGACACTGCTACAGCCAAACCCTAACAAATGGATCCACCAGTATGGTCCTCGGTCCCACCAGGATGGCTTGCCAAACCTTCTGTAACCAGTTGCAATTAATTCGGTCCCACCGAGATGGCTTGCCAAAACTTCTGTAACTTGTTGCGATTATTTTGGTCTCACCAAGTTTTGCAATCGGTCCCACCGAGACGGTGTGCCAACCTTTCTGTTGTTGTATTGCTTCACTTCGGTCCTACCGAGTTGATGCAATCGGTGCCCACCAAAATGAGGTTTGCCCTAACCATTGCACATCAGTTCATCTGAGTTGTTTCCAGTCGGTCCCATCGAAACCTCCAACGTTCATATGTTTTACGTAGGTTGGTGCCATCGAGATTTCTGATCGGTGCCACCGAGTTGGGTCAAAAGTGTGTAATAGTTTTGTGGAGGCTATATATACCCTCCACCCCTCTTACTCAGTATCCATTAGAACATGCCTACACTTCCACTACTCATTTTCTTAGAGAGAACCACCTACTCATGTGTTGAGATCAAGAGATTCCATTCCTACCATTTGAACCTTTATTTCTAGCCTTCCCCAAGTTGCTTTCCACTCAAATACTTCTTCCACCATATAGCCAAATCTGTGTGAGAGAGTTGAGTGTTGGGGACACTATCATTTGAAGCACAAGAGCAAGGAGTTCGTCATAAACACACCATCTATTACCTTTTGGAGAGTGGTGTCTCCTAGATTGGTTAGGTGTCGCTTGGGAGCCTCCAACATGATGTGGAGTTGAACCAAGAAGTTTGTAAGGGCAAGGAGATCGCCTACTTTGTGAAGATCTACCCGAGTGAGGCAAGTCCTTCGTGGACGAAGGCCATGGTGGGATAGACAAGGTTGCTTCTTCATGGACCCTTTGTGGGTGGAGCCCTCCGTGGACTCGCGCATTGGTTACCCTTTGTGGATTGAAGTCTCCATCAACATGGACATATGATAGCACCACCTATCGGAACCATGCCTAAACTCAGCGTGTTCCCATTGCGTTTACTTTCTCCAAACCCCTCCTTTATTTACATGTGCAATGTCCTACTTTCGCTGCTATACTCTTAGAATTGCATGTGTATGGTGTTGCTTGACCTGTCATAATTGCCAAAATCTGCCTACAACTAAAATTGGGAAAGGTTAGGTTTTATTTGTTGAAGTAGTCTAATGACCCCCCCTCTAGACATACTTTTGATCCTACAAACACAAAGACATTCTACACATGCATATCTAAAGATAGAGCAGGGATATAATAAATCATGCAATTGTGCAGAAAGTAAGGGGTAGAGTCGGAAGATCAAACGCAATGAAGACACGACGATTTTTGGTGTGGTTCCGATAGGTGGTGCTATTGTACATCCACGCAGATGGAGACTTCAACCCACGGAGGGTAACGGTTGCGCAAGTCCATAGAGGGCTCCACCCATGAAGGGTCCACAAAGAAGCAACCTTGTCTATTCCACTATTGCAAACGCCCATGAAGGACTTGCCTCACTCAGGTAGATCTTCATGAAGTAGGCGATCATCTTGCCCTTACAAACTCCTTGGTTCAAATCCACATGATCTTGGAGGCTCCTAAGTGACACCTAACCAATCTAGGAGACACCACTCTCCAAAAGGTAATAGATGTTGTGTTGGTAATGAACTCCTTGCCCTTGTGCTTCAAATGATAGTCTCCTCAACACTCAATCACTCTCACACACATCTTTGGCTTGGATAGAAGAAGGATTGGAGTGGAAAGAAACTTGAAGAGGCTCGAAATCAAAGTTCAAATGGTAGGAATGGAATCTCTTGATCTCAACAGATGGGTAGGTGGTTATCTCTCAGAAAATGAATGGTGGAAGTTGTGTTTCGTTCTGATGGCTCTCTGATGTCTACTACGCAACCTTTCTTCTTGTAGACTCGTGGTTGGGCCTCCAAGCGTAGAGTTCTATAGGACAGTAGCAATTTCCCTCAAGTGGATGGCCTAAGGTTTATCAATCCGTGGGAGGCATAGGATGAAGTTGGTCTCTCTCAAACAACCCTGCAACCAAATAACAAAGAGTCTCTTGTCTCCCCAACACACCAAATACAATGGTAAATTTTATAGGTGCAGTAGTTCGGGGAAGAGATGGTGATACAAGTGTAATATTGATAGTAGATATAGGTTTTTGTAATATGAAAATATAAAAACAGCAAGGTAGCAAGTAGTAAAAGTGAGCAAAAATGGTATTGCAATGCTTTAAAACAAGGCATAGGGTTCATACTTTCACTAGTGCAAAATCTCTCAACAATGCTAATATAATTGGATCATATAAAAATCCCTCAACGTGCAACAAAGAATCACTCGGAGAACGTATGACGAAAACATGCATCAACCCCTATGCACAAGTTACCCCAATGTCACCTCGGGAATCCGCGAGTTGAGTGCCAAAACATACATCAAGTGAATCAATATAATACACCATTGTCACCGCGGTTATCCATATGCAAGACATACATCAAGTGTTCTCAAATCCAGTATCAATCCAACATAAAGAAACCTCAAAGAGAAAGACTCCATTCATTAACAAAGCTTGCGGTACATCAAGATAGTGCCAAATCAAGAACACGAGAGAGAGAGAGAGAGAGAGAGAGAGAGAGATCAAACACATAGCTACTAGTACATAGCCTCAGCCCCGAGGGTGAACTACTCCCTCCTCATCATGGTGGCCGCAGGATGATGAAGATGGCCTCCGGTGATGATTTTCCCCTCCGGCAGGGTGCCGGAATGGGGTCCCGATTGAGTTTTCGTGGATACAGAGGCTTGCGGCGGTAGATCTTCTCAATAGGGTTCTTTTCGGGGTTTTTGGTGTTTATAGGAATTTTTGGCGTCAATCTCACGTCAAGGAGGGGCCCGAGGATCCCACAAGCTCGGAGGGTGCGCCCCCAGGCTTGTGGCTCCCTCGTCCACTTCCTGGCCCAACTCTGGTGCTTCAGGGGTCTCTTTTGGTCCCAAAAAAACACCAAAAAGTTTCAACCCATTCTGAGAACTTTTATTTCTACACAAAAAAGGACACCACGGGTAGTTCTGCTGAAAACAACGTCAGTTTGGGTTAGTTCTATTCAAATCATACCAAACCATATAAAATTGTTGTAAACAAGGCGTGAATACTTCATAAATTATACATATGTTGGAGACATATCACTCTCTTAGAGAGTAAGTGGGGGTGGAGGGGTATAAATTACCTTCACCCAAAATCAAACCATTACACACTTTTGACCCAAATCGGTGAGACCGATATGAGTATCTCGGTGAGACCGACTAATGCAGTAGATATGAACGTTGGGCTTTTCGATGGGACCGATCCCCAACTCGGTGAGATCAAAGTGCAATAGCTAGGGTAAGACCTTGTTTTGGTAATTTTGATCAGTTCATCTCAATTCTGATCTTACTGTGTAAAAAATTCAGGATTTTATCATGTTCTGGCTTTTCTAAAGAATTTAGACGATGATAGAAAACTTTCTATTTTAAAACAACAACACGTAGACTTGGAAAATAAGCATGGTAAAGGCTATACTTTACTTCTTATTATAATAAAAGATGGAAAACACTATTCTAAATAACAGCAAGCAAATCCAACTAAAATAAAATTACGCTCCAAGCAAAACTCATATCAAGCGACGAATAAAAATATAGCCCCAAGTGAGGTTACCGAGATAATGTTGAAGACAAGAGGGGATCCCTTACGGGGCATCCCCAAGCTTAGTTGCTTGGGTCTTCCTTGAATATTACCTTGGGGTGTCTTGGTCAACCCCAAGCTTAGGGTCTTTCCACCCCTTATTCTACTCATATCGATATCTCACCCAAAACTTGAAAACTTCAATCGCACAAAACTTAACAGAACTTCGTGAGATGGGTTAGTATGATAAAGAGCAAATCATTCACTTTGGTACTGTCAAGGACAATATTCAAATTTGTTCTCACGCAATGCCTACTATACCCTACAATTTCTAAGATTTATATTGATCAATATAAGCCATGGAAACTATAAAAGAAGCAAACTATGCATCAAAAATAGAATCTATCAAAAACAAAACAGTCTGTAATGATTTGGACAATGGCCATTCTTTTGTTAACCCAAAAATTCTGAAAAATTAGGACAACGTAGTAAATATGTATATAAATTAAAGCTTCAAGTAAGAATATGGTAAGTAGTACATTAAATCTTTGAAAGAACATGTAACATGCATAAGCTCCCCTTCAAGTGTGCAATCATGTTTATGATATAATCTAAAGAGATGTGTATGCACAATAGGAAGGAATGAGTAATTAGTTACATGTATCTTGGCTATATGCATCAAAGCAGTATGATGAAAGATGTACCTTCATGTCCATGATTCCTTCTTGCAAACAATATGTGCAACAAGCAAGAGATCATCATGTACATGAGTGATACGCATATACTTACCTTGGTGTTCTTGAAGAAATAGGCTTGAGAAAACAAGGTTAGATAACACAAGGAAATTTCAACAAGAAAGGAGTCACAAGATCCACAACAATACCAATACTGGGGTGACAGGTATTAGATAAGTATCACTTGGTGAGTACTTCTTTAGATATATACATGTCCCTAAAGGTTTTAATAGGATTTGCAATAAAATTTCAAGGATTTTTCTCCCTAAATTGAGCTTCCTCTCCCCCTGAATCTATTATTGGATAATGGGAGTAGGTAGGGTGAGAAAAAATCAGAGCAAAAACAAGCTGAGAAGGCAGAGACTCAACTTGAAATAACAACATGTCTCTCCCCTCTTAGAGACATGTAGGTTCTCTCCTCTTATAGAAATGCATCTCTCTTACTTCGGAAGTTCCTTTTGATATGGAAGAGATTTGAAGATAAGCTTTGATGTGCATCTCTCTCCCCTTTGACATCAATTTCCAAGAAGGGTTGGCTTCAAGGTTATGAGTCAAGTGAGTGTGGTCCTGGAGAAGCACATCTAGGAATTATGTTGTTGTTGATGCAGACTGAGGGAAAGAATCATTGGGTGGAGCTGGCGAAGGAACTTAAGAGAAAATTTTGATTTAATATTCTTTAGGTGGTGAAGTCAGTGACGCCGAGTTGTGGCAATCGGTGTGTCAGATATTAGGACAACACAAAGAGGCCACATCGGTGAGTCCGAAGAATTCTAGTTCAAGTCGGTGGTTGAACCGATGAACGAGCTTGTAGTGTTACTACACTTTGGTGGTGCCGATGCGCTTCAAGTTGGTGGGACCGTGTTCAACACAAAGAGAATACTGAATCAACTCATCTCACCAGTCAAAGAATTCTCACAAAGATATGCAAGGTATTTGACAAGATTTGTAACGAATTTACCATAACCTAACAAAAAAGAAATAAATCTAGATGAAGTTTTTTTATTGTTAAAATAAAACACTCTAGCAAAAGAATGGCAAAGGAGGGGCAAATGAATATAACACTAGGTAACTTCATCTAGAGGGGGGCAGTGACTAAGTCACCTATGTTAGAGTATATTGACTTAGGAATCAAGTGTGATCACTTGATCATAGGTCATACTCATCGCTAAGCTTAAAATGGGGTTGCCATTTCTCATTTAAGCATTTCAATGTATTCACATCTTGTTGAGTTGCTTTAACTCATGTCATTGAGTAAAACTTCTCTAAGATGTGAGAACTTACATTGGGTTTGATGTGGATACCCTTCATGTAGTTGAACTTGAGGTGGATGCTCATGGAGTGGAAATTGGAGCAATTATTTTATTTGTAGCTCATCTTCCTACATGGGTTTGTTTTGCAAGGAACAACATATGTATCCATTTTGACAAGAGTGAAGCATAGAGTCATATAGTGTCAAATGATATGTTTAATTTGTCTTGTTCCTTGAGCACACCCAAGGTATAGATACTTGGGTCAATCACCTTCGCTATACATATGAATGTTGAGAGCAAGCTTTATGAAGTAGTACATATCCAAGTACCTACAAGGTTTAGATGCAATACACGGGAGCAAAGTGTCCAAGATATAAAATGATCATCATAAGAGAGATATCAAGGATTGGTCATAATAGTGTATGACCTTGCATGCATCCAAGTGAGTGTCTAGTTGACATTGGAAGCATCAATGACATTCAACTCACTTCTCAAGTGACAAAATATCTTTTCATCAAGATGCTTAGTGAAGATATCTGCCAATTATTTGTTGGTACGAACATGTTTAAGGTCAAGGTTACCTTTAGCAACATGATCTCGAATGAAATGGTGATGAACCACAATATGGTTGGTTCGAGAATGTTACACGGGATTGTGTGCAATCTTAATAGCACTCTCATTGTCACATAGTAATGGCGCATGTTTCACATGTATCACATAATCTTTGAGGGTTTGTGTCATCCATAGTAATTGAGCACAACATGATCCCGCGGCGATGTATTCCGCTTCGGCGGTGGATAGGGATACTGAGTTTTGTTTCTTGAGGGACCAAGACATGAGAGATCTGCCAAGGAATTGATATGTACCCGAAGTGGATTTTCTGTCAACCTTGTCTCCAGCATAGTCTGAATTAGAATAGCCAACAAGTTTGGAAGAATATCCTTTGGGATACCAAATGCCAAAGTTTGGTGTATGTATAAGGTATCTCACAATCCTCTTCACGACCTTAAGATGACACTCTTTTGGTGCCGCTTGATATCGTGCAAGCATGCACACACTTACCATAATATCGGGGTGGGAGGCACATAGATATAGCAATGTACCAATCATGGATCGATATACCTTTTGATCAACGGGTTTGCCATCCTTTCACAAGTCAAGACGTCCAGTGATAGGCATGGGATTTTTCATGCCTTTGCTTTCTTGCATGTTAAAATTTTTGAATTGATCCTTGGTATACTTTGTTTGTGACACGAAGGTACCATCCCGAGTTTGCTTGATTTGCAAACCAACACTAAAAAAAAGACACATCCGTGACATTTTGGGCTGAACGAATTTTTTTCCTGTCATGCTTATGACACTTCTATGGCGATAATTGTGACAAAACCTGGTATCATCATAGATGTGGTGGGCTCCTACTTCTATGACAAAAATCATGACAGAAAATGGGCTTTTCATCCTGGGCGGGCCAGAGACGCAGCTTCATGACATTCTTTGGGCCGTCCATGACGAAAAAATCATGGTAGAAGCTAGGGAGAGGAAATATCGTGGACTTCCCGGTTATGGTGGGTGGTCGGAGCTAAGCGATGCACTGTGGTTTGCGCATTTCTCTCGTGTACGCGTGTGTCTGCGAGGCGTTGGCTAACTGAACCCGGAGCGATCGCATGTTACTGAACCCGAGCGATCGATCCCTTGGTTGTTTACTGAACCCGAGCGATTCACACACTGCTGACTGAACCCGAGCAATTCCTTCGTTGTTGCTACTAACTGAACCTGAGCCATCACAGCTGCTACTTACTGAAGCCAATCAAGATGGTGTTGGGTTGCCTCTCGATGAACAGTGACCGTTGCTACCGTGCGCGTGGTACGTAAAATGAGTCGAGACGTGGTGAGTCGAGCCGGTTGGTTGGTTGTTGATGAATAGTTCCTGGTGGGCGTTGGATGAACAGGACCCCATGGTAGTAGGCCGTTGCCGCTGGATGAATAGGACCCCAAGGAGGCCGCAACACCCCAGCCGGTTGGGGGTGGATGAACAGGACCCCGTGGAGGCTCTATGAACAGCAGCCGGTGGAGGCTTGATGAACAGTAGCCGTGGATGAACAGTAGCCCGTGGAGGGCGGAGGAGGTGGACGGTGGATGAATAGTAGCTCGTGGAGGCTGGAGCGAGGCAGTAGATTATGGATGAATAGGACCCCGTTACGACCATAGGCGCTCCAACACAAGTTTGTTTCCTCCGTTTTACGGTACGCCACACCCCTCCCGATCAACAGGAACCCGTTTCGACCGTAGGCACCCGAACACAAGTCCATTTCCTATGTTTTGTGGTACGCCAGACCCCTCCCGATGAACATGATCCCGTTTCGACCGTGGCCGGTCGAAAAGAAGGCCATTTCCTCCGTTCCGCGGTACGGCATACCCCGTTTCGGCTGTTCCGTCAAAGCCGGTTGGCTCCCGTTGAATAGGACGCATTCCGACCCAGTCAGTTGCCTCCCGATGAACAAGACATTGTTTCTCCGTTCTGACCCAGCCGGTTCGTTGCCTGATGAACAAGACGCCGTTGCTGCCGTCCATTGCCTCTCCATGTACACAAGCCTGGTCGTCCGTATATATACGCGAGTACGCGCTCGAGACCTCGCCCGTATGTATGTATGTGGCCGTATTTTTTGCCCTTTGGCTGTACGTACGTGTGCAGGGCTTAGACAGGACTACGTGAACTACTATGTCGGGTGCTCTACAACGACACATGCAGCTACTTACTCAGCCACGGTTCATACTTGCAGAGAGACCGATCGACCAGTATGTACGTACATGTTCATGACCAGACAGACAACGCTACGTATGCTTTGACCGGTGGGTCCCAACGGTCAGGGAGGATAAGGACACATTTCCTTGCGGGCGAAGATATAGCTGCTCGGTCCCAGCTGTCAGGGGGAATTGTTTTTATTTTGCGAGTAATAAGGAGGCACTTCCTGGTGTTTAAAGATGTAGCTGCTGGGTCCAGTTGTTAGCCTCACCGCCTAAAGTCCTCTTCCGATGGTTGTCCTTCATTGACCATGTTGACCACGCCGTGCTGAGAGTACCAAGGCGGTGGATGACGGCGAGGCCTAGGAAGGGAATGACGCGGAGGCGGGAAAGGCGCCGCAGTGGAAGCCCACGTGGAGGGGAGTACGTGGGTTGGCTGCTTCGGCTGCGGTGTGAGGCTGCCGTCGTCAGAGAATAACAGGAGGTGTGGGTGAGTATATAGGGATGGAATGGCCAGCGGTGACAACACAGCCAAACACGGGAGGCAGGAGCAGGCGGCATGGTCGGCGCTGGTTTGGGCAGCTGGAGCAAGAAGAACAGAGGCTGAAGAAGCACGACGGCCGTTGGATGGACATCGTACGGTCATTGCAGATAGAATCGTTTATATTGACTAAGTTGATAAATCCCTTGGTACGCGTCAACTTAGTAGTCCCACAGGTCAGCCTCCGAAATGGTGCACCCCACATGTCAGGGGGAGGAATCATTTTTTGGGTGGCTGAAGCAAGAATATCCGAGATTGAAGAAGAAGCACGCATCCGTTAGATGGACATCCAACGGCCACTCCTGCTAGAACCGTGTGCTGACTATAAGTTTACAAAGCCTTGCATACGCATCAACTTAGTTTTTTAGGGGACGCGTCAACTTAGTAGGCCCACAAGTGTGTGGCAGAGAACATAGAGCCCATTTGCGATTTGTAAGAATGTACAGCTCATTTCTGAATTCTAATGGAATTTACTACAGCCCATTCACAGTTTGTTAAAAGTACAACCCATTTTCTACCTAGGACAACGATTAATAATTTGAACCAACTGCTCAAAACAGAATTCAATAAAATTTCCCACATTTTGATGGGATCCGAAATATTTTTATCCCAAAATTTCTAGTCAGATTAAATATAATTTCAAAATAAATTTGTATTACATAAAAATCCAACGAAATATTCCGCGCTCAATAATTAATGAAATTAAAATTTTCAAAATCCAATAATAATAATTTTTTTAAACTAATTACGTGTTTGGTGCATTTTTTATAGTTACTGCCCAGTTTTTATAATTACATCACATTTATTATTTCTTAAAGCCCATTTTCTTTTTAAGCCTAATGCATCCCTCCTAGAAAAGATTTGCAGCCCAGCGGGGCGGAGAATAACAAGTTGACCTTGCCTAGGTATTCCTCAAAAAGAAGTATAGCTGGGCTAGCCATTTTCAGCTTGAAAAAAATTTAATATCTGGGCTAGATATCTGTCCTAGGCTAGAAGGGCCACAGCCCGCCCAGTTAGTACCCTGTTCTCCTATGAACAACAACAAAAACATCGCTCAAGAAAAACTCTGCAGTGCTCACACCTCAAAAACACAAATACTGCTCGAGCTGCTTGGTCCCAGTTGTCGGCCACTTCTTGTGCAATTCTCTCGTTTATTGACTACATAGGTTGACACTAGTGTGGGACCGTGATGCCAGGAAACCAGGAGGAAGCAAAAAAATTATAGTTGTATATAATAAGGAGGCACTTGCGTACGTGCGGCTATTGCCCTGGTGGGTCCCCACTGGCATCCTCTCCAAGTAAAGTTATCTCCTCATTCCTCATGTTCGTTGACCATGTTGACAAAGCGAGACGGCGGCGCCACGGCGAGCGCAACAACTCGAAGGACGACGGAGAGGTCCTCGCGGGCCCTACGGATGGTATGATACAGCGTCCGCTGCTCATTCAGGGAGTCAGGATCATAGGGCCACATGTCCACGAAAGCATTGTCGTTCGCTTGTTCGCCGGTGCTCGTTGAGGAGACGGAGGTTGTAGCACAGGTCCTCCTATGCTGGTAGATCTTCTGCCATTAGGGCGTCGAAGTGCGGCCGCACCTACTCTATGGTGTACACGGCATGAACCGGCTTGGACAGTGGCGCCAGCTCCTGGTCGGAAGCTACGTCCATCGTCTGATTGTCGTCGCTCAGCTCGACGAGCTTGCTGGCGAGCCAGGATGTCCGATTGTTGGACCGACCCACTGCCAAGCACGAGTCTGACTGCCTGGCCCACCCAGACTACCTCCCTCGCCCGTGCGTGCATTCCACCCGAGATGGTCAGCGCCCCCCGCGTCGCTTCCCTATGCAGGCGAGTGCTCCACGTTCAAATGACACAAGTGTCGTCCGTCCGTCCGTCTGCCGCCCACATTAATGATACGCGGTTGCTGAGGCGGCTACTCCGGCGCCACCCGTCCGTCCCTCCGCCGCCCACCATTGCTATATAAACTGCTGCGTCGGCCATAGCCGGAGTCATCCGCCTCCGTTCCCTTTCTCCTGTCCACACCACTACTGCCCACCATGGCTTCCTCGCACTCCAGCACTCTTCAGGATGGGTGAACGAAGGACCACAAGGAGATGGCAGCCGTTGCTGCCGATTGGCTGGCTGGCAGGCAGCCGGAGGATGACGACATCCCAATTGAGAACATGGTAGTCGATGAACCGGCGCCAACCCCCTCCTTTGCGCCATCCTCGCTGGTACATTGCACCACGACCATCAGCGAGGCCCGTGCCCAATACATGGACACGGTGAGGTAGAAGCTTCAGGAGCAGTTCCGGGAGGCGCAGGCCGATGCCGCCTACAACCACCATCTCCTCCAGGAGCACCTGCAGGCGGAGGAGTAGATCGACGCGGAACAGGCGGAGTAGGAGGCGCTGCTCGACTCGTATCGCTCCGCCCGCGAGAGTCTCCTCGCGCGCTGGCGGTATCGCATGCGGGTGGCGGAGGTTGCGGCCGCGTACAAAGAGGGCAATGAAGCGGGCGAGGCACTGTTTGGCGAGACCGAGGACGAGACGGAGGACAATGCCGGCTCCGCCCAGTCCACGCTCCGCTGGCATCGTCGAGGCCCTGCTCCGCCGAGGCCCCGCCGCGCCAACAACAAGGCAGAGGACACCGCCGGCTCCACCGATGCCCCGCCCCGCCGGCAATGAGGCGGAGGATTTCCCCGGCTTCGGTGAGGCCCTACTCCGCCGAGGCCCCGCCCCACCAACAACGAGGCAGAGGACATCGTCGGCTCCATCGAGGCCTCGCCCCGCCGGCACCGAGGTGGAGGACTTCACCGGCTTCAGCGAGGCCCTACTCCGCCGATGCCCTGACCCGCCAACAATGAGGCAGAGGACATCGCCGGCTCAGTCGAGGCCCCGCCCTGCTGGCAACGAGGGGAGGATTTCCCCCACTCCACCAAGGCGCCGCCCCGCCGGCAACAAGACAGAGGACATCACCGGCTCCGTTAAGGCCGCGCCTGATATGTCTCCAACGTATCTATAATTTTTGATTGCTCCTTGCTATATTATCTACTGTTTTAGGCAATATTGGGCTTTATTTTCCACTTCTATATTATTTTTGGGACTAACCTATTAACCGAAGGCCCAGCCCAGATTTGCTGTTTTATGTCTATTTCAATATTTCGAGGAAAAGGAATATCAGACGGAGTCAAAACGGAACGAAATCAACTGGAGAAGTTATTTTTGGAAGGAAACCCACCTGATGGACTTGGACCCCACGTCAGAAGATACGGGAGGTGCTCACGAGGGTGGGGGCGCGCCCTCCCCCCTGGGCACGCCCCCTGTCTCGTGGGGCCCCCGTAGCTCCACCGACGTTCTCCTTTCACCCATATATACCGTTGTACCCTAAAACTTCCAGAACAGAACCTAGATCGGGAGTTCCGCCGCCGCAAGCCTCCAGAGGCACCAAAAACCAATCGGGACCCCTTTCCGGTACCCTGCCGGAGGGGGGATCCATCTCCGGTGGCCATCTTCATCATCCCGGCGCTATCCATGACGAGGAGGGAGTAGTTCACCCTCGGGGCTGAGGGTATGTACCAGTAGCTATGTGTTTGATCTCTCTCTCTCTCTCTCTCTCTCTCTCGTGTTCTCGACTTCACACGATCTTGATGTATCCCGAGCTTTGCTATTGTAGTTGGATCTTATGATGTTTCTCCCCCTCTACTCTCTTGTGATGAATTGAGTTTCCCCTTTTGAAGTTATCTTATCGGATTGAGTCTTTATGAGAACACTTGATGTATGTCTTGGTGATCAACTTGCGGGTTTCGTGACATTGGGAACCTATGCATAGGGGTTGGCACACATTCTTGATTCTCCGGTAGAAACTTTGGGGCACTATTTGAAGTACTTTTATGTTGATTGGATAAATCTGAGATTGTGTGATGCATATCGTATAATCATGCCCACGGATACTTGAGGTGACAATGGAGTATCTAGGTGACATTAGGGTTTTGATTGATTTGTATCTTAAGGTGTTATTCTAGTAAAAACTCCAGGGTTGTGTGTGACACTTATAGGAATAGCCCAACGGATTGATTTGAAAGAATAACTTTGAGGTGGTTTCGTACCCTACCATAATCTCTATGTTTGTTCTCTGCTATTAGTGGCTTCGAGTGACTCTTTGTTGCATGTTGAGGGCTTGTTATATGATCTATCTATGTTATTATTGTTGAGAGAACTTGCACTAGCGAAAGTATGAACCCTAGGCCTTGTTTCTACACATTGCAATACCGTTTACGCTCACTTTTACCGTTCGTTACCTTGCTGTTTTTATATTTTCAGATTACAAAAACCTATATCTACCATCCATATTGCACTTGTATCATCATCTCTTCGCCGAACTAGTGCACCTATACAATTTGCCATTGTATTGGGTGTGTTGGGGACACAAGAGACTTTTTGTTATTTGGTTGCAGGGTTGCTTGAGAGAGACCATCTTCATCCTACGCCTCCCGCGGATTGATAAACCTTAGGTCATCCACTTGAGGGAAATTTGCTGCTGTCCTACAAACCTGTGCACTTGTAGGCCCAACAACGTCTACAAGAAGAAGGTTGTGTAGTAGACATCACCGCCCCGCTGCCAACGAGGCCGCGCCACACAGAAAACAAGGAAGAGTAGAACACGGTAGGTCGCCGCCGTTCGGGTCCAAGTAAGACCACCGCTGCTACCCTCCGGTTGAGTCGAATCTAGGCGGGTTGACCATTGACGGCCGATTAGCTTCTTGGTGGCGATGTGGAGTCGAAGAGTTGTGTTGGAGAAGGACGCTGCTTCAGTTACTTAACTGCAGGTGCAGTTGGGTCACTGACATGTGGGCCCAACAGGCATCTGGGCCACATGTGAGTTATGCAACTGCACCTGCAGTTAAGTCACTGAAGCTCAGTCCCGCTGGAGAAGAAGCTTCTGTTCGGATCAGCCGGACACGGGTGGGTAGCTTCGGTTAATTAATTATACCTCCAGTGCACCCCTTTTTAGTTAAAGAATGTATGAAATGTAATGAAATCCGGCATGTTTACATGAAATCCGATCGTGTATGAATGAATTTAGTTTGATTAGTTCGAATTCTTGTATCACTGGCATTCGATGAACATGCAAGACAATACGTACTAGCATTATTCCCAGGGTGATCACCTCGTGTGCAGCAGTTTCACATGTACTCCCTCCAGTCCTTTTTAGTATGCATATAAGTTTTGTCTAAAGTCAAAGTATCTCCAGTTTGGCCAACCTTATAGAAAAAAGTATGAACATTCACAATGTAAAATCAACTGACTTGAAACAAATCTAATATGCGGAGTAAAAAGGAACAGAGGGAGTACAAAGAGTTTGAGCAGCTTTTTAGCGCTCCTGTACATTGCAATCAAACACACAGGCCTGGCAATTCATAGAGAACATTCAAAACAATCGATGATTATGCATCTCAGTGATTCACATGTCAGAGCCAATATTTACTTCACAACTAAAGAATAAAGAAAAATTGATCGATGCTGCTGACGGCAAAGGGCGTCCCATTCAAAAATATCAAACACATGTCTTCTTGACTTAGTGAGCAAAATTTGACAAGGTTGTTCCATTCCACAATGTTAAATGTGTTTTTTTGCGTACATCAATGAGAAAACTTTGACAAGGTTTTCCCATTCCAAAATATCAAATGCCTACGATTGTGGAATGGGTAGGGTTTGCTATTAGTTCGCACATTGACATGGCACCTCATGCTAAATAAACCAGTTGTTCTTTTTGTGCAGTTCCACCAAAATCAACCAAATTCTCGCGTAGCTTGTATGATTTCTCCTGTATATTTTGCAACGCCTTGAACATATTGGCACCTCCTTTCTTGTGGTGGAAATGAATGATCCGAGAATATTCGATGTATTCGTGAACATTTTGTGCAGTTCCGATTGAGATCAAGCTCAGCACCCCTGCTTGCATAAATACAAAAAAGTGATTAGTATAAAGCAAATTGTACTATGAATTGAGAATTTAAACAGGCAACCTACATGATACATGCAGAGCACACATTTAAAAAAATGGAACTCACTGTAAGGAATCCTAAAACAACATTGTATTGGCCATCACAACAACAAGGATAGAGATCTGTGAGTCCTTTTGAGATGAAGTTAGTTTGTTCCTGTGGGCAATAATGTAAGCATCTCAAGTGCTCCCTTCTTAGGAAGAGAGGCTTGGCTTTTTATCCTGGCATAATCAGAACTAGGCACTTCACGTACTCCATATTCTTCCTTAGAGGAGGATGATCCTGTTGTGCAAAGACAAGAGGACAAATAAATGCTAGCATCCCTGTTTGCTCGAAAAAAAGGAAAGGAAATATTTAAAACAGCACAGATGAAACACTTCTCAAGGACAATACTACTTTCTCATGACAGTATCTAAATAGTAGCACAACACTAATAGAGATGACAAAGCTCAATCATATGGATGAAATCCGTGGGCGAGTACCAACCTTTTCCAAGAGGCTTATTGTGTAGAATATACAGATCAAGCACTTCTCTGGAACCATCTGTTGTTATCTACTATGGTTGCCATGCTTATTATATACTCCTTGATTAGTTTAATGTTTCCAACATCTTCTCGTGCAGTTCCACTAAAATATATGTTATCTTCAAAGAAGATCCCTGTTTGAACAAGTAGAGATAACTGCATATTACATTAAGAGTGGCATCAAATCAGTGGCAAAACAATTGCTCGTTCCATCCATAGCAATAAATTAAGATGCAAAACTATATCATTACTTGTGTCATCATAGTTCCAGTGCTTCATTACAGCACCGGGAGTTGATTTTTGTTTTTCTTCCGCTTGTTCTTCCCCTTCATCACTTGGTTCAATAATAGCGAAGCTTCGCCTTCAATGTAAGATTTGGCATGTCAATTAGGGAGCACAAGTATAGCACTAAATAACGACATTAATTTTCTGATGAAAGTAGCAAAATACGGGCCAACTATTGTGAAATACCCTTATCTTACCTTAATGGGATATTACAGTGCACATACAGATTGGAAGTCTTGTCTCCATTTGTGCAGTTCACTAAAATCAAGCAACATTGTCGTATAAGTAGCACAACATATGAAAGCACACTGCACAATCATGTGAAAGAAGGCTAGTACTGACCTCTCATGACACGAAATTCAAACAACTCACAAGAAGAAGATCTGAAACAAATTTGCCAACACAGATAGGAAGTCAGATCTCCTCTTGTGCAGTTCCACTAAGATCAAGCAATCAAGCAACATTGTCGGTGTGACATTTTGGTTGTGTTGCACAAAACACTCTTAAAACAAAAGTGTTCTATGCAATGCAAAAAAAAGGTCACAATAGCAATGAGGTGAAGTAGATAACCCTGTTTACATAGAGGTGCAAAGGAAACAACTAGTGGTCAATAACGGTGGATGACACAGAAGCCAACAAAAAGGATCATCCAACTTATCTAAATGGGAAACAAAGCAAGACAGTAGCATTTCACAAATGGTGGCATTGATTCATATTAATAGAGAGATTATATTAACAATAAAATTCGTTAAACATGTAATTTGCTTTTAACTGTGGCATTGCTTCAATTTTCCAGCGGCATTATTATAGGGTGTTTATTTACAGGGACTTTTTGGTGTAGGGACTAAAATAAGTCCCTTTTAGTCCTATCTAAACAAAACATGAGGGACTTTTAGGGACTAAAAGTGGGCATTTGGGACTAAATAAAGAAGACCCTAAGGGAGAGTCTTTTTGGGACTTTTTCCAACAGTTGCCCCTGCCCCGCATTGCACCTTATCTCTATTAGTTCATTACTAGGGGTAACATGGTCTTTTAGCATGTCATTTAATAACCCCTAGTCCATGTTTAGTCCCTGGAACCAAGTAGGTAGGGACTCTTTAGTTGGGACTAAAAAAAGTCCTAGGACTTTTTAACCAAACAGGGCCTTAGATTAACAACAGCTAAAGAGTTGCACGGGACAGTGGACGCACCAGCACCATGTGCATCTACAGATGTATAAAGGGGTGATGCATAGTTTGTTGGAACAAAGAACAAACAACCAAGGAGCATATTTGTGTTGGTCCCAATTTTGTTATCTTTAGACACCTTTCCCTATGTGAGGGCAGCAAATCCAGTCCCGCTCAAACTCTACAGCCTTGTCCCCCAAAAAAAAGATCACTTCATTACAGATGTGCGTACTGCGTTTGTCAATGTTTTTCCTTTTCGACCAACATAGGTGTTGGATAGCCAGTCTGTACTACTTTCCCCCCTTCCTTCCCTCTTTGAACCACGTCCTAGATTCATGCTATACAACTTTCCCCACTACTTTCCCCCCTTCCTTTCCTCTTTGAACCACGTCCTAGATTCATGCTATACAACTTTCCCCACTACTTTCCTATTTGATCCTACACCTAGATTCGAGTGCAGAAGTGGAAAAAGCCCACATGCACCTAGAGCAATGCATGTGGAATAAGTAAATTATACCTTAAGGTTCTCGGGGTGTGGCTCAGTGGGTGGCCGGAGGCCGATCTTCCTACACTATGTACGGCAGCAAGGAAGAAGGGGTCGGAGGCCCTCCCGCGCCGCCGCTGGGTGAAAGAGAACAACTGCGCTGGTAGTGGATTCCCTCCCTCGCCGACGGCGACAGCGTTAAGCCTCCTTCCCTTCCCAGCGGACGGATCATGCCGGCTCTTTGACCAGCAGTGAGGGGGGGGGAGAGAGAGAGAGAGAGAGAGAGAGAGAGAGAGAGAGGCCAACAAAGTCTTGTTTAGATCTAGAGAGGGTGAGAGAGTGTGAAGAGAGCAACTACAAGCGTTGAGGCTCAAGCGTGTATATATATAGTGGAGAGAGAGTGTGAAGAGTGCAAACCCTAGAAAACAAGCACCGAGGCTGCAGCATATGTAGATGGAGTGGTTTTCTTTTTCTCTCCATAAAAATCGTTTTAAATTGTGCACAAAACGGAATTCTTTATTTAAAGTAGTGAAGAAGAATACTAGGGGCAATGCTAATATGTGAAGAAAATTTAACGCTCGAGGGAGTCAACTCTCAATTAATGCCGCACGCCTCCCTGTCGTGCTTACTAACGTTCACGTGTGGTACATGACCCTCCGAAGTGAACAACAACTGAACCACACACGATCAAAACATCAGAAAGGTGGGCTGCACCATCCTCCAATTTTAAATATTTTGGGCACTTGTATTCGGCCTAAGTCAGTGTGCCACCGTATGTACTAAGGGTTACAGCGGGTGCTAAGAAACTAGGGCGTATTGAGAGTAATTTCCATGGCGTTTACTTGTAGGTTCACTTGCAAATTGTGAAACTCTATCTCCTCTTATTTGGTGTATGAGGCAAATCTTTTGTCTCCGTTTCGTAAAAATAAACGAGAAATTCAATTTTAATTATTTAATTTGTACACCTTGCTCTCTTCCAATAATTTTGGGCACTTGTATTCGACCTAAGTCAGTGTGCCACCGTATCTCGTACTACTCCCTCTGTCTACGTGTATGTCACGTTAGAAGGTGCAGCGGGACCAAGGTGCAAGCAGATTGGAGGAGAAGGAGAAACTTGACCGGTCCTTCCTCCAATCAAAGCCCTGATTTCTGTCTCTAAATGCAACAATTAATCACAACAATTAAGAGATGCCGCTTTAGCTACCATGCAGGGCCACGTATTAACTCGCATGCAAGCCGACTTTGATTTCTTAACCGATCAATGCGTAGTTGCACTCCATGCATTGGGTTTCTGGGGGAGATAAAAAGGCACAGTAAGTAACAACGCTCGCTAGCAACGAGGCTAGGGGGGATTTAGATGCGAAGTTAATGGACGACGCCTAAACATTTTGGGAATATCTTATTTTCGTAAGATGACTTAACACCTAGACGGAGGGAGTACTACTCCTTAGTCGAGGTTTGATGGAATATTCACCTCTTCTCTTCTTGTACGTACTCCATTTGTATCTCACTTCCTGTGGCTTCGCACTCGCATGATATTCCTATTCCATGAACATGTGTGTGCGTGTGCGTATGTGTGTGTGTGTGTGTGTGTGTGTGTTTAACAGCCTGTGTGTACGTTCTCTAAAAAAACAGCGTATGTGTGTTAGAGAGAGCGACACATCGACCTACTCCTACAGAGAGATGGTGTCCGGTCGGGACAGCTGCCACGCCCGCTCCTGGCCAGCCTGGCCCACCCAAAGCCCCTCCATCGCCCGTGGGCGCTTCCCGCCCGAAACGGTCAGCGCCGCTCCAAAGAATCGGTGTCGCATTCATACCCGGGCAGAGCGGACGCGACCTCTCACTGGCGCCTGCGTTGAAGGGAGAAGCGGATTCAAGAGTGATGGTTGCTTCATCCGTCCAACTTACTTCTAGGTCTATGTGATTTGACGGCTTATTGGTCATTAATACTGAGGTGGTACGACTGCTGGATGTCCCACGCTTCGACGAAAGGATGTACTAGATTACAATTTTCTCCATTCTTACAGCGGAGGAGTGCGAGAGCAGTGAAAACACGCAGGCTCAGTGATTACATGGCCCACCTCACACTATCACCATATTTTCTGGACACCATACGGCACCTAACTCTTTACATATTAGTGGTACGTAGTACTCACTGTAATTTCTCAGCGATATAAATTTGTACAATGATATGAAGCTTCTAGCTTCTGTTTCATGTATCTTGTGTCCAAGGTTGCCTCGTTGCAACATTTCATCAAATACAAAGGAGACTAACATGCATGCTATTGCATCTCAATGATTGAGAGATCATAGCCGATATGTACTCCCTCCGTTCCAAAATAAGTGTCTCAATTTTATGCAAACTTTAGAACAAAGTTGTACTAGTTCTAAAGTTGACACTTATTTTGGAACAGAGACAACTAAAAAAATGATCCATGCAGTCCCTAGCACTTGAACCCTAAACCATAATCAGGCTTTAATTTGCTGGCAATGTTGAAGCTTCCGAAGAAATGAAGTTTGCAACACTTTGACCATCGGATCATTTTGTGCAGTTCCACTAAAATCGAGATGAGCATCCCTGTGGCAAAGAAATTGAAGAAGCGTGATTAGAATAAGATTACTGGGACTAGTTGATGAGACATAAAGTCATCACAAATACGGTACGTAGAAGCCAGTAGAGGTATGTGCAGGGCAAAGAAGTAAAGAAATATCCACATGGAGCGATGTGGGCAGCTGGGGCAGTGGTGCAAGCCGGCAAGGAAGTTGTACCTAAGGGATGTCGAGACGTAGCTTAGCCTAGAGGAGGGCGGCGGGAGGCGGCAACTGCCCACGTCGCGGCAGTGAGCAAGGGACGAAGGCAACCTCACCGGCTTTGTGAGAGAGAACGGCGGGGACCCCTGATCAGGACGTGCCGACAGTGGGTTTTCGCTGTCGGCGACGGCGACCGCATCTACACAAAGCATCCGCCCCTTCCCCCGGCAGACGTGATCCACCCGGATGTTAGAGATGTGGCCACAGTCGTTTTGTGCGAGAGAGTGTGAAGAGAGCAACCCCAGCACACAACCGTGTAGGCTCGTCCTGGCTATGTATATAGTGGAGAGGTTTCCTTTTCTCTCCATATGAACCTATTTATATTGCGTACGTGCCACTGAAGAAAAAAAATTATTTATAAATGATGCGGCAAATGATGCGGCACCGTTCATGCGTGGTTCCCGATCCTCCATTATTTATAAGTGAGTAACTACTACTAGACGCGTCAAGTTATCACGTGGGCTACATCATCTTACGGAAATGAGCTCCACCGTGTCACGTGTGTGATTGGGGAAGACGCAAAGAGTGCTACTAGTACTACGTACGTGGGTGCGTGCACCTCTTCTCTTCGAGCATGGTTATTCAAAGTATAGCCCACTACTGTACCACACGGTTATTATATATGGGCAAAGAGTATAGGCAGTAATAATGACTAATAAGCCGTCAAATCACGAGGAAGCAACCATCATTTCACTCCTCGTTGAATATCCATCCGCTGCTACCTCCGCGAATAAATAAAAATCCACTTCTACCTCCGTAGCATGGTTAATAATATAGCCATGCCAATCACGACGTAGAAATATCATTCACTGATACAATAGGGTTGGATCTAAGGCTGGTGATTTTTTTACTTTGTCTATTTCTCTTATTGTCTCATTTACTCATTTTACATAGGATAACAGGTAGAGGATGGCTATTCCTTTTGATGGGACTTCTTCATAGGGTTTAAGACTAAGCAGCTCCAAATTATGCCCGCTGCCCACCACTCTGAATCATGCCATCTATGATAGGGAGTACTCCCATTGCAACAATGAGGTCCACTACGTCTAGCACGTCCTATAAGAAGATACTGTCACGCAAAACATACATCTTGATGCCTTCTTCCTCATACAATATGTACCACTGGTACGCACTACTAGTAATACTACTCGTTCTCCTATAAACATTGCGCTTGGCATCTCCAAAAATATTAACCTTGCGCTTGGCTCTTCGCCTCTTCGGGAAGTTAAGCAATAATGGTACTGCAGTATATATCGTTCTGGCTATCTGAGACCGAATGAATCGCTGCACGTCCACCACATGGGCGAGGGTCGAGCGAGGGTCGAGGGGCGAGGGAGAGTGCGTACTATTATGTCTGTTTCAATATGGACTACATACGGAGCAAAATGAGTGAATCTACACTCTAAAATACGTCTATATACATCAGCGTTTGGAGTATGTACTAGTAGTTCATATTGAAATCTACTAAAGGACATATATTTCAAACAATATGATAATCTCTCTAACCAAGGTAGGGACGAGGAGTAAATGGAGGGAGTAGTAAAAAATTCTCCTCGTCCTGCGAGCCACCGCGCGCGTGGGCGAGGGAGCGGGCGTAAGGCGTAGTAAGCAAGCTTCACCTCGTCCTGCGAGCCACTATGCCTGTGGACGGGGGAGACGGCGTACTAAGCAAGCTTCTCCTCATTTTGCGAGGTGACGGGACACATCAAAAGTAATACGTACAGAGCATCTCCAGTGTATAGAGTCTTGCCTCTAAGGTAGGCCCCACATGGTTTGACTCTTTCTTAACATAATGCGTCAAGTCGCAATTTGTTTGTTCCCCCATGGTACACAATCCTCCATCAAGTGGACAACCAGTACACGTGTCAAATTACCAGACTGTCTTTCGCCGCCTCAGATCTTCTTACCCACCGCCGGCAGCCACGACAACTGCATTACCATCATCAACCAAGCAAATGACCTCGAGGACTACACGGGTCTGCAAAAGAGGTCGCACTCTTTCGTGTCTGCTTATGTTATGCATTGCTTAATATTACATGCTACTTTATCGTCCTGTTCACCGATTAGACTCTAAGTCAGCTCCAGACTAATGGTCAAACTTGAGTTTTTAAATGGTTGTGGGGTACATATCGTGGCCGCAATCAATGGTATCTATCTACTATCTGGTTAATCTCTAGTGTCTACTATGAGTTTCATGTTGGGTGCGAAACAAACAGTAAAGAAGCCATTATTTGTATTTTTTAACTGAAACCATTATCTGCTTGCTATCATTGGTTTTGGGTCTATCCACAGGTTGCTACCATCACTCCACTCCTTACATAATCTCACTATGTTTTATTCCTATGCATGTCAGTTATTGTACACAATGGAACTGAACATGTAGAGCAAAAGAGACGAGCCTTGCGTGGCAATAAAATTTCATGCAGACGTCGCTCCATGGTAGGCGCAAAGGTAGCCCCCCTCCACCCATTTCGTCTTGTAATCAAGAGGAAGATAACTGTTCTGAGGGGGATTCAGAAGGAGAAGACCACTACTATTTACCCCCTGAGGTCTTCGCTCTGACTTGGCATGTTGATGTTGGTTATATCATGCATATGGTGCCTTGCATTGCTTACTTTATACATCAAATATGTCATCTGCTTAGTTAAGACATGCTTTGTGTGAATGTCATATGTTTAGTTTCTTCATCGTATATGTGAATTATGCAACGCCATCTTGTTTAGCCAGGCATCATATATATGAATTTTGTAATGCCATCCTGCTTAGCCAGTCATCTTATATGTGAATTATATCAGGCCATCCTTTTTTTCATTACGTATTACATTTGTCAACAATGTTAGTACATTCAACTACTCTTCGTGTGCATCAGCCATTTGACACGGTGATGGAAAATTCTGGAGTGAAAACAAGGTCTCGAGAGCAGACTATGCTATCTAACGAAGCGCATATCTCGCTGGTTACGGATAGCTCCTCAGAGGAGGATTCAGAGACATATGACCAGTCCTATTTCCCCCTGAGGTGTATGCTCTAACTTGGCAGGGTTATGTTGCTCATATCGTGCGTATGGTGTCTTGCATTGCTATATCATTTGATTAGTTTAGATATGCTTTGTGTGAATGCCACCTGTTTACTGTCTAATGACCATATATGTGAATTATGCAATGTCATCTTGTTGCAAGATATTATATATGTGAATTATGCAATGCTATCTTGTTGCAAGGCATTATATATGTGAATTTATGCAATGCCATGATGTTTAGCCAATCATCATGTATGTGAATTATATCATGCTATCCTTTTTTTGTATTACGTGTTCCATTTGTCGACAACGTTTATATATTCAACTACTCTTACCGTGCATCAACCATTTGAAGCGGTGATGGAAGTATCTGGAGTGAAAACAAGGTATCAAAGCAGACAATGTTACCTGCTGAAGAAGACATCTTGTTGCTTACAGAGAGCTCCTCAGAGGAGGATTTAGAGACTGATGACCTGTCCTATTTCCCCCTGAGGTCTATGCTCAAACTTGGCAGGGTTATATTACTCACGTCATGCATGTTGTCTTGCATTGCTTAGTTTTTACATCATATATGTGATTGCCATCTGCTTACTTGTTTACTATATAAATCATATATTTTAATTATATCATGTCATCATGTTTACATAGACAACATCTGTCGAGGAAAACTGATCCGCGAGCACCTATGGGGACGGAGCCCCTTTTTGGTTCGGCGGGGGGTGGAGGTCGCACGAAGAGCGGATCGAGGCAGGACACATGAGCGGTTTACCCAGCTTCGGGCCGCACGGATGCGTAAAACCCTACTACTGCTTGTCTGATTGTATTGGGTTCTTGCCTGGGAGCGCAACATGCTACAGTACACTTGAGATTGAGCGTGAGTGTTCCTCTAGGTTTCCTCCTCCCTCTATGTTGCGCATGGGCCTCCTTTTATATGCCCAAGGGGTCACCGACAGGTGGCAACGTAGTCAAGGGCAAAATTGTAAAAACGTTGTAATGGGTACTGCTGTTTGCACAGTGGCTGTACAGTGTATCATACCTAACTCTGACGGCAGGGGACAAGGACATTAAATGCCCGTCTGCGTCACCCAAATAGTGCAGAAATGGACCGTTAGGGACGCCACCGTTCACCATGATGGCTATCTTGTCAGCAGCCACTTGCCACCGCATACCCCTAGCTGCACAGCCTCCCGCCACGTGTGCCTGGAAGAGCCCCAGAGCGACACGTTGGTGGGTGAGCTAGAGCATGGGCGCATGGTGGTAGCTTGCCGCGGCAAGCGCCTTGCCGCAGCTGTTGTCTTGCTGCGTCCGGGAGCTTGTCGCTCGCTGGGCTTTGTCGCGACGCGGGGCGCGTCGCGGCAAGTTCCTTGAGATGTCTTGACTGGCCCTCCCGGCAAGCTCCTCTTGCCTGGGCCTTGGTTGTCCTTCCTGGCAAGCTCCTCTTGCCGGGGCCTTGTCACTTTAGCTTGGATACTTTGTTCTTGAATGGCCCCAAAGGGACCACGGAGGATCTTGGCTGACGCCTGGCAAGCCTTGCCGCGGGGCGCTGCGACTGCCCGTGCACAAGTTCGGGGTACTAAGGTACCCCTACTTTAGTACACCGACAGGAGCCCCCGGGCCTGGGCCATACACGGTGTCGAGCGCTGTTGGGCCAGGCCCAAAACAGTGCACGGGCACGCGTGGCCTGGGTGACGCCGTATCTAACTCCGTATCCACCGCGCCCTCCCAGAACGGCACGCGCCGAACGCGGCGTCATGGGGGGGAGACGTGCGCGATATTTTCGCATGCTGCGCCCCCTCATGCGTCGCGTCGTAGTAAAGGGGGCGGTTTCGCGCCTTCCCCTTAAACGGAGGGAGGCGTAGGGGCGTGGTCCACTTACTGGACGGGGCTGAGGCGCGGTTTTCGAGGCGTCCGCTCTCCACGATCACGGGGTGGGGAGAGATCGCCTCATCCGTCGCCTCAGTTCTGCACGCCCGCCACGCGGCTTCCATGCGTTTGGGGCGGCGAACGGTGGAGGCGGGAATCCGGGCCGTCGCGGGTCGAGGCAGTGGGCCGGCCCCAGTTCCCTGCTCCTCCAGCGTCTTGATTGGCTGAGCGGGGCGGCCGAGCCCCCACCCCGCTTCTTTATAAGGAGCGGGAGGGGAAGGTCGGAGCCCGCATTCCCTCGTCTTCTCTTTTCTTTAGATTCTGATCCCCTCTCTCTCGTGCGCCATGGAGAAAGGGAACCCTGGTCCTTCAACGGTGGCGGCGAGGGTCGCCGCTAGGCAACGCGTCCGTCCTCCTCTCGCACCCGTGGTGGCGGAGCCAGCCGTAATGGGAAGAGGGAGGGGGCGAGGTCGTGGGCGAGGTCGAGGACGAGGCCGAGGCGCTCGGGGAGGAGGCGGACAGGGCGGCGCGCCGGCTTCGCCTCTGCCAGCGGCTCCTCTTCCCATGGCGGTCCATATTGGGGACGACCCTTGCGAGTTCTTCGTCAGGCTGCGTTGGGCGCCTCGCCGTCGCTTCTGACTCCTGGCTCCGTTCGCGAGTGCGATGGAGACGGAACCGCCCGAGACACTGAATCTGCGCATGAGGGGCTGCGGAATCAGCGGCACGCGAGTCCACGTTGAATTCCCAGCCCCCGGCGTGATGTATCTTGGTCGAGGGTGGAAGTCGTTCGCCCGTATCCACAGCCTGACGGAGGGGTTCAACCTCCATTTTAAGCTGATGGAGGGCGATCTCCTCTCCGTCAAGGTCTTCGGGTGCTTCGGAACTCGGGCAAGGTGCTGCGTGGGCAGCTCTTCAGATAGCGAAGACTCCTAGTCGAGCGAGAGTGACGAGGAGGAGAGCGACAGCGGCGACGAGGGCGACGGGCGGCAGGATGACGAGTCCGACTAGGTGTCGGGCGTCGCTCCGCGCGGCTCCGGCGACCCCATCATCCATGTCGCCGGCCTGAACTCCCCGGGGTCGTCTCCTTGGGCGGCTGGCGTAGGGAGGCTGCGGAAGAGGAAGAGGGCGGGCGGCAAGGCCGTCAAGTCGGAGTACGCGTCGCCTTCGACAGCGTGCTAACGTCCTGCCGCCTCGTCTTCGAGCCCCGCCTCCGGCGTCGCCATCACCCTTGTTCTCGGCGACGGCCACCGAGATCTTCTCTTGGTGTCTTCTGCCACCCGTAGCTCGCCTAGGCGCCCCTTTTGCTCTCTTCGCCTCCTTGACCTACCTCCTGAAGAGGGGGACGGGAAAAGGATTACGGGCACCTTATCCCTTTTTAACTTGTAATCCCTCGGGCATTAGCTGCATTTAAAGCTTGTAATCCCATTGTTCATGTTTTTCATTCTCTAAGGACTGTACCTGAGCGGAATGTTTTTTTAATGAAAAGGGGATGCTTGCCGGGTCACTTGTCTCGCGGGTGGAACCCATGTCGAGGAGTAAATCCTTGATATCTTTAAGATAGACAACTCTTCACCTGGCAGCAGGCCCTGCCGTCTTCCCACGTCGCTCGACCTATCTCACGCTTTTGGCGGAGGCAAGGAGGAGGCGGGTTCGGGCTCCTCGTTTTGTCCCTTGGCTTGCCGCGACTACGACCAAACCCGGCCCTAGGGGCGAGCCCTAGCGCCTGGAGTTAGGGAGCACAGTAGCTTTTAGGAAGAAACGAGGTTTCGCATACCTCAGTCCATAAGAGAATGCATGACAAGGGATGAAAAACTTATCTGGGATTGCATCCCCCGGTGACTCTGGCTAGCCGGGGCGAATCTTTGTACTGGCAGCCCCCGGCAACTCTGGCTTGCCGGAGTCCAGATGCTGGTCCGTCCTCCTTCTCCTTTTCGTCCTCAAAGCGGTCTGGCAAGGATACGCGAGTCCTGCGAGCCAAGGGAAACGAAATAACGGCAAAGGGACGCACACTCGACCTCTAAGTTAGGGGTTAGCCACTGCTAAGCACTATCGACCCTAACCAAGGACGAGACTCGACTCAGCATGCATGCTAAAACTTAGGGCGCCAGCGCTTTACTTATGCTCAGGGTCTGCGCCTGGCTTTGTACAAAGAATTACATGCAACAGCGGCAAAACTTGTACAAAAAGGTGGTTGCCGGAACAGGGTCCGACAACCGTGCCTTACGGGTAAAACTTGCAAAGATGCCCTATGTTCCAGGAGTTGCTCACCGGAACGCCATCTTCGGTCTCAAGGCGGACAGCGCCAGGCCTAGTGACTCGTTTCACCCGGTAAGGGCCTTCCCACTTTGGCGTCAACTTGTTGGAATTCTTGGTGGACTGAACGCGCCGAAGAACAAGGTCGCCTTCCTCGAAGCTTTTGGCTCTAACCTTGCGGCTATGGTAGCGGCTCAAAGCTTGCTGGCAGCGAGCAGCTCGCACAGCGGCCTGAAGGCGATCTTCCTCAAGGAGCAGCGCGTCATCTTGCCGCAGCCACTCTTGCTCAAGCTCATCATAAGCGAGCACTCGAGGTGACCCGTATACAAGTTCTGTGGGGATAACTGCCTCTGCTCCATAGACTAGAGCAAAGGGTGTCTGGCCAGTGGCTCGATTTGGCGTCGTCCTGATCGACCAAAGAACCACCGGCAGCTCCTCGATCCAGTTTCTTCCGCACTTGTGCAGCCTGTCGAAAGTCCTGGTCTTGAGCCCGTGCAGCACTTCAGCATTTGCCTTCTCCGCTTGACCGTTGCTCCTAGGGTGAGCAACAGAAGCAAAGTAGACCTTGGCGCCAAGATCTCGGACGTACTGCATGAAGGCGCGGCTCGTGAACTGCGTATCGTTGTCGGTGATGATCCTGTTAGGGATCCCGAAGCGGCAAACAATCGACCTGAAGAACTTGACTGCTGACTGTTCTGTCACCTTCCTCACTGGTTCCACTTCCGGCCACTTTGTGAACTTGTCGATTGCGATGTACAAGTACTCAAAGCCCCCGACAGCTCAGGGAAAGGGGCCGAGGATGTCAAGCCCCCAGACCGAAAAGGGCCAGGATGAAGGGATCGTCTGGAGAGCTTGAGCTGGCTGGTGTATCTGCTTGGAATGGAACTGGCACGCTTCACACTTGGTTACTTGTGCCGTCGCATCCTGGAGGGCTTCGGGCCAAAAGAAACCTTGCCGGAACGCTTTGCCGGCAAGTGCTCTTGCGCCAATGTGGTGACCACATATGCCTCCGTGTATCTCTGCCAACAGCTTTTGTCCGTCTTCCCGGGGAATACACTTCAATTTCACGCCGTTGAGTCTTCTTCTGTACAGTGTGTTGTCGACAAACTGGTACATACTTGACTGCCGGGCTACTCTTTCCGCTTCCTCTTGCTCTTCGGGAAGTTCTCCTGTCTGAAGGAAATGGACAATCTGCTGCGCCCATGCTGGAGCTTGCGGCTCGACAACAAGGACTAATGGCACATCTGCTACTGCGGGAACATCCGCTTCTACAGCGAGAATCAGTGGCTCAGCCGGAGCCTGATGTTCCCCAGCAAGCTCGCCGGAGCGGAACTTGTTGGGAGCGTCTGCTTCAACGGAACGAACCCTGGGGCTCGCCGGAGCAGACGGCTCCTCAGCACTCTTGGCGTTGATCTTGGGGACCTTCTTAGCGGCGGCTGTGGGAAGCTCTGCCGGAAGATAGTCACAAGAAACCAACTTCCTCTTCTTGCTTTGTCCAGTTGATGGAGTTACGGATGGTTGAGTCAGCTTGAGCACAAAGATTCCTGGTTCCACAGGTAACTTAAGTGCAGCGCACTTTGACAGGCCATCGGCAATGTCGTTCTCAGCTGTTGGAACATGTTCCATCTGCAGGCCGTCAAAGCGCTCTTCTAGCTTTCTCACTTCATCAACGTATGCTTCCATCAACGGACTCTGGTAATCCTTATTCACTTGGCGGACGACCAGCTGTGAGTCACCCCTGACAATGAGCTTCTTGATCCCAAGGTCTGCCGCGATCCTGAGACCGGCAAGCAAACCCTCATACTCTGCAGTATTGTTCGTTGCTTGCTCCTTGGGGAAGTGCATCTGGACTATGTACTTGAGGTGCTCTCCGGTGGGCGTGATAAGCAGCACGCCAGCACCGGCGCCTTGCAGCGAGAAGGCACCGTCAAAGTACATCAGCCACTCTTTGCTTGCTTCCTCGACGGGGATGCTCGTCTCTGGGATTTCTTCATCTGGTGTTGGCGTCCACTCTGCTATGAATTATGCCAATGCTCTGCTTTGGATAGTTGAAGTGCTCTCAAACTTGAGGCCAAAGCTTGACAGTTCCAGTGCCCACTCAACAATCCTGCATGTTGCTTCCGGATTCTGCAGTATCCTCTTCAGCGGAAAGCGAGTGACAACTGTGATCTCATGTGCCTGGAAGTAATGGCGCAGCTTTTCTGAGGCCATGAGGAGCCGAAAAGCAACTTCTGCACACCAGAGTACCTCGACCTAGCCCCCTGCAGAAGGGAGCTGACGAAGTAAACTGGGCGCTGCACCATTTGCTTCTGCACCTGCGCGGGTCCATCCTTGTCGGGACCAGAGCTTGTCGGGGAAGCCCCCTGCTTGTCGCTGGACGTGCTTGCCGCGGCCGCCGGCTCATCATCTACCTCCCTCTCCGCTACTAACGCAGCACTAACCACTTGATTGGTTGCCGCCAGATATAGCAGCAACTTCTCTTGTGGCTTAGGCGCGACAAGTATTGGAGTAGAGGATAGGTATCTCTTCAAGTCTTGCAGCGCAACCTCCGCTTCCGGAGTCCATTTCATCGGACCTGCTGTCGGAGTAATGGGCCACGGGTAGGCTAACCCGAGGCCCAGAACCTTTCAAGACATCGGGGCAGGCTACGCCCCTCAAAGAATCCCAAGACGATCGGCCGACTCTGGGAGTCGGCCGCAGCATCACCGATACCCACTCACGGCCGAGTCCCAGAGACGGCTGCGACTCCCAACTGGCGACTCCAGGGAGGCCGACTATGGGGAGTCGGCCCGCTACTTCACCACACTCTGCCTTCGAGAATAAGGACAAGACTGGGGATGGCCGGAGTACGGCCCTCCCCTATGTTGATTACCAGGGGCAGGCATGGCTACAGTATGCCGTACCGGAGGGGAGCTCCGTCCGGTGCGGCACCGTCGCCATACTGGCCCTGACGACCGCCCTGACGACGGAGCACTGTTCCCACGTTGGCCCGCATGTACGGCCTGGAGACGGCGGGCCCCGCTAGTCAGCGGGAGGGACGAAGACGATGAGAGCACCCGAAGACGGCCCCCGTGGGAGTCGGCCTCCGAGAGTCGGCCAGCTCCTCCCACGGGTCCCATGCGCCATTAACCAGATAAGACAGGGAGTGGCGACAGTGATCGCCCGCCAGGCGGCGGCAATGTTGCCACGCCCCCACGACCCAGCCAACGTCATCAGAGGCGCGGCTACAGTGGCCAGGTCAGTCGGCGGGGCCCACCAGAGGTGGCCCCTAGGAGTCGGCGGAGAAGACGGCGGCCTAAGAGACAGACGGCTGGGACCCGCACCCAGTCAGATTACCATTGTACCCCCGGGGGGTAGGCCTATATAAACCCCCCGGAGCACCCATGCAAAGGGTTCGATCCTTTTTCCACCAGACCAACAGCATAGAGAAGGGGAGAGCTAGCCTTGCCCTCTCCTACCTCTAGAACACAGCTCGAGGAGCAACTTTGTACAGATATCTCCATAGTGACCATGCGGAGACCCCGCAGAGCAGCAGTAGGGGTATTATCTCCTCGGAGAGCCCCGAAGCTGGGTGAGATCCGCCGGCGAGCATGTTTACGCCTCATCCCGCTTCCAGGCACCGGCGACGTT
Organism: Aegilops umbellulata; assembly: GCA_032464435.1. NCBI lineage: Eukaryota > Viridiplantae > Streptophyta > Magnoliopsida > Poales > Poaceae > Aegilops > Aegilops umbellulata. The sequence goes on from CP136056.1 coordinate 349,493,275, forward strand.
CTACTCGCCCCCACCATGATAAGCCATCCTTTGGCATATGTCGCACCTAACCCCCGACACCTGCCTTCTTCAAGACTTTGAAGAACGGCAGGGCGCGCTCAGCTGACTTAGAGATAAACCTGCTGAGAGCCGCCACGCAACCGGCGAGTCTTCGCACATCCTTGACGCGCTTCGGTGCTTCAATCTGCTCGATGGCCTTGATCTTGTCGGGGTTGGCTTCGATTCCCCACTGAGACACGAAGAACCCGAGAAGCTTGCCGGAAGGGACTCCAAACACACACTTCTCAGGGTTAAGCTTGAGGCTGATCTTGCGTAGATTTGCAAATTTCTCATCCAAATCTTGAATCAGAGTAGCCCTGTCCTTGCTCTTGACCACTATGTCATCCATATAGGCTTCCACATTTCTGTGTATCTGTGGCTCAAAAGCGGTATGTATTACCCTTGCAAATGTTGAACCCACATTCTTCAAACCGAAAGGCATCCGTTTGAAACAGTATGTGCCACATGGAGTGATGAATGCGGTCTTCTCTTCATCTTCTTCTGCCATGAGAATCTGGTGGTACCCTGAGTACGCGTCAAGAAATGAAAGCAAGTCACATCCGGCCGTGGAGTCAACAATCTGGTCAATGCGCGGCAAGGGAAATGGGTCTTTGGGACAAGCTTTATTGACATCGGTGAAGTCGATACAAAGCCTCCATTTCCCGTTTGCCTTGCGCACGACTACAGGATTGGCCAACCACGTAGGATGGAGCACTCCTCTGACGAGGCCTGCCGCTTCCAACTTCTTGATTTCTTCCGCTATGAACTCTTGGCGCTCCACCGCCTGCTTCCTGACCTTCTGCTTGACGGGCCGCGCGTGAGGACAGACGGCAAGGTGGTGCTCAATTACCTTCCTGGGAACACCGGGGATATCAGATGGTTGCCTTGCAAACACATCGACATTCGCCCGCAGGAAGGCAACGAGCGCGCTTTCCTATTTAGGGTCGAGCGTGGCACTGATGGTGATGGTACCACCAGTGCCGTCCTCCTTGGCGGGCACCTTCTTGGTCGCTGGCGGAGCCGCCATTGCCTTCTTGCACTTGCCGGCGGAGCTCGATGGTGCGTCCTCGACGGTGGCGCAGCACTCCGAAGAGGTGCGCTTGCCGGAGTGGGCATCAGAGCACTTGCCGGACTTGGTCTTCTTCTTCTTCCCGGGAGCTTCGGCGGCAAGTGACTTGCGGTCCGTTGCGGCTTCTGCCTCCCGATAAATCTTGTCGGCGCAGATAAGAGCATCTTTTTTGTCGCCGGGGACAGAGATGACACTTATCGGGCCTGGCATCTTCAGCATGTTGTACGCGTAGTGAGAGGCTGCCATGAACTTGGCGAGCGCTGGACGGCCGAGAATTCCATTGTAAGGCAATGGAAAATCGGCAACGTCGAAAGTGATCCTCTCAGTCCTGAAGTTGAGTTCGCTGCCAAATGTGACTGACAGCGTGATCTTTCCCTTTGTCTTGCTCCTTCCCGGATTGATTCCTTGGAACGTGTCGGTCTCTTCGAGCTTGCTGTCAGGGATCTGGAGTTTCTGGAGCACAGCGGAGGAGATCAGGTTCAAGCCGGCCCCGTCGTCAACTAGCATCTTAGTGACTTTGAGGTTGCGGATAGTTGGTGAAACCAACATCGGCAAGCACCCGACCGCAGTTGTACGGTCAGGGTGGTCCTCAATATCAAAGATGATAGGCGTGCTGGACCATTTCAGAGGCTTGCGTGACTCGACGGGTGGTTCTGCCGCATTGACTTCCCGCATCCACTGCTTTAGCTGGCGGTGTGAAGCATGCACGGAAGCACCACCGTCAACGCACAAGACCTCTATGGCTTTCTGAAACTCCTGCTCGCTGGTCTCGACATCATCCATGTCTTCGTCGTCGTCGTCGTCATCTTCATCCTTGTCGCGGCCGTGGGGAGGTCTGTCGCCTTGCCGCTGCTTGGCCTTGTCACGGCGTCCTCCCCGGCCGGGGCGCTTCGTGCCGGATCCCCCAGCACCTCCTTGGGCTCTCTCCTTGTCGCGTCGCTCATACTCGGCCCTTTGCAGCTCGACAAGCTGCTCGACCTTCTTGCAGCTCTGGAGGTCGTGGCCCTTGGTGCGGTGGATCTTGCAGTACTGCTTGTTGGTGTCGTCTTTCTTGTCGGCGACCGCCACAGCCTGGCAGTTGTTGCAGGCGGCAACCTCCTTGACGGAGCCGCCAGCCTTGGCTTCCTTGGCGTCACCTTCGTTGCCGGATTTCTCAACAACCAGTACATCCTTGCCCTTCTTCTTCCTGTTGTTCCGCCGCCGGTTTTTCCTTGCCAGGGCATCATCGTCACTGTCTGATTCTCCTGCTCCTGCACTCTCTCCGGGGAGTTTCCTCCCTTCCTCAGCGCGTGCGCACTTGTCGGCCAGGGCATATAGCTCGTTGACGTCCCTGATCTTGCTCATCGCCATCTCCTCCCGCATCCTGCGGTTACGCACGTTCTGGTGGAACGCGCTGATAACCGCGGCGGGGTGGACATCCGGGATGTTGTAGTGCACACGGCTGAATCTCTGAATGAACTTGCGCAGAGGCTCTCCCTCCTTCTGGACGAGCAGATGGAGGTCGCTCGCTTGACCATGAGGTTTGTGGCCACCTGTAAAGGCGCCGACAAACTGATGGCATATGTCTCCCCAGGAGGATATGGAGTTGTCCGGCAAGTGCATGAGCCAGGATCTGACATTGGGCTTGAGTACCAGCGGGAAGTAGTTGGCAAGGATCTTATCATCTCGTCCCCCGGTAGCTTGCACCGCGATGGTGTAGATGCTGAGGAACTCCAACGGATGCGACTTGCCGTCGTACTTCTCGGGTATGTCTGTCTTGAAATTCTTCGTACTGGGCCACTGGACTTGCCGCAGCTCACGGGTAAACGCAGGGCAACCTACCGTGTACGGCAAGTCGCCCGGTTCCTCAGGCGCATGCATGTCGACAGGGTGCCCAGCACGCTGGTCTGATTGACGCCGCGCTTCTCTTCGACGCTCGATGCGAGTACGAGCGTCTTCCTGCCCTCGTTCGTGAAGAACTTGGCGCTGGTCGCGACGATTTTGCGGATCTGATGACGCGGTGGAGTCGTCGTCAAGGTGGACCCGGCGAGTCAGCGATTTTGGCCTTCGTGGCTGGGAGTGCACGGTGGTCGCACCCCACCGGTCTTGTTGCCATCGTCTCGTGCCTGGCTGGCTTGCCGCGGCTGCGATGCACTCGGCTGCCGCGGCGTGTCGCCGTTGGCAAAGGCGATGAGACTCTGAACGTTGGCCCTCCAATCGTCGATCTTGTCCGGCGCTGGAGGGAAATCTAGGAGCAGCTGAGCTCGCGCTAGAGCTTTTGCTGGAGTGGCGGGTAACGGCGGCGAACGGCGCGAGGAGCGGGATGTGCTCTGACTCCTAACTAAGTTAGAAGGAGCAACATCCCGTCCAGGCGACCGCGCCTCGCCCGCGCCAGCATGTCGGCGCACAGGCTGGTCTCGAGCGTCCTGAGACCCTCCAGCTCGTTCTGGGTCCAGCGAGCGTATGGTACCGTGAGCACCATGACGCTGCCGGTCCCGCGCCTCCTGAGATGGGCGCGGTACATGCGCGGACGCCGAGGTTTGCACAGCCTTGTCCTTGGACTTGGCTGCGCCGTGAGCTCCCTCGTCTACGCCCGTCCTTCCATCGGCGTCTTCCCCACCACTCGTTTGCTCCTGGGGCGGTGGGTTCGACGCGGACGGAGCAGCCGGCTCTGGAGCCTTCTTCTTCGGTGGCATGTCGATGAAGATGGTGAAGATCTAGCTCGCGGGAACGCCGGATCGGGTTCACACAACCTCGACGCCCCCTCCCTGGCGCGCCAAAAATGTCGGGGAAAACTGATCCGCGAGCACCTATGGGGACGGAGCCCCTTTTTGGTTCGGTGGGGGGCGGAGGTCGCACGAAGAGCGGATCGAGGCAGGACACACGAGCGGTTTACCCAGCTTCGGGCCGCACGGATGCGTAAAACCCTACTGCTGCTTGTCTGATTGTATTGGGTTCTTGCCTAGGAGCGCAAGATGCTACAGTACACTTGAGATTGAGCGTGAGTGTTCCTCTAGGTTTCCTCCTCCCTCTACGTTGCGCATGGGCCTCCTTTTATATGCCCAAGGGGTCACCGACAGGTGGCAACGTAGTCAAGGGCAAAATTGTAAAAACGTTGTAATGGGTATAGCTGTTTGCACAGTGGCTGTACAGTGTATCATACCTAACTCTGACGGCAGGGGACAAGGGCATTAAATGCCCGTCTGCGTCGCCCAAACAATGCAGAAATGGACCGTTAGGGACGCCACCGTTCGCCACGATGGCTATCTTGTCAGCAGCCGCTTGCCACCGCATACCCCTAGCTGCTATAACGCCCTCGATGCGGCTATATCTCCTACGTGTCGAAGCACGGCTTAGAGGCATAACCGCATTGAAAGCAATGTCGCAAGTGAGGTAATCTTCACACAACCCATGTAATACATAAGGGAAAGAGATACATAGCTGGCTTACAATCGCCACATCACACAATACATGAGTAAAGCATTACATCATACAGATACATTCAAGGTCCGACTACGGAACCAAAATAAAAGAAGACTACCCCAAATGCTACACAGATCCCCGATCGTCCCGCCTGGGCTCAACTACTGATCAACTGAAACGATACAACACAATGAACAAGATGTTCATCGAGCTCCTCCTTGAGCTCGGGTGCGTCACCTGCACAGTTTCATCGGCACCTGCGAACTGGTTTTGGAAGTATCTGTGAGTCACGGGGACTCAGCAATCTCACACCCGCAAGATCAAGACTATTTAAGCTTAAAGGTAGGACAGGGTAGTGAGGTGGAGCTGCAGCAAGCGACTAGCATATATGGTGTCTAACATACGCAACTGAGAGCGAGAAGAGAAGGCAAAAGCACGGTCGAACAACTATGATCAATAAGTGATCCCGAACTACTTACGTCAAACATAACTCCAACAACCGTGTTCACTTCCCGGACCCCGCCGAGAAGAGACCATCACGGTTACACACGCGGTTGGTGTATTTTAATTAAGATCAACTTCGGGTTTTCTACAACCGGACATTAACAAATTCCCATCTGCCCATAACCGCGGGCACGGCTTTCGAAAGTTCAAACCCTGCAGGGGTGTCCCAACTTAGCCCATGATAAGCTCTCGCGATCAACGAAGGATATTCCTTCTCCCCGGGAAGACCCGATCAGTCTCGGAATCCCGGCTACAAGACATTTCGACAGCAATAAAACAAGTCCAGCAAAGCCGCCCGGATGTGCCGACAAATCCTGATAGGAGCTGCACATATCTCGGTCTCAGGGCACACCGGATGAGCAAGAAGTCGGGTTGGCATAGACCCTGATTGCGCAGGGGGCGCCGGACATTGCTCGGTTTGGACCAGCACTTAGAGAAGCACTGGCCCGGGGGGCTAAAACAAAGATGACACTTGGGTTAATTACTCCCAAGGGAAAAGTAGGTGGTGGTGAGGCAAATGGTAAAACCAATGTTGGGCCTCGCTGGAAAAGTCTTATTCAAAGCGAACTGTCAAGGGGGTCCCATAAATCACCCGACCGCGTTAGGGACGCAAAATCCGGGAACATAATACCGATATGACGGAAACTAGGGCGGCAAGAGTGGAACAAAACACCAAGCATAAGGCCGAGCCTTCCACCCTTTACCAAGTATACAGATGCATTAATTAAATAAGATATATTGTGATACCCCAGCAAGTAAACATGTTCCAATCAAGGAACAACATCTCCATGTTCCAACAAGGAACAAACTTCATCTTCACCTGCATCTAACAAAGCTATAAGAGGGGCTGAGCAAAGCGGTCACATAGCCAATCAACGGTTTGCTAGGACAAGGTGGGTTAGAGGCTTGGTTTAACAATATGGGAGGCATGATAAGCAAGTGGTAGGTATCGCAGCATAGGCATAGCAAAAGAGCGAGCAATCTAGCAGGCAAAGATAGAAGTGATTTCGAGGGTATGGTCATCTTGCCTGGGATCCCGCAAGGAAGAAGAACGAGTCCATGAAGAAGACAAACGGACGTAGTCGAACGAATCCTCACAACTCCGGAACGAAACCGAAGCTAACGAGAGAAGCAACCCGGAAAGAAACAAACAAACAACATAGTAAACAACCAACACATAAACATGGCATGATGCACAAACAAGAATGATGCATGTCCGTTTTAAATATGCATGGCATGGCAAAGTGCACAAACAATACTACAAATTAAGCGGAGCTCAATATGCAACGAGTTGCATATTGACAAAACACCACAACAAATATTTAGTTCGATCTTGTTTATGTACCCAACAATATTAAATGTTGATTAACATGGCAAGGGGTGAAGCACAACAAAACTACCTATCTAGGCAAGTTTAAATGAGGCCGGAACAACAAACAACAATTCCGGAAACTCCTCATATGCAGATTTCGAATTTGGTACTGTTCTGCCCTATACATAATTTTAATGTTGTTAAACAGCAAAATAAAGTGCACCATGTTAAACTAGGCATTTTTCCACCCCATTTACATATAAAGTTTATTAAAATCCGAGCTACGGTTATTTAGTTATGAAATAAATCATTTTAACATGGCATTTAGCAAAATAAATGCAAACAACAGTTTTAACCTTTTAATTGTTGTTATCATGATGCGGATGACATGAACAAGTTTTTGAGAAATTTTATGAAAACGTTGACATGAGCATGATACGAAGCATTTGTCACCGTGGTGGAAGAAAGGAGTGCCACGGCAACGAATCCGAAAATGATGCCACGGCAACATATCGGTTCCAGTAGCTCATGGAGATACCGGTGCAAAAGGAAGCGTGGCGTGAGCGAGCAGAAGATGGTGGGGCGCTCCCGGATACCGGGTGTCCCACGAGTTGGCGACAAGGAAACGAGTGACAAATTGGACATGGTGCAAACACAAGCATCTCATACATTCACACAACAATCGATTCACGGGCATCGTCTCGGTGGTTATACCTTCGACGCATGCATTTCGGAGCGGTTCGGGTTCGGTACGATGTAGAGGAAGTAGTCGTTCACGGGTCGTCGTGGGAAGTAGTTGTTCACGTGGCGACGGTAGTCGTTCATGTTCACGTTTCACGGGCTTTCGGCGACGGTCGTCGTACATGGTTCGGAGTGGTACTTGCACCTACGGACTTGACGAATCCGAGGGCTTCGGGGTTCACCGTTGAACTTGACGAAATCCACAAACGGGTCTTCGGTGACGGTAGATGAACAAGGCAAACGTAGAGGTACTATGCTTCGGTCGTCGTGGTACTTGGCGATAGTAGTGGTACATGGGTTGTAGCCAGCCTTGGTGGTTCATCGTGTAGTCGTAAACATTCCGTAGATGTTCATATCGTCGCAGCCGTTCGGATCTTGGACCGATGGTAGTCGTTCACTTGATGGTCTTGAAGGATTCGAAGGGGTACTTCGCGATCTGTCATGGTACTTGGCGTTGTTCCCTGTTCAGAGGTCGTTGGACTTGGCATCCATAGCAACGGCAACTGAAGGTGCATGATGACATCGGGGCGACATGGTTCGGCACGAGTGCAGGAGGCCGGGGCTGATGACGCAGATGGGCCTCGCTGGGGAGGTCCACGGCAGAGGCGAGCGCTGGTGCTGGATCGACCCTTTGCCTGCTTAAAGCAGGAACATGGCGTCGCAGCAGCAGCTAGCGAGGCGTTGGGGAGGTCTAGCGCAACGCCGGAGACGGGGAACGGGTGCAGGAAGATGGACCCGGCCAGCCTTGAAGGAGATCGAGGCGCGGGAGGCGGCAACCGGCGACCCACGGCCCTGGCGGCTCGCTGCAGGGGCACGGGGGCGCTCGAGGCAGGGCCGAAACCTGCGGGTGGCGACGCGAGAGGAACCGGGCGGAGGAGACCCGAGTCGTCGGGATGGCGAGGACGTCTCGAGGAGGAGCGAGGCCGTCGGTGTGGCGCTCCTGGACGGGCAGCAAGAGGCGGGCGCTGGTCGTGGTCGCCGGTGATGCAGGCGGCGCAGAGGACAGCGAAGCAGAGGAGGGGGTGGCGGACACGGGCGGCAGCGCAATCCGGCAGCGGGGCTCGCCAGATCAAGGACGCAGGGCTCGCCGGATCAAGGACGCGGGGGGGGCTCCTGGAGGCTGGCGACGCTGGGGAATCAAGCGCGGGGCTCCTCCCCTGGCTCGAGGTGTGTGTGTGTGAGGCCGAGAGGGAGAGATCGAGAGGAGGCAGAAGGGATCGGGAGAGGGGTCGTACTGGCGGCGCGAGGGGAGTGGGAGAGAGCGAGAAGAGGGATCGAGGGGAGATGGGGATCGGGCTCTCTGGCGGCTAGGGTTAGGAGGGGGTCGACGGGGCCTTGGGCCAACTAGGCCGGCCTGAGATCTTGGCTGGGCTGCTCCTCTCTCTCTCCTATTTCCTTTTTAACAGAAAGAAATATTAGAGAGAAGAAAAAGAAAGAGAGGGTTAGGAAAAGAATTTGGTCACGCGGATAATTTTCCCGGACTCACAAAAATGCGCTTGTCCCAAGAAAATAGAAGTGAGCATGATTGCAAGATTTAAATTCAAATTCATTTGAATTTAATTCAAATGGTTTGAATAGGAAGTGAGGGTTGGAAAGGTCCAAAAATGTTGAACATTTAGGAAGAGCTCCGGAAAAAGATGAAAGAAATTATGGGCAAGGTTAGAGGCCAAGAATCGAGATAACAAAGGCATGGGATATTTTGCAAGTGTGTTATGGTTAATTCCAAATAAATGGAATAATTTTATTATAGCTCCCTAATAATATTGAGAGGCTTTAATATGTTATAAAGAGAAATCACGAGTGAATTCCCTCGATTTAAATGGACCGAAGATCCATGCAATTTATTTAGTTGAGAAGCAAAAGATTTATGACATGATGCAATGCACATGATGCAAAGATATGAAATGCATGACACGCAAGCAAAAGACGAGGCAACAACAGCAACTAAGCGGAGGACATCTGGCACATCGGTCTCGGGGCGTTACAACACTCCACCACTACGAGAGGATCTCGTCCCGAGATCTAGAATGGCACCGGAGGGAAAGAAAGAGAAGAGGTAAAACTAAGTTGCTTCTTTGACAAAAGAGTGAAACCAAAGAACCTTGACAGGTTGAGCAAAATGAAAGAAAGAATAACATGGATATGAACGAAATGAAATACTCCGTTGGACAAGGAACAAGGAATACGGCGAGAACGAAGAGCTTAAGTAACAAGATAGACGTTGGAACCACTCCGATTGAAAAGAGATGCAGAACTTGATAAGATGAAAAGAACTTGAAGAGAGAACACCACACTCCGGTTGGAAATGGAAGTAATAGAATATGAACTTGGCAAAATGAAAGCACTTGGATGAGACTCCGGTTAAAAGAGGAATGATAGACACAACACTCCGGTTAAATCGATAAGCAAGGAAAAGGACACGATCCTCACAATTTGAGATGATGTGCGAAGAGAGCAACATCACAATGCCTTCGTGACAAATGAAAGAGTGGAATCAAGAGAACAGAGAAGAGAACAACAACTTCTATCACAATTGAATTTGAAAGGGTCTCCTTAAAAGAAAGATTGAACGGAGTTGTTGGAAAACCAACAACGAAAAGAATAAGCTTGTAGTGGACTTATGGAAACATCTCAACATTATGAGGTAATAAACGCCACTAACGGAAACAACTGCTTGCTTGAGATCAACGAAGAGATGAAAACTTCTCTCGCCGAGAGGATAGGAGAAAACTTGGATCATTGATAAGCACCACAAATAGCAACAATCCTTAGGGAAGGCTTTAGGTGAAATCTAACCCAAGATAACTCCAAGGACGAAATTGATGGATTTAATATACCTCATTCTTGACAACATGTGAATCATGAGGCATGAACTCAAGTTATCAAGAATGACATAATACCACCTCGAATGATAATGTAGAACGAATTGCAATTTGGAATGTAGGAAGAAGAATGTTTGAACTCCTCAATACAAGACATGTGTTGACACCATGTTTATTTTAGAGTATGGCTTGACGGATCTTAACTCCGAGAGAAATCTTGATGAACAATTGAAGAATGAAAAGAATCCTTGACGAAGCACCATGTAGAGCCTCCATGAAGAACTCCGGTAAGAAAAGGATGATAGGAAGAAAGAGAAGTTGAAAATACAAGGTGAAGCCTTGCAATGATTAGATGGATCTCCGCGACGAGATAATGCGGAAAACTTGGAACTCCGGAAATGAAAAAGATGAAGCCTCTCGAACCGAGAAATGTGACATGATGAACAACTCTGGAAAGAACAAACTAGATCACTTGGATGAAACCATAATAAGAATTACGTTATGCATATCCTTCACCAATTTAAATTGATGACAAACAATGGATTTGGCATACTACTTATTCTCGTAGAAAAGATTAAGAGAGATATAGCACAAACTTGAGAAAAACTTGAACAAACCACCGGTAGGATTTGGAAACAAAGAATGAATTGATGTGATAACCCAGGAAGGGAATTCTTGAACGAACCACCGTAAGAGTTGAAAATGAACGAAGAAAAGATAAAGAAACACCGGGAAGAATTAGAAAATGAACGAAGATACGTGAGAGAATTTAGATACAAGTGAACGCAGAGATCAAGAGCTGACTACAGGATACTTGAACGATTCACCGGTAAGATTTGAAGAACGAGAGCTGAAGCTGAGAATGAAGAATTTATGACACGATGGCCTTCGGAGGAAAGAAATGGAAACAACTCATGAAATGCTCCGGATGGGTGAAAATTATTCTCACAATCGAAAATAATTATGAGAGGATGGCATGAAGCTAGAACCATGAATCTTGAAGAGAAAGGAGCAAGATTTAATAGAAACTCTTCTTCGGTCTTCAAATGCTGAGAATGACTAGGAGAAACACCACCAAACTGTTGAGAAACACTGGAAGGATTAAAAGAGGGAAGGTTGAGCCAAAGATGAAAAGAGTTTGAAAGATTTTGGAGAAAGACATATGACTGATGAAAATTCATTCTTACGTCAATCTTCGAAAAGAATTTGAGAATAACTTCGGGATAATTAGAAGAGTCAGGTAAGATCCTGGAAAAAGACCTGTGGGTTAGGGCCCACTCAAAAGATACACCGTTGAACGATTACTTGAAAAGGAGATTGCACCGGTTGATTTAAATGGCTAGAATGCGATAACAACCTCAAAATAGGTTGAACTGATCTTGAAAGACAAGACGAGCCTTCTGAGATATCTTCAGCACTCCTGAACAAATGAATAGCGAGAAGTGAATGATTAAGAGGTGCACCGGTACGAGAAAAAACATTTGAAACAAGGAAAAGATAGGATCGATAAAGCTTGAATTGAGTCCACCGGAGTAGAAAAAATAACAAAGAATACTGAACTTGAAATTGTTGCGCATCTTCATAGAAAATCACCGGATAAGAACATGAAGGAGAAGAATGGAGAGGCTTCACATCAATAAGATGGATACTTGATCAAGAAATCTGCGTCCTTGAAGAAATAAGGGTGGGAGGGAGGGAAAAAACAAAGACAACTTGGAACGGATGAAGCAAACACCGTTGAGAAGAACTGATAATTGATCTTGCGAATGTTGAAGTGATCGGATCCACTTGAAGAGAGACACACCGGTTGAAAAGGATTGACATGGCACTCTCAGTTATCATGAAGGATTGGTATCCACATAGGAATATGAGAACACCGCTTAGAAAAGGTATGGAATCAACACTTGACATTGAAGCAACTCGAATACCACAAAACAAAACAAAAACAAAGGATTGGCTTGTAGAATAAGCCGGAAACAAACAGATGATAGATCCCATATCGTATCATGTGTCTGTTGGAAAGATATCCTACGAGATACTTGAATTCCCACTTATAAACTCCCAAAACTTACTGGTTATGCAATCAGGTGCTGGGGATACAGGGGACACAAAATATATCACCCAAACTAACAATACCTAGATCCAGCTGTATCCATCCTTCAACACATAACCAAGAAACCTTCAGAAATCGTCTACCTCAACCTTCGAAAAGCATCCGTTATACGAGTTATGGCAATACTCCCGCACTCGCCTCAATACTGGGTTATCAGGGTTATCTCACCAACAACTGTACAAAAGAGATTTTCGATGTTGGCGTACTAAACTCAGGTATTTCAGAACTGTAACGATAAAATTATGACGACAACACCTCGGAGCTCAACTCCCCGGGACACCTCCACTAAAACCCCTGCTGACGGGAGGCAACCAAGACAATGTTATCATCATAAAACCATCGGAACGATTCTAAGATACCCGCGTGATCCTAAAAATTTTTAGTGAAATTTGAGAAGAGAAGAGTCAAAACTCTACGTCAGGATGCCTTACCAGAGCGATGAGGAGACTAGGAAGTAAAAAGAATTCCTAAACTCTCCGATATATAATTCCTAAATGACTCAAAACATTTTTCTAGACACAACTCGACCGCTAAAAATAATCAATCAGTGGGGGCTCCTATGGTCGGGGAAGGCTCTGATTACCAACTTATAACGCCCTCGATGCGGCTATATCTCCTACGTGTCGAAGCACGGCTTAGAGGCATAACCGCATTGAAAGCAATGTCGCAAGTGAGGTAATCTTCACACAACCCATGTAATACATAAGGGAAAGAGATACATAGCTGGCTTACAATCGCCACATCACACAATACATGAGTAAAGCATTACATCATACAGATACATTCAAGGTCCGACTACGGAACCAAAATAAAAGAAGACTACCCCAAATGATACACAGATCCCCGATCGTCCCGCCTGGGCTCCACTACTGATCAACTGAAATGATACAACACAATGAACAAGATCTTCATCGAGCTCCTCCTTGAGCTCGGGTGTGTCACCTGCACAGTTTCATCGGCACCTGCGAACTGGTTTTGGAAGTATCTGTGAGTCACGGGGACTCAGCAATCTCACACCCGCGAGATCAAGACTATTTAAGCTTCAAGGTAGGACAGGGTAGTGAGGTGGAGCTGCAGCAAGCGACTAGCATATATGGTGTCTAACATACGCAACTGAGAGCGAGAAGAGAAGGCAAAAGCACGGTCGAACAACTATGATCAATAAGTGATCCTGAACTACTTACGTCAAACATAACTCCAACAACCGTGTTCACTTCCCGGACCCCGCCGAGAAGAGACCATCACGGTTACACACGCGGTTGGTGTATTTTAATTAAGATCAACTTCGGGTTTTCTAGAACCGGACATTAACAAATTCCCATCTGCCCATAACCGCGGGCACGGCTTTCGAAAGTTCAAACCCTGCAGGGGTGTCCCAACTTAGCCCATGATAAGCTCTCGCGATCAACGAAGGATATTCCTTCTCCCCGGGAAGACCCGATCAGTCTCGGAATCCCGTCTACAAGACATTTCGACAGCAATAAAACAAGTCCAGCAAAGCCGCCCGGATGTGCCGACAAATCCTGATAGGAGCTGCACATATCTCGGTCTCAGGGCACACCGGATGAGCAAGACGTCGGGTTGGCATAGACCCTGATTGCGCAGGGGGCGCCGGACATCGCTCGGTTTGGACCAGCACTTAGAGAAGCACTGGCCCGGGGGGGCTAAAACAAAGATGACCCTTGGGTTAATTACTCCCAAGGGAAAAGTAGGTGGTGGTGAGGCAAATGGTAAAACCAATGTTGGGCCTCGCTGGAAAAGTCTTATTCAAAGCGAACTGTCAAGGGGGTCCCATAAATCACCCGACCGCGTTAGGGACGCAAAATCCAGGAACATAATACCGATATGACGGAAACTAGGGCGGCAAGAGTGGAACAAAACACCAGGCATAAGGCCGAGCCTTCCACCCTTTACCAAGTATATAGATGCATTAATTAAATAAGATATATTGTGATACCCCAGCAAGTAAACATGTTCCAATCAGGGAACAACATCTCCATGTTCCAACAAGGAACAAACTTCATCTTCACCTGCATCTAACAAAGCTATAAGAGGGGCTGAGCAAAGCGGTAACATAGCCAAACAACGGTTTTCTAGGACAAGGTGGGTTAGAGGCTTGGTTTAACAATATGGGAGGCATGATAAGCAAGTGGTAGGTATCGCAGCATAGGCATAGCAAAAGAGCGAGCAATCTAGCAAGCAAAGATAGAAGTGATTTCGAGGGTATGGTCATCTTGCCTGGGATCACGCAAGGAAGAAGAACGAGTCCATGAAGAAGACAAACGGACGTAGTCGAACGAATCCTCACAACTCCGGAACGAAACCGAAGCTAACGAGAGAAGCAACCCGGAAAGAAACAAACAAACAACATAGTAAACAACCAACACATAAACATGGCATGATGCACAAACAAGAATGATGCATGTCCGTTTTAAATATGCATGGCATGGCAAAGTGCACAAACAATACTACAAATTAAGCGGAGCTCAATATGCAATGAGTTGCACATTGACAAAACACCACAACAAATATTTAGTTCGATCTTGTTTATGTACCCAACAATATTAAATGTTGATTAACATGGCAAGGGGTGAAGCACAACAAAACTACCTATCTAGACAAGTTTAAATGAGGCCGGAACAACAAACAACAATTCCGGAAACTCCTCATATGCAGATTTCGAATTTGGTACTGTTCTGCCCTATACATAATTTTAATGTTGTTAAACAGCAAAATAAAGTGCACCATGTTAAACTAGGCATTTTTCCACCCCATTTACATATAAAGTTTATTAAAATCCGAGCTACGGTTATTTAGTTATGAAAGAAATCATTTTAACATGGCATTTAGCAAAATAAATGCAAACAACAATTATAACCTTTTAATTGTTGTTATCATGATGCGGATGACATGAACAAGTTTTTGAGCAATTTTATGAAAACGTTGACATGAGCATGATACGAAGCATTTGTCACCGTGGTGGAAGAAAGGAGTGCCACGGCAACGAATCCGAAAATGATGCCACGGCAACATATCGGTTCCAATAGCTCATGGAGATACCGGTGCAAAAGTAAGCGTGGCGTGAGCGAGCAGAAGATGGTGGGGCGCTCCCGGATACCGGGTGTCCCACGAGTTGGCGACAAGGAAACGAGTGACAAATTGGACATGGTGCAAACACAAGCATCTCATACATTCACACAACAATCGATTCACGGGCATCGTCTCGGTGGTTATACCTTTGACGCGTGCATTTCGGAGCGGTTCGGGTTCGGTACGATGTAGAGGAAGTAGTCGTTCACGGGTCGTCATGGGAAGTAGTTGTTCACGTGGCGATGGTAGTCGTTCATGTTCACGTTTCACGGGCTTTCGGCGACGGTCGTCGTACATGGTTCGGAGTGGTACTTGCACCTACTGACTTGACGAATCCGAGGGCTTCGGGGTTCACCGTTGAACTTGACGAAATCCACAAACGGGTCTTCGGTGACGGTAGATGAACAACGCAAACGTAGAGGTACTATGCTTCGGTCGTCGTGGTACTTGGCGATAGTAGTGGTACATGGGTTGTAGCCAGCCTTGGTGGTTCATCGTGTAGTCGTAAACGTTCCGTAGATGTTCATATCGTCGCAACCGTTCGGATCTTGGAGCGATGGTAGTCGTTCACTTGATGGTCTTGAAGGATTCGAAGGGGTACTTGGCGATCTGTCGTGGTACTTGGCGTTGTTCCCTGTTCAGAGGTCGTTGGACTTGGCATCCATAGCAACGGCAACTGAAGGTGCATGATGACTGCGGGGCGACATGGTCCGGCATGAGTGCAGGAGGCTGGGGCTGATGACGCAGATGGGCCTCGCTGGGGAGGTCCACGGCAGAGGCGAGCGCTGGTGCTGGATCGACCCTCTGCCTGCTTAAAGCAGGAACATGGCGTCGCAGCAGCAGCTAGCGAGGCGTTGGGGAGGTCTAGCGCGATGCCGGAGACGGGGAACGGGTGCAGGAAGATGGACCCGGCCAGCCTTAAAGGAGATCGAGGCGCGGGAGGCGGCAACCGGCGACCCACGGCCCTGGCGGCTCGATGCAGGGGCGCGGGGGCGCTCGAGGCAGGGCCGGAACCTGCGGGTGGCGACGCGAGAGGAACCGGGCGGAGGAGACCCGAGTTGTCGGGATGGCGAGGACGTCGTCGAGGAGGAGCGAGGCCGTCGGCGTGGCGCTCCTGGACGGGCAGCAAGAGGCGGGCGCTGGTCGTGGTCGCCGGTGATGGAGGCGGCGCAGAGGACAGCGAAGCAGAGGAGGGGGTGGCGGACACGGGCGGCAGCGCAATCCGGCAGCGGGGCTCGCCAGATCAAGGACGCAGGGCTCGCCGGATCAAGGACGCGGGGGGGGCTCCTGGAGGCTGGCGGCGCTGGGGAATCAGGCGCGGGGCTCCTCCCCTGGCTCGAGGTGTGTGTGTGAGGCCGAGAGGGAGAGATCGAGAGGAGGCGGAAGGGATCGGGAGAGGGGTCGTACTGGCGGCGCGAGGGGAGAGGGAGAGAGCGAGAAGAGGGATCGAGGGGAGATGGGGATCGGGCTCTCTGGCAGCTAGGGTTAGGAGGGGGTCGACGGGGCCTTGGGCCAACTGGGCCGGCCTGAGATCTTGGCTGGGCTGCTCCTCTCTCTCTCCTATTTCCTTTTTAACAGAAAGAAATATTAGAGAGAAGAAAAAGAAAGAGAGGGTTAGGAAAAGAATTTGGGCACGCGGATAATTTTCCCGGACTCACAAAAATGCGCTTGTCCCAAGAAAATAGAAGTGAGCATGATTGCAAGATTTAAATTCAAATTCATTTGAATTTAATTCAAATGGTTTGAATAGGAAGTGAGGGTTGGAAAGGTCCAAAAATGTTGAACATTTAGGAAGAGCTCTGGAAAAAGATGAAAGAAATTATGGGCAAGGTTAGAGGCCAAGAATCAAGATAACAAAGGCATGGGATATTTTGCTAGTGTGTTATGGTTAATTCCAAATAAATGGAATAATTTTATTATAGCTCCCTAATAATATTGAGAGGATTTAATATGTTATAAAGAGAAATCACGAGTGAATTCCCTCGATTTAAATGGACCGAAGATCCATGCAATTTATTTAGTTGAGAAGCAAAAGATTTATGACATGATGCAATGCACATGATGCAAAGATATGAAATGCATGACACGCAAGCAAAAGACGAGGCAACAACAGCAACTAAGCGGAGGACACCTGGCACATCGGTCTCGGGGCGTTACAGCTGCACAGCCTCCCGCCACGTGTGCCTGGAAGAGCCCCAGAGTGACACGTTGGTGGGTGAGCTGGAGCGCGGGCGCATGGTGGTAGCTTGCCGTGGCAAGCGCCTTGCCGCGGCTGTTGTCTTGCCGCGTCTGGGAGCTTGTCGCTCGCTGGGCCTTGTCGCGACCCGGGGCGCGTCGCGGCAAGTTCCTTGAGATGTCTTGACTGGCCCTCCCGACAAGCTCCTCTTGTCGGGGCCTTGGTTGTCCTTCCCGGCAAGCTCCTCTTGCCGGGGCCTTGTCACTTTAGCTTGGATACTTTGTTCTTGAATGTCCCCAAAGGGACCATGGAGGATCTTGGCTGACGCCTGGCAAGCCTTGCCGCGGGGCGCTGCGACTGCCCGTGCACAAGTTCAGGGTACTAAGGTACCCCTACTTTAGTACACCGACAACATCTATCTTAATTATGGCATGCCAACCCATTTAATAAAGACATCATATAGTTATATCATCTCATCTTGTTTAGTGTTTACAGTCATCATATTTTGAATTATGTCATTCTATCCGTGAATTATATCATGCTATCATGTTTCCATAGGCGGCATGTATGTGAATTATGGCATGCTAACCTATCTAATAAACACATTATATAGTTATATCATGTCATCCTGTTTACATAGTCATCATATTTTGAACTATGTCTTTCCATCTTTTTTAGTGAGCCATCATATATGTGAAATTGTGTCATGCTATCCTGTTTAGTTAGCCATCATATGTGTGAAATTGTGTCATGCTATCCTGTTTGGTTAGACAACATAAATGTGAATTATTTCATGCCATCTTTTATTCCCAACTATCCATTGCACATGTCTATCATACAATGTCTATACATTCAATTACTTTTCTTGTTTATCAGCCATTTGAATTGGAGAGGGTGATGGCAGTATCTAAGGGAGTAACAACACGGTCTTTAAAAAAGATAGTGCTACTAGTTGATGCAGATAGAACAATGGTTGTACTTGCCCAAGAACCAGCCCCACCACACATAACCCATACTCTCATAGATTGTACCCCTACCTAGTTGGACAGATAACCAGCTACACCCCTTGTAACCCCAACCCCAGCAGATAGTAACCCAGTTGCAGTTGACACAACACTGTCTCCACCACAGAGCACCCAAACACGAGTAGTTAGTAAGGGAACTGCAGTGCCCAAAGAACGAGCACCACCACTTCGAATCCCTACTCAATGCTTAAAGCAGAAGAAGAATTGTTCTCAGGTCAGGTTCTGTAGCTATGGTTCATACTCCTTTGCTCTTGCATCACTGTATTTACTCATACCAACTATTTTCAAATTTGAAGGATGGAATTGAAACTCCAATGGTGCAAGAGGTATGTTTTAAACCTATTTCTTTAACTGGTTTGTTGTCGTAACTTGCTCTCTGTTGATTTCAGTTTCAATTGAATAAATAGTTATGTTCTCACGTCATGCACATTACAAGTGTTGTTATTGCTCTTTAGTTTCCCACACTTATATTCTGTCTATTCTGCTTTGTGTTGAACAAATATTATTTGAACTGTGTCTCTATCTTGATTTGGCAACAAAAACTAGAATGATATAGACCATAAAGTGACCATGGTACATAGATATATGTTTGTTTCATGTTTTTATCATGTCCACTTTACTACTGAACTGATTTACCAAAATGAGTTTCATACACAACATGGTAAACCTGTGATGTGTATGCTTGTTACTCTTTTAGAATGCGGACAAAATATTGGAGCACAGTACCCCGTTATGCAATGGTAAAGGAAGTAATGCAGATAAGGTTCAAGATAGTGAGACATCCCTGTTGTTCTCCAAGAAAGCTGTTAAAAACTAGCTTGACGACAGTGAGAGAACCCAAAAGTCCTGTCTTGATGTAGTGTTTGAGTTTCTAGCCACTACTGTTGGCACAAGCTTTTCGAACTCGCTGCCTGAATCAGTTTGTCTTCTTGAGTCTCAACTTCAAGTTGAAAGACATCAATCAGATGTGCTGCGACAGGAAGCTGAAGGACTGAGGAAGTCCCTGCATAATTCAGATGCTTAATTTCTGGTGCAATAGCAAGCGCTAGAGGATTTAAGCGCCAAACAAGAGAAAGTAAATAAGCTTCCTAAGCATCTTGCCAGCATTATGGTACCCAGGATATTGTTTCTTGAGCTCTTCTGAAGTGGTTTTAGTTCTGGACTTGTTTTGCTACGGCGTTTATTTGCACTGGTCGCCAACTTTGACAAGCAGTGTATATAATATGCCGCTTTGTTTCCTATATTTGCACTGGTGGTGAACTTTGATGCCCAGTGGATGTAATGTGTGTAATAGCCATGATAGCCTAGCGTAAGTTGCTTGCTTATTTATTTCCTTGTTGTCTTGTTTATTTGTTTGCTTGTAGTTAGTGCAGTTCTTTTCCCACGGTTTGCTAGTGGCCGCAATAACCTATTTTTTAAAAACTAGGCCACAATAACCATGGGCTACATATTTACTATAGTTACCATGGGCCTCCTACGGGCCGTAGAAAAAATGGGCCTTCCAAGGGTCGTAAAAACAATGGGCCTTCTACGGGCCGTAGAATCAATGGGCCTCCTACGGGCCGTAGCATCAATGGGCCTTCTATGGGCCGTATGATCGATCGGCCAAACATGGGCCAATAACAGACCGCATTATGGGCCATAAACGGGCTAGATTTGGAATCGTCCATTCATGGGCCGATCATAATGGGCCATCGTTAATCGGCTGTATTTGATGACGCTATGAAAACGGCCCAACGGATTAACGGGCCGCAAACAGGCCGATTGTAACCACGGGCTGAATTTGGCCCATGAGCAGAAAAGGCCAGGAACGGGCCATAAGTAACCGAATGTTGGAAATGACCCCAAGAGTAAATGGGCCCTGAGAAGGCCGAAAGATAACACGGGTTGGAAACGGCCCAATGGAATAATGGGTCGTTAATGGGTATAAAGCGGTACACTGTTCATTATGGGCCAGATTCACCATGGGTCGTTAATGGGCCAAGAGTTACAAAGGTCCTCATATGGGCCGAAAGAGATCATGGGCCATACATGGGCCAGAAGTTACAACGGGATGGAATCATATTGGACGGCCTAGATGAAGCTACTGGGCTTAATTCCGACAGGCCGTAACGGGTCGTGAGTTAGCGGGCCTCAAATGGGCTATATACGAACATGCTGTTAACAAGCTTTCCGTGGGCCAGCCCTTTACCTTTTGACCAAGTCAAATAGGTCGGCCTTTTCATCAGAATGGGCCTCCATTGGGCCGTGCCACATGTCGACGTATCATAGGCGCCTCTTGTCCAATGAATGGATGATATCTGTCCCAACGGTGAGCCAACACGTGTTTCCTCCGGCCAATGAGAATTTTACACATGGAAAATCCTCATTGGTCTAGGCTGTTAACGGGTTATCGGATCCAAAATTGGACCCGATAGTTTAACGGCGACCCGTTACGGTGGATGCCATGTGTCGGTTACCCTTGACGAAAACACTTCCATGACGCGCCATTTGTCGTCATGGAAGTGGACACTTCCGTGATGATAATTTTGGTAATGTCATGGAACACTTCTACGATAGCATAGGTACGACTATCTTGATTCTGTCATAAAATCATCATGGATGTACGTGCATGACAGAAAACATGCCCTACTGTGACAAACACGTATCATCACGGAAGTGTATTTTTTTGTAGTGCAAGGAAGAACTTTAGTTCACACATCATAGACATCTCATACTTCTCCGACATAAGCCTTCCAAACTTTTTTCTAAAGAGGGGGTCAGTGGATCCAAAGATAATATCATCAACATATATTTGGCATACAAATAGTTCACCATTTACTCTCTTAGTGAGCAAGGTTGAATCAAATTTACCAATCTCAAAGCCTTTTTCAAGAATAAACTTTGTCAGACATTTATACCAAGCTCTAGGAGCTTGTTTGAGACCATAGAGAGCTTTGTGAAGTTTGTAAACATGGTTTCGTTTCTTGGGATTAACAAAGCTGGGAGGTTGTTTTACATAAACTTCCTTCTCAACTTCACCATTTATAAAAGCACTTTTAATATCCATTTGATAAGAGGGTGATATCATGGTGATTGGCATAAGCAAGTAAGATGTGAATAAACTCAAGTCTAGCAACGAGGGCGTAGGTCTCACAATAGTCCATACCTTTGACTTGAGTGTAGTCTTAAGCAATGAGATGAGCCTTGTTGCGTATGACTTGTCCATCCTCATCCTGCTTGTTCCAAAACACCCATTTCGTTTTGATGACATTTTGTTCATCTTTGGGCTTCTCAACCAGTGTCCACACTTGGTTTCTCTCGAAGTTGTCTAGCTCTTCATGCATAGCATTTACCCAACCCAGGTCTTCAAGTGCTTCATCAACCTTCATAGGCTCAATTCTAGAGATGAATGAGTAATGTTCAGAAAAAGTTAGCTAAGCGAGATTTCGAGTGAGTGATTTTCCCGGATTTGATGTCGCCAAGGATTTGTTCCACATGATGATGCTTGTCGATTCTTGCTCCAACTCGGGGTAGCTTTTTCTTGGGTTCTGGTGATGCATCCTCCTCATCATCTTCTTCTTCATTGTCATTGGCGTCATTGTTCACTTGTGGAGGTGCAGAAGTAGGTTGAGGTGGATCATCTTGTTGTAGTTCCTCATTCCCTTCATTTTGACGTGTTCCACTTGTGGATGCATCCATGTCAACTTGTGGTTCACCTTGATGTGAGGTTGGGGCTTCCACTTGAATGGATGAAGTTCCCTCCTTCAGCTCCGTTGGATGGATCTTGGCAATAGACAAGTCTTGAACTGCTTCCGAAGGATCTTTGTCTCCTACATCAATTGGAAATTGCTCTACTTGCGAGCCGTTAGATTCATCAAACTTCACATCTACCGTCTCTTCAACTTTTTGAGTAAAGTTGTTGTAGACACGGTAAGTGTGAGAGTTTGAGTCGTAACCAAGTAGGAAACCATCATGAGATTTGGGAGCAAGTTTTGAACGACGATGCTCATCAAGAATGTAACACTTGGAGCCAAATACTCTAAAGTAACCAACTTGTGGCTTGTTACTGGTGAGTAGCTCGTATGCCATTTTACCAAGAAGCTTGTGAAGGTAAAGTCAATTCGTATCATGACAGGCCGTCTCAACGGCTTCCGCCCAAAAGTGTTTTGGTGTCTTGTATTCATCTAGCATCATTCTTGCCATCTCAATAAGGGTACGGTTCTTCCTCTCAACAACTCCATTTTGTTGAGGTGTGTACGTAGCCGAGAACTCATGTGAGATGCCTTCTTCATCAAGAAAGGTATCTACATTTGCATTCTTGAACTCCGTTCCATTCTCACTTAGGACCTTCTTGATCTTCACTTCAAATTGATTTTCAGCCTTCCTAGCAATGTTCTTGAAGAACTTTTGTACCTGTGATTTGTCATCAAGAAAGAACACCCATGTAAATCTTGATAAATCATCAACAATGAGCAAACCGAAGGAGTTACCACCAAGGCTCTTGTGTCGGTGTACTAAAGTAGGGGTACCTTAGTACCCCAAACTTGTGCACGGACAGTCGCAGCGCCCCGCGGCAAGGCTCGCCAGGGGAACGCCAAAACCCTCCATGGCCCTTTTTTTGGGCCATTCAAGAACAAAGTACGAAGGCCAAGAAGACAAGGCCCCGGCAAGAGGAGCTTGCCGGGCCAAGGAGACAAGACCCCGGCAAGAGGAGCTTGCCGGGACGACCAAGCCAAAGCACAGAGACCCCGCCGAGAGGAGCTCGCCGGGAAGGCCAACCAAGGCATCTCAGGAAAAGCTCACCTCGGCGCGCCACGCGCCCCGGCAAGGTCTGGCGAGCGGCAAGTTCCCAGGCGTGGCAAGACAGCAGCCGCGGCAAGCCACTTGCCACGGCAAATCACCACCTCAGGCCTGCGCTCCAGCTCACCCACCCACGCGTCACTCTGGGGCTCTCCCAGAGGCACGTGGCGGGGCACCGCGCAGCCAGAGGCGTGCGGTGGCATGCGGCGCTGACAAGATTGCCATCGTGGCAAACGGGGGCGCCCCTAACGGTCCATTTCAGCACTGCTCGGGCGACCCAGACGGGCATTTAATGCCCTTGTCCCCTACCGTGAGAGTTAGGTGCGATAGCACTGTGCAGCCACTGTACACATAGTTCTTTTCCATTTTTACCCTCATCTGCGCTGCCACCTGTGGGTAGCCCCTTGTGCATATAAAAGGAGGCCCATGCGCACGTAGAGAGAGGGGGAGGAGGAACCCAGAGGACGCCCATCTACGTCCAGCCCCAAACATACTGTAGCACCTTGCGCTCTCAAGCAAGAACCCAATACAATTAGACAAGCAGCAGTAGGGTTTTACGCATCCGTGCGGCCCGAAGCTGGGTAAAATCGTTCGTGTGTGTCGCCTCGATCCGCTCTTCGCGCAGCCTCCGCCCCCCGCCGAACCGAGAAGGGGCTCCGTCCCCATAGGTGTTCGAGGAGGCCGATTTCCCCCGACATCTTTGGCGCGCCAGGTAGGGGGCGCGCGAGGGTGGACACAGGTAAACCCAGGTACGGCCAGATATCTTTCCGCTCTAGCCCATGGAGCGGAGGCAATTCTCCTCACGGACTCGTATACGGCCCACCGCGAGTACTCGCTCACGCCGAGCTCGAGCTGGAGCAGCTGCTCCTTGAGGGGGGACCGCCTTCAGGCCGCTGTGCGAGCTGCTCGCCTCCAGCAAGCTTTGCGCCGCTTCTATAGCCGCAAAGTTAGCGCCAGAAGTTTCGAGAAAGGCGACCTTGTTCTTCGGCACGCTTAGTCCGCCAAGATTCCAACAAGTTGATGCCGACCGTGGGGGGGCCCTTGCCAGCGCGGTTGTCGGGACCCGTCCCGTCAGCCACCCTCTTTGTCCAAGTCTTGCCGCTGTTGCATGTAATCCTTGGTACAAAGCCGGGCGCAGATCCCGTGCATAGCTCATATGCTTCGCACATCTTGTCGATTTCATGCTTTCTACCTTGTGCATATGCTATCTGACACGTTGTGCAGCACTTACCCCCGGCGAGCGATAACGAGCCGCGAAGCCCCATACCTTTATTTTCCCTTCTCTCTCTTTTCTCTTGAGAAAAGGGAGGGCCCCTCGCCCACAGGTTTACCGGGGAGGGGGGAGAAGATAACGGTGTGGGCCAGGCATCGTCCAAAGAAAACCCCGCCTTGCCGGGCGGCAAATGACAGAAAAGCTAAGTTGCCAAAGTTTGAGCAATTAAGTTTAAATTCTTATGTTATCTTCCCCGAACGACCGAGCTTTGTATGAAAAACCTGTGCGCGGAGGGACCAGCTCGTGGCTAGTTGCGCCGTTACCTCGTTTCGAGTCCGCTCAACGACTTAAGTGTGCTACAACCAGAGTAGCATCCTTATTTTGTTTCGAGCTCGCTCGACAGCTTAAGTGTGTTGCGACTGCAGTCGCAACACTTACTTTGTTCTGAGCCTGCTCAACAACTTAAGTGAGCTGCGGCTAGCCGCGGCAAGGTTTCTTGCCGGTAGTGGCGCCGCTGGTGGGCTGCTGACGTCCCGCACTCAGCACCCGCGGCAAGGCGGAGGCCTACACCGGCAAGTCCCCAAAAGCGTAGGGCAAAAACATACAAAGCGCGGAATCAAGTAGAGGAAATAACAGTGCAATCACTACCTAAGATAAAGTCATATTACAAGATAACTTATCGCAGCTTTGACCAACTGTTTCCGTGACACGTTCAGCAGCGACAAGAAAAGAAAAGGGGACGAGCGGCCTAATCCACGCGGTCGCCCTCGATCCTCTTGATCCCGGCCACCCTTTCAACGATGGGTGCGACAAGGGCCCGGATCTCTTCCAGATTAGCGTCTTCCGGCAAGGACTTAAGGACGTTGGTGAGCCTGATGGTGGGGTTGCGGAAGACAATCTTCACCAACACCTTCTCAAGGGCCCCGGAGATGGCTTCGCGCGTCTCGTTGGCCAGCTGCTCTGGGATCGCTTTCCGGAGATGCTGAAGTGCCGCCGCCACGCCTTTGAAGAACGAAGTGAGCTTGGCGCTGGGTGGGACGTTCTCGCCGGAGGGATACTCGTGGCCCTCCATCCCCAGCAGCGTCAGCTCCTTGTCGATGACGGCGGCGATGTCGACGAGGCCCTCGGTCCACTGCTCCACCGTCGCCCTGAAGTTGTTCTGGATGACCGCGGCGCTCTTCAGCAACTCCTCGTTGTCCGTGACCTCCTTCCGCAAGGTCGCCTCCCGCTCCTTGGCGCTCTCCAGCGCCTTGGCCAAGGTGACCAGCTTCAGCTCGAGATCAGCCTTGGAGTCCTTGGCGGCATCGAGCTCCTTGATCTTCTCGGCGAAGCGGCCCTGCAGCTCGCCGAGGGTGTGGGCACCCTTCTCGCGCTCCTGTTTGAGCGCGGCGAGCTCCTCGCCGCTCGCCTTGAGATCGATGTCGAGCTGTGCCACCTTCGCCTCTAGCTCCTTCTTGGCGGTCTCGGCAGCCGCGGCAGCATCCTGCGTTTTCTTGAGGGCCCCGCCGAGCGCTAGCTCGCGCGCGGCGACCTCCTCCTCGTGGCTGGCAAGGCTGGCTTTCTGCTGCACCAGCTCGCCTTCCCGCGCAGACAGCCCCGCAGCGGCAAGACTTTGCTGCTCTTCGGCTTCTGCCTTCTCGAGGATGAAGGCCGTGCGCGCCTCGTCGAGCTGCCTTCGCTCCTCCGCCAAAGATCGGAGGGCCTCCCGGTTGAGCTCCCGGATCTCCTCGGCGCGCTTCTCCATGTCCACTCCCGCCCTCGCGACGAGCGCTTCTTGGCGCTCCACCTTAGCTTGCCGGGCGCGGTAGAGCGACACAAGCTTTCGGAGCAGCCGCTCCTCCTCGGGCTCGCCACTGCTGCTGCTTGGCGTATCGACCAACGTCAGCCCGGCGGAGGCGAGCACCTCTCCGTCCAAGACCTCTCCCTCGACCGGCGCCCTGGAGCTCGACTCCCAGGGAAGCTTGATGAAGACGTCGTCGCCGGCCTTCAGGTAGACGCCTGGCTGGGGCTCCTCGGGGGCCGACGTGGCGGCAGCGGCAGGATCGCCGGTCGGTGAAGCGCTTGACGCTCCTGCGGCCCCGGGGCCGTCAGTACGGTCGCCGGTCCCCTCGCCAGCTGCTGCAGCGGCGGCCTTGGCGGCCTCGGCGTCTCCGTCGCCGACGGGATCATCAGCGCCGCCCGCCTCTTCGGTGATGACGACGTCGTCGGCATCGCCACGCACGCCCTCCTTGACGACGACCTCGGTCTCCATCGAGTCCGTGGCGGGCGGGTCTGGTGGCCGGAAAAAGGGAGAAGAGTCAACCAACTACCCAA
The DNA here is from genome assembly GCA_032464435.1 of Aegilops umbellulata. Classification (NCBI taxonomy): domain Eukaryota; kingdom Viridiplantae; phylum Streptophyta; class Magnoliopsida; order Poales; family Poaceae; genus Aegilops; species Aegilops umbellulata. Next base: position 349,519,876 of record CP136056.1, read on the forward strand.
CAAGAAGACCAAAAGAGAGAAGAGCCAAGGGAAGTTTTCCGTGCGGGAAGGATTAACGGTGGCGGGGTCTGTGGCCGCGGCCTCCGTTGCCGGAGGGTCGTTGGTACCGTCCCGCGCCGGAAAATCCCCCCTTGCCGGGGAGCTCCCCCTTGCCGGAGAGCTCCCCCTTGCCGGAGAGATCCCCCCTGCCGGGGGCTCCTCCCTTGCCGGAGAACTTCCCCTTGGCGGTGAGGTCGACGCGGACGGCGCGGCGGGAGTGCTCTCCGGGCGCTCCTGCTGGGGCTGCTCTGCTCCTACACAAACCAGCGGCCAGATGTCGACAACAAAAGAGAAGAAAAGCTCCCACGCGCGCCAAACAGCGGAAGTGAACCATATGCTTACGCTGGGGACTGCGCTGGGGGCTGCTCTGAAGATCGGCTGTCAGGTCCGGCAAGGTCGTCTCAGGCACACCCCCTGTTGCCGGGGCGGGCTCGTCCTCGAGGACGACCAACGGGACCTTGGCCCTCTTGGCCTTTCTCTGAATCAGAGTCCTGGAAAGGAACAAATTCGGAAAAGGGCAAATAAGCTGCAAGACAAGACGACAGAAATTGAAAGGATACAAGCTCGACAAGGGACTTACTCTTCTTCCTCCTCTTTGTCGTCGGAGCTAAGCGCGGAGAAATCAAAGACCGGCTTCCTCCTGGCGCGAGGAGGCGGGGGAGTGGGCTCCCGCGGCCGCTTGACGGGGGCAGTGGATGGCCCCGCTCCCGCTGCCGCCGCGGCACGAGAAGCGGCAGGAGCAGAAGCCGCGGCCCGCGAAGACCCCGCCCCTGCTGCCTCAGAGGAGCGTGTCACGCGGTGCTGCGGTTGTTGGCTCGCCTGCCGCACCACCTCCCCAGCCTTGCGGAGACGCCTCCTTGGCTGGGCAGGGGGCTCTGCTTCTGACGAGCTGCCTGGAGGTCGAGACGAGGAGGCGTCAACCTCCGGCAGGCCACTTGCGTCCTGGGCGGGCTCGCCCTCGACGCCGTGCTCGGCAGGCTCCTCCTCGCCGACGAATTCCGCCTCCTCGGCAAGGCTCGCCACCTCCGCCGCGTCTGCCTCGGACGCGGTGAATCCAAATGCACCTGCGGCTGCGGCGGCCGCTGCCTCCTCCATCCTGGAGGCGATATACGCCAACTCGTCAGGGGTGGTGTCCCGAGTGAGGCCCTTCTTCTCATCGGAGTTGACGGGCACCTCCTCCAAGCCATCGAAGAACGCCTGCACGACATCGTCCGCGGGCACCTGCCAGGTCGCGTCGATCCCGTGCAAGTCGCACAACGGCATCATCGCGAGGATGCGGTTGAGCGACGAGTTGTTGCATAAGGGAACGACGCCCTGCGGCAGCCTGAACCATTCGGGGTGGTCAGGATCATGCTTGAACAGCTCCTTCAGCATCCCGTCAAGCTCGAGAACGGTGAAATTGAAATTGAGGCCGGGGCGCAGCCTCATGATGTCCGCCGCATTCTGGAACTCCCAGGCAGGTCTCCCTTTCTCCTGCAGAGGGGCGATGTGGCGGCGGAGGAAGTCCGCGCCAACAGTGAGCCCGGCAAGCCTGAGGTGCAGGATCCGGGTGACGGCAATCTCCAGCTTGGCGTCGTCCGGAGCCACGTCGCCCCAGTCGCGGCCGCGCACCGCTGGAGCTCGGCGCACGGCAGTGAATGGCTGCGGCTGCTCCTCGACAATCAAGCACCAGTCCGCCCTCCACTCCTCCCATCTGCTGCGGAGCTCCCCCTCCAGGTAAGCCTCCTTCTTGCCGGTCCTGGAGATCCAGGCGACCCCGCCGGATAAAGGCTCCCCTTTCTCCACCCGAGGAGAAAAGAAATGGCGGAAGAGGGCTACGTTGGGGTGGACTCCGACAAAGTTCTCGCAGAGGTGTGCGAAAACCGCCATTGTCAGAATGGCGTTGGGAGTGAAGTCAAGGAGATGGAAGCCATAGGTGTTCATGATGTCGCAGAAGAACTCAGAAAAGGGCGGGCAAAGCCCGCAATAGAAGAACACAGCAAAGAAGGGGTACCCGGTCGGATATTTCTTCTGGGCGACGGCGGGAAGCACCCACGTGCGCCGATGCGCTTGCGTCACCGTCGACCAGAAGAGGTAGAACTTGTCCCTCAAGACCACCGCGTCGAGCTGAGGGGGGAAGGTCGCCCGCTCCCTCCGCAGCGCCTCGAGCCGCAGCGCCTCGGCCGACTTCACGGCCTTCCCTCTCCCGATCTTCGGAGGCATGGCGGAGGTGGGGAGAGAGGTCGACGGCAATGGCGACGCTGGTGACGACGGGGGCGGAGCGCTGCTTTCTTTGGAAAGAAGGACGTGGCGGAGGTTTTTGAGGAATGACAACTGGCGGGATAGCGAACTGCCCCTGTTTTCCCCCGCTTATAAGGGGGAGAGGCGGGCGTTTCGCCTTTCCGAATAAAGAAGTCGTCCGTGACGTGACGCATGCCTGCGGGGCTCAGCCCCGCGCACGCCACCCACGTCCCGCACGCCTCTCCCCACGACGCCGCGTTCGACGCGTGCCACTTGGGGAAGGCGCGATGTGTGCGGAGTTAAGATGCAGCGTGACCCAGGCCGCGCGTGCCCGTGCACTGTTTTGGGCCTGGCCCAATAGCGCTCGGCACCATGTTTGGCCTAGGCCCGGGGGGTCCTGTCGGTGTACTAAAGTATGGGTACCTTAGTACCCCGAACTTGTGCACGGACAGTCGGAGCGCCCCGCGGCAAGGCTCGCCAGGGGAACGCCAAAACCCTCCATGGCCTTTTTTTGGGCCATTCAAGAACAAAGTACGAAGGCCAAGAAGACAAGGCCCCGGCAAGAGGAGCTTGCCGGGCCAAGGAGACAAGACCCCGGCAAGAGGAGCTTGCCGGGACGACCAAGCCAAAGCACAGAGACCCTGGCGAGAGGAGCTCGCCGGGAAGGCCAACCAAGGCATCTCAGGAAAAGCTCACCTCGGCGCGCCACGCGCCCCGGCAAGGCCTGGCGAGCGGCAAGTTCCCAGGCACGGCAAGACAGCGGCCGCGGCAAGCCACTTGCCGCGGCAAATCACCACCTCAGGCCTGCGCTCCAGCTCACCCACCCATGCGTCACTCTGGGGCTCTCCCAGAGGCACGTGGCGGGGCACCGCGCAGCCAGAGGCGTGCGGTGGCATGCGGCGCTGACAAGATTGCCATCGTGGCAAACGGGGGCGCCCCTAACGGTCCATTTCAGCACTGTTCGGGCGACCCAGACGGGCATTTAATGCCCTTGTCCCCTGCCGTCAGAGTTAGGTGCGATAGCACTGTGCAGCCACTGTACACATAGTTCTTTTCCATTTTTACACTCATCTGCGCTGCCACCTGTGGGTAGCCCCTTGTGCATATAAAAGGAGGCCCATGCGCACGTAGAGAGAGGGGGAGGAGGAACCCATAGGACGCCCATCTATGTCCAGCCCCAAACATACTGTAGCACCTTGCGCTCTCAAGCAAGAACCCAATACAATCAGACAAGCAGCAGTAGAGTTTTACGCATCCGTGCGGCCCGAAGGTGGGTAAAATCGTTCGTGTGTGTCGCCTCGATCCGCTCTTCGCGCAGCCTCCGCCCCCCGCCGAACCGAGAAGGGGCTCCGTCCCCATAGGTGTTCGAGGAGGCCGATTTCCCCCGACATCTTGTAAGCGTTGGGACCGAAGAGATCCATATGGAGTAGCTGAAGTGGTCTCCTTGTGGTCATGATGTTCTTCACGGGATGACTTCCTCCAACTTGTTTTCCTGCTTGACAAGCATTACAAAGTCTATCCTTGTCAAATATAACATCTTTAACAACAAGGATGTGATCTCCTTTAACAATCTTATCAAGATTTCGCATGCCAACATGTCCTAGTCTTCTATGCCATAGCCAACCTTTAGAAGATTTTGCAATAAGACATGTACGAGATTGGGCTCTTTTAGTGAAATTAAAAATGTGTAGATCACCTCTACATATACCGATAAAGACCACATTATGATTGTCCAGACGAAACACTTGGCGATCTACTTCAGTAAATACAACAATGAAACCAAAGTCGGCAAGTCTAGATATGAAAAGAAGATTGTAACCAAGAGATTCAACAAGCATAAAATTTTGAATGGAGCTATCATTGGATATGGCCACCTTACCAAGGCCAAGTAACTGACGCTTGGAGTTGTCTCCAAAAGTCACATACTTGCGTGGACCATAATTTTGAGCAAGCTCATGAAACATGTCTTATATCTCCTGTCATGTGATTGGTGCAACCACTATTGAGAATCCACTCTTTTCCTCTGGCCATGTAGTTCTGAAGATTAGCCATGAGACTAAGATTTCTCATAGTCTTTTCATATTAGATGTCGGATTCTTCATCTTTATCATAATAGCCATGCTCAATATCATCATCATGTATGTGATCATCACCTAGGGCAAATGATTCGATAGATTTATAATCATGACAATGTGCAAGCTTGTGAATTCTAATGGTTTCCGAGATAATGTTGCTAATGGTACTGATGACCCACAAGTATAGGGGGTCAATCATAGTCCTTTCGATAAGTAAGAGTGTCAAACCCAACGAGGAGCAGAAGGAAATGACAAACGGTTTTCACCAAGGTAATCTCTGCAAGCACTTAAATTGTCGGTAACGAGTAGTTTGATAGCAAGATAATTTGTAACGAGCAAGTAGCGGTAACGATAAATAAACTGCAGCAAGGTAGCCCAATCCTTTTGTGGCAAAGTACAGGCCAAAACGGTCTCTTATAATAAGCAAAGCGTTCATGAGGGTACACGGGAGTTTCATCTAGTCACTTTAATCATGTTGGTTTCAATTCGTGTTCGCTACTTAGATAATTTGATGTGGGTGGACCGGTGCTTAGGTGTTGTTCTTACTTGAACAAACCTCCTACCTATGATTAACCCCCTCGCAAGCATCCGCAACTACGAGAAAAGTATTAAGATAAAATCTAACCATAGCATTAAACTTTTGGATCCAAATCAGTCCCTTACGAAGTAGCGCATAAACTAGGGTTTAAGCTTCTGTCACTCTAGCAACCCATCATCTAATAACTTCTCCACAATGCATTCCCTTAAGCCCAAATATGGTGAAATTCCATGTAGTCGACGTTCACATGACACCAGTAAGGGAATCAGAACATACATATCATCAAAATATTGAACACATATCAAGTTCACATGATTACTTGCAACAAGAGTTCTCCCATGACCTCAGGAACAAAAGTAACTACTCACAAATAATAATCATGTTGAAGATCAGAGGGGTTTTAAATAGCATAATAGATCTGAATATATAATATTCCACCAAATAAACCATATAGTAATGAACTACAAGATGTAATCAACACTACTAGTCACCCACAAGTACCAATCTGAGGTTCCGGTACAAACATTAAACACAAGAGATGAACTAGGGTTTGAGAGGAGATGGTGATGTTGAAGATGTTGATGAAGATTGCCCTCCCCAAGATAGGAGAGTTGGTGGTGATGATGATGACAATGATTTCCCCCTCCGGGAGGGAAGTTCCCCCGGCGGAATCGCTCCGCCGAAGGGCAAAAATGCTCCTGCCCAAGTTCCGCCTCGAGACAGCGGCGCTCCATCCTAAAAGTCCTCTCCTTATTTTTTTTCTAGGTCAAAATGACGTATATACCAGAAGATGGGCGCCGGAGTTGGGCCGAGGAGGGCACAACCCACCAGGGCATGGCTAGGCTACCTGGCGTGCCCAGGTGGGTTGTGCCCAACTGGTGGGCCCCCTCTGGTAGTTATTTGCTTCATTATTTTTCATATATTACAAAACAATTCCTCATAAATGTTTAGCTCATTTGGAGATGTGTGCAGAATAGGTAACTCTGACATAGCCTTTTCAGGTCCAGAATTCCGGCTGTCGGCATTCTCCTTCTTTGTGTAAACCTTGCATATTATGAGAAAAAGGCATTAGAATTAATCCATAAAGCATTATTATGAATAAAAACATTGTACATAACAGTAGGAAGACATGATGCAAAATGGACGTATCAACTCCCTCAAGCTTAGACCTCGCTTGTCCTCAAGCGAAAACCAAAATCGAAAAACATGTCCACATGCTTAGAGAGAGAGTAGTCGATAAAAACAAAATACACACATAGAAGTGTCATGCACATTATTATAACAGCAACAAACTTTATCATAAAACTTTATCACATAACTTTTATCATATAACTTATCATGCATAAGTAACAATTCATCACAACATCGAAGTATAAAGCATAAACTCTATTAAAAACCAACAAACTATGTTCTCAGTCAACTTTGCAACTACAATTCATCATCTTTTCAGGAAGGGTCATGTATTGGAGCCTTTTGCCAAGTCCACATACTCAACCATCATATAGTCTTCTATGATTGCTAACACTCACCGCATACACATGAGCAAAAAGTTTCAACCGGACACATAGAAAGATAGGGGCTTATAGTTTTCGCCTCCCAACATATTCACCTCAAGGGTGATGTCAACAATAATAACTCATGCTCACCCATATCCAACTGGATATATGTGCCTACATCTTTCCTCACCACATGGTGCTTGCAAAAAGAGAAAACAAAAAGGAATTGGGTAGAATACTTTGACTCTTGCATAAAAGTAAATACATAAAAGTAAAAGATAGGCCCTTCGCAAAGGGAAGCAGAAGTTGCCGTGCGATTTTAGTTGTATGCTCAATCTGTTAGTGCAAAAGAACATCACGTTATATTGCCCCTTGTGATAGCAACCTTTATTATGCAGTTTGTCGCTTTTATTATTTTGCCATCACAAGTTCATACAAAGCTCAATTTTCTCTTACACTAAATGATCTAACACATTTAGAAGCAATTTTTATTGCCTTATTGCACTGGTGACAACTTACTTGAAGGATCTTACTCAATCCATAGGTAGGTATGGTGGACTCTCAAAACAAGATTTTGGATTTAAGGATTTTTGGATGCACAAGTAGTATCTCTACTTCGTGCGGAATTTTTGGCTAGCAAAGATATTGATAAAGCACCAAATGTTAAAGGATCTATGACAATATAACTTCTGTGTGAATATGAACAGGCATAAATCATTACGTTATCTTCCTTGTCCAACATCAACAATTTTGGCATATAATATTTTGATGGGGGCTCACAGTCAAAAAAGATGTCCAAGATAGGTATTTGCATGTGAATCTTCTCTTACCTTATTAATTCTTTTATAAATTACATCATTGACCAATGCTATGTTTGTCAATCTCCAATAAATTTTACCACTTATACTTTTCCTTATGTGATGTCATTACTTACCATAAGATTAGCGTATGATCTTTTTCATTTAATTTCCTTTTATTTTTATTGGAAAATAAAAGTAAAGAAAGAAAAACATGAACTAATCTTTATTATATATCTCACACACGATTACATAGATAGATAGATCACTAAGCAAACACTCGAAGAAAGATCGAACTAAACTTTTATTCCACTAATTCAAAAGATAACTAAAGATCGAACTAAGATAAATGAAGGTAAAGATAGTGGTGATGATACGATACTAGGGCACCTCCCCCAAGCTTGGCACAAGCCAAGGTGAGTGCCCATACCATGAACTCAAGTCTCCTTTGGTGTTCAAGAAGAAGATGGTGATGAAGTAGCGTGAGTGTTCTTCTTCCTCAGCTTATGCTTGAGGATATAATTTTCCTTCCTCAAGTCACCGATCTCCTGCTCAAGCTTTAATATTTTTTTGCGTAATTCCTGCTTTTTTCCTACAAGAGACGAAAAGGGATAAATTGGATCTTAGGTTTCTTTGCTTTTGGGGAGACTTGACTTCTTGAATTCCACGTGCATGTCCCTAGGTTGGGGTAGTGGAAATTCATCCCCGTCTGAGCTTGTCTCTTCTTTCCCTTTCAGATCATAGTCTTCTTCTTCCTCCATGGTCCAACCATAATGTTCCGCATCTCCATAAACCTTGGGGTTTGCAATATAATCAGCAACATAGCTCTCACCCTCTGAGTCTTGAGATGACATATTTTCAGATCTGCAAGAAAAACAGCAAGAAAGAAGAACAAAAGATTTCTCTGCGATACGGTGGTTGATACGTCTCCAATGTATCTATAATTTTTGATTGTTCCATGCTATTATATTATCTGTTTTGGATGTTTAATGGGCTTTACTATACAATTTTATATTATTTTTGGGACTACCTACTAACCCAAGGCCCAGTGGAAATTGCAGTTTTTTGCCTATTTGAGTGTTTCGCAGGAAAGGAATATCAAACAGAGTCCAAACGGAATGAAACCTTCGAGAGAGTTATTTTTGGAACAAACATGATCCAGAGGACTTGGAGTGGACGCCAAGAAATCAACGATGAGGCCACGAGGCAGGGAGGCGCGCCTGCCCCCCCCCCCCCCGGGCATGCCCCCACCCTCGTGGGCCCCTCGCAGCTCCACCGACCTACTTCTTCCTCCTATATATACCCATATACCCCAAAACCAACCAGGAGCACCACGAAACCCTATTTCCACCGCCGCAACCTTTTGTACCCGTGAGATCCCATCTTGGGGCCTTTTCCGGCGCTCCACCGGAGGGGGAATCGATCACGGAGGGCTTCTACATCAACACCATAGCCTCTCCTATGATGTGTGAGTAGTTTACCACAAACATTCGGGTCCATAGTTATTAGCTAGATGGCTTCTTCTCTCTCTTTGGATCTCAATACAAAGTTCTCCTCGATCTTCTTGGAGATCTATTTGATGTAACTCTTTTTGCGGTGTGTTTGTCGAGATCCGAAGAATTGTGGGTTTATGATCAAGATTATATATGAACAATATTTGAATCTCCTCTGAATTATTTTATGTACGATTGGTTATCTTTGCAAGTCTCTTTGAATTATTAGTTTGGTTTGGCCTACTAGATTGATCTTTCTTGCAATGGGAGAAGTGCTTAGCTTTGGGTTCAATCTTGCGTTGCTCGATCCCAGTGACAGAAGGGGAAACGACACGTATTTTATTGTTGCCATCGAGGATAAAAAGATGGGGTTTATATCATATTGCTTGAGTTTATCCCTCTACATCATGTCATCTTGCCTAATGCGATACTCTGTTCTTATGAACTTAATACTCTAGATGCATGCTGGATAGAGGTCGATGTGTGGAGTAATAGTAGTAGATGCAGGCAGGAGTCGGTCTACTTGTTGCGGACGTGATGCCTATATACATGATCATGCCTAGATATTCTCATAATTATGCACTTTTCTATCAATTGCTCGATAGTAATTTGTTCACCCACCGTAATACTTATGCTATTTTGAGAGAAGCCGCTAGTGAAACCTATGGCCCCCGGATCTATTTTTCATCATATTAATCTTCCGTCAACTAGTTATTTCTGGTGCCGTTTATTTTGCAATCTTTACTTTTAATCTTTATCATAAAATACCAAAAATATTATCTTATCATCTCTATCAGATCTCACATTTGCAAGTGGCCGTGAAGGGATTGACAACCCCTTTATCGCGTTGGTTGCAAGGTTCTTATTTGTTTGTGTAGGTACGAGGGAGTTGCGTATGGCCTCCTACTGGATTGATACCTTGGTTCTCAAAAACTGAGGGAAATACTTACGCTACTTTGCTGCATCACCCTTTCCTCTTCAAGGGAAAACCAATGCATGCTCAAGAGGTAGCAAGAAGGATTTCTGGCGCTGTTGCCAGGGAGTCTACGCACAAGTCAAGACATACCAAGTACCCATCACAAACTCTTATCCCTCGCATTACATTATTTGTCATTTGCCTCTCTTTTCCTCTCCCCCACTTCACCCTTGCCGTTTTATTCCCCCTCTTTTTCCATTCGCCTCTTTTTTGCTTGCTTCTTGTTTGCTTGTGTGTTGGATTGCTTGCTTGTCATGATGGCTCAAGATAATAATAAATTATGTGACTTTGCCAATACCAACAACAATGATTTTCTTAGCACTCCGATTGCTCCTCTTACCGATGTTGAATCTTGTGAAATTAATGCTGCTTTGCTGAATCTTGTCATGAAAGATCAATTCGTCGGCCTTCCTAGTGAAGATGTCGCTACCCATCTAAACAGCTTTGTTGATTTGTGTGATATGAAAAATAAGAAAGATGTGGACAATGATATTCTTAAATTGAAGCTATTTCCTTTTTCGCTTAGAGATCTTGCTAAAACTTGGTTTTTGTCTTTGCCTAAAAATAGTATTGATTCTTGGAATAAGTGCAAAGATGTTTTTATCTCTAAGTATTTTCCTCCCGCTAAGATCATCTCTCTTAGAAATGATATTATGAATTTTAAGCAACTTGATCATGAACATGTTGCACAAGCTTGGGAGAGAATGAAATTAATGATACGTAATTGCCCTACACATGGTTTGAACTTATGGATGATTATACAAAAATGTTATGCCGAATTGAATTTTGCTTCTAGAAATCTTTTAGATTCGGCCGCGGGAGGCACTTTTATGGAAATCACTTTAGGAGAAGCTACTAAACTCCTAGATAATATTATGGTTAACTATTCTCAATGGCACACTAAAAGATCTACTAGTAAAAAGGTGCATGCAATTGAAGTAATAATGTTTTGAGTGGAAAGATGGATGAACTTATGAAATTGTTTGCTAATAAGAGTGTTTCTTCTTATCCCAATGATATGCCTTTGTCTACTTTGATTGAGAATAATAATGAATATATGGATGTGAATTTTGTTGGTAGGAATACTTTTGGTAACAACGCTTATAGAGGAAACTTTAATCCTAGGCCGTATCCTAGTAATTGCTCTAATAATTATGGTAATTCCTACAACAACTCTTATGGAAATTTTAATAAGATGCCCTCTGATTTTGAGACTAGTGTTAAAGAGTTTATGATTTCTCAAAAGAGTTTCAATGCTTTGCTTGAAGAAAAATTGCCTAAGATTGATGAGTTGGCTAGGAACGTGGATAGAATTTCTCTTGATTTTGATTCTTTGAAACTTAGATCTATTCCACCTAAGCATGATATCAATGAGTCTCTCAAGGCTATGAGAATTTCCATTGATGAGTGCAAAGAAAGAACCGCTAGGATGCGTGCTAAAAAAATTCTTTGTGAAAGCGTGTTCTTCTAGTCTTCAAGATAATAAGGATGAAGATCTAAAAGTGATTGATGTGTATCCTATTAAATCTTTGTTTTGCAATATGAATCTTTATAATGATGGGACTGGGTATGAGTCAACTTTAGTTAAAAGGCGTCCCAATGATTCAGAGTTTTTAGACTTTGATGCAAAAATGGGAAAAAGTGGGATTGAAGAGGTCAAAACTTTACATAGCAATGAATCCACTATTTTGGATTTCAAGGAATTTAATTATGATAATTGTTCTTTAATATATTTTATTTCCTTGTTGCAATCCGTGCTAAATCTCCGCATGCTTATAGTCAAAATAAGGCTTTTACTAAACATATCGTTGATGCTTTAATGCAATCTTATGAAGAAAAGCTTGAATTAGAAGTTTCTATCCCTAGAAAATTTTATGATGAGTGGGAACCTACTATTAATATTAAGATTAAAGATCATGAATGCTATGCTTTGTGTGATTTGGGTGCTAGTGTTTCCACGATTCCAAAAACTTTGTGTGACATGTTAGGTTTTCATGAATTTGATGGTTGTTCTTTAAACTTGCACCTTGCGGATTCCACCATTAAGAAACCTATGGGAAGAATTAATTATGTTCTTATTGTTGCAAATAGGAATTATGTGCCCGTATATTTCATTGTCCTTGATATAGATTGCAATCGTTCATGTCCTATTATTCTTGGTAGACCTTTCCTTAGAACGATTGGTGCAATTATTGATATGAAAGAAGGGAATATTAGATTCCAATTTCCGTTAAGGAAAGGCATGGAACACTTTCCTAGAAATAAAATTAAATTATCTTATGAATCTATTATGAGAGCCACTTATGGATTGCATGCCAAAGATGGCAATACCTAGATCTATCCTTGCCTTTATGCCTAGCTAGGGGGCGTTCAACGATAGCGCTTGTTGGGAGGCAACCCAGTTTTATTTTTGTTTCTTGCTTTTTGGTTCTGTTTAGTAATAAATCTTTGATCTGGCCTATGGTTAGATGTGTTTTTATGTTTTAATTAGTGTTTGTGCCAAGTAGAACCTTTGGGAAGACTTGGGTGAAGTCTTTTTGATCTTGCTGTAAAAAATAGAAACTTTAGCGCTCACGAGATTAGCTACAAATTTTTAATGGAGGCTGATATTTAGTTGATTATTTTTGCATATGATTAATAGATAAATTCCTCACGTCCAGCAATTTATTTTAGAATTTTTGGAGTTCCAGAAGTATGCGTTTGGTACAGATTACTACAGACTGTTCTGTTTTTGATAGATTCTGTTTTTCGTGTGTTGTTTGCTTATTTTGATGAATCTATGGCTAGTATCAGAGGCTATGAACCATAGATAAGTTTGAATGAAGTAGGTTTAAAACCAATATAAATAAAGAATGAGTTAATTACAGTACATTGAAGTGGTGTTTTGTTTTCTTTCGCTAACGGAGCTCATGAGATTTTCTGTTAAGTTTTGTGTTGTGAAGTTTTCAAGTTTTGGGTAAAGATTTGATGGATTATGGAATAAGGAGTGGAAAGAGCCTAAGATTGGGGATGCCCAAGGCACTCCAAGGTAAAATCCAAGGACAACCAAAATCTTAAGCTTGGGGATGCCCCGGAAGGCATCCCCTGTTTTGTCTTCGTCCATCGGTAACTTTACTTGGAGCTATATTTTTATTCACCACATGATATGTGTTTTGCTTGGAGCGTCTTGTATGATTTGGGTCTTTGCTTTTTAGTTCACCACAATCATCCTTGCTGTACACACCTTTTGGAAGAGACACACATTAATCAGAATTTATTAGAATACTCTATGTGCTTCACTTATATCTTCTGAGCTAAACAATTTTGCTCTAGTGCTTCACTTATATCTTTTAGAGCACGGTGGTGGTTATATTTTATAGAAATTATTGATCTCTCATGCTTCACTTATATTATTTTGAGAGTCTTTTAGAACAGCATGGTAGTTTTCCTTGGCTATAAATTTAGTCCTAATATGATAGGCATCCAAGATGGATATAATAAAAACTTTCATATAAGTGCATTGAATACTAAGAGAAGTTTGATACTTGATGATTGTTTTGAGATATGAAGATGGTGATATTAGAGTTATGCTAGTTGATTAGTTGTGAATTTGAGAAATACTTGTTCAAAAGTTTGTGATTCCCGTAGCATGCACGTATGGTGAACCGTTATGTGATGAAGTCGGAGCATGATTTATTTATTGATTGTCTTCCTTCTGAGTGGCGGTCGGGCACGAGCGATGGTCTTTTCCTACCAATCTATCCCCCTAGGAGCATGCATGTAGTACGTTGTTTCGATAACTAATAGTTTTTTGCAATAAGTATGTGAGTTCTTTATGATTAATGTTGAGTCCATGGATTATACGCACTCTCACCCTTCCACCATTGCTAGCCTCTCTAATACCACGCACTTTCGCCGGTATCATACACCCACCATATACCTTCCTCAAAACAGCCACCATACCTACTTATTATGGCATTTCCATAGCCATTCCGAGATATATTGCCATGCAACTTACCACCGTTCCATTTATTATGACACGTTTCATCCTTGTCATATTGCTTTGCATGATCATGTAGTTGACATCATATTTGTGGCAAAGCCACGTTTATAATTCTTTCATACATGTCACTCTTGATTCATTGCATATCCCGGTACACCGCCGGAGGCATTCACATAGAGTCATATTTTGTTCTAAGTATTGAGTTGTAATCTTTGAGTTATAAGTAAATAAAAGTGTGATGATCATCATTATTAGAGCATTATCCCAAGTGAGGAAAGGATGATGGAGACTATGATTCCCCCACAAGTCGGGATGAGATTCCGGACGAAGTAAAAAAAAGAAATAAAAGAGGCCATAAAAATAAAAAAAGAAGGCCCAAAAAATGAGAGAAAAAGAGAGAAGGGACAATATTACTATCCTTTTACCACACTTGTGCTTCAAAGTAGCACCATGATCTTCATGATAGAGAGTCTCCTATGTTGTCACTTTCATATACTAGTGGGAATTTTACATTATAGAACTTGGCTTGTATATTCCAATGATGGGCTTCCTCAAAATGCCCTAGGTCTTCGTGAGCAAGCGAGTTGGATGCACACCCACTTAGTTTCTTTTGTTGAGCTTTCATACACTTGTAGCTCTAGTGCATCCGTTGCATGGCAATCCCTACTCACTCACATTGATATCTATTGATGGGCATCTCCATAGCCCATTGATACGCCTAGTTGATGTGAGACTATCTTCTCCTTTTTTGTCTTCTCCACAACCACCATTCTATTCCACATATAGTGCTATATCCATGGCTCACGCTCATGTATTGCGTGAAGATTGAAAAAGTTTGAGAACATCAAAAGTATGAAACAATTGATTGGCTTGTCATCGGGGTTGTGCATGATTAAATACTTTGTGTGATGAGGATAGAGCATAGCCAGACTATATGATTTTGTAGGGATAACTTTCTTTGGCCATGTTATTTTGAGAAGACAAGATTGCTTGGTTAGTATGCTTGAAGTATTATTACTTTTATGTCAATATTAAACTTTTATCTTGAATCTTTCGGATCTGAACATTCATGCCACAATAAATAAAATTACATTGATAAATATGTTAGGTAGCATTCCACATCAAAAATTCTGTTTTTATCATTTACCTACTCGAGGACGAGCAGGAATTAAGCTTGGGGATGCTTGATACGTCTCCAACGTATCTATAATTTTTTATTGTTCCATGCTATTATATTATCTGTTTTGGATGTTTAATGGGCTTTACTATACACTTATTTATTAATTTTGGGACTAACCTACTAACCCAAGGCCCAGCGCAAATTGCTATTTTTTTTGCCTATTTCAGTGTTTCGCAGAAAAGGAATATCAAACGGAGTCCAAACGGAATGAAACCTTCAGGAGAGTTATTTTTGGAACAAACATGATCCAGAGGACTTGGAGTGGACGTCAAGAAATCAACAAGAAGGCCACGAGGCTGGGAGGCGCGCCCCCCACCCTCGTGGGCCCCTCGCAGCTCCACCAACCTACTTCTTCCTCCTATATATACCCATATACCCTGAAACCAACCAGGAGCACCACGAAACCCTATTTCCACCCACGCAACCTTCTGTACCTGTGAGATCCCATCTTGGGGCCTTTTTCGGCGCTCCGTCGGAGGGGGAATCGATCACGGAGGGCTTCTACATCAACACCATAGCCTCTCCGATGATGTGTGAGTAGTTTACCACAGACCTTCGGGTCCATAGTTATTAGTTAGATGGCTTCTTCTCTCTCTTTGGATCTCAATACAAAGTTCTCCTCGATCTTCTTGGAGATCTATTTGATGTAACTCTTTTTGCGGTGTGTTTGTCGAGATCCGATGAAATGTGAGTTTATGATCAAGATTATCTATGAACAATATTTGAATCTTCTCTGAATTCTTTTATGTATGATTGGTTATCTTTGCAAGTCTCTTTGAATTATCAGTTTGGTTTGGCCTACTAGATTGATCTTTCTTGTAATGGGAGAAGTGCTTAGCTTTGCATTCAATCTTGTGTTGCTCGATCCCAGTGACAGAAGGGGAAACGACACGTATTGTATTGTTGCCATTGAGGATAAAAAGATGGGGTTTATATCATATTGCTTGAGTTTATCCCTCTACATCATGTCATATTGCCTAATGTGTTACTCCGTTCTTATGAACTTAATACTCTAGATGCATGCTGGATAGCGGTCGATGTGTGGAGTAATAGTAGTAGATGCAGGCAGGAGTCGGCCTACTTGTTGCGGACGTGAGGCCTATATACATGATCATGCCTAGATATTCTCATAATTATGCACTTTCTATCAATTGCTCGACGGTAATTTGTTCACCCACCGTAATACTTATGCTATCTTGAGAGAAGCCGCTAGTGAAACCTATGCCCCCCCCCCCGGGGTCTATTTTCCATCATATTAATTTTCCGTCAACTAGTTATTTCTGGTGCCGTTTATTTTGCAATCTTTACTTTTAATCTTTATCATAAAAATACCAAAAATAGTATCTTATCATCTCTATCAAATCAGATTGACAACCCCTTTATCGCGTTGGTTGCAAGGTTCTTATTTGTTTGTGTAGGTATGAGGGACTTGCGTGTGGCCTCCTACTGGACTGATACCTTGGTTCTCAAAAACTGAGGGAAATACTTACGCTACTTTGTTGCATCACCCTTTCCTCTTCAAGAGAAAACCAACGCATGCTCAAGAGGTAGTAGTGGTCAACACGTTCGGGGGGTATATAAAGATTTTTTATCTTGGGAAACAAGCAAAACGAGGGGAAAATGGAGTCGGGAAGGTTCCCGAGGTGGGCACAACCCACCTGGGCGCGCTTGCCAGGTGCGCCCTGGTGTCTTGTGCCCACCAGGGTTGCCTTCCTGGTTGTTTCTTATTTTCCTAATTTTTTAAATATTCCAAAGCTGACAGAAAATGTTTTTGTGGATTTTTCGGAGTCTGTTTACTTACCATATCACGTACCTCCTCTTTTTTCATGATTCTGGAGTGTTTCGGAAGGTTTCTTTTATGTGTTCCTCCGGTGTAATGGTTTGAATAATATTGCTTTCAACATTAATAGGCGTACCTGAGATATAGTGTTTAATTCTTTGCCCATTCACCACGTTCGAATTAGTACCTTCGAAATTATTTATTTTGATGGCTCCAAGACGATAAACATCTTCGATAATATATGGTCCTTCCCATTTGGAGAGAAGTTTTCCTGCAAAGAATCTGAAACGAGAGTTGTACAAAAGAACATATTCACAACCTTTGAATTCCCGCTTTTGGATTCTTTTGTCATCCATCTTTTAACCTTTTCTTTAAATAGTTTGGCATTTTCGTAAGCTTGGGTTCTCCATTCATCTAGTGAGCTAATATCAAATAACCTCTTTTCACCTTTAATTGCCCAATATGCTTTATGTTCTAACTCAAGAGGCAAATGACAAGCTTTTCCATAAACCATTTTGTAAGGAGACATACCCATAGGATTTTTATAAGCTGTCCGGTAGGCCCAAAGTGTATCATCCAATTTCTTAGACCAATTCTTTCAAGGCCTATTGACAGTTCTTTGTAATATTAGTTTTATTTCTCTGTTGATAAGTTCAACTTGACCACTAGATTAAGGATGATAGGGTGATATAATTCTATGGTTAACATCATATTTAGCAAGCATTTTACGGAATGCACCATGAATAAAGTGTGAACCACCATCAGGCATTAAATATCTAGGGACTCCAAACCTTGGGAAAATAACTTCTTTAAGTATTTTAATGGAGGTGTTGTGATCAACACTACTAGTTGGAATAGCTTCTACCCACTTAGTAACATAGTCAACAACAACCAAAATATGTGTATACCCATTAGAGGAAGGAAAAGGTCCCATATAATCAAAACCCCAAACATGAAATGGTTCAACAGCAAGTGAATAATTCATAGGCATTTCCTGACGCTTACTGATATTACAAATTCTTTGAAATTCATCACAAGATAAAACAAACTTACGGGCACCCTTGAAGAGAGTAGGCCAATAAAAACCAAATTGCAATACCTTGTGAGCAGTTCTATCTCCCACATGATGCCCTCCATAAGCTTCGGAATGACATTTCCATAGGATTTGTCCCTATTCATGCTCAGGTACACAACTTCTAATAATACCATCTACTCCTTCTTTATAAATATGCGGGTCATCCCAAAAGTAATGTCTTAAATCATAGAAGAATTTTTTTTCTTTTGTTGGTATGTGAAACTAGGTGGTATGTATTTAGCAACAATATAATTAGCATAGTCAGCATACCAAGGAGTGTTATGAGAAACATTTATTGTAGCTAGTTGTTCATATGGGAAACATCATCAATAGGTAGTGGGTCATCAAGAATATTTACTAACCTAGACAAGTTATCAGCCACGGGGATCTCAGCTCCTTTTCTATCAGTAATATGTAAATCAAATTCTTGTAGCAAGAGAACCCACCTAGAGTGTAGGTTCAATATCTTTCGTTTCCATAAGATATTCCGTAGCAGCATGATCAGTGTGAACAATTACTTTGGAATCAACAATATAAGATCTTATCACAAGCAAACACGACTTCTAAATATTCTTTTTCAGTAGTAGCATAATTTCTTTGGGCACTTCTAGAGTTATGTTAGCATAATGGATAACATTTAATTTCTTGTCGACTCTTTGTCCTGGAACAGCACCACCAGCATAATCACTAGCATCACACATAATTTCAAAAGGCAAGTTCCAATCAGGTGGTTGAACAATAGGTGTAGAAGTTAAGGCTTTCTTAAGTGTTTCAAAGGCTTCTACACAATCATCATCAAAAATAAATGGAACATCCTTTTGTAAAATATTTGTAACAGGCCTAGAAATTTTAGATAAGTCTATAATAAACCTCCTATAGAAACCAGCATGACCAAGGAAACTACGAATACCTTTAATATCTTTAGGACATGGCATTTTATCAATTGCGTCAACTTTAACTTTATCCACCTCAATACCTCGTTCAGAAATTTTATGCCCCAAGATAATACCTTCATTAACCATAAAGTGGCACTTGTCCCAATTCAAGACAACATTAGTTCGCTCACATCTCTACAAAACTCGATCAAGGTTGCTTAAGCAATCATCAAAAGAAGTTCCATAAACAGAAAAATCATCCATGAAAACCTCAACAATCTTTAAAAAAAAGAGAATATAGCAGTCATACATCTTTGAAAGGTAGCAGGTTCACTGCATAAACCAAAAGGCATTCATCTATAAGCATAAGTTCCAAAAGGACATGTAAAGGTGGTTTTCTCTTGATCATGTTATGAAACAGGTATTTGAGAAAAAACAGAATATCCATCAAGAAAACAAAAGTGTGTATGCTTAGATAGTCTTTCTAACATTTGATTGATAAAAGGCAAAGGGTAATGATCCTTTCTAGTTGCTTTATTTAATTTTCTAAAATCAATTACCATTCTATAGCCAGTGACAATTCTTTGTGGAATAAGTTCATTGTTATCATTCAAAACAACAGTAATACCTCCCTTCTTAGGGACAGAATGAACGGGACTTACCCATCTACTATCATCTATGGGATGATTATACCTGCTTCCAGAAGTTTTAGTATTTCAGTTCTTACTACTTCTTTCATCTTAGGATTCAAACGTCATTTATGATCAACAACGGGTTTAGCATCAGGTTCCATATTAACCTTGTGCTGATAGAGAGTGGGACTAATGCCCTTAAGATCATCAAGAGTATATCCAATAGTAGCACGGTGCTTCTTCAGAATTTTCAATAATCTTTCTTCTTCATGTTCTGAAAGGTTAGCACTAATAATAATATGATATATGTTTTTCTTATCAAGATAAGCATATTTCAAAGAGTCAGGCAATTGCTTTAATTCACACACAGGATCACCTTTAGGTGGAGGAGGACCTCCTAGAGTTTCAATAGGCAAATTGTGTTTAAGCAGAGGTCGTTGTTCAAAGAACATTTTGTCTATTTCATTTCTTTCATGCATATGCATATCATTTTCATGGTCTAGCAAATATTGTTCTAGTGGATCAGTAGGAGGCACGACAATAAAAGCAAGACCAATTGTTTCATCCTTATTAGGAAATTCTTTCTTATGAGGTTGTCTATTAAACTTGGAGAAATTAAATTCATGAGACTCTTCACCAAAGCTAACACAGACAGTTTTTTATGACAATCTATAGTAGCATTGACAATGTTCAAGAAAGGTCTACCAAAGATAACGGGACAAAAGTCATCTTTTGGGAACCAAGAACTAGAAAATCAGTAGGATATTTTATTTTCCCACAGAAGACTTCAACATTTCTAACAATCTTAAGTGGTGTGATAGTGTTGTTGACACACGAACACGTTACGTGTACCCTCGACGCCGGGGGTGATGCACCACAGCTCACGTCGAAGGAGACCCGACCGACAGCGCGATACGCAAGACAGTCGGCGGGCGCTTTTGCAGACCCGAAACCCCACACGCCCGGGAGGGACCCCGTCAGGGAGTGTGGCGGCAATGGGCTACCCTAGGTCGATTCGCTCGCCCCTAGAGCCTCGTGGATCGCTGCCCTCCAACTCGAAGAACAAACGAAGAACGAGAAAGAAAGATACAAGGGTAGGGGATAAAGATAGATGAACACAAAAGTGTAATAGATTGATTGGTTCGATTGGTGTTGTTCAATCGGCCGTCACCCCCAACATATATAACAGGCGGCTGGACTTCCCGTACAAGTAAAGGATTCATCTAGGCTTTCCTTACAAGAAAAATTACATAAATTCGCGTCCTAGAGTCCTAGTTCTATTCCAACTTGGATTCAGTCTGAATCTGGCCCAACTTCTGTCTTCCTCCTTGCGTGGGCCTTTGAGCTTGCATGTGATCTCCGATCAAGACGGCCCAAATGTCAAACTTGTGCGCCTCAACGATACGAACAACTCTCATGTTGATCACTTTTTCAAATAAGGCCATCTTGAATACTTTTCGAGGTCATCTTTATCTTCCAGTCGGATTCGGTCTTTGCAGTCGACTGGATTATCCGAGTCTCATAGTGAATTTGTAGACTATATACTATCTCTGTTGATGATGACTCCAAAATCAAAGTTTACCTTCTGGATGATACACACAACTTCTGTACTGAGCATTTCTTCATCCGAGGTCACCTTGATAAACTTTTAGGCATATGTTCATTTTCACTCGGATTCGAGCTCATCCACTCGGATTAGAGTCATTCACTTGGATCGTCCGACTGGACTTTTTCACTCGGATGTTTAGAATCTTTCACTCGGAATACAATATTTCCACTCGGATGACCATATTTTAACTCGGAAGGCAATATTTCCACTCGGATGACTATATTTCCACTCGGAAGACATTATCTTATTCGATCGGCAAGTTTTTGTTCCGATGGTAATCTTTTCACTCGGAATATTTTCTTCCACTCGACCGGTAATTTTTCACTCGACATGTAAATTTTCACTCGGACGGCAAGCTTTTCACTCGACCGAAAACATAGGCTGATCTTGATTTGTCTCCTCAGGTCCCATACGACCTCGGATTGAGACGAATTATATATGAAAATCGATCGGCTCGACAAGATGAAACTTCCTCGTGTTGAAGTTTTTCCGATTCAAAGACTTCTTAAGGTCCTAATTGCTCGCGCGACCCATCAGACAGGGCGTCTGGTACTTCGCGCCATATTTTCATTCAACTTCGGTCTGCAGTGTATCGCCTCTAACTTTTGCATATGAACTCGGATTGAGACGAATTATATATCAAAATCAATTGCCTCGACGAGACGAAGACAATTCTTTAAGAGTGCTCCTTCATCCGAGGTCATCTTGAAGACATGATTGGCCAAAAACCACTCGGAACATTGAATTATGCCACTCGGAGTATAGTTTCGGTCCGTAAGATAAGGTCGAATGAATATAACCGAAACATCAAAGTTGTTCCACTTGGTGACGTGAATCTTTTCCCGTTCACTCGAGACCATCTTCATTGCAATCTGTATCTTGCAAAATCAGGTGTCAACACATGCCCCCTGTTTTCTGGCAGAGCTTGCGTGCCAGAAAATACCTTGCTTAGGGTAATGTTTAAGCACGATGTCAACACTCCATCGGCTGTGCATGTTGAGTATGATAATTTAATCGTCCATATGCTCATGTTTGTTGCTTCTTCGGTAGAGCCTCTTGGATAATAATTGTCTGAAAACAACAATTGGATGTCACAAAGGCTTCCACGTAAGTTTCTTATGTCAATCCGGACCTTGCATTTGTCCAGGCATTCCCTAGGAATATTAGAAATCCTTTAACGAATATGGTTGCCGAATGATTATGACCATGCACCTCAAAGGAATACTGTCAACTATTCGGCGACTCAACTCGTTATCAAAGTACACCATCAAGCCTCCGCCGAACAACGTCTGTCTCCTGACTTGGATCCTGCAGATAAATAACATTTGGAGTCGGGGCTCTTTTATGCACTAGACCCTTGATGTTGGTCGACTCAATAATTAAGTCGGCCTCGCCAGTATTGGCAAACAATGAGCATCGGCTATAGGAGTAGGAAATCAACCATGGTGAACACCATTAGCCAGGTGCCGGGTTTTGCCAACACAATGAATTATGAGGGCGATATGCAAATATCGGCCATACGTTCTTATCTCAAAGGTCTCGGGAATCCGTCCACCGAAGTGTGAATAGCCGAAATAAGTCAGATGTTTCGGCTGAGGATAAATTCCATAGCGTTGATTTTGATGGTACGATTGAAGAATATGGATGAGACGCCTCCTGGAGACTCCTATATGAAAATTGTCGTCCTCGCCTACGGGCTTTACACTTGTACTCCCTTATTTCTGCTGGCTTCGCAACAGGAGATGTGATGCCGCTCTTGACTCGAGGATTTCCCTTAGGAACCCAGGCCATGTTCCTCTTCTCCAGCTCTTTGGCCCTAAGCCGTTTTAGCTTCTTCTGTTGCGAATATGGTAAGCCGAGTGGGCGTCCCGGCTGGGACTTTGGTTTATGCACTGGCAAATTCTTCCTGACTTTGGGCATCTCAGGCTTGGCCTGTCCAAACTTGACTATTGGATCCTTGAAATTTACTTGCTTCACTTTCTTGTCCTTAGCAGCCAACATAGGCTCGGCTGGCTTTTTGTCATTTGGAGTCGGATCTGAAATGGCGCTCTTGCGGCCATCCTTTTCTTTCTTCACTTTTTTAACACTTGTTGCAATAGAAGGCCGGACATCATTTCTATTCTGACTGCTCCTCTTGGGAACCCATGCCATGTTCTTCTTTCTCAACTCATGTGCACTAAGTCTTTGTAATTCCTTCTCTTGCCAATGTGCTAAGCCGAGTGGGCATCTCGGCTGTGATTCTGTTTGAACCAATGCCAAATCTTTTTTGGCCTTGTGCACTCTCAAATTCTTCCCTTCAGATTTGGCACTTGATTGACTTTCCTCGTTGCCTTTTGTAGCCAATGTCAATACTTTAACTGGCTCTTTGTTATTTGAGAACAAATCTGAAGTAGCACACTTACGACCATCTTTCTTGACCTGGTACACTTGCTTGACCACCTCTTTGTTGTTCCTTGAGCTCCGGACCAATTCCTTGTGATTGAAACGGTCTTTGACGTGTGATTGTTCATCAAATGTTGATCTTTTTGGAGCTGTATAATGTTGGCGAGATGATCTAAAATAAGATGGATAATTTACCCTTGTATCATACCTGCCCCATGATGGATATGGATTTACATGAGCGTAGGGAGGCATCCACGACATTGGCATTGGCGGCCCAAAAGCAGGATATGAAGTCTGCTTGCTCAACGTCTTCCTTTGCCAATCCAAGTCTTCAGATTTATGCCTTGGGGGCGACTTCGATGCTTTTGTTTCACTCGGCCGATAAGCACTCTTAGCCTCACTTATCTTCTAATATTTTTCTAATACTGCGCGAAAGTGACTTTCGGCTTTTTACCTTTGTGCTTACCATTGCCTTTGCTTTGTTTAGTTGTGCTCGCATCGGTCTTTGAATTTTCTCGTTGCCCCCCAGTGCTAGATGTCACTATTGTAGCTTTGATGGAGTTCCTGTCTTCAAGATCTTTGTTGATGCACTTTTTAACCATATCCTTGCTCGAAGACTTGACCCCGTCATCATTGGTGTGTATCTGTTGACCTTTAGATGAATCAGCTTGGGATAGCCGAGTCAACATTTGATCGCCATCAAGGCCAATCTGATACGACTGGCCATATGCTTGTGCCTCAACAAACTCCAATCGTCCTATGTTGTCCGATTATGCGGCTTGATGAATCACGTTGTTGTCTTTGATATTCTCTTCAAACCAACATTGGTTTTGTTCTTGTCCTGATGGCTCGACATCGTGATCAATTATAATAGGATTTGTCGATGATGCACCAACGATGTGATTACCCATGCCCGGACTGAAGGTATATTGTTCATCCATTAACTGATACTGTGATACTGGTTCTGAAACAAAAGAACCGAACGGTGTCAGTTTAACATCATCCGACTCGGCTATGCATTGATTTTTGTCCTCCTTTCCCGATGCACTTGAATCGGCTATCCTGGAGAACTTTAAACCTGGCTTTATATTCCTGTAATCAAAATAATTACAGAAGATACATCTCATCTAAGACCAAATGTTAGCCAGGCATGAAACAAACAAAGTTGTCCATATGAATATAAAGTTCAGTCGGCATGACGGGAACAACTTTGGTTGCGATAAGTTGTCACTATTAGCCTCTATGAATGGTGCCATGTGTTGACTAGCATGATTAGTGACAAGATAATTCCTAACAAACAGATTACTCATCTCGATTGGTCTTTCAAAATTAATTAGAATCTTACTAATGGGTGCATCAACAGTATGATTTTGACCGAATCGAAAATTGAATAAACTGTCTGCTAGGTGTACCTTTGTGAAGACTTTGGAAGGAGAAGATGGTTGCACCACTGGAACAATACCTTGCTCCACTTCTGAATAATTCTCCAACACCTCTTCCTCTTCTTCTGGATCTCGTGCCTCATCTCTCGGATTGCCTGAGCAGATTTCACTCGGATTGCCTGAGTATATTTCAGTCGGATTGCCCGAGTATATTTCAGTCGGATTGCCCGAGCATATTTCAGTTGGATTGCCCGAGTATATTTCAGTCGGATTGCCCGAGTATATTTCAGTCGGATTGCTCGAGCATATTTCAGTTGGATTGCCCGAGTGGATTTCACTCGGTCGATCTTTGTCAGTTGAACTTTGCTCGGCTGCATTTTCTTGTTCTTGATGTTCATCGTTAACTGAACTGTGTTCGGCCATATTACTTTGTTCTTGATGCTCATCAATATCTTTAGCACGAAACTCATAGGGTAGCATGTAAGCTCCCTTATATCCAGAAAAATCGAGCAAGACCAATTCGCTGCGTTTGCCGTTCCTTTGCTCGGTGAAGCTTGCATCTTCTCTTTTGGTACACGCAGCAATAACTGGCTTGATGCACTCGGCTCTAGCGGCTTTAGCCGGTGATGCACTCGTTTGGAATGATGCACTCGGCTGGCATGATGTACTCGGCTGGCACGATGCACTCGGCTGGCTCGATGCAACGCACTCGGCCTTAAATGTATCGATGTTCAATCGGGTTTCAATTGAATCCACCATTGTCTTTTTACTAAAGGAACCGTTCAACTCAGCTGTACATGACTTAGTCATATTTGACTCGGTTTCAACTAAATCAACCGTATTAGCCGAGTGAACCCTTTCTTGCTGATTTGCTTGCAAAACTTCTTTTTTGGCTTGCTTCAACATAACAGAGCAACCATCATGATTGTTGAATGGAAGAAGGGACTTGACATATTCTTGCAAATATTCCTCTCCACGCCTTTTCTTGTGTGCTTCATAAGCTTGTTGATATTCTGCTGGTAACTCCTCAAGAGTTGGCGTAGTAAAGCCGTTGACGCTATTCCCTATGAGCTCTGGCTTGATCTTGTCCACTTGGGCCAGATATTTTTCTTTAAACTCAACCCTGCTTGGATCGGCTTGCCCCCCAATACTTTTAGGATCTTTCGGCAATGAATTGATGTTGCCGAAATTTTGCGCTTGTATAGGGGGTGTATAACATGCTGCAATGATAGGTGAAGGCATGTGCATCGTTGTTGAATATTCAACAATTTGATCAATCGGCAATACTTCGTCTTCTTTCAAAACCCTAGCTCTTATTGCCTCATAATCAGGAACCAATCCCTTGTCATGTTGCTCAAGGCAAATAGCACTAATCTTCTTATTTTGGGCTAAAATTTTCAATGCAGCCAGAGCCACCTTATCTCCTGCAATATTAGGCACATATGCTCCTATAGAATCTCCATTCACTCGGCCATGACCGTGAAGGTGAGCCGAGTCATGAATATTTTTAGTTTCATATGCCACTGAACAATTAATATCACTAGGTATAGTATATGATGTTTGAGGATAACCGGCCAAATAGCTAATGGAAGCATGGCCGATTCCCCCATCCATCGGCATGTTTGGGGATGAACCTGCATATTGCGAGTCGGCTGCCGATGGATAAAACTGCGAGATGCCCTCCTGTACATGAGGTGTCATATATTGATCACTCGAACAAACCGTGTTGTTCACCGGCATATTGAAAGATGTTGCCGATGCACGAAAGTTCATATTCATCAGTTGGATGTCGCGATTCTATAAATTCCAAGTTTCTCCAACGGAATATCTAGTCGGCCTTTGCTCGTTAGGGCTAACCGACATGACTTGTCCATTGAAAGATCTAGCAACATCAACATAATGGCTATTTGCATCTACGTAAGGAGATTGATTATACATGTTACCGTTGTAGATTGCAACCGCTTGATGACGCCCTCCTCGTAGCAAGAACAGGCTGGAGACTGTTCAAAGCTTTGTCCCCAGCGGAGTCGCCAAAAAGTGTGTTAACACACGAACACGTCACGTGTACCCTCGACGCCGGGGGTGATGCACCACAGCTCACGTCAAAGGAGACCCGACCGACAGCGCGATACGCAAGACAGTCGGCGGGCGCTTTTGCAGACCCGAAACCCCACACGCCAGGGAGGGACCCCGTCAGGGAGTGTGGCGGCAATGGGCTACCCTAGGTCGATTCGCTCGCCCCTAGAGCCTCGTGGATCACTACCCTCCAACTCGAAGAACAAACGAAGAACGAGAAAGAAAGATACAAGGGTAGGGGATAAAGATAGATGAACACAAAAGTGTAATAGATTGATTGGTTCGATTGGTGTTGTTCAATCGGCCGTCACCTCCAACATATATAAAAGGCGGCTGGACTTCCCGTACAAGTAAAGGATTCATCTAGGCTTTCCTTACAAGAAAAATTACATAAATTCACGTCCTAGAGTCCTAGTTCTATTCCAACTTGGATTCAGTCTGAATCTGGCCCAACTTCTGTCTTCCTCCTTGCGTGGGCCTTTGAGCTTGCATATGATCTCCGATCAAGATGGCCCAAATGTCAAACTTGTGCGCCTCGACGATACGAACAACTCTCATGTTGATCACTTTTTCAAATAAGGCCATCTTGAATACTTTTCGAGGTCATCTTTATCTTCCAGTCGGATTCGGTCTTTGCAGTCAACTGGATTATCCGAGTCTCGTAGTGAATTTGTAGACTATATACTATCTCTGTTGATGATGACTCCAAAATCAAAGTTTACCGTCTTGATGATACGCACAACTTCTGTATTGAGCATTTCTTCATCCGAGGTCACCTTGATAAACTTTTAGGCATATGTTCAGTTTCACTCGGATTAGAGTCATTCACTTGGATCGTCCGACTGGACTTTTTCACTCGGATGTTTAGAATCTTTCACTCGGAATACAATATTTCCACTCGGATGACCATATTTTCACTCGGAAGGCAATATTTCCACTCGGATGACTATATTTCCACTCGGAAGACATTATCTTATTCGATCGGCAAGTTTTTGTTCCGATGGTAATCTTTTCACTCGGAATATTTTCTTCCACTCGACCGGTAATTTTCACTCGACCGGTAAATTTTCACACGGACGGCAAGCTTTTCACTCGACCGAAAACATAGGCTGATCTTGATTTGTCTCCTCAGGTCCCATACGACCTCGGATTGAGACGAATTATATATAAAAATCGATCGGCTCAACGAGATGAAACTTTCTAGTGTTGAAGTTTTTCCGATTCAAGGACTCCCTAAGGGCCTAATTGCTCGCGCGACCCATCAGACAGGGCTTCTGGTACTTCGCGCCATATTTTCATTCAGCTTCGGTCTGCAGTGTATCGCCTCTAACTTTTGCATATGAACTCGGATTGAGACGAATTATATATCAAAATCAATTGCCTCGACGAGACGAAGACAATTCTTTAAGAGTGCTCCTTCATCCGAGGTCATCTTGAAGACATGATTGGCCAAAAACCACTCGGAACATTGAATTATGCCACTCGGAGTATAGTTTCGGTCCGTAAGATAAGGTCGAATGAATATAACCGAAACATCAAAGTTGTTCCACTTGGCAACGTGAATCTTTTCCCGTTCACTCGAGACCATATTCATTGCAATCTGTATCTTGCCAAAATCAGGTGTCAACAAGTGTCTCTATTAGCAAGTTTAATAGTAACATTTATGTCTTCTATTTCAACGGGTGTTATATCATTCATAATTTCTTGATATAAGGTAAAAGGAATAGCACTCGCGCTAGCACCAAAGTCACATAAACCATGATAACAATGATCTCCTATTTTAACTAAGACAACAGGCATGCCAACAACAGGTTTATTTTTATCTTTTTCATCGGGTTTGGCAATTCTAGCAGCTTCATCACAGAAGTAAATAACATGTCCATGTATATTTTCTACCAGGAGATCTTTAACCATAGCAACACTAGGTTCTACTTTGATGTGTTCAACAGGTTTAGGTGCTCTAATGTTACTTTTGTGAACCACGGTTGAAACCTTAGCATGTTCCTTTATCCTAACAAAGAAATGTGGTTTTTCAATATAAGCAGTAGGCACAACTGGATCAGCATTGTAAATAATAGTTTCATCTTTAACTACGACTAGTTCTTCAGTTTCTTATTTAATAGGGGGGATATTTAAACCACTTCTTCTTAGGGAGATCAACATAAGTAGCAAAAGATTCACAAAAGGAGGCTACTATCTCAGAGTCAAGTCCATACTTTGTGCTAAACTTGTGAAAAGCATCGGTATTCATAAAAGATTTAACACAATCAAACTCAATCTTAATACCCGACTCTTTACCTTTGTCGAGTTCCCAATCTTCATAGTTGCGTTTAATTCTTTCTAAAGATCCCACCTGAATTATATAGTCTTCTTCATAAAAGAACCAGTACAAGAAGTATCGAGCATGGATTGATCATCACGAGAAAGCCGGGCATAGAAGTTCTGAGTGATAATTTATCTCGAGAGCTCATGATTGGGGCATGAATATAACATTTACTTAAGCCTCCCCTAAGCTAGAGCGATCCTTTATCCTTCACGAGGCCAAAAATTATATATATAATTCCGATCACGATGCATAGGGTAATTTTTTTGGCGAAATTCCAATTTCAATCGATTCTAGCTCCAAGATCCAATATCATCGCATCGCCTATACCATGTCAATGCTTTTCCCTTCCAAGATAAAGGGAAAACATTCTTCTTAGTTTCATCTCCGGATAAACCTGCAAGCTTAAATAATCCACAAATTTCATCCACATATATCAAGTGCATATCAGGATGTTCAGTTCCATCTCCTGCATAAGGATTAGCTAGAAGTTGTTCTATCATACCCGAAGGAATTTATAACCAATATTTTCAGTAGGTGCAGTAGGTTGAGGGACAACTAATTGTGGTTCCGATCGAGGTGAAGATACCCTGAACAAATGTCTCAAAGGATGGTTCTCCCTAGTAACAAGTGACAATAAATTTCAGCACGTAGTAATACTTTTTCCTTACTGATTTCAACCTACAAAGAGCGCTTCACTCCCCGGAAACGGTGCTAGAAAAGATCCTTGATGACCGAAAAGTATAGGGGATCAATCATAGTCCTTTCAATAAGTAAGAGTGTTGAACCCAACGAGGAGCAGAAGGAAATGACAAACGGTTTTCAGCAAGGTAATCTCTGCAAGCACTTAAATTGTCGGTAACGAGTAGTTTGATAGCAAGATAATTTGTAACGAGCAAGTAACGGTAATGGTAAATAAAGTGCAGCAAGGTAGCCCAATCCTTTTGTGGAAAAGGACAGGCCAAAACGGTCTCTTATAATAAGCAAAGTGTTCTTGAGGGTACACGGGAATTTCATCTAGTCGCTTTCATCATGTTGGTTTGATTCGTGTTCGCTACTTAGATAATTTGATATGTGGGTGGACCGGTGCTTAGGTGCTTTTCTTACTTGAACAAACCTCCTACCTATGATTAACCCTCTCGCAAGCATCCGCAACTACTAAAAAAGTATTAAGATAAAATCTAACTATAGCATTAAACTTTTGGATCCAACTCAGTCCCTTACAAAGTAGCGCATAAACTAGGGTTTAAGCTTATGTCACTCTAGCAACCCATCATCTAATAACTACTCCTCAATCCATTCCCTTAGGCCCAAATATGGTGAAGTGCCATGTAGTCGATGTTCACATGGCACCACTAAGGGAATCACAACATACATATCATCGAAATATCAAACACATATCAAGTTCACATGATTACTTGCAACAAGATTTATCCCATGACCTCAAGAACAAATGTAAATACTCACAAATGATAATCATGCTCAAGATCAGAGGGGTATTAAATAGCATTATGGATCTGAACATATAATCTTCCACCAAATAAACCATATAGTAATGAACTACAAGATGTAATCAACACTACTAGTCACCTACAAGTACCAACCTGAGGTTCCGGTAGAAAGATTGAAAACAAGAGATGAAATAGGGTTTGAGAGGAGATGGTGCTGTTCAAGATGTTGATGAAGATTGCCCTCCCCAAGATGGGAGAGTTGGTGGTGATGATGACGATGATTTCCCCCTCCCGGAGGGAAGTTCCCCGGGGGGAATCGCTCTACCGGAGGGCCAAAGTGCTCCTGCCCAAGTTCCGCCTCGAGACGGCGGCGCTCTGTCCCGAAAGTCCTCTCCTTATTTTTTTCTCTAGGTCAAAATGACTTATATGCCAGAAGATGGGCACCGGAGGTGGGCCGAGGAGGGCACAACCCACTAGGGCGCGCCTGGACTGCCTGGCGCACCCAGGTGGGTTGTGCCCACCTGGTGGGCCCCTCTGGTAGTTATTTGCTCCATTAATTTTCATACATTCCAAAACAATTCTCCATAAATTTTTAGCTCATTTGGAGATGTGCAGAATAGGTAACTCTGGCGTAGCTTTTTCATGTCCAGAATTCTAGCTGTCGGCATTCTCCCTCTTTGTGTAAACCTTGCATATTATGAGAGAAATGGCATTAGAATTACTCCATAAAGCATTATTATGCATAAAAACATTATAAATAACAGTAGGAAAGCATGATGCAAAATGGACGTATCAGGTTCCAACATCACCTTTAGCACGCATGAGATCACAAAGCTCAAATACACACTCATCAATTCATCAAACTTAGGATCACTAGGCTTCATCTTATGAAAAGCAATGGACTTGTGAACAATTTCATTGAGGTTCTTTAATGAGTAATTTGGAAAGTGTATCTCAATGTCCTTCCATAGGGTATATATGCACACTCAAAGTTTTGCATGCAAATAAGCACATTTCTAGGCAAACCTCTCATGATAAGATCAATGGTTCTAAGATTATGAAGTATGTTAATTTTCTCTTCATGAGTGGGTTGCAAGGGATCAATAGGAGGCACAGAAGGATTTTGAACATAGTTACTCAAGCCAAATTCATTAAAGATAGCAAGCATTTCAGTTTTCCAAGAGTTATAGTACTCTCCATCAAGAATAGGCACTCTACATCTAAGACTCCCCAAAGTAGACGCATCCATCTTCCTCCAATGGTGATGAAACCAAAGCAATGGAGATCAAAGCTCCGATACAAATTGTCGAATCAAAGAAGATAGGTCTAGAGGGGGTGAATAGACACTTAACAAAGCAACGATGCAATTTTTAGTTTTCTTGAAACTTGGGCATATTTCCGCACAAGTTAAGATAACACGAAGACATTCTACACATGCATATATAGAGATAGAGTAGCGCAAATAGTAAATCATGCAATCGAGAGGAAAGTAAGGGGTAGAGTCGGAAGATCAAACGCAATGAGGACATGACAACTTTTGGCATGGTTCCTATAGGTGGTGCTATCGTACATCCACGTTGATGGAGACTTCAACCCACGGAGGGTAATAGTTTCGTGAGTCCATGGAAGGCTCCGCCCACGAAGAGTCCACGAAGAAGAAACCTTGTCTATTCCACCATGGCCAACGCCCACGAAGGACATGGCTCGCTCGGTTAGATCTTCAAGAAGTAGGTGATCTCCTGGCCCTTAGAAACACTTTGGTTCAACTCCACATGATCTTGGAGGCTCCAAAACCAATCTAGGAGACACCACTCTCCAAATGGTAATAGATGTTGTGTTGGTGATGAACTCCTTGCTCTTGTGCTTCAAATGATAGTCTCCTCAACACTCAATCTCTTCCTCACAGATTTGGCTTGGGTAGGAGTAGGATTGGAGTGGAAAGAAACTTGAAGAGGCTAGAAATCAAGGTTCAAGTGGTAGGAATGGAATCTCTTGATTTCAACACATGAGTATGTGGTTCTCTTAGAAAATGAATGGTGGAAATTGTTTCTCGTTCTGGTGGCTCTCTTAGAGAGTAAGTGGGGTTGGATGGGTATAAATTGCCTTCACCCAAAATCCAACCATTACACACTTTTGTCCCAAATTGGTGAGACCAATATGAGTATCTCGGTGAGACCGACTAGTGCAAAAGATATTAACGTTGGGCTTTTTGGTGGGACCGATCATACCAACTCAGTGAGACCGAAGGGCAATGGCTAGGGCGAGACCTCGTTTCAGTAATTCCAATCAGTTAATCTCGTGATTCCAAAATGAAATAACATCATCATAGAAACTTGGTCATGCTGTCTCGGTGGTACCGAGAACCATTTCGGTCAAACCGAATTTCTAGGGTTTTGGCTGTGGCAATGGAATAGTCATCTCGATGGGTCCAGAGTAGATGATATTAGTGGGACCAAAATGAAGATTTAGGGTTTTGGATTGATGTGTTTTGAAAAAATGATTGAGGGTTTTTTTAGCAGTATCACTAAGCACTTGAGCAACAACCTCATCAACAATTACTTATCCCCTTTTAATAGTATTGGCTTTCCTAAGGGACTCGATGTGATACTGGATCACTAAACCAAAAATGTAGAGTCTTGGGGTAGCCAATTCTTGTCCTTGACATTTTGAAGGGGTCCACGTCCTCATGTCCTTGCTATGCCACCGTTGAACTTGTCTGAAATATTCTAGGTAAAAGTATTAGTCCAAAAATATGTATGTTGACATTAATTACCAAAACCACCAAGGGAGAAAATGTGCTTTCATAATATAATCCTATTTTAAAAAAATATTTTTGTTTTGGTGACCATTTTAAGAAGCCCTTTTTTCCTTTTGGCGAATATTCATGGCAATTTTAGGTTTTCACGCATCACAAATTTGTCATGAATTTTATAGGATTGATATAGGTTTGCCATCGATAATGGTAAATTTTTCTCTATGCATGTTCATAACATGGCAAATTCGTATATGGTCACATGGCAAGTTCATAACATTTTGTTTCCCAAACATGGAAAATTGTATATATCTTCGGAATGTTTACATGGCAACTCTATGAATATTAAACTCCTCACATGGCAATTTTATATATTCTTAGCCAAAAAATTGCACAGTTTTCTAATGTTGGCATGTCAAGTTTTACATTTTTTTGTTTTCTAAAAAAATGGTTCATTCTAGGATAATGTTTTGCATTAGGCACATGACAATTTTTACATATTTTTCTTCTGTTTCTCTTAAATGATGACAATTTCAGGAAAAAATTCATGTTTTAGATGGCAAATTTCCGATCTTTGGTGTTTAAGCCATGCCAATTTTTGAAAAGCTATACTACTATATAGTGTACTAATTTTAAGTTAGAGCTAGAGCATCATTCCTAACCGTTGGTCTCCTAAATCGAACGGCTAAGAGCAGCAGGATTCACAGTGAACAGTACACTGAATAGTACAGCACTTGTGCATTCACTCGGCCCTTCCCGAAAACAAAAAGGTCAATTGGTGTCTCATGGGCCATGTCGCAGCTTGAGTGCAATATGATTTGAGTCCAAAGAGCGTCACGACGCCTGGGAGGGGAGTAAGGAGAAAGAGATAGTAAAGTAATGTACATTTTTTTAATTTTCCTTGCCACCAAACAATAGAGTTTGCATTACTAATTTTCCCTCACAAAAAAGAGTTTGTATACTAATTCCTAATTTTATAATAGCTAATATCATTAATGCATCACAATTTATTTGCCTAAAAATGATTTTTTTGATTTACTAAAATCAGTTCACAATACTAAGACGTCCATTGCACGTGTATACATAGTAGTGTTTCTAATAGTTACATGGCAATTTTCAGATATTTGTTTATGCTTGTTGTAAGAAAAGTTGTTTTTAACGCATGGCAAATTTACAAATATTTCTACTGGTCACGTGGCAAATTCATAACAGTTTATTCTTCAAACATGGCAAATTAGGACTTTTTGTAACTCTCCCATGGCAAAATTTACAGATTTTTCTCCCTTGTTCATGACAATTTTTGTAATTGTTTCTACTTTGTCACATGATAATTTTACATTTTTTATTTTCTAAGGAAAATCATTGTATACACATTCCAAATTTTGTAAAAAATAAAATATAGTGGTCACATGAAAATTTCATAGCATTTTGTTTTTCAAACCTGAGAGATTTATAAAATTTAATAATGTGCACATGACAATGTTATGAATTTCATTTTTGTAACGTTCACATGTCTACTTTTTTAGGATTTTTGGTTTTTAAAACATAGGCTTCTTGGATCATGTTTATATTAGGCACATGGTATATTTACATTTTTTGTGTTTCCATTTTCATTATGGCATTTTCAGAGAATAAAAATGTTTTAGATCACAAATTTTAATTCTCCCTGTCACTTTTGTGGCGATTTAATTTTTTGTATGGTTAGTTTTGTGTTACTGGATAGAAAATTTAGTCTTTCACGAATTACAATTATTTTTGTACTACCCACACAATAATATTTGACATTTTTTGTAGAATTTGCATATGGCATTTTTTAAAATTCAGTGATAAAATAGATACTTTTTAAAGATTCTGGATATACATGGCAAATTTAGAAACAAATTACTAAATGATGCCAACTGTATCTCTTTCTCTTCTCTTCGCTTGACAAAGCAAATATATTATTAGGTTCATGCCAATTCTAGGTAGCGCACCATGGCAAACTCTATTTCAAGTTTCTGCATTTTCTTATGACCTGGCAATTTTCACTCAAAGGCTATATCTCACTTCACACGAGACGGAAGGATCTCTTGTGTGAAGTGTCTACAGTAAAAGGCCAGCCCACTCGCGAACGTTTAAAAGAAATAAGTGAGCGTTCCTAACGAAGTACAGTAGGGCGCAAAATACTTGAGGCGAAACTGCCGGTTTCAACTGGTTTTTCACGGTTTCTTGTTTTTATTGATTTTTTCCTTACTTTCTTTTTTGCTTCATTTCTATTCGGTTTTCTTTCGGGTTATTTTCTGTGTTCTTATTTCCTTATTTATTCTCCATTTTTTATTTTATTTATTCTTTGTTTCTTTCACTATTTTAATTGTTATTCTTTTCTTATTCATTTTCCTTCTTTTTTCTTCATTTTTATCTTTCTTTATTTGTTTTCAATGTTTTTTATTATTCTTTCTTTCTTTATTCATTTCGAGGTTTTTCTATTGTTTTTGCATTTTTTTTCTTTACATTTTTTTGTCATTTCTTTTTTTTCTTTGGTCCTTTGTTCATTTTTTTAATTTTGTTTTTGCGTTTTCTTTGTTTATTTTGGTTTCCATTCTATACTTTTTGTATATGTCAATAGCATTTTTCTAACAGACGTTTAACATTTTCCCAATAAAAATTCAACACTTTCTCAATACATGGTCAACATTTTCTATATGCAATTTAAACATTTTTCAAACGCTTGATTAAAAAAATCTAATACAAATTTAACATTTTCTAATACATGATAAAATAGTTTCTATACACATTTTAAACATTTTCTAAATGCTGGAATAAAACTTTTAATACTCCTACAAGATTAACATTATTTGAATACATGGTCAGCATTTTTTATATACACATTAAAAAAAATTAAATGCTTGATTATCATTTTTAAATACAAGATTAACATTATTTCAATACATGGTTAACATTTTTCCTGTACACACTTTTTAAACATTTTCAAATGCTTCACTAGCATTGTTCAAATACAATATTAGCATTTTTTAACACATGGTCACCATTTTTTCTATACAGAACTAACATTTTATAAATTTTTGATTAACATTTTTCACATACTTGTTCAAGAAGAAAATGGCGAAGAAGCAATGGTTGAGCAACTAATACGAGGTAGTGGGGTGGCTAGTGCATGAGGCAAACGACCGTGAGAAAGCGTGCTCTTTTTGTGTCCTCACGACAGGATGGAAAGGAAAAAGATAGGCCAGGCCCAGTTAACGCGGCTGCAGTCGCCGGTTTCGGAAACAGCTATAACCAACTACTGCAGCGCTAAATAGGAAACACCAGGGTTCCCTCTGCCGTGCACTTGGTCGACCCATACGCTCGCCGCCTTCAGCGAGTCGGAAGGCTGCCTCACTATAAGCGAGGTATAGCCACGCACCAAACTTTCATGCCTTACACACTATCAATTTTTTGGCTAACACCTGACATCGTTTTTTTGTTTGGACTGCTTTTGCATTTATTTTTCTTTTCACAAGGGTGTTCGGTAGGTCTAACATTGGGCCCATTTGGCCGTTGAGTTGGGTTCACTTTTTTCTTCTTCCAACGAAGGAGTTTGTTTGGGAAGGATCGTTTGCATATACCCCTAAAAGTGAATCAATCTGTGGTTGGATGGTTAGAAGGACAATGATATCTCCAACTATCAGGGTTCAAGTTTTGGTGCTTGCATTATTCTGGATTTATTTCAGGACTTTCGGCGATGCACATTCAGTGAGAGAAGGCGTTTTCTTTGACTACAAGACACATGTGATGACTTCGTCAATCTTAAAATAATACCACTTCTCGGAGATGCTCATGGGGGTAGGATGTGCCTACGTTCATAAGGCCAACTCCACCGTGCGACCCCAAACGGACGTCCGTTTTGACTGGATTCTGTCCGCTTGGGTAGGGAAATGGGGTCGTGTTCGGGCGTGTCCTGGGATGCGGTGGTCGTGCGCTCAGCGCGCGGCCGCATCCGTTTGCCCCATTTTGTCCACCTCCATTTTAAAAAAGAGCAACGTTTCAAATGCCAAGCCTAGTTCATGGCCAGCGGCCCTAGTTCACGCTGGCAACAGAGCCAGCGGCCTACACATCCATCGCCGGCAACACAATCAGGCTCTAAAATGAATAGTTGTCCTCGCCGGCAACACAGCTAGCGGCCGACAACATAGCAGGCCTCCAAAATGAATGTTTTTCTCGCCGGCACATAGCCAGCGGCCCAGCAGGCGGGCGACACCCATGCCAGCCTCCAAAAAGAACGGCCACGGCCGATCATACGACCTAGTTCAGGTCATCGACGTCGAGCATCTCCTTCTACCTGGCCTCGAACCAGGCCCTCGTCTTGTCGCTCATCTTGGACAAGTCCACGCTCATGATCGCAAGGGCCACCACATTTGCTTTGGTTGCGGCATTGGTGGCCTTGATGTCGAGCTGCCTCTGCCTGGCCTTGACATTGGCGGCCTTGATGTCGAGCTGCCTTTGCCGGGACGCCTCCTCCATGTCGATCTTCCTCCTCTTGGCCGCCTCCTCCATCTCAAGCTTCTTCCTTTGAATCTCTAGGTATTGCTTCATTTGCTCGTTCTTGCTTTGTTGCTTCTTCTCGTCCCTCATATCCTTTTGAAACATCATGCCATGCAAAGTGTCATGCAAGGCCATGGATGAGGCATCACGTATGTCATCCACCTTGGAGTTGGTCTTGCCCCTCGGCCTCTTCAACGCCTCGCCATCTCCACCTCCGGCGTACTTGGCCGTCTTCTTGCCTCTCTTTCTTTGAAGTTCACGGTATTGATCCTTGAACTTGGGGCAATTGTTGATGATCGTCCAACAATGCGTAAGAGTGAATGGTTTGTCATTGTGCCGGGTCTTGAGTGCTTCCAAAGATTGAAATGCCTACACCACATGGTCAACAACAATTGAACATGCAAACATATATAAGGCCGAAGTCTCACATGGCCGTAGCAAGGAAAAGGGCTAGGAAAGGAGAGCATACCATGTCCCCAACGCCGAGACCACTCAGGGCCGTGCTTCAACGCTCTCAAATGTGGTGCAATACTTATTACACTCTTGTTGGATGAACAACCACCTCTTTTGAATCGAGGTGATGCCACGGTTGCTTGTAATTTGGTAGGGCTCAAACATCTTCCTATCATGAAAAGTTTTGTGGACTCTCGTCCAAAAAACAAGGCCCTTTTGTTGCGCGTCGGTCTTCGGATCTTGGCTAATCTTCATCCAGCATTGGCAAATCAACTTGTCCTCATCTTGTGTATATGAACTCGTGCGAATGCTCTTCCTCCTCTTTTGTGCTTCCGCTCTTTGGGTGAGCTCGTCGATGAACAATGGATCGCCACCAATGTCAATGTCATTGCTTTCTTCTTCATCACCATCACCTTCGCAATAGATGTCATCGTCTTCATGCCACGAGTCACCATGGTCGTAGTCAGCACGCTCGTCGGCCTCTTCATCGGGAACGTACTGGGCGCGGCCCCTCGTAGATCACATCCTCCATGAACTGGTTGTAGAAGGGGTTGTCGACCGGTGGCGTTGGTGTTGGCATTCCATCAAACAAGACACGGGGGACGACATGGTGCCCGTGAACGGTGTTCGTGCTTGCTTTCTTTGCATCTCGACGGACGGCCGGCCGCCGCTGCTGGACCCAGGCGTGACGTTGAGGTCGATGACGGCCGAGGGGCGCGGTGTGGACGGCGCGATCACGCCAACGTCCGGCGGCCCCGAGAAACGGGTCTGGCCTTTGTGCCTTGGCAGGGGAAATCCGGGCGACATGGGCGTGGTCCGCGACGTCGGCGACTGGCAGTGCGGAGGCCGGGCGACCGACGAGCCTGTGCTCGCTGGGCCGATGGCCGCTGCAGGGAAACCGGTCGGACGACACATGCCAAGCATGAGGAGGGCGTGCGCTTTGTTCACGATGTCCTCCTTCTCGTCGATCGCGGCCTTGCGCCGCGCGGCCTCCATCGCATCGCGCTTGGCGGCGAACTTGGCCACGGCGGCATTGACCTTGATGACCTCTCTCCGGCCCTCCTCTTCGCCGATTCCGCGTCCAACTTGGCTATCTCCTCTAGTGTGCACTCCGACCGCGGCTTCCTTGGCGCCTTGGCCGCCTTCTTCTTCACCTTTCCGGGCGGGTCGATGGCCAGGCCGCCGGAATTCGGCTGGGCGTCAGCCATGGACGGGGGAGGGAGGGGGTGGCGGGAGGGACGTGGGAGGATTTGCTGCAAATGGCGCCAAATGGGCGGACGGGGTTTTTTGCTTTGTGCCACCGACCGGCGGGCCAGGGGAGGACAAGCGCTTGCATCCCGCCCGTCTGTGCGCTGTCTATTTCACCTCAAAATCGGCGCAAACTTGGGGAGGAGATGGGTCGAAAGCGGACACAAAACGGACAAAAGTTCGTTTGCTCCCGCGCGCTGGATCGTCTGATTTGTCCCTTTTACCTCAAATGAACGGGGTCGGATAGGATGGGGTCGCGCGATGGAGTTAGCCTAAGGGGTGAGCGTTCACACGATCCAAGGACCGGGATCCGAGTCTCCAAACACCACGGGCGGTTGGCTAGAAAACCATTTCTCTCATACAAGTACACCATGCATCGATCCACTCAAACACTACTCGCCAACCGAGCGTGCTTCTTTTTGGGCCGTCTCCCTCCACTTTACCTTCACCGCCATCAGTTCTGCACACCCCTTCTCTCCGTCCGTGCGGCTGTGTCCCACGGCGCCCCGCCGCTGATCGTGCACGCCCCGGCTGCCACTGCACCACGTCAAGTCCATGCAGTTTACCTTACGTACCACTCGCTGATCAAACAGAAGCGCCACGGGCAGGAGGGCAGGGAAGGCCTGGGTTGGGTACCGGTGGTGCCCGTCCATCCGCAGACGCAGCGACCGCCCATAGTTGGCAACTGTGGCTCGCTTTCTCTCCGTGTCTGCCGCCGGTAGCTCGCCGAACCCGAGGTGTCCCGCCCCCGCCGGGCCCCCCGGGGAGTTGTCATTTTGCCTAAACAACAATATTATTACTCAGTTGCTGCCTTCTGGG
The DNA here is from genome assembly GCA_032464435.1 of Aegilops umbellulata. NCBI lineage: Eukaryota > Viridiplantae > Streptophyta > Magnoliopsida > Poales > Poaceae > Aegilops > Aegilops umbellulata. Next base: position 349,560,050 of record CP136056.1, read on the forward strand.
AGCAAGGTACTTGCAATGCTATGGCAAAGTGTGTGTTGCATTAGAGCATGTCCAGCCGTTCGGCCTCAGGGGCTGCCGTCCTGATGGCGAACCGACGATAATTTTTGCGTGTGGTGATCGGATTCCCAGCCACCGCCCCCAGGCGTCGTTTTCTAAAGGGTTTTAAAACATACTCAGTCAAAATTCAGGCAAACACGACACAAATTCGGTGATATTAAGGCATTCTATCGTCTTTTTACATATTGAAAACATAATCTAAAAGAAAAAGAAAACTACTACGACCGCGACACCGCCTGCCCGGGGTCACCCTGGCGGACTGGTCTGGCTGGCGGCGGCGCCTCGTCGTCGCTATCCTCGAGGACGATGACGCCTTCCTCGTTGCGGCCATGGCGTCGAGCGGCGATCTCCTCTAGGGCGCGATGCTGGCGCTCCATCTCTAGCCGGGACCAGTCCTCACCTACAGTAGACAAGCCCCAGGCAGGCCGGGCTGCCGCCTGGGGCGTGGCCTCCAATCTCTTTGTTAACTGTAGCAGGTAGGACAATGTTTTGCACTGTAGCAAGTAGCATGCCTGGGGCTTGCCTAGGTCTTAACTAAATCCTGGCACCGCCACTGCTCACAAGCTGTCGGTGTACTAAAATAGGGGTACCTTAGTACCCCGAACTTGTGCACGGGCAGTCGCAGTGCCCCGCGACGAGGCTTGCCAGGGGAACGCCAAAACCCTCCATGGCCCCTTTTTGGGCCATTCAAGAACAAAGTATTTAAGCCAAGAAGACAAGGCCCCGGCAAGAGGAGCTTGCCGGGCCGAAGAGACAAGACCCCGGCAAGAGGAGCTTGCCAGGACGACCAGCTGAAGAACGAAGGCCCCGACAAGAGGAGCTTGCCGGGAAGGCCAGCCAAGGCGTCTCAGGAAAGCTCACCGCGACGCGCCACGCGCCCCGGCAGGGCCTGGCGAGCGGCAAGTTCCCAGGCGTGGCAAGACAGCAACCGCGGCAAGCTACTTGCCACGGCAAGTCACCGCCCCGGGCCTGCGCTCCAGCTCACCCACCCACGCATCACTCTGGGGCTCTCCCAGAGGCACGTGGCGGGGCACTGCGCAGCCAGGGGCATGCGGTGGCATGCGGCGCTGACAAGATAGCCATCGTGGCAATCGGGGGCGCCCCTAACGGTCCATTTCAGCACTGTTCGGGCGACCCAGACGGGCATTTAATGCCCTTGTCCCCTGCCGTTAGAGTTAGGTGCGATAGCACTGTGCAGCCACTGTACGCACAACTCTTTTCCATTTTTACCCTCATCTGCGTTGCCACCTGTGGGTAGCCCCTTGAGCATATAAAAGGAGGCCCATGCGCACGTAGAGGGGGGAGAAAGAAGAGGAACCCAGAGGACACCCATTCACGTCCAGCCCCAAGCATACTGTAGCATCCAGTGCTCTCAAGCAAGAACCCAATACAATCAGACAAGCAGCAGTAGGGTTTTACGCATCCGTGCGGCCCGAAGCTGGGTAAAATCGTTTGTGTGCATCGCCTCGATCTGCTCTTCGCGCAGCCTCCGCCCCCCGCCGAACCGAGAAGGGGCTCCGTCCCCATAGGTGTTCGAGGAGGCCGATTTCCCCCGACATCTTTGGCGCGCCAGGTAGGGGGCGGGTGGTCGCAGGTAAGCCCAGGTATGGCTAGGTACCTTTCCGCTCCGGTCCATGGAGCGGAGGCAATTCTCCTCACGGACTCGTATACGGCCCATCTCGAGTGCTCGCTCACGTTGAGCTCGAGCAAGAGCAGCTGCTCCTTGAGGGGGGTCGTCTTCGGGCCGCTGTGCGAGCTGCTCGCCTCCAGCAAGCTTTGCGCCGCTTCTATAGCCGCAAAGTTAGCGCCAGAAGTTTCGAGAAAGGCGACCTTGTTCTTCGGCGCGCTCAGTCCGCCAAGATCCCAACAAGTTGACACCGACCGTGGGGAGGCCCTTGCCAGCGCGGTTGTCGGAACCCGTTCCGTCAACCACCCTGTTTGTCCAAGTCTTGCCGTTGTTGCATGTAATCCTTGGTACAAAGCCGGGCGCAGATCCCGTGCATAGCTCATGTGCCTCGCACATCTTGTCGATTTCATGCTTTCTACTTTGTGCATGTGCTATCTGACACATTGTGCAGCACTTACCCCCGGTGAGCAACAGCGAGCCGCGAGGCTCCGTACCTTTATTTTCCCTTCTCTCTTTTCTCTCGAGAAAAGGGAGGACCCCTCGCCCACAAGTTTACCAGGGAGGGGGGAGGAGAAGGTGACGGTATGGGCCAGGCGTCGTTCAAGAAAGCTTCGCCTTGCTGGGCAGCAAGCGACAGAAAAGCTAAGTTGCCAAAGTTTGAGCAATTAAGTTTTTTTTAAAATTTTTGGGTTATCTTCCTTGAACGACCGTGCTTTGTATGAAAAACCTGTGCGCAGAGGGACCGGCTCGTGGCCAGTTGCGCCCTTACTTCGTTTCGAGTCCGCTCAACGACTTAAGTGTGCTACAACCAGAGTAGCATCCTTACTTTGTTTCGAGCTCGCTCGACAGCTTAAGTGTGCTGCGACTGCAGTCGCAACACTTACTTTGTTTTGAGCCTGCTCAACAATTTAAGTGAGCTGCAGCTAGCCGCGGCAAGGTTTCTTGCCGGTGATAGCGCCGCTGGCGGGCTGCTGATGTCCCGCACTCAGCGCCCGCGGCAAGGCGGAGGCCTACGCCGGCAAGTCCCTAGAAGCGTAGGGCAAAAACATACAAAGCGCGGAATCAAGTAGAGGAAATAACAGTGCAATCACCACCTAAGATAAAGTTATATTATAGAATAACTTGTCGCAGCTCTAACCAACTGTTTCCATGACACGTTTAGCAGCGACGAGGGAAAAAAAGAGAAAGGGACGAGCGGCCTAATCCACGCGGTCGCCCTCGATCCTCTTGATCCCGGCCACTGTTTCCACAATGGGCGCGACGAGGGCCCTGATCTCCTCCAGATCAGCGTCTGGTGGCAGGGATTTGAGGGCGTTGGTGAGCCTGATGTTGGGGTTGCGGAAGACGATCTTCACCAACACCTTCTCGAGGGCTCCGGCGATGGCATCACGCGTCTCGTCGGCCAGCTGCTCCGGGATCGCATTCCGGAGATGCTGAAGGGCTGCCGCCACGCCTTTGAAGAACGAAGTGAGCTTGGCGCTGGGTGGGATGCTTTCGCCAGAGGGATACTCGTGACCCTCCATCCCCAGCAGCGTCAGCTCCTTGTCGATGGCGGCGACGATGTCCATGAGACCCTCAGTCCACTGCTCCACCGTCGCCCTGAAGTTGTTCTGGGTAACTGCGGCGCTTTTTAGAAGCGTCTCGTTGTCCGTGACCTCCTTCCACAAGGTCGTCTCTCGCTCCTTGGCGCTCTCCAGCGCCTTGGTCAAGGTGTCCAGCTTCAGCTCGAGGTCAGCGTTGGAGTCCTTGGCGGCGTCGAGCTCCTTGATCTTCTCGGCAAAGCGGCCCTGCAGCTCACCGAGGGTGTGGGCACCCTTCTCGCGCTCCTGTTTGAGCGCGACGAGCTCCTCACCGCTCGCCTTGAGATCAATGTCGAGCTGCGCCACCTTCGCCTCCAGCTCCTTCTTGGCGGTCTCGGCAGCCGCGGCAGCATCCTGCACTTTCTTGAGGGCCCCGCCGAGCGCTTGCTCGCGCGCGGCAACCTCCTCCTCGTGGCTGGCGAGGCTGGCTTTCTGCTGCACCAGCTCACCTTCCCGCGCAGATAGCCCCGCAGCGGCAAGCCTTTGCTGCTCTTCGGCTTCTGCCTTCTCGAGTATGACGGCCGTCCGCGCCTCGTCGAGCTGCCTTCGCTCCTCCGCCAAGGATCGGAGGGCCTCCTGGTTGAGCTCCCGGAGCTCCCCGGCGCGCTTCTCCATGTCTACTCCCGCCTTCGCGACGAGCGCTTCCTGGCGCTCCACCTTAGCTTGCTGGGCGCGGTAGAGTGACACTAGCTTTCGGAGCAGCCGCTCCTCCTCGGGCTCGCCGCTGCTGCTGCTTGGCGTATCGACCAGCGTCAGCCCCGCGGAGGCGAGCACTTCCCCGTCCAAGGTCTCTCCCTCGACTGGTGCCCTGGAGCTCGACTCCCAGGGAAGCTTGATGAAGACATCGTCGCCGGCCTTCAGATAGACGCCTGGCTGGGGCTCCTCGGGGGCCGACGTTGTGGCGGCGGCGGGATCGGCGGTCGGTGAAGCGCTTGGCGCTCCTGCGGCCCCGGGGCCGTCAGTACGGTCGCCGGTCCCCTCGCCAGCTGCTGCAGCGGCGGCCTTGGCGGCCTCGGCATCTCCGTCACCGGCAGGATCATCAGCGCCGTCCACTTCTTCGGTGATGACGACGTCGTCGGCATCGCCACGCGCGCCCTCCTCGACGACGACCTCGATCTCCATCGGGTCCGTGGCGGACGGGTCTGATGGCCGGAGAAGGGAGAGAAGTCAACCAACTACCTGACAAGAAGATCAAAAGAAAGAAGAGCCAAGGGAAGTTTCCGCGCGGGAAGGGTTACCGATAGCAGGATCTGCGGCCGCGGCCTCCGTTGCCGGGGGGTCGTTGGTGCCGTCCCTCGCCGGAGAATCCTCCCTTGCCGGAGAGCTCCCCCTTGCCGGAGAGATCTCCCCTGCCGGGGGCTCCTCCCTTGCCGGAGAACTGTCCCTTGGCGGTGTAGTCGACGCAGACGGCGCGGCGGGAGTGCTCTCCGGGCGCTCCTGCTGGGGCTGCTCTGCTCCTACACGAAGCAACAACCAGATATCAACAACAAAAGAGAAGAGGAGCACCCATGCGTGCCAAACAGCGGAAGTAAACCGTATACTTACGCTGGGGGCTGCGCTGGGGGCTGCTCCGAAGGTCAGCTGCCGGGTCCGGCAAGGTCGTCTCGGGCGCACCCCCTGTTGCCGGGGTAGGTTCGTCCTCAAGGACGACCAGCGGGACCTTGGCCCTCTTTTGCCCTTCTCTGGACCAGAGTCCTGGAAAGGAACAAATTTGGAGAAAGGCAAATGAGCTGCAAGACAAGACAACAGAAAATTGAAAAGATACAAGCTCGACAAGGGACCTACTCTTCTTCCTCTTCGTCGTCGAAGCTGAGTGCAGAGAAGTCGAAGACCGGCTTGCTCCTGGCGCGAGGAGGCGGGGGAGTAGGCTCCCATGGCCGCTTGGCGGGAATAGTGGACGGCTCCGCTCCAGCTGCCGCCGCGGCGCGAGAAGCGGCAGGAGCAGAAGCCGCGACCCGCGAAGACCCCACTCCTGCTGCCTCAGAGGAGCGTGTCACGCGGCGCTGCGGTTGTTGGCTCGCCTGCCGCACCACCTCCCTAGCCTTGCGGAGACGCCTCCTCGGCTGGGAAGGGGGCTCTGCTTGCGACGAGCTGCCCGGAGGTCGGGAGGAAGAGGCGTCAACCTCCGGCAAGCCACTCGTGTCCTGGGTGGGCTCGCCCTCGGCGCCGTGCTCGGCAGGCTCTTCCTCGTCGACGAACTCCGCTCGCTCGGCAAGGCTCGCCACCTCCGCCGCGTCTGCCTCAGCCGCGGTGAATCCAAATGCACCTGCAGCCGCGGCGGCCGCTGCCTCCTCCATCCTGGAGGCAATGTACGCCAACTCGTCGGGGGTGGTGTCCCGAGTGAGGCCCTTCTTCTCGTCGGGGTTGACTGGCACCTCCACCAAGTCATCAAAGAACGCCTGCACGACGTCGTCCGCAGGCTCCTGCCAGGTCGCGTCGATCCCATGCGAGTCGCACAGCGGCATCATTGCGAGGATGCGGCTGAACGACGAGTTATTGCATAAGGGAACGACGCCCTGCGGCAGCCTGAACCATCCGGGATGCTCAGGGTCGTGCTTGAACAGCTCCCTGAGCGTCCCGTCAAGCTCCAAGACAGTAAAGTTGAAATTAAGGCCCGGGCGCAGCCTCATGATATCCGCCGCGTTCTAGAACTCCCAGGCAGGTCTCCCCTTCTCCTGCAGGGGGGCGATGCGGTGGCGGAGGAAGTCCGCGCCAACAGCGCCGACAGTGAGCCCGGCAAGCCTGAGGCGCAGGATCCGGGCGACGGCAATCTCCAGCTTGGCGTCGTCCGGAGCCACGTCGCTCCAATCACGGCCACGCACCACTGGAGCTCGGCGCACGGCAGTGAATGACTGCGGCTTCTCCTCGACAATCAAGCACCAGTCCGCTGTCCACTCCTCCCATCTGCTGCGGAGCTCCCCCTCCAGATAAGCCTCCTTCTTGCCTGTCTTGGAGATCCAGGCGACCCCGCCGGATAAAGGCTCTCCTTTCTCCACCCGAGGAGAAAAGAAACGGTGAAAGAGGGCTACGTTGGGATGGACTCCGACAAAGTTCTCACAGAGGTGTGCGAAAACCGCCATTGTCAGAACAGCGTTGGGGGTGAAGTCGAGGAGATGGAAGCCATAGGTGTTCATGATGTCGCAGAAAAATTGAGAAAAGGGCGGGCAAAGCCCGCAATAGAAGAACACAGCAAAGAAGGGGTACCCGGTCGGATACTTCTTCTGGGCAACGGCGGGAAGAACCCGCGTGCGCGGATGCGCTCGCGTCACCGTCGACTAGAAGAGGTAGAACCTGTCCCTCAGGTCCACCGCGTCGAGCTGAGGGGGGAAAGTCGCCCGCTCCCTCCGCAGCGCCTCGGCCGACATCACGGCCTTCGCTCTCCCGATCTTTGGAGCCATGGCGGAGGTGGGGAGAGAGGTCGACGGCAGTGGCGGTGTTGGTGACGACGGGGGCGGAGAGCTGCTTTCTTTGGGAAGAAGGAAGTGGTGGAGATTTTCGAGGAATGGCAACCAACGGGATGGCGAACTGCCCCTGTTTCCTCCGCTTATAAGGGGGGAGGCGGGCGTTTCGCCTTTCCGAATAAAGAAGTCGCCTACGACGTGACGCATGCCTGCGGGGCTCAGCCCCGCGCACGCCGCCCACGTCACGCACGCCTCTCCCCACGACGCCGCGTTCGACGCGTGCCACTTGGGGAAGGCGCGATGGATGCGGAGTTAAGATGCAGCGTGACCCAGGCCGCGTGTGCCCGTGCACTGTTTTGGGCCTGGCCCAACAGCGCTCGGCACCGTGTATGGCCCAGGCCCGGGGGCTCCTGTCGGTGTACTAAAATAGGGGTACCTTAGTACCCCGAACTTGTGCACGGGCAGTCGCAGCGCCCCGCGGCGAGGCTTGCCAGGGGAACGCCAAAACCCTCCATGGCCCCTTTTTGGGCCATTCAAGAACAAAGTATTTAAGCCAAGAAGACAAGGCCCCGGCAAGAGGAGCTTGCCGGGCCGAAGAGACAAGACCCCGGCAAGAGGAGCTTGCCGGGACGACCAGCTGAAGAACAAAGGCCCCAGCAAGAGGAGCTTGCCGGGAAGGCCAGCCAAGGCGTCTCAGGACAGCTCACCGCGACGCGCCACGCGCCCCGGCAGGGCCTGGCGAGCGGCAAGTTCCCAGGCGTGGCAAGACAGCAACCGCGGCAAGCTACTTGCCACGGCAAGTCACCGCCCCGGGCCTGCGCTCCAGCTCACCCACCCACGCGTCACTCTGGGGCTCTCCCAGAGGCACGTGGCGGGGCACTGCGCAGCCAGGGGCATGCGGTGGCATGCGGCGCTGACAAGATAGCCATCGTGGCAATCGGGGGCGCCCCTAACGGTCCATTTCAGCACTATTCGGGCGACCCAGATGGGCATTTAATGCCCTTGTCCCTTGCCGTCAGAGTTAGGTGCGATAGCACTGTGCAGCCACTGTACGCACAGCTCTTTTCCATTTTTACCCTCATCTGCGTTGCCACCTGTGGGTAGCCCCGTGAGCATATAAAAGGAGGCCCATGCGCACGTAGAGGGGGGAGAAAGAAGAGGAACCCAGAGGACACCCATTCACGTCCAGCCCCAAGCATACTGTAGCATCCAGTGCTCTCAAGCAAGAACCCAATACAATCAGACAAGCAGCAGTAGGGTTTTACGCATCCGTGCGGCCCGAAGCTGGGTAAAATCGTTTGTGTGCATCGCCTCGATCTGCTCTTCGCGCAGCCTCCGCCCCCCGCCGAACCGAGAAGGGGCTCCGTCCCCATAGGTGTTCGAGGAGGCCGATTTCCCCCGATACACGCCCATTTGATGGCGGCCTCGTTGGCTGCGGCCATGTCATCGTGCTCGCTTTTCACGGCGGCGAGTCCCGGCTCCGTCTTGGGCTTGACGAGGCGGGAGGTAGGTGCAGAGGAGGCATGGCCACCCTCGTTGATGACGAGGGCAGCGCCGCGGGTGCACCGGCTGAGCGGCGTCTCCATGGTTTCGGCCTTGACGCTGACAAGCGTCGGCGACCCGGAGGAGCGAGGGGAGGGGGAGGAGGAACCACCCACACCATGCGCCTCGGCAGCCACGGGCCGCCACTCCGGCGGGGGCCCGGGGCCAGGGCCGCCGGGTACTCGAGCGGCGCATCGTTGCCACCCTCGAGGTACTCGAGGACGGCGTGGAGCGTGCGGCCGGGGGTGCCCCACCAAGCGGCGCCCGTCGGTGTTATTGCGCCCCCTTATCATCGGCGCGTTGTTGGTGGAGGCTGCCGGCGAGTGCGTCCACCGACGAGGGAGGGGCGGCTTTAATAGCGGTCGGGGGCGGCAAGCGTGTGTACGTGTGGCGGAAGGAGGCGCGTCGCCGCACTGCGCCGCCCCTGAGGAATCAATGGAAGACTGACCGGCGGCAGCCTTGGCATTGATTCCCCGCGGGAAACCGAGGCGATGAGGAAGACGAGCCGGGGCTGGTCGCTGACTCGACGGCCCCACTAGGCTTTTGCGCCAAAAACGCTTTCCCCGACGCCACCCAGCGCGCCGGGTTCGCCCCGGGGCCGCTGGTGCCAAATTCAGACCTAACCAGCGAAAAATGGGCTTCTCGGACACTACTTGGCCGTTTTTTAGCGTCGGCGATAAAAAAGGGCCTGGGGGCGAGTGGAGATGCTCTTAGTACGACGATGGAGTCTGATATGTCTCCAACGTATCTATAATTTATGAAGTATTCATGCTGTTATATTATCTATCGTGGATGTTTAATGGGCTTTTATATGTGGTTTTATATGATTTTTGGGACTAACCTATAAACCTAGAGCCCAGTGCCAGTTTATGTTTTCTCCTTGTTTTTGAGTTTTACAGAAAAGGAATATCAAACAGAGTCCAATTGACGAGCCAATTTTTGATGATTTTTATGGACCAAAAGAAGACCCCGGAGTAAAAGAGTTGGGCCAGGAGAGTCCCGGGGTGTCCACGAGGGTGGGGGGCGCGCCCACCCCCCCTCCCCTAGGCGCGTGGGCCTGCCTCGTGGACACCTCGGGAACCTCCTTGCCGTGAGACCGACGCCAAAAATTCCTATAAATACAGAAACCTCGGAAAATTAACCTAGATCGGAAGTTCCACCGCCGCAAGCCTATATAGCCACGAGAAATCAATCTAGGCCCTCTCTGGCACCCTGCTGGAGGGGGCCATCATCACCGGTGGCCATGGAGGAGTATCCCATAGGGGCTATCATCACCATGAAGGCCAAGGACCAGAGGTTGGAGGCCATGGAGGAGGAAGCACAAGGGGTAGAACCTCTCCTCCTCTCTCTTGGTGGTACCGGAGTGCCATTGAGAGGGGAATCATCGCCGCGGTGATCGTCTTCATCAACATCACCATCCTCATCTCTTTTACGCGGTCCACTCTCCCACACCCCGCTGTAATCCCTACTTGAACATGGTGCTTTATGCCTTATGTTCCAATGATGTGTTGCCATCCTATGATGTTTTGAGTAGATATCTTTTGTCTTTGGGTTGATTGATGATCTAGATTGGTATGAGTTGTATGTTTTACTTTGGTGTTGTCCTATGGTGCCCTCCGTGTCGCGCAAGCATGAGGGATTCCTGCTGTAGGGTGTTGCAATACGTTCATGATTCTCTTATAGTGGGTTGGTGAGTGACTGAAACACAAACCCGAGTAAGAGGGATTGTTACGTATGGGAATAAAGAGGACTTGATGCTTTAATGCTATGGTTGGATTTTACCTTAATCATCTTTAGTAGTTGCGGATGCTTACTAGAGTTCCAATCATAAGTGCATATGATCCAAGTGGAGAAAGTATGTTAGCTTATGCCTCTCCCTCATATGAAATTGCAATAGTGATCACCGGTCTTGTTAACAATTGCCTAGGACAATTCCGCACACCGATCCACCATTATTCCACACTCGCTATTTATAATATTTAGTAATATATTCTAACTTTATGATAACAACACCTACTTTTATATTTTAGCTCTCCGATATCATACAAAGTTATCCTCTTCATACCCACAACGTAGTTTTATTTCTCGTTTCTAGTTGGAAGCAAATGTTCGGTGTACGTAGAGTCGTATCAGTGGCAGATAGGGCTTGAGAGAATATTGATCTTACCTTTAGCTCCTTGTGGGTTCTACACCCCATACTTATCACTTCCACCTTTGGAAATTGCTACGATGATTCCCTGCACTTGGGGATTATCAGAGTCTTCTGTTCGCGGGGGTTTAGAGCATCTCCGAAGAGCAGACCAAAAAATGCAGCAGTTATGTATTCATAGCATTTTGTTTTCCAAACATGGCGGATTTATAAAATTTAATAGTGTGCACGTGGAAATGTTATGATATTTTTAATCTATCACATGGCAAATTTACACCGTTTTGTAACTTCACATGTCTACCCTTTTAGGATTTTTGGTTTTTAAAACATAGGATTCTAGATTTTGGTCTAGAATTTTGATAGGATCACCCATGTTCTCAAATACAAGATCATGGCAACATCCTCACACTCATCCTCCACGATCATATTATGCACGATCACACAATAGGTCATCACCTCTCACAAGGTATCCAGATTACATTGTTTAGGAGGTCCACGAACAACTGCAAAATGTAACTGCATAACTCCAAATGCCCTCTCAACGTCCATTCTAGCTGCTTTTTGTTGGACAAAGTAAGACTTTTCTGGCCAATTGGGTTAGAGATGGTGTTGACAAAGGTAGCCCACGGAGGATAGATACTGTCAACCAGATAATATCCCCTTTTATACTGATGACCATTTACAGTATAGTGGCAAGGAGGAGCTTTTTCTTCAGTCAGCCTAGCAAACAATGGTGAACGTTGCAGCACATTGATGTCCTTGTGAGACCCGGGTGTTGGGAAACGTAGTATGCAATTTCAAAAAATTCCTAGGCTCACGCAAGATCTATCTAGGAGATGCATAACAACGAGAGGGGGAGAGTGTGTCCACATACCCTCGTAGACCGAAAGAGGAAGCATTTGACAACGCGGTTGATGTAGTCGAACTTCTTCTCGTTCCGACCGATCAAGCATCGAATGTACGACACCTTTGAGTTCTGCACACGTTCAGCTCGATGACGTCCTGATGTCTACTACGCAACCTTCTCCTTGTAGACGTTGTTCGGCCTCCAAGTGCAGAGGTTTGTAGGACAGTAGCAAATTTCCCTCAAGTGGATGACCTAAGGTTTATCAATCTGTGGGAGGCGTAGGATGAATATGGTCTCTCTCAAGCAACCCTACAACCAAATAACAAAGAGTCTCTTGTGTCCCCAACACACCCAATACAATGGTAAATTGTATAGGTGCACTAGTTCGGCGAAGAGATGGTGATACAAGTGCAATATGGATGGTACATATAGGTTTTTGTAATCTGAAAATATAAAAACAGCAAGGTAACAAGTGGTAAAAGTGAGCGTAAACGGTATTGCAATGCTAGGAAACAAGGCCTAGGTTTCATACTTTCACTAGTGCAAGTTCTCTCAACAATAATAACATAATTGGATCATATACCCTCAACATGCAACAAAGAGTCACTCCAAAGTCACTAATAGCGGAGAACAAACGAAGAGATTATGGTAGGGTACGAAACCACCTCAAAGTTATTCTTTCCAATCAATCCGTTGGGCTATTCCTATAAGTGTCACAAACAGCCCTAGAGTTCATACTAGAATAACACTTTAAGACACAAATCAACCAAAACCCTAATGTCACCTAGATACTCCAATGTCACCTCAAGTATCTGTGGGTATGATTATACGATATGCATCACACAATCTCAGATTCATCTATTCAACCAACACATAGAACCTCAAAGAGTGTCCCAAAGTTTCTACCGGAGAATCAAGACGAAAACGTGTGCCAACCCCTATGCATAAGTTCATGGGCGGAACCCGCAAGTTGATCACCAAAACATACATCAAGTGAGTCACGTGATATCCCATTGTCACCACAGATACGCACGGCAAGACATACATCAAGTGTTCTCAAATCATTAAAGAATCAATCCGATGAGATAACTTCAAAGGGAAAACTCAATCCATTACAAGAGAGTAGAGGGGAGAAGAAACATAAGATCCAACTATAATAGCAAAGCTCACGATACATCAAGATCGTGCCAAACACATAGAGAGCGCCGGGATGAACTACTCCCTCAGCCCTGGTACATACCCTAGCTACTGGTACATACCCTCAGCCCCGAGGGTGAACTACTCCCTTCTCATCATGGAGAGCGCCGGGATGATGAAGGTGGCCACCGGTGAGGGTTCCCCCTCCGGCAGGGTGCCGGAACAGGGTCTCGATTGGTTTTTGGTGGCTACAGAGGCTTGCGGCGGCGGAACTCCCGATCTATCCTCTTCCTCGGAGTTTTTAGGGTATATGGAGATATATATAGGCGGAAGAAGTACGTCACTGGACCTCCGGGCTGTCCACGAGGCAGGGGGGCGCGCCCTAGGGGGGTGACCCGATACGTACCCGTTACCCCCGGAACAATTCTGGTGTCCAAATACTATCGTCCTATATATGAATCTTTACCTCTCAACCATTTTGAGACTCCTCGTCATGTCTTTGATCTCATCCGGGACCCCTAACAACATTAGGTCACCAAATCACATAACTCATATAATACAAAATCGTCATCGAATGTTAAGCGCGCGGACCCTACGGGTTCGAGAACTATGTAGACATGACTGAGACACCTCTCCGGTCAATAACCAACAGCGGAACCTGGATGCTCATATTGGTTCCTACATATTCTACGAAGATCTTTATCGGTCGTACCGTAATGACAACATATGTTATTCTCTTTGTCATCGGTATGTTTCTTGCCCGAGATTCGATCGTCAGTATGTTCATACCTAGTTCAATCTCGTTACCGCAGGTCTCTTTACTCGTTCCGTAATGCATCATCCCGCACCTAACTCATTAGTCACATTGCTTGCAAGGCTTATCATGATGTGCATTACCGAGAGGGCCTAGAGATACCTCTCCGATACTCGGAGTGACAAATCCTAATATCGATCTATGCCAACCCAACAAACACCTTCGGAGATACCTGTAGAGCATCTTTATAATCACCCAGTTACGTTGTGACTTTTGATAGCACACAAGGTATTCCTCCGGTATCCGGGAGTTGCATAATCTCATAGTCAAAGGAATATTATAAATCATGAACAAAGCAATAGCAATAAAACTTAACGATCATTATGCTAAGCTAACGGATGGGTCTTGTCCATCACATCATTCTCCTAATGATGTGATCCCGTTCATAAAATGAAAACACATGTCTATGGTTAGGAAACTTAACCATCTTTGATTAACGAGCTAGTCTAGTAGAGGCTTCCTAGTGACACAGTGTTTTGTCTATGTATCCACACATGTATCAAGTTTCTGGTTAATACAATTCTAGCATGAATTATAAACATTTATTATGGTATAAGGAAATATAAAATAACAACTTTATTATTGCCTCTAGAGCATATTTCCTTTAGTCTCCCACTTGCACTAGAGTAAATAATCTAGTTCACATCGCCATGTGATTTAACACCAATAGTTCACATCTTTATGTGATTAACACCCATAGTTCACATCGCCATGTGACCAACACCCAAAGGGTTTACTAGAGTCAATAATCTAGTTCACATTGCTATGTGATTAACACCCAAAGAGTACTAAGGTGTGATCATGTTTTGCTTGTGAGAGAAGTTTAGTCAACGGATCTGCCACATTCAGAGCTGTGTGTATTTTCCAAATTTTCTATGTCTATAATGCTCTGCATAGAGCTACTCTAGCAATTGCTCCCACTTTCAATATGTATCCAGATTGAGACTCAGAGTCATCCGGATTGGTGTAAAATCTTGTATCGACATAACTCTTTATGACGAACTCTTTATCACCTCCATAACTGAGAAATATTTCCTTAGTCCTCTTAGGTAACTAAGGATAACTTTCACCGCTGTCCACTAATCCACTCCTGGATCACTATCGTACCCCTTTGCCAAACTCATGGCAAGTTACACAACATGTTTGTTACATAGCATGGCATACTTTATAGAACCTATGGCTGATGCATAGGGAATGACTTTCATTCTCTCTCTATCTTCTGCCATGGTCGTGTTTTGAGTCTTACTCAACTTCATACCTTACAACTCAGGCAAGAACTCCTTCTTTGACTGATCCATTTTGAACTCTTTCAATATCTTATCAAGGTATGTACTCATCGAAAGTCTTATCAAGTGTCTTGATCTATCTCTATAGATCTTGATGCTCAATATGTAAGCAGCTTCACTGAGGTCTTTCTTTGAAAAACTCCTTTCAAACACTCCTTTATGCTTTCCAGAATATTCTACATCATTTCTGATCAACAATAATTCACATATACTTATCAGAAAGGATGTAGTGCTCCCACTCACTTTCTAGTAATACAGGCTTCACCGCAAGTCTGTATAAACTATATGCTTTGATCAACTCATCAAATCGTATATTCCAACTCCGAGATGTTTGCACCAGTCCATAGATGGATCGCTGGAGCTTGCACATTTCGTTAGCACCTTTAGGATTGACAAAACCTGCTAGTTGCATCATATACAACTCTTCTTTAATAAATCTATTAAGGAATGCAGTTTCGATATCCATTTGCCAGATTTCATAAAATGCGGCAATTGCTAACATGATTCGGACAGACTTAGCATCAATACGAGTGAGAAAATCTCATCGTATTCAACACCTTGAACTTGTCAAGAACCTTTTGCGACAATTCGAGCTTTGTAAACAGTAACATTACCATCAGCGTCAGTCTTCTTCTTGAAGATCCATTTATTCTCTATGGCTCGCCGATCATCGAGCAAGTCAACCAAAGTCCATACTTTGTTCTCATACATGGATCCTATCTCAGATTTCATGGTCTCAAGCCATTTTGCGGAATCTGGGCTCATCATCGCTTCCTCATAGTTCGTAGGTTGGTCATGGTCTAGTAACATGACTTCCAGGACAGGATTACCATACCACACTCTGGTGCGGAACATGCTCTGGTTGACCTCCGAGATTTGATAGTAACTTGATCTGAAGTTTCATGATTATCATCATTAGCTTCCTCTCTAGTTGGTGTAGGCATCACAGGAACTTTTTCTGTGATGAGCTACCTTCCAATTCAAGAGAACGTACAATTACCTCATCAAGTTCTACTTTCCTCCCAATCACTTCTTTCGAGAAAAACTCCTTCTATACAAAGGATCCATTCTTAGCAACAAAGATCTTGCCTTCGGGTCTGTGGTAGAAGGTGTACCCAACAGTTTCTTTTGGGTATCCTATGAAGACGCACTTTTCTGATTTGGGTTCGAGCTTATCAAGCTGAAGCTTTTTCACATAAGCAACGCAACCCCAAACTTTAAGAAATGACAGCTTAGGTTTCTTGCCAAACCATAGTTCATACGTGATACGTCCCCAATGTATCTATAATTTTTTATTGCTCCATGCTATATTATCTATTGTTTTGGACCATATTGGGATTTATTTTCCACTTTTATATTACTTTTGGGACTAACCTATTAACCGGAGGCCCAGCCCAGAATTGCTGTTTTTTTTGCCTATCTCAGTGTTTCGAAAAACGGAATATCAAACGGAGTCCAAACGGAATGAAACCTTCGGGAACATGATTTTCTCAACAAATAAGATTCAGGAGACTTGGGCCCTCCGTCAAGAAAGGAGGGAGGCGGTCACGAGGGTGGAGGGCGCCCCCTAGGGTGCGCCCCTGCCTCGTTGGCCCCCCTTTACTCCACCGACGTACTCCTTCCTCCTATATATACCTACGTACCCCCAAACGATCAAATACGGAGCCAAAAACCTAATTCCACCACTGCAACCTTCTGTACCCACGAGATATCATCTTGGGGCCCGTTCTGGAGCTCCACCGGAAGGGGAATCCACCACGGAGGGCTTCTACATCATCACCATAGCCCCTCTGATGAAGTGTGAGTAGTTTACCTCAGACCTTCGGGTCCATAGTTAGTAGCTAGATGGCTTCTTCTCTCTTTTTGGATCTCAATACAATGTTCTCCCCCCTCTCTCGTGGAGATCTATTCGATGTAATCTTCTTTTTGCGGTGTGTTTGTTGAGATCGATGAATTGTGGGTTTATGATCAAGATTATCTATGAACAATATTTGAATTTTCTCTGAATTCTTTTATGTATGATTGGTTATCTTTGCAAGTCTCTTCGAATTATCAGTTTGGTTTGGCCTACTAGATTGGTTTTTCTTGCAATGGGAGAAGTGCTTAGCTTTGGGTTCAATCTTGCGGTGTCCTTTCCCAGTGACAGTAGGGGCAGCAAGGCACGTATTGTATTGTTGCCATCGAGGATAACAAGATGGGGTTTTTATCATATTGCGTGAATTTATCCCTCTACATCATGTCATCTTGCTTAAGGCATTACTCTGTTTTCTTGAAGTTAATACTCTAGATGCATGCTGGATAGCGGTCGATGAGTGGAGTAATAGTAGTAGATGCAGGCAGGAGTCGGTCTACTTGTCTCGGACGTGATGCCTATATACATGATCATGCCTAGATACTCTCATACTATGCTCAATTCTGTCAATTGCTCAACAGTAATTTGTTCACCCACCGTAGAATACTTATGCTCTTGAGAGAAGCCACTAGTGAAATCTATGGCCCCTGGGTCTATTCTCATCATATCAATCTTCATCACTTTATTATTGCTTTGCTTTTTTACTTTGCTCTTTTATTTTACTTTGCATCTTTATACCAAAAATACCAAAAATATTATCTATCATCTCTATCAGATCTCACTCCCGTAAGTGACCGTGAAGGGATTGACAACCCCTAATCGCGTTGGTTGCATTGAGCTATTTGTTTTTGTGTACGTACGAGGGACTCGCGCATAGCCTCCTACTGGATTGATACCTTGGTTCTCAAAAACTGAGGGAAATCCTTACTCTACTCTACTGCATCACCCTTTCCACTTCAAGGAAATCCAACACAGTGCTCAAGAGGTAGCAGGAAGATTTCTGGCGCCGTTGCCGGGGAGTCTACGCAAAAGTCAACACACCAAGTACCTGTCACAATCCCTTATCTCCCGCACTACATTATTTGCCATTTGCCTCTCGTTTTCCTATCCCCCACTTCACCCTTGCCGTTTTATTCGCCTTCTCTTTTTCGCTTGCCTTCATTTTTGCCCTTCGCTTTTTCTGTCGCTGTGTCTGAAATTGGGGAGATTATTGCCGATATGGACAATAATAATATCATAGAAAATTCTGATGCTCCTGCTGAAGAACCCCCTACCTTACATACAAAAAGATTTTGAATTGGTAGTGCTAATATTATTGGAAAAGGAGTTATTCAAGATTTCTTTACTTGTGCCGGCGCTTTGCCTTCTATGGGCGGTTCTATTCTCCATAGAACTAGTAGTCTTGCGGACGCTATTGCCATGCTTATCGTTGAACTTGAAAGACAATTTATGCACATGCACCCTTGCATACAAAGGATTTTCCTAGAATTTTCTAATATCGAGCATTCTTCTGTTAAGCGTGCCGCTACAATCTTTTTGGCTCATGAATTCATATTTATAATAAAAGAGGCCAAAGAAATCTTTGCTCATTATAGAGTGGAAGCTGGCCGTCCTCCCATAGAATCTATCCTCTTTGATCAAGAAGAAATTATGCATTTTCAATCTCTTGCCTATGTTGCTTTCAATGAAAACCTTAGAAAAAAGGTGCCAACCAATATTTTAATTGATGGAATCTCTGAACTTAATGATGATTTGGCTATTCGAAACAATGAGCTAGGATACTCTCTTGAGTATAGGCTCACGAGGTTCTGTCAAAAGAATGCTTATAATGATGAATTGGTTGTACGATACGAAGGGCCGAAAGAGGAACCTATACCTCCTAAAATTGATCTTGGGGACTTTTGTCCTATTAAATTTAGCCCTTTTGATTACTTTTGCTTGCCTCAAAGGAAACTTGCTGCCGAACGTAGGGAATATGAAATGAGTTTCACCGATCTATCTTATTACTACGGCACTACCTAGATCTATCATTGCTTTTATGTAACATCCCAAATTTTTAAAATTTGAATGTTAATAGGATCATTCTTTTCATCATGATTTCTATGCTTATTTAAATTTTCTGAATATTCAAAGTGTTTTCCAACTCAAGGCAATATATTTGGAGTGGACATAACATGACTTCTCCCCTATTAATTATATTTGAAAAATGATAAGAGTATATTCTAGTGTCCGCCTAAATTATTTTTGGCGTTGTAGTAACTCAAAATTATTTTATAGTTGTTATCATACTCTTTATATGCGTGTATTGCAAAATATTCTTTCTAGTATATTTGTGTTTTAAAAATGTTCACTATTTTGTAAAGTAGCATTAATGTCTTACTATGTCTTCTGGTAATTTTATTTTGTTTTGTTTTAGATTTTTTTAGCTATATTATTACTTCTGTAGCAGAGGTTTAAAAAAAAAGAGAAACTGCACACGCGTCCACAGTGCCGTCGTGCAGCGCAGCTGCAGCCCAGCTCCTTTTCCTCACACGCGCGCGCAGCCCAGCAGGCAGGCCAGCCCATTTCCCACACAGCCGCAGCCCACCCCGCAGTTCACGTTTTGTTTTTCTTTTCTTCTCTCTCTCCCGCTGACAGGGATGGCCCGCTTATCATCTCTCTCATCTGCCCGTGTTCTTCCTGGAGACTCCTCCCGATCCAAATCCCCATCGTTTCCGATCGATCTATTGTCCCTCACCCAGTCTTGACTCCGTATAAATAGTCCCCTTACTCTCCTCTGCCGATTTTTGGCAAAATCCCTCTCTCCCGTGCCCGTTTCACCTCGCCCGGATCTCA
Organism: Aegilops umbellulata; assembly: GCA_032464435.1. Lineage (NCBI taxonomy): Eukaryota > Viridiplantae > Streptophyta > Magnoliopsida > Poales > Poaceae > Aegilops > Aegilops umbellulata. The sequence goes on from CP136056.1 coordinate 349,579,177, forward strand.
CTGGAGTCCGCCACCGCAGGAGCACCTCCGCCACTCGATTTCATCACCACAGAAGGTTCCTAGCTTCTCCTTCTGCCCCTATTCTCTTACCCATGGTCTCGTCTCTCTCCCTCACGTATTAGTTCTCGCAGGGAAGCACCCACCCGAGTGCTTCGATCTCCGCCCCGACGAACACCACCGTCGCCGCTCCAGCCGAACCTCACCTACGTTAGCAGAAGGCCCGGTCGTCCCAGAGGACGTTTTGGAGTTCGACGTGTCGCTCCTCGCCTCGTCCTGTTCTCCCCGAGCTCGGGAGGCCTCTGCAGCGACGCCAGCTTCAAATCCAAGCCGCGCCGCCGCCGTCTCGTTCAATTCCGGCCGGCATACTCTATTCCTCTCCGGTGAGTCATCCCATCCGTCCGATCTCCCTCCGACGGTCTGGACTAGATCAGTGCTGATTTTTTTCTATGAACCGGTATGCACTATTTAGTGGACGTTCGTCGGTTAGCCACAGCAGCAAACAACCTTCAGCCAATCATCATGCGACACGTGGCACGTCCACGGCAGCCGCGGCAGTTCTTCCCAGAACGCTATTATGGCATAATTTTTCTTTGCAGATTCCATATCAAATTTTCATTTAGGTTTATCTTGACATCCGGAACTCCAAATTCATCGATTCTTTTTCCTGTGTACTCGTAGAGACTAGAATACCGCAGAACCAAAATTTCACATTGTTGAACTATTCAAATTTGAATTCAAACTTCCGGAGGCCATATCTTTTAAACCATTGATCCAATTCAGTTGATTCTTTTTGCATTGTGATCCTTCCAGCACGTAGATGATATATACGTACTGTTAAGTTATATTATTTAAGTTTTTATTTGAATTCATTGCTGTTTACTTTATTGTGGTGTTATGGGAGTACGGTTTATTTATTGGTGCCTTCGTTAATCGTATAGATTGTCCGGAGTGTGAAGCGGATCAGAATTGAGCGTTAGAGTACTTCAAAAACATTCAAGGCAAGTTTTCACTTTTGATTATGCTCACCCTATATTCTGCTATGCATGTGTGGTTCTTATGCTATGATATATATGTTTGGTTGATCATTATATTTCGTGCTGTCATGTCTTGTTGTTGATTGTGTTATGTGATGGTGTGATCAACTTTATGGTAGACGTGGGCATGTGTCGAGTGATCCATGAAAGGGGTGAGTGTTTATAGTCGTAGGCTCGGGATTATTAACCAGGTGAATGCGTCACTGGCAGAGCACTCTATTGTCCCTAGAGAATGCGCCATTGATAGAGCGCACTTGAGGCGAGGTATAGTTTTCGGAACTTAAATCAGGTGAATGCGTCCTTGGCAGAGCGCTCTAGTGTTCCTAGAGAATGCGCCACTGACAGAGCGCACTTGAGAGATACTTCTGAAGTTATTGTCATGTTTATTTAGAATCTTTGGGTTATCTTGGGCGAGTAAATTAGAGTCGGTTGTGAGTTCAGGTAGTGGAGGTAGGTGAAGACATTCTTCTCCAAACTAACTTGTGTGTTTTGTTTGTCATACATTGCTTTGTGGATGTAGGTTTGCTATATCATTATGTGTGATTTGCCAATACATTCAATGTATTGACCCTTGTGGCTGCAACTTATCATGTTGCATGATTTTTAGATGATCAATGAGATAAAGCAGGGTCACGAGCCTTCACTCAACATGTTCTCCAGTGGGCACTGATGGACTCGTCATTTATTATGCTACCTTTCCGCTGTTATTATTGAATAAAGTTAGCTATGTGCTACTCAGTTTGTGATACTTCATGAATTCTGGATCATACGTTATAGTGAATGATGCACTTGCTATTTGATATTCATATGTACTGTGTGTGCTAGCGAGTCGATCCAGGGACTAGCACAGTGAGCACAAAGACATCGAATCTTATCAGATTCGGGTCGTTACATTTTATGCCTAGCTAAGGGCGTTAAACGATAACGCTTGTTGGGAGGCAACCCAATTTTAATTTTAGTTTTTTTGATTTTTTCTTCTGTTTAGGAAGAAATAATCCATCTACCTTCTGTTTAGATGTGGTTTTATGTTTTAATTAGTGTTTGTGCCAAGTTAAACCTATAGGATCTTCTTGGATGATAGTTATTTGTTCATGCTGTAATTTCCAGAAACTTTGCGCTTAGTGACATAATTATTAAAAATCACCAGAACATGATAAAATACTGATTCCAATTGCTTATGATCAATAAATAAATTGCCTAGGTCTTCCTATTTTGTCTTATTTTTTGTAGTTCCAGAAGTTTGCGTTAGTTACAGATTACTACACACTGTTCTGTTTTTGACAGATTATGTTTTTCGTGTGTTGTTTGCTTATTTTGATGAGTCTATGGCTAGTAAAATAGTTTATAATCCATAGAGAAGTTGTAATACAGTAGGTTTAACACCAATATAAATAAAGAATGAGTTCAGTACAGTACCTTGAAGTGGTCTTTTGTTTTCTTTCGCTAACGGAGCTCACGAGATTTCTGTTGAGTTTTGTGTTGTGAAGTTTTCAAGTTTTGGGTGAAATCTTTTGATGGATTATGGAACAAGTAGTGGCAAGAGCCTAAGATTGGGGATGCCCATTGCACCCCCAAGAGAATCCAAAGACACCAAAAAGTCAAAGCTTGGGGATGCCCCGGAAGGCATCCCCTCTTTCGTCTACTTGCATCGGTAACTTTACTTGGAGCTATATTTTTATTCACCACATGATATGTGTTTTGCTTGGAGCGTCTTATATTATTTGAGTCTTTGATTTTTAGTTTACCACAATCACCCTTGCTGTACACACCTTTTGAGAGAGCCATACATGAATTGGAATTTGTTAGAATACTCTATGTGCTTCACTTATATCTTTTTGAGCTTTATAGTTTTGCTCTAGTGCCTCACTTGTATCTTTTAGAGCACGGCGGTGGATTTGTTTTATAGAAACTATTGATCTCTCATGCTTCACTTAGATTATTTTGAGAGTCTTAAATAGCATGGTAATTTGCTTATTAATAATAATATACTTGGTATTCAAGATTTGTAAAACTTTCTTTTGAGTGCGTTGAATACTAAGAAAAGTTTGATGCTTGATAATTGTTTTGAGATATGAAGATGGTGATATTAGAGTCATGTTAGTTGATTAGTTGTGAATTTGATAAATACTTGTGTTAAAGTTTGTGATTCCCGTAGCATGCACGTACGGTGAACCGTTATGTGATGAAGTCGGAGCATGATTTATTTATTGATTGTCTTCCTTATGAGTGGCGGTCGGGGACGAGCGATGGTCTTTTCCTACCAATCTATCCCCCTAGGAGCATGCGCGTAATACGTTGCTTTGATAACTTCTAGATTTTTTGCAATAAGTGTATGAGTTCTTCATGACTAATGTTGAGTCCATGGATTATACGCACTTTTTCCCATCCTTCCACCATTGCTAGCCTCTCTAATACCGCGCACTTTTTGCCGGTATCATACACCCACCATATACCTTCCTCAAAACAGCCACCATACCTACCTATCATGGCATTTCCAGAGGGTGTTTTGTCGCCCAAGGTTGGCGCCCACGGTGTATGAACGGGGCTGACAGGTAGGGCGGTTGTGTCACGTCTGATGGAAGTTACACATCTGCCCCTATTAAAAATATTAGCCTACATCGATTTCGGGCGAGGAGAGGGTGTTTTGCCGCCCACGGTTGGCGCCCACGGTGTATGAACAGGGCTGACAGGTAGGGCGGTTGTGTCACGTCTGATGGATGTTACACATCTTCCCCTATTTAAAATATAAGCCTACATCGATTTTGGACGAGGAGAGTTTGTTTTGCCGCCCACCGTGTATGAATGGGGAAATGGAGGAAGAGACACATGTCTTTCGGACGAGCTTGAATCAAATGTGTTTTGCCGCCACGTTTGGCACCCACCGTGTCTGAATGGGCTCAGAGGCTGTCGTGTCACGTTTGATTGAAGTTACTAGTCTACCCCTATCGACAACAGTGTAAATCCTGTCGATAAGGATGTCAAGTGTCAGGGGTAGACAATAATTTCCATCTCGCAAACACTTGCTTCGAGTAGCCCACAAATTATAGTGGGTGTTTAGCCGCTTTGTTCAAAACTTGGGAGAATTAGCATTCACGTTTGCCTTGGGACCTGGCAAACTAAATTCAAATCCAATTTGTATTCGATTACGAATATCCACAGATAATTATACGTTTTGTTATTTATTTCTTCAAAACTACAACAAAGATTTATTCCACCTTTATATATGATTATGATTTAGAAATGCCGTGATCTTCGAATTCAGTAGGTTGGATACACTCTGAGTCAAACAATTATTTCATCCAATACAATATGCTCACACGATAAACAGTTCACCTTATGTCAATCATACAAGTACTGAGGATTACCTCGCCTAAAAAATTCGGATAATTACAACACATGGACAACATAGGGGGTCTTGCAACATAATCCATTCAGATACATGACACAACCTGCAAGAACAATAATCTAATGAAAATTTCAACTGGTATCTAAAGAAGAACCGGGATTATCTTGGGCTTCAGATAGCAGAAACAGCAGGACCTCCTCCGTCTTCAAATGCAACATTCTTACTTCCTCCAATTCTTGGGTTGCTTGCATAATGTGTGCCGTTAATTCCGTAATTTCCAGCCTCAAGATAAATATTACCTCATTCATGGCAGCCACACCATCTCTTTCTGCCTCTAGTAGAGCCTCAAGCACTATAATATCTGTGCTCAGACTGCTCTCCGGCGGTGTTGCCTCTGAACTGCTACCATCTAGTAACATGGATGCCGCACTGCTTCCACAAATAGATTCTGGGGTTGTACATTGTGTCCTAGTGTGATTAGTAAGAGATAGTTATCGTATGATCCAGGCAGTAAGCTTACATGGTAAATGGCGGACGAATTATTGTCGAGCATGGCAAACTATATTTAAATGGTTCGAAGCAGCATCAGCCGAAAAGAAATTAAAATGGTAAGATGAAACTAGGGATGTAAGTGGCAAATAAACGAAATCCGCCAGTCCCATCTAGTTAGTTTTTGCTACCTCCCTAGTTCATTTTCCTCAAAAAAAAAACAAAAGCTCTTTTGAACTATCATACCACTAGTGGACTTTAATCGGGATTAAACCAGATCCAGTTGACATCCCTAGTTGAAAGGGAGTGTACAACCACTATATTTAAGTTGCCAAGGCATCTAAGCAGTTAAAATAATCTGAGAAAGCACTTAACAGTGTGGCCTCATATAAACTACGAAGACAGTCTTGTGATGAAGTTGAGAGGAAAAGTTAAGGACTCAAATGAAATAGGCATGCATTTCTTTACGATAGTACAGCAGGCATTGCTGACATATTGGCCAACTCACGTATAGCGTAACAACAAATAAGCATTCGAATCAAGCAATACAGCAAAGCAGACAACTGAACTATTTGTAATTCGGTAGGATTACACGTTGAGGCACAAGCCAAGAAAGCAGCCCACTCGCATTACATTTCACATGTACTAAAACACACTGGCTTACCATATGTTGCTGTGAAGCCTAGCTGCTGTTGCAATGTTCTTTGAAGATATCATCAGCATCCCGTGGTTGCAAGTTTAGTTGTTGTAGTTTATTCTGCACCTCTATTTAGGTAAAATTAATTTTAATCGCATGCACTGGTCCGAATTGATCATCAATGGTTCATCTAAACTAATGAAAGAAGGGTGTGTGCATACACGACAATACTCCCTCCGATTCTTTTTACTTTGCGTATAACTTTTTCTCAGTTTTCTCGTATTAGTCTGCGCGTTGCCGATCCTAGCGCTGGTTTCCTTTTGTGCCCCGCCCCATCCACCTCTGCCCTAATTAATTGGCAAATTAGTCCAGAAAAATTAAACCAGTGCCCTCCTTGGTATGCGGGTCAAGAGTTATGCGCAGAGTAAATAGAATCGGAGGGAGTATATCTGCTTCCCTCTATTTTTATGCTTGTTCGAGGTGCCAGCCCCAAAAGAACAAATATTTTGCTTGATGGGGTTGGCAGCTCCATAATTAATAGAAGCATCAAATTAGTCATGCAACTTGGGAAGATCAAGAACACACAAACAAGTAATGAACAGAGGCTCAGAGCAGTGATGTAATAGCTAGAATCAGAAAATGTAGGGTAAAACGAACAAAAAGCAGCGGAACCACATGCTAGTTTGCTGATGTGTAATTAAGCATAGAGAACATTAAGCAGTCTAATGGAACCAACAAGTGGCATCAGAACAAAACTAAAGCATATTAACTATATGTGCACTGGTATGTAATTTAGCACATGTAACATGTTCACTGCCAGAAGTATGGCCCTACAGGTGCAAGCAGAATAACACGTCTCGTGAAAAACTGAATGATGCCCTGAAGAAATTCAAAGGTGCGGTGTTTATGCTAGGAAAGTGAATGTAGGCGCCGGCCGTTGGATAATAGTACCTGATTCTCGGCGATGTATGGGTATCGTTGTCATACTTGATAACTAAGGATCGTCTATGGTGCTCGTGTTGCGGTTGAGTTTGGGCCGGCTGTCGCCGTCGCCGAAGCGGCTCCGGTGCTACGGTTGCGGCGCCTGTCGACATACAAGAAAGCTCATCTATGGTAAGTGAATAGTTGCACGATAAAGAGAAAAACCAAAGGAGTACAAATCGAAATAACCTGATGAGGCTGCGGCGTCGGTAAAGCAGGGCCGGTGGAGTTGAATATGGCGTCCGTGGAGCGGGTCCGGTGTAGTGGACGAAGGCTTCAGCGGGCGTGTTGTACAATGCTTTCGGTGAGGCGGATCTGTTGCGGCAGACGAGGGCTTGTATGAAGGGCCAGCGAAGGGGCGAACGAGGGAGTCGGTGAAGGGCTTACGTTGTGGTGGACGAGGGCGCCTGTTAAGCAGATCCGGTGCGGTGGACCATGATGGCGGTCAAGGAGATCTGGAGCGGTGGACAAGCCAGTCGCTGAAGCGGCTCCGGTGAAGTGGTGAGTTGGCAGTTGGGGGTTCCAAGGTGCGGAAGGTAGATCCGGCGGGGTGTGAGGTCCACCACTGCGGCGGAGGACTAGATTCGGCGGCTTGCCGTGGTTGGGGGTGGTCGGGGAGGGGAAGGGGAGGGGCTCTGGGGAAGAATGTTGGGGTAAAGAGGGGAAAATAATTAAGTTACCAAAGCAGCCCTTTTCCGTTCATGTGGCAGGGGTAAAACAGGAATATCGCAAGGCTAAACTTTTGGGCGCGTGATATTTTGATGTGAGCGGGAAGTTTGAAAGCTTTTGGCGCCTAAAATTATAAGTATTCTTCTCTCGTACGGCTGACTATGATATCATGGCCGACAATTTGTTTGTTTTTCACGCAAAAAATGTGCAAGTTTTGAAAATCAATGTCTCTGAAACGCCCTCGATGCGGCTATATCTCCCACGTGTCGAAGCACGACTTAGAGGCATAACTGCATTGAAAGCAATGTCGCAAGTGAGGTAATCTTCACACAACCCATGTAATACATAAGGGAAAAAGATACATAGTTGGCTTACAATCGCCACTTCACAGAATTACAAGAGTAAAGCATTACATCAACCAAGTACAATCAGGGCCCGACTACGGAGCCAAAATAAAAGAAGAAACCCCAAAAGCGACAAAGGTCCCCGATCGACCCCAACCGGGCTCCACTACTGATCGATTGAAACGAAACAACACAATGAACAAGATCTTCATCAAGCTCCTCCTCGAGCTCGTGTGTGGCACCTGCACGGTTTCATCGGCACCTGCAAACTGGTTTTGGAAGTATCTGTGAGTCACGGGGACTCAGCAATCTCACACCCGCGAGATCAAGACTATTTAAGCTTAAAGGTAGGACAGGGTAGTGAGGTGGAGCTGCAGCAAGCGACTAGCATATATGGTGGCTAACATACGCAAAAGAGAGCGAGAAGAGAAGGCAAAGCACGGTCGAACAACTATGATCAATAAGTGATCCTGAACTACTTACGTCAGACATAACTCCAACAACCGTGTTCACTTCCCGGACCCCGCCGAGAAGAGACCATCACGGTTACACACGCGGTTGGTGTATTTTAATTAAGATCAACTTCGGGTTTTCTACAACCGGACATTAACAAATTCCCATCTGCCACATAACCGCGGGCACGGCTTTCGAAAGTTCAAACCCTGCAGGGGTGTCCCAACTTAGCCCATGATAAGCTCTCGCGATCAACGAAGGATATTCCTTCTCCCCGGGAAGACCCGATCAGTCTCGGAATCCCGGCTACAAGACATTTCGACAGCAATAAAACAAGTCCAGCAAAGCCGCCCGGATGTGCCGACAAATCCTGATAGGAGCTGCACATATCTCGGTCTCAGGGCACACCGGATGAGCAAGACGTCGGGTTGGCATAGACCCTGATTGCGCAGGGGGCGCTGGACATCGCTCGGTTTGGACTAGCACTTAGAGAAGCACTGGCCCGGGGGGGCTAAAATAAATATGACCCTTGAGTTAATTACTCCCAAGGGAAAAGTAGGTGGTCGTGAGGCAAATGGTAAAAACAATGTTGGGCCTCGCTGGAAAAGTCTTATTCAAAGCGAACTGTCAAGGGGGTCCCATAAATCACCCGACCGCGTTAGGGACGCAAAATCCGGGAACATAACACCGATATGACGGAAACTAGGGCGGCAAGAGTGGAACAAAACACCAGGCATAAAGCCGAGCCTTCCACCCTTTACCAAGTATATAGATGCATTAATTAAATAAGATATATTGTGATATCCCAACAAGTAAACATGTTCCAACCAGGAACAACATCCCCATGTTCCAACACGGAACAAACTTCATCTTCACCTGCAACTAACAACGCTATAAGAGGGGCTGAGCAAAGCGGTAACATAGCCAAACAACGGTTTGCTAGGACAAGGTGGGTTAGAGGCTTGGTTTGACAATATGGGAGGCATGACAAGCAAGTGGTAGGTATCGCAGCATAGGCATAGCAAAAGAGCGAGCAACTAGCAAGCAAAGATAGAAGTGATTTCAAGGGTATGGTCATCTTGCCTGAGATCCCGCAAGGAAGAAGAACGAGTCCATGAAGAAGACAAACGGACGTAGACGAACGAATCCTCACAACTCCAGAACGAAACCAAAGCTAATGAGAGAAGCAACCCGGAAAGAAACAAACAAACCACATAGTAAACAACCAACACATAAACATGGCATGATGCACAAACAAGAATGATGCATGTCCGTTTTAAATATGCATGGCATGGCAAAGTGCACAAACAATACTACAAATTAAGTGGAGCTCAATATGCAACGAGTTGCATATTGATAAAACACCACAACAAATATTTAGTTCGATCTTGTTTATGTACCCAACAATATTAAATGTTGATTAACATGGCAAGGGGTGAATCACAACAAAACTACCTATCTAGACAAGTTTAAATGAGGCCGGAACAGCAAGCAACAAGTCCGGTAAAACCCCATATGCATATTTCAAATTTGCTACTGTTCTGCCTAAAACATATTTTAATGTTTTTAAACAGGAAAATAAAGTGCAACATGTTAATCTATGCATTTTCGTACCCCATTTACATATAAAAATTATTTAAAACCGAGCTACGGTTATTTAGTTATGAATTAAATCATTTTAACATGGCATTTATGCAAAATAATGCAAACAGCAATTTAAACATTTTAAACATAGATGAAAGTTGCAAATTATTAATCTACACAAAATTTTAAGCAAGTTTCATATATATATATATATATCATTTTAATCTGATGCACGGTTCATGGGTGATTAAATGCATGAAGTCTAGGGACTAATCTGTAAAACTGCAATCTCTGGATAATGCCAAAATCGCAGAACTGGAAAAAAACATCTACGGGCCGAATCTGCGCTTGGGCCAACAGTGGAAGGGGGGGCGCAGGGGATCTGGTGCTCACCATGGGCCTTGGCCCGGGTTGGAAGCAGGGGAGGCCTGGCGCTGGCTGCGGGCCACTCAGGCAGATCGGGGCGAGGCAGGGCGTAGTCAACGCGGGCAGGACCCGGTCGAGCGAGGCGCTCACTGCTGCTGCTCGATTCAGGGAAGCAGAGGACGCAGCGACAGCGGGCTTGGCGAAGGGCGGCGCGACGAGGGACTTGGCGCGGCGATGGGGATCCGGCGGATCCAGTTGAGGATATGGCCGGAGGCAGGCGGGGAGCTGAGGCCATGGCGGCGGCATCCTGGTTCAAAGAGAGAGAGAGATAGTGAGACAAGAGGGGAAGGAGAGGAAAAAGGAAGGGCGGAGGGGAGCAGAGGGGCGGCCTGGTGCTCCGGTGGCTTGCGGTCGCCAGCGGCGGGGCTGGCCTGCTGCTGCTGCTTGGGTGGCAGGCGTCCACCGGTGAGGCAGAGGCGCGGGGACGAGGAGGCACAGCCTCGTGCGTTACCTCGGGCACACGGGCGTGGAGAAGGAGCTCGAGCTCCTGGTCGAGGAGGGCCGGCAAGAGTCATTGCAGGGCCGGAGGAGCTGAGGAGGGGCACAAGGAGACGGCGACCTGCTGGCTTCGGTCGGCGCGGACGAGGAGAAGGCAGGGCCTCGGGCGCGGGATCGGCGAGCGGCGCTGTTGCTCCCTGGTGCAGCACAAGAGCGGGAGAGAGAGATGTGAGGGAGAGACAGGGGAAAGAAGAAGCAGAGAGGAGGAGCAGAGGTCCTGGAGGGTCACCGACGATGGAGATGCCCCGGCTAGTGGTGCGAGGCGACGGGGATCGAGCTCCGCTCGGGAGCGAGGGGCGCGGGGTCTCCGTTCCCTGGCCGCTGGATCGATCCAGAGTGGCTGGTGGCAGCGGCGATTGGTTGGGCACGGAGAGCAAGAGGGATGATTTGGATTGGGGTTTGGCTGCTGGTAGGTGGGGATGGATCCCGAGGGAAAATGGCTGGCGGCGGCTCGATGGGACAAACTCCCTAGAAGTTAGGGTTTGACGATATATATAGTAGATGGTAGGTACGAGGGGCATTTGGTCCCTCCGATTTTAATCGGATGGCTGAGAAAATAAAGGTTGGGACGTTCAATTAAGAAAACGGAGATGTTTTGTAGACGTTAGGGGATGATCCGGACACAACGGTTGCGACAGTCTTGGTCGGGTTCGGGACGACTTTCGGACGCGCGCGCGAGGAGGGCCGCGGGCATAACCGAGAGAGGTTAGGTTGGGTATGGCGAATTGGGAAGAGCGGGTTGGTCTGAGAGAAGAGAGGAGAGATGCAGCCCGACACTGTTTCCGGAGACCGAAAACGTCCGACGTTAGACCGGCTATAATGCCGCTATATTTATTCGTTGGGGCGTCAAACAGACTCCGAATGCGATGAAATTTGGCAGGCGACCTACTGACAACAAAACAACATCGCACGCCAACTTTCGTCCCATTCCGAGAACATTTTCCGGCCACTTATAAAATAATATTTCGGACATGCCGCGGGCGCGTGCAAGTGTGTCTGGGCTCAGAACGGACAACGGAGAGAACAATGAGACCGGGACGGATGCAAGTTTTGAAAACATGATGATGCAATGCGGATGATGACATGGCAAGATGCGACACGCAAGCAAATGACAAAGCAACAACAGCGAAAAACGGGAGGACAACTGGCGCATCGGTCTCGGGGCGTTACAGTCTCCAACTCGAAACTTAGATTATCCATTCAATTCAAATATGGATCATTGAGCTACTACAAGCAAATACCATCATACGGTCCAATTCAAATGAAAGTCCAAATGTGTTTATCCTAAACATGATGACAAAAGCAAAAATGTGTATGTGTATGAATAAAGTGGATGATTATAAAGTTTGAACATGCCCGTATGTGTATATCTCTAGGTTTGATATATGAATTTGAAATCACGAAATCCTGGCTTAAAAAATGTACCTCCGTTTAAATGAATTACAAAAGCTAGTGATGGAGTCGAATTCCAAAATTCCAATCTTAGGTTTGTAATTCTGGTACATCAAGGTATATCACACATGTTCAAAAGTATCGTTATATCATAGTACAAACTGTGAAACAAATTGATCAACCATGAGTGCACAATATCTCAATTACGCTAAAGTCCCTCAAATATAGACACCTCACTCTTTATCTGAAGTCAACCCCCCCCACCACACACACATACACACAGAGAGAAGTCGTTCTCTCCCACAAACACCAACACACGAGCACATTAACACCCCTATCTCTTGTAAAGTCCGGACCCCAACTTAGGTCTCTATCACTTTGTCTCTCGGGCATGCACACATCTCTTATCTCACTCTCTAGGTCTCCCGCTATCTCTCTTACCCAAGCACACGCACTATGTAGAGTGTATATTTCCCATACACACAAAACGTCGCTCCAAACGTCTATCTCCCTAGTTATGTGGTTCTCGCGCACTCACCTCACACACCACCCCCACTGCAAACAAGCACACTTTGTCTCCTTGTGCACCACTCTCCTCTTTCTATCTCTCCCACATGCGGACCCGCCCCAGCTCCTTCCCTGTACACATATATGTCGTGACTCTTTGCATAGCTCCCTAATGTATAATCGTTCTCGATTCCGCACATTGTTCTCTACACCATCTATTCTAGATCTCTCATGAAGTCCCTATCACACACACGATGACTCGCTTCCCTTGGGTCTCCGTTCATAGGCCAATTTCGGACAACATCAACATTGTCTCCCTATCTATACGCCATTTATGGACACAAACGACCCCTCTCGCCCCCTCTCTTCCTCTCTCTCTCTCTCTCTCTCTCCGTCGCTAGCTCTCTCTTTCTATCGCTCTCACACCCCTCTCCCACACACACACTCGATGTCTCTTCCAAATAGTCCGCTCCCCCGCCCGCACCCGTGCTATCTCGCTACTACACATGTCACACCATTCCCCCTTCCCTTATACTAGGTTTACATCATCAGTGGTCTCTCTACTCCACATACACTCTCTCCCTCTCACACACAAACACGTGCACAAACACACACAGACACGCACAAACACCCATTTACCTGGATCCTCATCTCTCCTCATGTCGGGGAAAACTGATCCGCGAACACCTATGGGGACGGAGCCCCTTTTCGGTTCGGCAGGGGGCGGAGGTCGCACGAAGAGCGGATCGAGGCAGGACACACGAGCAGTTTACCCAGCTTCGGGCCGCACGGATGCGTAAAACCCTACTGCTGCTTGTCTGATTGTATTGAGTTCTTGCTCGGGAGCGCTGGGTGCTACAATACACTTGAGACCGAGCGTGAGTGTTCTTCTGGTACCCCTCCCCTTCTACGTTGCGCATGGGTCTCCTTTTATATGCTCAAGGGGTCACCGACAGGTGGCAACGTAGACAAGGGTAAAATTGGAAAAGTGCTGTAGTGGGTACAGCTATTTGTACAGTGGCTGTAAAGTGTATCATACCTAACTCTGACGGCAGGGGACAAGGGCATTAAATGCCCGTCTGTGTCGCCCAAACAGTGCAGAAAAGGGACCGTCAGGGACGCCACAGTTCGCCACGATGGCTATCTTGTCAGCGCCGCTTGCCACCGCATACCCCTGGCTGCACAGCCTCTCGCCACGTACGCTTGGAAGAGTCTCAGAGCGACACGTTGGTGGATGTGCTGGAGCGTAGGTACAGAGTGGTAGCTTGCCGCGGCAAATGCCTTGCCGCGGTCGTTATCTTGCCGCGCCCGGGAGCTTGTCGCTCATCGGGCCTCGCCGGGACGCGTGGCGCATCGTCGTAAATTCCTTGGGATGTCTCGGTGGGCCTTCCCGGCAAGCTCCTCTTGCCGGGGTCTTGCGCCTGGAGCGGCCTTCCCGGCAAGCTCCTCTTGCCGGGGCCTTGGTTGGCCTCCCCGGCAAGCTCCTCTTGCCGGGGCCTTGGTTGGTCTTCCCGACAAGCTCCTCTTGCCGGGGCCTTATGCCTTGAGTGGCCTTCCCGGCAAGCTCCTCTTGTCGGGGCCTTGTCTTCTTGGCTTGAATACTTTGTCCTTGAATGGCTCCAGAGGAACCACGAAGGACCTTGGCGGTCACCCGGCAAGCCTTGCCGCGGGGCGCTGCGACTGCCCGTGCACAAGTTCGGGATACTAGGGTACCCCTACTCTAGTACACCGACACCTCATGTCCGCATGTGTATCTCACACACTCACTCTCTAATTATGTATATGTGTCTCCACGTTACACAACACAAAGCCCCATGTACATGTCTCTCTCTATCCTCCACACACATAGACACAAAGAATGTGTTATCATTGCCTCAGTCTCTAACATATCACACACGCTCTCTCTCTCTCTCTCTCTCTCTCTCTCTCTCTCGCAAACACGCTCAACAAGGGTTTCCCCGTGAATAACTTACCGTCTATTCATGAACAGTCGTGGCAGTACGGCGAACACGAGGCGTGAAAAAGAATAAATCTACATGTGCTTAGACCACCTAGTATGACTACTAGGACTATAGCAAGCCAAAAAGCGCGCCACCGTCACCCCCTCCTTGTCGGCGACGGGAAAATCTTCGTTTTACACAGTTAAGAAGTCATTGTGCTAAGGCCCCACATGCCGAGGCGTTGAATAGAATGTAGATGCTAGTTTACGGAATGAAGTATCGATGATACGTTTGTATCTCCATACTTATATTTCTTCTCTTATAAAAAACCGAGTTGGTGATGATGGTACGTGTGCCATCTTGCAATATAGACCGTCCGATCTATATCTGACAGATGGAAATTAAACTAAAAGATACCCGCACCCCTCTCCACATTTGCAGACAAGGCCTTCCCTCGTTCATCCTTATCTCCAAAAAAACTCATTGTTGAGCAATTAAGAAAGGAAGCCTCTGGAACAAAATGGCCTGGTGGCCGCTGCGCACGTCGTCAATCCCCATGCCTCCGCTCAGTCCGACCACCAACCACCACCACACCCCACTCCTCTTCACCTTATCTCATATTTCTCGAGATATCATTAGTTTTTACACATGGGATTACTCCCGCAAGGGTCAATCACAACAAGTGTTTTATAAAAAAATGCATCTTGATGTTCCGTGCAATGCACGAATCTTGCTAGTACTCCTACACAAGACTAAGTTGGTGATGCTGGTGTGCCTACCATCCGTCGTTTCTGACCATTAGATCTACATCTAATGATTGTGAGGTAAGTTGTTGCCTTTTCTCACCGACATCCCACTTGTCTACCAATTTACAGAAAAACCCATAATTAGTATCTTAAAACCAACCACATCCCTCCCTGACCTCACCAAAACAGCCCAAGGAATATATTCTAATTGGAACATAATATATCTCTAGTGACATATGTATATCAAAATTAGAGTGTTTTGTACCAAGTTTGTGAATAAGTATTATTCTAATTATGATTCGTTGCAACGGACATGAACATTGCTAGTATTTCCAACCATGCATTTCTTTTCCTAGTATTCCATAGTTTCGAGTTTTCCATCAAGATATTAGTCACTCATGGTTGATATTTACTTTCAATCATGTACACATATGCACTATGTAACTAGCCTTGCTTATTGGCTTCCAAAGCTTAACTTTCACTCCTACTTACAATATGTAGAGTATTTAACAAAAAACTACCACTTTCAACCAGCCCTAGGAGGAATCTATTGTACAAAAAATAGCAAAAACATACCCAAAATTTCTTAATCCACGCCAAAAACTACCTAGTACTCCTACCGATTAGGTTCATTTAAACACATTTATGACAGGGTTGGCCCACATGTCCGTGCTGACGAGGCAGCTTAAACCAACACATTTTGTTTGACCGTTGACACGAGGGACCCACATCTAACCTTCTATCCTGTTATTCCTCCTCAAATCATTATTTTTCCTGAGCATTACTTCAAACAGTACTGATGCGTGTTCGTCGGTGGCGCCGGTGATGAGCAAGTTGGCCGCCGCTCCACCCGATGGGCCGGACGCCGCGCTGGCCTCCGCACGGGTTGGCAGGCTGGCCCGAGCATGACTCAGGAGCGAGCAAGCCGCCGCGCTGGCCTTCGCTCGAGCCAGATGGCTGGCCTTAGCGCGGCGCGCGCGAGCAAGCCTCCGCGCTGCCGTGCCAATCTAGCTAGCAAACCTTGCAGACAAGCAGCTGGACGGAGCTATCTTGGCTAGCTAGCGGCCGCGAGCGCCGAACGGAGCTGGCATCCGGGCTGCCGCAACATGGGCTCTGCACCGCCGGCGGTTTTGACCTCGCCTTCTGCCGGCGGTGGTAGCTGCGTCCCATGGCCGAGGATGACTAGGAGGACGGGCCGGAGGTAGGAGGTCACTCGAGGATTTTTGTTGGTAAGAGCATGTACAATGGTTGATAAGGTAGTCTTATCTTAAGTCTGCCACGTATGCAAGTGTTAGTAGTTTCTTGGCATTTTAGTGGTTTCTTGCATTATTAGAGCAAGTACAATAGAGCTGAGTCAGCAGGCTATAAGAAATAAACTACTACTACATGTTGGCTATAAGATGGGCTGTAGATGACATGGCACTGGCTTATAGCTAGCAGCTCGCTATACTATTAACCATGCTCTTAGGGGTTTCTTGTAAGGAACAATGTACGTACTACTAGCGACAAAAGGCGATTCTAGGTTGCGTTGTACTCCAACGAGTACTAATAGTGGTCGCGGGAGTGTATACCTCGTTTTGTGGGTTCGATCCCTGCCGAACGCACGGCGTCCTTTTTTTTTAAAATAGTATACTACTACACTTCGCTGCGAGCCAATATTTTACACGGGTAGTTTGAGTTTTGAAGTCAAACGGACGTGCGGCCCCACAATCTGGGTGCACTGGACAGCCTAGCCACGTGAATGGGGTTTCCTTCCCAGCATCCTGTGGCTCGCGTGCTCGCCCTAGCCGCACATCGCTTGCAGCTTCCAGCTAGTAGCATATTTAAACTAGCGCCTCCCAGTTAAGCCCGAGGAGCCGGAAAAGCTTGGCAGGGCATTGGGAACTGTGCAATATGGCTCTGTACGTAAAGTGCTCTACTACTACTCTGTAGCTTGGGGCGTTGCATGCATGGACTTCACTCCATTATCGGCTCTACTATAAAAGAAATTCCTCTTGACGTGTTTTTTTGAAAAGGAGGCAAAAGCTTTGCTTCATCTCATTCATAAAGAAGGAACTACTAACAAAGTTCGACGAGATCCATTACAGCTCCACAAATGGAAGCGAAAAGCCTAGTCTCGTTGTATGAAATAACTCAAATGTTCTGCCCCCGCAGTAACCGTCGTTGATAAACAGGCTGCTAGTGTGTGCGTGAGAGGAGCGGCTGAGTAGGCCATCTACGTGAGAGGAGCGGCTGAATAGAGCACCGAGAGTACCCACTAGGCCACTACGCAGGTGTACTTCCCCTGCATTGATAGTACAACGATGGCTCTAGAGAACAGTAGTACCCTCCACTTCCAACTGTAGCTCCTTGGCCCTAAGATTCAAGAGTTCAAAACTGGTGCACTATACAAGAGTAGACTAGAAGTACAGTACATCGCACTACTAGTTGAGAAAAGTAGTACTAGTACTTCTACAGTACGAGTATGTACTCCTCTGTCACATAATGTACGCCTTTTTTGACACTAGTTGGCGTGTACAAAAAATCGCAAAAACATACCCAAAATTTCTTAATCCACGCCAAAAACTACTACCTAGTGCCAAAAATTTCTTACCAGTGCTATTATTTACAGTATAATGCAATCCCATAACATTCCATAATGCTAGTACTAGTACTCCATGGTACCAAAAACTACTACCTAGTGCCAAAATTTTCTTACTAGTGCTATTATTTGGAGTAGTAAATAATAGCCTCACCCCTTCGCTGAGGAACGATCTATAGTTGGAAGGGACGAGGCCCTGCGGTTACTACGGTCTTATCTCCTCCTCGCCAGTTCCCCTCCCCTCGAAGAGAAGGCAGTTTGTCGCTGCTCCCATGGATTCGCTAGGCGGTTCTCCTCCTCGTCGGGGCTGGGAGACCTTGGACGACGATTCTCTGGGAGAAATCGCACGCCGCTCCGACGTCCTCACCGCCGCAAGACTCGGTGCTTCCTGCACCAACTTTTTCAAGACGCTGCTTAAACAGGCTTGGGAAAAGGCCATGCTTGTTGGTCATCCATGCGTCCTCGAGGAGAATGTTCTTCTATGGGACAATTCTTCAAACATTCCACCGCTCCCTGGCCATGGTTGCACGTTGACTCCGCTAGAGTTGACGACATTGAGAGGTAGTCGGATTTTGTCCGATGAGCAGGTCAGTAATGGAGTTTGATCATGTAGTACTTAGTTATTCCATTTCCATCCCGAAATTTTTTCGCTGCCCACCGTCTTATATATAGGTCTGGGTCGGTGCCAACGAAGGTTGGCTTGCATACCTCCGGCCGGATACCACCATGATTTTGCACAACATCCACAGCAGTGTGGCCGTTCTGGTAGACCCCTTCTCCACCATTGGGATCGGCCTTCCGGACTGGCTGGGCAAGAATACGTATGATGATGCCTACATGAGATTGAAGAAGATAGAAATTGTGGATCCGCCGACAAAGCGAGGCGGCTACGACGATTACTATCTCATCGCGGTGTTCGACATAAGGATTGCCATCAATGCAGGAGGCAGTAACGGCAGAGGCTGGCACATGTTGGCGGCGGCAGATTTGTACCCCTACACGTTCGAAGACGCCGTGCGCCATCTAGGCCGCATCTTCGCGGTGACAAGCCAGGGGACTTGTTTCATCTGGTTGACATCCTACGGTACGGGAGATTACAAACGGAATGCACAAACCATCATTTACATCCCTAACGGTACTCCATTATTTTGCAGGGACCAGTCATCCCCCGATCAAAATAAGATCGCCGATCCAGGATGTGCATTTGCATCCGCGATTTGGTCTAACCTGGAACCTTGTAGCTGACTTTGGCATATTGGGATCAACTATCTTAGCAGTCGTTACCCATGGTACCACTGATGTGCAACATGGTCACATAATCTACCACGATCGGACCATCACCATCTACCCAGGTATTCCATTTTTTAACCCTCTCGCCTTCTCTTTCATTGTTATACTAGTAGTATACTTTGTAGTACTAGTAGGAGTACTTTTTACCTTGGAGGACGCGTATAGCTAGCTAGGCCCTTGAAGACTTGAACCCACTAGCTGCCACCATTTTTGTTTTTCCATGTCTTACTATCTCATCCATGTTGCCAAGAGTGGCTATATATAATAAGCCGGTTATTTTACTTCCTCTATACCGGAGTAGTACTATTTGCTGCACAGTATTACTGACTGCCACATTTGAGCACAACATTATTATGCATGGACCTTGACTATGTACGTCACCATGTGTCCAGATCTGGGATGCCGCGTGTACCAGATGAACGGCGCCGAGTTCGACCCCCGTGATGCTACGTGGGTGCCGAGGAACACTCTTGGAGAGTACTCGCTTTTCATCGGGGACAGCTACCCCATTGTGAAGCGGATGCCACCTTCCGTGCACGACACGAAAGGCCTGCCGTTCATGAAGCATGGTTGTGTCTTCAGTGCGCACCGCCGGATGAATGACATGCTGGGACACACTGTCCCTGATTTATGCCGCTTCATCTTGGATGAGTCTCCATCGTGTGGAACCGGACTAGAAAGCTGCGACAATGATTTCCGTTGCCCACCGCTATGGATCGTGCCATCCATGAAGAACACCTGGGACTTGAACCTGGAGGAGGACATGTAGCCCATCTATAACGTGTAAGTGGAGTATGGTAATTGTGAACGGTAGCGCTGTGAATATACGTAGACTAGTCATGCACAAATTTGTCACATGAGTTGGAGATGAACTTGTGTAGCATACTGGCATTTATCCTTTAGAATTTATTACTAGTAAATGTGTTATGTGTACGTGCAACTTGTGTGGTTGTCGCAGGGCTCCAACACGCTCTTTGAGAAAAAAAAAGGTGGCACAACTTTGGATATACGTGACATGGCGGCATCATAAAGTAGCATCGTTCGCTATAGTTGTACTAGTACACTCCTACTAGGACGACAACTCCTATAAAACCTTGCGCTTGGCTCTTTGCCTCTTCGGGAG
Organism: Aegilops umbellulata; assembly: GCA_032464435.1. NCBI lineage: Eukaryota > Viridiplantae > Streptophyta > Magnoliopsida > Poales > Poaceae > Aegilops > Aegilops umbellulata. Next base: position 349,599,217 of record CP136056.1, read on the forward strand.
GTTCAACAGTTCATACTCGTGTGAACCTTGCACTTGGCTCTTCGCCTCTTCGGAAGGTCCAACAATGATGATACTACAATACAATATGCTTCTGGCAATCTGACACCGATTGAACTGCTGCATGTCCATCGCGAGGGTGAGGGCGAGGGAGAGGGAGAGGGAGAGGGCGCTGTAGTGAAAACCCTCTCCTCATCCTGCGGACCACCGCGCGCGTGGGCGAGGGAGAGGCGTAGTAAGCAAGCTTCTCCTCGCTCGGCGAGTTGACGGGGCACATCAAAGCAGTACTAGTACTAGTAGTAGTAGTCCATACTGCGTCCTTTCCGATTAATATGGCTTAATTTGAAACGAGAAAAATACACTGGCGGTCAACGTATGTAATAGCACGCTCTTTACGGTCACTATATATAGTTTTGCAGCGATTATGCGATCACTAGCTCATCGTAGAGCACCGTATTGCACCCTACTGACCGGCCACATAGTCGACGTGGCACTTTGTTGACTGGTTAAATTGTCACCTGGTTTCTGGGTCCCACCTGTCAGTTGGCAGAGCAAAGAAATCAGTTAAACAAAACTTTACGCAGGCGCGACACGAGTCCAACCCTTGCGCGCGAACCGCCCTGGCTGTGTATGTGAGTGCATGCACGTGTCCTCCCTCGGTCTTCCAAGAAAGAGTGTACTACATGATGTACATCTACACTTCCAATGCATTTAGCCTTTAATCTAAATCGATATTGATTGACTAATGCACCAACTTGTGCTGTAGGTATAGGCTACATGTCTATCCTTAATTACAGCATGCAACGGCCTTCATTTAATCTTCTTATCTCAATGGTAGCATGCACACATAAGTCTGCTACTTTTGGGCGTTAATTATGCCCTGGTCAATGTGTAAATCTCTAAATGTACAGTCTTTCACGAACGTAGGGAGTAGGTTGAGCACTTGAGTGTGAGCGTGTGTGTTGCATCGTGTGCTGTGTGCCGCATGGGTGCGTGAGTGTTGCGTGCGTCCATGTGTACGTGTGAGTGTTGCATGTTGCATGCACGCATGCATGCATGGGGCTTACTCCCTCCCATTGACCTGTTCATATTTCAAGCTTCCTCTGTTCCCTCCATATGGTGATACTCCCTCTGTTCCCAAATAGTATGGAGTAAAAGCCTCCCTCTGTTCCCAAATACGGAGTATTTGTTTTTCTACAAATTTCAACAAGTGACTAGGTACGGAGCAAAATGAGTGAAGTGAGTGTAGAGGCATAGGGATACTGTAGAAAGGAAGTCCTCGCGATCCATTTATTCCCCATCTCGGTCAGAGAGAACTATTCAACTAGTCTTCGCAGTGAAGTGACAATACACACTGCAGCAGATGGGACACGTAATTAATAAGCTGAACCGGCGTGTTGGTGTTACTAAATCAGCCTTACCCAGTACTGCCATCATGTTTGCCAGTAGAGCACGCTTCCGCAAATACGCCTACGCACCTCTGTCCTCCATTAACTGACATATGAGCCCTATTGTGGTAGACCCACATGTCATCGGTGTAACTATTTACACTCCGAAGGACGGTATATCCTGCTAGTAGTACTAGTAGAATTGAGATTGAATGCACTTTCTTCCCTGTCTTCCACTCTTCTTCCTCCTCTCTTCTTCTTCCTCCTCTCTTCCCCATCGTCGGCCGCACACCATTTACCCCCGCTCACTGCTCGCCCGCCCGCGCCATCTTCCTTGGTAGCTCGCGCGTACCATATCCCCCCGCTCACTGCTCGGCCACACGAGGAGAAGCTTCTTCGCTCGCCCGCCCGAATCCACTTCCCCGCTGGCTCGCCGGCACCGAAAACCCCAATGGCAGAACCGACTGACACACAGAGCCGCGATAGGAATTCCCTCCCCAATGTTCTCTTGGAGCAAATCTGTAGTCGTATGGACCTACTCAGCACCGTCCGTCTGGCCGCATGCTCGGTGTCTTTGTACCGTCTACTCGTCTGCAACCGGCCGGCTCTTTTCAAGACACCCTGCTTGCTGATGCATGATCCTCGCAGGTGGCCCAGACACCGACTTGACGATCCTACGGAGGTTGTCGTGGTGCCCCTCGACATGCTACCACTACCCGTCCACCTGTCCTTCATGCGCGACCACTACTGGACGGGCATGAAGGCCAACTGGATCGTCCTCATCCACCACTCCGGTAGTCCGCGGCGTCTCGTGGATATCTACACCCAGCGAGAGATCACCCTTCCATCGTTGGATACACATGTTATTGTTATGACCACACATGTTATTGTTAGAGTTGATATGAGAACAATTGGCATATAATGATTGTTAGAATACATATTATGAGCATAACATCATGATTGCTATATGTTACTCTCGTTTACAAGATTTTTATAACAACGCATGTTATTGCTTAGAGTTGATATGAGAACAGTAGTAGTAAGTGCTATGGTAGAATATGAGTAGGCGCTGTCATAGCTGTTTTCCTCTCATTGTTACATGATGTTTGAACCATGACATATTGCTAGAATATGAAAGCCATTGGCTTATTTTTTAAAACTTGGGGTATGATTATGACCACGGCATTGCAATTCTCTGTCTATGATATGTGTCACTGTTATAATAATCTTAATTCCACACATACTCTGAACATGATTGTTTATTTTTGTCCTTTTGGTCTCCAATTTGAATTGTTGCAGCAGACACAAATGCGTTGGCCTTCATGATTCCTGGACCAGGAATCATGCCAGCCATATATATATCAGTTAGGCTTCAAGTGCGTACTTGTTAGTTAAACCTATGTATAAATTGTGACACTAAATACGACTAGTAAGTAGTACAGTAGCAGTACTAGTATACATCGGTCAAATTATTCATCATGTCCACACATTGAATTGACGTGACAACACGCTGCGCGTGAGGTGACACAAGAATCCCGGCGGCGTGTTCGGGTATTCTGGACTTCAGATTTGGAGTACCACTTATCTGTCAAAATATTTCATCATTCACTTAAAACAGTCGATTGATCATACATTGAGTACCATATAACTGGAATTACCGATGCAAGTCGAAGAAGGATTGGCCCGTGCTGCCGGCTGGCGTCAAGTTCGATCCCATGGATCAGGAGTTGATCGAGCACTTTGAGGCCAAAGTGAGTGCTGATAGCGTGAGATTCCAGTCTCTCATCGATTTGTTCATACCAACCATCGACAGCGAGCACGGCATATGTTACACCCAACCTGAGAAACTTCCAGGTAAGACACTGATCGGCCGTCTACTTGCACAAACATATTCCTTTGTTTATAGCTCTATTTTTCTTTTTAGACGCAGACCTGGTGAAGCAATTACAATTTGACAGTTAATAAAAAGTGAAACAAGTGACTGTAACATGCCAAAGATGTTATGAAAATGCCAACTAGGTACACTAAAACCTGTATTCCACAATACTGCAGGTATCACACTGAGTGGCCTAAGGAAGCATTTCTTCCAGCGCAATTCCAGGGCATTCAAAAGGGGCGCGTGGACGCGTCGCAAGATACAGTCGGAGTGCGGCATGCACGCGATGTGGCACAAGACCGGCAATACCTTGCCGGTGATGGTCAACGGCCGGCAGACGGGCAGCAAAAAAGGTTCTGGTGCTGCACACAAACAAGAACTTCGACCAGCAGAGGACCAACTAGGTGATGCACCAGTACCACCTCGGGCACCTGGAGCAAGAGAAGGAGCGGGAGCTGGTCCTCTGCAAGATTTTCTACCAGACGAACACTAGGGCTAGGAGTAAAAATATTATAAGTTAGTTTGGTATTGGTAGTTGTACTACCTTGTCGTCCGCAAATTGGTATTGTTGTTAACGATCTTTTGGTATGAACTTGCATTTGCTTCCAACCATCATGCCGAGGGTTGACATGGATATAAAGCTGAATCATTTGTTTCGAAACGAATTTTCAGGCACCTGATTTTTATTTGATGGGTAGCATAAGCACCCGCCATTCGAATTCCCAGTTCTCCAATTTTTTTGAAACAAGTGCATGCACTTATTATCACGATAAAAAAACAATATCCGTGTTGGATCCCAGTTATCAGTCTGTAATTGCAGAATTCTCTCGTTTATTGAGCACGTATATTGTTTTTTCAGGTCGAGCAAGTTTCAACTAGGCTGTAGATTACCCAGTGTTGTTTTGTTTTTAACAGGCCCAACCCATGACGACAACGGGGCACAAAGATCCAGCAGGTATCTATTGGCCTCTGGCCCGCCAGCGTTAGTTATATTTTGTCTTACAACATCCGCAGGCAGTTTTTTTACTGAATCAAACACACAGCCCAGTTCTATTTTCTCTTGAAACGCATGTCCTACATCCGTTTTCTAATCTCTACCTATAGTTTTACTAGTTCATATACACGTATCATTATATTGAAAACACATAAAATTCCCTTTTCATATTTACATCCTTATTTTTGTTGTTTTTTCCCACCCAGCGCTGATATTTTTACCGTTGGTTTTCCCTTAAACCAACTAAATTGTCCCACGTCTTATTTGCTTACGAAAACAAAACGATTTTTTTGGCAAATCAATAAGTTCTTAAAAAAATATTTAGCATTTCGGGATTACAACAGTTCGGACTCCACCGGAATATGCAAAATAAGGTTGGACTTTTTGACCGTGGTCCTGGGCAGAAAATGGGCTGTAATAAATTACTTAAGAATTAGCAAATGGGCTGCAAATTATAGAAAATAGCAAATGGGCTTTATGTTGTCTGCCACGGATTTGGAGGCTGACTTGTGGGCCTACTAAGTTCATGCGTACACAAGGTTTCTCAAAAAAGAAACTTAGTCAACAATCGACTCTACCAGCGTCAGACCATTAGATGTCAATCTAACGGTAATCGTGTTTCTTCAGTCTCTGATCTTCCTGCCCCAGCCGCCCAAACCAGCGCCGTCGGAACCGCCTGCATCCGCCTCCCGTGGCCGGCAGTGCTACCGGGAAGGCCTCACGGCCCCATCATACTCGCATCCTTGGCCTGTCTATCCCTCTATTCACCCACACCTCCTGTTATTTTTCGGTGACGGTAGCCGAACCAGTCAACCCGCGTACTCTCCACCGCGTGGGCAGCCACTGCCGTGTCTTCCCCGGCTCCGTGTCGTTCCCTTCGTAGGCCTCGCCGTCGTCCACCACCCTGGTGCTCTCGGCGCAGCATGGTCAACGATGTCCATCCAACGGCCGTAGTGCTTCTTCAACCTCTGGTCTTCTTGCCCCAGCCGCCCAAAGCAGCGCCGGTCGTGCCGCATGCTCCTGCCTCCCGTGGCCGGCTGTGCTGCCGCGGAGGCCTCACCGTCCCCATACTACTCCCACCGCTGGCCAGGCCATCCGTCCACTCACCACTCCCCCTATTATTCTGCGGCGATGGCAGCCTCACACCGCAGCCGAACCAGTGAACGCTCGTACTCCTCTCCGCGTGGGCACCCACTGCCGCGTCTTCCCCGGCTCCGCGTCGTCCCCTTCCTAGGCCTCGCCGTCGTCCACCGCCGTGGTGCTCTCGGCGCGGCGTGGTCAATGTGATCAACGACCGACTTCCATCGGAAGAGTACTATACGTGGAGAGGCTGACAGCTGGGTCCACGGCAGCCGCAAGGAAGTGCCTCGTTATTACGCGGAAAATAATTTTTCCTCCACCTGACAACGGGGACCCACCGGACGGGCCACTAGTATTTTGCGAAAAAAATCATTTCCCCCTGACTGCTGGGACCCACCGGACGGGCCACCGTATTTCGCGAAAAAAAGTTCCCCCTGCTGTTAGCTCGGACCCACCGGAAGTGCCTCCTTATTACGCACAAAAAAATGAATACTCCCCCGGCTAGCTGGGACCCACCTTGCTGGGAGGCTGACTTGTGGCCTACTAAGTTGACGGGGACGAAGGGCTTTGTCAACTTAGTCAATATGAACGATTCTAGCTCCAGTGACCATACGATGTCCATCCAATGGCCGTAGTGCTTCTTCAACCTCTGGTCTTCTTGCTCCAGCCGCCCAAAGCAGCGCCGGTCGTGCCGCATGCTCCTGCCTCCCGTGGCCCCTGTGCTGCCGCAGAGGCCTCACCGCCCCCTACTATTCCCATCGCTGGTCAGGCCCTACGGCAACGGCAGCCTCACACCGTAGCCGAACCAGTGAACCCTCGTAGTCCTCTCCGCGTGGGCTTCCACTGCCTTGTCGTCCCATTCCTAGGCCTCGCCGTCGTCCACCGCCATGGTGCTCTCCATGCGGCGTGGTCAACGTGGTCAAGGAAGGACTTCCATCGGAAGAGTACTGTACGTGGAGAGGCTGACAGCTGGGTCCATGGCCATAGCCTAGTTTTTTTGTGATTTGCCAAGTAAGTCTTTTTGTCAGGCCTGTTGGGCTGCAAATCTTTCAAGACGAGGAGAGATTTCATTCGGCTGGCCGAGAAAATGGCCCATCAGTAATGAGAAATGGGTTGTACATTTTTAAAACACATCAAACCGGCAATTAGTTTCAAATATCATTTTTTTCATTTCAAGATTTTAAATTACATTAATTTTTATGCATGGAGAATTCGTTGGATTTTATATTGATATACATTTATTTTTAAAATCAGTTTGAATGTGAGTCAAAATTTTGGGATTAACAACAGTTCGGACCGCACCGAAATATGCAAAATTTCGTATAATTTTTTAACCGTTGCCACAATATGGGCTGTAATGCTAACAAAAAGAATATGGGCTATAAAAAACCTTAATAATTAGCAAATGGGCTGTAAATTATTAGAAATAATGGCAGATGGGCTGTATGCTGTTTTCCAAAGATTTGAGGCTTTCCTAAAAAAAGGTTGATGCACAAGCACTGACTGTTGGATGTCCATCCAACGGCCGTCGTGCTTCTTCAATCTCTGCTCTTCCTGCTCCAGCCGCTCAATCAAGCGCCGGCGGGACTGCCTGCTCCCTCCTCCTCGTGGCCGGCTGTGCTGCCGCGCAGGCCTCACGGCCCGACCGTACACCCATCGCTGGCCTAGCCATCCCTCTACTCACCCACACCTGCTATTATTCTCCGGCGATGGCAGAAGAACCAGTAAACCCTCGTACAGTCGTACTCCCCTCCGCGTGGGAAACAACTGCTGAGTCTTCCCTGCCTCCGTGTCGTCCCCTTCCTAGGCCTCGCTGTCGTCCACCGCCCGGGTGCTCTCGGCGCGGCGTGGTCAACATGCTCAAGGAATGACTTCCATCGGACGTGGACTGTACGTGGAGAGGCTGACAGTTGGGTCCACGGCCGCAGTAATGAAGTGCCTCCTTATTACGCGGAAAATAATGATTCCTCCACCTGACAGCTGGGACCCACCGGACGGGCCACTGTATTTCGCGAAAAAACGTTTCCCGCTGACTGTTGGGACCCACCAGCTACATCTTCGCATGCAAGGAAGTGCCTGACAGTCGGGACCCACCTGGTCGAAGCGTACGTAGCGTTGTCATTCTGGTCGCGAACATGTACGTACATATATACTAGTCGATGTAGAGGCACGCACGTGTCGTAGTAGAGGCGCGCACGTAGCATGTACACGTACGTACATTGGCCAGGGTGCAAGAAAGAAAATATGGCCACATATGTGTACATACGGGCGGGGTCTCGAACGCCTACTCGCGCATACGTACAGCCAGGGCTCGTGTACATGGTTGGGTCGGAACGGAGAAACAACGTCGTCGTCGTGTTCATGGGGAGGCAACGGAATGCGTCGTGTTCATGGGGAGGCAACGAAATGCGTCGTGTTCATGGGGAGGCAATGGAATGCGTCGTGTTCATGGGGAGGCAACGGAATGCGTCGTGTTCATGGGGAGGCAACGGAATGCGTCGTGTTCATCGGGAGGGCTTGGACGGAACAGGCGATGGAAACGAGGCCTGGCGTATCGCAGAACGGACGAAACGACCTTGTGTTCGACCGGCCACGTTCGAAACGGGATCCTATTCATCGGGAGGGGTCCGGCGTACCGCAAAACGGAGGAAACGGACCTCCTACGGTTGAAACAGGGGTCCTGTTGATCGGGAGGGGTGTGGCATACCGCAAAACGGAGGAAACGGACTTGAGTTGGAGCGCTACGGTCGAAACGGGGGTCCTGTTCATCGGGAGGGGTGTGGCGTACCGCAAAACGAGACTCCACGGGATACTGTTCATCTCCACCGTCGACCCCCTCCAGCCTCCACGAGCTACTGTTCATCCACCGTCGACCTCCTCCAGCCTCCACCTGCGACTATTCATCCACGGGCTCCTGTTCATCCAGCCTCCACCGCGCGCTACTCCACCGGCTACTGTTCAACCAGCCCTCTCTACGGGCTCCTGTTCAACCACCCCTCCACGGGCTACTGTTCATCTTGCCCTCCACCTTCTACTGTTCATCCAGCCCTCCACACCACGGGGTCCTGTTCATCCACCCCTCCACGGGCACCCCTCCATCGTCTACTGTTCGTCTAGCCCTCCACCACACCACGGGGTCCTGTTCATCCAGAGGCAACACCACCGCTCACTGTTCACCCAACCCCCCCCCCACCGCCCCCGCAACACTCACTATTCATCCAGAGGCAGCATCGATCGGCTTGAGTAAGCAGCAGTAGTGAAGGAATCGCTTGATAGGGTTCAGTTAACAGCCATCGATCGATCGCTCGGGTTTAGTAATGCATAGCCTGCAGTGCAATCGCTCGGGTTCAGTTATAGCCCAACGCCTCGCTCGGGTTCATTTAGAGCCAACGCCTTGCACACACGCGCGTACGTGTACGAGAGAAACGCGCATCGCTTGGCCCCCGACCTCCCACTGTAACCGGGAACTTCCCGAAATTTTCCTTGCCCTTGATTCTACCACAGGTTTTCCCGTCATGGACGGCCCAAAGAATGTCATGCAGCTGCGTCTCCCGCCCGCCCAGGACGAAAAGCCCATTTTCTGTCATGATTTTTTGTCATAGAAGTAGGAGCCCACCACATCTATGATGATAACGGGTTTTGTCACAATTATCGTCATAGAAGTGTCATATGTATGACAGAATTTTTTCGTTCGGCCCAAAATGTCACGGATGTGTCTTTTTTTGTAGTGCAGATATCCGTGTCGTCACAAAAAACCGCACAAGGGAGATGTGGTCGTTTAGAAGATCCCGTATACACTGCATGCGGCCCGAAAATATCATGGGTACTGTCGTGGAAATTGTCAAGGCAGATGTCCTAGTGTGAGGACTTAGTCGTGAGGCCAACACATCTTTGTAGTAGCTTGAGAGGGGTTGAGCGGAATTGAGAGACGCAACACAAGACAAGGATTTAGACAGCTTCGGGCACCGAGAAACATCATCCGGTAATATCCCGACATGCTGTTTGTGGCTAGATCTCATTCTACTCATGAGAAAGTCACCGCATAAGCCGGCTCCCCCTTTGTGTCTAGCCCTAGAGATTATTTCTTCTTGCTTGTCCCTCTTTGGGGAGCCCTGCCCCTCCTTATATAAGTTGAAGGGGCGGGTTAAATGTGGAGTCCTATTAGGATTGGGACTAGTCTACCTTCTAATATAGACCGGCTACAAGTCCGAGTCTTAACTCCTTGTAAGGTAAATATTCTTCACGCCTTTCCTCTTAAACCGTCCTACAATTAACATAAACCGGCCTTATGGGCCTTGGGCCTTGTCATCCGTCTGTCCCGCCCGCTGGGTTACCAGTGAGTCATAATGTTCACGCAGGTTGCTTGTAAACCGTCTGGTCAGGGCGGGTCGCTAGTGAATCGCCAAGTGTCAACCGGGTCTCAAGCAAACCGCCAAGTCCGTCCGGGTCATATTTCCGGCCGGGTCATACCGCGGGGTATATCCCCGACATTAGCCCCCAGTTTAATTTGGATTTATCCATGTTAAACTAATCCTGTAAAACAAACACAAGAACAACTTTGACAAGTTGTACTCCAGGTTAAAAATTCTTGTAAACCGGCACCTGATCATCTTTAAGTCCTTGTCATTTCCTTCTTGATACATGCCCATGAACTCATAGCAAATCTCCTTTAGTAGATACGTTCAAACTTTGTGAATGCAAAAAATATAGATAGTTCTTTTGAGAAATCCGGGTCAATAAGCCAACTTCATAGTCAATTTGCTGACATTGGTCTCTTGTAGAGAAATATTGTAAGAAATAATCCACTTGAATCGGTTTTCAAAGCACCGGCTTAAAAAATATTGGTCTTGAAATACTCATCTGACTTTCAGCCGGCTTGAAGATGTAAAACTTGCCAATTTATCATTACCAAAATTGCTGGGTTATAAAACAGACGATGCTGGGTCATAATTGTTGTTGACACCGGGTCATGTAATTGATCTTCCTGATTTACTCAAAACTGATAATTTGAAGACGTTCCTCCTTTATATGCATAATACCTGTAGCCCCCAAGTCTTGAGTAGAGCAAAGTGAGCATTCCACATATCTGTAGATTTACTCCATGTTTGTTCATCTCAATCACTAGTCAGAACTGAGTATTCCACATATGTAGCCCCCAAGTGCCGGGTTGTCATGCTTGCAGCAACCTGGGACTTGAAATTGCCCGATGCTCAAAAAACTTCAACTAGTGTAGCCCCCAAGGGTCGGGTCATTATGCAATAATGAGCAAGGACTATATAAATATGATCATTTAGATTTGAACAACAACGTGTAGCCCCCAAGGGCCGACTCAGTAAGATAATATTGAGCTGGGACTTTATATATACTTCATTGAAAATAAAATCATATGATGTAACCCCCATCATGGGGCTTGAACCCACGTCCACAAGGTTAAGAGCTTTGTGCTTTACCAACTGAGCAATAAACCTTTCAATATAATGGACTAAAGCTTGTGTACCTTAAATTTTTTGACAGAAGCAATTGGTAGCCCCCAAGGGCCGGCTCATTACACTGTGATGAGCCGGGTCTTCAATAAGGTGAGCAAAAAATGACTTTGCATTAGCCCCCAAGTGTCATGGTGCATGCTTGCAGCGACATGAGACTTGCATATTTGATGTAATCGCAAATTGAATAATGTAGCCCCCAAGTGCCGGGTCGTAAGCCTGCAGCGACTCGGGACTATTCCTTCAATTGTAGAATAAATCATATCCATTGATAATATAATAGCCATTGCGCTAAAGCGACTTTGAAAACCTTAATCATAATACTGGTTATTGATAACCATAATAAAATCCAGCCATGTTGGCTATTTGAATATTGGAATAATATAATCCAATGATTTATGAGCGCATGATTCGAATGACGCAATCCAAATACATACTGGTGACTTATAGTCCCAAGCCAGGCCGGGTTAATAAACACCAGATAATTTTTCATCATATTGGCGACTTATAGTCCAAAGCCAGGCCGGTTTAATAAACACCGGATAATTTATCATCATACTGGCGACTTATAGTCGAAAGCCAGACCGGGTCAGTAAACACCGGATTAACATAAACCTCATCAAAATAAACCGCCAGAAGAAAGTTTTCAGAAGAAAACATGCAAAAAGGCGAGGCTTTTCATGGGCTGCGAGGCCACTGAGTTAAATCATTTTGCAAAGCCTTATAAGATGGACCTCACATTAACCAATCGTCATTTTGACTATGACAAGTTCAGGGTCTTTATAAGATTGACTTGTCAAAAGTTCGACGGGTCTTACAGGATTACCTAGGCGGAGTGGCTTACTTAAAGGCAGGATAACCTGGGGTTTTAGGTGAATACACCTGGCTTCCAAGCCTTGCTTTTATAGCCAATTACAAGGTTATAGACTCTTGGTTCTTGTAGAAGCAAAGAGCCCCCGAGCAATATTTTGAGCTGTGCTCAATGGGTGCCTATGTTTGAGTTGTGCTTTTGCAACACTCTCTTTGGCCCCTTTTGACTTTTCTGAGAACTCGAACTTTGCGAGAGATATTTCTTCTTGAACCGGATGTTAAACTGGATATTGAGAGCTTCAAAGCTTTGTGGGAGACATCTTTCCCTTGAACCGGTTTTTAAAACAGAATCTTCATTTTCAGCCAAAAATTTTCTGACGACCTTTAAGCTCGAACTTGCGAGAGATTAATTCTTTTTGAGCCGGAAATTCACTACTAGAAAAAGGGCTGCTAGTGGCGCACCTGTAGTAGTGAATTTCCGGCTCAAAAAGAATTAATCTCTCGCAAGTTCGAGCTTAAAGGTCGTCCGAAAATTTTTGGCTGAAAATGAAGATTCTGTTTTAAAAACCGGTTCAAGGGAAAGATGTCTCCCACAAAGCTTTGAAGCTCTCAATATCCGGTTTAACATCCGGTTCAAGAAGAAATATCTCTCGCAAAGTTCGAGTTCTCAGAAAAGTCAAAAGGGGCCAAAGAGAGTGTTGCAAAAGCACAACTCAAACATAGGCACCCATTGAGCACAGCTCAAAATATTGCTCGGGGGCTCTTTGCTTCTACAAGAACCAAGAGTCTATAACCTTGTAATTGGCTATAAAAGCAAGGCTTGGAAGCCAGGTGTATTCACCTAAAACCCCGGGTTATCCTGCCTTTAAGTAAGCCACTCCGCCTAGGTAATCCTGTAAGACCCGTCGAACTTTTGACAAGTCAATCTTATAAAGACCCTGAACTTGTCATAGTCAAAATGACGATTGGTTAATGTGAGGTCCATCTTATAAGGCTTTGCAAAATGGTTTAACTCAGTGGCCTCGCAGCCCATGAAAAGCCTCGCCTTTTTGCATGTTTTCTTCTGAAATCTTTCTTCTGGCGGTTTATTTTGATGAGGTTTATGTTAATCCGGTGTTTACTGACCCGGTCTGGCTTTCGACTATAAGTCGCCAGTATGATGATAACTTATCCGGTGTTTATTAAATCGGCCTGGCTTTGGACTATAAGTCGCCAATATGATGAAAAATTATCTGGTGTTTATTAACCCGGCCTGGCTTGGGACTATAAGTCACCAGTATGTATTTGGATTGCGTCATTCGAATCATGCGCTCATAAATCATTGGATTATATTATTCAAATATTCAAATAGCCAACATGGCTGGATTTTATTATGGTTATCAATAACCAGTATTATGATTAAGGTTTTCAAAGTCCCTTTAGCGCAATGGCTATTATATTATCAATGGATATGATTTATTCTACAATTGAAGGAATAGTCCCGAGTCGCTGCAGGCTTACGACCCGGCACTTGGGGGCTACATTATTCAAGTTGCGATTACATCAAATATGCAAGTCTCATGTCACTTCAAGCATACACCATGACACTTGGGGGCTAATGCAAAGTCATTTTTTGCTCACCTTATTGAAGACCCGGCTCATCACAGTGTAATGAGCCGGCCCTTGGGGGCTACCAATTGCTTCTGTCAAAAAATTTAAGGTACACAAGCTTTAGTCCATTATATTGAAAGGTTTATTGCTCAGTTGGTAAAGCACAAAGCTCTTAACCTTGTGGACGTGGGTTCAAGCCCCATGATGGGGGTTACATCATATGATTTTATTTTCAATGAAGTATATATAAAGTCCCAGCTCAATATTATCTTACTGAGTCGGCCCTTGGGGGCTACACATTGTTGTTCAAATCTACATGATCATATTTATATAGTCCTTGCTCATTATTGCATAATGACCCGACCCTTGGGGGCTACACTAGTTGAAGTTTTTTGAGCATCGGGCAATTTCAAGTCCCAGGTTGCTGCAAGCATGACAACCCGGCACTTGGGGGCTACATATGTGGAATACTCAGTTCTGACTAGTGATTGAGATGAACAAACATGGAGTAAATCTACAGATATGTGGAATGCTCACTTTGCTCTACTCAAGACTTGGGGGCTACAGGTATTATGCATATAAAGGAGGAACGTCTTCAAATTATCAGTTTTGAGTAAATCAGGAAGATCAATTACATGACCCGGTGTCAACAACAATTATGACCCAGCATCGTCTGTTTTATAACCCAGCAATTTTGGTAATGATAAATTGGCAAGTTTTACATCTTCAAGCCGGCTGAAAGTCAGATGAGTATTTCAAGACCAATATTTTTTAAGCCGGTGCTTTGAAAACCGATTAAAGTGGATTATTTCTTACAATATTTCTCTACAAGAGACCAATGTCAGCAAATTGACTATGAAGTTGGCTTATTGACCCGGATTTCTCAAAAGAACTATCTATATTTTTTGCATTCACAAAGTTTGAACGTATCTACAAAAGGAGATTTGCTATGAGTTCATGGGCATGTATCAAGAAGGAAATGACAAGGACTTAAAGATGATCAGGTGCCGGTTTACAAGAATTTTTAACCTGGAGTACAACTTGTCAAAGTTGGTCTTGTGTTTGTTTTACAGGATTAGTTTAACATGGATAAATCCAAATTAAACTGGGGGCTAATGTCGGGGATATACCCCGCGGTATGACCCGGCCGGAAATATGACCCGGACGGACTTGGCGGTTTGATTGAGACCCGGTTGACACTTGGCGATTCACTAGCGACCCGCCCTGACCAGACGGTTTACAAGCAACCTGCGTGAACATTATGACTCACTGGTAACCCGGCGGGCGGGACAGACGGATGACAAGGCCCAAGCCCAGAAGGCCGGTTTATGTTAATTGTAGGATGGTTTAAGAGGAAAGGCGTGAAGAATATTTACCTTACAAGGAGTTAAGACCCGGACTTGTAGCCGGTCTGTATTAGAAGGTAGACTAGTCCCAATCCTAATAGGACTCCACATTTAACCCGCCCCTTCAACTTATATAAGGAGGGGCAGGGCTCCCCAAAGAGGGACAAGCAAGAAGAAATAATCTCTAGGGCTAGAGACAAAGGGGGTGCCGGCTTATGCGGCGACTTTCTCATGAGCATAATGAGATCTAGCCACAAACAGCATGTAGGGATATTACCGGATGATGTTTCCCGGTGCCCGAAGCTGTCTAAATCCTTGTCTTGTGTTGCGTCTCTCAATTCCGCTCAACCCCTCTCAAGCTACTACAAAATGTGTTGGCCTCACGACTAAGTCCTCACACTAGGACATCTGCCTTGACAATTTCCACGACAGTACCCATGCATATTTTCGGGCCGCATGCAGTGTATACGGGATCTTCTAAACGACCACATCTCCCTTGTGCGGTTTCTTGTGACGACACGGATATCTGCACTACAAAAAAAAGACACATCCATGACATTTTGGGGCGAACGAAAAAAAATTCTGTCATACATATGACACTTCTATGACGATAATTGTGACCAAACCCGTTAACATTATAGATGTGGTGGGCTCCTACTTCTATGACAAAAAATCATGACAGAAAATGGGCTTTTCGTCCTGGGTGGGCGGGAGACGCAGCTGCATGACATTCTTTGGGCCGTCCATGATGGGAAAACCCGTGGTAGAAGCGAGGGCGAGGAAAATTTCGGGAAGTTCCCGGTTACAGTGGGAGGTCGGGGGCCAAGCGATGCGCGTTTCTCTCGTACACGTACGCGCGTGTGTGCGAGGCATTGGCTCTAACTGAACCCGAGCAAGGCGTTGGGCTCTAACTGAACCCGGGCGATTGCACTGCAGGCTACGCGTTACAGAACCCGAGCGATCGATCGATGGCTGTTAACTGAACCCAATCAAGCGGTTCCTTCGCCACTGCTGCTAACTGAAGCCGATCGATGCTGCCTGTGGATGAACAGTGAGCGTTGCGGGGGCTTTGGATGAACAGTGAGCGGTGGTGTTGCCTCTAGATGAACAGGACCCCGTGGTGTGGTGGAGGGCTGGATGAACAGTAGATGATGGAGGGGTGCCCGTGGAGGGGTGGATGAACAGGACCCTGTGGTGTGGAGGGTTGGATGAATAGTAGATAGTGGATGGCAAGATGAACAGTAGCCCGTGGAGGGGTGGTTGAATAGGAGCCCATAGAGAGGGCTGGTTGAACAGTAGCCGGTGGAGTAGCGCGCGGTGGAGGCTGGATGAACAGGAGCCCGTGGATGAACAGTCGCACGTGGAGGCTGGAGGAGGTCGACGGTGGATGAACAGTAGCTCGTGGAGGCTGGAGGGGGTCGACGGTGGAGATGAACAGTATCCCGTGGAGTCCCGTTTTGCGGTATGCCACACCCCTCCCGATGAACAGGACCCCCGTTTCGACTGTAGCGCTCCAACACAAGTCCGTTTCCTCCGTTTTGCGGTACGCCACACCCCTCCCGATCAACAGGACCCCCGTTTCAACCGTAGGAGGTCCGTTTCCTCCGTTTTGCGGTACGCCAGACCCCTCCCGATGAACAGGATCCCGTTTCAAACGTGGCCGGTCGAACACAGGGCCATTTCCTCCGTTCTGCGGTACGCCAGGCCTCGTTTCCATCGCCTATTCCGTCCAAGCCCTCCCGATGAACACGACGCATTCCGTTGCCTCCCCATGAACATGACGCTTTCCGTTGCCTCCCCATGAACACGACGCATTTCATTGCCTCCCCATGAACACGACGCATTCCGTTGCCTCCCCATGAACACGACGCATTTCGTTGCCTCCCCATGAACACGACGCATTCTGTTGCCTACCCATGAACACGACGACGACGTTGTTTCTCCGTTCCGACCCAGCCATGTACACGAGCCCTGGCCGTACGTATGTGCGAGTAGGCGTTCGAGACCCCGCCCGTATGTACACATACGTGGACATATTTTCTTTCTTGCACCCTGGCCAATGTACGTACGTGTACATGCTACGTGCGCGTCTCTACTACGACACGTGCGCGCTTCTACATCGACCAGTATATATGTACGTACACGTTCGCGACCAGAATGACAACGCTACGTATGCTTCGACCAGGTGGGTCCCGACTATCAGGCACTTCCTTGCGTGCGAAGATGTAGCTGGTGGGTCCCAGCAGTCAGGGGGAAACGTTTTTTTTGCGAAATACAGTGGCCCGTCCGGTGGGTCCTAGCTGTCAGGTAGAGGAATCATTATTTTCCGTATAATAAGGAGGCACTTCCTTGTTGCGGCCGTGGACCCAGCTGTCAGCCTCTCCACGTACAGTCCACGTCCGATGGAAGTCGTTCCTTGACCATGTTGACCACGCCGCGCCGAGAGCACCAGGGCGATGGACGATGGCGAGGCCTAGGAAGGGGACGACACGAAGGCAGGGAAGACTCGGCAGTTGTTTCCCACGCGGAGGGGAGTACGACTGTACGAGGGTCTACTGGTTCGTCTGCCGTCGCCGGAGAATAACATCAGGTGTGGGTGAGTAAAGGGATTGATAGGCCAGCGATGGGAGTACGGTCGGGCGGTTAGGCCTGCGCGGCAGCACAGCCGGCCGTGAGGAGGAGGGAGCAGGTAGTCCCGCCGGTGCTTGTTTGAGCGGCTGGAGCAGGAAGAGCAGAGATTGAAGAAGCACGATGGCCGTTGGATGGACATCCAACAGTCGGTGCTTGTGCATCAACCTTTTTTTTAGGAAAGCCTCAAATCTATGGAAAACAGCATACAACCCATCTACATTATTTCTAATAATTTATAGCCCATTTGCTAATTCTTAAGGTTTTTTGGAGCCCATATTCTTTTTGTTAGCATTACAGCCCATATTTGGCAACGGTTAAAAAATTATACGAAATTTTGCATATTTCGGTGCGGTCCGAACTGTTTTTAATCCCGAAATTTCGACTCACATTCAAACTGATTTTAAAAATAAATGTATATCAATATAAAATCCAACAAATTCTCCACGCATAAAAATTAATGTAATTTAAAATCTTGAAATGAAAAAAAAGATATTTGAAACTAATTGTCGGTTTGATGTGTTTTAAAATGTACAACCCATTTCTCATTACTGATGGGCCATTTTCTCGGCCAGCCGAATGAAAGCTCTCCTCGTCTTGAAAGATTTGCAGCCCAACAGGCCTGACAAAGCGACTTACTTGGCAAATCATAAAAAAACTGGGCTATGGCCGTGGACCCAGCTGTCAGCCTCTCCACGTACAGTACTCTTCCGATGGAAGTCATTCCTTGACCACGTTGACCACGCCGTGCGGAGAGCACCACGGCGGTGGACGACGGCGAGGCCTAGGAAGGGGACGACGCGGCAGTGGAAGCCCGCGCGGAGAGGACTACGAGGGTTCACTGGTTCCGCTGCGGTGTGAGGCTGCCGTCGCCACAGGGCCTGGCCAGCGATGGGAATAGTAGGGGGCGGTGAGGCCTCTGCGGCAGCACAGTTGGCCACGGGAGGCAGGAGCATGCGGCACGACCGGCGCTGCTTTGGGCGGCTAGAGCAAGAAGACCAGAGGTTGAAGAAGCACTACGGCCGTTGGATGGACATCGTACGGTCACTGGAGAATCGTTCATATTGACTAAGTTGACAAAGCCCTTCGTCCCCGTCAACTTAGTAGGCCCACAAGTCAGCCTCCCAGCAAGGTGGTTCCCAGCTAGCCGGTGGAGTATTCATTTTTTGTGCGTAATAAGGAGGCACTTCCGGTGGGTCCGAGCTGACAGCGGGGGGAACATTTTTTTCGCAAAATACGGTGGCCCGTCCGGTGGGTCCCAGCAGTAAGGGGGAAACGATTTTTTTCGCGAAATACCGGTGGCCCGTCCGGTGGGTCCCCGTTGTCAGGTGGAGGAATAATTATTTTCCGCGTAATAAGGAGACACTTCCTTGCGGCTGCCGTGGACCCAGCTGTCAGCCTCTCCACGTATAGTACTCTTCCGATGGAAGTCGGTCGTTGACCACATTGACCACGCCGCGCCGAGAACACCACGGCGGTGGACAACGGCGAGGCCTAGGAAGGGGATGACGCGGAGCCGGGGAAGACGCGGCAGTGGATGCCCACGCGGAGAGGAGTACGACCGTTCACTGGTTCGGCAGCGGTGTGAGGCTGTCGTCGCCGCAGAATAACAGGGGGAGTGGGTGAGTGGAGGGATGGCCTGGCCAGCGGTGAGAGTAGTATGGGGACGGTGAGGCCTCCGCGGCAGCACAGCCGGCCACGGGAGGCAGGAGCATGCGGCACGACGGCGCTGCTTTGGGCGGCTGGGGCAAGAAGACCAGAGGTTGAAGAAGCACTATGGCCGTTGGATGGACATCGTTGACCACGCCGTGCCGAGAGCACCAGGGCGGTGGACGACGGCGAGGCCTACGAAGGGAACGACACGGAGCCGGGGAAGACACGACAATGGCTGCCCACGTGGTGGAGAGTACGAGGGTTGACTGGTTCGGCTGCCGTCGCCAAAAAATAACAGGAGGTGTGGGTGAGTAGAGGGATAGACAGGCCAGGGATGCGAGTATGATGGGGCCATGAGGCCTTCCCGGCAGCACTGCCAGCCACGGGAGGCGGGAGCAGGCAGTTCCGACTGCGCTGGTTTGGGCGGCTGGGGCAAGAAGATCAGAGACTGAAGAAGCACGATTACCGTTAGATTGACATCTAACGGTGTGACGCTGGTAGAGTCGATTGTTGACTATGTTTCTTTTTTGAGAAACCTTGTGTACGCATGAACTTAGTAGGCCCACAAGTCAGCCTCCAAATCTGTGGCAGACAACATAAAGCTCATTTGCTATTTTTTATAATTTGCAGCCCATTTGCTAATTCTTAAGTAATTTATTACAGCCCATTTTCTGCCCAGGACCACGGTCAAAAAGTCCAACCTTAATTTGCATATTTCGGTGGAGTCCGAACTGTTGTAATCCCGAAATGATAAACATTTTTTAAGAACTTATTGATTTGCCAAAAAATCGTTTTGTTTTTGTAAGCAAATAAGACGTGGGACAATTTAGTTGGTTTAAGGGAAAACCAGCGGTAAAAAATCAGCGTTGGGTGGGAAAAAACAACAAAAATAAGGATGTAAATATGAAAAGGGAATTTTATGTGTTTTCAATATAATGATACGTGTATATAAACTAGTAAAACTATAGGTAGAGATTAGAAAATGGATGTAGGACATGCGTTTCAAGAGGAAAATAGAACTGGGCTGTGTGTTTGATTCAGTAAAAAAAACTGCCTGCGGATGTTGTAAGACAAAATATAACTAACGCTGGCGGGCCACAGGCGAGTAGATACCTGCTGGATCTTTGTGCCCCGTTGTCGTCATGGGCTGGGGCTGTTAAAAACATAACAACACTGGGCAATCTACAGCCCAGTTGAAACTTGCTCGACGTGAAAAAACAATATACGTGCTCAATAAACGAGAGAATTCTGCAAGTACAGACTGATAACTGGGATGCATCACGGATATTGTTTTTTTATCATGATAATAAGTGCATGCACTTGTTTCAAAAAAATTGGAGAACTAGGAATTCGAACGGCGGGTGCTTATGCTAACCATCAAATAAAAATCAGGTGCCTAAAATTTTGTTTCGAAACAAATGATTCAGCTTTATATCCACGTCGACCCTCAGCATGATGGTTGGAAGCAAATGCAAGTTCATACCAAAAGATCGTTAACAACAATACCAACTTGCGGACAACAAGGTAGTACAACTACCAATACCAAACTAACTTATAATCTTTTTACTCCTAGCCCTAGTGTTCGTTTGGTAGAAAATCTTGCAGAGGACCAGCTCCCGCTCCTTCTCTTACTCCAGGTCCCCGAGGTGGTACTGGTGCATCACCCAATTGGTCCTCTGCTGGTCGAAGTTCTTATTGGTATGCAGCACCAGAACCTTTTTTGCTGCCCGTCTGCCGGCCGTTGACCATCACCTGCAAGGTATTGCCAGTCTTGTGCCACATCGCGTGCATGCCGCACTCCGACTGTATCTTGCGACGCGTCCACGCACCCCTTTTGAATGCCCTGGAATTGCGCTGGAAGAAATGCTTCCTTAGGCCACTCAGTGTGATACCTGCAGTATTGTGGAATACAGGTTTTAGTGTGCCTAGTTGGCATTTTCGTAACATCTTTGGGATGTTACAGTCACTTGTTTCACTTTTTATTAAATGTCAAATTGTAATTGCTTCACCAGGTCTGTGTCCAAAAAGAAAAATAGAGCTATAAACAAAGGGATATGTTTGTGCAAGTAGACGGTCGATAGGTGTCTTACCTGGAAGTTTCTCAGGTTGGGTGTAACATATGCCGTGCTCGCTGCCGATGGTTGGTATGAACAAATCGATGAGAGACTGAAATCTCACGCTGTCAACACTCACTTTGGCCTCAAGGTGCTCGATCAGCTCCTGATCCGTGGGATCGAACTTGACGCCAGCCGGCAGCACGGGCCAATCCTTCTTCGACTTGCATCGGTAATTCCAGTTATATGGTACTCAATGTATGATCAATCAACTGTTTTAAGTGAATGATGAAAGATTTCGACAGATAATTGGTACTCCAATCTGAAGTCCAGAATACCCGAACACACCGCCGGGATTCTTGTGTCACCTCACGCGCAGCGTGTTGTCACGTCAATTCAATGTGTGGACATGATGAATAATTTGACTGACGTATACTAGTACTGCTACTGTACTACTTACTAGTCGTATTTAGTGTCACAATTTATACATAGGTTTAACTAACAAGTACGCACTTGAAGCCTAAATGATATATATATATGGCTTCTGCACAGCATCTCCATCATCATTATGAGTACATCCTACGCAGGTGAGTTAGGATGCACCTGATCCTAGGAAGGTATCTATCCTTCAAACCAGAGGAGTGCTTCAAACTAACAATAGTACATAATATCCAACAAAAGAGGGTCGTGCTATAGCAGCAGAATACATGGCTCAGTCTAGATATCAGCACGAATCAAGTTGTGCATATTTGCTGTTGGCATGAACCACATCGCCGCATGTCGGGTTTGCAAAAGCCATCCATCGCATGGAAGCTTGATGCCTTTCACACACTGAAGATTATCTGGCAACAAGCTGTGTCGACGAATCTCTGGATATGGTGATTCATGAAACCCATGGTATGATCTGTAAACACAGCCCCCCTCGCGAATGGAAGTTGCATAGCACAGTAATCATCGCTGGTGATATGATCGATGATTGGTTGGATGATCGTATAATTGAGCCCGAGGAACAAGGAGTGGTTGCCGAGGTTGTAAACCCGCCTCCAGTTGAATACGCCTGGCCCAACAGAGCTGGGATCTTTCTCGAAAACGAAGCAGCCATAGCCATCAATGTCACGAACGCCCCACGCATTGTACTGCATGTGGTTTGATGTAATGGTTTGGTCAATTTGGTACGTGCGAATGAGCATCAAATGACCGCCGTCAGCTGAACGAGCGATAAACCACCACCCATCGGCTGGTATGATTCCAGGTCCTGGAATCATGAAGGCCAACGCATTTGTGTCTGCTGCAACAATTCAAATTGGAGACCAAAAGGACAAAAATAAACAATCATGTTCAGAGTATGTGTGGAATTAAGATTATTATAACAGTGACACATATCATAGACAGAGAATTGCAATGCCGTGGTCATAATCATACCCGAAGTTTTAAAAAAATAAGCCAATGGCTTTCATATTCTAGCAATATGTCATGGTTCAAACATCATGTAACAATGAGAGGAAAACAGCTATGACAGCGCCTACTCATATTCGACATAGCACTTACTAATACTGTTCTCATATCAACTCTAAGCAATAACATGCGTTGTTATAAAAATCTTTTAAACGAGAGTAACATATAGCAATCATGATGTTATGCTCATAATATGTATTCTAACAATCATTATATGCCAATTGTTCTCATATCAACTCTAACAATAACATGTGTGGTCATAAAAATCTAGGAAATGAGAGGAACATATAGCAATGATGTGGTTATATACATGCTATGCATTCTAAATTTGTAACAAATGAACAGGCAGTCGTATTCATAAGGTTAAGATGAGATGAGATAGAACAATTACACGACGATAGATTCCACCAATATAGGTAGCCAATCTGTGCGTCGACCGCATAAACGATGCCATCGTGCACTATAGCATCAGATAGAAATGTTTCCTCAACAGGATTGATGATGAGCCATAACCATGTATGGCGACCGGATTCCAGATAGACTAATCCCTTGTTGAACAAGGCAATGAGCTTGTAATCCACGTAGTCTTCTGATGGTGTGGGCACTTCGCAGATTACAACTTTCCACAAACAGAGGTCGAGCCAAAAGCTTGACGTGTCTCGTGCGTAGTAGGCAGGAGTGTCCGACGGGCTGCGAGGCTCGATGGGGGCAGTATCCAACGATGGAAGGGTGATCTCTCGCTGGGTGTAGATATCCACGACACGCCACGGACTACCGGAGTGGTGGATGAGGACGATCCAGTTGGCCTTCATGCCCGCCCAGTAGTGGTCGCGCATGAAGGACAGGTGGACGGGTAGTGGTAGCATGTCGAGGGGCACCACGGAAACCTCCGTAGGATCGTCAAGTCGGTGTCTGGGCCACCTGTGAGGATCGGGCATCAGCAAGCAGGGTGTCTTGAAAAGAGCCGGCCGGTTGCAGACGAGTAGACGGTACAAAGACACCGAGCATGCGGCCATACGAACGGTGCTGAGTAGGTCCATACGACTACAGATCTACTCCAAGAGAACATCGGGGAGGGAATTCCAATCGCGGCTCTACGTGTCAGTCGGTTCTGCCATTGGGGTTTTCTGTGCCTGCGAGCCAGCGGGGAAGTGGATTCGGGCGGGCGAGCGAAGAAGTTTCTCCTCGTGTGGCCGAGCAGTGAGCGGGGGGATATGGTACGCGCGAGCTACCAAGGAAGATGGCGCGGGCGGGCGAGCAGTGAGTGGAGGTAAATGGTGCGCGGCCGACGATGGGGAAGAGAGGAGTAAGAAGAGTGGAAGACGGGGAAGAAAGTGCATTCAATCTTAATTCTACTAGTACTACTAGCAGGATATACCGTCCTTCGGAGTGTAAATAGTTACACCGATGACATGTGGGTCTACCACAACAGGGCCCATATGTCAGTTAATCGAGGACAGAGGTGCGTAGGCGTATTTGTGGAAGCGTGCTCTATTGGCAAACATGATGGCAGTACTGGGTAAGGCTGATTTAGTAACACCAACATGTTGGTTCAGCTTATTAACTACGTGTCCCATCTGCTGCAGCGTGTATTGTCACTTCACTGCGAAGACTAGTGAATAGTTCTCTCTGACCAAGATGGGGAATAAATGGATCGCGAGGACTCTCTTTCTACAGTATCCCTATGCCTCTACACTCACTTCACTCATTTTTCTCCGTACCTAGTCACTTGTTGAAATTTGTAGAAAGACAAATACTCCGTATTTGGGAACAGAGGGAGGCTTTTACTCCGTACTATTTGGGAATAGAGGGAGTATCACCATATGGAGGGAACAGAGGAAGCTTGAAATATGAACATGTCAATGGGAGGGAGTAAGCCCCATGCATGCATGCAACATGCAACACTCACACGTACACATGGACGCACGCAACACTCACGCACCCATGCGGCACACAGCACACGATGCAACACACACGCTCACACTCAAGTGCTCAACCTACTCCCTACGTTCGTGAAAGACTGTACATTTAGAGATTTACACATTGACCAGGGCATAATTAATGCCCAAAAGTAGCAGACTTATGTGTGCATGCGACCATTGAGATAAGAAGATTAAATGAAGGCCGTTGCATGCTGTAATTAAGGATAGACATGTAGCCTATACCTGCAGCACAAGTTGGTGCATTAGTCAATCAATATCGATTTAGATTAAAGGCTAAATGCATTGGAAGTGTAGATGTACATCATGTAGTACACTCTTTCTTGGAAGACCGAGGGAGGACACGTGCATGCACTCACATACACAGCCAGGGCAGTTCGCGCGCAAGGGTTGGACTCGTGTTGCGCCTGCGTAAAGTTTTGTTTAACTGATTTCTTTGCTCTGCCAACTGACAGGTGGGACCCAGAAACCAGGTGACAATTTAACCAGTCAACAAAGTGCCACGTCGACTATGTGGTCGGTCAGTAGGGTGCAATACGGTGCTCTACGATGAGCTAGTGATCGCATAATCGCCGCAAAACTATATATAGTGACCGTAAAGAGCGTGCTGTTACATACGTTGACCGCCAGTGTATTTTTCTCGTTTCAAATTAAGCCATATTAATCGGAAAGGATGCAGTATGGACTACTACTACTAGTACTAGTGCTGCTTTGATGTGTCCCGTCAACTCGCCGAACGAGGAGAAGCTTGCTTACTACGCCTCTCCCTCGCCCACGCGCGCGGTGGTTCGTAGGACGAGGAGAGGGTTTTGACTACAGCGCCCTCTCCCTCTCCCTCTCCCTCGCCCTCACCCTCGCGGTGGACGTGCAGCAGTTCAATCGGTGTCAGATTGCCAGAAGCATATTGTATTGTAGTATCATCGTTGTTGGACCTTCCGAAGAGGCGAAGAGCCAAGTGCAAGGTTCACACGAGTACAAACTGTTGAACCTCCCGAAGAGGCAAAGAGCCAAGCGCAAGGTTTTATAGGAGTTGTCGTCCTAGTAGGAGTGTACTAGTACAACTATAGCGAACGATGCTACTGTATGATGCCGCCACGTCACGTATATCCAAAGCTGTGCCACCTTTTTTTCTCAAAGAGCGTGTTGGAGCCCTGCAACAACCACACAAGTTGCACGTACGCATAACACATTTACTAGTAATAAATTCTAAAGGACAAATGCTAGTATGCCACACAAGTTCATCTCCAACTCATGTGATAAATTTCTGCACGACTAGTCTACATATATTCACAGCGCTACCGTTCACAATTACCGTACTCCACTTACACGTTATAGATGGGCTACATGTCCTCCTCCAGGTTCGAGTCCCAGGTTTTCTTCATGGATGGCACGATCCATAGCGGTGGGCAACGGGAATCGTTGTCGCAGCTTTCTAGTCCGGTTCCACACGATGGAGACTCATCCAAGCTGAAGCGGCATAAATCAGGGATAGCGTGTCCCAGCATGTCGTTCATCCCGCGGTGCGCACTGAAGACACAACCATGCTTCATGAACGACAGGCCTTCCATGTCGTGCACGGAAGGTGGCATCCACTTCACAATGGGGTAGCTGTCCCCGATGAAAAGCGAGTACTCTCCAAGAGTGTTCCTCGGCACCCACGTAGCATCACGGGGGTCGAACTCGGCGTCGTTCATCTGGTACACGCGGCATCCCAGATCTGGACACATGGTGACGTACATAGTCAAGGTCCATGCATAATAATGTTGTGCTCAAATGTGGCGGTCAGTAATACTGTGCAGCAAATAGTACTACTCCGGTATAGAGGAAGTAAAATAACTGGCTTATTATATATAGCCACTCTTGGCTACATGGATGAGATAGTAAGACATGGAAAAACAAAATGGTGGCAGCTAGTGGGTTCAAGTCTTCAAGGGCCAAGCTAGCTATACGCGTCCTCCAAGGTAAAAAAGTACTCCTACTAGTACTACAAAGTATACTACTAGTACAACAATGAAAGAGAAGGTGAGAGGTTAAAAAATGGAATACCTAGCTAGATGGTGACGGTCCGGTCGTGGTAGATTATGTGACCATGTTGCACATCAGTGGTACCATGGGTAACGACTGCTAAGATAGTTGATCCCAATATGCCAAAGTCAGCTACAAGGTTCCAGGTTAGACCGAATCGCGGATGCAAATGCACATCCAGGACCAGCGATCTTATTTTGATCGGGGGATGACTGGTCCCTGCAAAATAATGAAGTACCGTTAGGGATGCAAATGATGGTTTGTGCATTCTGTTTGTAATCTCCCGTACCATAGGATGTCAACCAGATGAAACAAGTCCCCTGGCTTGTCACCGCGAAGATGCGGCCTAGATGGCGCACGGCGTCTTCGAACGTGTAGGGGTACAAATCTGCCGCCGCCAACATGCGCCAGCCTCTGCCGTTACTGCCTCCTGCATTGATGGCAATCCTTATGTCGAACACCGCGATGAGATAGTAATCGTCGTAGCCGCGTCGCTTAGTCGGCGGGTCCGCAATTGCTATCTTCTTCAATCTCATGTAGGCATCATCATACGTATTCTTGCCCAGCCAGTCCGGAAGGCCGATCCCAATGGTGGATAAGGGGTCTACCAGAACGGCCACACTGCTGTGGATGTTGTGCAAAATCATGGTGGTATCCGGCCGGAGGTATGCCAGCCAATCTTCGTTGGCACCGACCCAGACCTATATATAAGACTGTGGGCGGCGGAGAAATTACGGGATGGAAATGGAATAACTAAGTACTACATGATCAAACTCCATTACTGACCTGCTCATCGGACAAAATCCGTCTACCTCTCAATGTCGTCAACTCTAGCGGAGTCAACGTGCAACCATGGCCAGGGAGCGGTGGAGTGTTCGAAGAATTGTCCCATAGAAGAACCTTCTCCTCGAGGACGCATGGATGACCAACAAGCATGGCCTTTTCCCAAGCCTGTTTAAGCAGCGTCTTGAAAAAGTTGGTGCAGGAAGCACCGAGTCTTGCGGCGGTGAGGACGTCAGAGCGGCGTGCGATTTCTCCCAGAGAATCGTCGTCGAAGGTCTCCCAGCCCCGATGAGGATGAGAACCGCCTGGCGAATCCATGGGAGCAGCGATGAACTGCCTTCTCTTCGGGGGGAGGGGAACTGGCGAGGAGGAGATAAGACCGTAGTAACCGCAGGGCCTCATCCCTTCCAACTGTAGATCATTCCTCAGCGAAGGGGTGAGGCTATTATTTACTACTCCAAATAATAGCACTAGTAAATAATAGCACTAGTAAGAAATTTTTGGCACTAGGTAGTAGTTTTTGGTACCATGGAGTACTAGTAGTAGCATTATGGAACGTTATGGGATTGCATCATAATGTAAATAATAGCACTAGTAAGAAATTTTTGGCACTAGATAGTAGTATTTGGCGTGGATTAAGAAATTTTGGGTAAGTTTTTGCCATTTTTTGTACACGCCAACTAGTGTCAAAAAATTCGTACATTATGTGACGGAGGAGTACATACTCGTACTGTAGCAGTACTAGTACTACTTTTCTCAACTAGTAGTGCGATGTACTGTACTTCTAGTCTAGTCTTGTATAGTGCACCAGTTTTGAACTCTTGAATCTCAGGGCCAAGGAGCTACAGTTGGAAGTGCAGGGTACTACTGTTCTCTAGAACCATCGTTGTACTATCAATGCAGGGGAAGAACACCTGCGTAGTGGCCTAGTGGGTACTCTCATTGCTCTATTCAGCCGCTCCTCTCACGTAGCTGGCCTACTCAGCCGCTCCTCTCACGCACACACTAGCAGCCTGTTTATCAGAGACGGTTACTGCGGGGGAAGAACATTTGAGTTATTTGATACATCGAGACTAGGCTTTTCGCTTCCATTTGTAGAGCTGTAATGGATCTCGTCGAACTTTGTTAGTAGTTCCTTCTTTATGAATGAGATGAAGCAAAGCTTTTGCCTCCGTTTCAAAAAAACACGTCAAGAGCAATTTCTTTTATAGTAGAGCCGATAATGGAGTGAAGTCCATGCATGCAGCGCCACAAGCTACAGAGTAGTAGTAGAGCACTTTACGTACAGAGCCATATTGCACAGTTCCAATGCCCCGCCAGGCTTTTCCGGCTCCTCGGGCTTAACTGGGAGGCGCTAGTTTAAATATGCTACTAGCTGGAAGCTGCAAGCGAGGTGCGGCTAGGGCGAGCACGCGAGCCACGGGATGCTGGGAAGGAAAACCCATTCACGTGGCTAGGCTGTCCAGCGCACCCAGATTGTGGGGAAGCACGTCCGTTTGACTTCAAAACTCAAACTACACGTGTAAAATATTGGCCCGCAGCGAAGTGTAGTAGTATACTATTTTTTTAAAAGGTCGTCGTGCGTTCGGCCGGGATCGAACCCACAAAACGAGGTATACACTCCCGCGACCACTATTAGTACTTGTTGGAGTACAACGTAACCTAGAATCGCCTTTTGTCGCTAGTAGTACGTACATTGTTCCTTACAAGAAACCCCTAAGAGCATGGTTAATAGTATAGCCAGCTGCTGGCTATAAACCAGTGCCATGTCATCTACAGCCCATCTTATAGCCAACATGTAGTAGTAGTTTATTTCTTATAGCCTGCTGACTCAGCTCTATTGTACTTGCTCTAATAATGCAAGAAACCACTAAAATGCCAAGAAACTACTAACACTTGCATACGTGGCAGACTTAAGATAAGACTACCTTATAAACCATTGTACATGCTCTTACCAACAAAAATCCTCGAGTGACCTCCTACCTCCGGCCCGTCCACCTAGTCATCCTCGGCCATGGGACGCAGGTACCGCCGCCGGCAGAAGGCGAGGTCAAAACCGCCGGCGGTGCAGAGCCCATGTTGTGGCAGCCCGGATGCCAGCTCCGTCCGGCGCTCGCGGCCGCTAGCTAGCCAAGATAGCTCCGTCCATCTGCTTGTCTGCAAGGTTTGCTAGCTAGATTGGCACGGCAACGCGGCGGCTTGCTCGCGCGTGTCGTGCTAAGGCCAGCCATCTGGCTCGAGCGAAGGCCAGCGCGGCGGCTTGCTCGCTCGTGAGTCACGCTCGGGTCAGCCTGCCAACCCATGCAGAGGCCAGCACGGCGTCTGGCCCGTCCAGCGGAGCGGTGGCTAACTCGCTCATCACCGGCGCCACCGACGAACACGCATCAGTACTGTTTGAAGTAATGTTCAGGAAAAATAATGATTTGAGGGGGAATAACAGGATAGAAGGTCAGATGTGGGTCCCTCGTGTCAACGGTCAAACAAAATGTGTTGGTTTAAGCTGCCTCGTCAGCACGGACATGTGGTCCAACCCTGTCATAAATGGGTTTAAACGAACCTAATCGGTAGGAGTACTAGGTAGTTTTTGGCGTGGATTAAGAAATTTTGGGTATGTTTTTGCTATTTTTTGTACAATAGATTCCTCCTAGGGTTGGTTGAAAGTGGTAGTTTTTTGTTAAATACTCTACATATTGTAAGTAGGAGCGAAAGTTAAGCTTTGGAAGCCAATAAGCAAGGCTAGTTACATAGTGCATATGTGTACATGATTTAAAGTAAATATCAACCATGAGTGACTAATATCTTGATGGAAAACTCGAAACTATGGAATACTAGGAAAAGAAATGCATGGTTGGAAATACTAGCAATGTTCATGTCCGTTGCAACGAATCATAATTAGAATAATACTTATTCACAAACTTGGTACAAAACACTCTAATTTTGATATACATATGTCACTAGAGATATATTATGTTCCAATTAGAATATATTCCTTGGGCTGATTTGGTGAGGTCAGGGAGGGATGTGGTTGGTTTTAAGATACCAATTATGGGTTTTTCTGTAAATTGGTAGACAAGTGGGATGTTGGTGAGAAAAGGCAACAACTTACCTCACAATCATTAGATGTAGATCTAATGGTCAGAAACGACGAATGGCAGACACACCAGCATCACCAACTTAGTCTTGTGTAGGAGTACTAGCAAGATCCGTGCATTGCACGGAACATCAAGATGCATTTTTTTTATAAAACACTTGTTGTGATTGACCCTTGCGGGAGTAATCCCATGTGTAAAAACTAATGATATCTCGAGAAATATGAGATAAGGTGAAGAGGAGTGGGGTGTGGTGGTGGTTGGTGGTCGGACTGAGCGGAGGCATGGGGATTGACGACGCCGGCAGCAGCCACCAAGCCAGTTTGTTCCAGAGGCTTCCTTTCTTAATTGCTCAACAATGAGGTTTGTTGGAGATAGGGATGAACGAGGGAAGGCCTTGTCTGCAAATGTGGAGAGGGGTGCGGGTATCTTTTAGTTTAATTTCCATCCGTCAGATATAGATCGGACGGTCTATATTGCAAGATGGCACACGTACCATCATCACCAACTCGGTTTTTTATAAGAGAAGAAATATAAGTATGGAGATACAAACGTATTATCGATACTTGCTTCCGTAAACTAGCATCTACATTCTATTCAACGCCTCGGCATGTGGGGCCTTAGCACAATGACTTCTCGACTGTGTAAAACGAAGATTTTCCCGTCGCCGACAAGGAGGGGGTGACGGCAGCGCGCTTTTTGGCTTGCTCTAGTCCTAGTAGTCATACTAGGTGGTCTAAGAACGTGTAGATTTATTCTTTTTCACGCCTCGTGTTCGCCGTACTGCCACGACTGTTCATGAATAGACGGTAAGTTATTCACGGGGAAACCCTTGTTGAGCGTGTTTGAGAGAGAGAGAGAGAGAGAGAGAGAGAGAGAGAGCATGTGTGATATGTTAGAGACTGAGGCAATGATAACAGATTCTTTGTGTGTATGTGTGTGGAGGATAGAGAGAGACATGTACACGGGGCTTTGTGTTGTGTAACGTGGAGACACATATACATAATTAGAGAGTGAGTGTGTGAGATACACATGCGGACATGAGGAGAGATGAGGATCCAGGTAAATGGGTGTTTGTGCGTGTCTGTGTGTGTTTGTGCACGTGTTTGTGTGTGAGAGGGAGAGAGTGTATGTAGAGTAGAGAGACCACTAATGATGTAAACCTAGTATAAGGGAAGGGGGAATGGTGTGACATGTGTAGTAGCGAGATAGCACGGGTGCGGGCGGGGGGAGCAGACTATTTGGAAGAGACATCGAGTGTGTGTGTGGGAGAGGGGTGTGAGAGCAAGAGAAAGAGAGAGCTAGCGACGGAGAGACGGAGAGAGAGGAAGAGAGGGGGCGAGAGGGGTCGTTTGTGTCCATAAATGGCGTATAGATAGGGAGACAATGTTGATGTTGTCCGAAATTGTCCTATGAACGGAGACGCAAGGGAAGCGAGTCATCGTGTGTGTGTGATAGGGACTTCATGAGAGATCTAGAATAGATGGTGTAGAGAACAATGTGCGAAATCGAGAATGATTATACATTAGGGAGCTATGCAAAGACTCACAACATATATGTATACAGGGAAGGAGCTGGGGCGGGTCCGCATGTGGGAGAGATAGAAAGAGGAGAGTGGTGCACAAGGAGACAAAGTTTGCTTGTTTGAAGTGGGGGTGGTGTGTGAGGTGAGTGCGCGAGAACCACATAACTAGGGAGATAGACGTTTGGGGGCAATGTTTTGTGTGTATGGGAAATATACACTCTACATAGTGCGTGTGCTTGGGTAAGAGAGATAGCGGGAGACCTAGAGAGTGAGAGAAGAGATGTGTGCATGCCCGAGAGACAAAGTGATAGAGACCTATGTTGGGGTCCGGACTTTACAAGAGAGAGGGGTGTTAATGTGCTCGTGTGTTGGTGTTTGGGGGAGAGAACGACTTCTGTGTGTGTGTGTGGTGGTGGGGGGGGGTTGACTTCAGATAAAGAGTGGGGTGTCTATATTTGAGGGACTTTAGCGTAATTGAGATATGTGCACTCATGGTTGATCAATTTGTTTCACAGTTTGTACTATGATATAACGATACTTTTGAACATGCGTGATATACCTAGATGTACCGGAATTACAAACCTAAGATTGGAATTTTGGAATTCGACTCCATCATTAGCTTTTGTAATTCATTTAAACGGAGGTACATTTTTTAAGCCGAGATTTCGTGATTTCAAATTCATATATCAAACCTAGAGATATACACATACAGGCATGTTCAAACTTTATAATCATCCACTTTATTCATACACATACACATTTTTGCTTTTGTCATCATGTTTAGGATAAACACATTTGGAATTTCATTTGAATTGGACCGTATGATGGTATTTGCTTGTAGTAGCTCAATGATCCATATTTGAATTGAATGGACAATCTAAGTTTCGAGTTGGAGACATTGATTTTCAAAACTTGCACATTTTTTTGCATGCAAAACAAACAAATTGTCGGCCATGATATCATAGTCGGTCGTACGAGAGCAGAATACTTATAATTTTAGGCGCCAAAAGCTTTCAAACTTCCCGCTCACATCAAAATATCACGTGCCTGAAAGTTTAGCCCTGCGATATCCCTGTTTTACCCCTGCCACATGAACGGAAAAGGGCGGCTTTGATAACTCCATTGTTTTCCCCTCTTTGCCCCAACATTCTTCCCCAGAGCCCCTCCCCTTCCCCTCCCCGACCACCCCCCAACCACGGCAAGCCGCCGAATCTAGTCCTCCGCCGTAGCGGTGGACCTCACACCCCGCCGGATCTACCTTCCGCACCTTGGAACCCCCAACTGCAAACTCACCACTTCACCGGAGCCGCTTCAGCGACTGGCTTCGCCACCGCTCCAGATCTCCTTGACCGCCATCATGGTCCACCACACCGGATCTGCTTTACTGGCGCCCTCGTCCACCACAGCATAGGCCCTTCACTGACTCCCTCGTCCGCCCTTTTGCTGGCCCTTAATACAAGCCCTCGTCCGCCGCAACAGATCCGCCTCACCGAAAGCACTGTACAACGCACCCACCGAAGCCTTCGTCCACTGCACCGGACCCGCTCCACGGACGCCATATTCAACTCCACCGGCCCTGCTTTACCGACGCCGCAGCCTCATCAGGTTATTTCGATTTGTACTCCTTCGGTTTTTCTCTTTATCGTGCAACTGTTCACTTACCACAGATGAGCTTTCTTGTATGTCGACAGGCGCCGCAACCGTAGCACCGGAGCCGCTTCGGCGACGGCGACAGCCGGCCCAAACTCAACCGCAACACGAGCACCATCGACGATCCTTAGTTATCAAGTATGACAACGATACCCATACGTCGCTGAGAATCAGGTACTATTATCCAAGGGCCGGCTCCTATGTTCACTTTCCTAGCATAAGCACCGCACCTTTGAATTTCTTCAGGGCATCATTCAGTTTTTCATGAGACGCGTTATTCTGCTTGCACCTGTAGGGCCATACTTCTGGCAGTGAACATGTTACATGTGCTAAATTACATACCAGTGCACATATAGTTAATATGCTTTAGTTTTGTTCTGATGCCACCTGTTGGTTCCATTAGACTGCTTAATGTTCTCTATGCTTAATTACACATCAGCAAACTAGCATGTGGTTCCGCTGCTTTTGGTTCGTTTTACCCTACATTTCCTGATTCTAGCTATTACATCACTGCTCTGAGCCTCTGTTCATTACTTGTTTGTGTGTTCTTGATCTTCCCAAGTTGCATGACTAATTTGATGCTTCTATTAATTATGGAGCTGCCAACCCCATCAAGCAAAATATTTGTTCTTTTGGGGCTGGCACCTCGAACAAGCATAAAAATAGAGGGAAGCAGATATACTCCCTCCGATTCTATTTACTCTGCGCATAACTCTTGACCCGCATACCAAGGAGGGCACTGGTTTAATTTTTCTGGACTAATTTGCCAATTAATTAGGGCATAAGTGGATGGGGCGGGGCACAAAAGGAAACCAGCGCTAGGAATCGGCAACGCACAGACTAATACGAGAAAACTGAGAAAAAGTTATACGCAAAGTAAAAAGAATCGGAGGGAGTATTGTCGTGTATGCACACACCCTTCTTTCATTAGTTTAGATGAACCATTGATGATCAATTCGGACCAGTGCATGTGATTAAAATTAATTTTACCTAAATAAATGGTGCAGAATAAACTACAACAACTAGACTTGCAACCACGGGATGCTGATGATATCTTCAAAGAACATTGCAACAGCAGCTAGGCTTCACAGCAACATATGGTAAGCCAGTGTGTTTTAGTACATGTGAAATGTAATGCGAGTGGGCTGCTTTCTTGGCTTGTGCCCTCAACGTGTAATCCTACCGAATTACAAATATTTCAGTTGTCTGCTTTGCTGTATTGCTTGATTCGAATGCTTATTTGTTGTTACGCTATACCTGAGTTGGCCAATATGTCAGCAGTGCCTGTTGTACTATCGTAAAGAAATGCATGCCTATTTCATTTGAGTCCTTAACTTTTCCTCTCAACTTCATCACAAGACTATCTTTGTAGTTTATATGAGGCCACACTTTTAAGTGCTTTCTCATATTATTTCAACTACTTAGATGCCTTGGCAACTTAAATATAGTGGTTGTACACTCCCTTTCAACTAGGGATTTCAACTGGGTCCGGTTTAATCCCGATTAAAGTCCACTAGTGGTATGATAGTTCAAAAGAGTTTTTGTTTTTTTGAGGAAAATGAACTAGGGAGGTAGCAAAAACTAACTAGATGGGACTGGCAGATTTCGTTTATTTGCCACTTACATCCCTAGTTTCATCTTACCATTTTAATTTCTTTTTGGCTGATGCTGCTTCGAACCATTTAAATATAGTTTGCCATGCTCGGCAATAATTCGTCCGCCGTTTACCATGTAAGCTTACTGCCTGGATCATATGATAACTATCTCTTACTGATGTCCAGCGGAAACCTTTCAGGATGCCGTTCAGACTAGGACACAATGTACAACCCCAGAATCTATTTGTGGAAGCAGTGCGCCATCCATGTTACCAGATGGTAGCAGTTCAGAGGCAACACCGCCGGAGAGCAGTCTGAGCACAGATATTATAGTGCTTGAGGCTCTACTAGAGGCACAAAGAGATGGTGTGGCTGCCATGAATGAGGTAATATTTATCTTGAGGCTAGAAATTACGGAATTAACGGCACGCATTATGCAAGCAACCCAAGAATTGGAGGAAGTAAGAATATTGCATTTGAAGACGGAGGAGGTCCTGATGTTTCTGCTATCTCAAGCCCAATACAATCCCGGTTCTTCTTTAGATACCAGTTGAAATTTTCATTAGATTATTGTACTTGCATGTTGTGTCATGTATCTGAATGGATTATGTTGCAAGACCCCCTATGTTGTCCATGTGTTGTAATTATTCGAATTTTTTAGGTGAGGTAATCCTCAGTACTTGTATGGTTGACATAAGGTGAACTGTTTGTCGTGTGAGCATATTGTATTGGATGAAATAACTGTTTGACTCAGAGTGTATCCAACCTACTAAATTCGAAGATCACGGCATTTCTAAATCATAATCATATATAAAGGTGGAATAAATCTTTGTTGTAGTTTTGAAGAAATAAATAACAAAATGTATAATTATCTGTGGATATTCGTAATCGAATACAAATTGGATTTGAATTTAGTTTGCCAGGTCCCAGGGCAAACGTGAATGCTAATTCTCCCAAGTTTTGAACAAAGCGGCTAAACACCCACTATAATTTGTGGGCTGCTCGAAGCAAGTGTTTGCGAGATGGAAATTATTGTCTACCCCTGACACTTGACATCCTTATCGACAGGATTTACACTGTTGTCGATAGGGGTAGACTAGTAACTTCAATCAGACGTGACACGACAGCCTCTGAGCCCATTCAGACATGGTGGGCGCCAAACGTGGGCGGCAAAACACATTTGATTCAAGCTCATCCGAAAGACATGTGTCTCTTCCTCCATTTCCCCATTCATACACGGTGGGCGGGAAAACAAACTCTCCTCATCCGAAATCGATGTAGGCTTATATTTTAAATAGGGGCATATGTGTAACTTCCATCAGACGTGACACAACCGCCCTACCTGTCAGCCCCGTTCATACACCGTGGGCGCCAACCGTGGGCGGCAAAACACCCTCTCCTCGCCCGAAATCAATGTAGGCTAATATTTTAAATAGGGGCAGATGTGTAACTTCCATCAGACGTGACACAACCGCCCTACCTGTCAGCCCTGTTCATACGCCGTGGGCGCCAACCTTGGGCGGCAAAACACCCTCTCCTCGCCCGAAATAGTTACCGACAAATATTTGGGAGATGCGAGATTACCGTCCTATCCCCAATAGACGCGATGTCCGAAATTTTAAACGTAAGTTCATAACTTTCCCCCATTTCAGAGAAGCGCATCCCAAAGTTTGAGATCCCCCCTCCCCTCTATTTCCCCATTCATACACCATCAGCAGCACGACAACCTCCGCACTGCGGCCAGCCTCCTCCGTCCGCCACCCCATCCTCCACCTGGCCGGAGCCGCTACCCCTACCCCGTCGTCCACTGCAAGAGATGGACGTCTCTCATCCACGGCGCTGGACCAGGATCCTTTCATTGCCTCCTCTCGCTTCATCGGCGCCGTTGTCCACCTTGCCGTTGCCGCTCCTATGACCGCCTCGTCCACGGCAACAGGATATATCCCCCGACCCGGCCGTCTACCCTCTAAAGTGTTCTTCCCTGCCGCCGACAACCATCACACCCGCAGCACCCTCAACGTATCAGCATAGGCCTACACGGCGTCGCAAGAGAGGTGGTACCCTTCCATATGTGCTTAAGTTATTGATCTCACCCGAAAAATAGATCGTAATTTGTTTACTGTACTTTTCTTGTCCATACCAAATCGTAGTGGCTAGTTGAAAGCAAACATTGGTTGCGAAGTAGCTTTGTTCGGTTTGCACCTTCAGCTCCGCCATGGCACGGGCACTATACTCGTAAAGCTTATGGTTCCCCCCTTTATATTCACTACCATCATCGTAGGTGCTTCGTGTCGTGCTAGCACTGCTCCTCAAGACCTCAACCCAAAGCTTACGTGTTGAAATACTAATCTGATATGATGCTCATATCACTAAAACAGAGAACGTTTAATTTGTCACCTAATGTTCCTATATTCATTTCGAAAAGCATGTGCGCCACCCACTGGTCCAGCTAGTTCCACTTTCCTGATTTTTCTCTTGATGCTTAGGGTTTTCCCCTTTTATCTACTCTACTATGATCTGCGTAGGTGCTTTCTGTCGTACTAGCATTACTCCACCCTTCAAGCTAAACAACACAACACTCAGAATTCGAAAGCTTAGTTGTTCAAATATGATTGTGATATGATACTGATATTAGTTAACCGACACATTTAATTGGTTAGCTAAAGGTCCAACTTGAGTTTCCAAATGCATTTCACGACATATAGAGAGACAGAATAATTGCATTTCTTTGTCACTTGTTGACCGTACTTTCTTGTCCATACCAAATATTAGTTGTTATTTCAAAGCAAACATCGGTTGCTAACTACCCTTTGCGCGGTTTGCAGCTTCAGATCTGCCATCCCACTGCCACGGTCAACACTGTACTCATCATGCTTATGTTTTCCCCATTTTATGATGACCACAATCAGCCTACGTGGTTCGTGTCGTAATAGCACTGCTCCACCCATCGAGCTAAACAAGCTTAGTTGTACAAATTCATATCTGATATTTTGAGCAGTAGGCCACATTATATTAATGCACACAACAAATTACAGCATGCATGGCATCTTTTAAAAGAATTGCAGAGATAGCACAAAGGGGTTTACAGGGAGGCAGTATTGGATTATAATCACTTCTGTATTACAAAGAAAATCTCACTTGTTTTTATTTTTTCGTGCATGTCAGATATTGAACATTATCAAAATTATTATGAGAATGGGCACGCGAGAGGAATATTGCGGAACGATCCACTGGCTAACAAACTTGGCATGGTGGAGGATGGCCTATCTTATTCACCCATCAAGGTGCTTGCTCTAACTTTGCAAAGTTGTATTGGTCGCACATATTTTGCTTCTGGCCTCTTGCATTACTTCTACTTTGTTACACCATCTGCTTAGTTTAAGCATCATATATGAGTATATGCCATACCTATCCATTTTCTGTACCTATTCCATGTGTCGTCACACTATGTTTTTCCAGTCAAATGTTGTTTTTTTTGTAATAGATGTCCAAAAGGAAGAGGGTGAGTGCAAATCCTCAAGGAGTACAAACTAGGTATTTGGAAAAGGTAGTGATACCTGGTAAATCAGATAGATCAGTAGCCACAGAAAACACAGGCCCAACTGTACCACACTTCACCCCTACTCCAGTGGCCAAACCCCTATTAGAACTGCTGGGAGCCCAGCGTCAGGTACTGTCTATGATATCAATTCAAAATTTGAACTCCTAAATTTCTGCTTGTGCCTTACCTTCTCTCTTGTATGAAAACTAATTTCAGATGA
Source organism: Aegilops umbellulata (assembly GCA_032464435.1). Taxonomy (NCBI): domain Eukaryota; kingdom Viridiplantae; phylum Streptophyta; class Magnoliopsida; order Poales; family Poaceae; genus Aegilops; species Aegilops umbellulata. The sequence goes on from CP136056.1 coordinate 349,637,939, forward strand.
ATCTCCTTGCTCAAAGGATCATACGATTTCAAAACAATAATGGGCTCTGCATTGCTCTTGTAAGTACCTCTCTCGCTTTTGCCTTGTAACGCTGTACTTAATTAATTGCTATTTGATTATGTATCATCAGTCTGCACCTGAGCTTCATTATCCTCTGTTTCTTCCAATATTATTTGATCTATATTTACTCTTTGCAAAATGTAGAATAATGGCAACGCTTATAAAGAATTTTCTTTGGGGAATTTATTGAATTATCCTTCCATCAACATGGAGAGGGGCTTTGTCCAGCCCGTGTTAACATGTAATGTAAGTTCATCCTTCTCAAGCCTTCAAACTTTGTTCTAGTATAGATTAGGATAGGCATCATTTCCTCCACTGCTGTTTGCTTTGCTGTTTACATCTGATTGGATGTTTGCAACAACTACCAGTTTCAAATTGTAGTTGTAAAAACATGTTCCTTATGCAGAACAGATCCATTTATTTGCTTATATAATTGTGAAACTTGTTACGTGTCTCCTTGTTTCTCTTTTAGACTCGTATCTCTTACTCCAGGCAAAACTTTAGGGAAGATAGTGAGCCAACCCATCTTGAGGACAGCGAGATGACCCCAAGGTCATGTCTTGATGAAGACAGTGAGTTGAAGCTACTCACCAGCAGGTGTGAGACAACCTTTGTGCAGTCACTGCCTCAATCAGTTCGACTTCTTCAGTCTCAACTTAAAGCGGAAAGGCTTGCTTCAGCTCAGCTCCGACTTGAAGTCAAAGATGCAATGAAGATGTCAGAGGACTGCCGTGCGCACCATCATGCCTTAAATCTAGTGTTGATGCATCTATCATTGACACAACTGAGGTCTACTCTGCTTCTTCAGCTGTTTGGGGTGGGGGCGACCTGGCTAGGCCTAGTGCCTTCTGAAGTGCTCTCAGTTTTGTATATTCTTTTGTCGGCTCGTTTATTTGCACTGGTGGCGAACTTTGATGCCCAGTGGATGTAATATGTGTGATAGCCGTGATAGCCTAGCGTAAGTTGCTTGCTTATTTATTTCCTTGTTGTCTTGTTTATTTGTTTGCTTCTAGTCATTGCAGTTCTTTTTTCACGGTTTGCTAGTGGCTGCAATAACCTATTTTTTAAAACTAGGCCACAATAACCATGGGCTAATATTTACTGTAGTGACACTGGGCCTCCTACGGGCCGTAGAAACAGTGGGCCTTCTATAGGCCGTAGAAACAATGGGCCTTCTACGGGACGTATCATCAATGGGCCTTATACAGGCAGTATGATCGATGGCCAAACATGGGCCAATAACAGGCTGCATTATGGTCGTAAACGGGCTAGAGTTGGAATCGTCCGTTCATGGGCCGACCATAACGGGCCATCGTTAATAGGTCGTATTTGATGATGCTATGAAAATGGCCCAACGTATTAACAGACCACAAACGGGCCGACTGTAACCACGGGCTGAATTTGGCCCACAGGCAGAAAATGACAGTAACGGGTCGTAAGTAAACGAATGCTGGAAATGAGCCCAAGAATAAATGGGCTCTAAGAAGGCCGAAAGATAACATGGGCTAGAAACGGCTGTCGGTGTCAAAACCGGCGGATCTCGGGTAGGGGGTCCCGAACTGTGCGTCAAGGTCGGATGGTAACAGGAGACAAGGGACACTTTATTTTACCCAGGTTCGGGCTCTCTCGATAGAGGTAAAACCCTACTCCTGCTAGATTAATATTGATGATATGGGTAGTACAAGAGTAGATCTACCACGAGATCAAGGAGGCTAAACCCTAGAAGCTAGCCTATGGTATGATTGTGTATGATGATGGTTGTCCTACGGACTACAACCCTCCGGTTTATATAGACACCGGATAGGGTTAGGGTTACACAGAGTCGGTTACAATGGTAGGAGATCTTGAATATCCGCACGCCTAGCTTGCCTTCCACGCCAAGAAAAGATCCTTCCGGACACGGGACGAAGTCTTCAATCTTGTATCTTCATAGTCCTGGAGTCCGGCTGAAGGTATAGTCCGGCTATCCGAACACCCCCTAATCCAGGACTCCCTCAGTAGCCCCTGGACCAGGCTTCAATGACGAGGAGTCCGGCGCGCAGATTGTCTTCGGCATTGCAAGGCGGGTTCCTCCTCCAAGTTCTTCAAGAAGATTACAAACACCAAAAATAGTGTCCGGCTCTGCAAAATAAGTTTCCACATATTGCCATATAGAGAATAATATTAACACAAATCAAATCTGCTGACGTATTCCACAGTGCATCATAACACCGCAGCCAAGCTCTTTATATAAATTGTTTTCATTGTTCCACCTCAGCGTGTTTAGCGAGGCGGTTCCCTTGGCACGTCTTGTTAAAGCAGAGATCGTGTCCCCCTTTTAAGGGGATTCTCATTAATACAGACGTGGGTAACCCAGTCGTGCCCGTTGGCACGTTTTTCCTTAATTAAAGGCTAGTCCAAGACGGTTTTGGGGAGGGCTCTTGGTATTCTGCCTCTTATAAAGAGACCAGGACCCTATTCCCCTCTTCTATTCTCAAAACGAGCTCGCCCGTCGCCTCGAGTTCCAACACCCTAGGCTTCCAGATTCCAGGCGCACCGGACCTTCGGCAATGTCCGGCTCCGACCTCCAAGGCCGATGGATGCCCTCCTCTGTTACGGAGGAGGATGTATCAATGTTGAGGGAAGCTAGATTCCTGACCAGCGAGATTCCGCACAGGTTGCCTGTTCAAGGACAGGTGATCCCTAGCCCTCAGCCCGGTGAGAGCGTGGTATTCATATCCCACTTCCTTCGGGGATTAGGCTTCCCAATGGATCCCTTTGTAAGGGGGATGATGTTTTATTATGGGCTGGAATTCCACGACCTAGCCCCGGAGTCCATCCTCCATATCTCCTCATTCGTAGTTGTGTGCGAAGCGTTCCTCCGTGTTACCCCTCACTTCGGATTATGGCTCAAAGACCTTCAAAGTAGAACCGAAGATGATCGAGGGGCGCCACGCAGAGTGCGGAGGCGCTGCTGTAAAAAGAAATACCGACGCTCCATGGCCCGGGGGCGCTTTTCAAGAGGAGCTTGGCTTATGGAAACAGGAGTGGTTCTATATCACCGCTCCTCGGGGCACCGCATGGGTGGCGCCTCCTGCCTTTCGCTCGGGTCCCCCACCACGGTTAGCACCGTGGACCAACACAGGGTTAGATCGGGGCTTGCCCAAAGACGTACCTCTGCTGCAGGGCCGCATTAAGGATCTCTTGGAAGGAGACCTCAACCTAGTCAAGGTGACACAAGTCATGCTGATTCATTGGACACTGCCCGGCCAACGTCGCCCCCTTCGCCTGTGGGAGTTCAATCCTGAGGGACCGCGAGCTCTCCGGAATTTTATGGGCGTGACGCCCACGGAGATGTATAAACTGTTCTTCGGATCACCAGAAGTGAGTCCGGATTTGACCGAGGATGTGGGTTTAAGTCGCAATCGCCCGGATACTCAAGTAAGTGACCTTGTGCCCGGACCTTCTATCCGCATAATTAACTTGCTCTTAACAACACTTTTCCTTTTAAGCAGGAGTGGATAGCGAAGGCGAAGCTGATCAGGTGTCCGGCTCCCCTTCCCGAAACCAGGCTGGATCCCGAGCTAGTCAGGATGCTAGAGGTAGTGCCTTTGGAGGGAAATAAGGGGGCGGACAAGGAAACCATGGCCTCCTCGAAAGAGGCCATTCCGAAGGGGGGGAATCGATAATTCCCCTCCTAAGGGAAAGAAAAGGACCGCCTCTGACGACCCGGAGACCGTAGCGTCAAAGCGGGGGAAAGAATCCTTGTCAGAGAGCCCGACGCCAGGGAGCTCCTCGGCCGAACTAAACCATCAAAGGGACCAGCTCTCTAGCGAGCCGTAAGTAGAAGAAGAGTTATTCTTTTAAGAGAAATCCTTGATTTATATCTAAGAAGTTTTAACCGAAGCCTTACTTTGTAGTTCGGACCTCAGCCCTTCTCAGCAGAACTCGTCCTCGGGGGATCTTCTTCCGGAGATGATGGAGAGTGGAACGCCTCCTCCCTCTGTATCGCCTAGCAAGGTGGGCGACGCTGAAGTGTCGTCGCGGGGGATTTCTCCGGATCCGCCAGGGGCGGAAGGTGGCCATGTGGCCCCCCGAGGTTTTCCGCGTCCGTCCTTTGAGGGAGGCCATGGGACGAGTCCGGCAACATCTGGTGCTTGGCCGGAGGAGCTAAAGATTCTGCTGGGGCGAGCCTCTGTCTCAGAGGAGCATCGTGCGCTGATGAACACGGTGATTGAAAAGATTTCATCCGCGGAAAGCGGATTGCATGAGGCCGTCAAGAGTTTACTGGCAGGCCTTGAGGTATATTTTGAATAATGTATACTTGCACATAAATAAAGTGCGCTCTGTGTAGATAGTAGCCCCTGAGACTCTGTGCGTCGTTAAAATTGACGGCGCGCAGAGGATCTTAATCCCAGGTCCTTTAAGTGGCACCTTTATATGTAGGTGGCGGATTGTCCGGAGTCAAGCCGGACTCGTGAATTTGCCGAACTTAAGCGACAACTTGATGAGGCAGAAGCCGACATCGTGCTTGTTAAGAAGCGGCTTGATAATGCTCAAGGTATTGAAATCATCAGGAGATTGTTAGTAAGAGGAGCTTTATGTCAATATCTTACCTTATGTATGCTTGACGCAGATGGTGCGGCCGCCGTGGAAGGTCTTAGGGCCGAACTCGCCCGAGCGAAGGAACAAGCCAGGAAAAGCGATGCGGCTGCCGTGAAAGCCCTTGAAGAGCTTAAAGCCGAACAGGCTGCCCATTGCCGAAGCAAGGAGGAGATGGCCGATATGGCCGTAAAGTTAAAGAGTGCAACTGACCGTTGCAAGCTTCTTGAAAAAGAAGGTCGGGCGAGGCAAACGAGCTTAGAGAAGGCTGTTGCTGATGCCAAGGACGCCCGCTCTGTAATGAGAGCGGCAAGGGAAGAGCTGCGTCAAGCCGGACAAATTACGGATGGAAAGCCCTTCTTGCTGCGGAGAAAATTTTGTGATCCGAAGTTTGCCCCGTTAGACCGAGTGTGGAGTGTAGAGGACACCTATCTGGATTTGGCGGCTAGTGCTGCTGATGCGACCGAACACTTTCGAGATAAAAAGGGTCATGAAGTGGAGAAGCTCTTTTGGTCGTAATTCATCAATCCAGAGCGTCCGCTGTCAGTGGACGATCGCCTGGCCCAATGGGCCGAACTGAATAGGTTGTCCGGACTCGCCATGAAGTATGTCATGGATCATCTGTTTCCGGGGAGATCGAAGCCGAAGAGTTATTTCAGCTTGGTGCAACAATTCCTAGACGCGGTGCCACGTATCGATGCTATGAAGAGGTCAGCGTGCATAGAGGGCGCTCGGCTGGCTCTTGCCCGTGTCAAGACATACTGGGCAGATATGGAGCCCACCGTTGTCGCGTCCCGGGATTCGGATAAAAGCCGAATACCTTCCGAGCACTATTTTAAGGAAGTCCTCGTAGGCACTCGCGTAATAGAGACGCAGTGCTCGAAGGATGCTATATTATGATAGCATATGTAATCATAAAACAATATTTTGATAAATTGTAGTGGCATATTTTAGACTTGTGCCTTCAAGTATTAAGAACACCTCCTGTGCGGCCGTTTTAATATATAAATTCTGAAAGATTGCAGTCGTTGGCTTCAGCCCCCACGCACATAGTGCGGGGGTGCGCGCAGAAGACGCATTTTCACACTTAACCCAACGTCTTGGTCCTACAAAGGAGGTGATAGCGCAGCGGGCTAGGCAACCGGACTATAATGCTTTAACACTTTCACTTAGACATAGGAGCTTGACAGTGGGACTCTTTAGGTAGCCCTTTAGTGGCGACTGCGCTTACCCGAATTCAGGGCGTGTATGTGTCTGACCGGGAAACGGCCCTTCGTTAAAGCGGAGGAATCCGATAAATTCCTATAAGTCATCGAGTGGCGACCAGTCTCGCGCTACATCATGACAGTCAGTTTTTGGCTTTCTCTACTGAGGTGCTCGCCTAGCCGAACCGGGGCACAATCGCAGTAGTTCTCCTGGTGCTACCTTAGCCGATAGAGCGGAACGTAAGGTAACCGAACTCAGGAGCCGGGCAACCCAACATTTGACCAAAGACATGATTCGGAGCTGATGCATATAGTGCCAAAACTCGCGACGCCAAACATTCCCTAAGGTGTTCGGTCTTTGTGAGTGCGGGTGAACCGACACCCTGAAAAGAAAGAAGAGCCCCTAGTGTCCAGGTACGAGCAAAGATTCTGGCATGGCCACATGCCAAAATGCCAGCCTCCTCCTTGGTTATAGAAGAAAAAACTAGGGGATGTATAGCAGCAAGAGATAGTAAAAAAGGTTTACGCAGGGTCTTAATCTAAAAAGAATCCTTTAGGACGGGTCCCTACTGCACGTCTGCGCCTGTGTCTCCGTTGTGCCGTGTCCTGGACGGGCGCCGCACGACGTTCATCTGTAAAAGAGAGGAACTGAATTGAAAATGGGTCGTGCAGACCAAAAAGGATAATAAACAAAATATAAAGTAAAAAATATATAAAGTTGAGCTTTATTGTCTCTGCGTATAGCCCCTGGTACGGGGGTATATGGCGTATTAAGCCTGCGTTGATGATGGACTTATGCCGAACTCATTTAGTCCGGGTCCGTGGCCTTTAATGACTTATATCGAAAAAGTCTTTTGGCTGGCGAGGCCACTTTATTGTGCGGCTGTTTAAGCGGTTGCGCAGTCCTCCGTTCGTAGGAGGCGTATTTTAGTGTGCTCCCTTTAAAGAGATGATGCCTCGTGGACCGAGCATCTTAAGAGTGAGAGATGCGTAGTGCGGTATTGCGTTAAAGCGAGCGAAAGCTCCACGTCCCATTAGTGCTTGATAGCGACTTGAAAACGGGACTACATGGAAGGTCAGCTTTTCGCGACGGAAGTTATTGGCGGAGCCAAATATGACTACAAGCCGGAGAAAACCCATACAATGGGTGTCCGGGCCCGGTGCTACCCCTTGAAAGGAGGTTTTGCTGTGGTGGATTCTTGTTGGGTTTATGCCCATGCGGTGGATTGTATCCTGATATATCAGGTTTAGTCCACTGCCGCCGTCCATAAGGACATTGGTAAACTGGAATCCGTCAATTATTGGATCGAGTATCAGGGCAGTCCGGCCTGCGTTTTTGATATTTCTAGAATAATCTAGCTGATAAAAAACGATTGGCTTTGATGACCAGTGGCGGGACTCCTGAGGGATAAGTTTTACTGTGCGTACCTTTATGGGTGCCACACGTTTTGTTACGTGAAGTGAGTTCACTGTTTTAACTTCTTGTGGGAAGTTCTTTTGTTTCCTGGTGTTCTGCTTCTGGGGTTCGTCCTCGTCTTCGCTTGGTGTATCGAGCCCCTTGTGTTCGGCGTTAAGCTTTCCGGATTGTTTAAAAACCCAACAGTCTCTGTGGGTGTGATTGGCTGGCTTCCCAGGAGTACTGTGTATCTGACATATTCTGTCCAGGATTCTGTTTAAGCTGGACGGATCCTCCCTATTATCCTGAAGGGGTGGTTTTGTCTGATTTTGCCGTGAGCTTTTGAATCCGGCATTGACTGCCGTGCTCTTCGGACTTTTTTCTTTGATTCGGCGACGGTCCTTATTTCATCGCGGTTTTCCATTTCCATCCCTGATTTCGGATGTACTTGGGTCGCTGGGGCTGCATCGTGCCAACCAGCTGTCCTCTCCTGCGCAAAAGCGGGTCATGAGGCTTGTGAGTGCGGCCATTCTTCTTGGCTTTTCCTGGCCGAGGTGTCTGGTGAGCCATTCGTCTCGGACATTATGCCTGAAAGCTGCTAGGCCTTCGGCGTCCGGACAATCCACTATATAATTCTTTTTAGTAAGGAATCTGTTCCAGAACTGCCGAGCTGATTCTCCGGGCTGTTGAGTTATGTGACTGAGATCGTCTGCGTCTGGGGGGCGGACATAGGTCCCTTGAAAATTTGCTCGGAAAGCATCCTCGAGCTCTTCCCAACTTCCAATTGTGTTTTTGGGAAGGCTTTTAAGCCAGTGCCGGGCTGGCCCTTTAAGCTTAAGGGGTAAATATTTGATGGCGTGGAGATCATCTCCTCTAGCCATATGTATGTGGAGGATATAATCCTCGATCCAGACTCCTGGGTCTGTTGTTCCATCGTACGCCTCTATGTTGACGGGTTTGAATCCCTCTGAAAATTCATATTCCAGGACCTCATCGGTGAAACATAGGGGGTGTGCGGTGCCCCTGTATTTGGGTGTGTCGGATTCTGATGATGGCTTTTTTGCATTGCTTGTGAGAGCTTGCTTTCTTGGCCCGTAAATGGACCTGGCTGGGCCATGATGCGAGTCTTTAATTGGGTCGCATGCCGCATTGAGTGCGGCGCTGCTTGCCGTTTTATGGTGGCCGCGGGGTCGTCTATCCGACCGTGTGGCTTTTTTTATTTTTTGAATGTGAGGGCTTTAGGGCCTCTTCGTCGAATTCGGGCAGTAGTTTTCTCTTCGGATAGCTTTTAGTGCGGCGGTTGCCGCCGTATTTGTCTGCAGTCTTGATTACTTTGCTCCATCTTATTCTGAGTGCATCTTCCGCCATCTTTAGCTTCCGCTTCTGCTTTTTCAGGCTGCGTGCTGTGGCAACGAGCCTTTCGTGAAGATTCTTCTGCTCCGTGGTTTTATCCGGCGTGAGATCGTTTGGAGTTCTGTTATGGCCGGGGGAGGGCTGTCTGTCCTCTCTATCCGCGTTGCCCTGTTCGGACGGTTGCTCTGAGGCATGCTCGTCGTCTACCGACTCATCCTGCTCTACGGCTGGGTCTTGATCGAGGCGGGGCTTGGCTCGGTGTTTACGTCGCCGCTTTGATTGCTTTTCGGAGGGTTTACCCCTTCTTTCGTCCCCTTTTTCCTCGTTGTCGTATCCTTTAGGGGTATCCACCATGAATACATCGTTAGGTGGGGTGGAGGTCCAGTGCCCTATAGGTGCTGGTTCCTGTTCGTCTCCATCTTCGTCGTCCATACCGTCGAAGTCTTCGGATCCGAAATCAAGTATGTCGGTTAAATCATCGACAGTGGCTATTAAGTGGGTGGTGGGTGGGCTTTGAATTTCTTCGCCGTCCGAATCCCAACCTCGCAGACCATAGTCCGGCCTGGGCTCTCCTGATAAAGAGAGAGACTTGAGAGAATTCAGGATATCACCAAAAGGTGAGCACTAAAAGATGTCCGCGGCGGTGAACTCCATTATAGGCGCCCAATCGGATTCGATCGGCAGGGGCACGGGAGGCCCGGAGTTCGGAGAAGAATCCGACTCCTTGGAGTCATGGGCCGTGCAGAGTGCGGGGCTGGCGTTCGGCTCGACCGCCTTCAAGATCGCAGCCCCCAAGGTGACGTCCAACCGTTCATCCTCAAAGGACGCAGCGGGCTCCGAGTCGAGGATCGGGGATGGTGCGTGTGCGGCCTCCAGGACACTATTCGGAGGCAGAGCTATATCATGCCCCTCGAGGTAGTGCGGCGCGCTTGGCTGTGGCTCGAACCCGTCGCAGATCAAGTCTCCGCGGATATCTGCCGTGTAGTTTAAGCTTCCAAACCTGACTTGATGGCCAGGGGCGTAGCTTTCGATCTGCTCCAGACGACCAAGCGAATTGGCCCGCAGAGCGAAGCCGTCGAAGACGAAGATTTGTCCGGGGAGGAAAGTCTCACCCTGGACCTCATCGTTGTTGATGATCCAAGGAGCCATCGGGCCTAAAAGCGACGACATAGAGGAACTCTCAATGAAAGCGCCAATGTCGGTGTCAAAACCGGCGGATCTCGGGTAGGGGGTCCTGAACTGTGCGTCAAGGTCGGATGGTAACAGGAGACAAGGGACACTTTATTTTACCCAGGTTCGGGCCCTCTCGATGGAGGTAAAACCCTACTCCTGCTAGAAGAATATTGATGATATGGGTAGTACAAGAGTAGATCTACCACGAGATCAAGGAGGCTAAACCCTAGAAGCTAGCCTATGGTATGATTGTGTATGATGATGGTTGTCCTACGGACTACAACCCTCCGGTTTATATAGACACCAGATAGGGTTAGGGTTACACATAGTCGGTTACAATGGTAGGAGATCTTGAATATCCGCACGCCTAGCTTGCCTTCCACGCCAAGAAAAGATCCTTCTGGACACGGGACGAAGTCTTCAATCTTGTACCTTCATAGTCCTGGAGTCCGGCTGAAGGTATAGTCCGGCTATCCGATCACCCCCTAATCCAGGACTCCCTCAACGGCTCAACGGAATAACGGGCCATTAATGGGTATAAAGTGATAAACTGTTCATTACGGGCCAGTTTCACCACGGGCCGTTAATGGGTGTAAAGTGATACACTGTTCATTACGGGCCAGTTTCACCACGGGCCGTTAGTAGGCCAAGAGTTACATAGGGCCTCATATGGGCCAAAAGACGTCATGGGCCATACATGGGCCAGAAGTGCAAACGGGCTGGAATCATATTGGATGGCCCAGATGACGCTATTGGGCCTAATTCGGATAGGGCGTAACGGGCCTTGGGTTAGCGGGCTGTAAATGGGCTATATGCGAACAGGCTGTTAACAGGCTTTCCATGGGCCGGCCCGCCACCTTTTGACCAAGTCAAACGGGCCAGCCTTTTCACAGGAATGGGCCTCTATTGGGCCGTGCCACATGTCAACGTACCATAGGCACCTATCTGACCCACTGATGAGCTGACACGTGTTTCGTCCGGCCAATAAGAATTTTACACGTGGAAATTTCCCATTAGTTGGGGTTGTTAACGGGTTATCGGATCCAAAACCCGACCCGATAGCTTAACGGTGTTCCGTTATGGTGGATGCCACGTGTCGGTCACCCTTGACGAAAGCACTTCGGTGACGCGCGATTTATCGTCATGGAAGTGGACACTTCTGTGATGATAATTTTGGTAATGTCATGGAACACTTCTACGACAGCACAGGTATGACTATCTTGATTCTGCCATAAATTTGTCATGGATGTACATGCATGACAAAAAACGCGACCTACTGTGACAAACATGTCGTGGAATTGTCACGGAAGATGTCCTCTTGCAAGGACTTAATCGTGGAGCCATCGCAACTAGGAAGCTTAAAGGGGTTAATCAGGACAAGGGACACGAGAGGTTTATACTAGTTCAGCCCCTTGCGGTGAAGGAAGGCCTACGTCTAGTTGGGTTGGTATTGCTTGAGGTTTCGATGACCAGGGAGCGAGATACGCTATGCCCGGTTCTCGATGAGTTGTTTCTTGCCCTAAGCCGCTGGCGGGTCGTCCCGTTATATTCACGGGTTGACGCCCTGCGGCCTACAGAGTCCCGGCCGGCTCATAAACAGTGTCCGGCTCGGCGACTAGTTACTTCTACCTTATAGTACAAGTCATGCCATCATGGCGGTTTATCTTTACGGGCTTCAAATCGCCTGTGGGCCTTTAGGCCCTTTAGTGAACCGCCATCTTCATGCCTTGGTCTTGGGCTTCTGATGAGATTCTCTTTGCGTAACCCGGCCCCTCCTGGGCGGCTTACACAAATAGTTATATCCCCAACATTAGGCCCCAGATTGATTTGAACCGGTTCATGTCAATCTTAAAAAACCTTATGAACTGGCCTTTACTCTTCTGTCTTGTGCGAAAGTTTTAACCCGCCGTGACATCATCATCTGGATCTGGGTTAAATCATCGTGACGTCATCTTCAATAAAACTCATATTTTATTCCGTCATATCCTTCAACGGATCTTTGCCTTTACTGACCATCCCGAGAATCGAGGCGTCGGGGCTGCTGGATAATGATGCCTTTGGTCTCCTTGTTTTTCGCGCCGTCTCGGTCGGCTCCTCCTTATAAATAGATGCGACCAAGGTCTTTTTCATTTCCTTCAGTCGTATTCCTCCTCGCACTTCCTTTCTTCCGCTCGAGCTCCGCCGCCGCCGCCGTCGGACCCCTCGTCTTCACCGACACATGCCGCTGCATCACCCTGTTTCTGATCAAAAAACTACGGCAACCCTCCACAGCTCTTCCGCATCTGCGAGTTCTTTTTCCCTCCTTTCTCAAATCTGCATTAGTACTACCTTGAGTTCGTCGACGTTCATCGCCGCCTGACGCAAACCTCCATTAGTTCTTACCTCTAATACCTTGCTCAGACCGTAAAAACAACATAGAACTGCCGCGGAGGATGTTTGTGCTCATTCTGTATGAGAACAGATCTCATTTCCCTTGTTTTGGAAGCCCTCCTCAAGTATATGAACTTCCCTGTACAGTTTTAGGTCTAGAAATTTTTCCTTTCCAGAGCATCGTGATCCAAAATAATGATTGCAACTTGCAAAAACCTGTTTGTTCCACACTTAGCCAAAAAAATGCGTCTGTTGACTCTGTTTCAGCCATAATAGTTCATATGACTGGTTTAAGATAATACCGGCTGTCAGCACCGCTTGCTTCTGGCGACTTAAGAAAATTTTAATTGCCTTTGATACCTGCAGCGGTTTAAACATTATCTCATAGTCACCTATATGTCATTAGGCCCCTTCTTAAGCCGTCGTCTTAAATAAATCAATAGTGCTTTTCCTCCGGGTCATAATTGAGCCGGAAAAATTCTTTTGTCTTGTTGTAGGCTTCGATTTACGCAATGGCACCCAAAGCTCCCAAACCTCCGGTGACCTGTAACTGGGTCCCGGCCATTGTCACAGAAAGCAAACTGTCCGATTTTGTGAAGTCTGGCCATCTGCCCAAGAAAGATGTTATGTCTTACCGTGCTCCTGACCCGTCTGAGGAGAAACCTCAACCCAAGGAAGGGGAGGTGGTCATTTTTACTGATCATATGAGCCGGGGGTTTGCTCCTCCCAGTTCAAAATTCTTTAGGGATGTTTTGAATTTCTTTAATCTAAGGCCTCAAGACATCGAACCCAATTCCGTGTCAAACATATGTAACTTCCAAGTCTTCTGTGAGGTTTACCTTGGAGAAGAGCCTAGCCTGCTTTTGTTCAGGGAACTGTTCTATTTGAACCGGCAGAATGAACGTGCCAACGGGCCCAGTTTGGAACTCGGTGGCATATCAATTCAGAGGCGGAGAGACTGCCTGTTCCCTTACGCTGAACTGCCGAGTCACCCCAAAGATTGGAACCAGACATGGTTCTACTGCCAGGATACTTCTCTGGCTGGCGAAAATCCACTGCCCGGCTTTCGTGCCTTGCGCCTTGAATCCACTCACCCGCTATCGGACAAGTTGACTGCTATAGAACGTCTGCCACTCACCCCCATTATCAAGAAAATTCTCTTGGGGAACGGCTTAGATGGCATCGACCTGGTCCGAGTCTGGGTTGCTTGGAGAGTGATTCCGTTAAGTCGCCGCCCCGGCTTAATGTGTAATTACTCAGGCAAGAAAGATGATCCTCAGCGTCATAGTCCTGACGAATTACCAGATGACGTAATGGAGGCTACAACCCAGTCTTTGATGAAGGAGGGTACAGTGACTAGTAATGCCTTCGGCTTACTACCCTTCTGCAAGAAGAACCCGGCCCCTGCAGTAAGTCATCAGCCTCAATGATTACTTTTTCCTATGTTGTACTTTTATTCTTACTCATAACCCTCTACAATCCTTTACAGGCAAATGATAACTTCTTGAAAGTCCAGTATGATCATGAGGCGGCCAAGCAAGCCAGGGCGACCAAGAGAGCCGAAAGAAGGACTGCCAAGCCTACCACTTCAAGGAAAAGGAAGCCAAGCGCTTCTGAAATGTTCCAACTTGATGATTCTGACGACAATGAGGAAGAGGTAACTTTTCAACTTCCCTTTCTCCTTTATCGTTACCTTACTGATATTAACCCTCTTTCAGGAAGATACGGGCAACAGCCAACCCGTCGAGGAAGAGGTAACTATAATCTCCTCCGACTCCGAGCTTCGGCCGCGTCAGAAAATTCGAAGAGTAACCCGGAAAGTAAGATTTTCACACCCTTTGGCTTACCAAGATCCTGACTTTCTTTTGAAGTGACAGCAATTTGAAAGCCGGAGGCAGACCCGGACCAGCAAGGATGCAGAGCTCTCCTCCGGCTTGCCTGACACAACCCGGAAGCGTCGGACTGAGGTTATCTCCGACTTATACCCTTTTTTACCTTTGGCGGGTCTAACCGTCAACCTCTCAATTCATCTGACTCCAATTACCAGGATACCTCTCCTTCATCCGGCGAGTCCATGCAGTCAAATATGTCGGCTTTTAAGACTGCCCCTGGGTAATATCAATTTGTTTACTTTATATTTTTCCTTCCTCATGTTTCTATACTCATCCTTTTTGTTTTGCCCACAGCGTGCAAGTTAAGCCCAGGAAGAAAACCAAGAAAGATAAGCCGGCCCAAGACCCTGTGGTGACTGAACCGGAACAGGGATAGCTGCTCCCGACTCTTCCACGCATCAGCCGCCGCCTGAGCCGGCTCAAGATATTGCAGCGCCAACTTCTGACCCGCCTGCTGAAGATATTCTTGATGGTTCTATTAATCCGGAGGCGCCTAGCCCGGTTAAAGCGGCTGACCCAGAAGTGGAAATTCTCAAGACTCAGTTCGTTGAGTCGGCCAGGCCCACCGTCCTTGCCAAATGTTCGGCTAAAGAGGAGTTGCTAGAACGTCGTAAGGCCAAGATGGATATCGCCGACTATACTCATTTGAGTATTGGAGAGATCGTCTCGGGCTACATCAACCAGGTGCAAAGCATTCGTGACCTGGAAATTGACATGGTGAAGCAAATACAGCAAAAATCTAAGGTGTTGCTTCCTTACTTTCATTCACACTTACTGTACCAGCCCCCAAGTCTATTGCTTATGAGTAAATATGCTGTAGACTTAGAAAAATTGTTAGAGGTGCTTGCCCATCTTAAAGAGAAAATATTTAAACCGGCTGTAACACAATACCTTTAACTTGCGATACACATTAGCCCCCAAGTGCCAAGTATCTTTGCTTGCAAAGTGCTTGGGACTTAATATCCAGGACCGGCTTAATAATTTAAAAAGCTTCGGTACACATTAGCCCCCAAGTGTCAAGTACCTTTGCTTGCAAAGTGCTTGGTACTTAATATTATTTACCATAATCTTGACTATCATCCGGTATCAATGCAGGCCACCATAAGTCAATTTGAGTCGGAGATTGCTGACCTAAAGAACCGCCTGGCAGCCCAGGAAGTTGAAATTCAAAAAGCCAACTCCAAGTTTGAATTCAGCATCTCTGAACAAGAGAAGTTGAAGAAGAATTTTAAGGCGGGGAAGAAAATCTGGGCTGACGAAAAGGCCGGACTGGTGACCCGGGCCGAGACAGCAGAGGCGTCGCTTGCAAATGCAACAACCGAACTGACCGGCTTACAACGCCAGATATCTCGGATGGTCTCAGCAATCTTTGGTAAGTGAGTTTAAGCAATCATTAAATATGGTAAATATTCCTTCAATCGTTACCTGTGGCTTACCTGATGCTTACCTGTATAGGCCCCAGGAGCACAAACCTCAAGCAGAACACTCTGATCAAATTGAAGGCGGTGTATACTCTAGTGGAGCAACTGTACACCGGGTCACAACGTGACTTAGCCGTTGTAGCCTTATCAAACGATGTTCCCCACCTCTTGCAAGATGTGCTACAACGGCTTGCCGTTCTTCCTCAGCGGATCCAAGAGTTGAGACGGGCCCAAGCAAGAGCCGGAGCAATAGCCGCCTTAAGCCGGGCCAAAGCCTGGTTACCAGAGCTAGACCAGGTCGACATTGCTCTTGGGTATCCAAGTTTGAAGGAGGACGGCTCTCCGTTTGATGAGAAGGACTTCACCACTTGCATGAGGGATATACGCCATGTGGCCACTCAAATTGGGAACGACACTAACCTCACCAAGTATCAGCCGGGTTACGATAAGGAGAATCGGAGAATCCCCACACCGCATTATGATGATGTCAGCCTGATCCCTCCAATCCGTAAGCACACCTTTGCCCCTGAAGTCGACCCAACCGGTTTAGTAGATGATGAAGCTGAGTTTGAAGCCTTGAGTGGCATTGACTGGGCATCATCAACCTTCCAGGACAAGGCAACCGACAGAGAGGCGGAGAAGGATAACCCGGAAGCTTCAGGTCAACCCCAAGAGTAAATCGCCAGGCGCCACATGCTTATGTCTTCATAGAAAAACAATGCTTCATCATTCAGACTCGGGGAGTCTTGTAATAGAGTAGAAAATACTTTAAGTTTGTCATGCCTTCGCGCATGCTTATGGCACTCAATATTTGCATAAGCCGCCGTCACTATGCACTCGCAATTTATATTAACCTGTTATGTCCTTGCAGAAATTTACCAGTATTGTCCTGCACATAAGACAAACAGCAATCCCTTGGCGACTTATCGCATTGAGGGTCATATAAAGTTTTGATAACCCGGAATATGCACCGAACAATTTCAGGAAAACCAACTTACGGTTAGACTTAGTAGACATAATCATAATGATATACCTGTGATGCTTGCGGTTATCTTTCCGGCTCATATAACCCAACCCCTGAGGTTAAGTTTAACTCCTGAAAATTGGCACATA
The DNA here is from genome assembly GCA_032464435.1 of Aegilops umbellulata. Lineage (NCBI taxonomy): Eukaryota > Viridiplantae > Streptophyta > Magnoliopsida > Poales > Poaceae > Aegilops > Aegilops umbellulata. The sequence goes on from CP136056.1 coordinate 349,654,503, forward strand.
AAAGTTCACCTGGTACTTAACAACCTGAGGTAACCAATATTAACCTGGAGGATTGCAATCTACTCCATTGTATTTTCAAGAGGGTCTCAAGATAGCCAAATATTGACACTAATGAAATATGATGAATAATAAACAAAATTTAAAAGGCCTCTGATTCGAATACGATCAGTGAATCGTTCCAAAGGGGTTAAGCTAAGATTCGGATACGATCATATAGCCCCCAGTGGCTTTGGCGATGCCGATCAAGTGGGTATCGATAGCTATGTTCTCTTTGGTTCGAATACGACCTATGTTTGAACAGGAAGCCCCCAAGTGACCATAAGAGTTGTTTAATGACGCTGATTCGAATATGATCCACGTCAGACCCAAAGGGGTTAAGCTATGATTCAAATATGATCAAGAAGCCCCCAAGTGGGTTTGGCAGTATGCCGATCAAGTGGGTATCGACAGCTATGTTCTCTTTGGTTTGAATACGACCTATGTTTGAACAGGAAGCCCCCAAGTGATCATGGCTGGATTCAGATATGCTCATAAGCCAGACCAAAGGAAAAGCCGGATTCAGATGTGATCCGCTCCCTGTTGGTTATCTCCACCACATGATAAAGAAGACACATAAACCTTTTTTGGGGTGGAAAAAAGGACAGAGGTCCTGCTTTATTGCTTTATGTAATATATACATAGTATAAATATATACACATCAAAGCCGGTGGCTCAAGTATAGTAAGGCCGAAGATGAGCGATATTCCACGGCCAGTGGGTCTCCTCCTCCGACTTACGTGAGTCTTTGTGCTCTCGAACATCGATGAGGTAATATGACCCGTTGTTCAGATTCTTACTGACCACAAAGGGTCCTTCCCAAGGAGGGGACAGCTTGTGCATGGCAGATTGATCCTGGATGAGCCGGAGCACTAAGTCGCCTTCCTGAAAGGTTCTGGACCTAACCCGGTGGCTATGGTAGCGGCGCAGGTCTTGCTGATAAATCGCCGAGCGGGCTATTGCCAAGTCTCGCTCTTCATCCAACAAGTCAAGTGCATCTTGACGAGCTTTTTCGTTGTCCGACTCAACATAAGCCGCCACACGGGGTGAGTCATGACGGATGTCACTTGGCAGGACCGCCTCTGCTCCATACACCATAAAGAAAGGTGTGTAACCCGTAGATCTATTGGGTGTAGTATTGATGCTCCAAAGTACAGAAGGTAACTCCTCCACCCGACAACCCGGCATCCGCTGCAAGGGGACCAAGAGCCGGGGCTTGATACCCTTCAAGATTTCTTGATTAGCTCGTTTTGCTTGACCATTGGATTGAGGATGAGCCACCGCCGAAACGTCAAGCCGGATATGCTCTCGTTGACAGAACTCTTCCATAGCTCCTTTGGAAATGTTACTGCCATTATCAGTTATGATGCTGTGTGGAAAACTAAAACGAAAAATCACCTTTTTCATAAACTGGACCGCCGTGGCTGCATCACACTTACTGACTGGCTCCGCCTCAACCCACTTTGTAAACTTGTCAACCGCCACCAAGAGGTGCGTCTTTTTATCCTTAGACCTTTTGAAAGGCCCGACCATATCAAGCCCCCAGACTGCGAACGGCCAAGTAATTGGAATCATCCTCAATTCTTGAGCCGGCACATGGGCTCGTCGTGAGAACTTCTGACATCCGTCACATTTACTGACCAGGTCTTCTGCATCAGCATGAGCCGTCAGCCAATAAAACCCATGATGGAAAGCTTTGGCCACAAGAGATTTTGAGCCGGCATGATGACCACAATCGCCTTCATGAATCTCACGAAGTATCTCCTGACCCTCCGCAGGTGACACGCAACGTTGAAACGCTCTAGTGGCGCTGCAGTGATGTAACTCGCCATTAACAATTGTCATGGACTTGGACCGTCGGACGATTTGTCTTGCCAAGGTCTCGTCTTCAGGCAACTCCCCCCGGGTCATATAAGCCAAATAAGGCACTGTCCAATCCGGAATAACATGGAGAGCCGCTACCAGCTGTGCCTCCGGGTCTGGCACTGCCAGATCTTCTTCTGTAGGTAACTTGACAGAAGGATTATGAAAAACATCAAGAAAAGTGTTAGGCGGCACCGGCTTATGCTGAGATCCCAGCCGGCTTAAGGCATCGGCCGCCTCGTTCTTCCTTCGATCAATATGTTCCACCACATAACCCTTGAAGTGCCCAGCTACAGCGTCAACTTCACGACGGTAAGCCGCCATAAGGGGATCTTTGGAGTCCCACTTGCCTGACACCTGTTGAGCCACAAGGTCTGAGTCTCCTAAGCACCTTACCCGGCTCAAATTCATCTCTTTGGCCATCCGGAGACCATGGAGTAAGGCCTCGTATTCAGCTGCATTGTTAGTACAAGGAAACGTAAGCCGGAGCACATAACAGAATTTGTCACCTCGAGGGGAAGTTAACACGACTCCAGCCCCCGAGACTTCCAACTGCCTGGACCCATCAAAGTGAATAGTCCAATATGTGTTATCGAGCTTCTCCTCAGGTGCTTGTAGCTCTGTCCAGTCATTGATAAAATCCACCAAGGCTTGAGACTTAATGGCAGTACGTGGCACATACTTCAGACCATGAGGCCCGAGCTCAACGGCCCACTTGGCGACTCGTCCCGTGGCCTCTCTGTTCTGGATGATGTCTCCCAAGGGGGCAGAACTCACCACAGTGATAGGGTGACCTTGAAAGTACTGCTTCAGCTTCCGGCTTGCCATGAACACCCCGTAAACCAGCTTCTGCCAATGAGGGTACCTTTGTTTTGACTCGATGAGTACCTCACTGACATAATAAACCGGCCGTTGAACCGGATGCTCCTTACCAGCCTCCTTGCGCTCCACCACAATTGCAACGCTGACGGCTCGTGAATTAGCAGCCACATATAACAACAAAGGCTCTTTGTCAATGGGAGTTGCAAGGACCGGCGGCTCAGACAACTGCCTTTTTAAATCCTCAAAAGCAATATTAGCAGCATCACTCCAGACAAAGGTGTCTGCCTTCTTCATCATCTGATACAGCGATAGGGCCTTAACCGGCTTATGAACCGGCTTAAAGCAGCAACATGACCCGCCAGTCGTTGAACATCATTGATACATGCCGGTTTAGCCAAAGAAGTGATTGCCTTGATCTTCTCCATATTAGCTTCGATGCCCCTGTTTGAGACCAAGAATACCAAAAGCTTGCCTGCGGGTACACCAAATACGCACTTCTCCGGGTTAAGCATCATCTTGTAAACCCGGAGGTTATCAAAGGTTTCTCTAAGATCAGATATCAAGGTTTCCGTCTCTCTGGACTTCACCACTATGTCATCCACATAAGCATGAACATTGCACCCAATCTGATTGTGGAGACAATTCTGTACACATCGCTGATAGGTCGCCTGGGCACTCTTGAGCCCAAAAGGCATAGAGACATAGCAGAATGCTCCAAACGGAGTGATGAAAGCCATCTTCTCCTGGTCCTTAACTGCCATCTTGATCTGATGATAACCAGAGTAAGCATCCAAAAAGCTCAAACGCGCACAACCCGCTGTAGCATCAATGATTTGATCAATACGGGGGAGAGCGAAAGGATCAGCCGGACAAGCCTTATTTAAGTCCATGTAATCCACACACATCCGCCAGGTGCCGTTTTTCTTGAGTACCAGCACCGGGTTAGCCAACCACTCCGGGTGAAAAACTTCGATAATGAACCCAGCCGCCAAGAGCCGGGCGACCTCTTCTCCAATAGCCTTTCGTCGTTCCTCATTGAATCGCCGCAGAAACTGCCTGACCGGCTTATACTTCGGATCCACATTAAGAGTGTGCTCAGCAAGTCCTCTCGGTACACCTGGCATGTCAGAAGGCTTCCATGCAAAGATGTCCCGGTTCTCACGGATGAACTCGATGAGCGCACTTTCCTATTTAGAATCCAAGTTGGCACTGATGTTGAACTGCTTAGATGAATCGCCTGGAGTAAAATCAACAAGCTTGGTCTCAGCAGCCGACTTAAACTTCATCGCCGGGTCATGTTCCGTGGTTGGCTTCTTGAGGGAGGTCATATCCGCCGGATCAACGTTATTTTGATAAAATTTGAGCTCCTCTGCTGCACAGACAGACTCGGCATAAGCCGCGTCGCCTTCTTCGCATTCCAGGGCCACCTTGCGACTTCCATGCACAGTGATGGTGCCCTTGTAACCCGGCATCTTGAGCTGCAAGTAAACATAACACGGCCGCGCCATAAACTTGGCATAAGCCGGCCGTCCAAACAAAGCGTGATACGGACTCTTGATTTTGACCACCTCAAAGGTTAACTTCTCTGCCCTAGAATCATGCTCGTCTCCAAAGGCCACCTCCAGCTCAATCTTACCGACGGGGTAGGCCGACTTACCAGGCACCACTCCATGGAAAACGATATTGGATGTCTTTAAATTCTTGTCAGTTAAGCCCATGCGCCGAAAGGTCTCGTAATAGAGGATGTTGATGCTGCTACCTCCATCCATGAGCACCTTAGTGAATTTATAACCACCGACCTGCGGTGCCACCACCAGGGCCAGTTGACCCGGATTATTAACCCAGGGAGGGTGATCCTCCCTACTCCAGACAATGGGCTGTTCCGACCACCTTAAGTAATGAGGGACTGCCGGCTCGACAGAGTTCACAACCCTCTTGTGAATTTTCTGATCACGTTTACACAAACTGGTGGTGAACACGTGATACTGCCCACTATTTAGCTGCTTTGGATGGCTCTGATAACCCGACTGTTGCTGTTGTTGTCCTCCTTGACCAGACTGTTGTTGGTTATAACCGCCCTGGTTTCCCTGAAAACCGGACTCTGAACCGCCGCTCGGGCCATGAAAGCCGCCAGCTCCTGAGCCGCCGCCCGGGCCTTGATTGCCATCAAACGTATTAGAATTCTTGAAAGCCTTCATGATTGCGCAATCCTTCCATAAATGAGTCGCTGGCCGTTCCCGGGTGCCGTGTTTCGGATAAGGCTCATTGAGTAGCTGTTCAAGAGATGGACCTGACCCACCAAACCGAGGGGGTGGTTTCCCCTTGCGCTTCTGGTTGTTACCCTGCGCATTGACCACAAACTCCGGGTTACCGTCCGCCTTACGTTTGTTGCCTCCTTGATTCGTCGGATTATGCTGCTGACCCTTGCCATTACCGTTCTTCTTTCCCTTCCCTGTCTTTTCCTCATCAGACGCGGGATCCTTGGTACTATCAGAATCGGCATACTTGACTAAAGCCGCCATCAGCGCCCCCATATCATTGCAATCACGCTTAAGGTGCCCCAACTTCTGTCTCAGAGGCTCAAAACGGCAATTCTTCTCTAGCATGAGAACTGCTGAGCCGGCATCCATCTTGTCAGACGAATGTATTATCTCTTTTACCCGGCGCACCCAATGAGTCGTGGATTCACCTTCCTCCTGCTTACAATTTGTCAAGTCCACAATCGACATAGACTTCTTGCAAGTGTCCTTGAATTTCTGGATGAAACGGGCCTTTAGCTCTGCCCATGAACTAATGGAATTGGGTGGCAAGCCCTTTAACCAAGAACGGGTTGTTCCGTCCAACATCATGGTGAATTATTTAGCCATCGCTGCGTCACTAACCTCCAGCAGCTCCATGGCCATCTCATAACTCTCAATCCACGTCCCAGGCTGTAAGTCGGCCGTATAATTCGGCACCTTTCGAGGTCCCTTGAAATCCTTAGGCAGACGTACGTTACGTAGAGCCGGTACCAGACAAGGAACACCTCCGGTTCTAGTAGCAACACCCGCCTCAACGGAAGTCGTTGGATAAGCCGATAAGTCCTGCTGAGCCGCTAGCTGAGCCGCCCGTTCGTCCTCCCGACGTATCCGATCCTGTACCAGGTTATACCCGCCAGGCTGGTTCCGGTGCTGGGCGCTACTTGACAAGGCCTCTGACTCCATGTGTCTACTGTAACTCGGGCTCCGGTTTGGACGAGGCAGAGCTAACCAGGGAAGAGGAGTTGAATGAATCCTGTCCCGGCTGTAGGAGTAGGTCTCTTGCTGAGCCAGAGCTGTTTGGACAAGTTCCCTGATCCTCCGGGTCTCCACCGCTGTCGGATCATCACCGTCCACTGGGAGAGCCGCCAAACGCGTTGATGTTGCGATTAAGTTCTCCATGGGGTTGGAGAAGTGACCCGGTGGTATTGGCACATAACGGGGCGGTGCCATATTCCCGTGAAGGGGTGTCGTCACCTGAGGCTGAACCGAGCCCCTCGCTCCGGATGTCATAAGCTGATTTGCACCTGGCGGGTTACTTGGGTCGGCTCCGGGTGTAGCGAAAAGATTCCGAGGATCATAAATCGGAGGTAAACGGGACTGAGTTTTCTAATGTCTCCTCCTCATTACCTCATTAGATGCGTTCAGACTCATCGTGAGCTAAAAAGCCTCTGCTTGAAGTTGTTGTGCCTGTGAATCCAAAGTCGCCCGCTCTATAGCCAATCTGGTATCTTCAGTTGCTAAGGTCTCCTTGGCCTGGGCGATCTCCTCGCGAACCCGTGCCACCTCTGCCTCATGCTCAGCTTGGTTCGCAGGGATGACTGTAGTGGTTAACAGGGCCGTAAGCTTATCCATGAGATCCATTAGCACCTGAGCCGGTGAGCGCACAGGGCCTCCTGCCCCGGCTGCTCCTAACCCGGACGTTATCTCTGCTGAGGCCGTAGAATTTTGGCCGGGTTGAGTACCAGCCATGAAGACTCCTGCCCAGTTTGGCGACTCAGAGGGGTCCGGAATAGTGCTGCCATCGGAACAGCCCCCAAGCCTGCCATCTTGCACTGGGTAAAGCGAATCTGTTGAATCGGCGGATGAATCACCATCGGAGAGGATGGTCGTCTCACCACCATCTTCAGATCCTTCAGAAAGTTCCCCTCCGTGGATGCAGCCCACGAAGGCACGCTTCACGACGGGTTGAGCCCGGGCGGGTCTCGCGCGCTGAGCCGTCTCGATGAGGTCAGTGCAGTTGTCCGGCTCAGGGCCCGGCTCACCAATCCGGCCGATGAAGACGTGAATTCCGCCAAAGGGGACCCGGTACCCGTACTCAATTGAGCCGGCGTCGGGGCCCCAGCCTTCGTCGTCTATGTAGATCTTGCCGCGACGACTCTTGGTCATCCGGCCAACTGCGTATCCCTTGAGCCCTTCGAAGCTGCCCTTCAAGAACTCAAATCCACCGTGCGCCAGCCCCACGGTGGGCGCCAACTGTTGTGGAATTGTCATGGCAGATGTCCTCTTGCAAGGACTTAATCGTGGAGCCATCGCAACTAGGAAGCTTAAAGGGGTTAATCGGGACAAGGGACACGAGAGGTTTATACTAGTTCAGCCCCTTGCGGTGAAGGAAGGCCTACGTCTAGTTGGGTTGGTATTGCTTGAGGGACCAGGGAGTGAGATACGCTATACCCGGTTCTCGATGAGTTGTTTCTTGCCCTAAGCCGCTGGCGGGTCGTCCCCTTATATTCATGGGTTGACGCCCTGCGGCCTACAGAGTCCCGGCCGGCTCATAAACAATGTCCGGCTCGGCGACTAGTTACTTCTACCTTATAGTACAAGTCATGCCATCATGGCGGTTTATCTTTACGGGCTTCAAATCGCCTGTGGGCCTTTAGGCCCTTTAGTGAACCGCCATCTTCATGCCTTGGTCTTGGGCTTCTGATGAGCTTCTCTTTGCGTAACCCGGCCCCTCCTGGGCGGCTTACACAAATAGTTATATCCCCAACAAAACACGTATCATCACTGAAGTGTATTTTTTTGTAGTGTTGTGAGCTCCCTGAGTGTATATATATCATCCCCTTGACCGATAATGAGGGGTATGTGTTGGCCATGAATGGATTCCTCCTAGTTCGTGTTAGGGCCGGTCACCGTCAAATGTCGGTCAACCAAAGCTCGAGCTCATGCGTTGTCAGGATTCCCTCCTAGATGCTCGGATTGCTGGGTTCGACCTACATCAAACCCTGCGTACATATCTCGTCCTTAACTACCTTGCCTTCATGGTTGTTGTCTGTATCGAGTGGTAGGCACCACATCTAAATTGTACATTATTCTATATTGAAAACACACATCACCCCTTCCCAACGTACATCATTTTGGGCCGCATGCAAGAGGTGGTGGTTTTGTGGTCCCTCTCGTGTGATTTTTATGATGGTTCAATCTATTGGCCCAAGCGGTTTATCGACAACAACAACTGTCATTTGACCAAATGAAAGATTCATTGGTTCGTCTTATGGTAGGTCATGGCGACATGCATGTATGACCAAAGTATCGATCATTACGTGCATCCGCCCCGCTGACACGAAGTGGGAGGTGGTGGGCCAAGCATCCTAGCTAGGTACGACATTATGTCATTATATATATCCTAGCTAGGTGGTTGTTAGGGTGCTTTCAGGTTTGCGAGGCACGTGCCACCAAAGTTATGCATTGTGTATTTAAAGTTTTAAACATCCCCAATATTCATACATATATTTGGCCACTTCCAGGTGGTTCTTGACTTTTGGCCCCTCTCATCGATCTTCAATGACGCGCCCAACCGTGGGCCCGCGGGGTCAAAGTTGTGCATTGGAATTTTGGACATCACATACCACCCTTTTCACTCATATATATTTGGGCCACATGCTGGTGTGGCTGTCTTTTGACCCTCTCTAACGTTATTTTTTGCTCCAAAGACTCTGATGACCCTCAACGGACACGGGGTATAATATCTTAACCGTGTGCGATACAAGTGCGATGTGAATCACCACGACCGCGCAAGCACGAGCAAATTAAGGTGGAGGTACTGGCTCAACCGTGTGCGATGCAAGTGCGCTGAAATCACCACGACCGCACAAGCGTGAGCAAAGGGTGGAGGTACTGGCTCAACCAAGCGCGATGCAAGTGCGCTGAAATCACCACGACCGCGCAAGCGCGAGCAAAGGGTGGAGGTACTAGCTTAACCGTGTGCGATGCAAGTGCGCTGTAAAACCACCACCTGTGCAAGCTAAAGGCGGGTAAGTTTATTTGGAAATTAGGACAAACCATGTGCGATAGACCAGCTAGCTAGAAATATAAAAAACAAACTACCCGCCTTGAGCGTTGCAAAAATCGGCGGATCAACGCCACTTTTCTTTATTATCATACACGCATATTGTTATTGGACCATGCGCGATCTTGGGCACTCCCGCCCCGCATCAATTCCTTTACCCAAATTTTAGTAGCCGCCGTACTCAACCGTCGCCCACACTCCTCCAGCACCGACCTTGTAGTAAAATTGCAGTAGCCGAGGCATTTGAACTGTCGCCCACCCTCGTCCACCACCATCTCCACCCATCATTACTAAAATTTTCAGTAGTCGCGGCGTATCCTCAAACACCACACCCCTCCACAGTCCCCCGCCCGCCCCCTCCCCCCTTCGAACCCTAGCTCGCGGCCGCCGCCGGCGCCGCCGCCAACCCTGCCGGTCTGCTCGTTCCTCCTAGCTTAGATAATAAAGTTCAGGTTATCCAGCGGTTACCATACCGTCGCCCCACTCCCCTGAGTTTTTAGATGAGGCCGGCAGTGTCCCTGCCCGCCAGATCTACATCCCCTGCTCCAGAATGTCGCGGCCTAAGCTCGACCACGTATCCCGGGGAGCCCAACGAGCGTTCGACCAAGAAGAGGTTTATGCTCTATCCAACACAACAGTGAGATGTAGGATGGTAACTACAAACTCTGTAGCCTTCTCTTTTTACTGCCCATAATGAGTTGTTAGACAACAATGTCTGAATCTTTTTCGTTCCCAGTGGTTCCCGAAGCAGTTCACTCAAGATTACCTCGCAAAGTACATGATTGGTGGACACGCAATGAAGGTTGAAGTATAATGAGCATCAAGAAGTCCTAATGAAGACAGTGAAGGATGGACGGGCAGCCATCACAAGGAGTTGGCCTAGAGTAATGCGCGCCTTATGCATGGAGGAGGCCACAATATGAGCATTCTGCTTCACCTTCTCCAGCAACCAGAATGTCTTTCGCCTCTTTCTTTACAGTCTTTAGTACATCTGTGGTTCATCATTCTTTACTTGGTGCTTCTGTAGTTCTTCAGTATATGTACCTGTGCATCGAATTATGGATTCGTGGTTGAACCTATATTTGTAATAAACATGGTTGGATATGAAATAAGTGATTGCCTACTCTCAAATTCAAAACATGCGATTTTTAAATTAGGGGTTAATTGGATTAATTAGGCATTACACTGCACACAGTTTGCGAAAGCAAAATGTCTGCGATATACGTGGAGATCAGAAACGTTTCTAGGATCCACTATGTGTGCGATCAATCTCCACTGCACACACGACTTTCTCTTGAAAACTGTTTGCGTTAGGCCACCTTGCGTAAACGTTTATCACATAAAAAGTGTGTGTGATGGACAGCCTTTGCCACATAGTTTCTTCTACGCACCGTGTGTGATGCATTCAATAAAGCAAACGATAAAATTATTAATATCATGTGCAATGGCAACGCTATCACAAACGATTTAACGGGAAAAATTGTGTGTGATGTACCTGTGAAAGGAAACATTTTCCTTGGAGCGACTGTGTGGGATGTACATACGAACGGAAACGTTTAGCGGGAACTGACTGTGTGGGATGTGCTTGCGACCGAAAACAATTTCGTTGTATAATTGTATTTTTTAGCTCTACTATACGTATTTCCGTATTTGAGCGCCCATCGGTCGCACACGACCTCATTTTACTGAACATGTGTGCCAGGAGGGCATATCCCCGGCGGTTTCTGGGTCGTGTGGGAAGGACCCCCCTATCGCCCACACTCACTTGGCGACAGTTCCAAATGTTGTCGCAGAAAGGGGTTAAAAACAGTTTGTTTAGGATCGACGCGCACCAGTGGCAACAAGAGGCGCAAGGATAAGGCAGTGATGACTGTCGAAGGATCGGGCACGCCCAGTACCGGCACGAAGGACAAAGCCGAAGCCCCGGCAAGGAGGTTGCCGCGTGCGCTGACTGCCGGGAGGCTGCGCCTGTCGAGAAGGCTCGGAAAGGTGATGGCCCGTACTGCAAGATCCATCAGACCAAAGGTCACAATCTCCAAGAGTGTCATCAGGTTGAGCAGCTAGTCAAGAGACAGAGAGCTGAGTATGAGAAGCGAGACAAGGAAAAAGGTCAGAATGGCACTGGTGCTAAGGGTCGGGGTGGTGAAGAAAATCGTCCCGGCAAGGCCTTTCGGATCCAAGGAAAACCCGCCAAGGGCCGAGAGAAGGAAGTTTGCAATGATGAGAGTGATAGAGGGGATGAAGAGGAAACCAACAAGCAGGAGTTCTAGAAGGCCACTGACGCCATGTGCATTGATGGGGGTGCATCTTTGCACTCCTCTCACCGCCAACTTAAACAGTGGGCGCGAGAGGTCAATGTCGTGGAGCCAGCAGCAGAGGCTCGGAAGCCACTCAAATGGTCATGCACGCCCATTATCTTTGATGAAGAGGACCATCCTGACCGCACCACCGCGGTAGGATGTCTGCCATTGTTGGTCTCTCCAACAATTCGCAACCTCAAAGTCACAAAGATGTTGGTAGACGGTGGGGCCGGGTTGAATCTAATTTCCCCAAAGGTTATCAGCAAGCTTCAGATAGCAGAGGAGGAGCTGAAGGTCACAGGCACGTTTCAAGGAGTTAATCCCGGCAGGAGTCATCCTAAGGTAAAGATCATGTTGCCAGTGACATTTGGGGGAGAACTGAACTATCAGACTAAGAAGGTTGTGTTTGATGTGGTTGACCTCCCCCTGCTGTACAACGGTATTCCTGGACGCCCAGCTCTGGCAAAATCCATGGCAGCATCCCATTATGCCTACAACACCCTGAAGATGCCAAGGCCGGTAGGAGTCATTTCCATCCCGTCGGGCGAGAAGGACGCCATCATTTGCGTGGATAATATGTACCGGGACGTAGTCGCGGCAGAGGCCACAGAAGCAACAGTTCCCACCAAGGAAAGCAAAGGAAAGAAGAAGGATAGCAGGGACGCTAGCGAGGAATCCGAGAAGCATGCTTCTTCGGAGTGTGTTGCGCCTGTTGATGACTTGCTGGAGAGTTCCAACAGCAAGAGATCCAAGGTCGCAACACCACATGTGAAGAAAGTCCCGGCAGGGCTGGCTAGCGTTGATGGTACCTTCACCATCAGCGCCACCCTTGATGACAAATAGGATACCGCGCTCGTTGCCTTCCTGCGGGCGAATATCGATGTGCTTGCCTGGCAACCATCTGATATCCCCGGTGTTCCCAGGGAGGTAATCGAGCACCACCTTGCTATCTGCCCACATGCCCGGCCCGTCAAGCAGAAAGTTTGAAAGCAGGCCTTGGAGAGGCAACAGTTCATTGCCGAATAGATCAGGAAGCTTGAGGCAGCTGGTCTGATCAGAGGAGTACTACATCCGACATGGTTAGCAAACCCAGTAGTTTTGCGCAAGCCTAACGGGAAATGGAGACTTTGCATAGATTTCACAGATCTCAACAAGGCTTGCCCGAAGGACCCATTTCCTTTGGCACGCATCAATCAGATCGTCCTCGGCATAGAAGACCAGTTCGGGGGCTACTGGCGGTGTCCTGGATAAGGGGGTACTAACCTAGTCGGCCCATTCTCCTCGGGTTGGGACGATGAGCCTTCATTCGTGATCAAGATGGACTCCGGAGGCCATACGCAGGAGGCGTGATCAAGACTGCCTCTCCCGGAGACTTGACGTATACTCCAAGATCTTTGTCACTGCATAGCTCCTAGCTACCGACCTTGTAACCCTATATACCCTCCCTGGCGTGTATATAAGCCATAGGGTTTAGCCTGTAGAGGACACATCAACGCAAAATCATTCACCTGGCCCTAGAGTTAGACCACACATTACGATCTCGAGGTAAATCAACTATGTACTTGATACACCTTCATCAATATGAACAAGAGCAGGACGTAGGGTTTTACCTCCATCAAGAGGGCCCGAACTTGGGTAAACATTGTCTCCTTCGTTCCTGTTACCCTCGATCTGAGATCCACAGCTCGGCACCCCCTACCCCGAGGTCTGTCGGTTTTGACACCGACAGCTTCCAACTAGAAAAGTTTGTACCATCAAAATATGGACCTCTGCGGTGATAATTTTCCCTCACTAGACGCCATACTCTCCTCGGTGGTTAAATCAATGCAATGAAGACCAAACCTCTGATACCACTTGTAGGATCGCGAGTAGGTCTAGTGGGGGGTGATTAGACTACTTGACCAAGTAAAAACCTAGCCTTTTCCAAATTTTATTTCTTGGCAGATTTTAGCAATTCACACAAGTCAAGTAACACCCTACACATGCAAGTCTAGATAGTAGGTAGAGGAAAGTAAAGACTTTGCATATGAATGTAAAAGCGGGGGATTGGATAAATCAAACGCAATGAAGACACGATGATTTTTGGCATGGTTTCGATAGGTGATGCTATTGTACATCCATGTTGACGGAGACTTCAACCCACGGATGGTAACGGATGCACGAGTCCACTGAGGGCTCCACCCACTAAAGGTCCACGAAAAAGCAACTTTGTCTATGCCATCATGGCTTACGCCCACGAAGGACTAGCCTCACTCGGATAAATCTTCACGAAGTAGGCGATCTCCTTGCCCTTACAAACTCTTTGGTTCAACTCCACAAGCTTTGGAGGTTCCCAAGTGACACCTAACCAATTTAGGAGACACCACCCTCCAAAAGGTAATAGATGTTGTTATTGATGATGAACTCCTTGCTCTTGTGCTTCAAAAGATAGTCTCCTCAACACTCAAACACTCTCTCACATATTTGGCTTGGTGGTGGGAGAAGGATTGGAGTGGATGTCAACTTGAGGGGGGCTAGAAATTAAGGATCAAATGGTTGGAGTGGAATCTGTTGATCCCAACACAGGTGTGAGTGGTTCTTTCTCAGAAAAATGATATGGAAGTGGTAGCTTCGTCCTAGTTGCTCTCTCTCAGAGTAGGTGGTGTGGGTGGGGTATATATAACCATCGCAAAAAATCCAACGGTTACACACCTTTATGCACAACTAGGTGGGACTAGGTGAAACTACTCGGTGAGACCGACTAGCGCAAAAGGTTTGAACTTTAGACATTTTGATGAGACCAGATGAAACAACTTGGATGGACCGATTGATGATGACCTAAGCAATTTTCACACTTCGGTGACACCGATCGAATCGACTTGAAAATTCCGAGATGAAGTGTATATGTTACAGAAGGTTGGCACGCGCACTTGGACCAAAAGTCATCTCGGTGAGACCAAGTCGCTAGGGTTTAGGCAGTGCCTCTATCAAATGTATCTCGATGGGTCCGGATAGAATTGTTTCGATGGGACCGAGATTAACTTTGATGTTTTGGTCAGATAAAAATGTGAGGGTGTGGTTGAGGGTTTTTGGAACAATATCTCTAAGCACTTGAGCAAATGACTCATGATCAAAATTTCATCACCTTCTAATAGTATTGGCTTTCCTATGAATTCAATGTGATCTTGAATCACTTAACCAAAAATATAGTCTTGAAGATTTTGCCAATCTATCTCCTTTGTATTTTGAGGGGTCCATAATCACATCTCATTGCCATACCTAATTAAGCTTTCTTTTTTTAATAAGCATTAGTTCAATGATGGTGTATATATTGTTATGAATTACCAAAACAATACAGGGATTACTTGCACTTTCAGCTTGTGTCAGGCCTAGACCCTTAAAGTTGTGACACTGACACTCCACGGCTTGGTGTTTGCAGTGGTAGAACCATGCAGTGGTGGAACCATGTCTGTGCTTTAGGATCAAAATTGAGTACCTTAACGACAAAAGTATAAACTTTCTTTAGAGTGTGTACTAGTTTATTATAGCAGTATTTGAATGAAACCAATACTAAGACGGAATGTGGAAGGTTGAAGATCTTTTTTATATAGATCTTTTTTTGACACAGCACAGACACAAGCGCTTATGTACACGCGCATACACTCACCTCTATGAAGGCACGCACATAAACCCTACCACTATGAGCACCTCCGAAAGACTGACCCGCATATCATCTTAAAATTTACAAAGTCACTATAGACACCTTGTCGAACGTCTTCTCCCACTAAATACCAGTCCCTCCAACCATCCTACCACAGGTTGGTTCACCTTTTTATATAAATCTTGTGTGTGAGAACTATACCATGTTATTTCCTAAATGGCAAGTTTTCAAAATTTGAGTGCAATTATATATTTTTTGACTCATGATAAGCGCATTACCTTTTTGGCAACATACAGACTCAATTTTCTACTTGTGTGCATTCCACTTAAATTCACATATGTTGATTTGAGACATGCGTGCACGTGCATCAGTGTCTCTAAATTTGAGTGCCTCGTTGCTGCGTTTCACAAATAGATAGTTGAAAAAGGTGACTCAAGCTCAGCCTCATGGATGCCTAGGCGTGCCGTCCATATTAGTGACCACTATGATTATGAAATCAGAAAGATAAGGATGTGCGCCACACACACGAAAACCCAAAACAGCAGCGCACTATACATCAGGTTAGGACTACGACTTCATCTTCTACTCTCTTTTTTTCGAGAAAACGCAAAGGACTCTTTGCGTTTCATTTCATTGAAAAGATGAGAAGATACAATCCTCCTAGGAGGTGGTGGTTACATGGATTGGCAACCTATCAGTGGACATCCCAGTTAGTGGGGAGGACTACCCTGAGACCCAAAGCGCCAGCTTGTGCCCAACATTTGGCTTCGGCCTTAATCCTATCTATGAGTGCGGAATCAATCATAGGATTAAGAATCAAGAGATTAAGTATAAACCCTTACATGGAAAGAGAAACAAACTTGATTCCATTGTTCATCACGCAACTCATTGAGCCACTGTCATCAAGAGAGCAAACAGCAGAAATTGTCTAGTTCCAGCCCGGTCGAATTTACTTGGCAAAACCAGATTCTCATCATCCATGTTTCATTCATCAAATCTACAGGATTCGTAACTGAAACTCCCACCAGAAATACAGCTTGGCCTTGCCACCGACTTGATCGTCATCACTCTACTCCCCTGAGAAGCAGCAAAACAAGGAGCCAGTCAAAAGCTTGTTTACAGAGACTGCCAAGCCAGTAGTACAGTCCAGAAGACTAAGCCATCAAGGCAAAAACAAACAATTACCCCTAATGATTGGTAAACAACCCGACATGCCACCCTGAATAGTTAATTACACTATGAATAGTTCAGAAACTTTAAATTAACCAAACAACGTCCTTACCACTTAATCAATTCTATTCACCAGTCATATCAAGAGAATGGTATCACGTATACTAGAGTGTAACTAAATGTCAAAAACAACAAATACCAACCATGGCCAAGACATTGAGTTTTTTTTTTGAGAAATATGGCCAAGACATTAAGTGACACATACTCCACAGACATGAAAATATACCCATGGTAATAGTTACAGTCAAATAATAGAAGCAGGATTTCAGGAAAGCTACCATCAGGGCTTCTTGTTGCAGGCTCCCAAGCACAAGTTGGTGAGGATGGTTAAATAGTCACATAAATTTTACCATAAAATAAATAAACAATGCAAATTGATATTTTCAAAGCTTCCTAAACGAACATATCAAAATATTGTCCAACTTGGATCATTACAGATGCCTTCAGCATAACAAAAGTTCTTCAATAGATAGTCAGAAGGGCATATTGACATTTTTCTGGTGAGGCATGATAAATGCAAACCAATTAATTAAACACATGATGGCCTGGATATATAATAATATGTGGGCATAAAAAAACTAACATGTGTCACTGGTGTTAGAGCAAAGAAGTAAAAAGAAAGAAAGAAATCTAGCCATTGTGCGCTGTTAAATCATATTAGCAGCGATCATGTACAGCAAGCAGTAATATACAAGATAAGTACAGGGCTCATTTTAGCTTCTTATGCACAAGCATAGAACTCCGTATCAAATATGCCTATACTCGCTAAATAATTTTCCAACCCTTTCCCAAAATGATTTACAGTATTAATTTAGGCAGCACATGTGGACATTTGTCGGCAAATAAAAAAAAAGTTCAAATGTAGTAGCTTACAAAAGTTCAGGTGTCCAAAGTTTTAATCAAGCTTTTGTTCATTTATTTGAACAAATAACAAACAATTCAATGTGTATGATCAATACTGCCTTATGGTACAAGGCCATTTAGTATAACCTATCTTACTGTGCAACTAGGGATGCAATCCAAGGGTGCTAATAAGGAGCAGAAGTGACCAAAAGAAAAGTTAGCGAGTGCGGAGACAAAGTAGATTAAGGGAGAACTGTTGTGCTTACATGGTTAATGCAGCAACCACCGGCGAAGGATAAGCCAAATGATTTAATGTGTTTTCTAGTTCGAAAATGTGCTTCTGCTGCTTCGCTATGCCAACCGAATTGCTGCCAGAAACAACCCCCTCCACCTCCACCTCATAGTAGGTGAGGTGAACAATTTGTGCTTTGTCCAGCTTGGCATCTGGACCGGGATCAATGGATCGAATGTCGAAAGAGGAGAATCTACCCTTCCCCATGGAGCACAGCAGCTGGCCCGGGACAAAGCCCTTTGATATCACCGGCAACTCTACAATGGATAGCTCTGTTTTGCCCGTGCCTGAAGTTCCTGGCCGGAAGACCTTAATGTAGTACACTGCAGCTGCGCCTCCCTTCTCTTTGGAGGGGGCAACGAAGCGGTGACCTCCGAGAGGAACCGCCTGGCCGCTGAAAGGCAGGTTCTTGCCGTCGACCATCTCCCATTGCTCGGCGTCCACGTCGAAGGCGCAAGTACCTGTACCCTTTTCTTGTTGCACAGAGAGCAGGATGTGAGAGCCAACAACCGCATAGGAGGAGACGCGAACCTCGATCCGGTCGCGGTACTCCAGCGGGTTGATGCGACAGGGGAAGATGGGCGGTGGCGGCAGTTGACGCCACCCGAGATCATCCCCGATGTCGTTGAGGTCGAGGACATGGAACCAGGGCATGAAGTCCCGCCCCGGCACGACGGAGGGGCGGCGGGATAGGGCGTAGAGCTTGCAACCGTGCGTGATCAGGACGGGATGCATCTTTGAGTAGACGAGGCGGGGGGCGCTGTGCTCGGTCGAGGACTTGGGGTCGTAGAGGGTGGTTCGATCCAGGCCGAGGCCCACGATTCGGGGACCGTACGGCGTCACCACCGCCGTGAAGGACATTCCGCTTCTGCTGGATAGCAGGAGGCGTGAGGCGCCGCCCGCGGTGACCTCGATGACGGAGTGGGTGGGCTCCTCTACCCCGTGCTCCACCACCAGGTATATCGGCTGCTTCGCCGAGGTAATCTCGCTAGGCTCAGAAGATGCCTTCTCCTTCTTCTCCTTCCGTGAGCGAGCGACAGTAATCGCCGCCGCACCGTGCTTATTCGCCCTTCTCCTCTTCTTGAGCTGCGTCATCGGCATCTTTCCTTCGATGCAAATCGGCAAGTAATCCTCCTCTATTTTTCTGCGGCGAACGGGGGAATGAAGAACAGGTCTGCGGCGAACAGGGAATGAAGAACAGGCCGCGGGCGGCGGCGGCTATATATATGATACACGAATAAGAGAAACCCTAGCTTCTCGCCTGTTCAGGCTGGCCGGGAACCTGGGCCTAGCCCATACGTGCAAAAACCATGTTGAGGCCCTTCTGCGTGGGAGCTCCTTACCGGCGCTGAAGCCTTCAGCGCCGGTTGGAGTTTCTGGCGCCCACGCGCCTGCTGGTATGGGCCAGGCCCACGAACACACAGGTAGTAGCGCGAAAATGGAAAACTCAGAAATATATGGGGCTGCCCTTGGATCGAACTGACGATCAATACCTCCAGTAAGTGGTTGGCTGACCACTCGAGCTACTACGAATATATGAAACATTGCAGCACGACAATACATAAGAACAGTAGCCGCGTAGATATTTAAATTATATGAAAACATTTTAGGAAAGCGTGATTCCTTTTGGCAAAAATGTGTTTTTTTCTCAGAAGTCCACAGATTTTAGAAAAAATCACGAATTAGAAAAAAAATCATCAATTTTCCAAAAAGTTCACAAAAATCTGAAAAGGTTCATTGATTTTTAAAAACTTCCAGAAAATCTGAAAAAAGTTCATTGATTTTGAACAAAAACTTCATCTATTCTCAAAAAGAGCTTATCAATTTTCAAAAAAAGTTCATCAATTCTCAAAAAGAGTTTATCAATTTCAGAAAAGTTCATCGATTTTTAAAAAGGTTACAAAAATCAATTTTGAAAATTAGTTCACAAATTTGAAAAAAGTTCATCTATTTTGGAAAAACGTTCATCAATTTTGGAAAAAGAGTTCATCGAATTTGAAAAAAACTTCATCGAATTTGAAAAAAGTTCATCGATTTTGGAAAAGAGTTCATAGATTTTGGAAAAAAGTTCATCGAATTCAAAAAAGTTCATCGAATTTGAAAAAAACCTCATCGAATCTGAAAAAAGAGTTCATCGATTTTGGAAAAAAGTTCATCGAATTCAAAAAAAGTTCATCAAATTTGAAAAAAGCTTCATCGAATTGAAAAAAGTTCATCGATTTTGGAAAAAAGTTCATCGAATTCGAAAAAAGTTCATCAAATTTAAAAAAATCATCGAATTTGGAAAAAGTTCATCAAGTTTGGAAAAAAGTTCATCCAATTCAAAAAAAATTCATCGAATTTGGAACAAGGTTCTTCGATTTCGAAAGACGTTCATCGATTTTGGAAAAAGTTCATTAATTTGAAAAATAGTTTATTGAAATGAACAAAAAAACACCGAACAAAACCCTCTCAAATAAACAAGAAAAACGAAAAAAATAGACATGATAAGAAAACAGTGAAGAAGATACTTTTGAACACATGAGGTAAGAGTGGTGCGATGGTTACCGTATGGTGCGAATGAAGAGGAGGTCGTGGGTTCGATTTCCACAGCATTTGCATTTTTCTGCTTTACAACAGAAAAAAAGGAACGATGGGCCGGCCCAAGAAGACGCGTGAAGGAGGGAGAGGTGTGCGCCCGTTTGCGCGGGCGCCGTTCAGGGAATGCCCTTCTGCGTTGCGCACCTGGCGCACCACGTGGGCCGGTCCGTTACTGGTTTTCGCGATTGTTTTTTCCTTTTTTGCGGGTTTTTTTCTTCCTTCGAGCGGTTTCTCCCCTACTATTTACAACTACGAGAATGCTCGTGCATTGCTACGGGCAAAAGCCGGATGACCATGCATTGCCATGAAATAATAAAAAATATACACATTTATCAAATTATTATTTTAATTCAGAAATACGTGTTAAGCATGGTGGCATTTGGTTTCATCAAATAGCGACAAATTCAAACTCTCTTCGGCTTCTTTCTTTCTCAGCAGTCTTGATCTCTCCTAAACCAGAAAATCGCCTGTCACCAAAGAACATATACAATCCATTATTAAATAGGATCAATATCACTCAACATCACATGTCCATGCGTGTCACTATTACTAGGTACACAAAACATGACAATTCCTTGTAATGAGCCTCTTGATTTCAGCAATAACAACACAAAAGGAGAGATCCAGCTTCCGAGAGTGTTCTTGCTTCTGACAGTGTTCTTTATCAATAGCATGACCATTACATTCTTCGTACAACAATCAGCCTGAAAAACCACTGCAAATTGTTTAAGTTCATGTCAAATATTACGCCCAAAATGTTAACTTCGGCCTTTGGTAAGTATAGAGTGCAACAGGTTTGTAGTGCACCTGACATCGGTTTGTACTTAAAAACATCTCAAACAAAACTAAGAAAAGGTCTGTAGATAGGCAGAAAACAAACCGATTGTCACAAAAATCAAGTACCTTTTGAAACCCAACTCGGAAAACAAAAATAGTATAGACTGTGGTAATTGGCCAAATTTAAAGTTGAAGGAAATATACCCTAGAGGCAATAATAAAGTTGTTATTTATATTTCCTTATATCATGATAAATGTTTATTATTCATGCTAGAACTGTATTAACCAGAAACTTGATACATGTGTGGATACATAGACAAAACACAATGTCCCTAGTAAGCCTCTACTAGACTAGCTCGTTAATCAAACATGGTTAACTTTCCTAACCATAGACATGTGTTGTCATTTGATGAACGGGATCACATCATTAGGAGAATGATGTGATGGACAAGACCCATTCGTTAGCTTAGCATAATGATCATTAAGTTATATTGATATTGCTTTCTTCATGACTTATACATATTTCTTTGACTATGAGATTATGCAACTCCCAGATACCGGAGGAATACCTTGTGTGCTATCAAACGTCACACCGTAACTGGGTGATTATAAAGATGTTCTACAGGTATCTCCAAAGGTGTTTGTTGGGTTGGCATAGATCGAGATTAGGATTTGTCACTCCGAGTATCGGAGAGGTATCTCTGGCCCTCTCGGTAATGCACATCATGATAAGCCTTGCAAGCAATGTGACTAATGAGTTAGTTACGAGATGATGCATTACGGAACGAGTAAAAAGACTTGCTAGTAACGAGATTGAACTAGGTATGAAGATACTGACGATCGAATCTCGGGCAAGTAACATACCGATGACAAAGGGAATTACGTATGTTGTCATAACGGTACGACCGATAAAGATCTTCATAGAATATGTAGGAACAAATATGAGCATCCAGGTTCTGTTGTTGGTTATTGACCGGAGAGGTGTCTCGGTCATGTCTACATAGTTCTCGAACCCTTAGGGTCCGCACGCTTAACGTTCGATGACGATTTTGTATTATACTCCCTCCATTCCGAATTACTTGTCGCATGTATGGATGTATCTAGATGTATTTTAGTTCTAGATACATCCATTTCTGAGACGAGTAATTTGGAACGTAGGGAGTATGAGTTATGTGATTTGGTGACTGAATGTTGTTCGGAGTCCCGTATGAGATCAAGGACACGACGAGGAGTCTCGAAATGGTCGAGAGGTAAAGATTCATATGTAGGACGATAGTATTTGGACTCCGGAAATGTTCTAGGGGTACCGGGTACGTATTGGGTCACCGGAAGGAGTTCAGGGCTACCCCCGGCAAACTATATGGGCCTATTAGGCCAAGAGGGAAAACACACCAGCCACAAAGGGGTTGGTGCGCCCCCCATGTGGGTTGGCCAAATTGGAAAGGGGAAGGAGGAAAGGAAAAAGGGAATAGGATTCCCCCTTCGCCCTCTTCCCTTCCTACTCCGAATAGGAATAGGAAAGGGGGTAGGCCAAATTGGGAGGTGCCAAGTAGGATTCCTCCTACTTGGTGCGCCCCCTTGGCTGCCTCTCCTCCCCTCCAATCTATATATATGAGGGGAGCACCGCTAGAACACGCAACAAAAATTGTTAGCCGTGTGCGGCGTCCCCGTTCATAGTTTACACCTCTGGTCGTATTCACGCAGTGCTTAGGAGAAGCTCTGCACGGATCACTTCACCATCACCGTCACCACACCGTCGTATTGGCGGAACTCTCCCTCGACACTTTGCTGGATCAAGAGTTAGAGGGACGTCATCAAACTGAACGTGTGCAGAACTCGGAGGTGTCGTACGTTCGGTGCTTGATCGGTCGGAACGAGAAGAAGTTCGACTACATCAACCGCGTTGTCAAACGCTTCCGCTTTTGGTCTACGAGGGTACGTGGACACACTCTCCCCCTCTCGTTGCTATGCATCTCCTAGATAGATCTTGCGTGAGCATATGCATTTTTTTGAAATTGCATGCTACATTCACTACAAAAAAATACACTTCCGTGATGATACGTATTTGTCACAGTAGGTCACGTTTTCTGTCATGCATGTTCATCCAAGAAGATTTTATGACAGAATCAAGATAGTCATACCTGTGCCATCGTAGAAGTGTTCCATGACATTACCAAAATTATCATCACAGAAGTGTCTACTTCCATGACGATAAATGCTGCGTCATGGAAGTGCTTTCGTCAAGGGTGACCGACACGTGGCATCCACCGTAATGGGTCGCAGTTAAGTTATCGGGTCCGGTTTTGGATCCGATAACCCGCTAACAGCCAAGACCAATGCCGATTTTCCACATGTAAAATTCTCATTGGCTGATGGAACCACGTGTCAGCTCCACGTTGGCACAGGTGTCACTCATCCAATGGGGTGATGCGCTTATGATATGTTGACACGTGGACCGGCCCAAAAGTGGCCCATAAAGATTAAATGGGCCAGCCCAACTAAAGGCCCACAAGATTTAGCGGAGCATAATGGGTCGGCCCAGCTAAAGGCCCACAAGAGTTTGCAGACCATAATGGGCCCGCCCAGCTAAAGGTTTTGCAGTAGAAGGCTCGTACGACTAGTGTTAAATCGGCCCGTCTATGGCCCATCCTAAACTTGTCATCATCGCATCCCATGGTCACTTCTGGCCCGTTAACAGTCCGCTAATTATTTGGGCCAAATTACGGCCCGGTGTGTTTCCGGCCTGTTAAAGGTCCTGCTTCATTTGGGCCCATTTATAGGCCACTGAAACTTTCGGCCCATAAACGATCGTGAAGGATTTGGGTCATATTCGATCATGTCTGACATTCGGCCTGTTAGAGGCCCACTATAGATTTGGGCCACTTTCAGCCTGTTGTGACTTTCGGCCTGTTAACGTCGGACGAAATCCATGGGCCATATGTGGCCCAATGTCACATCGGGCCTACTAACAGCCCATATAAAAATGACACTAATCAAGCCCGACCGTACTTCCGGCCTGTTAAAGGCCCGTGTAGTCGGCCAGCGCATTTACAGCCCGTCTGAATTTCGGCCTGCGGACGATCCGCATTGTAAATGGGCCACCATTTCGGCCTGCTAAGACCAGTGGGTTATTTGGCACAATCAGGGCCCAATCTCACTTTCGGCCTATTAAAGGCCCATGTTTTTATGGGCTCGAGATATTTACACCTCCAAACGGCCTATTATTACTCAGAGCCCAAAATATGTTTAGGCCTGTTAAAGGCCCATTATGGGCACAGGCCTACCAGAAAAATATGAAAGCTTATGCTGTAGGCCTAGATATTATTAGTGGGCTACATGCAAATTTCAGCCCATAATCGTTTTTAGCCCAATTGGAATGGGCCCGACGAATGTTGGCATGTTGGGCTCCTACAAAGCTCTCCGCCGAATACATTACTAAGATAAACCTACACTATACAAAAATAGCATCGTAATTACTGCAGCCTTTGGCAGCATCATAAATGTTGTATGCCTGTATCACAACAAAATAAATTCTAACCATACAACAAAAGGCCTGTTGGCATAAAGTTTACAGTCCTTGCAGATAAAAGCGCCATCAGATGTACAGAAGCACAAATCATTTGACCTGAGTGCTAATGTTTCAGGCTGTAGAATCTGATGGAGAAGCACGATCTTCCCCTTTTTTCCGCCATTGCTCTTGAACAACGAAGCAAATGTCGGATAGTCTGGTTTCAAAACCATTCATATCTTCACGACATTTGTCAACCACTATTCTTGTTTCCGAAACAACGTCCATTAGGGATTGGACTTGTGTCTGGAGCACAGATATATCACTTTTGTCTAGCTGGAAGATTTTGTTCAGTAGGCGATTTGGACGAGGTTACCTTGACAACCAACCCAGAATTACGCAGGAAGGTGCTTTTTGCACTGTTAGTGGATAGATACTGACGCACTGCAGCAAGAGGTGACATTGTGCCTGTGATAGCCTCGTCACCTTCAGGTGGTTGTGGCTGTTCAATCATTTGTTCCATAGCTTGCTGAAAGTTTGAACTTGTAGATAGTGTACCAGATAAGTTACTAATGAGATAAAAACAAATAAAGTAGGTTTCAGGTTTATACATAACTTATTTTGGTGAACTATTGTAATACATTAGCATGTATTGTAGTGCCAACTAAATAATAAAATCACTTTCGGAACATATGTCCATGTTGCATGCCTACTGTATTGTCTATTTCCTCACATTCGTTGACATCTAAGGATAAAGAGACATGGTTTAAAGTAGGATGAACATAGTATGACATCATTCATATCATGGGCAAACAGATATAAAACAAACAAGCTATTGTATCATTTTGTGCGCACGTGAACATCACAACTAGATTACAGATCAAGACCAAAAGAATATCCTTCATCTCTTTTAAACCATGTAAGGTGAAATGATACGTTAAGACAACTGTGTATAAAAGTGAACTGAGTAACTGACTTTGGCTGCAAACCAAGCAGTTAAATGAACACATCGCAGTACCAATCAGTTCAAAGGCAGGAGGAGTAAGGACTTACAACAGTGGCTTGAACTGGTGTGCTCATGCCCTTCATCTTGCTGGTGTGGCAATCCTTGAAGATTTGCACTGCATTCGGTTCAGGTTCTTTTTGGTCCGCACGGGTTTTCCTCTGTATTTGGAACAATTCAATATAGATACGATAATATGGCACAGAAAAAAGAAGGAACTAGCAGCTATTTACAAGAGCCTCGCAACATGCAATATAGCTACGAGATCCTGTTGTCTGTTGGAATTTCACTTTAGAACGGTTCGTCTTGTTCTTCAAACAATTAGCCTAGAAGAAGATACACTTGTAAGGCACATACATAAATACAAGTTCAATATGTGGTATGATCAAATACATATACCCTACCTGATACTTTGGATCAGACCCGTGTTTAACAAGGGTTGTCCAGTCTTCATCTGTAATATATTCCACTGGAGATGTTTGGGCGATTTCATTGTTAGCCTTGCCTTCAAAGTGAGATTTTCTAAGGTGGTACCGATACTGTCACAGAGCAGACTGAAAAACATTAGTGCATGCTTGTTTAGTTGCATCATCTTTTGGATCCAACTTGAACCTCATCTGTTGAAAAAAGAATGTGGGTCTTATTAGGAGGAAGCTAGAAAGTATGGCACAGAGCAAGACAATATTACAAATTGCGATGAATAACATTACTTACGGATAAATGGTCAAGGAAGGTGTTAAACTGGGTATTGTCTTTCTCATTCCTGCACTGGATCCACGTTGGGAGGATAAGTGCATGACACCTAACGGCAATGGCTGCCTCTAATACTAACTTGCCTGACTCTGTAGCATCACGTGGCCTTTTTAAACCTGCCTCAAAATGGATCTCCATTCTTCCTCCTTTAGATTTTGTTAATTTGTGAAGCATTATCCCTAATGTCTGTTTCCGCTTGTGCCGTGGTGCTAGTTCAACAACGAATATCGAAAGTGTTAGTGCACATCAAACTGTGAGAGCACATATAAAGGAGCATGCAACTGCAACTTGACTCGGTCAAGTATCGTCTTGGTGTTGATGCTCATGAGGTTCTTCTGATCTTGCCAAGTCCTGTTGTGTCAGCAGTGCTTCGGAAGTAGTGTTAGGTGTGAAGGCAGCTTGGGAACTGGCCAGTTCCGGAGCAAACGAACAAGTAACTTGTTGAGATGCTGGTACAGTTGAAGCGGATGATGTAGCTGGTGGAGCAGGTGATACTGTGTTTGTAGATTTAGCCTTTGGACTTGGACCTTCTATTGCACTATAAGTACCAGCAAAATCTCGAGGGCAGATCCTTTTCCGTTTCACCCGACGAGTAACACCATTCTCTACTATATTCTTTTCCTTGCTCTTTTTTTACTTTGCCATGTCCAGTCGTACCCACAACACAAAAGAATAGAATCGCTCTTTAGAACTCATTGATGCATGATGCAGACAAGCAATACTTTGATGTAAGACAACCATATGAGTATGGAATATGTAAAAAAATAGGATAGCGTGACATATTCACAACTACGATGTGTAAACTAAGCAGAAGGATTTTCAAGAAAATAGAAGTAATGCAAGCTAGACACCATATGAAAGATGCAACCAATATCACTCTGCCAAGTTAAAAGTGTATTGTCATAAGTGGCATTTCAAAAAATTAGAAGCAGTACAACGTAGAAATCAATGCAAGATGCAACCACTATCAAACAGCCATGTTAAAAGCATCCAATCATGAGTGACTGATGCGGGATACACAACAGCAGTACTTTGATGTAAGAACATGGTATGATTGATAGATGCAGTGTATTCTAGACACAGAAAGGCATGTCATATGCACATGTACAACGTATAAACTCAGCATGTGCAATTTAATCAAAATAGAAGAAATACAGGCTAGACAACATATGCAACATGAAACCAATTATCACACTGTCAACTTAGTGCAAGCACATGCGATGGTGGAGTACGGGAGATGAACTCATCATGTAGACTTGGGACTTCAACTTCATTAGTGGCAAATCTAGAGAGTCTCTGTTTGCGTCGTTCCAGAGGACCACCAACATCCCCTAACTTACTCTTTTCCTTCCTATTTTCTAATATTGCCTTATCACTACAAGAAATATGTCAACTAGTGACCTTTTGTCAGTGACCCTGGAAGAATTGGTCATAAATTTATGACCATTTTAGACAATTTGGTCAAAAGCTGTCTGGGGGGCTGCAAACCCTAAACCATAACGACCATTTTGATCAAAAAGGTCACAATTTCATTAGAGGAAATGGTCGTAAAGCTGGCAGCACTGTCCACTACCTCACGTCTAGCTGATAACGACCAATATAGAATGGTCACTACCCCTTTATTTTGAATGCATTAGGATGATTAGGCAGCCACCTCAGCAACCTCGCTTATGTGTCTGTCTAGGTGTCATTTTTGCTTAAATGTTAATATTCAACAGACAAGCGGGGCACACACTGACAGGCGGGACCCATTTGACAGGAGCTTAATTCGCCCAAAAAAGGATGCGCGAGGAGGGACTCGAACCCACGACCTCGCGTTGTTTAACTTGTTCGCTGCCACTGGGCTAGAAAGGGATTGTTGTCCATCTAGCGGAATGGCTCTATATATTATATAAAACAGCGGTTGTGTCTTGCCAAATCTAAGTCTTTGACAAGTGGGACCTATTCCTAGGATCGGACAGAGCCAACACTTAGCCAAAAATTTCTAGGTCTCCCGACGGGGGCGGCGGCGGGCGGCGGGCAGGGGCGTGGTCGACGAACGAGGTAGGGGCCAGCCCGAAGCGACCAGCAGGGGCGGGGGGCGACCGGCGGTGGGGGCAGGAACGGCCTCGCCACAGTTGACCTCGCCCACGGCCTCGCCGCAGGTGACCTTGCCCACGGCCTCGCCGCTCGCCTTGTCCACGACAGGAAATCGGCGGGGGCGGGGGCGGGGCCGGCAGCGGAAGCAACCGGCGGGGGTGGAGGCGGGGCTGGCTGCCAAAGCGACCAACAGGGGCGTGAGCGACCTACGGTGGTGGGGGCGGGCGTAGGAACGACGCCCACGCAAGGAGAGGCTCGCCGAGCATGGGGGACTCGCCGCCGCCGCAAGCAGACCTCGCCCACGTATGCACTCCTCTCCTCCCCCTCTCCTCTCTCCCTCTCCTCTCTGTTGATGTCATTGATTTGATGTAGATCTGTTAGGAGAATCTCCACACACACACACACTGATTTGATGTAGGTTTGTTGTAAGCTTGGAAAAATCTCTTGGAAATGGCATTGATGAATTTGCTAGAAATTGTGAAGAGAATTTCTGTTGATGAAATTGTTAGGAGAATTGCTGTTGATGAAATTGTTAAGAATTCTTTTGGAATTTAGTCAATTCATAGTGGTGAATTATGTTGTCAGCTATCAATAGAACAGAGCTCTCTGTTCTATTTTGTCCAAGAGTAAATTGCGTTGATGAAATTGATGTTGTTCTTTCCCTGAAACAGGATCCTGAAATTGCTGTTGCTCTCTGTTCTAAATTCCTGATTTATTTTGTCCATGAGTAAATAATGAATGCTGAGTAAATAGGATCCTGATCCATTTGACTGATTCATGCCATGAGTAAATAATGAATGGTGATTTATTTTGTCCACCAAGGTGGACTAAAGTAGTGAGAAATTGGAAATAGCTGAATGTTGTGGTTAGGGAGTTAGCATATAAAGTTGGGTGCCATTACTTCCATCCATTTTCATTAATTAATGTTGATGCACTTAGATTGATTTGCTAAGTTGCAACAATTTGTTGTCTTTGGCAGATGGACAGAAGCTGGATTAGAAAAGGAGTTAGAAATTTTTCAAAAGAACATATGAAAGGAGTTGATGATTTCATGGCATTTGTTTGGGAAAATTTTGCCAACGATGCTCACATTCTTTGCCCATGTTGTGAATGCCTCAACCGTCCAAGAATGGCTCAAGGAAGAGTGGAAGATCATCTGCTTCTTAATGGGATGTCCAGCACATATGATAGATGGATATATCATGGAGAACCTTTAGACAGACAACCTCAACATTTTGAAGCTGATATAGAGGCCCCTCATATGATGGGTGGTGGTGATGCTGGCATTGATTTCATGGAAAAGGTTTTGCGAGATAATGTTGTTTTGGAGGAAGAGGATGGGCATGAAGATGATAGGATTCCTGACCTATTGAAGGATTTGTACGATGCTGAAGATCGTGCTGATGGACAGAAGTCGTTGTTTGCTGAGGTGCTAGAGGAGGCGAAGCGCGCAGCTCATGAAGGGGGTAAATTTTCAAGATTTACCTTCACTGTGAAGTTACTCCACATCAAGTCTTTCTACCAGATTAGAAATGCCGCATTCAACGCAATACTCCGTCTTTTGAGCTTGCAATTTCCTAATAGTTGTGTTCCCAGATCATATGATGAAGCATTGAGCATAATCCGCAGGCCAGGGTTAGGTTATGTGTCAATACATGTGTGCCCAAATAATTGTGTCTTGTTTCGGAAGGATTTAGCAAAGCATGACAACTGTCCAAAATGCAATGCATCTAGGTGGAAAGATGCTGATGGGAAGAAGTCAATATCGGAGAAGGTACTAAGGCACTTTCCCTTGATACCAAGGCTGCAACGAATGTTCATCTCGAAGGAACCATCGCGTGAGGTATAGTGGCAGAAGCTGAAGCGGCAACCTGTGGACAATGAGCTGAGCCATCCAGCGGATGGAGAGGCATGGAAAGAGTTTGACAGTATACATTTAGATTTTGCTGCAGATCCACGGAACATAAAACTTGGCATTGCCACAGATGGGTTTAATCCGTTTGGGAACATGAGCACGTCTTATAACATGTGGCCAGTTTTTGTGGTGCCGTACAACCTGCCACCATGGGCATGCATGGATCAGTCCAACTTCATGATGTCATTGCTTATCCCGGGTCTAGAGTCTCCAGGAAAGGATTTTGATGTCTTTATGGAGCCCCTCGTAGAAGATCTGCTCCAGCTTTGGACTGGTGTACCTACATACGATGCCTTGAGTCCGAAAGAAAAGTTCAATCTACGTGCTGCAATCATATGGTCCATCCATGATTTCCCGGCTCTGCACACTCTGTCTGGGAGGATCATAGCGGGTTATCAGGCTTGTGTCCATTGTGACAAAGACCCTTGCTCAAAGAGAATAAGGAACAAGATCTGCTATATTGGGCACCGCCGCTTTCTTCCTCGAAACCATCACTGGCGAAGAAGCAAAGATTTTAATGGTGAGAATGAAACCCGTGACAAGCCAGCTGGATTCACTAAAGAAGAGCTGGAGCAGCAAGTTGAAAAGGTGAAAGATGTGAGACCAGGAAAGCTTGCGAAGAAAAGAAAGCGTGAGGAAGGTCAATGTTGGGACCGGAGGTCTTGTTTGTGGGACCTGCCATACTGGGCTGATCTGAAATTAAAGCATAATCTCGATGTAATGCACATTGAGAAAAACATATGCGAGAATCTGCTAGGGACGTTTCTGAACATTGAAGGGAATACAAAGGACACGGTTAGTTCTAGGCTTGATTTGGAGGCTATGGGCATAAGAGAAGATTTGCATCTACAGCACAATGAAGATGAAGATTCATTTGAAATGCCACGAGCATCGTATACAATGAGTAAAGAACAAAAGCTTGCATTCTATGAATTCCTAAGAGCGGTGAAATTTCCAGATGGTTATGCTGCTAACCTAGCAAAGTGTGTTACTTCTGATGGATTCAAGCTTTCAGTACTGAAAACCCATGATTGTCACATCCTCCTCCAAAGGATTTTACCGGCGGGCCTCCGAGGAATCATGGACAAGGATATATATGAAGCGGTTGCTGAGCTGGGAAATTTGTTTAGAGAACTGTGCTACAAAACACTCAAGTTAACTGTCCTGGAAAGACTTGAAAAAGAAATCCCAATTATTCTTTGCAAGCTCGAGAAGATTTTCCCTCCAGCTTTCTTCACTGTGATGGTCCATTTGGCGGTGCACTTACCAAAAGAGGCAATGCTTAGAGGCCCTGTGCAATACGGTTGGATGTACCCAATCGAAAGAAGGCTGCTTACTTGTAAGCATTATGTGCAAAACACGGCAAGACCTGAAGGTTCTATTGCTGAAGCATATGTCATTGACGAGTGCTTGACTTTTTGCTCTAGATACTTTGGTGATGTGGAAACAAGATGGAACCGGCCGAGCAGAAATAGAGAGTGGTCTGATTCGCAAAGTGGTGATGTCTCTGTTTTCAACCATGGTGTGAACTTTCTTGGAGCCTCACAATACTTGGAGGCTGGTGATGAGTATGACAAGATGGTTTGGTTTGTGCTCAGCAATTGCGCCGAGGTTCTACCATATATCGAGTACGTTATATCTTGTGCACTCATTATACATATATTTTTTTGCTTGGGTTGGCACCAGCCTAATGTTTTAATTCACATGTTTTGTTGGCATTGCAGGAAATGCAAGGAAGAGTTAAATCAGGAAGAAAGCAATATCCATGTTGATAAAAGGGTTGCCAAGGGGCTTGCTAAGTGGTTTAAGAATCATGTGAGATCTTTAGCCACATGTTTTACGTTTTCTGTGTTATTCACCAATTGTTAAATACCATTGTTTGCTAAATGGTTTATTTGTGCAGATTGGAAAGTTGCATGAGGAGAAGAAGGTCAGTGATGATCTATTTGCTTTGGCATGTTTACCTGATAAGCGAGTGAGAGTGTATTCAGCATGCATTGCTGACGGTGTCCGGTACCACACCGTTGACCACGAGGAAAAAAGGAAGACACAGAATAGTGGAATCATCACTGAGGGGTCACATGATGGTGAGATCATTGACTTCTATGGTCAGTTGAGAAGCATCATAGAGTTGCAGCCCAACTCTAGTGGAGGCATCCATCGCTCGGTAGTCTTATTTCGTTGTGTCTGGTTTGAGCTTGGTAGCAAGAAGAAGAGAGACTCTTTTGTCAAATATGATGGCCACTTCAAAAGCATCAACACTTCAAGGTGCTGGTATAAGAGTGATCCCTTTATTCTAACAACACAAGCACAAATGGTGTTTTATCTGCCAGACACTCTTTTGCACGGAAAATGGCGAGTTGTGCAAAACTTTCAGCACAGACACTTGTGGAGTGTGACTGAAACTGAAGTGGAAAAGGGCCCCGGTGATGGTGGACTAACATACCAAGATGATGACTCTACGGAAGTTCCGTTGCAAGCTGATGATGACTCTATGGAAGTTCCGGTGCAAAGCAGAGTGCGAAGGGACTGGGAACGTGTGATCGTTGGTGCTGCAACAGTTGAAGGCATCAAGAAAAGAAGAAAGGTGGTAGCGGATGGACATGAGAGCGAGGATGAGGAAGACCGGACTGATCATACTATGCTGCAATATTGTAGTGATGATGAGGAAAACAGGAGTGGGCATAGAGTTCCTTGTTTTTGTATCGACGACGATGAGTAGCGAATGGAAATGAAGGTTATACTATTACTGCATGTTCCTTGTTTTGATTGGTGATCAACCTTCTCTGTAGTTTTTGTTGATGTGATCCTGATGTAGTTTTTCTACTACAATTCTCTCCAGGTAGCAAAATGCATGAGACTTTGGTGATGAAGAGGCAGATGGTGAAGATACAATGCAAAATCATGTATTTTTGGTGCCATTTTGGCTGATGGTGAAGATACAATGCATTAAAACTCTCGTGCCATTTTGGATGATACTTTGGTGCCATTTTGGTGGCATTTTTGCTATTTTGGCTGATGTTGTTATGGTGCCATTTTGGATGGCTGCAGTGACTGTTTTGGTGCTGTTTTAATGCTTGAAGATTGATCTCTTAATATGGTTGCAGTGATCATTAATTTTAGAGCAAAATATGGCTGTTATTTTTTTGTTTTTTTCAGAAACAGGAGAAACCAAAGGGCCCACATCTCCCCTCCAGAGTTTTCGAGGGCCAAAGGGCAGGATGTTTGAGTTTTCGAGGCAACTCCCCACGTCTCCCCTCCACTGGCAACTCCCCATGACGCAGAGGGGGTTTTCTTCCAGTCTAGGTAACTCCCCTTCTATTCCATTGCCACTCCATCTTCCTCCCTCTGCCTCCCTCCTCATTCCATTGCCGCTCCATCTTTGTAACGCCCCGGATGTAACTTGCCATATTTGTAATTCAACTCTTGCCATTTTCGGCATTGTGTTATGATATTCCCTCCGTGGTTGGGTTTCCCTTCGTTTTGTATTTTGTTCATGTCATGCATTTCATATCATGTCATCATGTGCATCGCATTCGCATACGTGTTCGTCTCATGAATCCGAGCATTTTCCCGTTGTCCGTTTTGCAATCCGGCGCTCCTATGTCCCCCGACGTCCCCTTTTACATTTCTTTGTGAGCGGGTATTAAACTTTCTCGGATTGGACCGAGGTTGGTCATGCGGCCTCGGTATAACACCGGTAGACCGCCTGTCAAGTTTCGGGTCAATCGGAGTTCGTTTGGTACTCCAACGGTTAACCGGGTAACTGTGAAGGCCTCATGTGTGTTGCAGCCCAACACCCCTTCAAAACCGCCCAATAACTCATCTAAGACACTTCCATGTCCTCCGCCGTTCGATCACGATCACGTGGCCGAAAACCGCTCTCCATTTGGAGCTTCCTAGCTCCTTCTACCTATAAAAACACCCCTAACCCTAGATACCCGTCGCCCACGCGCCGCCGGACGTGTCCGGGCGCGCCGGATGAATCGCCGCCGCCGCCCGCAGCCAGTGGCGAGCTGCCACGTGGCACCCGCGTGCCAACCGCCGCCGCGGCCCGCCCGGCCCGCGCTCGGCCCCCGCGGGCCCGCTCGCCGCCGCCGCCCGCCCGCTCTCCGCCGCGCCCCGTCCCGCTTGCCCCGCGCCGCGGCTGCCGCCGCCTCGCCCCGCCGCCGGCGCCGGCCACCGCCTCCTCCGCCGACGCCGCTCGCCGCCGCTGCCCGCCCGCTCGCCGCCGCGCCGCCCCGCGCCGCGCCGCGCTCGCCACCGCCTCCTCCGCCTCCGCCCGACGCCGCCGGCGCCGGATCCGACCGCCCCTCGCCTCGCCGCCGCCTTCCCCGCGAGATCCGCGGTGAACCTCGGGCTCCGTGCCAAGGGTTGACTTTCCCCTCTACGTTTTTCTTCTAAGTCCCGAGTTTTTTTTTCATTTTTTCATCACATGTTCATCGTGCCGTAACTTTGCATCCGTAGCTCCGCTTCACGCATATAATATGTCCAATTGTTCGCCTCGAAGAGTACATCATTTTGTTCCATTGCATCATTTTCCTTTGAGGTCGTTTTGTTGCCCGAAATTCTGTTAGAGAAGGGCTATGTGATGTTAGTGGCTGGATCTTATCTGAACATGCACTTTTGTCATTTTTGCCATGATTGATATGTGCCTCCTATGAAGTTGAGTCCTACATGAGTTTTGTAATACGCCATGTGACCTTTCCAGAGAATTATGCCATGTATTTTTGTGATCTTTGTGGTGGCTAGCACAAGCATGCAAACTAGGGCACTTGATGTTGCTGATTTCAGAGACTTGGTAATTTCACCGTCCCTGACTGCTGTTATTTTCATGCCATGTATTCATGTTGTTTCCGAGAGATCTATGCATATTTTGAGCATGATCAGTAAGGGTGTTTTGAACTTGAGTATTTTCTATATCCATCCATGCCTTTGCTTGTATTTATGAGTGCCATAGCTTGAGTCAATCGAGCTCTACTTTTGCTATAAAATATTGCTGGCAGATTGTTTACACGTTATTCGATTTTGCCAAGCTTGGTGTAGTTGATCCTTGCATGCTATGATGTTGTTCTTGCCATGTATAGTTACTATGCCATGTCTTATTGATGTATGTATGCTTAGTTTATCATGCAATGCTTTGAAGTGAGTGCATCGAGCTCACGAACATGCCTACTCGTTATCTGTTTTGCATCATGTTGCTTGCGCATTGCATCGTGATTGATATTTGTCCTCTTTGCTTGTGTTCTTAATTGGGTAGAGCCGGGAGACGAGTACGTGAACGAGGAACCTGTTGAGAACGCTTTCGAGGACCAAGCTTTCGACAACTCTGAGAACCTTGCAGGCAAGATGACCATACCCTCGAAATCACTTCTATCTTTGCTTGCTAGATGCTCGCTCTTTTGCTATGCCTATGCCGCGATACCTACCACTTGCTATATCATGCCTCCTATATTGCCATGTCAGCCCCTAACCATCCATGTCCTAGCAAACCGTTGATTGGCTATGTTACCGCTTTTGCTCAGCCCCTCTTATAGCGTTGCTAGTTGCAGGTGAAGATGAAGTTTGTTCCTTGTTGGAACATGGACTTGTTGTTCCTTGTTGGGACATGTTTACTTGTTGGGATATCACAATACCTCTTATTTAATTAATGCATCTATATACTTGGTAAAGGGTGGAAGGCTCGACCTTATGCCTGGTGTTTTGTTCCACTCTCGCCACCCTAGTTTCCGTCATACCAGTGTTATGTTCCCGGATTTTGCGTTCCTTACACGGTTGGGTGATTTATGGGACCCCCTTGACAGTTCGCTTTGAATAAGACTCTTCCAGCAAGGCCCAACATTGGTTTTACCATTTGCCACCTAAGCCTTTTTCCCTTGGGTTCTGCAGACTCAAGGGTCATCTTTATTTTAACCCCCCGGGCCAGTTCTCCTTCGATTGCTGGTCCAAACTAGAGCCACTTGCGGTGCCGCCCTGAGGCAACTTGGGGTATCTTCGGTTGCCGTACGTAGTGTTCATCCGGATGTGCCCTGAGACCGAGATATGTGCAGCTCCTATCAGGATTTATCGGCACAATCGGGCGGCTTTGCTGGACTTGTTTTATTGCTGTCGAAATGTCTTGTAGTCCGGGATTCCGAGATTGATCGGGTCTTCCCGGTAGAAGGAATATCCTTCGTTGACCGTGAGAGCTTATAATGGGCTAAGTTGGGACACCCCTGCAGGGTATTATCTTTCGAAAGCCGTGCCCGCGGTTATGAGGCAGATGGGAATTTGTTGATGTCCGGTTGTAGAAAACCCGAAGTTGACCTTGATTAAAACACATCAACCGCGTGTGTAACCGTGATGGTCTCTTCTCGGCGGGGTCTGGGAAGTGAACACGGTGTTGGAGTTATGTTTGACGTAGGTTGTTTCATGATCACTTCTTGATCACTTCTAGTTTCACGACCGTGCTTTGCCTTCTCTTCTCGCTCTCTTTTGCGTTGTAGCCACCATATATGCTAGTCGCTTGCTGCAGCTCCACCTCCCTATCCTTTCCTACCTATAAGCTTAAATAGTCTTGATCTCGTGGGTGTGAGATTGCTGAGTCCCCGTGACTCACAGATTTTATCACCACAGTTGCAGGTACCAATGATGCCAGTGCAGATGATGCCTCCGAGCTCACGTGGGAGTTCGACGAGGAACGTGGTCGTCACTATGTGTCTTTTCCAGTTGATCAGTAGTGGAGCCCAGTTGGGGTGATCCGGGGATCTATGTAGCATTTGGGGTAGTCTTCTTTCATTTTGGTACCGTAGTCGGACCTTGAGTGTAATTTGAATGATGAATGTTTATTTATGTATTGTGTGAAGTGGCGACTGTAAGCCAACTATGTATCTTTCCCCTTATTTATTACATGGATTGTGTGAAGATTACCTCACTTGCGACATTGCTTTCAATGCGGTTATGCCTCTAAGTCGTGCCTCGACACGTGGGAGATACAACCGCATCGAGGGCGTTACAAGTTGGTATCAGAGCCTTTCCCCGACCTTAGGAGCCCCCACTGTTTGATCGTCTTTAGTGGCCGAGTTGTGTCTAGAAAAATGTTTTGAGTCATTTAGGAATTATATATCGGAGAGTTTAGGAATTCTTTTTAGTTCCCAGTCTCCTCATCGCTCTGGTAAGGCATCCTGACGTAGAGTTTTGACTCTTCTCTTCTCAAATTTCACTAATTTTTTTTAGGATCACGCGGGTATCTTAGAATCGTTCCGATGGTTTTATGATGACAACATTGTCTTGGTTGCCTCCCGTCAGCAGGTGTTTTAGAGGAGGTGTCCCGGGGAGTTGAGCTCCGAGGTGTTGTCGTCATAATTTTATCGTTGCGGTTTTGGAATACCTGAGTTTAGTATGTCGACATCGAAAATCTCTTTTGTACAGTTGTTGGTGAGATAACCCTGATAGCCCAGTACTGAGGCGAGTGCGGGAGTATTGCCATGACTTGTATAACGGATGCTTTTCGAAGGTTGGAGGTAGATGATTTCCGAGGATTTCTTGGTTATGTGTTGAAGGATGGATACAGCTGGATCTAGGTATTGTTAGTTTGGGTGATATATTTTGTGTCCCCTGTATCCCCAACACCTGATTGCATAACCAGAAAGTTTCGGGAGTTTATAAGTGGGAATTCTTGTAGCTCTAGTATTTCTTCCGCAGATATTTGGTTTGTGATTGGGTAATCCTTACCAAGTATTTGTTCACATCCGTACCTTATTGATTTTATTCCTTACCTTGTTCTAAGTGGCTTCTCAGCTTATGGAAGTGTGATGCTTTACTTTGGAATTCATTCGTTCATTCTCGTTCGAATGTTTATTGTGAAGACTATATGTTGCAATTTCGTTCCTTTGATTCAGCTTGAATATATCTCTGTCAAGATGCTAATGGATGTCACCCTCTTCAGGATGGCTCCGCCAACGCGTCAGAATCCGGAACGCAATGAAGGAAGTCAGGCTAACCCTCCGCCACCACCTCCGCCTCCGGAGGCATGGCAAGCCTTGATGACTGCCACAAATGCCAACGCTCAGATTCTGATTCAGCTCTTGCAAGATCGCAACCAAGGGCAAGCTAATCAAGAGAATCAAGGCCAAGGCAACAATCAGCCGCACTTCGCTTCACTCAACCAGTTCCTTGCTAATCAGCCAAAGACCTTCAGCTACTGTGTCGAGGCCACTGACGCAGATGATTGGCTCGTGGACATCGGCAAGCATTTTGAGTGCAGCAATGTCAGACCTGAGGACTTTGTCAAGTTTGCCTCTTTTCAACTCAAAGATCAAGCTGCTGAATGGTTCCAGCAATACAAAGATTCCAGAGGAGGTCGTGTGATTACCTGGGATGATTTCCGCCGTGACTTCAAAGCGCACCACATTCCAGAAAGTGTTGTTAGCTTAAGCGTGAGGAATTCCGCAATCTCAAGCAAGGCACCATGTCTGTCTATCAATACAACACTCAGTTCCAGAAGCTCTCTCATTTTGCAAGGCAAGACATCCCTGATGAGAAGAGTATGATCTACCAGTTCAGGCGTGGTCTCAGAGAAGATCTGCAACTTGCTCTCGTGCTTTTCGAGCCATTAAAGTATGATGAATTCTACAACATGGCGCTGAAACAAGAAGCTGCTCAGCTCAAGTGTGAAGCATCTAAGAAGAGAGTCAGAGACGCAGTTCAGTCTTCTTCTTCTTCACTTGTGGCAGCTAAGCAACAGAAGTTCTGGTTGCCTCCTCCTCCTCCATTCCGTCAGCCTTATCAGCAGAAGAACTCAAGTGGTCGTGGATCTTCCCACCCACCCAACCCTGGCTATCAGAACAAGTCTCAGAACCAAGCTCCAAGGCCAAGTGCTCCTTACCATCGTCCGCTCTCAGAGGTGACTTGTAACAAATGCCAGCAGAAGGGTCACTATGCGAACAAGTGCTTCAACCAAAGGCGCCTTCCGCCTCCTCCTCCTGTGAAATCTTCCAGCAATGCAGTGGTCAAGCATAATCCTAAGCATGCCAAGGTGAACATGATGAATGTAGCTCAAGCGGAGGATTCTTCTGAAGTGATCATGGGTAATCTTCCTGTTAATGATATTCCTGCAAAAGTCTTATTTGATACTGGTGCATCGCTTTCTTTCATTTCGAGACCTTTTGTTGCCAAGCATGAGTTTGTGACGGAAAAGATTCCTATTCCGTTGAAGATTGTGTCCCCGGGCAAGCAGATGACATCTAATGTTTGTGTCCCGGATGTTTCTATCAAGATGGGCGACTATAGATTCTTGTCTAAACCAATTGTTCTTGGTGACTCTGATATTGATCTTATTCTCGGGATGGACTGGCTCTATAAGCACAAGGCTCAGCTTGATTGTGCTGCCAGGGAAATTCAATTGACACACTCTTCTGACGATGTGATCATCTATGCCTCTCGTGATGATACCATTCGGTTGTTTTCTCTCAATGAGAATGGTGAATTGGATGCTATCTCTCAGATTCCAGTCGTTTGTGAGTACCAAGATGTCTTTCCAGAAGAGCTTCCGGGTATGCCTCCCCGCCGGCCAGTTGAATTCGTTATTGATCTCGAGCCTGGCACGGAACCCGTTTGCAAGCGTCCTTACAAGCTTGGACCAGATGAGTTGAAGGAATTGAAGAAACAACTCGATGAACAAGAGCGTCTGGGTCTGATCAGACCGAGTTCTTCTCCTTGGGGTTGTGGTGTTCTTTTTGTTAAGAAGAAGGATGGCACGGACCGACTTTGCATCGACTACCGTCCATTGAACAAGAAGACTATCAAGAACAAGTACCCACTACCCAACATCAATGAGCTATTTGAGCAACTCAAAGGTGCTAAGGTGTTCTCCAAGCTTGACCTTCGTATGGGTTATCATCAGATTCGCATTCGTGAAGAAGACATTCCCAAGATAGCATTCAGAACAAGCTTTGGTTCTTATGAATATACTGTCATGTCTTTTGGCCTTGTCAATGCTCCTCCAGCTTTCTCTCGCTTGATGAATTTTATCTTCAACCCCTACATCAACGAATTTGTCTTGGTCTATCTCGATGATATTTTGGTATTCTCCAAGGATGAGGAGGATCATGCCACACATTTGCGATTGGTACTCGACAAGCTCAGAGAGTACAAATTATATGCGAAGTTCTCCAAATGTGAATTCTGGCTTGATGAAGTTCTTTATCTTGGCCATATCATCTCTGCCAAGGGCATTGCTATTAATCCAGAGAGGGTGTCTGCATTTTTGAATTGGGAACCGCCTCAGAATGTCAAGCAGCTCCGCAGTTTTCTTGGACTTGCAAGCTATTGCCGAAGATTCGTTGAGAACTTCTCTAAGATTGCAAAGCCTCTTTCCAACCTCCTCCAGAAGCATGTGAAGTATGTCTGGTCTCCTGAGTGTGACGTTGCTTTCAACACTCTCAAAGAGAAACTCGTCACTGCTCCAGTTCTGACTCCTCCTGACGAATCCAAGCCTTATGAAGTATTCTGTGATGCTTCTCTTTAGGGCCTCGGTGCCGTCTTAATGCAAGAGAAGAAGGTTGTGGCCTATACCTCTTGTCAGTTGAGGCCCAACGAAAGGAACTACCCCACTCACGATCTTGAGTTGGCGGCAGTGGTCCATGCTCTAATAACATGGAGACATCTCCTGTTTAGAAGGAAAGTGGACATTTTCACTGATCACAAGAGTCTCAAGTACATCTTCACTCAGCCCCACCTCAACCTCAGGCAAACTCGATGGGTCGAAATGATTCAAGAGTATAATCCGAGTATTGAGTATACTCCAGGCAAGGCTAATGTGATTGCAGACGCATTGAGCAGGAAGGCTTATTGCAACAGCTTAATCCTCAAGCCCTTTCAATCGGATCTCTGTGAGGCTTTCCGCAAGTTGAATCTCCAAGTTGTCCCTCAAGGTTTTCTTGCCAACCTCATTGTCTCTCCTACTTTGGAAGATCAGATTCGTGAGGCACAATTGTTGGATACCATGGTGAAGAAGGTGAAACGTGGTATTGACAAGGGCATTTCCAAATACAAGTGCTATCGAGTTGATGACAAAGATACTCTTTTCTTCGAGGACCGGATCGTGGTTCCAAAGGGTGATCTTCGTAAAGTCATTATGAACGAAGCGCACAACTCTCTTCTGTCAATTCATCCTGGAAGTACAAAGATGTACCATGACCTCAAGCAGTCGTATTGGTGGACTCGAATGAAGCGTGAGATTGCTCAATTCGTGAACGAGTGTGATGTCTGCAGAAGGGTGAAAGCAGAACACCAACGACCAGCTGGTCTTCTCCAACCTCTTGCTATTCCTGAATGGAAGTTTGATCATATCGAAATGGACTTCGTGACTGGTTTTCCTAAGTCCAAGCGTGGAAATGATGCTATCTTCGTCGTCATCGACAAGCTCACCAAAGTGGCTCATTTTCTTCCTATCAAAGAGTCTATCACAGCAGCGCAGCTGGCAGAGCTCTACACCTCCAGAATTGTCTCCTTACATGGCATTCCACAATTGATCTCTTCAGACCGTGGCAGCATCTTTACCTCCAAGTTTTGGGATTCTTTTCAGAAGGCCATGGGCACCAATATCCGCTTCAGCACAGCTTTCCACCCTCAAACTAGTGGACAAGTCGAGCATGTCAACCAAATTCTTGAAGATATGCTCAGAGCTTGTGTTATCTCTTTCGGCATGAAGTGGGAGTATTGTCTTCCTTATGCTGAATTCTCATACAACAACAGTTTTCAAGCCAGCTCGGGCAAATCCCCATTCGAGATTCTCTATGGCAGGAAGTGCCGTACTCCTCTCAACTGGTCTGAAACCGGTGAGTGCCAATTGCTTGGCAACGATTTGATCTCAGAGGCTGAGGCTATGTGCAAGGTGATTCGTGAGAACCTCAAAGCCGCGCAGTCGCGCCAGAAGAGCTATTACGATAGCAAACACCGAGATGTGGCATTCGAGATCGGAGACCATGTCTACCTCCGTGTCTCTCCAATGAAAGGAACTCGTCGCTTCGGTATCAAGGGGAAACTTTCCACCAGATACGTCGGGCCTTTCAAGATCATCGGCAAACGAGGCGATCTCGCCTATCAACTTGAGCTTCCCTCCAACTTTGCAAATGTGCACGATGTTTTCCACGTGTCACAGCTTCGCAAGTGCTTCAAGACGCCTGAGCGCACCATCAACTTCGAAGAGATTGATCTTCAAGAAGATTTGTCCTATCATGAGCATCCCGTTGCTATTCTTGAAGAAACTAAGCGCAAGACTCGCAACAAGTCAATCAAATTCCTCAAAGTTAAATGGTCACACCATTCAGACCGAGAAGCCACCTGGGAGCGTGAGGATCACCTACATTCCGAGAATCCGGAGTTCTTTCAGTCCTAGATCTCGGGACGAGATCCTCTCGTAGTGGTGGAGTGTTGTAATGCCCCGGATGTAACTTGCCATATTTGTAATTCAACTCTTGCCATTTTTGG
Source organism: Aegilops umbellulata (assembly GCA_032464435.1). Taxonomy (NCBI): domain Eukaryota; kingdom Viridiplantae; phylum Streptophyta; class Magnoliopsida; order Poales; family Poaceae; genus Aegilops; species Aegilops umbellulata. The sequence goes on from CP136056.1 coordinate 349,696,921, forward strand.
CATTGTGTTATGATATTCCCTCCGTGGTTGGGTTTCCCTTCGTTTTGTATTTTGTTCATGTCATGCATTTCATATCATGTCATCATGTGCATCGCATTCGCATACGTGTTCGTCTCATGAATCCGAGCATTTTCCCCGTTGTCCGTTTTGCAATCCGGCACTCCTATGTCCCCCGGCGTCCCCTTTTACATTTCTTCGTGAGCGGGTACTAAACTTTCTCGGATTGGACCGAGGTTTGTCATGCGGCCTCGGTATAACATCGATAGACCGCCTGTCAAGTTTCGGGTCAATCGGAGTTCGTTTGGTACTCCAACGGTTAACCGGGTAACCGTGAAGGCCTCATGTGTGTTGCAGCCCAACACCCCTTCAAAATAGCCCAATAACCCATCTAAAACACTTCCATGTCCTCCGCCGTTCGATCACGATCACGTGGCCGAAAACCGCTCTCCATTTGGAGCTTCCTAGCTCCTTCTACCTATAAAAACGCCTCCCCCTCCTCCATTCACGGGCAAAAACACCCCTAACCCTAGATCCCCGTCGCCCACGCGCCGCCGGACGTGTCCGGGCGCGCCAGACGAATCGCCGCCGCCGCCCGCAGCCAGTGGCGAGCTGCCACGTGGCACCCGCATGCCCACCGCCGCCGCGGCCCGCCCGACCCGCGCTCGGCCCCCGCGGGCCCGCTCGCCGCCGCCGCCCGCCCGCTCACCGCCGCGCCGCGTCCCGCTCGCCCCGCGCCGCGGCTGGCGCCGCCTCTCCACGCCACCCGCGCCGGCCACCGCCTCCTCCACCGACGCCGCTCGCCGCCGCCGCCCGCCCGCTCTCCACCGCGCCGTCCCGCGCCGCGCCGCGCTCGCCACCGCCTCCTCCGCCTCCGCCCGACGCCGCCGGCGCCGGATCCGGCCGGATCCGGCCGCCCCTCGCCTCGCCGCCGCCTTCCCCGCGAGATCCGGAGAGATCCGCGGCAAACCTCGGGCTCCGTGCCAAGGGTTGACTTTCCCCTCTCCGTTTTTCTTCCAAGTCCCGAGTTTTTTTCATTTTATCATCACATGTTCATCGTGCCGTAACTTTGCATCCGTAGCTCCGCTTCACGCATATAATATGTCCAATTGTTCGCCTCGAAGAGTACATCATTTTGTTCCATTGCATCATTTTCCTTTGAGGTCGTTTTGTTGCCCGAAATTCTGTTAGAAAAGGGCTATGTGATGTTAGTGGCTGGATCTTATCTGAACATGCACTTTTGTCATTTTTGCCATGATTGATATGTGCCTCCTATGAAGTTGAGTCCTACATGAGTTTTGTAATACGCCATGTGACCTTTCCAGAGAATTATGCCATGTATTTTTGTGATCTTTGTGGTGGCTAGCACAAGCATGCAAACTAGGGCACTTGATGTTGCTGATTTCAGAGACTTGGTAATTTCACCGTCCCTGACTGCTGTTATTTTCATGCCATGTATTCATGTTGTTTCCGAGAGATCTATGCATATTTTGAGCATGATCAGTAAGGGTGTTTTGAACTTGAGTATTTTCTATATCCATCCATGCCTTTGCTTGTATTTATGAGTGCCATAGCTTGAGTCAATCGAGCTCTACTTTTGCTATAAAATATTGCTGGCAGATTGTTTACACGTTATTCGATTTTGCCAAGCTTGGTGTAGTTGATCCTTGCATGCTATGATGTTGTTCTTGCCATGTATAGTTACTATGCCATGTCTTATTGATGTATGTATGCTTAGTTTATCATGTAATGCTCTGTAGTGAGTGCATCGAGCTCACGAACATGCCTACTCGTTATCTGTTTTTGACATGTCCAGTTTTCTGCCAAGTCTGAAACCTGTAACGAAACTTGCTTAATTGACATGGGTGTAATCATATTTTTCTGATCCTGTTGGCTTATGGTCATTAAGGGACTTTTGTCAAGTGCTTTGAGTAGATTTACGCCATGCATTGTTTTGCTATGTCCTGTTCCTGTAGCATGTTGTTTCATTGCTCTGAACATGCCATCCTGATGGTAGTTTTCTGCTATGTTGTTATTTCACCAAGTCTGAGAACCTGTTATCTTATGCACTTTTGCCATGCTTGTTTGAACCTGTTATGATGTGATTTAGCCGTAGCTCACTGTTCATCTTTTGTCAAGCATCTTGTGTAGATTACTGTCATATGCTTTGTTGACATGTTTGGGTGCAGTAGCTTAATTTCTTGTTGCTTGCTAATTAGCATCATGATGTTAATGGCAGATTATCGTCATTCTTGTTTTGCTTGCCATTTGCAAACCGTGCATCCGTTTCCGGTGATCTTTATATCGATTTCAACCGAAAACACCTCACCTATCTAGTGACATACTTGGTTTGCCAAGATTATGCCTTGTTCATCCTTGTCTTCCCGGAGCATGCATATGCATTGCATATCACATCTCACATATCATATGCCATGTTTTGCATCATGTTGCTTGCGCATTGCATCGTGATTGATATTTGTCCTCTTTGCTTGTGTTCTTGTTTGGGTAGAGCCGGGAGACGAGTACGTGAACGAGGAACCTGTTGAGAACGCTTTCGAGGACCAAGCTTTCGACAACTCTGAGAACCTTGCAGGCAAGATGACCATACCCTCGAAATCACTTCTATCTTTGCTTGCTAGATGCTCGCTCTTTTGCTATGCCTATGCCGCGATACCTACCACTTGCTATATCATGCCTCCTATATTGCCATGTCAGCCCCTAACCATCCATGTCCTAGCAAACCGTTGATTGGCTATGTTACCGCTTTTGCTCAGCCCCTCTTATAGCGTTGCTAGTTGCAGGTGAAGATGAAGTTTGTTCCTTGTTGGAACATGGACTTGTTGTTTCTTGTTGGGACATGTTTACTTGTTGGGATATCACAATACCTCTTATTTAATTAATGCATCTATATACTTGGTAAAGGGTGGAAGGCTCGGCCTTATGCCTGGTGTTTTGTTCCACTCTCGCCACCCTAGTTTCCGTCATACCGGTGTTATGTTCCCGGATTTTGCGTTCCTTACACGGTTGGGTGATTTATGGGACCCCCTTGACAGTTCGCTTTGAATAAGACTCTTCCAGCAAGGCCCAACATTGGTTTTACCATTTGCCACCTAAGCCTTTTTCCCTTGGGTTCTGCAGACTCAAGGGTCATCTTTATTTTAACCCCCCCGGGCCAGTTCTCCTTCGATTGCTGGTCCAAACTAGAGCCACTTGCGGTGCCGCCCTGAGGCAACTTGGGGTATCTTCGGTTGCCGTACGTAGTGTTCATCCGGATGTGCCCTGAGACCGAGATATGTGCAGTTCCTATCAGGATTTGTTGGCACAATCGGGCGGCCTTGCTGGACTTGTTTTATTGCTGTCGAAATGTCTTGTAGTCCGGGATTCCGAGATTGATCGGGTCTTCCCGGTAGAAGGAATATCCTTCGTTGACCGTGAGAGCTTATAATGGGCTAAGTTGGGACACCCCTGCAGGGTATTATCTTTCGAAAGCCGTGCCCGCGGTTATGAGGCAGATGGGAATTTGTTGATGTCCGGTTGTAGAGAACCCGAAGTTGACCTTGATTAAAACACATCAACCGCGTGTGTAACCGTGATGGTCTCTTCTCGGCGGGGTCCGGGAAGTGAACACGGTGTTGGAGTTATGTTTGACGTAGGTTGATTCATGATCACTTCTTGATCACTTCTAGTTTCACGACCGTGCTTTGCCTTCTCTTCTCGCTCTCTTTTGCGTTGTAGCCACCATATACGCTAGTCGCTTGCTGCAGCTCCACCTCCCTATCCTTTCCTACCTATAAGCTTAAATAGTCTTGATCTCGCGGGTGTGAGATTGCTGAGTCCCCGTGACTCACAGATTCTATCACCACAGTTGCAGGTACCAACGATGCCAGTGCAGATGATGCCTCCGAGCTCACGTGGGAGTTCGACAAGGAACGTGGCCGTTACTATGTGTCTTTTCCAGATGATCAATAGTGGAGCCCAGTTGGGGTGATTCGGGGATCTATGTAGCATTTGGGGTAGTCTTCTTTCATTTTGGTACCATAGTCGGACCTTGAGTGTAATTTGAATGATGAATGTTTATTTATGTATTGTGTGAAGTGGCGACTGTAAGCCAACTATGTATCTTTCCCCTTATTTATTACATGGATTGTGTGCAGATTACCTCACTTGCGACATTGCTTTCAATGCGGTTATGCCTCTAAGTCGTGCCTCGACATGTGGGAGATATAGCCGCATCGAGGGCGTTACAATCTTCCTCCCTCTACCTCACTTTGCCTCCACCATCAAGCAACTCCCCTCTGCCTCCACCATCGCTGACCAGGAGGGCAACGGCGGAGGAATCGTGGAGCAACTCCCCTCCGTCTGCCAAGAGAATGGCGGAGGCATCGTGGAGCAACTCCCCTCCGTCTGGCAAGCATCACCGTGGTGAGGCGTCTGGCAAGGAGTCGCTGGTGGTCGACGACGACGTTCCGGTCCCCGGGCAGAAGTAGGACTACACCGTGCTGCTCAAGGTTGATATCCACCTGAAGGAGAAGCTGGATGTCGTATGCACCAGCAATCCAGACGAAGCCGACAAGAGGATCCGCGAGATCAGGAGGAGGCTCGGTGGCATGCTTTCTCAGTCGATCGGCGTTGATGTCGAGTATACCAGGGAAGACGAACCTCCGCAAATGGCTGCAGTTCTGCAGTTATGCGTGGAGGATCTCGTCCTGGTATACCACATCACCGCGGCAACTAAATGGTAAAAACGTCCAGTTCTGAAGTTTCTGAAGTAGATGCAATAGTTCTAAAGTTCTGAAGTAGATGCAATACTAGTTCTGAAGTTCTGAAGTTTCTGTCTAATTAGTAGTTTCTGAAGTTTCTGAAGTAGATGCAATAGTTCTGAAGTTCTGAAGTAGATGCAATACTAGTTCTGAGGTTCTGAAGTTTCCGAAGTTCTGAAGTTTCTGTCTAATTAGTAGTTTCTGATGTTTCGGGAGTAGATGCAATAGTTCTGAAGTTCTGAAGTAGATGCAATACTAGTTCTGAAGTTCTGAAGTTTCTGAACTGGCTGTACTAGTGTAGTTTCTGAAGTAGATGAATTTGATGCACCAGATTAATTTGATGCAGGCCCAAGGAACTCCGCCCGCTCCTACAGGAGAAGAAGCTGTACACCTTTGTTGGCTTCTCCATTGGAGGTGACAAGGAGAAGCTGAAGTTATCTGGTTTGGAGATCAACCCCGACAAGTTCGTCGACATGCAACGCCAATGGAGAGTTCCAAACAATGGAAAGAAGTGGCAGTCTTTGACTGAGTTTGCAGCCAGCCTCATCCACCCATCCTACAAGGAAATGAAGCAGAAGATCAACAAGAAATTGGACCACAAACTATGGGGGATCAGCCCACTACCAAACAACCTCATCGATTACGCAGCGAAAGATGCGTACGTCACCTACGAGGCATGGAAGAAAATCGAAACCATCAGAGAAGGTTTGAAGCAATGGCAAGAGGCGGAGGATCATTGGGATGACCCCTACTATATTGAGTTGTTTGTGGTATTATGTGTCTCAGTTTGTAGTTATGTGGTTGAACAAGTTTGCTTTTGTTATGTTGAACAAGTTTGCTTTTGTAATGATGAACAAGTTTGCTTTTGTTATGTAGTTATGTGATTGTTATGATGCTGGTGCAGAACACTTGTTGTGATTGTTATGATGCTGGTGCAGAAATGAAAAAACACTTACGGTTGTGATGTGATGCAAAATCCTTCAAGTTTTGGTGATCATTTAGTTCAAGTTTTGGTCAGACAATACAGAATGTTGTCTAGTAGTTTTTGTGATCATTTAGTAGTTTTTTTGAACTGAAGATGCTATTTTAACTGAATTTTGCTTCAACTGAACCCATTTCATTGTGAGAAAAAAAATATGCGCTAGTGGGGACTCGAACCCACGACCGTGCGCTTGTTTCACTATGTTTCTACCACTGGGCTAGGATGAGACTATTATTCTTCCATTCTATGCCAACCCTTTTGAATATATAAAACTAGTCAGTATCAAGCACAAACCTCACTGACAAGTGGGCCACTCGACCCATTTTGCTATTGTACCGAAGCTACCAAAAATAAGCGCGTGGCCAAAAAATATGCGCGCGCGGGGGCTCGAACCCACGACCGTGCGCTTAGTTAACTTGGTTTAGGAAGAGATTGTTGGTTTTGTACTCTATGCCCACCCTTTTCAATATATCAAACAACTCGCTGACAATTGGGCTTGCTCCTCCTCCTATCCACTCTTTCCCCCCCTCCTCCTATCCACTCTTTTCCCCTCTCCGCTCCTCCTCTCCACCACCACCAACTTCTTCCTCTCCCACCATCGCCGTGGGTATGAATCCTATCTATTGTTATGATAGATTAGGGTGATTCCATTTTATTAGGGTTCTTGCCACCGGATTAGGGTTTGATTAGGATGTTTTTAATACATTTTTTGTTTAGGGTGACGGCAACGCCTCCCCTTCTCCTCCCCGGCTCCTGTGCTGGTCTGACGCCTCCCGCGCGGCTTGCCCTACGCCGCCGGCGACCACTTCTTCTCGGACTCCGGCATAGGTAAGCCATCCGCTTCATATCCTCTCTCCTTTCTCTTCTGCTCTAGGGTTTGAGAATCTAGGATTTGTTATGCATACTAGGCATCTATTGGTGGACTTAGGCATATTGTTCTTGGTGGATTTAGTATGCTCGGTTGGTGGATCTAGTGTGGTTGAATTGCTATGCTGTTGCTGTTGGTAGTTGTCGGTGTCAAAACCAGCGGATCTCGGGTAGGGGGTCCCGAACTGTGCGTCTAGGCGGATGGTAACTGTCGGCGTTCTGGGAATAGGGGTCCCCAGACTTGCCTGCCTGCGGCCTGCGGCGTGGCCCGAAAGGGGCCCCAGCATGGCCCATCTTCATCAACACGAGACCCAAGACCCTCGCGAGGGGCCAAGCCTCGCGGGGCGGATGACACGGTGCTTCCTCAGGCACGGCCTCATCAGGCTGGCTCACGAGGAGGCGGAGAGATCAAGGCGGGGTACCTCGCGAGGTGCCCATGACGCAAGCCATGACGACCAAGGATGCCAGGCGGGCGCCAGCCCGCGCAGTGTCTCCCTTTCCTCTTTGGTGCAAAGGGGGCAAGCGCAGGCGAGAGGATCAAGCAAAGGCATCCATTTCGGTGCAACAAGACCAAGACCAGTCCAACGGTGGGAAGGAGGTCATCGTGGAGCCCAGAACAGCGTCACCACTAGACCTTTGGCAGGCGAGGACCAACTTTAGTCAGGATAAGTGTACCAGATGTTCCCCTTCAAAATGGCCAATTGTTGGCGCCCTTCCCGCTCAATATTTGGGAAGAGGCCCAGGGCCTTTGCCTATAAATAGGACTAGCCACCCCCAGGGTAGAGGCATCTAGCATCTAGAATCTGAGCAAGCAGAACAAGTAAGAGAGAGATAGAAGGGCGGCTGAACTCCTCCTAGCAGTTCATCCCCCTAGCCAAGAATAGACCCTCGCGAGGCTGTTCTTCCTTGTATTGCTCATCATCATCATCCCAAGAGGCAATCCACCCACCACAAATTAGAGTAGGGTATTACACCACACTGGTGGCTCGAACTAGTATAAACCCTGTGTCTCTTGTGTTGTTCTTTCAGTAGTTTAGATCTTTGTGAGACGGAGAGGTAGAGGGCATAATCTCTGCGCGCACCCCAGAGTTTGAACCTTAAGGGTCTGCCGGAACCCGAAATCCGACATTTGGCGCGCCAGGTAGGGGTGCGCCGGAATTTGTCTTCCACCGCTTCGTTCTCCTCCGACCGTCGCGTCCATGTCTGACGCTCGTCGGGCCCGAGCCGAGCGCCGGGCCGCCATCGCTTCCCGCATCGCCCAGACGGCTTCCATCGGTGGGCGTCCTCGTCGTTCCCCGTCGCCCGCCGTCAACGCCGCCACCGGTCCGGCGGGGAACGAGCAGCAGGCGTCGTCTCAGCATCCGTCCGTGCGGCAAGACGGCCGCACCGCTACTCCATCGCTCACGCCAGCTGGCTCCTCGTCCCGCGCGCTCCGTGCACCCTTGGAGGCTCGAGCTGCGCTCATCGCGGCAAACCAGCTCCTACGCTACCGTCCCGTCAACGACGTCTACGAAGAGTGGCTCGACCGCGTCGCCGAGCTCGTCCGCGCCGCAGGGGGCTCTCCTGCGCCGTCCGCTCCGCTGTGCCGCACCCCGCCCCGCGCGGGCAATGAAGCTCCGGGGGCGTACCAACCGCCTCCTCTCCAAGAAGACGTCATGGATCCAAGGCGCGTGGCCCCTGGGCGGAACCCGCTCCATCAGGCGCCAGCCCAGCAAGAACGGAGCTGCCAAGAAGTCCCTCGACCGCAAGAGGCTGCCCGGGCGCTCCCTACTCCGGCTCGTCGTGACCCTGCTCCAGCTCCGGCGCGTCAAGATCCCGCGCTGCTTCTAGCTGCAGCGCATGGGGACCCGCAAGGCCAAGCTCTCCCTCAACAAAAGCCTCCCGTGGCCACTTCTGGCTGCTGCGCCTACACCACCGAGCTGCGCAGCGTCGCGTGGCCCGGCAAGTTCAAGCCGGACCTGCCTCCTCGCTACGACGACACGACTGATCCCGCAGAGTTCCTCCAGCTCTATGAGCTGGGCATCGAAGCTGCCAGCGGGGATGGAAAGGACCTGCCTCCTTCTCCATGTCCGTGAAGGCCACGCGATCCTCGACAAGGACCCATGCCTTGCCGTCCAGCTCAGCCTTCGTCACCTCCAGCTCCTTCTCCAGCATGCCCGGACAGTCGCGGCGCTTCTTGAGCTTGGCCTCCAGGCCCCCGATGGCCGCCTCGCGAGCCTTCATGCCTTCTTCCTGCTCTTGGCGAAGGTGGACTTCCTTCGCGAGCTGGTCCCGCAGGCCTTGCAGCTCGTCCTCCAGCTCCTTGCAGCGACCACGGACTTCAACCACCTCCCCCAGGGCCGCGTCTCGGGCGGCCTTAGCCTCGATGGTGGCCTCCCTCTCTCCATCACAGGCCGTCGAGGCCTGAACCAGTGCCGCCCGAATCGAGGCGTCGGAGCGAATCCACCCAGAAGCCAGCTCCAAGCGCCCGACCACCAGGCGAGGGTCGGCGCCGAGAAGATCCTGCCGCAGCCGGTCCAGTTCAGCAACGACATGCTCCAGAATGGCAGAAGGGGACGGAGAAACAACAACCAGAGGAGCAGGAGGAGAAAGCAGCGGCGGCACAACCACAACGTCCCGAGGCGGAGTCTGCTACGCCTCGACGGTCGTGGTGGCGGCGGCAGACAAGGGCACCTCGGGAGTCACTTGGGCCATGGGGGCTGAGCTTGCCCCAGCCAGCTCAGCCAGGCCTTGCGAAGGCGACCGGGCAGGAGAGGCCCGTGCGTCGCGGTCACCGTCCCCCGCAGGCAGAGGCGCTGCCGCGGCCGGAACCTCGGGAGCCCCCTTTGGCTTCTTCGTCGCGGGCACCAGCCTGTCCAGAAGAAGCGGACGTCAAGCCTTAGCAGCAGAACAAGAAACAAAAACAAGGATCGGGGACTTACGGGTCGTCGCTGGTAAGCTCAAGCAGCCTCCGGCCATACTTGAAGCCAGAAAGCCGGCTAGAAGGATCGCCCTCAGGGAGCCCAGAAGCAGGAGGCGCGTCTGCAATGCGCCTTGGGGCAGGGGCAGACCCGCGGGAGACCAGCCCGGTCCTGTCCTTCTTTGGGATCGGGGGCAAGCTCCTGCCGACCTGCTTATCATCATCCTCGTCATCATCACTCGAAGAGAGGCGGAGAGAACGGGGTCTGCGCCAGGGAAGGGGAGCCCTCGACTCTCCGTCGGTTGCCTCGGAGTCAGGACCCTTCTCCTGCTCCCCTTCGCCCTCCTCTTCACTGGAGTCACCGGAGGACACGTCCACCAATCCCTCGGGAGCCACGGCGGGCACGGCCCATCCCCGTTGAAGACGGGCATGGACTCCACCACCTGCTCCCAGTCGTCGCGAAGGAACAAGGGCGCGGGCGCGCCCTCCAACCTTGCTACCTCGCACCCGACCAGAGATTGGAGAACCGCGGTCAGATCCTCGTCGCCCAAGGCCACGGGGCTCGGATGAGGCCTCCACATCGGAGGAGAGTACTGCCGAAGTGGAGCCAATTGGTGCTCCAGGAACTCCCTCCGCAGCGACGCGCCGGTCAGCTTCGCCGCCGCCATGCTGGCCGGCTTCAGGTCCGCATCCATCTTCTCCAGTACCGGCTTCGCGCGGGGGTCCATGAGCTCCGCTCGGCACCAGTCGCTGGAACTCACGGGCTGCTCCGCGGGCAGGATCAGCGGAGGGTGGATGCGCCCGGCATCCACCAAGACCCACTTGCTCCTGAAGCCCTCAATCCTCTTCCCGGGATTCAAAATGGCAATGGAGCCGCCGTATGCGACGAAGCTCACGCATGCGGAAAGGAGAACCTCGGGTGACCCGGAGGGAGAAGTAGTGGCGCAGCAAGGCCACTGAGGGCTGCACCCCCACATGTGCCTCGCAGTAGTAGGCAAAGATCGCCAGAAGAAGGATGGAGTTGGGGTGGATATGCAGAGCTTGCAAGTTGTAATGACGGAGGACATAGAGGAACAATTCGGAGAAAGGAGGCACCACGCCCGCAATAATGGAGCTTACAAAGAGAGGGTAGAAGATGCTCCATCGGCCCTCAGGGGTGGCGGAGCCGACCTTGAACACCTGTGCCCCGTCGATGCCCTGCGCCGCCGCCATCCGGTGCAGCCGGGCAAGGCTCACCTCTGACACATTGGGCAAGTCCAGTGCCGGCGAGAACCAAGCTTCGGCCAGAGGCTGGCAAGGCGCCATGGCTGCCTAGGTCAAGCAGATGAAGCAGATCTAGAAACTTGAAGGAAGAGAGGAGAAGCGCAAGAAAGGGGATCTGAGCAGCGGCCGAAGAAAGAGAAGAGCAAAGCCAGAGCAGATGCCACGCCTTTAATAACCTGCGCGGTTGCAGAAGCACTCACGTCCAATCAACCGCCACGCGGCGCCCAAGGCCGCAGGCTGTTAGGGCCCGCGGCGCTTCGCCCTTGCCCTTTCTCCTCTCGGCACGGCCAAGTCCATGTGCGCCTTGGGCCCGGGGGCTACTGTCGGTGTTCTGGGAACGGGGGTCCGCAGACTTGCCTGCGGCCTGCAGCGTGGCTCGAAAGGGGGCCCAACACGGCCCATCTTCATCAACACGAGACCCAAGACCCTCGCAAGGGGCCAAGCCTCGCGAGGCGGACGACACGGCGCTTCCTCAGGCGCGGCCTCATCAGGCTGGCTCACGAGGAGGCGGAGAGATCAAGGCGGGGTACCTCGCAAGGTGCCCATGACACAAGCCATGACGACCAAGGATGCCAGGCGGGCGCCAGCCCGCGCAGTGTCTCCCTTTCCTCTTTGGTGCAAAGGGGGCAAGCGCAGGCGAGAGGATCAAGCAAAGGCATCCATTTCGGTGCAACAAGACCAAGACCAGTCCAACGGTGGGAAGGAGGTCATCGTGGAGCCCAGAACGGCGTCACCACAGGACCTTTGGCAGGCGAGGACCAACTTTAGTCAGGATAAGTGTACCAGATGTTCCCCTTCAAAATGGCCAATTGTTGGCGCCCTTCCCGCTCAATATTTGGGAAGAGGCCCAGGGCCTTTGCCTATAAATAGGACTAGCCACCCCCAGGGTAGAGGCATCTAGCATCTAGAATCTGAGCAAGCAGAACAAGTAAGAGAGAGAGAGAAGGGCGGCTGAACTCCTCCTAGCAGTTCATCCCCCTAGCCAAGAACAGACCCTCGCGAGGCTGTTCTTCCTTGTATTGCTCATCATCATCAGCCCAAGAGGCAATCCACCCACCACAAACTAGAGTAGGGTATTACACCACACTAGTGGCCCAAACTAGTATAAACCCTGTGTCTCTTGTGTTGTTCTTTCAGTAGTTTAGATCTTTGTGAGACGGAGAGGTAGAGGGCATAATCTCCGCGCGCACCCCAGAGTTCGAACCTTAAGGGTCTGCCGGAACCCGAAATCCGACAGTAACAGGAGACAAGGGACACGATGTTTTTACCCAGGTTCGGGCCCTCTCGATGGAGGTAAAACCCTACTCCTACTTGATTAATATTGATGATATGGGTAGTACAAGAGTAGATCTACCACGAAATAAAGGAGGCTAAACCCTAGAAGCTAGCCTATGGTATGATTGTTGTTCTTGTTGTGTCCTACAGACTAAAACTTTCCGGTTTATATAGACACCGGAGAGGGCTAGGGTTACGCAGAGTCGGTTACAATGGTAGGAGATCTACATATCCATATCGCCAAGCTTGCCTTCCACGGCAAGGAAAGTCCCTTCCGTACACGGGACGAAGTCTTCAATCTTGTATCTTCATAGTCCAGGAGTCCGGCCGAAGGTATAGTCCGGCTATCCGAACACCCCCTAATCCAGGACTCCCTAAGTAGCCCCTGAACCAGGCTTCAATGACGACGAGTCCGGCGCGCAGATTGTCTTCGGCATTGCAAGGCGGGTTCCTCCTCCACGTACTTCATAGAAGATTTTGAACACAAGGATAGTGTCCGGCTCTGCAAAATAAGTTTCCACATATTGCCATAGAGAGAATAATATTTACACCAATCTAATCTGCTGACGTATTCCGTAGCGTGACATCACACCACGGCCAAGCCTTTATTCGAATCGTTTTATTGTCCCACCTCAGCGTGCTATGCGAGGCGGTTTCCTTGGCACGTCTTGTCAAAGCAGAGATCGTGTCCCCTTATTCCGGGATTCTCATCAATACGGGCGTGGGTAACCCAACCGCGCCATTGATTACGGCGCTTGGGAGATAAGCGAGTTTTACCAGGCTGGTGGGGACACGTAGTTGTGTCCGCCCATATAAGGAGATAAGGATCCACCTTTCTCATCCACGCCTTCTTCCTCCTTTGCCTATCCATTTCCGCGCACTCGAGTTCCAGCGCCCAAGTCCGCACTCCCCACCTCAACCTTCTCCAGCCATGTCCGGAGCGGGAGGCAAGTGGATGGTCTCCTCCGTTACGGAGGGACACATCAAAAAGCTGAGGAAGGCCGGATACTTGTCTGACGACATCGCGCACCGGCTTCCCGAAGAGGGGCAGCTCGTACCCACCCCTAGGCCCCATTAGAGGGTGGTGTTCCTCCCCCATTTCCTCCGCGGACTGGGCTTCCCTCTCCACCCATTTGTCCGGGGGATCATGTTCTACTATGGCCTAGATTTCCACGATCTGGCCTCGAACTTCGTCCTCAACATCTCGGCGTTTATCGTCGTGTGCGAGGCTTTCCTCTGCATCCGCCCCCATTTCGGCCTATGGCTCAAGACTTTCAATGTCAAGCCAAAGGTGGTGCGCGGCAACCAGGCGGAGTGCGGAGGCGCCATGGTGGGCAAGATGCCCAACGTCCTATGGCTCGAGGGCTCCTTCGTGGAGACCCTCAAGGGGTGGCAGTCGGGGTGGTTCTACATCACCGAGCTGCGTGACCCTAAATGGGTCGCAACCCCCGAGTTCCGATCCGGACCCCCTACGCGGGTCACCTCCTTGAAAGAGACGGGCCTGTCGTGGGGTAAAAAGGAGAGCTCACCGGACTCCAAACATGTGTCCAAACCCTGGTGGACAAGAAGCTCAAACTTGTCAACGTAGTCCAGGTTATGCTCATCCGCCGGATCCTCCCGTGTCAACAACGGGCCTTCAATCTGTGGGAGTTCGACTCGGCGCAGCATCGAACTTTGAACAGGCTCTTCGACACGACGTACGAAGATGCTTGGAAGGTGCTATTCAAGGGCGCCGAGGCTCCCGCATCCGCTACCGAGGATCGCGGATTCAGCACGCAGCATCACGCTAGTGCGGTAAGCTGTTTTTACCTTTTACAGGGTATTAGTTTTTTATAGTTTGATTCTATGCGGGATCTAAACTCCCTTACCTTTGACAGGATTGGCAGGAGACGTCTGGACAGATCAGCTGTTCGGCTCCTTTGCCCGAAGACCCAGCGGACGCCCGTTTGACAGGGCTGCTGGTTCCGGCACCATACGTGGTGCCGGAGAAGAAGGCCACGGGGACTCGAAAGAGTGCCCGGCGTGTGGTGGTGTCGGATTCGTCGTCCTACGACTCCGAGACGCAATCCTCCCGTGAAGATGACGAGGAGGAAGAAGAGACCTCTCCCCCTCTAGCGGGGGAAGGAAAGAAAAGGAAGGCCGCCCCAACTGGGGAGGCCGAAGGGTCCAAGAAGGGGAAAACCCTTCTTCCGGACTACTCCACCAACGCCGACGACGGCGAAGAGGAGTGGCCGCACAGGGCCAAGCCCCTGGCAAAATGGAAAGTATCCGGATACCAGAGTAAGTCATAGCATTCCTTCACTGCACGACTTTTCCTTACGCCGAACATGATTATGCAGTCCACCCAAAGACCGGCTCGACATGTCGTCGAGCGGTTCCCTGGACTCATCAGTTGTAAACTCTCTTACGACGGCTACCTCCCCCCGCCCTACGGACGACGCCGAGGTGGCGTCCCAGGAGGTTCCAAGCCAGGAGGAGGTGGTCCTGGAGGCGCCGCAAGGCGACCTTGCTGACCGTAGTCCGGCCAGGGCTCTCCTGATAAAGAGAGGGACTTTAGTGAATTCAGAATATCGCCGAAGGGCGAGTGCTGAAAGATGTCCGCGGCGGTGAACTCCATAATCAGCGCCCAATCGGATTCGATCAGCAGGGGCGCGGGGGGCTCGGAGTCCGGAGAGGAGTCCGGCACCTTGGAGTCACGGGCTTCACAAGGGACAAAGCTGGTGTTCGGCTCGATCGCCGTAGAGATTTCAGCCTCCGAGGAAGCATCCAACCACCCGTCCTCGATCGGCGCAATCGGCTCCGAACTAAGGGTCGGAGCTGATGCGGGCGTGGCATCCAGGACACTGTTCGGCGGCAGAGCTAGATCATGCCCTTCGTGACAGTGCGGCACACTCGGTTGTGGATCGAATCCTTCGAAGATCAAGTCCCCGCGGATGTCAGCCGTGTAGTTCAGACTTCCGAATCTGACCTGATGGCCAGGGGCGTAGCTTTCAGTCTGCTCCAGATGGCCAAGCGAATTGGCCCGCAGTGCAAAGCCGCCGAATACGAAGATCTTTCCAGGGAGAAAAGTCTCACCCTGGACTGCATCGCTGCTGATGATCGGAGGAGCCATCAGGCCTAAAAGTGACGACACAGAGGAACTCTCAATGAAAGCACCAATGTCGGTGTGAAAACCGGCGGATCTCGGGTAGGGGGTCCCAAACTGTGCGTCTAGGCGGATGGTAACAGGAGACAAGGGATACGATGTTTTTACCCAGGTTCGGGCCCTCTCGATGGAGGTAAAACTCTACTCCTGCTTGATTAATATTGATGATATGGGTAGTACAAGAGTAGATCTACCACAAGATCAAGGAGGCTAAACCCTAGAAGCTAGCCTATGGTATGATTGTTGTTCTTGTTGTGTCCTACGGACTAAAACTCTCCGGTTTATATAGACATCGGAGAGGGCTTGGGTTATGCAGAGTCGGTTACAAATGGTAGGAGATCTACATATCCGTATCGCCAAGCTTGCCTTCCACGCCAAGGAAAGTCCCTTCCGGACACGGGACGGAGTCTTCAATCTTGTATCTTCATAGTCCAGGAGTCCGGCCGAAGGTATAGTCCGGCTATCCGAACACACCCTAATCCAGGACTCCCTTAGTAGTCACCTGACAGCAATTAACTGTTGCTGTGGGTGTAATTAACTAAATTCTGTGGTAGATAGTGTGGTAGAACAAACACTGTTGAATCTAAATTCTGTTGGATCTAGTGTGGTTGAATCTAAATTCTGTTGCTGTTCTGTTGCTGTTGAATTCTGTGGTTAATTAACTGAATTAACTGAATTCTGTTGCTGTTGAATTCTATGGTGAACATGTTGTTACTGTTGCCAGACTGCTGACAACAATTAACATGGCATGCATACAGCAATCCTGTTGCTGTTGCTGTGTAATTAACTGTACGTAACTGATGGGTGCTGTTGATGTTGATGTTCTTCTTCTACTCATTGCCCCTTTGCCAAGATAGAGTAGGAGCAAATTGAGGCCATTGCCATTTATAGTAGTATTCCAAATTGAGGCCCTGGCAAACACATGTAGTAATTATTCTACTGTTTTGAAGTTCTTGTTTCCTATTTCTGTCCAGTCCTGTTGTTTAATTTACAATGCTGCTTTTCAGAGAAGTGAGATGGCTGGCTTGGAAGGTTTCGAGTTCTTCGAGATCGTAATTGAGAAATCTTGCAGTAGGCAGGTATATTTATCATCACTCATTTCTTTATCATCACTCTCCTGTCTAGTGCTTGATTGCCACAATTAACCATTGCTTGACCCTTGCCGCAGAGGCTGCCTGACAAGTTTGCGAAGATGCTCGCCGGCCGTGAGCCCCACAAAGTGACGCTGCGGGAGGCCAACAGCGGGCTTCGCAGGCTGTGGGACATGTCAGTGGTGTTTGATGGTGAAGGCCACATGTACCTAGGGCCCGGCTGGGAGCATTTCGCCCGCGCCCATGAGCTATAGCTCGGGTACTTCCTTGTCTTCCGCTACGACGACGACGCCATGTTCACCGTGAAGATGTTCGACAACACCATGTGCCGCATGTACTACCAGCACGACGACGATGCCAGTAAGCTCTCTGCCTCTCTTCTTCCTGTCATTTTGGCTTCCTCTACCTGCATGACGACAACACCATGTTCACACTTTGTTGCATTTGGCCAGGTGTGACACTCCAAAATATTTTGATTTGGTTTTTATCAAAATCTTTATTTGATTTGAAGGAGGCTATTTAAATTTTTTCTTAAAACCTCTCCTTCTCAAAACTTTTATGACAAATATTTTTGGTGCTCTTCTCAACCTTGATTTTTGGCTTGAGAGCTTTTCATTTTTTCTTGACTCTACACAAATTTATTTTTTGAAAGTTCTTGAAAGTTCCTTCTATTAAAAAGAAACCCGGGGGATTATGGGTTTATTCCTTTCCCATCCAAAAATTTCCTCTTTTGCCATGTCACATTTTGACATTGCCTTCCAAAACCCATCCCTGCCTTGGATCAAGTCAAGACTCCCACCTCCAGCAAGTTTCAGACCATTTTTTATTTTTATTCTATTTATTTTACCCTCAAAACTATTTCTATGAATTATTTTGGACCTAGGTGACTTACAAAGGAACTACAAGTTTCCTTTTGAGATTTGGTCCCAAACAAACTCCTCTAACTAGTCCTTAGTACCTCCAACCTAGATCCATCAAGATCCACTTGTCCTCAGTTCAAAAATTTCAAAATTTGCCCACTGCAAGTTTGGACCAGATTTGCCATTTTTGGTGAAATTCATACTCTTTCTTCTCCTAAAATTCTGAGATAAATCAGGCAGCCCCCAGGTGCATTGAAAGGTCACCTCACCAAAGGTCATCTCCAGGAAACTTTTCCACATGCCAAAAACATTTCATCGAACACCTGGCGTGCACTGTTTCTGTCAGAATTCAGAAAGTTCAGAGTTCAGTGTCAAGTTTCTGTCAGCGGCGTCGTTTTCTTCAGAGCCTCGGCGTCGATCTCACCAGTGCGCACGTTGGCTCCTTACGCACTGCTCCTCCTCCTTATCCAGGGCGCCGCAAGGTCGCTTGGCCGGGCGCAGGCATCGGTGGTGACGTGTCTCGCCTGCGCCGGCGTCTTCAGTGGTGGCAGAGCCACCCATGGCGGCCAACAGGGGCCGGCCCTGCCTTTCGGCGCCGTCCAGCACCGCCCAAGCCACCAGAGGCCTCCGCATGGCCATCCCCTCCTCTGCGCATGCTGTGGCACCGTCGCCGTGGCCTGGAAAGCACAGAGCGTGCTCTCTGCCGTCGACGGGCCCGCGAAGCGCCGTTCCGTCAAAACTGCGAAGCAGGTCTAATTCAACCGAGGTTAGCGTTTGAGTGGAACCAGTGGACCATCACGTTGATGCCCAACCACCTAAACCACCCGTCCGGCCACTGCCTCGCCGTAATCGCCGCCGGAGTTACCCTGTTCTCGGCAACCGCCTCGGGCCAACTATAAATAGCCATCCCGAGCTCGCCTTCGACCAGCACCACTCCTCCCACCCCTTCAGAGCCACGCCCAGCCACTGGGAAGACCTCGGGGAGGCCTTCTTCCCCGACTCCGGCCGCCCCGATCCGCTTTGGGCTACGGCGAGATCAGCTCCGGTGAGAGCAACCCCGCCTCCCATACCTTGTCAGCAACCTCCTAGTGCACCCGCACTTCTAACCCACGCCCCAATTTGAAGCTTGCAGCTCTGTTTGGAGAGAACCAACCTCGCCCGAACCACCGTCCGCCGGAGTTGGGGCCGCCGTCGACGTGGTGCTCGCCGACGCTCAACTCCACCACCCACAGGTGTGGAAGAACTCGGTGAACACGTTGGTACCCTCCTTTTCCCCTGCCTCGCCGTGGATCGCCGCCGGCGACCACCGCGGCCCTCGGGCGCCAGGCGCTCTATTTTGAAGATTCAAACCTGACGTGTGGGACCCCCACGTTAGCCTCTATTCTATTTATTCAAACCGTTTTCTGAAAACGCCTTCGGGCAAAATACGTTTCCCTATGGACTGGCGTATTCATAACTGAAACATTTTCTGTTTTTATAATCTTGCCCCTGGAAACTTTCTGTTTCATTACAGAAAGGTCCCTGGACTAAAACTCTTGTAACTTTTTAACAAAAGATGATTTTGACTTGATTCTTTTTCTGTCATCTTTATTTTTCTGTCTAGTTGTTTGTCATATTTATTTGAAAATATTTGGGATACTTTTTGTGCACACACGGTATTTATGTAGTATCCGATTTCCTTTTAATACGTAGATACCGGAGGAGGTAAAGGAGACGCGAACTTCGCCGAGCTAGACTCCGACTTCTCAGAACCAGGCAAGCATGTTTGAACCTTTGATATGATGAGTGTTTTGCATGTTTGTTCGAGTAGTTCTTTCTCATGGCATGTTTATACATAAGCATTAGTAAATGTTATGTTGCATGCAAGGCAAGCTATAGGTGAGCTTCGAAGTTTGATGGGTTCATATGGTGATAAGATAACCTGATCATGTGGTGGCATGATAGGTTGCAGGCTGGTATTGTTGAAGCATGCCAGTTTTATGTCAACCATTAACTCCAATTTTAACGTGGGTCAAGTCTCGATCCCGTTCATTTCCCCTTCGTGCTGCCACATGTTTTCTGCAAAGAGTGCGGTTTAGTCCATGGCCCTGGATTAAAGCCCGTCATCTGGTCAGGGGGCATGGGTGTTTCCGGTTGGGACAGAGAGGGGGGCACCCCTTAGAGCGAGTGATATAAATTTTATCCCATGCTATTCGAGGTTGTGGCCTCCCCGTCTTAAGGTTTTTCTTGAACGTTGCCGAGGGTGATTCCTGGCAGCGGAATGTGGAATGGGTGTGTACTGGTTAGACGTGTTTCTTCTAAAACACCGTAAACGGAACTAGTCCTTGTGACTACCGTTGGCTGTGGTTAAAGAGTACAAACTCTGCAGAGTCAAGACCATTCGAGTATCCATGTCCACGAGCAAGGACTTGGATATCATCTCAGTGTCAGTGTCAGTCTCAGTGTCAAATCTCAGTGTCAACCCCAGTGACAGTCTCCGGAGAATAAACATGAAATTGAGAGTGGTAAACTCGGTTGAAGGTTATTAATGTGGATGGACTAACCAGTTTATGATTACATGCTGAGTATTTCCTTGCGATAATTTAAATTCATGAGCTACTTAAATTCGAATGATAAACTATAAGCCCTTTATGTGATGTCGCTCAGACGTCCGACTGTGGCATTATTGTTATTTACTTTTGATATAAGCCCTTTATGTGATGTCGCTCAGACGTCTGACTGTGGCATTATTGTTATTTACTTTTGATATAAGCCCTTTATGTGATGTAGCTCAGACATCCGACTGTGGCATCATTGTTATTTATTTTCATTATAAGCCCTTTTCGAGATGTCGCTTAGACGTCCGACTGTGGCACGTTCTGTCATTTACTTTTCAATATAATACCTTTATGTGGCGTCGCTCTGACGCCCGACTGCGGCTTGTCAATTTATTTTTACCTTTCGAGGCGTCGCTTCAGACACCCGATCGGTCTTCAGTTATTTTCATTGGGATTTCGGGAGTACTACCGCCTGACTTCCTTTTTAATTATTGTGCAGTGCAAATTTATTATCGGAATGTGCATCACTAATCTGCTCATGTGCATCATGTTTACATTTGTTATATCTTATGTCCAAACTGTCTTGCGAGTACATTCAAAGTACTCACCTGGCTTGTTGATTTGACCAGATGTTGACGAAGGCGATCTTATGGATGAAGAGTTCGATAGCGAGTTCGACGCCTAGAGGAGTCCCAGTCAGTCACGTGCGACCCTGGAGTTGTTCACTTGTATTATATACGCTTCCGTTACCCGAATAAAATCATCGAGCCTCACTCAGATGCTTGATGAGCGGCAAGATTTCAGAGTCATATCGCCCACTTCATTGCGACATACCCACCACCACCTTCATCACGAGTCAGTAGTTATGCCACCATAAACCTGTGTCATATCCGCCTTTATGTATAATATCGGCGTGCTTGTAATAAATTGTTGAGCATCCTCAGCTCAACCTTGTATAATATTTAGTACTGCTGGATTTCTGTATCAAGGTTTTGTCTACCAGTAAGAAGGATTCTTCTGTACTGGTCAACACAAGGGTTGGCTTTTCAATAAATGTTTTATTGGAAAGGCGGTCCCGACAAACTTGGTATCAGAGCCAGGCTGACTGTAGGAAGCCACTAGGCGCGGTCGCTAATCGGTTATTAGCATATCTAGTGATATTTTATTATTCTGCATATTGTAGCAATTTTCTGTTAGTCATCATAAATTTATGATTTGACTATTCGGGATTTTGTCTACTTTTGTAGATGGCGAGCAACGATTGTGAGTCATAGCTGTTCGCCAATGTTCCTGAGGGGTTTATCAAGCTCCTCATCTCCATCGCCAAGATCGCGATCGGGCCATCAGTTCGTCCGGAGTTCACACTCTACTGGCACAAGCTCAGCGACAGTTTGTCTATGTACCAGGCCGCAGTTCAGTTCAAGGGAGGAAGCTCCGAGTTCCGCCGCTTCCGATTTGTCGGGAGGGCCATGCCTAAGGAGAGGCATGCCATGCAGATGGCTTCCCGTGAGGCAATATCCCGCCTCCGGGATGTTCTTCCTTCAATGAAGACTCATCGCTACCACTACCTCCCATGCCACGTGCCATACACTTGTCACTATGCATTCGCTTGCCCTAGGGGAGAAAGAGATGGGGCTATTGAAATGCTTGTTGAGTACCTCAAGGCGCTTGAGGCAGCTTTCGACAACCTCGTGGACGACTTCGTAGCTGCTCGTATGGATTCCATCCATGGCTGCTCCACCAACAGGAGGGAGCTCCTCCATATGGCACCACCACTGACATTTGTCTCGTCCTTAGCATCCTATACACCTGCCATATTAGCCACCGCTCGCCGCCTGCCTACCACTGAGGAGTTTGACCAGGTCATTGCTCCTACTCCAGTCAGAGCTGCACCACCTGCCACACCCGCGCCAGCTCCGCAACCCAATACTTCGCGCCTGGAGCCTATTAGTGAGGAGGAGGTTGAGTCTCCAGCACCACTAGGTCTTACCCTCGGCAGGCCGAAGGAAGTTTTCACCATCTCCGACTGAGTACACCTAGCAGCCGTGTGTTTTACCTGCTTGTATGATTTGTTTATATGTACGTAGGTTTGGTGAAAAGTAGTTTGTGCGCGCATCATGTAGGATCTCGGAGAAGTGCACTAGCCTAAATAAAATGTCAGGATTATGTACGCACATCCTGAGTGATGTATTGTATAATTACGGCTTGCATGTAAGATATGTACTGAGCGGTCCTTCTCCATGCGCAATCAAGTGTTTTCTTGAAAAATGTTGGAGTTCTTAAAATTTCCGCCTTTTAAAATTATTTATTTTTGCCACTCATTTTTTTCTCATGAGATTTGCAAAAATACCCCACACTGGAATATGCCTCGTCCCTGGACTCGTTCCATGCCAAGTCCGCCGGAAGAAAATTATGGTACCCAGACAAGTAACAATTTCACACAAGGACAGTCAAGTCAGCAAGGCAGTGAAACATCATTTTCTCAAGTATGTCGCCTTTATGAGCAAAGCCAGCAGCAGCATCAAGAAATGATGAACCATGTTATCAATATGGGAAACCACCGTGAACCATATCAGCAGCACTCCAAATTGTCTGAATTATAGAAGACGCGTCCCCAACCGTTCTCTCACACTGATAAACTTCTTGAGGCCGATGATTGGCTTCGAGACATTGAAAGGAAGTTAATTATTGCACAATAATTAGACCGTGAGAAGGTACTTTATGCACCTCACTACCTCACGGGAGCAGCCGCATCATGGTGGGAGAATTTCCTACACATGCACCCCAATGAAAACAATATCACCTGGGAGGATTTTAAGGAATGATTTCGTCGGGTGCACATTCCCAAAAGCATTATGAAGATCAAGAAAAGGGAATTTGATGACCTCAAGCAGAGAAGCATGACGGTGACTGAGTACAATGGTCAGTTTACTCTATTATCTCGTTATGCCAACGAAGAGCACATGACGGAAAACAAAAAGATGAAAAAAATTCTAGACGGTCTGGCACCAGCACTTAAATGCCAGCTGGTCGTACACACCTTTCGGGATTTCAAAACACTTGTGGACAAGGCCATTACTTTGGAAAATGAGCGCCACAACTTGGAAGAATTTCACAAGCAAAAAAGGGACAAGACTACTCATGCTCGCAACAACCGGAACAAGACTGACCCTCCGAAGATTGGAGCGAACAGACCCACAACCAATGTTTCACGCCCAAACAAAAATTTTCACGCAAGGGACAGGGATTTTACATATCGCCCGGGTGTTACTTGCTACGCTTGTGGAGAGGAAGGACACTATGCTAAACAGTGCCCAAAGCCAAGAAACTCGGCCCCAAAGCCAAACAACAATGGAAACAATTCAGCACCCAAGCGTAACAACTTCAACCCCAATAACAATCACAAGAAGGGTCACCTGAACCATGTGACCAAGGAGGAAGCACATAATGCCCCGGATATCGTGCTCGGTACGTTCCCTGTCAACACAATACCTGCCACGGTTTTGTTTGTTTCTGGAGCTTCTCACTCGTTCATTTCGAAGAGTTTTGCTTTGCAGCATGATTTTTTGATGCTTCCTTTGGTCGCACGAAGAGGCACAGTAGCCTACCAGCTAGACCTACCCAAAGCGCTGTCAGATGTCCATGACGTATTCCACGTCTCACAGTTGAAGAAATGCGTAAGCAACCCACAGAAGCAAGTGTCACATGAGAACATTGACGTGCAACCAGACCTCACCTACAGGGAACGTCCAATAAAGATATTAGAGGAGTCTGAAAGGAGGACCCGTTAGAAAACAATTAAGTTCTTCAAGGTTCAGTGGAGCAATCACACCAAGGATGAAGCGACATGGGAAAGAGAGGACTCTCTCTGGGCAGAATACCCACACCTATTCGAGGATCAGCTGAAATCTCGGGGACGAGATTTTTCCTAAGGGGGTAGGTGTTGTGACACTCCAAAAAATTTTGATTTGGTTTTTATCAAACTCTTTATTTGATTTGAAGGAGGCTATTTAAATTTTTTCTTAAAACCTCTCCTTCTCAAAACTTTTATGACAAATATTTTTGGTGCTCTTCTCAACCTTGATTTTTGGTCTTGAGAGCTTTTAATTTTGTCTTGACTCTACACAAATTTATTTTTTGAAAGTTCTTGAAAGTTCCTTCTATTAAAAAGAAACCCTAGGGATTATGGGTTTATTCCTTTCCCATCCAAAAATTTCCTCTTTTGCCATGTCACATTTTGACATTGCCTTCCAAAACCCACCCCTGCCTTGGATCAAGTCAAGACTCCCACCTCCAGCAAGTTTCAGACCATTTTTGATTTTTATTCTATTTATTTTACCCTCAAAACTATTTATGTGATTTATTTTGGACCTAGGTGACTTACAAAGGAACTACAAGTTTCCTTTTGAGATTTGGTCCCAAACAAACTCCTCTGACCAGTCCTTAGTACCTCCAACCTAGATCCATCAAGATCCACTTGTCCTCAGTTCAGAAATTTCAAAATTTGCCCACTGCAAGTTTGGACCAGATTTGCTATTTTTGGTGAAATCAATACTCTTTCTTCTCCTAAAATTTTGAGATAAATCAGGCAGCCCCCAGGTGCATTGAAAGGTCACCTCACCAAAGGTCATCTCCAGGAAAATTTTCCACATGCCAGAAAAATTTCATCGAACACCTGGCGTGCACAGTTTCTGTCAGAATTCAGAAAGTTCAGAGTTCAGTGTCAAGTTTCTGTCAGCGGCATCGTTTTCTTCAGAGCCTCGGCGTCGATCTCACCAGTGCGCACGTTGGCACCTTACGCACTGCTCCTCCTCCTTATCCAGGGCGCCGCAAGGTCGCTTGGCCGGGCGCGGGCGTCGGTGGTGACGTGTCTCGCCTGTGCTGGCGTCTTCCGCGGTGGCAGAGCCACCCGTGGCGGCCAACAGGGGCCGGCCTGCCTTTCGGCGTTGTTCTGCTTATCTTGGTCTTGGTCTTGGCGTCGTTCTGCTTCTCTTTAGCTTCGGCCTTATCTTGGCTTACCTCCCTTGCCGTGCTCGGTGTGGCGGCACCCGTGGCTCAGACTGCCCGTGCACAGTCATAGGGGTACAAAAAGTGTACCCCCCTTTTTGTACACCGACAGGAGCCCCCGGGCCTGGGCCACACATAAGCGCAACGCGTTGTTGGGCTAGGCCCAAAAACGGTGCGCGGGCAGGCGGGGCGGTTTTTACCATGGTAAGTTTCTTCGCGCGCTGCGCTTTCCACGCGTCCCGCGCGTGGCGCGGCGTGGGTAGGCGTGCGTGACGTGGGCGGCGTGCGTGGGGCTGAGCTCTGCATGCATGCGTCACGTCGTAGTAAAAGGGGGGCAGTTCGCGCCTTCCCCATAAACAGAGGAAGGCATGGAGGCGCGACCCATTTACTGAACGGGGCCGAGGCGTGGTCTTCAAGGCGCCCACTCCCCACGATCACGGGGTGGGGAGAGGTCGCCTCACCCGTCGCCTCGGTCCTGCACGCCTGCCACGTGGCTCGCATGCGCTTGGGGTGGCGATCGGTGGAGGCGGGAAACCGGGCCGCCGCGGGCTGGGGCAACGGGTCGGTAACAGTTCCCGGCGCCCTCCGCGTCTTGATTGGCGGAGTTGGGTGGTCAAGCCCCTACCCCGTTCCTTTATAAGGAGCGGGAGGGGAGGATGGCGCCCCGCATTCTTTCATCTCCTCCTTTCTTCAGCTTCTGCTCCCCCCTTCCATCCGCCATGGAGAGAGGGAATCTTGGTCCTTCGACGGTGGCGGCGAGGGTCGCCGCTCGGCAACGCGTCCCTCCTTCTCCCGCTCCTGCGGTGGCAGAGCCAGCTGCGAGGGGAAGGGGGAGGGGGCGAGGCCGTGGGCGAGGCCGAGGCGCTCGGGGAAGAGGAGGACGGGGCGGCGCGCCGGCCTCGCCTCCGCCAGAGGTTCCTCCTCCCATGGAGGGCCACGCTGGGGATGACCCTTGCGAGTTCTTCGTCAGGCTGCGCCGGCCGCCTCGTCGTCGCCTTCGTCTCCTGACTCCATTCGCGCGGGAGATGGAGCTGAATCCGCCGGAGTCACTGCGGCTGCACATGAGGGGCTGTGGGATCGGCGGCACGCGGGTCCGCGTCGACTTCCCCGCCCCTCAAGTAATGTATCTTTGCCAGGGATGGAAGACATTTTCTTATATCCACCGCCTGGCAGAGGGGTTCACTCTCCATTTTAAGCTGATGGAGGGTGGCCTTCTCTCCGCCAAGGTCTTTGGTGATTTTGGAACTCGCCTGAAGTGCTGCGTGGAGAGATCCTCCGACGATGAAGATTCCTCCTCAGGCGAGGGTGACGAGGAGGATAGCGACATCGGCGACGAGGGTGGTAGGCGACAGGATGATGGGTCCGACTAGGCGTCATTCCCGTTGTTCTGGGGCGATGTTGGCAGCAGCAGCATCTGCACCGAGTCCCCACCAACTCCTCGTGGCCGTCTCCTAGGGTGGCTGGCGTAGGAAGTGCGGGAGGGCGAAGAAGGCGGATGGCGGGCCGTCGGCTCGGAGTACGCGGGCATCGACGCCTTCGTCGCGTATTGCCGGCTTTGCCGCCTCGTCTTCCAGCTCTTCTACCATCATCATCACCACCAGCTTCCCGTGGAGGTGGCCGCCGGGATGTTTTCCTGGTGCCTTCAGCCGCTCGTACCTCGCCTAGGCGCTCCTTTTGTCTTTTTCGCCTCCTTGACCTACCTCCTGAGGAGAGGGACAAGAAAGGGATTACGGGCACCTTATCTCTTTTTAGTTTGTAAGCCTTCGGGCCTTAGCTGAATTTAAAACTTGTAATCCCATCATTCATGTTTTTCATTCCCTATGGACTGTACCTGAGTGGAATGTTTTTAATGAAAAAGGGATGCTTGCCGGGCCATTTGTTTGCGGGTAGAACCCACGACAAGGAGTAAATCCTTGATATCTCTAAGATAAACATTTCCTTGCCCGACAACAGGCCTTGTCGTCTCCCCACCTCACTCGACCTTTCTCACGCCTTTGGCGGAGGCAGGGATGAGGCGGGTTCAGGCTCCTCGTTTCATCCTTTCGCTGCCGCGACTACGATCAAACCTGGCCCCAAGAATGAGTCCTAGGGCCTAGAGTTAGGGGAGCACGGTAGCTTTTAGGAAAAATGAGGTTTCACATACCTCAGTCCATAAGGGAATGCATGATAAGGGATGAAGAACTTATCTGAAGCTGTAGCCCCCAGCAACTTTGGTTTGCCGTGGGTGAATCTTTGCTCTTGCAGCCCCCGGTAATACTGGCTTGCCGGGGTCTAGATGCTGGTCTGTCCTCCTTCTCTTTTTTGTCCTTAAGTGATCCAGCAAGGATATTTGTGAGTCCTGCGAACCAAAGAAGACGAAAGAACGGCAAAGGGACGCACACTCGACCTCTAAGCTAGGGGTTAGTCGCTGCTAAGCACTATCAACCCTAAACAAGGACGAGACTCGACCTAGCATGCATGCTATAACTTAGGGCGCCAACGCTTCATTTATTTATGCTCAGGGTCTGCGCCTGGCTTTGTACAAAGGGTTACATGCATCATCGGCAATGCTTGTACAAAAGGTGGCTTGCTGGGGGGCCCGGCAAGCCGCGCCTCATCGGTAAAACTTGCGAAGATGCTCAATGTTCCAGAAGTTACTCACCGGAACGGCATCTTCGGTCTCCAGGCGGACTGCGCCGGGCCTGGTGACTCGTATTACCCGATAAGGGCCTTCCCACTTTGGCATCAACTTGTTGGAATTCTTGGCCGATTGAACGCACCGAAGTACAAGGTCGCCTTCCTCAAGGCTTCGGGCATGAACCTTGCGGCTATGGTAGCGGCGCAAGGCTTGCTGGTAGCATGCTGCTCTCACAGCCGCCCGGAGACGATCTTCCTCAAGGAGCATTGCATCATCTTGCCGCAGTTGCTCTTGCTCAAGCTCATCATAAGCGAGCACTCGAGGTGACCCGTGTATGAGTTCAGTGGGGAGAACTGCTTCTACCCCGTATACTAGGGCAAAGGGTGTCTGGCCGGTGGCTCGATTTGGCGTCGTTCTGATCGACCAAAGAACCGTCGGCAACTTATCAATCCAGCGCCTTCCGCTCTTGTGCAGCCTGTCAAAGGTCTTTGTCCTTAAGCCCCGTAGTACTTCAACATTTGCCCTCTCAGCTTGACCATTGCTTCATGGGTGGGCAACGGAAGCGAAACAGACTTTGCTGCCGAGGTCTTGAGTATATTGCATGAAGGTGCGGCTTGTGAACTGTGTGCCGTTGTCGGTGATGACCCTGTTGGGTACACCAAAACGGCACGCTAGCCCCTTGAAGAACTTGATGGCTGACTGAGCTGTGACCTTCCTCACTGCCTTCACCTCCGGCCACTTTGTGAACTTGTCGATTGCAACGTACAAGTACTCAAAGCCCCCGACAGCACGGGGGAAAGGGCCCAGTATGTCGAGCCCCCAGACCGAGAAGGGCCGGGAGAGAGGAATGGTTTGAAGGGCTTGAGCTGGCTGATGAAGCTTCTTTGAATGGAACTGACACGCTTCACACCTGGTGACTAGTGTTGTCGCATCCTGGAAGGCGGTGGGCCAGAAGAAACCTTGCCGGAATGCCTTGCCGGCAAGGGCCCTTGACCCAATGTGGGATCCACATATGCCTCCGTGTATCTCCGCCAACAGCTCCAGTCCTTCCTCTCGAGGGATGCACTTCAATTTCACACCGTTCGGCCTCTTCCTGTACAGGACGTCATCGAAGAACTGGTACATGGTAGAGCGACGGGCTACTTTTTCCGCTTCTTCCTGCTCCTCAGGAAGTTCCCCTGTTTGGAGGAATCAGACGGTATGCTGTGCCCACACCGGAGCCTGGGGCTCGACGACGAGGACTAAAGGCATTTCCTCCGCTATTGGGGCGGCTGTCTCGACGGCAAGAGCTTGATGCTCAGCTGGAGCTAGCCGTCCCGTGGCGGGCTCAGCGTCCCCGGCAACATCCTTGCTGGCGGCTCCGGGGATCTCGGCGGGAAAGTACTTCCCGGGCCCTGATTTCCTCCTCTTGTTCTGCTCTGTTGATGGATCAACGGATGGCTGAGTTAGCTGAAGCACAAAGGTATCTGGTTCCACAGGTAGCTTGAGGGCTGCGTGTTTTGACAGGTAATCGGCGATGTTGTTCCAAAGCTTGCTTTCTGACCTTCTGCTTGACGGGCCGCGCATGAGGACAGACAACAAGGTGGTGCTCAATCACCTCCCTGGGAACGCCGGGGATGTCGGAAGCTTGCCATGCAAACACATCGACATTCGCCCGCAGGAAGGTGACGAGCGCGTCTTCCTATTTGTCATCAACGGTGGAGCTTATGGTAAAAGCTCCTCCCATGCCGTCCTCATTGACGGAAACCTTCTTGGTTCCTAGCGGTATGGCCCTGGACTTCTTGTTTTCGTCGGTGGAGCTCTCTGGCACGTCCTCAACGGCAGCGCTACACTCCAAAGAGGTGCGCTTGCCGGAGTGGGTGTCCGAGGTCTCACCGGTCTTCTTCTTCTTCTTCCCTCCCGGGGCCCCAGCGGCAGGAGCAAGTGCCCTAGTGGCGGCAGCTGCTGCAACTGCTTGCTGGTATAGTTGGTCAACGCAAATCAGCGCATCTTTCTTATCGGAGGGGATGGTGATGATCGTCACAGGTCCTGGCATCTTCAGGGTGTTGTAGGCGTATGTCGGCGTTCTGGGAACGGGGGTCCCCAGACTTGCCTGCCTGCGGCCTGCGGCGTGGCTCAAATGGGGGCCCAGCGCGGCCCATCTTCCTCAACACAAGACTCAAGACCCTCGCGAGGGGCCAAGCCTCGCGGGGCGGACGACACGGCGCTTCCTCAGGCAACGGCCTCCTCAGGCTGGCTCGCGAGGAGGCGGAGAGATCAAGGCGGGGTACCTCGCGAGGTGCCCATGACGCAAACCATGACGATCGAGGGTGCCAGGCGGGCGCCAGCCCGCGCAGCGTTCCCCTTTCCTCTTTGGTGCAAAGGGGCAAGCGCAGGCGAGAGGATCAAGCAAAGGCATCCATTTCGGTGCAACAAGACCAAGACCAATTCAACGGTGGGAAGGAGGTCACCATGGAGCCCAGAACGGCGTCACCACAGGGCCTTTGGCAGGCGAAGACCAACTTTAGTCAGGATAAGGGTACCGGATGTTCCCCTTTGAATTGGCCAATTGTTGGCGCCCTTCCCGCTCAAATATTTGGGAAGAGGCCCAGGGCCTTTGCCTATAAATAGGACTAGCCACCCCCAGGGTAGAGGCATCTAGCATCTGGTAGTGACATCCGATCGAGCATTGAGAGCAAGCATAGAGCAGGTAGAGAGAGAGGGAGAAGGGCGATTGAACTCCCCCAGCAGTTCATCCCCTAGCCAAGAACAGACCCTTGCGAGGTTGTTCTTCCTTGTACTATTCATCTTCATCAGCCCAAGAGGCAATCCACCCACCACAAACTAGAGTAGGGTATTACACCACAATGGTGGCCCGAACTAGTATAAACCCCGTGTCTCTTGTGCTGTTCGTTCTGTAGTTTAGATCCTTGAGAGACAGAAAGGTAGAGGGCATAATCTCCGCGCGCACCCCAGAGTTCGAACCTTAAGGGTCTGCCGGAACCCGTGATCCGACATTTGGCGCGCCAGGTAGGGGTGCGCTGGAATTTGCCTTCCTACCGCTCCGCCTCCCGTCGCATCGTCATCACCATGTCCGGCGACCAGGCGGGCAACCAAGATCCATGGGCGGCGTGGCCCATCTGTGCAGAGCCGCCCGCCCCGGGCGACCCCGCGCCCCAGGCAGCTCGTGGTCCGCAGGGCGCTGCGGGCCGTGGGTGACGCGGACAAGCCTCCGCGACCCTCACACCGCGGCAGGCGCGGTCGGCGGCAAGGGCCTCCAATCACGCCGCAACCACGACACTGTACACCCGCCGGGAGCAGGTGAATTCAAGAGCCGCGCTCACGGTGGCCCAAGAGCTGCTGCAGTGTAGGCTGCTGGAAGGCGGCCGCGACGTGCTGTTGGAATGGGTCGCCGACCTCCTGGGCTTTGCCGCCTCGGGGGCTCACCCTTTCTGCGTCCAGCTCCCGCCTCAAGTCCAGGGCGACGCGCGAGGAGGCCCCGCACGTTCTCGCGGGCCTCAGGGCTACTCCAACACCAGCGAATCCACCGACGCTGGACTGACAGTGGCGCTACCCCCGCCCCCGGCGCGTGCAGGAGAGGGGCTCGGTGCGGCCCACGACGCCAGTGGCCAGCAGCGCTACCACCCCGTGGTGGGCCCGTCAAGCAACGCCACGTGGCGCATGGAGCACTACAGCACAACCTTCGGGATGGCGGCGCTAGAAGAATACGTGCCCCACATGATGGACTAAGGGCACGCTCATGAGGGCGAGCAAGGTTCACTCCTCAGCCCCAGCCGGGGAGACGAGACGCCAGAGGCCGAGCCCTTCCAGGAGCCCCGGGACGGCCCCATCGGCCACGCGGGAGGCGACGACTATCGGGTACCGCTAATTCCTCAAAAGCAGGCGTACGCTAACCATGGATCACAGGAGGTGCAGGTCGCCGCAGCGAGCAGCTGCCCCGCTCCCGCGGCCTCCTACCCTTCGGGAGGAGGACGCAGGGGGCTGCAGGAGGGGAGCAGAGATCCTACATCATCACCGCAGCGCTCGGAGCAAGGCATTCATAGGCGGTAGGCCCTCCGCTGGGGAGGCGCCTACGGGCCTGCCCCTGGCGGAGGACCTGTGGTCGTCGGGGGAACCGCTGGTGACCGCTCTACCCCACTGGCGGCGTCCTGGTTTCCGGTCGTCGTTGGTGGCACTAGAGTGTGGCGCAAGGCGGGGCCCTCGTGTGGCGATATGAAGCAAGGCCGGTTCCTGTGAAGAAGTCCCAGTGCCTGTGAAGCTCACCGCCCCGTGACACTCTCACGTAATAATGAGTGGGGCTGTACACGCCCCGGAGTCTCAGGGGTGCCGGCCTCAGGCCCTGGGGCTCCGTCCCACGCCCAGTGGACATCACTTAGCTCCGCGCTGGTGAGAAGACGTCCAAGACTAGATTAGGTGCCAGACGCGGCCTTTTTGTCTGCTTTCATTGCCTTCTTCCTTTGATTGTAACTTTCCCCCCGCTGGATTTAAGTTGAATTCGAATTTGAGCTTTGCGTGTGTTCGGGGAAGGGGTGCTTGGTCTCGTTCGAACCATTTCTCGCGTTCTGGTCACCGCCTCACCATAGCTGCCTCCCCTCACGAGCCCCTCGCGAGTCGGGCCAGGCCTAGCTTGAGCACAGCCCAGACTGCCGCTGTCGCTCCCTCGCGAGATGACCTTTTGGTGCTTGCGGAGGTTGTCTTCTCATAAAAAGGCCCGGAGCCTGTGAAGAAGCCGAATTCCTGTGAAGTCATTGCGTTTAGGAAAAGGCCCGGAGCCAGTGAAGAAGGCGAATGCCTGTGAAGTCATTGCGTTTAGGAAAAGGCCCGGAGCCTGTGAAGAAGGCGAATGCCTGTGAAGTCATTGCGTTTAGGAAAAGGCCCGGAGCCTGTGAAGTCATTGCGTTTAGGAAAAGGAGCCTGTGAAGAAGGCGAATGCCTGTGAAGTCATTGCGTTTAGGAAAAGGCCCGGAGCCTGTGAAGAAGGCGAATGCCTGTGAAGCCGTCCCGCTCGGGAGAAGGCCCGGGGCCTGTGAAGTTTCTCGTCAGCAACGACCCCACATCCCGAGGACTCAACTAGAGAACACCCAAGGCGTAGCGCCCTCCTGCGGGCAGCCTTGGAGCCAGCGAGGAACAAAGGTAAACCAGCCTACCGTCAAGCATGCGCGCAATTTGACTACTACTGATATAATGGACACAAGTTCTTGCATGAGAGGCTTCCCCTCCCAAAAATGCTCTCACAACCGTCAGGCCGAACACCCGAGTTCTATCCTTGCACGGTAAAAAGACGGGAGTAGTACATGGTCAGTCTGACAAATCCCCCAATGCATCCTCGGGGGCGCCTCCCGAGCTGTCGCTGGCGTCACTGAACTCGCCTTCATTGTCTGCATCACCACCAGCGGCGTCAGGGCCATCCACCACACCGCCCTCGTCGGCAGCCACGATCACGCCGTCGTCATCCGAAGTGAAGGCCCGGACAAGGGCATCCACGTTGTTCTCCACCCAATCCGCCAGGTCGCCTCGGACGGCCTAGGGAACTGGAGCGATGGCGGCATCAAAGTTGAAGTGGGGGTCCATGTTCTGAAGATGGCTGAAGACGCGAGAAAAGGCGCGCCCAAGCAGGCCGCGACTCCTCTCCTCCACCAACCTGTCGGCTCTAGCCAACCGTGCCTCCAGCTGCGTCACCACAACGGTGAAGAACTGCAGGTTGCCGGCATAGTTGATCGTGTGCGGCTCGCCGACGGCTGCCTCACAGATGTTGCCCAAGGCGGTATTAGCCCTCTCCCTGAGCGTGGTGAGCATGGGGCCGTGCACATGCTCCAGGACTTGCCGCTGGCATATCTCGTCGGCATTCTGGCGCTCAACGGCCTCAGCCTCTTCCACCCGTTGGTGAAGGCGGAGCACCTCGGCCTGGGAGGCGGCCAGCTCCTTCTGCGCTGCCTGAAGAGCGGCCCGGGAGGCGTCGACCCGCCGCGTCGCCTCATCCTGTTGGGCCCTCAGGGCTGCGGTTCTGCCCTCGGCTTCGACCCGTATCATCCCCAGCTTCCCCTCGAACTCACGCTCGAGGCCTTGGCGCGCCGTTGCCACCCGACGACAGACCTCCTCCAGGACACGCGCTTCCCGCGCAGTGACATCGTCTTCCGCCTGCGTCACTAGGCGGTCCCTCGTCTCCAGCCGCTCGTACTCACAGGTGCGTTCGGCGGCTTCCAGCACCAACGCTTCCTCACGCTTCCAAAGCTCAGCTGGGTCGCCAGAAGCCACCTTCATCGATGCAAGGGCTGCCTCGCGCAGCTCCGCTTGCTCCTCCAACGAGTGGCACCGGGCCAAGAGCTCCCGAGCCCGTTCTTCTGCTGCTTCTCGCCGTCGGTCTGCTCCCCACAGCGGCCTGGGATCGAGCCGCCAGAGAGGCCTCCAGCGATGCCTTCGCCTCGTCGTCATCGAGGTCGCGCTGATGACGCGTGAGGGCAACGGCGGCCTCCAGCTCGCGCCTCTCGGCGGCCAGGCGTAGGCCCTCGGCCTCCAGGCGCGCGTCTTCATCGGCGAGCTCCTGCCCAAGCAGGTCTACAACGCTGCTCGCCCTTCGAAGAAATTCGTGGCGACGGGCGCGGCGCTCCCGAGCATGCTCGAGCACGTCTTCCACACCATCATCTGCCCCAAGCAACGCCGAGGACCGCGGATCATCGCCCCTGCTCCGGGCAGGTGGCTGGGGGCTGGCGCCCTCGCGACGGCCGGGCGCGCCGCACCAGAACCCCGGCCTGGGGCCAACCCGACCCCAGGAGAAGGGCGCGGGGGGTGCCTCAGCCAGTCACTGCCCGCGACCAGACGAGAAGCCCATGGCAGGCTGGCTATGCCAAGGGAGGGCCTGCGGAAGGAGATCGCGGGGACAGAAGGGACGTCGCGCTCTGCCTGATGGTCCACCCTATCGTTCGCCCTCAACACGAGGGTAGTGCTGCTCGAGGCATTCAGGGGCGGCGGAGGAGACGAAGCCAAGGGAGGCGGCACCTCGGCGACTTCCGCAAGCTCAGTCGGGAGAGGCCTGCAAAGCGAGGATCAGTAGACGCAACAAGTGGGTCAGGAGACAGGAAAGGAGAAGACTTACTCATTGGTAGCAAAGTATTTCCGGCGCTTCAGCAAGCGGCAAGGGAAGTCATCACCCAGGGCCTCCCTTTTTCTCCGGAGGGCCTCAAAGTCCACACAGAAGCGGCCCAGGAGAGGTGCACTGGAATCAACCTGCGAGGAGGACGGAGCACCAAGGCAACTTGCGTCGAGGACGCCTGCCTGACGCGCACAGTCAGTTGCCTCACTAGAGGGCACGGCCGGGGGCTCAGGAGCCTCGGCCCCAAGCGTCAGAAGCGGCTGCGCCCCACCCGCAGCCTCAGCAGCACGGGCCTCAGGAGCTGCCCCATCAAGAACATCGCCAGGTGCAGCCACCTCATCAGTGGCTCTTTCGACCCCCGCTGTCTCCTGCCTCCCTGCGCCACCACTCGAGGAGGATTCGCCTAGGCCTACCGGAAGGGCAGTCATCACCACAGGATTCTCGCGAGGCCCTTGGAAGCCGGCAGGGCGTAGCCCCCACTCGTCAAAGGAGGGCATCTGCCTAACGAAGTCATCCCTGTTTTGGCAGAGATACAGCAGAGCTCCTCCCTACTGGATGCTGCCGGGGTTGGGGTCGCCAGTCAGGACCAAGAGCACCGTCCTTAGTGCGGCGGGCGTCAAGTCTTCTTCCTGAAGCCTCATGTGCTCACCATGCCCGCTGAAGGCCCACATTCGACGAGAATGGCGCTGGAGAGGGGCAATGCGGCGCAGCAGGAACTCCTTCACCACCTTGGGCGCTGTCACGTTGAGTGATCTCAAGAACGTGAAGCGACGCCAGACGAAGGCGAGACGGGGGATCTTAAGTGTCTCCTGGCCCCAACCCGAATTAGGCACAGCAGGCGAAGTTGGCTTCACCAGCTGAGGGCTGGGCACCCCGACATCGACGTACAACCATCGCTCACGGAACTCAGCTGAAGGCGTAGGGAGCTTGAAGTCAATACCCGAGGCCGCAGTCTCAGGCTCGGCGATGAAGCTCACGCATGCCGAGCATTGAGTGGGGTCGGCAAGGAGCAAAGAGAAGAAATGGCGCAGCAAGGCAACAAAAGGAGGGATGCCCATCAGCGCCTCACAAACAAAAGCAAAGACCGAGAGGAGGGCAATGGATTCAGGACCCAGATGCATCATGTGGATCTGATAATGGGAGAGGACGACGTTGAAGAAATCGGAGAAAGGGGGAACCAGACCCGCCCACAAGGCGTCGGCAAAGTAATGAACCTCGGTGATAATCCTGCCAGTGGGGAAGTGAGATGTAGGCCAGGCCGTCGTCCTCCCACACTCGTTGAAGACGGTGGCCAGAGCCGGACTGAGCTTATCCAGGCACTCCAGATTGAGTATGATCGAGCGGCCGACGGCGGGGGCCACCGGCGGCGGCGGGCGAGATGGAGACGCATGCTTCTTCCCTTTCTCTTTCTTCGTCGGAGCCATGGCGGTGGACGGCAGAGAGGAGACGTGAGATGGGATTGGAGGCAAGAGTCAGAGTTCGGAGGAAGGAAGAACAGGGGACGGCCGAGCAACAGGAAGAGGGGCGGCTGTGTACAGCTGCGGGGCAACCTAGTGCGGCGCAGAATAAGGGAGCGTGGGTGAACAGTGCCGCCCACGTCCAATCAAACCGCCACGCAGCGCCCAAGGCCGTACGCTGTTAGGGCCCGTGGCGCTTCGCCCTTGCCCTTTCGCCTCTCGGCACGGCCAAGTCCATGCGCGCCTTGGGCCCGGGGGCTACTGTCGGCGTTCTAGGAACGGGGGTCCCCAGACTTGCCTGCCTGCGGCCTGCGGCGTGGCTCAAATGGGGGCCCAGCGCGGCCCATCTTCCTCAACACAAGACTCAAGACCCTCGCGAGGGGCCAAGCCTCACGGGGCGGACGACACGGCGCTTCCTCAGGCAACGGCCTCCTCAGGCTGGCTCGCGAGGAGGCGGAGAGATCAAGGCGGGGTACCTCGCGAGGTGCCCATGACGCAAGCCATGACAATCGAGGGTGCCAGGCGGGCGCCAGCCTGCGCAGCGTTCCCCTTTCCTCTTTGGTACAAAGGGGGCAAGCGCAGGCGAGAGGATCAAGCAAAGGCATCCATTTCGGTGCAACAAGACCAAGACCAGTCCAACAGTGGGAAGGAGGTCACTATGGAGCCCAGAACGGCGTCACCACAGGCCTTTGGCAGGCGAAGACCAACTTTAGTCAGGATAAGTGTACCGGATGTTCCCCTTCGAATTGACCAATTGTTGGCGCCCTTCCCGCTCAAATATTTGGGAAGAGGCCCAGGGCCTTTGCCTATAAATAGGACTAGCCACCCCTAGGGTAGAGGCATCTAGCATCTGGTAGAGACATCCGATCGAGCATTGAGAGCAAGCATAGAGCAGGTAGAGAGAGAGGGAGAAGGGCGATTGAACTCCCCCAGCAGTTCATCCCCTAGCCAAGAACAGACCCTCGCGAGGCTGTTCTTCCTTGTATTGTTCATCCTCATCAGCCCAAGAGGCAATCCACCCACCACAAACTAGAGTAGGGTATTACACCACAACGGTGGCCCGAACTAGTATAAACCCCGTGTCTCTTGTGCTGTTCGTTCTGTAGTTTAGATCCTTGAGAGACGGAGAGGTAGAGGGCATAATCTCCGCGCGCACCCTAGAGTTCGAACCTTAAGGGTCTGCCGGAACCCGTGATCCGACAGCGTAGTGTGACGCTGCCATGAACTTGGCCAGCGCTGGGCGGCCAAGGATCCCGTTGTAGGGCAAGGGGATCTTGGCAACATCAAACACGATCCTCTCCGTCCTGTAGTTCAGGTCGCTTCCAAAAGTCACGGGCAGCGTGACCTTTCCCTTGAGTTGGCTTCTTCCCGGGTTGACCCCTTGAAACGTGCTCGTCTCTTCGAGGTCTCCATCAGGAATCTGCAGTTTCTTGATCACGACAGGCGAGATCAAGTTCAGATCGGCCCCGCCATCGACTAGCATCTTTGTCACCTTGAGGTTGCGTATTGTTGGTGAAACCAACAACGGTAAGCACCCGACCGCAGTAGTGCGATCAGGGTGATCCTCAGTGTCAAAAATGATAGGTGTGCTGGACCACTTCAGCGGCCTTTGGGCATCAAACGACGGCTCTGCCGCTGTAATCTCTCGCGCCCACTGTTTAAGCCGGCGATGAGAGGTATGCAGCGAGGCGCCGCCGTCGACGCACATGGCCTCTGTAGCTTTCTGAAACTCTTGGTCGCCGGACTCGTCGTCCTCTTCGTGATCGTTGTCTTCTGGCTTTCTGTCACGGCCCCGGGCGGGCCTCTCCTGTTGTTTATCCTTGCCGCGACGGCCCGCCTGGCCGTCACGCTTCTTGCCGGATCCCTCAGCACCGTCTTGGCCCTTGTCCTTGTCCCGCCTCTCATATTCAGCCCTCTGCTTCTCAGCAAGGAGGTCAACCTGTCGGCAGTCTTGGAGAGCATGGCCTTTGGTGCGACGGATCTTGCAGTACCGCTTGTCGGAGTTTCCTGACTTCTCGGCAGCCGCCAAGGCCCGGCAGGCGACACATCCGGTAATTTCCTTGCCGGGGTCATCTGCCTTGGTTTTCTTGGTGGAGCTGGTGTCATCAGATCCCTCGACGGCAAGCACGGCTTTTCCTTTGCGCTTCCTGTTGCGGCGTCGACCTTTCTTCGCTGGGGCGGCGGTATCCACATCTGAGGAGTCGGTTTCCACGCCGGCATCTTCGCCGGGGTACTTCCTTCCCTCTTCAGCCCGGGCACATCTGTCAGCGAGAACATAGAGTTCTGCTACATCTTTCACCTTGTTCATCGCCAGCTCTTCGCGCATCTTGCGGTTACGCACGTTCTGATGGAACGCGCTGATGATGGCGGTAGGGTGAACATCAGGGATGTTGTAATGTATCCGGCTGAACCTCTGTATATACTTGCGGAGACTCTCGCCTCCCTTTTGGGGAATGACGTGCAGGTCGCTCGCCTGGCCATGGGCTTGGTGGCCTCCAGTAAAGGCGCCCACGAACTCATGGCACAAATCCGACCAGGAGGAAATGGAGTCTACCGGCAAGTGCATCAACCATGACATGGTGTTGGGTTTAAGAGCCAATGGAAAGTAATTCGCAAGCACCTTATCGTCGCGGGCTCCGGCAGCTTGCATCGCGATGGTGTAAATGCCGAGGAACTCGGACGGGTGAGTCTTGCCGCTGTACTTTTCGCCCACGTCAGGTTTTAAAGTGCGGTGAGTGGGCCACTGTAACTGCCGCAGATCACGGGTAAAAGCCGGACAGCCTACCTCGTAAGGTAGGCCTCCAGGGCTCTCTGGCGCCGGGTGGTTCACAGCAGGCCCTGCTCGCCTGTCTGATTGGTGGCGCGCTCCGCGCCGGCGCTCGATAGTGGTTCGAGCGTCTTCATGTTCTCGCTCCCGAAGGACTTGGCGCTGGTCACAGTGGGTCCGCGGGTCGGACGACGCTATGGAGGTTTCGTCGCCCGTGACGTCAACACGGGCTGGCGTCTGCGGCGCCGGGCGAGGAGGGGCGAGTGCACCGTGGTCACGGCGCCGCCGGCTCTCCTGCCACTGGTGCATGGGACTCCGTCGGAGCGTCGTCCTGGGGGCTCCACCGGGCTCAGTTCGTCTTTGTTGGCCACCACAACAAGGCTTCGAATGGTGGCTCTCCATTCGTCGAGTTTCCCCGTAGTGGGAGGGAAATCGAGGAGCAACTGTGCGCGCGCCAGGGCTTCTGCTGGCGTTGGTGGCAGTGAAACCTGCACGGATCGCGATGCGCTTCGACTTCTGACCATGTACGAAGGAGCTCTATCATGACCCCGCGGTCGCATGCCATCTTCGCCAGCGCCTCAGCGATCGGGCAGGTCTTCTACATCCCGGGAGGGGCGCTCGGGGCTCTTCCCGCGGTGACGCCCGGGGTCTTCAGTGTGATTACGCCGTTCGTCGCGCGCCGCTTGAGAGGAGCGCGCCGTCGGCGCCGGCGTGGGAGTCTGGGAAGCCATTGCGTTGCCTTCGGGCGGGGTGGCAGCAATCTTAGAAGGCCCCGCGCCACCCGCGGAGGGCCTGGCTCCGTCTTTGGATTTGGCGGCGTGCAGCCCGTTGCCAGGCGCACGAACATCGCCGCCTCCCAAACTCCGGCTGCTGGGACGGTGTTGGTGTTCGCGAACGGCGCCCCGGGTCCTTTCCGTGACCGGTCCGCTGCTCGCCTGCGTCGGGACGGGATGTCCGGCTTCCGAAGGGCCAACCGCCACCGTCGTCTTCTTCTTGGGCGCCATGGCGATGAAGGAGCGTCGAACTAACTGCTAAAGCCGATTCTCACAACTGCGATGCCCCCTACCTGGCGCGCCAAAGATGTCGGTGGGAAACAACACCTATGGGATCACAAGAATCCCTACTACGGTTGAGGGGCGCGGGGGTCGTGAGAAGAGCGGATCAAACAGATACCACACGGTTCATTTATCCAGGTTCGGGCCGCGAGGATGCGTAAAACCCTACTCCTGCTTCGGTGGATTGTATATCTGTGTTCTTGAGCTAGCTATGGGGCGTGAGGAGCTCCAAAAAGCCGAATCCTCCTCCTGGTCGCCTCGGGCCTCCTTTTATAGGAAAGGGGTTGCCGCAGTGGCACACAGGAGGTGGAAAGGGTACAGTAATGCGAGGTTATCCCTCACATTACATGACAAGGCGCATTTAATGCGCCTTGCTTAGGTGTCCTTGCTTTATCGGGGACGGGGGAGAGCCCTGTCCCGTCCGTCGTCGCTCCCTCTTGTGTTGACACGCGCCCTGGCCAGCGGTGTTTGTGGTGCCATGTAGGCAGGCAAGCAGCTGAGGTGGCGCAGTGGTGGGTCTCCACGAAGATCTGTACGCCGCCACGCAGGTGCTGTCCCAACTGGTTGGGTCGGCAGCTGCATGCGGACGGCGGTGGAGGTGCGACTGGTGCAGGCCTGATGGTGGCCCCACGGGCGTCCTTGGCAAGGGCCTTGCCGGGGCCCCGGCAAGGGTCTTGCCGTGGCGCTCGCTATCATCCCCGGCAAGGCTCTTGCCGGGGGCCTTGTGTTCCTCCTTGGCTGGGATCCCGCCAAGGGTCATCACCTTCTTAAGTGGGCATCTGGTCTTGAATGTCTTCACAAAGATTTGCATGCCACCACGAGGATGTCTCTCGAATCCTTGCCCCATAGGGGCAGTGGACTCAGGGGTGACCTCGCTCCATAGGTGTGGGGCGAGCTGCCATGGCAAGGATCTTGCCGGGCTAGCTAAAGCTGCCCCCCGGCAAGGATCTTGCCGGGGGGGGGGGGTCGGCTCTGTCCCCTTTGCTCTTTGTGGTCTTGGTCTTGGCGTCGTTCTGCTTCTCTTCAGCTTCGGCCTTACCTTGGCTTACCTTCCTTGCCGTGCTCGGTGTGGCGGCGCCCGTGGCTCAGACTGCCCGTGCACAGTCATAGGGGTACAAAAAGTGTACCCCCCTTTTTGTACATCGACAGCTGGTTTGGTTTCTCTTGCTTGGTTTGGTTTGCAAAATGTGAAATAGATCTCCCACTAATGCCTATCATTTTCCTCCATATGCTAGCTTGAGATGGAAAAAATGAAGGACGCGCCGGTACCAGAAGGTGAAGAGCCAAAGTCTGATGTTGAAATTGTCGAAGAAGTGCTCAAGACCAAAGTCAAGCAAAGCACATTCCTCAGGAATGTTGGGCTCCAGTCATCTAGGAACAAGTCCGACAAAGCAACTATTGAAGTGGCTGCTCATGTTCGTGACCTTGAGCAGAAGCTGGAGAGGTCCGAGCTTCAAGCTGAAGTGATGCAAGAAGAATTGGCGGCAATCAAGATGAAGGCGGAAGAATCTGAAGCTGCACGCGACAAGGAACTTGAGCTGCTGCGCAAGAAGTCTCAAGAGCAGGAAGATAAGTTAGCCCACTTGATGGTTCTCTTTGGAGCTAAGGTAGTTTGATGGCTGTGCAGTTTGTCTTTGAACCTATGATCCGATGCAGTTTGTCGTAGTTTGAAGGCAGTTATGTCGTAGTAGGTCGTGAACTTATGCAGTTTGTTGCATTTTGCACTTTGCAAGTGAACCTGGGAGCACTTGTGAACCTGGAAGCACTTGTTGTTGAACCAGTGAACTTGTGTTGGCTCATTTTGGAACCAGTGAACTTGTGACTAGTGTAGTTATGCATTTTCTGAATTATTTGAGTTTTTTTGGATCACAGAATATTATTTGGATTAATTGGGCTCTAAATTGAGTTGGACTGCAAAAAGGCCGAGGCCCAAACAAGAATTTGACTAAAAAGGCTTGGACCTAAAAAAAGAGTTGACTGTAAAAAAAGTTGGTAAAAGGCTGCATCCAAGAAAATAAAAAGGCCAAGGCCCAAATTAGAACTAGACTAAGAAGGTTGTGGCCCAAAACAATAGTGGACTTTAAAAAAAGTCATCAGAAAAAGGCTCCATTCCCATAAAATAAAAGGCCAAATTATTGGGCCAGGCCCATGCAGATGAGCAAAACAAAGAGAAAAATAATTAAATGGGCTGAATTATTGGGCTTGGCCCATGTAGACGGCCAAAACGGACCGGGCTGATTCTATTTTACGACCTTTTCATTTGGTCGTAATTCTGCCACGTCAGCTTGCCACGGTGGATCTGACGTGGTGTGGGCAGATTGCTAGCGACCAAAATAATTGGTCGTTAAATCTACGACCTTTTTTTTGGTCATAAACATCTACGACCATTCCAGAAGAAAGGTCGTTAATTCTAGTTTACGACGGCCAACTTTTGACCAACTGTTTTTGGTCACAAAAAGGTCACAAAAGGAAAATTATGACCATTCAGTGACCAATAGTGGTGGTCATAAGTTGACATATATCTTGTAGTGTATGAAGTCAAAACCAAAAGAAGATGACTAAAATTAGCTTTGCATAACTGGTTGATGCATGATACAGATGAACACTACTTTGATGTAAGGCAAGCGCAGGATAGGAGGATGGAATATATACAAAAAAGACAGCTTTGCATATTCAGACGTGCGATAGGAGGATGGAATATGTATGAAAGACAGTAAGCAGAAGGCATTTCAACAAAATTAGAAGAAATTAAAGCTAGGCACCATATGAACATGCAACCAATATCACTCTATCAGGTAAAAAGTGTCTCGTCATAAGTGCCATTTCAAGAAATTAGAAGCAGTATAGGCTAGAAGACAATGCAAGATGCAACCTACATCACACTCCCAAGTTAAATGTGTCTTATGGGTAAGTGATCGTTGCAGGTATAAGTTGTAGGCTACGCAGATGCAATTCAACAAAATCATAATCGATACAAACTAGACATCATACAGAACATCCAACCACATATAACAGTTCCAAGTTAGAGCAAGCACCTGTGATGGTGGAGTAGGGGAGATGTGCTCATCATCTACACGTATGTTCTAGAAATAGGAACATGTGTCATATTCACAGGCATTATGTGTAAAGTAAGCAGATGCAATTCAACAAAGTTAGAAGCAATACAAGCTAGACATCATACACAACATGCAACCACATACAATAGTGCCAAGTTAGAGCAAGCACCTGTGATTCACCCCGGGCATAAAAACCGAAGACCGAAAACCGAACCCGAAAAGACCGAGACCGAACCCGAAAAGACTGAACTAGAAAAGACCGAATAAGAAACGGTCAGCACAAACAAAAGACCGAATTTGTTACGGTGTGTTCGGTCCTGCTGTCTAAAAGACCGAATAGCCCGTAATGACCGAACTAGTAAAAGCCCATACACAAGGGTTTTAGAAACAGGAACACGTGTCTTATTCACAGGCATTATGTGTAAAGTAAGCAGATGCAATTCAACAAAGTTAGAAGCAATACAAGCTAGACATCATACGCAACATGCAACCACATATAATAGTGCCAAGTTAGAGCAAGCACCTGTGATGGTGGAGTAGGGGAGATGTGCACATCATCTACACATCTACGTTGACTATCTAGCCTTGCGTTGTCTTGCGAATCTTGTTGGGAGGATGGCGGGGTAGAATCTGTAGAGACCCTCCATTTTAGTTGCTCGGAAGGACCACCATCATCCAATGCATCACCAATTTCCTTCTGCTTTATTGATTTTGCATTATGAGGTCAAACCGACAAGAAAAAGGAATAAAATTCGCTCTTCAGAACTCATTCATGCATGATATTGACGAACACTTCTGTGATGAACGGAAAAGTCATGACACGAGGATGGAATATGTACGAAAAACTAGACGGCTTGCCAAATTCACACCTATGATGTGGTAATGAAGTAGAAGGCACTTCAACAAATTAGAAGCACTGCAAGCTAGACACCATATGGAAGGTGCAATCAATATCACTCTGCCAAGTTAAAACTGTCTCGTCATAGGTGGCGTTCATCAAACTAGAAGCACTACATGCTAGAAATCATATTCAAGACGCAAACCAATATCACACTGCCAACTCAAAGGTGTCCCATCATAAGTGACTAATGCAGGATACACAAGAAGAGTAGTTTCATGTAAGAACATGGTGTGGTAGACTGATATAGTATGTACCAAAAACAGGAAAGCGTGTCATATTCACATGTATCATGTGTAAGCTAAGCAGATGTAGTTTACACTAATTAGGAGCAATACAAGCTAGACACCATATGCAACATGCAACCAGATATCACACTGGCAAGTTAGAGAAAGCACCTTGGATGGTGGAGTAGGGGAGCGGAGACTTGGAACTTGTAATGCACTAGCAGTACAAGGAGAATCCGTACAAATGCTCCATTTACGTTGCCGCAGTGGACCACCATCATCGCCTTCCTTACTCTTTTCCTTCCTCTTTTTTGATTTTGCCTTGTCAAGTCAAACCCACAAGAAAAAGGAATAAAATTTGCTCTTCAAAACTCATTGATGCATGATACTGGCGAACACTACTTTCATGTAAGGCAGCCGCATGATAGGAGGATGGAATATGTATGGAAAACAGGACGGCATGACATATTGACATGTATGAGATGTATAAAGTGTAAACTAAGCACAAGGTGTTTGAACTAGTTAGAAGCAATGCAAGCTACAAACCATATGAAAGATGAAACCAATATCACTCTGCCAAATTAAAAGGGTGGCCTAACAAATGTATTTGACCAAATTAGAAGCAATACATAGCAACAAGCCAGAAATAATATGCAATATGCAACGAATAAAGGCGTCTCATCATAAGTGATTGATGCAGGATACAGAAGAGAGGTAGTTTCATGTAAGAACATGGTTAACACATAGATGTAGTGTGTACCAAAAATAGGATGGCATGTCATATTCACAGGTATAATGTGGGAACTAAGCAGATGCAATTTACCCTAATTAGAAGCATTACAAGCTAGACATCGTATGCAACATGCAACCACATATCACACTGCGAAGTTAGAGCAAGCACCTGCGATGGTGGTGTAGGGGAAGTGCAGTCTTCAAGTACAGAGCTACGTTCAATATCTTCATTTAGGCTTGCTGTTTCTTGAGAATCATGTGGAGAGGATGAAACTGCACTCTTTATAAGAGTAGCACGTCTCATACTAACCCACGGGCGTGACTGTCTCATCA
Source organism: Aegilops umbellulata (assembly GCA_032464435.1). Taxonomy (NCBI): domain Eukaryota; kingdom Viridiplantae; phylum Streptophyta; class Magnoliopsida; order Poales; family Poaceae; genus Aegilops; species Aegilops umbellulata. Next base: position 349,741,836 of record CP136056.1, read on the forward strand.
TAAGCGATAGATGCAGGATACACAAGAACAATAATTTTATGTAAGAACATGGTGTGATAGGCAGATGTAGTATGTACCAAAAACAGGAAGGCCATATTCACATGTATAATGTGTAAGCTAAGGAGATGCAATTTAACAAATTAGGAGCAATACAAGCTAGGCACCATATGCAACATGCAACCCGATATCACACTGCCATGTTAGAGCAAGCACCTGGGGTTGTGGAGTAGGGGAGATGAGATTTGGAACTTGCACTGCAGTAGGAGTAGCAGGAGAATCTGTAGAGATCATCTATTTTGGTTGCTCCAGAGGACCACCATCATTCTGTGCCATCGTCCTTTTAGATTTTGTCTTGTCAAGTAAACACACAAGAAAAAGGAATGAAATTCGCACTTCCAAATGCGTTGATGCATGATATTGACGAACACAACTTTTATGTATGGCAACCACATTGTAGGAGGATGGAATATGTACAAAAAATGCCAAGAGGAAGGCATTTCAACAAATTGGAAGCAATGCAATCTAGACACCATATGAAAGATCCAACCAAAATCACTCTACCAAGTTAGATGTGTCTCATTATAAGTGGCACTTCAACAAACTAGAGGCAATACATGTTTGAAATGATATGCAAGATGCAACCAATATTACACTATCAACTTGAAGGTGTCTCGTCCGAAGTGATTGATGGGATACACAAGAAAAGTAGTTTGATGTAAGAACATGGTTAATAGAAAGATGTAGTATGTACCAAAAATAGGAAGGCATGTCATATTCACAGGTATAATGTGTTAACTAAGCAGATGCAATTTACCCTAATTAGAAGCATTACAAGGTAGACACCATATGCAACATGCAACCACATATCACACTGCCAAGTAAGAGCAAGCACCTGCGATGGTGGTGTGGGGGAATTGCAGTCATCAACTAGAGAGCTACGTTGACTATCTTCATTTAGCCTTGCTGTTTCTTGAGAATCATGTGGGGAGGATGAGACTGCACTCTTTAAACGAGTAGCGCGTCTCACAGTAACCCACTGGGGTGACTGTCTCATCATAAGTGATTGATGAGGGATACAAAAGAGCATTAATTTGATGTACGAACATGGTTAATAGACATATATAGTATGTATCAAAAATAGGAAGGCATGTCATTATCAAAGGTATAATGTGTAAAGTAAGCAGATGCAATTTAACCAAATTGGAAGCAATACAAGCTAGACACCATATGCAACAGGCAACCACATTTGACAACGCAAAGTTAAAGCAAGCACCTGGGATGGTTGTGTGTGGAAAATGAGATCATCAACTGCAGAGCTACGTTTACTCTCTCCATCTGCTGACACTGTACCCTTTAGAGCGCTGAAATGCTTAGTGCTTATCTTTGATATACACTGGAGCGATCGACTTCTGTCTTTTCTTTTTTGTACTCATCAACACTGCGTCAGAGTCTGAAATACCCATGCATAAAAAACAATAGTGTGAGTATGGGTGAAGTGTGTGCACAAGTAGTATAGTGTAAAGGTAGCAGATAGCAGGTCGGTGAGAAATAAATGACGGGAGACATATGATAGCTCTACAACATTCATGGCACACGGAATTACTAGATTCTAGGATTTTGAAATATGAGCACATGGATGGCTGGGAAATGCAGATGCTCCTACAGCACACCACAAGGTGTGGTCCTATGAAAATAACAGTCGACTGAAAACAAATAGGTCAGTCCATTTTTTCAACACCGTCCGATGTAACGGGCAGATCGCCTTCATCTACCTCCAGCCAGTCAGTGTTACGATCTTCCTCGAAACGCCAACGACCACCGGCACAGTCCCCTGCCTCCGCCCTCCCCTCGACCTCACCGCACCACCCCCCGGGCCTCCCTTGAAGCCCCGCCGACCTCCAGATCGGGCGCAAGTAGCTCCTATGCCCACACCCCTATGATAGACACCGATGCGCCACTTCCCCGGCAAACAGGCGGACTAGGTGCTCCGCGCGCCTAAGCGGGTGCTGCTTCTTTTAGTTGCGATTCGACTGGCCCTGAATTGAAATCCAGGCGGGCTACTGACCTCTAGCAAAGGTGAAATAGTGAATGGGAGGAAACCTTGTCCATTTAGTATCATGAAGAAGATGTAGTAAGAAGCGCTCAACTAGTTTCTTTCGTGGGATGAATACGGTGTGAGCAGAGACGTAATATTTGCATGAGTAAGGGAAGAGGAGTACCTCTTTCTGCCGGCAGTGTTGTGTCCTCCTTCTGTTTTTCCAACGATCTTCTTGTGGTTCTCTAGAAACGAGAAGTTGTGGAGGACGGTGGAGCCTTGGACGAACCCATGGCCAAGTTGTTGAGTGTGGTGCTGAAAGTGCAACTATCCCTGGGTGGTTTTGGTAATTACTAACAACATATAGCTCATTGAACTAATGCTATTTCAAGATGATCATTTCAGAAAGTTCAATGATTGGCATGGCATGGATTAGGAATGTGGACCCCCGATGACCCACAAGTATAGGGGATCTATCGTAGTCCTTTCGATAAGTAAGAGTGTCGAACCCAACGAGGAGCAGAAGGAAATGATAAGCGGTTTTCAGCAAGGTATTCTCTGCAAGTACTGAAATAAGTGGTAACAGATAGTTTTGTGATAAGATAATTTGTAACGAGCAACAAGTAACAAAAGTAAATAAAGTGCAGCAAGGTGGCCCAATCCTTTTTGTACCAAAGGACAAGCCTGGACAAACTCTTATAATGAGAAAAGCGCTCCCGAGGACACATGGGAGTATTGTCAAGCTAGTTTTCATCACATTCATATGATTCGCGTTCGGTACTTTGATAATTTGATAAGTGGGTGGACCGGTGCTTGGGTGCTGTTCTTACTTGAACAAGCATCCCACTTATGATTAACCAATATTGCAAGCATCCACAACTACAACAAAAGTATTAAGGTAAACCTAACCATAGCATGAAACATATGGATCCAAATCAGCCCCTTACGAAGCAACGCATAAACTAGGGTTTAAGCTTCTGTTACTCTAGCAACCCATCATCTACTTATTACTTTCCAATGCCTTCCTATAGGCCCATATAATGGTGAAGTGTTATGTAGTCGACGTTCACATAACACCACTAGAGGATAGACAACATACATCTCATCAAAATATCGAAGGAATACCAAATTCACATGACTACTAATAGCAAGACTTCTCCCATGTCCTCGGGAACACACGTAACTACTCACAAAGCATATTCATGTTCATAATCAGTGGGGTATTAATATGCAAAAAGGATCTGAACATATGATCTTCCACCAAATAAACCAACTAGCATCAACTACAAGGAGTAATTAACACTACTAGCAACCTACTAGTACCAATCTCGGACTTGGAGACAAGAATTGGATACAAGAGATGAACTAGGGTTTTGAGAGGAGATGGTGTTGGTGAAGATGTTGATGGAGATTGCCCTCTCTTGATGAGAGGAGCGTTGGTGATGACGATGGCGATGATTTCCCCCTCCGGGAGGGAAGTGTCCCCGGCAGAACAGCTCTGCCGGAGACATAGATTTGTTCCGCCAAGGTTCCGCCTCGTGGCGGCGGAGTCTCGTCCCGAAAGGTTGCTTCTGGATTTTCTTCGGACAAAAGACCTCATATAGCAGAACATGGCCACCGGAGGGCCAACAGGGTGCCCACGAGGCAGGGGCGCGCACTGGGGGGTAGGGCGCGCCCCCCACCCTTGTGGCCAGGTGGGTCCCCCTCTGGTGTACTTCTTCCGTTCAATATTTTTTATATATTCTAAAAATGACTTCCATGGAGTTTCAGGACTTTTGGAGTTGCGCAGAATAGGTCTCTAATATTTGCTCCTTTTCCAGCCCAGAATTCCAGCTGCCGGCATTCTCCCTCCTTATGTAAACCTTGTAAAATAAGAGAGAATAGGCATAAGTAATGTGACATAATGTGTAATAACAGTGCATAATGCAATAAATATCGATATAAAAGCATGATGCAAAATGGACGTATCAACTCCCCCAAGTTTAGACCTCGCTTGTCCTCAAGCGAAAGCCGATAACGATAAATATGTCCTCATGTTTAGAGGAAGAGGCGTCGAAAAAAATAAAATACGGACATGAGGGCATCATGTTTGTTTTCATAACAGCAACATATATGGATATTGTCATATAATATCTTATGCTCAAGTAATAATCTAATCACAATGCAAAAGTATGAGTCAGAAACTTTATTGAGAACTAACAAACTATAATCTCAGTCACTGAAGCAATTGCAATTTACCATAACATCAGAAAGAGTCTATGTCAGAGCTTTATAGCAAGTCCACATACTCAACTATCCTTTAGTCTTTCATAATCGCTAACACTCACGCAATACTTGTGGTTACGGAGTTTAATCGGACATAGAGAAAGATAGGGGCTTATATTTTCGCCTCCCAACCTTTTACCTCAAGGGTAATGTCAACAATAATAAATCATGCTCCCCTACATCCAATTAGATATATCTATCGGGATCTTTCCAACACTCTATGCTTGCCAAAGGATATAATATAAAAAGGGGAGGTGAAGATCACCATGACTCTTGCATAAGGTAGAAGATAATAGTAATAGATAGGCCCTTCGCAGAGGGAAGCAGAGGTTGCCATGCGCCTTTAGGTTGGATGCACAAAATCTTAATGCGAAAGAACGTCACTTTATATTGCCCCTTGTGATATGAACCTTTATTAGACAGTCCGTCGCTTTTATTTCTTCCACATCACAAGATCGTATAAAGCTTATTTCCTCCACACCAACCAATCATACATATTTAAAGAGCAATTTTTATTGCTTGCACCGATGACAACTTACTTGAAGGATCTTAGTCAATCCATAGGTAGGTATGGTGGACTCTCATGGCAAAACTGGTTTAAGGGTTTTGGAAGCACAAGTAGTATCTCTACTTGGTGCTGAGAATTTGGCTAGCATGAGGGGGAAAGGCAAGCTCAACATGTTGGATGATCCATGACAATATACTTTCTCTTAGATGCAACAAAACATAACCCATTACGTTGTCTTCCTTGTCCAACATGAACTCTTTAGCATGTCATATTTTAATGAGTGCTCCCAATCATAAAAGATGTCCATGATAATATATTTATATGTGAAACCTCTCTTTATTTATTACTTCCTATTAATTGCAAATTGCAACGATGACCAAAGCTATGTTTGTCACTCCCAACAACTTTTAATCATCATACTCCTTCTAGGTGAAGTCATTACTCTCAATAAGATCAATATGAACTTTCTGTTTCTTTTTATTCTTTTCTCTTTTCTTTCATTTACTCAAGATCATAGCAAAATAATCAAGCCCTTGACTCAACACTAATCTTTATTATATATAGCTCACATACTCGATTACATAGAGAGATCATAAAGCAAAACTCAAAACTAGATCATGCCATAAACTTTATTCTACGAGACCAAGATACTACTAACAGGATCGAACTTAAGAAAAATGGTAAAGAGAGGAGTGTGATTGTGATACGATACCGGGGCACCTCCCCCAAGCTTGGCAGTTGCCAAGGGGAGTGCCCATACCCATGTGATTATGTCTCCTTCTTTGTTGTTGGTGAAATATTCTTAGCGATGATGCCCCTCAGGATACGATTCTCCTCCTCGAGCTTATTGACTTGCTGCTTGAGGTCCATTATTTCTTTACGAAGCTTTCCTGTAACTGCTAAGGCTCCTTGCACCCAAGGGTGTTGCATAGCTGCGGGAGAACAAGTGGCACTCCTCTTCATATTTTCACAAGAAAGGAATCTAACATTGGAAGGGATAATTGAGTTTGGAATAGCCGATCTCTGTAGTTCCCCCATCGTGAACCTAGCTCGGAGGCGAGAAGTGACTTCTTGATCCTCCATGGCATCTACCCTCATCAAGTCAGCCTCCATCTCTTCCTCCGTTGCTTGCCCAAAGTGGTCAGTGTCGCTGTTTGCCCTTGGTTCCCGGACTGACTCTTGAGAAGACATCTTGCTCTAATCTGCAGCAGCAACAACTCGAAACAAGAACAGAGGATAATTGCATGATACAGGAGTCAAAACCTTCGGGAGAATATATAATGAATTTTTACCGACCAAAATACGTATCGTGCAAGAAAACGGAGTCCGGGGAGCACACCAGATGCCCATGAGGTAGGGGGGCATGCCCAGGGGGTAGGGCGCGCCCTCCACCCTCATGGAGCCCTCGTGTCCTTCCTGGACTGCTTCTTATTTTTCTATTTTTCTAAATATTCTAAAACGGAGAAATATTGCCTTAAAAACTGTTTTGGAGTCGGTTTACTTACCGTTCCACATACCTATTCCTTTTCGGGGTCTGAAATGTTCTGGAAAGTGTCTCTTATGTATTCCTCCGCGGTTACAGTTTCAATAACATTAGTTTCAACATTTATGGGATTACCTGAGATATAATGTTTGATTCTTTGACTGCTCACCACCTTCGGATTTGTGCCTTCGAAGTTGTTGATTTTTAAGGCACCGGAACGATAGACCTCCTCAATAACGTATGGACCTTCCCATTTAGAGAGAAGTTTTCCTGCAAAAAATCTTAAACGAGAGTTGTATAGCAATACATAATCACCTACATTAAACTCACGCTTTTGTATTCTTTTGTCATGCCATCTTTTGACTTTTTCTTTAAATAACTTGGCATTTTCATAAGCTTGGGTTCTCCATTCATCGAGTGAGCTGATATCAAATAACCTCTTCTCACCGGCAAGTTTGAAATCATAGTTGAGCTCTTTAATAGCCCAATAAGCCTTATGTTCTAGTTCGAGAGGTAAGTGACATGATTTTCCATAAACCAGTTTATATGGAGACATACCCATAGGGTTTTTATATGCAGTTCTATAGGCCCATAATGCATCATCAAGTTTCTTGGACCAATTCTTTCTAGATCTATTGACAGTATTTTTCAAAATGAATTTGAGCTCTCCATTACTCAATTCTACTTGACCACTAGACTATGGGTGATAAGGAGATGCAATTCTATGATTAACATCATATTTAGCAAGCATTTTATGGAAAGCACCATGAATAAAATGTGAACCACCATCAGTCATTAAATATCTAGGGACTCCAAACCTCGGAAAAATAACTTCTTTAAGCATCTTAATAGAAGTGTTATGATCAGCACTACTAGTTGGAATAGCTTCTACCCACTTAGTAACATAATCAACAGCAACTAAAATATGTGTATATCCATTAGAGGCAGGAAAGGGTCCCATATAATCAAAGCCCCAAACATTAAATGGTTCAATAACAAGTGAATAAGTCATAGGCATTTCTTGACGTTTACTAATATTACCAATTCTTTGACATTCATCACAAGACAGGACAAACTTACGGGCATCCTTGAAGAGAGTAGGCCAATAAAACCGGATTGCAATACCTTGTGTGCAGTTCTATCTCCAGCGTGGTGTCCTCCATAAGCTTCGGAGCGACACTTGCGTAGGATCTGTTCCTGTTCATGCTCAGGTACACAACGTCTGATAAAACCATCTACTCCTTCTTTATAAAGATGTGGGTCATCCCAAAAGTAATGTGTCAAATCATAGAAGAATTTTTTTCTTTTGTTGGTATGTGAAACTAGGTGGTATAAATTTAGCAACAATATAATTAGCATAATCAGCATACCATGGAATACTACGAGAAGTATTTATGACATTTAATTGCTCATCAGGAAAGCTATCATCAATGGGTAGTGGGTCATCAAGAACATTTTCTAACCTAGACAAGTTGTCTACAACGGGGTTCCCAGCTCCTTTTCTATCAACAATATGCAAATCAAATTCTTTTAGCAAGAGAACCCATCTAATAAGTCTAGGTTTAACATCTTTCTTTTCCATAATATATTCAATAGCAGCATGATTAGTGTGAATAGTTACTTTAGAATCAACAATATAAGGTCTGAACTTATCACAAGCAAATACAACTGCTAAGATTTCTTTTTCAGTAGTAGCATAATTTCTTTGAGCATTGTCTAGAGTCTTACTAGCATAATGGATAACATTTAATTTCTTATCAACTCTTTGCCCTAGAACAACACGTACATCATAATCACTAGTATCACACATAATTTCAAAGGGTAAATTCCAATCAGGTGGCTGAACAATAGTTGCAGAGATCAATGCTTTCTTAAGTATTTCAAATGCTTCTACACAATCATCATCAAAGACAAATGGTATATCTTTTTGTAATAAATTGGTCAGAGTCCGAGAAATTTTTGAGAAATCCTTAATGAACCTCCTATAAAAACCGGCATGACCAAGGAAACTTCTTATACCTTTGATGTCCTTGGGACATGGCATCTTTTCAATAGCATCAACCTTGGATTTATCAATTTCAATAACTTTTTCAGAAACTTTATGCCCCAAGACAATACCTTCGTTAACCAAAAAGTGGCACTTTTCCCAATTCAAGACAAGATTAGTTTCTTCACATCTCTGCAAAACTCGATGAAGATTGCTCAAGCAATCATCAAAAGAGGATCCATAGACGAAACAATCGTCCATGAAAACCTCACAAATCTTTTCACAAAAGTCACAGAATATAGCCATCATGCATCTTTGAAAGGTAGCAGGTGTGTTACATAAACCAAAAGGCATACGTCTATAACCAAAAGTACCAAAAGGGCATGTAAAAGTAGTCTTTAATTTGAGAGAAACCAGAATAACCATATAGAAAGCAATAGTGTGTACGTTTGCATAATCTTTCTAGCATTTGATCGATAAAAGGTAAGGAGTAATGATCCTTTTTAGTAGCCTTATTCGATTTACGGAAATCAATTACCATCCTATAACCTTTAATAGTTCTTTGCGGAATCAATTCATCTTTATCATTAGGAACAACAATAATACCTCCCTTCTTAGGGACACAATTGACATGACTTACCCACTGACTATCAGCAACAGGATAAATTATACCTGCCTCGAGAAGCTTTAGTATTTCTTTTCTTACCACTTCTTTCATCTTAGGGTTAAGCCTTCCTTGATGATCACGGACTGGTTTGGGTACATTTGTAGTTAGTTCTGATGTAAGTCTTGCTAGGTACATTTGTACTCACGTTTGCCTATTTTATGTTTTGCAGAGAGACGTCAGTCTCGCTAGTAGTTCCGCGTGGGCTTCGACATTTAGCTTTTTACCTCAGCTACGATCTTGTGCCCTCGGTAGGATCTGGTAGATAGTCAGGCTTCTCAGCCTCTTTCATTTGTAGATGTCTGTACTCCGACATGTTAAGCTTCCGTATGTGCTTTGACTTGTATGCTCTGAATGTTGAGTCATGAGACCCATGTTGGTAATATCTCGCTCCTTGGAGCCTAATGAATAAATACTTGAGTCATAGAGTTATGTTGTGATGCCATGTTGTATTTACACATATCGAGCATATTGTGTGTATGATTAAAATGCTTGGTATGTGTGGGATCCGACAATCTAGTTGTTTATCTTTGGCAGCCTCTCTTACGGGGAAATGTAGTCTAGTGCTTCCATGAGCCATAGTAGTCCGCTACAGCCCGGTTCACCGGAGTCCTGCTAGCCCAGCACTACTGCTCAGGACACTTGACTGGCCGGCATGTGTTTCACTTCATTCCTGTGTCTGTCCCTTCGGGGAAATGTCACGCGGTGACATCCGGAGTCCTGCCTAGCCTGCTACAGCCCGGGTTCCCGGAGTCCTGTTAGCCCAGCGCTACAGCCCGGATTCACACGTTCTGACCGACATGCTCAATGTGATTCATGTATGCCTGTCCCCATGGGTTAGTGCCGCTTTGGGTTCTCTGTCATATGGATGCTAGCGACACTATCATATACGTGAGCCAAAAGGCGCAAACGGTCCCGGCCATGGTAAGGCGACACCCGTGGGAATACCCTGCGTGAGGCCGCAAAGTGATATGAGGTGTTACCGGCTAGATCGATGCGACTTGGAATCAGGGTCCTGACAGCTTTGGTATCAGAGCCTGACTGTCTGTAGGATTACCAAGCCAAACTGGTCGAAGTTGAGTCTAGAAATGCTTTAGTTATATAAGGGAATTGATTGTGGGATGGAACGTAAGGCTCTTTTTACTCCTTATACCTCATGCCCTCTGATCTGAGTCATCCTCTTCCTTTCTACGGGGATTAAGAACTAGGCTTCTCATCTTTCTATAAGGATCACGTGTTGCTAATCCATAGAATCTTAGAATTGTTGGTTCCAGGCCTCAGTTCAGTTTCTACCACTTTTAGTATGTTGTCAGTTGAACCAGAACCTTGATATGATGTTGTTAAGTGACTATGCAAATCCTTGTGAATGTCTTAAATCTTTTTATGAGCATTTACAGCCGTTATGCTGTCCGAGTCATCCCAGGTCCCTAAATAGTCGGATGCATTTGCAAATCCTTTCTTTCCGTTCCTGATGTCCTTTTTGGTCAGAATAAGCACACTAATCGGTGAGTTGAGGTACTCTGCTGCCTCGACATATATGTTGGAGCTATTATTATGACCCTAGGTGTTTTAGGGAGTCACCTAGTAATCTAGCCATGTTTTGTGTTCCGGTGTGATGATTCTGGCCACCATTCCTGAAAGCATCCCGTGATGCCATTTAGTAGTAGGTATTCTACTCCTGGGTTCTTAACCCAAGATTCACTCTACTTACCTCGTGTTGATAGTGTTTGCTAGTTCCTTTAGGATATTAGTAACCTTTGCGATAGTCCTCGAGGTCCGTGGTATTTCCTTCTTCCAAATACCATGAACTTCTTATGGCATAAGTTCTTTTGAACCAAAAGATTACAATAAGAGTGCTCTTGACGAGTTCTCGATTCTATGATGTGACTCTGCCAGTTCCACCTTCTTGCATGGGTTATCCGGAAGAAATATGTTGAACTTAGCTCGACATACTAATCTATGCATCCATAACTCAGAAAGTTATATGTTCCTTGAGTTGACCCTCCTCAGCTGTATTCCGACCCTAGTCTATCAATTGATAGTCAGGAATAGTTGTGCATCCATGTTCATCGATGCCTATTATTCTTGTGGTCCGTCAAGCCATTCTATTCCGGAATGACTAGGAGAAACAAACTCCAGTATCTCACCCATATCTAGGATTGGGTCAAAGCAGTTGTATTCCGCAGATCAAAATGCCAATCTAGCTTTTGATTCTGTTCTACCCTGAAGTATTACCCACTTTATGTCAGGAATGTCATGAGAATTGCACCATCTCTTATGAATTCTTGATGCAGTGATACCTCTTGCCATCATTGTTCATTCCTCGGTTTCGTGTTATTGTAGCCGGAATGCCGACAAGTGAATCGTGATGTGTGAAATCAATACTGCTAGCAACCCTGTTGCTTGGTAGTTAATGGACAATAATCTCATTCTTAGCGTGTTGGTATTGAATTATCATTCTAAGATTAATCGTGCTACCTAGTCCTTATTTCTGGTGCACTCTTCGATCAATGAGTTAGGATTATTCAACCCCTTGCTTATTTGATCATATCGTCTTGCCCTGAAAATCAAGATAGTTCTAGAGCTTAATAACATATCGGTGGTTCGTGATTTTCTAAATATCTTCTTGGAAGTGTTACCAGGTTGTCACCTGACCGCTATGTTGAGTTCGTGATCAAGTTGGTTTTCTTGTAAACCACTCTTTCTCCAAGAATCTGTGTTAGATACCTCCGGACTAATTGGTTAAGCTAAAACAACAACTTGGAGAGTCTGGAGATAAAAGCTTAATCCACTTAGTTCACTCCAAAGGGGATATCTTGCGTGTGTGTGTTGACGAGAGATGATATCTTCATCGATTGTTCCTCGTGATTGGTTGTTGAATCTATCATCTTGTCCCAACCTTGATTTGAGTGTGGGCTGTCGTCAAATCAAGTTAGAACCAACGATATTCATAATGTTGTCTTACTCGTGGTTGTTCCTCGAGCATACACCATTACATCCTTTGGTCTGACCAACACTCTCACATTGTTCACATAATGGTGGAATTCCAGTGATATGGAAAATTCCGATGACTTGTTGTTGATCCCATCAGCAGCATTTTGTCTCCCCCAATGATTCGTGTTGAACATCAACCTAGTGTTGGAAACTTTGTAAGCAATGCCTTCGTGTTCCGTTCATGAAGCTTATGCTTGGATGGAAGAAGTGACTTCCTCGAATTCATGTGCATTTGATGCAAGTTGTCGCCGTGAGTTCGAGAAAGATTGTTTTTTGCTTCCTTTGGAATCATCCCAAGTCAGTCATGCATTCGTGCGAAGTATTCTATGGTTTGGTAGATTAATTACCTCCACTCCATATGTGTTCCTAGCACACCAAGCCACTGATTGACTTGTTCAAGGAGAAGAAGTTCCTTCTTAAGAGCATGCCTTATGCAAGGACTTCGATACCCTCATTGATGGTCGCCAACCAGAACTCAGTAGTGTTTTCTTGTAAGACTTCTACGTGGTCATGCTTGTCTTGGACAATGTGTTCCCATGTGTGTAGCAGAACCAACTCATGTTTTGGAGCTTGCCATCATAGTTCATTTCCCGAGAATCTCGCAACGTCATCTCGTCGATTTGTGATGCAAACTTTATTTTTCCAGACAGGCTGTCTGAAATATTTCGTTACCAACCAGATCTGAATCTTAGGCAGATATGATGGTTGGAACTTTTCCAGGATCTATGATGTAGGTCCCGACAAGGTTGATGTTCTGGCCGACGCACCTAGCCGGAAGATCTGTCATTGTAGTATCTTTGACCATCTTTCCATGAGGATTTCGTGCGACTTATTATAGAAGTTGTTCCTTAGAGATCCTTGTGCTCTCAGTTTCTTTGATGATTCTATAACCATTGAAACGTTGGAAACACTCTCGACTGTTGAGTTTTTCCCCAGTCACCAGAATCATTCCCAGCATTTGCATTTTGTTCCCAGCTTGCACCTCAGTAGTTGTTGTCCAGGATCATCTTCAAAAGTGGATTTACCATGGGTCCCATCCATCTCCGATGACAAGCAAATCATCCATTATGTTGTCTTCAACAAGGTAGTCCACATCATCCATTCTGGTATGAGTATGCCATTCTTTCGAATTCGTTCACACGATCGTTTGTGATTGCCTTAGGCTGGTATAAAGAATTTCAATGATCTCCGAATCAAAAGTAATTCTTTTTGACACTTAAGGGAATATTTCTACGAGTCGCCTTCCTTAAGATGTCTCGTTATGGTATCATGGCAACTCAACTCCTCGCTACGTTGACAACCGTTCACCACCTTCTTAAGTGTGGAATTGTGTCTACGTAGTGAACCTTCGTCATCTGTTACACTCCATCCCTCTAGATGTATGTTTCATGTCTCAACTCAAGAAGTGTTCATTGTCTCATCCCGTGAGTTGATCGTCGATTGTTCGATCTTCGAGAAGATCGATCCTTCTAGAGTTTTCCCTTTCCTCTCATTGTCCTAATAGTTGGACTTCTCAGAGCATGACATCAAGACAAAGATCGTGATCGAATCAACGTTCTTATGAAGTGCAACCAGGATCGTGAAGATTGCATTAGATTTGCATCCCCTCTGTCTTCTTACCTCATGTCTTGAATCTCGGGACGAGATTCTTGTTTAGTGGGAGTGAGTTGTCACATCCCTAGAATTTGATTGCAATTAGTTTCATAAGCATCAATGCATCATGTCTATATCTGTTTGAAATTTGAAATGGGGATGACAAACCCTAGCACCAAATAAATTCAACTAGGTTCAAATAAAAATATTTTCAATGAACCCAAAATGCCCTGTAGAAAAGTTCATCATTTTTGAATTGGCTAAAAACCTCTTCCAAAAATGGTGCACATATTTCTAGGACATTCTGGATTTTTGAATTAATCTTTATTGTATTTGAATTGGGGCATTTAAATTCTATAAATAGTTTAAATGTTCTAATAATGGTGAAACTAGTTGAGGGCTGTTGGAAATAATTTCAAAAGTGCCCACAAATATTTTCAGCATTTTACAAAATGGTTTGGTATTTTATTACTAAATCAAAACAGAGGAAAGAATAGAAAAACAGAAACAAAATTAGAAAAAGAGAGAGAGAGAGAAAACCAACCTGAGGTTACCTGCGCAGCCACTGGTGGCCCACTAACCTGGCCCACCTCTATAGCAGCCCAGCTGGGCAAAGCCATCCCAGCCCACCAGGGGCAAGGTTGTCTTCAACCTTGCGCCAGTAGGACGCAGAGCGTGTGCTCGCCGCACGCGTGCCCTCAGAGCGCCACCTCCTCTCTGCCTGCTCGCCCGGATGCTTCTGGACGACGCCACGCAGCTCCCCCGACCTCCTCTCACTCTCCCTCGCCCTCATCCCCTCTTCAGCTTCCTCCCTTCTCTCTGTTCGTGGGCGCTGAGACTGCCGACGAGCACCACCGCGACCACAGCCTTCCCCGCGCCTCTCCGACGTGACCTCAAGCTCTGTCGTTGACCCATATGCCGTCTCCATCGAGCCACGTGACGAGAAGAGCCTCGGAGCGCCGCCCCGATGTCTTCTTCCTCCTCGGGTCACCGAGATCGCCGGCGACCGTGCTTCCGCTCTGACGCGTCCCCGAGCCCGCTGACCTTCTCCTCCGCCCCCCAGTGAGCCCCTGATCGCTTCCCTTGTGTCCCCTTCTTTGATAGCACGCCCTAACTAGGCCACCGTTGAGGTCGAGATCTCCCCGCCGCCGGCCATGTCACCATCGTGGCTACGGCCGCGCAAGCTCGCGTCCGAGCTCACGGCTGCACTCACCGCACTCCCTCGAGTCGAACACGCCCATCCACGGCTCCTTTAGTGCCCCGCATCGCCCAAACCATTGTTAGCCAAACTCCGGCCACTGCACTCGTCGTCGCCACCGCTGCTACAGTCCACTTCGCTCCCTCCCGTGGCCACCGCTGGATGCACGCGTGTGCTAGCAACCCATAGCCGCAAACCTCGCCCGAAACCGTCGCCCGTAGCTCAACCCCGAGCGGACTCCGCCGCCGCGTGAGGTCCCCGCCGGCCAAACTCCGGCGTGCTGACGTGGCCGCGTAATTAGTGCTAATCACCGCCAGCTAAACCACTTTTAGACGCTGACAACGGGCCCCGCAGCGGGTCAAAGCCCAAGTCAACGCGGGATTAGTGTCTGACTCACTGGCCAATGAACCCCATGGGTCAGTTTTGACCCTGTTGACCTTGCTGACGTCGTGCTGTCGTCATGCTGACGCAGTAAGTGATTTTCTGGATTTTAAAATAATCCAGGAATTCCAGAAAATTGCCTAAACTTCTAAAAATCATAGAAATTCAACCGTAACTCCAAATGAAATAATTTATATATGAAAAATTATCAGAAAAAGCCAATCTATCCATTTATGCTAATTACATGCATGATAAACCAACTTATACCCACTGTATAAGTGAAAATATAATAATGGCATTTTAAATGCTAAATATGGAGTTTGCATATGAACCCTTGGTCCATATGGACTTCATTTAAATTGTTGCTAGATGAATTAGTGCAAATCATAACATTATTGCCATGTCACATTAATGCATCATATTGTTGCGTTGCATTGATTCTGTTTCCTCTCTGTTGCCGGTGTTTGTCCCCTCTCAGTAGACGATGTTACGACGATTTGATCGGTGACACCGATGAAGTGAAAGACAAGCAAAACCCCCTTGGTCATTCAGATAAAATCCCACTCTCTCGCTCCTGCTCTCTTTTACTGCATTAGGACAACAACATTTCAACTGTTACATGCCGCGGTAGCTGAACCCCTTTCTTATGCATGACCTGTCATTGCCAAAGTAAATTGATGAAACCCACTAGCATGAGTAGGAATTGTTTGAGCCCTGATGTGCCTACTCATTCATGCTTGTTGTCATGCCTGCTACTGCTTAGAGTTGAGTCAGGTCTGATTCATCGGGAATGAATTGGAACGTGGTGAACATGTCCTACCGTTGAGAGCTAAGTGTGTGAACATGATTTGGTAAAGGTAGCGGTGAGAGGCCATGTAGGAGTACATGGTGGGTTGTCTCATTGTAGCCGTTCTCAAGAACTGAGTTCTGTGTTTGTGATCCATGAACAGTTACTACCACACATTGGGTTCCGGTAACTCGGCCCCTCTCGGCTTATTAATCAACTCGATCTCTGTCCAGGAGTTGCAACTAGTTTCTGTTGTTTGTAGGTAGTGTTAGTAGTCTACCAAGTGGCACCCGGTACAGGTGGGCTTGGGACAGACTAGGCACAGTGGCACGATGTACCAAGTGGCACCCGGATGGTGGGCTTGGGAACCCTGCACACATCGTTTGGGGCCGCGAGCGACACCCCGGCCGGATCTCCTTGCGGATGGAACCCGAATAGGCGATAAACCTGGACGAGAGACTTGTGTGGTTAGTCAGGTCGTGGCCGACTCCCTCGCCAGGCTTCCGCTTGAAGGTAGCTGAGGTACACGACGTGTACATGGTGGTAA
The DNA here is from genome assembly GCA_032464435.1 of Aegilops umbellulata. Classification (NCBI taxonomy): domain Eukaryota; kingdom Viridiplantae; phylum Streptophyta; class Magnoliopsida; order Poales; family Poaceae; genus Aegilops; species Aegilops umbellulata. The sequence continues at coordinate 349,758,278 of CP136056.1, forward strand.
GTGGCGAGAGCGTGTGTGAAGAAGTACACCCCTGCAGGGTTATCATTATCTATTCGAATAGCCGGATTCCTCGGATATGGAAACTTGGACCCCTTGCATAGTTCATAGACAAGTGAAAGCGGATACTCTAAAATGCGCAAGACAAGCGTGAGTGCTATGGATGGCCTTCTCGTAGGGAGACGGGAGCGGATCAATAGTCGTGTATTGATATGGTGAATATGTGGACTCGTGTGCGCCACCTCAAAAGAGTTACTTGCAGTCGTAGTTCAGGTTAGCCACTGAGTCAGAGCTGGCTTGCTGCAGTCAAACTCCACCACCTTTTGATACCGTTGCATATGTAGTTAGTTCTGATGTAAGTCTTGCTAGGTACATTTGTACTCATGTTTGCCTGTTTTATGTTTTGCAGAGAGACGTGAGTCTCGCTAGTAGTTCCGCGTGGACTTCGACGTTTAGCTTGTTACCTCAGCTACGATCTTGTGCCCTCGACAGGATCTCGTAGATAGTCAGGCTTCTCAGCCTTTTTCATTTGTAGATGTCTGTACTCCGACATGTTAAGCTTCCGCATGTGCTTTGACTTGTATGCTCTGAATGTTGGGTCATGAGACCCATGTTTGTAATATCTCGCTCCTCGGAGCCTAATGAATAAATACTTGAGTCGTAGAGTTATGTTGTGATGCCATGTTGTATTTACACATATCGAGCATATTGTGTGTATGATTGAAATGCTTGGTATGTGTGGGATCCGACAATCTAGTTGTTTATCCTTGGCAGCCTCTCTTACAGGGAAATGTAGTCTAGTGCTTCCATGAGCCGTAGTAGTCCGCTACAGCCCGGTTCACCGGAGTCCTACTAGCCCAGCACTACTGCGCAGGACACTTGACTAGCCGGCATGTGTTTCACTTCGTTCCTGTGTTTGTCCCTTCGGGGAAATGTCACGCGGTGACATCCGGAGTCCTGCCTAGCCTGCTACAGGCCGGGTTCCCGGAGTCCTGTTAGCCCAGCGCTACAGCCCGGATTCACACGCTGCTGACCGACATGCTCAATGTGATTCATGTATGCCTGTCCCCATGGGTTAGTGCTGCTTTGGGTTCACGACTAGCCATGTCGGCCCGGGTTCTCTATCACATGGATGCTAGCGACACTATCATATACGTGAGCCAAAAGGCGCAAACGGTCCCGGCCATGGTAAGGCGACACCCGTGGGAATACCGTGCGTGAGGCCGCAAAGTGATATGAGGTGTTACCGGCTAGATCGATGTGACTTGGAATCAGGGTCCTGACTGCTTTGGTATCAGAGCCTGACTGCCTGTAGGATTACCAAGCCAAGCTGGTCGAAGTTGAGTCTAGAAATGCTTTAGTTATATAAGGGAATTGATTGTGGGATGGAATGTAAGGCTCTTTTTACTCCTTATACCTCATGCCCTCTGATCTGAGTCATCCTCTTCCTTCCTGAGGACCCCGATTCCAAGTCACATTGATCTAGTCGGTAACATCTCATATCACTTTGCGGCCTCACGCACGGTATTCCCACGGGTGTCGCCTTACCATGGCCTGGGACTGTTTGCGCCTTTTGGCTCATGTATATGATAGTGTCGCTAGCATCCATATGACAGAGAACCCAGGCCGACATGGCTAGTCGTGAACCCAAAGCGGCACTAACCCATGGGGACAGGCATACATGAATCATCTTCGAGCATGTCGGTCAGCGGCGTGCGAATCCGGGCTGTAGCGCTGGGCTAACAGGACTCCGGGAACCCAGGCTGTAGCAGGCTAGGCAGGACTCCGAATGTCATTGCATGACATTTCCCCGAAGGGACAGACACAGGAACGAAGTGAAACACATGTCGGCCAGTCAAGTGTCCTGAGCAGTAGTGCTGGGCTAGCAGGACTCCGGTGAACCGGGCTGTAGCGGACTACTATGGCTCAAGGAAGCACTAGACCACATTTCCCCATAAGAGAGGCTGCCAAGGATGGACAACTAGATTGTCGGATCCCACACATACCAAGCATTTCAATCATACACGCAATATGCTCGATATGTGTAAATACAACATGGCATCACAACATAACTCTACGACTCAAAGTATTTATTCATTAGGCTCCGAAGAGCCAGATATTCAAACATGGGTCTCATGACCCAACATTCAGAGCATACAAGTCAAAACACATGCGGAAGCTTAACATGTCTGGGTACAGACATCTACAAATGAAAAAGGCTGGGAAGCTTGACTATCTACCAGATCCTGCCGAGGGCACAAGATTGTAGTTGAGGTATCAAGCTAATCGTCGAAGTCCACGCGGAACTACTAGCGAGACTGACGTCTCTCTGCAAAACATAAAATAGGCAAACGTGAGTACAAATGTACCCAACAAGACTTACATCAGAACTAACTACATATGCATCGGTATCAATAAAGGGGGGTGGTGGAGTTTGACTGCAGCAAGCCAGCTTTGACTCAGTGGCTAACCTGAACTACTACTGCAAGTAACTCTTTTGAGGTGGCGTACACGAGTCCACATATTCACCAGTCAATACACCACTATGGATCCTGTCCCGTCTTCCTATGAGAACGCCATCCATAGCACTCACGCTTATCTTGCGTATTTTAGAGTATCCACTTTCACTTGTCTATGAACTGTTATAGGAAACCCGGAAGTCCTTTACCGCGGACACGGCTATTCGAATAGATGATGTTAACCCTGCAGGGGTGTACTTCTTCACACACGCTCTCGCCACTTACCACCATGTACACGTCGTGTATCTCGGCAACCTTCAAGCGGAAGCCTGGCAAGGGAGTCGGCCACGACCTGACTAACCACACAAGTCTCTAGTCCAGGTTTATCGCCTATTCGGGTTCCATCTGCGAGGAGATCAGTCCGGAGTTTCGCTCACAGCCCAAAAACGATGTGTGGAGGGTTCCCGAGACACCAAACAGGCGCTCGGTACACCGGGCCACGGTGTATCTACAACATCATAGCCCACCCCTAGGGTCAACGCTACGCACGGCCTCCAACACATATCCTACAAACACCATAAACTAGTTGCAACTCCTGGACAGAGGACAAGGGCGATTAATAAGTCGAGACAGTCAATTAAGGATCCCAATGTGTGGTAGTAGCTGTTCATGGATCACAAACACAGAACTCAGTTCTTGAGGACGGTTTCAATGATACAACCTACCATGTACTCCTACATGGCCTCTCACCGCTACCTTTACCAAATCGTGTTCACATACTTAGCTCACCCACAGTAGGACATGTTCATCACCATTCCAATTCATTCACGATGAATCAGACCCGACTCAACTCTAAGCAGTAGCAGGCATGACAAACAATCATGAATGAGTAGGCACATTAGGGCTCAAACAACTCCTACTCATGCTAGTGGGTTTCATCTATTTACTGTGGCAATGACAGGTCATGCAGAGGAAAAGGGGTTCTACCGCAGCATGTAACAGTTGAATCGTTGTTGTCCTAATGTAGTAATAGAGAGCAGAAGCGAGAGAGTGGGATTGTATCGGAATGAACAAGGGGGTTTGCTTGCCTGGCACTTCTGAAGATAGTATAGTTCTTCATCGGTGTCATCGAACTTATCGTCGGAACCACGTTTATCGAGAGGGGACAAATACCGGCAAACAAGGAAGAACACAGTCAATGCAATGCAACAATATGATGCATGATCATGACATGGCAATATGCTGTGGTTTGAGCTAATGCAACTAGCATCATGTTAAATGGAGTTGGTTTGAACCCTAGGTTCAAATTCAAACCCCATATGTGAGAGTTTAAATGCCATTTATGCAAATTGCCATATACAGCAACCTTAGGTTGTTCAAACATGCATGCAAATGCCATAAACAAATTCCTTGAATTTTCTGATAATTTTTCATATATAATTTATTTCATTCTGAGCTACGGTTGATTTACTATGAATTTTTGAAGTTTGCAACATTTTCTGGAATTTCCTATATAAGAATAAATCCAGAAAATGATTTATTGCGTCAGCCTGACGTCAGTGTGACGTCAGCGGTCAACTGAGACGGTCCAGGTCATACTGACCAGTGGGACCCACTGGTCAGTGTCACAGTTAGCTAACTAACTAAATTAGTGTTAGATTAACTCCTAATCTAGGTTTGACCAGGGGGCGGGGCCCACATGGTTAAATGGATCAAACCCACCGGCGACATGACGCCGGCAGGGCCAGACGCGACGGAGGGGCTCGGGTTTCCTGTTCCGACGACCAAAAGGGATGGCGGAGGCATCAGCGTGAAGCTGGGAGTGCCCCGCGTCTTTCTGTGCGGTTGGGACGGGCTGAGACGGCCCGAGCTCGCCGGGGCGAGGCTCGCGGCGGTGGCCGGAGTTCAGGCGAGGTCGGGGTTGGCGCTAGGGGGCACAGAAGGTTGAACGGGTGGGCGCGCCCGGCTCCTGGGAGAGTGCTGAGCACGGGGCAAAGCTCAGGCGTGGGTGGCGGTAGCTGTGGCCGCGGCGGTGATGAGGCACGGCGCCGGTGAGCTTCGGCGTCCGCACAACTACGGCCTAGAGGAGGCGGCGAGCAACGGGGTTCGGGGTAGGAGGAAGAGAAGCTCACCGCGAGCACGATGGGAAGGTCAGTGGGCGCGGGGGAGGTCCGGAGAGAGCAGGGCGACGGTGGCGATCTCGGCGACCTGAGGAGGAAGAAGAGGTCAGGGCCGACGCTTCGGGGCGTTTGGCGTCGCGTGAGTCGACAGGGAGGCGTCAGCGACTGTAGTGGAGCTCCTGGGCATGTCGGAGAGGCGAGGGGGAGGCGGTGGCCACAACTACGGCGGTCGGCGACGGCGAGCATGCTCGGTTGTGGTGGGGAACGGCGAGGGAGAGGCATTGGGGGCGAATGGAGGGGTCCAGGGGGTCGGGGCGACGACGTGGAGGTCGTCCAGACGTCCAGGGGAGCGGGCGGCAAGCAGGTGGCACCGTGGCGAGCTCAAGCACGCCGACGCTCACCTCTCTACCTTCCTGGTGAGAGGAAGCAGTTGACTGGCCATGGGCCAGCACAGTGCTGGGCCGCCAGGTAAGCCTAGGTGAGGTTTCTCTCCCTCTCTTATTTCTATTTTTGTTCTGTTTTCTATTTATGCAAATTTGTTTAAATTTGGTTTTCAAACCAAATCACTTTTAAAAATTCTGGTGTCGGTGTACTAAAGTTGGGGTACCCTAGTATCCCGAACTTGTGCACGGGCAGTCGCAGCGCCCCGCGGCAAGGCTTGCCGGGTGACCGCCAAGGTCCTTCGTGGTTCCTCTGGAGCCATTCAAGGACAAAGTATTCAAGCCAAGAAGACAAGGCCCCGGCAAGAGGAGCTTGCCGGGAAGGCCACTCAAGGCATAAGGCCCCGGCAAGAGGAGCTTGCCGGGGAGGCCAACCAAGGTCCCGGCAAGAGGAGCTTGCCGGGAAGGCCGCTCGAGGCGCAAGACCCGGCATGAGGAGCTTGCCGGGAAGGCCCACCAAGACAACCCAAGGAACTTGCCACGACGCGCCACGCGTCCCGGCGAGGCCCGGTGAGCGACAAGCTCCCGGGCGCGGCAAGATAACGACCGCGGCAAGGCGTTTGCCGCGGCAAGCTACCACTCTGTACCTGCGCTCCAGCACATCCACCAACGTGTCGCTCTGAGACTCTTCCAGGCGTACGTGGCGAGAGGCTGTGCAGCCAGGGGTATGTGGTGGCAAGAGGAGCTGACAAGATAGCCATCGTGGCGAACGGTGGCATCCCTGACGGTCCCTTTTCTGCACTGTTTGGGCGACGCAGACGGGCAATTAATGCCCTTGTCCCCTGCCGTCAGAGTTAGGTATGATACACTGTACAGCCACTGTACAAGTAGCTGTACCCACCACAGCACTTTTCCAATTTTACCCTTGTCTACATTGCCACCTGTGGGTGACCCCTTGAGCATATAAAAGGAGGCCCATGCACAACGTAGGGGAAGAGGAGAAACCAGAAAAACACTCACGCTCGGTCTCGTATGTACTGTAGCAATCAGCGCTCCCGAGCAAGAACTCAATACAATCAGACAAGCAGCAGTAGGGTTTTACGCATCCGTGCGGCCCGAAGCTGGGTAAACCGCTCGTGTGTCCCGCCTCGATCCGCTCTTCGTGCGACCTCCGCCCCCCGCCGAACCGAGAAGGGGCTCCGTCCCCATAGGTGCTCGCGGATCAGTTTATGCGCAAGGTAAATCGAGCCACTGGCCAGACACCTTTCGCTCTAGTCTATGGAGCGGAGGCAGTTCTCTCCACGGAACTCATATACGGGTCACCTCGAGTGCTCGCTTATGATTAGCTCGAGCAAGAGCAGCTGCGGCAAGATGACGCGCTGCTCCTTGAGGAAGACCGTCTTCAGGCTGCTGTGCGAGCTGCTCGCTACCAGCAAGCTTTGCGCCGCTACCATAGCCGCAAAGATAAAGCCAGAAGTTTCGAGGAAGGCGACCTTGTTCTTCGGCGCGTTCAGACCGCCAAGAATTCCAACAAGTTGACGCCGAAGTGGGAAGGCCCTTACCGGGTGAAACGAGTCACTAGGCTTGGCGCTGTCCGCCTTGAGACCGAAGGTGCCATTCTGGTGAGCAACTCCTGGAACATTGAGCATCTTCGTAAGTTTTACCCGTAAGGCGCGGTTGTCAGACCCTGTTCCGGCGACCACCTTTTGTACAAGTCTTGCCGCTGTTGCATGTAATCCTTCGTACAAAGCCGGGCACAGACCCCGCGCATAAATAAAGCTCATGTGCTCCGCACATCTCGTCAGTTTCATGCTTTTTATATTTTGCATGGTTATCTGACACTTTGTGCAGCACCTACCCCCGGTAAGCAATAACGAGCCATAAGGCTCCATATCGTTATTTTCTCTACTTCCTTTTTTCTGAAGGAAAGGAAGGTTCCCTCGCCCACAAGTTTGCCGGGGGGGAGGAGAAGGTAATGGTACGGACCAGGCGTCGTTCAAGAAGGTTTAGCCTTGCCGGAAAGCAAACAACGAAAAAGCTAAGTTGCCAAAGTTTGAGCAATCAGGTTTTTAAATTTTTAAGTTATCTTCCTTGAATGACCGTACTTTGTATGGAAAACCTGTACGCGGATGAACCAGCTCGTGGCTAGTTGCGCCCTTAGTTTGTTTCGAGTACGCTCAGCAACTTAAGTGTGCTGCGACCAGAGTCGCGCCCTTACTTTGTTTCGAGTACGCTCAACGACTTAAGTGAGCTGCGACTAGTTGTGACAAGGTTTCTTGTCGGTAGCGGCACCGCCAGCAGGCTGCTGACGTCCCGCACTCAGCGCTCGCGGCAAGTGTGCCTGCGCCGGCAAGTTCCCTAAAAGCGTAGGGCAAAAGCATACAAAGGAAGGAATCAAGTAAAGGAAATAACATTGCAATCACTGCCCAAAATAGAGTTATATTGCAAGATAACTTGTCGCGGCTCTAATAGATTGTCTTCATGACACGATCAACAGCGACAAGAAAAGAAGTAAACGGGCGGCCTAGTCTACACGATCGCCCTCGATCCTCTTGATCCCGCTCACTTTGTGCACAATGGGTGCGACAAGGGCCTTGAGCTCCTCCAGATCGGCATCCGGCGGCAAGCTCTTGAAAGTGAGGTTGAGGTCCGGATTGTGGAAGGCCACCTTCACCAACACCTTTTGGAGAGCTCCCGCGCAGATCTCGCGCGACTCGTCAGCCAGCTGCTTTGGGATCCTATCCCGGAGTCTCCGGAGGGCCGTCGCCACGCCTTTGAAGAACAAAGTGAGCTTGGCGCTGGGTTGGAGGTTCTCGTCGGAGGGATACCCGAGATCCTCCATCCCCAGCAGTGCCAGCTCCTTGTCGATGGATGCGGCGACATCCGCAAGACCCTCCGTCCATTGCTCCACCGTCTCCCTAAAGGCGTTCTAGGTGACGGCGACATTCTCCAGCAGCGCCTTGTCGGCCTTGATTTCCTCCTTCAAGGCCGCCTCCTGCTCCCTGGCGCCGTCCAGCGTCTTGGTCAGAGTAGCCAGCTTCAACTCTAGATCGGCGTTGGAGTCCTTGGCGGCGCTAAGCTCCTGGACCTTCTCGGCAAGGCGACCCTGCAGTTCGCCGAAGGTGTAGGCGTCCTTCTCGAGCTCGTGCTTGAGCGCGGCAAGCCCTTCACCGCTCGCCTTGAGATCGGCCTCCAGCTGCGCCACCTTCGTCTCCAACTCCTTCTTGGCGACCTCAGCAGCTGCTGCAGCATCCTCCGCTTGCTTGAGAGCTCCGCCAAGTGATTGCTCGCGCGCGGCAAGCTCCTCCTCGTGGCTGTCAAGGTTGACACTCCGTTGCACCAACTCGCTCTCCCGCGCAGATAGATCCACGGCGGCAAGCCGCTGTTGCTCTTCGGCTTCGCCTTCTCGAAGAGGAAGGCTATCTTCTCTTCGGCAAGTTACTCCCGCTCCTCTGCTAGGGACCGGAGAGCTTCTTGGTGAAGGCCCTGGAGCTCTTCCGCGCGCTTCTCGATATCTGCTCCCGCCTTCGCGGCAAGCACCTCTCGAGACTCCAGCTTGGCTTGCCAGGCGCGGTAGAGCGACACCAGCCTGCGGAGCAGCCGCTCCTCCTCAGACACGCCGCTGCTGCTGCTGCTAGGCGCATCAACGAGCATCAGCCCAGCGGAGGCGAGCACCTCTCCGTCCAAGATCTCTCCTTCGACCGGCGCCCTGGAGATTGACTCCCAGGGGAGCTTGATGAAGACGTCGTCGCCGGCCTTCAAGTAGACGCCTGGCTAGGGCTCTTCGGAGCCTGACGCTGCGGCAGCGGCGGAGGGATCGGTGGTCGGTGTAGCGCCTGGCGCTCCTGCAGCCCCAGGGCCGTCAGTGCGATCGTCAGGCCCCTCGCCAGCTGCTGCGGCGGCAGCCTTGGCGGCCTCTTCGCCGACGAGATTATCAGCAAAGTCTGCTTCTTCGGTGGCGGCGACGTCGTTAGTGTCGCCACGCGCGTTCTCCTCGACGACGACCTTGGTCTCCATCGACTCCGTGGCAGATGGACCTGACGGCCGAAGAAGGAAGAAAAGTCAAGCAAATATCCAAAAAGAAGATCAAAAGAAGAAAAACCCAAGGGAAGCTTTCAAGCAGGAGGATTACCTGTACCAGGATCTGCAGTCACGGTCTCTGTCGCCGGAGGGTCGCTGGTGCCGTCCCTTGCCGGATACCTCTCCCTCGCCGGAGACTTCTCCCTTGCCGGAGATTTCTCCCTTGCCGGAGAACTCCCCCTTGGCGGCGTAGTCGAAGCAGATGGCCTATCGGGGGCGGTCTCCGGGTGCTCCTGGAGAGGTTGTTCTGCTCCTACGCAAACCAACAGTCGAATATCAGCAAACGGAAGAGTACCCATGCACGCCTGACAACAAGAAGCAAACCATATACTTACGCTGGGAGCTGCGCTGGGGGCTGCTCTGAAGACCAGTTGCCAGGTCCGGCAAGGTTGTCTCAGGCGCACCCCCTGCCGTCGCGGTGTGTTCGTCCTCAATGATGACCAGCGGGACCTTGGCTCTCTTCGCCGCTCTCTGGATCAGAGTCCTGAAAAAGACATGGGTTCAGAGTAGAGCAAATGAGTTGCAAGACAAAACAACAAGATTGAAGAATTACAAGTACAAAAAGGATCTTACTCGCCCTCTTCCTCGTCGGAGTTGAGTGCGGAGAAGTCGAAGCCTGGCACTCCCCCGACACGAGGAGGCGGAGAAGTAGGTTCCCTTGGCTGCTTGGCGGGAGCAGCGACGTTGGTCTGAGACGACCCCGCTCCGGCTGTCGCAGTGGAGCGTGTCGCGCGGCGCTGCGGCTGACGGCCCGTCTGCAGCTCCGCTACATCCCCGGCTTTGCGGAGACGCCTTCTCGGTGGAGCCAGGGGCTCCGCTGGCGGCAAGTTACCCGAAGATGAGGAGGAAGAGGAATCGATCTCCAACGAGCCACCCGAATCCTCGGCGGGCTCGCTCGGCCCGGCGTCCTTCCCGGAAAGCTTCTCCCCGCCGGCGGGCCCCTCTCGCTCGGCAAGGCTTGCCGCCTCTGCTGCCTCTGCCTCCTCCACGGTGAACCCAAACTCGCCCGCGGCTACAGCTGCCGCCGCCTCTTCCATCCTGGTGGCGATCCGCTGCAGCTCCTCGTCGGTGGTGTCCCGGATGAGACCCTTCTGCTCGTCGGGGCGGATTGGCACTTCCACCAATCCGTCGAAGAACGCCTGCACGATATCGTCCGCGGGCTCTTGCCAAGTTGGGACAATTCCATGCGAATCGCACAGCGGCATCATTGCACGGATGCGGCTGAGCGCGGAGTTGTTGCACAACGGAACGACACCATGCGGAAACCTGAACAGTTCGGGTTGCTCGGGGTCATACTTGAACAGCTCCTGGAGCATCCCGTTATGCTCCAGGACAGTGAAGTTGAAGTTGAGGCCTAGACGCAGCCTCATGATGTCCGCCGCGTTCTTGAACTCCCAGGCAGGTCTCCTCCTCTCTTGCAGGGGGGCGATGCGGCGGCGGAGGAAGTCTGCGCCAATGGCGCCTACAGTGAATCCGGCAAGCCTGAGGCGTAGGATCCGGGCGACGGCAATCTTCAGTCTGTCGTCCTCCGGGGCCATGTTGCTCCAATCGCTGCCGCGCACCACTGGGGTTCGGCGCTGAGCGGTGAACAACTGCGGGTTCTCCTAATTGATCCAGCACCAGTCTGCTCTCCATTCCTGGAACTTGCTGCGGAATTCCCCCTCCCAGTTCTCAGAGCCATGGCGGAGGTGGTGAGGGAAATCGACGGCGTCGATGGAGCTAGTGGTGATGGGAGCGTTGCTCTCTTTCGGCTTTGGGAAGAAGGAGAGTGGCGGAGCTTTTCGAGGATGGAATAGCAACAGGCGGATGGGCGAACTGCCCCTGTTTGCCCTGCTTATAAGGAGGGAGGGGGCGGACGTTTTGCCTTTTCGAGTAAAGAAACCACCCACGACCTCTCCCACGACGCCGCAACCGACGCGTGGCGTTCGGGGAGGGCGTGGTGGATACGGAGTAAGATACGGCGTGACCCAGGCCGCGCGTGCCCGTTCCCTGTTTTGGGCCTGGCCCAACAGCGCTCGGCACCGTGTATGGCCCAGGCCCCGGGGCTCCTGTCGGTGTACTAAAGTAGGGGTACCCTAGTATCTCGAACTTGTGCACGGGCAGTCGTAGCGCCCCGCGGCAAGGCTTGCCGGGTGACCGCCAAGGTCCTTCGTGGTTCCTCTGGAGCCATTCAAGGACAAAGTATTCAAGCCAAGAAGAGAAGGCCCCAGCAAGAGGAGCTTGCCGGGAAGGCCACTCAAGGCATAAGGCCCCGGCAAGAGGAGCTTGCCGGGGAGGCCAACCAAGGCCCCGACAAGAGGAGCTTGCCGGGAAGGCCGCTCGAGGTGCAAGACCCCATCAAGAGGAGCTTGCCGGGAAGGCCCACCGAGACATCCCAAGGAATTTGCCACGACGCGCCACGCGTCCCGGCGAGGCCCGGTGAGCGACAAGCTCCCGGGCTCGGCAAGATAACGACCGCGGCAAGGCGTTTGCCGTGGCAAGCTACCACTCTGTACCTGCGCTCCAGCACATCCACCAACGTGTCGCTTTGAGACTCTTCCAGGCGTACGTGGCGAGAGGCTGTGCAGCCAGGGGTATGCGGTGGCAAGCAGCGCTGACAAGATAGCCATCGTGGCGAACGGTGGCGTTCCTGATGGTCCCTTTTCTGCACTGTTTGGGCGACGCAGTCGGGCACTTAATGCCCTTGTCCCCTGCCATCAGAGTTAGGTATGATACACTGTACAGCCACTGTACAAGTAGCTGTACCCACCACAGCACTTTTCCAATTTTACCCTTGTCTACGTTGCCACCTGTGGGTGACCCCTTGAGCATATAAAAGGAGGCCCATGCGCAACGTAGGGGAAGAGGAGAAACCATAAAAACACTCACGCTCGGTCTCGTGTGTACTGTAGCAATCACACTCCCGAGCAAGAACTCAATACAATCAGACAAGCAGCAGTAGGGTTTTACGCATCCGTGCGGCCCGAAGCTGGGTAAACCGCTCGTGTGTCCCGCCTCGATCCGCTCTTCGTGCGACCTCCGCCCCCCGCCGAACCGAGAAGGGGCTCCATCCCCATAGGTGCTCGCGGATTAGTTTTCCCCGACATCTGGAAATAGTTATGGGCACTAAATGAATTATTCCAGAGGCCCTCAACTAATTCCAAAAATTGTTGGAGCATTTAAAAATATTTATAGTATTTAAATGCCCCAATTCAAATACAATATGAGTTAATTCAAAAATCCAGAATGGCCTAGAAATATGTCCATCATTTTTGGCAGAGGTTCTAGACCAATTCAAAAATGATGGACATTTATGAAGGGCATTTTGGGTTCATTGAAATATTTTTATTTTGATCCTAGTTGAAATTATTATCTGCTAGGGTTTGAACAATCCCCAATTCAAATTTCAAACAAATATAGACATGATACATGGATGCTTATGCAACTAGTTATAATCAGGTTCTAGGGTTGTGACAACTCACCCCCACTAAACAAGAATCTCGTCCCGAGATTCAAGACGTGAGGTAAGAAGACAGAGGGGACACTAGCTAACACGATCTTCACGATCCAGGTTGCACCTCATAAGGTTGTTGATTCGTTGCATACGTTGATTCTGACATCCTCGCTTTTGAGATCTTCATCCACGCAATGACAACGGAAAGAAACTCTACTAGAATTGATCTTCTCAAAGATCGAGCAACTGACGATCAGCTCATGAAATGGAACATAACATCTCTTGAGGTGAGACACGATACACGCATCAAGAATGATGGAAATGAGCATATGACAAGGTTTAAATAAGTAGCAGAATTCCTCACACCTAGGGGGGTGGTGTACGGTGTCAACGTAGCGAGGAGTTGGGTTGCCATGATACCTCAACGAGACACCTTAAGGAAGGCGACTCGTAGAAATATTCCCTTAAGTGGAAAAAAGAATTACTTTTGATCCATAGATCATTGAAACTCTTCATACCAGCTTAAGGCAATTTACCATTGATCGTTTGAAATAGCTCGAAGAAATGGCATGCTCGGTCCAGGATGGATGATGTGGACTACCTTGTTGAAGACAACACAAGGGATGATTTGCTTGCGCGTGCTCTCAAGAACTTGAGCATTTCCACATTCTTCAAGGTTCTACCAACATCCGTGTCGAAGATCCTGGCAACACATCTTACTAGCTTGACGAATAGTGATGGACAATGCAGATGCATAGAAAGACACCCCTTTCTCAGATTTCACCTTAGCGAGGCCAAGGGAACGAAATCTGGATGATCGACCGAGAGACATTTAGCACCCCACTTCTAATGTTCTCCTTGATGTGCTAGCACAACCCATTTATAGATATGGCTTGATAACTAGAACATCAAGTAAAAGGTCGGACTTCGGGAGTACAAGAATCCATAAGGAATAACTATGGAAATAAATCCTACGAAATCCTTATGGGGAGGTGGCCAACTTCTTCAACCAAGATATTACAATAATAGGCCTTCCGGCTAGGTGGGTTGGCCATGAAATCCACGTTACCGGGTTACTGAGAGACCAATATTATAATTCTTGGGACACGTTCCAACCATCATATTTGCCTGAGATTCAGATCTGGTTGGTGTCAGGATATTCCAGACTCATCGAATCTAGAAACACAAGTGAAAGTTTGCAACACAAATCGACAAGATGACGTTGCGATATTCCCGGGAAATGAACTATGATAGCAAGCTCCGAAACATGAGCTGGTCTTGCCAAACACCTATGAACATGCTGTCCTAGACAACCATGACCACATAGTAGTCTTATAATAAAACACCGCCGAGTTCAGGTTGGGAAGCATCATCGAGGATAACGAAGTCCTAACATAAGTCATGACTAGCTCTTATGAAGGAACTCCTTCTCCTTGAACAAATCAATGAGTGGCTTGATGTGCTAGGGATACGTATGGAATGAAGATGATCAGTCTATCAGACCATATAATACTTCGCACATGCATGGCTGACTTGAGATGGTTCCGAAGGAAGCAAAAACAAGCTTTCTTGAATTCACGGCGGCAAGTTTCATCAAATGCACGTGAATTAGAGGAAGTCACTCCTTTCATCCAAACATAAGCTTCATGAACGGAACACGAAGGCATTGCTTACAAAGTTTCCAACACTAGGTTGATGTTTAACATGAATAATGGGGGGGGGGACAAAATGCTGCTGATGGGCTCAACAACACCTCATCGGAATTTCCAAATCACTGGACTTCCACCATCATGCGAACACGGTGATAGCATTGGTCAGACAAAAAGATGTAATGGTATATGCTCGAGGAATCAACCACGGGTAAGACAACATTACGAACATCGTTGGTTCTGATTTGACTTGACGATAGCCCATACTCAAGTCAAAGTTTTGACAAGGCAATAGATCCAACAACTGATCATGAGGACCAATCGATGGAGATATCCTCCTTCTTCAACACACACACACACACAAGGATATCCCCTTAGTGATGAACTAAGTGGATTAAGCTTTTATCTTCCAACTCTCCAAGTTGTTGTTTAGCTCAACCAACTAGCTCAGGGGTATCCAACACAGATTCTTGGAGAAAGGGTGGTTCACAAGAAACCAACTTCATCACGAGCTCAACATAACAGTCAGGGGACAACCTGGTAATACTTCCGAGAAGATATCCGGAAAATCACGAACCACCGATATGTTCCTAAGCTCGAGAACAACCTTGCTTTTCAGAGCAAGACGACATGATCAGATAAGCAAGGAATGGAATAATACTCACTCATTGATCGAGGAGTGCACCTGAAATAAGGACTAGGTAGCACGATCAGTCCTAGGATGGTGATTCAATAACCAACACGCTAAGAATGAGAATATTGTCCATTTTCTACAAAGCAACGAGTTTTCTAGGAGTACTGATTTCACACATCATGATTCACTTGTCGGCATTCCGGTTACAATAACACAGAACCGAGGAATGAACAATGATGGCAAGAGTATCACTGCATTAAGAATTCATAAGAGAAGGTGCAATTCTCATGATGTTCCTGGCATAAAGTGGGTAATACTTCAGGGTAGAACAGAATCAAAGCTTGATTGCATTTGATCTGCGGAATACAACTGCTTTGACCCAATCCTAGAAATGGATGAGGTACTGCAGTTTGTTTCTCCTAGTCATTCCGGAATAGAATGGCTTGACGGACCACAAGAATAATAGGCATCGATGAACACGAATGCACAACTATTCCTGACTATCAATTGATGACTAGGGTCGGAATACAGCTGAGGAGGGTCAACTCAAGGAACATATAACTTTCTGAGTTGTGGATGCATAGATTAGTATGTCGAGCAAAGATCAACATTTCTTCAGGATAACCCATGCTGAAAGGTAGAACAGGCAGAATCACAATGTAGAATGGAGAACTCATCAAGAGCACTCTGGTTGTGATCTTTTGGTTCAAAAGAACTTCTGCCATAAGCAGTTCATGGTATTAGGAAGAACGATATAACACGGACCTCGAGGACTATCACAAGGTTACTAATATCTTAATGGAACTAGCAGATACTAATAACATGAAGTAGGGTGAATCTCGGGTTCAAAACCAAGGAGTAGAATACCTACTACTAAATGGCATCACGGGATGCTTTCAAGAATGGTGGCCAGAATCATCACACTAGGGATACGAAAGCATTGCTAAATTCTCGAGGACACCTAGGGTCATAATACTAACTCCAACATACACGTCAAGGCAACGGAGTACCTCAACACACCGATTAGTGTGCTTAATCTGGCACAAAAATACAACGGGAACATGGAGGGAAGATTTGCGAGTGCATCAGACTATTTAGAAACCTGGGATGACTCGGACAACATAATGACTGTAAATGCTCAAAATGATTTGAGACATCCTGCAAAATGGTGGCATAACCACTCAACATCACAATATCGAAGTTCTGAGGCTAGCTATGAACATATGGAAGTGGTAGGAACTGTCCTGAGGCTTGAACTCAACAATCCTAGACAACTACGGTTTAGTAACATGTCGTCCTGAGAGATAGAAGAGAAGCCTAGTCTTAACCCCGTAGAAAAGATAAGATGACTCAGATCAGAAGGTCACGAGGATATGAAGTAAAAACAGCCTTACGTTCCCATCCACAATCAATTCCCTTATATAACTAAAGCATTTCTATACACAACTTCGACCAGCTTGGCTTGGTAATCCTACAGGCAGCCAGGCTCTGATACCAATGCTGTCAGGACCCGATTCCAAGTCACATCGATCTAGCCGGTAACACCTCATATCACTTTGCGGCCTCACGCACGGTATTCCCACGGGTGTCGCCTTACCATGGGCCGGGACCGTTTGCGCCTTTTGGCTCACGTATATGATAGTGTCGCTAGCATCCATATGACAGAGAACCCGGGCCGACATGGCTAGTTGTGAACCCAAAGCGGCACTAACCCATGGGGACAGGCATACATGAATCATCTTCGAGCATGTCGGTCAGCCGCGTGCGAATCTGGGCTGTAGCACTGGGCTAACAGGACTCCGGTAACCCGGGCTCTAGCAGGCTAGGCAGGACTCCGGATGTCACCGCGTGACATTTCCCCGAAGGGACAGACACAGGAACGAAGTGAAACACATGTCGGCCAGTCAAGTGTCCTGAGCAGTAGTGCTGGGCTAGCAAGACTCCGGTGAACCGGGATGTAGCGGACTACTATGGCTCAAGGAAGCACTAGACCACATTTCCCCATAAGAGAGGCTGCCAAGGATAAACAACTAGATTGTTGGATCCCACACATACCAAGCATTTCAATCATACACGCAATATGCTCGATATGTGTAAATACAACATGGCATCACAACATAACTCTACGACTCAAAGTATTTATTCATTAGGCTCCGAAGAGCCAGATATTCAAACATGGGTCTCTTGACCCAACATTCAGAGCATACAAGTCAAAACACATGCGGAAGCTTAACATGTCTGGGTACAGACATCTACAAATGAAAAAGGCTGGGAAGCCTGACTATCTACCAGATCCTGCCGAGGGCACAAGATCGTAGCTAAGGTATCAAGCTAATCGTCGAAGTCCACGCGGAACTACTAGCGAGACTAACGTCTCTCTGCAAAAAATAAAATAGGCAAACGTGAGTACAAATGTACCCAGCAAGACTTACATCAGAACTAACTACATATGCATCGGTATCAATAAAGGGGGGTGGTGGAGTTTGACTGCAGCAAGCCAGCTTTGACTCAGTGGCTAACCTGAACTACTACTGCAAGTAACTCTTTTGAGGTGGCGTACACAAGTCCACATATTCACCAGTCAATACACCACTATGGATCCGCTCCCGTCTTCCTACGAGAACGCCATCCATAGCACTCACGCTTATCTTGCGTATTTCAGAGTATCCACTTTCACTTGTCTATGAACTTTTATAGGCAACCCAGAAGTCCTTTACCGCGCACACGGCTATTCGAATAGATGATGTTAACCCTGCAGGCGTGTACTTCTTCACACACGCTCTCGCCACTTACCACCATTTACACGTCGTGTATCTCGGCAACCTTCAAGCGGAAGCCTGGCGAGGGAGTCGGCCACGACCTGACTAACCACACAAGTCTCTAGTCTAGGTTTATCGCCTATTCGGGTTCCAAGCTGTCAGGACCCCGATTCCAAGTCACATCAATCTAGCCCGTAACACCTCATATCACTTTGCGGCCTCACGCACGGTATTCCCACGTGTGTCGGCTTACAATGGCCCGGGACCGTTTGCGCCTTTTGGCTCACATATATGATGGTGTTGCTAGCATCCATATGACAGAGAACCCGGGCCGACATGGCTAGTCGTGAACCCAAAGCGGCACTAACCCATGGGGAAAAGCATACATGAATCACATCGAGCATGTCGGTCAGCAGCGTGTGAATCCGGGCTGTAGCGCTGGGCTAACAGGACTCCGGGAACCCGGGCTGTAGCAGGCTAGGCAGGGCTCCGGATGTCACCACGTGACATTTCCCCAAAGGGACAGACACAGGAACGACGTGAAACACATGCCGGCCAGTCAAGTGTCCTGAGCAGTAGTGCTGGGCTAGCAGGACTCCGGTGAACCGGGCTATAGCGGACTACTATGGCTCATGGAAGCACTAGACTACATTTCCCTGTAAGAGAGGCTGCCAAGGATAAACAACTAGATTGTCGGATCCCGCACATACCAAGCATTTCAATCATACACACAATATGCTCGATATGTGTAAATACAACATGGC
This sequence comes from Aegilops umbellulata, assembly GCA_032464435.1. Classification (NCBI taxonomy): domain Eukaryota; kingdom Viridiplantae; phylum Streptophyta; class Magnoliopsida; order Poales; family Poaceae; genus Aegilops; species Aegilops umbellulata. The sequence goes on from CP136056.1 coordinate 349,776,553, forward strand.
ATCACAACATAACTCTACGACTCAAGTATTTATTCATTAGGCTCCGAGGAGCGAGATATTACAAACATGGGTCTCATGACCCAACATTCAGAGCATACAAGTCAAAGCACATGCGGAAGCTTAACATGTCGGAGTACAGACATCTACAAATGAAAAAGGCTGAGAAGCCTGACTATCTACCAGATCCTGCCGAGGGCACAAGATCGTAGCTGAGGTAACAAGCTAAACATCGAAGTCCACGCGGAACTACTAGCGAGACTGACGTCTCTCTGCAAAACATAAAATAGGCAAACGTGAGTACAAATGTACCCAGCAAGACTTACATCAGAACTAACTACATATGCAACGGTATCAAAAGGTGGTGGAGTTTGACTGCAGCAAGCCAGCTTTGACTCAGTGGCTAACCTGAACTACGACTGCAAGTAACTCTTTTGAGGTGGCGCACACGAGTCCACATATTCACCATATCTATACACGACTATGGATCCGCTCTCGTCTCCCTACGAGAAGGCCATCCATAGCACTCACGCTTGTCTTGCGCATTTTAGAGTATCCACTTTCACTTGTCTATGAACTATGCAAGGGGTCCAAGTTTCCATATCCAAGGAATCCGGCTATTCGAATAGATAATGATAACCCCGTAGGGGTGTACTTCTTCACACACACTCTCGCCACTTACCACCATGTACACGTCGTGTCCCTCGGCTACCCTCAAGCGGAAGCCTGACAAGGGAGTCGGCCACGACTTGACTAACCACACAAGTCTCTCGTCCAGGTTTATCGCCTATTCGGGTTCCATCCGCAAGGAGATCCGGCCGGGGTGTCGCTCACGGCCCCAAACGATGTGTGCAGGGTTCCCAAGCCCACCATCCGGGTGCCACTTGGTACACCGTGCCACTGTGCCTAGTCTGTCCCAAGCCCACCTATATCGGGTGCCACTTGGTAGACTACTAACACTACCTACAAACACCAGAAACTAGTTGCAACTCCTGGACAGAGATCGAGATGATTAATAAGCCGAGAGGGGCCGAGTTACCGGAACCCAATGTGTGGTAGTAACTGTTCATGGATCACAAACACAGAACTCAGTTCCTGAGAACGGCTGCAATGAGACAACCCACCATGTACTCCTACATGGCCTCTCACCGCTACCATTACCAAATCGTGTTCACACACTTAGCTCTCAACGGTAGGACATGTTCACCACGTTCCAATTCATTCCCGATGAATCAGACCTGACTCAACTCTAAGCACTAGCAGGAATGAAAACAAGCATGAATGAGTTGGCACATCAGGGCTCAAACAATTCCTACTCATGCTAGTGGGTTTCATCTATTTACTGTGGCAATGACAGGTCATGCAGAGGAAAGGGGTTCAGCTACCGCAACATGTAACAGTTGAAATGTTGTTGTCCTAAAGCAGTAAAAGAGAGCAGGAGCGAGAGAGTGGGATTGTATCGGAATGACCAAGGGGGTTTTGCTTGCCTGTCACTTCTGAAGATAGTATAGTTCTTCATCGGTGTCATCGATCAAATCGTCGGAACGTCGTCTACTGAGAGGGGATAAACACCGGCAACAGAGAGGAAACACAATCAATGCAATGCAACAATATGATGCATGAATGTGACATGGCAATAATGTTATGATTTGCACTAATGCATCTAGCAACAATTTAAATGAAGTCCATATGGACCAAGGGTTCATATGCAAACTCCATATTTAGCATTTAAAATACCATTATCATGTTTTCACTTATACAGTGGGTATAAGTTGGTTGATCATGCACTAATTTAGCATAAATGGATAGACTGGATTTTTCTGATAATTTTTCATATATAAATTATTTCATTTGGAGTTACGGTTGAATTTCTATGATTTTTAGAAGTTTAGGCAATTTTCTGGAATTCCTGGATTATTTTAAAATCCTGAAAATCACCTACTGCGTCAGCATGACGACAACACGACGTCAGCAAGGTCAGCGTGGTCAAAACTGACCCATGGGGTCCATTGGCCAGTGAGTCAGACAATAATCCCGCATTGACTTGGGCTTTGACCCGCTGCGGGGCCCGTTGTCAGCGTCTAAAAGTGGTTTAGCTGGCGGTGATTAGCACTAATTACGCGGCCACGTCAGCACGCCGGAGTTTATCCTGCGGTGACCTCAAGCCGCGTTGGAGTCCGCTCGGGATTGAGCTACGGGCGACGGTTTCGGGCGAGGTTTGCGGCTATGGGTTGCTGGCACACGCGCGCATCCAATGGTGGCCACAGGAGGGAGCGAAGTGGACTGTAGCGGCGGTGGCGACGACGAGTGCGATGGCCGGAGTTCGGCTAACAATGATTTGGGTGACGCGGGGCATGAAAGGAGCCATGGATGGTCGTGTTCGACTCGAAGGAGTGCGGTGATTTCAGCCGTGAGCTCGGACACTAGCTTGCGCGGCCGTAGCCACGGTGGTGACATGGCCGGCGGCGGGGAGATCTCGACCTCAACGGTGGCCTGGTTAGGGCGTGCTATCGAAGAAGGGGACATGGGGGAAGCGATCAAGGGCTCACTAGGGGGCGGATGAGAAGGCCAGCGGGCTCGGGGACGCGTCAGAGCGGAAGCACGGTCGCCGGTGATCTCGGTGACCCGAGGAGGAAGAAGACGTCGGGGCGGCGCTCCGAGGCTCTTCTCGTCACGTGGCTCGGTGGAGACGGCGTATGGGTCAACGGTGGAGCTCGAGATCACGTCAGAGAGGCACGAGGAAGGCTGTGGTCGCGGTGGTGCTCGTCGGCAGTCTCGGCGCCCACGAACAGAGAGAAGGAAGGAAGCAGAAGAGGGGATGAGGGCGAGGGAGAGTGAGAGGAGGTCGGGGGAGCTGCATGGCATCGTCCAGAAGCATCCGGGCGAGCAGGGAGAGAGGAGGTGGCGCTCGGAGGGCGCGCGTGCGGCGAGCACACGCTCTGCGTCCTACTAGCGCAAGGTTGAAGATAACCTTGCCCTGGTGGGCTGGGCTGGCTTTGCCCAGCTGGGCTGCTACAGAGGTGGCCCAGGTAAGTGGGCCACCAGGTGGGCTGCGCAGGTAACCTCTGGTGGGTTTACTCCCTCTCTCTTTTTCTAATTCTGTTTCTGTTTTTCTATTCTTTCCTCTATTTTGATTTAGTAATAAAATACCAAACCATTTTGTAAAATGCTGAAAATATTTGTGGGCACTTTTGAAATTATTTCCAACAGCCCTCAACTAGTTTCACCATTATTAGAACATTTAAACTATTTATAGAATTTAAATGCCCCAATTCAAATACAATAAAGATTAATTCAAAAATCCAGAATGTCCTAGAAATATGTGCACCATTTTTGGAAGAGGTTTTTAGCCAATTCAAAAATGATGAACTTTTCTACAGGGCATTTTGGGTTCATTGAAAATATTTTTATTTGAACCTAGTTGAATTTATTTGGTGCTAGGGTTTGTCATCCCCATTTCAAATTTCAGACAGATATAGACATGATGCATGGATGCTTATGAAACTAATTGCAATCAAATTCTAGGGCTGTGACAAATTTCTTTGTATAAAGTATGCGGTATAACACTAGCACTAGCACCCATATCACATAAGCCATGATAACAATGATCTCCTATTTTAACAGAAATAACAGGCACGCCTACCATAGGTCTATGTTTATCTTTAGCACAAGGTTTGGCAATTCTAGCGGTTTCACCGTAGAAATGAATAACATGCCCATCAATATTATCAAACAAGATATCTTTAACACTAGCAATATTAGGTTCAACTTTAACTTGCTCAGGAGGTGTATAAGTTCTAATATTGCTTTTATGAACCACAGTTGAAGCTTTAGCATGATCCTTTATTATAACAGGGAAAGGTGGTTTCTCAACATAAGAAGTAGGAACAATAGGATCATTATAAGTGACAGTCTTTTCTTCAACTTTAATAGGTGCAGCTACTTTTACTTCTATAGGAGGATGATATTTAAACCACTTCTCCTTGGGGAGACCAATATAAGTAGCAAAAGATTCACAGAATGAAGCTACTATCTCAGAGTCAAGTCCATATTTAGTACTAAATTTAAGGAAAACATCGGTATCCATGAAAGATTTAACACAATCAAACTTAGGTGTCATACCTGACTCCTTACCTTTGTCGAGATCCCAATCTTTAGAGTTGCGTTTAATTCTATCCAATAAATTCCATTTGAATTCAATAGTCTTCATCATAAAAGAGCAAACACAAGAAGTATCGAGCATAGATTGATTATTATGAGAAAGCCGAGAATAAATTTTTTGAAGAATTATTTCTCTTGAGAGCTCATGATTGGGGCATGAATATAACATTGATTTAAGCCTCCCCCAAGCTTGAGCGATGCTTTCTCCTTCGCGAGGCCAAAATATATATATATATATATATATATATATATATATATATATATATATATATATATATATATATATATATATATATATATATATATATATAATTGCGATCACGATGAACAAGATGCATATGATAATACTTCTGATGAAATTCCAATTTCATTCGTTTATAGTTCCATGATCCCGTGTCATCACATAGCCTATACCATGTCGATGCATCTCCCTTCAAAGATAAAGGGAAGACCTTCTTCTTAACAACATCATCGGGTATACCTGCAAGCTTAAATAATCCACAAACTTCATCCACATATATTAGGTGCTCATCAGGATGCTTTGTTCCATCTCCTGTAAAAGGATTATCCAGCAGTTTTTCTAACATACCCGAAGGAACTTCAAAGGGAATAATTTCATTTTCAGTAGGTTCAGTAGGTTGAGGAGCAACTCTTTGCTCATTGGTCGGGGTGAAAATACCCCGAACAAGCCCCTCATAGGATTACTTTCCATAGTAACAAGTGACAGTAAATTTCAGCACACGATATAAATTTTTCCTTACCAAATTCCACCTACCAAAGGCGCTTCACTCCCCGGCAGCGACGCCAAAAAATAGTCTTGATGACGCACAAGTATAGGGGATCTATCGTAGTCCTTTCGATAAGTAAGAGTGTCGAACCCAACGAGGAGAAGAAGGAAATGATAAGCGGTTTTCAGCAAGGTATTCTCTGCAAGTACTGAAATAAGTGGTAACAGATAGTTTTGTGATAAGATAATTTGTAACGAGCAACAAGTAACAAAAGTGAATAAAGTGCAGCAAGGTGGCCCAATCCTTTTTGTAGCAAAGGACAAGCCTGGACAAACTCTTATAATGAGAAAATTTCTCCCGAGGACACATGGGAATATCGTCAAGCTAGTTTTCATCACATTCATATGATTCGCGTTCGGTACTTTGATAATTTGATATGTGGGTGGACCGGTGCTTGGGTGCTGTTCTTACTTGAACAAGCATCCCACTTATGATTAACCTCTATTGCAAGCATCCGCAACTACAACAAAAGTATTAAGGTAAACCTAACCATAGCATGAAACATATGGATCCAAATCAGCCCCTTACGAAGCAACGCATAAACTAGGGTTTAAGCTTCTGTCACTCTAGCAACCCATCATCTACTTATTACTTCCCAATGCCTTCCTCTAGGCCCAAATAATGGTGAAGTGTTATGTAGTCGACGTTCACATAACACCACTAGAGGATAGACAACATACATCTCATCAAAATATCGAACGAATACCAAATTCACATGACTACTAATAGCAAGACTTCTCCCATGTCCTCAGCAACAAACGTAACTACTCACAAAGCATATTCATGTTCATAATCAGAGGGGTATCAATATGCATAAAGGATCTGAACATATGATCTTCCACCAAATAAACCAACTAGCATCAACTACAAGGAGTAATTAACACTACTATCAACCTACTAGTACCAATCCCGGACTTGGAGATAAGAATTGGATACAAGAGATGAACTAGGGTTTTGAGAGGAGCATTGGAGATGACGATGGCGATGATTTCTCCCTCCGTGAGGGAAGTGTCCCAGGCAGAACAGCTCTGCCGGAGCCCTAGATTGGTTCTGCCAAGGCGGAGTCTCATCCCGAAAGGTTGCTTCTGATTTTTCTTTGGACGAAAGACCTCATATAGCAGAACATGGCCACCAGAGGGCCAACAAGGGGCCCACGAGGCAGGGGGCGCGCCCTGGGGGGTAGGGCGCGCCCCCACCCTCGTGGCCAGGTGGGTCCCCTCTGGTGTACTTCTTTCGCTCAATATTTTTTATATATTCTGAAAATGACTTCCATGGAGTTTCAGGAATTTTGGAGTTGCGCAGAATAGGTCTCTAATATTTGCTCCTTTTCCAGCCCAGAATTCCAGCTGCCGGCATTCTCGCTCCTTATGTAAACCTTGTAAAATAAGAGAGAATAGGCATAAGTATTGTGACATAATGTGTAATAATAGTCCATAATGCAATAAATGTTGATATAAAAGCATGATGCAAAATGGACGTATCAACCCCTCAAAATGCTAAGGACACATATTGACTCAAGCTCAAGACTCTACATTTTCATTTTAGTGATCCAATATCACATTGAGTCCATAGGAAAAGACAATACTATTAAAAGGGGATGAGGTGTTGCTTAATGGCTTGCTCGCTCAAAATGCTTAGTGATATGCTCCGAAAGCCCTCAACTACTTTCTCATATCCACATATGTCCCACACCAAAAGTCAAACTCGGCCCTACCGATTTGATCTATCCGGCGCCACCGAGTTCACTTGACATAGCCACTGCCAAAAACCCCGGTCACTTCGGTCTCACTGATAGGGATCTCGGTCTCACCGAGATAGGATTGCAAACTCTCTGTTTCCCTTCATAACGTTTCGGTCCAACCGAGATGAGCGATCGGTCCCAGCGAGTTCGCAATGCAAACTCTCTGTTTCCCTTTCGTAACATTTCGGTCCAACCGAAATGAGCGAATCGGTCCCACCGAGTTTGCCTGACCAACTCTCTGGTTAGCTTATTACCAAAATCGGCCCCATCGAGTTTGTGTAATCGATCTCACCGAGATTACGATATGCCATAACCCTAATGAAATCAGTCCCATCGAGTTGACATGTCGATCCCATAGAAAATCCTAATGTTCACATTTTGAACTAAATCGGTCTAACCGAGTTTCATGTTTTGGTCCCACCGAGTTTGGTGATTTGTGTGTAATGGTCAGATTTTGTGTGGAGGCCATATATACCCCTCCACCCTCCCTTCATTATTAAGGAGAGCCATCAAAACGTGCCTACACTTCCAACATTCATTTTTTGAGAGAGAACCACCTACTCATGTGTTGAGACCAAGATATTCCATTCCAACCATATGAATCTTGATCTCGAGCCTTCCCCAAGTTGCTTTTCCACTCAAATCATCTTTCCACCAAATCCAAATCCGTGAGAGAGAGTTGAGTGTTGGGGTGACTATCATTTGAAGCACAAGAGCAAGGAGTTCATCATCAACACGCCATCTATTACCTTTTGGCTCCTAGATTGGTTAGGTGTCACTTAGGAGCCTCCGTCAAGATTGTGGAGTTGAACCAAGGAGTTTGTACGGGCAAGGAGATCGCCTACTTCGTGAAGATCTACCCTAGTGAGGCAAGTCCTTCGTGGGCGATGGCCATGGTGGGATAGACAAGGTTGCTTCATCGTGGACCCTTCGTGGGTGGAGCCCTCCATGGACTCACGCAGCCGTTATCCTTCGTGGGTTGAAGTCTCCATCAACGTGGATGTATGATAGAACCACCTATCAGAACCATGCCAAAAATCTCCGTGTCTACATTGAGTTTGCTCCCTCCAAACTCCTCCCTTTACCTTCACGTGCAAAGTTTTACATTCTGCTGCTATACTCTTAGACTTGCATGTGTAGGTTAATTCTTGACTTGTGCTAAGTTGCTAAAATCTACGAAGACTTAAAATTGGGAAAAGATAGATATTTATTTGGTCAAGTAGTCTAATCACCCCCCTCTAGACATATTTTTGATCCTACAAGTGGTATCAGAGCTTTGGTCTCCATTTGCCTTGATTTCCATAGCTTTTGGTGATCATAGCCTTGGTTTCACAACCTAGGAGAGTATGGCGTCTAGCGAGGGACATTACCACCGTAGAGGTCCTTACTTTGATGGTACTAATTTTGCTAGTTGGAAGCATAAGATGAAAATGCATATTCTTGGACATAACCACGCCGTTTGGGCTATTGTGGGTATTGTATTGCAAGGTGAATTATTTGATGGGAGAGAATCGAACCGTGAAGCTAGCGCAGAAGAGTTGAAGATGCTGCAATACAACGCTCAAGCTTGCGATATCCTCTTCCACGGATTGTGCCTCGAAGAATTCAAACAAAAACCAGCCGTCTTGAGAATGCAAAGGAAATTTGGGATACTTTGATTGATGTGCATGAGGGTACCGACTCCGTCAAGGAATCCAAATTGGATGTGCTTCAAAGTCAACTTGATAATTTTAAAATGAAGGATGGTGAAGGTGTCGCTGAAATGTACTCTAGGCTTGCTCTCATCACAAATGAGATTGCTGGCTTAGGAAGTGAGGAGATGATCGATAGATGCATCATCAAGAAGATCCTAAGAGCCTTGGATAGAAAATATGATACCGTGTGCACATTGATCCAAATGATTCCCAACTACAAAGATCTCAAGCCAACGGAAGTCATTGGAAGAATTTTTGCTCATGAGACGTCACTCAAGGATAAGGAAGATCTTCACAACAAGTCTAGTGGTGCTTACAAATCTTCATGTGATGCTCCTACATCATCAAGTGAGAAACAAATCTTCAATGAGGAATTGAGCCTAATGGTTTAGAACTTGAACAAGTTCTACAAGAATAGAATAAAGGAAAGAAGTTCCAAGTCAAGTTCCTACAATGACAAAAGATCTTCGAGATGTGAACGAAATTGCTACAATTGTGGAAGACCCGGACACAACTCCAATGAGTGTACGGCTCCCTACAAACAAAGAGAAGATTCACCCAAAAGGAGAAGTAGAAGAGAAGAATCACCACCAAGAGAAAGAAGTAGTAGAGATGATCGTTATGAACGAAGAACATCTCGGAGAAGAAAGGATTCGGAAAACAAGGACAAGTCATCAAGGAGCTACACAAAACAAAGACATCAAGCTCATGTTGGTGAATGGGTATCCGACTCCGACTCCGACAACCACTCCGAGAGAAGTTATCAATCCGACTCCGAATATACTCAAGATGAAGGTGTTGCCGGTCTAGCACTTGTGTCAACCAACTCCTACGACATATTTGACTCACCAAATGAAGGAATTGGAAGATGCTTCATGGATAAAGGCCAAAAGGTATCACACCCCGAGTATGTTGATTCAATAGTGATGAAGATGATTTGCTAGGTGATGACGATTTACTTGTTGACAACTCTAGTGATGAAAACTATGATGAAACTAATCATGCTAATAAAGATAAAACGAATGATGATGATAAGAAGGAGATTGAGCGTCTAACTAAAGAACTAAACACTCTTAAGTTAGCTCATGAAACTACCTTGGAAAATCATCGAAACCTTTTAAAGACTCATGAGAAGTTACGCTTTGAAAAGCTCAACCTTGAGCAAGAGCATGGGTTCTTAAAAGCAATCAATGATGACCTTCGCAAGAAAAGTTCTTCTTACATTGCCAAGCGTTTAATCTTGTCTACTTACATGCCACAAGTTAAATCTAGCAACAAGAGTAAGAAAGATTCTTCCTCTAGTAGTAACAACAATCATGTTAAATGTTGTTGCTTCTAGTAGTTCTCTTGATTCCACTAATGATTCTCTTAGCCAAGTTACACTTGAGCAAGAAATTAGCTTATTGAAGGGAATTATAGATAAAGGTGTTTACAAGAGCCTTGCCGGGAGTAAGCAATTTGAGGAAATTGTATGCAAGCAAGGAAGGCACCGGAAGAATCAAGGTATTGGTTTTGAACGAAAGTTCAATGCCAATGGAGTTGAGTGGGAAGAAGATCAATACCCCAAGACAAAGTTTGTTCCTCAACAAGAGAAGTATGATCCTTCTTCTTTCCAAGGGACACAAGCTCAAGATGATCTTCCACCACAAGACCACAAGCAAAATGGCAAGGACAAGCTTCAAGAGGAGATTGATGCATTTGAAGAAGCTCCTAAGGCCTTGGTCAAGTGGGTTCCCAAGACTACATCAAGTTCTACTTCATCATGTACGACTACAACTCCAAGGATTCCCATCAAGATGATGTGGATCCCGAAGAAGAAGAACTAGAGAGTTCTTGAGGGTGACTCCACCAACATACTTCTCCGCCAACATACTTCACTCATATCATCTTGGCAAGAACAAGTGCAAACAACTTCCACATCTTGCACTAGTTGAAGGAGTCACAAACCCTCTTGTTGGTAACACTACAAAAAAATACACTTCTGTGATGATACATGTTTTTCACAGTAGGTCGCGTTTTCTGTCATGCATGTACATCCATGACAAATTGATGACACAATCAAGATAGTCATACCTGTGTTGTCGTAGAAGTGTTCCATGACATTGCCAAAATTATCATCACGGAAGTGTCCACTTCCATGACGATAAATCGCGCGTCACAGAAGTGCTTTCGTCAAGGGTGACCGACACGTGGCATCCACCGTTACGGAACGCCATTAAGCTATCGGGTCGGATTTTGGATCCGATAACCCGTTAACAGCCACGAGCAATGCCGATTTTCCACATGTAAAATTCTCATTGGCTGACGGATCCACGCGTCAGCTCCGCGTTGGCACAGGTGTCACTCATCCAACGGTCGAGATGGGCCTATGATATGTTGACACATGGACCGGCCCAAAAGTGGCCCACAAAGTTTAAATGGGCCGGCCCAACCGAAGGCCCATAAGATTTAGCGAATCGTAATGGGCCGGCCCAACTAAAGGCCTACAAAATTTAGTGGACCATAATGGGCCGGCCCAGCTAAAGGCCCACACGATTTTGCAGACCATAATGGGCCGGCCTAGCTAAAGGCCCACAAGATTTTGAGGACCACAATGGGCCAGCCCAGCTAAAGGCCCACAAGATTCTGCAGACCATAATGGGCCGGCCCAGCTAAAGGCCCAACATTCTCTGTCAAATCGGCTCGTCAACGGCCTGTCCTAAACTTGTCATCAACACGGCCCATGGTCACTTCTGGCCCGTTAACAGTCCGCTAAGTAATTGGGCCGAATTACGGCCCGATGTATTTCCGGCCTGTTAAAGGTCCGGCTTCATTTGGGCCCATTTACAGGCCATCAAAACTTTTGGCCCATAAACGACCGTGAAGGATTTGGGTCATATTCGGCCATGTCTGACATTCGGCCTGTTAGAGGCCCACTATAGCTTTGGGCCACTTTCGGCCTGTTGTCATTTTCGGCCTGTTAACGCCGGACGTAAACCATGGGCCATATGTGGCCCAACGTCATATCGGGCCCATTAACGGCCCATATAAAAATGATGATAATCTAGCCCGACCGAAGTTCCGGCCTGTTAAAGGCCTGTGTATTAGGTCGGCGCACTTACGGCTCGTCCGAATTTCGGCCTGTCTAAGATCCGCATCGCAAATGGGCCACCATTTCGGCTTGCTAAGTCTAGTGGGTTATTTGGCACAATCAGGGCCCAATCTCACTTTCGGTCAAGGCCCATGCTTTTTATGGGCTCGAGATATTTACACCTGTAAACGGCCTATTTTTACTCAGGGCCCAAATTATGTTTAGGCCTGTTAAAGGCCCACTATGGGCACATGCCTACCAGAAAAATATGAAAGCTTATGCTAATTTAGGCCGAGATATTTTTAGTGGGCTACATGCCAATTTCGGCCCGTAATCGTTTTTAGCCCAATTGGAATGGGCCCGACGAATGTTGGCATGTTGGGCTCCTACGAAGCTTTCGGCCGAATACATTACTAAGATAAACCTACACTATACAAAAATAGCGTCGTAATTACTGTAGCCTGAGGCAGCATCATAAATGTTGTATCACAACAAAATAAATTCCAACCATACAACAAAAGGCATGTTGGCATAAAGTTTACAGTCCTTCCAGATAAAAGCACCATCAGATGTATAGAAGCACCTATCATTTGACCTGAGTGCTAATGTTTCGGGCTGTAGAATCTGATGGAGCGGCATGATCTCCACTTTTTTCCGCCATTGCTCTTGAACAACGAAGCGAATGTCTGATAGTCTGGTTTCAAAACCATTCATATCTTGACGACATTTCTCAACCACTATTCTTGTGTCCAAAACAACGTCCATTAGGGATTGGACTTGTGTCTGGAGCACAGATATATCACTCTGTCTAGCAAGAAGGTTTTGTTCAGTAGGCGATTTGGACGAGTTACCTTGACAACCAACCCAGAATTACGTAGGAAGGTGCTTTTTGCACTATTAATGGAGAGATACTGATGCACTGAAACAAGAGGTGACATTGTGCCTGTAGTAGCCTCATCACCTTCAGGTGGTTGTGGCTGTTCAATCATTTGTTCCATAGCTTCCTGAAAGTTTGAACTTGTAGATTAGTGAGGGAGTCCTGGATTAGGGGGTGTTTGGATAGCCGGAATACATCTCCCGCCGGACTCCAGCACTATGAAGATACAAGATTGAAGACTCCGTCCCGTGTCCGGAAGGTTCTTTCCTTGGCGTAGAAGGCAAGCTAGGCGTGCGGATATTCAAGATCTCCTACCAATGTAACCGACTCTGTGTAACCCTAACCCTATCCGGTGTCTATATAAACCGAAGGGTTGTAGTCCGTAGGACAGAATCATCTTCATACACAATCAAACCATATGCTAGCTTCTAGGGTTTAGCCTCCTTGATCTCATGGTAGATCTACTCTTGTACTACCCATATCATCAATATTAATCTAGCAGGAGTAGGGTTTTACCTCCACCGAGAGGGCCCGAACCTGGGTAAAACAAAGTGTCCCCTGTCTCCTGTTACCATCCGACCTTGACACACAGTTCGGGACCCCCTACCCGAGATCCGCCGTTTTTGACACCGACACTGGTGCTTTCATTGACAGTTCCTCTGTGTCGTCACCTTTAGGTTCGATGGCTCCTTTGATCATCAACGGCGAGGAGGTCCAGGGTGAGACTTTTCTCCCCGGACAGATCTTCGTCTTCGGCGGCTTCGCTCTGCGAGCCAACTCGCTTGGCCATCTAGAGCAGATCGAAAGCTACGCCCCTGGCCATCAAGTCAGGTTTGGAAGCTTAAATTACACGGCGGATATCCGCGGAGACTTGATCTTCGACGGATTCGAGCCACAGCCAAGCGTGCCGCACTGTCGAGAAGGGCATGATATAGCTCTGCTCCCGAACAGTGTCCTGGAGGCCGCATACGCTCCGGCCCCGATCCTTGATTCGGAGCCCGCTGCGTTCGTCGAGGAAGAACGGTTGGACGTCACCTCAGGGGCTGCGACGTTAAAAGCGATCGAGCCGAACGCCAGTCCCGCACTCCGCGTTGCCCATGACTCCAAGGAGCCGGATTATTCTCCGAACTCCGGGCTTCCCAGGCCCCTCCCGATCGAATCTGATTGGGAGCCTATAATGGAGTTCACCGTCGCAGACATCTTTCAGTGCTCACCTTTTGGTGACATCCTGAATTCTCTCAAGTCTCTCTGTTTATTAGGAGAGCCCAGACCGGATTATGGTCTGCGAGGTTGGGATACGGACGATGAAGAAATTCAAAACCCACCCACCACCCACTTAATAGCCACTATCGACGATCTAACCGACATGCTCGACTTCGGCTCCGAAGACTTCGACGGTATGGACGACGAAGGAGGAGACGAACAACAACCAGCACCTAAAGGGCGCTGGACCGCCACCTCGTCATATGACATATACATGGTGGACGCTCCGAAAGACGGAGATGGCGACGGAACAGCGGTGGATGGCACCTCGAGAAAGCCTCCCAAACGCCGGCGTCAGCGGCACCGCTCTAAATCCCGCCAAAGCAAGAACGGTGATTCCGGCACGGGGGATAATTATACCCCGAATACCGCCGAAGAACACCAACCACAACAAGACTCAGCACGGGAAGATGGAGAATCCGGCCTTCATAAGGAAGCGGCAGAACAAGAGGTCGAGGACGATAACTACACGCCTCCCTCCGGAGACGAGGCAAGCCTCGACGATGATGGATTCGTCATACCATCAGACCGTGCCGAACAAGCGCGTTTTCAACGCAGGCTTATTGCCATGGCCAACAGCCTAAAGAAAAAGCAGCAACAGCTTAGGGCTGATCAAGATTTGCTAGCTGACAGATGGACAGACGTCCTTGCGACCGAAGAGTACGAACTCGGGCGCCACTCCGAAAATTACCCTAAGCGCAGGCCGCTCCCCCAATCAGAGGCGGAAGCAAATGACATGGCAGACCGGCCACCTCGCGGCCGCGACAGAGAGGCCCGTCGAAATTTCAAGCCAAACATGCCCCGGGGCCATTCGGCTAGGGCACAAGGAAACAAGCCAGACATGCGAGACGTACTGGAGGACAAAGCAAGGAGGACAAGATCAATCTATGGATCACGCGGACGCCCAACACGTGACGATTTTCAGTCCGGACACAATAACTCCGGCCGGGCCGAACTCAACAAGCACAGCTCTTCCGAGCTGCGTCGTGACGTAGCCCAATACAGGGGCGCCGCACACCCGTTATGTTTCACAGATGAAGTAATGGATCATCAAATACCAGAGGGTTTCAAACCCATCAACATCGAGTCATACGATGGTACGACAGATCCGGCAGTTTGGATCGAGGATTATCTCCTTCACATCCATATGGCACGCGGCGACGACCTGCACGCCATCAAATATCTCCCACTCAAGATTAAGGGACCAGCTCGGCATTGGCTTAATAGCTTTCCAGCAAATTCAATTGGTTCTTGGGAAGACCTGGAAGCCGCATTCCTTGACAACTTCCAGGGCACTTATGTGCGACCACCGGACGCTGATGACCTAAGCCACATAATTCAGCAGCCAGACGAATCGGCCAGGCAATTCTGGACACGGTTCCTAACAAAGAAAAATCAGATAGTCGACTGTCCGGACGCAGAGGCCCTAGCGGCCTTCAAGCATAATATCCGCGACGAATGGCTTGCCCGGCACCTAGGACAGGAAAAGCCGAAAACCATGGCAGCCCTCACGACACTCATGACCCGCTTTTGCGCGGGCGAAGACAGCTGGCTAGCTCGTAGCAACAACTTATTAAAGAAGACTGGTAATCCGGATACCAAGGACAAAAATGGCAGGTCACGCCGAAACAATCAAAAGCGCCGCGTTTGCAGCGACAGCAATGAGGATACGGCAGTAAATGCCGGATTCAGAGGCTATAAATCCGGTCAGCGGAAACAGCCATCTAAAAAGAATAACCAGGGCCCGTCCAGTTTGGACCGGATACTCGACCGCTCGTGCCAGATTCATGGCACCCCCGAAACGCCAGCCAATCACACCAACAGAGATTGTTGGGTGTTCAAGCAGGCAGGCAAGTTAAGAGCCGAACATAAAAACAAGGGGCTAGACAGTGATGACGAGCAAGAGCCCAGGCCGCCGAACAACAAAGGAGAGAAGGGGTTTCCCCTACAAGTGCGGATGGTGAACATGATATACGCAACCCATATTCCTAAGAAGGAAAGGAAGCGTGCGCTACGGGACGTGTACGCGATGGAGCCAGTCGTCCTAATGTTCAATCCTTGGTCTTCTTGCCCGATCACTTTTGATCGAAGGGACCACCCCACTAGTATCCGTCACGGGGGCTTTGCCACACTGGTCCTCGATCCAATCGTCGACGGATTTCATCTTACAAGAGTCCTCATGGATGACAGTAGTAGCCTGAACCTGCTTTACCAGGATACAATGCGGAAAATGGGCATAGATCCATCAAGGATCAAGCCCACAAGGACGACCTTTAAAGGCGTCATCCCAGGTGTAGTGGCCAATTGCACAGGCTCGATAACACTTGATGTGGTCTTCGGATCTCCGGATAATTTCCGAAGCGAAGAGTTAATCTTCGATATAGTTCCATTCCGCAGTGGTTATAACGCCCTGCTCGGACGAACTGCATTTGCTAAATTCAATGCGGTTCCGCACTACGCATATCTCAAGCTCAAGATGCCAGGCCCTCGAGGAGTAATTACGGTCAGTGGAAACACCGAACGCTCCATCACAACGGAGCAGCACACGGCGGCCCTCGCAGCGGAAGTACAAAGTAGCCTCTCAAGGCAACTCTCCAGTCCGGCCGCTAAAACGCCGGACAATGCAAAGCGCGCCAGGAGTAACCTGCAACAAGACCACTTGGCATGTTTGGAGCATGCGTAGCAATACGGCCCCGACCCCAGCCATCGCAGCATCGCGAAGCTAGTACCTCGAGTACACAGTTATGCCCTTAAAATTCCATGGGCATAGGGGAAGGAGGCATTTTAACGGCATGCCTACAATACGGCCTTGAATGTACTAGGGGTTGTCGGATTTTTTCTTTTTCTCTTTTTTACTTTCAGGACTCCACATTCCGGATGACCTGTTCGGCCTTGTTGCCGCACAGACGATACAAGGCCTAGGAGAGCAGACAAAGCTACGCCGCACTACGGAACTCTCAGATGAATGTCGTACGGTGCCCGTCCAGGACATGGCACAGCGGAGACACAGGCGCAGACGTGCAGTAGGGACCCGCCTAAAGGATTCTTTTTAGATTAAGGCCTTGCGTAAACCTTTTTTACTGTCTCTTGCTGTTATACGTCCCCTGGTTCATTTTACCATAACCAAGGAGGAGACTGGCGTCTTGGCATGTGGCCACGCCAGGATTATTGCTCGTACCTGGACACGAAGGGTTTTTTTCTTTCTTTTTATATAAAAGGGGGAGGGTGTTGTTCCGCACACGCCCACAAAGACCGAACACCTTAGGGAGTGTTCGGCGTCGCGAGTTTTGGCACTATATGCATCAGCTCCGAGTCATGATTTTGGTCACATGCTGGGTTGCCCGGCTCCTGTGTTCGGCCACCTTATGTTCCGTTCTGTCGGCTAAGGTAGCTCCAGGAGAACTACTGCGATTGCGCCCCGGTTCGACCGGGCGAGCGCCTCAGTAGAGAAAGCCGAAAACCGACTGTCATGATGTAGCGAGAGACTGGTCGCCACTCGATGACTCATAGGGGTTTATCGAACTCCTCCATTTTGACGAAGGGCCGCTTCCCGGTCAGGCTAGCATGCGTCCCGAATTCGGATGAGCGCAGTCGCCATTCCTGGGCTACCTAAAGAGTCCCATTGTCAAGCTCCTATGGCTAAGTGAAAGTGTTAAAGCATTATAGTCCGGATTGCCTAGCCCGCTGCGCTATCACCTCCTTTGTAGGACCAAGACGTTGGGTTAAGTGTGATATTGCGTTTTCAGCGTGCAACCCCGCACTATGTGCGTGGGGGCTGAAGCCAACGGCTGCAATCTTTCAGAATTTATATATATTGAAACGGCCGCACAAGAGAGGTTTTATTACTTGAAGGCACAAGTCTAAAATACGCCGTCTATAAAAATACTGATCTATGATTACATATGCTGTCATAACGCAGCATCTTTCGAACACTGCGTCTCAATTATACGAGCGCCCGCGAGGACCTCCTCAAAAAAGTGTTCGGCAGGATTTCGGCCTTCAGCCGAATCACGAGACGCAACAGTGGTAGGATCCATATCTGCCCAATATGTCTTAACTCGGGCAAGAGCTAGCCGAGCACCCTCTGTGCACGCTGACCTCTTCAAAGCTTCTACTCGAGGCACCACATCAAGAAATTGCTGCACCAAGCTAAAATAGCTTGTCGGTTTCGATCCGCCTGGGCATAAGCGATCCATGGCATACGTCATGGCGAGTCCGGACAATCTATTCAGCTCGGCCCATTGGGCCAGGCGATCTTTCACCGCAAGTGGACGCCTTGGATCGGTGAACTGCGACCAGAAGAGTTTTTCCACTTCATGATTCTCCTTATCCTGAAAGTGTCTGGTCGCATCGGCAGCACTAGCCACCAAGTCCAGGTAGATGTCCTTCACACTCCACGCTCGGTCCAACAGGGCAAACCTCGAATCACAAAATTGTCTCCGCAGCAAGAAGGGCTTTCCATCCGCAATCAGTCCGGCTTGACGTAGCTCTTCCTTTGTCGCTCTCACCACAGAGCGGGCGTCCTTGAGGTCAGCAACGGCTTTCTCCAAATCCGTCTTCCTGGCTCGTCCTTCCTCCTCAAGATATCTGCAACGGTCAGTAACACTTTTCAACTCTATGGCAATATTAGCCATCTCATCCCTGCTTCGGCAATGGGCAGCCTGTTCGGCTCGCAGCTCTTCACGGGCTCTCAAGGCAGCCGCATCGCTTCTTCTGGCTTGGCTCTTCGCTTTGGCGACTTCGGCCCTAAGCCCTTCCACGGCTGCCGCACCATCTGCATGAAGTATACACACGGTAAGATTTTGACCTAGATCTCCTCTTACTAACAATCGCCATGAAAAATCAATACCTTGAGCATCATCAAGCCGCTGGTTAACCAGCGCGATGTCGGCCTCTGTCTCGTCAAGTTGCCGTTTCATTTCGGCAAAATCTTGAGTCCGGCTCGACCCCGGACAATTAGCCGCCTACATATACAGCCGCCATTTTAAGGACCTGGGATTAAGAACCTCTGCTTGCCGCACATCTTTGCGCCACACAGAGTCTCAGAGGCTACTATCTACACAGGACGCATGTTATTATGCGTAATTAACACTAATGTCCGTTATTTAAAACATACCTCAAAACCCGCCAATAAACTCTTGACGGCCTCGTTCAGTCCGCCTCCCGCGGCTGCAATTTTTTCAACCACCGTGTGCATCAACACACGATGCTCCTATGAAATAGAAGCTCGGCCCACCAGAACCTTTAGCTCCCCCGGCCGAACACCAGTCGGCGCCGGACTCGTCCCACGGCCCTCTTCGGAGGCCGGGCACGGAGAGCCTTGTGGGGTCATGTGATCGTCTTCTGCCTCTGGCAAATTCGGAGAGATCCTCTGTGATTACACTTCGACGTCGTCCGCCTTGTCAGGCGATGCAGAAAGAGGAGGCATTCCGCTCTCCATCATCTCCGGAAGGAGATCCCCCGACGATGAGTTCTGCTGTGAGGGGTCGAGGTCCGAACTACAAGGCAAAGTTTCGGTCAAACACTTTTCAGATATAAAGCAAGGATTTCTCTTAAGAATAATTCCTTTTCTACTTACGGCTCGTTGGGGAACCGCTCCCCTTGTGGACTCAATTCGGCCGAGGGGCTCCTCGGCGACGGGTCCTCTGACATGGATTCTTTCCCCCGTTTTGAAGCTTGGACTTCCGGGTCGTCAGTGGTGGCCCTCTTCTTTCCCCTAGGAGGGGAACTTTCAATTCCCCCCTTCAGAGTAGCCTCTCTCGAAGAGGCCATGGTTTCCTTGTCGGTCCCCTTATCTCCCTCCAAAGGCACTACCTCCAGCACCCTGACTAGCACGGGATCCAGCCTGGTTTCGGGAAGGGGAGCCGGACACCGGATCAGCTTAGCCTTTGCTATCCACTCCTGCTTGAAGGAGGAAATGCTGTTAAAAAGCGAGTAAAACTATGCGGATAGAAGGTCCGAACACAAGGTCACCTACCTGAGTATCCGGGCGATTGCGGCTTAGGCCAGCATCCTTGATCAGGTCCGGACTCGCTTCTTGCGATCCGAAGAACAGTTTATGCATCTCCTTAGGCATTACGCCCATAAAATTTCGGAGAACTCGTGGTCCCTCTGGGTTGAACTCCCATAAGCGAAGGGGGCGACGTTGGCCGGGCATTGTCCGGCGAATCAGCATGACTTGTGTCAGCTTGACCAGGTTGAGGCCTCCTTCCAGGAGATCCTTAATGCGACCCTATAGCAGAGGAACATCTTTGGGCAAACCCCGATCTAATTCCATATTGATCCACGATGCTAACCGTGGTGGGGGACCCGAGCGAAAGGCCGGAGGCGCCACCCACGTGGTGCCCTGAGGAGCGGTAATGTAGAACCACTCCCGTTGCCATAAGCCGAGCTCTTCTTGAAGAGCGCCTTCGGGCCAAGGAGTGTCGGCTTTTCTTTTTATAGTGGCACCTCCGCACTCTGCGTGGCGCCCCTCGATTATCTTCGGTTCTACTTTGAAGGTCTTGAGCCATAGCCCGAAGTGAGGGGTAACATGGAGGAATGCTTCACACATAACTATGAAAGAGGAGATGTGGAGGATGGACTCCGGAGCTAGGTCATGAAATTCCAGCCCGTAATAGAACATCAGCCCCCTTACAAAAGGATCCATTGGGAAGCCTAATCCACGGAGGAAGTGGGAGATGAATACTACGCTCTCGCCTGGCTGAGGGCTGGGGATCGCTTGTCCTTGAACAGGCAGCCTGTGCGGAATCTCGCTGGTCAGAAATCTAGCTTCCCTCAACTTTGATACATCCTCCTCCGTGACAGAGGAGGGCATCCATCGACCCTGAAGATCAGAACCGGACATTGTTGAAGGTTCGGCGTGCCTGGGATCTGGGAGCCTAGGGTGTTGGAACTCAAGGCGACAGGCGAGCTCGTTTTGGGAATAGAAGAGGGGATGGGGCCTTGGTCTCTTTATAAGAGGCGGAATACCAAGAGCCCTCCCCGTAACCGTCTTGGACTAGCCTTGAGTTAGGAAGGACGTGCTAACAGGCACGTTTGGGTTACCCACGTCCGTATTAATGAGAATCCCGTTAGAAGGGGCGCACGATCTCTGCTTCGATAAGACGTGCCAAGGAAACCGCCTCGTTAAACGTGTAGCGGTGGAACAGTAAAAATATTCCGTACAGAAGGCTTGGCCGCAGTGTTATGATGCACCACGGGATACGTCAGCAGATTTGATTTGTGTTAATATTATTCTCTATATGGCAATACGTGGAAAACTTGTTTTGCAGAGCCGGACACTTTTTTGGTGTTATTCATCTTCTTGAAGAACTTGGAGGAGGAACCCTCCTTGCAATGCCGAAGACAATTTGCGCGCCGGACTAGTCGTCATTGAAGCCAGGTTCAGGGGCTACTGAGGGAGTCCTGGATTAGGGGGTGTTCGGATAGCCGAACTACATCTCCCGCCGGACTCCAGGACTATGAAGATACAAGATTGAAGACTTTGTCCCGTGTCCGGAAGGTTCTTTCCTTGGCGTAGAAGGCAAGCTAGGTGTGCGGATATTCAAGATCTCCTACCAATGTAACCGACTCTGTGTAACCCTAACCCTATCCGGTGTCTATATAAACCGGAGGGTTGTAGTCCGTAGGACAGAATCATCTTCATACACAATCAAACCATAGGCTAGCTTCTAGGGTTTAGCCTCCTTGATCTCGTGGTAGATCTACTCTTGTACTACCCATATCATCAATATTAATCTAGCAGGAGTAGGGTTTTACCTCCACCGAGAGGGCCCGAACCTGGGTAAAACAAAGTGTCCCCTGTCTCCTGTTACCATCCGACCTTGACGCACAGTTCGGGACCCCCTACCCGAGATCCGCCGGTTTTGACACCGACAATTAGTGTACCGGATAAGTTACTAATGAGACAAAAACAAACAAAGCAGGTTAACCATTTATACATAACTTATTTTGGTGAACTACTGTAATACATTAGCATGTATTGTAGTGCCAACTACATAATAAAATCACTTTTGGAACATATGCCCATGTAGCATGCCTACTGTATTGTCTATTTCCTCACATTCGTTGACATCTAAGGATAAATAGACATGGTTTAAAGTAGGATGAACATAGAATGACATCATTCATATCATGGGCAAACAGATATAAAACAAACATGTTATTTTATCATTGTGTGCGCACGTGAACATAACAACTAGATTACTGATCAAGACCAAAAGAATATCCTTCGTCTCTTTTAAACCATGTAAGGTGAAATGATACGTTAAGTCAACTATGAATAAAAGTGAACAGAGTAAGTGACATTGGTTGCAAACCAAGTAGTTAAATGAACACATCACAGTACCAATCAGTTCAAGGTAGGATGAGTAAGGACTTACAACAACGGCTTGAACTGGTGTGCTCATGCCCTTCATTTTGCTGGTGTGGCAATCCTTGAAGATTTGCACTGTATTCGGTTCAGGTTCTTTTTGGTCCGCACGAGCTTTCCTCTGTATTTGGAACAAGTCAATATAGATACGATAATATGGCACAAAAAAAGAAGGAAGTAGCAGCTATTTACAAGAGCCTCGCAGTGTGCAATATAGCTACGAGATCCTGTTGTCTATTGGAATTTCACTTTAGAACGGTTGGTTTTGTTCTTCAAACAGTTAGCCTGGAAGAAGATACACTTGTAAGGCACATACATAAATACAAGTTCAATATGTGGTTTGATCAAATACATATAGCCTACCTGATACTTTGGATTAAACTAGTGTTTAACAAGGGATATCCAGTCTTCATCTGTAATATATTCCACTGGAGATGTTTGGGCGATTTCATTGTTAGCCTTGCATTCAAAGTGAGATTTTCTAAGGTGGTACCGATGTTGTCACAGAGCAGACTAAAAAACATGAGTGCATGCGTGTTTAGTTGCATAATCTTTCGGATCCAACTTGAACCTCATCTGTTGAAAAAAGAATGTGAGTCTTATTAGGAGGAAGCTAGAAAGTATGGGACAGAGCAAGACAATATTACTAATTACGATGAATACCATTACTTACGGATAAATGGTCAAGGAAGGTGTTAAACTAGGTATTGTCTTTCTCATTCCTGTACTGGATCCATGTTGGGAGGATACGTGCATGACACCTAACGGCAACGGCTGTCTCTGATACTAACTTGGCTGACTCTGTAGCATCACGTGGCCTTTTTAAACCTGCCTCAAAATGGATCTCCATTCTTCCTCCTTTAGATTTTGTTAAAGCATTATCCCATTCTTCCACCTTTGGCTGATGTCTGTTTCCGCTTGCGCCGTGGTTCTAGTTCAACAACGAATATGAAAAGTGTTAGTGTACATCAAACTGTGAGAGTACATATAAAGGAGCATGCAACTGCAAGTTGGCTCGGTCAGGTACCGTCTTGGTGTTGATGCTCATGAGGTTCATCTGATCTTGCCAAGTCCTGTTATGTCAGCAGTGCTTTAGAAGTAGTGTTAGGTGTGAAGGCAGCTTGGGAACTGGCCAGCTCCGGAGCAAACGAACGAGTAACTGGTTGAGATGATGGTACAGTTGAAGCGGATGCTGCAGCTGGTGGAGCAGGTGATACTGTGTTTGTAGATTTAGCTGGTGGACTTGGACCTTCTACGTACCACCAGAATCTCGACGGCAGAACCTTTTCCATTTCACCCGACGAGTAACAACACTCCCTACTATATTATTTTCCTTGCTCTTTTTTGACTTTGCCATGTCAAGCTGTACCCACAACACAAAAGAATAAAATCACTCTTCAGAAATCATTGATGCATGATACAGACAAGCAATACTTTGATGTAAGACAACCGTATGGGAATGGAATATGTAAGAAAAACAGGACGGCATGACATATTCACAACTACGATGTGCAAACTAAGCAGAAGGATTTTCTAGAAAATAGAAGTAATGCAAGCTCGACACCATATGAAAGATGCAACCAATATTACTCTGACAAGTTAAATGTGTCTTGTCATAAGTGGCAATTCGAAAAATTAGAAGCATTACAATGTAGAAATCAATGCAAGATGCAACCACTATCAAACTGCCATGTTAAAAGCGTCCAATCATGAGTGACTGATGCGGGATACACAACAGCAGTACTTTCATGTAAGAACATGGTATGATAGATAGATGAAGTGTATTCTAGACACAGAAAGCCATGTCATATGCTCATGTATAACGTATAAACTCAACAGGTGCAATTTAATCAAAATAGAAGAAATACAGGCTAGATAACATATGCAACATGAAACCAATTATCACACTGTCAACTTAGAGCAAGCACCTTTGATGGTGGAGTACGGGACATGAACTCATCATGTAGACTTGGGACTTCAACTTCATTAGCAGTAGCAGTGTCAAATCTAGGGAGTCTCTGTTTGCGTCGGTGCGGATGACCACCAACATCCCCTAACTTACTCTTTTCCTTCCTATTTTCTGATATTGCCTTATGAAGTCAAAACCACAAGAAGATGAATAAAATTAGCTCTGCATAACTGGTTGATGCATGATACAGACGAACACTACTTTGATGTAAGGCAAGCGCAGGATACGAGGATGGAATATATGCAAAAAAGACATCGTTTCATATTCACACGTACGATAGGAGGATGGAATATGTATGAAAAAACAGTAAGCGGAAGACATTTCAACAAAATTAGATGAAATGAAAGCTAGGCACCATATGAACATGCAACCAATATCACTCTATCAGTTAAAAAGTGTCTCGTCGTAAGTGCCATTTCAAGAAATTAGAAGCAGTACAAGCTATAAGACAATGCAAGATGCAACCTACATCACAGTCCCAAGTTAAATGTGTCTTATGGTTAAGTGATCGTTGCAGGTATAAGTTGTAAGCTACGCAGATGCAATTCAACATAATCAGAAGCAGTACAAACTAGACATCATACGGAAAACGGAACCACGTATAACAGTTCCAAGTAAGAGCAATCACCTGTGATGGTGGAGTAGGGGAGATGTGCTCATCATGTACACGTATGTTCTAGAAACAGGAACACGTGTCATATTCACAGGCATTATGTGTAAAGTAAGCAGATGCAATTCAAGTTAGAAGCAATACAAGCTAGACATCATACACAACATGCAACCACATATAATAGTGTCAAGTTAGAGCAAGCACCTGTGATGGTGGAGTAGGGGAGATGTGCTCATCATCTACACAGCTACGTTGACTGTCCAGCCTTGTGTTGTCTTGCGAATCTTGTTGGGAGGATGGCAGAGTAGAATCTATAGAGACACCCTGTTTGAGTTGCTCCGAAGGACTACCATCATCAACTGTCGGACTAATTTCCTTCAGTTGTAATGATTTTGCATTGTGAAGTCAAACCGATAAGAAAAGGGAATAAAATTCGCTCTTCAGAACTCATTCATGCATGATACTGACGAACACTAATCGGATGAAAGGCAAACACATGATGCGAGGTTGGAATATGTATGAAAAACAGGATGGTGTGACATATTCACACCTATGATGTGGTAACTAAGCAGAAGGCATTTCAACAAATTAGAAGCACTGCAAGCTAGACACCATATGAAAGATGCAACGAATATCACTCTGCCAAGTTCAAACTGGATGGCGTTTCACCAAATTAGAAGCAGTACATGCTAGAAATCATATGCAAGACACAACCAATACCACAGTGGCGACTTAAAGGTGCCTTATCATAAGTGACTGATGCAGGATATGCAAGAATAGTAGTCTGATGTAGAAACAGGAACACATGTCCTATTCACAGGCATTATGTGTAAAGTAAGCAGATGCAATTCTGCAAAGTTAGAAGCAATACAAGCTAGACATCATACGCAACATGCAACCACATATAATAGTGCCAAGTTAGAGCAAGTACCTGTGATGGTGGAGTAGGGGAGATGTGCTCATCATCTACAAATCTACGTTGACTGTCTAGCCTTGTGTTGTCTTGCGAATCTTGTTGGGAGGATGGCGGAGTAGAATCTATAGAGAACCTCCGTTTCAGTTGCTCGGAAGGACCACCATCATCCAATGCCTTGCCAATTTCCTTCAGCTTTATTGATTTTGCATTGTGAGGTCATACCGACAAGAAAAAGGAATATCATTTGCTCTTCAGAACTCATTCATGCATGATACTGATGAACACTACTCTGATGAAAGGCAAAGTCATGATACGAGGATGGAATATGTACGAAAAAATGGACGGCTTGACATATTCACACCTATGATGTGGTAACTAAGCAGAAGGCACTTCAACAAATTAGAAACACTACAAGACACCATATGGAAGGTGCAATCAATATCACTCTGCCAAGTTAAAACTGTCTCATCATAGGTGGCGTTCATCAAACTAGAAGCAATACATGCTAGAAATCATATTTAAGACGCAAACCAATATCACACTGCCAACTTAAAGGTGTCCCATCATAAGTGACTAATGTAGGATACACAAGAAGAGTAGTTTCATGTAAGAACATGGTGTGATAGACAGATATAGCATGTACCAAAAACAGGAAAGCGTGTCATATTCACATGTATCATGTGTAAGCTAAGCAGATGCAGTTTACACTAATTAGGAGCAATACAAGCTAGACACCATATGCAACATGCAACCAGATATCACACTGCCAAGTTAGAGCAAGCACCTTGGATGGTGGAGTAGGGGAGCGGAGACTTGGACCTTGTAATGCACTATCAGTACAAGGAGAATCGGTACAGATGCTCCGTTTACGTTGATGTAGAGGACCACCATCATCGCCTTCCTTACTCTTTTCCTTCCTCTTTCTTGATTTTGCCTTGTCAAGTCAAACCCACAAGATAAAGGAATAAAATTTGCTCTTCAGAACTCATTGATGCATGATACTAAGGAACACTACTTTCATGTAAGGCAGCCACATGATAGGAGGATGGAATATGTATGAAAAACAGGACGGCATGACATATTGACATGTATGATGTATAAAGTGTAAACTAAGCACAAGGTGCTTGAACTTGTTAGAATCGATGCAAGCTAGAAACCATAAGAAAGATGAAACCAATATCACTCTGCCAAATTAAAAGGGTGCCCTAACAAATGTATTTGACCAAATTAGAAGCAATACATGACAAGATGCTAGAAATAATATGCAATATGCAACGAATAAAGGTGACTCATCGTAAGTGATTGATGCAGGATACAGAAGAGAGGTAGTTTCATGTAAGAACAAGGTTAACACATAGATGTAGTGTGTACCAAAAATAGGAAGGCATGTCATATTCACAGGTATAGTGTGTAAACTAAGCATATGCAATTTACCCTAATTATAAGCATTACAAGCTAGACACCGTATGCAACACGCAACCACATATCACACTGCGAAGTTAGAGCAAGCACCTGTGATGGTGGTGTAGGGGAAGTGCGGTCTTCAGGTACAGTGCTACGTTCAATATCTTCATTTAGGCTTGCTGTTTCTTGAGAATCATGTGGAGAGGATGAAATTGCATTCTTTATAAGAGTATTGTGTCTCATATTAACCCACGCGTGTGACTGTCTCATCATAAGCGATAGACGCAAGATAAACAAGAACAGTAGTTTGATGTAAGAACATGGTGTGATAGGCAGATGTAGTATGTACCAAAAACACGAAGGCGTGTCATATTCACATGTATAATGTGTAAGCTAAGGAGATGCAATTTAAAAAATTAGGAGCATTGATGAGGGATACACAAGAAAAGTAGTTTGATGTAAGAACATGGTTAATACAAAGACGTAGTATGTACCAAAAACAGGAAGGCATGTCATATTCACAGGTATAATGTGTTAACTAAGCAGATGCAATTTACCCTGATTAGAAGCATTACAAGGTAGACACCATATGCAACATGCAACCACATATCACACTGCCAAGTAAGAGCAAGCACCTGCGATGGTGGTGTGGGGGAATTGCGGCGATCAACTAGAGAGCTACGTTGACTATCTTCATTTAGCCTTGCTGTTTCTTGAGAATCATGTGGGGAGGATGACACTGCACTCTTTAAACGAGTAGGGCATCTCACAGTAACCCACTCGGGTGACTATCTCATCATAAGTGATTGATGAGGGATACGAAAGAGCATTAGTTTGATGTACGAACATGGTTAATAGACATATGTGGTATGTATCAAAAATAGGAAGGCATGTCATTATCATAGGTATAGTGTGTAAAGTAAGAAGATGCAATTTAACCAAATTGGAAGCAATACAAGCTAGACACCATATGCAACATGCAAGCACATTTGACAGCGCGAAGTTAAAGCAAGCTCCTGGGATGGTTGTGTGTGGCAATTGAGATCATCAATTGCAGAGCTACGTTTACTGTCTCCAACTGCTGACACTGCACCCATTAGAGCGCTGAAAAACTTAGTGATTATCTTCGAATTACACTAGAGCGACTTCTGTCTTTTCTTTTCTGCATGCATCAACACTGCGTCAGAGTCTGAAATACCCATGCATAAAAAAATAGTGTGAGTATGGGTAAAGTGTGTGCACAATTAGTACAGTGTAAAGGTAGCAAATAGTAGGTCGGTGAGAAATAAATTACACGAGACATATGATAGCTCTACAACATGCATGGCACACTAAATTACTACAGGATTGTATGAAAATAACAGTCGACTGAAAGCAAATAGGTCAGTCCATTTTTTCTGCACCGTCCGATGTACAAAGAACGGGTAGATCGCCTACATCTACCTCCAGCAAGTCAGTGTTGACGATATTCCACGAAACGCCAGCGACCACCTGCCCAGTATTCCTCCCCTGCCTGTGCCCTCCCCTCGACCTCACTGCACCGCCGTGCTTGGCACCACCCGGCCATCCATTCAAGCCCCGCCGACCTCCAGATCGGGCGCAAGCAGCTCCTACGCCCACACCCCTATGATAGACACCGATGCGACGCTTCCTCGGGGAATATACGGACTAGGTGCTCCGCGCGCCTAAGCGGGTGTTGCTTCTTTTAATTGCGGTTCGACTGACCCTGAAATGAAATCCAGGCAGGCTACTGACCTCTAGCAAAGGTCAAATAGTAAAAGGGAGGAAACCTTGTGCATTTAGTATCATGAAGAAGATGCAGTAAGAAGCGCTCAACTAGTTTATTTCGCGGGATGAATACGGTGTGAGCGGAGACGTAAGATTTGCACGAATAAGGGAAGAGGAGTAACTCTTTCTGCTGGCAGTGCTGTGTCCTCCTTCTGTTTTTCCCACGATATTCTTGTTGTTCACCGGAAACCAGAAGTTGTGGAGGACGGTGCAGCCTTGGACGATCCCATGGCCAAGTTGTTGAGTGTGGTGCGGTGGTCGTCTGTCGACGGTGGGGAAGCAGATCCGAGGCGGCGAACAATGGCGTAGCGGGAACAGCTCCGGTGCGGTGGACAGTTGCGACAGTGGTTCCGCAGGAGTGAGGCACAGGATGACGTGGTCGGAGTGGTTCTGGTACGACGCACATCGGCGTCGGTGTCGTGGAGGCAGCTCTGCCTCGGCTTCAGCTGCTAAGTCCTTGAGGGCGTTGCGGTTGCGGTTGCATTGGACGACGACGTCGGGGTACCGGCTCCGGCGTGATGGAGGAGGGCGGCGGTGGATTGGCCGCTATGGGGTGGAGGACGGAGGAGGCTGGGGTTTCGCGGCTGGTGGAGAGGGCGTTTTCGCGCCCACGGAGTATGAATGGGGAAACGGAGGGAGGCGGGGAACTAAGGGGGAACAATGTTTCGGTTTGAGATGCGCTTGTTTGAAATTTGGGGAAAGTTACAAACTTTGCCCCCATCTAAAATTTCGGACATATTGCGGGTTGGGGGTAGGACAGTCATTTTAGGTGTCCCAAATGTGGGCAGGATAGATTTCGGTTGAGCGCATGGGCATGTGCCCACGACGTATGAATGCTTCTCGGAGGCGGTTGAGACTGGCGTCTTGGTGAAGTTACAAACCTACCCCGGTTTAGACCTTTGGACATCGGGCCGATAGGCTACATGGGCCAGAGTCAGGACAGTAATTTCCTATGACCAAAACATTAGTCTCGCGCGGTTTCGGGTGACCAGAGGCCTATTTGGCGCTTCGTTCAATATTTGGGAGCAGAAGCATTAACATTTTCGGTTCTCTTGAATTGAACTTTCAAGATTTGTGAAACTTCACAAATCTTTACTCTTGAAAATCCTAAAGATACGATTATTTTGGAATGGAGGGGGTAAATTTGAATATACATTGTACACGAGTATATATATTAAAAAATATGCAACTTACGTCAGTTCATGCATGGTTCCAAATATAATCTCTTTGGTTGCAAAAAAAATTTAGATATGCATATGAATATATATAGCATGTTCAAACTCACAACAAAGATTGATGCCCCCTTTTACATCTGATTTACAAATGCCATTATCTCAGGTTCAAATAGATGAATGCACTTCCTATGAATTCGAATCTTTGAAACCCCCTTTATGTTGAATTCAACATGTATTCTATTTCGTAGCTAGCAATTTGGAATGTATCCATGCAAGTGACAAATGTATAAAGTGCTTCACACTAACAACATGGAGTGCACTAATTAATGTTTATATATGAATTGCAAAAGCATCCATTGCCTGTATTTCAAACCGCTCTCACTCTATGGATCGATAATATGAAATAAACACATGCACATGCTAGAATTCAATAGAGTATGGGTGTCTGATAGACCGATTTTCGTCCATACACAATTTGCAAAATTCATGATCTCATCCAAATATAATAATGCCATTTATATTTTAATTTAATGCGTAGAACCGCCTTTTACATGTAGATGCACTATGCCTCGCCCCGTTCTCACAAACGCGTTATATATCTCTCTATCTAACGCATAAGTGCACACACTTTATATGCATCAGCATTTCTCTTTCACACATGCTCACAATCTCTCTTAGGGTGTAGGGGTGTCTCACGCACATGCTCTCTCTGTTTCTCTCTCTCTCTCTCTCTCTTTCTGACTACTATGTACCACTCTTTTCACTAATCTCAGTTGGAAAACACTATTTCTCTCACATGCATATATACACATGCACGGTCTCTACTAGTCCTCTATACGCACATATATGTGCCTACGTGTCTCCCGCACGCACATTATCTTTAGGCCTCTCTCACACACATTGCCCCCCCGACACACCTCTCTCTTAGTAGTTGGCAGATATGATTTCATCATATCATTCGGTAGGATATCCCTGGCTGTTAGGCTGGATGGTAATACGAGGCAAAGTTTTACCCTAGTTCGTATCGGACCCTTGCAGTTGAAGAAAGAGCCTACTCCTTGTACTGTATATTAGTGATAGGGCTGTGTAGAAAGTACACGTGAATACCAGGCATTGTGTGTGTGTATACTATCGACAAACTAGCCCCCAAGCTTGTATAACATACTAAGGGCCTAGGGTTACAAATCATATATAGTCGGCTTATCACCAGTGGGGATAGAGTCCTCCGCGACTCTGGCAGCTTCGTGTTGTACGCAGAGTCCTCCACATGGGTCTTCGTATAACACGTCTCGGTCCAACCTATATGTGGTGCAGGATGGAACCGACCCATGTGACTTCATGTTGACCCACCACAACCAGAAATGATGTGCCCACCTCACCACACACGCAATCGGCCACTAAGAAAATAAGCATATACAATAGTACAACAGTATCTAGCTCACGATACATCTCCATATTTTGTTGATGACACTGACGGACTTTGCATTTGATGCGTGCTCTGTATTTTGTTGAGGACACTTACAGTCATTGTATTTGAAGCGAAAGCACGATATGGTCATTGGACTTCAGAATAAGCTCATCACGGTCACCACATACATTTTGTCGTGCTAACCAACATGTGGTTGGATGGTTAGAGGACAGTGGTTTCTCGAGCCCACCAAGGTTAAAGTCCCGGTGCTCGCATTTATCTTGTGTTAATTTCAGTATTTTCCGGCGATGTACCTTCAGTGGGAGGAGACGTTCCACTCGACTACGAGGCACCTATGGTGACTTCGTAAAATCTCAAGATCATATATGCTGGCCCACTCTCTCGAAGGTGCTCATAGGGGTAGGGTTCGCGCGTGTGCGCTTATAACGGTGAGTGCTTGCGCGTATATATGAGCCCTTGCGTCTGTACCATGTTAAAGAAATACATATCATGATTATACGGTCACTGGCTCACCCGTACAACTCCGTATTTTGTTGATGACACAATTAATTGACCAGTCAAACGTTCCACGCGGCGCAACTAGTGTTGCACCATCGGGGCGCGTAACTGTGGGGCCCACCTGTCTGCCCGTATATGAAAGAAAGAAATGGTAGTTTGAGTCTGTACTGTGTTAATGAAATAGGAGTACATTTTAGGGTGATCATATGGTCACTGGCTCACCATACAGCTCTGTAATTTGTTGATAACACGATCAATTGACCAGTTAAACGGTCCACATTCAGCAGTGCACATTACCATAGGGCCTACCCGTCAGCGCGTATATGAAGGACAGAAATGGTAATAAATTAGTGGTCGGTGGGTATTCGAAGTCGTGAGACCTCTGGTTGGCAGTCACCGGCGGTTGGGGGGGCGTACATTGGGCGGTGGGGTGGGGATCCCCGAAGAAAAAGCTCGGTGCGGGGGGGGGGGGGTGGTGGGGCTAGAGGGATGGCCGGTGCGGTGGCGGACCGGCGGTGGGGAGTGGTTTCGGGGAGGGCGGGCCGGCCGTGGGCGGCGGGGGCTGGCGGTTCGACCGGTGGTGGCATGCAGCTCAGGGGGGTAGAGTTTGATGATAAACTGGAGGCCCTTGATTTCGTATCCAACGGCTGGAAAATCTAATGACCAGAGATGAAAAAGTCAGTCGACTGACGTGTAGCCTCACCCTGCACATACACATGCACGCATGCAAGACACGCACGCATGTAGGCGTGCAACACTGACACGTACACACACACGCATGCTGGCGTGCAACACTGACACGTACACATGCACTCACGAACACATGCACGTACGCACCCATGCATGCAACACTGAAACGTACCCTTGCACGCACGCAACACTCGCACGCCTGCATGCACACAGCACAGGATGCAAGACACACGCTCAACCTATACGTGCATGCACCCTTTGTTAAGGACATGGATTGTTATGGGTATTAATCAATCTTATCTGTGATAAGCAGAACATTGATGTTTGCAGCGGTCTTTATGAGTCACAATGTATCGAACGTGCTATCAACATAGTAGGCTTATCTACATGAAAAAGATGACGTCACACTCAATGAACAATCATCGGTTTATGAAATGCCCGCTTCTGACCGCCCTGGCCCACCAAAGGCTCCTCTGCTGTGCGCTGCCTACGTTGGGTCACTGACATGCAGGCTATGCACCCAAAGAGCCCACACGTCAGGGGAAGAATGGCGCGGTGTCCTAGGTCAGAGTAGAGGGTGCCACTCGCGGCACGCCCGGCTGAACACGCCTCCGTGCCGCATTCAAACACCTCCATGAAACCCGCCCGTGTGGAAGCCGAGAAACACACTCTGGACACACGTCCGTTCATGACCGGGCCAGCGTTAAATGCAACACCGACCGAGCTCCTCCCGTCCGCCGCCTATTTAATCTCCTATTTAAATGAGGCCAAACGCCGGCCAAGAATCGCACACCTCCGCCGCTCCCCTATCTCCTCCACCATTTTGTCCACTCTTACATTGGCTTACGAAGAGTAGTTATTCCGCATCCAAGCCGGCTAGGTAGCCCGCCAGATACGAGCTATGCAGCTCACTGATCCGCCTCCCTCCCCTCGCCCGACGGAGCCAGTTGCCGCCCCAAGCCGGCGCGCGGTTTAGCAACTCGCCGCTCCAGGCCAGCTCGACGAGGAGCGGCGCACGGGCTTCGTTGCTGCCGTCCACGCCGCCGCCTCGTACCGCGTCTCCCGTTTCTGTGGCCGAGACTCCCATGACGGCGGCCACGCCATGCAAGGAGCCACAGAAGCCGGGTGCGCGGACAGCGACGAGTCGGTGGCCAGCGCCTCCCCGTCCGCCGCCATCAACGAGGAGAAGTAGAACACGGGAGGCCGCCGCCACTTGGGTCCCATGAAGGGCACCGCGGAGGCGATGCCGGCGTACACGACAGGTGTCTTGCCGGATCCTTTTGTTGCGAGGACCTTCGTGGACCCCGCATGGGCTCCACGGAAGAGGGGAATGTTAGGATGAACTTGAGCCGGTGTCGGCCATGGCGAAGTAGTGGCCGGTGATGAACTCAAACCGGTGTCGGCGATCATCATCTTCGGCACCAGCCAATGATATCAGTTGGGCAGTGGGGAAGCGAGCCGTCCTTTGCGCCGAAGCATATACCTCCGGGGCTCCCGGCAGTCCGGTGATCGAGCTGCCGGACATGAGGAACACAAATCGATCGGCGGGC
Source organism: Aegilops umbellulata (assembly GCA_032464435.1). Classification (NCBI taxonomy): domain Eukaryota; kingdom Viridiplantae; phylum Streptophyta; class Magnoliopsida; order Poales; family Poaceae; genus Aegilops; species Aegilops umbellulata. The sequence continues at coordinate 349,810,547 of CP136056.1, forward strand.
GACCATTAAGGCCAGGTATTATATACCTGTGTTGTCCAGAACTAGCACCGCGTAGTTCATTTGAATGTAATGAAATCTGTCATGTTTGTATGAAGATCCTGTATTTTATATGATTTCCGTCGTTGTTTATATGAAATATCAGTTTGTCTACGTGTTTGCGTGAATTTCGTCTGGTTGATTGAGTTGCTGTCATAATGTGTGCGGCTACGGTTGGATGGCGTAATTTGTGGGTCGCCGGTCGGTCTGCGGGCGGCTCGGGCGGCGTTGTGGGACAAAAAAACACAGCTCGTGCGAGCTCGTCTCCATCGTGCGCGCTGGAGGATGCATGACAACATGAGCACCTGAGCCATTCCTCATTCATTGGTGGCAAAGGCACCGGTGGACAAAAGGGTCGCCAATATTTTGGCTACCCCGGGCAAGATCCAAACAGCCCCTCCCAACAGATTCAAATCCCTCGTTTGTCGGGACCCCGATCCTAAGCCACATCGATCCAGCATGTAACACATCATATCCCTTTGCGGCCTCACGCACGGTACTCCCACGGGTGCCACCTTACCTGGACCGGGACCGTTTGCGCCTTTTGACTCACGTATATGATAGTGTCGCTAGCATCCATATGACAGAGAACCCGGGCCGACATGGCTAGTCGTGAACCCAAGGCGGCGCCAACCTATGAGGACAGGCATACATGAATCACATCGAGCATGTCGGTCATCAACGTATTTATCCGGGCTGTAGCACTGGGCTAACAGGACTCCGGATAACACCGCATGACATTTCCCCGAAGGGACAGACACAGGAACGACGTGAAACACATGCCGGCCAGACAAGTGTTCCGAGCAGTAGTGCTGGGCTAGCAGGACTCCGGTGAACCGGGCTGTAGCGGACTACTATCGCTCAGTAGCACTAGACTTACATTTCCCCATATGAAAGGCTGCCAAGGATAAACAACTAGATAGTCGGATCCCACACATAGCAATACACGTTACACGTACGCATAACATGCAAGTATGTGCTGTACAACATGGCATCACAACATAACGCAAACTCATATAGATAAAGCCCCAGAAGAGCCACATAGCATTAAATACAAACAGGGGTCACCTGACCCATCATTCAGAGCATACAAGCAACAAGCGGAAGCATTACATGTCTGAGTACAGACAACTACAAAAGAAAAAGGCTGAAAAGCCCGACTATCTACAAGACCCTTCCAAGGGTACAAGATCGTAGCTGAGGTAGCAAGCTAATCGTCGAAGTCCAAGCGGAAATACTAGAAAGACTGAAGTCTCCGCTGCAAAACATAAATAAAGCAAACATGAGTACAAAGGTACTCAGCAAGACTTACATCAGATCCTATCATAGATGCATTAGTATCAAGGAGGTACTGTGGGGTTTAGTTGCAGCAAGCCAGCTTTGACTCTGTGGCTATCCTATTCTACGACTGTTGGTAACTCTTTTGAAAAAGCGCACACGAGTCCACTAATCACCACATCAATACACTACTATGGATTCATCCCCGTCTCACTACGAGAAGGCCATCCATAGCACTCACACTTATCTTGAGCATTTTAGAGTATCCACTTCAAGTTGTCTATGTACCATGTAAGCATCCAAGAAGTCCATAACCGAGGACGCGGCTATTCGAATAGATCATGATAACCCTGCAGGGGTGTACTTCTTCACACACGCTCTCGCCACTTACCGCCCTGTACACGTCATGTACCTCGGCAACCTTCAAGCGGAAGCCGGGCGAGGGAGTCGGCCACGACCTGACTAACCACACAAGACTCTAGTCCAGGTTTATCGCCTATTCGGGTTCCATCCGCAAGGAGATCCGGCCGGGGTGTCGCTCACGGCCCCAAACGATGTGAGCAGGGTTCCCAAGCCCACCAACCGGGTGCCACTTGGTACACCGTGCCACCTGTGCCTAGTCTGTCCCGAGCCCACCCTGCCGGGTGCCACTCGGTAGAAAAATAGCACTACCTACAAACACCAGAAACTATTTGCGACTCCTGGGCAGAGATCAAGTTGGTTAATAAGTCGAGAGGGGCCGAGTTACCGGAACCCAATGTGTGGTAGTAGCTAGTCATTGGACAACATACACAGAACTCAGTGCTTAAGGACGGCTCCAATGAGACAACCCACCATGTACTCCTACATGGCCTCTCACCGCTACCTTTACCAAATCGTGTTCACACGCTTAACTCTCAGCATCAGAACATATCATATCCCTCCAATTCATTCCCAATGAATCAGACCCGACACAACTCTAAGCAATAGCAGGCATAGCATGGTAGAAGCACAACATGGCTCAATCAACTCCTACACATGCTAGTGGGTTTCAACTATTTACTGTGGCAATGACAGGTCATGCAGAGGAATGGGTTCAACTACCGCAGCATAAAGTAGCAGTTGAATCGTTGTTGTCCTAATGCAATAAAAAGAGAGCAGGAGCGAGAGTGGGATCATATCAGAATGAATAAGGGGGGTTTGCTTGCCTGGTAGATCAACAAGGGAGGCACTGCTTCACAGACAGGTACTCTGGAACGGTCTCCGGAGCAGGACCTATCGAGAAGGAACGGTGCCAACAATCAATACTCAAGCATATGCAACAATATGATGCATGAACATGGCATGAAGATGTGATGCTGTTTGAGCTAATGCAACTAGCATTCATTTGTTTGAGGTCCATTTTCACTAAAGGTTCAAATGCAACTCCAAGTAAGTTCTTATATATGCCATTCATATGTTTTCATCTATACAGCAGGTTTAACTTGGTTTTTCATGCATGAAACTTGTACAGATGGATAGCTTGCATTTTTCTGATGATTTTTCATATATAACTTGTTTCAAACTGAGCTACGGTTGAATTGATATGAATTTTAGAAGTTTATATCATTTTCTGGAATTTCCTGTTTAAAATTAAATCCAGAAAAATGAATAACTGCGTCAGCATTGCGTCATGCTTGCGTCAGCAAGTCAACAACGCTGACTGGGGTCAAACCTGACGTGTGGGGGCCACATGTCAGTGACACAGGGGCTAAACCCGGTCAAACCCGCACTGACTGGGGTTTGACCTGGCCCTGGGGCCCACGGTCAGTGGCTTTGGGTGGGTTTAAGTTGCGGGATTAGGCGCTAATGACGTGCCACGTCAGTCGCCGGAGTTTCGCCGGCGACGACCTCGAGCCACGGCCGAAGATCGCCGGAACGGGGCTGGGGCCACGGTTTGGCGCACGGAGGCCACCGGCGGGTAGCCCGTGCACGGGCGGATCCAGCCGCGCTCAGGGGAGGCCGTGGGAACGGCGGAGCTCGCCGGAGCAGAGCTCGCGGCGGCGGCCGGAGTCGGGCGCGAGCGGGATCGGCCTGCGGGGCACGGAGAGGCAGTGGAGAAGGGGGGGTTCGACGGCGGGGCTCACCGTGGAACCGGTGGAGTCTTCGGAGAGCTCGGGGAAGGCAGAACGCGAGCGGAATGGCGGGGGCGATCTCCGGCGGCCGGAGATGAAGACGGCGGCGATGGCAGCTCTCCAGGGCTTCCCGCGTCGCGTGTCTCGACGGGGAGGTAGCAGACGGCGGCGCGGAACTTGCAGACACAGAGAGAGAGCGAGGGGGAGGCGGTGGCCACGGCCACGGCATGCGGCAGCGACGGCAGCGCTTCGGCGCGGGGAGAGGGAGAGTTCCAGGGGAGGAGGGAGAATGGGAGAGAGCGAGAGAGGCGCGGGGCGTCGCGTGGCGACGTTCCAGACGTCCAGGCGAGGAGGGGAGGGGCAGGCAGGCAGCTGCCGTGGCGCGCATGCGCGCGGCGTGCGGCGACCACGCGCCCGGCGTCCTCCTGGCGCGGTGGAGACGACGACTGGCGCTGGCCAGTCGGCTGGGCCGGCCTGTTGGCCACTGGGCCAGGCCAGGGAGGTAAGTGCAGGTAAGTTCTTTTCTATTTTTGTTTTCTTTTCTATTTTTTTCTGACATTTGTTTGATTTAATAAAATGCTAAATCATTTTATTTACTCATGCCAACTTTTGCAGGGGCTAATGGTATTATTCCAGAGCTCCTCAATTACTGGCACAATTTTTGGATATATAAAACATATATATCATTAATATATCCAATGCAAATAATTATTGCATTAATTCCAAATGCCCAAAATAAATACCTATGATCTCCCAAAAATATTGGTTTGATTTTTATCTCTGCCCAATATTTTCAGAGAGAGACATGAACATTTCTTGGACCTTTTTGGAGAAATTTTTATTTGGGTCATTTCCAGAAAAGACTCTGAGGGTTTCACAAATCCCCATTTCAAAATTAAATGAAATTTAAACATGATGCACACATGACTAACTAGCCTTGAGCATACCAGAACTAGGGATGTGACAACTCGCCCCCACTCGAAAGAATCTCGTCCCGAGATTCAGGGGTCAACGGAAAGAAGGTGGGGTACTCCAGTCGAAGATGATCTTCACGCTCCCAAGTAGCTTCTCTCTCAGAATGATGAGACCACTGAACTTTGAGAAACTTGATGTTCTGACGTCGAGTAACACGCTCTGCTTGATCAAGAATGCGAACAGGGTACTCTCGATATGTGAGGTTATCTTGGAGATCAAGCGTTTCGTGGTCCACTCCGCGGATGGGATCCGAGAAGCAACGCCTAAGTTGAGAGACGTGGAAGACATCATGAACTCGAGAAAGATGTGAGGGTAGTTCCAACTGGTAGGCAACCTCTCCTCGTTTAGCGAGAATGCGAAAAGGACCAATGTAACGAGGAGCCAACTTGCCCTTGATACCGAAACGATGGGTACCCTTCAAAGGAGTAACCCGAAGGTAAGCCTTATCGCCAACTTCATAAGCCACTTCCTTATGATGACGGTCATACTGGCTCTTTTAACGAGACTGGGCTGTTTTCAAATTCTCACGAATGACGCGAACTTGCTCTTCTGCCTCCTGGATCATATCCGGTCCAAAGAATTGTCTTTCACCGGTTTCTGACCAGTTCAAAGGTGTTCGACATCTTCGTCCATACAGAATCTCAAAAGGAGCTTTCTTGAGACTGGATTGGTAGCTATTGTTATAAGCAAACTCGGCGAAAGGAAGGCACTTCTCCCAATCCATACCGAATGAGATAACGCAGGCTCTAAGCATGTCTTCGAGAATTTGGTTGACCCTTTCCACCTGACCACTTGATTGAGGGTGGAAAGCGGTACTGAAGGAAAGATGGGTGCCCATGGCAGTTTGGAAACTCTCCCAGAAATGAGAAGTGAAAAGACTACCACGGTCTGAATTGATCTCTAGTGGAACACCATGAAGTGAAACTATTCGAGAAATATATAAGTCAGCGAGCTGACTAGCGGTGATATTCTCTCGAACAGGTAGAAAGTGAGCCACTTTGGAAAGACGATCAATGACTACGAAGATAGCATTATTCCCTTTCTTGGTCCTGGGAAAACCGGTGATGAAGTCCATACCAACCTTATCCCATTTCCATTCAGGAATAGCTAAAGGCTGAAGGGTGCCAACAGGCCTTTGATGCTCTGCCTTAACGCGACGACAAACGTCACAATTAGCAACGAAGTCGGCGATTTCTCTCTTCATCCTAGTCCACCAGAACCTCTGGCGTAGGTCCTGATACATCTTAGTACTACCGGGATGAATCGTGAGAGGGGATTCATGCGCCTCCTTAAGGACCAATTACTGCATCTGCTGACTCTAGGGAACCACCAAGCGGTTCCCAAAGTAAACAACACCTCGTTCATCCATAGAGAAACAACCAGCTACTCCCTTGGAGATATTTTTCTTGATTCGGGAGATTCCCGTATCATGCTTCTGGACTTCTATGATATGATCCACAAGAGTAGGTTTCGCCACCAAGGTAGAAAGGAATCTGTGAGGAGCAATGTGAAGATTAAGCTTACAGAATTCCTCATGGAGAAGTGGTTGGCCCTGCTGCAGCATAAGATTGTTGCAATAGGACTTACGACTTAGCGCATCAGCCATGACATTGCCCTTGCCTGGGGTGTAGGTAATCCCTAAGTCGTAATCAGAGATCAACTCAAACCAACGTCTTTGCCTAAGGTTCAAATCTGGTTGGGTGAATATATACTTGAGACTCTGGTGGTCGGTGTATATCTCGCAACGTTTACCAAGAAGGTAATGTCACCATGTCTTAAGTGCATAGACTACGGCTGCAAGCTCTAGATCATGTGTAGGATAATTCTCCTCATGTGGATGCAACTGTCGAGATGCATAGGCAATCACATGACGATCTTGCATAAGAATGCAACCTAGTCCTTGTCGTGAGGCGTCGCAGTAGATAACAAAGTCCTTAGTGAAATCCGGTGGCACAAGTATGGGAGCAGAAGTCAGGCGTCTTTTCAGTTCCTGAAAACTGTACTCACACTGTGGGGTCCACTCAAACTTTTTATCTTTCTTGAGAAGTTCCGTGAGGGGTTTGGCCACTTTGGAGAAGTTTTCAACGAAGCGGCGACAATAACTGGCTAGACCAAGGAAACTCCTAACTTGTTTAACTGTTTCAGGTGGAGTCCAATCAAGAACGGCCTGAACTCTCTCGGGATTGACAGCAATGCCCTTACCAGAGATCACGTGGCCTAGGTAGGTCACTTCTGGCAACCAAAATTCGCACTTGGAGAACTTGGCATAAAGGCGGTGCTCTCTGAGTTTCTCTAACACAAGTCTAAGATGTTCGGCATGCTCTTCCTCGTTCTTCGAGTAAATAAGAATATCATCGAGGTAAACCACGACGAACTTATCTAAGTACTCCATGAAGATCGAGTTCATCAAGCGGGAGAAGGTAGCTGGAGCATTAGTTAGACCAAAGGACATGACGGTGTACTCGTACTGGCCATAACGAGTGACAAAAGCCGTCTTAGGAATGTCCCCGTTTCTGATCTTGATTTGATGGTAGCCTAACCTCAAATCCATCTTGGAAAAGAGTGAGGATCCAGCGAGCTGATCATACAGGTCGTTGATCCTGGGAAGCGGATACTTGTTCTTTCTCGTGACCAAATTAACGGGACGATAATCTACAACCATCCGGTCCGTACCATCCTTCTTCTTGACGAAGAGGACGGGGCAAGCCCAGGGAGAAGAACTAGGACGGATGAAACCCTTTTGCAAGGACTCATCGAGTTGTTTCTTAAGCTCGGCTAGCTCTAAGGGTGCCATCTTGTAAGGTCTCCTAGAAATTGGAGCGGTTCTTGGAAGAAGATCTATGACAAATTCTACATCTCTGTCAGGTGGAACACCTGGCAATTCTTCTGGAAAGACATTCGGAAAGTCACGGACTACCGGGATATCTTCAAGGTCTGGAAGAGGGCTGGCATTAAGAGAATAGAGTTGGCGCTTTGTAACTCTAGTGGAGACAGTTACTATATTGCCAGATGGGTGTGTGAGCTGAACAGACCTGGTGTAACAATCAATCTTGGCATAATGAGCTTTCATCCGGTCCATACCCAAGATGATGTTAATATCTGAAGACTTGAGGGCTATAAGTGATGCAAGGAATACAAGTCTGTCAACAAGGATTTCATTACCATGGCTTACACTAGAAGTTTGCCATTTGGATCCAGGAGTTTGAATGACTAAAGGAGAGGGCATATCACAAAATGATATGTTGTGCAAGCTGGCATAGCTTTCAGAAATGAAGGAGTGAGATGCTCCGGTATCAAAAAGAACCGAAGCTGGATGGCAATTGACCAGGAGTGTACCAAGAACGACATCTGGATCATCATAAGCGTCTTCAGCCGAGACGTGATGCACACGTCCACGTTCAGTAGGAGCTGTCTTGACACTGATCATCTTGCGTGATGGCTTATCACGACCAACAGACTTCTCGGGCGGGGGTGGAGCGTAGCTGGTTTGAGAGCAGTCACGTGCATAGTGTCCTGGCTCTCCGCATGTGAAGCAAGTCCCTGAAGTTGGACGTGGACCTGCATTGACAAGCGGTCTACCAATAGGTCTGGGTGGAGCATACTGCTGAACTGGGTGAGGTGCCACACAAGATGGCCTCGGGGTATAACCGGGTGGAAGAGCGGAGTTCGGAATCCAAATCCGACGCTTCTGCGAACTAGAACCGGAGGAAGAAACCAAATCACGGTTGTGCTTACAAGACTCCTCGTAAGTGAGCTGAGCTGTCTCTGCGTTAATGGCCTTGTTCACAAGAGCCTGGAATGTATTGCAATGGTGCAAGTGGAGATCACGACGCAACTTGGGGTTGAGACCTTTCCGGAACCTAGCCTGCTTCTTGGCGTCCGTGGACACTTCTTCTGTAGCATAGCGGGCGAGGTTCTCAAACTCTCTACTGTAAGCATCAACAGCCATCTTACCCTGGGTGAAACAACAGAACTCTTCTCTCTTGCGATCGATGAGGGCTTCAGGAATGTGATGCTCGCGAAAAGCTTCAGTGAAATCTCTCCAGGTAGGTATCTGACCAGCTGGAAGCATAGCCTCGTAGTTCTGCCACCAAAGGCTAGCAGGACCTTCCAGGTGGTATGCAGCATAGATGACCTTGTCTCCTTCAGCCATGTTCACGGAACGGAGCTTGTGAGTGATACTACGGAGCCAGTCATCTGCATCGAGTGGCTCAATAGAATGATGAAAAGTGGGTGGGTGCAAGCGAATGAAGTCATGAATGGTTGCAGACCCTTTGCATTGATGTGCGGTGTTCTCCTCAATACGCGCCAACAAGCGGTTAGACTCACGCTTGTTCATCTCAACCTCTAACATGAACTCTGCCAACGAACGTTGGTCGGGAGGATCCTCATCCCTACCATCTCTGTGGTTCCGGCTACGAGCAATAGAACTTCGTTTATCCGGCAACATCCTGAAGAGCGTAACCAAAGAAACAAGGATGGATTCAGCATCAACTATAGGATGCAGAAGGTAGCACAAGAATTTAGTATCTCTCAAACTCCTAGGATAATTCCGGCAGCATAACGGCAGTAAAATGCTCAATATGAGACATTCTGCAAAAGACGGGGTAGCACCATAATCAGCATCATCACACAAGGTTCTGAAATATTACTAAACAGACTACACCGGAGGTACTTGAACTGGGATATGACTCTCATCAACCAATCCTAAGAGACTACGGAGTAGTAACACGTGATCCTGATAGATAGAAGAGGAAGCCTAGTTCCTTAACCCCGTTGGAAAGATAGGATGACTCAGATCAGAAGGGCATGAGATATAAGGAGTAAAAAGAGCCTTACGTTCCCTTCCACAATCAATTCCCTTATATAACTAAAGAATTACTAGACTCAACTTCGACTTGGATGGCTTGGAAATCCTACAGGCAGTTAGGCTCTGATACCAAAGCTGTCGGGACCCCGATCCTAAGCCACATCGATCCAGCATGTAACACATCATATCCCTTTGCGGCCTCACGCACGGTACTCCCACGGGTGCCACCTTACCTGGCCCGGGACCGTTTGCGCCTTTTGACTCACGTATATGATAGTGTCGCTAGCATCCATATGACAGAGAACCCGGGCCGACATGGCTAGTCGTGAACCCAAGGCGGCGCCAACCTATGAGGACAGGCATACATGAATCACATCGAGCATGTCGGTCATCAACGTATTTATCCGGGCTGTAGCACTGGGCTAACAGGACTCCGGATAACACCGCGTGACATTTCCCCGAAGGGACAGACACAGGAACGACGTGAAACACATGCCGGCCAGACAAGTGTTCCGAGCAGTAGTGCTGGGCTAGCAGGACTCCGGTGAACCGGGCTGTAGCGGACTACTATCGCTCAGTAGCACTAGACTTACATTTCCCCATATGAAAGGCTGCCAAGGATAAACAACTAGATAGTCGGATCCCACACATAGCAATACACGTTACACGTACGCATAACATGCAAGTATGTGCTGTACAACATGGCATCACAACATAACGCAAACTCATATAGATAAAGGCCCAGAAGAGCCACATAGCATTAAATACAAACAGGGGTCACATGACCCATCATTCAGAGCATACAAGCAACAAGCGGAAGCATTACATGTCTGAGTACAGACAACTACAAAAGAAAAAGGCTGAAAAGCCCGACTATCTACAAGACCCTTCCAAGGGTACAAGATCGTAGCTGAGGTAGCAAGCTACTCGTCGAAGTCCAAGCGGAAATACTAGAAAGACTGAAGTCTCCGCTGCAAAACATAAATAAAGCAAACATGAGTACAAAGGTACTCAGCAAGACTTACATCAGATCCTATCATACATGCATTAGTATCAAGGAGGTACTGTGGGGTTTAGTTGCAGCAAGCCAGCTTTGACTCTGTGGCTATCCTGTTCTACGACTGTTGGTAACTCTTTTGAAAAAGCGCACACGAGTCCACTAATCACCACATCAATACACTACTATGGATTCATCCCCGTCTCACTACGAGAAGGCCATCCATAGCACTCACACTTATCTTGAGCATTTTAGAGTATCCACTTCAAGTTGTCTATGTACCACGTAAGCATCCAAGAAGTCCATAACCGAGGACGCGGCTATTCGAATAGATCATGATAACCCTGCAGGGGTGTACTTCTTCACACACGCTCTCGCCACTTACCACCCTGTACACGTCATGTACCTCGGCAACCTTCAAGCGGAAGCCGGGCGAGCGAGTAGGCCACGACCTGACTAACCACACAAGACTCTAGTCCAGGTTTATCGCCTATTCGGGTTCCACCCGCAAGGAGATCCGGCCGGGGTGTCGCTCACGGCCCCAAACGATGTGAGCAGGGTTCCCAAGCCCACCAACCGGGTGCCACTTGGTACACCGTGCCACCTGTGCCTAGTCTGTCCCGAGCCCACCCTGCCGGGTGCCACTCAGTAGAAAAATAGCACTACCTACAAACACCAGAAACTATTTGCGACTCCTGGGCAGAGATCAAGTTGGTTAATAAGTCGAGAGGGGCCGAGTTACCGGAACCCAATGTGTGGTAGTAGCTAGTCATTGGACAACATACACAGAACTCAGTGCTTAAGGACGGCTCCAATGAGACAACCCACCATGTACTCCTACATGGCCTCTCACCGCTACCTTTACCAAATCGTGTTCACACGCTTAACTCTCAGCATCAGAACATATCATATCCCTCCAATTCATTCCCAATGAATCAGACCCGACACAACTCTAAGCAATAGCAGGCATAGCATGGTAGAAGCACAACATGGCTCAATCAACTCCTACACATGCTAGTGGGTTTCAACTATTTACTATGGCAATGACAGGTCATGCAGAGGAATGGGTTCAACTACCGCAGCATAAAGTAGCAGTTGAATCGTTGTTGTCCTAATGCAATAAAAAGAGAGCAGGAGCGAGAGTGGGATCATATCGGAATGAACAAGGGGGGTTTGCTTGCCTGGTAGATCAACAAGGGAGGCACTGCTTCACAGACAGGTACTCTGGAACGGTCTCCGGAGCAGGACCTATCGAGAAGGAACGGTGCCAACAATCAATACTCAAGCATATGCAACAATATGATGCATGAACATGGCATGAAGATGTGATGCTGTTTGAGCTAATGCAACTAGCATTCATTTGTTTGAGGTCCATTTTCACTAAAGGTTCAAATGCAACTCCAAGTAAGTTCTTATATATGCCATTCATATGTTTTCATCTATACAGCAGGTTTAACTTGGTTTTTCATGCATGAAACTTGTACAGATGGATAGCTTGCATTTTTCTGATGATTTTTCATATATAACTTGTTTCAAACTGAGCTACGGTTGAATTGATATGAATTTTAGAAGTTTATATCATTTTCTGGAATTTCCTGTTTAAAATTAAATCCAGAAAAATGAATAACTGCGTCAGCATTGCGTCATGCTTGCGTCAGCAAGTCAACAACGCTGACTGGGGTCAAACCTGACGTGTGGGGGCCACACGTCAGTGACACAGGGGCTAAACCCGGTCAAACCCGCACTGACTGGGGTTTGACCTGGCCCTGGGGCCCACGGTCAGTGGCTTTGGGTGGGTTTCAGTTGCGGGATTAGGCGCTAATGACGTGCCACGTCAGTCGCCGGAGTTTCGCCGGTGACGACCTCGAGCCACGGCGGAAGATCGCCGGAACGGGGCTGGGGCCACGGTTTGGCGCACGGAGGCCACCGGCGGGTAGCCCGTGCACGGGCGGATCCAGCCACGCTCAGGGGAGGCCGTGGGAACGGCGGAGCTCGCCGGAGCAGAGCTCGCGGCGGCGGCCGGAGTCGGGCGTGAGCGGGATCGGCCTGCGGGGCACGGAGAGGCAGTGGAGAAGGGGGGGTTCGACGGCGGGGCTCACCGTGGAACCGGTGGAGTCTTCGGAGAGCTCGGGGAGGGCCGAACGCGAGCGGAATGGCGGGGGCGATCTCCGGCGGCCGGAGATGAAGACGGCGGCGATGGCAGCTCTCCAGGGCTTCCCGCGTCGCGTGTCTCGACGGGGAGGTAGCAGACGGCGGCGCGGAACTTGCAGACACAGAGAGAGAGCGAGGGGGAGGCGGTGGCCACGGCCACGGCGTGCGGCGGCGACGGCAGCGCTTCGGCGCGGGGGGAGGGAGAGTTCCAGGGGAGGAGGGAGAACGGGAGAGAGCGAGAGAGGCGCGGGGCGTCGCGTGGCGACGTTCCAGACGTCCAGGCGAGGAGGGGAGGGGCAGGCAGGCAGCTGCCGTGGCGCGCATGCGCGCGGCGTGCGGCGACCACGCGCCCGGCGTCCTCCTGGCGCGGTGGAGACGACGACTGGCGCTGGCCAGTCGGCTGGGCCGGCCTGTTGGCCACTGGGCCAGGCCAGGGAGGTAAGTGCAGGTAAGTTCTTTTCTATTTTTGTTTTCTTTTCTATTTTTTTCTGACATTTGTTTGATTTAATAAAATGCTAAATCATTTTATTTACTCATGCCAACTTTTGCAGGGGCTAATGGTATTATTCCAGAGCTCCTCAATTACTGGCACAATTTTTGGATATATAAAACATATATATCATTAATATATCCAATGCAAATAATTATTGCATTAATTCCAAATGCCCAAAATAAATACCTATGATCTCCCAAAAATATTGGTTTGATTTTTATCTCTGCCCAATATTTTCAGAGAGAGACATGAACATTTCTTGGACCTTTTTGGAGAAATTTTTATTTGGGTCATTTCCAGAAAAGACTCTGAGGGTTTCACAAATCCCCATTTCAAAATTAAATGAAATTTAAACATGATGCACACATGACTAACTAGCCTTGAGCATACCAGAACTAGGGATGTGACATCATTCGCCGTGGAATTTTGCCATGTGTTGTTTTCATGGACTAGCAAGATGCCCGTGCATTGCATGGAACATCAAGATGCATTTTTTTACAAACTCCCGCATGCATGCAAGGGATAATTAATGTCCTCCTTCGCTAGTACCACGAGGCAAACACCATTAATATTGCATCGATTAGTGTTAGTGGCCTTGTATATCTGCAAATTGTAATTTTGATAGTGGCCCCTTGTATATAAAAATGGAGGGAGAAAGATGAGAGATAAGGTGAGGAGGAGTGGGGCGTGGTGGTGACTGGTGGTCGGACTGGGCGGAGGCATGGGGATGGATGACGCATTATGTCTAGGTTTGTATCTCTCTCTCACACACCCATGTAGGTGGGGGACGTGCATGAAGAGAAGAGGTGCACGCACGGCGCACATACTCCCGTCTCTTTCCCAACCACACCCGCGCGGGTACACGGTGGAGCTCATTTCTGTACGAAAAAGGAAGCCCACATGGTAATTTGGCACGTGTACTGGTTGTCCACTTGGTGGAGGGAGGATCGTCTACCACGAGTGAACAAACTAATTGTGACTTGACGCGTTATGTTAAATTAAAAAAAGAGGCAAACCATGTGGGGCCTACCTTAGAGGCAAGGCTCTATACACTGGAGTACTTTTAATGTGTCCCGTCAACTCGCAGAACGAGGAGAAGCTTGCTTAGTACGCCGTCTCCCCCGCCCACAGGCGCGGTGGCTCGCAGGATGAGGTGAAGCTTGCTTACGAATAGTAGTAGTAGTAGTAGTAGTAGTAGTACTGTACGCCTTTACGCCCGCTCCCTCGCGCACGCGCACGGTGGCTCGCAGCACGAGGAGAAAATTTTACTACTCCCTCCATTTACTCCTCGTCCCTACTACGTACTTTGGTTAGTACTCCCTCCATTTACTTATACAAGGCCACTATAAAAAAATACATTTTGCATCTATGCAAGGCCATAAATAGTAATCGAGACAAAAGTTACTACTCCCTCCTTTTCAGTTTATGGCTCAATTTCAAAATCTCTCCAACCAAGGTAGACGGTGAGTGGTCGAATTAATTTCGTAGTTTGCACAAGTAATTAGTATGCTCGTTTTTCTCAAGAAGTTATGTTTACCAAGGCATTAATTAGAACGAATTCATGAATGGCCACTAAATTTCCATGAAATTGTACATGCATTGGTTAGTTTCCTCTTGACACTACATGCGTCGGGTGATCTAACGCACCTCGAAATCCAACATGTAATGGTACTACTAGTAGTATATTAGAATTGAGACTTATCAAACAGGAAAACAAATGTTTTTAGATGAGCCCTATAAACCCTAGTGGGTACGTATTCCATAAAAACAGATTTTTCCAAAACTAAGTCGCTCCCTTTCATGAATTCTGTAGTATACTCCTCCGTCGAAGCTCCCATTCATGAATTCTGTACTTCCTATCGTCGACATGTGGGACATATAGCAACCGGGTCGACGTGTCAAGCACCAAATAACAGTGCAGAACAGAAGGGGGACGCACCCCACTCGTACCGGCCCAGTAGTAGTAATGAGCCATGAGACGTCAAATCACAATGCCGCACCTTCCCAGATGGGCGAAGCAACCATTATTTCAGACTTCGGTTCGCCATCATCTCAAACCACGTAGTATTGTTTCTGCCTCAAGAGGGACACGCGCATCACCTTGGTACATCATGACACGTGGGACCGCATGATAGGCCATGCTCCCCTGCCGATCGCTCGGTAAAATCACCTCATTTTTACTATACTTCCTCCGTATCGGTTTACTACATGACATGCACATCGTTCTAGGTTGACAATTTAACTGGCAATATATGTGATGAACAGTACTCTAGCCTTTTACAAAATGTATACTTTTGTACAGTAGTACTATCGATGGATTGCGCCATGGAGCAAAAATTGAAATTAAAAAAAGGGTGGTACATATAGAGAGCGCTCGTCGCCAAATTATGCATATAGTACTATTAAAAAAGCTAGTACGTCCTTAATTGGGGTGCTAAATTCTATTAAAGAAATACTAGTAGTATGTACATACTGAAGAGTTAAAGTAACGAGAAGAAACATAACATAGTTCTGCTGGGGGCTCAGCACAACACACCCCTCAAATTAAACTAAGCACACCTGAAATTAAACTTTGCAACTAATCCGGTAGACACTGCATTGAAGTTTAGAACCACCATGAGCAACGGCACTGCCACCTTACTCGGAGTCCTCATCCACGTCCTCGACTTTGTCCTTGTCCCTCTTCCTCTTGGCCGATACTTCTTTGCTAGAACCGCACACTTGGCTGTTGTTCTTCATCCAACCCTTGTAGATATTGAAACAAAGGTAGCCACCCATTGCAGCGTAGTGGATGTGGTCTATATCTAGTACATTCCGCTGCCATCCATGACGATGGAACGTGTAATGAGGTTTCTCCAGTTTACGGTACGAAGGATGAACCACGACTCCTGCCAGGGTCAGCATTGAAGGCTGACGAGAGGCACCAGCCGATTCTTCTGGAGGTCGAAGGGGTTGCCTACAACGAGGCCTATCCGACCCAGGACTTCTTTGTCATTCTTAAAGTCTACAGTAACGAATTTCACTGTTTTGTCCTTGAGGAAGTTCTTAAAATCCTGGCACTCAACGTTGGCATGGCATATGTGGTAGACCAAGCAAACATTATGTACGCAAACCTGGATCACGGCGGGCTTCTTCCTCTCTTCGTCCTTTAGATCCTTCTCTCATCCCAGGACTATGGTATACTCAACATCTAGCCCAGTGACCCACTCATCATCTGAGTTTTCGAACATGCGTCTGAAGCGAGAAGGCATCCTTTCACCGTCGCGGAAGAACGGGTGTAGATGACGTCGACTCATCGCCGGTGAAGGTTCTAACCTTGTACTCACCGCCGATCGTGGAGATTTGGGACGCCATGGATTTGGGAGGAGGGTTAGGATTAGTGGAACTGCCGTAATGTGAATGGACGGGACGACTAGGAGCGAACCGCCGTAGTATTGAAGGACGTGCGGGGACGAGTAGGAGCGAACTGCCAGCGTGCGAACGGCAGGGTAGTGGCTTTCTCCCATGATACGGGCTTCCGAGAGCCCTTGGATCTGAGATCGAACGGTTGCATGGCGTGATTCTAGACCTATGGGTGAATATCCTATCCTGGAGGGTTATTCTGCAAATTTTCAGTAACTTAGCATGCGACCGTTTGATCTCAGATCCAAGGGCTGCTAGCAGCCCGTATCATGGTCGCGCCTACCACAACCGTCGCGTCGCTCGTGTGGTCGCGCCCTTGGAGATTTAACACGGTGCGTTAGGCTATCTGATGTTGGCATGTCATACATAGTCATCACTTAGTCACTCATACTACAAAAAGGTTGGCTATAAGGTTGGCTATAAGTGTATTTTTTTACTCCTCTCTATCTCTTTCTTCGTACTCCCTCCATGCCATAATATAAGAACGTTTTTGACACTAGTGTAGTGCCAAAAACGTTCTTATATTATGGGACACAGGCAGTACTAGTATTTATTGCATTTGCCAAGGAGTGACCTCTTCTAATGAAATGGTGTTGCTAAGTTTGCTTCATTTAATTAGCTATAGACTCAAAATTGTCTTTTCACCTAGGTACACGCGCTTAGCACCATTTCTACCTTGGGTCACCAAACTAGTCTCTCTCTTCTTGATTAACTTGCCACATCAGACTTTATGCCTATGTGGCAAGCTTAAGCACCTGTAGGAGCAAGTAAAAGTAAGTACAATAGTGCGCTTTACATGGCATTTTTGCATATGTGGAGGAAAGAGACGCAAGGAAAAAGTGGAGAAGTGGGTTCTCATGCAAGAGCCAGCCTCTACTACATGGTGGAGCATTGGGAGAGGCACCTGTATGAAGGTGGTCAGGAATCAGGAGACTCACGCCGGTCGTAGCGCCGCAGTTAAAATGATAAAGGCAAGTCAAATCACAGGGCCCCACCTGTCCAACAGAAACTCGCTGTCAAATCACACGGCCCTACATTTGCAGCAACCTACTCCCTCATCTTCTCGTGTCTCTATCGAACCGACTAGGCGGAACTGCCCCGCCTACCGCACAGGAAAAGCCCCACCCTCGACTTTTAAATACAACTACATCCGCTTAAGAATACAATGATATACTTTTTGTGACATAGTAACTCATATTTAGTTAGTCAAATGGATGACCTAGAACTACGTGCAGGCTCTATAAACCGAGACGCCTAAAAATAAAAAAACCGAGACGGAGAGGGTAGTTCAGCATGTATCTTTTTAGATCAATATAGTCGGGATTCACCAAGGAGCAAAACCAAGTGGTAGGCTTTTCCTGTCATGTTGGCGTAGCAACTCAAGCAGGGTCAATCCGCACACGAAATGGCGACACACTTAACAGGACACATTTGGACGTCATGTGGCTCATCCACCGTCTTGTTCCACGTCCGATGCACCAAATTACAGTTCGGAGCAGCGGTTGGAATTGGAGGCACCCCGGTCGTAGCGCCGCAGTAGTAGAAAATGAGCGATGAGGGGTCAAATCACAAAGCCCCACCTTTCCTGCATTAAGCTGGATGGACGAAGCAACCATCATTTCACTCTAGGGCGCAAGAGCATAAAGAAAAGAGAAAACAATGATGCGTGCGGCAGCTACCTGGGGCACCCTAGGGTAGGAGTCTCCACTACATATCCTTTTTTTGAAAGCGCCTCCACTACAAATCGGCTTCTCCCTCGTCCTCTTGAAGAAAACCGATGATGAGTGCGGCGGTAGGGTTTGTAGGAGTACTACGGCGTGCGGGGCCACGTCGTAGTAAATGGGTTCGAGTCGCGCCTTAAATATGTGTGGGCCGCTTGGTTTTACGGGAACGAGGCAGCATTTTGGGTTCGGGGACCAGTGGAGATATAGTACGTACAAAAAATTGTGGACGTAGGTTCGACCGAAAGGCAATGATGCACGGGCCCTGCATTTTGATATACCTGGGGCCGCGTGAAATTTGCTACTCTACTCTAAACTAGTAAGGTACACGTGTATTAAACGCATGAGATTTCGAAACCAAATTATGAATGAATACACACTATAGTATGTAAAGCTTTGAGTCATATATGCATGATGTAGATGTTCGTTTAGTTCTTATAGTTCATCTCATTCAAAATCAATTAGTTTTATAAAAATGTTAAGATTCATGGGGTTGTGCATTGTAAATCATAAAGTACAAAACAAATAATGGCAATTCATTTATGAAAAAATAATCAATTATTATACAAAAGATTCTAGAAAAAAGGAGAAGTGTTTTTGTTTTGAGGTTTGTGCATTATGCTTAAGTTGAACCATGGAGTCTTCTAAATTGTACATGTGGCAGATCTGGTGGAATGTTGATGATATCCAACGGCCAGTAGTGCTCGGATTTGCCTATCTCTGCACTGTCGGGTTAGCTTCATGCAGCGACCATCTTTCAAAGTTATTGGCACACTATATAGTTCTTCTGCCATAGTTGCATTTTTTGGAAAAAAACTACTAGTGGATTGTACTATCTATTTAGGAATAGAAGATGTATACATGGAAGTTGTAGGGAAAGAGATGACATGGAGCATCTCAATTCCTATGAGTAGGGATTGGAAAAGAGATGTCATTTGGTTCACATCATAGGAACTTTTCTATTGAATCTAGAGATGACATGTATCGCAATTCCTATGAGGAGGGATTAGAAAAGAGATGTAATTTGGTTCATATCATAGGAACTTTTCTATTGAATATACGCTAATGTTTATTTTCCTTTGAAATTAATGGAGTATAGGAATCCATTCATATGAACCAAGTGGCTCTAGAGCTATAGAAATGATATCATGTTTATTTCCTTTGAAATGTGGAGTATATGAATCTATTCCTATGAACCAATTGGCTCTAAAGGAAAAAATCCTATAAAAATCATATCATATAGAGTTCCTATGATATTCCTCGACACTAAAGGATGCTTGAAATTGCTGCGGGTGATATGATGGTCTTTCTTTGTAGACTCCTCACCCATCTTTATAGTTACCTCTCGAAGATGAATGAAATGATATATACATGGTATTCTACATGTGTAATTTGTTACACGAAAACTCGGTAAAAGTTTGCGAGGTTCGAATTTTCAATAAAGCTATATGCACTGCATTTCGGAATGGAGGTAGCATACGGCAGTTGCTAACACTCACGTGGAAGATTTGTGTGTAGGAGGAGTGGCTGTTCTATTAAATGACATGGCAAAACTGACACTGTCAGATGCCGATCTAACGGTTCTTACGGCGTTCGTCAGGAAAAGGCTTGTGGCGAACGTTTGTCGGATAATGATTTACGGACACATGCATTGCATTGATACGTGCCCCCCTCTCTCTCACGCACACGCACCCTCACGAGTCACGACTCTCCCGAGTCCTCTCGCAGGCTCGCACGTCGCACCCACAGTCTATCTGCAGGTAGACGTCACGCACATATGTGCTCTTCACACCCTACCCTCAGAACTTCTAAAAAACAAAAGACAGCGCGCACATTTTATTTTAGCTCACACGTCACACATTTATACTATTACTCTTGCGGCGAACGTTCTTTGGGCATAGTATATTGTACTCTCACGAAGAGAAGCGGTGCACGCACGCACTAGTTCTCTCACACCCACTCGCGGGTACACGTAGGAGCACATTTTTTTGAAGCTGGTACAACAAAATCACTCCACTATATGTAAAAGCAGGAGCCTTAGTGCTTGCTTTACTAGGGTTCCTCTCGTCCACTCTCTCATGCTCTCTAGATCTAGGCAACACATAGGTGGCCACACTCTCTCTCAGCTCACGGCTGGTCACAAATCCGGCTGGACAACCTCGACCAGGGCAGGGGTGTAGGTGCATCGTTCACGCTGTCGTCGGCGGCGAGGGAGGAGACCAACGGCTGCCCGCATGTCCCGATCGGCGGCCGTGCCGTTCTGTCTAAGAGAGAGCCGGCTCGGGAGGGCCTCCGACCCCTTCTTCCTCCCTGCGGTATTGTGGCCAAGATGCGGCCTCCCAACGCCGTCTTTGCCACATGCCGACGACCCTCAGGTATATATTCCTTCAAAACCTGCCTTGCTCTACTGCCCCAGCTCCCTTCGTGTGGATCCTTTTCTACTTCTGTCCGCTATTCCAAAACCACCTAGACTTCTACTATTATTAGAAGTAAAGCTAGATCATACAGTCGACTCAGAGCGTTGGTTCAAACAGGGAAGAAAGTGGGAAAGCGGTAGCATGAATCTAGGACTTGGTTCTAAGAGGAAACGGGGGAAAGTAGTAATATCTGTCACTGTGTAAATAACCGTATTTCGTATTTGCGCAAACAGGGATGTCTGTCTCCATATCGTTTCGGGATGTCTGTCTCCGTATCGTTTCTATCCACGCAATCAAAAGCACACACCTCAATTTTAGTACAACTGCGCAAAATGAGATGGCTATCCCTCGTTGCCGTCATCTAACCTCCCGTCTTCAAGGTATCCCTATATTGGTAGTAACTAAGGTAGAATGACCAACGCAATCTAAAAGAAGCTGATTCGTACGTTTTACTTACTGATTGCAGTGCAGGGACGAGCGAAAACAACCGCATCCTAGTACGGAATGCTCTTTCTACCAGTTCATCCATGGACCGAGGACTAGCTGGCATGGCTGCACGGCGGGTTTTTGGACAGGTGCGCGGAAGAGAGGCATTGTGGTCTGCTTATTTTTGCAAATAGTGGTGCTTAAATTTAGTGGAATGCACAAGCATTTCAGCTGGTCAGTACACTGCATGGTTCAGTTCAGCATTACAGTTGAGACCACAATTATAATTGGTTACTCTGGAATGAGAGAACCTAACCCTGGATGGTGGCAACAAGAAAAAACCAGAGTGAACTCTAGGAAATTTAAGCCTGCCGGGAGGCCCTTTGCTTAGAGAAGCCTTGCTTGTTTTTTCCTGATTTGTAAACCTTCTCACAACTTTGTCTTTTGCTGTGAACTAATATATGTTTGTTATGTTCTATGAATCATTGAGATGTATAAAATTGCTTAACTTATGCTTTTCAAGTTTTTTATGAAGACGAGTTTAATGTGAGTGTTCCACATGAGCACTTGACTAGCGTGTGAACATTTGGAATTTATTACATTGTGGCCTCAATTAACTGCATGAACAACTGTAACAACATACATAGTTGCTTATATGTCAGACAACAGATTGTTGATTGTTAGCTGGTCGATAGCCTAGTGTTGAAGCGAGCTGAGCCAATGTGCCGTGTTTTGCACAACTGCTTACAAGTGGGGTAGCACCAATAGTGTTTACAAGTACTTATGTATACGTCGGCGCACGGTTCTCGAACGAATGCTCTATTTCATCAAAACACACACTGCTCGTATGATAAACCGTGACAACTTATGTCTTACCATGCCATATTCATGAAAAAACTAGTGAGGACGCATCTGTTTCGGCAACAATTACGATGGTTCTCACATGATTCACGGGCACACAAAAGTAGCAGCAGTTCCCATAGGCGGATTCAAACAGAGTACTAGCCCCAGAGGGGTCGATAATAGGCAAGGTTCAGATAATTAGACACAATCCAAACTACTATTAAACACTAGCTGGGGCAACTATTTCATGCCTCGATCTAATTTGGGCTGGACACAAGACGGACCTTGCCATGAACATCATCGAGGACGTCCCGCAGTAGCTCAATCATGTGAACCTTCATGAACACAACCTTGTGGCCTTGCCACTGATAAACTTGTTTGTGGAGGCATGCCATGTCATCTTCCTGCGTAAGCTTGACAAGAACAGTATGCCTCACAAACGAAGGAGTAGCTTTGAACTTCTTGTGCTTCAGTACACCCTGGACAACACGCCTAACAACAGTGAGGCTGGAATACAACTCTTCATTGGTATAACCGCAAATGGCTTCCAGGATCCAACAGCCTAAGAACTCTGTTTTCCCGATGTGTATATTCAGGTCGTCCGCCTCATAGCGAGTGACATGTACAACCACACAATCCTTGTCCGCATCAGGGCTCTAATTGAAACAGAAACAAATTCTGAATTACTTTTCAGTATGAGAAACACAAGTTATTTAAACCACTATGTATAGCATGGCATCGAAGCTAATAAAATTTTGCATTATTAATCACCACATACTTCATTTTCTAAAAAATCACCACATACTTAGATGAAAAATCACAATCGAGATCGGCAAAGAAGGAAATCACCTTGGGCATCTCAGCGGGCGGGGGGGGGGGGGGGGACACATCCTCGAAGGGGGAAAACTACTCCTGCAGTGCCACGGGGGCTGTAACCTCAAACGGGGCGTTGACAATCTCAGTAGTGGTCGTGAGCGTATCTGGGGTTGGCTCGGTGGTTGCCTCCATCTTCTTGGATCTCTCTGTCTCGTGGGGATCAGCCTCCCGCGTCTGCTCCAATATCGACAGATCTTTGCCTGGTTCTCCTTGGTCCATCATGAAACTGACGAATACTAGGAGACCACTGAAAGGAAAACACAATCGCAATGACAATGAAACAAAAAAGAGAGTGAGGATCGGTTACTGCTTTGCAAAAGTTCTTTTTTTTTCTCTGAATGAAAATATACCAACATCACGGATCCACTTACCTTCCCTTCGTTCGGAGAGAAGAACAATGGCAGATGCGAGTGTTGACTTTCTTAAAGACGGTGAGGGAGAAGGGGATTCAGCGAAGAGTGAAATGATGGTTGCTTCGTCCGTCAAACTTAGACTGCGGGGAGGTGGGGTTTTGTGATACGACGGCTCGTTACTGCCGCGCTACGACCGGGGTGACTCTCCGCCTGCATACTGCCTTCTAATTTGGTGGATGGCATTTGGGACCGCGCGCTGCATGGCCCGCATGTCGGTGATCAAAAGTATAACGACATTCAGTAGAGGGAGATGCTTCAATGACCTAGGAGGAGCCAGAAGCGGTAGAGTGTCTCCACTGTACTAGTAGTAATTGTTTTTCTGGGTAGCTGTAGAGTGTCTCCACTTTACTAGTAGTAATTGTTTCTCTGGGCCCAAGACAAAACAGCCTATCCAAACTAGTAAATAGTAAAATCAATTCAAAAGCCCATATATTTGCTAAATGAGAGGCGCTACCCACACCCAACACCCCCCCCTAAAAAAACCTAGGTGCTCTTATTCCTCCTCGCTCCCACCCACCTCACGTCAGCTCGCTCCACTCGTACCGCCAAATTCCTCACCTCACTCCTACAGAAAACCCCAGCTCCCCTTCTTCCTCACTCCTACAGAAAACCCCCAACTCCCCTACTTCTTCGCTCACACTACAACTAGGCTCGTCATTCGTTACTCTGCTCAAATCCGTGAGCGCGACGCGACGCCCTCGAGGAGAATGGAGTCAGCTGACCCCAGCGCCAAGAAGATGAGGTTCCCGTCAGCGGCGACGCCTGTTGTAGATCCCGCACCCGGTAGCGCGGGGAGAAGCGGCGACCCCGCCCCACCGGATCCCAGGAACCCGTATAATCTCGGGTGGACCGTATCAGCGATCTCCTGGACGCCGTCCTTGGGGAGATCATCTCGCTTCTCCCCACCAAGGATTACTGCCGCACCCAAGTCCTCTCAATTCGGTGGCACCCTCTATGGCGCGCCGTGCCCCTTAATCTCGACGATCGTCAGCTATCTCTCTTCAATGATTTTGAAATCCCCAAAGCCATCATCTCCTACCACCAGGGCTCCATTCAAAGCCTCTGCATCCCGTCATGCTACCTGAGCAAGCATACCATGCCCTGCACGGTGGACGCCTGGCTGAAATCCCCTGAATTCACAGAACTACAGCTGCTTGAGTTCTACTATTCCCCTGGAAATCACATACCACATACCGAACGCCATGAACTTGTGCCCTCAGCACTGATGTCCATCTCGCAGTTTTCGTCCTCTATCCACACCGCCACCTTTGCGCTGTGCTACCTACCAGACAATCTGGTACTAAACCTTCAACTTCCATATCTCAAGAAACTTTCACTTGTGCGGGTTCGTATATTGGAGGCCTCATTGCACAGCATCATCCACTCCAGTTGCCCTGCGCTGGAGTGCTTGGTGCTTGTTTTCATAGTTAGAATCGGTTGTCTCCAAATAAAGTCGCCTAACCTTGTAAGAATTGGAATTTCTTTTGACGGAAGGCAGCTCATCATCCAAGATGCCCCTTCACTTCAAAGGTGGATCCTTGATTCTAGTTATTCACCGTTGCAAATAACCGGCCTCTCTGCGCCTAAACTGGAGACCTTGGGTGTAATACATGATCTCTGTGCTCATTTTAATATGGTGTTTGGCTCCACAGTTCTTCAGGTACTTTATATAATCATCTACACTTGTAACCATAAGCTGCATTTTAAATTTCTGCACATAATTTATATATCATCCGGGAGTACACATTTTGTACTAATATTATGATTCTGTCAATATCTTATATATCCAAATGAATAGTTTTGATCTGAACAAGATTATTGGCTTGCTGCAATGCTTTCCATGTCTAGAGAAGTTGTATATAAAGGTGATAATTTCACGCACATTGGAAGCCCGCATATAGTGTACTAGAATTAACCGTTCAGCTGTTGCTCTTTCGACACTCTTCTTTTAGACCTTAACTGTTTTCAATCTTCATGTCTATTTAGGCAACAGGGCGGGGTAAGAAAGTTATAACCA
Organism: Aegilops umbellulata; assembly: GCA_032464435.1. Lineage (NCBI taxonomy): Eukaryota > Viridiplantae > Streptophyta > Magnoliopsida > Poales > Poaceae > Aegilops > Aegilops umbellulata. Next base: position 349,835,495 of record CP136056.1, read on the forward strand.
ATCGGTGGATTCGTAAGCATCGGGATTTTCTCACTTCTCATGAGATTCGATTGAAGACAATAACGCTAGAACGATATGTAGCCAACCGTGCAAACACAAGATTTGTCACATTCTTCCTGCTGAATGCGAGGTTACTATTGTCCATCAGGCTTAAGTTTATCAGCAGCATTGTTTTGATGGATGGGTATGTCGAAGAGCAAAAAAAGGAGTTTCAGGTGGGCAAAAGAGCTTCTGAACATGCCGGGCTTCTATTTACAACATATTGTGGTCATAATCCAGTAAATTTTACGACCCAGGATGTTCATTCTATGGACCTGACCGATCCATTTGACTGTGACTGCCGAAAATAGTGCTGGAGTTAGATGTTGTTGCCCTTTTCAATCTGGTTTTTTTGTAAACCTGATGAACAATTAACCCTCGTGCTTTTGTACAGTTTGTAAGCTGGAGTTAGATGTTCCTGCCCTTTTCAACTCGGCTGTAACTGTCATATTTTCTTTGAAACAAGGCAAATGGCTTGCCATTCATTTAATTTAGAGTCAAATATTGTAAAAAATCCCAACCAAGGGAAATAACATCACTCTCGCCGGCTGCTTGAGCTCACTGTGCATTACAGAAGCCAAGTGATTAGCCCCCACCAGCACCCACAAACTTATTTCGAACTAGCACATCAAATGGGCTGTAAATTTTCATAGGAAAGGCTGCATGACCGTGACAGATTTGGATTCTGACATTTGGGACCCGCGAGGAAATAGCCTATCCAAGGTGGTGTCGACTTACTAGCCAGTCAACAAACGATTCTGCCTACGAGCAGTTGGATTGACATCCAACATCTGTCGTGTATCTTCTATCTCTTGTCTTCTTCTTCCTCCAGCCGCCCAAACCAAACCGCCCTGTCGGTTCCGCCTGCTCCCGCCTCCCATGGCTGGCTACGCCTCCGCCACCCTACCGTACGTACCCTCCAACATTGGCCAGTCCCTCCCTCTATTCCCCCACACGTCCTGTTATTCTCCGGTGACGTCAGCCCCAACACGCACCCGCGCCCGAACCAGTCAACCATCATACTCCCCTCCGCCTGCGACTAGACCGGCGCATCTTCAACGGCTCCTGTTTGTTCCATCCGAGGCCTCGCCGTCGTCTTCCGCCTTGCGGCCTTGTTTGACTCGCCATGCACGGTGCGCCGCCCTCTTGCGTTGTCAATGTCGTCAACAACCGAGAGGAACAAGGAAATGACTGTACATGGAGAGGATGACAGTAGGGACCCACCAGCGTCATGGCAGTACGCAAGCAAGTGCCTCTATAGTACAAGCCCAAAAATATGGTTCCTCCTAATGGTTGGACATCTGGGGCTCACGCCATTGTCAACTTAGTCAATAAACTAGAGAATTACACTACGAGCGGCTGACACCAGGGACCCAGCAAGTCGCGCAGTTTTTTTTAGGAACAAGCAGTTGTTATTTATACTAGTTTTAGCAACGGATCAGGGTAACAACGGGGCTGTGCGGGGGCTGTGGCCCGTCTAGCCAGGGTTTTATTTATGCTTACCACATCATGAGCCCAGTTGTGTTTTTTTCTTGCTGAAAATGGCCAGCCCAGTTCTATTTTTTTAAGAAATACCCAAACAAGGCCTACTTGCTTTATCGGCCCTGCTGGGCTGCAAATCTTTTAAGACGAAAAGAGTTTCATTCGGTTTGCCCAGAAATGGGCTATACATTTTTATAACACATCAAACCGGGAATTAGTTTCAATTTTTTCATTACAATATCTTAAATTCCATTGATTTTTTATGCGTGGACAATTATTTGGATTTTATATTTATATAAATTATTTTTCAAAATAGTTTGAATGTGAAATAGTTTGACCGCATCGAAATATGCAAAATTTCGTATAGTTTTTAACCGTGGCCACAATATGGGGTGTAATGCTAACAAAAAGAAGATGGGCTCGAAAAAAATTCTTAAGAATTATCAAATGGGTTGTACATTATTAGAAATAATGGCAGATGGGTTGTATGTTGTTTTCCACAGATTTGAGGCTGACTGGTGCGCCTGCTACAGGTTGATGCGTATGCTTTCATAAAAATAGGTTGACGCACACGCAACGCCCTGTCAACTTAGTTAACACATGAGAGAAGTGACTATTGGATGTCCATCCAACGGCTGTCGTGCTTCTTCAATCTCTGCTCTTCATGCTCCAGCCGCTCAAACAAGCGTCGGCGGGACTGCCTGCTCCCTCCTTCTGCAGCCGGCTATGCTGCCGCGCAGGCCTCACGGCCCCACCGTACTCCCATCGCTAGCCTAGCCATCCCTCTACTCACCCACACATGCTATTATTCTCCGGCGACGGCAGACGAACCAGTAAACCCTCGTACTCCTCCGCGTGGGAAACAACTGCCGAGTATTCCCTGGCTCCGTGTCGTTCCCTTCCTAGGCCTCGCCGTCATCCACCGCCCTGGTGCTCTGGCGTGGCCTGGTCACCGTGGTCAATGAATGACATCCATCCGAAGTGGACTGTACGTGGAGAGGCTGACAGCTGGGTCCACGGCCGCACGCAAGGAAATGCCTCCTTATTACGCGCAAAATAATGATTCCTCCACCTGACAGCTAGGACCCACGGGAAGGGCATCTGTATTTCGTGAAAAAAACGTTCCCCCCGCTGACAGGTCGGACCCACTAGCTATATCTTCGCACGCATGGAAGTGCCTCCTTATTACGCCCAAAAAAATGAATACCCCCCTGCTAGCTAGGACCCACCATATTGTTGGGCTGACTTGTGGGCCTACTAAGTTGACGGGGATGGAAGGCTTTGTCAACTTAGTCAATACTCCAGTGACCGTTTGATGTCCATCCAACAGCCATAGTGCTTCTTCAACCTCTGGTCTTCTTGCTCCAGCCGCCCAAAGCAGCGCCGGTCGTGCCGCCTGCTCCTGCCTCCCGTGGCCGGCAGTGCTACCGTGGAGGCCTCACCGCCCCCATACTACCCCCACCACTGGCCAGGCCATCCCTCCACTCACCCACACCCACTGTTATTTTGTGGCGACGACAGCCTCACACCGCAGCAGAACCAGTGAACGCTCGTAGTCCTCTCCGCGTGGGCATCCACTGTCGCGTCTTGCCCGACTCCGCATCATCCCCTTCCTAGGCCTCGCCGTCGTACACCGCCGTGGTGCTCTCGGCGTGGCGTGGTCAACGTGGTCAACGACCGACTTCCATCGGAAGATTACTGTACGTGGAGAGGCTGACAGCTGGGTCCACGACAGCCGCAAGGAAGTGCCTCCTTATTACGCGGAAAATGATTATTCCTCCACCTGACAGCGGGGACCCACCGGATGGGCCACTAGTATTTTGTGAAAAAAATCATTTCCCCCTGACTGCTGGTACCCACCGGACAGACACCATATTTCGCGAAAAAAACGTTCCCCCCGCTGTCAGCTCGGACCCACTAGAAGTGCCTCCTTATTATGCACAAAAAATGAATACTCCCCCGGCTAGCTGGGACCCACCTTGGTGGGAGGCTGACTTGTGGGCCTACTAAGTTGACGGGGACGAAGGGCTTTGTCAACTTAGTCAATATGAACGATTCTAGCTCCAGTGACCGTACAATGTCCATCCAACGGCCGTAGTGCTTCTTCAACCTCTGGTCTTCTTGCTCCAGCCGCCCAAAGCAGCGCCGGTCGTGTCGCATGCTCCTGCCTCCCGTGGCCAGCTTTGCTGCCGCAGAGGCCTCACTGCCCCCTACTATTCCCACCGCTGGCCAGGCCCTGCGGCGACAATAGCCTCACACCGCAGCCGAACCAATGAACTCTCGTACTCCTCTCCGCGCAGGCTTCCACTGCCGCGTCTGCCCCGCCTCCGCGTCATCCCCTTCCTAGGCCTCGCAGTCGTCCACCGCCGTGGTGCTCTCTGCGCGGCGTGGTCAACGTGGTCAAGGAACGACTTCCATCGGAAGAGTACTGTACGTGGAGAGGCTGACAGCTGGGTCCACGGCCACAACCTAGTTTTTTTGTGATTTGCCAAGTAAGTCGCTTTGTCAGCCCTGTTGGGCTGCAAATCTTTCAAGACGAGGAGAGCTTTCATTCGGCTGGCCGAGAAAATGGCCCATCAGTAATGAGAAATGGGTTGTACATTTTTAAAATACATCAAACCGGCAATTAGTTTCAAATATCTTTTTTTCATTTCAAGATTTTAAATTACATTAATTTTTATGCGTGGAGAATTTGTTGGATTTTATATTGATATACATTTATTTTTAAAATCAATTTGAATGTGAGTTGAAATTTCGGGATTAAAAACAATTCGGACCGCACCGAAATATGCAAAATTTCGTATAATTTTTTAACCGTGGCCACAATATGGGCTGTAATGCTAACAAGAAGAATATGGGCTCCAAAAAAAACCTTAAGAATTAGCAAATGGGCTGTAAATTATTAGAAATAATGGCAGATGGGCTGTATGCTGTTTTCCACAGATTTGAGGCTTTCCTAAAAAAGGTTGACGCACAAGTACTGACTGTTGGATGGCCATCCAATAGCCGTCGTGCTTCTTCAATCTCTGCTCTTCCTGCTCCAGCCACTCAAACAAGCGCCGACGAGACTGCCTGCTCCCTCCTTCCCACGGCCGGCTGTGCTGCCACGCAGGCCTCACGGCCCCATCGTACTCCCATCGCTGGCCTAGCCATCCCTCTACTCACCCACACCTGCTGTTATTCTCCGGCGACGGCAGAAGAACCAGTAAACCCTCGTATAGTCGTACTCCCCTCCGCGTGGGAAACAACTACCGAGTCTTCCCTGCCTCCGTGTCATCCCCTTCCTAGGCCTCGCCGTCGTCCACCGCCGTGGTGCTCTCGGCGTGGCATGGTCAATGTGGTCAACGACCGACTTCCATCGGAAGAGTACTGTGCGTGGAGACGCTGACAGCTGGGTCCATGGCCACAGCAAGGAAGTGCCTCCTTATTACGCGCAAAATAATTATCCCTCCACCTGACAGCGGGGACCCACCGTATGGGCCACCGTATTTCGCGAAAAAAATGTTTTCCCCCTGACTGCTGGGACCCACCAGCTACACCTTTGCACGCAAGGAAGTGCGTCCAAAAAACAAAACGATTCGCCCCCTGACTGCTGCTACCCACCAGCTACATCTTCGCACGCAAGGAAGTGCCTAACAGTCGGGACCCACCTGGTTGAAGCGTACGTAGCGTTGTCATTCTGGTCGCGAACATGTACGTACATATATACTGGTGGATGTAGAGGCACACACGTGTTGCAGTAGAGGCGCGCACGTAGCATGTACACATACGTACAGCGGCCAGGGTGCAAGAAAGAAAATACGGCCACGTATGTGTACATACGGGCGGGGTCTCGAACGCCTACTCGCGCATACGTACGACGAGGGCTCGTTGTCATGGCTAGGTTGGAACGGAGAAACAGCGTCGTCGTCGTGTTCATGGGGAGGCAACGGAATGCGTCTTGTTCATGGGGTTGCAATGGAATGCGTCGTGTTCATCGGGAGGCAACAGAACGCGTGGGAGCCAACCGGCTGGGTCAGAACGGAATGCGTGGTCGTGTTCATCGGGAGGGCTTGGACGGAACAGGCGATGGAAACGAGGCCTGGCGTACCGCGGAACGGAGGAAACGGCCTTGTGTTCGACCGGTCACGTTCGAAACGGGATCCTGTTCATCGGGAGGGGTCTGGCGTACCGCAAAACGGACGAAACAGACCTCCTACGGTCGAAACGGGGGTCCTGTTGATCGGGAGGGGTATGGCATATCGCATAACGGACGAAACGGACCTCCTACGGTCGAAACGGTGGTCCTGTTGATCGGGAGGGGTGTGGCGTACCACAAAACGGACGAAACGGACCTCCTACGGTCGAAACGGGGGTCCTGTTCATCGAGAGGGGTGTGGCGTACCGCAAAACGGGACTCCACGGGATACTGTTCAGCTCCACCGTCGACCTCCTCCAGCCTCCACGGGCTACCGTCGACCTCCTCCAGCCTCCACGGGCTCCTGTTCATGCAGCCTACACCACGCGCTACTCCACCGGCTACTGTTCGACCACCCCTCCACGGGCACCCCTCCACCATCTACTGTTCATCCAGCCCTCAACACCACGGGGTCCTGTTCAACCATCCCTCCACGGGCACCCCTCCACCGTCTACTGTTCATCCAGCCCTCCACACCACGGGGTCCTGTTCATCCAGAGGCAACGCCACCTCTCACTGTTCATCCACCCCCCGCAACACTCACTGTTCATCCCAGAGGCAGCATCGATCGGCTTCAGTTAGCAGCAGTAGCGAAGGAATCGCTCGATCGGGTTTAGTTAACAGCCATCGATCGATCGCTCGGGTTCAGTAACGCATAGCCTGCAGTGCAATCGCTCGGGTTCAGTTAGAGCCCAACGCCTCGCTCGGGTTCAGTTAGAGCCAAAGCCTCACACACACGCGCGTACGTGTACGAGAGAAACGCGCATCGCTCGTCCCCTGACCTCCCACCGTAACCGGGAACTCCCCGAAATTTTCCTCGCCCTCGCTTCTACCACGGTTTTTCCCGTCATGGACGGCCCAAAGAATGTCATGTAGCTGCGTCTCCGGCCCGCCCAGGATGAAAAGCCCATTTTCTGTCATGATTTTTTGTCATAGAAGTAGGAGCCCACCACCTCTATGACGATACCGGGTTTTGTCACTATTATCGTCATAGAAGTGTCATATGTATGACAAAAAAATTTCGTTTGGCCCAAAATGTCACGGACGTGTCTTTTTTTTGTAGTGTAAGACAAGGGACAAGGTAACCTAATACTTCAATGGACATCATATTGTGTGTATATCCCTCTATGTCTATGGATATCCTTGTTTGTTCCTTGTGGGACTAACCCATGTAGGTATTGAAAGTGCAACTCACTCCAATGGATTGCTTCAAATGATCTTCCTCAACATTGAGCATCCACATCTTCAACATCTTCATGAAGTCATCATCGACAAAACCCAAGGTTAGTTCATCCCTCTTAGGGGGGATATCACATCTTGGTGAGCTTTACTCTAACAATTGAGCTAAAGCAACTCAAATGGTGTGAACACAACAATGCTTTATGTAAAAGTGGTAACCGCACTTGTGCTTAAAGGATGAGTAAGACCTACGATCAAATGTTCTCATTTGACTCCTCAGTCAATATACTCATATATAGATGACCTCGTCATCGCTAATTGCTTGATAGATGCTAGAGTGTTTGTGCATGCTTTGTCACATATTTCATTTGCCATTTTATTGTGTGAGGATGTTGATTGCATATTTTACTCATTCGAGGACATCCACTTGTTGTTTTGATTGTTTGGCCTTTTCTCTTTTGCCAAGTGGATGGACAAGAATGCCTAAGAACTTCCTCTAGCTATCTATACTCTTCTCGTCTCAAACTCTATTCATGCTACATCACAAAGTTTGATCAAGTCAGATTCGAACCACTCTGTGTGAGGAGCACTCGGAGTCCCCGTCGTCATAGACTTAAACTTCCAAAACCTCTCTGTGCATTTCGGTCTGACCGATCCATCCACTTAGGTCACACCGAGTTCACTGGGTTGATCTAGGTTTTCAATCTCGGTGCAACCGATTTGAACTTTTCGGTCACACGGAGTTGCAGTAACCGCTTGCGATTCTGCATCTCGGTACCACCGAGTTGTTCCACTCGGTCACACCGACAGGGTCAGGATATATAAACCCACGGGTGAGATTTTGGAAATTTCTTCAAAAATCCTCAGCACGCGCGTGTCCTGCTCTGCCACCTCGGGTCTCCGGATTGTCTCCTCGTCGCCAGCGACATCCCGCTGCTAGTTTCTTTCGCCGTCAACGAGATTCAACCCCATCGTTGCCACTGTAGCAAACTCACCACCGAACTAGGGTATGAGTTCGATCTTTTGTGCTAATTCCTTACTCCGATTCTTAGCACAATACGATGCCATGTTCTTTACCACATATGAAATCAATCTATCCAGAGAAAACTTCCTTTAGGTTAGGTTTGATTCGAAAATTCAGGTTTAGGTTTCCGCCGAACTCATCTCGGACTGACCGAGTTGTGGAAATCGGTCTCACCGATTTGACTTATGCCATTGCACTTGCACTTTTCGGTCTGACCGAAAGTTGCAAATCGGTGCGACCGAGTTCGACCCTCTGTGAAACCCTAGCAATCTCGGAGCCATCAAACTGTGACTCGGTCTGACCGAGTTCACTAGTTTAGACTCCAAAAGTTGCTTCGGTGTCATCGAGTTTAACATATCGGTAGCTCCGAAATGCTTTCTGTGGAGAACTAAAACTAAGTTTCTGACTCATCAATTTTGCAAAAACTCTGCACTTTGTGACTCATCTATATCTATTCATAGGGTTTGCTGTCAGTTTGCTTGCCAGAATGTCTGACCAGAGTGATAGCCAGAACAAATCAGAAGAGCAAGTGCACATGAGTGTGGGCACTAGTCTCTCAAGCAGCTATGATGATGGCAGCATCAGCACTCCAAGCAATTTGCCCAAGGCAGCCACCAGATCAAGGAAGAAGAAAACCTCAGGTTTTGAAGATGAGGACTATGTGGCTGTTGAGGAAGAAGTGATCTCCAAAAAGAAAGTCCTGAAGAAGGAATATGGCACTCCTGCTACAAGAAAGCCTGGATTGCATAAGAAGGACCCTGCCAAGAGGGTGCCAACCTTAAAGACCAGGGTCTCAACTGCTGAAACCTCTAAGCCAACTAAAGAGGCTGCTGGAGAGAGTAAGAAAAGGAAAGAGAGCGTCAAGAAGACCACTGCCAGAGTCATTGGTAGATCTTCTATAATGAGGGATCCGGCTGAAGAAGAAGAGGAAGAGGATGCTGCACCAGCACCCAAGTCCCAAAAGCTTATGGGGGACGCCATTAAGTCAGGGCCTGCTACTTCTAAGGCCAAGATTGCCCACAAGGCTGCTGCTCAAGCTCAAAAGACTTCTAAGCCCAAGAGAAGCACTAGGAACATTCCAGTTGAAGAGAAGAACAAGGCCCCAGTGCCTGAAGTTAAAGAAGAAGATGCTGAAGCCCAAGTTCTCAGAAAGCTTAAACCAAAGATTCCAGATCACAATGACACCCATCCAGTGGCAGAAGACATGAACATCACGAAGGATGCAACTCTAAGACTCTGGAGACAGTCTTATCCCTATGCAGTGAGGAGGAAGACTGCAATGGACTATAGGTTCCACACCAAAGAACAACAAGATTTCTATGAGACCATTCTGCTGGACAAGAAGCCAATAGTCTGTGATATGAAATGGGTTGACTGGGAGTACATTGATGAGAACGAAGACTATTTTCCCGGTGTACATGACAACTTCAGATCATGTGGTGTTGACAAGTTTGTGGGTCAAGAGCTGACTAAATGGAATGATGAACTCATCATGCAATTCTACTCCACTGCTCGTTTTTATCCAGATGGTAGGATTGTATGGATGTTTGAGGGTAGAAGGTACACTATTGCAGGATGCTGCTAACGCGACACTACGATCATAGACCCTTTGAGGAAACTGCGTGCAATGCCATAATCGCAAACGGTGGTGTAAAAAACCGTCAAAAAGGTGCAAAACATTTGCGATGGAGGATGCATCAAACACGGTTCAGATTTTAGTTGCGTGTGTGATTCAGGGCATACGGTTCAATTAAATTAACCATTTTCGATGAGGAGGAACAAAAGAAACGGGCAGCCAGATGAAGGTGTGTGCTATGTACAGCATACGGTTCACTCGGATGAACTGTTTGTGATTAGGCAACACAAAAGAAACGGTCAGCCAGATGAAGGTGTGTGCGATATACGGCATGCGGTTCACTCGGGCGAACTGTTTGCCTTGACACAAGGGAACATAAACGGTTCAACTTAACAAGACGTGTGTGTTGTGCGATGGGATTGCATACAGAACAACAACATATATATATACACACACTTATAAGGACATGCTTGCATAACCAAATTAAACATCCACTTACATAGGTGGCTACTACAACCATGGCATTTGCACACACCAAAGTAAACTATTACATGCATAATTACATAGGTGGCTACTACACATATGACATCTCCATACACCAATAAAGTAAATTATATATTACATGCATGAATAACTAGCATAAACGATCATCTGATCATCATCTACTTCTTGTGACACTTGCTCTGCTTGTGTCTCAATCCGGGCTCTTCGATTTGGGTAACGAGGCACTTCCTCATGTCAACAGTCCGCCTGTGCATCTCATATAGCATGTGTACATGCTCTTGGCCGCAAACCTGAGGTGAGTTTCATCCAGTTGCCGCATCCAGACCCCATGCCAGGATACGGGACTTGTTCTCTGGGCATCCTGCTTCATCTTTTCGTAGTAGGGGTCGATGATGGCCGAGGCGAGTTCGACCAGGGAGTCCTTCTTCATGCTACCCCAGACCGTGTAGTGGTCATGGATTTCGACAAGGTTCTTGCAGGCCAAGCCCGTAACAGTGAGTGCTTTTACATCGTTGGTGGTATCCACCGTGGCGAACTTGTAGTCGGTGCTGTTGACAAACCTGTTGAAACGGTCGCAAGGCTCTGTGGTCATGCAGTAGTGGTAGATGAGGACATGATGGCGCACGCACAACTGTGTGACGACAACCTTCTGATCTATGCCGGGACGACCTGCGGTGTACTGGAGGTCGATGCCGACCACCTTGTACTTGTCTTCAGCAAGCAACTGCTCAACGTTGTTGATGTAGTCGTCCACCACGGCCGGGTCGATGGTGTACACCACCGAGAGATCCGTATCCCTCGCGTGGGTCTCCAATCTATGCTTGGCGAACTCCATTGGAGCGCCGCCGGACATCCCCTCTCTATGTGTCGTCGTGGGTGTGCTTGTTGTGTTGTGGGGCGCGATTGAAAGGTTGAAGAGACTAAGGTTATAATGGCCGCGGGAATTAAAGGGGAAGCCAGACGGCCAGGAATATCGGCAGGCCCTGATGGCAGCTCTAATTTGCAGCGCGTAACTCCAGCATGCCGCACGTAACTGCATCGCGTGGCAACGCACGTGACGCAATCGCATGCATACGGGGCCCCCGACGTGATCGTGCGCATGCCCAACCATTGGCAGAGCGCACGCAGAGGGACGCGAGCAGAGTGCTCCGCGGTCGCCTCAACGGCGAGCAACCATCCACCAGCCGGTCGACAACACCGTATGGAGACGATCCACAGTGCCATGCCACAAGCCGGCGTCGTGGACCATCTGGCATAGGCGCTGGCTGCTTGCGCAGATCATCAGCATGGGTCTGGAGGGGGCACTTTTGCGCTTTTTAGTGTAGGTGCTTAGGAAAATGCTTAGGTGCGTACGATGTGGTAGATGCATTGGAATGGAGGGGCGCCTTTATATGAGTGCAACCTGCGTTGCATTCACATCGTGCTGCCTCTTTTCCCGGCCCTCCCATTACTTCCCTCATGCATTCACACGATGCTAATTGAAGGAGGATGCATCATTGGCCATTCAACATTTCGGGAACCGCTACCCTCTCCCTCGTCTGCATTAAAGCCGTATCGGGAACTGCGCGCCCGCTGTCAAATCAAATAGTACTGCGCCGCCCCGCTAGTGATTCACACAGGTCATCCAAAAGAACCGTTTGTGTTCAAGATATACACAAATCCTTCTCTCACTTTGCATACGGGTGTTCTATCTGAAACCATCATGCTTGTTGTGAGAAGCTCTGGTTTGTGAGAAGCATATACCCAAACCTGCCCCAAATGGGACAAAAGCTTTACCACGGCATGTTGATGCCCCTCCATGATAGCATGCCAAGTTTCATGAATTTCAGACGAGTTTTGGATTTACTAGAATTTAAAAACCAGGTATCTCAATGTTTGCGGCCGAGTGATGGTGGCAAGGTGTTTGACATTCATCCCCATTTCTTGCATGGGACCTAAGCATGCACCCAAGGACAAAGATTTGATTTTTCAACCAATTTATATGCATTGGAGCATGTGCATGTAGTTCAAATTTGAATTATGCACATAAATGCATTGATAACTCACTTAATGTATAAAAATGTCCAAACGAACCCTGAAAAAACACAAAAAATTACACAACACTCCTGTTGTTCTATGCTGACACGAGAAAAAAAATTAAAGCAATAAGAGGCAATGGACATCGTTTCACGCGCAAAGTTGGGGCGTTCCCTACTGAAACCATCATGCTTGTTGTGAGAAGCTCTGGTTTGTGAGAAGCATATACCCAAACCTGCCCCAAATGGGACAAAAACTTTACCAGGGCATGTTGATGCCGCTCCATGATAGCATGCCAAGTTTCATGAATTTCAGACGAGTATTGGATTTACTAGAATTTAAAAACTAGGTATCTCAATGTTTGCGACCGAGTGACGGTGGCAGGGTGCTTGACATTCATTCCCATTTCTTGCATGGGACCTAAGCATGCACCCAAGGACCAGAGATTTGATTTTTCAACCAATTTATATGCACCGGAGCATGTGCATGTAGTTCAAATTTGAGTTATGCGCATAAATGCATTGAAAACTCACTTAATGCATAAAAATGTCCAAATGAACCCTGAAAAATCACAAAAAATAACACAACACTCCTGTTGTTCTATGTTGACACGAGATTTTTTTTGAAAGCAATTAGATGCAATGGATATCGTTTCGTCCCCAAAGTTGGGGCGTTCCCTACCGAAACCATCATGCTTGTTGTGAGAAGCTCTGGTTTGTGAGAAGCATATACCCAAATCTGCCCCAAATGGGACAAAAACTTTACCACGGCATGTTGATACCGCTCCATGATAGCATGCCAAGTTTCATGAATTTCAGACGAGTTTTGGATTTACTAGAATTTAAGAACCAGGTATCTCAATGTTTGCGGCCGAGTGACGGTGGCAAGGTGCTTGACATTCATTCCCATTTCTTGCATGGGACCTAAGCATGCACCCAAGGAGAAAGATTTGATTTTTCAACCAATTTATATGCACCGGAGCATGTGCATGTAGTACAAATTTGAATTATGCAGATAAATGCATTGAAAACTCACTTAATGCATAAAAATGTCCAAATGAACCCCGAAAAATCACAAAAAATAACACAACACTCCTGTTGTTCTATGTTGGCACGAGAAAAAAAATTGAAAGCAATTAGAGGCAATGGATATCGTTTCATCCCCAAAGTTGGGGCGTTCCTTACCGAAACCATCATGCTTGTTGTGAGAAGCTCTGGTTTGTTAAAGGCCCATTATGGGCACAGGCCTACCAGAAAAATATGAAAGCTTATGCTGATTTAGGCCTAGATATTATTAGTGAGCTACATGCAAATTTCAGCCCATAATCGTTTTTAGCCCAATTGGAATGGGCCCGACGAATGTTGGCATGTTGGGCTCCTACAAAGCTTTCCGCCGAATACATTACTAAGATAAACCTACACTATACAAAACTAGCGTCGTAATTACTGCAGCCTTTGGCAGCATCATAAATGTTGTATGCCTGTATCACAACAAAATAAATTCCAACCATACAACAAAAGGCCTGTTGGCAAAAAGTTTACAGTCCTTGCAGATAAAAGCGCCATCAGATGTATAGAAGCACAGATCATTTGACCTGAGTGCTAATGTTTCAGGCTGTAGAATCTGATGGAGAAGAACGATCTTCCCCTTTTTCCGCCATTGCTCTTGAAAAACGAACCAAATGTCGGATAGTCTGGTTTGAAAACCATTCATATCTTCACGACATTTGTTAACCACTATTCTTGTTTCCGAAACAACGTCCATTAGGGATTGCACTTGTGTTTGGAGCACAGATATATCTCTTTGTCTAGCTGGAAGATTTTGTTCAGTAGGCGATTTGGACGAGGTTACCTTGACAACCAACTCAGAATTACGCAGGAAGGTGCTTTTTGCACTGTTAGTGGATAGATACTGACGCACTACAGCAAGAGGTGACATTGTGCCTGTGATAGCCTCGTCACCGTCAGGTGGTTGTGGCTGTTCAATCATTTGTTCCATAGCTTGCTGAAAGTTTGAACTTGTAGATAGTGTACCAGATAAGTTACTAATGAGATAAAAACAAATAAAGTAGGTTTCAGGTTTATACATAACTTATTTTGGTGAACTATTGTAATACATTAGCATGTATTGTAGTGCCAACTACATAATAAAATCACTTTCGGAACATATGTCCATGTAGCATGCCTACTGTATTGTCTATTTCCTCACATTCGTTGACATCTAAGGATAAAGAGGCATGGTTTAAAGTGTGATGAACATAGTATGACATCATTCATATCATGCGCAAATAGATATAAAACAAACAGGCTATTGTATCATTTTGTGCGCACGTGAACATCACAACTAGATTACAGATCAAGACCAAAAGAATATCCTTCATCTCTTTTAAACCATGTAAGGTGAAATGATACGTTAAGACAACTGTGTATAAAAGTGAACCGAGTAACTGACTTTGGCTGCAAACCAAGCAGTAAAATGAACACATCGCAGTACCAATCAGTTCAAAGGCAGTAGGAGTAAGGACTTACAACAGCGGCTTGAACTGGTGTGCTCATGCCCTTCTTCTTGCTGGTGTGGCAATCCTTGAAGATTTGCACTGCATTCGGTTCAGGTTCTTTTTGGCCCGCACGGGTTTTCCTCTGTATTTGGACCAAGTCAATATAGATACGATAATATGGCCCAGAAAAAAGAAGGAACTAGCAGCTATTTACAAGAGCCTCGCAACATGCAGTATAGCTACGAGATCCTGTTGTCTGTTGGAATTTCACTTTAGAACGGTTCGTCTTGCTCTTCAAACAATTAGCCTAGAAGAAGATACACTTGTAAGGCACATACATAAATACAAGTTCAATATGTGGTCTGATCAAATACATATACCCTACCTGATACTTTGGATCAGACCCGTGTTTAACAAGGGTTGTCCAGTCTTCATCTGTAATATATTCCACTGGAGATGTTTGGGCGATTTCATTGTTAGCCTTGCCTTCAAAGGGAGATTTTCTAAGGTGGTACCTATACTGTCGCAGAGAAGACTGAAAAACATGAGTACATGCTTGTTTATTTGCATCATCTTTCGGATCCAACTTGAACCTCATCTATTGAAAAAAGAATGTGGGTCTTATTAGGAGGAAGCTAGTGTTGGGGATCGTAGCAGAAATTCAAAATTTTCTACGCATCACCAAGATCAATCTATGGAGTAATCTAGCAACGAGGGGAAGGAGAGTGCATCTCCATACCCTTGTAGATCACTAAGCGGAAGCGTTCAAGTGAACGGGGTTGATGGAGTCGTACTCGTCGTGATCCAAATCACCGATGATCCTAGTGCCGAACGGACGGCACCTCCGCGTTCAACACATGTACAGCCGGGGGACGTCTCCTCCTTCTTGATCCAGCAAGGGGAGAGGAGAAGTTGAGGGAAAAACTCCGACAGCACGACGGCATGGTGGTGATGGAGCTCGTGGCTCTCCGGCAGGGCTTCGCTAAGCACTACGGAGGAGGACGAGGTGTTGGAGGAGGGAGAGGGCTGCGCCAGGGGAAGGGTGCAGGTGCCCTCTCTCTCCCTCACTATATATAGGGGGAAGGGAGGAGGGGGAGGTGCCCTAGGGTTCCCTAGGGGAGGGGCGGCGGCCACAGGGGACACCTTAGATGGGTTTGGGCGCCCCCACCCCTCAGGAAACTTGCCCCCCAAGCCGGGAGGGGCGGCTGCCCTAGGGGTGGCGCCCCCACCTCTCCTGGTTATGTGAGATGGGGTGGGAGGGGCGCTCAGCCCTTAGTGGGCTGATGTGCCCTCTCCCCTTGGCCCATAAGGCCCCCCAACGCTTGTCGGGGCCTCCGAAACCCCTTTCGGACACGCTGGTCATCACCTGGTACCCCCGGAACAATTCCGGACTCCAATACCCTTCGTCCAATATACCGATCTTCACCTCCGGACCATTCCGGAGCTCCTCGTCATGTCCGAGATCTCATCCGGGACTCCGAACAACCTTCGGTAACCACATACTATTTCCCATAACAACTCTAGCGTCACAGAACCTTAAGTGTGTAGACCCTACGGGTTCAGGAACCATGCAGACATGACCGAGACAACTCTCCAGCCAATAACCAACAGCGGGATCTGGATACCCATGTTGGCTCCCACATGTTCCACAATGATCTCATCGGATGAACCACGATGTCGAGGATTTAATCAATCCCGTATTCAATTCCCTTTGTCTAGCGGTATTGTACTTGCCCGAGATTCGATCGTCGGTATCCGATACCTTGTTCAATCTCGTTACCTGAAAGTCTCTTTACTCGTTCCGTAACACATCATCCCGTGATCAAATCCTTGGTCACATTGCGCATATGATGATGCATTACCGAGAGGGCCCGGTGATACCTCTCCGTCACACGGAGTGACAAATCCCAGTCTCGATTCGTGCCAACCCAACAGACACTTTCGGAGATACCCGTAGTGTACCTTTATAGCCACCCAGTTACGTTGTGACGTTTGGCACACCCAAAGCATTCCTACGGTATCCGGGAGTTGCACAATCTCATGGTCTAAGGAAATGATACTTGACATTAGAAAAGCTTTAGCATACGAACTACACGATCTTTGTGCTAGGCTTAGGATTGGGTCTTGTCCATCACATGATTCTCCTAATGATGTGATCCTGTTATCAACGACATCCAATGTCCATGGTCAGGAAACCGTAACCATCTATTGATCAACGAGCTAGTCAACTAGAGGCTTACTAGGGACATGGTGTTGTCTATGTATCCACACATGTATCTGAGTTTCCTATCAATACAATTATAGCATGGATAATAAACGATTATCATGAACAAGGAAATATAATAATAACTAATTTGTTATTGCCTCTAGAGCATATTTCCAACGGTCTCCCACTTGCACTAGAGTCAATAATCTAGTTCACATCGCCATGTGATTAACACTCACAGGTCACATCGCCATGTGACCAACATCCAAAGAGTTTACTAGAGTCAATAATCTAGTTCACATCACTATGTGATTAACACTCAATGAGTTCTGGGTTTGATCATGTTGCTTGTGAGAGAGGTTTTAGTCAACGGGTCTGCAACATTCAGATCCGTATGTACTTCGCAAATCTCTACGCTATATTTGGAGCCATTTCAAATAACTGTTCTACTTGGAGCTATTCTAAATTTTTGCTCCATTATACGTATCCGGTATCTCTACTCAGAGCTATCCGGATAGGTGTTAAGCTTGCATCGACGTAACTCTTTATGTCGAACTCTTTATCACCTCCATAACCGAGAAACATATCCTTATTCCTCTAAGGATAATTTTGACCGCTATCTGGTGATCTACTCCTAGATCACCTTTGTACCCTCTTGCCAGACATGTGGCAAGGCACACATCAGGTGCGGTACTCAGCATGGCATACCGCATAGAGCCTATGACAAAAGCATAGGGGACGACCTTCGTGCTTCCTCTTTCTCCTGCCGTGGTCGAGCTTTAAGTCTTAACTTCATACCTTACACCTCAGGCAAGAACTCCTTCTTTGGTTGATCCATCTTGAACACCTTCAAGATCATGTCAAGGTATGTGCTCATTTGAAAGTACCATTAAGCGTTTTTGATCTATCCTTATAGATCTTGATGCTCAATGTTCAAGTAGCTTAATCAAGGTTTTCCATTGAAAAAAAACACTTTTCAAATAACCCTATATGCTTTCCAGAAGTTCTTCATCATTTCGGATCAACACTATGTCATCCACATATACTTATCAGAAATGTTGTAGTGCTCCCACTCACTTTATTGTAAATACAAGTTTCTAACAAACTTTGTATAAACCCATAAACTTTGATTACTCTATCAAAGTGTATATTCCGACTCCGAGATGCTAGCTCTAGTCCATGGAAGGATCGCTGGAGCTTGCATACCTTTAAGCATCCTTAGGATCGAAAAAACCTTTCTGATTGTATCACATACAACCTTTCCTTACGAAAACTGGTAAGGAAACTTGTTTTGACATCCATCTGCCAGATTTCATAAATGCAGCTTATGCTAACATGATTCCGACGGACTTAAGCATCGCTACGGGTGAGAAAATCTCATCGTAGTCAATTGCTTGAACTTGTGAAAAACTCTTCGCCACAAGTCGAGCTTCATAGACGATGACATTACCATCCATGTCCGTCTTCTTCTTAAAATCCACATGTACCTAACAGCCTTACGACCATCAAGTAGTTCTTCCAAAGTCTACACTTTGTTTTCATACATGGATCATCTCTCGGATTTTATGGCCTCGAGCCAATTTTCGAAATCCGGACCCACCATCGCTTCTCCATAGCTCATAGGTTCATCGTTGTCCAACAACGTGACCTTTAAGACAGGGTTACCACTTACAAGTTGTACACCCCCTTGTCAACCCATGAGGTTCGATAGTAACTCGATCTGAAGCTCCATGATCATCATCATTATCTTTCTCTTCAACTGAGGCAGGTGCCACAGAAACATTTTTCCTGTGCTGCGCTACTCTCTGGTTGAAGTAAAGGTTCAACAACCTTATCAAGTTCTATCTTCCTCCCACTCAATTCTTTCGAGAGAAACTTTTCCTCGAGAAAGGACCCGATTCGAGAAACAATCCCTATTGCTTTCGGATCTGAGACAGGAGGTATACCCAACTGTTTTGGGTGTCCTATGAAGATGCATTTATCCGCTTTGGGTTCGAGCTTATCAGCCTGAAACTTTTTCACATAAGCGTCGCAGCCCCAAACTTTTAAGAAATGATAGCTTAGGTTTCTCTAAACAATAGTTCATACGGTGTCATCTCATCGGAATTACATGGTGCCCTATTTGAAGTGAATGTGGGTGTCTCTAATGCCTAACCCATAAACTATCGTGGTAATTCAATAAGAGACATCATGGTATGCATCATATCCAATAGGGTGCAGTTATGATGTTTGGACACACCATCACACTATGGTGTTCCAGGCTGTATTAGTTGTGAAACAGTTTCCACAATGTCTTAATTCTGGGCCAAACTCGTAATTCAGATATTCATCTTTATGATCATATCATAGATATTTTATCCTCTTGTCACTACGATCTTCAACTTCACCCTGAAATTACTTGAACCTTTCAATAATTCAGACTCGTGATTCATCAAGTAAATATACTCAGCATCTACTCAAATCATCTGTGAAGTAAGAATATAACGATATCCACTACATGCCTCAGCACTCATTGGACTGCACACATCAAGATGTATTACTTCCAACAAGTTGCTTTCTTGTTCCATCTTACTGAAAACGAGGCCTTTCAGTCATCTTGCTCGTGTGGTATGATTTGCATGTCTCAAGTGATTAAAAATCAAGCGAGTCCAAAGATCCATCAACATGGAGCTTCTTCATGCGTTTTATACCATTGTGACTAAAATTACAGTGCCACAAGTATGTGGTACTATCATTACTATCTTATATCTTTTGGCATGAACATGTGTATCACTACGATCGGGATTCAATAAACCATTCATTTTAGGTGTAAGACCATTGAAGGTATTATTCAAATAAACAGATTAACCATTATTCTCCTTAAATGAATAACCGCATTGCGATGAACATAATCTAATCATGTCCATGCTCAATGCAAACACCAAATAACAATTATTTAGGTTTAACACCAACCCCGATGGTAGACAGAGCGTGCAATGTTTGATCACATCAACCTTGGAAACTCTTCCAACACCTATCGTCGTCTCACCTTTGGCTAGTCTTCGTCTATTCTGTAGCCTTTTATTTCGAGTTACTAACACTTAGCAACCGAACCGGTATCTAATACCCTGCTGCTACTAGGAGTAATAGTAAAGTACACATTTAATATATGTCCAATACATACTTCTGTCAACCTTGTCAGCCTTCTCATCTAGCAAGTATCTAGGGTGGTTCTGCTTCAGTGACCGTTCCCCTTATTACAGAAGCACTTAGTCTCGGGCTTGGGTTCAACTTTGGGTTTCTTCCCTAGAGTAGCAACTGATTTGTCGTTTCATGAAGTATCCCTTTCTTGCCCTTGCCTTTCTTGAAACTAGTGGTTTTACTAACCATCAACAATTGATGCTCCCTTTTTATTTCTACTTTCGCGGTGTCGCGAATAGCTCAAGGATCATATCTATCCCTGATATGTTATAGTTCATCACGAAGCTCTAGTAGCTTGGTGGCAGTGACTTTGGAGAACCATCACTATCTCATCTGGAAGATCAAATCCCACTCGATTCAAGCGATTGTTGTACTCATACAATCTGAGCACATGCTCAACGATTGAGCTTTTCTCCTTAGTTTCCAGGCTTAAGAAACTTGTCAAAGGTCTCATACCTCTTGACGTGGGCACTAACCTGAAATCCCAATTTCAGTCCTTGGAATATCTCATATGTTCTGCGGTGTTTAAAAAACGTCTTTGGTGCCTCAATTCTAAACCATTTAGCATTACGCACCGAACTATCATGTAGTCATCAAAACGTGTATGTCAGATGTTCGCAACATCCATAACCGACGTTCGAGGTTCAGCTCACTGAGCGGTGCATTAAGGACATAATCCTTCTGCGCAGCAATGAGGACAATCCTCAGTATACGGACCTAGTCCGCATAATTGCTACTATCAACTTTCAACTAAATTTTCTCTAGGAACGTATCTAAAACAGTAGAACTAAGTGTAAGCTATGACATAATTTGCAAAGTCCTTTTGATTATGTTCATGATAATTGAGTTCATCTGATTATTTCATGAACTCCCACTCAGATAGACATCCCTCTAGTCATCTAAGTGATACATGATCCGAATCGACTAGGCCATGTCCGATCATCACGTGAGACAGACTAGTCATCATCGGTGAACATCTCATGTTGATCGCATCTTCTATACGACTCATGTTCGACCTTTCGGTCCTCCGTGTTCCGAGGCCATGTCTATACATGCTAGGCTCGTCAAGTTAACCTAAGTGTTTCGCATGTGTTCCGAGGCCATGTCTGTACATGCTAGGCTCGTCAAGTTAACCTAAGTGTTTCGCATGTGTTCCCAGGCCATGTATGTACATGCTAGACTCGTCAACACCCGTTGTATTCGAACGTAAGAATCTATCACACCCGATCATCACGTGGTGCTTCGAAACGACGAACCTTCGTAATGGTGCACAGTTAGGGAGAACACTTTTCTTGAAATTTTAGTGAGGGATCATCTTATTTAAGCTACTGTCGTTCTAAGCAAATAAGATGTAAAAACATGATAATTGAAAGTGCGTTATATCGACTAGAGGGGGGGGGGGTGAATGGGCGATTTTTATGAAATTCTTCACTGAGGAATTTGCTAGTGAGGAAATTCCTTAGCGAAGAACTACTAGCAGCGGAATAAGTACTCAGAAGTAAACATAGCAGAATACATGCATGGTCATCATGATGAAATGAAGACAAACATAGAGTACAGAAAGCGTAAACACGTGATAGCACAAGATGAAGACCAACAGACTGAAGAAATTGAACTGAGGAAATTGAGAAAGTCTTCAGTCAAAGTGTTCAAACACAGATATGAACAATCAAGTAGCACAATACTGAGGAAATGAAAGAGTTGAGGAAATGGAACCAGTTGGCTTGGTGAAGACAATGATTTGGTAGACCAGTTCCAATTGCTATCTCAGTTGTACGTCTGGTTGGAGCGGCTGAGTATTTAAACTCGAGGACACCCAGTCCCGGACACACAGTCCTCACTGTATTCTCCTTGAGCTAAGTACACCACAGTCCTCGCCCAATCACTCGTGGTAAGTCTTCAGGTGACTTCCAAACCTTCACAAACTTGGTCACTCGGCGATCAACAATTCCTCTTGGATGCTCTAGACCTTGACGCTTAACCGTCTGGAAGAAGCACATTCTTCAAAGGTAACAAGCGTCGGATCCACGCAGGATCAATCTCTTCAGTGATGCTCAATCACTTTGGGTTTGTAGGTGTTTTGGGTTTGGGTTTGGATTTTCCTCACTTGATGATTTTCGCTCAAAGTCCTCGGAGGATGGGTTGCTCTCAAATGACAAGTGTCAAGTTCTCTCGGAGCAGACAACCAGCTAGTGGTTGTAGGGGGCGGCTATTTATAGCCTAGGGAGCAGCCCGACATGATAAGACATAAATGCCCTTCAATGATATGACCGTTGGATGGATAAGATATTTTGGGACAGCTGGCGTGTAGCACGACAACGGTCGGAAATTTGAGGTACAAATTCCTCAGGGCTATCATGTTCCTCACAGTGTAGGCAATTCACACTAGCGAATTCCTAACTCCTCAGTATGAGCAAAGTCCTCAGTGACCAGAAGAACTGCGTCTCTATCACTGAAGAAATTGACTGAACTGTATGAGATTTCCAATGGCTTCACTCGAAGGGATTGGTAGGTGTAGGATTTGTGTTGAGCATCACATGGAAATTTTCTCCTTAGTATTTCCTCGACCCCCTTTAACAGTACGGTGTTTCCTATGACTCAAGAAAGAGAAAATGAAACTGCGAAAACAAAGTCTTCGCGCTTCATGTTCCTCGAATGAATATCAAGTCTTCAGGGTTACACCAATTTCTTCACTTTCAAAGTCTTCAGAAAGTCTTCAGAATATCAAAGTCTTCAGTCGAAGAACTTCATTTTTAGGGGTCGACTTTCTCTGTAAATATCAAACTCCTCATAGACTTATAGACCTGTGTACACTCATAAACGCATTAGATCCTTAACCTATAAGTCTTCAATACACCAAAATCACTAAGGGGCACTAGATGCACTTACAATCTCCCCCTTTTTGGTGATTGATGACAATATAGGTTAAGTTTTCAACGGGGATAAATATATGAAGTGTAAATACTGATATTGAGGAATTTGATTGCAGGATATAGAAGAACTCCCCCTGAAGATGTGCATAGTGAGGAATTTGCTTTTGAAGCAATGCACACTTGAAGAGTTGAATCATGGAGATCTCCCCCTATATCTTGTAATTCATACATGCATTTGATATATAATTTGAAGAATTTGAAATGCATGATGAAATATGGTGCCTGATGCAATTCAGCATGCGTGCAATAATATTAACGAGGAATAAGCATGCAGAATAGTGCAACAAAAGTATCAGAGCACATTGCATCAAAAGTATCAGAGCACAGTGCATCAAAAGTATCAGAGCATAGTGCAACAAAAGTTTCAAAGCATAGTGCAACAAAAGTATCAGAGCATAGTGCAACAAAAGTATCAGAGCACCATCGGGTTTAAGTTTACAACTCGATCCAATAAAAGTTTCGGAAGAACGAGAGTTGTAACTTAGCAAAAAAATTGCCCTTTATAATGGACCCGCTTGAAGACTAACTCAGATTTCTCCCCCTTTGTCATCAAATGACCAAAAGGAAACTGAGGACTAACACCCCTAAAGATATTCATGATGATGAAGGAGAGCCAGCGTTGTTGGGGTCGATAGTTGAAGTAGGGCCTGCTGCAGTGTCGTCCAAGTCTTCATTGTCATCAGTCTCACGCGATGAAGAATATGAGCTGGCCACCAAAGAAGGAACCTTGACCTTCTTTTATTTCTTCGGAGGAGGTGCAGACCAGTCAAACTCTTCTTTGAGACCCATTTTCTTTAGATCTTCAGCACTGTAAACTTGAGACAGAACAGCCCAGGTGCGGTTGAGGGTTTCATGGAGGTAGTAGTGGTTTTTCTTCACTGCATTGTGTGTTGAAGTCATGTTGTGAAGAATTGAACCAAACTGATGCTTGACCCATTTGTGATTGCGATCAACCTTTTGATGAAGACTGAGGAGTAACTCACGATCAGTCATCACCCTTGGTGCTGTGGCTTGAGGATTTGGCTTGGTATTGTTGGCGACAGAGTCATGTGTGGCAGAGTCATCATTGGTGGAGTAGGATGCAGCCTTGCTAAATTGACCATCCAATGGACGAATGCCTTCATCTATCACATCAATAGCCTTGCCCTTTTCTTCAGCTGAGGAAAATGTCCTTTTGAGGACTTCAATAGGGGGCAAGTAGCTGCAGTGGTTCAGAGTTTCAGCTTTGTAATTGAGTGAAGACCTTGTCCTGATGAATCTCATAATCCATGGCGCATAAGGCTTCAGCTCAAATGGTGACATAGAAATATTGGCCAGAGTCCTCATGAAGAAATCATGGAAGTTGACGGGAACACCATGAATGATGTTGAAAAGCATGTTCTTCATGATGCCAACGACTTCTTCATCATTTGAGTCGTGGCCTTTGAGAGGACTCATTCTCTTCGTCAGAATGCGATAGACAGTCCGAGGCACATACAACAATTCCTTGACGAGGAATTTGGTTCAAGGGGCCTGCCCTGGCTTCAAAGGCTTCATCAGCACTTGCATATTATGATTTGAAAGGTCAGGTTCTTTGTAAACACAACGTGCATCTTCAAGGGGAGGACTTAGAGGAAGGGCACGAAGAAATTCAGATGCTGGTGCCTTGTAATGTGTGTTCTCAGTCATCCAGTCCAGAACCCATGAATTAACATCTTCAGAGTTGCCGGTGATGTGCAGCGTTGCGTAGAACTGAAGAATGAGTTCTTCATTCCAATCACAGATGTCAGTGCAGAAATTGAGCAGTCCAGCATCATAAAGAACACTGAGGACTGGCGTGAAGCACGGCATGGACTCCATATCCACGTGAGGAATATGTGCATGGTCGAAGACTTTGTCTTTGTGAATAGCACTGAGGAATAGAAGTTGGCTTGACTTGCAGTCCAGAAATGCCTCTTCCTTATGCGAGCAGAGTCATAAGGGTTGTAATCTGAGAAGAATACATGCTCGCCAAAGAAGTCTTTAGCCTTGAACTTTTGCTTCCTTGAGAACGGATCCTTTGCCTTTGGCAGAGGAGTGTCAGTGAGTTGCATCACTACCTCAGGAATAACGATCTCAAGTTCTTTAGGCTGAGGAATTTTTGGTTCCTCCTCAGGTGCGGTCACATTTTCAGCAGCAGCAACAGTTTCTTCAGCACTAGTGGCTGGAATTTCTTCATGCACAAATGTAGTGGGATGAGTTTCTTCAGAGCCCAATTAAACTGTTGGTGCAGGAGAGTGAGGGATTTGCTGCAGTGGGGTGAAGAGTGGAGAATTTGGATGCTGACTTTCCCAAAAGTCATCATTCATCACTGGAGTTGTGCTCCAATGTCCACATCTTCATCATCAATTTCTTCAACACCAGCCTCTTCAGTAGTAAACTGAGGCATTGGTGATGAAACCATTGGGGTTGAAGGGACTGCATCCACTTCAATTTCTTCATCAATCTGCTCTGACGAAGCAGCAGATTGAGTTTCTTCATCAGATCCGCTTGGGATCTCATATTCTTCACCAAAAGGAACAAGGTCCTTTGATGGCATGGTTGAAATTGGAACAACATCAATTGGATTGTCAAACGAGCTGGTCATCGGCTTCATCTTCTTTGTAGCTGAAGATTTTGAAGCGTTTGATGCTTTCCTTTTCTTCACTGTAGCTCGCTCTGCAGCCTTGGTCTTCTTCACATCTGATGCAGATGGAAGGATAGGAGTTGGTGTAGGCGCAGGTGGAGCTGAGGAATCTGGTTGAATTTCCTCAGGCGCAACTGATGCAGTTTCCCTGACTTCTTCATTTTCTTCAGGCGCACCACTAGTGGATGCCCTGGCTGGAATGGAGTCATCAGCCCTGGAACTAGCATTTTCTTCAGCAGCCTGAAAATCATCAACGGTGTTGGCATGTTATTCAGTTGGCTGAACAGATGCTTCAGCTTGAGGAACTTCTTGTTGCGATGGGGCTGCAACATTTGTGAACTTTTCAGTCAGTTTCACAAACCTGACTTTGGCTCCTTGCCAATCAGCATAGTAAGAGTTGAAGTTGTCGCTGAGGGCTTTGATTTCAGCCTGCATCTTGATGAGTTCTTCAATTGTCATTTTGACAATATTTTTCTTCAGCAGTTTCTCTTTTCTGTACTGCGATTTCTTGATCTCTCTGGCCCTGTCATATTTCCATTTCTCTTCTTGGATGAAGTGAGTCAGCATGTGACTTTGGCCAGGTGTCAGTTTGAAATCAGGCATAGGTGTGTTGGGATCCTTATGCTAGAGATCAATGTAATCGAGGATCGCCCTTGGATCCAACAGCAGCGACATAGGTGTGCCTTTGGCTCTTGCGGCCCTGACTTGTCGGTCTTTGATGATTTCCGCAAGTTCATCATCATCAGCCTCATCATCTTCACGTGGCTCTTGGAAGGCGACCTGTTACTTCTTGGGACTTGGGCGAGTACCTCGTCCAGCAGTTGCTTTAGTCTTCAGCAAAGTTGGGCCAGATGAAGAATTTGGCGCAGCTGAGGAACTTGCTGAGACACCAGAGGCAATAGAGATGCCGACATTCCTTTGGCACGAGGCCAGATGCACAGGTGCTGAGGACTTAGTCGGAACAACTGAGGACTTTGGAGGAGGTGCTGAGGATTTTGGAGGAGCAGGGGCAGCATGAGGAATTTGCCTTGAAGATTTTGAAGTTTCTGGCCGTGAGGGCGCATCAGAGGGTGAAGCACTTGGCTTTCGAGCGGGCTTCTTAATCATTGATTTCCTCGGCTTTACAGAGGCCTCAGTGGCAGCAGCAGCAGCAGAATCTTCATTGAATTTCCTCACTGCTTCTCTGGCTTGTCTTGCCAATTTGGCTTGGCGCTTGGCCCATTCTTCAAGAAAATCCTCACCGCGTTTGACGCTAGTGGGATCAGCCACTTGGCCAGGTGCCAATGGGGCTCTTGGGCATGGAGGATTCAGTGCGAATTTCTTCATATACTTTGGAGTAACGTATCTGTACTCTCTCCATTCACATGCCCATCCCCGTTCAATCTTCTGAATGCGCACCTTGCGCTGATTTTTATCTTCCTCAGGAGGTGTGCAGTACCCAGCAAGATGTCCTCAGGGATTTCAAAGGCAGTCATGACCTCAGGCTTCTTTCCTCCTTTCTATGGCCTTTTACCGTCAGCCATTTTCTTCAGTTGAGGAATTTGAACAATCGAATTCTCTGAAGAAGTATGCAGTTTTTCTTCAAGGAACACTGCAAACGAGTTAAGTTGATGAGAACCTAATGATTCAGCAGCAGACATGTGTACCTGTGAACAGAGTATAGTTGCGAGGAGTTTGGAGAGGTCATATGCGTTCTCAGAAGTTTTTCAAAAAGAACAAGTTTGAGGAATTTGACCAGATGCGTCTTGAGGAATTTCACTAAGCGCGCTATATCTTAGGTTCCAGAGTTGTATAGATCGATGGTCCACACAATTGAGGAATCTTGAAGAATGATGCTTAGGGAAATGAATCAAGAACAGATGATAAGTGAGGTGTTTTGTGTGTGATGATTTTAAGAATAAAACACCTTTGAAGATTTTGTAGAAAAATTTCGAATCAAAGAGGGCAGTAAAAGTAACTTTTAATTACCCTGAATGAAGAAAACGACGAACAGAGAGGTAAAACAGTGAAGTTCGTCGATGTAGATCTTCCACGCCCTAACTTGGCGGAGGAAGACGTCTACGGCGGCGGCGGAGGTGAAGATTTCCGCGGTCGGCGCGAGTACGATGGCGACGAGGTCGAGGCAGTGAAGCTCTTCCTCACCGGCGACGATGGAGTAGTGGCGGCGCTAGGGTTTGAGAAGATCGAGCAGGAGAGAGAGAGATTGAGCGGAGTAAAAGAAGTGAGGAAGGGGACGGGGGTATTTATAGAGGCAGTGAAAAACTATTCTCCCGAAGATTTGGGACGAACGTGCCCCTGCCCTTTCTCCTTCTCACGACATGTGTCACCCATGTACTGTGTAGTGGAGATCGTGTAAGATCGTGGGTGAGTAAAATAATGCATCGTGGGATGCAGAACGGTTGGAGCGGCAAAACCAAAAATTCGGATAAGATTAGTTTCAATGTTCCGTTCGCAATTTCTTCAGCTGAGAAGGACACAATGAAGAATTTGAACGAGTTTCAAATAGAACGCACATGAAGAATTTGTGAATAGATTGGATTGAGTATAGCATAGAGGGGAAGGGTCCAATCACATTCAGTTAGTAGAAAAACCAACTTGAAGAAATAGCTATAAGTGAATGCTGTAGAGGACATAAACTCATATATATATATATATATATATATATATATATATATATATATATATATATATATATATATATATATATATATATATAGCCAATGAAGAAACACGACGGCATAAGTGAAGATTTTGCAAGTTGAAGGATTTGAACAACTGAGGAATTTCAAACTGAGGAAAAACTCAAATTGAAGATTTTCAACTTTTGTGGTGGCGTGACCCACCGTATAAGAATGATGATTTCAGACACCGCGTACAATTGTCATTGGGTTCTGAGAATCAAATTCTTCATCAATTTCTTCACACTTAGAGTGTTCTTCTTCATTGATTGAAGAAAAACGTTTCTTCATGTGTTGTACATCTATGTCATCAATTATGCATAAGTGTTAGGATGAGTGCCTTTTCAAAGTACATGCAAAGACTCTAAGATATTTAGCTCACACCGCAACTTGCTAAATCTCTTCTCATCCAAGGGCTTAGTGAAGATATCGGCTAGTTGTTCTTTAGTCTTCACATGCTCAATAGAAATATCTCCCTTCAACACATGATCACGAAGAAAATGATGACGAATCTGAATGTGCTTTGTCTTCGAGTGCTGAACTGGGTTGTGAGCAATCTTGATGGCACTCTCATTGTCACAGAGGAGAGGCACATTCTTCACGTTGACGCCATAGTCCTTGAGTGTTTGCTTCATCCACAGCAGTTGAGCACAGCAAGAACTAGCAGCAATGTACTCAGCTTCAGCAGTAGACAGTGATACACATTTCTGTTTCTTTGAGGACCAACAGACCAAAGATCGTCCGAGGATATGACAAGTACCAGATGTTGACTTGCGGTCCACACGATCACCAGCATAGTCAGAGTCTGAATATCCAATGAGATCAAAATCCGAGCCCTTGGGATACCATAATCCTAGTGTTGGTGTGTGAGCTAGATATCGAAGAATATGCTTCATAGCCTTATGGTGTGATTCCTTCGGTGCAGCTTGAAATCAGGCACACATGCAAACACTAAGCATTATATCCGGCCTAGATGCACATAAGTACAATAAAGAGCCAATCATGTAGCGGTATACCTTATGATCAAAGTCAATACCATTTTCATCGGTGCATAGATGACCATTTGTGGGCATAGGAATTTTGATGCCTTTGCAATCTTGCATGCCGAATTACTGAGATATGAATATGCCATTGCGCTGTTGACGAATTTGAAGACCTAAGAAGAATTTCAACTCTCCCATCATAGACATTTGATATTCTTCACTCATCATATAGGCAAATTCATCATTATAACGTTGGTCAGTACAGCCAAAGATGATATCATCAACATATATTTGGCACACAAACAGTTCACCATCATAAGATTTAGTAAAGAGAGTGGGATCGAGTGAACCGGGTGTGAAGCCTTTCTTCATGAAGAATTCCTTCAATGTATCATACCATGCCCGTGGGGCCTGCTTGAGGCCATAGAGGGCCTTGTTAAGTCTGAAGACTTTGTCAGGATGTTTTGGATCTTCAAAACCTGGGGGTTGAGCATATACTTCTTCCTCAAGCTTACCATTGAGGAATGCACTTTTCACATCCATTTGATATAAGATGATATCATGATGGTTAGCATAAGCAAGTAATATGCGAATAGCCTCAAGTCTAGCAACAGGTGCAAAAGTTTCATCGAAATCAACTCCTTCAACCTGTGTGTAGCCTTGAGCTACTAGTCGTGCCTTATTCCTCACCACAACACCATTTTCATCTTGCTTGTTGCGGTAGATCCACTTTGTGCCAATGATGTTATGCTTGCGAGGATCAGGATGATTGACTAGTTCCCAGACATTGTTGAGCTTGAACTAATGTAATTCTTCTTGCATGGCCTGAATCCACTCAGGCTCCAGAAATGCTTCATCTACCTTAGTGGGCTCTGTGATAGAGACAAAAGCAAAATGCCCACAAAAGTTAGATAGATGTGAAGCTTTTGAGCGTGTGAGAGGACCTGGTTCTCTAATGTCATCGATGATCTTCTCCACTTGCACTTCTTTTGCAACGCGAGGATGAGCTGGTTGTCGTTGAGGAATTTGATCAGCATTTTCTTCAGCATCAACTTCCTCAGCATTTTCTTCAGGTGCATCAGCTCGACGTTCTTCACGTTCTGGAATGAATTCTTCAGCAGATTCTTCAGTAGGAATGACATCTTCAGTAGCCTTGTGCTTGATAGAGTCTTCAGGTGGTGGTTCATCTAACACAAAAGGCAGGTGCTCTCTTTGCGAGCCATTAGTTTCATCGAACCGCACATCTACAATTTCAACAATCTTGTGAAGAACATTGTTGAAGACTCTGTAGGTGTGCGAGTCCTTTCCGTAACCAAGCATAAAACCTTCATGTGCTTTTGGTGCAAATTTAGAGTTGTGATGAGGATCTCTAATCCAGCATTTAGCACCGAAGACTTTGAAATAACTCACATTGGGTTTCTTGTCAGTGAGGAGCTCATAGGCAGTCTTCTTGAAGAATTTGTGAAGATATACTCTATTGATGATATGGCACGCAGTATCAATTGCATCAACCCAGAAATGACGAGGGGTTTTGTATTCGTCAAGCATGGTGCGAGCCATCTCAGCAAGAGTCCTGTTCTTGCGCTCCACGACGCCATTCTGTTGAGGAATATAAGGAGCAGATAACTCATGAGTAATACCAAGTTCATCAAGATAGTCATCGAGACCCGAATTCTTGAACTCAGTGCCATTGTCACTTCTGATGTGCTTGATCTTCACACCAAAGTTGGTTGAAGCCCTCGAGGAAAATCGTTTGAAGACTTCATGCACTTCAGTTTTGTAGAGACAAGGTGTACCCATGTGTAACGAGAGTAATCATCAACAATAACAAAGCCATATTGAGATGCTTCATTTGAAACAGAGGAATAGTATTAGGACCGAAGAGATCCATGTGAAACAATTAGAATGAACGAGTGGTGGTCATGATGGTCTTTGCTGGATGCTTGGCCTTGGTCATCTTTCCAGCTTCACAGGCACCGCATAAGTGATCCTTGAGGAATTTGACATTCTCAATGCCAATAACATGCTTCTTCTTCGCAAGCGTGTGCAAATTCCTCATGCCTGCATGACCAAGTCGTCGATGCCATAGCCATCCTTCTGAAGCTTTTGCAAGTAGGCACACGGCTGGTTGTGAATCTGTAGAGAAATCAACAATATACAAGTCTCCTCTCCTAAAGCCTTCAAAGACTTTGGATTTGTCAGCTTCCATAATCAAAACACAACGATACTTGCCAAAGACAACAACCATATCAAGATCACAAAGCATTGAGACAGACATAAGGTTGTATCCTAAGGACTCAACAAGCATGACTTTGTCCATGTGTCGATCCTTTGTGATAGCAACTTTACCTAGACCCAATACCTGACTTTTTCTCTTGTCAGCGAAGATGATATGCTTTAGATGTGATGATGATAAGGGAGCATCCATCAATAGATTTCTGTCACCAGTCATGTGTTTTGTACATCCACTATCAAGGACCCACTCAGTGGCTTTGGGTTGATCATCCTGCAGATGAATTAGTGCAACTTACGAACCTCATATACTTCAGTAGTGAAGAATATGATATCACAATTCATCAGATCAATTTCATCAAGCAGTGAGACAGATAAATCAGAGGTAGGACGTGTGAAATGAAAGTTCATTTCATCATGGTTAGCCTGCGTCCTTTCAGGCATTTTGTCAGGTCCCGAGCAAATTCTTCAGACGTTACAGTACGTCTGGAGACCTGACCCTGCATAAGAGGTTAGTTCTTTTTCTTCACCACCCACATCTGAAGGGGTGGCAAAGAGTTCATCACTCTACGAGCTCCATATGAGAATGGTGGCATAGCGGCCAAACCATTACATTTCACATTACAAGGGTTAGGGTAAGCATATGAATAAGCAGAGAAATTCTTCGAGGACTTATGAACATAATAATTTGAAGAATAATGCTCATATTCATAGCCCTTGGCTCTTCCCTGCGAAACAGAGTTGTTAGCACGATGATGTTCATATGAGGACTTTGATCCATGTGAGTAATTTGATCCCCTTGAGGACTTGGATCCATATGAAGAATCTGATCTGGGGTTCCTTTTCTTCACAGGTGGTGTCATGAGGACATTCACCTGAAGACTTTCAAGGTACCTTTTGGGAACCCAGATTTTCTTCATAGGGGAACCGTTCCTGCAGTTAGTGCCAACATATCTAGCAAATACTTCACCATTCTGATTTTTGAATATTTTATAGTTGGAGTCAAATGACTCATCAGAAGAATGAGAAGATTCACATGTATAGCCAAATAAATTAGATGGGTCAACTGGAGGTCCCTTTGCAGCAACCCATGAGGTTTTGGGGTACTGCTCAGGCTTCCAATATGTACCATCAGCATTGAGTTTCCTCTCAAAGGCAATACCCTCTCTCCTAGGGTTCCTGTTGAGGATCTGCTTTTTAAGCACATCACAAAGGGTCTGATGCCCTTTGAGGCTTTTGTACATGCCTGTCATGTACAATTCCTTCAGCCCTGCATCGTCAGTAATACTAGCAATGTCCTCAGATGAGGAATTAGTGATAGCAGAGACAGGTGAAGAATTTGTAACATTAGAAGCATTTGAACATTCAGGTGAGGAATTAGCAGATTCTCTTTCAATGCATTTTAAACATGGAGGAATAAATTCTTCCTGAGCAGCGCTGATTTGTTGAGCAAGCAATGAATCGCGCTCCTTCTGAAGATCTTCATAACTCACTCTTAGCTCCTCGAGATCTTGCTTTCTTTGAAGAAATTCATAAGAAAGCTTCTCATGATCAGATAAGAGAGTGTTATGATGACCTTGAAGGTTATCAAACCTGGTCTGAAGTCTCTGAAGATTCTCAGTCAAGGCTTTAGTGCGATCCATTTCTTCACCCAACATATCATCACTTTTGTCTAGCATGTTTTGAACCTTTTCAAAAGCCTTTTGTGATTTCACAGCAATCTTAGCAAGTTTTGTGTAGCTGGGCTTAAGATTTTCATCA
Source organism: Aegilops umbellulata (assembly GCA_032464435.1). Taxonomy (NCBI): domain Eukaryota; kingdom Viridiplantae; phylum Streptophyta; class Magnoliopsida; order Poales; family Poaceae; genus Aegilops; species Aegilops umbellulata. The sequence goes on from CP136056.1 coordinate 349,868,606, forward strand.
GATTCATCTTCACTAGACTCAGAGGAGGTATATTTAGGTACCTTGGCACCCTTTGCCATGAAGCAATAGGTGGGAGCATAGTCATCATTGTCTTCATCAGCCTTGTTGGTGAGGTCATTTTCTTCAGAGTTGAAGATAGACTTGCTGACGAATGCAGTAGCGAGGGCTAGGCTTGCCACACCAGACTCAGAGTCCTCAGAAGCCTTCTCTTCTTCTTGTTCCTCAGATTCAGCTTCAGAGTCCATCTCCTTGCCAATGAATGCTCGAGCCTTCTTGGAGCTTCTCTTCTTGTGAGATGAAGACTTTGAGGATTTTGATGATGAAGGTTTTGAGGACCTCTTCTTTTTCTTCGCATCATCAGAACTATAATCCTTGTATTTCTTCTTCTTTGATTCCTTTTCCCACTGAGGACAATCCTGAATGTAATGTCCTGGTTTCTTGCACTTGTGACAAAGCCTCTTCTTGTAGTCACTGGATGAGGAATCATTGCTCCTGGAGGGTTTTCCAAAGCGACCACGTCTTGAGAACTTCTGGAATTTCTTCACTAGCAGTGCTAGATCATGACTTAGTTCTTCGGGGTCACCAAGGCTGCTACCCGAGTCTTCATCTTCGGATTCTGATACTGCCTTGGCCTTCAGTGCACGTGATCTACCATAGCTCGAACCATAGAGATCTCTCTTTTCAGCAAGCTGGAACTCATGAGTGTTTAGCCTCTCGAGGATATCAGCGGGGTTAAGTGACTTGTAATCAGCACGCTCTTGTATCATCAGTGCCAGAGTATCAAATGAGGAATCAAGCGATCTCAGCAATTTCTTCACCACCTCATGGTCGGTGATGTCAGTGGCACCAAGTGCTTGAAGCTCATTTGAGATGTCAGTGAGGCGATCGAAGGTTTGCTGAACATTTTCATTGTCGAGTCTTTTGAAGCGGTTGAAGAGATTGCGAAGAACATCAACTGGAGAGTCACGCTGACTTGAAACTCCTTCATTGACCTTGGAAAGCCTATCCCAGATAAGCCTAGCCGTTTCCAAAGCACTTACTCTACCATACTGTCCTTTACTCAGATGGCCACATATGATATTCTTCGCTTGGGAATCGAGTTGCTTGAATCTCTTCACATCGGTAGCGTTCAGTGAGGGTGAGACGGAGGGAACACCATTTTCCACAACGCACCAGAGATCGTTATCAATTGCCTCAAGATGCATGCGCATCTTGTTCTTCCAGTAGCGGTAGTCCGTCCCATCAAAGGTAGGACACCCAGCAGAGACCTTGATCATACCTGCGGTCGACATAACTAAAACTCCAGGCGGTTAAACCAAAATCACACATAACAAGGGAGTACCTTGCTCTGATACCAATTGAAAGTGCGTTATATCGACTAGAGGGGGGGTGAATAGGCGATTTTTATGAAATTCTTCACTGAGGAATTTGCTAGTGAGGAAATTCCTTAGCGAAGAACTACTAGCAGCGGAATAAGTACTCAGAAGTAAACATAGCAGAATACATGCATGGACATCATGATGAAATGAAGACAAACACAGAGTACAGAAAGCGTAAACACAGGATAGCACAAGATGAAGACCAACAGACTGAAGAAATTGAACTGAGGAAATTGAGAAAGTCTTCAGTCAAAATGTTCAAACACAGATATGAACAATCAAGTAGCACAATACTGAGGAAATGAAAGAGTTGAGGAAATGGAACCAGTTGGCTTGGTGAAGACAATGATTTGGTAGACCAGTTCCAACTGATATTCACCTAAATGCATTGAAAACTCAATTAATGCATAAAAATGTCCAAACGAACCCTGCATTATTCCAATTCTTTTATGATCAATGCAGATAAAAAGGTCTGGCAATACAAACACCGTCCATGGCCGCTGTGACCCCATTATGTAATTGAGATCAAGGCGAAAAATCATGTAGATCCCACACAGTTTATTATAACCAACCGTGTGAGATGCAGCACAAAATATCTTTGGACCGTGTCTGAATAAGGGACCGTGTCTGATGACACTTTGCGCGCCAGTTTTCTGGCTGAAGCGATTCCAAATTTTCGGCTTCCGTGAAAATATCTACCTCCCCGCCCCCTCCCCCTTACCAAAAGCCACATTTCCCCCCTTTCCGCCTTCCTTTCCAAGTTGAAACCTTCACTCCTTGCTTGGAGCACTGCCGCCTCCTCGCTGGCGACCCTCCTTCACGCTGCTCGGCCTCGCCTATCCAGGCAGGTAATCCACACCCGACCCCCATCCTCCTCCTCCTTCCACATCCCACATGCCTCGACCGCCGGCGCGAGCGCGACACCTTCCACCCAAATCACCGACCCCTCAACCAAATAAGCGCCGACCAAAGCCATGGTGCATGCAATATAGCCAGGACATCAAGGAGCATTTGGCAGCGGAGAAGCAAATCGCGGCCGCACGCGCGGATGAGGTCATGATGGCTGTCGTTCGTGCCGACCCCTTTCTTGGAGGAGCACCTCGCCGTCGAGGCCACCGTTGACGCCTCGCGCACCGACACCGCGACGCGGTTGGCTGCTTTAAACGACAGTTCATGGCATTTTCTCGAGGCCACCGTCGGTGCCTTCGACGAAGACTACGAGGTGTTTTCTTAGCGTGCACGTGCTTACCTCGTCTCGAGAGCCAGCAGGTTGGTGCCCGGAGCGGCTCAGGCAACTCACCACTACAATGAGGGCACCCACGATGCGGAGGCCTCGCCCTCTTCCATGTCCAAGGAGCCAATCGTCATCGATATCTCCGACAACAAGGAGTAGCTTGTCTTATCTGCTCACTATAAGGACCCATGTTCAGTTTGCTAGGTACGACCATTCCTTAACAAATTCTAGTGAATTGTGCTATCTACTTTCACCATGCAATATTATGCTATAGTGTATTGGGAAGCACCGAGGTTTACAAGATGGTACTAACTATTATACCTTGCCTTTTTTGTTCCTTTGCCTCGTTTCCAAAATAGAGAAGATATTTATGCACATTCTTGTTTTTAGGGTTCACTGATGATTACCTCTCAAACCACCTCTGTGGTCAGGAGGCGAGGAAAGTTTTCATACAGCACTCACGGTTCAATATTGAAGTGTTCCTGAAGAGATCGAAGGATGGACGATCAATCATCCACAGGCACTGGCCTAAAGTTGCAAAGACCTTCAACATGAACGAAGGCTCAATATTCGCCTTCCGCTTCAGTAGTTTTCCAGATGAGATGCATCTCTATGTACCGTCTAAGATGCTAATTTCAAAAGGTTCTAGATGTTGCATGTGAAACTTGTTGCTCGTTCAGTTGTGTAATGGGGTAGCTGAGTGCTGAAGCTATATCATGTTGTACTCTAATGTATTTCAATTATGAAATCCTACTTCCTTAGTATGGAAATGGAATATATTATGTGCTTAATATGAATGTCAATTAAATTAGTAAATGGATTATTAATAATAGGGCAATTAGCCCGCTACTTGGCCAATTAGCTTGCTAATTGGGTTTTCCTATTGCAAACGGTTAATGAGAAACCACCGTGGGCGATGACCTCAGGCAACGCACACAGTTTCAAGGAATAAACTATGTTGGATCAATGAACAATCACACACGACATTCTCTTCAAAACTGTTTGCGTTACGCCACCTTGCGCAAACGTTTTCCTTGGAGCGACTATGTGGGATGTACATACGAACGGAAACGTTTACCGGGGACTGACTATGTGGGATGTACTTGCGACCGGAAACAATTTTGTCGTATAATTGTATTTTTTTAGCTATACTATACGTATTTCCATATTTGCGTGCTCGCCGGTCGCACATGACCTCATTTTGCCGAACGTGTATGTTAGGAGGGCATATCCCCGATGGTTTCTGGGTCGTGTGGGAAGGACCCCCTTATGGCCCACACTCACTTGGCGACGGTTCCAGATGCCGTCGTGGAAAGGGGTTAAAGACCGTTTGTTTAGGACTGACGCGCACCAGTGGTACCAGTCAACTATTGATGAGTGGGCCAAGTTGATAAATGCCCCTGAAGAGCACGAGGATGATTTGGATGTGTATGCCAAGAAGAAGAAAGACCACAACTCTATGGCCAACAATGTACAAAGAGATCCCAGACAAAGCTTTGGAAACACACAAGCTTGGATATGTACATTACTTGTTGTCTGGTCTAGCTACAATCAACACTATATTGAGGCATACATTGTTGCCCAAATCTGGAGATCACAAGATGATCAGAGGCCATTCAATCAACTTGCTGCAGATATTTGATGTGCCTCAGAAATTAAAGGTCATGAGTCTCATTGTTGAGACAATCAAGAGGACAGTTGCTGATCAAAAGAGATCTTGTGGGTATGCTCCACACATTCAGGTGCTCATGAACTCCAAGATGGGCACACACACTTATTTGTTGGACAAGGAGCACTTACCCTTGAGACCAGAATTTGAGGATAACACAGTTGCGATGAATGAGGATGATCCTACATCAGTGCAAGCACAAGAGAAGAGAGCAAAAGCAAAAGCTGAGAAGGCTTCAAAAATGCCAAGTGTTGAGGAGGCATCTAAAGTCTTTCTGAAGTCAAAACACGATCAGCTTGCATATCTAATTCAAGCAACTTTGGGGATTGAGAAGGGCTTGGCCACCCTGAACAAGAATCAGGAGAGCTTGGACAGGATCATAGAGACCACACTTTTATGATCTTGATCTTAAAGTAACTGAGATGCAGTCAGCTGTTGAGTAGCTCCAGGAGGAAGCAGAGGAGAGGAAAGGGCAGGCTACTACAGATGCTTTTCAGAGAGTGCACAGAGGTCAGAGATCCGCTGTAGTGCCGGTGCCCGACACTAGAGCAACTACTTCAGCACCAACAGCAACAGCTTCAGTGCCACCTCCAGCTGCCACTCCACCTGCTCCAACAACATCTACTGAGGCCTTCGACCTTGGAGTTCTTTCTACACCACCTCCCGAAGATCAAGCCTAGAGAGACGCATAGCACTATGCATTTTCAAACTTTTTGGTAACTTGTTGCCAAAGGGGGAGAAATTTATAGATCATAGGCTTCGAGAGAGAGTGTTTTGCTTCTTTTTTTCTTTCTTGCTATTTGGTTGATACTTTTGTGTGTGCTCGTTTGATACTTTATGTATATGTGTGAGATACTTGTATGATCATGTGTTTGATCATATTCAACTTTAATGCTTGCTTGGACGATATTATTTTTGCTATCTCATATATGATCATTCACTTTGCTTGGTGATGAGTGCATGTTTTGATTCCCATCATTTTGATCGCTCCACCAAGATGTATGTGACATGGAAGAGTAACCCATGATCCTAATCGATTGTGCATTTGCATTCAAGCGCAAATTTCAAACAATGCACAAATTTAGGGGGAGCTCTTGCTTATCACATACTTCTCAAAGCGACGATGTATTTCAATCTTATTATCATTTGTCAAAGCTTTGATCTATATGTCGTCATCAATTACCAAAAAGGGGGAGACTAAAAGAGCAACTATCCCTGGGTGGTTTTTGTAATTACTAACAACATATAGCTCATTGAACTAATGCTATTTCAAGATAATCATTTCAGAAACTTCAATGATTGGCATGGCATGGATTAGGAATGTGGACCCCTCAAAATGCTAAGGACACATATTGACTCAAGCTCAAGACTCTACATTTTCATTTTAGTGATCCAAGATCACATTGAGTCCATAGGAAAAGCCAATACTATTAAAAGGGGATGAGGTGTTGCTTAATGGCTTGCTTGCTCAAAATGCTTAGTGATATGCTACAAAAGCCCTCAACCACTTTCTCATATCCACATATGTCCCAAACCAAAAGTCAAACTCGGCCCTACCGATTTGATCTATCCGGCGCCACAGAGTTCACTTGACATAGCCACTGCCAGAAACCCTAGTCACTTCAGTCTCACCGATAGGGATATCGATCTCACCGAGATGGAATTGTGAACTCTCTGTTTCCCTTTGTAACGTTTCGGTCCAACCGAGATGAGCGATCGGTCCCACCGAGTTCGCAATGCAAACTCTCTGTTTCCCTTCGTAACGTTTTGGTCCAGCCAAAATGAGCGAATCAGTCCCACCGAGTTTGCCTGACCAACTCTCTTGTTAGCTTATTACCAAAATCGGTCCCACTGAGTTTGTGTAATCAATCTCACCGAGATTATGTTATGCCCTAACCCTAATGAAATCGGTCCCACCGAGTTGACATGTCGGTCCCACCGAAAATCCTAACGTTCACATTTTGAACTAAATCGATCTGACCGAGTTTCATGATTCGGTACCACCGAGTTTGGTGATTTGTGTGTAATGGTTAGATTTCATGTGCAGGCTATATTTACACCTCCACCCTTCCTTCATTATTAAGGAGAGCCATCAAAACGTGCCTACACTTCCAACATTCATTTTCTGAGAGAGAACCACCTACTCATGTGTTGAGACCAAGATATTCCATTCCAACCATATGAATCTTGATCTCGAGCCTTCCCCAAGTTGCTTTTCCACTCAAATCATCTTTCCACCAAATCCAAATCCGTGAGAGAGAGTTGAGTGTTGGGGTGACTATCATTTGAAGCACAAGAGCAAGGAGTTCATCATCAACACACCAACTATTACCTTTTGGAGAGTGGTGTCTCCTAGATTGGTTAGGTGTCATTTGGGAGCCTCCATCAAGATTGTGGAGTTGAACCAAGGAGTTTGTATGGGCAAGGAGATCGCCTACTTCGTGAAGATCTACCCTAGTGAGGCAAGTCCTTCGTGGGCGATGGCCATGGTGGGATAGACAAGGTTGCTTCTTCGTGGACCCTTCGTGGGTGCAGCCCTCCGTGGACTCGCGCAGCCGTTACCCTTCTTGTGTTGAAGTCTCCATCAACGTGGACGTACGATAGCACCACCTATCAGAACCACGCCAAAAATCTCCATGTATACATTGTGTTTGCTCCCTCCAAACTCCTCCCTTTACCTTCATATGCAAAGTTTTACATTCCGCTGCTATACTCTTAAACTTGCATGTGTAGGTTGATTGCTTGACTTGTGCTAAGTTGCTAAAGTCTGCCAAGACTTAAAATTGGGAAAAGGATAGATTTTTATTTGGTTAAGTAGTCTAATCACCCCCCCTCTAGACATACTTTCGATCCTACAGGTGTGGTGGCCGTCCGTCAGCGGCAGGGAACCAGATCCGAGGCGGCGAATGATGGCATAGCGGAACAACTCTGGTGCGGGGGACAGTTGCGACAGTGGAGCGGCAGCAGTGAGGCGCAGAACGGCGTGGTCGAAGTGGTTTTGGTACGACGCACATCGGTGTCGGTGTCGTGGAGGCATCTCTGCCTCGGCTTCAGCTGCTAGGTCCTTGAGGGCGTTGCGGTTGTGTTGGACGATGATGTCGGGGTACCGACTCCGGCATGATGGAGGAGGGCGGCGGTGGATTGGGTGTGATGGGGTGGAGGAAGAAGGAGGCTGGGGTTTCGCGGCTGGTGGAGAGGGCATTTTGGCACCCACAGAGTATGAATGGGGAAACGGAGGGAGGAGGGAACTAAGGGGGAACATTGTTTCGGTTTGGGACTTGCTTGTTTGAAATTTGGGGAAAGTTACAAACTTTTCTCCCGTCTAAAATTTCGGACATATTGTGGGTTGGGGGTAGGACAGTAATATCAGTTGTCCCAAATGGTGGGCGGGATAGATTTCGGCCGAGCGCATGGGTGTTTAGGCACCCACGATGTATGAATGCTTCTCAGAGGCGGTTGAGACTGACGTCTTGGTGAAGTTACAAACCTACCTCGGTTTACACCTTTGGAGATCAGGCCGATAGGCTACACGGGCCAGAGTCAGGACAGTAATTTCCTACCACCAAACATTAGTCTCACGTGGTTTCGGGTGACCATAGGCTTATTTGGTGCTTCATTCAATATTTGGGAGCAGAAGCATTAACAGTTTCGGTTCTCTTGAATTGAACTTTCAGGATTTTTCAAACTTCACAAATCTTTACTCTTGAAAATCCATAAACTACGATTATTTTGGAATGGAGGGGGTACATTTGAATATACATTGTACACGAGTATATATTAAAATATATGCAACTTACCTCAGTTCATGCATGGTTCCAGATATAATCTCCTTGGTTGCAAAAAAATAGTTAGACATGCGTATGAATATATAGCATGTTCAAACGCACAACAAAGATTGATGCCCCCTTTTAGATCTGATTTACAAATGTCATTATCTCGGGTTCAAATAGATGAATGCACTTCCTATAATTTGGAAACTTCGAAACCCCCTTTATGTTGAATTCAACATGTATTCTATTTCGTAGCTAGTAATTTGGAATGTATCCATGTAAGTGACAAATGTATAAAGTGCTTCACACTAACAACATGGAGTGCACTAATTATTGCTTATATATGAATTGCAAAAGCAATGCATTGCCTGTATTTCAAACTGCCCTCACTCTATGGATCGATAATATGAAATAAACACATGCACATGCTAGAATTCAATAGAGTATGGGTGTCTGATAGACCGATTTTCGTTCATACGCAAATTGCAAAATTCATGATCTCATACAAAAATAATAATGCTATTTATATTTTAATTTAATGCGTAGAACCGCCTTTTACAAGTAGATGCACTATGCCTCGGCCCGTTCTCACAAACGCGCTATATATCTCTCTATCTAATGCATAAGTGCACACACTTTATATACATCGGCATTTCTCTTTCACACATGCTCACAATCTCTCTCGGGGTGTCGGGGTGTCTCACGCACACACTCTCTCTCTATATCTCTCTCTCTTTCTCACTACTATGTACCACTCTTTTCACAAATCTCAGTTGGAAAACACTATTTCTCTCACATGCATATATACACACGCACAGTCTCTACTAGCCCTCTATACACACATATATGTGACTACGTGTCTCCCGCACGCACATTATCTTTAGGCCTCTCTCGCACGCATCCCCCCCCCACAGACACAACTCTCTCTTAGTAGTTGGTAGATATGAATCCATCAGATCATTCGGTAGGATATCCCTGACTGTTAGGCTGGATGGTAATACGAGGCAAAGTTTTACCCAAGTTTGGACCATTGCAGTTGAGGCAAAAGCCTACTCCTGGTACTGTATATTAGTGATAGGGGTGTGTACAAATTACACGTGAATACCAGGCATTGTGTGTGTGTGTGTATACTATCGGTGAACTAGCCCCCAGGCTTCTATAACATACTCGAGGCCTAGGGTTACAAATCATATTTAGTCAGCTTAGCACCAGTGGGGATAGAGTCCTCCACGACTCTGGTAGCTTCGTCTTGTACGCCGAGTCCTCCACATGCACTACTGCAGGATGCTGCTAACGCGACACTACGATCAGAGACCCTTTGACGAAACTGTGTGCGATGCCATAATCGCAGACGGTGGTGTAAAATAACCGTCAAAAAATGTGCAAAATGTTTGCGATGGAGGATGCATCAAACACGGTTCAGATTTTAGTTGCGTGTGTGATGCAGGGCATATAGTTTAGCTCAATTAACTGTTTGCGATGAGGAGGAAGAAAAGAAACGGGCAGCCAGATGAATTTGTGTGCGATGTACAACATACGGTTCACTCGGATGAACTATTCGTGATTAGGCAACACAAAAGAAACGGTCAGCCCGATCAAGGTGTGTGATTTACAGCATATGGTTCACTCGGATGAACTGTTTGTGATTAGGCAAGAGAACAAAAACGGTTCAATAAAACAAGATGTGTGTGATACGCGACAAACATGTTTGTAATCAGAAATGTGTGCGAAGACCGATAATAACGCAAACAATTGCTTCTAATAAGACGTATGTGATATGCTCTGTCTACACAACATCTATTAGCCAGTGTGGGACGGGTGGTCATCCGGATACGCCATAAGGATGTCAAGAGGCATTCCTATCAGCAAGGACTAGTTGTTCCACTAGTAGCTCATGTAAGAAAACTATCAAGTTAAGCGTGCTCAGGCTGGAGCAGCCATCGGATGGGTGACAGGATGGGAAATCGTGTCAATGTTAATTAGGTGATGGGATGGGTCATTTCGGTCAAATGACCAAAATGCCCCATTCCCTCAGCTAATTTAACTTGGAGGTCCTTGTTTTATTTTTATTTTATTTTTTAACACATGTTAAAGAAGGTCTACCGCATTACTTTTTCACAATGTGTGATACATGGCATACAGTTGATCCATCCGACCTATTTGTGATGGAATAGGCCGTGTGTGTTGTAGGCAAACGCTTGCTAGTATTCAACCGTTTGGGATTGATGAATTCATCACCGACGGGTTCCCTAGTGTGGTCCGTGTTCATCTGATCATCATCTACTTCTTGTGTTAGCTGATGCTAAGTTTCCATTAAATGATGGTGTTTTATGAACATGCCACCATTTCCCGCCATTTCCTCACCTGTTTCCCGCCACCGTGCTATATTGCGCATAGGGGGCGCACGACGCACGAAGGCGACAACTGCAACCTGTAGCACATCCACCTTTTCCAAGCATGCCAACCCACCAAAGCGTCGCCTCTGCCATCAACCTCGTCGACGAGGAAAACGAGCAGGCGCCACGACCCGTCGAGGCCGAGGCGCTCCCCAGCAATGCGATGGACGATGCTGTGATGCACGTCATCGCCAGGGTTGAGCAGACCTTTGGCACATGGCGCTTGAGTGCCGCGGATCAAGATAGGCATGCCAGTGCCGACAGGCTGCAGCTCGCCACACAACATGATCGATGGCGCGTCGCAGAGCAAGCTAGGTGCGTCCGCGCCGATAGGTTGCGGCTCGCCACACGACGAGACTGTTGGAGCGCAGCAGAGCGAGAGGCGCGGCGCGCCGGATAATAAGAGCGGATCCATCGGTGCTTGCCTGCTGTCGAGATGGCGTCGCAACTAGGTACACGTCCCGTCAGTACCCCCATTCCTCGCCAGGAGTGGGCAGAGGCCCTCAGCGCCGTACTTGCACCAGAGGCCGGCCGCACCGTACTTTCACCGGATGACCGCTGCGCTGTTCGCATGGGTGCCGCCGTTCGTCTAGTCCGCGCCCGCTGGATGCCAACGCGCTGGTCCATAGGCTCGACCGCCTCCTTGGCCCAGGTGTCCACCTGGGCGCAGTAGAGGAACATGGTCGTCGCATCCTTGAGTTAGTGATCTCCGATGAAATAGCCAACTTGGAGCTCGAGATCACGCTCCAGATGTACAGCGAGTGTGTCAACCGCTTGGACGAACGCCTGCACGAGTTCAGGCAGAGCCAAGAGCTACCGTAGGCAAGGGCTACTGGTCATGGTCTCATGGACGCGTTTTATTTTGAAAAGTCGGTTCGACGTGGATAGCTATGTATTCACAGCAATCATAGTATTGCTCTGTTTCAATGTGTGTACTCTGTTTTCCATTCTTATATGTTCTGTTTCAATGTGTGTATATACGCTTTCCATTCTGTATATGTGGATGATAACAACTAGATTCAAATTAGTATACAAAAACTGATAGAAAATGGAATTCATAATATATATATATATATATATATATATATATATTAATTGTTCATTAGTTCATCATAGAATATATATGTGATGATACTTAACTACTATGTACAATGCATAAAATTGAAAACGAACAATACTAAAACTAATAATCCCTCCTGGGGCAAGTATTCCGGCAGCCCCTCGCCAGCAGCTCCCTGGTGCGCGGCGTCTTCCCAGTGCGGAGGCAGTACTCCGCCTCCTCCGCCTCGCAGCGCTTGACGCACCGATCTGCCTCTTGTTAGTGGACGCGCGACCGATCTTGCCATTTCCTTAGGCACCCACCGGAGCTCCTCATCGGTGGCACAATGGAGCTTATCAGTCCACCTCCACGCAGCGATGAGGTGCCTAGCGCCTATGACCTTCCTCGTGAAGTACCCATCTTTGTACACCTCCTCAACACGATGACGCGCCCGCCCCCAAAGCTCCACCGCCTCCTTTTTCCAGGCGGCATCACGGGCTTCACAGGTCGCCCTGTACCTGGCTTCCTCCTCCGCCATCTCCTTCTTAAACGCCACTTGCCTGGCTTTCTCAGCCGGCGGCAGCGACTTCCACAGAAAAAGATTGTACTGGCCCCAAAACCAATCCGAATTTGGGGGGTCCGGCGCAACCTCGGCAGACGGCACGTAGGGGTCCTGGTCGCTGCTAATCGAGTGAGCATCCTCGGTGGGCGGCGACTCCTTGTCAGCGCGTGGGCAGACGGGCGGCGCCATGGCAGAGATTTGAGAGAGAGAGAGAGAGAGAGAGAGAGAGAGAGAGGGCGAGCTAGGGGAGGATGTAGATGAGAATGCAGGCGGGACGACGTGAGCAAGGTAGTATTTATTGGCAACCGGAATCTGGATCGATGGGGACAGTACACACGCCGGTCGCCGGAATTTACGAGTACCGTAGTTTGAATTACACGTAGGAAAAAAATTGAAGGCCGTAAGAGGAAGCTATCTCCTGTTCGTCATCAAACATGCATTGTTCCCTCTCGGAACCACAAACCTTGTAGCGAGTTGCTCCAGTTTGTGAGGGGTGTGTGTCCAAACGTTCATCAAACATACCAATTTCTTTACCACATCATCTTGGTGGCATGACATTACATAAACCAAGATTTCATCTGTTTGTCATCATTGTTCTATTTTTTTGAATTAAAATGCCATGTCACTCCATGCATACGTATGCATGTGTCCATATCGTGAGACCAATATGTTTGAAAATTCCTTCTAATTTACTGCACATGGAATTAACTCACACACAAGTACAAAAATATGATTTTTCAAATTGTTTTGGTTAGGCGTTGCATGTAGCTATATTTCAAATTTGAATTATGGTCATTAAATGGTTAGAAAATCACTTAAATGTCTTTGAAAGGTCAAATGACCTCTAGGATTTTCCAAAATTTCACATTGCAGTTGTAGTAGTGCACGTTAGACGTAGAAAAAAAATTGAAGGACATAAGAGAAAGCTATCTCCTGTTCGTCATCAAACATGCATTGTTCCCTCTCGGAACCACGAACCTTCTAGCGAGTTGCTCCGGTTTGTGAGGAGCGTGTGTCCAAACTTTCGCCAAAACATGCCAATTTCTTTACCACATCATCTTGAAGCATGACATTACATCAACCAAGGTTTCATGTGTTTCTGATTTTTATGAATTAAAATGCCATGCCACTCCATGCATGCGTATTCATGCATATGTGTCCATGTCGTGATACAAATATGTTTGAAAATTCCTTCTAGTTTACTGCACATGGAATTAACTCGCACACAAGTACACAAATGTGATTTTTCAAACCATTTTGGTTAGGTGTCGCATGTAGATGTAGTTCAAATTTGAATTACGATCATTAAATGGCTAGAAAATCACTTCAATGTCTTAAAAAGGTCAAATGACCCCTAGAATTTTCAAAAATTTCACATTACAGTTGTAGTAGTGCACGTTAGACGTAGAAAAAAAATTGAAGCCCGTAAGAGGAAGCTATCTCCCGTTTGTCATCAAACATGCATTGTTCCCTCTCGGAACCACGGGCCTTCTAGTGAGTTGCTCCGGTTTGTGAGGGGTGTGTGTCCAAACTTTGGTCAAACATGCCAATTTTTTTACCACATCATCTTGGTGCCATGATATTACATCAGCCAAGGTTTCATGTGTTTCAGTTCTTTTACTTTTTGGAATTAAAAATGTCGTGTCACTCCATGCCTAATTTTGTCATAGCCGTTAGACCAATATGTTTTAAAATTCCTTCCAATTTACTGCACATGGAATTAAATCGCACACAAGTACAGGAAATATGAGTTTTCAAACCGTTATGGTTAGCTGTTGCATGTACACGTAGTTCAAATTTCAATTACGGTCATTAAATGGCTAGAAAACCACTTAAATGTCTTAGAAGGTCAAATGACCCCTGAAATTTTCCAAAATTTGACATGACAGTTGTATTAGTACTACAAAATTTCTCGTTCATTTAAAACACCATCCGTTGGCACTTTATTCCAAATTCGTCTTTCACAGCTAATAAAAAATATGTACAGGATGACACATAGTTGTTTTCTAGGAACCGTTTGCGATGAAAATATCTGGGTCTATTTAAGTCTCCCTCCTTAAGCTTCACCGGCTCGTCTGCTCTAGTGCCGGCAACCCCCGAATCCACGAATCTTGATCCCCATTCCCGCACCCCCTTCTTGCAAAGATGACGCCATGGAGACGCTTCGTGAAGGCCCGTACGATGGCCGCGTCCCCCCCCCCCCCCCCCCCGAGCGCCACCGCCTGCGCCGAGAGCGCGGCCGCCTATGCCGAGAGTGCCACCGCATCCGCATTGAGCGCAGCCGCTTCCGCCGATAGGGCGTCTGCGGCAGCCGACAGGGCAGCTGTAGCAGCTGAGACGATTGCAACTACTACTGCGACGACGGCTGCAACCGCCGAGAGCGCTCGAGCTGCCATCCGTGCCGCTGATGTCCCCCTGGCCCGGGTCGAGTCCATCCACGGCAAGATCGAGGATGCACACGCCAAGATATTCCAGGCCACCTCGGACTCCAGCATGCAACCCACGCCTGAAAAGGCGGCGGTGGCCATGGAGCACCTGCTTGCTCATGAGGTCGCCGAGCGTGAGCTGGAGATGCAGGAGGCGGCGGAGATCGAGGAGCGCTGAGAGGAGGAGTTTCCCGTGGCCGTGGTCGAGGTAGAGAAGAGTCTGTCCGTCATGGAATCGGCGGTGGAGTACCAACGTGAGCTCTGGCGCAGGCACTACTACGAGTGCTACAACCTTGAGGGCGGCGCCGAGGACGAGGACGCGGTTGACTTCAGCAGGGGGACGCGGAGTCCACCAACGGCGGCATGTCGCTAGGACAAGTCATCGACATCTCATCTCACACCGGTGATGCATAGGCCGGCGCGGCGGCGGATTTTTAATTATGCGTACTTAGGCTTTGTTTTTAATGCTGGCCTTTTGTTAGAGCAATGTTGAGGTCAACTGGCTCTGTGTAATTACTAAAATTGCTCAATTCAGTAAGTGTGGTATGTCTGCTGTACGCTCTTTTGTGTGCCCAAATTAGCAAGCGATGTTAAATTATGCAATGACGTACCCGGGGAAATTTCCACCAAAATTTTAATTATCAAACTCATCCCATGCGCGTAAAGCAGAAGAATCATTTGTGATGCACACAATCATTCAAAGTGAATGGTCCGGTGGCACCACGCGCGTTCAAAGTGAATGTGCCCATGCCTTGAGACCAAAATTTGAATTATCAAACTCATCCCATGCGCGTAAAGCAGAAGAATCATTTGCGATGCACACAATCGTTCAAAGTGAATGGTCCAGCGGCACCGCGCGCAAAGTTTCCCTCCACATTTTCGAAATTTTAGCCTACCGCCAAAATATCTACCCCAGCCCCCCTTCCCCACCCCCTTTTCTCCCCGACCACAAGTCACATTTCCCATGTTTCCTCCTTCCTTCCTTCCTTGCTAAGCTATAGCCGCTTCCTCACTCTTGTCGTCTCGCATCTTACCGCCGGGGTCGCCATGGTCTTCTTCAAAGACATCTCCAGCAGTTCCTCCTCTGGCGACTACTCCTTCACCACCCGGGTATGCCTCTCTTCTCTCTCTCTTGGGCTATGACTTGGAATGACGGATTTTTACCCCGAGGTCGATTTGAGTCATTCCTTCCTCTTGTAGCTCCCTAAGACCATCAGTGGCAACGAATGGGGCGGGGTGGCTAAAGATCTATCTGCTTGTTGTCACCATCAATCTCCATGCGTGAAGCTGGTCACGTTTGATTCTGTGGACAGTGGGAGGAAGTTTCTGGCATGTGCAGAGAAGGTTAGACCCTCTTTCGTTGTTACAAATCATTTGTTAGATGTGATTCAGACACTATCACGGTCTCAACCCATTCATACCACACCTTCAACCAAACGCATCATAAGACAGTGTCACAGTTTGTACCTAGTAACTTAAATTGTTGCCATCTCATCAGCGGTGCCATTAGAAAATTATTTGGCACCGCTTCAGCAGTTTGTGCAGCCAACTTTGTTCCACACATCCGAGCAGCCAAGCAGGAAAATACTAAATCTTTATGGCATGAAGGAACTGGGCATCGGAGCAACTACGTGCTCCGGAGTCTGGGTCCCTGATTGTTTTCCCGCTGCATCGGCTCGCCAGTGCAGGGCACCGGTGCGAGATGTAGCAATAGTTATCTTTACCCCAGTTTTGGCATACATAGGATGGCCTTATTGCTATTTGTTCTATGTTACTAAATTTGTGCATGTACACACCTGTTAGTATCAATTTGTTGTCATCCAAACATTATCGCTATGCTGTTGCAGTTATATTTACCTTCCTCATAAAATGTTCAATTTGTTATTTATTGTACATGAGTAAGAACTTGTAGCGTCGTTGTAGTTAATTATAGCTTCTGATGTTCCAGAATTTTGTTGTTGTCTCAGTACCAATTATTTCATTTGCACATTGATCTTTTTGAGAAGATATGTCATAATTAATATGTTTCTTCAGTTCTTCAAAATAAGCATTGGTGATTTTCTATGTTTGCTATAAACCCATTTCCCCTACAATTGTTATTGATCTAGTTTTAAATATTATAGGATGAATGGAAGTGTTCTTACTTGGAGTGGGCTGATCAAGAGTGGCCACAGTATTCTAAGATGTGCCTAACGAAGCTCTGGAGCATGTATGAGGAACAGAACACATGTAGGCTTAGAGAAAGTCTTGTCAACGCTGAAGCATATTTCAAGATGTGGGATAAAAAGTTGAAGGTGAAGAATGAGCTCAGATTTTTTAAATTATACTTTGCTAAGATGGTGTTGGCGAAGGAGGAGGCACTTTCCCAGTTGGCCCGTGCAAAAAGGGTTCTTACTGAACTGAAAGCAGAGGTGGATAAGACGAGCCTGGATGATCTCGATTAGGGAAATGAATATATTGTTCTTATGAAGTTGAACTAGCTATGTGTTGTATTGTGATGTTTTCATGTAGCTATTGTACTGTGATATTATATTATATTTATGTGCCAGAAATGAAATTGGCAAACAGCTGTTCAATATGAAATGTGAATTTGCGTAATACTGGAATTATTAATTGTAAACTAATAAACCTGCTAAATGTGTCATGGACCTGCTAAATGTGTCATGAACAATATTTGAATCTTCTGAATTCTTTTATGTATGATTGGTTATCTTTGCAAGTCTCTTCGAATTATCATTTTGGTTTGGCCTACTAGATTGATCTTTCTTGCAATGGGAGAAGTGCTTAGCTTTGGGTTCAATCTTGCGGTGTCCTTTCCCAGTGACAGTAGGGGCAGCAAGGCACGTATTGTATTGTTGCCATCGACGATAACAAGATGGGATTTATATCATATTGCATGAGTTTATCCCTCTACATCATGTCATCTTGCTTAAAGCGTTACTCCGTTCTTATGAACTTAATACTCTAGATGCATGCTGGATAGCGGTCGATGTGTGGAGTAATAGTAGTAGATGCAGGAAGGAGTCGGTCTACTTGTCTCGGACGTGATGCCTATATACATGATCATACCTAGATATTCTCATAACTATGCTCAATTCTGTCAATTGCTCAACAGTAATTTGTTCACCCATCATAAATACTTATGCTTTCGAGAGAAGCCACTAGTGAAACCTATGGCCCCCCGGGTCTATTTTCCATCATATTAATCTTCCAACAATTAGCTATTTCCGTTGCCTTTCATTTTACTTCTATTTTACTTTGCATCTTTATCATACCAAAAATATTATCTTATCATATCTATCAGATCTCACTCTCGTAGGTGACCGTGTAGGGATTGACAACCCCTTATTGCGTTGGTTGCGAGGATTTATTTGTTTGTGTAGGTGCGAGGGACTCGTGCATGGCCTCCTACTGGATTGATACCTTGGTTCTAAAAAACTGAGGGAAATACTTACGTTGCTTTACTGCATCACCCTTTCCTCTTCAAGGGAAAACCAATGCAGTGCTCAAGAGGTAGCAAGGCGCACCGGTGATGTATAATGTGTCTCGGTCCAACCGACCCATGAGTCTTCATGTTGACCCACCACAACTAGAAATGATGTGCTCACCCCAACTAGAAATGATGTGCCCACGACACCACACACGCAATCGGCCACTATGAAAATAAGCATATACAATAGTACAATGTTATACATGAAAGTTAATTGCATGGTGCATCCAAAAATATTTGTTCTGCATTGTGAATGTTTATATTTTCTACTAAAATATTAGTCACGGGAAAGAGAAACGAAGGGCATATCTCTCCTTGTCTCCACCAGACGCCCCCTCTTTCTACACCACTTTCACGTATGCACACAAACTATCTCTCGGCTCTCTAAAAGTATGCATGCCCATGACACATTCACGCGTGACAGTCACTGTATTTCAAGTGAAAGCACTATACGGTCACTAGACTTCAGAATATGCTCATTATGGTCACTCTATACATTCTCGTGGTGATCATATGGTATCTAGCTCACGATACGTCTCCGTATTTTGTTGATGACACTGACGGACAATGTATTTGATGTGTGGTCCGTATTTTGTTGACGACACTTACGGTCATTGTATTTGAAGCGAAAGCATGATATGGTCACTAGACTTCAGAATAAGCTCATCATGGTCACCACATACATTTTGTGGTGCTAACCAACCTATGGTTGGATGGTTAGGAGGACAGTGGTTTCCCGAGCCCACCAGGGTTAAAGTCCTGGTGCTCGCATTTATCCTGGGTTAATTTTAGTATTTTTCGGCGATGTGCATTCAGTAGGAGGAGACGTTCCACTCGACTACGAGGCACCTAAGGTGACTTTGTAAAATCTCAAGATCATATGCTGGCTCACTCTCTCGAAGGTGCTCATAGGGGTAGGGTCTGCGTGTGTGCACTTATAGCGGTGAGTGCTTGCGCGTATATATGAGCACTTGCATATGTATCGTGTTAAAAAAAATACATGTCGTGATTATACGGTCACTGGCTCACCCGTACAACTCCGTATTTTGTTGATGACACAATTAATTGACCAGTCAAATGTTCCACGTGGCACAACTAGTGTTGCACCATCGAGGCGTGTAACCGTGGGGCCCACCTGTCAGTGCGTATATGAAAGAAAGAAATGGTAGTTTGAGTATGTACTGTGTTAATAAAATACATTTTAGGGTGATCATACGGTCACTGGCTCACCATACAGCTCCGTAATTTGTTGATGACACAATCAATTGACCAGTCAAACAATCCACATTCAGCAGCGCACATTACCATAGGGCCCACCCGTCAGCGCGTATATGAAGGACATAAATGGTAATTAATTAGTTGTCGGTGGGGATTCGAAGTCGTGAGATTTCTGCTTGGCATTCACCGGCGGTGGGGGCGGTGATTGGGCGGTGGTGTGTGGACCGCCGGTGGGGAGTGGTTTTAGGGCGGGCGGGGCGACATGGCGGCGCGGGCCGGCCGCGGGCGGCGGGGGCCGGCGGTGGCTGGCGGCTCAGGGGGGGTGGAGGTTAAAGATAAACTGCAGGCCCTTGATTTCGTATCCAACGACTGGAAAATCTACCGACCAGAGATGAAAAAGTCAGTCGACTGGTGTGTAGCCTCACCCCGCACGTACACATGCACGCACGCAACACTCGCACGAACACACACACGCATGCAGGCATGCAACACTGGCACGTACACATAAGGAACACACGCACGCATGCAGGCGTGCAACACTGACACGTACACATGCACTCACAAACACACGCACGTATGCACACATGCATGCAACACTGAAACATACACATGTACGCACGCAACACTAGCACGCCTGCATTCACACAGCACACGACGTAAGACACACGCTCAATCTATACGTGCATGCACCCTTTGTTAAGGACATGGATTGTTACGGGTATTAATCAATCTTATCTGTGATAAGCAGAACATTGATGTTTACAATGGTATTTATGAATCACAACGTATCGAACGGGCTATCAACTTATATATGAACATTTAAAATTCTCTTACATTATATAGTAGGCTTATCTACATGAAATAGATAACGTCACACTCAATGAATAATCATCGGTTTATGAAATGCCCGCTTCTGACTGCCCTGGCCCACCAAAAGTTCCTCTGCCGTGCACTGCCTGCGTTGTGTCACTGACATGCAGGCCATGTACCCAAAGAGCCCACACATCAGTGGAAGAACGGCGCGGTGTCGTACGTCAGAGTCAAGGGCGCCACTCGCTGCACGCCCGGCTAAACACACCTCCTTGCCGCATTCAAACGCCTCCATCAAACCCATGTGGAAGCCGAGAAACCCACTCTGGACACACGTACGTTCATGACCGGGCCGACATTAAACAAAACACCGGCCGAGCTCCTCCCGTCCGCCGTCTATTTAATCTCCTATTTAAATGAGGCCAAACGCCGGCCAATAATTGCACACCTCCGCCGCTCCCCTATCTCCTCCTTCACCATTTTGTCCACTCTTACAATGTCTTACGAAGAGTAGTTACCCCGCATCCAAGACGGCTGGGTGGCCCGCCGAGCCTGCCGGATATGAGCTATGCAGCTCGCTGATCCACCCCCTCCCCTCGCCCGACGGAGCCAATTGCCGCCCCAAGCCGGCGCGCGGTTCAACAACTCCCCGCTCCAGGCCAGCTCGACGAAGAGCGGTGCACGCGCGTCGTCGTTGTCGTCCATGCCACCGCCTCGTACAGCGCCTCCCGGGTCTGCGACCACGTCTCCCATTTCTGTGGCCGAGACTCCCATGCCGGCGGCCACGCCATGCAAGCAGAGACAGAAGCCGGGTGTGCGGAGAGCGACGAGTCGGTGGCCAACGCCTCCGCGTGCGCCGCCATCATCGAGAAGAAGTAGAACACGGGAGGCCGCCGCCGCTTGGGTCCCATGAAGGCCACCGCGGAGGCGATGCCGGCGTACAAAGGAGGTGTCTTGCCGGATCCTTTTGTTGCGAGGACCTTCGTCGACCCCGAATGGGCTCCACGGAAGTGGAGAAGCCCCCTTCCACCATCGTCTTGGGCATCAGCCAACGATATTCGTTTGGCAGTGGGGAAGCGAGCCGTCCTTTGCGCTGAAGCATTTACCTCTTGGGCTCCCGGCAGTCCGGTGATCGTGCTGCCGGACATGAGGAACACAAATGGATCGGCAGGCGACCATTTAGGCCAGGTATTATATACGTGTGTTGTCCAGAACTAGCACCTCTTAGTTGATTTGAATGTAATTAAATTCGTCATGTTTGTATGAAAATCCGGTATTTTATATGAATGCCGTCATTATTTATATGAAATATCGCCGTGTTTGCATGAATTTCATCTGGTTGGTTGAGTTGTTGTCAGAATGTGTGCGGCTATGGTTGGATGGCGTAATTTGCAGGTCGCTGGTCGGTCTGCGGTCGGCTTGGGCGGCGTGGTGGGACAAAAAAAGTACAGCTCATGCGATCTCGTCTCCAACGTGCACGCTGGAGGATGCATGAGCACCCAAGCCATTCCTCGTTCATCGGCGGCAAAGACATGATACGTATCCAACGTATCTATAATTTTTTTATTGTTCCATGCTATTATATTATCCATCTTGGATGTTTTATATGCATTTATATGCTATTTTATATGATTCTTGGGACTAACCTATTAACCTAGAGCCCAGTGTCAGTTTCTGTTTTTTTCCTGCTTTTTGAGTTTTACAGAAAAGGAATACCAAATGGAGTCCAATTGACGTGCCAATTTTTGATGTTTTTTATGGACCAAAAGAAGCCCCCAGAGTAAACTAGTTGGGCCAGAAGAATCCCGAGCCATCCACGAGGGTGGAGGGCGCGCCCCCTGCCTCGTGGATGACTCGAAGACCCCCCCCCCCCGTACGTGAGACCGACGCCAAAAATTCCTATAAATATAGAAACCCCTGTAAAAAAACCTAGATCAGGAGTTTCGCCGCCGCAAGCCTCTATAGCCACCAAAAACAAATCGAGACCCTATTCCGGCACCCTGCCGGAGGAGGGAATCATCACCGGTGTCCATCTTCATCATCCTGGCACTCTCCGTGATGAGGAGGGAGTAGTTCACCCTCGGGGCTGAGGGTATGTACTAGTAGCTATGTGTTTGATCTCTCTCTCTCGTGTTCTTGATTTGGCACGATCTTGATGTACCGCAAGCTTTGCTAATATAGTTGGATCTTATGATGTTTCTCCCCCTCTACCTTCTTGTAATGGATTGAGTTTTCCCTTTGAAGTTATCTTATTGGATTGAGACTTTAAAGATTTGAGAACACTTGATGTATGTCTTGAGTGGGATACCCGTGGTGTCAATGGGGTATTCTATTGATTCACTTGATGTATGTTTTGGTGATCAACTTGCGGGTTCCGTGACCTTGGGAATCTATGCACAGGGGTTGGCACACGTTTTTGTCTTGACTCTCTGGTAGAATCTTTGGGGCACTCTTTGAAGTTCTTTGTGTTGGTTGAATAGATGAATCTGAGATTGTGTGATGCATATCGTATAATCATACCCGCGGATACTTGAGGTGACATTGGAGTATCTAGGTGACATTAGGGTTTTCTTTGATTTGTGCCTTAAGGTGTTATTTTACTACGAACTCTAGGGCTGTTTGTGACACCTATAGGAATAGCCCAATGGATTGATCGGAAAGAATAACTTTGAGGTGGTTTCATACCCTACAATAAACTCTTCGTTTATTCTCCGCTATTAGTGACTTTGGAGTGACTCTTTGTTGCATTTTGAGGGATAGTTATATGATCTAATTATGTTATCCTTGTTGAGAGAACTTGCACTAGTGAAAGTATGAACCCTAGGCCTTGTTTCAACGCATTGCAATACCGGTTTCTCTCACTTTTATCATTAGTTACCTTGCTGTTTTTATAATCTTAGATTATAAAAACCTATATCTACCATCCATATTGCCCATCTATCACCATCACTTCGCCGAACCAGTGCACCTATACAATTTACCATTGTATTGAGTGTGTTGGGGACCGAAGAGACTCTTTATTATTTGGTTGCAGGGTTGTTTGAGAGAGACCATCTTCATCCTATGCCTCCCACGGATTGATAAACTTTAGGTCACACACTTGAGGGAAATTTGCTACTGTCCTACAAACCTCTACACTTGGAGGCCCAACAACGTCTACAAGAAGAAGGTTGTGTAGTAGACATCAAGATCTTTTCTAGCGCCGTTGCCGGGGAGGTTAGTGCTTGAAGGTATATCTTTAGATCTTGCAATCGAATCTTTCAGTTTCTTGTATTATCATTGGTTTAGTTTATAAAATAAAACTAGAAAAAAATGGAATTGAGGGTGCCTCATATGCTTCACATTTTTAATATTTTCGTGAAAATAAGGATTCTGATAAATGTGCCAAAATGTTAGAAGAAAAATGCAATAAAATGTTTGGCATACAATCTTTGAATGATGAGCATGATTGCAATGTTGTTAGTATGAACTCTTTGAATATCTGTAGTACTAATGACGATTGCACTAGTCATGATGAAAATGTCTCTTATAAGCATGCCAATTTTTGTGGAGTGCATAGAGTTTGCAAGTACACACCAAATAGGGAAGATAGATTTTGCAGGAGGCATAAGTATTTAGAAACTAAATGGTTGCAAGAGAGGCTAGATGCTTCTGTTGAAAATTCAAAATTTCTTTGCCATCCTTGTGAACTTTGCAATGAACGTGATCATTTAATTCTCCAATGCAAATTGTTTCATGATCATATTGTGTCCAAAAATTGTGATGACTTGATTTCCCTTGCGCATCATAATGAACTTAGTTTGCTTGTGGGTTATGAATAAATGAAACGTATAACTAAGGATATTCCAGAATTTTTCCTTGATAAAGTTCTTAATTTTGATCTAGAGGAAATTAATATGTATTGTGCGGTGAATTGCATTGAAAATCCTTATATTGCAGATTACATAAAGACAAGAAAACAAAT
The DNA here is from genome assembly GCA_032464435.1 of Aegilops umbellulata. Taxonomy (NCBI): domain Eukaryota; kingdom Viridiplantae; phylum Streptophyta; class Magnoliopsida; order Poales; family Poaceae; genus Aegilops; species Aegilops umbellulata. The sequence goes on from CP136056.1 coordinate 349,892,563, forward strand.
AGAAGATGAAGAGAATACTAATGAAAGGGAAGAGATTTCCCAATATCCTCCTATTCTTTCTTATGATGAATCAGGTAACGAGGAGGAGCCTTCTATTCAACCAATCTCATTAATAAGGACCTCCAAAAAGAGGATTAAACCCATACTTAATGTGAAGAAGAAAAAGAAAAGATGGATAAGCAAAGGTAAAAAGGTATCCCTCCCAAATGATGTTGCTCCTATTACTCATTGTGATGATGATAATTGCTATACTATTGGTGCTATCCATACTATTAATTATGAGAGTGTTTATGCTTATGATATGAAAAGGCCCAAGCTTGGGGATGCTATGTTTAATGAAGATGATATTTTTAGTCTCCCAAGTTTTGATGAGCAAATTTATTATGATGATAGCATGCCTCATGTTTATGATGATTATATTGATGGAAGTGGGTTTGGAAGAGTGTCAATTTAGGAAGTAATGATCCCACTATTTTGGAGGATGTTGGATGTTATTGTGATAATTATAAAAGTGGATTTGGAGAGGTCATGACTTTATTTAGTAATGATTCCACTATCTTGGAAGAGGTTTGAATTGATTATGATGAGACAAAGTTGCTACTTATGATGATTATTGTGATGATACTTATGTCATAAAAAGTAGTGATGATTATATTTACAAAACTTGTCATGATTATGATTTCCCTTTTTCTGAACATTACTCTTTTAATGTGGAAATAATTTATAGTATTCGAGTTTCTTATGATACTCCCACTATTCCGAATGAGAAGAATTTTGCTTATGTGGAGAGTAGTAAATTTTCTATGCTTGTAGATCATGAAAAGAATGCTTTATGTGATGGTTATATTGTTGAATTTATTCATGATGATACTGAAAATTATTATGAGGGAGGAATATATGCTTGTAGGAATTGCAATAATATCAAGTTTCCTCTCTATGTGTTAAAAGTTTTGAAGTTATGCTTGTTTTGTCTTCCTATGCTAGTTGATTATTGTTCCCATAAATTGTTTGCTCACAAAATCCCTATGCATAGGAAGTGGGTTAGGCTTAAATGTGTTAGTCATATTATTCATGATTCTCTCTTTATGTTTCAGTTCTTATCTTTTATGTGAGCATCATTGAAATCGTCATGCCTAGCTAAATAGGCATTGAAGAAAAGCGCTTGTTGGGAGACAACCCAATATTTACCCCTAATGTTTTTGTGTGTCCACATGATTAAGCTATTGTAGTAATCATGTTTTATAGCTTTTGTTTCAATAAAGTGACAAGTAGAACCTTTGGGAAGACTTGGGTGAAAGTTAATGTGATCTTGCTGTAAAAAAACAGAAACTTTGTGCTCACGAGATTAGCTGTCATTTTTACAGAAGAGTGCTTTTAAGTTGGTTACTTTTGCAGAAGATTAATAGACAAATTCCTCACGTCCACCAATTTAATTCAGAATTATTTGAGTTACAGAAGTACTCAAGAGTTACAGATTACTACAGACTGTTCTGTTTTTGACAGATTCTGTTTTCTATGTGTTGTTTGCTTATTTTGATGAATCTATGAGTAGTATCGGAGGGTATGAACCATAGAGAAGTTGGAATACAGTATATATTACACCAATATAAATAAAGAATGAGTTCACAAAAGTGCCAAAAGTGATGATTTTATTTCCTTATACTAACGAAGCTTACGAGTTTTCTGTTGAGTTTTGTGTTGTGAAGTTTTCAAGTTTTGGGTAACGATTCGATGGAATATGGAATAAGGAGTGGCAAGAGCCTAAGATTGGGGATGCCCAAGGCACCCCAAGGTAATATTCAAGTACAACCAAGAGCCTAATCTTGGGGATGCCCCGGAAGGCATCCCCTCTTTTGTCTTTGTTCATCGATAACCTTACTTGGAGCTATATTTTTATTCACCACATGATATGTGTTTTGCTTGGAGTGTCATTGAGGGAGTCCTGGATTGGGGGGTGTTCGGATAGACGGACTATACCTTCAGCCGTACTCCTGGACTATGAAGATACAAGATTGAAGACTTCGTCCCGTGTCTGGATGGGACTTTCCTTGGCGTGGAAGGCAAGGTTGGCGATGCGCATATTTAGATCTCCTACCATTGTAACCGACTTTGTGTAACCCTAACCCTCTCCGGTGTCTATATAAACCAGAGGGTTTTAGTCCGTAGGACAACTCCAACATACGACAATCATACCATAGGCTAGCTTCTAGGGTTTAGCCTCCTTGATCTCGTGGTAGATCTACTCTTATACTACCCATATCATCAATATTAATCAAGCAGGATGTAGGGTTTTACCTCCATCGAGAGGGCCCGAACCTGGGTAAAACACCGTGTTCCTTGCCTCCTGTTACCATCTGGCCTAGACGCTCAGTTCGGGGCCCCCTACCCGAAATCCGCCGATTTTGACACCAACATTGGTGCTTTCATTGAGAGTTCCTCTGTGTCGTCCCTTTTAGGCCCGATGGCTCCTTTGATCACCAACAGCGATGCGGTCCAGGGTCAGACTTTTCTCCTCGGACATATCTTCGTCTTCGGCGGCTTCACACTGCGGGCCAATTCGCTTGGCCGCCTGGAGCAGATCGAAAGCTACGCCCCTGGCCATCAGGTTAGGTTTGGAAGTTTAAACTACACGGCTGACATCCGCGGGGACTTGATCTTCGATGGATTCGAGCCACAGCCAAGCGCGCTGCACTGTCTCGATGGGCATGATCTAGCTCTGCCGTAGAACAGTGTCCTGGAGGCCGCACGCACACTGGTTCCGACCCTCAATTCGGAGCCTGCTGCGCCGATCGAGGATGAGTGGTTGGAGACCACCTTGGGGGCTGCGATCTCAAAGGCGATCGAGTCAAACACAAGCCCCGCACTCCGCATGGCCCGTGACTCCGAAGAGCCGGATTCCTCTCCGGACTCCGAGCCCTCCGCGCGCCTGCCAATCGAATCCAATTGGGCGCCGATCATGGAGTTCACCGCCGTGGACATCTTTCAGCACTCGCCCTTCGGCGACATCCTGAAGTCACTAAAGTCTCTCTCTTTATCAGGAGAGCCCTGGCCGGACTACGGTCAGCAAGGATGGGATACGGACGATGAAGAAATTCAAAACCCACCCACCACCCATTTGGTAGCCACCGTCGATAATTTAAACGACCTGCTCAACTTCGACTCCGAAGACATCGACGGCATGGACCACGATGCAGGAGACGCAGATGAACCAACGCCTATAGGGCATTGGACAGCCACCTCATCTCATGATGTGTGCATGGTGGATACCCCTAAAGGAAGCGACAACGAGGAACACGGGGATGGAACGAGGGATCGATCTCTCGAAAAACAATCAAAGCATCGGCGTAAACGCCGACCCAAGCCCCGCCTCGATACAGACCCAGCCATAGAGCAGGAAGAGCCGGCAGACGACGAGCATGCCTTAGAGCAACCGTCCGAATAGGGCAACCCGGATAAAGAAACCGAACATCCCTCCCCCGGTGAAAATGGCATTCCGGACGACCTTACGCCGGATGAGCCCACGGAGCAGAAGAACCTCCACAAGAGGCTAGTTGCAACCGCACGCAGCCTAAAAAAGCAGAAGCGGAAGCTAAAAACTGCGGAAGATGCACTCAGGATCAGATGGAGTAAAGTAATCAATACCGCAGACAAATATGGCGACAGTCGCCGCGCTAAAAGCTATCCGAAGCGAAAGCTACTGCCTGAATTTGACGAAGAGGCCTTAGAACCCTCGCATTCAAAAAGTAAGAAAGCCACCCGGTCGGATAGACGACCCCATGGCCAGCATAAAGCGGCAAGCGGCGCCGCACTTAAGCCGACATGCGACCCACTTAAGGATTTGCATCAAAAAGATGGACCAGCCAGGTCCATTTACGGGCCAAGAAAGCAAGCTCTCGTAAGCAATGCAATAAAGCCATTATCAGAATCCGGCACACCCAAATACAGGGGTGTCGCACACCCCCTATGTTTCACCGATCAGGTCCTGGATTATGACTTTCTAGCGGGATTCAAACCCGTAAACATAGAGGCATACGATGGAACAACAGACCCTGGAGTCTGGATCGAGGATTAGATCCTCCACATACATATGGCTAGAGGAGATGACCTCCACGCCATCAAATATTTACCCCTCAAGCTTAAAGGACCAGCCCGGCATTGGCTTAAAAGCCTTCCTGAAAACACAACTGGAAGTTGGGAAGAGCTCGAGGACGCTTTCTGAGCAAATTTTCAAGGGACTTATGTCCGCCCTCCGGATGCAGACGATCTCAGTCACATAACACAACAGCCTGGAGAGTCAGCTCGGCAGTTCTGGAATAGATTTCTTACTAAGAAGAATCAGATAGTCGACTGTCCGGACGCCGAAGCCCTAGTAGCTTTGAGGCACAATGTCCAAGACGAATGGCTCGCTAGACACCTCGGCTAAGAAAAGCCAAGAACAATGGCCGCATTGACAAGCCTCATGACCCGCTTTTGCGCAGGAGAGGACAGCTGGTTGGCAAGATGTAACACCAGCGACCCAAGTACATCCAACACTAGGGATGGAAACGGAAAACCGCGACGCAATAAGGATCGTCGCCGGACTAAGGAAAACAGTCCGAAGAGCACGACAGTCAACGCCGCATTCAAAAGCTCACGGCAGAATCAGAAAAAGCCGCCCCTCCAGGATAACAGAGATGATTTATCCAACCTAAACAAAATCTTGGACAGGATATGTCAAATACACAGTACTCCCGGAAAGCCTGCTAACCATACCCACAGAGATTGTTGGGTTTTCAAACAATCCGGTAGACTCAACGCCGAACACAAGGGGCTCGACACACCAAGCGAAGACGAGGACGAACCCCAAAAGTAGAGCACCAGGAAACAAAAGAATTTCCCACAAGAAGTAAAAATAGTAAACTTACTTCACATAACAAAACGTGTGGCGCCCATAAAGGTATGCGCCACACGGCCTATCCCAAAGAGGTCCCGCCACTGGTTGTCAAAACCAATCATCTTCGATCATCTGGATTATTCTAGAAGTATCAGGAACGCAGGCTGGACTGCCTTGGTACTCGATCCAATAATTGGCGGACTCCAGTTTTCAAATGTCCTTATGGACGGTGGCAGTGGACTAAACCTGATATATCAGGACACAATCCGTCACATGGGGATAGACCCAACAAGAATTCGCCACAGCAAAACCTCCTTTAAAGGGGTAACGCCTGGTCCGGACACCCATTGCATGGGTTTTCTCCGGCTCGAAGTTATATTCGGCTCTACCGATAACTTCCGCTGCGAAAAGCTGACTTTCCACATCGTCCCATTCTCAAGTCGCTATCAAGCTCTGCTGGGATGCGAAGCTTTCGCCCGCTTTAACGCAATACCGCATTATGCATCTCTTACGCTTAAGATGCCCGGTCCACGAGGCATCATCTCCTTGAAGGGGAAGCATTGAGTGCGCCTCCCCCGAGCGGAGGATTGTGCGGCCGCTTTAACAGCCCCACAATATAATGGCTTCACCAGCCAGAACATCCGAACAGGTCATTAAGACCACGGACACGGATAGACGAGTCCGGCACAAAAGTATCATTGATAAAGGCTTAGTGGCCATATACCCCTGCCCCAGGGGCTCCGCACATATAAAATAAGAGACAATAAAGCTAATTTTTTCATATTTTACTTATACTTTGTTTATTTAATATAACTTTTGTTCGGCACGCCCCTTTTTCAACTTAGTTCCTCTCTTTTGCAGATGAACGTCGTGCTGCGCCCGTCCAGGATACGGCACAACGGAGACACAGGCGCAGACGTGTAGTAGGGACCCGTTCCAAGGATTCTTTTTAGATTAAGACCCTGCGTAAACCTTTTTTACTATCTCTTGTTGATACACATCCCCTGGTTCTATAACCAAGGAGGAGGCTGGCGTCTTGGCATGTGGCCACGTCAGAATTCCTGCGCGTACCTGGACACTAGGGGCTTATACCTAAGAGCGTTACCTCGCCCTCTCTCATAAAGACCGAATACCTTAGGGAGTGTTCGGCGTCGCGAGTTTGGCCTTATATGCATCAGCTCCGAATCATGATTTTGGTCAAATGTTGGGTTGCCCGGCTCCTGTGTTCGGCCGCCTTACGTTCCGCTCTATCGGCTAAGGCGGCACCAGGAGAACTACTGCGATTGTGCCCCGGTTCGGCCACGCGAGCACCTCAGTAGAGAAAGCAGAAAACCGAGTCTCATGATATAGCATGAGACTGGTCAACCACTTGATGACTCTCCGGATCTATAGGATTGCACCGCATTAACGAAGGGCCGTTTCCCGGCTAGGCACATACGCGCCCCGAATTCGGGCGAGCGCAGTCGCCACCAGGGGCTATCTAAAGAGTCCCACTGTCAAGCTCCTATGGCTAAGTGAAAGTGTTAAAGCATTATAGTCCGGTTGCCTAGCTCGCTGCTGTTGGAAATATGCCCTAGAGGCAATAATAAAAGCATTATTATTATATTTCCTTATTCATGATAATTGTCTTTATTCGTGCTATAATTGTGTTATCCGGAAATCGTAATACATGTGTGAATAACAGACAACAATGTGTCCCTAGTGAGCCTCTAGTTGACTAGCTCGTTGATCGACAGATAGTCATGGTTTCCTGACTATGGACATTGGATGTCATCGATAACGGGATCACATCATTAGGAGAATGATGTGATGGACAAGACCCAATCCTAAACATAGCATAAGATCGCATAGTTCGTTTGCTAGAGTTTTCCAATGTCAAGTATCCTTTCCTTAGACCATGAGATCGTGTAACTCCCGGATACCGTAGGAGTGCTTTGGGTGTGCCAAACGTCACAACATAACTGGGTGACTATAAAGGTATACTACGGGTATCTCTGAAAGTGTCTATTGGGTTGACATGGATCGAGACTGGGATTTGTCACTCCGCTTGACGGAGAGGTATCACCGGGCCCTCTCGGTAATGCATCATCATAATGAGCTCAATGTGACCAAAGTGTTTGATCACGGGATCATGCATTACGGTACGAGAAAAGTGACTTGCCGGTAACGAGATTGAACGAGGTATTGGGATACCGACGATCGAATCTTGGGCAAGTAAAATACCGATTGACAAAGGGAATCGTATACGAGATTAATTGAATCCTCGACATCGTGGTTCATCCGATGAGATCATCGTGGAGCATGTGGGAGCCAACATGGGTATCCAGATCCCGCTGTTGGTTATTGCCCGAGAGCCATCTCGGTCATGTCTGCATGTCTCCCGAACCCGTAGGGTCTACACACTTAAGGGTCGGTGACGCTAGGGTTGTGAAGATATGTATATGCAGTAACCCGAATGTTGTTTGGAGTCCCGGATGAGATCCCGGACGTCACGAGGAGTTTCGGAATGGTCCGGAGGTAAATATTTATATATGGAAAGTTGTCATACGGACATCGGGACAAGTTTCGGGGTTATCGGTATTGTACCGGGACCACCGGAGGGTCCCGGGGGGTCCACCGGGTGGGGCCACCTATCCCGGAGGGCGCCATGGGCTGTATGAGGGTGGGAACCAGCCCATAGTGGGCTGGTGCACCTTCCCCCCCAAAGGCCCATGCGCCTAGGTTTGGGGGGGAGAAACCCTAAAGGGGGCGCCCCCCTTGCTTGGGGGGCAAGCTCCCCTCCCTGGCCGCCGCCCCCCCTAGGAGATTTCATCTCCTAGGCCCGGCGCCCCCCAAGGGGTTATATAAAGGGGGGAGGGGAGGGGGGGCTGAATACCCTATGCCCTGGCGCCTCCCTCTCCCTCTCCAACACCTCCTCCTCCTCCGTAAGAGCTCGGCGAAGCCCTGTCGGAGTACTGCGGCTCCTCCATCACCACGCCGTCGTGCTGCTGCTGGAGTCTTCTTCCCCAACCTCTCCTTTGCCTTGCTGGATCAAGAAGAAGGAGATGTTACGCTGACCGTACGTGTGTTGAACGCGGAGGTGCCGTGCTTTCGGTGCTAGGATCTCCGGTGATTTGGATCACGGTGTGTACGACTACTTCATCCCCGTTCGTTGAACGCTTCTGCTCGCGATCTACAAAGTGGTATGTAGATGCAATCTCTCTCTCCCATGACTCGTTGCTAGATGAACTCATAGATGGATCTTGGTGAAACCGTAGGAAAAATTTTAATTTTCTGCAACGTTCCCCAACAGTGGCATCATGAGCTAGGTCTATGCGTAGTTCTCTATTGCGCGAGTAGAACACAATTTTTTGTGGGCGTAGATGTTGTCAACTTTTCTTGCCGCTACTAGTCTTATCTTGCTTCAGCGGTATTGTGGGATGAAGCGGCCCGGACCAACCTTACACGTACGCTTACGTGAGACCGGTTCCACCGACTAACATGCACTAGTTGCATAAGGTGGCTGGCGGGTGTCTGTCTCTCCCACTTTAGTTGGAGCGGATTCGATGAAAAGGGTCCTTATGAAGGGTAAATAGAAGTTGACAAATCACGTTGTGGTTTTCACGTAGGTAAGAAAACGTTCTTGTTAGAACCCTAATTCAGCCACGTAAAAACTTGCAACAACAATTAGAGGACGTCTAACTTGTTTTTCCAGCAAGTGCTTTGTGATATGATATGGCCAAAGTTGTGATGTATGATGAATGATCTATATGTGATGTATGATATGTTCATGCTATTGTAATAGGAATCACGACTTGCATGTCGATGAGTATGACAACCGGCAGGAGCCATAGGAGTTGTCTTTATTTTTTGTATGACCTGCGTGTCATTGAGAAACGCCATGTAAATTACTTTACTTTATTGCTAAACGCGTTAGCCATAGTAGTAGAAGTAATAGTTGGCGAGCCACTTCATGGAGACACGATGATGAAGATCATGATGATGAAGATCATGGTGTCAAGCCGGTGACAAGATGATCATGGAGCCCCAAGATGGAGATCAAAGGAGCTATGTGATATTGGCCATATCATGTCACGTTTATTATTTGATTGCATGTGATGTTTATCATGTTTTGCATCTTGTTTACTTAGGACGACGGTAGTAAATAAGATGATCCCTCATAATAATTTCAAGAAAGTGTTCTCCCTAACTGTGCACCGTTGCGACAGTTCGTTGTTTCGAAGCACCACGTGATGATCGTGTGTGATAGATTCTAACGTTCACATACAACGGGTGTAAGACAGATTTACACACGCGAAACACTTAGGTTGACTTGACGAGCCTAGCATGTACAGACATGGCCTCGGAACACAGAAGACCGAAAGGTCGAGCATGAGTCGTATAGAAGATACGATCAACATGAAGATGTTCACCGATGTTGACTAGTCCGTCTCACGTGATGATCGGACACGGCCTAGTTGACTCGGATCATGTAATACTTAGATGACTAGAAGAGGGATGTCTATCTAAGTGGGAGTTCATTAAATAGTTTGATTAAATGAACTTTATTATCATGAACTTAGTCTAAATATTTACAATATGTCTTGTAGATCAAATGGCCAACGTAGTCCTCAACTTCAACGCGTTCCTAGAGAAAACCAAGCTGAAAGACGATGGTAGCAACTATACGGACTGGGTCCGGAACCTGAGGATCATCCTCATAGCTGCCAAGAAAGATTATGTCCTACGAGCAACGCTGGGTGACGCACCTATTCTCCCTGCAGAACAAGACGTTATGAACGCTTGGCAGTCACGCTGCGATGATTACTCCCTCGTTCAGTGCGGCATGCTTTACAGCTTAGAGCCGGGACTCCAAAAGCGTTTTGAGAGACATGGAGCATATGAGATGTTCGAAGAGCTAAAAATGGTTTTCCAAGCTCATGCCCGGGTCGAGAGATATGAAGTCTCCGACAAATTCTTTAGCTGCAAGATGGAGGAAAATGGCTCTGTCAGTGAGCACATACTCAAAATGTCTGGGTTGCACAACCGCTTGACTCAACTGGAAGTTAATCTCCCGGATGAAGCGGTCATTGACAGAATCCTCCAGTCGCTTCCACCTAGCTACAAGAGCTTTGCGATGAACTACAATATGCAGGGGATGGTAAAGACCATTCCTGAGGTATATGCTATGCTGAAATCAGCAGAGGTAGAAATCAAGAAGGAGCATCAAGTGTTGATGGTGAATAAAACCACTAAGTTCAAGAAGGGCAAGGGTAAAAAGAACTTCAAGAAGGACGGCAAGGAAGTTGCCGCGCCCGGTAAGCAAGTTGCCGGGAAGAAGCCAAAGAATGGACCCAAGCCCGAGACTGAGTGTTTTTATTGCAAGGGAAGTGGTCACTGGAAGCGGAACTGCCCCAAATACTTAGCGGACAAGAAGGCCGGAGAAACCAAAGGTATATGTGATATACATGTAATTGATGTGTACCTTACCAGTACTCGTAGTAGCTCTTGGGTATTTGATACCGGTGTAGTTGCTCACATTTGTAACTCAAAGCAGGAGCTGCGGAATAAACGGAGACTGGCGAAGGACGAGGTGACGATGCGCGTCGGGAATGGTTCCAAGGTCGATGTGATCACCGTCGGCACGCTGCCTCTACATTTACCTACGGGATTAGTTTTAAACCTCAATAATTGTTATTTGGTGCCAAGTTTGAGCATGAACATTGTGTCTGGATCTCGTTTAATTCGAGATGGCTACTCATTTAAATCCGAGAATAATGGTTGTTCTATTTATATGAGAGATATGTTTTATGGTCATGCTCCGATGGTTAATGGTTTATTCTTAATGAATCTCGTACGTGATGATACACATATTCATAGTGTGAATACCAAAAGAGTTAAAGTTGATAACAATAGTCCCACATATTTGTGGCACTGCCGCCTTGGTCACATAGGTGTCAAACGCATGAAGAAGCTCCATGCAGATGGACTTTTAGAGTCTCTTGATTATGAATCATTTGACACGTGCGAACCATGCCTCATGGGTAAAATGACCAAGACTCCGTTCTCAGGAACAATGGAGCGAGCAACCAACTTATTGGAAATCATACATACCGATGTGTGCGGTCCAATGAGTGTTGAGGCTCGCGGTGGCTATCGTTATGTTCTCACCCTCACTGATGACTTCAGTAGATATGGGTATGTCTACTTAATGAAACACAAATCTGAGACCTTTGAAAAGTTCAAGGAATTTCAGAGTGAGGTTGAAAATCAACGTGATAAAAAGATCAAGTTTCTACGATCAGATCGTGGAGGAGAATACTTGAGTCACGAATTTGGCACACACTTAAGAAAATGTGGAATAGTTTCACAACTCACGCCGCCTGGAACACCTCAGCGTAATGGTGTGTCCGAACGTCGTAATCGCACTCTATTAGATATGGTGCGATCTATGATGTCTCTTATCGACTTACCTCTATCTTTTTGGGGCTATGCTTTAGAGACTGCCGCATTCACTTTAAATAGGGCTCCGTCGAAATCCGTTGAGACGACACCGTATGAATTATGGTTTGGGAAGAAACCTAAGCTGTCGTTTCTAAAAGTTTGGGGATGCGATGCTTATGTCAAGAAACTTCAACCTGAGAAGCTCGAACCCAAGTCGGAAAAATGCGTCTTCATAGGATACCCGAAAGAAACTGTTGGGTATACCTTCTACCTCAGATCCGAAGGCAAGATCTTTGTTGCCAAGAATGGATCCTTTCTAGAGAAAGAGTTTCTCTCGAAAGAAGTAAGTGGGAGGAAAGTAGAACTTGATGAAGTGTTACCTCTTGAACCGGAAAATGGCGAAACTCAAGAAAACGTTTCTGAGGTGCCTGCACCGACTAGAGAGGAAATTAATGATGATGATCAAGATACTTCTAATCAAGCTTCTACTGAAATTCGAAGGTCCACAAGGACACGTTCCGCACCAGAGTGGTACGGCAACCCTGTCTTGGAAATCATGTTGTTAGACAACGGTGAACCTTCGAACTATGAGGAAGCAATGGCGGGCCTGGATTCTGACAAATGGCTGGAAGCCATGAAATCCGAGATAGGATCCATGTATGAAAACGAAGTATGGACTTTGACTGACTTGCCCGTTGAACGGCGAGCGATAGAAAATAAATGGATCTTTAAGAAGAAGACAGACGCGGATGGTAATGTGACCATCTATAAAGCTCGGCTTGTCGCTAAGGGTTATCGACAAGTTCAAGGGGTTGACTATGATGAGACTTTCTCACCGGTAGCGAAGCTGAAGTCCGTCCGAATCATGTTAGCAATTGCCGCATTTTATGATTATGAAATATGGCAAATGGACGTCAAAACGGCATTCCTTAATGGTTTCCTTAAGGAAGAATTGTATATGATTCAGCCGGAAGGTTTTATCGATCCTAAGAACGCTGACAAGGTGTGCAAGCTCCAACGCTTGATTTATGGGTTGGTGCAAGCATCTCAGAGTTGGAACATTCGCTTTGATGAGATGATCAAAGCGTTTGGGTTTACACAGACTTATGGAGAAGCCTGTGTTTACAAGAAAGTGAATGGGAGCGCTGTAGCATTTCTCATATCATATGTGGACGACATACTTTTGATGGGAAATGATATAGAACTCTTGGACAGCATTAAGGCCTACTTGAATAAGAGTTTTTCAATGAAGGACCTTGGAGAAGCTGCTTATATATTAGGCATCAAGATCTATAGAGATAGATCGAGACGCCTCATAGGTCTTTCACAAAGCACATACCTTGATAAGATATTGAAGAAATTCAATATGGATCAATCTAAGAAAGGGTTCTTACATGTGTTACAAGGTGTGAAATTGAGCTCAGCTCAATGTCCGACCACGGCAGAAGATATAGAAGAGATGAGCGTCATCCCCTATGCCTCAGCCATAGGTTCTATTATGTATGCCATGCTGTGTACCAGACCTGATGTAAACCTTGCCGTAAGTTTGGTAGGTAGGTACCAAAGTAATCCCGGCAAGGAACACTGGACAGCGGTCAGGAATATCCTGAAGTACCTGAAAAGGACCAAGGAAATGTTTCTCGTTTATGGAGGTGACGAAGAGCTCGTCGTAAAAGGTTACGTCGACGCTAGCTTCGACACAGATCTGGATGACTCTAAGTCACAAACCGGATACGTGTACATTTTGAATGGTGGGGCAGTAAGCTGGTGCAGTTGCAAGCAAAGCGTCGTGGCGGGATCTACATGTGAAGCGGAGTACATGGCAGCCTCGGAGGCAGCACATGAAGCAATTTGGGTGAAGGAGTTCATCACCGACCTCGGAGTCATACCCAATGCGTCGGGGCCAATCAAGCTCTTCTGTGACAACACTGGAGCTATTGCACTTGCCAAGGAGCCCAGGTTTCACAAGAAGACAAGGCACATCAAGCGTCGCTTCAACTCCATTCGTGAAAATGTTCAAGATGGAGACATAGAGATTTGTAAAGTGCACACGGATCTGAATGTCGCAGATCCATTGACTAAACCTCTCCCTAAGGCAAAACATGATCAGCACCAGAACTCTATGGGTGTTCGATTCATCACAATGTAACTAGATTATTGACTCTAGTGCAAGTGCAAGACTGTTGGAAATATGCCCTAGAGGCAATAATAAAAGCATTATTATTATATTTCCTTATTCATGATAATTGTCTTTATTCGTGCTATAATTGTGTTATCCGGAAATCGTAATACATGTGTGAATAACAGACAACAATGTGTACCTAGTGAGCCTCTAGTTGACTAGCTCGTTGATCGACAGATAGTCATGGTTTCCTGACTATGGACATTGGATGTCATCGATAACGGGATCACATCATTAGGAGAATGATGTGATGGACAAGACCCAATCCTAAACATAGCATAAGATCGCATAGTTCGTTTGCTAGAGTTTTCCAATGTCAAGTATCCTTTCCTTAGACCATGAGATCATGTAACTCCCGGATACCGTAGGAGTGCTTTGGGTGTGCCAAACGTCACAACGTAACTGGGTGACTATAAAGGTATACTACGGGTATCTCTGAAAGTTTCTGTTGGGTTGACATGGATCGAGACTGGGATTTGTCACTCCGCTTGACGGAGAGGTATCACCGGGCCCTCTCGGTAATGCATCATCATAATGAGCTCAATGTGATCAAAGTGTTTGATCACGGGATCATGCATTACGGTACGAGAAAAGTGACTTGCCGGTAATGAGATTGAACGAGGTATTGGGATACCGACGATCGAATCTCGGGCAAGTAAAATACCGATTGACAAAGGGAATCGTATACGGGATTAATTGAATCCTCGACATCGTGGTTCATCCGATGAGATCATCGTGGAGCATGTGGGAGCCAACATGGGTATCCAGATCCCACTGTTGGTTATTGCCCGAGAGCCATCTCGGTCATGTCTGCATGTCTCCCGAACCCGTAGGGTCTACACACTTAAGGTTCGGTGACGCTAGGGTTGTGAAGATATGTATATGCAGTAACCCGAATGTTGTTCGGAGTCCCGGATGAGATCCCGGACGTCACGAGGAGTTTCGGAATGGTCCGGAGGTAAAGATTTATATATGGAAAGTTGTCATACGGACATCGGGACAAGTTTCGGGGTTATCGGTATTGTACCGGGACCACCGGAGGGTCCCGGGGGGTCCACCGGGTGGGGCCACCTATCCCGGAGGGCCCCATGGGATGTATGAGGGAGGGAACCAGCCCATAGTGGGCTGGTGCGCCTTCCCCCCCAAAGGCCCATGCGCCTAGGGTTGGGGGGGGGAGAAACCCTAAAGGGGGCGCCCCCCTTGCTTGGGGGGCAAGCTCCCCTCCCTGGCCGCCGCCCCCCCTAGGAGATTCCATCTCCTAGGCCCGGTGCCCCCCCCAAGGGGTTATATAAAGGGGGGAGGGGAGGGGGGGCTGAATACCCTATGCCCTGGCGCCTCCATCTCCCTCTCCAACACCTCCTCCTCCTCCGTAAGAGGTCGGCGAAGCCCTGTCGGAGTACTGCGGCTCCTCCATCACCACGCCGTCGTGCTGCTGCTGGAGTCTTCTTCCCCAACCTCTCCTTTGCCTTGCTGGATCAAGAAGAAGGAGACGTTACGCTGAACGTACGTGTGTTGAACGCGGAGGTGCCGTGCTTTCGGTGCTAGGATCTTCGGTGATTTGGATCACGGTGTGTACGACTACTTCATCCCCGTTCGTTGAACGCTTCCGCTCGCGATCTACAAAGTGGTATGTAGATGCAATCTCTCTCTCCCATGACTCGTTGCTAGATGAACTCATAGATGGATCTTGGTGAAACCGTAGGAAAATTTTTAATTTTCTGCAACGTTCCCCAACAGTTGCGCCATCACCTCCTTTGTAGGACCAAGACGTTGGATTAAGTGTGAAAATGCGCCTTCTGCGAGCACCCCCGCACTATGTGCGTGGGGGCTGAAGCCAACGACTGCCATCTTTTAGATTATATATATATATATCTTAAAACAGCCGCACAGGAGGTGTTCCAAATACTTGAAGGAACAAGTATAAAAGGCTACTATAATTCATCAAAATACTGCTTTATAATTAAATATTCTATCAGAACATAGCATCCTTCGAGCACTGCGTCTCTATTACACGAGCGCCTTCAAGGACTTCCTGAAAATAGTGCTCGGAGGTTACTCGGCTTCTGTCCGAATCTCGGGACGCAACAATGGTGGTCTCCATCTCTGCCCAGTATGTCTTGACACGGGCAAGAGCCATCCGTGCGCCCTCTATGCATGCTGACCTCTTCATTGCATTGATACGTGGCACCGCATCAAGGAATTGCTACACCAAGCTGAAATAACTCTTCGGCTCCAATCTCCCCGGCCACAAATGACCCATGACGCACTTCATGGCGAGTCCGGACAACCTATTCAGTTCGGCACATTGAGCCAGACGATCGTCCACCGCCAGTGGACGCTTTGGATGGTGGAACTGCGACCATAAAAGTTTTTCCACTTCGCGATCTTCTTGATCTCGAAAGTGTTCGGTCGCATCAGCAGCACTCGCTGCCAAATCCAGATAGGTGTCCTCCAAACTCCACATCCGGTCCAGCGGAGCAAACTTCGGATCGCAAAACTTCCTCCGCAGCATAAAGGGCTTTCCAGCCGCAATCTGTCCGGCCTGACGCAGCTCTCATCGCAGAGCGAGCATCCTTGGCATCAGCAACGGCCTTCTCTAAGTCCGTCTGTCTCGCCCGGTCTTCTTTCTCAAGAAGCTTGCAATGGTCAGCATCGCTCTTTAACTTCACGGCCATCTCCTTCTTGCTTCGGCAGTGAACAGCCTGTTCGGCTCTCAGCTCTTCAAGGGCCCTCTCGGTAGCCGCATCACTTTTTCTGGCTTGTTCCTTAGCTCGGGCAAATTCCGCCCGAAGACTCTCCACGGCAACCGCACCATCTGCGTCAAGCACACACATTGGAAGATACTGGCATAAAGCTCCTCTTACCAGATGCCGCCCGAGGAATTACATACCTTGAGCCTCATCAAGCCGCTTGTTCACGAGCGCGATGTCGGCATCTGCCACGTCAAGTTGCCGCTTTAGTTCGGCAAAATCATCAGTCCAGCTCGATTCTGGACTCCTCGCCACCTACATTCAAACGCGACATTTTAGACCTGGGATTATGATCCTCTGCATGCTGTCACTTCTGACAACGCACAGAGTCTCAGGGGCTACTATCTACACAGGGCGCATCTTACTTATGCGCAACTGACAAAAGTGTACATTATCTAACGTACCTCAAAACCCGTCAGTGAACTTCTGACGGCCTCGTACAATCCGCTTTCCGCGGATGAAATCCTTTCAGTCACCGTGCCCATCAATGCACGGTGCTCCTCTGAGATAGAAGCTCGCCCCAGCAGATTCTTTAGCTCTTCCGGCCGAGCACCAGACGGTGCCGGACTTGTCCTATGGCCTCTTTCGAAGGCCGGACGCGGAGAACCTTGGAGGGCCACATAGCTATCTTCCGCCCCTGCCGGATTCGGAGAAACTCTCCGCGACGACACTTCAAGGTCGCCCGCCTCGCTAGGCGGTATGGCAGGGGGAGGCGTCCCGCTCTCCATCATCTCCGGAAGAAGATCCCCCGAAGACGAGCTCTGCTGAGAAGGGCTGAAGTCTGAACTACAAGGTAAAATTTTGGTTAATCTTCTCAGGTTTAAAGCAAGGATTTTTCTCTCAAGAATACAATCTTTCTCTACTTACGGCTCGCTGGAGGGCTGGTCCCCTTGAGGGCATAGTTCGGCCGAGGAATCCCCCGGCGAAGGACCCTCTGACGAGGATTTCTTCTGCCGCTTGGAGGCCGTAGCCTCCGGGTTTTGAGAGGCAGTCCTTTTCTTCCCCAGAGGAGAGGAATTTTTGGTTCCTTCCCTCCGAACGGCCTCCTTCGAGGAGGCCGTAGCTTCCTTGTCCCCTCCCTCACTTTCCTTCAAAGGCACAATCTTCAACATCCTGACCAGGACGGAATCCGGCCTGGTCTCAGGGAGGGGAGCCGGACACCTTATCAGCTTTGCTTTCGCTATCCACTCCTGTTTAAAGGGACAGCTCTTTTAGGGGCAAGTTTATGGCAAATATCTGGATAATGAGTCCGGGCACAAGGCTACTTACTTGAGTATCCGGGCGATTGCAACTCAGGCCTGCGTCCTCGGTCAAATCCGAACACATTGCTTGTGATCCGAAGAACAGTTTATACATCTCCGCGGGCGTTGCGCCCATAAAATGCTGGAGAGCTCGCGGTACCTCCGGATTAAACTCCGACAGGCGAAGGGAGCGACTTTTGCCGGGCAGGGTTCGGCGGATCAGCATGACTTGCGTCACTTTGACCAAGCTAAGGTCTCTTTCTAAGAGATCCCTGATGCGGCCCTACAACAACGGCACGTCCTGGGAAGGCCCCCAGTCTAGGCCTTCATTGACCCACGACCCTAGCTGCTGTGGGGGACCCGAGCGAAAGGCAGGCGGCGCCACCCATTTGGTGCCCCTGGGAGCGGTGATATAGAACCACTCCCGTTGCCATAAGCCGAGCTCCTCTTGAAAAGAGCCCTCGGGCCATGGAGCATCAGCATTCTTATTTATAACATCACCTCCGCACTCTGCGTGTTGTCCCTCGATCATCTTCGGCTCCACTTTAAAGGTCTTGAGCCATAATCCGAAGTGAGGGGTAACACGGAGGAACGCTTCACACACGACGATGAATGAGGAAATATGGAGGATAGACTCCAGAGCTAAGTCGTGAAATTCCAGCCCATAATAGAACAACAGCCCCCTCACAAAGGGATCCATTGGGAAGCCTAACCCCCGAAGGAAGTGAGACATGAACACCACGCTCTCACCGGGCTGGGGACTGGGAATGGCCTACCCTTGAGCAGGCAACCTATGAGAAATTTCGCCGGTCAAAAACTTTGCCTCTCTCAACTTTAGCACGTCCTCCTCCGTGACGGAGGAGGGCATCCATCGGCCTTGAAGGTCGGAACAGGACATTGTCGAAGGTCCGAAGCGCCTGGAATCTGGAGCCTAGGGTGTTGGAACTCGAGGCGACGGGCGAACTCGTTTGAGATTGGATAAAAGGAGTAAGGCCTTGGTCTCTTTATAAGAGGTTGAATACCAAGAGCCCTCCCCGTAACCGTTTGGGACTCGCCTTTAATCGAGAAAACATGCTAACGGGCACGATTGGGTTACCCACGTCTGTATTGATGAGAATCCCGTAAATAAAGGGGACACGATCTCTGCTTTGACAAGACGTGTCAAGGAAACCGCGTCGCAAAACGTGCTGAGGTGGGGAAGTAAAAACGATACGAACAAAGGCTTGGCCGTAGTGTGATGTCATGTTGTGGAATACATCAGCAGATCAGATTTGTGCTAACATTATTCTCTCTATGGCAATATGTGGAAACTTATTTTGCAGAGCCGGACACTATCCTTAGTGTTCACAAACTTTTATGAAGAACTTGGAGGAGGAACCCACCTTGCAATGCCGAAGACAATCTGCACGCTGAACTCATCGTCATTGAAGCCTGGTTCAGGGGCTACTGAGGGAGTCCTGGATTAGGGGATGTTCGGATAGCCGGACTATACCTTCGGCCGGACTCCTAGACAATGAAGATACAAGATGAAAGACTTCGTCCCGTGTCCGGATGGGACTTTCCTTGGCGTGGAAGGCAAGCTTGGCGATGCGGATATTTAGATCTCCTACCATTGTAACCGACTTTGTGTAACCCTAACCCTCTCCGGTGTCTATATAAACCGGAGGGTTTTAGTCTGTAGGACAACTCCAACATACGACAATCATACCATAGGCTAGCTTCTAGGGTTTAGCCTCCTTGATCTCGTGGTAGATCTACTCTTGTACTACCCATATCATCAATATTAATCAAGCAGGACGTAGGGCTTTACCTCCATCGAGAGGGCCCGAACCTGGGTAAAACATCGTGTTCCTTGCCTCCTGTTACCATCCGGCCTAGACGCACCCCCTACCCGAGATCCGCCGGTTTTGACACCGATAGTCATTTTCTTTTCTTTTTTTTTGCTTGATGTTTGAATAAAATACCAGGATCTGAAATTCTTAAATGTTAGAGATTCTTCACATAGTTGCATAATTATTCAACTACTCATTGATCTTCACTTATATCTTTCGGAGTAGTTTGTCATTTGCTCTAGTGCTTCACTTATATCTTTTTAGAGCACGACGGTGGTTTTATTTTGAATAAATTGATGAACTCTCATGCTTCACTTATATTATTTTGAGATTCTTAAACAGCATGGTAATTTTCTTAGGTGATGAATTTAGTCCTAATATGATAGGCATCCAAGAGGGATATAATAAAAAACTTTCATATAAAGTGCATTGAATAATATGAGAAGTTTGATTCTTTATGATTGTTTTGAGATATGAAGATGGTGATATTAGAGTCATGCTAGTGGAATAGTTGTGAATTTGAGAGATACTTGTGTTAAAGTTTGTGATTCCCGTAGGATGCACGTATGGTGAACCGTTATGTGATGAAGTTGGAGCATGAGGTATTTATTGATTGTCTTCCTTATGAGTAGAGGTCGGGATCGCGTGATGGTTAACTCCTACCAACCCTTCCCCTAGGAGCATGCGCGTAGTACTTTGTTTTGATGACTTGTAGATTTTCGCAATAAGTATATGAGTTCTTTATGACTAATGTTGAGTCCATGGATTATACACACTCTCACCCTTCCACCATTTCTAGCCTCTCTTGTGCCGCGCAACTTCCCTCGGTACCATACACCCACCATATACCTTCCTCAAGATAGCCACCATACCTACCTATTATGGCATTTCCATAACCATTCCGAGATATATTGCCATGCAACTTTCCACTGTTCCGTTTATTATGACACGCTTCATCATTGTCATATTGCTTTGCATGATCATGTAGTTGACATCGTATTTGTGGCAAAGCCACCTTTCATAATTCTTTCATACATGTCACTCTTGAGTCATTGCACATCCCGGTACATCGCCGGAGGCATTCATATAGAGTCATATTTTGGTCTAAGTATTGAGTTGTAATTCTTTAGTTGTAAGTAAATAGAAGTGTGATGATCATCATTATTAGAGCATTGTCCTAGTGAGGAAAGGATGATGGAGACTATGATTCCCCCACAAGTCGGGTTGAGACTCCGGAAAAAAAATAAAAATAAAATAAAAAAAGATGCCAAAAAATGGAGAGGGCCCCCCCAAAAAAGAGAAAACAAAAAATGAGAGAAAAAGAGAGAGGGGGCAATGCTACTATCCTTTTACCACACTTGTGCTACAAAGTAGCACCATGATCTTCATAATAGAGAGTCTCTTGTGTTGTCACTTTCATATACTAGTGGGATTTTTCCATAATAGAACTTGGCTTGTATATTCCAACGATGGGCTTCCTCAAATGCCCTAGGTCTTCATGAGCAAGCAAGTTGGATGCACACCCACTTAGTTTCTTTTTGAGCTTTCATACACTTATAGCTCTAGTGCATCCATTGCATGGCAATCCCTACTCACTCACATTGATATCTATTGATGGGCATCTCCATAGCCCGTTGATATGCCTAGTTGATGTGAGACTATCTTCTCCTTTTGTCTTCTCCACAAACACCATTCTATTCCACCTATAGTGCTATGTCCATGGCTCACGCTCATGTATTGCGTGAAATTTGAATTTTTTTGAGAATACCAAAGTATGAAACAATTGCTTGGCTAAAACCGGGGTTGTGCATGATTTAAATATCTTGTGTGATGAAGATAGAGCATAGCAAGACTATATGATTTTGTAGGGATAGCTTTCTTTGACCATGTTATTTTGAGAAGACATGATTGCTTTGTTCGTGTGCTTGAAGTATT
Organism: Aegilops umbellulata; assembly: GCA_032464435.1. Lineage (NCBI taxonomy): Eukaryota > Viridiplantae > Streptophyta > Magnoliopsida > Poales > Poaceae > Aegilops > Aegilops umbellulata. Next base: position 349,913,799 of record CP136056.1, read on the forward strand.
ACTGTTTTTATGTAAATATTAAACTTTTGTTTTGAATCTTATGGATCTGAATATTCTTGCCACAATAGAGAAGATTACATTGATAAATATGTTAGGTAGCATTCCACATCAAAAATTCTGTTTTTATCATTTACCTACTCGAGGACGAGCAGGAATTAAGCTTGGGGATGCTTGATACGTCGCCAACGTATCTATAATTTTTGATTGTTCCATGCTATTATATTATCCATCTTGGATGTTTTATATGCATTTATATGCTATTTTATATGATTTTTGGGACTAACCTATTAACCAAGAGCCCAGTGCCAGTTTCTGTTTTTTCCTTGTTTTTGAGTTTTACAAAAAAGGAATACCAAAGGGAGTCCAATTGACGTGCCAATTTATGATGATTTTTTATGGACCAAAAGAAGCCCCCAGAGTAAAATAGTTGGGCCAGAAGAGTCATGAGCCATCCACGAGGGTGGAGGGCGCGCCCCCTGCCTCGTGGATGACTCAGAGACCCCCCCCCTGACGTGAGACCGACACAAAAAATTCCTATAAATACAGAAACCCCTAAAAAGAAACCTAGATCTGGAGTTCCGCCGCCGCAAGCCTCTATAGCCACCAAAAACAAATCGGGACCCTGTTCCGGCACCCTGCCGGAGGAGGGAATCATCACCGGTGTCCATCTTCATCATCCCGGCGCTCTCCGTGATGAGGAGGGAGTAGTTCACCCTCGGGGCTGAGGGTATGTACCAGTAGCTATGTGTTTGATCTCTCTCTCTCTCTCTCTTTCTCTCTCTCTCTCTCTCTCTCTCTCTCTCGTGTTCTTGATTTGGCACGATCTTGATGTACCGCAAGCTTTGCTAATATAGTTGGATCTTATGATGTTTCTCCCCCTCTACCTTCTTGTAATGGATTGAGTTTTCCCTTTGAAGTTATCTTATTGGATTGAGACTTTAAGGATTTGAGAACACTTGATGTATGTCTTGAGTGGGATACCTGTGGTGTCAATGGGGTATTCTATTGATTCACTTGATGTATGTTTTGGTGATTAACTTGCGGGTTCCATGACCTTGGGAATATATGCATAGGGGTTGGCACACGTTTTTGTCTTGACTCTCCGGTAGAAACTTTGGGGCACGCTTTGAAGTTCTTTGTGTTGGTTGAATAGATGAATCTGAGATTGTGTGATGCATATCATATAATCATACCCGCAGATACTTGAGGTGACATTGGAGTATCTAGGTGACATTAGGGTTTTGGTTGATTTGTGTCTTAAGGTGTTATTTTACTACGAACTCTAGGGCTGTTTGTGACACTTATAGGAACAACCTAATGGATTGATCGGAAAGAATAACTTTTAGGTGGTTTCGTACCCTACAATAATCTCTTCGTCTGTTCTCCGCTATTAGTGACTTTGGAGTGACTCTTTGTTGCATGTTGAGGGATAGTTATATGATCTAATTATGTTATACTTGTTGAGAGAACTTGCACTAGTGAAAGTATGAACCCTAGGCCTTGTTTCAACACAATTCAATACCATTTTCGCTCACTTTTATCATTAGTTACCTTGCTGTTTTTATAATTTCAGATTATAAAAACCTATATCTACCATCCATATTGCACTTGTATCACCATCTCTTCGCCGAACTAGTGCACCTATACAATTTACCATTGTATTGGGTGTGTTGGGGACACAAGAGACTCTTTGTTATTTGGTTGCAGGGTTGTTTGCGAGAGACCATCTTCATCCTACGCCTCCCACAGATTGATAAACCTTAGGTCATCCACTTGAGGGAAATTTGCTATTGTCCTACAAACCTCTGCACTTGGAGGCCCAACAACGTCTACAAGAAGAAGGTTGTGTAGTAGACATCAAGGCACCGGTGGACAAAAGGGTTGCCAATATTTGGGCTACCCAGGGCAAGAGCCAAACAACCGCTCCCAGCAGATTCAAATCCCTCGTTCGCTGTGAAATTTTGCCATGTGTTGTTTTCATGGACTAGCAAGTTGCCTGTGCATTGCACGGAACTTCAAGATGCATTTTTTTACAAAACACCTGTTGTGATTGACCCATGCAGGAGTAATCCCATGTGTAAAAACTAATGATATCTCGAGAATTTTATCAGAAAAATGGTATCTCGAGAATTTCATCAAAAAAAATGATATCTCGAGAAAGATGAGAGATAAGGTGAGGAGTGGGGCGTGGTGGTGACTGGTGGTCGGGCTGGGCGGATGCATGGGGATGGACGGCGCATTAAGTCTAGGTTTGTATCTCTCTCACTCAAACCCACGTAGGTGGGGGACGTGCATGAAGGGAAGAGGTGCACACACGGTGCATGTAATCCCGTCTCTTTCCCATCCACACCCGCGCGGGTACATGGTGGAGCTCATTTCTGTACGAAAAGGCAGCCCACATGGTAATTTGACACGTGTACTGGTTGTCCACTTGATGGAGGATCATCTACCACGGGTGAACAAACAAATTGGTGACTTGACGCGTTATGTTAAAAAAGAGGCAAACCATGTGGGGCCTACCTTAGAGCTAAGGCCCTATACACTCGAGATGCTCTGTACGTATTATGTACTTTTGATGTGTCCTGTCAACTAGCAGAACGAGGAGAAGCTTACTTAGTACGCCGTCTCCCCCGCCCACGGGTGCGGTGGATCACTGGACGAGGTGAAGCTTGCTTACTACGCCTTACGCCCGCTCCCTCGCCCACGCGTGCGGTGGCTAGCAGCACGAGGAGAAATTTTACTACTCCCTCCGTTTACTCCTCGTCCCTGCCTTGGTTAGAGAGATTATCATATTGTTTGAATTATATGTCTTTTAGTAGTAGGAGTAGTACAGTGGTATATAGGAGTAGTACTACTACAACAATTTCCTTGGAGTCCGTGGTGCAACAAGCTACCCTAGGCTATGTTACTACTCCCTCCTTTCCATTTTATGGCTCAATTTCCAAATCTCTCCAACCAAGGTAGACGATGATTGGTGGAATTAATTTCGTAGTTTGCACAAGTAATTAGTACGCTCGTTTTTTCTCAAGAAGCTAGTTATGTTTACCAAGGCATTAATTAGAACAAATGCATGCATGAACACTAAATTTCCTTGAACTTCTACATGCATTGGTGAGTTTTCGCTTGACACTGCTTGCATCGGGTGATTTAACCCACCTCGAAATCCAAACATGTGATGGTACTACTACTAGTAGTAGAATTGAGACTTATAAAACGAAAAAACGATTTTTTTAGATGAGCCCTATAAACCGGAAAGGAGGGAGTATTAAGTAGTACTACCTCCATAGTGGGTACGTACTCCGTAAAATCAGATTTTCCCAAAACTAAGTCGCTCAACCTTTATTTGCTTGTTTCCCTTCCTGCCTCATTGCCTCGAACAGACTATGCCAAACTCGCTTGCGTGCCGCGCAGGAAAAGACCCGCCCTCGCCTTTTTTAGTCCGGGTTTGTATGGATGGATCGCGCGTAGCAGAAAAAACCAAGCTGTGTCTTGTACTCCTCCGTCGACGCTCGCATTCATGAATTATGTACTTCCTCTCACCGACATGTGGGGCATATAGCAACCGGGTCGACGTGTCATGCACCAAATAACAGTGCAAAATAGTAGGGGGACGCACCCCAGTCGTACCACCCCAGTAGTAGTAATGATCAATGAGACGTCAAATCACAATGTCGCACCTTCCCAGACGGGCGAGGCAACCATTATTTCACACTTCGCTTCGCCATCATCTCCTTCAAGAAAACCACGTAGTATTGCTTCTGCCATTGTTCTGCCTCGAGAGGGACACGCGCATCACCTTGGTACATCATGACACATGGGACCGCATGACATGCCATGCTCCCCCACCCATCGCTCGGTAAAATCACCTCATTTTTACTACTTCCTCTGTATTGGTTTACACGGCATGCACGTCGTTCTAGGTTGAGAATTTAACTGGCTATATATGTGATGAATAGTATATGTTTAGAAACTACATCCGCTTAAGGATCCAATGATATACTTTTTGTGACATAGTAACTCATATTTATTTAGTCAAATGGATGACCTAGAACTACATGCACGCCCTATAAACCGAGACGGAGAGGGTAGTATAGTACGTATCTTTTTAGATCAATATAGTCGGGATTCACCAAGGAGCAAAACCAAGTGGTAGGCTGCTCCTGTCGCGTTGGCGTAGCAACTCAAGCAGGGTCAGTCCGCACACGAAATGGCGACACACTTAACGGGACCCCTTTGGCCGACATGTGGTTCATCCACTATTTTGTTCCACGTGCGATGCACCAAATTACAGTTTGGAGCAGCGGTTGGACTTGGAGGCACCATGGTCATAGTGCCACAGTAGTAGTAAATGAGCAATGAGGGGTCAAATCACAAAGCCCCACCTTTCCCACATTAAGCTGGACGGATGAAGCAACCATCATTTCACTCTAGGGCGCAAGAGCATAAAGAAAAGAGAAAACCAATGATGCGTGCGGCAGCTACCTAGGGTACCCTAGGATAGGGGCCTCCACTACAAATCCTTTTTTTTTAAAGCGCCTCCACTACAAATCCGCTTCTCTCGCGTCTTCTTGAAGAAAACCAATGATGTGTGCGGCGGTAGGGTTTGTAGGAGTACTACGGCGTGCGGGGCCACGTCGTAGTAAACGGGAGAGGGATTGAGTTCGAGTCAACGGATTAATATCTGTGGGCCGCTTGGTTTTACGGGAACGAGGCAACATTTTGGGTTCGGGGACCAGTGGGGATATTGCTACCTCTTGAGCACTGCGTTGGTTTTCCCTTGAAGAGGAAAGGGTGATGCAGCAAAGTAGCGTAAGTATTTCCCTCAGTTTTTGAGAACCAAGGTATCAATCCAGTAGGAGGCTACGCGCGAGTCCCTCGTACCTACACAAAACAAATAAATCCTCGCAACCAACGCGATAAGGGGTTGTCAATCCCTTCACGGTCACTTACGAGAGTGAGATCTGATAGATATGATAGGATAATATTTTTGGTATTTTTGTGATAAAGATGCAAAGTAAAATAAAAGCAAAGTAAAAAGCGAAGGAAATAACTAAGTGTTGGAAGATTAATATGATGAAGATAGACCCGGGGGCCATAGGTTTCACTAGTGGCTTCTCTCAAGAGCATAAGTATTCTATGGTGGGTGAACGAATTACTGTTGAGCAATTGACAGAATTGAGCATAGTTATGAGAATATCTAGGTATGATCATGTATATAGGCATCACGTCCGAGACAAGTAGACCGACTCCTTCCTGCATCTACTCCTATTACTCCACTCACCGACCGCTATCCAGCATGCATCTAGAGTATTAAGTTCATGAAAACAGAGTAACGCCTTAAGCAAGATGACATGATGTAGAGGGATAAATTCATGCAATATGATAAAACCCCATCTTGTTATCCTCGATGGCAACAATGCAATACATGCCTTGCTGCCCCTACTGTCACTTGGAAAGGACACTGCAAGATTGAACCCAAAGCTAAGCACTTCTCCCATTGCAAGAAAGATCAATCTAGTAGGCCAAATAAAACTGATAATTTGAAGAGACTTGCAAAGATAACCAATCATACATAAAAGAATACAGAGAAGATTCAAATATTGTTCATAGATAATCTTAATCATAAACCCACAATTCATCGGTCTCAACAAACACACCGCAAAAAGAAGATTACATCGAATAGATCTCCACGAGAGAGGGGGAGAACATTGTATTGAGATCAAAAAAGAGAGAAGAAGCCATCTAGCTAATAACTATGGACCCAAAGGTCTGAGGTAAACTACTCACACTTCATCGGAGAAGCTATGGTGTTGATGTAGAAGCCCTCCATGATGGATGCCCCCTCCCGCGGAGCTCCGGAACAGGCCCCAATATGGTATCTCATGGGTACAGAAGGTTGCGGCGGTGGACTTAGGTTTTTGGCTCCATATCTGATCGTTTGGGGGTATGTAAGTATATATAGGAGGAAGGAGTACGTCGGTGGAGCAACAGGGGGCCCACAAGGGTGGAGGGCGCGCCCTGGGGGGTGGGCGCGCCCCCTACCTCGTGGCTTCCTCTTTTGTTTCTTGACGTAGGGTCCAAGTCTCCTGGATCTTGTTCGTTCCAAAAATCACGTTCCCGAAGGTTTCATTCCGTTTGGACTCCGTTTGATATTCTTTTTCTGCGAAACACTGAAATAGGCAAAAAACTGCAATTCTGGGCTGGGCCTCCGGTTAATAGGTTAGTCCCAAAAATAATATAAAAGTGGATAATAAAGCCCAATAATGTCCAAAACAGTAGATAATATAGCATGGAGCAATCAAAAATTAGAGATACGTTGGAGATGTATCAAGCATCCCCAAGCTTAATTCCTGCTCGTCCTCGAGTTGGTAAATGATAAAAAAGATAATTTTTGATGTGAATACTACTTGGCATAATTTCAATGTAATTCTTCTTAATTGTGGTATGAATATTCAGATCCGAAAGATTCAAGATAAAAGTTCATATTGACATAAAAATAATAATACTTCAAGCATACTAACTAAGAAATTATGTCCTCTCAAAATAACATGGCCAAAGAATGTTCATCCCTACAAAATCATATAGTTTAGTCATGCTCCATTTTCGTCACAGAAGAATGCTCTCATCATGCACAACCCCGATGACAAGCCAAGCAATTGTTTCATACTTTAGTAATCTCAAACCTATAAACTTTCACGCAATATATGAGCGCGAGCCATGGACATAGCACTATGGGTGGAATAGAATATGATGATGGGGGTTATGTGGAGAAGACAAAAAGGAGAAAGTCTCACATCAACGAGGCTAATCAATGAGCTATGGAGATGCCCATCGATTGATGTTATTGTAAGGAGTAGGGATTGCCATGCAACGGATGCACTAGAGCTATAAATGTATGAAAGCTCAACAAAAGAAACTAAGTGGGTGTGCATATAACTTGCTTGCTCACGAAGACCTGGGGCACTTGAGGAGGCCCATTGTTGGAATATACAAGCCAAGTTCTATAATGAAAAATTCCCACTAGTATAGGAAAGTGACAAAACAACAGACCCTCTATCATGAAGATTATGGTGCTACTTTGAAGCACAAGTGTGGCAAAGGATAGTAGCATTGTCCCTTCTCTCTTTTTCTCTCTTTTTTGGGCCTTCTCTTTTTTATGGCCTTTCTCTCCTCTTTTTTTTATTACTCACTTGGGACAATGCTCTAGAAAATGATGATCATCACACATCTATTTATTTACAACTCAATGATTACAACTCGATACTAGAACAAAGTATGACTCTATATGAATGCCTCCGGCGGTGTACCGGGATATGCAATGAATCAAGAGTGACATGTATGAAAGAATTATGAACGGTGGCTTTGCCTCAAATACTATGTCAACTACATGATCATGCTAAGCAATATGACAATGATGAATGTGTCATGATAAACGGAATGGTGGAAAGTTGCATGGCAATATATCTTGGAATGGCTATGGAAATGCCATAATAGGTAAGTATGGTGGCTATTTTGAGGAACATACAAGGAAGTTTATGTGTGAAAGAGCGTATCATATCACGGGGTTTGGATGCACTGGCGAAGTTTGCACCAACTCTCAATGTGTGAAAGGGCAATGCACGGTACTGAAGAGGCTAGCAATGATGGAAGGGTGAGAGTGCGTATAATCCATGGACTCAACATTAGTCATAAAGAACTCACATACTTACTGCAAAAATCTACAAGTCATCAAAAACCAAGCATTACGCGCATGCTCCTAGGCGGATAGATTGGTAGGAAAAGACCATCGCTCGTCCCCGACCGCCACTCATAAGGAGGACAATCAAAGAACACCTCATGTTTCAAATTTGTTACATAACGTTTAACATACATGCATGCTACGGGACTTGCAAACTTCAACACAAGAATTTCTCAAATTAACAACTACTCAACTAGGACGACTTTGATATCCATATCTCAAAAAAAATCATCAAGTATCAAACTTCTCTTAGTATTCAACACACTAATAAGAAAGTTTTTACTATTCTTGAATACCTAGCATATTAGGATTATTTAAGCAAATTACCACGCTATTTAAGACTCTCAAAATAATCTGAGTGAAGAATGAGAGATCAATAGTTTCTATAAAACAAATCCACCACCGTGCTCTAAAATATATAAGTGAAGTACTAGAGCAAAACTATATAACTCAAAAGATATAAGTGAAGCACATAGAGTATTCTAATAATTTACAAATCATGTATGGCTCTCTCAAAAGGTGTGTACAGCAAGGATGATTGTGTTAAACTAAAAAGCAAAGACTCAAATCATACAAGACGCTCCAAGCAAAACACATATCATGTGGTGAATAAAAATATAGCTCCAAGTAAAGTTACCGATGGATGTAGACGAAAGAGGGGATGCCTTCCGGGGCATCCCCAAGCTTTGGCTCTATGGTGTCGTTAGATTATCTTGGGGGTGCCATGGGCATCCCCAAGATTAGGCTCTTGCCACTCCTTGTTCCATAATCCATCAAAATCTTTCACCCAAAACTTGAAAACTTCACAACACAAAACTCAACAGAAATCTCGTGAGCTCCGTTAGCGAAAGAAAACAAAAGACCACTTCAAAGTACTGTAATGAACTCATTCTTTATTTATATTGGTGTTAAACCTACTGTATTCCAACTTATCTATGGTCTATATACTATTTTACTAGCCATAGATTCATCAAAATAAGCAAACAACACACGAAAAATAGAATCTGTCAAAAACAGAATAGTCTGTAGTAATCTGTAACTAATGCAAACTTCTGGAACTCCAAAAAATAAGACAAAATAGGACGGTATAGGAAATTTGTTTATTGATCAGCAGCAATTGGAATTAGTATTTTATCACGTTCTGGTGATTTTTAACAATTATTTTCGTGAAGAGAAAGTTTCTAGCAATTACAGCAAGATCAAAAACTATCATCCAAGAAGATCCTATAGGTTTAACTTGGCACAAACACTAATTAAAACATAAAAACGCATCTAACCAGAGGCTAGATCAAAGATTTATTCCTAAACAGAAGCAAAAAGCAAAAAACTAAAAATAAAATTGGGTTGCCTCCCAACAAGCGCTATCGTTTAACGCCCCTAGCTAGCCATAAAAGCAAGGATAGATCTAGGTATTGCCATCTTTGGTAGGCAATTCTTTAATGAGAAATCTATCATCCTTAGGAATTTTTTTATTTTTAGTAATTATCAAAATTTTAGGCACAAGATCGAAAGATTCATTCGTAGCAAATGGTTCCTTAATGAAGGCAAAAAGATTGGGATGAATACTTATAGATTTGAGATCCGCAATTTCCCAACTAGAGGATTCACCCTTATTTTTAGGAACATACATAACCTTGGGAATTTTAGTAGGGGGATTTGGAGTATTCTTTATGGAAGAAAAAGTGGTTCCCAAGTTGGTAATGATACCCTCAAGTTTATCGATTCTAGTGGAATCTTGATTTATTCTCTCATTAACTATGGGTTCCTTCTCCTTAATATTTTTTAAAGTGACTCCTACCTTGGATCCATATTGAGTAATTTGGTTGTGGATCTTTTTATCCAGATTTTCAATTAACTCTACGGTAGCAACTTTATTTTCAATAATTTCAAGTCTTTGCATTACATCCTCCAAAGTTAACATAGTTCCATTAACCAAAAGAGGTGGTGAGCCAAATAAATCTATCATAGCATTATAAGAGTCAAAAGTATGGCTACCCAAGAAATTCCCTCCGGTAATGGTATCAAGAATATATCTATACCAAGGATTAGCGCCTACATAAAAATTGCGGAGAAGAACGGAAGTAGATTGCTTCCTGGTAGATCTATTTTGAGCATTGCAAATTCTATACCAAGCGTCTTTTAGATTTTCTCCCTCCCTTTGTTTAAAATTTAGAACTTCATTCTCGGGAGACAACGGAGAAGATAGAGGACTAGCCATAACGACAAGCAAGCGAAAAAGAAGGAAAAGTATTTCCCTCAGTTTTTGAGAACCAAGGTATCACTCCTGTAGGAGGCTACGCGTGAGTCCCTCGTACCTACACAAAACAAATAAATCCTTGTAACCAACGCGATAAGGGGTTGTCAATCCCTTCATGGTCACTTACGAGAGTGAGATCCGATAGATATGATAGGATAATACTTTTGGTATTTTTGTGATAAAGATGCAAAGTAAAATAAAAGCAAAGGAAATAACTAAGTGTTGGAAGATTAATATGATGAAGATAGACCCGGGGGCCATAGGTTTCACTAGTGGCTTCTCTCAAGAGCATTTGTATTCTACGGTGGGTGAACGAATTACTGTTGAGCAGTTGACAGAATTGAGCATAGTTATGAGAATATCTAGGTATGATCATGTATATAGGCGCACCACACCCACCGTTATGCCCATTTTATTTGCAAAATCTCTCTAGAATTTGTAAAATGGGCATAACTTTTGCATACGAACTCGGATTAAAAAGTTTTTTATATGAAAAATCATCTACTCGAAAAGTTACATCGGAACCCCGTTAAACATTTTCAAAATCCCCAAAAACCTAACAGAAAAAAAGTTACGGGGCTTTTAAGATCTAGAGGGGGAAAATCGAAAAAAAATCAAACTTACTAGTGGCGCACCGTTTGCTAGGTGCGCCACTAGTAACAGAAAAAAAATGGTTTCGAAAAAAATCGATTTTTAAAAAAATATGATACGTAATATGACTGGGAAGTTTGAAATATTTTTTCAAAATTTCATCATAGTCATGAACATGAACAAAGTCCTAGACATCAACAAGGTTTAATAGGATTGATATGATAGATATATCAACAAGTGCTTGTGAAGTGAGCTGGTGTTGGGGTTGGATAGAACTGCGAAGTTAAGTATGCTCGGGCTGGAGTAGTGTGAGGATGGGTGACCTTCCGGGAAGTTTGACCACAGAGTGCGATTTGACTTGAGATTAAGCCATACTGACCTGAGATTAAGAAAAAACGAAAAAAATTCTGAATTTTTTTTAAAAAAAAATTGTTACTAATGGTGCGCCGTGGGCTATAGTAATGGCGCACTTGTGGTGCGCCATTAGTATACCAGATACTAATGGCGCACCAGTGGTACTGGTGCGCCATTAGTAAAAAATCTAATGGCGTGGTGCTAGTGGCGCACCTGTAGTGCGCCATTAGTAGCGAAAACAGGTGCGCCACTAGCAGCCCTTTTTCTAGTAGTGAATTTCCGTTTCAAAAAGAATTAATCTCTCGCAAGTTCCAGCTTAAAGGTCGTCAGAAAATTTCTGGCTGAAAATGAAGATTCTGTTTTAAAAACCGGTTCAAGGGAAAGATGTCTCCCACAAAGCTTTGAAGCTCTCAATATCCGATTTAACATCCGGTTCAAGAAGAAATATCTCTCGCAAAGTTCGAGTTCGCAGAAAAGTCAAAAGGGGCCAAAGTGAGTGTTGCAAAAGCACAACTCAAACATAGGCACCCATTGAGCACAGCTCAAAATATTGCTCGGGGGCTCTTTGCTTCTACAAGAACCAAGAGTCTATAACCTTGTAATAGGCTATAAAAGCAAGGCTTGGAAGCCAGGTGTATTCACCTAAAACCCCGGGTTATCCTGCCTTTTTAAGTAAGCCACTCCGCCTAGGTATTCCTGGTAAGACCCGTCGAACTTTTGACAAGTCAATCTTATAAAGACCCTGAACTTGTCATAGTTAAAATGATGATTGGTTAATGTGAGGTCCATCTTATAAGGCTTTGCAAAATGGTTTAACTCAGTGGCCTGGCAGCCCATGAAAAGCCTTGCCTTTTTGCATGTTTTCTTCTGAAATCTTTCTTCTGGCGGTTTATTTTGATGAGGTTTATGTTAATCCGGTGTTTACTAACCCGGTCTGGCTTTCGACTATAAGTCGCCAGTATGATGATAAATTATCCGGTGTTTATTAAACCGGCCTGGCTTTGGACTATAAGTCGCCAATATGATGATAAATTATCTGGTGTTTATTAACCCGGCCTGGCTTGGGACTATAAGTCACCAGTATGTATTTGGATTGCGTCATTCGAATCATGCACTCATAAATCATTGGATTATATTATTCAAATATTCAAATAGCAACATGGCTGGATTTTATTATGGTTATCAATAACCAGTATTATGATTAAGGTTTTCAAAGTCGCTTTAGCGCAATGGCTATTATATTATCAATGGATATGATTTATTCTACAATTGAAGGAATAGTCCCGAGTCGCTGCAGGCTTACGACCCGGCACTTGGGGGCTACATTATTCAAGTTGCGATTACATCAAATATGCAAGTCTCATGTCGCTGCAAGCATGCACCATGACACTTGGGGGCTAATGCAAAGTCATTTTTTGCTCACCTTATTGAAGACCCGGCTCATCACAGTGTAATGAGCCGGCCCTTGGGGGCTACCAATTGCTTCTGTCAAAAAATTGAAGGTACACAAGCTTTTGTCCATTATATTGAAAGGTTTATTGCTCAGTTGGTAAAGCACAAAGCTCTTAACCTTGTGGACGTGGGTTCAAGCCCCATGATGGGGGTTACATCATATGATGTTATTTTCGATGAAGTATATATAAAGTCCCAGCTCAATATTATCTTACTGAGTCGGCCCTTGGGGGCTACACGTTCTTGTTCAAATCTACATGATCATATTAATAAAGTCCCTGCTCATTATTGCATAATGACCCGGCCCTTGGGGGCTACACTGGTTGATGTTTTTTGAGCATCAGGCAATTTCAAGTCCCAGGTTGCTGCAAGCATGACAACTCGGCACTTGGGGGCTACATATGTGGAATACTCAGTTCTGACTAGTGATTGAGATGAACAAACATGGAGTAAATCTACAGATATGTGGAATACTCACTTTGCTCTACTCAAGACTTGGGGGCTACAGGTATTATGCATATAATGGAGGAACGTCTTCAAATTATCAGTTTTGAGTAAATCAGGAAGATCAATTACATGACCCGGTGTCAACAACAATTATGACCCGACATTGTCTGTTTTATAACCCAGCAATTTTGGTAATGATAAACCGGCAAGTTTTACATCTTCAAGCCGGCTGAAAGTCAGATGAGTATTTCAAGACCAATATTTTTTAAGCCGGTGCTTTGAAAACCGATTCAAGTGGATTATTTCTTACAATATTTCTCTACAATAGATCAATGTCAGCAAATTGACTATGAAGTTGGCTTATTGACCCGGATTTCTCAAAAGAAGTATCTAGATTTTTTGCATTCACAAAGTTTGAACGTATCTACTAAAGGAGATTTGCTATGAGTTCATGGGCATGTATCAAGAAGGAAATGACAAGGACTTAAAGATGATCAGGTGCCGGTTTACAAGAATTTTTAACCTGGAGTACAACTTGTCAAAGTTGTTCTTGTGTTTGTTTTACAGGATCAGTTTAACATGGATAAATCCAAATTAAACTAGGGGCTAATGTCGGGGATATACCCCGCGGTATGACCCGGCCGGAAATATGACCCGGACGGACTTGGCGGTTTACTTGAGACCCGGTTGACACTTGGCGATTCACTAGCGACCCGCCCTGACCAGACGGTTTACAAGCAACCTGCATGAACATTATGACTCACTGGTAACCCGGCGGGCGGGACAGACGGATGACAAGGCCCAAAGGCCCAGAAGGCCGGTTTATGTTAATTGTAGGCCGGTTTAAGAGGAAAGGCATGAAGAATATTTACCTTACAAGGAGTTAAGACCCGAACTTGTAGCCAGTCTGTATTAGAAGGTAGACTAGTCCCAATCCTAATAGGACTCCACATGTAACCCTCCCCTTCAACTTATATAAGGAGGGGTAGGGCTCCCCAAAGAGGGACAAGCAAGAAGAAATAATCTCTAGGGCTAGACACAAAGGGGGAGCCGGCTTATGCGGCGACTTTCTCATGAGCATAATGAGATCTAGCCACAAACAGTATGTAGGGCTATTACCGGATGATGTTTCCCGGTGCCCGAAGCTGTCTAAATCCTTGTCTTGTGTTGCGTCTCTCGATTCCGCTCAACCCCTCTCAAGCTACTACAAAGATGTGTTGGCCTCACGACTAAGTCCTCACACTAGGACATCTGCCTTGACAATTCCACGACAGTACCCATGCATATTTTCGGGCTGCATGCAGTGTATACGGGATCTTCTAAACGACTACATCTCCCTTGTGCGGTTTTTTGTGACGACACGGATATCTGCACTAAAAAAAGACACATCCGTGACATTTTGGGCTGAACGAAAAAAAAAATTGTCATACATATGACACTTCTATGACGATAAATGTGACAAAACCCGTTATCATCATAGATGTGCTGGGCTCCTACTTCTATGACAAAAAATCATGACAGAAAATGGGCTTTTCGTCCTAGGCAGGCCGGAGACGCAGCTGCATGACATTCTTTGGGCCGTCCATGACGGGAAAAACCATGGTAGAAGCGAGGGCGAGGAAAATTTCGGGGAGTTCCCGGTTACGGTGGGAGGTCGGGGGCCAAGAGATGCGCGTTTCTCTCGTACACGTACGCGCGTGTGTGCGAGGCGTTGGCTCTAACTGAACCCGAGCGAGGCGTTGGGCTCTAACTGAACCCAAGCGATTGCACTGCAGGCTACGCGTTACTGAACCCGAGCGATCGATCGATGGCTGTTAACTGAACCCGATCGAGCGATTCCTTCGCTACTGCTGCTAACTGAAGCCAATCGATGCAGCCTCTGGATGAACAGTGAGCGTTGCGGGGGGGTTTGGATGAACAGTGAGCGGTGGTGTTGCCTCTGGATGAACAGGACCCCGTGGTGTGGTGGAGGGCTGGATGAACAGTAGACGATGGAGGGGTGCCCGTGGAGGGGTGGATGAACAGCACCCCGTGGTGTGGAGGGCTGGATGAACAGTATTCGGTGGAGGGCAAGATGAACAGTAGCCCGTGGAGGGGTGGTTGAACAGGAGCCCGTAGAGAGGGCTGGTTGAACAGTAGCCGGTGGAGTAGCGCGCGGTGGAGGCTGGATGAACAGGAGCCCGTGGATGAACAGTCGCAGGTGGAGGCTGGAGGAGGTCGATGGTGGATGAACAGTAGCTCGTGGAGGCTGGAAGGGGTCGACTATGGAGATGAACAGTATCCCATGGAGTCCCGTTTTGCGGTACGCCACACCCCTCCCGATCAACAGGACCCCCGTTTCGACCGTAGCGCTCCAACACATGTCCGTTTCCTCCGTTTTGCGGTACGCCACACCCCTCCCGATCAACAGGACCCCCGTTTCGACCGTAAGAGGTCCGTTTCCTCCATTTTGCGGTACGCCAGACCCCTCCCGATGAACAGGATCCCGTTTCGAACGTGACCAGTCGAACACAAGGCCGTTTCCTCCGTTCTGCGATACGCCAGGCCTCGTTTCCATCGCCTGTTCCGTCCAAGCCCTCCCGATGAACACGACGCATTCCGTTGCCTCCCCATGAACACGACGCATTCCGTTGCCTCCCCATGAACACGACGCATTCCGTTGCCTCCCCATGAACACGACGCATTCCGTTGGCTCCCCATTAACACGACGCATTCCGTTGCCTCCCCATGAACACGACACATTCTGTTGCCTCCCCATGAACATGACGCATTCCGTTGCCTACCCATGAACACGACGACGACGTTGTTTCTCCATTCCGACCCAGCCATGTACACGAGCCCTGGCCATACGTATGCGCGAGTAGGCGTTCGAGACCCAGCCCGTATGTACACATACGTGGCCATATTTTCTTTCTTGCACCCTGGACAATGTACGTACGTGTACATGCTACGTGCGCGCCTCTACTACGACACGTGCGCGCCTCTACATCGACTAGTATATATGTACGTACACGTTCGCGACCAGAATGACAACGCTACGTACGCTTCGACCAGGTGGGTCCCGACCGTCAGGCACTTCCTTGCGTGCGAAGATGTAGCTGGTGGGTCCCAGCAGTCAGGGGAAACGTTTTTTTCGTGAAATACAGTGGCCCGTTCGGTGGGTCCCAGCTGTCGGGTGGATGAATCATTATTTTCCGCGTAATAAGGAGGCACTTCCTTGCTGCGGCCATGGACCGAGCTGTCAGCCTCTCCACGTACAGTCCACGTCCGATGGAAGTCGTTCCTTGACCACGTTGACCACGCCGTGCCGAGAGCACCAGGGCGGTGGACGACAGCGAGGCCTAGGAAGGGGACGACACGGAGGCAGGGAAGACTCGGCAGTTGTTTCCCACGCGGAGGGGAGTACGACTGTACGAGGGTTTACTGGTTCGTCTGCCGTCGCTGGAGAATAACAGCAGGTGTGGGTGAGTAGAGGGATGGCTAGGCCAGCGATGGGAGTACGGTCGGGTGGTGAGTCCTGCGCGGCAGCACAGCCGGCCGCGAGGAGGAGGGAGCAGGCAGTCCGGCCGGCGCTTGTTTGAGCGGCTGGAGCAGGAAGAGCAGAGATTGAAGAAGCACGACGGCCGTTGGATGGACATCCAATAGTCAGTGCTTGTGCGTCAACCTTTTTTTTAGGAAAGCCTCAAATCTGTGGAAAACAGCATACAACCCATCTGCCATTATTTCTAATAATTTATAGCCCATTTGTTAATTCTTAAGGTTTTTTTGGAGCCCATATTCTTTTTGTTAGCATTACAACCCATATTGTGGCAACGGTTAAAAAATTATACGAAAGTTTGCATATTTCGGTTCGGTCCGAACTGTTTTTAATCCCGAAATTTCAACTCACATTCAAACTGATTTTAAAAATAAATGTATATCAATATAAAATCCAAAAAATTCTCCACGCATAAAAATTAATGTAATTTAAAATCTTGAAATGAAAAAAAGATATTTGAAACTAATTGCCGGTTTGATGTGTTTTAAAAATGTACAACCCATTTCTCATTACTGATGGGCCATTTTCTCGGTCAGCCGAATGAAAGCTCTCCTCGTCTTGAAAGATTTGCAGCCCAAGAGGCCTGACAAAGCGACTTACTTGGCAAATCACAAAACAACTGGCCTATGGTCGTGGACCCAGCTGTCAGCCTCTCCACGTACAGTACTCTTCCGATGGAAGTTGTTCCTTGACCACGTAGACCACACCGCGCGGAGAGCACCGCGGCGGTGGACGACGGCGAGGCCTAGGAAGGGGACGACGCGGCAGTGGAAGCCCGCGCGGAGAGGACTACGAGGGTTCACTGGTTCATCTGCGGTGTGAGGCTGCCGTCGCCGCAGGGCCTGGCTAGCGGTGGGAATAGTAGGGGCGGTGAGGCCTCTGCGGCAGCACAGCCGGCCACGGGAGGCAGGAGCATGCGGCACGACCGGCGCTGCTTTGGGCGGCTGGAGCAAGAAGACCAGAGGTTGAAGAAGCACTACGGCCGTTGGATGGACATCGTACGGTCACTGGAGCTAGAATCCTTCACATTGACTACGTTGACAAAGCCCTTCGTCCCCGTCAACTTAGTAGGCCCACAAGTCAGCCTCCCAGCAAGGTGGGTCCCAGCTAGCTGGGGGAGTATTCATTTTTTCGTGCGTAATAAGGAGGCACTTCCGGTGGGTCCAAGCTGACAGCGGGGGGAACGTTTTTTTCGCGAAATACGGTGGCCCACCCGATGGGTCCCCGCAGTCAGGGGGAAATGATTTTTTTCGCGAAATACTGGTGGCCTGTCCGGTGAGTCCCCATTGTCAGGTGGAGGAATAATTATTTTCCGCGTAATAAGGAGGCACTTCCTTGCGGCTGCCATGGACCCAGATGTCAGCCTCTCCACGTATAGTACTCTTCCGATGGAAGTCGGTCGTTGACCACATTGACCACGCCGCACCGAGAGCACCACGGCGGTAGACGATGGCGAGGCCTAGGAAGGGACGACGCGGAGCCGGGGAAGACGCGGTAGTGGATGCCCACGCGGAGAGGAGTACGAGCATTCACTGGTTCGGCTGTGGTGTGAGGCTGCCGTCGCCGCAGAATAACAGGGGGAGTGGGTGAGTGGAGGGATGGCCTGGCCAGCGGTGGGAGTAGTATGGGGACGGTGAGGCCTCCGCGGCAGCACAGCCGGCCACGGGAGGCAGGAGCATGCGGCATGACCGGCGCTGCTTTGGGCGGCTGGGGCAAGAAGACCAGAGGTTGAAGAAGCACTACGACCGTTGGATGGACATTGTTGACCACGCCGCGCCAAGAGCACCAGGGCGCTGGACGACGGCGAGGCCTATGAAGGGAACGACACGGAGCCGGGGAAGACACGGCAGTGACTGCCCACGCGGTGGAGAGTACGAGGGTTGACTGGTGTCGGTATACTAAAGTAGGGGTAGCTTAGTACCCCGAACTTGTGCACGGGCAGTAGTAGCCTCCCGCGGCAAGGCCTGCCACGGGAGCGACAAGAGTCTACACGGCCATTTCCGGGCCGGACGAAGGCCAAGTGATCGAGCCTAGAAGACCAAGCCCCGGCAAGAGGAGCTTGCCGGGTCGAGAAGGCAAGGTATGGCAAGAGGAGCTTGCCGGGCCAAGACGACAAGGCCCCGGCAAGAGGAGCTTGCCAGGACGACAAAGACGAAGCACTAAGGCCCTGGCGGGAGGAGCTCGCCGGGACGGCCAAGCCAAGGCACCCCAAGAGAAGCCCGCCGCGGCGCGCCGCGCGCCCCCGCAAGGCCTGGCGAGCGGCAAGCTCCCAGGTGCGGCAAGGCAACTACCGCGGCAAGCCACTTGCCGAGGCAAACCACCATATCAGGCCCGCGCTCCAGCTCACTTGCCCACGCGTCGTTCTGGGGCTTCCCCAGAGGCACGTGGCGGGACGCCGCGCAACTTGAGACGTGCGGTGTCATGCGACGATGGCAGAGTCGCCCCCGTGGCGAGCGGAGGCACTCCTAACGGTCCGCCTCGGCACTGTTCAGGCGATCCAGACGGGCATTTAATGCCCTTGTTCCCCGCCGTCAGAGTTAGGTTCGATAGCACTGTGCGGCCACTATTCACACAATTCCTTGCCACTTTTACCCTCACCTACGTCGCTCCCTGTGGGAAACCCCTTGGCATATAAAAGGAGGCCCATGCGCACGTAGAAGGGGGATCGGACCCAAGAGGCCCTCGCCTACGTCCAGCTCCAGCTTACTGTAGCTTCTTGCGCTCCAGAGCAAGAACCCGAATCAACCAGACATGCAGCAGTAGGGTTTTACGCATCCATGCGGCCCGAAGCTGGGTAAAATCGTTGTGCGTGTGTGTCGCCTCGATCTGCTCTTTGTGCATCCTCGCCCCCGCCGAACCGACAAGGGGCTCCGTCCCCATAGGTGCTCGTGGAGGCCGATATCCCCCGACATCTTTGGCGCGCCAGGTAGGGGTGCGTCGAGGTTGTGCGAATCAGATCCGGCGTCCGCGCAAGCCAGACTCTCATCGTCTGCGCCAGCATGGCGCCGAAGAAGAAAGCTCCGGAGGTGACCGGCCCGTCAGCGTCGAACCCACCGCCCATGGAGCAGACGGGTGGTGGGGAGGACGACGGCGGAGGAACGGGCACCACCGAACCAGTTCTTGGTCCCACGGCGTCCGAGCTCACCCCGCGCCCCTCGCAGGAGGCGCGAAACCAGCAGCGCAATGGTACCCATGGTACCATACGCTCGCTGGACCCGAGCCACGCTGGTGGATCCCAGGGCGCTCAGGACCGGCATGCGATCCAGCGTGCCGGGACGAGCGTCGCGCGGCTGCCTGGACCGGGTGCTGCTCCTTCTAACATGGTTAGGAGTTCGAGCACATCCCGCTCCTCGCGCCGCTCGCCGCCTCTACCCGCCACCCCAGCGGAAGCTCTCGCGCGAGCTCAGCTGCTCCTAGACTACCCTCCAACGGCGGACAAGTTCGACGACTGGAGGGCAACCATCCAGAGCCTCATCGGTTTCGCCAACGGTGACACTCCGCGGCAGCACAACGCGTCGCAGCCGCAGCCAGTCACCCAGGCGAGAACCGATGGCGCCAAGCATGGCGGGGGTGCGACCACCGTGCACTCCCCGCCCCAGAAGCCACGGTCGCCGACTCGCCGGGCTCACCTCGACGACGATTCTACCGCGTCGTCGAACCCGCGAACTCGCTGCGACCAACGCCAAGTCCTTCACGAACGAAGGGAAGAAGATGCTCGAACCCGCATCGAGCGCAGAAGAGAGGCGCGGCGTCAATCAGACCAGCGCGTTGGGCCCACTGGAGACATGCACGCGCCGGGGGAACCAGGCGAACTGCCGTATTCGGTAGGTTGCCCTGCGTTCACCCGCGAGCTGCGGCAAGTCCAGTGGCCCAGCACAAAGAACTTCAAGCCCGACGTGCCCGAGAAGTACGACGGCAAGTCGCATCCGTCTGAGTTCCTCAGCATCTACACCATTGCGGTGCAGGCTGCCGGGGGACGGGACGATAAGATCCTTGCCAACTACTTCCCGCTGGTACTCAAGCCCAACGTCAGATCCTGGCTCATGCACTTGCCGGACGGCTCCGTCTCCTCCTGGCCAGATCTATGCCATCAGTTCATGGGCGCCTTCACGGGCGGCCACAAACCCCATGGCCAGGCGAGCGACCTTCATGTGCTTGTTCAGAAGGAGGGGGAGCCTTTGCGCAAGTTCATCCAGAGGTTCAGCCGTGTGCACTACAACATCCCAGACGTCCACCCCGCCGCGGTGATCAGCGCGTTCCATCAGAACGTGCGTAACCGCAGGATGCGGGAGGAGATGGCGATGTGCAAAATCAAGGAGGTCAGCGAGCTTTACGCCCTGGCCGACAAGTGTGCACGCGCTGAGGAGGGGAGGCGGCTCCCCGGAGAAAGTGTTGGAGAAGGAGACTCCGACAGTGAAGGTACCGCCCCAGCAAGGAGAGGCCGGCGGCGGAACGGCAAGAAGAAGAAAAACCCAGAAGTACTGGTTGTCGAGAAGTCCGGCAGCGAGGGCTCCGCCAAGAAAGCCCAGGCGGGAGGCCCCGGCAAGGATGTTGCCGGGTGCGCCAACTGCCGGGCGGTGGTGGCAGCCGATAAGCGGGATGGTACCGACAAGAAGTACTGCAAGATCCACCGCACTAGGGGCCACGACCTCCAGAGTTGCAAGCAAGTCGAGCGACTCGTCGACCTGCAAAAGGCCGAGTACGCACGACGCGACAAGGAGAGGGCCCAAACGGGTGGCGGAGGATCCGGCACGAAGCGTCCCGGCCCGAGGGAGCGCCGCGGCAAGGACAAGCAGCGGCAAGCAGACAGACCTCCCCGGGGCCGCGACAAGAGCGAAGACGAAGACGACGACGAAGACATGGAAGACCCCGAGACCAGCGAGCAGGAGTTTCAGAAAGCCACTGAGGTCTTGTGTGTGGACGGCGGTGCCTCCCTGCACGCTTCCCACCACCAGCTCAAACGGTGGGTGCGGGAGGTCAATGCAGTGGAGCCACCCGTCGAGTCACGCAGACCCCTGAGATGGTCCAGCACGCCTATCATCTTTGACATTGAGGACCACCCTGATCGCACAACCGCGGTGGGGTGCTTGCCGATGTTGGTTTCCCCAACGGTCCGCAACCTCAAGGTCACTAAGATGCTAGTTGACGATGGGGCCGGCTTGAATCTGATCTCCTCCACTGTTCTCTGGAGACTCCAAGTCCCCGACAGCGAGCTCGAAGAAACCAGCACATTCCAAGGAATCAACCCGGGAAGGAGCAAGCCGAAGGGAAAGATCACGCTGCCGTTAACATTTGGCAGCGAGCTGATTTTCAGAACTGAGAGGTCACCTTTGACGTCGCCGACCTTCCGTTGCCTTACAACGGGATCCTCGGCCGACCAGCACTCGCCAAGTTCATGGCGGCCTCTCACTACGCATATAACATGCTCAAGATGCCCGGCCCGATAAGCGTCATTTCTGTCCCCGGCGACAAGAAAGATGCCCTTATCTGCGCCGACCAATTATACCGGGAAGCAACAGCGGCAACGGCGCACGGTCCGCTCGCCGCTGGAGCTTCCGGGGGAAGAAGAAGTCCAGCAAGTGCTCTGGCGCCCACTCCGGCAAGCGCGCCTCTTCGGAGTGCTGCGCTGCCATCGAGGACGTGCCATCGAGCCCCGCCGGCAAGAAGAAGTCCGGCAAGTGCTCTGGCGCCCATTCCGGCAAGCGCGCCTCTTTGGAGTGCTGCGCTGCCGTCGAGGACGTGCCATCGAGCCCCGCTGGCAAGAAGACCAAGCCCGGCGAATGCTCTGGCGCCCACTCCGGCAAGCGCGCCTCTTCGGAGTGCTGCGCTGCCGTCGAGGACGTGCCATTGAGCCCCGCTGGCAAGAAGACCAAGCCCGGCGAATGCTCTGGCGCCCACTCCGGCAAGCGCGCCTCTTCGGAGTGCTGCGCTGCTGTCGAGGACGTGCTATCGAGCGCCGCCGGCAAGAAGGCCAAGACCGGCGAATGCTCTGGTACCCACTCCGGCAAGCGCGCCTCTTCGGAGCGCTGCGCTGCCGTCGAGGATGTGCCATCGAGCCCCGCCGGCGAACACGAGAAGACGACGGCTGCTCCACCCGCGACCAAGAAGGTGCCCGCCCAGGAGGACGGCACTGGTGGTACCTTCACCATTGGTGCCACTCTCGGCCCCAAATAGGAAGGCGCGCTCGTTGCTTTCCTGCGGGCGAATGTCGATGTGTTTGCCTGGCAACCATCTGACATCCCCGGCGCTCCCAGGGAAGTGATTGAGCACCACCTTGCCATCTGTCCTCATGCGCGGCCCGTCAAGCAAAAGGTCAGGAAACAAGCGGTGGAGCGCCAAGAGTTTATCACGGAGGAAATCAAGAAGCTGGAAGCAGCGGGCCTCGTCAGAGGCGTGCTCCATCCAACGTGGTTGGCCAATCCTGTCATCGTGCGCAAGGCAAACGGGAAGTGGAGGCTTTGCATCGATTTCACCGATGTCAACAGAGCTTCCCCTAAAGATCCATTTCCCTTGCCGCGCATCGACCAGATTGTTGACTCCACGGCCGGATGCGACCTGCTTTCATTCCTTGACGCCTACTCCGGGTACCACCAGGTCTTCATGGCCAAAGAAGACGAAGAGAAGACTGCGTTCATCACTCCGTGCGGCATGTACTGTTTTGTGCGAATGCCTTTTGGACTGAAGAACGCGGGCTCGACATTTGCGAGGGTTGTCCACACTGCTTTTGAGCCACAGATCCACAGAAATGTGGAGGCCTACATGGACGACATTGTGGTCAAGAGCAGAGACAAGACAACCTTGGTACAAGACTTGGAAGAGACCTTTGCAAACTTGCGCAGGATCAGCCTCAAGCTCAACCCCGAGAAGTGCGTGTTCGGAGTTCCCTCCGGCAAGCTTCTCGGGTTCTTCGTGTCTCAGCGTGGGATCGAAGCCAACCCCGACAAGATCAAGGCCATCGAGCTGATTGAAGCACCAAGGTGTGTCAAGGACGTGCGAAGACTTGCCGGCTGCGTGGCGGCTCTCAGCAGATTTATTTCCAGGTCCGCGGAACGCGCCCTGCCGTTTTTCAAAATCTTGAAAAAGGCGGGTCCAGTAAAATGGACTCCGGAAGCGGAGGCTGCGCTGCAAGACTTGAAGAAATACCTGAACTCCACCCCTATACTTGTCACGCCTAGACCACAAGAGAAGTTGCTGCTCTACCTAGCGGCAACCAATCAAGTGGCTAGTGCTGCGTTAGTTGCAGAGAGGGAAGCTGATGACGAGCCAGCAACCACGGCAAGCGCGTCCGACGGCAAGCAGGGGGCTTCCCCGACAAGCTCCGGCCCCGGCAGAGGCGGATCCGCGCAAGCGCAAGGGGAAGTGCAGAGGAAGAGGATGGTGCAGCGCCCAGTTTACTTCATCAGTTCCCTCCTGCAGGGGGCTAGGTCGAGGTACTCTGGTGTGCAGAAATTGCTCTTCGGCCTCCTCATGGCCTCGAGGAAGCTGCGCCATTACTTCCAAGCACACGAGATCACAGTGGTCACTCGCTTTCCGCTTAAGAGGATACTGCAGAATCCCGAAGCGACAGGCAGGATTGTCGAGTGGGCACTAGAACTGTCAAGCTTTAGCCTCAAGTTCGAGAGCACATCGACCATCCAGAGCCGAGCATTGGCAGAATTCATAGCAGAGTGGACGCCGACACCAGACGAAGAAATTCCAGAGACGAGCATCCCCGGCAAGGAAGCAACCAAAGAGTGGCTGATGTACTTTGATGGTGCCTTTTCGCTGGAAGGCGCTGGTGCCGGCGTGCTGCTCATCGCGCCCACCGGAGAGCACCTCAAGTACGTCGTCCAGATGCACTTTCCCAAGGAGCAAGCAACCAACAATACGGCAGAGTATGAAGGTTTGCTCGCCGGTCTCAGGATCGCGGCGGAACTTGGAATCAAGAAGCTCATTGTCAGGGGTGACTCGCAGCTCGTCGTCCGCCAAGTAAACAAGGATTACCAGTGCCCGTTGATGGAAGCTTACGTTGATGGAGTGAGGAAGCTGGAAGAGCGCTTTGACGGCCTGCAAATGGAATACGTTCCAAGAGCAGAAAATGACATCGCCGACGGCCTGTCAAAATGCGCTGCACTAAAGCTACCTGTGGAACCAGGGACCTTTGTGCTCAAGCTGACTCAGCCATCCGTGACGCCATCGACTGGGCGAAGCAAGAAGAGAAGACCGGTCTCTGACGGCTCTCCCCCGGCAGAGCTTCCCGAAGCCGCCGCCAAGAGAGTCCCCGAGATCGACGCCAAGAGTGCTGAGGAGCTGCCTGCTCCGGCAAGCCCCAGGGTTTGCCCCGACGAAGCAGGCGCTCCCGGCAAGCCATGCCCCGGCAAGCTTGCCGAGGAACGTCAAGCTCCGGCTGAGCCCCAGGTCCTTGCCGTAGAAGCTGATGTTCCCGCAGCCGCCGGCATGCCTTTGGTCCTCGTCGTCAAGCCCCAGGCTCCGACGTGGGCACAGGAGATCGTCTGTTTCCTCCAGAAGGGAGAGCTTCCCGAAGAACAAGAAGAAGCTGAAAGAGTAGCCCGGCAGTCCAGTATGTACCAGTTCGTCGATAGCACACTGTACATAAGAGGACGCAATGGGGTGAAATTGAAGTGCATCCACCGGGAAGACGGACAGAGGCTGTTGGCGGAGATACACGGAGGCATATGTGGGCACCACATTGGCGCCAGAGCACTTGCCGGAAAGGCGTTCCGGCAGGGCTTCTTCTGGCCCACAGCCCTCCAGGATGCAACTGCACAAGTAACCAAGTGTGAAGCGTGCCAGTTCCATTCCAAGAAGATACACTAGCCAGCTCAAGCTCTCCAGACGATCCCTTTATCCTGGCCCTTCTTGGTCTGGGGGCTCGACATCCTCGGCCCCTTCCCCCGATCCGTCGGGGGCTTTGAGTACTTGTTCGTTGCCATTGACAAGTTCACAAAGTGGCCAGAAGTGGAACCAGTGAGGAAGGTGACCGCCCAGTCCGCGATCAAATTCTTTAGGTCGATTGTTTGCCGCTTCGGGATCCCCAACAGGATCATCACCGACAACGGTACGCAGTTCACAAGCCACGCCTTCATGCAGTACACCCGAGATCTCGGCAATAAGGTCTGCTTCGCTTCTGTTGCTCATCCCCGGAGCAACGGTCAAGCGGAAAGGGCCAACGCCGAGGTACTGCGCGGGCTCAAGACCAGAAGTTTTGACAAGCTGCTCAAGCGCGGACGGAACTGGATCGAGGAGCTGCCGGCGGTTCTTTGGTCGGTCAGAACGACGCCAAATCGAGCCACCGGCCAGACACCATTTGCTCTAGTCTATGGAGCAGAAGCAGTTACCCCCACGGAACTCGTATACGGGTCACCTCGAGTGCTCGCTTATGATGAGCTTGAGCAAGAGCGGTCGCGTGAAGATGAAGCACTTCTCCTCGAGGAAGATCGTCTCCAGGCCGCTGTGCGATCCGCTCTCTACCAGCAAGCTCTGCGTCGCTATCATAGCCGCAAAGTTAAGGCCAGGAGCCTCAAGGAAGGCGACCTTGTTCTTCGGCGCGTTCAGTCGGCCAAGATACACAACAAGTTGACGCCAAAGTGGGAAGGCCCTTACCGGGTGAAACGAGTCACGAGGCCCGGCGCCGTCCGCCTCGAGACCGAAGATGGTACTTCGGTGAGCAATTCCTGGAACATTGAGCATCTTCGCAAGTTTTACCCGTAAGGCGCGGTTGCCGGACCCTGTCCGGTAACCAACTCTTTGTACAAAAGTCTTGCCGCAGACGCATGTAATCCTTTGTACAAAGCCAGGCGCAGACCCTGGCCGCAATTACGCGCTGCCCCCCCCCCCCCCAAGTTTTAGCATGCATGCTGAGTCGAGTCTCGTCCTTGGTTAGGGTCGATAGTGCCTAACAGTCGCTAACCCCTAACTTGGAGGTCGAGTCCGCGTCTTTTTCCCGTCATTTCCCTTTGGCTCGCGGGAACCGCCTACCCTTGCCGAGCCGCTCAAGGACGAAGAAGGGGAGAAGGACGAGCCAGCACCCGCCTCCCGACAAGCCAGAGTTGCCGGGGGCTGCAACCTCAGATAAGTCTTTACATCCCTTATCATGCATTCTCTCGTGAGCTGCGGAATGTGAAAACCTTGCTTCCTCCTAAAAAGCTGCCGTGCTCTCTTAACCGGCAAACCCCGGAGCGCGTTCCCGGGGCCCGCTTCGGATAGTAGCCGCGGCGGCAAGGGGAGGAAGCGAGGGGCCAGAACCCGCCTTCTCCTTGCCTCCGCCTAGAGCGGGAGGAGGGCCAAGAGGCGCGGGGGACGGCAGGGTCCGTTGCCGGGCGGGGAAGTGTCTATCTTAACGATGCAAAGGGTTCACCCCTTGCCGCGGGACGTACCCGCGAGACAAATGATCCGGCAAACAACCCCTTTTCCATTAAAAACATTCCACTCAGGTACAGTTCAGAGAGAATGAAAAACATGAAAGATGGGATTACAAGATTTTAATGCAACTAAGGCCCGAGGGCTTACAAGATGAAAAGAGATAAGGTGCCCGTAATCCCTTTCTTGTCTCTCTCCTCAGGAGGTACGGCAAGGAGGTGAGAAGGGCAAAAGGGGCGCCTAGACGAGCTACGGGTGGCAGAAGACGCCAAGAGAGCGTCCGAGGCCCCACCCCGGAGCTCCGGAGGCCGGAAGAAGACGGCGACGCCGGAAGCGGAGCCCGAGAAGGAGGCGGCGGGACGTCGACACGCTGTCGAGGGCATCTATCCCTTGTACTCCGAGTTGACGGCCTTGCCGCCAGCCTCTTCCGCAGCCTCGCCACTCCGGCCGAGAAGACGAAGCCCGGCAAGAGGAGCTTGCCGGGCCGGAGAGAAGAACCCGGTGGGCGTCGCCGCGAGCAGGGGTGGTGACGGCGTCTGGGGCGAGGTTGGAAGACGAGGCAGCGGCCTTGCCGCCCGTCCTCTTCCTCTTCCACATCCTCCCTACGCCAGCCGCCCAAGGAGACGACCCCGGGGAGTTCACGACGCCAGCGACGCGGACGATGGGGGCCGCCGGTGCCACGTGGAGCTGCGGCTAGCGCCTAGTCGTGCCCGTCACCCCGGCGACCGCCCGCCCTCGTCGTCGCTGTCGCTCCCCTCCTCGTCACTCTCGCTCGAGGAGAAGCCTTCGCTGTCGGAGGAGCTATCCACGCAGCACCGGGCCCGGGTGCCGAGGTCCCCGAAGACCTTGGCGGAGAGCAGGTCGCCCTCCATCAGCTTGAAATGGAGGGTGAACCCCGCCGTCAAGCTGTGGATCCGGGCGAACGACTTCCACCCTCGGCCCAGACACATCACGCCGGGGGCTCGGGATTCGACGTGGACTCGCGTACCACTGATCCCGCAGCCCCTCATGCGCAACCTCAGCGTCTCGTGTTGTTCCGCCTCCAAGACGTCCGCGAAGGGGGCCGGGAGGCGGAGGCGACAGCGAGGCGCCCGGCGCAGCCTGATGATGAAATCGCAGGGGTCGTCCCCGAGATGAACCGCCGGGGGAAACGGGGCCGCCGGCGGAGGCGAGGCCGGCGCGCCGCCCTGCCCGCCTCGAGCGCCTCGGCCCCGTCCACGGCCTCGTCCACGACCTCGCCCCCTCCCCCTTCCCCTTACGGTTGGCTCCGCCGCGTGGGTGCAAGGGGAGGAGGGGCTCGCTGCCTGGCGGCAACCCTTCCCGCCACCGAAGAAGGACCAGGGTTCCCTTCCTCCATGACAGCTGGGGAAAGGGGACCAGGGATCTAAGAGAAGGAAGAAGGAGTGCGGACCCTCGTCATCCCCTTCCGCTCCTTATAAAGGGGCGGAGTGGGGGCTCGGCCGCCCCGCCCAACCAATCAAAGCGGAGGAAGGGCAGGCGACGGGGCCGGCCCTCTACTTCGACCCGCATCGGCCCGGCTTCCTGCCTCCACCACCGCGACCCCAAGCGCATGGAGGACGCGTGGCGGGCGAGCAGGGCCGAAGCGACTGATGAGGCGACCTCTCTCCCCCCCCCCACTCGAGAGTGGGGGCGGACGTTTCGCTTCTCCAAATAAAAGAGATCGTGCCCGACGTGACGCATGCTTGCGGGCCTCGAGCCCCGCGCACGCCACCCACGTCATGCACGCCTCGCACGCCTCGCCTCTCCCACGACGCCGCGATAAGCGCGCGCCACTTGGGGAGGGAGCGACGAGCACGGAGTTAAGGAGCGGCGCAACCCAAGCCACGCGTGCCCGTGCACTGTTAGGGCCTGGCCCAACAACGCTCGGCACCGTGTATGGCCCCGACCCGGGGGCTCCTGTCGGTGTACTAAAGTAGGGGTACCTTAGTACCCAGAACTTGTGCACGGGCAGTAGTAGCCTCCCGCAGCAAGGCCTGCCAGGGGAGCGACAAGAGTCTCCACGGCCCTTTCCGGGCCGGACGAAGGCCAAGTGATCGAGCCTAGAAGACCAAGCCCCGGCAAGGGGAGCTTGCCGGGTCGAGAAGGCAAGGTCCGTCAAGAGGAGCTTGCCGGGCCAAGACGACAAGGCCCCGGCAAGAGGAGCTTGCCGGGACGACTAAGACGAAGCACTAAGGCCCCGGCGGGAGGAGCTCGCCGGGACGGCAAAGCCAAGGCACCCCAAGAGAAGCCCGCCGCGGCGCGCCGCGCGCCCCGGCAAGGCCTGGCGAGCGGCAAGCTCCCAGGTCCGGCAAGGCAACTACCGCGGCAAGCCACTTGCCGCGGCAAACCACCATATCAGGCCCGCGCTCCAGCTCACTTGCCCACGCGTCGTTCTGGGGCTTCCCCGGAGGCACGTGGCGGGACGCCGCGCAACCTGAGACGTGCGGTGTCATGCGACGATGGCAGAGTTGCCCCCGTGGCGAGCGGAGGCGCTCCTAACGGTCCGCCTCGGCACTGTTCAGGCGATCCAGACGAGCATTTAATGCCCTTGTCCCCCGCCGTCAGAGTTAGGTTCGATAGCACTGTGCGGCCACTATTCACACAATTCCTTGCCATTTTTACCCTCACCTACGTCGCTCCCTGTGGGAAACCCCTTGGCATATAAAAGGAGGCCCATGCGCACGTAGAAGGGGGATCGGACCCAAGAGGCCCTCGCCTACGTCCAGCTCCAGCTTACTGTAGCTTCTTGCGCTCCAGAGCAAGAACCCGAATCAACCAGACATGCAGCAGTCGGGTTTTACGCATCCATGCGGCCCGAAGCTGGGTAAAATCGTTGTGCGTGTGTGTCGCCTCGATCTGCTCTTTGTGCATCCTCGCCCCCGCCGAACCGACAAGGGGCTCCGTCCCCATAGGTGCTCGTGGAGGCCGATATCCCCCGACAACTGGTTCGGCTGCCGTCGCCAAAAAATAACAGGAGGTGTGGGTGAGTAGAGGGATAGACAGGCCAGGGATGCGAGTATGATAGGGCCGTGAGGCCTTCCCGGCAGCACTGCTGGCCACGGGAGGCGGGAGCAGGCGGTTCCGACGGCGCTGGTTTGGGCGGCTGGGGCAGGAAGATCATAGACTGAAGAAGCACAATTACTGTTAGATTGACATCTAACGGTCTGACGCTGGTAGAGTCGATTGTTGACTAAGTTTCTTTTTTGAGAAACCTTGTGGACGCATGAACTTAGTAGGCCCACAAGTCAGCCTCCAAATCTGTGGCAGACAACATAAAGCCCATTTGCTATTTTTTATAATTTGCAACCCATTTGCTAATTCTTAAGTAATTTATTACAGCCCATTTTCTGCCCAGGACCACGGTCAAAAAGTCCAACCTTATTTTGCATATTTTGGTGGAGTCCGAACTGTCTCCCGAAATGATTAACATTTTTAAGAACTTATTGATTTGCCAAAAAATCGTTTTGTTTTTGTAAGCAAATAGGAAGTGGGAGAATTTAGTTGGTTTAAGGGAAACAGCGGTAAAAAATTCAGCGCTGGGTGGGAAAAAACAACAAAAATAAGGATGTAAATATGAAAAGGGAATTTTATGTTTTTTCAATATAATGATACGTGTATATGAACTAGAAAAACTATAGGTAGAGATTAGAAAACGGATGTAGGACATGCGTTTCAAGAGGAAAATAGAACTGGGCTGTGTGTTTAATTCAGTAAAAAAACTGCTTGCGGATGTTGTAAGACAAAATATAACTAACGCTGGCGGGACAGAGGCCAGTAGATACCTGTTGGATCTTTGTGCCCCGTTGTCGTCATGGGCTGGGGCTGTTAAAAACAAAAACAACACTGGGCAATCTACAGCCCAGTTGAAACTTGCTCGACCTGAAAAAGCAATATACGTGCTCAATAAACGAGAGAATTCTGCAAGTACAGACTGATAACTGGGATGCAGCACGGATATTTTTTTTATATCGTCATAATAAGTGCATGCACTTGTTTCAAAAAAAATTGGAGAACTAGGAATTCGAACGGCGGGTGCTTATGCTACCCATCAAATAAAAATCAGGTGCCTGAAAATTCGTTTCGAAACAAATGATTCAGCTTTATATCCACGTCGACCCTCGGCATGATGGTTGGAAGCAAATGCAAGTTCATACCAAAAGATCGTTAACAACAATACCAACTTGCGGACGACAAGGTAGTACAACTACCAATACCAAACTAACTTGTAATCTTTTTACTCCTAGCCCTAGTGTTCGTTTGGTAGAAAATCTTGCAGAGGACCATCTCCCGCTCCTTCTCTTGCTCCAGGTCCCCGAGGTGGTACTAGTGCATCATCCAGTTGGTCCTCTGTTGGTCGAAGTTCTTGTTGGTGTGCAGCACGAGAACCTTTTTTGCTGCTCGTCTGCCGGCCGTTGACCATCACCGGCAAGGTATTGCCGGTCTTGTGCCACATCGCGTGCATGCCGCACTCCGACTAAATCTTGCGACGCATTCACGCGCTGTAACGCCCCGGATGTAACTTGCCATATTTGTAATCCAACTCTTGCCATTTTCGGCATTGTGATATGATATTTCCTCCGTGGTTGGTTTCCCGTCGTTTTGCATTTTGTTCATGTCATGCATTTCATATCATGTCATCATGTGCATCGCATTCGCATACGTGTTCATCTCATGAATCCGAGCATTTTCCCCGTTGTCCGTTTTCCAATCCGGCGCTCCTATGTCCCCCGGCGTCCCCTTTTACATTTCTTCATGAGCGGGTACTAAACTTTCTCGGAATGGACCGAGGTTTGTCAAGCGGCCCTGGTATAGCACCGGTAGACCGCCTGTCAAGTTTCGGGTCAATTGGAGGTCGTTTGGTACTCCAACGGTTAACCGGGTAACCGTGAAGGCCTCGTGTTTGTTGCAGCCCAACACCCCTTCAAAACAGCCCAATAACCCATCTAAGACACTCCCATGTCCACCGCCGTTCGGTCACGATCGCGTGGCCGAAAACCGCTCTCCATTTGGAGCTTCCTAGCCCCCTCTATGCCTATATATAGACCCCCCATTTCCAATCCCGGATGAAATTCCACCCTAAACCCTAGCCCCGCTCCCCTCCGCACCGCCGGACACGTCTGGGCGGAGCCGGACGCGTCCGCCGCCGCGCGCAGCCAACGGGAGGCCGCCACATGGCCTCTCCGCCGCCCCCGCGCCGCCGGCCCGCGCGGCCCGCTCCCGGCCCCCGCGGCCCGGGCCGCCGCCCGCTGAGCGCCCGCGCGCGCCCGCCTCCTCGCCTCCCTGCCGCGCCGCCTAGCGCCGCCGCCGTCGCGCTCGCCGCCCCGCCGCTGCCGCGCTGCCGCAGCCGCCGCGCCCGCGCCGCCATCCGCCGCCCGCGACCCCGCGCGGATCCGAGCCGGGGCGCCCAGATCCGGCGTCCCTCGCCTCGCCGCCGCCTCCCCGATCTACTCCGGCGAGCCATGCTGGCGGTCCTCGGCTTCCGCGCCGCATAGGGTTGACTTCTTCCCCCCTCAAAAATCTTCCAAGTCCTTATGATTTTCACATTTTTGTCACATGTTCATCGCATCGTATCTCGGCATCCGTAGCTCCGTTTCGTGCGTATAATATGTCATATTGTTTGCCTCGAAGAGTACATCATTTCTTCCCAGTGCATCATTTTCATTCGAGGTCATCTTGATGCCCGAAATGCTGTTAGAAGAGGGCTATGTGATGTTAGTTCCTGGATCTTATCAGAACATGTACTTTTGTCATTTTTGCCATGATTGATGTGTACCTCCTATGAAGTTGAGTCCTACATGAGTTTTGTGATATGCCATGTTAATTTTCCAGAGAATTATGCCATGTATTTTTGTGATCTTTGTGGTGACTAGCACAAGCATGCAAACTAGGGTACTTAATGTTGCTGATTTCAGAGACTTAGTAATTTCACTAAGTCCCTGCCTGCTGTTATTTTTATGCCATGTGTTCATGTTGTTTCCGAGAGATCTATGCCTTTTTTGAGCATGATCAGTAAGAGTGTTTTGAGCATATGGTATTGCTCTATCCATCCATGCCTTTGTTTGTAATTATGGAGTGCCATAGCTTGAGTCTATCGAGCTCTACTTTTGCTATAAAATGTTGCTGGCAGATTGTTTACATGTTATTCGATTTTGCCAAGCTTGTTGTAGTTGATCCTTGCATGCTATGATGTTGGTCTTACCATGTATAATTATTATGCCATGTTTATCATGCAATGCTATGTAGTGAGTGCATCGAGCTCACGAACATGCCTACTTGTTATCTGTTTTTGACATGTCCAGTTTTCTGCTAAGTCTGAAACCTGTAACGAAACTTGCTTAATTGACATGGGTGTAATCATACTTTCTGATCCTTTTTGGCTTATGGTGAGTAAGGGATTTTTGTCAAGTGCTTTTAGTAGATTCGTTCCATGCCTTATTTTGCCATGTCCTGTTCCTGTAGTATGTTGTTTCATTGCTCTCAACATGTCATCCTGATGTTAATTTCTGGCATGTTGATATTTTCACTAAGTCTGTGAACCTGTTATCTTTTGCACTTTTGCCATGCTTGTTTGAACCTGTTGTGGTGTGATTTAGTCATAGCTCAGTGTTCATCTTTTGTCAAGCATCTTGAGTAGATTACTGTCATATGCTTTGTTCATCTTTTGTAAACCGTGCATCCGATTCCGGTGATCTTTATATCGATTTCAACCGAAATAACCTCACCTATCCAGTGGAATACTTGGTTTGCCAAGATTATGCCTTGTTCATCCTTTTCCTTCCGGAGCACGTATAAGCATTGCATATCACATCTCGCATATCATGCCATGTTTTGCATCATGTTGGGTGTGCATTGCATCGTGATTGATGTTTGTACCCTTTGCTTGTGTTCTTGTTGTGGGTAGAGCCGGGAGACGAGTACGTGAACGAGGAACCTTTTGAGAACGCTTTCGAGGACCAAGCTTTCGTCAACTCTGAGAACCTTGCAGGCAAGATGACCATACCCTCGAAATCACTTCTATCTTTGCTTGCTAGATGCTCGCTCTTTTGCTATGCCTATGCTGCGATACCTACCACTTGCTATATCATGCCTCCTATATTGCCATGTCAGCCCCTAACCATCCATGTCCTCGCAAACCGTTGATTGGCTATGTTACCGCTTTGCTCAGCCCCTCTTATAGCGTTGCTAGTTGCAGGTGAAGATGAAGTTTGTTCCTTGTTGGAACATGGACTTGTTGTTCCTTGTTGGAACATGTTTTACTTGTTGGGATATCACAATACCTCTTATTTATTTAATGCATCTATATACTTGGTAAAGGGTGGAAGGCTCGGCCTTTTGCCTGGTGTTTTGTTCCACTCTTGCCACCCTAGTTTCCGTCATACCGGTGTTATGTTCTCGGATTTTGCGTTCCTTACACGGTTGAGTGATTTATGGGACCCCCTTGACAGTTCGCTTTGAATAATACTTTTCCAGCAAGGCCCAACATTGGTTTTACCATTTGCCACCTAAGCCTTTTTCCCTTGGGTTCTGCAGACTCAAGGGTCATCTTTATTTTAACCCCCCGGGCCAGTTCTCCTTCGATTGCTGGTCCAAACTAGAGCCCTTTGCAGCGCCACCTCGGGGCAACTCGAGGGATGGTTTTTAGTTGTACGGAGTGTTCATCCGGATGTGCCCTGAGACCGAGATATGTGCAGCTCCTATCAGGATTTGTCGGCACAACCGGGCGGCTTTGCTGGACTTGTTTTATTGCTGTCGAAATGTCTTGTAGTCCGGGATTCCGAGATTGATCGGGTCTTCCCGGTAGAAGGAATATCCTTCGTTGACCGTGAGAGCTTATAATGGGCTAAGTTGGGACACCCCTGCAGGGTATTATCTTTCGAAAGTCGTGCCCGCGGTTATGAGGCAGATGGGAATTTGTTGATGTCCGGTTGTAGAAAACCCGAAGTTGATCTTAACTAAAATACACCAACCGCGTGTGTAACCGTGATGGTCTCTTCTCGGCGGGGTCCGGGAAGTGAACACGGTTGTTGGAGTTATGTTTGACGTAGGTTGTTCTAGGATCACTTCCTGATCACTTCTAGCTTCACGACCATGCTTTGCTTTCTCTTCTCGCTCTCTTTTGCGTTGTAGCCACCATATATGCTAGTCGCTTGCTGCAGCTCCACCTCACAATCCTTTCCTACCTATAAGCTTAAATAGTCTTGATCTCGCGGGTGTGAGATTGCTGAGTCCCCGTGACTCACAGATTCTACCAATACAGTTGCAGGTGCCAACGATGCCAGTGCAGATGACGCGACCGAGCTCACGTGGGAGTTCGATGAGGAACGTGGCCGTTACTATGTTTCTTTTCCAGATGATCAGTAGTGGAGCCCAGTTGGGGTGATCAGGGGATCTATGTAGCATTTGGGGTAGTCTTCTTTCATTTTGGTACCGTAGTCGGACCTTGAGTGTAATCGGGATGATGAATGTTTATTTATGTATTGTGTGAAGTGGCGACTGTAAGCCAACTATGTACCTCTTTCCCTTTATGTATTACATGGGTTGTGTGAAGATCGCCTCACTTGCGACATTGCTTTCAATGCGGTTATGCCTCTAAGTCGTGCCTCGACACGTGGGAGATATAGCCGCAACTAGGGCGTTACAAGTTGGTAATCAGAGCCTTCCCCGACCTTAGGAGCCCCCACTAATTGATCGTTTTTAGTGGCCGAGTTGTGTCTAGAAAAAATGTTTTGAGTCATTGAGGAATTATATATCGGAGAGCTTAGGAATTCTTTTTACTTCCCAGTCTCCTCGTCGCTCTGGTAAGACATCCTGACGTAGAGTTTTGACTCTTCTCTTCTCAAATTTCACTAAAAAAAATTTTAGGATCACGCGGGTATCTTAGAATCGTTCCGATGGTTTTATGATGACAACATTAGTCTTGGTTGCCTCCCGTCAGCAGGGGTTTTAGAGGAGGTGTCCCGGGGAGTGGAGCTCCGAGGTGTTGTCGTCATAATTTTATCGTTGCGGTTTTGGAATACCTGAGTTTAGTACGCCGACATCGAAAATCTCTTTTGTACAGTTGTTGGTGAGATAACCCTGATAGCCCAATACTGAGGCGAGTGCGGGAGTATTGCCATGACTTGTATAACGGATGCTTTTCGAAGGTTGAGGTAGATGATTTCCAAGGATTTCTTGGTTATGTGTTGAAGGATGGATACAGCTGGATCTAGGTATTGTTAGTTTGGGTGATATATTTTGTGTCCCCTGTATCCCCAACACCTGATTGCATAACCAGAAAGTTTCGGGAGTTTATAAGTGGGAATTCATGTCGCTCTAGTACTTGTTCCGCAGATATTTGGTTTGTGATTGGGTAATCCTTACCAAGTATTTGTTCGCATCCGTACCTTGTTGATTTTATTCCATACCTTGTTCTAAGTGGCTTCTCAGCTTATGGAAGTGTGATCCTTTACTTTGGAATTCATTCGTTCATTCTTGTTCGAATGTTTATTGTGAAGACTATATGTTGCAATTTCGTTCCTTTGATTCAGCTTGAATATATCTCTGTCAAGATGCTAATGGATGTCACCCTCTTCGGGATGGCTCCGCCAACGCGTCAGAATCCGGAACGCAATGAAGGAAGTCAGGCTAACCCTCCGCCACCACCTCCGCCTCCGGAGGATTGGCAAGCCCTGATGACTGCCACAAATGCCAATGCTCAGATTCTGATTCAGCTCTTGCAAGATCGCAACCAAGGGCAAGGAAATCAAGGGAATCAAGGCCAAGGCAACAATCAGCCGCACTTCGCTTCACTCAACCAGTTCCTTGCTAATCAGCCAAAGACCTTCAGCTACTGTGTCGAGGCCACAGACGCCGATGATTGGCTCGTGGACATCAGCAAGCATTTCGAGTGCAGCAATGTCAGACCTGAGGACTTTGTCAAGTTTGTCTCTTTTCAACTCAAAGATCAAGCTGCTGAGTGGTTCCAGCAATACAAAGATTCCAGAGGAGGTCGTGTGATTACCTGGGATGATTTCCGCCGTGACTTCAAAGCTCACCACATTCCAGAAAGTGTTGTTGAGAGTAAGCGTGAGGAATTCCGCAATCTCAAGCAAGGCAACATGTCTTTCTATCAATACAGCACTCAGTTCCAGAAGCTCTATTGTTTTGCGAGGCAGGACATCCCTGATGAGAAGAGTATGATCTACCAATTCAGGCGTGGTCTCAGAGAAGATCTGCAACTTGCTCTCGTGCTTTTCGAGCCATTAAAGTATGATGAATTCTACAACATGGCGCTGAAACAAGAAGCTGCTCAGCTCAAGTGTGAGGCATCTAAGAAGAGAGTCAGAGACGCAGTTCAGTCTTCTTCTTCTTCACTTGTGGCAGCTAAGCAACAGAAGTTCTGGTTGCCTCCTCCTCCTCCGTTCCGTCAGCCTTATCAGGAGAAGAACTCAGGTGGCCGTGGATCTTCCCACCCACCCAACCCTGGTTATCAGAACAAGTCTCAGAATCAAGCTCCAAGGCCAAGTGCTCCTTACCATCGTCCGCTCTCAGAGGTGACTTGTAACAAATGTCAGCAGAAGGGTCACTATGCGAACAAGTGCTTCAACCAAAGGCGCCTTCCGCCTCCTCCTCCTGTGAAATCTTCCAGCAATGCAGTGGTCAAGCATAATTCCCAGCATGCCAAGGTGAACATGATGAATGCAGCACAAGCGGAGGATTCTTCTGAAGTGATCATGGGTAATCTTCCTATTAATGATATTCCTGCAAAAGTCTTATTTGATACTGGAGCATCGCATTCTTTCATTTCAAGACCTTTTGTGGCTATGCATGATTTGGGTACTCAAGTTTTGCCGAGACCTTTGTCTATTATGTCCCCGGGCAAGCAAATGACATCTAATGTTTGTGTCCCGGATGTTTCTATCAAGATGGGCGACTATAGATTCTTGTCTAAACCAATTGTTCTTGGTGACTCTGATATTGATCTTATTCTCGGGATGGACTGGCTTTATAAGCACAAGGCTCAGCTTGATTGTGCTGCCAGGGAAATCAAATTGACTCACTCTTCTAACGATGTGATCATCTATGCTTCTCGTGATGATACCATTCGGTTGTTTTCTCTCAATGAGAATGATGAATTGGAGGCTATCTCTCAGATTCCAGTCGTTTGTGAGTACCAAGATGTCTTTCCAGAAGAGCTTCCGGGTATGCCTCCCCGTCGGCCAGTTGAATTCGTTATTGATCTTGAGCCTAGCACGGAACCCGTTTGCAAGCGTCCTTACAAGCTTGGACCAGATCAGTTGAAGGAATTGAAGAAATAACTCGATAAACAAGAGCGTCTGGGTCTGATCAGACCGAGTTCTTCTCCTTGGGGTTGTGGTGTTCTTTTTGTCCGGAAGAAGGATGGCACGGACCGACTTTGCGTCGATTACCGTCCATTGAACAAGAAGACTATCAAGAACAAGTACCCACTTCCCAACATTAATGAGCTATTTGAGCAACTTAAAGGTGCTAAGCTGTTCTCCAAGCTTGACCTTCGTATGGGTTATCATCAGATTCGCATTCGTGAAGAAGATATTCCCAAGACAGCATTCAGAACAAGCTTTGGTTCTTATGAATATACTGTCATGTCATTCGGCCTTGTCAATGCTCCTCCAGCCTTCACTCGCTTGATGAATTTCATCTTCAACCCCTACATCAACGAATTTGTCTTGGTCTATCTCGATGATATTTTGGTCTTCTCCAAGAACAAGGAGGATCATGCCAAAGATTTGCGATTGGTGCTCGACAAGCTCAGAGAGTACAAATTATATGCGAAGTTCTTCAAATGTGAATTTTGGCTTGATGAAGTTCTTTATCTTGGCCATATCATCTCTGCCAAGGGCATCGCTGTTAATCCTGAGAAGGTGTCCGCAGTTGTGAATTGGGAACCCCCTCAGAATGTCAAGTAGCTTCGCAGTTTTCTTGGACTTGCAAGCTATTGCCGAAGATTCGTTGAGAATTTCTCAAAGATTGAAAAGCCTCTTTCCAACCTCCTCCAGAAGCATGTGAAATATGTCTGGTCTCCTGAGTGTGACGTTGCTTTCAACACTCTCAAAGAGAAACTCGTCACTGCTCCAGTTCTGACTCCTCCTGACGAATCCAAGCCTTATGAAGTATTCTGTGATGCTTCTCTTCAGGGCCTCGGTGCCGTCTTAATGTAAGAGAAGAAGGTTGTTGCCTATACCTCTCGTCAGTTGAAGCCCAGCGAAAGGAACTACCCCACTCATCATCTTGCGTTGGCGGCAGTTGTCCACGCACTAATAACATGGAGACATCTCCTGTTGGGAAGGAAAGTGGACATATTCACCGATCACAAGAGTCTCAAGTACATCTTCACTCAGCCTCACCACAACCTCAGGCAAACTCGATGTGTCGAAATGATTCAAGAGTATAATCCGAGTATAGAATATACTCCAGGCAAGGCTAATGCGATTGCAGACGCTTTGAGCAGAAAGGCTTACTGCAACAGCTTAATCCTCAAGCCCTTTCAACCGGATCTTTGTGAGGCTTTCCGCAAATTGAATCTCCAAGTTGTCCCTCAAGGTTTTCTTGCCAACCTCATCATCTCTCCTACTTTGGAAGATCAGATTCGTGAGGCACAACTGTTGGATACCATGGTGAAGAAGGTGAAACGTGGTATTGACAAGAGCATTTACAAATACAAGTGCTATCGAGTTGATGACAGAGATACTCTTTTCTTCGAGGACCCGATCATGGTTCCAAAGGGTGATCTTCGTAAAGTCATTATGAACGAAGCGCACAACTCTCTTCTGTCAATTCATCCTGGAACTACGAAGATGTACCATGACCTCAAGCAGTCGTATTGGTGGACTCGAATGAAGCGAGAGATTGCTCAATTCGTGAATGAATGTGATGTCTGTAGAAGGGTGAAAGCAGAACACCAACGACCAGCTGGTCTTCTCCAACCTCTTGCTATTCCAGAATGGAAGTTTGATCATATTGAAATGGACTTCGTGACTGGTTTTCCTAAGTCCAAGCGTGGAAATGATGCTATCTTCGTCGTCATCGACAAGCTCACCAAAGTGGCTCATTTTCTTCCTATCAAAGAGTCTATCACAGTAGCACAGCTGGCAGAGCACTACACCTCTAGAATTATCTCCTTGCACGGCATTCCACAATTGATCTCTTCAGACCGTGGCAGCATCTTTACCTCCAAGTTTTGGGATTCCTTTCAGAAGGCCATGGGCACCAACATTCGCTTCAGCACAGCTTTCCACCCTCAAACTAGTGGACAAGTCGAGCGTGTCAACCAAATTATCGAAGATATGCTCAGAGCTTGTGTTATCTCTTTCGCCATGAAGTGGGAGGATTGCCTTCCTTATGCTGAATTTTCTTACAACAACAGTTTTCAAGCCAGCTCGGGCTTAGCCCCATTCGAGATTCTCTATGGCAGAAAGTGTCGTACTCCTCTCAACTGGTCTGAAACCGGTGAACGCCAATTGCTTGGCAAAGATTTGATCTCAGAGGCTGAGGCCATGTGCAAGGTGATTCGTGAGAACCTCAAAGCCGCGCAGTCGCACCAGAAGAGCTATTACGATAGCAAACACCGAGATTTGGGATTCGAGATTGGAGACCATGTCTACCTCCGCGTCTCTCAAATGAAAGGGACTCGTCGCTTCGGTATCAAGGGGAAACTTTCCCCTAGATACGTCGGTCCTTTCAAGATCATCGGCAAACGAGGCGATCTCGCCTATCAACTTGAGCTTCCCTCCAACTTTGCAAATGTGCACGATGTCTTCCACGTGTCACAGCTTCGCAAGTGCTTCAAGACGCCTGAGCGCACCATCAACTTCGAAGAGATTGATCTTCAAGAAGATTTGTCCTATCATGAGCACCCCGTTGCTATTCTTGAAACAACTGAGCGCAAGACTCGCAACAAGTCAATCAAATTCCTGAAAGTGAAATGGTCACATCATTCAGACCGAGAAGCCACCTGGGAGCGTGAGGACCACCTACGTTCCGAGTATCCGGAGTTCTTTCAGTCCTAGATCTCGGGACGAGATCCTCTCGTAGTGGTGGAGTGTTGTAACGCCCCGGATGTAACTTGCCATATTTGTAATCCAACACTTGCCATTTTCGGCATTGTGATATGATATTTCCTCCGTGGTTGGTTTCCTGTCGTTTTGCATTTTTTTCATGTCATGCATTTCATATCATGTCATCATGTGCATCGCATTCGCATACGTGTTCGTCTCATGAATCCGAGCATTTTCCCCGTTGTCCGTTTTCCAATCCGGCGCTCCTATGTCCCCCGGCGTCCCCTTTTACATTTCTTCGTGAGCGGGTATTAAACTTTCTTGGAATGGACCGAGGTTTGGCAAGCGGCCCTGGTATAGCACCGGTAGACCGCCTGTCAAGTTTCGGGGTAATCGGAGGTCGTTTGGTACTCCAACGGTTAACCGGGTAACCGTGAAGGCCTCGTGTGTGTTGCAGCCCAACACCCCTTCAAAACATCCCAATAACCCATCTAAGACACTCCCATCTCCACCGCCGTTCGATCACGATCGCGTGGCCGAAAACCGCTCTCCATTTGGAGCTTCCTAGCCCCTCTATGCCTATATATAGACCCCCCCATTTTCAATCCCGGATGAAATTCCACCCTAAACCCTAGCCCCGCTCCCCTCCGCGCCGCCGGACACGTCCGGGCGGAGCCGGACGCGTCCGCCGCCACGCGCAGCCAACGGGAGGCCGCCACGTGGCCTCTCCGCCGCCCCCGCGCCGCCGGCTCGCGCGATCCGCTCCCGGCCCCCGCGGCCCGGGCCGCCGCCCGCCGAGCGCCCGCGCGCGCCCGCCTCCTCGCCTCCCTGCCGCGCCGCCTAGCGCCGCCGCCGTCGCGCTCACCGCCCCGCCGTAGCCGCGCTGCCGCAGCCGCCGCGCTCGCACCGCCCTCCGCCGCCCGCGACCCCGCGTCGCTGACCCCGCGCGGATCCGGGCCGGGGCGCCCAGATCCGGCGTCCCTCGCCTCGCCGCCGCCTCCCCGATCTTCTAAGTCCTTATGATTCACATTTTTGTCACATGTTCATCAAATCGTATCTCGGCATCTGTTGGGGATATTGCTATTTGAGGTAAACCGGCCTACAGGGCCCGGGTTAGTTCCGTCAATGGACCCGAGATGTTAAAGCCCCCGGAGAAATAGAAGGGCCCAAAGCCTATAATCGGTTTAGAGGTCTCAGGGCGTCAACCGGCCTGAGGTAAACTTGCATTGTAAGTTAGGAATAGAGAGACCGACCCGGGCACGTTTATGAACCGGGGGTTGGAACTTTACAGACCGACGGGCGTCACCCGCGTATATAAGGGGACGACCCGACGGCGGTTTAGGGACAGAGAACAACAACTCGAGGTTTAGGCGAAGCTTATCGCTCCCTAGCCCTCGAAACCCATCAATCCCATCACAGCTAGACGTAGGCTTTTACCTTCATTGAAGGGGCCGAACTAGTATAAACTCTGTGTCCTTGCGTCCGCTCTAACCCCTTCAAACTAACCCGTTGCGATGGCTCCACGACTAAGTCCTTTTGCCAGGACATCTGCCGTGACAAATCCACGACAGTTGGCGCCCACCGTGGGGCTATCGCGAGATGGTTTCAAGTTTTTGGAGGGCCGCTTTGAAGGACTCGAGGGTTACGCTGTGGGTCGGATGACCAAGAGCCGCCGCGCAAAACTCTACATCGACAGCACAGGCTGGGGCCCCGACGCCGGCTCGATCGAGTACGGGTACCGGGTCCCCTTTGGCGGCATCCATGTTTTCATCGGCAAGATCAGAGAACCAGGCCCCGAGTTAGGCGTCTGCGCCGACCTCGTCGAGACAGCTCAGTGCACGAGATCGGCCCTGGCTAAACCGACCAGGAAGCACGCCTTCGTGGGAGTCATCCACGGAGGAAGCTACGAGGAAGGATCCGAATCCGGTGACGAAACCGCCATCTACTCCGGCGATGAAACGTCGATCGGGGAAACCGAATCTCTTTACCAGTTGCAAGATGATCGGATTGGGGGCGGCTCCGATGGCAACAGTATTCCGGACCCCTCTGATCTGCCCTATCGGGTTGGGATCTTCATGGCTGGAACACAGGCGGTGCCACGATCATCAACTGCAGCAGCAGCGATCTCCGGATCGGCAGCGGCAACGGCTGCGCGGGCAGGAGGCCCTACGGGTTCATCAGCCCAAATTTTGTCAGACCTGTTTGACGCACTGGCAGCGCTCATGGCGGAAGCCAACCCGGTGGATCAGGAGGTTCATAATGCTGAGATTGCCAAAGTGAGAGAGCAGATCACTCAAGCTAAAGCGGAGCTGGCAGCAGAAGAGATCAGGATGACGGCGGAGCGCGCCGCTTTGGATGCACAGGCTTACAGGCTCATGATGGACCAGAATGCGTCTCAGGAA
This sequence comes from Aegilops umbellulata, assembly GCA_032464435.1. Taxonomy (NCBI): domain Eukaryota; kingdom Viridiplantae; phylum Streptophyta; class Magnoliopsida; order Poales; family Poaceae; genus Aegilops; species Aegilops umbellulata. The sequence goes on from CP136056.1 coordinate 349,956,952, forward strand.
GTCCTGAAGAGGAAATCCCGATCTCGATTGCCCGCAGCCCTCGACGCCCGAAATCTCTTCAACACCCCGGGGGTAAACCGTGCGGAGGCGACAGTTGGCGCCCCGGTTCAGCACCGGATAATAAACCTGCCTCGTCACAACACCGGTACACCACAGGCCGTGCCAACACCGTCAGGTCATTATTCCAACCCGATGGATAACCTCGTCGCGGCGGCAGCTCGGCTAGAAGCCATTCCGATCGAAGGCGATTCACCCCAGGACGTAGAGACACGCCGGGTCAAGGAGCTCCTTAGGACCGCGTTGGCCCAACAAGAAGCATATTCACAAAGCCGTGATCGGATTCACTCCACCCCTCGCCCCAGCGGGAGCCATAGTAGGCGCATGGAGGAGCCGGCTGTTTCAAGCAATGCCAGACGTGAAGCGCTCCGCGGCAACAACCCGGCAGGCGTCGACAATGCTCAGGAGAATGTGGATCGCACCCGTGCGCGGGAGGCCGGATTAGCAGCGCAGCATCAGGCTCGTCAGCTTACACCTGTCTTCCCAGCGGCTACGGTTGAACCGGGGGTGGTCTCCAGTTCTTTGGGAGTACCGTGCCTTGTTCCCGCTTTGCGCAACGTACGCCTGCCCAAAGACTTCAAAGGCCCCCGCAAGGTACCAAACTATACGGCAGATCAGCCTCCGGAGACATGGGTGGAGAGCTATGAGATGGCTATGGAGATGCTGGATGTGGATGACACGGCGTGTGCCAAGTATTTTACTACGATGTTAGAAGGAACGGCCCGGACTTGGCTAAAGAGCTTACCGCCTAATTCAATTAGTTCGTGGGCCCAATTGCGCGCCCGGTTTATCAAGAATTTCAAGGACACGTGCAAACAGCCAATGTCGATAGTTGACCTAGCAGCCTGCGTTCAGCAAGAAGGGGAATCAACTACCCATTGGGTGCGGCGGGTGTCAGAAGTTTTGCACTCGTCAGATCGCATCAACGCAGACACCGCCGTGGTGCTGTTGGAAAGCAACTGTCGGTTTGGCCCTTTGAAGCTAAAGCTGGGCCGGATGAAGCGTGACTGTACAGACATAGGAACGCTCATGACCGCTTTAGTGAAGTATGCGGATTCTGACAGTACCAAGGATCCTGACTCTGGTGATGACAAAGCAGGGAAGGGAAAGAAGGATAGCAACACCAAAGGCCAGCAACATCGACCGACAGGTAATGGTGGCGGAGGTAAGCGTAAACCGGACGGGAGCATGGACTTTGTGGCCAACACAAGTGCACAGAATAAAGGCCAGCGGCGTAAGGGGAAACAGCCAAGTTTCCGCGCAAATCCCGGTCCTAATCCGGAGCGTTTGAACTTTTTCTTAAACCAGCCCTGTCCGAAGCACGGAACAAAAGAGGAACCAGCAACCCATCTTTGGAAGGATTGTTATATCATGAAGGAATTCAAAAGCTCAAACACTTTCCAATATGATCACAGCTCCGGCGGCGGTTCAGGATCCGGATCAGGATACGGTGGCGGAAATCCCGGTCCAGGGGTCCAGGGTAATCCGGGCGGACAGGACAGCCGAAATAATCAAAATAATCAAAGTGGTTACGGACAGCAGCAATCAGGTTATCAGAGCAACCCGAAACAGTTGAGTGGTGGACAGTATCATGTCTTCACTACAAGCTTGGATAAACGGGATAGAAAGCTTCAGAGGCGGGCAGTCAGTGCTATCGAACCAGCCACGCCTCACTATCTGCGCTGGTCGGAACAGCCTATCATATGGAGCCGAGAAGATCACCCTCCCAGGGTTTATAATCCGGGTCAGTTAGCATTGGTGGTGGCGCCTCAGGTGGGAGGTTATAAGATCACCAAGGTGCTCATGGACGGAGGGAGCAGCATTAACATCTTGTATTATGAGACCTTCCGTCGCATGGGACTGGTGGATAAGGATCTCAAACCGACCAATACCGTGTTCCACGGGGTGGTGCCTGGCAAGTCTGCATATCCGGTTGGTAAGATAGCCCTTGAAGTGGTCTTTGGCGATAGTCACGATTCCAGATCAGAGACGCTGACGTTCGAAGTGGTTAAAATCCAAAGTCCGTACCACGCTTTGTTCGGACGGCCAGCCTATGCAAAATTTATGGCACAGCCCTGCTACGTGTATCTGCAACTTAAGATGCCGGGTTACAAGGGCACTATAACGGTTCATGGCAGCCGTCGAATCGCTTTGGAATGCGAGGAAGGAGATGCGACTTATGCATAATCGGTTTGTGCAGAGGAGCTAAAGCAGTACAGAGACAGTGTTGATCCGGAGGACATGACTTCATTAAAAAAGCCAACTACGGACCACGATCCGGCCTTGAAGTTCAAATCAGCGGCCGAAACTAAGCTTGTTGACTTCGTGCCTGGCGATTCATCCAAGCAGTTCAGCATCAGTGCAAACTTGGATCCAAAATAGGAAAGCGCGCTCATCGAGTTCATCCGTGAGAATCGGGACATCTTTGCATGGAAGCCGTCTGACATGCCTGGTGTACCGAGGCAACTCGCTGAGCACACCCTTAATGTGGATCCTAAGTATAAACCGGTAAAGCAGTTCTTACGACGGTTTAATGAAGAAAGACGTAAAGCGATTGGTGAGGAAGTGGCCAGGCTCTTGGCAGCTGGCTTTATTATTGAGGTTTTTCATCCTGAGTGGCTTGCTAATCCGGTGCTGGTTCTTAAGAAAAACGGCACCTGGCGCATGTGTGTGGATTACACAGACTTGAATAAAGCTTGTCCAGCGGATCCTTTTTCTCTCCCCCGGATTGATCAAATCATTGATGCTACAGCAGGTTGCGAGCGTTTGAGTTTTTTGGATGCCTATTCGGGTTATCATCAGATCAAGATGGTAGTTAAGGACCAGGAGAAGACGGCGTTCATTACTCCCTTTGGAGCCTTCTGCTATGTGTCTATGCCCTTCGGGCTTAAGAGTGCGCAGGCTACTTATCAACGGTGTGTGCAAAATTGCCTCCACGAGCAGATTGGTCGTAATGTGCATGCTTATGTGGATGATATTGTGGTCAAGTCACGAAAGAAGGAGACCCTGGTTGACGATTTGAAGGAGACTTTCGATAACTTGAGAGTGTACCAAATGATGCTCAACCCGGCGAAATGTGTTTTTGGTGTGCCTGCAGGCAAGTTGTTGGGATTTTTAGTATCCCATAGAGGAATTGAGGCTAATCCGGAAAAGATCACAGCCATCACCTCCCTGGCCAAACCAAAATGCGTCAATGATGTTCAGCGCATGGCCGGACGGATTGCAGCGTTAAGCCGGTTTATCAGTCGCCTCGGTGAAAAGGCGATCCCCTTGTATCAAATGCTCAAGAAGACGGATCAATTTGTCTGGAGTGAGGAGGCAGATAAAGCGTTTGAGGACTTGAAGCGGCAGCTAGTCAATCCGCCAGTTTTGGCAGCCCCTGTAGATAAAGAGCCACTCCTGTTATATGTTGCAGCGAATGCCAGAGCGGTTAGTGTGGCGATGGTGGTAGAACGAAAGGAGGCTGGAAAGGAACATCCGGTTCAGCGACCGGTTTACTACAACAGTGAAGTGCTTATCGAGTCCAAACAAAGGTATCCGCATTGGCAGAAGCTGGTATATGGTGTTTTTATGGCAAGCCGGAAGCTGAGGCAGTATTTTCAAGGACACCCCATCACGGTGGTCAGTTCTGCTCCTTTGGGTGACATCATACAGAACCGGGAGGCGACCGGTCGGATTGCCAAGTGGGCTATCGAGCTCGGGCCGCACGATTTAAGATACGTACCCCAGACGGCCATAAAGTCACAAGCACTTGTTGATTTCATAAACGATTGGACAGAGTTACAAGCGCCTGAGGAGAAGCCAGATAACACCTATTGGACCATTCATTTTGACGGGTCAAGACAATTGGAAGGCTCGGGGGCTGGAGTCGTTTTAACTTCCCCACGAGGTGATAAGTTTTGTTATGTCCTCCGTTTAATGTTCCCCTGTACAAATAATGCGGCTGAGTATGAAGCTTTGCTGCATGGTCTTCGGATGGCTAAAGAGATGAATCTGAGCAGAGTTAGGTGCTTTGGTGATTCGGATCTGGTGGCTCAGCAGGTATCTGGCACCTGGGATTCAAAGGACCCGCTCATGGCTGCATACCGACGTGAAGTAGATATAGTAGCCGAGCATTTCAAAGGCTATCAAGTGGACCATGTGGACCGCAGAAAGAATGAGGCAGCAGACGCTTTAAGCCGCTTGGGCTCTCAGCGTAAACCGGTCCCACCCAATGTTTTCTTGGATGTATTGTATCACCCATCGGTACAGCTACCCGGTGAGCTGGAGTTGGCTGTTCCTGATCCAGAGGCTCAACTAGTGGCGGCTCTTCACGTCACCCCGGATTGGACGCTCCCTTATCTGGCATATATGAACCGGGGTGAGTTGCCAGAAGACGAAAGCTTGGCTCGACAGATAGTACGGCGGTCCAAGTCTATGACCATTCTCAAAGGAGAGCTACATCATCGCAGCGTGTCAGGAGCGCTGCAACGGTGCGTATCCCCTGAGGAGGGGTGTGAGATATTACGTGAAATACATGAAGGGGATTGCGGCCACCACGCCGGTTCAAAATCATTGGTGGCTAAAGCGTTCCGCCATGGTTTCTATTGGTTAACTGCTCATGCTGATGCAGAAGACCTGGTCAGGTTATGTGATGGTTGCCAGAAAATTTCCAGACGAGCGCATATACCGGCTCAAGAATTGAGGATGATTCCAATCACTTGGCCGTTTGCAACTTGGGGGCTCGATATGGTTGGGCCTTTTAAGCGTTCCAAAGACAAGAAGACCCACCTACTGGTGGCGGTTGACAAATTTACAAAGTGGGTGGAGGCAGAACCTGTCAGTAAATGTGATGCTGCCACGGCGGTTTGGTTTATAAAGAAGGTGATCTTCCGGTTTGGCTTTCCACACAGCATCATCACAGACAATGGTACCAATCTATCCAAGGGGGCCATGAAAGAGTTCTGTGCACGGGAGCATATACGGCTTGATGTTTCTTCGGTAGCGCACCCACAATCTAATGGTCAGGCAGAACGAGCGAATCAAGAGATCTTGAGAGGTATCAAGCCCCGGCTTCTGGTCCCTTTGCAAAGGACGCCGGGTTGTTGGGTGGAGGAGCTACCGTCTGTATTATGGAGCATCAACACCACGCCTAACAGATCCACGGGGTTTACGCCGTTCTTTATGGTCTATGGAGCAGAGGCGGTTCTCCCAAGTGATATACAACATGACTCACCTCGTGTGGCAGCGTATGTTGAAGCGGACAACGAGCAGGCACGGCAGAACGCTCTTGACTTGTTGGATGAGGAACGTGACTTGGCAGCTGCCCGTTCAGCGATTTACCAGCAAGATCTTCGCCGTTACCACAGCCGTCGGGTTAGGACCAGAACCTTTCAGGAGGGGGATTTGGTGCTTCGGCTCATCCAGGATCAGTCTGATCAGCATAAATTATCCCCGCCTTGGGAGGGACCTTTTGTGGTCAGCAAGAATCTGAATAATGGGTCATATTACCTGATTGTTATTCGAGAGCGCAAGGATTCACGCACGTCAGAAGAGGAGACCAGCAGGCCATGGAACATAGCTCATCTTCGACCTTATTATACATGAGCCTTGGGCTCTGTTTATGTACATATCATGACCATGTATATATTATGATTAATACAATAAACCGGAACCTCGAGCAAAACGGGGTCTCTGCCGTTCTTCACATCATGCGTGGTTACTTGGAGTTGATTCGCTTTAATGCAATTTCAGGTTTACCCCTTGAGGTCGCTTCGAAGAGGATCAAAGTGAAGACTCCGGTTTATAGTCCGGTTCAAGGGAAGATGACTCCCGCAAAGCTTTGAGGCCCTTAATATCCGGTTTAAAGATCCCGGTTCAAGCATGGGGCTTCCTGTTCAAACATAGGTCGTATTCGAACCAAAGAGAACATAGCTATTCAAACATGGGGCTTCCTGTTCAAACATAGGTCGTATTCGAACCAAAGAGAACATAGCTATTCAAACATGGGGCTTCCTGTTCAAACATAGGTCGTATTCGAACCAAAGAGAACATAGCTATTCAAACATGGGGCTTCCTGTTCAAACATAGGTCGTATTCGAACCAAAGAGAACATAGCTATCCCTATAAAGTCAGTTGGGGACCTAGTCGGCCTGAACCGTAGCTACACCTCCGGGGGGCTTGGTCATGTCTTGACGACGGTAATGCCTTCTGGCTGGCACATTTGCCACTGAATCAGTTGGGGACCTAATCGACTTGAACCGTAGATTACGCCTTATGGGAGCTCGGTCATGTCTTGATGATGGTAATGCCTTCTGGTCGGCTTTTTAGCCAAATGAATCATTTGGGGGCTTGGTCGTGTCCGAACCAACGCAATGCCACTTGATTGGCCCTTGGCCATTGAGTCACTTGGGGGCTTGGTCGAATCCGAACCAATGCAATGCCATTTGACCGGCATATTTGCCACGATTCAGTTAGGAACCTAGTCGACCTAAACCGTAGCTACACCTCTTGGGGGCTTGGTTTATTTTGTCTTGACGATGGTCACGCCTTCTGAACGGTTCATAGCAACCACTATTTGCATGCATTTTACTATCGCGTTGCCCTTTTGTATTTGGTTTTTGTTTTCTGCCTTTATTGTGGTGTTTTTTGTTCTTTGGAACGTCAAGTATTTTTAAACCGATTCAGCTGACACAGCCTGGTCCGTTTTTTAACCCGGAGGCAAGTTGGCCGGTTTGGCAAAGGCGCAGCACGGTTCATAGAGTCGAAAGATCTTGTGTACTCAGTAAAGACAGGAGATATAAGTTGGAAAACGTCATTGGAAAGGGCATCAGTACCCATGCGCGAAGGCACATTCAAATGCAGAGGTATTAAACTATCTTATGACAAGGCAGCGTAGTGCCTGAATATATTGTTTCTTGACAGATTAAACATCACCAATTAAGGTGAACCGGAGCGTTGATTACGCCTGTTCGCCGCCTCAGTTCGAAGGCTGTGGATCATCTTGCGCCGCATCCTCTTGGCTACCCATTGGCTGGAAATCAGCAGTGGTCCAGTCGATTCCCATTAGCGCTTGAAAGACAGCTTCTTCGTGAATCAGCAAAGACGGTTCAATGTCAGGGGCGTAGGTATGCTTACGGATTGGAGGAATAAGGTTTTCCGCTTCAGCGACCGGGGCAGCTACTCGCCTGTTCTGGTTATCATACTGGGCTTGGTAATGGGTCAGATCTGCTTCTTCAGCCAATTGACAAGCTAGGGGACGCACCGCCCGGTTTATCGCCCTCAAATCATCTTCACCAAAGTCTGAACCATCTTCTTTCAAGCTGGGTTATCCTTGGGCCGCTTCGACAGGGTCGAAATCTGGTACCCACGCTTTGGCCCGGATCAAGGCAGTGATGGCTCCAGTTCGAGCAGCTGATCTTTTCAACTCTTCAATCCGGGCTGGAAGCATGGATAGCCTCTTTAACGTGTCTTGAATCAGAGACGGTGCAGGGTGGTTGTGCGATGCAGTGGTGATAGCTCTCTGTGCTCCGGAGTACAACTGTTCAATCAGAGTATAAGCAGCTTTGGGTTTCATCCGCACATCAGAACCCAAGTGTCCAATACGTGAGCCTGCAGTATTTCAAGATGGATTACAAACCGGACATAGGATATAGCAGACAAGGTACAGATTGGAAGAAGGGCATCGAAAAATTTACCAAAGACGGCAGAGGTCATGGAGTGTATTTGTCGCTTCACGGTGGATAATTCATCGACCACCGGTTTGAGAGCAGCTTCAGCATTTTTGGCCCTCTTCGTCAAAAGAGCTTTTTCAGTAGCCCAAACAGCTTGCTCCTTTTTGCGGTCTTCTTTCAGCTGTTCCATAACGGTTAAGGCGTTGGTCAATTCCTCCTTCGCTTTTTCAGTTTCAGCCTGCTGGGTTTTTAAAGTTTCCTGAAGGTCCGAGACTTGTTTCTCTTTGGTCTTCAAATCCCCCTGCAGCAGGTCATCAGCAGTGTTCAGAAAATAGTGCACGGTTTGGAAGTATCAACCACACAAGCAAGTTATGTGCTCGATACTTGGGGGCTAATGCATACTTGATTTTAACACATGTTTTCCACTACAAAAAGTCCCAGGATTAATACAAGTATTAAAACTTGGCACTTGGGGGCTAATGATTATTTAATGATGTTTCTGGTTAAAGGCTTATGTTGAAGCCCTGGGTTTTTAAACCGGACCTTAGTGGTCAAGGCAGCATGATTCGGGTTACCATCTCGGATTCGGATCAAATTGAGAAGCTAGGTTGTAACAGAAGGAAGCACAAGAGAGTTACCTCAAGTTTTTCTTTCATCATCCTCATCATACCAGCTTCATAATCGCGACTGGTGTACAGTCGGTTCAGGTACCCAGAATAAAGATCTTGGGCGCTTAAGGCGGCGTACGTTGAGGAGTCAACGTCCCATTTGCCCTTTATGGCCGAGACTTCGTCCTTGGCAGTATGCTTGGCCAAAGTAGCAGTGTTCCCCGGTTCAGAGCGGCCAATGCCGGTAATCACAACATCATCATCCTTGGAGTCGCTGCTCTGCAGTGGCCCTGTCGGTTTATCAACAGTTCCAGAAGGGGGGATGGATTCCTCAACCCGAACAGGACTGGCAGGCGGATTAGTACGGCTGGCAGGTTTGGTAGGCCTTTCTTCAGCACAGGTGTCATCTTGCAGAGATAGATAATTCTGAATATCTTCACGACCCAGAGCGTCAGCACCCGGAGTTTTCTCCGGTTCAGGAGCGGCAGTTCCTTCAGCCGGGTTATCCAGCCGAGCCTTCTTGCTCGGTCTAGGTTTAGCCCTGGAAAAAACCCAAAGATTGGAAAAAAACGGTGTAAGATGGATTAAGAGACCCATACAGAGATATGTTGTGATCGGTCCAACTTACCCAATAACTGTCTTCAGCGGTGGCAGTTGAGTGGCTGAAGATTCACCAAAAGATGAATGGGAAGTGACCTGATAATCGGAGTCAGATGGATTAAGAGGCTGACGAGTTAAACCTGCTTTAGGAGGAAAGCTAGCGCATAAATCGGAGACCTCTGAGCGGCGTTTCCGAACCGGGCTGTTCGGTAAACCGGCGGAGGTAACTACCTGGCCGCTATGCCGGGTGGTGCGTCGAGCTTCATATTGCTGGGTCTTCACAAGAAATTTGGGATCCAAGTAAGCAAGAGGATGAGAAAATTTAATTTTCCGGTTTGCTTGGCGAGGTTTTTTCAAAGGCAAAGGAACGGCATCAGACGAAAGAATAGTTACCTCTGGGCCTTCGGCATTGCTCGCTTCAGCGTCGTCCTGACAAATATCATCATCAATAAGACGTATAAAAAGTAAGCCAACTGAGTCGAGGTCTACCCCAAGGTCCGGATTACCCACATCATCCTCTTCTAAATCCGGGGTAGAGGAAGCGGTGTTCCTTTTCTTCTGAGCGGGCTTCTTCACCCTCGTTTTGGGTCGGGTTACCCTTTCGGTCGGCTCTTGGAACTTCTTGCTCCAAAACGGATCATCTCCCTGTCTCAGAAAGGATTGGAGTTAGCAATATGTGTATAAGGAGATCATAAATTCTATAACAAACCGAGGGGAGGTACTTACAGCAGGTGGTTTGTTTGTGGCACAAAATGGAAGCAGGCCGGTTCGGGCGCACACGTATTCCGGTTCATTCAGCATCTTTTTCACAGCCTCAGTGACTTCATCTTCCGTCAGCTGAAAGTTGCAGTGCCTCAAAGGATCATCAACCCGGCCCGTGTATTGGCACATTAAACCGGAGCAGATGCTAAGGGGCAGGATGCTCCATGAAATCCAGCAACGGGCAAGATCTACCCCCGTTAAACCGTTAGCCATGAAGGCTCTGAGCTTGGACAACTGAGGGGCATACTTACTCCTCTCTTTGGCGGTTAGTCTTGGGGGGAAGGGGTGTGTATTGCTAAGTCTCTCCGGACGAAAGCCAGGCAGAGGATTTTCTTCAGCAGGAGAAGTATCCTTGCAATAGAACCAAGTGTAATTCCATTCTTGCGGATGACTATGCAACTTGGCGTGAGGATAAGTCACCTCTTTCCTCTTTTGAATCGTCATACCACCCAGTTCCATATTAGGGCCGTCGGTGAATTCAGTACGTCGGTTCAAATGAAACAGGTCCCGGAACAGCTCTACAGTAGGTTCCTCCTGGAAGTACACCTCGCAAAGCACTTGAAAATGGCAGATATTCGTGACTGAGTTTGGACCAGCGTCTTGTGGGCGCAACCTAAAGTTAGCCAGGACGTCCCGATAAAATTTTGAACCGGGTGGATTAAAACCCCGGGCCAGGTGATCCGCAAACACCACCACTTCTCCCTCCTGTGGGGTAGGAGGACATTCGTTTCCTGGAACCCTCCAATGGATGGCATTTTTGCTACTCAAAGCGCCAGTCAGAACTAAGTTGTTTAGTTGGGTCTCAGTGATGCGAGAGGGAACCCAGTTGCATTCGTACACCTGTTTTGCCATGAGGAAATCTACAAGACAAAGGTGTTCCGGTTTGAGAACAAGTGCGAATGTAAACCGAAGATGCTCTTATATAGAGTAAGGTTATCTACGATGATATCATCCAGCGGTTGATCAAGGGGACTAATGGATGTGTGGATTGGTTTGCTCGCTTTGCTAGAAGTTAAACCGACCAGATCTAACAGTTGTGAATATGAAAGCAGAAACAGATCCCATACAGATTCTTTCAAAGCAATGGATCTACAGCAAGGGCGAAAAAGAAGTAAAAATATGAGGTTTGGCTCACAGCAGAACAGCATAAGTTCGACAAGCAGGAAAATGAGTGGGATCTACGGAGATGAGTACAGATTTATAGAGATGAGTACATAGCATCATCATCTGTTCGCAAAAGCTCTCAGCGGGTATCAAACTGACGATGTCGTCCTAGCGTCAAAGCTACTATGGGGATGAACAAAGAACAGTGGCAGGATGACGAACCCTAGAACAGATCTAAAAGCAAGAAGAACAGGGGCCTTACCGGGATCCAAACGGATGTGAAAGGTCGCCGCGGTGCTCTGGTCCGATCAGGCTGATGCAGCGGCCGGAGTTGATGCAATAGCTGACGGCGGCGACGGAGCTCCGAGGTCTGGGTCGCGAGGAAGACGAAGAAGGGGGCGAAAGGGAGGAAAGGAAGATGGCCTTCAAGTCCTATTTATAAGGCGCGGCGCGCGTGCCAGGCGCGCGAATCCAGGGGCCGGAGATTTCGGGAGCCCAGCCGTCGCCCTGATTATTGCGGATTAGCAAAAGGAGACGGTAACTTTGCACTGACGTCATATCGGTTTATCGCAGCAAAAGGAGACGAAGAAACGGCGGTTCAACAGCTACTGGAAGACATTTGAAGACAGAAATTCTTATTAAGGATTGACATGAACTTGTTCAAATCAATCTGGGGCCTAATGTTGGGGATATTGCTATTTGAGGTAAACCGGCCTACAGGGCCCGGGTTAGTTCCGTCAATGGACCCGAGATGTTAAAGCCCCCGGAGAAATAGAAGGGCCCAAAGCCTATAATCGGTTTAGAGGTCTCAGGGCGTCAACCGGCCTGAGGTAAACTTGCATTGTAAGTTAGGAATAGAGAGACCGACCCGGGCACGTTTATGAACCGGGGGTTGGAACTTTACAGACCGACGGGCGTCACCCGTGTATATAAGGGGACGACCCGACGGCGGTTTAGGGACAGAGAACAACAACTCGAGGTTTAGGCGAAGCTTATCGCTCCCTAGCCCTCGAAACCCATCAATCCCATCACAACTAGACGTAGGCTTTTACCTTCATTGAAGGGGCCGAACTAGTATAAACTCTGTGCCCTTGCGTTCGCTCTAACCCCTTCAAACTAACCCGTTGCGATGGCTCCACGACTAAGTCCTTTTGCCAGGACATCTGCCGTGACAAATCCACGACAGCATCCGTAGCTCCGTTTCGTGCGTATAATATGTCAAATTGTTCGCCACGAAGAGTACATCATTTCATTCCGTTGCATCATTTTTATTTGAGGTATTCTTGATGCCCGAAATGCTGTTAAAAGAGGGCTATGTGATGTTAGTTCCTGGATCTTATCAGAACATGCACTTTTGTCATTTTTTTCATGATTGATGTGTACCTCCTATGAAGTTGAGTCCTACATGAGTTTTGTAATATGCCATGTTACCTTTCCAGATAATTATGCCATGTATTTTTTGTGATCTTTTTGGTGACTAGCACAAGCATGCAAACTAGGGTACTTAATGTTGCTGATTTCAGAGACAGTAATTTCGCCAAGTCATGTCCTGCTGTTATTTTTTTGCCATGTGTTCATGTTGTTTCAGAGAGATCTATGCCCATTTTGAGCATGATCGGTAAGAGTGTTTTGAGCATATGGTATTGCTCTATCCATCCATGCCTTTGTTTGTAATTATGGAGTGCCATAGCTTGAGTCAATCGAGCTCTACTTTTGCAATAAAATGTTGCTGGCAGATTGTTTACATGTTATTCGATTTTGCCAAGCTTGTTGTAGTTGATCCTTGCATGCTATGATGTTGGTCTTACCATGTATAATTCTTATGCCATGTTTTCTTGATGTATGTATGCTTAGTTTATCATGCAATGCTCTATAGTGAGTGCATCGAGCTCACGAACATGCCTACTTGTTATCTGTTTTTGACATGTCCAGTTTTCTGCTAAGTCTGAAACCTGTAACGAAACTTTCTTAATTGACATGGGTGTAATCATATTTTCTGATCCTTTTTGGCTTATGGTGAGTAAGGGATTTTTGTCAAGTGCATTGAGTAGATTTATGCCATGCCTTATTTTGCCATGTCCTGTTCCTGTAGCATGTTGTTTTGTTGCTCTCAACATGTCATCCTGATGTTAATTTCTGGCATGTTGATATTTTCACTAAGTCTGTGAACCTGTTATCCTTTGCACTTTTGCCATGCTTGTTTGAACCTTTTGTGGTGTGATTTATCCGTAGCTCAGTGTTCATGTTTTGTCAAGCATATTGAGTTGATTACTGTCATATGCTTTGTTGATATGTTGGGTTGCAGTAGCTTAATTTCTTGTTGCTTGCTAAGTAGCATCATGCTGTTAATGGCAGATTATTGTCATTCTTGTATTGCTCGTCATTTGCAAACCGTGCATCCGATTCCGGTGATCTTTATATCGATTTCAACCGAAATCACCTCACCTATCCAGTGGCATACTTGGTTTGCCAAGATTATGCCTTGTTCATCCTTTTCCTTCCGGAGCACGCATAAGCATTGCATATCACATCTCACATATCATGCCATGTTTTGCATCATGTTGGGTGTGCATTGCATCGTGATTGATGTTTGTCCCCTTTGCTTGTGTTCTTGTTGTGGGTAGAGCTGGGAGACGAGTACGTGAACGAGGAACCTGTTGAGAACGCTTTCGAGGACCAAGCTTTCGTCAACTCTGAGAACCTTACAGGCAAGATGACCATACCCTCGAAATCACTTCTATCTTTGCTTGCTAGATGCTCGCTCTTTTGCTATGCCTATGCTGCGATACCTACCACTTGCTATATCATGCCTCCTATATTGCCATGTCAGCCCCTAACCATCCATGTCCTCGCAAACCGTTGATTGGCTATGTTACCGCTTTGCTCAGCCCCTCTTATAGCGTTGCTAGTTGCAGGTGAAGATGAAGTTTGTTCCTTGTTGGAACATGGACTTGTTGTTCCTTTTTGGAACATGTTTTACTTGTTGGGATATCACAATACCTCTTATTTATTTAATGCATCTATATACTTGGTAAAGGGTGGAAGGCTCGGCCTTTTGCCTGGTGTTTTGTTCCACTCTTGCCACCCTAGTTTCCGTCATACCGGTGTTATGTTCCCGGATTTTGCGTTCCTTACACGGTTGGGTGATTTATGGGACCACCTTGACAGTTCGCTTTGAATAATACTTTTCCAGCAAGGCCCAACATTGGTTTTACCATTTGCCACCTAAGCCTTTTTCCCTTGGGTTCTGCAGACTCAAGGGTCATCTTTATTTTAACCCCCCGGGCCAGTTCTCCTTCGATTGCTGGTCCAAACTAGAGCCCTTTGCAGCGCCACCTCGGGGCAACTCGAGGGATGGTTTTTAGTTGTATGGAGTGTTCATCCGGATGTGCCCTGAGACCGAGATATGTGCAGCTCCTATCAGGATTTGTCGGCACAACCGGGCGGCTTTGCTGGACTTGTTTTATTGCTGTCGAAATGTCTTGTAGTCCGGGATTCCAAGATTGATCGGGTCTTCCCGGTAGAAGGAATATCCTTCGTTGACCGTGAGATCTTATAATGGGCTAAGTTGGGACACCCCTGCAGGGTATTATCTTTCGAAAGCCGTGCCCGCGGTTATGAGGCAGATGGGAATTTGTTGATGTCCGGTTGTAGAAAACCCGAAGTTGATCTTAACTAAAATACACCTACCGCGTGTGTAACTGTGATGGTCTCTTCTCGGCGGGGTCCGGGAAGTGAACACGGTTGTTGGAGTTATGTTTGACGTAGGTTGTTCTAGGATCACTTCTTGATCACTTCTAGCTTCACGACCATGCTTTGCTTTCTCTTCTCGCTCTCTTTTGCGTTGTAGCCACCATATATGCTAGTCGTTTGCTGCAGCTCCACCTCACAATCCTTTCCTACCTATAAGCTTAAATAGTCTTGATCTCGCGGGTGTGAGATTGCTGAGTCCCCGTGACTCACAGATTCTACCAATACAGTTGCAGGTGCCAACGATGCCAGTGCAGATGACGCGACCGAGCTCACGTGGGAGTTCGATGAGGAACGTGGCCGTTACTATGTTTCTTTTCCAGATGATCAGTAGTGGAGCCCAGTTGGGGTGATCAGGGGATCTATGTAGCATTTGGGGTAGTCTTCTTTCATTTTGGTACCGTAGTCGGACCTTGAGTGTAATCGGGATGATGAATGTTTATTTATGTATTGTGTGAAGTGGCGACTGTAAGCGAACTATGTACCTCTTTCCCTTTATGTATTACATGGGTTGTGTGAAGATCACCTCACTTGCGACATTGCTTTCAATGCGGTTATGCCTCTAAGTCGTGCCTCGACACATGGGAGATATAGCCGCATCGAGGGCGTTACACGCGCCCCTTTTGAATGCCCTGGAATTGCGCTGGAAGAAATGCTTCCTTAGGCCACTGAGTGTGATACCTGCAGTATTGTGGAATACAGGTTTTAGTGTACCTAGTTGGCATTTTCATAACATCTTTGGCATGTTGTAACACCCTCGATGCGGCTATATCTCCCACGTGTCGAAGCACGACTTAGAGGCATAACCGCATTGAAAGGAATGTCGCAAGTGAGGTAATCTTCACACAACCCATGTAATACATAAGGGAAAAAGATACATAGTTGGCTTACAGTCGCCACTTCACACAATACATAAATAAACATCCATCATCCAGATTACACTCAAGGTCCGACTGCGGAACCAAAATGAAAGAAGACTACCCCAAATGCTACACGGATCCCCGAATCATCCCAACTGGGCTCCACTACTGATCATCAGGAAAAGGCACATAGTAACGACCACGTTCCTCGTTGAACTCCCACGTGAGCTCGGTTGCATCATCTGCACTGGCATCGTTGGCACCTGCAACTGTTTTGGTAGAATCTGTGAGTCACGGGGACTCAGCAATCTCACACCCGCGAGATCAAGACTATTTAAGCTTAAAGGTAGGATAAGGTAGTGAGGTGGAGCTGCAACAAGCGACTAGCATATATGGTGGCTAACTTAGGCAAATGAGAGCGAGAAGAGAAGGCAAAAGCACGGTCAATGAACTATGATCAAGAAGTGATCCTAGAACAACCTACGTCAAGCATAACTCCAACACCGTGTTCACTTCCCGGACTCCGCCGAGAAGGGACCATCACGGTTACACATGCGGTTGATGTGTTTTAATTAAGGTCAACTTCGTGTTTTCTACAACCGGACATTAACAAATTCCCATCTGCCTCATAACCGCGGGCACGGCTTTCGAAAGATAATACCCTGCAGGGGTGTCCCAACTTAGCCCATTATAATCTCACACGGTCAATGAAGGATATTCCTTCTACCGGGAAGACCCAATCAGTCTCGGAATCCCGGACTACAAGACATTTCGACAATGGTAAAACAAGACCAGCAAAGCCGCCCGAATGTGCCGACAAATCCCGATAGGAGCTGCACATATCTCGTTCTCAGGGCACACTGGATTGAGCAAGACGTCGGGTTGGCATAGACCCTAATTGCCCAGGGGGCGCCGGACATCGCTCAAGTTGGACCAGCAATCGAAGGAGAACTTGCCCGGGGGGTTAAAATAAAGATGACCCTCGGGCTCGCGAAAACCCGGGGGAAAAAGGCTTAGGTGGCAAATGGTAAAACCAAAGTTGGGCCTTCCTGGAGGAGTCTTATTCAAAGCGAACTGTCAAGGGGGTCCCATAAATCACCCAACCGTGTAAGGAACGCAAAATCAAGGAACATAACACCGGTTTAACGGAAACTAGGGTGGCAAGAGTGGAACAAAACACCAGGCATAAGGCCGAGCCTTCCACACTTTACCAAGTATATAGATTCATTAATTAAAATAAGAGATATTGTGATATCCCAAAATAATCGTGTTCCAACATGGAACAAACTTCACCTTCACCTGCAACTAGCAACGCTATAAGAGGGGCTGAGCAAAGCGGTAACATAGCCAATCAACGGTTTGCTAGGAAAGGATGGTTAGAGGTTTGACATGGCAAAATGGGTTGCATGATATAGCAAGTGGTAGGTATCGCAGCATAGGCATAGCAAAAGAGCGAGCATCTAGCAAGAAAAGATAGAAGTGATTTCGAGGGTATGGTCATCTTGCCTGCAAAGTTCTCAGGGTTGTCGAAAGCTTGCTCCTCGTAAGTGTTCTCAACAGGTTCCTCGTTCACGTACTTGTCTCCCGGCTCTACCCAAAGCAAGAACACAAGCAAAGGGGACAACCATCAATCACGATGCAATGCGCAAGCAACATGATGCAAAGCATGGCATGATATGCGACATGTGGTATGCAATGCATATGCGTGCGCGGGAGGAAAAAAGATGAACAAGGCATAATCGATATAAAGATCACCGGAATCGGATGCACAGTTTGTAAATGACAAGCAAACCAAGAATGGCATATTTCTGCGATTAACAGCATGATGCTACATAGCAAGCAACAAGAATTTAAGCTACTGCACCCAAACGTACCAACAAAGCATATCAAAGTGAACTACTCAAGATGCTTGACAAAAGATGAACAATGGGCTACGGCAAAATCATACCACAACAGGTTCAAACAAGCATGGCAAAAGTGCAAAATATATCAGCTTCACAGTCTTGGTGAAAATACTATCATGCCAGAAATTAACATCAGGAAGCCATGTTTATAGCAAGGAAACACCCTGCTACGGGATCAGGACATAGTAAAATATGGCATGACATGAATATATTCAAAGCAGTTAACAAAAATCCCATACTGACCGTAAGCGAAAAAGGACAATAAAATATAATAGCACCCATGTCAATTAAGCAAGTTTCGTTATAGTTTTCAGACACTGCAGAAAACTGGACATGACAAAAACAGATAACAAGTAGGCATGTTTACGAGCTCGATGCACTCACTACAAAGCATTGCATGATAAACTAAGCATACATACATCAAGAAGACATGGCATAGAAGCTAGACATGGAAAGAATAACATCATAGCATGCAAGGATCAACCACAACAAGCTTGGCAAAATTGAATAACATGTAAACAATCTGCCAGGAATATTTTATAGCAAAAGTAGAGCTCGATTGACTCAAGCTATGGCACCCCATAATTACAAATAAAAGCATGGATGGATAGTGAACATCCATATGTCCCAAACACCCTTACTGATCATGCTCAAAATGGGCATAGATCTCTCTGAAACAACATGAACACATGGCATAAAAATAACAGCAGGACATGACTTAGCGAAATTACTAAGTCCCTGAAATTAGCAACAATATGATCCCTAGTTTGCATGCTTGTGCTAGTCACCACATATATCACAAAATTACAAGGCATACACCCCAGTAAATATGGCATGGCATGTTACAAAACACATGTAGGACTCAAGTTCATAGGGTGCATGCATCAATCATGGCAAAAATGGCAAAAGTGCATGTTCTGATAATAATCTGGAACTAACATCACATAGCCCTCTTCTAACAGCATTTCGGGCATCAAGATGAGCTCAAATGAAAATGATGCAATGATATGAAATGATGTACTCATCAACACAAACAATTTGACATATTATACGCGTGAAACAGAGCAGTATGCAGTAAGTTATGATGTGATGAACATGCAACAAAATACTGCCAGAAAATGACTTGAGTGGATTTCGGGGTCAACCTCCACACAGATCTAGGGTTCGACCGGATCGAGGCCACCGGAGCTGCTCGCCGGAGAGGCGCCGGAGAGGAGGAAGAAGGGCCGGGGAAGACGCTCCCGACCGGATCCGGGCCGGAGGAGGCCGGGGCGCGCGGTGGAGGTCGGCGGGGCCGGGGACGGCGAGGCGGCGGAGGCGCGCGGCGCCTCGGGCGGCGCGGAGGCGGCCGGCGAGGGGCTCGGGCGGCGGAGCCGCGGCGGCGGTCGCTGGGCGCGGACGGGGCCTCCAGGCGGCGGGGCGACGAACGGGCTCGGCGGGGGGGGGGGGGGGGGGGGGGGGCGGGCCTCGGCGGCGGCGGCGGCGGCGCGCCACGTGGCGGCCTCCCGTTGGCTGCGGCGGCAGCAGGCGGACGCGCCCGACCGGACCGGACGTGTCCGGCGGCGCGGGGTGGACGAAGGCTAGGGTTAGGGT
The DNA here is from genome assembly GCA_032464435.1 of Aegilops umbellulata. Lineage (NCBI taxonomy): Eukaryota > Viridiplantae > Streptophyta > Magnoliopsida > Poales > Poaceae > Aegilops > Aegilops umbellulata. The sequence continues at coordinate 349,975,842 of CP136056.1, forward strand.
GGAAGGAGACCCGGGATTTGGAAATGGGGGGGGGTCTTTAAATAGAGGTAGAGGAGGCTAGGGAGCTCCAAATTGAGCAAGGTTTTCGGCCACGCGATCGTGATCGAACGGCCTAGATGATGAGACAGGTTTAGGTGGGTTTTGGGCCACTTTGGAGAGATGTTGGGATGCAACACACACGAGGCCTTTTCGGTCCCTCGGTTAACCCTTGGGGTATCAAACGAAGTCCAAAAGGTATGAAACTTGACAGGCGGTCTACCGGTAGTAACCCAAGGCCACATGGCAAGTCTCGGTCCAATCCGGAAATGTTTAATACCTGCTCACGGAAAATGGTAAAAGGGGACGCCGGGGAACATAGGAGCGCCGGATTGCAAAACGGACAACGGGGAAAATGCTCGGATTCATGAAACGAACACGTATGCGAATGCGATGCACATAATGACATGATAAGAAATGCATGACATGAACAAAATACAAAAAGAAGGAAAACCCAACCACGAGTGAATATCATATCACATAGCCGGAAATGGCAAGAGTTGGAGTCACAAATATGGCAAGTTACATCCGGGGTGTTACAACACTCCACCACTACGAGAGGATCTCGTCCCGAGATATAGGACTGAAAGAACTCCAGATATTCGGAACGGAGGTGGTCCTCGCGTTCCCAGGTGGCTTCTTGGTCTGAATGGTGTCACCACTTCACTTTCAGAAATTTAATAGACTTGTTGCGAGTGTTGCGCTCAGTTTCTTCAAGAATAGCAACGGAATGCGCATGATAGGACAAATCTTCTTGAAGATCAATCTCTTCGAAGTTGATGGTGTGCTCAGGCATCTTGAAGCACTTGCGAAGCTGTGACACGTGGAACACATCGTGCACATTTGCAAAGTTGGAGGGAAGCTCATGATGATAGGCGAGGTCGCCTCTTTTGCCGATGATCTTGAAAGGACCCACGTATCTCGGGGCAAGTTTCCCTTTGATACCGAAGCGACGAGTGCCTTTCATTGGAGAGACGTGGAGGTAGACATGATCTCCGATCTCGAATGCCAAATCATGGTGTTTGCTATCTGTAACGCCCTCGATGCGGCTATAACTCCCACGCGTCGAAGCACGGCTTAGAGGCATAACCGCATTGAAAGCAATGTCGCAAGTGAGGTAATCTTCACACAACCCATGTAATACATAAGGGAAAGAGATACATAGTTGGCTTACAATCGCCACTTCACACAATACATAAATAAACATCCATCATCCAGATTACACTCAAGGTCCGACTATGGAACCAAAATAAAAGAAGACTACCCCAAATGCTACACAGATCCCCGAATGATCCCAACTGGGCTCCACTACTGATCATCAGGAAAAGACACATAGTAACAACCACGTTCCTCGTCGAACTCCCACTTGAGCTCGGTTGCGTCATCTGCACTGGCATCATCGGCACCTGCAACTGTTGTGATAGTATTTGGTGACTCACGAGGACTCAGCAATCTCACACCCGCGAGATCAAGACTATTTAAGCTTATAGGAAGGATGGGGTTGTGAGGTGGAGCTGCAGCAAGCGACTAGCATATATGGTGGCTAACATACGCAAAAGAGAGCGATAAGAGATGCAAAGCACGGTCGTGAAGCTAGAAGTGATCAAGAAGTGATCCTGAAACTACTTACGTCAACCATAACTCCAACACCGTGTTCACTTCCCGGACTCCGCCGAGAAGAGACCATCATGGTTACACACGCGGTTGATGTGTTTTAATTAAAGTCAACTTCGGGTTTTCTACAACCGGACATTAACAAATTCCCATCTGCCTCATAACCGCGGGCACGGCTTTCGAAAGATAATACCCTGCAGGGGTGTCCCAACTTAGCCCATTATAAGCTCTCACGGTCAACGAAGGATATTCCTTCTACCGGGAAGACCCGCTCAGTCTCGGAATCCCGGACTACAAGACATTTCGACAGTAATAAAACAAGTCCAGCAAAGCCGCCCGATTGTGCTGACAAATCCTGATAGGAGCTGCACATATCTTGGTCTCAGGACACATCCGGATTGTCCAAACTTCCGGTAGGCCAGTCCAGAGTTGCCCCTGGTGGCCACCGGCGGCTAACAGTTTGGACGAACACTCGAAGGAGCACTGGCCCGGGGGGTTAAAATAAAGATGACCCTTGAGTCCACGGAACCCAAGGGAAAAATGCTTAGGTGGCAAATGGTAAAACCAAAGTTGGGCCTTGCTGGAAGAGTCTTATTCAAAGCGAACTATCAAGGGGGTCCCATAAATCACCCAACCGTGTAAGGAACGCAAAATCAAGGAACATAACACCGGCATGACGGAAACTAGGGTGTCAAGAGTAGAACAAAACACCAGGCATAAGGCCGAGCCTTCCACCCTTTACCAAGTATATAGGTGCATTAATTAAATAAGATATATTGTGTTATCCCAACATAATCATGTTCCAACATGGAACAAACTTCATCTTCACCTGCAACTAGCAACGCTATAAGAGGGGCTGAGCAAAGCGGTAACATAGCCAAACAACGGTTTGCTAGGACATGGATGGTTAGAGGCTGACATGGCAATATGGGTGGCATGATATAGCAAGTGGTAGGTATCGCAGCATAGGCATAGAAAAAGAGCGAGCATCTAGCAAGCAAAGATAGAAGTGATTTCGAGGGTATGGTCATCTTGCCTGCAAAGTTCTCAGGGTTGTCGAAAGCTTGATCCTCGTAAGTGTTCTCAACAGGTTCCTCATTCACGTACTCGTCTCCCGCCTCTACCCAAAGCAAGAACACAAGCAAAGGGAACAACCATCAATCATGATGCAAAGCGCAAGCAACATGAAGCAAAACATGGCATGACATGCGAGATGTGGTATGCAATGCATATGCGTGCTCCGGAAGGAAAAAGACGAACCAGGCATAATCTTGGCAAACCCAGTATGCCACTGGACAGGTGAGATGATTTCGGTTGAGATTGATATAAAGATCACCGGAATCGGATGCACGGTTTGCAAATGACAAGCAAATCAAGAATGACAAGATTCTGCCATTAACAGCATGATGCTACTTAGCAAGCAACAAGAAATTAAGCTACTGCACCCAAACGTACCAAAAAAGCATATGACAGAGATCTACTCAAGATGATTGATAAAAGATGAACACTGAGCTACGGCTAAATCATAACACAACAGATTAAAACAAGCATGGCAAAAGTGCAAAATATAACAGCTTCATAGACTGTGAAAATAACATGCCAGAAATTAACATCAGGAAGACATGTTTATAGCAAGCAAACAACCCGCTACAAGAACAGGACGTAGCAAAATATGGCATGGCATGAATCTACTCAAAGAATTGAACAAAAGTCCCTTACTGACCATAAGCCAAAAGGGATCAAAAATATAATAACACCCATGTCAATTAAGCAAGTTTCGTTACAGTTTTCAGACAAGAAAACTGGACATGTCAAAAACAGATAACAAGTAGGCATGTTTACGAGCTCGATGCACTCACTACAGAGCATTGCATGATAAACTAAGCATACAACCATCAAGAAGACAAGGCATAGAAGCTAGACATGGCAAGAATAACATCATAGCATGCAAGAATCAACTACAACAAGCTTGAAAAATCGAATAACATGTAAACAATCTGCCAGAAACATTTTATAGCAAAAGTAGAGCTCGATTGACTCAAGCTATGGCACTCCATAATTACAAACAAAAGCATGGATGGATAGAGAATATCCATATGTTCAAAACGCCCTTACTGATCATGCTCAAAATAGGCATTGATCTCTCTGGAACAACATGAACACATGGCATAAAAATAACAGCAGGGCATGACTTAGTGAAATTACTTAGTCTCTGAAATCAGCAACATTATGATCCCTAGTTTGCAAGCTTGTGCTAGTCACCACAGAGATCACAAAAATACATGGCATACACCCCTGTAAAGATGGCATGGCATATTACAAAACACATGTAGGACTCTACTTCATAGGGTGCACACATCAATCATGGCAAAAATGACAAAAGTGCAAGTACTGAAACATATCTGAAACTAACATCACATAGCCCTCTTCCAACAGCTTTTCGGGCATCAATATGAGCTCAAATGAAAATTATGCAATGAGAAGAAATGATTTACTCATCGAGACGAACAATACGATATGCTATACGCCCAAAACGGAGCAACGGGTGCAAAGTTATGATGCGATGAACATGCAACAAATAAATCTGCAGGAAAAAGACAGGCGATTTCGACCAAGGGTTCGTCGGAGCGGAAGCCGAGGTGGCGGCGGATCTCGCCGGAGAGGCGCCGGAGAGGACGTTCCCGACCGGATCCGACCGGATCCGGGCCGGAGGAGGGGCGCGGCGGCGAGGGGCGACGCGGCAGGGCGCGGGAGGCGGCGGCGGCCGCGGTTGACGGCGCCGGCGATGGAGGGTGGCGGCGGCGCGCCGGAGGACGGCGTGGGCACGCGCGGCGGCAGAGGTCGGTGGCGGCGCGGGCGGCGGAGGTCGCGCGGGAGGCGCGGGCGACGGCGACCGGGCTCGCGGGCCGGCGGCGGCGGGCGCCACGTGGTGATGCAGGATTGGCTCGGGCGGCGGCGGCGATTTGTCCGGCGCGGACCGGATGTGTCCGGCGCGCGGAGAGGAAGCGGGACTAGGGTTTAGGGGTGGAATGATCCGAAATTTTGGAGGGGATGTGTTTTTATAGGTAGGAGGGGCTAGGAGGCTCCAAATTGAGCACGGTTTTCGGCCACGCGATCGTGATCGAACGGCGATGGACATGGGAGTGACTTAGATGGGTTATTGGCCTGTTTTGGAGGGGTTTTGGGCTGCAACACACACGAGGCCTATTCAGTCCCTCGGTTAACCGTTGGAGTATCAAACAAAGTCCAAATGATACGAAACTTGACAGGCGGTCTACCGGTAGTAACCCAAGGCCACATGTCAAGCCTCGGTCCATTCCGAGAAAGTTTAATACCCGTTCATGGACAAATGTAAAAGAGGACGCCGGAGAACATAGGAGCGCCGGATTGCAAAACGGACAACGGGGAAAAAACTCGGATTCATGAGATGAACAATTATGTGAATGCGATGCACATGACGACATGATATGAAATGCATGACATGAACAAAATGCAAAACAAAAGACAAAACCCAACCACGAAGGAAATAAAATATCGCATCTCCGGAAAAGGCAAGAGTTAGAGTTACGAATATGGAAAGTTACATCCGGGGTGTTACAACACTCCACCACTACGAGAGGATCTCGTCCCGAGATCTAGGACGGCACCGGAGAGAAACGGAAGAGGAAGAGAAGAGGTAACACTAAGTTGCTTCTTTGACAAACGAGTGAAACCAAAGAACCTTGTGATGTTGAGAAAAATGAAAGAAATAAAACAATGAAGATGAACAAAGCTGAAAACACTCCGTTAGAAAAAAGGAACAAGTGATACGACGGGAACCAAGAGGTTTAGTGATAAGATAGATATTGAAACCACTCCGGTTAAAACAAGATAGAGAAGGAATAAGGATGATAAAATTCGGACAACACTCCGACTGTAAATGGAAGGAATTGAACATGAACTTGACAAGATGAGAGGGTACTTGATGAAATCAACAACACACTGCCTCTGGAACTATTGAAAGAATGGCACAAGGGGTAACAAAGATTTCAGACATCACTCGGGTTGAGAAGGGAGGCAAAACTTGATAAGATGAGAGAAACTTGAAGAGAAGACACAACGCTCCGGTTAAATGGATAAGCACGAAAAAGAACATGATCTTTACAAAACGAGGTGATGGGTGAAGAGAGCAACATCACAATGCCTCCGGAAAAAATGAAAGAATGGAATGGAAGGAATGGATATAAGCTAGATCGTCGGAATAAGAGAACGGAGAAGGAAATGATAACTTCTACCACAATTGAATTTGAAAAGCATCCTGACAAGAGGGATTGAACGGAGTTGTTGGAAAACCCACAACGAAAAGAATAAGCTTGCAGTGGACTTATGGAAAACTTCTCAAAACTATGAGGTGAAATTCTGCCACTAAGGGAAACAACAGATTGGATTGATATCAACAAGGAGATGAAAACTTCTTCACCAAGATGAGAAAGAGAAAATTGGATCTTTCATAAACACCACAAATAGCTACATTCCTTAGGGAAGGCTATAGGTGAAATATAACCCAATAAAACTCCAACAAAAGATTGATTGGTTGAAAAGATCTCTTGAACGGAGAGAAAATGATGGATTTAAATATCTCACTCTTGACAATCATGTGAATCATGAAGCATCAAGGGAAATTGTGAAGAATGACATAACACCACCTCAAAAGATAAGGTCGAAAGAATTGCACTTCGGAATGCAAGATGAAGAATGCTTGAGCTCCTCAAAACAAAATATGTGTTGAGCACCATGTTTATTTTCAAGTATGGCTTGACGGATCTTAACTCCGAGAGAAATCTTGATGAACAAATGAAGAATGAAAAGAATCCTTGACAAACCACCATGTAAAGCCTCCATGAAGAACTCCGGTAATGAAAGGATGATAAAAAGAAAGGAAGATGAAAAGAACTTTGGGAGAAGCCTTGAAATGATTAGATGAAGCTTTGAAATGATGTAATTTAAATAACTTGGAGCTCCGGAAAGAAAAAAATGAACAAATGAGATCAAGAATTTTGATTATCTCCGGAATAAGGAATTAATCACTTGGGTGAAACATGAATAAGAATTATGTTATGCGTATCCTTCACCAATTTAAATTGATGACAAGCAACGGATTTGGCATACTACTTATTCTCGTAGAAAAGATTAAGAGAGATATAGCGCAAAACTTGGGAAGGTCTTCAACGAACCACCGATAGGATTGGAAAAACGGATGAATCTATATGATAACGAAGGAAGAGAACTCTTGAACGAACCACCGATAGAATTGAAAATGAACGAAGAAAAGATAAAGAAACACCGGGACGAATTAGAAAATGAACGAAGATACTTGAGAGAATTTAGATACAAGTGAACGCAGAGATCCCGAGCTGATTATATAATACTTGAATGATGCACCGGTAAGATTTGGAGAACGAGAGCTGAAAGCTCGAATGAATAATTCTGAGATGATGGGCTCCGGAGAATCAAACTGAAAAGACTTCTGAAGTGCTCCGGATGGGTGAAAAGAATTCTCACAATCGAAAAAAATTATGAGAGGATGGCGACAAGCTAGAACAATGAATCTTTGGAAGAACGGGTAAGGATATAAGAGGAATTCTTCTTTGGTCTTCAAAATCCGAGAATGACGACGAGAAACACGACCATGATTTGTTGAGGCACTCCGGAACAATGAAGAATAGAAAAATTGAATTAACGATGAAAAAAATTGAAAGATCTTGGAGAAAGACATTTGACTGACGAGAATTCATTCTTACGTCAAACTTTGAAAAGAATTTAGAAGCTTCGGGAAAATTAGAAGAGTCAGGTAAGATCCTGCAAAAAGACTTGTGGGTTAGGGCCCACTCAAAAGAAAACACCTTCGAACGATTGCTTGAAAGGAGAGATTGCATCGGTTGAATTAAATGGCTTGAATGAAATAGCATCCTCGAAAGAACTTGAGTGAATTTAGAATGGAAACTTGAATCTTCTGAGATATCTTCATCACTCCGGAACAATTCAATAGCGAGAAGTGGATGATTAAGAGGTGCACCGGCATAACAAAGCATTTGAAACGAGAAAAGGAATACGATCAACACTGAAAGCTTGAATTTGATCCACCAGAGAAGAAAATGAGAATGAAGACGGATGAACTTGAACCTCCTAAGCATCTTCATGAGAATCACCGGCTAAGAACATTGACGGAAAAGAATGGAGAGCCTTCCCATCAATAAAAATGATACTTGATTAAGAAATCTGAATCCTTGAAGAAAAAGGGTGGGAGGGTGGGAAAACAAAGGCAACTTGGGTCGGATGAAACGAACACCGTTGAGAAAAACTGAGGGATGATCTTGCGAATGTTGAAATGATCGGATCCACTTGAAGAGAAGCACACCAGTTGGAAAGGATTAAAAGACAACCTTGATGAACAAGAAGGATTAGCATCCACATAGAAATATGAGAACACCGCTTAGGAAAGGTAAGGAATCAACACTTGGCATTGAAGCAACTCGAATACCACAAAACAAAACAAAAACAAAGGATTTGGCTTGCAGAATAAGCCGGAAACAAACATATGATAGATCCCATATCATATCATGTGTCTGTTAGAAAGATATTCTAGGAGCTACTTGAATTCCCACCTATAAACTACCGAAACTTTCTTGTTATGCAATCAGGTGTAGGGGATACAGGGGACACAAAATATATCACCCAAACTAACAATACCTAGATCCAGCTGTATCCATCCTTCAACACATAACCAAGAAACCTTCGGAAATCGTCTACCTCAACCTTCGAAAAGCATCCGTTATATGAGTTATGGCAATACTCCCGCACTCACCTCAGTACTGGGCTATCAGGGTTATCTCACCAACAATTGTACAAAAGAGATTTTCGATGTCGGCGTACTAACTCAGGTATTCCAGAACCGCAACGATAAAATTATGACGACAACACCTCGGAGATCAACACCCCGGGACACCTCCACTAAACCCCTGCTGACAGGAGGCACCAAGACAATGTTGTCATCACAAAACCATCGGAACGATTCTAAGATACCCGCGTGATCCTAAAAAAAATTTAGTGAAATTTTAGAAGAGAAGAGTCAAAACTCTATGTCAGGATGCCTTACCAGAGCGATGAGGAGACTGGGAAGTAAAAAGAATTCCTAAACTCTCCGATATATATAATCCTAAGACTCAAAACATTTTTCTGGACACAACTCAGCCGCTAAAAACGATCAATCAGTGGGGGTTCCTAAGGTCGGGGAAGGCTCTGATTACCAACTTGTAACGCCCTCGATGCGGCTATATCTCCCACGTGTCGAAGCACGGCTTAGAGGCATAACCGCATTGAAAGCAATGTCGCAAGTGAGGTAATCTTCACACAACCCATGTAATACATAAGGGAAAGAGATACATAGTTGGCTTACAATCGCCACTTCACACAATACATAAATAAACATCCATCATCCAGATTACACTCAAGGTCTGACTACGGAACCAAAATAAAAGAAGACTACCCCAAATGCTACACAGATCCCCGAATCATCCCAACTGGGCTCCACTACTGATCATCAGGAAAAGACACATAGTAACGACCACGTTCCTCGTCGAACTCCCACTTGAGCTCGGTTGCGTCATCTGCACTGGCATCGTCGGCACCTACAACTGTTGTGATAGTATCTGGTGAGTCACGAGGACTCAGCAATCTCACACCCGCGAGATCAAGACTATTTAAGCTTATAGGAAGGATGGGGTTGTGAGGTGGAGCTGCAGCAAGCGACTGGCATATATGGTGGCTAACATACGCAAAAGAGAGCGAGAAGAGATGCAAAGCATGGTCATGAAGCTAGAAGTGATCCTGAAACTACTTACGTCAACCATAACTCCAACACCATGTTCACTTCCCGGACTCCGCCGAGAAGAGACCATCACGGTTACACACGCGGTTGATGTGTTTTAATTAAAGTCAACTTCGGGTTTTCTACAACCGGACATTAACAAATTCCCATCTGCCTCATAACCGCGGGCACGGCTTTCGAAAGTTAATACCCTGCAGGGGTGTCCCAACTTAGCCCATTATAAGCTCTCACAGTCAATGAAGGATATTCCTTCTACCGGGAAGACCCGATCAGTCTCGGAATCCCGGACTACAAGACATTTCGACAGTAATAAAACAAGTCCAGCAAAGCCGCCCGATTGTGCCGACAAATCCTGATAGGAGCTGCACATATCTCGGTCTCAGGGCACATCTGGATTGTCCAAACTTCCGGTAGGCCAGTCCAGTGTTGCCCCTGGCGGCCGCCGGCGGCTGACAGTTTGGACCAACACTCGAAGGAGCACTGGCCCAGGGGGTTAAAATAAAGATGACCCTTGAGTCCGCGGAACCCAAGGGAAAAAGGCTTAGGTGGCAAATGGTAAAACCAAAGTTGGGCCTTGCTGGAAGAGTCTTATTCAAAGCGAACTGTCAAGGGGGTCCCATAAATCACCCAACCGTGTAAGGAACGCAAAATCAAGGAACATAACACAGGTATGACGGAAACTAGGGTGGCAAGAGTGGAACAAAACACCAGGCATAAGGCCGAGCCTTCCACCCTTTACCAAGTATATAGGTGCATTAATTAAATAAGATATATTGTGATATCCCAACATAATCATGTTCCAACATGGAACAAACTTCATCTTCACCTGCAACTAGCAACGCTATAAGAGGGGCTGAGCAAAGCGGTAACATAGCCAAACAACGGTTTGCTAGGACATGGATGGTTAGAGGCTGACATGGCAATATGGGTGGCATGATATAGAAAGTGGTAGGTATCGCAACATAGGCATAGCAAAAGAGCGAGCATCTAGCAAGCAAAGATAGAAGTGATTTCGAGGGTATGGTCATCTTGCCTGCAAAGTTCTCAGGGTTGTCGAAAGCTTGATCCTCGTAAGTGTTCTCAACAGGTTCCTCGTTCACGTACTCGTCTCCCGGCTCTACCCAAAGCAAGAACACAAGCAAAGGGAACAACCATCAATCACGATGCAATGCGCAAGCAACATGAAGCAAAACATGGCATGACATGCGAGTTGTGGTATGCAATGCATATGCGTGCTCCGGAAGGAACAAGATGAACCAGGCATAATCTTGGCAAACCCAGTATGCCACTGGAAAGGTGAGATTATTTCGGTTGAAATCGATATAAAGATCACGGGAATCGGATGCACGGTTTTCAAATGACAAGCAAAACAAGAATGACAAGATTCTGCCATTAACAGCATGATGCTACTTAGCAGGCAACAAGAAATTAAGCTACTGCACCCAAACGTACCAACAAAGCATATGACACAGATCTACTCAAGAAGATTGATAAAAGATGAACACTCAGCTACGGCTAAATCATAACACAACAGATTCAAACAAGCATGGCAAAAGTGCAAAATATAACAGGTTCACAGACTTGGTGAAAGTAACAACATGCCAGAAATTAACATCAGGAAGACATGTTTATAGCAAGCAAACAATCCGCTACAAGAACAGGACATAGAAAAATATGGCATGGAAGGCAGCTACTCAAAGAATTGAACAAAAGTCCCTTACTGACCATAAGCCAAACGGGATCATAAAATATAATAACACCCGTGTCAATTAAGCAAGTTTCGTTACAGTTTTCAGACTTAGCAGAAAACTGGACATGTCAAAAACAGATAACAAGTAGGCATGTTTACGTGCTCGATGCACTGACTACAGAGCATTGCATGATAAACTAAGCATACAACCATCAAGAAGACATGGCATAGAAGCTATACATGGCAAGAATAACATCATAGCATGCAAGGATGAACTACAACAAGCTTGGCAAAATCGAATAACATGTAAACAATCTGCCAGGAACATTTTATAGCAAAAGTAGAGCTCGATTGACTCAAGCTATGGCACTCCATAATTACAAACAAAAGCATGGACCGATAGTGAACATCCATATGTTCAAAACACCCTTACTGATCATGCTCAAAATAGGCATAGATCTCTCTAGAACAACATGAACACATGGCACAGAAATAACAGCAGGGCATGACTTAGTGAAATTACTAAGTCTCTGAAATCAGCAACATTATGATCCCTAGTTTGCATGCTTGTCCTAGTCACCACAGAGATCAAAAAAATACATGGCATACACCACTGTAAAGATGGCATGGCATATTACAAAACACATGTAGGACTCTACTTCATAGGGTGCACACATCCATCATGGCAAAAATGACAAAAGTGCAAGTACTGAAATAGATCTGAAACTAACATCACATAGCCCTATTCCAACAACATTTAGGGCATCAAGATGAGCTCAAATGAAAATGATGCAATGAGACGAAAGGATGTACTCATCGAGGCGAACAATAAGATATGCTATACGCCCAAGACGGAACCACGGGTGCAAAGTTATGACGCGATGAACATGCAACAAATAAATATGCAGGAAAAAGACCTGCGCGATTTCGACCAAGGGTTCGTCGGCGCGGAAGCCGAGGTGGCGGCAGATATCGCCGGAGAGGCGCCGGAGAGGACGTTACCGAGTGGATCCGACCGGATCCGGGCCGGAGGAGGGGCGCGGCGGAGAGGGGCGACGCGGCAGGGCGCGGGAGGCGGCGGCGGCCGCGGTTGACGGCGCCGGCGATGGAGGGCGGCGGCGGCGCGCCGGAGGACGGCGTGGGCGCGCGCGGCGGCGGAGGTCGGCGGCGGCGCGGGCGGCGGAGGTCGCGCGGGAGGCGCGGGCGACGGCGACCGGGCTCGCGGGCCGGCGGCGGCTGGCGGCGGCGGGCGCCACGTGGCGATGTGGGATTGGCTCGGGCGACGGCGGCGATTTGTCCGGCACGGACCGGACGTGTCCGGCGCGCGGAGAGGAAGCGGGACTAGGGTTTAGGGGTGGAATGATCCGAAATTTCGGAGGGGATGTGTTTTTATAGGTAGGAGGGGCTAGGAGGCTCCAAATTGAGCACGGTTTTCGGCCACGCGATCGTGATCGAACGGCGATGGACATGGGAGTGACTTAGATGGGTTATTGGCCTGTTTTGGAGGGGTTTTGGGCTGCAACACACACGAGGCCTATTCAGTCCCTCGGTTAACCGTTGGAGTATCAAACGAAGTCCAAATGATACGAAACTTGACAGGCGGTCTACCGGTAGTAACGCAAGGCCACATGTCAAGCCTCGATCCATTCCGAGAAAGTTTAATACCCGTTCACGGACAAATGTAAAAGAGGACGCCGGAGAACATAGGAGCGCCGGATTGCAAAACGGACAACGGGGAAAAAACTCGGATTCATGAGATGAACAAGTATGTGAATGCGATGCACATGACGACATGATATGAAATGCATGACATGAACAAAATGCAAAACAAAAGACAAAACCCAACCACGAAGGAAATAAAATATCGCATCTCCGGAAAAGGCAAGAGTTAGAGTTACGAATATGGAAAGTTACATCCGGGGTGTTACAACACTCCACCACTACGAGAGGATCTCGTCCCGAGATCTAGGACGGCACCGGAGAGAAACGGAAGAGGAAGAGAAGAGGTAACACTAAGTTGCTTCTTTGACAAACGAGTGAAACCAAAGAACCTTGTGATGTTGAGAAAAATGAAAGAAATAAAACAATGAAGATGAACAAAGCTAAAAACACTCCGTTAGAAAAAAGGAACAAGTGATACAACGGGAACCAAGAGGTTTAGTGATAAGATAGATATTGAAACCACTCCGGTTAAAACAAGATAGAGAAGGAATAAGGATGATAAAATTCGGACAGCACTCCGACTGTAAATGGAAGGAATTGAACATGAACTTGACAAGATGAGAGGGTACTTGATGAAATCAACAACACACTGCCTCTGGAACTATTGAAAGAATGGCACAAGGGGTAACAAAGATTTCAGACATCACTCGGGATGAGAAGGGAGGCAAAACTTGATAAGATGAGAGAAACTTGAAGAGAAGACAAAACGCTCCGGTTAAATGGATAAGCACAAAAAAGAACATGATCTTTACAAAACGAGGTGATGGGTGAAGAGAGCAACATCACAATGCCTCCGGAAAAAATGAAAGAATGGAATGGAAGGAATGGATATAAGCTAGATCGTCGGAATAAGAGAACGGAGAAGGAAATGATAACTTCTACCACAATTGAATTTGAAAAGCATCCTGACAAGAGGGATTGAACGGAGTTGTTGGAAAACCCACAACGAAAAGAATAAGCTTGCAGTGGACTTATGGAAAACTTCTCAAAACTATGAGGTGAAATTCTGCCACTAAGGGAAACAACATATTGGATTGATATCAACAAGGAGATGAAAACTTCTTCACCAAGATGAGAAAGAGAAAATTGGATCTTTCATAAACACCACAAATAGCTACATTCCTTAGGGAAGGCTATAGGTGAAATATGACCCAATAAAACTCCAACAAAAGATTGATTGGTTGAAAAGATCTCTTGAACGGAGAGAAAATGATGGATTTAAATATATCACTCTTGACAATCATGTGAATCATGAAGCATCAAGGGAAATTGTCAAGAATGAAATAACACCACCTCAAAAGATAAGGTCGAAAGAATTGCACGTCGGAATGCAAGATGAAGAATGCTTGAGCTCCTCAAAACAAAACATGTGTTGAGCACCATGTTTATTTTGAAGTATGGCTTGACGGATCTTAACTCCGAGAGAAATCTTGATGAACAAATGAAGAATGAAAAGAATCCTTGACAAACCACCATGTAAAGCCTCCATGAAGAACTCCGGTAATGAAAGGATGATAAAAAGAAAGGAAGATGAAAAGAACTTTGGGAGAAGCCTTGAAATGATTAGATGAAGCTTTGAAATGATGTAATTTAAATAACTTGGATCTCCGGAAAGAAAAAATGAACAAATGAGATCAAGAATTTTGATAATATCCGGAATAAGGAATTAATCACTTGGGTGAAACATGAATAAGAATTATGTTATGCGTATCCTTCACCAATTTAAATTGATGACAAGCAACGGATTTGGCATACTACTTATTCTCGTAGAAAAGATTAAGAGAGATATAGCGCAAAACTTGGGAAGGTCTTCAACGAACCACCGGTAGGATTGGAAAAACGGATGAATCTATATGATAACGAAGGAAGAGAACTCTTGAACGAACCACCGATAGAATTGAAAATGAACGAAGAAAAGATAAAGAAACACCGGGACGAATTAGAAAATGAACGAAGATACTTGAGAGAATTTAGATACAAGTGAACGCAGAGATCCCGAGCTGATTATATAATACTTGAATGATGCACCGGTAAGATTTGGAGAACGAGAGCTGAAAGCTCGAATGAATAATTCTGAGATGATGGGCTCCGGAGAATCAAACTGAAAAGACTTCTGAAGTGCTCCAGATGGGTGAAAAGAATTCTCACAATCGAAAAAAATTATGAGAGGATGGCGGCAAGCTAGAACAATGAATCTTTGGAAGAACGGGTAAGGATATAAGAGGAATTCTTCTTTGGTCTTCAAAATCCGAGAATGACGACGAGAAACACGACCATGATTTGCTGAGGCACTCCGGAACAATGAAGAATAGAAAAATTGAATTAACGATGAAAAAAATTGAAAGATCTTGGAGAAAGACATTTGACTGACGAGAATTCATTCTTACGTCAAACTTTGAAAAGAATTTAGAAGCTCCGGGAAAATTAGAAGAGTCAGGTAAGATCCTGCAAAAAGACTTGTGGGTTAGGGCCCACTCAAAAGAAAACACCTTCGAACGATTGCTTGAAAGGAGAGATTGCATCGGTTGAATTAAATGGCTTGAATGAAATAGCATCCTCGAAACAACTTCAGTGAATTTAGAATGGAAACTTGAATCTTCTGAGATATCTTCATCACTCCGGAACAATTCAATAGCGAGAAGTGGATGATTAAGAGGTGCACCGGCATAAGAAAGCATTTGAAACGAGAAAAGGAATACGATCAACACTGAAAGCTTGAATTTGATCCACCAGAGAAGAAAATGAGAATGAAGACGGATGAACTTGAACCTCCTAAGCATCTTCATGAGAATCACCGGCTAAGAACATTGACGGAAAAGAATGGAGAGCCTTCCCATCAATAAAAATGATACTTGATTAAGAAATCCGAATCCTTGAAGAAAAAGGGTGGGAGGGTGGGAAAACAAAGGCAACTTGGGTCGGATGAAACGAACACCGTTGAGAAAAACTGAGGGATGATCTTGCGAATGTTGAAATGATCGGATCCACTTGAAGAGAAGCACACCAATTGGAAAGGATTAAAAGACAACCTTGATGAACAAGAAGGATTAGCATCCACATAGAAATATGAGAACACCGCTTAGGAAAGGTAAGGAATCAACACTTGGCATTGAAGCAACTCGAATACCACAAAACAAAACAAAAACAAAGGATTTGGCTTGCAGAATAAGCCGGAAACAAACATATGATAGATCCCATATCATATCATGTGTCTGTTAGAAAGATATTCTAGGAGCTACTTGAATTCCCACCTATAAACTACCGAAACTTTCTGGTTATGCAATCAGGTGTAGGGGATACAGGGGACACAAAATATATCACCCAAACTAACAATACCTAGATCCAGCTGTATCCATCCTTCAACACATAACCAAGAAACCTTCGGAAATCGTCTACCTCAACCTTCGAAAAGCATCCGTTATACGAGTTATGGCAATACTCCCGCACTCACCTCAGTACTGGGCTATCAGGGTTATCTCACCAACAACTGTACAAAAGAGATTTTCGATGTCGGCGTACTAACTCAGGTATTCCAGAACCGCAACGATAAAATTATGACGACAACACCTCGGAGATCAACTCCCCGGGACACCTCCACTAAACCCCTGCTGACAGGAGGCACCAAGACAATGTTGTCATCACAAAACCATCGGAACGATTCTAAGATACCCGCGTGATCCTAAAAAAAATTTAGTGAAATTTTAGAAGAGAAGAGTCAAAACTCTACGTCAGGATGCCTTACCAGAGCGATGAGGAGACTGGGAAGTAAAAAGAATTCCTAAACTCTCCGATATATATAATCCTAAGACTCAAAACATTTTTCTGGACACAACTCGGCCGCTAAAAACGATCAATCAGTGGGGGCTCCTAAGGTCGGGGAAGGCTCTGATTACCAACTTGTAACGCCCTCGATGCGGCTATACCTCCCACGTGTCGAAGCACGGCTTAGAGGCATAACCGCATTGAAAGCAATGTCGCAAGTGAGGTAATCTTCACACAACCCATGTAATACATAAGGGAAAGAGATACATAGTTGGCTTACAATCGCCACTTCACACAATACATAAATAAACATCCATCATCCAGATTACACTCAAGGTCTGACTACGGAACCAAAATAAAAGAAGACTACCCCAAATGCTACACAGATCCCCGAATCATCCCAACTGGGCTCCACTACTGATCATTAGGAAAAGACACATAGTAACGACCACGTTCCTCGTCGAACTCCCACTTGAGCTCGGTTGCGTCATCTGCACTGGCATCGTCGGCACCTACAACTGTTGTGATAGTATCTGGTGAGTCACGAGGACTCAGCAATATCACACCCGCGAGATCAAGACTATTTAAGCTTATAGGAAAGATGGGGTTGTGAGGTGGAGCTGCAGCAAGCGACTGGCATATATGGTGGCTAACATACGCAAAAGAGAGCGAGAAGAGATGCAAAGCACGGTCATGAAGCTAGAAGTGATCCTGAAACTACTTACGTCAACCATAACTCCAACACCATGTTCACTTCCCGGACTCCGCCGAGAAGAGACCATCACGGTTACACACGCGGTTGATGTGTTTTAATTAAAGTCAACTTCGGGTTTTCTACAACCGGACATTAACAAATTCCCATCTGCCTCATAACCGCGGGCACGGCTTTCGAAAGTTAATACCCTGCAGGGGTGTCCCAACTTAGCCCATTATAAGCTCTCACAGTCAACGAAGGATATTCCTTCTACCGGGAAGACCCGATCAGTCTCGGAATCCCGGACTACAAGACATTTCGACAGTAATAAAACAAGTCCAGCAAAGCCGCCCGATTGTGCCGACAAATCCTGATAGGAGCTGCACATATCTCGGTCTCAGGGCACATCCGGATTGTCCAAACTTCCGGTAGGCCAGTACAGTGTTGCCCCTGGCGGCCGCCGGCGGCTGACAGTTTGGACCAACACTCGAAGGAGCACTGGCCCGGGGGGTTAAAATAAAGATGACCCTTGAGTCCGCGGAACCCAAGGGAAAAAGGCTTAGGTGGCAAATGGTAAAACCAAAGTTGGGCCTTGCTGGAAGAGTCTTATTCAAAGCGAACTGTCAAGGGGGTCCCATAAATCACCCAACCGTGTAAGGAACGCAAAATCAAGGAACATAACACAGGTATGACGGAAACTAGGGTGGCAAGAGTGGAACAAAACACCAGGCATAAGGCCGAGCCTTCCACCCTTTACCAAGTATATAGGTGCATTAATTAAATAAGATATATTGTGATATCCCAACATAATCATGTTCCAACATGGAACAAACTTCATCTTCACCTGCAACTAGCAACGCTATAAGAGGGGCTGAGCAAAGCGGTAACATAGCCAAACAACGGTTTGCTAGGACATGGATGGTTAGAGGCTGACATGGCAATATGGGTGGCATGATATAGAAAGTGGTAGGTATCGCAACATAGGCATAGCAAAAGAGCAAGCATCTAGCAAGCAAAGATAGAAGTGATTTCGAGGGTATGGTCATCTTGCCTGCAAAGTTCTCAGGGTTGTCGAAAGCTTGATCCTCGTAAGTGTTCTCAACAGGTTCCTCGTTCACGTACTCGTCTCCCGGCTCTACCCAAAGCAAGAACACAAGCAAAGGGAACAACCATCAATCACGATGCAATGCGCAAGCAACATGAAGCAAAACATGGCATGACATGCGAGTTGTGGTATGCAATGCATATGCGTGCTCCGGAAGGAACAAGATGAACCAGGCATAATCTTGGCAAACCCAGTATGCCACTGGAAAGGTGAGATGATTTCGGTTGAAATCGATATAAAGATCACGGGAATCGGATGCACGGTTTTCAAATGACAAGCAAAACAAGAATGACAAGATTCTGCCATTAACAACATGATGCTACTTAGCAGGCAACAAGAAATTAAGCTACTGCACCCAAACGTACCAACAAAGCATATGACACAGATCTACTCAAGAAGATTGATAAAATATGAACACTCAGCTACGGCTAAATCATAACACAACAGATTCAAACAAGCATGGCAAAAGTGCAAAATATAACAGGTTCACAGACTTGGTGAAAGTAACAACATGCCAGAAATTAACATCAGGAAGACATGTTTATAGCAAGCAAACAATCCGCTACAAGAACAGGACATAGCAAAATATGGCATGGAAGGAAGCTACTGAAAGAACTGAACAAAAGTCCCTTACTGACCATAAGCCAAAAGGGATCATAAAATATAATAACACCCATGTCAATTAAGCAAGTTTCGTTACAGTTTTCAGACTTAGCAGAAAACTGGACATGTCAAAAACAGATAACAAGTAGGCATGTTTACGTGCTCGATGCACTGACTACAGAGCATTGCATGATAAACTAAGCATACAACCATCAAGAAGACATGGCATAGAAGCTATACATGGCAAGAATAACATCATAGCATGCAAGGATGAACTACAACAAGCTTGGCAAAATCGAATAACATGTAAACAATCTGCCAGGAACATTTTATAGCAAAAGTAGAGCTCGATTGACTCAAGCTATGGCACTCCATAATTACAAACAAAAGCATGGACCGATAGAGAACATCCATATGTTCAAAACACCCTTACTGATCATGCTCAAAATAGGCATAGATCTCTCTAGAACAACATGAACACATGGCACAGAAATAACAGTAGGGCATGACTTAGTGAAATTACTAAGTCTCTGAAATCAGCAACATTATGATCCCTAGTTTGCATGCTTGTGCTAGTCACCACAGAGATCAAAAAAATACATGGCATACACCACTGTAAAGATGGCATGGCATATTACAAAACACATGTAGGACTCTACTTCATAGGGTGCACACGTCAATCATGGCAAAAATGACAAAAGTGCAAGTACTGAAATAGATCTGAAACTAACATCACATAGCCCTATTCCAACAGCATTTAGGGCATCAAGATGAGCTCAAATGAAAATGATGCAATGAGACGAAATGATGTACTCATCGAGGCGAACAATACGATATGCTATACGCCCAAGACGGAACCACGGGTGCAAAGTTATGACGCGATGAACATGCAACAAATAAATCTGCAGGAAAAAGACCTGGGCGATTTCGACCAAGGGTTCGTCGGCGCGGAAGCCGAGGTGGCGGCGGATATCGCCGGAGAGGCGCCGGAGAGGACGTTACCGACCGGATCCGACCGGATCCGGGCCGGAGGAGGGGCGCGGCGGCGTGGGGCGACGCGGCAGGGCGCGGGAGGCGGCGGCGGCCGCGGTTGACGGCGCCGGCGATGGAGGGCGGCGGCGGCGCGCCGGAGGACGGCGTGGGCGCGCGCGGCGGCGGAGGTCGGCGGCGGCGCGGGCGGTGGAGGTCGCGCGGGAGGCGCGGGCGACGGCGAACGGGCTCGCGGGCCGGCGGCGGCGGGCGGCGGCGGGCGCCACGTGGCGATGCGGGATTGGCTCGGGCGACGGCGGCGATTTGTCCGGCGCGGACCGGACGTGTCCGGCGCGCGGAGAGGGAGCGGGGCTAGGGTTTAGGGGTGGAATGATCCGAAATTTCGGAGGGGGATGTGTTTTTATAGGTAGGAGGGGCTAGGAGGCTCCAAATTGAGCACGGTTTTCGGCCACGCGATCGTGATCGAATGGCGATGGACATGGGAGTGACTTAGATGGGTTATTGGGCTGTTTTGGAGGGGTTTTGGGCTGCAACACACATGAGGCCTATTCGGTCCCTCGGTTAACCGTTGGAGTATCAAACGAAGTCCAAATGATACAAAACTTGACACGCGGTCTACCGGTAGTAACCCAAGGCCACATGTCAAGCCTCGGTCCATTCCGAGAAAGTTTAATACCCGCTCACGGAGAAATGTAAAAGAGGACGCCGGAGAACATAGGAGCGCCGGATTGCAAAACGGACAACGGGGAAAAAACTCGGATTCATGAGATGAACAAGTACGCGAATGCGATGCACATGATGACATGATATGAAATGCATGACATGAACAAAATGCAAAACAAAAGACAAAACCCAACCACGAAGGAAATAAAATATCGCATCTCCGGAAAAGGCAAGAGTTAGAGTTACGAATATGGAAAGTTACATCCGGGGTGTTACACTATCATAATAGCTCTTCTGGCGCGATTGCGCGGCTTTGAGATTCTCATGAATGACTTTACACATATCTTCAGCCTCTGTGATCAAGTCGTTGCCAAGAAGTTGACGTTCGCCCGTCTCTGACTAATTAAGAGGAGTACGACACTTTCTGCCATAGAGAATCTCGAATGGGGCTTTGCCCGAGCTCGCTTGAAAGCTGTTGTTGTAACAGAACTCAGCATATTGAAGACAATCCTCCCACTTCATGCCGAAAGAGATAACACAAGCCCTGAGCATATCTTCAAGAATTTGGTTGACACGCTCGACTTGTCCACTAGTTTGAGGATGGAAAGCTGTGCTGAAGCGAATATTTGTGCCCATGGCCTTCTGAAAAGAATCCCAAAACTTGGATGTAAAGATGCTGCCACGGTCTGAAGAGATCAATTGTGGAATGCCATGCAAGGAGACAATTCTGGAGGTGTAAAGCTCTGCCAGCTGCACTGTTGTGATAGACTCTTTGATAGGAAGAAAATGAGCCACTTTAGTGAGCTTGTCGATGACGATGAAGATAGCATCATTTCCACGCTTGGACTTAGGAAATCCAGTCACGAAGTCCATTTCGATATGATCAAACTTCCATTCTGTAATAGAAAGAGGTTGGAGTAGACCAGCTGGTCGTTGGTGTTCTGCTTTCACCCTTCTGCAGACATCACATTCATTCCCGAATTGAGCAATTTCTCGCTTCATTCGAGTCCACCAATATGACTGCTTGAGGTCATGGTACATCTTTGTACTTCCAGGATGAATTGATAGAAGAGAATTGTGCGCCTCGTTCATAATGACTTTCCGTAGATCACCCTTTGGAACCACAATCCGGTCCTCGAAGAAAAGAGTATCTCTGTCATCAACGCGATAGCACTTGTATTTGGAAATGCCCTTGTCAATACCATGTTTCACCTTCTTCAGCATGGTATCCATGAGCTGAGCCTCACGAATTTGATCTTCCAAAGTAGGAGAGACTATGAGGTTGGCAAGAAAGCCTTGAGGAACAACTTGGAGATTCAACTTGCGGAAAGCTTCACAAAGGTCCGGTTGAAAGGGCTTGAGGATTAAGCTGTTGCAATAAGCCTTCCTGCTCAAAGCATCTGCAATCACATTAGCCTTGCCTGGAGTATATTCAATACTTGGATTATACTCTTGAATCATTTCGACCCATCGAGTTTGCCTGAGGTTGAGGTTGGGCTGAGTGAAGATGTACTTGAGACTCTTGTGATCGGTGAATATGTCCACTTTCCTTCCCAACAAGAGATGTCTCCATGTTATTAGTGCGTGGACAAAAGCCGCCAACTCAAGATCGTGAGTGGGGTAGTTCTTTTCGTTGGGCTTCAACTGGCGAGAGGTATAGGCCACAACCTTCTTCTCTTGCATTAACACAGCACCTAGACCTTGAAGAGAAGCATCACACAAAACTTCATAAGGCTTGGATTCGTCAGGAGGAGTCAAAACTGGAGCAGTGACGAGTTTCTCTTTAAGAGTGTTGAAAGCGACGTCACACTCAGGAGACCAGACATACTTCACATGCTTCTGGAGGAGGTTGGAAAGAGGCTTTGCAATATTTGAGAAGTTCTCAACGAACCTTCGGCAATAGCTTGCAAGTCCAAGAAAACTGCGAAGCTGCTTGACATTCTGAGGAGGTTCCCAATTCACAATTGCAGACACCTTCTCGGGATTAACAGCGATGCCCTTGGCAGAGATGATGTGCCCAAGGTAAAGAACTTCATCAAGCCAAAATTCACATTTGGAGAACTTCGCATAGAATTGATACTCTCTGAGCTTGTCGAGCACCAATCGCAAATGTTTGGCATGATCATACTTATTCTTGGAGAAGACCTATATATCATCGAGATAGACCAAGACGAATTCATTGGTGTAGGGGTTGAAGATGAAGTTCATCATGCGAGAGAAAGTTGGAGGAGCATTGACAAGGCCGAATGACATGACAGTCTATTCATAAGAACCAAAGCTTGTTCTGAATGCTATCTTGGGAATATCTTCTTCACGAATGCGGATTTGATGATAACCCATACGAAGGTCAAGCTTGGAGAACACTTTAGCACCTTTAAGCTGCTCGAATAGCTCATTGATGTTGGGAAGTGGATACTTGTTCTTTATAGTCTTCTTGTTCAATGGACGGTAATCAACGCAAAGTCGGTCCGTGCCATCCTTCTTTTGGACAAAAAGAACTCCACAACCCCAAGGAGAAGAACTCGGTCTGATCAGACCCAGACGCTCTTGTTCATTGAGCTGTTTCTTCAATTCCTTCAATTCTTTTGGTCCAAGCTTGTAAGGACGCTTGCAAACGGGTTCCGTGCCAGGCTCAAGATCAATAACGAATTCAACTGGCCGGTGAGGAGGCATTCCCGGAAGCTCTTCTGGAAAGACATCTTGGTACTCACAAACGACTGGAATTTGAGAGATAGCATCCAATTCACCCTTCTCATTGAGAGAAAACAACCGAATGGTTTCATCACGAGCAGCATAAATGATCACATCGTCAGAAGAGTGTGTCAATTGAATTTCCCTGGCAGCACAATGAAGCTGAGCCTTGTGCTTAGAAAGCCAGTCCATCCCGAGAATTAGATCAATATCAGAGTCACCAAGAACCATAGGTTTAGCCAGGAATTTATAGTTTCCCATCTTGATAGAAACATCCGGAGCCATCATCTTGGTATTCATGAACAAACCCGGAGAGGAAACTGCTATTGGCTTAGGCAGATCGACAGTATGCAAATTGTTCATGGATGCAAAAGGTCTTGATATGAAGGAAATAGATGCACCGGTATCGAATAAAACTTTTGCAGGAATATCATTAACAGGAAGATTACCCATGATCACTTCAGAAGAAACCTCCGCTTGGGCTGCATTCATCATTTTCACCTTTGCAGACTTGGAATTATGCTTGACCACTGCATTGCTTGAAGATCTCACAGGAGGAGGAGGCGGAAGGCGCCTTTGGTTGAAGCACTTGTTTGCATAGTGACCCTTCTGCTGACACTTGTTGCAAGTCACCTCTGAGAGCGGACGGTGATAAGGAGCATTTGACCTTGGAGCTTGATTCTGAGACTTGTTCTGATAGCCAGGGTTGGGTGGGTGGGAAGATCCATGACCACCTTTGTTCTTCTGCTGGTAAGGCTGACGGAACGGAGGAGGAGGAGGCAACCAGAACTTCTGTTGCTTAGATGCCACTAGTGAGGAAGAAGAGGACTGAACTGCATCCCTGACTCTCTTCTTAGAGGCCTCACACTTCAACTGCGCAGCTTCTTGTTTCAGTGCCATGTTGTAGAATTCATCATACTTTTTTGGCTCAAAAAGCACGAGAGCTAGTTGCAAATCTTCTCTGAGACCACGCCTAAATTGGTAGATCATATCTTTTCATCAGGGATGTCCTGCTTAGCAAAGCGAGAGAGCTTCTGGAACTGAGTGTCGTATTGATACATAGACATGTTGCCTTGCTTGAGATTGCGGAACTCCTCACGCTTACTCTCAACAACACTTTCTGGAATGTGATGAGCTTTGAAGTCACGGCAGAAATCATCCCAGGTAATCACACGACCTCCTCTGGAATCTTTGTATTGTTGGAACCACTCAGCGGCTTGATCCTTGAGTTGAAAAGAGGCAAACTTGACAAAGTCCTCAGGTCTGACATTACTGCATTCGAAATGCTTGCTGATGTCGACGAGCCAATCATCCGCGTCTGTGGCCTCGACACAGTAGCTGAAGGTCTTTGGCTGATTAGCAAGGAACTGATTGAGGGAAGCGAAGTGCGGCTGATTGTTGCCTTGGCCTTGATTTCCTTGATTACCTTGCCCTTGGTTTCGATCTTGCAAGAGCTGAAACAAAATCTGAGCGTTGGCATTTGTGGCAGTCATCAAGGCTTGCCATGCCTCCGGAGGCGGAGGTGGTGGCGGAGGGTTAGCCTGACTTTCTTCATTGCGTTCCGGATTCTGACGCGTTGGCGGAGCCATCCTGAAGAGAGGGTGACATCCGTTAGCATCTTGAAAGAGATATATTCAGGCTGAATCAAAGGATCGAAATTGCAACATATAGTCTTCACAATAAACATTCGAACAAGAAAGAACGAATGAATTCCAAAGTAAAGCATCACACTTCCATAAGGTTAGAAGCCACATAGAAAAAGGTATGGAATCACCATCTGCCTTCGAAACAACTCGAATATCACAACTGAAAACAAAATAAAGGATTGGCTTGTAGAATAAGCCGGAACAAACATATGATAGAGATTTCGCCCAAAGTGTTTGTGGTGGGGCCCACACGGGCACGACGTATAGCGGACGTCACGAATGACAAACAAGACATCCCTGAATAAGCATAGCCAAGGATTCTTTAAGACGCCTTGCGACCACTGTAAATCGGCCGTGGATGGGCGGACCACTAGACGTTAGACCCCAATCTCAAATCATACATCTGTCGGAAAGATATCCTATAAGATACTAGAATTCCCACTTATAAACTCCCGAAACTTTCTGGTTATGCAATCAGGTGTTGGGGATACAGGGGACACAAAATATATCACCCAAACTAACAATACCTAGATCCAGCTGTATCCATTCTTCAACACATAACCAAGAAACCTTCGGAAATCGTTTACCTCAACCTTCGAAAAGCATCCGTTATACGAGTTATGGCAATACTCCCGCACTCGCCTCAGTACTGGGCTATCAGGGTTATCTCACCAACAACTGTACAAAAGAGATTTTCGATGTCGGCGTACTAAACTCAGGTATTCCAGAACCGCAACGATAAAATTATGACGACAACACCTCAGAGCTCAACTCCCCGGGACACTTCCACTAAACCCCTGCTGACAGGAGGCACCAAGACAATGTTGTCATCACAAAACCATCGGAACGATTCTAAGATACCCGCGTGATCCTAAAAAAAATTTTAGTGAAATTTGAGAAGAGAAGAGTCAAAACTCTACGTCAGGATGCCTTACCAGAGCGATGAAGAGACTGGGAAGTAAAAAGAATCCTACTCTCCGATATATATAATCCTAAGACTCAAAACATTTTTTCTAGACACAACTCGGCCGCTAAAAACGATCAATCAGTGGGGGCTCCTAAGGTCGGGGAAGGCTCTGATTACCAACTTGTAACGCCCTCGATGCGGCTATATCTCCCACGTGTCGAAGCACGACTTAGAGGCATAACCGCATTGAAAGCAATGTCGCAAGTGAGGTAATCTTCACACAACCCATGTAATACATAAGGGAAAAAGATACATAGTTGGCTTACAGTCGCCACTTCACACAATACATAAATAAACATCCATCATCCAGATTACACTCAAGGTCCGACTACGGAATCAAAATGAAGGAAGACTACCCCAAATGCTACACAGATCCCCGAATCATCCCAACTGGGCTCCACTACTGATCATCAGGAAAAGACACATAGTAACGACCACGTTCCTCGTCGAACTCCCACGTGAGCTCGGTTGCATCATCTGCACTGGCATCGTTGGCACCTGCAACTGTTTTGGTAGAATCTGTGAGTCACGGGGACTCAGCAATCTCACACCCGCGAGATCAAGACTATTTAAGCTTAAAGGTAGGACAAGGTAGTGAGGTGGAGCTGCAGCAAGCGACTAGCATATATGGTGGCTAACTTACGCAAATGAGAGCGAGAAGAGAAGGCAAAAGCACGATCGATGAACTATGATCAAGAAGTGATCCTAGAACAACCTACGTCAAGCATAACTCCAACACCGTGTTCACTTCCCGGACTCCACCGAGAAGGGACCATCACGGTTACACACGCGATTGATGTGTTTTAATTAAGGTCAACTTCGGGTTTTCTACAACCGGACATTAACAAATTCCCATCTGCCTCATAACCGTGGGCACGGCTTTCGAAAGATAATACCCTGCAGGGGTGTCCCAACTTAGCCCATTATAAGCTCTCACGGTCAACGAAGGATATTCCTTCTACCGGGAAGACCCGATCAGTCTCGGAATCCCGGACTACAAGACATTTCGACAATGGTAAAACAAGACCAGCAAAGCCGCCCGAATGTGCCGACAAATCCCGATAGGAGCTGCACATATCTCGTTCTCAGGGCACACCGGATGAGCAAGACGTCGGGTTGGCATAGACCCTAATTGCCCAGGGGGCGCCGGACATCGCTCAAGTTGGACCAGCAATTGAAGGAGAACTGGCCCAGGGGGTTAAAATAAAGATGACCCTCGGGCTCGCGAAAACCCGGGGGAAAAAGGCTTAGGTGGCAAATGGTAAAACCAAAGTTGGGCCTTGCTGGAGGAGTCTTATTCAAAGCGAACTGTCAAGGGGGTCCCATAAATCACCCAACCGTGTAAGGAACGCAAAATCAAGGAACATAACACCGGTATGACGGAAACTAGGGTGGCCAGAGTGGAACAAAACACCAGGCATAAGGCCGAGCCTTCCACCCTTTACCAAGTATATAGATGCATTAATTAAAATAAGAGATATTGTGATATCCCAAAATAATCGTGTTCCAACATGGAACAAACTTCACCTTCACCTGCAACTAGCAACGCTATAAGAGGGGCTGAGCAAAGCGGTAACATAGCCAATCAACGGTTTGCTAGGAAAGGATGGTTAGAGGTTTGACATGGCAAAATGTGAGGCATGATATAGCAAGTGGTAGGTATCGCAGCATAGGCATAGCAAAAGAGCGAGCATCTAGCAAGCAAAGATAGAAGTGATTTCGAGGGTATGGTCATCTTGCCTGCAAAGTTCTCAGGGTTGTCGAAAGCTTGCTCCTCGTAAGTGTTCTCAACAGGTTCCTCGTTCACGTACTCGTCTCCCGGCTCTACCCAAAGCAAGAACACAAGCAAAGGGGACAACCATCAATCACGATGCAATGCGCAAGCAACATGATGCAAAGCATGGCATGATATGCGAGATGTGGTATGCAATGCATATGCGTGCGCGGGAGGAAAAAAGATGAACAAGCCATAATATTGGCAAACCAAGTATGCGAATGGAAAGGTGAGATGATTTCGGTTGAAATCGATATAAAGATCACCGGAATCGGATGCACGGTTTGCAAATGACAAGCAAAACTAGAATGACATATTTCTGCGATTAACAGCATGATGCTACTTAGCAAGCAACAAGAAATTAAGCTACTGCACCCAAACGTACCAACAAAGCATATGACAGTGAACTACTCAAGATGCTTGACAAAAGATGAACACTGGGCTACGGCTAAATCATACCACAACCGGATAACGTTGCCAAACGGCACGGCCCGACTGATGGCACTTGTGCGGTCTGCAGGCTAGGGGAAGATGCGAATCATGTTTTCTTTAGGTGCCACTTGGCCAGGTTTGCGTGGAGTGCTGTGTGGGAGGCATTTCACACGGACTGGAATCCTGCTTCGGGGACCCAATTAGTTAATATCCTGAAGACCACTAACGGGATTTCTAGGAGACTTGCGTGGCGATGCGTAGGGGCGCTATTGTGGGCACTTTGGACGACACGTAATAAAATTATGATTGAGAAGAAATTTCCTAAACATCCTGCAGACGTGTTCTTCAAATGCCATCTATTTTTGCAGATGTGGACCCCGCTGGGGAAGGAGCGCGATGCTGAGCGCATGACAGAAGCTATGGAGCGTATCCAGACGATCCAGTCGATGGCAAGACAGAACCTGGCGAGTCAATGAAGCTTTCGAAGATCTTCGTGAATGTTTAGCTTAGATCAAGGCACGTGATGATCCGTGCTCATTTTGTTGCGCTGAACCTTGTTGCGTGTTGCCCTTGTTGGGTGTGATGTCTGAATTTGCTACTGTGTAACCGTTGAACTATGCTGCCATTCGGGCTTTATTAATTTAAAGCCGGACGCCTCTAGCTTCAAAAAAATCATACCACAACAGGTTCAAACAAGCATGGCAAAAGTGCAAAATATATTAGCTTCACAGACTTGGTGAAAATACTATCATGCCAGAAATTAACATCAAGAAGCCATGTTTAGAGCAAGGAAGCACCCTGCTACAGGATCAGTACATAGCAAAATATGGCACGACATGAATCTACTCAAAGCAACTAACAAAAATCCCTTACTGACTATAATCCAAAAAGGACCAGAAAATATAATAGCACCCATGTCAATTAAGCAAGTTTCGTTATAGTTTTCGGACTTGGCAGAAAACTGGACATGACAAAAACAGATAACAAGTAGGCATGTTTACGAGCTCGATGCACTCACTACAGAGCATTGCATGATAAACTAAGCATACATACATCAGGAAGACATGGCATAGAAGCTAGACATGGCAAGAATAACATCATAGCATACAAAGATCAACTACAACAAGGTTGGCATAATTGAATAACATGTAAACAATCTGCCAGGAATATTTTATAGCAAAAGTAGAGCTCGATTGACTCAAGCTATGGCACTCCATAATTACAAATAAACGCATGGATGGATAGAGAACATCCATATGTCCAAAACACCCTTACTTATCATGCTCAAAATGGGCATAGATCTCTCTGAAACAACATGAACACATGGCAAAAAATAACAGCAGGACATGACTTAGCGAAATTACTAAGTCCCTGAAATCAGCAACAATATGATCCCTAGTTTGCATGCTTGTGCTAGTCACCACATAAATCAAAAAATTACAAGGCATACACCCATGTAAAGATGGCATGGCATATTACAAAACACATGTAGGACTCAAGTTCATAGGGTGCACGCATCAATCAAGGCAAAAATGACAAAAGTGCATGTTCTGATAATAATCTGGAACTAACATCATATAGCCCTCTTCTAACAGCACTTCGGGCATCAAGATGAGCTCAAATGAAAATGATGCAATGAGACGAAACGATGTACTCATCGATACAAACAATTTGACATATTATACGCACGAAACGGAGCAGTATGCAGCAAGTTATGATGCGATGAACATGCAACAAAATACTGCCAGAAAATGACTTAGAGGATTTCGGGGTCAACCTCCACACAGATCTAGGGTTCGACCGAATCGAGGCCACCGGAGCTGCTCGCCGGAGAGGCGCCGGAGAGGAGGAAGAAGGGCCGGGGAAGACGCTCCTGACCGGATCCGGACAGGAGGAGGCCGGGGCGCGCGGCGGAGGTCGGCGGGGGCCGGGGACGGCGAGGCGGCGGAGGCGCGCGGCGCGGAGGCGGACGGCGAGGGGCTCGGGCGGCGGAGCCGCAGCGACGCAGGCGGTGGTCGCCGGGCGCGGGCGGGGGCGCGGCCTCCAGGCGGCGGGGCGACGAACGGAATTGGGTGGGCCGCGCGCGGGCCGCGCGGGCCTCGGCGGCGGCGGACGGCGGCGCGCCACGTGGCGGCCTCCCATTGGCTGCGGCGGCGGCAGGCGGACTCGCCCGACCGGACCGGACGTGTCCGGCGGCGCGGGGTGGACGAAGGCTAGGGTTAGGGTTGAAGGAGACCCGGGATTTGGAAATGGGGGGGGGTCTTTAAATAGAGGTAGAGGAGGCTAGGGAGCTCCAAATTGAGCAAGGTTTTCGGCCACGCGATCGTGATCGAACGGCCTAGATGATGAGACATGTTTAGGTGGATTTTGGGCCACTTTGGAGAGGTGTTGGGCTGCAACACACACAAGGCCTTTTTGGTCCCTCGGTTAACCGTTGGGGTATCAAACGAAGTCCAAAAGGTAAGAAACTTCATAGGCGGTCTACCTGTAGTAACCCAAGGCCACATGGCAAGTCTCGGTCCAATCCGGAAATGTTTAATACCTGCTCATGGAAAAAGGTAAAAGGGGACGCCGGGGAACATAGGAGCGCCGGATTGCAAAACGGACAACGGGGAAAATGCTCGGATTCATGAAACGAACACGTATGCGAATGCGATGCACATGATGACATGATAAGAAATGCATGACATGAACAAAATGCAAAAAGAAGGAAAACCCAACCACGAGGGAATATCATATCACATAGCCGGAAATGGCAAGAGTTGGAGTCACAAATATGGCAAGTTACATCCGGGGTGTCACTTGTTTCACTTTTTATTAACTGTCAAATTGTAATTGCTTCACCAGGTCTGCGTCTAAAAAGAAAAATAGAGCTATAAACAAAGGAATATATTTGTGCAAGTAGACGGCCGATCGGTGTCTTACCTGGAAGTTTCTTAGGTTGGGTGTAACATATGCCGTGCTCGCTGTCGATGGTTGGTATGAACAAATCGATGAGAGACTGAATTCTCGCGCTGTCAGCACTCACTTTGGCCTCAAGGTGCTCGATCAGCTCCTGATCCGTGGGATCAAACTTGACGCCAGCCGGCAACACGGGTCAATCCTTCTTCGACTTGAATCGGTAATTCCAGTTATATGGTACTCAATGTATGATCAATCGACTGTTTTAAGTGAATGATGAAAGATTTCGACAAATAAGTGGTACTCCAAATCTGAAGTCCAGAATACCCGAACACGCCACCGGGATTCTTGTGTCACCTCACACGCAGCGTGTTGTCACGTCAATTCAATGTGTGGACATGATGAATAATTTGACCGACGTATAGTAGTACTACTACTGTACTACTTACTAGTCGTATTTAGTGTCACAATTTATGCATAGGTTTAACTAACAAGTACGCACTTGAAGCCTAACTGATATATATATGGCTTCTGCACAGCATCTCCATCATCATTATCAGTACATCCTACGCAGGTGAGTTAGGATGCACCTGATCCCAGGAAGGTATCTATCCTTCAAACCAGAGGAGTGCTTCAAACTAACAATAGTACATAATATCCAACAAAAGAGGGTCGTGCTACAGCAGCACAATACATGGCTCAATCTAGATATCAGCATGAATCAAGTTGTGCATATTTGCTGTTGGCATGAACCACATCGCCGCATGTCGGGTTTGCAAAAGCCATCCATCGCATGGAAGCTTGATGCCTTTCACACACTGAAGATTATCTGGCAACAAGCTGTGTCGACGGATCTCTGGATATGGTGATTCATGAAACCCATGGTATGATGTGTAAACACAGCCCCCCTTGCGAATGGAAGTTGCATAGCACAGTAATCATCGCTGGTGATATGATCGATGATTGGTTGGATGATCGGATAATTGAGCCCGAGGAACAAGGAGTGGTTGCCGAGGCTGTAAACCTGCCTCCAGTTGAATACGCTTGGCCCAACGGAGCTGGGATCTTTCTCGAACACGAAGCAGCCATAGCCATCAATGTCACGAACGCCCCACGCATTGTACTGCATGTGGTTTGATGTAATGGTTTGGTCAATTTGGTACGTGCGAATGAGCATCAAATGACCGCCGTCAGCTGAACGAGCAATAAACCACCACCCATCGGCTGGTATGATTCCAGGTCCTGGAATCATGAAGGCCAACGCATTTGCGTCTGCTGCAACAATTCAAATTGGAGACCAAAAGGACAAAAATAAACAATCATGTTTAGAGTATGTGTGGAATTAAGATAATTATAACAGTGACACATATCATAGACAGAGAATTGCAATGCAGTGGTCATAATCATACCCCAAGTTAAAAAAATAAGCCAATGGCTTTCATATTCTAGCAATATGTCATGGTTCAAACATCATGTAACAATGAGAGGAAAACAGCTATGACAGCGCCTACTCATATTCTACCATAGCACTTACTACTACTGTTCTCATATCAACTCTAAGCAATAACATGCGTTGTTATAAAAATCTTGTAAACGAGAGTAACATATAGCAATCATGATGTTATGCTCATAATATGTATTCTAACAATCATTATATGCCAATTGTTATCATATCAACTCTAACAATAACATGTGTGGTCATAAAAATCTAGGAAATGAGAGGAACATATAGCAATGATGTGGTTATAGACATCCTATGCATTCTAAATTTGTAACAAATGAACAGGCAGTCGTATTCATAAGGTAAAGATGAGATGAGATAGAACAATTACACGACGATAGATTCCACCAATATAGGTAGCCAATCTGTGCGTCGACCGCGTAAACGATGCCATCGTACACTATAGCATCAGACAGAAATGTTTCCTCAACAGGATTGATGATGAGCCATAACCATGTATGGCGACCGGATTCCAGATAGACTAATCCCTTGTTGAACAAGGCAATGAGCTTGTAATCCATGTAGTCTTCTGATGGTGTGGGCACTTCGCATATTACAACTTTCTGCAAACAGAGGTCAAGCCAAAAGCTTGACACGTCTCGTGCGTAGTAGGCAGGAGTGTCCGGCGGGCCGTGAGGCTCGATGGCAGCGGTATCCAACAATGGAAGGGTGATCTCTCGCTGGGTGTAGATATCCACGAGACGCCACGGACTACCGGTGTGGTGGATGAGGACGATCCAGTTGGCCTTCATGCCCGCCCAGTAGTGGCCGCGCATGAAGGACAGGTGGACGGGTAGTGGTAGCATGTGGAGGGGCACCACGGCAACCTCCGTAGGATCGTCAAGTCGGTGTCTGGGCCACCTGCGAGGATCAGGCATCAGCAAGCCGGGTGTCTTGAAAAGAGCCGGCCGGTTGCAGACGAGTAGACGGTACAAAGACACCAAGCATGCGGCCAGACGGACGGTGCTGAGTAGGTCCATACGACTACAGATCTGCTCCAAGAGAACATCGGGGAGGGAATTCCAATCGCGGCTCTGCGTGTCAGTCGATTCCGCCATTGGGGTTTTCGGTGCCTGCGAGCCAGCGAGGAAGTGGATTCGGGCGGGCGAGCGAAGAAGCTTCTCCTCGTGTGGCCGAGCAGTGAGCGGGGGGATATGGTACGCGCGAGCTACCAAGGAAGATGGCGCGGGCGGGCGAGCAGTGAGCGGGGGTAAATGGTGTGCGGCCGACGATGGGGAAGAGAGGAGGAAGAAGAGTGGAAGACAGGGAAGAAAGTGCATTCAATCTCAATTCTACTAGTACTACTAGCAGGATATACCGTCCTTCAGAGTGTAAATAGTTACATCGATGACAAGTGGGTCTACGACAACAGGGCCCATATGTCAGTTAATGGAGGACAGAGGTGCGTAGGTGTATTTGCGGAAGCGTGCTCTACTGGCAAACATGATGGCAGTACTGGGTAAGGCTGATTTAGTAACACCAACACGCTGGTTCAGCTTATTAATTACGTGTCCCATCTGCTGCAGCATGTATTGTCACTTCACTGCAAAGACTAGTTCTCTCTGACCGAGATGGGGAATAAATGGATCGCGAGGACTTCCTTTCTACAGTATCCCTATGCCTCTACGCTCACTTCACTCATTTTGCTCCGTACCTAGTCACTTGTTGAAATTTGTAGAAAGACAAATACTCCATATTTGGGAACAGAGGGAGGCTTTTACTCCGTACAATTTGGGAACAGAGGGAGTATCACCATATGGAGGGAACAGAGGAAGCTTGAAATATGAACATGTCAATGGGAGGGAGTAAGCCCCATGCATGCATGCATGCATGCAACATGCAACACTCACACGTACACATGGACACACGCAACACTCACGCACCCATGCGGCACACAGCACACGATGCAACACACACACTCACACTCAAGTGCTCAACCTACTCCCTACGTTCGTGAAAGACTGTACATTTAGATATTTACACATTGACCAGGGCATAATTAACGCCCAAAAGTAGCAGACTTGTGTGTGCATGCGACCATTGAGATTAGAAGATTAAATGAAGGCCGTTGCATGCTGTAATTAAGGATAGACATGTAGCCTATACCTACAGCACAAGTTGGTGCATTAGTCAATCAATATCGATTTAGATTAAAGGCCAAATGCATTGGAAGTGTAGATGTACATCATGTAGTACACTCTTTGTTGGAAGACCGAGGGAGGACACGTGCATGCACTCACATACACAACCAGGGCGGTTCGCGCGCAAGGGTTGGACTCGTGTCGCGCCTGCGCAAAGTTTTGTTTAACTGATTTCTTTGCTCTGCCAACTGACAGGTGGGACCTAGAAACCAGGTGACAATTTAACCAGTCAACAAAGTGCCACGTCGACTATGTGGCTGGTTAGTAGGGTGCAATACGGTGCTCTACGATGAGCTAGTGATCGCATAATCGCCGCAAAACTATATATAGTGGCCGTAAAGAGCGTACTATTACATACGTTGACCGCAGTGTATTTTTCTCGTTTCAGATTAAGCCATATTAATCTGAAAGGATGTAGTATGGACTACTACTACAAGTACTAGTACTGCTTTGATGTGTCCCTTCAACTCGCCGAACGAGGAGAAGCTTGATTACTACGCCTCTCCCTCGCCCACGTGCGCGGTGGTTCGCAGGACGAGGAGAGGGTTTTGACTACATCGCCCTCTCCCTCTCCCTCGCCCTCACCCTCACGGTGGACGTGCAGCAGTTCAATTGGTGTCAGATTGCCGGAAGCATATTGTATTCTAGTATCATCATTGTTGGACCTTCCGAAGAGGCGAAGAGCCAAGTGCAAGGTTCACACGAGTACGAACTGCTGAACCTCCCGAAGAGGCAAAGAGCCAAGCGCAAGGTTTTATAGGAGTTGTCATCCTAGTAGGAGTGTACTAGTACAACTATAGCGAACAATGCTACTGTATGATGCCGCCACGTCACGTATATCCAAAGCTGTGCCACCATTTTTCTCAAAGAGCGTGTTGGAGCCCTGCACCAACCACACAAGTTGCACGTACACATAACACATTTACTAGTAATGAATTCTAAAAGGACAAATGCCAGCATGCCACACAAGTTCATCTCCAACTCATGTGATAAATTTGTGCACGACTAGTCTACATATATTCAAAGCGCTACCGTTCACAATTACCGTACTCCACTTACACGTTATAGATGGGCTACATGTCCTCCTCCAGGTTCGAGTCCCAGGTGTTCTTCATGGATGGCACGATCCATAGCGGTGGGCAACGGGAATCATTGTCGCAGCTTTCTAGTCTGGTTCCACACGATGGAGAGTCATCCAAGCTGAAGCGGCATAAATCAGGGATAGCGTGTCCCAGCATGTCGTTCATCCTGCAGTGCGCACTGAAGACACAACCATGATTCATGAACGGCAGGCCTTCCGTGTCGTGCACGGAAGGTGGCATCCGCTTCACAATGGGGTATCTGTCCCCGATGAAAAGCAAGTACTCTCCAAGAGTGTTCCTCGGCACCCACGTAGCATCACGGGGGTCGAACTCGGCGCCGTTCATCTGGTACACGTGGCATCCCAGATCTGGACACATGGTGACGTACATAGTCAAGGTCCATGCATAATAATGTTGTGCTCAAATGTGGCGGTCAGTAATACTGTGCAGCAAATAGTACTACTCCGGTATAGAGGAAGTAAAATAACCGGTTTATTATATATAGCCACTCTTGGTTACATGGATGAGATAGTAAGACATGGAAAAACAAAAATGGTGGCAGCTAGTGGGTTCAAGTCTTCAAGGGCCTAGCTAGCTATACGCGTCCTCCAAGGTAAAAAGTACTCCTACTAGTACTACAAAGTATACTACTAGTACAACAATGAAAGAGAAAGCGAGAGGGTTAAAAAATGGAATACCTGGGTAGATGGTGACAGTCCGATCGTGGTAGATTATGTGACCATGTTGCACATCAGTGGTACCATGGGTAACGACTGCTAAGATAGTTGATCCCAATATGCCAAAGTCAGCTACAAGGTTCCAGGTTAGACCGAATCGCGGATGCAAATGCACATCCAGGACCGGCGATCTTATTTTGATCGGGGGATGACTGGTCCCTGCAAAATAATGGAGTACCGTTAGGGATGCAAATGATGGTTTGTGCATTCCGTTTGTAATCTCCCGTACCGTAGGTGTCAACCAGATGAAACAAGTCCCCTGGCTTGTCACCGCGAAGATGCGGCCTAGATGGCGCACGGCGTCTTCGAACGTGTAGGGGTACAAATCTGCCGCCGCCAACATGCGCCAGCCTCTGCCGTTACTGCCTCCTGCATTGATGGCAATCCTTATGTCGAACACCGCGATGAGATAGTAATCGTCGTAGCCGCGTCGCTTTGTCGGCGGGTCCGCAATTGCTATCTTCTTCAATCTCATGTAGGCATCATCATACGTATTCTTGCCCAGCCAGTCTGGAAGGCCGATCCCAATGGTGGAGAAGGGGTCTACCGGAACGGCCACACTGCTGTGGATGTTGTGCAAAATCATGGTGGTATCCCGCCGGAGGTATGCAAGACAATCTTCGTTGGCACCGACCCAGACCTATATATAAGACGGTGGGCAGCGGAGAAATTACGGGATGGAAATGGAATAACTAAGTACTACATGATGAAACTCCATTACTGACCTGCTCATCGGACAATATCCGACTACCTCTGAATGTCGTCAACTCTAGCGGAGTCAACGTGCAACCATGGCCAGGGAGCGGTGGACTGTTCGAAGAATTGTCCCATAGAAGAACCTTCTCCTCGAGGACGCATGGAAGACCAACAAGCATGGCCTTTCCCAAGCCTGTTTAAGTAGCGTCTTGAAAAAGTTGGTGCAGGAAGCACAGAGTCTTGCGGCGGTGAGGACGTGGAGCGGCTTGCGATTTCTCCCAGAGAATCGTCGTCCAAGGTCTCCCAGCGCCGACGAGGAGGAGAACCGCCTGGCGAATCCATGGGAGCAGCGACGAACTGCCTTCTCTTCGGGGGGAGGGGAACTGGCGAGGAGGAGATAAGACCGTAGTAACCGCAGGGCCTTGTCCCTTCCAACTATAGATCGTTCCTCAGCGAAGGGGTGAGGCTATTATTTACTACTCCAAATAATAGCAGTAGTAAATAATAGCACTAGTAAGAATTTTTTTGGCACTAGGTAGTAGGTTTTGGTACCATGGAGTACTAGTACTAGCATTATGGAACGTTATGGGATTGCATTATACTATAAATAATAGCACTAGTAAGAAATTTTTGGCACTAGATAGTAGTTTTTGGCGTGGATTAAGAAATTTTGGGTATGTTTTGCCATTTTTTGTACACGCCAACTAGTGTCAAAAAAGTCGTACATTATGTGACGGAGGAGTACATACTCGTACTGTAGCAGTACTAGTACTACTTTTCTCAACTACTAGTGCGATGTATTGTACTTCTAGTCTAGTCTTGTATAGTGCACCAGTTTTGAACTCTTGAATCTCAGGGCCAAGGAGCTACAGTTGGAAGTGGAGGGTACTACTGTTCTCTAGAACCATCGTTGTACTATCAATGCAGGGGAAGTACACCTGCGTAGTGGCCTAGTGGGTACTCTCGGTGCTCTATTCAGCCGCTCCTCTCACGTAGCTGGCCTACTCAGCCGCTCCTCTCACGCACACACTAGTAGCCTGTTTATCAGCGACGGTTACTGCGGGGGCAGAACATTTGAGTTATTTGATACAGCGAGGCTAGGCTTTTCGCTTCCATTTGTGGAGCTGTAATGGATCTCGTTGAACTTTGTTAGTAGTTCCTTCTTTATGAATGAGATGAAGCAAAGCTTTTGCCTCCGTTTAAAAAAATCACGTCAAGAGGAATTTCTTTTATAGTAGAGCCGATAATGGAGTGAAGTCCATGCATGCAACGCCACAAGCTACAGAGTAGTAGTAGAGCACTTTACGTACAGAGCCATATTGCACAGTTCCCAATGCCCCGCCAGGCTTTTCTGGCTCCTCGGGCTTAACTGGGAGGTGCTAGTTTAAATATGCTACTAGCTGGAAGCTGCAAGCAAGGTGCGGCTAGGGCGAGCATGCGAGCCACGGGATGCTGGGAAGGAAAACCCATTCACGTGGCTAGGTTGTCCAGTGCACCCAGATTGTGGGGCCGCACGTTCGTTTGACTTCAAAACTCAAACTACTCGTGTAAAATATGGCTCGCAGCGAAGTGTAGTAGTATACTTTTTTTTAAAGGCCGCCGTGCGTTCGGCCGGGATCGAACCCACAAAACGAGGTATACACTCCCACGACCACTATTAGTACTCGTTAGAGTACAACGCAACCTAGAATCGCCTTCTGTCGCTAGTAGTACATACATTGTTCCTTACAAGAAACCCCTAAGAGCATGGTTAATAGTATAGCCAGCTGCTGGCTATAAGCCAGTGCCATGTCATCTACAGCCCATCTTATAGCCAACATGTAGTAGTAGTTTATTTCTTATAGCCTGCTGACTCAACTCTATTGTACTTGCTCTAATAGTGCAAGAAACCACTAAAATGCCAAGAAACTACTAACACTTGCATACGTGGCAGACTTAAGATAAGACTACCTTATCAACCATTGTACATGCTCTTACCAACAAAAATCCTTGAGTGACCTCCTACCTCCGGCCCGTCCACCTGGTCATCCTCGGCCATGGGACGCAGCTACCGCCGCCGGCAGAAGGCGAGGTCAAAACCGTCGGCGGTGCAGAGCCCATGTTGCGGCAGCCCGAATGCCAGCTCCGTCCGGCGCTTACGACCGCTAGCTAGCCAAGATAGCTCCGTCCAGCTGCTTGTCTGCGAGGTTTGCTAGCTAGATTGGCACGGCATCGCGGCGGCTTGCTCGCACGCGCCGCGCTAAGGCCAGCCATCTGGCTCGAGCGAAGGCCAGCGCGGCGGCTTGCTAGCTCGTGAGTCACACTCGGGCCAGCCTGCCAACCCGTGCGGAGGCCAGCGCGGCGTCCGGCCCGTCCAGCGAAGCGGCGACCAACTCACTCATCACCGGCGCCACCGACAAACACGCATCAGTACTATTTGAAGTAATGTTCAGGAAAAATAATGATTTGAGGGGGAATAACAGGATAGAAGGTCAGATGTGGGTCCCTCGTGTCAACGGTCAAACAAAATGTGTTGGTTTAAGCTGCCTCGTCAGCACGGACATGTGGGCCAACCCTGTCATAAATGGGTTTAAACAAACCTAATCGGTAGGTGTACTAGGTAGTTTTTGGCGTGGATTAAGAAATTTGGGTATGTTTTTGCTATTTTTTGTACAATAGATTCCTCCTAGGGCTGGTTGAAAGTGGTAGTTTTTTGTTAAATACTCTACATATTGTAAGTAGGAGTGAAAGTTAAGCTTTGGAAGCCAATAAGCAAGGCTAGTTACATAGTGCATATGTGTGCATGATTGAAAGTAAATATCAACCATGAGTGACTAATATCTTGATGGAAAACTTGAAACTATGGAATACTAGGAAAAGAAATGCATGGTTGGAAATACTAGCAATGTTCACGTCCGTTGCAACGAATCATAATTAGAATAATACTTATTCACAAACTTGGTACAAAACACTCTAATTTTGATATACATATGTCACTAGAGATATATTATGTTCCAATTAGAATATATTCCTTGGGCTGTTTTGGTGAGGTCAGGGAGGGATGTGGTTGGTTTTAAGATACTAATTACCGGTTTTTCTGTAAATTGGTAGACAAGTGGGATGTTGGTGAGAAAAGGCAACAACTTACCTCACAATCATTAGATGTAGATCTAATGGTCAGAAACGACGGATGGCAGACACACCAGCATCACCAACTTAGTCTTGTGTAGGAGTACTAGCAAGATACGTGCATTGCACGCAACATCAAGATGCATTTTTTTATAAAACACTTGTTGTGATTGACCCTTGCAGGAGTAATCCCATGTGTAAAAACTAATAATATCTCGAGAAATATGAGATAAGGTGAAGAGGAGTGGGGTGTGGTGGTGGTTGGTGGTCGGACTGAGCGGAGGCATGGGGATTGACGACGCCGGCAGCGGCCACCAGGCCAGCTTGTTCCATAGGCTTCCTTTCTTAATTGCTCAACAATGAGGTTTGTTGGAGATAAGGATGAACGAGGGAAGGCCTTGTCTGCAAATGTGGAGAGGGGTGCGGGTATCTTTTAGTTTAATTTCCATCCGTTAGATATAGATCGGACGGTCTATATTGCAAGATGGCACACGTACCATCATCACCAACTCAGTTTTTTATAAGAGAAGAAATATAAGTATGGAGATACAAACGTATTATCGATACTTGCTTTCGTAAATTAGCATCTACATTCTATTCAACACCTCGGCATGTGGGGCCTTAGCACAATGACTTCTCGACTGTGTAAAACGAAGATTTTCCCGTCGCCGACAAGGAGGGGGTGACGGCGGCGCGCTTTTTGGCTTGCTCTAGTCCTAGTAGTCATACTAGGTGGTCTAAGAACATGTAGATTTATTCTTTTTCATGCCTCGTGTTCGCCGTACTGCCACGACTGTTCATGAATAGACGGTAAGTTATTCACGGGGAAACCCTTGTTGAGCGTGTTTGCGAGAGAGGGAGAGAGAGAGAGAGAGAGAGAGAGAGAGAGAGAGTGTGTGTGTGTGCGTGTGTGTGTGATATGTTAGAGACTGAGGCAATGATAACAGATTCTTTGTGTCTATGTGTGTGGAGGATAGAGAGAGACATGTACATGGGGCTTTGTGTTGTGTAACGTGGAGACACATATACATAATTAGAGAGTGAGTGTGTGAGATACACATGCGGACATGAGGAGAGATGAGGATCCAGGTAAATGGGTGTTTGTGCGTGTCTGTGTGTGTTTGTGCACGCGTTTGTGTGTGAGAGGGAGAGAGTGTATGTGGAGTAGAGAGACCACTGATGATATAAACCTAGTATAAGGGAAGGGGGAATTGTGTGACATGTGTAGTAGCGAGATAGCATGGGTGCGGGCGGGGGGGAGCAGACTATTTGGAAGAGACATCGAGTGTGTGTGGGAGAGGGGTGTGAGTGCGAGAGAAAGAGAGAGCTAGCGACGGAGAGAGAGAGAGAGAGAGAGAGAGAGAGAGAGAGAGGAAGAGAGGGGGCGAGAGGGGTCGTTTGTGTCCATACATGGCGTATAGATAAGGAGACAATGTTGATGTTGTCCGAAATTGGCCTATGAACGGAGACGCAAGGGAAGCGAGTCATCGTGTGTGTGATAGGGACTTCATGAGAGATCTAGAATAGATGGTGTAGAGAACAATGTGCGAAATCAAGAACGATTATACATTAGGGAGCTATGCAAAGAGTCACGACATATATGTATACAGGGAAGGAGCTGGGGCGGGTCCGCATGTGGGATAGATAGAAAGAGGAGAGTGGTGCACAAGGAGACAAAGTGTGCTTGTTTGCAGTGGGGGTGGTGTGTGAGGTGAGTGCGCGAGAACCACATAACTAGGGAGATAGACGTTTGGGGGCGATGTTTTGTGTGTATGGGAAATATACACTCTACATAGTGCGTGTGCTTGGGTAAGAGAGATAGCGGGAGACCTAGAGAGTGAGAGAAGAGA
Organism: Aegilops umbellulata; assembly: GCA_032464435.1. Lineage (NCBI taxonomy): Eukaryota > Viridiplantae > Streptophyta > Magnoliopsida > Poales > Poaceae > Aegilops > Aegilops umbellulata. Next base: position 350,018,114 of record CP136056.1, read on the forward strand.
TGTGTGCATGCCCGAGAGACAAAGTGATAGAGACCTATGTTGGGGTCCGTACAAGAGAGAGGGGTGTTAATGTGCTCATGTGTTGGTGTTTGGGGGAGAGAACGACTTCTCTCTCTCTCTCTGTGTGTGTGTGTGTGTGGTGGGGGGGTTGACTTCAGATAAAGAGTGAGGTGTCTATATTTGAGGGACTTTAGCGTAATTGAGATATTGTGCACTCATGGTTGATCAATTTGTTTTGCAGTTTGTACTATGATATAACGATACTTTTGAACGTGCGTGATATACCTTGATGTACCAGAATTACAAACCTAAGATTGGAATTTTGGAATTTGACTCCATCATTAGATTTTGTAATTCATTTAAAAGGAGGTACATTTTTTAAGCCGGGATTTCGTGATTTCAAATTCATATATCAAACCTAGAGATATACACATACGGCATGTTCAAACTTTATAATCATCCACTTTATTCATACACATACACATTTTAGATTTTGTCATCATGTTTAGGATAAACACATTTGGAATTTCATTTGAATTGGACCGTATGATGGTATTTGCTTGTAGTAGCTCAATGATCCATATTTGAATTGAATGGACAATCTAAGTTTCGAGTTGGAGACATTGATTTTCAAAACTTGCACATTTTTTGCGTGCAAAACAAACAAATTGTCGGCCATGATATCATAGTCGGCCGTACGAGAGCAGAATACTTATAATTTTAGGCGCCAAAAGCTTTCAAACTTCCCGCTCACATCAAAATATCACGCGCCCGAAAGTTTAGCCCTGCGATATCCCTGTTTTACCCCTGCCACATGAACGGAAAAGGGCTGTGAGGGAGTCCTGGATTAGGGGGTGTTTGGATAGCCGGACTATACCTTCAGCCGGACTCCAGGACTATGAAGATACAAGATTGAAGACTTCGTCCCGTGTCCGGAAGGTTCTTTCCTTGGCGTGGAAGGCAAGCTAGGTGTGCGGATATTCAAGATATCCTACCAATGTAACCGACTCTGTGTAACCCTAACCCTATCCGGTGTCTATATAAACCGGAGGGTTTTAGTCCGTAGGACAAACAACATTATTCATCATCATACCCATAGGCTAGCTTCTAGGGTTTAGCCTCCTTGATCTCGTGGTGGATCTACTCTTGTACTACCCATATCATCAATATTAATCTAGCAGGAGTAGGGTTTTACCTCCATCGAGAGGGCCCGAACCTGGGTAAAATAAAGTGTCCCTTGTCTCCTGTTACCATCCGACCTTGATGCACAGTTCGGGACCCCCTACCCGAGATCCGCCGGTTTTGACACCGACATTGGTGCTTTCATTGAGAGTTCCTCTGTGCAGTCGCAATCAGGAAGGATGCCTTTTCCCGTCTTTAAAGACGGCGCCGTCACTGAGGGAGCTTTGGCTATCGGCCAGACCCTCCGGCTGGGCGGTTTTCTCATGACCGCCTGTTCGGCCGTTGCGCCGACGGTGAACTCTCGGGTCATCGAAAGCAATCTCCACGTAAGTTCGGCATCTGTCGAACAGCTGGATCCGGTGGAGCTCTCCTCCGTAAACGAGCTCCTGGATCGCATCGCCGCCTTGGGGGTCGCCACAAATTACGACCAGGTTGGGCTTAAACCCGATCTAAGGGAAATCAACTCCCCCCAAGCCACCCACCATGTTGCGATGGTGGAGACACAATGCGGCGACCCTTCATCGATCTTAAGGAGCAATTACGTCTGAATTCCGGAACCCTCCATGCCGGATATCCGCGGAGGGGAGGATGCAATTCAAGACCTGAACTTAGAATCAGGCAAACCGGATAACATCCAAGGCTCCGGGTCTCAGGATCCGGAGGTTGTTCGGCTTCCGAACAGTAAACCGGGCGAAGTATCAGATTTAACGAGTTCCGCCCGCCCGATCGTAAGTGATCTCTCCCAGGTCAGGCAGATGCCAGAAGAAATAGTACATCATTACTGGGACAGATTCCTCCTGCTCATGAACAGGATAAAGGACTGCCACGAGGGAGACGCGATTTCAATTTTCTGCAATAACTGCACGGACAAGGGGATACTCAACGCCGTAAGTCGCCGTAATATTACGCGTTTTGCTGACTTGGCGTCCATAGTGCAAAAATATTGTGCGATGGAAAGTGCTTGGAAAACCGAAATTAAATTTTGGGATAATCCGGCCCTGAATAGCAATCCCGTCCGAATCAAAAGGGCGCACTACAGTAAGACGTTCGGATTAAATAAAAAATCAAAACCCTCTAGGGGACATGGAACCGTACTAGAAAGGTGGCTAGATGGACCCTGCAAGATTCATAGTGCAGAGGACGCTGCACCAACACACAGCCTCAGGGCATGTTGGATACTCCGGCAGGTGGCCAAAATTGGCGAAGACCTCCTAATTCCAGAGGTCGAAGGGAACCAGCCCGAAAATTTCAGTACCGTTCTTACAATCTCCGAGACTTTTGCATCAAATAATATGCAAAAAAGAGCACTTCGCAGCCTCACCGAAATCTACCAAGTACCGACAATAAATCCATGGAGCAATACCGCCATCACCTTCAGCGCGAGCGACGAACCTAAATTCCGAACAGCCAGAGCACCAGCCGCATTGGTTCTCAGTCCCATAGTGGACGGCTATCGCCACGCAAAGGTACTTATGGACGGAGGCAGCGGATTGAACCTCATCTACGAGGAAACCCTTCAAAAGATGGAAATAGACTGGAACCGCATTGAGCGAAGCAGCACAACCTTTAGAGGTATAATCCCCAGTCAGGAAGCGCGCTGCACCGGAAAGTTCACACTGGATGTGGTATTCGGCACTCCGGATAATTACAGGTCCGAACAAATCACGTTCCAAGTGGCCCCGTTCAAAAGTGGATATCACGCTATATTAGGACGAGAGGCATTCACAGTCCTCCAAGCTATACCCCATTATGGGTACATGAAGCTTAAGATGCCTAGGCCGAACAGAATCATCACTCTCGCTAGTGATCCGGACATTGCACTCCGCGCCGAAAACAAGACAGCCACATTGGCCCTTGAGGCACTATCTGAAGCCTTAGCGGCCGAAGAACTGACGGCGCTGCGATCCACGGTTAATAGGGATGATGTGATACTCAATAAGAGATCCAAACCCAAATCCTTCAAACCAGCGGACGAAATAGTCAAATTCCAGGTCCACCCAACGGACCCTAATAAAACAGCCTCCATCGGGGCACAACTGAACCCTGATGTAGACGCCGCACTACGCGAGTTCCTACGAGAGAACTGGGACATTTTCGTTTGGCACCCTTCAGATATGCCAGGAATCCCACGCAGGCTGGCCGAGCACAGCTTAAATATCCAGAAAGGATTCAAACCTGTCAAACAAGCCCTTCAGCGTTTTTCCGAGCCAAAGAGACAGGCTATGGGAGAGGAGCTAGCCAAACTATTGGAAGTCGGATTCATTAGAGATATAAAACACCCGGATTGACTAGCAAACCTGGTAATGGTACCAAAGAAGTACAAATCCTGGCGCCTGTGTGTCGACTTCAAAGACCTTAATAAGGCCTGCCCAAAGGATCCCTTCCCCCTCCCTTGAATTGATCAAATCATCGATGCCACTGCCAGACACGATTCCCTGTGTTTCCTCGACGCATACACCGGCTACCATCAAATAAAGATGGCCGAATCCGACCAAGCTGCAACAACATTCATCACGCCGTACGACCCATTCTGCTTCAACACAATGCCTTTCGGGCTCAAAAACGCCGGCGCAACATATCAGCGCATGATTCAAACATGTCTGGGAAATCATATCGGCGAAACAGTGGACGCGTACGTAGATGACGTGGTCGTTAAATCAAGACACGTCGAATGTCTAGTAGACGACTTGAGACTTACATTCGACAACCTGCGAAAATATGACATCAAGCTCAATCCGGAAAAATGTGTTTTCGGCGTTCCAGCCGGAAAGCTCCTGGGCTTCATCGTATCCAGTAGAGGAATTGAAGCAAATCCAGCTAAAATCCGGGATCTGTCACAATTGGATGTCCCAAAAGATCTCAAACAAATTCAGAAACTCACCGGATGCGTGGCGGCCTTAAGCCGCTTCATCTCCCGTTTGGGAGAAAAGGCACTGTCCCTTTACCGCCTCCTAAGGCGCACCAAACACTTCGAGTGGACGGACGCTGCCACGGCCGGACTCGAGGAAATAAAGGCCATCTTGGCAACAAATCCTGCCCTGGCCGCGCCGAATACCGGCGAGCCCATGTTGTTATACATCGCCGCAACTCATCAAGTTGTCAGCGCAGTACTCGTCGTCGAATGGGTATCGGAAAGACACAAACTACTCCTTCAAAGGCCGGTTTACTACGTGTCCACTACCCTCACACCATGCAAATCACGGTACCCGCATTACCAAAAAATCGCATACGTGGTGTTTATGGCATCCCGGAAGCTACGACACTACTTTCAAGAGTGTTCTATAACAGTAGCCTCGGAAGTACCACTCAACGATATTCTTAACAACCGTGATGCAACGGCCGGATAGCGAAATGGGCCATAGAGCTCCTCCCATTCGATATAACCTACAAACCACGGCGAGCCATTAAATCACAAGTCCTAGCCGACTTCGTCGCCGAATGGACAGAGGCCGAACTCCCTAAAGAGTACGGCACATACTCAAACTGGATCATGCATTTCGACGGCTCCAAAATGTTGGCCGGAATGGGGGCTGGTGTTGTTCTGACGTCCCCTACGGGAGATACAGTCCAATACGTACTCCAAATTATGTACACGGACTCCAACAATGCAGCCGAATACGAGGCCCTTCTACATGGTCTCCGGATGGCAATATCCATGGGCATTCAACGCCTGGAAGTACGCGGGGATTCAAACCTCGCGATATCCCAAATAAATGGCGACTTCGACGCCAAAGAACCAAAGATGGCAGCTTATCGCAACGCCGTACTAAAAATGTCAGCTCGGTTCGAGGGACTGGAGTTTCACCATATCGCCCGAGAAAATAATCAGGCAGCGGATGTCCTGGCACGCATCGGAGCAAAACGAGATGCGGTCCCCCCAACATCTTCTTAGAAAGATTATTTAAACCATCCGTAACATGGGAGGGGGAACCCTCGGATAACAGCCCGGACATAACCGCACAACCCTACGCCGAACAATCAGACATAATCGGCGGCTCCGCCACCGAAATTACACCCTCAGCCCACATAATAATGGCGGTAATCGCCCCGTGGACGGAACCATTCCTAGCCTACCTTAGTAGGCAGGAACTCCCCGAGGACCAAAATGAGGCACGCTGCATAGTGCGGCGATCTAAAGCCTATAAAGTCCACGAGGGAGAGCTATATAAGAAAAGCACTACAGGAGTCCTTCAAAGGTGTATCTCCGAAGAGGAAGGGCGGAGTCTGTTGGCTGAAATTCATGCCGGACTCGGTGGCCACCACGCCGCAGCTCGGTCCCTTGTCAGCAAGGCTTTCCGTACGGGCTTCTATTGGCCGACGGCACGAGCAGACGCTCAGGACCTAGTCAAACGATGCGTCGGTTGCCAGCTCTTTGCCAACCAAAGCCATATGCCACCCAACGCCCTCCGAACTATCCCCATCACTTGGCCTTTTGCGGTGTGGGGGCTTGATATGGTGGGACCCCTTAAAGGCGGAACCCACAAGAAAAAATACTTATTGGTCATGGTGGACAAATTCACCAAATGGATAGAAGCCAAGCCTGTCAAGGCGGCCGAATCCGGACCTGTGATAGACTTCATATCTGGGGTTGTACACCGTTATGTTGTCCCCCACAGCATTATCACCGATAACGGCACAAACTTCACCTCTGATGAAGTAAAACTGTGGTGCAAAAACATGGGCATTAAGCTTGACTATGCTTCTGTCTACCAGCCACAAACTAACGGTCAGGTCGAACGTGCAAATGGTCTCATTATGAGCGGCATCAAACCCAGACTAGTGCGGTCCCTCAAGGAATCTAATATGCACTGGGTAGAGGAGCTCGACTCCGTACTCTGGGGGCTGCGAACCATGCCAAATCGTACCACCGGATTCACACCATTCTTCATGGTGTACGGCGCAGAGGCGGTTCTGCCCTGCGACATAATTCATGACTCACCTCGAGTGCGCATGTACGAAGAAAGAGAAGCCGAACTCGATCGGCAGGACGACTTGGATGCTCTGGAGGAGGAGCGAGACGTGGCTAAATCCCGTTCCGCATTCTATCAACAGCAAGCTCGAAGATATCAAAGCAGAGAAGTACGGGCCAAAAATTACAATGTTGGTGAACTAGTTCTACGCCAGCCGGATAAGCAAAAGAACAAACTCAAGCCCAAATGGGAAGGTCCATTCATAATCGACCAAGTCCTAACTGGTGGAGCGTACCACCTGCGAGATGCGTCGGACAACCGACTCGAGCCAAATCCATGGAACGCAACGCGTCTCCGAAGATTCTACGCCTAGCGCCGGACTCTGTGTTTGTCTCCTTCCTCTGTTCATTATTTACATTCATACATCTTTATTTACTTTGTCTTCTGCTCTTTTCTTTTCTAGCCCTTAAGGGCTCATTAAGTGACGCACTTTCCGCGCTCCTTAAACCTGGGGGCTTCTTTAACAGAAGCTTGTCTATATGGGTTTCACACCCAACGCATGCGTCAGACTTCCGCATGCACCTTTTCTTCGCCATTATATGCATCGATATGACTTAAGTTTTGGCCAAGCTGGGTTGCCTGGCTCCTGTGCTTACCCCTATGTTCCCGATTGTTCGGCTAGGAGGTAAAGGGAGCAGCTCTGCGATTATTACTGCCGGATAAGCCGGATGTGTACCTCAGACTGGGTGAAGCCGAAAGCTAGCGTTCTTAAGGGAATATTCGGTCGGCGAACTAAAGAAGAACCTTTTTATTTTTACATGCCCCCAGATGATTTTCTGCATTTGCTGTCCGGACGTGCACCTTAGGGCACGCCACCCTAGCGAAAGGAACCCTTAACGGAACTATTCTCTCTGGAAGATGTTTCTTACTAACCATGTAATATAACATAACTAGTTGGGCACTTGTCTGATAAAGCACTAATGACCCCTACGCCTGGTCTCCATGCATACCCCGGCTCTTATATAGCCGTTATGGTATTCGGACACACTCCGGACCGTCAGGTCCCGAGGTCGAAGCGAAAAGGTCGGCAATGACAAACGATCTACAATCCGGCTAGAAGGCATTAAACATGTCAATTATAAATTACATAGTCATCCTGACTAATCATATTCCTCCTCTATACCATCTAACAGGCTGTCTAATTTACAGTCCTGCTGGGAATATTTGGCGGCTAGCTCCACCTGGCCATACACTAAGCTCACAGGGATCTCCTTCCCGTCAGGCCCCACTGGTCCGACCTCGGCCATATGATTGGTCTCAGACTTCGTAAAGCGAGTCTTGACCATGGCCTAGGCCTCCCTCGCGCCTTGTCGGCAGGCTGATATCTTCCACAAACGGAAGCGCCGCCGAGCTCCCTTCAGCTTCTCCGCGAGCTCTCCAAGGTCCTCGGACGTGGAGTGGGCAGGCCATAAGGCTTGGACAACCCCTTGCATTGCCTGCCGAACTCGTTCGTGAAGTTGCAGGAGATCGGGGAGAAGGTCACCCATAGAACTGGGCATCTCCTCTGTAGGACGACCTGTGAGCATACCTACAGACAATACTCTATTATTTGACTTCCTTGCCGAACTCTTTTTCTTTCGAAAGGTTCGTTCAAGCACTTACTAAATATGCCGCGTCGAAGTCGCTGATTCTCCTTTGTGGAGTTCGACAGCTGGCCACGAATGTCTTTCAGTTCGACATCCAGCTTGGTGTTGGCATCCTGAAGATCATTCTTCTCTTGCCTCACCCTTGTCAACATACTCTCGCCGGCCTTTAACTGGCGTATGAGTTGTTGTCTATCCGGATCAAGTCCGGCACCATCTGCAACATTAATTGTCAGATTGACATACAAGCCGCACAATACTACTCTCGAAGTATATCGTACCTGAGGGGGTCCCTTTGGGCTCCCCTGTTGCGGCTAGTGCGGCCTCTTGTTGGGCCTTGCACTTTTCCAGCTCCTGGGACAGCACGGTGTTCTTCTTTGTAAGAACTTGCATATGATCCTTAAATCAGTTACTTTAACTGTTTCAAGTCTCGGGGGCTACTGGTATACATATATAATTAAGCCAAAATTTTCTTACCCGCATGTCTTTCACATACTGCCCCGTGGCTCTGGCTAAACCATCTTGAGCGGCACGAAGATACACATCTCCCGAATTAAAAGCATCTAAAGCCTCTTGGGAAAAGCAAGCGTCGCGCAGAACTGTCCGGCGACGCCTATGGTTCAGGGCGCTCTCCACTTCTGAATTAGTGGCAGAAAGCCGGTCCGCATCCTCTGTCGGAGGAGCGTCCGGCGCAAGCCTGGTGTTCGTCCCCGCTTCGGGGCCAGACGTTGGAGCCTGGCTGGTAGAGGCGCGGTTGGCGGCTCCTCCGGATATAGTCCGGCGAGGCCTCTTCGTCCTGAAAAACAGTACGGATGTTAACATGCCTTGATAGAATGACACCAGGGAGACGAAGGGCGCGTTCTACCTTTGTGCCGGACTTTCAGTCCGGACTTCATTTCTTTTTACCCCACGGGACCCGGCGGCTCCTCGTTGGCCAGCCGCCGCAGGTTCGGCCTCCCTTCTCGGAAATCCCCCCTGTAAATACGGTTGTCATCAGAAACGCCAAATATGTTGGGAAGGAATCTCTCTTCAGAGGATAAACACTCCGGTTTCTGTTACCTGGGAGGCCGGGATTAACCCAGGGTAGTCAGCCATAATGGCTACCAAGGTATTGTCCTTGCTCAACTGATGAAACACCCCGTCGATAAGCTCCACTGCTATGTCCGGATCTTCCTCGGAGTCCGGATTATGGGACCATTCTGGGTCCTCGGGCTGTGGAGGGCGGCTGTCGATGTCCTCCACTTCCCGTCGCAGTTCCTGCGCTAAAGTTGTCAGACAACACGACCAAACACGAGAATATTAAAGCAAATGGACGCATGCAATTATTCGCTTACCCAGCTTGGAGGTTCGTGCATAGAGAATCTGGCCCGCGCATTGACGCGAAGGAAATCCTCCTTTTCTCCCTTGTACAAAGATGCTAATATCTCTGCCAGAGCGGCAGTTGAAGCTGGTCCTTTACGACCATAACGGGTGGCGTCGTCCTCCCCGTTAAATTCCCACATGGGGTGGCCTCTATATTGAAGTGGTTGTACACCCCGCATAATACATACGGCCATCACTCCAATCATGGTTAGACCGGAATGAGCCAACAGTCTTATCCGACTCATCAGGTAAGGGACGTCTCTGTTGTCCTCTCCCTGAGAGCTCCGCGGACGCCAACTTAAGCGTTTCTTCAAGGGAGCCATGCTGAACTCAAGAAGGCTGGCCCGAATAGGGTCCGACAGTGGGACGTCATCTATGTAGAATCATTCTGAGGGCCAATCCTCGGATGCCTTCTTAGGGGTTCCGGATGGGTATCCGGTCCCGGCGATGTGCCATATTTCGGCGCCGCCCACTTGATATATGGACCCCTCTTGGGAACGGGGTACCAGACAGAACAGCCTTTTCCACAGCGCGAAATGAGCCTCTACACCTAGAAATAGCTCACAGAGGGCAACAAAACCTGCGATATGAAGTACGGAGCCAGGCGTGAGGTCATGTAACTGGAGGCCGTAGAACTCCAAAAGCCCGCGGAGGAATGGATGAATCGGAAATCCTAGTCCCCTTAGTAAATAAGGGACGAAGCACACCCGCTCTCCTTTAGAGGGATTAGGGGTGCCCTCCACCTGCTTTCCGCTATTATAGGTGGCGAGTCCGGCTCGGACCGAGACCATCTACGCCTGAGGGAGAAGTCCGTTGGCTTGCAGCGACACTAGCTCGCTGTGCGGAATGGTACATCTCTCCCAGTCTCCGGGTTTAGGACCGGAGGGCCGAGGGGAGGAGTTGCGACGGCTGGCCATGTTGGAATGGACCTTTGCTGGAGGAGCTCCGATGATAACTCGCGGGGAGGAGAGGATGTGGTTTGGATCTAAATCCCCATCCCATTAAATAGGCGACTTGTTCATATGGCTGGGGGTGTATATGTAAAAACGCCCCAGGCTTTTCGTATTCGCTCGACGCGTGGAAGATGGCGATTATGGAGCGCAGAAGCCGAGGAGCGCTGCGGAAACCGAGATGTTATTCATACAGGTACACAGGATTCGGAGGAGGAACCCGCCTTGCAATGCCGAAGACAATTTGCGCGCCGGACCCGTCGTCATTGAAGCCTGGTTCGGGGGCTACTGAGGGAGTCCTGGATTAGGGGGTGTTCGGATAGCCGGACTATACCTTCAGCCGGACTCCAGGACTATGAAGATACAAGATTGAAGACTTCGTCCCGTGTCCGGAAGGTTCTTTCCTTGGCGTGGAAGGCAAGCTAGGTGTGCGGATATTCAAGATCTCCTACCAATGTAACCGACTCTGTGTAACCCTAACCCTATCCGGTGTCTATATAAACCGGAGGGTTTTAGTCCGTAGGACGAACAACATTATTCATCATCATACCCATAGGCTAGCTTCTAGGGTTTAGCCTCCTTGATCTCGTGGTGGATCTACTCATGTACTACCCATATCATCAATATTAATCTAGCAGGAGTAGGGTTTTACCTCCATCGAGAGGGCCCGAACCTGGGTAAAATAAAGTGTCCCTTGTCTCGTGTTACCATCTGACCTTGACGCACAGTTCGGGACCCCCTACCCGAGATCCGCCGGTTTTGACACCGACAGGCTGCTTTGGTAACTCCATTGTTTTCCCCTCTTTGCCCCAACATTCTTCCCCAGAGCCCCTCCCCTTCCCCTCCCCGACCACCCCCCCAACCACGGCAAGCCGCCGAATCTAGTCCTCAGCCGCAGCGGTGGACCTCACACCCCGCCGGATCTACCTTCCGCAGCTTGGAACCCCCAACTGCTAACTCACCACTTCACCGGAGCCGCTGGCTTGTCCACCGCTCCAGATCTCCTTGACCGCCATCATGGTCCACCGCACCGGATCTGCTTAACCGGCGCCCTCGTCCACCACAGCGTAGGCCCTTCACTGACTCCCTCGTCCGCCCTTTCGCTGGCCCTTCATACAAGCCCTCGTCCGCCGCAACAGATCCGCCTCACCGAAAGCACTGTACAACGCGGCCGCCGAAGCCTTCGTCCACTGCACCGGACCTAGGGATGGCAGTTTTGCCCATGGGTATGGGTACCCGCGGGTACCCTACCCGAAAACAATGGGCATGGGCATGACTTGGAAAGATATTATGCCCATGGGTAATGGGTATCCATACCCGCAAAATCTATGGGTAGGGCATGGGTATTCAATTGCGCCCATGGGTACCTCAATGGATACCCAAAAGAAATTAATAAATCCAAATTATTCTTATGACATGTGGGGTAAGCATCTAACTCCTATGGCCCAACCCTAAATCTTGTATTCTCTAAACCAGCCACAGGTCATAGGCCTGCAATCGCCTGCTCGACACTCCTCTAACGTCCTATGTAACTTCTTGAAACAATGAAATCTTGACTCATCGCCATCGGACTCCTCTAAACTCTCGATCTAGTGACCCCCAATTCTAGCTGCTCATTCCTACTACGTCGTGCTTCCACCAACCGCTGCTCATAATCCCTTGATGCCTCCAAGAAGCCACCCATCGGAGGAGACTATGTTGGTGCCATAATGACCGCCCATATCACTTGAATTTCAGACTCAGCTCTCTAAAAAAATCAAAATTTAAATGCTATATATGGTACCCAATGGATATCCATTGGGTACAGGATACCCGATGGGTATGGGCATGGCTATCAATTTATGCCCATGGGTATTGAAGTGGGTGGGTATAGAAAGTTTCTATGGGTGTGGGTTTGGGTAGAAGGAGGTTGTACCCGCCCATACCCTACCCATTGCCATCTGTCAGGACCCCGATCCTCAGTCACACCGATCCAGCATGTAACACATCATATCACTTTGCGGCCTCACGCACGGTATTCCCACGGGTGCCACCTTACCTGGCCCGGGACCGTTTGCGCCTTTTGGCTCACGTATATGATAGTGTCGCTAGCATCCATATGACAAAGAACCCGGGCCGACATGGCTAGTCGTGAACCCAAAGCGGCACTAACCCATGAGGACAGGCATACATGAATCACATCGAGCATGTCGGTCATCAACGTGTGAATCCGGGCTGTAGCACTGGGCTAACAGGACTCCGGATAACACCGCGTGACATTTCCCCGAAGGGACAGACACAGGAACGACGTGAATCACATGCCGGCCAGTCAAGTGTTCCGAGCAGTAGTGCTGGGCTAGCAGGACTCCGGTGAACTGGGCTGTAGCGGACTACTATCGCTCAGAAACACAAGACTTACATTTCCCCATATGAAAGGCTGCCAAGGATAAACAACTAGATAGTCGGATCCCACTCATACCAAGCATTTCAATCATACACACAATATGCCCGATATGAGTAAATACAACATGGCATCACAACATAACTCTACGACTCAAATATTTATTCATTAGGCTCCGAGGAGCGAGATATTACAAACATAGGTCTCATGACCCAACATTCAGAGCATACAAGCAACAAGCACATGCGGAAGCTTAACATGTCTGAGTACAGACATCTACAAATGAAAAAGGCTGAGAAGCCTGACTATCTACCAGATCTTGCCGAGGGCACAAGATCGTAGCTGAGGTAACAAGCTAACGTCGAAGTCCAAGCGGTACTACTAGCGAGACTGAAGTCTCTCTGCAAAAACATAAAATAGGCAAACGTGAGTACAATTGTACTCAGCAAGACTTACATCAGAACTAGCTACATATGCATCAGTATCAAAAGGGGGTGGTGGAGTTTAACTACAGCAAGCCAGCTTTGACCCGGTGGCTATCCTGAACTACGACTGCAAGTAACTCTTTGAGGTGGCGCACACGAGTCCACATATTCACCAATCAATACACCACTATGGATCCACTTTCGTCTCCCTACGAGAAGGCCATCCATAGCACTCACGCTTATCTTGCGTATTTTAGAGTATCCACTTTCACTTGTCTATGAACTGTTATAGGCAACCCAGAAGTCCATTTCCGCGGACACGGCTATTCGAATAGATGATGTTAACCCTGCTGGGGTGTACTTCTTCATACATGTTTCCACCACTTAGCGTCTGCACACGACATGTGCTCGGCAGACTTCAAGCGAAAGCCGACGTGGGTGTAGACCACGACCTAACCAACCACACAAGTCTCTAGTCCAGGTTTATCGCCTATTCGGGTTCCATCCATGAGGAGATCCGGCCGGAGTTTCGCTCACAGCCCCAAACGATGTGTGCAGGGTTCCCGGGACACCAAACGGGCGCCCGGTACACCGTGCCACGTGCCTACCGCAACACAGCCCACCCCTACGGTCAGCGCTGCGTGCGGCCCCCAGCATACTACAAACACCAGAAACTACTTGCAACTCCTGGACAGAGAACGAGAGGGGTCGGTAAGTCGAGCGGGGTCATATTTCAGGGCCCAATGTATGGTAGTAGCTGTTTCATGGATCACAAACACAGAACTCAGTTCCTGAGGACGGCTTCAATGAGACAACCCACCATGTACTCCTACATGGCCTCTCACCAATACCTTTACCAAATCGTATTCACACACTTAGCTCACACACAGTAGGACATGTTCATCACCATTCCAATTCACTCCCGATGAATCAGACCCGACTCAACTCTAAGCAGTAGCAGGCATGACAAACAAGCATGTATGAGTAGGCACAACAGGGCTCAAACAACTCCTACTCATGCTAGTGGGTTTCATCTAATTACTGTGGAATGACAGGTCATGCAAAGGATAAAGGGGTTCAGCTACCGTAGCAAGTAACACATGAATCGTTGTTGTCCTAATGCAGTAAAAGAGAGCAGGAGCGAGACAGTGGGATTGTATCGGAATGAACAAGGGGGTTTTGCTTGCCTGGCACTTCTGAAGATAATATAGTTCTTCATCGGTGTCATCGATCTCATCGCCGGAACATCGTTGACTGAGAGGGGACGGTTACCGGCAAACAGAGAAGGACACAATCAATGCAATGCAACAATATGATGCATGAATGTGACATGGCAATATGCTGATGATTGGCCTAATTCAACTAGCAACAAGTTAAATGGAGTTGCTTTGAACACTAGGTTCAAATTCAAACTCCATATGTGCTTTATTAAATGCCATTTATTTGAATTGTCCTAAACAGAGGACAAACATTGTTCAAACATGCATGAAAATGGTACAGATGGATTCCTTGAATTTTTCTGATAATTTTTCATATATAAATTATTTCATTCTGAGCTATAGATTATTTTCTATGATTTTTCAAAGTTTTGGATATTTTCTGAATTAAACAAATCATTTGAGATTTATTTAAATTCCAGAAAAGGATTACTGCGTCAGCCTGACATCATCATGACGTCAGCAGGTCAACTGGGTTGACCCAGGTCAAACCTGACGACCCGGTCCCACATGTCATATACTTATAGATAGTTAGAGGTTAATCCCGTGTTGACTGGGATTTGACCCAACGCGGGGCCCGCTCGTCAGTGTCTGTGGGGTGTTTAGCTGGCAGTGATTAGCACTAAACACGCGGCCATGTCGACACGCCGGAGTTTGGCCGGCGGGGACCAAAACAACGGCGGAGGCTCGCCGGACTTGCGCTAGAGGCGTCGGGTTAGCGCGCTGAGGGCACCAGGAGGTAGGCCGCGCTCTTGCGCATCCAGAGAGCCAAGGAGGAGGGGCTGGGGTGGAACGAGCTCGCCGGAGTCGAGCTCGTGGCGGCGCCGGAGTTCGGTGATAACGGGCGCGAGGCTGCAACTCGCTTCCGAGCAAAACGGGGCGCACAGGCGGCAGCTACTGGGAAGCAGGAGCTCGGCCAGGTGCTCATCCGCGACGTTGGCCCATCGTAGCGACGACGGCGGCAATCACGGCGGCCGGAGCTTACGGGCACTTGCGGGCGGCGGCTACGATGGAGGAAAAAGCACGAGGGAGGAGGGGAAACGGATTAGAGCTCACTGGGAGTCGGGCGGAGGTCTCAGCGGGCTCGGGGACGGCCTGACGGTGACGAATCAAGCGGCGGGGATCGCCGGCACCGAGGTTGAAGACGGCTTGGTGGAGGCGGTGCAGGGCATCCGGCGATGCTTGGCTTGTCGAGGGAGTAGGGGACATCGATGCGGAGCTTCGTGGCGCGTCATAGAGGTGTGGGGTGGCCGGTGGACGCGGCGGCGAGGGGCGGCGCGCTCGGGCGCGAGAGGGAGAGAGAGCAGGGGAGGGGAAAGAGATCCAGGGAGAGAGGGGAGAGGACGAGGGGGTCGGGGGTGTGTGCGTGGCGTCGTACAGCGCGTCCAGGGCGTCGGCGGCAAGCAGGAGCTGGCGGTGCGCGTGCTCGCGAGCGGTGGCCACGCGCCCTTCGTCCTCCTGGCAAGAGGAGGAAGACGACAGGGGGAGGTGGAGATGGGCTGGGCTGGCTTTGCCCAGCTGGGCGGCTACAGTGCCAGGCCAGCTGGGCTTCCCAGGTAAGTTCCTCTCTCTCTCTTTTAATTCTATTTTTCTATTATTCTGTAGTCTTTAGGCTTTTATTAAAATACTAAAACTAACCCATAAATCATGAAACTGCCCAAAGCTACTGTTTGGAATATTTCCAACAGTAAAGATTTTAGTTCATGATTATCTGAGCATTTAAAATATTTTATAGCATTTAAATGCCCAAATTCAAATAGCATATGATTTAATTCAAAAATCCAGAATGGCCTAGAAATAAGTGCATGACTTCTGGCAGAGGTTTTCACCTTTAACAAAAATCATGAGCTTTTCTAAAGGGCATTTGGGATTATTGAAAAATATTTTTATTTGATCCTAATTGCATTCCATTTGGTGCTAGGGTTTGTCATCCCCATTTCATATTTAAATGGAATTTAAACATGATGCAACACTCTAATGCAAGCACTAAGCATCACCAGAACTAGGGATGTGACAACTCACCCCCACTAAACAAGAATCTCGTCCCGAGATTCAAGACGTGAGGTAAGAAGAAAGGAGGTCACAACTATCATGGTCTCCTCGATCCAACTGCCCTTCTCGTAGAAGTAGCTTCATTGCATCATATTGATCTTGACGTCCTTGCTTTTGAGATCTTCATCCACGTGATGACGACAGAAAGAAATTATCCTAGGATTGATCTTCTCGAAGATCGAGCTATACAAGATCAACTCGCGGGATGAGATGTTGAAACATCTCGAGTTGAGACACGAAACACATCGAGAGGGATGGAAGAACAAACGACGAGGTATGATTTGGTGGCGAAAATTCAACGCTTAGAGAGATGGTGGATTGTGTCAAGGTGGCGAGGAAATAATTGCCATGATTCCATAACGGGCACCTTGGGGGAGGTGACTCGTAGAACTTTTCCCTTAAGTGGCAAAAAGAATTACTTTTGATACGGAGATCATTGGAACTCTGCTTACCAGCCTAAGGTAATTTACAAACGATCATTTGAAGGAGTTCAAAGAAATGGCTTGGTTAAACTAGAATGGATGATGTGGACTACCTTGTTGAAGACAACGCAAGGGATGATTTTGCTTGCGCGTGCTCTCAAGAACTTGAGCATTTCCATATTCATCAAGGTTTTACCAACAACCGTGTTAGGGATCCTGGCAACACAACATACTACCATGATGAACGGTGATGGAGGATGCAGGTGCAGAGGAGGACAACATTTCCTCAGATTTTTCCTTAGCAATGCCAAAGAAGCAATTCTGGATGATCGACCGAGAGACATTTAGCACCCCGCTTCTAATGTTCTCCTTGATGTACTAGGTACCACGGTCAATGCTTAAAAGCATCAACATGGCCATCAAGTAGGGGTCGGACTTCGGGGGCACATAAATCCATAAGGAACAACTATTGGAATAAATTCTATGAGATCCTTAAGGGGAGGTGGCCAACTTTCTCAATCAAGGTGCTACAATAATAAGTCTTCCGGTTGGGTGTGTTGGCCACAACATCCACCTTACCGGGTTACAGGGAGACCAATATTATAGTTCTTGAGGAACGTTCCAACCATCATATCTGCCTGAGATTCAGATCTGGCTGGTGTTAGGATAATCCAGACTCATCAAGTCTAGAAAGAAAAATGAGAGGTTGCAACACAATTCGACGAGATGACGTTGCGAGATTCTCGGGGAACGAACTGCGATAGCAAGCTCCAAAACATGAGCTGGTTCTGCCACAAACCTGTGAACACGCTATCCAAGACAAGCATGACCACGTAGTAGTCTTATAATAAAACACTACCGAGTTCAGGTGGGGAACCATCATCGAGGATAACGGAATCTTGTACAAATCCATCTGGTACCTTCAGGACTAGCACTTAGAACTTATTATCCTTGAGCAAGTCAATCAGTGGCTTGGTGTGCTACGGAATTCATATGGAACGAAGATGATCAGTCTAACAGACCATAGAATACTTCGCACAGGTATGACTGACTTGGGATGATTCCAGAGGAAACAAAACAAACCTTTCTCAAATTCATGGCGACAACTTGCACCTAATGCACGTGAATTTGGAGGAAGTCACTTCTTTCATCCAAGCATAAGCTTCATGAACGGAACACGAAGGCATTGCCTACAAAGTTTCCAACACTAGGTTGATGCTCAACATGAATCATGGGGGAGACAAAATGCTGTTGATGGGCTCAACAACAACTCATCGGAATTTCCATATCACTGGACTTCCACCATCATGTGAATACGGTGATAGCATTGGTCAGACCAAAAGGTGTAATGGTGTATGTTCGAGGGATCAACCACGAGTAAGACAACATTACGAATATCATTGGTTCTGATTTGACTTGACGATAGCCCATACTCAAGTCAAAGTTTTGACAAGGCAATAGATCCAACAACTGATCACGAGGACCAGTCGATGAAGATATCATCTTTCTTCAACACACACACACAAAAAAATATCCCTTAACATGAACTAAGTCAGACAAGCTTTTATCTCCCAACTCTCCAAGTTGTTGTTTAGCTTAACCAACTAGCTCAGGGGTATCCAACACAGATTCTTGGAGAAGGGGTGGTTCACAAGGAACCAACTTGATCACGAGCTCAACATAACAGTCTGGGGACAACCTGGTAATACTTCCGAGAAGATATTCGGAAAATCACGAACCACCGATATGATACTAAGCTCGAGATCAATCTTGCTTTTCAGGGCAAGATGATATGATCAAATAAACAAGGAATTGAACAATCCTTACTCATTGATCGAGGAGTGCACCAGAAATAAGGACTAGGTAGCACGATCAATCTTAGGATGATGATTTAGTAACCAACACGCTAAGAATGAGAATATTGTCCATTTACTACAAAGCAACGAGTTGCTCAGAGTATTGATTTCACACATCACGAATCACTTGTCGGCATTCCAGTTGCAACAACACGAAACCGAGGAATGAACAATGATGGCAAGAAGTATTACTGCGTCAAGAATTCATAAGAGGTAGTGCAATTCTCATGACATTCTTGACATAAAGATGGTAACACTCCAAGGTAGAGCAGAGCAGAAGCTGGATTGGCATTTCGATCTGCGGGATACAATTACTTTGACCCAATCCTAGAAATGGATGAGGCACTGGAGTTTGTTTCTCCTAGTCATTCCCGGAATAGAATGGCTTGACGGACCACAAGAATAATAGGTATCGATGAACACGAATGCACAACTATTCCTGAGTATCAATTGATAGACTAGGGTCGGAATACAACTAAGGAGGGACAACTCAAGGGGACATATATCTTTTCTGAGTTGTGGATGCATAGATTAGTATGTCGAGCGAAGCTCAACATTTCTTCCAGATAACCCATGCGGAAAGGAAGAATTGGCAGAGTCACAATTAGGAATGGAGAACTCCTCAAGAGTACTCTGGTTGTGATCTTTTGGTTCAACAGAACTTCTGCCATAAGCAGTTCATGGTATTTGGAAGAATGATATACCACGGACCTCGATGACTATCGCAAAGGTTACTAATGTCCTAAAGGAACTAGCAAGCACTATCAACATGAAGTAAGTAGGGTGAATCTCCGGTTCGAAAACCCAGGAGTAGAATACCTACTACTAATTGGCATCACGGGATGCTTTCGAGAATGGTGGTCAGATTCAACACACTGGAAACACAAAACATGGACAGATTACTAGATGGTTTCATAAGACACCTAGGGTCATAGTAGTTGCTCCAACATATACGTCAAGGCAACGGAGTACCTCAACAGACCGATTAGTGTGCTTATTCTGACCCAAATGAACATTAGAAACAAAGAGAAGGGATTTGCAACTGCATCAGACTATTTAGAAACCTGGGATGACTCGGACAGCATAACGGCTGTAAATGCTCAAAAATATTTGGACATCTTGCAAAAATGGTGGCATAGCCACTCAACATCACAATATTAATGTTCTGAGATCAACTAAGAACACATGGAAGTAGTAGAAACAGAACTGGGGCTTGAATACAACAATCCTAGGCAACTACGGTTTAGTAACACGTCATCCTGAGAGATAGATGAGAAGGCCTAGTTCTTAATCCCCGTAGAAGAGAAGAGGTTGACTCAGATCAGAAGGCCATGAGGTATAAGGAGTAAAAAGAGCCTTACGTTCCCTTCCACAATCAAGTCCCTTACATAACTAAAGCATTTCTAGACACAACTTCGACCAGTTTGGCTTGGTAATCCTACAGGCAGTCAGGCTCTGATACCAACGCTGTCAGGACCCCGATCCTAAGTCACACCGATCCAGCATGTAACACATCATATCACTTTGCGGCCTCACGCACGGTATTCCCACGGGTGCCACCTTACCTGGCCCGGGACCGTTTGCGCCTTTTGGATCACGTATATGATAGTGTCGCTAGCATCCATATGACAAAGAACCCGGGCCGACATGGCTAGTCGTGAACCCAAAGCGGCACTAACCCATGAGGACAGGCATACATGAATCACATCGAGCATGTCGGTCATCAGCGTGTGAATCCGGGCTGTAGCACTGGGCTAACAGGACTCCGGATAACACCGCGTGACATTTCCCCGAAGGGACAGACACAGGAACGACGTGAATCACATGCCGGCCAGTCAAGTGTTCCGAGCAGTAGTGCTGGGCTAGCAGGACTCCGGTGAACCGGGCTGTAGCGGACTACTATCGCTCAGAAACACAAGACTTACATTTCCCCATATGAAAGGCTGCCAAGGATAAACAACTAGATAGTCGGATCCCACTCATACCAAGCATTTCAATCATACACACAATATGCCCGATATGAGTAAATACAACATGGCATCACAACATAACTCTACGACTCAAATATTTATTCATTAGGCTCCGAGGAGCGAGATATTACAAACATAGGTCTCATGACCCAACATTCAGAGCATACAAGCAACAAGCACATGCGGAAGCTTAACATGTCTGAGTACAGACATCTACAAATGAAAAAGGCTGAGAAGCCTGACTATCTACCAGATCTTGCCGAGGGCACAAGATCGTAGCTGAGGTAACAAGCTAACGTCGAAGTCCAAGCGGTACTACTAGCGAGACTGAAGTCTCTCTGCAAAAACATAAAATAGGCAAACGTGAGTACAATTGTACTCAGCAAGACTTACATCAGAACTAGCTACATATGCATCAGTATCAAAAGGGGGTGGTGGAGTTTAACTACAGCAAGCCAGCTTTGACCCGGTGGCTATCCTGAACTACGACTGCAAGTAACTCTTTGAGGTGGCGCACACGAGTCCACATATTCACCAATCAATACACCACTATGGATCCACTTCCGTCTCCCTACGAGAAGGCCATCCATAGCACTCACGCTTATCTTGCGTATTTTAGAGTATCCACTTTCACTTGTCTATGAACTGTTATAGGCAACCCAGAAGTCCATTTCCGCGGACACGGCTATTCGAATAGATGATGTTAACCCTGCAGGGGTGTACTTCTTCATACATGTTTCCACCACTTAGCGTCTGCACACGACATGTGCTCGGCAGACTTCAAGCGAAAGCCGACGTGGGTGTAGACCACGACCTAACCAACCACACAAGTCTCTAGTCCAGGTTTATCGCCTATTCGGGTTCCATCCATGAGGAGATCCGGCCGGAGTTTCGCTCACAGCCCCAAACGATGTGTGCAGGGTTCCCGGGACACCAAACGGGCGCCCGGTACACCGTGCCACGTGCCTACCGCAACACAGCCCACCCCTACGGTCAGCGCTGCGTGCGGCCCCCAGCATACTACAAACACCAGAAACTACTTGCAACTCCTGGACAGAGAACGAGAGGGGTCGGTAAGTCGAGCGGGGTCATATTTCAGGGCCCAATGTATGGTAGTAGCTGTTTCATGGATCACAAACACAGAACTCAGTTCCTTAGGACGGCTTCAATGAGACAACCCACCATGTACTCCTACATGGCCTCTCACCAATACCTTTACCAAATCGTATTCACACACTTAGCTCACACACAGTAGGACATGTTCATCACCATTCCAATTCACTCCCGATGAATCAGACCCGACTCAACTCTAAGCAGTAGCAGGCATGACAAACAAGCATGTATGAGTAGGCACAACAGGGCTCAAACAACTCCTACTCATGCTAGTGGGTTTCATCTAATTACTGTGGAATGACAGGTCATGCAAAGGATAAAGGGGTTCAGCTACCGTAGCAAGTAACACATGAATCGTTGTTGTCCTAATGCAGTAAAAGAGAGCAGGAGCGAGACAGTGGGATTGTATCGGAATGAACAAGGGGGATTTGCTTGCCTGGCACTTCTGAAGATAATATAGTTCTTCATCGGTGTCATCGATCTCATCGCCGGAACATCGTTGACTGAGAGGGGACGGTTACCGGCAAACAGAGAAGGACACAATCAATGCAATGCAACAATATGATGCATGAATGTGACATGGCAATATGCTGATGATTGGCCTAATTCAACTAGCAACAAGTTAAATGGAGTTGCTTTGAACACTAGGTTCAAATTCAAACTCCATATGTGCTTTATTAAATGCCATTTATTTGAATTGTCCTAAACAGAGGACAAACATTGTTCAAACATGCATGAAAATGGTACAGATGGATTCCTTGAATTTTTCTGATAATTTTTCATATATAAATTATTTCATTCTGAGCTATAGATTATTTTCTATGAATTTTCAAAGTTTTGGATATTTTCTGAATTAAACAAATCATTTGAGATTTATTTAAATTCTAGAAAAGGATTACTGCGTCAGCCTGACATCATCATGACGTCAGCAGGTCAACTGGGTTGACCCAGGTCAAACCTGACGACCCGGTCCCACATGTCATATACTTATAGATAGTTAGAGGTTAATCCCGTGTTGACTGGGATTTGACCCAACGCGGGGCCCGCTCGTCAGTGTCTGTGGGGTGTTTAGCTGGCAGTGATTAGCACTAAACACGCGGCCACGTCGACACGCCGGAGTTTGGCCGGCGGGGACCAAAACAACGGCGGAGGCTCGCCGGACTTGCGCTAGAGGCGTCGGGTTAGCGCGCTGAGGGCACCAGGAGGTAGGCCGCGCTCTTGCGCATCCAGAGAGCCAAGGAGGAGGGGCTGGGGTGGAACGAGCTCGCCGGAGTCGAGCTCGTGGCGGCGCCGGAGTTCGGTGATAACGGGCGCGAGGCTGCAACTCGCTTCCGAGCAAAACGGGGCGCACAGGCGGCAGCTACTGGGAAGCAGGAGCTCGGCCAGGTGCTCATCCGCGACGTTGGCCCATCGTAGCGACGACGGCGGCAATCACGGCGGCCGGAGCTTACGGGCACTTGCGGGCGGCGGCTACGATGCAGGAAAAAGCACGAGGGAGGAGGGGAAACGGATTAGAGCTCACTGGGAGTCGGGCGGAGGTCTCAGCGGGCTCGGGGACGGCCTGACGGTGACGAATCAAGCGGCGGGGATCGCCGGCACCGAGGTTGAAGACGGCTTGGTGGAGGCGGTGCAGGGCATCCGGCGATGTTTGGCTTGTCGAGGGAGTAGGGGACATCGATGCGGAGCTTCGTGGCGCGTCAGAGAGGTGTGGGGTGGCCGGTGGACGCGGCGGCGAGGGGCGGCGCGCTCGGGCGCGAGAGGGAGAGAGAGCAGGGGAGGGGAAAGAGATCCAGGGAGAGAGGGGAGAGGACGAGGGGGTCGGGGGGGTGTGCGTGGCGTCGTACAGCGCGCCCAGGGCGTCGGCGGCAAGCAGGAGCTGGCGGGGCGCGTGCTCGCGAGCGGTGGCCACGCGCCCTTCGTCCTCCTGGCAAGAGGAGGAAGACGACAGGGGGAGGTGGAGATGGGCTGGGCTGGCTTTGCCCAGCTGGGCGGCTACAGTGCCAGGCCAGGTGGGCTTCCCAGGTAAGTTCCTCTCTCTCTCTTTTAATTCTATTTTTCTATTATTCTGTAGTCTTTAGGCTTTTATTAAAATACTAAAACTAACCCATAAATCATGAAACTGCCCAAAGCTACTGTTTGGAATATTTCCAACAGTAAAGATTTTAGTTCATGATTATCTGAGCATTTAAAATATTTTATAGCATTTAAATGCCCAAATTCAAATAGCATATGATTTAATTCAAAAATCCAGAATGGCCTAGAAATAAGTGCATGACTTCTGGCAGAGGTTTTCACCTTTAACAAAAATCATGAGCTTTTCTAAAGGGCATTTGGGATTATTGAAAAATATTTTTATTTGATCCTAATTGCATTCCATTTGGTGCTAGGGTTTGTCATCCCCATTTCAGATTTAAATGGAATTTAAACATGATGCAACACTCTAATGCAAGCACTAAGCATCACCAGAACTAGGGATGTGACACCATCCCTAACCGGACCCGCTCCACGGACGCCATATTCAACTCCACCGGCACTGCTTTACCGAGGCCGCAGCCTCATCAGGTTATTTCGATTTGTACTCCTTCGGTTTTTCTCTTTATTGTGCAAATATTCACTTACCACAGATGAGCTTTCTTGTATGTCGACAGGCGCCGCAACCGGAGCACCGGAGCCGCTTCAGCGACGGCGACAGCCGGCCCAAACTCAACCGCAACACGAGCACCATCGACGATCCTTAGTTATCAAGTATGACAACGATACCCATACGCCGCCGAGAATCAGGTACTATTATCCAACGGCCGGCGCCTACGTTCACTTTCCTAGCATAAGCACCGCACCTTTGAATTTCTTTAGGGCATCATTCAGTTTTTCATGAGACGCGTTATTCTGCTTGCACCTGTAGGGCCATACTTCTGGCAGTGAACATGTTACATGTGCTAAATTACATACCAGTGCACATATAGTTAATATGCTTTAGTTTTGTTCTGATGCCACCTGTTGGTTCCATCAGACTGCTTAATGTTCTCTATGCTTAATTACAGATCAGCAAACTAGCATGTGGTTCCACTGCTTTTTGTTCGTTATACCCTACATTTTCTGATGCTAGCTATTACATCACTGCTCTGAGCCTCTGTTCATTACTTGTTTGTGTGTTCTTGATCTTCCCAAGTTGCATGGCTAATTTGATGCTTCTATTAATTATAGAGCTGCCAACCCCATCAAGCAAATATTTGTTCTTTTGGGGCTGGCACCTCGAACAAGCATAAAAATAGAGGGAATCAGATATACTCCCTCCGATTCTATTTACTCTGCGCATAAATCTTGACCCGCATACCAAGGAGGGCACTGGTTTAATTTTTCTGGACTAATTTGCCAATTAATTAGGGCAGAGGCGGATGGGGCAGGGCACAAAAGGAAACCAGCGCTAGGAATCGGCAACGCGCAGACTAATATGAGAAAACTGAGAAAAAGTTATACGCAAACTAAAAAGAATCGGAGGGAGTATTGTCGTGTATGCACACACCCTTCTTTCATTAGTTTAGATGAACCATTGATGATCAATTCGAACCAGTGCATGCGATTAAAATTAATTTTACCTAAATAGATGGTGCAGAATAAACTACAACAACTAGACTTGCAACCACGGGATGCTGACGATATCTTCAAAGAACATTGCAACAGCAGCTAGGCTTCACAACAACATATGGTAAGCCAGTGTGTTTTAGTACAGGTGAAATGTAATGCGAGTGGGCTGCTTTCTTGGCTTGTGCCGTCAACGTGTAATCCTACTGAATTACAAATAGTTCAGTTGTCCGCTTTGCTGTATTGCTTGATTCGAATGCTTATTTGTTGTTACGCTATACCTGAGTTGGCCAATATGTCAGCAGTACCTGCTGTACTATCGTAAAGAAATGCATGCCTATTTCATTTGAGTCCTTAACTTTTCCTCTCAACTTCATCACAAGACTGTCTTCGTAGTTTATATGAGGCCACACTGTTAAGTGCTTTCTTAGATTATTTCAACTGCTTAGATGCCTTGGCAACTTAAATATAGTGGTTCTACACTCCCTTTCAACTAGGGATGTCAACTGGGTCCGGTTTAATCCCGATTAAATTCCACTAGTGGTATGATAGTTCAAAAGAGTTTTTGTTTTTTTAAGGAAAATGAACTAGGGAGGTAGCAAAAACTAACTAGATGGGACTGGCGGATTTCGTTTATTTGCCACTTACATCCCTAGTTTCATCTTACCATTTTAATTTCTTTTAGGCTGATGCTGCTTCGAACCATTTAAATATAGTTTGCCATGCTCGGCAATAATTCGTCCGCCGTTTACCATGTAAGCTTACTGCCTGGATCATACGATAACTATCTCTTACTGATGTCCAGCGGAAACCTTTCAGGATGCCGTTCACAATAGGACACAATGTACAACCCCAGAATCTATTTGTGGAAGCAGTGCGCCATCCATGTTACTAGATGGTAGCAGTTCAGAGGCAACACCGCCGGAGAGCGGTCTGAGCACAGATATTATAGTGCTTGAGGCTCTACTAGAGGCAGAAAGAGATGGTGTGGCTGCCATGAATGAGGTAATATTTATCTTGAGGCTGGAAATTACGGAATTAACGGCACGCATTATGCAAGCAACCCAAGAATTGGAGGAAGTAAGAATGTTGCATTTGAAGACGGAGGAGGTCCTGCTGTTTCTACTATCTGAAGCCCAAGATAATCCCGGTTCTTCTTTAGATACCAGTTGAAATTTTCATTAGATTATTGTACTTGCATGTTGTGTCATCTATCTGAATGGATTATGTTGCAAGACCCCCTATGTTGTCCATGTGTTGTAATTATCCGAATTTTTTAGGCGAGGTAATCCTCAGTACTTGTATGATTGACATAAGGTGAACTATTTGTCGTGTGAGCATATTGTATTGGATGAAATAACTGTTTGACTCAGAGTGTATCCAACCTACTAAATTCAAATATCACGACATTTCTAAATCATAATCATATATAAAGGTGGAATATATCGTTGTTGTAGTTTTGAAGAAATAAATAACAAAACGTATAATTATCTGTGGATATTCGTAATCGAATACAAATTGGATTTGAATTTAGTTTGCCAGGTCCCAGGGCAAACGTGAATGATAATTCTCCCAAGTTTTGAACAAAGCGGCTAAACACCCACTATAATTTGTGGGCTGCTCGAAGCAAGTGTTTGCGAGATGGAAATTACTGCCTACCCCTGACACTTGACATCCTTATCGACAGAATTTATACTGCTGTCGATAGGGGTAGACTAGTAACTTCAATCAGACGTGACACGACAACCTCTGAGCCCATTCAGACATGGTGGGCGCCAAACGTGGGCGGCAAAACACATTTGATTCAAGCTCGTCCGAAAGACATGTGTCTCTTCCTCCATTTCCCCATTCATACACGGTGGGCGGCAAAACAAACTCTCCTCGTCCGAAATCGATGTAGGCTTATATTTTAAATAGGGGCATATGTGTAACTTCCATTAGACGTGACACAACCGCCCTACCTGTCAGCCCCGTTCATACACCGTGGGCGCCAACCGTGGGCGGCAAAACACCCTCTCCTCGCCCGAAATCGATGTAGGCTAATATTTTAAATAGGGGCAGATGTGTAACTTCCATTAGACATGACACAACCGCCCTACCTGTCAGCCCCGTTCATACACCGTGGGCGCCAACCTTGGGTGGCAAAACACCCTCTCCTCACCCGAAATAGTTACCGACAAATATTTGGGAGATGCGAGATTACCGTCCTATCCCCAACAGACGCGATGTCCAAAATTTTAAACGGGGGATAAGTTCATAACTTTCCCCCATTTCAGAGAAGCGCATCCCAAAGTTTGAGATCCCCCCTCCCCTCTATTTCCCCATTCATACACCATCGGCGGCACGACAACCTCTGCACTGCGGCCAGCCTCCTCCGTCCGCCACCCCATCCTCCACCTTGCCGGAGCCGCTACCCCTACCCCGTCGTCCACTTCAAGAGATGGACGTCTCTCATCCATGGCGCTGGACCAGGATCCTTTCATTGCCTCCTCTCGCTTCATCGGCGCCGTCGTCCACCTTGCCGTTGCCGCTCCTATGACCGCCTCGTCCACGGCAACATGATATATCCCCCGACACGGCCGTCTGCCGTCTAAAGTCTTCTTCCCTGCCGCCGACAACCATCGCACCCGCAGCACCCTTCCATATGTGCTTAAGTTATTGATCTAACCCTTCCATATTAGCATAGGCCTACACGGCGTCGCAAGAGAGGTGGTACCCTTCCATATGTGCTTAAGTTATTGATCTCACCCGGAAAATAGATCGCAATTTGTTTACTGTACTTTTCTTGTCCGTACCAAATCGTAGTGGCTAGTTGAAAGCAAACATTGGTTGCGAAGTAGCTTTGTTCGGTTTGCACCTTCAGATCCGCCATGGCACGGGCACTATACTCATAAAGCTTATGGTTTCCCCACTTTATATTCAGTACCATCATCGTAGGTGCTTCGTGTCGTGCTAGCACTGCTCCTCAAGACCTCAACCCAAAGCTTACGTGTTGAAATTGGAATCTGATATGATGCTCATATCACTAAAACAGAGAATGTTTAATTGGTCACCTAATGTTCCTATATTCGTTTCGAAAAGTATGTGCGCCACCCACTGGTCTAGCTAGTTCCACTTTCTTGATTTTTCTCTTGATGCTTTGGGTTTTCCCCTTTTATCTACTCTACTATGATCTGCGTAGGTGCTTTCTGTCGTACCAGCATTACTCCACCCTTCAAGCTAAACAACACAACACTCAGAATTCGAAAGCTTAGTTGTTCAAATATGATTGTAATATGATATTGATATTAGTTAACTGACACATTTAATTGGTTAGCTAAAGGTCCCACTTGAGTTTCCAAATGCATGTCGCGACATATAGAGAGACAGAATACTTGCATTTCTTTGTCACTTGTTGACCGTACTTTCTTGTCCATACCAAATCTTAGTTGTTATTTCAAAGCAAACATCGGTTGCTAACTACCCTTTGCGCGGTTTGCAGCTTCAGATCTGCCATCCCACTGCCACGGTCAACACTGTACTCATCATGCTTATGTTTTTCCCATTTTATGATGACCACAATCAGCCTACGTTGTTTGTGTCATAATAGCACTGCTCCACCCATCGAGCTAAACAAGCTTAGTTGTACAAATTCATATATGATATTATTGTTGATATTAGTAAAACTGAGAGATGTTTAATTGGTTAGCTAAATGTTCCTACTTTAGTTTCGAAATGCATGTGAGCCACATATGGAGAGACCGGAAAGAATAGTATTTCTCTGTGCGCTCTGGTTCATCATGGGTGGCCAACCGACATTGTATTAAAAGACTTGTATTATCTTCAATCTGCTTGCTCTTCTGCTCTTCTTTAAGATGATACTCTTCTCTTGTGGTCGACTGGACAGGTCGAGTTGTTCTCCCTTAGTATATTTTGAATCTGTCAGGTCAGGTCAACTTGTTCTTCTTTACTATATGTTGAAGCTATCATCTGCGAAGTGTCATCACTTCTGGAGCTCTCATATTTTGAGCAGTAGGCCACATTATATTAATACACACAACAAATTACAGCATGCATGGCATCTTTTAAAAGAATTGCAGAGATAGCACAAAGGGGTTTACAGGGAGGCAGTATTGGATTAGAATCACTTCTGCATTACAAAGAAAATCTCACTTGTTTTTATGTTTTCATGCATGTCAGATATTGAACATTATCAAAATTATTATGAGAATGGGCACGCGAGAGGAATATTGCGGAACGATCCACTGGCTATCAAACTTGGCATGGTGGAGGAT
The DNA here is from genome assembly GCA_032464435.1 of Aegilops umbellulata. Taxonomy (NCBI): domain Eukaryota; kingdom Viridiplantae; phylum Streptophyta; class Magnoliopsida; order Poales; family Poaceae; genus Aegilops; species Aegilops umbellulata. The sequence continues at coordinate 350,047,452 of CP136056.1, forward strand.
GGCCTATCTTATTCACCCATCAAGGTGCTTGCCCTAACTTTGCAAAGTTGTATTGGTCGCACATATTTTGCTTCTGGCCTCTTGCATTACTTCTACTTTGTTACACCATCTGCTTAGTTTAAGCATCATATATGAGTATATGCCATACCTATCCATTTTCTGTACCTATTCCATGTGTCGTCACACTATGTTTTTCCAGTCAAATGTTGTTTTTTTGTAATAGATGTCCAAAAGGAAGAGGGTGAGTGCAAATCCTCAAGGAGTACAAACTAGGTATTTGGAAAAGGTAGTGATACCTGTTAAATCAGATAGATCAGCAGCCATAGAAAACACAGGCCCAACTGTACCACACTTTACCCCTACTCTAGTGGCCAAACCCCTATTAGAACTGTTGGGAGCCCAGCGTCAGGTACTGTCTATGATATCAATTCAAAATTTGAACTCCTAAATTTTTGCTTGTGCCTTACGTTCTCTCTTGTATGAAAACTAATTTCAGATGAATCTCCTTTCTCAAAGGATCATACGATTTCAAAACAATAATGGGCTCTGCATTGCTCTTGTAAGTACCTCTCTCCCTTTTGCCTTGTAACGCTGTACTTAATTAATTGCTATTTGATTATGTATCATCAGTCTCCACCTGAGCTTCATTATCCTCTATTTCTTCCAATATTATTTGATCTATATTTACTCTTTGCAAAATGTAGAATAATGGCAACGCTTATAAAGAATTTTCTTTGGGGAATTTATTGAATTATCCTTCCATCAACATGGAGAAGGGCTTTGTCCAGCCCGTGTTAACATGTAATGTAAGTTCATCCTTCTCAAGCCTTCAAAATTTGTTCTAGTATAGATTAGGATAGGCATCATTTCCTCCACTGCTGTTTGCTTTGCTGTTTACATCCGATTGGATGTTTGCAACAACTACCAGTTTCAAATTGTAGTTGTAAAAACATGTTCCTTATGCAGAACAGATCCATTTATTTGCTTATATAATTGTGAAACTTGTTACGTGTCTCCTTGTTTCTCTTTCAGACTCGCATCTCTTACTCCAGGCAAAACTTTAGGGAAGATAGTGAGCCAAACCATCTTGAGGACAGTGAGATGACCCCAAGGTCCAGTCTTCATGAAGACAATGAGTTGAAGCTACTCACCAGCAGGTGTGAGACAACCTCTATGCAGTCGCTGCCTCAATCAGTTCGACTTCTTCAGTCTCAACTTAAAGCGGAAAGGCTTGCTTCAACTCAGCTCCAACTTGAAGTCAAAGATGCAATGAAGATGTCAGAGGACTGTCGTGCGCACCATCATGCCTTAAATCTAGTGTTGATGCATCTATCATTGACACAACTGAGGTCTACTCAGCTTCTTCAGCTGTTTGGGGGGGCCCGACCTGGACAGGCCTAGTGCCTTCTGAAGTGCTCTCAGTTTTATATATTCTTTTGTCGGCGTGTTTATTTGCACTGGTGGCGAACTTTGATGCCCAGTGGATGTAATATGTGTGATAGCTGTGATAGCCTAGCGTAAGTTGCTTGCTTATTTATTTCCTTGTTGTCATGTTTATTTGTTTGCTTCTAGTTATTGCAGTTCTTTTTCCGCGGTTTGCTAGTGGCTGCAATAACCTATTTTTTAAAACTAGGCCACAATAACCATGAGCTAATATTTACTGTAGTGACACTGGGCCTCCTACGGGCCGTAGAAACAGTGGGCCTTCTATGGGCCGTAGAAACAATGGGCCTTCTAGGGTCCGTATCATCAATGGGCCTTATATGGGCAGTATGATCGATGGCCAAACATGGGCCAATAACAGGCCGCATTATGGTCGTAAACGGGACAGAGTTGGAATCCTCCGTTCATGGGCCGACCATAACGGGCCATTGTTAATAGGTCGTATTTGATGACGCTATGAAAACGGCCCAATGTATTAACAGACCACAAACGGGCCGACAGTAACCATAGGCTGAATTTGGCCCACAGGCAGAAAATGACAGTAACGGGTCATAAGTAAACGAATGCTGGAAATGAGCCCAAGAATAAATGGGCTCTGAGAAGGCCGAAAGATAACATCGGCTGGAAACGGCCCAACGGAATAATGGGCCATTAATGGGTATAAAGTGATACACTGTTCATTACGGGCCAGTTTCACCACGGGCCGTTAATGGGTGTAAAGTGATACACTGTTCATTACGGGCCAGTTTCACCACGGGCCGTTAGTAGGCCAAGAGTTACATAGGGCCTCATATGGGCCGAAAGACGTCATGGGCCATACATGGGCGAGAAGTGAAAACGGGCTGGAATCATATTGGATGGCCCAGATGACGCTACTGGGCCTAATTCGGATAGGGCGTAACGGGCCTTGGGTTAGCGGGCTGTAAATGGGCTATATGCGAACATGCCGTTAACAGGCTTTCCATGGGCCGGCCCGCCACCTTTTGACCAAGTCAAACGGGCCAGCCTTTTCACAGGAATGGGCCTCTGTTGGGCCGTGCGACGTGTCGACGTACCATAGGCGCCTATCTGACCCACTTATGAGCTGACACGTGGAAATTTCCCATTGGCCGGGGCTGTTAACGGGTTATCGGATCCAAAACCCGACCCGATAGCTTAACGGTGTTCCGTTACGGTGGATGCCACGTGTTGGTCACCCTTGACGAAAGCACTTCTGTGACGCGCGATTTATCGTCATGGAAGTGGACACTTCCGTGATGATAATTTTGGTAATGTCATGGAACACTTCTACGACAACACAGGTATGACTATCTTGATTCTGTCATAAATTTGTCATGGATGTACATGCATGAAAAAAACGCGACCTACTGTAACAAACACGTATCATCACGGAAGTGTATTTTTTGTAGTGTTGTGAGCTCCCCGAGTGTATATATATCATCCCTTTGACCGATAATGAGGGGTATGTGTTGGCCATGAATGGATTCCTCCTAGTTCGTGTTAGGGCTGGTCACCGTCAAATGTTGGTCAACCGAAGCTCGAGCTCATGCGTTGTCAGGATTCTCTCCTAGATGCTCGGATTGCTGGGTCTGACCTACATCAGACCCTGGGTACATATCTCGTCCGTAACTACCTTGCCTTCATGGTTGTTGTATGTATCGAGTGGTTGGCACCGCATCTAAATTGTACATTATTCCATATTGATAACACACATCACCCCTTCCCAACGTACATCATTTTGGGCCGCATGCAAGAGATGCTGGTTTTGTGGTCCCTCGCGTGCAATTTTTATGATGGTTCAATCTATTGGCCCAAGCGGTTTATCGACAACAACAACTGTCATTTGACAAAATGAAAGATTCATTGGTCCGTCTTATGGTAGGTCATGGTGACATGCATGTATGACCAAAGTATCGATCATTACGTGCATCCGCCCCGCTGACACGAAGTGGGAGGTGGTGGGCCAAGCATCCTAGCTAGGTACGACATTGCGTCATTATATATATCCTAGCTAGGTGGTTGTTAGGGTGCTTTCGGGTTTGCGAGGCACGTTCCACCAAAGTTATGCATTGTGTATTTAAAGTTTTAAACATCCCCAATATTCATACATATATTTGGCCACTTCCAGGTGGTTCTTGACTTCTGGCCCCTCTCATCGATCTTCAATGACGCTCCCAACCGTGGGCCCGCGGGGTCAAAGTTGTGCATTGGAATTTTGGACATCACATACCACCCTTTTCACTCATATATATTTGGGCCACATGCTGGTGTAGTTGTCTTTTGAACCTCTCTAACGTTATTTTTTGCTGCAAAGACTCTGATGACCTCAACGGACACGGGGTATAATATCTTAACCGTGTGCGATGCAAGTGCGTTGTAAAACCACCACCTGTGCAAGCTAAAGGCGGGTAAGTTTATTTGGAAATTATGACGAACCATGTGCGATAGACCAGCTAGCTAGAAATATAAAAAACAAACTACCCGCCTTGAGCGTTGCAAAAATCGGCGGATCAACGCCACTTTTCCTTATTATCATACACGCATATTGTTATTGGACCATGCGCGATCTTGGGCACTCCCGCCCCGCATCAATTCCTTTACCCAAATTTTAGTAGCCGCCGTACTCAACTATCTCCCACACTCCTCCAGCACCGACCTTGTAGTAAAATTGCAGTAGCCGAGGAATTTGAACTGTCGCCCTCCCTCGTCCACCACCATCTCCACCCACCATTACTAAAAATTTCAGTAGCCGCGGCGTATCCTCAAACACCACCCCCTCCACAGTCCCCCGCCCACCCCCTCCCCCCTTCGAACCCTAGCTCACGGCCGGCGCTGGCGCCGCCGCCAACCCTGTCGGTCTGCTCGTTCCTCCTAGCTTAGATAATAAAGTTCCATTCCCATATCGTCGCCCCACTCCCATGAGTTTTTAGATGAGGCCTGCAGTGTCCCTCCCCGCCAAATCCACATCCCCTGCTCCAGAATGTCGCAGCCTAAGCTCGACCACGTATCCCGGGGAGCCCGACGAGCGTCCGACCAAGAAGATGTTTATGCTCTATCCAACACAACAGTGAGCTGTAGGATGGTAACTACAAACTCTGCAACCGTCTCTTTTTACTGCCAATAATGAGTTGTTAGACAACAATGTCTGAATCTTTTTCGTTCCCAGTGGTTCCTGAAGCAGTTCACTCAAGATTACCTCGCAAAGTACATGATTGGTGGACCCGCAATGAAGGTTGAAGTACTTCATCCATACTACAATGAGCATCGAGAAGTCCTAATGAAGACAGTGAAGGATGGACAGGCAGCCATCACAAGGGGTTGGCCTAGAGTAATGCGCGCCTTACGCATGGAGGAGGCCACAATATGGGCATTCCGCTTCACCTTCTCCAGCAACCAGAATGTCTTTCGCCTCTTTCTTTACAGTCTTTAGTACATCTGTGGTTCATCATTCTTTACTTGGTGCTTCTATAGTTCTTCAGTATATGTACCTATGCATCGAATTATGGATTCGTGGTTGAACCTATATTTGTAATAAACATGGTTGGATATGAAATAAGTGATTGCCTACTCTCAAATTCAAAACATGTGATTTTTAAATTAGGGGTTAATTGGATTAATTATGGATTAATTAGGCATTACACTGCACACAGTTTGCGAAAGCAAAATGTCTGCGATATACGTGGAGATCAGAAACGTTTCTAGGATCCACTATGTGTGTGATCAATCTCCACTGCACACACGACTTTCTCTTGAAAACTGTTTGCGTTAGGCCACCTTGCGTAAACGTTTATCACATAAAAAGTGTGTGTGATGAACAGCCTTTGCCAGTTTCTTCTACGCACCGTGTGTGATGCATTCAATAACGCAAACGATAAAATTATTAATATCGTGTGCAATGGAAACGCTATCACAAACGATTTAACGGGAAAAATTGTGTGTGATGTACCTATCAAAGGAAACATTTTCCTTGGAGCGACTGTGTGGGATGTACATACGAACGGAAACGTTTAGCGGGAACTGACTGTGTGGGATGTTCTTGGGACCGGACACAATTTCGCCGTATAATTGTATTTTTTTAGCTCTACTATACGTATTTCCGTATTTGAGCGCCCACCGGTCGCACACGACCTCATTTTACTGAACGTGTGTGCCAGGAGGGCATATCCCCAATGGTTTCCGGGTCGTGTGGGAACGACCCCCCTATCGCCCACACTCACTTGGCGACAGTTCCAAATGTTGTCGCGGAAAGGGGTTAAAAACAGTTTGTTTAGGATCGACGCGCACCAGTGGCAACAAGAGGCGCAAGGATAAGGCAGTGATGATTGTCGAAGGATCGGGCACGCCCAGTACCGGCACGAAGGACAAAGCCGAAGCCCCGGCAAGGAGGTTGCCGCATGCGCTGACTGCCGGGAGGCTACGCCTGCTGAGAAGGCTCGGAAAGGTGATGGCCCGTACTGCAAGATCCATCAGACCAAAGGTCACAATCTCCAAGAGTGTCATCAGGTTGAGCAGCTAGTCAAGAGACAGAGGGTTGAGTATGAGAAGCGAGACAAGGAAAAAGGTCAGAATGGCACTGGTGCTAAGGGTCGGGGTGGTGAAGAAAATCGTCCCGGCAAGGCCTTTCGGATCCAAGGAAAACCCGCAAGGGCCGAGAGAAGGAAGTTTGCAATGATGAGTGTGATGGAGGGGATGAAGAGGAAACCAACAAGCAGGAATTCTAGAAGGCCACTGACACCATGTGCATTGATGGGGGTGCATCTTTGCACTCCTCTCACCGCCAACTTAAACAGTGGGCGCGAGAGGTCAATGTCGTGGAGCCAGCAGCAGAGGCTCGGAAGCCACTCAAATGGTCATGCACGCCCATTATCTTTGACGAAGAGGACCATCCTGACCGCACCACCACGGTAGGATGTCTGCCATTGTTGACCCGGCGTCACCAATCATAAACCGATGTTGGCAACAATCATGAACCGGTGTATGCAACAATCATAATCCGGGGTCATCAGTTTTATAACCCGGCCATTTGGTAATGTTAAACCGGCAAGTTTTCAAGACCGGGGTCATCTTCAAACCGGCTGAATATCAGATGAATATTTCAAGACCAATATTTCTTAAACCGGCGTTTTGGAAGCCGACTCAAGTGGATTATTTTTTTCACAAATATATTTTCTATGAGAAACCAATGTCAGCAAGTTGAATATGAAGCTGGTTATTGGCCCGGATTTTCTAGAAGGTGGAAATGGCAAAGACGAAGGATGATCAGATGCCGGTTTACAAGAATTTTTAATCCGGAGCACAACCTGTCAAATTTGTTCTGGTGTTTATTTGCAGCATAAGTTTACCATGGATAAATCCAAGCTAAACTTGGGGGCTAATGTCGGGGATATACCCCGCGGTGTAAACCGGCCGGAAGTTAAACCGGCCGGACTTGACGGTTTAGCTGAAGACCCGCCCTGACCTTGGCGGTTTACAAGCAACCCGCTTGGACGTTGTAACTCAATGGTAACCCGACGGACGGGTCAGAGGAGCGACAAGAACAGGTGGCCCGTCTGGCGGTTCATGAAGGCCGGTTCAACTATGGTGGGTCGGTTTAACAGGAAAGGAATATTTATCTTACAAGGAGTTAAGACCGAGACTTGTACCCGGTTTGTATTAGAGATAGACTAGTCCTAATCCTAATAGGACTCCACATGTAAACCGCCCCTTCAACATATATAAGGAGGGGCGGGGCTCCCCAAAGAGGGTCAGGTTAGAAGTTAGAAGCGACAAGCAATCAATAATCTCTAGGGCTAGACACAAAGAGCCGGTTTACGGCGTCTCCCTCGGGATGATAATGAGACCTAGCCTCAAACAGCATGTAGGGTTATTACCGGATGATGTTTCCCGGGGCCCGAAGCTGTCTAAATCCTTGTCTTGCGTGTTGATCCGCCCTGCGTCTCTCGTCCCACTCAACCCCTCTCAAGCTACCACATAGATGCGTTGGCCTCGCGACTAAGTCCTCACGCTAAGGACATCTGCCGCGACAAATCCACGACAGTTGGCGCCCACCGTGGGGCCTTCGCACAGTGGTGTTGAGTTCTTGGAGGGATCACTTCAAAGGATTAAGAAGCTCACGAATATCTGGATGAAAAAGAATTTCGCACGGAAGTATTTATATTAACTCTGAGTTTATCAAGTTGAAACTACCGGGTCGCAGGAATAACCCGGTGAAGAAGCTAGGGTTTTGCCGCCGCTACACGCGTATGTGGCGATTGGTCAAAATCCAATGGATCGATGACTGCTGATGATACTAGTCCGATTGGAATAGATCAACTGATGCTGGTGGTATTTGTCCGGTTTTTTTAAAAAAAATTAGGGTTGCGTTTGTGCACCCGCCACCGCGGTTTGCAATACATCAAGACAGAGAAATTGATCTTCGATATTGCGCCCATCCATCAAAACGCCGGGTTACCAATGCCACAAATCATGGACACGCAGTCATCCGGACGGGACGTTGGTATGTACAGTCATAGACACAGTTCAAGTCCCGAGGGCATCAACCAGTACTGCTACTCTTCAACGCGAAAAGCCATGATGGCAGAGGCCACGATGGCGGTTGCCTCTGCTCTTTAATTCACCCGGTGATAGGCTCCTATACAATCTGCCGAGATGAACGCAAACGTCCGCTATGTCACTGCTATCAATTTGCATGTCACCTCCTGCATACACGCGCTCAAAGCCATCCATCATGGAGATGCCGACCCGGTGTTAAACCGCCGCCGAGTCAAGTTGACCCGGCCTCACCGCCGTCGTTGCCTTGCCGAGTCGCCGGCGCCCTTATGCTACATCCGCTCAAGCTGCTGCAGGCCTTGTCTCGCACCGATAGGTCGCTGTCTATCGCAGGCCTGTCTTAAATCACCAATCTTCGTCGCGCACTTTCAACGAGCTGATGGCGTTTCCAAAGTTACCGCCACCGGTTCAATACTGATCTGGGACTCTGGGTAGAAGAAAATTCAAAGTTAAAAAAAAGGGGGAGGCTACTACGGAAAAAAAACGTGGATTCATCGAACTCTCCACGGCTCGAAAGTGGAGACGCTCTCCACCCGCCGTCGGCTCGCAGTACCTCTCAGCCCTCCACCGGCTTGCTGGTCCGCCTCGCTATCGGGCCTCGTCTCGTCTCCGGTTCAAGTCGCCGTCAGGCCTCAACTTGTCTCCAGTTCAAGTCGCGTTCGGGTCGCGTCTCATCTCCGGTTCCTGTCACCGGGCGCGCCTGAGTCGCCTGCTTTAAGTCGCCTTGCCGCGCGCCTCCGCCAGGCGCCTGCGCTCGTACCTGAGCTACCACCGCCGTTGCGGCCCCGCGCCGTTCCGCCCCCACGTGAGCCGGTTGTGTCCGCGCCTGGCCTCCCGTCCGCTCTGAGCCGGCGAGCCCCTGCGTTGTGGTGGCCATGGCTTGCCAATGCCTCTGTGCCGTTCTCGGATCATCCGCCGGCCTAGCGCCGTCGAAAGAACCGCCTGGCGCAGCCCTGGCTTCTAAACCGTCGTCGCCATCTTCTGCTCCGAGTCAACTTATGACCTCCGTCGAGCCGCAATCGGGGCCGCCCCCCCCATTATAAGTCAAACAACAACGCGGACGCGGTCGAGTTGCCGGCAGCTGTCGGGTCAAGTCACCGCGCCTCCGGCCGCTTTAGGTCACCAGCCTTGCTCCAGCCTCAGTCCGGTCGGCACCGGCTCATTGTTGCTACTCCAACTAGCAGCCTGCACCAGCTTCACCTCAACCTGCCGCTTTACTGTGGCGGTTCACCTCACCGGTTCGTTGCCTTGCTTCCGCGGTGCTGGCCTCGTTCCGCCTCTGTCTTAGAGCCCCTGCGTGGGAGGGCCAAGTCAACACGCATACAGGCTTCGTCAGGTCCTTCAAGTACTAGCTCCAAGGACCAGACCGGTTCAACACCAAAAGATACCTTTTACACTAGAAGCAGATTCTGTGCGGAGGAAGATGTACAAGATGCAGTGGTTCGCCTGAGTCACCGCGCCTCGAGTCGGTTCATCTCTGCCGCTACGCATCGACCTGACACCTGGCTAGGTGGCCTCACCTCCACCCCCAAATTGTTTCTGCAGGCCTGCCTGCTGCGTCGAAACCGCCCTTCGCTGGGGCACATTCAAACCGTCGGAATCCCTTGTTGTTGAGCCGTCTCTTGGTAAAAGCAAAACCGGAGGGGGTACCAGTAAGTGCACAATGCAATTATATGCATATAATACAGAGAAAGTCTCCTAGCCTGCAAGAAAAAAACGGCCAGGTGATATCCGTCCGGTTTATTTCAGCACATATTATTTTTTTGTGTGAACAATTATTTTTGTTTGCAATACTTTTTGATGCAGGACAATTGTTCATTACAAAGGAGGCGCTATGTTATGGGCACGGAGCACGCGCTAGCAATATTCTGTATCGGCGTTTCATCCGTGTCATACCACCCGATGAATGAGCATGCGCAAGTCACCGTCCCTATGGTCCGGTTTACATCAGCTTACCGCGACCGCGCCCGCAATTAGCCTGTCCGTGCGGTTTACCGCACTTGCGATTGACTCGCCTGTCTGTGCCAGCTTACAGCGTCGTAACCGACTCTCGCGATCGCACCGGTTTACAACACCGTGGCCGTCCCCCGCGACCGCGCTGGTTTGCTGCGCGGAGGACTACTTGCTCCGCACCGGTTTACAATGCCGTGACCGGTTCATCTGTCTGTTCGCATGGCTGACTTGCCATGATGGATTTCAGTTTCACTATGGTGATCGTCAACTCCGCGGTGGATATTTTCTGGCTAACATATCAGGACAAATTGTCTGTTGCAAAAAGGGGATTATTATATCACTGAGCTATTGGATAACCCGTACCGGTTTATATCACGGTCAAATATGGAGAATCTCAAGCCAACTCCTCGAGTCACCTTGAGACTTGGGGGCTACGATGATATGACGCAGCAAGTCTTGCCAGTTTCAGCCGGTTTAAGAACCCGAGGACGATGGAGGGAAAGATAACCCGATCCCGGAGGCTACTGTTATGTTGATAAAAATTTAAAGGCCGCCAGAAAATTTCCGGCTTAGAAAGTATATGACAGTTACAAAATCCCGACTCAATGAAGAAGCTTCGGATCATCAGAAAGGATTCCGGTTTGAAACCTGGCTGAAGGGAGTCAGTATCACTGAAGCTCTCAAATATCTGGTTTACAATCCGGCTCAAGAGAAATCTATTTTCCCGCAAAATTCTGAAGCGCTCAGATCCGGTTTAACAATGTCCGGTTCAAAAAGGAATTAACTTCTCGCAAGTTCGAGTTTAAAGGCCGTCAGAAAATTTCCGGCTGAAAATGAAGATTCCGGTTTAAAATTCGGTTCAAGGGAAAGATGTCTCCCACAAAGCTTTGAAGCTCTTAATATCCGGTTCAAGATCCCGGTTCAAGAAGAATTTATCTCTTGCAAAAAGGTTAAAAATTACTGAAGAGGACCTGCTGCCATGATGCGCGGTTCAAACATGGGGCTTCCTGTTCAAACATAGGTCGTATTCGAACCAAAGAGAACATAGCTATCCTTACAAAGTCAGTTGGGGACCTAGTCGACTTGAACCGCAGCTACACCTCCTGGGAGCTTGGTCATGTCTTGACGACGGTAATGCCTTCTGGCTGGCACATTTGCCACTAAGTCAGTTGGGGACCTAATCGACTTGAACCGTAGTTACACCTTATGGGAGCTCGGTCATGTCTTGATGATGGTAATGCCTTCTGATCGGCTTTTAAACAGCCAATAAGTCATTTGGGGGCTTGGTCGTGTCCGAACCAATGCAATGCCACTTGATCGGCCCTAGGCCACTGAGTCACTTGGGGGCTTGGTCGAATCCGAACCAATGCAATGCCATTTGGCTGGCGTAACGCCACGCGTCATTTTGGGGTCCTGGCTGACTGGCACCATCGCTACGCCTTCGGGGGGCTTGGTTGCGTCTGACCATGGTATTTCCATCTGACCAAGCTCAGTAGAGCTCTTCTTTTGCAAAAAGTTGTTACCATTGCTTTTGCTTCAATTGCCTTTCTTGAGGAGTTGCTTTTTATCTTGGTTGCATTTTTAAACCGACAGTTCTTAAACCGGTTCGACTGTCAAATTACAAATTGACGGAACACGGTCAAATCTTAATCCGGGGATTATCTGCCCGGTTTGATTTTCTGTTACCATCCTATTATGGAGTAAACCGGTGTTTATCAACCCGGCTCGGCTTTCAACTACAAGTTGTGAGTACTTGATCAAGTTATAATCCGGAGATTATCAGCCCGGTCTGGTTTGACTACAAGTCACCAGTATTATATATTGTTAAACCGGTGTTTATCACAGCCCGGTACGGTTTTATCATAAACCGGCACAATATGGAAGGAGTTATCATTACTCAAAATTCCCCTACTATGAAAAGTTGGTAAACCGACTATATCACAGGTATGATATATTTCATATTTTTAAGTGCAGCCCTGGTTATAAACCCAGGTTATATGTTGAGCATTATGACCCGTCCGGCGGTAAACCGCCAGGACACTTTAAACCTGTTGTATGCAGAAACAGGTTGAATAAAGCATGATTATAAATTATCCGGTGTTTGTTAAACCGGCCTGGCTTTGAGACGATAAGTCGCCAGTATGATGATAAATTATCCAGTGTTTATTAAACCGGTCTGGCTTTGGACTATAAGTCGCCAGTATATATTTGGATTGCGCCATTTGAATCATGCGCTTATAAATTATTGGATTATATTATTCAAATAGCCAAACTTGGCTGAATTTTCATTATGATATTGGATGAATAAAGGTTTTCATACGGGATTATATTATCTTGAATGGCCAACATGGCTGGATTTTTATTACGGTTATTAATATTATGATTAAGGTTTTCAAAGTCGCTTTAGCGCAATGGTTATCATTTTATACAATTGAAGGAATAGTCCCGAGTTGCTGCAGGCTTGCAACCCGGCACTTGGGGGCTACATTATTCAAAATTGAGATTACATCAAATATGCAAGTCTCATGTTGCTGCAAGCATGCACCATGACACTTGGGGGCTAATGCAAGGTCATTTTTGCTCATCTTATTGAAGACCCAACTCATCACATTGTAATGAGCTGGCCCTTGGGGGCTACCAATTGCTCCTGTCAGCTACTCAAGGTACAAAGCTTTTTATCTATTATATTGAAGGGTCTACTGCTCAGTTGGTAAAGCACAAAGCTCTTAACCTTGTGGACGTGGATTCAAGCCCCATGATGGGGGGTTACATCATATGATGTTATTTTCATAGAAGTATATGTCAAAGTCCCAGCTCAATATTATCTTACTGAGACGGCCCTTGGGGGCTACACATTGCTGTTCAAAGTTTACAAGATTATATTTACAAAGTCCCTGCTGATTATTACATAATGACCCGGCCCTTGGGGGCTACATTGGTCGAAGTTTTATGGGCATCAGTCAATTAAAAGTCCCAGGTTGCTGTAAGCATGACAACCCGGCACTTGGGGGCTACAGGTATTATATATTATTATCGAAGAAAGATTTCCAAGTTCTCTGTTGAGCAAATCAGATTGACCCGGCGTCACCAATCATAAACCGATGTTGGCAACAATCATGAACCGGTGTATGCAACAATCATAATCCGGGGTCATCAGTTTTATAACCCGGCCATTTGGTAATGTTAAACCGGCAAGTTTTCAAGACCGGGGTCATCTTCAAACCAGCTGAATATCAGATGAATATTTCAAGACCAATATTTCTTAAACCGGCGTTTTGGAAGCCGACTCAAGTGGATTATTTTTTTCACAAATATATTTTCTATGAGAAACCAATGTCAGCAAGTTGAATATGAAGCTGGTTATTGGCCCGGATTTTCTAGAAGGTGGAAATGGCAAAGACGAAGGATGATCAGATGCCGGTTTACAAGAATTTTTAATCCGGAGCACAACCTGTCAAATTTGTTCTGGTGTTTATTTGCAGCATAAGTTTACCATGGATAAATCCAAGCTAAACTTGGGGGCTAATGTCGGGGATATACCCCGCGGTGTAAACCGGCCGGAAGTTAAACCGGCCGGACTTGACGGTTTAGCTGAAGACCCGCCCTGACCTTGGCGGTTTACAAGCAACCCGCTTGGACGTTGTAACTCAATGGTAACCCGACGGACGGGTCAGAGGAGCGACAAGACCCGGTGGCCCGTCTGGCGGTTCATGAAGGCCGGTTCAACTATGGTGGGTCGGTTTAACAGGAAAGGAATATTTACCTTACAAGGAGTTAAGACCGAGACTTGTACCCGGTTTGTATTAGAGATAGACTAGTCCTAATCCTAATAGGACTCCACTTGTAAACCGCCCCTTCAACATATATAAGGAGGGGCGGGGCTCCCCAAAGAGGGACAGGTTAGAAGTTAGAAGCGACAAGCAATCAATAATCTCTAGGGCTAGACACAAAGAGCCGGTTTACGGCGTCTCCCTCGGGATGATAATGAGACCTAGCCTCAAACAGCATGTAGGGTTATTACCGGATGATGTTTCCCGGGGCCCGAAGCTGTCTAAATCCTTGTCTTGCGTGTTGATCCGCCCTGCGTCTCTCGTCCCACTCAACCCCTCTCAAGCTACCACATAGATGCGTTGGCCTCGCGACTAAGTCCTCACGCTAAGGACATCTGCCGCGACAAATCCACGACACATCCCGTTAGGCGCGAAGGACGCCATCATTTGCGTGGATAATATGTACCGGGACGTAGTCGCGGCAGAGGCCACGGAAGCAACAGTTCCCACCAAGGAAAGCAAAGGAAAGAAGAAGCATAGCAGGGACGCCAGCAAGGAATCCAAGAAGCATGCTTCTTCGGAGTGTGTTGCGCCTGTTGATGACTTGCCAGAGAGTTCCAACAGCAAGAGATCCAAGGTCGCAGCACCACATGTGAAGAAAGTCCCGGCAGGGCTGGTTGGCGTTGATGGTACCTTCACCATCAGCGCCACCCTTGATGTAAAAGAGGACGCCGGAGAACATAGGAGCGTCGGATTGCAAAACGGACAACGGGGAAAAAACTCGGATTCATGAGATGAACAAGTATGCGAATGCGATGCACATGATGACATGATATGAAATGCATGACATGAACAAAATGCAAAACAAAAGACAAAACCCAACCACGAAGGAAATAAAATATCACATCTCCGGAAAAGGCAAGAGTTAGAGTTACGAATATGGAAAGTTACATCCGGGGTGTTACACTATCATAATAGCTCTTCTAGCGCGATTGCGCGGTTTTGAGATTCTCACGAATGACTTTACGCATATCTTCAGCCTCTGTGATCAAGTCGTTGCCAAGAAGTTGACGTTCGCCCGTCTCTGACTAATTGAGAGGAGTACGACACTTTCTGCCATAGAGAATCTCGAATGGGGCTTTGCCCGAGCTCGCTTGAAAGCTGTTGTTGTAAGAGAACTCAGCATATGGAAGACAATCCTCCCACTTCATGCCGAAAGAGATAACACAAGCCCTGAGCATATCTTCAAGAATTTGGTGGACACGCTCGACTTGTCCACTTGTTTGAGGATGGAAAGCTGTGCTGAAGCGAATATTTGTGCCCATGGCCTTCTGAAAAGAATCCCAAAACTTGGCTGTAAAGATGCTGCCACGGTCTGAAGAGATCAATTGTGGAATGCCATGCAAGGAGACAATTTTGGAGGTGTAAAGCTCTGCCAGCTGCGCTGCTGTGATAGACTCTTTGATAGGAAGAAAATGAGCCACTTTAGTGAGCTTGTCGATGACGATGAAGATAGCATCATTTCCACGCTTGGACTTAGGAAATCCAGTCACGAAGTCCATTTTGATATGCTCAAACTTCCATTCTGGAATAGCAAGAGGTTGGAGTAGACCAGCTGGTTGTTGGTGTTCTGCTTTCACCCTTCTGCAGACATCACATTCATTCACGAATTGAGCAATTTCTCGCATCATTCGAGTCCACCAATATGACTGCTTGAGGTCATGGTACATCTTTGTACTTCCAGTATGAATTGACAGAAGAGAATTGTGCGCCTCGTTCATAATGACTTTCCGTAGATCACCCTTTGGAACCACAATCCGGTCCTCGAAGAAAAGAGTATCTCTGTCATCAACGCGATAGCACTTGTATTTGGAAATGCCCTTGTCAATACCACGTTTCACCTTCTTCACCATGGTATCCATGAGCTGAGCCTCACGAATTTGATCGTCCAAAGTAGGAGAGACTATGAGGTTGGCAAGAAAGCCTTGAGGAGCAACTTGGAGATTCAACTTGCGGAAAGCTTCACAAAGGTCCGGTTGAAAGGGCTTCAGGATTAAGCTGTTGCAATAAGCCTTCCTGCTCAAAGCATCTGCAATCACATTAGCCTTGCCTGGAGTATATTCAATACTCGGATTATACTCTTGAATCATTTCGACCCATCGAGTTTGCCTGAGGTTGAGGTTGGGCTGAGTGAAGATGTACTTGAGACTCTTGTGATCGGTGAATATGTCCACTTTCCTTCCCAACAAGAGATGTCTCCATGTTATTAGTGCGTGGACAACTGCCGCCAACTGAAGATCGTGAGTGGGGTAGTTCTTTTCGTTGGGCTTCAACTGACGAGAGGTATAGGCCACAACCTTCTTCTCTTGCATTAACACAGCACCTAGACCTTGAAGAGAAGCATCACAGAAAACTTCATAAGGCTTGGATTCGTCAGGAGGAGTCAAAACTGGAGCAGTGACGAGTTTCTCTTTAAGAGTTTTGAAAGCGACGTCACACTCAGGAGACCAGACATACTTCACATGCTTCTGGAGGAGGTTGGAAAGAGGCTTTGCAATCTTTGAGAAGTTCTCAACGAACCTTCGGCAATAGCTTGCAAGTCCAAGAAAACTGCGAAGCTGTTTGACATTCTGAGGAGGTTCCCAATTCACAATTGCAGACACCTTCTCGGGATTAACAGCGATGCCCTTGGCAGAGATGATATGCCCAAGGTAAAGAACTTCATCAAGCCAAAATTCACATTTGGAGAACTTCGCATAGAATTGATACTCTCTGAGCTTGTCGAGCACCAATCGCAAATGTTTGGCATGATCCTTCTTATTCTTGGAGAAGACCAATATATCATCGAGATAGACCAAGACGAATTCATTGGTGTAGGGGTTGAAGATGAAGTTCATCATGCGAGAGAAAGTTGGAGGAGCATTGACAAGGCCGAATGACATGACAGTATATTCATAAGAACCAAAGCTTGTTCTGAATGCTGTCTTGGGAATATCTTCTTCACGAATGCGGATTTGATGATAACCCATACGAAGGTCAAGCTTGGAGAACACTTTAGCACCTTTAAGCTGCTCGAATAGCTCATTGATGTTGGGAAGTGGATACTTGTTCTTGATAGTCTTCTTGTTCAATGGACGGTAATCAACGCAAAGTCGGTCCGTGCCATCCTTCTTTTGGAAAAAAAGAATTCCACAACCCCAAGGAGAAGAACCCGGTCGGATCAAACCCAGACGCTCTTGTTCATCGAGTTGTTTCTTCAATTCCTTCAATTCTTTTGGTCCAAGCTTGTAAGGACGCTTGCAAACGGGTTTCGTGCCAGGCTCAAGATCAATAACGAATTCAAGTGGCCGGTGAGGAGGCATTCCCGGAAGCTCTTCTGGAAAGACATCTTGGTACTCACAAACGACTGGAATTTGAGAGATAGCATCCAATTCACCCTTCTCATTGAGAGAAAACAACCGAATGGTTTCATCACGAGCGGCATAAATGATCACATCATCAGAAGAGTGTGTCAATTGAATTTCCCTGGCAGCACAATCAAGCGAGCCTCGTGCTTAGAAAGCCAGTCCATCCTGAGAATTAGATCAATATCAGAGTCACCAAGAGCCATAGGTTTAGCCAGAAATTTATAGTTTCCCATCTTGATAGAAACATCCGGAGCCATCATCTTGGTATTCATGAACAAACCCGGAGAGGAAACCGCTATTGGCTTAGGCAGATCGACAGTATGCAAATTGTTCATGGATGCAAAAGGTCTTGATATGAAGGAAATAGATGCACCGGTATCGAATAAAACTTTTGCAGGAATATCATTAACAGGAAGATTACCCATGATCACTTCAGAAGAAACCTCCGCTTGGGCTGCATTCATCATGTTCACCTTTGCAGACTTGGAATTATGCTTGACCACTGCATTGCTTGAAGATCTCACAGGAGGAGGAGGCGGAAGGACCTTTGGTTGAAGCACTTGTTTGCATAGTGACCCTTCTGCTGACACTTGTTGCAAGTCACCTCTGAGAGAGGACGATGATAAGGAGCATTTGACCTTGGAGCTTGATTCTGAGACTTGTTCTGATAGCCAGGGTTGGGTGGGTGGGAAGATCCATGATTACCTTTGTTCTTCTGCTGGTAAGGCTAACGAAACGGAGGAGGAGGAGGCAACCAGAACTTCTGTTGCTTAGATGCCACTAGTGAGGAAGAAGAAGACTGAACTGCATCCCTGACTCTCTTCTTAGAGGCCTCACACTTCAACTGCGCAGCTTCTTGTTTCAGTGCCATGTTGTAGAATTCATCATACTTTTTTGGCTCAAAAAGCACGAGAGCTAGTTGCAAATCTTCTCTGAGACCACGCCTGAATTGGTAGATCATACTCTTTTCATCGGGGATGTCCTGCTTAGCAAAGCGAGAGAGCTTCTGGAACTGAGTGTTGTATTGATACACAGACATGTTGCCTTGCTTGAGATTGCGGAACTCCTCACGCTTACTCTCAACAACACTTTTTGGAATGTGATGAGCTTTGAAGTCACGGCGGAAATCATCCCAGGTAATCACACAACCTCCTCTGGAATCTTTGTATTGTTGGAACCACTCAGCGGCTTGATCCTTGAGTTGAAAAGAGGCAAACTTGACAAAGTCCTCAGGTCTGACATTACTGCATTCGAAATGCTTGCTGATGTCGATGAGCCAATCATCCGCGTCTGTGGCCTCGACACAGTAGCTGAAGGTCTTTGGCTGATTAGCAAGGAACTGATTGAGGGAAGCGAAGTGCGGCTGATTGTTGCCTTGGCCTTGATTTCCTTGATTACCTTGCCCTTGGTTTCGATCTTGCAAGAGCTGAATCAGAATCTGAGCGTTGGCATTTGTGGCAGTCATCAAGGCTTGCCATGCCTCCGGAGGCGGAGGTGGTGGCGGAGGGTTAGCCTGACTTCCTTCATTGCGCTCCGGATTCTGACGCGTTGGCGGAGCCATCCTGAAGAGAGGGTGACATCCGTTAGCATCTTGAAAGAGATATATTCAGGCTGAATCAAAGGATCGAAATTGCAACATATAGTCTTCACAATAAACATTCGAACAAGAAAGAACGAATGAATTCCAAAGTAAAGCATCACACTTCCATAAGTTGAGAAGCCACTTAGAAAAAGGTATGGAATCACCATCTCCCTTCGAAACAACTCGAATATCAAAACTGAAAACAAAATAAAGGATTGGCTTGTAGAATAAGCCGGAACAAACATATGATAGAGATTTCGCCCAAAGTGTTTGTGGTGGGGCCCACACGGGCACGACGTATAGCGGACGTCACGAATGACAAACAAGACGTCCCTGAATCAGCATAGCCAAGGATTCTTTAAGACGCCTTGCGACCACTGTAAATCGGTCATGGATGGGCGGACCACTAGACGTTAGACCCCAATCTCAAATCATACATCTGTCGGAAAGATATCCTATAAGCTACTAGAATTCCCACTTATAAACTCCCGAAACTTTCTGGTTATGCAATCAGATGTTGGGGATACAGGGGACACAAAATATATCACCCAAACTAACAATACCTAGATCCAGCTGTATCCATCCTTCAACACATAACCAAGAAACCTTCGGAAATCGTTTACCTCAACTTTCGAAAAGCATCCGTTATACGAGTTATGGCAATACTCCCACACTCGCCTCAGTACTGGGCTATCAGGGTTATCTCACCAACAACTATACAAAAGAGATTTTCGATGTCGGCGTACTAAACTCAGGTATTCCAGAACCGCAACGATAAAATTATGACGACAACACCTCAGAGCTCAACTCCCCGGGACACTTCCACTAAACCCCTGCTGACAGGAGGCACCAAGACAATGTTGTCATCACAAAACCATCGGAACGATTCTAAGATACCCGCGTGATCCTAAAAATTTTTTAGTGAAATTTGAGAAGAGAAGAGTCAAAACTCTACGTCAGGATGCCTTACCAGAGCGATGAGGAGACTGGGAAGTAAAAAGAATCCTACTCTCCGATATATATAATCCTAAGACTCAAAACCTTTTTTCTAGACACAACTCGGCCGCTAAAAACGATCAATCAGTGGGGGCTCCTAAGGTCGGGGAAGGCTCTGATTACCTACTTGTAACGCCCTCGATGCGGCTATATCTCCCACGTGTCGAAGCATGACTTAGAGGCATAACCGCATTGAAAGCAATGTCGCAAGTGAGGTAATCTTCACACAACCCATGTAATACATAAGGGAAAAAGATATATAGTTGGCTTACAGTCGCCACTTCACACAATACATAAATAAACATCGATCATCCAGATTACACTCAAGGTCCGACTACGGAACCAAAATGAAAGAAGACTACCCCAAATGCTACACAGATCCCCGAATCATCCCAACTGGGCTCCACTACTGATCATCAGGAAAAGACACATAGTAACGACCACGTTCCTCGTCGAACTCCCACGTGAGCTCGGTTGCATCATCTGCACTGGCATCGTTGGCACCTGCAACTGTTTTGGTAGAATCTGTGAGTCACGGGGACTCAGCAATCTCACACCCGCGAGATCAAGACTATTTAAGCTTAAAGGTAGGACAAGGTAGTGAGGTGGAGCTGCAGCAAGCGACTAGCATATATGGTGGCTAACTTACGCAAATGAGAGCGAGAAGAGAAGGCAAAAGCACGGTCTTTGA
Source organism: Aegilops umbellulata (assembly GCA_032464435.1). Classification (NCBI taxonomy): domain Eukaryota; kingdom Viridiplantae; phylum Streptophyta; class Magnoliopsida; order Poales; family Poaceae; genus Aegilops; species Aegilops umbellulata. Next base: position 350,067,843 of record CP136056.1, read on the forward strand.
ACTATGATCAAGAAGTGATCCTAGAACAACCTACGTCAAGCATAACCCCAACACCGTGTTCACTTCCCGGACTCCGCCGAGAAGGGACCATCACGGTTACACACGCGGTTGATGTGTTTTAATTAAGGTCAACTTCGGGTTTTCTACAACCGGACATTAACAAATTCCCATCTGCCTCATAACCGCGGGCACGGCTTTCGAAAGATAAACCCTGCAGGGGTGTCCCAACTTAGCCCATTATAAGCTCTCACGGTCAACGAAGGATATTCCTTCTACCGGGAAGACCCGATCAGTCTCGGAATCCCGGACTACAAGACATTTCGACAATGGTAAAACAAGACCAGCAAAGCCGCCCGAATGTGCCGACAAATCCCGATAGGAGCTGCACATATCTCGTTCTCAGGGCACACCGGATGAGCAAGACGTCGGGTTAGCATAGACCCTAATTGCCCAGGGGGCGCCGGACATCGCTCAAGTTGGACCAGCAATCGAAGGAGAACTGGCCCGGGGGGTTAAAATAAAGATGACCCTCGGGCTCGCAAAAACCCGGGGGAAAAAGGTGTAGGTGGTAGGCAAATGGTAAAACCAAAGTTGGGCCTTGCTGGAAGAGTCTTATTCAAAGCGAACTGTCAAGGGGGTCCCATAAATCACCCAACCGTGTAAGGAACGCAAAATCAAGGAACATAACACCGGTATGACGGAAACTAGGGTGGCAAGAGTGGAACAAAACACCAGGCATAAGGCCGAGCCTTCCACCCTTTACCAAGTATATAGATGCATTAATTAAAATAAGAGATATTGTGTTATCCCAAAATAATCGTGTTCCAACATGGAACAAACTTCACCTGCAACTAGCAACGCTATAAGATGGGCTGGGCAAAGCGGTAACATAGTCAATCAACGGTTTGCTAGGAAAGGATGGTTAGAGGTTTGACATGGAAAAATGGGAGGCATGATATAGCAAGTGGTAGGTATCGCAGCATAGGCATAGCAAAAGAGCAAGCATCTAGCAAGCAAAGATAGAAGTGATTTCGAGGGTATGGTCATCTTGCCTGCAAAGTTCTCAGGGTTGTCGAAAGCTTGCTCCTCGTAAGTGTTCTCAACAGGTTCCTCGTTCACGTACTCGTCTCCCGGCTCTACCCAAAGCAAGAACACAAGCAAAGGGGACAACCATCAATCACGATGCAATGCGCAAGCAACATGATGCAAAGCATGGCATGATATGCGAGATGTGGTATGCAATGCATATGCGTGCGCGGGAGGAAAAAAGATGAACAAGGCATAATCTTGGCAAACCAAGTATTCCACTGGAAAGGTGAGACGGATGCACGGTTTGCAAATGGCAAGCAAAACAAGAATGGCATATTTCTACGATTAACAGCATGATGCTACTTAGCAAGCAACAAGAAATTAAGCTACTGCACCCAAACGTACCAACAAAGCATATGAAAGTGAACTACTCAAGATGCTTGACAAAAGATGAACACTGGACTACGGCTAAATCATATGACAACAGGTTCAAACAAGCATGGCAAAAGTGCAAAATATATCAGCTTCACAGACTTGGTGAAAATACTATCATGCCAGAAATTAACATCAGGAAGCCATGTTTAGAGCAAGGAAACACCCTGCTACAGGATCAGTACATAGCAAAATATGGCATGGCATGAATCTACTCAAAGCAATTAACAAAACTCCCTTAGTGACCATAAGCCAAAAAGGACCAGAAAATATAATAGCACCCATGTCAATTAAGCAAGTTTCGTTACAGTTTTCAGACTACAGAGCATTGCATGATAAACTAAGCATACATACATCAAGAAGATATGGCATAGAAGCTAGAAATGGCAAGAATAACATCATAGCATGCAAGGATCAACTACAACAAGGTTGGCATAATTGAATAACATGTAAACAATCTGCCAGGAATATTTTATAGCAAAAGTAGAGCTCGATTGACTCAAGCTATGGCACTACATAATTACAAATAAACACATGGATGGATAGAGAACATCCATATGTCCAAAACACCCTTACTGATCATGCTCAAAATGGGCATAGATCTCTCTTAAACAACATGAACACTTGGCATTAAAATAACAGCAGGACATGACTTAGCGAAATTACTAAGTCCCTGAAATCAGCAACAATATGATCCCTAGTTTGCATGCTTGTGCTAGTCACCACATAGATCAAAAAATTACAAGGAATACACCCCAGTAAATATGGCATGGCATATTACAAAACACATGTAGGACTCAAGTTCATAGGGTGCACGCATCAATCATGGCAAAAATGACAAAAGTGCATGTTCTGCTAATAATCTGGAACTAACATCACATAGCCCTCTTCTAACAGCATTTCTGGCATTAAGATGAGCTCAAATGAAAATGATGCAATGAGATGAAACGCTTTACTCATCGAGGCGAACAATTTTACATATTGTACGCATGAAACGGAGCAGTATGCAGCAAGTTATGATGCGATGAACATGCAACAAAATACTGCCAGAAAATCAATGTATGATCAAATCAATGTACTGCCAGAAAATCAATGTACTGCCAGAAAATCAATGTATGAACAATTTTAACATATGCCGTGCTCGCTGTCGATGCTTGGTATGAACAAATCAATGAGAGACTGAAATCTCGCACTGTCAGCACTCACTTTGGCCTCAAGGTGCTCGATCAGCTCCTGATCCGTGGGATCGAACTTGATGCCAGCCGGCAACACGGGTCAATCCTTCTTCGACTTGAATCGGTAATTCCAGTTATATGGTACTCAATGTATGATCAATCGACTGTTTTAAGTGAATGATGAAAGATTTCGACAAATAAGTGGTACTCCAAATCTGAAGTCCAGAATACCCGAACACGCCACCGGGATTCTTGTGTCACCTCACGCGCAGCGTGTTGTCACGTCAATTCAATGTGTGGACATGATGAATAATTTGACCGACGTATACTAGTACTGCTACTGTACTACTTACTAGTCGTATTTAGTGTCACAATTTATAAATAGGTTTAACTAACAAGTACACACTTGAAGCCTAACTGATATATATATATGGCTTCTGCACAGCATCTCCATCATCATTATCAGTACATCCTACGCAGGTGAGTTAGGATGCACCTGATCCCAGGAAGGTATCTATCCTTCAAACCAGAGGACTGCTTCAAACTAACAATAGTACATAATATCCAACAAAAGAGGGTCTTGCTACAACAGCACAATACATGGCTCAGTCTAGATATCAGCATGAATCAAGTTGTGCATATTTGCTGTTGGCATGAACCACATCGCCGCATGTCGGGTTTGCAAAAGCCATCCATCGCATGGAAGCTTGATGCCTTTCACACACTGAAGAATATCTGGCAACAAGCTATGTCGACGAATCTCTGGATATGTGATTCATGAAACCCATGGTATGATGTGTAAACACAGCCCCCCTCGCGAATGGAAGTTGCATAGCACAGTAATCATCGCTGGTGATATGATCGATGATTGGTTGGATGATCGGATAATTGAACCCGAGGAACAAGGAATGGTTGCCGAGGTTGTAAACCCGCCTCCAGTTGAATACGCCTGGCCCAACGGAGCTGGGATCTTTCTCGAACACGAAGCAGCCATAGCCATCAATGTCACGAACGCCCCACGCATTGTACTGCATGTGGTTTGATGTAATGGTTTGGTCAATTTGGTACGTGCGAATGAGCACCAAATGACCGTCGTCAGCTGAACGAGTGATAAACCACCACCCATCGGCTGGTATGATTCCAGGTCCTGGAATCATGAAGGCCAACGCATTTGCGTCTGCTGCAACAATTCAAATTGGAGACCAAAAGGACAAAAATAAACAATCATGTTCAGAGTATGTGTGGAATTAAGATTATTATAACAGTGACACATATCATAGACAGAGAATTGCAATGCCGTGGTCATAATCATACCCCAAGTTAAAAAATAAGCCAATGGCTTTCATATTCTAGCAATATGTCATGGTTCAAACATCATGTAACAATGAGAGGAAAACAGCTATGACAGCGCCTACTCATATTCTACCATAGCACTTACTACTACTGTTCTCATATCAACTCTAAGCAATAACATGCGTTGTTATAAAAATCTTGTAAACGAGAGTAACATATAGCAATCATGATGTTATGCTCATAATATGTATTCTAACAATCATTATATGCCAATTGTTATCATATCAACTCTAACAATAACATGTGTGGTCATAAAAATCTAGGAAATGAGAGGAACATATAGCAATGATGTGGTTATAGACATGCTATGCATTCTAAATTTGTAACAAATGAACAGGCAGTCGTATTCATAAGGTAAAGATGAGATGAGATAGAACAATTACACGACGATAGATTCCACCAATATAGGTAGCCAATCTGTGCATCGACCGCGTAAACGATGCCATCGTACACTATAGCATCAGACAAAAATGTTTCCTCAACAGGATTGATGATGAGCCATAACCATGTATGGCGACCGGATTCCAGATAGACTAATCCCTTGTTGAACAAGGCAATGAGCTTGTAATCCATGTAGTCTTCTGATGGTGTGGGCACTTCGCATATTACAACTTTCTGCAAACAGAGGTCAAGCCAAAAGCTTGACGCGTCTCCTGCATAGTAGGCAGGAGTGTCCGGCGGGCCACGAGGCTCGATGGCGACGGTATCCAATAATGGAAGGGTGATCTCTCGCTGGGTGTAGGTATCCACGAGACGCCACGGACTACCGGTGTGGTGGATGAGGACGATCCAGTTGGCCTTCATGCCCGCCCAGTAGTGGCCGCGCATGAAGGACAGGTGGACGGGTAGTGGTAGCATGTGGAGGGGCACCACGGCAACCTCCGTAGGATCGTCAAGTCGGTGTCTGGGCCACCTGCGAGGATCGGGCATCAGCAAGCAGGGTGTCTTGAAAAGAGCCGGCCGGTTGCAGACGAGTAGACGATACAAAGACACCAAGCATGCGGCCAGACGGACGGTGCTGAGTAGGTCCATACGACTACAGATCTGCTCCAAGAGAACATCGGGGAGGGAATTCCAATCGCGGCTCTGCGTGTCAGTCGATTCTGCCATTGGGGTTTTCGGTGCCTGCGAGCCAGCGGGGAAGTGGATTCGGGCGGCGAGCGAAGAAGCTTCTCCTCGTGTGGCCGAGCAGTGAGCGGGGGGATATGGTACGCGTGAGCTACCAAGGAAGATGGCGCGGGCGGGCGAGCAGTGAGCGGGGGTAAATGGTGTGCGGCCAACGATGGGGAAGAGAGGAGGAAGAAGGAGAGAGGAGGAAGAAGAGTGGAAGACAGGGAAGAAAGTGCATTCAATCTCAATTCTACTAGTACTACTAGCAGGATATATCGTCCTTCGGAGTGTAAATAGTTACACCGATGACATGTGGGTCTACCACAACAGGGCCCATATGTCAGATAATGGAGGACAGAGGTGCGTAGGCGTATTTGCGGAAGCGTGCTCTACTGGCAAACATGATGGCAGTACTGGGTAAGGCTGATTTAGTAACACCAACACGTTGGTTCAGCTTATTAATTACGTGTCCCATCTGCTGCAGCATGTATTGTCACTTCACTGCAAAGACTAGTTCTCTCTGACCGAGATGTGGAATAAATGGATCGCGAGGACTTCCTTTCTATAGTATCCCTATGCCTCTACGCTCACTTCACTCATTTTGCTCCGTACCTAGTCACTTGTTGAAATTTGTAGAAAGACAAATACTCCGTATTTGGGAACAGAGGGAGGCTTTTACTCTGTACAATTTGGGAACAGAGGGAGTATCACCATATGGAGGGAACAGAGGAAGCTTGAAATATGAACATGTCAATGGGAGGGAGTAAGCCCCATGCATGCATGCATGCATGCAACATGCAACACTCACACGTACACATGGACGCACGCAACACTCACGCACCCATGCGGCACACAACACACGATGCAACACACACGCTCACACTCAAGTGCTCAACCTACTCCCTACGTTCGTGAAAGACTGTACATTTAGATATTTACACATTGACCAGGGCATAATTAACGCCCAAAAGTAGCAGACTTGTGTGTGCATGCGACCATTGAGATAAGAAGATTAAATGAAGGCCGTTGCATGCTGTAATTAAGGATAGACATGTAGCCTATACCTACAGCACAAGTTGGTGCATTAGTCAATCAATATCGATTTAGATTAAAGGCTAAATGCATTGGAAGTGTAGATGTACATCATGTAGTACACTCTTTGTTGGAAGACCGAGGGAGGACACGTGCATGCACTCACATACACAACCAGGGCGGTTCGCGCGCAAGGGTTGGACTCGTGTCGCGCCTGCGTAAAGTTTTGTTTAACTGATTTCTTTGCTCTGCCAACTGACAGGTGGGACCCAGAAACTAGGTGACAATTTTACCAGTCAACAAAGTGCCACGTCGACTATGTGGCTGGTCAGTAGGGTGCAATACGGTGCTCTACGATGAGCTAGTGATCGCATAATCGCCGCAAAACTATATATAGTGGCCGTAAAGAGCGTACTGTTACATACGTTGACCGCAGTGTATTTTTCTCGTTTCAAATTAAGCCATATTAATCGGAAAGGACGCAGTATGGACTACTACTACAAGTACTAGTACTGCTTTGATGTGTCCCGTCAACTCGCCGAACGAGGAGAAGCTTGCTTACTACGCCTCTCCCTCGCCCACGCACGCGGTGGTTCGCAGGACGAGGAGAGGGTTTTGACTAGAGCGCCCTCTCCCTCTCCCTCACCCTCACCCTCGCGGTGGACGTGCAGCAGTTCAATCGGTGTCAGATTGCCAGAAGCATATTGTATTCTAGTATCATCATTGTTGGACCTTCCGAAGAGGCAAAGAGCCAAGTGCAAGGTTCACACGAGTACGAACTGTTGAACCTCCCGAAGAGGCAAAGAGCCAAGCGCAAGGTTTTATAGGAGTTGTCATCCTAGTAGGAGTGTACTAGTACAACTATAGCGAACGATGCTACTGTATGATGCCGCCACGTCACGTATATCCAAAGCTGTGCCACCATTTTTCTCAAAGAGCGTGTTGGAGCCCTGCAACAACCACACAAGTTGCACGTACACATAACACATTTACTTGTAATAAATTCTAAAAGGACAAATGCCAGCATGCCACACAAGTTCATCTCCAACTCATGTGATAAATTTGTGCACGACTAGTATACATATATTCAAAGCGCTACCGTTCACAATTACCGTACTCCACTTACACGTTATAGATGGGCTACATGTCCTCCTCCAGGTTCGAGTCCCAGGTGTTCTTCATGGATGGCACGATCCATAGCGGTGGGCAACGGGAATCATTGTCGTAGCTTTCTAGTCTGGTTCCACACGATGGAGACTCATCCAAGCTGAAGCGGCATAAATCGGGGATAGCGTGTCCCAGCATGTCGTTCATCTGGCATTGCGCACTGAAGACACAACCATGCTTCATGAACGGCAGGCCTTTCGTGTCGTGCACGGAAGGTGGCATCCGCTTCACAATGGGGTAGCTGTCCCCGATGAAAAGCGAGTACTCTCCAAGAGTGTTCCTCGGCACCCACGTAGCATCACGGGGGTCGAACTCAGCGCCGTTCATCTGGTACACGCGGCATCCTAGATCTGGACACATGGTGACGTACATAGTCAAGGTCCATGCATAATAATGTTGTGCTCAAATGTGGCGGTCAGTAATACTGTGCAGCAAATAGTACTACTCCGGTATAGAGGAAGTAAAATAACCGGCTTATTATATATAGCCACTCTTGGCTACATGGATGAGATAGTAAGACATGGAAAAAAAATGGTGGCAGCTAGTGGGTTCAAGTCTTCAAGGGCCTAGCTAGCTATACGCGTCCTCCAAGGTAAAAATTACTCCTACTAGTACTACAAAGTATACTACTAGTACAACAATGAAAGAGAAAGCGAGAGGGTTAAAAATGGAATACCTGGGTAGATGGTGACGGTCCGATCGTGGTAGATTATGTGACCATGTTGCACATCAGTGGTACCATGGGTAACGACTGCTAAGATAGTTGATCCCAATATGCCAAAGTCAGCTACAAGGTTCCAGGTTAGACCGAATCGCGGATGCAAATGCACATCCAGGACCGGCGATCTTATTTTGATCGGGGGATGACTGGTCCCTGCAAAATAAGGGAGTACCGTTAGGGATGCAAATGATGGTTTGTGCATTCCGTTTGTAATCTCCCGTACCATAGGATGTCAACCAGATGAAACAAGTCCCCTGGCTTGTCACCGCGAAGATGCGGCCTAGATGGCGCACGGCATCTTCGAACGTGTAGGGGTACAAATCTGCCGCCACCAACATGCGTCAGCCTCTGTCGTTACTGCCTCCTGCATTGATGGCAATCCTTATGTCGAACACCGCGATGAGATAGTAATCGTTGTAGCCGCGTCGCTTTGTCGGCGGGTCCGCAATTGCTATCTTCTTCAATCTCATGTAGGCATCATCATACGTATTCTTGCCCAGCCAGTCTGGAAGGCCGATCCCAATGGTGGAGAAGGGGTCTACCGGAACGGCCACACTGCTGTGGATGTTGTGCAAAATCATGGTGGTATCCGGCCGGAGGTATGCAAGACAATCTTCGTTGGCACCGACCCAGACCTATATATAAGACGGTGGGCAACGGAGAAATTACGGGATGGAAATGGAATAACTAAGTACTACATGATCAAACTCCATTACTGACCTGCTCATCGGACAAAATCCGACTACCTCTCAATGTCGTCAACTCTAGCGGAGTCAACGTGCAACCATGGCCAGGGAGCGGTGGACTGTTCGAAGAATTGTTCCATAGAAGAACCTTCTCCTCGAGGACGCATGGAAGACCAACAAGCATGGCCTTTCCCAAGCCTGTTTAAGTAGCGTCTTGAAAAAGTTGGTGCAGGAAGCACCGAGTCTTGCGGCGGTGAGGACGTCGGAGCGGCGTGCGATTTCTCCCAGAGAATCGTCGTCCAAGGTCTCCCAGCGCCGACGAGGAGGAGAACCGCCTGGCGAATCCATGGGAGCAGCGACGAACTGCCTTCTCTTCGGGGGGAGGGGAACTGGTGAGGATGAGATAAGACCGTAGTAACCGCAGGGCCTTGTCCCTTCCAACTATAGATCGTTCCTCAGCGAAGGGGTGAGGCTATTATTTACTACTCCAAATAATAGCAGTAGTAAATAATAGCACTAGTAAGAATTTTTTGGCAATAGGTAGTAGTTTTTGGTACCATGGAGTACTAGTACTAGCATTATGGAACGTTATGGGATTGCATTATACTATAAATAATAGCACTAGTAAGAAATTTTTGGCACTAGATAGTAGTTTTTGGCGTGGATTAAGAAATTTTGGGTATGTTTTGCCCTTTTTTGTACATGCCAACTAGTGTCAAAAAAGTCGTACATTATGTGACGGAGGAGTACATACTCGTACTGTAGCAGTACTAGTACTAATTTTCTCAACTAGTAGTGCGATGTACTGTACTTCTAGTCTAGTCTTGTATAGTGCACCAGTTTTGAACTCTTGAATCTTAGGGCCAAGGAGCTAAAGTTGGAAGTGGAGGGTACTACTGTTCTCTAGAACCATCGTTGTACTATCAATGCAGGGGAAGTACACCTGTGTAGTGGCCTAGTGGGTACTCTCGGTGCTCTATTCAGCCGCTCCTCTCACGTAGCTGGCCTACTCAGCCACTCCTCTCACGCACACACTAGTAGCCTGTTTATCAGCGACTATTACTGCGGGGGCAGAACATTTGAGTTATTTGATACAACGAGGCTAGGCTTTTCGCTTCCATTTGTGGAGCTGTAATGGATCTCGTCGAACTTTGTTAGTAGTTCCTTCTTTATGAATGAGATGAAGCAAAGCTTTTGCCTCCGTTTCAAAAAAAACACGTCAAGAGGAATTTCTTTTATAGCAGAGCCGATAATGGAGTGAAGTCCATGCATGCAACGCCACAAGCTACAGAGTAGTAGTAGAGCACTTTACGTACAGAGCCATATTGCACAGTTCCCAATGCCCCGCCAGGCTTTTCTGGCTCCTCGGGCTTAACTGGGAGGTGCTAGTTTAAATATGCTACTAGCTGGAAGCTTCAAGCGAGGTGTGGCTAGGGCGAGCATGCGAGCCACGGGATGCTGGGAAGGAAAACCCATTCACGTGGCTAGGTTGTCCAGTGCACTCAGATTGTGGGGCCGCACATTCGTTTGACTTCAAAACTCAAACTACCCGTGTAAAATATGGCTCGCAGCGAAGTGTAGTAGTATACTTTTTTTAAAGGCCGCCATGCGTTCGGCCGGGATCGAACCCACAAAACGAGGTATACACTCCCACGACCACTATTAGTACTCGTTAGAGTACAACGCAACCTAGAATCGCCTTCTGTCGCTAGAAGTACATACATTGTTCCTTACAAGAAACCCCTAAGAGCATGGTTAATAGTATAGCCAGCTGCTGGCTATAAGCCAGTGCCATGTCATCTACAGCCCATCTTATAGCCAACATGTAGTAGTAGTTTATTTCTTATAGTCTGCTGACTCAGCTCTATTGTACTTGCTCTAATAGTGCAAGAAACCACTAAAATGCCAAGAAACTACTAACACTTGCATACGTGGCAGACTTAAGATAAGACTACCTTATCAACCATTGTACATGCTCTTACCGACAAAAATCCTCGAGTGACCTATTACCTCCGGCCCGTCCACCTGGTCATCCTCGACCATGGGACGCAGCTACCGCCGCCGGCAGAAGGCGAGGTCAAAACCGCCGGCGGTGCAGAGCCCATGTTGTGCCACCCCGGATGCCAGCTCCGTCCGGCGCTTGTGGCCGCTAGTTAGCCAAGATAGCTCCGTCCAGCTGCTTGTCTGCGAGGTTTGCTAGCTAGATTGGCACGGCAGCGCGGTGGCTTGCTTGTGCGCGCCGTGCTAAGGCCAGCCATCTGGCTTGAGCGAAGGCCAGCGCGGCGGCTTGCTCGCTCGTGAGTCATGCTCGGGCCAGCCTACCAACCCGTGCGGAGGCCAGCGCGGCGTCCGGCCCGTCCAGCGAAGCGGCGGCCAACTCGCTCATCACCAGCGCCACCGACAAACACGCATCAGTACTATTTGAAGTAATGTTCAGGAAAAATAATGATTTGAGGGGGAATAACAGGATAGAAGGTCAGATGTGGGTCCCTCGTGTCAACGGTCAAACAAAATGTGTTGGTTTAAGCTGCCTCGTCAGCACGGACATGTGGGCCAACCCTGTCATAAATGGGTTTAAACAAACCTAGTCGGTAGGAGTACTAGGTAGTTTTTGGCGTGGATTAAGAAATTTGGGTATGTTTTTGCTATTTTTTGTTCAATAGATTCCTCCTAGGGCTGGTTGAAAGTGGTAGTTTTTTGTTAAATACTCTACATATTGTAAGTAGGAGTGAAAGTTAAGCTTTGGAAGCCAATAAGCAAGGCTAGTTACATATTGCATATGTGTACATGATTGAAAGTAAATATCAACCATGAGTGACTAATATCTTGATGGAAAACTCGAAACTATGGAATACTAGGAAAAGAAATGCATGGTTGGAAATACTAGCAATGTTCACGTCCGTTGCAACGAATCATAATTAGAATAATACTTATTCACAAACTTGGTACAAACACTCTAATTTTGATATACATATGTCACTAGAGATATATTATGTTCCAATTAAAATGTATTCCTTGGGCTGTTTTGGTGAGGTCAGGGAGGGATGTGGTTGGTTTTAAGATACTAATCATGGGTTTTTCTGTAAATTGGTAGACAAGTGGGATGTTGGTGAGAAAAGGCAACAACTTACCTCACAATCATTAGATGTAGATCTAATGGTCAGAAACGACGGATGGCAGACACACCAGCATCACCAACTTAGTCTTGTGTAGGAGTACTAGAAAGATATCAAGATGCATTTTTTTATAAAACACTTGTTGTGATTGACCCTTGCGGGAGTAATCCCATGTGTAAAAACTAATGATATCTCGAGAAATATGAGATAAGGTGAAGAGGAGTGGGGTGTGGTGGTGGTTGGTGGTCGGACTGAGCGGAGGCATGGGGATTGACGACACCGGCAGCGGCCACCAGGCCAGTTTGTTCCAGAGGCTTCCTTTCTTAATTGCTCAACAATGAGGTTTGTTGGAGATAAGGATGAACGAGGGAAGGCATTGTCTGCAAATGTGGAGAGGGGTGCGGGTATCTTTTAGTTTAATTTCCATCCGTCAGATATAGATCGGACGGTCTATATTGCAAGATGGCACACGTACCATCATCACCAACTCAGTTTTTTATAAGAGAAGAAATATAAGTATGGAGATACAAACGTATTATCGATACTTGCTTTCGTAAATTAGCATCTACATTCTATTCAACGCCTCGGCATGTGGGGCCTTAGCACAATGACTTCTCGACTGTGTAAAACGAAGATTTTCCCGTCGCCGACAAGCAGGGGGTGACGACGGCGCGCTTTTTGGCTTGCTCTAGTCCTAGTAGTCATACTAGGTGGTCTAAGCACGTGTAGATTTATTCTTTTTCACGCCTCGTGTTTGTCGTACTGCCACGACTGTTCATGAATAGACGGTAAGTTATTCACGGAGAAACCCTTGTTGAGCGTGTTTGCGAGAGAGGGAGAGAGAGAGAGAGTGTGTGTGTGTGTGTGTGTGTGTGTGTGGGCGCGCGCGTGTGTGATATGTTAGAGACTGAGGCAATGATAACAGATTCTTTGTGTCTATGTGTGTGGAGGATAGAGAGAGACATGTACATGGGGCTTTGTGTTGTGTAACGTGGAGACACATATACATAATTAGAGAGTGAGTGTGTGAGATACACATGCGGACATGAGGAGAGATGAGGATCCAGGTAAATGGGTGTTTGTGCGTGTCTGTGTGTGTTTGTGCACGCGTTTGTGTGTGAGAGGGAGAGAGTGTATGTGGACTAGAGAGACCACTGATGATATAAACCTAGTATAAGGAAGGGGGAATTGTGTGACATGTGTAGTAGCGAGATAGCACGGGTGCGGGCAGGGGGGAGCAGACTATTTGGAAGAGACATCGAGTGTGTGTGGGAGAGGGGTGTGAGAGAGAGAGAAAGAGAGAGCTAGAGACGGAGAGAGAGAGAGAGAGAGAGAGAGAGAGAGAGAGAGAGAGAGAGAGAGAGAGAGAGAGAGAGAGAGAGAGGAAGAGAGGGGGCGAGAGGGGTCATTTGTGTCCATACATGGCGTATAGATAGGGAGACAATGTTGATGTTGTCCGAAATTGGCCTATGAACGGAGACGCAAGGGAAGCGAGTCATCGTGTGTGTGATAGGGACTTCATGAGAGATCTAGAATAGATGGTGTAGAGAACAATGTGCGAAATCGAGAACGATTATACATTAGGGAGCTATGCAAAGAGTCACGACATATATGTATACAGGAAGGAGCTGGGGCGGGTCCGCATGTGGGAGAGATAGAAAGAGGAGAGTGGTGCACAAGGAGACAAAGTGTGCTTGTTTGGAGTGGGGGTGGTGTGTGAGGTGAGTGCGCGAGAACCACATAACTAGGGAGATAGACATTTGGGGGTGATGTTTTGTGTGTATGGGAAATATACACTCTACATAGTGCGTGTGTTTGGGTAAGAGAGATAGCGGGAGACCTAGAGAGTGAGAGAAGAGATGTGTGCATGCCCGAGAGACAAAGTGATAGAGACCTATGTTGGGGTCCATACAAGAGAGAGGGGTGTTAATGTGACCGTGTGTTGGTGTTTGGGGGAGAGAACGACTTCTCTCTCTGTGTGTGTGTGTGTGTGTGGTGGTGGGGGGGTTGACTTCAGATAAAGAGTGAGGTGTCCATATTTGAGGGACTCTAGCGTAATTGAGATATTGTGCACTCATGGTTGATAAATTTGTTTCGCAGTTTGTACTATGATATAGCGATACTTTTGAACATGCGTGATATACCTTGATGTACCAGAATTACAAACCTAAGATTGGAATTTTGGAATTTGACTCCATCATTAGCTTTTGTAATTCATTTAAAAGGAGGTACATTTTTTAAGCCGGGATTTCGTGATTTCAAATTCATATATCAAACCTAGAGATATACACATACGGGCATGTTCAAACTTTATAATCATCCACTTTATTCATACACATACACGTTTTAGCTTTTGTCATCATGTTTAGGATAAACACATTTGGAATTTCATTTGAATTGGACCGTATGATGGTATTTGCTTGTAGTACCTCAATGATCCATATTTGAACTGAATGGACAATCTAAGTTTCGAGTTGGAGACATTGATTTTCAAAACTTGCACATTTTTTTGCGTGCAAAACAAACAAATTGTCGGCCATGATATCATAGTCGGCCGTACGAGAGCAGAATACTTATAATTTTAGGCGCCAAAAGCTTTCAAACTTCCCGCTCACATCAAAATATAACGCGCCTGAAAGTTTAGCCCTGCGATATCCCTGTTTTACCCCTGCCACATGAACGGAAAAGGGCTGCTTTGGTAACTCCATTGTTTTCTCCTCTTTGCCCCAACATTCTTCCCCAGAGCCCCTCCCCTTCCCCTCCCCGACCACCCCGCCAACCACGGCAAGCCGCCGAATCTAGTCCTCCGCCGCAGCGGTGGACCTCACACCCCGCCGGATCTACCTTCCGCACCTTGGAACCCCCAACTGCTAACTCACCACTTCACGGGAGCCGCTTCAGCGACTGGCTTGTCCACCGCTCCAGATCTCGTTGACCGCCATCATGGTCCACCGCACCGGATCTGCTTAACCGGCGCCCTCGTCCACCACAGCGTAGGCCCTTCACCGACTCCCTCGTCCGCCCTTTCGCTGGCCCTTCATACAAGCCCTCGTCCGCCGCAACAGATCCGCCTCACCGAAAGCACTGTACAACGCGCCCGCCGAAGCCTTCGTCCACTGCATCGGACCCGCTCCACGGACGCCATATTCAACTCCACCGGCACTGCTTTACCGACGCCGCAACCTCATCAGGTTATTTCGATTTGTAATCCTTCGGTTTTTCTCTTTATCGTGCAACTGTTCACTTACCACAGATGAGCTTTCTTGTATGTCGACAGGCGCCGCAACCGTAGCACCGGAGCCGCTTCAGCGACGGCGACAGCCGGCCCAAACTCAACCGCAACACGAGCACCATCGATGATCCTTAGTTATCAAGTATGACAACGATACCCATACGCCGCCGAGAATCAGGTACTATTATCCAACGGCCGGCGCCTACGTTCACTTTCCTAGCATAAGCACCGCACCTTTGAATTTCTTTAGGGCATCATTCAGTTTTTCATGAGACGCGTTATTCTGCTTGCACCTGTAGGCCCATACTTCTGGCAGTGAACATGTTACATGTGCTAAATTACATACCAGTGCACATATAGTTAATATGCTTTAGTTTTGTTCTGACGCCACCTGTTGGTTCCATCAGACATTATAGTGCTTCAGGCTCTACTAGAGGTAGAAAGAGATGGTGTGGCTGCCATGAATGAGGTAATATTTATCTTGAGGCTGGAAATTACGGAATTAACGACACGCATTATGCAAGCAACCCAAGAATTGGAGGAAGTAAGAATGTTGCATTTGAAGACGGAGGAGGTCCTGCTGTTTCTACTATCTGAAGCCCAAGATAATCCCGGTTCTTCTTTAGATACCAGTTGAAATTTTCATTAGATTATTGTACTTGCATGTTGTGTCATGTATCTGAATGGATTATGTTTCAAGACCCCCTATGTTGTCCATGTGTTGTAATTATCCGAATTTTTTAGGCGAGGTAATCCTCAGTACTTGTATGATTGACATAAGGTGAACTATTTGTCGTGTGAGCATATTGTATTGGATGAAATAACTGTTTGACTCAGAGTGTATCCAACCTACTAAATTCGAAGATCACGGCATTTCTATATCATAATCATATATAAAGGTGGAATAAATCTTTGTTGTAGTTTTGAAGAAATAAATAACAAAACATATAATTATCTGTGGATATTCGTAATCGAATACAAATTGGATTTGAATTTAGTTTACCAGGTCCCAGGGCAAACGTGAATGCTAATTCTCCCAAGTTTTGAACAAAGCGGCTAAACACCCACTATAATTTGTGGGCTGCTCGAAGCAAGTGTTTGCGAGATGGAAATTACTTCCTACCCCTGACACTTGACATCCTTATCGACTGAATTTACACTGCTGTCGATAGGGGTAGACTAGTAACTTCAATCAGACGTGACACGACAGCCTCTGAGCCCATTCAGACATGGTGGGCGCCAAACGTGGGCGGCAAAACACATTTGATTCAAGCTCGTCCGAAAGACATGTGTCTCTTCCTCCATTTCCGCATTCATACACGGTGGGCGGCAAAACAAACTCTCCTCGTCCGAAATCGATGTAGGCTTATGTCGGAGTAATGGGCCACGGGTAGGCAAACCCAGGGCCCAGAACCTTTCAAGACATCGGGGCAGGCTACGCCCCTCAAGGAATCCCAAGACGATCGGCCGGCTCTGGGAGTCGGCCGCAGCATCACCGATACCCACTCACGGCCGAGTCCCAGAGACGGCTGTGACTCCCAACTGGCGACTCCAGGGAGGCCGACTACATGGAGTCGGCCCACGACTTCGCCACCTTCAGCCTTCTAGAAGAAGGACAGGACTGGGGATGGCCGGAGTACGGCCCTCCCCTACCCTGATTACCAAGGGCGGGTTTGGCTACAGTGCGACGTACCGGAGGATATCTTCGGTACGGCGCGGCACTGTGGCCATACCGGCCCTGACGTCCGCCCTAGCGGCGGAACCCTGTTCCCACGTTGGCCCGTATGTACGGCCTAGAGACGGCGGGCCCCGCTAGTCAGCGGGAGGGACGAAGACGGTGAGAGCACCGGAAGACGGCCCCCGTGGGAGTCGGCCTTCGAGAGTCGGCCAGCTCCTCCCACGGGTCCCACGCGCCATTAACCAGATAAGACGGGGAGTGGCGACAGTGATCGCCCGCCAGGCGGCGGCACTGTTGCCACGCCCCACGACCCAGCCAACGTCACCAGAGCCGCAGCTACAGTGGCTAGGTCAGTCGGCGGGGCCCACTAGAGGTGGCCCCCAGGAGTCGGCGGAGAAGACGGCGGCCTAAGAGACAGACGGCAGGGACCCGCACCCAGTCAGATTACCATTGTACCCCCGGGGGGTAGGCCTATATAAACCCCCCAGAGCACCCATGCAAAGGGTTCGATCCTTTTTCCACCAGACCAACAGCATAGAGAGGGGGAGAGCTAGCCTTGCCTTCTCCTACCTCTAGAACACAGCTCAAGGATCAACTTATTACACGTATCTCCATAGTGACCATGCGGAGACCCCGCAGAGCAGCAGTAGGGGTATTATCTCCTCGGAGAGCCCTGAAGCTGGGTAAGATCCGCCGGCGAGCATGTTTACGCCTCATCCCGCTTCCAGGCACCGACGACGTTCTACTCGCCCCCACCATGATAAGCCATCCTTTGGCATATGTCGCACCTAACCCCCGACATTTGGCGCCCACCATGGGGCGAGGTGCACCGCCGTCCGGAGATCTGTTCTGGACGGGAACCCTTTTCCTCCCTAGCGAGCGTAGCCAGCCCGGCACGCCAGAAGGAGTTCGCATCGGCGCGCTGCGCGACGTTGAGACCGTTTGCACGGCCAGGTGCCTCGCCAATCTTATCGGCGAGGTTAGCCTCTCCGACGAGCCTGCGTCCGACGCAGGCACCAGCGGCCCTGCGAATTTTCTCGCGGGTCTCCTCGATGACCTCCATGTTGCTGGCGAGCCTGGCACCGACCTGGAGTCCGTAGGCTCCACCGACCCGATGCTGGTCGATTCCGACACCGTGTCGCTCGACGCCTTCCCCACCAACGTGGTGGTCTACGACGAGCCGCTCCCTCGCGCGGAGGGCAGCGGGAGCACCATCACAGAGGTACTCGTCATCGGCCACGGCAAATGCTCCGACGGAGGAGCTCGCGACCCGCTTGATGCAGCACTACAAGACCGGGATGCGCCCATTCCATAGGACGCCGACGCCGAAGCGCTGGAGGCACGCCGCCTCCAGCTGGTCGAAGGCGCGAAGAAGCTGGCCAGCATGAGACGCTTGTCAGAGGCCTAACAGCGTGAAATGGATCGCGCCGTGGGCGGCTCGCCGGCTCCGACGGGGCCGAGCCGCCTAGGAGCGGTCCGGCAGCGCGGCGCGGACATCGCCAGCATGTTCGGGGCCAATCGCCCCGTGTACGCCACGCCCGCCGAGAACATTCGAGCTGCCCAGGCGGCGGCAGACGAGTTAGATGGACTCGAAGGCGAAGAGCGCCGACTGATGACGGAGCGAGTCCAGCGACTCCTCGATGCGGCCGGCGCGCAGAACGCGGCCGGCTACCGCACCGAAGGACCGCAGCAGCAGAAAGACGACTTGCCACCCCGCCGAGATCAAGGCGCAACATCTCGGACGCCGACAGGCGGCGCCCGCAGAAGAAAGGACAAGGAGCCGGCTGCAAGATGCAGCCGGACTCACCTCACCATCGAGCGCGACCAAGACGGCCGCCCGAGAGCAGTAGAGCGGCGGGATGACTATGTGCCTCTGCCACCCCGCAGAGAAAGGCGGGTCTCTCCACCGCCTGTCGACCATCCGACCCTCGGAGGCCGCCTCGGCCGCCGAGAGGGATTCGGAGAGAATGATGCCTGCCACCGGATCGACCGACTCCATCGATCCCTGGTGCTCGAAGAAGAAGACGAGCTGGGACCGCCGTGTTTCGGCCCCCGCATCCGAGATGAGCCCTTTCCCAAAGGGTTCACTCTCCCTAGAGATACTCCCAAGTACACTGGCTCCGTGAAGCCAGAGGACTGGCTAGTTGACTACTCCATAGCCGTCAGCATAGCGAACGGCAACAAGCGTGTTGCCGTGAAGTATGTTCCGCTCATGCTCCAGGGCACAGCCCGGACATGGCTGAACAGCCTGAAACCCCGCAGCATCAACGGCGGGCGTCGATCTGCTGGAAGAGGGCTGGCTGTTGGCACTCAGCCGGTCCAGCATCTACCAGCAGAGCCTACGTCACTACTACAACAGGAAGGTCAGGCCGAGATCCTTCCAAGAGGGCGACCTTGTGCTCCGGCTGATCCAGCGAACAGCCGGCCAACACAAGTTGTCGGCTCCGTGGGAAGGCCCCTTCATCATCAGCAAGGTGCTGGGCAATGACTCCTACTACCTGATCGACGCTCAAAAGCCCCGAGCACGGAAGAGGGACGACTCCGGCAAAGAGACGGAGCGACCATGGAACGCGAACCTTCTTCGAAGATTTTATAGCTGATGCAGTATGTATCGCGCCCCCTTTTGTATTTTAAGTACCGAGACTCTGGGGCCCCCGAGACAGACTCAGGGGCTGCCCCTTTTGTTATCTATATGATAAGAATTATGTTTCCGAGTACGACACTCTTTATGCCGCTTGACCCCGGGCTCGACCAGTCGGCCCGGGGACTTGCCGTCTCGCGCTATGGAAACGCTTCCTGCGGTCAGACAAGTAGTGCGTGGTGCCTAAGCCAACTCCCGCCAAAGCCAGAGCTCGCAGAGCGACTGACTGGTGGGCCGGAGTAAGGAAGAATAGGCGCCCACACGAAAAAAGGCTAAGGACTCAAAGCGTAAAAACATAGCCCGGGCCGGCTTTTTAGCTGATCCTCGCAAAACCGACTCCGAGTAGTCGGCTTGCCGTCTTTCTATCCGACTTGCTACAAAAACTCTCGAACGGCTAAGTACTTTCCTTCCCAAGGCGGCCAGGTATTTGGTCCAGCGGCAGTCCACGGAGCGGCTGTCCGACTGGCAAAGACGGCACCCAAGGGAAGGCGGCAAAAGGAAAAAAGCCTAAAGAGCAACAAGCAAGAGACGATAGAATCTAGACAAATATTTACACCACAAAGGCCATTGGCCGAATCCATGAACAGATGTTCAGAATACACCCAGTGGGTGGAAATGTGCGAATTAACAAAGTCTTCGAGAAACTACTAAACAGATAAGTAAAGCAAGACGACGGCTTATGAAGCGGCAGACGGGTTTGGGGGCTCGGCGGAGATGGCGGTGTCGGACGTCGGGGCCGCCGGGTGGGCAGACTCGGCTCGATCACCTCCAGCAGCAGTTTGCGTAGTTGGGCGCGGCTCGTTGCTGGAGGCTCGGTCGGGCTGAGGCTGGTCGCCCGCTCCGGCTTCTAGCGCCTCCGTCTCGTCGCCGGCTTCCACCTCGTCTTCTTCCTCGGCGCTGGAGCCAATCACCTCCGCCGAGTCCTCGCCGTAGTTCAGGTTCATCCCAAACCACTCCGGCGGCGCCTCCTCGCCATTGTCAGCATGCTCAGGAACGAAGACGCTGGTGTCGACGTACTCGGCGATCGCCACGGCGCGCTTGACGAAGTCATCCTCCATGGCTGCCAGTTCCGGCTGGGCCTCAGCCCGGAGCGTGGCCAGCTGGTCCAGACTCAGGTCTGGATACCACGCCTTGACGAACTCCAAGGCACAGCGTGCCCCGGCACGTGCCGAGGAGCCCTTCCAAGCCTCCAGACGGCCTGCTGCGACCTCCAGCCAGTCGGCAGTCCGACTGGGAGTGCGCAGAACCGGCATCTCCGGCCACAAGGCAGCAATCGCCAGGGCGCCGACTCGTTGAAGACGGCGCAGCATCCGGTGAGCCGGCCGTAGACGAGCCTCGATGCTCAGAAGCTGTTCGTCAAGAGTCCGGGGGGCGTTGGCAGCAACCTCCTCGCCGGCCGCCCTCTGCGCCTCACGGTCGGCCTCGATGGCTTGAACGGCGGCTTGCGCATGGCCTGGGAAGAAATCTACCAAGACAAAAAAAAAGAAGCAAGTCCGAAAAAGCAAGAGTCGGCCCGACCCACAGTCGGTCGCTCAAAGAAAGCGAGCAAAGAAAACTTACCGTCAACGATATCTTCAATTTCATGGAAGTCGGAGGTCAGCATCGCCTCCTTGTCGGTCCAGGAGGAGCGTTCGGCTTCGAACTCGGCTTGGAGTCCAGTCTCCCTCTCCTTCGCCTCCTCCTGCGCCTTCTTGAGCAGCTCCTTCTGCTCCGCCAGCTGCGCGGCCAGCAGGTCGCGCTCCGTGACGAACTTGCCACACTCCACCTCCTTGGCGCGCAAGGCGGTGTTGGCTTCGCCCAGCTGCTCCTGAAGGACGGCGTGGCTTCTGAAGAAAAATAGAAAGAGCACAAGTCATCAGAAAAGGTCGCCAAGAAGATCCGGCCCGACTGCGCAGCAGTCGGCCCGAATCTCGGGGACTACAGCCCGCGGGTGCGCCAGCGCGCCCCCGCGAAGAAGCAAACTTACTCCGGCTCTCCGACAAGTCGGCAGTCCGCTTGCCCAGCTCTTCAACATTTCGGTTGAAGACGGTGGCTCGGAGGTTGTGGTAGTCCTACAGTGAGCATTTCAAAAGAATAAGCGTTCGGAATTCGCCATTTAGAGTTCCAACCCGCCTGCTCAGCAGCCGACCTGGAACTCGGGGACTACACCCAGTGGGTGCGCTGGCGCGCCCCCATAGAGAAGAACAAGATAAAACAAGTCAAAAGGAACATACCCGGACGGCCGTTCGTGGCGCCAGGTGCGCCTTTGAGCAGTGCTGGATGGCATCGCTCTCAGCTCGCAGCTTCGCCTGGACGTCCAGGAGCGCCTGGTTCAGCGGGCCCGTGCCGCCTCCTTGCGCCCACCCGACGGGCGCAGAGCTCATCACCTCGACCTCTGGCGTGGCCGAGCTGGTCGTTCCGGTCTCCAGAGGGCATGGCGCCGAAGTCGCCTTCTCTAGCCGGCGGCGAGTTGGCAGGGCAACTTGAAGAAGCAAGTTCGCCGTGGCTTCGTCTGTAGTCGGCGGTACTGGCGGCTCTGCCGACTGTTTACCCTTTGCGCCCCCCGATGATGGCGGGGGCGGTGGTGGCGGCACCACCGGGTCTCGCCTGGGGATCTCGCCGCCCTCCCTCTCGGCAATGGCGTACTCCCCGTCGGCGTCTCCAGGCCGCCCCGTATAAACCAAGGGCGGCTCCGAGTTCAACGGAACGACGAGCAGTGCCGATTGGCGGCGCGCGGCTTCTTCGGCCCGCTCTTGGGCCGCGGCGGCGGCTCCGGTTCCCTCGAGACCCTGCTGGGCGGGGGCGGCCGTCTTCTTGGCCTCCGCCTTCTTCCAACGGGCGGCTTCATCCTCGTCGCGCTTCCCCAGCGCGTTCCGCTCCGTCGCCTCCCGGAGGTCGGCGGCTGCGTCGATGCGCCGAGTCGTGGCGGACGACTCCACCGAACCTCTGATGGAGGCGGCGGCGACCCTCCCTAGGGTGAGAGGAGCTCTGAAGCGAGGAGCACATGTAAAAACTCAGGCTAAACCCACCAGAAGACAAAAACAAGACAGAGAAGTAGGGGCACTCACGCAGAGGACAGCGGCGGCTTCTTCACTTCCTTACGGAAGCGCTGGGCCTTCGCGGCCACCTCTTCCCGTTTGGTCGCGGCGGCCGCCCCCTTGAATTTCTTCTCCCGGCCTCCGAGGGAACCCGGCCCGGCCAGGCGCTTCCTCGCGCCGTCTTGCCTCGGCTGGTGGTGCGGGGCGACTTCCCCTTCTTCGCCGACGGGCCAGTCGGCGAAGGTGGCCGAGGGCCTCAGGCCGCCTTCTTCTCCTTCGCCGCCTCCTTCGGCGTCGGCCTCCAATGCCGCCGCCCCCAAGTCGGGGTCGTCGACATCGCTCTCTGATCGATCAGAGGCGAACTGGCGAGGCGGCCCCGTGGTGCCAGATGAGGGCTGGAGAAGAGAGTTCTGGTTCAAAGGTTAAGAGAAATAAAGGGCAGAAGCCGGATTCGGCTGAAAAAGAGAGAGAAGAAAAGAGCAACTTACCACCGGCGGGGGGTTGGCGCGCGAGTATGGCTCCATGCCAAACTGCCAGTCCCCCGAGAGGCTGCAGTTTGCGATGAAGTTCACCGTGTCCGCGACCTCCGCATGAGGAAGATCTTTGGTGCACGTCCGACTAGGGTCCCGGTTGCCGCTCATCTGACAGATCAGATGAGGCCCGCCTTGGAGCGGCAGAACTCGACGCGCCATGAAGGCGGCCAGCAAGTCGGCCCCAGTCAGGCCGGCTAACTGCGTCAACACCCGAAGTCGCTGCACGGCGGCGGCTCCGGCCGGAGTCAGCGTCTTGGTGCGGTAGGACCAGCTGGGCTGCCTCCCAGCCGGCGCGCCGGCTTCGAAGGCCGGAAGGTTGACCCAGTCGCCGTCTGTGGCGACATTCTTTACATAGAAGTAAGAATGCTGCCACATCTTCACCGACTTGATCAACTGGATGGCGGGAAATGGATTGTCAGCTGTCGACCTCCGCAGCGCGATGAAGGCGCCGCATTGGGCTGGCACGCCGGCGACGTGTGTGCCGAGCTTAGAATGGAAGAATTCCCCCCACAGCTCGATGGTGGGGAGAACACCGAGGAATCCCTCGCAGAGCAAGGTGAAGGCCGCCAACAACACCACCGTGTTTGGAGTAAGGTGGTGCGGTTGGAGGCCGTGAAACTCCAGGAACGAGCGGAAGAATCCGCTCGCCGGCAGTCCCAGGCCGCGCGACAGGTGGGAGCGGAACACGACGCGCTCACCCTCCGCGGGTGCCGGCGACACCACCCCCGGCGGCGGGGCGCGGGCCTGCACGAGGTTCGCGCTGGGGATGCGGCGCATCTTGCGAAGAAACTCGATGATGTCGTCGTCAATTTCAGAGCCGTCCCACACGCCGGAGCGGACGGCGGCGGGCGCGGCCGCGGAAGAAGAGCTCATCGCCGGGAGCAGGGCGTGGTCCGGCGCGGCAGCAGTGAGAAGAAGAAAGAAGAAGAAGGGGAGGGAGGATGCAGAGGGGAGCAGGCATGCGTGCTTTGCCGCCCCGCTCCCTCTGCCTACTTATAGGCCTACGGGCTGAGGAGCCGAGGGGGCGTCGTGGGATTAACTGCGTCCACGCCCCCACGACCCCCACAATTTACCACGCGGAATGACCGCGCGCATTTACTGCGCCAGAAGCCCAACTGCCCGCGCGGCCGCAGCGGATCCGCTCGAGGGCCAAGGCGCAGTAGTGGCGGGCCCGCCCGCGGGCCGGTCCCGTCGCGCGCGTTTGCTGGCAGGCTTGCCCAGCCATGTGGCGCCCATGGAATGGTCCGCGGCGGGCGGCGGCCGTGTAGCTTCTCAAGCACGCTGCTTGCGTCCTGCCACGATCTTCAAACTACCTAAGGAAGGGCAAGGCGACTAGAAGGCAAGTCCGACCTCTGAGAGACGGCTCGACGAAGACGGCCGGAGCAGAATCGCCTCCTGATACTCGGCACGAAGGGAAACGGCCGGCGAGCTACGGCACCAACTCCTCGAAGGAAGAAACTGTTGAGGCCCCTTGGCGCATCCCTCGGCGCCTCACCAGCTTCGGGGACTACTGTCGGAGTAATGGGCCACGGGTAGGCAAACCCGGGGCCCAGAACCTTTCAAGACATCGGGGCAGGCCACGCCCCTCAAGGATTCCCAAGACGATTGGCCGGCTCTGGTATTCGGCCGCAGCATCACCGATAACCACTCACGGCCGAGTCCCAGAGACGGCTGCGACTCCCAACTGGCGACTCCAGGGAGGCCGACTACGTGGAGTCGGCCCACGACTTCGCCACCTTCAGCCTTCTAGAAGAAGGACAGGACTGGGGATGGCCGGAGTACGACCCTCCCCTACCCTGATTACCAAGGGCGGGTATGGCTACAGTGCGACGTACCGGAGGAGATCTTCGGTACGACGCGGCACTGTGGCCATACCGGCCCTGACGTCCGCCCTAGCGGCGGAACCCTGTTCCCACGTTGGCCCGCATGTACGACCTGGAGACGGCGGGCCCCGCTAGTCAGCGGGAGGGACGAAGACGGTGAGAGCACCGGAAGACGTCCCCCATGGGAGTCGGCCTCCGAGAGTCGGCCAGCTCCTCCCACGGGTCCCACGGGTCCCACGCGCCATTAACCAGATAAGACGGGGAGTGACGACAGTGATCGCCCGCCAGGCGGCGGCACTGTTGCCACGCCCCACGACCCAGCCAATGTCACCAGAGGCGCAGCTACAGTGGCCAGGTCAGTCGGCAGGGCCCACCAGAGGTGGCCCCCAGGAGTCGGCGGAGAAGACGGCGGCCTAAGAGACAGACGGCTGGGACCCGCACCCAGTCAGATTACCATTGTACCCCCGGGGGGTAGGCCTATATAAACCCCCTGGAGCACCCATGCAAAGGGTTCGATCCTTTTTCCACCAGACCAACAGCATAGAGAGGGGGAGAGCTAGCCTTGCCTTCTCCTACCTCCAGAACACAGCTCAAGGAGCAACTTTGTACACGTATCTCCATAGTGACCATGCGGAGACCCCACAGAGCAGCAGTAGGGGTATTATCTCCTCGGAGAGCCCTGAAGCTGGGTAAGATCCGCCGGCGAGCATGTTTACGCCTCATCCCGCTTCCAGGCACCGGCAACGTTCTACTCGCCCCCACCATGATAAGCCATCCTCTGGCATATATCGCACCTAACCCCCGACAGCTTATATTTTAAATAGGGGCATATGTGTAACTTCCATCAGACGTGACACAACCGCCCTACCTGTCAGCCCCGTTCATACACCGTGGGCGCCAACCGTGGGCGGCAAAACACCCTCTCCTCGCCCGAAATCGATGTAGGCTAATATTTTAAATAGGGGCAGATGTGTAACTTCCATCAGATGTGACACAACCGCCATACCTGTCAGCCCCGTTCATACACCGTGGGCGCCAACCTTGGGCGGCAAAACACCCTCTCCTCGTGCGAAATAGTTACCGACAAATATTTGGGAGATGTGAGATTACCGTCCTATCCCCAACAGACGCGATGTCCGAAATTTTAAACAGGGGATAAGTTCGTAACTTTCCCCCATTTCAGAGAAGCGCATCCCAAAGTTTGAGTTCCCCCCTCCCCTCTATTTCCCCATTCATACACCGTCGGCGGCACGACAACCTCCGCACTGCGGCCAGCCTCCTCCGTCCGCCACCCCATCCTCCACCTTGCCGGAGCCGCTACACCTACCCCGTCGTCCACTGCAAGAGATGGACGTCTCTCATCCACGGCGCTGGACCAGGATCCTTTCATTGCCTCCTCTCGCTTCATCGGCGCCGTCGTCCACCTTGCCGTTGCCGCTCCTATGACCGCCTCGTCCATGGCAACAGGATATATCCCCCGACCCGGCCGTCTTCCGTCTAAAGTCTTCTTCCCTGCCGCCGATAGCCATCACACCCACAGCACCCTCAACATATCAGCATAGGCCTACACGGCGTCGCAAGAGAGGTGGTACCCTTCCATATGTGCTTAAGTTATTGATCTCACCCGAAAATAGATCGTAATTTGTTTACTGTACTTTTCTTGTCCGTACCAAATCGTAGTGGCTAGTTGAAAGGAAACATTGGTTGCGAAGTAGCTTTGTTTGGTTTGCACCTTCAGATCCGCCATGGCACGGGCACTATACTCGTAAAGCTTATGGTTTCCCCACTTTATATTCACTACCATCATCGTAGGTGCTTCGTGTCGTGCTAGCACTGCTCCTCAAGACCTCAACCCAAAGCTTACGTGTTGAAATAGGAATCTGATATGATGCTCATATCACTAAAACAGAGAACGTTTAATTGGTCACCTAACGTTCCTATATTCGTTTCGAAAAGTATGTGCGCCACCCACTGGTCCACCTAGTTTCACTTTCTTGATTTTTCTCTTGATGCTTTGGGTTTTCCCCTTTTATCTACTCTACTATGATCTGCGTAGGTGCTTTCTGTCGTACTAGCATTACTCCACCCTTCAAGCTAAACAACACAACACTCAGAATTCGAAAGCTTAGTTGTTCAAATATGATTGTGATATGATATTGATATTAGTTAACCGACACATTTAATTGGTTAGCTAAAGGTCCCACTTGAGTTTCCAAATGCATGTCGCGACATATAGAGAGACAGAATAATTGCATTTCTTTGTCACTTATTGACCGTACTTTCTTGTCCATACCAAATCTTAGTTGTTATTTCAAAGCAAACATCGGTTGCTAACTACCCTTTACGCGGTTTGCAGCTTCAGATCTGCCATCCCACTGCCACGGTCAACACTGTACTCATCATGCTTATGTTTTCCCCATTTTATGATGACCACAATCAGCCTACGTGGTTGGTGTCGTAATAGCATTGCTCCACCCATCGAGCTAAACAAGCTTAGTTGTACAAATTCATATATGATATTATTGCTGATATTAGTAAAACTGAGAGATGTTTAATTGGTTAGCTAAATGTTCCTACTTTAGTGTCGAAATGCATGTGAGCCACATATGGAGAGACCGGAAAGAATAGTATTTCTCTGTGCGCGCTGGTTCATCATGGGTGGCCAACCGACATTGTATTAAAAGACTTGTATTATCTTCAATCTGCTTGCTCTTCTGCTCTTCTTTAAGATGATACTCTTCTCTTGTGGTCGACTGGTCAGGTTGAGTTGTTCTCCCTTAGTATATTTTGAATCTGTCAGGTCAGGTCAACTTGTTCTTCTTTACTATATGTTGAAGCTATCATCTGCGAAGTGTCATCACTTCTGGAGCTCTCATATTTTGAGCAGTAGGCCACATTATATTAATGCACACAGCAAATTACAGCATGCATGGCATCTTTTAAAAGAATTGCAGAGATAGCACAAAGGGGTTTACAGGGAGGCAGTATTGGATTAGAATCACTTCTGTATTACAAAGAAAATCTCACTTGTTTTTATGTTTTCATGCATGTCAGATATTGAACATTATCAAAATTATTATGGGAATGGGCACGCGAGAGGAATATTGTGGAACGATCCACTGGCTAACAAACTTGGCATGGTGGAGGATGGCCTATCTTATTCACCCATCAAGGTGCTTGCTCTAACTTTGCAAAGTTGTATTGGTCGCACATATTTTGCTTCTGGCCTCTTGCATTACTTCTACTTTGTTACACCATCTGCTTAGTTTAAGCATCATATATGAGTATATGCCATACCTATCCATTTTCTGTACCTATTCCATGTGTCGTCACACTATGTTTTTCCAGTCAAATGTTGTTTTTTTTGTAATAGATGTCCAAAAGGAAGAGGGTGAGTGCAAATCCTCAAGGAGTACAAACTAGGTCTTTGGAAAAGGTAGTGATACCTGTTAAATCAGATAGATCAGCAGCCACAGAAAACACAGGCCCAACTGTACCA
Source organism: Aegilops umbellulata (assembly GCA_032464435.1). Taxonomy (NCBI): domain Eukaryota; kingdom Viridiplantae; phylum Streptophyta; class Magnoliopsida; order Poales; family Poaceae; genus Aegilops; species Aegilops umbellulata. Next base: position 350,096,087 of record CP136056.1, read on the forward strand.
CACTTTACCCCTACTCTAGTGGCCAAACCCCTATTAGAACTGTTGGGAGCCCAGCGTCAGGTACTGTCTATGATATCAATTCAAAATTTGAACTCCTAAATTTATGCTTGTGCCTTACCTTCTCTCTTGTATGAAAACTAATTTCAGATGAATCTCCTTGCTCAAAGGATCATACGATTTCAAAACAATAATGGGCTCTGCATTGCTCTTGTAAGTACCTCTCTCCCTTTTTCCTTGTAACGTTGTACTTAATTAATTGCTATTTGATTATGTATCATCAGTCTCCACCTGAGCTTCATTATCCTCTATTTCTTCCAATATTACTTGATCTATATTTACTCTTTTCAAGCCTTCAAACTTTGTTCTAGTATAGATTAGGATAGGCATCATTTCCTCCACTTCTGTTTGCTTTGCTATTTACATCCGATTGGATGTTTGCAACAACTACCAGTTTCAAATTGTAGTTGTAAAAACATGTTCCTTATGCAGAACAGATCCATTTATTTGCTTATATAATTGTGAAACTTGTTACGTGTCTCCTTGTTTCTCTTTCAGACTCGCATCTCTTACTCCAGGCAAAACTTTAGGGAAGATAGTGAGCCAAACCATCTTGAGGACAGCGAGATGACCCCAAGGTCCAGTCTTGATGAAGACAGTGAGTTGAAGCTACTCACCAGCAGGTGTGAGACAACCTCTGTGCAGTCGCTGCCTCAATCAGTTCCACTTCTTCAGTCTCAACTTAAAGCGGAAAGGCTTGCTTCAGCTCAGCTCTGACTTGAAGTCAAAGATGCAATGAAGATGTCTGAGGACTGTCGTGCGCACCATCATGCCTTAAATCTAGTGTTGATGCATCTATCGTTGACACAACTGAGGTATACTCAGCTTCTTTAGCTGTTTGGGGGGGGGGGGCGACCTGGCCAGGCCTAGTGCCTTCTGAAGTGCTCTCAGTTTTGTATATTCTTTTGTCGGCGCGTTTATTTGCACTGGTGGCGAACTTTGATGCCCAGTGGATGTAATATGTGTGATAGCTGTGATAGCCTAGCGTAAGTTGCTTGCTTATTTATTTCCTTGTTGTCTTGTTTATTTGTTTGCTTCTAGTTATTGCAGTTCCTTTTCCGCGGTTTGCTAGTGGCTGCAATAACCTATTTTTTAAAACTAGGCCACAATAACCATGGGCTAATATTTACTGTAGTGACACTGGGCCTCCTACGGGCCGTAGAAACAGTGGGCCTTCTATGGGCCGTAGAAACAATGGGCCTTCTAGGGGCCATATCATCAATGGGCCTTATATGGGCAGTATGATCGATGGCCAAACATGGGCCAATAACAGGCCGCATTATGGTCGTAAACGGGCTAGAGTTGGAATCGTCCGTTCATGGGCCGACCATAACGGGCCATTGTTAATAGGTCGTATTTGATGACGCTATGAAAACGGCCCAACGTATTAACAGACCACAAACATGGCGACTATAACCATAGGCTGAATTTGGCCCATAGGCAGAAAATGACAGTAACGGGTCGTAAGTAAACGAATGCTGGAAATGAGCCCAAGAATAAATGGGCTCTGAGAAGGCTGAAAGATAACATGGGCTAGAAACGGCCCAACGGAATAACCGGCCTTTAATGGGTATAAAGTGATACACTGTTCATTACGGGTCAGTTTCACCACGGGCCGTTAATGGGTGTAAAGTGATACGCTGTTCATTACGGGCCAGTTTCACCACGGGCCGTTAGTAGGCCAAGAGTTACATAGGGCCTCATATGGGCCGAAAGACGTCATGGGCCATACATGGGCCGGAAGTGAAAACGGGCTGGAATCATATTGGATGGCCCAGATGACGCTACTGGGCCTTATTCGGATAGGGCGTAACGGGCCTTGGGTTAGCGGGCTGTAAATGGGCTATATGCGAACAGGCCGTTAACAGGCTTTCCATGGGCCGGCCTGCCACCTTTTGACCAAGTCAAACGGGCCAGCCTTTTCACAGGAATGGGCCTCTGTTGGGCCGTGCCACATGTCGACGTACCATAGGCGCCTATCTGACCCACTGACGAGCTGACACGTGGAAATTTCCCATTGGTCGGGGCTGTTAACGGGTTATCGGATCCAAAACCCGACCCAATATCTTAACGGTGTTCCGTTACGGTGGATGCCACGTGTCGGTCACCCTTGACGAAAGCACTTCTGTGACGCGCGATTTATCGTCATGGAAGTGGACACTTTCGTGATGATAATTTTGGTAATGTCATGGAACACTTCTGCGACAGCACAGGTATGACTATCTTGATTCTGTCATAAATTTGTCATGGATGTACATGCATGAAAAAAACGCGACCTACTGTGACAAACACGTATCATCACGGAAGTGTATTTTTTGTAGTGTTGTGAGCTCCCCGAGTGTATATATATCATCCCTTTGACCGATAATGAGGGGTATGTGTTGGCCATGAATGGATTCCTCCTAGTTCGTGTTAGGGTAGGTCACCGTCAAATGTCGGTCAACCAAAGCTCGAGCTCATGCGTTGTCAGGATTCCCTCCTAGGTGCTCGGATTGCTGGGTTCGACCTACATCAAACCCTGGGTACATATCTCGTCCGTAACTACCTTGCCTTCATGGTTGTTGTCTGCATCGAGTGGTAGGCACCGCATCTAAATTGTACATTATTCTATATTGAAAACACACATCACCCCTTCCCAACATACATCATTTTGGGCCGCATGCAAGATATGTTGGTTTTGTGGTCCCTCGCGTGCGATTTTTATGATGGTTCAATCTATTGGCCCAAGCGGTTTATCGACAACAACAACTGTCATTTGACCAAATGAAAGATTCATTGGTCCGTCTTATGGTAGGTCATGGCGACATGCATGTATGACCAAAGTATCGATCATTACGTGCATCCGCCCCGCTGACACGAAGTGGGAGGTGGTGGGCCAAGCATCCTAGCTAGGTACGACATTATGTCATTATATATATCCTAGCTAGGTGGTTGTTAGGGTGCTTTCGGGTTTGCGAGGCACGTTCCACCAAAGTTATGCATTGTGTATTTGAAGTTTTAAACATCCCCAATATTCATACATATATTTGGCCACTTCCAGGTGGTTCTTGACTTCTGGCCCCTCTCATCGATCTTCAATGACACGCCCAACCGTGGGCCCACGGGGTCAAAGTTGTGCATTGGAATTTTGGACATCACATACCACCCTTTTCACTCATATATATTTGGGACACATGCTGGTGTAGTTGTCTTTTGACCCTCTCTAACGTTATTTTTTGCTGCAAAGACTCTGATGACCCTCAACGGACACGGGGTACAATATCTTAACCGTGTGCGATACAAGTGCGATGTGAATCACCACGACCGCGCAAGCGCGAGCAAATTAAGGTGGAGGTACTGGCTCAACCGTGTGCGATGCAAGTGCGCTGAAATCACCACGATCGCACAAGCGCGAGCAAAGGGTGGAGGTACTGGCTCAACCGTGTGCGATGCAAGTGCGCTGAAATCACCACGACCGCGCAAGCGCGAGCAAAGGGTGGAGGTACTGGCTTAATCGTGTGTGATGCAAGTGCGCTGTAAATCCACCACCTGTGCAAGCTAAAGGCGGGTAAGTTTATTTGGAAATTAGGACGAACCATGTGCTATAGACCAGCTAGCTAGAAATATAAAAAACAAACTACCCGCCTTGAGCATTGCAAAAATCGGCGGATCAACGCCACTTTTCCTTATTATGATACACGTATATTGTTATTGGACCATGCGCGATCTTGGGCACTCCCGCCCCGCATCAATTCCTTTACCCAAATTTTAGTAGCCGCCGTACTCAACTGTCGCCCACACTCCTCCAGCACCGACCTTGTAGTAAAATTGCAGTAGCCGAGGAATTTGAACTGTCGCCCTCCCTCGTCCACCATCTCCACCCACCATTACTAAAAAATTTAGTAGCCGCGGCGTATCCCCAAACACCACCCCCTCCACAGTCCCCCGTACACCCCCTCCCCCCTTCGAACCCTAGCTCGCGGCCAGCGCCGCCGCCAACCCTGCCGGTCTGCTCGTTCCTCCTAGCTTAGATAATAAAGTTCCATTCCCATACCGTCGCCCCACTCCGATGAGTTTTTAGATGAGGCCTGCAGTGTCCCTCCCCGCCAAATCCACATCCCCTGCTCCAGAATGTCGCAGCCTAAGCTCGACCACGTATCCCGGGGAGCCCGACGAGCGTTCGACCAAGAAGAGGTTTATGCTCTATCCAACACAACAGTGAGCTGTAGGATGGTAACTACAAACTCTGCAGTCGTCTCTTTTTACTGCCAATAATGAGTTGTTAGACAACAATGTCTGAATCTTTTTCGTTCCCAGTGGTTCTCGAAGCAGTTCACTCAAGATTAACTCGCAAAGTACATGATTGGTGGACACGCAATGAAGGTTGAAGTACTTCATCCATACTACAATGAGCATCGAGAAGTCCTAATGAAGACAGTGAAGGATGGACGGGCAGCCATCACAAGGGGTTGGCCTAGAGTAATGCGCGCCTTACGCATGGAGGAGGCCACAATATGGGCATTCCGCTTCACCTTCTCCAGCAACCAGAATGTCTTTCGCCTCTTTCTTTACAGTCTTTAGTACATCTGTGGTTCATCATTCTTTACTTGGTGCTTCTGTAGTTCTTCAGTATATGTACCTATGCATCGAACTATGCATTCGTGGTTGAACCTATATTTGTAATAAACATGGTTGGATATGAAATAAGTGATTGCCTACTCTCAAATTCAAAACATGTGATTTTTAAATTAGGGGTTAATTGGATTAATTATGGATTAATTAGGCATTACACTGCACACAGTTTGCGAAAGCAAAATGTCTGCGATATACGTGGAGATCAGAAACGTTTCTAGGATCCACTATGTGTGCGATCAATCTCCACTGCACACACGACTTTCTCTTGAAAACTGTTTGCGTTAGGCCACCTTGCGTAAACGTTTATCACACAAAAAGTGTGTGTGATGGACAGCCTTTGCCAGTTTCTTCTATGCACCGTGTGTGATGCATTCAATAACGCAAACGATAAAATTATTAATATCGTGTGCAATGGAAACGCTATCACAAACGATTTAACGGGAAAAATTGTGTGTGATGTACCTGTGAAAGGAAACATTTTCCTTGGAGCGACTGTGTGGGATGTACATACGAACGGAAAAGTTTAGCGGGAACTGACTGTGTGGGATGTTCTTGCGACCGGAAACAATTTCGCCGTATAATTTTTTAGCTCTACTATACGTATTTCCGTATTTGAGCGCCCACCGGTCGCACACGACCTCATTTTACTGAACGTGTGTGCTAGGAGGGCATATCCCCGACGGTTTCCGGGTCGTGTGGGAAGGACCCCCCTATCGCCCACACTCACTTGGCGACAGTTCCAAATGTTGTCGCGGAAAGGGGTTAAAAACAGTTTGTTTAGGATCAACGCGCATAAGTGGCAAGAAGAGGCGCAAGGATACGACAGTGATGACTGTCGAAGGATCGGGCACGCCCAGTACCGGCACGAAGGACAAAGCCGAAGCCCCGGCAAGGGGGTTGCCGCGTGCGCTGACTGCCGAGAGGCTGCGCCTGCTGAGAAGGCTCGGAAAGGTGATGGCCCATACTGCAAGATCCATCAGACCAAAGGTCACAATCTCCAGGAGTGTCATCAGGTTGAGCAGCTAGTCAAGAGACAGAGAGCTGAGTATGAGAAGCGAGACAAGGAAAAAGGTCAGAATGGCACTGGTGCTAAGGGTCGGGGTGGTGAAGAAAATTGTCCCGACAAGGCCTTTCGGATCCAAGGAAAACCCGCCAGGGGCCGAGAGAAGGAAGTTTGCAATGATGAGAGTGATGGAGGGGATGAAGAGGAAACCAACAAGCAGGAATTCTAGAAGGCCACTGACACCATGTGCATTGATGGGGGTGCATCTTTGCACTCCTCTCACCGCCAACTTAAACAGTGGGCGTAGAGGTCAATGCCGTGGAGCCAGTAGCAGAGGCTCGGAAGCCACTCAAATGGTCATGCACGCCCATTATCTTTGACGAAGAGGACCATCCTGACCGCACCACCGCGGTAGGATGTCTGCCATTGTTGGTCTCTCCAACAATTCGCAACCTCAAAGTCACAAAGATGTTGGTAGACGGTGGGGCCGGGTTGAATCTAATTTCCCCAAAGGTTATCAGCAAGCTTCAGATAGCAGAGGAGGAGCTGAAGGTCACAGGCATGTTTCAAGGAGTTAATCCCGGCAGGAGTCATCCTAAGGGAAAGATCATGTTGCCAGTGACATTTGGGGGAGAACTGAACTATCAGACTAAGAAGGTTGCGTTTGATGTGGTCGACCTCCCCCTGCTGTACAATGGTATTCTTGGACGCCCAGCTCTGGCAAAATTCATGGCAACATCCCATTATGCCTACAACACCCTGAAGATGCCAAGGCCGGTAGGAGTCATTTCCATCCCGTTAGGCGAGAAGGATGCCATCATTTGCGTGGATAATATGTACCGGGACGTAGTCGTGGCAGAGGCCACAGAAGCAACAGTTCACACCAAGGAAAGCAAAGGAAAGAAGAAGGATAGCAGGGACGCCAGCAAGGAATCCGAGAAGCATGCTTCTTCGGAGTGTGTTGCGCCTGTTGATGACTTGCCAGAGAGTTCCAACAGCAAGAGATCCAAGGTCGCAGCACCACATGTGAAGAAAGTCCCAGCAGGGCTGGCTGGCGTTGATGGTACCTTCACCATCAGCGCCACCCTTGATGACAAATAGGATACCGCGCTCGTTGCCTTCCTGCGGGCGAATATCGATGTGTTTGCCTGGAAACCATCTGATATCCCCGGTGTTCCCAGGGAGGTAATCGAGCACCACCTTGCTATCTGCCCACATGCCCGGCCCGTCAAGCAGAAAGTTTGAAAGCAGGCCTTGGAGAGGCAACAGTTCATTGCCGAATAGATCAGGAAGCTTGAGGCAGCTGGTCTGGTCAGAGGAGTACTACATCCGACATGGTTAGCAAACCCAGTAGTTTTGCGCAAGGCTAACGGGAAATGGAGACTTTGCATAGATTTCACAGATCTCAACAAGGCTTGCCCGAAGGACCCATTTCCTTTGGCACGCATCGATCAGATCGTCCTCGGCATAGAAGACCAGTTCGGGGGCTACTGGCGGTGTCCTGGATAAGGGGGTACTAACCTAGTCGGCCCATTCTCCTCGGGTTGGGACGATGAGCCTTCATTCGTGATCAAGATGGACTCCGGAGGCCATACGCAGGAGGCGTGATCAAGACTGCCTCTCCCGGAGACTTGATGTATACTCCAAGATCTTTGTCGCTGCATACCTCCTAGCTACCGACCATGTAACCCTAGATACCCTCCCTGGCGTGTATATAAGCCATAGGGTTTAGCCCGTAGAGGACACATCAACGCAAAATCATTCACCTAGCCCTAGAGTTAGACCACACATTACGATCTCGAGGTAAATCAACTATGTACTTGATACATCTTCATCAATATGAACAAGAGCAGGACGTAGGGTTTTACCTCCATCAAGAGGGCCCGAACTTGGGTAAACATTGTCTCCTTCATTCCTGTTACCCTCGATCTGAGATCCACAGCTCGGCACCCCCTACCCCGAGGTCTGTCGGTTTTGACACCGACAGCTTCCAACTAGAAAAGTTTGTACCATCAAAATATGGACCTCTGCGGTGATAATTTTTCCTCACTAGACGCCATACTCTCCTCGGTGGTTAAATCAATGCAATGGAGACCAAACCTCTGATACCACTTGTAGGATCGCGAGTAGGTCTAGTGGGGGGTGATTAGACTACTTGACCAAGTAAAAACCTAGCCTTTTCCAAATTTTATTTCTTGGCAGATTTTAGCAATTCACACAAGTCAAGTAACACCCTACACATGCAAGTCTAGATAATAGGTAGCGCAAAGTAAAGACTTTGCATATGAATGTAAAAGCGGGGGATTGGATAAATCAAACGCAATGAAGACACGATGATTTTTGGCATGGTTTCGATAGGTGGTGCTATTGTACATCCATGTTGACGGAGACTTCAACCCACGGATGGTAACGGATGCACGAGTCCACTGAGGGCTCCACCCACTAAAGGTCCACGAAAAAACAACTTTGTCTATGCCATCATGGCTTACGCCCACGAAGGACTAGCCTCACTCGGATAAATCTTCATGAAGTAGGCGATCTCCTTGCCCTTACAAACTCTTTGGTTCAACTCCACAAGCTTTGGAGGTTCCCAAGTGACACCTAACCAATTTAGGAGACACCACTTTAGGATCTAGAAGTGGGTGTGTCTAGAGGGGGGGTGATTAGACACTTAGTACTAAAGTTGCAGTTTTTAAGCCTTTTTGGTTTCTGTGAAGTGTTAGGCACAATTTCAGCACACACAATACATATCAAGCAAGCATGCAAAAGATATATAGGCAGCGGAAAGTAAAGCATGCAACTTCCAAGAAAGTAAAGGGAAGGGTTTGGAGAATTCAAACGCAATTGGAGACACGGATGTTTTTCCCGTGGTTCGGATAGGTGGTGCTATCCTACATCCACGTTAGTGGAGACTTCAACCCACGAAGGGTAACGGTTGCGCGAGTCCACGGAGGGCTCCACCCACGAAGGGTCCACGAAGAAGCAACCTTGTCTATCCCACCATTGCCATCGCCCACGAAGGACTTGCCTCACTAGCGGTAGATCTTCACGAAGTAGGTGATCTCCTTGCCCTTACAAACTCCTTGGTTCAACTCCACAATCTTGTCGGAGGCTCCCAAGTGACACCTAGCCAATCTAGGAGACACCACTCTCCAAGAAGTAACAAATGGTGTGTTGATGATGAACTCCTTGCTCTTGTGCTTCAAATGATAGTCTCCCCAACACTCAACTCTCTCTCACAGGATTTGGATTTGGTGGAAAGAAGATTTGAGTGGAAAGCAACTTGGGGAAGGCTAGAGATCAAGATTCATATGGTAGGAATGGAATATCTTGGTCTCAACACATGAGTAGGTGGTTCTCTCTCAGAACATATGAGTTGGAAGTGTAGATGTGTTCTGATGGCTCTCTCCACGAATGAAGAGGAGGTGGAGGGGTATATATAGCCTCCACTTAAAAACCAACCGTTACACACAATTTACCAATCTCGGTGGGACGAAATCAACAAACTCGGTCGGACCGAAAAGGTAAACCTAGTGACCGTTAGATATTTTCGGTGGGACTGACATGCATCTCGGTAGGACCGATATGTTTAGGGTTTGGGCATAACGTAATCTCGGTGAGACCGATTACACAAACTCGGTGAGACCGATTTGGTAATTAGCTAACCAGAGAGTTGGTCAGGCAAACTCGGTGGGACCGACTTGCTCTTTCGGTGAGACCGAAAAGATACAAAAAGGAAACAGAGAGTTTGCATTGCAATCTCGGTAGTACCGATTACCTAGACTCGGTGAGACCGATTTTGACACTGGACATACACAGTGAGATTGCAATCCCATCTTGGTGAGACCGAGATCCCTATCGGTAGAACCGATTTGCTAGGGTTTTGGCAGTGGCTTATGACATATGAAACACGGTGGCGCCGGATAGAAAGAATCGGTATGACCGAGTTTGGCTTTGGGTTTAGGTCATATGTGGATATGGGAAAGTAGCTGAGGGTTTTTGGAGCATATCATTAAGCACATGAAGCAAGAGGCTCATTAACCAACACCTCATCCCTCCTTGATAGTATTGGCTTTTCCTATGGACTCAATGTGATCTTGGATCACTAAAAATGTGAAATGAAGAGTCTTGATCTTGAAGCTTTAGCCAATCCTTTGTCCTTAGCATCTTGAAGGAGTTCCCACAACCTTTGGTCCATGCCACTCCATTGTTGAACTTATCTGAAACATGCTAGATAGAAACGTTAGTCCAACAAGAGATATGTTGACATTAATTACCAAAACCACCTGGGGAGCACTTGTGCTTTCAACCACCCTCCAAAAGGTAATAGATGTTGTTATTGATGATGAACTCCTTGCTCTTGTGCTTCAAAAGATAGTCTCCTCAACACTCAAACACTCTCTCACATATTTGGCTTCGTGGTGGGAGAAGGATTGGAGTGGACGTCAACTTGAGGGGGGCTAGAAATTAAGGATCAAATGGTTGGAGTGGAATCTGTTGATCCCAACACAGGTGTGAGTGGTTCTTTCTCAGAAAAATGATATGGAAGTGGTAGCTTCGTCCTAGTTGCTCTCTCTCACAGTAGGTGGTGTGGGTGGGGTATATATAACCATCGCAAAAAATCCAACGGTTACACACCTTTATGCACAACTAGGTGGGACTAGGTGAAACTACTCGGTGAGACCGACTAGCGCAAAAGGTTTGAACTTTAGGCATTTTGATGAGACCAGATGAAACAACTTGGATGGACCGATTGATGATGACCTAAGCAATTTTCACACTTCGGTGACACCGATCGAATCGACTTGAAAATTCTAAGATGAAGTGTATATGTTATAGAAGGTTGGCACGCGCACTTGGACCGAAAGTCATCTCGGTGAGACCAAGTCGCTAGGGTTTAGGCAGTGCCTCTATCAAATGTATCTCGATGGGTCCGGATAGAATTGTTTCGATGGGACCAAGATTAACTTTGATGTTTTGGTCAGATAAAAATGTGAGGGTGTGGTTGAGGGTTTTTGGAACAATATCTCTAAGCACTTGAGCAAATGATTCATGATCAAAATTTCATCACCTTCTAATAGTATTGGCTTCCTATGAATTCAATGTGATCTTGAATCACTTAACCAAAAATATAGTCTTGAAGATTTTGCCAATCTATCTCCTTTGTATTTTGAGGGGTCCATAATCACATCTCATTGCCATACCTAATTAAGCTTTCCTTTTTTAATAAGCATTAGTTCAATGATGGTGTATATATTGTTATGAATTACCAAAACAATACAGGGATTACTTGCACTTTCAGTTTGTGTCAGGCCTAGACCCTTAAAGTTGTGACACTGACACTCCACGGCTTGGTGTTTGCGGTGCTGAACCATGCAGTGGTGGAACCATGTCTGTGCTTTAGGATCAAAATTGAGTACCTTAACTGCAAAAGTATAAACTTTCTTTAGAGTGTGTACTAGTTTATTATAGCAGTATTTGAATGAAACCAATACTAATACGGAATGTGGAAGGTTGAAGATCTTTTTTATATAAATCTTTTTTTAACACAGCACAGACACAAGCACTTATGTACACGCGCATACTCACCTCTATGAAGGCACGCACATAAACCCTACCACTATGAGCACCTCCGAAAGACTGACCGGCATATCATCTTAAAATTTACAAAGTCACTATAGGCACCACGTCGAACGTCTTCTCTCACTAAATACACATCGCCGGAAATTTGAACCCTGATGGGCTAGGGATACCAGTCCCTCTAACCATCCTACCACAGGTTGGTTCGCCTTTTTATATTAATCTTGTGTGTGAGAACTATACCATGTTATTTCCTAAATGGCAAGTTTTCAGAATTTGAGTGCAATTATATATTTTTTGACTCATGATAAGCGCATTACCTTTTTGGCAACATACAGACTCAATTTTGTACTTGTGTGCATTCCACTTAAATTCACATATGTTGATTTGAGACATGTGTGCACGTGCATCAGTGTCTCTAAATTTGAGTGCCTCATTGCTGCGTTTCACAAATAGATAGTTGAAAAAGGTGACTCAAGCTCAGCCTCATGGATCGCCTAGGCGTGCCGTCCATATTAGCCCATATTTGTGACCACTATGATTATGAAATCAGAAAGATAAGGATGTGCGCCACACACACACGAAAACCTAAAACAGCAACGCACTATACATCAGGTTAGGACTACGACTTCATCTTCTACTCTCTTTTTTTCGAGAAAACGCAAAGGACTCTTTGCATTTCATTTCATTGAAAAGATGAGAAGATACAATCCTCCTAGGAGGTGGTGGTTACATGGACTGGCAACCTATCAGTGGACATCCCAGTTAGTGGGGAGGACTACCTTGAGACCCAAAGCGCCAGCTTGTGCCCAACGTTTGGCTTCGGCCTTAATCCTATCTACGAGTGCAGAATCAATCATATAGGATTAAGAATCAAGAGATTAAGTATAAACCCTTACATGGAAAGAGAAACAAACTTGCTTCCATTGTTCATCACGCAACTCATTGAGCCACTGTCATCAAGAGAGCAAACAACAAAAATTGTCTAGTTCCAGCCCAGTCGAATTTACTTGGCAAAACCAGATTCTCATCATCCATGTTTCATTCATCAAATCTACAGGATTCGTAACTGAAACTCCCACCAGAAATACAGCTTGGCCTTGCCACCGACTTGATCATCATCACTCTACTCCCCTGAGAAGCAGCAAAACAAGGAGCCAGTCAAAAGCTTGTTTACAGAGACTGCCAAGCCAGTAGTACAGTCCAGAAGACTAGGCCATCAAGGCAAAAACAAACAATTACCACTAATTATTGGTAAACAACCCCACATGCCACCCTGAATAGTTAATTACACTATGAATAGTTCAGAAACTTTAAATTAACCAAACAACGTCCTTACCACTTAATCAATTCTATTCACCAGTCATATCAAGAGAATGGTATCGCGTATACTAGAGTGTAACTAAATGTCAAAAACAACAAATACCAACCATGGCCAAGACATTAAGTTTTTTTTTGAGAAATATGGCCAAGACATTAAGTGACACATACTCCATAGACATGAAAATATACCCATGGTAATAGTTACAGTCAAATAATAGAAGCAGGATTTCAGGAAAGCTACCATCAGGGCTTCTTGTTGCAGGCTCCCAAGCACAAGTTGGTGAGGATGGTTAAATAGTCACATAAATTTTACCATAAAATAAATAAACAATGCAAATTGATATTTTCAAAGCTTCCTAAACGAACATATCAAAATATTGTCCAACTTGGATCATTACAGATGCCTTCAGCATAACAAAAGTTCTTCAATAGATAGTTAAAAAAAATCATCGAATTTGGAAAAAGTTCATCAAGTTTGGAAAAAAGTTCATCCAATTCAAGGAAATGTTCATCGAATTTGGAATGAAGTTCTTCGATTTCCAAAGACGTTCATCAATTTTGGAAAAGTTCATTAATTTGAAAAATAGTTTATTGAAATGAACAAAAAAACACCGAACAAAACCCTTTCAAATAAACAAGAAAAACAAAAAAAATAGACATGAGAAGAAAACAGTGAAGAAGATACTTTTGAACACATGAGGTAAGAGTGGTGTGATGGTTAGCGTATGGTGCGAACGAAGAGGAGGTCGTGGGTTTGATTTCCACAGCATTTGCATTTTTCTGCTTTACAACAGAAAAAAAGGAACGATGGCCGGCCCAAGAAGACGCGTGAAGGAGGGAGATGTGTGCGCCTGTTTGCGCGGTTGCCTCTAGCGGGCGCAACGGGCGCCGTTCAGGGAATGCCCTTCTGCGTTGCGCACCTGGCGCACCACGTGGGCCGGTCCGTTACTAGTTTTGGTGATTGTTTTTTCCTTTTTTGCGGGTTTTTTTCTTCATTCGAGCGGTTTCTCCACTACTATTTACAACTACAAGAATGCTCGTGCATTGCTACGGGCAAAAGCCGGATGACCATGCATTGCCATGAAATAATAAAAATATTCACATTTATCAAATTATTATTTTAATTCAGAAATACGTGTTAAGCATGGTGGCATTTGGTTTCATCAAATAGCGACAAATTCAAATTCTCTTCGGCTTGTTTCTTTCTCAGCAGTCTTGATCTCTCCTAAACCAGAAAATCGCCTGACAGCAAAGAACATATACAATCCATCATTAAATAGGATCAATATCACTCAACATCACATGTCCATGCGTGTCACTATTACTAGGTACACAAAACATGACAATTCCTTGTAATGAGCCTCTTGATTTCAGCAATAACATTAGAAAAGGAGAGATCCAGCTTCCGAGAGTGTTCTTGTTTCCGAGAGTGTTCTTTATCAATAGCATGACCATTACATTCTTCGTACAACAATCAGCCTGAAAAACCACTGCAAATTGTTTAAGTTCATGTCAAATATTACGCCCAAAATGTTAATTTCGGCCTTTGGTAAGTATAGAGTGCAACAGGTTTGTAGTGCACCTGACATCGGTTTGTACTTAAAAACATCTCAAACAAAACTAAGAAAAGGTCTGTAGATAGGCAGAAAACAAACCGATTGTCACAAAAATCAAGTACCTTTTGAAACCCAACTCGAAAAACAAAAATAGTATAGACTGTGGTAATTGGCCAAATTTAAAGTTGAAGGAAATATACCCTAGAGGCAATAATAAAGTTGTTATTTATATTTCCTTTATATCATGATAAATGTTTATTATTCATGCTAGAATTGTATTAACCGGAAACTTGATACATGTGTGGATACATAGACAAAACACAATGTCCCTAGTAAGCCTCTACTAGACTAGCTCGTTAATCAAAGATGGTTAAGTTTCCTAACCATAGACATGTGTTGTCATTTGATGAACGGGATCACATCATTAGGAGAATGATGTGATCGACAAGTCCCATTCGTTAGCTTAGCATAATGATCGTTAAGTTATATTGATATTGCTTTCTTCATGACTTATACATATTTCTTTGACTATGAGATTATGCAACTCCCGGATACCGGAGGAATACCTTGTGTGCTATCAAACGTCACACCGTAACTGGGTGATTATAAACATGTTCTATAGGTATCTCCAAAGGTGTTTGTTAGGTTGGCATAGATCGAGATTAGGATTTGTCACTCTGAGTATCGGAGAGGTATCTCTGGCCCTCTCGGTAATGCACATCATAATAAGCCTTGCAAGCAATGTGACTAATGAGTTAGGTACGGGATGATGCATTACGGAACGAGTAAAAAGACTTGCCAGTAACGAGATTGAACTAGGTATGAAGATACTGACGATCGAATCTCGGGAAAGTAACATACCGATGACAAAGGGAATTACGTATGTTGTCATAACGGTACGACCAATAAAGATCTTCGTAGAATATGTAGGAACCAATATGAGCATCCAGGTTCTGTTGTTGGTTATTGACCGGAGAGGTGTCTCGGTCATGTCTACATAGTTCTCGAACCCGTAGGGTCCGCATGCTTAACGTTCGATGATGATTTTGTATTATATGAGTTATGTAATTTGGTGACTAAATGTTGTTCAGAGTCCCAGATGAGATCAAGGACATGACGAGGAGTCTGGAAATGGTCGAGAGGTAAAGATTCATATGTAGGACGATAGTATTTGTACTCCGGAAATGTTCCAGGGGTACCGGGTACGTATTGGGTCACCGGAAGGAGTTCCGGGCTACCCCCGGCAAACTATATGGGCCTATTGGGCCAAGAGGGAAAACACACCAGCCACAAAGGGGTTGGTGCACACCCCCATATGGGTTGGCCAAATTGGAAAAGGAAAGGGGAAGGAGGAAAGGAAAAAGGGAATAGGATTCCTCCTTCGCCCTCTTCCCTTCCTACTCCGAATAGGAATAGGAAAGGGGGAGGCCAAATTGGGAGGTGCCAAGCAGGATTCCTCCTACTTGGTGCGCCCCCTTGGCTGCCTCTCCTCCCCTCCAACCTATATATATAAGGGGAGCACCGCTAGAACACGCAACAAACATTGTTAGCCGTGTGCGGCGTCCCCCTTCATAGTTTACACCTCCGGTCGTATTCACGCAGTGCTTAGGAGAAGCTCTGCACGGATCACTTCACCATCACCGTCACCACACCGTCGTACTGGCGGAACTCTCCCTCGAAACTTTGCTGGATCAAGAGTTCGAGGGACGTCATCAAACTGAACGTGTGCAGAACTCGGAGGTGTCGTACGTTCGGTGCTTGATTGGTCGGAACGAGAAGAAGTTCAACTACATCAACCGCGTCGTCAAACGCTTCCGCTTTTGGTCTACGAGGGTACGTGGACAAACTCTCCCCCTCTCGTTGCTATGCATCTCCTAGATAGATCTTGCGTGAGCATAGGCATTTTTTTGAAATTGCATGCTACATTCACTACAAAAAAATACACTTCCGTGATGATATGTGTTTGTCACAGTAGGTCACGTTTTCTGTCATGCATGTACATCCAAGAAGATTTTATGACAGAATCAAGATAGTCATACCTTTGCTGTCGTAGAAGTGTTCCATGACATTACCAAAATTATCATCACAGAATTGTCTACTTCCATGACGATAAATGCTGCGTCATGGAAGTGCTTTCGTCAAGGGTGACCGACACGTGGCATCCACCGTAACGGGTCGCAGTTAAGCTATCGGGTCCGGTTTTGGATCCGGTAACCCGCTAACAGCCAAGACCAATGCCGATTTTCCACATGTAAAATTCTCATTGGCTGACGGAACCACGTGTCAGCTCCACGTTGGCACAGGTGTCACTCATCCAATGGGGTTATGCGCTTATGATATGTTGACATGTGGACCGGCCCAAAAGTGGCCCATAAAGATTAAATGGGCTAGCCCAACTAAAGGCCCACAAGATTTAGCGGAGCATAATGGGTCGGCCCAACTAAAGGCCCACAAGATTTTGCAGACCATAATGGGCCCGCCCAGCTAAAGGTTTTTCAGTAGAAGGCTCGTACGACTAGTGTCAAATCGGCCCGTCAATGGCCCATCCTAAACTTGTGATCATCGCGTCCCATGGTCACTTCTGGCCTGTTAAGAGTCCGCTAATTATTTGGGCCAAATTACGGCCCGGTGTGTTTCCGGCCTGTTAAAGGTCCTGCTTCATTTGGGCCCATTTATAGGCCATTGAAACTTTCGGCCCATAAACGACCGTGAAGGATTTGGGTCATATTCGATCATGTCTGACATTCGGCCTGTTAGAGGCCCACTATAGATTTGGGCCACTTTCAGCCTGTTGTGACTTTCGGCCTGTTAACGTCGGACGAAATCCATGGGCCATATGTGGCCCAATGTCACATCGGGCCTACTAACGGCCCATATAAAAATGACACTAATCAAGCCCGACCGTACTTCCGGCCTGTTAAAGGTCCGTGTAGTCGGTCGGCACATTTACGGCCCGTCTGAATTTTGGCCTGCGGACGATCCGCATTGTAAATGGGCCACCATTTCGGCCTGCTAAGACCAGTGGGTTATTTGGCACAATAAGGGCCCAATCTCACTTTTGGCCTATTAAAGGCCCATGTTTTTATGGGCTCGAGATATTTACACCTGCAAACAGCCTATTATTACTCAGGGCCCAAAATATGTTTAGGCCTGTTAAAGGCCCATTATGGGCACAGGCCTACCAGAAAAATATGAAAGCTTATGCTGATTTAGGCCTAGATATTATTAGTGGGCTACATGCAAATTTCATCCCATAATCGTTTTTAGCCCAATTGGAATGGGCCCGACGAATGTTGGCATGTTGGGCTCCTACAAAGCTCTCCGCCGAATACATTACTACGATAAACCTACACTATACAAAAATAGCGTCGTAATTACTGCAGCCTTTGGCAGCATCATAAATGTTGTATGCCTGTATCACAACAAAATAAATTCCAACCATACAACAAAGGCCTGTTGGCATAAAGTTTACAGTCCTTGCAGATAAAAGCGCCATCAGATGTATAGAAGCACAAATCATTTGACCTGAGTGCTAATGTTTCAGGCTATAGAATCTGATGGAGAAGCATGATCTTCCCTTTTTTCCGCCATTGCTCTTGAACAACGAAGCAAATGTCGGATAGTCTGGTTTCAAAACCATTCATATCTTCACGACATTTGTCAACCACTATTCTTGTTTCCAAAACAACGTCCATTAGGGATTGGACTTGTGTCTGGAGCACAGATATATCACTTTGTCTAGCTGGAAGATTTTGTTCAGTAGGCGATTTGGAAGAGGTTACCTTGACAACCAACCCAGAATTACGCACGAAGGTGCTTTTTGCACTGTTAGTGGATAGATACTGACGCACTGCAGCAAGAGGTGACATTGTGCCTGTGATAGCCTCGTCACCTTCAGGTGGTTGTGGCTGTTCAATCATTTGTTCCATAGCTTGCTAAAAGTTTGAACTTGTAGATAGTGTACCATATAAGTTACTAATGAGATAAAAACAAATAAAGTAGGTTTTAGGTTTATACATAACTTATTTTGGTGAACTATTGTAATACATTAGCATGTATTGTAGTGCCAACTACATAATAAAATCACTTTCAGAACATATGTCCATGTAGCATGCCTACTGTATTGTCTATTTCCTCACACTCGTTGACATCTAAGGATAAAGAGACATGGTTTAAAGTAGGATGAACATAGTATGACATCATTCATATCATGGGCAAACAGATATAAAACAAACAGGCTATTGTATCATTTTGTGCGCACGTGAACATCACAACTAGATTACAGAACAAGACCAAAAGAATATCCTTCATCTCTTTTAAACCATGTAAGGTGAAATGATACGTTAGGACAACTGTGTATAAAAGTGAACCGAGTAACTAACTTTGGCTGCAAACCAAGCAGTTAAATGAACACATCGCAATACCAATCAGTTCAAAGGCAGGAGGAGTAAGGACTTACAACATCGGCTTGAACAGGTGTGCTCATGCCCTTCATCTTGCTGGTGTGGCAATCCTTGAAGATTTGCACTACATTCGGTTCAGGTTCTTTTTGGTCCGCACGGGTTTTCCTCTGTATTTGGAACAAGTCAATATAGATACGATAATATGGCACAGAAAAAAGAAGGAACTAGCGGCTATTCACAAGAGCCTCGCAACATGCAATATAGCTACGAGATCTTGTTGTCTGTTGGAATTTCACTTTAGAACGGTTCGTCTTGTTCTTCAAACAATTAGCCTAGAAGAAGATACACTTGTAAGGCACATACATAAATACAAGTTCAACATGTGGTCTGATCAAATACATATACCCTACCTGATACTTTGGATCAGACCCGTGTTTAACAAGGGTTGTCCAGTCTTCATCTGTAATATATTCCACTGGAGATGTTTGGGCGATTTCATTGTTAGCCTTGCCTTCAAAGTGAGATTTTCTAAGGTGGTACCGATACTGTCGCAGAGCAGACTGAAAAACATGAGTGCATGCTTGTTTAGTTGCATCATCTTTCGGATCCAACTTGAACCTCATCTGTTGAAAAAAGAATGTGGGTCTTATTAGGAGAAGCTAGAAAGTATGGCACAGAGCAAGACAATATTACAAATTGCGATGAATAACATTACTTACGGATAAATGGTCAAGGAAGGTGTTAAACTGGGTATTGTCTTTCTCATTCCTGTACTGGATCCACGTTGGGAGGATAAGTGCATGACACCTAACGGCAACGACTACCTCTAATACTAACTTGGCTGACTCTGTAACATCATGTGGCCTTTTTAAACCTGCCTCAAAATGGATCTCCATTCTTCCTCCTTTAGATTTTGTTAATTTGTCAAGCATTATCCCTGATGTCTGTTTCCGCTTGTGTCGTGGTGCTAGTTCAACAACGAATATCGAAAGTGTTAGTGCACATCAAACTGTGAGAGCACATATAAAGGAGCATGCAACTGCAACTTGACTCGGTCAAGTATCATCTTGGTGTTGATGCTCATGAGGTTCATCTGATCTTGCCAAGTCCTGTTGTGTCAGCAGTGCTTCGGAAGTAGTGTTAGGTGTGAAGGCAGCTTGGGAACTGGCCAGTTCCGGAGCAAACGAACAAGTAACTTGTTGAGATGCTGGTACAGTTGAAGCGGATGCTGCAGCTGGTGGAGCAGGTGATACTGTGTTTGTAGATTTAGCCTTTGGACTTGGACCTTCTACTGCACTATAAGTACCAGCAGAATCTCGAGGGCAGATCCTTTTCCGTTTCACCCGACGAGTAACACTATTCCCTACTATATTCTTTTCCTTGCTCTTTTTTGACTTTGCCATGTCCAGTCGTACCCACAACACAAAAGAATAGAATCGCTCTTCAAAACTCATTGATGCATGATGCAGACAAGCAATACTTTGATGTAAGACAACCATATGAGGATGGAATATGTAAAAAAATAGGACAATGTGACATATTCACAACTACGATGAGTAAACTAAGCAGAAGGATTTTCAAGAAAATAGAAGTAATGCAAGCTAGACACCATATAAAAGATGCAACCAATATCACTCTGCCAAGTTAAAAGTGTCTTGTCATAAGTGGCATTTCGAAAAATTAGAAGCAGTACAACATAGAAATCAAAGCAAGATGCAACCACTATCAAACAGCCATATTAAAAGCATCCAATCATGAGTGACTGATGCGGGATACTCAATAGCAGTACTTGGAAGATGCAGTACTGATGCGGGATACTCAATAGCAGTACTCAATAGAACATGGTATGATTGATAGATGCAGTGTATTCTAGACACAGAAAGGCATGTCATATGCACATGTACAACGTATAAACTCAGCATGTGCAATTTAATCAAAATAGAAGAAATACAGGCTAGACAACATATGCAACATGAAACCAATTATCACACTGTCAACTTAGAGCAAGCACCTGCGATGGTGGAGTACGGGAGATGAACTCATCATGTAGACTTGGGACTTCAACTTCATTAGTAGTAGCAATGGCAAATCTAGAGAGTCTCTATTTGCGTCGGTCCGGAGGACCACCAACATCCCCTAACTTACTCCTTTCCTTCCTATTTTCTGATATTGCCTTATCACTACAAGAAATATGTCAACTAGTGACCTTTTGTCAGTGACCCTGGAAGAATTGGTCATAAATTTATGACCATTTTAGACAATTTGGTCAAAAGCTGTTTGGGGGGCTGCAAACCCTAAACCATAACGACCAGTTTGATCAAAAAGGTCGCAATTTCATTAGAGGAAATGGTTGTAAAGCTGGCAGCACTGTCCGCTGCCTCACGTCTAGCTGATAACGACCAATATAGAATGGTCACTACCCCTTTATTTTGAATGCATTAGGATGATTAGGCAGCCACCTCAGCAACCTCGCTTATGTGTCTGTCTAGGTGTCATTTTAGGCGGGACCCATTTGACAGGAGCTTAATTCGCCCAAAAAAGGATGCGCGAGGCGGGACTCGAACCCATGACCTCGCGTTGTTTAACTTGTTCGCTGCCACTGGGCTAGAAAGGGATTGTTATCCATCTAGCAGAATGGCTCTATATATTATATAAAACAGCGGTTGTCTCTTGCCAAATCTAAGTCTTTGACAAGTGGGACCTATTCCCAGGATCGGACAGAGCCAACACTTAGCCAAAAATTTCTAGGTCTTTCGACAGGGGCGGCGGCGGGCTGCGGGCAGGGGCGTGGTCGGCGGACGAGGTAGGGGCCGGTGGCCGAAGCGACCAGCAGGGGCGGGGGCGACCGGCGGTGGGGGCAGGAACGGCCTCGCCGCAGTTGACCTCGCCCACGGCCTCGCCGCAGGTGACCTTGCCCATGGCCTCGCCGCTCGCCTTGTCCACGACAGGAAATCGGCGAGGGCGGGGGCGGGGCCGGCAGCGGAAGCAACCGGCGGGGGTGGAGGCGGGGCTGGCTGCCAAAGCGACCAGCAGGGGTGTGAGCGACCTTCGGTGGTGGGGGCGGGCGTAGGAACGACGCCCACGCAAGGAGAGGCTCGCCGAGAATGGGGGACTCGCCACCGCCGAGCATGGGGGACTCGCCGCCGCTGCAAGCAGACCTCGCCCACGTATGCACTCCTCTCCTCCCCCTCTCCTCTGTCCCTCTCCTCTCTGTTGATGTCATTGATTTGATGTAGATCTGTTAGGAGAATCTCCACACACACATACTGATTTGATATAGGTTTGTTGTAAGCTTGGAAAAATCTCTTGGAAATGGCATTGATGAATTTGCTAGAAATTGTGAAGAGAATTTCTGTTAATGAAATTGTTAGGAGAATTGCTGTTGATGAAATTGTTAAGAATTCTTTTGGAATTTAGTTAATTCATAGTGGTGAATTATGTTGTCAGCTATCAATAGAACAGAGCTCTCTATTCTATTTTGTCCAAGAGTAAATTGCGTTGATGAAATTGATGTTGTTCTTTCCCTGAAACAGGATCCTGAAATTGTTGTTGCTCTCTGTTCTAAATTCCTGATTTATTTTGTCCATGAGTAAATAATGAATGCTGAGTAAATAGGATCCTGATCCATTTAACTGATTCATGCCATGAGTAAATAATGAATGCTGATTTATTTTGTCCACCAAGTTGGACTAAAGTAGTGAGAAATTGGGAATAGCTGAATGTTGTGGTTAGGGAGTTAGCATATAAAGTTGGGTGCCATTACTTCCATCCATTTTCATTAATTAATGTTGATGCACTTAGATTGATTTGCTAAGTTGCAACAATTTGTTGTCTTTGGCAGATGGACAGAAGCTGGATTAGAAAAGGAGTTAGAGAGTTTTCGAAAGAACATATGAAAGGAGTTGATGATTTCATGGCATTTGTTTGAGCAAATTTTGCCAACGATGCTCACATTCTTTGCCCATGTTCTGAATGCCTCAACCGTCCAAGAATGGCTCAAGGAAGAGTGGAAGAACATCTGCTTCTTAATGGGATGTCCAGCACATATGATAGATGGATATATCATGGAGAACCTTTAGACAGACAACCTCAACATTTTGAAGCTGATACAGAGGCCCCTCATATGATGGGTGGTGGTGATGCTAGCATTGATTTCATGGAAAAGGTTTTGCGAGATAATGCTGTTTTGGAGGAAGAGGATGGGCATGAAGATGATAGGATTCCTGACCTATTGAAGGATTTGTACGATGCTGAAGATCGTGCTGATGGACAAAAGTCGTTGTTTGCTGAGGTGTTAGAGGAGGCGAAGCGCGCAACTCATGAAGGGGGTAATTTTTCATGATTTACCTTGACCGTGAAGTTACTCCACATCAAGTCTTTCTACCGGATTAGCAATGCCACATTCAACGCAATACTCCGTCTTTTGAGCTTGCAATTTCCTAATAGTTGTGTTCCCAGATCATACGATGAAGCATTGAGCATAATCCGCAGGCTGGGGTTAGGTTATGTGTCAATACATGTGTGCCCAAATAATTGTGTCTTGTTTCAGAAGGATTTAGCAAAGCATGACAACTGTCCAAAACGCAATGCATCTAGGTGGAAAGATGCTGATGGGAAGAAGTCAATACCAGAGAAGGTACAGAGGCACTTTCCCTTGATACCAAGGCTGCAGCGGATGTTCATCTCGAAGGAATCATCGCGTGAGGTAAAGTGGCACAAGCTGAAGCGGCAACCTGTGGACAATGAGCTGAGCCATCCAGCGGATGGAGAGGCATGTAAAGAGTTTGACAGTATACATTTAGATTTTGCTGCAGATCCACGGAACATAAAACTTGGCATTGCCATAGATGGGTTTAATCCGTTTGGGAACATGAGCACGTCTTATAGCATGTGGCCAGTTTTTGTGGTGCCGTACAACCTGCCACCATGGGCATGCATGGATCAGTCCAACTTCATGATGTCATTGCTTATCCCGGGTCTAGAGTCTCTAGGAAAGGATTTTGATGTCTTTATGGAGCCCCTCGTAGAAGAACTGCTCCAGCTTTGGACTGGTGTACCTACATACGATGCCTTGAGTCCGGAAGAAAAGTTCAATCTACGTGCTGCAATCATATGGTCCATCCATGATTTCCCGGCTCTGCACACTCTGTCTGGGAGGATCACAGCGAGTTATTAGGCTTGTGTCCATTGTGACAAAGACCCTTGCTCAAAGAGAATAAGGAGCAAGATCTGCTATATTGGGCACCGCCGCTTTCTTCCCCGAAACCATCGCTGGCGAAGAAGCAAAGATTTTAATGGTGAGAATGAAACCCGTGAAAAGCCAGCTGAATTCACTAAAGAAGAGCTGGAGCAGCAACTTGAAAAGGTGAAAGATGTGAGACCAGGAAAGCTGGCGAAGAAAAGAAAGCGCGAGGAAGGTCAACGCTGGGACCGGAGGTCTTGTTTGTGGGACCTGCCATACTGGGCCGATCTGAAATTAAAGCATAATCTCGATGTAATGCACATTGAGAAAAACATATGCGAGAATCTGCTAGGGACGTTTCTGAACATTAAAGGGAAGACAAAGGACACGGTTAGTTCTAGGCTTGATTTGGAGGACATGGGCATAAGAGAAGATTTGCATCTACAACACAATGAAGATGAAGATTCATTTGAAATGCCACGAGCATGGTATACAATGAGTAAAGAACAAAAGCTTGCATTCTATGAATTCCTAAGAGCGGTGAAATTTCCAGATGGTTATGCTGCTAACCTAGCAAAGTGTGTTACTTCTGATGGATTCAAGCTTTCAGTACTGAAAACCCATGATTGTCACATCCTCCTCCAAAGGATTTTACCGGCGGGCCTCCGAGGAATCATGGACAATGATATATATGAAGCGGTTGTTGAGCTGGGAAATTTCTTTAGAGAACTGTGCTGCAAAACACTCAAGTTAACTGTCCTGGAAAGACTTGAAAAAGAAATCCCAATTATTCTTTGCAAGCTCGAGAAGATTTTTCCTCCAGCTTTCTTCACCGTGATGGTCCATTTGGCGGTGCACTTACCAAAAGAGGCAATGCTTAGATGCCTTGTGCAATACGGTTGGATGTACCCAATCGAAAGAAGGCTGCTTACTTGTAAGCATTATGTGCAAAACACAGCAAGACCTGAAGGTTCTATTGCTGAAGCATATGTCGTTGACGAGTGCTTGACTTTTTGCTCTAGATACTTTGGTGATGTGGAAACAAGATGGAACCGGCCGAGCAGAAATAGAGAGCGGTCTGATTCGCAAAGTGGTGATGTCTCTGTTTTCAACCATGGTGTGAACTTTCTTGGAGCCTCACAATACTTGGAGGCTGGTGATGAGTATGACAAGATGGTTTGGTTTGTGCTCAACAATTGCGCCGAGGTTCTACCATATATAGAGTATGTTATATCTTGTGCACTCATTATATATATATATTTTTTTTTTTGCTTGGGTTGGCACCAGCCTAATGTTTTAATTCACATGTTTTGTTGGCATTGCAGGAAATGCAAGGAAGAGTTAAATCAGGAAGAAAGCAATATCCATGTTGATAAAAGGGTTGCCAAGGGGTTTGTTAAGTGGTTTAAGAATCATGTGAGATCTTTAGCCACATGTTTTATGTTTTCTGTGTTATTCACCAATTGTTAAATACCATTGTTTGCTAAATGGTTTATTTGTGCAGATTGGAAAGTTGCATGAGGAGAAGAAGGTCAGTGATGATCTATTTGCTTTGGCATGTTTACCTGATAAGCGAGTGAGAGTGTATTCAGCATGCATTGCTAACGGTGTCCGGTACCACACCGTTGACCGCGAGGAAAAAAGGAAGACAAAGAATAGTGGAATCGTCACTGAGGGGTCACATGATGGTGAGATCATTGACTTTTATGGTCAGTTGAGAAGCATCGTAGAGTTGCAGTACAACTCTAGTGGAGGCATCCATCGCTCAGTAGTCTTATTTCGCTGTGACTGGTTTGAGCTTGGTAGCAAGAAGAGAGACTCTTTTGTCAAATATGATGGCCACTTCAAAAGCATCAACACTGCAAGGTGCTGGTATAAGAGTGATCCCTTTATTCTAACAACACAAGCAACAATGGTGTTTTATCTGCCAGACACTCTTTTGCACGGAAAATGGCGAGTTGTGCAAAACTTTCAGCACAGACACTTGTGGAGTGTGACTGAAACTGAAGTGGAAAGGGCCCCGGTGATGGTGGACTAACATACCAAGATGATGACCCTATGGAAGTTCCGTTGCAAGCTGATGATGACTCTATGGAAGTTCCGGTGCAATGCAGAGTGCGAAGGGACCGGGAACGTGTGATCGTTGGTGCTGCAACAGTTGAAGGCATCAAGAAAAGAAGAAAGGTGGTAGCGGATGGACATGAGAGCGAGGATGAGGAAGACCGGACTGATCATACTATGCTGCAATATTGTAGTGATGATGAGGAAAACAGGAGTGGGCATAGAGTTCCTTGTTTTCGTATCGACGACGATGAGTAGCGAATGGACATGAAGGTTATACTATTACTGCATGTTCCTTGTTTTGATTGGTGATCAACCTTCTCTGTAGTTTTTGTTGATGTGACCCTGATGTAGTTTTTCTACTACAATTCTCTCCAGGTAGCAAAATGCATGAGACTTTGGTGATGAAGAGGCAGATGGTGAAGATACAATGCAAAATCATGTAGTTTTGGTGCCATTTTGGCTGATGGTGAAGATACAATGCATTAAAACTCTGGTGCCATTTTGGCTGATACTTTGGTGCCATTTTGGTGGCATTTTTGCTGTTTTGGCTGATGTTGTTTTGGTGCTATTTTGGTGCCATTTTGGATGGCTGCAGTGACTGTTTTGGTGCTGTTTTAATGCTTGAAGATTGATCTCTTAATATGGTTGCAGTGATCATTAATTTTAGAGCAAAATATGGCTGTTATTTTTTTGTTTTGTTTCAGAAACAGGAGGAACCAAAGGGCCCACGTCTCCCCTCCAGAGTTTTCGAGGGCCAAAGGGCAGGACGTTTGAGTTTTCGAGGCAACTCCCCACGTCTCCCCTCCACTGGCAACTCCCCACGACGCAGAGGGGGTTTTCTTCCAGTCCAGGTAACTCCCCTCCTACTCCATTGCCGCTCCATCTTCCTCCCTCTGCCTCCCTCCTCATTCCATTGCCACTCCATCTTCCTCCCTCTACCTCCCTCTGCCTCCACCATCGAGCAACTCCCCTCTGCCTCCACCATTGATGGCCAGGAGGGCAATGGCGGAGGAATCGTGGAGCAACTCCCCTGCGTCTGCCAAGCATCACCGTGGTGAGGCGTCTGGCAAGGAGACGCTGGTGGTCGACGATGACGTTCCGGTCCCCGGGCAGAAGCAGGACTACACCGTGCCGCTCAAGGTTGATATCCACCTGAAGGAGAAGCTGGATGTCGTATGCACCAGCAATCCAGATGAAGCCGACAAGAGGATCCGCGAGATCAGGAGTAGGCTCGGTGGCATGCTTTCTCGGTCGATCGGCGTTGATGTCGAGTATACCAGGGAAGACGAACCTCCGCAAATGGCTGCAGTTCTGTAGTTATGCGTGGAGGATCTCGTCCTGGTATACCACATCACCGCGGTAACCAAATGGTAAAAACATCCAGTTCTGAAGTTTCTGAAGTAGATGCAATAGTTCTGAAGTTCTGAAGTAGATGCAATACTAGTTCTGAAGTTCTGAAGTTTCTGAACTGGCTGTACTAGTGTAGCTTTTGAAGTAGATGAATTTGATGCAGGCCCAAGGAACTCCGCCCGCTCCTGCAGGACAAGAAGCGGCACACCTTTGTTGGCTTCTCCATTGGAGGTGACAAGGAGAAGCTGAAGTTGTCTAGTTTGGAGATCAACCCCGACAAGTTCGTCGACATGCAGCGCAAATGGAGAGTTCCAAACAATGGAAAGAAGTGGCAATCTTTGGCTGAGTTTGCAGCCAGCCTCATCCACCCATCCTACAAGGAAATGAAGCAGAAGATCAACAAGAAATTGGACCACAAACTATGGGGGATCAGCCCACTGCCAAACAACCTCATCGAGTACGCAGCGAAAGATGCGTACGTCACCTACGAGGCATGGAAGAAAATCGAAACCATCAGAGAAGGTTTGAAGCAATGGCAAGAGGCGGAGGATCATTGGGATGACCCCTACTACTGGGGATATTGAGTTGTTCGTGGTATTATGTGTCTCAGTTTGTAGTTATGTGGTTGAACAAGTTTGCTTTTGTTATGTTGAACAAGTTTGCTTTTGTAATGATGAACAAGTTTGCTTTTGTTATGTAGTTATGTGATTGTTATGATGCTGGTGCAGAACACTTGTTGTGATTGTTATGATGCTGGTGCAGAAATGAAAAAACACTTATGGTTGTGATGTGATGAAAAATCCTTCAAGTTTTGGTGATCATTTAGTTCAAGTTTTGGTCAGATCATACAGAATGTTGTCTAGTAGTTTTTGTGATCATTTAGTAGTTTTTTTGAACTGAAGATGCTATTTTAACTGAATTTTGCTTCAACTGAACCCATTTCATTGTGAGCAAAAAAATATGCGCCAGCGGGGACTCGAACCCACGACCATGCGCTTGTTTCACTATGTTTCTACCACTAGGCTAGGACGAGACTATTAGTCTTCCATTCTATGCCAACCCTTTTGAATATATAAAACTAGTCAGTATCAAGCACAGACCTCACTGACAAGTGGGCCACTCGACCCATTTTGCTATTGTACCGAAGCTACCAAAAATATGCGCGTGGCCAAAAAATATGCGCGCGCGGGGGCTCGAACCCACGACCGTGCGCTTAGTTAACTTGGTTTCTACCACTGGGCTAGGAAGAGATTGTTGGTTTTGTACTCTATGCCCACCCTTTTCAATATATCAAACAACTCGCTGACAATTGGGCCCGCTCCTCCTCCTATCCACTCTTTCCCCCACTCCTCCTATCCACTCTTTTCCCCTCTCCACTCCTCCTCTCCACCGCCACCGGCTTCTTCCTCTCCCACCGTCGCCGTGGGTATGAATCCTATCTACTGTTATGATAGATTAGGGTGATTCCATTTTATTAGGGTTCTTGCCGCTGGATTAGGGTTTGATTAGGATGTTTTTTAATACATTTTTTGTTTAGGGTGACGGCGACGCCTCCCCTTCTCCTCCCCGGCGCCTCTGCTGGTCCGACACCTCCCGCACGGCTTGCCCTACGCCGCCGGCGACCACTTCTTCTCGGACTCCGGCATAGGTAAGCCATCGGCTTCATATCCTCTCTCCTTTCTCTTCTGCTCTAGGGTTTGAGAATCTAGGATTTGTTATGCATACTAGGCATCTATTGGTGGATTTAGGCATATTGTTCTTGGTGGATTTAGTATGCTCTGTTGGTGGATCTAGTGTGGTTGAATTGCTATGCTGTTGCTATTGGTAGTTGTCGGTGTCAAAACCAGCGGATCTCGGGTAGGGGGTCCCGAACTATGCGTCTAGGCGGATGGTAACGGGAGACAAGGGACACGATGTTTTTACCCAGGCTCGGGCCCTCTCGATGGAGGTAAAACCCTACTCCTGCTTGATTAATATTGACGATATGGGTAGTACAAGAGTAGATCTACCACGAGATCAAGGAGGCTAAACCCTAGAAGCTAGCCTATGGTATGATTGTTGTTCTTGTTGTGTCCTACGGACTAAAACTCTCCGGTTTATATAGACACCGGAGAGGGCTAGGGTTACGCAGAGTCGGTTACAATGGTAGGAGATCTACATATTCGTATCGCCAAGCTTGCCTTCCACGCCAAGGAAAGTCCCTTCCAGACACAGGACGAAGTCTTCAATCTTGTATCTTCATAGTCCAGGAGTCCGGCCGAAGGTATAGTCCGGCTATCTGAACACCCCCGAATCCAGGACTCCCTCAGTAGCCCCTGAACCAGGCTTCAATGACAACGAGTCCAGCACGCAGATTGTCTTCGGCATTGCAAGGCGGGTTCCTCCTCCACGTACTTCATAGAAGATTTTGAACACAAGGATAGTGTCAGGCTCTGCAAAATAAGTTTCCACATATTGCCATAGAGAGAATAATATTTACACCAATCTAATTTGCTGACGTATTCCGTAGCGTGATATCACACCACGGCCAAGCCTTTATTCGAATCGTTTTATTGTCCCACCTCAGCGTGTTATGCGAGGCGGTTTCCTTGGCACGTCTTGTCAAAGCAGAGACCGTGTCCCCTTATTCCAGGATTCTCATCAATACGGGCATGGGTAACCCAACCGCGCCATTGATTACGGCGCTTGGGAGATAAGCGAGTTTTACCAGGCTGGTGGGGACACGTAGTTGCGTCTGCCCATATAAGGAGATAAGGATCCACCTTTCTCATCCACGCCTTCTTCCTCCTTTGCCTTTCCATTTCTGCGCACTCGAGCTCCAGCGCCAAAGTACGCACTCCCCACCTCAACCTTCTCCAGCCATGTCCGGAGCAGGAGGCAAGTGGATGGTCTCCTCCGTTATGGAGGGACACATCAAAAAGCTGAGAAAGGTCAGATACTTGTCTGACGACATCGCGCACCGGCTTCCCGAAGAGGGGCAGCTCATCCCCACCCCTAGGCCCCATGAGAGGGTGGTGTTCCTCCCCCATTTCCTTCGCGGACTGGGCTTCCCTCTCCACCCATTTGTCTGGGGGATCATGTTCTACTATGGCATAGATTTCCACGATCTGGCCCCGAACTTCGTCCTCAACATCTCGGCGTTTATCGTCGTGTGCGAGGCTTTCCTCTGCATCCGCCCCCATTTCGGCCTATGGCTCAAGACTTTCAATGTCAAGCCAAAGGTGGTGCGCGGCAACCAGGCGGAGTGCGGAGGCGCCATGGTGGGCAAGATGCCCAACGTCCTATGGCTCGAGGGCTCCTTCGTGGAGACCCTGAAGGGGTGGCAGTCGGGGTGGTTCTACATCACCGAGCCGCGTGACCCTGAATGGGTCGCAGCCCCCGAGTTCTGATCCGGACCCCCTACGCGGCTCACCTCCTGGAAAGAGACGGGCCGGTCGTGGGGTAAAAAAGGAGAGCTGACCAGACTCCAAACATGTGTCCAAACCCTGGTGGACAAGAAGCTCAAACTTGTCAACGTAGTCCAGGTTATGCTCTTCCGCCGGATCCTCCAGTGTCAACAACGGGCCTTCAATCTGTGGGAGTTCGACCCGGCGCAGCACCGAACTCTGAACAGGCTCTTCGACACGACATACGAAGATGCCTGGAAGGTGCTATTCAAGGGCGCCAAGGCTCCCGCATCCGCTACCGAGGATCGTGGATTCATCACGCAGCATCACACTAGTGCGGTAAGCTGTTTTTACTTTTTGCAGGGTATTAGTTTTTCATAGTTTGACTCTATGCGGGATCTAAACTCCCTTACCTTTGACAGGATTGGCAGGAGACGTCCGGACAGATCAGCTGTCCGGCTCCTTTGCCCGAAGACCCAGCGGATGCCCGTTTGACAGGGCTGCTGGTTCCGGCACCATACGTGGTGCCGGAGAAGAAGGCCAAGAAGAAGGCCACGGGGACTCGAAAGAGTGCCCGGCCTGTGGTGGTGTCGGATTCGTCGTTCGACAACTCCGAGATGCAATCCTCCCATGAAGACGACGTGGAGGAAGAAGAGACCTCTCCCCCTCCAGCGGGGGAAGGAAAGAAAAGCAAGGCCGCCCCAACTAGGGAGGCCGGAGGGTCCAAGAAGGGGAAAACCCTTCTTCCGGACTACTCCACCAACGCCGACGACGGCGAAGAGGAGTGGCCGCACAGGGCCAAGCCCCTGGAGAAATCATAAGTATCCGGATACCAGAGTAAGTCATAGCATTCCTTCACTGCACGACTTTTCCTTACGTCGAACATGATTATGCAGTCCACCCAAAGACCGGCTCGACGTGTCATCGAGCAGTTCCCTGGACTCGTCGGATGTAAACTCTCTTCCGACGGCTACCTCCCCCCGCCCTACGGACGACGCCGAGGTGGCGTCCCAGCAGGTTCCAAGCCAGGAGGAGGTGGTCCTGGAGGCGCCCCAAGGCGACCTTCCGGACTCCAGGCGCCAAGGGGATAGAACCCCTAAGGGCTCCAAGTCCGGCCCTAGGCGGACACCGCTCTAGAACTTTCAAAGGTTCCAGAGTTCGGCAGGCGACCTCCTTCCAAGAGAAGCAAGCCTACCGAGCCGGTGGCCCCCGTCCAACCGGAGGCGCCGGACAATCTGCTAGAGGTGCTTAATGGCGCCTCCATCGACGAGCAGCACCGTACTGTGATGAGTACGGTGGTCCAGAAGGTTCAGTCCGCCAAGAGAGGACTGACTGAAGCCTGTGCCAGCCTTCTAACAGGCTTTGAGGTAAGTAAAGGATGTTAAAAATATTACCGCATAGACAGTAGCCCCTGATGCTCTATTCGGCGTTCGGAAAGAAAAGCCAAATAGAGGATCTAATAATATTCGTAGGAGTCTAACATAATTAAGTCAATATGCGTATGCAGGCTTCGCTGCTGGCGTCCGCCGCACTGACTGCGGAGGTGGACACGCTGAAGCAGAACCTCGAGCAGTCCGAGCAGGAGCTCGGGCTTGCCAAGAAGCAGCTCGAGGACAAGGAAGGTAAGAAATGCCTTATTTAAGTATATATAAAAGGTGCAATTGCAAAAAGTGACAGGATTAACGTGGCTATTGTAGGGGCCACAACGGAGGTGGCGACCCTGAAGCAAGCGCTGTCCGAGGCCGAGAAGAGGGCGGCCACGGAGCGCACCGAGCAGGAGAAATGTGCGAGGCAGGTCGGCAAGGTGCGTCAAGAGGTCCAAGATCTCATGAAAAAACATGAGAGTTTGGAGCTTGACTCGAAGACGCTAGAGTCCGAGCTCGCGGCGGCCATTGAGAATGCCAAGTCTGCCAAGGCCGAAGCCCAGAAGGCTCTTCAGGAGGTTGAGGCGATGAAACAGATAGCGGCGGGTAAGGCTTTCTTTATGCGAAGCAAGCATGTGAAAGTGAATTACTTGTTGCTTGCCCGAATCCGGAGCTCTCCAGGAGCGTTCGCAGATTTGCCCTGCAACGTGTCCGATGCCGCCGCATTCTACCGAGCCGAGGAGGGCAGCTCGACAGAGAAGGTGTTCTGGTCTCAGTATGCTGAGGCCGGACTCCATGTGCCCTTGAGCGACCAACTGAAGCAACTGGTCGAGCTCCACAAGGTGGCCGTACAGGCCATGAAGGGCCTCATAGTTCGGCTGTGGCCTGGAGAGGCTCTGCCTGGGAGCTACTTCGGGCTGGTGCGGCGGCTGGTGGAGGCCTGTCCAAGGCTCGAAGTCATCAAGCGCTCCGTTTGCATCGAAGGTGCCCGTAGGGCGCTTGCCCCTGCTAAGGTGCACTGGGGCAAGCTGGATGCGGAGAAGCTTGTGAAGGACGGGCCGCCGCCGGGCAAGGAGCATCGCCATCCCGAGATGTACTATAAGGGCGTTCTGAAGGGCGCCCGCCTTATGGTGGACGAATGCTCGAAAGATGTAATTTTTGAGTAAAACTTGTTTATTTTGTCATGTGCGCTGAAAACTTGTTCATGTGCGCTAAGCAATGCTTTTTGAATTTAAAATATTACCTTCTGTGGGGCCGTTTATCAAATTTGAGAGATGGCGAGTCGTCGGCTTCTGCCCCCATGCCACGAGTGCTGGGGTGTTCGGGATAAACTTGAGCGCTCTTTTTCCCATTCTTGGGTCCTTCGAGGGAGGCGCTCAACACAACGAACAAGGCAATCGGACTATAATGCTTGAACACTCTCACTTAGCCATAGAATTCTATAATTTTAAATTTCGGCGAAGCCCCTAGTGTTCGGAAGACCGAGTTCGGGGCGCTATCCACGCCTAGGCCGGACAAAGCCGACTCCTCGCTCTAAGTGGCATAAGTCTTTAGGGACTCGAAAACCTCTCGAACAGCGACCAGCTCTGGCCTCATCATGACGGTCAGTTTTAGCTTTCTCTACTGAGGTGCTTAGCCCAGCTCAACTGGGGCACAATCGCAGTAGTTCTCCTAGCGCTACCTTAGTCGATACAACGGAACGTACGGTACCAAAACATAGGAGCCGGGAAAACCCAACATTTGACCCAAGACATGATTCAGAGCCGATGCATATAATGCTATAAGTTCGGGGTGCCGCACTTGTGGAAGAGTTCGGACTTCTCACACCGTGTTGTGGGGTACTTAAGCCCCTGGCGTATTCGCCGTACCAAAGTGTACGGGTGCAACATGTCATTAATGAACATATATTCTTAAAAAAGAGTAATACAATAATAGACAAAAGCTATGCATTGTTTATTTGAAAAAGCTGCGATCAAAGCAGAACGATACAAATAGTGCGATAAGCAAAAGGTGGGACTATTTAACATGTCCTTTCCAGGGGCGGGCTGCAGAATGATATGCCAAACAGGTATACTGCTCGTTATAGAGACCACCTGAGAGTTCCATAGTGCGGCGTGGCTTTCTGCTTCCCTGGTTCTTGCATCGTTTGTGCGGCAATTGTACTGCCGGTTAGGCCTTCCGAAGAATGGAGTCCTGAAAGTAAGATAAAAGTAAGAAATCGGTAGCTCCTAGTGCGGTTTAAGCCATGTTTTGGGCGTGCCGTGATGGTGCCCCTCCCCCTGTGGCCATGGTATTTCCAGAGTGTAGTTATGTATGCGCAGCACTGGTTTCGCAATTTCGCGAGGGCTGGGGTTGGGGCCGCATTGCTACGCCTGCTCGAAACATGCCAGGTGGTCTTGCTGTAGGTTACTCCGGGCGCGCTTGACGGTGTCCGGACGTTTAGTGGCCGGACTGGAGAATTGCCTTGAGAGGCTGCTTTGTACTTCCGCTGCGAGAGCCGCCGTACGCTCCTCCGTACGGAGAGAGCGTTCGGTGTTTCCATTGACCGTAATGACTCCTCAAGGGCCTGGCATCTTGAGCTTGAGGTATGCGTAATACGGTACCGCATTGAACTTGGCAAATGCGGTTCGCCCGAGCTGTGCGTGATAGCCACTACGGAACGAGACTATGTCGAAGATTAACTCCTCGCTTCGGAAATTATCCGGAGATCCGAAGACCACTTCAAGTGTGACTGAGCCTGTACAGTTGGCCTCTACACCTGGAATGACGCCTTTAAAGGTCGTTTTAGTGGGTTTAATCCTCGAAGGATCGATGCCCATTTTCCGCACTGTGTCCTGATAAAGCAGGTTCAGGCTGTTGCCGCCGTCCATGAGGACTCTAGTGAGGTGAAATCCGTCAACAATTGGGTCTAGAACCAATGCGGCGAATCCGCCGTGAAGGATGCTAGTGGGGTGGTCCCTTCGATCAAAAGTGATCGGGCAGGAGGACCATGGGTTGAACTTCGGGGCGACTGGCTCCATCGCGTATACGTCCCTTAACGCACGCTTCCGCTCCCTCTTGGGGATGTGGGTTGCGTATATCATGTTCACCGTCCGCACTTGTGGGGGGAATCCCTTCTGTCCACTACTGTTCGGCGGCCGGGGCTCCTCCTCGTCGTCGCTATTGTCGGCGTACTAAAGTAGGGGTACCTTAGTACCCCAATCTTGTGCACGGGCAGTCGTAGCACCACGCGGCAAGGCTTGCCAGGTGATCGCCAAGACCCTCCATGGTCCCCTTTCGGGCCATTCAAGAACAAAGTATTTGAGCCAAGGCCCCGGCAAGAGGAGCTTGCCGGGAAGGCCACCCGAAGGGAGCAAGGCCCCGGCAAGAGGAGCTTGCCGGGAATGCCGCTCGAAACACAAGACCCCGGCAAGAGGAGCTTGCCGGGAAGGCCAACCACGGCACGACAAGGACCTTGCCTCGGCGCGTCCCATGCTCCGGCAAGGCCCGGTGAGCGACAAGCTCCCGGGCGCGACAAGACATCCGCCGCGGCAAGGCGCTTGCCGCGACAAGCGACCACCTCGTGCCTGCACTCCAGCTCACCCACCAACATGTCGCTCTGGGGGCATTCCAGGCGCACGTGGCGGGAGGCTATGTAGCCAGGGACATGCGGTGGCGAAGCGAAGCTGACAGAGTAGCCATCGTGGCAAATGGTGGCGCTCCTGACGGTCCTGTTCCTGCATCGTCTAGGCGACGCGAACGGGCATTTAATGCCCTTGTCCCCCGCCGTCAGAGTTAGGTATGATAACACTGTACAGCCACTGTGCAGGCAGCTGTACCCACTACAACATTCTCCCATTTTTGCCCCCACCTGCGCTGCCACCTGTGGGTAACCCCTTGAGCATATAAAAGGAGGCCCCATGCGCACGTAGAGGGGAGGACACCCATTTTTACGCTCGGTCTCGCTAGCGGCTCGTGTGTACTGTAGCACCACGCGCCTCCGAGCAAGAACACAATACAAACCACAAAGCAGCAGTAGGGTTTTACGCATCCGTGCGGCCCGAAGCTGGGTAAACCCCTTGTGTGCGTCGCCTCGATCCGCTCTTCGTGCGACCTCCGCCCCCCGCCGAACCAGTAAGGGGCTCGGTCCCCATAGGTGTTCGAGGAAGCCGATTTCCCCCGACATCTTTGGCGCGCCAGGTAGGGGGCATCGAGGTTGTGCGAACCTGACCCGGCGTCCGCACAGGCTAGATTTCCATCATCTTCATCGACATGCCACCGAAGAAGAAGGCTCCGGAGGTGGCTGGTCCGTCCGCGTCGAACCCGCCGCCCTTGGAGCAAACGGGTGGTGGGGACGGCGCCGGCGGCGGGAGGGACGTCGTCGAGCCATCTCATGGCGCCACGGCGTCCGAGCATGCACCGCGCCCCTCTCAGGAGGCGCGGGACCAGCCGCGTCCTGGTACCCACGGTACCATACGCTCGCTGGACCCAGATCGAGTTGGCGGATCCCAGGGCGTTCAAGGCCAACACGCACACCAGCGTGTTGGCGCGAGCGTGGCGCGACTGCCTGGACCGGGTGCTGCTCCTTCTAACATAGTTAGAAGTTCGAGCACATCCTGCTCCATGCCCCGCTCGCCGCCGCTGCCCGCCACTCCAGCAGAAGCTCTAGCACGAGCTCAACTGCTCCTAGATTACCCTCCAACGGCGGACAAGATCGACGACTGGAGGGCCACGATACAGAGTCTCATCGGCTTCGCTAACGGCGACACCCCACAGTAGCACAGTGCGTCGCAGCCGCGGCAGGTCGGCCAGGCGCTAACCGATGGCGCCAAGACCGGCGGGGGTGCAACCACCATGCATTCCCCGCCCCAGAGGCCGAGATCGCCGACTCACCGGAGCCATCACGACAACGACTCCACCGCGTCGTCGAATCCGCGAACTCGCCGCGATCAATGCCAGGTTCTTCATGAACGAAAGCAAGAGGACGCTCACACTCGCATCGAGCATCAGAGAGAAACGCGGCGTCAATCAGACGAGCGCGCTGGGCCCTCTGTCGACATGCATGCGCCGGGGGGACCAGGCGACCTGCCGCACGCGGTAGGCTGCCCTGCGTTCACCCGCGAGCTGCGGCAAGTCCAGTGGCCCAGCACGAAGAATTTCAAGCCAGATGTACCAGAGAAGTACGACGGCAAGTCGCATCCGTCGGAGTTCCTCAGCATCTACACCATTGCGGTGCAGGCTGCCGGGGGCGAGACGACAAGATCCTTGCCAACTACTTCCCGCTGGTGCTCAAATCCAACGTCAGATCCTGGCTCATGCACTTGCCGGACAACTCCATAACCTCCTGGACAGACTTGTGCCATCAGTTTGTTGGCGCCTTTACAGGCGGCCACAAACCCCATGGCCAAGCGAGCGACCTTCATCTGCTCGTCCAGAAGGAGGGAGAGCCTCTGCACAAGTTCATTCAGAGATTCAGCTGTGTGCACTACAACATCCCCGATGTCCACCCTGCCGCGGTCATCAGCGTGTTCCATCAGAACGTGCGCAACCACAGGATGCGGGAGGAGATGGCGATGTGCAAGATCAAAGACGTCAGCGAGATATATGCCCTGGCCGACAAGTGCGCACGTGCTAAGGAAGGGAGGAAACTCCCTGGAGAGAACATCGGAGCAGCAGAATCTGACAGTGATGATACCGCCCCGACAAGGAAGAACCGGCGGTGGAGCAGCAAGAAGAAGAAGAGCCAAGAAGTACTGGTTGTTGAGCAGTACGGCGATGAAGGCGCCGCCAAGAAGGCCCAAGCTGGTAGCTCCGGCAAGGGAGTTGCCGGATGCGCCAACTTCCAGGCCGTGGCGGTCGCCGACAAGCGGGATGGCACCAACAAACAGTACTGCAAGATCCACCGCACCAAGGGCCATGACCTCCAGAGCTGCAAACAGGTTGAGCGGCTCGTCGAGCTGCAAAAGGCCGAGTACGAGCAGCGCGACAAGGAGAAAGCCCGAGGGGGTGGCGGAGGATCCGGCACGAAGCGTCCCGTCCAGGGAGGACGCCGCGACAAGGACAAGCAGCGGCAAGTAGACAGACCTCCCCGCGGCCGCGACAAGGAAGAAGACGACGACGAAGACGAAGACATGGATGATGTCGAGACCAGTGAGCAGGAGTTTCAGAAAGCCACAGAGGTCTTGTGCGTGGACGGTGGTGCTTCTCTGCACACTTCTCACCGCCAGCTCAAACAGTGGGCGCGGGAAGTCAACGCAGGGGAACCACCCGTCGAGTCACGCAGGCCTCTGAAATGGTCCAGCACGCCTATCATCTTCGATATTGAGGACCACCCTGACCGCACGACTGCGATCGGGTGCTTGCCGATGTTGGTCTCACCGACAGTCCGCAACCTCAAGGTCACTAAGATGCTAGTCGACGGCGGGGCCGGCTTGAACCTGATCTCGTCCGCTGTGCTCCAGAAACTCCAGGTCCCCGACAGCGAGCTCGAGGAGACCGGCACGTTCCAAGGAATCAACCCGGGAAGGAGCAAGCCGAAGGGGAAGATAACGTTGCTAGTGACATTTGGCAGCGAGCTGAACTTCAGGACAGAGAGGATCACCTTCGACGTTGCCGATTTTCCGTTGCCCTACAATGGAATTCTCGGCCGTCGAGCGCTCGCCAAGTTCATGGCGGCCTCTCACTACGCATACAACATGCTCAAGATGCCAGGCCCGATAAGCGTCATCTCTGTCACTGGCGACAAGAAGGATGCCCTTATCTGTGCCGACAAGATCTACCGGGAAGCAGCAACCGCAGCGGATCACAAGCCGCTTGCCGCTAGAGCTCCCGGAGGGAAGAAGAAAGCCAAGCCCGGCAAGTGCTCTGGTGCCTACTCCGGCAAGCGCACCTCTTCGCAGTGCTGCAATGTCATCGAGGACGCGCCATCGAGCTCCGTCAGCAAGAAGAAGACCAAGCCCGACAAGTGCTCTAGTGCCCACTCCGGCAAGCGCACCTCTTCGGAGTGCTGCGCTACCGTCGAGGACACACCATCGAGCTCCACCTGCAACAGCAAGAAGTCGATGGCAGCCCCGCCAACGACCAAGAAGGTGTCCGCCAAGGAGGACGGCACTGGTGGTACCTTCACCATCAGTGCCACTCTCGACCCCAAATAGGAAAGCGCGCTCGTTGCTTTCCTGCGGGCGAATGTCGATGTGTTTTCCTGGCAACCATCTGACATCCCCGGCGTTCCCAGGAAAGTGATTGAGCACCACCTCGCCGTCTGTCCTCACGCGCGGCCCGTCAAGCAGAGAGTCAGGAAACAAGCAGTGGAGCGCCAAGAGTTCATTGCAGAGGAGATCAGGAAGTTGGAAGCGGCAGGCCTCGTCAGAGGTGTGCTCCATCCGACGTGGTTGGCCAATCCTGTTTTCATGCGCAAAGCAAATGGGAAATGGAGGCTTTGCATCGATTTTACCGATGTTAATAAAGATTGTCCCAAAGATCCGTTTCCCTTGCCGCGCATCGACCAGATTGTTGACTCGACGTCCGGATGTGACCTGCTTTCGTTCCTTGACGCATACTCAGGATACCATCAGATCTTCATGGCTAAAGACGATGAAGAGAAGACCGCATTCATCACTCCATGTGGCACGTACTGTTTCGTATGGATGCCTTTCGGACTGAAGAATGCTGGTTCGACATTTGCCAGGGTTGTCCACACCGCTTTTGAGCCACAAATCCACAGAAATGTGGAGGCCTACATGGATGATATAGTGGTCAAGAGCAGAGACAGGGCAACCCTGATTCAAGACTTAGAAGAGACCTTTGCGAACCTGCGCAAGGTCAGCCTCAAGCTCAACCCCGAGAAGTGCGTGTTTGGAGTTCCTTCCGGCAAGCTTCTCGGGTTCTTCGTGTCTCAGCGGGGAATCGAAGCCAATCCCGACAAGATCAAGGCCATCGAGCAGATTGAAGCACCAACATGCGTCAAGGATGTACGAAGGCTTGCCGGCTGCGTGGCGGCTCTCAGCAGGTTCATTTCCAAGTCTGCAGGACGCGCCCTGCCATTTTTCAAAGTTTTGAAAAAGGCGGGTCCAGTAAAATGGACTCCGGAAGCGGAGGCTGCGCTACGAGACTTGAAGAAATACCTGTCCTCCACTCCAATACTTGTCGCGCCTAAACCACAAGAGAAGTTGCTGCTATACCTGGCGGCAACCAATCAAGTGGTTAGTGCTGCGTTAGTAGCGGAGAGGGAGGTAGATGATGAGCTAGCGACCACGGCAAGTGCATCCAGCGACAAGCAGGGGGCTTCCCCGTCAAGCTCTGGCCCCGGCAAGGAGGGATCGGTGCAGGCGCAAGAGGAGGTGCAGAAGAAGAAAATGGTGCAGCGCCCAGTTTACTTTGTCAGTTCCCTCTTGCAGGGAGCTAGGTCAAGGTACTCTGGTGTGCATAAATTGCTTTTTGGCCTCCTTATGGCCTCGAGAAAGCTGCGCCATTACTTCCAAGCACACGAGATCACGGTTGTCACCCGCTTTCCGCTGAAGAGGATACTGCAGAATCCCGAAGCGACAGGCAGGATCGTGGAGTGGGCACTGGAACTGTCAAGATTTGGCCTCAAGTTTGAGAGCACTTCAACTATCCAAAGTAGAGCACTGGCAGAGTTCGTAGCAGAGTGGACGCCGACGCCAGACGAAGAAATTCCGGAGATGAGCATCCCCGGAAAGGAAGCAAGAAAAGAGTGGCTGATGTACTTTGATGGGGCCTTCTCGCTGCAATGCGCCGGCGCCGGCGTACTGCTTGTCGCGCCCACCGGAGAGCACCTCAAGTACATCGTCCAAATGCACTTTCCCAAGGTGCAAGCAACCAACAATACAGTAGAGTATGAAGGTTTGCTTGCCGGTCTCAGGATCGCGGCAGAACTTGGGATCAAGAAGCTCATTGTTAGGGGAGACTCGCAGCTTGTCGTCTGCCAAGTGAACAAAGATTATCAGAGTCCGTTGATGGAAGCTTACGTTGATGAAGTGAGGAAGCTAGAGGAGCGCGTTGACGGCCTGCAAATGGAGCACGTTCCGAGAACCGAGAACGACATTGCCGACGGCCTGTCAAAGTGCGCATCACTTAAGTTACCTGTGGAACCAGGGACTTTTGTGCTCAAGCTGACTCAGCCATCCGTAACACCGTCAACCGGACAGAGCAGAAAGAGGAGGTTGGTCTCCGGTGACTATCTTCCGGCAGAGCTCCCCGGAGCCGCCGCCAAGAAGGTCCCCAAGATCGACGCCAAGAATGCTGAGGAGCCGCCCGCTCCGGCAAACCCTAGAGTTTGTTCCATAGAAGCAGGCACTCCCGCCAAGTTTTGCTCCGGCAAGCTTGCCGGGGAACATCAAGCTCCGGCTGAGCCCCAGATCCTCGCTGTGGAAGCGGGTGTTCCCGCAGCAGCAGACGCGCCTTTAGTCCTTGTCGTCGAGCCACAGGCTCCGGCATGGGCACAGCAGATCGTCCATTTTCTCCAGACAGGAGAACTTCCCGATGAGCTAGAAGAAGCAGAAAGAGTAGCCCGACAGTTAAGTATGTACCAGTTTGTCGACGACACACTGTACAGAAGAGGACGCAACAGGGTGAAATTGAAGTGTATCCCCCGGGAAGACGGACGAAAGCTATTGGCAGAGATACATGGAGGCATATGTGGCCACCAGATTGGCGCTAAGAGCACTTGCCGGCAAAGCGTTCCGGCAAGGGTTCTTCTGGCCGACAGCCCTCCAGGATGCGACTGCACAAGTAACCAAGTGTGAAGCGTGCCAGTTCCATTCCAAGCAGATACATGTTGGGGAACGTTGCAGAAAATTAAAATTTTTCCTACGGTTTCACCAAGATCCATCTATGAGTTCATCTAACAACGAGTATTCATATTAGATAGCATCTACATACCACTTTGTAGATCGCAACCGAAGCGTTCGAGTGAACGTGGATGAGGTAGTCGTACTTGCCGTGATCCAATTCACCGATGATCTAGTGCCGAACGGACGGCACCTCCGCGTTCAACACACGTACGGAAAGCGTGACGTATCCTCCTTCTTGATCCAGCAAGGCAAAGGAGAGGTTGGGGAAGAAGGCTCCAGCAGCAGCACGACGGCGTGGTGATGGTGGAACTGCAGTACTCCGGCAGGGCTTCGCCGTGCTCAATGGAGGAGGAGGAGGTGTTGGAGAGGGAGAGGGAGGCGCCAGGGCAATGGGTCGTCAGCCCCCCTCCCCTCCCCCCTTTATATAACCCCTAGGGGGGGCGCCGGCCCTAGGAGATGGAATCTCCTAGGGGGGGCGGCGGCCAGGGAAGGGGGGCTTGCCCCCCAAGTAAGGGGGGCGCCCCCTTTAGGGTTTTCCCTCCCCCCAAACCCTAGGCGCATGGGCCCTTGGGGGGAGGTGCACCAGCCCACTATGGGCTGGTTCCCTCCCTCATACAGCCCACGGGGCCCTCCGGGGTAGGTGGCCCCACCCGGTGGACCCCCCGGGACCCTCCGGTGGTCCCAGTACAATACCGATAACCCCGAAACTTGTCCCGATGTCCGTATGATGACTTTCCATATATAAATCTTTACCTCCGGACCATTCCGAAACTCTGAATAACATTCGGGTTACTGCATATACATATCTTCACAACCCTAGCGTCACCGAACCTTAAGTGTGTAGACCCTACGGGTTCGGGAGACATGCAGACATGACCGAGACGGCTCTCGGGCAATAACCAACAGCGGGATCTGGATACCCATGTTGGCTCCCACATGCTCCACGATGATCTCATCGGATGAACCACGATGTCGAGGATTCAATTAATCCCGTATACGATTCCCTTTGTCAATCGGTATTTTACTTGCCCAAGATTCGATCGTCGGTATCCCAGTACCTCGTTCAATCTCGTTACCGGCAAGTCACTTTTCTCGTACCGTAATGCATGATCCCGTGATCAAACACTTTGATCACCTTGAGCTCATTATGATGATGCATTACCGAGAGGGCCCGGTGATACCTCTCCGTCAAGCGGAGTGACAAATCCCAGTCTCGATCCATGTCAACCCAACACACACTTTCAGAGATACCCGTAGTATACCTTTATAGTCACCCAGTTATGTTGTGACGTTTGGCACACCCAAAGCACTCCTACGGTATCCGGGAGTTACATGATCTCATGGTCTAAGGAAAGGATACTTGACATTGGAAAACTCTAGCAAACTAACTATGCGATCTTATGCTATGTTTAGGATTGGGTCTTGTCCATCACATCATTCTCCTAATGATGTGATCTCGTTATCGATGACATCCAATGTCTATAGTCAGGAAACCATGACTATCTGTCGATCAACGAGCTAGTCAACTAGAGGCTCACTAGGGACATATTGTTGTCTGTTATTCACACATGTATCATGATTTCCGGATAACACAATTATAGCACGAATAAAGACAATTATCATGAATAAGGAAATATAATAATAATGCTTTTTATTATTGCCTCTAGGGCATATTTCCAACAGTCTCCCACTTGCACTAGAATCAATAATCTAGTTACATTGTGATGAATCGAACACCCATAGAGTTCTGTTGCTGATCATGTTTTGCCTTAGGGAGAGGTTTAGTCAACGGATCTGCGACATTCAGATCCGTGTGCACTTTACAAATTTCTATGTCTCCATCTTGAACATTTTCACGAATGGAGTTGAAGCGACTCTTGATGTGCCTAGTGTTCTTGTGAAACCTGGGCTCCTTTGCAAGTGCAATAGCTCCAGTGTTGTCACAGAAGAGTTTGATTGGCCCCGACGCATTGGTTATGACTCCGAGGTCGGTGATGAACTCCTTCACCCAAATTGCTTCATGTGCCGCCTCCGAGGCTGCCATGTACTCCGCTTCACATGTAGATCCCTCCACGACGCTTTGCTTGCAACTGCACCAGCTTACTGCCCCACCATTCAAAATATACACGTATCCGGTTTGTGACTTAGAGTCATCCAGATCTGTGTCGAAGCTAGCGTCGACGTAACCTTTTACGACGAGCTCTTCGTCACCTCCATAAACGAGAAACATTTCCTTAGTCCTTTTCAGGTACTTCAGGATATTCTTGACCGCTGTCCAGTGTTCCATGCCGGGATTACTTTGGTACCTTCCTACCAAACTTACAGCAAGGTTTACATCAGGTCTGGTACACAGCATGGCATACATAATAGAACCTATGGCTGAGGCATAGGGGATGACGCTCATCTCTTCTATTTCTTTTGCCGTGGTCGGACATTGAGCCGAGCTCAATTTCACACCTTGTAACACAGGTAAGAACCCTTTCTTAGATTGATCCATATTGAACTTCTTCAATATTTTATCAAGGTATGTGCTTTGTGAAAGACCTATGAGGCGTCTTGATCTATCTCTATAGATTTTGATGCCTAATATATAAGAAGCTTCTCCAAGGTCCTTCATTGAAAAACTCTTATTCAAATAGGCCTTAATGTTGTCCAAGAGTTCTATATCATTTCCCATCAAAAGTATGTCATCTACATATAATATGAGAAATGCTACAGAGCTCCCA
The DNA here is from genome assembly GCA_032464435.1 of Aegilops umbellulata. Taxonomy (NCBI): domain Eukaryota; kingdom Viridiplantae; phylum Streptophyta; class Magnoliopsida; order Poales; family Poaceae; genus Aegilops; species Aegilops umbellulata. Next base: position 350,140,486 of record CP136056.1, read on the forward strand.
CTCACTTTCTTGTAAACACAGGCTTCTCCATAAGTCTGTGTAAACCCAAACGCTTTGATCATCTCATCAAAGCGAATGTTCCAACTCCGAGATGCTTGCACCAGCCCATAAATCGAGCGTTGGAGCTTGCACACCTTGTCAGCATTCTTAGGATCGACAAAACCTTCCGGCTGCATCATATACAATTCTTCCTTAAGGAAACCATTAAGGAATGCCGTTTTGACGTCCATTTGCCATATCTCATAATCATAGTATGCGGCAATTGCTAACATGATTCGGACGGACTTCAGCTTCGCTACCGGTGAGAAAGTCTCATCGTAGTCAACCCCTTGAACTCGTCGATAACCCTTAGCGACAAGCCGAGCTTTATAGATGGTCACATTACCATCCGCGTCTGTCTTCTTCTTAAAGATCCATTTATTTTCTATGGCTCGCCGTTCAACGGGAAAGTCAGTCAAAGTCCATACTTCGTTTTCATACATGGATCCTATCTCGGATTTCATGGCTTCCAGCCATCTGTCAGAATCCGGGCCCGCCATTGCTTCCTCATAGTCCGAAGGTTCACCGTTGTCTAACAACATGATTTCCAAGACAGGGTTGCCGTACCACTCTGGTGCGGAACGTGTCCTTGTGGACCTTCGAATTTCAGTAGGAGCTTGATTAGAAGTTTCTTGATCATTATCATTAATTTCCTCTCTAGTCGGTGCAGGCACCTCAGAAACGTTTTCTTGAGTTTCGCCGTTTTCCGGTTCAAGAGGCAACACTTCATCAAGTTCTACTTTCCTCCCACTTACTTCTTTCGAGAGAAACTCTTTCTCTAGAAAGGATCCATTCTTGGCAACAAAGATCTTGCCTTCGGATCTGAGGTAGAAGGTATACCCAACAGTTTCTTTTGGGTATCCTATGAAGACGCATTTTTCCGACTTGGGTTCGAGCTTTTCAGGTTGAAGTTTCTTGACATAAGCATCGCATCCCCAAACTTTTAGAAACGACAGCTTAGGTTTCTTCCCAAACCATAATTCATACGGTGTCGTCTCAACGGATTTCGACGGAGCCCTATTTAAAGTGAATGCGGCAGTCTCTAAAGCATAGCCCCAAAAAGATAGCGGTAAGTCTGTAAGAGACATCATAGATCGCACCATATCTAATAGAGTGCGATTACGACGTTCGGACACACCATTACGCTGAGGTGTTCCAGGCGGCGTGAGTTGTGAAACTATTCCACATTTTCTTAAGTGTGTGCCAAATTCATGACTCAAGTATTCTCCTCCACGATCTGATCGTAGAAACTTGATCTTTTCTCACGTTGATTTTCAACCTCACTCTGAAATTCCTTGAACTTTTCAAAGGTCTCAGACTTGTGTTTCATTAAGTAGACATACCCATATCTACTTAAGTCATCAGTGAGGGTGAGAACATAACGATAGCCACCGCGAGCCTCAACACTCATTGGACCGCACACATCGGTATGTATGATTTCCAATAAGTTGGTTGCTCGCTCCATTGTTCCTGAGAACGGAGTCTTGGTCATTTTACCCATGAGGCATGGTTCGCACGTGTCAAATGATTCATAATCAAGAGACTCTAAAAGTCCATCTGCATGGAGCTTCTTCATGCGTTTGACACCTATGTGACCAAGGCGGCAGTGCCACAAATATGTGGGACTATTGTTATCAACTTTAACTCTTTTGGTATTCACACTATGAATATGTGTATCATCACGTACGAGATTCATCAAGAATAAACCATTAACCATCGGAGCATGACCATAAAACATATCTCTCATATAAATAGAACAACCATTATTCTCGGATTTAAATGAGTAGCCATCTCGAATTAAACGAGATCCAGACACAATGTTCATGCTCAAACTTGGCACTAAATAACAATTATTGAGGTTTAAAACTAATCCCGTAGGTAAATGTAGAGGTAGCGTGCCGACGGTGATCACATCGACCTTGGAACCATTCCCGACGCGCATCGTCACCTCGTCCTTCGCCAGTCTCCGTTTATTCCGCAGCTCCTGTTTTGAGTTACAAATGTGAGCAACTGCACCAGTATCAAATACCCAAGAGCTACTACGAGTACTGGTAAGGTACACATCAATTACATGTATATCACATATACCTTTGGTTTTGCTGGCCTTCTTGTCTGCTAAGTATTTGGGGCAGTTCCGCTTCCAGTGACCACTTCCCTTGCAATAAAAACACTCAGTCTTGGGCTTGGGTCCATTCTTTGGCTTCTTCCCGGCAACTTGCTTACCAGGCGCGGCAACTTCCTTGCCGTCCTTCTTGAAGTTCTTTTTACCCTTGCCCTTCTTGAACTTAGTGGTTTTATTCACCATCAACACTTGATGCTCCTTCTTGATTTCTACCTCTACTGATTTCAGCATAGCATATACCTCAGGAATGGTCTTTACCATCCCCTGCATATTGTAGTTCATCACAAAGCTCTTGTAGCTAGGTGGAAGCGACTGGAGGATTCTGTCAATGACCACTTCATCCGGGAGATTAACTTCCAGTTTAGTCAAGCGGTTGTGCAACCCAGACATTTTGAGTATGTGCTCACTGACAGAGCTATTTTCCTCCATCTTACAGCTAAAGAATTTGTTGGAGATCTCATATCTCTCGACCCGAGCATGAGCTTGGAAAACCATTTTCAGCTCTTCGAACATCTCATATGCTCCATGTCTCTCAAAACGCTTTTGGAGCCCCGGCTCTAAGCTGTAAAGCATGCCGCACTGAACGAGGGAGTAATCATCGCATCGCGACTGCCAGGCGTTCATAACGTCTTGTTGCGCAGGGAGAATAGGTGCGTCACCCAGCGGTGCTCGTAGGACATAATCTTTCTTGGCAGCTATGAGGATGATCCTCAGGTTCCGGACCCAGTCCGTATAGTTGCTACCATCGTCTTTCAGCTTGGTTTTCTCTAGGAACGCGTTGAAGTTGAGGACTACATTGGCCATTTGATCTACAAGACATATTGTAAAATTTTAGACTAAGTTCATGATAATAAAGTTCATTTAATCAAATTATTTAATGAACTCCCACTTAGATAGACATCCCTCTTCCAGTTATCTAAGTATTACATGATCCAAGTCAACTAGGCCGTGTCCGATCATCACGTGAGACGGACTAGTCAACATCGGTGAACATCTTCATGTTGATCGTATCTTCTATACGACTCATGCTCGACCTTTCGGTCTTCTGTGTTCCGAGGCCATGTCTGTACATGCTAGGCTCGTCAAGTCAACCTAAGTGTTTTGCGTGTGTAAATCTGTCTTACACCCGTTGTATGTGAACGTTAGAATCTATCACACCTGATCATCACGTGGTGCTTCGAAACAACGAACTGTTGCAACGGTGCACAGTTAGGGTGAACACTTTCTTGAAATTATTATGAGGGATCATCTTATTTACTACCGTCGTTCTAAGTAAACAAGATGCAAAACATGATAAACATCACATGCAATCAAATAATAAACGTGACATGATATGGCCAATATCACATAGCTCCTTTGATCTCCATCTTGGGGCTCCATGATCATCTTGTCACCGTCTTGACACCATGATCTTCATCATCATGATCTTCATCATCGTGTCTCCATGAAGTTGCTCGCCAACTATTACTTCTACTACTATGGCTAACGCGTTTAGCAATAAAGTAAAGTAATTTACATGGCGTTTCTCAATGACACGCAGGTCATACAAAAAATAAAGACAACTCCTATGGCTCCTGCCGGTTGTCATACTCATCGACATGCAAGTCGTGATTCCTATTACAATAGCATGAACATCTCATACATCACATATAGATCATTCATCATTCATCACAACTTTGGCCATATCATATCACAAAGCACTTGCTGCAAAAACAAGTTAGACGTCCTCTAATTGTTGTTGCAAGTTTTACGTGGCTGAATTAGGGTTCTAGCAAGAACGTTTTCTTACCTACGTAAAAGCCACAACGTGATTTGTCAACTTCTATTTACCCTTCATAAGGACCCTTTCATCGAATCCGCTCCAACTAAAGTGGGAGAGACAGACACCCGCCAGCCACCTTTTGCAACTAGTGCATGTTAGTCGGTGGAACCGGTCTCACGTAAGCGTACGTGTAAGGTTGGTCCGGGCCGCTTCATCCCACAATACCGCTGAAGCAAGATAAGACTAGTAGCGGCAAGAAAAGTTGACAACATCTACGCCCACAACAAATTGTGTTCTACTCGCGCAAGAAGAACTACGCATAGACCTAGCTCATGATGCCACTGTTGGGGAACGTTGCAGAAAATTAAAATTTTTCCTACGGTTTCACCAAGATCCATCTATGAGTTCATCTAGCAACGAGTATTGAGATTAGATAGCATCTACATACCACTTTGTAGATCGCAACGGAAGCGTTCGAGTGAACGTGGATGAGGTAGTCGTACTTGCCGTGATCCAATTCACCAATGATCTAGTGCCGAACGGACGGCACCTCCGCGTTCAACACACGTACGGAAAGCGTGACGTCTCCTACTTCTTGATCCAGCAAGGCAAAGGAGAGGTTGGGGAAGAAGGCTCCAGCAGCAGCACGATGGCGTGGTGATGGTGGAACTGCAGTACTCCGGCAGCACTTCGCCGTGCTCAATGGAGGAGGAGGAGGTGTTGGAGAGGGAGAGGGAGGCGCCAGGGCAATGGGTCGTCAGCCCCCCCTCCCCTCCCCCCTTTATATAACCACTAGGGGGGGCTCCGGCCCTAGGAGATGGAATCTCCTAGGGGGGGCGGCGGCCAGGGAAGGGGGGCTTGCCCCCCAAGTAAGGGGGGCGCCCCCTTTAGGGTTTTCCCTCCCCCCAAACCCTAGGCGCATGGGCCCTTGGGGGGGAGGCGCACCAGCCCACTATGGGCTGGTTCCCTCCCTCATACAGCCCACGGGGCCCTCCGGGATAGGTGGCCCCACCCGGTGGACCCCCCGGGACCCTCCGGTGGTCCCGGTACAATACCGATAACCCCGAAACTTGTCTCGATGTCCGTATGATGACTTTCCATATATAAATCTTTACCTCCGGACCATTCCGAATCTCCTCGTGACGTCCGGGATCTCATCCGGGACTCCGAACAACATTCGGGTTACTGCATATACATATCTTCACAAGCCTAGCGTCACCGAACCTTAAGTGTGTAGACCCTACGGGTTCGGGAGACATGCAGACATGACCGAGACGGCTCTCGGGCAATAACCAACAGCGGGATCTGGATACCCATGTTGGCTCCCACATGCTCCATGATGATCTCATCGGATGAACCACGATGTCGAGGATTCGATTAATCCCGTATACGATTCCCTTTGTCAATCAGTATTTTACTTGCCCGAGATTCGATCGTCGGTATCCCAGTACCTCGTTCAATCTCGTTACCGGCAAGTCACTTTTCTCGTACCGTAATGCATGATCCCGTGATCAAACACTTTGATCACCTTGAGCTAATTATGATGATGCATTACCGAGAGGGCCCGGTGATACCTCTCCGTCAAGCGGAGTGACAAATCCCAGTCTCGATCCATGTCAACCCAACAGACACTTTCAGAGATACCCGTAGTATACCTTTATAGTCACCCAGTTACGTTGTGACGTTTGGCACACCCAAAGCACTCCTACGGTATCCGGGAGTTACATGATCTCATGGTCTAAGGAAAGGATACTTGACATTGGAAAACTCTAGCAAACGAACTATGCGATCTTATGCTATGTTTAGGATTGGGTCTTGTCCATCACATCATTCTCCTAATGATGTGATCTCGTTATCGATGACATCCAATGTCCATAGTCAGGAAACCATGACTATCTGTCGATCAACGAGTTAGTCAACTAGAGGCTCACTAGGGACATATTGTTGTCTGTTATTCACACATGTATTACGATTTCTGGATAACACAATTATAGCACGAATAAAGACAATTATCATGAATAAGGAAATATAATAATAATGCTTTTTATTATTGCCTCTAGGGCATATTTCCAACAATACACCAGCTAGCTCAAGCTCTCCAGACGATCCCTTTATCCTGGCCATTTTCGGTCTGGGGGCTCGACATCCTCGGCCCCTTCCCCCGAGCTGTCGGGGGCTTTGACTACTTGTACGTCGCAATCGACAAGTTCACAAAGTGGCCGGAAGTGGAACCAGTGAGGAAGGTCACAGCATAATCAGCCACCAAGTTCTTCAGGTCAATTGTTTGCCGCTTCGGGATCCCCAACAGGATCATCACCGACAACGGTACACAGTTCACGAGCCGCGCCTTCACGCAATACGTACAAGATCTCGGCTCCAAGGTCTGCTTCGCTTCTGTTGCTCACCCCAGGATCAACGGTCAAGCGAAAAGGGCCAATGCCGAAGTACTGCGCGGGCTCAAGACCAGAACTTTCGACAGGCTGCACAAGTGCGGAAGAAACTGGATCGAGGAGCTGCCGGTGACTCTTTGGTCGATCAGAACGACAAATCGAGCCACCGGCCAGACACCATTTGCTCTAGTCTATGGAGCAGAAGCAGTTACCCCCACGGAGCTCGTATACTGGTCACCTCGAGTGCTCGCTTATGATGAGCTTGAGCAAGAGAGGCTGCGTGAAGATGACGCGCTGCTCCTTGAGGAAGATCGTCTTCAGGCTGCTGTGCGAGCCACTCGCTACCAGCAAGCTTTGCATCGCTATCATAGTCGCAAAGTTAGAGCCAGAAGTTTCGAGGAAGGTGACCTTGTTCTTCGGCGCGCTCCGTCCGCCAAGAGACACAACAAGTTGACGCCGAAGTGGGAAGGCCCTTACTGGGTGAGACGAGTCACGAGGCCCGGCGCTGTCCGCCTCGAGACCGAAGATGGCACTCCGGTGAGCAACTCCTGGAATATTGAGCATCTTCGTAAGTTTTACCCGTAAGGCACGGTTGTCGGACCCTGTTCGGCAACCAACCTTTTGTACAAGTCTTGCCGCAGTTGCACGTAATCCTTTGTACAAAGCCAGGCGCAGACCCTGAGCAGCAGTAAATGAAGCGCTGGCGCCCTAAGTTTTAGCATGCATGCTGAGTCGAGTCTCGTCCTTGGTTAGGGTTGATAGTGCCTAACAGTCGCTAACCCCTAGCTTAGAGGTTGAGTCTGCATCCCCTTGTCCTGTCCTTTCGCTTCCTTTGGTTCGCAGGTTTTTGCATATCCTGGCCAGGCCGCTAAAGGACGAAGAAGAGAAGAAGGGCGGACCAGCATCTGGTCCCCGGCAAACCAGTGTTGCCGGGGGGCGGCAAGTACAAGGGTTTGCTCGCGGCAAGCCAGAGTTGCCGGGGTCTGCTATCCCAGATAAGTTTTTGCATCCCTTGTCATGCATTCTCTCATGCACTGTGGAATGCGAAAACTTGTTTCATCCTGAAAGCTACCGTGCTCCCTCGACGACAAGCCCCAGAGCGCGTTCCTGGGGCCCGTCTTGGTAGTAGTCGCGGCGGCAAAGGGGCGAAGCAAGGGGCCCGAACCCACCTTCTCCCTGCCTCCGCCAAGGGCGTGAGAAGGGTCGAGCAGCGCGGGAAGACGGCAGGGCCTGTTGCCGGGCAAAGAAATGTCTATCCTAACGATACAAAGGGTGCGCTCCTTGGCATGGGTTCCACCCACGGGACAGATGGCCCGGCAAACATCCCCTTTTCATTAAAAACATTCCACTCAGGTACAGTTCAGAGAGAATGAAAAACATGAAAGATGGGATTACAAGTTTTAAATGCAACTAAGGCCCGAGGGCTTACAAATTGAAAAAAGATAAGGTGCCCGTAATCCTTTTCCTGTCCCTCTCTTCAGGAGGCAGGGCAAGGAGGCGGAAAGGGCGAAAGGGGCGCCTAGGCGAGCTACGGGCGGCAGAAAACACCAACAGAACGCCCGGAGGGCCGTCCAGGGGCTCCGGAGGCTGGATGATGACGGCGGCGCCGGAAGTGGAGCTCGAAGATGAGGCAGCGGGACGTCAACACAGTGTCGAGGGCATCTAGCCCTCGTACTCCGAGTTGACGGCCTTGCCGCCAGCCCTCTTCCTCTTCCGCAGCCTCGCCACTCCAGCCGCCCAAGAAGACGACCTCGGGGAGTTCAAGCAGTCGGCGACACGGATGATGGGGTCGCCGGTGCCGCACCAGGCCGCGGCCGGCGCCTAGTCGGACCCGTCATCCCGACGACCGCTACCATCGTTGTCGCTGTCGCTCCCCTCCTCGTCACTGTCGCTCGAGGAGGAGCCTTCGCTGTCGAAGGAGCTATCCACGCAGCACCTGGCCCGGGTCCCGAAGTCCCCGAAGGCCTTGACGGAGAGGAGATCGCCCTCCATAAACTTGAAATGGAGGGTGAACCCCTCCGTCAAGCTGTGGTTGCGGGCGAACGTCTTCCACCCTCGACCAAGATACATGACGCCGGGGGCTGGGGACTCGACGTGGACTCGCGCGCCACTGATCCCGCAGCCCCTCATGCGTAGTCTCAACGTCTCGGGTTGCTCCATCTCCATCACGCTTGCGAAGGGCGCCGGGAGACGGAGGCGGCGACGAGGCGCCCGACGCAGCCTGACGAAGAACTCATATGGGTCGTCCCCGATATGGACCGCCGTGAGAAGAGGAGCCGCTGGCGGAGGCGAGGCCGGCGCGTCGCCCCGTCCTCCTCGCCCCCGAGCGCCTCGTCCTAGTCCACGACCTCGTCCACGACCTCGCCCCCTCCCCCTTCCCCCTGCGGCTGGCTCCACCACCGCGGGCGCAAGGGGAGGAGGGGCGCGTTGCCTGGCGGCAACCCTCGCCGCCACCGATGAAGGACCAGGATTCCCTTTCTCCATGGCGACTGGAGAGAGGGGATCAGGAGATGAAGAGAGGAAGAGATGGAGGAGTGTGGGTTCCCGTCACCCCCTCTTGCTCTTTATAAAGGAGCAGGGTGGGGACTCGACCGCCCCGCTCAGCCAATCAAGGCGCAGGGAGGCCAGGCGACCGGGACCGGCCTGCTGCCTCGACCCGCGACGGCCCGGTTTCCTGCCTCCACTGTCAGCAACTCCAGGTGCATGGAGGCCGCGTGGCTGACGTGCAGGACCGAGATGACGGGTGAGGCGACCTCCCCCACCCCGTGATCATGGGGTGCGGACGCCTCGGAGACCGTGCCTCGACCCCGTCCAGCGAAGGAGCCACGCCTCCACGCCTCCCTCCACTTATGAAGATGGCACGAACCGTCCCCATTTATTGCGACGTGACGCATGCCTGCAGGGCTCGGCCCCGCGCACGCCACCCACGTCACGCATGCCTCTCCCCACGATGCCGCGTTCGACGCATACCGTTCGGAGAGGGTGTGGCATACGAAGAAAAAGATGCAGCGTGACCCAGGCCGCGCGTGCCCGTGCACTGTTTTGGGCCTGGCCCAACAGCGCTCGGCACCGTGTATGGCCCAGGCCCGGGGGCTCCTATCGGTGTACTAAAGTAGGGGTACCTTAGTACCCCGAACTTGTGCATGGGCAGTCGTAGCACCCCGCGGCAAGGCTTGCCAGGTGATCGCCAAGACCCTCCATGGTCCCCTTTCGGGCCATTCAAGAACAAAGTATTTGAGCCAAGGCCCCGGCAAGAGGAGCTTGCCGGGAAGGCCACCCGAAGGGAGCAAGGCCCCGGCAAGAGGAGCTTGCCGGGACTGCCGCTCGAAACACAAGACCACGACAAGAGAAGCTTTCCGGGAAGGCCAACCACGGCACGACAAGGACCTTGCCTCGGCGCGTCCCGCGCTCCGGCAAGGCCCGGTGAGCGACAAGGTCCCGGGCGCGACAAGACATCCGCCGCGGCAAGGTGCTTGCCGCGACAAGTGACCACCTCGTGCCTGCGCTCCAGCTCACCCACCAACGTGTCGCTCTGGGGGCATTCCAGGCGCACGTGGCGGGAGGCTGTGTAGCCAGGGGCATGCGGTGGCGAAGCGAAGCTGACAGAGTAGCCACCGTGGCAAACGGTGGCGCTCCTGACGGTCCTATTCCTGCATCGTCTGGGCGATGCGGACGGGCATTTAATGCCCTTGTCCCCCGCCGTCAGAGTTAGGTATGATAGCACTGTACAGCCACTGTGCAGGCAGCTGTACCCACTACAGCATTCTCCCATTTTTGCCCCCACCTGCGCTGCCACCAGTGGGTAACCCCTTGAGCATATAAAAGGAGGCCCCATGCGCATGTAGAGGGGAGGACACCCATTTTTACGCTCGGTCTCGCCAGCGGCTCGGGTGTACTGTAGCACCGCGCACCTCCGAGCAAGAACACAATACAAACCACAAAGCAGCAGTAGGGTTTTACGCATCCGTGCGGCCCGAAGCTGGGTAAACCCCTTGTGTGCGTCGCCTCGATCTGCTCTTCGTGCGACCTCCCCCCCCCGCGAACCAGTAAGGGGCTCGGTCCCCATAGGTGTTCGAGGAAGCCGATTTCCCCCGACAGCTATGTAGCCCCTGGTCTCTGTTTTTGGCATTTAATTTGCCAGCCTGCTTGAACACCCAACAATCCCTGTTGGTGTGATTGGCTGGATTTTCGGGGGTGCCATGTATCTGGCACGAGCGGTCAAGTATTCGGTCCAAACTGGACGGGCCCGGATCTAGAATGGCTTTTTCCGCTAACCGGGTTTAGAGCCTGTAAATCCGGCATTAACTGTCGTATCCTCAGCATTGTCGCCGTTAATGCGGCGCTTGTGCTTGTTGCGACGCGACCTGGCACTGTTGTCCTTGGTATTCAAATTACCTGGGCTCTTGGTTATGTTATTGCTACGAGCCAACTAGCTGTCTTCTCCCACGCAAAAGCGGGTCATGAGTGTCGTGAGGGCTGCCATAGATTTCGGCTTTTCCTGTCCAAGGTGCCGGGTAAGCCACTCATCGTGGATATTATGCATGAAGGCCGCTAGGGCCTCTGCGTCCGGACAGTCGACGATTTGATTTTTCTTGGTTAGGAACCGTGTCCGGAATTGCCTGGCCGATTCCTCTGGCTGCTGAATTATGTGGCTTAGGTCATCGGCATCTGGTGGTCGCACATAAGTGCCTTGGAAGTTGTCGAGGAATGCAGCTTCCAGGTCCTCCCAACAACCAATTGATTCTGGTGGCAAGCTGTTACGCCAATGCCGAGCTGGTCCTTTAAGCTTGAGTGGGAGGTATTTGATGGCGTGTAAGTCATCACCGCGGGCCATGTGGATATGGAGGAGATAATCCTCGATCCATACCGCAGGATCTATTGTGCCATCATATGATTCGATGTTTACGGGTTTGAAACCCTCTAGGATTTGATGATCCATTACTTCATCTGTGAAGCATAGTGGGTGTGCGGCACCTCTGTATTGGGCTATATCACGACGTAGCTCAAACGAGCTTTGTCTACTGTGTTCGGCTCGGCCGGATTACTGTATCCGGCGTGACGATTACCGTCTCGTGCCGTGGGGCGCCCACGCGATCCGTAGATCGACCTTGTTTGCTTCGCCTTGTCCTCCAATATATCTCGCAGGTCTGGCGCATTTACCCGTGCCTTGGTATTTTTAAAGCGGCGCTGGGGTGCGGCTTGAGTGGAGGGCCGAGAGGCCTCTCTGTCGTGGTCACGAGGTGGCTAGTTGGTCGCATCATGCGCTGGTGATGTGGGTGCTTCCTCCTCTAATCGGGGTAGCAATCTGCGCTTTGGGTAGCTTTTGGAGGGGCGTTCGAGTTCATACTCTTCGGCCGCAAGGACTTTCGTCCATTTGTTGGCTAGCAAGTCCTGATCAGCTCTAAGCTGCAACTGTTTTTTCTTGAGGCTGCTTGCCGTGGCTATAAGCCTGCATTTGAAGCGCTCTTGTTCGACGGGATCCTCAGGCACGACAAATTCGTCGTCGTCGAGGCTTGCCTCGTCTTCGGAGGGAGGCATGTAATTATCGTCCTCGACCTCTCTGTCTGCCGCTCTCTCATGAGGGCTGGCTTCTCCATCCTCCTATGTTGAGTTTTGCTGGAGGGGGTTTTCTTCGGCACTGTCCGGAGTGTTATTATCTCCCGTGCCGGAATCACCGTTTTTGCTTTGGCGGGATTTAGAGCGGTGCCCTGACGCCGGCGCTTAGGCTGTTTCTTGGAGGGGTCATCCTCCGCTGTTCCATCGCCATCGCCCTCTTTTGGGGTGTCCACCATGTATATGTCATATGACGAGGTGGCTTTCCAGTGCCCTATAGGCGCTGGTTCCTGATCGTCTCCTGCATCGGCGTCCATACCGTCGATGTCTTCGGAGTCGTATTCGAGTATGTCGGTTAAATCATCGACAGTGGCTACAAAGTCGGTGGTGGGTGGGTTTTGAATTTCTTCATCATCCGCATCCCAACCTTGCTGACCGTAGTCCGGCCAGGGCTCTCCTGATAAAGAGAGGGACTTTAGTGAATTCAGAATATCGCCGAAGGGCGAGTGCTAAAAGATGTCCGCGGTGGTGAATTCCATAATCGGCGCCCAATCGGATTCGATCGGCAGGGGCGCGGGGGGCTCGGAGTCCGGAGAGGAGTCCGACACCTTGGAGTCATGGGCTTCGCAAGGGACAAAGCTGGTGTTCGGCTCGATCGCCGTAGAGATTTCAGCCTCCGAGGTGGCGTCCAACCACCCGTCCTCGATCGGTGCAATTGGCTCCGAACTAAGGGGCGGAGCTGATGCGGGCGCGACATCCAGGACACTATTCGGCGGCAGAGCTAGATCATGCCCTTCATGACAGTGCGGCGCACTCGGCTGTGGCTCGAATCCTTCGAAGATCAAGTCCCCGCGGATGTCAGCCGTGTAGTCCAGACTTCCGAATCTGACCTGATGGCCAGGGGCGTAGCTTTCAGTCTGCTCCAGATGGCCAAGCGAATTGGCCCGCAGTGCAAAGCCGCCGAATACGAAGATCTGTCCGGGGAGAAAAGTCTCACCTTGGACCGCATCGCTGCTGATGATCGGAGGAGCCATCGGGCCTAAAAGTTACGACACAAAGGAACTCTCAACGAAAGCACCAATGTCGGTGTGAAAACCGGCGGATCTCGGGTAGGGGGTCCCGAACTGTGCGTCTAGGCAGATGGTAACAAGACACAAGGGACACGATGTTTTTACCCAGGTTCGGGCCCTCTCGATGGAGGTAAAACCCTACTCCTGCTTGATTAATATTGATGATATGGGTAGTACAAGAGTAGATCTACCACGAGATCAAGGAGGCTAAACCCTAGAAGCTAGCCTATGGTATGATTTGTTGTTCTTGTTGTGTCCTACGGACTAAAACTCTCCGGTTTATATAGACACCGGAGAGGGCTAGGGTTACGCAGAGTCGGTTACAATGGTAGGAGATCTACATATCCGTATCGCCAAGCTTGCCTTCCACGCCAAGGAAAGTCCCTTCCGGACACGGGACGAAGTCTTCAATCTTGTATCTTCATAGTCCAGGAGTCCGACCGAAGGTATAGTCCGGCTATTTGAACACCCCCTAATCCAGGACTCCCTCAGTAGTCACCTGACAGCCATTAACTGTTGTTGTGGGTGTAATTAACTAAATTCTGTGGTAGATAGTGTGGTAGAACAAACACTGTTGAATCTAAATTCTGTTGGATCTAGTGTGGTTGAATCTAAATTCTGTTGTTGTTCTGTTGCTGTTGAATTCCGTGGTTAATTAACTGAATTAACTGAATTCTGTTGCTGTTGAATTCTATGGTGAACATGCTGTTACTGTTGCCAGACTGCTGACAACAATTAACATGGCATGTATACAGCAATCATGTTGTTGTTGCTGTGTAATTAGCTGAACGTAACTGATGGGTGCTGTTGATGTTGATGTTCTTCTTCTACTCATTGCCCCTTTGCCAAGATATAGTAGGAGCAAATTGAGGCCATTGCCATTTATAGTAGTATTCCTAATTGAGGCCCTGGCAAACACATGTAGTAATTATTCTACTGTTTTGAAGTGCTTGTTTCCTATTTCTATCCAGTCCTGTTGTTTAATTTACAATGCTGCTTTTCAGAGAAGTGAGATGGCTGGCTTGGAAGGTTTCGAGTTCTTCGAGATCGTAATTGAGAAATCTTGCAGTAGGCAGGTATATTTATCATCACTCATTTCTTTATCATCACTCTGCTCTCTAGTGCTTGATTGCCACAATTAACCACTACTTGACCCTCGCTGCAGAGGCTGCCTGACAAGTTTGCGAAGATGCTCGCCGGCCGTGAGCCCCACAAAGTGAAGCTGCGGGAGGCCGGCAGCGGGCTTCGCAGGCTGTGGGACATGTCGGTGGTGTTTGATGGTGAAGGCCACATGTACCTAGGGCCCGACTGGGAGCATTTCGCCCGCGCCCATGAGCTATAGCTCGGGTACTTCCTTGTCTTCCGCTACGACGGCGACGCCATGTTCACCGTGAAGATGTTCGACAACACCATGTGCCGCATGTACTACCAGCACGACGACGATGCCAGTAAGCTCTCTGCCTCTCTTCTTCCTGTCATTTTGGCTTCCTCTACCTGCACGACGACAACACCATGTTCACACTTTGTTGCATTTGGCCAGGTGTGTCACTCCAAACAATTTTGATTTGGTTTTTATCAAAATATTTATTTGATTTAAAGGAGGCTATTTAAATTTTTTCTTAAAACCTCTCCTTCTCAAAACTTTTATGACAAATATTTTTGGTGCTCTTCTCAACCTTGATTTTTGGTCTTGAGAGCTTTTCATTTTGTCTTGACTCTACACAAATTTGTTTTTTGAAAGTTCTTGAAAGTTCCTTCTATTAGAAAGAAACCCTCGGAATTATGGGTTAATTCCTTTCCCATCCAAAAATTTCCTCTTTTGCCATGTCACATTTTTACATTGCCTTCCAAAACCCATCCCTGCCTTGGATCAAGTCAAGACTCCCACCTCCAGCAAGTTTGAGACCATTTTTGATTTTTATTCTATTTATTTTACCCTCAAAACTATTTCTGTGAATTATTTTGGACCTAGGTGACTTACAAAGGAACTACAAGTTTCCTTTTGAGATTTTGTCCCAAATAAACTCCTCTGACTACTCCTTAGTACCTCCAACCTAGATCCATCAAGATCCACTTGTCCTTAGTTCAAAATTTTCAAAAATTGCCCACTGCAAGTTTGGACCAGATTTGCCATTTTTGGTGAAATTCATACTCTTTCTTCTCCTAAAATTCTGAGATAAATCAGGCAGCCCCCAGGTGCATTGAAAGGTCACCTCACCAAAGGTCATCTCCAGGAAAATTTTCCACATGCCAAAAACATTTCATCGAACACCTGGCGTGCACTATTTCTGTCAGAGTTCAGTGTCAAGTTTCTGTTAGCGGTGTCGTTTTCTTCAGAGCCTTGGCGTCGATCTCACCAGTGCGCACGTTGGCACCTTACACACTTCTCCTCCTCCTTATCCAAAGTGCTGCAAGGTCGCTTGGCCGGGCGCGGGCGTCGGTGGTGACATGTCTCGCCTGCGCCGGCGTCTTCAGCGGTGGCAGAGCCACCCGTGGCGGCCAACAGGGGCCGGCCCTGCCTTTCGGCGCCGTCCAGCACCGCCCAAGCCACCAGAGGCCTCCGCGTGGGCATCCCCTCCTCTGCGCATGCTGCGGCACCGTCGCCGTGGCCTGGCAAGCACAGAGCGTGCTCTCTACCGCCGACGGGCCCGTGAAGCGCCGTTCCGTCGAAACCGCGAAGCAGGTCTAATTCAACCAAGGTTAGCGTTTGAGTGGAACCAGTGGACCATCACATTGATGCCCAACCACCTAAACCACCCGTCCGGCCACTGCCTCGCCGTATTCGCCGCCGGAGTTACCCCGTTCTCGGCAGCCGCCTCGGGCCGGCTATAAATAGCCATCCCGAGTTCGCCTTCGACCAGCACCACTCCTCCCACCCCTTTAGAGCCACGCCCAGCCACTGGGAAGACCTCGGGGAGGCCTTCTTCCCCGTCTCCGGCCGCCCCAATCCGCTTCGGGCTACGGCGAGATCAGCTCCGGTGAGAGCAACCCCGCCTCCCATACCTTGTCAGCAACGTCCTAGTGCACCCACACTTCTAACCCACACCCCAATTTGAAGCTTACAGCTTTGTTTGGAGAGAACCAACCTCGCTTCAACCACCGTCCGCCGGAGTTGGGGCCGCCGTCGACGTGGTGATCGCCGACGCTCAACTCCACCACCCACAGGTGCGGAAGAACTCGGTGAACATGTTGGTACCCTCCTTTTCCCCTGCCTCGCCGTGGATCGCCGCCGGCGACCACCACGGCCCTCGGGCGCCAGGCGCTCTGTTTTGAAGATTCAAACCTGACTTGTGGGACCCCCACGTCAGCCTCTATTCTATTTATTCAAACCGTTTTCTGAAAACGCCTTCGGGCAAAATATGTTTCCCCTCTGGACTGGCGTATTCATAACTGAAACGTTTTCTGTTTTTATAATCTAGCCCCTGGAAACTTTCTGTTTCATTACAGAAAGGTCCCTGGACTAAAACTCTTGTAACTTTTTAACAAAAGATGATTTTGACTTGATTCTTTTTCTGTCATCTTTATTTTTCTGTCTAGATTTTTTTCATATTTATTTGAAAATATTTGGTATACTTTTTGTGCATGCACGGTATTTATGTAGTATCCGATTTCCTTTTAATACGTAGATACCAGAGGAGGTAAAGGAGACGCGAACTTTGCCGAGCTAGACTCCGACTTCTCCGAACTAGGCAAGCATGTTTGAACCTTTGATATGATGAGTGTTTTGCATGTTTGATCGAGTAGTTCTTTCTCATGGCATGTTTATACATAAGCCTTAGTAAATGTTATGTTGCATGCAAGGCAAGCTATAGGTGAGCTTCAAAGTTTGATGGGTTCATATGGTTATAAGATAACCTGATCATGTGGTGGCATGATAGGTTGCAGGATGGTATTGTTGAAGCATGCCAGTTTTATGTCAACCGTTAACTCCAGTTTTAACGTGGGTCAAGTCTCGATCCCGTTCGTTTCCCCTTCGTGCTGCCACATGTTTTCTGCAAAGAGTGCGGTTTAGTAAGTTGCAAACCTCTTTCCTTGTACACACCAAACAGAGGGACCGCGATGAGGGTTCCATGGCCGTGGATTAAAGGCGGTCATCCGGTCAGGGGGCATGGGTGTTTCCGGTTGGGACCGAGAGGGGGGCAACCCTTAGAGCGCGCGATATAAATTTGATACCATGCTATTTGAGGCTGTGGCCTCCCCGTCTTAAGGTTTTTCTTGAACATTGCCGAGGGTGATTCCTGGCAGTGGAATGTGGAATGGGTGTGTACTGGTTATACGTGTTTCTTCTAGAACACCGTAAACGGAACTAGTCCTGTTGACTACTGAAATCCATTGGCTGTGGTTAAAGAGTACAAACTATGCAGAGTCAAGACCATTCGATTATCCATGTCCACGAGCAAGGACTTGGATATCATCTCAGTGTCAGTGTCAGTCTCAGTGTCAAATCTCAGTGTCAACCCCATTGACAGTCTCCGCAGAATAAACATGAAACTGAGAGTGGTAAACTCGGTTGAAGGTTATTAATGTGGATGGACTAACCAGCTTATGATTACATGCTGACTATTTCCTTGCGATAATTTAAATTCATGAGCTACTTAAATTCGAATGATAAACTATAAGCCCTTTATGTGATGTCACTCAGACGTCCGACTGTGGCATTATTGTTATTTACTTTTGATATAAGCCCTTTATGTGATGTCGCTCAGACGTCCGACTGTGGCATTATTGTTATTTACTTTTGATATAAGCCCTTTATGTGATGTCGCTCAGACGTCCGACTGTGGCATCATTGTTATTTATTTTCATCATAAGCCCTTTTCGAGATGTCGCTTAGACGTCCGACCGTGGCACGTTCTATCATTTACTTTTCAATATAAGCCCTTTATGTGGCGTCGCTCCGACGCCCGACTGCGGCATGTCAATTTATTTTTACCTTTCGAGGCGTCGCTTCAGACACCCGATCGGTCTTCAGTTATTTTCATTGGGATTTCGGGAGGACTACCGCCTGACTTCCTTTTTAATTATTGTGCAGTGCAAATTTATTCTCGGAATATGCATCACTAATCTGCTAATGTGCATCATGTTTACATTTGTTATATCTTATGTCCGAACTGTCTTGCGAGTACATTCAAAGTACTCACCTGGCTTGTTGATTTTGCCAGATGTTGTCGAAGGCGATCTTACGGATGAAGAGTTCGATAGCGAGTCCGATGCCTAGAGGAGTCCCAGTCAGTCACGTGCGATGTCGGTGTCAAAACCGTCGGATCTCGGGTAGGGGGTCCCGAATTGTGCGTCAAGGTCAGATGGTAACAGGAGACAAGGGACACTTTATTTTACCCAGGTTCGGGCCCTCTCGATGGAGGTAAAACCCTACTCCTGCTAGATTAATATTGATGATATGGCTAGTACAAGAGTAGATCCACCACGAGATCAAGGAGGCTAAACCCTAGAAGCTAGCCTATGGGTATGATGATGATTAATGTTGTTCGTCCTGCGGACTAAAACCCTCCGGTTTATATAGACACCGGATAGGGTTAGGGTTACACAGAGTCGGTTACATTGGTGGGAGATCTTAAATATCCGTACACCTAGCTTGCCTTCCACGCCAAGGAAAGAACCTTCCGGACACGGGACGAAGTCTTCAATCTTGTATCTTCATAGTCCTGGAGTCCGACTGAGGGTATAGTCCGGCTATCCGTACACCCCCTAATCCAGGACTCCCTCAGTAGCCCCTGAACGAGGCTTCAATGACGACGAGTCCGGCGTGCAAATTGTCTTCGGCATTGCAAGGCGGGTTCCTCCTCCAAGTTCTTCAAGAAGATAATAAACACCAAAAAATAGTGTCCGGCTCTGCAAAACAAGTTTCCACGTATTGCCATATAGAGAATAATGCGAACACAAATCTAATCTGCTGACGTATTCCGCAGTGCGTCATAACACTGCGACCAAGCCTTCTGTATGGAGTATTTTTACTGTTTCACCGCGGCACGTTCAACGAGGCGGTTTCCTTGGCACGTCTTGTCGAAGCAGAGGTCGTGTGCCCCCTTTAACGGGATTCTCATTAATACGGACGTGGGTAACCCAGCCGCGCCATTTACCACGGCGCTTGAGCGGCAAGCGAGTTTTATGAGGTAGGTGGGGACGCATAACGGCATCAGCCTATATAAGGGGATAAAGATCCACCTCTTTCACCTATGCCTTCTTCCTCCTCTGCCTATCCATCTCTTGCGCACTCAAGCTCCAACGCCCAAGTCCGCTCTTTCGTCCTCAACCTACTCCAGCGATGTCCGGAGCAGGAGGCAAGTGGATGGCTTCCTCCATCACGGAGGGACAAATTAAAAAGTTTAGGAAGGCCGGATATCTGTCCAAGGACATCCGACACCGGCTTCCTGAGGCGGGGCAGCTCCTTCCTACCCCAAGGCCTGATGAGAGGGTAGTTTTCCTTCCCCATTTCCTCCGCGGACTGGGTTTTCCACTCCACCCTTTTGTCCGGGGGCTCATGTTCTATTACGGCCTGGATTTCCACGATCTGGCCCCGAACTTCGTCCTCAATATCTCGGCGTTTATCGTCGTGTGCGAGGCCTTTCTCCGCATCCGCCCCCACTTCGGTCTCTGGCTTAAGACTTTCAACGTCAAGCCCAAGGTGGTGTCCGGCACCCAGGCGGAGTGCGGAGGAGCTATGGCTGGCTGAATGGCCAACACCATATGGTTCGAGGGCTCCTTTGTGGAGACCTTGAAGGGGTGGCAGGCTGGGTGGTTTTACATCACCAAGCCACGTGACTCGAAATGGGCCGCGGCCCCTGAATTTCGATCCGGACCCCCCACGCGCCTCAAGTCTTGGCAAGAGACGGGCTTATCGTGGGGCAACAAGAGCGAAGTGACCGTACTGCAAACCCGCATCCAGTCCCTGGTGAACAAGCCGACCCGGCATGTCAACATAATCCAGGTTATGCTCGTTCGCCTGATCCTCCCGTGCCAACAACGGGATTTCACTTTGTGGGAATACGACCCGGCGCAACACCGAACCCTTGATAGGCTCTTCGATACGACGTATGAAGACGTCTGGAAGATGCTAACCAAAAGCGCCGAGTGCCCCACATCCGCCTCCGAAGATCGCGGATACAGCTCGCAGCGTGATGCTGGCGAGGTAAGCCATTTATACCTTTTACAGGTTCCTTAAGCTCTTCTTTATAGATTAACTCCATGCGGGATCTAAAAACTCCCTTTGTCTTTGACAGAAGTGGCTGAAGATAGCCGGACCAATTAACTGTCCGGCTCCTCTGCCCGAAGACCAAGCCCCAGCTCTTCTAGAGAAGCTGCTGGCTCCGGCGCCTTACGTGGTGCCGGAAAAGAAGGTCAAGAAGAACAAGACCACCGGGACTCGAAAGAGTGCCCGTAATGTGGTGGTGTCGAGCTCGTCGTCTGACGAGTCCGCGAATCCCTCCTCTCGTGAGAACGAGGAGTAGGAAGAAAGCTCTCCCCCCCAGCGGGGGGAGAGAAGAAGAAGAGGAAGGCCGCCCCGACGGGGCAGGCCGAGGGGTCGAGGAAGGGGAAGACCCCTCCGCCGGACTACTCCAACGACGCTGAAAAGGGCGAAAAGGAGTGGCCGGAAAGGACCAAGCGTCCGGTGAAATCGTAAGTGTTTGCATACCAGAATGACTCCTAGTATCTCTTGATGCACGGCTTTCCCTAACGTCAAACATTATTTGTGCAGCCCGCCCCGAGCCGCACTCGACGATTCGTCGAGCGGCTCCCTGAATTCGTCGGAGATAGACTCGGTCCCTCCCGCGGTCTCCCCCAGCAGGGCAGACGACGCCGAAGCGGCATCCCGCCGAACAGGGCAGAAGGAGGTGGTCCTGGAGGAGCCGCAAGGCAATCCTCAGGACCCCAAGAGTAAAGGGGATGAAACCCCCCAGGGCTCCAAGTCTGGCTTTGTGCCGGACACCGCGCCGGACTCAACCGTCCTGGCTCGCGGTGGGCGAACTCCTTCCAAAAGGAGTAAGCCGTCCGAGCCGGCGACCTCTGTCCAGCCAGAGGCGCCGGATGGTCTGTTGGAGGCGCTTGAAGGCGCCACCATCGACGAGGAGCACCGTACTGTTATGAGTATGGTGGTCCAAAGGGTTCAGTCTGCCAAGAGCGGACTGAATGAAGCTTGCGCTATCCTTCTAACAGGCTTCCAGGTAAGCAAAAAATATGCTCAATTTATTACCGCATAGACAGTAGCCCCTGATGCTCTGTTCGGTGTTCAGAAAGAAAAGCCGAATAGAGGATCTAATAATTTTCGCAGGAGTCTAACCATAAAAAGTCAAATATGCGTATGCAGGCTTCCCTGCTGTCCACCGCCGCACTAACTGCGCAGGTGGAAGTCCTGAAAAAGGACTTCGAGCGGTCCGAGCAAGAGCTCGGCCTTACCAAAAGGCAGCTCGAGGAAAAGGAAGGTAAGATACCCCCTCAATAATAAAATGTGCCTATAGAGAGGCTTGATTGCAAAAAATAACAAGATTGAACTGCCTATTGTAGGGGCCACTACGGAGGTGGCAACCCTAAGGCAGGCGCTTTCTGAGGCCGAGAATAAGACGGCCGAGGAGCGTGCCGAGCGAGAGAAGCTTGGGGTCCAATGCGGCGAGGTGCAGCAGCAGCTGCAAGCTCTCATGAAAAAACATGTGGGTTTGGAACTTGAGGCGAAAACGCAAGCTACCGAACTTGCCTCTGCCCTTGAGACCGCCAAGAGCGCCAAGGCCGAAGCCCAGAGGGCCCTCCAAGAGTTGGAGGATATGAAGAAGATAGCAGCGGGTAAGGCATTCTCAATGCAAAGTAGGAACATAAAAGTAAAATACCTATTACTTACCCGAATCCGGAGTTCTCCAGGGGCGTTCTTCGATCTTCCCTGCAGTGCATCCGCCGCCGCCGCATTCTTCCGGGCCGAAGAGAACAACTCGACGGAGAGTGTGTTCTGGTATCAGTATTCTGAGGCCGGACACCCTGTGCCCTTGAGCGACCAGCTGAAGCAGCTGGCCGAGCTCCACAAGGCGTCCGAACAGGCCATGAAGGGCTTACTAGTTCGGCTGTGGCCTAGAGAGGCCCTGCCTGGGAGCTACTTCGGGCTAGTGCGGCGGCTGGTGGAGGCCTGTCCACGACTGGAGGTCATCAAGCGCTCCGTCTGCATTGAAGGTGCCCGGAGGGCCCTTGCCCATGTAAGGGTACACTGGGGCAAGCTAGTGCGGGACGGGCCGCCATCGGGGAAGGAGCATCGCAAGCCCGAGAACTACTACAAGGAAGTTCTTGCTGGAGCTCGCCTTATAGCGGATGAGTGTGCCAAAGATGTAATATTTCAATGAACTCGCTCGTTTGTATCCTGTGCGCTGAAAACTTGTTCATATGCGCTTTAAGCAATGCTTATTGAATTTAAAATATTATTTTCTGTGCGACCGTTTATCAATAATTGAGAGATGGTGAGTCATCGGCTTCTGCCCCCATGCAACTAGTGTTGGGGTGTTCGGGATAAACCTGAGGGCTCTTGTTCCCATAGTTGGGTCCTTCGAGGGAGGCGCTCAGCACAACGAGCCAGGCAATCAGACTATAATGCTTGAACACTCTCACTTAGCCATAGAACTTTATAATTTTAAATTTCGGTGAAGCCCCTAGTTCGGAAGGCCGAATTCAGGGCACTATCCACGCCTTTAGCCGGACTTAACCAGCTCTCCGCCCGAAGCGACATAAGCCTTTAAGGACTCGAAAAACCTGTCGAACAGCGACCGGTCTCTCGCCTTATCATGACAGTCTGTTTTAGCTTTCTCCACTGAGGTGCTCACCCACATGACCTGGGGCACAATCGTAGTGGTTCTCCTAGTGCTACCTTTGCCGATAGAGCGGAACGTAAGGTACCAAAACATAGGAGCCGGGCAAACCCAACATATGACCAAAATCATGACTCGGAGCCGATGCATATAGTGCTATAAGTTCGGGGTGCCACACTTGGGAAAGTGTGCGGACCTCTCACGACCAGATAAAAGGGTAATAAAGCCCCTGGCGTGGTTTGCCGTACCATGGTGTACGGGTGCCATCATGTTATGAAATAAACATATATATATATATATATATATATATATATATATATATATATATATATATATATATATATATATATATATATATATATATATATATATATATATTAAAAGATGATAATGCAAAAAATATGCAAAAGCTATGCATTGTTTATAAGAAGGTTGTTTATTAAAGCCGAACGATACAAGTAGTGCAATAAGCAGAAGATATTTTAGACTATTTGACATTTCCTAACCAGGCGCAGGCCGTGGAGTTTAGAAACAGATATATTGCTCGAAATAGAGACCACCTGAGAGTTCCATAATGCGGCGTTGTGTTGTCTGCTTTCCTGGATCTTGCATCGTTTGTGCGGCAGCGAAGCTGAACAGTTTTTATAGAATCCTGAAAGGAAAAAAGGAAAACATTTGGCAGCCCCTAGTACGTTTGACGCCGTACTGTAGGTATGCCAGGAATATGCCCCTCCCACTGTGCCCATGGAATTTTAAGGGCGTAATTGTGTACTCTAGGTACTAGCTCTGCTATGTAGCGATGGCCAAGGTTGGGGCCGTATTGCTACGCTTGCTCCGAACGCGCCAGTTGGTCTTGCTGCAGATTACTCCGGGCGCGCTTTGCATTGTCCGGCTTTTTAGCGGCCGGACTGGAGAGTTGCCTTAACAGGCTGCTTTGTACCTCCGCTGCGAGGGCCGCCGTGTGCTCCTCCGTACGGATGGAGCGTTCGGTGTTTCCGCTGACCGTGATTACACCTGGCATCTTGAGCTTGAGATATGCGTAGTGCGGCACCGCATTGAATTTAGCGAATGCGGTTCGTCCGAGCAGGGCGTGATAGCCACTGCGGAACGGGACTATGTCGAAGATTAACTCTTCGCTTCGGAAGTTATCCGGAGATCCGAAGACCACATAAAGTGTTATGGAGCCTATACAGTTGGCCTCTACACCTGGGATGACACCTTTAAAGGTTGTCCTTGTGGCCTTGATCCTTGATGGATCTATGCCCATTTTCCGCACTGTATCCTGGTAAAGCAGGTTCAGGCTGCTGCCACCGTCCATGAGGACTCTTGTAAGGTGAAATCCGTCAACTATTGGGTCAAGAACCAATGCGGCGAAACTGCCGTGACAGATGCTGGTGGGGTGGTCCCTTCGATCGAAGGTGATCGGGCAAGAGGACCATGGGTTGAACTTGGGGGCGACTGGCTCCATCGCGTATACGTCCCGTAGCGCACGCTTCCTCTCCCTTTTGGGAATATGGGTCGCATATATCATGTTCACCATCCGCACTTGTGGGGGAAACCCCTTCTGTCCTTTGTTGTTCGGTGGCCTGGGCTCCTCCTCGTCGTCGCTGTCTAGCCCCTTGTCTTTGTGTTCGGTTCTTAACTTTCCTGCCTGCTTGAACACCCAACAATCCCTGTTGGTGTGATTGGCTGGCCTTTCGGGGGTGCCGTGAATCTGGCACGAGCGGTCGACTATTCGGTCCAAACTGGACGTGCCCTGGGTATTCTTTTTGAATGGCTTTTTCCGCTGACCGGATTTATGGCCTCTGAATCCGGCATTTACTGCCGTATCTTCATTGCTGTCGCTGCTGATGCGGCGTTTCTGTTTAGTCCGGCGTGATCTGCCACCTTTGTCCCTGGTATCTGTATTACCTTTTTTTTCGGTAAGTTATTGCTACGAGATAGCCAGCTATCTTCCCCCGCGCAAAAGCGGGTCATGAGTGTCGTGAGGTTTGCCATGGATTTTGGCTTTTCCTTTACCAGGTGCCGGGCAAGCCATTCGTCATGGATGTTATGCTTGAAGGCTGCTAGGGCCTCTGCATCCGGACAATCGACTATCTGATTTTTCTTTGTTAGGAACCGTGTCCAGAATTGCCTGGCCGATTCTTCTGGCTGCTGGATTATGTGGCTTAGGTCGTCGGCGTCCGGTGGCCGCACATAGGTCCCCTGGAAGTTATCGAGGAATGCGGCCTCCAGGTCTTCCCATGAGCCGATCGAATCTGCAGGGAGGCTGTTAAGCCAATGCCGGGCCGGCCCCTTAAGCTTAAGGGGTAAATACTTAATGGCGTGCAAATTATCGCCACGCGCCATGTGGATGTGGAGGAGATAGTCCTCAATCCATACTGCCGGATCTGTCGTACCATCGTATGACTCGATGTTGACGGGTTTGAAACCCTCCGGGATTATGTGTTCCATTACTTCATCTGTGAAGCATAGCGGGTGTGCGGTGCCTCTGTACTGGGCTATGTCACGACGCAGTTCGGAGGAGCTGTGCCTGTTGTGTTCGGCCCGACCGGATTTATTGTGTCCGGAGTGAAAGCTATCACGTGCCGTCAGGCGTCCGCGCGATCTGTAGATCGATCTTGTTTGCCTTGTTTTGTCCTCCAGGACGTCTCGCAGGTCTGGTTCGTGTTCCCGTGCCTTGGTAAAGCGGCGGCGGGGCATGGCTTGTTTGATTGTTCGGCAGATTTCTCTGTCGCGGCCACGAGGTGGCCGATCTGCCATGGCTTGCGCTTCCTCCTCTGATTGGGGTAGCGGCCTGCGCTTAGGATAACGTTTGGAGGGGCGTCCGAGTTCATGCTCTTCGGCCGCAAGGACTTCGGTCCATCTGTCAGCTAGCAAATCTTTATCAGCTCTAAGTTGTTGCTGCTTTTTCTTTAGACTGTTCGCCCTGGCCAAAAGCCTGCGCTGAAAGCGCTCTTGTTCGGCGGGGTCTGATGGTACGACGAATTCATCGTCGCCGAGGCTTGCCTCGTCTTCGGAGGGAGGCATGTAGTTATCATCCTCGACCTCTTGCTCTGCCGCTTCCTCGTGAGGGCGGTCTTCTCCATCTTCCTGCGCCGAAACTTGCTGGTTTTGGTGTTCTTCGGCACTGTTCGGGGTAGCATTATCTCCCGTGCCGGAATCACCGTTTCTGTTGTGGTGGGATTTAGAGCGGCGCCGCTGGCGCCGTCGTTTTGGAGGCTTTTTTGAAGTGCCATCCTCTGTTGTTCCATCGTCATCTCCATCTTTTGGAGCATCCACCATGTATATGTCATATGACGAGGTGGCAGTCCAGTGCCCTGCAGGTGCTGGCTCTTGCTCGTCTCCCCCTTCGTCGTCCATACCATCGAAGTCTTCGGAGCCGAAGTCAAGCATGTCGGTTAAATCGTCGACAGTGGCTATTAAGTGGGTGGTGGGCGGGCTTTGAATTTCTTCGTCGTCCGAATCCCAACCTCGCAGGCCATAGTTCGGCCTGGGCTCCCCTGTCAAAGAGATAGACTTGAGAGAATTCAGTATGTCACCAAAAGGTGAATGCTGAAAGATATCCGCGGCGGTGAACTCCATTACAGGCGCCCAATCTGATTCGATCGGCAGGGGCGAGGGAGTTTTGGAGCTCGGAGAAGAGTCCCGCTCCTCGGAGTCATGGGCCACGCGGAGTGCGGGGCTGGCGTTCGGCTCGATCGCCATTGAGATCGCAGCCCCTGAGGTGACGTTCAACCATTCATCCTCAACGAACGCAATGGGCTCCGAATCGAGGATCGGGGCCGGAGCGTATGCGGACTCCAGGACACTGTTCGGGGGCAGAGCTATATCATGTCCCTCTAGATAGTGCAGCGCGCTTGGCTGCGGCTCGAATCCGTCGAAGATCAAGTCTCCGCGGATATTTGCCGTGTAGTTTAAGCTTCCAAACCTGACTTGATGGCCAGGGGCGTAGCTTTCGATCTGCTTCAGATGGCCAAGGGAGTTGGCCCGCAGAGCGAAGCCGCCGAAGATGAAGATCTGTCCCGGGAGAAAAGTCTCACCCTGAACCTCATCATTGCTGATGATCAAAGGAGCCATCGGACCCGAAGGCGACGACACAGAGGAACTCTCAATGAAAGCACCAATGTCGGTGTCAAAACCGGCGGATCTCGGGTAGGGGGTCCCGAACTGTGCGTCAAGGTCAGATGGTAACAGGAGACTAGGGACACTTTATTTTACCCAGGTTCGGGCCCTCTCGATGGAGGTAAAACCCTACTCCTGCTAGATTAATATTGATGATATGGGTAGTACAAGAGTAGATCCACCACGAGATCAAGGAGGCTAAACCCTAGAAGCTATCCTATGGGTATGATGATGATTAATGTTGTTCGTCCTACGGACTAAAACCCTCCGGTTTATATAGACACCGGATAGGGTTAGGGTTACACAGAGTCGGTTACATTGGTATGAGATCTTGAATATCCGCACACCTAGCTTGCCTTCCACGCCAAGGAAAGAACCTTCCAGACACGGGACGAAGTCTTCAATCTTGTATCTTCATAGTCCTGGAGTCCGGCTGAGGGTATAGTCCGGCTATCCGTACACACCCTAATCCAGGACTCCCTCATGCGACCCTGGAGTTGTTCACTTGTATTATATACGCTTCCGTTACCCAAATAAAATCATCGAGCCTCACTCAGATGCTTGCTGAGCTGCAAGATTTCAGAGTCATATCGCCCACTTCAATGCGACATACCCACCACCACCTTTTATCACGAGTCAGTAGTTATGCCACCATAACCCTGTGTCATATCCGCCTTTATGTATAATATCGGCGTGCTTGTAATAAATTGTTGAGCATCCTCAGCTCAACCTTGTATAATATTTAGTACTGCTGGATTTCTGTATCAAGGTTTTGTCTACTAGTAAGAAGGATTCTTTTGTACTGGTCAACACAAGGGTTGGCTTCTCAATAAATGTTTATTGGAAAGGCAGTCCCAACAAACTTGGTATCAGAGCCAGGCTGACTGTTGGAAGCCACTAGGCGCGGTCGCTAATCGGTTATTAGCATATCTAGTGATATTTTTATGTTATTCATCATAAATTTATGATTTTACTATTTGAGATTTTGTCTACTATTGTAGATGGCGAGCAACGATTGTGAGTCTTAGGTGTTCGCCAATGTTCCTGAGGGGTTTATCAAGCTCCTCATCTCCATCGCCAAGATCGCGATCGGGCCATCAGTTTGTCCGGAGTTCACACTCTACCGGCACAAGATTAGCGACAATTTGTCTATGTACCAGGCCGCAATTCAGTTCAAGGGAGGACGCTCCGAGTTCTGCCACTTCCGATTTGTCGGGAGGGCCATGCCTACGAAGAGGCATGCCATGCAGATGGCTGCCCGTGAGGCAATAGCCTGCCTCCGGGATGTTCTTCCTTCAATGAAGACTCGTCGCTGCCGCTACCTCCCATGCCACGTGCCATACACTTGTCACTATGCATTCGCTTGCCCTAGGGGAGAAAGAGATGAGGCTATTGAAATGCTTGTTGAGTACCTCAAGGCGCTTGAGGTAGCTTTCGACAACCTCGTGGACGACTTTGTAGCTGCTCGTATGGATTCCATCCATGGCTGCTCCGCCAACAGCAGGGAGCTCCTCCATATGGCACCACCACTGACATTCATCTCGTCCTTAGCATCCTATACACCTGCCATATTAGCCATCGCTCGCCGCCTGCCTACCACTGAGGAGTTTGACCAGGTCATTGCTCCTACTCCAGTCAGAGCTGCACCACCTGCCACACCCGCGCTAGCTCCGCAACCCAGTACTTCGCGCCTGGAGCTTATTAGTGAGGAGGAGGTTGAGTCTCCAGCACCACTGGGTCTTACCCTCGGTAGACCGAAGGAAGTTTTCACCATCTCCAACTGAGTACGCCTAGCAGCCGTGTGTTGTACCTGCTTGTATGATATGTTTATATGTACATAGGTTTGGTGAGAAGTAGTTTGTGCGCGCATCATGTAGGATCTCGGAGAAGTGCACTAGCCTAAATAACATGTCAAGATTATGTACGCACATCCTGAGTGATGTATTGTATAATTACGGCTTGCGCGTAAGATATGTACTGAGCGGTCCTTCTCCATGCGCAATCAAGTGTTTTCTTGAAAAATGTTGGAGTTCTTTAAATTTCTGCCTTTTTAAAATTATTTATTTATGCCACTCATTTTTTTCTCATGAGATTTGCAAAAATACCCCAGAGTGGAATATGCCTCGTCCCTCGACTCGTTCCATGCCAAGTCCGCCGGAAGAAAATTATGGTACCCAGACAAGTAACAATTTC
Organism: Aegilops umbellulata; assembly: GCA_032464435.1. Taxonomy (NCBI): domain Eukaryota; kingdom Viridiplantae; phylum Streptophyta; class Magnoliopsida; order Poales; family Poaceae; genus Aegilops; species Aegilops umbellulata. The sequence continues at coordinate 350,169,537 of CP136056.1, forward strand.
ACATAGGGACAGTCAAGTCAGCAAGGCAGTGAAACAGCATTTTCTCAAGTATGCCGCCTTTATGAGCAAAGCCAGCAGCAGCATCAAGAAATGATGAACCATGTTATCAATATGGGAAACCACCATGAACCATATCTGCAGCACTCCAAATTGTCTGAATTACAGAAGACGCGTCCCCCAACGTTCTCTCACACTGATAAACCTCTTGTGGCCGATGATTGGCTTCGAGACATTGAAAGGAAGTTAATTATTGCACAATGTTCAGACCGTGAGAAGGTACTTTATGCACCTCACTACCTCACGGAAGCAGCCGCATCATGGTGGGAGAATTTCCTACACATGCACCCCAATGAAAACAATATCACCTGGGAGGATTTTAAGGAAGGATTTCATGGAGCGCACATTCCCAAAAGCATTATGAAGATCAAGAAAAGGGAATTTGATGACCTCAAGCAGAGAAGCATGATGGTGACTGAGTACAATGGTCAGTTTACTCTATAATCTCGTTATGCCAATGAAGAGCACATGCCGAAAAACAAAAAGGTGGAAAAATTTCTAGACGGTCTGGCACCAACACTTAAATGCCAGCTGGTCGTACACACCTTCCCGGATTTCAAAACACTTGTGGACAAGGCCATTACATTGGAAAATGAGCGCTACAGCTTGGAGGAATTTCGCAAGCGAAAAAGGGACAAGAGTACTCATGCTCGCAACAACCGGAACAAGACTGACCCTCCGAACATTGGAGCGAACAGACTCACAACCAATGTTTCACGTCCAAACAAAAAATTTCACGCAAGGGACAAGGATTTTACATATCGCCCAGGTGTTACTTTCTACGCTTGTGGAGAGGAAGGACACTATGCTAAATAGTGCCCAAAGCCAAGAAACTCGGTCCCAAAGCCAAACAACAATGGAAACAATTCAGCACCCAAGTGTAACAACTTCAACCCCAATAACAATCACAAGAAGGGTCACCTGAACCATGTGACCAAGGAGGAAGCACAGAATGCCCCGGATATCGTGCTCGGTACGTTCCCTGTCAACACAATACCTGCCACGGTTTTGTTTGATTCTGGAGCTTCTCACTCGTTCATTTCGAAGAGTTTTGCTTTGCAGCATGATTTTTCGATGCTTCCTTTGGAAAAATCCATGATCACTCAGAGTTACTGCCAAGGTGTGGTTATTGAGTTTGGAAGACTAAAGTTTCAAGAAAATCTCATTGTATTGGAGAATAAAGGGCTGGATGTTATTCTAGGAATGGATTGGTTAACCACCAACAAGGGATTTATCGACTGCTTCAACCGGACGGTAATTCTCACTCATCACCACGGGAAGACAATAAGAGTCGCAGCTCAAGAAAGACCAAGATCACAACAACCAAAGTTGAACAAAGTGGACATTTCAGATCTAAGGAAAGTTCCAGTGGTATGTGAGTTCCCTGACGTATTTCCCGAAGAACTACCAGGCATGCCACCAGACCGGGAAATAGAGTTCAGCATTGAACTAGCACCTGGAACCACCCCCATTTACAAGAAACCCTATAGGATGGCACCCTCCGAGTTGGTAGAATTAAAGAAGCAAATAAAAGAATTACTGGAAAAAGGATTTATACGAGCCAGTTCCTCACCTTGGGGTTCACCAGTATTATTTGCCAAGAAAAAGGATGGGACACTGAGATTATGCATAGATTATCGAGCACTCAACATGGTCACCATCAAAAACAAATATCCGATGCCGCAGATAAATGACTTATTTGAGCAGCTTGCACAAGCTAAAGTTTTCTCAAAGATTTATTTAAGATCAGGATATCATCAATTAAAAGTACGGACAGAGGATATCCCTAAGACAGCATTCACATCTAGATACGGATTATATGAGTTTACAGTAATGCCGTTTGGACTCACAAATGCCCCCGCATATTTTGTCCATATCATGAACAAGGTGTTTATGAAATTTATGGACAAATTTGTTGTGGTATTCATTGATGATATTCTAGTATACTCGAAGACACCAGAAGAGCATGCAGAACATCTCAGGATTGTACTGGGAGAATTAAGGAAGCACCAATTATACGCCAAATTCAGCAAATGTGAATTTTGGTTAAGACAGGTTGGTTTTCTAGGCCACGTGTTGACCCAAGAAGGTGTTGCCGTGGACCCAGAAAAAGACAAGGCCGTGCTTGGCTGGAAACCACCAGCCAACGTAACAGATGTCCGCAGTTTTCTGGGAATGGCTGGGTACTACCGAAGGTTTATTGAGGGGTTCTCCACCATAGCAAAACCAATGACACAGTTATTCAAGAAGGATAAGAAATTTGTATGGACTGAAGCATGCGAGAAAAGTTTCCAAGAACTCAAGAAAAAATTAACAACAACACCAGACAACTTCGAGAGCATCCCGGAAAGGCCTTGGATGCGTGCTGATGCAAGAAGGCAAGGTAGTCACATACGCTTCCAGACAACTTCGAAAGCATGAAGAACATTATCCCACTCATGACTTAGAATTGGCAGCAGTCATTCATGCACTCAAAGAGTAGAGACACTTTTTGCTTGGGAATCGTTGTGAAATATATACAGACCACAAAAGTCTCAAATATATTTTCACACAACCAGAGCTCAATTTACGGCAACAACGCTGGTTGGAATTAGTAAAAGATTATGATGTTGGCATCCACTACCATCCAGGAAAAGCAAATGTAGTGGCAGATGCTCTCAGTCGAAACCCCAGCTCGGGAAACGACAATCCACATAACTTGAGACCTGAATTTCAACAGTAATTCGCCAAACTCAACTTGGTAATGGTCACAGAAGGCACTGTGTCAAATTTGGAAATACAACCCACCCTTGTGGAGAAGATTAAGAAAGCTCAGCATGGACACCCCAGCATCGAAGGCATAAAAAGAAAAGTGAGTATGGGCAGAGCCTCAGAATTCATCGTAGACGATGAGGGAATATTGTGGTAAGGAGATAGGCTCTGTGTGCCAAATATAGAGGACCTCAAACAGCAAATTTTAGCTGAAGGCCACACCGCTCCATATTCAATCCACCCTGGAGGAACCAAAATGTATAAGGACATTCAGGAAATATTTTGGTGGCACGGTATGAAGAGGGATTTAGCCACATTCATTGCATGTTGCGATTCTTGTCAACGCATAAAAGCCCAGCACCAAAAACCAGCCGGATTACTGCAGCCAAACAGGATACCTGAGTGGAAATGGGACGAAATTGGGATGGATTTTAACTACCTCGGTCACAACACGGAAATGATGCCATGTGGGTCATCACCGATAGATTAACCAAGGTGGCACATTTCATCCCAGTGAAAACAACCCACACCACTCAGAAGCTTGCCAAGCTTTATCTCTCCCGTATAGTTTGTCTGCATGGAGTTCCAAAGACTATAATATCCGACAGAGGCACTCAATTCGTCTCGAAATTCTGGGATCATTTACAACAGGCTCTGGGAACTCAACTAGCATTCAGTACAACCTACCACCCCCAGACTGATGGACAAACTGAACGCGTGAACCAAATTCTAGAGGACATGCTGAGAGCATGTGTCCTCACCTATGGAACCAGTTGGGAAGAAAGCTTGCCATATGCCGAGTTCGCATACAACAACAGTTACCAATCCAGCCTACAAATGGCACCTTTTGAAGCCTTGTACGGGCGGAGGAGTCGTACTCCGTTAAATTGGTCAGAAACAGGAGACAACCGTATCTTCAGCCCAGACATGCTCAAGGAAGCTGAAGAGAAAGTTAGACTCATCAGGGACCGACTCAAGACAGCTCAAAGTCGACAAAAGAGTTATTACAATCAGAAACATCGTGAAGTCAGCTTTGAACCCGGTGATTATGTGTATTTACGAGTATCTCCTATGAGGGGCCTGCAACGGTTCAAGGTTGAAGGAAAGCTAGCACCAAGATTTTATTGAACCCTTCTGTGTGGTCGCACGGAGAGGCACAGTAGCCTACCAGCTAGAACTACCCAAAGAGCTGTCAGACGTCCTCGACGTATTCCACGTCTCACAGTTGAGGAAATGCGTAAGCAACCCAGAGAAGCAAGTGTCACATGAGAACATTGACGTGCAACCAGACCTCACCTACAGGGAACGTCCAATAAAGATATTAGAGGAGTCTGAAAGGAGGACCCGTCAGAAAACAATTAAGTTCTTCAAGGTTCAGTGGAGCAATCACACCAAGGATGAAGCGACATGGGAAAGAGAGGACTCTCTCCGGGCAGAATACCCACACCTATTCGAGGATCAGCTGAAATCTCGGGGACAAGATTTTTCCTAAGGGGGTAGGTGTTGTGACACTCCAAAAAATTTTGATTTTGTTTTTATAAAAATCTTTATTTGATTTGAAGGAGGCTATTTAAATTTTTTCTTAAAACCTCTCCTTCTCAAAACTTCTATGACAAATATTTTTGGTGCTCTTCTCAACCTTGATTTTTGGTCTTGAGAGCTTTTAATTTTGTCTTGAGTCTACACAAATTTATTTTTTGAAAGTTCTTGAAAGTTCCTTCTATTAAAAAGAAACCCTACAGATTATGGGTTTATTCCTTTCCCATCCAAAAACTTCCTCTTTTGCCATGTCACATTTTGACATTGCCTTCCAAAACCCATCCCTGCCTTGGATCAAGTCAAGACTCCCACCTCCAGCAAGTTTCAGACCATTTTTTATTTTTATTCTATTTATTTTACCCTCAAAACTATTTGTGTGAATTATTTTGGACCTAGGTGACTTACAAAGGAACTACAAGTTTCCTTTTGTGATTTGGTCCCAAACAAACTCCTCTGACTAGTCCTTAGTACCTCCAACCTAGATCCATCAAGATCCACTTGTCCCCAGTTTAAAAATTTAAAAATTTGCCACTCCAAGTTTGGACCAGATTTGCCATTTTTGGTGAAATTCATACGCTTTCTTCTCCTAAAATTCTGAGATAAATCAGGCAGCCCCCAGGTACATTGAAAGGTCACCTCACCAAAGGTCATCTCCAGAAAAATTTTCCACATGCCAAAAACATTTCATCGAACACCTGGCGTGCACTGTTTCTGTCAGAATTCAGAAAGTTCAGAGTTCAGTGTCAAGTTTCTGTTAGCGGCGTCGTTTTGTTCAGAGCCTCGGCGTCGATCTCACTAGTGCGCACATTGGCACCTTACACACTGCTCCTCCTCCTTATCCAGAGCGCCGCAAGGTCGTTTGGCCGGGCGCGGGCGTCGGTGGTGACGTGTCTCGCCTGCGCCGGCGTCTTCAGCGGTGGCAGAGCCACCCGTGGCAGCCAACAGGGGCTGGCCCTGCCTTTCGGCGCCGTCCAGCACCGCCCAAGCCACCAGAGGCCTCCGCGTGGCCATCCCCTCCTCTGCGCACGCTGCGGCACCGTCGCCGTGGCCTGGCAAGCACAGAGCATGCTCTCTGCCGCCCACGGGCCCGCGAAGCGCCGTTCCGTCGAAACTGCAAAGCAGGTCTAATTCAACCGAGGTTAGCGTTTGAGTGGACCCAATGGACCATCACATTGATGCCCAACCACCTAAACCACCCGTCCGGCCACTGCCTCGCCGTAATCGCCGCCAGAGTTACCCTGTTCTTGGCAACCGCCTCGGGCCGGCTACAAATAGCCATCCCGAGCTCGCCTTCGACCAGCACCACTCCTGCCACCCCTTCAGAGCCACGCCCAGCCATTGGGAAGACCTCGGGCAGGCCTTTTTCCCGACTCCGGCCGCCCCAATCCGCTTCGGGCTACGGCGAGATCAGCTCCGGTGAGAGCAACCCCGCCTCCCATACATTCTCAGCAACCTCCTAGTGCACCCACACTTCTAACCCACGCCCCAATTTGAAGCTTGCAGCTCTGTTTGGAGAGAACCAACCTCGCCCGAACCACCGTCCGCCGGAGTTGGGGCCGCCGTCGACGTGGTGCTCGCCGACGCTCAACTCCACCACCCACAGGTGCGGAAGAACTCGGTGAACACGTTGGTACCCTCCTTTTCCCCTGCCTCGCCGTGGATCGCCGCCGGCGACCACCGCGGCCCTCGGGCGCCAGGCGCTCTGTTTTCAAGATTCAAATCTGACGTGTGGGACCCCCACGTCAGCCTCTATTCTATTTATTCAAACCGTTTTATGAAAACGCCTTCGGGCAAAATACGTTTCCCCTCTGGACTGGCGTATTCATAACTGAAACGTTTTCTGTTTTTATAATCTAGCCCCTGGAAACTTTCTGTTTGATTACAAAAAGCTCCCTGGACTAAAACTCTTGTAACTTTTTAACAAAAGATGATTTTGAATTGATTCTTTTTCTGTCATCTTTATTTTTCTGTCTAGTTTTTTGTCATATTTATTTGAAAATATTTGGGATACTTTTTGTGCATGCATGGTATTTATGTAGTATCCGATTTCCTTTTAATACGTAGATACAGGAGGAGGTAAAGGAGACGCGAACTTCGCCGAGCTAGACTCTGACTTCTCCGAACTAGGCAAGCATGTTTGAACCTTTGATATGATGAGTGTTTTGCATGTTTGTTCGAGTAGTTCTTTCTCATGGCATGTTTATACATAAGCATTAGTAAATGTTATGTTGCATGCAAGGCAAGCTATAGGTGAGCTTCGAAGTTTGATGGGTTCATATGGTGATAAGATAACCTGATCATGTGGTGGCATGATAGGTTGCAGGCTGGTATTGTTGAAGCATGCCAGTTTTATGTCAACCGTTAACTCTAGTTTTAATGTGGGTCAAGTATCGATCCTGTTCGTTTCCCTTTCGTGCTGCCACATGTTTTCTGCAAAGAGTGCGGTTTAGTAAGTTGCAAACCTCTTTCCTTGTACACACCAAACAGAGGGACCGTGATGAGGGTTCCATGGCCCTGGATTAAAGCCCGTCATCCGGTCAGGGGGCATGGGTGTTTCCGGTTGGGACCGAGAGGGGGGCACCCCTTAGAGCGCGCGATATAAATTTGATCCCATGCTATTCGAGGTTGTGGCCTCCCCGTCTTAAGGTTTTTCTTGAACGTTGCCGAGGGTGATTCCTGGCAGCGGATTGTGGAATGGGTGTGTACTGGTTAGACGTGTTTCTTCTAAAACACCGTAAACGGAACTAGTCCTTGTGACTACTGAAATCCGTTGGCTGTGGTTAAAGAGTACAAACTCTGCAGAGTCAAGACCATTCGATTATCCATGTCCACGAGCAAGGACTTGGATATCATCTCAGTGTCAGTGTCAGTCTCAGTGTCAAATCTCAGTGTCAACCCCATTGACAGTCTACAGAGAATAAACATGAAACTGAGAGTGGTAAACTCGGTTGAAGGTTATTAATGTGGATGGACTAACCAGCTTATGATTACATGCTGACTATTTCCTTGCGATAATTTAAATTCATGAGCTACTTAAATTCGAATGATAAACTATAAGCCCTTTATGTGATGTCACTCAGACGTCCGACTGTGGCATTATTGTTATTTACTTTTGATATAAGCCCTTTATGTGATGTCGCTCAGACGTCCGACTGTGGCATTATTGTTATTTACTTTTGATATAAGCCCTTTATGTGATGTCGCTCAGACGTCCGACTGTGGCATCATTGTTATTTATTTTCATCATAAGCCCTTTTCGAGATGTCGCTTAGACGTCCGACCGTGGCACGTTCTATCATTTACTTTTCAATATAAGCCCTTTATGTGGCGTCGCTCCGACGCCCGACTGCGGCATGTCAATTTATTTTTACCTTTCGAGGCGTCGCTTCAGACACCCGATCGGTCTTCAGTTATTTTCATTGGGATTTCGGGAGGACTACCGCCTGACTTCCTTTTTAATTATTGTGCAGTGCAAATTTATTCTCGGAATATGCATCACTAATCTGCTCATGTGCATCATGTTTACATTTGTTATATCTTATGTCCGAACTGTCTTGCGAGTACATTCAAAGTACTCACCTGGCTTGTTGATTTGGGCAGATGTTGACGAAGGCGATCTTATGGATGAAGAGTTCGATAGCGAGTCCGATGCCTAGAGGAGTCCTAGTCAGTCACGTGTGACCTTGGAGTTGTTGGCTTGTATTATATACGCTTCCTTTACCCGAATAAAATCATCGAGCCTCACTCAGATGCTTGATGAGCTGCAAGATTTCAGAGTCATATCGCCCACTTCATTGCGACATACCCACCACCACCTTTATCACGAGTCAGTAGTTATGCCACCATAACCCTGTGTCATATCCGCCTTTATGTATAATATCGGCGTGCTTGTAATAAATTGTTGAGCATCCTCAGCTCAACCTTGTATAATATTTAGTACTGCTGGATTTCTGTATCAAGGTTTTGTCTACCAGTAAGAAGGATTCTTCTGTACTGGTCAATACAAGGGTCGGCTTTTCAATAAATGTTTTATTGGAAAGGCGGTCCCAACACCAGGCAATGGGAGCAGCAGCGGGGATGACGACGAGCAGAGCGGGGATGATGAGGAGCAGCCTATTCTGGCTGACGACGACCATGCTATGGTGGTGGCGGACGACGACCTTGCAATGGTAGTGGCGGACGACGACCTCACGATGGTGGTGGCGGACGATGACCTCGCGATGGTGGTGGCGCCTGCAATCCCACAGCTTGGCGACAGGACCATGCCAATTGTGGTAGAAGAGTACATCCGCGTCGGGATTCTCCACTCTGAGCGCATCAGGTTGATGAAGGAGAAGGAGTGAAGATGTTAAGAAAATGAAGTGGCAATGTCAAGCATGTTAGGTTTAAGTTTGTTAGTGTAATCTGAACATGTCAATGTTAAGTATGTCAGGTTTAATTTTGTGCATGCTCATGGATGTTGTATGACAGTGTCATCTAAACATGTCAATTTCTTAACAATGAATATTCAGTTTGGTAATTGATGGCAATTGAAATTTTTTATGCATGCTCATGGATGAAAGACAAAATTATGGGTTTTTGTGCATGCTCATGTATGAAACAATATAAGTTTCATTTTTTGAATGCTAAAAACATGACTCTAACCTAGCCACGGACGACCGCCGTGACGAAATCCGCCGGTTTTTGAAAACACCATAAAAATTCTAAAAAATTGAAAAATGGGAGACCTCCGCATCACATCACCAAATGTGGCCTACCAAATAGAAAAAATACAAAACTTGCAATACCGGCGTTTTTGTCAGGACCCCGATCCTAAGCCACATCGATCCAGCATGTAACACATCATATCACTTTGCGGCCTCACGCACGGTACTCCCACGGGTGCCACCTTACCTGGCCCGGGACCGTTTGCGCCTTTTGGCTCACGTATGTGATAGTGTCGCTAGCATCCATATGACAGAGAACCCGGGCCGACATGGCTAGTCGTGAACCCAAAGCGGCGCTAACCTATGAGGACAGGCATACATCAATCACATCGAGCATGTCGGTCATCAACGTGTGAATCCGGGCTGTAGCACTGGGCTAACAGGACTCCGGTAACCCGGGCTGTAGCAGGCTAGGCAGGACTCCGGATGTCACCGCGTGACATTTCCCCGAAGGGACAGACACAGGAACGAAGTGAATCACATGCCGGCCAGTCAAGTGTTCCGAGCAGTAGTGCTGGGCTAGCAGGACTCCGGTGAACCGGGCTGTAGCGGACTACTATCGCTCAGGAAGCACTAGACTACATTTCCCCATAAGAGAGGCTGCCAAGGATAAACAACTAGATAGTCGGATCCCACACATAGCAAGCATTTCAATCATACACACAATATGCTCGATATGTGTAGATACAACATGGCATCACAACAAGACTCTACGACTCAAGTATTTATTCATTAGGCTCCGAGGAGCGAGATATTACAAACATGGGTCTCATGACCCAACATTCAGAGCATACAAGTCAAACACATGCGGAAGCTTAACATGTCTGAGTACAGACATCTACAAATGAAAAAGGCTGAGAAGCCTGACTATCTACCAGATCCTGCCGAGGGCACAAGATCGTAGCTGAGGTATCAAGCTAAACGTCGAAGTCCACACGGAACTACTAGCGAGACTGACGTCTCTCTGCAAAAACATAAAATAGGCAAACGTGAGTACAAATGTACCCAGCAAGACTTACATCAGATCTAACTACATATGCATCAGTATCAAAAGGGGGTAGTGGAGTTTAACTGCAGCAAGCCAGCTTTGACTCGGTGGCTAACCTGAACTACGACTGCAAGCGACTCTTTTGGAGTGGCGCACACGAGTCCACATATTCACCATCCAATACACCACTATGGATCCACTTCCGTCTCCCTACGAGAAGGCCATCCATAGCACTCACGCTTATCTTGCGTATTTTAGAGTATCCACTTTCACTTGTCTATGAACTATTATAGGCAACCCAGAAGTCCATTACCGCGGACACGGCTATTCGAATAGATGATGTTAACCCTGCAGGGGCGTACTTCTTCACACACGCTCTCACCACTTACCGCCGTTTACACGACATGTACTCGACAACCTTCAAGCGGAAGCCCAGCGAGGGTGTCGGCCACGGCCTACCTAAACACTCAAGTCTCTAGTCCAGGTTTATCGCCTATTCGGGTTCCATCCGCAGGGAGTCCGGCCGAGGTTTCCACTAACGGCCCCGAACGATGTGTACAGGGTCCGAGACACCAAACGGGCGCCCGACTGCCCGGCCACGTGCCTACCGCAACACAGCCCACCCCTACGGTCAGCGCTGCGTGCGGCCCCCAGCATACTACAAACACAAGAAACTACTTTGCAACTCCTGGACAGAGGACAAGGGTGATCAAGAAGCCGAGAGAGTCAATTAAGGATCCCAATGTGTGGTAGTAACTGTTTCATGGATCACAAACACAGAACTCAGTTCCTGAGGACAGCTTCAATGAGACAACCCACCATGTACTCCTACATGGCCTCTCACCAATACCTTTATCAAATCGTGTTCACCCACTTATCTCACACACAGTAGGACATGTTCATCACCATTCCAATTCATTCCCGATGAATCAGACCCGACTCAACTCTAAGCAGTAGCAGGCATGACAAACAAACATGAATGAGTAGGCACATCAGGGCTCAAACAACTCCTACTCATGCTAGTGGGTTTCATCTAATTACTGTGGCAATGACAGGTCATGCAAAGGATAAAGGGGTTCAACTACCGCAGCAAGTAACAGTTGAATCGTTGTTGTCTTAATGCAGTAAAAGAGAGCAGGAGCGAGAGAGTGGGATTGTATCGGAATGAACAAGGGGGTTTTGCTTGCCTGGCACTTCTGAAGATAATATAGTTCTTCAACAGTGTCATCGATCTCGTCGTCGAAACATCGTCTACTGAGAGGGGACAGTTACCGGCAAACAAGGAAGAAACACAATAAATGCAATGCAACAATATGATGCATGATCATGACATGGCAATATGATGTGTTTTGACTAATGCATACTAGGACACGTTGATTTGAACCCATTTGAATCAAAGATTCAAATGTAGCTCATGTATATGGTCATAATGGTGCATTATCTTGTTTCACCTAAACAGCAAGGTTAAAGTGTTCTAACATGCATGGAAATGGTACATATGGATAGATTGGATTTTTCTGATCATTTTTCATATATAATTTGTTTGATTTGGAGTTACGGTTGAATTTCCATGAATTTTAGAAGTTTAGATCATTTTTTGAATTTTCCTGTACAAAAATAAATCCAGTAATTAATTTACTGCATCAGCATGACGTCAGTGTGACGTCAGCAGGGTCAACGGCGTGGTCCAGGTCAAACCTGGACGGTGGGTCCCGCGTGTCAGTGTGACAACTAATTAACAGGGTTAAGTTAATACTAACTAGACTGTTAGTGGGGGCCTGGGCCCACATATCAGTGGCTTAGGGTTAGTTTAGTGAGGGGATTAGCACTAACAGGGTAATTAGCACTAACTAACACCTAATTAATCCAGTTATGGCCGGCCCCACATGTCAGGACTCGGGTGGGGTCCAGCCGGGGTCAAAGTGGGTCAATCCCACCGACGTTGAGCCGCCGGCGAGAACGAACGCGGCGGAGGGCCTCGGGATTCCTCCTCCGGTGACCAAATCAACGGCGGAGCACGTCTACGTGATGCGGGAAGTGAGCCGCATCGAGTGGTGGTGGTGATTGGCCTCGGGGTCGCCGGAAACGTCGCCGGCGACGACCTTGGCGGCTGCCGGAGCTCGGGCGAGGTCGGGGTTGGCGCTAGGGGGCACAGCAGGCCGAAAGGGTGGGTGCTACGGACTCCTATGAGTACGGTGAAGACGATGGCGTGCTCGGAATCGAGCCATCGTGGCTGTGGCCACGACGGCGACGTGCAGTGGCGGCGGCGGGTGCGGCCGAGCTCGGTGTGGTCGTTGTGGTGCGCAAGGAGGCAAACAGAGAGGGGGAGAAGGGGCAGGACCTCACAGCAGGGTCGGAGAGGGAGTCAGTGAGCTCGGGGACGTCCTTGACGGCGCGAATCGACGACGACGGGCCCGGGTGCCCGAGGTTGAAGATGACCGCGATGGCGGCGTTGCTGGCCTCCCGGGGTCGCGTGCTTTGGCTTGCGGCTCTACGGCGTCGAGGTGGAGCTCGTCGCATATTCGGAAGGGCATGGGGAGGTCGGTGGACGCGGCGGTGCTCGTCGGCGCACTCCGGCGCGCTCGGGGGGGAGAGGGAGAGAGAGCCAGAGGAAGGGAGAGGCACGGGAGAGAGTGAGAGGGGCCAGGGGCTGCGTGGCGTCGCCTGGTGCATCGAGGAGGAGCCAGGCAGGCTCGGAGGGAGGAGGTGGAGGCCTCGGACGCGCTGGCGTCGACACGCCTCTGCCTACTGGCAGAGGTTGAAGACGACCGCTTCGCCCTGGTGGGCTGGGCCTTAGCTACAGCGCTGGGCCAGCTGGGCTGCCAGGTGAGCGCCAAGTAAGTTCTCTCTCTTTCTCTGGTTTCTCTATTTTAATTTCTGTTTTCTATTATTCTGTAAATTTAGGGCTTTGTTAAAAATGCCAGGGCATTACCAAAAATCATCAAACTAATCATGGCTACTGTTTAGAATATATCCCACAGTAAACATGTTAGTTTATGATTATTTGAGCATTTAAAATATTTTATATCTTTTAAATGCCCAAATGCAAATACAATATGAATTAACCCAGAGCCCATATGTCATGCAAAAATGTGCATCACCTCTGGTTACTATTTCCAGCATTTTCCATAAACGATGAACATTTTTGAAAGCCATTTGGATTTACTGAAAATATTTTAGTTGAACCTAGTTGGATTCCTTAATGCTAGGGTTTAAACAACCCCCATTTCAAATTTCTTTGAAATTTAAACATGATGATATGGTGATCATGCAAGGACAAGCAAAGGCTAAACTGGGGTTGTGACAGTTTTCTTGAAAAAGTGTTCTAAAAACGACCTACCATGAACGAAGATTCATGGCTTTCAAGCCAAACTAGTAATAATATGGCCGCATATGTTGAATAGTTTCTGATAATATGCCCAAATTTGGCACATGCCTCCGTCTTGTGATGGCAAACAATGTTGCCAAACCGAGGTTCCAACTTGTTTACCAAAAAAACGTTTTTCATTTTTTGAATGCTAAAGACATGCGTTTTTCGTGAAGCGGCTACAAGGAGGGTCACTCCAAACGGCGCCATCCCATGTCTATCTCAAAGTAGACCCTATTTTACTGACGGTCGCCAAAAAGCATGCATTTCCGACCCTCGTAGCTGCTCCTGGCAATTCAGACCACCTTCGGCCGATTCAGCTGGAACCAGCTGGAATTTGAACTGCGAGTCCTCCATAGCTTGCCCGTTATTTTCACTAAAAATGCTTTTTACCTTCATAGGTAGGCATTTCATCACAGAATCGACAACAGATTTGCATGGCTCAAACCTTAGCCACAGACGGCCGCCACGACGAAATCGGCCGGTTTCTGAAAACACCGTAAAAAAATCAAAAAAATCAAAAAATGGGAGACCTCCGTGTCACATCATCAAATGTGGCCTACCAACTAGCAAAAATACTAAACTTGCAATACCGTGGTTTTCTTGAAAAAGTGTTCTAAAAAACGACCTACCATGAACGAAGAATCATGGCTTTCAAGCCAAACTAGTAATGATATGGCCGCATATGTTGAATAGTTTATGATAATATGCCCAAATTTGGCGCATGCCTCCGTCTTGTGATGGCAAACAATGTTGCCAAAGCGAGGTTCCAACTTGTTTAACAAAAAAAATCATTTTTCATTTTTTGAATGCTAAAGACATGCGTTTTTTGTGAAGCGGCTACAAGGAGGGTCACCCAAAATGGCGCCAGTCCACATCTATCTCAAAGTAGACCCTATTTTACGGACGGTCACCAAAAAGCATGCATTTCCGACCCTCGTAGCTACTCCCGGCAATTCAGACCACCTTCAGCCGATTCAGCTGGAACCGGCTGGAATTTGAACTGCGGGTCCTCCATAGCTTGCCCGTTATTTTCACTAAAAATGATTTTTACCTTCACAGGTAGGCATTTCATCACAGAATCGACAACAGATTTGCACGGCTCAAACCCTAGCCATAGACGGCCGCCGCGACGAAATCGGATGGTTTTTGAAAACACCGTAAAAAAATCAAAAAAATCAAAAAAATGGGAGACCTCCGCGTCACATCATCAAATCTGGCCTACCAACTAGCAAAAATACTAAACTTGCAATACTGGCGTTTTCTTGAAAAAGTGTTCTAAAAAACGACCTACCATGAACGAAGATTCATGGCTTTCAAGCCAAACTAAAAATGATATGGCCGCATATGTTGAATAGTTTCTGATAATATGCCCAAATTTGGCGCATGCCTCCGTCTTGTGATGGCAAACAAGGTTGCCAAAGCGAGGTTCCAACTTGTTTAACAAAAAAACCGTTTTTCATTTTTTGAATGCTAAAGACATGCGTTTTTCGTGAAGCGGCTACAAGGAGGGTCACCCCAAACGGCGCCATTCTATGTTTATCTCAAAGTAGACCCTATTTTATGGAGAGTCGCCAAAAAGCATGCATTTCTGACCCTCGTAGCTGCTCCTGGCAATTCAGACCACCTTCGGCCGATTCAGCTGGAACCGGCTGGAATTTGAACTGCGGGTCCTCCATAGCTTGCCCGTTATTTTCACTAAAAATGCTTTTTACCTTCACAGGTAGGCATTTCATCACAGAATCGACAATAGATTTGCACGGCTCAAACCTTAGCCACAGACGGCCGCCGCGATGAAATCGGCCGGTTTTTGAAAACAGCGTAAAAAATTCAAAAAAATCAAAATGGGAGACCTCCGTGTCACATCACCAAATGTGGCCTACCAACTAGCAAAAATACTAAACTTGCAATACCGGGGTTTTCTTGAAAAAGTGTTCTAAAAAACGACCTACCATGAACGAAGATTCATGGCTTTCAAGCCAAACTAGTAATGATATGGCCGCATATGTTGAATAGTTTCTGATAATATGCCCAAATTTGGCGCATGCCTCCGTCTTGTGATGTCAAACAATGTTGCCAAAGCGAGGTTCCAACTTGTTTAAGAAAAAAACCGTTTTTCATTTTTTGAATGCTAAAGACATGCGTTTTTCGTGAAGCGGCTACAAGGAGGATCAACCCAAACGGCGCCATTCCATGTCTATATCAAAGTAGACCCTATTTTATGGATGGTCGCCAAAAAGCATGCATTTCCGACCCTCGTAGCTACTCCCGGCAATTCAGACCACCTTCCGCCGATTCAGCTGGAACCGGCTGGAATTTGAACTGCGGGTCCTCCATAGCTTGCCCGTTATTTTCACTGAAAATGATTTTTACCTTCACAGGTAGGCATTTCATCACAGAATCGACAGCAGATTTGCACGGCTCAAACCCTAGCCATAGACGGCCGCCGCGACAAAATCGGCCGGTTTTTTAAAACACCGTAGAAAAATCAAAAAAATCAAAAAAAATGGGAGACCTCCGCATCGCATCATCAAATGTGGCCTACCAACTAGCAAAAATACTAAACTTGCAATACCGGCGTTTTCTTGAAAAAGTGTTCTAAAAACGACCTACCATGAACGAAGATTCATGGCTTTCAAGCCAAACTAGTAATGATATGGCCGCATATGTTGAATAGTTTCTGATAATATGCCCAAATTTGGCGCATGCCTCCGTCTTGTGATGGCAAACAATGTTGCCAAAGCGAGGTTCCAACTTGTTTAACAAAAGAAACCGTTTTTTCATTTTTTGAATGCTAAAGACATGCATTTTTCGTGAAGCGGCTACAAGGAGGGTCACCCCAAACGGCGGCATTCCATGTCTATCTTAAAGTAGACCCTATTTTATGGACGGTCGCCAAAAAGCATGCATTTCCGACCCTCGTAGCTGCTCCTGGCAATTTAGACCACCTTCGGCCGATTCAGCTGGAACCGGCTGGAATTTGAACTGCAGGTCCTCCATAGCTTGCCCGTTATTTTCACTAAAAATGCTTTTTACCTTCACAGGTAGGCATTTCATCACAGAATCGACAACAGATTTGCACGGCTCAAACCCTAGCCACGGACGGCCGCCGCGACGAAATCGGGCGGTTTTTGAAAACACCGTAAAAAATAATAAAAAAACAAAAAAATGGGAGACCTCTGCGTCACATCATCAAATGTGGCCTACCAACTAGCAAAAATACTAAACTTGCAATACTAACTTTTTCTTGAGCTACTCGGTATGATTTTAACCATGATTTCTACAACATTTACAAAAAAACCTATTTTTTTACCCCAAGCCCAAAAGAATTTCCCTCCCACACCAAATTTTTCCCTCCACCAAAATTTCCCTCCACTCCCTGCACTCCCTCTCCCACTACCAGGCGGGACCCACCACTCCCTCTCCCACTAACACGCGGGATCCCATCCCCTCCCTTCCCAAAATTTCCCCTCCCCATTCCCCATTCCGCAACCCTAGCGCCGCCTCGGACACGTCGCCCCGCTCCGCGCCCCTGCTCCGCGCCATCCCGCCCCGCCGCCCCGCTCCCTCCCCCGCTCCCCGCCGCCCCGCCGCGCTGCCCTACATCGCCCGCATCGACTACTTCGACGATGACGGCGACTACATCGACGACAACGGCGGCTACATCGACGACGACGGCGGCTACATCGACTACATCAACGACGATGGTGGCTACATCAACGATGACGCGATCGACGACGACCACCGCTACATCATCAACATCATCTCCCCCTAGGTACTTCTCCCCTTGATCCATCTCCCCTCCTCTGGTGGATCCATCTCCCCTCTGGTCGATCCCCCTCATGGGTTAGGATCTCCTGATGTTCATGGGGTTAGGGTTAGGGTTCATGGGGTCAGGGTTAGGGTTCATGGGGTTCATGGGGTTAGGGTTAGGACCTCCTGGTGGTTCATTTGATCCGCTTCATGGTTTAGGGTTCATGTTGGAGAGGAAGTGCATGATTTTAGGGGATGGGGATGGATGAGGAAGTGGATGATTTTAGGGGATGAGGCTGTGGATGATGTCTGGTTCATGGTGCTTGTATCAGTATGTGCTTGTATCAGTATGTGGTAGCATAGATGGTGAATTAGGGTTTCCAACAGCACTACTTGCTTGTATCAGTAGCACTTGTAAAAGAAGCTACTTGCTTGCTTGTTTGTATCAACAGTACTTGCTTGCTTGTTGCCCTTCAATTTCCTTCCTTGCTTGCTTGTTACTGTCAGTAGCACTATGCTTGTTTCTATCAGTAGCACTTTCCATGCTTGCTTGCTGGTATTAGTAGCACTTATGCACTTTGCTTGCTTGCAACTAGGGTAAGTATGAACATGTACTTGATTGCTTGTAGCACTTTGCTATCAGTAGCACTACTGGGGTTTGTAGCAGTGTTCTTCTTTCATGATATGTGCATGAAGCTTGTGTTCTTCTTTCCAGTGAACACGAGAATGCTTAGTACTTATTGTGGTATTGGAATTCCTGGTGTGTCAAGGCAGTATGACTAGTTTTAATATATACTAGTTTTAATATGATACATGAAGGTTGATTCTAATTGTCGAAATGTCTTAACTTGTGTGTCTTCTAGTTTGTAGCCATTTTTGGTGTGTAGAGGCAGCATAATATTAGTCGAGAATAATTTTTTCATCTGCTTATGTACTTCTGCAAGTACTGTTGTTTCATGCTTTACCAGTGGCAACATCTAGTTGTTTTGAAGGTCCTCATGATATACTCATCTAGCTTGCTGTCAGACATGTGTACATGACACCAATTCACTAGTTCATGTTGCTTGCTTGCTAACATACATGTTGCTTGCTAGCATACATGCTTAATTAGGGTTTCCATCAGCAGTACTTGCTTGTATCAGTAGCACATGTAGAAGAAGCTACTTGCTTGCTTATTAATTAGGGTTTGTATCAATAGTACTTGCTTGCTTCTCTTCAATTTCCTTCATTGCTTGCTTGTTTCTATCAGTAGCACTTTCCTTGCTTGCTTGTTTAGTGTACATATATTTCCAGTGTACATGCATGCTTGTTTACTGCACTTACATGTTTGCTTAATTAATAACACTACATCACTGTATGTGCATGATGGTCCAAATCTTTTCCTTTATTGATACAAGTGGATCATTTTACTTTATCCATGTTATATCTGATTGTTGTTTATTCTATTTTGTAAGAACCACCTCAAGATCATCCATGGAAAGGATGACAAGGTCAAGCATGAGGCCAACCGTTGGTATGCAACTTGCTCCTTGTGGTTATACTGTCAGTTTCATAAAATCTGTGTCTTAATATGCTAAGTGAAATGTATTGCTGCAATCTGAATAAGCTGGCTTAATTGTGCCTGTGTGCTGTTAGTCTTCCTTACCTGAATAACTAGGATTAAATGATAATAAAATTTCATAAGATATGTTTGGCTGCCTGTCCATGCATTCCAAACATTCACCTAATAGTTATGTTTCCTTTATCATGCAAAGAAGAACCTCTCACCGAGTACGAGAAGGTTAGGGCTAGAAATATCATGAGGAACAATCGGATGTTCCAGTCCCTTGGCATTGGTGCAATAGCGTCGATGAGTAGGAAAACAAATGGTGTACAAGAAGGTAGAAGTGATGAGGTTCAAGAAGGTAGTGGAGTTATCAATGATGACCCAGAGTACAGTCCTAATGATGGAGAAGAAGTGGATGATGTTGTAGTGAACAAGACTGTTAAGGTGCAAACTCTGTCTTGCTTGGAGGGTTGGGTTCTTTTATGCTATGTTATTCCTTGTGCTCACATATTTCTCTTGTGATCTAATGCTTTTTTTCGTGCTGTTTATACGAGGCACTGAAGGAATCTAGGATTAAGAGGCCTGGTGTTAAGAAGACAGTTAGCAAGAAGAAGAAGAGCTCAGAAACATCTGCTGCAATGCCTCCAGGAAGAGTGATGGCCCCAGCTCCAGGACAAAAAAAGAGGATCCTGGAACCTGATGAACCTGCCCTTGATAGAGTCACAAGGCAGAAAGCAAAGATGGCGACTGCGACGGACCATCAGGAAAGTCTGCTGCGCATGGACTCTGAGACCTCGGTGCAAATGGGTGATGAGTTGCCGCACATGGATGAAGGAACCACTCTCAGCATGGATGGAAGTGGCACTGCCTGCCTAGATGAAGGAGGAACCATCTGCATTGATGAAGCAGGCACTGTCCACACAGACCTCAGCCCTGTTGCACCTTCTATTGACATGAATGCTGTCATCAATGAAGAAGAACAGCAGCTTGTGCTTCAATCAGGCAAGTTGACCTTTGCAATGCTATCTTTTACTAGTGCATTTTCCAAATGGAATGATCATGTATGCTTTTGTCGATTCCTGCATTTGTCGACTTCTATTCTAATTTATGAGTTCATTTTCATTTTTAGATCTAATGACTACCAAGACTAGACTTAGAAAGGGCAAAGGGCTAGAGAGGATCACCAAGTCTCTTGGTAGCAAGGTGCCTATCCAAATTGCCAAAGGGATGAAGCGTCCAGAGAAGCCTCTGCAGGCAGCAAAGCTTGCTTCTGAATGTGGACTCGTCGCAAGAAGCCATCTTCCAGTTCTTCCTCACTTCAAGCTATACAAAAAAATGCTAGTCTGTTGGAGAACTACATTGGGAAAGTTGCTGTAAGCTACTTTTTTCATAGTTAATGTGCTATCTATTTTCTGTTACTCCTATGCATGATCACTAATATTGTTCCTACCTTGTTTGTTGTCTTCGTAGGCAAATTTTGAGATGAACACGGACTCGGAGACCATCAAGACCGCGTGCAAAGATATTCTGCAGAAACATTCAAAGAACATACGCCATTAGATCAAGAAGAAGTATTTTGATACCCTAGCCGCAAACAAAGTCAGCATTAAGTCTCCGGTCCTAGATCTGACGGATGGTGAATGGCAAGCTCTGGTGGAGATGTCGTCTACCCCCAAGACACAAGGTTTGTCTCTGCTTTGTTTGATGCTTTATGTTCTGCACATGATATGCTAGTGCTAGATCATGCTGACAGTATGCATTTTTGTAGGGAACCTGTGTGTCGAACAAGATGAATCGAGAAAAAGTCATGTACAATCAGAGAACTGGTTCCAGGCACTACACAGCACACATTTTTGCCACTGTGAGAACTTTTCTCTAGAGACCTTACCATTTGATCCTCATCGAATAACATTTTTGATTCTTGCTGAATAACATTTTGATTTTTGTTGAAAAACATTTTAGAAAGAAGAGCGTAAGGGTGAGGAGCTGTCTGCAATTGACTTGTTTAAGGCCACCCACAACATGAAGAAGCACGGGTTTTCGGAGCCAGTCAAGACTGCTATAGTAAGTCACTCCATGCTTTGTCCATGCCCTATTTGATTCACAGCCAGCTTTGATGCTGTTTGATGCTTTAATGATTTGATGTTGTTTGATTCAGAGCCAGTCAAGAACACACATGATGTTCCATGTTTTGATGCTGTTTGATAGTTCAACTAAGATATCAGAACTTGCTGTAGCTATTTTTTTGCATTTTTTATGATATGATGAAATTTGATTTGAATGTTAGTTTGATGATGGGCTCAATCGGGAAGCCATCTTATATAGAACCACCATTCTAGGCTTAATGAAGCGATCATATTGTTCCAATTGCATGTCTCTTGGTCACATAAGTTACTAGTCAAATAATGCTGTCAAGTTACTAGTCATCATCTTCTTCTGTTTGAGTTTGAGTAAAATAATGTATAGATTTTGTGTGCTGGTTTGGTTTCTCTTGCTTGGTTTGGTTTGCAAAATGTGAAATAGATCTCCCACTAATGCCTATCATTTTCCTCCATATGCTAGCTTGAGATGGCAAAAATGAAGGACGCGCTGGTACCAGAAGGTGAAGAGCCAAAGTCTGTTGTTGAAATTGTCGAAGAAGTGCTCAAGATCGAAGTCAAGCAAAGCACATTCCTCAGGAATGTTGGGCTCCAGTCAACGCACGGCCTCCAACACATATCCTACAAACACCATAAACTAGTTGCAACTCCTGGACAGAGGACAAGGGCGATTAATAAGTCGAGAGAGTCAATTAAGGATCCCAATGTGTGGTAGTAGCTGTTCATGGATCACAAACACAGAACTCAGTTCCTGAGGACGGTTTCAATTAGACAACCCACCATGTAGTCCTACATGGCCTATCACCGCTACCTTTACCAAATTGTGTTCACACACTTAGCTCACCCACAGTAGGACATGTTCATCAGCATTCCAATTCATTCCCGATGAATCAGACCCGACTCAACTCTAAGCAGTAGCAGGCATGACAAACAAGCATGAATGAGTAGGCACATTAGGGCTCAAACAACTCCTACTCATGCTAGTGGGTTTCATCTATTTACTGTGGCAATGACATGTCATGCAGAGGAAAAGGGGTTCAACTACCGCAGCATGTAACAGTTGAATCATTGTTGTCCTAATGCAGTAAAAGAGAGCAGGAGCGAGAGAGTGGGATTGTATCGGAATGAACAAGGGGGTTTGCTTGCCTGGCACTTCTGAAGATAGTATAGTTCTTCATCAGTGTCATCGAACTTATCGTCGGAACCACGTCTATCGAGAGGGGACAAATACCGGCAAACAAGGAAGAACACAATCAATGCAATGCGACAATATGATGCATGATCATGACATGGCAATATGCTGTGGTTTGAGCTAATGCAACTAGCATCATGTTGAATGGAGTTGGTTTGAACCCTAGGTTCAAATTCGAACCCCATATGTGAGATTTTAAATGCCATTTATGCAAATTGCCATATACAGCAACCTTAGGTTGTTCAAACATGCATGCAAATGCATAAAAAGATTCCTTGAATTTTCTGATAATTTTTCATATATAATTTATTTCATTCTGAGCTACGGTTGACTTACTATGAATTTTTGAAGTTTGCAACATTTTCTGGAATTTCCTATATAAGAATAAATCCAGAAAAGGATTTACTGCGTCAGCCTGATGTCAGCGGTCAATTGAGACGGTCCAGGTCAAACTGACCAGTGGGACCCACTAGTCAGTGTCACAGCTAGCTAACTAACTAAATTAGTGTTAGATTAACTCCTAATCTAGATTTGACCAGGGGGCGGGGCCCACATGGTCAAATGGATCAAACCCACCGGCGACATGATGCTGGCGGGGCCAGACGCGATGGAGGGGCTCGGGTTTCCTGTTCCGACGACCAAAAGGGATAGCGGAGGCATCAGCGTGAAGCTGGGAGTGCCCCGCGTCTTTCTGTGCGGTTGGGACGGGCTGAGACGACCCGAGCTCGCCGGGAGTAGGCTCGCGGCGGTGGCCGGAGTTCAGGCGAGGTCGGGGTTGGCGCTAGGGGCACAACAGGTCGAACGGGTGGGCGCGCCCGGCTCCTGGGAGAGTGCTGAGCACGGGGCAAAGCTCGCGCGTGGGTGGCGGCAGCTGTGGCCGCGGCGGCGATGAGGCACGGCGCCGGTGAGCTTCGACGTCCGCGCAACTATGGCCTAGAGGAGGCGGCGAGCAACGGGGTTCGGGGAAGGAGGAAGAGAAGTTCACCGCGAGCACGATGGGAAGGTCAGTGGGCGCGGGAGAGCTCCGGAGCGAGCAGGGCGACGGTGGCGATCTCGGCGACCCGAGGAGGAAGAAGAGGTCAGGGCCGGCACTTCGGGGCGTTTGGCGTCGCGTGAGTCGATAGGGAGGCGTCGGCGACGGTTGCGGAGCTCATGGGCATGTCGGAGAGGCGAGGGGGAGGTGGTGGCCACGGCTACGGCGGTCGGCGGCGGCGAGCACGCTCGGTTGTGGCAGGGAACGGCGAGGAGAGGCGTTGGGGGCGAATGGAGGGGTCCAGGGGGTCGGGGCGACGACGTGCAGGTCGTCCAGACGTCCAGGGGCGCGGGCGGCAAGCAGGTGGCGCCATGTCGAGCTCTGGCACGCCGACGCTCACCTCTCTGCCTGCCTGGCGAGAGGAAGCAGCTGACTGGCCATGGGCCAGCACAGTGCTGGGCCGCCATGTAAGCCCAGGTGAGGTTTCTCTTCCTCTCTTATTTCTATTTTTGTTCTGTTTTCTATTTATGCAAATTTGTTTAAATTTGGTTTTCAAACCAAATCACTTTTAAAAATTCTGGAAATAGTTATGGGCACTAAATGAATTATTCCAGAGGCCCTCAACTAATTCCAAAAATTGTTGGAGCATTTAAAAATATTTATAGTATTTAAATGCCCCAATTCAAATACAATATGAGTTAATTCAAAAATCCAGAATGGCATAGAAATATGTGCATCATTTTTGGCAGAGGTTCTAGACCAATTCAAAAATGATGGACATTTATGAAGGGCATTTTGGGTTCATTGAAATATTTTTATTTTGATCCTAGTTGAAATTATTATCTGCTAGGGTTTGAACAATCCCCAATTCAAATTTCAAACAAATATAGACATGATACATGGATGCTTATGCAACTAGTTGCAATCAGGTTCTAGGGCTGTGACAACTCACCCCCACTAAACAAGAATCTCGTCCTGAGATTCAAGACGTGAGGTAAGAAGACAGAGGGGACACTAGCTAACACGATCTTCACGATCCAGGTTGCACCTCATAAGGTTGTTGATTCGTTGCATATGTTGATTCTAACATCCTCGCTTTTGAGATCTTCATCCACGCAAAGACAACGGAAAGAAACTCTACTAGAATTGATCTTCTCAAAGATCGAGCAACTGACGATCAGCTCATGAAATGGAACATAACATCTCTTGAGCCGAGACACGATACACGCATCAAGAATGATGGAAATGAGCATATGACAAGGTTTAAATAAGTAGCAGAATTCCTCACACCTAGGGGGGTGGTGAACGGTGTCAACATAGCGAGGAGTTGGGTTGCCATGATACCTCAACGAGACACCTTAAGGAAGGTGACTCATAGAAATATTCCCTTAAGAGGCAAAAAGAATTACTTTTGATCCATAGATCATTGAAACTCTTCATACCAGCTTAAGGCAATTTACCATTGATCGTTTGAAATAGCTCGAAGAAATGGCATTCTTGGACTAGGATGGATGATGTGGACTACCGTGTTGAAGACAACGCAAGGGATGATTTGCTTGCGCATGCTCTCAAGAACTTGAGCATTTCCACATTCATCAAGGTTCTACCAACATCCGTGTCGAGGATCCTGGCAACACATCTTACTACCTTGACGAATAGTGATGGACAATGCAGATGCATAGAAAGACACCCCTTTCTCAGATTTCACCTTAGCGAGGCCAAGGGAACGAAATCTGGATGATCGACCGAGAGCCATTTAGCACCCCGCTTCTAATGTTCTCCTTGATGTGCTAGCGCAACCCATTTATAGATATGGCTTGATAACTAGAACATCAAGTAAAAGGTCGGACTTCGGGAGTACAAGAATCCATAAGGAATAACTATGGAAATAAATCCTACGAAATCCTTATGGGGAGGTGGCCAACTTCTTCAACCAAGATATTACAATAATAGGCCTTCCGGCTAGGTGGGTTGGCCACGACATCCACATTACCGGGTTACCGAGAGACCAATATTATAATTCTTGGGACACGTTCCAACCATCATATCTGCCTGAGATTCAGATCTGGTTGGTGTCAGGATATTCCAGACTCATCGAATCTAGAAACACAAGTGAAAGTTTGCAACAGAAATCGACGAGACGACGTTGCGAGATTCTCGGGAAATGAACTATGATAGCAAGCTCCAAAACATGAGCTGGTCCTGCTAAACTCCTGTGAACATGATGTCCTAGACAAGCATGACCACATAGTAGTCTTATAATAAAACACCAACGAGTTCAGGTTGGGAACCATCATCGAGGATAACGAAGTCCTAACATAAGTCATTACTAGCTCTTATGAAGGAACTCCTTCTCCTTGAACAAATCAATCAGTGGCTTGGTGTGCTAGGGATACGTATGGAATGAAGATGATCAGTCTATCAGACCATAGAATACTTCGCACATGCATGGCTGACTTGACATAGTTCCGAAGGAAGCAAAAACAAGCTTTCTTGAATTCACGGTGGCAACTTTCATCAAATGCACGTGAATTAGAGGAAGTCACTCCTTTCATCCAAACATAAGCTTCATGAACGGAACACGAAGGCATTGCTTACAAAGTTTCCAACACTAGGTTGATGTTTAACATGAATTATGGGGGGGGGGGACAAAATGTTGTTGATGGGATCAACAACACCTCATCGGAATTTCCATATCACTGGACTTCCACCATCATGCGAACACGGTGATAGCATTGGTCAGACCAAAAGATGTAATGGTATATGCTCGAGGAATCAACCACGGGTAAGACATCATTACGAACATCGTTGGTTTTGATTTGACTTGACGATAGCCCATACTCAAGTCAAAGTTTTGACAAGGCAATAGATCCAACAACTGATCACGAGGACCAATCCATGGAGATATCATCTTTCTTCAACACGCACACACAAGGATATCCCCTTAGTGATGAACTAAGTGGATTAAGCTTTTATCTTCCAACTCTCCAAGTTATTGTTTAGCTCAACCAACTAGCTCAGGGGTATCCAACACAGATTCTTGGAGAAAGGGTGGTTCAGAAGAAACCAACTTGATCACGAGCTCAGCATAAAAGTCAGGGGACAACCTGGTAATACTTCCGAGAAGATATCCGGAAAATCACGAACCACCGATATGTTACTAAGCTCGAGAACAACCTTGCTTTTCAGAGCAAGACGACATGATCAGATAAGCAAGGAATGGAATAATCCTCACTCATTGATCGAGGAGTGCACCAGAAATAAGGACTAGGTAGCACGATCAGTCCTAGGATGGTGATTCAATAACCAACACGCTAAGAATGAGAATGTTGTCCATTTGCTACAAAGCAATGAGTTTTCTAGGTGTACTGATTTCACACATCACGATTCACTTGTCGGCATTCCAGTTACAATAACACAGAACCGAGGAATGAACAATGATGGCAAGAGTATCACTTCATCAAGAATTCATAAGAGAAGGTGCAATTCTCATGACGTTCCTGACATAAAGTGGGTAGTACTTCAGGGTAGAACAGAATCAAAGCTTGATTGCATTTGATCTGCGGAATACAACTGCTTTGACCCAATCCTAGAAATGGATGAGGTACTGGAGTTTGTTTCTCCTAGTCATTCCGGAATAGAATGGCTTGACGGACCACAAGAATAATAGGCATCGATGAACACGAATGCACAACTATTCCTGACTATCAATTGATGGACTAGGGCCGGAATACAGCCGAGGAGGGTCAACTCAAGGAACATATAACTTTCTGAGTTGTGGATGCATAGATTAGTATGTCGAGCAAAGCTCAACATTTCTTCCGGATAACCCATGCTGAAAGGTAGAACTGGCAGAATCCCAATGTAGAATGGAGAACTCATCAAGAGCACTCTGGTTGTGATCTTTTGGTTCAAAAGAACTTCTGCCATAAGCAGTTCATGGTATTAGGAAGAACGATATACCACGAACCTCGAGGACTATCACAAGGTTACTAATATCTTAAGGGAACTAGCAGATACTAATAACATGAAGTAGGGTGAATCTCGGGTTCAAAACCAAGGAGTAGAATACCTACTACTAAATGGCATCACGGGATGCTTTCAAGAATGGTGGCCAGAATCATCACACTGGGGATACGAAAGCATTGCTAAATTCTCGAGGACACCTAGGGTCATAATACTAACTCCAACATACACGTCAAGGCAACGGAGTACCTCAACACACCGATTAGTGTGCTTAATCTGGCCCAAAAATACAACGGGAATATGGAGGGAAGATTTGCGAGTGCATCAGACTACTTAGAAACCTAGGATGACTCGGACAACATAACGACTGTAAATGCTCAAAACGATTTGAGACATCCTACAAAATGGTGGCATAACCACTCAACATCACAATATCAAAGTTCTGAGGCTAGCTATGAACATATGGAAGTGGTAGGAACTGAACTGAGGCTTGAACTCAACAATCCTAGACAACTAAAGTTTAGTAACATGTCATCCTAAGAGATAGAAGAGAAGCCTAGTCTTAACCCCGTAGAAAAGATAAGATGACTCAGATCAGAAAGTCATGAGGATAAGAAGTAAAAAGAGCCTTACGTTCCCATCCACAATCAATTCCCTTATATAACTAAAGCATTTCTAGACACAACTTCGACCAGCTTGGCTCGGTAATCCTACAAGCAGCCAGGCTCTGATACCAACGCGGTCAGGACCCCGATTCCAAGTCACATCGATCTAGCCGGTAACACCTCATATCACTTCGCGGCCTCACGCACGGTATTCCCACGGGTGTCGCGTTACCATGGCCCGGGACCGTTTGCGCCTTTTGGCTCATGTATATGATAGTGTCGCTAGCATCCATATGACAGAGAACCCGGGCCGACATGGCTAGTCGTGAACCCAAAGCGGCGCTAACCCATGGGGACAGGCATACATGAATCATCTTCGAGCATGTCGGTCAGCAGCGTGCGAATCCAGGCTGTAGCACTGGGCTAAACAGGACTCCGGTAACCCGGGATGTAGCAGGCTAGGCAGGACTCCGGATGTCACCGCGTGACATTTTCCCAATGGGACAGACACAGGAATGAAGTGAAACACATGTCGGCTAGTCAAGTGTCTTGAGCAGTAGTGCTGGGCTAGCAGGACTCCGGTGAACCGGGCTGTAGCGGACTACTATGGCTCAAGGAAGCACTAGACCACATTTCCCCATAAGAGAGGCTGCCAAGGATAAACAACAAGATTGTCGGATCCCGCACATACCAAGCATTTCAATCATACACGCAATAAGCTCGATATGTGTAAATACAACATGGCATCACAACATAACTCTACGACTCAAAGTATTTATTCATTAGGCTCCGAAGAGCCATATATTCAAACATGGGTCTCATGACCCAACATTCAGAGCATACAACTCAAAACACATGCGGAAGCTTAACATGTCTGGGTACAGACATCTACAAATGAAAAAGGCTGGGAAGCCTGACTATCTACCAGATCCTGCCGAGGGCACAAGATCGTAGCTGAGGTATCAAGCTAATCATCGAAGTCCACGCGGAACTACTATCAAGACCGACGTCTCTCTGCAAAACATAAAATAGGCAAACGTGAGTACAAATGTACCCAAAAAGACTTACATCGGAACTAACTACATATGCATCGGTATCAATAAAGGGGGTGGTGGAGTTTGACTGCAGCAAGCCAGCTTTGACTCAGTGGCTAACCTGAACTACTACTGCAAGTAACTCTTTTGAGGTGGCGTACACGAGTCCACATATTCACCAGTCAATACACCACTATGGATCCGCTCCCGTCTTCCTACGAGAACGCCATCCATAGCACTCACGCTTATCTTGCGTATTTTAGAGTATCCACTTTCACTTGTCTATGAACTATTATAGGCAACCCAGAAGTCCTTTACCGCGGACACGGCTATTCGAATAGATGATGTTAAACCTGCAGGGGTGTACTTCTTCACACACGCTCTCGCCACTTACCACCATGTACACGTAGTGTATCTCGGCAACCTTCAAGCAGAAGCCTGGCGAGGGAGTCAGCCACGACCTGACTAACCACACAAGTCTCTAGTCCAGGTTTATCGCCCATTTGGGTTCCAAGCTGTCAGGACCCGGATTCCAAGTTACATCGATCTAGAGCGTAACACCTCATATCACTTTGCGGCCTCACGCACGGTATTCCCACGGGTGTCGCCTTACCATGGCCCGGGACCGTTTGCGCCTTTTGGCTCACGTATATGATGGTGTCGCTAGCATCCATATGACAGAGAACCCGGGCCGACACGGCTAGTCGTGAACCCAAAGCGGCACTAACCCATGGGGACAGGCATACATGAATCACATCGAGCATGTCGGTCAGCTGCGTGTGAATCCGGGCTCTAGCGCTGGGCTAACAGGACTCCGGGAACCCAGGCTGTAGCAGGCTAGGCAGGACTCCGGATGTCACCGCGTGAGATTTCCCCGAAGGGACAGACACAGGAACGAAGTGAAACACATGCCGGCCACTCAAGTGTCCTGAGCAGTAGTGCTGGGCTACCAGGACTCCGGTGAACCGGGCTATAGCGGACTACTATGGCTCATGGAAGCACTAGACTACATTTCCCCGTAAGAGAGGTTGTAGAGGATAAACAACTAGATTGTCGGATCCCACACATACCAAGCATTTCAATCATACACACAATAT
Organism: Aegilops umbellulata; assembly: GCA_032464435.1. Taxonomy (NCBI): domain Eukaryota; kingdom Viridiplantae; phylum Streptophyta; class Magnoliopsida; order Poales; family Poaceae; genus Aegilops; species Aegilops umbellulata. The sequence goes on from CP136056.1 coordinate 350,199,210, forward strand.
TGTCGGCGTTCTGGGAACGGTGGTCCCTAGACTTGCCTGCCTGCGGCCTGCGGCGTGGCTCAAAGGGGGCCCAGCACGGCCCACCTTCATCAACACAAGACCCAAGACCCTCATGAGGGGCCAAGCCTCGCGGGGTGGACGACGCGGAGCTTCCTCTGGCGCGGCTGTCGGTGTCAAAACCGGCGGATCTTGGGTAGGGGGTCCCGAACTGTGCGTCAAGGTCGGATGGTAACAAGAGACAAGGGACACTTTGTTTTACCCAGGTTCGGGCCCTCTCGGTGGAGGTAAAACCCTACTCCTGCTAGATTAATATTGATGATATGGGTAGTACAAGAGTAGATCTATCACGAGATCAAGGAGGCTAAACCCTAGAAGCTAGCCTATGGTTTGATTGTGTATGAAGATGATTTTGTCCTACGGACTACAACCCTCCGGTTTATATAGACACTGGATAGGGTTAGGGTTACACAGATTCGGTTACATTGGTAGGAGATCTTGAATATCCGCACGCCTAGCTTGCCTTCTACGCCAAGGAAAGAACCTTCCGGACACGGGACAGAGTCTTCAATCTTGTATCTTCATAGTCCTGGACTCCGGCGGGAGGTGTAGTCCGGCTATCCGAACACCCCCTAATCCAGGACTCCCTCAGTAGCCCCTGAACCTGGCTTCAACGACGACGAGTCCGGCGCGCAAATTGTCTTCGGCATTGCAAGGCGGGTTCCTCCTCCAAGTTCTTCAAGAATATGAATAACACCAAAAAGGTGTCCGGCTCTGCAAAACAAGTTTCCATGTATTGCCATATAGAGAATAATATTAACACAAATCAAATCTGCTGACGTATCCCGCGGTGCATTATAACACTGCGGCCAAGCCTTCTGTACGGAATATTTTTACTGTTTCACTGCTACACGTTTAACGAGGCGGTTTCCTTGGCACGTCTTATCGAAGCAGAGATCGTGCGCCCCGTTCAATTGGATTCTCATTAATACGGACGTGGGTAACCCAAACTTGCCTGTTAGCACGTCCTGCATAACTCAAGGCTAGTCCAAGACAGTTACGCGGAGGGCTCTTGGTATTCCGCCTCTTATAAAGAGACCAAGGCCCCGTCCCCTCTTCTATTCCCAAAACGAGCTTGCCTGTCGCCTCGAGTTCCAACACCCTAGGCTCCCAGATTTCAGGCGCGCCGAACCTGCAACAATGTCCGGTTCTGATCTTCAGGGTCGATGGATGCCCTCCTCTGTCACGGAGGAGGACGTATCAAAGTTGAGGGAAGCTAGATTTCTGACCAGCGAGATTCCGCACAGGCTGCCTGTTCAAGGACAAGCGATCCCTAGCCCTCAGCCAGGTGAGAGCGTAGTATTCATCTCCCACTTCCTCCGTGGATTAGGCTTCCCAACGGATCCTTTTGTAAGGGGGCTGATGTTCTATTACGGTCTGGAATTCCATGACCTAGCTCCGGAGTCCATCCTCCACATCTCCTCTTTCATAGTTATGTGTGAAGCATTCCTCCATGTTACCCCTCACTTCGGGCTATGGCTCAAGACCTTCAAAGTAGAACCGAAGATAAACGAGGGGCGCCACGCAGAGTGCGGAGGTGCCACTATAAAAACAAAAGCCGACACTCCTTGGCCCGAAGGCGCTCTTCAAGAAGAGCTCGGCTTATGGCAACGGGAGTGGTTCTACATTACCGCTCCTTGGGGCACCACATGGGTGGCACCTCCGGCCTTTCGCTCGGGTCCCCCACCACGGTTAGCATCGTGGATCAATACGGAATTAGATCGGGGTTTGCCCAAAGATGTTCCTCTGCTACAGGGTCGCATTAAGGATCTCCTGGAAGGAGGCCTCAACCTGGTCAAGGTGACACAAGTCATGCTGATTCGCCGGACACTGCTCGGCCAACGTCGCCCCCTTCGCTTATGGGAGTTCAACCCAGAGGGACCGCGAGTTCTCCGAAATTTTATGGGCGTAACGCCTAAGGAGATGCATAAACTATTCTTCGGATCGCAAGAAGCGAGTCCGGACCTGATCGAGGATGCTGGCCTGAGCCGCAATCGCCCGGATACTCAGGTGGGTGACCTTGTGTTTGTACCTTCTATCCGCATAGTTTTACTTGCTTTTTTAACAGCATTTCTTCCTTTAAGGAGTGGATAGCAAAGGCGAAGCTGATCCGGTGTCCGGCTCCCCTTCCCGAAACCAGGCTGGATCCCGTGCTAGTCAGGATGCTAGAGGTAGTGCCTTTGGAGGGAGATAAGGGGACCGACATGGAAACCATGGCCTCTTCGAGAGAGGCTACTCCGAAGGGGGGAATTGAAAGTTCCCCTCCTAGGGGAAAGAAGAAGGCCACAACTGATGACCCGGAAGTCCAAGCTTCAAAACGGGGGAAAGAATCCATGTCAGAGGATCTCTCCGAATCTGCCAGAGGCAGAAGACGATCACATGACCCCACAAGGCTCTCTGTGCCCGGCCTCCGAAGAGGGCCGTGGGACGAGTCCGGCGCCAACTGGTGTTCAGCCGGGGGAGCTAAAGGTTCTGGTGGGCCGAGCTTCTATTTCAGAGGAGCATTGTGTGTTGATGCACACGGTGGTTGAAAAAATTGCAGCCGCGGGAGGCGGACTGAACGAGGCCGTCAAGAGTTTATTGGCGGGTTTTGAGGTACGTTTTAAATAACGGACATTAGTGTTAATTACGCATAATAACATGCGTCCTGTGTAGATAGTAGCCCCTGAGACTCTGTGTGGCGCAAAGATGTGCGGCACGCGGAGGATCTTAATACCAGGTCCTTAAAATGGCGTCTGTATATGTAGGCGGCTAATTGTCCGGGGTCGAGCCGGACTCAAGATTTTGCCGAAATGAAACGGCAACTTGACGAGGAAGAGGCCGACATCGCGCTGGTTAACCAGCGGCTTGATGATGCTCAAGGTATTGATTTTTCATGGCGATTGTTAGTAAGAGGAGATCTAGGTCAAAATCTTACCGTGTGTATACTTGATGCAGATGGTGCGGCAGCCGTGGAAGGACTTAGGGCCGAACTCGACAAAGCGAAGAGCCAAGCCAGAAGAAGCGATGCAGCTGCCTTGAGAGCCCGTGAAGAGCTGCGGGCCGAACAGGCTGCCCATTGCCGAAGCAGGGAGGAGATGGCTAATATTGCCTTAGAGTTGAAAAGTGTTACTGACCGTTGCAGATATCTTGAGGAGGAAGGCCGAGCCAGGCAGACGGATTTGGAGAAAGCCGTTGCTGACCTCAAGGACGCCCGCTCTGTGTTGAGAGCGACAAAGGAAGAGCTACGTCAAGCCGGACTGATTGCGGATGGAAAGCCCTTCTTGTTGCGGAGACAATTCTGTGATTCGAGGTTTGCCCTGTTGGACCGAGCGTGGAGTGTGAAGGACATCTACCTGGACTTGGCGGCTAGTGCTGCCGATGCGACCAGACACTTTCAGGATAAGGAGAATCATGAAGTGGAAAAACTCTTCTGGTCGCAGTTCACCAATCCAAGGCGTCCACTTGCGGTGGACGATCGCGTGGCCCAATGGGCTGAGCTGAATAGATTGTCCGGACTCGCCATGACGTATGCCATGGATCGCTTATGCCCGGGCGGGTCAAAGCCGACAAGCTATTTTCGCTTGGTGCAGCAATTTCTTGACGTGGTGCCTCGAGTAGAAGCTTTAAAGAGGTCAGCGTGCACAGAGCGTGCTCGGCTAGCTCTTGCCCGAGTTAAGACATATTGGGCAGATATGGATCCTACCGCTGTTGCGTCTCGTGATTCGGCTGAAGGCCGAAATCCTGCCGAACACTTTTTTGAGGAGGTCCTCGCGGGCGCTCGTATAATTGAGACGCAGTGTTCGAAAGATGTTGTGTTATGACAGCATATGTAACCATAGATCAGTATTTTTATAGATGGCGTATTTTAGACTTGTGCCTTCAAGTAATAAAACCTCTCATGTGCGGCCGTTTCAATGTATATAAATTCTGAAAGATTGCGGTCGTTGGCTTCAGCCCCCACGCACATAGTGCGGGGGTGCGCGCTGTGTTGGGGAACATAGTAATTTCAAAAAATTTCCTACGCACACGCAAGATTATGGTGATGCATAGCAACGAGCGGGGAGAGTGTTTGTCTACGTACCCTCGTAGACCGAAGCGGAAGCGTTGACACAACGTAGAGGAAGTAGTCGTACGTTCTCCTCGCGATCCAACCAATCCAGCACCGTTACTCCGGCACCTCCGAGTTTTAGCACACGTACAGCTCGATGACGATCCCCGGGCTCCGATCCAGCAAAGCGTCGAGGAAGAGTTCGGTCAGCACGACGGCGTGGTGACGATCTTGATGTGTTACCGGCGCAGGGCTTCGCCTAAGCACTGCAACAATATGATCGAGGTGGAATTTGGTGGAAGGGGGCACCGCACACGGCTAAGGAACGATCCGTAGATCAACTTGTGTGTCTTTGGGGTGCCCCCTGCCCCCGTATATAAAGGAGCCAAGGGGGACGGGCTGGCCGGCCAAGCTAGGCGCGCCAGGAGAGTCCTACTCCCTTTGGGAGTAGGATTCCCCCCCCCCCAATCCTAGTTGGACTAGGATTCTCCAAGGGGGAGAGAGAAGGAGAGGGGGGCGCCCACCTCTCCTAGTCCTAATAGGACTAGGGGAAGGGGGGAGGCGCGCAGCCCCTAGGGCTGCCCTCTCACTTCTCCTCCAAGGCCCATGTTGGCCCATTATGCTCCCGGGGGGTTCCGGTAACCCTCCCGGTATTCCGGTAAAATCCTGATTTTACCTGGAATGCATCCGATGTCCAAACATAGGCTTCCAATATATCATTCTTTACGTCTCGACCATTTCGAGACTCCTCGTCATGTCCGTGATCACATCCGGGACTCCGAACTCCTTCGGTACATCAAAATGCATAAACTCATAATAACTGTCATCGTAACCTTAAGCGTGCGGACCCTACGGTTCGAGAACAATGTAGACATGACCGAGACACGTTTCCGGTCAATAACCAACAGCGGGACCTGGATGCCCATATTGGCTCCTACATATTCTACGAAGATCTTTTATCGGTCAGACCGCATAACAACATACGTTTGTTCCCTTTGTCATCGGTATGTTACTTGCCCGAGATTCGATCGTCGGTATCCAATACCTAGTTCAATCTCGTTACCGGCAAGTCTCTTTTCTCGTTCCGTAATACATCATCTCGCAACTAACTCATTGGTTGCCATGCTTGCAAGGCTTATGTGATGTGTATTACCGAGAAGGCCCTGAGATACCTCTCCGACAATCGGAGTGACAAATCCTAATCTCGAAATATGCCAACCCAACATGTACCTTCGGAGACACCTGTAGAGCACCTTTATAATCACCCAGTTACGTTGTGACGTTTCGTAGCACACAAAGTGTTCCTATGGTAAACGGGAGTTGCATATTCTCATAGTTAAAGGAACATGTATAAGTCATGGATAAAAGCAATAGCAACATACTAAACGATCGGATGCTATGCTAATGGAATGGGTCATGTCAATCAGATCATTCAACTAATGATGTGATCTCGTTAATCAAATAACAACTCTTTGTTCATGGCTAGGAAACATAACCATCTTTGATTAATGAGCTAGTCAAGTAGAGGCATACTAGTGACACTCTGCTTGTCTATGTATTCACACATGTATTATGTTTCCAGTTAATACAATTCTAGCATGAATAATAAACATTTATCATGATATAAGGAAATAAATAATAACTTTATTATTGCCTCTAGGGCATATTTCCTTCAGTCTCCCACTTGCACTAGAGTCAATAATCTAGATTACAAAGTAATGATTCTAACACCCATGGAGTCTCGGTGCTGATCATGTTTTGCTCGTGGAAGAGGCTTAGTCAACGGGTCTGCAATATTCAGCTCCGTATGTATCTTGCATATCTCTATGTCTCCCACCTGGACCAAATCCCGGATGGAGTTGAAGCGTCTCTTGATGTGTTTGGTTCTTTTGTGAAATCTGGATTCCTTTGCCAAGGCAATTGCACCAGTATTGTCACAAAAGATTTTCATTGGACCCGACACGCTAGGTACAACACCTAGATCGGATATGAACTCTTTCATCCAGACTCCTTCATTAGCTGCTTCCGAAGCGGCTATGTACTCAGCTTCACATGTAGATCCCGCCACGACGCTTTGTTTAGAACTGCACCAACTGACAGCTCCACCGTTTAATGTAAATACGTATCCGGTTTGCGATTTAGAATCGTCCGGATCAGTGTCAAAGCTTGCATCGACATAACCGTTTACGACGAGCTCTTTGTCACCTCCATAAATGAGAAACATATCCTTAGTCCTTCTTAAGTACTTAAGGATGTTCTTGACCGCTGTCCAGTGATCCACTCCTGGATTACTTTGGTACCTTCCTGCTAAACTCACAGCAAGGCACACATCAGGTCTGGTACACAGCATTGCATACATGATAGAGCCTATGGCTGAAGCATAGGGAACATTTTTCATTTCCTCTCTATCTTCTGCGGTGGTCGGGCATTGAGTCTTACTCAACTTCACACCTTGTGCCACAGGCAAGAACCCTTTCTTTGCCTGATCCATTTTGAACTTTTTCAAAACTTTGTCAAGGTATGTGCTTTGTGAAAGTCCTATTAAGCGTTTTGATCTATCTCTATAGATCTTAATGCCCAATATATAAGCAGCTTCACCGAGGTCTTTCATTGAAAAACTCTTATTCAAGTATCCCTTTATGCTATCCAGAAATTCTATATTATTTCCGATCAGCAATATGTCATCCACATATAATATCAGAAATGCTACAGAGCTCCCACTCACTTTCTTGTAAATACAGGCTTCTCCAAAAGTCTGTATAAATCCATATGCTTTGATCACACTATCAAAGCGTTTATTCCAACTCCGAGAAGCTTGCACCAGTCCATAAATGGATCGCTGGAGCTTGCACACTTTGTTAGCTCCCTTCGGATCGACAAAACCTTCTGGTTGCATCATATACAACTCTTCTTCCAGAAATCCATTCAGGAATGCAGTTTTGACATCCATTTGCCAAATTTCATAATCATAAAATGCGGCAATTGCTAACATGATTCGGACAGACTTAAGCATCGCTATGGGTGAGAAAGTCTCATCGTAGTCAATTCCTTGAACTTGTCGAAAACCTTTTGCAACAAGTCGAGCTTTATAGACAGTAACATTACCATCAACGTCAGTCTTCTTCTTAAAAATCCATTTATTCTCAATTGCTTGCCGATCATCGGGCAAGTCAACCAAAGTCCACACTTTGTTTTCATACATGGATCCCATCTCAGATTTCATGGCCTCAAGCCACTTTGCGGAATCTGGGCTCACCATCGCTTCTTCATAGTTCGTAGGTTCACCATGGTCTAGTAACATGACTTCCAAAATAGGATTACCGTACCACTCTGGTGCGGATCTTACTCTGGCTGATCTACGAAGTTCAGCAGAAACTTGATCTGAAGTTTCATGATCATTATCATTAGCTTCCTCCCTATTTGATGTAGGTGTCACAGAAACAGATTTCTGTGATGTACTACTTCTCAATAAGGGAGCAGATACTGTTATCTCATCAAGTTCTACTTTCCTCCCACTCACTTCTTTCGAGAGAAACTCCTTCTCTAGAAAGTTTCCGACTTTAGCAACAAAAATTTTGCCTTCGGATCTGTGATAGAAGGTATACCCAATAGTCTCTTTTGGGTATCCTATGAAGACACATTTTTCTGATTTGGGTTCGAGCTTATCAGGTTGAAGCTTTTTCACATAAGCATCGCAGCCCCAAACTTTAAGAAACGACAACTTTGGTTTCTTGCCAAACCACAGTTCATAAGGCGTCGTCTCAACGGATTTTGATGGTGCCCTATTTAACGTGAATGCGCCGTCTCTAGAGCATAACCCCAAAAAGATAGCGGTAAATCGGTAAGAGACATCATAGATCGCACCATATCCAGTAGAGTACGATTACGACGTTCGGACACACCATTACGTTGTGGTGTTCCGGGTGGCGTGAGTTGCGAAACTATTCCGCATTGTTTCAAATGTAGACCAAACTCATAACTCAAATATTCTCCTCCACGATCAGATCGTAGAAACTTTATTTTCTTGTTACGATGATTTTCCACTTCACTCTGAAATTCTTTGAACTTTTCAAATGTTTCAGACTTGTGTTTCATTAAGTAGATATACCCATATCTGCTTAAATCATCAGTGAAGGTGAGAAAATAACGATATCCGCCACGAGCCTCAACATTCATTGGACCACATACATCAGTATGTATGATTTCCAATAAATCTGTTGCTCTCTCCACAGTACCGGAGAACGGTGTTTTAGTCATCTTGCCCATAAGGCACGGTTCGCAAGTGACAAGTGATTCATAATCAAGTGACTCCAAAAGTCCATCAGTATGGAGTTTCTTCATGCGCTTTACACCGATATGACCTAAACGGCAGTGCCACAAATAAGTTGCACTATCATTATCAACTCTGCATCTTTTGGCTTCAACATTATGAATATGTTTATTACTACTATCGAGATTAAGTAAGAACAAACCACTCTTTAATGGCGCGTGACCATAAAAGATATTACTCATATAAATAGAACAACCATTATTCTCTGATTTAAATGAATAACCGTCTCGCATCAAACAAGATCCAGATATAATGTTCATGCTCAACGCTGGTACTAAATAACAATTATTTTGATCTAATATTAATCCCGAAGGTAGATGTAGAGGTAGCGTGCCGACCGCGATCACATCGACTTTGGAACCATTTCCCACGCGCATCGTCACTTCGTCCTTAGCCAATCTTCGCTTAATCCGTAGCCCCTGTTTTGAGTTGCAAATATTAGCAACAGAACCAGTATCAAATACCCAGGTGCTACTGCGAGAACTAGTAAGGTACACATCAATAACATGTATATCATATATACCTTTGTTAACCTTGCCATCCTTCTTATCCGCCAAATACTTGGGGCAGTTCCGCTTCCAGTGACCAGTCTGCTTGCAATAGAAGCACTCAGTTTCAGGCTTAGGTCCAGACTTGGGTTTCTTCTCTTGAGTAGCAACTTGCTTGCTGTTCTTTTTGAAGTTCCCCTTTTTCTTCCCTTTGCCCTTTTTCTTGAAACTAGTGGTTTTGTTAACCATCAACACTTGATGCTCCTTTTTGATTTCTACCTCCGCGGCTTTTAGCATCGCGAAGAGCTCGGGCATAGTTTTGGTCATCCCTTGCATATTATAGTTCATCACGAAGCTCTTGTAGCTTGGTGGCAGTGATTGGAGAATTCTGTCAATGACGCAATCATCCGGAAGATTAACTCCCAGTTGAATCAAGAGATTGTTATACCCAGACATTCTGAGTATATGCTCACTGACAGAACCATTCTCCTCCATTTTACAGCTATAGAACTTATTGGAGACTTCATATCTCTCAATCCGGGCATTTGCTTGAAATATTAACTTCAACTCCTGGAACATCTCATATGCTCCATGGTGTTCAAAACGTCGTTGAAGTCCCGGTTCTAAGCCGTAAAGCATGGCACACTGAACTATAGAGTAGTCATCAGCTTTGCTTTGCCAGACGTTCAAAACATCTGGCGTAGCTCTTGCACCAGGCCTGGCACCTAGCGGTGCTTCCAGGACGTAATTCTTCTGTGCAGCAATGAGGATAATCCTCAAGTTACGGACCCAGTCCGTGTAATTGCTACCATCATCTTTCAACTTTGCTTTCTCAAGGAACGCATTAAAATTCAACGGAACAACAGCACGAGCCATCTATCTACACATCATAGACAAGCAAGATACTATCAGGTACTAAGTTCATGATAAATTAAAGTTCAATTAATCATATTACTTAAGAACTCCCACTTAGATAGACATCTCTCTAATCCTCTAAGTGATCACGTGATCCAAATCAACTAAACCATGTCCGATCATCACGTGAGATGGAGTAGTTTCAATGGTGAACATCATTTATGTTGATCATATCTACTATATGATTCACGCTCGACCTTTCGGTCTCTGTGTTCCGAGGCCATATCTGTATATGCTAGGCTCGTCAAGTTAAACCTGAGTATTCCGCGTGTGCAACTATTTTGCACCCGTTGTATTTGAACGTAGAGCCTATCACACCCGATCATCACGTGGTGTCTCAGCACGAAGAACTTTCGCAACGGTGCATACTCAGGGAGAACACTTCTTGATAATTTAGTGAGAGATCATCTTATAATGCTACCGTCAATCAAAGCAAGATAAGATGCATAAAAAGGATAAACATCACATGCAATCAATATAAGTGATATGATATGGCCATCATCATCTTGTGCTTGTGATCTCCATCTACGAAGCACCGTCATGATCACCATCGTCACCGGCGCGACACCTTGATCTTCATCGCAGCATCGTTGTCGTCTCGCTAATCTTATGCTTCTACGACTATCACTACCGTTTAGCAATAAAGTAAAGCATTACATCGCGATTGCATTGCATACAATAAAGCGACAACCATATGGCTCCTGCCAGTTGCCGATAACTCGGTTACAAAACATGATCATCTCATACAATAAAATTTAGCATCACGTCTTGACCATATCACATCACAACATGCCCTGCAAAAACAAGTTAGACGTCCTCTACTTTGTTGTTGCAAGTTTTATGTGGCTGCTACGGGCTTTAAGCAAGAACTCATCTTACCTACGCATCAAAACCACAACGATAGTTTGTCAAATAGACTCCGTTTTAACCTTCTCAAGGACCGGGCGTAGCCACACTCGGTTCAATTAAAGTTGGAGAGACAGTCTTCCGCAAGCCATCTATGTGCAAAGCACGTCGAGGGAACCGGTCTCGCGTAAGCGTACGCGTAAGGTTGGTCCGGATCGTCTCGTCCAACAATACCGCTGAACCAAAGTATGACATGCTGGTAGGCAGTATGACTTGTATCGTCCACAACTCACTTGTGTTCTACTCGTGCAAATAACATCAAACCATAAAAACCTAGGCTCGGATGCCACTGTTGGGGAACGTAGTAATTTCAAAAAATTTCCTACGCACACGCAAGATTATGGTGATGCATAGCAACGAGCGGGGAGAGTGTTTGTCTACGTACCCTCGTAGACCGAAGCGGAAGCGTTGACACAACGTAGAGGAAGTAGTCGTACGTTCTCCTCGCGATCCAACCGATCCAGCACCGTTACTCCGGCACCTCCGAGTTTTAGCACACGTACAGCTCGATGACGATCCCCGGGCTCCGATCCAGCAAAGCGTCGAGGAAGAGTTCGGTCAGCACGACGGCGTGGTGACGATCTTGATGTGTTACCGGCGCAGGGCTTCGCCTAAGCACTGCAACAATATGATCGAGGTGGAATTTGGTGGAAGGGGGCACCGCACACGGCTAAGGAACGATCCGTAGATCAACTTGTGTGTCTTTGGGGTGCCCCCTGCCCCCGTATATAAAGGAGCCAAGGGGGACGGGCTGGCCGGCCAAGCTAGGCGCGCCAGGAGAGTCCTACTCCCTCTGGGAGTAGGATTCCCCCCCCCCCCAATCCTAGTTGGACTAGGATTCTCCAAGGGGGAGAGAGAAGGAGAGGGGGGGCGCCCACCTCTCCTAGTCCTAATAGGACTAGGGGAAGGGGGGAGGCGCGCAGCCCCTAGGGCTGCCCTCTCACTTCTCCTCCAAGGCCCATGTTGGCCCATTATGCTCCCGGGGGGTTCCGGTAACCCTCCCGGTATTCCGGTAAAATCCTGATTTTACCTGGAATGCATCCGATGTCCAAACATAGGCTTCCAATATATCATTCTTTACGTCTCGACCATTTCGAGACTCCTCGTCATGTCCGTGATCACATCCGGGACTCCGAACTCCTTCGGTACATCAAAATGCATAAACTCATAATAACTGTCATCGTAACCTTAAGCGTGCGGACCCTACGGTTCGAGAACAATGTAGACATGACCGAGACACGTTTCCGGTCAATAACCAACAGCGGGACCTGGATGCCCATATTGGCTCCTACATATTCTACGAAGATCTTTTATCGGTCAGACCGCATAACAACATACGTTTGTTCCCTTTGTCATCGGTATGTTACTTGCCCGAGATTCGATCGTCGGTATCCAATACCTAGTTCAATCTCGTTACCGGCAAGTCTCTTTTCTCGTTCCGTAATACATCATCTCGCAACTAACTCATTGGTTGCCATGCTTGCAAGGCTTATGTGATGTGTATTACCGAGAAGGCCCTGAGATACCTCTCCGACAATCGGAGTGACAAATCCTAATCTCGAAATATGCCAACCCAACATGTACCTTCGGAGACACCTGTAGAGCACCTTTATAATCACCCAGTTACGTTGTGACGTTTGGTAGCACACAAAGTGTTCCTATGGTAAACGGGAGTTGCATATTCTCATAGTTAAAGGAACATGTATAAGTCATGGATAAAAGCAATAGCAACATACTAAACGATCGGATGCTATGCTAATGGAATGGGTCATGTCAATCAGATCATTCAACTAATGATGTGATCTCGTTAATCAAATAACAACTCTTTGTTCATGGCTAGGAAACATAACCATCTTTGATTAATGAGCTAGTCAAGTAGAGGCATACTAGTGACACTCTGCTTGTCTATGTATTCACACATGTATTATGTTTCCAGTTAATACAATTCTAGCATGAATAATAAACATTTATCATGATATAAGGAAATAAATAATAACTTTATTATTGCCTCTAGGGCATATTTCCTTCACGCTGAAAACGCAATATCACACTTAACCCAACGTCTTGGTCCTACAAAGGAGGTGATAGCGCAGCAGGCTAGGCAATCCGGACTATAATGCTTTAACACTTTCACTTAGCCATAGGAGCTTGACAATGGGACTCTTTAGGTAGCCCAGGAATGTCGACTGCGCTCATCCGAATTCGGGACGCATGCTAGCCTGACCGGGAAGCGGCCCTTCGTCAAAACGGAGGAGTTCGATAAACCCCTATGAGTCATCGAGTGGCGACCAGTCTCTCGCTACATCATGACAGTCGGTTTTCGGCTTTCTCTACTGAGGCGCTCGCCCGGTCGAACCGGGACGCAATCACAGTAGTTCTCCTGGAGCTACCTTAGCCGACAGAACGAAACGTAAGGTGGCCGAACACAGGAGCCGGGCAACCTAACATGTGACCAAAATCATGACTCGGAGCTGATGCATATAGTGCCAAAACTCGCGACGCCGAACACTCCCTAAGGTGTTCGGTCTTTGTGGGTGTGTGCGGAACAACACCCTCCCCCTTTTATATAAAAAGAAAGAAAAAAGCCCTTCGTGTCCAGGTACGAGCAATAATTCTGGCGTGGCCACATGCCAAAACGCCAGTCTCCTCCTTGGTTATGGTAAAATGAACCAGGGGATGTATAACAGCAAGAGACAGTAAAAAAGGTTTACGCAGGGTCTTAATCTAGAAAGAATCCTTTAGGCGGGTCCCTACTGCACGTCTGCGCCTGTGTCTCCGCTGTGCCGTGTCCTGGACGGGCGCCGTACAACATTCATCTGTAAAAGATAGGAATTTAAATTTAAAATGGGTCGTGCGGGACAAAAAGAATAATAAAAAATAAAAATGAATGAAGTCGAGCTTTATTGTCTCTGTGTGCAGCCCCTTGTATGGCGTAGTGAGCCGACGATGATGGGGGGCTCTTGCCGAACTCATAGAGTCCGGGACCATGGCCTTCTATGACTTATATCAAAAAGGTCTGTTGGACGGCGAGGCCATTTTATTGTGCGGCTGTTTAGGCAGCCGTGCAATCCTCCTTTTGGAGGAGACGTATTTTAGTGCATTCCCTTTAAAGAGATGATGCCTCGAGGACCGGGCATCTTTAGCGTGAGGGATGCGTAATGCGGTATTGCGTTAAAGCGCGCGAAGGCTCCTCGTCCCAGTAGTGCTTGATAGCGGCTTGAAAACGGGACTATGTGGAAGATCAGCTTCTCGCGACGAAAGTTATTGGCGGAGCCAAATATGACTGCCAGCCGAAGAAAACCCATGCAATGGGTGTCCGGGTCGGGTGCTACCCCTTGAAAGGAGGTTTTACTGTGACGCATTCTTGTTGGGTTTATGCCGATGCTGCAAATTGTATCTTGATATATCAAGTTTAGTCCACTGCCCCCGTCCATAAGGACATTGGTAAACTGGAATCCGTCTATTATTGGTTTGAGTACCAAGGCGGTCCGGCCCGCATGCTTGATATTTCGAGAATAATCTAGCTGATTGAAAGTTATTGGCTTTAATGACCAGTGGCGAGACGCCTGAGATTTAGGCTTGAGTATGCGGACCTTTACGGGTGCCTCATGCCTTGTTATGTGAAGTGAGTTCACTGTTTTGACTTCTTGTGGGAAGTTCTTTTGCTTCCTGGTGTGCTGCTTTTGGGGTTCGTCTTCTTCCTCGCTAGGTGTGTCGAGCCCCTTGTGTTCGGCGTTGAGCCTTCCGGACTGTTTGAAAACCCAATAGTCTCTGTGGGTATGATTAGCAGGTTTCCCAGGAGTGTTGTGTATCTGACGTGTCCTGTCCATGATTCTTTTTAGGCTGGACGGATCTTCCCTGTTATCCTGAGGAGTTGGTTTTGTCTGATTGTGTTGTGAGCTTTTGAATCCGGCGTTGACTGTCGTGCTCTTCAGACTTTTCTTTTTGATTCGGCGATGATCCTTATGTCGTCACGGCTTCTCATTTCCATCTCTGATTTCTGATGTACCTGGGTCGCTGGGGCTGCATCGTGCCAACCAGCTGTCCTCTCCTGCGCAAAAGCGGGTCATGAGGCTTGTGAGTGCGGCCATTGTTCTTGGCTTTTCCTGGCCGAGGTGTCTGGCTAGCCATTCGTCTCGGACATTATGCCTGAAAGCTGCTAGGGCTTAGGCGTCCGGACAATCCACTATTTGATTCTTTTTGGTGAGGAATCTGTTCCAGAACTGCCGAGCTGATTCTCCAGACTGCTGAGTTATGTGACTGAGGTCTTCTGCATCCGGGGGACGGACGTAGGTCCCTTGAAAATTTGCTCGGAAAGCGTCCTCGAGCTCTTTCCAACTTCCGATTGTATTTTCAGGAAGGCTTTTAAGCCAGTGCCGAGCTGGCCCTTTGAGATTAAGAGGTAAATATTTTATGGCATGGAGATCGTCTCCTCTAGCCATATATATGTGGAGGATATAATCCTCGATCCAGACTCCGGGGTCTGTTGTTCCATCGTATGACTCTATGTTAACGGGTTTAAACACCTCTGGAAATTCATATTCCAGAACCTCATCGGTGAAGCATAGGGGGTGTGCGGCACCCCTGTATTTGGTTGCGCCGGATTCTGATGGTGTATTTTCTATATTGCTCATGGGAGTGTGCTTCCTTTTTCCGTAAATGGATCTGGCTGGGGCATGATGCGAATCTTTAATTGGGTCGCATGCCGCATTGTGTGCGGCGCCGTTTGCCATTTTGTGGTTACCGGTAGGTCGTCTATCCGACCGCGCAGCCTTGTTATTTTCCAAGTTTGGGGGCTCTAGGGCCTCCTGATCGAATTCGGGCAGTAGCTTTCTCTTCGGATAGCTTTTGGTGCGGCGGCTGCCGCTGTATTTGTCTGTGGTCTTGATTACTTTGCTCCATCTTGTCTTGAGTGCATTTTCCGCCGTCCTTAGCTTTTTCTTCTGCTTTTTTAGGCTGCGTATTGTGGCAGCTAGTCTTTTTTGGAGATTCTTCTACTCCATGGTTTTATTCGGCGTGATATCGTCTGGAGTTTGGTTATGACAGGGGGAAGACTGTTCGTCTTCTCTACCCGTGCTGCGATGTTCACACGGCTGTTCTGAGGCATGTTCGTCACCTACCGATTCGTCCTGCTCTATGGCGGGGTCTTGATCGAGGCGGGGTTTAGCTCGGCGTTTAAGTCGCCACTTTGAGTGCTTCTCAGAGGGTTTACCCTTCTTTTCTCCCCCTTTTTCCTCATTGTCAATATTTTCCGGTGTATCCACCATGAGTACGTCGTTGTGTGTGGTGGATAGCCAGTGCCCTGTGGGAGCTGGTTCCGGTTCGTCTCCGTATTCGTCGTCCATATCGTCGAGGTCTTCGGAGCCGAAGTCAAGCATGTCGGTCAGATCTTCGACAGTGGTTATCAAGTGGGTCGTGGGTGGGTTTTGAATTTCTTCATCGTTTTAATCCCAACCTCGCAGACCATAATCCAGTCTGGGCTCTCCTGATAAAGAGAGAGACTTGAGAGAATTCAGGATGTCACCAGAAGGTGAGCACTGAAAGATGTCCGCGGCGGTGAACTCCATTATAGGCGCCCAATCAGATTCGATCGGCGGGGGCTTGGAAAGCCCGGAGTTCGGGGAAAAACCCGGCTCCTTGGAGTCATGGGCAACGCGGAGTGCGGGACTGGCGTTCGGCTCGATCGCTTTTAACGTCGCAGCCCCTGAGGTGACGTCCAACCATTCTTCCTCGACGAACGCAGCGGGCTCTGAATCAAGGATCGGGGCCGGCGCGTATGCGGCCTCCAGGACACTGATCGGGAGCAGAGCTATATCATGCCCTTCTTGACAGTGCGGCACGCTTGGCTGTGGATCGAATCCGTCGGAGATCGAGTCTCCGCGGATATCTGCTGTGTAGTTTAAGCTTCCAAACCTGACTTGATGGCCAGGGGCGTAGCTTTCGATCTGCTCTAGATGGCCAAGCGAGTTGGCTCGCAGAGCGAAGCCGCCGAAGACGAAGATCTATCCGGGGAGAAAAGTCTCACCCTGGACCTCATCGCCGTTGATGATCAAAGGATCCATCGAACCTAAAGGTGACGACACATAGGAACTCTCAATGAAAGCACCAATGTCGGTGTCAAAACCGGCGGATCTCGGGTAGGGGGTCCCGAACTATGCGTCAAGGTCGGATGGTAACAGGAGAAAAGGGACACTTTGTTTTACCCAGGTTCAGGCCCTCTCGGTGGAGGTAAAACCCTACTCCTGCTAGATTAATATTGATGATATGGGTAGTACAAGAGTAGATCTACCACGAGATCAAGGAGGCTAAACCCTAGAAGCTAGCCTATGTTTGATTGTGTATGAAGATGATTCTGTCCTACGGACTACAACCCTCCGGTTTATATAGACACCGGATAGGGTTAGGGTTACACAGAGTCGGTTACATTGGTAGGAGATCTTGAATATCTGCACGCCTAGGTTGCCTTCTACGCCAAGGAAAGAACCTTCCGGACACGGGACGGAGTCTTCAATCTTGTATCTTCATAGTCCTGGAGTCCGGCGGGAGGTGTAGTCCGGCTATCCGAACACCCCCTAATCCAGGACTCCCTCAGCGGCCTCATTTGGCTGGCTCACGAGGAGGCAGAGAGATCAAGGCGGGGTACCTCACGAGGTGCCCATGACGCAAGCCATGACGACCAAGGGCGCCAGGCGGGCGCCAGCCCGTGCGATGTCCTCCTTTCCTCTTTGGTGCAAAGGGGGCAAGCGCAGGCAAGAGGATCAATCAAAGGCATCCATTTTGGTGCAACAAGACCAAGACCAGCCCAACGGTGGGAAGGAGGTCATCGTGGAGCCCAGGACGGCGTCACCACAGAGCCTTTGGCAGGCGAGGACCAACTTTAGTCAGGATAAGTGTACTAGATGTTCCCCTTCAAAATGGCCAACTTTTGGCATCCTTCCCACTCAATATTTGGGAAGAGGCCCAGGGCCTTTGCCTATAAATAGGACTAGCCACCCCCGGGGGAGGGGCATCGAGAAATCAGTTAGAAAGGCATAGGCGCAAGAGAGAGAGAAGGGCGGCTGAACTCCTCCTAGTAGTTCATCCCCCCAGCCAAGAACAGACCCTCGCGAGGCTGTTCTTCCTTGTATTGTTCATCATCATCAGCCCAACAGGCAATCCACCCACCACAAACTAGAGTAGGGTATTACACCACAATGGTGGCCCGAACTAGTATAAACCCTGTGTCTCCTGTGCTGTTCTTTCAGTAGTTTAGATCTTTGCGAGACAGAGAGGTAGAGGGCGTAATCTCCGCGCGCACCCCAGAATTCGAACCTCAAGGGTCTGCCGGAACCCGAAATCCGACATTTGGCCCGCCAGGTAGGGGTGCGCCGGAATCCACCCTTCTACCACTTCGCGTCCCGTCGCATCGTCATCACCATGTCCGGCGTCCAGGCGGGCAACCAAGATCCATGGGCGGCGTGGCCCTCCCACGCGGAGCCGCTCACCTCGGGCGACCCCGCGCCCCAGGCAGCTCGTGGTCCGTAGGGCGCTGCGGGCCGCGGGCGGCGCGGACAGGCTTCAACAACCCTCACACTGTGGCAAGCGCGGTCGGCAGCAAGGGCCTCCAATCAAGCCGCGACCACGACACCGTACACCCGCCAGGAGCAGGCGAACTCAAGGGCCGCGCTCACAGTGGCCCGAGAGCTGCTGCAGTGTAGGCTGCTGGAAGGCGGCCGCGACGTGCTGCTAGAGCGGGTCGCTGAGCTCCTGGGCTTTGCCGCTTCGGGGGCTCACCCCTTCTGCATCCAGCTCCCGTCTCAAGCCCAGGGCGGCACGCGCAGAGGCCCTGCACGCGCCCGCGGGCCCCAAGGCTACTCCAACGCCAGTGAAGCCGTCGGCGCCGGACTGGCGGTGGCGCTACCCCCGCCCCCAGCACATGAAGGAGAGGGACTCGACGCGGCCCATGGCGCCAGCGGGCAGCCGCGCTACCACCCCACGGTGGGCACGTCAAGCAGAGCTACATGGCACACGGAGCACTACGGCGTTGCCTTCGGTATGACGGCGCCAGAAGAATATGTGCCCCACATGATGGACCAAGGGCACGCTCACGAGAGCAAACAAGGCTCGCTCCTCAGCCCGAGATGGGGGGACAAGACACCAGAAGCTGAGCTCTTCCAGGAGCCCCGAGACGGTTCCACCGGCCACGCTGGAGGCGATGATTATGGGGTACCACTAATTCCTCAGGAGTAGGCGTACACTAATCATGGATCACAGGAGGTGCAGGTCGCCACAGCGAGCAGCTGCCCCGCTCCCGCAGTCTCCTACCCCTCGGGAGGAGGGCGCAGGGGGCTGCAGGAGAGGGGCAGAGATCCGACATCACCACCGCGGCGTTCGGAGCATGGCGTTCTCAGGAGGTAGGCCCTCCGCTGGGGAGGTGCCTAAGGGCCTGCCCCTGGCGGAGGACCCGTGGTCGTCGGGGGAACAGCTGGCGACCGCTCTACCCCACCGGCGGCGTCCTGGTTTCCGGCCGTCGTTGGTGGCACTAGAGTGTGGCGCAAGGCGGGGCCCTCGTCTGGCGATATGAAGCAAGGCCGGTACCTGTGAAGAAGGCCCAGTGCCTGTGAAGCTCGCCGCCCCATGACACTCTCACGTAATAATGAGTGGGGCTGTACAGACCCGGAGTCTAAGGGGTGCCGGCCTCAGGCCCCGGGGCTCCCTCCCACGCCCAGTGGACAACACTTAGCTCCGCGCTGGTGAGAAGACGTCCAAGACTAGATTAGGTGCTGGACGCGGCCTTTTGTCTATTTTCATTGACTTTTCCTTTGGTTGTAACTTTTCCCCCACTGGATTTAAGTTGGATTCGAATTTGAGATTTGCGTGTGTTTGGGGAAGGGGTGCTTAGTCTCGTTCGAGCCATTTCTCGCGTTATGGTTACCGCTTCACCACAGCTGCCTCCCCTCGCGAGTCGGGTCAAGCATAGCTCGTGCGCAACCCAAACTGCCGCTATCGCTCCCTCTCGAGAGGATTTTCCGGTGCCTACGGAGGTTGTCCTTTTGGGAAAAGGCCCATAGCCTGTGAAGAAGGCGACTGCCTGTGAAGCTATCGCGTTTAGGAAAAGGCCCAGAGCCTGTGAAGAAGGCGACTGCCTGTGAAGCTATCACGTTTAGGAAAAGGCCCAGAGCCTGTGAAGAAGGCGACTGCCTGTGAAGCCGCCGCGTTCATGAAAAGGCCCAGAGCCTGTGAAGAAGGCAAATGCCTCTGAAGCCGCCGCATTTGGGAAAAGGCCCGGAGCCTGTGAAGAAGGCGACTGCCTGTGAAGCCGCTGCGTTCATGAAAAGGCCCAGAGCCTGTGAAGAAGGCAAATGCCTGTGAAGCCGCCGCGTTCATGAAAAGGCCCAGAGCCTGTGAAGAGGGCAAATGCCTGTGAAGCCGTCGCATTTGGGAAAAGGCCCGGAGCCTGTGAAGAAGGCCAACGCCTGTGGAGCTCCCCGCCAGTGACACTCTCACATCCTACGGATTCAACTAGAAAGCACCCAAGACATCACGTCCCCCCACAGGCTGCCTCGGGGCCTGCCCGAAACAAAGGTAAACCAGCCCACCACCGGGCGCGGCCACTCGCACAATGTAACAACTACTAATACGATGAACACAGGTTTTACATGAGGGGCTCCCCCTCCCAAAATGCTCTCACAGCCACCAGGCCAAAAACCTGAGTTCTATTCATGCAGGGTAAAAAAGGCACGAGCCATACATACTCAGTTGGACAAATCCCCCAATGCGTCCTCGGGAGCACCTCCCGAGCTGCCGCTGGCGTCGCTGAACTCGCCATCGTTGTCTGCGTCGCCACCAGCGGCGTCAGGGCCGTTCACCACACCGCCCTCATCAGCAGCCACGATCACGTCATCGTCGTCCGAAGCGAAGGCCCTGACAAGGGCGTCCACGTTGTCTTCCACCTAGTGCACCAGGTTGTCTCGGACGGCCTTGGGGACTGGGGCGATAGCAGCGTCAAAGTCGAAGTGGGGATCCATGTTCCGGAGATGGCTGAAGACAGGGGAAAAGGCGCGCCCGAGCAGGGCGCGGCTCCTCTCCTCCACCAACCTGTCGGCCCTGACCGACCGCGCCTCCAGCTGCGTCACCACGGTGGTGAAGAACTGAAGGTTGCCGGCATAGTTGATTGTGTGCGGCTCGCCAACAGCCGCCTCGCAGATGTTGCCCAAGGCCATGTTAGCTCTCTCCCGGAGCATGGCGAGCATGGGGCCGTGCACGTGCTCCAGGACCTGCCGCTGGCATATCTCATCCGCGTTCTGGCGCGCGACGGCCTCAGCATCCTCCACCCACTGACGAAGACGGAGCATCTCGGCCTAGGAGGCGGCTAACTCCCCTTGCGCTGCCTCAAGGGCGGCCCAAGAAGCGTCGGCCTACCGCGTCGCCTCCTCCCGCTTGGCCCTCAAGGCTGCGGTCCTTCCTTCGGCCTCGACCCGGATCAGCTCCAGCCTCCCCTCGAACTCGCGCTCGAGGTCTTGGCGCGCCATCGCCACCCGACGTCCAACCTCCTCTAGGACACGGGCCTCTTGTGCAGCGACATCGTCCTCCGCCTGCGTCACCAAGCGCTCCCTCGTCTCCAACCGCTCGTACTCACGGGTGCGTTGGCGGCTTCCAGCGTCAACGCCTCCTCACGCTTCTGGAGCTCAGCTGGGTCGCTAGAGGCCACCTTCATCGACGCAAGGGCCGCCTCGCGCAGCTCCACTTGCTCCTCCAGTGAGTGGCACCAGGCCAGGAGCTCCCGAGCCCGCTCCTCCGCCGCCTCTCGCCGTCGGTCAGCTTCCCGGGCCTCCTCGGCAGCCTGGGATCGGGCCACCCGAGAGGCCTCACGCGACGCCTTCGCCTCTTCATCATCAAGATCACACTGATGGCGCACGAGGGCGATGGTGGCCTCCAGCTCGCGCCTCCCTGCAGCTAGGCGCAAGCCCTCGGCCTCCAGGTGCGCGTCTTCATCAACAAGTTCCTCCCCAAGCAGGTTCACCGCGTCAGTGGCCCTTCGAAGGAACCCTTGGTGGCGAGCGCGGCGCTCCCGGGCGCGCTCGAGCACGTCTTCCACACCATCATCTGCCCCAAGCAAGGCCGGGGGCCACGAGTCATCGTTCCCCCTCCGGGCAGGGGGCTGGGGGCTGGCACGCTCGCGACAGCCGGGCGCGACGCGCCAGAAGCCCGGCCTGGAGCCAGCCCGTCTCCAGATGAAGGGCGCAGGGGGCGCCTCAGCCAGTCGCAGTCCATGACCAGACGGGAATCCCATGGCAGGCTGGCTATGCCACGAGAGGGCCCGCGAAGGAAGATCACGGGGAGTGAGGGGCCACAGTGCGCCTCGGGACGGTTCGCCCCTTCGATCGCCCTCACCACAAGAGCAGTGCTGCTCGGAGCACTTGGGGACGCTGGAGGAGGTGAAGCCAAAGGAGGTGGCACCTCGGCTACTTCCGCGAGCTCGGCCGGAAGGGGCCTGCGGAGCGAGGATCAGTAAAAGCAACAAGAGGATCAGAAGCTAGAAAAGGAGAAGACTTACTCGTCAATGGCGAAGTACTTCCTGCGCTTCAGCTAGCGACAAGGGAAGTCATCACCCAGGGCCTCCCTTTTCCTCCGGAGGGCCTCAAAGTCCACGCGGAAGCGGCCCAAGAGAAGAGCGCAATGATCAACCTGCGACGAAGACGGAGCATCGAAGCAATCCGCGTCAGGGGCGCCTGCTTGACGCGTGCTGCCAATTGCCTCGCCAGAAGACGCGGCTAGGGCCTCAGGGGCCTTAGCCCCAGGCGATGGGAGCGGCTGCTTGCCACCCTCAGCCTCAGCGGCACGGGTCCCAGGAGCTGCCCCCTCGAGAGCATCACCTGGCACTGTCACCTCATCGAGAGCCCCCACAGCCTCCGGCGCCTCATGCCTCCCTGCTCCGCCACTTGAGGAGGAGTCGCCTTGGCCAACCGGAAGGGCGGTCACCACTACAGGGTTCTCGCGAGGCCCTTGGAGGTCAGCAGGGCGCAGCCCCCATTCATCAAAGATATGCATCTGCTTCACGAAATCGTTCCTGTTCTGGCAGAGGTACAGCAGGGCCCCTCCCCGCTGGATGCTACCCGGGTTGGGGTCACCAGTCAGGATCAAGAGCACTGTCCTCAGCACCTCAGGCGTCAGGTCCTCTTCCTGGAGCCTCATACGATCACCACACCCGCTGAAGGCCCACATCCGACGGGAGTGGCGTTGGAGGGGGGCAATGCGATGCAAGAGGAACTCCTTCACCACCTTGGGCGCTGTCACGCCGATCGATTTCAAGAACGCGAAGCGGTGCCAGACGAAGGCAAGCCGGGGGCTCTCGAGTGTCTCCTGGACCCAGCCCGAATTAGGGACAGCAGGCAAGGTTGGCTTCGACAGCAGGGGGCTGGGCACCCCGACATCAACGTACAACCACCGCTCGCGGAACCCAGCCGAAGGCGAAGGAAGCCCGAAGTCGATTCCTGAGACCGCAGTCTCAGGCGCGGCGACGAAGTTCACACACGTCGAGCATTGGGTAGGGTCGGCAAGGCGTAGAGAGAAGAAGTGGCACAGCAAGGCAACGGAAGGAGAGATGCCCATCATTGCCTCACAAACAAAAGCGAAGACCGAAAGAAGGGTGATGGATTCAGGACCCAGATGCATCATATGGATATGGTAATGGGAGAGGACGGCCTTGAAGAAATCGGAAAAGGGGGGAACCAGACCCGCCCACAAGGCATCAACAAAATAATGGACCTCAGTGATTATCCTATCAGTGGGGAAGTAAGATGTAGGCCAGGCCGTCGTCCTCCCGCACTCGTTGAAGATGGTAGCCAGAGCCGAGCTGACCTTGCCCAGGCACTCTCGATTAAGTATGATCGACCGGCCGACGGCGGGGGCCACTGATGACGGCGGGCAAGACGGAGACATGGGTTTCTTCCCTCTCTCCATCTTCGTCGGAGCCATGGCGATGGGAAGGAGGGGGAAGATTCGAGATTGGATTGGAAGCAGAAGCTGGCGTTCGAGGGGAGAAAGAACAGAGGACGCTCGGGCAGCAAGAAGCGGAGCGGCTGTGTACAACTATGAGTCCGCCTAGCAGGGCACAAAATAAGGGGGCGTGGGGGAACAGTGCCGCCCACGTCCAATCAACCGCCACGCGGCGCCCGAGGCCGCAGGCTGTTAGGGCCCGCGGCGCTTCGCCCTTGCCCTTTCTCCTTTCTGCATGGCCATGTCCGGGCGCGCCTTGGGCCCGGGGGCTACTCTCGGCGTTCTGGGAACGGGGGTCCCCAGACTTGCCTGCCTGTGGCCTACGGCGTGGCTCAAAGGGGGCCCAACACGGCCCATCTTCATCAACACAAGACCCAAGACCCTCGCGAGGGGCCAAGCCTCGCGGGGCGGACGACGCGGAGCTTCCTCAAGCGCGGCCTCATCAGGCTGGCTCACGAGGAGGCGGAGAGATCAAGGCGGGGTACCTCACGAGGTGCCCATGACGCAAGCCATGACGACCAAGGGTGCCAGGCGGGCGCCAGCCCGCGTGGTGTCCTCCTTTCCTCTTTGGTGCAAAGGGGGCAAGCACAGGCAAGAGGATCAAGAAAAGGCATCCATTTCGGTGCAACAAGACCAAGGCCAGTCCAACGGTGGGAAGGAGGTCAACGTGGAGCCCAGGACGGCGTCACCACAGAGCCTTTGGCAGGCGAGGACCAACTTTAGTCAGGATAAGTGTACCAGATGTTCCCCTTTAAAATGGCCAACTGTTGGCGCCCTTCCCGCTCAATATTTGGGAAGAGGCCCAGGGCCTTTGTCGGCGTTCTAGGAACGGGGGTCCCCAGAATTGCCTGCCTGCGGCCTGCGGCGTGGCTCAAATGGGGGCCCAGCGTGGCCCATCTTCATCAACACAAGACTCAAGACCCTCGCGAGGGGCCAAGCCTCGCGAGGCGGATGACACGGCGCATCCTCAAGCACGGCCTCCTCAGGCTGGCTCGCGAGGAGGCGGAGAGATCAAGGCGGGGTACCTCACGAGGTGCCCATGACGCAAGCCATGACGACAAAGGATGCCAGGCGGGTGCCAGCCCGCGCAATGTCTCCCTTTCCTCTTTGGTGCAAAGGGGGCAAGCGCAGGCGAGAGGATCAAGCAAAGGCACCCATTTCGGTGCAACGAGACCAAGACTAGTCCAACGGTGGGAAGGAGGTCACCATGGAGCCCAGGACGGCGTCACCACAGGGCCTTTGGCAGGCGAAGACCAACTTTAGTCAGAATAAGTGTACCAGATGTTCCCCTTCAAATTGGCCAATTGTTGGCGCCCTTCCCGCTCAATATTTGGGAAGAGGCCCAGGGTCTTTGCCTATAAATAGGACTAGCGACCCCCAGGGTAGGGGCATGCTTCAGACACGCAGACCTAGAACCTGGGCAAGCATAGAAAGAGAGAGAGAGAGAAAGAGAGAAGAGCGATCGAACTCCCCCAAACAGTTCGTCCCCTTAGCCAAGAACAAGCCCTCGCGAGGCTGTTCTCCCTTGTACTGTTCATCATCATCAGCCCAAGAGGCAATCCACCCTCCACAAACTAGAGTAGGGTATTACACCACAATGGTGGCCTGAACTAGTATAAACCCTGCGTCTCTTGTGTTGTTCTTTCAGTAGTTAGATCTTTGCGAGACGGTGAGGTAGAGGGCAGAATCCCCGCGCGCACCACAGAGTTCGAACCATAAGGGTCTGCCGGAACTCGTGATCCGACATTTGGCGCGCCAGGTAGGGGTGCACCGGAACCTGCCTTCCACCGCTCCATCCTCCTCCGGCTGCCGCGTCCATGTACGGCGCCCATCGAACTCGCGTCTCGCCAGCGGCACTCGCCGGTGGGCATCCTCGCCGTCCCCCGTCGCCCGCCGTCAACGCCACCACCGGCCCGGCGGGGGGCGAGCGGCAAGCGCCACCCCGGCATTTGCCTATGCGACAGGATGACCGCACCACGACATCGACGCTTCTGGTCGTTGCGGCTCTCCTGGGCGGCTCGCAGGCGCCTCCCACAAGCCGCCACGTCAAGCCGTTTGCCCGCCAGATCAGCGCCGTTTCCGCACGGCAGAGGGCTTCCCTGGACTGGGCGGCGCGCGGGGCTGGTCTGACCTTTAGCTCGGAGGACCACCCCGCTAACTCGGCCGGCTCGGGCGCGCTCCCCCTGTTGTGCACCCCCACCATCTGCCAGGTGGCCGTCACCAGAACCCTCGTCGACGGCGGCGTAGGCCTCAGCGTGCTTTCGGCCGAGACCTTCAACCTCCTCTGCATACCCCGGGAGCGGCTGCGACCCAGCCGATCTTTCTCAGGCGTTGGGGGTGGATCGTCCGACTCCTTGGGACAGATCTGGCTCCCAGTAACCTTCGGCACCTACGACAACTTCCGCACGGAGATGGTCGACTTCGACATCGCCCCCATCGGCCTTCCTTAGAATGCCATCCTTGGCTACCCGGCACTGGATCAGTTCATGGCCGCCACGCACCCGACGTACAACCTCATGAAGATGCCCGGGAGCAGCGGTACCCTCACCGTGCGCGGAGATACCGGGGACGCCCTGCGAGCACTCAAGCTCACCTTCAAGACGGCAGCGTCGGCGCAGCCCACCGACGCAGGGACCCCTGAGCCCAAGGGGGCTGCGCCCACCAAGAAGAAGCCGTTGTTCACCCAGGACAAAGCAGAAACCAAGCAAATACCCGTCGATGAGGACGGGTCCTCTGGTGCCACTTTCACCATCGGCGCCAACCTGGAGCCTGAGCAGGAGGAGGCCTTGGTCAAGTTCCTGCGCGCAAATAGGAAAGTATTTTCTTGGGAGCCCGATCAGTTGGCAGGGATCCCCAGGAGCGTCATCGAGCATCACCTCAATGTGTGCCCAAATGTGCGCCCCGTGAAGCAGAAGGCCAGGCGGCAGTCCGCAGAGAAGCAGGCCTTCATTGTCCAAGAGACCCGCAAGTTAGAAGCCGCTGGGGTCATTCGCGAGGTCCGGTACCCGGACTGGTTGGCCAACCCTGTCGTTGTGCCCAAGAAAGGGGGGAAGGAACGCATGTGTGTCGACTTCACCAACCTCAACAAGGCATGCCCGCAAGATCCGTTTCCGCTCCCCCGCATCGACCAGATCATCGATTCCACGGCCGAGTGCGACCTGCTGTGCTTCTTGGATGCCTTCTCCGGATATCACCAGATCAAGATGGCGGTAGAAGACGTCGAGAAGACTGCCTTCTTGACCCCGTGCGGGGTATACTGCTATACATGCATGCCATTTGGACTACGCAACGCGGGGGCAACCTTTCAGCGGCTGATGCACATCACCTTAGGCCCGCAGCTCGGAAAGAATGTCGAAGCCTACATTGATGACATTGTAGTAAAATCTCGGGAGGCCAAGACCCTGATACAAGACCTGGAGGAGACCTTCGCGAGCCTCGACGCAGTAAACCTGCGGCTCAACCCAGAGAAATGTGTGTTTGGCGTCCCCTCGGGCAAGCTTTTGGGATTCCTCGTGTCCCATCGTGGCATCGAGGCCAACCCCGAGAAGGTCAAGGCGGTCGAGGACATGAGTCCGCCAAAGACCCTCAGAGAAATGCAGAAGCTCACTGGGCGCGTGACCGCGCTAGGGCGCTTCATATCCAAATTGGGGGAGCGAGCGCTGCCTTTCTTTCAGCTGATGAAGAAAAAGGGGCCCTTTGAATGGACTGAAGAGGCAGATAAGGCGTTGAGGTACCTGACCAGTCCCCCAGTCATGGTGGCTCCGCGCCCTCAAGAGCCCCTGCTGCTTTACCTCGCCGCCACTCCCTACTCTGCCAGCGCAGCCCTGGTGGCGGTTAGGGAGGAGTGCCAAGTCAAGACCGCA
The DNA here is from genome assembly GCA_032464435.1 of Aegilops umbellulata. Taxonomy (NCBI): domain Eukaryota; kingdom Viridiplantae; phylum Streptophyta; class Magnoliopsida; order Poales; family Poaceae; genus Aegilops; species Aegilops umbellulata. The sequence continues at coordinate 350,226,777 of CP136056.1, forward strand.
GCGGCAGCTCGAGGCAAGACAAAACGGGAACAAGGAAAGCCTGTAGAAGCCACGACCGCAGTTGAGGAGGGGCAGCTGCCGGAGAACGCACCAGAGGCAGGAGAGGCCGCACACCCGGACAGTCCACCTCCCGAGGCCGCGTCACCTCGCGAGGCGCCCTTACCTCCCGAGGGCGCCACGGCCCCAGATGCACTCGGCCTTGTTGACCACCCAGTCTACTTTGTCAGCACGGTGCTACGGGACGCAAGGGCACGGTACCCAATGCCTCAGAAGCTCCTCCTCGCGCTACTGGTAGCCTCACGCAAGCTGCGTCACTACTTCCAGGCTCACCCCATCAAGGTCGTCTCATCGTACCCCCTGGAGAGAGTGCTCAGGAGCCCTAACTCAGCCGGAAGGGTCGCTGAGTGGAACATAGAGCTGCAGGCGTTTCAGCTCGAGTTCAGCACAACTAGAGTCATCAAAGGAGCAGCATTGGCGGATTTCATGGCGGAATGGACGGAGGCAACAGGCCTCAAGGACAACGAGGATCGGTGAAAGTGCGTTATATCGACTAGAGGGGGGTGAATAGGCGATTTTTATGAAATTCTTCACTGAGGAATTTGCTCGTGAGGAAATTCCTTAGCGAAGAACTACTAGCAGCGGAATAAGTACTTAGAAGGAGACATAGCAGAATACATGCATGGTCATCATGATGAAATGAAGACAAACACAGAGTGCAGAAAGCGTCAACACAGGATAGCACAAGATGAAGACAAACAGACTGAAGAAAGTGAACTGAGGAAATTGAGAAAGTCTTCAGTCAAAGTCTTCAAACACAGATATGAACAAACACACAACACAGTAATGAGGAAATGAAAGTATTGAGGAAATAGAACCAGTAAGCTTGGTGAAGACAATGATTTGGTAGACCAGTTCCAACTGCTGTCTCAGTTGTACATCTGGTTGGAGCGGCTGAGTATTTAAACTCGAGGACACCATGTCCCGGACACACAGTCCTCACCGTATTCTCCTTGAGCTAAGGACACACAGTCCTCGCCCAATCACTCGTGGTAAGTCTTCAGGTGACTTCCAAACCTTCACAGACTAGGTCACTCGGCGATCCACAATTCCTCTTAGATGCTCTAGACCATGACGCCTAACCGTCTGGAAGAAGCACAGTCTTCAAAGGTAACAAGCGTCGGATCCACGCAGGATCAATCTCTTCAGTGATGCTCAATCACTTTGGGTTTGTAGGTGTTTGGGTTTGGGTTTGGATTTTCCTCACTTGATGATTTTCGCTCAAAGTCCTCGGAGGATGGGTTGCTCTCAAATGACAAGTGTCAAGTTCTCGCGGAGCAGCCAACCAGCTAGTGGTTGTAGGGGGCGGCTATTTATAGCCTAGGGAGCATCCCGACATGATAAGACATAAATGCCCTTCAATGATATGACCGTTGGATGGACAAGATATTTTGGGACAGCTGGCGCGTAGCACAGCAACGGTCGGAAATTTGAGGTACAAATTCCTCAGGGCTATCATGTTCCTCACTGTGTAGGCAATTCGCACTTGCGAATTCCTAACTCCTCAGTCAGAGCAAAGTCCTCCGTGACCAGAAGAACTGCGTCTCTGTCACTGAAGAAATTGACTGCACTGTATGAGATTTCCAATGGCTTCACTCGAAGGGATTGGTAGGTGTAGGATTTGAGTTGATCATCACATGGAAATTTTCTCCTTAGTATTTCCTCGACCCCCTTTAACAGTACGGTGTTTCCTATGACTCAAGAAAGAGAAAATGAAACTACGAAAACAAAAGTCTTCATGCTTCATATTCCTCGAATGAATACCAAGTCTTCAAGGTCACACCAATTTCTTCACTTTCAAAGTCTTCAGAAAGTCTTCAAAATATCAAAGTCTTCACTTGAAGAACTTCATTTTTAGGGGTCAACTTTCTCTATAAATATCAAACTCCTCATAGACTTATAGACCTGTGTACACTCATAAACGCATTAGATACTTAACCTATAAGTCTTCAATACACCAAAATCACTAAGGGGCACTAGATGCACTTACAATCGGTCCCTCTCTCCAGGGAGCGAGGCGCCGGAAGGCTGGGTCATGTACTTCGATGGGGCGTTCTCCAGGCACGACGCGGGGGCTGGAGCAGTGCTGATATCACCCACTCAGGATAAGCTCTACTATGCTGTACAACTCTGTTTCCAGCAAGGTGAAAAGGTCTCCAACAACATAGCAGAATATGAGGGACTGATAGCCGGATTGAAGGTCGCAGCGGCCCTGGGAGTAAAGTGCCTCACCGTCAAGGGCAACTCACAGCTCCTAGTCAACTTCTCCAACAAGGTGTACGAGCCGAAAGACGAGCATATGGAGGCCTACCTAGCGGAGGTCCGCAGGATGGAAAAGCAGTTCTAGGGGCTGGAATTGAAGCACGTGCCCCGTGGCACCAATCAGGAAGCTGACGACATAGCCGGACGAGCATCCAGGCGGTTGCCGCAGGAACTCGGCGTCTTCGAAGAGCGTCTTTTCAAACCTTCAGCACGACCGACGTTGTCAAATACCGCTCAGCCTCGAGAGGAGCTCCCCCAGCTGCCAGCCTCAGGAGCCCCGATCTGCGGACCGACCTCAGGAGCACGCCTGCTCCTGACGATGGAACCTCAGGAGGAGTGCTGGATCATAGAACTCCGGAGTTATTTGACACAAGGGGCCCTACCGGAAAAGGAAGAGGAAGCAGAGCATGTGGCGCGGCAGGCCACGGCATACTGCATCAGAGATGGGGAACTTTACCGGAAGCGACCAAACGAAGTATCCCTGCGATGCATCTCCAGGGAGCAAGGAAAGGAACTACTGGAGGACATACACGGCGGAGACTGCGGACACCACTCATCATCGCGGACCCTCGTCGGCAAGGCATTCCGTAGTGGGTTCTATTGGCCCACCGCGCTCACCAACGCAGTTGAATTGGTAAAGGCTTGTGAGGCCTTCCAGTTCCATTCCAAGCAGATCCATCGACCAGCAGGAGGCCTGCAGACTATACCCCTCTCGTGGCCATTTGCAGTTTGGGGGTTGGATATCCTGGGCCCGTTCCCTCGGGCGCCAGGGGGCTACCATTACCTCTACGTCGGCATTGACAAGTTCACCAAGTGGGCAGAAGTGGAGGCTATCCGCACCATCCCCGCGGGCTCCGCGGTCAAGTTCATCAGGGGTATCGTGAGCCGGTTCGGGGTGCCGAACCGCATCATCACAGACAACGGTTCGCAGTTCACCAGTAATCTCTTCAAAATATACTGTGCTAACCTTGGAACGCAGATATGCTACGCTTCGGTAGCACACCCGCGAAGCAATGGGCAGGCCGAACGAGCCAACGTGGAGGTCCTGAGAGGCCTTAAGACCAGAACATTCAAGAAGAAGCTGGAGGCCTGTGGCAGGGGCTGGTACGACGAGCTCCAGTCCTTGGTGTGGTCCATCCGCACAACCGCGACCAAGCCGACCGGGGAGACCCCGTTCTTCCTGGTCTATGGAGCCGAAGCAGTCCTTCCTCACGAGGTCAGGCGTCGCTCCGCACGGGTCCTGGCGTTCGACGAGGCAAAGCAGGACGCCATGCGGGGGATGGACCTCGTGCTGGGGGAGGAACGCCGCCGAGAAGCTGCGCTGCGAGCGGCAAGGTACCAACAGGCGCTACGACGATACTACTTCCGCAACATCCGCCCCAGGACCCTCGAGGTAGGAGACCTCGTACTCAGGCGGGCCCTCTCCAGGGAAGGGCTGCACAAGCTCTCGCCCATGTGGGAGGGCCCGTTCAAGGTTGTTCATGTTTCCAGGCCAGGCTCCGTGCGATTGGAGACTCAAGAGGGGGAGCCAATCCAGAACGCGTGGAACATCCGGCACCTCCGGAGGTTCTATCCCTAAAAGGCCCAGAGTCTGTGAAGAAGGCAAACGCCTGTGAAGACCTCCTCGTTTTGGAAAAGGACCAGAGCATGTGAAGAAGGCAAACGCCTGTGAAGACCTCCTCTTTTTGGAAAAGGCTCAGAGCCTGTGAAGAAGGCAAACGCCTGTGAAAACCTCCTCTTTTTGGAAAAGGCCTGGAGCCTGTGAAGAAGGCGAGCGCCTGTGAAGATCATTTCTTTTTGGAAAAGGCCCAGAGCCTGTGAAGAAGGCGAGCGCCTGTGAAGATCATTTCTTTTTGGAAAAGGCCCGGAGCCTGTGAAGAAGGCGAGTGCCTATGAAGCTTGTTACCTCTAGGAAGAAAGGCCCGGAGCCTGTGAAGAAGGCCAATGCCTATGAAGCTCGCCGCCCCGTGACACTCTTACGTAATAATGAGTGGGGTTGTACACGCCCCGGAGTCTCAGGAGCGCCGGCCTCAGGCCCTGGGGCTCCCTCCCACGCCCAGTGGCAGCACTTAGCTCCGCGCTGGTGAGAAGATGTTGAAGACTAGACTAGGTTCCGGACGCGGCTTTTTCATTTGCTTTCCGCAGTTGACGTGTTTATTCGTATTTGAAGTTTTATTGAAGTTGTCGCCATTGTTGATTTACGGTTCGTCGAAATTCGCTCCGCGCTTTGTTTTCTCTCATGCGACCTCACGAGGGATGGTACTCGAACGCCCTCGCGAGCCTTTCCGCTCTAGCCGCTTCAAGGTTCCGCAGCCCGGGCTCTCTGCAGGAGCACCCCTCTTGTCCGTGCCCCTCGGGCGCCGCGACACGCACACAGGGCCTGGTCGGTCGCCCCCCGGCGGAGGTCGAAAACTATCTACGCACAGGCGTATAGTCAAGAAGCGCAAAAATAAGGCCAAGGTATTGGCAGAAACGGTAACCATTCCTAACTCGCCCCAGCGGGGCTCCATGCAGCTGCTTTGTCTTACACACGGAACAAAAAGGAAAAGGAAAGGACGAGCCCGGCGCGGCCCTCCTCCCGACAGCCTGCGGGGGCGACCCGGACCGCCTCTGGACCTCAGGCGGACTCCCTCTCGCCCTTCACCAGGGCGCAATGGCGGGCAGACGAATCGCCACCTCCCAAGTAGGCCCGACGGCGTGGGGGCTGACTGCGGCCACCACTGGAGGAGTCACTTGAAGAAGAGTCGATGAAGCTTGGGGAGTCGCGGCCACCGCCACCCGCGCGGGCGCTGTCTCCCTCATCACCGTCGGGGTGAGGCCCCCAGCCGTGAACGTCCTCCTCGGGGCAACACCCCGCGCGACGACCATCTTCCCCAAACACCCTCACATAGAGGGTAGCGTCGCCGTCAAACCTGAAATGCAGGGTGCACCGGCGCCCCAGGCCGCGGGCGCGGGCGAATGCCTGCCAGCCACGGGTCAAGGCCAAACCCCCACTGGCGGAGACTTCCAGTGCGGCCCATGAGGACCTGCTGCAGCAGCCTTCCGCCTGGAGCCAGAGGCCCCCTGGAGCTCCGGCCGGGAGTTCGCCAAGGAGGAAGTGAGGGAGTTGGAGCCGGGCACTGGTAGGCTCCGCCGACCAAACGACGAACTCCGGCAGCACCTGCGCGGCGCAGGAGCGCGGCCTAGGGGAGCGCGTGCCCCAGACGTGTCCCCCGGTAACAACAGCTCGGCCACCACAACGTCGGAGGCCGTCCCCATGGCCATCAGACGCTACTGGCGCGGCCACCGGATGCTTCCGCGGGCGCCCACGGCCGCGCTTGCGCGGAGGAGAAGTAGGACCAACCTGAAGGGCCTTCCCCTTCTCCGCAGCCAAATACTTCCTCGATGGAGCCATCACACCAAGACGGGGCAAGAACTGAGGAAGAGGAGGAAGCAAGGAGAGATGGACTGAAAGGACACATGCGGTGCCGAATATATAGCCGGAGAAAGCCAACCATCGGCCTCCACGATCACAGGTAATCATGACACGATCTGCATGCAGGGACTTGTCCAATCCGCGCGGCCACCGAGGTGTCATGGGGAAGTGGAGATGCCCACATCCAACCAACCGCCACGCGGCGCCCAAGGCCGCAGGCTGTTAGGGCCCGCGGCGCTTCGCCCTTGCCCTTTCGCCTCTCGGCACGGCCAAGTCCATGCACGCCATAGGCCCGGGGGCTACTGTCGGGGTTCTGGGAACGGGGGTCCCCAGACTTGCCTACCTGCGGCCTGCGGCGTGGCTCAAATGGGGGCCCAGCGTGGCCCATCTTCATCAACACAAGACTCAAGACCCTCGCGAGGGGCCAAGCCTCGCGAGGCAGACGACACGGCGCATCCTCAAGCATGTCGGCTGGCTCGCGAGGAGGCGAAGAGATCAAGGCGGGGTACCTCACGAGGTGCCCATGACGCAAGCCATGACGACAAAGGATGCCAGGCGGGCGCCAGCCCGCGCAGCGTCTCCCTTTCCTCTTTGGTGCAAAGGGGGCAAGCGCAGGCGACAGGATCAAGCAAAGGCACCCATTTTGGTGCAACGAGACCAAGACCAGTCCAACGGTGGGAAGGAGGTCACCATGGAGCCCAGGACGGCGTCACCACAGGGCCTTTGGCACGAGAAGACCAACTTTAGTCAGGATAAGTGTACCAGATGTTCCCCTTCAAATTGGCCAATTGTTGGCGCCCTTCCCGCTCAATATTTGGGAAGAGGCCCAGGGCCTTTGCCTATAAATAGGACTAGCCACCCCCAGGTTAGGGGCATGCTTCAGACACGCAGAGCCTAGAACCTGGGCAAGCATAGAAAGAGAGAGAGAAAGAGAGAAGGGCGATCGAACTCCCCCAAACAGTTCGTCCCCTTAGCCAAGAACAAGCCCTCGCGAGGCTGTTCTCCCTTGTACTGTTCATCATCATCAGCCGAAGAGGCAATCCACCCTCCACAAACTAGAGTAGGGTATTACACCACAATGGTGGCCCGAACTAGTATAAACCCTGCGTCTCTTGTGCTGTTCTTTCAGTAGTTAGATCTTTGCGAGACGGTGAGGTAGAGGGCAGAATCCCCGCGCGCACCCCAGAGTTCGAACCTTAAGGGGCTGCCGGAACCCATGATCCGACAGCCTTTGCCTATAAATAGGACTAGCCGCCCCCGGGGGAGGGGCATCGAGAAATCAGTTAGAAAGGCATAGGCGCAAGAGAGAGAGAGAGAAGGGCGGCTGAACTCCTCCTAGCAGTTCATGCCCCCAGCCAAGAACAGACCCTTGCGAGGTTGTTCTTCCTTGTATTGTTCATCATCGTCGGCCCAAGAGGCAATCCACCCACCACAAACTAGAGTAGGGTATTACACCACAATGGTGGCCCGAACTAGTATAAACCCTGTGTCTCTTGTGTTGTTCTTTCAGTAGTATAGATCTTTGCGAGATGGAGAGGTAGAGGGCGTAATCTCCGCGCGCACCCCAGAGTTTGAACCTCAAGGGCCTGCCGGAACCCGAAATCCGACAAATATGCTCGATATGTGTAAATACAACATAGCATCACAACATAACTCTACGACTCAAGTATTTATTCATTAGGCTCCGAGGAGCGAGATATTACAAACATGGGTCTCATGACCCAACATTCAGAGCATACAAGTCAAAGCACATGCGGGAGCTTAACATGTCGGAGTATAGACATCTACAAATGAAAAAGGCTGAGAAGCCTGACTATCTACCAGATCCTGCCGAGGGCACAAGATCGTAGCTGAGGTAACAAGCTAAACGTCGAAGTCCATGCGGAACTACTAGCGAGACTGACGTCTCTCTGCAAAACATAAAATAGGCAAACGTGAGTACAAATGTACCCAGCAAGACTTACATCAGAACTAACTACATATGCAACGGTATCAAAAGGTGGTGGAGTTTGACTGCAGCAAGCCAGCTTTGACTCAGTGGCTAACCTGAACTACGACTGCAAGTAACTCTTTTGAGGTGGCGCACACGAGTCCACATATTCACCATATCAATACACGACTATGGATCCGCTCCCGTCTCCCTACGAGAAGGTCATCCATAGCACTCACGCTTGACTTGCGCATTTTAGAGTATCCACTTTCACTTGTCTATGAACTATGCAAGGGGTCCAAGTTTCCATATCCGAGGAATCCGGCTATTCGAATAGATAATGATAACCCTGCAGGGGTGTACTTCTTCACACACGCTCTCGCCACTTACCACCATGTACATGTCGTGTACCTCGGCTACCTTCAAGCGGAAGCCTAGCGAGGGAGTCGTCCACGACCTGACTAACCACACAAGTCTCTCGTCTAGGTTTATCGCCTATTCGGGTTCCATCCGCAAGGAGATCCGGCCCGGGTGTCGCTCACAGCCCCAAACGATGTGTGCAGGGTTCCCAAGCCCACCATATGGGTGCCACATGGTACACTGTGCCACTGTTCCTAGTCTGTCCCAAGCCCACCTGTACCGGGTGCCACTTGGTAGACTACTAACACTACCTACAAACACCAGCAACTAGTTGCAACTCCTGGACAGAGATCGAGTTGATTAATAAGGCGAGAGGGGCCGAGTTACCGGAACCCAATGTGTGGTAGTAACTGTTCATGGATCACAAACACAGAACTCAGTTCCTGAGAACGGCTGCAATGAGACAAGCCACCATATACTCCTACATGGCCTCTCACCGCTACCTTTACCAAATCGTGTTCACACACTTAGCTCTCAACGGTAGGACATGTTAACCACGTTCCAATTCATTCCCCATGAATCAGACCTGACTCAACTCTAAGCAGTAGCAGGCATGACAACAAGCATGAATGAGTAGGCACATCAGGGCTCAAACAATTCCTACTCATGCTAGTGGGTTTCATCTATTTACTTTGGCAATGACAGGTCATGTAGAGGAAAGGGGTTCAGCTACCGCAACATGTAACAGTTGAAGCGTTGTTGTCCTAATGAAGTAAAAGAGAGCAGGAGCGAGAGAGTGGGATTGTATCGGAATGACCAAGGGGGTTTTGCTTGCCTGTCACTTCTGAAGATAGAATAGTTCTTCATTGGTGTCATCGATCAAATCGTCGGAACGTCGTCTACTGAGGGGACAAACACCGGCAACAGAGAGGAAACACAATCAATGCAATGCAACAATATGATGCATGGATGTGACATGGCAATAATGTTATGATTTGCACTAATGCATCTATCAACAATTTAAATGAAGTCCATATGGACCAAGGGTTCATATGCAAACTCCATATTTAGCATTTAAAATGCCATTGTCATGTTTTCACTTATACAGTGGGTATAAGTTGGTTGATCATGCATGAAAGTACATAAATGGATAGATTGGATTTTTCTGATAATTTTTCATGTATAAATTATTTCATTTGGAGTTACGGTTGAATTTCTATGATTTTTAGAAGTTTAGGCAATTTTTTGGAATTCCTGGATTATTTTAAAATCGAGAAAATCACCTACTGCGTCAGCATGACGACAGCATGACGTCAGCAAGGTCAACATGGTCAAAACTGACCCGTGGGGTCCATTGGCCAGTGAGTCAGACACTAATCCCGCGTTGACTTGGGCTTTGACCCGCTGCGCGGCCCGTTGTCAGCACCTAAAAGTGGTTTAGTTGGCGGTGATTAGCACTAATTACGCGGCCACGTTAGCACGCCGGAGTTTGGCCTGCGGTGACCTCAAGCCGCGGTAGAGTCCGCTCGGGATTGAGCTACGGGCGACGGTTTCGAGCGAGGTTTGCTGCTATGGGTTGCTGGCACACGCACGCATCCAGTGGTGGCCACAGGAGGGAGCGAAGTGGACTGTAGCGGCGGTGGCGACGACGAGTGTGGTGGCCGGAGTTCGGCTAACAATGGTTTGGGTGATGCGGGGCACGAAAGGAGCCATGGATGGTCGTGTTCGACTCGAGGGAGTGCGGTGAGTGCAGCCGTGAGCTCGGACGCGAGCTTGTGCGGCCGTAGCCACGGTGGTGACATGGCCGGCGGCGGGGAGATCTCGACCTCAACGATGGCCTAGTTAGGGCGTGCTATCGAAGAAGGGGACATGGGGGAAGCGATCAGGGGCTCACTCGGGGGCGGAGGAGAAGGCCAGCGGGCTCGGGGACGCGTCAGAGAGGAAGCACGGTCGCCGGCGATCTCGGTGACCCGAGGAGGAAGAAGACGTCGGGGCGGCGCTCCGAGGCTCTTCTCATCACGTGGCTCGGTGGAGACGGCGTATGGGTCAACGGCGGAGCTCGAGGTCACGTCGGAGAGGCACGGGGAAGGCTGTGGTCGCGGTGGTGCTCGTCGGTAGTCTCGGTGCCCACGAACAGAGAGAAGGGAGGAAGCAGAAGAGGGGATGAGGGCGAGGGAGGGTGAGAGGAGGTCGGGGGAGCTACGTGGCATCGTACAAAAGCATCCGGACGAGCAGGCAGAGAGGAGGTGGAGCACGGAGGGCGGGCGTGCGGTGAGCACACGCTCTGCGTCCTAATGGCGCAAGGTCGAAGACAACCTTGCCCCTGGTGGGCTGGGCTGGCTTTGCCCAGCTGGGCTGCTATAGTGGTGGGCCAGGTAAGTGGGCCACCAGGTGGGCTGCGGAGGTAACCTCAGGTGGGTTTTCTCTCTCTCTCTTTTTCTAATTTTGTTTCTGTTTTTCTATTCTTTCCTCTGTTTTGATTTAGTAATAAAATACCAAACCATTTTGTAAAATGCTGAAAATATTTGTGGGCACTTTTGAAATTATTTCCAACAGCCCTCAACTAGTTTCACCATTATTAGAACATTTAAACTATTTATAGAATTTAAAAGCCCCAATTCAAATACAATAAAGATTAATTCAAAAATCTAGAATGTCCTAGAAATATGTGCACCATTTTTGGAAGAGGTTTTTAGCCAATTCAAAAATGATGAACTTTTCTACAGGGCATTTTTGGTTCATTGAAAATATTTTTATATGAACCTAGTTTAATTTATTTGGTGCTAGGCTTTGTCATCCCCATTTCAAATTTCAAACAGATATGGACATGATGCATGGATGCTTATGAAACTAATTGCAATCAAATTCTAGGGTTGTGAAAAATTTCTTCGTATAAAGTATGCGGTATAACACCCCATATCACATAAGCCATGATAACAATGATCTCCTATTTTAACAGAAATAACAGGCACGCCTACCACAGGTCTATGTTTATCTTTAGCACAAGGTTTGGCAATTCTAGCGGTTTCACCGCAGAAATGAATAACATGCCCATCAATATTATCAAACAAGAGATCTTTAACAATAGCAATATTAGGTTCAACTTTAACTTTCTCAGGAGGTGTATAAGTTCTAATATTGCTTTTACGAACCACAATTGAAGCTTTAGCATGATCCTTTATTATAATAGGGAAAGGTGGTTTCTCAACATAAGAAGTAGGAACAATAGGATCATTATAAGTGACAGTCTTTTCTTCAACTTTAATAGGTGCATCTACTTTTACTTCTATAGGAGGATGATATTTAAACCACTTCTCCTTGGGGAGATCAATATAAGTAGCAAAAGATTCACAGAAAGAAGCTACTATCTCAGAGTCAAGTCCATATTTAGTGCTAAATTTACGGAAAACATCGGTATCCACGAAAGATTTAACACAATCAAACTTAGGTGTCATACCTGACTCCTTACCTTCGTTGAGATTGCGCTTAATTCTATCCAATAAATTCCATTTGAATTCAATAGTCTTCATCATAAAAGAGCCAGCACAAGAAGTATCGAGCATGGGTTGATTATTATGAGAAAGCCGAGCATAATTTTTTTGAAGAATCATTTCTCTTGAGAGCTCATGATTGGGGCATGAATATAACATTGATTTAAGCCTCCCCCAAGCTTGAGCGATGCTTTCTCCTTCGCAAGGCCAAAAATTATATATATAATTGTGATCACGATGAACAAGATGCATAGGATAATACTTCTGATGAAATTCCAATTTCATTCGTTTATAGTTCCATGATCCCGTGTCATCAGATAGCCTATACCATGTTGATGCATATCCCTTCAAAGATAAAGGGAAGACCTTCTTCTTAACAACATCATCGGGTATACCTGCAAGCTTAAATAATCCACAAACTTCATCCACATATATTAGGTGCTCATCAGGATGCTTTGTTCCATCTCCTGTAAAAGGATTATCCAACAGTTTTTCTAACATACCCGAAGGAACTTCAAAGGGAATTATTTCATTTTCAGTAGGTTCAGTAGGTTGAGGAGCAACTCTTTGCTCTACTGGTCGGGGTGAAGATACCCCGAACAAGCCCCTCAGAGGATTACTTTCCATAGTAACAAGTGACAGTAAATTTCAGCACACGATATAAATTTTTCCTTACCAAATTCCACCTGCCAAAGGCGCTTCACTCCCCAGCAACGGCACCAAAAAATAGTCTTGATGACCCACAAGTATAGGGGATCTATCGTAGTCCTTTCGATAAGTAAGAGTGTCGAACCCAATGAGGAGCAGAAGGAAATGATAATCGGTTTTTAGCAAGGTATTCTCTGCAAGTACTGAAATAAGTGGTAACAGATAGTTTTGTGATAAGATAATTTGTAACGAGCAACAAGTAACAAAAGTGAATAAAGTGCAGCAAGTTGGCCCAATCCTTTTTGTAGCAAAGGACAAGCCTGGACAAACTCTTATAATGAGAAAATTGCTCCCGAGGACACATGGGAATATCGTCAAGCTAGTTTTCATCACATTCATATGATTCGCGTTCGGTACTTTGATAATTTGATATGTGGGTTGACCAGTGCTTGGGTGCTGTTATTACTTGAACAAGCATCCCACTTATGATTAACCTCTATTGCAAGCATCAGCAACTACAACAAAAGTATTAAGGTAAACCTAACCATAGCATGAAACATATGGATCGAAATCAGCCCCTTACGAAGCAACGCATAAACTAGGGTTTAAGCTTCTGTCACTCTAGCAACCCATCATCTACTTATTACTTCCCAATGCCTTCCTCTAGGCCCAAATAATGGTGAAGTGTTATGTAGTCGACGTTCACATAACACCACTAGAGGATAGACAACATACATCTCATCAAAATATCGAACGAATACAAAATTCACATGACTACTAATAGCAAGACTTCTCCCAGGAACAAACGTAACTACTCACAAAGCATATTCATGTTCATAATCAGAGGGGTATTAATATGCATAAAGGATCTGAACATATGATCTTCCACCAAATAAACCAACTAGCATCAACTACAAGGAGTAATTAACACTACTATCAACCTACTAGTACCAATCCCGGACATGGAGACAAGAATTGGATACAAGAGATGAACTAGGGTTTTGAGAGGAGATGGTGCTGGTGAATATGTTGATGGAGATTGCCCTCTCCCGATGAGAGGAGCGTTGGTGATGACGATGGTGATGATTTCCCCCTCCGGGAGGGAAGTGTCCCCTGCAGAACAGCTCTGCCGGAGCCCTAGATTGGTTCCGCCAAGGCGGAGTCTCGTCCCAAAAGGTTGTTTCTGATTTTTCTTCGGACAAAAGACCTCATATAGCAGAAGATGGCCACCGGAGGGCCAACAGGGGGCGCACGAGGCAGGGGGCGCGCCCTGGGGGGTAGGGCGCGACCCCACCCTCGTGGCCAGGTGGGTCCCCTCTGGTGTACTTCTTTCGCTCAATATTTTTTATATATTCTGAAAATGACTTCCGTGGAGTTTTAGGAATTTTGTAGTTGCGTAGAATAGGTCTCCAATATTTGCTCCTTTTCTAGCCCAGAATTCCAGCTGTCGGCATTCTCCCTCCTTATGTAAACCTTGTAAAATAAGAGAGAATAGGCATAAGTAATGTGACATAATGTGTAATAACAGTCCATAATGCAATAAATATTGATATAAAAGCATGATGCAAAATGGACGTATCAACCCCTCAAAATGCTAAGGACACATATTGACTCAGGCTCAAGACTCTACATTTTCATTTTAGTGATCCAGTATCACATTGAGTCCATAGGAAAAGCCAATACTATTAAAAGGGGATGAGGTGTTGCTTAATGGCTTGCTTGCTCAAAATGCTTAGTGATATGCTCCGAAAGCCCTCAACCACTTTCTCATATCCACATATGTCCCAAACCAAAAGTCAAACTCGGACCTACCAATTTGATCTATCCGGCGCCACCGAGTTCACTTGACATAGCCACTGCCAGAAACCCCAGTCACTTCGGTCTCACTGATAGGGATCTCGGTCTCACCGAGATAGGATTGCAAACTCTCTGTTTCCCTTCGTAACGTTTCGGTCCAACCGAGATGCGCGATCGGTCCCAGCGAGTTCGCAATGCAAACTCTCTGTTTCCCTTTCGTAACATTTCGGTCCAACCGAAATGAGCAAATCGGTCCCACCGAGTTTGCCTGACCAACTCTCTGGTTAGCTTATTACCAAAATCAGTCCCACCAAGTTTGTGTAATTGATCTCACCGAGATTACGTTATGCCCTAACCCTAATGAAATCGGTCCCATCGAGTTGACATGTCGGTCCCATCGAAAATCCTAACGTTCACATTTTGAACTAAATCGGTCTGACCGAGTTTCATGTTTTGGTCCCACCGAGTTTGGTGATTTGTGCGTAATGGTCAGATTTTGTGTGGAGGCTGTATATACCCCTCCACCCGTCCTTCATTAGTAAGGAGAGCCATCAGAACGTGCCTACACTTCCAACATTCATTTTCTGAGAGAGAACCACCTACTCATGTATTGAGACCAAGATATTCCATCCCAACCATATGAATCTTGATCTCTATCCTTCCCCAAGTTGCTTTCCACTCAAATCATCTTTCCACCAAATCCAAATCTGTGAGAGAGAGTTGAGTGTTGGGGAGACTATCATTTGAAGCACAGGAGCAAGGATTTCATCATTAACACGCCATCTATTACCTTTTGGCTCCTAGATTGGTTAGGTGTCACTTAGGAGCCTCCGTCAAGATTGTGGAGTTGAACCAAGGAGTTTGTACGGGCAAGGAGATCGCCTACTTCGTGAAGATCTACCCTAGTGAGGCAAGTCCTTCATGGGCGATGGCCATGGTGGGATAGACAAGGTTGCTTCTTCATGGACCCTTCGTGGGTGGAGCCCTCCATGGAGTCACGCAACCGTTATCCTTCGTGGGTTGAAGTGTCCATCAACGTGGATGTACGATAGAACCACGTATCGGAACCATGCCAAAAATCTCCGTGTCTACATTGCGTTTGCTCCCTCCAAACTCCTCCATTTACCTTCACGTGCAATGTTTTACATTCCGCTGCTATACTCTTAGACTTGCATGTGTAGGTTAATTCTTGACTTGTGCTAAGTTGCTAAAATCTACCAAGACTTAAAATTGGGAAAATATAGATTTTTATTTGGTCAAGTAGTCTAATCACCCCCCCCCCCTCTAGACATATATTTGATCCTATAAGTGGTATTAGAGCTTTGGTCTCCATTTGCCTTGATTTCCATAGCTTTTGGTGATCATAGCCTTGGTTTCACGACCTAGGAGAGTATGGCGTCTAGTGAGGGACATTACCACCGTAGAGGTCCTTACTTTAATGGTCCTAATTTTGCTAGTTGGAAGCATAAGATGAAAATGCATATTCTTGGACATAACCACGCCGTTTGGGCTATTGTGTATTGGCTTGCAAGGTGAATTATTTGATGGGAGAGAACCGAACCTGAAGCTAGCGCAGAAGAGTTGAAGATGCTGCAATACAACGCTCAAGCTTGCGATATCCTCTTCCACGGATTGTGCCCCGAAGAATTCAAAAAAATCAGTCGTCTTGAGAATGCAAAGGAAATTTGGGATACTTTGATTGATGTGCACGAGGGTATCGAATCCATCAAGGAATCCAAATTGGATGTGCTTCAAAGTCAACTTGATAATTTTAAAATGAAGGATGGTGAAGGTGTCACTGAAATGTACTCTAGGCTTGCTCTCATCACAAATGAGATTGCTGGCTTAGGAAGTGAGGAGATGACCGATAGATGCATCATCAAGAAGATCCTAAGAGCCTTGGATGGAAAATATGATACCGTGTGCACATTGATCCAAATGATGCCCAACTACAAAGATCTCAAGCCAACGGAAGTCATTGGAAGAATTTTTGCTCATGAGACGTCACTCAAGGATAGGAAGAGCTTCACAACAAGTCTAGTGGTGCTTACAAAGCTTCATGTGATGCTCCTACATCATCAAGTGAGAAACAAATCTTCAATGAGGAATTGAGCCTAATGGTGTAGAACTTGAACAAGTTCTACAAGAATAGAAGCAAGGAAAGAAGTTCCAAGTCAAGGTCCTACAATGACAAAAGATCTTCGAGCTGTGAACGAAATTGCTACAATTGTGGAAGACCCGGACATAACTCCAATGAGTGTACGGCTCCCTACAAACAAAGAGAAGATTCACCCAAAAGGAGAAGTAGAAGAGAAGAATCACCACCAAGAGAAAGAAGCAGTAGAGATGATCGTTATGAACGAAGAACATCTCGGAGAAGCAAGGATTTGGAAAGCAAGGACAAGTCATCAAGGAGCTACACAAAACAAAGACATCAATCTCATGTTGGTGAATGGGTATCCGACTCCGACTCCGACAACCACTCCGAGAGAAGTTATCAATCCGACTCCGAATATACTCAAGATGAAGGTGTTGTCGGTCTAGCACTTGTGTCAACCAACTCCTACGACATATTTGACTCACCAAATGAAGGAACTGGAAGATGCTTCATGGCTAAAGGCCAAAAGGTATCACACCCCGAGTATGTTGATTCAATAGTGATGAAGATGATTTGCTAGGTGATGACGATTTACTTGTTGACAACTCTAGTGATGAAAACTATGATGAAATTAATCATGCTAATCAAGATAAAATGAATAATGATGATAAGAAGGAGATTGAGCGTCTAACAAAAGAACTAAACACTCTTAAGTTAGCTCATGAAACTACCTTGGAAAATCATCGAAAGCTTTTAAAGACTCATGAGAAGTTACGCTTTGAAAAGCTCAACCTTGAGCAAGAGCATGGGTTCTTAAAAGCAATCAATGATGACCTTCGCAAGAAAAGTTCTTCTTACATTGCCAAGCGTTTACTCTTGTCTACTTACATGCCACAAGTTAAATCTAGCAACAAGAGTAAGAAAGATTCTTCCTCTAGTAGTAACAACAATCATGTTAAATCAAATGTTTTTGCTTCTAGTAGTTCTCTTGATTCCACTAATGATTCTCTTAGCCAAGTTACACTTGAGCAAGAAATTAGCTTATTGAAGGGAATTATAGAGAAAGGTGTTTACAAGAGCCTTGCCTGGAGTAAGAAATTTGAGGAAATGGTATGCAAGCAAGGAAGGCATCGGAAGAATCAAAGTATTGTTTTTGAACAAAAGTTCTATGCCAATGGAGTTGACTGGGAAGAAGATCAATACCCCAAGACAAAGTTTGTTCCTCAACAAGAGAAGTATGATCCTACTTCTTTTCAAGGGACACAAGCTCAAGATGATCTTCCACCACAAGAGCACAAGCAAAATGGCAAGGACAAGCTTCAAGAGGAGATTGATGCATTTGAAGAAGCTCCTAAGGCATTGGTCAAGTGGGTTCCCAAGACTACATCAAGTTCTACTTCATCAAGTACGACTACAACTCCAAGGATTCCCATCAAGATGATGTGGATCCCGAAGAAGAAGAACTAGAGAGTTCTTGAGGGTGACTCCACCAACATACTTCTCCGCCAACATACTTCACTCATATCATCTTGGCAAGAACAAGTGCAAACAACTTCCACATCTTGCACTAGTTCAAGGAGTCACAAACCCTCTTGTTGGTAACACTACAAAAAAATACACTTCCGTGATGATACGTGTTTTTCACAGCAGGTCGCATTTTCTGTCATGCATGTACATCCATGACAAATTGATGACAGAATCAAGATAGTCATACCTGTGCTGTCGTAAAAGTGTTCCATGAAATTGCCAAAATTATCATCACAGAAGTGTCCACTTCCATGACGATAAATCGCGCGTCACAGAAGGTCTTTCGTCAAGGGTGACCGACACGTGGCATCCACCGTAACGGAACGCCGTTAAGCTATCGGGTCGGATTTTGGATCCGATAACCCGTTAACAGCCACGAGCAATGCCGATTTTCCACATGTAAAATTCTCATTGGCTGACGGATCCACACGTCAGCTCCGCGTTGGCACAGGTGTCACTCATCCAACGGTCGAGATGGGCCTATGATATGTTGACACGTGGACCGGCCCAAAAGTGGCCCACAAAGTTTAAATGGGTCGGCCCAACTGAATGCCCATAAGATTTAGCGAACCATAATGGGCCGGCCCAACTAAAGGCCTACAAAATTTAGTGGACCATAATGGCCGGCCCACCTAAAGGCCCACACGATTTTGCAGACCATAATGGGCCGGCCCAGCTAAAGGCCCACAAGATTTTGTGGACCACAATGGGCCAGCCCAGCTAAAGGCCCACAAGATTCTGCACACCATAATGGGCCGGCCCAGCTAAAGGCCCAACATTCTCTGTCAAATCGGCCCGTCAACGGCCTGTCCTAAACTTGTCATCAACACGGCCCATGGTCACTTCTGGCCCGTTAACAGTCCGCTAAGTAATTGGGCCGAATTACGGCCCGGTGTATTTCCGGCCTGTTAAAGGTCCGGCTTCATTTGGGCCCATTTATAGGCCATCAAAACTTTCAGCCCATAAATGACCGTGAAGAATTTGGGTCATATTCGGCCATGTCTGACATTCGGCCTGTTAGAGGCCCACTATAGCTTTGGGCCACTTTCGGCCTGTTGTCATTTTCAGCCTGTTAACGCCGGACGTAAACCATGGGCCATATGTGGCCCAACGTCATACCGGGCCCATTAACGGCCCATATAAAAATGACGGTAATCTAGCCCGACCGAAGTTCCGGCCTGTTAAAGGCCTGTGTATTAGGTTGGCGCATTTACGGCTCGTCTGAATTTTGGCCTGTCAAAGATCCGCATCGCAAATGGGCCACCATTTCGGCCTGCTAAGTCCAGTGGGTTATTCGGCACAATCAGGGCCCAATCTCACTTTCGATCAAGGCCCATGTTTTTTATGGGCTCGAGATATTTACACGTGTAAACGGCCTATTTTTAGTGAGGGCCCAAATTATGTTTAGGCCTGTTAAAGGCCCACTATGGGCACATGCCTACCAGAAAAATATGAAAGCTTATGCTGATTTAGGCCGAGATATTTTTAGCGGGCTACATGCCAATTTCGGCCCGTAATCGTTTTTAGCCCAATTGGAATGGGCCCGACGAATGTTGGCATGTTGGGCTCCTACGAAGCTTTCGGCCGAATACATTACTAAGATAAACCTACACTATACAAAAATAGCATCGTAGTTACTGCAGCCTGAGGCAGCATCATAAATGTTGTATCACAACAAAATAAATTCCAACCATACAACAAAAGGCCCGTTGGCATAAAGTTTACAGTCCTTCCAGATGAAAGCACCATCAGATGTATAGAAGCACATATCATTTGACCTGAGTGTTAATGTTTCGGGCTATAGAATTTGATGGAGCAGCACGATCTCCACTTTTTTCCGCCATTGCTCTTGAACAACGAAGCGAATGTCTGATAGTCTGGTTTCAAAACCATTCATATCTTGACGACATTTCTCAAGCACTATTCTTGTTTCCGAAACAACGTCCATTAGGGATTGGACTTGTGTCTGGAGCACAGATATATCACTCTGTCTAGCAGGAAGGTTTTGTTCAATAGGCGATTTGGATGAGATTACCTTGACAACCAACCCAGAATTACGTAGGAAGGTGCTTTTTGCACTGTTAGTGGAGAGATACTGACGCACTGCAGCAAGAGGTGACATTGTGCCTGTAGTAGCCTCGTCACCTTCAGGTGGTTGTGGCTGTTCAATCATTTGTTCCATAGCTTCCTGAAAGTTTGAACTTGTATATTAGTGTACCAGATAAGTTACTAATGAGACAAAAACAAACAAGGCAGGTTAACCGTTTATTCATAACTTATTTTGGTGAACTACTATAATACATTAGCATGTATTGTAGTGCCAACTACATAATAAAATCACTTTTGGAACATATGCCCATGTAGCATGCCTACTGTATTGTCTATTTCCTCACATTCGTTGATATCTAAGGATAAAGAGACATGGTTTAAAGTAGGATGAACATAGTATGACATCATTCATATCATGGGCAAACAGATATAAAACAAACAGGCTATTTTATCATTGTGTGCGCACGTGAACATAACAACTAGATTACAGATCAAGACCAAAAGAATATCCTTCATCTCTTTTAAACCATGTAAGGTGAAATGATACGTTAAGACAACTGTGAATAAAAGTGAATAGAGTAACTGACATTGGCTGCAAACCAAGTAGTTAAATGAACACATCACAGTACCAATCAGTTCAAGGCAGGAGGAGTAAGGACTTACAACAGCGGCTTCAACTGGTGTGCTCATGCCCTTCATCTTGCTAGTGTGGCAATCCTTGAAGATTTGCACTGTATTCAGTTCAGGTTCTTTTTGGTCCGCACGGGCTTTCCTCTGTATTTGGAACAAATCAATATAGATACGATAATATGGCATAAAAAAAGAAGGAAGTAGCAGCTATTTACAAGAGCCTCGCAGTGTGCAATATAGCTACAAAATCCTGTTGTCTATTGGAATTTCACTTTAGAACGGTTGGTTTTGTTCTTCAAACAGTTAGCCCGGAAGAAGATACACTTGTAAGGCACATACATAAATACAAGTTCAATATGTGGTCTGATCAAATACATATAGCCTACCTGATACTTTGGATCAGACCAGTGTTTAACAAGGGTTGTCTAGTCTTCATCTGTAATATATTCCACTGGAGATGTTTGGGCGATTTCATTGTTAGCCTTGCCTTCAAAGTGAGATTTTCTAAGGTGGTACCGATACTGTCGCAGAGCAGACTGAAAAACATGAGTGCATGCTTGTTTAGTTGCATCATCTTTCGGATCCAACTTGAACCTCATCTGTTGAAAAAGAATGTGAGTCTTATTAGGAGGAAGCTAGAAAGTATGGGATAGAGCAAGACAATATTACTAACTACGATGAATACCATTACTTACGGATAAATGGTCAAGGAAGGTGTCAAACTGGGTATTGTCTTTCTCATTCCTGTACTGGATCCATGTTGGGAGGATACGTGCATGACACCTAACGGCAACGGCTGTCTCTGATACTAACTTGGCTGACTCTGTAGCATCGCGTGGCCTTTTTAAACCTGCCTCAAAATGGATCTCCATTCTTCCTCCTTTAGATTTTTTTAAAGCATTATCCCTGATGTCTGTTTCCGCTTGCGCCGTGGTGCTAGTTAAACAACGAATATGGAAAGTGTTAGTGTACATCAAATTGTGAGAGTACATATAAAGGAGCATGCAACTGCAACTTGACTCGGTCAGGTACCGTCTTGGTGTTGATGCTCATGAGGTTCATCTGATCTTGCCAAGTCCTGTTGTGTAAGCAGTGCTTCGGAAGTAGTGTTAGGTGTGAAGGCAGCTTGGGAACTGGCCAGTTCCGGAGCAAACGAACGAGTAACTGGTTGAGATGCTGGTATAGTTGAAGCAGATGCTGCAGCTGGTGGAGCAGGTGATACTGTGTTTGTAGATTTAGCTGGTGGACATGGACCTTCTACTGCACTATGAGTACCAGCAGAATCTCGACGGCAGAACCTTTTCCGTTTCACCTGACGAGTAACAACACTCCCTACTATATTATTTTCCTTGCTCTTTTTTGACTTTGCCATGTCAAGCTGTACCCACAACACAAAAGAATAAAATCACGCTTCAGAACTCATTGATGCATGATACAGACAAGCAATACTTTGATGTAAGACAACCGTATGAGGATGGAATATGTAAGAAAAACAGGACGGCATGACATATTCACATCTACGATGTGCAAACTAAGCAGAAGGATTTTCTAGAAAATAGAAGTAATGCAAGCTAGACACCATATGAAAGATGAACCAATATTACTCTGCCAAGTTAAAAGTGTCTTGTCATAAGTGGCAATTCGAAAAATTAGAAGCAGTACAACGTAGAAATCAATGCAAGATGCAACCACTATCAAACTGCCATGTTAAAAGCGTCCAATCATGAGTGACTGATGCGGGATACACAACATCAGTACTTTGATGTAAGAACATGGTATGATTGATAGATGAAGTGTATTCTAGACACAAAAAGCCATGTCATATGCTCATGTATAACGTATAAACTTAGCAGGTGCAATTTAATCAAAATAGGAGAAATACAGGCTAGACAACATATGCAACATGAAACCAATTATCACACTGTCAACTTAGAGCAAGCACCTGCGATGGTGGAGTATGGGGCATGAACTCATCATGTAGACTTGGGACTTCAACTTCATTAGCAGTAGCAGTGTCAAATCTAGAGAGTCTCTGTTTGCATCGGTGCGGAGGACCACCAACATCCCCTAACATACTCTTTTCCTTCCTATTTTCTGATATTGCCTTATGAAGTCAAAACCACAAGAAGATGAATAAAATTAGCTCTGCATAACTGGTTGATGCATGATACAAACGAACACTACTTCGATGTAAGGCAAGCGCAGAATAGGAGGATGGAATATATACAAAAAAGACATCATTTCATATTCACACGTACGATAGGAGGATGGAATATGTATGAAAAAACAGTAAGCGGAAGACATTTCAACAAAATTAGAAGAAATGAAAGCTAGGCACCATATGAACATGCAACCAATATCACTCTATCAGGTAAAAAGTGTCTCGTCGTAAGTGCCATTTCAAGAAATTAGAAGCAGTACAAGCTAGAAGACAATGCAAGATGCAACCTACATCACAGTCCCAAGTTAAATGTGTCTTATGGGTAAGTGATCGTTGCAGGTATAAGTTGTAAGCTACGCAGATGCAATTCAACATAATCAGAAGCAGTATAAACTAGACATCATACGGAAAACGCAACCACGTATAACAATTCCAAGTAAGAGCAAGCACCTGTGATGGTGGAGTAGGGGAGATGTGCTCATCATGTACATGTATGTTCTAGAAACAGGAACACGTGTCATATTCACAGGCATTATGTGTAAAGTAAGCAGATGCAATTCAAGTTAGAAGCAATACAAGCTAGACATCATACGCAACATGCAACCACATATAATAGTGTCAAGTTAGAGCAAGCACCTATGATGGTGGAGTAGGGGAGATGTGCTCATCATCTACACAGCTACGTCGACTGTCCAGCCTTGTGTTGTCTTGCGAATCTTGTTGGGAGGATGGCAGAGTAGAATCTGTAGAGACCCCCTGTTTGAGTTGCTCCGAAGTACCACCATCATCAACTGTCAGACTAATTTCCTTCAGTTGTAATGATTTTGCATTGTGAAGTCAAACCGATAAGAAAAAGGAATAAAATTCGCTCTTCAGAACTCATTCATGCATGATACTGACGAACACTACTCGGATGAAAGGCAAACACATGATGCGAGGATGGAATATGTATGAAAAACAGGATGGTGTGACATATTCACACCTATGATGTGGTAACTAAGCAGAAGGCATTTCAACAAATTAGAAGCACTGCAAGCTAGACACCATATGAAAGATGCAACCAATATCACTCTGCCAAGTTCAAACTGTAGAGCGTTTCACCAAATTAGAAACAGTACATGCTAGAGATCATATGCAAGACACAACCAATATCACAGTGGTGACTTAATGGTGCCTTATCATAAGTGACTGATGCAGGATATGCAAGAATAGTAGTCTGATGTAGAAATAGGAACGCATGTCCTATTCACAGGCATTATGTGTAAAGTAAGCAGATGCAATTCAGCAAAGTTAGAAGCAATACAAGCTAGACATCATACGCAACATGCAACCACATATAATAGTGCCAAGTTAGAGCAAGCACCTGTGATGGTGGAGTAGGGGAGATGGGCTCATCATCTACAGAGCTAAGTTGACTCTCTAACCTTGTGTTGTCTTACGAATCTTGTTGGGAGGATGGTGGAGTAGAATCTGTAGAGAACCTCTATTTCAGTTGCTCGGAAGGACCACCATCATACAATTCCTTGCCAATTTCCTTCAGCTTTATTGATTTTGCATTGTGAGGTCATACCGACAAGAAAAAGGAATATCATTCGCTCTTCAGAACTCATTCATGCATGATATTGATGAACACTACTTTGATGAAAGGCAAAGTCATGATACGAGGATGGAATATGTACGAAAAAATGGACGGCTTCACATATTCACACCTATGATGTGGTAACTAAGCAGAAGGCACTTCAACAAATTAGAAACACTACAAGACACCATATGGAAGGTGCAATCAATATCACTCTGCCAAGTTAAAACTGTCTCGTCATAGGTGGCGTTCATCAAACTAGAAGCAATACATGCTAGAAATCATATTCAAAACGCAAACCAATATCACACTGCCAACTTAAAGGTGTCCCATCATAAGTGACTGATGCAGGATACACAAGAAGAGTAGTTTCATGTAAGAACATGGTGTGATAGACAGATATAGTATGTACCAAAAACAGGAAAGCGTGTCATATTCATATGTATCATGTGTAAGCTAAGCAGATGCAGTTTACACTAATTAGGAGCAATACGAGCTAGACACCATATGCAACATGCAACCAGATATCACACTGCCAAGTTAGAGCAAGCACCTTGGATGGTGGAGTAGGGGAGCGGAGACTTGGACCTTGTAATGCACTATCAGTACAAGGAGAATCGGTACAGATGCTCCGTTTACGTTGATGCAGAGGACCACCATCATTTCCTTCCTTACTCTTTTCCTTCCTCTTTCTTGATTTTGCCTTGTCAAGTCAAAATCACAAGAAAAAGGAATAAAATTTGCTCTTCAGAACTCATTGATGCATGATACTGAGGAACACTACTTTCATGTAAGGCAGCCGCATGATAGGAGGATGGAATATGTATGAAAAACAGGACGGCGTGACATATTGACATGTATGATGTATAAAGTGTAAACTAAGCACAAGGTGCTTGAACTTGTTAGAATCGATGCAAGCTAGAAACCATAAGAAAGATGAAACCAATATCACCCTGCCAAATTAAAAGGGTGCCCTAACAAATGTATTTGACCAAATTAGAAGCAATACATGACAACATGCTAGAAATAATATGCAATATGCAACAAATAAAGGTGACTCATCGTAAGTGATTAATGCAGGATACAGAAGAGAGGTAGTTTCATGCAAGAACAAGGTTAACACATAGATGTAGTGTGTACCAAAAATAGGAAGGCATGTCATATTCACAGGTATAGTGTGTAAACTAAGCATATGCAATTTGCCCTAATTAGAAGCATTACAAGCTAGACACCGTATGCAACATGCAACCACATATCACACTGCGAAGTTAGAGCAAGCACCTGTGATGGTGGTGTAGGGGAAGTGCAGTCTTCAGGTACAGAGCTACGTTCAATATCTTCATTTAGGCTTGTTGTTTCTTTAGAATCATGTGGAGAGGATGAAATTGCATTCTTTATAAGAGTATTGTGTCTCATATTAACCCACGCGCATGACTGTCTCATCATAAGCGATAGACGCAAGATACACAAGAACAGTAGTTTGATGTAAGAACATGGTGTGATAGGCAGATGTAGTATGTACCAAAAATAGGAAGCCGTGTCATATTCACATGTATAATGTGTAAGCTAAGGAGATGCAATTTAACAAATTAGGAGCATTGATGAGGGATACACAAGAAAAGTAGTTTGATGTAAGAACATGGTTAATAGAAAGACGTAGTATGTACCAAAAACAGGAAGGCATGTCATATTCACAGGTATAATGTGTTAACTAAGCAGATGCAATTTACCCTAATTAGAAGCATTACAAGGTAGACACCATATGCAACATGCAACCACATATCACACTGCCAAGTAAGAACAAGCACCTGCGATGGTGGTGTGGGGGAATTGCGGTGATCAACTAGAGAGCTAGGTTGACTATCTTCATTTAGCCTTGCTGTTTCTTGAGAATCATGTGGGGAGGATGACACTGCACTCTTTAAACGAGTAGGGCGTCTCACAGTAACCCACTCGGGTGACTGTCTCATCATAAGTGATTGACGAGGGATACGAAAGAGCATTAGTTTGATGTACGAACATGGTTAATAGACATATGTAGTATGTATCAAAAACAGGAAGGCATGTCATTATCAAAGGTATAGTGTGTAAAGTAAGCAGATGCAATTTAACCAAATTGGAAGCAATACAAGCTAGACATCATATGCAACATGCAACCACATTTGACAGCGCGAAGTTAAAGCAAGCACCTGGGATGTTTGTGTGTGGCAATTGAGATCATCAACTGCAGAGCTATGTTTACTGTCTCCAACTGCTGACACTGCACCCATTAGAGCGCTGAAATGCTTAGTGCTTATCTTCGAATTAAACTGGAGCAACATCTGTCTTTTCTTTTCTGCATTCATCAACACTGCGTCAGAGTCTGAAATACCCATGCATAAAAAAACAATAGTGTGAGTATGGGTGAAGTGTGTGCACAATTAGTACAGTGTAAAGGTAGCAAATAGCAGGTCGGTGAGAAATAAATGATGGAAACATATGATAGCTCTACAACATGCATGGCACAGTAAATTACTATAGGATTCTATGAAAATAACAGTCGACTGAAAGCAAATAGGTCAGTCCATTTTTTCTGCACCATCCGATGTACAAAGAATGGGCAGATCGCCTTCATCTACCTCCAGCAAGTCAGTGTTGACGATCTTCCTCGAAACGCCAACGACCACCGGCCCAGTATTCCTCCCCTGCCTGCGCCCTCCCCTCGACCTCACCGCACCGCCGTGCTTGGCACCACCCGGCCATCCATTCAAGCCCCGCCGACCTCCAGATCGGACGCAAGCAGCTCCTACGCCCCACACCCCTATGATAGACACCGATGCGACGCTTCCTCGGGGAATAGACGGACTAGGTGCTCCGCGCGCCTAAGCGGGTGTTGCTTCTTTTAATTGCGGTTCGACTGACCCTCAATTGAAATCCAGGCGGGCTACTGACCTCTAGCAAAGGTGAAATAATAAAAGGGAGGAAACCTTGTGCATTTAGTATCATGAAGAAGATGAAGTAAGAAGCGCTCAACTAGTTTCTTTCGTGGGATGAATATGGTGTGAGCGGAGACATAAGATTTGCACGAATAAGGGAAGAGGAGTACCTCTTTCTGCTGGCAGTGTTGTGTCCTCCTTCTGTTTTTCTGACGATCTTCTTGTTGTTCACCGGAAACCAGAAGTTGTGGAGGATGGTGCAGCCTTGGATGAACCCATGGCCAAGTTGTTGAGTGTGGTGCAGTGGTCATCTGTCGACGGTGGGGAAGCAGATCCGAGGCGGCGAACGATGGCGTAGCGGGAACAGCTCCGGTGTGGTGGACAGTTGCGACTGTGGAGCCGCAGCAGTGAGGCGCAGGACGGCATGGTCGGAGTGGTTCTGGTAAGGCACACGTTGGCGTCGGCGTCGTGGAGGCAGCTCTGCCTCGGCTTCAGCTGCTAAGTCCTTGAGGGTGTTGCAGTTGCGTTGGACGACGACGTCGGGGTACCGACTCCGGCGTGATGGAGGAGGGCGGCGGTGGATTGGCCGCTATGGGGTGGAGGACGGAGGAGGCTGGGGTTTCGTGGCTGGTGGAGAGGGCGTTTTCGCGCCCATGGAGTATGAATGGGGAAACGGAGGGATGCGGGGAACTAAGGGGGAACAATGTTTCGGTTTGAGATGCGCTTGTTTGAAATTTGGGGAAAGTTACAAACTTTGCCCCCATCTAAAATTTCGGACATATTGCGGGTTGGGGGTAGGACAGTCATTTCAGGTGTCCCAAATGTGGGCGGGATAGATTTCGGCCGAGCGCATGGGCAGGTGCCCATGACGTATGAATGCTTCTCGGAGGCGGTTGAGACTGGCGTCTTGGTGAAGTTACAAACCTATCCTGGTTTAGACCTTTGGACATTGGGCCGATAGGCTACACGGGCCAGAGTCAGGACAGTAATTTCCTACCACCAAAACATTAGTCTCGCGCGGTTTCGGGTGACCAGAGGCCTATTTGGCGCTTCGTTCAATATTTGGGAGCAGAAGCATTAACGTTTTCGGTTCTCTTGAATTGAACTTTCAGGATTTGTCAAACTTCACAAATCTTTACTCTTGAAAATCCTAAAGATACGATTATTTTGGAATGAGGGGGTACATTTGAATATACATTGTACACGAGTATATATTAAAAAATATGCAACTTACCTCAGTTCATTCATGGTTCCAAATATAATCTCCTTGGTTGCAAAAACAAAAGTTAGATATGCGTATGAATATATATAACATGTTCAAACTCACAACAAAGATTGATGCCCCCTTTTACATCTGATTTACAAATGCCATTATCTCGGGTTCAAATAGATGAATGCACTTCCTATGAATTCGAATCTTCGAATCCCCCTTTATGTTGAATTCGACATGTATTCTATTTCGTAGCTAGCAATTTGGAATGTATCCATGCAAGTGATAAATGTATAAAGTGCTTCACACTAACAACATGGAGTGCACTAATTAATGTTTATATATGAATTGCAAAAGCATCCATTGCCTGTATTTCAAACCGCTCTCACTCTATGGATCGATAATATGAAATAAACACATGCACATGCTAGAATTCAATAGAGTATGGGTGTCTGATAGACCGATTTTCGTCCATACGCAATTTGCAAAATTCATGATCTCATCCAAAAATAATAATGCCATTTATATTTCAATTTAATGCGTAGAACCGCCTTTTACATGTAGATGCACTATGCCTCGCCTCGTTCTCACAAACGCGTTATATATCTCTCTATCTAACGCATAAGTGCAAACACTTCATATGCATCATCATTTCTCTTTCACACATGCTCACAATCTCTCTCAGGGTGTAGGCGTGTCTCGCGCACATGCTCACTCTGTTTCTCTCTCTCTCTCTTTCTGACTACTATGTACCACTCTTTTCACTAATCTCAGTTGGAAAACACTATTTCTCTCACATGCATATATACACATGCACGGTCTCTACTAGTCCTCTATACGCACATATATGTGCCTACATGTCTCTGTCGGTGTTCTGGGAACGGGGGTCCCCAGACTTGCCTGCCTGCGGCCTGCGGTGTGGCTCAAATGGGGGCCCAGCGCGGCCCATCTTCATCAACACAAGACTCAAGACCCTCGCGAGGGGCCAAGCCTCGCGGGGGGACGACACGGCGCATCCTCAAGCGCGGCCTCATCGGGCTGGCTCACGAGGATGCGGAGAGATCAAGGCGGGGTACCTCGCGAGGTGCCCATGATGCAAGCCATGACGACCAAGGATGCCAGGCGGCGCCAGCCCGCGCAGCGTCTCCCTTTCCTCTTTGGTGCAAAGGGGGCAAACGCAGGCGAGAGGATCAAGCAAAGGCACCCATTTCAGTGCAACGAGACCAAGACCAGTCCAACGGTGGGAAGGAGGTCACCATCGAGCCCAGAACGGCGTCACCACAGGGCCTTTGGCAGGCGAGGACCAACTTTGGTCAGGATAAGTGTACCAGATGTTCCCCTTCGAATTGGCCAATTGTTGGCGCCCTTCCTGCTCAATATTTGGGAAGAGGCCCTGGGCCTTTGCCTATAAATAGGACTAGCCACCCCCAGAGTAGAGGCATTCGGCATTGGGCATAGGCATCTAAAGTCGAGCAATCAGGCATCTAAAGAGAAGCAGAGAGCAAGTAGAGAGAGAGAGAGAGAGAGAAGGGAGATTGAACTCCCCCTAGCAGTTCATCCCCCTAGCCAAGAACAGGCCCTCGCGAGGCTGTTCTTCCTTGTACTATTCATCACCATCAGCCCAAGAGGCAATACACCCACCACAAACTTGAGTAGGGTATTACACCACAATGGTGGCCCAAACTAGTATAAACCCTGTGTCTCTTGTGCTGTTCTTTCTGTAGTGCAGATCCTTGCGAGACGGAGAGGTAGAGGGCATAATCTCCGCGCGCACCCCAGAGTTCGAACCTCAAGGGTCTGCCGGAACCCGCGATCCGACATTTGGCGCGCCAGGTAGGGGTGCGCCGGAACTTGTCTTCCACCGCTCCGCTCTCCTCCAACCGTCGCATCCATGTCTGACGCTCGTCGGGCCCGCGCCGAGCGCCGGGCCGCCATCGCCTCCCGCGTCGCCCAGACGGCTCCCGTCGGTGGGCGTCCTCGCCGTTCCCCGTCTCCCGCCGTCAACGCCGCCACCGGCCCGGCGGGGAACGAGCAGCAGGCATCGTCTCAGCACCCGTCCGTGCGGCAAGACGGCCGCACCGCTACTCCATCGCTCACCCCAGCTGGCTCTTCGTCCCGCGCGCTCCGCGCACCCTTGGAGGCTCGAGCTGCGCTCATCGCAGCAAACGAGCTCCTGCGCTACCGTCCCGTCGACGACGTCTACGAAGAGTGGCTCGACCGCGTCGCCGAGCTCGTCCGCGCCGCAGGGGGCTCTCCTGCGACGTCCGCTCCGCTGCACCGCACCCTGCCCCGCGCAGGCAATGAAGCTCCGGGGGCGTACCAACCGCCTCCTCTCCAAGAACACGCCATGGCTCCAAGGCGCGCGGCCCCTGGGCGGAACCCACTCCGTCAGGCGCCAGCCCACCAAGAGCGGAGCTGCCAAGAAGTCCCTCGACCGCAAGAGGCTGCGCGGGCGCTTCCCGCCCCGGCTCGCCGTGACCCTGCTCCAGCTCCGGCATGTCTAGACCCCGCGCTACTTCCAGCTGCAGCGCAAGGGGACCCGCAAGGCCAAGCTCTCCCTCAACCGAAGCCTCCCGTAGCAACCGCAGGTTGCCGCGCCTACACCACCGAGCTGCGCAACGTCGCGTGGCCCGACAAGTTCATGCCAGACCCGCCTCCTCGCTATGACGGCACGACTGATCCCGCAGAGTTCCTCCAGCTCTATGAGCTGGGCATCGAAGCTGCCAGCGGGGATGAAAAGGTCATGGCGAACTGGTTCCCCATGGCGCTGAAGGAAGGAGCTCGCACCTGGCTCCTGAATTTGGCTCCAGGCACGATCTCCTCCCGGGACCAGATGCGCACCCGCTTCATCACCAACTTCCAAGGTACTCGCGACCAGCCGCCCGCCGTGAGCGACATGCGCCGCATCAAGCAACAACCCGGAGAGACCCTACAAAATTACATCCAACGCTTCAACAGTGCGCGCCTCAAGATCCCCAAGGTGTCCGAGGAAGCCATCATCTCCGCCTTCTCCGATGACGTGCTCGACATCAAGATGAAGAAGGAGCTGGCGATGCATGAAGACCTGTGCACCTCCCTGGAGCTGTTCAACTTGGCGACCAAGTGCGCCAGGGACGAGGAGGGACGTCTCTCCCTCCTCGAGCTGCCTGCCGCAGACCCAGAAGAGAAGAAGCCCAAGGCCAAGGACGTGAAGTGTAAGGGGGCTGCCGTACTCGCGGCAGAACCGGACACCAAGCTGGGCAAGGATCTGCCCGAATCCTCCACGGGCAGCCGGTACTGTGTGTACCACAATCTCCACACCCACAACACCAATGAATGTCAAGAGATCCGCGTCGTGCGAGAAGGAAGGACCGGCCGTCGCCCTGACCGTGCTGACCAGGGCTACGGCCGAGGAGGAGGAAGAAACCCAGGACGGTGGGAAGATCGCGGCCCGCGCCAAGGGTGGCGCGACCAACCTCGCGAGGACCGCTGGCAGGACCTGCCTCGCGAGGGGGACTGGAGGGATCAGCCTCGTGAGGATCGCCCTCATGGCAACGCAGGCCTCCCTCCGCTGCCGCCTCAGCCAAGGAGGAACGAAGACCGCCATCAAGACGAGAGGGCTGGGGGGCTTCCAAGAGCCGCGCGCAATCGCCAGCATCCTGGGCGGAGCTCAAGCCCCAGCCTCTCAACGCATCTTCAAGCAGTTTGCCCGCGAAGTGAATGCAGTCCTCCCCAAGCTCGAAGCAACACGGCCCCTCAGGTGGTCGGCGTGCGCCATCACGTTTAGCTCAGCAGACCAGCTCAAGTACGCGGCCACAGCCGGAGTCCTCCCGATGCTTTGCTCCCCAGTCATCAGCAACGTACTGGTCACCAGGACCCTCATCGATGGCAGAGCAGGGCTCAACGTCCTGTCCGTGGAAACATTCAACAACCTCCAAGTGCCCTATGACTAGCTTCAGCCAACCAAGCCTTTCTCTGGAGTCACCGGCGGTTCCACAATCCCGATCGGGCATGTCCGCCTCCCTGTCACCTTCGGGGCCCGCAGCAACTACCGCACCGAGCTCATCGACTTCGACGTCGCCCACATCCGCTTGCCGTACAACGCCATCCTCGGGTACCCAGCGCTGGCCAAGTTCATGGCCGTAACTCACCACGGCTACAACGTCCTCAAGATGCCAGGAAGTGGCGGGGTCATCACGGTGCCATGTGAAGAGAAGGATGAAGTTTGTTCCCTGGAGCGAGCCTTTCAGGCCGCGTCACTAGAAGACCCAGATCGCAGAAGCAGGAGGCTTCCAGAGACCACCCCCAAGAAGAAGAAGACATCGTTAGGCTCAGCCCCTCAGGAGGCAGGCCCCTCAGGGCCCGCGTCTGCCCAGGGGGACCCTCCTTCCATCGCATAGGAAAGCACGCCCAGCACCCTCCTCAGGCAGGGCTCGGGGGCGCTCACCTGGAGGGCCACCATCCTAGCCAGGGTCACGAGGGAGGCGCTTGGGCACCACGTGGAGGCATGCTTCATAGCACGTTTCCCTCGAGAAGGAGCAGAGTAAGGAAGGTCAGACCAGCAAGAGTTCGTTAACAAGGCTATTCAAGAACTACAGGAGTCAAGGATCATGAGAGGTTGCCGCCGCCTACCAGCTGTGGCTCCACATCCAGGCGAGGATGGTGGGCTGCGTGCCTGCGTTGACGTACCAGGGCTCAATTGGGTCGCCACGATGGAGCGCCTCTGGCCCTCGCAAGTGGGGCGCTGCGGAGGTCCACCCCACAGCTATGTTCGCATGCCTTACGGCTTGCCGAGCATGGCCGCTGCGTACCAGCGCCTCATGAGGAGCATCATGGAGGCTCAGGAAGACAGGCGTTCCGCGGCCCTGGCGGAGATGGAGACAACTCGCGAGGAGCCGCTAGTGCCTCTATTGCCTCCCGAGGCCCCAGGGCCTGGGGGCTCATGAGGATCGGCTTCCGCAGCCCACCGAGTCTGCTGCACCAATGCCACTTCGCCTTCGACATCTTCAGGTGACATCTTTCAAGCTTCATTCCCAGCTGGGAGCGCCCTCCCAGGGTTGCATCACTCCCAGGCCGCGTGGGTTCGTCCCTGCGGCATGTATCCCTTTTTTATTTTTCGGTCATTAGCTTGCTTTGTTGGGGGCGCCCCTCGGGCTGCATCATCCCCAAGCCGCTCGGGCTGGGCCCGGAGGCGTGTATCTCCCTCGCGTTTATTTCCAACTATGCATTCGCCTATCATGCTTGATTACTTGATGCCTGTCCACGACACCTCTTCTTCTCCATGTCGACCACTTGCACGTTAAAGGGGGGTGCCTAAGCATCGCGACTCGGGGCTCCTACTGGCTCTCCAGCCCTCACCCTCTGGCCTTGTCCACGGCATCGCGACCTGGCATACCAGCGACGGCTGAGACAAGCTCGAGGGCCGGGACCCG
Organism: Aegilops umbellulata; assembly: GCA_032464435.1. Lineage (NCBI taxonomy): Eukaryota > Viridiplantae > Streptophyta > Magnoliopsida > Poales > Poaceae > Aegilops > Aegilops umbellulata. The sequence goes on from CP136056.1 coordinate 350,260,317, forward strand.
AGGACGTAGAGTGCCGACATCGAACCAAATTTTGCAGGAACAGACCTCAAGATACGGCCCAGTGCCAGGCGCAACCCGCCTAGAGGTAGGGCCTCGTGTGTCCCGTGCTGGCTCACGGGTGCCCAGATACACCTCACCTAGCCCTACCGTGCCGGCCACGTGTCAGGGCGGGGCTGTACACGCCCCGGGGCTCCTCCCGGAGGGGAGCCCCCTCCCACATACCAATGGAAGCACCATGCTCCGCGCTGGCTGACGACACTGCCGAGGAGCGGCTATGCCCGTACACATACGGAAGCGCTATGCTCCGCACTGGTGATAAACAACTGAGGGTGGCCTCTGGGCCGCATTAACCTCAGGGATCCCAGAGCTTAGTGGTTGGCCTCATCGCAACGCCTCCCCTCAGGAGCGCCGCGCGAGGGGGCTAGGCACGGGGGCTACGACTGGGTCACGCCCAGACGTACGCCGCCCAGTCAGGCCCCTCGGGCCTGGTTCGTCGCGCGTCTCTTCCCGAGTGGAGCCAAGGTATGAAGGCCCTTTGGGCGTCAAGGGCGACCCCTGAGCATCGCGACTCAGGGGCCTAACTGGTCCCGTAGCCCCTCACTCCTTAGTTCCGAAAGGCTATGCTGGGTGAGGTACGCGCGGGGCCGGGCTCTGCAGACGTAGAACGGTAGTCCCGCTTGCATCTCACCTCATCACCCGCTGTTTGCGCGTCAAGGGGGACTCCTGAGCATCGCGACTCAGGAGCCTAACTGGCTTCGTGGCCCCTCACTCCTTAGTTCCGAAAGGCTATGCTAGGTGAGGTACGCGCGGAGTCGGGCCCTGCAGACGTAGAACAGAAGATACACCTACATCAAGCTTCCCTACTTGTTGTTCGTGCGCCAAAGGGGACTCCTGAGCATCGCGACTCAGGAGCCTAACTTGTCACGTAGCCCCTCACTCCTTTGGTCCCGTCCTGGTTTCCGGTCGGGGCTAATGCTGGGTGGGGCACGCACGGGGCCGGGCTCTGCCGGCGTAGAACATAAGCAAGTAGGGAAGAAAAGCATAAAACTCAAGGAATTTAAAAGCAAATATTACAGTCCATACTGTCATCTCAGTACCAAACGCAAGTTTAAATGCCTCCCCGAGGCGTGATGCATGTGCAGGAATTGAGAGAAGAACAGGGATGGTAACGGAGTCACTTGTCGGCGGTGGAGCAGCGTGGAGTGGCTTCGCCTCGTGGAGCAGCAGGGCCGGCAGCGCCTTGCTTTGGCCTGGTGCTGAAGGCCCGGAACTTCCCCAGCAACGCCTCCGCGCGCCCCTTCACGGCTTCGACAGCAGCAGCAGCACCCTCGCCGCTCACCGGCTCCAGCAGGCTGTCGAGGTCGGCGCTGGGATCGCGAAGGTAGATGTGGGCGAAGACCCGCGTCAGCACAGCAGAAGACAGGACACGCGCCTCGGCCTCAGCCGTAGGGCTGAGGCCAAGGGTGACATCCCCAAGGGCCTTAACCAGGAAGGGAAGTAGCTTGGCGGGGCCGTCCTCGTCACCGGCCAGCGGGCCCTCCAGGCCGCTCTCGTAAAGCGTCTTCAGCGAAGCGCGAGCATCCTTCTCCATGTCTGCGAAGGCCATGCGATCCTCGGCGAGGACCCGGGCCTTGGCGTCCAGCTCGGCCTTCGTCACCTCCAGCTCCTTCTTCAGCGCGCCTAGGCGGTCGCGGCGCTTCTTGAGCTTGGCCTCCCGGTCCTCGAGCGGCGCCTTGCGAGCCTTTGCCCCCTTTTCCTGCTCTTGGCGAAGGCGGACCTCCTCCGCAAGCGGGCCTCGCAAGCCTTGCAGCTCATCCTCCAGCTTCTTGCAGAGACCACAGACTCCAACCACCTCTCCCAGGGCCGCGTCTCGGGCAGCCTTTGCCTCGAGGGTGGCCTCCCTCTCCCCGTCACAGGTTGTCGAGGCCTGAACCAACGCCGCCCAAATCGAGGCGTCAGAGCGAATCCACCGCGAAGCCAGTTCCAGGCGTCCGGCCACCAGGCGAGGGTAGGCGCCGAGGAGATCCAGTTCAGCAACGGCGCGCTCCAGGACAACAGAAGGGGACGGAGAAACAGCAGCCGGAGGAGCAGGAGGAGAAAGCAGCGGCGCCACAACCACAGCGTCCCGAGGCGGAGTCTGCTGCGCCTCCACGATCGTAGCGGCGGCGGCAGACGAGGGCACCTCGGGAGTCACTTGGGCCATGGGGGCTGAGCTTGCCCCAGCCAGCCCAGCCAGGCCTTGCGAAGGCGACCGGGCAGGAGAGGCCCGTGAGTCGCGATCATCGTCCCCTGCAGACGGAGGCGCTGCCGTGATGGAAGCCTCAGGAGCCCCCTTCGGTTTCTTCGCCCCAGGCGCCAGCCTGTCCAAAGAGGACGGGCGTCAAGGCTCAGCAGCAGAAAAAGAAATAAAGACAAGGATCGAGCACTTATGGATCGTCGCTGGAAGGCTCAAGCAGCTTCCAGCCATACTTGAAGCCAGAAAGCCGGCTAGAAGGATCGCCCCCAGGAAGCCCATAAGCAGGAGGCGTGCCTACGGTGCACTTTGGGCCAGAGGTAGACCCGCGGGAGAGCTGCCCGTTCCTGTCTTTCTTTGGGATCGGGGGTAAGCTCCTGCCAACCTGCTCATCGTCCTCGTCATCGTCGCTCGAAGAAAGGCGGAGGGAGCGGGGTCTGCGTCGGGGGAGGGGAGCCCTCGACTCTCCGCCGGTTGCCTCGGAGTTAGGGCCCTGCTCTCGCAGCTCTTCACCCCCCTCTTCGCCGGAGTCGCCGGAGGACACGTCCACCAGCCCCTCGGGAGCCACCACGGGCATGGGCCCGTCCCCGTTGAAGACGGGCATGGACTTCCCCACCTGCTTCCAATCGTCGCGAAGGAATAAGGGAGCGGGCGCGCCCTCCAACCTTGCTACCTCGCCACCGACCAGGGATTGGAGAACCACGATCAAATCCTCTTCGCCCACAGCCGCAGGGCTCGGATGAGGCCTCCACATTGGAGGAGAGTACTGCCGAAGCGGAGCCAACTGGTGCTCCAAGAACTCCCTCAGCAGCGACGCGCTGGTCAGCTTCGCCGCCGCCGCGCTGGCCGGCTTCAGGTCCGCGTCCATCTTCTCCAGCACCGGCTTCACGCGGGGGTCCGTGAGCTCCGCTCGGCACCAGTCGCTAGAACTCACTGGCTGCTCCGCGGGAAGGATCAGCCGAGGGTGGATGCGCCCAGCGTCTACCAAGACCCACTTGCTCCTGAAGCCCTCGATCCTCTTCCCGGGATTTGAGATAGCAATGGCGCCGCCGCACGCGACGAAGCTCGCGCATGCGGAAGGGGAACCACGGGTGACCCGGAGGTAGAAGTAGTGGCGCAGCAAGGCCACTGAGGGCTGCACCCCCACATGAGCCTCACAGTAGTAGGCGAAGATCGCCAGAAGAAGGATGGAGTTGGGGTGGAGATGAAGAGCTTGCATGTTGTAATGGCGGAGGACAGAGAGGAAGAACTCAGAGAAAGGAGGCACCAGGCCCGCAGTAATGGAGCTTACGAAGAGAGGGTAGAAGGTGCTTCCTCGGCCCTCAGGGGTGGCGGAGCCGACCTTGAACACCTGCGCCCCGTCGATGCCCCGCGCTGCCGCCATCCGGTGTAGCTGGGCGAGGCTCGCCTCCGACACGTTGGGCAAGTCTAGGGCAGGCGAAAACCAAGCTTCGGCCGGGGACTGGCGAGGCACCATGGCTGCCTGGGTCAAGCAGATGGAGAAGTTCTGGAAACTTGGAGGAAGAGAGGAGAGACGCAACAAAGGGGATCTGAGCAGCGTCCGAAGAAGGAGAAGAGCAAAGCCGGAGTAGATGCCACGCCTTTAATAACCTGTGCAGTTGCATAAGCACTCACGTCCAATCAACCACCACGCGGCGCCCAAGGCCGCAGGCTGTTAGGGCCCACGGCGCTTCGCCCTTGCCCTTTCGCCTCTCGGCACGGCCAAGTCCATGCGCGCCTCGGGCCCGGGGGCTACTGTCGGCGTTCTGGGAACGGGGGTCCCCAGACTTGCCTGCCTGCGGCCTGTGGCGTGGCTCAAATGGGGGCCCAGCGCGGCCCATCTTCATCAACACAAGACTCAAGACCCTCGCGAGGGGCCAAGCCTCGCGGGGGGGGGGGGGGGGGGGGGACGACACGGCGCATCCTCAGGTGCGGCCTCATCGGGCTGGCTCACGAGGAGGCGAAGAGATCAAGGCGGGGTACCTCGCGAGGTTCCATGACGCAAACCATGACGACCAAGGATGCCAGGCAGGCGCCAGCCCGCGCAGCGTCTCCCTTTCCTCTTTGGTGCAAAGGGGGCAAGCGCAGGCGAGAGGATCAAGCAAAGGCACCCATCTCGGTGCAATGAGACCAAGGCCAGTCCAACGGTGGGAAGGACGTCACCATGGAGCCCAGAACGGCGTCACCACAGGGCCTTTGGCAGGCGAGGACCAACTTTAGTCAGGATAAGTGTACCAGATGTTCCCCTTCGAATTGGCCAATTGTTGGCGCCCTTCCCGCTCAATATTTGGGAAGAGGCCCAAGGCCTTTGCCTATAAATAGGACTAGCCACCCCCAGAGTAGAGGAATTCGGCATTGGGCATAGCCATCTAGGATCGAGCAATCAGGCATATGAAGAGAAGCAGAGAGCAAGTAGAGAGAGAGAGAGAGAAGGGCGATTGAACTCCCCCTAGCAGTTCATCCCCCTAGCCAAGAACAGGCCCTCGCGAGGCTGTTCTTCCTTGTACTGTTCATCACCATCAGCCCAAGAGGCAATCCACCCACCACAAACTAGAGTAGGGTATTACACCACAATGGTGGCCCGAACTATTATAAACCTTGTGTCTCTTGTGATGTTCTTTCTGTAGTTCAGATCCTTGCGAGACGGAGAGGTAGAGGGCATAATCTCCGCGCGCACCCCAGAGTTCGAACCTCAAGGGTTTGCCGGAACCCGTGATCCGACAGTCTCCCGCACACACATTATCTTTAGGCCTCTCTCACACACATTGCCCACCCGACACACCTCTCTCTTAGTAGTTGGCATATATGATTTCATCATATCATTCGGTAGGATATCCCTGGCTGTTAGGCTGGATGGTAATACGAGGCAAAGTTTTACCCTAGTTCGGATCAGACCCTTGAAGTTGAAGAAAGAGCCTACTCCTGGTACTGTATATTAGTGATAGGGGTGTGTACAAAGTACACGTGAATACCAGGCATTGTGCATGTGTTTATACTATCGACGAACTAGCCCCCAAGCTTGTATAACATACTAAGGTCCTAGGGTTACAAATCATATATAGTCAGCTTATTACTAGTGGGGATAGAGTCCTCCGCAACTCTGGTAGCTTCGTGTTGTACGCCGAGTCCTCCACATGGGTCTTCGTATAACACGTCTCGGTCCAACCTATATGTGGCGCAGGATGGAATCGACCCATGAGTCTTCATGTTGACCCACCATAACCAGAAATGATGTGCCCACCACACCACACACGCAATCGGCCACTAAGAAAATAAGCATATACAATAGTACAACAATATCTAGCTCACGATACATCTCCATATTTTGTTGATGACACTGACGGACTTTGCATTTGATGCATGCTCCGTATTTTCTTGAGGACACTTACGGTCATTGTATTTGAAGCGAAAGCACGATATGGTCACTGGACTTCAGAATAAGCTCATCACGGTCACCACATACATTTTGTCGTGCTAACCAACATGTGGTTGGATGGTTAGAGGACAGTGGTTTCTCGAGCCCACCAAGGTTAAAGTCCCGGTGCTCGCATTTATCTTTTGTTAATTTCAGTATTTTCCAGTGATGTACCTTCAGTGGGAGGAGACGTTCAACTCGACTACGAGGCACCTATGGTGACTTTGTAAAATCTCAAGATCATATATGCTGGCCCACTCTCTCGAAGGTGCTCATAGGGGTAGGGTTCGCGCGTGTGCGCTTATAGCGGTGAGTGCTTGCACGTATATATGAGCCCATGCGTTTGTACCATGTTAAACAAATACATATCATGATTATACGGTCACTGGCTCACCCATACAACTCCGTGTTTTGTTGATGACACAATCAATTGACCAGTCAAACGTTCCACGCGGCGCAACTAGTGTTGCACCATCAAGGCGCTTAATCGTGGGGCCCACCTGTCAGCCCATATATGAAAGAAAGAAATGGTAGTTTGAGTCTGTACTGTGTTAATGAAATAGGAGTACATTTTAGGGTGATCATATGGTCACTGGTTCACCATACAACTCCGTAATTTGTTGATAACACGATCAATTGACCAGTCAAACGGTCCACATTCAGCAGCGCACATTACCATAGGGCCCACCCATCAGCGCGTATATGAAGGACAGAAATGGTAATAAATTAGTGGTCGGTGGGTATTCGAAGTCGTGAGACCTCTGGTTGGGAGTCACCGGCTGTCGGAGTAATGGGCCACGGGTAGGCTAACCCGAGACCCAGAACCTTTCAAGACATCAGGGCAGGCTTCGCCCCTCAAGAATCCCAAGATGAAGGACTGACTCTAGGAGTCGGATGCAGCATCGCCGACTACCCACTCACGGCCGAATCCCAGAGACGGCTATGACATAAGCCGACTCCTAGTTGGGGACTCCAGGGACGCCGACTATGGGGAGTCGGCCCGCGACTTCACCGCCCTCTGCCTTTGAGAAGAAGGACGAGGCAGGGGATGGCCGGAGTACGGCCCTCCCCTAGATTACCAAGGGCAGGTATGGCTACAGTACGTCGTACCGGAGGAGATGTCCGTCCAGCGCGGCACTGTTGCCATACCGGCCCTGACGTCTGCCCAGCGGCGAAACCCTGCTCCCACGTCGGCCCGCCGGTACGGCCTGGAGACGGCGGGACCCGCTAGTCAGCGGGGGAGACGAAAGACGGCTAGAGAGCCCGGAGACGGACCTCGTGGGAGTCGGCCTCTGAGAGTCGGCCCGTTCCTCCCACGGGTCCCGCGCGCCATTAACCAGATGGGATGGGGAGTGGCGACAGTGATCGCCTGCCAGGCGGCGGCACTGTTGCCACGACCCCACGACCAGGCCGATGTCATCAGAGGCACGGCTACAGTGACTAGGACAGTCGGCGGGGCCCACCAGAGGCGGGCCCCAGGAGTCGGCGGAGAAGATGGCAACCTGAGAGACAGACGGCTGGGACCCGCGCCCAGTCAGATTACAATTGTACCCCCGGGGGGGTAGGCCTATATAAACCCCCCGGAGCACCCATGCAAAGGATTCGATCCTTTAGGCACTAGACCAGAAGCATAAGAGGGAGGGAGCTAGCCTTGCCCTCTCCCATCTCAAGAACACAGCTCGAGGAGCAACTTTGTACACACATCACCATAGTGATCATGCGGAGACCCCGCAAAGCAGCAATAGGGGTGTTATCTCCTCGGAGAGCCCCGAAGCTGGGTAAGATTCGTCGGCGTGCATGTCTACGCCTCATCCCGCTTCCGAGCACCGGCGACGTTCTACTCGCTCCCACCATGATAAGCCATCCTTTGGCATATGTCGCATCCAACCCCCGACACCGGCGGTTGGGGGCGTTCATTGGGCGGTGGGGTGGGGATCCCCGGAGAAAAAGCTCGGCGGGGGGGGGGGGCTAGAGGGATGGGCGGTGTGGTGGCGGACCGGCGGTGGGGAGTGTTCTCGGGGAGGGCGGGCCGGCCGCGGGCGGCGGGGGCTGGCGGTTCGTCCGGTGGTGGCTGGCGGCTCAGGGGGGTAGAGTTTGATGATAAACAGGAGGCCCTTGATTTCGTATCCAACGAATGGAAAATCTAATGACCAGAGATGAAAAAGTCAGTCGACTGACGTGTAGACTCACCCTGCACGTACACATACACGCACGCAAGACACGCACGCATGTAGGCGTGCAACACTGACACGTACACACGCACGCATGCTGGCGTGCAACACTGACACGTACACATGCACTCACGAACACACACACGTACGCACCCATGCATGCAACACTGAAACATACCCTTGCACGCACGCAACACTCGCACGCCTGCATGCACACAGCACAGGACGCAAGACACACGCTCAACCTATATGTGCATGCACCCTTTGTTAAGGACATGGATTGTTACGGTATTAATCAATCTTATCTGTGATAAGCAGAACATTGATGTTTGCAGCGGTCTTTATGAATCACAACGTATCGAACATGCTATCAACATAGTAGGCTTATCTACATGAAAAAGATGACGTCACACTCAATGAACAATCATCGGTTTATGAAATGCTCGCTTCTGACCGCCCTGGCCCACCAAAGGTTCCTCTGTTGTGCGCTGCCTGTGTTGGGTCACTGACATGCAGGCCATGCACCCAAAGAGCCCACACGTCAGTGGAAGAACAGCGCGGTGTCCTAGGTCAGAGTCGAGGGTGCCACTCTCGGCACGCCCGGCTGAACACGCCTCCGTGCCGCATTCAAACGCCTCCATGAAACCCGCCCGTGTGAAAGCCGAGAAACCCACTCTGGACACACGTCCGTTCATGACCGGGCCGGCGTTAAACGCAACGCCGGCCGAGCTCCTCTCGTCCGCCGCCTATTTAATCTCCTATTTAAATGAGGCCAAACGCCGGCCAAGAATCGCACACCTCCGCCGCTCCCCTATCTCCTCCACCATTTTTTCCACTCTTACAATGGCTTACGAAGAGTAGTTATTCCGCATCTAAGCCGCCTGGGTAGCCCGCCAGATACGAGCTATGCAGCTCACTGATCCACCTCCCTCCCCTCGCCCGACGGAGCCAGTTGCCGCCCCAAGCTGGCGCGCGGTTCAGCAACTCGCCGCTCTAGGACAGCTCGACGAGGAGCGGCACACGGGCGTCATTGCTGCCGTCCACGCCGCCTCCTCGTACCGTGTATCCCGTTTCTGTGGCCGAGACTCCCATGCTGGCGGCCGCGCCATGCAAGCAGCGACAGAAGCCGGGTGCACGGAGAGTGACGAGTCGGTGGCCAGCGCCTCTGCGTCCGCCGCCATCATCGAGGAGAGGTAGAACACGGGAGGCCGCCGCCGCTTGGGTCCCATGAAGGCCACCGCGGAGGCGATGCCGGCGTACACAGCAGGTGTCTTGCCGGATCCTTTTGTTGCGAGGACCTTTGTCGACCCCGCATGGGCTCCACGGAGGAGGGGAATGTTAGGATGAACTCGAGCCGGTGCCGGTCATGGCAAAGTAGTGGCCGGTGAGGAACTCGAACCGGTGTCGGCCATCATCATCTTCGGCACCAGCCAATGATATCAGTTGGGCAGTGGGGAAGCGAGCCGTCCTTTGCGCTGAAGCATATACCTCCGGGGCTCCCGGCAGTCCGTTGATCGAGCTGCCGGACATGAGGAACACAAATCGTTCGGCGGGCGACCATTTAGGCCAGGTATTATATACCTGTGTTGTCTAGAACTAGCACCGCGTAGTTCATTTGAATGTAATGAAATCCGTCATGTTTGTATGAAAATCCTGTATTTTATATGATTTCCGTTGTTGTTCAAATGAAATATCAGTTTGTCTACGTGTTTGCGTGGATTTCGTCCGGTTGGTTGAGTTGCTGTCATAATGTGTGCGACTACGGTTGGATGGCGTAATTTGCGGGTCGCCGGTCGGTCTGCGGGCGGCTCGGGCGGCGTTGTGGGACAAAAAAACACAGCTCGTGCGAGCTCGTCTCCAACGTGCGCGCTGGAGGATGCATGACAGCATAAGCACCCGAGCCATTCCTCATTCATTGATGGCAAAGGCACCGGTGGACAAAAGGGTCGCCAATATTTTGGCTACCCCAGGCAAGATCCAAATAGCCCCTCCCAACAGATTCAAATCCCTCGTTCGCCGTGGAATTTTGCCATGTGTTGTTTTCATGGACTAGCAAGATGCCCGTGCATTGCACGGAACATCAAGATGCATTTTTTTACAAACTCCCGCATGCATGCAAGGGATAATTAATGTCCTCCTTTGCTAGTACCACGAGGCAAACACCATTAATATTGCATCGATTAGTATTAGTGGCCTTGTATATCTGCAAATTGTAATTTTGATAGTGGACCCTTGTATATAGAAATGGAGGGAGAAAGATGAGAGATATGGTGAGCAGGAGTGGGGCGTGGTGGTGACTGGTGGTCGGACTGGGCGGAGGCATGGGGATGGACGACGCATTATGTCTAGGTTTGTATCTCTCTCACACACACACATGTAGGTGGGGGACGTGCATGAAGAGAAGAGGTGCACGCACGGCGCACGTACTCCTGTCTCTTTCCCAACCACACCCGCGCGGGTACACGGTGGAGCTCATTTCTGTACGAAAAAGGCAGCCCACATGGTAATTTGGCACGTGTACTAGTTGTCCACTTGGTGGAGGGAGGATCATCTACCACGGGTGAACAAACAAATTGTGACTTGACGCATTATGTTAAATTAAAAAAGGAGGCAAACCATGTGGGGCCTATGTTAGAGGCAAGGCTCTATACACTGGAGTACTTTTAATGTGTCCCGTCAACTCGCAGAACGAGGAGAAGCTTGCTTAGTAAGTCATCTCCCCCGCCCACGGGCGCGGTGGCTCGCAGGATGAGGTGAAGCTTGCTTACGAGTACTACTACTACTACTACTACTACTACTGTACGCCTTTACGCCCGCTCCCTCGCCCACGCATGCGGTGGCTCGCAGCACGAGGAGAAAATTTTACTACTCCCTCCGTTTACTCCTCGTCCCTACTACGTACTTTGGTTAGTACTCCCTCCGTTTACTTATACAAGGCCACTATAAAAAATACATTTTGCATCTATACAAGGCCACAAATAGTAATCGAGACAAAAGTTACTACTCCCTCCTTTTCAGTTTATGGCTCAATTTCAAAATCTCTCCAACCAAGGTAGACGGTGAGTGGTCGAATTAATTTCGTGGTTTGCACAAGTAATTAGTACGCTCGTTTTTCTCAATAAGTTACGTTTACCGAGGCATTAATTAGAACGAATTCATGAGTGGCCACTAAATTTCCATGAAATTGTACATGCATTGGTTAGTTTCCTCTTGACACTACATGCGTCGGGTGATCTAACGCACCTCGAAATCCAACATGTAATGGTACTACTACTAGTATAGTAGAATTGAGACATATCTAACGGAAAAACAAATGTTTTTAGATGAGCCCTATAAACCCTAGTGGGTACGTACTCCATAAAAACAGATTTTTCCAAAACTAAGTCGCTCCCTTTCATGAATTCTGTAGTATACTCCTCCGTCGACGCTCCCTTTCATGAATTCTATACTTCTTGTCGCCGACATGTGGGACATATAGCAACCGGGTCGACGTGTCAAGCACCAAATAACTGTGCAGAATAGCAGGGGGACGCACCCCACTCGTACCAGCCCAATAGTAGTAATGAGCAATGAGACGTCAAATCACAATGCCGCACCTTCCCAGACGGACAAAGCAACCATTATTTCACACTTCGGTTCGCCATCATCTCAAACCAAGTAGTATTGCTTCTGCCTCAAGAGGGCCACGCGCATCACCTTGGTACATCATGACACGTGGGACCACATGACAGGCCATGCTCCCCCGCCGATCGCTCGGTAAAATCACCTCATTTTTATTATACTTCCTCTGTATCGGTTTACTACATGACATGCACGTCGTTCTAGGTTGAGAATTTAACTGTCTATATATGTGATGAACGGTACTCTAGCCTTTTAAAAAATGTATACTTTTGTACAGTAGTACTATCAATGGATTGCGCCATGGAGCAAAAATTGAAATTAAAAAAGGTGGTACATATAGAGAGCGCTCGTCGCCAAATTATGCATATAGTACTATTAAAAAAGCTAGTACGTGCTTAATTGGGGTGCTAAATTCTATTAAAGAAATACTAGTAGTATGTACGTACTGAAAAGTTAAAGTAACGAGAAGAAACATAACATAGTTCTGCTGGGGGCTCAGCACAACACACCCCTCAAATTAAACTAAGCACACCTGAAATTAAACTATGCAACTAATCCGGTAGACACTGCATTGAAGTTTAGAACCACCATGAGCAACGACACTGCCACCTTACTCGGAGTCCTCGTCCACGTCCTCGACTTTGTCCTTGTCCCTCTTCCTCTTGGCCGATACTTCTTTGCTTGAACCGCACACTTGGTTGTTGCTCTTCATCCAACCATTGTAGATATTGAAACAAAGGTAGCCATCCATTGCAGCGTAGTGGATGTGGTCTATATCTAGTACATTCCGATGCCATGCATGACGATGGAACGTGTAATGAGATTTCTCCAGTTTACAGTACGAAGGATGAACCATGGCTCCTGCCAGGGTCAGCATTGAAGGCTGACGAGAGGCACCAGCCGATTCTTCTGCAGGTCGAAGGGGTTGCCTACAACGAGGCCTATACGACCCAGGACTTCTTTGTCATTCTTAAAGTCTACAGTAACGAATTTCACTGTTTTGTCCTTGAGGAAGTTCTTAAAATCCTGGCACTCAACATCGGCATGGCATATGTGGTAGACCAAGCAAACATTATGTACGCAAACCTGGATCACGACGGGCTTCTTCCTCTCTTCGTCCTTTAGATCCTTCTCTCATCCCAGGACTATGGTATACTCAACATCTAGCCCAGCGACCCACTCATCATCTGAGTTTTCAAACATGCGTCTGAAGCGAGAAAGGCATCCTTTCACCGTCGCGGAAGAACGGGTGTAGATGACGTCGAACTCATCGTCGGTGATGGTTCTAACCTTGTACTCACCGCCGATCTGGAGATTTGGGACGCCATGGATTTGGGAGGAGGGTTAGGATTAGTGGAACTGTCGTAATGTGAATGGACGGTACGACTAGGAGCGAACCGCCATAGTATTGAAGGACGTGCGGGGACGAGTAGGAGCGAACTGCCAGCGTGCGAACGGCAGGGTAGTGGCTTTCCATTCTCCCATGATACGGGCTTCCGAGAGCCCTTGGATCTAAGATCGAACAGTTGCATGGCGTGATTCTAGACCTATGGGTGAATATCCTATCCTGGAGGGTTATTCTGCAAATTTTCAGTAACTTAGCATGCGGCCGTTTGATCTCAGATCCAAGGGCTGCCAGCAGCCCGTATCATGGTCGCGCCTACCATGACCGTCGCGTCGCTCGTGCGGTCGCGCCCTTGGAGATTTAACACGGTGCGTTAGGCTATCTGATGTTGGCATGTCATACATAGTCATCACTTAGTCACTCATACTACAAAAAGGTTGGCTATAAGTGTATTTTTTACTCCTCTCTATCTCTTTATTCGTACTCCCTCCGTGCCATAATATAAGAACGATTTTGCCACTAGTGTAGTGCCAAAAACGTTCTTATATTATGGGACACATGCAGTACTAGTATATAGCATTTGCCAAGGAGTTACCTCTTCTAATAAAATGGTGTTGCTAAGTTTGCTTCATTTAATTAGCTATAGACTCAAAATTGTCTTTTCACCTAGGTACACGCGCTTAGCACCATTTCTTCCTTGGGTCACGAAACTAGTCTCTCTCTTCTTGATTAACTTGCCACATCAGACTTTATGCCCATGTGGCAAGCTTAAGCACCTGTAGGAGCAAGTAAAAGTAAGTACAATAGTGCGCTTTACATGGCATTTTTGCATATGTGGAGGAAAGAGAGGCAAGGAAAAAGTGGAGAAGTGGGCTCTCATGCAAGAGCCAGCCTCTACTACATGGTGGAGCATTGGGAGAGGCACCTGTATGGAGGTGGCCAGGAATCGGGAGACTCGCGCCGGTCGTAGCGCCGCAGTTAAAATGATAAAGGCAAGTCAAATCACGGGGCCCCACCTGTCCAACAGTAACTCGCTGTCAAATCACACAACCCTACGTTTGCAGCAACCTACTCCCTCATCTTCTCGTGTCTCTGTCGAACCGACTAGGCGGAACTGCCCCGCCTACCGCGCAGGAAAAGCCCCGCCCTCGACTTTTAAATACAACTACATCCGCTTAAGAATACAATGATATACTTTTTGTGACATAGTAACTCATATTTAGTAAGTCAAATGGATGACCTAGAACTACGTGCAAGCTCTATAAACGAGACGCCTAAAAATAAAAAAACCGAGATGGAGAGGGTAGTTCAGCATGTATCTTTTTAGATCAATATAGTCGGGATTCACCAAGGAGCAAAACCAAGTGGTAGGCTGCTCCTGTCGTGTTGGCGTAGCAACTCAAGCAGGGTCAATCCGCACACGAAATGGCGACACACTTAACAAGACCCATTTGGCCGTCATGTTGCTCATCCACCGTCTTTCTTCCACGTGCGATGCACCAAATTACAGTTCGGAGCAGCGGTTGGAATTGGAGGCACCCCGGTCGTAGCGCCACAGTAGTAGAAAATGAGCGATGAGGGGTCAAATCACAAAGCCCCACCTTTCCCGCATAAAGCTGGACGTACGAAGCAACCATCATTTCACTCTAGGGCGCAAGAGCATAAAGAAAAGAGAAAACAATGATGCGTGCGGCAGCTACCTAGGGCACCCTAGGGTAGGGGTCTCCACTACAGATCCTTTTTTTGAAAGCGCCTCCACTACAAATCGGCTTCTCCCTCGTCCTCTTGAAGAAAACCGATGATGAGTGTGGCGGTAGGGTTTGTGGGAGTACTATGGTGTGCGGGGCCACGTCGTAGTAAACGGGTTCGAGTCGACGCCTTAAATATGTGTGGGCCGCTTGGTTTTACGGGAACGAGGCAACATTTTGGGTTCGGGGACCAGTGGAGATATAGTACGTACAAAAAATTGTGGATGTAGGTTCAACCGAAAGGCAATGATGCACGGGCCCTGCATTTTGATATACCCGGGGCCGCGTGAAATTTGCTACTCTACTCAAAACTAGTAAGGTACACATGTATTGAACGCATGAGATTTCAAAACCAAATTATGAATAAATACACACTATAGCATGTAAAGCTATGAGTCATATATGCATGATGTATATGTTCATTTAGTTCTTATAGTTCATCTCATTCAAAATCAATTTGTTTTATAAAAATGTTAAGATTCATGGGGTTGTGCATTGTAAATCATAAAGTAAAAACAAATAATGGCAATTAATTTAGGAAAAAATAATCAATTATGATACAAAAGATTCTAGAACAAAGGAGAAGTGTTTGTGTTTTGAGGTTTGTGCATTATGCTTAAGTTCAACCATGGAGTCTTCTAAATTGTACATGTGGCAGATCTGGTGGAATATTGATGATATCCAACGGCCAGTAGTGCTCGGATTTGCCTATCTCTGCACTGTCGGGTTAGCTTCATCCAGCAACCATCTTTCAAAGTTATTGTCACACTATATAGTTCTTCTGCCATAGTTACATGTTTTGGAAAAAAGCTACTAGTGGATTGTACTATCTATTTAGGAATAGAAGATGTATACATGTAAGTTGTAGGGAAAGATATGACATGGAGCATCTCAATTCCTATGAGTAGGGATTGGAAAAGAGATGTCATTTGGTTCACATCATAGGAACTTTTCTATTGAATCTAGAGATGACATGTATCTCAATTCCTATGAGGAGGGATTAGAAAAGAGATGTAATTTGGTTCATATCATAGGAACTTTTCTATTGAATATACTCTAATGTTTATTTTCCTTTGAAATTAAGGGAGTATAGGAATCCATTCATATGAACCAAGTGGCTCTAAAGCTATATAAATGATATCATGTTTATTTCCTTTGAAATGTGGAGTATATGATCTATTCCTATGAACCAATTGGCTCTAAAGGAAAAAATCCTATAAAAATCATATCATATAGAGTTCCTATGATACTCCTCGACACTAAAGGATGCTTGAAATTGCTGCGGGTGATACGATGGTCTTTCTTTGTAGACTCCTCACCCATCTTTATAGTTACCTCTCGAAGATGAATGAAATGATATATACATGGTATTCTACATGTGCAATTTGGTACACGAAAACTCAGTAAAAGTTTGCGAGGTTCGAATTTTCAATAAAGCTATATGCACTGCATTTCAGAACGGAGGGAGCATACGACAGTTGCTAACACTCACGCGGAAGATTTGTGTGTAGGAGGAGTGGCTGTTCTATTAAATGACATGGCAAAACTGACACTGTCGGATGCCGATCTAACGGTTCTTACGGCGTTCGTCAGGAAAAGGCTTGTGGCGAACGTTTGTCGGATAATGATTTACGGACACTTGCATTGCATTGATACGTGCCCCCCTATCTCTCACGCACACGCACCCTCACGAGTCACGACTCTCCCGAGTCCTCTCGCAGACTCGCACGTCGCACCCACCGTCTATCTACAGGTAGACGTCACGCACATATGTGCTCTTCACACCCTACCCTCAGAACTTCTAAAAAACAAAAGACGACGCGTACATTTTATTTTAGCTCACATGTCACACATTTATACTATTACTCTTGCGGCGAACGTTCTTTGGGCATAGTATATTGTACTCTCACGAAGAGAAGAGGTGCACGCACGCACTAGTTCTCTCACACCCACTCGCGGGTACACGTAGGAGCACATTTTTTTGAAGCTGGTACAACAAAATCACTCCACTATATATAAAAGCAGGATCCTTAGTGCTTGCTTTACTAGGGTTCCTCTCATTCACTCTCTCATGCTCTCCAGATCTAGGCAACACATAGGTGGCCACACTCTCTCTCAGCTCACGGCTGGTCACAAATTCGGCCGGACAACCTCGACCGGGGCAGGGGTGTAGATGTATCGTTCACGCTGTCGTCGGCGGCTAGGGAGGAGACCAACGGCTGCCCGCTTGTCCCGATCGGCGGCCGTGCCGTTCTGTCCAAGAGAGCGCCGGCTCGAGAGGGCCTCCGACCCCTTCTTCCTCCCTGTGGTATTGTGGCCAAGATGCGTTCTCCCGACGCCGTCTTTGCCACATGCCGATAACCCTCAGGTATATATTCCTTCGAAACCTGCCTTGCTCTACTGCCCCAGCTCCCTTCATGTGGATCCTTTTCTACTTCCGTCCGCTGTTCCAAAGCCACCTAGACTTCTACTATTATTAGAAGTAAAGCTAGTTCATACAGTCGACTCAAAGTGTTGGTTCAAACAGGGAAGAAAGTGGGAAAGCGGTAGCATGAATCTAGGACTTGGTTCTAAGAGGAAACGGGGGAAAGTAGTAATATCTGCCACTTTGTAAATAACCGTATTTCGTATTTGCACAAACAGGGATGTCTGTCTCCATATCGTTTCGGGATGTCTGTCTCCGTATCGTTTCTATCCACGCAATCAAAAGCACACACCTCAGTTTTAGTACAACTGCGCAAAATGATATGGCTATCCCTCGTTGCCGTCATCTAACCTCCCGTCTTCAAGGTATCCCTACATTGGTAGTAACTAAGGTAGAATGACCAACACAATCTAAAAGAAGCTGATTCGTATGTTTTACTTCCTGATTGCAGTGCAGGGACGAGCGAAAACAACTGCATCCTAGTCCGGAATGCACTTTCTACCAGTTCATCCATGGACCGAGGACTAGCTGGCACGGCTGCACGGCGGTTTTTTGGACAGGTGCGCGGAAGAGAGGCATTGTGGTCTGCTTATTTTTGCAAATAGAGGTGCTTAAATTTAGTGGAATGCACAAGCATTTCAGCTGGTCAGTACACTGCATGGTTCAGTTCAGCATTACAGCTGAGACCACAATTATAATTGGTTATTCTGGAATGAGAGAACCTAACCCTGGATGGTGGCAACAAGAAAAAACTAGAGTGAACTCCAGGAAATTTAAGCCTACCGGGAGGCCCTTTGCTCAGAGAAGCCTTGCTTGTGTTTTCCTGATTTGTAAACCTTCTCACAACTTTGTCTTTTGCTGTGAACTAGTATATGTTTGTTATGTTCTATGAATCATTGAGATGTATAAAATTGCTTAACTTATGCTTTTCAAGTTTTTTATGAAGACGAGTTTAATGTGAGTGTTCCACATGAGCGCTGGACTAGCATGGGAACGTTTGGAATTTATTACATTGTGGCCTCAATTAACTGCATGAACCACTGTAACAAGATACATAGTTGCTTATATGTCAGACAACAGATTGTTGATTGTTAGCTGGTCGATAGCCTAGTGTTGAAGCAAGCTGAGCCAATGTGCCATGTTTTGCACAACTGCTTACAAGTGGGGTAGCACCAATAGTGTTTACAAGTACTTATGTATACGTCGGCGCATGGTTCTCGAACGAGTGCTCTATCTCATCAAAACACACACTACTCGTATGGTAAACTGTGACAACTTATGTCTTACCATGACATATTCATGAAAAAACTAGTGAGGATGCATCTGTTTCGGCAACAATTACAATGGTTCTCACATGATTCACGGGCACACAAAAGTAGCAGCAGTTCCCATAGACGGATTCAAACAGAGTACTAGCCCCAGAGGGGTCGATAACAGGCAAGGTTCGGATAATTAGACACAATCCAAACTACTATTAAACACTAGTTGGGGCAACTATTTCATGCCTCGATCTAATTTGGGCTAGACACAAGACGGACCTTGCCATGAACATCATCGAGGACGTCCCGCAGCTGCTCAATCATGTGAACCTTCATGAACACAACCTTGTGGCCTTGCCACTTATAAACTTGTTTGTGGAGGCATGCCACGTCATCTTCCTGCGTAAGCTTGACAAGAACAGTATGCCTCACAAACGAAGGAGTAGCTTTTCAGTACACCCTGGACAACACGCCTGACAACAGTGAGGCTGGAATACAACTCTTCATTGGTATAACCGCAAATGGCTTCCAGGATCCAACAGCCTAAGAACTCCGTTTTCCCAGTGCGTATATTCAGGTCGTCCGCCTCATAGCGAGTGACATGTATAACCACACAATCCTTGTCTGCATCAGGGCTATAATTGAAACAGAAACAAATTTTGAATTACTTTTCAGTATAAGAAACACAAGTTATTTAAACCACTATGTATAGCATGGCATCGAAGCTAATAAAATTTTGCATTATTAATCACCACATACTTCCTTTTCCAAAAAAAATCACCACATACTTAGATGAAAAACCACAATCGAGATCGGCAAAGAAGGAAATCACCTTGGGCATCTCAGCGGGCGGGGAGGGGGACATATCCTTGAAGGGGGGAAAGCTGCTCCTGCAGTGCCACGGGGGATGTAACCTCAAACGGGGCGTTGACAATCTCAGTAGTGGCCGTGAGCGTATCTGGGGTCGACTCGGTGGTTGCCTCCATCTTCTTGGAGCTCTCTGTCTCGTGGGGATCAGCCTCCCGCGTCTGCTCCAATATCGACAGATCTTTGCCTGGTTCTCCTTGGTCCATCATGAAACTGACGAATACTAGGAGACCACTGAAAGGAAAACACAATCGCAATGATAATGAAACAAAAAAGAGAGTGAGGATCGGTTACTGCTTTGCAAAAGTTCTTTTTTTTCCTGAATGAAAATATACCAACATCACGGATCCGCTTACCTTCCCTTCGTTCGGAGAGAAGAACAGTGGTAGATGCGAGTGTTGACTTCCTCGAAGACGGTGAGGGAGAAGGGGATTCAGCGAAGAGTGAAATGATGGTTGCTTCGTCTATCAAACTTAGACTGCGGGGAGGTGGGGTTTTGTGATACAACGGCTCATTACTGCCGCGCTACGACCGGGGTGACTCTCCGCCTGCATACTGCCTTCTAATTTGGTGGATGGCATTTGGGCCTGCGCGCTGCATGGCCCGCATGTCGTGATCAAAAGTATAATGGCATTCAGTAGAGGGAGATGTTTCAATGACCTAGGAGGAGCCAGAAGCGGTAGAGTGTCTCCACTGTACTAGTAGTAATTGTTTTTCTGGTTAGCTGTAGAGTGTCTCCACTATACTAGTAGTAATTGTTTCTCTAGGCCCAAGACAAAACAGCTATCCACACTAGTAAATAGTAAAATCAATTCAAAAGCCCATATATTTACTGAATGAGAGGCGCTACCCACACCCAACTCACCCCCCCCCCAAACGTGGGTGATCTTCTTCCTCCTCGCTCCCACCCACCTCACGTCAGCTCGCTCCACTCGTACCCCCAAATTCCTCACCTCGCTCCTACAGAAAACCCCAGCTCCCCTTCTTCCTCACTCCTACAGAAAACCCCCAGCTCCCCTTCTTCTTCGCTCGCACTACAACTAGGATCGTCATTCGTTACTCTGCTCAAATCCGTGAGCGCGATGCGACGCCCTCGAGGAAAATGGAGTCGGCTGACCCCAGTGCCAAGAAGATGAGGCTCCCGTCAGCGGCGATGCCTGTTGTAGATCCCTCACCCGACAGCGCGGGGAGAAGCGGCGACCCCGCCCCCACCGGATCCCAGGAACCCATAGAATCTCGGATGGACCGTATCAGCGATCTCCCGGATGTCGTCCTTGGGGAGATCATCTCGCTTCTCCCCACCAAGTATTGCTGCTACACCCAAGTCCTCTCAATTCGGTGGCACCCTCTATGGCGCGCCGTGCCCCTTAATCTCGACTGTGGTCAGCTATCTCTCTTCAATGATTTTGAAATCCCCAGAGCCATCATCTCCTCCCACCAGGTCTCCGTTCAAAGCCTCTGCATCCCATCATGCTACCTGAGCAAGCATACCATGCCCTGCACGGTGGACGCCTGGCTGAAATCCTCTGAATTCACAGAACTACAACTGCTTGAGTTCTACTATTCCCCTGGAAATCACATACCACATACCGAATGCCATGAACTTGTGCCCTCAGCACTGATGTCCATCTCGCGGTTTTCGGCCTCTCTCCACACCGCCACCTTTGCGCTGTGCTACCTACCAGACAATCTGGTACTAAACCTTCAACTCCCATTTCTCAAGAAACTTTCACTTGTGCGGGTTCCTATATAGGAGGCCTCATTGCACACCATCATCCACTCCAGTTGCCCTGCGCTGGAGTGCTTGGTGCTTGTTTTCATAGTTAGAATCGGTTGTCTCCAAATAAAGTCGCCTAACCTTGTAAGAATTGGAATTTCTTTTGACGGATGGCAGCTCATCATCCAAGATGCCCCTTCACTTCAAAGGTTGATCCTTGATTCTAGTTATTCACCGTTGCAAATAACCAGCCTCTCTGCGCCTAAACTGGAGACCTTGGGTGTAATACATGATCTCTGTGCTCATTTCAATATGGTGTTTGGCTCCACAGTTCTTCAGGTACTTTATATAATCATCTACACTTGTAACCATAAGCTGCATTTTAAATTTCTACGCATAATTTATATATCATCCGGGAGTACACATTTTGTACTAATATTATGATTCTGTCAAGATCTTATATATCCAAATGAATAGTTTTGATCTGAACAAGATTATTGGCTTGCTGCAACGCTTTCCATGTCTGGAGAAGTTGCATATAAAGGTGATAATTTCACGCACATTGGAAGCCCGCATATAGTGTACTAGAATTAACCGTTCAGCTGTTGCTCTTTCGACACTCTTCTTTTAGACCTTAACTGTTTTCAATCTTCATGTCTATTTAGGCAACAGGACGGGGTAAGAAAGTTATAACCAATCGGTGGATTCGTAAGCATCGGGATTTTCTCACTTCTCATGAGATTCGATTGAAGACAATAACGCTAGAACGATATGTAGGCAACCGTGCAAACACAAGATTTGTCACATTCTTCCTGCTGAATGCGAGGTTACTATTGTCCATCAGGCTTAAGTTTATCAGCAGCATGGTTTTGACGGATGGGTATGTCGAAGAGCAAAAAAAGGAGTTTCAGGTGGGCAAAAGAGCTTCTGAATGTGCCGGGCTTCTATTTACAACATATTGTGGTCATAATCCAGTAAATTTTACGACCCATTTGACTGTGACTGCCGAAAATAGTGCTGGAGTTAGATGTTGTTGCCCTTTTCAACCTGGTTTTTTTGTAAACCTGATGAACCATTAACCCTATTGCTTTTGTACAGTTTGTAAGCTGGAGTTAGATTTTCCTGCCCTTTTCAACTTGGCTGTAACTGTCATATTTTCTTTGAAATAAGGCAAATGGCTTGCCATTCATTTAATTTAGAGTGAAATATTGTAAAAAATCCCAACCAAGGGAAATAACATCACTCTCGCCGGCTGCTTGAGCTCACTGTGCATTACAGAAGCCAAGTGATTAGCCCCACCCAGCACCCACAAACTTATTTCGAACTAGCACATCAAATGGGCTGTAAAATTTCATAGGAAAGGTTGCATGACCGTGACAGCTTTGGATTCTGACATTTGGGACCCGCGAGGAAATAGCCTATCCAAGGTGGTGTCGACTTACTAGCCAGTCAACAAACAATTCTGGCTACGAGCAGTTGGATTGACATCCAACATCTGTCGTGTATCTTCTATCTCTTGTCTTCTTCTTCCTCTAGCCGCCCAAACCAAACCACCCTGTCGGTTCCGCCTGCTCCCGCCTCCCATGGCTTGTTGCGCCTCCGCCGCCCTACCGTATGTACCCTCCAACATTGGCCAGTCCCTCCCTCTATTCCCCCACACGTCCTGTTATTCTCTGGCGATGTCAGCCCCAACACGCACTCGCGCCCGAACCAGTCAACCCTCGTACTCCCCTCCGCCTGCGACTGGACTGGCGCATCTTCAACGGCTCCTGTTCGTTCTGTCCGAGGCCTCGCCGTCGTCCTCCGCCTTGCGGCCTTGGTTCGCTCACCGTGCGTGGTGCGCCGCCCTCTTGCGTTGTCAACGTCGTCAACAACCGAGAGGAACAAGGAGATGACTGTACATGGAGAGGATGACAGTAGGGACCCACCAGCGTCATGGCAGTACGCAAGCAAGTGCCTCTATATATAGTACAAGCCCAAAAATATGGTTCCTCCTAATGGTTGGACATCTGGGCTCATGCCATTGTCAACTTAGTCAATAAATGAGAGAATTACACTACGAGCGGCTGACACCAGGGACCCAGCAAGTCGCGCAGTTTTTTTTTGAGGAACAAGCAGTTGTTATTTATACTAGTTTTAGCGACGGATCAAGGTAACAACGGGGCTGTGCGGGGGCTGTGGCCCGTCTAGCCAGGGTTTTATTTATGTTTACCACATCATGAGCCCAGTTGTGTTTTTTTCTTGCTGACAATGGCTAGCCCAGTTCTATTTTTTTTAAAGAAATACCCAAACAAGGCCTACTTGCTTTATCGGCCCTGCTGGGCTGCAAATCTTTCAAGATGAGAAGAGTTTCATTCGGTTTGCCCAGAAATGGGCTGTACATTTTTATAACACATCAAACCGGGAATTAGTTTCAATTTTTTTTCATTACAATATCTTAAATTCCATTGACTTTTATGCGTGGACAATTATTTGGATTTTATATTTATTTAAATTATTTTTCAAAATAGTTTGAACGTGAAATAGTTTGACCGCACCGAAATATGCAAAATTTCGTATAGTTTTTAACCGTCGCCACAATATGGGGTTTAATGCTAACAAAAAGAAGATGGGATCCAAAAAAATTCTTAAGAATTATCAAATGGGTTGTACATTATTAGAAATAATGGCAGATGGGTTGTATGCTGTTTTCCATAGATTTGAGGCTGACTGGTGCGCCTGCTACAGGTTGATGCGTATGCTTTCATAAAAAAGGTTGACGCACACGCAACGCCCTGTCAACTTAGTCACCACACGAGAGCAGTGACTGTTGGATGTCCATCCAACGGCTGTCGTGCTTCTTCAATCTCTGCTCCTCATGCTCCAGCCGCTCAAACAAGCGTCGGCGGGACTGCCTGCTCCCTCCTCCCGCAGCCGGCTATGCTGCCGCGCAGGCCTCATGGCCCCACCGTACTGCCATCGCTGGCCTAGCCATACCTCTACTCACCCACACATGCTATTATTCTCCGGCGACGGCAGACGAACCAGTAAACCCTCATACTCCTCCGCGTGGGAAACAACTGCTGAGTATTCCCTGGCTCCGTGTTGTTCCCTTCCTAGGCCTCACCGTCGTCCACCACCCTGGTGCTCTGGCGCGGCCTGGTCACCGTGATCAATGAACGACATCCATCGGAAGTGGACTGTACGTGGAGAGGCTGACAGCTGGTTCCATGGCCGCACGGAAGGAAATGCCTCCTTATTACGCGCAAAATAATGATTCCTCCACCTGACAGCTAGGACCCACAGGAAGGGCCTCTGTATTTCGCAGAAAAAACGTTCCCCCCGCTGACAGGTCGGACCCACCAGCTATATCTTCGCACGCAAGGAAGTGCCTCCTTATTACGCCCAAAAAAATGAATACCCCCTGCTAGCTAGGACCCACCATATTGTTGAGCTGACTTGTGGGCCTACTAAGTTGACGGGGATGGAAGGCTTTGTCAACTTAGTCAATACTCCAGTGACCGTATGATGTCCATCCAACGGCCATAGTGCTTCTTCAACCTCTGGTCTTCTTGCTCCAGCCGCCCAAAGCAGCGCCGGTCGTGCCGCCTGCTCCTGCCTCCCGTGGCCGGCTGTGAACTCTCGTACTCCTCTCCGCGCAGGCTTCCACTACCGCGTCTTCCCCGGCTCCGTGTTGTCCCCTTCCTAGGCCTCGCCGTCATCCACCGCCGTGGTGCTCTCTACGCGGCGTGGTCAACGTGGTCAAGGAACGACTTCCATCGGAAGAGTACTGTACGTGGAAAGGCTGACAGCTGGGTCCACGGCCACAGCCTAGTTTTTTTGTGATTTGCCAAGTAAGTCGCTTTCTCAGGCCTGTTGGGCTGCAAATCTTTCAAGACGAGGAGAGCTTTCATTCGGCTGGCCAAGAAAATGGCCCATCAGTAATGAGAAATGGGTTGTACATTTTTAGAATACATCAAACTGACAATTAGTTTCAAATATCTTTTTTTCATTTCAAGATTTTAAATTACATTAATTTTTATGCGTGGATAACTTTTTGGATTTTATATTGATATACATTTCTTTTTAAAATCAGTTTGAATGTGAATTGAAATTTCAGGATTAAAAACAGTTCGGACCGCACCGAAATATGCAAAATTTCGTATAATTTTTTAACCGTGGCCACAATATGGGCTGTAATGCTAACAAAAAGAATATGGGCTCCAAAAAAACCTTAAGAACTAGCAAATGGGCTGTCAATTATTAGAAATAATGGAAGATGGGTTGTATGCTGTTTTCCCCAGATTTGAGGCTTTCCTAAAGAAAAGGTTGACGCACAAGCACTGACTGTTGGATGTCCATCCAACAGCCGCCGTGCTTCTTCAATCTCTGCTCTTCCTGCTCCAGCCGCTCAAACAAGCGCCGACGGGACTACCTGTTCCCTCCTCCCCGCGGCCCGTTGTGCTGCCGCGCAGGCCTCACGGCCCCACCGTACTCCCATCGCTGGCCTAGCCATCCCTCTACTCACCCACACCTGCTGTTATTCTCCGGCGACGGCAGACGAACCAGTAAACCCTCGTATAGTCGTACTCCCCTCCGCATGGGAAACAACTGCCGAGTCTTCCCTGCCTCCGTGTCGTCCCCTTCCTAGGCCTCACCGTCGTCCACCGCCGTGGTGCTCTCGGCGCGGCATGGTCAATGTGGTCAATGACCGACTTCCATTGGAAGAGTACTATGCGTGGAGACGCTGATAGCTAGGCCCACGGCCGCAGCAAGGAAGTGCCTCCTTATTACATGCAAAATAATTATTCCTCCACCTGACAGCGGGGTCCCACCGGACGGGCCACCGTATTTCGCAAAAAAAACGTTTCCCCCCTGACTGCTGGGACCCACCAGCTACACCTTCGCACGCAAGGAAGTGCGTCCGAAAAAAAACGATTCGCCCCCCTGACTGCTGGGACCCACCAGCTACATCTTCGCACGCAAGGAAGTGCCCGACAGTTAGGACCCACCTGGTCGAAGCGTACGTAGCGTTGTCATTCTAGTCGTGAACGTGTACGTACGTATATACTGGTGGATGTAGAGGCACGGACGTAGCATGTACACGTACGTACAGCGGCCAGGGTGCAAGAAAGAAAATACGGCCACGTATGTGTACATACGGGCGGGGTCTCGAACGCCTACTCGCGCATACATACGGCGAGGGCTCGTTGACATGGCTGGGTTTTGACGGCGTTCTGGGAACGGGGGTCCCCAGACTTGCCTGCCTGCGGCCTGCAGCGTGGCTCGAAAGGGGGCCCAGCACGGCCCATCTTCATCAACACGAGACCCAAGACCCACGCGAGGTGCCAAGCCTCGCGGGGCGGACGACACGGCGCTTCCTCAGGCGCGGCCTCATCAGGCTGGCTCACGAGGAGGCGGAGAGATCAAGGCGGGGTACCTCGCGAGGTGCCCATGACGCAAGCCATGACGACCAAGGATGCCAGGCGGGCGCCAGCCCGCGCAGTGTCTCCCTTTCCTCTTTGGTGCAAAGGGGGCAAGCGCAGGCGAGAGGATCAACCAAAGGCATCCATGTCGGTGCAACAAGACCAAGACTAGTCCAACGGTGGGAAGGAGGTCATCGTGGAGCCCAAAACGGCGTCACCACAGGGCCTTTGGCAGGCGAGGACCAACTTTAGTCAGGATAAGTGTACCAGATGTTCCCCTTCAAATTGGCCAATTGTTGGCGGCCTTGCCGCTCAATATTTGGGAAGAGGCCCAGGGCCTTTGCCTATAAATAGGACTAGCCACCCCCAGGGTAGAGGCATCTAGCATCTAGAATCTAAGCAAGCAGAACAAGTAAGAGAGAGAGAGAGAGAGAGACGAGGGCGGCTGAACTCCTCCTAGCAGTTCATCCCCCTAGCCAAGGACAGACCGTCGCAAGGTTGTTCTTTCTTGTATTGTTCATCCTCATCAGCCCAGGAGGCAATCCACCCACCACAAACTAGAGTAGGGTATTACACCACAATGGTGGCCCGAACTAGTATAAACCTTGTGTCTCTTGTGTTGTTCTTCCAGTAGTTTAGATCTTTGCTAGACGGAGAGGTAGAGGGCATGATCTCCACGCGCACCCCAGAGTTCGAACCTTAAGGGTCTGCCGGAACTCGAAATCCGACATTTGGCGCGCCAGGTAGGGGTGCGCCGGAATTTGTCTTCCACCGCTTCATTCTCCTCCGACCGTCACCTCCATGTCTGACGCTCGTCGGGCCCGCGCCGAGCGCCGGGCCGCCATCGCTTCCCGCGTCGCCCAGACGGCTCACGTCGGTGGGCGTCCTCGTCGTTCCCCGTCGCCCGCCGTCAACGCCGCCACCGGTCCGGTGGGGAACGAGCAGCAGGCATCGTCTCAGCATCCGTCCGTGCGGCAAGACGGCCGCACCGCTACTCCATCGCTCACGCCAGCTGGCTCCTCGTCCCGCACGCTCCGTGCACCCTTGGAGGCTCGAGCTACGCTCATCGCGGCAAACGAGCTCCTGCGCTACCATCCCGTCGACGACGTCTATGAAGAGTGGCTCGACCGCGTCGCCGAGCTCGTCCGCGCCGCAGGGGGCTCTCCTGCGCCGTCCGCTCCGCTGCGCCGCACCTCGCCCCGCGCGGGCAATGAAGCTCCGGGGGCGTACCGACCGCCTCCTCGCCAAGAAGACGTCATGGCTCCAAGGTGCGTGGCCCCTGGGCGGAACCCGCTCCATTAGGCGCCAGCCCAGCAAGAACGGAGCTGCCAAGAAGTCCCTCGACCGCAAGAGGCTGCCCGGGCGCTCCCTGCTCCGGCTCGTCGTGACCCTGCTCCAGCTCCGGCACGTCAAGACCCCGCGCTGCTTCCAGCTGCAGCGCATTGGGACCCGCAAGGCCAAGCTCTCCCTCAACCAAAGCCTCCCGTGGCCACTGCTGGCTGCCGCGCCTACACCACCGAGCTGCGT
Source organism: Aegilops umbellulata (assembly GCA_032464435.1). Classification (NCBI taxonomy): domain Eukaryota; kingdom Viridiplantae; phylum Streptophyta; class Magnoliopsida; order Poales; family Poaceae; genus Aegilops; species Aegilops umbellulata. The sequence continues at coordinate 350,288,050 of CP136056.1, forward strand.
AGCGTCGCGTGGCCCGGCAAGTTCAAGCCGGACCTGCCTCCTCACTACGACGGCACGACTGATCCCGCAGAGTTCCTCCAGCTCTATGAGCTGGGCATCGAAGGTTCCAGCGGGGATGAAAAGGTCATGGCGAACTGGTTCCCCATGGCACTGAAGGAAGGAGCCCGCACCTGGCTCCTGAATCTGGCTCCAGGCACGATCTCCTCCTGGGACCAGATGCGCACCCGCTTCATCGCCAACTTCCAAGGTACTCGCGACCGGCCGCCCGCCGTGAGCGACATGCGCCGCATCAAGCAACAACCCGGAGAGACCCTGCAAAGGTACATCCAGCGCTTCAACAGCGCGTGCCTCAGGATCCCCAAGGTGTCTGAGGAAGCCATCATCTCAGCCTTCTCCGATGGCGTGCGCGACGTCAAGATGAAGGAGGAGCTGGTGATGCATGAAGACCTGTGCACCTCCCTGGAGCTGTTCAACTTGGCGACCAAGTGCGCCAGGGTTGAGGAAGGACGTCTCTCCCTCCTCGGGCTGCCTGCCGTAGACCCAGAAGAGAAGAAGCCCAAGGCCAAGGACGTGAAGCGCAAGGGGGTTGCCATGCTCGCAGCAGAACCAGACACCAAGCAGGGCAAAGATCTGCCCGAATCCTCCAGAGGCAGCCGGTACTATGTGTACCACGACCTCCACACCCACAACACCAATGAATGCCAAGAGCTCCGCGCCGTACGAGAAGGAAGGATCGGTCGTCGTCCTGACCGCGCTGACCGGGGATACGGCCGAGGAGGAGGAAGAAATGCGGGACACTGGGAAGACCGCGGCACGCGCCAAGGGTGGCGCGACCAACCTCGCGAGGACCGCTGGCGGGACCTGCCTCGCGAGGGGGACTGGAGGGATCAGCCTCGTGAGGATCGCCCTCGGGGCAACGCAGGCCTCCCCCCACTGCCGCCTCAGCCAAGGAGGAACGAGGACCGCCACCAAGACGAAGGGGCTAGGGGCTTCCAGGAGTCACGCGCGATCGCCTGCATCCTGGGCGGAGCTCAAGCCCCATCCTCCCAACGTATCTTCAAGCAGTTTGCCCGCGAAGTGAATGCAGTCCTCCCCAAGCTCGGAGCAACCCGCCCTCTCAGGTGGTCGGCGTGCGCCATCACGTTTAGCTCAGCGGATCAGCTCAAGTGTGCTGCCACGGCCGGAGTCCTCCCGATGCTCTGCTCCCCAGTCATCAGCAATGTACTGGTCACCAGGACCCTCATCGATGGTGGAGCAGGGCTCAACGTCCTGTCCGTGGAAACATTCAACAATCTCCAAGTGCCCTATGACCAGCTTCAGCCAACCAAGCCTTTCTCCGGAGTCACCGACGGGTCCACGATCCCGATCGGGCAAGTCCGCCTCCCTGTCACCTTCGGAGCACGCAACAACTACCGCACCGAGCTCATCAACTTCGACGTCGCCCACATCCGCCCGTCGTGCAACGCCATCCTCGGGTACCCAGCGCTGGCCAAGTTCATGGCCATAACTCATCATGGCTACAACGTCCTCAAGATGCCAGGAAGCGGCGGAGTCATCACGGTGCCCTACGAAGAGAAGGATGCAGTGTGTTCCCTGGAGCGAGCCTTTCAGGCCGCATCGCACGAAGACCCAGATCGCGGAAGCAGGAGGCTCCCTGAGATCACCCCCAAGAAGAAGAAGACAGGCCCCTCAGGAGACAGGCCCCTCAGGAGACAGGCCCCTCAGGGCCCGCGACTGCCCAAGGGGACCCCCCTTCCATCGCATAGGAAAGCGCTCCCGGCGCCCTCCTCAGGCAGGGCTTGGGGGCTCTCACCTGGAGGGCCATCGACTTGTCCAAGGTCACGAGGGAGGCGCTTGGGCACGACGTGGAGGCGTGCTTTGAAGCACGTTTCCCTCAAGAAGGAGCGAGGCAAGGAAGGAGAGACCAGCAGGAGTTCGTCAACAAAGCCGTTCAAGAACTACAGGAGTCAAGAATCATGAGAGGTTGCCGCCGTTCACCGGCTGTGGCTCCCCATCCAGGCGAGGATGGTGGGCTGCATGTCTGCATCGACGTACCAGGGCTCAATCAGGTCGCTACGACGGAGCGCCTCTGGCCCTCGCAAGTGGGGCGCTGCAGAGGCCCGCCCCACAGCTACGTTCGCATGCCTTACGACTTGCCGAGCATCGCTGCTGCGTACCAGCGCCTCATGAGGAGCATCATGGAGGCTCAAGAAGACAGGCGTTCCGCAGCCCTGGCGGATATGGAGATGAGTCGCGAGGAGCCTCCAGCGCCTCCGGAGCCTCCCGAGGCTCCTGGGCCTGGGGGCTCGTGAGGATTGGCTTCCGCAGCCCACCGAGTCTGCTGCACGAACACCACTTCGTCCTCAACATCTTCAGGTGACACCTTTAAAGCATTGTTTCCAGCTAGGAGCGCCCTCCTAGGGTTGCATCATTCCCAGGCCGCGTGGGTCCGTCCCTGCGGCATGTATCCCCTTCTATTTTCGGTCATTAGCTTGCTTTGTTGGGGGCACCCCTCGGGCTGCATCATCCCCGGGCCGCTCGGGCCAGGCCCAGCGGCGTGTATCTCCCTAGCGTTTATTTCCAGCTATGCATTCGCCTATCATGCTTGATTACTTGATGCCTGTCCATGGCACCTCTTCTTCTCCATGTCGACCACTTGCACGTTAAGGGAGGGGGTACCTGAGCATCGCTACTCAGGGCTCTTACTGGCTCTCCAGCCCTCACCCTCTGGCCTTGTCCACGGCATCGCGACCTGGCATACCAGCGACAGCTGAGACAAGCTTGAGGGCCGGGACCCGAGGACGTAGAGTGCCGGCATCTAACCAAATTTGCAGGAACACATCTCAAGATACGGCTCAGTGCCAGGCGCAACCCGCCTAGAGGGAGGGCCCCGTGAGTCTCGCGCTAGCTCACGGGTGCCTAGATACACCTCACCTAGCCCTACCGTGACGGCCATGTGTCAGGGCGGGGCTGTACACGCCCCGGGGGCTCCTCCCGGAGGGGAGCCCCCTCCCACGTACCAGTGGAAGCACCATGCTCCGCGCTGGCTGACGACACTGCCGAGGAGCGGCTATGCCCGTACACATACGGAAGCGCTATGCTTCGCGCTGGTGATAAACAACTGAGGGTGGCCTCCGGGCTGCATCAACCTCAGGGAGCCCAGAGCTCAGTGTCTAGACTCATTGCAACGCCTCCCCTCAGGAGCGCCGCGCGAGGGGGCTAGGCACGGGTCATGCCCAGACGTACGCCACCCAGACGTACGCCACCCAGCCAGGCCCCTTGGGCCTGGTTCGTCGCGCGTCTCTCCCCGAGCGGAGCCAAGGTATGAAGGCCGTTTGAGCGTCAAGGGGGACCCCTGAGCATCGCGACTCAGGGGCCTAACTGGTCCGGTAGCCCCTCACTCCTTAGTTCCGAAAGGCTATGCTGGGTGAGGTACACGCGGGGCCGGGCTCTGCAGACGTAGAACGGTAGTCCTGCTTGCATCTCACCTCATCGCTCGCTGTTTGCGCGTCAAGGGGGACTCCTGAGCATCGCGACTCAGGAGCCTAACTGGCTCCGTAGCCCCTTACTCCTTAGTTCCGAAAGGCTATGCTGGGTGAGGTACGCGCAGAGTCGGGCTCTGCAGACGTAGAACAGAAGATACACCTACATCACGCTTCCCTTCTTGTTGTTCGTGCGCCAAGGGGGACTCCTGAGCATCGCGACTCAGGAGCCTAACTTGTCACATAGCCCCTCACTCCTTTGGTCCCGTCCTGGTTTCCGGTCGAGGCTAATGCTGGGTGAGGCACGCGCGGGGCCGGGCTCTGCCAGTGTAGAACACAAGCAAGTAGGGAGGGAAAGCATAAAACTCAAGGAATTTAAAAGCAAATATTACAGTCCATACTATCGTCTAAGCACCAAACGCAAGTTTAAATGCCTCCCCGAAGCGTGATGCATGTGCAGGAATTAAAAGAAGAACAGGAGCGGTAACGGAGTCACTTGTCGGCGGTGGAGCAGCGCGGAGTGGCTTCGCCTCATGGAGCAGCAGGGCTGGCAGCACCTTGCTTCGGCTTGGTGCTGAAGGCTCGGAACTTTCCCAGCAGCGCCTCTGCACGCCCCTTCACGGCGTCGACAGCGGCGGCAGCACCTTCGCCACTCACCGGCTCCAACAGGCTGTCGAGGTCGGCGCTGGGATCGCGAAGGTAGATGTGGGCGAAGACCCGCGTCAGCGCAGCAGAAGAGAGGACACGCGCCTCGGCCTCAGCCGTGGGGCCAAGGCCAAGGGCGACATCCCCAAGGGCACGAACCAGGAAGGGAAGCAGCTTGGCGGGGCCATCCTCAGCGCCAGCCAGCGGGCTCTCCAGGCCACTCTCATAAAGCGTCTTCAGCGAAGTACGAGCCTCCTTCTCCATGTCCGCGAAGGCCACGCGATCCTCGACAAGGACCCGGGCCTTGCCGTCCAGCTCAGCCTTCGTCACCTCCAGCTCCTTCTCCAGCACGCCCAGGCGGTCGCGGCGCTTCTTGAGCTTGGCCTCCCGGCCCCCGATGGCCACCTCGCGAGCCTTCATGCCTTCTTCCTGCTCTTGGCGAAGGCGGACTTCCTTCGCGAGCTGGTCCCGCAGGCCTTGCAGCTCGTCCTCCAGCTCCTTGCAGCGACCACGGACTTCAACCACCTCCCCCAGGGCCGTGTCTTAGGCGGCCTTAGCCTCGAGGGTGGCCTCCCTCTCTCCATCACAGGCCGTCGAGGCCTGAACCAGCACCGCCCGAATCGAGGCGTCGGAGCGAATCCACCCAGAAGCCAGCTCTAGGCGCCCGGCCACCAGGCGAGGGTCGGCACCGAGAAGATCCTGTCGCAGCCGGTCCAGTTCAGCTACGGCACGCTCCAGAACGGCAGAAGGGGATGGAGAAACAGCAGCCGAAGGAGCAGGAGGAGAAAGCAGCGGCGGCACAACCACAACGTCCCGAGGCGGAGACTGCTGCGCCTCGACGGTCGTGGTGGCGGCGGCAGACAAGGGCACCTCGGGAGTCACTTGGGCCATGGGGGCTGAGCTTGCCCCAGCCAGCTCAGCCAGGCCTTGCGAAGGCGACCAGGCAGGAGAGGCCCGTGCATCATGGTCACCGTCCCCCGTAGGCAGAGGCGCTGCCGCGGCCGGAACCTCGGGAGCCCCCTTTGGCTTCTTCGCCGCGGGCGCCAGCCTATCCAGAAGAAGCGGACGTCAAGCCTCAGCAGCAGAACAAGAAAGAAAAACAAGGATCGGGGACTTACGGGTCGTCGCTGGTAAGCTCAAGCAGCCTCCGGCCATACTTGAAGCCAGAAAGCCGGCTAGAAGGATCGCCCTCAGGGAGCCCGGAAGCAGGAGGCGCGTCTGCAATGCGCCTTGGGGCAGGGACAGACCCGCGGGAGAGCAGCCCGGTCCTGTCCTTCTTCGGGATCGGGGGCAAGCTCCTGCCGACCTGCTCGTCATCATCCTCGTCATCATCACTCGAAGAGAGGCGGAGGGAACGGGGTCTGCGCCGGGGAAGGGGAGCCCTCGACTCTCCGTCGGTTGCCTCAGAGTCAGGACCCTTCTCCCACTCCCCTTCGCCCTCCTCTTCGCTGGAGTCACCGGAGGACACGTCCACCAATCCCTCGGGAGCCACCGCGGGCACGGGCCCGTCCCTGTTGAAGATGGGCATTGAGGGAGTCCTGGAATAGGGGGTGTTCGGATAGCCGGACTATACCTTCAGCCGGACTCCAGGACTATGAAGATGCAAGATTGAAGACTTCGCCCCGTGTCCGGAAGGATCTTTTCTTGGCGTGGAAGGCAAGCTAGGCGTGCGGATATTCAAGATCTCCTACCAATGTAACCGACTCTGTGTAACCCTAACCCTATCCGGTGTCTATATAAACCGGAGGGTTGTAGTCCGTAGGACAACCATCATCATACACAATCATACCGTAGGCTAGCTTCTAGGGTTTAGCCTCCTTGATCTCGTGGTAGATCTACTCTTGTACTACCCATATCATCAATATTAATCTAGCAGGAGTAGGGTTTTACCTCCATCGAGAGGGCCCAAACCTCGGTAAAATAAAGTGCCCCTTGTCTCCTGTTACCAGCCGACCTTGACGCACAGTTCGGGACCCCCTACCCGAGATCCGCCGGTTTTGACACCGACATTGGTGCTTTCATTGAGAGTTCCTCTGTGTCTTCGCCTTTAGGCCCGATGGCTCCTTTGATCATCAACAACGACGAGGTCCAGAGTGAGACTTTCCCCCCGGACAGATCTTCGTCTTCGGCGGCTTCGCTCTGCGGGCCAATTCGCTTGGTCGTCTGGATCAGATCGAAAGCTACGCCCCTAGCCATCAAGTCAGGTTTGGAAGCTTAAACTACACGGCGGATATCTGCGGAGACTTGATCTTCGACGGATTCGAGCCACAGCCAAGCGCGGCGCACTATCCCGAGGGGCATGATATAGCTCTGCCTCCGAACAGTGTCCTGGAGGCCGCACCCGCACCGGCCCTGATCCTCAACTCGGAGCCCGCCGCGTCCTTTGAGGGTGAACGGTTGGACGTCGCCTCGGGGGTTGCGATCTTAAAGGCGATCGAGCCGAACGTCAGCCCCACGGTCCGCATGGCCCATGACTCCGAGGAGCCGGACTCTTCTCCAAACTCTGGGCCTTCCGTGCCCCCGCCGATCGAATCTGATTGGGCGCCTGTAATGGAGTTCACCGCCGCGGACATCTTTCAGTGCTCACCTTTCGGTGATATCCTGAACTCTCTAAAGTCTCTCTCTCTATCAGGAGAGCCCAAGCCGGACTATGGTCTGCGAGGTTGGGATTCGGACGACGAAGAAATTCAAAGCCCACCCACCACCCACTCAATAGCCACTGTCGATGATTTAACCGACATGCTTGACTTCGGCTCCGAAGACTTCGATGGTATGGACGACGAAGGAGGAGACGAACAAGAACCAGCACCTATAGGGCGCTGGACCGCCACCTCGTCATATGACATATACATGGTGGATGCTCCAAAAGATGGAGATGGCGATGGAACAGCGGAGGATGGCACCTCGAAAAAGCCACCAAAACGCCGGCGCCAACGGCGCCGCTCTAAATCTCGCCACAGCAGAAACGGTGATTCCGGCACGGGAGACAATACTGCCCTGGATAGCGCCGAAGAACACCAAATCCAGCAGGATTCGGCGCAGGAAGATGGAGAAGCCAGCCCTCATGAGAGAGCGGCAGAGCGAGAGGTCGAGGATGATAACTACATGCCTCCCTCCGAAGACGAGGCAGGCCTCGGTGATGATGAATTCATCGTACCATCAGACCCCGCCGAACAAGAGCGCTTTCAGCGCAGGCTTTTAGCCACGGCAAATAGCCTAAAGAAAAAGCAGCAACAACTTAGAGATGATCAAGATCTGCTAGCTGACAGATGGACTGAAGTCCTTGCGGCCGAAGAGTATGAACTCGGGCGCCCCTCCAAAAATTATCCCAAGCGCAGGCTGCTACCTCAATCAGAGGAGGAAGCACACGACATGGCAGACCGGCCACCTCGCGGCTGCGACAGAGAAGCATGTCGAACCTTCAAACAAACCATCCCCCGGCGCCGCTCAACTAAGACACGGGAAAATGATCCATACCTGCGAGACGTACTGGAGGACAAAGCAAGGCAAACAAGATGGATCTACAGATCACGCGGACGCCCGACGACACATGATGATTTTCACTCCGGACACAATAAATCCGGCCGGGCCGAACACAACAGGCATAGCTCTTCCGAACTGCGTCGTGACATAGCCAGTACAGGGGCGCCGCACACCCACTATGCTTCACAGATGAGGTAATGGATCATAAAATCCCAGAGGGCTTTAAACCCATTAATATCGAGTCGTACGATGGTACGACAGATCCGGCAGTATGGACTGAGGATTATCTCCTCCACATCCACATGGCACGTGGTGACGAATTGCACGCCATCAAATATTTACCCCTTAAGCTCAAGGGACCAGCCAGGCACTGGCTTAATAGCCTCCCAGCAGACTTAGTCGGTTCTTGGGAGGACCTGGAAGCCGCATTCCTCGATAACTTCCAGGGTACCTATGTACGGCCACCGGACGCCGACGACCTAAGCCACATAATTCAGCGGCCAGAAGAATCGGCCAGGCAATTCTGGACATAGTTCCTAACAAAGAAAAATCAGATAGTCGATTGTCCGGATGTAGAGGCCCTAGCAGCCTTCAAGCATAACATCCGTGACGAATGGCTTGCCCGGCACCTGGGACAGGAAAAGCCGAAATCCATGGCAGCCCTCACGACACTCATGACCCGCTTTTGCGCGGGCGAAGATAGCTGGCTAGCTCGCAGCAAGAACTTCTCGAAGAAGAACGGTAATTCGGATACCAAGGACAAAGGCGGCAGGTCACGTAGGAATAAGCAAAAGCGCCGCGTAAGCAGCGACAGCAATGAGGATACGACAGTAAATGCCGGATTCAGAGGCTATAAATCCGGACAGCGGAAAAAGCCATTTAAAAAGAATACTCAGGGCCCGTCCAGTCTAGACCGGATACTCGACCGCTCATGCCAGATCCATGGCACCCCCGAAAGGCCAGCCAACCACACCAACAGGGATTGTTGGGTGTTCAAGCAGGCAGGCAAGTTAAGAGCCGAACAAAAAGACAAGGGGCTGAATAGCGACGACGAGGAGGAGCCCAGGCCGCCGAACAGCAATGGACAGAAGGGGTTTCCCCCACAAGTACGGACGGTGAACATGATATACGCGACCCGCACTCCCAAGCGGGAGAGGAAGCATGCGCTACTGGACGTATACGCGATGGAGCCAGTCGCCCCAAAGTTCAAACCATGGTCCTCTTGCCCGATCACTTTCGATCGAAGGGACCACCCCACTAGCATCCGTCACGGCGGTTTCGCCGCATTGGTTCTTGACCCAATCGTTGACGGATTTCATCTCACATGAGTCCTCATGGACGGCGGCAGTAGCCTGAACCTGCTTTATCAGGATACAGTGCGGAAAATGGGCATAGATCCATCAAGGATCAAGCCCACAAAGACGACCTTTAAAGGCGTCATCCCAGGTGTAGAGGCCAATTGCGTAGGCTCAATAACACTTGATGTGGTCTTCGGATCTCCGGATAACTTCCGAAGCGAAGAGTTAATCTTCGATATAGTCCCGTTCCGCAGTGGCTATCATGCCCTGCTCGGACGAACCGCATTCACTAATTTCAATGCGGTGCCGCACTACGCATACCTCAAGCTCAAGATGCCAGGCCCTCAAGGAGTAATCACGGTCAGCGGAAACACAGAACGCTCCATCCATACGGAGGAGCACACGGCAGCCCTCGCAGCGGAAGTGCAAAGCAGCCTTTTAAGGCAACTCTCCAGTCCGGCCGTTAAAAAGCCGGACAATGCAAAGAGCGCCCGGAGTAACCCGCGACAAGACCGCCTGGCACGTTCGGAGCAAGCGTAGCAATACGTCCCCAACCCCAGCCATCGCTACATAGCGGAGCTAGTACCTCGAGGACACAATTACGCCCTTAAAATTCCATGGGCACAGGGGGAGGGGCACATTAACAGCATGCCTACAATACGGCGTCAAACGTACTAGGGGCTGCCGGATTTTTCCTTTTTACTTTCAGGACTCCATACTCTGGATAAACTGTTCGGCTTCGCTGCCGCACAGACGATACAAGACCCAGGAAAGCAGACAAAGCAACGCCGCATCACGGAACTCTCAGGTGGTCTCTATTTCGAGCGATATATCTGTTTCTAAATTCCGCGGCCTGCGCCTGGTCAAGACATGTTCAATAGTCTAAAATATCTTTTGCTTATCGCACTACTTGTATCGTTCGGCTCGGATAAACAGCCTCCTTATAAACAATGCATTGCTTTTTGTCTATTTTTTGCATTACTCTCTTTCAATATATCTATGTTTATTAAATAACATGATCGCACCCGTACACCATGGTACAGCAAACCACGCCAGGGGCTTCGTTACCCTTTTATCTGGCGTGAGAAGTACGTACACTTTCACAAGTGTGGCACCCCGAACTTATAGCACTATATGCATCGGCTCCGAGTCATGATTTTGGTCACATGTTGGGTTTGCCCGGCTCCTATGTTTTGGTGCCTTACGTTCCCCTATATCGGCTAAGGTAGCACTAGGAGAACCACTGCGATTGTGCCCCAGATCAGGTGGGTTGAGCACCTCAGTGGAGAAAGCTAAAACAGACTGTCATGATAAGGCGTGAGACCGGTCGCTGTTCGAGAGGTTTTTCGAGTCCTTAAAGGCTTATGCCGCTTCGAGCGAGGAGCTGGTTATGTCCGGCCAAAGGCGTGGACAGCGCCCCGAATTCGGCCTTCCGAACTAGGGGCTTCGCCGAAATTTAAAATTATAACGTTCTATGGCTAAGTGAGAGTGTTCAAGCATTATAGTCCGATTGTCTGGTTCGTTGTGCTGAGCGCCTCCCTCGAAGGACCCAACTATGGGAACAAGAGCCCTCAGATTTATCCCGAACACCCCAGCACTAGTGGCATGGGGGCAGAAGCCGACGACTCGCCATCTCTCAATTTTTGATAAACAGCCGCACAGAAAATAATATTTTAAATTCTGTAAGCATTGCTTAGCGCATATGAAAAAGTTTTCAGCGCACAGGATACAAACAAGCGAGTTCATTCAAATATTACGTCTCTAGCACATTCATCCGCGACAAGGCGAGCTCCAGCTAGAACTTCCTTGTAGTAGTTCTCGGGCTTGCGATGCTCCTTCCCCGCCGGTGGCCCGTCCTTCACCAGCTTCTCTCCGTCCAGCCTACCCCAGTGTACCCTTACACGGGCAAGGGCCCTCCGGGCACCTTCAATGCAGGCGGAGCGCTTGAGGACTTCAAGCCGTGGGCAGGCTTCCATCAGCCGCCGCACTAGCCCAAAATAGCTCCCAGGCAGGGCCTCTCCAGGCCACAGCCGAACTAGTAAGCCCTTCATGGCCTGTTCGGCCGCCTTGTGGAGCTCGACCAGCTGTTTCAGCCGATCGCTCAAGGGCACAGGGTGTCCGGCCTCAGAATACTGAGACCAGAACACACTCTCCGTCGAGCTGCCCTCTTCAGCTCAGTAGAACGCGGCGGCGTCGGATACGCTGCGGGGAAGATCGGCGAACACCCCTGGATAACTCCGGATTCGGGTAAGTGATAGGTAGTTTACTTTTATATTCTTACTTTGCATTGAGAATGCCTTACCCGCTGCTATCTTTTTCACCTCCTCCAAGTCTTGGAGGGCCTTTTGGGCTTCGGCCTTGGCACTCTTGGTTGTCTCAATGGCCGACGCGAGCTCCGATGCTTGCGTTTTCGCCTCAAGCTCCAAACCCTCATGTTTTTTCATGAGAGCTTGCAGCTCTTGCTGCACCTCGCCGACTTGGACCCCAAGCTTTTCTCGCTCGGCGCGCTCCTCGGCCGTTTTCTTTTCGGCCTCAGCAAGTGTCACGCCCAAGATGCGACCCTATCCTAAAGGAACTCGAAGGTCCCACCAAGGATAGAAGCGCATCTTGAAGACGCTTTTGCAAGGTGGATATCATTACATCAACATTACATAATAGTGGGGATACATCCAAGACATACAATGTCACATGAATACAACAATACATCATGTACAAGATCAACATCCGACTACGGATGAAACATAAACAGAAACTCAAACGACATCCACCCTGCTAGCCCAGGCTGCCGACCAGGAACCTATCCCTCAATCGAAGAAGAAGCAGAAGAAGAACTCCAACACAAATAAACATCGTTCTCGCGTCATGAACATCGTATAACCTGTACCTACAACTGGTGGTGTAGTAATCTGTGAGCCACGAGGACTCAGCAATCCCATTACCATGGGTATCAAGACTAGCAAAGCTTAAAGGGTAAGGAAGGGGTAAAGTGGTGAGGTTGCAGCAGCGACTAAGCATGTATGGTGGCTAACTTACGCAAATAAGAGCGAGAAGAGAAGCAAAGCAAGCGGTCGTCAAATAGTAATGATCAAGAAGTGATCCTGAACTCCTACTTACGTCAGACGTAACCCAGAAACCGTGTTCTCCTCTCGATCAACCCCGAAAATAGACACTCACGGTTACGCACACGGTTGGTGTATTTTAGAAGAGTTTACTTCAAGTTTACTACAACCGAACATTAACAAATTCCCATCTGCCACATAACCGCGGGCACGGCTTTCGAAAGTTCAAACCCTGCAGGGGTGTCCCAACTTAGCCCATTATAAGCTCTCGCGATCAACGAAGGATATTCCTTCTCCCCGGGAAGACCCGATCAGTCTCGGAATCCCAAGTACAAGACATTTCGACAATGGTAAAACAAGTCCAGCAAGACCTCCCGGCGTGCCGACACCCTGATAGTAGCCGCGCGTATCTCGTCTCAGGCCACGACCGGATGAGCAGTACGTACAACTAGAACCAGACCTCAAGTTTCCCCGAGGTGGCGCTGCAAGTGGCTCTAGTTTGGACCAACACTTAGACAAGCATTGGCCCGGGGGGGCTAAAATAAAGATGACCCTAGGGATGCGTGACTCCCAACGGAAAAAGGTAATAGGTGAGGCAAATGGTAAAACCAATGTTGGGCCTTGCCGGAAGAGTCTTATTCAAAGCGAACTGTCAAGGGGGTCCCATAAATCACCCAACCGCGTTAGGGACGCAAAATCCGGGAACATAATACCGATATGACGGAAACTAGGGCGGCAAGAGTGGAACAAAACACCAGGCATAAGGACGAGCCTTCCACCCTTTACCAAGTATATAGATGCATTAATAATATAAGGGATATTGTGAAATCCCAACATAAACATAATCCAACATGGAGCAATCTTCATCTTCACCTGCAACTAGCAACGCTATAAGAGGGGTTGAGCAAAGCGGTAACATGGCCAAACAACGGTTTGCTAGGAAGGGTGACAAGGTTAGAGGTTCATGGCAATTTGGGAGGCTTGAGCAGTAAGTGGTAGGTAACGCAGCATAGCGATAGAACGAAGCAACTAGCATAGCAATGATAGTAATGAGATCCAAGGTGACGGTCATCTTGCCTGAAATCCCGCAAGGAAGAAGAACGAGTCCATGAAGAAGATGAAGCCACGAAGACGAACCAAGCGTAGTCGAACGAATCCTCACGATCGCAACGGGAACTATCGAGAAGAAAGCACACAACAAGGTAAACACACCACACATGACAAGGCATGATGCTCAACCAAGTATGATGCATGAAAAGGCTACATGAGGCTACGAATGGCAAGAGATGATGCATACAAGAGCAACACATCAAAGCAAGTTTAAATGAGGCCGGAAACAATATATAACAATTCCGGTAAGTCCCCATATGCAAATTTCGAAATTGGTCAAGATCTGAATAAACCTTATGTTCAAGTTGTTAAACATCAAGTTAAGATACACCACGATGATCTACACGAAATTCTAGTCAAGTTACATATAAAGTTCATTAGATTCGGAGCTACGGCCTAGAAGATATGAGCAAAACAAGTTAAACATGGCATTGATGCAAAATGCATCCAAACATCAAGCGAACATATCAAAACATGGATGCAACAAGGTAATATGAAGCTACATGCAATTCTAAGCATGTTTCATATAGAGCACACTCAAAACGGAGCCATGGCTCAACACATACACACTATACAAGTAATAACAACAATCTGTCCAAAACAGCAAGTAGGCATCTTGAAAGCATCAAGACAATAAGCTACAGGACCAAAACATGATAAAAAGAGGCATGGACATGATGTACAGGTAAAGCATTACAAAACATGAACACTGAGCTATCTCCATAAATCACTAGATCATACTCAAACAAGCATGGCAAGATTGCAAATAATAACAGGTTCACAGACTTAGCAGAATTTCAGGACATGGCAGAAACAACATCAGGTTGCAATGTTTAGAGCTATATAACGACATGATAAATCAAGCTATAATGTAAAAATAGAGCATGGAATGTATCTAATCGAAGCATATAAAAAAACTCCCTTACTGACCATGAGCCGAAAGGGCACAGAAGATATGATGGGAACCATGTAAACATAGCAAGTTTGGTTACAGATTCAGACTTAGTGAAAAACTGGAGCATGGCCAAAACAGATAACTAGTAGGCATGTTTACGAGCTCGATGCACTCACTACGAGGCATTGCATGACAAACCAAGCATACAACCAGCAACTCGACATGGCATAGAAGCCAGAAATGGCAAGAACAATAACATATCATGCACGGATCAACTACAACAAGCTTGGCAAAATTGAATAACATGTAAACAATCTGCCAGGAACATTTTATAGCAAAAGTAGAGCAAGATTAAGACATGCTATAGCACTCTATAAATGCAACCAGGAGGATGGATGGAAATAGCATAACCATATGTCCAAAACATTCTTACTGAACATACTTAAAAGAGGCATGGATCTCACTGTAGCAACATGAATACATGGCATCACAATAACAACAGAACAAGGGATGAAATCAGCAACATCACGAAGCCTAGTTTGCATGCTTGTGCTAGTCACCACATAGATCACAAAAATACATGGCATACACCCTTGTAAATATGGCATGGCATACTTCAAAACACATGTAGGTCTCAAGATCATAGGATGCACACATCAAACATGGCAAAAATGACAAAAGTGCATGTCCTGATAAGAGTCTGAAACTAACAGAAACGAGCACTCTTCCAAAAGCATTTAGGGCATCAAGATGAGCTCAAATGAACATGGCACAATGGAACAGAATGAAGAGAACAACGAGATGAATATTTCGATATATTACACGCATCAAACGGAGCTATATGCATGAAGTTACAGCAGGTCAAACATAGCACCAGAACATGGGTTTTTAGGGACTTAGCAGATTTTTGAAGAGAAAAAAAATAGACGCGCGCGAGATTACTAAAAGACGCCTAGGCGAGGCTCTAGAGGGTGGCTCACCATGGGCCTGGCCCAGGTCGGCGTGGAGGTGGGCTGCAGCAGAGGCAGCGGCGAACTGGGCCGCGGGGCGCGCTCGGCCGGGGCGGGGCCACGTGGTCGGTCAACGGGGCGGGACGGGATCGGGCTCCTCCCGATCCGGTCTGGACGACGAGCGGCGGCGCTCTCCGGCGAGTCGGCGCGGCGCCGGTCAGCAGGGAGGCCGGGAGGGCGCCGGGACGACGGGAACGGGCAGATCCGGGCACGGGGGCCCTGGCCCTCCGGCGACGAGCACGAGGGCGGCGGCGGCATGCAGCTCCGGCGAGGGTTCCCTGGGAAGTAACAGAGAGAGAGGGAGCTCGGGATGACAGAGAAAGCAAGGGAAACAAGAGATGGCATGGGGGCGGCATGACCTGAGGACGGCGGCGACGGCGGAGCAGTCCGGCGAGGCGCGGGGCGAAGCGGGAGGAGCACCGGGGAGCGGGCGGCGCTCGGGCGAGCACGGGCTACTCGGGGCGCGAGGCAGACGGACGGCGGCGCGAGCGGGCTTCCTCCGGGCCCAGATCTGGCCCGGGGCGGGCCGGTTGCGGGCTTCCACGGGTCGCGGCGGCGGGGAGGCGCGGGGTGAGGTGGCGATGCCACATGGCAGTGGGGCATTGGTTGGAGATGGTCAGGGGGCGACGTGGCGCGTCCGGATTGGTCCGGGGTGCGGCGGTGGCGGCGACAAGTGGCGACGCGCGGGAGGAGCGGCGCTGATTCTGAGGAGGGGGCGGCGGCTGGAGGTTAGAGGAGAGGGTAGGGGCTAGGTTTAGACAAAAAAAGAAGGGGAAGGTTGTCCATTTATAGGCAGGGGTCTAGGAGAGGGGGTTTTGGGGGCTTTCAGAGCCCTCCGATCATGATCGGACGACACCGGTCGAGAGGGGGGTTAGGTTGGGCCTAGTGGGTGGAAGTGGGCTGTGCTAGAGTGGTTGGGCTGAGAGGAGAGGGGAGAAATGCAGCCCGACAACAGTTTCCGGAGACCGAAAACGTCCGACATTTGACCGGCTATGTTGCGGCTATATGTTTAACGGTTGGGCTATCAAACGAGCTCCGAATGCGACGAAACTTGACAGGCGCTCTGTCTACACTATAATAAGACCGCACGCCAAGTTTCAACCCATTCCGAGAACATTTTTCGGCCACTCATGAAATGAGGTAAAAGAGGCCGAAGGACATAGGAGTGCCGGATTGCAAAACGGACAATGGGGAAAATGCTCGGATGCATGAGACGAACACGTATGCAAAATGAGATGCACATGATGACATGGCAAAATGCAACACACAAGCAAATGACATGGAAATGACGACGAATAACTGGCAGACACCTGGCGCATCGAATCCGGGGAGTTACAGCAAGCGCCTGCTTCAGGGTTGCCACCTCGGTTGTGGCCCCTAAAATAAGTAGTACAATCCTGTTATTTCTTTTTGCAATCAAGCCTCTCTATAGGCACCTTTTTCTTTTAGGGTATTTTCTTACCTTCTTTCTTCTCGAGTGTCACATCCCTAGTTCTGGTATGCTCAAGGCTAGCTAGTCATGTGTGCATCATGTTTAAATTTCATTTAAATTTGAATTGGGGATTTGTAAAACCCTCAGAAACCATTTTTGGGAATGACCCAAATAAAATTTTCTCCAAAAAGGTCCAAAAAATGTTCATGTCTCTCTCTGAAAATATTGGGCAGAGATAAAAATCAAACCAATATTTTTGGGAGCTCATAGGTATTTATTTTGGGGATTTGGAGTTAATGCATAATTATTGCATGGGATATATAAATGTTATATATATTTTATATGTCCAAAAGTTGTGCCATTTGTTGAGGAGCTCTGGAATACTACCATTAGCCCCTACAAAATTTGGCATAATTAAATAAAATGATTTAGTATTATTACTAAATCAAAACAAATGTCAGAAAATAGAAAAGAGAAATAAATGGGAAAAACTTACCTGCACTTACCTCCCTGGCCTGGCCCAGTGGCCAACAGGCCGGCCCAGCCGACTGGCAGTGCCAGTCGTCGTCTCCACCGCGCCAGGAGGACGCCGGGAGCGTGGTCGCCGCGCGCCGCGCGCATGTGTGCCACGGCAGCTGCCTGCCTGCCCTCCCCTCTTCGACCTGGCCTCGTCGAATGTCGCCACGCGACGCCCGCACCTCTCTCCCTCTCCCTCGCTCTCCCTCCTCCCCTGGATCTCTCCCTCTCTCGCGTCCGAACGCGCCCGCCGCCACCGACGATTACCGCCGACGCGCTCCCCGCCGTCCCCTCGCCCTCTCCCCGTGCCCAGGAGCTCCGCCTCGTCGCTAGCTACCTCCTCGCCGAGCAACGCAAGCCGGAGTGCCCCGTGGAGCCGCCATCGCCGCCGCCTTCATCTTCGGTCGCCGGAGATCGTCTTCGCCGCCCCGCCGACTCCAGCCCCTCCCCGAGCTCGCTGACCGCCTCGTCCGAACCGCCGTGAGCTCTCCTCCATTTCCCCCTCCTCCCCGTGCTAGTTGCCCCTCCTAGCTAGCTCAACCACTGCACCCGCGAGCTCCACGCCGCCGGCCATGGCGGCACAGTGGCCAGAGCCCGAGCCAGCCACTTCCACGCGCGTCACCGTGTTCCTGGTGACGCCAGGAGGCCGTAGAGGCCCTCCGCATCCCCTGCCATGCACCGCAGCGCTGAGCCCGCACGCCACCGAACTCCGGCCGCCGCCCAAGCGGTCGCCGCCGTCGATATAGGCCGTCTCCGGTGAAACGGAGGGCACCAGTGGATGCGCGCGAGCACCAGCTCCTCGGAGATGGTCTCCGCGGCCCATTTGGTCGCCGGAGACGCAATTCCGCAGGCCGCCGCCGCGTCTGGCCTCGCCGGCGTCGAGTCGCCGGTGGGGTTAGCCGGGGTTGACCGGGTCTAACCCCCTGTTGACCTGGCGTTTGACCCCGCCAAGGTCAATGACATGTGGGCCCGGCCCTGTTAATTTTTAACTTAGGATTAGTTTAGCAACTAATTAACCCGCTGCTAATTAACCTTGAAACTGACGTGTGGACCCCACACGTCAGGTTTGACTAGTCAGCGCTGTTGACTTGCTGACGCAAGCATGATGCAGTGCTGACGCAATTATTTATTTTCTGGATTTAATTTTAAACAGGAAATTCCAGAAAATGATATAAACTTCTAAAATTCATATCAATTCAACCGTAGCTCAGATTGAAATAAGTTATATATGAAAAATCATCAGAAAAATGCAAGCTATCCATCTGTACCAGTTTCATGCATGAAAAACCAAGTTAAACCTGCTGTATAGATGAAAACATATGAATGGCATATATAAGAACTTACTTGGAGTTGCATTTGAACCTTTAGTGCAAATGGACCTCAAACAAATGAATGCTAGTTGCATTAGCTCAAACAGCATCACATCTTCATGCCACGTTCATGCATCATATTGTTGCATATGCTTGAGTATTGATTGTTGGCACCGTTCCTTCTCGATAGGTCCTGCTCCGGAGACCGTTCCAGAGTACCTGTCTGTGAAGCAGTGCCCCCCCTGTTGATCTACCAGGCAAGCAAACCCCCTTGTTCATTTCGATATGATCCCACTCTCTCGCTCCTGCTCTGTTTTATTGCATTAGGACAACAATGATTCAACTGCTACTTTATGCTGCGGTAGTTGAACCCATTCCTCTACATGACCTGTCATTGCCACAGTAAATAGATGAAACCCACTAGCATGTGTAGGAGTTGATTGAGCCATGTTGTGTTCCTACCATGCTATGCCTGCTATTGCTTAGAGTTGTGTCGGGTCTGATTCATTGGGAATGGATTGGAGTGATATGATATGTTCTGACGCTGAGAGTTAAGCGTGTGAACACGATTTGGTAAAGGTAGCGGTGAGAGGCTATGTAGGAGTACATGGTGGGTTGTCTCACTGGAACCGTCCTTAAGCACCGAGTTCTGTGTATGTCGTCCAATGACTAGCTACTACCACGCATTGGAATGCTTAAGTGCCCCTCTCGACTTATTAATCACCTCGATCTCTGTCCAGGAGTTGCAACTAGTTTCTGGTGTTTGTAGGTAGTGCTATTTTTCTACCGAGTGGCACCCGGCAGGGTGGGCTCGGGACAGACTAGGCACAGGTGGCACGGTGTACCAAGTGGCACCCGGATGGTGGGCTTGGGAACCCTGCTCACATCGTTTGGGGCCGTGAGCGACACCTTGGCCGGATCTCCTTGCGGATGGAACTCGAATAGGCGATAAACCTGGACGAGAGACTTGTGTGGTTAGTCAGGTCGTGGCCGACTCCCTCGCCCGGCTTCCGCTTGAAGGTTGCCGAGGTACATGACGTGTACAGGGCGATAAGTGGCGAGAGCGTGTGTGAAGAAGTACACCCCTGCAGGGTTATCATGATCTATTCGAATAGCCGTGTCCTCGGTTATGGACTTCTTGGATGCTTACGCGGTACATAGACAACTTGAAGTGGATACCATAAAATGCTCAAGATAAGTGTGAGTGCTATGGATGGCCTTCTCGTAGTGAGACGGGGATGAATCCATAGTAGTGTATTGATGTGGTGATTAGTGGACTCGTGTGCGCCCTTTTCAAAAGAGTTACCAACAGTCGTAGAACAGGATAGCCACAGAGTCAAAGCTGGCTTGCTGCAACTAAACCCCACATTACCTCCTTGACACCAATGCATGTATGATAGGATCTGATGTAAGTCTTGCTGAGTACCTTTGTACTCATGTTTGCTTTATGTATGTTTTGCAGCGGAGACTTCGGTCTTTCTAGTATTTCCGCTTGGACTTCGACGAGTAGCTTGCTACCTCAGCTACGATCTTGTACCCTTGGGAGGGTCTTGTAGATAGTCAGGCTTTTTAGCCTTTCCCTTTTGTAGTTGTCTGTACTCAGACATGTAATGCTTCCTCTTGTTGCTTGTATGCTCTGAATGATGGGTCATGTGACTCCTGTTTGTATTTAATGCTATGTGGCTCTTCTGGGCCTTTATCTATATGAGTTTGCGTTATGTTGTGATGCCATGTTCTACAGCACATACTTGCATGTTATGCGTACGTGTAACGTGTATTGCTATGTGTGGGATCCGACTATCTAGTTGTTTATCCTTGGCAGCCTTTCATATGGGGAAATGTAAGTTTAGTGCTTCTGAGCGATAGTAGTCCGCTACAGCCCGGTTCCCCGGAGTCCTGCTAGCCCAGCACTACTGTTCGGAACACTTGACTGGACGGCATGTGTTTCATGTCGTTCCTGTGTCTGTCCCTTCGGGGAAATGTCACGCGGTGTTATCCGGAGTCCTTCCTAGCCTGCTACAGCCCGGGTTACCGGAGTCCTGTTAGCCCAGTGCTACAGCCCGGATAAATACGTTGATGACCGACATGCTCGATGTGATTCATGTATGCCTGTCCTCATAGGTTGGCGCCGCCTTGGGTTCACGACTAGCCATGTCTGCCCGGGTTCTCTGTCATATGGATGCTAGCGACACTATCATATACGTGAGCCAAAAGGCGCAAACGGTCCCGGGCCAGGTAAGGTGGCACCCGTGGGAATACCGTGCGTGAGGCCGCAAAGTGATATGGTGTGTTACATGCTAGATCGGTGTGACTTAGGATCGGGGTCCCGACAGCTTTGGTATCAGAGCCTGACTGCCTGTAGGATTTCCAAGCCAACCTGTTCGAAGTTGAGTCTAGAAATTCTTTAGTTATATAAGGGAATTGATTGTGGAAGGGAACGTAAGGTTTTTTTTTACTCCTTATATCTCATGCCCTTCTGATCTGAGTCATCTTATCTTTCCAACGGGGTTAAGGAACTAGGCTTCCTCTTCTATCTATCAGGATCACGTGTTACTACTCCGTACTCTCTTAGGATTGGTTGATGAGAGTCATATCCCAGTTCAAGTACCTCCGGTGTAGTCTGTTTAGTAATATTTCAGAACCTTGAGTGATGATGTTGAGTATGGTGCTACCCCATTGTTTGCAGGATGTCTCATTTTGAGCATTTTACTGCTGATATGCTGCCGAAATTGTCCTAGGAATTTGGGAGATACTAAATTCTTGCGCTACCTTCTGCATCCTATAGTTGATGCTGAATCCATCCTTGTTTTCCTTGGTTACGCTCTTCAGGATGTTGCCGGATAAACGAAGTTCTATTGCTCGTAGCCGGAACCACGGAGATGGTAGGGATGAGGATCCTCCCGACCAGTCTTCGTTGGCAGAGTTCATGTTAGAGATGGAGAGGAACAAGCGTGAGTCTAACCGCTTGTTGGCACGTATCGAGGAGAACACCGCACCCCAATGCAAAGAGTCAGCGACCATCTATGATTTCATTCGTCTGAAATCACCCACCTTCCATCATTCCATTGAACCACTCGATGCAGATGACTGGCTCCGTAGTATCACTCACAAGCTCCGTTCCGCGAACGTGGCTGAAGGAGACAAGGTCATCTATGCTGCATATCACCTGGAAGGTCCTGCTAGTCTTTGGTGGCAGAATTATGAGGCTATGCTTCCAGTTGGTCAGATTCCTACCTGGAGAGATTTCACTGAGGCTTTTCGCGAGCATCACATTCCTGAAGCCCTCATCGATCGCAAGAGAGAAGAGTTCTGTAGTTTCACCCAGGGTAAGATGGTTGTTGATGCTTACAGTAGAGAGTTTGAGAACCTCGCCCGCTATGCTACAGAAGAAGTGTCCACGGATGCCAAGAAGCAGGCTAGGTTCCGGAAGGGTCTCAACCCCAAGTTGCGTCGTGATCTCCACTTGCACCATTGCAATACATTCCAGGCTCTTGTGAACAAGGCCATTAACGCAGAGACAGCTCAGCTCACCTACGAGGAGTCTCGCAAGCACACCCGTGATTTGGTTCCTTCCTCCGGTTCTAGTTCTCAGAAGCGCCGGATTTGGATTCCGAACTCCGCTCTTCAACCCGGTTATTCACCGAGGCCATCTTGCGTGGCGCCTCACCCAGTTCAGCCATTTGCACCACCCAAGCCTATTGGCAGACCGCTTGTCAATGCGGGTCCACGTCCTACTTCAGGGACTTGCTTCACATGCGGAGAGCCAGGACACTATGCACGTGACTGATCTCAAGCCAGTTATGCTCCACCCCAGCCCGAGAAGTCTGTTGGCTGTGATAAGCCATCACGCAAGATGATCAGTGTCAAGACAGCTCCTACTGAACGTGGACGTGTGCATCACGTCTCGGCTGAAGACGCTTATGATGATCCAGATGTCGTTCTTGGTACACTCCTTGTCAATTGCCATCCAGCTTCAGTTCTTTTCGATACCGGAGCATCTCACTCCTTCATTTCTGAAAGCTATGCCAGCTTGCACAACATATCATTTTGTGATATGCCCTCTCCTTTAGTCATTCAAACTCCTGGATCCAAATGGCAAACTTCTAGTGTAAGCCATGGTAATGAAATCCTTGTTGACAGACTTGTATTCCTTGCATCACTTATAGCCCTCAAGTCTTCAGATATTAACATCATCTTGGGTATGGACTGGATGAAAGCTCATTATGCCAAGATTGATTGTTACACCAGGTCTGTTCAGCTCACACACCCATCTGGCAATATAGTAACTGTCTCCACTAGAGTTGCAAAGCGCCAACTCTATTCCCTTAATGCCAGCCCTCTTCCAGACCTTGAAGATATCCCGGTAGTCCATGACTTTCCGGATGTCTTTCCAGAAGAACTGCCAGGTATTCCACCTGACAGGGATGTAGAATTTGTCATAGATCTTCTCCCAGGAACCGCTCCAATCTCTAGGAGACCTTACAAGATGGCACCCTTAGAACTAGCCGAGCTTAAGAAACAACTTGATGAGTCCTTGCAAAAGGGTTTCATCCGTCCTAGTTCTTCTCCCTGGGCTTGCCCCGTTCTCTTCGTCAAGAAGAAGGATGGTACGGACCGGATGGTTGTAGATTATCGTCCCGTTAATCTGGTCACGATAAAGAACAAGTATCCGCTCCCCAGGATCAACGATCTTTATGATCAGCTCACTGGATCCTCAGTATTTTCCAAGATGGATTTGAGGTTAGGCTATCATCAAATCAAGATTAGAAACGGGGACATTCCTAAGACGGCTTTTGTCACTCGTTATGGCCAGTACGAGTACACCGTCATGTCCTTTGGTCTAACTAATGCTCCAGCTACCTTCTCCCGCTTGATGAACTCGATTTTCATGGAGTACTTAGATAAGTTCGTCGTGGTTTACCTCGATGATATTCTTATTTACTCGAAGAACGAGGAAGAGCATGCCGAACATCTTAGACTTGTGTTAGAGAAACTCAGAGAGCACCGCCTTTATGCCAAGTTCTCCAAGTGCGAATTTTGGTTGCCAGAAGTGACCTACCTAGGCCACGTGATCTCTGGTAAGGGCATTGCTGTCAATCCCGAAAGAGTTCAGGCCGTTCTTGATTGGACTCCACCTGAAACAGTTAAACAAGTTAGGAGTTTCCTTGGTCTAGCCAGTTATTGTCGCCGCTTCACTGAAAACTTCTCCAAAGTGGCCAAACCCCTCACTGAACTTCTCAAGAAAGATAAAAAGTTTGAGTGGTCCCCACGGTGTGAGTACAGTTTTCAGGAACTGAAAAGACGCCTGACTTCTGCTCCCATACTTGTGCCACCGGATTTCACTAAAGACTTTGTTATCTACTGCGACGCCTCACGACAGGGACTAGGTTGCATTCTTATGCAGGATCGTCATATGATTGCCTATGCATCTCGACAGTTGCATCCACACGAGGATAATTATCCTACACATGATCTAGAGCTTCCAGCCGTAGTCTATGCACTTAAGACATGGCGACATTACCTTCTTGGTAAACGTTGCGAGATTTACACCGATCACCAAAGTCTCAAGTATATCTTCACCCAACCAGATTTGAACCTTAGGCAAAGACGTTGGTTGGAGTTGATCTCAGATTACGACTTAGGGATTACCTACACCCCAGGCAAGGGCAATGTCATGGCTGATGCGCTAAGTCGTAAGACCTATTGCAACAATCTCATGTTGCAGCAGGGCCAACCACTTCTCCATGAGGAATTCTGTAAGCTTAACCTTCACATTGCTCCTCACGGATTCCTTTCTACCTTGGTGGCGAAACCTACCCTTGAAGATCAGATCATTTCTAACCAGAAGTTTGATAGGGGTGTTATCCGCATGAAGAGAAACATTAAGAAGGGAGTTGGTGGATGTTTCTCCATGGATGATCGAGGTGTTGTTTTCTTTGAGAATCGCTTGGTGGTTCCCAAGAACATCTGCGACAATTGATTCTTAAGGTGGCGCATGAATCTCCTCTCACGATTCATCCCGGTAGTACAAAGATGTATCAGGACCTACGCCAGAGGTTCTGGTGGACTAGGATGAAGAGAGAAATCGCTCAGATCATTGCTAACTGTGACGTTTGTCGTCGCGTTAAGGCAGAACATCAAAGACCTGCTGGCACCCTTCAGCCTTTAGCTATTCCTGAATGGAAATGGGATAAGGTTGGTATGGACTTCATCACCGGCTTTCCCAGGACCAAGAAAGGGAATACTGCTATCTTCATAGTCATTGATCGTCTTTCCAAAGTGGCTCACTTCCTACCTGTTCGAGAGAGTATCACCGCTAGTCAGCTCGCTGACTTATATATTTCTCGAATAGTTTCACTTCATGGTGTTCCACTAGAGATCAATTCAGACCGTGGTAGTCTTTTCACTTCTCATTTCTGGGAGAGTTTCCAAACTGCCATGGGCACCCATCTTTCCTTCAGTACCGCTTTCCACCCTCAATCAAGTCGTCAGGTGGAAAGGGTTAACCAAATCCTCGAAGACATGCTTAGAGCTTGCGTTATCTCATTCGGTATGGACTGGGAGAAGTGTCTTCCTTTCGCCGAGTTTGCTTATAACAATAGCTACCAATCCAGTCTCAAGAAAGCTCCTTTTGAGATTCTATATGGACGAAGATGTCGAACACCTTTGAACTGGTCAGAAACCGGTGAAAGACAATTCTTTGGACCGGATATGATCCAGGAGGCATAAGAGCAAGTTCGCGTCATTCGTGAGAATTTGAAAACAACCCAATCTCGTCAAAAGAGCCAGTATGACCGTCGTCATAAAGAGGTGGCTTTTGAAGTTGGCGACAAGGCTTACCTTCGGGTTACTCCTTTGAAGGGTACCCATCGATTCGGTGTCAAGGGCAAGTTGGCTCCTCGTTACATTGGTCCTTTTCGCATTCTCGCTAAACGAGGAGAGGTTGCCTACCAGTTGGAACTACAGCCACACCTTTCTCGAGTACATGATGTTTTCCACGTCTCTCAACTCAGGCGTTGCTTCTCGGATCCCATCCGCGGAGTGGACCACGAAACGCTTGATCTACAAGATAACCTCACCTACCGAGAGTATCCTATTCGCATTCTTGATCAAGCAGAGCGTGTTACTCGACGTCAGAACATCAAGTTTCTCAAAGTTCAGTGGTCTCATCATTCCGAGAGAGAAGCTACTTGGGAGCGAGAAGATCGTCTTCGACTGGAGTACCCCGCCTTCTTTCCGTCGATCCCTGAATCTCGGGACGAGATTCTTTCGAGTGGGGGCGAGTTGTCACATCCCTAGTTCTGGTATGCTCAAGGCTAGCTAGTCATGTGTGCATCATGTTTAAATTTCATTTAAATTTGAATTGGGGATTTGTAAAACCCTCAGAAACCATTTCTGGGAATGACCCAAATAAAATTTTCTCCAAAAAGGTCCAAGAAATGTTCATGTCTCTCTCTGAAAATATTGGGCAGAGATAAAAATCAAACCAATATTTTTGGGAGCTCATAGGTATTTATTTTGGGCATTTGGAGTTAATGCATAATTATTGCATGGGATATATAAATGTTATATATATTTTATATGTCCAAAAGTTGTGCCATTTGTTGAGGAGCTCTGGAATACTACCATTAGCCCCTACAAAATTTGGCATAATTAAATAAAATGATTTAGTATTATTACTAAATCAAAACAAATGTCAGAAAATAGAAAAGAGAAATAAATGGGAAAAACTTACCTGCACTTACCTCCCTGGCCTGGCCCAGTGGCCAACTGGCCGGCCCAGCCGACTGGCAGTGCCAGTCGTCGTCTCCACCGCGCCAGGAGGACGCCGGGAGCGTGGTCGCCGCGCGCCGCGCGCATGTGTGCCACGGCAGCTGCCTGCCTGCCCTCCCCTCTTTGACCTGGCCTCGTCGAACGTCGCCACGCGACGCCCGCACCTCTCTCCCTCTCCCTCGCTCTCCCTCCTCCCCTGGATCTCTCCCTCTCTCGCGTCCGAACGCGCCCGCCGCCACCGACGATTACCGCCGACGCGCTCCCCGCCGTCCCCTCGCCCTCTCCCCGTGCCCAGGAGCTCCGCCTCGTCGCTAGCAACCTCCTCGCCGAGCAACGCAAGCCGGAGTGCCCCGTGGAGCCGCCATCGCCGCCGCCTTCATCTTCGGTCGCCAGAGATCGTCTTCGCCGCCCCGCCGACTCCAGCCCCTCCCCGAGCTCGCTGACCGCCTCGTCCGAACCGCCGTGAGCTCTCCTCCATTTCCCCCTCCTCCCCGTGCTAGTTGCCCCGCCTAGCTAGCTCAACCACCGCACCCGCGAGCTCCACGCCGCCGGCCATGGCGCCACGGTGGCCAGATCCCGAGCCAGCCACTTCCACGCGCGTCACCGTGTTCCTGGTGACGCCAGGAGGCCGTAGAGGCCCTCCGCATCCCCTGCCATGCACCGCAGCGCTGAGCCCGCACGCCACCGAACTCCGGCCGCCGCCCAAGAGGTCGCCGCCGTCGATATATGCCGTCTCCGGTGAAACGGAGGGCACCAGTGGATGCGCGCGAGCACCAGCTCCTCGGAGATGGTCTCCGCGGCCCATTTGGTCGCCGGAGACGCAATTCCGCAGGCCGCCGCCGCGTCTGGCCTCGCCGGCGTCGAGTCGCCGGTGGGGTTAGCCGGGGTTGACCGGGTCTAACCCCCTGTTGACCTGGCGTTTGACCCCGCCAAGGTCAATGACATGTGGGCCCGGCCCTGTTAATTTTTAACTTAGGATTAGTTTAGCAACTAATTAACCCGCTGCTAATTAACCTTGAAACTGACGTGTGGACCCCACACGTCAGGTTTGACTAGTCAGCGCTGTTGACTTGCTGACGCAAGCATGATGCAGTGCTGACGCAATTATTTATTTTCTGGATTTAATTTTAAACAGGAAATTCCAGAAAATGATATAAACTTCTCAAATTCATATCAATTCAACCGTAGCTCAGATTGAAATAAGTTATATATGAAAAATCATCAGAAAAATGCAAGCTATCCATCTGTACCAGTTTCATGCATGAAAAACCAAGTTAAACCTGCTGTATAGATGAAAACATATGAATGGCATATATAAGAACTTACTTGGAGTTGCATTTGAACGTTTAGTGCAAATGGACCTCAAACAAATGAATGCTAGTTGCATTAGCTCAAACAGCATCACATCTTCATGCCATGTTCATGCATCATATTGTTGCATATGCTTGAGTATTGATTGTTGGCACCGTTCCTTCTCGATAGGTCCTGCTCCGGAGACCGTTCCAGAGTACCTGTCTGTGAAGCAGTGCCCCCCCTGTTGATCTACCAGGCAAGCAAACCCCCTTGTTCATTTCGATATGATCCCACTCTCTCGCTCCTGCTCTGTTTTATTGCATTAGGACAGCAACGATTCAACTGCTACTTTATGCTGCGGTAGTTGAACCCATTCCTCTACATGACCTGTCATTGCCACAGTAAATAGATGAAACCCACTAGCATGTGTAGGAGTTGATTGAGCCATGTTGTGTTCCTACCATGCTATGCCTGCTATTGCTTAGAGTTGTGTCGGGTCTGATTCATTGGGAATGGATTGGAGTGATATGATATGTTCTGATGCTGAGAGTTAAGCGTGTGAACACGATTTGGTAAAGGTAGCGGTGAGAGGCCATGTAGGAGTACATGGTGGGTTGTCTCACTGGAACCGTCCTTAAGCACCGAGTTCTGTGTATGTCGTCCAATGACTAGCTACTACCACGCATTGGAATGCTTAAGTGCCCCTCTCGACTTATTAATCACCTCGATCTCTGTCCAGGAGTTGCAACTAGTTTCTGGTGTTTGTAGGTAGTGCTATTTTTCTACCGAGTGGCACCCGGCAGGGTGGGCTCGGGACAGACTAGGCACAGGTGGCACGGTGTACCAAGTGGCACCCGGATGGTGGGCTTGGGAACCCTGCTCACATCGTTTGGGGCCGTGAGCGACACCTCGGCCGGATCTCCTTGCGGATGGAACCCGAATAGGCGATAAACCTGGACGAGAGACTTGTGTGGTTAGTCAGGTCGTGGCCGACTCCCTCGCCCGGCTTCCGCTTGAAGGTTGCCGAGGTACATGACGTGTACAGGGCGATAAGTGGCGAGAGCGTGTGTGAAGAAGTACACCCCTGCAGGGTTATCATGATCTATTCGAATAGCCGTGTCCTCGGTTATGGACTTCTTGGATGCTTACGCGGTACATAGACAACTTGAAGTGGATACCATAAAATGCTCAAGATAAGTGTGAGTGCTATGGATGGCCTTCTCGTAGTGAGACAGGGATGAATCCATAGTAGTGTATTGATGTGGTGATTAGTGGACTCGTGTGCGCCCTTTTCAAAAGAGTTACCAACAGTCGTAGAACAGGATAGCCACAGAGTCAAAGCTGGCTTGCTGCAACTAAACCCCACATTACCTCCTTGACACCAATGCATGTATGATAGGATCTGATGTAAGTCTTGTTGAGTACCTTTGTACTCATGTTTGCTTTATTTATGTTTTGCAGCGGAGACTTCGGTCTTTCTAGTATTTCCGCTTGGACTTCGACGAGTAGCTTGCTACCTCAGCTACGATCTTGTACCGTTGGGAGGGTCTTGTAGATAGTCAGGCTTTTTAGCCTTTCCCTTTTGTAGTTGTCTGTACTCAGACATGTAATGCTTCCGCTTGTTGCTTGTATGCTCTGAATGATAGGTCATGTGACTCCTGTTTGTATTTAATGCTATGTGGCTCTTCTGGGCCTTTATCTATATGAGTTTGCGTTATGTTGTGATGCCATGTTGTACAGCACATACTTGCATGTTATGCGTACGTGTAACGTGTATTGCTATGTGTGGGATCCGACTATCTAGTTGTTTATCCTTGGCAGCCTTTCATATGGGGAAATGTAAGTCTAGTGCTTCTGAGCGATAGTAGTCCGCTACAGCCCGGTTCCCCGGAGTCCTGCTAGCCCAGCACTACTGTTCGGAACACTTGACTGGCCGGCATGTGTTTCACGTCGTTCCTGTGTCTGTCCCTTCGGGGAAATGTCACGCGGTGTTATCCGGAGTCCTGCCTAGCCTGCTACAGCCCGGGTTACCGGAGTCCTGTTAGCCCAGTGCTACAGCCCGGATAAATACGTTGATGACCGACATGCTCGATGTGATTCATGTATGCCTGTCCTCATAGGTTGGCGCCGCCTTGGGTTCACGACTAGCCATGTCGGCCCGGGTTCTCTGTCATATGGATGCTAGCGACACTATCATATACGTGAGCCAAAAGGCGCAAACGGTCCCGGGCCAGGTAAGGT
This sequence comes from Aegilops umbellulata, assembly GCA_032464435.1. Classification (NCBI taxonomy): domain Eukaryota; kingdom Viridiplantae; phylum Streptophyta; class Magnoliopsida; order Poales; family Poaceae; genus Aegilops; species Aegilops umbellulata. The sequence goes on from CP136056.1 coordinate 350,317,597, forward strand.
GGCACCCGTGGGAATACCGTGCGTGAGGCCGCAAAGTGATATGGTGTGTTACATGCTAGATCGGTGTGACTTAGGATCGGGGTCCCGACATCGAGCTACCGTTTGGCAAGGCCGAGCTCTTGCTCGGACCGCCCGAGGTCCTTTTTAAGGACATCCACCTGCGCAGTCAGTGTGGCGGTGGACAGCAGCGAAGCCTGCATACACATATTTGACTTTTTATTGTTAGACTCCTGCGAAAATTACTAGATCCTCTATTCGGCTTTTCTTTCCGAACACCGAACAGAGCATCAGGGGCTACTGTCTATGTGGTAAATAATTTGGCATATTTTTGCTTACCTGGAAGCCTGTTAGAAGGCTAGCGCAAGCTTCATTCAGTCCGTCCTTGGCGGACTGAACCCTTTGGATCACCGTACTCATAACAGTACGGTGCTCCTCGTCGATGGTGGCGCCCTCAAGCGCCTCCAGCAGATTGTCCGGCGCCTCTGGTTGGACAGAGGTCGCCGGCTCAGACGGCTTGCTCCTCTTGGAAGGAGTTCTCCCACCACGGACCAGGACTGTTGAGTCCGGCGCGGTGTCCGGCACAAAGCCGGACTTGGAGCCCTGGGGGGTTTCATCCCCTTTACTCCTGGGGTCCGAAGGATTGCCTTGCAGCTCCTCCAGGACCGTCTCCTCCTGCCCTATTTGGCGGGGCGCCACTTCGGCGTCGTCCGCCCCGCTGGGGGAGACTGCGGGCGGGACGGAGTTCATCTCCGACGAATCCAGGGAGCCTCTCGACGAATCGTCGAGTTCGGCCTGGGGCGGGCTGCACAAATTACGTTCGACGTTAGGGAAAGCACAAATTACGTTCGACGTTAGGGAAAGCACAAATTACGTTCGACGTTAGGGAAAGCCACGCATTAGACAATATGATGAGTCACTCTGGTATGTAAATACTTACGATATCGCCGGACGCTTTGTCCTGTCCGGCCACTCCTTTCCGCCCTCTTCGGCGTCGTGGGAGTACTCCGGCGGAGGAGTCTTCCTTTTTCTCGACCCCTCGGCCTCCCCCGTTGGGGGGGCCTTCCTCTTCTTCTCTCCCCTCACTGGGGGGGGGGGAGAGCTTCCTTGCTCCTCCTCCTCGTTTTCACGAGAGGACGAGCTCGACACCACCATGTTGCGGGAACTCTTTCGGGTCCCGGTGGTTTTCTTCTTCTTGACCTTCTTCTCCGGCACCACATAAGGCGCCGGAGCCAACAGCTTCTCTAGGAGAGCTGGGGCTGGGTCTTCGGGCAGGGGAGCCGGACAGTTAATTGGTCCGGCTATCTTCAGCCACGCCTGTCGAAGGCAAAGGGAGTTTTTGGATCCCGCATAGAGTTAATCTATGAAGAAGAGCTTAACGATCCTGTCAAAGGTATGGATAGCTTACCTCGTGAGCGCTGCGCTGCGAGTTGTATCCGCGATCTTCGGAGGCGGATGTGGGGCAATCGGCGCCTTTGGTCAGCACCTTCCAAACATCTTCATACGTCGTGTCAAAGAGCCTGCTGAGGGTTTGGTGCTGCGTTGGGTCGAATATCCACAAAGTAAAATCCCACTGTTGGCACGGGAGGATCCGGCGGACGAGCATAACCTGGATAACATTGATATGCCGAATTGGCTTGTTCACCAGGGACTGGACGCAAGTTTGCAATCTGGTCACTTCCTCTTCTTTGCCCCACGACAGGCCCGTCTCTTTCCCAGACACAAGGCGCGTGGGGGGTCCGGATTGGAACTCAGGGGCTGCAACCCATTTCGGATCGCGCGGCTCGATGATGTAAAACCACCCAGCTTGCCACCCCTTTAATGACTCCACGAAGGAGCCGTCGAACCAGAGGGCGTTGGCGATCTTGCCTGCCATAGCACCTCCGCACTCCGCCTGGGTGCCGGACACCACCTTGGGCTTGACGTTGAGGGTCTTGAGCCAGAGGCCGAAGTGGGGGTGGACGCGGAGAAAGGCCTCACACACGATGATAAACGCCGAGATATTGAGGATAAAGTTCGGGGCCCGGTCGTGGAAGTCCAGGCCGTAGTAGAACATGAGCCCCCAAACAAAAGGGTGAAGTGGAAAACCCAGTCCGCGAAGAAAGTGGGGAAGGAAAACTACCCTCTCATGGGACCCTGGGGTAGGAAGAAGCTGCCCCTCTTCGGGAAGCCGATGCAGGATGTCCTTGGACACATATCCGGCTTTCCTGAGATTTTTGACTTGAGCCTCCGTGACGGTGGAGACCATCCACTTGCCTCCCGCTCCGGACATTGCTGGAGAAGGTTGAGGAAGGAAGAGCGGACTTGGGCGATAGAGCTTGAGTGCGCGAGAGATGGATGGGCAAAGGAGGAAGAAGGCGTAGGTGAAAAAGGTGGATCCTTATCCCCTTATATAGGCTGATGCGGTTATGCGTCCCACCTACCTAATGAAACTCACTTGCCTCTCAAGCGCCGTGGTAAATGGCACGGTTGGGTTACCCACGTCCGTATTAATGAGAATCCTGTTAAAAGGGGCACACGATCTCTGCTTTGACAAGACGTGCCAAGGAAACCGCCTCGCTAAACGCGCCAAGGTGGAACGAAAATAATTTATATAGAAGGCTTGCTCGCAGTGTTATGACACACTGCGGAATACGTCAGCAGATCTGATCTGTGTTAATATTATTCTCTATATGGCAATACGTGGAAAACTTGTTTTGCAGAGCCAGACACTATTCTTGGTGTTTATAATCTTCTTGAAGAACTTGGAGGAGGAACCCGCCTTGCAATGCCGAAGACAATTTGCGCGCCAGACTCGTCGTCATTGAAGCCTGGTTCAGGGGCTACTGAGGGAGTCCTGGAATAGGGGGTGTTCGGATAGCCGGACTATACCTTCAGCCGAACTCCAGGACTATGAAGATGCAAGATTGAAGACTTCGTCCCGTGTCCGGAAGGATCTTTTCTTGGCGTGGAAGGCAAGCTAGGCGTGCGGATATTCAAGATCTCCTACCAATGTAACCGACTCTGTGTAACCCTAACCCTATCTGGTGTCTATATAAACCGGAGGGTTGTAGTCCATAGGACAACCATCATCATACACAATCATACCGTAGGCTAGCTTCTAGGGTTTAGCCTCCTTGATCTCGTGGTAGATCTACTCTTGTACTACCCATATCATCAATATTAATCTAGCAGGAGTAGGGTTTTACCTCCATCGAGAGGGCCCGAACCTGGGTAAAATAAAGTGCCCTTGTCTCTTGTTACCATCCGACCTTGACGCACAGTTCGGGACCCCCTACCCGAGATCCGCCGGTTTTGACACCGACAGGCATGGACTCCACCACCTGCTCCCAGTCATCGCGAAGGAACAAGGGCGCGGGCTAGCCCTCCAACCTTGCTACCTCGCCCCCGACCAGAGATTGGAGAACCACGGTCAGGACGAAAAGCCCATTTTCTGTCATGATTTTTTGTCATGGAAGTAGGAGCCCACCACATCTATGATGATACTGGGTTTTGTCACAATTATCGTCATAGAAGTGTCATATGTATGACAAAAAAATTGCGTTCGGCCCAAAATGTCACGGATGTGTCTTTTTTTTGTTGTGTAAGACAAGGGACAAGGTAACCTAATACTTTCATGGACATCATATTGTGTGTATATCACTCTATGTCTATGGATATCCTTGTTTGTTCCTTGTGGGACTAACCGTGTAGGTATTGAAAGTGCAACTCACTCCAATGGATTGCTTCAAATGATCTACCTCAACATTGAGCATCCACATCTTCAACATCTACATGAAGTCATCATCAACAAAACCCAAGGTTAGTTCATCCCTCTTATGGGAGATATCACATCTAGGTGAGCTTTACTCGAAAAATTGAGCTAAAGCAACTCAAATGGTGTGAACACAACAATGCTTTATGTAACAGTGGTAACCACACTTGTGCTTAAAGGATGAGTAAGACCTATGATCAAATGTTCTCATTTGACTCCTCAGTCAATTTACTCATATATAGATGACCTAGTCATCGCCAATTGCTAGAGTGTTTGTGCATGCTTTGTCACATATTTCATTTGCCATTTTATTGTGTGAGCATGTTCATTGCATATTTTACTCATTCGAGGACATCCACTTGTTGTTTTGATTGTTTGTCCTTTTCTCTTTTGCCAAGTGGATGGACAAGAATGCCTAAGAACTTCCTCTAGCTATCTATACTCTTCTCGTCTCAAACTCTATTCATGCTACATCACAAAGTTTGATCAAGCCAGATTCGAACCACTCTGTGTGAGGAGCACTCGGAGTCCCCGATTCGTCATACACTTAAACTTCCAAAACCTCTCTGTGCATTTCGGTCTGACCGATCCATCCACTTCGTTCACACCGAGTTCACTGAGTTGATCTAGGTTTTCAATCTCGGTGCAACCGATTTGAACTTTTCGGTCACAAGGAGTTGCAGTAACCGCTTGCGATCCTGCATCTCGGTACCACCGAGTTGTTCCACTCGGTCACACCGACAGGGTCAGGATATATAAACCCATGGGTGAGATTTTGGAAATTTCTTCAAACATCCTCAGCACGCGCGTGTCCTGCTCTGCCACCTCGGGTCTCCGGAATGTCTCCTCGTTGCCAGCGACATCCCGCTGCTGGTTTCCGTTGCCGTTAATGGGATTCAACCCCACCATTGCCGCTGTAGCAAACTCACCACCGAACTAGGGTATGAGTTCGATCTTTTGTGCTAATTCCTTACTCCGATTCTTAGCACAATGCGATGCCATGTTCTTTACCACATATGAAATCAATCTATCCAGAGAAAACTTCCTTTAGGTTAGGTTTGATTCGAAAATTCAGGTTTAGGTTTCCGCCGAATTCATCTCGGACCGACTGAGTTGTGGAAATCGGTCTCACTGATTTAACTTAGGCCATTGCACTTGCACTTTTCGGTCTGACCGAAAGTTGCAAATCGGTGCGACCGAGTTCGACTCTCTGTGAAACCCTAGCAATCTCGGAGCCATCGAACTGTGACTCGGTCTGACCGAGTTCACTAGTTTAGACTCCAAAAGTTGCTTCGGTGTCATCGAGTTTAACATATTGGTAGCTCCGAAATGCTTTCTGTGGAGAACTAAAACTAAGTTTCTGACTCATCAGTTTTGCAAAAAATCTGCACTTTGTGACTCATCTATATCTATTCATAGGGTTTGCTGTCAGTTTGCTTGCCAGAATGTCTGACAGCCAGAACAAATCAGAAGAGCAAGTGCACATGAGTGTGGCCACTAGTCCCTCAAGCAGCTATGATGACGGCAGCATGAGCACTCCAAGCAATTTGCCCAAGGCAGCCACCAGATCAAGGAAGAAGAAAACCTCAGGTTTTGAAGATGAGGACTATGTGGCTGTTGAGGAAGAAGTGATATCCAAAAAGAAAGTCCTGAAGAAGGAATATGCTACTGCTGCTACAACAAAGCCTGGATTGCATAAGAAGGCCCCTGCCAAGAGGGTGCCAACCTTAAAGGCCAGGGTCTCAACTGCTGAAACCTCTAAGCCAACTAAAGAGGCTGCTAGAGAGAGTAATAAAAGGAAAGAGAGCGTCAAGAAGACCACTGCCAGAGTCATTGGTAGATCTTCTATAATGAGGGATCCGGCTGAAGATGAAGAGGAAGAGGATGCTGCACCAGCACCCAAGTCCCAAAAGCTTATGGGGGATGCCATTAAGTCAGGGCCTGCTACTTCAAAGGCCAGGATTGCCCACAAGGTTGCTGCTCAAGCTCAAAAGACTTCTAAGCCCAAGAGAAGCACTAGGAACATTCCAGTTGAAGAGAAGAACAAGGCCCCAGTGCCTGAAGTTAAAGAAGAAGATGCTGAAGCCCAAGTGCTCAGAAAGCTTAAAACAAAGATTCCAGATCACAATGACACCCATCCAGTGGCAGAAGACATGAACATCAGGAAGGATGCAGCTCTGAGACTCTGGAGATAGTCTTATCCCTATGCAGTGAGGAGGAAGACTGCAGTGGACTATAGGTTCCACACCAAAGAACAACAAGATTTCTATGAGACCATTCTGCTGGACAAGAAGCCAATAGTCTGTGATATGAAATGGGTTGACTAGGAGTACATTGATGAGAACGAAGACTATTTTCCCGGTGTACATGACAACTTCAGATCATGTGGTGTTGACAAGTTTGTGGGTCAAGAGCTGACTAAATGGAATGATGAACTCATCATGCAATTCTACTCCACTGCTCATTTTTATCCAGATGGTAGGATTGTATGGATGTCTGAGGGTAGAAGGTATACTATTGCAGGACGTTGCTAACGCGGCACTACGATCAGAGACCCTTCGAGGAAACTGCGTGCAATGCAATAATCGCAAACGGTGGTGTAAAAACCGTCAAAAAGGTGCAAAACATTTGCGATGGAGGATGCATCAAACACGGTTCAGATTTGATTTGCGTGTGTGATTCAGGGCATACGGTTCAGTTAAATTAACCGTTTTCGATGAGGAGGAACAAAATAAACGGGCAGCCAGATGAAGGTGTGTTCGATGTACAGCATACGGTTCACTCGGATGAACTGTTTGTGATTAGGCAACACAAAAGAAACGGTCAGCCAGATGAAGGTGTGTGCGATATACGGCGTGCGGTTCACTCGGGTGAACTGTTTGCGTTGACACAAGAGAACATAAACGGTTCAACTTAACAAGACGTGTGTGTTGTGCGATGGGATTGCATACAGAACAACAACATATATATATATATACACACACACACTTATAAGGACATGCTTGCATAACCAAATTGAACATCCACTTACATAGGTGGCTACTACAACCATGGCATTTGCACACACCAAAGTAAACTATTACATGCGTAATTACATAGGTGGCTACTACACACATGACATCTCCATACACCAATAAAGTAAATTATATATTACATGCATGATTAACTAGCATAAACGATCATCTGATCATAATCTACTTCTTGTGACACTTGCTCTGCTTGTGTCTCAATCCGGGCTCGTCGATTTGGGTAACGAGGCACTTCCTCATGTCAACGATCCGCCTGTGCATCTCGTATAGCATGTGTACATGCTCTTGGCCGCAAACCTGAGGTGAGTTTCATCCAGTTGCCGCATCCAGGCCCCATGCCAGGATACGAGACTTGTTCTCTGGGCATCCTGCTTCATCTTTTCGTAGTAGGGGTCGATGATGGCCGAGGCGAGTTCGACCAGGGAGTCCTTCTTCATGCTACCCCAGACTGTGTAGTGGTCATGGATTTCGACAAGGTTCTTGCAGGCCAAGCCCGTAACACTGAGTGCTTTTACATTGTTGGTGGTATCCACCATGGCAAACTTGTAGTCAGTGCTGTTGACAAACCTGTCGAAACGGTCGCAAGGCTCTGTGGCCATGCAGTAGTGGTAGATGAGGACATGATGGCACACGCACAACTGGGTGACGACAACCTTCTGATCTATGACGGGATGACCTGCGGTGTACTGGAGGTCGATGCCGACCACCTTGTACTTGTCTCCAGCAAGCAACTGCTCAACGTTGTTGATGTAGTCGTCCACCACGGCCGGGTCGATGGTGTACACCACCGAGAGATCCGTCTCCCTTGCGTGAGTCTCCACTCTATGCTTGTCGAACTCCATTGGAGCGCCGCCGGACATCCCCTCTCTATGTGTCGTCGTGGGTGTGCTTGTTTTGTTGTGGGGCACGATCGGAAGGTTGAAGAGACTAAGGTTATAATGGCCGTGGGAATTAAAAGGGAAGCCGGACGGCCAGGAATATCGGCAGGCCCTGTTGGCAGTTCTAATTTGCAGCGCGTAACTCCAGCGTGCCGCACGTAACTGCATCGTGTGGCAACGCGCGCGACGCAACCGCATGCATACGGGCCCCCCGACGTGATCATGCGCACACCCAACCATTGGCAGAGCGCACGCAGAGGGATGCGAGCAGAGTGCTCCACGGTCGCCTCAACGGCGAGCAACCATATATATATGCATATAGCAGTTGAACACGCAAGCAAAAGTTGTCCATGAGCCGAGCGTGCCGACGGACGCGAGCAGAGCGCGCCGCGTCGCCTAACGGCGAGCACTGCGCGCTGCGGCGCCTAACAGCGGGATAGACCTTCATTCAAGCCAATGAAAATAAGACTGGAACGGACATGTCTGTATTGAGCAAAGGGATCACACATGTCTGTATTGACTGGAACGAGAATGCAATAGCAAAATAAGAATTAAGGCCACGATGATGCGATCGCAGTGGTGGTTACATGAGGCAAGCAGAAAGATGCATCCATCAACGTACGACCTCCTCCTCCTCAACTCAGTGCGCCGACCGGGCCACCGACCGGCGGCTAAGGAGCGGCGGCTTGTGTGGCGAGGTCAAGGTGCTTCTCAACTAAGGCATCCAAGGCTTCTAGCCGGCTGAAGAAGGCCAACGTCGTAGCGTCCTCACTGGCCTTGTAGATACCTATGTACACGATTCGTCCGTACACATGGATGTGTAGGTTGACGGTTTCTTGTAGGGCGAGGCGCCTCGGGCGAGCGTGACCTCCAGGTGGACATTCTTCATGGCGTCGGTGGGCAGTCGCAGGGTCACTAGTGCTTCAAAGAGGTTCCGACCATGGAGACCGATTAGGGTGGCAGGCAATGAGGAGCCCGGGCGCATGGGCTGGAGGAGTACGGTGATGTCGTCCGCGAGCCTCTTAACGACGGTGTAAACTCCGTTCCGCTAGCATTAATAAAGCGGATGTTTTTCTGTACCAAGATGTTGTGTGTTGCCAGAAGACATGGTCTCTGGGCTGGCAATGCATGGTAAACCGGTCGCTCTAAGCCGGGGTGCCACAGATCATGCCATTTGTAAACCATATTTATGTATAAAGGGTGTTGTGCTTTTGAAAGTATATATAAAAAATGATGTATATAGAATTTTATTCCAATCGAAATGGATCCTGCCCAAACAAAAATATAATACAAACTGGATTCAAATTGAGTTGGCACGGTAAACGTGCACTCTTGCTCTGCAAAAATTTGAATGAAGCAGGGAAAATCGTAGTAACCGCCCGAAACCAAAATCTGCGAGATGGAAATTACTGCCTATCCCTGACACGCAAAGCCTATCGGCTCGATTTCTATAGGTTTCAATAGGGGTAGGTTTGTAATTTCACTCAAATGTGACATAACCGCCTCTCACCCGAATTCATACACGGTGGGCGCCAAAACACAGTGTCTCCTCGGCCGAATCGACTCCCTCCCCGATTCATACACGGTGGGCGCCAAAACAAACTCTCGTCGGCGAATATTTGGTGTATGCGAGATTACCGTCGTATCCCCAACCGACTAATATTGTTGTGATGTAGGAAATTTTAAACGGGGCTAAGTTTGTAAATTTCCTCGCATTTGAGACAAGCGCGCCATCAAGACATGGTTCCACCCTTCCTCTCTCCCTGCATTTCCCCATTCATACTTCGTGGGAACCAAAACACCCTCTCCACCCCAGCCTCCTCTGTCCGCCACCCCATCCACCAGCATCCTCCTCCACCATGCCAGAGCTGATACCCCGACGCCGTCGTGCATTACAAGAGATCGACCTCTCTCATCGACGGTTTCGGACAGGGATCCTTGCATCCCGTCCTCACGCTTCATCCCCGTCGTCGTCCACCTTGCCTGCGCCGCTCCTACGACCGTCTCGTCCACCGTGCCAGGATATTTCCCCCGTCGCCACCGTCTACCCTACTAGATCTGCTTCCACGCCGCCAACAGCCATCGCTACTGCAGCACCGTCAAATTCTTAGCAGATTCATACACGGCGCCGCACCAGAGGCGGTGCTCTTTCATATCTGCTCAACTTATTTATCGCAGCAAGAAAATGGATCGCCACTACTTTACTCTGATTTCTTGTCCATCACTTACTTGTTAGTTGAAAGCAAACATTGTCTGCGAAGTTGCCTTTGTTTGGTTTGCACCTTCAGATCCGCCATGACACACTCAACACGATACTCGCAATGCTTATGGTTTTCCCCTTCTATATTCCACACTAGTTAAATGATAGTAGACTAAATTTCAAAATTGGGTCAGTCCATTTTTGAGATCTCGCCGGAGTTTGCCGGTGCGAAGGAAAGGGCTCGGGTGCGGACGGTGATTGTGGGTGGCCGTGGTGGGGCCTCGCTGAAGAAAGAAAACTCGACGCGGGTGGGGGCGGGGCCCGTGGGGGTGGGGGTGGCGGAGGAACACAAGCGGTGGGGCGGTTCAGGGGAGGGCGGGGGGGGGGGTCGGGGCCGGTGGTTCGGTCGGCGTCCCATGCGGCGTTCTGTATGGTAAGAATCAGAGACGAGGAAGAAGAAGGGTTAGGAGACGTAGGATCTTCATCCAACCGCTGAAATGGTCGGCTGACCCAAATGACAAAAGTCACGCAACTTGCATGCGGACATGCCTTTATATTCAGTACCATCATTGTAGCTGCTTAGCACTGTCTTGAATCCATCAAGCTAAACAACATGCCACTCATAATTCCAAACTTGTTGCTCAAATACGAATCTAATATGATGCTGATATTACTAAAACAGATAATGTTTAGTTTGTCAGCTAATGTTCCTCTTCCGTTTATTATCCAGAATCCGCTTGCTCTTCTTCAGCATGTTCCTCTTCCGTTCTTGTTTAATAAGTACTCCCTCTGTTCCTAAATGCAAGTCTTTGGATATATTCCACCATGGACTACATATGGAGCAAAATGAGTGAATCTACACTCTAAAATGTGTCTGTATACATCTACATGTGATCCATAGTGGAAATCTCTACAAAGACTTATATTTTGGAATGGAGGGAGTATGATAGTAGTACAGTATGTTCCTTGTGGTGAAGATGAGCAGGGACATTTGCAGTGTAGAGGTCTATTCGGTCGGTTGTGATGGACACTTTGAACTCTTCTGGCCTCTTTGATTCGTAGGATTTTGTAAACATTGGAATAGGAATTGTAGTGGCCTGCCCACTTGAATCCTATAAGATTAGTAAGGAAATGCGGGGAACTCTGTCACCTTTGAGAGTTACACTGATATTAATAGTACCGCAACTTCAATTGAAGAGAGCTGGTATCTGAAGCCTTTCTAGCCATACCGGCAATAGTAGCCTATATTTTCCAGCAAGTTCTACTTTGCTGATTTTACTTGTGATGCTTACGGTTTTCCTGTTATATCTACACTATGATCTGTGTAGCTGCTTTGTCTCGCACTAGCAGCAGTCCACTCTTGAAGCTAAACAACACACCAATCATAAATCAAAAGCTTACTTCTTCAAATATGAATTGTGATATGATACTGATATTAGTTAACAGACACGCATTTAATTGGTCAGGTAATGCTCCCACTTGATTTTCCAAATGCATGTGGCAACATATAGAGAGAGACAACATGGAATTGCATTTCTTTGGGTGTTGTTATTCATCATGAGTGGGCAGCCAACATGGTATGCAATGAAGCGGAACCTCAAGAATATGCTTCCTCTTCTATTCTTTAACATGTTCCTCTTTTGTTATTTTGTATTTAGTACGTACAGTATGTGCCTTGTCAGGAAGGGGAGCAGGGACATCTGGAGTCAACAACTGGTAGAGCTGGCCTGTACGTGATTGATAGGCTTTCAATTAGTAGTGGCAATACAACACCGTATTTTCCAGCCAGTTCTACTTTCCCGATGTATATATCCTGGTCATGGTGTACCCCATTTATGTACACTACGATCTGCCTAGTTGTTGTGTGCTCTTGTTATCATGGTTTGGCAATAAACTCTCTATACAGTATATTATGAACCTATCATCTTCTATTCTTTAACATGTTCCTCTTTTGTTATTCTGTATTTAGTACGTACAGTATGTTCCTTGTCAGGAAGGGGAGCAGGGACATCTGCAGTCAACAACTGGTAGAGCTAGCCTGTACGTAATCGATAGGCTTTCAATTAGTAGCGGCAATACAACACCGTATTTTCCAGCCAGTTCCACTTTCCTGATTTATATATCCTGGTCATGGTGTACCCCTTTTATGTATACTACGATCTGCCTAGTTGTTGTGTGCTCTTGTTATCATGGTTTGGCAATAAACTCTCTACAGTATATTATGAACGTATCATCTGCCAACTATCCTTACTTCTGGAGCCTATTTTTCTGTGTACTTGTGCCAGATTATATTAATGCACGCACCATATTACAGCACACATGGGCTCTCTCATCAGAATCCAGTGATAGCACACAAGGGTTTACAAGGCGCCCCTATATTAGAATATCCTCTGCATTACAAAGATAATCTCACTACTATTTATGTTTTCATGCTTCTCAGATATTATACGTAATCACATTGAATATCAGAATCCGCGCATCAAAAGAATATTGTGGAACACTGCAACGACTTACAAAATTGGCACCAAGGCATTGAGTGCCATTCTGGATGCAATGAAACTCATACGCTCCCCACCTATAGAATCTTGTTTAGAATATGATCCTAATGACTATTCTGACCTTGAGGAGATAAAGGCAGATGGCCTGTCCTGTTCACCCATCAAGGTGTCTGTTCTAATTTGGCAAGGTTTTATTGATTGCGCGTATCTTACATAAGTTGTCTTGCATTTCTTCTACTTTGTTGCACCGACATCTGCTTAGTTTACTCATCATATATGTCAAGATGCCATGCCCATCCATTATCAATACATATTCCATCTGTCATCATACCATGTTTTTTCACTCAAATGTTGTTCTTGTGCATCAAACATCAAAAAGGAAGAGGGTGATTGCCGAACCTGAAGGAGCACCAGCAAAGTCCTTGAAAAACATGGTAGTGCTGCAGAAACGAGACATCACCCCACTTATATTGGCTCTACAACCAGTGACACAAAACGTAGGACCGACTCTAGCAGACTGTACCCATACTTCACTGGCCACACCACTAGCCCCACCACACAGGACCTACACTCCAACAAAAGGTATGCCGATTTCAGTTGCCATAGCATGAGCCGTACCACAAAAAAATCCCAATCCAGCAAAAAGTACAACAAGTCCACCGGCCGAAGACCTATCCCAACTGCAGAGACGACCAATTCCTGCAGATTGGAACCCCATTCCAGTTATTCCTAGTTTAAAAGACAATGTTTTCAATGTTGTTAGGGACTAGCTAGATGCATATATTCCCATCATGGGAAGATTATAGTGAAGACAAACACCATTTTCACATCTTCTTGTCCCACTTACGTGTAAGTGCTATTATTCATGGTGATTATTTTCATGTTTTCTGCTGATTGTATGCATCAATGATTTACATTACATTGTTGTAAGTAGGCGAGGGTCAATCTGGATAGTCATGACGAGCAAAGCTTGCTTGCGCTTTTCAAGGAAGCATTGCAGCACTATCGGTGTTACCTGAGAAATCACACTTTGATGGCAAGTCTATAAACAAATTTTCGGTGAAGTCTCCTATGCTAAATTTAGAAGACAATGAATGGAAAAACCTTGTTATGCACTGGTCTCGTTCCCAGGATGTGGTATTGTCTATGATATCACATGACACTTTGAACTTCTACTTTTCCGCATGTGCCTTACGGATCTCTTTTGCAGGAAATCTGCTCGAAGAAGAATTTCGGTTTGACAAGGATGACAGGATATCGTAAATATGTTGCCAGCTCCTTTGCACTTGTTAGTACCTGTTGTCCTGTATCACTGTACTTACATTTATACCTGGTTCATTATGTGACAGCAATATGCATGATAGCTTGCTTATCAATTGTTCGCTCCAAATTATCTGATCTGTATGAATGGTTACATTAGTGTAGAATATATCCAATGCCAATGAAATTTTTTAGCTCTGCATTGTTCATGTAAGTACATGTTGTCCTTTATCAGTGTACTTATATTGATAGCTAGTTGTTCATGTACCATCACATTGCAGCTTATTTTCCTTTGACCTCCATTTTCTACACATTAGATCTATATTTACTCTTACCATAAGGTTGGATAACACCGATGGTACTGAATAAGTTTAGCTCTGCACTGCTTTTGGATGTACCTTTTGCCTGTCTCGTTGTACTTACATTTATAGCTACTTAGTTATGTAGCATCACTTTTCATCTTATCTTAAATATTCTCCATTTTTTCTTATATTATCACATCTATATTTACTCTTAACAAAATATAGAATAAAGGCAATGCTTATGTCGGCGTTCTGGAACGGGGGTCCCCAGACTTGCCTGCCTGCGGCCTGCGGCGTGGCTCAAATGGGGGCCCAGCGTGGCCCATCTTCATCAACACAAGACTCAAGACCCTCGCGAGGGGCCATGCCTCGCGAGGCGGACAACACGGCGCTTCCTCAAGCACGGCCTCCTCAGGCTGGCTCGCGAGGAGGCGGAGAGATCAAGGCGGGGTAGCTCACGAGGTGCCCATGACGCAAGCCATGACGACCAAGGGTGCCAGGTGGGCGCCAGCCCGCGCAGCGTCTCCCTTTCCTCTTTGGTGCAAAGGGGGCAAGCGCAGGCGAGAGGATCAAGCAAAGGCACCCATTTCGGTGCAACAAGACCAAGACCAGTCCAACGATGGGAAGGAGGTCACCATGGAGCCCAGGACGGCGTCACCACAGGGCCTTTGGCAGGCGAAGACCAACTTTAGTCAGGATAAGTGTACCAGATGTTCCCCTTCAAATTGGCCAATTGTTGGCGCCCTTCCCTCTCAATATTTGGGAAGAGGCCCAGGGCCTTTTGCCTATAAATAGGACTAGCCACCCCCAGGGTAGGGGCATGCTTTAGACACGCAGAGCCTAGAACCTGGGCAAGCATAGAAAGAGAGAGAGAGAGAGAAGGGCGATCAAACTCCCCCAAACAGTTCGTCCCCTTAGCCAAGAACAAGCCCTCGTGAGGCTGTTCTCCCTTGTACTGTTCATCATCATCAGCCCAAGAGGCAATCCACCCACCACAAACTAGAGTAGGGTATTACATCACAATGGTGGCCCGAACTAGTATAAACCATGTGTCTCTTGTGTTGTTCTTTCAGTAGTTAGCTCTTTGCGAGACGGTGAGGTAGAGGGCAGAATCTCCGCGCGCACCCCAGAGTTTAAACCTTAAGGGTCTGCTGGAACCCGTGATCAGACATTTTTGGCGCGCCAGGTAGGGGTGCGCCGGAATCTGTCTTCCACCGCTCCGTTCTCCTCCGACCGTCGCATCCACGTCTGACGCTCGTCGGGGCCGCGCCGAGCGCCGGGCCACCATCGCTTCCCGCGTCGTCCAGACGGCCCCCGTCGGGGGGCGTCCTTGTCGTTCCCCGTCGCCTGCCGTCAACGCCGCCACCGGCTCGGCGGGGAACAAGCAGCAGGCATCCTCTAAGCACCCGTCCGTGCGGCGAGACGGCCGCACCGCTACTCCGTCGCTCACCCCAGCCGGCTCTTCGTCCCACGTGCTTCGCGCGCCCTTGGAGGCTCGAGCTGCGCTCATCGCGGCAAACGAGCTCCTGCGCTACCGCCCCGTCGACGACGGCTACGAGGAGTGGCTTGACCGCGTCGCCGAGCTCGTCTGCGTCGCAGGGGGCTCTCCCGCGCCGTCCGCACCGCTGCGCCGCACCCCGCCCCGCGTGGGCAATGAAGCTCCGGGGGCGTTCCAACCACCTCCTCTCCAAGAAGACGGCATGGCCCCAAGGCGCGCAGCCCCTGGGCGGAACCCACCCCGTCAAGCGCCAGCCCAGCAGGAACGGAGCTGCCAAGAAGTCCCACGACCGCAAGAAGCCGCCCGGGCGCTCAAAGCTCCGGCACGTCAAGACCCCGCGCTGCTCCCAGCTGCAGCGCAAGGGGACCCGCAAGGCCAAGCTCTCCCTCAACCAAAACCTCCTGTGGCCACCGCCGGCTGCCGCGCCTACACCGCCGAGCTGCGCGGCGTCGCATGGCCCGGCAAGTTCAAGCCGGACCTGCCCCCTCGCTATGATGGCACGACTGATCCCACAGAGTTCCTCCAGCTCTACGAGCTGGGAATCGAAGCTGCCAGCGGGGACGAAAAGGTCATGGCGAACTCGTTCCCCATGGCGCTGAAGGAAGTTGCTCGCACTTGGCTCCTGAACCTGGCCCCAGGCACGATCTCCTCCTGGGACCAGATGCGTACTCGCTTCATCGCCAACTTCCAAGGTACCCGCGACCGGCCTCCCGCCGTGAGCGACATGCGCCGCATCAAGCAGCAACCTGGGGAGACCCTGCAAAAGTACATCCAGCGCTTCAACAGTCCGCGCCTCAAGATCCCCAGGGTGTCCGAGGAAGCCATCATTTCAGCCTTCTCCGATGGCGTGCGCGACGTCAAGATGAAGGAGGAGTTGGCGATGCATGAAGACCTCTGCACCTCCCTGGAGCTGTTCAACTTGGCGACCAAGTGCGCCAGGGGTGAGGAGGGACGCCTCTCCCTCCTCGAGCTGCCTGCCGCAGACCCAGAAGAGAAGAAGCCCAAGGCCAAGGACGTGAAGCGCAAGGGGGCTGCCGTGCTCGCGGCAGAGCCGGACACCAAGCGGGGCAAGGATCTGCCCGAATCCTCCAGGGGCAGCCGGTACTATGTGTACCACGACCTCCACACCCACAACACCAACGAATGCCAAGAGCTCCGCGCCGTGCGAGAAGGAAGAGTTGGTCGACGCCCTGACCGTGCTGACCGGGGCTACGGCCGAGGAGGAGGAAGGAACCCAGGACGCTGGGAAGGTCGTGGCCCGCGCCAAGGGTGGCGCGACCAACCTCGCGGGGACCGCTGGCGTGACCCGCCTCGCGAGGGGGATTGGAGGGATCAGCCTCGTGAGGATCGCCCTCATGGCAACCCAGGCCTGCCGCCGCTACCGCCTCAGCCAAGAAGGAATGAAGACTGTCACCAAGACGAGGGGGCTGGGGGCTTCCAGGAGCCGCGCGCAATCGCCTGCATCCTGGGCGGAGCTCAAGCCCCAGCCTCTCAGCGCATCTTCAAACAGTTCGCCCGCGAAGTGAATGCAGTTCTCCCCAAGCTCGAAGCAACACGTCCCCTCAGGTGGTCGGCCTGCGCCATCACGTTCAGCTCAGCAGACCAGCTCAAGTGCGCGGCTACAGCCGGGGTCCTCCCGATGCTTTGTTCCCCAGTCATCAGCAACGTTCTGGTCACCAAGACCCTCATCGATGGAGGAGCAGGGCTCAATGTCTTGTCCGTGGAAACATTCAACAACCTCCAAGTGCCCTATGACCAGCTTCAGCCAACCAAGCCTTTCTCCGGAGTCACCGACGGTTCCACAGTCCCCTTCGGGCAAGTCCGCCTCTCAGTCACCTTCGGGGCCCGCAGCAACTACCGCACCGAGCTCATCGACTTCGACGTCGCTCACATCCGCCTGCCGTACAACGCCATCCTTGGGTACCCAGCGCTGGCCAAGTTCATGGTTGTGACCCACCACGGCTACAACGTCCTCAAGATGCCAGGAAGTGGCGGCGTCATCACGGTGCCCTGTGAAGAGAAGGATGCAGTGTGTTCCCTGGAGCGAGCCTTTCAGGCCGCGTCGCTAGAAGACCCAGATCGCGGAAGCAGGAGGCTTCCTAAGACCACCCCCAAGAAGAAGATGACGTCGTCAGGCTCGGCCCCTCAGGAGGCAGGCCCTTCAGGGCCCGTGTCTGCCCAGGGGGACCCTCCGTCCATCGCATAGGAAAGCGCGCCCGGCGCCCTCCTCAGGCAGGGCTTGGGGGCTCTCACCTGGAGGGCCGTCGGCCTAGCCAGGGTCACGAGGGAGGCGCTTGGGAGCCAGGCAAGGAAGGTCAGACCAGCAGGAGTTCGTTAGCAAGGCCATTCAAGAACTACAGGAGTCAAGGATCATGAGAGGTTGCCGTCGTCCACCAACTGTGGCTCCCCATCCAAGCGAGGATGGTGGGCTGCGCGTCTGCGTCGACATACCAGGGCTCAATCAGATCGCCACGACGGAGCGCCTCTGTCCCTCCCAAGTGGGGTGCTGTGGAGGACCGCCCCACAGCTATGTTCGCATGCCTTACGGCCTGCCGAGCATGGCTACCGCGTACCAGCGCCTCATGAGGGGCATCTTGGAGGCGCAAGAAGACAGGCGTTCTGCGGCTCTGGCGGAGATGGAGACTGCTCACGAGGAGCCGCCAGTGCCTCCGGAGCCTCCCGAGGCACCACGGCCTGGGGGCTCGTGAGGATCGGCTTCCGCAGCCCACCGAGTCTGCTGCACCAACGCCACTTCGTCGACGACATTAGGTGACATCTTTCATGTTTCATTCCCAGCTGGGAGCGCCCTCCCAGGGTTGCATCACTCCCAGGCCGCGTGGGTCCGTCCCTGTGGCATGTATCCCTTTTCATTTCTTCAGTTGTTAGCTTGCTCTGCTGGGGGCGCCCCTCGGGCTGCATCATCCCCAAGCCGCTCGGGTTAGGCCCAGCGGCGTGTATCCCCTCCGCGTTTATTTCCAATTATGCATTAGCCTATCATGCTTGATTATTAGATGCCATCCGTGGCACCTCTTCTTCTCTATGTCAACCACTTGCGCGTTTAAGGGGGGCGCCTGAGCATCGCGACTCAGGGCTCTTACTGGCTCTCCAGCCCTCACCCTCTGGTCTTGTCCACGGCATCGCGACCTGGCGTACCAGCGACGGCTGAGACAAGCTCGAGGGCCGGGACCCGAGGACGTAGAGTGCCGGCATCTAACCAAACTTTGCAGGGACACATTTCAAGATACGGCCCAGTGCCAGGCGCAACCCGCCTAGAGGTAGGGCCTCGTGAGTCCCACGCTGGCTCACGGGTGCCCAGATACACCTCACCTAGCTCTACCGTGCCAGCCACGTGTCAGGGCGGGGCTGTACACGCCCCGGGGGCTCCTCCCGGAGGGGAGCCCCCTCCCACATACCAGTGGAAGCACCATGCTCCGCGCTGGCTGACGACACTGCCGAGGAGCAGCTATGCCCGTACACATACGGAAGCGCTATGCTCCACGCTGGTGATAAACAACTGAGGGTGGCCCCCAGGCCGCGTTAACCTCAGGGAGCCCAGAGCTCAGTGGCTGGCCTCATCGCAACGCCTCCCCCCGGGAGCGCCGCGCGAGGGGGCTGGGCACGGGGGCTACGACTGGGTCACACCCAGCCGCACGCCCCAGCCAAGCCCCTCGGGCCTGGTTCGTCGCGCGTCTCTCCCCGAGCGGAGCCAAGGTATGAAGGCCGTTTGCGCGTCAAGGGGGACTCCTGAGCATCGCGACTCAGGAGCCTAACTGGCTCCGTAGCCCCTCACTCCTTAGTTCCGAAAGGCTATGCTGGGTGAGGTACGCGCGGAGTCGGGCTCTGCAGATGTAGAACGGTAGCCCCGCCTACATTTCATCTCGCCACCTGCTGTTTGCGCGTCAAGGGGGACTCCTGAGCATCGCGACTCAGGAGCCTAACTGGCTCCGTAGCCCCTCACTCCTTAGTTCCGAAAGGCTATGCTGGGTGAGGTACGCGCGAAGTCGGGCTCTGCAGACATAGAACAGAAGACACACCTACATCGCGCTTCCCTACTTGTTGTTCGAGTGCCAAGGGGGACTCTTGAGCATCGCGACTCAGGAGCCTAACTTGTCACGTAGCCCCTCACTCCTTTGGTCCCGTCCTGGTTTCCGGTCGGGGCTGATGCTGGGTGAGGCACGCGCGGGGCCGGGCTCCGCCGGCGTAGAACACAAGCAACTAGGGAAGAAGTACATGAAATTCAAGGAATTTAAAAGAAAATATTACAACCCATACTGTCGCCTTAGTACCAAATGCAAATTTAAATGCCTCCCCGAGGCGTCGTGCATGTGCAGGAATCGAAAGAAGAACAGGAACGATAGCGAAGTCACTTGCCGGCGGTGGAGTCGTGTGGAGTGGCTTCGCCTTGTGGAGCAGCGGGGCCTGCAGCGCCTCGCTTTGGCTTGGTGCTGAAGGCCCGGAACTTCCCCAACAGCGCCTCCGCGCGCCCCTTCGCGGCTTCGACAGCGGCGGCGGCGCCCTCGCCGCTCACCGGCTCGAGCAGGCTGTCGAGGTCGGTGCTGGGATCGCGAAGGTAGATGTGGGCGAAGACCCGCGTCAGCGCAGCAGAAGACAGGACACGTGCCTCGGCCTCAGTCGTGGGGGCGAGGCCAAGGGCGACATCTCCAAGAGCCTTCACCAAGAAGGGAAGCAGCTTGGCGGGGCCGTCCCCGTCACCAGCTAGCGGGCTGTCCAGGCCGCTTTCGTAAAGCATCTTTAGCAAAGCGCGGGCCTCCTTCTCCATGTCCGTGAAGGCCACGCGATCCTCGGCGAGGACCCGGGCCTTGGCGTCCAGCTCGGCCTTCGTCACCAACAGCTCCTTCTTCAGCGCGCTATAGCGGTCGCGGCGCTCTTTGAGCTTGGCCTCCCGGTCCTTGAGTGCCGCCTCGCGCGCCTTTGCCTCCTTCTCCTGCTCTTGGCGAAGGCGGACCTCTTCCGCAAGCTTGCTTCGCAGGCCCTGCAGCTCGTCCTCCAGCTCCTTGCAGCGGCCGCGGACTCCAACCACCTCCCCCAGGGCCGCATCTCGGGCAGCCTTCGCCTCGAGGGTGGCCTCCCTCTCTCCATCACAGGCCGTCGAGGCCTGAACCAGCGCCGCCCGAATCGAGGCATCAGAGCGAATCCACCCCGAAGCCAGCTCCAGGCACCCGGCCACCAGGCGAGGGTCGGCGCCTAAAAGATCCTGCCGCAGCCGATTCAGTTCAGCAACAGCACGCTCCAGGATGGAAGAAGAAGGCGGAGAAGCATCGGTGTGCTCCAAGACGGCATGAGAAATTGGAGAAGCAGCGGACGGTGGAACGGGAGGAGAAGGTAGCGGTGGCGAGGCCGCGGTATCCCGAGGCGGAGTCTGCTGCGCCTCCCCAGCCGTAGCAGCAGCGCCAGACAAAGGCACCTCGGGGGTCCCTTGAGCCATGGGGGCTGCAGCCCCAGCCAGGTCAACCAAGCCCTGCAAGGACGAGTGGGCAGGAGAGGCCCATGCGTCACGGTCACCCTCCCCTGCAGGCGGAGGCGCCGCCGTGGTTGGGACCTCAGGAGCTCCCTTCAGCTTCTTCGCCGTGGGCGCCAGCCTACTCAAGAGAAGTAATCATCAAGCCTCGTCGGCGGAACAAGAAACCAAAGATCAAGGATCAAGCACTTACGGGTCGTCGCCAGAAAGCTCCAGCTGCCTCCTGCCAAACTTGAAGCCTGAGAGCCGGCTGGAAGGGTCGACCTCGGAAGCAGAAGGCGCGTCAGCAGTTCGCCCCGGAGTCAGGGCGGACCCGCGGGGAATCAACCCGGTCCTTCCCTTCTTCGGGACCGGGGGTGAGCTCCCGCTGCCCAGCACGTCGTCGTCATCATCGTCATCGCTCAGCGAAAGGCGGAGAGCGCGGGGCTTGCACCGGAGAGGGGGAGCCCTAGACTCTCCGTCAGTCGCCTCGGAGTCGGGATCCCCCTCACGCTCCTCTTCGCCCTCTTCTCTGCTAGAGTCGCCAGAAGACAAGTCCACAAGTCCCTCGGGGGCCACCACGGGCACGGGCTCGTCCCTGTTGAGGATGGGCATGGATTTCACCACTTCCTCCCAATCGTCGCGAAGGAATAGGGGCGAGGTTGCGCCCTCCAACCTTGCCACCTCGCCCCCGACCAAGGATTGGAGAACTGCGGTCACATCCTCCTCGCCCACAACTGCGGGGCTCGGATGAGGCCTCCACATCGGGGGAGAATACTGCCGAAGTGGAGCCAACTGGTGCTCCAGGAACACCCTCAGCAGCGACGCCCCGGTCAGCTTCGCCGCCGCCATGCTAGTCGGCTTTAGGTCGGCGTCCATCTTTGCCAGCATCGACTTTGCGCGGGGATCCGTCAGCTCCGCTCGGGACCAGTCGCTCGAGCTCACGGGCGGCTCCGTGGGAAGAGCAAAACCGGGGGTGGATGCCACGCCCTTAATAACCCGCGCAGTTGCAAAAGCGCCCACGTCCAATCAACCGCCACGCGGTGCCCAAGGCCACAGGCTGTTATGGCCCGCGGTGCTTCACCCTTGCCCTTTCGCCTCTCGGCACGGCCAAGTCCATGCGCGCCTTGGGCCCGGGGGCTACTGTCGGCGTTCTGGGAACGGGGGTCCCCAGACTTGCCTGCCTGCGGCGTGGCTCAAATGGGGGCCCAGCGTGGCCCATCTTCATCAACACAAGACTCAAGACCCTCGCGAGGGGCCAAGCCTCGTGAGGCGGACGACATGACGCTTCCTCAAGCACGGCCTCCTCAGGCTGGCTCGCGAGGAGGCGGAGAGATCAAGGCGGGGTACCTCATGAGGTGCCCATGATGCAAGCCATGGCGACCAAGGGTGCCAGGCGGGCGCCAGCCCGTGCAGCGTCTCCCTTTCCTCTTTGGTGCATAGGGGGCAAGTGCAGGTGAGAGGATCAAGCAAAGGCACCCATTTCGGTGCAACAAGACCAAGACCAGTCCAACGGTGGGAAGGAGGTCACCATGGAGCCCAGGACGGCGTCACCACAGGGCCTTTGGCAGGCGAAGACCAACTTTAGTCAGGATAAGTGTACCAGATGTTCCCCTTCAAATTGGCCAATTGTTGGCGCCCTTCCCGCTCAATATTTGGGAAGAGGCCTAGGGCCTTTTGCCTATAAATAGGACTAGCCACCCCAGGGTAGGGGCATGCTTTAGACACACAGAGCCTAGAACCTGGGCAAGCATAGAAAGAGAGAGAGAGAAGGGCGATCAAACTCCCCCAAACAGTTCGTCCCCTTAGCCAAGAACAAGCCCTCGCGAGGTTGTTCTCCCTTGTACTGTTCATCATCATCAGCCCAAGAGGCAATCCACCCACCACAAACTAGAGTAGGGTATTGCACCACAATGGTGGCCCGAACTAGTATAAACCCTGTGTCTCTTGTGTTGTTCTTTCAGTAGTTAGGTCTTTGCGAGACGGTGAGGTAGAGGGCAGAATCTCCGCGCGCACCCCAGAGTTCGAACCTTAAGGGTCTGCCGAAACCCGTGATCCGACAGCTTATGTAGAATATTCTGTGGTAAACTTCTTGAATTGCCCCCCCCCCCATCAACATGGACAAGGGCTTTATAGAGCCTGTCTTTACCACTAATGTAAGTTTGTCCTTCTCAAGCCTTCAAACTTTGTTGTGTATATTTGGTTAGGCATGACTGCAACAGCTGTTTATTTTTGGTGTTTGCATCAAATTGCATGTTTAAAGTTTATTATGTAGTTCATAAACAAAAGTTTGTCCTTCTCAATTTAAGTTTTCAGTTGTACAACCAAGTTCCTTCTTCATACCATGTAAATTAAACTATACAGAGCAAGTGATCTTCTTTTGAACTGCATGTATGCTTCTATTCTTTATCCGATATCCAGTGGTGTGGTGAACCTACCCACTACAGCACAATGCCATATTCTGCAATGTCTTAACTATGAACAATGTCATATCATTCTACTATTATTTAAACCATCTCTTTATTTGCCAATCTGAAATGAGCTAAATTGACAGCACACTAACCATTGATACTTATAAATTCTTGATCTGTAATCCAGTGGTGTCGTGAAGCTGCCAACCCCTTCACAATATCATTTCTTGCCATGTCTTAACCTGAACAATACCATATTGTGTTAATGCTATTTTAAACTGTGTCACTTTATTTGTCAATAAGAAATGTGATGAATTGTCAGCACTGATACTTATATATGCAAAACCTGTAATCTGTCTGCTTGTTTCTCTTTCAGAGTGAGGAGGATATAAACGTCAAACAAGCGCAGTCTCATCAGCTTGGTCAGCTGCTTGCGCTGCAGCTCTTGGGTAGGGCTAACCTTTCTTGAACTTTATTGAAGTGTTGTCGGTTTTGTATATTATTTTGTCAGCGTCTTTATTTGCACTGGTGGCGATCTTTGATGCCCAGTGTATGTAATCTATTGTCTGCTTGTGCTTTATTATCATAGTGACGAACTTTGATACCCAGTGGATGTAATATGCCATATTTTCTTTATTGTATAGTCTAGGGTTTTTCTTATTCATGGTTTTGCACTTATTTTACTGTATATATATCCTGTCTTCACAGTAAACCGGCCAAATCGTAAAATTACGGTACATAATTGGGTCGTCATGCAAATCACTATGTATCATCCGCATCATGGGCCCAGTCATCTTGGTCTGTTAATAGGCCTAAATATAAACTGGCCCACTAGTAGTTGCGGGCCTTTAATAGGCCGAGTAAACTGCCGGACCTATTTTCGCAAGAAAATTCAATGGGATTTTAGTAGGCTGAAAAGTAGGTTGGGCCTGAAACGTGCCGAACAGTTCACGGGCCGACAGCAGGCCGAAATAGACCCCGGCCCATGATTGTGCCAATCACATCACGGGCCGGTAACAAATCAAAATTGTCTCGGTCCTTGTTTGGCCCAACCAGATTATCGGTTGTTAGCAGGCCGGGTGCAAAGCGGGCCATAGTTAGGCCCAACTATATGACGGGCATTTATCAGCCGAAATAAATATATGGCCGAAATGTTAAACATGATTTAACAGGCCGAAACTAATATCAGGCCGTATTACTAAATGGGCCTTTAGCAAACAGAAATCCTAACCAGGCCTCAAGTGGGCCCAAAAGCACAGTGTCCAGTTGACGGGACGAATCTGATATGGGCCATAATTTAGCCCAAAGCCTCTGAAAGGGCCGGATCTGATCTGGGTCGTAATATGGCCCAGAACATGGTAGGCTATTAACGGGTCAGATCTCATATGGACCTTTATTAGGCCCGGAGTGGCAGGTTGTTAACGGACCGGATCAAATATGGGTCGGCATTTGGCCCAAAACATGGCAGCCTGTTAATGGGTCGGCCCACTAGTGTCCTCAAAATCTTGTGGGCCTTTAGCTGGGCTGGCCCATTATGGTCTGCAAAATCTTGTGGGCCTTTAGCTGGGTCGGCCCATTATGGTCCGCAAAATCTTATGGTCGTTTAGCTGGGCCGAACCATTATGGTCCGAAAAATCTTGTGGGCCTTTAGTTG
Organism: Aegilops umbellulata; assembly: GCA_032464435.1. NCBI lineage: Eukaryota > Viridiplantae > Streptophyta > Magnoliopsida > Poales > Poaceae > Aegilops > Aegilops umbellulata. The sequence continues at coordinate 350,342,536 of CP136056.1, forward strand.
GGTCGGCCCCACTACTGCAGGATGGCCTAAATGCGACACTACGATCAGAGACGCTTCGACGAACTGTGTGCGATGCCATAATCGCAAACGGGGGTGTAAAAAACCGTCAAAAAAGGTGCAAAACGTTTGCGATGGCGGATGCATCAAACACGGTTCAGATTTTAGTTGCGTGTGCGATGCAGGTCATAAAGTTCAGTTCAATTAACTATTTGGGATGAGGAGGAACAAAAGAAACGGGCAGCCAGATGAAGGCGTGTGCGATATAGCATACGGTTCACTAGGATGAACTGTGTGTGATTAGGCAACACAATGGAAATGGTTCAACTGAACAAGATGTGTGTGATACGCGGAAACAGGTCCATAATCAGAAATGTGTGCGAAGACCAATAATAACACAGACGATTGCTAGTAATAAGCCGTGTGATTTGCTCTATCTACAGTAGAATAACATGTATATATATAACTGAAATAAACATCCAATTACATAAGTGACTATACAGATCATTCGCACACACCTCAATAAACAATTGCGTGCATTCTAAAGTAGGAGAAATGATCATTTAGTCATCTACTTCTTATGACGCTCCCACCACTGCTATGTGGCTCGATCCCTCGTCTGGGTCAGGAAGAAGACATTTCCTCATGTCCATGATCCGCCTGTATATCTCGTAGCTTGTGTACACATCCATGGCCGCGTACTTGACATGTTGTTCATCCAATCTCTTATGCCACACACTGTGCCAGGCGTTCCTGTCCTTATTGCTCTCATTCTTCATCTTCATGTAGTAGGGGTTGATGATGGCCGAGGCGAGGTCAACCAAGGAGTTCAGTTTGTTTTTGTCGTTGCCCCAGACCTTGTAGTGGCTTTCGATGTTGACAAGATTCAGGCATTTCAAGCACGAAACCTTGAGCACTTTCAGATTGTTGGTGGTGTCCACCGCAGCGAAACTATAGTCGGAGCTGTTGATAAACCTGGAGAAACGCTCGCAAGGCATTGTGGCCAGGTGGTAGTGGTAGACAAGGACATCATGTCGCACGCACAACTGGGCGACGGCAACCTTCTGATCGTACCCGGCACGACCCATGGTGTACTCGAGGTCGAAGCGGGCCACTTGCTACTTGTCCTCGGCAAGGAACTGCTCCATAGTTTGGATGGAGCTCTCCACCGGATCGCTCGTATACACCATTGAGAGAGCCTTCCCCTCACGTGGGTGTCCACGACGTGTTGCGTGGTGAACTGCCCGCCGTTGTTGTCATTGGCCGATGGGAGCGCCATTCGAGCCACGGGGAGCGCCATTGGAACCGCTGGATGTCCTCTCTGTATGTGTCTTCGTGGGTGTGCTTATTGTGTTGTGTGAGACGAGAGATGAAGGTAAATGGCCGCAGGAATAAAAGGGGGCCAGGCGGCATGGATTCTCGGCGCGTCCGCATGGCAGTTCTTGCAGCGGGAAACTGCATCCTTGCGACGCGCCCGGTGCAACCGCATGCACACGAATGTGCGTGATCGTGCGCCGGCCCCAAACACTGGCACCACACATGGAGGGACGAGGGAAGAGCACCCGGAGGGACGCGAGAGCAGAGCGCACATGGAGGGACGCGATCAGAGCGTGCTGCGGCTGCCTGAACCACAAGCAACCACACGCATAGAGCAGCTGAACACGCAGGAAATGGTCGCCTACAAGCCGGCCGACAGTTGCGTCGCTGCGTAGAGAGCGGCCATGTGCTACCACCTTCGTCTAGTCTATAGTCCCCTTTATATTCTGTGCCATGCTTTGCCCTCAAGTTTAACCAACAAAATGTTAATGCATGTTATAAAATTATATAATTGGAAACTATGTTCAAATATGAATCCAACTATATAATCTTTGGCGACATGCATTCGTATTTTATGATTTAAATCATACTTATAAACCAGGAAGGGGTATAGTAGGTAACTAAATCGCAAACGTTTTTTATTAACTGTATGTGTACGTGGCCTTTCGTCCTCCTCTCGCACGTCTTGTCATCCCACTGCCGCAGACGGCTTACAGCGCAAGCTTGCGCAGCACGCGGGGGCGTTCTTTTAGCCAAACTGTGGCGCCAATGAATCGTCAGTGAGCCCGTTCCCGCATAACCTTGCAGGGTCCCCCGCAAACTTTACGCCTGACTCGGTGAAATCCCCCAAAATCCCAATGCTTACAGGCTTGCTATAAAAACCCTCACGGCCGGCGAATCATGCGTCGCATTTTCCGCTCCTTCCTTTAGCTTATCTCGTCTGCTTCTCCCACAATCGCCAATGGCACCGGTGTCGGGGTAAATGACCACGGGTAGCCTAGCCGGCTCCCCCTAGCACTTGATAAAAAATTACGAGCCGATCCGGCCTCCAAGAATCCAAGACGTGGGCCCGCCTCCCCCCTGCCGGCTGCCTCTCAGGCCGACTGTCGGAAGGCGGCCCAGCCTTAACCCTCATGAAGAAAGCCGCGGGAGGGCCGACTCCAAGAAGCCGGCCATGAGAAGGCCGACTCCAAGGAGCCGGCTCCCACAAACGTGGTCAAGATCGTACCCTCGAAGCCCGCGTCCACATAACGGTGATGGGACAGGGCATGGCTACAGTAAAGCCTGCCACCCCCGAAACCCGGAGCACGCCTGGTATAGTGCGCCGTACGGGGTAGCCCGGACCCGTCAGGCACGGCACTGTTGCCATGTTGATTATGGCGCCATCCACGGCGGGCTGTCAGCGCGGCCCATGGGCGGTGGGCCCCTTCGGGCAGAGAGACACCCGAAGGCGGCCAGGCCTCCTCCAGTCAGCCCAAGACACGGCCGGCTTCCCCAAGCCGGCTTGCCCCCTCCCTCGAAGGAGGCGCTCCATTAAGGAGACAAGACGACGTGAGGCTACAGCAATCGCCCGCCAGGCGGCGGCACTGTAGCCATGCTTACCTCGATAAAGCCTTCATCATCAAGATTGAGGCAACAGTAACCAGCCACCGACAGGGCCCTTGGCAGTGGGGCCTGCCTGTCGACCAAGAAGCCAGCAACCAGCGGGCCCCAGTAGCCGGCGCAGGAGCCGGCAAGCGTAGACACTGACGGCTAGGGCGCGCGCCCAGCCGGATTACCATTGTACCCCCGGGGGGTAGGCCTATATAAACCCCCGGGGGCACGCATGCAAAGGGTTGATCTCATCTAAGTTTAGACACCGCATAGAGAGAAGAGTAGATCTAGCCTTGCCCTTCTTCTTCCTCTCGCCAAACAGGCTCAAGGAGCATCTTGTAGCTTCTTGTTCATTGAGTGATCATGCGGAGACCCCGCAGAGCAGCAGTAGGGGTGTTATCTCCACGGAGATCCCCGAAGCTGGGTAAGATTCGCCGGCGTGCATGTCTTCGCCTCATCCCGCTTCCAGGCACCGGTGACGTCTTACTGGCTCCCACAATGATAAGCCACCCGTTGGCATATGTCGCACCTACCACCCGACATTTGGCACCCTCCGTGGGGCCAGGTGCACCGTCGTCCGGAGACCTGTTCTGGACGGGAACCCTCTTCCTCCCCCGCGAGTGTAGCCAGCCCGGCACGCCCGATGGCGCTTGCCACAACGCGCTGCAAGGCGTCACCCATGCCTGTGCAGCGAGCAACCTCTCCGATCCCCTTGGCGAGGCCCTCATCTCCGACGAGCCCCGCCACCGATGCGGGCACCGACCACCTCGTCAACCTCCTCGGTGAGATCCACGTCTCCAGCGAGCCTGTTGTGGACCAGGAGTCCGTTGGCTCCACCGATCCGATGCCTGTCGACTCCGACACGGCCTCGCTCGATGCCTTCCCCGCCAACGTCGTGATCTACGACGACCCGCTTCCCCGAACCGATGGCTGTGATGGTGCCACCGCCGAGGTGATGGTCATCAGCCACGGCGGCGCTTCTGGCGAGAACGCCCATGAGGCCCCGCAAGCGGTGATCCACGACTTGTCCGTCCCTCTCCCGGCTGACGCCGACACCAAAGCACTGGAGGCTCGCCGCCTCGCCCTCCACGCGGAGGGCCAGAAGTTAGCTTCCATGAGACGCCTCACCGGGGCCCGCTAGCGCAAAGTCGACCACGCCGCCTTCGGCACGCCACCTACCGGCGGGCCAAGCCGAGCCGGCGTTGTCAGACAGCGCGGCGCTGCCATCGCCGACATGCTTGGAGTCGACCGCCCAGTCTACGCCACCCCACTCGAGAACCAGCGCGCCGCCCAGGCAGCCGTAGACGAGCTGGACGGACTAGGGGCCGAAGAGCTCCCCCACATGGTCAGACGCATCCAGCAGCTGATCGATGCAGCCGCACAGCGGCACGATGCCGACGCCCGCGCGGAAAGCCCTCCTCCGCGCTGAGATCGTGGCGCGATGTCCCGGACGCCGACTGCGGGTAAAACCCGCGCGCGACACGAGAAAGAGTTGGCTGCCAGCCGAAGCCGAACCCGGATCTCCATCGAGCGAGACGCAGAAGGCCGCCCTAAAGCCGTGGAGCTGCTGGGCAACCCGCCTCCGCCTCCGCCTTGTGGGGAGAGGTACCCCACCCCACCGCCTGTCATGCATCCGACTCTCAGCGGCCGACTAGGTCGCCGCGAAGGAGTCGGCGAGAATGACGCCCGCCATCGGATCGACCGCCTAGCACGATCCCTGGCCCTGGAAGAAGAAGACGATGTCGGCCCGCCTTGCTTTGCCCCCGCATCCGCGACGAGCCCTTCCCCAAAGGGTTCTCGCTCCCAAGAGACACGCCCAAGTACAACGGCTCCGTGAAGCCGGAAGATTGGTTGATCGACTACTCCACCGCAGTACGCATCGCGAACGGCAACAGGCGCGTTGCCGTGAAGTACGTGCCCCTCATGCTCCAAGGCACGGCGTGGACCTGGCTCAACAGCCTCAAGCCATACAGCGTCAACAGCTGGCTAGATTTCATAGAAGCCTTCGTCCGCAACTTCACCAGCACCTACAAGCGGGCTCCCAAGCCCAGACAGCTCTCCTTGTGCGTGCAAGGCCCCGCCGAGTCCACTCGCGACTACCTCACGCGTTGGGCCGAGCTCCGCAACTCTTGCGAAGGAGTGCACGAGGTGCAAGCCATAGAGTACTTCACAGCCGGGTGCCGAGAAGGCACCCTCCTCAAGCACAAGCTCCTCTGCGACGAGCCGACTACCCTCGACGAGCTTCTGGTCATAGCGGACAAGTATGCCACCACCGACTCTTCAATGAAGACTGAAGTCCGGGTAGACGCGTCCAGGAAGGTACTCAACCCGGCGCTCAAGACGCCGGCTGGGGACTCCGGCCGACGCCCGTACCAAAATGACCACAAACGCAAGGGCCCGATGCCGCCTTCCACCAGCCGGCAGGTGGCCACGGTCGAGGGCGAGCAGCCCGAAGGGCGGCCCACGCCCAAGAAGCAGAAAGGCGGCAGGCCGGCTTGGCAGCCGGCCTTCTCCTACGAGCAAACTCTCAACGCCCCATGCAAGTTCCACAGCGGCGCGAAGCCGTCCAACCACACAACCCAGAAGTTCCACTGGCTCACCCGAATCTCCAAAGGCGAAGGGCTTGTGCTGCCTCCGCCTGCTGGTCCGCTGCCTCCGGCTCCGCAGCAGCCGGCCGCTTGTCCAGCAGTCGGAGCCATGCACGATGAGTTCCCCGACGAGCATGCCGTCTACGTCGTCTTTACGAGCCAGCCCGAAGACCGACGCAGCAAGCGCCGAGAGCACCAGGAAGTCAATGCGGTTGCCGCCAATCCCTCCGAGCACATGCACTGGTCTGAAAAGCCTATCAGTTAGAGCCGGGCCGACCGCCCAGAGGTGATGCCGTCTCCCGGCTCTTACGTGCTAGTTCTGGATGCCACCCTCGCAACAGACAGACGCGTCGCCCGTTTCTCCCGCGTGCTGATAGACGGCGGGAGCAGCATCAACATCCTGTACAGTGAAACCCTGGAGAAGCTCAACGTCAAAACAAAGCAGCTCATGCCTACCCGGACCGTGTTCCATGGCATCGTACCCGGCCTGTCCTGCGCCCCCATTGGCAAGATCAAGATTGATGTCCTCTTTGGGGACAAGGATCATTTCCGCAGGGAGGCCATCTGGTTTGAGGTGGTTGACCTTGAGAGCCCTTACCATGCACTGCTTGGCCGACCTGCCTTGGCCAAGTTCATGGCCGTTCCCCACTATGCTTACCTCAAGATGAAAATGCCGAGTACCAAGGGCATCATCACCATAGCTGGCGATTACAAGAAATCCTCTGAGTGCGCAGCAGCCAGCAGTCGGCTGGCCGAGTCCCTCGTGATTGCCGAAGAGAAGAAGATGTTGAACCGGGTCGTGGCCATGGCCGGCAAGCAGCCGGCCCTATCCCCTGATCCCAAAGAGTGTGATGCCCAAGGTTCCTTCCAGCCGGCCAAGGAAACGAAGAAGATACCTCTTGACCCCGAGCACCCAGAAAGGTTTGCCGTCATTGGGGCAAACCTGAGCAGAAAATAGGAAGGCGAGCTCGCCGATTTCCTCCATGAGAATCGGGACATCTTTGCATGGTCCCCCAAGGACATGCCGGGTGTTCCGAAGGAATTCGCCGAGCACAAACTACACGTCCGAGAAGGTGCAAAACCAGTCAAACAACCCCTCCGCCGACTGCCGGAGGAAAAGAGAAGGATTGTAGGAGAAGAGATAGCCCGGCTTCTGGCTGCCGGCTTCATTATGGAGGTTTTCTTTCCGGAGTGGCTTGCCAACCCGGTCCTCGTGCTGAAGAAGAACAACAAATGCCGCATGTGTATAGACTACACGAGCCTCAACAAGGCCTGCTCCAAAGATCATTTCTCCTTGCCAAGGATAGATCAAGTGATAGACTCCACAACCGGATGCGAGCTGTTGAGTTTCTTGGATACTTACTCCGGATACCATCAGATAAAGTTGGACCCGGCCGACCGCCTGAAGACCGCCTTCATCACGCCTTTCGGAGCTTTCTGCTACCTGACTATGACATTCGGCTTGAGAAATGCCGGTGCCACTTTTCAGCGTTGCATGCAGAAGTGCCTCCTCAAGCAGCTCGGCAGAAATGCCCACGTCTACGTGGATGACATTGTGGTGAAGACGGAAAAGCGCAGCACCTTGCTGGAAGAACTCAAGGAAACATTCGAGAACCTGCGCCGATTCCGGATCAAGCTCAACCCCGAGAAATGCGTGTTCGGAGTGCCAGCCGGCCAGCTCCTAGGCTTCCTGGTCTCCGAACGCGGCATCGAATGCAACCCAGTGAAGATCAAGGCCATTGAGAGAATGGCGATTCCCACCAAACTACGAGACGTCCAGAAGTTCACCGGATGCTTGGCTTCCCTGAACCGCTTCATCAGCCGGCTCGGAGAGAAGGCTCTCCCCCTCTACCGCCTCATGAAGAAGACTATTCACTTCAAGTGGAACGACCAAGCCGACCAAGCTTTCCACGAGCTGAAGAAGATGCTGACCGCGCCGCCTGTCCTGGCGGCGCCGACTGAGAAAGAGCCCATGCTCCTTTACATTGCTGCAACCAGCCAGGTGGTCAGCACCGTCATCGTAGTCTAGCGCCCAGAGGAGGGCCGAGCCCAGCCGGTCCAGAGACCGGTGTACTATTTGAGTGAGGTGCTGTCTACCTCGAAGCAGAACTACCCGCACTACCTGAAGATGTGCTACGGCGTGTACTTTGCCGCCAAGGAGCTGAAGCCCTACTTCCAAGAGCACCCCATCATGGTCGTATGCACCGCCCCGCTTGTCGAGATCATAGGCAGCCGAGATGCATCCGGCCGGGTGGCGAAATGGGCCATCGAGCTGGCCCCTTACACGATCTTCTACCAGCCTCGCACCGCCATCGAGTCCCAAGCATTGGCCGAGTTCCTCGTCGACTGGGCCGAGACCCAGTACCTGCCGCCGGCTCCGGACTCCACTCACTGGCGCCTGCACTTCGATGGGTCCAAGATGCGCACCGGCTTGGGAGCCGGCGTCATCCTCACCTCTCCCAAAGGCGACAAGCTCAGATACAGGATGCAAATTCACTTTGCCGCCTCCAACAACGTGGCCGAGTATGAGGTGCTCGTACACGAGCTCCGGCTTGCCAAAGAGCTTGGCATACGCCGGATCCTGTGTTATGGCGACTCAGACTTGGTAGTCCAGCAGTCATCCGGCGACTGGGACACCAAGGACGCAAACATGGCAAGCTACCGCTTCCTCGTTCAGCAGATCAGTGGGTACTTTGAAGGATGCAAGTTCCTCCACGTACCGCGAGCCGACAACGAGCTAGCAGATACCCTGGCTCGAATAGGCTCCACTCGGCAGGCGATACCAACCGGCGTCTCTCTGCAATGCCTCCTCAAGTCGTCTATCAAGTCGTCTCCAGAGTCCGATTCCATCTTCGTGCCGCCTAGCCCCGATGCAGCCGGATCCGGCTTGAAGAACCAAACAGTTGGCCCGGGGACTTCGATAGTCGGCCCGGGGACTTCGATAGTCGGCTCGGGGACTTCAGCAGGCGGCTCGGGGACTTCCGTAGTTGCACCCAACCCGGGGACTTCTGAACCCGGCTCGGGGACTGCGGTAGTCGACCCGGGGACTACACCAGCACAACAGGCGGCGGCCGACTCCAGCATTTCAACACCCAGCCCGCCCACCCTGGTCGTAGTAGCCGTGTTGGCCATAGAAGAAGTCACAGCTCCATCATGGGCCCAGCCCATCCTCAACTTCCTGATAAACCAAGAACTGCCGGCTGACGAGACAGAAGCAAGACAAGTCCAACGCCAAGCCGGAGCATACACAATCGTCAACAGAGAGCTCGTCAGGCGCAGCGTCACTGGAGTCTTCCAGCGATGCGTTGAGCAAGAGAAGGGCATAGCAATCCTCAGAGACATCCACCAAGGAGAATGCGGCCACCATGCGGCCTCAAGATCACTAGTCGCCAAGGCTTTCCGCCATGGATTCTTTTGGCCAACTGCCTTGGACGACGCCAAGGAGTTAGTCAAACACTGCAAAGGGTGCCAGGTCTTCAGCTCCAAGCAGCACCTGCCGGCTTCGGCACTCAAGACCATTCCTCTCACTTGGCCCTTTGTCGTTTGGGGTCTGGACATGGTGGGGCCATTCAAGACGGCGCGCGGCGGCATGACACATCTGCTTATCGCTGTGGACAAGTTCACCAAATGGATCGAAGTAAAGCCGATCAAGAAGCTGAATGGGCCGACTGTCGTGACATTCATCGCAGATATAACAACTTGGTACGGCGTGCCGCACAGCATCATCACCGACAACGGCACGAATTTTGCCAAGGGAGCATTGGCACGTTTCTGCGCGACGCAGGGCATCCGACTGGACTTAGGTCCGTTGCCCATCCGTAGTCAAACGGCCAAGTCGAGCGAGCCAAGGGCCTCATCCTTTCCGGCATCAAGCCCCGACTGGTCGTGCCACTGGAGCGCTCGGCCGGCTGCTGGCTCGATGAGCTGTCGGCCGTCCTTTGGAGTCTGCGCACTACCCCAAACAGGTCAACCGGCTTCACCCCTTTCTTCCTCGTGTATGGTGCCGAGGCGGTCATCCCAACCGACATCGAGTTCGACTTGCCTCGGGTGACCATGTACACGGAGGCGGAGGCCAAGGAAGCACGAGAAGACGGCATCGACCTGCTAGAAGAAAGCCGACTGTTAGCCCTCAGTCGGTCCGCCATCTACCAGCAGGGTCTGCGTCGCTACCACAGCCGGAAGGTCAAGCCAAGATCTTTCCAAGAGGGCGACCATGTGCTCCGGCTGATCCAGCGAACAGCCGGCCAGCACAAGCTCTCAGCCCCTTGGGAAGGCCCCTTCGTCATCAGCAGAGCGCTAGGAAATGACTCCTACTACCTGATCGACGCACAGAAGCTGAAGGCACGAAAGAGAGACGACTCCGGCATGGAGTCGGAACGACCATGGAATGCCAACCTCCTCCGAAGATTTTACAGTTGAAATGCAGTATGTATCACGCTAACTTTTGTACTAAGTACGAGACAATAGCCCCCCCAAGGAGAACTCAGGGACTGCCATCTTTTATCTATGAATGAAGAGTATTATGCTTATGATTATGTCGTTACATTCACTTCTTTCGTCTGGCACCGGGTTCGACTAGTCGGCCCGGGGACTGGCCGCCTTGAGTTATATTAGAAGTCCTACCCGCGGTCAGACAAGTAGTGTGCCGGCACCAAAGCCCTCTCTTGCCAAAAGTCGCAGTTCGAAGAATCGGCTATCCGGCTGGCAAGAGCCAAAGGGAGGAAAGGACACCCACACGAAAAACGGCTAGGGATTAACGGACTAATATAACAAAAGCTGGCTTTTTCCTACCGCTGACCGACTACAAGAGTAGCCGACCGGCCAGCTTCCATTCACTTTGCTCCAATCTAAGAAAGCTCGAGTACTTTCCTTCCCCAAAAAAGATAGCCGAGTCCTTCCTTAGCCACAGACTGCAGAGCAGCTGCCGGCTGGGAAGGCAGCAATCAGGGGAAGGTGGCAAAGGAAACAACCTAAAGATAAAAGGCATACGAGAATGGAAGCCAAACACATGCATGATTATATTTACACAAAAGGCCTTGAAAAGGCCAACATTCAACATAGTTTGAATACACCCCCAGTGGGTGGAACTGCGCAAGCTTAATAAAAATTGTTCAAAGAGTAACGAGCAGGAAAAGCAAGGACGGCAGATCAGGCCAAGGGAACGACTGGCGAGTCGGGCAGGTCGGTAGAGACGGCAGTGCAGGCTGGGGGAGTGGCCGGCTGGTGAACCTCGGCATGATCACCGCCTCCTGCAGAGTGCGCGCAGTAGCAGCAGTAGTAGCAGTAGGAGCAGTAGCAGCAGTAGCAGCAGTAGCAGCAGTAGCAGCAGCAGCAGTAGCAGCAGTAGCAGCAGTATAGTAGTAGCAGTAGTAGCAGTAGTAGCAGTAGTAGCAGTAGTATAGTAGCAGTAGTAGCAGTAGTAGCAGTAGTAGCAGTAGTAGAAGAAGTAGAAGAAGTAGAAGAAGTAGCAGCAGCAGGAGCAGGAGTAGCAGCAGTAGCAGCAGTAGCAGCAGTAGGAGCAGCAGCAGCAGCAACAGTAGTAGCAGTAGTAGTAGGAGTAGTAGTAGTAGTAGTAGTAGTAGTAGTAGTAGTAGTAGTAGTAGTAGTAGTAGTAGTAGTAGTAGTAGTAGTAGTAGTAGTAGTAGTAGTAGTAGTAGTAGTAGTAGTAGTAGTAGTAGTAGTAGTAGTTTATGAATGAAATCTATGCTTAATTACTGAATTATAGTTGCAAAAATTAGATACTGCTAGTGATTTTTAGCTTCATATTTTGACAAATCGCAGTGTTACAAGGTTGACAAATGGCAATGTTACTAGATCAACAAATGTCAAGCTTTCCAGTTTGACAAATGGTAACATACCCAATATGACATATGCAAATCGCACCAAATTGTTTGTAAGTGGTTGCACACGGGTCATCCAAAAGAACCGTTTGTGTTGAAGCGATGCACAAATCCTGCTCTCACTTTGCATCGTGTCATCCCGGGGTCGACGGGCGGGGGGCGGGAGGACGGCAGATGGCGGCGCTGAGAGGTAGCGTTCGATGGCGGCGTCCCATGCTGCTGAGGGGGGCGCGCGCACGGAGAGGAAGGCGGGCAGCCATGGAAGTCAAAGGGCTCGCTTCCCAGTGAGCCTGCGCAGCGTACAGCTCGCACGCTTCCCAGTGAGCCTGCACATTCGAGGACAAATTGCACTCCTCTCGGTCAGCCTGCGCACCGGACTGCGCTCGCACGCCTCCCATTCAGTCAAGGTCAAGCAGCTGACCACACGACACCTCCTACAGCCATTAAAACCAGGACACATGGCGTCATGTGAATGGTTAACAAAACGCACACGGTTTGTATTATTCAAACGTTTGAGATATTAAAGTGGCAGCTATTTTTTCAAAATGCCTTTGTTGGCTGTCATTATTCAAGTGCGCCTTCTCTCAAAATGGACACGAAAAATACCACATCATGTCGGGTGCCATTCCATGATAGCATGCCAAGTTCCCTGAATTTCAGACGAGTTTTGGATTTACTAGAATTTAAAAACCACACATCTCAATGTTTTGCCGGCAATCAACGGTGCCCTGGTGTTTGAAATTCATTCCCATTTCTTGCATGGGACCTAAGCATGCACCCAAGGACACATATTTGATTTTTCAACCAATTTATATGCACTGGAGCATGTGCATGTAGTTCAAATTTGAATTATGCACATAAATGCATTGAAAACTCAATTAATGCATAAAAATGTCCAAACGAACCCCGAAAAATCACAAAAATTGACACAACACTCCTGTTGTTCTATGTTGACACGAGAAAATTTTTGGAAGCAATATGAGGTAATGGATATTGATACGTCTCCAACGTATCTATAATTTTTTATTGTTCCATGCTATTATATATTCTGTTTTGGATGTTTAATGGGCTCTATTATACACATTTATATTATTTTTGGACTAACCTATTAACCGGAGGCCCTGCCCAAATTGTTGTTTTTTTGCCTATTTCAGTGTTTCGAAGGAAAAGGATATCAAATGGAGTCCAAACGGGATGAAACCTTCAAGAACGTGATTTTCGGAACAAACGTGATCCAGAGGACTTGGAGTGGACGTCTAGCAATCAACGAGGATGCCACGAGGCAGGGCCGCGCCTACCCCCTAGGCGCGCCCTCCACCCTCGTGGGCCCCTCGTAGCTCTCCTGACCGACTTCTTTCACCTATATATACTCATATACCCTAGAAACATCATATACGGAGCCAAAACCCTATTTCCACCGCCGCAACCTTCTATACCCATGAGATCCCATCTTGGGGCCTTTTCCGGTGCTCCGACGGAGGGGCATCGATCACGGAGGGCTTCTACTTCAACACCATAGCCTCTCCGATGATGTGTGAGTAGTTTACCTCAGACCTTCGGGTCCATAGTTATTAGCTAGATGGCTTCTTCTCTCTCTCTTTGGATCTCAATACAAAGTTCTCCTTAATTCTCTTGGAGATCTATTTGTTGTAACTCTTTTTGCGGTGTATTCGTCGAGATCCGATGAATTGTGGGTTTATGATCAAGTTTATCTATGAACAATATTTGAATGTCCTCTGAATTCTTTTATGTATGATTGGTTATCTTTGCAAGTCTCTTAGAATTATCAGTTTGGTCTGGCCTACTAGATTGGTCTTTCTTGCAATGGGAGAAGTGGTTAGCTTTGGGTTCAATCATGCGGTGCTCGATCCCAGTGACAGTAGGGGAAACGACACGTATTGTATTGTTGCCATCGAGGATAAAAAGATGGGGTTTATATCATATTGCATGAGTTTATCCCTCTACATCATGTCATCTTGCTTAAAGCATTACTCCGTTCTTATGAACTTAACACTTTAGATACATGCTGGATAGAGGTCAATGTGTGGAGTAATAGTAGTAGATGCAGGCAGGAGTCGGTCTACTTGTCACGGACGTGATGCCTATATACATGATCATACCTAGATATTCTCATAACTATGCTCAATTCTATCAATTGTTCGACAGTAATTCGTTTATCCACCGTAATACTTTTGCTCTTGAGAGAAGCCACTAGTGAAACCTATGGCCCCCGGGTCTATTCTCCATCATATTAATCTCCCGTCAACAAGCTATTCCTGGCGCCGTTTATTTGTAATCTTTGCTTTTTATCTTTATCATAAAAATACCAAAAATATTATCTTATCATCTCTATCAGATCTCACTTTTGCAAGTGGCCGTGAAGGGATTGACAACCCCTTTATCGCGTTGGTTGCAAGGTTCTTATTTGTTTATGTAGGTACGAGGGACTTGAGCATGGCCTCCTACTGGGTTGATACCTTGTTCTCAAAAACTGGGGGAAATACTTACGCTACTTTGATGCATCACCCTTTCCTCTTCAAGGGAAAAACCAACACATGCTCAAGAGGTAGCAAGAAGGATTTCTGGCTCCGTTGCCGGGGAGTCTACGCACAAGTCAAGACATACCAAGTACCCATCACAAACTCTTATACCTCGCATTACATTATTTGCCATTTGCCTCTCGTTTTCCTCTCCCCCACTTCACCCTTGCCGTTTTATTCTCCCTCTCTATCTGTTCTCTCTCTTCTCATGTTTTTGGAGTTTGCTGCCACTATGTTTGAATCTATAGAGGTTATCGTTAATGAAGGCAATAATAATAACATGGGAAACTTTGATGCTTTCGATGATCCTCTTGAGGAACCTACTATCTTGCATACTAAAAAGCTTCGAGTCAGTAGTGGTAATATTATTGGGAAAGGACTTATTCAAGATTTCTTTACTTGTGCCGGTGCTTTGCCCATCATGGGTGGCTCTATTCTTCATAGAACTAGTAGCCTTGTGGATGCGATATCTTTGCTCGTAGTTGAACTTGAAAGTCAATTTCTTCATATGCATCCATGCATACAAAGAATTTTCCTAGAATTTTCTAATATTGAGCACTCTTCTGTTAAGCGCGCTACTATGTTTTTGGCTCATGAGTTCAGATTCATAATGAACGAGGCTAAAGAATTTTTTGCGCATTATAGGGTGGTTGTTGGTCATCCTCCCATAGAAGCTATCCTTTTTAATCAAAAAGACATAATGCGTTTACAATCTTTGGATCATGTTGCTTATAATGAAAATCTTAGAAAAAAGGTTCCAACCGATGTTCTAATTGAAAGAATCTCTGAACTTAATGATGCTTTTGCCATTCAGAATAATGGGCTAGGTTTTTCTCTTGAACAAAGGCTTGTGACTTTTTGCCAAAAGAATGCTTGTAATGATGAATTGGTTGTGCAATATAAGGGGCCAAAGGAGGAACCCATACCTCCCGAGATTGATCTTGGGGACTTTTGTCCCATTAAATTTAGCACTTTTGATTATTTTTGCTTGCCTCAAAGAAAACTTGCTGCTGAATGTAGAGAATATGAGAGAAGTTTTCATGACTTGCCTTACCACTATTATGGCAATACCTAGATCTATCCTTGTTTTTATGCCTAGCTAGGGGCGTTAAACGATAGCGCTTGTTGGGAGGCAACCCAATTTATTTTTAGTTTTCTTGCTTTTTGGTTCTGTTTAGTAATAAATCTTTGATCTAGCCTCTGGTTAGATTTTTTATGTTTTAATTAGTGTTTGTGCCAAGTAAAACCTATAGGATCTTCTTGGATGATAGTTATTTGATCTTGCTAAAAATTCCAGAAACTTTCAGTTCACGAAAACAATTGTTTAAAATCACAAGAACGTGATAAAATACTAATTCCAATTGAAGTAGATCAATAAAAAAATTATATGGTTCTTCCTATTTTGGTAGATTTTTATGAGTTCCAAAAGTTTGCGTTAGTTACAGATTACTACAGACTATTCTGTTTTTGACAGATTTTGTTTTTCGTGTGTTGTTTGCTTATTTTGATGAATCTATGGCTAGTAAAAGAGTTTATAAACCATAGAGAAGTTGGAATGCAGTAGGTTTAACACAAATATAAATAAAGAATGAGTTAATTACAGTACCTTGAAGTGGTGTTTTGTTTTCTTTCGCTAAAGGAGCTCATGAGATTTTCTGTTAAGTTTTGTGTTGTGAAGTTTTCAAGTTTTGGGTAAAGATTTGATGGATTATGGAACAAGGATTGGCAAGAGTCTAAGCTTGGGGATGCCCAAGGCACCCCAAGGTAAAATTCAAGGACAACCAAAAGCCTAAGCTTGGGATGCCCCGGAAGGCATCCCCTCTTTTGTCTTCGTCTATCTGTAACTTTACTTGGAGCTATATTTTTATTCACCACATGATATGTGTTTTGCTTGGAGCGTCTTATATGATTTGAGTCTTTTCTTTTTAGTTTACCACAATCATCCTTGCTGTACACACCTTTTGAGAGAGACACACATGATTCAGAATTTATTAGAATACTCTATGTGCTTCACTTATATCTTTTGAGATATATAGTTTTTGCTCTAGTGCTTCACTTATATCTTTTAGAGCACGGTGGTGGTTTTGTTTTATAGAAACTATTGTTCTCTCGTGCTTCACTTATATTATTTTGAGAGTCCTACAAAACAGCATGGTAATTTTATTAAATTGTGAAACTAGTCCTAATATGGTAGGCATCCAAAATTAGTAAGAACTTTCTTATAGGTGCGTTGAATACTAAGAGAAGTTTGATACTTGATAATTGTTTTGAGATATGAAGATGGTGATATTAGAGTCATGCTAATTGGGTAGTTGTGAATTTGAGAAATACTTGTGTTAAAGTTTGTGATTCCCTTAGCATGCACGTATGGTGAACCATTATGTGATGAAGTCGGAGCATGATTTATTTATTGATTGTCTTCCTTATGAGTGGCGGTCGGGGACGAGCGAAGGTCTTTTCCTACCAATCTATCCCCCTAGAAGCATGCGTGTAGTACTTTGTTTTGATAACTAATAGATTTTTGCAATAAGTATGTGAGTTCTTTATGACTAATGCTGAGTCCATGGATTATACGCACTCTCTCCCTTCCACCATTGCTAGCCTCTCTAGTATCGCGCAACTTTCGCCGGTACCATACACCCACCATTACCTTCCTCAAAACAGCCACCATACCTACCTATTATGGCATTTCCATAGCCATTCCGAGATATATTGCCATGCAACTTACCACCGTCCCGTTTACTATGAGACGTTCCATCATTGTCATATTGCTTTGCATGATCATGTAGTTGACATCGTATTTGTGGCAAAGCCACCGTTCATAATTTTTATACATGTCACTCTTGATTCATTGCATATCCGGTACTCCGCTGGAGGCATTCACATAGAGTCATATTTCTGTTCTAAGTATTGAGTTGTAATTCTTGAGTTGTAAGTAAATAAAAGTGTGATGATCATCATTATTAGAGCATTGTCCCAGTGAGGAAAGGATGATGGAGACTATGATTCCCCCACAAGTCGGGATGAGACTCCAGACGAACAAAAAAAGAGGCCATAAAAAGAGAAAAGGTCCAAATTAAAAAAATGAGAGAAAAAGAGAGAAGGGACAATGTTACTATCCTTTTACCACACTTGTGCTTCAAAGTAGCACCATGATCTTCATGATAGAGAGTCTCCTATGTTGTCACTTTCATATACTAGTGGGAATTTTACAATATAGAACTTGGCTTGTATATTCCAATGATGGGCTTCCTCAAAATGCCCTAGGTCTTCGTGAGCAAGCGAGTTGGATGCACACCCACTTAGTTTCTTTTGTTGAGCTTTCATACACTTATAGCTCTAGTGCATCCGTTGCATGGCAATCCCTACTCACTCACATTGATATCTATTGATGGGCATCTCCATAGCCCATTGATACTCCTAGTTGATGTGAGACTATCTTCTTCCTTTTGTCTTCTCCACAACCACCATTCTATTCCACATATAGTGCTCTGTCCATGGCTCACGCTCATGTATTGCGTGAAGATTGAAAAAGTTTGAGAACATCAAAAGTATGAAACAATTGCTTGGCTTGTCATCGGGGTTGTGCATGATTAAATATTTTGTGTGATGAAGATAGAGCATAGCCAGACTATATGATTTTGTATGGATAATTTTCTTTGGCCATGTTATTTTGAGAAGACATGATTGCTTTGTTAGTAGGCTTGAAGTATTATTATTTTTATCTCAAATATTAAATTTTTATCTTGAATCTTTCGGATCTGAATATTCATGCCACAAATAATATAATTACATTAAAAATTATGCTAAGAAGCATTCCTCATCAAAAAATTCTGTTTTTATCATTTACCTACTCGAGGACGAGCATGAATTAAGCTTGGGGATGCTTGATACGTCTCCAACGTATCTATAATTTTTTATTGTTCCATGCTATTATATATTCTGTTTTGGATGTTTAATGGGCTTTATTATACACTTTTATATTACTTTTGGACTAACCTATTAACCGGAGGCCCAGCCCAAATTGCTGTTTTTTTCCTATTTCAGTGTTTTGGAGGAAAAGGATATCAAACGGAGTCCAAACGGAATGAAACCTTCGGGAACGTGATTTTTGGAACAAACGTGATCCAGAGGACTTGGAGTGGATGTCAAGCAATCAACAAGGAGGCCACGAGGCAGGGGGTGCGCCTACACCCTGGGTGCACCCTCCACCCTCGTTAGCCCCTCATAGCTCTCCTGACCGACCCCTTTCGCCTATATATACTCATATACCCTGGAAACATCATATACAGAGCCAAAATCCTATTTCCACCGTTGCAACCTTTTGTACCCTAGATCCCATCTTGGGGCCTTTTCCGGCGCTCCGCCGGAGGGGGCATTGATCACGGAGGGCTTCTACATCAACACCATAGCCTCTCCGATGATGTGTGAGTAGTTTAGCTCAGACCTTCGGGTCCATAGTTATTAGCTAGATGGCTTCTTCTCTCTCTTTGGATCTCAATACAAAGTTCTCCTCGATTCTCTTGGAGATCTATTCGATGTAATCTTCTTTTGCGGTGTGTTTGTCGGGACCGATGAATTGTGGGTTTATGATCAAGTTTATCTAGGAACAGTATTTGAATCTTCTCTGAATTCTTTTATATATGATTGGTTATCTTTGCAAGTCTCTTCGAATTATCATTTTGGTTTGGCCTACTAGATTGATATTTCTTGCAATGGGAGAAGTGGTTAGCTTTGGGTTCAATCTTGCGGTGTCCTTTCCCAGTGACAACAGGGGCAGCAAGACACGTATTGTATTGTTGCCATCGAGGATAACAAGATGGGGTTTATATCATATTGCATGAGTTTATCCCTCTACATCATGTCATCTTGCCTAAGGCGTTACTCCGTTCTTATGAACTTAATACTCTAGATGCATGCTGGATAGCGGTCGATGTGTGGAGTAATAGTAGTAGATGCAGGCAGGAGTCGGTCTACTTATCACGGACGTGATGCCTATATACATGATCATACCTAGATATTCTCATAACTATGCTCAATTCTATCAACTGCTCAACATTAATTCGTTTACCCACCGTAATACTTTTGCTCTTGAGAGAAGCTACTAGTGGAACCTATGGCCCCCGGGTCTATTCTCCATCATATTAATCTCCCGTCAACAAGCTATTTCTGGCGCCGTTTATTTTGCAATCTTTAATTTTTATCTTTATCATAAAATACCAAAAATATTATCTTATCATCTCTATCAGATCTCACTTTTGCAAGTGGCCGTGAAGGGATTGACAACCCCTTTATCGCGTTGGTTGCAAGGTTCTTATTTGTTTGTGTAGGTACGAGGGACTTGAGTGTGGCCTCCTACTGGGTTGATACCTTGGTTCTAAAAAACTGAGGGAAATGCTTACGCTACTTTGCTGCATCACCCTTTCCTCTTCAAGGGAAAAACCAACGCATGCTCAAGAGGTAGCGGATATCGTTTCGTCCCCAAAGGTGGAACGTTCCCTACCGAAACCATCATGCTTGTTATGAGAAGCTCTGGTTTGTGAGAAGCATATACCCAAACCTGCCCCAAACAGGACAAAAAATTTACCACGACATGTTGATGCCGCTCCATGATAACATGCCAAGTTTCATGTTTCAGACGAGTTTTGGATTTACTAGAATTTAAAAACCAGGCATCTCAATGTTTTCCGGCAATCAACGGTGCCCTGGTGTTTGAAATTCATTCTCATTTCTTGGATGTGACCTAAGCATGCACCCAAGGACACATTTTTATTTTTCAACCAGTTTATATGCACTGGAGCATGTGCACGTAGTTCAAATTTGAATTATGCACATAAATTCATTGAAAACTCAGTTAATGCATAAAAATGTCCAAACGAACCCCGAAAAATCACAGAAATTGACACAACACTCCTATTGTTCTATGTTGACACGAGAAAATTTGTGGAAGCAATAAGAGGCAATGGATATCGTTTTGTCCCCAAAGGTGGGACGTTTCCTACCCAAACGATCGTGCTTGTTGTGAGAAGCTCTGGTTTGTGAGAATCATATACCCAAACCTGCCCCAAATGGGACAAAAAACTTACCACAGCATGTTGACGCCAGTCCATGATAGCATGCAAAGTTTCATGAATTTCATACGAGTTTTGGATTTACTATAATTTAAAAACCAGGCATCTCAATGTTTTGCCGGCAATCAACGGTGCCCTAGTGTTTGAAATTCATTCTCATTTCTTGCATGGGACCTAAGCATGCACCCAAGGACACAAATTTGATTTTTCAACCAATTTATATGCACTGGAGCATGTGCGTGTAGTTCAAATTTAAATTATGCACATAAATGCATTGAAAACTCAGTTAATGCATAAAAATGTCCAAACGAACCCCGAAAAGTCACAAAAAAAGGCACAACACTCCTGTTGTTCTATGTTAACACGAGAAAATTTTTGGAAGCAATAAGAGGCAATGGATATCGTTTCGTCCCCAAAGGTGGGACGTTCCCTACCCAAACCATCATGCTTGTTGTGATAAGCTCTGGTTTGTGAGAAGTATATACCCAAACCTGCCCTAAATGCGACAAAAATTTTACCACGGCATGTTGATGCTGCTCCATGATAGCATGCCAAGTTTCATGAATTTTAGACGAGTTTTGGATTTACAAGAATTTAAAAACCAGGTACCTCAATGTTTGCGGCCGAGTGACGGTGGCAGGGTGTTTGACATTCATTCCTATTTCTTGCATGGGACCTAAGAAGGCAACCAAGGACACATATTTGAATTTTTAACTAATTTATATGCATTAGAGCATGTGCCTGTAGTTCAAATTTGAATTATGCACATGAATGCACAGAAAACTCAGTTCTGTAGTCCAAACGAACCCCAAAAAATCCCAAAAATTGACACAGCACTCCTGTTGTTCTATGTTGACACTAGAAAAAATTTGAAATCGAGAAGAGGCAAAGAATATCGTTTCGTCCAGAAAGGTGAAACGTTCCCTACCGAAACCATCACACTTGTTGTGTGAGAAGTTCTGGATGAGAAGCTTATACCCAAACCTGCCCCAAATGGGACAAATTTTTTACCATGGTAGGTTGATGCCGCTCCATGATAGCATGCCAAGTTTCATGAATTTCAGATGAATTTTGGATTTACTAGAATTACAAAAGCAAGTACGTCGACGTTTGCCGGAGAGCCACGGTGCTGTGGTGTTCGAATTTCATCCCCATTTCTTGCATGGGAGATAAGCATACACTCATGGACACATATATGATTTTATAACCCATGTTGGTTCACCGGAGCATGTGCATGTAGTTTCATTTTGAATTGTGCACCTGAAATGGCTAGAAAACCAATTTAATGTATAAAATGTTCAAACGAACCCTGAATAATTCCAATTCCTTTACAAGACACATATAGTTGCATGTTCACTCAAGATAAAAGGTCCAGCAATTCAAACACTGTCCATTGTCGTTGTGACCCCATTATGTAATTCAAATCAAGATGAAAAATCAAGTAGATCGCACACAGTTTATTATCACCAATCGTGTGAGATGCAGAACAAAATATCCTGGAGTACTGTCGGTGTATAATACGCCTATGGCTTACGCGAGAAGGTGCGTTAGCTACAGTCCATAGCCGGCGTCTCAAGCACACTAGCTCGCTCCCCAAATATCATTTCACTGTTCAATCGTCGCTGGTGAAAGATGGGCACGTGGACCCGCGTCGTGAGGGCAACTTTGGTGGCCCACTCCAGCGAGAGCGCGGCCACAACCGCCATGCGCGTGCTAACAAGGTGCATGAGTGCAGCTGCAATAAGTGACCGGGCGGCCATGGCAGCCCAAACGACCGCTGTTGCTTCTTAGGTGGCGGCAGCAACATCTGGCTCAGGGATAACAACTGGTGAGAGCGGCACGAAAACTGTCCGTTCTGCAGCGGCGGCCTTAGCCCTAATGGAGGCCGCCCACGCCCAGCTCCTGGCGGTCACCGCACAAATCGAATGAAGCTTCTCCGACAACGGTCGGCAACCCACGGCCGAAGAGCTGGCAATCATCGAGAGCGTTCGAGCAGTCGTCCGTTCCTCCGCTGCATACCTTGCGACGACGGAGCCCGTCCAAGCCCAGATCTCGTTCGTGTTGTAAATATGCCCTAGAGGCAATAATAAAATGGTTATTATTGTATTTCCTTGTTCATGATAATTGTCTATTGTTCATGCTATAATTGTATTAACTGGAAACCATAATACATGTGTGAATACATAGACCACAACATGTCCCTAGTAAGCCTCTAGTTGACTAGCTCGTTGATCAATAGATGGTTATGGTTTCCTGACCATGGACATTGGATGTCATTGATAACGGGATCACATCATTAGGAGAATGATGTGATGGATAAGACCCAATCCTAAGCATAGCACAAGATCGTGTAGTTTCTTTGCTAAGAGCTTTTGTAATGTCAAGTATCGTTTCCTTAGACCATGAGATTGTGTAACTCCCGGATACCGCAGGAATGCTTTGGGTGTACCAAACGTCACAACGTAACTGGGTGGCTATAAAGGTGCACTACAGGTATCTCCGAAAGTGTCTGTTGGGTTGGCACGAATCGAGAGTGGGATTTGTCACTCCGTATGATGGAGAGGTATCTCTGGGCCCACTCGGTAATGCATCATCATAATGAGCTCAATGTGACTAATGAGTTAGCCACGAGATCATGCGTTACAGAACGAGTAAATGACTTGCCGGTAACGAGATTGAACAAGGTATAGGGATACCGACGATCGAATCTCGGGTAAGTAGCATACCGATAGACAAAGGGAATTGTATACGGGATTGATTGAATCCCCGACATCGTGGTTCATCCGATGAGATCATCATGGAACATGTGGGAGCCAACATGGGTATCCTGATGCCGCTGTTGGTTATTGGCCAGAGAGCTGTCTCGGTCATGTCTGCATGATTCCCGAACCCGTAGGGTCTACACACTTAAGGTTCGATGACGCTAGAGTTGTTATGGGAATTAGTGTGCAGTTACCGAATGTTGTTCGGAGTCCCGGATGAGATCCTGGACATCACGAGGAGTTCTGGAATGGTCCGGAGGTAAAGATTTATATATGGGAAGTCCTATTTTGGCCACCGGAAAATGTTCGGGATTTTTCGGTATTGTACTGGGAAGGTTCTAGAAGGTTCTGGAGTGGGGCCCACCTGCATGGGGGACCCACATGAACGTGGGTAGTGGGGGCAAGGCCCCACACCCCTGGTTAAGGCGCACCAAGATCCCCCTTAGAAGGAATAAGATCATATCCCGAAGGGATAATATCAAGATCCCTAAAAAGGGGGTATAACAATCGGTGGGGAAGGGAAATGATGAGATTTCTTTCCCCCACCGTTGCCAACGCCCCAATGGACTTGGAGGGCAAGAAACCAGCCCCCTCCACCCCTATATATAGTGGGGAGGCGCATGGGAGCCGTACCCCTTCCCCTGGTGCAGCCCTCTCCCTCCCCAACACCTCCTCCATAGTAGTAGTGCTTGGCGAAGCCCTGCCGGAGAACTGCAAGCTCCACCACCACGCCGTCGTGCTGCCGGAGCTCTCCCTCAACTTCTCCTCTCCCCTTGCCGGATCAAGAAGGAGGAGATGTCCCCGGGCTGTACGTGTGTTGAACACGGAGGCGCCGTTGTTCTGCGCTTAGATCGGAATCAACTGCGATCTGAATCGCTACGAGTACGACTCCTTCATCCGCGTTCTTGTAACGCTTCCGCATCGCAATCTTCAAGGGTATGAAGATGCACTCCCCTCTCTCTCTCATTGCTAGTCTCTCCATAGATTGATCTTGGTGATGCGTACAAAGTTTTTAATTTCTGCAATGATCCCCAATAGTTCGCCCACGCCCAGCTTGTGGCGGCCTTTTCCAAAGATATGGCGGATGCGGATGGCGAGATGCTTGCCGAGTATGGTGCGATGGATTCCATGGAGCCCCTTCGCCAGGAGACCGTCGGGCGCGAGCTAGACATGGAGGCGGCGGCAGAGATCGATGAGCACCAACCGTAGTAGTACTCTTTGTTTTGTTTAATTAAGAGCCTCGGTCTTTAATTTTTTAGAGTAATGTTTAGGTCAGCTATCTCTGTTTAATTGTTGAACTTGCTCGATTAAGAAGTTAGTCTCCTTTGTGTACCCAAATTAGTCAATGACATGGATGACCACTGTAACCAGGGAAATTCGAACCAAAACTTTTGACGTTCAAACTCATCACACACGGGTTAAGCTATCTGAATCGTTGCTACCTCTTGAGCACTGTGTTGGTTTTCCCTTGAAGAGGAAAGGGTGATGCAGTAAGTAGCGTAAGTATTTCCCTCAGTTTTTGAGAACCAAGGTACCAATCCAGTAGGAGACCATGCTCAAGCCCCACACACCTACACAAACAAATAAGAACCTCGCAACCAACGCGATAAAGGGGTTGTCAATCCCTTCACTGTCACTTACGAGAGTGAGATCTGATAGAGATGATAAGATAATATTTTTGGTATTTTTATGATAAAGAGTAAAAGTAAAGACTGCAAAGTAAATAAAGATAGAAATAGCTTGTTGACGGAAGATTGATATGATGGAAAATGGACCCGGGGGCCATAGGTTTCACTACTGGCTTCTCTCAAGATAGCATAAGTATTACGGTGGGTAAACGAATTACTGTCGAGCAATTGATAGAATTGAGCATAGTTATGAGAATATCTAGGTATGATCATGTATATAGGCATCACGTCCGTGATAAGTAGACCGACTCCTGCCTGCATCTACTACTATTACTCCACACATCGACCGCTATCCAGCATGCATCTAGAGTATTAAGTTCATAAGAACAGAGTAACGCTTTAAGCAAGATGACATGATGTAGAGGGATAAACTCATGCAATATGATATAAACCCTATCTTTTTATCTCAATGGCAACAATACAATATGTGTCGTTTGCCCTGCTGTCACTGGGATCGAGCACCGCAAGATTGAACCCAAAGCTAAGCACTTCTCCCATTGCAAGAAAGATCAATCTAGTAGGCCAAACCAAACTGATAATTCGAAGAGACTTGCAAACATAACCAATCATACATAAAAGAATTCAGAGGAGATTCAAATATTGTTCATAGATAATCTTGATCATAAACCCACAATTCATCGGATCTCGACAAACACACCGCAAAGAAGAGTTACATCAAATAGATCTCCAAGAGAATTGAGGAGAACTTTGTATTGAGATCCAAAGAGAGAGAAGAAGTCATCTAGGTAATAACTATGGACCCGAAAGTCTAAGGTAAACTACTCACACATCATCGGAGAGGCTATGGTGTTGATGTAGAAGCCCTCCATGATCAATGCCCCCTCCAGCGGAGCGCCGGAAAAGGTCCCAAGATGGGATCTCACGGGTACAGAAGGTTGCCGCGGTGGAAATAGGGTTTTGGCTCTTGTTCTGATGGTTTGGGGGTATGTAGGTATACATAGGAGGAAGAAGTAGGTTGGTGGAGCTACGAGGGGCCCACGAGGGTGGAGGGTGCGCCTAGGGGGGTTGATACGTCTCCAACGTATCTATAATTTTTTATTGTTCCATGATATATTATATTCTATTTTGGATGTTTAATGGGATTTAATGAGAATAGTTTCGGTCTACTTGTCACAGACGTGATGCCTATATACATGATCATGCCTAGATATTCTCATAACTATGCGCTTTTCTATCAATTGCTCGACAGTAATTCGTTCACCCACCATAAATTATACTATCTTGAGAGAAGCCACTGGTGAAACCTATGGCCACGGGTCTATTTTCCATCATATTATTTTCCTATCAATTTACTATTACTTCCGTCTTTTATTTTGCAATCTTTACTTTCCAATCTATATCATGAAAATAAAAAAATATCTTATTATCTCTATCAGATCTCACTTTTGCAAGTGGCTGTGAAGGGATTGACAACCCCTTTATCGTGTTGGTTGCAAGGTTCTTATGAACTTAATACTCTAGATGCATGCTGGATAGTGGTCGATGTGTGGAGTAATAGTAGTAGATGCAGGCAGGAGTCGGTCTACTTGTCGCGGACGTGATGCCTATATACATGATCATACCTAGATATTCTCATAACTATGCTTAATTCTATCAATTGCTCGACAGTAATTTGTTCACCCACCATAATACTTATGCTCTTGAGAGAAGCCACTAGTGAAACCTATGGCCCCCGGGTCTATTCTCCATCATATTAATCTTCCAACACTTGGTTATTTTATTGCCTTTTATTTTACTTTGCATCTTTATCATAAAAATACCAAAAATATTATCTTATCATATCTATCAGATCACACTCTCGTAAGTGACCGTGAAGGGATTGACAACCCCTTTATCGCGTTGGTTGCGAGGTTCTTATTTGTTTGTGTAGGTGCGCGGGACTTGAGCGTGGTCTCCTACTGAATTGATACCTTGGTTCTCAAAACTGAGGGAAATACTTACGCTACTTTACTGCATCACCCTTTCCTCTTCAAGGTAAAACCAACGCAATGCTCAAGAGGTAGCAAGAAGGATTTCTAGCGCCGTTGCCGGGGAGTCTACGCAAAAGTCAAGACATACCAAGTACCCATCACAAACTCTTATCCCTCGCATTACATTATTTGCCATTTTCCTCACATTTTCCTCTCCCCCACTTCACCCTTGTCGTTTTATTCGCCCTCTCCTTTCCGTTCCTTGTTTTCTCGTGTTCCTTGAGTTTACTGTCGTTATGTCTGAAATTGGAGAAATTACTATCGATATGGACAATAATAATAACATGGAAAATTCTGATGCTCTTGCTGAAGAACCCCCTATCTTACATACAAAAAAATTCCAAATCGGTAGTGGTAATATTATTGGAAAAGGGGTTATTCAAGATTTCTTTACTTGTGCCGGTGCTTTGCCTTCTATGGGTAGTTCTATTCTTCATAGAACTAGCAGTCTTGCGGACGCTATCTCCATGCTTGTAGTTGAACTTGAAAGGCAATTTATGCACATGCACCCTTGCATATAGAGGATTTTCCTAGAATTTTCTAATATTGAGCATTCTTCTGTTAAGCGTGCCGCTACTATCTTTTTGGCTCATGAGTTCATATTTATAATAAAAGAGGCCAAGGAAATCTTTGTGCACTATAGGGTGGATGTTGGCCGTCCTTCCATAGAGGCTATCCTCTTTGATCAAGAGGAAATAATGCGTTTTCAATCTCTAGACTATGTTTCTTTTAATGAAAACCTTAGAAAAAGGGTTCCAACCAATGTTCTAGTTGATAGAATTTCTGAACTTAATAATGATTTTGCTATTCAAAATAATGAGCTAGGATACTCTCTCGAGTATAGGCTTACGAAATTCTGTCAAAAGAATGCTTATAATGATGAATTGGTTGTGCAATACGAAGGGCCGAAGGAGGAACTTATACCCCCCAAGGTTGATCTTGGGGACTTCTATCCCATTAAATTTAGCCATTTTGATTATTTTTGCTTGCCTCAAAGAAAACTAGCTGCTGAACGTAGAGAATATGAAATGAGTTTTCGTGATCTATCCTATTATTATGGCAATACCTAGATTTATCCCCGTTTTTATGCCTAGCTAGGGGCGTTAAACGATAGTGCTTGCTGGGAGGCAACCCAATTTTATTTTTAGTTTTTTGATTTTTGCTTTTGTTTAGGGATAAATCTTTGATCTAGCCTCTGGTTAGATTTGCTTTTATGTTTTAATTAGTGTTTGTGCCAAGTTAAGCCTATAGGGTCTTCTTGGATGATAGTTATTTGATCTTCCCAGAAATTCCAGAAACTTTCTGTTCACGAAAACAATTGTTAAAAATTATCAGGACGTGATATAATATTGATTCCAATTGCAGAAGATCAATAAACCAATTATTTAGGTCGTCCTATTTTGGTTGAGTTTTTAGAGTTCCAGAAGTTTGTGTTAGTTACAGATTACTACACACTGTTCTGTTTTTGATAGATTCTGTTTTTCGTGTTTTGTTTGCTTATTTTGATGAATCTATGGCTAGTAAAATAGTTTATAAACCATAGAGAAGTTGTAATACAGTAGGTTTAACACAATATAAATAAAGAATGAGTTTAATACAGTACCTTGAAGTGGTGTTTTGTTTCCTTTCGCTAACGGAGCTCACGAGATTTTTTGTTAAGTTTTGTGTTGTGAAGTTTTCATGTTTTGGGTAAAGATTTGATGGAGTGTGGAACAAGGAGTGGCAAGATCCTAAGCTTGTGGATGACCATGGCACCCCAAGATAATCTAAGGACACCAAAAAGCCAAAGCTTGGGGATGCCCCGGAAGGCATCCCCTCTTTCATCCTCATCCATCGGTAAATTTACTTGGAGCTATATTTTTATTCACCACATGATATGTGTTTTGCTTGGAGCGTCTTGTATGATTTGAGTATTTATTTGTTAGTTTGCCACAATCATCCTTGCTGTACACACCTTTTGAGAGAGACACACTTGATTCAGAATTTGTTAGAATACTCTATGTGCTTCACTTATATCTTTTGAGCTATATAGTTTTTGCTCTAGTGCTTCACTTATATATTTTAGAGCACGGTGGTGGATTTGTTTTATAGAAACTATTGTTCTCTCATGCTTCACTTATATTATTTTGAGAGTCCTACAAAACAGCATGGTAATTTGCTTTAATTATGATAGGCATCCAATATTAGTAAAAAAAATCTTATGAGTGTGTTGAATACAATGAGAAGTTTGATGCTTGATAATCGTTTTGAGATATGAAGATGGTAATATTAGAGTCATGCTAGTTGAGTAGTTGTGGATTTGAGAAATACTTGTGTTAAAGTTTGTGATTCCCGTAGCATGCACGTATGGTGAACTGTTATGTGATGAAGTCGGAGCATGATTTATTTATTGATTGTCTTCCTTATGAGTGGTGGTCGGGGACGAGCGATGGTCTTTTCCTACCAATCTATCCCCCTAGGAGCATGCGTGTAATACTTTGTTTCGATAACTAATAGATTTTTGCAACAAGTATATGAGTTATTTATGACTAATGTTGAGTCCATGGATTATCACTACAAAAAAATACACTTCCGTGATGATACGTGTTTGTCACAGTAGGTCGCTTTTTTTGTCATGCATGTACATCCATGACAAATTTATGACAGAATCAAGATAGTCATACTTGTGCTGTCGTAGAAGTGTTCCATGACATTACCAAAATTATCATCACGGAAGTGTCCACTTCCATGACGATAAATCATGCGTCACAGAAGTGCTTTCGTCAAGGGTGACCGACACGTGGCATCCACCGTAACGGAACGCCGTTAAGCTATTGGGTTGGGTTTTGGATCCGATAACCCGTTAACAGCCACGACCAATGGGAAATTTTCACGTGTAAAGTTCTTATTGGCCGGACGAAACACGTGTCAGCTCGTCAGTGGGTCAGATAGGCGCCTATGATATGTCGACACGTGACACAGCCCAATAGTGGTCCATTCCGGTGAAAAAGGCCGGCCCAGTAAAAATTAGTAGGCCGGCCCATATAAGGCCTACTTGTGTCAGGTCCATTTAAGCCCACGGCCCATACGAGATGTGCCAATTCGGCCCGTTAAAGATTTGATACCATTGCAGCCCATCGTTAGTTCGAGCCCGTTAACAGCCCGCTACATACTTGGGCTCAATATCGGCCTGATGAGATTTCGGCCTGTTAACGGCCCATTTAATGGATGGGCCAATTTTCAAGATGTACATCTTTCGGCCTTTTAGCGACCCATTTAAATGTTGGGCTAATTTCCGGCCCAGTGTGCCTTTCAGCCAGTTGACGACCCATAAATCTGATGGGCCATTTGTAGTCGGACCTGAGTTTCGGCCTTTTAGTGGCCCATTTAAGTGTTGGGCCAATTTCTGGCCCGATGTCACTTTCAGCCTATTGATGACCCATAAATCAGTTGGGCCAATTGTAGTCGGACCTGAGTTTTGGCCTTTTAGCGACCCATTTAAGTGTTGGGCCAATTCCCGGCCCTATGTGCCTTTCGGCCTGTTAACGGACCATAAATGAGTTGGGCCATTTGTAGTCGGACCTTAGTTTTGCCCTCTTAATGGCCCATGCCCTTCATGGTCCAATATCAGCCCGGTTTCTCTTTCGGCCTGCTAAAGGCCCACAACACAGTTGGGCCGTTTACAATACGACTTGACTTTCGGCCTCTAAGCGGCCCATGCTCTTCATGGTCCAATACAAGCCCGCTGTCTCTTTCGGCCTGCTAAAGGCCTACAGTATAGTTGGGTCATATGTAGCCCAAACTTAGTAACGACCTGTTAACGGCCCATGAAATAAATTGGGGCCACCTATTGCCCGCTTCGATGTCGGCCTGTTAACGACTCGGGAGGTAAGAGGGCCGACCATTAACTTTTGGCCTAGTAACGGCCCATTAACTCAATGGGCCCACTAAAGTTCGTTCATGTCTTTAGGCCAAATTAGATAATTTGAGCCCATTACGACGAGCAAAGGTACGGCATACAGGGAATAACGTTACACATCCAAAATATATTACAGGAAATTACATCCACTGGGCAATCAAAGATTGATGCCAGTGCAAATAAATGAGCAGAACCTAACCATCTACAATGTCACAATCTGCAACCTCAGCACAGATGACGCCCATAAGCATGTGGGCAAGTTCTTGCTGCTTTGCCACACTGTCTCTGAAAACATTGATCAGTTGTTGTGTCGCACGACTCTGCACCTCTGATTCATCCACCATTTCCATCATTGCTTCAGCCATTAATTGGTTCACAAACATACATTTATTCCGTTGCATTCAAGACAGAGGATACTGAACAGATTCAGATGGCGATTTTAGCAGGCTTGTATTATTGATAGTGGAGAGTGTCTTGACCACTGCATCATAATGTAAATTAGGACGGGAACCAAACAGATTAATCATGAGTTATTGCCATATTACCTGGCCTAGATTTACTGGAAAGAAACAATGGCGTTGCCTTGCTGTTTTCAGAGTTTGTCTTCTTATCTTCAGCAGCCTGCACAAAATTAACACACTAGCATTGCTATCATTGGCCAAGTCAGATAATAGGAAAGCAACATTGACACAACGAACGTTTGGGCAACTAGCCTACACCAAATTAACACAATATGGCACAGCTATCATCAGCCAGGTAAGGTAATACGAAAGCAACATTGACACAATGAATGAATGGGCAACCAGAGAAGCACTACAATTCAGTAATGTGCGTGATATGAGATAGCACATTCATGCAGCTCAGTACGCAAAACTACCAGGCAGTTTTCCTTACAAAAATCAACATTGGCGCCTTTAACATTTTGCTACAACTAATTTTAGATCAGATAAAGGTTAGATTCACGCCGATTAACAAAATACATGCTGATGTAAAAATATAGTGATATACAACAGGTACTTACATCAGCACTGGAGCACAGAGAATTCCCGCAAGATATTTTCCTCGAATACGATCCCAATGGAGGAAGTCTTGTATCGTTTAACCTTATTTTCTAAAAGAGAGACGGGTAAGAAACATGTAGAAAATATGATCAGAATGCTATAAAATTTCATGATGCGGGGATACGCACACGCTTCTTAGAATGGAGTTGACATTCTTTTGCTGGACTGGAGCGGACTAGTTCTTTGGCCACTGGAATCTGCTTATTATCAGTGGGAGTTGGGTTTCTCTATGCTGGAGCAGTATCTATGAAAAATGGAGTTGGTTTATTATCTCCTGGCGTTTGGATCTTTTGCAAAGACCTGGTTTGTAACCCTTCAGATTCTAACATAGCCGTCTTCCCCTTGCATGCCTTATATAGAAGAATGGTGATTCAGTTATAAAACATGCTACAGCAGATATGGAATAGGTACTGAAGAATAGAAAGGCATGACATATTGACATGTATTCACTCCATCCGGAATAAATGGATGGGTCTAGGTGTATTTCAGTTCTAGATACATCCAGTTTTATCCATTTCTGTGACATTTAATCCGGACGGAGGGAGTATGATGTAAGAGCTAGGGATACAACAGGACAACACAGTAAAAAAACACTGAAAAAACCCACTGCAGAACCAAAGTATTCAAACCCACTGATATGAGATAGTACACTCATGCAGCTCAGGATGCAAAACTACCAGGCAGTTTTCCTTGCAAAAATCAACATTGTGGCCTTTAATCATACATTTTGCTACAACTAAATTTAGATCAGATAAAGCTTGGATTCACACCGATTAACAAAATACATGCTTATGTAAAAATATAGTGATATACAACAGGTACTTACATCTACATTGGAGCACAGATAATTCCTGCAAGAATCTTTCCTCATAAGCGATACCATTGCAGAAAATCTTCTATCTGTTAAGCTTATTTTCTAAAAGAGAGATGGGTAAGAAACATGTAGAAAATATGATCAGCATGCTATAAAATTTCATGATGCAAGGATACGCACACGCTTCTTAGAATTGAGTTGACATATTTTTGCTGGACTGGAGCGGACTAGTTCTTTGGCCACTGGAATCTGCTTATTATCAGTAGGAGTTGGGTTTCTCTGTGCTGGAGCAGTATCTATAAAAACTGGAGTTGGTTTATTATCTCCTGGCGTTTGGATCTTTTGCAAAGGCCCTGTTTGTAACCCTTCAGATTCTAACATAGTCGTCTTCTCCTTGCATGCCTTGTATAGAAGAATGGTGCTTTAATTATAAAACATGCAGCAGCAGAGAGATGGAATAGGTACCGAAGAATAGAAAGGCATGGCATATTGACATGTATTCCCTCCATCTGAAAAAATGGATGGGTCTAGGCGTATTTCAGTTCTAGATACATCCTTTTTATCCATTTCGGCAACATGTAATCCGGACGGAGGAAGTATGGTGTAAGAGCTAGGGATACGACAGGACAACACAGCAAAAAAACACTAGTTGAATGTAAAACTGTATGCTAGCGGAATGTAAAACAGGAAGGCATGACATATTTACATGCATGATCAGCATGCTAAGCACATGGCATTGCAACAGAGTAGATACACTCCAGGACATTATATGCATGTTGTACCCATATCATAGGCCAAGTTAGAGCAAGGACCTTGTGGGGTGAAGAGGATTCATCATCTTTCTGCAAGTCTTCTGAAGAACTGCCTTTACATGTTCCATCATATTGGGTATCATTGACATCAAGTTTATTGGCCTTTACATTGCTCTATGAGGTTCTTGTGGATATATCAGTGTGTGCAATTATATCTGACATGCATGGAAGACAACTAGTAGTTAGATTTATGTAATGAGTGCCTTTAGGAGACGACATAAATAGTAGGACTGGGGTTAACTAGCAGCAACAGGTCTCATAAACTAAAGGGAGAACACAGATGAAAGCTACAGAATATGTATCATTTGTACTCGAGATTAACTAGATGGCACACAAAAGTATTAAAGAACAACATAGGAAATACTAGAAGTGGTATAATACTATAATCACCAGCCTGTGGGATAGCATTGGCTGATGGATGATAACTATGGAATAGTGTTACCCAAAGAACAAGTATCTTAGCTGAACTATGGAACAGTGTTAACTCCTGAACAAGACCCGTAAGAGATCAGCATGAATATACAGTGAAATGTGATGATCTATTTTCCATGCTTAGATGAATAACAAAGCCATAAATGTTGCACACAAGTAAGATGAGGGTACAACCTATCGGGCTCCCATCCATAGGAGTGAGCATCATGTGCTGACTTGTCGATGGCCCTGCAGTTGTTGTGGCTGTGCATGTCGGGCACGCGCATTCGATGCAGGGAACTGTTGAGTGGGGACTATAGCTCCCTTCTGGTGTATGCTTCCCTTGTTGGAGCAGCTGCGGTGAGTCGGAAGACGGTGTGTGTGAAGATGCAGATAACGCATAATGTTAAGAATGACATATCTCTTTGATCTGAAGAAACACACTAAGAGATCAACAGCAAGGTACGAGAGTGGTCACACGTCTGTTGACTGAAGACTAAATTGGGGTCACATGATTTTATTTTATTTTGGTACTGTCCGATCTACGCCGTATGGCTGGCCGTCTTGTGCCTCCCGGCTGACACTGTTCGGAATCTTCCCCGAAGAGCCAGTGACCAACGGCAGAGCAGCCTGCCTCCGCCGTCCATGGCCCCGGCCAAAACCCCGCTCCCCGCCCCACCGCACTGCCGTGGTTGCGCCGCCCTCGGGCCAATCCACAAAGACTCCCCGTCATCCAGATCCGGCGGCGGCAGTACCTTCAACCCACGCAACTCTAAAAGATAGCCATCTAAGCGCTGCTTCCGCGGCGAACTTGCGGCACTGCACCCTTACGTTAGACACCAGCCAACCGGCAGCCTAGGAGCTCCGCCGCCTCAAGGGGTGCTGCTTCCCATTGCAAATCGATTGGCCCAGAATAAAAATTCAGACAACTAACGCCTAAATAAAGTGATTTGAGATGAGGGTGTGACCTATCTGGCGGCATGGTGAAGTAGGCAGGTCCAGCTGCCGAGTCGGTGAGGCCGGCGCGGTTGAGGTGGCGACCGGCGGCAGGGAAAGAGCAATGTCGCGACGGTCGATGTCTACGCCGAAGCAGCGCCAGGACTCTGGACGGATCCAAAGTTGGAGCCGCTCCGACACCGTGAACAACGGCGGGGGTGAATCGGCTCCGGTACGGTTCACGCGGGCGTCGTCGAGGCAGCACCAGCAACACGGAGTAAGAGGCACATGGCCTAGTGCACGACGGCAAATGGACAACGTCTCCGGCATTAGGGAGGAGGGCGGCTATGAAATTGGTGCGGTGGGGGCGCCATGGAGGTGGGGCTGAGGTTTCGTGGCTCGGGAGAAGGGAGCTTCCCGGGGAGAAGGTGATTTGGCGCCCATGAGGTATGAATGGGTGCGGGCAGGGGGAATTGGGAGGGGAGTGGAACCATGTCTTACGGACGCATTTGTCTGAAATGTGAGGGGGAGTTACAGTTCTACCCTTGCCTATAGTCTTCTCGGCATGGGTCTGTGTACTGAGGGTCGGGGATAGTAGAGTAACTTTGCTTCTCCCCAAATAGTGGGAGGGAGCGATTTCGGGCGAGGAGGGCGTGTTTTGAACTATAGTGGGCGCGAGCGATTTCGGGCGAGGAGAGCGTGTTTTCAAATAGTGGGCGCGAGCTATTTCAGGCGAGGAGAGCGTGTTTTGCCGACCATGGTTTACGAATTATTCGGCACATGTCATTTCGGCCGAGGAGAAGGCGCACTTGGATGAAGTTACGAACCTACCCTCGATGTACAACGGGCCAATTGATGCGTGTCCCACATAGGACGGTAATTTCGCGTCTCCCATTTATTTGCTCGGGCGAATTCCACCGAGCAGAGAGGATGTTTAACGGTTCGTACAAATTTTGGGAGAACGAGCATCCACGTCTGCCTTACCAAGTCGATTCGGATCAAATTTTGAAATATTAGCTTGCCACTTCTTTTTTAGATGGAGAGATAATGCTCCAGAGTAATGTGTTTTTACATGCTCGTCGCTAGCGATTTACTATATGACAAATAGTTGACCCACTCAAAAACGCGAATCAAACCCAAAATGAAATATCTCGATTCAATGAAATAGCTCGTTCAGTAGGTCAAAATAGTGAACTAAATCCAAAATTGAACACCTCAATCGAGTAGCATGGTGTACAGTATTATAGTACTCCATGAACATGTTGAAAGTCAAATTAATGAACTTGTTTGATATACGCATATATCCGTTCATGTGTGGATTGCAGACAACATGTTCTCCAATTTAAATATTTGAATGCAAGTTTATATCGAAACATGGTTTATATCAGTCTTTGATGCATAAAACGCGACCTATCCCTCTCCCGGACTCATGTTCTCTCTCTCTCTCTGGCCGACAATCTTCAGTTCTATCGCACGCATCCGACACAAAAACCTTGTTGGTCCCTCTCCCTTTCTCTCCATCTCTCTCTCTTTGTGTGTGTGTGGGGGGGGGTCCTTTCTAGTTCGCATGCATATATACACCATCTATAGGTCTCTCTCGCACACTATGTATGATACTCTAGCTAGTCCAAGCTAGATATCTTGGGTGCACTGATCGTACGCACACAGATTCCTTGGCTCTTTGCCTGTAACTCTCTCACGCACCACTATGTCGTCTCAGCGCTCTTCCCCCCCTCTCTCAAACTCTCCATCCACCTGGGTCACACATGCACATGCATATCTCACTCGCACTCGATAGGCCCATTTAAAACTCTATCTCTCCCCCTCGTTCTCTCTCCATCTCACACGCGCACACACACAATCTCATGCCCAGCTAGCCAAGTATGATGGTCTCTCACTCAATTGTAGGCACACGCAGTCCCCCCTATATGTATATGACTAGCTAATCTTAGTCTCCATCACAAACATGTGCATGGTCTATCTCGATTTTCTCAGGGCATCTTTCTATCGCGCACGCACTCCCTCGATCTCGCACCCATATAGTCCCCTCACGATCTCGACTTGATCTCTCTATCACAAACACACCCTCTCTCCCTCCCCATGCCTCCATGCCATCCATGTGTCCCTCTCGACCTTTGTTACTTGTTGGCCACACCTCTATTGGACATGTGCTACAGGGGTGTCTCTCTCCGTTGCAAACAATAACACACTAGCTATCTTCGTGTATCTCCTCGCCTCGCTTTTCCATCTCGGAGATGCATGCGTGATATGTTCGCATAAGAAACGAAAAAACACTCTCTCTTTCTAATTTATCGTTTGTTGTCACTTTCTCTTTCACACGCATACTCTTTTTGCACACTTACTCATTCTCCTTCACACGCACTTGATCTGTCTCGACTGAGGCACTCTCCTCGGTCCATAGCATACAGATTTATTGAAAAGTCAAACATCACAAAGTTTGACCATGTACGTGGAGAAAAAGAATTACATCTAGTACGGCAAACATATACCATTAGATTCACCATGAGATGTAGTTTTGTACGATGTATCTTTGGTATTGTAGATATAAATAACATTTGCGTAAACCTAATCAAAGTTTCCAAAGTTTGACTTCTAAAAATTTTACATGCACTGCATTATCGAGTGGATGGAATATCTCTTTCCCCCTCTAAGCTATCTAACGCACCACTCAGCCATATCGGGGCTCCTCAATCTCTCTCAAACTTTATTGGTCAGTTTGGTTCGTGACCTGACCCTCATGCCTTGATGGCCGGTACTGCCTGGTGTGGACGTGAGATGTAAAATATTTCTGCTTGTCCAGGCTTGTGTGGTGCTGAAGCGTTTGGTTCATGCCTGGTGTCGGTGTCAAAACCGGCGGATCTCGGGTAGGGGGTCCCGAACTGTGCGTCTAGGCGGATGGTAACAGGAGACAAGGGACACGATGTTTTTACCCAGGTTCGGGCCCTCTTGATGGAGGTAAAACCCAATTCCTGCTTGATTAATATTGATGATATGGGTAGTACAAGAGTGGATCTACCACGAGATCAGAGAGGCTAAACCCTAGAAGCTAGCCTATGGTATGATTGTTGTTCGTCCTATGGACTAAAACCCTCCGGTTTATATAGACATCGGAGAGGGCTAGGGTTACACGGAGTCGGTTACAATGGAAGGAGATCTACATATCCGTATCGCCAAGCTTGCCTTCCACGCCAAGGAAAGTCCCATCCGGACACGGGATGAAGTCTTCAATCTTGTATCTTCATAGTCCAAGAGTCCGGCCAAAGGTTATAGTCCGGCTATCCGGACACCCCCTAATCCAGGACTCCCTCAATAGCCCCTGAACCAGGCTTCAATGACGACGAGTCTGGCGCGTATATTGTCTTCGGCATTGCAAGGCGGTTTCCTCCTCCGAATACATCATAGAAGATTTTGAACACAAGGATAGTGTCCGGCTATGCAAAATAAGTTCCACATACCACCGTAGAGAGAATAACATTTACACAAATCTAATCTGTTGACGTATTCTATAGCATGACATCACACCACAGCCAAGCCTTTATTCGAATCGTTTTTACTGTCCCACCTCAGCGCATTTTGCGAGGCGGTTTCCTTGGCACGTCTTGTCGAAGCATAGATCGTGTCCCCTTATCCCGGGATTCTCATCAATACGGGCATGGGTAACCCAACCGCGCCATTGATTACGGTGCTTGGGAGATAAGCGAGTTTTACCAGGCTGGTGGGGACGCATAGTTTCGTCCGCCCATATAAGGGGATAAGGATCCGCCTTTTCATCCACTCCTTCTTCCTCCTTTGCTCATCCATTTCCGCACACACGAGCTCCAGCGCCCAAGTCCGCATTCTCTTCCTCAACCTTCTCCAACCATGTCTGGAGCAGGAGGCAAGTGGATGGTCTCCTCCTTCACGGAGGGAGACGTCAAAAAGCTGAGGAGAGTCGGATACCTGCCCGACGACATCGCGCACCGGCTCCCAGATGAGGGGCAGCTCATCCCCACCCCCAGGCCCCATGAGAGGGTCGTTTCCTTATGCATTTCCTCCGTGGACTGGGTTTCCCCCTCCACGCATTCGTCCGGGGGCTCATGTTCTACTACGTCCTGGACTTCCATGATCTGGCCCCGAACTTCATCCTCAACATCTCGGCGTTTATCGTCGTGTGCGAGGCCTTCCTCTGCATCCAGCCCCACTTCGGCTTATGGCTGAAGACCTTCAATGTCAAGCCGAAGGTAGTGGGCGGCCGCCAGGCGGAGTGCGGAGGCGCCATGGT
This sequence comes from Aegilops umbellulata, assembly GCA_032464435.1. Lineage (NCBI taxonomy): Eukaryota > Viridiplantae > Streptophyta > Magnoliopsida > Poales > Poaceae > Aegilops > Aegilops umbellulata. The sequence continues at coordinate 350,381,137 of CP136056.1, forward strand.
GGGCAAGATGCCCAACGTCCTATGGCTCGAGGGCTCCTTCGTGGAGACCATAAAGGGGTGGCAATCGGGGTGGTTCTACATCACCGAGCCGCGTGACCCCAAATGGGTCGCAGCCCCCGAGTTCCGATCCGGAGCCCCCACGCGGATCACCTACTGGAAAGAGAAGGGCCTGCCATGGGGTAGTTTAGAAGAGCTAATCGGACTCCAAACATGCGTCCAAAACCTAGTGAGCAAGAAGCTCAAACTTGTCAATGTAGTCCAGGTCATGCTCATCCGCCAGATCCTCCCGTGCCAACAACGGGCTTTCAACTTGTGGGAGTTCGACCCGGCCCAGCACCAAACTCTGAGCAGGCTCTTCGACACAACATATGAAGATGCCTGGAAGGTGCTATTCAAGGGCGCCGAGGCTCCCGCATCCGCCACCGAGGATCGCGGATTCGGCTCGCAGCGTCAAGCCAGCGCGGTAAGCTGTTTTACCTCTTACCGGATATTTATCTTTCATAGTTTGACTCTATGCGGGATCTAAGCCCCCATGCCTTTGACAGGACTGGCAGAGGACGGCTGGACAAATCAACTGTCCGGCTCCTTTGCCCGAAGACCCAGCAGACACCCACTTAGTAGGGCTGCTGGTTCCGGCACCTTATGTGGTGCCGGAGAAGAAGGCCAAGAAGAAGTCCACGGGAACCCGGAAGAGTTCCCGACGCCGGGTGGAGTCGGACTCACCGTCTGATGACTCCAAGGCACACTCCTCCCGCGAGGACGAGGAGGATGAAAGAGAGGTTTCTTCCCCGGCAGGGGGAGAAAAGAAAAGGAAGGCCGCCCCAACTGGGGAGGCCAGTGGGTCCAAGAAAGGAAGGACCCTTCCTCCGAACTGCTCCACCAACGCCGCCGACGACGAAGAGGAGTGGCCGCTCAGGGCCAAGCCCCTAGCGAAGTCGTAAGTATCCGGACACCAGAGTGACTCATAGTGTTCCTTTATTGCACAGCTTCCTCCTGACGCCGAATATAATTATGCAGACCGCCCCAAGCCCAGCTTGACATGTCGTCGAGCGGTTCCCTGGATTCGTCGGATGTGAACAGTATTTCACTTCCGACCGCTACCTCCCCTCGCCCTACGGACGACACCGAGGTGTTGTCCCAAAAGGTTCCAAGCCAGGGGGAGGTGGTCCTGGAGGCGCCGCAAGGCGACCTCCCGGACTCCAGGCGCAAAGGGGACAAGACCCCCAAGGGCTCCAAGTCCGGCCCTGGGCCGGACACCGCACGGGAACCTTCAATGGTTCTGGAGTCCGGCAGGCGACCCCCTAATAAGAAGGGAAAGCCTACGACGCCGGTGACATCCGTCCAACTGGAGGCACCGGATAATTTGCTGGAGGTGCTTAACGGTGCCTCCATCGACGAGGAGCACCACACTATTATGAGTGCGGTGATCCAGAAGGTTCAGTCCGCCAAGAGCGGGCTGACTGAAGCCTGTGCCAGCCTGCTAACAGGCTTTGAGGTATGTAAAAAATATGTGAAACATTACCGCATAGACAGTAGCCCCTGATGCTTTGTTTGGCGTTCAGAAAGAAAAGCCGAATAGAGGATCTAATAATATTTGTAGGAGTCTAACATAATTAAGTCAATATGCGTATGCAGGCTTCGCTGCTGGCCTCTGCCGCACTGACTGCGGAGCTGGATGCGCTGAAGCAGAGCCTCGAGCGGTCCGAGCAAGAGCTCGGCCTTGCCAAGAAGAAGCTCGAGGAAAAAGAAGGTAAGTAATACCTTGTGTTTTATATTTAAAAAGATGTAGTTGCAAAAAATGACAGGATCGCTATTGACGTGCTAGGGGCCACGACCGAGGTGGCAACCCTGAAGCAAGCGCTGTCCGAGGCCGAAAAGAAGGCGGCCACGGAGCGCACCGAGCGGGAGAAACATGAGGCGCGGGTTGGCGAGGTGCAGCAAGAGCTCCAGGCTCTCGTGAAAAAACACGAGAGTTTGGAGCTTGACTCAAAGACACGAGAGTCTGAGCTCACGACGGCCCTCGAAAGTGCCAAGTCTGCCAAGGCCGAAGCCCAAAAGGCCCTCCAGGAAGTTGAGGTGATGAAGAAGATAGCGGCGGGTAAGGCATTCTTTATGCAAAGCAAGCACGTGAAAGTGAATTACTTGTTACTTACCCGAGTTCGGAGCTCTCCAGGAGCATTCGCAGATTTGCCCCGTAGCATGTCAGATGCCGCCGCCTTCTATCGGGCCGAAGAGGGGAGCTCGACGGAGAAGGTGTTCTGGTCTCAGTATGCTGAGGCCGGACACCCGGTGCCCTTGAGCGACCAGCTGAAGCAACTGGTCGAGCTCCATAAGGTGGCCGAACAGGCCATGAAGGGCCTCATAGTTCGGCTGTGGCCTGGAGAGGCCCTGCCTAGGAGCTACTTTGGGCTGGTGAGGCAGCTAGTGGATGCTTGTTCGTGGCTTGAAGTTATCAAGCGCTCCGCCTGCATCGAGGGCGCCCGTAGGGCGCTTGCCCGTGCTAAAGTGCACTGGGGTAAGATGGATGCGGAGAAGCTGGTGAAGGACGGGCCACCGCAGGGCAAGGAGCATTGCCACCCCGAGATGTACCATGAGGGTGTCCTGAAGGGTGCCCGCCTTGTGGCGGATGAATGTTCCAGGGATGTAATATTTGAGTAGACTTGTTCGTTTTATACTGTGCGCTGAAAACTTGTGCATATGCGCCATGCAATGCTTGTTTTAATTTAAAATATTATCTTCTATGCGGCCGTTTATAAAATCTAAGAGATTGCGAGTCGTCGGCTTCTGCCCCCATGCCACGAGTGCTGGGGTGTTCGGGATAAACCTGAGCACTCTTTTTCCCATTCTTGGGTCCTTCGAGGGAGGTGCTCAGCACAACGAACAAGGCAATCGGACTATAATGCGTTATCACTCTCACTTAGCGAGACAATTCTATAATTTTAAATTTCGGCGAAGCCCCTAGTGTTCGGAAGACCGAGTTTGGGGCGCTATACACGCCTAGGCCGGACAAAGCCGACTCCTCGCTCTAAGCGGCATAAGTCTTTAGGGACTCGAAACCTCTCGAATAGCGACCAGCTCTCGCCCTATCATGACAGTTAGTTTTAGCTTTCTCTACTAAGGTGCTTAGCCCAGCTCAATCGGGGCACAATCGCAGTAGTTCTCCCAGCGCTACCTTAGCCGATATAGCGGAACGTAAGGTACCAAAACATGGGAGCCGGGCAAACCCAACTATTGACCAAAGACATGATTCGGAGCTGATGCATATAATGCAATAAGTTCGGAGGGCCGCACTTGTGAAAGTGTTCGGACTTCTCACACCGTATTATGGGGTGCCTGAGCCCCTGGCGTATGGACCGTACCAAAGTGTACGGGTGCTAAATGTCATAACTGAACATATATATGGAAAAAGAAATGAATAGAGAATGCAATTAGAAGCTGAAGCTAAGCATTGTTTATTCGAAAAGGCTGCGGTAAAAGCAGAACGATACAAATAGTGCGGTAAGCAAGAGATGGGACTATTTGACATGTACCCCTCCAGGGGAGAGCTCTGAGACGGTATGTAATATGGGTATTTTGCTCGTTATAGAGACCACCTGGGATTTCGACGTAGCTTTCTGCCTCCTTGGTTGTTGCATCGTGTGTTCGGCGATTGTACTGCCGGACAGGCCTTCCAAAGAGTGGAGTCCTGAAAGTAGGAAAAATGACAAAATCGGGAGCCCCTAGTGCGGTTGAGCCGCATTTTTGGGCGTGCCATGGCCGTGCCCCTCCCCCTGTGCCCATGGTATTTTCAGAGTGTAGTTATGTACGCGTAGTACTGATTTTGCAGTTTCACGAGGGCTGGGGTTGGGGCCGCATTGCTACGCTTGCTCGGAACGTGCCAGGCGGTCTTGTTGTAGGTTACTCTGGGCGCGCTTGACAGTGTTCGGACGTTTAATAGCCGGATTGGAGAATTGCCTTGAGAGGCTGCTTTATACTTCCGCTGCGAGGGCCGCCATATGCTCCTCCGTTCAGAGAGAGCGTTCGGTGTTTCCATTAACCGTAATGACTCCTCGAGGGCCTGGCATCTTGAGCTTGAGGTATGCGTACTGCGGCACCGCATTGAACTTTGCAAATGCGGTTCGTCCGAGCAGTGCGTGATAGCCACTGCGGAACGGGACTATGTCGAAGATTAACTCCTCGCTTCGGAAATTATCCGGGGATCCGAAGACCACTTCAGGTGTAACTGAGCCTGTACAGTTGGCCTCTACACTTGGTATGACACCTTTAAAGGTCGTTTTTGTGGGTTTAATCCTTGAGGGATCTATGCCCATTTTCTGCACTGTATCCTGATAAAGCAGGTTCAGGCTGTTGCCACCGTCCATAAGGACTCTAGTGAGGTGAAATCCGTCAATGATTGGGTCTAGAACCAATGCGGCAAATCCGCCATGGCGGATGCTAGTGGGGTGGTCCCTTCGATCAAAAGTGATCGGGCAGGAGGACCATGGGTTGAACTTTGGGGCGACTGGCTCCAACGCGTATACGTCCCTAAGCGCACGCTTCCGCTCCATTTTAGGGATGTGGGTTGTGTATATCATGTTCACCGTCCGCACTTGTGGGGGGAAGCCCTTCTGTCCACTATTGTTTGGCGGCCTGGGCTCCTCATCGTCGTCGCTATGTAGCCCCTTATCTCTGTTTTCGGCATTTAACTTGCCGGCCTGCTTGAACACCCAACAATCCCTGTTGGTGTGATTGGCTGGTTTTTTGGGGGTGCCATGTATCTGGCATGAGCGATCGAGTATACGGTCCAAACTGGACGGGCCCAGAGTATTTCTTTTGAATGGCTTTTTCTACTGACCGGGTTTGGAGCCTCTAAATCTGGCATTAACTGTCGTATCTTCAGCACTTTCGCTCTTAATGCGGCGCTTGTGCTTGTTGCAACGCGACCTGCCATTGTTGTCCTTGGTATCCGAATTACCAGGGCTCTTGGTCATGTTATTGCTCCGAGCCAGCCAGCTGTCTTCTCCCGCGCAAAAGCGGGTCATGAGTGTCGTAAGGGCTGCCATAGATTTTGGCTTTTCTTGTCCAAGGTGCCGGGCAAGCCACTCGTCACGGATGTTATGCTTGAAGGCTGCTAGGGCCTCTGCGTCCGGACAGTCGACAATTTGATTTTTCTTGGTTAGGAACCGTTTCCAGAATTGTCTGGCCGATTCTTCTGGCTACTGAATTATGTGGCTCGGGTCATCGGCGTCTAGTGGTCGCACATAGGTGCCCTGGAAATTGTCGAGGAATGCGGCTTCCAGGTCCTCCCAACAACCAATTGATTCTACTGGCAGGTTGTTAAGCGAATGTCGAGATGGTCCTTTAAGCTTGAGTGGGAGGTATTTGATGGTGTGTAGATCATCGCCACGGACCATGTGGATATGAAGGAGATAGTCCTCGATCCATACTGCAGGATTTGTTGTGCCATCGTATGATTCGATGTTTACGGGTTTGAAACCCTCTGGGATTTGATGATCCATTACTTTATCTGTGAAGCATAGTGGGTGTGCGGCACCTCTGTACTGGGCTATGTCACGACGTAGCTCAAATGAGCTTTGTCTACTGTGTTCGGCCTGGCCAGATTTACTATATCCGGCGTAACGGTTATCGTCTCGTGTTGTGGGGTGCCCACGCGATCCGTAGATCGATCTTGTTTGCCTTGCCTTGTCCTCCAACATATCCCGCTGGTCTAGCGCATTTCCCCGTGCCTTGGTATTTTTTGTGCGACGCCGGGGTGCGGCTTGGGTGGAGGGCCTGGAGGCCTCTCTGTCGCGGCCGTGAGGTGGCCGGTCAGCCGCATCATGCGCTGGTGATGTAGGTTTAAGTGCTTCCTCCTCTAATCGGGGGTAGCAACCTATGCTTTGGGTAGCTCTTGGAGGGGCGTTCGAGTTTGTACTCTTTGGCCGCAAGGACTTCAGTCCATCTGTCGACTAGCAAGTCTTGATCAGCTCTAAGCTGTTGCTGTTTTTTCTTAAGGCTACTCGCCGTGGCCATAAGCCTGCGCTTAAAGCGCTCTTGTTTGACGGGATCCTCAGGCACGGCAAATTCGTCGTCGCTAAGGCTTGCCTCGTCTTCGGAGGGAGGCATGTAATTATCATCCTCTTCCTCTCTGTCTGCCGCTCTCTCAGGGGGGCTGGCTTCTCCGTCCTCCTGCGCTGAATCTTGCTGGAGGGAGTTATCTTCGGCACTGTCCGGGGTGTTATTATATCCCGTGCCGGTATCACCGTTTTTGCTTTGGCGGGACTTAGAGAAGCGCCGCTGACGCCGGCGCTTGGGTTGCTTCTTGGAGGGGTCATCCCCCGTTGTTCCGTCGCCATTGCCTTCTTTGGGTGTATCCACCATATATATGTCATATGACGAGGTGGCTTTCCAGTGCCCTATAGGCGCTGGTTCCTGTTCGTCTCCTACATCGTCGTCCATACCGTCGATGTCTTCGGAGTCGAAATCTAGCATGTTGGTTAAATCATCGATAGTGGCTACGAAGTGGGTGGTGGGTGGCCGTCGAATTTCTGCGCTGTCCGCATCCCAATCCTGCTGGTCATAATCCGGCCAGGACTCTCCTGACAAGGAGAGAGACCTTAGTGAATTCAGAATGTCGCCGAAGGGCGAGTGCTGAAAGATATCCGCGGCGGTGAATTCCATGATCGGTGGCCAATCGGATTCGATTGGTAGGGGCGCGGAGGATTCGGAGCCCGGAGAAGAGTCCGGCACCTTGGAGTCACGGGCTTCGCACAGGATAAGGCTGGTGTTCGGCTCGATCGTCGTTGAGACTGCAGCCTCCGCGGCGGGGTCTATCCACCCGTCCTTGGTTGGTGCAGTTGGCTCCGAGCTAAGGGTCGGAGCTGATGCGGGCGCGGCCTCCAGGGCACTATTCGGTGGCAGAGCTAAATCATACCCCTCGTGACAGTGCGGCGCGCCCGGCTGTGGCTCGAACCCGTCGAAGATCAAGTCTCCGCGGATGTCAGCCGTGTAATTTAAGCTTCCAAATCTGACCTGATGGCCAGGGGCGTAGCTTTCAATCTGCTCCAGATGGCCAAGCGAATTAGCCTGCAGTGCAAAGCCGCCGAATACGAAGATCTGTCCGGGGAGAGAAGTCTCACCCTGGACCGCATCGTTGTTGATGATCGGAGGAGCCATCGGGCCTAAAGAAGACGACACAGAGGAACTCTCAATGAAAGCACCAATGTGTGACACTCCAAAAAAATTTATTTGGTTTTTAGGAAAAACCTTGCGGTTCTTTCTTTTGTCAAAGGAGGCCATTTAAATTTTTCAGAAAACCATCCTCTTAAGATTTCCTTTTCTTTGGCAAGGATTGTTATTTCTGTTTCATCTTCAAACTATGGTGTTTGATCTTTTTAAAACTTATTCTCTGATGGCTCCTTTCTCAAAAATATATTTCTGGAAATTTATTATTTTCTTTTGAAAATAAACTCTATGAAAATTTGGGATTTTCAAATCTTGAAAACCACCCATGATTGCTTAATTTTGCCCATGTGGTAAAACCCTTACAAAACCTCCCCTCCCCCTTGAATCCATCTAAGTTCTCTATCCCAACAAGTCCAAACAAGTTTTGGATTTTATTTCAATTATTTTTATATCTCAAATCATTTCTGTCAACTATTTGGAGCCTGAGTGATTTTCAAAGCAAGTACCCTACTGCATTTGAATTTTTACCTCAAACCAACTCCTCTGGATTTTCCTTAGCATCCACAACTCAGAACCATCTTGATCCACTCTTCCTCTTTTCAAAATTTTCAAAATTCAGCCTCTGCAAGTTTGGACCAGATTTGCCAAATTTGGTGAAATTCATATCTCCTCTTCTCCAAAAATTGTACCAAAATTCAGGCAGCCTACTGGAGCAATGAGAAGCCACTCCACCAAAAATCAGCTCAAGGAAAAATCCCTACATGCCTAGATCATTCTGTCAAACACCTTGCATGCACTGTTTCTGTTCATCTTCAGTTAAGTTCGGAGTTTCAGTGTCGATCTTCGTCAGAAATTAAGTCACATGACCACAGTGCCCTTGGCACGTTGCTCGCAGCCTAGCCTGCTTGTCCGGAGCTCCACACGCGCGCTTGGCACCTTCCTGGCGTTGGTGGCGCCCTGGGCCGCCTGCGCCGGCGTGTCTTGCGGCGGCCGAACCACCGTAGCGGCCGACAGGGAGCAGAACGGCGGCATAACGCCGTTCAGCGCCGCCCAAACCCCCTGGTGGCACCGTGTGGCCACCTCCTTGCTAGCGCATGCATGCAGCACCGCTGCCATGGCGCGGCACGCACAGAGCATGCTCCCTGCCGCCGACGGGCCCACGCCGCCCCGTTTCGTCGAGCTCCCCCTAAGCAACCAAATCCCGACGCAGTTAACACCTAAACGGAACTAGGGAACACCCACGACGACGCTCATCCTCTGAACCCTCCCGTGCAACCACTGCGCCACCGTAATCACCTCGCCGGGAAACCCCGTTCTCGGCAACCGCTTCGGGGCGGCTATATATAGCACCCCCGATCCTGCTCTCACCCCCGCACGACTCCACCACCTCACTAGACCCTGCCTGGCCACTTGAGGAGCCTCAAGGAGCTCTTCTTCCTCGACTCCGGCCACCTCCGCCCGCCTCTGGCTCCGGCAACGTTCTCTTCAGTGAGGCCGTCCCCGGCGCCCAAACTCCATAAATCACCTCCTCTAGCTACTAGAAGCCTGACCCCCACCGCAATTTGATGCTTGCAGCCCTCTCCGGCGAGCTCCATCCACACCCGAACCGCCGTCCGCCGGAGCAGGAGCCACTGTCGACGTGGTGCTCACCGGCGACCACCACCACCACCACCCGACGCGGAACGGCGACCTGAGCACGGAGGTACCCTCCGATCCCCCTGCTTCGCCGTGGATCGCCGCCGGCGATCGCCGCGGCCCTCTGGCGCCAAGTCTCTGCCTCAGTTTTCAAACCTGACGGGTGGGTCCACCCCGTCAGCGTTATAATCTTTTTGAACCGTTTTTCTGAAAACGCCTTCGGGCAAAATACGCTTTCTCCACTGAGCTGGCGCATTTCAGACTGAAACCTTTTCTGTTTTTATAAATAAAACCCTGGAAAGTTTCTGTTTCATTACCGATGGGTCCCTGGACAAAAACCTTTATAACTTTTAAACAGAAGCTTATTTTTTATTGATTCTTTTTCTGTCCTCTTTGGAATTTTGTCTAGTTTTTTATCAGATTTATTTGAAAAATATTTGGAATAATTTTTGTGCACCTCTCGGTATTTACGTTAGCGCGTGTGTTTTCTTTATACCGTAGATACCGACGGAGGTGACGGGACTGCGAACTTCACCGAACTAGACTCCGACTACTCTGAACCAGGCAAGCATGTTGAGACTTTTGATATGATGAGTGTTTTGGCATGTTTGCATTTAGCTAGCTTCATGGCATGTTGGTGAGCATACCGATGAACGTAAATTTTCATGCAAAGTTGATGCAAGTGAGTTCGATGATCCCTACGTTGCTGCATGAGGATGTCCATGGCCATGTGTTGGCATGAGGATGGGTAAGATGGCAGTGTTGTAGCATGCCAGTCTTATTCCATACTGTTTGACTTCCGTGTCAGCCCGTACCGGTTCGATTCCCATACATTTCCCTTTCCGTACTACCACAAGTTTTCTGCAAGGGATATGGCTTAGTAGGTTGCAAACCGCTTACCAGGTACACACCAAAAGGAGAGGCCGGGATGATGGTTCCATGGCCCTGGATTAAAGCCAGTCATCCGGTCAGGGGGCATGGGTGTTTCCGATTGGGACCTAGAGGGGGGCACCCCTTAGAGCGCTCGAAAATAAATTTGATCCCATGCTATTCGAGATTGTGATCTCCCCGTCTCAAAAGTTTTTCTTGGACGATGTCTAGGGTGATTCCTGCCATTGAGAGGTTTGATGGGTGTGTACTGGTTAGCTGTGTTTTCTTCCGAAATACCGTAAACGGAACTAGTCCTTCGTGACTTTGGAAATCCGTTAACTGTGGTTATTTTAGTACAAACTTTGCAGAGTCAAAATCTTCAAATCATCTTATCTATGTCCAAGTTCTGTGTTAGCTTATTCTGAAAAAATGCCAGTTTTGGTGACAAATACCCCGGTGAATCGCATGAGTGCTAAGTCCGGTTAAACGTTTATTCTTGTGGATGGACTAACCCGTTTATTATCATAAGTTGATTATCATGAGTATTATTTTTCCTTATGAACTCAAGCCCTTTATGTGGTGTTGCTTAGACGCCCGACTGTGGCATTTCCTTTAAAGCCCTTAATGTGGTGTCGCTTAGACGCCCGACTGTGGCATTTCTTTTTAAGCCCTTTATGTGGTGTCGCTTAGACGCCCGACTGTGGCATTTCTTTTAAAGCCCTTTATGTGGTGTCGGTTAGACGCCCGACTGTGGCATTTCTTTTTAAGCCCTTTATGTGGTGTCGCTTAGACGCCCGACTGCGGCATTTCTTTTCAAGCCCTTTATGTGGTGTCGCCTAGACGCCCGACTGTGGCACTTTCTTTTTAAGCCCTTTATGTGGTGTCTCTCAGACGCCCGACTGTGGCATGATCTTTATTTTTATTGTTCACCTTTCGAGGCGTCGCTTCAGACACCTGATCGGTTCCTTTTTGTTTTGTTGGGATTTCAGGCGGACTACCGTCGTTTCCCTTTACGTACTGCATTTACTAGATTTTTGATTGTGCATTGGTGAATTAAATTTGACGCATTCATGCATGCATTTATTATATCTTACATCCGAACTGTCTTGCGAGTACTTTCCAAGTACTCACTGGCTTGTTGATTTGGCCAGATGCTGACGAAGGCGATCTCATGGATGAAGAATTTGATAGCGAGTCCGACGCCTAGAGGAATCCCAGTCAGTCTCGTGCGATCCTGGATTTGGCCATTGTATTAGAACCGCTTCGGCAACCCGAATAAATTCATCGAGCCTCACCTCGACGCTCGATGAGATGCTAGTTTGAGAGTCATGTTACCCACTCCCCACTATGACTTCTCCACCATCGTTTTATCCTCGAGTCAGTAGTATGCCACCACACCATTGTGATATATCCGCCTTTATGTAAAATTATTGGCGCGCTTGTAATAATTTGTTGAGCACCCTCACCTCAACCCTGTAATATATCTTATGCTACTGGCTTATTGTATCAAGTATTTGTCTACCAGTGAGGAGGTTTTCTCTCAAACTGGACCCAAAAGATTGGTTTCTCAATAAATATTTTTATTGGAAAACCGGTCGTGACAAGCTTGGTACCAGAGCCAGGCTGACTGTAGGAAGCCACTAGGTGTGATCGCTAATCGGTTATTAGCATGTTAGAGCCAATTTATATTTTTGCAATGGTAGTCATTTTTTCTGATAGTCAGCATATATTTATGATCTGACTATTCAGAAATTTTGCCTACTTTTGTAGATGGCCGACAACAGCTGCGAGTCTCAGACCTTCGCCAACGTGCCCGATGGGTTCGTCAAGCTTCTCTCCTTCATCGTTAAGGTCGCGATGGGGCCATCTATGCGCCCAGCTGTCACCCTCTGCCAGCACAGAGTCAGCGACAGTCTGACCATGCACCAGGCCTCGGTGCAGTTCAAGGGAGGGCGTGGTGAGTTACGCCGCTTCCGGTTCGTGGGAAGAGCCATGCCTACGGAGAGGCACGCTATTCAGATGGCGGCCCGCGAGGCGATAGCTCGTCTCAGGGATGTCCTCCCCATTATGAAGACTCGTCGTTACCGCTATCTTCCATGCCATGTGCCCTACACCTGTCACTACGCATTCTCCTGCCCCAGAGGAGAACGAGATGAGGCTTTTGAGATGCTTATTGAGTATCTTCGAGCCCTGGAGGCAGCCTTCGACAACTTGGTGGACGACTTCGTGGCCGCCTGCATGGATTCTGTCCATGGCTATGCTGCCAACAGGAGGGAGCTCCTGCCCGCCGCACCACCTCTGACGTTTGTCTCGTCCTCAGCATCTTATGCACCGACTCGTCGCCTGCCTTCTACCGAAGAGTTCAACCGAGCCATTGCGCCCACTCCAGCGCGCACTCCACCACCCTTCACACCCACTCCCGTCCGTGTGATTCCGCCCCTGGCACCCGCTCCTTCCACTCGGCGCAGCGCTACTCGTATGGAGCCTATTAGCGAGGAGGAAGTTGAGTCCCCAGCCTCGCTACGCCTCACCCTTGGCAGGGCCAAGGATATCATCAACATCTCCGACTAAGTACGCTTAGCCGTCATGGGATGTACCGCCATGTAAGATGTGGGAAGTAGCCTGTTTGCACATCATGTAGGAAGTGGAGAAGTGCACTAGCCTAAATAACATGTCAGGATTATGTACGCATGTCCTGAGTGATGTATTGTATAATTATCGCCCGCGTGTAAGATACGTAATGAGCAGTCCTTCTCCGTGCGCAACTCGATTTGTTTTCTTAAGCGATCTTGGCTATTTAATTTGTTTGCCAGCCTTGTGCATTTATGGGATTGTTTTTGCGCCCGTTTTCGCTTTTCTTATGGGTTTTACAAAATATATCCCCAGTGTGAAAAATGTCCCGTCCTTGGACTCGCTCCATGCCTGCTCCGCCAGAGGAAAATTATGGCACTCAACCAGGCAACAATTCCACGCAAGGGTACTCAAGTCAAAATTATGACAATCAACCAGGCAACAATTTCACGCAAAGGCAGTCAAATCAACAGGACAGTGAAACGGCAGTTTCCCAAATGTGCCGCCTTTATGAACAGAGTCAGCAACAACATCGGGAAATGATGAACCAAGTCATCAACATGGGAAATCACCATGGGCAGTATCAACAGCAGTCCAAGTTATCTAAGCTACAGAAGACACGTCCCAAGACATTTTCTCACACTGACAAGCCGCTTGAGGCCGAAGACTGGCTTCGAGATATGGAGAGGAAATTAATTATTGCAAAATGTTCAGACCACGAAAAAGTACTGTATGCTCCACATTACCTCACTGGAGCAGCCGCATCGTGGTGGGACAATTTCCTGCACATGCATCCCAACGAAAATGATATAACCTGGGATGATTTCAAGGAAGGCTTCCGTGGTGAACACATTCCTAAGAGTATTATGAAAATCAAGAAGAGAGAGTTCGATGACCTCAAACAAAGGAACATGACAGTGTCAGATTATAACGGACAGTTTACTCTATTGTCTCGCTACGCCAATGAAGAGCGTATGACTGAAAGCAATAAAGTGGAGAAATTCCTTGACGGTCTGGCGCCCGCGCTTAAATGCCAACTGGTCGTGCACACTTTTCCAGATTTTAAAACACTGGTGGACAAAGCCATTACTCTGGAAAATGAGAGACGCAGCTTGGAAGATATCCGCAAGCGAAAAAGGCACCAGACTAATCAAGCTCGCAATCACCGAAGCAAGACAGACTTTCAAAAAGGTGGGACGCACAAATCCTCATCCAACGTCTCACGCCCAATCAAGAATTTCCATGCAAGGGACAAGGAGTTCACATATCGCCCCGGCGTTACTTGTTACGCCTGTGGAGAGGAAGGACACTATGCCAAGCAGTGTCCCAAGCCTAGAAACTCAGCCCCAAAGCCGAACAACGGCAGCAATAATTCAGCGCCCAAGCGAAACAATTTCAATCCCAACAACTACCACAGGAAGGGTCATCTGAACCACGTAACCAAAGAGGAGGCACAAAATGCTCTGGATATCATACTCGGTACGTTTCCTGTCAACACAATACATGCAATGGTTCTGTTTGATTCTGGAGCTTCTCACTCTTTCATTTCGAAAAGTTTTGCTTTGCAAAATAATTTTTCGATGCTTCCTTTGGAGAAATCCATGATCATCAAGTCCCCTGGGATTCAGCAAGTTACTCAGAGTTACTGTCAGGATATGACTATTGAGTTCGAAGGATTGAAGTTTCACGCAAATCTTATCGTGTTGGAAAATAAAGGACTGGATGTCATCCTCGGGATGGACTGGCTAACCACCAACAAAGGTTTTATTGACTGTTTCAAACGGACCGTAATCCTCACGCATCACTACGGGAAGACAATAAGGGTATCCGCCAAGGAAAGAAAAATACCCCGGCAACCGAGATTGAATAAGGTGGATGTTTCTGAGCTAAACAAGGTTCCAGTAGTGTGTGAACTTCCAGACGTGTTCCCCGAAGAACTACCAGGCATGCCACCACACCGAGAGATAGAATTCAGCATTGAGCTCGCACCAGGAACCACCCCCATATACAAGAAATCATACCGAATGGCACCATTCGAGTTGGTTGAGTTGAAGAAACAAATAAAGGAATTGCTGGACAAAGGGTATATTCGAGCCAGCTCCTCACCTTGGGGATCACCAATTTTATTTGCCAAAAAGAAAGACGGAACACTGAGATTGTGTATTGACTATTATGCACTTAATATGGTCACGATCAAGAACAAATACCCAATGCCAAGGATAAATGATTTGTTTGATTGGCTCGCTCAGGCCAAGGTATTCTCAAAAATTGACTTAAGGTCAGGATACCATCAATTGAAGGTGCGAACAGAAGATATCCCCAAGACAGCCTTCACCTCCAGATATGGACTGTATGAGTTCACAGTAATGCCATTTGGATTAACAAACGCCCCTGCATATTTTGTTCACCTCATGAAGAAAGTATTTATGAAGTTTATGGACAAGTTTGTTGTGGTGTTCATCGACGATATCCTGGTATACTCCAAAACACCGGAAGAGCACGCGGAACATCTCAGAATTGTGCTAGGAGAACTCAGGAAACACCAATTGTACGCCAATTTCAGCAAGTGCGAATTTTGGCTGAGACAAGTAAGCTTTCTAGGCCACGTGCTGACCCAAGACGGTATTGCAGTGGACCCAGAAAAAGTCAAGGCCGTACTTGGCTGGAAGTCACCAGCCAGCGTAACGGACATACGAAGTTTCTTGGGAATGGCAGGATATTACCGCAGATTCATTGAAGAATTCTCCACCATAGCCAAGCCTATGACGCAGTTACTCAAGAAAGACAAGAAGTTTGAATGGACAGAAGCCTGCGAGAAAAGTTTCCAAGAGCTAAAGCGGAAGTTAACAACAGCACCAGTATTAGTCGTGCCAGACATACACAAGAATTTTGAAGTGTATTGTGACGCGTCCAGAAAGGGTCTCGGATGCGTGTTGATGCAAGAAGGCAAGGTTGTCGCATACGCTTCAAGACAACTTCGCAAGCATGAGGAAAATTATCCCACTCATGACTTAGAAATGGCATCCGTCATTCACGCACTGAAGGAATGGAGGCATTTCTTACTTGGAAATCGATGTGAAATATATACGGACCATAAGAGTCTCAAATATATTTTCACACAGCCAGAATTAAACCTACGTCAACGACGCTGGTTGGAATTGGTAAAAGATTATGATGTTGGTATCCATTACCATCCAGGAAAGGCAAATGTTGTGGCCGATGCTCTTAGTCGGAACCCCAGCTCCGATGAAGACAGTCTGCAAAGCTTGAGGCCCGAATTCCAACAAGAATTTGCCAAACTCAACTTGTTAATGGTGGCAGAAGGCACCATTACAAACTTGGAGATACAACCTGATCTCGTGGAGAAAATTAAAAAGGCTCAACCTGGTCACCCCAGCATCAAAGGCATCAAAAGAAAGGTGAGTATGGGCAAGGTCTCAGAATTCGTCATAGACGATGGAGGGATATTGTGGTACGGAGGAAGACTCCGCGTACCAAACAGCAGATTTTAGCTGAAGCCCACACCGCCCCATACTCGATCCACCCTGGAGGAACCAAGATGTATAAGGATATTCAGGAAAGATTTTGGTGGCACAGTATGAAGAGGGACATAGCCACCTTCATTGCATGTTGCGACTCATGTCAACGCATAAAAGCTAAGCATCAGAGACCAGCCGGACTGCTACAACCGAACAAAATACCTGAGTGGAAATGGGATGAAATAGGGATGGATTTCATTGTCAGACTACCTCGATCACTACATGGGAATGATGCCATATGGGTCATCACCGACAGGTTAACCAAAGTGGCACATTTTATTCCAGTCAAAACAACCCACACCACTCAAAGACTTGCCAGGATTTATCTCTCCCGCATAGTATGTCTGCACGGTGTTCCGAAGACGATAACATCCGACAGAGGCACTCAGTTCGTCTCAAGATTTTGGGATCATCTACAATAGGCTCTGGGAACTCAACTAGCCTTCAGTACGGCTTACCACCCCCAGACTGATGGACAGACAGAACGCGTAAACCAGATTTTAGAGGACATGCTGAGGGCATGTGTCCTCACATATGGAACCAGTTGGGAAGAAAGCCTGCCATGCGCCGAGTTCGCGTACAACAACAGTTACCAGGCCAGCCTGCAAATGGCACCGTTTGAAGCTTTGTACAGATGAAGATGTCGTACCCCGTTAAATTGGTCAAAAACCGGAGACAGCCGCATCTTCGGCCCAGACATGCTCAGAGAAGCCGAGGAAAAAGTCAAGCTAATCAGAGATCAACTCAAGACCTCTCAAAGCCGACAGAAGAGTTATTACGATCAAAAACATCGTGGGGTCATTTTCGAACCCGGTGAGTTCGTGTACCTAAGAGTATCCCCTATGAGGGGATTGTAACGATTCAGGATTAAAGGAAAACTAGCACAAAGATTCATCGGACCATTCTGTATAACGGCACGGAGAGGCACGGTAGCCTACCAGCTAGACTTACCCGAGGAATTATCCGATGTCCACAACGTATTCCACGTTTCGCAGTTAAGGAAGTGCATAAGCAACCCGGAGAAACAAGTATCCCATGAGAGCATTGACGTGCAGCCAGACCTCACCTATCGGGAACATCCCGTGAGAATATTAGAGGTGTCTGAAAGGAGGACTCGACAGAAAACCATCAAGTTTTTCAAAGTTCAGTGGAGCAACCACACCGAAAGTTTAGCAACTTGGGAAAGAGAGGATTTCCTCCGGACAGAGCATCCACATTTATTTAAGGATCAGCTGAAATCTCGGGGACGAGATTTTTCCTAAGGGGGTAGGTGTTGTGACACTCCAAAAAAATTTATTTGGTTTTTAGCAAAAACCTTGCTGATTCTTTCTTTTGTCAAAGGAGGCCATTTAAATTTTTCAGAAAACCATCCTCTTAAGATTTTCTTTTCTTTGGCAAGGATTGTTATTTCTGTTTCATCTTCAAACTATGGTGTTTAATCTTTTTAAAACTTATTCTCTGATGGCTCCTTTCTCAAAAATATATTTCTGGAAATTTATTATTTTCTTTTGAAAAGAAACTCTATGAAAATTTGGGATTTTCAAATCTTGAAAACCACCCATGATTGCTTGTTTTTTCCCATGTGGTAAAACCCTTCCAAAACCTCCCCTCCCCCTTGAATCCATCTAAGTTCTCTGTCCCAACGAGTCCAAACAAGTTTTGGATTTTATTTCAATTATTTTTATATCTCAAATCATTTATGTCAACTATTTGGATCCTGAGTGATTTTCAAAGCAAGTACCCTACTGCATTTGAATTTTTACCTCAAATCAACTCCTCTGGATTGTCCTTAGCATCCACAACTCAGAACCATCTTGATCCACTCTTCCTCTTTTCAAATTTTTCAAAATTCAGCCTCTGCAAGTTTGGACCAGATTTGCCAAATCTGGTGAAATTCATATCTCCTCTTCTCCAAAAATTATACCAAAATTCAGGCAGCCTACTGGAGCAATGAGAAGCCACTCCACCAAAAATCAGCTCAAGGAAAAATCCCTACATGCCTAGATCATCTGTCGAACACCTTGCATGCACTGTTTCTATTCATCTTTAGTTAAGTTCAGAGTTTCAGTGTCGATCTTCGTCAAAAATTCAGTCACATGACCATAGTGCCCTTGGCACGTTGCTCGCAGCCTAGCCTGCTTGTCCGGAGCTCCACACGCGCGCTTGTCACCTTCCTGGCGTCGGTGGCGCCCTGGGCCGCCTGCGCCGGCGTGTCTTGCCGCGGCCGAACCACCGTAGCGGCCGACAGGGAGCAGAACGGCGGCATAACGCCGTTCAGCGCCGCCCAAACCCCCTGGAGGCTCCGCGTGGCCACCTCCTTTCCAGCGCACGCATGCAGCACCGCTGCCGTGGTGCGGCACGCACAGAGCATGCTCCCTGCTGCCGACGGGCCCGCACCGCCCCGTTCCGTCGAGCTCCCCCTAAGCAACCAAATCCCGACGCAGTTAACATCTAAACGGAACCAGGGAACACCCACGACGACGCTCATCCTCTGAACCCTCCCGTGCAACCACTGCGCCGCCGTAATCACCTCGCCGGGAAACCCCGTTCTCGGCAACCGCCTCGAGGCGGCTATATATAGCACCCCCGAGCCTGCTCTCACCCCCACACGACTCCACCACCTCACTAGACCCTGCCTGGCCACTGGAGGAGCCTCAAGGAGCTCTTCTTCCTCGACTCCGGCCACCTCCGCCCGCCTCTGGCTCCGGCAACGTTCTCTTCGGTGAGGCCGTCCCCGACGCCCAAACTCCGTAAATCACCTCCTCTAGCTACCAGAAGCCTGACCCCCACCACAATTTGATGCTTGCAGCCCTCTCTGGCGAGCTCCATCCACACCCGAACCGCTGTCCGCCGGAGCAGGAGCCACCGTCGATGTGGTGCTCACCGGCGACCACCACCACCACCACCCGACGTGGAACGGCGCCCTGAGCATGGAGGTACCCTCCAATCCCCCTGCTTCGTCATGGATCGCCGCCGGCGATCGCCGCGGCCCTTTGGCGCCAAGTCTCTGCCTCAGTTTTCAAACCTGACGGGTGGGTCCACCCCGTCAGCGTTATAATCTTTTTGAACCATTTTTCTGAAAACGCCTTCGGGCAAAATACGCTTTCTCCACTGAGCTGGCATATTTCAGACTGAAACGTTTTCTGTTTTTATAAATAAAACCCTGGAAAGTTTCTGTTTCATTACAGATGGGTCCCTGGACAAAAACCTTTATAACTTTTAAACATAAGCTTATTTTTGATTGATTCTTTTTCTGTCCTCTTTGAAAGTTTTTCTAGTTTTTATCAGATTTATTTGAAAAATATTTGGAATAATTTTTGTGCACCTCTCGGTATTTATGTTAGCGCGTGTGTTTTCTTTATACCGTAGATACTGACGGAGGTGACGGGACCGCGAACTTCACCGAACTAGACTCCGACTACTCTGAACCAGGCAAGCATGTTGAGACTTTTGATATGATGAGTGTTTTGGCATGTTTGCATTTAGCTAGCTTCATGGCATGTTGGTGAGCATACCGATGAACGTAAATTTTCATGCAAAGTTGATGCAAGTGAGTTCGATTATCCCTACGTTGCTGCATGAGGATGTGCATGGCCATGTGTTGGCATGAGGATGGGTAAGATGGCAGTGTTGTAGCATGCCAGTCTTATGCCATACTGTTTGACTTCAGTGTCATCCCGTACCGGTTCGATTCCCATCCATTTCCCTTTTCGTACTACCACAAGTTTTCCGCAAGGGATATGGCTTAGTAGGTTGCAAACCGCTTACATGGTACACACCAAAAGGAGAGGCCGGGATGATGGTTCCATGGCCCTGGATTAAAGCCAGTCATCCGGTCAGCGGGCATGGATGTTTCCGGTTTGGACCGAGAGGGGGGCACCCCTTAGATCACGCGTAAATAAATTTGATCCCATACTATTTGAGATTGTGATCTCCCCGTCTCAAAAGTTTTTCTTGGACGATGTCTAGGGTGATTCCTGGCATCGGGAGGTTGGATGGGTGTGTACTGGTTAGCTGTGTTTTCTTCCGAAATACCGTAAACGGAACTAGTCCTTTGTGACTACAGAAATCCGTTAACTGTGGTTATTTTAGTACAAACTCTGCAGAGTCAAAATCTTCAAATCATCTTATCTATGTCCAAGTTATGTGTTATCTTATTCTGACAAAATGCCAGTTTTGGTGACAGATACCCCGGTGAATCACATGAGTGCTAAGTCCAGTTAAACGTTTATTCTTGTGGATGGACTAACCCGTTTATTATCATAAGTTGATTATCATGAGTATTATTTTTCCTTATGAACTCAAGCCCTTTATGTGGTGTCGCTTGGACGCCCGACTGTGGCATTTCCATTAAAGCCCTTTATGTGGTGTCACTTAGACGCCTGACTGTGGCATTTCTTTTTAAGCCCTTTATGTGGTGTCGCTTAGACGCCCGACTGTGGCATTTCTTTTAAAGCCCTTTATGTGGTGTCGCTTAGATGCCCGACTGCGGCATTTCTTTTCAAGCCCTTTATGTGGTGTCGCTTAGACGCCCGACTGTGGCACTTTCTTTTTAAGCCCTTTATGTGGTGTCGCTCAGGCGCCCGACTGTGTCATGATCTTTATTTTTATTGTTCACCTTTCGAGGCGTCGCTTCAGACACCCGATCGGTTCCTTTTTGTTTTGTTGGGATTTTAGGCGGACTACCGCCGTTTCCCTTTACTTACTGCATTTACTAGATTTTTGACTGTGCATTGGTGAATTAAATTTGACGCATTCATGCATGCATTTATTATATCTTACGTCCGAACTGTCTTGCGAGTACTTCCCAAGTACTCACTGGCTTGTTGATTTGGCCAGATGCTGACGAAGGCGATCTTATGGATGAAGAATTTGATAGCAAGTCCGACCCCTAGAGGAATCCCAGTCAGTCTCGTGCGATCCTGGATTTGGCCACTGTATTAGAACCGTTTCCGCAACCCGAATAAATTCATCGAGCCTCACCTCGACGCTCGATGAGATGCTAGTTTGAGAGTCATGTTATCCACTCCCCACTATGACTTTTCCACCATCGTTTTATCCTCGAGTCAGTAGTATGCCACCACACCATTGTGATATATCCGCCTTTATGTAAAATTATTGGCGCGCTTGTAATAATTTGTTGAGCACCCTCACCTCAACCCTGTAATATATCTTATGCTACTGGCTTATTGTATCAAGTATTTGTCTACCAGTGAGGAGGTTTTCTCTCAAACTGCACTCAAAAGATTGGTTTCTCAATAAATATTTTTATTGGAAAACCGGTCGTGACACAATGTCGGTGTCAAAACCGGCGGATCTCGGGTAGGGGGTCCCGAACTGTGCGTCTAGGCGGATGGTAACAGGAGACAAGGGACACGATGTTTTTACCCAGGTTCGGGCCCTCTCGATGGAGGTAAAACCCTACTCATGCTTGATTAATATTGATGATATGGGTAGTACAAGAGTGGATCTACCACGAGATCAGAGAGGCTAAACCCTAGAAGCTAGCCTATGGTATGATTGTTGTTCGTCCTATGGATTAAAACCCTCCGGTTTATATAGACACCGGAGAGGGCTAGGGTTACATAGAGTCGGTTACAATGGAAGGAGATCTACATATCCGTATCACCAAGCTTGCCTTCCACGCCAAGGAAAGTCCCATCGGGACACGGGACGAAGTCTTCAATCTTGTATCTTCATAGTCCAAGAGTCCGGCCAAAGGTTATAGTCCGGCTATCCGGACACCCCCTAATCCAGGACTCCCTCACCTGGGCCAGGCAAAGCATCAACGTCCCATCAATCAATCCATTCATCAATTATTTAATGCTAATATCCATCCATGTTGCTGTTAGCCTCGTGGCCACACGACCAGGCACGGCCAGGCGTTCGAAATCGGTCGCCTGGGCCAGGCTACTTGTAGTGCCTGGAGTTCAGCCAGGCTAATTAAAGTGCAAGGGAACCCAGGCCAGGCGGGCTTTCTTTTTCAAAGGGTAGCAACCAAACAAGCGTGCATGAAATCCAGCCACAACCCCAGGCTAGGCAAAAGATGCTCAGGACGCAAGTCAAACTGGCCTTATATCTCCCTGGTTCACACATACACATGTCTCGCTCGCGCTATACATATAGACCCATCCAACACTCTCCGCCCTTGTTATCTCTCCATGTGACACGCACCCCCGTAAGTACCATAATCCCTCAATCCATCATAGGCGCAAGCACTCCCCCCCCCCCTCGATCCTAAGTATGATTATCTCTTACTAGCCATCAGGAACACACGTATTGTCTTCTTCCATCCATACGTCTATCTCGATATCTCTCGGGGCATCTTCTATCGCGCACACACCTTGTCACTCGATCTCCCACCCATGTAGTCCCATCACGATCTCCAGGGGATATCTCTATGACAAACATACATTCTCTCCTCCCCATGTCTGCATTTTCTCCGTACGTCTCTCTCGACCTCTCTCCCTTGTTTGTCAGACCCCTCTTGGCCACGTGATAGGGGTCTTGCTCTCTCGGTTCCAAACAACCACACACTATCTCCTCACCTTGCCTCTGTTGTCGAAGATGCATGTGTGATATGTTTGCATAAGACACGTACGCTTTTTCTCTACTTTTATCGTGTGTTGTCCATGTCTCTTTCACACACGCACACACACTTTTTTTACTCTCTCTCTCTCTCTCTCTCTCTCTCTCTCTTGTTAGGGACTCTGTCACGTCCATAAGCATATGGATGTTTTGAAAAGTCAAACCTCAGGAAAGTTTGACTAGGTATATGTGGAGAAAAACATTTACATCTAGAACGATCATTAGATTCATCAAAACATGTACTTACTTCATACTATCATTTATATTTGGTATTGTAGATATAAGTAATTTCTTTATAAACTTGGTCAAAGTTTCAAAAGTTTGACTTAAAAAAATGTTGGAACTACATTATCGAACGGAGGGAGTAGCTCTTTCTCTCTCTCTGCTATCTCTCACGGGCCTCCCCTCTCACTCGAACTCTCTATACCGACGGATTATACGCTCACTGTGTCAGCCTATAGCTCCGTATATTGCTTAGTTGACCGGTCAACCAATCCACATGATGCCTTGTCAGCTCGTGTTCTGTATCTTCGTCTGCTGGCCCATGTGGCAGTGGGTGAAAATAAGTAAACTAGAGGCCCATCTGACACGCGGTGAAGTAAACAAAGTTGAAACCACTCGGGGTAGCACCCCGCACGCTAGTAAATTGAGGGCGCATTGAGGACAAACTTCTTGCGCGGGAAGGACGCACTCGCGCACAATTCACCACTGCGCGGCGGCATGCACAGAAGGATGCACTCGCGCACACCCAACACACAACACACACCAGCACACGTGTACACCGGTGTTGCCGCCGGTTGAGATGGACGGCGAGGCAGCCAACAAGCGGAGGCGGCTCGAGCCAAAACCGCATCCGGTGAGCCTGGACTTCATCAGCAGCCTCCTCGATGACACGCTGCTCGTCATCATCGGCCTCCTCCCCACCAAATCTGCCGTGCGGACCGCCCTGCTCTCCCAGCGGTGGCGCCCCCTCTGGCGCTGCGTCCCCCTCAACCTCACCGTTGACAGCTGCCTCTGCGACAGGGATTGCAAACGCATGGCCGCTGTCGGGGGATATCAGCCTCCACGAGCACCTATGGGGACGGAGCCCCTTGTCGGTTCGGCGGGGGCGAGGATGCACAAAGAGCAGATCGAGGCGACACACACACACAACGATTTTACCCAGCTTCGGGCCGCATGGATGCGTAAAACCCTACTGCTGCATGTCTGGTTGATTGGAGTTCTTGCTCTGGAGCGCAAGAAGCTACAACGAGTTGGAGCTGGACGTAGACGAGGGTCTACTGGGCGTCCTGCTAGTTCTGGTTTTTCTCCTCCTGCTCTCCCTCCCTTCCCCATGCGCATGGGCCTCCTTTTATATGCCAAGGGGTTTTCCACAGGTAGTGGCGCAGGTGAGGGTAAAAATGGCAAGGAACTGTGCGAACAGCGGCTGCACAGTGTTATCGAACCTAACTCTGACAGCAGGGGACAAAGGCATTAAATGCCCGTCTGGATCGCTTGAACAGTGCCGAGGCGGACCGTTAGGGGCGCCTCCGCTCGCCACGGGGGCGACTCTGTCAACGTTGCGTGCCACCGCACACCTCAGGTTGCGTAACGTCTCGCCACGTGCCTCCGGGGAAGCTCCAGAGTGACGCGTGGGCAGGTGGGCTGGAGCGCGGGCCTGAGGTGGTGGTTAGCCGCGGCAAGTGGCTTGCTGCGGTAGTTGCCTTGCCGCACCTGAGAGCTTGCCGCTCGTCAGGCCTTGCCGGGGCGCGCGGCGCGCCGCGGCGGGCTTCTCTTGGGGTGCCTTAGCTTGGCCATCCCGGCGAGCTCCTCCCGCCGGGGCCTTGGTGCTTCGGCTTAGTCGTCCCGGCAAGCTCCTCTTGCCGGGGCCTTGTCGCCTTGGCCCGGCAAGCTCCTCTTGCCGGGCCTCGCCTGCTTGGCCCGGCAAGCTCCTCTTGTCGGGGCTTGGTCTTCGGGGCTCGATCACTTGGCCTTCGTCTGGCCCGGAGCGGGTCGTGGAGACTCTTGTCGCTCCCCTGGCAGGCCTTGCCGCGGGAGGCTACTACTGCCCGTGCACAAGTTCGGGGTTCTAGGGTACCCCTACTTTAGTACACCGACAGGAGCCCCCGGGCCTGGGCCATACACGGTGCCGAGCGTTGTTGGGCCAGGCCCTAACAGTGCACGGGCACGCGTGGCCTAGGTCGAGCTGTTCCTTGACTCCGTGCTCGTCGCGCCCTCCCCAAGTGGCGCGCGCTTATCGCGGCGTCGTGGGGGTGAGGCGTGCGAGGCGTGCGTGACGTGGGTGGCGTGCGCGGGGCTGAGGCCCGCAGGCATGCGTCACGTCGTGCACGATCTCTTTTATTTGGAAAGGTCCGCCCCCACTTTCGAGTGAGGGGGAAGAGAGGTCGCCTCACCAGTTGCCTCGGCCCTGCCCGCCCGCCACGCGTCCTCCATGCACTTGGGGTCGCGGTGGTGGAGGCAGGAAGCCGGGGCGACGCGGGTCGAGGTAGGGGGTCGGCCCCGTCGCCTGCCCTTCCTCTGGTTTAATTGGTTTGGCGGGGCGGTCGAGCCCCCACTTCGCCCCTTTATAATGAGCGGAAGGGGATGACAAGGGTCCGCATTCCTTCCTTCTTCCTCCTCTTAGATCCCTGGTCCCCTTTCCCCAGCTGTCATGGAGGAAGGGAACCCTGGCCCTTCTTCGGTGGCGGCAAGGGTTGCCGCCAGGCAGCACGCTCCTCCTCCCCTTGCACCCGCGGCGGCGGAGCCAACCATAGGGGGAAGGCGGAGGGGGCGAGGTCGCGGACGAGGCCGTGGACGGGGCCGAGGCGCTCGAGGCGGGCAGGGCGGCGCGCCGGCCTCGCCCCCGTCGGCGGCTCCGTTTCCATCGGCGGTTCATCTCGGGGACGACCCCTGCGAGTTCATCATCAGGCTACGTCGGGCGCCTCGCCGTCGCCTCCGCCTCCCGGCCCCCTTTGCGGACGTCCTGGAGGCGGAACAACACGAGACGCTGAGGCTGCGCATGAGGGGCTGCGGGATCAGTGGTACGCGAGTCCACGTCGAATCCCGAGCCCCCGGCGTGATGTGCCTGGGCCGAGGGTGGAAGTCGTTCACCCGGATCCATAGCTTGACGGCGGGGTTCACCCTCCATTTCAAGCTGATGGAGGGCGATCTGCTCTCTGTCAAGGTCTTCGGGGACCTTGGCACCCGGGCCCGGTGCTGCGTGGATAGCTCCTCCGACAGCGAAGGCTCCTCCTCGAGCGAGAGTGACGAGGAGGGGAGCGACAGCGACGACGAGGGCGGGTGGTCGCCGGGGTGACGTGCACGACTAGGCGCTAGTCGCAGCTCCGCGTGGCACCGGCGGCCCCCGTCGTCCGCGTCACTGGCGCCGTGAACTCCCCGGGGTCGTCCCCTCGGGCGACTGGCGTAGGGAGGATGCGGAAGAGGAGGAGGACGGGCGGCAAGGCCGCTGCCTCGTCTTCCAACCTCACCCCAGACGCCGTCGCCACCCCTGCTCGCGGCGACGACCACCGGGGTCTTCTCTCCGGCCCGGCAAGCTCCTCTTGTCGGGGCTTCGTCTTCTTGGGCGGTCGGAGTGGCGAGGCTGCGGAAGAGGCTGGCGGCAAGGCCGTCAACTCAGAGTACGAGGGCTAGATGCCCTCGACAGCGTGTCGACGTCCTGCCGCCTCCTTCTCGAGCTCCGCTTCCGGCGTCGCCGTCTTCTTCTGGCCTCCGGAGCTCCGGGGTGGGGCCTCGGACGCTCTCTTGGTGTCTTCTGCCACCCGTAGCTCGTCTAGGCGCCCCTTTTTCCCTTCTCGCCTCCTTGTCGTACCTCCTGAGGAGAGAGACAAGAAAGGGATTACGGGCACCTTATCTCTTTTTATCTTGTAAGCCCTCGGGCCTTAGTTGCATTAAAATCTTGTAATCCCATCTTTCATGTTTTTCATTCTCTCTGGACTGTACCTGAGTGGAATGTTTTTAATGAAAAAAAGGGGTTGTTTGCCGGATCATTTGTCTCGCGGGCACATCCCGCGGCAAGGGGCGGCCCCTTTGCACCGTCAAGATAGACACTTCGCCCGGCAACGGACCCTGCCGTTCCCCGCGCCTCTTGGCCCTCCTCCCGCTCTGGGCGGAGGCAGGGAGAAGGCGGGTTCTGGCCCCTCGCTTCCTCCCCTTGCCGCCGCGGCTACTATCCGAAACGGGCCCCGGGAACGCACTCCGGGGTTTGCCGCTTTGAGAGAGCACGGCAGCTTTTTAGGAGGAGGCAAGGTTTTCACATTCCGCAGCTCACGAGAGAATGCATGATAAGGGATGTAAAGACTTATCTGAGGTTGCAGCTCCCGGCAACTCTGGCTTGTCGGGAGGCGGGTGCTGGCTCGTCCTTCTCCCCCTCTTCGTCCTTGAGCGGCTCGGCAAGGGCAGGCTGTTCCCGCGAGCCAAAGGGAAAGGACGGGAAAAATACGCGGACTCGACCTCCAAGTTAGGGGTTAGCGACTGTTAGGCACTATCGACCCTAACCAAGGACGAGACTCGACTCAGCATGCATGCTAAAACTTGGGGGACCCCAGCGCGTAATTGCGGCCAGGGTCTGCGCCTGGCTTTGTACAAAGGATTACATGCGTCTGCGGAAAGACTTTTGTACAAAGAGTTGGTTGCCGGACGGGGTCCGACAACCGCGCCTTACGGGTAAAACTTGCGAAGATGCTCAATGTTCCGGGAATTGCTCACCGGAGTACCATCTTCGGTCTCGAGGCGGACGGCGCCAGGCCTCGTGACTCGTTTCACCCGGTAAGGGCCTTCCCACTTCGGCGTCAACTTGTTGTGTATCTTGGCCGACTGAACGCGCCGAAGAACAAGGTCGCCTTCCTCGAGGCTCCTGGCCTTAACTTTGCGGCTATGGTAGCGACGCAGAGCTTGCTGGTAGCGAGCGGATCGCATAGCGGCCTGGAGACGATCTTCCTCGAGGAGCAGTGCGTCTTCATCACGCGACCGCTCTTGCTCCAGCTCATCATAAGCGAGCACTCGAGGTGACCCGTATACGAGTTCCGTGGGGGTAACTGCTTCTGCTCCATAAACTAGAGCAAATGGTGTCTGGCCGGTGGCTCGATTTGGCGTCGTTCTGACCGACCAAAGAACCGCCGGCAGCTCCTCAATCCAGTTCCGTCTGCGCTTGAGCAGCTTGTCAAAACTTCTGGTCTTAAGCCCGCGCAGTACCTCGGCGTTGGCCCTTTCCGCTTGACCGTTGCTCCGGGGATGAGCAACAGAAGCGAAGCAGACCTTGGTACCGAGATCTTGGGTGTACTGCATGAAGGCGTGGCTTGTGAACTGCGTACCGTTGTCGGTGATGATCCTGTTGGGGATCCTGAAGCGGCAAACAATCGACCTGAAGAATTTGATCGCGGACTGGGCGGTCACCTTCCTCACTGGTTCCACTTCTGGCCACTTTGTGAACTTGTCGATGGCAACGAACAAGTACTCAAAGCCCCCGACGGATCGGGGGAAGGGGCCGAGGATATCGAGCCCCCAGACCGAGAAGGGCCAGGATAAAGGGATCGTCTAGAGAGCTTGAGCTGGCTGGTGTATCTTCTTGGAATGGAACTGGCACGCTTCACACTTGGTTACTTGTGCAGTTGCATCCTGGAGGGCTGTGGGCCAGAAGAAGCCCTGCCGGAACGCCTTTCCGGCAAGTGCTCTGGCGCCGATGTGGTGCCCACATATGCCTCCGTGTATCTCCGCCAACAGCCTCTGTCCGTCTTCTCGGTGGATGCACTTCAATTTCACCCCATTGCGTCCTCTTCTGTACAGTGCGTTGTCAACGAACTGGTACATACTGGACTACCGGGCTACTCTTTCAGCTTCTTGTTGTTCTTCGGGAAGCTCTCCTGTCTGGAGGAAACGGACGATCTGCTGTGCCCACGTCGGAGCCTGGGGCTCGACGACGAGGACCAAAGGCATGTCGGCGGCTGCTGGAACATCAGCTTCCACGGCGAGGACTCGGGGCTCAGCCGGAGCTTGACGTTCCTCGGCAAGCTTGCCGGGGCGTGGCTTGCCGGGAGCGCCTGCTTCGTCGGGGCGAACCCTGGGGCTCGCCGGAGCAGGCAGCTCCTCAGCGCTCTTGGCGTCGATCTCGGGGACTCCCTTGGCGGCCGCTTCGGGAAGCTCTGCCGGGAGAGAGCCGTCAGAGACCGGTCTTCTCTTCTTGCTTGGCCCAGTCGATGGCGTCACGGATGGCTGAGTCAGCTTGAGCACAAAGGTCCCTGGTTCCACAGGTAGCTTTAGTGCGGCGCATTTTGACAGGCCGTCGGCGATGTCGTTCTCTGCTCTTGGAACGTATTCCATTTGCAGGCCGTCAAAGCGCTCTTCCAGCTTTCTCACTCCATCAACATAGGCTTCCATCAACGGGCACTGGTAATCCTTGTTCACTTGGCGGACGACGAGCTGCGAGTCACCCCTGACAATGAGCTTCTTGATCCCAAGTTCTGCCGCAATCCTGAGACCGGCGAGCAAACCTTCATACTCTAACGTATTGTTGGTTGCTTGCTCCTTGGGAAAGTGCATCTGGACGACGTACTTGAGGTGCTCTCCGGTGGGCGCGATGAGCAGCACGCCAGCACCGGCGCCTTCCAGCGAAAAGGCACCATCAAAGTACATCAGCCACTCTTTGGTTGCTTCCTTGCCGGGGATGCTCGTCTCGTGAATTTCTTCGTCCGGTGTCGGCGTCCACTCTGCTATGAACTCTGCCAATGCTCAGCTCTGGATGGTCGATGTGCTCTCGAACTTGAGGCCGAAGCTTGACAGCTCTAGCGCCCACTCGACAATCCTGCCTGTCGCTTCGGGATTCTGCAGTATCCTCTTAAGCGAAAAGCGAGTGACCACTGTGATCTCGTGTGCTTGGAAGTAATGGCGCAGCTTCCTCGAGGCCATGAGGAGGCCGAAGAGCAATTTCTGCACACCAGAGTACCTCGACCTAGCCCCCTGCAAGAGGGACCTGACGAAGTAAACTGGGCGCTGCACCATCCTCTTCCTCTGCGCTTCCCCTTGCGCTTGCGTGGATCCGCCCTTGCCGGGGCCAGAGCTTGTCGGGGAAGTCCCCTGCTTGTCGTCGGACGCGCTTGCCGTGACTGCTGGCTCGTCATCAGCTTCCCTCTCCGCAACTAACGCAGCACTAGCCACTTGATTGGTTGCCGCTAGGTAGAGCAGCAACTTTTCTCGAGGTCTAGGCGCGACAAGTGTAGGGGCGGAGGACAGGTATTCCTTCAAGTCTTGCAGCGCGGCCTCCGCTTCCGGAGTCCATTTCACTGGACCTGCCTTTTTCAAGATTTTGAAAAACGGCAGGGCGCGTTCCGCAGACCTGGAAATAAATCTGCTGAGAGCCGCCACGCAGCCGGCAAGTCGTCGCACGTCCTTGACACGCGTTGGTGCTTCAATCCGCTCGATGGCCTTGATCTTGTTGGGGTTGGCTTCGATCCCACGCTAAGACACGAAGAACCCGAGAAGCTTGCCGGAGGGAACTCCGAACACGCACTTCTCGGGGTTGAGCTTGAGGCTGATCCTGCGCAAGTTTGCAAAGGTCTCTTCCAAGTCTTGTACCAGGGTTGCCTTGTCTCTGCTCTTGACCACAATGTCGTCCATGTAGGCCTCCACATTTCTGTGGATCTGTGGCTCAAAAGCAGTGTGGACAACCCTCGCAAATGTCGAGCCCACGTTCTTCAGTCCAAAAGGCATCCGCACAAAACAGTACGTGCCGCATGGGGTGATGAACGCAGTCTTCTCTTCGTCTTCTTCGGCCATGAAGATCTGGTGGTACCCGGAGTAGGCGTCAAGGAACGAAAGCAGGTCGCATCCGGCCGTGGAGTCAACAATCTGGTCGATGCGCGGCAAGGGAAATGGATCTTTAGGGCAAGCTCTGTTGACATCGGTGAAATCGATACAAAGCCTCCACTTCCCGTTTGCCTTGCGCACGACGACAGGATTGGCCAACCACGTCGGATGGAGCACGCCTCTGACGAGGCCTGCCGCTTCCAACTTGTTGATTTCCTCCGTGATAAACTCTTGGCGCTCCACCGCTTGTTTCCTAACCTTTTGCTTGATGGGCCGCGCATGAGGACAGACGGCAAGGTGGTGCTCAATCACTTCCCTGCGAACGCCGGGGATGTCCGATGGTTGCCAGGCAAACACATCAACATTCGCCCGCAGGAAAGCGACGAGCGCGCCTTCCTATTTGGGGCCGAGAGTGGCACTGATGGTGAAGGTACCACCAGTGCCGTCCTCCTTGGCGGGCACCTTCTTGGTCGCGGGTGGAGCAGCCGTCGTCTTCTCGTGTTCGACGGCGGGGCTCGATGGCACGTCCTCGACGGCAGCGCAGCACTCCGAAGAGGCGCTCTTGCCGGAGTGGGCACCAGAGCATTCGCCGGGCTTGTCCTTCTTGCCGGCGGGGCTCGAGGGCACGTCCTCGACGGTAGCGCGGCACTCCGAAGAGGCGCGCTTGCCGGAGTGGGCGCTAGAGCACTTGACGGACTTGATCTTCTTGCCGGCGGGGCTCGATGGCGCGTCCTCGACGGCAGCGCAGCACTCCGAAGAGGCGCGCTTGCCGGAGTGGGCGCCAGAGCACTTGCCGGACTTCTTCTTTCCCCCGGAAGCTCCAGCAGCGGGCGGACCGCGGGCCGTCGCCGCTGTTGCATCCCGGTATAACTGGTCGGCGCAGATAAGGGCGTCCTTCTTGTCGCCGGGGACAGAAATTACGCTTATCGGGCCGGGCATCTTGAGCATGTTATACGCATAGTGAGAGGCCGCCATGAACTTGGCGAGTGCCGGCCGGCCGAGGATCCCGTTGTAAGGCAACGGAAGGTCGGCGACGTCAAAGGTGACCTTCTCAGTTCTGAAATTCAGCTCGCTGCCAAATGTTACCGGCAGTGTGATCTTTCCCTTCGGCTTGCTCCTTCCCGGGTTGATTCCTTGGAATGTGCCGGTTTCTTCGAGCTCGCTGTCGGGAACTTGGAGTCTCCGGAGAACAGCAGAGGAGATCAGGTTCAAGCCGGCCCCGCCGTCAACTAGCATCTTAGTGACCCTGAGGTTGCGGATCGTTGGGGAAACCAACATCGGCAAGCACCCGACCGCGGTTGTGCGATCAGGGTAGTCCTCAATGTCGAAGATGATAGGCGTGCTGGACCATCTCAGGGGTCAGCGTGACTCGACGGGCGGCTCCACCGCATTGACCTCCCGCACCCACCGTTTGAGCTGGTGGTGGGAAGCGTGCAGGGAGGCACCGCCGTCCACACACAAAACCTCAGTGGCTTTCTGAAACTCCTGCTCGCTGGTCTCGGGGTCTTCCATGTCTTCGTCGTCGTCTTCGTCTTCGCTCTTGTCGCGGCCCCGGGGAGGTCTGTCTGCTTGCCGCTGCTTGTCCTTGTCGCGGCGCTCCCCCGGGCCGGGACGCTTCGTGCCGGATCCCCCGCCACTTGCTTGGGCCCTCTCCTTGTCGCGTCGCGCGTACTCGGCCTTTTGCAGGTCGATGAGTCGCTCGACCTGTTTGCAACTCTGGAGGTCGTGGCCCCTGGTGCGGTGGATCTTGCAGTACTTCTTGTCGGTACCATCCCGCTTAACGGTAGCCGCCGCCGCCCGGCAGTTGGCGCACTCGGCAACCTCCTTGCCGGGGCCTCCCGCCTGGGCTTTCTTGGCGGAGCTCTCGCTGCCGGACTTCTCGACAACCAGTACCTCTGGGTTTTTCTTCTTCTTGCCGTTCCGCCGCCGGCCTCTCCTTGCCGGGGCGGTACCTTCACTGTCGGAGTCTCCTTCTCCAACACTTTCTCCGGGGAGCCGCCTCCCTTCCTCAGCGCGTGCACACTTATCGGCCAGGGCGTAAAGCTCACTGACGTCCTTGATTTTGCACATCGCCATCTCCTCCCGCATCCTGCGGTTACGCACGTTCTGGTGGAACGCGCTGATCACCGCGGCGGGGTGGACGTCTGGGATGTTGTAGTGCACACGGCTGAACCTCTGGATGAACTTGCGTAAAGGCTCCCCCTCCTTCTGAACAAGCAGATGAAGGTCGCTCGCCTGGCCATGGGGTTTGTGGCCGCCTGTGAAGGCGCCCACGAACTGATGGCATAGGTCTGGCCAGGAGGAGATGGAGCCGTCCGGCAAGTGCATGAGCCAGGATCTGACGTTGGGCTTGAGTACCAGCGGGAAGTAGTTGGCAAGGATCTTATCGTCACGTCCTCCGGCAGCCTGCACCGCAATGGTGTAGATGCTGAGGAACTCAGACGAATGCGACTTGCCGTCGTACTTCTCGGGCACGTCGGGCTTGAAGTTCTTTGTGTTGGGCCACTGGACTTGCCGCAGCTCGCGGGTGAACGCAGGGCAACCCACCGAATACGGCAGTTCGCCTGGTTCCCCCGCCGCGTGCATGTCTCCAGTGGGCCCAACGCGCTGGTCTGATTGACGCCGCGCCTCTCTTCTGCGCTCGATGCGGGTTCGAGCGTCTTCTTCCCTTCGTTCGTGAAGGACTTGGCGTTGGTCGCGGCGGGTTCGCGGGTTCGACGACGCGGTGGAGTCGTCGTCGCGGTGAACCCGGTGAGTCGGCGACCGTGGCCTCTGGGGCGGGGAATGCACGGTGGTCGCGCCCCCGCCGTTCTTGGCGCCATCGGTTCTCGCCTGGGAGACTGGCCGCGGCTGCGACGCGCTGTGCTGCCGCGGAGTGTCACCGTTGGCGAAACCGATGAGGCTTTGGATAGTTGCCCTCCAGCCGTCGAGCTTGTCCGCCGTTGGAGGGTAGTCTAGGAGCAGCTGGGCTCGCGCGAGAGCTTCCGCTGGGGTGGCGGGCAGAGGCGGCGAGCGGCGCGAGGAGCGGGATGCGCTCGAATTCCTAACCACGTTAGAAAGAGCAGCACCCGGTCCAGGCACCCGCGCGACGCTCGTCCCGGCGCGCTGGATCGCATGCCGGTCCTGAGCCCCCTGGGATCCACCAGCATGGCCCGGGTCCAGCGAGCGTATGGTACCATGGGTACCATGACGCTGCTGGTTTTGCGCCTCCTGAGTGGGGCGCGGGGCGAGCTCGGACGCCGCGGGACCAAGAATTGCCTCGACGGTGCCCGTTCCTCCGCCGGCGTCCTCCCCACCACCCGTCTGCCCCATGGGCGGTGGGTTCGATGCTGACGGGCCAGCCACCTCCGGAGCTTTCTTCTTCGGCGCCATGCTGGCGCAAACGATGAGAGTCTGGCTCGCGCGGACGCCGGATCTGGTTCGCACAACCTCAACGCCCCCCTACCTGGCGCACCAGAGATGTCGGGGGATATCAGCCTCCACGAGCACCTATGGGGACGGAGCCCCTTGTCAGTTCGGCGGGGGCGAGGATGCACAAAGAGCAGATCGAGGCGACACACACACACAACGATTTTACCCAGCTTCGGGCCGCATGGATGCGTAAAACCCTACTGCTGCATGTCTGGTTGATTGGAGTTCTTGCTCTGGAGCGCAAGAAGCTACAACGAGTTGGAGCTGGACGTAGACGAGGGTCTACTGGGCGTCCTGCTGGTTCTGGTTTTTCTCCTCCTGCTCTCCCTCCCTTCCCCATGCGCATGGGCCTCCTTTTATATGCCAAGGGGTTTTCCACATGTAGTGGCGCAGGTGAGGGTAAAAATGGCAAGGAACTGTGCGAACAGCGGTTGCACAGTGTTATCGAACCTAACTCTGACGGCAGGGGACAAAGGCATTAAATGCCCGTCTGGATCGCTTGAACAGTGCCGAGGCGGACCGTTAGGGGCGCCTCCGCTCACCACGGGGGCGACTCTGTCAACGTTGCGTGCCACCGCACACCTCAGGTTGCGTAACGTCTCGCCACGTGCCTCCGAGGAAGCTCCAGAGTGACGCGTGGGCAGGTGGGATGCAGCGCGGGCCTGAGGTGGTGGTTAGCCGCGGCAAGTGTCTTGCCGTGGTAGTTGCCTTGCCGCACCTGAGAGCTTGCCGCTCGTCAGGCCTTGCCGGGGCGCGCGGCGGGCTTCTCTTGGGGTGCCTTAGCTTGGCCATCCCGGCGAGCTCCTCCCGCCGGGGCCTTGGTGCTTCGGCTTAGTCGTCCCGGCAAGCTCCTCTTGCCGGGGCCTTGTCGCCTTGGCCCGGCAAGCTCCTCTTGCCGGGCCTCGCCTGCTTGGCCTGGCAAGCTCCTCTTGCCGGGGCTTGGTCTTCGGGGCTCGATCACTTGGCCTTCGTCCGGCCCGGAGCGGGTCGTGGAGACTCTTGTCGCTCCCCTGGCAGGCCTTGCCGCGGGAGGCTACTACTGCCCGTGCACAAGTTCGGGGTTCTAGGGTACCCCTACTTTAGTACACCGACAGCCGCAATCTCCAAGATCCTTTCATCGCACCCTGGGCCAGCCAAACGCCTTGACATCCGCATGTTCAGTACCAACTGCAAGGTCCAACCCAAGTTCGACGAGTGGTTCTTATCCCCCGCCCTAGATCAGCTCGAGGAGCTCAGCTTTGAAGCTGGACGATGTCGCTCTCTACCGACGTACGTGCTCCGCCTCACGCCAACGCTGCGCCGCGCCAGCTTCAGCTCCTGCTATCTTCCCTAGATTAATGTCGCGCCCGCTCTTCTTATCCCTCAACTCAAGCAGCTCGACCTCTTCGACGTTGTCATCTCGAAGAAGGCTATGGAGCACCTGCTCCGCAGCTGTACTGCGCTCGAGTACCTTCGTCTTAAGCAGATCCATGGGTTCATTAGCCTCCACATCGCCTCGACGAATCTTCGATGGATTTATGTGTCTTGCTGGCCCCGCAACAAGACATCAATTGGGAAGAGATCACTCTAGCTGTTCCACGTTATGGTCATTGAGAATGCGCCTTTCCTTGAGAGATTGCTTGTATCAGATCTAGAAGGTCCAACAAAAATCAGGGTCATTGACGCGCAGAAATTGA
This sequence comes from Aegilops umbellulata, assembly GCA_032464435.1. Taxonomy (NCBI): domain Eukaryota; kingdom Viridiplantae; phylum Streptophyta; class Magnoliopsida; order Poales; family Poaceae; genus Aegilops; species Aegilops umbellulata. The sequence goes on from CP136056.1 coordinate 350,416,388, forward strand.
CAGCGTTGTTGTACTCGTCTGCCAAATTCTTTGAACTCTTTATTGGATCCGTAATCGTTCAGGTACAGCACTCATCTTCTTCTCTGTCTTCTTGAAATTCACATTTTTAAATTTCTTCTTGATGTATTTACGACCGTCTTCCAGAAAATGATTCCCACAAGTTTGACCCAGTCCATGCGCACAGTGAAGATCTTAGCACTAAAATCTATCGGACCCAATCTGAATCAAGTTGTTGGATTCCTTACATGCTTTCCGTGCACGGAGAAGCTACTCATCGAGGTGAAACTTCTTTCCTATAAGTAAATGGTAATCACAATGTAGCTCATTTTTTTCGTAATTTTCCCAAATTACGATGACAAGTGTAGTGTTCAAAACTGCATCTATGCACTGCACCGAAAGAAATGTTTTTAGTATTTTTTTCTCACATGATCACCTGCATCGTTTTTATGCTGTACTACTATAGTAGCCTAGGCTAGTCATAGTGGAAAGTAACTTATGGTTACCCTAAGAGCAAGTACTACCTCCGTCCTAGTTTACTCTTCCAATTTTGTAGTATCAAAATTTGACCATAGATTTAACTGACAAAATGTTAATGCATGTCACTAAGAACTATATCGTTGGATTCATATTTGAACATAATTTCAAATGGTGTAATTTTTAGTGACATGCATTGGCATTTTCTTAGGTAAATCTATGGTCAAAATTTTATACTAAATACGAGGTAGTATTACAAAAGTGGGCTATGTAGGCCAAAACATGTGCCAAATTCACTTGTGATGCATTTGGCATCGATGCCCCTCCATTGCTCACCTGGTGTCCCAATCTGGATCACCTACTTTGCTTCGGTGCCAAATTAACTCGCGCAATGAAAAAACACTGCGTGGGAGAGAGAGAGGACTGAGGCAATAAGAAAAAACACTTGTTTGGGAGAGTGAGAGGCTAGTGTAGTTGGTTTGATTGATTTGGTTATACATGTGGGTCTGTGTGCACAGCGGTGCCAACTCTCTCACATCGCGAGAGCGGTGCCAAAATCTTTTGATTTGACATCGATGCATATTATGTGGCATACTTTTGCGAAATATGGCATCGGCCACATAGTGGAAGGCAACAAATGCCCATGCTCTTCACGTGATCCTAGTTAAATGAGAGGAAACAGAGAGAGAGAGAGAGAGAGAGAGAGAGAGAGAGAGAGTGAAAAAATATCACTAGCCAGCCAACCCTATCGTATGAGCGAATGATATTGGTACCTCTTGATGACACGGCAATCTTATGCAGCCAGCTGCTCTAATATGTTCTCTTCTTTTGCAGATAAAAAAAGACCCGAAAGTGAAAAATGTGTTGCACTATAACAATCTCATCGAATGCCTTAATCTCCATCTTACAGAAATTGATTTGATTGACTAACGAGGCAGCACATCTGAGATTAAATTGGCCAGGTTCTTTGTTCTTGAGGCAAGTGTGCTCAAGGTAATGAGGTTTGGCGTTCTCTGGCGCAACAATGAATGGCGTGATGATCACCGCAAGCGTCTAAGCCTAAATGACAAAGTCTCCGCAGAAGCTGAATTTGTTTTTGAAACATCAAGTGGCCAGAGACTCGAAAACTTATTTGCCCATTAGTGACTTGTCAGGGCGGTGGATTTTAGTTTGTACGATAATGTTGCATCCACCTAAAGTAACGAAAGTTTTTACGTAAACTTCCTAGTAATTCCCTCTTCGTAGGTGCAGTATTACTCCTAACATTTGTAATATCAGTTTGAAACTTGTGTCAGGACCCCGATCCTAAGTCACACCGATCTAGCATGTAACACATCATATCACTTTGCGGCCTCACGCACGGTATTCCCACGGGTGCCACCTTACCTGGCCTGGGACCGTTTGCGCCTTTTGGCTCACGTATATGATAGTGTCGCTAGCATCCATATGAGAAAGAACCCAGGCCGACATGACTAGCCGTGAACCCAAAGCGGCACTAACCTATGGGGACAGGCATACATGATTCACATCGAGCATGTCGGTCAGCAGCGTGTGAATCCGAGCTGTAACACTGGGCTAACAGGACTCCGGTAACCCGGGCTGTAGCAGGCTAGGCAGGACTCCGGATGTCACTGCGTGACATTTCCCCGAAGGGATAGACACAGGAACAAAGTGAAACACATGCCGGCCAGTCAAGTGCCTGAGCACTAGTGCTGGGCTAGCAGGACTCCGGTGAACCGGGCTGTAGCGGACTACTATGGCTCAAGGAGGCACTAGACTACATTTCCCCATAAGAGAGGCTGCCAAGGATAAACAACTAGATTGTCGGATCCCACACATACCAAGCATTTCAATCATACACACAATATGCCCGATATGTGTAAATACAACATGGCATCACAACATAACTCTACGACTCAAAGTATTTATTCATTAGGCTCCGAGGAGCGAGATATTACAAACATGGGTCTCATGACCCAACATACAGAGCATACAAGCAACAAGCACATGCGGAAGCTTAACATGTCTGGGTACAGTCATCTATAAATGGAAAAAGGCTGAGAAGCCTGACTATCTACAGATCCTGCCGAGGGCACAAGATCGTAGCTGAGGTAACAAGCTAAACGTCGAAGTCCACGCGGAATTACTAGCAAGACTGACGTCTCTCTGCAAAAACATAAAATAAGCAAACGTGAGTACAAATGTACCCAGCAAGACTTACATCAGAACTATCTACATATGCATCGGTATCAATAAAGGGGTGGTGGTGTTTGACTGCAGCAAGCCAGCTTTGACTCGGTGGCTATCCTAAACTACGACTGCAAGTAACTCTTTTGAGGTGGCGCACACGAGTCCACATATTCACCATATCAATACACCACTATGGATCCGCTCCCGTCTCCCTACGAGAAGGCCATCCATAGCACTCACGCTTATCTTGCGCATTTTAGAGTATCCACTTTCACTTGTCTATGTACTATGCAAGGGGTCCAAGTTTCCATATCTGAGGAATCCGGCTATTCGAATAGATAATGATAACATTGCAGGGGTGTACTTCTTCACACACGCTCTCGCCACTTATCGCCCTGTACACGTCATGTACCTCGGCAACCTTCAAGCGGAAGCCGGGCGAGGGAGTCGGCCACGACCTGACTAACCACACAAGTCTCTAGTCCAGGTTTATCGCCTATTCGGGTTCCATCCGCAAGGAGATCCAGACGGGGTGTCGCTCACGGCCCCAAACGACGTGTACAGGGTTCCAAGCCCACCAAATGGGCGACGCTTGGTCTACCCGGCCACGGTGCCTAGTCTGTCCCAAGCCCACCTGTACCGGGTGCCACTTGGTAGACTACTAACACTACCTACAAACACCAGAAACTAGTTGCAACTCCTGGACAGAGATCAAGTTGATTAATAAGTCGAGAGGGGTCGAGTTACCGGAACCCAATGTGTGGTAGTAACTGTTCATGGATCACAAACACAGAACTCAGTTCCTGAGGACGGTTTCAATGAGACAACCCACCATGTACTCCTACATGGCCTCTCACCGCTACCTTTACCAAATCGTGTTCACACACTTAGCTCTCAACAGTAGGACATGTTCACAACTTCCCAATTCATCCCCGATGAATCAGACATGACACAACTCTAAGCAATAGCAGGCATGACAAACAAGCATGAATGAGTAGGCACATCAGGGCTCAAACAACTCCTACTCATGCTAGTGGGTTTCATTTATTTACTGTGGCAATGACAGGTCTTGCAGAGGAAAGGGGTTCAGCTACCGCAGCATGTAACAGTTGAATCGTTGTTGTCCTAATGCAGTAAAAGAGAGCAGGAGTGAGAGAGTGGAATTGTATCAGGATGAACAAGGGGGTTTTGCTTACCTGGCACTTCTGAAGATAGTATAGTTCTTCATCGGTGTCATCGGGTAATCGTCGCAATGTCGTCTAGTCAGAGGGGACAATCACCGGCAACAGAGAAAGAACACAATCAATGCAATGCGACAATATGATGCATGATCATAACATGGAAATATGCTATGGTTTGAGCTAATGCAACTAGCAGCAGGTTAAATGAAGTTGGTTTGAATCTAAGATTCAAATTCAAACTCCACATGTGGTTATTTAAATGGCAATCATTTGATTTGTCCTAAACAGTAGCTATAAGTTGTTCTAACATGCATGAAAATAGCATAAATGGATAGATTGGATTTTTTTGATAATTGTTCATATATAAATTATTTCATTCTGAGCTATAGATTAATTTCTATGATTTTCTGAAGTTTACACTATTTTCTGGAATTTCCTATATAAGAATAAATCCAGAAAAGGGTTTATTGCGTCAGCCTGGCGTCAGTGTGACATCAGCAAGTCAACGGGGGCTGGTCCGGGTCAAACCTGACCAGTGGGGTCCACTGGTCAGTGACCCAGTGCAGCCTAGGGTCAATGACAGGTGGGTCCGGTCAACAGACACGTCAGCACAGTGAACTTTGAATTGTGGGGCCACTGTGATTAGTTAAAACTAATCATAAACTAAACTACGGTTAATTAAGGCGTGGGGCCCAGTAGTCAGTGAGAAAGGGGGTTAGTTAGCCCCGTCATTAGGGCTAATGACGGGTCCACGTGAGCGGCCGCCGGGGTTAGTCGCCGGTGACCTCACAGCGCGGCGGCGGCTCGTCGGACGGGCTATTCCGGCCACGAGAGCTCGCGCTCTTAGGCTCTACGGAACCAGCGCGTGGAGGCGCTGCATACCATGGCCGTGCCTGGCCGTGGGGTGGTCCGCGGCGATGACAACCATGACGACGGCGGGGGCCGGAACTACGGGCGCGTTCCGGCGCGGGGCTAGAGTGCGAAATCGGGCACGAGGAAGGAGAGGAAACAGGGGGGAGATCACGGCGGGTCGACGGGCGTGCTCTGTGGCTCGCGGGAAGACGAACGGCGATGGGGCGTTGCCGGCGATCTCAGACAGCCGTGGTGGAAGACGACGTCGATGGCGGCGATTCGATGCGCCCCGGGTTGTGTGGCTCGGCGAGGACGATACAGGCGTCGAGGCGGAGCACTAGAGCACAACCGCTGGGTGGGGGAGGGCTGGTGGTCGCGGTGGACGGTGTCGGCGGCAACGAGCTCCGCTCGGTCCCGAGAAAGAGAGAGAGCAGAGAGGGGAGTGAGTCCAGAGAGGGGGGGAAGCGAGAGGGGCTTGAAGGGGGGTCGCGTGGCAACTCCTGGGTCCTCTCCTGCGTCGGCAGAAGCAGGAGGTGGCCTCGCGCGTGGCCAGCAGGCGGCGAGCACGCGCCCCTGTCCTTCTGTCCAAGGAGGAAGACGACAGGGGGCAGCGGTGGTGAGCTGGGCCGCCAGCTACAGTACTGGGCCTGTTGGTGGGCGCCAGGTAAACTTCTGCCAGGTAAGCCTCCTTCCTTTTTATTTCTGTTTTCTATTTTCTGTAATTGTTTGGGCTTTATTAAAAATACCAGGGCACTTCTAAAAATCCTGAAAATAATTGTGGGCACTATTTAAATTATTTAAAACATCCCACGTTTAGTTTCAGAATTATTTGAGCATTTAAAATATTTATAGCATTTAAATGCCCAAATTCAAATACTTTATGAATTACTTTCAAAAATCCAGAATGGTCCTAGAAATATGTGCACCATTTTTGTCAGAGGTTCTAGACCAAGGCAAAGATGATGAACATTTTTAGAAGGGCATTTCAGGTTCATTGAAAAATATTTTATTTGGACCCTAGTTGAATTTCATTTGCTGCTAGGGTTTATCAGCCCCCATTTCAAAGTTAATAAAATTTAGACATGATGCATGGAGGATAATGCAAAGGCAGGCAAGGCCTGAACTGGGGCTGTGATAGCTCACCCCCACTAAACAAGAATCTCGCCCCGAGATTCAAGTGTAGGGTAAGATGAAGGGGGAACACAAACTAACATAATCTTCACGATCCAGGTTGCACTTCATAAAGGCGTTGATTCAATCACCATCTTTGTCTCGTCGTCTTGCTTCGAGAACTCCATCCAACATGATGACGACAGAAAGAAAGGAAAACCCTACAGGAATCGATCTCCTCGAAGATCGAGCACTCAAGGTCAGCTCACGGAGTGAGACGTAAGAACATCTCTTGAGTTGAGACATAGCACACACATCAGGAGCAATGGAAAGAGGTAAATGAAAAAGGTTCAATTGGGTAGGCAACAATTCCACGCTGGTGTAAGATGGTGCATGGTTTAAAAGTAGCGAGGAGATAATTGTCGTGATTCCATAATGGGGCACCTTAGAAGAGGGACTCGTTGGATTGTTCCCTTAAGTGGCAAAAAGAATTACTTTTGATATCTAGATCATTGAAACTCTTCATACCAGCCTGAGGCAAATCACAATTGATCATTTGAAAGAATTCAAGAGGATGGCATACTCAGTTTGGAAAGGAAACTACGGTTATAGAACAACTCGGCAAATGGAAGGCACATTCCAGTTGATACCAAGGATATAACCTAGTGACTGAGCGTTCTTTCAAGAACTTGAGCATTTCCATATTCATCAAGTTTTTACCAACACCTATGCCAAGATCCTGATGACACCTCATACTACCATGATGAATAACGATGGAGGATGCAGGTGCAGAGGAGGACAACACTTTCTCAGATTTTACCTTAGCAAGGCCAAGGAAAACAAAAATCTGGATGATCGACCGAGAGACATTTAGCACTCCGCTTCTAATGTTCTCCTTGATGTACCAGCTTAACCCAATACCATTCGGTATCTGGAACATCAAATAAAGGTCTGACTTCGGAAACTCAAAGAACCCATAAGGAACAACTTATGGACTAAGTCATACCAACTCCTCATGGAAGAGTGGCCAAATTGCTGACTCAAGATACTACAATAATAGTGCTTCCAGCTAGGTGCGTCCACTTCATTGGAACCTATATCATAGTTCTTGGAAGAGGTTCCAACCATCATATCTACCTGAGATTCAGATCCGATTGGTAATAGGATACTTCAGACTTAGCATGTCCGAAAAGAAAGGTTGCAACACAAATCGACGAGATGACGTTGCAAGATACTCGGGATATGAACTACGATAGCAAGCTCCAAAACATGAGCGGGTTTTGCTACAACATGTGAACACGCTGTCCCCAACAACCATGACCACATAGTAGTCTTTTAATAAAAGTACTACCGAGTTCTAGTTGGGAACCATCATCGAGGATAACGGAATCTTGTACGAATCCGTCTGGTACCTTTAGGACTAGCACTTAGAACTTATTATCCTTGAACAAATCAATCAGTGGCTTGGTGTGCTTGGAAATACCGATGGGATGGAGGTAGCTAATCTCTCAAGCCATAGTATACTTCGCACGTGCATGACTGACTTGGGATGATTCTAGAGGAAACAAAAACAAACCTTTCCCAAATTCATGGCGGCAACTTACACCAAATGCACATGAATTTGAGGAAGCCACTTCTTCCATCCAAGCATATGCTTCATGAACGGAATATGAAGGCATTGCTTACAAAGTTTCCAACACTAGGTTGATGTTCAACATGAGTCATGGGGGGAGACAAAATGCTGCTAATTGGCTCAACAACAACTCATCTGAATTTCCATATCACTGGACTTCCACCATCATGTGAACACGGTGATAGCATTGGTCAGACCAAAAGATGTAATGGTGTATGCTTGAGGGATCAACCACGAGTAAGACAACATTATGAACATCATTGGTTCTGATTTGATTTGATGATAGCCCATACTCAAATCAAAGTTTTGATACAACAATAGGTCCAACAACTGATTATAAGGACCAATCGATGAAGATATTATCCTTCTTCAACCCACACACACAAAAAAAAAGATATCCCTTATCATGAACTAAGTTAGACAAGCTTTTATCTCCCAACTCTCCAAGTTGTTGTCTAGCTCAACCAACTAGCTCAGGGATAACCATCACAAATTCTTGGAGAAGGGGTGATTTATAAGAAAACCAACTTGATCACGAACTCAACATAGCGGTCAGGTGACAACTTGGTAATACTTCCGAGAAGATATTCGGAAAATCACGAACCACCGATTTGTTATTAAGCTCGAGAACAATCTTGCTTTTCAGGGCAAGATGATATGATCAAGAGAGTGATGGATTGACACAATCCTATCTCATTGATCGGGGAGTGCACCAGGGAAAATGGACTAGGTAGCACGATCAATCTTAGAATGATGATTCAATAACCAACACGCTAAGAATGAAATTATTGTCCATTAACTATAAGCAACAGAGTTGCTAGGAGTATTGATTTCACACATCACGATTCACTTGTCGGCATTCCGGTTGCGACAACACGACACCGAGGAATGAATAATGATGGCGAGAAGTATCACTGTGTCAAGAATTCATAAGATGGTGTGCAATTCCCATGACATTCTTGACATAAGACGGTAATACTTCAGGATAGAACAGAATCAAAATCTGGATTGGCATTTTGATCTGCGAAATACAACTACTTTGACCCAATCCTAGATATGGATGAGGTACTGAAGTTTGTTTCTCCTAGTCATTCCGGAATAGAATGGCTTGACAGACCACAAGAATAATAGGCATCGACGAACACGAATGCACACATGCTAATGACTATCAATTGATAGATGAAGGTCAGAAAACAACTAAAGGGGGACAACTCGAGGAACATATAATTTTCTGAGTTGTGGATGCATAGATTAGCATGTCGAACCAAGTTCAACGGGTTTCTTCTAGATAACCCATGCAGAAGAAGAAGGACTGGGAGATTCACAATTATGGATGGAGAACTCCTCAAGTGTAATCTGATTGTGAGCTTTTGATTCAAAGAACATCTGCCTTAATGGTTCATAGTATTTGGAAGAAGGAAATACCACGGACCTCGAGGACTAATGCAAAGGTTACTAATATCGTAAGGGAACTAGCAAATACTAACAACATGAAGTAGGGTGAATCTCGGGTTCAAAACCCAGGAGTAGAATGCCTACTACTAAGTGGCATCACGGGATGCTTTCGAGAATGGTGGCCAGAATTATCACACGGGAACACAAACATGGTAGATTACTTAGGTGATCTTCTAAGACACCTAGGGTCATAATAATCACTCCAACATATATGTCGAGGCAGCAGAATACCTCAACTCAGCAATTAGTGTGATCAATCTGGCCCAAAAGGACATCGGGAACATGGAGGAAAGATTTGCAAGTGCATCGGATTATTTAGAAACCTGGGATGACTCGGACAACATAATGGCTGTAAATGCTCAAAATGACTTGAGACAACCTACAAAAATGGTGGCATAGCCACTCCACATTACGATATCAAGGTTCTGAGGCCAGCTATGAACATATGGAAGTAGTAGGAACTGAATTGAGGCTTGAACTCAACAATCCTAGGCAACTACGGTTTAGTAACACGTCATCCTGAGAGATAGAAGAGAAGCCTAGTTCTTAATCCCCGTAGAAAAGAAGAGGTTGACTCAGATCAGAAGGGCATAAGGTAAAGGAGTAAAAAGAGCCTTATGTTCCCTTCCACAATCAATTCCCTTATATAACTAAAGCATTTCTAGACTCAACTTCGACTAGTTTGGCTTGGTAATCCTACAGGCAGTCAGGCTCTGGTACCAAAGCTGTCAGGACCCCGATCCTAAGTCACACCGATCTAGCATGTAACACATCATATCACTTTGCGGCTTCACGCACGGTATTCCCACGGGTGCCACCTTACCTGGCCCGGGACCGTTTGCGCCTTTTGGCTCACGTATATGATAGTGTCTCTAACATCCATATGACAAAGAACCCGGGCCGACATGACTAGTCGTGAACCCAAAGCGGCACTAACCTATGGGGACAGGCATACATGATTCACATCGAGCATGTCGGTCAGCAGCGTGTGAATCCGGGCTGTAGCACTGGGCTAACAGGATTCCGGTAACCCGGGCTATAGCAGGCTAGGCAGGACTCCGGATGTCACCGCGTGACATTTCCCCGAAGGGACAGACACAGGAACGAAGTGAAACACATGCCGGCCAGTCAAGTGTCCTGAGCAGTAGTGCTGGGCTAGCAGGACTCCGGTGAACCAGGCTGTAGCGGACTACTATGGCTCAAGGAGGCACTAGACTACATTTCCCCATAAGAGAGGCTGACAAGGATAAACAACTAGATTGTCGGATCCCACACATACCAAGCATTTCAATCATACACACAATATGCCCGATATGTGTAAATACAACATGGCATCACAACATAACTCTACGACTCAAAGTATTTATTCATTAGGCTCCGAGGAGCGAGATATTACAAACATGGGTCTCATGACCCAGCATATAGAGCATACAAGCAACAAGCACATGCGGAAGCTTAACATGTCTGGGTACAGACATCTACAAGTGGAAAAAGGCTGAGAAGCCTGACTATCTACAGATCCTGCCGAGGGCACAAGATTGTAGCTGAGGTAACAAGCTAAACGTCAAAGTCCACACGGAATTACTAGCGAGACTGACGTCTCTCTGCAAAAACATAAAATAAGCAAACGTGAGTACAAATGTACCCAGCAAGACTTACATCAGAACTATCTACATATGCATCGGTATCAATAAAGGGGTGGTGGAGTTTGACTGCAGCAAGCCAGCTTTGACTCGGTGGCTATCCTAAACTACGACTGCAAGTAACTCTTTTGAGGTGGCGCACACGAGTCCACATATTCACCATATCAATACACCACTATGGATCCACTCTCGTCTCCCTACGAGAAGGCCATCCATAGCACTCACGCTTATCTTGCGCATTTTAGAGTACCCACTTTCACTTGTCTATGTACTATGCAAGGGGTCCAAGTTTCCATATCCGAGGAATCCGGCTATTCGAATAGATAATGATAACCCTGCAGGGGTGTACTTCTTCACACACGCTCTCGCCACTTATCGCCCTGTACACGTCATGTACCTCGGCAACCTTCAAGCGGAAGCTGGGCGAGGGAGTCGGCCATGACCTAACTAACCACACAAGTCTCTAGTCCAGGTTTATCGCCTATTCGGGTTCCATCCGCATGGAGATCCGGCCGGGGTGTCGCTCACGGCCCCAAACGATGTGTAGAGGGTTCCAAGCCCACCAAACGGGCGACGCTTGGTCTACCCGGCCATGGTGCCTAGTCTGTCCCAAGCCCACCTGTACCGGGTGCCACTTGGTAGACTACTAACACTACCTACAAACACCAGAAACTAGTTGCAACTCCTGGACAGAGATCAAGTTGATTAATAAGTCGAGAGGGGTCGAGTTACCGGAACCCAATGTGTGGTAGTAACTGTTCATGGATCACAAACACAGAACTCAGTTCCTGAGGACGGTTTCAATGAGACAACCCACCATGTACTCCTACATGGCCTCTCACCGCTACCTTTACCAAATCGTGTTCACACACTTAGCTCTCAACAGTAGGACATGTTCACAACTTCCCAATTCATCCCCGATGAATCAGACATGACACAACTCTAAGCAATAGCAGGCATGACAAACAAGCATGAATGAGTAGGCACATCAGGGCTCAAACAACTCCTACTCATGCTAGTGGGTTTCATATATTTACTGTGGCAATGACAGGTCATGCAGAGGAAAGGGGTTCAGCTACCGCAGCATGTAACAGTTGAATCGTTGTTGTCCTAATGCAGTAAAAGAGAGCAGGAGTGAGAGAGTGGGATTGTATCGGGATGAACAAGGGGGTTTTGCTTGCCTGGCACTTCTGAAGATAGTATAGTTCTTCATCGGTGTCATCGGGTAGTCGTCGGAATGTCGTCTACTGAGAGGGGACAATCACCGGCAACAGAGAAAGAACACAATCAATGCAATGCGACAATATGATGCATGATCATAACATGGAAATATGTTGTGGTTTGAGCTAATGCAACTAGCAGCAGGTTAAATGAAGTTGGTTTGAATCTAAGATTCAAATTCAAACGCCACATGCGGTTATTTAAATGGCATTCATTTGATTTGTCCTAAACAGTATCTATAAGTTGTTCTAACATGCATGAAAATAGCATAAATGGATAGATTGGATTTTTCTGATAATTTTTCATATATAAATTATTTCATTCTGAGCTATAGATTAATTTCTATAATTTTTTGAAGTTTACACTATTTTTTGGAATTTCCTATAAAAGAATAAATCCAGAAAAGGGTTTACTGCGTCAGCCTGGTGTCAGTGTGACGTCAGCAAGTCAACGGGGGCTGGTCCGGGTCAAACCTGACCAGTGGGGTCCACTGGTCAGTGACCCGGTGCAGCCTAGGGTCAATGACAGGTGGGTCCGGTCAACACACACGTCAGCACTGTCAACTTTGACTTGTGGGGCCACTGTGATTAGTTAAAACTAATCATAAACTAAACTACGGTTAATTAAGGCATGGGGCCCAATAGTCAGTGAGAGAGGGGGTTAGTAAGCCCCGTCATTAGTGCTAATGACGGGTCCACGTCAGCGGCCGCCGGGGTTAGTCGCCGGTGACCTCACAGCGCGGCGGCGGCTCGCCGGACGGGCGATTCCGGCCACAAGAGCTCACGCTCTTAGGCTCTACGGAACCAGCGTGATGAGGCGCTGCATACCATGGCCGTGCCTGGCCGTGGGGTGGTCCGTGGCGATGACAACCATGACGACGGCGGGGGCCGGAGCTACGGGCGCGTTCCGGCGTGGGGCTAGAGTGAGAAATCGGGTCCGAGGAAGGAGAGGAAACAGGGGGAGCTCACGGCGGGTCGACGGGCGTGCTCCGCGGCTCGCGGGAAGACGAACGGCGATGGGGCGTTGCCGGCGATCTCAGACGGCCGTGGTGGAAGACGACGTCGATGGCGGCGATTCGATGCGCCCCAGGTTGTGTGGCTCGGCGAGGACGATGCAGGCGTCGAGGCGGAGCACTAGAGCACAACCGCTGGGCGGGGGAGGGCTGGTGGTCGCGGAGGACGGTGTCGGTGGCGACGAGCTCCGCTCGGTCCCGAGAAAGAGAGAGAGCAGAGAGGGGAGTGAGTCCAGAGAGGGGGGAAGCGAGAGGGGATTGAAGGGGAGTCGCGTGATGACTCCTGGGGCCTCTCCTGCGCCGGCAGAAGCAGGAGGTGGCCTCGCGCGTGGCCAGCAGGCGGCGAGCACGCGCCCCTGTCCTTCTGTCCAAGGAGGAAGTCGACAGGGGGCAGCGGTGGTGAGCTGGGCCGCCAGCTATAGTACTGGGCCTGTTGGTGGGCGCCAGGTAAGCTTCTGCTAGGTAAGCCTCCTTCCTTTTTATTTCTGTTTTCTATTTTCTGTAATTGTTTGGGCTTTATTAAAAATACCAGGGCACTTCTAAAAATCCTGAAAATAATTGTGGGCACTATTTAAATTATTTAAAACATCCCACATTTAGTTTCAGAATTATTTGAGCATTTAAAATATTTATAGCATTTAAATGCCCAAATTCAAATACTTTATGAATTAATTTCAAAAATCCATAATGGTCCTAGAAATAGGTGCACCATTTTTGTCAGGGGTTCTAGACCAAGGCAAAGATGATGAACATTTTTAGAAGGGCATTTGAGGTTCATTGAAAAATATTTTATTTGGACCCTAGTTGAATTTCATTTGCTGCTAGGGTTTATCAGCCCCCATTTCAAAGTTAATAAAATTTAGACATGATGCATGGAGGATAATGCAAAGGCAGGCAAGGCCTGAACTGGGGCTGTGACAACTTGTAATATTGCCGTGTCTTGTTCCTGCATTTTCAAAATCCTGCGAATCAAACAGGTCCTCAGTTGGTGATGATGTTGTGCGTCCCATCTTTCACCAATAGCCGTCGGATCTAGATCTGACGCATACAAACCAAGCTTCTCCATTTTTGGAAGAAGATGCCCGCACTTGTTCCCTATTTACAAACAACTCCTTGTCTCTCACAATCAGTCTCATCTCCTCCCCACCACATCTAGGAGTAGAAGGTCGTGGAAAAATCTGGCGCGATGGCCGCTGCCGGAGCCGTCCACCCCCAATATTGGTGGTCCGTGCAATGCACGGGCATCTACGCACGGGAAATTATGTCGAACAGGGCTAGTTGTAAGCAGGCTAGCTCTACAGCCATGATGATAGTGACTGCAGACGGTGAGGCTGACTATGGTATGCCGAACACGGCGCCTATACTCAGGTGTCATCTCCGGCACAGGGTCTTGTCACTTCACTGTGAGGAGCAGCAGGTAATAATTTGACCAACTGGTAGTACAGTGCTAGTACTCCTACTACTACATTGGTAGTACTACTACTAGTACTAGTAGCACCACCGTCTGGATTTAGGAGTACTACCACGTCCATCTGGATTTTAGTATTGACTAGCAATATCTAGTAATGCATGTCACCAAAAATGTACTACTCCCTCTGTAAATAAATACATGGTGTTTTATTCCTATCGGCGAGAGAACTTAATGTTTTTTGCTAACTAGAGTACTGTAATAGGATTACATGCAATGAACTAAACACTGCATGTCATGTTTGGTACTAGTCTCAAGTCATTGAAAGCATGCACGGCCCACAACTCTCATTGGTTGATATGTCACGAAATAAGAAACAAGGAGGGAGTTAATGCACCGTGCCTAAGTATTTTGGGATTATTTGGTTTTCGTAAGGTGACTTACACAACATTTTTGTTTACATGCATTAACATTTTATTAGTTAAATCAAAGGTCAAAACTTGGCGCAAAATGCAAAGGGGACCAATAAACAAGTAAACATCAAACTTCTCTCATTTGGCCCCAACTAGAGGTCCGGTGAGATGACTATACTGCATCGGCACGGAGGGGGACGCAGCTTCATTGACTTACGGCAACTGCCTTTGGGTGAATGACCCGTGGCCCCAGGGGGTGGCTGGCCCACCTATCATATAGCCAAAGGCAGGTGCAGTAGAGGGCCGAGGAGTAGTACGAAATCCTACGCACCTACGCACGCTAACCAAGGGCTGAGTGATTACTCGAATCGCAAGATCAGTTGACTAGAAGCTATGCTAGACCCATGGAGGCGATGAGCGCGAGCATCAGCCGGCTGTGCCAGATGGTCCACGACGCCGGCCTGCGGCCCGGCAGGTAGTATTGCTTGAGGCCGCCAGGGCGAGGGTCCGCTTGGACGACAGCTTCGCATCCTTGTTCGACGAGGTCCTCGTCGGTTTCCTCGACAAGTTCACCGTCGTCAAGAAGCTTGCGAACGACTTTGACGTAAGCCTCAACAACCACTATGGTAACAACCTCTTCGACGCACTGGTGGCCCTACGACTGCCCGCCGTCACGCCGGAGAATGTCCACCTCGAGGTCGCGCTCGCCGCGCAGTGCCTGGCGCAGCAAGACACCATCGACATAATCACCCACGTCTACTCGCAAATCGTCCACAAGGACTAGTACATGCAAGAGGAGGGCGATAGGACGATGGCCTTCTTGGAGCGCAGGGCAACCTTGGACGGCACTGTTCAGAAGCACGTTGAGCTCGCCGCCAACGCCGCTGCTCCTCACACGTTGGTTGGTGACCCGGCGCACTAGAGTGTGAGGATGTCGTTGAACATTGATGGATCCATATGTATTTTTATCCTTCCATCAAATCCATGTAGTAGTATATGATACTACAGTAATTATCTTACCTTTCGCATCAACTTCATTATTTTCGTACGTACTCCATGCATGAACGGCGCCAGAAGCAAACTTCTCATTACTCTAGGCAAAATCGTTATTTTCTATCTATTGGACGCGCCATGGAGCAGAACCAAATTTTACAAGTTATGAGTTCAAAAGGAAAAACCTACCGTGTTCGCGTCGCACCCCCACACGGTTGGTCCGGCACGCCGCTCAAGCGGGAATGTGTGCGGTGTTGCATTTTCACTTACAAGTGGGACCGCAGTTGAGCAAACCGACTATCGGCAAACCCCCACCCCGCCCACCGCGCGATGGCTGAGAAAAGAGGACAGGAGGGAGAAGAGATGGTTGTAGCACAGACTCCAAGAAAATTGGTGTTGGATGGGACTCGTGTGGGTGGCGTGTGCCGTACTGCTAGACGTGAATGCTAGTTATGGCCCATGCCACCCCACTATATCGAGCCTATATCGAGGTACGTAGAACAAATTTCCTGCAGTCCGTGCTCAGCCCTCCTCTATATATCTCTTCTCAGCCAGCCAGCGAAGGCGCGGAGCCCATCGTCTGTTTGCTCACATGCGGCCCCACATGTCAGTGAAAACGCAAGAGGACCCACTGAACCTGCACATCTTTCACCTCGACGTGCTGGTGATGAAAAACAAATCCAATAAAGATTTTCGGTGGCCGCTTTTGGAGTTACTCAAGAGTAGTAAGATTCTATTTACAGTTTAACCCAAGATGCACATCTCATGGCTTCAACTACCACTCTATTTTCTTTCATGACATGACCTGGATGCTGGATGTCCCACGTGTCGGCAAAAGGAGGAAGGACCCGACCAGATCTTCGGTTCTGCTCTCGGATAAGACAAGTTGTGCTAACTTAAAAAATTTATTGTGTACTCCCTCCATTCCAAAATACTTGACTTCCATTTGTCCAAAAATGGATATACCTATATACTAAGACATGTCTAGATACATATATATTTTGACAAATAGAAGGCATGTAGTATTGTGCAACGGAGGGAGTAGAATGGATGCAAGTTTTTGTATTGGGAAGAAGAGTACATCCTTATATTGATAGAGCGCAATTTAGTAGATGTTCTATCACTTTTAGCTAGTATAGAATAGAGGCTAGACATGAGACTAGATGCGAGGAAGCAACATCTACTTCTTTACACTCGAAGAAGAAAGAAGCACGCAAGATCGAGCCTCCGCAGATCAACAATGAATGCATCGAGAAGGCACTAATCCAACTTACTACAGGAGTAGTCAAATGTATTCTTGTGGTTCTTGTTTTCTTTGGTCTTGCTTTTCTAGTCAAAATTATCATTGGAGTTCATGCAAAACGGAGATCCGTTTGGGGTCGTGTGTTGGAGTTGGCCTTACATGTGGGACCACAGTTAAGGAAACCGACTATCGGCAAACCCCCACCTCGCCTGCCGCGCGATGGCTGAAGTTAGAGAAACAAGACGGCCCTGTTTGGATACTCTAACTCAGTTAGAGGTTAGAGTTAGATTCTAAACCTAAACTAACCCTAAACTAACTCTAGCCAAAGAGGTGTTCGGATGGCAGGGTTAGATGGAACACGGACTATACCTTCAGCCGGACTATACCTTCAGCCGGACTATACCTTCAGCCGGACTCCAGGACTATGAAGATACAAGATTGAAGACTTCATCCCGTGTCCGGAAGGGTCTTTCCTTGGCCTGGAAGGCAAGCTAGGCGTGCGGATATTCAAAGATCTCCTACCAATGTAACCGACTCTGTGTAACCCTAGCCCTATCCGGTGTCTATATAAACCGGAGGGTTGTAGTCCGTAGGACAGAACCATCATCATACACAATCATACCATAGGCTAGCTTCTAGGGTTTAGCCTCCTTGATCTCGTGGTAGATCCACTCTTGTACTACCCCTATCATCAATATTAATCTAGCAGGAGTAGGGTTTTACCTCCATTGAGAGGGCCCGAACCTGGGTAAAATAAAGTGTCCCCTGTCTCCTGTTACCATCCGACCTTGACGCACAGTTCGGGACCCCCTACCCGAGATCCGCCGGTTTTGACACCGACAGGCGCCTTCACGGGCGATGCGAGAGGGAGGAAGGGAAAGGACGAGAAGCTTCGAGGAAGTGGAGAGGGATTTGCTACGGGGAGAGCGAGAGAAAAATGTGTTTTTTAATGATCCCAAGAAGAACTAACCCAAATAAACACCTCTTAGATGGGTTAGAATTTTTGGATGGGTTAGATGCATCTAACCCAAACTAACCCTCCTGTTTGGATACTTTTGAGTTAGTTGAGTACAAACTAACTCAAACGAACTCTAACCCATGGATCCAAACAGGGCCGCGAGGTTGAAAAGATTGCTCTCGAACGGACTTCAAGAAATAATATGGTGTCAGATGGATGTCGTGGTGGTGGCGTGTGCCGTACTCCTGGACGTGAATGCTTGTTCTGGCCCATGCCACCCTACTACTCCTACTACTTACTCCTACTATATACTATACTACTAGTATATCGAGGATTCGAGGGCTGGTTACGTACAACGAACACATTAACATATGGCTACAGTAGAAACACCCGCTCGACGCGCGAAGCATGTGAAGCTAGTACAAATAGTGTACTACTATTGTTGATTTGCTCCATCCAATAACCTGTTGCAATGCACGTACAATTATGTATTTGGAAAATATTTTTTACCTCGTCGCACCACTCACTCAGAGAAGCGACTCGAAAGCCATTCATAAATTTAGTAAGTTTATCACAGGCATATCATTTTATTACATAGAACAACAGATCATCAACCCACATTGACAACGAGGATACATTATAAATACTAAAGTTTTCACCACACAACAAATAACAAGCAATGAAATGAACTTCAACTCAACCATTCCTCAGCGTTGGAAACGCTTGCTTTGAACCACAAGTGATTCTCTGGGACGGGCCATGCATTGTCGATCTGGAGACCAACGCAGGACTGATCATCCAGGCTGAAGCGGCCTACTATATCAGTACCAGGGTAGGGAACCACGCAAATGTCCGAGGTATAGACACAGTTGCTTCTCATAAATGTGTCAAAAACGGTTGGATCGCCTTTCACCATCATCGGATAGTTTCGTCCAAGGAAGAGCGAGTTTTCTCCAAGACTATCAATTCTGTGCCAGGGAGAAGGAGTTGGCGCTAGCACACTAGTATCCATCCCGAATACCATGCAACGGGTGTTGGAATAGGTCCGGAGAGTGCGACCATGGGAGACTACACCTGCTTCCTTAGCAGTAACATCATCAGTGGGCTGTATACACACAAGAAGAGGTGATCCATCGGAATTAGTTGCCAGGCGCCACAGAGCATATCGGCACTGCTCGTCCTCATGCTCGTGATCATCACCATCGTCATCTCCCCCTTGGTTATAAAAATCTTCAAGTATAGGTGGTGGGATGTCCACAGGACCTTGGAAACACAAGAAGAAGGTTAATTAGTAAAGGGAAAGTTGCTAACCCGCATGCATCTGGATGAAACAATTATAATTACGGTGGAAGACAAACGTACCGAAAAAACGAGGATCCCATGCAAAAACAGTGCCACGAGAGGTGGCAGCAAACACAAGATCCTCGTATTCAATTGCATCACAGTACACATCCATGTATAGAAACTGATTTTTGAGTAATATCCATCCAGTCGAACCACGAAGGACGGCAACTACCTTGTCGAAGATAGCAACAACATCATAGTTTTTGTAATTCCAAGAGCGGTTGGGAACTCGACAAATTGCTATCTTCAGTACACGACAGTCACCATGATCGTATTTGAGCGTACGTAGATCATCGGTGTGCTCAACCTCAGGGCACTCGGAGATTTTGGGAAGTGGAATCCGCTGACGAGTGTACACATTCACAAGTTCCCACTCGCAATTGTACCCAATATAAACAACCCAATCTCCATTTGCGCCAGCCCAGGACTTACCCTTAAGCGATGGCATCTTGACATCACACGTATCATTATCAAGCGGCATCAACTTGCACAAGGCGAGGTCTCCCTCGTCCGCTCACCAGCGAGCAGGGTCACGGCGAAGAAGATAGGGAGATCAAACCGCTCCTTGACCCTTGGGTTCCTTGCAATGATGTTATTAGTTGAGTCGAGAATGGGCTTGAACGAACCTGCCATGCTAGCCGAGGTGATGACGTTGCACCGATCAATGAGTTCCTCCACCACGTCATCTTTCAGATCGGGGAAAGAATAACAGGGTCGTTTCCGGCCTGTTCCCTCCATGGAGAAGACGATCGAACAATGGCAGAAGAAAGGGTGAAGGGCTGAAGCAAAATGGAGGAGGGAGAGGAAGAGCGTGCGACAGCAGTTCCAAATCGAGAGGGAAAGGCGAAGAGTCGATGGACGGTTGCGAGTTTGCCATGGTTCACGAAGAGGCGCCCTGCCTACATGTCCGTTCGAAAATACTCCTACTACTCACCGTCGTCTCACTGATATGTTGGAACGGGACCACATGTCAACGAAACATGGTGTGTAATTTCTCGTGCAAAATGTGACCTGGCCGCGTTGGCCCGAGGTGCCGCGTTAGTTATCGACCTTTATTTTTTTAATTGCGTGCCTATCAGTTTTGAAGCACGACTAACTGGTACTGTACGCAGAGAAAATATAAACTACTCTACCACTCCCCCACCTCTAGTACTAGTAGTATAAAAAAGATATATAGGCTGGAGCTTCAGCGCTTTCTTGCTAAGGGCTGCCCACTTGCTTCTCACACTACCACCCTCTCTCCAGATCTAAAAAAGACGGCCCCTCTCTCCCTCCTCAGCAGTGTTCACAGATCCGCCGGGGAAGAGAAGGATGTGCAGCGTTGACGCACTCGTCGTCGGCGAGCGAGGTCACGCACTGACGACAAGGCCGTCCTCTCAGACCTAGCGCCCGTGCGGGATGGCCTCCGTCCCCAAGCTCGCTGTCGTAGTGTGTGTGGAGGACGACGACCACGAGCGAAGCCACTTCCCGCCGACCCTCAGGTATGCTACCTCTTTTCGAGCCATAACCTTGTTCTATTGCCCCATCTGCTACGTCGTTGCATGTGGATCTTTTTCCACTCCACCATCTTCCCAATTTGCTATCCTCTACTCTGCTGGCCACGCAGATGAAAACCATAATTTGCACTATTAAAGGAAACCCTACTTCATGCATACTAATCCATGTCTGGGTTGAATAAGGAAAGGAAGGGAGACTGTACTGTCCAAGAGAGTAGGCATCGAACCTGCATCTAGGTTGAAAAGGGGAAATCAGTAGCTAAGGAAGGAGTCTCGTGTATCTTGGTTGAAGAAGGGTAGAAAGGCATGACAACGCAATAGAGAATGACCAGGTCGATCGGTTTGTTGTCCTCGCATAGGAAAAAGGTGGCTAAAGAGAACAAAAATGGGACCGTAATCCACATATGCTGCCTGGATATTTGTAGCTCTGGGCAACCATACCTCCCTCACCACTCTGCGTCTGTGGAGGTACATCGTACTGGTGCCTCCCATGCTCTTATTGCCACTTTTTTTGTTAGTATAACGCCAACAGTCAAGTCAAGCAATGCTACTGCTAAAGTGATGCCACATTTAACTAATGCCGCTCTCAGTCTAATGCCACCCATAAATTTAAGAAATGCCATTTAATGTCACTGGATATTTCAGGGTTAGCTGTTGATTGTGGATGTATTAAAGATTTTTCAGCTATAAGGCATTCTAATGCTGTTGCACAGCAAGTATACCAACGATGAAACTTGTTACTCCCGTCAGATTTTTGCACTGTTAATGCTTATAGATTACATACCTCACTTTCATGAGATAAGTTAATTTTTTGTACAGTGTCACCAAAATGCCAAGGCGCTGATGTCATTTTATTTTGGTTAAACTGCATAGACAATTAAGAAGACAAGAGGAAAGGTCAAGAGTGGGCACCTCCTCCTCCGGCTATTCTCTTGAGGAGGTCTGTATGTTTGTCTCTAATGCATGTCGACTACATACCTGACATCATGATGTAATGTTAAGTCATTTCCTTTTGTACAGTGTCACTGAATTGTCAAGGCGGTGATGGCATTTTATTTTAGTAGAACTGCACAAAATTTGCTTAAAAGAAGAGGAAAGGTCAGGAATGGCTCACTTTTCCAGAAAAAACTATGTATGCCTTCCTCACATCAGCCGTTGTTGCTTTATTTATTCCTTCAAACAGGTGGTTAGAAACAGTCTTGCTACCTTTTCCCATTAAGAAATTGGAATGCTTATATTTGTGAGTCTATGCTTCAACTAGTGCCACTTTTAGAGTAATCACACTTTCAATATCTATGCAAACAGGGATGCTCGATTTTAGTGGAACTGCACAAAAAGTCCAACTGGTTCAACATTAGGAGCATGTTTTTTTCCAACCTTTATATCCAATTGGTGGCACTATGAGCTGTTCATTACGAAGGTACATGGTTTGCTACTATCTTGCTACTCTTTTTGTAATGTCATTAGATAGTAATACTAGTGGTTTGCATGTGAATTTATTGGCAGGATGGAGGTGCGGGACAGGATTCAATGATTGGATGCTCAATTTTGGTTGTATCGATTTCACCTCTTCCATCACTGCGAACATGGATATCCTTGGTTTGATGAAGAATAGGCACTATATTTCTACTCTGAACCAGCAAATCAATTCAGTATGAAATTGTCCAGGGCAAAACATAACTGTATCAGATTGTCCAGTGCAGAACATGACAGATGCTAAGCGGAAGAGACATGTTTAAACCGAAAATACAAGGTGTGGTATATGTTTACTAGCTGCTTGATATTTGTGCAGACAAAGATGTCTGCCCGTTGCTATTTGGCAAACCAACAAAGTGCCCGCAATTTTGGTTGAACTGCACAAGACAATAGTATAGTCACTGCATGCAGTGCCATTTGAAAATAGACACAGAAAGATTGGATAGTCACTTCATGGACTGCAGAAAAGTAGTACTGTACTATTTATTGGCCAACACTAGGTGCTTCATTGCTTTGGTTTGATTATACAATGGGCATCATTTTGCCTAAGTTAAAGTCTGTATTCCGAAAATAGTCTCGTCGTGTGATCGAGAGAAGACCAAATCATATTGCAGTGGATGTTCCTCCATCATGTCTGGTTCATTCTCATGGTTCCAGCTGTTGGTGAAACCACTTACGTTTGCAAGAGGAATTGTAGACTTCACAAACAAATTTGTATTTCAGTCTATACTGAATGTTGGCCAAGAGAAGCATCCATGTTAGTAGGAAGAACATATGTTTTTCCTAGATCTTTGCTTTTGGAGCTACATATTTGTATATGATCTGTGAGTCATTGAGATGCATTAACATCTTGATATTATGTATGGGAATCGTACTAGTTAGTTTTAGTTGCGATGCAAGATCCGAAGTGGCTGATCTTTGCTTTTGGAGCTACATATTTGTATATGATCTGTGAATCATTGAGATGCATTAACAGTTACTTATTTCTGTTCGCTCCGTGTTTGCAAGTTACTGATCGATCACTAGCTAGCCTACAAATGCGCTCCTGGCAGTTTTATTTGCGAAGCAAGATGCGAAGTGGCATTTTTTTGAATAAAAATGCCTACCTATGAAGAAACTGACAAGCTACACTATCGATCCTACACGGATAAAAAATGCCTACCTCTGAAAAAACTGACAAGCTACACTATCGATCCTACACGGATAAAAAATGCCTACCTCTGAAAAAACTGACAAGCTACACTATCGATCCTACACTGATAAATAGCGGATCACGCACGTACTACCTCCTTTCCGATTTGCAGGGCTCAATTCAAGAAACAACCTACTTGATCCTACACGAATAAATAGCGGATCACGCACGTACTAGTACCTCCTTTCCGGTTTGCAGGGCTTAATTCAAACCTCTCACCAACCAAGGTACTCCCTCCGTACGGGTTTATTAGTCTTGTGAGCAAAGCAGCAAGACCAAGGCATGGCAATAATTAACGGCATGCAGAAGTTTAAGCCTAATAAATTCCAGCGATTTAAGTGGCTGCATGTGTGCCCTCGACATGCAGAAGTTTAAGCCTAATTAATTCCAGCGTTTTAAGTGGCTGCATGCTGCTTCGCGTACTGCCTGCGAGCGATTCTGATTGCCTGCATGCAGCCTGCCGTAATTAAGGCAGCTAACTGATGCGGAAAAAAGATACGCTTTAAATCCGTGGACTCATTATTGACAAGGAGGGAGATGATTTGAGTGCACTCATTTGACCACCATGCCGGCGTGCGACCCAGACGGGACGGGACGGCACAGTCATAATTTCAGTTTCTCTAGTTTTCCACGGCAAGCTGGCGTGCTAAGCCATTATGCATTGAATTCCGATGACCGTCGCGCTACCTTCCGCCTATAAGTACTATTTCCCGGCCTTCTCAGGTGCCACCGTGACCCAACTCGCCATATCCTCATAAGCCCCCACCGGCCCGACGTCGCTCACCACGTCCGCCATGCCCCCGCCCGTCCGCGGTAGGCGACGCCGGAGGCGGTCACCGCCGGAACTAGTGTTCGGGTTTTCACCGGAAGGCAGACGGAGGGAGGAGGCATTCTATCTATCTTTAGATGGCAATGCGGAGATCGAGGAGTTGTTGGAGCGTGACCGCATGGCGGAGGAGCGGGAGTTGTTGGAGCGCGACCGTCTGGTGGAGGAGCAGCGTCTCGCCGATTTGCGCCGCCAGCGGGACATGGAGCAGCAGCGCACTGACGCTCTGAGTCACGAGCAGAGCGCCCGCAACTGGGCCGACTACGTGGAGGCCGGCGCCCGGCAAATAGCCCTGGAGGCTGTCGGGCATGCACGCGTTTGCGACGCCGATTTTTACTACCAGCTCGTCAAGTGGGTTTCCTGCTTGGAAGCCGAAGCTTCGGTGGACCACGCCGGCATGGAAAGGGCCAACGCGCGCGAGCAACGCGCCCTGTCGCACGTCTGGCAAGTTCGAGGCGAGGCGGAGGACGCCGGTGCCGGCGTTTAGCATGGACAGCAGATGGCGGCTGGCATCGTCTAGTTAGCTAAGAGTAAGTTAGTACTTGTACGCTACTAGAGTGTTAGTGGGAGTAGATAGTTCACTTGGCTATGATGGTTGTCAACGTGGAAGTTCAGTACTCTATATGTGGATCAGACCTGTTACTTTGCTCTGAATGTTGAACTTTCCGTTTGAACGTATGGAATGGGTTGTTGTTTTTTTAAATGGGTCGTATTTGTCCCCCACGGTTTAGAGGCTGGCCTATGGGCCTAGCAAGTTGACGCATACACAATCAGGAGATGATTGTACATGGAGAGGATGACAGCAGGGACCCGCCAAGGTCATGGCAGTACGCAAGCAAGTGCCTCCTTATTTCAAGCCAATAAAAAATGGCTCCTCCTAGTGTATTTCTGACATCTAGGTCCCATGCCATTGTCAACGTAGTCAATAAACGAGAGAATTGCACAACGAGCGGCTGACACCAGGGACCCAGCGGCTCGCCCAGTTATTTTTGTTTTGGGTTAATTTGATAAATGCCACTCCAAATCTGGTGTATCCGAGAAATGCCACTGCAATTTTCAAACTTTGAAAAATGCCATTTCATGCCATTTCTAGTGGCATTTTTCGAAGTCTGGAGTGGCGTTTTTCAAAGTTTGCAAACTGCAGTGGCGTTTTTCAAAGTTTGCAAAAATTGCAGTGGCATTTTTCAAAGTTTGGAAATTGCAGTGGCATTTTTATGAATCGGCATAATTGGAGTGGCATTTATCTAATTTGTTTTTGAGACAGAAGCAGGGTGTCAACTGGGCTGTGCGGGACACTCTGGCCTGTCTAGACAGCCTTTTCTTTTATGTTTACCACAGACCAGCCCAGTAGTTTTTTTTTCTTTCTAAAAATGGCTAGCCTAGTTTTTTTGTGATTTGTCAAGTAAGTCGCTTTATCAGGCCTGTTGGGCTGCAAATCTTTCAAGACGAGGAGAGTGGCCCATCAGTAATGAGAAATGGGCTTTTTAAAACACATCAAACCGGCAATTATTTTCAAATATCTTTTTTTCATTTCGAGATTTTAAATTGCATCGATAAAATCAGTCTGAATGTGACTCGAAATTTCGGGATTAAAAACAGTTCAGACCGCACCGACATATGCAAAATTTCGTATAATTTTTTAACCGTGGCCACAATATGGGCTGTAATGCTAACATAAAGAATATGGGCTACAAAAAACCCGTAAGAATTACCAAATGGGCTATAAATTATTTGAAATAATGGCAGGTGGGTTGTATGCTGTTTTCCACAGATTTGAGGCTTTCCACAGATGGCATGTATACTGTTGGATGTCCATCCAATGGCCGTCGTGCTTCTTCAATCTCTGCTCTTCGTGCTCCAGCCGCTCAAACAAGCGCTGGCGGGACTGCCTGCTCCCTCCTCCCCGCGGCCGGCTGTGCTGCCGCGCAGGCCTCACTGCCCCACCGTACTCCCATCACTGGCCTAGCCATCCCTCTACTCACCCACACCTGCTGTTATTCTCGGGTGACGGCAGACGAAGTAGTAAACCCTCGTACAGTCATACTCCCCTCCACGTGGGAAACAAAAACAACGGCAGAGTCTTCCCTGCCTCCGTGTCGTTCCCTTCCTAGGCCTCGCCGTCGTCCACCGCCCTGGTGCTCTCGGCGTGGCGTGGTCAGCGTGGTCAACGACCGACATGCATCTGAAGTGGACTGTACGTGGAGAGGCTGACAGCTGGGTCCACGGCCGCACTCAAGGAAATGCCTCCTTATTACGCGCAAAATAATGACTTCCTCCACCTGACATATGGGACCCACTGAAACGGCCTCTGTATTTCGCGAAAAAAACGTTACCGCCGCTGACAGCTCGGACCCACCAGCTATATCTTCACACGCAAGTGCCTCCTTATTACGCACAAAAAAATGAATACTCCCCCTGCTAGGTGGGACCCAGTATAGTGGGCCTACTAAGTTGATGGGGACGAAGGGCTTTGTCAACTTATACAATATGCAGGATTCTAGCTCGGCTGGCCATACGATGTCCATCCAACGGCCGTAGTGCTTCTTCAACCTCTGGTCTTCTTGTTCCAGCCTCCCAAACCAGCGCCGGTCGTGCCGCCTGCTCCTGCCTCCCGTGGCCGGCTGTGCTGCCGCGGAGGCATCACCGCCCCCATACTACTCCCACCGCTGGCCAGGCCATTCCTCCACTCCACTCACCCACACCCCCTGTTATTCTGTGGCGACGGCAGTGCAGCCGAACCAGTGAACCCTCGTACTCCTCTCCGCGTGGGCATCCACTGCCGCGTATTCCCCGGCTCCGCGTTGTCCCCTTCCTAGGCCTCGCCGTTGTCCACTGCCGTGGTGCTGTCGATGCGTCGTGGTCAATGTGGTCAATGACCGAATTCCATCGAAGAATACTGTACGTGGAGAGGCTGACAGCTGGGTCCACGGCAGCCGCAAGGAAGTGCCTCCTTATTACGCAGAAAATAATTATTCCTCCACCTGACAGCAGGGACCCACTGGACGGGCCACCAGTATTTTGCAAAAAAATCATTTCCCCTTGACTGCTAGGACCCACCGGACGGGCCACCGTATTTCATGAAAAAAAACGTTCCCCCTGCTGTCAGCTCGGATCCACCAGAAGTGCCTCCTTATTACGCACAAAAAATGA
Source organism: Aegilops umbellulata (assembly GCA_032464435.1). Lineage (NCBI taxonomy): Eukaryota > Viridiplantae > Streptophyta > Magnoliopsida > Poales > Poaceae > Aegilops > Aegilops umbellulata. Next base: position 350,443,658 of record CP136056.1, read on the forward strand.
ATACTCCCCCGGTGTAACGACCAAACCTTGAAGGATTTGAGTCTCTGTGCTTACCGTGCTAGTCCCTGGATCAAACTCACTAGCACACACAATATAGATGAATACCAGAATAGCAAGTGCATCATTTATTACAACGTATGATCCAGAGTATATAAAATAAAACAATCTGCAAAGCACTTGGCTAGCTTTATTCAATCAAACAGCGGAAAGTAGTAGAAAATAACGATGAGTCCCATCATAGCCCACTGGCGATGCTGAGTGCAGACTCGCGACCCTAATGGTACCTTACTCTTCGTCTGAATATCCTGCAACATGAGACGTTGCAGCCATATAGGTCAATACTTCGAATGTATTGGCAAGTTACACAGGAGTAATAATAAAGCAGACCTACATGTATATGCATAGTATATCAAAAGGAAGGCTTGTGGGTTTATTTTTGCAGAAAGCTGATTTTATCCTAATAACTACCTAATAGTCAAATTTTTATTTAGTTCTTTTATTACTACAATTATATACACAAGGTTGAGTTGGAAAAATAAACTCCAACCTACCCTTTATTAAGTTGCCCAACAAATTTATTAAGTGTCACATCTGTCAAATGTGAGGCAAACCTCACCCTCTCTGCATCAGTGCATCCAACCGTCTCCAGGTTCCTATTGACTGCACGGAGCCAATCATCAGCCACAATAGGTTCAGGGGAACTGGAGAACCTCTGAGGATTCAACCTCAAGAACCTGGTAAGCATATCCACTGGTGGAGGTGGCGGTGGATTGTTGTTGTTATTGTTGTTGTTCTGGTTCTGGACAAGCAACTGGATCAACTGAGCTTGTCCCTGAAGCAACTGCTGCATGTATGGCGGTACATCATTGCCATTGTTGTCTCCTCCTGCAGCATTACGCCTATTATCACGCCTCGGCGGCATCTGGTGGGCAAGCATAGAAGAGTTATAGATATAATAGGGCCAAAGACTATGTATATATAAATATGTTCTACCCATATGCATAATATGATCAAGCCAACAAAACACAACAACGAATAACACCAACAAACAAACAAACAACAAACAACAAACAATATGATAATATTATATATATATATAGTCGAATAAATTCGACAAGATATAATTTAACAAACAAACTACCAATCAAGCAAACAATCTAGTATCTTCATGCCACGAAAGTGGACATAATCAGATACGCTAACACGATAACGTTGCAATAAAAAACAAGCATGAATGGTGGTCTCAGCACTAGTTCCTACTTAACTGTTCAAGATACTTGAGGGGTTTACTAATAAACAATAAGAAGTATAGCTAGTTTATAAAATAATTTTCACTCCTATGGCTTTTCTAATCCATGTTCTAGGGTCACGTCCTACAGTCAACACACTGCTCTGATACCATCTGTAACGACAAACCTCGAAGGATTTGAGTCTCTGTGCTTACCGTGCTAGTCCCTGGATCGAACTCGCTAGCACACACAGTATAGATGAATACCAGAATATCAAGTGCATCATTTATTACAACGTATGATCCAGAGTATATAAAATAAAACAATCCGCATAGCACTTGGCTAGCTTTATTTAATCAAACAACGGAAAGTAGCAGAAAATAACGATGAGTCCCATCATAGCCCACTGGCGATGCTGAGTGCAGACTCGCGACCCTAGCGGTACCTTACTCTTCGTCTGAATATCCTGCAACATGAGACATTGCGGCCATATAGGTCAATACTTTGAATGTATTGGCAAGTTACACGGGAGTAATAATAAAGCAGACCTACATGTATATGCATAGTATATCAAAAGGAAGGCTTGAGGGTTTATTTTTGCAGAAAGCTGATTTTATCCTAATAACTACCTAATAGTCAAATTTTTATTTAGTTCTTTTATTACTACAATTATATACACAAGGTTGAGTTGGCAAAATCAACTCCAACCTACCCTTTATTAAGTTGCCCAACAAATTTATTAAGTGTCACATCTGTCAAGATCATCCAACAACTGTAATGGCATAGTCGCTCAAATTTACCCATAACCGGGGGCACGGCTAATCATGATTAGTTTTAATACTCTGCAGAGTTTTGTATGCTTTACCCATTGGACCCAATCCGAAGATTGAGACAAAGTCTTTCAGAAGAGGTTCCCTTAACCACCTGACGGCCACATCCCACCTACATATGCTACATCTGTCGACACTGTCTGGGCCAGGGTTCCAACAACTGATCAACTAAGCCAGAGCCCATATAGCCAGTGGCCACACATGGAAGCTACTAGTCACTAAGTCTGTCTGATCTTTTTGAACCTGGGCGGCATTCCACTTAGGGTGCACTCTCATGAGCGCATGGCCTTAGAAAAGGTGCAAGACCCCATGATGCCTTCCCTCAACACCAAGCAATACCACTTCCGCCCAGAGGTGAATTAAATCCTGAGTTACTACTCAATTTGTTAAATATATATAATCCTCACATAAACTCAATGAATACACGAACCACCCCCGTCTACAAAGCATGGCAAACTACAACTACCACGATTTGCAAAAACGGGAAGATAGCTCAACAGCATAACAAAATAATATAGTATTCCTATACATGCATATATTCATAGTGTGATATAACTACATGCATAGAAAACAATAGGTAAAGGATGATCAACATGTAACTTGCCTTGGTTCTGGTTCAGAAAGTCACACTCCTAACAATAGCTCGTGTCGCACTCCGGACAATCTACACGTTTCACACAATTCAACAAATCAATCACCGGAACACGAAAAGAACCAAAACAAAACCAACAGAAAGAAAAACATTTTAAAAACTCAACAACAGCCGCTTAACAGAACCTAAAATGCACTATGGTCACAATGCAAGAAGAATCACTCGATTCCGATAAACGGTTTGAGAGTTATGGCCTCCGGAAGATTTATTTCAAATTCAAACGAATTCAAATTTGAACAGTGCAAACATGTGAGATTTTGGTACTGTGATAAAGTGCTGATTTTTGTGAGTGCATAGGAAAAAGAATCACCTAATTTGGAGTGATAGACTAAAAGATATAGCTAATTGAAAATCTGAAAAATAAAACAAAAATAAAAGGAACAGAAAACATCTGGACTGTTGCGACTTCTGTAGCAACTCCTGTAGAAGCTGCGACGTGGCAGCACGTGATTGGCCTAGGTCGTGCTGTGCGCGTGTGCTCACCAGAGACAGAGGAAAACGGCGGTGGCTTCGGGCGTCGGCAGCGGCGCTCCTCCGGTGGGTCTCCGGCGAAGGCGAGGTGACGGACGGGTGTTGCGGTGATTGGCGGAGGCAGTGGTGGTGTCGGACGGCAGCGAGGCATCCTCTACGGGCGGCGGTGACGACGTGAACGCGGTGTGCTCCAGCGGCGGCGGATGGGTTCGTTCCTCCCTGCTTGCTGTGATTCCGGCCACGAGAAGATGTCAACAAGGCGCGGCGTTTAGAGGAGGTTCTAGGGTGACAAGTGGAGTGGCCGGGGCGTTCTTACGGTGGCGGAAACAACCGGCGAACGACGGCGAACTCCGAGCTCCGCGACGAGATGCGATTTGCCCTAGCCGATGCGTGCGGTAACGGGAGAGGTCGAGGCAGGGGTTCGGGGATTTGTAACGCCCCAGATGTAACTTGCCATATTTGTAATCCAACTCTTGCCATTTCCGGCTATGTGTTATGATATTCCCTCCGTGGTTGGGTTCTCTCCGTTTTGCATTTTGGTCATGTCATGCATTTCATATCATGTCATCATGTGCATCGCATTCGCATACGTGTTCGTTTCATAAATCCGAGCATCTTTCCCGTTGTCCGTTTTGCAATCCGGCGCTCCTATGTCTCCCGGCGTCCCCTTTTACATTTCTTCATGAGCGGGTATTAAACATTCTCGGAATGGACCGAGGTTTGACATGTGGCCTCGGTATAGCACCGGTAGACCGCCTGTCAAGTTTCGGGTCAATCGGAGTTCGTTTGGTACTCCAACGGTTAACCAGGTAACCGTGAAGGCCTCGTGTGTGTTGCAGCCCAACACCCTTCAAAACATCCCAATAACCCATCTAAGACACTCCCATGTCCTCCGCCGTTCGATCACGATCGCGTGGGCGAAAACCGCTCTCCATTTGGAGCTTCCTAGACCCCTCTGCCTATAAATATGTGCACCCCTCCGTCAAATCCGGGTCCAAAACCCTAACCCCGCTCCCTTCACGCGCCGGACACGTCCGGTCCACGCCGGACGCGCCGCCGCCGCCACCCGCAGCCAGCCAGGGGCCGCCACGTGGCCCGCCGCCAGCTCCCGCGCCGCCGGCCCGCTCGGCCCACCGCGAGCCCCCGCGGGCCCGAGCGCCCCGCGCCGCCGCCTGGCGCTCGTGCCGCCGCCTCTCGCCGACCCCGCCGCGGCTCCCGCCGGCCGCCGCCGCCTCCCGGCCGCGCCGCGCCGTCCCCGCCTCCTCCGCACCGCGCCGCACCAGATCCGGCCGCCCCGGCCTCGGATCCGGTGACCCCCGTCGTCGCCGCTCTTCTACGGCGAGTCGCCGGCGCCAGATCCGCCGCCGCCTCGATCCGCGCGGCAGGGTTGACTTTCCCTTGTTCCATTGCGTCATTTTCATTTGAGGTCATCTCGATGCCCGAAATTCTGTTATAAGAGGGCTAGTTGATGTTAGTTGCTGGATCTTATCTGAACATGCACTTTTGTCATTTTTGCCATGATTGATGTGTACCTCCTATGAAGTTGAGTCCTACATGAGTTTTGTAATATGCCATGTTAGCTATCCAGAAGATTTTGCCATGTATTTTTGTGATACTTGTGGAGACTAGCACAAGCATGCAAACTAGGTCACTTGATGTTGCTGATTTCAGAGACTTGGCAATTTCGCTAAGTCCCTGACTGCTGTTATTTTCATGCCATGTATTCATGTTGTTTATGAGAGATCCATGCATAATTTGAGCATGACCAGTAAGGGAGTGTTGAACTTGAGTATTTGCTCTATCCATCCGTGCCTTTGTTTGCAATTATGGAGTGCCATAGCTTGAGTCAATCGAGCTCTACGTTTGCTTCAAAATGTTGCTGGCAGATTGTTTACATGTTATTCGATTTTGCCAAGCTTGGTGTAGTTGATCCTTGCATGCTATGGTGATGTTCTTGCCATGTATTGTTACTATGCCATGTCTTATTGCTGTATGTATGCTTAGTTTATCATGAAATGCTCTGTAGTGAGTGCATCGAGCTCACGAACATGCCTAGTCGTTATTAGTTTTCTGCCATGTCCAGTTTTCTGCTAAGTCTGAAACCTGTAACGAAACTTGCTTAATTGTCATGGGTGTAATCTTATTTTCTGATCCTTTTTGGCTTATGGTCAGTAAGAGACTCTTGTCAAGTGCTTTGAGTAGATTCATGCCATGCCTTACTATGCTATGTTCTTATCATGTAGCATGTTGTTTCATTGCTCTGAACATGCCATCCTGATGTTAGTTTCTGCTAAGTTGTTATTTCCACTAAGCCTGTGAACCTGTTATCGTTTGCACTTTTGCCATGATTGTTTGGACCTGTTATGATGTGAATTAGCCGTAGCTCAGTGTTCATCTTTTGTCGTGCATCTTGTGTAGATTACTGTCATATGCTTTGTTGCCATGTTTGGGTGCAGTAGCATAATTATTTGTTGCTTGCTAAGTAGCATCATGCTGTTTATGGCAGATTCGTGTCATTCTTGTATTGCTTGCCATTTGCAAACCGTGCATCCGATTCCGGTGATCTTTATATCGATTTCAACCGAAATCACCTCATCTATCCAGTGGCATGCTTGGTTTGCCAATATTATGCCCTGTTCATCCTTGTCCTTCCGGAGCATGCATACGCATTGCATATCACCTCTCACATATCATGCCATGTTTTGCATCATGTTGCTTGCGCATTGCATCGTGGTTGATATTGGTTCCTTTGCTTGTTCTCTTGTCTTGGGTAGAGCCGGGAGACGAGTACGTGAACGAGGAACCTGTTGAGAACGCTTTCGAGGACCAAGCTTTCGACAACTCTGAGACTCTTGCAGGCAAGATGACCATACCCTCGAAATCACTTCTATCTTTGCTTGCTAGATTGCTCGCTCTTTTGCTATGCCTATGCTGCGATACCTACCACTTGCTATATCATGCCTCCTATATTGCCATGTCAGCCCCTAACCATCCATGTCCTAGCAAACCGTTGTTTGGCTATGTTACTGCTTTGCTCAGCCCCTCTTATAGCGTTGTTAGTTGCAGGTGAAGATGAAGTTTGTTCCTTGTTGGAACATGGACTTGTTGTTCCTTGTTGGAACATGTTTACTTGTTGGGATATCACAATACCTCTTATTTAATTAATGCATCTATATCCTTGGTGAAGGGTGGAAGGCTCGGCCTTATGCCTGGTGTTTTGTTCCACTCTTGCCGCCCTAGTTTCCGTCATACCGGTGTTATGTTCCCGGAGTTTGCGTTCCTTACACGGTTGGGTGATTTATGGGACCCCCTTGACAGTTCGCTTTGAATGAGACTTTTCCAGCAAGGCCCAACATTGGTTTTACCATTTGCCACCTAGCCTTTTTCCCTTGGGTTCTGCAGACTCAAGGGTCATCTTTATTTTAACCCCCGGGCCAGTTCTCCTTCGATTGCTGGTCCAAACCGAGCGATGTCCGGCGCCCCTTGGGCAACCAGGGTCTATGCCAACCCGACGTCTTGCTCATCCGGTGTGCCCTGAGAACGAGATATGTGCAGCTCCTATCGGGATTTGTCGGCACATCTGGGAGGTTTTGCTGGACTTGTTTTGTTACTGCCGAGATGTCTTGTAGTCCGGGATTCCGAGACTGATCGGGTCTTCCCGGTAGAAGGAATATCCTTCGTTGACCGTGAGAGCTTATAATGGGCTAAGTTGGGACACCCCTGCAGGGTATTATCTTTCGAAAGCCGTGCCCGCGGTTATGAGGCAGATGGGAATTTGTTGATGTCCGGTTGTAGAAAACCCGAAGTTGACCTTAACTAAAACACATCAACCGCGTGTGTAACCGTGATGGTCTCTTCTCGGCGGGGTCCGGGAAGTGAACACGGTTGTTGGAGTTATGCCTGACGTAGGTTGTTTCAGGATCACTTCTTGATCACTTCTAGCTTCACGACCGCGCTTTGCCTTCACTTCTCGCTCTCTTTTGCGCTGTAGCCACCATATGCTAGTCGCTTGCTGCAGCTCCACCTCACAACCCCTTTTCCCACCTTTAAGCTTAAATAGTCTTGATCTCGCGGGTGTGAGATTGCTGAGTCCCCGTGACTCACAAATATTATCACCACAGTTGCAGGTACCAACGATGCCAGTACAGATGTTGAGACCGAGCTCACTTGGGAGTTCGACGAGGAACGTGGCCGTTACTATGTTTCTTTTCCAGATGATCAGTAGTGGAGCCCAGTTTGGGGTGATCCGGGGATCTGTTAGCATTTGGGGTAGTCTTCTTTCATTTTGGTACCGTAGTCGGACCTTGAGTGTAATTTGTATGATGGATGTTATTTATGTATTTGTGTGAAGTGGCGATTGTAAGCCAACTATGTATCTTTTCCCTTATTTATTACATGGATTGTGTGAAGATTACCTCACTTGCGACATTGCTCTCAATGCGGTTATGCCTCTAAGTCGTGCCTCGACACGTGGGAGATATAGCCGCATCGAGGGCGTTACAGGGTTCCTCGAGTAGTTGTCCTCGCGTGCGGCGTCCTTGGAGGGGACGGGATCGACCCGTGCGCCAGATCGATCTGGGTTCGGCCTCGGCGTGCATGCGGTGCGGTGCCCGGCTCGGTGGAAGGGACGAACAGGTGCGGGGCCCGCGGGTCAGCGGCTGAGGCGAGCTGGCGGATCGGGTGCGGGTCGGGCACGGGCGGCGCGGCGCATACCGCTTCGCGTAGCGGCTAGGTGGGCTGCGGGCGAACGGGAGGCTGCTGGGCCATGGCGGCGAGCTGGGCCGTGCAGTGCGCTGCAGCGCTGCGCTGCTTTTTTCTTTTTTTTAACAAAAACTACAGAAGTAAAACTAAAAATAAATAAAATAAAATACACAGTATAAATTCTAAATAAAAATACCTAGACACACAGTAAAAACTAGCCCTATAGCTATAAACTACAGGAACACTAGTTCCAACACTAATGTACTTTTCAAAAATAGTTTTTATGCAATAGGCAACACAAACAGCAATAAAACAATCAAATAAAATATTTTGAAGATTGCAAAAATTACCAGAACATATCAGATGAACTGGAAATAATATTCTACACATTATGAACATTTTTAAAATAGGGGAGAAGTCATGTTATCTCCACTCCAAATAAATTGCCTTTGTTGCATAATGATTTGAATATTCTGAAAAAGCAAATAATGCAAAAAAATATGATATGCATATGAATGATCTAATAACATCCTAATTTAGGAAAATTGGGATGTTACACCCGGCTAGCTGGGACCCACCTTGGTGGGAGGCTGACTTGTGGGCCTACTAAGTTGACGGGGACGAAGGGCTTTGTCAACTTAGTCAATATGAACGATTCTAGCTCCAGTGACCGTACAATGTCCATCCAACGGCCGTAGTGCTTCTTCAACCTCTGGTCTTCTTGCTCCAGCCGCCCAAAGCAGCGCCGGTCGTGCCGCATGCTCCTGCCTCCCATGGCCGGCTGTGCTCCCGCGGAGGCCTCACCGCCCCTACTATTCCCACTGCTGGCCAGGCCCTGCGGCGACGGCAGCCTCACACTACAGCCGAACCAGTGAACCCTCGTACTCCTCTCCGCGCGCGCGCGGGCTTCCACTACCGCGGGTTCCCCGGCTCCCCGTCGTCCCCTTCCTAGGCCTCGTCGTCATCCACCGCCCTGGTGCTCTCGGCATGGCGTGGTCAACGTGGTCAAGGAACGACTTCCATCAGACGTGGAATGTACGTGGAGAGGCTGACAGCTAGGTCCACGGCCGCAGCAAGGAAGTGCCTCCTTATTACGTGCAAAATAATTATTCCTCCACCTGACAACGGGGACCCACCGGACGGGCCACTGTATTTCGCCCCCCTGACTGCTGGGACCCACCAGCTACATCTTCGCAGGCAAGGAAGTGCCTAACAGTCGGGATCCACCTGGTCGAAGCGTACGTAGCGTTGTCATTCTCGTCGCGAACGTGTACGTACATATATACTGGTGGATGTAGAGGCGCGCATGTGTCGTAGTAGAGGCGGCCAGGGTGCAAGAAAGAAAATACGGCCACGTATGTGTACATACGGGCGGGGTCTCGAACGCCTACTCGCGCATACCTACGGCGAGGGCTCGTGTACATGGCTGGGTCGGAATGGAGAAACAACATCGTCGTCGTGTTCATGGGTCAGAACGGAATGCGTGGTCGTGTTCATCGGGAGGGCTTGGACGGAAAAGGCGATGGAAACGAGGCCTGGCGTACCGCACAACGGAGGAAACGGACCTCCTACGGTCGAAACGGGGGTCATGTTGATCGGGAGGGGTGTGGCGTACCGCACAACGGAGGAAACGGACCTCCTACGGTCGAAACGGGGGTCCTATTGATCGGGAGGGGTGTGGCGTACCGCAAAACGGAGGAAACGAACCTCCTACGGTCGAAACGGGGGTCCTGTTGATCGGGAGGGGTGTGGCGTACCGCAAAACGGAGGAAACAGACTTGTGTTGGAGCGCTACGGTCGAAACGGGGGTCCTGTTCATCAGGAGGGGTGTGGCGTACCGCAAAACGCGACTCCACGGGATATTGTTCATCTCCACCGTCGACCCCCTCCAGCCTCCACGAGCTACTGTTCATCCACCATCGACCTCCTCCGGCCTCCACGGGCTCCTGTTCATCCAGCCTCCACCGCGCGCTACTCCACCGGCTACTGTTCAACCACCCCTCCACCATCTACTGTTCATCCAGCCCTCCACACCACGGGGTCCTGTTCAACCACCCCTCTAGGGCACCCCTCCACCGTCTACTGTTCATCCTGCCCTCCACACCACGGGGTCCTGTTCATCCACCCCTCCACGGGCACCCCTCCACCGTCTACTGTTCATCCAGCCCTCCACCACACCACGGGGTCCTGTTCATCCAGAGGCAACGCCACCGCTCACTGTTCATACAACCCCCCCCACACACACACACAACGCTCACTGTTCATCCCATCGATCGGCTTCAGTTAGCAGCAGTAGCCAAGGAATCGCTCGATCGGGTTCAGTTAACAGCCATCGATCGATTGCTCGGGTTCAGTAACGCGTAGCCTGCAGTGCAATCGCTCGGGTTCAGTTAGAGCCCAACGCCTTGCTCGGGTTCAGTTAGAGCCAACGCCTCGTGCACACACGCGTACGTGTACGAGAGAAACGCGCATCGCTCGATCCCCGACCTCCCACCATAACCGGGAACTCCCCGAAATTTTCCTCTCCCTCGCTTCTACCACGGTTTTTTCCGTCATGGACGGCCCAAAGAATGTCATGCAGCTGCGTCTCCGGCCCGCCCAGGACGAAAAGCCCATTTTCTGTTATGATTTTTTGTCATAGAAGTAGGAGCCCACCACATCTATGATGATACCAGGTTTTGTCACAATTATCGTCATAGAAGTGTCATATGTATGGCAGAAAAAAAAATCGTTTGGCCCAAAATGTCACGGATGTGTCTTTTTTTGTAGTGTATACACACTCTCATCCTTCCACCATTGCTAGCCTATCTAATACCGTGCACTTTTCGCCGGTATGATAAACCCACCATATACCTTCCTCAAAACAGCCACCATACCTACCTATTATGGCATTTCCATAGCCATTCCGAGATATATTGCCATGCAACTTACCACCGTTCCGTTTACTATGACACGCTCCATCATTGTCATATTGCTTTGCATGATCATGTAGTTGACATCGTATTTGTGGCAAAGCCACCGTTCATAATTTTTTTATAAACATGTCACTCTTGATTCATTGCATATCCCGGTACACCGCTGGAGGCATTCACATAGATTCATATTGCTGTTCTAAGTATTGAGTTGTAATTCTTGAGCTGTAAGAAAATAAAAGTGTGATGATCATCATTATTAGAGCATTGTCCCAAGTGAGGAAAGGATGATGGAGACTATGATTCCCCCATAAGTCGGGATGAGACTGTTGGAAATATGCCCTAGAGGCAATAATAAAAGATTATTATATTTCCTTGTTCATGATAATTGTCTATTATTCATGCTATAATTGTGTTATCCGGAAATCGTAATACATGTGTGAATACATAGACCACAATGTGTCCCTAGTGAGCCTCTAGTTGACTAGCTCGTTGATCAACAGATAGTCATGGTTTCCTGACTATGGACATGGGGATGTCATTGATAACGGGATCACATCATTAGGAGAATGATGTGATGGACAAGACCCAAACCTAAGCATAGCACAAATATCATGTAGTTCGTTTGCTAGAGCTTTTCTAATGTCAAGTATCATTTCCTTAGACCATGAGATTGTGCAACTCCCGGATACCATAGGAGTGCTTTGGGTGTATCAAACGTCAAAACGTAACTGGGTGGCTATAAAGGTGCACTACGGGTATCTCCGAAAGTGTCTGTTGGGTTGGCACGAATCGAGACTGGGATTTGTCACTCCGTATGACGGAGAGGTATCTCTGGGCCCACTCGGTAATGCATCATCATAATGAGCTCAATGTGACCAAGGAGTTGGTCACGGGATCATGCATTACGGTACAAGTAAAGTGACTTGTTGGTAACGAGATTGAACAAGGTATTGGGATACCGACGATCGAGTCTCGGGCAAGTAACGTACCGATTGACAAAGGGAATTGAATACGGGATTGATTAAGTACTCGACATCATGGTTCATCCGATGAGATCATCGAGGAGCATGTGGAGCCAACATGGGTATCCAGATCCAGTTGTTGGTTATTGACTGGAGAGGCGTCTCGGTCATGTCCGCATGTCTCCCGAACCCGTAGGGTCTACACACTTAAGGTTCGGTGACGCTAGGGTTGTAGAGATATTAGTATGCACTAACCTGAAAGTTGTTCGGAGTCCCGGATGAGATCCCGGACGTCACGAGGAGTTCCAGAATGGTCCGGAGGTAAAGATTTATATATAGGAAGTCCAGTTTCGGCCATCGGGAAGGTTTCGGGGGTTACCCGTATTGTACCGGGACCACCGGAAGGGTCCCGGGGGTCCACCGGGTGGGGCCACCTATCCCGGAGGGCCCCATGGGCTGAAGTGGGAGGTAAACCAGCCCCTGGTGGGCTGGTGCGCCCCCCCCCCCTGGGCCCCCCTGCGCCTAGGGTTGGGAAACCCTAGGGGTGGGGGCGCCCCCCACTTAGCTTGGGGGGGAGCCACCCCTTGGCCGCCGCCCCCCTTGGAGATAAGATCTCCTAGGGCCGGCGCCCCCCCAAGGCCCCTATATAAAGAGGGGGAGGGAGGGCAGCCGCACCCTTGCCATTGGCGCCTCCCTCTCCCTTCGTAACACCTCTCCTCCCCGCTTGCGCTTGGCGGAGCCCTGCCGGGATCCTACTGCATCCACCACCACGCCGTCGTGTTGTTGGATCTTCATCAACCTCTCCTTCCCCCTTGCTGGATCAGGAAGGAGGAGACGTCTTCCCAACTGTACGTGTGTTGAACGCGGAGGTGTTGTCCGTTCGGCACTTGGTCATCGGTGATTTGGATCACGGCGAGTACGACTCCATCATCCCCGTTCTCTTGAACGCTTCCGCTCACGATCTACAGGGGTATGTAGATGCACTCCTATTCCCCTCGTTGCTAGACTACTCCATAGATTGATCTTGGTGATGCGTAGAAAATTTTTAATTTCTGCTACGATCTCCAACAGTGGCATCATGAGCTAGGTCTATGCGTAGTTTCTATGCACGAGTAGAACACAAAGTAGTTGTGGGCGTCGATATTGTCAATTATCTTGCCGTTACTAGTCTTATCTTGATTCGGCGGCATTGTGGGATGAAGCGTCCCGGACCAACCTTACACGTACGCTTACGTGAGACCGGTTCCACCGACTGACATGCACTAGTTGCATAAGGTGGCTGGCGGGTGTCTGTCTCTCCCACTTTAGTCGGATCGGATTCGATGAACAGGGTCCTTATGAAGGGTAAATAGAAATTGGCAATTCACGTTGTGGTTTTGGCGTAGGTAAAAAACGTTCTTGCTAGAAACCTATAGCAGCCACGTAAAAACTTGCAACAACAATTAGAGGACGTCTCACTTGTTTTTGCAGCAAGTGCTTTGTGATGTGATATAGCCAAAAGGTTGTGATGAATGATATATGTGATGTATGAGATGTTCATGTTCTTGTAATAGGAATCGTGACTTGCATGTCGATGAGTATGACAACCGGCAGGAGCCATAGGAGTTGTCTTAATTTATTTATGACCTGCGTGTCAACATAAACATCATGTAATTACTTTACTTTATTGCTAAAGCGTTAGCCATAGTAGTAGAAGTAATAGTTGATGTGACAACTTCATGAAGACATGATGATGGAGATCATGATGATGGAGATCATGGTGTCATGCCGGTGACGACGATGATCATGGCGCCCCGAAGATGGAGATCAAAGGAGCGAAATGATATTGGCCATATCATGTCACTATTTGATTGCATGTGATGTTTATCATGTTTTACATCTTATTTTCTTAGAACGACGGTAGCTTAAATAAGATGATCCCTCGAATTAATTTCAAGAAAGTGTTCCCCCTAACTGTGCACCGTTGCGAAGGTTCGTTGTTTCGAAGCACCACGTGATGATCGGGTGTGATAGATTCTAACGTTCGAATACAATGGGTGTAAGCCATATTTACACACGCAATACACTTAGGTTGACTTGACGAGCCTAGCATGTACAGACATGGCCTCGGAACACGGAGGACCGAAAGGTCGAGCATGAGTCGTATAGAAGATGCGATCAACATGGAGATGTTCACCGATGTTGACTAGTCCGTCTCACGTGATGATCGGACACGGCCTAGTTTCCTCGGATCATGTTTCACTTAGATGACTAGAGGGATGTCTCTCTGAGTGGGAGTTCATTGAATAATTTGATTAGATGAACTTAATTATCATGAACTTAGTCTAAAATCTTTACAATGTGTCTTGTAGATCAAATGTCCCACGCTAATGTTGCCCTCAACTTCAACGCGTTCCTAGAGAAAACCAAGCTGAAAGATGATGGCAGCAACTATACGGACTGGGTCCGGAACCTGAGGATCATCCTCATAGCTGCCAAGAAAGATTATGTCCTAGAAGCACCGCTAGGTGAAGCACCATTCCCAGCAAACCAAGATGTTATGAACGCCTATCAGTCACGTGCTGATGATTACTCCCTCGTTCAGTGCGGCATGCTTTACAGCTTAGAACCGGGGCTCCAAAAGCGTTTTGAGCAACACGGAGCATATGAGATGTTCGAGGAGCTGAAAATGGTTTTCCAAGCTCATGCCCGGGTAGAGAGATATGAAGTCTCCGACAAGTTCTCTAGTTGTAAGATGGAGGAAAATAGCTCTGTCAGTGAACACATACTCAAGATGTCTGGGTTGCACAACCGCTTGACTCAGCTGGGAGTTAATCTCCCGGATGACGCGGTCATTGATAGAATCCTTCAGTCGCTTCCACCAAGCTACAAGATCTTTGTGATGAACTTCAATATGCAGGGGATGGAAAAGACCATTCCCGAGGTATATTCAATGCTGAAATCAGCGGAGGTGGAGATCAAAAAGGAACATCAAGTGTTGATGGTGAATAAAACCACTAAGTTCAAGAAAGGCAAGGGCAAGAAGAACTTCAAGAAGGACAGCAAGGAAGTTGCCGCGCCCGGTAAATCAGTTGCCAGGAAGAAGTCCAAGAATGGACCCAAGCCTGAAACTGAGTGCTTTTATTGCAAGGGAAGTGGTCACTGGAAGCGGAACTGCCCCAAATACTTAGCGGACAAGAAGGCCGGCAACACCAAAGGTATATGTGATATACATGTTATTGATGTGTACCTTACCAGCACCCGTAGTAGCTCCTGGGTATTTGATACCGGTGCGGTTGCTCATATTTGTAACTCAAAGCAGGAGCTGCGGAATAAACGGAGACTGGCGAAGGACGAGGTGACGATGCGCGTCGGGAATGGTTCCAAGGCGATGTGATCGCCGTCGGCACGCTGCCTCTACATTTACCTACAGGATTAGTTTTAAACCTCAATAGTTGTTATTTAGTTCCAGCTTTGAGCATGAACATTGTATCAGGATCTCGTTTAATTCGAGATAGCTACTCATTTAAATCCGAGAATAATGGTTGTTCTATTTATATGAGAGATATGTTTTATGGTCATGCCCCGCTGGTGAATGGTTTATTCTTAATGAATCTCAAGCGTAATGTTACACATGTTCATAGTGTGAATACCAAAAGATGTAAAGTTGATAATGATAGTCCCACATACTTGTGGCACTGCCGCCTCGGTCACATAGGTGTCAAACGCATGAAGAAGCTCCATGCAGATGGACTTTTAGAGTCTCTTGATTACGAATCATTTGACACGTGCGAACCATGCCTCATGGGTAAAATGACCAAGACTCCGTTGTCCGGAACTATGGAGCGAGCAACCAACTTATTGGAAATTATACATACTGATGTGTGCAGTCCAATGAGTGTTGAGGCTCGCGGTGGCTATCGTTATGTTCTCACTCTCATTGATGACTTGAGTAGATATGGGTATGTCTACTTAATGAAACATAAGTCTGAGACCTTTGAAAAGTTCAAGGAATTTCATAATGAGGTTGAGAATCAATGTGACAGAAAAATAAAGTTCTTACGATCAGATCGTGGGGGAGAATATTTAAGTCACGAATTTGGCACACACTTAAGAAAATGTGGAATCGTTTCACAACTCACGCCGCCTGGAACACCTCAGCGTAACGATGTGTCTGAACATCGTAATCATACTCTATTGGATATGGTGCGATCTATGATGTCTCTTACCGATCTTCCGCTCTCATTTTGGGGCTATGCTTTAGAGACTGCCGCATTCACTTTAAATAGGGCTCCATCGAAATCCGTTGAGACAACACCGTATGAATTATGGTTTGGGAAGAAACCTAAGCTGTCGTTTCTAAAAGTTAGGGGATGCGATGCTTATGTCAAGAAACTTCAACCTGAAAAGCTCGGACCCAAGTCGGAAAAATGCGTCTTCATAGGATACCCTAAGGAAACCATTGGGTATACCTTCTACCTCAGATCCGAAGGCAAGATCTTTGTTGCCAGGAATGGATCCTTTCCGGAGAAAGAGTTTCTCTCGAAAGAAGTAAGTGGGAGGAAAGTGGAGCTTGATGAAGTACTGCCTCTTGAAACGGAGAATAGCGCAGCTCAGGAAAATGTTCCTGTGGTGCCTGCACCGATTAGAGAGGAGGTTAATAATGATGATCAAGATACTTCGGATCAAGCTCCTACCGAACTTCGTAGGTCCACAAGGACACGTTCCGCACCAGAGTGGTACGGCAACCCTGTCCTGGAAATCATGTTGTTAGACAACGGTGAACCTTCGAACTATGAAGAAGCAATGGCGGGCCCAGATTCCAACAAATGGCTAGAAGCCATGAAATTCGAGATAGAATCCATGTATGAAAACGAAGTATGGACTTTGACTGACTTGCCCGATGATCGGCGAGCCATAGAGAATAAATGGATCTTTAAGAAGAAGACAGACGCGGATGGTAATGTGACCATCTATAAGGCTCGACTTGTCGCTAAGGTTTATCGACAAGTTCAAGGGGTTGACTACGATGAGACTTTCTCACCCGTAGCGAAGCTGAAGTCCGTTCGAATCATGTTAGCAATTGTCTCATTCTATGATTATGAGATATGGCAAATGGACGTCAAAACGGCATTCCTTAACGGCTTTCTTAAGGAAGAATTGTATATGATGCAGCCGGAAGGTTTTGTCGATCCTAAGAATGCTAACAAGGTGTGCACGCTCCAGCGCTCAATCTATGGGCTGGTGCAAGCATCTCGGAGTTGGAACATTCGCTTTGATGAGATGATCAAAGCGTTTGGGTTTATGCAGACTTATGGAGAAGCCTGCGTTTACAAGAAAGTGAGTGGGAGCTCTGTAGCATTTCTCATATTATATGTGGATGACATACTGTTGATGGGAAATGATATAGAATTCTTGGAAAGCATAAAGGCCTATTTGAACTAGTGTTTTTCAATGAAGGACCTTGGAGAAGCTGCTTATATATTAGGCATCAAGATCTATAGAGATAGATCGAGACACCTCATCGGTCTTTCAAAAAGTACGTACCTTGACAAGATATTGAAGAAGTTCAATATGGATCAGTCCAAGAAGGGGTTCTTGCCTGTATTGCAAGGTGTGTGATTGAGCACGGCTCAATGCCCGACCACGGCAGAGATCTAGAAGAGATGAGTGTCATCCCCTATGCCTCAGCCATAGGGTCTATTATGTATGCCATGTTGTGTACCAGACCTGATGTAAACCTTGCCGTAAGTTTGGTAGGTAGGTACCAAAGTAATCCCGGCAAGGAACACTGGACAGCGGTCAAAAACATCCTGAAGTACCTGAAAAGGACCAAGGATATGTTTCTCGTTTATGGAGGTGCTAAAGAGCTCGTCGTAAAGGGTTACGTCGACGCTAGCTTCGACACAGATCTGGATGACTCTAAGTCACAAACCGGATACGTATATATTTTGAATGGTGGGGCAGTAAGCTGGTGCAGTTGCAAGCAAAGCGTCGTGGCGGGATCTACATGTTAAGCAAAGTATATGGCAACCTCGGAGGCAGCACAAGAAGCAGTCTGGGTGAAGGAGTTCATTACCGACCTAGGAGTCATACCCAATGCGTCGGACCCGATGACTCTCTTCTGTGACAACACTGGAGCTATTGCCCTTGCGAAGGAGCCCAGGTTTCACAGGAAGACCAGGCATATCAAGCGTCGCTTCAACTCCATTCGTAAAAGTGTTCAAAATGGAGACATAGAAATTTGTAAAGTACATACGGACCTGAATGTAGCAGATCCGTTGACTAAACCTCTCCCTAGAGCAAAACATGATCAATACCAGAATTCCATGGGTGTTCGATTCATCACAATGTAACTAGACTATTGACTCTAGTGCAAGTGGGAGACTGTTGGAAATATGCCCTAGAGGCAATAATAAAAGATTATTATATTTCCTTGTTCATGATAATTGTCTATTATTCATGCTATAATTGTGTTATCCAGAAATCGTAATACATGTGTAAATACATAGACCACAATGTGTCCCTAGTGAGCCTCTAGTTGACTAGCTCGTTGATCAACAGATAGTCATGGTTTCCTGACTATGGACATGGGGATGTCATTGATAACGGGGTCACATCATTAGGTGAATGATGTGATGGACAAGACCCAAACCTAAGCATAGCACAAAGATCATGTAGTTCGTTTGCTAGAGCTTTTCTAATGTCAAGTATCATTTCCTTAGACCATGAGATTGTGCAACTCCCGGATACCGTAGGAGTGCTTTGGGTGTATCAAACGTCACAACGTAACTGGGTGGCTATAAAGGTGCACTACGGGTATCTCCGAAAGTGTCTGTTGGGTTGGCACAAATCGAGACTGGGATTTGTCACTCCGTATGACGGAGAGGTATCTCTGGGCCCACTCGGTAATGCATCATCATAATGAGCTCAATGTGACCAAGGAGTTGGTCACAGGATCATGCATTGCGGTATGAGTAAAGTGACTTGCCGGTAACGAGATTCAACAAGGTATTGGGATACCGACGATCGAGTCTCGGGCAAGTAACGTACTGATTGACAAAGGGAATTGAATACGGGACTGATTAAGTCCTCGACATCGTGGTTCATCCGATGAGATCATCGAGGAGCATGTGGGAGCCAACATGGGTATCCAGATCCAGCTGTTGGTTATTGACTGGAGAGGCATCTCGGTCATGTCTGCATGTCTCCCGAACCTGTAGGGTCTACACACTTAAGGTTCGGTGACGCTAGGGTTGTAGAGATATTAGTTTGCAGTAACCCGAAAGTTGTTCAGAGTCCTGGATGAGATCTCGGACGTCACGAGGAGTTCCGGAATGGTCCGGAGGTAAAGATTTATATATAGGAAGTCAAGTTTCGGCCATCGGGAAGGTTTCGGGGGTTACCAGTATTGTACCGGGACCACCGGGTGGGGCCACCTATCCCGGAGGGCCCCATGGGCTAAAGTGGGAGGGGAACCAGCCCCTGGTGAGCTGGTGCGCCCCCCCTTGGGCCCCCCTGCGCCTAGGGTTGGGAAACCCTAGGGGTGGGGGCGCCCCCCCCCCACTTGGCTTGGGGGGAAGCCACTCCTTGGCCGCCGCCCCCTTGGAGATCAGATCTCCTAGGCCAGCGCCCCCCAAGGCCCCTATATAAAGAGGGGGGAGGTCAGCCGCACCCTTGCCCTTGGCGCCTCCCTCTCCCTCCGTAACACCTCTCCTCCCCGCTTGCGCTTGGCGAAGCCCTGCCAGGATCCTACTGCATCCACCACCACGCCGTCGTGCTGCTGGATCTTCATCAACCTCTCCTCCCCCCTTGCTGGATCAAGAAGGAGGAGACGTCTTCCCAACTGTATGTGTGTTGAACGCGTAGGTGCTATCCGTTCGGCACTTGGTCATCGATGATTTGGATCACGGCGAGTACGACTCCATCATCCCCGTTCTCTTGAACGCTTTCGCTCGCGATCTACAAGGGTATGTAGATGCACTCCTATTCCCCTCGTTGCTAGAATACTCCATAGATTGATCTTGGTGATGCGTAGAAATTTTTTAATTTCTACTACGATCTCCAACAGAGACTCCGGACTAAAAAAAGGCCATAAAAAGAGAAAAGGCCAAAGAAAAAAATTAGAGAAAAAGAGAGAAGGGACAATGCTACTATCCTTTTACCACACTTGTGCTTCAAAGTAGCACCATGATCTTCATGATAGAGAGTCTCTTATGTTGTCACTTTCATATACTAGTGGAAAATTTTCATTATAGAACTTGGCTTGTATATTCCAATGATGGGCTTCCTCAAAATGCCCTAGGTCTTCATGAGCAAGCGAGTTGGATGCACACCCACTTAGTTTCTTTTGTTGAGCTTTCATATACTTATAGCTCTAGTGCATCTGTTGCATGGCAATCCCTACTCACTTACATTGATATCTATTGATGGGCATTTCCATAGCTCGTTGATACGCCTAATTGATGTGAGACTATCTTCTCTCGTTTTGTCTTCTCCACAACCACCATTCTATTCCACATATAGTGCTATGTGCATGGCTCACGCTCTTGTATTGCGTGAAGATTGAAAAAGTTTGAGAACATCAAAAGTATGAAACAATTGCTTGGCTTGTCATCGGGGTTGTGCATGATTAAATACTTTGTGTGATGAAGATAGAGCATAGCCAGACTATATGATTTTGTAGGGATAACTTTCTTTGGACATGTTATTTTGAGAAGACATAATTGCTTAGTTAGTATGCTTGAAGTATTATTATTTTATGTCAATATTAAAATTTTGTCTTGAATCTCTCAGATCTGAACATTCATACCACAATTAAGAGAATTACATTGAAAATTATGCCAAGTAGCATTCCACATCAAAAATTCTGTTTTTATCATTTACCTACTCGAGGATGAGCAGGAATTAAGCTTGGGGATGCTTGATACGTCTCTAATGTATCTATAATTTCTTATTGTTCCATGCTATATTATATTCTGTTTTGGATGTTTAATGGGCTTTATTATACACTTTTATATTATTTTTGGGACTAACCTATTAACCGAAGGCCCAGCCCAAATTGTTGTTTTTTTTTGCCTATTTCAGTGTTTCGCAGAAAAAGAATATCAAACGGAGTCCAAACGGAATGAAACCTTCGGGAACGTGATTTTCGGAACAAACGTGATCCAGAGGACTTGGAGTCTACGTAAAGCAATCAACGTGGAGAGCATGAGGCAGGGGGCGCCTACCCCCCAGGCACGCCATCCACCCTTGTGGGGCCCATGTTGCTCCACCGACGTACTTCTTCCTCCTATATATACCTACGTACCCCCAAACCATCAGAGGCATCCACGAAAACCTAATCCCACCGCCTCAACCTTCTGTACCCGTGAGATCCCATCTTTGGGCCTTTTCCGGCGTCCTGCCGGAGGGGGCATTGATCACGGAGGGATTCTACATCAACACCATATATAGCCTCTCCGATGATGTGTGAGTATTTTACCTCAGACCTTCGGGTCCATAGTTATTAGCTAGATGGCTTCTTCTCTCTCTTTGGATCTCAATACAAAGTTCTCCTTGATTCTCTTGGAGATCTATTCGATGTAGTCTTCTTTTGCGGTGTGTTTGTTGGGACTGATGAATTGTGGGTTTATGATCAAGTTTATCTATGAACAATATTTGAATCTTCTCTGAATTCTTTTATGTATGATTGGTTATCTTTGCAAGTCACTTCGAATTATCAGTTTGGTTTGGCCTATTAGATTGATCTTTCTTCTAATGGGAGAAGTGCTTAGCTTTGGGTTCAATCTTGCGGTGTCCTTTCCCAGTGACAACAGGGGCAGCAAGACACGTATTGTATTGTTGCCATCGAGGATAAAAAGATGGGGTTTATATCATATTGCATGAGTTTATCCCTCTACATCATGTCATCTTGCCTAAAGCGTTACTCCGTTCTTATGAACTTAATACTCTAGATGCATGCTGGATAGCGGTCGATGTGTGGAGTAATAGTAGTAGATGCAGGTAGGAGTCAGTCTACTTGTCGCGAACGTGATGCCTATATACATGATCATACCTAGATATTCTCATAACTATGCCCAATTCTATCAATTGCTCGACAGTAATTTGTTCACCCACCATAATACTTATCCAGCATGCATCTAGAATATTAAGTTCATAAGAACAGAGTAACGCTTTAAGCAAGACACTAGTGTAGAACCGGGCAATAGCACCGGTTCGTAAGGCCCTTTAGTGCCGGTTCCATAACCGGCACTAAAGTGCGGGAACTAAAGGCCCCCCCTTTAGTACCGGTTCAGCACGAACCGGTGCTAAAGGGCAACCACGTGGCACGAGCCAGCTCCGGGGGCCGGGAGCCCTTTAGTACCGGTTGGTAACACCAACCGGTACTAAATGTTTGTGGGTTTTTGTTTTGTTTTTTCTTTTTCATTTAAATTTGTGTTATCAATTTAATTTAGGATTGTTTTACGTTATAATGAGTTGTAGTCGTCATCATCATCATCATCATCGCATATTAATAAATAAATAAATAAACTCTAGCTAGCTAAAAATCATCGCAGTCGTCTAATTAATTACCACTATTTAATCATCATAGTCATTCCCGCTAGCTAGCTATCTAATCATCACCAACACTAGCTAGCTTAAAGAGGAAACATTCAGTTTGTAACAGAAGCAAAGATATCATCGAGTTCAACATAATCATCACCAACATCGAAGTTCAGGACACGGACATGAGACAAGTACTAATTACGAGCATGAAAACTAGCTACTCCTGCTGCTCCCTCTCAGGTAGAATAGCATAGAACATGTATAGCTCTGCTGATTCATCGTACTGGAGCATGCAGATGAATCTGTCTCCTAATATTGGGTTGCGCTTCTCCTTGCTGCCCCCTAGTACTTCTCTGCGATCATTAACAATTTTGCTCCAATCTTTCACTATTAAGCATTCTTCGCTTTCAGAAATCCTGAATGCACTCATGTGCAATGTAGGATATCTTGGTCGTAAGCTAACCATTGACATGTCACCTTTAGTCTCGATCCACTGAGGCACAACTGTCATCGGAAGTCCCTGTTGAAGAACATCGTATAGTAATTAATATACTAATTAGCAATGAAAGTTTAGCTTCAAAAATAATGTATGCAAAAGATGCACTACTTAAGGACAAATAGTTAAAATCCTACCATCTTTCGATTATAGATGTGACCATAGTTCAATACGATCACCATTGGTCGCACGTTTTGAGTACTAACATTTCTAAGTTCAGGAAAAAAATTTGTCTTGACAGTATTAAGATCCTCAAGCCATGAAACATAATGACTTATCTCCTCGCAGTTTAGTTGATCCCCGGGACAGTTGTAGGTCCTGTCTACCAAGCGCCGGACATGTTTGCTTGAACCAAAATAAGCTGACAACACAAATTAGTTGTCAACTATTTTTGAATAAACTGTATCAAAGACATAAACATATGCATGCATGGTTGAGAAAAACTCACATAATGGTAGAACTGGAGGCGTTTGCACATCGACCCAGATGTCTATATTACCTTCAATATCATCTTCCGGACGAATATCAAAGGTGATAACCATATCAGGCTCAAATGCATAAGCCTTGCATAGTGCTTGCCAAGTTTTGCATTCAAAATGGGTGTATGTGTCTCCATTATATAATTTGACGTTGAAAGTATACCCATGCTCCGTCTTCAAGTAAACTCTCTTTACCTCCATATCATCTATAGCACTCAAACCTATCTTATCCAAGACAAAAATTCTTGCATGGCAGGGGATGCGCTAGTAGAATAGTGAAAATTTAAAATTATTAGTTGAAGCAAATGAAGCATAAGTTTTGCATTCAAATAATATTTGCCAAAGTGACTTACTGTATCAACTTCGAATGTCTCATCCAGCTTGATGCTGAAGCGCCTACCATCAACAAGGAAATTTCTGTCGCACAGGCCGCGCTAGTCTTCACAGTGTTCGCACATAATGAAATTTTTTTCGTCATCAGATGACATTTCCTATGTTCATATAGGTGAAACATTAAACACCTATTACTATCTAACATTAATTAATATATACGCAAATATATATTCATCTAACATTTGACATTAATATATCTAACTATATTCATCTCTAACAATTGACATTACTATATATTTAACTTTTCTATCTAATTCATCTAACATTCGACATTAATCTAACATTTATATAAACTCAAAATATATAAAAAATTAAATAAACAGAAAAACGCATTAACAAATAATATTTTACTTAGATCATCAAATCTCAGATACCTAAATTTTCTTACTAAAAATAAACTAGTTATATTAATTATTGAACTAGTTCAAATCTCATATACCTAAATAAACTAGTTCGACAATTTTCTTACTAAAAATAAACTAGTTATATTAATTATTCAACTAGTTCAAATCTCTAGTTCGACAATTTTCTATCTAGCTAATTCATCTAACATTCGATCATCTAATTAACTTTTCTAAAAAACAGAAAATAAGTAAAAAAATGTGTGTGTGTGTACGTATATATGTGTGTACGTATGTGTGTGTGTATGTGTGCATGTACGTGTACGTATATATGTGTGTGTATATGTGTGTGTGTCCCCGTACACCGCCGCCCGTACGTACGAGCGGGGGTGCCGGCGTACGGGGCGGGGGCGGCGTACGTACGGGCGGGGGCGTACGGGGCGGCGGCGTACGTGTGCGACGACGACGGACGGCGGCGAGGAGAGCGAGAGACGTACCGCGGCGGAACGACGACGGACGGCGGCGCGCGGCGTTCGGGGCGGCGGCGCGAGACGGCGACGACGACGGGCAGCGGCGGGGACGACGACGACGGGCAGCGGCGGGGACGACGACCATGACGACGGACGACGGGCGGCGGCGGCGACGACGGGCGCGCGCGAGAGGTTGAGACGAAAGAAGTGGAGATCTAACTGAATTTTCGCAAGTGTTGTATATATAGGAGATGCCTTTAGTACCGGTTGGAGCCACCAACCGGTACTAAAGGCCAACTTTGGCTAGGCAAAGAGGCGGGAAGAGCAGGCCTTTAGTACCGGTTGGTGGCTCCAACCGGTACTAAAGGGTGGTCTTTAGTACCGGTTGGAGCCACCAACCGGTACTAAAGGCCTCCCGCTGCCCCCCCAAAGTTTAGTCCCACCTCGCCGGGCGAAGGGCAGCCGCACTGTTTTATAAACCCAGCAGCGGCTACCTCTTCGAACTCCTCTATATAGCAGGCTTGTGGGCCTAAATTCTGTGCGCTGCCCTGTGAGTCTGCTGGGCCTTTAAGGCTGTAATTGCACGCCCGTGGCCTAGCAGGCCCACAGGGCAGCGCCCCAATTTTTTTGTAGTTTTTTTCTTTTCTGCTATTTTTCTTCTATTTCTTTCTGCGTAGTTTTTTGTATAGTTTTTTCTTTTCTGTTATATTTATTTTCTTCTATTTATTTGTGAGTAGTTTTTCATCTAGTTTGCCAAAATTCAACATTTTTAGAGTTCATTTTGTAGTGATTTTCAATTTCACGGTCATTCTGTAAACGATTGAAAAATAACAAATATAATTTTTTTTATTTTCTGCTTTATTTTTTCTTCTATTTATTTCTGAGCAGTTTTTTCTTTTCTGCTATATTTATTTTGTTCTATTTATTTCTGAGTAGTTTTTTTATATAGTTTTTTTTCTTTTCAGCTATAGTTTTTTTCTTTTCTGTTATTTTTTCTTTTCTTCTATTTTTTCTTTTCTGCAAAACTTGATGGTCAAAGTCTGGAGTTATAACCAAAGTTAAAAAAAAGAAATGTCAACGTGCAATTAGTTTTTGCCATAACAGAAGAAGTCCAGAGTTGTAATAAGTTATTAAAAATAAAAAAGAGGTGCAATGCTCGTTAATTTGCTTCAAGCCTTTCGGAATAGTGTAAACTGCACAGCGCATAGCTCCGTGCAATCTACCATATTCCTGAAGGTTTGAAGCTAAGCAACGTGAGCATTGAGCCTCTTCTTCATCGTCTCTGCACTCAGGGCTTATAAACCGCTCCTAGTCCCTCTCTCTTGGCGAGGTGGGACTAAAAATAGCTTCCTAAGCAACTGTAGTACTGGTCACCCTTTAGTACCGGTTGGAGCCACCAACCGGTACTAAAGGTGGTGCGCTTAAAACAGTTATGGCAAATGAAGGCAGAAATGGTTGAAAGTTGATGGTGTCGCTTTGAATGGTGCATACTGAATGCACAAAAAGTCTGGAGTTGTAATAAGTTTAAAAAAATGAAATGCCTTTGTAACAGATGAGTTTAATTTCGTTAGAAACCTGAATACTTCGAAAGAGATTGTCCAGTTTGTGAACGAGGTGCATCCAGTTTTTGCCGTAACCCTCTCTACCTTCTTGAACAATCTATGTGGGTGAAATGATGATACCATGCCAAGTTTCAACTTTTTCAGAGTTCATTTGTAGTGCTTTTCAATTTCCAGGTCATTTAGTTCTAAAAACAAATCATTGAATGCATGAAAAATAGCAAATGAAGGCAGAAATGGTTGAAAGTTGATGGCGTCGCTTTGAATGGTGCATACTGAACGCAAAAAATATAAGAGCATTTAGATCATGATCTTATATTTCTTTACAGTCTAAATTGTCAATATGATCTTATAACATCAAAAAAATACATTGATCATCAATGATCTTTGTGTGTACAATCTGAATTGTCAATATGAGTCATCAACGATTTTTAAACCGATGAAGACTCATATTGAGGCCACAAATTCTACACATAGAGTTCAATGAAGACCAAGTGCTTATGATAGTTTGAGAAATAACATATTTAAGCTGGTAATAGGCTTGTTAGGGGAGCGAGGTGGGACTAAAAACAGCCTGCCATAACCTCATTAGTACCGGTTCGTGGTATGAACCGGCACTAAATGGTGATGGTGGGGCCATAGCCTGACCGCAGGCTGACACAGCCTCTTTAGTGCCGGTTCGTGGCACGAACCGGTACTAAAGGTTCTCCATGAACCGGTGCTATTGATCGCCGCCATGAACCGGCACTAGTGTACACATTAGTGCCGGCTAAAATTCAAACCGGCACTATTGTGCTTCACAAAAGACCCTTTTTCTACTAGTGAGATGACATGATGTAGAGGGATAAACTCATGCAATATGATATAAACCCCATATTTTTATCCTCGATGGCAACAATACAATACATGTCGTTTCCCCTGTTGTCATTGGGATCGAGCACCGCAAGATTGAACCCAAAGCTAAGCACTTCTCCAATTGCAAGAAAGATCAATCTAGCAGGCCAAACCAAACTGATAATTAGAAGAGATTTGCAAAGATAACCAATCATACATAAAATAATTCAAAGGAGATTCAAATATTGTTCATAGATAATCTTAATCATAAACCCACAATTCATCGGATCTCAACAAACACACCGTAAAAGAAGAGTTACATCAAATAGATCTCCAAGAGAATCGAGGAGAACTTTGTATTGAGATCCAAAGAGAGAGAAGAATCCATCTAGCTAATAACTATGGATCCGAAGGTCTGAGGTAAACTACTCACACATCATCGGAGAGGCTATGGTGTTGATGTAGAAGCCCTCCGTGATCAATGCCCTCTCCGGTGAAGCGCCGGAAAAGGCCCCAAGATGGGATCTCATGGGTACAGAAGGTTGCGGCGGTGGAAATAGGGTTTTGGCTCTTGTTATGATGGTTTGGGGGTACGTAGGTATATATAGAAGGAAGAAGTAGGTCGGTGGAGCTACGAGGGGCCCACGAGGGTGGAGGACGCGCCCAGGGGGTAGGCGCGCCCCCTGCCTCGTTGCCTCCTCGTTCATTTCTTGACGTCCACTCCAAGTCCTCTGGATCACGTTTGTTCCGAAAATCACGTTACCGAAGGTTTCATTCCATTTGGACTCCGTTTGATATTCCTTTTCTGCGGAACACTGAAATAGGAAAAAAACAGCAATTCGGGCTGGGCCTCCGGTTAATAGGTTAGTCCCAAAAATAATATAAAAGTGTATAATAAATCCCATTAAACATCCAAAACAGAATATATATTAGCATGGAACAATAAAAAATTATAGATACTTTGGAGATGTATCAATCGTTTGTGATGTTCACATATCGTACACAGTTCTGAATAAGGGACTGTGTCTGATGACACTTTGCGCGCGAGTTTTTTCGCTGAAGCAATTCTAAATTTTCGGCTCCCGCAGAAATATCTACCTCCCCGCCCCCTCCCCCTTACCAAAAGCCACATTTCCCCTGTTTCCGCCTTCCTTTCCAAGTTGAAACCTTCACTCCTTGCTTGCAGCGCCGCCTCCTCGTCGGAGACCCTCCTTCACGCTGCTCAGCCTCGTCTATCCAGGCAGGTAATCCACACCCAACCCCCTTCCTCCTCTTCCACATCCCACATGCCCCGACCACCGGCACGAGCGCGACACCTTCCACCCAAATCACCGACCCCTCCACCAAATAAGCGCGGCCCTAAGCCATGGTGCACGCAGTATAGCCAGGGTCTCAAGGAGCATTTGGTAGCGGAGAAGCAAATCGTGGCCTGAAAGTGCGTTATATCGACTAGAGGGGGTGAATAGGCGATTTTTATGAAATTCTTCACTGAGGAATTTGCTCGTGAGGAAATTCCTTAGCGAAGAACTACTAGCAGCGGAATAAGTACTCAGAAGTAAACATAGCAAATTGCATGCATGGTCATCATGATGAAATGAAGACAAACACAGAGTACAGAAAGCGTAAACACAGGATAGCACAAGATGAAGACAACAGACTGAAGAAATTGAACTGAGGAAATTGAGAAAGTCTTCAGTCAAAGTCTTCAAACACAGATATGAACAAACACACAACACAGTAATGAGGAAATGAAAGTGTTGGGGAAATAGAACCAGTAAGCTTGATGAAGACAATGATTTGGTAGACCAGTTACAACTGTTGTCTCCGTTGTACATCTGGTTGGAGCGGCTGAGTATTTAAACTCGAGGACACCTAGTCCCGGACACACAGTCCTCACCGTATTCTCCTTGAGCTAAGGACACACAGTCCTCGCCCAATCACTCGTGGTAAGTCTTCAGGTGACTTCCAAACCTTCCTAGACTAGGTCACTCGGTGATCCACAATTCCTCTTGGATGCTCTATACCATGACGCCTAACCGTCTGGAAGAAGCACAGTCTTCAAAGGTAACAAGCGTCAGATCCACGCAGGATCAATCTCTTCAGTGATGCTCAATCACTTTGGGTTTGTAGGTGTTTTGGGTTTGGGTTTGGATTTTCCTCACTTGATGATTTTCGCTCAAAGTCCTCGGAGGATGGGTTGCTCTCAAATGACAAGTGTCAAGTTCTCGTGGAGCAGCCAACCTGCTAGTGGTTGTAGGGGGCGGCTATTTATAGCCTAGGGAGCAGCCCGACATGATAAGATATAAATGCCCTTCAAAGATATGACCGTTATGTGGATAAGATATTTTGGGACAGCTGGCGCGTAGCACAGTAACGGTCGGAAATTTGAGGTTCAAATTCCTCAGGGCTATCATGTTCCTCACTGTGTAGGCAATTCGCGCTGGCGAATTCCTAACTCCTCAGTCAGAGCAAAGTCCTCAGTGACCAGAAGAACTGCGTCTCTGTCACTGAAGAAATTGACTGAGCTGTATGAGATTTCCAATGACTTCACTCGAAGGGATTGGTAGGTGTAGGATTTGAGTTGAGCATCACATGGAAATTTTCTCCTTAGTATTTCCTCGACCCCCTTTAATAGTACGGTGTTTCCTATGACTCAAGAAAGAGAAAATGAAACTACGAAAAACAAAAGTCTTCACGCTTCATGTTCCTCGAATGAATACCAAGTCTTCAGGGTTACACCAATTTCTTCACTTTCAAAGTCTTCAGAAAGTCTTCAAAATATCAAAGTCTTCAGTCGAAGAACTTCATTTTTAGGGGTCGACTTTCTCTGTAAATATAATACTCCTCATAGACTTATAGACCTGTGTACACTCATAAACGCATTAGATGCTTAACCTATAAGTCTTCAATACACCAAAATCACTAAGGGGCACTAGATGCACTTACAATCTCCCCCTTTTTGGTGATTGATGACAACATAGGTTAAGTTTTCAACGGGGATAAATATATGAAGTGTAAATACTGATATTGAGGAATTTGACTGCAAGATATAGAAGAACTCCCCCTGAAGATGTGCATAGTGAGGAATTTTCTTTTGAAGCAATGCACACTTGAAGAGTTGAATCATGGAGATCTCCCCCTGTATCTTGTAATTCATACACGCGTTTGATATATAATATGAAGAATTTGAAATGCATGATGAAATATGGTGCCTGATGAAATTCAGCATGCGTGCAATAATATTAATGAGGAATAAGCATGTAGAATAGCGCATCAAAAGTATCAAAGCATAGTGCAACAAAAATATCAGCGCACCATCGGGTTTAAGATTACAACTCGATCCAATAAAAGTTTCGGAAGAACGAGAGTTGTAACTTAAAAAAAGCCCTTATTATAGACCCGCTTGAAGACTAACTCAGGTTTCTCCCCCTTTGTCATCAAATGACCAAAAGGATCGAAACTGAGGACTAACGCCCCTGAAGAAATTCAAGTTGATGAAGGAGCGCCAGCGTTGTTGGGGTCGGTCGTTGAAGTAGGGCCTGCTGCAGTGTCGTCCAAGTCTTCATTTTCATCAGTCTCACATGATGAAGAATATGAGCTGGCCACCAAAGAAGGAACCTTAACCTTCTTATATTTCTTCGGAGGAGGTGCAGAACAGTCAAAAGCTTCTTTGAGACCCATTTTCTCCAGATCTTCAGCACTGTAAACTTGAGACAGAACAGCCCAGGTGCGGTTGAGGGTTTCATGAAGGTAGTAATGGTTTTTCTTCACTACATTATGTGCGGAAGTCATGTTGTGAGGAATTGAACCAAACTGACGCTTGACCCATTTGATTGAGATCAACCTTTTGATGAAGACTGAGGAGTAACTCACGATTAGTCATCACCCTGGGTGCTGTGGCTTGAGGATTTGGCTTGGCAGTGTTAGCAGCAGAGTCATGTGTGGCAGAGTCATCATTGGTGGAATAAGAAGCAGCCTTGCGAAATTGACCATCCAATGGACGAATGCCTTCATCTATCACAGCAGTGGCCTTGCCCTTTTCTTCAGCTGAGGAAAATGTCCTTTTGAGGACTTCAATAGGGGGCAAGTAGCAGCAGTGGTTGAGAGTTTCAGCTTTGTAGTTGAGTGAAGACCTTGTCCTGATGAATCTCATAATCCAAGGTGCATAAGGCTTCAGCTCAAATGGTGACATAGCAATGTTGGCCAGAGTCCTCATGAAGAAATCATGGAAGTTGACAGGAACGCCATGACAGATGTTGAAAAGCATGTTCTTCATGATGCCAACGACTTCTTCATCAGTTGAGTCGTGGCCTTTGATGGGACTCATTGTCTTTGTCAGAATGCGATAGACAGTCCTTGGCACATACAACAATTCCTTGACGAGGAATTTGGTTCGAGGTGTCTGCCCTGGCTTCAAAGGCTTCATCAGCACTTGCATGTAGTGATTTGAAAGCTCAGGTTCGTTGTACACAAAACATGCATCTTCAGTGGGTGGACTCAGAGGAAGGGCATGAAGCAATTCAGATGTTGGGGCCTTATAATGTGTATTCTCAGTCATCCAGTCCAGAACCCATGAATTCACATCTTCAGAGTTGCCGGTGATGTGCAGTGTTGCATAGAACTGAAGAATGAGTTCTTCATTCCAATCGCATATGTCAGTGCAGAAATTGAGCAGCCCAGCGTCGTGAAGAACACTGAGGACTGGCGAGAAGCACGGCAAAGACTCCATATCCACGTGAGGAATATGTGCATGGTCGAAGACTTTTTCTTTGTTGAAAAGCACTAAGGAATAGAAATTTGCTTGACTGGCTGTCTAGAAACGCCTCTTCCTTATGCGAGCAGAGTCATATGGGTTGTATTTAGTGAAGAACACGTGCTCGCCAAAGAAGTCTTCAGCCTTGAATTTTTGCTTCCTGGAGAACGGATCCTTTGGCCTTGGCAGAGGAGTGTCAGTGAGTTGCATCACTACCTCAGGAATCACGATCTCAGGTTCTTCAGGCTGAGGAATTTCAAGATTTTCCTCAGGTGCAGTCACCTTTTCAGTTTCAGCAGCAGTTTCTTCAGCACTAGTGGCTGGTATTTCTTCATTCACAGATGCAGTGGGATGAGTTTCTTCAGAGCCCAATTTTACTGTTGGTGAAGGAGAGTGGGGAATTTGCTGCAGGGGAGTGAAGAGGGGGGAATTGGGATGTTGACTTTCCCAGAAGTCATCATTCATGAACGGAGTTGTGCTTCTAATATCCACATCTTCATTGTCAATTTCTTCAACACCAGCCTCTTCAGCATCAAACTGAGGCATTGGTGATGAGACTATTGGGGTTGAAGGGATTGCATCCACTTCAATTTCTTCATCAATCTGCTCTGAGGAAGCAGCAGACTGAGTTTCTTCATCTGATCCACTTGGGATCTCATAATCTTCAGCAAAAGGAACAAGGTCCTTTGATGGCATGGATGAGATAGGAATGGCATCAATGGGATTTGCAAATGAGCTGGTCATCGGCTTCATCTTCTTGGGAGCTGAAGATTCTGAAGCAGTTGATGCCTTCCTTTTCTTCACCGCAGCTCGCTCTGCAGCCTTGGTCTTCTTCACATCTAACACAGATGGAAGAATAGGAGTTGGAGTAGGCGCAGGTGGAGCTGAGGAATCTGGTTGATTTTCCTCAGGCGCAACTGATGCAGTTGCCCTGATTTCTTCAGTTTCTTCAGGCGCACCACTAGTGGATGCCCTGGCAATTTCTTCAGCGGCTGGAGTAGTGTCATCAGCCTTGGAACTGGCATTTTCTTCAGCAGCCTGAACTTCATCAGCGGTGCTGGCATGTTCTTCAGTTTGCTGAACAGATGCTTCAGCGTGAGGAACTTCTTGTTGTGTTGAGGCTGCACCCTTGGTGAAAGTATCAGTCAGCTTTACAAATCTGACTTTGGCTCCTTGCCAGTCAGCATAGTAAGAATTGAAGTTGTCGCTGAGGGCTTTGATTTCAGCCTGCATCTTGATGAGTTCTTCAGTTGTCATCTTGACAACATTTTTCTTCAGCAACTTCTCTTTGCGGTACTAGGATTTCTTGATCTCTCTGGCCCTATCATATTTCCACTTCTCCTCTTGGATGAAGTGAGTCAGCATGTGACTTTGGCCAGGTGTCAGCTTGAAGTCAGGCATAGGTGTGTTGGGATCCTTATGCCAGAGATCAATATAATCTAAGATCGCCCTTGGATCCAATAGTAGGGGCACAGGTGTGCCTTTGGCTTTAGCAGCCCTTTCTTGGCGGTCCCTGATGATTTCAGCAAGTTCTTCTTCATCAGCTTCATCATCATCAGATGGTACATTGAAGACTACCTGCTTCTTCTGAGGACTTGGGCGAGTGCCGCGTCCAGCAGTAGCCTTTTTCTTCAGCAGAGAGGGTCCAGCTGAGGAATTTGGTGTAGCTGAGGAACTAGCTGAGACACCAGAGGCAATTGAGATGCCTGTAGTCCTTTGGCATGATGCCAGATGCACAGGTGCTGAGGACTTTGTAGGGACAGCTGAGGACTGTGGAGGAGGTGCTGAGGACTTTGGTGGAGCAGGAGCAGCATGAGGAATTTGCTTTGAAGATTTCGAAGTTTCTGGCCGTGAGGGCGCAGCTGAGGAACTTGGCCGTGAGGGCATTGATGTGGAAGCACTTGGCTTTCGAGTGGGCTTCTTGAGCATTGCTTTCCTCGGCTTGGCAGAGACCTCAGTGGTAGCAGCAGCAGCAGAGTCTTCATTGAATTTCCTCACTGCTTCTCTGGCTTGCCTTGCCAGTTTAGCTTGGCGCTTGGCCCATTCCTCAAGAAAATCCTCACCGCGTTTGAGGCTAGTGGGATCAGCTTCTTGGCCAGGTGCCAATGGGGCTCTTGGGCATGGAGGATTCAGTGCAAATTTCTTCATGTACTTAGGAGTGACGTATCTGTACTCTCTCCATTCACGTGCCCATCTCCGTTCAATCCTCTGGATTCGCACCTTGCGCTGATTTTTATCTTCTTTGCCAAACTTGGCTTCATCAGGCGTGCAGTACTCTTTATAAATATCCTCAGGGATTTCAAAAGCAGTCATGACCTCAGGCTTCTTTCCTCCTTTCTGTGGCCTTTTACCTTCAGCCATTTTCTTGAGTTGAGGAATTTGAACAATGGAATTCTCTAAAGAAGTATGCAACTTTTCTTCGAGGAACGCTGCAAATGAGTTAAGTTGATGAGAACCTAATGATTCAGCAGCGGACATGTGTACCTATGAACAGAGTATAGTTGCGAGGAATTTGGAGAGGTCATATGCGTTCTCAAAGGGTTTTTCATAAAGAACAAGTTTGAGGAATTTGACCAGATTCGTCTTGAGGAATTTCACTAAGCGCTTTATATCTTAGGTTCCAGAGTTGTATAGATCGCGGATCCACACAATTGAGGAATCTTGAAGAATATGAGGCTTAGGGAAATGAATCAAGAACAGATAACATGTGAGGTGTTTTGTGTGTGAGGATTTTAAGAATAAAACACCTTTTAAGATTTTGTAGACAAGTTTCGAATCAAAGAGGGCAGTAAAAATAGCTTTTAATTACCCTGAACGAAGAACACGACGAACTGTGAGTTGAAACAGGGAAGTTCGTCGATGCAGATCTTCCATGCCCTAACTTGGCAGAGGAAGACGTCTACGGCGGCGGCGGAGGTGAAGATTTCCGCGGTCGGCGCGAGTACGACGGCGACGAGGTCGAGGCAGTGAAGCTCTTCCTCACCGGCGACGATGGAGTAGCGGCGGCACTAGGGTTCGGAAGCTCGAGCGGGACAGTGAGATCGAGCGGGGTAAAAGAAGTGAGGACGGCGACAGGGGTATTTATAGCCACGGTGAAAAACGGCTCGCCCGAAGATTTAAGACGAACGTGCCCCTGGCCGTTCTCCTTCTCACGCCATGTGTCACCCACGTACTGTGTAGTGGAGATCGTGTAAGATCGTGGGTGAGTAAAATAATGCATCGTGGGATGCGGAATGGTTTGAGCGGCAAAATCGAAAGTTTGGATAAGATCAGTTTTAACGTTCCGTTCGAAATTTCTTCAGCTGACAAGGACACAGTGAAGAATTTGAACGAGTTTCAAATAGAACGCACATGAAGAATTTGTGAACAGATTGGATTGAGTATAGCATAGAGGGGAAGGGTCCGATCACATTCACTTAGCAGAAAAGATCCAACTTGAAGAAATAGCTATAAGTGAATGTTGTAGAGGACATAAACTCATATATATATATATATATATATATATATATATATATATATATATATATATATATATATATATATATATACAGCCAATGAGGAAAAACGATGGCACAAGTGAAGATTTTGCAAAGTTGAAGAATTTGAAAAACTGAGGAATTTGAAAAATGAGGAAAAACTCAAATTGAAGATTTTCAACTTTTGTGGTGGCGTGACCCACCGTGTAAGAATGATGATTTCAGACACCGCGTACAATTGTCGTAGGGTTCTGAGAATCAAATTCTTCGTTAATTTCTTCACACTTAGAGTGTTATTCTTCATTGATTGAAGAAAAACGTTTCTTCATGTGTTGCACATCTAAGTCATCAATTTTTCATAAGTGTTAGGATGAGTGCCTTTTCAAAGTACATTCGAAGATTCTAAGATATTTAGCTCACACCGCAACTTGCTAAATCTCTTCTCATCCAAGGGCTTAGTGAAGATATCGGCTAGCTGTTCTTCAGTCTTCACATGCTCAATAGAAATGTCGCCCTTCAACACATGATCACGAAGAAAATGATGATGAATCTGAATGTGCTTTGTCTTCGACTGCTGAACTGGGTTGTGAGCAATCTTGATGGCACTCTCATTGTCACGGAGGAGAGGCACATTCTTCACGTTGACGCCATAGTCCTTGAGTGTTTGCTTCATCCATAGCAGTTGAGCACAGCAAGAACCAGCAGCAATGTACTCAGCTTCATCAGTAGACAGTGATACGCAGTTCTGTTTCTTCGAGGACCAACAGACCAAGGATCGTCCGAGGAAATGACAAGTACCAGATGTTGACTTGCGATCCACAAGGTCACCAGCATAGTCAGAATCAGAATATCCAATGAGATCAAAATCCGAGCCCTTGGGGTACCATAATCCTAGTGTTGGTGTGTGAGCTAGATATCAAATAATATGCTTCACAGCCTTATGGTGTGATTCCTTCGGTGCAGCTTGAAATCGTGCACACATGCAAACACTAAGCATTATATCTGGCCTAGATGGACATAGGTACAGTAAAGAACCAATCATGGAGCGGTATACCTTATGATCGAAGTCAATACCATTTTCATCAGTGCATAGATGACCATTTGTGGGCATAGGAATTTTGATGCCTTTGCAGTTTTGCATGCTGAATTTCTTCAGGACAGCCTTGAGGTATTTCTCCTGAGATATGAATATCCCATTGCGCTGTTGACGAATTTGAAGACCTAAGAAGAATTTCAACTCTCCCATCATAGACATTTGATATTCTTCACTCATCATATAGGCAAATTCATCACTATAGCGTTGGTCAGTACAGCCAAAGATGATATCATCAACATATATTTGGCACACAAACAGTTCACCATCATATGATTTAGTAAAGAGAGTGGGATCGAGTGAACCGGGTGTGAAGCCTTTCTTCATGAAGAATTCCTTCAATGTACCATACCACGCCCGTGGGGCCTGCTTGAGGCCGTAGAGGGCCTTGTTAAGTCTAAAGACTTTGTCAGGATGTTTTGGATCTTCAAAACCTGGGGGTTGAGCAACATATACTTCTTCCTCAAGCTTACCATTGAGGAATGCACTTTTCACATCCATTTGGTATAACATGATATCATGATGGTTAGCATAAGCAAGCAATATGTGAATAGCCTCAAGTCTAGCAACAGGTGCAAAAGTTTCATCGAAATCAATTCCTTCAACCTGTGTGTAGCCTTGAGCTACTAGTCGTGCCTTATTCCTCACCACAACACCATTTTCATCTTGCTTGTTGTGGTAGATCCACTTTGTGCCAATGATGTTATGCTTGCGAGGATCGGGACGATTGACTAGTTCCCAGACATTGTTGAGCTTGAACTGATGTAATTCTTCTTGCATGGCCTGAATCCACTCAGGCTCCAGAAATGCTTCATCTACCTTAGTGGGCTCTGTGATAGAGACAAAAGCAAAATGCCCACAAAAGTTAGATAGATGTGAAGCTTTTGAGCGTGTGAGAGGACCTGGTGCTCTAATGTCATCGATGATCTTCTCCACTTGCACTTCTTTTGCAACACGAGGGTGATCTGGTTGCCATTGAGGAATTTGATCAACATTTTCTTCAGCATCAATTTCCTCAGCATTTTCTTCAGGTGCATCAGCTCGACGTTCTTCACGTTCTGGAATGAATTCTTCAGCAGATTCTTCAGTAGGAATGACATCTTCAGTAGCCTTGTGTCGGGGGGAATTGGCTTCCTCGAACACCTATGGGGACCGAGCCCCTTACTGGTTCGGCGGGGGGCGGAGGTTGCACAAAGAGCAGATCGAGGCGGTGCACACAGGAGATTTTACCCAGCTTCGGGCCGCAAAGATGCGTAAAACCCTACTGCTGCTTGGTGGATTGTATTGTGTTCTTGCTCGGGAACGCGCGGTGCTACAGTACATGCGGGCCGCTGGCGGAATCGAGCGTAAAGATTGGTCTCCCCCCTTCTCTACGTGCGCATGGGGCCTCCTTTTATATGCTCAAGGGGTTACCCACAAGTGGCAGCGTAGGTGAGGGCAAAAATGGTAGAATGATGTAGTGGGTATAGCTGCCTGCACAGTGGCTGTACAGTGCTATCATACCTAACTCTGACGGCGGGGGACAAGGGCATTAAATGCCCGTCCGCGTCGCCCAGACGGTGCATGGAAGTGGACCGTCAGGATCGCCACTGTTTGCCACGATGGCTACTCTGTCAGCTTCGCTTCGCCACCGCATGCCTCTGGCCGCACAGCCTCCTGCCACGTGCGCCTGGGATGCTCCCCAGAGCGACACGTTGGTGGGTGAGCTGGAGCGCAGGCACGAGGTGGTAACTTGCCGCGGCAAACGTCTTGCCGCGGTGGATGTCTTGTCGCGCCCGGGAACTCGTTGCTCACTGGGCCTTGCCGGGGCGCGGGGCGTGCCGTGGCGGGGTCCTTGTCGTGCCGTGGATGGCCTTCCCGGCAAGATCCTCTTGCCGGGGTCTTGTGCTTCGAGCGGTAGTCCCGGCAAGCTCCTCTTGCCAGGGCCTCGCTCTCTTCGGGTGGCGTTCCCGGCAAGCTCCTCTTGCCGGGGCCTTGGCTCAAATACTTCGTCCTTGAATGGCCCAAGAGGGGACCATCGAGGGTCTTGGCGATCGCCTGGCAGGCCTTGCCGCGGGGTGCTACGACTACCCGTGCACAAGTTCGGGGTACTAAGGTACCCCTACTTTAGTACACCGACAGGAGCCCCCGGGCCTGGGCCATACACGGTGCCGAGCGCTGTTGGGCCAGGCCCAAAACAGTGCACGGGCACGCGCGGCCTGGGTCACATTGCATCTTTTCCTGCGCCCACCACGCCCTCCCCGAGCGGCACGCGTCGAATGCGGCATCGTGGGGAGAGGCGCGCGTGACGTGGGTGGCGTGCACGGGGCCGAGCCCTGCAGGCATGCGTCACGTCGCAATAAATGGGGACGGTTTGCTCTATCTTCATAAGTAGAGGGAGGCGTGGAGGCGTGGCTCTTTCGCTGGACGGGGTCGAGGCACGGTCTCCGAGGCGCCCGCTCCCCACGATCACGGGGTGGGGGGAGGTCACCTCACCCGTCGCCTCGGCCCTGCACGTCAGCCACGCGGCCTCCATGCACCTGGAGTTGCGGACGGTGGAGGCGGGGAACCGGGCCGTCGCGGGTCGAGGCAGCAGGCCGGTCCCGGTCGCCTGGCCTCCCTGCGCCCTGATTGGTTGAGCGGGGCGGTCGAGTCCCCACCCTGCTCCTTTATAAGGAGCAAGAGGGGGGGCAACGGGAACCCACACTCCTCCATCTCTTCCTCCTCTGACCCCCTTTCTCCATTAGCCATGGAGAAAGGGAATCCGGGTCCTTCATCGGTGGCGGCAAGGGTTGCCGCCAGGCAGCGCGCCCCTCCTCCCCTTGCACCCGCGGCGGCGGAGCCAGCCGCAAGGGGAAGGGGGAGGGGCGAGGTCGTGGACGAGGGCGTGGACGAGGCCGCGGAGCTCAGGGAAGAGGCGGGCGGGGCGACGCGCCGGCCTCGCCTCCGCCAGCGGCCCCTCCTCCCACGGCGGTTCATCTCGGGGACGATCCTTGCGAGTTCTTCATCAGGCTGCGGCGGGCGCCTCGTCGCCGCCTCCGCCTCCCGGCTCCTTTCGCGAGCGTGATGGAGATGGAGCAACCCAAGACGCTAAGGCTGCGCATGAAGGGCCGCGGGATCAGCGGCACGCGGGTCCACGTCGAGTTCCCAGCCCCCGGCATCGTGTATCTTGGCCGAGGGTGGAAGAAATTCGCCCGTATCCATACCTTCACGGAGGGGTTCACCCTCCATTTTAAGTTGATGGAGGGCAATCTCCTCTCCGTCAAGGCCTTCGGGGACTTCAGGACCCGGGCCAGGTGCTACGTGGATAGCTCCTCCGATAGCGAAGGCTCCTCCTCGAGCGAGAGTGACGAGGAGGGGAGCGACAGCGACGACGAGGGCAGCGGTCGTCGGGATGACGGGTCCGACTAGGCGCCAGTCGCAGCTCCGTGTGGCACCGGCGACCCCATCATCCGGGTCGCCGGCTCCTTGAGCTTCTCGGGGTCGTCTTCCCGGGCGGCTGGAGTGGCGAGGCTGCGGAAGAGGAAGAGGGCGGGCGGCAAGGCCGTCAACTCGGAGTATGAGGGCTATGTGCCCCTGACAGCGTGTTGACGCCCCGCTGCCTCATCTTCGAGCTCCATCTCCGGCGCCACTGCCACCATCCAGCCTCCGGAGCCCCCGGGGCGTTCTCTTGGTGTCTTCTGCCACCCGTAGCTCGTCTAGGCGCCCTTTTGCCCTTTTCGCCTCCTTGTCCTACCTCCTGAGGAGAGAGACAAGAAAGGGATTACGGGCACCTTATCTTTTTTTTAATCTGTAAGCCCTCGGGCCTTAGTTGCATTTAAAACTTGTAATCCCATCTTTCATGTTTTTCATTCTCTCTGAACTGTACCTGAGCGGAATGTTTTTAATGAAAAGGGGATGTTTGCCGGGTCATTTGTCCCGTGGGTGGAACCCACGCCAAGGGGCGAACCCTTTGTATCGTTAGGATAGACATTTCTTTGCCCGGCAACAGGCCCTGCCATCTTCCCGCGCCGCTCGACCCTCCTCGCGCCTTTGGCGGAGGCGGGGATAAGGCGGGATCCGGCCCCCCGCTTCGCCCCTTTGCCACCGCGACTACTACCAAGACGGGCCCCAGGAACGCGCTCTGGGGCCTGTCGTCAAGGGAGCACGGCAGCTTTTAGGGGGAAAAAGGGTTTTCGTATTCCACAGTTTATGAGAGAATGCATGACAAGGGATGCAAAAACTTATCTGGGATAGCAGCCCCGGCAACTCTGGCTTGCCGCGGGCGAATCTCCGTACTTGCGGCCCCCGGCAACACTGGCTTGCCGGGGACCAGATGCTGGCCCGCCCTTCTTCTCTTCTTCGCCCTTTAGCGGTCCGGCCAGGATATGCAAAACCCTGCGAACCAAAGGAAGCGAAAGGACAGGAAAAAGGGACGCAGACTCGACCTCTAAGCTAGGGGTTAGCGACTGTTAGGCACTATCAACCCTAACCAAGGACGAGACTCGACTCAGCATGCATGCTAAAACTTAGGGCGCCAGCGCTTCATTTCTGCTGCTCAGGGTCTGCGCCTGGCTTTGTACAAAGGATTACATGCAACTGCGGCAAGACTTGTACAAAAGGTTGGTTGCCGGGCGGGCCCCGACAACCGCGCCTTACGGGTAAAACTTACGAAGATGCTCAATATTCCAGGAGTTGCTCACCAGAGTGCCATCTTCGGTCTCGAGGCGGACAGCACCGGGCCTCGTGACTCGTCTCACCCGGTAAGGGCCATCCCACTTCGGCGTCAACTTGTTATGATTCTTGGCGGACGGGGCGCGCCAAAGAACAAGGTCGCCTTCCTCGAAGCTTCTGGCTTTAACTTTGCGGCTATGGTAGCGGCGCAAAGCTTGCTGGTAGCGAGAGGCTCGCACAGCAGCCTAAAGACGATCTTCCTCAAGGAGCAGCGCGTCATCTTCACGCAGCCGCTCTTGCTCAAGCTCATCATAAGCGAGCACTCGAGGTGATCCGTATACGAGTTCCATGGGGGTAACTGCTTCTGCTCCATAGACTAGAGCGAATGGTGTCTGGCCAGTGGCTCGGTTTGGCGTCGTTCTGATCGAGCAAAGAGCCACCGGCAGCTCCTCGATCCAGTTTCTTCCGCACTTGTGCAGCCTGTCGAAAGTTCTGGTCTTGAGCCCGCATAGTACTTCGGCGTTGGCCCTTTCAGCTTGACCGTTGCTCCTGGGATGAGCAACAGAAGCGAAGCAGACCTTGGCGCCGAGATCTTGGACGTATTGCGTGAAGGCGCGGCTCATGAATTGCGTACCGTTGTCGGTGATGATCCTGTTGGGGATCCCGAAGCGGCAGACAATCGACCTGAAGAACTTGATGGCTGACTGTGCTGTCACCTTCCTCACTGGTTCCACCTCCGGCCACTTTGTGAACTTGTCATTTGCGACGTACAAGTACTCAAAGCCCCCGACAACTCGGGGGAAGGGGCCGAGGATGTCGAGCCCCCAGACCGAGAATGGCCAGGATAAAGGGATCGTCTGGAGAGCTTGAGCTGGTTGGTGTATCTGCTTGGAATGGAACTGGCACGCTTCACACTTGGTTACTTGTGCAGTTGCATCCTGGAGGGCTGTCGGCCAGAAGAAACCTTGCCGGAACGCTTTGCCGGCAAGTGCTCTTGCGCCAATGTGGTGACCACATATGCCTCCATGTATCTCTGCCAACAGCTGTTGTCCGTCTTCCCGGGAAATACACTTCAATTTCACACCGTTGCGCCCTCTTCTGTATAGTGTGTTGTCGACGAACTGGTACATACTCGAGCGCCGGGCTACTCTTTCCGCTTCTTCTTGTTCTTCGGGAAGTTCTCCGTACTGGAGGAAATGGACAGTCTACTGCGCCCATGCTGGAGCCTGTGGCTCGACAACAAGGACTGAAGGCACTTCT
Source organism: Aegilops umbellulata (assembly GCA_032464435.1). Taxonomy (NCBI): domain Eukaryota; kingdom Viridiplantae; phylum Streptophyta; class Magnoliopsida; order Poales; family Poaceae; genus Aegilops; species Aegilops umbellulata. The sequence continues at coordinate 350,485,731 of CP136056.1, forward strand.
GCCGCTGCGGGAGCGTCCGCTTCTACGGCGAGGATCTGGGGCTCGGCCGGAGCTTGACGTTCCCCGGCAAGCTTGCCGGAGCAAAACTTGTCGGGAGCGCCTGCTTCTACGGAACAAACCCTGGGGTTTTCCGGAGCAGACGGTTCCTCAGCGCTCTTGGCGTCGATCCTGGGGACCTTCTTGGCGGCGGCTCCGGGGAGCTCTGCCGGAAGATAGTCGCCGGAGACCAACTTCCTCTTCTGCGATAAACTCTTGGCGCTCCACTGCTTGCTTCCTGACTTTCTGTTTGACGGGCCGCGCATGAGGACAGATGGCGAGGTGGTGCTCAATCACTTTCCTGGGAACGCCGGGGATGTCAGATGGCTGCCAGGCAAACACATCGACATTCGCCCGCGGGAAAGTAACGAGCGCGCTTTCCTATTTGGGGTCGAGCGTGGCACTGATGGTGAAGGTACCACCAGTGCCGTCCTCCTTGGCGGGCACCTTCTTGGTCGTTGGCGGAGCCGCCATTGTCTTCTTACTCTTGCCGGTGGAGCTCGATGGTGCGTCCTCGACGGTAGCGCAGCACTCCAGAGAGGTGCGCTTGTCGGAGTGGGCACCAGAGCACTTGCCGGGCTTGGTCTTCTTCTTGCCGGCGGAGCTCGATGGCGCGTCCTCGACGGCATCGCAACACTCCGAAGAGGTGCGCTTGCCGGAGTAGGCACCAGAGCACTTGCCGGGCTTGGCTTTCTTCTTGCCGGCGGAGCTCGATGGCGCGTCCTCGACGGCATCGCAACACTCCGAAGAGGTGCGCTTGCCGGAGTAGGCACCAGAGCACTTGCCGGGCTTGGCTTTCTTCTTCCCTCCGGGGGCTTCAGCGGCATGTGGCTTGGGGTCCACTGCGGCTGCTGCTTCCCGGTAGATCTTGTCGGCGCAGATAAGGGCATCCTTCTTGTCACCAGGGACAGAGATGACGCTTATCGGGCCTGGCATCTTGAGTATGTTGTATGCGTAGTGAGAGGCCGCCATGAACTTGGCGAGCGCTGGACGGCCGAGAATTCCGTTGTAGGGCAACGGAAAATCGGCAACGTCGAAGGTAATCCTCTCTGTCCTGAAGTTCAGCTCGCTGCCAAATGTCACTGGCAACGTTATCTTCCCCTTCGGCTTGCTCCTTCCCGGGTTGATTCCTTGGAATGTGCCAGTCTCTTCGAGCTCGCTGTCAGGGACCTGGAGTTTCTGGAGCACAGCGGAGGAGATCAGGTTCAAGCCGGCCCCGCCGTCGACTAGCATCTTAGTGACCTTGAGGTTGCGGACTGTCGGTGAGACCAACATCGGCAAGCACCCGATCGCAGTCGTGCGATCAGGGTGGTCCTCAATATCGAAGATGATAGGCGTGCTGGACCATCTCAGAGGCCTGCGTGACTCAACGGGTGGTTCCGCTGCATTGACTTCCCGCGCCCACTGTTTGAGCTGGCGATGAGAAGCGTGCAGAGAAGCACCACCGTCCACGCATAAGACCTCTGTGGCTTTCTGAAACTCCTGCTCACTGGTCTCGACATCATCCATGTCTTCGTCTTCGTCGTCGTCTTCCTCTTTGTCGCGACCGCGGGGAGGTCTGTCTGCTTGCCGCTGCTTGTCCTTGTCGCAGCGTCCTCCCTGGCCGGGACGCTTCGTGCCGGATCCTCCGCCACCTCCTCGGGCTTTCTCCTTGTCGCGCCGCTCGTACTCGGCCTTTTGCAGCTCGACGAGCCGCTCGACCTGTTTGCAGCTCTGGAGATCATGGCCCTTGGTGCGGTGGATCTTGCAGTACTGTTTGTTGGTGCCATCCCGCTTGTCGGCGACCGCCACGGCCTGGCAGTTGGTGCATCCGGCAACCCCCTTGCCGGAGCTACCAGCCTGGGCCTTCTTGGCGGCGCCTTCATCGCCGGACTGCTCAACAACCAGCACTTCTTGGCTCTTCTTCTTCCTGCTGCTCCGCCGCCGGTTCTTCCTTGCCGGGGCGGTATCCTCACTGTCAGACTCTGCTGCTCCAATGTTCTCTCCGGGGAGTTTTCTCCCCTCCTCAGCACGTGCACACTTGTCGGCCAGGGCATATAGCTCGCTGACGTCTTTGATCTTGCACATCGCCATCTCCTCCCTCATTCTGCGGTTGCGCACGTTCTGATGGAACGCGCTGATGACCGCGGTAGGGTGGACATCGGGGATGTTCTAGTGCACACGGCTGAATCTCTGAATGAACTTGCGCAGAGGTTCCCCCTCCTTCTGGACGAGCAGGTGAAGGTTGCTCGCTTGGCCATGGGGTTTGTGGCCGCCCGTGAAGGCGCCAACAAACTGATGGCACAAGTCTGTCCAGGAGGTTATGGAGTTGTCCGGCAAGTGCATGAGCCAGGATCTGACGTTGGACTTGAGCACCAGTGGGAAGTAGTTGGCAAGGATCTTGTCGTCTCGCCCCCCGGCAGCCTGCACCGCAATGGTGTAGATGCTGAGGAACTCCGACAGATGCGACTTGCCGTCGTACTTCTCTGGCACGTCTGGCTTGAAATTCTTTGTGCTGGGCCACTGGACTTGCCGCAGCTCACGGGTGAACGCAGGGCAACCTACCGCGTACGGCAAGTCGCCTGGTCCCCCCGGCGCATGCACGTCGACAGAGGGCCCAGCGCGCTCGTCTGATTGACTCGCGTTTCTCTCCGACGCTCGATGCGAGTGCGAGCGTCCTCTTCCTTCCGTTCGTGAAGAACTTGGCGTTGATCGCGGCGAGTTCGCGGATTCGACAACGCGGTGGAGTCGTTGTCGTGATGGCTCCGGCAAATCAGCGATCTCGGCCTCTGGGGTGGGGAATGCAAGGTGGTCGCACCCCCTCCGGTCTTGGCGCCATCGGTTCGCGCCTGGCCGACCTGCCGCGGCTGCGACGCACTATGCTGCCGCGGTGTGTCGCCGTTAGCGAAGCCGATGAGACTCTGTATCGTAGCCCTCCAGTCGTCGAGCTTGTCCGCCGTCGGAGGGTAATCTAGGAGCAGTTGTGCTCGTGCTAGTGCTTCTGCTGGATTGGCGGGCAGCGGCGGCGAACGGCGCGTCGAGCGGGATGTGCTCGAACTTCTAACCATGTTAGAAGGAGCAGCACCCGGCCCAGGCAGCCGCGCCACGCTCGCGCCAACATGCTGGGGTGCTTGTTGGCCTTGAACGCCCTGGGATCCGCCAGCTCGATCTGGGTCCAGCGAGCGTATGGTACCGTGGGCGCCAAGACGCTGCTGGTCCCGTGCCTCCTGAGAGGGGCGCGGTGCATGTTCGGATGCCGTGCCGCCATGAGCTGGCTCGACGACGCCCGTCCCGCCGCCGGCGCCGTCCCCGCCACCCGTTTGCTCCAAGGGCGGCGGGTTTGACGCGGACGGACCGGCCACCTCCGGAGCCTTCTTCTTCGGTGGCATGTCACTGAGGATGAAGGAGATCTAGCCGGTGCAGACGCCGGATCAGGTTCGCACAACTTCGACGCCCCCTACCTGGCGCGCCAAAGATGTCGGGGGGAATCGGCTTCCTCGAACACCTATGGGGACCGAGCCCCTTACTGGTTCGGCGGGGGGCGGAGGTTGCACAAAGAGCAGATCGAGGCGGTGCACACAGGAGATTTTACCCAGCTTCGGGCCGCAAAGATGCGTAAAACCCTACTGCTGCTTGGTGGATTGTATTGTGTTCTTGCTCGGGAGCGCGCGGTGCTACAGTACACGCGGGCCGCTGGCGGAGTCGAGCGTAAAGATTGGTCTCCCCCCTTCTCTACGTGCGCATGGGGCCTCCTTTTATATGCTCAAGGGGTTACCCACAGGTGGCAGCGTAGGTGAGGGCAAAAATTGTAGAATGCTGTAGTGGGTACACCTGCCTGCACAGTGCCTGTACAGTGCTATCATACCTAACTCTGACGGCGGGGGACAAGGGCATTAAATGCCCGTCCGCGTCGCCCAGACGGTGCATGGAAGTGGACCATCAGGATCGCCACCGTTTGCCACGATGGCTACTCTGTCAGCTTCGCTTCGCCACCGCATGCCTCTGGCCGCACAGCCTCCCGCCACGTGCGCCTGGGATGCTCCCCAGAGCGACATGTTGGTGGGTGAGCTGGAGCGCAGGCACGAGGTGGTAACTTGCCGCGGCAAACGTCTTGCCGCGATGGATGTCTTGTCGCGCCCGGGAACTCGTTTCTCACCGGGCCTTGCCGGGGCGCGGGGCGCACCGTGGCGGGGTCCTTGTCGTGCTGTGGATGGCCTTCCCGGCAAGCTCCTCTTGACGGGGTCTTGTGCTTCGAGCGGTAGTCCCGGCAAGCTCCTCTTGCCAGGGCCTCGCTCTCTTCGGGTGGCCTTCCCGGCAAGCTCCTCTTGCCGGGGCCTTGGCTCAAATACTTCGTCCTTGAATGGCCCAAGAGGGGACCATCGAGGGTCTTGGCGATCGCCTGGCAGGCCTTGCCGCGGGGTGCTACGACTGCCCGTGCACAAGTTCGGGGTACTAAGGTACCCCTACTTTAGTACACCGACACCTTGTGCTTGATAGAATCCTCAGGTGCTGGTTCATCTAACACAGAAGGTAGGTGCTCTCTTTGCGAGCCGTTAGTTTCATCGAACCGCACATCTACAGTTTCAACAATCTTGTGAAGAACATTGTTGAAGACTCTGTAGGTGTGCGAGTCCTTTCCGTAACCAAGCATAAAACCTTCATGTGCTTTCGGTGCAAATTTAGAGTTGTGATGAGGATCTCTAATCCAGCATTTAGCACCGAAGACTTTGAAATAACTCACATTGGGTTTCTTGCCAGTGAGGAGTTCATAGGCAGTCTTCTTGAAGAATTTGTGAAGATATACTCTCTTAATGATATGGCACGCAGTATCAATTGCATCAACCCAGAAACGACGAGGGGTTTTGTACTCATCGAGCATAGTGCAGGCCATCTCAGCAAGAGTCCTGTTCTTGCGCTCCACGACGCCATTCTGTTGAGGAGTATAAGGAGCAGATAACTCATGAGTAATACCAAGTTCATCAAGATAGTCATCGAGACCCGAATTCTTGAACTCAGTGCCATTGTCACTTCTGATGTGCTTGATCTTCACACCAAAGTTGGTTGAAGCCCTCGAGGAAAATCGTTTTAAGACTTCCTGCACTTCAGTTTTGTAAGAGACAAGGTGTACCCATGTGTAACGAGAGTAATCATCAACAATAACAAAGCCATATTGAGATGCTTCATTTGAAACAGAGGAATAATGATTAGGACCGAAGAGATCCATGTGAAGCAATTCGAATGGACGAGTAGTGGTCATGATAGTCTTTGCTGGATGCTTGGCCTTGCTCATCTTTCCAGCTTCACAGGCACCGCATAAGTGATCCTTGAAGAATTTGACATTCTCAATGCCAATGACATGCTTCTTCTTTGCAAGCGTGTGCAAATTCCTCATGCCTGCATGACCAAGTCGTCGATGCCATAGCCATCCTTCTGAAGCTTTTGCAAGTAGGCACACGGCAGGTTGTGAATCTGCAGAGAAATCAACAATATACAAGTCTCCTCTCCTAAAGCCTTCGAAGACTTTGGATTTGTCAGATTCCATAATCACAACACAACGATACTTGCCAAAGACAACAACCATATCAAGATCACAAAGCATTGAGACAGACATAAGATTGTATCCCAAGGACTCAACAAGCATGACTTTGTCCATGTGTCGATCCTTTGTGATAGCAACCTTACCTGGACCCAATACCTGACTTTTGCTTTTGTCAGCGAAGATGATATGCTTCATATGTGACGATGATAAGGGAGCATCCATCAACAGATTCCTGTCTCTGGTCATGTGATTTGTACATCCACTATCAAGTACCCATTCGGTGGCTTTGGGTTGATCATCCTGCAGATGAATTAGTGCAACTTACGACCTCATATACTTCAGCAGTGAAGAATATGATATCACAATTCATCAGATCAATTTCATCAAACAGTAGAACAGATAAGACAGAGGGAGGACGTGTGACATGAAAGTTCATTTCATCATGGTTAGCCTGCGTCCTTTCAGGCATTGTGTCAGGTCCCCAGCAAATTCTTCAGACGTTACAGCGCGTCTGGAGACCTGACCCTGCAGAAGAGATTAGTTCTTTTTCTTCACCACCCACATCTCAAGGGGTGGCAAAGAGTTCATCACTCTGCGAGCTCCATATGAGAATGGTGGCAAAGCGGCCAAACCATTTCGTTTCACATAAGAGGGGTTAGGGTAAGCATATGCATAAGCAGAGAAATTTTTCGAGGACTTATGAACATAATGATTAGAAGAATAATGCTCATATTCATAGCCCTTGGCTCTTCCCTGCGAAACAGAGTTGTTAGCACGATGATGTTCGTATGAGGACTTGGATCCATATGAAGAATTTGGTCCATATGAAGAATTTGATCTGGGGTTCCTTTTCTTCACAGGTGGTGTCATGAGGATATTCACCTGAAGACTTTCAAGGCACCTTTTGGGAACCCAGATTTTCTTCATAGGGGAACCGTTCCTACAGTTAGTGCCAACATATCTAGCAAATACTTCACCATTCTGATTTTTGAACAGTTTATAGTTGGAGTCAAATGACTCATCAGAAGAATGAGAAGATTCACATGTATAGCCAGATAAATTAGATGGATCAACTGGAGGACCCTTTGCAGCAACCCATGAGGTTTTGGGGTATTGCTCAGGCTTCCAATATGTACCATCCGCATTGAGTTTCCTCTCAAAGGCAATACCCTCTTTCCTAGGGTTCCTGTTGAGGATCTGCTTTTTAAGCACATCACAAAGAGCCTGATGCCCTTTGAGGCTTTTGTACATGCCTGTCATGTACAATTCCTTCAGCCCTGCATCGTCAGTGATACTAGCAATGTCCTCAGATGAGGAATTAGTGATAGCAGAGACAGGTGAAGAATTTGTAACATTAGAAGCATTTGAACATTCAGGTGAAGAATTAGCAGATTCTCGTTCAATGCATTTTAAACATGGAGGAATAAATTCTTCCTGAGCAGCGCTGATTTGTTGAGCAAGTAATGAATCACGCTCCTTCTGAAGTTCTTCATAACTCACTCTTAGCTTCTCAAGATCTTGCTTCTTTTGAAGATATTCATAAGAAAGCTTCTCATGATCAGATAAGAGAGTGTTATGATGATCTTGAAGGTTGTCAAACCTGGTCTGAAGTCTCTGAAGATTTTCAGTTAAGGCTTTAGTGCGATCCATTTCTTCACCCAATATATCATCACTTTTGTCTAGCATGTTTTGAACCTTTTCAAAAGCCTTTTGTTGTTTCACGGCAATCTTAGCAAGTTTAGAGTAGTTGGGCTTAAGATTTTCATCAGATTCATCTTCACTAGACTCAGATGAGGCGTATTTGAGTACCTTGGCACCCTTTGCCATGAAGCAATAGGTGGGAGCGTAGTCATCGCTGCCTTCATCAGCCTTGTTGGAGTGATCACTTTCTTCAGAGTTGAAGATAGACTTGCTGACGAATGCAGTAACGAGGGCTAGGCTCGCCACACCAGATTCAGAGTCCTCAGAAGCCTCCTCGTCCTCTTGTTCCTCAGATTCAGCTTCAGAGTCCATTTCCTTGCCAATGAATGCCCGAGCCTTCTTGGAGTTGCTCTTGTTGTGAGATGAGGACTTTGAGGATTTTGACGATGAAGATTTTGAAGACTTCTTCTTTTTCTTCGCATCATCAGAACTGTAATCCTTGTATTTCTTCTTCTTTAATTCCTTTTCCCACTGAGGACAATCTTGAATGTAATGTCCTGGTTTCTTGCACTTGTGACAAAGCCTCTTCTTGTAGTCACTGGATGAGGAATCATTGCTCCTTGAGGGTTTTCCAAAGCGACCACGTCTTGAGAACTTCTGGAATTTCTTCACAAGCAGTGCTAGATCATGACTCAGTTCTTCAGGATCACCAAGGCTGCTACCAGAATCTTCATCTTCGGATTCTGATACTGCCTTGGCCTTCAGTGCACGTGATCTGCCATAGCTCGAACCATAAAAATCTCTCTTTTCAGCAAGCTGCAACTCATGAGTGTTGAGCCTCTCGAGGATATCAGCGGGGTCAAGTGACTTGTAATCAGCACGCTCTTGTATCATCAGTGCCAGAGTATCAAATGAAGAATCAAGCGATCTCAGCAATTTCTTCACCACCTCATGGTCGGTGATATCAGTGGCACCAAGTGCTTGAAGCTCATTTGAGATGTCAGTGAGGCGATCGAAGGTTTGCTGAACATTTTATGTGTCGAGTCTTTTGAAGCGGTTGAAGAGATTGCGAAGAACATCAACTCGAGAGTCACGCTGAGTTGAAACTCCTTCATTAACCTTGGACAGCCTATCCCAGATAAGCTTAGCAGTTTCCAAAGCACTCACTCTGCCGTACTGTCCTTTACTCAGATGGCCACATATGATATTCTTCGCTTGGGAATCAAGTTGCTTCAATCTCTTCACATCGGTAGCGTTCAGTGAGGGTGAGATGGAGGGAACACCATTTTCCACAACGTACGAGAGATCATTATCAATTGCCTCAAGATGCATGCGCATCTTGTTCTTCCAGTAGGGGTAGTCCATCCCATCAAAGGTAGGACACCCAGCAGAGACCTTGATCATACCTGCGGTCGACATAACTAAAACTCCAGGCGGTTAAACCAAAATCACACAAAACAAGGGAGTACCTTGCTCTGATACCAATTGAAAGTGCGTCATATCGATTAGGAAATTCCTCACTGAGGATTTTTCTCGTGAGGAAATTCCTTAGCGAAGAACTACTAGAAGCGGAATAAGTACTCAGAAGTAAACATAGCAAATTGCATGCATGGTCATCATGATGAAATGGAGACAAATACAGAGTACAGAAAGCGTAAACACAGGATAGCACAAGATGAAGACAAACAGACTGAAGAAATTGAACTGAGGAAATTGAGAAAGTCTTCAGTCAAAGTCTTCCAACACAGATATGAACAAACACACAACACAGTAATGAGGAAATGAAAGTGTTGAGGAAATAGAACCAGTAAGCTTGGTGAAGACAATGATTTGGTAGACCAGTTCCAATTGATGTCTCAGTTGTACATCTGGTTGGAGCGGCTGAGTATTTAAACTCGAGGACACCTAGTCCCGGACACACAGTCCTCACCGTATTCTCCTTGAGCTAAGGACACACAGTCCTCGCCCAATCACTCGTGGTAAGTCTTCAGGTGACTTCCAAACCTTCACAGACTAGGTCACTCGGCGATCCACAATTCCTCTTGGATGCTCTAGACCATGACGCCTAACCATCTGGAAGAAGCACAGTCTTCAAAGGTAACAAGCGTTGGATCCATGCAGGATCAATCTCTTCAGTGATGCTCGATCACTTTGGGTTTGTAGGTGTTTTGGGTTTGGGTTTGGATTTTCCTCACTTGATGATTTTCGCTCAAAGTTCTCGGAGGATGGGTTGCTCTCAAATGACAAGTGTCAAGTTCTCGTGGAGCAGCCAACCAGCTAGTGGTTGTAGGGGGCGGCTATTTATAGCCTAGGGAGCAGCCCGACATGATAAGACATAAATGCCCTTCAAAGATATGACCGTTATGTGGATAAGATATTTTGGGACAGCTGGCGCGTAGCACAGCAACGGTCGGAAATTTGAGGTTCAAATTCCTCAGGGCTATCATGTTCCTCACTGTGTAGGCAATTCGCACTGGCGAATTCCTAACTCCTTAGTCAGAGCAAAGTCCTCAGTGACAAGAAGAACTGCGTCTCTGTCACTGAAGAAATTGACTGAGCTGTATGAGATTTCCAATGGCTTCACTCGAAGGGATTGGTAGGTGTAGGATTTGAGTTGAGCATCACATGGAAATTTTCTCCTTAGTATTTCCTTGACCCCCTTTAACAGTACGGTGTTTCCTATGACTCAAGAAAGAGAAAATGAAACTACGAAAACAAAATTCTTCACGCTTCATGTTCCTCGAATGAATACCAAGTCTTCAGGGTTACACCAATTTCTTCACTTTCAAAGTCTTCAGAAAGTCTTCAAAATATCAAAGTCTTCAATCGAAGAACTTCATTTTTAGGGGTCGACTTTCTCTGTAAATATCAAACTCCTCATAGACTTATAGACCTGTGTACACTCATAAACGCATTAGATGCTTAACCTATAAGTCTTCAATACACCAAAATCACTAAGGGGCACTAGATGCACTTACATGGCCGCATGCGCGGATGAGGTCGCGATGGCTTCCATTCGTACCGACCCCCAGATCTTGGAGGAGCACCTTGCCATTTGCTGTTAAGCATGCTCGGTTTACCCGTTGCGTGTGCTGCTCCTGCATTTCCTTCACGAATTGTAGTGAATTGTGCTATCTAATTTTACCATGCAATTTGTTGCTCTAGTGTATATGTTCTATATGTCGTGTAGTGTGGTGCTCACTTATTAACTGTTTCGTTAATTAGTTGTCATCTTTAGTTAACTATTTGGTTCAATTCTGCGTGATGTTTAATTCTTCAGGCTGCAATTTTGTATTTGTCTTCCATGTGAGAAATAAATCGAATTTATCTTTACAAAATACATGAGAAACGAATACAATTGCTATATTTCCAAGTTGTCAAGCATGCTTGGTTTGGTTATATATTGTGCAATGTGGTGCTCATTTAACGTTTGGTTCATTTGTGTTGTGGTGTTTAGTTAACTGTTTGGTTCAATTCTGCAATGCGATGTTCAATAGTTGTGGGTGCATTCTGTTATGTATACCATGTGATGAATAAATTGAATTTGGATGTATTAAATACTTAGCCTGATAACTAAGTACCTTATATGTGTTGCAGGGAAACAATGGGAAGAACTGAGGTTTACAATCGAGGTTAGCACGTGCATGGTCCGTTGTCTAATAGCACATTATTGTGCAATTGCAGGAACCATTCTAATATTTTGGTTTTTAACAATTTGGTCTTGCACATGTAGGTCCTGCTGTCATAGGTTTTGACCCACCGTTCAACCCTTTTTGCATATGGGGAAATGAGTTGTCCATGAATATCAATCAAATCAAGAAACTGAGAAGATTGTTAGGATAAAGAAATTAGCCACAAAAAACAATAAGATCTTTGTCTGCACAATGAAGAAGACATCAGTTCACTACAAGATGGTACTAACAATTATACCTTGCCTGTTTTATTTCTTTGCCCCATTCCCAATATAGAGAAGATATTTATGCACATCCATGTTTTCAGGCCTTTCCAAAGCAGTTCACTGATGATTACCTCTCAACCCACCTCTATGGTCAGGAGGCGAGGAAGGTTTTCATACAACACCAAGGGTTCAATGTTGAAGTGTTCTTGAAGAGTACGAAGGACGCACGGTCAATCATCCACAGGCACTGGCCTAAAGTTGCAAAGACCTTCAACATGAATGAAGGCTCAATATTCACCTTCCGCTTCAACAGTTTTCCAGATGAGATGCATCTATCTATATACCGTCTATGATGCTAATTTCAAAAGGTTCTACATGTTGCATGTGAAACTTGGTGCTGGTGCACTTGTATAATGGGGTAGCTGAGTGCTGAAGCTATATCATGTTGTACTCTGATGTATTTCAATTATGAAATTCTGCTTCCTTAATATGGAAATGAAATATATTATGTGCTTAATATGAATGCCAATTAGATTAATAAATGGATTATTAATAATAGGGAAATTAGCCTGCTAATGGCGAATTAGCCTGCTAATTGGGTTTTGCTATTGCAAACGGTTCTTGAAAAAATACCGTGGGCGATGACTTCATGCAATACACACAGTTTCTAGGAATAAACCATGTTGGATAAATGAACAATCACACACAACTTTCTCTTCAAAACTCTTTGCGTTAGGCCATCTTGCGCAAACGTTTACCACATAAAAACTGTGTGTGATGGATAGCCTTTGCCACACAGTTTCTTCTATGAACCGTGTGTGATACATTCAATAACGCAAACGATTTGACGGGAAAAATTGTGTGTGATGTACCTATGAAGGGAAACGTTTTCCTTGGAGCGACTATGTGGGATGTACATACGAATGAAAACATTTAGCGGGGACTGACTATGTGGGATGTACTTGCGACCGGAAACAATTTCGTCGTATAATTGTAGTTTTTTAGCTCTATTGTACGTATTTCCGTATTTGAGTGTTCGCCGATCGCACACGACCTCATTTTGCCGAGCGTGTGTGCCAGGAGGGCATATCCCCGACGGTTTTTGGGTCGTGTGGGAAGGACCCCCTATCGCCCACACTCACTTGGCGACGGTTCCAAATGCCGTCGCGGAAAGGGTTAAAAACCATTTGTTTAGGACCGATGCGTACCAGTGCCCGTTTAATCTTTATGGGCCACTTTTGGGCCGATCCATGTGTCAACATATCATAGGCGCATCTCGCCCATTGGATGAGTGACACCTGTGCCAACGCGAAGCTGACACGTGGTTCCGTCGGCCAATGAGAATTTTACACGTGGAAAATCGGCATTGGTCGTGGCTGTTAGCGGGTTATCGGATCCAAAACTGGACCCGATAGCTTAACAGCGACCCGTTACGGTTGATGCCACGTGTCGGTCACCCTTGACGAAAGCACTTCCATGACGTGGCATTTATCGTCATGGAAGTGGACACTTCTGTGATGATAATTTTGGTAATGTCATGGAACACTTCTACGACAGCACAGGTATGACTATCTTGATTCTATCATAAAATCGTCATGGATGTACATGCATGACAGAAAACGTGACCTACTGTGACAAACATGTATCATCATGGAAGTGTATTTTTTTGTAGTGCCCCCCTTTCCTTTATCTCCCGCGAAGGGAAAGGCAGGAGGGGCCACCCCTCCCCTTTCCTTCCCCTTAGGGCCGACCAGCCATGGGAGGGGTGCACTAGCCCCCTAGTGGGTTGGTCTGTCGCCTCCTTTGGCCCATATGGCCCATATCTTCCAGGGGGTGCCCGGAACCCCTTCCGGTGACCCGATAACTTCCCGGTACGTCTCGAAACACTTTCGGTGTCCAAATACCATCGCACTATATATCAATCTTTACTGCTCGACCATTTCGAGACTCCTCCTCATGTCCATGATCTCATCCGGTACTCCAAACAACATTCGGTCACCAAAGCATATAACTTATATAACACTATATCGTCAATGAACGTTAAGCGTGCGGACCCTACGGGTTCGAGAACTATGTAGACATGACCGAGACACCTCTCCGGTCAATAACCAATAGCGGAACCTGGATGCCCATATTGGATCCTACATATTCTACGAAGATCTTTATCGGTCGAACCGTTATGACAACATACGTAATTCCCTTTGTCCATCGGTATGTTACTTGCCCGAGATTCGATCGTTGGTATCTTCATACCTAGTTCAATGTCGTTACCGGCAAGTCTCTTTACTCATTCTGTAATACATCAGCTCATAACTAACTCCTTAGTCATTTGCTTGCAAGCTTATGATGTGTGTTACCGAGAGGGCCCAAAGATGCCTCTCCGATACTCGGAGTGACAAATCCCAATCTCGATCTATGCCAACTCAACAAACACCTACGGAGATACCTATAGAGCATCTTTATGCTCACCCAATTATGTTGTGACGTTAGCACACAAGGTATTCCTATCCGGGAGTTGCATAATCTCATAGTCGAAGGAATATGTATCTGACATGAAGAAAGCAATAGCAATAAACTGAATGATCATTATGCTAAGCTAATAGATGGGCCTTGTCCATCACGTCATTCTCCTAATGATGTGATCTCGTTATCAAATGACAACACATGTCTATGGTTAGGAAACCTTAACCATCTTTGATCAACGAGCTAGTCTAGTAGAGGCTTACTAGGGACACAGTATTTGTTTATGTATTCACACATGTATTTAAGTTTTCGATCAATACAATTATAGCATGAATAATATACCTCTATCATGAATAATGAAATCTAAAATAATAAATTTATTATTGCCTCTAGGGCATATTTCCTTCAATTTGCTCCAGTATTTTTCATATATTCCAAAACAATTCTCTGTAAATTTTCAACTCATTTGGAGTTGTGCAGAATAGGTAAATCTGACGTAGCTTTTTCAGGTGCAAAATTCCAGATGCCGACATTCTCTCTCTTTGTGTAAAACTTGCATATTATGAGAGAAAAGGCATTAGAATTAATCCAAAAAGCATTATTATGCATAAAAGCATAGAAAATAACAGTAGGTAAACATGATGCAAAATGGACGTATCAATGATCACCCAGTTATGAAGTGACGTTGGATAGCACACAAGGTATTCTTCTAGTATCCGGGAGTGACATGATCTCATGGTCTAAGGAATAGATACTTAACATGAAGAAAGTTGTAGCAAATAACTAAGTGATACGATCTGATGCTAAGCTTATGGTTAGGTCTGTCCTTCACATCATTTTCCTAACGATGTGATCGTGTTATCAAATGACAACTCATGTCTATGGTTAGGAAACCTTAACCATCTTTGATCAACGAGCTAGTCTAGTAGAGGCTTACTAGGTACATTGTGTAGTTTATGTATTCACACATGTATTTAAGTTTCCGATCAATGCAATTCTAACACGAATAATAAACATTCATCATGCCGGGGATTATGATAATAACTATTTTATTATTGCCTCTAGGGCATATTTCCAACAAATGTTGCCCCCTATTCCCACATTAATGATTTTCTAGTGAACCTTTTGTTATAATATGTTATACCTTTTGCTTCATAGTACTTTACAAAAACCGAGGTGAGATATATCGGTATCCCCGTGAGACCAACACACGTTCGCTATACCAGTCTCCTTGTTAGAGGTTTTGTTCCTTTTCTCATTCCCGTGTTCCGGCATCCCCATGATCCAATTCACGCTATGTCTGGCCATATGATGGTGGATGCCGTCACACTGAGAGGGCCCTAAGGATACCACTCCTTCATTGGAGGAGCAAATTCCAATCTCGGGCTATATAGTCCCTCGTCATATGTTTTTGATGAACCTATAAGTTGCCATTGTGATCACCCTATTACGGATGACGTTGGAACAACCCCAAAGTGCACCGCCCGGTATAGAGTGACTCGATACTCTCATAATCTAAGGAGTCATACAAATGTTAACTCTCGTGTTATGGACTATAGACTTTAGACGATTTCATCTTCAAGTATAACAAACAACTTGGGTCAATTCAACACAAGTGTTCTACCAACATCATGCTCTCAAATGATGCCGGCATTATGGTCATGCCCATGATCACGAAAGAAGAATCTACAGTCAACACTTTGAGCTATTCCTAGAGGCAAGACTAGGAATCTTGTTTTACCGTTTTATAACTCTACACATGCTCATAGTTTTCTCGGAATTGCATATTCAGGTACCATAACAGTTATAACATAGAATATTAACATTAATTATAAACTTGGAAATAAATCATATTAAAATATTATTGCCTCTAGGGCATATTTTCAACAAAATCCTGTGTAAAAAATGTTGGCAGTTCGCACAATCAAGGGGATGGAAGCGATGTAAATGGGCTGCCCCGCTTATAGATTGCTAACGTTCTACTACAGGTCCCAGTTTTGGGAACCTTTTAGAGGGTTCTTTTTTTCCTATTATCGGGGCTTTCTTTTCCTTTCCCCTTTTCTCTTTATGTTTTTATTTTTTTAAATCAATTATTAAAAAGTTAATTTTATTTAAAAAATATTTTTTATTTATTGTGTATTTTTATTTTATTAAAAAAAATTACAATTTTGGAAGAATATTCATGTTATATGGAAATGTTCATTTTTTAAAAAGACTGTCCACAAATTTGAAAATATGTTTGTGCTTTCATAAAAGGTTCAGGTTTTTAAAAAATTCTTTGCGTTTTAAAAAATGTTTCAGATCTGATTTTTTTTTCTTTTTTTAGAAAAATGTTTACATTTTGAAACGCTACAGTTCGGGTCGCTAAAGTGTTTCGTGGTCGAAATGCGAAATGGAAGTGCATTCGGTTCACGTAGCTTAATGGACTGGCCCGGTTCTTGCACAAATTGTGGGCAATTTTTTGACGTAAAGAGCGTATCTCTCTCTATTAGTTCCGGTCCAATCTAGGCCTAGCCTCCTCTTCCAAAACAAAAAATGGGAATATCTAAACCCTAGCTGCGCCACCTCCATCTCCTCCTCCACCACCAATGGCGGAGTCGGCGCCGCCGCCGTCGTTGAAGAAACTCAGAGAGCTGATGAAGGGCAAATTGAGCCCCGGGGAAAATTCCAGTAGGGATAAGGATGAGGAGAATCCGGAGGTTGCGCTTGTTTCAAAGAAGCTGAACAAGAAGCGGAAGAAGCCAAAGAAGTTGAACAAGAAGCGGAAGAAGCTGCCGGGTACCAAGAAGGGGGAAGGGCGCGACGTGGATAGGCTGGTCCGGGAGGAGGATCCGGAGGTTGTGCCTGTTTCAAAGAAGCTGAAGACACATCCGGTGAGTGAACCGAATGCATCATCGAGGGAATCGATCGGGGAATCCAGTGAGCCGCTCATGGGTAAGAAGAGAAAAGAGGGGAAAGGCCACGCCGTGCTGGTCGGGCAGGATGATCCGGAGGTTGCTCCTGTGGCAAAGAAGTGGAAGCCAGAGCCGATGCCAGATCCTGTGGCAAAGAAGTGGAAGCCAGAGCCGGTGCCAGAGGACATTCGGATGAGTGCATCATCGACTGTTATTGTGGCTTATGCTCCAGACATGCCGCAAAGGTTATTTTTGTAGGGCCTCTTTGATTCATAGAGAAGTGAAGGAAGAGCATAATAATAGGAAGTTCCCTATGGTTACACTATTTATCCATAGTAGAATAGTATTAATTTAATCTTACCTTTGCATATGTTCTACTTAATCTGAGTATGCCTATTAGGGTTTCATTTGTTTTTCCTATTCGTGCTATCAAACACGCAATCCTGCAAACTTATTCTACTCCTAAGTTTCCCTATGTTTTTTCAAATTCTACGAATCAACCATGTGCGTGTTGTAACCATGCAACCATGCAACAATCCGTATTAATCTAAATTAAATATTTTTGTTAGGTATGGACATTTGCTAAGGTCGATTACCTTTCTTCTGCCTTACAAGAGTGAAGGGAAGGCATATGAATGTGATCCCAACAGAGTGAAAGATCTGATATGTCGAACCAGATGTGGTTTATGTCTTTTCTTTCAGGTAAGAAGAATAAAACTCATCTGAAAATTTAATTTACTAAGGTAATCATGAAGTTTATTTATTTGTATATTGTGTGATGTCCATTTCATTGTGTTTACATTAGTCTTATTTTTGTGGCAGTGGGTTCAAAGAGATAAGGAGATGTTTTGTTGGATAATTAATACATCGACAAGTAATTCTACTCAGTTCCTTGTAAATCCAGGTAAAATTCAATAGATTTTAAAGTTTGTTTTTAAATATATATCACCACATATTGTCGTAGTACCAAGCCTAGATAATAAATGGAGGGTAAAGTTGTGAGATTACAGTTTTGCCCCTTGATCTACAACATACAGTGAGGGGTATTATGGGCTTTAAGGGAATCCCAAAGGAATATTCCAGTTGAATATCCTGACACAATATCATATATCGAGTAATCCTTGTTGGGTGAAGCGGCATGAGTGTGACGACCCTCACATAGAGCGTAGCCCTTGGTGATGATGTCCCTCTTAACAGGTCGCCCACGAGTGCGTGCCCAGCACCCGCATAGGACAAAACCTTGATGGAACCCTCGGCATTGGGCTTGCCCCTGGCAGTGCCTGCTACCCACGTGGGGCACCTTTTGGTGCCTTTTTTGGGCTTCCAGAATAAGCTCCCCCTACCCAGCTTATTCTAGAAGCCTAACCAAAATTTTCATTTTAGAAGCCTACTAGTCAAGTCTTCACTAGGTGTCTTCTAAAAAGATAATTTTGGTTGGGCTTCTAGAATAAGCTGGGTAGGGGGCAGTTTATTCTAGAATAAGCTGGGTAAGACGTGTTGTATCCTTGCGTCATGCGAGACGCCTTGCATCATATCGTCGTGAATTAGTGCGAGAGCGCTCCTCCACACATATCTTAAATTATTATTGTCATTTTTTACTTTTTGTTGATGATTTAATGATGTTTTCATTTTCTTTTGTAGCATTTGTATCTGAAATGTTAGAAGTGAAAGTTAAGCGTGCAGCTTGTGCTTTCTCATTAAACTTCTGTAGTGATAAAAAATGGGCTGGTGTAAAGAATGCTTTGGAGATGGTAAGAATGTGTTGTAGTTAGTGTTTATTTATCTTTTTATTTATTTACTTCATGTATGAATGGCTGAATGCTATGTCAAACTCCATAGGTGTTTTCTTCACCTCAACACAAGACATCTGAAGCTCCTGATAATATGTATGTCTTCACAAGGATAGATGATTGTGTCTACTTCAGAAATATAAAGGTATCCAATCAGCTCACTTTTTAAGTGTTTTTTATCGTGTTAACATTTTTGTAAATGTCACTACACCCATAGTCTACTTCAGAAAGATTTTTTAGATTGCCAATATACCCATAAGTCTACTTCAGAAAGATTTTTGTGAATGCCAACACACACCCATAAGTCTACTTAAAAAAGATTGGCTCTGTTTCGGTATGAATAAGAATTTGTGTTTATGTTTTTCCTAATATTAGTTTATTCTATTTCATCCAGATTAATGATTTCCCCAATATTGCCGAAGGCGAGCCATTGGATCTGAAAGAGGTGTAAATTCTCATCCTTATTAATTTCATTGACTCGTACCTAACAGTTATAAGATATGCACTGCTCATGTCTAAACATTATTAAATGTTTGAAACATTCAGGTTGGACCTTATTTTTGCCTGAAGCTTGTGGATATTCATGGAGAGACTGCTGTCCCATATCTACCTTCAGATGTTGTTCCACAAAATAAGGTAACGCAATTTACTGTAGTTACTCTCTCTGTCCCATAATATAGTGTGCATTGGTTTTCACAATAGTCAATCTTAACAAACTCTGGCCAAGTTTATATAAAAATTAACTATATCTACAAGAGAGAAGTCCATTTTCAAGAGTGGCGATTTGGCACCTGGATGTGAACAGTAAAATCAAATAAAATAGCATTTTTTTAAATCTATTTTTTTTGGCATACAAGATGCCTGAATGTATGATGTGCGTGCCCAAAACCATCATGTTTGGACATTCAAGGAGGTCGTGACAAAAAAACGAAAATTGGTTGTGAAAGGAACTTTGAAAAATAGCACTATTTGGACCTGATATTGGTTGCTGATAATTTATCTGTAAATTTGGTCAAAATTTACAAGTTTGACTTAAAAAAAACTATTATGCACTATATTAATAGAATATTGGTTTATTAGCTAATAATATTATATGAAAATTCATTTGCAGATTAAAGTGTGTCCCATTCGATATTGTAGTTTGTCACCTGAATTGGGATCTTGCATAGCACCTCATTCCTTCTACTTGAATGGCGAAAACTATATGATCCTTATGGAGAATGGTCATGATTTGTCAGCATTTGAGGGTTATAATGTTAGCCTTGAGGAGTTTCTTGCAGAGCAACCGCTATTGAAAATAAAACATATTGTTGGATCAAAAACTGGCGAGGAGTGTTTGTTTGTGAGAAACATTGCCAAGTATATCATCAGATCCATCCTTGCATACCTTGATAAGCTCTTCTCTCGTGGCAAATGTATCAAAATGAAGATAATAGGGCGCAGACATATCTTTCTGAAAGGGTCCAAAGTCAAATTCTATGGGGTGGAATTTGTACAGTTTGAGGAAAATCAAGCAAAAGACAATGTAGTGTGTGTTGTTGAGTTAATAAGAGAATGTTTCCCTGTAGACCTCATCCCTAGTGATTTGGATGAGATGCTTGAGTTTTTGGTATTAGATCCTCTGCCCAATCTTAAAGCAGGGAAAGGTGATTGCTCCTTGATGTCAGCAAAAGAGAGGAGAGAACTCTTGGTTCTTTTGCATACCGAGTACATGACAAATATAAAACCTATGTTATGGGGTGAAGATGGCGACGATCCAAGTGGAGGTTGGACAGATTTCTTCTTAGAGTGCCCGTACATAGAAACATGGGTAGACACTATGACAAAAAACACTTACCTAACTGAGGTCGCCAGTCATAACTCGGTACTGGGGGATTTGAAACTGGAGAAGAGAAAGGAGGAGAACAAAGAGAAGTTGGAGAATGAAGAGGATTATAATAAAAAGCTAGCACAAATTGGAGAGCGACAGTTTCATGTTCTAAGAAATTGTGATGTACATATTCCTGAGAAGGCTGTAAAGGTAAGTCAAGTTACTTGTTTTGTTCCTTCCATTATAATATATATTGTACCCTCTGATCTGTATTCTTCTTTCCAGGATGGAATATGTCCATTTCGTCTGACGTGGTGTGACTACATCCGTACCTGCTACTTTCGAAAGTATCTCTCCTTTGTGCAAAGGCAAATGGAATCTTATCTAAAGCCGACAAGGTGAACTCACGGGTTTGTGCGTGGCGGCACGCCGCGCTTCACTGATAGGTTTGTGTGCTAGTCTTTTATTTTGTGTAAATTTTCACGTGTCTGTTCTTCTTTTTGTTTTCGTACCTTTTTATGGCTCACAATGAACTCTTCAATTATGCATTTTGTCTAGACTGTTACTCACAACACACCGTACCTGAATATAATATATTGATATAGAAATGTAACGCAAAAAGGCAGCCAAGTCATGATTTTGATTAGACTATTGACCAATTGCACCCTGCACTGCAGCTAGCTTGAACACATGTGTCGTAGAAAATTTGTATTCGATGACCGATCACCGCACAGGGGATGTTTATCCCGAGCCATCAAGATAGTTTGAACACAGGTTATCCATTTTTTACGACACAAGACTTGTCCAAAACCTGAAAGTACAGAAACATTCATGTCACCCTCCTAGCCTAGAAGACAGTGACATTGACCAAATCGAATTGTTCCTATGAAAAAAGAGAGGTGGTTTCATTTTGATGTGATTGCAGCAAAGCCAATTGATATTGTTATCGATGTAGTGCTGTTAAATCATCAGTTACTAATGTACTGTTAGAAAATGTCCCTTTGTTGGCAGATAGTACAGTAGGGAAGGTACAGAAAGCAACGCCTTCAAATGAGTTCGTGCTCATGGACTCATGGTAGTTTTTTTTGGAGGGCTATCTTGCATTTTCTTGTGAATGCATGTTCTACAGCTTTGTTGGCATCCATTTTCTTTCTTGGGGGAGACTGTGAACACAAACTCATAAGCTTTGTTGGCTATATTTCTGTCCAGCAATATATTCTTCACTCATACTTTCGGTAGGCTAGTCCACGATGAGATTGTCTTTTGTTGATTTATAAGTGGTGTGGTATGTCAGTTGATCGATTGTTACTTGTTATAGCTAGCTCAAAATGTTGTTGAATTCTTATATGCACATCACAGTACTGTAAATTTTCTTGGAAATATGCATCGGGTTGTGTAGTCATCTATGCACATGTGGGCTAATGATGGATCTTGTGCTGATTAGATATATATGCATCATGGGTGTTGATCTTAAGGTTGCCACTCCTGGGAAACTGACATTAGTGTATATTATTCTGAACATTATACAATTCGAATAGTGTTTATACAATTGAAAAGCTTCGAGGACTATTTTCAAGCTGGTTTCAGTTTAACATTCTTTTCTTGCCAAACGATGGCTTTCATGCCGTGGTCATCTAGGAATCAAAGAGAACAATATTTTATTTATGTCAAATTTGAACTAAAACCATGACACTTTTTATGGAACGGAGGGAATCAGTGTGTGCATATTATGTTTGCATCTATTTCATTGAGAACCATGCATATGTGCTTATATATAGTTTAAAATGTGATACTGTATAGTAACTACATTGTTCTTTTTTGATTTGCAGGTTTCCTAAAGCTAACCAATGAAAATGTTCAAAGAACTTGATGGTGGAAGTTCCAGTAGAGTGATTATTCCAGTGACAATACATTTTAGCATGGATCAGTCCCATATGTACATCTTTATAATGGAACTAAATGCTTATTATTGCTGGATTTTCTTGGTTATATTTTCAATATTAAACCATGATTAGCACACCAAATTTATCCTTGGTTATATATGTGATTTGTGTTATTTATGGTCAGCGTGTGATGTGGATTGGAGTTATTTTTCCTTGATTATGCGTGTATTTCCAGGTTTTTCTTGAAATTACTGAATACTACATTTCCTATTTCCGACTCCGTTTCCTTTTTGTGGTTTTGTGAGTTCTTTTGTAGGTTTAATAGGGCCAATGAACCAAAACTGGTGAAATCAAGGGGCAATACTTGAATGTGACTGCGGGTACATGTTTAGAAATGATTAAGAGATATGCCATGTTAGTTATTGGGAGATCATTTGGGGTATTATCTGTGTGTGCATCTTTGCCAATGACTTGACATCACGGCTGTCATTCTTCATCTCTTTCTACAAAACTAGTAGTTGGAGCGCGCCTCCTGAGCGGGAGGGAGGTGGGCGGTGCAAGCTAGTGGGCGCCCCTTGCACGTACTTTTGTGTGCTGATTACCTTGCACATACTTTTGTGTGCTGATTAACGTGTTTGATGTAGGCAACTGACATTTCAAACATAGAATAGCAGTAAAAATAAATGGATGTAGACGAGTGGCATTATGGATATGAAAGGTGGATGTAAATCGTGACAACAACAGAGTTTACATAGTCAACGGCATGGGTGTTGGATACTCAAAAGCACCGAGTAGCAGCGAAGATTCATCACATCATAGAGCATAATTAGGAGCAAGCTTTTAAATCTAGGCTGATATATACATATATATAGGCTGATATATCACTTTGGGGGCTTTACCGATATAAACATAACATATCATTTTGTAAATATTATTTTCAAACATATCATTCGATATGGACCGAAATATCGACTGATATGGCCGATATCCAGCCTGAGAGGTACACCAACATAGAACGATGCGTAGATGAGGGGGAGATTATGCATTTACAACTTCATTATATATTATCAAAGTCATCCACAATGTTCCGTACAAATGCATATATATCATTGTTTTTAATCATAGAGTAAGGATTTTGTGAATCTTTCCTTCATATTTTCTTAATCATAAAGTTAATAAACTAGGAATCTAAAAGTGTTATGCTAAAGCATTGACATCATACATTTAGTTTTACTAAAAATAAATGTGTGAAACAAGAATAATGAAAAACACTAGACATGTTTTCTCCGATATATCTACATATCGCCCGATATATCACCTGATATTCGACGCCCAATATGTAAAAGCAAAACCGATACGAACCTGATATCGTTATTTTAAAGCTTGATTATGAGTACTTAAGAGTGCTAGATTATATTCATAGAAGACTTGCGTTGTCTTTGATGGACCATCTAGAGGTTTCTATGGCCTATCAACAGGCTTCGATGGTCCATCTAGAGGTGGTGCACAATGAGGCGGCACTTTACAGTGACCTTGAAACGAAAAGCGCAGATGTCTCCTTCATGAATGTTGGCACGGTGACGAAACTCGAACCAGTTGGTGGTGATAGTGGCCCTCTTGCCAGTTCCTACCATAATACGACATTCGGCGAGCAGACGCCCACCTGCGAGCTTGACCATGAGTGTATCATCATTAGATCAATATACTCCACCAGGTTCTCTTTCATATAGTGGACCTGAAAATTCTGTTAGGAGAAAGCAAGCAATTCAGATGAATGTAGAGTGTTGTGTGATACGGAAGGTAATAGTTTGTTTTTTAGGTTACCATGCGTTGGTCTGGCTTGGCAAATGTTTTATTGATATTTGATAGTGTATATGTAGTAGTCAATGTATGGCCTTTTGTGTCAGAACATGGCAAAGAGAGCATCTACATGATGTTCATAGAGCTTAACCTCATTATCCCAGTAACAGTGATCTTCAAGCTCTCCAAAGTATCGAATTCTGCCAGGTGATCATGCATTCAGTTCGATCTAGGTGAGAAGCAAGTTAAGCAGCATATGCAACAGCCGCAAATATCATTGTTTTTTTAGAAATAGATATTTCAGTTATAGAACATCATAGGTAAGTTGTAAACATAGCGAAAATTCAGTATGGGTTGTACTACTATATGATCATATTATCTGAGTTGTTGGTCATTTGAGTGTATGCAGGTATAAGATGGAGTATTGATATGTTCTTGAGACTTGTTGTATAGTGCGCCTGACAGCCATGCAGACCGCATTTATTGATGGTTGCAACCATGGTCTTCTACGGTCTCATCTTTTGCCCCTTTTCATGGTCCGGTTGGGCTCGGACCCTGTTCCGATTTCGACTCGTGCAGGCTAAACCAGAACAGAGGAATTTAGTGCACATCCAAATCATACATTCTAGCAATTAGCTAATCACATACAGTAATAACAAACGTCTCTTAAGATTTTTCAGCCAACCCCTACAATGTTTTCGGCAACCACAGAGGAAAACTATATATGATTCATGCCATGTTGATTATTTCTACTCTTGGCTAGCACCCACACAAACATTTTTGACCCATCAGTACCAGGGACAGCCTAGGACATGAAACTACCTTACTGAACACCAAATCAAACATTACTTACTCTTAATCCAACCAGTAGTCCTCAGATCTGGTTTCACAGTGGACTCCCCTTAACAAACGTATATCTGATTCTTTTTTCCCGAAATACATGCATATATGATTGAGTATGGTATCACGATGTGTGTCCAACGATAACAATGCTACATGCAAATATGGTTGCAAGTTATATAAGCTACAACACTGGATTGAAATCATCTGAAAATAATATCACCTTGGTTAATGCTACAATCAACCAGACTGTAGCCCCAGGTTTGCTTTAGAGGTGAACATCACTTGCTTAATAATAAACAATAGAAATGAAAAAAAAACTATGAACAAAGATACCGAGTACATCTAACAATGCTAAAATTTCCGACGAATTTATGCCGAGGCATAAAGATTGCTAGTACAACTTTACGAGTAGTCCACATGTACTCGATAAGGCTACATGCTCTAAACATGGGCGACATGAGTCATTTCTTTCTTCTTGTTTTGAATATCTCCAATATGTCGAAACCTCTGGCATGGATTTTGAAGGGCCCTGCAACTACATATAGTTCAATGTTGAATGAGATCAAATATCTCCTTATGTTTTAGAACACTATATACAGAATAAAAATGAACATGCTCTAGATATTGTTTTATTTTGTTTGCTGGGAAGTAGAGCATCCTTGCTAAATGAAAACATACTTGCTAAATTAGTGAAACCGTATTAAATTATAACATGAAAAACAAGTGGACAAGAAAAGGCAACATAAAACAAGAAAGGATTCACTCTCTTGCTAATTTCACTCTCCTGCTGTAAAATCACATCAACCCATATGGGAAAAGCTATTTATTCAATGGATGAATATGCTAGATGCAAGCTGCTACCTAGGAAAATAAACACTTCTCTGCCCTCAATGGATGAATATGCTAGATGCAGATTAATACCTACCTTGCCTAGTTTTGAAGTGTTACCTTGCCTAATTTAAGAGCAGAATTATTCTCAATACATAATCATCAAGAGGATCTGTGATGAACGCTTTCAGCAAGTTTGCTTATAAAGGGCTATTTATTCAGTGGATGAACTTCTCTGCCCCCAAAGTGAAAACTTTCAGGAAGTTTGTTTATGAAGAGGATCTGGACTGTACTTGCCCAGTATCAATCAACTCAGAATATTCTATCCTACTCAACATCTATCTGCTGCATAATCATCATCATCACGTCAATTCAAACACGATAGCTACAAATGGGATACAACAAAGAGGAAAAGGAGGTCACCTTGGTGGCAGCGGCGACCTGGGTGTCGAGGTTGGGTCTGGTGATGACCTGGCCATCACGTCGAGCCGGTTCTTGATGAGGACTACTCAATTGATGATCGATTGAATTTTTGCTATGATACAATACCAGCAGCAACTATCAAAGTTTAGATCGTCCCAAACACCTGGAACCATGTTGTGCAATCTGAATCATTTGATCTAACAATTCATCAAAAGCAAAAATATTATAAGCATATGACATACATACAAGAAACATCAAGGATTTCTTTTTTCTTTCATCGACTGAAACCACTGAGGTGGTACGGTGCAGTTATGAAATTGTAACAAGCCCGAAGCTCCTCTCTCTCAGATGATTTGACCGCAAAGATACGGGAAATTGTAACGAGTCGAATGTGGTGCCCAATTCTGGTTTCTGAAGGAAATATGCCCTAGAGGCAATAATAAAGTTGTTATTTTATATTTCCTTATTCATGATAAAGGTTTATTATTCATGCTATAATTGTATTGATCGGAAACCTTAATAGGTTGATTCCGACGCCGTCCGACCGTCCCTAGCTACGCTACGGGTACGGGCAGGTGCGCCTCAACCCCCTGTTGCCATCCCTCCCTCTCGTTTGGGCCAAGGAGCCCTCGTCGCCGGCGAGAGCTCCGGCGAAGCCGCGGCCTTCTCTATTTCTTTCTCCCTCTCCCCCACCTGACTAGCGGGGCCCACTAGTCAGCCACTCAGTACGCGCGCGAAGCGGTACGAGTGGTGGCGCCCTGGGCCTTACACCTTCGACGTCACCCCCAGTCTATTTCTTTTATTCAAATTCATTTGAATTTGCAGAACACTTCAAACAGTTATAACTCTTCAACCATAAGTCCAAATGAATTGATTCTTTTTGCATTATGTTCTTTGATAACAAATCTAGCAGCTCACCAAAGATGAGATTTTTCTGAGCTGTTTAGAATTTCTGGTGATTTTCAGAAGTGTTCTTGATATTTTCTTTTTGTGTTTAAAATAATTTTTAGAAGGTGAGGCTTGTCTTGAGGATGACCAGGAGGCTTGTGAACCTTATCTGCACTAAGGCAAGCCACAACAACATTTTCATGGTGCCATTTCAATATTTGTGATTTTCTTACTTGAATGGAATGATTAATCCGTGCATTTAAATAATTATTGAGTTATTTATATTCTGTTAAAAATTGTTTAGTTGTTATGCTTGATTTACAGAATGGTTGAAACTAGTTTAGTGGATAAAGCAAGTTAAGATTTATTTGAGGTGATGTTAGAAATAATTTTGTTATGCATGTTAGTAATTATTTAAAGCTATGTTTTTGCCTTCATAAATTGATAAAATTTGTTAGAAAATATTCTGTTAAATACTTGTTTAATCATATTGCTTGTCTTACAGAATGTTTGAAACCAACTTAGTGATAAAGAAATTAAGAGTTGTTGATAGTGAAATCTTTTTGTCAAGCATATGAGGAATTTATCGGAGTTACTTTCTTGCGTAAGAAATTAATAAAACTTGTTGCAAAATATTTTAGTTAAGTTGTGAGTCATTTTGAGCAAGTAGAGTAATATGAGTTGTTGACGTTTATGCTTGGTGTGTATATGGATGGCATCGGTCATTTTTATCATTATATGATGCATGTGTTGTTTTGCATTTCATGGCATGCTATGACACCGGTCATTTTTAGTTTAAAGTTGAACCTGAATATAACTCAACTTGAATATACCGTTGACTGGGTCATGGTGCCGCTGAATCGAGTTTCTTTCCAGAGCAACCACATTGGCCTTTGTGGGAAAGCCTTGATTCGGTCCATTGACATGGCCTCTGGTTGGTGCCTCCAACTAGGGAAGGTTATGCCGTGCTTGCCCTGGCCCGGTAAGCAGGCATAATCTTGTGTGCTCGTTGATGAGATTATGGTACCGAGTCCCCGAGTGGGAGAGTTTTGACCACGACGGTGGTCGGGGTGTCTTTGGTAGACACGGGGCCACCCAGGACCAGCCCGTTGGGGATTTGGGTCGGAGTTGCCGGGAGAGTGCTGTGGCAATGGAAGGGTTTTGTCGGAATACCGTTGGTCCAACCGAATGGGAGTGCGAGGCCATGGGTTCTATGGTGTGGGTACAGTGTGCTACCTCTGCAGAGTGTGTAATCTATCGATAGCCGAGTCCACGGTCACGGACACCTCGTAGTAGGTCCCACCATGAGTCAACGTCTAATAAAATTGCACACTAAGCTATGAACTTTGCATTGTTGATGGATGGCAGGAAGGCCATCAAGGCATTTGGGACCAAATGATGGTCGTGGTTGTGATCGCCGTAAGGATCACAAGTTGTTCTTGAGAAAGACCACTTTGGTGGTGTGTTTGTGATCCAGAGACGATCACAGTTGGTAAGCTGTCCTAGGGGACGTTCGAGCATGATCACAGCATGTTGACATGTCGTGTTGCATTATTAATAATTGGTTAAATATCATGATATTGTTTGTCATTATGATTATGTCTGTTGTGAGCTTGCAAGTACATTCAATGTACTGACCTGGCGTGTCATGCCAGCTTTCAGGAAAGTATCGTTGGAGAGGAGCGCTGTTCGAGTCTAGATCGTGTCCACATCGGTGTCCCTGTGATATGGAGCTTCCGCCACGACGTTATTCCGCTGCCACGTAGTTGTTCGGATCGAGGCCCATTTATGTTCACTAAATAATGTACATATTGTTCAGCCGCACCGAGTGTGCCGCTTGGCCTCGACAGTTGTTGTAATGTAAACTCCATTCCGCTAGCATTAAGCCTTTCGGAATAGTGTAAACTGCACTGCGCATAGCTCCGTGCAATCTACCATATTCCTGAAGGCTTGAAGCTAAGCAACGTGAGCATTGAGCCTCTTCTTCATCGTCTCTGCACTCAGGGCTTATAAACCGCTCCTAGTCCCTCTCTCTTGGCGAGGTGGGACTAAAAAACAGCTTCCTAAGCAACTGTAGTACTGGTCACCCTTTAGTACCGGTTGGAGCCACCAACCGGTACTAAAGGTGGTGCGCTTAAAACAGTTATGGCAAATGAAGGCACAAATGGTTGAAAGTTGATGGCGTCGCTTTGAATGGTGCATACTGAATGCACAAAAAGTCTGGAGTTGCAATAAGTTTAAAAAAAAATGAAATGCCTTTGTAACAAATGAGTTTAATTTCGTTAGAAACCTGAATACTTCGAAAGATATTGTCCAGTTTGTGAACGAGGTGCATCCAGTTTTTGCCGTAACCCTCTCTACTTTTTTGAACAATCTATGTGGGTGAAATGATGATACCATGCCAAGTTTCAACTTTTTCAGAGTTCATTTGTAGTGCTTTTCAATTTCCAGGTCATTTAGTTCTAAAAATAAATCATTGAATGCATGAAAAATAGCAAATGAAGGCAGAAATGGTTGAAAGTTGATGGCGTCGCTTTGAATGGTGCATACTGAACGCAAAAAATATAAGAGCATTTAGATCATGATCTTATATTTCTTTACAGTCTAAATTGTCAATATGATCTTATAACATCAAAAAAAATACATTGATCATCAATATCTTTGTGTGTACAATCTGAATTGTCAATATGAGTCATCAACGATTTTTAAACCGATGAAGACTCATATTGAGGCCACTACACATAGAGTTCAATGAAGACCAAGTGCTTATGATAGTTTGAGAAATAAAATATTTAAGGTGGTAAAAGGCTTGTTAGGGGAGCGAGGTGGGACTAAAAACAGCCTGCCATAACCTCATTAGTACCGGTTCGTGGTATGAACCGGCACTAAATGGTGATGGTGGGGCCATAGCCTGACCGCAGGCTGACACAGCCTCTTTAGTGCCGGTTCGTGGCACGAACCGGTACTAAAGGTTCTCCATGAACCGGTGCTATTGATCGCCGCCACGAACCGGCACTAGTGTACACATTAGTGCCGGCTAAAATTCAAACCGGCACTATTGTGCTTCACAAAAGACCCTTTTTCTACTAGTGAGATGACATGATGTAGAGGGATAAACTCATGCAATATGATATAAACCCCATATTTTTATCCTCGATGGCAACAATACAATACATGTCGTTTCCCCTGTTGTCACTGGGATCGAGCACCGCAAGATTGAACCCAAAGCTAAGCACTTCTCCAATTGCAAGAAAGATCAATCTAGCAGGCCAAACCAAACTGATAATTAGAAGAGATTTGCAAAGATAACCAATCATACATAAAATAATTCAAAGGAGATTCAAATATTGTTCATAGATAATCTTAATCATAAACCCACAATTCATCGGATCTCAACAAACACACCGTAAAAGAAGAGTTACATCAAATAGATCTCCAAGAGAATCGAGGAGAACTTTGTATTGAGATCCAAAGAGAGAGAAGAATCCATCTAGCTAATAACTATGGATCCGAAGGTCTGAGGTAAACTACTCACACATCATCGGAGAGGCTATGGTGTTGATGTAGAAGCCCTCCGTGATCAATGCCCCCTCCGGCGAAGCGCCGGAAAAGGCCCCAAGATGGGATCTCATGGGTATAGAAGGTTGCGGCGGTGGAAATAGGGTTTTGGCTCTTGTTATGATGGTTTGGGGGTACGTAGGTATATATAGGAGGAAGAAGTAGGTCGGTGGAGCTACAAGGGGCCACGAGGGTGGAGGGCGCGCCCAGAGGGTAGGCGCGCCCCCTGCCTCGTGGCCTCCTCGTTCATTTCTTGACGTCCACTCCAAGTCCTCTGGATCACGTTTGTTCCGAAAATCACGTTACCGAAGGTTTCATTCCATTTGGACTCCGTTTGATATTCCTTTTCTGCGGAACACTGAAATAGGAAAAAAAACAGCAATTCGGGCTGGGCCTCCGGTTAATAGGTTAGTCCCAAAAATAATATAAAAGTGTATAATAAATCCCATTAAACATCCAAAACAGAATATATATTAGCATGGAACAATAAAAAACTATAGATACTTTGGAGACGTATCAATCGTTTGTGATGTTCACATATCGTACACAGTTTTGAATAACGGACCATGTCTGATGACACTTTGCGCGCGAGTTTTTTCGCTGAAGCAATTCTAAATTTTCGGCTCCCGCAGAAATATCTACCTCCCCGCCCCTCCCCCTTACCAAAAGCCACATTTCCCCTGTTTCCGCCTTCCTTTCCAAGTTGAAACCTTCACTCCTTGCTTGCAGCGCCGCCTCCTCGTCGGCGACCCTCCTTCACGCTGCTCAGCCTCGTCTATCCAGGCAGGTAATCCACACCCAACCCCCTTCCTCCTCTTCCACATCCCACATGCCCCGACCACTGGCACGAGCGCGACACCTTCCACCCAAATCACAGACCCCTCCACCAAATAAGCGCGGCCCTAAGCCATGGTGCACGCAGTATAGCCAGGGTCTCAAGGAGCATTTGGCAGCAGAGAAGCAAATCGTGGCCTGAAAGTGCGTTATATCGACTAGAGGGGGGTGAATAGGCGATTTTTATGAAATTCTTCACTGAGGGATTTGCTCGTGAGGAAATTCCTTAGCGAAGAACTACTAGCAACGGAATAAGTACTCAGAAGTAAACATAGCAAATTGCATGCATGGTCATCATGATGAAATGAAGACAAACACAGAGTACAGAAAGCGTAAACACAGGATAGCATAAGATGAAGACAAACAGACTGAAGAAATTGAACTGAGGAAATTGAGAAAGTCTTCAGTCAAAGTCTTCAAACACAGATATGAACAAACACACAACACAATAATGAGGAAATGAAAGTGTTGAGGAAATAGA
Source organism: Aegilops umbellulata (assembly GCA_032464435.1). NCBI lineage: Eukaryota > Viridiplantae > Streptophyta > Magnoliopsida > Poales > Poaceae > Aegilops > Aegilops umbellulata. The sequence goes on from CP136056.1 coordinate 350,517,319, forward strand.
ACCAGTAAGCTTGGTGAAGACAATGATTTGGTAGACCAGTTCCAACTGCTGTCTCAGTTGTACATCTGGTTGGAGCGGCTGAGTATTTAAACTCGAGGACACCTAGTCCCGGACACACAGTCCTCACCGTATTCTCCTTGAGCTAAGGACACACAGTCCTCGCCCAATCACTCGTGGTAAGTCTTCAGGTGACTTCCAAACCTTCACAGACTAGGTCACTCGGCGATCCACAATTCCTCTTGGATGCTCTAGACCATGACGCCTAACCGTCTGGAAGAAGCACAGTCTTCAAAGGTAACAAGCGTCGGATCCACGCAGGATCAATCTCTTCAGTGATGCTCAATCACTTTGGGTTTGTAGGTGTTTTGGGTTTGGGTTTGGATTTTCCTCACTTGATGATTTTCGCTCAAAGTCCTCGGAGGATGGGTTGCTCTCAAATGACAAGTGTCAAGTTCTCGCGGAGCAGCCAACCAGCTAGTGGTTGTAGGGGCGGCTATTTATAGCCTAGGGAGCAGCCCGACATGATAAGACATAAATGCCCTTCAAAGATATGACCGTTATGTGGATAAGATATTTTGGGACAGCTGGCGCGTAGCACAGTAACGGTCGGAAATTTGAGGTTCAAATTCCTCAGGGCTATCATGTTCCTCACTGTGTAGGCAATTCGCACTGGCGAATTCCTAACTCCTCAGTCAGAGCAAAGTCCTCAGTGACCAGAAGAACTGCGTCTCTGTCACTGAAGAAATTGACTGAGCTGTATGAGATTTCCAATGGCTTCACTCGAAGGGATTGGTAGGTGTAGGATTTGAGTTGAGCATCACATGGAAATTTTCTCCTTAGTATTTCCTCGACCCCCTTTAATAGTACGGTGTTTCCTATGACTCAAGAAAGAGAAAATGAAACTACGAAAAACAAAAGTTTTCACGCTTCATGTTCCTCGAACGAATACCAAGTCTTCAGGGTTACACCAATTTCTTCACTTTCAAAGTCTTCAGAAAGTCTTCAAAATATCAAAGTCTTCAGTCGAAGAACTTCATTTTTAGGGGTCGACTTTCTCTGTAAATATCAAACTCCTCATGGACTTATAGACCTGTGTACACTCATAAACGCATTAGATGCTTAACCTATAAGTCTTCAATACACCAAAATCACTAAGGGGCACTAGATGCACTTACAATCTCCCCCTTTTTGGTGATTGATGACAACATAGGTTAAGTTTTCAACGGGGATAAATATATGAAGTGTAAATACTGATATTGAGGAATTTGATTGCAAGATATAGAAGAACTCCCTCTGAAGATGTGCATAGTGAGGAATTTGCTTTTGAAGCAATGCACACTTGAAGAATTGAATCATGGAGATCTCCCCCTGTATCTTGTAATTCATACACGCATTTGATATATAATATGAAGAATTTGAAATGCATGATGAAATATGGTGCCTGATGAAATTCAGCATGCGTGCAATAATATTAATGAGGAATAAGCATGCAGAATAGCGCATCAAAAGTATCAAAGCATAGTGCAACAAAAATATCAGCGCACCATCGGGTTTAAGATTACAACTCGATCCAATAAAAGTTTCGGAAGAACGAGAGTTGTAACTTAAAAAAAGCCCTTATTATAGACCCGCTTGAAGACTAACTCAGATTTCTCCCCCTTTGTCATCAAATGACCAAAAGGATCGAAACTGAGGACTAACGCCCCTGAAGAAATTCAAGTTGATGAAGGAGCGCCAGCGTTGTTGGGGTCGGTCGTTGAAGTAGGGCCTGCTGCAGTGTCGTCCAAGTCTTCATTTTCATCAGTCTCACGTGATGAAGAATATGAGCTGGCCACCAAAGAAGGAACCTTGACCATCTTATATTTCTTCAGAGGAGGTGCAGACCAGTCAAAAGCTTCTTTGAGACCCATTTTCTCCAGATCTTCAGCACTGTAAACTTGAGACAGAACAGCCCAGGTGCGGTTGAGGGTTTCATGAAGGTAGTAATGGTTTTTCTTCACTACATTATGTGCGGAAGTCATGTTGTGAGGAATTGAACCAAACTGACGCTTGACCCATTTGATTGAGATCAACCTTTTGATGAAGACTGAGGAGTAACTCACGATTAGTCATCACCCTGGGTGCTGTGGCTTGAGGATTTGGCTTGGCAGTGTTAGCAGCAGAGTCATGTGTGGCAGAGTCATCATTGGTGGAATAAGAAGCAGCCTTGCGAAATTGACCATCCAATGGACGAATGCCTTCATCTATCACAGCAGTGGCCTTGCCCTTTTCTTCAGCTGAGGAAAATGTCCTTTTGAGGACTTCAATAGGGGGCAAGTAGCTGCAGTGGTTGAGAGTTTCAGCTTTGTAGTTGAGTGAAGACCTTGTCCTGATGAATCTCATAATCCAAGGTGCATAAGGCTTCAGCTCAAATGGTGACATAGCAATGTTGGCCAGAGTCCTCATGAAGAAATCATGGAAGTTGACGGGAACGCCATGACAGATGTTGAAAAGCATGTTCTTCATGATGCCAACGACTTCTTCATCAGTTGAGTCGTGGCCTTTGATGGGACTCATTGTCTTCGTCAGAATGCGATAGACAGTCCTTGGCACATCCAACAATTCCTTGACGAGGAATTTGGTTCGAGGTGTCTGCCCTGGCTTCAAAGGCTTCATCAAAACTTGCATGTAGTGATTTGAAAGCTCAGGTTCGTTGTACACAAAACATGCATCTTCAGTGGGTGGACTCAGAGGAAGGGCACGAAGCAATTCAGATGCTGGGGCCTTATAATGTGTATTCTCAGTCATCGAGTCCAGAACCCATGAATTCACATCTTCAGAGTTGCCGGTGATGTGCAGTGTTGCATAAAACTGAAGAATGAGTTCTTCATTCCAATCGCATATGTCAGTGCAGAAATTGAGCAGCCCAGCGTCGTGAAGAACACTGAGGACTGGCGAGAAGCACGGCAAAGACTCCATATCCACGTGAGGAATATGTGCATGGTCGAAGACTTTGTCTTTGTTGAAAAGCACTAAGGAATAGAAATTTGCTTGACTGGCTGTCCAGAAACGTCTCTTCCTTATGCGAGCAGAGTCATATGGGTTGTATTCAGTGAAGAACACGTGCTCGCCAAAGAAGTCTTCAGCCTTGAATTTTTGCTTCCTGGAGAACGGATCCTTTGGCCTTGGCAGAGGAGTGTCAGTGAGTTGCATCACTACCTCAGGAATCACGATCTCAGGTTCTTCAGGCTGACGGATTTCAGGATTTTCCTCAGGTGCAGTCACCTTTTCAGTTTCAGCAGCAGTTTCTTCAGCACTAGTGGATGGTATTTCTTCATTCACAGATGCAGTGGGATGAGTTTCTTCAGAGCCCAATTTTACTGTTGGTGAAGGAGAGTGAGGAATTTGCTGCAGGGGAGTGAAGAGGGGGGAATTGGGATGCTGACTTTCCCAGAAGTCGTCATTCATCAACGGAGTTGTGCTTCCAATATCCACATCTTCATTGTCAATTTCTTCAACACCAACCTCTTCAGCATCAAACTGAGGCATTGGTGATGAGACTATTGGGGTTGAAGGGATTGCATCCACTTCAATTTCTTCATCAATCTGCTCTGAGGAAGCAGCAGACTGAGTTTCTTCATCTGATCCACTTGGGATCTCATAATCTTCAGCAAGAGGAACAAGGTCCTTTGATGGCATGGATGAGATAGGAATGGCATCAATGGGATTTGCAAATGAGCTGGTCATCGGCTTCATCTTCTTGGGAGCTGAAGATTCTGAAGCAGTTGATGCCTTCCTTTTCTTCACCGCAGCTCGCTCTGCAGCCTTTGTCTTCTTCACATCTAACGCAGATGGAAGAATAGGAGTTGGAGTAGGCACAGGTGGAGCTGAGGAATCTGGTTGATTTTCCTCAGGCGCAACTGATGCAGTTGCCCTGATTTCTTCAGTTTCTTCAGGCCCACCACTAGTGGATGCCCTGGCAATTTCTTCAGCGGCTGGAGTAGTGTCATCAGCCTTGGAACTGGCATTTTCTTCAGCAGCCTGAACTTCATCAGCGGTGCTGGCATGTTCTTCAGTTTGCTGAACAGATGCTTCAGCGTGAGGAACTTCTTGTTGTGTTGAGGCTGCATCCTTGGTGAAAGTATCAGTCAGCTTTACAAATCTGACTTTGGCTCCTTGCCAATCAGCATAGTAAGAATTGAAGTTGTCGCTGAGGGCTTTGATTTCAGCCTGCATCTTGATGAGTTCTTCAGTTGTCATCTTGACAACATTTTTCTTCAGCAACTTCTCTTTGCGGTACTAGAATTTCTTGATCTCTCTGGCCCTATCATATTTCCACTTCTCCTCTTGGATGAAGTGAGTCGGCATGTGACTTTGGCGAGGTGTCAGCTTGAAGTCAGGCATAGGTGTGTTGGGATCCTTATGCCAGAGATCAATATAATCTAGGATCGCCCTTGGATCCAATAGCAGGGGCACAGGTGTGCCTTTGGCTTTAGCAACCCTTTCTTGGCGGTCCCTGATGATTTCAGCAAGTTCTTCTTCATCAGCTTCATCATCATCAGATGGTACATTGAAGACTACCTGCTTCTTCTGAGGACTTGGGCTAGTGCCGCGTCCAGCAGTAGCCTTTTTCTTCAGCAGAGAGGGTCCAGCTGAGGAATTTGGTGCAGCTGAGGAACTAGCTGAGACACCAGAGGCAATTGAGATGCTTGTAGTCCTTTGGCATGATGCCAGATGCACAGGTGCTAAGGACTTTGTAGGGACAGTTGAGGACTGTGGAGGAGGTGCTGAGGACTTTGGTGGAGCAGGAGCAGCATGAGGAATTTGCTTTGAAGATTTCGAAGTTTCTGGCCGTGAGGGCGCAGCTGAGGAACTTGGCCGTGAGGGCATTGATGTGGAAGCACTTGGCTTTCGAGCAGGCTTCTTGAGAATTGCTTTCCTCGGCTTGGCAGAGACCTCAGTGGCAGCAGCAGCAACAGAGTCTTCATTGAATTTCCTCACTGCTTCTCTGGCTTGCCTTGCCAGTTTAGCTTGGCGCTTGGCCCATTCCTCAGGAAAATCCTCACCGCGTTTGAGGCTAGTGGGATCAGCTTCTTGGCCAGGTGCCAATGGGGCTCTTGGGCATGGAGGATTCAGTGCAAATTTCTTCATGTACTTAGGAGTGACGTATCTGTACTCTCTCCATTCACGTGCCCATCTCCGTTCAATCCTCTGGATTCGCACCTTGCGCTGATTTTTATCTTCTTTGCCAAACTTGTCTTCATCAGGCGTGCAGTACTCTTTATAAATATCCTCAGGGATTTCAAAAGCAGTCATGACCTCAGGCTTCTTTCCTCCTTTCTGTGGCCTTTTACCTTCAGCCATTTTCTTCAGTTGAGGAATTTGAACAATGGAATTCTCTGAAGAAGTATGCAACTTTTCTTCGAGGAACGCTGCAAATGAGTTAAGTTGATGAGAACCTAATGATTCAGCAGCGGACATGTGTACCTGTGAACAGAGTATAGTTGCGAGGAATTTGGAGAGGTCATATGCGTTCTCAGAGGGTTTTTCATAAAGAACAAGTTTGAGGAATTTGACCAGATTCGTCTTGAGGAATTTCACTAAGCGCTTTATATCTTAGGTTCCAGAGTTGTATAGATCGAGGATCCACACAATTGAGGAATCTTGAAGAATATGAGGCTTAGGAAAATGAATCAAGAACAGATAACATGTGAGGTGTTTTGTGTGTGAGGATTTGAAGAATAAAACACCTTTGAAGATTTTGTAGACAAGTTTCGAATCAAAGAGGGCAGTAAAAATAACTTTTAATTACCCTGAACGAAGAACACGACGAACTGTGAGTTGAAACAGGGAAGTTCGTCGATGTAGATCTTCCACGCCCTAACTTGGCAGAGGAAGACGTCTACGGTGGCGGCGGAGGTGAAGATTTCCACGTTCGGCGCGAGTACGACGGCGACGAGGTCGAGGCAGTGAAGCTCTTCCTCACCGGCGACGATGGAGTAGCGGCGGCGCTAGGGTTCGGAAGCTCGAGCGGGGTAAAAGAAGTGAGGACGGCGACAGGGGTATTTATAGCCACGGTGAAAAACAGCTCGCCCAAAGATTTAGGACGAACGTGCCCCTGGCCGTTCTCCTTCTCACGCCTTGTGTCACCCACGTACTGTGTAGTGGAGATCGTGTAAGATCGTGGGTGAGTAAAATAATGCATCGTGGGATGCGGAACGGTTTGAGGCAAAATCGAAAGTTTGGATAAGATCAGTTTTAACGTTCCGTTCGCAATTTCTTCAGCTGACAAGGACACAGTGAAGAATTTGAACGAGTTTCAAATAGAACGCACATGAAGAATTTGTGAACAGATTGGATTGAGTATAGCATAGAGGGGAAGGGTCCGATCACATTCACTTAGCAGAAAAGATCCAACTTGAAGAAATAGTTATAAGTGAATGCTGTAGAGGACATAAACTCATATATATATATATATATATATATATATATATATATATATATATATATATATATATATATATATATATCCAATGAGGAAAAACGACGGCACAAGTGAAGATTTTGCAAAGTTGAAGAATTTGAAAAACTGAGGAATTTCAAAAATGAGGAAAAACTCAAATTGAAGATTTTCAACTTTTGTGGTGGCGTGACCCACCGTGTAAGAATGATGATTTCAGACACCGCGTACAATTGTCGTAGGGTTCTGAGAATCAAATTCTTCGTTAATTTCTTCACACTTAGAGTGTTATTCTTCAGTGATTGAAGAAAAACGTTTCTTCATGTGTTGCACATCTAAGTCATAAATTTTGCATAAGTGTTAGGATGAGTGCCTTTTCAAAGTACATTCGAAGATTCTAAGATATTTAGCTCACACCGCAACTTGCTAAATCTCTTCTCATCCAAGGGCTTAGTGAAGATATTGGCTAGCTGTTCTTCAGTCTTCACATGCTCAATAGAAATGTCGCCCTTCAACACATGATCACGAAGAAAATGATGACGAATCTGAATGTGCTTTGTCTTCGAGTGCTGAACTGGGTTGTGAGCAATCTTGATGGCACTCTCATTGTCACAGAGGAGAGGCACATTCTTAACGTTGACGCCATAGTCCTTGATTGTTTGCTTCATCCATAGCAGTTGAGCACAGCAAGAACCAGCAGCAATGTACTCAGCTTCAGCAGTAGACAGTGATACGCAGTTCTATTTCTTCGAGGACCAACAGACCAAGGATCATCCGAGGAAATGACAAGTACCAGATGTTGACTTGCGATCCACACGGTCACCAGCATAGTCAGAATCAGAATATCCAATGAGATCAAAATCCGAGCCCTTGGGGTACCGTAATCCTAGTGTTGGTGTGTGAGCTAGATATCAAAGAATATGCTTCACAGCCTTATGGTGTGATTCCTTCGGTGCAGCTTGAAATCGTGCACACATGCAAACACTAAGCATTATATCTGGCCTAGATGCACATAGGTACAGTAAAGAACCAATCATGGAGCGGTATACCTTATGATCGAAGTCAATACCATTTTCATTAGTGCATAGATGACCATTTGTGGGCATAGGAATTTTGATGCCTTTGCAGTCTTGCATGCCGAATTTCTTCAGGACATCCTTGAGGTATTTCTCCTGAGATATGAATATCCCATTGCGCTGTTGACGAATTTGAAGACCTAAGAAGAATTTCAACTCTCCCATCATAGACATTTGATATTCTTCACTCATCATATAGGCAAATTCATCACTATAGCGTTGGTCAGTACAGCCAAAGATGATATCATCAACGTATATTTGGCACACAAACAGTTCACCATCATATGATTTAGTAAAGAGAGTGGGATCGAGTGAACCGGGTGTGAAGCCTTTCTTCATGAAGAATTCCTTCAATGTACCATACCACGCCCGTGGGGCCTGCTTGAGGCCATAGAGGGCCTTGTTAAGTCTGAAGACTTTGTCATGATGTTTTGGATCTTCAAAACCTGGGGTTGAGCAACATATACTTCTTCCTCAAGCTTACCATTGAGGAATGCACTTTTCACATCCATTTGGTATAAGATGATATCATGATGGTTAGCATAAGCAAGCAATATGCGAATAGCCTCAAGTCTAGCAACAGGTGCAAAAGTTTCATCGAAATCAATTCCTTCAACCTGTGTGTAGCCTTGAGCTACTAGTCGTGCCTTATTCCTCACCACAACACCATTTTCATCTTGCTTGTTGTGGTAGATCCACTTTGTGCCAGTGATGTTATGCTTGCGAGGATCGGGACGATTGACTAGTTCCCAGACATTGTTGAGCTTGAACTGATGTAATTCTTCTTGCATGGCCTGAATCCACTCAGGCTCCAGAAATGCTTCATCCACCTTAGTGGGCTCTGTGATAGAGACAAAAGCAAAATGCCCACGAAAGTTAGATAGATGTGAAGCTTTTGAGCGTGTGAGAGGACCTGGTGCTCTAATGTCATCGATGATCTTCTCCACTTGCACTTCTTTTGCAACACGAGGGTGAGCTGGTTGCCGTTGAGGAATTTGTCCAGCATTTTCTTCAGCATCAATTTCCTCAGCATTTTCTTCAAGTGCATCAGCTCGACGTTCTTCATGTTCTGGAATGAATTCTTCAGTAGGAATGACATCTTCAGTAGCCTTGTGCTTGATAGAATCCTCAGGTGCTGGTTCATCTAACACAGAAGGTAGGTGCTCTCTTTGCGAGCCATTAGTTTCATCGAACCGCACATCTACAGTTTCGACAATCTTGTGAAGAACATTGTTGAAGACTTTGTAGGTGTGCGAGTCCTTTCCGTAACCAAGCATAAAACCTTCATGTGCTTTCGGTGCAAATTTAGAGTTGTGATGAGGATCTCTAATCCAGCATTTAGCACCGAAGACTTTGAAATAACTCACATTGGGTTTCTTGCCAGTGAGGAGATCATAGGCAGTCTTCTTGAAGAATTTGTGAAGATATACTCTGTTGATGATATGGCACACAGTATCAATTGCATCAACCTAGAAACGACGAGGGGTTTTGTACTCATCGAGCATAGTGCGGGCCATCTCAGCAATAGTCCTGTTCTTGCGCTCCACGACGCCATTCTGTTGAGGAGTATAAGGAGCAGATAACTCATGAGTAATACCAAGTTCATCAAGATAGTCATCGAGACCCGAATTCTTGAACTCAGTGCCATTGTCACTTCTGATGTGCTTGATCTTCACACCAAAGTTGGTTGAAGCCCTCGAGGAAAATCGTTTGAAGACTTCCTGCACTTCAGTTTTGTAAGAGACAAGGTGTACCCATGTGTAACGAGAGTAATCATCAACAATAACAAAGCCATATTGAGATGCTTCATTTGAAACGGAGGAATAATGATTAGGACCGAAGAGATCCATGTGAAGCAATTCGAATGGACGAGTAGTGGTCATGATAGTCTTCGATGGATGCTTGGCCTTGGTCATATTTCCAGCTTCACAGGCACCGCATAAGTGATCCTTGAGGAATTTGACATTCTCAATGCCAATGACATGCTTCTTCTTCGCAAGCGTGTGCAAAGTCCTCATGCCTGCATGACCAAGTCGTCGATGCCATAGCCATCCTTCTGAAGCTATTGCAAGTAGGCACATGGCAGGTTGTGAATCTGCAGAGAAATCAACAATATACAAGTCTCCTCTCCTAAAGCCTTCGAAGACTTTGGATTTGTCAGCTTCCATAATCACAACACAACGATACTTGCCAAAGACAACAACCATATCAAGATCACAAAGCATTGAGACAGACATAAGATTGTATCCCAAGGACTCAACAAGCATGACTTTGTCCATGTGTCGATCATTTGTGATGGCAACCTTACCTGGACCCAATACCTGACTTTTGCTTTTGTCAGCGAAGATGATATGCTTCATATGTGACGATGATAAGGGAGCATCCATCAACAGATTCCTGTCTCCGGTCATGTGATTTGTACATCCACTATCAAGTACCCATTCAGTGGCTTTGGGTTGATCATCCTGCAGATGAATTAGTGCAACTTACGACCTCATATACTTCAGCAGTGAAGAATATGATATCACAATTCATCAGATCAATTTCATCAAACAGTAGAACAGATAAGACAGAGGGAGGACGTGTGAAATGAAAGTTCATTTCATCATGGTTAGCCTGCGTCCTTTCAGGCATTGTGTCAGGTCCCCAACAAATTCTTCAGACGTTACAGCGCGTCTGGAGACCTGACCCTGCAGAAGAGATTAGTTCTTTTTCTTCACCACCCACATCTGAAGGGGTGGCAAAGAGTTCATCACTCTGCGAGCTCCATATGAGAATGGTGGCAAAGCGGCCAAACCATTTCGTTTCACATAAGAGGGGTTAGGGTAAGCATATGCATAAGCAGAGAAATTCTTTGAGGACTTATGAACATAATGATTAGAAGAATAATGCTCATATTCATAGCCCTTGGCTCTTCGCTGCGAAATAGAGTTGTTAGCACGATGATGTTCATATGAGGACTTTGATCCATGTGAGGAATTTGATCCCCTTGAGGAATTTGGTCCGTATGAGGACTTGGATCCATATGAAGAATTTGGTCCATATGAAGAATTTGATCTGGGGTTCCTTTTCTTCACAGGTGGTGTCATGAGGATATTCACCTGAAGACTTTCAAGGCACCTTTTGGGAACCCAGATTTTCTTCATAGGGGAACCGTTCCTGCAGTTAGTGCCAACATATCTAGCAAATACTTCACCATTCTGATTTTTGAACAGTTTATAGTTGGAGTCAAATGACTCATCAGAAGAATGAGAAGATTCACATGTATAGCCAGATAAATTAGATGGATCAACTGGAGGACCCTTTGCAGCAACCCATGAGGTTTTGGGGTATTGCTCAGGCTTCCAATATGTACCATCCGCATTGAGTTTCCTCTCAAAGGCAATACCCTCTTTCCTAGGGTTCCTGTTGAGGATCTGCTTTTTAAGCACATCACAAAGAGCCTGATGCCCTTTGAGGCTTTTGTACATGCCTGTCATGTACAATTCCTTCATCCCTGCATCGTCAGTGATACTAGCAATGTACTCATATGAGGAATTAGTGATAGCAGAGACATGTGAAGAATTTGTAACATTAGAAGCATTTGAACATTCAGGTGAAGAATTAGCAGATTCTCGTTCAATGCATTTTAAACATGGAGGAATAAATTCTTCCTAAGCAGCGCTGATTTGTTGAGCAAGTAATGAATCGCGCTCCTTTTGAAGTTCTTCATAACTCACTCTTAGCTTCTCAAGATCTTGCTTCTTTTGAAGATATTCATAAGAAAGCTTCTCATGATCAGATAAGAGAGTGTTATGATGATCTTGAAGGTTGTCAAACCTGGTCTGAAGTCTCTGAAGATTTTCAGTTAAGGCTTTAGTGCGATCCATTTCTTCACCCAACATATCATCACTTTTGTCTAGCATGTTTTGAACCTTTTCAAAAGCCTTTTGTTGTTTCACAACAATCTTAGCAAGTTTAGAGTAGCTGGGCTTAAGATTTTCATCAGATTCATCTTCACTAGACTTAGATGAGGCGTATTTGAGTACCTTGGCACCCTTTGCCATGAAGCAATAGGTGGGAGAGTAGTCATCACTGCCTTCATCAGCCTTGTGGAGTGATCACTTTCTTTAGAGTTGAAGATAGACTTGCTGACGAATGTAGTAGCGAGGGCTAGGCTCGCCACACCAGATTCAGAGTCCTCAAAAGCCTCCTCTTCCTCTTGTTCCTCAGATTCAGCTTCAGAGTCCATTTCCTTGCCAATGAATGCCCGAGCCTTCTTGGAGTTGCTCTTCTTGTGAGATGAGGACTTTGAGGATTTTGACGATGAAGATTTTGAAGACTTCTTCTTTTTCTTCGCATCATCAGAACTATAATCCTTGTATTTCTTCTTCTTTGATTCCTTTTCCCACTGAGGACAATCTTGAATGTAATGTCCTGGTTTCTTGCACTTGTGACAAAGCCTCTTCTTGTAGTCACTGGATGAGGAATCATTGCTCCTTGAGGGTTTTCCAAAGCGACCACGTCTTGAGAACTTCTGGAATTTCTTCACAAGCAGTGCTAGATCATGACTCAGTTCTTCAGGATCACCAAGGCTGCTACCAGAATCTTCATCTTCGGATTCTGATACTGCCTTGGCCTTCAGTGCACGTGATCTGCCATAGCTCGAACCATAGAGATCTCTCTTTTCAGCAAGCTGGAACTCATGAGTGTTGAGCCTCTCGAGGATATCAGCGGGGTCAAGTGACTTGTAATCAGCATGCTCTTGTATCGTCAGTGCCAGAGTATCAATTGAAGAATCAAGCGATCTCAGCAATTTCTTCACCACCTCATGGTCGGTGATGTGAGTGGCACCAAGTGCTTGAAGCTCATTTGAGATGTCAGTGAGGCGATCGAAGGTTTGCTGAACATTTTCATTGTCGAGTCTTTTGAAGCGGTTGAAGAGATTGCGAAGAACATCAACTCGAGAGTCACGCTGAGTTGAAACTCCTTCTTTGACCTTGGACAGCCTATCCCAGATAAGCTTAGCAGTTTCCAAAGCACTCACTCTGCCATACTGTCCTTTACTCAGATGGCCACATATGATATTTATCGCTTGGGAATCAAGTTGCTTCAATCTCTTCACATCGGTAGCGTTCAGTGAGGGTGAGACGGAGGGAACACCATTTACCACAACGTACCAGAGATCGTTATCAATTGCCTCAAGATGCATGCGCATCTTGTTCTTCCAGTAGGGGTAGTCCGTCCCAACAAAGGTAGGACACGCAACAGAGACCTTGATCATACCTGCGGTCGACATAACTAAAACTCCAGGCGGTTAAACCAAAATCACACAAAACAAGGGAGTACCTTGCTCTGATACCAATTGAAAGTGCGTTATATCGACTAGAGGGGGGGGGTGAATAGGCGATTTTTATGAAATTCTTCACTAAGGAATTTGCTCGTGAGGAAATTCCTTAGCGAAGAACTACTAGCAGCGAAATAAGTACTCAGAAGTAAACATAGCAAATTGCATGCATGGTCATCATGATGAAATGAAGACAAGCACAGAGTACAGAAAGCGTAAACACAGGATAGCACAAGATGAAGACAAACAGACTGAAGAAATTGAACTGAGGAAATTGAGAAAGTCTTCAGTCAAAGTCTTCAAACACAGATATGAACAAACACACAACACAATAATGAGGAAATGAAAGTGTTGAGGAAATAGAACCATTAAGCTTGGTGAAGACAATGATTTGGTAGACCAGTTCCAACTGCTGTCTCAGTTGTACATCTGGTTGGAGCGGCTGAGCATTTAAACTCGAGGACACCTAGTCCCGGACACACAGTCCTCACCGTATTCTCCTTGAGCTAAGGACACACAGTCCTCGCCCAATCACTCATGGTAAGTCTTTAGGTGACTTCCAAACCTTCACAGACTAGGTCACTCGGCGATCCACAATTCCTCTTGGATGCTCTAGACCATGACGCCTAACCGTCTGGAAGAAGCACAGTCTTCAAAGGTAACATGTGTCGGATCCACACAGGATCAATCTCTTCAGTGATGCTCAATCACTTTGGGTTTGTAGGTGTTTTGGGTTTGGGTTTGGATTTTCCTCACTTGATGATTTTCGCTCAAAGTCCTCGGAGGATGGGTTGCTCTCAAATGATAAGTGTCAAGTTCTCGCGGAGCAGCCAACCAGCTAGTGGTTGTAGGGGGCGGCTATTTATAGCCTAGGGAGCAGCCTCACATGATAAGACATAAATGCCCTTCAAAGATATGACCGTTATGTGGATAAGATATTTTGGGACAGCTGGCGCGTAGCACAGCAACGGTCGGAAATTTGAGGTTCAAATTCCTCAGGGCTATCATGTTCCTCACTGTGTAGGCAATTCGCACTGGCGAATTCCTAACTCCTTAGTCAGAGCAAAGTCCTCAGTGACCAGAAGAACTGTGTCTCTGTCACTGAAGAAATTGACTGAGCTGTATGAGATTTCCAATGGGTTCACTCGAAGGGATTGGTAGGTGTAGGATTTGAGTTGAGCATCACATGGAAATTTTCTCCTTAGTATTTCCTCGACCCCCTTTAACAGTACGGTGTTTCCTATGACTCAAGAAAGAGAAAATGAAACTACGAAAACAAAAGTCTTCACGCTTCATGTTCCTCGAATGAATACCAAGTCTTCAGGGTTACACCAATTTCTTCACTTTCAAAGTCTTCAGAAAGTCTTCAAAATATCAAAGTCTTCAGTCGAAGAACTTCATTTTTAGGGGTCGACTTTCTTTGTAAATACCAAACTCCTCATAGACTTATAGACCTGTGTACACTCATAAACGCATTAGATGCTTAACCTATAAGTCTTCAATACACCAAAATCACTAAGGGGCACTAGATGCACTTACATGGCCGCATGCGCGGATGAGGTCGCGATGGCTGCCATTCGTACCGACCCCTAGATCTTGGAGGAGCACCTTGCCATTTGCTGTTAAGCATGCTTGGTTTACCCATTGCATGTGCTGCTCCTGCATTTCCTTCACGAATTGTAGTGAATTGTGCTATCTAATTTTACCATGCAATCTGTTGCTCTAGTGTATATGTTCTATATGTCGTGTAGTGTGGTGCTCACTTATTAACTGTTTCGTTAATTAGTTGTCATCTTCAGTTAACTGTTTGGTTCAATTCTGCGTGATGTTCAATTCATCAGGCTGCAATTTTGTATTTGTGTTCCATGTGAGAAATAAATCGAATTTATCTTTACAAAATACATGAGAAACGAATACAATTGCTATATTTCCAAGTTGTCAAGCATGCTTGGTTTGGTTATATATTGTGCAATGTGGTGCTCATTTAACGTTTGGTTCATTTGTGTTGTGGTGTTTAGTTAACTGTTTGGTTCAATTCTGCAATGCGATGTTCAATAGTTGTGGGTGCATTCTGTTATGTATACCATGTGATGAATAAATTGAATTTGGATGTATTAAATACTTAGCCTGATAACTAACTACCTTATATGTGTTGTAGGGAAACAATGGGAAGCACTGAGGTTTACAATCGAGGTTAGCACGTGCATGGTCCGTTGTCTAATAGCACATTATTGTGCAATTGCAGGAACCATTCTAATATTTTGGTTTTTAACAATTTGGTCTTGCACATGTAGGTCCTGCTGTCATAGGTTTTGACCCACCGTTCAACCCTTTTTGCATATGGGGAAATGAGTTATCCATGAATATCAAGCAAATCAAGAAACTGAGAAGATTGTTAGGATAAAGAAATTAGCCACAAAAAACAATAAGATCTTTGTCTGCACAATGAACAAGACATCAGTTCACTACAAGATGGTACTAACTATTATACCTTGCCTTTTTTATTTCTTTGCCCCATTCTCAATATAGAGAAGATATATATGCACATCCATGTTTTCAGGCCTTTCCAAAGCAGTTCACTGATGATTACCTCTCAACCCACCTCTATGGTCAGGAGGCGAGGAAGGTTTTCATACAACACCAACGGTTCAATGTTGAAGTGTTCCTGAAGAGTATGAAGGATGCACGGTCAATCATCCACAGGCACTGGCCTAAAGTTGACAAGACCTTCAACATGAATGAAGGCTCAATATTCGCCTTCCGCTTCAACAGTTTTCCAGATGAGATGCATCTGTCTATATACCGTCTATGATGCTAATTTCGAAAGGTTCTACATGTTGCATGTGAAACTTGGTGCTGGCGCACTTGTATAATGGGGTAGCTGAGTGCTGAAGCTATATCATGTTGTACTCTGATGTATTTCAATTATGAAATTCTGCTTCCTTAATATGGAAATGAAATATATTATGTGCTTAATATGAATGCCAATTAGATTAATAAATGGATTATTAATAATAGGGAAATTAGCTTGCTAATGGCGAATTAGCCTGCTAATTGGGTTTTGCTATTGCAAACGGTTCTTGAAAAAAATACCGTGGGCGATGACCTCATGCAATACACACAGTTTCTAGGAATAAACCATGTTGGATCAATGAACAATCACACACAACTTTCTCTTCAAAACTCTTTGCGTTAGGCCATCTTGCGCAAACGTTTACCACATAAAAAATGTGTGTGATGGATAGCCTTTGCCACACAGTTTCTTCTACGAACCGTGTGTGATACATTCAATAACGCAAACGATTTAACGGGAAAAATTGTGTGTGATGTACCTATGAAGGGAAACGTTTTCTTTGGAGCGACTATGTGGGATGTACATACGAATGAAAACATTTAGCGGGGACTGACTATGTGGGATGTACTTGCGACCGGAAACAATTTCGTCGTATAATTGTAGTTTTTAGCTCTATTGTACGTATTTCCGTATTTGAGTGTTCGCCGATCGCACACGACCTCATTTTGCCGAGCGTGTGTGCCAGGAGGGCATATCCCCGACGGTTTTTGGGCCGTGTGGGAAGGACCCCCTATCGCCCACACTCACTTGGCGACGGTTCCAAATGCCGTTGCGGAAAGGGTTAAAAACCGTTTGTTTAGGACCGATGCGTACCAGTGCCCGTTTAATCTTTGTGGGCCACTTTTGGGCCGGTCCATGTGTCAACATATCATAGGCGCATCTCGCCCATTGGATGAGTGACACCTGTGCCAACGCGAAGCTGACACGTGGTTCCGTCGGCTAATGAGAATTTTACACGTGGAAAATCGGCATTGGTCATGGCTGTTAGCGGGTTATCGGATCCAAAACTGGACCCGATAGCTTAACAGCGACCCGTTACGGTGGATGCCACGTGTCGGTCACCCTTGACGAAAGCACTTCCATGACGTGGCATTTATCGTTATGGAAGTGGACACTTCCATGATGATAATTTTGGTAATGTCATGGAACACTTCTACGACAGCACATGTATGACTATCTTGATTCTTTCATAAAATCGTCATGGATGTACATGCATGACAGAAAACGTGACCTACTGTGACAAACATGTATCATCACGGAAGTGTATTTTTTTGTAGTGCCCCCCCTTTCCTTTATCTCCCGCGAAGGGAAAGGCAGGAGGGGCCACCCCTCCCCTTTCCTTCCCCTTAGGGCCGACCAGCCATGGGAGGGGTGCACTAGCCCCCTAGTGGGTTGGTCTGTCGCCTCCTTTGGCCCATATGGCCCATATCTTCTAGGGGGTGCCCGGAACCCCTTCCGGTGACCCGATAACTTCCCGGTATGTCTCGAAACACTTTCGGTGTCCAAATACCATCGTACTATATATCAATCTTTACTGCTCGACCATTTCGAGACTCCTCGTCATGTCCATGATCTCATCCGGTACTCCAAACAACATTCGGTCACCAAAGCATATAACTTATATAACACTATATCGTCAATGAACGTTAAGCGTGCGGACCCTACGGGTTCGAGAACTATGTAGACATGATTGAGACACCTCTCCGGTCAATAACCAATAGCGAAACCTGGATGCCCATATTGGATCCTACATATTCTACGAAGATCTTTATCGGTCGAACCGTTATGACAACATACGTAATTCCCTTTGTCCATCGGTATGTTACTTGCCCGAGATTCGATCATTGGTATCTTCATACCTAGTTCAATCTCGTTACCGGCAAGTCTCTTTACTCATTCTGTAATACATCACCTCATAACTAACTCCTTAGTCATTTGCTTGCAAGCTTATGATGTGTGTTACCGAGAGGGCCCAAAGATACCTCTCCGATACTCGGAGTGACAAATCCCAATCTCGATCTATGCCAACTCAACAAACACCTTCGGAGATACCTATAGAGCATCTTTATGCTCACCCAATTATGTTGTGACGTTAGCACACAAGGTATTCCTATCCGGGAGTTGCATAATCTCATAGTCGAAGGAATATGTATCTGACATGAAGAAAGCAATAGCAATAAACTGAATGATCATTATGCTAAGCTAACAGATGGGCCTTGTCCATCACGTCATTCTCCTAATGATGTGATCTCGTTATCAGATGACAACACATGTCTATGGTTAGGAAACCTTAACCATCTTAGATCAACGAGCTAGTCTAGTAGAGGCTTACTAGGGACACAGTATTTGTTTATGTATTCACACATGTATTTAAGTTTTCGATCAATACAATTATAGCATGAATAATATACGTCTATCATGAATAATGAAATCTAAAATAATAATTTTATTATTGCCTCTAGGGCATATTTCCTTCAATTTGCTCCAGTATTTTTCATATATTCCAAAACAATTCTCCGTAAATTTTCAACTCATTTGGAGTTGTGCAGAATAGGTAAATCTAACGTAGCTTTTTCAGGTGCAAAATTCCAGATGCCGACATTCTCTCTCTTTGTGTAAAACTTGCATATTATGAGAGAAAAGGCATTAGAATTAATCCATAAAGCATTATTATGCATAAAAGCATAGTAAATAACAGGAGGTAAACATGATGCAAAATGGACGTATCAATGATCACCCAGTTATGAAGTGACGTTGGATAGCACACAAGGTATTCTTCTAGTATCCGGGAGTGACATGATCTCATGGTCTAAGGAATAGATACTTAACATGAAGAAAGTTGTAGCAAATAACTAAGTGATACGATCTGATGCTAAGCTTATGGTTAGGTCTGTCCTTCACATCATTTTCCTAACGATGTGATCCTGTTATCAAATGACAACTCATGTCTATGGTTAGGAAACCTTAACCATCTTTGATCAACGAGCTAGTCTAGTAGAGGCTTACTAGGGACATTGTGTAGTTTATGTATTCACACATGTATTTAAGTTTCCGATCAATGCAATTCTAACACGAATAATAAACATTCATCATGCCGGGGATTATGATAATAACTATTTTATTATTGCCTCTAGGGCATATTTCCAACAAATGTTGCCCCCTATTCCCACATTAATGATTTTCTAGTGAACCTTTTGTTATAATATGTTATACCTTTTGCTTCATAGTACTTTACAAAAACCGAGGTGAGATATATCGGTATCCCCGTGAGACCAACACACGTTCGCTATACCAGTCTCCTTGTTAGAGGTTTTGTTCCTTTTCTCATTCCCGTGTTCCGGCATCCCCATGATCCAATTCACGCTATGTCTGGCCATATGATGGTGGATGCCGTCACACCGAGAGGGCCCTAAGGATACCACTCCTTCATTGGAGGAGCAAATTCCAATCTCGGGCTATATAGTCCCTCGTCATATGTTTTTGATGAACCTATAAGTTGCCATTGTGATCACCCTATTACGGATGACGTTGGAACAACCCCAAAGTGCACCGCCCGGTATAGAGTGACTCGATACTCTCATAATCTAAGGAGTCATACAAATGTTAACTCTCGTGTTATGGACTATAGACTTTAGACGATTTCATCTTCAAGTATAACAAACAACTTGGGTCAATTCAACACAAGTGTTCTACCAACATCATGCTCTCAAATGATGCCGGCATTATGGTCATGCCCATGATCACAAAAGAAGAATCTACAGTCAACACTTTGAGCTATTCCTAGAGGCAAGACTAGGAATCTTGTTTTACCGTTTTATAACTCTACACATGCTCATAGTTTTCTCGGAATTGCATATTCAGGTACCATAACAGTTATAACATAGAATATTAACATTAATTATAAACTTGGAATTAAATCATACTAAAATATTATTGCCTCTAGGGCATATTTTCAACAAAATCCTGTGTAAAAAATGTTGGCAGTTCGCACAATCAAGGGGATGGAAGCGATGTAAATGGGCTGCCCCGCTTATAGATTGCTAACGTTCTACTACAGGTCCCAGTTTTCGGAACCTTTTAGAGGGTTCTTTTTTTCCTATTATCGGGGCTTTCTTTTCCTTTCCCCTTTTCTCTTTATGTTTTTATTTTTTAAAATCAATTATTAAAAAGTTAATTTTATTTAAATTTTTTTATTTATTATGTATTTTTATTTTATTAAAAAAACTACAATTTTGGAAGAATATTCATGTTATTAGGAAATGTTCATTTTTTAAAAAGACTGTCCACAAATTTGAAAATATGTTTGTGCTTTCATAAAAGGTTCAGGTTTTTAAACAAATCGGAAATTTTCAAAAATTCTTTGCGTTTTAAAAAATGTTTCAGATCTGATTTTTTTCTTTTTTTAGAAAAATGTTTACATTTTGAAACGCTACAGTTCGGGTCGCTAAAGTGTTTCGTGGTCGAAATGCGAAATGGAAGTGCATTCGGTTCACGTAGCTTAATGGGCTGGCCCGGTTCTTGCACAAATTGGGGGCAATTTTTTGACGTAAAGAGCGTATCTCTCTCTATTAGTTCCGGTCCAATCCAGGCCTAGCCTCCTCTTCCAAAACAAAAAATGGGAATATCTAAACCCTAGCTGCGCCACCTCCATCTCCTCCTCCACCACCAATGGCGGAGTCGGCGCCGCCGCCGTCGTTGAAGAAACTCAGAGAGCTGATGAAGGGCAAATTGAGCCCCGGGGAAAATTCCAGTAGGGATAAGGATGAGGAGAATCTGGAGGTTGCGCTTGTTTCAAAGAACCTGAACAAGAAGCGGAAGAAGTTGTCGGGTACCAAGAAGGGGGAAGGGCGCGACATGGATAGGCTGGTCCGGGAGGAGGATCCACAGGTTGTGCTTGTTTCAAAGAAGCTGAAGACACATCCGGTGAGTGAACCGAATGCATCATCGAGGGAATCGATCGGGGAATCCAGTGAGCCGCTCACGGGTAAGAAGAGAAAAGAGGGGAAAGGCCACGCCGTGCTGGTCGGGCAGGATGACATGGAGGTTGCTCCTGTGGCAAAGAAGTGGAAGCCAGAGCCGGTGCCAGATCCTGTGGCAAAGAAGTGGAAGCCAGAGCCGGTGCCAGAGGACATTCGGATGAGTGCATCATCGACTGTTATTGTTGCTTATGCTCCAGACATGTCGCAAAGGTTATTTTTGTAGGGCCTCTTTGATTCATAGAGAAGTGAAGGAAGAGCATAATAATAGTAAGTTCCCTATGGTTACACTATTTATCCATGTGATTCAAAGGAATGGATCATAGGATCATTTTTTTGGGTTTGAGCTTCATAGGAGAAAACAAGGAATTTTACAATCCCCTCACCTCTATTTAGATTCTTATTATGCACAAAGATCAAGGCAAATAGTATTAACAAGTAGAATAGTATTAATTTAATCTTACCTTTGCATATGTTCTACTTAATCTGAGTATGCCTATTAGGGTTTCATTTGTTTTTCCTATTCATGCTATCAAACACGCAATCCTGTAAACTTATTCTACTCCTAAGTTTCCCTATGTTTTTTCAAATTCTACGAATCAACCATGTGCGTGTTGTAACCATGCAACCATGCAACAATCCGTATTAATCTAAATTAAATATTTTTGTTAGGTATGGACATTTGCTAAGGTCGATTACCTTTCTTCTGCCTTACAAGAGTGAAGGGAAGGCATATGAATGTGATCCCAACAGAGTGAAAGATCTGATATGTCAAACCAGATGTGGTTTATGTCTTTTCTTTCAGGTAAGAAGAATAAAACTCATCTGAAAATTTAATTTACTAAGGTAATCATGAAGTTTATTTATTTGTATATTGTGTGATGTCCATTTCATTGTGTTTACATTAGTCTTATTTTTGTGGCAGTGGGTTCAAAGAGATAAGGAGATGTTTTGTTGGATAATTAATACATCGACAAGTAATTCTACTCAGTTCCTTGTAAATCCAGGTAAAATTCAATAGATTTTAAAGTTTGTTTTTAAATATATATCACCACATATTGTCGTAGTACCAAGCCTAGATAATAAATGGAGGGTAGTGTTGTGAGATTACAGTTTTGCCCCTTGATCTACAACATACAGTGAGGGGTATTATGGGCTTTAAGGGAATCCCAAAGGAATATTCCAGTTGAATATCCTGACACAATATCATATATCGAGTAATCCTTGTTGGGTGAAGCGGCATGAGTGTGATGACCCTCACATAGAGCGTAGCCCTTGGTGATGATGTCCCTCTTAACAGGTCGCCCACAAGTGCGTGCCCAGCACCCGCATAGGACAAAACTGTTGGGGAACGTTGCAGAAAATTAAAATTTTTCCTACGGTTTCACCAAGATCCATCTATGAGTTCATCTAGCAACGAGTATTCAGATTAGATAGCATCTACATACCACTTTGTAGATCGCAACGGAAGCGTTCGAGTGAACGTGGATGAGGTAGTCGTACTCGCCGTGATCCAATTCACCGATGATCTAGTACCGAACGGACGGCACCTCCGCGTTCAACACACGTACGGGACGGGAGACGTCTCCTCCTTCTTGATCCAGCAAGGGGAAAGGAGAGGTTGAGGAAGATCCAGCACGACGGTGTGGTGGTGGATGCAGCAGAACTCCGGCAGGGCTTCGCTAAGCAACTACGGGAGGAGGAGGAGGTGTTGCAGGGAGGAGGGTGGAGCCAGGGCATAGGGGTTGTTTGCTCCTCCTTTTCCCCACTATATATAGGGCCAAGGGAGAGGGGGAGGCGCAGCCCTTGCCCCTTCCTCCAACGAAGGGTGCGGCCAAGGGTGGGGAGGAGTCCATCCTCCCCAAGGCACCTCGGAGGTGCCTTCCCCTTGTAGGACTCTCCCCTTTTTTTCTCTCTTGGCGCATGGGCCTCTTGGGGCTGGTGCCCTTGGCCCATATAGGCCAAGGAGCACCCCCTACAGCCCATGTGGCCCCCCGGGGCAGGTGGACCCCCCGGTGGACCCCCGGGACCCCTCCGGTGGTCCCGGTACAATACCGATAACACCGAAACTTGTCCCGATGGCCAAAATAGCACTTCCTATATATAATTCTTTACCTCCGGACCATTCCGGAACTCCTCGTGACGTCCGGGATCTCATCCGGGACTCCAAAAACATTCGGGTTACTGCACATACATATCTTCACAGCCCTAGCGTCACCGAACCTTAAGTGTGTAGACCCTACGGGTTCGGGAGACATGCAGACATGACCGAGACGGCTTCTCGGGCAATAACCAACAGCGGGATCTGGATACCCATGTTGGCTCCCACATGCTCCACGATGATCTCATCGGATGAACCACGATGTCAAGGATTCAATTAATCCCGTATACGATTCCCTTTATCAATCGGTATTTTACTTGCCCGAGATTCGATCGTCGGTATCCCAGTACCTCATTCAATCTCGTTATCGGCAAGTCACTTTTCTCGTTACCGTAATGCATGATCCTTGTGATCAAACACTTTGATCACCTTGAGCTCATATGATGATGCATTACCGAGAGGGCCCGGTGATACCTCTCCGTCAAGCGGAGTGACAAATCCCAGTCTCGATCCATGTCAACCCAACAGACACTTTCAGAGATACCCGTAGCATACCTTTATAGTCACCCAGTTACGTTGTGACGTTTGGCACACCCAAAGCACTCCTACGGTATCCGGGAGTTACACGATCTCATGGTCTAAGGAAAGGATACTTGACATTGGATAACTCTAGCAAACGAACTATGCGATATTATGCTATGTTTAGGATTGGGTCTTGTCCATCACATCATTCTCCTAATGATGTGATCCCGTTATCGATGACATCCAATGTCCATAGTCAGGAAACCATGACTATCTGTCGATCAACGAGCTAGTCAACTAGAGGCTCACTAGGGACATGTTTGTTGTCTGTTATTCACACATGTATTACGATTTCCGGTTAACACAATTATAGCACGAATAAAGACAATTATCATGAATAAGGAAATATAATAATAATGCTTTTATTATTGCCTCTAGGGCATATTTCCAACAGTCTCCCACTTGCACTAGAGTCAATAATCTAGTTACATTGTGATGAATCGAACACCCATAGAGTTCTGGTGCTGATCATGTTTTGCCTTAGGGAGAGGTTTAGTCAACAGATCTGCGACATTCAGATCCGTGTGCACTTTACAAATCTCTATGTCTCCATCTTGAACATTTTCACGAATGGAGTTGAAGCGACGCTTGATGTGCCTGGTCTTCTTGTGAAACCTGGGCTCCTTTGCAAGTGCAATAGCTCCAGTGTTGTCACAGAAGAGCTTGATTGGCCCCGACGCATTGGGTATGACTCCGAGGTCGGTGATGAACTCCTTCACCCAAATTGCTTCATGTGCTGCGTCCGAGGCTGCCATGTACTCCGCTTCACATGTAGATCCCGCCACGACGCTTTGCTTGCAACTGCACCAGCTTACTGCCCCACCATTCAAAATATACACGTATCCGGTTTGTGACTTAGAGTCATCCAGATCTGTGTCGAAGCTAGCGTCGACGTAACCTTTTACGACGAGCTCTTCGTCACCTCCATAAACGAGAAACATTTCCTTAGTCCTTTTCAGGTACTTCAGGATATTCTTGACCGTTGTCCAGTGTTCCTTGCCGGGATTACTTTGGTACCTTCCTACCAAACTTACGGCAAGGTTTACATCAGGTCTGGTATACAGCATGGCATACATAATAGAACCTATGGCTGAGGCATAGGGGATGACACTCATCTCTTCTATATCTTCTGCCGTGGTCGGACATTGAGCTGAGCTCAATTTCACACCTTGTAACACAGGTAAGAACCCTTTCTTAGATTGATCCATATTGAATTTCTTCAATATCTTATCAAGGTATGTGCTTTGTGAAAGACCTATGAGGCGTCTCAATCTATCTCTATAGATCTTGATGCCTAATATATAAGCAGCTTCTCCAAGGTCCTTCATTGAAAAACTTTTATTCAAGTAGGCCTTAATGCTATCCAAGAGTTCTATATCATTTCCCATCAAAAGTATGTCGTCTACATATAATATGAGAAATGCTACAGAGCTCCCACTCACTTTCTTGTAAACACAGGCTTCTCCATAAGTCTGTGTAAACCCAAACGATTTGATCATCTCATCAAAGCGAATGTTCCAACTCCGAGATGCTTGCACCAGCCCATAAATCGAGCGTTGGAGCTTGCACACCTTGTTAGCAATCTTAGGATCGACAAAACCTTCCGGCTGCATCATATACAATTCTTCCTTAAGGAAACCATTAAGGAATGCCGTTTTGACGTCCATTTGCCATATCTCATAATCATAGTATGCGGCAATTGCTAACATGATTCGGACGGACTTCAGCTTCGCTACCGGTGAGAAAGTCTCATCGTAGTCAACCCCTTGAACTTGTCGATAACCCTTAGAGACAAGCCGAGCTTTATAGATGGTCACATTACCATCCGCGTCTGTCTTCTTCTTAAAGATCCATTTATTTTCTATGGCTCGCCGTTCAACGGGCAAGTCAGTCAAAGTCCATACTTCGTTTTCATACATGGATCCTATCTCGGATTTCATGGCCTCCAGCCATTTGTCGGAATCCGGGCCCGCCATTGCTTCCTCATAGTTCGAAGGTTCACCGTTGTCTAACAACATGATTGCCAAGACAGGGTTGCCGTACCACTCTGGTGCGGAATGTGTCCTTGTGGACCTTCGAATTTCAGTAGGAGCTTGATCAGAAGCATCTTGATCATTATCATTAATTTCCTCTCTAGTCGGTGCAGGCACCTCAGAAACGTTTTCTTGAGTTTCGCCATTTTCCGGTTCAAGAGGTAACACTTCATCAAGTTCTACTTTCCTCCCACTAACGTCTTTCGAGAGAAACTCTTTCTCTAGAAAGGATCCATTCTTGGCAACAAAGATCTTGCCTTCGGATCTGTGGTAGAAGGTATACCCAACAGTTTCTTTTGGGTATCCTATGAAGACGCATTTTTCCGACTTGGGTTCGAGCTTTTCAGGTTGAAGTTTCTTGACATAAGCATCGCATCCCCAAACTTTTAGAAACGACAGCTTAGGTTTCTTCCCAAACCATAATTCATACGGTGTCGTCTCAACGGATTTCGACAGAGCCCTATTTAAAGTGAATGCAGCAGTCTCTAAAGCATAGCCCCAAAAAGATAGCGGTAAGTCGGTAAGAGACATCATAGATCGCATCATATCTAATAGAGTGTGATTACGACATTCGGACACACCATTACGCTGAGGTGTTCCAGGCGGCGTGAGTTGTGAAACTATTCCACATTTTCTTAAGTGTGTGCCAAATTCGTGACTCAAGTACTCTCCTCCACGATCTGATCGTAGAAACTTGATCTTTCTATCACGTTGATTTTCAACCTCACTCTGAAATTCCTTGAACTTTTCAAAGGTCTCAGACTTGTGTTTCATTAAGTAGATATACCCATATCTACTCAAGTCATCAGTGAGGGTGAGAACATAACGATAGCCACCGCGAGCCTCAACACTCATTGGACCACACACATCGGTATGTATGATTTCCAATAAGTTGGTTGCTCGCTCCATTGTTCCTGAGAACGGAGTCTTGGTCATTTTACCCATGAGGCATGGTTCGCACGTGTCAAATGATTCATAATCAAGAGACTCTAAAAGTCCATCTGTATGGAGCTTCTTCCTGCGTTTGACACCTATGTGACCAAGGCGGCAGTGCCACAAATATGTGGGACTATTGTTATCAACTTTAACCCTTTTGGTACTCACACTATGAATATGTGTATCATCACGTACGAGATTCATTAAGAATAAACCATTAACCATCGGAGCATGACCATAAAACATATCTATCATATAAATAGAACAACCATTATTCTCGGATTTAAATGAGTAGCCATCTCGAATTAAGCGAGATCCAGATACAATGTTCATGCTCAAACTTGGCACTAAATAACAATTATTGAGGTTTAAAACTAATCCCGTAGGTAAATGTAGAGGCAGCGTGCCGACGGCGATCACATCGACCTTGGAACCATTCCCGACGCGCATCGTCACCTTGTCCTTCGCCAGTCTCCGTTTATTCCGCAACTCCTGCTTTGAGTTACAAATGTGAGCAACTGCACCGGTATCAAATACCCAAGAGCTACTACGAGTACTGGTAAGGTACACATCAATTACATGTATATCACATATACCTTTGGTTTTGCCGGCCTTCTTGTCCGCTAAGTATTTGGGGCAGTTCTGCTTCCAGTGACCACTTCCTTTGCAATAAAAGCACTCAGTTTCGGGCTTGGGTCCATTCTTTGGCTTCTTCCCGGCAACTTGCTTACCGGGCGCGGCAACTTCCTTGCCGTCCTTCTTGAAGTTCCTTTTACCCTTGCCCTTCTTGAACTTAGTGGTTTTATTCACCATCAACACTTGATGCTCCTTCTTGATTTCTACCTCTGCTGATTTCAGCATAGCATATACTTCAGGAATGGTCTTTACCATCCCCTGCATATTGTAGTTCATCACAAAGCTCTTGTAGCTAGGTGGAAGCGACTGGAGGATTCTGTCAATGACCGCTTCATCCGGGAGATTAACTTCCAGTTGAGTCAAGCGGTTGTGCAACCCAGACATTTTGAGTATGTGTTCACTGACAGAGCCATTTTCCTCCATCTTACAGCTAAAGAATTTATCGGAGACTTCATATCTCTCGACCCGGGCATGAGCTTGGAAAACCATTTTCAGCTCTTCGAACATCTCATATGCTCCATGTCTCTCAAAACGCTTTTGGAGTCCCGGCTCTAAGCTGTAAAGCATGCCGCACTGAACGAGGGAGTAATCATCACAGCGTGACTGCCAAGCATTCATAACGTCTTGTTCTGCAGGGAGAATAGGTGCGTCACCCAGCGGTGCTCTTAGGACATAATCTTTCTTGGCAGCTATGAGGATAATCCTCAGGTTTCGGACCCAGTCCGTATAGTTGCTACCATCGTCTTTCAGCTTGGTTTTCTCTAGGAACGCGTTGAAGTTGAGGACTACGTTGGCCATTTGATCTACAAGACATA
Source organism: Aegilops umbellulata (assembly GCA_032464435.1). Taxonomy (NCBI): domain Eukaryota; kingdom Viridiplantae; phylum Streptophyta; class Magnoliopsida; order Poales; family Poaceae; genus Aegilops; species Aegilops umbellulata. The sequence goes on from CP136056.1 coordinate 350,545,093, forward strand.
TTGTAAATATTTAGACTAAGTTCATGATAATAAAGTTCATTTAATCAAAGTATTAATGAACTCCCACTTAGATAGACATCCCTCTATTAGTCATCTAAGTATTACATGATCCGAGTCAACTAGGCCGTGTCCGATCATCACGTGAGACGGACTAGTCAACATCGGTGAACATCTTCATGTTGATCGTATCTTCTATACGACTCATGCTCGACCTTTCGGTCTTCTGTGTTCCGAGGCCATGTCTGCACATGCTAGGCTCGTCAAGTCAACCTAAGTGTTTTGCGTGTGTAAATCTGGCTTACACCCGTTGTATGCGAACGTAAGGACCTATCACACCCGATCATCACGTGGTGCTTCGGAACGATGAACCTTAGCAACGGTGCACAGTTAGGGTGAACACTTTCTTGAAATTATTATGAGGGATCATCTTATTTACTACCGTCGTTCTAAGTAAACAAGATGCAAAACATGATAAACATCACATGCAATCAAATAATAAATGTGACATGATATGGCCAATATCACATAGCTCCTTCGATCTCCATCTTGGGGCTCCATGATCATCTTGTCACCGGCTTGACACCATGATCTTCATCATCATGATCTTCATCATCGTGTCTCCATGAAGTTGCTCGCCAACCATTACTTCTACTACTATGGCTAACGCATTTAGCAATAAAGTAAAGTAACTTACATGGCGATTCTCAATGACACGCAGGTCATACAAAAAATAAAGACAACTCCTATGGCTCCTGCCGGTTGTCATACTCATCGACATGCAAGTCGTGATTCCTATTACAATAGCATGAACATCTCATACATCACATATAGATCATTCATCATTCATCACAACTTTGGCCATATCATATCACCAAGCACTTGCTGCAAAAACAAGTTAGACGTCCTCTAATTGTTGTTGCAAGTTTTACGTGGCTGTTATAGGTTGCTAGCAAGAACGTTTTCTTACCTACGTTCAAACCACAACGTGATTTGTCAATCTCTATTTACCCTTCATAAGGACCCTGTTCATCGAATCCGATCCAACTAAAGTAGGAGAGACAGACACCCGCCAGCCACCTTATGCAACTAGTGCATGTTAGTCGGTGGAACCGGTCTCACGTAAGCGTACGTGTAAGGTTGGTCCGGGCCGCTTCATCCCACAATACCGCTGAATCAAGATTGACTAGTAACGGCAAGAAGAATTGACAACATCTACGCCCACAACAAATTGTGTTCTACTCGCACAAGAAGAACTATGCATAGACCTAGCTCATGATGCCACTGTCGGGGAACGTTGCAGAAAATTAAAATTTTTCCTACGGTTTCACCAAGATCCATCTATGAGTTCATCTAGCAACGAGTATTCAGATTAGATAGCATCTACATACCACTTTGTAGATCGCAACGGAAGCGTTCGAGTGAACGTGGATGAGGTAGTCGTACTCGCCGTGATCCAACTCACCGATGATCTAGTACCGAACGGACGGCACCTCCGCGTTCAACACACGTACGAGACGGGAGACGTCTCCTCCTTCTTGATCCAGCAAGGGGAAAGGAGAGGTTGAGGAAGATCCAGCACGACGGTGTGGTGGTGGATGCAGCAGAACTCCGGCAGGGCTTCGCTAAGCAACTACGGGAGGAGGAGGAGGTGTTGCAGGGAGGAGGGTGGAGCCAGGACATAGGGGTTGTTTGCTCCTCCTTTTCCCCACTATATATAGGGCCAAGGGAGAGGGGGAGGCGCAGCCCTTGCCCCTTCCTCCAAGGAAGGGTGCGGCCAAGGGTGGGGAGGAGTCCATCCTCCCCAAGGCACCTCGGAGGTGCCTTCCCCTTATAGGACTCTCCCCTTTTTTTTTCTCTTGGCGCATGGGCCTCTTGGGGCTGGTGCCCTTGGCCCATATAGGCCAAGGCGCACCCCCTACAGCCCATGTGGCCCCCCGGGGCAGGTGGACCCCCCCGGTGGACCCCCGGGACCCCTCCGGTGGTCCCGGTACAATACCGATAACACCGAAACTTGTCCCGATGGCCAAAATAGCACTTCCTATATATAATTCTTTACCTCCGGACCATTCCGGAACTCCTCGTGACGTCCGGGATCTCATCCGGGACTCCGAACAACATTCGGGTTACTGCACATACATATCTTCACAGCCCTAGCGTCACCGAACCTTAAGTGTGTAGACCCTACGGGTTCGGGAGACATGCAGACATGACCGAGACGGCTTCTCGGGCAATAACCAACAACGGGATCTGGATACCCATGTTGGCTCCCACATGCTCCACGATGATCTCATCGGATGAACCACGATGTCAAGGATTCAATTAATCCCGTATACGATTCCCTTTATCAATCGGTATTTTACTTGCCCGAGATTCGATCGTCGGTATCCCAGTACCTCATTCAATCTCGTTATCGGCAAGTCACTTTTCTCGTTACCGTAATGCATGATCCTTGTGATCAAACACTTTGATCACCTTGAGCTCATATGATGATGCATTACCGAGAGGGCCCGGTGATACCTCTCCGTCAAGCGGAGTGACAAATCCCAGTCTCGATCCATGTCAACCCAACAGACACTTTCAGAGATACCCGTAGCATACCTTTATAGTCACCCAGTTACGTTGTGACGTTTGGCACACCCAAAGCACTCCTACGGTATCCGGGAGTTACACGATCTCATGGTCTAAGGAAAGGATACTTGACATTGGATAACTCTAGCAAACGAACTATGCGATCTTATGCTATGTTTAGGATTGGGTCTTGTCCATCACATCATTCTCCTAATGATGTGATCCCGTTATCGATGACATCCAATGTCCATAGTCAGGAAACCATGACTATCTGTCGATCAACGAGCTAGTCAACTAGAGGCTCACTAGGGACATGTTTGTTGTCTGTTATTCACACATGTATTACGATTTCCGGTTAACACAATTATAGCACGAATAAAGACAATTATCATGAATAAGGAAATATAATAATAATGCTTTTATTATTGCCTCTAGGGCATATTTCCAACAAAAACCTTGATGGAACCCTCGGCATTGGGCTTGCCCCTGGCAGTGCCTGCTACCCACGTGGGGCACCTTTTGGTGCCTTTTTTGGGCTTCCAGAATAAGCTCCCCATACCCAGCTTATTCTAGAAGCCCAACCAAAATTTTCATTTTAGAAGCCTACTAGTCAAGTCTTCACTAGGTGTCTTCTAAAAAGATAATTTTGGTTGGGCTTCTAGAATAAGCTGGGTAGGGGGCAGTTTATTCTAGAATAAGCTGGGTAAGACGTGTTGTATCCTTGCGTCATGCGAGACGCCTTGCATCATATCGTCGTGAATTAGTGCGAGAGCGCTCCTCCACACATATCTTAAATTATTATTGTCATTTTTTACTTTTTGTTGATGATTTAATGATGTTTTCATTTTCTTTTGTAGCATTTGTATCTGAAATGTTAGAAGTGAAAGTTAAGCGTGCAGCTTGTGCTTTCTCATTAAACTTTTGTAGTGATAAAAAATGGGCTGGTGTAAAGAATGCTTTGGAGATGGTAAGAATGTGTTGTAGTTAGTGTTTATTTATCTTTTTATTTATTTACTTCATGTATGAATGGTTGAATGCTATGTCAAACTCCATAGGTGTTTTCTTCACCTCAACACAAGACATCTGAAGCTCCTGATAATATGTATGTCTTCACAAGGATAGATGATTGTGTCTACTTCAGAAATATAAAGGTATCCAATCAGCTCACTTTTTAAGTGTTTTTTATCGTGTTAACATTTTTGTAAATGTCACTACACCCATAGTCTACTTCAGAAAGATTTTTTAGATTGCCAATATACCCATAAGTCTACTTCAGAAAGATTTTTGTGAATGCCAACACACACCCATAAGTCTACTTAAAAAGATTGGCTCTGTTTCGGTATGAATAAGAATTTGTGTTTATGTTTTTCCTAATATTAGTTTATTCTATTTCATCCAGATTAATGATTTCCACAATATTGCCGAAGGCGAGCCATTGGATCTGAAATAGGTGTAAATTCTCATCCTTATTAATTTCATTGACTCGTACCTAACAGTTATAAGATATGCACTGCTCATGTCTAAACATTATTAAATGTTTGAAACATTCAGGTTGGACCTTATTTTTGCCTGAAGCTTGTGGATATTCATGGAGAGACTGCTGTCCCATCTACCTTCAGATGTTGTTCCACAAAATAAGGTAACGCAATTTACTGTAGTTACTCTCTCTGTCCCATAATATAGTGTGCATTGGTTTTCACAATAGTCAATCTTAACAAACTCTGGCCAAGTTTATATAAAAATTAACTATATCTACAAGAGAGAAGTCCATTTTCAAGAGTGGCGATTTGGCACCTGGATGTGAACAGTAAAATCAAATAAAATAGCATTTTTTTAAATCTATTTTTTTTGGCATACAAGATGCCTGAATGTATGATGTGCGTGCCCAAAACCATCATGTTTGGACATTCAAGGAGGTCGTGACAAAAAAAACCGAAAATTGGTTGTGAAAGGAACTTTGAAAAATAGCACTATTTGGACCTGATATTGGTTGCTGATAATTTATCTGTAAATTTGGTCAAAATTTACAAGTTTGACTTAAAAAAACTATTATGCACTATATTAATAGAATATTGGTTTATTAGCTAATAATATTATATGAAAATTCATTTGCAGATTAAAGTGTGTCCCATTCGATATTGTAGTTTGTCACCTGAATTGGGATCTTGCATAGCACCTCATTCCTTCTACTTGAATGGCGAAAACTATATGATCCTTATGGAGAATGGTCATGATTTGTCAGCATTTGAGGGTTATAATGTTAGCCTTGAGGAGTTTCTTGCAGAGCAACCGCTATTGAAAATAAAACATATTGTTGGATCAAAAACTGGCGAGGAGTGTTTGTTTGTGAGAAACATTGCCAAGTATATCATCAGATCCATCCTTGCATACCTTGATAAGCTCTTCTCTCGTGGAAAATGTATCAAAATGAAGATAATAGGGCACAGACATATCTTTCTGAAAGGGTCCAAAGTCAAATTCTATGGGGTGGAATTTGTACAGTTTGAGGAAAATCAAGCAAAAGACAATGTAGTGTGTGTTGTTGAGTTAATAAGAGGATGTTTCCCTGAAGACCTCATCCCTAGTGATTTGGATGAGATGCTTGAGTTTTTGCTATTAGATCCTCTGCCCAATCTTAAAGCAGGGAAAGGTGATTGCTCCCTAATGTCAGCAAAAGAGAGGAGAGAACTCTTGGTTCTTTTGCATACCGAGTACATGACAAATGTAAAACCTATGTTATGGGGTGAAGATGGCGACGATCCAAGTGGAGGTTGGACAGATTTCTTCTTAGGGTGCCCGTACAAAGAAACATGGGTAGACACTATGACAAAAAACACTTACCTAACTGAGGCCGCCAGTTATAACTCGGTACTGGGGGATTTGAAACTGGAGAAGAGAAAGGAGGCGAACAAAGAGAAGTTGGAGAATGAAGAGGATTATAATAAAAAGATAGCATGAATTGGAGAGCGACAGTTTCATATTCTAAGAAATTGTGATGTACATATTCCTGAGAAGGCTGTAAAGGTAAATCAAGTTACTTGTTTTGTTCCTTCGATTATAATATATATTGTACCCTCTGATCTGTATTCTTCTTTCCAGGATGGAATATGTCCATTTCGTCTGACGTGGTGTGACTACATCCGTACCTGCTACTTTCGAAAGTATCTCTCCTTTGTGCAAAGGCAAATGGAATCTTATCTAAAGCCGACAAGGTGAACTCACGGGTTTGTGCGTGGCGGCACGCCGCGCTTCACTGATAGGTTTGTGTGCTAGTCTTTTATTTTGTGTAAATTTTCACGTGTCTGTTCTTCTTTTTGTTTTCGTACCTTTTTATGGCTCACAATGAACTCTTCAATTATGCATTTTGTCTAGACTGTTACTCACAACACACCGTACCTGAATATAATATATTGATATAGAAATGTAACGCAAAAAGGCAGCCAAGTCATGATTTTGATTAGACTATTGACCAATTGCACCCTGCACTGCAGCTAGCTTGAACACATGTGTCGTAGAAAATTTGTATTCGATGACCGATCACCGCACAGGGGATGTTTATCCCGAGCCATCAAGATAGTTTGAACACAGGTTATCCATTTTTTACGACACAAGACTTGTCCAAAACCTGAAAGTACAGAAACATTCATGTCACCCTCCTAGCCTAGAAGACAGTGACATTGACCAAATCGAATTGTTCCTATGAAAAAAGAGAGGTGGTTTCATTTTGATGTGATTGCAGCAAAGCCAATTGATATTGTTATCGATGTAGTGCTGTTAAATCATCAGTTACTAATGTACTGTTAGAAAATGTCCCTTTGTTGGCAGATAGTACAGTAGGGAAGGTACAGAAAGCAACGCCTTCAAATGAGTTCGTGCTCATGGACTCATGGTAGTTTTTTTTGGAGGGCTATCTTGCATTTTCTTGTGAATGCATGTTCTACAACTTTGTTGGCATCCATTTTCTTTCTTGGGGGAGACCGTGAACACAAACTCATAAGCTTTGTTGGCTATATTTCTGTCCAGCAATATATTCTTCACTCATACTTTCGGTAGGCTAGTCCACGATGAGATTGTCTTTTGTTGATTTATAAGTGGTGTGGTATGTCAGTTGATCGATTGTTACTTGTTATAGCTAGCTCAAAATGTTGTTGAATTCTTATATGCACATCACAGTACTATAAATTTTCTTGGAAATATGCATCGGGTTGTGTAGTCATCTATGCACATGTGGGCTAATGATGGATCTTGTGCTGATTAGATATATATGCATCTTGGGTGTTGATCTTAAGGTTGCCACTCCTGGGAAACTGACATTAGTGTATATTATTCTGAACATTATACAATTCGAATAGTGTTTATACAATTGAAAAGCTTCGAGGACTATTTTCAAGCTGGTTTCAGTTTAACATTCTTTTCTTGCCAAACGATGGCTTTCATGCCGTGGTCATCTAGGAATCAAAGAGAACAATATTTTATTTATGTCAAATTTGAACTAAAACCATGACACTTTTTATGGAACGGAGGGAATCAGTGTGTGCATATTATGTTTGCATCTATTTCATTGAGAACCATGCATATGTGCTTATATATAGTTTAAAATGTGATACTGCATAGTAACTACATTGTTCTTTTTTGATTTGCAGGTTTCCTAAAGCTAACCAATGAAAATGTTCAAAGAACTTGATGGTGGAAGTTCCAGTAGAGTGATTATTCCAGTAGAGTCCCATATGTACATCTTTATAATGGAACTAAATGCTTATTATTGCTGGATTTTCTTGGTTATATTTTCAATATTAAACCATGATTAGCACACCAAATTTATCCATGGTTATATATGTGATTTGTGTTATTTATGGTCAGCATGTGATGTGGATTGGAGTTATTTTTCCTTGATTATGCGTGTATTTCCAGTTTTTTTTTGAAATTACTGAATACTAGATTTCCTATTTCCGACTCCGTTTCCTTTTTGTGGTTTTGTGAGTTTTTTGTAGGTTTAATAGGGCCAATGAACCAAAACTGGTGAAATCAAGGGGCAATACTTGAATGTGACTGCGGGTACATGTTTAGAAATGATTAAGAGATATGCCATGTTAGTTATTGGGAGATCATTTGGGGTATTATCTGTGTGTGCATCTTTGCCAATGACTTGACATCACGGCTGTCATTCTTCATCTCTTTCTACAAAACTAGTAGTTGGAGCGCGCCTCCTGAGCGGGAGGGAGGTGGGCGGTGCAAGCTAGTGGGCGCCCCTTGCACGTACTTTTGTGTGCTGATTACCTTGCACATACTTTTGTGTGCTGATTAACGTGTTTGATGTAGGCAACTGACATTTCAAACATAGAATAGCAGTAAAAATAAATGGATGTAGACGAGTGGCATTATGGATATGAAAGGTGGATGTAAACCGTGACAACAACAGAGTTTACATAGTCAACGGCATGTGTGTTGGATACTCAAAAGCGCCGAGTAGCAGCGAAGATTCATCACATCATAGAGCATAATTAGGAGCAAGCTTTTAAATCTAGGCTGATATGTACATATATATAGGCTGATATATCACTTTGGGGGCTTTACCGATATAAACATAACATATCATTTTGTAAATATTATTTTCAAACATATCATCCGATATGGACCGAAATATCGACTGATATGGCCGATATCCAGCCTGAGAGGTACACCAACATACAACGATACGTAGATGAGGGGGAGATTATGCATTTACAACTTCATTATATATTATCAAAGTCATCCACAATGTTCCGTACAAATGCATATATATCATTGTTTTTAATCATAGAGTAAGGATTTTGTGAATCTTTCCTTCATATTTTCTTAATCATAAAGTTAATAAACTAGGAATCTAAAAGTGTTATGCTAAAGCATTGACATCATACATTTAGTTTTACTAAAAATAAATGTGTGAAACAAGAATAATGAAAAACACTAGACATGTTTTCTCCGATATATCTACATATCGCCCGATATATCACCTGATATTCGACGCCCGATATGTAAAAGCAAAACCGATACGAACCTGATATCGTTATTTTAAAGCTTGATTATGAGTACTTAAGAGTGCTAGATTATATTCATAGAAGACTTGCGTTGTCTTTGATGGACCATCTAGAGGTTTCTATGGCCTATCAACAGGCTTCGATGGTCCATCTAGAGGTGGTGCACAGTGAGGCGGCACTTTGCAGTGACCTTGAAACGAAAAGCGCAGATGTCTCCTTCACGAATGTTGGCACGGTGACGAAACTCGAACAAGTTGGTGGTGATAGTGGCCCTCTTGCCAGTTCCTACCATAATACGACATTCGGCGAGCAGACGCCCACCTGCGAGCTTGACCATGAGTGTATCATCATCTAGATCAATGTACTCCACCAGGTTCTCTTTCATATAGTGGACCTGAAAATTCTGTTAGGAGAAAGCAAGCAATTCAGATGAATGTAGAGTGTTGTGTGATACGGAAGGTAATAGTTTGTTTTTTAGGTTACCATGCGCTGGTTTGGCTTGGCAAATGTTTTATTGATATTTGATAGTGTATATGTAGTAGTCGATGTGTGGCCTTTTGTGTCAGAACATGGCAAAGAGAGCATCTACATGATGTTCATAGAGCTTAACCTCATTATCCCAGTAACAGTGATCTTCAAGCTCTCCAAAGTATCAAATTCTGCCAGGTGATCATGCATTCAGTTCGATCTAGGTGAGAAGCAAGTTAAGCAACATATGCAACAGCCGCAAATATCATTGTTTTTTTAGAAATAGATATTTCAGTTATAGAGCATCATAGGTAAGTTGTAAACATAGCAAAAATTCCGTATGGGTTGTACTACTATATGATCATATTATCTGAGTTGTTGGTCATTTGAGTGTATGCAGGTATAAGATGGAGTATTGATATGTTCTTGAGACTTGTTGTATAGTGCGCCTGACAGCCATGCAGACCGCATTTATTGATGGCTGCAACCATGGTCTTCTACGGTCTCATCTTTTGCCCCTTTTCATGGTCCGGTTGGGCTCGGACCCTGTTCCGATTTCGACTCGTGCAGGCTAAGCCAGAACAGAGGAATTTAGTGCACATCCGAATCATACATTCCAGCAATTAGCTAATCACATACAGTAATAACAAACGTCTCTTAAGATTTTTCAGCCAACCCCTACAATGTTTTCGGCAACCACAGAGGAAAACTATATATGATTCATGCCATGTTGATTATTTCTACTCTTGTCTAGCATCCACACAAACATTTTTGACCCATCAGTACCAGGGACAGCCTAGGACATGAAACTACCTTACTGAACACCAAATCAAACATTACTTACTCTTAATCCAACCAGTAGGTCTCAGATCTGGTTTCATAGTGGACTCCCCTGAACAAACGTATATCTGATTCTTTTTTCCCGAAATACATGCATATATGATTGAGTATGGTATCACGATGTGTGTCCAACGATAACAATGCTACATGCAAATATGGTTGCAAGTTATATAAGCTACAACACTTGATTGAAATCATCTGAAAATAATATCACCTTGGTTAATGCTACAATCAACCAGACTGTAGCCCCAGGTTTGCTTTAGAGGTGAACATCACTTGCTTATTAATAAACAATAGAAATGAAAAAAAACTGTGAACAAAGATACCGAGTACATCTGACAATGCTAAAATTTCCGACGAATTTACGCCGAGGCATAAAGATTGCTATTACAACTTTACGAGTAGTCCACATGTACTCGATAAGGCTACATGCTCTAAACATGGGCGACATGAGTCATTTCTTTCTTCTTGTTTTGAATATCTCCAATATGTTGAAACCTCTGGCATGGATTTTGAAGGGCCCTGCAACTACATATAGTTCAATGTTGAATGAGATCAGATATCTCCTTATGTTTTAGAACACTATATACAGAATAAAAATGAACATGCTCTAGATATTGTTTTATTTTGTTTGCTGGGAAGTAGAGCATCCTTGCTAAATGAAAACATACTTGCTAAATTAGTGAAACTTTATTAAATTATAACATGAAAAACAAGTGGACAAGAAAAGGTAACAAAAAACAAGAAAGGATTCACTCTCTTGCTAATTTCACTCTCCTGCTGTAAAATCACATCAACCCATATGGGAAAAGCTATTTATTCAATGGATGAATATGCTAGATGCAAGCTGCTACCTAGGAAAATAAACACTTCTCTGCCCTCAAACTTGCAGATTAATACCTACCTTGCCTAGTTTTGAAGTGTTACCTTGCCTAATTTAAGAGCAGAATTATTCTCAATACATAATCATCAAGAGGATTTGTGATGAACGCTTTCAGCAAGTTTGCTTATAAAGGGCTATTTATTCAGTGGATGAACTTCTCTGCCCCCAAAGTGAACACTTTCAGGAAGTTTGTTTATGAAGAGGATCTGGACTGTACTTGCCCAGTATCAATCAACTCAGAATATTCTATCCTACTCAACATCTATCTGCTGCATAATCATCATCATCACGTCAATTCAAACACGATAGCTACGAATGGGATACAACAAAGAGGAAAAGGAGGTCACCTTGGTGGCAGCGGCGACCTGGGTGTCGAGGTTGGGTCTGGCGATGACCTAGCCATCACGTCGAGGCGGTTCTTGATGAGGACTACTCAATTGATGATCGATTGAATTTTTGCTATGATACAATACCAGCAGCAACTATCAAAGTTTAGATCGTCCCAAACACCTAGAACCATGTTGTGCAATCTGAATCATTTGATCTAACAATTCATCAAAAGCAAAAATATTATAAGCATATGACATACATACAAGAAACATCAAGGATTTCTTTTTTCTTTCATCGACTGAAACCACTGAGGTGGTACGGTGCAGTTATGAAATTGTAACAAGCCCGAAGCTCCTCTCTTTGAGATGATTTGATCGCAAAGATACGGGAAATTGTAACGAGTCGAATGTGGTGCCCAATTCTGGTTTCTGAAGGAAATATGCCCTAGAGGCAATAATAAAGTGTTTATTTTATATTTCCTTATTCATGATAAAGGTTTATTATTCATGCTATAATTGTATTGATCGGAAACCTTAATAGGTTGATTCCGACGCCGTCCGACCGCCCCTAGCTACGCTACGGGTACGGGCAGGTGCGCCTCAACCCCCTGTTGCCATCCCTCCCTCTCGTTTGGGCAAAGGAGCCCTCATCGCCGGCGAGAGCTCCGGCGAAGCCGCGGCCTTCTCTATTTCTTTCTCCCTCTCCCCCACCTGACTAGCGGGGTCCACTAGTCAGCCACTCAGTACGCGCGCGAAGCGGTACGAGTGGTGGCGCCCTGGGCCTTACACCTTCGACGTCACCCCCCAGTCTATTTCTTTTATTCAAATTCATTTGAATTTGCAGAACACTTCAAACAGTTATAACTCTTCAACCATAAGTCCAAATGAATTGATTCTTTTTGCATTATGTTCTTTGATAACAAATCTAGCAGCTCACCAAAGATGAGATTTTTCTGAGCTGTTTAGAATTTCTGGTGATTTTCAGAAGTGTTCTTGATATTTTCTTTTTGTGTTTAAAATAATTTTTAGAAGGTGAGGCTTGTCTTGAGGATGACCAGGAGGCTTGTGAACCTTATCTGCACTAAGGCAAGCCACAACAACATTTTCATGGTGCCATTTCAATATTTGTGATTTTCTTACTTGAATGGAATGATTAATCCATGCATTTAAATAATTATTGAGTTATTTATATTCTGTTAAAAATTGGTTAGTTGTTATGCTTGATTTACAGAATGGTTGGAACTAGTTTAGTGGATAAAGCAAGTTAAGATTTATTTGAGGTGATGTTAGAAATAATTTTGTTATGCATGTCAGTAATTATTTAAAGCTATGTTTTTGCCTTCATAAATTGATAAAATTTGTTAGAAAATATTCTGTTAAATACTTGTTTAATCATATTGCTTGTCTTACAGAATGTTTGAACCCAACTTAGTGATAAAGGAATTAAGAGTTGTTGATAGTGAAATCTTTTTGTCAAGCATATGAGGAATTTATTGGAGTTACTTTCTTGCATAAGAAATTAATAAAACTTGTTGCAAAATATTTTAGTAAGTTGTGAGTCATTTTGAGCAAGTAGAGTAATATGAGTTGTTGACGTTTATGCTTGGTGTGTATATGGATGGCATCGGTCATTTTTATCATTATATGATGCATGTGTTGTTTTGCATTTCATGGCATGCTATGACACCGGTCATTTTTAGTTTAAAGTTGAACCTGAATATAACTCAACTTGAATATACCGTTGACTGGGTCATGGTGCCGCTGAATCGAGTTTCTTTCCAGAGCAACCACATTGGCCTTTGTGGGAAGGCCTTGATTTGGTCCATTGACACGGCCTCTGGTCGGTGCCTCCAACTAGGGAAGGTTATGCCGTGCTTGCCCTGGCCCGGTAAGCAGGCATAATCTTGTGTGCTCGTTGATGAGATTATGGTACCGAGTCCCCGAGTGGGAGAGTTTTGACCACGACGGTGGTCGGGGTGTCTTTGGTAGACATAGGGCCACCCAGGACCAGCCCGTTAGGGATTTGGGTCGGAGTTGCCGGGAGAGTGCTGTGGCAATGGAAGGGTTTTGTCGGAATACCGTTGGTCCAACCGAATGGGAGTGCGAGGCCATGGGTTCTGTGGTGTGGGTACAGTGTGCTACCTCTGCAGAGTGTGTAATCTATCGATAGCCGAGTCCACGGTCACGGACACCTCGTAGTAGGTCCCACCATGAGTCAACGTCTAATAAAATTTGCACACTAAGCTATGAACTTTGCATTGTTGATGGATGGCAGGAAGGCCATCAAGGCATTTGGGACCAAATGATGGTCGTGGTTGTGATCGCCGTAAGGATCACAAGTTGTTCTTGAGAAAGACCACTTTGGTGGTGTGTTTGTGATCCAGAGATGATCACAGTTGGTAAGCTGTCCTAGGGGACGTTCGAGCATGATCACAGCATGTTGACATGTCATGTTGCATTATTAATAATTGGTTAAATATCATGATATTGTTTGTCATTATGATTATGTCTGTTGTGAGCTTGCAAGTACATTCAATGTACTGACCTGACGTGTCATGCCAGATTTCAGGAAAGTATCATTGGAGAGGAGCGCTGTTCGAGTCTAGATCGTGTCCACATCGGTGTCCCTGTGATATGGAGCTTCCGCCACGACGTTATTCCGCTGCCACGTAGTTGTTCGGATCGAGGCCCCTTTATGTTCACTAAATAATGTACATATTGTTCAGCCGCACCGAGTGTGCCGCTTGGCCTCGACAGCTGTTGTAATGTAAACTCCGTTCCGCTAGCATTAATAAAGCGGTTGTTTTTCTGTACCAAGATGTTGTGTGTTGCCAGAAGACATGGTCTCTGGGCTGGCAATGCATGGTAAACCGGTCGCTCTGAGCCGGGGTGCCACAGATCATGCCATTTGTAAACCATATTTATGTATAAAGGGTGTTGTGCTTTTGAAAGTATATATATATATATATATATATATATATATATATATATATATATACATATACATATATATATAATGATGTATATAGAATTTTATTCCAATCGAAATGGATCCTGCCCGAACAAAAATAGAATACAAACTGGATTCGAATTGAGTTGGCACAGTAAACGTGCACTCTTGCTCTGCAAAAATTTGAATGAAGCAGGGAAAGTCGTAGTAACCGCCCAAAACCAAAATCTGCGAGATGGAAATTACTGCCTATCCCTTACACGCAAAGCCTATCGGCTCGATTTCTATAGGTTTCAATAGGGGTAGGTTTGTAATTTCACTCAAATGTGACATAACCGCCTCTCACCCGGATTCATACACGGTGGGCGCCAAAACACAGTGTCTCCTCGGCCGAATCGACTCCCTCCCCGATTCATACACGGTGGGCGCCAAAACAAACTCTCGTCGGTGAATATTTGGTGTATGCGCGATTACCGTCCTATCCCCAAGCGACTAATATTGTTGTGATGTAGGAAATTTTAAATGGGTCTAAGTTTGTAAATTTCCTTGCATTTGAGACAAGCGTGCCCTCAAGACATGGTTCCCCCTTCCTCTCTCCCTCCATTTCCCCACTCATACTCCGTGGGCACCAAAACACCCTCTCCACCCCAGCCTCCTCCGTCCGCCACCCCATCCACCATCATCCTCCTCCACCATGTCGGAGCTGATACCCCGATGCCGTCGTGCATTACAAGACATCGACCTCTCTCATCCACGGCTTCAGACAGGGATCCTTGCATCCCGTCCTCACACTTCATCCCCGTCGCCGTCCACCTTGCCGGCGCCGCTCCTACGACCGTCTCATCCACCGCGCCGGGATATTTCCCCCGTCGCCATCGTCTACCCTACTAGATCTGCTTCCATGCCACCAACAGCCATCGCTACCGCAGCACCGTCAAATTCTTAGTAGATGCATACACGGCGCCGCACCAGAGGCGGTACTCTTTCATATCTGCTTAACTTATTTATCGCAGCAAGAAAATGGATCGCCACTGCTTTACTCTGGTTTCTTGTCCATCACTTACTTGTTAGTTGAAAGCAAACATTGTCTGCGAAGTTGCCTTTGTTCGGTTTGCACCTTCAGATCCGCCATGACACACTCAACACTACACTCGCAATGCTTATGGTTTTCCCCTTTTATATTCCACACTAGTTAAATGACAGTAGACTAAATTTCAAAATTGGGTCAGTCCGTTTTTGAGAGCTCGCCGGAGTTTTCCGGTGTGAAGGAAAGGGCTCGGGTGGGGATGGTGATTGTAGGGGGCCGTGGTGGGGCCTCGCTGAACAAAGAAAACTCGACGCAGGTGGGGGTGGGGCCCGTGGGGGTGGGGGTGGCGGTGGAACACAAGCGGTGGGGCGGTTCAGGGGAGGGCGGGGGGGGGGGGGGGTCGGGGCCGGTGGTTTGGCCGGCGGCCCATGCGGTGTTCTGTATGGGAAGAATCAGAGACGAGGAAGAAGAAGGGTTAGGAGACGTAGAATCTTCATCCAACCGCTGAAATGGTCGACTGACCCAAATGACAAAAGTCATGCAACTTGCATGCGGACATGCCTTTATATTCAGTACCATCATTGCAGCTGCTTAGCACTGCTCTTGAATCCATCAAGCTAAACAACATACCACTCATAATTCCGAACTTGTTGCTCAAATACGAATCTAATATGATGCTGATATTACTAAAATAGATAACGTTTAGTTGGTCAGCTAATGTTCCTACTTTACTATCGAAAAGCACGTGCACCACATATAGAGAGACAATAGGGAGTTGCATTCTTAATGCGCTCTGGTTCATCATGTGTGGGCACTGCGCAACGAACATTTTATTATCCAAAATCCGCTTGCTCTTCTTCAGCATGTTCCTCTTCCGTTCTTCTTTAATAAGTACTCTCTCTGTTCCTAAATGCAAGTCTTTGGATAGATTCCACCATGGACTACATATGGAGCAAAATGAGTGAATCTAGACTCTAAAATGTGTCTGTATACATCTGTATGTGATCCATAGTGGAAATCTCTACAAAGACTTATATTTTGGAACGGAGGGAGTATGATAGTAGTACAGTATGTTCCTTGTAGTGAAGATGAGTAGGGACATTTGCAGTGTAGAGGTCTATTCGGTCGGTTGTGATGGACACTTTGAACTCTTCTGGCCTCTTTGATTCGTAGGATTTTGTAAACATAGGAATAGGAATTGTAGTTGCATGCCCACTTGAATCCTATAAGATTAGCAAGGAAATGCGGGGAGCTGTGTCACCTTTGAGAGTTACACTGATATTAATAGTACCGCAACTTCAGTTGAAGAGAGCTGGTATCTGAAGCCTTTCTAGCCATACCGGCAATAGTAGCCTATATTTTCCAGCAAGTTCCACTTTGCTGATTTTACTTGTGATGCTTACGGTTTTCCTGTTATATCTACACTATGATCTGTGTAGCTGCTTTGTGTTGCACTAGCAGCAGTCCACTCTTGAAGCTAAACAACACACCAATCATAAATCAAAAGCTTACTTCTTCAAATATGAATTGTGATATGATACTAATATTAGTTAACAGACACACATTTAATTGGTCAGGTAATGCTCCCACTTGATTTTCCAAATGCATGTGGCAACATATAGAGAGAGACAACATGGAATTGCATTTCTTTGGGCGTTGTTATTCATCATGAGTGGGCAGCCAACATGGTATGCAATGAAGCGGAACCTCAAGAATATGCTTCCTCTTCTATTCTTTAACATGTTCCTCTTTTGTTATTTTGTATTTAGTACGTACAGTATGTGCCTTATCAGGAAGGAGAGCAGGGACATCTGCAGTCAACAACTGGTAGAGCTGGCCTGTACGTGATCGATAGGCTTTCAATTAGTAGTGGCAATACAACACCGTATTTTCCAGCCAGCTCCACTTTCCCGATTTATATATCCTGGTCATGATGTGCCCCTTTTATGTACACTACGATCTGCCTAGTTGTTGTGTGCTCTTGTTATCATGGTTTGGCAATAAACTCTCTATACAGTATATTATGAACCTATCATCTTCTATTCTTTAACACGTTCCTCTTTTATTATTCTGTATTTAGTACGTACAGTATGTTCCTTGTGAGGAAGGGGAGCAGGGACATCTGCAGTCAACAATTGGTAGAGCTAGCTTGTACGTGATCGATAGGCTTTCAATTAGTAGCGGCAATACAACACCGTATTTTCCAGCCAGTTCCACTTTCCTGATTTATATATCCTGGTCATGGTGTACCCCTTTTATGTATACTACGATCTGCCCAGTTGTTGTGTGCTCTTGTTATCATGGTTTGGCAATAAACTCTCTATACAGTATATTATGAACCTATCATATGCCAACTATCCTTACTTCTAGAGCCTATTTTTCTGTGTACTTGTGCCAGATTATATTAATGCACGCACCATATTACAGCGCACATGGGCTCTCTCATCAGAATCCAGTTATAGCAAACAAGGCTTTACAGGGCACCCCTATATTAGAATATCCTCTGCATTACAAAGATAATCTCACTACTATTTATGTTTTCATGCTTCTCAGATATTATACGTAATCACATTGAATATCAGAATCCGCGCATCAAAAGAATATTGTGGAACACTGCAACGACTTACAAAATTGGCACCAAGGCATTGAGTGCCATTCTGGATGCAATGAAACTCATACGCTCCCCACCTGTAGAATCTTGTTCAGAATATGACCCTAATGACTATTCTGACCTCGAGGAGTCAAAGGCAGATGGCCTGTCCTGTTCACCCATCAAGGTGTCTGTTCTAATTTGGCAAGGTTTTATTGATTGGGCGTATCTTACATAAGTTGTCTTGCATTTCTTCTACTTTGTTGCACCGCCATCTGCTTAGTTTACTCATCATATATGTCAAGATGCCATGCCCATCCATTATCAATACATATTTCATCTGTCATCATACCATGTTTTTCCACTCAAATGTTGTTCTTGTGCATCAGACATCAAATAGGAAGAGGGTGATTGCCGAACCTGAAGGAGCACCGGCAAAGTC
Source organism: Aegilops umbellulata (assembly GCA_032464435.1). NCBI lineage: Eukaryota > Viridiplantae > Streptophyta > Magnoliopsida > Poales > Poaceae > Aegilops > Aegilops umbellulata. The sequence continues at coordinate 350,563,207 of CP136056.1, forward strand.
CTCGAAAAACTTGGTGGTGCTGCAGAAACGAGACATCACCCCACTTATATTGGCTCTACAACCAGTGACACAAAACGTAGGACTGACTCTAGCAGATGTACCCATACTTCACTGGCCACACCACTAGCCCCACCACACATGACCTACACTCCAACAAAAGGTATGCCGATTTCAGTTGCCATAGCACCAGCCGTACCACAAAAAATCCCAATCCAGCAAAAAGTACAGCAAGTCCACCGGCCGAAGACCTATCCCAACTGCAGAGACGACCAATTCTTGCAGATTGGAACCCCATTCCAGTTATTCCTAGTTTAAAAGACAATGTTTTCAATGTTGTTAGGGACTAGCTAGATGCATATATTCCCATCGTGGGAAGATTATAGTGAAGACAAACACCATTTTCACATCTTCTTGTCCCACTTACGTGTAAGTGCTATTATTCATGGTGATTATTTTCATGTTTTCTGCTGATTGTATGCATCAGTGATTTACATTACATTGTTGTAAGTAGGCGAGGGTCAATCTAGATAGTCATGACGAGCAAAGCTTGCTTGCGCTTTTCAAGGAAGCATTGCAGCACTATCGGTGTTACCTGAGAAATCACACTTTGATGGCAAGTCTATAAACAAATTTTCGGTGAAGTCTCCTATGCTAAATTTAGAAGACATTAAATGGAAAAACCTTGTTATGCACTGGTCTCGTTCCTAGGATGAGGTACTGTCTATGATATCACATGACACTTTGAACTTCTACTTTTCTGCATGTGCCTTACGGATCTCTTTTGCAGGAAATCTGCTCGAAGAAGAATTCCGGTTTGAAAAGGATGACAAGATATCGCAAATATGTTGCCCGCTGCTTTGCTCTTGTTAGTACCTGTTGTCCTGTATCACTGTACTTGCATTTATACCTGGTTCATTATGTGACAGCAATATGCATGATAGCTTGCTTATCAATTGTTCGCTCCAAATTATCTGATCTGTATGAATGGTTACATTAGTGTAGAATATATCCAATGCCAATGAAATTTTTTAGCTCTGCATTGTTCTTGTAAGTACATGTTGTCCTTTATCAGTGTACTTATATTGATAGCTAGTTGTTCATGTACCATCACTCTGCAGCTTATTTTCCTTTGCCCTCCATTTTCTAAACATTAGATCTATATTTACTCTTACCATAAGGTTGGATAACACCGATGCTACTGAAGAAGTTTAGCTCTGCACTGCTCTTGGATGTACCTTTTGCCTGTCTCGTTGTACTTACATTTATAGCTACTTGGTTATGTAGCATCACTTTTCATCTTATCTTAAATATTATCCATTTTTTCTTATATTATCACATCTATATTTACTCTTAACAAAATGTAGAATAAAGGCAATGCTTATGTAGAAGATTCTGTGGTAAATTTCTTGAATTGCCCCCCCCCATCAACATGGACAAGGGCTTTATAGAGCCTGTCTTCACCACTAATGTAAGTTTGTCCTTCTCAAGCCTTCAAACTTTGTTGTGTATATTTGGTTAGGCATGACTGCAACAGCTGTTTATTTTTGGTGTTTGCATCAAATTGCATGTTTAAAGTTTATTATGTAGTTCATAAACAAAAGTTTGTCCTTCTCAATTTAAGTTTTCAGTTGTACAACCAAGTTCCTTCTTCATACCATGTAAATTAAACTATACAGAGCAAGTGATCTTCTTTTGCACTGCATGTATGCTTCTATTCTTTATCCGATATCCAGTGGTGAGGTGAACCTACCCACTACTGCACAATGTCACTGCAATGTCTTAACTATGAACAATGTCATATCATTCTACTATTATTTAAACTGTCTCTTTATTTGCCAATCTGAAATGAGCTAAATTGATAGCACACTAACCATTGATACTTATGAGTTCTTGATCTGTAATCCAGTGGTGTCGTGAAGCTGCCAACCCCTTCACAATATCATTTCTTGCCATGTCTTAACCTGAACAATACCATATTGTGTTAATGCTATTTTAAACTATGTCACTTTATTCATCAATAAGAAATGTGATGAATTGTCAGCACTGATACTTATATGTGCAAAACCTGTCATCTGTCTGCTTGTTTCTCTTTCAGAGTGAGGAGGATATAAACGTCAAACAAGCGCAGTCTCATCAGCTTGCTCAGCTGCTTGCGCTGCAGCTCCCGGGCAGGGCTAACCTTTCTTGAACTCTATTGAAGTGTTGTAGGTTTTGTGTATTATTTTGTCAGCGTGTTTATTTGCACTGGTGGCGATCTTTGATGCCTAGTGTATGTAATCTATTGTCTGCTTGTGCTTTATTATCATAGTGGCGAACTTTGATACCCAGTGGATGTAATATGCCATAATTTCTTTATTGTATAGTCTAGGGTTTTTCTTATTCATGGTGTTGCACTTATTTTACTGTATATATATATATATATATATATATATATATATATATATATATATATATATATATCCTGTCTTCACAGTAAACCGGCCAAACCGTAAAATTACGGTACATAATCGGGTCGTCATGCAAATCACTATGTATCATCCGCATCATGGGCCCAGTCATCTTGGTCCGTTAACAGGCCTAAATATAAACTGGCCCACTAGTAGTTTCGGGCCTTTAATAGGCCGAGTAAACTGCCGGACCTATTTTCGCAAGAAAATTCAATGGGATTTTAGTAGGCTGAAAAGTAGGTTGGGCCTGAAACGTGCCAAACAGTTCACGGGCCGACAGCAGGCCGAAATAGACCCCGGCCCATGATTGTGCCAATCACATCACTGGCTGGTAACAAACCAAAATTGTCTCGGTCCTTGTTTGGCCCAACTAGATTATCAGCTATGAGCAGGCCGGGTGCAAAGCGGGCCATAGTTAGGCCCAACTATATGACGGGCATTTATCAGCCGAAATAAATATATGGCCGAAATGTTAAACGGGACTTTAACAGGCCAAAACTAATATCAGGCCGTATTACTAAATGGGCCTTTAGCAAACAGAAATCCTGACCAGGCCTCAAGTTGGCCCAAAAGCACAACGTCCAGTTGACGGGCCGAATCTGATATGGGCCATAATTTAGCCCAAAGCCTCTGAAAGGGCCGGATCTGATCTGGGCCGTAATATGGCCCAGAACCTGGTAGGCTATTAATGGGCCGGATCTCATATGGGCCTTTATTAGGCCCGGAGTGGCAGGTTGTTAATGGACCGGATCAAATATGGGTCGGCATTTGGCCCAAAACATGGCAGCCTGTTAATGGGCCGGCCCACTAGTGTCCTCAAAATCTTGTGGGCCTTTAGCTGGGCTGGCCCATTATGGTCTGCAAAATCTTGTGGGCCTTTAGCTGGGTCGGCCCATTATGGTCCGCAAAATCTTATGGTCCTTTAGCTGGGCCGAACCATTATGGTCCGCAGAATCTTGTGGGCCTTTAGTTGGGTCGGCCCCACTATTGCAGGATGGCCCAAACGCGACACTACGACCAGAGACCCTTCGGCGAACTGTGTGTGATGCCATAATCGCAAACGGGGGTGTAAAAACCGTCAAAAAAGGTGCAAAATGTTTGCGATGATGGATGCATCAAACACGGTTCAGATTTTAGTTGCGCGTGCGATGCAAGGCATAAAGTTCAGTTCAATTAACTATTTGGGATGAGGAGGAACAAAAGAAACGGGCAGCCAGATGAAGGCGTGTGCGATATAGCATACAGTTCACTAGGATGAACTGTGTGTGATTAGGCAACACAATGGAAACGGTTCAACTGAACAAGATGTGTGTGATACGCGGCAAACAGGTCCGTAATCAGAAATGTGTGCGAAGACCAATAATAACACAGACGATTGCTACTAATAAGCCGTGTGATTTGCTCTGTCTACAGTAGAATAACATGTATATATATGTATAACTGAAATAAACATCCAATTACATAAGTGACTATACAGATCATTCCCACACACCTCAATAAACAATTGCGTGCATTCTAAAGTAGGAGAAACGATCATCTAGTCATCTAGTTCTTATGACGCTCCCACCACTGCTATGTGGCTCGATCCCTCGTTTGGGTCAGGAAGAAGACAGTTCCTCATGTCAACGATCCGCCTGTACATCTCGTAGCTTGTGTACGCATCCATGGCCGCGTACTTGACATGTTGTTCATCCAATCTCTTATGCCACACACTGTGCCAGGCGTTCCTGTCCTTATTGCTCTCATTCTTCATCTTCATGTAGTAGGGGTTGATGATGGCCGAGGCGAGGTGTCGGGGGAAATCGGCTTCCTCGAACACCTATGGGGACCGAGCCCCTTACTGGTTCGGCGGGGGGAGGAGGTCGCACGAAGAGCAGATCGAGGCGATGCACACAAGGTGTCGTGGATTTGTCACGGCAGATGTCCTAGTGAAAGGACTTAGTCGTGGAGCCATCGCAACGGGTTAGCTTGAAGGTGTTAAAGTGGACACAAGGACACGATGTTTATACTAGTTCGGCCCCTTCGATGAAGGTAAAAGCCTACGTCTAGTTGTGATGGGATTGATGGGTTTCGAGGGCTAGGGAGCGATAAGCTTCGCCTAAACCTCGAGTTCTTGTTCTCTGTCCCTTAAACCGCCGTCGGGTCGTCCCCTTATATACACGGGTGACGCCCGTCGGTCTGCAAAGTCCCAACCCCCGGTTCATAAACGTGCCCGGGTCGGTCTCTCTATTCTAAACTTACAATGCAAGTTTACCTCAGGCCGGTTTACGCCGTAAACCTTCTAAACCGATTATAGGCTTCGGGCCCTTCTATTTCGCCTTGGGCTTTGACATCTCGGGTCCCTTGACGGAGCTAACCCGGGCCCTATAGGCCGGTTTACCCCAAATAGCAATATCCCCAACATTAGGCCCCAGATTGATTTGAACTGGTTCATGTCAATCCTTAATAAGAATTCCTGTTTTCAAATGCTTTCTAGCGACTGTTAGACCGCTGTTTCTTCGTCTCCTCTTGCTGCGGTAAACCGATATGACGTCAGCGCAAATTTACCGTCTCCTTTTGCTGATCCGCAATAATCAGGGCGACGGCTGGGCTCCCGAAATCACCGGCCCCTGGATTCGCGCGCCTGACACGCGCGCCGCTCCTTATAAATAGGACTTGAAAGCCATCTTCCTTTCCTCCCTTTCGTCCCCTTCTTCGTCTTCCTCGCGACCCAGACCTCGGAGCTCCGCCGCCGCCGTCAGCTACTGCATCAACTCCGGCCGCTGCATCAACCTGATCGGACCAGAGCACCGCGGCGACTTTCCACATCCGTTTGGATCCCGGTAAGGCCCCTGTTCTTCTTGCTTTAGATCTGTTCTAGGGTTCGTCATCCTGCTACTGTTTCTTGTTCATCCCCATAGCAGCTTTTGCGAACAGATGATGATACCTGTATCGTGATTTGTAGTCCCTCTCAGTATTCGCCATAAATCTGTACTCATCTCCTTAGATCTCACTCATTTCCCTGCTTGTCGAACTTATGTTGTTCTGCTGTGAGCCAAACCTCATATTTTTACTTCTTTTTCGCCCTAGCTGTAGATCCATTGCTTTGAAAGAATCCGTACGGGATCTGTTTCTGCTTTCACATTCACAACTATTAGATCTGGTCGGTTTAACTTCTAGCAAAGCGAACAAACCAATCCACACATCCATTAGTCCCCTTGATGAACCGCTGGATGATATCATTGTAGATAACCTTACTCTATATAAGAGCATCTTCGGTTTACATTCACACTTGTTCTCAAACCGGAACACCTTTGTCTTGTAGATTTCCTCATGGCAAAACAGGTGTACGAATGCAACTGGGTTCCCTCTCGCATCACTGAGACCCAACTAAACAACTTAGTTCTGACTGGCGCTTTGAGTAGCAAAAATGCCATCCATTGGAGGGTTCCAGGAGACGAATGTCCTCCTACCCCACAGGAGGGAGAAGTGGTGGTGTTTGCGGATCACCTGGCCCGGGGTTTTAATCCACCCGGTTCAAAATTTTATCGGGACGTCCTGGCTAACTTTAGGTTGCGCCCACAAGATGTTGGTCCAAACTCAGTCACGAATATCTGCCATTTTCAAGTGCTTTGCGAGGTGTACTTCCAGGAGGAACCTACTGTAGATCTGTTCCGGGACTGTTTTCATTTGAACCGACGTACTGAATTCACCGACGGCCCTAATATGGAACTGGGTGGTATGGCGATTCGAAAGAGGAAAGAGGTGACTTATCCTCACGCCAAGTTGCATAGTCATCCGCAAGAATGGAATTACACTTGGTTCTATTGCAAGGATACTTCCCCTGCTGAAGAAAATCCACTGCCCGGCTTCCGTCCAGAGAGACTTAGCAATACACACCCCTTCCCCCCAAGGCTAACTGCCAAAGAGAGGAGTAAGTATGCCCCTCAGCTGTCCAAGCTCAGAGCCTTCATGGCTAACGGTTTAACGGGGGTAGATCTTGCCCGTTGCTGGATTTCATGGAGCATCCTGCCCCTTAGCATCCGCTCCGGTTTAATGTGCCAATACACGGGCCGGGTTGATGATCCTTTGAGGCACTGCAACATTCAGCTGACGGAGGACGAAGTCACTGAAGCTGTGAAAAAGATGCTGAATGAACCGGAATATGTTTGCGCCCGAACCGGCCTGCTTCCATTTTGCGCCACAAACAAACCACCTGCTGTAAGTATCTCCCCTCTGTTTGTTATAGAATTTATGATCTCCTTATACACATATTGCTAACTCCAGTCCTTTCTGAGACAGGGAGATGATCCGTTTTGGAGCAAGAAGTTTCAAGAGCCGACCGAAAAGGTAACCCGACCAAAAACGAGGGTGAAGAAGCCCGCTCAGAAGAAAAGGAACACCGCTTCCTCTACCCCAGATTTAGAGGAGGATGATGTGGGTAATCCGGACCTTGGGGTAGACCTCGATTCAGTTGGCTTACTTTTTATACGTCTTATTGATGATGATATTTGTCAGGAAGACGCTGAAGCGAGCAATGCTGAAGGCCCAGAGGTAACTATTCTTTCTTCTGATGCCGTTCCTTTGCCTTTGAAAAAACCTCGCCAAGCAAACCGGAAAATTAAATTTTCTCATCCTCTTGCTTACTTGGATCCCAAATTTCTTGTGAAGACCCAGCAACATGAAGCTCGACGCACCACCCGGCATAGCGGCCAGGTAGTTACCTCCGCCGGTTTACCGAACAGCCCGGTTCGGAAACGCCGCTCAGAGGTCTCCGATTTATGCGCTAGCTTTCCTCCTAAAGCAGGTTTAACTCGTCAGCCTCTTAATCCATCTGACTCCGATTATCAGGTCACTTCCCATTCATCTTCTGGTGAATCTTCAGCCACTCAACTGCCACCGCTGAAGACAGTTATTGGGTAAGTTGGACCGATCACAACATATCTCTGTATGGGTCTCTTAATCCATCTTATACCGTTTTTTCAATCTTTGGGTTTTTTCCAGGGCTAAACCTAGACCGAGCAAGAAGGCTCGTCTGGATAACCCGGCTGAAGGAACTGCCGCTCCTGAACCGGAGAAAACTCCTGGTGCTGACGCTCTGGGTCGTGAAGATATTCAGAATTATCTATCTCCGCAAGATGACACCTATGCTGAAGAAAGGCCTACCAAACCTGCCAGCCGTACTAATCCGCATGCCAGTCTTATTCGGGTTGAGGAATCCATCCCCCTTCTGGAACTGTTGATAAACCGACAGGGCCACTGCAGAGCAGCGACTCCAAGGATGATGATGTTGTGATTACCGGCATTGGCCGCTCTGAACCGGGGAACACTGCTACTTTGGCCAAGCATACTGCCAAGGACGAAATCTCGGCCATAAAGGGCAAATGGGACGTTGACTCCTCAACGTACGCCGCTTTAAGCGCCCAAGATCTTTATTCTGGGTACCTGAACCGACTGTACACCAGTCGCGATTATGAAGCTGGTATGATCAGGATGATGAAAGAAAAACTTGAGGTAACTCTCTTGTGCTTCCATCTGTTACAACCTAGCTTATCAATTTTATCCGAATCCGAGATGGTAACCCGAATCATGCTGCCTTGACCACTAAGGTCCGGTTTAAAAACCCAGGGATTCAACATAAGCCTTTAACCAGAAACATCATTAAATAACCATTAGCCCCCAAGTGCCAAGTTTTAATACTTGTATTAATCCTGGGACTTTTTGTAGTGGAAAACATGTGTTAAAATCAAGTATGCATTAGCCCCCAAGTATCGAGCACATAACTTGCTTGTGTGGTTGATACTTCCAAACCGTGCACTATTTTCTGAACACTGCTGATGACCTGCTACAGGGGGATTTGAAGACCAAAGAGAAACAAGTCTCGGACCTTCAGGAAACTTTAAAAACCCAGCAGGCTGAAACTGAAAAAGCGAAGGAGGAATTGACCAATGCCTTAACCATTATGGAACAGCTGAAAGAAAACCGCAAAAAGGAGCAAGCTATTTGGGCTACTGAAAAAGCTCTTTTGACGAAGAGGGCTGAAAATGCTGAAGCTGCTCTCAAACCGGTGGTCGATGAATTATCCACCGTGAAGCGACAAATACACTCCATGACCTCTGCCGTCTTTGGTAAATTTCTTTCGATGCCCTTCTTCCAATATGTACCTTGTCTGCTATATCCTATGTCTGGTTTGTAATCCATCTTGAAACACTGCAGGCTCACGTATTGGACACTTGGGTTCTGACGTGCGGATGAAACTCAAAGCTGCCTATACTCTGATTGAACAGTTGTACACCGGAGCACAGAGAGCTATCACCACTGCGTCGCACAACCACCCTGCACCGTCTCTGATTCAAGACACGTTAAAGAGGCTATCCATGCTTCCAGCCCGGATTGAAGAGTTGAAAAGATCAGCTGCTCGAACTGGAGCCATCACTGCCTTGATCCGGGCCAAAGCGTGGGTACCAGATTTCGATCCTGTCGAAGCGGCCCAAGGATACCCCAGCTTGAAAGAAGATGGTTCAAACTTTGGTGAAGATGATTTGAGGGCGATAAACCGGGCGGTGCGCCCCCTAGCTTGTCAATTGGCTGAAGAAGCAGATCTGACCCATTACCAAGCCCAATATGATAACCAGAACAGGCGAGTAGCTGCCCCGGTCCCTGAAGCGGAAAACCTTATTCCTCCAATCCGTAAGCATACCTACGCCCCTGACATTGAACCGTCTTTGCTGATTCACGAAGAAGCTGTCTTTCAAGCGCTAATGGGAATCGACTGGACCACTGCTGATTTCCAGCCAATGGGTAGCCAAGAGGATGCGGCACAAGATGATCCATAGCCTTCGAACCGAGGCGGCGAACAGGCGTAATCAACGCTCCGGTTCACCTTAATTGGTGACGTTTAATCCGTCAAAGAACAATATATTCAGGCACTACGCTGCCTTGTAATAAGATAGTTTAATACCTCTGCGTTTAAATGCGCCTTTGCGCACGGGTACTGATGCCCTTTCCAATGACTTTTTCCAACTTACGTTTCCTGTCTTTACTGAGTACACAAGATGATCTTTCGACCATATGAACCGTGCTGCGCCTTTGCCAAACCGGGCAACTTGCCTCTGGGTTAAGAAAAAACGGACCAGGCTGTGTCAGCTGAATCGGTTTAAAAGTATTTGACATTCCGAAGAACAAAAAACACCACAATAAAGGCAGAAAACAAAAACCAAATACGAGAGGACAACGCGATAGTAAAACGCATGCGAATAGTGGTTGCTATGAACCGTTCAGAAGGCCTGACCGTCGTCAAGACCAAAGAAACCAAGCCCCCAAGAGGTGTAGCTACGGTTCAGGTTGACTAGGTTTCCTAACTGAATCGTGGCAAATATGCCGGCCAAATGGCATTGCATTGGTTCGGATTCGACCAAGCCCCCAAGTGACTCAGTGGCCAAGGGCCGATCAAGTGGCATTGCATTGGTTCGGACACGACCAAGCCCCCAAATGATTCATTGGCTAAAAAGCCGACCAGAAGGCATTACCATCATCAAGACATGCCCGAGCTCCCATAAGGTGTAACTACGGTTCAAGTTGATTAGGTCCCCAACTGATTCAGTGGCAAAGGTGCCAGCGAGAAGGCATTACCGTCGTCAAGACATGACCAAGCTCCCCGGAGGTGTAGCCACGGTTCAGGCCGACTAGGTCCCCAACTGACTTTATAAGGATAGCTATGTTCTCTTTGGTTCGAATACGACCTATGTTTGAACAGGAAGCCCCATGTTTGAACCGTGCATCATGTCAGCAGGTCCTCTTCAGTAACCTTTAATCTTTTCGCAAGAGGTAAATTTTTCTTGAACCGGGATCTTGAACCGGATACTAAGAGCTTCAAAGCTTTGTGGGAGACATCCTCCCTTGAACCGGCCTTTAAACCGGAATATTCACTTTGACCTTCTGTGAAGCGACCTCAAGAGGTAAACACGCATGATGTGAAGAACAGCAGAGACCCCGCTTTACTCGAGGCTCCGGTTTATTGTATTAATCATAATATATACATGGTCATGATATGTACATAAACAGAGCCCAAGGCTCATGTATAATAAGGTCGAAGATGAGCTATGTTCCACGGCCTGCTGACCTCCTCCTCTGATGTGCGTGAATCCTTGCGCTCTCGAATATCAATCAGGTAGTATGACCCATTATTTAGATTCTTGCTGACCACAAAAGGTCCCTCCCAAGGCGGGGATAATTTATGCTGTTCAGACTGATCCTGGATGAGCCGGAGCACCAAATCCCCCTCCTGAAAGGTTCTGGTCCTAACCCGACGGCTGTGGTAACGGCGAAGATCTTGCTGGTAAATCGCTGAACGGGCAGCTGCCAAGTCACGCTCCTCATCCAACAAGTCAAGAGCGTTCTGCCGTGCCTGCTCGTTGTCCGCTTCCACATATGCTGCCACACGAGGTGAGTCATGTCGTATATCACTTGGGAGAACCGCCTCTGCTCCATAGACCATAAAAAACGGCGTAAACCCTGTGGATCTGTTAGGCGTGGTGTTGATGCTCCATAATACAGACGGTAGCTCCTCCACCCAACAACCCGGCGTCCTTTGCAAAGGGACCAGAAGCCGGGGTTTGATACCTCTCAAGATCTCTTGATTCGCTCGTTCTGCCTGACCATTAGATTGTGGGTGCGCTACCGAAGAAACATCAAGCCGTATATGCTCCCGTGCACAGAACTCTTTCATGGCCCCCTTGGATAGATTGGTACCATTATCTGTGATGATGCTGTGTGGAAAGCCAAACCGGAAGATCACCTTCTTTATAAACCGAACCGCCGTGGCAGCATCACATTTACTGACAGGTTCTACCTCCACCCACTTTGTAAATTTGTCAACCGCCACCAGTAGGTGGGTCTTCTTATCTTTGGAACGCTTAAAAGGCCCAACCATATCGAGCCCCCAAGTCGCAAACGGCCAAGTGATTGGAATCATCCTCAATTCCTGAGCCGGTATGTGTGCTCGTCAGGAAAATTTCTGGCAACCATCACATAACCTGACCAGGTCTTCCGCATCAGCATGAGCAGTTAACCAGTAGAAACCGTGGCGGAACGCTTTAGCCACCAATGATTTTGAACCGGCGTGGTGGCCGCAATCCCCTTCATGTATTTCTCGTAATATCTCGCACCCCTCCTCAGGGGATACGCACCGTTGCAGCGCTCCTGACACGCTGCGATGATGTAGCTCTCCTTTGAAAATGGTCATAGACTTGGACCGCCGTACTATCTGTCGAGCCAAGCTTTCGTCTTCTGGCAACTCACCCCGGTTCATATATGCTAGATAAGGGAGCGTCCAATCCGGGGTGACGTGAAGAGCCGCCACTAGTTGAGCCTCCGGATCAGGAATAGCCAACTCCAGCTCACCGGGTAGCTGTACCGATGGGTGATACAATACATCCAAGAAAACATTGGGTGGGACCGGTTTACGCTGAGAGCCCAAGCGGCTTAAAGCGTCCGCTGCCTCATTCTTTCTGCGGTCCACATGGTCCACTTGATAGCCTTTGAAATGCCCGGCTACCATATCTACTTCACGTCGGTATGCAGCCACGAGCGGGTCCTTAGAATCCCAGGTGCCAGATACCTGCTGAGCCACCAGATCCGAATCACCAAAGCACCTAACTCTGCTCAGATTCATCTCTTTAGCCATCCGAAGACCATGAAGCAAAGCTTCATACTCAGCCACATTATTTGTACAGGGGAACATTAAACGGAGGACATAACAAAACTTATCTCCTCGTGGGGAAGTTAAAACGACTCCAGCCCCCGAGCCTTCCAATTGTCTGGACCCGTCAAAATGAATAGTCCAATAGGTGTTATCTGGCTTCTCCTCAGGCGCTTGTAACTCTGTCCAATCGTTTATGAAGTCGACAAGTGCTTGTGACTTTATAGCCGTCCGGGGCACGTATCTTAAACCGTGCGGCCCGAGCTCGATAGCCCACTTAGCAATCCGGCCGGTCGCCTCCCGGTTCTGTATGATGTCACCCAAAGGAGCAGAACTGACCATCGTGATGGGGTGTCCTTGAAAATATTGCCTCAGCTTCCGGCTTGCCATAAAAACACCATATACCAGCTTCTGCCAATGCGGATACCTTTGTTTGGATTCGATAAGTACTTCACTGATATAGTAAACCGGTCGCTGAACCGGATGTTCCTTTCCAGCCTCCTTTCGTTCTACCACCATCGCCACACTAACTGCTCTGGCATTCGCAGCAACATATAACAGGAGCGGCTCTTTATCTACAGGGGCTGCCAAAACTGGCGGATTGACTAGCTGCCGCTTCAAGTCCTCAAACGCTTTATCTGCCTCCGCACTCCAGACAAATTGATCCGTCTTCTTGAGCATTTGATACAAGGGGATCGCCTTTTCACCGAGGCGACTGATAAACCGGCTTAACGCCGCAATCCGTCCGGCCATGCGCTGAACATCATTGACGCATTTCGGTTTGGCCAGGGAGGTGATGGCTGTGATCTTTTCCGGATTAGCCTCAATCCCTCTATGGGATACTAAAAACCCCAACAACTTGCCTGCAGGCACACCAAAAACACATTTAGCCGGGTTGAGCATCATTTGGTACACTCTCAAGTTATCGAAAGTCTCCTTCAAATCGTCAACCAGGGTCTCCTTCTTTCGTGACTTGACCACAATATCATCCACATAAGCATGCACATTACGACCAATCTGCTTGTGGAGGCAATTTTGCACACACCGTTGATAAGTAGCCTGCGCACTCTTAAGCCCGAAGGGCATAGACACATAGCAGAAGGCTCCAAAGGGAGTAATGAATGCCGTCTTCTCCTGGTCCTTAACTGCCATCTTGATCTGATGATAACCCGAATAGGCATCCAAAAAACTCAAACGCTCGCAACCTGCTGTCGCATCAATGATTTGATCAATCCGGGGGAGAGCAAAAGGATCCGCTGGACAAGCTTTATTCAAGTCTGTGTAATCCACACACATGCGCCAGGTGCCGTTTTTCTTAAGAACCAGCACCGGATTAGCAAGCCACTCGGGATGAAAAACCTCAATAATAAACCCAGCTGCCAGGAGCCTGGCCACTTCCTCACCAATCGCTTTACGTCTTTCTTCGTTAAACCGCTGTAAGAACTGCTCTACCGGTTTATACTTAGGATCCACATTAAGGGTGTGCTCAGCGAGTTGCCTCGGTACACCAGGCATGTCAGACGGCTTCCATGCAAAGATGTCCCGATTCTCACGGATGAACTCGATGAGCGCGCTTTCCTATTTTGGATCCAAGTTTGCACTGATGCTGAACTGCTTGGATGAATCGCCAGGCACGAAGTCAACAAGCTTAGTTTCGGCCGCTGATTTGAACTTCAAGGCCGGATCGTGGTCCGTGGTTGGCTTTTTTAATGAAGTCATGTCCTCCGGATCAACACTGTCTTTGTACTGCCTTAGTTCCTCCGTAGCACAAACCGATTCTGCATAAGTCGCATCTCCTTCCTCGCATTCCAAAGCGATTCGACGGCTGCCATGAACCGTTATAGTGCCCTTGTAACCCGGCATCTTAAGTTGCAGATACACGTAGCAGGGCCGTGCCATAAATTTTGCATAGGCTGGCCGTCCGAACAAAGCGTGGTATGGACTTTGGATTTTAACCACTTCGAACGTCAGCGTCTCTGATCTGGAATCGTGACTATCGCCAAAGACCACTTCAAGGGCTATCTTACCAACTGGATATGCAGACTTGCCAGGCACCACCCCGTGGAACACGGTATTGGTCGGTTTGAGATCCTTATCTACCAGTCCCATGCGGCGGAAGGTCTCATAATACAAGATATTAATGCTGCTCCCTCCGTCCATGAGCACCTTGGTGAGCTTATAACCTCCCACCTGAGGCGCCACCACCAATGCTAACTGACCCGGATTATAAACCCTGGGAGGGTGATCTTCTCGGCTCCATATGATAGGCTGTTCCGACCAGCGCAGATAGTGAGGCGTGGCCGGTTCGATAGCACTGACTGCCCGCCTCTGAAGCTTTCTATCCCGTTTATCCAAGCTTGTAGTAAAGACATGATACTGTCCTCCACTCAACTGTTTCGGGTTGCTCTGATAACCTGATTGCTGCTGTCCGTAACCACTTTGATTACTTTGATTATTTCGGCTGTCCTGTCCGCCCGGATTACCCTGGAACCCTGGACCGGGATTTCCGCCACCGTATCCTGATCCGGAACCTGAACCGCCGCCGGAGCTGTGATCATATTGGAAAGTGTTTGAGCTTTTGAATTCCTTCATGATATAACAATCCTTCCAAAGATGGGTTGCTGGTTCCTCTTTTGTTCCGTGCTTCGAACAGGGCTGGTTTAAGAAAAAGTTCAAACGCTCCGGATTAGGACCGGGATTTGCGCGGAAACTTGGCTGTTTCCCCTTACACCGCTGGCCTTTATTCTGTGCACTTGTGTTGGCCACAAAGTCCATGCTCCCGTCCGGTTTACGCTTACCTCCGCCTCCATTACCTGTCGGTCGATGTTGCTGGCCTTTGGTGTTGCTATTCTTCTTTCCCTTCCCTGCTTTGTCATCACCCGAGTCAGGATCCTTGGTACTGTCAGAATCCGCATACTTCACTAAAGCGGTCATGAGCGTTCCTATGTCTGTACAATCACGCTTCATCCGGCCCAGCTTTAGCTTCAAAGGGCCAAACCGACAGTTGCTTTCCAACAGCACCACGGCGGTGTCTGCGTTGATGCGATCTGACGAGTGCAAAACTTCTGACTGTTTGCACGTGTCCTTGAAATTCTTGATAAACCGGGCGCGCAATTGGGCCCACGAACTAATTGAATTAGGCGGTAAGCTCTTTAGCCAAGTCCGGGCCGTTCCTTCTAACATCATAGTAAAATACTTGGCACAAGCCGTGTCATCCACATCCAGCATCTCCATAGCCATTTCATAGCTCTCCACCCATGTCTCCGGAGGCTGATCTGCCGTGTAGTTTGGTACCTTGCGGGGGCCTTTGAAGTCTTTGGGCAGGCGTACGTTGCGCAAAGCGGGAACAAGGCATGGTACTCCCAAAGAACTGGAGACCACCCCCGGTTCAACCGTAGCCGCTGGGAAGATAGGTGTAAGCTGACGAGCCTGATGCTGCGCTGCTAATCCGGCCTCCCGCGCACGGGTGCGATCCACATTCTCCTGAGCATTGTCGACGCCCGCCGAGTTGTTGCCGCGGAGCGCTTCACGCCTGGCATTGCTTGAAACCGCCGGCTCCTCCATGCGCCTACTATGGCTCCCGCTGGGGCGAGGGGTGGAGTGAATCCGATCACGGCTTTGTGAATATGCTTCTTGTTGGGCCAACGCGGTCCTAAGGAGCTCCTTGACCCGGCGTGTCTCTACGTCCTGCGGTGAATCGCCTTCGATCGGAATGGCTTCCAGCCGAGCTGCCGCCGCGACGAGGTTATCCATCGGGTTGGAATAATGACCTGACGGTGTTGGCACGGCCTGTGGTGTACCAGTGTTGTGACGAGGCAGGTTTATTATCCGGTGCTGAACCGGGGCGCCAACTGTCGCCTCCGCACGGTTTACCCCCGGGGTGTTGAAGAGATTTCGGGCGTCGAGGGCTGCGGGCAATCGAGATCGGGATTTCCTCTTCAGGACTTCCTGAGACGCATTCTGGTCCATCATGAGCCTGTAAGCCTGTGCATCCAAAGCGGCGCGCTCCGCCGTCATTCTGATCTCTTCTGCTGCCAGCTCCGCTTTAGCTTGAGTGATCTGCTCTCTCACTTTGGCAATCTCAGCATTGTGAACCTCCTGATCCACCGGGTTGACTTCCGCCATGAGCGCTGCCAGTGCATCGAACAGGTCTGACAAAACTTGGGCTGGTGAACCTGTAGGGCCTCCTGCCCGCGCAGCCGTTGCCGCTGCCGATCCGGAGATCGCTGCTGCTACAGTTGATGATCGTGGCACCGCCTGTGTTCCAGCCATGAAGATCCCAACCCGATAGGGCAGATCAGAGGGGTCCGGAATACTGTTGCCATCGAAGCCGCCCCCAATCCGATCATCTTGCAGCTGGTAAAGAGATTCGGTTTCCCCGGTCGACGTTTCATCGCCGGAGTAGATGGCGGTTTCGTCACCGGATTCAGATCCTTCCTCGTAGCTTCCTCCGTGGATGACTCCCACGAAGGCGTGCTTCCTGGTCGGTTTAGCCAGGGTCGATCTCGTGCACTGAGCTGTCTCGACGAGGTCGGCGCAGACGCCTAACTCGGGGCCTGGTTCTCCGATCTTGCCGATGAAAACATGGATGCCGCCAAAGGGGACCCGGTACCCGTACTCGATCGAGCCGGCGTCGGGGCCCCAGCCCGTGCTGTCGATGTAGAGTTTTCCGCGGCGGCTCTTGGTCATCCGACCCACAGCGTAACCCTCGAGTCCTTCAAAGCGGCCCTCCAAAAACTTGAAACCATCTCGCGATAGCCCCACGGTGGGCGCCAACTGTCGTGGATTTGTCACGGCAGATGTCCTAGTGAAAGGACTTAGTCGTGGAGCCATCGCAACTGGTTAGCTTGAAGGGGTTAAAGTGGACACAAGGACATGATGTTTATACTAGTTCGGCCCCTTCGATGAAGGTAAAAGCCTACGTCTAGTTGTGATGGGATTGATGGGTTTCGAGGGCTAGGGAGCGATAAGCTTCGCCTAAACCTTGAGTTCTTGTTCTCTGTCCCTTAAACTGCCGTTGGGTCGTCCCCTTATATACACGGGTGACGCCCGTCGGTCTGCAAAGTCCCAACCCCCGGTTCATAAACGTGCCCGGGTCGGTCTCTCTATTCTAAACTTACAATGCAAGTTTACCTCAGGCCGGTTTACGCCGTAAACCTTCTAAACCGATTATAGGCTTCGGGCCCTTCTATTTCGCCTTGGGCTTTGACATCTCGGGTCCCTTGACGGAGCTAACCCGGGCCCTATAGGCCGGTTTACCCCAAATAGCAATATCCCCAACACAAGGGGTTTACCCAGCTTCGGGCCGCACGGATGCGTAAAACCCTACTGCTGCTTTGTGGTTTTTATTGTGTTCTTGCTCGGAGGCGCGTGGTGCTACAGTACACACGAGCCGCTGGCGAGACCGAGCGTGAAAATGGGTGTCCTCCCCCCTCTACGTGCGCAAGGGGCCTCCTTTTATATGCTCAAGGGGTTACCCACAGGTGGTAGCGCAGGTGGGGGCAAAAATGGTAGAATGCTGTAGTGGGTACAGCTGCCTGCACAGTGGCTATACAGTGCTATCATACCTAACTCTGACGGCGGGGGACAACGGCATTAAATGCCCGTCCGCATCGCCCAGACGATGCAGGAACAGGACCATCAGGAGCGCCACCGTTTGCCACGATGGCTACTCTGTCAGCTTCGCTTCGCCACCGCATGCCCCTGGCTACACAGCCTCCTGCCACGTGCGCCTGGAATGCCCCCAGAGTGACACGTTGGTGGGTGAGCTGGAGCGTAGGCACGGGGTGGTCACTTATCGCGGCAAGCGCCTTGCCGCGGTGGATGTCTTGTCGCGCCCGGGAGCTTGTCGCTCACCGGGCCTTGCCGGAGCGCGGGACGCGCTGAGGCAAGGTCCTTGTCGTGCCGAGGTTGGCCTTCCCGGCAAGCTCCTCTTGCCGGGGTCTTGTGTTTCGAGCGGCAGTCCCGGCAAGCTCCTCTTGCCGGGGCCTCGCTCCCTTCGGATGGCCTTCCCGGCAAGCTCCTCTCGCCGGGGCCTTGGCTCAAATACTTTGTTCTTGAATGCCCCGGAAGGGGACCATGGAGGGTCTTGGCGATCACCTGGCAGGCCTTGCCGCGGGGTGCTACGACTGCCCGTGCACAAGTTCGGGGTACTAAGGTACCCCTACTTTAGTACACCGACAGGAGCCCCCGGGCCTGGGCCATACACGGTGCCGAGCGCTGTTGGGCCAGGCCCAAAACAGTGCACGGGCACGCGCGGCCTGGGTCACGCTGCATCTTTTTCTCCGCACCCGTCACGCCTTCCCCAAATGGCACGCGTGGAACGCGGCGTCGTGGGGGAGGGGCGTGCGTGACGTGGGTGGCGTGCGCGGGGCTAAGCCCCGCGGGCGTGCGTCACGTCGCAGGTGATTTGTTTATTCGGAAAGGCGAATCGCCCCCCTCCTCCCCTTATAAGCAGGGGAGACAGGGGCAATCCGCCCACCCGCCAGTTGCGATTCCACGAAAACCTCCGCCACTTCCCAAGAGAAGCAGCGCTCCGCCCCCCTTCCGCCGCCACCAGTGCTACCGACGCCGTCGACCTCCCTCCCTCTTTCCGCCATGGCCTCGAAGGGCGACAAGGGGAAAGGGAAGGCCGTGAAGTCGGCCGAGGCGCAGCGGCTTGAGGCGCAGCGAAAGGAGCAGGCGGTCTTCCCTCCTGAGCTCGACGCATTGGTCTTGAGGGAGGAATACTACCTCTTCTGGTCAGCGAGGACGCGAGCGCATCCGTGCATGAGGGTTCTTCCCGCCGCCGCCCAGAAGGAGTATCCGACCGGGTATCCCTTCTTCACTGTGTTCTTCTATTGCGGGCTTTGCCCGCCCTTCTCTGAATTCTTCTGCGACATTATGAACACCTATGGCTTCCATCTTCTTGATTTCACCCCCAACGCCGTTCTGACAATGGCGGTTTTCGCACACTTCTGCGAGAACTTTGTCGGAGTCCACCCCAACGTAGCCCTCTTCCGCCACTTCTTTCCTCCTCGAGTGGAGAAAGGAGAACCTTTGTCCGGCGGGGTCGCCTGGATCTCCAAGACAGGCAGGAAGGAGGCTTATCTGGAGGGGGAGCTCCGCAGCAGATGGGAGGAATGGAGAGCAGACTGGTGCCTGATCGTCGAGGAGAACCCGCAGCCATTCACCGCCGTGCGCCAAACTCCTGTGGTGCGCGGCAGGGATTGGGGCGCCGTGGCTCCGGATGACGACAAGCTGAGGATTGCCGTCACCCGGATCCTGCGGCTCAGGCGCGCCGGGCTCACAGTTGGCGCCGTAGGCGCAGATTTCCTCCGCCGCCGCATCGCTCCCCTGCAGGAGAAGGGGCGACCCGCCTGGGAGTTCCAGAACGCGGCGGACATCATGAGGCTGCGCCCTGGCCTCAACTTCAATTTCACCGTCTTGGAGCTTGACGGGACGCTCAGGGAGCTTTTCAAGCACGACCCCGACCACCCCGCATGGTTCAGGTTGCCGCGAGGCGTCGTCCCGTTGTGCAACAATTCGTCGCTCAGCCGCATCCTTGCAATGATGCCGCTGTGCGAATCGCACGGGATCGACTCCACTTGGCAGGGGCCCGCCGACGATGTCGTGCGGGCGTTCTTCGATGACTTGGTGGAGGTGCGAGTCGACGCCGACGAGAAGAAGGGCCTCACCCGAGACACCACCGACGCGGAGTTGGCGTACATCGCCTCCAGGATGGAGGAGGCCGCGGCAGCCGCGGCCGCGGGCGAGTTTGGCTTCACATTGGCGGAGGCGGACGCAGCGGAGGCGGAAAGCCTTGCCGATCGCGCGGAGTTTGCCGGCGAGGAAGAGCTTGCCGAGCATGGCGTCGAGGGCGAGCCCGCCCAGGATACGAGCGGCTTGCCGGAGGTCGGCGCCTCCTCCTCCCGTCCCCCGGGCAGCTCGTCGCAAGCAGAGCCCCCTGCCCAGCCACGGAGGCGTCTCCGCAAGGCGGGGGAGGTGGTGCGGCAGACGAGCCAACAACCGCAGCGCGGCGTGACACGCTCCTCTGAGGCAGCAGGAGCGGGGTCTTGGCGGGTCGCGGCTTCTGCTCCTGCCGCTTCTCGTGCCGCGGCGGCAGCTGGAGCGGAGTCGTCTACTGCTCCCGCCAAGCGGCCACGGGAGCCTACTCCCCCGCCTCCTCGCGCCAGGAGCAAGCCGGTCTTCGACTTCTCTGCACTCAGCTCCGACGAGGAAGAGGGAGAGGAGTAAGATCCCCGCCGTTCTTGTGTTTCTTCAATTCTTGTAGTTGTGCCTCGCATCTCATTTGCTTTCCTCCGAATTTGGTCCTTTTCAGGACTCTGGCTTAGAGGATGGCAAAGAGAGCCAAGGTCCCGGTGTTCATCCTCAACGACGAGCCCTCCGTGGCGGCAGGGGGTGCGCCAGAGACGACCTTGCCGGACCCGCCAACTAATCCTCAGAGCAGCCCCCAGCGCAGCCCCCAGCGTAAGCATATGGCTTGCTTCCTGCCGTTGGGCGCGCCCAGGTACCCTTTGCTTTTCCTGACATCTGGCTGACGATTTGTGTAGGAGCAGAGCAGCCCCACCAGGAGCGTCTGGAGACCGTCCCCGATGAGCCACCCGCTACAACTACACCGTCGAGGGGGAGTTCCCCGGCAAGGAAGGAGCCCTCGGCGAGGGAGACGTCCCCGGCAAGGGAGCAGTCTCCGGCGAGGGAGCAGTCCCCGGCAAGAGAGCGGTCCCTGGCAAGAGAGCAGTCCCCGGCAAGAGACGACGCCGGCGGCCCCTTGGCGACGGAGACCTCGACTGCAGACCCTGGCCCAGGTAACCTTCTTGCCTCGAAACTCCCCTGTGGTTCTTCTTCTTTGGATAGTTGCTTGACTTCTCCTCCTCCTTCGGCCTTCAGACCCGCCCGCCATAGACCCGATGGAGACCGAGGTCGTCGTCGAGGAGGACGCGCGCGGCCATACCGACGTCGTGGCTGCCACAGGAGAGGCAGATGGTGCTGAAGATCCGGTCGGCGAAGAGGCCGCCGAGGCCGCCACGGCAGCCGCGGGTGAGGGGGCCGGCGATTGTACTGACGGCCCTGAGGCTGCAGGAGCGCCAGGCGCTGCGCCGACCGGCGATCCCGCCTCCGCAGCGGCGTCGGGCCCCAAGGAGCCCCAGCCAGGCGCCTACCTGAAGGACGGCGACGATATCTTCATCAAGCTCCCCTGGGAATCGACTTCCAGGGCGCCGGTCGAGGGGGAGGCCTTGGATGGAGAGGTGCTCGCCTCCGCCGGGCTGACGCTGGTCGATGCGCCAAGCAGCGGCGGCGGCGAGCCTGAGGAGGAGCGGCTGCTCCGGAAGCTGGTGTCGCTCTACCGCGCCCGACAAGCCCAGGTGGAACGCCGGGAAGCGCTTGTCGCGAAGGCGGGAGCGGACATGGAGAAGCGCGCCGGGGAGCTCCGGGAGATCAACCAGGAGGCCCTTCGATCCTTGGCGGAGGAGCGAAAGCAGCTCGACGAGGCGCGGACGGCCTTCATCCTCGAGAAGGCAGAAGCCGAAGAGCAGCAAAGGCTCGCCGCCGCGGGGCTGGCCGCGCGGGAGGGCGAGCTGGTGCAGCAGAAAGCCAGCCTCGCCAGCCACGAGGAGGAGGTCACCGCGCGCGAGCTAGCGCTTGGCGGAGCCCTCAAGGAAGCGCAAGACGCCGCCGCGGCCGCCGAGGTCGCCAAGGAGGCACTGGAGGCGAAGATGGCGCAGCTCGACACTGATCTCAAGGCGAGCGGTGAGGAGCTCGCCGCGCTCAAACAGGAGCGCGAGAAGGGTGCCCACACCCTTGGCGAGCTGCAGGGCCGCCTCACCGAGAAGATCAAGGAGCTCGACGCCGCCAAGGACTCCAACGCCGATCTCGAGGTGAAGCTGGGCACCTTGGCCAAGGCGCTGGAGAGCGCCAAGGAGCGGGAGACGACCTTGCGGAAGGAGGTCGCGGACAACGAGGCGCTGCTTAAAAGCGCCGCCGTTACCCAGAACAACCTCAGGGCGACAGTGGAGCAGTGGACTGAGGGCCTTGTGGACATCGCCGCCGCCATCGACAAGGTGCTGACGCTGCTGGGGATGGAGGGCCACGAGTACCCCTCTGGCGAGAACATCCAACCCAGCGCCAAGCTCACTTCGTTCTTCAAGGGCGTGGTGGCGGCCCTCAAGCATCTCCGGAATGCGATCCTAGAGCAGCTGGCCGGCGAGACGCGCGAAGCTGTCGCCGGGGCCCTCGAGAAGGTGTTGGTGAAGGTCGCCTTCCGCAACCCCGGCATCAGGCTCACCAACGTCCTCAATGCCGGCAGACGCTGACCTCGGGGAAATCAGGGCCCTCGTCGCGCCCATAGTGGAGAAGGTGGCCGGGATCAAGAGGATCGAGGGCGAACGTGTGGATTAGGCCGCCTCCCCTTTCTCTTTCTTGTCGCTGCTGGCCAAGTTATGAAAGTGATTCATTAGGGGCCGCGACAAACTATTTTGTAATATAACTTCATCTTAGGTAGTGACTGCACTGTTATTTCCTCTACTTGACTCCGTGCTCTGTATGCTTTTGCCCTACGCTTCTGGGGACTTGTCGGCGTAGGCCTCCGCCTTACCGTGGGCTCTGAGTGCAGGACATCAGCAGCCCGCCAGCGGCGCCACTACCGGCAAGAAACCTTGCCGCGGCTAGCTGCAGCTCACTTAAATTGTTGAGCAGGCTCAAAGCAAAGTAAGTGTTGCGACTGCAGTCGCAGCACACTTAAGCTGCTGCGCGAGCTCGAAACAAAGTAAGGATGCCACTCTGGTTGTAGCACACTTAAGTCGTTGAGCGGACTCGAAATGAAGTAAGGGCGCAACTAGCCACGAGCCGGTCCCTCCGCGCACAGGTTTCCCATACAAAGCACGGTCGTTCGAGGAAGATAACCTTAAAATTTTAAAAACTCGATTGCTCAAGCTTAAGCAACTTAGCTTTTCTGCGGCTTGCTGCCCGGCAAGGTCGCTTTCCGGCAAGGCGAAACATGGGGCTCGCCGTCGCTTACCGGGGGCCAGTGCTGCATAGAGTGTCAGATAATGCATGCAAAGAATGAAGAGCATGAGATCGACAAGGTGCGTGGAGCACATGAACCCGATCTGCGCACAGGGTCTGCGCCTGGCTTTGTACAAAGGATCGCATGCAACAGCGGCAAGACTTTGTACAGAAGGGTGGTTGCCGGACGGGGTCCGACAACCGCGCCTTACGGGCGAAACTTACGAAGATGCCCAACGTTCCAGGAGTTGCTCACCGGAGTGGTATCTTCGGTCTCAAGGCGGACAGCGCCAGGCCTAGCGACTCGTTTCACCCGGCAAGGGCCTTCCCACTTCCTCGGAACTTCTGGCACTAGCTTTGCGGCTATAAAAGCGGCGGAAAGCTTGCTGGTAGCGAGCAGCTCGCACAGCGGCCTGAAGACGGTCCTCCTCGAGGAGCAGCGCGTCATCTCGACGCAGAAGCTCTCGCTCGAGCTCAGCGTGAGCGAACACTCGAGGTGGCCCGTACGCGAGATCCGTGGGGCTAACCGCCTCCGCTCCACGGAACAGAGCGAAAGGTTGCCTGGTCATACCAGGGCTTACCTGCGCCGAGGTGGGTCGGCGTAGGTTTGGACGCCGTAGCATCGCGAGCTCGGTGCATGTTTGGACGCCGTGGCGCCATGAGCTGGCTCGACGACGCCCGTCCCGCCGCCCCCGCCACCCGTTTGCTCCAAGGGCGGCGGGTTCGACACGGACGGACCAGCCACCTTCGGAGCTTTCTTCTTCGGTGGCATGTCGATGGAGATGATGGAAATCTAGCCTGTGCGGACGCCGGATCAGGTTCACACAACCTCGACGCCCCTACCTGGCGCGCCAAAGATGTCGGGGGAAATCGGCTTCCTCGAACACCTATGGGGACCGAGCCCCTTACTGGTTCGGTGGGGGGCGGAGGTCGCACGAAGAGCAGATCGAGGCGATGCACACAAGGGGTTTACCCAGCTTCGGGCCGCACGGATGCGTAAAACCCTACTGCTGCTTTGTGGTTTGTATTGTGTTCTTGCTCGGAGGCGCGTGGTGCTACAGTACACACGAGCCGCTGGCGAGACCGAGCGTGAAAATGGGTGTCCTCGCCCCTCTACGTGCGCAAGGGGCCTCCTTTTATATGCTCAAGGGGTTACCCACAGGTGGTAGCGCAGGTGGGGGCAAAAATGGTAGAATGCTGTAGTGGGTACAGCTGCCTGCACAGTGGCTGTACAGTGCTATCATACCTAACTCTGACGGCGGGGGACAAGGGCATTAAATGCCCGTCCGCGTCGCCCAGACGGTGTAGGAACAGGACCATCAGGAGCGCCACCGTTTGCCATGATGGCTACTCTGTCAGCTTCGCTTCGCCACCGCATGCCCCTGGCTACACAGCCTCCTGCCACGTGCGCCTGGAATGCCCCCAGAGCGACACGTTGGTGGGTGAGCTGGAGCGTAGGCATGGGGTGGTCACTTGTCGCGGCAAGCGCCTTGCCGCGGTGGATGTCTTGTCGCGCCCGGGAGCTTGTCGCTCACCGGGCCTTGCCGGAGCGCGGGACGCGCCGAGGCAAGGTCCTTGTCGTGCTGAGGTTGGCCTTCCCGGCAAGCTCCTCTTGCCGGGGTCTTGTGTTTCGAGCGGCAGTCCCGGCAAGCTCCTCTTGCCGGGGCCTCGCTCCCTTCGGATGGCCTTCCCAGCAAGCTCCTCTCGCCGGGGCCTTGGCTCAAATACTTTGTTCTTGAATAGCCCGAATGGGGACCATGGAGGGTCTTGGCGATCACCTGGCAGGCCTTGCCGCGGGGTGCTACGACTGCCCGTGCACAAGTTCGGGGTACTAAGGTACCCCTACTTTAGTACACCGACACGAGGTCAACCAAGGAGTTCAGTTTGTTTTTGTCGTTGCCCCAGACCTTGTAGTGGCTTTGGATGTTGACAAGATTCGGGCATTTCAAGCACGAAACCTTGAGCGCTTTCAGATTGTTGGTGGTGTCCACCGCAGCGAAACTGTAGTCGGAGCTGTTGATAAACCTGGATAAACACTCACAAGGCGTTGTGGCCAGGTGGTAGTGGTAGACGAGGACATCATGTCGCACGCACAACTGGGTGACGGCAACCTGCTGATCGTACCCGGCACGACCCATGGTGTACTCGAGGTCGAAGCGGGCCACTTGGTACCTGTCCTCGGCAAGGAACTGCTCCATAGTTTGGATGGAGCTCTCCACCGGATCGCTTGTGTACACCATTGAGAGAGCCTTCCCCTCACATGGGTGTCCACGACGTGTTGCGTGGTGAACTGCCCGCCGTTGTCGTCGTTGGCCGTTGGGAGCGCCATTGGAGCCACGGGGAGCGCCATTGGAACCGCTGGATGTCCTATCTATATGTGTCCTCGTGGGTGTGCTTATTGTGTCGTGTGAGACGAGAGATGAAGGTAAATGGCCGCAGGAATAAAAGGGGGCCAGACGGCATGGATTCTCGACGCGTCCGCATGGCAGTTTTTGTAGCGGGAAACTGCATCCTTGCGACGCGCCCGGTGCAACCGCATGCACACGAACGCGCGTGATCGTGCGCCGGCCCCAAACACTAGCAGCACGCGTGGAGGGACGAGGGAAGAGCACCCGGAGGGACGCGAGAGCAGAGCGCGCGGGAGGGACGCGATCAGAGCATGCCGCGGCCGCCTGAACCGCAAGCAACCACACACATAGAGCAGCTGAACACGTAGGAAATGGTCGCCTACAAGCTGGCCGACAGTTGCGTCGCTGCGTAGAGAGAGGCCATGTGCTACCACCTTCGTCTAGTCTATAGTCCCCTTTATATTCTGTGCCATGCATTGCCTTCAAGTTTAACCAACAAAATGTTAATGCATGTTATAAAATTATATAATTGGAAACTATGTTCAAATATGAATCCAACTATATAATCTTTGGCGACATGCATCCGTATTTTATTAGTTAAATCATACTTATAAACCAGGAAGGGGTATAGTAGGTAACTAAATCGCAAACGTTTTTTATTATCCGTATGTGTACGTGGCCTTTCGTCCTCCACTCGCACGTCTTGTCACCCCACTGCCGCAGACGGCTTACAGCGCAAGCTTGCGCAGCGCGCGGGGGCGTTCGTTTAGCCAAACGGTGGCGCCAATGAATCGTCGGTGAGCCTGTTCCCGCGTAACCTTGCTGGTTCCCCCGCAAGCTTCACGCCTGACTCGGTGAAATCCCCCAAAATCCCAATGCTTACCGTCCTGCTATAAAAACCCTCACGGCCGGCGAGTCCTGCGTCGCATTTTCCGCTCCCTTCCTTTAGCTTATCTCGTCTGCTTCTCCCACAATCGCCAATGGCACCGGTCCGTCGTCGTCGCTCAGCCACTCCGCCATCATTAGAGGACAACTCCAGCTGGGAGGCTACGCCGCGGCGGCGGCACAGTCTCCGGCGTAGTGTAGTGCGCGTGGCATCCCTGTTGGGTGTGCGTGGAACACCCACCACACGCTTCGCCGCCGGTGCCCGTCGGCAGCTGTTGCCGGCCGCCGTTGCCGCCACACCACCGTAGAAAGCCAGGGCCATCGCCCGCTCCGCCACCGCGGCCCGGAACGAGGTGGCCATCGTGGTTGCCACCCCACTGCCGGCCACCGTGGCCATCACCCGCTCCGCCACCGCGACCCGAAGGAGGAAAGTGGTGGTCGTGGCCGCCACACCGTCGTCGGCCACCATGGCCGCCAGCCCACCGTCGACTGCCGGGGTCATCACCCGCTCCACCATCACCGCCCGAAGGCGGGAGGCGGAGGTGGATGCCCGCACGTGCGTCAGCGACCTTGCGCGCTACACCGAGTTCCTACGGGAGGAGGAGGAGCGCCTCGTCGAGCACGCAAAGAGCCTTACCGCCGCCGTGGCCGCGGCACACGCCGCCTCAGAGGCGAGGAATCAGGAGATCTACAAGGAGAACCACCGCTTTGAGAGGGGTCGTCTGGAGCTGTAGAGGGCATTTGAGGTGAGCATCGCTGAAGCTGCAACAGCGGCAGGCACCGTATTGCGGTTGCCCAGCTCGTCGGTAGGCTCCTCCTCCGCCGCCTCTTACTGAGCGCGCTCGACAGAGGAGAGGCAACTGGAAGTAGTAAAAAGCCCCTCTCCAGTATTATTATTATTATTATTATTATTATTATTATTATTATTATTATTATTATTATTATTATTATTATTATTATTATTATTATTATTTAGGGGCTATTTTGTTCAGTTCATCTGACTATAGATGTGGTGGAACTGTACAACGTACTTAAAATTAGCTAGTATATATAATTGAACTAGCTATTTTAGTACGTGGTTGGGAACAATTGGGGAAAAGTTTGGCCGGTTCAGCTGTCGAGTTGAACTGTTTGTATAAATTAAGAACGAATGCTTAATCTATGAATGAAATCTATGCTTAATTACTGAATTATAGTTGCAAAAATTAGATACTACTAGTGATTTTTAGCTTCATATTTTGACAAATCGCAGTGTTACAAGGTTGACAAATGGCAATGTTACTAGATCAACAAATGTCAAGCTTTCCAGTTTGACAAATGGTAACATACCCAATATGACAGATGCAAATCGCACCAAATTGTTTGTAAGTGGTTGCACACGGGTCATCCAAAAGAACTGTTTGCGTTGAAGAGATGCACAAATCCTGCTCTCACTTTGCATCATGTCATCCCGGGGTCGACGGGCGGGGGGCGGGAGGACGGCAGCTGGCGGCACTGAGAGGTAGCGTTCAATGGCGGCGTCCCATGGTGCTAAGGGGGCGCGCGCACGGAGAGGAAGGCGGGCAGCCATGGAAGTCAAAGGGCTCGCTTCCCAGTGAGCCTGCGCAGCGTACAACTCGCACGCTTCCCAGTGAGCCTGCGCATTCGAGGACAACTTGCACTCCTCTCGGTCAGCCTGCGCACCGGACTACGCTCGCACGCCTCCCATTCAGTCAAGGTCAAGCAGCTGACCGCACGACACCTCCTAAAACCATTAAAACCAAGACACGTGGCGTCACGTGAATGGTTAACAGAACGCACACGTTTTGTATTATACAAACATTTGAGATATTAAAGTGGCAGCTATTTTTTCAAAATGCCTTTGTTGGCTGTCATTATTCAAGTACGCCTTTTCTCAAAATGAACACGAAAAATACCACATCATGCCGGGTGCCATTCCATGATAGCATCCCAAGTTCCATGAATTTCAGATGAGTTTTGGATTTACTAGAATTTAAAAACTAGGCATCTCAATGTTTTGCCGGCAATCAACGGTGCCCTGGTGTTTGAAATTCATTCCCATTTCTTGCATGGGACCTAAGCATGCACCTAAGGTCACAGATTTGATTTTTCAACCAACTTATACGCACTGGAGCATGGGCATGTAGTTCAAATTTGAATTATGCACATAAATGCGTTGAAAACTCAGTTAATGCATAAAAATGTCCAAACAAACCCCGAAAAATCACAAAAATTGACACAACACTCGTGTTGTTCTATGTTGACACGAGAATTTTTTTGGAAGCAATAAGAGGCAATGGATATTGATGCGTCTCCAACGTATCTATAATTTTTTATTGTTCCATGCTATTATATATTCTGTTTTGGATGTTTAATGGGCTTTATTATACACATTTATATTATTTTTGGACTAACCTATTAACCGGAGGCCCAGCCCAAATTGCTGTTTTTTTGCCTATTTCAGTGTTTCGAAGGAAGAGGATATCAAACGGAGTCCAAACGGAATGAAACCTTCAAGAACGTGATTTTTAGAACAAACGTGATCCAGAGGACTTGGAGTGGACGTCTAGCAATCAACGAGGACGCCACGAGGCAGGGGGCGCGCCTACCCCCCTGGGCGCGCCCTCCACCCTCGTGGGCCCCTCGTAGCTCTCCTGACCGACCTCTTTCGCCTATATATACTCATATACCCTAGAAACATCATATACGGAGCCAAAACCCTATTTCCACCACCACAACCTTCTATACCCATGAGATCCCATCTTGGGGCATTTTCCGATGCTCCGACGGAGGGGGCATTGATCACGGAGGGCTTCTACATCAACACCATAGCCTCTCCGATGATGTGTGAGTAGTTTACCTCAGACCTTCGGGTCCATAGTTATTAGCTAGATGGCTTCTTCTCTCTCTTTGGATCTCAATACAAAGTTCTCCTCGTTTCTCTTGGAGATCTATTTGATGTAACTCTTTTTGCGGTGTGTTTGTCGAGATCCGATGAATTATGGGTTTATGATCAAGATTATCTATGAACAATATTTGAATCTCCTTTGAATTCTTTTATGTATGATTGCTTATCTTTGCAAGTCTCTTAGAATTATCAGTTTGGTCTGGCCTACTAGATTGGTCTTTCTTGCAATGGGAGAAGTGCTTAGCTTTGGGTTCAATCATGCGGTGCTCGATCCCAGTGACAGTAGGGGAAATGACACGTATTGTATTGTTGCCATCGAGGATAAAAAGATGGGGTTTATATCATATTGCATGAGTTTATCCCTCTACATCATGTCATCTTGCTTAAAGCATTACTCCATTCTTATGAACTTAATACTCTAGATGCATGCTGGATAGCGGTCGAGGTGTGGAGTAATAGTAGTAGATGCAGGCAGGAGTCGGTCTACTTGTCACGGACGTGATGCCTATATACATGATCACACGTAGATATTCTCATAACTATGCTCAATTCTATCAATTGTTCGACAGTAATTCGTTTATCCACCGTAATACTTTTGCTCTTGAGAGAAGCCACTAGTGAAACCTATGGCTCCCGTGTCTATTCTCCATCATATTAATCTCCCGTCAACAAGCTATTCCTGGCGCCGTTTATTTGTAATCTTTACTTTTTATCTTTATCATAAAAATACCAAAAATATTATCTTATCATCTCTATCAGATCTCACTTTTGCAAGTCGTCGTGAAGGGATTGACAACCCCTTTATCGCGTTGGTTGCAAGGTTCTTATTTGTTTGTGTAGGTACGAGGGACTTGAGCGTGGCCTCTTACTGGATTGATACCTTGGTTCTCAAAAACTGGGGGAAATACTTACGCTACTTTGCTGCATCACCCTTTCCTCTTCAAGGGAAAAACCAACACATGCTCAAGAGGTAGCAAGAAGGATTTCTGGCTCCGTTGACGGGGAGTCTACGCACAAGTCAAGACATACCAAGTACCCATCACAAACTCTTATCCCTCGCATTACATTATTTGCCATTTGCCTCTCATTTTCCTCTCCCCCACTTCACCCTTGCCATTTTATTCTCCCTCTCTATCTGTTCTCTGTCTTCTCGTGTTTCTGTAGTTTGCTGCCACTATGTTTGAATCTGTAGAGGTTATCGTTAATGAAGGCAATAATAATAACAAGGGAAACTTTGATGCTTTCGATGATCCTCTTGAGGAACCTACTATCTTGCATACTAAAAAGCTTCGAGTCGGTAGTGGTAATATTATTGGGAAAGGATTTATTCAAGATTTCTTTACTTGTGTCGGTGCTTTGCCCATCATGGGTGGCTCTATTCTTCATAGAACTAGTAGCCTTGCGGATGCGATATCTTTGCTCGTACTTGAACTTGAAAGGCAATTTCTTCATATGCATCCATGCATACAAAGAATTTTCCTAGAATTTTCTAATATTGAGCACTCTTCTGTTAAGCGTGCTACTATCTTTTTGGCTCATGAGTTCAGATTCATAATGAACGAGGCTAAATAATTTTTTGCGCATTATAGGGTGGTTGTTGGTCATCCTCCCATAGAAGCTATCCTTTTTAATCAAAAAGACATAATGCGTTTACAGTCTTTGGATCATGTTGCTTATAATGAAAATCTTAGAAAAAAGCTTCCAACCGATGTTCTAATTGAAAGAATCTCTGAACTTAATGATGCTTTTGCCATTCAAAATAATGGGTTAGGTTTTTCTCTTGAACAAAGGCTTGTGACTTTTTGCCAAAAGAATGCTTGTAATGATGAATTGGTTGTGCAATATAAGGGGCCAAAGGAGGAACCCATACCTCCCGAGTTGATCTTGGGGACTTTTGTCCCATTAAATTTAGCCCTTTTGATTATTTTTGCTTGCCTCAAAGAAAACTTGCTGCTGAACGTAGAGAATATGAGAGAAGTTTTCATCACTTGCCTTACCACTATTATGGCAATACCTAGATCAATCCTTGTTTTTATGTCTAGCTAGGGGCGTTAAACGATAGCGCTTGTTGGGAGGCAACCCAATTTATTTTTAGTTTTCTTGCTTTTTGGTTCAGTTTAGTAATAAATCTTTGATCTAGCCTCTGGTTAGATTTTTTTTATGTTTTAATTAGTGTTTGTGCCAAGTAAAACCTATAGGATCTTCTTGGATGATAGTTATTTGATCTTGCTGAAAATTCCAGAAACTTTCTGTTCACGAAAACAATTGTTTAAAATCACAAGAATGTGATAAAATACTGATTCCAAATGAAGTAGATCAACAAACAAATTATCTAGGTCTTCCTATTTTGGTAGATTTTTCTGAGTTCCAGAAGTTTGCGTTAGTTCCAGATTACTACAGACTATTCTGTTTTTGACAGATTCTATTTTTCGTGTGTTGTTTGCTTATTTTGATGAATCTATGGCTAGTAAAAGAGTTTATAAACCATATAGAAGTTGGAATGCATTAGGTTTAACACCAATATAAATAAAGAATGAGTTAATTACAGTACCTTGAAGTGGTGTTTTGTTTTCTTTCGCTAACGGAGCTCATGAGATTTTCTGTTAAGTTTTGTGTTGTGAAGTTTTCAAGTTTTGGGTAAAGATTTGATGGATTATGGAACAAGGATTGGCAAGAGTCTAAGATTGGGGATGCCCAAGGCACCCCAAGGTAAAATTCAAGGACAACCAAAAGCCTAAGCTTGGGGATGCCCCGGAAGGCATCCCCTCTTTCGTCTTCGTCTATCTGTAACTTTACTTGGCGCTATATTTTTGTTCACCACATGATATGTGTTTTGCTTGGAGCATCTTATATGATTTGAGTCTTTTATTTTTAGTTTACCACATCCTTGCTGTACACACCTTTTGAGAGAGACACACATGATTCAAAATTTATTAGAATACTCTATGTGCTTCACTTATATCTTTTGAGATATATAGTTTTTGCTCTAGTGCCTCACTTATATCTTTTAGAGCACGGTGGTGGTTTTGTTTTATAGAAACTATTGTTCTCTCGTGCTTCACTTATATTATTTTGAGAGTCCTACAAAACAGCATGGTAATTTGCTTAAATTGTGAAACTAGTCCTAATATGTTAGGCATCCAAAATTAGTAAGAACTTTCTTATAGGTGCGTTGAATACTAAGAGAAGTTTGATACTTGATAATTGTTTTGAGATATGAAGATGGTGATATTAGAGTCATGCTAATTGGGTAGTTGTGAATTTGAGAAATACTTGTGTTAAAGTTTGTGATTCCCGTAGCATGCACGTATGGTGAACCGTTATGTGATGAAGTCGGAGCATGATTTATTTATTGATTGTCTTCCTTATGAGTGGCGGCCGGGGATGAGCGAAGGTCTTTTCCTACCAATCTATCCCCCTAGGAGCATGCATGTAGTACTTTGTTTTGATAACTAATAGATTTTTGCAATAAGTATGTGAGTTCTTTATAACTAATGCTGAGTCCATGGATTATACGCACTCTCTCCCTTCCACCATTGCTAGCCTCTCTAGTATCGCGCAACTTTCGCCGGTACCATACACCCACCATTACCTTCCTCAAAACAGCCACCATACCTACCTATTATGGCATTTCCATAGCCATTCCGAGATATATTACCATGCAACTTACCACCGTTCCGTTTACTATGAGACGTTCCATCATTGTCATATTGCTTTGCATGATCATGTAGTTGACATCGTATTTGTGGCAAAGCCACCGTTCATAATTTTTATACATGTCACTCTTGATTCATTGCATATCCCGGTACTCCGCTAGAGGCATTCACATAGAGTCATATTTCTGTTCTAAGTATTGAGTTTTAATTCCTAAGTTGTAAGTAAATAAAAGTGTGATGATCATCATTATTAGAGCAATGTCCCAGTGAGGAAAGGATGATGGAGACTATGATTCCCCCACAAGTCGGGATGAGACTCCGGACGAACAAAAAAAAGAGGCCATAAAAAGAGAAAAGGCCCAAATAAAAAATGAGAGAAAAAGAGAGAAGGGACAATGTTACTATCCTTTTACCACACTTGTGCTTCAAAGTAGCACCATGATCTTCATGATAGAGAGTCTCCTATGTTGTCACTTTCATATACTAGTGGGAATTTTACAATATAGAACTTGGCTTGTATATTCCAATGATGGGCTTCCTCAAAATGCCCTAGGTCTTCGTGAGCAAGCGAGTTGGATGCACACCCACTTAGTTTCTTTTGTTGAGCTTTCATTAACTTATAGCTCTAGTGCATCCGTTGCATGGCAAACCCTACTCACTCACATTGATATCTATTGATGGTCATCTCCATAGCCCATTGATACTCCTAGTTGATGTGAGACTATCTTCTTCTTTTTGTCTTCTCCACAACCACCATTCTATTCCACATATAGTGCTCTGTCCATGGCTCACGCTCATGTATTGCGTGAAGATTGAAGAAGTTTGAGAACATCAAAAGTATGAAACAATTGCTTGGCTTGTCATCGGGGTTGTGCATGATTAAATACTTTGTGGGATGAAGATAGAGCATAGCCAGACTATATGATTTTGTATGGATAACTTTCTTTGGCCATGTTATTTTGAGAAGACATGATTGCTTTGTTAGTAGGCTTGAAGTATTATTATTTTTATGTCAAATATTAAACTTTTATCTTGAATCTTTCGGATCTAAATATTCATGCCACAAATAAGAGAATTACATTAAAAATTATGCTAAGAAACATTCCTCATCAAAAAATTCTGTTTTTATCATTTACCTACTCGAGGACGAGCAGGAATTAAGCTTG
Organism: Aegilops umbellulata; assembly: GCA_032464435.1. Taxonomy (NCBI): domain Eukaryota; kingdom Viridiplantae; phylum Streptophyta; class Magnoliopsida; order Poales; family Poaceae; genus Aegilops; species Aegilops umbellulata. The sequence continues at coordinate 350,597,300 of CP136056.1, forward strand.
GGGATGCTTGATACGTCTCCAACGTATCTATAATTTTTGATTGTTCCATGCTATTATATATTCTGTTTTGGATGTTTAATGGGCTTTATTATACACTTTTATATTATTTTTGGACTAACCTATTAACCGGAGGCCCAGCCCAAATTGCTGTTTTTTTGCCTATTTCAGTGTTTCGGAGGAAAAGGGTATCAAACGGAGTCCAAACAGAATGAAACCTTCGGGAACGTGATTTTTGGAACAAACGTGATCAAGAGGACTTGGAGTGGACGTCAAGCAATCAACGAGGAGGCCATGAGGCAGGGGCGCGCCTACCCCCTAGGCGCGCCCTCCACCCTCGTGGGCCCCTCATAGCTCTCTTGACCGACCTCTTTCGCCTATACATACTCATATACGCTGGAAACATCGTATACATAGCCAAAACCCTATTTCCACCGCCAAAACCTCTGTACCCTAGGTCCCATCTTGGGGCCTTTTCCGGCGCTACGCCGGAGGGGGCATTGATCACGAAGGGCTTCTACATCAACACCATAGCCTCTCCGATGATGTGTGAGTAGTTTACCTCAGACCTTCGGGTCCATAGTTATTAGCTAGATGGCTTCTTCTCTCTCTTTGGATCTCAATACAAAGTTCTCCTTGTTTCTCTTGAAGATCTATTTGATGTAACTCTTTTTGCAGTGTGTTTGTCGAGATCCGATGAATTATGGGTTTATGATCAAGATTATCTATGAATAATATTTGAATCTTCTCTGAATTCTTTTATGTATGATTGCTTATCTTTGCAAGTCTCTTCGAATTATCAGTTTGGTTTGGCCTACTAGATTGATCTTTCTTGCAATGGGAGAAGTTCTTAGCTTTGGGTTCAATCATGCGGTGCTCGATCCCAGTGACAGTAAGGGAAACGACACGTATTGTATTGTTGCCATCGAGGATAAAAAGATGGGGTTTATATCATATTGCATGAGTTTATCCCTCTACATCATGTCATCTTGCTTAAAGCGTTACTCCGTTCTTATGAACTTAATACTCTAGATGCATGCTGGATAGCGGTCGAGGTGTGGAGTAATAGTAGGAGATGCAGGCAGGAGTCAGTCTACTTGTCACAGACGTGATGCCTATATAAGTGATCATACCTAGATATTCTCATAACTATGCTCAATTCTCTCAATTGCTCGACAGTAATTCGTTTACCCACCATAATACTTTTGCTCTTGAGAGAAGCCACTAGTGAAACCTATGGCCCCCGGGTCTATTCTCCATCATATTAATCTCCCGTCAACAAGCTATTCCTGGCGCCGTTTATTTGTAATCTTTACTTTTTATCTTTATCATAAAAATACCAAAAATATTATCTTATCATCTCTATCAGATCTCACTTTTGCAAGTGGCCGTGAAGGGATTGACAACCCCTTTATCGCGTTGGTTGCAAGGTTCTTATTTGTTTGTGTAGGTATGAGGGACTTGAGTGTGGCCTCCTACTGGGTTGATACCTTGGTTCTAAAAAGTTGAGGGAAATACTTACGCTACTTTGCGGCATCACCCTTTCCTCTTCAAGGAAAAAACCAACGCATGCTCAAGAGGGAGCAGATATCGTTTCGTCCCCAAAGGTGGAACGTTCCCTACCGAAACCATCATGCTTGTTGTGAGAAGCTCTGGTTTGTGAGAAGCATATACCCAAACCTGCCCCAAACGGGACAAAAAGTTTACCACGACATGTTGATGCCGCTCCATGAAAGCATGCCAAGTTTCATGAATTTCAGAAGATTTTTGGATTTACTAGAATTTAAAAACCAGGCATCTCAATGTTTTGCCGGCAATCAACGGTGCCCTAGTGTTTGAAATTCATTCCCATTTCTTGCATGGGACCTAAGCATGCACCCAAGGACACATATTTGATTTTTCAACCAGTTTATATGCACTGGAGCATGTGCATGTAGTTCAAGTTTCAATTATGCACATAAATGCATTGAAAACTCAGTTAATGCATAAAAATGTCCAAACGAACCCCGAAAAATCACAGAAATTGACACAACACTCCTATTGTTCTATGTTGACACGAGAAAATTTGTGGAAGCAATAAGAGGCATTGGATATAGTTTCGTCCCCAAAGGTGGGACGTTTCCTACCCAAACGATCATGCTTGTTGTGAGAAGCTCTGGTTTGTGAGAAGCATATACCCAAACCTGCCCCAAATGGGACAAAACCTTTACCACGGCATGTTGAGTCCGCTCCATGATAGCATGCCAAGTTTCATGAATTTTAGACGAGTTTTGGATTTACTAGAATTTAATAACCAGGCATCTCAATGTTTTGCCGGCAATCAACGGTCCCCCGGTGTTTGAAATTCATTCCCATTTCTTGCATGGGACCTAAGCATGCACCCAAGGACACATATTTGATTTTTCAACCAATTTATATGCACTGGAGCATGTGCATGTAGTTCAAATTTGAATTATGCATATAAAATGCATTGAAAACTCAGTTAATGCATAAAAATGTCCAAACGAACCCCAAAAAATCACAAAAAATAACACAACACTCCTGTTGTTCTATGTTGACACGAGAAATTTTTTGGAAGCAATAAGAGGCAATGGACATCGTTTCGTCCCCAAAGGTGGGACATTCCCTACTGAAACCATCATGCTTGTTGTGAGAAGCTCTGGTTTGTGAGAAGCATATACCCAAACCTGCCCCAAATGGGACAAAAAATTTACCACGACATGTTGATGCCACTCCATGATAGCATGCCAAGTTTCATGATTTTCATACGAGTTTTGGATTTACTAGAATTTAAAAACCAGGCATCTCAATGTTTTGCCGGCAATCAACGGTGCCCTGGTGTCTGAAATTCATTCTCATTTCTTGCATGGGACCTAAGCATGCACCCAAGGGCACATATTTGATTTTTCAACCAATTTATATGCACTTGAGCATGTGCATGTAGTTCAAATTTGAATTATGCACATAAATGCATTGAAAACTCAGTTAATGCATAAAAATGTACAAACGAACCCCAAAAAATCCCAAAAAATGGCACAACACTCCTGTTGTTCTATGTTAACACGAGAAAAAATTTGGAAGCAATAAGAGGCATTGGATATCGTTTCGTCCCCATAGGTGGGACGTTCCCTACCCAAACCATCATGCTTGTTGTCATAAGCTCTGGTTTGTGAGAAGCATATACCCAAACCTGCCCCAAACGGGACAAAACTTTTACCACGGCATGTTGATGCCGCTCCATGATAACATGCCAAGTTTCATGAATTTCAGACGAGTTTTGGATTTACTAGAATTTAAAAACCAAGCATCTCAATGTTTTTGCGGCAATCAACGGTGCCCTGGTGTTTGAAATTCATTCCCATTTCTTGCATGGGACCTAAGCATGCACCCAAGGACACAAATTTGATTTTTCAACCAATTTATATGCACTGGAGCATGTGCATGTTGTTCAAATTTAAATTATGCACATAAATGCATTGAAAACTCAGTTAATGCATAAAAATGTCCAAACGAACCCCGAAAAATCACAAAAATTGACACAACACTCTTGTTGTTCTATGTTGACACGAGAATTTTTTTGGAAGCAATAAGAGGCAATGGATATCGTTTCGTCCCCAAAGGTGGGATGTTCCCTACCCAGACAATCATGCTTGTTGTGAGAAGCTCTGGTTTGTGAGAAGTATATACCCAAACCTACCCGAAATGGGACAAAAATTTTACCACGGCATGTTAATGCCGCTCCATGATAGCATGCCAAGTTTCATGAATTTCAGACGAGTTTTGGATTTACAAGAATTTAAAAACCAGGTATCTCAATGTTTGCGGCCGAGTGATGGTGGCAGGGTGTTTGACATTCATTCCTATTTCTTGCATGGGACCTAAGAAGGCAACCAAGGACACATATTTGAATTTTCAACTAATTTATATGCATTAGAGCATGTGCCTGTAGTTCAAATTTGAATTATGCACATGAATGCACAGAAAACTCAGTTACTGTATAAAAATGTCCAAACGAACCCCAAAAAATCCCAAAAATTGACACAACACTCCTGTTGTTCTATGTTGACACTAGAAAAAATTTGAAATCGAGAAGAGGCAAAGAATATCATTTTGTCCAGAAAGGTGAAACGTTCCCTACCGAAACCATCACACTTGTTGTGTGAGAAGTTCTGGATGAGAAGCTTATACCCAAACCTGCCCCAAATGGGACAAAATTTTTACCACGGTAGGTTGATGTCGCTCCATGATAGCATGCCAAGTTTCATGAATTTCAGACGAATTTTGGATTTACTAGAACTACAAAAGCAAGTACGTCGACGTTTGCCGAAGAGCCACGGTGCCGTGGTGTTCGAATTTCATCCCCATTTCTTGCATGGGAGATAAGCATAAACTCATGGACACATATATGATTTTACAACCCATGTTGGTTCACCGAAGCATGTCCATGTAGTTTAATTTTGAATTGTGCACATGAAATGGCTAGAAAACCAATTTAATGTATAAAATGTTCAAACGAACCCTGAATAATTCCAATTCTTTGACGACACACATATAGTTGCATGTTCACTCAAGATAAAAGGTCTAGCAATTCAAACACTGTCCATTGCCGTTGTGACCCCATTATGTAATTCAAATCAAGATGAAAAATCAAGTAGATCGCACACAATTTATTATCACCAACCATGTGAGATGCAACACAAAATATCCTGGAGTACTGTCGGTTTATAATACGCCTATGGCTTACGCGAGAAGGTGCGTCAGCTACAGTCCGTAGCTGGCGTCTCAAGCACACTAGCTCGCTCCCCAAATATCATTTCACTGTTCAATCGTCGCTGATGAAATATGGGCACGTGGACCCGCGTCGTGAGGGCAACTTCAGTGGCCCACTCCGGAGAGAGCGCGGCCACAGCCGCCATGCGCGTGCTAACAAGGTGCATGAGCGCGGCCGCAATATGCGACCGGGCGGCCATGGCAGCCCAAACGACCGCTGTTGCTTCTCAGGTGGCGGAAGCAACATCAGGCTCAGGGATAACAACTGGCGAGAGCGGCACGGCAACTGTCCGTTCTGCAGCGGCGGCCTTAGCCCTGATGTAGGCCGCCCATGACCATGTCGAGGCCGCCCACGCCCAGCTCCTGGCGGTCACCGCACAAATCGAACGAAGCTTCTCCGACAACGGTCGTCAACCCACGGCCGAAGAGCTGGCAATCACCGAGAGCGTTCGAGCAGTCGTCCGTTCCTCCGCTACATACCTTGCGACGACGGAGCCCGTCCAAGCCCAGATCTCGTTCATCCACGCCCAGCTTGTGGCGGCCTTTTCCAAAGAGATGGCGGATGCAGATGGCGAGATGCTTGCCGAGTATGGTGCGATGGATGCCATGGAGCCCCTTCGCCAGGAGACCGTCGGGCGCGAGCTGGACATGGAGGCGGCGGCGGAGATCGATGAGCACCAACCGTAGTAGTACTCTTTGTTTTGTTTAATTAAGAGCCTCAGTCTTTAATTTTTTAGAGTAATGTTTAGGTCAGCTAGCTCTGTTTAATTGTTGAACTTGCTCGATTAAGAAGTTAGTCTCCTTTGTGTACCCAAATTATGCAATGACGTGGATGACCATTGTAACTAGGGAAATTTGAACCAAAACTTTTGACGTTCAAACTCATCACACACGGGTTAAGCTATCTGAATCGTTGCTACCTCTTGAGCACTGTGTTGGTTTTCCCTTGAAGAGGAAAGGGTGATGCAGTAAGTAGCGTAAGTATTTCCCTCAGTTTTTGAGAACCAAGGTATCAATCTAGTAGGAGACCATGCTCAAGTCCCACACTCCTACACAAACAAATAAGAACCTCGCAACCAATGCGATAAAGGGGTTGTCAATCCCTTCACGGTCACTTACGAGAGTGAGATCTGATAGAGATGATAAGATAATATTTTTGGTATTTTTATGATAAAGAGTAAAAGTAAAGACTGCAAAGTAAATAAATATAGAAATAGCTTGTTGACAGAAGATTAATATGATGGAAAATAGACCCGGGGCCATAGGTTTCACTACTGGCTTCTCTCAAGATAGCATAAGTATTACGGTGGGTAAATGAATTACTGTCGAGCAATTGATAGAACTGAGCATAGTTATGAGAATATCTAGGTATGATCATGTATATAGGCATCACGTCCGTGACAAGTAGACCGACTCCTGCCTGCATCTACTACTATTACTCCACACATCGACCGCTATCCAGCATGAATCTAGAGTATTAAGTTCATAAGAACAGAGTAATGCTTTAAGCAAGATGACATGATGTAGAGGGATAAACTCATGCAATATGATATAAACCCCATCTTTTTATCTCAATGGCAACAATACAATACGTGTCGTTTCCCCTGCTGTCACTGGGATCGAGCACCGCAAGATTGAACCCAAAGCTAAGCACTTCTCCCATTGCAAGAAAGATCAATCTAGTAGACCAAACCAAACTAATAATTCAAAGAGACTTGCAAACATAACCAATCATACATAAAAGAATTCAGAGGAGATTCAAATATTGTTCATAGATAATCTTGATCATAAATCCACAATTCATTGGATCTGGACAAACACACCACAAAGAAGAGTTACATCAAATAGATCTCCAAGAGAATCGAGGAGAACTTTGTATTGAGATCCAAAGAGAGAGAAGAAGTCATCTAGCTAATAACTATGGACCCGAAAGTCTGAGGTAAACTACTCACACATCATCGGAGAGGCTATGGTCTTGATGTAGAAGCCCTCCATGATCAATGCCCCCTCCAGCGGAGCGCCGTAAAAGGCCCCAAGATGGGATCTCACGGGTACAGAATGTTGCCGCGGTGGAAATAGGGTTTTGGCTCTTGTTCTGATGGTTTGGGGGTACGTAGGTATATATAGGAGGAAGAAGTAGGTCGGTGGAGCTACGAGGGGCCCACGAGGGTGGAGGGTGCGCCCAAGGGGGGTTGATACATCTCCAACGTATCTATAATTTTTTATTGTTCCATGATATATTATATTCTATTTTGGATGTTTAATGGGATTTATTATACACTTCTATATTATTTTTGGGACTAACCTATTAACCGGAGGCCCAACCGAAATTGTTGTTTTTTTGCCTATTTCAGTGTTTCGCAGAAAAAGAATATCAAACGGAGTCCAAACGGAATGAAACCTTCAGGAACGTGATTTTCGGAACAAACGTGATCCAGAGGACTTGGAGTCTACGTAAAGCAATCAACGTGGAGAGCACGGGGCAGGGGGGCGCGCCTACCCCCCCCAGGCGCGCCCTCCACCCTCGTGGGGCCCATGTTGCTCCACCGACGTACTTCTTCCTCCTATGGGCGCGTTCGGTGTCCCTCCGCTCCGGTCCGCTCCGCTCCCGGAACGGACGGAGGTGGAGTTATAATTCCTGGAGTGAGCTAACAACTGCTCCATAGATTCTAGGATTTGAAGGAGCGATGGACCGCCGAACGCGGCCTATATATACCTACGTACCCCCAAACCATCAGAGGCATCCACGAAAACCTAATTCCACCACCGCAACCTTCTGTACCCGTGAGATCCCATCTTGGGGCCTTTTCCGGCATCCTGCCGGAGGGGGCATTGATCATGGAGGGCTTCTACATCAACACCATAGCCTCTCCGATGACGTGTGAGTAGTTTACCTCAGACCTTCGGGTCCATAGTTATTAGCTAGATGGCTTCTTCTCTCTCTTTGGATCTCAATACAAAGTTCTCCTTGATTCTCTTGGAGATCTATTCGATGTAATCTTCTTTTGCGGTGTGTTTGTCGGGACCGATGAATTGTGGGTTTATGATCAAGTTTATCTATGAACAATATTTGAATCTCCTTTGAATTCTTTTATGTATGATTGGTTATCTTTGCAAGTCTCTTCGAATTATCAGTTTGGTTTAGCCTACTAGATTGATCTTTCTTGCAATTGGAGAAGTGCTTAGCTTTGGGTTCAATCTTGCGGTGCTCGATCCTAGTGCAACAGGGGAAACGACACGTATTGTATTGTTGCCATCGAGGATAACAAGATGGGGTTTATATCATATTGCATGAGTTTATCCCTCTACATCATGTCATCTTTGCTTAAAGCGTTACTCCGTTCTTATGAACTTAATACTCTAAATGCATGCTGGATAGCGGTCGATGTGTGGAGTAATAGTAGGAGATGCAGAATCGTTTCGGTCTACTTGTCACAGACGTGATGCCTATATACATGATCATGCCTAGATATTCTCATAACTATGCGCTCTTGTATCAATTGCTCGACAGTAATTCGTTCACCCACCATAAATTATGCTATCTTGAGAGAAGCCACTAGTGAAACCTATGGCCACGGGTCTATTTTCCATCATATTATTTTCCTATCAATTTACTATTACTTCTGTCTTTTATTTTGCAATCTTTACTTTCCAATCTATATCATAAAAATACCAAAAAAATTTATCTTATTATCTCTATCAGATCTCACTTTTGCATCACCCTTTCCTCTTCAAGGGAAAACCAACGCAATGCTCAAGACGTAGCAAGAAGGATTTCTGGCGCCGTTGCCGGGGAGTCTAAGCAAAAGTCAAGACATACCAAGTACCCATCACAAACTCTTATCCCTCGCATTACATTATTTGCCATTTGCCTCTTGTTTCCCTCTCCCCCACTTCACCCTTGTCGTTTTATTCGCCCTCCCCTTTCCGTTCCTTCTTTTCTCGTGTTCCTTGAGTTTACTGTTGTTATGTCTGAAATTGGAGAAATTATTGTCGATATGGACAATAATAATAACATGGAAAATTCTAATGCTCTTGCTGAAGAACCCCCTATCTTACATACAAAAAAAATTCCGAATCGGTAGTGGTAATATTATTGGAAAAGGGGTCATTCAAGATTTCTTTACTTGTGCCGGTGCTTTGCCTTCTATGGGTAGTTCTATTCTTCATAGAACTAGCAGTCTTGCGGACGCTAACGGAGCTCATGAGATTTTCTGTTAAGTTTTGTGTTGTGAACTTTTCAAGTTTTGGGTAAAGATTTGATGGAGTGTGGAACAAGGAGTGGCAAGAGCCTAAGCTTGTGGATGACCATGGCACCCCAAGATAATCTAAGGACACCAAAAAGCCAAAGCTTGGGGATGCCCCGGAAGGCATCCCCTCTTTCGTCCTCATCCATCGGTAAATTTACTTGGAGCTATATTTTTATTCACCACATGATATGTGTTTTGCTTGGAGCATCTTGTATGATTTGAGTATTTATTTGTTAGTTTGCCACAATCATCCTTGCTGTACACACCTTTTGAGAGAGACACTCTTGATTCAGAATTTGTTAGAATACTCTATGTGCTTCACTTATATCTTTTGAGCTATATAGTTTTTGCTCTAGTGCTTCACTTATATCTTTTAGAGCACGGTGGTGGATTTGTTTTATAGAAACTATTGTTCTCTCATGCTTCACTTATATTGTTTTGAGAGTCGTACAAAACAGCATGGTAATTTCCTTTAATTATGATAGGCATCCAATATTAGTAAAAATAATCTTCTGAGTGTGTTGAATACAATGAGAAGTTTGATGCTTGATAATCGTTTTGAGATATGAAGATGGTAATATTAGAGTCATGCTAGTTGAGTAGTTGTGGATTTGAGAAATACTTGTGTTAAAGTTTGTGATTCCTGTAGCATGCACGTATGGTGAACCGTTATGTGATGAAGTCGGAGCATGATTTATTTATTGATTGTCTTCCTTATGAGTGGCGGTCGGGGACGAGTGATGGTCTTTTCCTACCTATCTATCCGCCTAGGAGCATGCACGTAATACTTTGTTTTGATAACTAATAGATTTTTGCAACAAGTATATGAGTTCTTTATGACTAATGTTGAGTCCATGGATTATACACACTCTCATCCTTCCACCATTGCTAGCCTATCTAATACCGTGCACTTTTCGCCGGTATCATAAACCCACCATATACCTTCCTCAAAACAGCCACCATACCTACCTATTATGGCATTTCCATAGCCATTCCGAGATATATTGCCATGCAACTTACCACCGTTCCGTTTACTTTGACACGCTCCATCATTGTCATATTGCTTTGCATGATCATGTAGTTGACATCGTATTTGTGGCAAAGCCACCATTCATAATTTTTTTATATACATGTCACTCATGATTCATTGCATATCCCGGTACACCGCTGGAGGCATTCACATATATTCATATTGTCGTTCTAAGTATTGAGTTGTAATTCTTGAGTTGTAAGAAAATAAAAGAGTGATGATCATCATTATTAGAGCATTGTCCCAAGTGAGGAAAGGATGATGGAGACTATGGTTCCCCCATAAGTCGGAATGAGACTCCGGACTAAAAAAAGGCCATAAAAAAGAGAAAAGGCCAAAGAAAAAAATTAGAGAAAAAGAGAGAAGGGACAATGCTACTATCCTTTTACCACACTTGTGCTTCAAAGTAGCACCATGATCTTCATGATAGAGAGTCTCTTATTTTGTCACTTTCATATACTAGTGGGAAATTTTCATTATAGAACTTGGCTTGTATATTCCAATGATGGGCTTCCTCAAAATGCCCTAGGTCTCCGTGAGCAAGCGAGTTGGATGCACACCCACTTAGTTTCTTTTGTTGAGCTTTCACATACTTAAAGCTCTAGTGCATCCGTTGCATAGCAATCCCTACTCACTTACATTGATATCTATCGATGGGCACCTCCATAGACCGTTGATACGCCTAGTTGATATGAGACTATCTTCTCCCGTTTTGTCTTCTCCACAACCACCATTCTATTCCACATATAGTGCTATGTCCATGGCTCACGCTCATGTATTGCGTGAAGATTGAAAAAGTTTGAGAACATCAAAAGTATGAAACAATTGCTCGGCTTGTCATCGGGGTTGTGCATGATTAAATACTTTGTGTGATGAAGATAGACCATAGCCAGACTATATGATTTTGTAGGGATAACTTTCTTTGGCCATGTTATTTTGAGAAGACACAATTGCTTAGTTAGTATGCTTGAACTATTATTATTTTTATGTCAATATTAAACTTTTGTCTTGAATCTCTCGGATCTAAACATTCATACCACAATTAAGAGAATAATAATAATCTTGGGACACCAAAAAGCCAAAGCTTGGGGATGCCCCGGAAGGCATCCCCTCTTTCGTCCTCATCCATCGGTAAATTTACTTGGAGCTATATTTTTATTCACCACATGATATGTGTTTTGCTTGGAGCATCTTGTATGATTTGATTATTTATTTGTTAGTTTGCCACAATCATCCTTGCTGTACACACCTTTTGATAGAGACACACTTGATTCGGAATTTGTTAGAATATTCTTTGTGCTTCACTTATATCTTTTGAGCTATATAGTTTTTGCTCTAGTGCTTCACTTATATCTTTTAGAGCACGGTGGTGGATTTGTTTTATAGAAACTATTGTCCTCTCATGCTTCACTTATATTATTTTGAGAGTCCTACAAAACAGCATGGTAATTTGCTTTAATTATGATAGGCATCCAATATAAGTAAATAAAATCTTATGAGTGTGTTGAATACAATTAGAAGTTTGATGCTTGATAATCGTTTTGAGATATGAAGATGGTAATATTAGAGTCATGCTAGTTGAGTAGTTGTGGACTTGAGAAATACTTGTGTTAAAGTTTGTGATTCACGTAGCATGCACGTATGGTGAACCGTTATGTGATGAAGTCGGAGCATGATTTATTTATTGATTGTCTTCCTTATGAGTGGCGGTCGGGGATGAGCGATGGTCTTTTCCTACCAATCTATCCCCCTAGGAGCATGCGCGTAATACTTTGTTTAGATAACTAATAGATTTTTGCAACAAGTATATGAGTTCTTTATGACTAATGTTGAGTCCATGGATTATACACTCTCATCCTTCCACCATTGCTAGCCTATCTAATACCGTGCACTTTTCGCCGGTATCATAAACCCACCATATACCTTCCTCAAAACAGCCACCATACCTACCTATTATGGCATTTCCATAGCCATTCCCAGATATATTGCCATGCAACTTACCACCGTTCTGTTTACTATGACACGCTCCATCATTGTCATATTGCTTTGCGTGATCATGTAGTTGACATCGTATTTGTGGCAAAGCCACCGTTCATAATTTTTTTATATACATGTCACTCTTATTCATTGCATATCCCGGTACACTGCTGGAGGCATTCACATAGATTCATATTGTTGTTCTAAGTATTGAGTTGTAATTCTTGAGTTGTAAGAAAATAAAAGTGCGATGATCATCATTATTAGAGCATTGTCCCAAGTGAGGAAAGGATGATGGAGACTATGATTCCCCCATAAGCCGGGATGAGACTCCAGACTAAAAAAAGGCCATAAAAAAGAGAAAAGGCCAAAGAAAAAAATTAGAGAAAAAGAGAGAAGGGACAATGCTACTATCCTTTTACCACACTTGTGCTTCAAAGTAGCACCATGATCTTCATGATAGAGAGTCTCTTATGTTGTCACTTTCATATACTAGTGGGAAATTTTCAGTATAGAACTTGGCTTGTATATTCCAATGATGGGCTTCCTCAAAATGCCCTAGGTCTTCGTGAGCAAGCGAGTTGGATGCACACCCACTTAGTTTCTTTTGTTGAGCTTTCATATACTTATAGCTCTAGTGCATCCGTTGCATGGCAATCCCTACTCACTTACATTGATATCTATTGATGGGCATCTCCATAGCCCGTTGATACGCCTAGTTTATGTGAGACTATCTTCTCCCGTTTTGTCTTCTCCACAACCACCATTCTATTCCACATATAGTGCTATGTCCATGGCTCACGCTCATGTATTGCGTGAAGATTGAAAAAGTTTGAGAACATCAAAAGTATGAAACAATTGCTTGGCTTGTCATCGGGGTTGTGCATGATTAAATACTTTGTGTGATGAAGATAGACCATAGCCAGACTATATGATTTTGTAGGGATAACTTTCTTTGGCCATGTTATTTTGAGAAGACATAATTGCTTAGTTAGTATGCTTGAAGTATTATTATTTTTATGTCAATATTAAACTTTTGTCTTGAATTTCTCAAATCTGAACATTCATACCACAATTAAGAGAATTACATTGAAAATTATGCCAAGTAGCATTCCACATCAAAAATTCTGTTTTTTTATCATTTACCTACTCGAGGACGAGCAGTAATTAAGCTTGGGGATGCTTGATACGTCTCCAATGTATCTATAATTTTTTATTGTTCCATGCTATATTATATTCTATTTTGGATGTTTAATGGGCTTTATTATACACTTTTATATTATTTTTGGGACTAACCTATTAACCGGAGGCCCATCCCAAATTGTTTTTTGCCTATTTCAATGTTTCGCAGAAAAAGAATATCAAACGGAGTCCAAACGGAATGAAACCTTCGGGAACGTGATTTTCGGAACAAACGTGATCCAGAGGACTTGGAGTCTACGTAAAGCAATCAACATGGAGAGCACGAGGCAGGGGGCACGCCTACCCCCCAGGCACGCCCTCCACCCTTGTGGGGCCCATGTTGCTCCACTGACGTACTTCTTCCTCCTATATATACCTACGTACCCCCAAACCATCAGAGGCATCCACGAAAACCTAATCCCACCGCCGCAACCTTCTGTACCCGTGAGATCCCATCTTGGGGCCTTTTCCGGGGTCCTGCCGGAGGGGGCATTGATCACGGAGGGATTCTACATCAACACCATATATAGCCTCTCCGATGATGTGTGAGTACTTTACCTCAGACCTTCGGGTCCATAGTTATTAGCTAGATGGCTTCTTCTCTCTCTTTGGATCTCAATACAAAGTTCTCCTCGATTCTCTTGGAGATCTATTCGATGTAATCTTCTTTTGCGGTGTGTTTGTCGGGACCGATGAATTGTGGGTTTATGATCAAGTTTATCTATGAACAATATTTGAATCTTCTCTGAATTCTTTTATGTATGACTGGTTATCTTTGCAAGTCTCTTCGAATTATCAGTTTGGTTTGGCCTACTAGATTGATCTTTCTTGCAATGGGAGAAGTGCTTAGCTTTGGGCTCAATCTTGTGGCGTCCTTTCCCAGTGACAACAGGGGCAACAAGACACGTATTGTATTGTTGCCATCGAGGATAACAAGATGGGGTTTATATCATATTGCATGAGTTTATCCCTCTACATCATGTCATCTTGCCTAAAGCGTTACTCTGTTCTTATGAACTTAATACTCTAGATGCATGCTGGATAGCGGTCGATGTGTGGAGTAATAGTAGTAGATGCAGGCAGGAGTCAGTCTACTTGTCGCGGACGTGATGCCTATATACATGATCATACCTAGATATTCTCATAACTATGCTCAATTCTATCAATTGCTCGACAGTAATTTGTTCACCCACCGTAATACTTATGCTCTTGAGAGAAGCCACTAATGAAACCTATGGCCCTCGGGTCTATTCTCCATCATATTAATCTTCCAACACTTAATTTATTTTATTGCCTTTTATTTTACTTTGCATCTTTATCATAAAAATACCAAAAATATTATCTTATCATATCTATAAGATCTCACTCTCGTAAGTGACCGTGAAGGGATTGACAACCCCTTTATCGCGTTGGTTGCGAGGTTCTTATTTGTTTGTGTAGGTGCGCGGGACTTGAGTGTGGTCTCCTACTGGATTGATACCTTGGTTCTCAAAACTGAGGGAAATACTTACGCTACTTTATTGCATCACCCTTTCCTCTTCAAGGGAAAACCAACGCAGTGCTCAAGAGGTAGCAGGGGTAGGCGCGCCCCCTGCCTCGTGGCCTCCTCGTTCGTTTCTTGACGTCCACTCCAAGTCCTCTGGATCACGTTTGTTCCGAAAATCACGTTCCCGATGGTTTCATTCCGTTTGGACTCCGTTTGATATTATTTTTCTGCGAAACACTTAAATAGGAAAAAAGACAGCAATTCAGGATGGGCCTCCGGTTAATAGGTTAGTCCCAAAAATAATATAGAAGTGTATGATAAAGCCCATTAAACATCCAAAACAGAATATATATTAGCATGGAACAATAAAAAATTATAGATACGTTGGATACGTATCAAGGATCCCCAAGCTTAATTCCTGCTCGTCCTCGAGTAGGTAAATGATAATAACATAATTTTTATGTGGAATGCTACTTGGCATAATTTTCAATGTAACTCTCTTATTTGTGGCATGAATATTCTGATCCGAAAGATTCAAGATAAAAGTTTAATATTCACATAAAAGTAATAATACTTCAAGCATACTAACTAAGCAATTATGTCTTCTCAAAATAACATGGCCAAAGAAAGTTCATCCCTACAAAATCATATAGTTTGGTCATGCTCCATTTTTGTCACACAAGAATGCTCTCATCATGCACAACCCCGATGACAAGCCAAGCAATTGTTTCATAATTTAGTAATCTCAAACTTTTTTCAACTTTCACGCAATATATGAGCGTGAGCCATGGATATAGCACTATGGGTGGAATAGAATATGATGATGGGGGTTATGTGGAGGAGACAAAAAAGGACAAAGTCTCACATCGACGCGGCTAATCAACGAGCTAGGGAGATGCCCATCGATTGATGTCAATGCAAGGAGTAGGGATTGCCATGCAACAGATGCACTAGAGCTATAAATGAATAAAGGCTCAACAAAAGAAACTAAGTGGGTGTGCATCCAACTTGCTTTCTCACGAAGACCTAGGGCATTTGAGGAAGCCCATTGTTGGAATATACAAGCCAAGTTCTATAATGAAAAATTCCCACTAGTATATGAAAGTGACAAAACAAGAGACTCTCTATCATAAAGATCATGGTGCTACTTTGAAGCACAAGTGTGAAAAAAAAAGGATAGTAGCATTGTCCCCTTTTTTTTGGGGCCTTTCCTTTTTTTATTTGGCCTTTTTTTGGGGACAATGCTCTATGAATGATGATCATCACACTTCTATTTATTTACAACTCAATGATTACAACTCGATACTAGAACAAAGTATGACTCTATATGAACGCCTCCGGCGGTGTACCAGGATGGGCAATGAATCAAGAGTGACATGTATGAAATAATATGCATGGTGGCTTTGCCACAAATACGATGTCAACTACATGATCATGCAAGGCAATATGACAATGATGAAACGTGTCATGATAAACGGAATGGTGGAAAGTTGCATGGCAATATATCTCGGAATGGCTATGGAACTGCCATAATAGGTAGGTATGGCGGCTGTTTTGAGGAAGATATAAGGAGGTTTATGTGTGATAGAGCATATCATATCACGGGGTTTGGATGCACCGGCGGAGTTTGCACCAACTCTCAAGGTGAGAAAGGGCAATGCACGGTACCGAAGAGGCTAGCAATGATGGAAAGGTGAGAGTGCGTATAATCCATGGAATCAACATTAGTCATAAAGAACTCACATACTTATTGCAAAAATCTACAAGTCATCAAAAACCAAGCACTACGCGCATGCTCCTAGGGGGATAGATTGGTAGGAAAAGACCATCGCTCGTCCCCGACCGCCACTCATAAGGAGGACAATCAAAGAACACCTCATGTTTCAAATTTGTTACACAATGTTTACCATACGTGCATGCTACGGGACTTGCAAACTTCAACACAAGTATTTATCAAATTCATAATTACTCAACTAGCACAACTTTCATATTACTACCTCCATATCTCAAAACAATCATCAAGCATCAAACTCTTCTTAGTATTCAACGCACTTATAAGAAAGTTTTTACTAATCTTGTATGCCTATCATATTAGGACTAATTTCACAATTAAAGCAAATTACCATGCTGTTTTGTAGGACTCTCAAAATAATATAAGTGAAGCATGAGAGAACAATAGTTTCTATAAAACAAACCAACGTCGTGCTCTAAAAGATATAAGTGAAGCACATAGAGCAAAAATTATATAACTCAAACGATATAAGTGAAGCACAAAGAGTATTCTAATAAATTCTGAATCATGTGTGTCTCTCTCAAAAGTGTATTCAGCGAGGATGATTGTGGTAAACTAAAAGCAAAGACTCAAATCATACAAGATGCTCCAAGCAAAACACATATCATGTAATGAATAAAAATATAGCTCCAAGTAAGTTACCGATGGACGAAGACGAAAGAGGGGATGCCTTCCAGGGCATCCCCAAGCTTTGGCTTTTTGGTGTCCTTGGATTTACCTTGGGGTGCCTTGGGCATCCCCAAGCTTAGGCTCTTGCCACTCCCTGTTCCATAATCCATCAAATCTCCTTACCCAAAACTTGAAAACTTCACAACACAAAACTTAACAGAAAATCTCGTGAGCTCCGTTATCGAAAGAAAACAAAACACCACTTCAAGGTATTGTATTGAACTCATTCTTTATTTATATTGGTGTTAAACCTACTGTATTCCAGCTTATCTATGGTTTATAAACTATTTTACTAGCCATAGATTCATCAAAATAAGCAAACAACACACGAAAAACAAAATATGTCAAAAACAGAATAGTCTGTAGTAATCTGTAACTAACGCGAACTTCGGGAACTCTCAAAATTCTAACAAAATAGGACGACATAAATAATTTGTTTATTGATCTGCTGCAATTGGAATCAGTATTATATCACGTTCTGGTAATTTTTAACAATTGTTTTCATGAACAGAAAGTTTCTGGAATTTTCAGCAAGACCAATTAACTATTATCCAAGAAGATCCTATAGGTTTCACTTGGCACAAACACTAATTAAAACACAAAAACAAATATAACCAGAGGCTAGATCAAAGATTTATTCCTAAACAGAAGCAGAAGGCAAAAAACTAAAAGTAAAATTGGGTTGCCTCCCAACAAGCGCTATCGTTTAACGCCCCTAGCTAGGCATAAAAACAAGGATAGATCTAGGTATCGTCATCTTTGGTCTTTAATTTTTTAGCGGAGTTATGCTCAAATCCGGGAGGTTCTTTACGTTTCCCTTCATATTCGGAAATTTTTAGATCTAAAGAATCCAACCGCTTATTGCAAAGAGTGATCAACATATTCATGCGGTGAAGATTCCCGCTAACACTTTTAAGAGGTTCAAGAGATTTTTGTAAAATCTTCGTTACTTCGCAAATTTTCTCAAAAACTTGTGTTTCTTCCTGGGTATGATGAGGCCCCTTTTGTTGAGGTAGAGTTCCCACTATTCCCTCTATAATTTCATGCGCAATACTGGGATCAATTTTGATAAAATTGCCTTTGGCAACGCAATCCAAGAGTTGTCTATGAGACATATTTAATCCAACATAAAAATTGCGAAGAAAAATTCTAAAGTTCACCTCTAGGGTGCAATCACGATAAGACTCCATCATTCTAAACCAAGCATCTTTTAAGTTTTCTCCTTGTCTTTGTTTGAAGTGAAGAACTTCAAACTCGGGAGACAATGGAGTAGATAAAGGACTAGCCATGACGACACACAGGACAAAAAAAGGCAGGCGAAAAAAAGGCGAACAGAAAAAGAGGGCGAATAAAACAGCAAGGGTGAAGTGGGGGAGAGGAAAACGAGAGGCAAATGGCAAATAATGTAATGCGAGGGATAAGAGTTTGTGATGGGTACTTGGTATGTCTTGACTTTTCCGTAGACTCTCCGGCAACGGCGCTAGAAATCCTTCTTGCTACCTCTTGAGCACTGCGTTGGTTTTCCATTGAAGAGAAAAGGGTGATGAAGTAAAGTAGCGTAAGTATTTCCCTCAGTTTTTGAGAACCAAGGTATCAATCCAGTAGGAGACCACGCTCAAGTCCCATGCACCTACACAAACAAATAAGAACCTCGCAACCAACGCGATAAAGGGGTTGTCAATCCCTTCACGGTCACTTACGAGAGTGAGATCTAATAGAGATGATAAGATAATATTTTTGGTATTTTTATGATAAAGAGTAAAAGTAAAGGTTGCAAAGTAAATAAAGATAGAAATAGCTTGTTGATGGAAGATTAATATGATGGAAAATAGACCCGGGGGCCATAGGTTTCACTAGTGGCTTCTCAAGATAGCATAAGTATTACGGTGGGTAAACAAATTACTGTCGAGCAATTGATAGAACTGAGCATAGTTATGAGAATATCTAGGTATGATCACGTATATAGGCATCACGTCCGTGACAAGTAGACCGACTCCTGCCTACATCCACTACTATTACTCCACACATCGACCGCTATCCGGCATGCATCTAGAATATTAAGTTCATAAGAACAGAGTAATGCTTTGTATTGAGATCCAAAGAGAATCAAGGAGAACTTTGTATTGAGATCCAAAGAGAGAGAAGAATCCATCTAGCTAATAACTATGGATCCGAAGGTATGAGGTAAACTACTCACACATCATCGGAGAGGCTATGGTGTTGATGTAGAAGCCCTCCGTGATCAATGCCCCCTCCGGCGAAGCGCCGGAAAAGGCCCCAAGATGGGATCTCACGGGTACAGAAGGTTGCGGCGGTGGAAATAGGGTTTTGGCTCTTGTTATGATGGTTTGGGGGTACGTAGGTATATATAGGAGGAAGAAGTAGGTCGGTGGAGCTATGAGGGGCCCACGAGGGTGGAGGGCGCGCCCAGGGGGTAGGCGCGCCCCCTGCCTCGTGGCCTCCTCGTTCATTTCTTGACGTCCACTCCAAGTCCTCTGGATCATGTTTGTTCCGAAAATCATGTTACCGAAGGTTTCATTCCGTTTGGACTCCGTTTGATATTCCTTTTCTGCGGAACATTGAAATAGGAAAAAAAACAACAATTCGGCCTGGCCCTCCGGTTAATAGATTAGTCCCGAAAATAATATAAAAGTGTATAATAAAGCCCATTAAACATCCAAAACAGAATATATCTTTGCATGGAACAATAAAAAATTATAGATACTTTGGAGACGTATCAATCGTTTGTGATGTTCACATATCGTACACAGTTCTGAATAAGGCACCGTGTCTGATGACACTTTGCGATTCTAAATTTTTGGCTTCCGCAGAAATATCTACCTCCCCGCCCCCTCCCCCTTACCAAAAGCCACATTTCCCCTGTTTTCGCCTTCCTTTCCAAGTTGAAACCTTCACTCCTTGCTTGCAGCACCGCCTCCTCGTCGGTGACCCTCCTTCACGCTGCTCAGCCTCGTCTATCCAGGCAGGTAATCCACACCCAACCCCCTTCCTCCTCCTTCCACATCCCACATGCCTCGACCACCGGCACGAGCGCGACACCTTCCACCCAAATCACCGACCCCTCCACCAAATAAGCGCGGCCCTAAGCCATGGTGCACGCAGTATAGCCAGGGTCTCAAGGAGCATTTGGCAGCGGAGAAGCAAATCGCGGCCGCACGCGGGGATGAGGTCGCCATTGCTGCCATTCGTACCGACCCGCAGATCTTGGAGGAGCACCTTGCCATTTGCTGTTAAGCATGCTCGGTTTACCCGTTGCGTGTGCTGCTCCTGCATTTCCTTCACGAATTGTAGTGAATTGTGCTATCTAATTTTACCATGCAATCTGTTGCTCTAGTGTATATGTTCTATATGTCGTGTAGTGTGGTGCTCACTTATTAACTGTTTCGTTAATTAGTTGTCGTCTTCAGTTAACTGTTTGGTTCAATTATGCGTGATGTTCAATTCTTCAGGCTGCAATTTTGTATTTGTCTTCCATGTGAGAAATAAATCGAATTTATCTTTACAAAATACATGAGAAACGAATACAATTGCTATATTTCCAAGTTGTCAAGCATGCTTGGTTTGGTTATATATTGTGCAATGTGGTGCTCATTTAACGTTTGGTTCATTTGTGTTGTGGTGTTTAGTTAACTGTTTGGTTCAATTCTGCAATGCGATGTTCAATAGTTGTGGGTGCATTCTGTTATGTATACCATGTGAGGAATAAATTGAATTTGGCTGTATTAAATACTTAACCTGATAACTAACTACCTTATATGTGTTGCAGGGAAACAATGGGAGGCACTGAGGTTTACAATCGAGGTTGGCACGTGCATGGTCCGTTGTCTAATAGCACATTATTGTGCAATTGCAGGAACCATTCTAATATTTTGTTTTTTAACAATTTGGTCTTGCACATGTAGGTCCCGCTGTCATAGGTTTTGACCCACCGTTCAACCCTTTTTGCATATGGGGAATGAGTTGTCCATGAATATCAATCAAATCAAGAAATTGAGAAAGATTGTTAGGATAAAGAAATTAGCCACAAAAAACAACAAGATCTTTGTCTGCACAATGAAGAAGACATCAGTTCACTACAAGATGGTGCTAACTATTATACCTTGCCTTTTTTATTCCTTTGCCCCATTCCCAATATAGAGAAGATATTTATGCACATCCATGTTTTCAGGCCTTTCCAAAGCAGTTCACTGATGATTACCTCTCAACCCACCTCTATGGTTAGGAGGCGAGGAAGGTTTCCATACAACACCAATGGTTCACTATTGATTATTGAAGTGTTCCTGAAGAGTACGAAGGACGCACGGTCAATCATCCACAGGCACTGGCCTAAAGTTGCAAAGACCTTCAACATGAATGAAGGCTCAATATTCGCCTTCCGCTTCAACAGTTTTCCTGATGAGATGCATCTGTCTATATACCGTCTATGATGCTAATTTCGAAAGGTTCTACATGTTGCATGTGAAACTTGGTGCTAGTGCACTTGTATAATGGGGTAGCTGAGTGCTGAAGCTATATCATGTTGTACTCTGATGTATTTCAATTATGAAATTCTGCTTCCTTAATATGGAAATGAAATATATTATGTGCTTAATATGAATGCCAATTAGATTAATAAATGGATTATTAATAATATGGAAATTAGCCTGCTAATGGCGAATTAGCCTGCTAATTGGGTTTTGCTATTGCAAACGGTTGTTGAAAAAATACTGTGGGCGATGACCTCATGCAATACACACAGTTTCTAGGAATAAACCATGTTGGATCAATGAACAATCATACACAACTTTCTCTTCAAAACTCTTTGCATTAGGCCATCTTGCGCAAACGTTTACCACATAAAAACTGTGTGTGATGGACAACCTTTGCCACATAGTTTCTTCTACGAACCGTGTGTGATACAATCAATAACGCAAATGATTTAACGGGAAAAATTATGTGTGATGTACCTATGAAGGGAAACGTTTTCCTTGGAGCAACTATGTGGGATGTACATACGAATGAAAACGTTTAGCGGGGACTGACTATGTGGGATGTACTTGCCGAGCGTGTGTGCCAGGAGGGCATATCCCCGACGGTTTTTGGGTCGTGTGGGAAGGACCCCCTATCGCCCACACTCACTTGGCGACGGTTCCAAATGCCGTCGCGGAAAGGGTTAAAAACCTTTTGTTTAGGACCGATGCATACCAGTGCCCGTTTAATCTTTATGGGCCACTTTTGGGCCGGTCCACGTGTCAACATATCATAGGCGCATCTCGCCCATTGGATGAGTGACACCTGTGCCAACGCGAAGCTGACACGTGGTTCCGTCGGCCAATGGGAATTTTACACGTGGAAAATCGGCATTGGTCGTGGCTGTTAGCGGGTTATCGGATCCAAAACTGGACCCGATAGCTTAACGGCGACCCGTTATGGTGGATGCCACGTGTCGGTCACCCTTGACGAAAGCACTTCCATGACGTGGCATTTATCGTCATGGAAGTGGACACTTACGTGATGATAATTTTGGTAATGTCATGGAACACTTCTATGACAGCACAGGTATGACTATCTTGACTCTGTCATAAAATCGTCATGGATGTACATGCATGACAGAAAATGTGACCTACTGTGACAAACATGTATCATCGCGGAAGTGTATTTTTTTGTAGTGCCCTCCTTTCCTTTATCTCCCGAGAAGGGAAAGGCAGGAGGGGCCACCCCTCCCCTTTCCTTCCCCTTAGGGACGACCAGCCATGGGAGGGGTGCACTAGCCCCCTAGTGGGTTGGTCTGTGGCCTCCTGTGGCCCATAAGGCCCATATCTTCCAGGGGGTGCCCGGAACCCCTTCCGGTGACCCGATAACTTCCCGGTACGTCCCGAAACACTTTCGGTGTCCAAATACCATCATACTATATATCAATCTTTACCTCTCGACCATTTCGAGACTCCTCGTCATGTCCATGATCTCATCCGGTACTCCAAACAACATTCGGTCACCAAAGAATATAACTTATATAACACTATATCGTCAATGAACGTTGAGCGTGCGGACCCTACGGGTTCGAGAACTATGTAGACATGACCGATACACCTCTCGGGCCAATAACCAATAGCGGAACTTGGATTCCCATATTGGATCCTACATATTCTACAAAGATCTTTATCAGTCGAACCGTTATGACAACATACGTAATTCCCTTTGTCCATCGGTATGTTACTTGCCCGAGAGTCGATCATTGGTATCTTCATACCTAGTTCAATCTCGTTACCGGCAAGTCTCTTTACTCATTCCGTAATACATCACCTCATTACTAACTCCTTAGTCATTTTCTTGCAAGCTTATGATGTGTGTTACTGAGAGGGCCCAAAGATACCTCTCTGATACTCGGAGTGACAAATCCCAATCTCGATCTATGCCAACTCAACAAACACCTTCGGAGATACCTATAGAGCATCTTTATGCTCACCCAGTTATGTTGTGATGTTTGATAGCACACAAGGTATTCCTATCTGGGAGTTGCATAATCTCATAGTCGAAGGAATATGTATCTGACATGAAGAAAGCAATAGTAATAAACTGAATGATCATTATGCTAAGCTAATAGATGGGTCTTGTCCATCACGTCATTCTCCTAATGATGTGATTCCGTTATCAAATGACAACACATGTCTATGGTTTGGAAACCTTAACCATCTTTGATCAACGAGCTAGTCTAGTAGAGGCTTACTAGGGACACCTTATTTGTTTATGTATTCACACATGTGTTTAAGTTTTCGATCAATACAATTATAGCATGAATAATATACCTCTATCATGAATAAAGAAATCTAAAATAATAACTTTATTATTGCCTCTAGGGCACATTTCCTTCAATTTGCTCCAGTATTTTTCATATATTCCAAAACAATTCTCCGTAAATTTTCAACTCATTTGGAGTTGTGCAGAATAGGTAAATCTGACGTAGCTTTTTCAGGTGCAGAATTCCAGATGCCGACATTCTCTCTCTTTGTGTAAAACTTGCATATTATGAGAGAAAAGGCATTAGAATTAATCCATAAAGCATTATTATGCATAAAAGCATAGTAAATAACAGTAGGTAAACATAACACAAAATGGACGTATCAATGATCACCCAGTTATGAAGTGACGTTTGATAGCACACAAGGTATTCTTCTAGTATCCGGGAGTGACAAGACTCATGGTCTAAGGAATAGATACTTAACATGAAGAGAGTTGTAGCAAATAACTAAGTGATACGATCTGATGCTAAGCTTATGGTTAGGTCTGTCCTTCACATCATTTTCCTAACGATGTGATCCTGTTATCAAATGACAACTCATGTCTATGGTTAGGAAACCTTAACCATCTTTGATCAACGAGCAAGTCTAGTAGAGGCTTACTAGGGACATTGTGTAGTTTATGTATTCACACATGTACTTAAGTTTCCGATCAATGCAATTCTAGCACGAATAATAAACATTCATCATGAACGGGGATTATGATAATAACTATTTTATTATTGCCTCCAGGGCATATTTCCAGCAGATGTTGCCCCCTATTCCCACATTAATGATTTTCTAGTGAACCTTTTGTTATAATATGTTATACCTTTTGCTTCATAGTACTTTACAAAAACCGAGGTGAGATATATCGGTATCCCCGTGAGACCAACACACGTTCGCTATACCAGTCTCCTTGTTAGAGGTTTTGTTCCTTTTCTCATTCCCGTGTTCCGGCATCCCCATGATCCAATTCACGCTATGTCTGGCCATATGATGGTGGATGCCGTCACACCGAGAGGGCCCTAAGGATACCACTCCATCATTGAAGGAGCAAATTCCAATCTCGGGCTATATAGTCCCTCGTCATATGTTTTTGATGAACCTATAAGTTGCCATTGTGATCACCCTATTACGGATGACGTTGGAACAACCCCAAAGTGCACCGTCCGGTATGGAGTGACTCGAAACTCTCATAGTCTAAGGAGTCATACAAATGTTAACTCTCGTGTTATGGACTATAGACTTTAGACGATTTCATCTTCAATTATAACAAACAATTTGGGTCAATTCAACACAAGTGTTCTACCAACATCATGCTCTCAAATGATGCCGGCATTATGGTCATGCCCATGATCACGAAAGAAGAATCTACAGTCAACACTTTGAGCTATTCCTAGAGGCAAGACTGGGAATCTTGTTTTACCGTTTATAACTCTACACATGCTCATAGTTTTCTCTGAATTGCATATACAAGTACCATAATAGTTATTTTTTTGACTGGTAACTGTAGGGAAAACCCCCCCACAGCATTCAGAATTTATTAATAGCGCAAGGGACAATACAATACATGGATTACAAGAGGTAATCTATACAGGAATAGAGAGAAAAGAACTACACTAAGAGACTAGATTACAAAACCTCAAGGAGGCAAGAAGGAAATCCATCTAAGCAGCTAGAATATTAACATTAATTATAAACTTGGAAATAAATCATACTAAAATATTATTGCCTCTAGGGCATATTTTCAACAAAATCCTGTGTAAAAAATGTTGGCAGTTCGCACAATCAAGGGGATGGAAGTGATGTAAATGGGCCGCCCCGCTTATAGATTGCTAACGTTCTACTACAGGTCCCAGTTTTGGGAACCTTTTAGAGGGTTCTTTTTTTTCCTATTATCGGGGCTTTCTTTTCCTTTCCCCTTTTCTCTTTATGTTTTTATTTTTTTTAAATCAATTATTAAAAAGTTAATTTTATTTAAAAACTATTTTTTATTTTTTGTGTATTTTTATTTTATTAAAAAAAATTACAATTTTGGAAGAATATTCATGTTATTAGGAAATGTTCATTTTTTAAAAAGACTGTGCACAAATTTGAAAATATGTTTGTGCTTTCATAAAAGGTTCAGGTTTTTAAACAAATCGGAAATTTTCAAAAATTCTTTGCGTTTAAAAAATGTTTCAGATCTGATTTTTTTTCTTTTTTTAGAAACATGTTTACATTTTGAAACGCTACAGTTCGGGTCGCTAAAGTGTTCATGGTCGAAATGCGAAATGGAAGTGCATTCGGTTCACGTAGCTTAATGGGCTGGCCCGGTTCTTGCACAAATTGGGGGAATTTTTTTGACGTAAAGAGCGTATCTCTCTATTAGTTCCGATCCAATCCAGGCCTAGCCTCCTCTTCCAAAACAAAAAATGGGAATATCTAAACCCTAGCTGCGCCACCTCCATCTCCTCCTCCACCACCAATGGCGGAGTCGGCGCCGCCGCCGTCGTTGAAGAAACTCAGAGAGCTGATGAAGGGCAAATTGAGCCCCGGGAAAAATTCCAGTAGGGATAAGGATGAGGAGAATCCGGAGGTTGCGCTTGTTTCAAAGAAGCTGAACAAGAAGCGGAAGAAGCTGCCGGGTACCAAGAAGGGGGAAGGGCGCGACGTGGATAGGCTGGTCCGGGAGGAGGATCCGGAGGTTGTGCTTGTTTCAAAGAAGCTGAATACACATCCGGTGAGTGAACCGAATGCATCATCGAGGAAATCGATCGGGGAATCCAGTGAGACGCTCACGGGTAAGAAGACAAAAGAGAGGAAAGGCCACGCCGTGCTGGTCGGGCAGGATGATCCGGAGGTTGCTCCTGTGGCAAAGAAGTGGAAGCCAGAGCCGGTGCCAGATCCTGTGGCAAAGAGGTGGAAGCCAAAGCCGGCGCCAGAGGACATTCAGATGAGTGCATCATCGACTGTTATTGTTGCTTATGCTCCAGACATGCCGCAAAGGTTATTTTTGTAGGGCCTCTTTGATTCATAGAGAAGTGAAGAAAGAGCATAATAATAGGAAGTTCCCTATGGTTACACTATTTATCCATGTGATTCAAAGGAATGGATCATAGGATCATTTTTTTGGGTTTGAGCTTCATAGGAGAAAACAATGAATTTTACAATCCACTCACCTCTATTTAGATTCTTATTATGCACAAAGATCAAGGCAAATAGTATTAACTAGTACAATAGTATTAATTTAATCTTACCTTTGCATATGTTCTACTTAATCTGAGTATGCCTATTAGGGTTTCATGTGTTTTTCCTATTCGTTCTATCAAACACGCAATCCTGCAAACTTATTCTACTCCTAAGTTTCCCTATGTTTTTTCAAATTCTACGAATCAACCATGTGCGTATTGTAACCATGCAACCATGCAACAATCCGCATTAATCTAAATTAAATATTTTTGTTAGGTATGGACATTTGCTAAGGTCGATTACCTTTCTTCTGCCTTACAAGAGTGAAGGGAAGGCATATGAATGTGATCCCAACAGAGTGAAAGATCTGATATGTCGAACCAGATGTGGTTTATGTCTTTTCTTTCAGGTAAGAAGAATAAAACTCATCTGAAAATTTAATTTACTAAGGTAATCATGAAGTTTATTTATTTGTATATTGTGTGATGTCCATTTCATTGTGTTTACATTAGTCTTATTTTTGTGGCATTGGGTTCAAAGAGATAAGGAGATGTTTTGTTGGATAATTAATACATCAACAAGTAATTCTACTCAGTTCCTTGTAAATCCAGGTAAAATTCAATAGATTTTAAAGTTTGTTTTTAAATATATATCACCACATATTGTCGTAGTACCAAGCCTAGATAATAAATGGAGGGTAGAGTTGTGAGATTACAGTTTTTCCCCTTGATCTACAACATACAGTGAGGGGTATTATGAGCTTTAAGGGAATCCCAAAGGAATATTCCAGTTGAATATCCTGACACAATATCATATATCGAGTAATCCTTGTTGGGTGAAGCGGCATGAGTGTGACGACCCTCACATAGAGCGTAGCCCTTGGTGATGATGTCCCTCTTAACAGGTCGCCCACGAGTGCGTGCCCAGCACCCGCATAGGACAAAACCTTGATGGAACCCTCGGCATTGGGCTTGCCCCTGGCAGTGCCTGCTACCCACGTGGGGCACCCTTTGGTGCCTTTTTTGGGCTTCCAGAATAAGCTCCCCCTACCCAGCTTATTCTAGAAGCCCAACCAAAATTTTCATTTTAGAAGCCTACTAGTCAAGTCTTCACTAGGTGTCTTCTAAAAAGATAATTTTGGTTGGGCTTCTAGAATAAGCTGGGTAGGGGGCAGTTTATTCTAGAATAAGCTGGGTAAGACGTGTTGTATCCTTGCGTCATGCGAGACGCCTTGAATCATATCGTCGTGAATTAGTGCGAGAGCGCTCCTCCACACATATCTTAAATTATTATTGTGATTTTTAACTTTTTGTTGATGATTTAATGATGTTTTCATTTTCTTTTGTAGCATTTGTATCTGAAATGTTAGAAGTGAAAGTTAAGAGTGCAGCTTGTGCTTTCTCATTAAACTTCCATAGTGATAAAAAATGGGCTGGTGTAAAGAATGCTTTGGAGATGGTAAGAATGTGTTGTAGTTGGTGTTTATTTATCTTTTTATTTATTTACTTCATGTATGAATGGCTGAGTGCTATGTCAAACTCCATAGGTGTTTTCTTCACCTCAACACAAGACATCAGAAGCTCCTTATAATATGTATGTCTTCACAAGGATAAATGATTGTGTCTACTTCAGAAATATAAAGGCATCCAATTAGCTCACTTTTTAAGTGTTTTTTATCGTGTTAACATTTTTGTAAATGTCAATACACCCAGTCTACTTCAGAAAGATTTTTTAGATTGCCAATATACCCATAAGTCTACTTCAGAAAGATTTTTGTGAATGCCAACACACACCCATAAGTCTACTTAAAAAAGATTGGCTCTGTTTCGGTATGAATAAGAATTTATGTTTATGTTTTTCCTAATATTAGTTTATTCTATATCATCCAGATTAATGATTTCCCCAATATTGCCGAAGGCGAGCCATTGGATCTGAAAGAGGTGTAAATTCTCATCCTTATTAATTTCATTGACTCGTACCTAACAGTTATAAGATATGCACTGCTCATGTCTAAACATTATTAAATGTTTGAAACATTCAGGTTGGACCTTATTTTTGCCTGAAGCTTGTGGATATTCATGGAGAAACTGCTGTCCCATATCTACCTTCAGATGATGTTCCACAAAATAAGGTAACGTAATTTACTATAGTTACTCTCTCTGTCCCATAATATAGTGTGCATTGGTTTTCACAATAGTCAATCTTAACAAACTCTGGCCAAGTTTATATAAAAATTAACTATATCTACAAGAGAGAAGTCCATTTTCAAGAGTGGTGATTTGGCACCTGGATGTGAACAGTAAAATCAAATAAAATAGCATTTTTTTAAATCTATTTTTTTGGCCTACAAGATGCCTGAATGTATGATGTGCGTGCCCAAAACCATCATGTTTGGACATTCAAGGAGGTCGTGACAAAAAAACCGAAAATTGGTTGTGAAAGGAACTTTGAAAAAGAGCACTATTTGGACCAGATATTGGTTGCTGATAATTTATCTGTTAATTTGGTCAAAATTTACAAGTTTGACTTAAAAAAACTAATATGCACTATATTAATAGAATATTGGTTTATTAGCTAATAATATTATATGAAAATTCATTTGCAGATTAAAGTGTGTCCCATTCGATATTGTAGTTTGTCACCTGAATTGGGATCTTGCATAGCACCTCATTCCCTCTACTTGAATGGCGAAAACTATATGATCCTTAGGGAGAATGGTCATGATTAGTCAGCATTTGAGGGTTATAATGTTAGCCTTGAGGAGTTTCTTGCAGAGCAACCACTATTGAAAATAAAACATATTGTCGGATCAAAAACTGGCGAGGAGTGTTTGTTTGTGAGAAACATTGCCAAGTATATCATTAGATCCATCCTTGCATACCTTGATAAGCTCTTCTCTCGTGGCAAATGTATCAAAATGAAGATAATAGGGCGCAGACATATCTTTCTGAAAGGGTCCAAAGTCAAATTCTATGGGGTGGAATTTGTACAGTTTGAGGAAATTCAAGCAAAAGACAATGTAGTGTGTGTTGTTGAGTTAATAAGAGGATGTTTCCCTGAAGACCTCATCCCTAGTGATTTAGATGAGATGCTTGAGTTTTTGGTATTAGATCCTCTGCCCAATCTTAAAGCACGGAAAGGTGATTGCTCCCTGCTGTCAGCAAAAGAGAGGAGAGAACTCTTGGTTCTTTTGCATACCGAGTACATGACAAATGTAAAACCTATGTTATGGGGTGAAGATGGCGACGATCCAAGTGGAGGTTGGACATATTTCTTCTTAGGGTGCCCGTACATAGAAACATGGGTAGACACTATGACAAAAAACACTTACCTAACTGAGGTCGCCAGTTATAACTCGGTACTGGGGGATTTGAAACATGAGAAGAGAAAGAAGGAGAACAAAGAGAAGTTGGAGAATGAAGAGGATTATAATAAAAAGCTAGCACGAATTGGAGAGCGACAGTTTCATGTTCTAAGAAATTGTGATGTACATATTCCTGAGAAGGCTGTAAAGGTAAATCAAGTTACTTGTTTTGTTCCTTCCATTATAATATATATTGTACCCTCTGATCTGTATTCTTCTTTCCAGGATGGAATATGTCCATTTCGTCTGACGTGGTGTGACTACATCCGTACCTGCTACTTTCGAAAGTATCTCTCCTTTGTGCAAAGGCAAATGGAATCTTATCTAAAGCCGACAAGGTGAACTCACGGGTTTGTGCGTGGCGGCACGCCGCGCTTCACTGATAGGTTTGTGTGCTAGTCTTTTATTTTGTGTAAATTTTCACGTGTCTGTTCTTCTTTTTGTTTTCGTACCTTTTTATGGCTCACAATGAACTCTTCAATTATGTATTTTGTCTAGACTGTTACTCACAACACACCGTACCTGAATATAATATATTGATATAGAAATGTAACGCAAAAAGGCAGCCAAGTCATGATTTTGATTAGACTATTGACCAATTGCACCCTGCACTGCAGCTAGCTTGAACACATGTGTCGTAGAAAATTTGTATTCGATGACCGATCACCGCACAGGGGATGTTTATCCCGAGCCATCAAGATAGTTTGAACACAGGTTATCCATTTTTTACGACACAAGACTTGTCCAAAACCTGAAAGTAAAGAAACATTCATGTCACCCTCCTAGCCTAGAAGACAGTGACATTGACCAAATCGAATTGTTCCTATGAAAAAAGAGAGGTGGTTTCATTTTGATGTGATTGCAGCAAAGCCAATTGATATTGTTATCGATGTAGTGCTGTTAAATCATCAGTTACTAATGTACTGTTAGAAAATGTCCCTTTGTTGGCAGATAGTACAGTAGGGAAGGTACATAAAGCAACGCCTTCAAATGAGTTCGTGCTCATGGACTCATGGTAGTTTTTTTGGAGGGCTATCTTGCATTTTCTTGTGAATGCATGTTCTACAGCTTTGTTGGCATCTGAGGGAGTCCTGGATTAGGGGGTGTTCGGATAGCCGGACTACATCTCCTGCCGGACTCCAGGACTATGAAGATACAAGATTGAAGACTCCGTCCCGTGTCCGGAAGGTTCTTTCCTTGGCGTAGAAGGCAAGCTAGGCGTGCGGATATTCAAGATCTCCTACCAATGTAACCGACTCTGTGTAACCCTAACCCTATCCGGTGTCTATATAAACCGGAGGGTTGTAGTCCGTAGGATAGAATCATCTTCAAACACAATCAAACCATAGGCTAGCTTCTAGGGTTTAGCCTCCTTGATCTCGCGGTAGATCTACTCTTGTACTACCCATATCGTCAATATTAATCTAGCAGGAGTAGGGTTTTACCTCCACCGAGAGGGCCCGAACCTGGGTAAAACAAAGTGTCCCCTGTCTCCTGTTACCATCCGACCTTGACGCACAGTTCGGGACCCCCTACCCGAGATCCGCCGGTTTTGACACCGACACTGGTGCTTTCATTGAGAGTTCCTCTGTGTCGTCACCTTTAGGTTCGATGGCTCCTTTGATCATTAACGGCGAGGTGGTCCAGGGTGAGACTTTTCTCCCCGGACAGATCTTCGTCTTCGGCGGTTTCGCTCTGCGAGCCAACTCGCTTGGCCATCTAGAGCAGATCGAAAGCTACGCCCCTGGCCATCAAGTCAGGTTTGGAAGCTTAAACTACACGGCGGATATCCGCGGAGACTTGATCTTCGACGGATTCGAGCCACAGCCAAGCATGCCGCACTGTCGAGAAGGGCATGATATAGCTCTGCTCCCGAACAGTGTCCTGGAGGCCGCATACGCTCCGGCCCCGATCCTTGATTCGGAGCCCGCTGCGCTCGTCGAGGAAGAACGGTTGGACGTCACCTCAGGGGCTGCGGCGTTAAAGGCGATCAAGCCGAACGCCGGTCCCGCACTCCGCATCGCCCATGACTCCAAGGAGCCGGATTCTTCTCCGAACTCCGGGCTTTCCAAGCCCCCGCCGATCGAATCTGATTGGACGCCTATAATGGAGTTCACCGCCGCGGACATCTTTCAGTGCTCACCTTTTGGTGACATCCTGAATTCTCTCAAGTCTCTCTCTTTATCAGGAGAGCCCAGACCGGATTATGGTCTGCGAGGTTGGGATACGGACGATGAAGAAATTCAAAACCCACCCACCACCCACTTAATAGCCACTGTCGACGATCTAACCGACATGCTCGACTTCGGCTCCGAAGACTTCGACGGTATGGACGACGAAGGAGGAGACGAACAACAACCAGCACCTGAAGGGCGCTGGACCGCCACCCCGTCATATGACATATACATGGTGGACGCTCCGAAAGACGGAGATGGCGATGGAACAGCAGTGGACGGCACCTCCAGAAAGCCTCCCAAACGCCGGCGTCAGCGGCACCGCTCTAAATCCCGCCAAAGCAAGAACGGTGATTCCGGCACGGGGGATAATTCTACCCTGAATACCGCCGAAGAACACCAACCACAACAAGACTCAGCACGGGAATATGGAGAAGCCGGCCTTCATAAGGAAGCGGCAGAACAAGAGGTTGAGGACGATAACTACACGCCTCCCTCCGAAGACGAGGCAAGCCTCGACGACGATGAATTCGTCATACCATCAGACCCTGCCGAACAAGCGCGTTTTCAACGCAGGCTTATTGCCACAGCCAACAGCCTAAAGAAAAAGCAGCAAAAGCTTAGGGCTGATCAAGATTTGCTAGCTGACAGATGGACAAACGTCCTTGCGGCCGAAGAGTACGAACTCGGGCGCCACTCCAAAAATTACCCTAAGCGCAGGCCGCTCCCCCAATCAGAGGAGGAAGCAAATGACATGGCAGACCGGCCACCTCGCGGCCGCGACAGAGAGGCCCGTCGAAATTTCAAGCCAAACATGCCCCGGGGCCGTTCGGCTAGGGCACAAGGAAACGAGCCAGACCTGCGAGACGTACTGGAGGACAAAGCAAGGCGGACAAGATCGATCTATGGATCGCGCGGACGCCCAACACGTGACGATTTTCAGTCCGGACACAATAACTCCGGCCGGGCCGAACTCAACAAGCACAGCTCTTCCGAGCTGCGTCGTGACGTAGCCCAGTACAGGGGCGCCGCACACCCGTTATGTTTCACAGACGAAGTAATGGATCATCAAATACCAGAGGGTTTCAAACCCATCAACATTGAGTCATACGATGGTACGACAGATCCGGCAGTTTGGATCGAGGATTATCTCCTTCACATCCATATGGCACGCGGCAACGACCTGCACGCCATTAAATATCTCCCACTCAAGCTTAAGGGACCAGCTCGGCATTGGCTTAACAGCTTGCCAGCAAATTCAATTGGTTCTTGGGAAGACCTAGAAGCCGCATTCCTTGACAACTTCCAGGGCACTTATGTGCAACCACCGGACGCTGATGACCTAAGCCACATAATTCAGCAGCCAGACGAATCGGCCAGGCAATTCTGGACACGGTTCCTAACAAAGAAAAATCAGATAGTCAACTGTCCGGACGCAGAGGCCCTAGCGGCCTTCAAGCATAATATCCGTGACGAATGGCTTGCCCGGCACCTAGGACAGGAAAAGCCGAAAACAATGGCAGCCCTCACGACACTCATGACCTGCTTTTGCGCGGGCGAAGACAGCTGGCTAGCTCGTAGCAACAACTTATCAAAGAAGACCGGTAATCCGGATACCAAGGACAAAAATGGCAGGTCACGCCGAAACAATCAAAAGCGCCGTGTTTGCAGCGACAGCAATGAGGATACGTAAGTAAATGCCGGATTCAGAGGCTATAAATCCGGTCAGCGGAAACAGCCATCTAAAAAGAATAACCAGGGCCCGTCCAGTTTGGACCGGATACTCGACCGCTCGTGCCAGATTCATGGCACCCCCGAAACGCCAGCCAATCACACCAACAGAGATTGTTGGGTGTTCAAGCAGGCAGGCAAGTTAAGAGCCGAACATAAAAACAAGGGGCTGGACAGCGATGACGAGCAGGAGCCCAGGCCGCCGAACAACAAAGGACAGAAGGGCTTTCCCCCGCAAGTGCGGATGGTGAACATGATATACGCGACCCATATTCCTAAGAAGGAAAGGAAGCGTGCACTACGGGATGTGTACGCGATGGAGCCAGTCGTCCCAAAGTTCAATCCTTGGTCTTCTTGCCCGATCACTTTCGATCGAAGGGACCACCCCACTAGTATCCGTCACGGGGGATTTGCCGCACTGGTCCTCGATCCAATCGTCGACGGATTTCATCTTACAAGAGTCCTCATGGATGGCGGTAGTAGCCTAAACCTGCTTTACTAGGATACAGTGCGGAAAATGGGCATAGATCCATCAAGGATCAAGCCCACAAGGACGACCTTTAAAGGCGTCATCCCAGGTGTAGAGGCCAATTGCACAGGCTCGATAACACTTGATGTGGTCTTCGGATCTCCGGATAATTTCCGAAGCGAAGAGTTAATCTTCGATATAGTCCCGTTCCGCAGTGGTTATCACGCCCTGCTCGGACGAACTGCATTTGCTAAATTCAATGCGGTTCCGCACTACGCATATCTCAAGCTCAAGATGCCAGGCCCTCGAGGAGTAATTACGGTCAGCGGAAACACCGGACGCTCCATCACAACGGAGGAGCACACGGCGGCCCTCGCAGCGGAAGTACAAAGTAGCCTCTCAAGGCAACTCTCCAGTCCGGCCGCTAAAACGCCGGACAATGCAAAGCGCGCCAGGAGTAACCTGCAACAAGACCACTTGGCATGTTCGGAGCATGCGTAGCAATACGGCCCAGACCCCAGCCATCGCAGCATCGCGAAGCTAGTACCTCGAGTACACAGTTATGCCCTTAAAATTCCATGCGCATAGGGGAAGGAGGCATTTTAACGGCATGCCTACAATACGGCCTTAAACGTACTAGGGGCTGCCGAATTTTTTCTTTTTCTTTTCTTTACTTTCAGGACTCCACATCCCAGATGACCTGTTCGGCCTTGTTGCCGCACAGACGATACAAGGCCTAGGAGAGCAGACAAAGCTACGCCGCACTACAGAACTCTCAGGTGGTCTCTATTTCGAGCGATATATCTGTTTCCAAATTTCCGCGGCCTGCGCCTGGCCAGGACATGTTAAATAGTCCAGTTTTTTCGCTTATCGCACTACTTGTATCGTCCGGCTTTGAATAGCCTCTTTATAAACAATGCATAGCTTTGTGTCTATTTTCTGCATCACCTTCTTTGAATATATATGTTTATCCCATAACATGATCGCACCCGTACACCATGGTACGGCAAACCACGCCAGGGGCTTCATTACCCTTTTATCTGGACGTGAGAAGTCCGTACACTTCCACAAGTGCGGCACCCCGAACTTATAGCACTATATGCATCGGCTTCGAGTCATGATTTTGGTCATATGTTGGGTTTGCCCGGCTCCTATGTTTTGGTGCCTTACGTTCCGCTCTATCGGCTAAGGTAGCACTAGGAGAACCGCTGCGATTGTGCCCCAGGTCATGTGGGTGAGCACCTCAGTGGAGAAAGCTAAAACAGACTGTCATGATAGGGCGTGAGACCGGTCGCTGTTCGAGAGGTTTTTCGAGTCCTTAAAGGCTTATGCCGCTTCGAGCAGAGAGCTAGTTAAATCCGGCTAAAGGCGTGGATAGCGCCCCGAATTCGGCCTTCCGAACTAGGGGCTTCGCCGAAATTTAAAATTATAAAGTTCTATGGCTAAGTGAGAGTGTTCAAGCATTATAGTCCGATTGCCTGGTTCGTTGTGCTGAGGGCCTCCCTCGAAGGACCCAACTATGGGAACAAGAGCCCTCAGGTTTATCCCGAACACCCCAGCACTAGTTGCATGGGGGGAGAAAGCTGACGACTCGCCATCTCTCAATTACTGATAAACGGCCGCACAGAAAATAATATTTTAAATTCAAAGCATTGCTTAAAGCGCATATGAACAAGTTTTCAGCGCACAGGATACAAACGAACGAGTTCATGGAAATATTACATCTTTAGCACATTCATCCGCAATAAGGCAGGCTCCGGCAAGAACTTCTTCATAGTAGTTCTCGGGCTTGCGATGTTCCTTCCCTGGCGGCGGCCTGTCCTTCACCAGCTTCTCGCCGTTCAGCTTACCCCAGTGTACCCTCACACGGGCGAGGGCCCTCCGGGCGCCCTCGATGCAGGCAGAGCGCTTTATGACCTCAAGCCGTGGACAGGCCTCCACCAGCCGCCGCACTAGCCCAAAGTAGCTCCCAGGCAGGGCCTCTCCAGGCCACAGCCGAACTAGAAGGCCCTTCATAGCCTGTTCGGCCGCCTTGTGGAGCTCGACCAGCTGCTTCAGCTGATCACTCAAGGGCACAGGGTGCCCGGCCTCAGAATACTGAGACCAGAACACACTCTCCGCCGAGCTGCCCTGTTCAGCTCGGTAGAACGCGGCGGCTTCGGATGCGCTACGGGGAAGATCGAAAAATGCCCCTGGAGAACTCCGGATTCGGGTAAGAAACAGGTATTTTATTTTTATATTCCTACTTTGCATTAAGAATGCCTTACCCGCTGCTATCTTTTTTACATCCTCCAACTCTTGGAGGGCCTTCTAGGCTTCGGCCTTGGCAATTTTGGTGGCCTCAACGGCAGAGGTGAGTTCGGTGGCTTGCGTTTTCGCGTCAAGCTCCAAACCCTTATGTTTTTCCTTGAGGTCTTGCAGCTTCTGCTGCACCTCGCCGCATTGAACCACAAGCTTTTCTCGTTCGATGCGCTCCTCGGCCGTCTTCTTTTCGGCCTCGGTAAGCGCCTGCCTCAGGGTGGCCACCTCTGTCGCGGCCCCTACATTAGGCAGTGTATACCTGTTATTTTCTGCAATCAAGCCTCTCCATAGGCAAATTTTTATTATTAACGGTCTTTTTTACCTTCCTTCTCCTCGAGCTTCCCTCGGGCAAGACCGAGCTCTTGCTCGGACCGCTCAAGGTCCTTCTTAAGGACATCCACCTGCGCAGTTAATGCGGCGGTGGACAACAGTGAAGCCTGCATACGCATATTTGACTTTTTTGTTAGACTCCTGCGATAATTATTAGATCCTCTATCCGGCTCTTCTTTCCGAACACCGAACAGAGCATCAGGGGCTACTGTCTATGCGGCAATGAATTTAGCATATTAATTACTTACCTGAAAGCCTGTTAAAAGGCTAGCGCAAGCTTCGTTCAATCCGCTTTTGGCGGACTGAACCTTCTGGACCACCGTACTCATAACAATACGTTGCTCCTCATCGATGGTGGCGCCTTCAAGCGCCTCCAGCCAGTTGTCCGGCGCCTCTGGTTGGGCAGAGGTCGCCGGCTCAGACGGCTTGCTCCTCTTGGAAGGAGTTCGCCTACCGCGGGCCGGGACTGTTGAGTCCGGCGCGGTGTCCGGCACAAAGCCGGACTTGGTGCCCTGGGGGGACTTGTCCCCTCCACTCCTGGAGTCCGGGAGGTTGCCTTGCGGCTCCTCCAGGACCACCTCCTCCTGCCCAGGAGTTCGGTGGGACGCCACTTCGGCGTCGTCTACCTGGCGGGGGGAGACAGCGGGCGGAACAGAGTTCACGTCCGATGAATCCAGGGAACCACTCGACGAATCGTCGAGTTCGGCCCGGGGCGGCCTGCACGATTGCATTCAACATAAGGAAAAGCTGTGCAAATGAAAAGATGTCATGAGTTACTCTGGTATCCGAATACTTACGACGTCGCCGGACGCTTGGTCCTTTCCGGCCGCTCCTCCTCGTCCTCATAGGGGTCGGGGGAGTAGTCCGGTGTGGGGGTCTTCCTCTTTTTGGATCCCGTAGCCGCCCCCGCTGGGGCGGCCTTCCTCTTCTTTCCTTCCCCCGTTGGAGGGGGAGGGATTCCTTGTTCCTCCTCCTCGTTTTCACGAGAGGAGGGCGTCGCAGACTCGCCAGATGATGAGCTCGACACCACCACATTGCGGGCACTCTTTCGAGTCCCGGTGGTCTTCTTCTTCTTGACCTTCTTCCCCGGCACCACATAGGGCACCGGAGCCAGCAGCTTCTCTAGGAGAGCTGGGGCTGGGTCTTCGGGCAGGGGAGCCGGACAGTTGATTGGTCCGGCTATCTTCAGCCACGCCTGTCAAAGGCAAAGGGAGTTTTTTAGATCCCATATAGAGTTAATCTATGTAGAGAAGCTTAACGAACCTGTGAAAGGTATAAATAGCCTACCTTGCCAGCGTTGCGCTGCGAGCTGTATCCGCGGTCCTCGGAAGCGGATGTGGGGCACTCGGCGCTTTTGGTCAGCACCTTCCAGACGTCTTCATACGTCGTGTCGAAGAGCCTATTGAGGGTTTGGTGCTGCGCCGGGTCGAATTCCCACAAAGTGAACTCCCGTTCTTGGCACGGGAGAATCCGGCGAACGAGCATAACCTGGATTACATTCACAAGCTTGATTGGCTTGTTCACCAGGGACCGGATGCATGTCTGCAGTCCGGTCACTTCTTCTTCGTGACCCCACGACAGGCCCGTCTCTTTCCAGGACATAAGCCGCGTGGGGGGTCCAGATCTGAACTCGGGGGCTACGATCCATTCCGGATCGCGTGGCTCGGTGATGTAAAACCACCTGGCTTGCCACCCCTTTAAGGTCTCCACAAAAGAGCCCTCGAACCAGAGGACGTTGGCCATCTTGCCGGCCATAGCACCTCCGCACTCCGCCTGGGTGTCGGACACCACCTTGGTCTTGACGTTGAAGGTCTTGAGCCAAAGGCCGAAGTGGGGGCGAATGCGGAGAAAGGCCTCGCACACGACGATAAACGCCGAGATGTTGAGGATAAAGTTCGGGGCCAGATCGTGGAAATCCGGCCCGTAGTAGAACATGAGACCCCGGACGAATGGGTGAAGTGGAAAACCCAGTCCGCGGAGGAAGTGGGGAAGAAAGACTACCCTCTCATGGGGCTTTGGGGTAGGAATAAGCTGCCCTTCCTCAGGAAACCGATGTGGGATGTCCTTGGACAGGTATCCGGCTTTCCTTAACTTTTTTACTTGATCCTCCGTGACGGAGGAGGCCATCCACTTGCCACCTGCTCTGGACATTGTTGGAGTAGGCCGAGATCGGAAGTGCGAGCTTGGGCGCTGGAGCTTGAGAGCGCAAAGGATGGATAGGCAGAAGAGGAAGAAGGCGTAAGTAAAAAGGTGGATCCTAATCCCCTTATATGGGCGGATGCGGTTATGCGTCCCCACTTGCCTAATAAAACTCACTTGCCTCTCAAACGCCGTGGTAAATGGCGCGGTTGGGTTACCCACGTCCATGTTAATGAGAATCCCGTTGAAAGGGGCGCACGATCTCTGCTTCGATAAGACGTGCCAAGGAAACCGCCTCGTTAAACGTGTAGCGGTGGAACAGTAAAAATATTCCGTACAGAAGGCTTGGCCGCAGTGTTATGATGCACCGCAGGATACGTCAGCAGATTTGATTTGTGTTAACATTATTCTCTATATGGCAATACGTGGAAACTTGTTTTGCAGAGCCGGACACTTTTTTGGTGTTATTCATCTTCTTGAAGAACTTGGAGGAGGAACCCGCCTTGCAATGCCGAAGACAATTTGCGCGCCGGACTCGTCGTCATTGAAGCCAGGTTCAGGGGCTACTGAGGGAGTCCTGGATTAGGGGGTGTTCGGATAGCCGGACTACATCTCCCGCCGGACTCCAGGACTATGAAGATACAAGATTGAAGACTCCGCCCCGTGTCCGCAAGGTTCTTTCCTTGGCGTAGAAGGCAAGCTAGGCGTGCGGATATTCAAGATCTCCTACCAATGTAACCGACTCTGTGTAACCCTAACCCTATCCGGTGTCTATATAAACTGGAGGGTTGTAGTCCGTAGGACAGAATCATCTTCATACACAATCAAACCATAGGCTAGCTTCTAGGGTTTAGCCTCCTTGATCTCACGGTAGATCTACTCTTGTACTACCCATATCGTCAACATTAATCTAGCAGGAGTAGGGTTTTACCTCCACCGAGAGGGCCCGAACCTGGGTAAAACAAAGTGTCCCCTGTCTCCTTTTACCATCCGACCTTGACGCACAGTTCGGGACCCCCTACCCGAGATCCGCCGGTTTTGACACCGACAGCATCCATTTTCTTTCTTGGGGGAGACCGTGAACACAAACTCATAAGCTTTGTTGGCTATATTTCCGTCCAGCAATATATTCTTCATTCATACTTTTGGTAGGCTAGTCCACGATGAGATTGTCTTTTGTTGATTTATATGTGGTGTGGTATGTCAGTTGATCGATTTTTACTTGTTATAGCTAGCTCAAAATGTTGTTGAATTCTTATATGCACATCACAGTACTGTTAATTTTCTTGGAAATATGCATCGGGTTGTGTAGTCATCTATGCACATGTGGGCTAATGATGGATCTTGTGCTGATTAGATATATATATGCATCTTGGGTGTTGATCTTAAGGTTGCCACTCATGGGAAACTGACATTAGTGTATATTATTCTGAACATTATACAATTCGAATAGTGTTTATACAATTGAAAAGCTTCGAGGACTATTTTCAAGATGGTTTCAGTTTAACATTCTTTTCTTGCCAAACGATGGCTTTCATGAAGTGGTCATCTAGGAATCAAAGAGAACAATATTTTATTTATGTCAAATTTGAACTAAAACCATGACACTTTATGGAACGGAGCGAATCAGTGTGTGCATATTATGTTTGCATCTATTTCATTGAGAACCATGCATATGTGCTTATATATAGTTTAAAATGTGATACTGTATAGTAACTACATTGTTCTTTTTTGATTTGCAGGTTTCCTAAAGCTAACCAATGAAAATGTTTAAAGAACTTGATGGTGGAAGTTCCAGTAGAGTGATTATTCCAGTGACAATACATTTTAGCATGGATCAGTCCCATATGTACATCTTTATAATGGAACTAAATGCTTATTATTGTTGGATTTTCTTGGTTATATTTTCAATATTAAACCATGATTAGCACACCAAATTTATCCTTGGTTATATATGTGATTTGTGTTATTTATGGTCAGCGTGTGATGTGGATTGGAGTTATTTTTCCTTGATTATGCGTGTATTTCCAGGTTTTTCTTGAAATTACTGAATACTACATTTCCTATTTCCGACTCCGTTTCCTTTTTGTGGTTTTGTGAGTTCTTTTGTAGGTTTAATAGGGCCAATGAACCAAAACTGGTGAAATCAAGGGGCAATACATGAATGTGACTGCGGGTACATGTTTAGAAATGATTAAGAGAGATGCCATGTTAGTTATTGGGAGATCATTTGGGGTATTATCTGTGTGTGCATCTTTGCCAATGACTTGACATCACGGCTGTCATTCTTCATCTCTTTATACAAAACTAGTAGTTGGAGCGCGCCTCCTGAGTGGGAGGGAGGTGGGCGGTGCAAGCTAGTGGGCGCCCCTTGCACATACTTTTGTGTGCTGATTACCCTGCACATACTTTTGTGTGCTGATTAACGTGTTTGATGTAGACAACTGACATTTCAAACATAGAATAGCAGTAAAAATAAATGGATGTAGACGAGTGGCATTATGGATATGAAAGGTGGATGTAAACCGTGACAAGAGCAGAGTTTACATAGTCAACGGCATGGGTGTTGGATACTCAAAAGCATCGAGTAGCAGCGAAGATTCATCACATCATAGAGCATAATTAGGAGCAAGCTTTTAAATCTAGGCTGATATGTACAGATATATAGGCTGATATATCACTTTGGGGGCTTTGCCGATATAAACATAACATATCATTTTTGTAAATATCATTTTCAAACATATCATCCGATATGGACCGAAATATCGAGTGATATGGCCGATATCCAGCCTGAGAGGTACACCAATATAGAACGATACGTAGATGAGGGGGAGATTATGCATTTAGAACTACATTATATATTATCAAAGTCATCCACAATGTTCCGTACAAATGCATATATATCATTGTTTTTAATCATAGAGTAAGGATTTTGTGAATCTTTCCTTAATATTTTCTTAATCATAAAGTTAATAGACTAGGAATCTAAAAGTGTTATGTTAAAGAATTGACATCATACATTTAGTTTTAATAAAAATAAATGTGTGAAACAAGAATAATGAAAAACACTAGACATGTTTTCTCTGATATATCTACATATCACCCGATATTCGACGCCCGATATGTAAAAGCAAAACCGATACGAACCTGATATTGTTATTTTAAAGCTTGATTATGAGTACTTAAGAGTGCTAGATTATATTCATAGAAGACTTGCGCTGTCTTTGATGGACCATCTAGAGGTTTCTATGGCCTACCAACAGGCTTCGATGGTCCATCTAGAGGTGGTGCACGGTGAGGCGGCACTTTGCAGTGACCTTGAAACGAAAAGCGCAGATGTCTACTTCACGAATGTTGGCACAGTGACGAAACTTGAACCAGTTGGTGGTGATAGTGGCCCTCTTGCCAGTTCCTACCATAATACGACATTCGGTGAGCAGACGCCCACCTGCGAGCTTGAGCATGAGTGTATCATCGTCTAGATCAATGTACTCCACCAGGTTCTCTTTCATATAGTGGACCTGAAAATTCTGTTAGGAGAAAGCAAGCAATTCAGATGAATGTAGAGTGTTGTGTGATACGGAAGGTAATAGTTTGTTTTTTAGGTTACCATGCGCTGGTCTGGCTTGGCAAATGTTTTATTGATATTTGATAGTGTATACGTAGTAGTCGATGTGTGGCCTTTTGTGTCAGAACATGGAAAAGAGAGCATCTACATGATGTTCATAGAGCTTAACCTCATTATCCCACTAACAGTGATCTTCAAGCTCTCCAAAGTACCGAATTCTGCCAGGTGATCATGCATTCAGTTCGATCTAGGTGAGAAGCAAGTTAAGCAGCATATGCAACAGCCGCAAATATCATTGTTTTTTTAGAAATAGATATTTCAGTTATAGAACATCATAGGTAAGTTGTAAACATAGCGAAAATTCCATATGGGTTGTACTACTATATGATCATATTATCTGAGTTGTTGGTCATTTGAGTGTATGCAGGTATAAGATGGAGTATTGATATGTTCTTGAGACTTGTTGTATAGTGCGCCTGACAGCCATGCAGACCGCATTTATTGATGGCTGCAACCATGGTCTTCTACGGTCTCATCTTTTGCCCCTTCTCATGGTCCGGTTGGGCTCGGACCCTGTTCCGATTTCGACTCATGCAGGCTAAGCCAGAACAGAGGAATCTAGTGCACATCCAAATCATACATTCCAGCAATTAGCTAATCACATACAGTAATAACAAACGTCTCTTAAGATTTTTCAGCCAACCCCTACAATGTTTTCGGCAACCACAGAGGAAACCTATATATGATTCATGCCATGTTGATTATTTCTACTCTTGGCTAGCATCCACACAAACATTTTTGACCCATCAGTACCAGGGACAGCCTAGGACATGAAACTACCTTACTGAACACCAAATCAAACATTAATTACTCTTAATCCAACCAGTAGTCCTCAGATATGGTCTCACA
The DNA here is from genome assembly GCA_032464435.1 of Aegilops umbellulata. NCBI lineage: Eukaryota > Viridiplantae > Streptophyta > Magnoliopsida > Poales > Poaceae > Aegilops > Aegilops umbellulata. The sequence continues at coordinate 350,641,388 of CP136056.1, forward strand.
GTGGACTCCCCTTAACAAACGTATATCTGATTCTTTTCCCCCGAAATACATGCATATATGATTGAGTATGGTATCATGATGTGTGTCCAACGATAACAATGCTACATGCAAATATGGTTGCAAGTTATATAAGCTACAACACTTGATTGAAATCATCTGAAAATAATATCACCTTGGTTAATGCTATAATCAACCAGACTGTAGCCCTAGGTTTGCTTTAGAGGTGAACATCACTTGCTTATTAATAAACAATAGAAATGAAAAAAACCGTGAACAAAGATACCCAGTACATCTAACAATGCTAAAATTTCCGATGAATTTACGCCGAAGCATAAAGATTGCTATTACAACTTTACGAGTAGTCCACATGTACTCGATAAGGCTACATGCTCTAAACATGGGCGACATGAGTCATTTATTTCTTCTTGTTTTGAATATCTCCAATATGTTGAAACCTCTGGCATGGATTTTGAAGGGCCCTACAACTACATATAGTTCAATGTTGAATGAGATCAAATATCTCCTTATGTTTTAGAACACTATATACAGAATAAAAATGAACATGCTCTAGATATTTTTTTATTTTGTTTGCTGGGAAGCAGAGCATCCTTGCTAAATGAAAACATACTTGCTAAATTAGTGAAACTGTTTTAAATTATAACATGAAAAACAAGTGGACAAGAAAAGGCAACAGAAAACAAGAAAGGATTCACTCTCTTGCTAATTTCACTCTCCTGCTATAAAATCACATCAACCCATAAGGGAAAAGCTATTTATTCAATGGATGAATATGCTAGATGCAAGCTTCTACCTAGGAAAATAAACACTTCTCTGCCCTCAAACTTGCAGATTAATACCTTGCCTAGTTTTGAAGTGTTACCTTGCCTAATTTAAGAGCAGAATTATTCTCAATACATAATCATCAAGATGATCTGTGATGAACGCTTTCAGCAAGTTTGCTTATAAAGGGCTATTTATTCAGTGGATGAACTTCTCTGCCCCCAAAGTGAACACTTTCAAGAAGTTTGTTTATGAAGAGGATCTGGACTGTACTTGCCCAATATCAATCAACTCAGAATATTCTATCCTACTCAACATCTATCTGCTGCATAATCATCATCATCACGTCAATTCAAAGACGATAGCTACGAATAGGGTACAACAAAGAGGAAAAGGAGGTCACCTTGGTGGCAGCGGCGACCTGGGTGTCGAGGTTGGGTCTGGCGATGACCTAGCCATCACGTCGAGGCGGTTCTTGATGAGGACTACTCAATTGATGATCGATTGAATTTTTGCTATGATACAATACCAGCAGCAACTATCAAAGTTTAGATCGTCCCAAACACCTAGAACCATGTTGTGCAATCTGAATCATTTGATCTAACAATTCATCAAAAGCAAAAATATTATAAGCATATGACATACATACAAGAAACATCAAGGATTTCTTTTTTCTTTCGTCGACTGAAACCACTGAGGTGGTACGGTGCAATTATGAAATTGTAACAAGCCCGAAGCTCCTCTCTCTCAGATGATTTGATCGCAAAGACAGGGGAAATTGTAACGAGTCAAATGTGGTGCCCAATTCTGGTTTCTAAAGGAAATATGCCCTAGAGGCAATAATAAAGTTGTTATTTTACATTTCCTTATTCATGATAAAGGTTTATTATTCATGCTATAATTGTATTGATTGGAAACCTTAATAAATGTGTGAATATATAAACAAACACCGTGTCCCTTGTGAGCCTCTACTAGACTAGCTCATTGATCAAAGATGGTTAAGGTTTCCTAACCATTGACATGAGTTGTCATTTGATAACGGGATCACATCATTAGGAGAATGATGTGATGGACAAGACCCATTTGTTAGCTTAGCATAATGATCATTCAGTTTTATTGCTATTGCTTTCTTCATGTCAAATACACATTCCTTCGACTATGACATTATGCAACTCCCGGGTACCGGAGGAATGCCTTATCTGCTATCAAATTTTACAACGTAACTGGGTGATTATAAAGATGCTCTATAGGTATCTCTGAAGGTGTTTGTTGAGTTGGCATAGATCGACATTAGGATTTGTCACTTCGAGTATCAGAGAGGTATCTCTGAGCCCTCTCGGTAGTACACACCATAAGCTTGCAAGCAAACTACTAAGGAGTTATTCACGAGGTGATCTATTATAGAACGAGTAAAGAGACTTGCCGGTAATGAGATTGAACTTGGTATGAAGATACCGACGATCGAATTCTCGGGCAAGTAACATACCGATGGATAAAGGGAATTAGGTATGTTGTCATAATGGTTCGACCAGTAAAGATCTTCGAAGAATATGTAGGAGCCAATATGGGCATCCAGGTTATGCTATTGGTTATTGATTGGAGAGGTGTCTCGGTCATGTCTACATAGTTCTCGAACCCGTAGGGTCCAGACGCTTAACGTCCGAACCCATAGTGTTATATGAGTTATATGATTTGGTGAACGAATGTTGTTCAGAGTCCGGATGAGATCACAGACATGACGAGGAGTCTCGAAATGGTCGAGAGGTAAATATCGATATATAGGACAATGGTATTTGGACATTGGAAGTGTTTCGGGACGTACCGGGAAGGAATCGGGTCAACGGAAGGGGTTCCGGGCACCCCCCGACAAGTTATGGGCTTAATGGGCCAAGGGAGGGACATACCAGCCCACTAGGGGGTTGGTGCGCCCCTCCACTTGTTTGGACAACCCTAGTGAAGTAAAAGGGGGAGGGCTAATGTCGTGGATTTGTCACGGGATATGTCCTTAGTGTGAAGACTTAGTCGTGAGGCCAACGCATCCAACGGGTAGCTTGAGAGGGGTTGTGCGGGACGAGCGACGTGAGATTTTACCCAGGTTTAGCCCCTCACGATGGAGGTAAAAGCCTACATCCTGCTTCATTGATATTGATCATGGTGCTCACGATTACAAGGGAGCTCTTTGGCTACCTCTTTCTCTCGAGAGCTATTGACTGGTCTGTCTAAACTTGTCAAACTTGTCCCCCTTGGGTTTCCTGTTGGGGAACGTAGTATTTCAAAAAAATTACCTACGATCACGCAAGATCTATCTAGGTGATGCATAGCAACGAGACGGGAGGGTGTGTCCACGTACCCTCGTAGACCGAAAGCGGAAGCGTTTAGTAACGCGGTTGATGTAGTCGAACGTCTTCACGATCCAACCGATCCAAGTACCGAACGTATGGCACCTCCGTGTTCAGCACACGTTCAACACGATGACGTCCCTCGAGCTCTTGATCCAGTTGAGGATGAGGGATAGTTTCGTCAGCACGATGGCGTGGCGAAGGTGATGATGAAGTTACCGGCGCAGGGTTCGCCTAAGCACTACGACGATATGACCGAGGTGTGTAACTGTGGAGGGGGGCACCGCACACGGCTAAGAGAAGACTTGGTGTGCCTTTGGGGTGCCCCCTCCCACGTATATAAAGGAGGGGGGAAGAGGAGGCCGGCCCAAGGGGGGGTGCCAAAGGGGGGAGTTCTACTTGGACGCCAGGTCCAAGTAGGATTCGGCTCCCCTTTCCTATTCCAACTAGGAGAAGCAGGGCAGGAGGAAGAGGGGAGAAGGAAAGTGATACGTCTCCAACGTTTCTACTTTTCCAAACACTTTTGCCCTTGTTTTGGACTCTAACTTGCATGATTTGAATGGAACTAACCCGGACTGACGCTGTTTTCCTATTCCAAAAATGATTCCTCCCCCTGACATCTGGGGCACACCATTTCGGAGGCTGATCTGTGGGCCTACTAAGTTGATGCGTACCAAGGGCTTTGTCAACTTAGTCAATATAAACTATTCTAGCTGCAGTGACCGTACGATATCCATCCAACAACCATTGTGATTCTTCAACCTCTGGTCTTCTTGCTCCAGCCGCCCAAAGCAGCGCCAGCTGTGCTGCTGCGGAGGCCTCACCGCCCCTACCACTCCCACCGCTAGCTAGGCCCTGCGGCGACGGCATCCTCACACCGCAGCAGAACCAGTGAACCCTCGTACTCCTCTTCGCGTGGGCATCCACTGTCGTGTCTTCCCCGGCTCCGCGTCGTCCCCTTCCTAGGCCTCGCCGTCGTTCACCGCCTTGGTGCTCTCGGTGCGGCATGGTCAACGTGGTCAAAGAACGACATCCATCGGACATGGACTGTATGTGGAGAGGCTGACAGCTGGGTCCACGGCCGCACACAAGGAAATGCCTCCTTATTACGCGCAAAACAATGATTCCTCCACCTGACAGCAGGGACCACCGGACGGGCCACTATATTTCATGAAAACAACGTTTACCCCTGACAGCTGGGACCCACCAGCTACATCTTCGCACGCAAGGAAGTGCGTCCATATTACGGGGAAAAATGATTCACCCCCTGACTGCTGGGACCCACCAGCTACATCTTCGCACGCAAGGAAGTGTGTGACAGTCGGGACTCACCTGGTCGAAGCATACATAGCGTTGTCATTCTGGTCGCAAACGTGTACTACATACTGGTCGATGTAGAGGCCCGCACGTGTCGTAGTAGAGGCGCGTACGTGTCATAGTAGAGGTGCGCACGTAGCATCTACATGGACGTACAACGGCCAGGGTGCAAGAAAGTAAATACGACCACATACGAACATACGTGCGGTGTCTCGAACGCCTACTCGCGCATACGTACGGCCAGGGCTCGTGTACATGGATGGGTCGGAACGGAAACTGCGTCGTCGTCGTGTTCATGGGGAGGCAACGGAATGTGTCATGTTCATCGGGAGGCAACGGAACGCGTGCTGTTCATCGGGAGCCAACCGGCTTGGACGGAACAACTGATGGAAACGAGGCATGGCGTACCGCAAAACGGAGGAAACGGCCTTGTGTTCGACCGACCACGGTCGAAACGGGATCCTATTCATCGGGAGGGGTCTAGCATATCGCAAAAGAGAGGAAATAGACTTTTGTTGGACCTCCTATGGTCGAAACAGGGTCCTGTTGACCGGGAGGGGTGTGGTGTACCGCAAAACGGAGTAAACGGACTTGTGTTGGAGCGCTATGGTCGAAACGGGGGTCCTGTTCATCGGGAGGGGTGTGGCGTACCGCAAAACGGGACTCCACGGGATACTGTTCATCTCCACCGTCGACCTCCTCCAGCCTCCACGGGCTACTATTCATCCACCGTTGACCTCCTCCAGCCTCCACCTGCGGCTGTTCATCCATGGGCTCCTGTTCATCCAGCCTCCACCGCTCCTCCACCGGCTACTGTCCAACCATCCCTCTCCATGGGGTCCTGTTCAACCACCCCTCCACGGGCTACTGTTCATCCAGCCCACCACCGGCTACTGTTCAACCAGCCCTCCACGGGGTTGTCCTGTTCATCTGGCCCTCCACGGGGTCCTGTTCATCCACCCCTCCACCGGCTCGATCGATCGGGGTACTGTTCACCCAGCGGCAACAGCCTCTATACTACCACGGGGTCCTGTTTCATCCAACCCCCACCGGGAACTGTTCATCCAAACCCCCCAACAACGCTCACTGTTCATCCAGAGGCAGCATCGATCGGCTTCAGTTAGTAGCAGTAGCGAAGGAATCACTCAGGTTCAGTTAATAGCAAGGGATCGATCGATCGCTCGGGTTCAGTAACGCGTAGCCTGCAGTGCAATCTCTCGGGTTCAGTAGGCGAACGCCTCGCTCGGGTTCAGTTAGAGCCCAACGCCTCACACCCACGCGCGTACGTGTATGATAGAAACGCGCATCGCTCGGCCCCCGACCACCCATCGTGCCGGGAACTCCCTGATATTTTCTGCGCCCTCGCTTCTACCACGGTTTTTTCCGTCATGGACGGCCCAAATAATGTCATGCAGATGCGTCTCCGGCACGCCCAGGACGAAAAGCCCATTTTCTGTCATGATTTTTTGTCATAGAAGTAGGATCCCACCACATCTATGATGATACCGGGTTTGGTCACAATTATCGTCATAGAAGTGTCATAAGTATGACAGAAAAAATTTCGTTTGGCCCAAAATGTCACGGATGTGTCTTTTTTTGTAGTGTGCGTCGGTAACTTCATCATCACCATCAACACGCCGTTGTGCTGACAGAACTCACCCTCGGCCTCAGCTGGATCAAGAGTACGAGGGACGTCACCGAGCTCAACATGTGCAGATCGCGGAGGTGTCGTGCGTTTCGGTACTTGATCGGTTGGATCGCGAAGATGTTCGACTACATCAACCGCGTTACTAAACGCTTCCGCTTTCGGTCTACGAGGGTACGTGGACACACTCTCCCCTCTCGTTGCTATGCATGTCCTAGATAGATCTTGCGTGATCGTAGAATTTTTTTGAAATACTATGTTCCCCAACATCACTAGCTAGCTAGATAATAAAGATCGAATACTACAGAATAATTGTTGTAGGGTGGAACCCTAGATGGAGATCTTTCACGAATTGGAGGGCAAATCCCCAAGAAAACGAAGAACACAAGAGAGGGGAAACACTCAAATTGACTAGATCCAATCACACATATGCTAGATCCAAGAACATACAAGAGGTCACAATGATTCAAGAACAACAAAGGAAAGATACAAGGTACTAGTTCATCCCAATCCTATGAGGAGAGAGGTCTTGATGATCCTATGATGGGGATCCTTCTCCAAGAGGAGGCCTTGATATCCACAGTGGATCTTCTCCCTTAGGAGGTCATGATCTCCATGAGGAGGAAGATGAGCAAAGCTCTCTCTTTGTCTATCAAATACTTTGCTATCCCTCTAAATGAGCTAGGTGTGTGTGGGGGGGTACTTATAGTCTAGGGGCGAAATAAGAGGGGGAGAGGGTTACAAGGGCAAAAGCCCCAAGAGGCACGCAGGCCTGCGGAGGGGTCCGGGCACCAGGTGTAAAACCGGCCGGGCACTCGGACCGGTCAGGGCCATCGCCCGAGGGTGGGCTGAAGGGGGCCGGGCACCCAGGGGTTGGCAGCCCGGGCACCCGGGGTGGCTGTGGTGCAGCCCAGAAGCGAGGCCGGGCACCCGGGGGTCACGGCCCGGGCACCCGGAGGCAAGGGCCAGCGCCCAGTGGGGTGGCCGGGCACCCGGGGCGGCGGGCAGCGCCCAGGCTGGGGTGGCCGGGCACCCGGGGTGGCCAGGTCCAGCAACAGCTGACGGCCAGGCACCCAGGGACGCAGGGGCCGGGCACCCGGGGTGTCCAATGGCTCCACACCTTCGTGCCCATCTTCCTTCTCCTTCCTCCGTGTGTCTCCGGGTGGACTTGGTGTTTCCTCCGTGCTTCCTCGTGGGCATGTCTGAAGTACCTGAGAATGCACAATTTTTCCATTTGAGGTAGGACCCGACTCTCATATGAAACCTAATGAAGTTTAAAGAGGAAGGATTCAACCTCGGTTTTTGTGGCACGTGCATGATCTCTTGTCATCGACCTTCTCCTTCCTTGCGGTGGTGTGACGTCCATGGTGATGGTCGAGGGATGCTCTGCATCATCTCCCCCCTTGGGAGAGATCCATCCATGATCGTGATCGTCATCACCATGGGAAAGAGATGGCGTCGCCATGTAGAAGTGGACAACCACCAAGCACTTGTCATGTGTAAGCTCTTAACGGTCACTCTCCAATGTCGCACCGTCTTGTGATTCCTTCAAAAGGAGCAAGAACAACAAACACTTGGAAAAACAAATGTGGTTAGCGTTAGTGCAAAACCAAGCATTCAAGAGGTGATTCACCAAACAAGTGTCGTCATCAAGCATAGCATATGGTGTGACAAGGGAGTGTGGCATGGCATGTAAGCACATAAGTTGAGCAAAACAAGGACATCATGGAAACAAGCATGTAAATGGGAGGTAGATATGCTAATATGTTTGACAAGAGAACAAGCATCGACCTCAAGATCATAGCAAACATGCATAAGACTCTCAGTGAATGGTCTATGGTAGGCATAAGAATCATTCACAACACCAAAGAAGATGATATGTCTAAACACATGCAAGTGCAAGACAATCCACGCATAATGTGCATAAGGTGTAGTGAAAATCGAGTGGCACTCAACACAATAGGAAGAGCAATTGTTCATCATGTGTGAGGCAATCAAATCAATCATGTTAAAAGCAATGGGACATGGCATAAGTGAAGTAATGACATTGTTGCAACCAAACATATGATAGGAGCAAGTAATCCAAGAATTGGATGCAACAAGAGAAATCATAGAAATCACGTCGTGCAAACTAGTGGAGCGAAGATGCAACACACTAGAGGAAATCATGGCAATCATGTCATGTGAGCAAATAATAGACATAGGCAATGCACATGGCATATTGCGAGCACGAGCACAAAGCAAGATATCATCATAGGAATGGATCACAAAGGAAACATGGCAAGAATAAGAAATATCTCCACCAAGCTTGCAAATACACATACAAGTAGTAGAATCAATCATCATGTGTAATGCACAGCATGGGTCAGAAATGCATGGCAAAGGCATAGGGATGAGCATATCATGCAAAGTAAACATGGCAAGATGGGCATATAATATGTAATGGACGATAACCCATAACCATGCGAGAGCCATGTAGAAGAAATGTGCGAAGTCTTTGCGCGAAGAGAGCGATGGGAAAGAAAATCCACGGGATCCCAAGTCATCATTGCCTCTAGAGCTCGTTTTGTCAACTCATGGGATTGTGAGGTTGACAAGTATTCATGGGTACCTACACAAAAGAGACAAACACCAAAGAAAGTGTGTGCATGGTAAATGTACACATCATCCATCATGATGTGTATGTGCACGTGTGAGTTAGTACACTATAAGCATCGCTCAAAGAAATTTGATGGATGGTATAAGAACATGTCATACATCATGAAAGAATAGTTATTGTGTATGACACGATGAGGACACAAATGGAGAATGCAAGTATATGGCACATCACTAGCATGTTTATTCATGGGAAGCATAAGGTGCACACAAGTAGTGGGATCATGCAATGGATAGGATGAATCAGAATCTCCTAATATGTATGAGGAAACTATGGGGGTCTCCTCATGAGAATTAATGGAAACATCACATGAAGAATATGGACAACATCCAAAACAATGCATATCCGAAGCTAGGTGGTCATAGCATGACATATAGGATAAATGATGCAAAGGGAGCATATCAATATCATCACAAGAGAAACAAATGCCAATAACCATGGGCTTGTCATCTATGCATATGTGTTGGAAATATGCCCTAGAGGCAATAATAAAAGGATTATTATTATATTTCCTTGTTCATGATAATTGTCTTTATTCATGCTATAATTGTGTTATCCGGAAATCGTAATACATGTGTGAATACATAGACACCAACATGTCCCTAGTAAGCCTCTAGTTGACTAGCTCGTTGATCAAGAGATAGTCATGGTTTCCTGACTATGGACATTGGATGTCATTGGTAACGAGATCACATCATTAGGAGAATGATGTGATGGACAAGACCCAATCCTAGGCATAGCACAGGATCGTAAAGTTCGTTCGCTAGAGCTTTTCCAATGTCAAGTATCTTTTCCTTAGACCATGAGATCGTGTAACTCCTGGATACCGTAGGAGTGCTTTGGGTGTACCAAACGTCACAACGTAACTGGGTGACTATAAAGTTATACTACGGGTATCTCCGAAAGTGTCTGTTGGGTTGACACAGATCGAGACTGGGACTTGTCACTCCGTATGACGGAGAGGTATCACTGGGCCCACTCGGTAATGTATCATCATAATGAGCTCAATGTGATCAAAGTGTTTGATCACGGGATCATGCATTATGGTACGAGTAAAGTGACTTGCCGGTAACGGGATTGAACGAGATATTGGGATACCGACGATCGAACCTCGGGCAAGTAAAATACCGATTGACAAAGGGAATTTTATACGGGATTGATTGAATCCTCGACATCGTGGTTCATCCGATGAGATCATCGAGGAGTATATGGGAGCCAACATGGGTATCCAGATCCTGCTGTTGGTTATTGGCCGGAGAGGCGTCTCGGTCATGTCTGCATGTCTCCCGAACCCGTAGGGTCTACACACTTAAGGTTCGGTGACGCTAGGGTTGTAGAGATATGAGTATGCAGTAATCCGAAAGTTGTTCAGAGTCCCGGATGAGATCCCGGACGTCACGAGGAGTTCCGGAATGGTCCGGAGGTGAAGAATTATATATAGGAAGTGCAGTTTCGGCCATCGGGAAAGATTCGGGGGTCACCGGTATTGTACCGGGACCACCGGATAGGTCCCGGGGGTCCATCGGGTGGGGCCACCCATCCTGGAGGGCCCCATGGGCTGAAGTGGGGAGGGGAACCAGCCCATAGTGGGCTGGTGCGCCCCCGTTGTCCCACCCCATGCGCCTAGGGTTGGAAACCCTAGGGTGGGGGGCGCCTCCACTTGCCTTGGGGGGTACTCCACCCCCCTGGCCGCCGCCCCCCTTGGGAGATCTGATCTCCAGGTCCGGCGCCCCCCAGGGGGCCTATATAAAGGAGGGGGAGGGAGGGGTAGCCGCACCCTGAAGCCTTGGCGCCTCCCTCTCCCCTGCTACACCTCTCCCTCTCGCAGAAGCTCGGTGAAACCCTGCTGCGGTGACTGCTGCATCCACCACCACGCCGTCGTGCTGCCGGATCTTCATAAACCTCTCCTTCCCCCTTGCTGGATCAAGAAGGAGGAGACGTCATGCTGACCGTACGTGTGTTGAACGCGGAGGTGCCGTCCGTTCGGCGCTAGGATCTCCGGTGATTTGGATCACGACGAGTACGACTCCTTCATCCCCGTTCTTTGAACGCTTCCGCTCGCGATCTACAAAGGTATGTAGATGCACTCCGATCACTCGTTGCTAGATGAACTCATAGATGGATCTTGGTGAAATCGTAGGAATTTTTTATTTTCTGCAACGTTCCCCAACAGTGGCATCATGAGCTAGGTCTATGCGTAGTTCTCTTTGCACGAGTAGAACACAACTTGTTGTGGGCGTAGATGTTGTCAACTTTCTTGCCGCTACTAGTCTTATTTTTCTTCAGAGGTATTGTGGGATGAAGCGGCCGGGACCAACTACACGTACGCTTATGAGAGACCGGTTCCACCGACTAACATGCACTAGTTGCATAAGGTGGCTGGCGGGTGTCTGTCTCTCCCACTTTAGTTGGAGCGGATTCGACGAAAAGGGTCCTTATGAAGGGTAAATAGAAGTTGACAAATCACGTTGTGGCTTTTACGTAGGTAAGAAAACGTTCTTGCTAGAACCCTATTGCAGCCACGTAAAACTTGCAACAGCAATTAGAAGACGTCTAACTTGTTTTTGCAGCAAGTGCTTTGTGATGTGATATGGCCAAAGTTGTGATGTATGATGAATGATATATATGTGATGTATGATATCATGTTATTGTAATAGGAATCACGACTTGCATGTCGATGAGTATGACAACCGGCAGGAGCCATAGGAGTTGTCTTTATTTTTTGTATGACCTACGTGTCATTGAGAAACGCCATGTAAATTACTTTACTTTATTGCTAAACGTGTTAGCCATAGTAGTAGAAGTAATAGTTGGCGAGCAACTTCATGGAGACACGATGATGGAGATCATGGTGTGATGCCGGTGACAAGATGATCATGGAGCCCCAAGATGGAGATCAAAGGAGCTATATGATATTGGCCATATCATGTCACTATTATTATTTGATTGCATGTGATGTTTACCATGTTTTTGCATATTGTTTACTTAGAACGACGGTAGTAAATAAGATGACCCCTCATAACAATTTCAAGAAAGTGTTCCCCCTAACTGTGCGCCGTAGCAACAGTTCGTTGTTTCGAAGCACCACGTGATGATTGGGTGTGATAGATTCCAACGTTCACATACAACGGGTGTAAGACAGATTTACACATGCAAACACTTAGGTTAACTTGACGAGCCTAGCATGTACAGACATGGCCTCGGAACACAAGAGACCGAAAGGTCGAACATGAGTCGTATGAAAGATACGATCAACATGGAGATGTTCACCGATGATGACTAGTCCGTCTCACGTGATGATCGGACACGGCCTAGTCGAGTCGGATCATGTTTCACTTAGATGACTAGATGTAACATCCCAAATTTTCAATTTGGAATGTTATACATTAGATCATCATGCATATCATATTTTCTTGCATTTTGGTCGATCCTAGAAATTTCACGCAACTCAAGGACCCTCGGAGAGAGTTGGAGATTTCATTATTTTCATATTTGGGATTTCTCAAATTTTGAAAAGAGGATCATTTGATTTTTTTATTTTATCTTTGATTATTTTTCCGATTCAAAAATGCGAGAGGGAATAATATGACTTTCCCAAAATTTAGGAAAAATGAAGATTTAATAAATAAATCAAATTTTGGATTTTTCCGGAGTTTATTTGGATTAGGGAAAAATGCGTGTTTTTAAAATTGCATTTTAGGTCCCAAAGAAAAGTTCATTTTGTTCGACACATTTTTAGGAGTTGGGGAAAATTTACTTTATTAGTTTTGGAGTCCGGTAGATTTTCTATTTCTGTGTTTTTCCGCGCGCGAAACCGATTTAAAAAAAAATTCTGCAGCGCCTTGGGCCAAAGGCCCAAGCCAAGCCGCCGACCAGGAGGCCATCGCCCGCGCGCGCGCCAGGCGCCAGGACGCCGCCGCCGCCCCAAGTGGAGTCCCTTTAGGACTCCGTTTCGTTTCCTTTTTCCTCTTTTGTTTCCTATTCCTAGTCTAATTCTTGTCCCCTCCTCCAAGTAAACCCTCCCCTCCCCAATATAAATACCCAAGCACCCCCCCTCTAAATCATCAAACCAAAGCCCCAAGCCTCCACCACCACCGCGCCTCTCACCCGCCGCCGCCGCCCTAGCGCCGCTGCCCTAGCGCCGCCGCCGCACCTTGCCACCACCGCCGCCGCCCAACGCCGCCGGCGCCGGAGCCCCGTTCGCCCGGAGGTACCGCGCCTTGTCTCTTTCTCTTTTCATCGGATCGTTTTCTTCTAATCGTTCCGATTATTCTTTTCCGATTCGTTTTTCTTTCCGGTTCTTCGCTAAACCGTTCCGGTTTTCTTGATCGGTTTTTCGATCGGTTTTATTTTCCGAAACCCTAGATCGGATTAGTTTTCTTTTCCGGTTTATTTGCCTCGAGACCATTCACCGGACCGTTCATTCTAACGAACGTGATCACCGGATTCTTCTAGGTTAACGAACGTCCGTTCGTTCAACCGTTCTTCTCTTTCTTTTCGTCGGATTTATTCCGCGATCGCGATTTCAGATCCGATCTTCATTCTAGTTTATCTTCTCGCTCGTTTATCGAATCAGATGATTCAAGCCCCTGGAGTTTCGTTTCGAAGCCGCCGTTCCGTCTAATCAACTTAAACAAGTTTTTGCTACGGTAAAATTTGACCTAGTTTCAATTTGCTAGAACCGAGTTGTTTTCTTCTGCCGTTTGTTTTCCGTTGCTTTGTTCGGTTCGTTCTTTCTTTGCAACCGGAGTTCTTAAGTTGAACTATCTGGTTCGATCTTTTATTCGAGTTTTACCTGTGCATTAGATGAGTACTTATTGTATGCTTGTTGTTTGTCTGTGATAGATCACCCGGATTGCGCCGCCTGTTACTTCGAATCTCTAGGTTTCGCGGATCATCAGCAAGGCAAGTAACACTTTGATCATACCTTTTCTACTACCCAGTTTTATTGCATTAGATCAATCCTCACACATTGCATGATTAGGATCTAATTAAACTATGGGATGGGAAGTAGATGAGGTAGTACCTATTACCTGTTTTACTTATGAAACCTTTGGGAGTTACTTCTACGTTTGCTTATTATGCCATGCTATGCTAGTAGACGTGGATTGGGTGAGTGATATCCATGACAGATGTGAGTATTGTTAATTAATGGTTTATCTAAGGTGGCAACTTAAACACACATCTGGGTGGATTGAGGCACCTGGTTTCTATCAGGACTTGCCTATTTTTCTTCGGATCGCCACCCAGGCTCAAAGGGATCATAAGATTATTCACGCTAGAAACTTCCGTGTGCAGCCACAAGCCATTATGGGCTCTGGCATAGTTGACTAAGTTGTGCGAACTCTTATAGGGGTAGACTAGCAGATGTAGGGGTTGTAGGTGGTATAGTCTACTCCATCGTAAGGTGCTAGCGCTTCTGAAAGACTATGTCTCGGTCATCCATTTCTCAAACACCATGTAGTGCGAGAAACCAAACGGAGGCGATCGAGTCTTGTGGGGAAAAGTGCGCAAACCTCTGCAGAGTGTACAAACTAATCATGATTAGCCGTGTCCCCGGTTATGGACATCTTGAGTATCTAGTACTTGATTATCATGTGAATCTCATCATGTTACTTCTAATTAATATTGTGGGCGATTAATGATTACTTTTTTAATTGGGATCGGAGTGCTGTCAACCACTCGCGATGTTTAACAACCACCATAATAGTTAATAAATTTATTCCTTTGCAGTAGGGAAAAACTGGCTTTTCGCAAAACTGTAACCATAGAGCTTTTCCACCAGCCAAATATGCATGTAGTATAGGCTTATTCATTCATTATTCTCTATGTGTTACATTGCCAGCATATTCCATGTGCTGACCCGTTTTCGGGCTGCAACTTTCATGTTGCAGACTTTTCAGACGACGAGTAAGGTGCCTTTTAGGTCGTGGTACTATACTCAGTGATGCCGTTGGAGTTGATGGACTCACTTATCTTCCAAGCCTTCCGCTGTTATCTTTATCAGATGGCCTTAAGCCATATTTATTGTAATAAGTTCTCTTTGAGACAATGATGTAATAAGTGTGTGATTGCTACTCTGTTATAAATCCTTCGAAGTACTGTGTGGTGTCAGCATTACTGATCCAGGGATGACACCGGAGCACAGAGACTTGACCATCTGAGGTCGGGTCGCTACACTAGAGGGATGTCTAATCTGAGTGGGAGTTCATTAAATAATTTGATTAGATGAACTTAATTATCATGAACTTAGTCTAAAATCTTTGCATAAATGTCTTGTAGATCAAATGGCCAACGCTAATGTCAACCTCAACTTCAACGCGTTCCTAGAGAAAACCAAGCTGAAAGACGATGGCAGCAACTATACGGACTGGGTCCGGAACCTGAGGATCATCCTCATAGCTGCCAGGAAACAATATGTCCTAGAAGCACCGCTAGGTGATGCACCCGTCCCAGAGAACCAAGACGTTATGAACGCTTGGCAGCAGCGTGCTGATGATTACTCCCTCGTTCAGTGCGGCATGCTTTACATCTTAGAACCGGGGCTCCAAAAGCGTTTTCAGCAACACGGAGCATATGAGATGTTCGAAGAGATGAAAATGGTTTTCCAAGCTCATGCCCGGGTCGAGAGATATGAAGTCTCTGACAAGTTCTACAGTTGTAAGGTGGAGGAAAATAGTTCTGTCAGTGAGCACATACTCAAGATGTCTGGGTTGCACAACCGCTTGTCCCAGCTGGACATTAACCTCCCAGACGAAGCGGTCATTGACAGAATCCTTCAGTCGCTCCCACCTAGCTACAAGAGCTTTGTGATGTACTACAATATGCAGGGGATGGAAAAGACCATTCCTGAAGTATTTGCAATGCTGAAATCAACGGAGGTAGAAATCAAAAAGGAACATCAAGTGTTGATGGTCAATAAAACCACCAGGTTCAAGAAGGGCAAGGGTAAGAAGAACATCAAGAAGGACGGCAAGGATGTTGCTGCGCCCGGTAAGCAAGTTGCCGGGAAGAAGTCAAAGAATGGACCCAAGCCTGAGACTGAGTGCTTTTATTGCAAAGGGAAGGGTCACTTGAAGCGGAACTGCCCCAAATACTTAGCGGACAAGAAGGCCGGCAACACTAAAGGTATATGTGATATACATGTAATTGATGTGTACCTTACCAGTGCTCGTAGTATCTCATGGGTATTTGATACCGGTGCCGTTGCTCATATTTGTAACTCAAAACAGGAGCTGCGGAATAAGCGGAGACTGGCGAAGGACGAGGTGACGATGCGCGTCGGGAATGGTTCCAAGGTCGATGTGATCGCCGTCGGCACGCTACCTCTACATTTACCTACGGGATTAGTTTTAAACCTCAATAATTGTTATTTAGTGCCAAGTTTGAGCATGAACATTGTATCAGGATATCGTTTAATACGAGATGGCTACTCATTTAAATCCGAGAATAATGGTTGTTCTATTTATTTGAGAGATATGTTTTGTGGTCATGCTCCGATGGTCAATGGTTTATTCTTAATGAATCTCGAACGTGATGTTACACATATTCATAGTGTGAATACCAAAAGATGTAAAGTTGATAATGATAGTCCCACATACTTGTGGCACTGCCGCCTTGGTCACATTGGTGTCAAGCGCATGAAGAAGCTCCATGCTGATGGACTTTTAGAGTCTCTCGGTTATGAATCATTTGACACATGCGAACCATGCCTCATGGGCAAAATGACCAAGACTCCGTTCTCCGGAACAATGGAGCGAGAAACCAACTTATTGGAAATCATACATACTGATGTGTGCAGTCCAATGAGCGTTGAGGCTCGCGGAGGATATCGTTATGTTCTCACTCTCACTGATGACTTGAGTAGATATGGGTATGTCTACTTGCTGAAACACAAGTCTGAGACCTTTGAAAAGTTCAAGGAATTTCATAATGAGGTAGAGAATCAACGTGACCAAAAAATAAAGTTCTTACGATCAGATCGTGGAGGAGAATATTTAAGTCACGAATTTGGCACACACTTAAGGAAATGTGGAATCGTTTCACAACTCACGCCGCCTGGAACACCTCAACGTAATGATGTGTCCGAACGTCGTAATCGCACTCTATTGGATATGGTGCGATCTATGATGTCTCTTACTGATTTACCGCTGTCATTTTGGGGATACGCTCTAGAGACAACTACATTCACTTTAAATCGGGTACCGTCTAAATCCGTTGAGACGACACCGTATGAATTATGGTTTGGGAAGAAACCTAAGCTGTCGTTTCTAAAAGTTTGGGGATGCGATGCTTATGTCAAGAAACTTCAACCTGAAAATCTTGAACCCAAGTCGGAAAAATGCGTCTTCATAGGATACCCTAAGGAAACCATTGGGTATACCTTCTACCTAAGATCCGAAGGCAAGATCTTTGTTGCCAAGAACGAATCCTTTCTAGAGAAAGAGTTTCTCTCGAAAGAAGTAAGTGGGAGGAAAGTGGAACTTGATGAAGTATTACCTCTTGAAACGGAGAGTAGCGCAGCTCAAGAAAACGTTTCTGTGGTGCCTCCACCGATTAGAGAGGAGGTTAATGATGATGATCATGAAACTTCAGATCAAGTTACTACTGAACTTCGTAGGTCCACAAGGACACGTTCCGCACCAGAGTGGTACGGCAACCCTGTCCTGGAGATTATGTTGTTAGACAACGGTGAACCGTCGAACTATGAAGAAGCAATGGTGGGCCCAGATTCCAACAAATGGCTTGAAGCCATGCAATCCGAGATAGGATCCATGTATGAAAACAAAGTATGGACTTTGAAAGACTTGCCCGATGATCGGCGAGCGATAGAAAACAAATGGATCTTTAAGAAGAAGACGGACGCGGATGGTAATGTTACCATCTATAAAGCTCGACTTGTCGCTAAGGGTTATCGGCAAGTTCAAGGGGTTGACTACGATGAGACTTTCTCTCTCGTAGCAAAGCTGAAGTCCGTCCGAATCATGTTAGCAATTGCCGCATACTATGATTATGAGATATGGCAAATGGACGTCAAAACGGCATTCCTTAACGGTTATCTTAAGGAAGAACTGTATATGATGCAGCCGGAAGGTTTTGTCGACCCTAAGAATGCTAAAAAGGTATGCAAGCTCCAGCGATCCATTTATGGGCTGGTGCAAGCATCTCGGAGTTGGAACATTCGCTTTGATGAGATGATCAAAGCGTTTGGGTTTGCGCAGACTTATGGAGAAGCCTGCGTTTACAAGAAAGTGAGTGGGAGCTCTGTAGCATTTCTCATATTATATGTAGATGGCATACTTTTGATGGGAAATGATATAGAACTTTTGGACAACATTAAGGCCTACTTGACTAAGAGTTTTTCAATGAAGGACCTTGGATAAGCTGCTTATATATTAGGCATCAAGATCTATAGAGATAGATCAAGACGCCTCATAGGTCTTTCACAAAGCACATACCTTGATAAGATATTGAAAAAGTTCAATATGGATCAGTCTAAGAAGGGGTTCTTGCCTGTGTTGCAAGGTGTGAAATTGAGCTCAGCTCAATGTCCGACCACGGCAGAAGATATAGAAGAGATGAGTGTCATCCCCTATGCCTCAGCCATAGGGTCTATTATGTATGCCATGCTGTGTACCAGACCTGATGTAAACCTTGCCGTGAGTTTGGTAGGCAGGTACCAAAGTAATCCCGGCAAGGAACACTGGACAACGGTCAAGAATATCCTGAAGTACCTAAAAAGGACTAAGGACATGTTTCTCGTTTATGTAGGTGACGAAGAGCTCGTCATAAAGGGTTACGTCGACGCTAGCTTCGACACAGATCTGGATGACTCTAAGTCACAAACCGGATACGTGTATATGTTGAATGGTGGAGCAGTAAGCTGGTGCAGCTGCAAGCAGAGCGTCGTGGCGGGATCTACATGTGAAGCGGAGTACATGGCAGCCTCGGAGGCAGCGCATGAAGCAATTTGGGTGAAGGAGTTCATCACCGACCTAGGAGTCATACCCAATGCGTCGGGGCCGATCAAACTCTTATGTGACAACACTGGAGCTATTGCACTTGCCAAGGAGCCCAGGTTTCACAAGAAGACCAGGCACATCAAGCGTCGCTTCAACTCCATTCGTGAAAATGTTCAAGATGGAGACATAGAAATTTGCAAAGTGCATACGAATCTGAATATCGCAGATCCATTAACTAGACCTCTTCCGCGAGCAAAACATGATCAACACCAGAACTCGATGGGTGTTCGATTCATCACAATGTAACTAGATTATTGACTCTAGTGCAAGTGAGAGACTGTTGGAAATATGCCCTAGAGGCAATAATAAAAGGATTATTATTATATTTCCTTGTTCATGATAATTGTCTTTATTCATGCTATAATTGTGTTATCCGGAAATCGTAATACATGTGTGAATACATAGACACCAACATGTCCCTAGTAAGCCTCTAGTTGACTAGCTCGTTGATCAATAGATAGTCATGGTTTCCTGACTATGGACATTGGATGTCATTGGCAACGAGATCACATCATTAGGAGAATGATGTGATGGACAAGACCCAATCCTAAGCATAGCACAAGAACGTATAGTTCGTTTGCTAGAGCTTTTCCAATGTCAAGTATATTTTCCTTAGACCATGAGATCGTGTAACTCCCGGATACCGTAGGAGTGCTTTGGGTGTACCAAACGTCACAACGTAACTGGGTGACTATAAAGGTATACTACGGGTATCTCCGAAAGTGTCTGTTGGGTTGACACGGATCGAGACTGGGATTTGTCACTCCGTATGACGGAGAGGTATCACTGGGCCCACTCGGTAATGCATCATCATAATGAGCTCAATGTGATCAAAGTGTTTGATCACGGGATCATGCATTACGGTACGAGTAAAGTGACTTGCCGGTAACGAGATTGAACGAGGTATTGGGATACCGACGATCGAATCTCGGGCAAGTAAAATACCGATTGACAAAGGGAATTTTATACGGGATTGATTGAATCCTCGACATCGTGGTTCATCCGATGAGATCATCGAGGAGTATGTGGGAGCCAACATGGGTATCCAGATCCCGCTGTTGGTTATTGGCCGGAGAGGCGTCTCGGTCATGTCTGCATGTCTCCCGAACCCGTAGGGTCTACACACTTAAGGTTCGGTGATGCTAGGGTTGTAGAGATATGAGTGTGCAGTAATCCGAAAGTTGTTCGGAGTCCCGGATGAGATCCCGGACGTCACGAGGAGTTCCGGAATGGTCCGGAGGTGAAGAATTATATATAGGAAGTGCAGTTTCGGCCATCGGGAAAGATTCGGGGGTCACCGGTATTGTACCGGGACCACCGGATGGGTCCCGGGGTCCACCGGGTGGGGCCACCCATCCCGGAGGGCCCCATGGGCTGAATTGGGGAGGGGAACCAGCCCATAGTGGGCTGGTGCGCCCCCCTTGGCCCACCCCCTGCGCCTAGGGTTGGAAACCCTAGGGTGGGGGCGCCTCCACTTGCCTTGGGGGGTACTCCAACCCCCTGGCCACCGCCCCCCTTGGGAGATCTGATCTCCAGGGCCGGCGCCCCCCAGGGGGCCTATATAAAGGAGGGGGAGGGAGGGGCAGCCACACCCTGAAGCCTTGGCGCCTCCCTCTCCCCTGCTACACCTCTCCCTCTCGCAGAAGCTCAGCGAAGCCCTGCTGTGGTGACTGCTGCATCCACCACCACGCCGTCGTGCTGCTGGATCTTCATCAACCTCTCCTTCCCCCTTGCTGGATCAAGAAGGAGGAGACGTCACGCCGACCGTACGTGTGTTGAACGCGGAGGTGCCGTCCGTTCGGCGCTAGGATCTATGGTGATTTGGATCACGACGAGTACGACTCCTTCATCCCCGTTCTTTGAACGCTTCCGCTCGCGATCTACAAAGGTATGTAGATGCACTCCGATCACTCGTTGCTAGATGAACTCATAGATGGATCTTGGTGAAACCGTAGGAATTTTTTTATTTTCTGCAACGTTCCCCAACAATATGTGCAAATTGGGTTAATTTTAATGGCATATGCATAGTCACTACGATGAGACTGCAAATATGAAATATTGTTGATCTCATGCATAGCATATGACAAGTCAAGTGGATTATCAAACATGATGTGACTGAGAGAATTATCACAAGAAATCCTATGTAACATGGCATCATGACTAATAGACTCCACATGGAAATCATCAAACTCATCATAAATGGGTAAGTCATCGCATGGGGAAGTCGAACTAGTATGAAGCATGACAATAGGTGGATCAACATCATGCAAGCAATCAATGTCGAGAATGTCCACTAGTGGGACTAGAGCATCACCTTCACCTATATTACCTTGTTCATTCCACTCAAGTGGTGTAGGTGAGGTGGCAAAGACCAAATGGTAGTGATCATCTTCATCTTGATGGAACCATGTGGGGGGTGCATCATATTCCACCATGGCCATCGTCTTGTCCATAGGAAGGACGAAGTCGTCGCAGATAGGCGCATCATCATATATGGGACCTAGCACCAAATGAGAAGACACAATAGAGGTAGAGGTCAAGTTGTTAGAAATGCAAATGGCCTCACGTGCCCTATCAACTTCCTCACTCTCTCTATGTAGTGGTGGCTCACTCACTCCCTCAAGGTAGGTGCACTCAATGTCACATATGGTGGAGTCACTCATCTCACTCAAGTGGTGGGGGTTGTGGCTCTCCTCACATGGGGATTGTGGCAACTCATCATATATGGGGCTAGTGGTGAAGTCACTCTCACTCTCCATATGGTGGCACAAGTCACTCAAGTCATCATACATCGCCGTGGTCGAAGGGAAAATCCCATGCTCAACCATCTCGTCATCGTCGCCATGGATGAAGGCCGAAGATGGCACATCATCGCTCTCTTCCATGACCGAAGGGAAAATCCCATGCTCGATCATCTCGTCACCATCGCCGTGGAGGAAGGCCGATGTAGGCGTACTCGCCGGAGGTAGGCGAAGATGCCATACGTCCAAAGGCGAAGATGCCTTGATGACACTTGGGGAAGATGCCGAAGTGGTCGTAGTAGTCGTAGCTCCGTCTTGGTGGTGCTTGTCTCGCGGTCTTCTCTTGTGCTCATGAAGTTTTGCCGTAGCTTGATGTAGAGCCTTTTGGGACTTGTAGGTGTACGCATCGCGAGCATCTTCATCTTGATGGTGTTGTAGTGCTTGAGCTCGATGGCATTCTGAAGATTGGCCACTTGAGCGTCGCCGCCTTGAAGATGATGAAGGGAAGAAGACTTGCAGTTGGCCACCATGTCTCATACTTGATCCCTTTGTTCGGCCAACTTGGTGTCAAGCTAGTCCCTTCGTTTTGGCGAATGTCGATGGCGAGTCGCTCACCGCCTTGCATTGCTCGTTGTAGTCCAAAGATGGACGTTTTCATGATGTAGTTGTTCGCGTTGTCGTTGTCGTGGAAGACCGGAGATGAAATGCCTTGCCGATGCAAAATGGATCAATGTACCTTATCCGATGTTGAAAATTGATCAATGATCACTCAATAATGTAACAAGGAAATAGCACAATTGGTACCGGATCTTGTCAATTCTCACACCTACACACGTAAGGCTTATGGTGGAGCTCGGTGAGGATAGTGGCACAAAAATTTGATGCAAAATGTTAGCAAGAGTAATAATGTTGGAAAAGATTCACAAATTCGCAAGTGAAACAAGTAGACCAATTGCAAGATGTGGCAGACGGAAACACACACACGGATAGATAAATGGGGTCGTGCAACCAAGGAATGAGCACAAAATGTGGAATCCAGGGAAAATACTCGTGTTGCACAAATCAAGAGAGACGCTAGCACGATTGCTCGAAAGGCGGATACGACACTTGTGCACAACCTATAAGATGCAAAATGTATGAGCTTTCTATCCCAAGTATGTTATGTGTATGATGTTCCCGGTGTTTCGCACACGATGATCCAAGATGATCAATATGGTAGTATGGTATGCGATGTGGCGATGCTATGGCTCTTGATTACAAGCTCTTTGCTCTCTTTTCCTTTTTTCTTAAAAGCTTATTCTCTTTTTTTTATATGGCCACTATGCGACATGCACAAACCAAGATAGCAATTTTGTATATGCGGGAACAATCCTGTGACACAAGTGATGATATGATGATACCAATATGATATGGTATGTATGCAATGGAAGGTACGGATCACTAATGTGCACAAGTAACATTGCCGGCAATACTCAATGGCTAGACTCGATAGGCAAGTGACGCAAAATGGGCTAAGGGGTTAACAATGTAATGGCAAGAATGTACAATGATGGGATACCACGATACCAAGATGATATAGAGGTTACCGTTCTTGCTTACGGTTAGGGTGTCAAAATGGTGAAGTGGTCGATGTCAAAGACGACCTCGTGGCGATGATGAGTGGCGGTGTTCTTGATGTAGATACCAAGATGATGTAGACCCGTCCATAAGTAGCCGAAACATCTTAGGAAACGGTAAATACCGCAAACTCAAAATCTCCAAAGGCAAATGTCAAATGGTGGTAGCGGAATGCGTTGGTGGTTCCGGAGTTAGCAATGCGGAAGAGGTGGTGGTGGTTGACGATGAAGCGACCATCGCTAAGTAGACGAAACACCTTAGAAGACTCAAGTCACCCCACAAGCAACCACAAATGATATATGGAGCAAAAATGGGTTAGGTTGCGGAAAGTTATGGTGGTTTTGCGGATGATATGGTGGATGGCCTATGCAAAGATGCCAAAAATGCCAATTTTTTATGGGGTCCAATGGTGGTAAAACCAATATGAGCAGCTCGGGCACGTCACTAGCTTTTCAATGAGCCAAAGAACACCCAAATCGGAGTTCGGGAGTGAAAGTTATGAGTGAAAACATAAAGTGCACGCGGCTGATTCTGGGGGGTGCGGGCACCCGGGGGTGAGAGGTGCGGGTGCCCGGGGTGGTCAGGGGAGTTGGGCAGAGGAGATGGCCCGGGGGTCCGGGTGCCTGGGGGGAAGGGGTGCGGGCACCCGGGGTGGTCAGCGGGGTTGCACGGGGGGTCCGGGTACCTGGGGTTTGAGGTCCGGGTGCCCGGGGGTGTCGGATTTGGGCGGAAATTCGTGGGAAAATGGGAGAAATTGGTGGATTTCGTGGACGGATAGGTGGAGATGGATGGGGGAAGGCTAGATCCAATTGAAACCAAGCAAATCCATGGATCAAGTCCAACAAAACCTCATCAAACCAACAAATCACAAAAAAATTGGGGCTATTTTTGGTAGGGAATTTTCGAGATTGGGAAGAACACAAAAAAATTAGGCTAGAGAACAAGAGGGGGGCTCCAATTTCGTGAGAAACCATGGCTCATGATACCAATATGTTGCAGGGTGGAACCCTAGATGGAGATCTTTCACGAATTGGAGGGGAAATCCCCAAGAACACGAAGAACACAAGAGAGGAGAAACACTCAAATTGACTAGATCCAACCACACATATGCTAGATCCAAGAACATACAAGAGGTCACAATGATTCAAGAACAACAAAGGAAAGATACAAGGTACTAGTTCATCCCAATCCTATGAGGAGAGGGGTCTTGATGATCCTATGATGGGGATCCTTCTCCAAGAGGAGGCCTTGATATCCACAAGTGGATCTTCTCCCTTAGGAGGTCATGATCTCCATGAGGAAGAGGATGAGCAAAGCTCTCCCTTTGTCTATCAAATACTTTGCTATCCCTCTAAATGAGCTAGGTTGGGGGTACTTACAGTCTAGGGGCGAAATAAGAGGGGGAGAGGGTTACAAGGGCAAAAGCCCCAAGAGGCACGCATGCCTGCAGAGGGGTCCGGGCACCCGGGGTAAAACCGGTCGGGCACCCGGACCGGTTAGGGCCACCGCCTGAGGGTGGGCCGAAGGGGGCCGGGCACCCGGGGGTTGGCAACCCGGGCACTCGGGGTGGCTGTGGTGCAGGCCAGGAGCGAGGCCGGGCACCCGGAGGCAAGGGCCAGCGCCCGGCGGGGTGGCCGGGCACCCGGGGCGGTGGGCAGCGCCCAGGCTGGGGCGGTCGGGCACACGGGGCCTCCTGGCCGGGCACCCGGGGTGGCCAGGTCCAGCAACAGCGGCGGTCCGGCACCCGGGGATGCAGGGGCCGGGCACCCGGGGTGGCCAGGTCCAGCAACAGCGGCGGTCCGGCACCCGGGGATGCAGGGGCCGGGCACCCGGGGTGTCCAGTGGCTCCACACCTTCATGCCCATCTTCCTTCTCCTTCCTCCGTGTGTCTCCTGGTGGACTTGGTGTTTCCTCCATGCTTCCTCGCAGGCATCTCCGAAGTACCTAAGAATGCACAATGTTTCCATTTGAGGTAGGACCCGACTCTCATATGAAACCAAATGAAGTTTGAAGAGGAAGGAGCCAACCTCAGTTTCGGTGGCTCGTGCGTGTGCTCTTGTCATCGGTCTTCTCCGTCCTTGTGGTGGTGGTGTGACGTCCATGGTGATGGTCGAGGGATGCTCCGCATCAATAATCTAGTTCACTCGCGGTTCCTGAGGCGCGGGCGGTGGACACCCAAAGAGAAGGAACCATCACATGATCATAGCTCGGGTGAGATCCCCGAAGAACCTGCCAGGTATTGGAGAACCTGACATCCATAGCAACCATGTAGACACTGACGTGCTCGTCCTCCTCCCTGACACTGCGACGTACCACCTCCGGCAGGGCCGGCTCCCTCGGCACCGAATGTGGCCCACGCGAATGCCACCAAAGGAGCCCAGAGTCGACGGCGGGACCCGGGGCCGGGTTCCTCACCAAGCGGTGCGCCCCTGAAGGTAGCACCTCCTAGTGCCACCCGGCGGAGCCCAGTCCCGGACATGGGTCCTCTGAAGCAGGAAGTCGTCACGAACGGGTTGACGGCGAGGATGCGGGTCAAAAATTATATGCAAACGTAACATTTTATAAATGATCGGATTGTGATTTCTTACATACAAATTTAAAAAATGATATCGTTGCATATGTCAAAATTCTATATGCAAATATAACAATTTTTAAATTCAATATGCAAATTCATCTAACATTAATATATATATCTAGCTAGCTAATTCATCTAACATTTTAACAAAAGTATAAAAAACTAATTCATCTAACATTAATTAATATATCTAATTCATCGAACAAAAAGTATAAAAAAATAATTCATCTAACATTAGTTAATATATCTAATTCATCGAACAAAAAGTATAAAAAAAATAATTCATCTAACATTAATATATCTAGCTAATTCATCTAACATTTGACATTATAATATAATTAATTAATTCATCCAAGACCTTTGTATAAAAAATAGAAAAACAGAAAAAACTTAAAACTAAAAACTAAAAACAGAAAAACATCTAAGTGTGTGTGTGTGTGTGTGCGGGCTTGGGGGCGGCCGGGGTACTCATAGCGGGGCGACGGGGGCGGCGGCGAGACGGCGACGACGAGACGGCGCGACGAGGGGTCGGGGCGTCGACGGGGACGGGGGCGACGGAAATGGCGCGCGGCGGGGGTGGCGACAGGGACGGCGACAGGCGACAGCGCGGGACGGGGGCGGCGGCGACGTCGAAGTAGAGGAGAAGAAGTGGCGGTGAAACTGCAAATTTTTTGTAAGTGTTGTATATATAGGAATGACCTTTAGTACCGGTTGGAGCCACGACCCATTACTAAAGGTCAAATTTTGCCAGGCCAAGCGGCGGGAAGGGCACCCCTTTAGTACCGGGTGGTGGCTCTACCCGGTACTAAAGACACCCCCTTTAGTACCAGTTGGAGCCATGACCCGGTACTAAAGGGGTGCGCTGGCGCAGGTGCGGTGCGGGCAAGTTTAGTCCCACCTCGCTAGCCGAGGGGCGCCCGCACCTGCTTATAAGCCCCAGCGCGGCTGCTGTCTCGAGCTCCTCTCTATTGCATGCCTTATGGGCCTACCTCTCCTACTCTGCCTTGTGGGGCCTACTGGCTTGCGGGCCTGTATCCTGGCCCATATACATGTTGGATTTCTAGTCGTATGCAGGCCGCTTTGGCCCAGTAGGCGGGCTTTTTTTATTTAGTTTTTTCTCTTTTCTTCTTTATTTATTTTCTTTTATTTATTTCTGAGTTGTTTTTTGCTGTATTTAGAGTTTCTTTGTGAATATTTTTGCTTTAGGTACAAAAAATTACAAACTTTATGTTAGTGCTAGTAGTTTTCAAATTTGAATAGTTTAAATTCGAATTATTTGAAATTTGTGTGAATCACTAGTTTGTGAATAACTTAACTTTAAAAATAGATTTTCAAGTGATTCCTTTTTCTTTTGTTTAATATCAGTGTGTTTTATCATTATATTCAATTTGGTAATACTTAGGTTATTTAAAAAATGAAATGCCATTGTAACAGATGAGTTTTCGTCTGAAACCCTAATACTTCGAAAGAGATCGTCCATTTTGTACACGAGGTGCATCCAGTTTTTGCCGTAACTATCTCTACTTTTTTGCACATGCTATGTGGGTGAAATGATGATACCATACCAACTTTCTACCTTTTCAGAGTTCATTTGTAGTGCTTATCAATTTCAGGGTCATTTAGCTCAAAAATTTCAGTAAATGCATGAAAAATAGCAAATGACGTCAGAAAGGGTTCAAAATTGATGACGTGGCTTTGAATGGTGCATAGTGAACGCACAAAAATAGCAAATGATGTCAGAAAGGTACACGTTTGTCCGAAGCACAAAATTACACGTTTCAAGTGCCAAAACACATAAGCACCCTAACTATTACAAACATATACAAGTCCGGAAACTCACTAGAGAAGAAAGTGATGACAGTGAAGCCGATCACATCCCAGAGTGGGATCTTTGGGGGTGAAACTTTTTCTTCACGTGTGTCCCTTTGTGCTGTAACCATGGACAATCTTCATCATTAACCTGGATGCTCGGGTCAATATTCACTCTGAATGGAGCAATTTCATCAAACTTTTCATAATATTCTGATATGTCTGTTTTGTCATCCACTCCCACGATGTTTCTTTTCCCTGAAAGAACTATGTGGCGCTTTGGCTCATCGTATGATGTATTCGCTTCCTTATCTTTTATTTTTCTCGGCTTGGTAGACATGTCCTTCACATAGAAAAACTGCGCCACATCATTGGCTAGGATGAATGGTTCGTCTGCGTACGCAAGATTGTTGAGATCCACTGTTGTCATTCCATACTGCGTGTCTTCCGTTACCCCGCCTCATGTCCTATTGACCCATTTGCATCGAAACAAAGGGACCTTCAAACCACGTCCATAGTCAAGTTCCCATATGTCCTCTATGTAACCATAATATGTGTCCTTTCCCGTCTTTGTTGCTACATTAAAGCGGACACCACTATTTTGGTTGGTGCTATTCTTATCTTGGGCGATCGTGTAAAATGTATTCACATTTATATCGTACCCTTTGAAAGTCATTGTATTCACAGATGGTAACTGGGACAACAAGTACAGGTCATCTTCGATAGTGGCGTCATGCATGGCACGTGTCTGCAACCAACCGGCGAAAGTCCCCGTTTGTTCACGTGTAATCCAGTCGTCAGACTGCTCCGGGTGTTTGGAGCATAGAAAATTCTTGTGTTCCTCCATATACGGAACAACCAATGCGGAATTCTATAGAACAGTGTTGTGTGCTTGAGTGAGAGAATGCCCGTCCATACATATTATTTGATCCCCTCCTAGAGTGCCTTTTCCACCCAGTCTGGCCTTATGTCGCGATCCAGGAACACCAATCGGCTTAAGGTCTGGAATAAATTCAATACAAAAATCAATGAACTCCTCATTTTCATGGCCCTTGGAGATGCTTCCTTCTGGCCTAGCATGGTTATGAACATATTTCTTTAAGACTCCCATGAACCTCTCAAAGGGGAACATATTGTGTAGAAATACAGGACCCAGAACGTTAATCTCTTCACATAGGTGAACTAGGACGTGCGTCATGATGTTGAAGAAGGATGGCGGGAACACCAACTCAAAACTGACATGACATTGCACCAAATCATTCTCTAAACTTGGTATGATTTCTGGACCGACTACCTTCTGAGAGATTGCATTCAGGAATGCACATAGCTTCACAATGGCTAATCGAACGTTTTCCGGTAGAAGCCCCCTCAATGCAACCGGAAGCAGTTGCGTCATAATCACGTGGCAGTCATGAGACTTTAGGTTCTGGAACTTTTTCTCTGCCATATTTATGTTGGAAATATGCTCTAGAGGCAATAACAAATTAGTTATTATTATATTTCCTTGTTCATGATAATCGTTTATTATCCATGCTATAATTGTATTGATAGGAAACTCAGATACATGTGTGGATACATAGACAACACCATGTCCCTAGTAAGCCTCTAGTTGACTAGCTCGTTGATCAATAGATGGTTACGGTTTCCTGACCATGGACATTGGATGTCGTTGATAACGGGATCACATCATTAGGAGAATCATGTGATGGACAAGACCCAATCCTAAGCCTAGCACAAAGATCGTGTAGTTCGTATGCTAAAGCTTTTCTAATGTCAAGTATCATTTCCTTAGACCATGAGATTGTGTAACTCCCGGATACCGTAGGAATTCTTTGGGTTTGCCAAACGTCACAACGTAACTGGGTGGCTATAAAGGTACACTACGGGTATCTCCGAAAGTGTCTGTTGGGTTGGCACGAATCGAGACTGGGATTTGTCACTCCGTGTGACGGAGAGGTATCTCTGGGCCCACTCGGCAGGACATCATCCTATGCGCAATGTGACCAAGGAGTTGATCACGGGATGATGTGTTACGGAATGAGTAAATAGACTTGCCGGTAACGAGATTGAACAAGGTATCGGATACCGACGATCGAATCTCGGGCAAGTACAATACCGCTAGACAAAGGGAATTGAATACGGGATTGATTGAATCCTCGACATCGTGGTTCATCCGTTGAGATCATCGTGGAACATATGGGAACCAACATGGGTATCCAGATCCCGCTGTTGGTTATTGACCGGAGAACGTCTCGGTCATGTCTGCATGCTTCCCGAACCCGTAGGGTCTACACACTTAAGGTTCGATGACGCTAGGGTTATAAAGGAAGTTTGTATGTGGTTACCGAATGTTGTTCGGAGTCCCGGATGAGATCCGGACGTCACGAGGAGTTCCGGAATGGTCCGGAGGTAAAGATTTATATATGGGAAGTCATCATACGGTCACCAGAATAATTCGGGGGGTTGCCGGTATTGTACCGGGACCACCGAAGGGGTTCCGGGGGTCCACCGGGAGGGTCCACCTGCCCCGGAGGGCCCTATGGGCTGTATGTGGAGAGGGACCAGCCCCTTAGTGGGCTGGGCGCCTCCCCCTAGGGCCCATGAGACTAGGGTTTTGGGGGAACCCTAAAGGGGGGCGCCCCCCTTGCCTTGGGGGGCAAGGCACCTCCCTGGCCACCGCCCCCTCCTCAGATGGGATCTGAGGGGGCCGGCCCCCCTCTCCCTTGCCCCTATATATATGTGGGGGGTGGGAGGGCAGCCGCACCAATGTTATGGCGCAGCCCTCCCCCTCTCCCAAGTCCTTCTCCTCTCCCGTGGTGCTTGGCGAAGCCCTGCAGGATTGCCACGCTCCTCCACCACCACCACGCCGTCGTGCTGCTGCTGGATGGAGTCTTCCTCAACCTCTCCCTCTCTCCTTGCTGGATCAAGGCATGGGAGACGTCACCGGGCTGTACGTGTGTTGAACGTGGAGGTGCCCTCCGTTCGGTACTTGGTCATCGATGATTTGGTTCACGGGGAGTACGACTCCATCAACCCCGTTCACTTGAACGCTTCCGCTTAGCGATCTACAAGGGTATGTAGATGCACTCTTCTTCCCCTCGTTGCTAGTTTCTCCATAGATAGATCTTGGTGACACGTAGGAAAATTTTGAATTTCTGCTACGTTCCCCAACAATTTATTATTCCCTTTATACTCGATGAGAAGTCAGACGGTACCTTCATACTAAGCAGGAATTCAAAGAAGATTTCCTTCTCTTCTTTGGTGAGAGCGTAGCTGGCATGACCCTGATGTATGGCGTCTTTTCCGTGCATACGTTGCTTGTCCTCCCATGCCTCCGGTGTATCTTTTGTCTTGCCATACACACCCAAGAAGCCAAGAAGGGTCATGCAAAGATTCTTCGTCACGTGCATCACGTCGATTGCGGAGTGGACCTCTAGGTCTTTCCAATAGGCCAGGTCCCAAAATATAGATTTCTTCTTCCACATGGGTGCGCGTCCATCCGCGTCATTCGGAACAGGTTGTCCGCCAGGACCCTGTCCAAAGATTACCTTCAAATCCTTGACCATGTCATGTACATCAGCACCAGTACGGTGGCGAGGCTTTGTCCGGTGATCCTCCTCACCGTTGAAATGATTGCCTTTCTTTCTTACGGGATGCCTGCTCGGAAGAAATCGATGATGTACCAGGTACACATTCTTCTTACAATTATTCAAATATAACTATTGGTATCATTGAAACAGTGCGTGCATGTGCAGTATCCCTTGTTTGTCTGTCCCAAAAGGTTACTGAGAGCCGGCCAATCATTGATGGTCACAAACAACAATGCCTTTAGGTCAAATTCTTCCTGTCTGTGCTCATCCCACGCACGTACACCTTTTCCATTCCACGGCTGTAAGAGTTCTTCAACTAATGGCCTTAGGTACACATCAATGTCATTGCCGAGTTGCTTAGGGCCTTGGATGAGCATTGGCATCATAATGAACTTCCATGTCACCTGCAAAGTCCTCCCTGTACTTTCTCTCGGTTTTTCTCCACTGCGACCCGTCAGCGGGTACTCTCAACTACCATCTTTCTTATGGTCTTCTCTGTGCCATCTCGTCTCCTTGGCATGCTCTTTATTTTGGAACAAACGTTTCAACCGTGGTATTATAGGAGCATACCACATCACCTTGATAGGAATCTTCTTCCTGGGGCACTCGCCCTCGACATCACCAGGGTCATCGTGTCGGTGTACTAAAGTAGGGGGTACCTTAGTACCCCGAACTTGTGCACGGGCAGTCGTAGCACCCCGCGGCAAGGCCTGCCAGGCGATCGCCAAGACCCTCGATGGTCCCCTCTTGGGCCATTCAAGGACGAAGTATTTGAGCCAAGGCCCCGGCAAGAGGAGCTTGTCGGGAAGGCCACCCGAAGAGAGCGAGGCCCTGGAAAGAGGAGCTTGCCGGGACTACCGCTCGAAGCACAAGACCCCGGCGAGAGGAGCTTGCCGGGAAGGCCATCCACGGCACGACAAGGACCCCGCCATGGCGCGCCCCGCGCCCCGGCAAGGCCCGGTGAGCAACGAGTTCCCGGGCGCGACAAGACATCCACCGCGGCAAGACGCTTGCCGCGGCAAGTTACCACCTTGTGCCTGCGCTCCAGCTCACCCACCAACGTGTCGCTCTGGGGGCATCCCAGGCGCACGTGGCGGGAGGCTGTGCAGCCAGGGGCATGCGGTGGCGAAGCGAAGCTGATAGAGTAGCCATCGTGGCAAACGGTGGCGATCCTGACGGTCCACTTCCCTGCACCGTCTGGGCGACGCGGACGTGCATTTAATGCCCTTGTCCCCCGCCGTCAGAGTTAGGTATGATAGCACTGTACAGCCACTGTGCAGGCAGCTGTACCCACTACAGCATTCTACCATTTTTGCCCTCACCTACGCTGCCACCTGTGGGTAACCCCTTGAGCATATAAAAGGAGGCCCCATGCGCACATAGGAGGGGAGAGGAGGGGGAGGAGACCAATCTTTACGCTCGACCTCGCCAGCGGACCGCGTGTACTGTAGCACCGCGCGCTCCCGAGCAAGAACACAATACAATCCACCAAGCAGCAGTAGGGTTTTACGCATCTTTGCGGCCCGAAGCTGGGTAAAATCTCCTGTGTGCATCGCCTCGATCTGCTCTTTGTGCAACCTCCGCCCCCCGCCGAACCAGTAAGGGGCTCGGTCCCCATAGGTGTTCGAGGAAGCCGATTCCCCCCGACATCTTTGGCGCGCCAGGTAGGGGGCGTCGAAGTTGTGCGAACCTGATCCGGCGTCTGCACCATCTAGATCTCCTTCATCCTCAGCGACATGCCACCGAAGAAGAAGGCTCCGGAGGTGGCCGGTCCGTCCGCGTCGAACCCGCCGCCCTTGGAGCAAACGGGTGGCGGGGACGGCACCGGCGGCGGGACGGGCGTCGTCGAGCCAGCTCACGGCGCCACGGCATCCGAACATGCACCGCGCCCCTCTCAGGAGGCACGGGACCAGCAGCGTCTTGGCGCCCATGGTACCATACGCTCGCTGGACCCAGATCGAGCTGGCGGATCCCAGGGCGTTCAAGGCCAACAAGCACCCCAGCGTGTTGGCGAGAGCGTGGCGCGGCTGCCTGGGCCGGGTGCTGCTCCTTCTAACGTGGTTAGAAGTTCGAGCACATCCCGCTCCACGCGCCGTTCGCCGCCGCTGCCCGCCAATCCAGCAGAAGCTCTAGCACGAGCACAACTGCTCCTAGATTACCCTCCGATGGCGGACAAGCTCGACGACTGGAGGGCTACGATACAGAGTCTCATCGGCTTCGCTAACGGCGACACACCGCGGCAGCACAGCGCGTCGCAGCCGCGACAGGTCGGCCAGGCACGAACCGATGGCGCCAAGACCGGTGGGGGTGCAACCACCGTGCATTCCCCACCCCAGAGGCCGAGATCGTCGATTCGCCAGAGCCATCACGACAACGACTCCACCGCGTCGTCGAATCCGCGAACTCACCGCGATCAACGCCAAGTTCTTCACGAACGGAAGCAAGAGGACGCTCGCACTCGCATCGAGCGTCGGAGAGAAACGCGACGTCAATCAGACGAGCGCGCTGGGCCCTCTGTCGACGTGCATGCGCTGGGGGGACCAGGCGACTTGTCGTACGCGGTAGGTTGCCCTGCGTTCACCCGTGAGCTGCGGCAAGTCCAGTGGCCCAGCATAAAGAATTTCAAACCAGACGTGCCAGAGAAGTACGACGGCAAGTCGCATCCGTCGGAGTTCCTCAGCATCTACACCATTGCGGTGCAGGCTGCCGGGGGGCAAGATGACAAGATCCTTGCCAACTACTTCCCGCTGGTGCTCAAGTCCAACGTCAGATCCTGGCTCATGCACTTGCCGGACAACTCCATAACCTCCTGGACAGACTTGTGCCATCAGTTTGTTGGCGCCTTCACGGGCAGCCACAAACCCCATGGCCAAGCGAGCGACCTTCACCTGCTCGTCCAGAAGGAGGGAGAACCTCTGCGCAAGTTCATTCAGAGATTCAGCCGTGTGCACTACAACATCCACGATGTCCACCCTGCCGCGGTCATCAGCGCATTCCATCAGAACGTGCGCAACCGCAGGATGAGGGAGGAGATGGCGATGTGCTAGATCAAAGACGTCAGCGAGCTATATGCCCTGGCCGACAAGTGTGCACGTGCTGAGGAAGGGAGAAAACTCCCCGGAGAGAACAGTGGAGCAGCAGAATCTGACAGTGAGGATACCGCCCCGGCAAGGAAGAACCGGCGGCGGAGCAGCAGGAAGAAGAAGAGCCAAGAAGTACTGGTTATTGAGCAGCCCGGCGATGAAGGCGCCGCCAAGAAGGCCCAGGCTGGTAGCTCCGGCAAGGGGGTTGCCGGATGCACCAACTGCCAGGACGTGGCGGTCGCCGACAAGCGGGATGGCACCAACAAACAGTACTGCAAGATCCACCGCACCAAGGGCCATGACCTCCAGAGCTGCAAACAGGTCGAGCGGCTCGTCGAGCTGCAAAAGGCCGAGTACGAGCGGATCGACAAGGAGAAAGCCCGAGGAGGTGGCAGGGGATCCGGCACAAAGCGTCCCGGCCAGGGAGGACGCCGCGACAAGGACAAGCAGCGGCAAGCAGACAGACCTCCCCGCGGTCGCGACAAAGAGGAAGACAACGACGAAGACGAAGACATGGATGATGTCGAGACCAGTGAGCAGGAGTTTCAGAAAGCCATAGAGGTCTTATGCATGGACGGTGGTGCTTCTCTGCACGCTTCTCATCGCCAGCTCAAACAGTGGGCGCGGGAAGTCAATGCAGCGGAACCACCCGTCGAGTCACGCAGGCCTCTGAGATGGTCCAGCACGCCTATCATCTTCGATATTGAGGACCACCCTGATCGCACGACTGCGATCGGGTGCTTGCCGATGTTGGTCTCACCGACAGTCGCAACCTCAAGGTCACTAAGATGCTAGTCGACGCCGGGGCCGGCTTTAACCTGATCTCCTCCACTGTGCTCCAGAAACTCCAGGTCCCCGACAACGAGCTCGAAGAGACCGGCACATTCCAAGGAATAAACCCGGGAAGGAGCAAGCCGAAGGGGAAGATAACATTGCCAGTGACATTTGGCAGCGAGCTGAACTTCAGGACAGAGAGGATTACCTTCGACGTTGCCGATTTTCCATTGCCCTACAACGGAATTCTCGGCCGTCCAGCGCTCGCCAAGTTCATGGCGGCCTCTCACTACGCATACAACATACTCAAGATGCCAGGCCCGATAAGCGTCATCTCTGTCCCTGGCGACAAGAAGGATGCCCTTATCTGCGCCGACAAGATCTACAAGGAAGCAGCAGCCGCAATGGACCCCAAGCCACTTGCCGCTGAAGCCCCCGGAGGGAAGAAGAAAGCCAAGCCCGGCAAGTGCTCTGGTGCCTACTCCGGCAAGCGCACCTCTTCGGAGTGTTGCGATGCCGTCGAGGACGCGCCATCGAGCTCCGCCGGCAAGAAGAAGACCAAGCCCGACAAGTGCTCTGGTGCCCACTCCGGCAAGCGCACCTCTCCGGAGTGTTGCGCTACCGTCGAGGACGCACCATCGAGCTCCACCGGCAAGAGTAAGAAGACAATGGCGGCTCCACCGACGACCAAGAAGGTGCCCGCCAAGGAGGACGGCACTGGTGGTACCTTCACCATCAGTGCCACGCTCGACCCCAAATAGGAAAGCGCGCTCGTTACTTTCCTGCGGGCGAATGTCGATGTGTTTGCCTGGCAGCCATCTGACATCCCCGGCGTTCCCAGGAAAGTGATTGAGCACCACCTCGTCGTCTGTCCTCACGCGCGGCCCGTCAAACAGAAAGTCAGGAAGCAAGCAGTGGAGCACCAAGAGTTTATCACAGAAGAGATCAAGAAGTTGGAAGCGGCAGGCCTCGTCAGAGGTGTGCTCCATCCGACGTGGTTGGCCAATCCTGTTGTCGTGCGCAAAGCAAACGGGAAATGGAGGCTTTGCATCGACTTCACTGATGTTAACAAAGCTTGTCCCAAGGATCCGTTTCCTTTGC
Source organism: Aegilops umbellulata (assembly GCA_032464435.1). NCBI lineage: Eukaryota > Viridiplantae > Streptophyta > Magnoliopsida > Poales > Poaceae > Aegilops > Aegilops umbellulata. Next base: position 350,677,437 of record CP136056.1, read on the forward strand.
CGCGCATTGACTAGATTGTTGACTCCACGGCCGGATGTGACCTGCTTTCATTCCTTGACGCCTACTCTGGATACCATCAGATCTTCATGGCTGAAGAAGATGAAGAGAAAACCGCGTTCATCACTCCATGTGGCACGTACTGTTTCGTACGGATGCCTTTCGGACTGAAGAACGCCGGTTCGACATTTGCAAGGGTCGTCCACACCGCTTTTAAGCCACAAATCCACCGGAATGTGGAGGCCTACATGGATGATATAGTGGTCAAGAGCAGAGACGGGGCAACCCTGATTCAAGACTTAGAAGAGACCTTTGCGAATCTGCGCAGGATCAGCCTCAAGCTCAACCCCGAGAAGTGCGTGTTCGGAGTTCCTTCCGGCAACCTTCTCGGGTTCTTCGTGTCTCAGCGAGGAATAGAAGCCAACCCAGACAAGATCAAGGCCATCGAGCAGATTGAGGAACCACCCCGTGTCAAGGACGTGCGAAGGCTTGCCGGCTGCATCGCGGCTCTCGGCAGGTTTATCTCTAGGTCTGCCGAACGCGCCCTGCCATTTTTCAAAATTTTGAAAAAGGCGGGTCCAGTAAAATGGACTCCGGAAGCGGAGGCTGCGCCACAGGACCTTAAGAAATACCTGTCCTCCGCTCCGATACTTGTCGCGCCTAAACCACAAGAGAAACTGCTGCTGTACCTGGCGGCAACTAATCAAGTGGTTAGTGCTGCGTTAGTAGCGGAGAGGGAGGCAGATGATGAGCCAGCGACCGCGGCAAGCACGTCCGGTGACAAGCAGGGGGCTTCCCCGACAAGCTCTGGCCCCGACGAGGATGAATCTGCGCAGGAGCAAGTGGAGGTGCCGAAGAAGAAAATGGTGCAGCGCCCAGTTTACTTTGTCAGCTCCCTTTTGCAGGGGGCCAGATCAAGGTACTCTGGTGCGCAGAAACTGCTTTTCGGCCTCCTCATGGCCTCGAGAAAGCCGCGCCATTACTTCCAAGCACACGAGATTACAGTTGTCACCCGCTTTCCGCTGAAGAGGATACTGCAAAATCCAGAAGCAACAGGCAGGATTGTCGAGTGGGCACTAGAACATTCGAGCTTCGGTCTCCAGTTCGAGAGCACCTCGACTATCCAAAGCAGAGCTTTGGCGGAGTTCATAGCGGAGTGGACACCAACACCGGACGAAGATATCCCAGAGACGAGCATCCCCGCCAAAGAAGCAGACAAAGAGTGGTTGATGTACTTTGATGGTGCCTTCTCGCTGCAAGGCGCCGGCGCGTTACTTGTCGCACCCACCGGAGAGCACCTCAAGTACGTAGTCCAGATGCACTTCCCCAAGGAACAAGCAACCAACAATACTGCAGAGTATGAAGGTTTGCTTGCCGGTCTCAGGATCACGGCAGAACTTGGGATCAGGAAGCTCATTGTCAGGGGTGACTCACAGCTCGTCGTCCGCCAAGTGAACAAGGATTACCAGAGTCCGTTGATGGAAGCGTACGTTGATGAAGTGAGGAAGCTGGAAGAGCACTTTGACGGCCTGCAGATGGAACACATTCCGAGAGCTGAGAATGACATCGCCGATGGCCTGTCAAAGTGCGCGGCGTTTAAGTTACCTGTGGAACCAGGGACCTTTGTGCTCAAGCTGACTCAGCCATCCGTAACGCCATCAACCAGACAGAGCAAGAAGAGGAAGTTGGTCTCCGGCGACTATCTTCCGGCAGAGCTCCCCGGAGCCGCCGCCAAGAAGGTCCCCAGGATCGACGTCAAGAGCGCTGAGGAACCGTCTGCTCCGGAAAACCCCAGGGTTTGTTCCGTAGAAGAAGGCGCTCCCGACAAGTTTTGCTCCGGCAAGCTTGCCGGGGAACGTCAAGCTCCGGCCGAGCCCCAGATCCTCGTCGTAGAAGCGGACGCTCCCGCAGCGGCAGAAGTGCCTTCAGTCCTTGTTGTCGAGCCACAGGCTCCAGCATGGGCGCAGCAGACTGTCCATTTCCTCCAGTACAGAGAACTTCCCGAAGAACAAGAAGAAGCGGAAAGAGTAGCCCGACGCTCGAGTATGTACCAGCTCGTCGACAACACACTATACAGAAGAGGGCGCAATGGTGTGAAATTGAAGTGTATTCCCCGGGAAGACGGACAACAGCTGTTGGCAGAGATACATGGAGGCATATGTGGTCACCACATTGGCGCAAAAGCACTTGCCGACAAAGCGTTCCAGCAAGGTTTCTTCTGGCCGACAGCCCTCCAGGATGCAACTGCACAAGTAACCAAGTGTGAAGCCTGCCAGTTCCATTCCAAGCAGATACACCAACCAGCTCAAGCTCTCCAGACGATCCCTTTATCCTGGCCATTCTCGGTCTGGGGGCTCGACATCCTCGGCCCCTTCCCCCGAGCTGTCGGGGGCTTTGAGTACTTGTACGTCGCAATCGACAAGTTCACAAAGTGGCCGGAAGTGGAACCAGTGAGGAAGGTGACAACACAGTCAGCCATTAGGTTCTTCAGGTCGATTGTCTGCTGCTTCGGGATCCCCAACAGGATCATCACCGACAACGGTACGCAATTCACGAGCCGCTCCTTCATGCAATACGTCCAAGATCTCGGCGCCAAGGTATGCTTCGCTTCTGTTGCTCATCCCAAGAGCAACGGTCAAGCTGAAAGGGCCAACGCCGAAGTACTGCGCGGGCTCAAGACCAGAACTTTCGACAGGCTGCACAAATGCGGAAGAAACTGGATCGAGGAGCTCCCGGTGGCTCTTTGGTCGATCAAAACGACGCCAAATCGAGCCATTGGCCAGACACCATTAGCTCTAGTCTATGGAGCAGAAGCAGTTACCCCCACGGAACTCGTATACGGGTCACCTCGAGTGCTCGCTTATGATGAGCTTGAGCAAGAGTGGCTGCGTGAAGATGACGCGCTGCTCCTTGAGGAAGATCGTCTTCAGGCTGCTATGCGAGCCTCTCGCTACCAGCAAGCTTTGCGCCGCTACCATAGCCGCAACGTTAAAGCCAGAAGCTTCGAGGAAGGCGACCTTGTTCTTCGGCGCGCCCCGTCCGCCAAGAATCATAACAAGTTGACGCCGAAGTGGGAAGGCCCTTACCGAGTGAGACGAGTCATGAGGCCCGGCGCTGTCCGCCTCGAGACCGAAGATGGCACTCCGGTGAGCAACTCCTGGAATATTGAGCATCTTCGTAAGTTTTACCCATAAGGCGCGGTTGTCGGGGCCCGCCCGGCAACCAACTTTTTGTACAAGTATTGCCGCAGTTGCATGTAATCCTTTGTACAAAGCCAGGCGCAGACCCTGAGCAGCAAAAATGAAGCGCTGGCGCCCTAAGTTTTAGCATGCATGCTGAGTCGAGTCTCGTCCTTGGTTAGGGTTGATAGTGCCTAGCAGCTGCTAACCCCTAGCTTAGAGGTCGAGTCTGCGTCCTTTTTTCCTGTTCTTTCGTTCCCTTTGGTTCGCAGGGGTTTGTACATCCTGGCCAGACCACCCAAGGGCGAAAAAGAGAAGAAGGGCGGGCCAGCATCTGGTCCCCGGCAAGCCAGTGTTGCCGGGGGCTGCAAGTACGGAGATTCGTCCGCGGCAAGCCAAAGTTGCCGGGGGCTGCAATCCCAGATAAGTTTTCGCATCCCTTGTCATGCATTCTCTCATGAACTGTGGAATACGAAAACCCTTTTTCCCCCTAAAAGCTGCCGTGCTCCCTTGACGACGGGCCCTAGAGCACGTTCCTGGGGCCCGTCTTGGTAGTAGTCGCGGCGGCAAAGGGGCGAAGCGGGGGGCCGGATCCCGCCTTCTCCCCGCCTCCGCCAAAGGCGCGAGGAGGGCCGAGCGGCGCGGAAGGACGGCAGGGCCTGTTGCCGGGCGAAGGAATGTCTATCCTAACGATACAAAGGGTTCGCTCCTTGGCGTGGGTTCCACCCGCAGGACAAATGGCCCGGCAAACTCCCCCTTTTCATTAAAAACATTCCGCTCAGGTACAATTCAGAGAGAATGAAAAACATGAAAAGATGGGATTACAAGTTTTAAATGCAACCAAGGCCCGAGGGCTTACAGATTGAAAAAAGATAAGGTGCCCGTAATCCCTTTCTTGTCTCTCTCCTCAGGAGGTAGGACAAGGAGGCGAAAAGGGCAAAAGGGGCGCCTAGTCGAGCTACGGATGGCAGAAGACACCAAGAGAACGCCCCGGGGGCTCCGGAGGCTGGATGGTGGCAGTGGCGCCGGAGGTGGAGCTCGAAGATGAGGCAGCGGGACGTCAACACGCTATCGGGGGCACCTAGCCCTCGTACTCCGAGTTGACGGCCTAGCCGCCCGCCCTCTTCCTCTTCCGCAGCCTCGCCACTCCAGCCGCCCGGGAAGACGACCCCGAGAAGCTCAAGGAGCCGGCGACCCGGATGATGGGGTCGCCGGTGCCACACGGAGCTGCGACTGGCGCCTAGTCGGACCCGTCATCCCGACGACCACTGCCCTCGTCGTCGCTGTCGCTCCCCTCCTCATCGCTCTCGCTGTCGGAGGAGCTTTCGCTGTCGGAGGAGCTATCCACGCAGCACCTGGCCTGGGACCCGAAGTCCCCGAAGGCCTTGACGGAGAGGAGATCGCCCTCCATCAACTTGAAATGGAGGGTGAACCCCTCCTTCAAGGTGTGGATACGGGCAAATGTCTTCCACCCTCGGCCAAGATACACGACGCCGGGGGCTGGGAACTCGACGTGGACCCGCGTGCCGCTGATCCCGCAGCCCTTCATGCGCAGCCTTAGCGTCTCGGGTTGCTCCATCTCCATCACGCTCGCGAAAGGAGCCGGGAGGCGGAGGCGGCGACGAGGCGCCCGCCGCAGCCTGATGAAGAACTCGCAAGGATCGTCCCCGAGATGAACCGCCGTGGGAAGAGGGGCCGCTGGCGGAGGCGAGGCCAGCGCGTCGCCCCGCCCACCTCTTCCCTGAGCACCGCGGCCTCGTCCACGCCCTTGTCCACGACCTCGCCCCCTCCCCCTTCCCCTTGCGGCTGGCTCCGCCGCCGCGGGTGCATGGGGAGGAGGGGTGCGCTGCCTGGCGGCAACCCTCGCCGCCATGGATGAAGGACCCGGATTCCCTTTCTCCATGGCTAATGGAGAGAGTGGGTCAGAGGAGGAAGAGATGGAGGAGTGTGGGTTCCCGTCGCCCCCCCTCTTGCTCCTTATAAAGGAGCAGGGTGGGGACTCGACCGCCCCGCTCAACCAATCAGGGCGCAGGGAGGCTAGGCGACCGGGACCGGCCTGCTGCCTCGACCCGCGACGGCCCGGTTTCCCGCCTCCACTGTCCGCAACTCCAGGTGCATGGAGGCCGCGTGGCTGACGTGCAGGGCCGAGGCGACGGGTGAGGCGACCTTCCCCCACCCCGTGATAGTGGGGAGCGGGCGCCTCGGAGACCGTGCCTCAACCCCGTCCAGCGAAGGAGCCATGCCTCCACGCCTCCCTCTACTTATGAAGATAGCGCGAACCATCCCCATTTATTGCGACGTGACGCATGCCTGCAGGGCTCGGCCCCGCGCACGCCACCCACGTCACGCGCGCCTCTCCCCACGATGTCGCATTCGACGTGTGCCGCTCGGGGAGGGCATGGTGGGCGCAGAAAAAGATGCAACCTGACCCAGGCCACACGTGCCCGTGCACTGTTTTGGGCCTGGCCCAACAGCGCTCGGCACCGGGTATGGCCCAGGCCCGGGGGCTCCTGTCGGTGTACTAAAGTAGGGGTACCTTAGTACCCTGAACTTGTGCACGGGCAGTCGTAGCACCCCGCGGCAAGGCCTGCCAGGCGATCGCCAAGACCCTCGATGGTCCCCTCTTGGGCCATTCAAGGACGAAGTATTTGAGCCAAGGCCCCGGCAAGAGGAGCTTGTCGGGAAGGCCACCCGAAGAGAGCGAGGCCCTGGAAAGAGGAGCTTGCCAGGACTACCGCTCGAAGCACAAGACCCCGGTGAGAGGAGCTTGCCGGGAAGGCCATCCACGGCACGACAAGGACCCCGCCATGGCGCGCCCCGCGCCCCGGCAAGGCCCGGTGAGCAACGAGTTCCCGGGAGCGACAAGACATCCACCGCGGCAAGACGCTTGCCGCGGCAAGTTACCACCTCGTGCCTGCGCTCCAGCTCACCCACCAACGTGTCGCTCTGGGGGGCATCCCAGGCGCACGTGGTGGGAGGCTATGCAGCCAGGGGCATGCGGTGGCGAAGCGAAGCTGACAGAGTAGCCATCATGGCAAACGGTGGCGATCCTGACGGTCCACTTCCCTGCACCGTCTGGGCGACGCGGACGGGCATTTAATGCCCTTGTCCCCCGCCGTCAGAGTTAGGTATGATAGCACTGTACAGCCACTGTGCAGGCAGCTGTACCCACTACAGCATTCTACCATTTTTGCCCTCACCTACGCTGCCACCTGTGGGTAACCCCTTGAGAAAATAAAAGGAGGCCCCATGCGCACGTAGGAGGGGAGAGGAAGGGGTGGAGACCAATCTTTATGCTCGACCTCGCCAGCGGACTGCGTGTACTGTAGCACCGCACGCTCCCGAGCAAGAACACAATACAATCCACCAAGCAGCAGTAGGGTTTTACGCATCTTTGCGGCCCGAAGCTGGGTAAAATCTCCTGTGTGCATCGCCTCGATCTGCTCTTTGTGCAACCTCCGCCCCCCGCCGAACCAGTAAGGGGCTCGGTCCCCATAGGTGTTCGAGGAAGCCGATTCCCCCCGACACACCGCGGCAGATCTTATAGCGCAATGCACTGCAAACCGGGCACACACTCAAATCCGTGTACTCACCGCGGTAGAAGATGTAGTCATTAGGGCATGCATGTATCTTCTGCACCTCTAACCCTAGAGAGTAGACCGCCTTCTTTGCTTCGTACGTACTCTCGAGCAATTCATTCTCCTTTGGAAGCATCTTATTTAACATTACCATCAACTTTCCAAATCCCTTGTCAGATACACCATTCTCTGCCTTCCATTGCAGCAATTCCAGTGTGGTGCCCAACTTTTTCTTGTCAGCCTCGCAATTCGGGTACAACAATTTCTTGTGATCCTCTAACATGCGCTGCAACTTCTTCTTCTCCTTTTCACTTGCGCAGTTTCTCTCTGCATCAGCAATGGCCCAACCTAGATCATCAGCTGGCTCATCTGATGCCTCTTCTTCAGCTTCTTCCCGTGTTGTCGGCTCAGCTTCTTCCCCCGTTGTTGTATCATCATATTCAGGGAACCCATGGCCAGGATAGCTATCGTCGTCCTCTTCTTCTTCATTGTCTTCCATCATAACCCCTCTTTCTCTGTGCTTGGTCCAAACATTATAGTGGGGCATGAAACCGGACTCAAACAGGTGGACGTGAATGGTTCTTGAGTTAGAGTAATTGTGATCATTCTTACAACCAGCACATGGACAAGGCATAAAACCATCCGCACGCTTGTTTGCCTCAGTTGCAATCAAAAAAGTATGCATGCCATCAACGAACTAGGGAGAGCATCGGTCATCGTACATCCATTGCCGGCTCATCTTCATTACACAGCACCGAATAGACCAACTTAATACAAGTTCATACAACACTTATTCTCATAAAACAAACATATAAATAACTCTCTAGCTAAAGCATTTAAATGCAACAACAAATGCGATCAAGATCGCAACTAAGGTAACAACTGATCCAACAACATAATGATACCAAGCCTCACTATCAATGGCATATTTTCTAATCTTCAAGCGCATTTTCTCCATCTTGATCTTGTGATCATCGATGACATCGGGAACATGCAACTCCAATTCCATCTTCTCCCCCTCAATTCTTTTCAATTTTTATTTCAAATACTTATTTTCTCTTTCAACTAAATTTAACCTCTCAACAATAGGGTCGGTTGGAATTTCCGGTTCACATACCTCCTAGATAAAATTATCTATGTCAACTTGATGGGCATAATTTGTCAACATAAAATGCAACAAAATAGTTATAAAAGATAATATACCACATCTGAATCATATCCCGGACGAGGGCCGACGGGGATGGATATTAAAACCATGACACTATGAATAACAAACAACGTACGAGTAAGAAAATTATACAAGTAACTATATATATATAAATCACACAAACATGATTTTTATACAAAATATAAGAACAAGAGGCTCACCACAAGGTGGTGCCGGTGACGGGACGGTGCGGACGATCAACGGTGGTTAGGACGGAGACGGGAAGGCACTAAGTAAACCACACCTACATATGCAAACTAAGACTTATTTTGAGCTCAAATTGCATATAAATCAAATAAGTTACCACATATAATTCCTCCCAAATTACTAAAACCCACAAATTAATCACTATATAAAGCATTGCAAGGGCTAATCTAGCAATGAGAAATGAAAGGGCAAAGTTGCTTACCTTTGTGATCACTTGAATGGATGGGGGCCTTCAAATCTTGACAAAATTTGGGAAAAATGTGTGATGAGCTCGAGTAAGAGGGGAAGAACAGAGAAGAGAGGGGAAAGGGGAAAAACAGAGCGAGCTCGATCGCGGCTGGACGAAGGTTTTATATAGGACGACCTTTAGTACCGGTTCGTGGCACCAACCGGCACTAAAGGTGTTGGAGGGGCCCCGGACTAACAACATCCTGCCACCACTCTCTTTAGCGCCGGTTCGTGGCACGAATCGGTGCTAAATATTCGCAACGAACCGGTACTAATGAGAGCGGCCCGCCTAGCCGTTGGAGCCGACACTAATGGTCACATTAGTGCTGGCTCAAATACAAACTAGGACTAATGAGCTGAACATTAGGCCCTTTTTCTACTAGTGATGGGAGACAGATTTGTGTTTGTGTGTGAGAAAGAGATATTTAAGAGGAAGAGTCGTAGCTTCTCATACCTAAGGAGCGCAAGACATCTCTGTGTGAGAGAGGGTGTGCGAGTGGCACACAGGGGAATAGTAGAGAGAAATGAGATCCCGGGAGATGAAGTTTCTGTTCGTGTGAGAGAAAGAGATTTCACATGGAGAATCATATTTAGAGACACATAGCAGGGAGCGAGATATACTTAGAGAGAGATAGAGTGATGAAGGTCAAGGGAGAGAGTACCATCAATGTATTACGAAGATAAAAGATCATTTTCGACATATAGGTAGCACGAGAGATACCCGAGAGATGATGAACGCGTATAGGTCTAGAGAGATACTCCTATATAAGCATGAGCTATAGCTATATGAGAAGAATATCTGGATTAAAGGGGATTCAAATATTTAAACTAGACATTACGACATCGATAATATCATAACAAAAATTGGTGCATCAAACATGCATATTCATTTGAATTTGGGGACACATTTAATGTTATACTCCCTCCTTTCCAGTTTATAGGGCTCAATTCAAAAATCTCACCAACCTAGGTAGATGGTGAGTTGTGGAATACTTTTTGTAGTTTGCAAAAACACCCAATTAATGCTCTTGTTTTCCTCAAAAAATATGTTTACCAATGTATTAATTGCAATACATGCATGCATAAAGAATATGCATTGGTCAATTTTCTCTTAATACTTGCATGCAATGATTTAATGCACCTTGGAAACTGAACATGTGATGGGGAACAACCAAATTGAGCCTTATAAAATGGAAAAACTAAAATTTTGAGATAAGCCCTATAAACCGGAAAGGAGGGAGTATAATTTATCAGTATTAGTGATCCATAGATTCTTTAAACGGGATTACACTATATGTTGCGTGTGTGAAACACATTATACATGTTTGAGAAGTAAAAAAATGCATGAAATACACATTTATTTGAGACAGTTAGCGAGGAATGCATACATCGGATTTCAACATAAAGTGGTTTCAAATATTTGAAAATCCAAATTAAGATGGATCCAGCCTTATGAATTTGAGATCATGCCATTTGTAAACCATATTTATGTATAAAGGGTGTTCTTCTTTTGAAAGTATATATAAAAAATGATGTATATAGAATTTTATTCCAATCGAAAATGGATCCCGCCTGAACAAAAATAGAATACAAACTAGATTTGAATTGAGTTGGCACGGTAAACATGCACTCTTGCTCTGCAAAAATTTGAATGAAGCGGGGAAAGTCACAGTAACCGCCCGAAACCAAAATCTGCGAGATGGAAATTACTGCCTATCCCTGACACGCAAAGCCTATCGGCTCGATTTCTATAGGTTTCGATAGGGGTAGGTTTGTAATTTCACTCAAATGTGACATAACCGCCTCTCACCCGGATTCATACACGGTGGGCGCCAAAACACAGTGTCTCCTCGGCCGAATCGACTCCCTCCCCGATTCATACACGGTGGGCGCCAAAACAAACTCTCGTCAGCAAATATTTTGTGTATGCGAGATTACTGTCCTATCCCCAATCGACTAATATTGCTGCGATGTAGGAAATTTTAAACAGGGGCTAAGTTTGTAAATTTCCTCGCATTTGAGACAAGCGCGCCCTGAAGACACGGTTCCCCCTTCCTCTCTCCCTCCATTTCCCCATTCATACTCCGTGGGCGACAAAACACCCTCTCCACCCCAGCCTCCTCTGTCCGCCACCCCAGCCTCCTCTATCCGCCACCCCATCCACCGTCATCCTCCTCCACCATGCCGGAGCTGATACCCTGACGCCGTCGTGCATTACAAGAGATCGACCTCTCTCATCCACGGCTTCGGACAGGGATCCTTGCATCCCGTCCTCACGCTTCATCCCTGCCGTCATCCACCTTGCGGGCGCCGCTCCTACGACTGTCTCGTACAGCACGCCTGGATATTTCCCCCGTCACCACAGTCTACCCTACTAGATCTGCTTCCACGCCGCCAACAACCATCGCTACCGCATCACCGTCAAATTCTTAGCAGATGCATACATGGCGCCGCACCAAAGGTGGTACTCTTTCATATCTGCTCAACTTATTTATCGTAGCAAGAAAATGGATCGCCACTGCTTTACTCTGGTTTCTTGTCATCACTTACTTGTTAGTTGAAAGCAAACATTGGCTACAAAGTTGCCTTTGTTCGGTTTGCACCTTCAGATCCGCCACGGCACGCTCAACACTATACTCGCAATGCTTATGGTTTTCCCCTTTTATATTCCACACTAGTTAAATGATAGTAGACTAAATTTCAAAATTGGGTCAGTCGATTTTTGAGAGTTCGCCGGTGCGAAGGAAAGGGCTCGGGTGGGGATGGTGGTTGTGGGGGGCGGTGGTGGGGCCTCGCTGAAAAAAGAAAACTCGACGCGGGTGGGGGCGGGGCCCGTGGGGATGGGGGTGGCGGAGGAACACAAGCGGTGGGGCGGTTTAGGGGAGGGCAGGGGGGGTCGGGGCCGGTGGTTCGGCCGGCGGCCCATGCGGTGTTCTATATGGGAAGAATTAGAGACGAGGAGGAAGAAGGGTTAGGAGACGTAGGATCTTCATCCAACCGCCTGAAATGGTCGACTGACCCAAATGACAAAAGTCACGCGACTTGCATGCATACATGCCTTTATATTCAGTATCATCATCGTAGCTGCTTAGCACTGCTCCTGAATCCATCAAGCTAAACAACGTGCCACTCATAATTCCAAACTTGTTGCTCAAATACGAATCTAATATGATGCTGATATTACTAAAACAGATAACGTTTAATTGGTCAGCTAATGTTCCTACTTTACTATCGAAAAGCACGTGCACCACATATAGAGAGACAACAGGGAGTTGCATTCTTAATGCGCTCTAGTTCATGATGTGTGGGCACTGCGCAACGAACATTTTATTATCCAAAATCTGCTTGCTCTTCTTTAGCACGTTCCTCTTTTGTTCTTCATCAATAAGTACTCTCTCCATTCCTAAATACAATTCTTTGTATAGATTCCACCATGGAGTACATATGGAGCAAAATGAGTGAATCTACACTCTAAAATGTGTCTGTATACATCTGTATGTGATCCATAGTGGAAATCTCTACAAAGACTTATATTTTGGAACAGACAGAGTATGATAGTAGTACAGTATGTTCCTTGTAGTGAAGATGAGCAGGGACATTTGCAGTGTAGAGGTCTATTCGGTCGGTTGTGAAGGACACTTTGAACTCTTCGGGCCTCTTTGATTCGTAGGATTTTGCAAACATATGAATAGGAATTGTAGTGGCCTGCCCACTTGAATCCTATAAGATTAGCAAGGAAATGCGGGGAGCTGTGTCACCTTTGAGAGTTACACTGATACTAACAGTACCATAACTTCAGTTGAAGAGAGCTGGTATCTGAAGCCTTTCTAGCCATACCAGCAATAGTAGCCTATATTTTCCAGCAAGTTCCACTTTGCTGATTTTACCTATGATGCTTACGGTTTTCCTGTTATATCTACACAATGATCTGTGTAGTTGCTTTGTGTCGCACTAGCGGCAGTCCACTCTTGAAGCTAAACAACACACCAATCATAAATCCAAAGCTTACTTCTTCAAATTTGAATTGTCATGATACTCATATTAGTTAACAGACACACATTTAATTGGTCAGGTAATGCTCCCACTTGATTTTCCAAATGCATGTGGCCACATATAGAGAGACAACATGGAATTGCATTTCTTTGGGCGCTGTGATTCATCATGAGTGGGCAACCAACATGGTATGCAATGAAGCAGTACCTCAAGAATATGCTTCCTCTTCTATTCTTTAACATGTTCCTCTTTTGTTATTCTGTATTTAGTATGTACAGTATGTTCCTTGTTAGGAAGGGGAGCAGGGACATCTGCAGTCAACAACTGATAGAACTGGCATGTACGTGATCGATAGGCTTTCAATCAGTAGCGGCAATACAACACTGTATTTTCCAGCCAATTCCACTTTCCCGATTTATATATCCTGGTCATGGTGTACCGCTTTTATGTACACTATGATCTGCCTAGTTGCTGTGTGCTCTTTTTTTTATCATGGTTTGGCAATAAACTCTCTATATAGTATATTATGAACCTATCATCTGCCAACTATCCTTACTTCTGGAGCCTATTTTTCTGTGTAATTGTGCCAGATTATATTAATGCACGCACCATATTACAACACACATGGGCTCTCTCATCAGAATCCAGTGATAGCACACAAGGGTTTACAAGGCGCCCCTATATTAGAATATCCTCTGCCTTACAAAGATAATCTCACTACTATTTATGTTTTCATGCTTCTCAGATATTATACGTAATCACATTGAATATTAGAATTCGCGCATCAGAAGAATATTGTGGAACACTGCAACGACTTACAAAATTGGCACCAAGGCATTGAGTGCCATTTTGGATGCAATGAAACTCATACACTCCCCACCTGTAGAATCTTGTTCAGAATATGATCCTAATGACTATTCTGACCTCGAGGAGTCAAAGGCAGATGGCCAGTACTGTGATGACCCAAAAGTATAGGGGATCTATCGTAGTCCTTTCGATAAGAAAGAGTGTCGAACTGAACGAGGAGCAGAAGGAAATGATAAGCGGTTTTCAGCAAGGTATTCTCTGCCAGCACTGAAATTATTGGTAACAGATAGTTTTGTGATAAGGTAATTTGTAACGGGTAACAAGTAACAAAAGTAAATAAGGTGCAGCAAGATGGCCCAATCCTTTTTGTTGCAAAGGACAAGCCTGGACAAACTCTTATATGAAGGAAAACGCTCCCGAGGAAACATGTGAATTATCGTCAAGCTAGTTTTCATCACGCTCATATGATTCGCTTTCGTTAATTTGATAATTTGGTATGTGGGTGGACAGGTGCTTGGGTGCTGTCCTTTCTTGGACAAGCATCCCACTTATGATTAAACCCTATTGCAAGCATCCGCAACTACAAGAGAAATATTAAGGTAAACCTAACCATAGCATGAAACATATGGATCCAAATCAGCCCCTTATGAAGCAACTCATAAACTATGGTTTAAGCTTCTGTCACTCTAGCAACCCATCATCTACTTATTACTTCCCAATGCCTTCCTCTAGGCCCAAACAATGGTGAAGTGTCATGTAGTCGACGTTCACATAACACCACTAGAGGAGAGACAACATACATCTCATCAAAATATCGAATGAATACCAACATCACATGACTACTTATAGCAAGACTTCTCCCATGTCCTCAGGAACAAACGTAACTACTCACAAATCATATTCATGTTCATAATCAGAGGGGTATTAATATGCATAAAGGATCTGAACATATGATCTTCCACCAAATAAACCAACTAGCATCAACTACAAGGAGTAATAAGCACTACTAGCAACCCACATGTACCAATCTGAGGCTTTGGGACAAAGATTGGATACAAGAGATGAACTAGGGTTTTAGAGGAGATGGTGCTGGTGAAGATGTTGATGGAAATTGACCCCCTCCCAATGAGAGGATCGTTGGTGATGACGATGGCGATGATTTCCCCCTCCCGGAGGGAAGTTTCCCCGGCAGAATAGCTCCGCCGGAGCCCTAGATTGCTTCCGCCAAGGTTCCGCCTCGTGGCGTCGGAGTTTCTTCCCGAAAGCTTGCTTATGATTTTTTCCAGGGTAAAAGACTTCATATAGCAGAAGATGGGCACCGAAGGCCTGCCAGGGGGCCCACGAGGCAGGGGGGCGCCCAGGTGGTAGGGCGCGCCCCCAACCCTCGTGGCCAGGGTGTGGGCCCCCTCTGGTGGATTCTTTCGCCAGTATTTTTTATTAATTCTAGAAATAACTTCCATGAAGTTTCAGTACTTTTGGAGTTGTGTAGAATAGGTCTCTAATATTTGCTCCTTTTCCAGCCCAGAATTCCAGTTGCCGGCATTCTCCCTCTTCATGTAAACATTGTAAAATAAGAGAGAATAGGCATAAGTATTGTGACATATCGTGTAATAACAACCCATAATGCAATAAATATTGATATAAAAGCATGATGCAAAATGGAGGTATCAACTCCCCCAATCTTAGACCTCGCTTGTCCTCAAGCGGAAGCCGATAACGAAAAATATGTCCACATGTTTAGAGATAGAGGTGTTGATAAAATAAAATACGGACATGAGGGCATCATGATCATTCTTATAACAACAACATATATGGATAGTGTCATGTGATTTCTTATGCTCAAGTAATAATCTATTCACAATGTCAAGTATGAATCAGAAACTTCATTGAGTACCAACAAACTATAATCTCGGTCATTGAAGCAATTGCAATTTATCATAACATCAGAAAGATTCAATATAAGAGCTTTTCAGCAAGTCCACATACTCAACTATCATTTAGTCTTTCACAATTGCTAACACTCACGCAATACTTATGGGTATGGAGTTTTAATCGGACATAGAGAAAGATAGGGGCGTATAGTGTTGCCTCCCAACCTTTTACCTCAAGGGTAATGTCAACAATAATAATTCATGCCAACTTACATCCAATTGGATATATATATCAGGATCTTTCCAACACAATGTGCTTGCCAAAGGATAAAATGTAAAAAGGAAAGGTGAAGATCACCATGAATCTTGTATAAGGTATAGGACAGAAGTAAAAGATAGGCCCTTCGCAGAGGGAAGCAGAGGTTGTCATGTGCTTTCATGGTTGGATGCACGAAATCTTAATGCAAAAGAACGTCACTTTATATTGCCACTTCTGATATGGACCTTTATTATGCAGTCCGTCGCTTTTATTGCTTCCATATCACAAGATCGTCTAAAGTTTATTTTCTCCACACTAATAAATCATACATATTTAGAGAGCAATTTTTATTGCATGCAACATGACAACTTACTTGAAGGATCTTACTCAACCCATAGGTAGATATGGTGGACTCTCATGGCAAAACTGGGTTTAAGGATATTCAGAAGCACAAGTAGTATCTCTACTTGGTGCAAAGAATTTGGCTAGCATGAGGGGGAAAGGCAAGCTCAACATGTTGGATGATCCATGACAATATACTTTATTTCGGATATAAGAAAACATAACCCATTACATTGTCTTCCTTGTCCAACATCAACTGTTTATCATGTTATATTTTAATGAGTGCTCACAATCATAAAAGATGTCCAAGATAGTAAATTTATATGTGAAAACCTCTCTTTCTTTGTTACTTCCTATTAATTGCAACGATGACCAAAACTATGTTTGTCAACTCTCAACACCTTTTTTTCATCATACTCTTTATATGTGAAGTCATTACTCTCCATAAGATTAATATGATCTCTTTTATTTCCTTTTATTCTTTCTCTTTTCTTTTATTTTTATACCCTAAAGATCATAGCAAGAAAATCAAGCCCTTGACTCAACACTAATCTTTATTATATATAGCTCACGGACTCGACTACATAGAAGGATCATAAAGCAAAACTCAAAACTAAATCATACTAAAAATTTATTCTACTAGATCAAGATATTACCAAAAGGATCGAACTAAGAAAAACGGTAAAGATAGGAGTGTGATGGTGATACGATACCAGGGCACCTCCCCCAAGCTTGGCAGTTGCCAAGGGGAGTGCCCATACCCATGTGATTATATCTCTTTCCTCAGGGGTGGTGATGATGGAGTTGTTGATGATGTAGGCTTGTCGTCCGTCTTCCAAGGCATAGGCTCACCATCATAGAAGGATGATCAAGTCTCTGGAATCCTCAAATCTACAGCCAAACTCATCCTCTTGAATCTATATACATACTCACAGTTTTGGTTTTGCAGGTCATAGATTTGGGCTTGGAGGTGCTCGATTTTCTCGTGAAGCTTGAAGATGGTCTCCCCAATGTTCTTGGCATCTAGCTTGTGGTTGTTGGTGAACTCCGCGATCATCATGTGGTTGGCGTTGAGTCCGCGGTCCACCATCCCTTGGCACTTGAAAACTTGTTGCTCCATTGCTTCGAGTCTTGTCTCCACGCTTCCGGTCCTCCTTGGTCCCTCGACATCGCGGATGTGCAACAACCCATCACGCATCTCAATAGTTTGAGGGTGTCGCAGCACCTCCGCGAGGTAGGGATAGATAACCTTCTCGAAGAACTTGTCCTTAGGGGAACTTGGAGATGTCATGGTGATCTAGATCTATCAGAAAAACAGCTCGAAACAAAAACAGAGGATATTTGCGTGGTACGGTGGTCAAAACCTTTGGGAGATTATATATGAATTTTTATAGACCAAAAGAAGTACCGTGCAAGAAAACAGAGTCCGGAGGGCACACGGGGTGCCCACGAGGCAGGGGGCACGCCCTCCACCCTCGTGGACGCCTCGTGTCCTTCACGGACTGCTTCTTATTTTCCTATTTTCTTAAATATTCCAAACGGAGAAAAATTACCATTAGAATTGTTTTGGAGTCAGTTTACTTACCGTACCACATATCTATTCCTTTTCGGAGTCTGAAGCATTCTGGAAAGTGTCCCTTATGTATTCCTCCGAGGTTACGGTTTCAATAACATTGGTTTCAACATTTATAGGATTACCTGAGATATAATGTTTGATTCTTTGACCGTTAACCACCTTCGGATTTGTGCCTTTGAAGTTGTTGATTTTTATGGCACCAGAACGATAGACCTCCTCGATAACGTAAGGACCTTCCCATTTAGAGAGAAGTTTTCTTGCAAAAAATCTTAGATGTGAGTTGAATAGTAACACATAATCTCCTACATTATACTCACGCTTTTGTATCCTTTTGTCATGCCATCTTTTAACCTTTTCTTTAAACAGTTTGGCATTCTCATAAGCTTGGGTTCTCCATTCATCAAGTGAGCTAATGTCAAATAACCTCTTCTCACCGGCAAGTTTGAAATCATAATTGAGCTCTTTAATGGCCCAATATGCCTTATTTTCTAGTTCGAGAGGTAAGTGACATGCTTTTCCATAAACCATTTTATACGGAGACATACCCATAGGATTTTTATATGCAGTTCTATAGGCCCACAATGCATCATCAAGTTTCTTGGACTAATTCTTTATAGATCTATTAACAGTCTTTTGCAAAATAAATTTGAGCTCCCTATTACTCAATTCTACTTGACCACTAGACTGCGGGTGGTATGGAGATGCAATTCTATGATTAACATCGTACTTAGCAAGCATTTATTTACGAAAAGCACCATGAATAAAATGTGAACCACCATCAGTCATTAAATATCTAGGGACTCCAAACCTCGGAAAATAACTTCTTTAAGCATCTTAATAGAGGTGTTATGATCAGCACTACTAGTTGGAATATCTTCTACCCACTTAGTAACGTAATCAACAGCAACTAAAATCTGTGTATACCCATTAGAGGAAGGAAACGGTCCCATATAATCAAAGCCCCAAACATCAAATGGTTCAATAACAAGTGAATAGTTCATAGGCATTTCTTGACGTCTACTAATATTTCCAATTCTTTGACATTCATCACAAGACAAGACAAACTTACGAGCATCTTTGAAGAGAGTAGGCCAATAAAAACTGGATTGCAATACCTTATGTGCAGTTCTATCTCCAGCGTGGTGTCCTCCATAAGCCTCGGAGTGACACTTGCGTAGGATCTGTTCCTGTTCATGCTCAGGTATACAACGTCTAATAACACCATCTAATACTTCTTTATAAAGGTGTGGGTCATCCCAGAAGTAATGTATTAAATCATAGAAAAACTTTTTCTTTTGCTGGTATGTGAAACTAGGTGGTATAAATTTAGCAACAATGTAATTAGCATAATTAGCATACCATGGAGTAGTACAAGAAGCATTTATGACAGCTAATTGTTCATCAGGAAAGCTATCATCAATAGGTAGTGAGTCATCAAGAACATTCTCTAACCTAGACAAGTTTTCTGCAATGGGGTTCTCAGCTGCCTTTCTATTAATAATAATACGCAGATCCAATTCTTGTAGCAAGAGAACCCATCTAATAAGTCTAGGTTTAGCATCTTTCTTTTCCATAAGGTATTCAATAGCGGCATGATCAATGTGAACAGTTACTTTAGAATCAAAAATATTAGGTCTGAACTTATCACAAGCAAATACAACTGCTAAAAATTCTTTTTCAGTAGTAGCATAATTTCTTTGTGCATTGCCTAGAGTTTTACTAGCATATTGAATAACATTTAATTTCGTATCAACTCTTTGTCCTAGAACAACACCTACAACATAATAAATAGCATCACACATAATTTTCAAAGGGTAGATTCCAATCAGGTGGCTGAACAATAGGTGCAGAAATCAAGGCTTTCTTAAGTATTTCAAATGCTTCTTGTCGGGGGGAATCGGCTTCCTCGAACACCTATGGGGACCGAGCCCCTTACTGGTTCGGCGGGGGGTGGAGGTCGCACGAAGAGCAGATCGAGGCGATGCACATGCGGGGTTTACCCAGCTTCGGGCCGCACGGATGCGTAAAACCCTACTGCTGCTTTGTGGTTTGTATTGTGTTCTTGCTCGGAGGCGCGTGGTGCTACAGTACACACGAGCTGCTGGCGAGACCGAGCGTGAAAATGGGTGTCCTCCCCTTCTACGTGCGCATGGGGCCTCCTTTTATATGCTCAAGGGGTTACCCACAGGTGGCAGCGCAGGTGGGGGCAAAAATGGTAGAATGCTGTAGTGGGTACAGCTGCCTGCACAGTGGCTGTACAGTGCTATCATACTTAACTCTGACGGCGGGGGACAAGGGCATTAAATGCCCGTCCGCGTCGCCCAGACGGTGCAGGAACAGGACCGTCAGGAGCGCCACCATTTGCCACGATGGCTACTCTGTCATCTTCGCTTCGCCACCGCATGCCCCTGGCTACACAGCCTCCCGCCACGTGTGCCTGGAATGCCCCCAGAGCGACACATTGGTGGGTGAGCTGGAGCGCAGGCGCGGGGTGGTAACTTGCCGCGGCAAGCGCCTTGCCGCGGTGGATGTCTTGTCGCGCCCGGGAGCTTGTCGCTCACCGGGCCTTGCCGGAGCGCGGGGCGCGTCGAGGCAAGGTCCTTGACGTGCCATGGTTGGCCTTCCCGGCAAGCTCCTCTTGCCGGGGTCTTGTGTTTCGAGCGGCAGTCCCGGCAAGCTTCTCTTGCCGGGGCCTCGCTCCCTTCGGGTGGCCTTCCCGGCAAGCTCCTCTTGCCGGGGTCTTGTGTTTCGAGCGGCAGTCCCGGCAAGCTCCTCTTGCCGGGGCCTCGCTCCCTTCGGGTGGCCTTCCCGGCAAGCTCCTCTTGCCGGTGCCTTGGCTCAAATACTTTGTTCTTGAATGGCCCGAAAGGGGACCATGGAGAGTCTTGGCGATCACCTGGCAAGCCTTGCCACGGGGCGCTACGACTGCTCGTGCACAAGTTCGGGGTACTAAGGTACCCCTACTTTAGTACACCGATAGGAGCCCCCGGGCCTGGGCCATACACGGTGCTGAGCGCTGTTGGGCCAGGCCCAAAACAGTGCACGGGCACACGCGGCCTGGGTCGCGCTGCATCTTTTTCTTCGTATGCCACACCCTCTCCGAACGGTACGCGTCGAACGCGGCATCGTGGGGAGAGGCGTGCGTGACGTGGGTGGCGTGCGCGGGGCCGAGCCCTGCA
This sequence comes from Aegilops umbellulata, assembly GCA_032464435.1. Classification (NCBI taxonomy): domain Eukaryota; kingdom Viridiplantae; phylum Streptophyta; class Magnoliopsida; order Poales; family Poaceae; genus Aegilops; species Aegilops umbellulata. The sequence continues at coordinate 350,697,860 of CP136056.1, forward strand.
GGCATGCGTCACGTCGCAATAAATGGGGACGGTTCGTGCCATCTTCATAAGTGGAGGGAGGCGTGGAGTCGTGGCTCCTCCGCTGGACGGGGTCGAGGCACGGTCTCCGAGGCGTCCGCTCCCCATGATCACGGGGTGGGGGAAGGTCGCCTCACCCGTCGCCTCGGTCCTGCACGTCAGCCACGCGGCCTCCATGCACCTGGAGTTGCGGACGGTGGAGGCAGGAAACCGGGCCGTCGCGGGTCGGAGTAGCAGGCCGGTCCCGGTCGCCTGGCCTCCCTGCGCCCTGATTGGCTGAGCGGGGCGGTCGAGCCCCCACCCTGCTCCTTTATAAGGAGCAAAAGGGGGGGGGCGACGGGAACCCACACTCCTCCGTCTCTTCCCCTCTTCATCTTCAGATCCCCTCTCTCCCGTCGCCATGGAGAAAGGGAATCCTGGTCCTTCATCGGTGGCGGCGAGGGTTACCGCCAGGCAACACGCCCCTCCTCCCCTTGCACCCGCGGTGGCGGAGCCAGCCGCAGGGGGAAGGGGGAGGGGGCGAGGTCGTGGACAAGGCCGAGGCGCTCGGGGGCGGGGAGGATGGGGCGACACGCCGGCCTCGCCTCCGCCAGCGGCTCCTCTTCTAACGGCGGTCCACATCGGGGATGACCCCTCCGAGTTCTTCGTCAGGCTGCGCCAGGCGCCTCGTCGCCGCCTCCGTATCCCGGCGCCCTTCGCGAGCGTGATGGAGGTGGAGCAACCCGAGACGCTGAGACTGCGCATGAGGGGCTGCGGGATAAGTGGCGCGCGAGTCCACGTCGAGTCCCCAGCCCCCGGCGTCATGTATCTTGGTCGAGGGTGGAAGACGTTCGCCCACATCCGCAGCTTGACGGAGGGGTTCACCCTCCATTTCAAGTTGATGGAGGGAGATCTCCTCTCCGTCAAGGCCTTTGGGGACTTCGGGACCCGGGCCAGGTGCTGCATGGATAGCTCCTCCGACAGCGAAGGCTCCTCCTCGAGCGAGAGTGACGAGGAGGGGAGCGGCAGCGACGACGAGGGTAGCGGTCGTCGGGATGACGGGTCCGACTAGGCGCCGGCCGCGGCCCGGCGCGGCACCGGCGACCCCATCATCCGTGTCGCCGGCTCCTTGAACTCCCCGGGGTCGTCTTCTTGGGCGGTTGGAGTGGCGAGGCTGCGGAAGAGGAAGAGGGCAGGCGGAAAGGCCGCCAACTCGGAGTACGAGGGCTAGATGCCCTCGACAGCGTGTTGACGTCCCGCTGCCTCATCTTCGAGCTCCACTTCCGGCGCCGCCGTCACCATCCAGCCTCCGGAGCCCCCGGACGGCCCTCCGGGCGTTCTGCTGGTGTCTTCTGCCACCCATAGCTCGCCTAGGCGCCCCTTTTGCCCTTCTCGCCTCCTTGCCCTACCTCCTGAGGAGAGAGACAAGAAAGGGATTACGGGCACCTTATCATTTTTCAATCTGTAAGCCCTCGGGCCTTACATGCATTTAAAACTTGTAATCCCATCTTTCATGTTTTTCATTCTCTCTGAACTGTACCTGAGCGGAATGTTTTTAATGAAAAGGGGATGTTTGCCGGGCCATTTGTCCCGTGGGTGGAACCCACGCCAAGGAGCGAACCCTTTGTATCGTTAGGATAGACATTTCTTTGCCCGGCAACAGGCCCTGCCGTCTTCCCGCGCTGCTCGACCCTTCTCACGCCCTTGGCGGAGGCAGGGAGAAGGCGGGTTCGGGCCCCTCGCTTCGCCCCTTTGCCGCCGCGACTACTACCAAGACGGGCCCCAGGAACGCGCTCTGGGGCCTGTCGTCGAGGGAGCACGGTAGCTTTCAGGAGGAAACGAGGTTTTCGTATTCCACAGTTCATGAGAGAATGCATGACAAGGGATGCAAAAACTTATCTGGGATAGCAGCCCCCGGCAACTCTGGCTTGCCGCGGGCGAACCCTTGTACTTGCCGCCCCCCCGGCAACACTGGTTTGCCGGGGACCAGACGTTGGTCCGCCCTTCTTCTCTTCTTCGTCCTTTAGCGGTCCGGCCAGGATATGCAAAAACCCTGCGAACCAAAGGAAGCGAAAGGACAGGAAAAAGGGACGCATACTCGACCTCTAAGCTAGGGGTTAGCGATTGTTAGGCACTATCAACCCTAACCAAGGACGAGACTCGACTCAGCATGCATGCTAAAACATAGGGCGCCAGCGCTTCATTTACTGCTGCTCAGGGTCTGCGCCTGCCTTTGTACAAAGGATTACATGCAACTGCGGCAAGACTTGTACAAAAGGTTGGTTGCCGAACATGGTCCGACAACCGCGCCTTACGGGTAAAACTTACGAAGATGCTCAATATTCCAGGAGTTGCTCACCGGAGTGCCATCTTCAGTCTCGAGGCGGACAGCGCCGGGCCTCGTGACTCGTCTCACCCGGTAAGGGCCTTCCCACTTCGGCGTCAACTTGTTGTGTCTCTTGGCGGACGGAGCGCGCCGAAGAACAAGGTCGCCTTCCTCGAAACTTCTGGCTCTAACTTTGCGGCTATGGTAGCGACGCAAAGCTTGCTGGTAGCGAGTGGCTCGCACAGCAGCCTGAAGACGATCTTCCTCAAGGAGCAGCGCGTCATCTTCACGCAGCCGCTCTTGCTCAAGCTCATCATAAGCAAGCACTCGAGGTGACCCGTATACAAGTTCCGTGGGGGTAACTGCTTCTGCTCCATAGACTAGAGCAAATGGTGTCTGGCCGGTGGCTCGATTTGGCGTCGTTCTGATCGACCAAAGAGTCACCGGCAGCTCCTCGATCTAGTTTCTTCCGCACTTGTGCAGCCTGTCGAAAGTTCTGGTCTTGAGCCCGCGCAGTACTTCGGCATTGGCCCTTTCCGCTTGACCGTTGCTCCTGGGGTGAGCAACAGAAGCAAAGCAGACCTTGGCGCCGAGATCTTGTACGTATTGCGTGAAGGCGCGGCTCGTGAACTGCGTACCATTGTCGGTGATGATCCTGTTGGGGATCCCGAAGCGGCAAACAATTAACCTGAAGAACTTGATGGCTGACTGTGCTGTCACCTTCCTCACTGGTTCCACTTCCGGCCACTTTGTGAACTTGTCGATTGCGACGTACAAGTACTCAAAGCCCCTGACAGCTCGGGGGAAGGGGTCGAGGATGTCGAGCCCCCAGACCGAAAATGGCCAGGATAAAGGGATCGTCTGGAGAGCTTGAGCTGGCTGGTGTATCTGCTTGGAATGGAACTGGCACGCTTCACACTTGGTTACTTGTGCAGTCGCATCCTGGAGGGCTGTCGGCCAGAAGAACCCTTGCCGGAATGCTTTGCCGGCAAGTGATCTAGCGCCAATGTGGTGGCCACATATGCCTCCATGTATCTCTGCCAACAACTCTTGTCCGTCTTCCCGGGGGATACACTTCAATTTCACCCTGTTGCGTCCTCTTCTGTACAGTGTGTCATCGACAAACTGGTACATACTTGACTGCCGGGCTACTCTTTCTGCTTCTTCTTGTTCATCGGGAAGTTCTCCTGTATGGAGAAAACGGACGACCTGCTGTGCCCATGCCAGAGCCTGTGGCTCGACGACAAGGACTAAAGGCGTGTCTGCTGCTGCGGGAACACCTGCTTCTACGGCGAGGATCTGGGGCTCAGCCGGAGCTTGATGTTCCCCGGCAAGCTTGCCGGAGCACAACTTGTCGGGAGTGCCTGCTTCTACGGAACAAACCCTGGGGTTTGCCGGAGCGGGCGACTCCTCAGCATTCTTGGCGTCGATCTTGGGGACCTTCTTGGCGGCGGCTCCGGGGAGCTCTGCCGGAAGATAGTCGCCGGAGACCAACCTCCTCTTCTTGGTCTGTCCGGTTGACGGTGTTACGGATGGCTGAGTCAGCTTGAGCACAAAAGTCCCTGGTTCCACAGGTAACTTAAGTGATGCGCACTTTGACAGGCCGTCGGCAATGTCGTTCTCGGTTCTCGGAACGTGCTCCATTTGCAGGCCGTCAAAGCGCTCCTCTAGCTTCCTCACTTCATCAACGTAAGCTTCCATCAACGGACTCTGATAATCCTTGTTCACTTGGCGGACGACAAGCTGCGAGTCTCCCCTGACAATGAGCTTCTTGATCCCAAGTTCTGCCGCGATCCTGAGACCGGCAAGCAAACCTTCATACTCTGTTGTGTTGTTGGTTGCTTGCTCCTTGGGAAAGTGCATTTGGACGATGTACTTGAGGTGCTCTCCGGTGGGCGCGACAAGCAGTACGCCGGCGCCGGCGCCTTGCAGCGAGAAGGCCCCATCAAAGTACATCAGCCACTCTTTGCTTGCTTCCTTGCCGGGGATGCTCGTCTCTGGAATTTCTTCGTCTGGCGTCGGCGTCCACTCTGCTACGAACTCTGCCAGTGCTCTGCTTTGGATAGTTGAAGTGCTCTCTAACTTGAGGCCAAAGCTTGACAGTTCCAGTGCCCACTCCACGATCCTGCCTGTTGCTTCAGGATTCTGCAGTATCCTCTTCAGCGGAAAGCGAGTGACAACTGTGATCTCGTGTGCTTGGAAGTAATGGCGCAGCTTTCTCGAGGCCATAAGGAGGCCGGAAAGCAATTTCTGCACACCAGAGTACCTTGACCTAGCTCCCTGTAAGAGGGAACTAACAAAGTAAACTGGGCGTTGCACCATTTTCTTCTTCTGCACCTCCTCTTGCGCCTGCGCCGATCCCTCCTTGCCGGGGCCAGAGCTTGACGGGGAAGCCCCCTGCTTGTCGCTGGATGCACTTGCCGTGGTCGCTAGCTCATCACCTACCTCCCTCTCCGCTACTAACGCAACACTGACCACTTGATTGGTTGCCGCCAGGTACAGCAGCAACTTCTCTTGTGGTTTAGGCGCGACAAGTATTGGAGTGGAGGACAGGTATTTCTTCAAGTCTCGCAGCGCAACCTCCGCTTCTGGAGTCCATTTTACTAGACCTGCCTTTTTCAAAACCTTGAAAAATGGCAGGGCGCGTTCTGCAGACTTGGAAATGAATCTGCTGAGAGCCGCCACGCAGCCGACAAGCCTTCGTACATCCTTGACGCGTGTTGGTGCTTCAATCTGCTCGATGGCCTTGATCTTGTCGGGATTGGCTTCGATTCCCCGCTGAGACACGAAGAACCCGAGAAGCTTGCCGGAAGGAACTCCAAACACGCACTTCTCGGTGTTTAGCTTGAGGCTGACCTTGCGCAGGTTCACAAAGGTCTCTTCTAAGTCTTGAATCAGGGTTGCCCTGTCTCTGCTCTTGACCACTATATCATCCATGTAGGCCTCCACATTTCTGTGGATTTGTGGCTCAAAAGCGGTGTGGACAACCCTGGCAAATGTCGAACCAGCATTCTTCAGTCCGAAAGGCATCCGTACGAAACAGTACGTGCCACATGGAGTGATGAATGCGGTCTTCTCTTCATCTTCTTTAGCCATGAATATCTAATGGTATCCGGAGTATGCGTCAAGGAATGAAAGCAGGTCACATCCGGCCATGGAGTCAACAATCTGGTCGATGCGCGGCAAGGGAAACGGGTCTTTGGGACAAGCTTTATTAACATCGGTAAAATCGATGCAAAGCCTCCATTTCCCATTTGCTTTGCGCACGACAACAGGATTGGCCAACCACGTGGGATGGAGCACACCTCTGACGAGGCCTGCCGCTTCCAACTTCCTGATCTCCTCTGCAATGAACTCTTGGCGCTCCACTGCTTGTTTCCTGACTCTCTGCTTGACGGGCCGCGCGTGAGGACAGACGGCAAGGTGGTGCTCAATCACTTCCCTGGGAACGCCGGGATGTCAGATGGTTGCCAGGCAAACACATCAACATTCGCCCGCAGGAAAGCAATGAGCGCGCTTTCCTATTTGGGGTCGAGAGTGGCACTGATGGTGAAGGTACCACCAGTGCCGTCCTCCTTGGCGGACACCTTCTCGGTCGTTGGCGGGGCTGCCATCGACTTCTTGCTGTTGCCGGTGGAGCTCGATGGTGCGTCCTCGACTGTAGCGCAGCACTCCGAAGAGGTGCGCTTGCCGGAGTGGGCACCAGAGCACTTGTCGGGCTTGGTCTTCTTCTTGCCGACGGAGCTCAATGGTGCGTCCTCGACGGCATCGCAGCACTCCGAAGAGGTGCGCTTGCCGGAGTAGGCACCAGAGCGCTTGTCGGGCTTGGCTTTCTTCTTCCCTCCGGGAGCTTCAACGGCAAGCGGCTTGTGATCCGCTGCGGCTGCTGTTTCCCGATAGATCTTGTCGGCACAGATAAGGGCATCCTTCTTGTCGCCAGGGACAGAGATGACGCTTATCGGGCCTGGCATCTTGAGCACGTTGTATGCGTAGTGAGAGGCCGCCATGAACTTGGCGAGTGCTGGACGGCCGAGAATTCCATTGTAGGGCAACGGAAAGTCGGCAACGTCGAAGGTGATCCTCTCTGTCCTGAAGTTCAGCTTGCTGCCAAATGTCACTGGCAACGTTATCTTCCCCTTCGGCTTGCTCCTTCCCGGGTTGATTCCTTGGAACGTGCCGGTCTCTTCGAGCTCGTTGTCGGGGACCTGGAGTTTCTGGAGCACAGCGGAGGAGATCAGGTTCAAGCCGGCCCCGCTGTCGACTAGCATCTTAGTGACCTTGAGGTTGCGGACTGTCGGTGAGACCAACATTGGCAAACACCCGATCGCAGTCGTGCGGTCAGGGTGGTCGTCAATATCGAAGATGATAGGCGTGCTGGACCATCTCAGAGGCCTGCGCGACTCGACGGGTGGTTCCGCTGCATTGACTTCCCGCGCCCACTGTTTGAGCTGGCGGTGAGAAGTGTGCAGAGAAGCACCACCGTCCACGCACAAGACCTCTGTGGCTTTCTGAAACTCCTGCTCATTGGTCTCGACATCATCCATGTCTTCGTCTTCGTCTTCGTCTTCCTCCTTGTCGCGGCCGCGGGGAGGTCTGTCTGCTTGCCGCTGCTTGTCCTTGTCGCGGCGTCCTCCCTGGCCGGGACGCTTTGTGTCGGATCCTCCGCCACCCCCTCGGGCTTTCTCCTTGTCGCGGCACTCGTATTCGGCCTTTTGCAGCTCGACGAGCTGCTCGACCTATTTGCAGCTCTGGAGGTCATGGCCCTTGGTGCGGTGGATCTTGTAGTACTGTTTGTTGGTGCCATCCCGCTTGTCGGCGACCGCCACGGCCTGGCAGTTGGTGCATCCGGCAACTCCCTTGCCGGAGCCACCAGCCTGGGCCTTCTTGGCGGCGCCTTCATCGCCGGACTGCTCAACAACCAGTACTTCTTGGCTCTTCTTCTTTTTGCTGCTCCGCCACCGGTTCTTCCTTGCTGGGGCGGTATCATCACTGTCAGATTCTGCTGCTCCAATGTTCTCTCCGGGGAGTTTCCTCCCCTCCTCAGCACGTGCACACTTGTCGGCCAGGGCATATAGCTCGCTGACGCCTTTGATCTTGCACATCGCCATCTCCTCCCGCATCCTGCGGTTGCGCACGTTCTGATGGAACACGCTGATGACCGCGGCAGGGTGGACATCGGGGATGTTGTAGTGCACACGGCTGAATCTCTGAATGAACTTGCGCAGAGGTTCTCCCTCCTTCTGGACGAGCAGATGAAGGTCGCTCGCTTGGCCATGGGGTTTGTGGCCGCCTGTAAAGGCGCCAACAAACTGATGGCACAAGTCTGTCCAGGAGGTTATGGAGTTGTCCGGCAAGTGCATGAGCTAGGATCTGACGTTGGATTTGAGCACCAGCGGGAAGTAGTTTGCAAGGATCTTGTCGTCTCGCCCCCCGGCAGCCTGCACCGCAATGGTGTAGATGCTGAGGAACTCCGACGGATGCGACTTGCCGTCGTACTTCTCTGGTACGTCTGGCTTGAAATTCTTCGTGCTGGGCCACTGGACTTGCCGCAGCTCACGGGTGAACGCAGGGCAACCTACTGCGTACGGCAAGTCGCCTGGTCCCCCTGGTGCATGCATGTCGATAGAGGGCCCAGCGCGCTCGTCTGATTGACGCCGCGTTTCTCTCCGACGCTCGATACAGGTGCGAGCGTCCTCTTGCTTTCGCTCGTGAAGAACTTGGCGTTGATCGCGGCGAGTTCGCGGATTCGACGACGCGGTGGAGTCGTTGTCGTGATGGCTCCGGCGAGTCGGCGATCTCGGCCTTTGGGGCGGGGAATGCACGGTGGTTGCACCCCCGTCAGTCTTGGCGCCACCGGTTCGCGCCTGGCTGACCTGCCGCGGCTACGACGCACTGTGCTGCCGCGGGGTGTCGCCGTTAGCGAAGCCGATGAGACTCTGTATCGTGGCCCTCCAGTCGTTGAGCTTGTCCGCCGTTGGAGGGTAATCTAGGAGCAGTTGAGCTCGTTCTAGAGCTTCTGCCGAAGTGGCGGGCAGCGGCGGCGAACGGCGCGTGGAGCGGGATGTGCTCGAACTTCTAACTATGTTAGAAGGAGCAGCACCCGGCCCAGGCAGTCGCGCCACGCTCGCGCCAACATGCTGGTGTGCTTGTTGGCCTTGGACGCCCTGGGATCCGCCAGCTCGATCTGGGTCTAGCGAACGTATGGTACCGTGGGTACCAGGACGCTTCTGGTCCCGTGCCTCCTGAGAGGGGCGCGGTGCATGCTCGGACGTCGTGGCGCCATGAGCTGGCTCGACGACGTCCGTCCCGCCGCCGGTGCCGTCCCCACCACCCGTTTGCTCCAAGGGCGGCGGGTTCGACGCGGACGGACCAGCCACCTCCGGAGCCTTCTTCTTCTTCGGTGGCATGTCGATGAAGATGATGGAAATCTAGCCTGTGCGGACGCCGGATCAGGTTCACACAACCTCGACGCCCCCTACCTGGCGCGCCAAAGATGTCGGGGGGAATCGGCTTCCTCGAACACCTATGGGGACCGAGCCCCTTACTGGTTCGGCGGGGGGGCGGAGGTCGCACGAAGAGCAGATCGAGGCGATGCACACGCAGGGTTTACCCAGCTTCGGGCCGCACGGATGCGTAAAACCCTACTGCTGCTTTGTGGTTTGTATTGTGTTCTTGCTCGGAGGCGCGTGGTGCTACAGTACACATGAGCCGCTGGCGAGACCGAGCGTGAAAATGGGTGTCCTCCCCTTCTACGTGCGCATGGGGCCTCCTTTTATATGCTCAAGGGGTTACCCACAGGTGGCAGCGCAGGTGGGGGCAAAAATGGTAGAATGCTGTAGTGGGTACAACTGCCTGCACAGTGGCTGTACAGTGCTATCATACCTAACTCTGACGGCGGGGGACAAGGGCATTAAATGCCCGTCCGCGTCGCCCAGACGATGCAGGAACAGGACCGTCAGGAGCGCCACCGTTTTCCACGATGGCTACTCTGTCAGCTTTGCTTCGCCACCGCATGCCCCTGCCTACACAGCCTCCCGCCACGTGTGCCTGGAATGCCCCCAGAGCGACACGTTGGTGGATGAGCTGGAGCGCAGGCGTGGGGTGGTAACTTGCCGCGGCAAGCGCCTCACCGCGGTGGATGTCTTGTCGCGCCCGGGAGCTTGTCGCTCATCGGGCCTTGCCGGAGCGCGGGGCGCGCCGAGGCAAGGTCCTTGACGTGCCGTGGTTGGCCTTCCCGGCAAGCTCCTCTTGTCGGGGTCTTGTGTTTTGAGCGGTAGTCCCGGCAAGCTCCTCTTGCCGGGGCCTCGCTCCCTTCGGGTGGCCTTCCCGGCAAGCTCCTCTTGCCGGGGTCTTGTGTTTCGAGCGGCAGTCCCGGCAAGGTCCTCTTGCCGGGGCCTCGCTCCCTTCGGGTGGCCTTCCCGGCAAGCTCCTCTTGCCGGGGCCTTGGCTCAAATACTTTGTTCTTGAATGGCCCGAAAGGGGACCATGGAGAGTCTTGGCGATCACTTGGCAAGCCTTGCCGTGGGGCGCTACGACTGCCCGTGCACAAGTTCAGGGTACTAAGGTACCCCTACTTTAGTACACCGACACTTCTACACAATCATCATCAAAGACAAAAGCAATATCTTTTTGTAAGAGATTAGTCAGAGGCCTAGAGATTTTAGAGAAGTCCTTAATGAACCTCCTATAAAAACCGGCATGATCAAGGAAACTTCTTATATCTTTAATGTCCTTGGGACACGACATCTTTTCAATATCATCAACTTTAGCTTTGTCAACTTCAATACCTCTTTTAGAAATTTTATGCCCCAAGACAATACCTTCATTAACCATAAAGTGGTTCTTCTCCCAATTCAAGACAAGGTTAGTTTCTTCACATCTCTGCATAACCTAATCAATGTTGCTCAAGCAATCATCAAAAAAAGTTCCATATACGGAGAAATCATCCATGAAAACCTCAACAATCTTTTCACAAAAATCGGAGAATATAGCCATCATGCATCTTTGAAAGGTAGAAGGTGCATTACATAAACCAAAAGGCATACGTCTATAAGCAAAGGTACCGAAAGGGCAAGTAAAGGTGGTCTTTTCTTGATCCTCTTTTGACACAGGTATTTGAGAGAAATCAGAATAACCATCTAGAAAGCAAAAATGTGTATGTTTGGATAATCTTTCTAGCATTTGATCAATAAAAGGTAAAGGGTAATGATCCTTTTTAGTAGCTTTATTTAATTTGCGGAAATCAATTACCATTCGATAACCTGTAATAATTCTTTGTGGGATAAATTCATCTTTATCATTTGGAACAACGGTAATCCCTCCCTTCTTAGGGACACAATGGACAGGACTTACCCACTGACTATCAGCAATGGGATAAATTATACCTGCCTCCAGAAGTTTTAGTATTTCTTTTCTTACCACTTCTTTCATCTTAGGGTTTAACCATCGTTGGTGATCAACAACCGGTTTAGCGTCTTTCTCCAATTTTATTTTGTGTTGGCATAGAGTGGGACTAATGCCCTTAAGATCATCAAGAGTATATCCAATAGCAGCACAATGCTTCTTCAGAGTTTTCAATAATCTCTTTTCTTCGTGCTTTGAAAGCTTAGTGATGTCTACTACACAACCTTCTTCTTGTAGACGTTGTTGGGCCTCCAAGTGGAGAGGTTTGTAGGACAGTAGCAAATTTCCCTCAAGTGGATGACCTAAGGTTTATCAATCTGTGGGAGGCATAGGATGAAGATGGTCTCTCTCAAACAACCCTGCAACCAAACAATAAAGAGTCTCCTGTGTCCCCAACACACCCAATACAATGGTAAATTGTATAGGTGCACTAGTTCGGCGAAGAGATGGTGATACAAGTGCAATATGGATGGTAGATATAGGTTTTTGTAATCTGAAAATATAAAAACAGCAAGGTAACTAATGATAGAAGTGAGCACAAACGGTATTGCAATGCTAGGAAACAAGGCCTAGGGTTCATACTTTCACTAGTGCAAGTTCTCTCAACAATAATAACATAATTGGATCATCTAACTATCCCGCAACATGCAACAAAGAGTCACTCCAAAGTCACTAACAGTGGAGAACAAACGAAGAGATTATGGTAGGGTACGAAACCACCTCAAAGTTATTCTTTCTACTCGATCTATTCAAGAGTCCGTAGTAAAATAACACGAAGCTATTCTTTCCGTCCAATCTATATAGAGTTCGTACTAGAATAGCACCTTAAGACACAAATCAACCAAAACCCTAATGTCACCTAGATACTCCAATGTCACCTCAAGTATCCGTGGGTATGATTATACGATATGCATCACAAAATCTCAGATTCATCTATTCAACCAACACAAAGTACTTCAAAGAGTGCTCCAAAGTTTCTACCAGAGAGTCAAGACGAAAACGTGTGCCAACCCCTATGCATAGATTCACGAGCGAAACTCGCAAGTTGATCACCAAAACATACATCAAGTGAATCATGTGATATCCCATTGTCACCACAGATACGCACATGCAAGACATACATCAAGTGTTCTCAAATCCTTAAAGACTCAATCCGATAAGATAACTTCAAAGGGAAAACTCAATCCATTACAAGAGAGTAGATGGGGAGAAACATCATAAGATCCAACTATAATAGCAAAGCTCGCGATACATCAAGATCGTATCATCTCAAGAACACGAGAGAGAGATCAAACACATAGCTACTGGTACATACCATCAACCCCGAAGGTGAACTACTCCCTCCTCGTCATGGAGAGCACCGGGATGATGAAGATGGCCACCGGTGAGGGTTCCCCTCTCCGGCAGGGTGCCGGAACAGGCTACCGATTGGTTTTTGGTGGCTACAGAGGCTTGCGGCAGCGGAACTCCCGATCTATTCCGTTCCCCAAAGTTTTTAGGGTATATGGATATATATATATATATATATATATATATATATATATATATATATATATATATATATATAGGCGAAAGAAGTCGGTCAGGGGAGCCACGAGGGGCCCATGAGGGTGGGGGGCGCGCCCAGGGGGGCAGGCACGCCTCCCTGCCTCGTGGCCACCTCGTTACTTCCCTGACGTGCACTCCAAGTCTCCTGGATTGCTTCCGTTCCAAAAAATAACTCTCCCAAAGGTTTCATTTCGTTTGGACTCCGTTTGATATTCCTTTTCTGCGAAACACTGAAACAAGGGAAAAAACAGAAACTGGCACTGGGCTCTGGGTTAATAGGTTAGTCCCAAGCATAATATAAAAGTGTTTAATAAAGCCCATAAACATCCAAAACAGAATATATAATAGCATGGCACAATAAAAAAATTATTGATACATTGGAGACGTATCAGCATCCCCAAGCTTAATTCCTGCTCGTCCTCGAGTAGGTAAATGATAAAAACAAATTTTTTGATGTGGAATGCTACCTAGCATATTTATCAATGTAATCTTCTTTATTGTGGCAAGAATATTCTGATCCATAAGATTCAAGATAAAAGTTTAATATTGACATGAAAAAAATAATACTTCAAGCATACTAACAAAGCAATCATGTCTTCTCAAAATAACATGGCCAAAGCAAGCTACCCCTACAAAATCATATAATCTGGCTATGCTCTATCTTCATCACACAAAATATTTAAATCTTGCACAACCCCGATGACAAGCCAAGCAATTGTTTCATACTTTTGATGTTCTCAAACTTTTTCAAACTTCACGCAATACATGAGCGTGAGCCATGGACATAGCACTATAGGTGGAATAGAATGGTGGCCGTGGAGAAGACAAAAAGGAGAGGATAGTCTCACATCAACTAGGCGTATCAATGGGATATGGAGATGCCCATCAATAGATATCAATGTGAGTGAGTAGGGATTGCCATGCAACGGATGCACTAGAGCTATAAGTGTATGAAAGCTCAACAAAAGAAACTAAGTGGGTGTGCAACGAACTCGCTTGCTCACGAAGACCTTATGGCCTTTTGAGGAAGCCCATCATTGGAATATACAAGCCAAGTTATATAATGTAAAATTCCCACTAGTATATGAAAGTGACAACATAGGAGAATCTCTATCATGAAGATCATGGTGCTACTTTGAAGCACAAGTGTGGTAAAAGGATAGTAGCATTGTCCCTTCTCTCTTTTTCTCTCAATTTTTTTGGGCCTTTCTATTTTTTATGGCCTCTTTTTTTCTTTTTTTTTTATTTTTCGTCCGGAGTCTCATCCCGACTTGTGGGGGAATCATAGTCTCCATCATTCTTTACTCACTGAGACAATGCTCTAATAATGATGATCATCACACTTTTATTTACTTACAACTCAAGAATTATAACTCGATACATAGAACGAAATATGATTCTATATGAATGCCTCTGGCGGTGTACCGGGATGTGCAATGACTCATGAGTGACATGTATGAAAGAATTATGAATGGCGGCTTTGCCACAAATACAATGTCAACTACATGATCATGCAAAGCAATATGACAATGATGGAGCGTGTCATAATAAATAAAACGGTGGAAAGTTGCATGGCAATATATCTCGGAATGGCTATGAAAATGCCATAATAGGTAGGTATGGTGGCCGTTTTGAGGAGGATATATGGTGGGTGTATGATACCGGCGAAAGGTGCGCGGTATTAGAGAGGCTAGCAATGGTGGAAGGATGAGAGTGCGTATAATCCATGGACTCAACATTAGTCATAAAGAACTCACATACTTATTGCAAAAATCTATTACTTATCGAAACAAAGTACTACGTGCATGCTCCTAGGGGGATAGATTGGTAGGAAAAGACCATTGCTCGTCCCCGACCGCCACTCATAAGGAAGACAATCAATAAATAAGTCATGCTCTGACTTCATCACATAACGGTTCACCATACGTGCATGCTACGGGAATCACAAAATTTAGAACAAGTATTTATCAAATTCACAACTACTCAACTATCATGACTCTAATATCACCATCTTCATATCTCAAAACAATCATAAGGAATCAAACTTCTCATAGTATTCAATGCACGTTTATATGAAAGTTTTTATTATATCCCTCTTGGATGCCCATCATATTAGGACTAACTTCATAACCAAAGAAAATTACCATGCTGTTCTAAAGACTCTCAAAATAATATAAGTGAAGCATGAGAGTTCATATATTTCTTCAAAATAAACCCACCGCCGTGCTCTAAAAGATATAAGTGACGCACTAGAGCAAACAACAAACTACTCCACAAGATATAAGTGAAGATCAATGAGTAGTCGAATAATTATGCAACTATGCGAAGATTCTCTAACATTTAAGAATTTCAGATATTGGTATTTTATTCAAACAGCAATCAAAACAAAAGAAAATAAAATGACGCTCCAAGCAAAACACATATCATGTGGTGAATAAAAATATAGCTCCAAGTAAAGTTACCGATGAACGAAGACGAAAGAGGGGATGCTTTCCGGGGCATCCCCAAGCTTAGGCTCTTGGTTATCCTTGAATATTACCTTGGGGTGCCTTGGGCATCCCCAAGCTTAGGCTATTGCCACTCCTTGTTCCATACTCCATCAAATCTTTACCCAAAACTTGAAAACTTCACAACACAAAACTTAACAGAAAATCTCGTGAGCTCCGTTAGCGAAAGAAAACAAAACACCACTTCAAGGTACTGTAATGAACTCATTCTTTATTTATATTGGTGTTAAACCTACTGTATTCTAACTTCTCTATGGTTTATAAACTATTTTACTAGCCATAGATTTATCAAAATAAGCAAACAACACACGAAAAACAGAATCTGTCAAAAACAGAACAGTCTATAGTAATCTGTAACTAACGCAAACTTCTGGAACTCTAAAAATTCAGCCAAAATAGGACGACCTAAATAATTTGTTTATTGATCTGATGAAATTAGAATCAATATTATATCACGTTCTGGTAATTTTTAACAATTGTTTTCGTGAACAGAAAGTTTCTGGAATTTTCAGCAAGATCAAATAACTATCATCCAAGAAGATCCTATAGGTTTAACTTGGCACAAACACTAATTAAAACATAAAAACAAATCTAACCAGAGGTTAGATCAAACATTTGTTCCTAAACAGAAGAAAAAATCAAAAAACTAAAAATAAAATTGGGTTGCCTCCCAACAAGCGCTGTCGTTTAACGCCCCTAGCTAGGCATGATGGTTTCAATGATGCTCACATAAAAGATAAGAATTGAAACATAAAGAGAGCATCATGAAGAATATGACTGTTACATTTAAGTCTAACCCACTTCATATGCATAGTGGTTTTGTGAGCAAACAACTCATGGGAACAATAATCAACTAGCATAGGAAGGCAAAACAAGCATAACTTCAAAACTTTAAGCACATAGAGAGGAAACTTGGTATTATTGCAATTCCTACAAGCATATATTCCTCCCTCATAATAATGTTCAGTAGCATCATGAATGAATTCAACAATATGATCATCACATAAAGCATTATACTCATGATCTACAAGTATAGAAAATTTACTACTCTCCACATAAGCAAATTTATTCTCATGAATAGTAGTGGGAGCAAACTCAACAAAATAACTATCATATGATTGAAAATTAAGATCAAGATGACAAGTTTCATAGTTATCATTATTCTTTAAAGCATACGTGTCATCACAATAATCATCATAGATAGGAGGCATGCTTTCATCATAGTAAATTTTCTCATCAAAGCTTGGGGGACAAAAAATATCATCTTCATCAAACATAGCTTCCCCAAGCTTGTGGCTTTGCATATCATTAGAATCATGCATATTCAAGGAATTCGTACTAACAACATTGCAATCATGCTCATCATACAAAGATTTAGTGCCAAACATTTTAATGCATTCTTCTGCTAACACTTTGGCACAATTTTCCTTTCCATCATACTCGCGAAAGATATTAAAAAGGTGAAGCGTATGAGGCAAACTCAATTCCATTTTTTGTAGTTTTCTTTTATAAACTAAACTAGTGATAAAACGAGAAACTAAAAGATTCAATTGCAAGATCTAAAGATATACCTTCAAGCACTCACCTCCCCGGCAACGACACCAGAAAAGAGCTTGATGCCTACTACACAACCTTCTTTTTATAGATGTTGTTGGGCCTCCAAGTGCAGAGGTTTGTAGGACAGTAGCAAGTTTCCCTCAAGTGGATGACCTAAGGTTTATCAATCCGTGGGAGGCGTAGGATGAAGATGGTCTCTCTCAAACAACCCTGCAACCAAATAACAAAGAGTCTCTTGTGTCCCCAACACACCCAATACAATGGTAAATTGTATAGGTGCACTAGTTCGACGAAGAGATGGTGATACAAGCGCAATATGGATGGTAGATATAGGTTTTTGTAATCTGAAAAATATAAAAACAGCAAGGTAACTAATGATAAAAGAGAGCACAAACGGTATTGCAATGCTAGGAAACAAGGCCTAGGGTTCATACTTTCACTAGTGCAAGTTATCTCAACAATAATAACATAATTGGATCATCTAACTATCCCTCAACATGCAACAAAGAGTCACTCCAAAGTCACTAATAGCGGAGAACAAACGAAGAGATTATGGCAGGGTACAAAACCACCTCAAAGTTATTCTTTTTGCTTGATCTAAAGAGTCCGTAGTAAAATAACACGAAGCTATCCTTTCCGTTCAATCTATCATAGAGTTCGTACTAGAATAGCACCTTAAGACACAAATCAACCAAAACCCTAATGTCACCTCAACTATCCGTGGGTATGATTATACGATATGCATCACAAAATCTCAGATTCATCTATTCAACCAACACAAAGTGCTTCAAAGAGTGCCCCAAAGTTTCTACCGGAGAGTCAAGACGAAAACGTGTGCCAACCCCTATGCATAGATTCACAAGCGGAACCCACAAGCTGATCACCAAAACATACATGAAGTGAATCACGTGATATCCCATTGTCACCACAGATACGCACATGCAAGACATATCAAGTCTTCTCAAATCCTTAAAGACTCAATCCGATAAGATAACTTCAAAGGGAAAACTCAATCCATTACAAGAGAGTAGAGGGGGAGAAACATCATAAGATCCAACTATAATAGCAAAGCTCGCGATACATCAAGATCGTATCATCTCAAGAACACGAGAGAGAGATCAAACACATAACTACTGATACACACCCTCAGCCCCGAGGGTGAACTACTCCCTCCTCATCATGGAGAGCGCCGGGATGATGAAGATGGCCACCGGTGAGGCTTCCCCCCTCCGGAAGGGTGCCAGAACAGGGTCCCAACTAGTTTTTGGTGGCTACAGAGGCTTGCGGCGGCGGAACTCTCGATCTATTATGTTCCCCGAAGTTTTTAGGGTATATGGATATATATAGGCGAAAGAAGTTGGTCAGGGGAGCCACGAGGGGCCCACGAGCATGGGGGGCGTGCCCAGGGGGGCAGGCGCGCCTCCCTGCCTCATGGTCACCTCGTTACTTCCCTGACGTGCACTCCAAGTCTCCTGGATTGCTTCAGTTCCAAAAATAACTCTCCTGAAGGTTTCATTCCATTTGGACTCCGTTTGATATTCCTTTTCTGTGAAACACTGAAACAAGGGGAAAAACAGAAACTGGCACTGGGCTCTGGGTTAATAGGTTAGTCCCAAAAATAATATAAAATTGTTTAAGAAAGCCCAGAAACATCCAAAACAGAATATATAATAGCATGGAACAATAAAAAATTATAGATACGTTGGAGACGTATCAGTTAGCACTAATAATAACAGGATATATCTTCTTTTCCTCAAGATAAGCATATTTAAGAGTATCAGGTAATGGTTTAAGCTCACACACGGGATCACCGTTGGGTGGAGGAGGATCCCCTAGGATTTCAATAGGCAAGTTGTGTTTCAAAATAGGTCCATGTTTGAAGAATAATTCATCTATTTCCCTTCTTTCATTCATAAACATATCATTTTCATGGTCTAGCAAATATTGTTCTAAAGGATCATTAGGAGGCACGACAATAGAAGCAAGACCAATAATTTCATCTTTACTAAGCAATTCCTCATCACGGGGTTGTCTACAAAATTTAGGGAAGTTAAACTCATGAGACATATCCCCCAAACGAATAGTAACAACATCCTTTTTCGCAGTCTATCCTAGCATTAACAGTATTCAAGAAGGGTCTACCAAATATGATGGGACAAAAGCTATCTTGTGGGGAACCAAGAACAAGAAAATCAGCAGGATATTTAACTTTCCCACACAAGACTTCAACATCTCTAACAATCCCAACTGGTGAAATAGTGTCTCTATTGGTCAGCTTAATTGTAACATCAATTTCGTCTAACTCAGCAGGTGCAATATCAGACATAATTTCTTTGTATAAGGAATGAGGTATTGCACTTGCACTAGCACCCATATCACATAAGCCATGATAACAATGATCTCCTATCTTAACAGAAATAACAGGCATGCCTACAACAGGTCTATGTTTATTTTTAGCATCAGGTCTAGCAATTCTAGCAGCTTCATTGCGGAAGTAAATAACATGCCCATCAATATTATCAGCCAACAGATCTTTAACCATAGCAACACTAGGTTCAACTTTAATTTTCTCAGGTGGTTTGGGTATCCTAATATTACTTTTGTTGACCACAGTTGAAGCTTTAGCATGATCCTTAATTCTAACAGGGAAAGGCGGTTTCTCAATATAAGCAGTAGGAACGACAGGATCATTATAAGTGATAGTCTTTTCTTCAACTTTAATAGGTGCAACTACTTTTACTTCAATGGAGGATTATATTTAAACCACTTCTCCTTAGGGATATCAACATGAGTAGCAAAGGATTCACAGAAAGAAGCTACTATCTCAGAGTCAAGTCCATATTTAGTGCTAAATTCACGGAAAACATCGGTATCCATAAAAGATTTAACACAATCAAACTTAGGTTTTATACCTGACTCCTTCCCTTTGTCGAGGTCCCAATCTTCATAGTTGCGTTTAATTCTTTCCAATAAATCCCATTTGAATTCAATAGTCTTCATCATAAAAGAGCCAATACAAGAAGTATCGAGCATGGAGCGATTATTGAGAGAAAGCCGAGCATACATTTTTTGAACAATCATTTCTCTTGATAGCTCATGATTGGGGCATGAATATAACATTGACTTAAGCCTCCCCCAAGCTTGAGCGATGCTTTCTCCTTCGCGAGGCCAAAAATTATATATATAATTACGATCACGATGAACAAGATGCATAGGATAAAACTTGTGATGAAATTCCAATTTCAATTGGTTGTAGTTCCATGATCCCATATCATCACATAGCCTAAACCATGTCAATGCCTCTCCCTTCAAAGATAAAGGGAAGACCTTCTTATTGATAACATCCTCGGGCATACCTGCAAGCTTAAATAATCCACAAACTTCATCCACATAGATTAGGTGAAAATCGGGATGTAATGTTCCATCTCCTGTAGAAGGATTAGCTAGCAGTTTCTCTATCATACCCGAAGGAATTTCAAAGTGAGCATTTTAGGTAGGTTAAGTAGGTTGAGGAGAAACTCTTTGCTCTACTGGTCGGGGTGAAGATACCCCGAACAAGCCCCTCAAAGGATATATTCCATAGTAACAAGTGACAGTAAATTTCAGCACACTATATAATTTTTTCCTTACCAAATTCCACCTACCAAAGGTGCTTCACTCCCCGACAACGGCGCCAGAAAAGAGTCTTGATGACCCACAAGTATAGGGGATCTATCATAGTCCTTTCGATAAGTAAGAGTGTCGAACCCAACGAGGAGCAGAAGGAAATGATAAGCGGTTTTCATCAAGGTATTCTCTTCAAGCACTGAAATTATCGGTAACAGATAGTTTTGTGATAAGGTAATTTGTAATGGGTAACAAGTAACAAAAGTAAATAGGGTGCAGCAAGATGGCCCAATCCTTTTTGTAGCAAAGGACAAGCCTGGACAAACTCTTATATAAAGGAAAACGCTCCCGAGGACACATGGGAATTATCGTCAAGCTAGTTTTCATCACGCTCATATGATTCGCATTCGTTACTTTGATAATTTGGTATGTGGGTGGACCGGTGCTTGGGTGCTGTCCTTTCTTGGACAAGCATCCCACTTATGATTAACCCCTATTGCAAGCATCCGCAACTACAAGAGAAGTATTAAGGTAAACCTAACCATAGCATGAAACATATGGATCCAAATCAGCCCTTTACGAAGCAACTCATAAACTAGGGTTTAAGCTTCTGTCACTCTAGCAACCCATCATCTACTTATTACTTCCCAATGCCTTCCTCTAGGCCCAAACAATGGTGAAGTGTCATTTAGTCAACGTTCACATAACACCACTAGAGGAGAGACAGCATATATCTCATCAGAATATCAAACGAATACCAAATTCACATGACTACTTATAGCAAGACTTCTCCCATGTCCTCAAGAACAAACGTAACTACTCACAAATCATATTCATGTTCATAATCAGAGGGGTATTAATATGAATAAAGGATCTGAACATATGATCTTCCACCAAATAAACCAACTAACATCAACTACAAGGAGTGATCAACACTACTAGCAACCCACAGGTACCAATCTGAGGCTTTGGGAAAAAGATTGGATACAAGAGATGAACTAGGGTTTTAGAGTAGATGGTGCTGGTGAAGATGTTGATGGAGATTGACCCCCTCCCGATGAGAGGATCGTTAGCAATGACGATGGCGATGATTTCCCCCTCCCGGAGGGAAGTTTCCCCTGCAGAACAGCTCCGCCGGAGCCCTAGATTGGTTCCGCCAAGGTTCCGCCTCGTGGCGGCGGAGTTTCTTCCCGAAAGCTTGCTTATGATTTTTTCCAGGGTAAAAGACTTCATACAGCAGAAGATGGGCACCGGAGGCCTGCCAGGGGGGCCACAAGGCAGGGGGCGCGCCCCCACCCTCGTGGCCAGGGTGTGGACCCCCTCTGGTGGATTCTTTCGCCAATATTTTTTATTAATTCCAGAAATAACTTTCGTGAAGTTTCAGGACTTTTTGAGCTGTGCAGGATAGGTCTCTAATATTTGCTACTTTTCCAGCCCAGAATTCCAGCTGTCGGCATTCTCCCTCTACATGTAAACCTTGTAAAATAAGAGAGAATAGGCATAAGTATTGTGACATATCGTGTAATCACAGCCCATAATGCAATAAATATCGATATAAAAGCATGATGCAAAATGGACGTATCATCGTGTTCGCCCATCAAGGTGCCTGTTCTAATTTGGTAAGGTTTTATTGATTGCGCGTATCTTACATAAGTTGTCTTGCATTTCTTCTACTTTGTTGCACCGCCATCTGCTTAGTTTACTCATCATATATGTCAAGATGCCATGCCTATCCATTATCAATACATATTCCATCTGTCATCATACCATGTTTTTCCACTGAAATGTTGTTCTTGGGCATCAGACATCAAAAAGGAAGAGGGCGATTGCCGAACCTGAAGGAGCACCAGCAAAGTCCTTGAAATACGTGGTGGTGCCAGAGAAATGAGACATCACACGACTTATAATGGTTGTACAACCAGTGACACAAAACGTAGGACCGACTCCAGCAGACTGTACCCATACTTCACTGGCCACACCACTAGCTCCACCACACTGGACCTGCACTCCAGCAAAAGGTATGTCGATTTTAGTTGCCATAGCACCAGCCGTACCACAGAAAAATCCCACTCCAGCAAAAAGTACAGCAAGTCCACCGGCCGAAGACCTATCCCAACTGCAGAGACGGCCAATTCCTGCAGATTGGAACCCCATTCCAGTTATTCCTAGTTTAAAAGACAATACTTTCAATGTTGTTAGGGAGTACGTGCATATATTCCGATCATGGGAAGATTATATTGAAGACAAACACCATTTTCACATCTTCCTGTCCCACTTACGTGTAAGTGCTATTATTCATGGTGATTATTTTCATGTTTTCTGCTGATTGAATGCATCAATGATTTACATTACATTGTTGTAAGTAGGCGAGGGTCAATATGGATACTCATGACGAGCAAAGCTTGCTTGCGCTTTTCAAGGAAGCATTGCAGCACTATCGGTGTTACCTGATAAATCACACTTTGATGGCAAGTCTATAAACGAATTTTTGGTGAAGTCTCCTATGCTAAATTTAGAAGACATTGAATGGACAAATCCTTGTTATGCACTGGCCTCGTTCCTAGGATGCGGTACTGTCTATGATATCACATGACACTTTGAACTTCTACTTTTCCGCATGCGCCTTACGGATCTCTTTTGCAGGAAATCTGCTCGAAGAAGAATTCTGGTTTGAAAAGGACGGCAAGATATCGGAAATATGTTGTCCCTGCTTTGCTCTTGTTAGTACCTGTTGTCCTGTATCACTGTACTTGCATTTATATCTGGTTCATTATGTGACAGCAATATGCATGATAGCTTGCTTATCAATTTTTCGCTCCAAATTATTTGATCTGCATAAATGGTTACATTAGTGTAGAATATATCCAATGCCAATGAATTTTTTTAGCTCTGCATTGTTCTTGTAAGTACCTGTTGTCCTTTATCAGTGTACTTATATTGATAGCTAGTTGTTCATGTACCATCAATCTGCAGCTTATTTTCCTTTGCCCTCCATTTTCTACACATCAGATCTATATTTACTCTTACCATAAGGTTGGGTAACACCGATGGTACTGAAGAAGTTTAGCTCTGCACTGCTCTTGGCAGTACCTTTTGCCTGTATCATTGTACTTACATTTAATGTTGCTTGGTTATGTAGCATCACTCTTCATCTTATCTTAAATATTCTCCATTTTTTCTTATATTATCACATCTATATTTACTCTTAACAAAATGTAGAATAAAGGCAATGCTTATGAAGAAGATACTGTGGTAAACATCTTGAATTGCTCCCCCCCCCCATCAACATGGACAAGGGCTTTATAGAGTCTGTCTTCACCTAATGTAAGTTTGTCCTTCTCAAGCCTTCAAACTTTGTGGTGTATATTTGGTTAGGCATGACTGCAACAGCTGTTTATTTTTGGTGTTTGCATCAAATTGCATGTTTAAAGTTTATTATGTAGTTCATAAACAATTTAAGTTTTCAGTTGTACAACCAAGTTCCTTGTTCATACCATGTAAATTAAACTATATAGAGCAAGTGATCTTCTTTTGCACTGCATGTATGCTTCTGTTCTTGATCCGTAATCCAGTGGTGTGGTGAACCTACCCACAGCACAATGTCATATTCTACAATGTCTTAAGTATGAACAATGTCATATCATTCTACTATTATTTAAACCGTCTCTTTATTCGTCAATAAGAAATGTGATGAATTGTCAGCACTGATACTTATATGTGCAAAACCTGTCATCTGTCTGCTTGTTTCTCTTTCAGAGTGAGGAGGATATAAAGGTCAAACAAGCGCAATCTCATCAGCTTGCTCAGCTGCTTGCGCTGCAGCTCCCTAGTAGGGCTAACCTTTCTTGAACTCTATTGAAGTGCTGTCAGTTTTGTATATTATCTTGTCAGCGTGTTTATTTGCACTGGTGGCGATCTTTGATGCCCATTGTATGTAATCTATTGTCTGCTTGTGCTTTATTATCATAGTGGCGAACTTTGATACCTAGTGGATGTAATATGACGTAATTTCTTTATTGTATGGTCTAGATTTTTTCTTATTCATGGTGCTGCAGTTATTTTACTGTATATATATCCGATCTTCGCAGTAAACCGGCCAAATCGTCAAATTACGGTACATAATCGGGCCGTCATGCAAATCACTATGTATGATCCGCATCATGGGCCCAGTCATCTTGGTCCGTTAACAGGCCTAAATGTAAACTGGCCCACTAGTAGTTTCGGGCCTTTAATAGGCTGAGTAAACCACTGGCCCTATTTTTGCAAGAAAATTCAATGGGATTTTAGTAGGATGAAAAGTAGGTTGGGCCTGAAACGTGCCGAACAGTTCACGGGCCGACAGCAGGCCGAAATAGACCCCGGCCCATGATTGTGCCAATCACATCACGGGCCATTAACAAACCAAAATTGTCTCAGTCCTTGTTTGGCCCAACCAGATTATCGGCTGTGAGCAGGCTGGATGCAAAGCGGGCCATAGTTAGGCCCAACTATATGACGGGCATTTAACAGGCCGAAATAAATATATGGTCGAAATGTTAAACGAGACTTTAACAGGCCGAAACTAATATTAGGCCATATTACTAAATGGCCCTTTAGCAAACAGAAATCCTGACCAGGCCTCAAGTGGGCCCAAAAGCACAACATCCAGTTGACGGACCGAATCTGATATGGGCCATAATTTAGCCCAAAGCCTCTTAAAGGGCCGGATCTGATCTGGGCCGTAATATGGCCTAGAACGTGGTAGGCTATTAATGGGCTGGATCTCATATGGGCCTTTATTAGGCCCGGAACATGGCAGGTTGTTAATGGACCGGATCAAATATGGGTCGGCATTTGGCCCAAAACATGGCAGCCCGTTAATGGGTCGGCCCACTAGTGTCCTCAAAATCTTGTGGGCCTTTACCTGGGCTGGCCCATTATGGTCTACAAAATCTTGTGGGCCTTTAGCTAGGTCGGCCCATTATGGTCCGCAAAATCTTATGGTCCTTTAGCTGGGCCGACCCATTATGGTCCGCAAAATCTTGTGGGCCTTTAGTTCGGTCGGCCTCACTACTGCAGGATGGTCCAAATGCGACACTATGATCAGAGACCCTTCGACGAAACTGTTTGCGATGTCATAATCACAAACAGGGGTGTAAAAAACCCATCAAAAAAGGTGCAAAATGTTTGCGATGATGAATGCATCAAACATGGTTCAAATTTTAGTTGCGTGTGCGATGCAGGGCATACCGTTGAAACGGGCAGCCAGATGAAGGCGTGTGTGATATATAGCATACGGTTCACTAGGATGAACTGTGTGATTAGGAAACACAATGGAAACGGTTCAACTGAACAAGATGTGTGTGATACGCGGCAAACAGGTCCATAATCAGAAATGTGTGCAAAGACCAATAATAACACAAACGATTGCTGCTAATAAGCCATGTTATTTGTTCTGTCTACAATAGAATAACATGTATATATATATAACTGAAATAAACATCCAATTACATAAGTGACTATACAGATCATTCGCACACACCTCAATAAAAAATTGCGTGCATTCTAAAGTAGGAGAAACGATCATTTAGTAATCTACTTCTTGTGACGCTCCCACCACTGCTATGTGGCTCGATCCCTCGTGTGGGTCAGGAAGAAGACAATTCGTCATGTCAACGATCCGCCTGTACATCTCGTAGCTTGTGTACGCGTCCATGGCCGCGTACTTGACATGTTGTTCATCCAGTTTCTTATGCCACACACTGTGCCAGGCGTTCCTGTCCTTATTGCTCTCATTCTTCACCTTCATGTAGTAGGGGTTGATGATGGCCGAGGCGAGGTCAACCAGGGAGTTCAGTTTTTTTTGTTGCCCCAGACCTTGTAGTGGCTTTGGATGTTGACAAGATTAGGGCATTTCAAGCACGAAACCTTGAGCACTTTCAGATTGTTGGTGGTGTCCACCGCAGCGAAACTGTAGTCGGAGCTGTTGATAAACGTGGAGAAACGCTCGCAAGGCATTTTGGCCAGGTGGTAGTGGTAGACGAGGACATCATGTCGCACGCACAACTGGGCGACGACAACCTTCTGATCGTACCCGGCACGACCCATGGTATATTCGAGGTCGAAGCCGACCACTTGGTACTTGTCCTCGACAAGGAGCTGCCCCATAGTTTGCATGGAGCTCTCCACCGGATAGTTCATGTACACCATCAATAGAGCCTTCCCCTCACGTGGGTGTCCATGACATGTTGCGTGGTGAACTGCCCGCTATTGTCGTCGTCGGCCGCTGGGAGCGCCATTGGAGCCACGGGGAGCGCCATTGGAACCGCTGGATGTCCTCTCTATATGTGTCCTCGTGGGTGTGCTTATTGTGTCGTATGAGACGAGAGATGAAGGTAAATGGCCGCAGGAATAAAAGGGGGCTGGGCGGCGTGGATTCTCGGCGCGTCTGCATGGCAGTTTTTGCAACGGGAAACTGCATCGTCGCGCCGCGCCCGGCGCAACCGCATGCACACGAACGTGCGTGATCGTGCGCCGGCCCTAAACACTGGAAACACGCGTGGAGGGACGAGGGCAGAGCACCCAGAGGGACGCGAGAACAGAGCACGCATGGCGGGACGCGAGCAGAGCGTGCCGCAGCCTCCTGAACCGCAAGAAACCACATGCATAGAGTAGTTGAACACGCAGGAAATGGTCGCCTACAAGTCGGCCAACAGTTGCGTCACTACGTAGAGAGCGGCCGTGTGCTACCACCTCCGTCTAGTCTATAGTCCCCTTAATATTCTGTGCCATGCTTTGCCCTCAAATTTAACCAACAAAATGTTAATGCATGTTATAAAAATTATATAATTGGAAACTATGTTCACATACGAATCAAACTATATAATCTTTGGCGACATGCATTCGTATTTTATTAGTTAAATCATACTTATAAACCAGGAAGGGGGTATAGCAGGTAACTAAATCGCAAACGTTTTTTTATTAACTGTATGTGTACGTGGCCTTTCGTCCTCCTCTCGCACGTCTTGTCACCCCGCTGCCGCAGACGGCTTACAGCGCAAGCTTGCGCAGCGCGCGGGGGCGTTCTTTTAGCCAAACGGTGGCACCAATGAATCGTCGGTGAGCCCGTTCCCGTGCAACCTTGCAGGTTCCCCCGCAAGCTTCCCTCCCGACTCGGTGAAATCCCCCAAAAACCCAATGCTTACCGGCCTGCTATAAAAACCCTCACGGCCGGCGAGTCCTGCGCCGCATTTTTCGCTCCCTTCCTTTTGCTTATCTCGTCTGCTTCTCCCACAATCGCCAATGGCACCGGTCCATCATCGTCGCTCAGCCACTCCGCCATCATCAGGGGACAACTCCAGCTGGAAGGCTACACCGCGGCGGCGGCGCAGTCCCCGGCGTAGTGTAGTGCGCGTGGCGTCCCTGTTGGGTGTGCGCGGAACACCCACCACACGCTTCGCCACCGGTGCCCGTCGGCAGCTATTGCCGGCCGCCGTTGCCGCCACACCACCGTCGAAAGACAGGGCCATTGTCCGCTCCGCCTCCGCGGCCCAAAGGCAAGAGGTGGTCGTCGTGGCCGCCACCCCACTTCCGGCCATCGTGGCCATCACCCGCTCCGCCACCGCGGCCCGAAGGCGTGAGGTGGTGGTCATGGCCACCACCCCGTCATCGGCCACCGTGGCTGCAAGCCCACCGTTGACCGTCGGGGTCATCACCCGCTCCGCAACCGCCGCCTGAAGGCGGGAGGCAGAGGTGGATGCCCGCACGTGCGTCAGCGACCTTGCGCGCTACACCGAGTTCCTACGGGAGGAGGAGGAGCGCCTCGTCGGGCACGCAAAGAGCCTTACCGCCGTCGTGGCCGCGACACACGCCACCTCAGAGGCGAGGAATCAGGAGATCTATGAGGAGAACCACCACTTCGAGAGGGGTCGTCTGGAGCGGCAGATGGCGTTCGAGGTGAGCGTCGCTGAAGCCGCAACAACGGCAGGCACCGTATTGCGGTTTCCCAGCTCGTCGGTAGGCTCCTCCTCCTCCGCCTCTTACTAAGCATGCTCGGCAAAGGAGAGGCAGCCGGAAGTAGTACAAAGCCCCTCCGCAGTAGTAGTAGTATTTAGGGGCTATTTTGTTCAGTTCATCTGACTATAGATGTGGTGGAACTGTACAACGTACTTAAACTTAGCTAGTATATATAATTGAACTAGCTATTTCAGTACGTGGTTGTCAACAATTGGGGAAAAGTTTGGTCGGTTCAGCTGTCGAGTTGAACTATTTGTATAAATTAAGAACGAATGCTTAATCTATGAATAAAATCTATGCTTAATTACTGAATTGTAGTTGCAAAAATTAGATACTGCTAGTGATTTTTAGCTTCATATTTTGACAAATCGCAGTGTTACAAGGTTGACAAATGGCAATGTTACTAGATCAACAAATGTCAATCTTTCCAGTTTGACAAATGGTAATATACCCAATATGACAGATGCAAATCGCACCAAATTGTTTGTAAGTGGTTGCACTAGGGTCATCCAAAAGAACCGTTTGCGCTGAAGAGATGCACAAATCCTGCTCTCACTTTGCATCATGTCATCCCGGGGTCGACGGGTGGGGGGTGGGGGCGGGAGGATGGCAGCTGGCGGCGCTGAGAAGCAGCGTTCGACGGCGGTGTCCCATGCCGCTGAGGGGGGCGCACGCACGGAGAGGAAGGCGGGCAGCCATGGAAGTCAAAGGGCTTGCTTCCTAGTGAGCCTGCGCAGCGTACAGCTCGCACGCTTCCCAGTGAGCCTGCGCATTCGAGGACAACTTGCACTCCTCTCGGTCAGCTTGCGCACCGGACTGCGCTTGCACGCCTCCCGTTCAGTCAAGGTCAAGCAGCTGACCGCACGACACTTCCTACAGCCATTAAAACCAAGACACATAGCGTCACGTGAATGGTTAACATAATGCACATGGTTTGTATTGTACAAACGTTTGAGATATTAAAGCGCCTTCTCTCAAAATGGACACGAAAAATACCACATCATGTCGGGTGCCATTCCATGATAGCATGCCAAGTTTCATGAATTTCAGACGAGTTTTGGATTTACTAGAATTTAAAAACCAGGCATCTCAATGTTTTGCCGGCAATCAACTGTGCACTGGTGTTTGAAATTCATTCCCATTTCTTGCATGGGACCTAAGAATGCACCCAAGGACACATATTTGATTTTTCAACCAATTTATATGCACTGGAGCATGTGCATGTAGTTCAAATTTGAATTATGCACATAAATGCATTGAAAACTCAGTTAATGCATAAAATGTCCAAACGAACCCCGAAAAATCACAAAAATTGACACAAGACTCCTGTTGTTCTATGTTGACACGATAAATTTTTTGGAAGCAATAAGAGGCAATGGATATCGTTTCGTCCCCAAATGTGGGACGTTCCCTACCGAAACCATCATGCTTGTTGTGAGAAGCTCTGGTTTGTGAGAAGCATATACCCAAACCTTCCCCACCGGGACAAAAAATTTACCACGACATGTTCATGCCGCTCCATGAAAGCATGCCAAGTTTCATGAATTTCAGACGAGTTTTGGATTTACTAGAATTTAAAAACCACACATCTCATTGTTTTGCCGGCAATCAACGGTGCCCTGGTGTTTGAAATTCATTCCCATTTCTTGCATGGAACCTAAGCATGCACCCAAGGACACAGATTTGATTTTTCAACCAATTTATATGCACAGGAGCATGTGCATGTAGTTCAAATTTGAATTATGCACACAAATGCATTGAAAACTCAGCTAATGCATAAAAATGTCCAAACGAACCCCGAAAAATCACAAAAATTGACACCACACTCCTGTTGTTCTGTGTTGACACGAGAAAATTTTTGGAAGCAATAAGAGGCAATGGATATCATTTCATCCCCAAATGTGGGATGTTCCCTACCGAAACCATCATGCTTGTTGTGAGAAGTTATGGTTTGTGAGAAGCATATACCCAAACCTGCCCCAACGGGACAAAAAATTTACAACGACATGTTCATGCCGCTCCATGAAAGCATGCCAAGTTTCATGAATTTCAGACGAGTTTTGGATTTACTAGAATTTAAAAACCAGACATCTCAATGTTTTGCCGGCAATCAACGGTGCCCTGGTGTTTGAAATTCATTCCCATTTCTTGCATGGGACCTAAGCATGCACCCAAGGACACAGATTTGATTTTTCAACTAATTTATATGCACTGGAGCATGTGCATGTAGTTCAAATTTGAATTATGCACATAAATGCATTGAAAACTCAGTTAATGCATAAAAATGTTCAAACGAACCCCGAAAAATCACAAAAATTGACACAATAGTCCTGTTGTTCTATGTTGACACGAGAAATTTTTTGGAAGCAATAAGAGGCAATGGATATCATTTCGTCCCCAACGGTGGTTCGTTCCCTACCCAAACCATCATGCTTGTTGTGAGAAGCTCTGATTTGTGAGAAGCATATATCCAAACATGCCCCAAATGGGACAAAGCTTTTACCACGGCATGTTGATGTTGCTCCATGATAGCATGCCAAGTTTCATGAATTTCAGACGAGTTTTGGATTTACTAGAATTTTAAAACAAGGCATCTCAATGTTTTGCCGGCAATCAGCGGTGCCCTGGTGTTTGAAATTCACTCCCATTTCTTTTGCATGGGACT
Source organism: Aegilops umbellulata (assembly GCA_032464435.1). Classification (NCBI taxonomy): domain Eukaryota; kingdom Viridiplantae; phylum Streptophyta; class Magnoliopsida; order Poales; family Poaceae; genus Aegilops; species Aegilops umbellulata. The sequence continues at coordinate 350,728,464 of CP136056.1, forward strand.
TAAGCATGCAACCAAGGACACATATTTGATTTTTTCAACCAATTTATATGCACTGGATCATGTGCATGTAGTTCAAATTTGAATTGTGCATATAAATGCGTTGAAAACTCAGTTAATGCATAAAAATGTCCAAACTAACCTCGAAAGATCACAAAAAATGACACGACACTCCTGTTGTTCTATGTTGACACGAGAAAATTTTTGGAAGCAACAAGAGGCAATGGATATCGTTTCGTCCCCAAAGGTGGGACATTCCCTACTGAAACCATCATGCTTGTTGTGAGAAGCATATACCCAAACCTGCCCCAAATGGGACAATTTTTTTACCATGGCATGTTGATGCCACTCCATGATAGCATGCCAAGTGTCATGAATTTCAGACAAGTTTTGGATTTACTAGAATTTAAAAACTAGGCATCTCAATGTTTTGCGGGCAATCAATGGTGCCCTGGTGTTTGGAATTCATTCTCATTTCTTGCATGGGACCTAAGCATGCATCCAAGGACACATATTTGATTTTTCAACCAATTTATATGCACTGGAGCATGTGCATGTAGTTCAAATTTGAATTATGCACATAAATGCATTGAAAACTCAGTTAATGCATAAAAATGTCCAAACGAACCCCGAAAAATCACAAAAAATTACACAACACTCTTGTTGTTCTATGTTGACACGAGAAAATTTTTGCAAGCAATAAGAGGTAATAGATATTTTTATATCCCCAAAGGTGGGACGTTGCCTACTGAAACCATCATGCTTGTTGTGAGAAGATCTGGTTTGGGAGAAGCATATACCCAAACCTGCCCCAAATGGGACAAAAAATTTACCACGGCATGTTGATGCCGCTCCATGAAAGCATGCCAAGTTTCATGAATTTCAGACGAGTTTTGGATTTACTATAATTTAAAAACCAGACATCTCAACATTTTGCCGGCAATCAACGGTGCCCTGGTGTATGAAATTCATTCCCATTTCTTGCATGGGACCTAAGCATGCACCTAAGGACACAGATTTGATTTTTCAACCAATTTATATGCACTGGAGCATGTGCATGTAGTTCAAATTTGAATTATGCACATAAATGCATTGAAAACTCAGTTAATGCATAAAAATGTCCAAACGAACCCCGAAAAATCACAAAAATTGGCACAACAGTACTGTTGTTCTATGTTGACACGGGAATTGTTTTGGAAGCAATAAGAGGCAATGGATATCTTGTCGTCCCAAACGGTGGTTCATTCCCTACCCAAACCATCATGCTTGTTGAGAGAAGCTCTGATTTGTGAGAAGCATATACCCAAACCTGCCCCAAATGGGACAAAACTTTTACCACGACATGTTGATGCCGCTCCTTGATAGCATGCCAAGTTTCATGAATTTCAGATGAGTTTTGGATTTACTAGAATTTAATAACCAGGCATCTCAATGTTTTGTCGGATATCAGCGGTGCCCTCGTGTTTGAAATTCATTCCCATTTCTTGCATGGGACCTAAGAATGCACCCAAGGACACATATTTGATTTTTTTCAACCAATTTATATGCACTGGAGCATGTGCATGTAGTTCAAATTTGAGTTATGCACATAAATGCATTGAAAACTAAGTTAATGCATAAAAATGTCCAAACGAACCCTGAAAAATCACAAAAAATGTCACAACACTCCTGTTGTTCTATGTTGACACGAGAAAAATTTGGGAAGAAATAAGAGGCAATGGATATCATTTCATCCCCAAAGGTGGGACGCTCCCTACCCAAACCATCATGCTTGTCGTGAGAAGCTCTGGTTTATAAGAAGCATATACCCAACCCTGCCCCAAATGGGACAAAAAATTTACCACGGCATGCTGATGCCGCTCCATGATAACATGCCAAGTTTCATGAATTTCAGACGAGTTTTGGATTGACTAGAATTTAAAAACCAGGCATCTCAATGTTTTTGCGGCAATCGATGGTGCCCTGGTGTTTCAAATTCATTCCCATTTCTTGCATGGGACCTAAGCATGCACCCAAGGACACAGATTTGATTTTTCAACCAATTTATATGCACTGGAGCATGTGCATGTAGTTCAAATTTGAATTATGCACATAAATGAATTAAAAACTCAGTTAATGCATAAAAATGTCCAAACGAACCCCGGAAAATCACAAAAAATGACACAACACTCCTGTTGTTCTATGTTGACACGAGAAATTTTTTGGAAGCAATAAGAGGCAATGGATATCGTTTCGTCCCCAAAGGTGGGACATTCCCTACCCAAACCATCATGCGTGTTGTGAGAAGCTCTGGTTTGTGAGAAGTATATACCCAAACCTGCCCCAAATGGGACAAAAAATTGACCACGGCATGTTGATGCCGCTCCATGATAGCATGCCAAGTTTCATAAATTTCAGACGAGTTTTGAATTTACAAGAATTTAATAACCAGGTATCTCAATGTTTGCGGCCGAGTGACGGTGGCATGGTGTTTGATATTCTTTCCTATTTCTTGCATGGGACCTAAGAAGGCAACCAAGGACACAGATTTGAATTTTCAACTAATTTATATGCATTAGAGCATGTGCCTGTAGTTCAAATTTGAATTATGCACATGAATGCATAGAAAACTCAGTTAATGTATAAAAATGTCCAAGCAAACCCCAAAAAATCCCAAATATTGACACAACACTCCTGTTGTTCTATGTTGACACTAGAAAAAATTTGAAATCGAGAAGAGGCAACGAATATCGTTTCGTCCAGAAAGGTGAAACGTTCCCTACCGAAACCATCACACTTGTTGTGTGAGAAGTTCTGGTTTATGAGAAGCTTATATCCAAACTTGCCCCAAATGGGACAATTTTTTTACCACAGCATGTTGATGCCGCTGCATGATAGCATGCCAAGTTTCACGAATTTCGGAGGAATTTTGGATTTACTAGAATTACAAAAGCAAGTATATCGACATTTGCCGGAGAGCCACTGTGCCACGGTGTTCGAATTTCATCCCCATTTCTTGCATGGGAGATAAGCATAAACCCATGGACACATATATGTTTTTAAAACCCATGTTGGTGCACCGGAGCATGTGCGTGTAGTTTAATATTGAATTGTGCACCAGAAATGGTTAGAAAACCAATTTAATGTTTAAAATGTTCAAACGAACCCTGAATAATTCCAATTCTTTTACGACACACATAGTTGCATGTTCACTCAAGATAAAAGGTCTAGCAATTCAAACACCATCCATTGCCGCTATGACCCCATTATGTAATTCAAATCAAGATGAAAAATCAAGTAGATCGCACACAGTTTATTATCACCAACCGTGTGAGATGCAGCACAAAATATCTTGGAGCACCGTTGGTGTATAATACGCTTATGGATTATGCAATAAGGTGCGTCGGCTACAGTCCACAGCCGGCGTCTCAAGCACACTAGCTCGCTCCCCAAATATCATTTCACTATTCAATCGTCGCTGGTGAAAGATGGGCACGTGGACCCGCGTCGTGAGGGCAACTTCGGTGGCCCACTCCAGAGAGAGCGTGGCCACAGCCGCCATGCGCGTGCTAACAAGGTGCATGAGCCCGGCCGCAATATGCGACCGGGCGGCCATGGCAGCCCAAACGGCCGCTGTTGTTTCTCAGGTGGCGGCAGCAACATCTGGCTCAGGGATAACAACTGGCGAGAGCGGCACATCAATTGTCTGTTCCACAGCGGCGGCCTTAGCCCTGATGGAGGCCACCCATGACCATGTCGAGGCCGCCCACGCCCAGCTCCTGGCGGTCACTGCACAAATCGAATGAAGCTTCTCCAACAACGGTCGACAACCCACGGCCGAAGAGCTAGCAATCACCGAGAGTGTTCGAGCAGTCGTCCATTCCTCCGCTCCATACCTTGCGACGATGGAGCCCGTCCAAGCAGAGATCTCGTCCGCCCACGCCCAGCTCGTGGCGGCCTTTTCCAAAGAGATGGCGGATGCGGATGGCGAGATGCTTGCCGATTATGGTGCGATGGATGCCATGGAGCCCCTTCGCCATGAGACCGTCGGGCGCGAGCTAGACATGGAGGCGGCGACAGAGATCGATGAGAACCAACTATAGTAGTACTCTTTGTTTTCTTTAATTAAGAGCATCGGTCTTTAATTTGTTAGAGTAATGTTTAGATCAGCTAGCTCTGTTTAATTGCTGAACTTGCTCGATTAAGAAGTTAGTCTCCTTTGTGTACCCAAATTATGCAATGACGTGGATGACCACTATAACCAGGGAAATTCGAACCAAAATTTTTGACGTTCAAACTCATCACACACGGGTTAAGCTATCTAAATCATTTGTGATGTTCACATATTGTACACAGTTCTGAATAAGGGACCGTGTCTGATGACACTTTGCACGCCAGTTTTTTCGCTAAAGCGATTCCAAATTTTCGGCTTCTGCAGAAATATCTACCTCCCCACCCCCTCCCCCTTACCAAGAGCCACATTTCCCCCGTTTTCGCCTTCCTTTCCAAGTTGAAACCTTCACTCCTTTCTTGCAGCGCCGCCTCCTCGTCGACGACCCTCCTTCACGCTGCTCAGCCTCGTCTATCCAGGTAGGTAATCCACACCCAACCCCCTTCCTCCTCCTCCTTCCACATCCCACATGCCCCGACCACCGGCGCGAGCGCGACACCTTCCACCCAAATCAACAACCCCTCCACCAAATAAGTGCGGCCCTAAGCCATGGTGCACGTAGTATAGCCAGGATCTCAAGGAGCAATTGGTAGCGGAAAAGCAAATCGCGGCCGCACGCGCAGATGAGGTCGCGGTGGCTGCCATTCGTGCTGACCCCCAGATCTTGGAGGAGCACCTTGCCATTTTCTGTTAAGCATGCTCGGTTTACCCGTTGCGTGTGCTGCTCCTGCATTTCCTTCACAAATTGTAGTGAATTGTGCTATCTAATTTTACCATGCAATATGTTGCTCTAGTGTATATGTTCTATATGTCGTGTAGTGTGGTGCTCACTTATTAACTATTTTGTTAATTAGTTGTCATCTTCAGTTAACTGTTTGGTTCAATTCTGCGTGATGTTCTATTCTTCAGGCTGCAATTTTGTATTGTCTTCCATGTGAAAAATAAATCGAATTTATCTTTACAAAATACATGAGAAACGAATACAATTGCTATATTTCCAAGTTGTCAAGCATGCTTGGTTTGGTTATACATTGTGCAATGTGGTGCTCAGTTAACGTTTGGTTCATTTGTGTTGTGGTGTTTAGTTAACATTTTGGTTCAATTCTGCAATGCGGTGTTCAATAGTTGTGGCCGCATTCTGTTATTGTATACCATGTGAGGAATAAATTGAATTTGGCTGTAGTAAATACTTAACCTGATAACCAACTACCTTATATGTATTGCAGGGAAACAATGGGAAGCACCGAGGTTTACAATCGAGGTTAGCACGTGCATGGTCCATTGTCTAATAGCACATTATTGTGCAATTGCAGGAACCATTCTAATATTTTGGTTTTTAACAATTTGGTCTCACACATGTAGGTCCTACTGTCAGAGGTTTTGACCCACTGTTCAACCCTTTTTGCATATGGGGAAATGAGTTGTCCATGAATATCAATCAAATCAAGAAACTCAGTAAGATTGCTAGGATAAAGAAACTAGCCACAAAAAACAACAAGATCTTTGTCTGCACAATGAAGAAGACATCAGTTCACTACCAGATGGTACTAACTATTATAGCTTGCCTTTTTTTATTCCTTTGCCCCATTCCCAATATAGAGAAGATATTTATGCACATCCTTGTTTTCAGGCCTTCCCAAAGCAGTTCATTGATGATTACCTCTCAACCCACCTCTATGGTCAGGAGGCGAGGAAGGTTTTCATACAACACCAATGATGAATATCCTAACACAATATCATATATCGAGTAATCCTTGTTGGGTGAAGCTACATGAGTGTGACGACCCTCACATAGAGTGTAGCCCTTGGTGATGATGTCGCTCTTAACAGGTCGCCCACGAGTGCATGCCCAGCACCCGCATAGGACAAAACCTTGATGGAACCCTCGGCATTGGGATTGCCCATGGCAGTGCCTGCTACCCACGTGGGGCACCTTTTGATGGTTTCGTCTGCGCTGGGCATGCCATAGGGCCAGTACTTTTGGTGGCTTTTTTGGGCTTCCAGAATAAGCTCCCCCTACCTAGCTTATTCTAGAAGCCCAACCAAAATTTTCATTTTAGAAGCCTACTAGTCAAGTCTTCACTAGGTGTCTTCTAAAAAGATAATTTTGGTTGCGCTTCTAGAATAAGCTGGGTAGGGGGCAGTTTATTCTAGAATAAGCTGGGTAGACGTGTTGTATCCTTGCGTCATGCGAGACGCCTTGCATCATATCATCGTGAATTAGTGCGAGAGCGCTCCTCCACACATATCTTAAATTATTATTGTGAATTTTACTTTTTGTTGATGATTTAATGATGTTTTCATTTTCTTTTGTAGCATTTGTATATGAAATGTTAGAAGTGAAACTTAAGCATGCAGCTTGTGCTTTCTCATTAAACTTCTGTAGTGATAAAAAATGGGCTGGTGTAAAGAATGCTTTGGAGATGGTAAGAATGTATTGTAGTTAGTGTTTATTTATCTTTTTATTTATTTACTTCATGTATGAATCGCTGAATGCTATGTCAATCTCCATAGGTGCTTTCTTCACCTCAACACAAGACATGTGAAGCTCCTGATAATATGTATGTCTTCACAAGGATAGATGATTGTGTCTACTTCAGAAATATAAAGGTATCCAATCAGCTCACCTTTTAAGTGTTTTTTATCGTGTTAACATTTTTGTAAATGTCACTACGCCCATAGTCTACTTCAGAAAGATCTTTTAGATTGCCAATATACCCATAAGTCTACTTCAGAAAGATTTTTGTGAATGCCAACACACACCCATAAGTCTACTTAAAAAAGATTGGCTCTGTTTCGCTATGAATAAGAATTCATGTTTATGTTTTTCCTTATATTAGTTTATTCTATATCATCCAGATTAATTATTTCCCCAATATTGCCGAAGCCGAGCCATTGGATCTGAAAGAGGTGTAAATTCTCATCCTTATTAATTTCATTGACTCGTACATAACAGTTATAAGATATGCACTGCTCATGTCTAAACATTATTAAATGTTTGAAACATTCAGGTTGGACCTTATTTTTGCCTGAAGCTTGTGGATATTCATGGAGAGACTGTTGTCCCATATCTACCTTCAGATGTTGTTTCACAAAATAAGGTAACGTAATTTACTGTAGTTACTCCCTCTGTCCCATAATATAGTGTGCATTGGTTTTCACAATAGTCAATCTTAACAAACTGTGGCCAAGTTTATATACAAATTAACTATATCTACAAGAGAGAAGTCCATTTTCAAGAGTGGCGATTTGGCACCTGGATGTGAACAGTAAAATCAAATAAAATAGTATTTTTTAAATCTATTTTTTGGCATACAAGATGCCTGAATGTATGATCTGCGTGCCCAAAACCATCATGTTTGGACATTCAAGGAGGTCGTGACAAAAAAACCAAAAATTGGTTGTGAAAGGTACTTTGAAAAAGAGCACTATTTGGACCTGATATTGGTTGCTGATAATTTATCTATAAATTTGGTCAAAATTTACAAGTATGACTTAAAAAAAACTATATGATCCTTATGGAGAATGGTCATGATTTGTCAGCATTTGAGGGTTATAATGTTAGCCTTGAGGAGTTTCTTGCAGAGCAACCGTTATAGAAATTAAAACATATTGTTGGATCAAAAACTGGCGAGGAGTGTTTGTTTGTGAGAAACATTGCCAAGTATATCATCAGATCCATCCTTGCATACCTTGTTAAGCTCTTATCTCGTGGCAAATGTATCAAAATGAAGATAATAGGGCGCAGGCATATCTTTCTGAAATGGTCCAAAGTCAAATTCTATGGGGTCGAATTTGTACAGTTTGAGGAAAATCAAGCAAAAGACAATGTAGTGTGTGTTGTTGAGTTAATAAGAGGATGTTTCCCTGAAGACCTCATCCCTAGTGATTTAGATGAGATGCTTGAGTTTTTGCTATTAGATCCTCTGCCCAATCTTAATGCAGGGAAAGGTGATTTCTCCCTGTTGTTAGCAAAAGAGAGGAGAGAACTCTTGGTTCTTTTGCATACTGAGTACATGACAAATGTAAAACCTATGTTATGGGGTGAAGATGGCGATGATCCAAGTGGAGGTTGGAAACATTTCTACGTAGGGTGCCCGTACATAGAAACATGGGTAGACTCTATGACAAAAAACACTTACCTAACTGAGGTCGCCAGTTATAACTCGGTATTTGTGACACTCCAAAATTTTATTTGGTTTTTAGCAAAAATCTTGCTGGTTTTTCTTTTGTGAAATAAGGCATTTTTAAAATTTTCAGAAAAACCATCCTCTTAAAAATCTTTTTCTTTGGCTAGGATTGTTATTTCTGTTTTCTTATTCAAACTTTGGGTTTGACCTTTTAAAACTTCTCCTCTGTTGGTTCTCTTCTAAAATTATTTTTGGGAGTTTAATCTTTTTCTTTTTAAAAGAAAAACTCTATGAAAAATTGGGGTTTTCATTCTTTTGATAACCACTCTTGACCTTGTATTTTTGCCCAGGTGGTAAAACCACTCCAAAACCTCCCCTCCTCCTTGCCAACAACCTAAGTTCTCTGCCCCAACTAATCCAATCAAGTTTTGGATTTTATTTTAATTATTTTTTCTCTCAAATCTTTTCTGATCTTTATTTTTGAGCCTGAGCCATTTACAAAGCAAGTACCCTATAGCATTTGTATTTGGACATCAAACCAACTCTACTGGCTAGTCCTTTGTACCCACAACCCAGAACCATCTTGATCCACTCATCTTCTTTTCAAATATTTCAACTTACACTCCCTGCAAGTTTGGACCAGATTTGCCAAATTTGGTGAAATTCATATCTACACTTCTCCAAAAATTCCACCAAAAATCAGACAGCCTACTATAGCAATGAGAAGCCACTCCACCAAAAATCAGCTCAAGGAAAAATCCCTACAAGCCAAAAACATTCTGTCGAACACCTGAACTGCATTGTTTCCTTGCACTTTCAGAAATTTAGAGTTCAGTGTCGTTTTCGTTCGTCAAGTTCAGTCACGCGTCGACAGTACGCCGTGGCGCGACGCGCGGAGCTTCTCCTTGCTGTCCGAAGCGCCGCACGCGCACTTGGCTGGTTCCCGGCGTCGGGGACTCCCTGGCCCGCTCGCGCCGGTGTCTGCTGCGGCGGCAGCGCCACCCGTGGCGGCCAACAGTGGCAGCCCCAGCTTTGCCACGCCGTTCCGCGCCGTCCATTGCTTCCCAGCTCTACACGTGGCTCATGCATGCCAGCGCAGCCCCGCTGCACCGTCGCCGTGGCCGATAAGCACAGAGCATGCTCTCTGCCGCCGGCGGACCCGCGCCGTCCCGTTCCGTCGAACTCCGCCTAAGCAAGCAAAACCCGGTGCTATTGACACCTAAACGGACGCAGTGGACCTCCATGACGGCGCTCAGCTCCTAAACCCTCCCGACCAAGCACTGCACCGCCGTAATCCCTCGCCGGAAAACTCCGTTCACGGCCACCGCCTCGGATTGCCTATAAAAGGAGACCCCGAGCTCTCCCTCGAGCTCACACCACCTCTGCACTTCACCCACGCCCCACCAGGCCACTAGGAGGACCTCGAGGAGGTCTCCTCCCCCAACTCCGGCCACTCTGTTCCGCCTCGGCCTCCAGCTTGATTCACTACAGTGAGGTCATCTCCGGCGCCCAAACTCCGTCAATCACCTCCTCTAGCTACCAGATACCTGACCCCCACCTCAATTTGCACCTTGCAGCCCTCTCCGGCGAGCTCCACCTCACCCGAACCGCCGTCCGCCGGAGCAGGGACCACCGTCGAAACAGTGCACGCCGGCGACCACCACCACCACCGATCGACGCGGAATAACACCCTGAGCACGGAGGTACCCTCCGATCCCTCTGCCTCGCCGTGGATCGCCGCCGGCGATCGCCGCGGCTCTCTGGCGCCAAAAACGCCGCCCCGTTTTCAAACCCGACGGGTGGGACCGCCCCGTCAGGTTTCTTTTATTTTTCGAATCGTTTTCTGAAAGCGCCTTCGGGCAAAATACGTCTTCTCCTCTGAGCCGGTGTATTCGAGACTGAAGCGTTTTCTGTTTTTATAAAAAGAACCCTGGGAAGTTTCTGTTTCATTACAGATGGGTCCCTGGGCAAAAACCTTTATAACTTTTTAACAGAAGCATATTTCTGATTGATTCTTTTTCTGTTCTCTTTGAAATTTTATCTAGTTTTTTATCAGATTTATTGGAAAAATATTTGAAATAATTTTTGTGCACCTCTCGGTATTCACGATAGCGCGTATATTCTCTTTATACCGTAGATACCGAAGGAGGTGACGGGACCGCGAACTTCACCGAGTTAGACTCCGACTACTCTGAACCAGGCAAGCATGTTTGAACTTTTGATATGATGAGTGTCTTGGCATGTTTTGCATTTAGTTAGTTTTATGGCATGTTGATGAGCATACCGATGAGCGTTATTTTTCATGCATTATTGGGGCAAGTGAGTTTGCTGATCAATACGTTGTTGAATGTGAGTATGCAAGGCCATGTGTTGGCAAGAAGATGGGTAAGATGGCAGTGTTGTAGCATGCCAGTCTTATGCCATACAAGTTAACTTCAGTACCAACCCGTATCGGTTTGGTTCCTATCCATATCCCTCCCTGTACTACCACATGTTTCTCGCAAGGGATATGGTTTAGTAAGTTGCAAACCGCTTTCCTGGTACACACCAAAAAGGAGAGGCCGGGATGATGGTTCCATGGCCCTGGATTAAAGCCAGTCATCCAGTCAGGGGGCATGGGTGTTTCCGGTTGGGACCGAGAGGGGGGCACCCCTTAGAGCGCGCGTATATAAATTTGATCCCATGCTATTCGAGATTGTGATCTCCCCGTCTCAAAAGTTTTTCTTGGACGATGTCTACGGTGATTCCTGGCATCGAGAGGTTGGATGGGTGTGTACTGGTTAGCTGTGTTTTCTTCCGAAATACCGTAAACGGAACTAGTCCTTGTGACTACGGAAATCCGTTAACTGTGGGAAATTTTTGTACAAGCTCTGCAGAGTCATAAATCTTCAAATCATCTTACCCATATCCAAGTTCCGTGCTAACTGACAAGTGCCAGTTTTGGTGACAGATTATCCGGTGGGACACATGAGCACTAAGACCGGTTAAATGTTTATTCTTCTGGATGGACTAACCCGTTTATTTTCAAGAGTTGAATATTTATTATGAGTATTATTTCCTTGTCAGTGAAAGACCTTTATGTGGTGTCGCTCAGACGCCCGACAGTGGCATTTCTTTTTAAGCCTTTTATGTGGTGTCGCTCAGACGCCCGACTGTGGCATTTCTTTTTAAGCCCTTTATGTGGTGTCGCTCAGACGCCCGACTGTGGCATTTCTTTTTAAGCCCTTTATGTGGTGTCGCTCAGACGCCCGACTGTGGCATGGTTTTCATTTATTTAATTGTTCACCTTTCGAGGCGTTGCTTCAGACACCCGATCGGTTCTTCCTTTACTTTACTGTTGGGATTTCAGGCGGACTACCGCCGATTCCCTTTTTACTTATCCTGCCTGCTAATATTTAAATTTTGCATTGTTGATTTATTCATGACGCACTCATGCATGCATTCGTTATATCTTACGTCCGAACTGTCTTGCGAGTACTTTCAAAGTACTCACTGGCTTGTTGATTTGGCCAGATGCTGATGAAGGTGATCTCATGGATGAAGAGTTCGATAGCGAGTCCGACGCCTAGAGGAATCCCAGTCAGTCTCGTGCGACCCTGGACTTGGTCATTGTACTATACCCGCTTCCGCAACCCGAATAAATTCATCGAGCCTCACCTCGACGCTCGATGGGATGTTAGTTTGAGAGCCACGTTATCCACTCCCCACTGTGTTATTCCACCATCGCTTTATCCTCGAGTCAGTAGTATGCCACCACACCATTATATCATATCCGCCTTTATGTATAATTATTGGCACGTTTGTAATAAATTGTTGAGCATCCTCAGCTCAACCCTGTAATATATTTTATGCTACTGGCTTATTGTATCAAGTATTTGTCCACCAGTGAGGAGGTTTTATCTCAAACTGGATTCTAAAGATTGGTTTCTCAATAAATATTTTTATTGAAAAGCCGGTCGTGACAAGCTTGGTACCAGAGCCAGGCTGACTGTAGGAAGCCACTAGGTGCGATCGCTAATCGGTTATTAGCATGATAGAGCCTATTTATGTTTTTACAATTGTAGACACTTTTTCTGACAGTCAGCATATATTTATGATCTGACTATTCAGAATTTTTGCCTACTTTTTGTAGATGGCCGACAACAGCTGCGATTCTCAGACCTTCGCCAACGTACCCGATGGGTTCGTCAAGCTTCTATCCTTCATCGTTCAGGTCGCGATGGGGCCATCTGTACGCCCAGTCGTCTCTCTCTGCCAGCATAGAGTCAACGACAGTCTGACTATGCACCAGGCCTCGGTGCAATTCAGGGGAGGGCGTGGTGGTTACGCCGCTTCCGGTTCGTGGGGAGAGCCATGCCCACTGAGAAGCATGCTATTCAGATGGCAGCCCGCGAGGCGATAGCTCGTCTCAGGGATGTCCTTCCCATAATGAAGACTCGTCGTTACCGCTATCTTCCATGCCATCTGCCTTACACCTATCACTACGCGTACTCCTGCCCCAGAGGAGAACGTGACGAGGCCTTTGAGATGCTTATTGATTATCTTCGGGCCCTGGAGGCAGCCTTCGACAACTTGGTGAACGACGTCGTAGCCGCCCGCATGGACTCAGTCCATGGCTGTGCTGCCAACAGGAGGGAGCTCCTGCCTGCCGCACCGCCCCTGACATTTGTCTTGTCTTCAGCATCGTATGCACTGACTCGTCGCCTGCCTTCTACCGAAGAATTCAACCGAGCCATTGCGCCCGCTCCAGCGCGCACTGCGCCACCCTTCCTACCCACTCCTGCTCGTGCGATTCCGCCCCTGGCACCCGCTCCATCTGCTCGACGCAGCACTACTCATATGGAACCTATTAGCGAGGAGGAAGTTGAGTCCCCAGCCTCGCTACGCCTCACGCTTGGCAGGGCCAAGGATATCATCAACATCTCCGACTAAGTACGCTTAGCCGTCATGCGACGTACCGCCATGTAAGACATGGGAAGTAGCTTGTTTGCGCCTCATGTAGGAACTGGAGAAGTGCACTAGCCTAAATAACATGTCAGGATTATGTACGCATATCCTGAGTGATGTATTGTATAATTATCGCCGCGTGTAAGATACGTAATGAGCAGTCTTTCTCCGTGCGCAAATCGATTTGTTTTTCCTTAAGTGTTCTCGGCCATTTAATTTAACTGCCAACCTTGTGCATTTCTGGATTTGTTTTTGCGACCCCTCTTCATTTTTCTTATGGGTTTTACAAAATATATCCCCAGAGTGAAAAATGTCTCGTCCTTGGACTCGCTCCATGCCAGCTCCGCCAGAGGAAAATTTTGGCACCCAACCGGACAACAATTTTGCACAAGGGCAGTCAAGTCAATATCACGACACTCAGCCAGGCAACAATTTCACTCAAGGACAGTCGAATCAACAGGGCAGTGAAACGGCACTCTCTCAAATGTGCCGCCTTTATGAACAAAAGTCAGCAACAACATCGTGAAATGATGAACCAAGTCATCAACATGGGAAATCACCATGGGCAGTATCAACAGCATTCTAAATTATCTGAGCTACAGAAGACCCGTCCCCAAACATTTTCTCACACTGACAAGCCGCTTGAGGCCGAAGACTGGCTTCGTGATATGGAGAGAAAATTAATTATTGCAAAATGCTCAGATCCCGAAAAGGTACTGTATGCACCGCATTATCTCACGGGAGCAGCCGCATCATGGTGGGAGAATTTCCTGCACATGCATCCCAACGAAAATGATATAACCTGGGATGATTTCAAGGAAGGCTTCCGTGGCGCGCATATTCCTAAAAGTATTATGCAAATCAAGAAGAGAGAGTTCGATGACCTCAAACAACGGAACATGACAGTGTCAGATTACAACGGTCAGTTTACTCTATTGTCTCGCTATGCAAATGAGGAGCGTATGACTAAAAGCAAGAAAATGGAGAAATTCCTTGACGGTCTAGCGCCTGCACTTAAATGCCAACTGGTCGTGCATACTTTTCTAGATTTTAAAACACTGGTGGATAAAGCCATTACTCTGGAAAATGAGAGACGCAGTTTGGAGGATATCCGCAAGCGAAAAAGGGACCAGACTAACCAGGCTCGCAACCACCATAGCAAGACAGACTTTCAAAAAGGTGGGACACACAAACCTTCGTCCAACACCTCACGTCCAATCAAGAATTTCCATGCAAGGGACAAGGAATTCACATATCGCCCCGGCGTTACTTGTTACGCCTGTGGAGAGGAAGGACACTATGCCAAGCAGTGTCCCAAGCCTAGAAACTCAGCACCAAAGCCGAACAACGGCAGCAATAATTCAGCGCCCAAGCGAAAAAATTTCAATCCCAACAACAACCACAGGAAAGGTCATCTGAACCACGTGACCAAAGAGGAGGCACAAAATGCACCGGATATCGTACTCGGTACGTTTCCTGTCAACACAATACCTGCAATGGTTTTGTTTGATTCTGGAGCTTCTCACTCTTTTGTTTTGAAAAGTTTTGCCTTGCAAAATAATTTTTCGATGCTTCCTTTGGAGAAATCCATGATCATCAAGTCCCCTGGGATTCAGCAAGTCACTCAAAGTTACTGTCAGGATGTGATTATTGAGCTCGAAGGACTGAAGTTTCACGCAAACCTCATTGTGTTGGAAAATAAAGGACTGGATGTCATCCTTGGGATGGATTGGCTAACCACAAATAAAGCTTTCATTGACTGTTTCAACCGGACCGTAATACTCACGCATCACCTCGGGAAGAAAATAAGGGTATCCGCCAAGGAAAGGAAAATACCCCGGCAACCAAGATTGAATAAGGTAGATGTTTCTGAGCTAAGCAAGGTCCCGGTAGTATGTGAATTTCCAGACGTATTCCCCGAAGAGCTACCGGGCATGCCACCAGACCGAGAGATAGAATTCAGCATTGAGCTAGCACCAAGAACCACCCCCATATACAAGAAACCATACAGAATGGCACCGTCCGAGTTGGTTGAGCTGAAGAAACAAATCAAGGAATTGCTGGACAAAGAATACATTCGAGCCAGTTCCTCACCTTGGGGATCACCAATTTTATTTGCCAAGAAGAAGGATGGGACACTAAGATTGTGTATTGACTACCGAGCACTTAACATGGTCACTGTCAAGAACAAATACCCGATGCCAAGAATAAATGATTTATTCGATCAGCTCACTCAGGCCAAGGTATTCTCAAAAATTGACTTAAGGTCAGGATACCATCAATTGAAGGTGCGTACTGAAGATATTCCCAAGACAGCATTCACCTCCAGATATGGACTGTATGAGTTCACGGTAATGCCATTTGGATTAACAAATGCCCCCGCATATTTTGTTCACCTCATGAACAAAGTATTCATGAAGTTTATGGACAAGTTCGTTGTGGTATTCATCGACGACATTCTAGTATACTCCAAAACACCAGAAGAGCACGCGGAACATCTCAGAATCGTGCTAGGAGAACTCAGGAAACATCAATTATATGCCAAGTTCAGCAAGTGCGAATTTTGGTTAAGGCAAGTAGGCTTTCTAGACCACGTACTGACCCAAGAAGGGATCGCAGTAGACCCGGAGAAAGTAACGGCCGTACTTGGCTGGATCACCAGCCAGCGTAACAGACTTACGGAGTTTCTTGGGTATGGCAGGATATTACCGCCGATTTATTGAAGGATTCTCCACCATAGCCAAGCCTATGACGTAGTTACTCAAGAAAGACAAGAAGTTTGAATGGACAGAAGCCTGCGAGAAAAGTTTCCAAGAGCTAAAGCGGAAATTAACAACGGCACCAGTATTGATTGTGCCAGACATACACAAGAATTTTGAAGTATATTGTGATGCGTCCAGAAAAGGTCTTGGATGTGCATTGATGCAAGAAGGCAAGGTTGTCGCCTACGCTTCAAGGCAACTTCGCAAGCATGAGGAGAATTATCCCACTCATGACTTAGAGATGGCAGCCGTCATTCATGCACTTAAGGAATGGAGGCATTTCTTACTGGGAAATCGATGTGAAATATATACAGACCATAAGAGTCTCAAATATATTTTCACGCAGCCAGAACTAAGTTTACGGCAACGGCGCTGGTTGGAATTGGTAAAGGATTATGATGTTGGTATCCACTACCATCCAGGTAAAGCAAATGTAGTGGCCGATGCCCTTAGTCAGAACCCCAGCTCCGACAAAAGCAGTTTGCAAACCTTGAGACCCGAATTCCAACAAGAATTTGCCAAACTCAACTTATTGATGGTAGCAGAAGGCACCATACCAAATTTAGAGATACGACCCGACCTTGTGGAGAAAATTAAAGAAGCTCAGCCCGGTCACCCCAGCATCGAAGGCATCAAAAGAAAGGTGAGTAAGGGCAAGGCCTCGGAATTCGTCGTAGACGATGGAGGGATATTATGGTACGGGGAAAGACTCTGTGTGCCAGACATAGAAGACCTTAAATGGCAAATTTTTGCTGAAGCCCACACCGCCCCATATTAGATCCACCCGGGAGGAACCAAAATGTATAAAGATATTCAGGAAAGATTTTGGTGGCACGGTATGAAGAGGGGCATCGCTACCTTCATTGCATGTTGCGACTCATGTCAACGCATAAAAGCTGAACATCAGAGACCAGCCGGATTACTGCAAAAAAACAAAATACTTGAGTGGAAATGGGATGAAATAGGGATGGATTTCATTGTCGGACTACCTCGGTCACGACACGGAAATGATGCCATATGGGTCATCACCGATATATTAACCAAGGTGGCACACTTTATTCCAATAAAGACGACCTACACCACTCAGAGGCTTGCCAGGATATATCTTTCCCGTATAGTTTGTCTGCACGGTGTTCCGAAGACTATAACATCTGACAGAGGCACTCAGTTCGTCTCAAGATTTTGGGATCATCTACAACAGGCTCTGGGAACTCAACTAGCCTTCAGTACAGCATATCACCCCCAGACAGATGGACAGACAGAACGCGTGAACCAGATTTTAGAGGACATGCTGAGAGCATGTGTCTCACCTATGGAGCCAGTTGGGAAGAAAGCCTGCCATATGCCGAGTTCGCGTACAACAACAGTTACCAGGCCAGCCTGCAAATGGCACCATTTGAAGCTTTGTATGGACGAAGATGTCGCACCCCACTAAATTGGTCAGAGACCGGAGACAGCCGCATCTTCGGCCCAGACATGCTCCGAGAAGCCGAAGAAAAAGTCAAGCTAATCAGAGATCGACTCAAGACCGCTCAAAGCCGACAGAAGAGTTATTACGATCAAAAACATCGTGAGGTCAGCTTCGAACCCGGTGAGTTTGTGTACCTAAGAGTGTCGGTGTACTAAAGTAGGGGTACCTTAGTACCCCGAACTTGTGCACGGGCAGTAGTAGCGTCCCGCGGCAAGGCTTTCCAGGGGAGCGACAAGAGTCTCCACGGCCCTTTCGGGGCCGGACGAAGGCCAAGTGATCGAGCCAAGAAGACCGAGCCCCGGCAAGAGGAGCTTGCCGGGCCAAGAAGGCCAGGTCCGGCAAGAGGAGCTTGCCGGGCCAAGGCGACAAGGCCCCGGCAAGAGGAGCTTGCCGGGACGACCAAGCCGAAGCACCAAGGCCCCGGCGGGAGGAGCTCGCCGGGACGGCCAAACCAAGGCACCCCAAGAGAAGCCCGCCGCGGTGCGCCGCACGCCCCGGCAAGGCCTGACGAGCGGCAAGCTCTCAGGTGCGGCAAGACGACCACCGCGGCAAGCCACTTGCCGCGGCGAACCACCACCTCAGGCGTGCGCTCCAGCTCACCTGCCCCACGCGTCACTCTGGAGCTTCCCCAGAGACACGTGGCGGGGCGCCGCGCAGCCTAGGGCGTGCGCGTGGCACACGACGTTGGCGGAGTCGCCCCCGTGGCAAGCGGAGGCACCCCTAACGGTCCGCCTCGGCACTGTTCAGGCGATCCAGACGGGCATTTAATGCCTTTGTCCCCCGCCGTCAGAGTTAGGTGCGATAGCACTGTGCGGCCACTGTTCGCACAGTTCCTTGCCATTTTTACCCTCACCTGCGTCACTACCTGTGGGAAACCCCTTTGCATATAAAAGGAGGCCCATGCGCACGTAGGGAAAGGGAGAGGGGCGCCCTGGAGAGAGGGACACCGAAGGAGGACAGCTAGTAGACCCTCGTCTCCGTCCAGCTCCAACTTACTGTAGCTTCTTGCACTCCAAAGCAAGAACTCGAATCAACCAGACAAGCAGCAGTAGGGTTTTACGCATCCATGCCGCCCGAAGCTGGGTAAAATCGTTGTGTGTGTGTGTCGCCTCGATCTGCTCTTTGTGCAACCTCCGCCCCCCGCCGAACCGACAAGGGGCTCCGTCCCCATAGGTGCTCGCGGTGGCCGATATCCCCCGACATCTTTGGCGCGCCAGGTAGGGGGTGCGTCGAGGTTGTGTGAACCAGGTCCGGCGTCCGCGCGAGCCAGACTCTCATTGTTTGCGTCGGCATGGCGCCGAAGAAGAAAGCTCCGGAAGCGACCGGTCCGTCAGCGCCGAACCCACCGCCCATGGAGCAGACGGGTGGTGGAGAGGACGCCGGCGAAGGAACGGGCGCCGTCGAACCAGTTCTTTGTCCCGAGACGTCCGAGCTCGCCCCGCGCCCCTCTCACGAGGCGCGAAACCAGCAGCGTCATGGTACCCATGGTACCATACGCTCGCTGGACCCAGACCGTGCTGGTGGGTCCCAAGGCGCTCAAGACCAGCATGCGATCCAGCGTGCCGGAACGAGCGTCGCGCGGCTGCCTGGACCGGGTGCTGCTCCTTCTAACATGGTTAGGAGTTCGAGCACATCCCGCTCCTCGCGCCGTTCGCCGCCTCTGCCCGCCACCCCAGCGGAAGCTCTCGCGCGAGCTCAGCTGCTCCTAGACTACCCTCCGAGGCGGACAAGCTCGACGACTGGAGGGCAACCATCCAGAGCCTCATCGGTTTCGCCAACGGCGACACTCCGCGGCAGCACAGCGCGTTGCAGCCGCGGCCAGTCACCCAGGTGAGAACCGATGGCGCCAAGAATGGCGGGGGTGCGACCACCGTGCACTCCCCGCCCCAGAAGCCGCGGTCGCCGACTCGTCGGGCTCACCTCGACAACGACTCCACCGCGTCGTCGAACCCGCGAACTCGCCGCGACCAACGCCAAGTCCTTCACGAACGAAGGGAAGAAGACGCTCGAACCCGCATCGAGCGCAGAAGAGAGGCGCGGCGTCAATCAGACCAGCGCGTTGAGCCCTCTGGAAACATGCCCGCACCGGGGGAACCAGGCGAACTGCCGTATTCGGTAGGCTGCCCCGCGTTCACCCGCGAGCTGCGGCAAGTCCAGTGGCCCAGCACGAAGAACTTCAAGCCCGACGTGCCCGAGAAGTACGACGGCAAGTCGCATCCGTCTGAGTTCCTCAGCATCTACACCATTGCGGTGCAGGCTGCCGGGGGACGGGACGATAAGATCCTTGCCAACTACTTCCCGCTGGTACTCAAGCCCAACGTCAGATCCTGGCTCATGCACTTGCCGGATGGCTCCATCTCCTCCTGGCCAGATCTATGCCATCAGTTCGTTGGCGCCTTCGCGGGCGGCCACAAGCCCCATGGCCAGGCGAGCGACCTTCATCTGCTTGTTCAGAAGGAGGGGGAGCCTTTGCGCAAGTTCATCCAGAGGTTCAGCCGTGTGCACTACAACATCCCAGACGTCCACCCCGCCGCGGTGATCAGCGCGTTCCACCAGAACGTGCGTAACCGCAGGATGAGGGAGGAGATGGCGATGTGCAAAATCAAGGAGGTCAGCGAGCTTTACGCCCTGGCCGACAAGTGTGCACGCGCTGAGGAGGGGAGGAAGCTCCCCGGAGAAAGTGTTGGAGAAGGAGAATCAGACAGTGAAGGTACCACCCCGGCAAGGAGAGGCCGGCGGCGGAACGGCAAAAAGAAGAAAAACCCAGAGGTACTGGTTGTCGAGAAGTCCGGCAGCGAGGGCTCCGCCAAGAAAGCCCAGGCGGGAGGCCCCGGCAAGGAGGTTGTCGGGTGCGCCAACTGCCGGGCAGTGGCTGCTGCCGATAAGCGGGACGGTACAGACAAGAAGTACTGCAAGATCCACCGCACCAGGGGCCACGACCTCCAGAGTTGCAAGCAAGTCGAGCGACTCGTCGACCTGCAGAAGGCCGAGTATGCACGATGCGACAAGGAGAGAGCCCAGGCAGGCGGCGGGGGATCTGGCACGAAGCGTCCCAGCCCGGGGGAGCGCCGCGGAAAGGACAAGCAGCGGCAAGCAGACAGACCTCCCCGGGGACGCGACAAGAGCGAAGACGATGACGACGACGAAGACATGGAAGACCCCGAGACCAGCGAGCAGGAGTTCCAGAAAGCCACTGAGGTCTTGTGTGTGGACGGCGGTGCCTCCCTGCACGCTTCCCACCACCAGCTTAAACGGTGGGTGCGGGAGGTCAATGCAACGGAGCCACCCGTCGAGTCACGCAGACCCCTGAGATGGTCCAGCACGCCTATCATCTTCGACATTGAGGACCACCCTGATCGCACAACCGCGGTCGGGTGCTTGCCGATGTTGGTTTCCCCAACAATCCGCAACCTCAAGGTCACTAAGATGCTAGTTGACGGCGGGGCCGACTTGAATCTGATCTCCTCTGCTGTTCTCCGGAGACTCCAAGTTCCCGACAGCGAGCTCGAAGAAACCGTCACATTCCAAGGAATCAGCCCGGGAAGGAGCAAGCCGAAGGGAAAGATCACGCTGCCGGTAACATTTGGCAGTGAGCTGAATTTCAGGACTGAGAAGGTCACCTTTGACGTCGCCGACTTTCCGTTGCCTTACAACGGGATCCTCGGCCGACCAGCACTCGCCAAGTTCATGGCGGCCTCTCACTACGCGTATAACATGCTCAAGATGCCTGGCCCGATAAGCATCATTTCTGTCCCCGGCGACAAGAAGGATGCCCTTATCTGCGCCGACCAAATATACCGGGACGCAACAGCAGCAACGGCCCACGGCCCACTCGCCGCTGGAACTTCCGGGGGCAAGAAGACCAAGCCCGGCAAATGCTCTGGCGCCCACTCCGGCAAGCGCGCCTCTTCGGAGTGCTGCACTGCCGTCGAGGACGTTCCATCGAGCCCGGCCGGCAAGAAGACCAAGCCCGGCAAATGCTCTGGCGCCTACTCCGGCAAGCGCGCCTCTTCGGAGTGCTACGCTGCCGTCGAGGACGTGCCATCGAGCCCCGCCGGCAAGAAGACCAAGCCCGGCAAATGCTCTGGCGCCCACTCCGGCAAGCGCGCCTCTTCGGAGTGCTGCGCTGCCATCGAGGACGTGCCATCGAGCCCCGCCGGCAAGAAGGCCAAGCCCGGCGAATGCTCTGGTGCCCACTCCGGCAAGCGCGCCTCTTCGGAGCGCTGCGCTGCCGTTGAGGACGCACCATCGAGCCCCGCCGGTAAACACAAGGAGACGACGGCTGCTCCACCGGCGACCAAGAAGGTGCCCGCCAAGGAGGACGGCACTGGTGGTACCTTCACCATCAGTGCCACTCTCGACCCCAAATAGGAAGGCGTGCTCATTGCTTTCCTGCGGGCGAATGTCGATGTGTTTGCCTGGCAACCATCTGACATCCCCGGCGTTCCCAGGGAAGTGATTGAGCACCACCTTGCCGTCTGTCCTCATGCGCGGCCCGTCAAGCAAAAGGTCAGGAAACAAGCGGTGGAGCGCCAAGAGTTTATCGCGGAGGAGATCAGGAAGTTGGAAGCGGTAGGTCTCGTCAGAGGCGTGCTCCATCCGACGTGGTTGGCCAATCCTGTTGTCGTGCGCAAAGCAAACGGGAAGTGGAGGCTTTGCATCGATTTCACCAATGTCAACAGAGCTTGCCCTAAAGATCCATTTCCCTTGCCGCACATCGACCAGATTGTTGACTCCACGGCCGAATGCGACCTGCTTTCATTCCTTGACGCCTACTCCGAGTACCACCAGGTCTTCATGGCTGAAGAAGACGAAGAGAAGACTGCGTTCATCACTCCATGTGGCACGTACTGTTTTGTGCGGATGCCTTTTGGACTGAAGAACGCAGGCTCGACGTTTGCGAGGGTTGTCCACACTGCTTTCGAGCCACAGATCCACAGAAAGGTGGAGGCCTACATGGACGACATTGTGGTCAAGAGCAGAGACAAGGCAACCTTGGTTCAAGACTTGGAAGAGACCTTTGCGAACTTGCGCAAGATCAGCCTCAAGCTCAACCCCGAGAAGTGTGTGTTCGGAGTTCCCTCCGGCAAGCTTCTCGGGTTCTTCATGTCTCAGCGTGGGATCGAAGCCAACCCCGACAAGATCAAGGCCATCGAGCAGATTGAAGCACCAACGCGTGTCAAGGACGTGCGAAGACTTGCCGGCTGCGTGGCGGCTCTCAGCAGATTTATTTCCAGGTCTGCGGAACGCGCCCTGCCATTTTTCAAAATCTTGAAAAAGGCAGGTCCAGTAAAATGGACTCCGGAAGCGGAGGCTGCGCTGCAAGACTTGAAGAAATACCTGTCCTCCACTCCTATACTTGTCGCGCCTAGACCGCAAGAGAAGTTGCTGCTCTACCTAGCGGCGACCAATCAAGTGGCTAGTGCTGCGTTAGTTGCGGAGAGGGAAGCTGATGATGAGCCAGCAACCACGGCAAGCGCGTCCGACGGCAAGCAGGGGGCTTCCCCGACAAGCTCTGGCCCCGGCAAAGGCGGATCCGCGCAAGCGCAAGGGGAAGTGCAGAGGAAGAGGATGGTGCAGCGCCCAGTTTACTTCGTCAGTTCCCTCCTGCAGGGGGCTAGGTCGAGGTACTCTGGTGTGCAGAAATTGCTCTTCGGCCTCCTCATGGCCTCGAGGAAGCTGCGCCATTACTTCCAAGCACACGAGATCACAGTGGTCACTTGCTTTCCGCTTAAGAGGATACTGCAGAATCCCGAAGCAACAGGCAGGATTGTCGAGTGGGCACTAGAACTGTCAAGCTTTGGCCTCAAGTTCGAGAGCACATCGACCATCCAAAGCAGAGCATTGGCAGAATTCATAACAAAGTGGACGCCGACACCGGACGAAGAAATTCCAGAGACGAGCATCCCCGGCAAGGAAGCAACCAAAGAGTGGCTGATGTACTTTGATGGTGCCTTTTCGCTGGAAGGCGCCGGTGCCAGCGTGCTGCTCATCGCGCCCACCGGAGAGCACCTCAAGTACATCGTCCAGATGCACTTTCCCAAGGAGCAAGCAACCAACAATACGGCAGAGTATGAAGGTTTGCTCGCCGGTCTCAGGATCGCGGCGGAACTTGGGATCAAGAAGCTCATTGTCAGGGGTGACTCGCAGCTCGTCGTCCGCCAAGTGAACAAGGATTACCAGTGCCCGTTGATGGAAGCTTACGTTGATGAAGTGAGGAAGCTGGAAGAGCGCTTTGACGGCCTGCAAATGGAATACGTTCCAAGAGCAGAGAACGACATCGCCGACGGCCTGTCAAAATGCGCTACACTAAAGCTACCTGTGGAACCAGGGACTTTTGTGCTCAAGCTGACTCAGCCATCCGTGACACCATCGACTGGGCCAAGCAAGAAGAGGAAATCGGTCTCCGGTGACTATCTCCCGGCAGAGCTTCCCGAAGCCGCCGCCAAGAGAGTCCCCAAGATCGACGCCAAGAGTGCTGAGGAGCTGCCCGCTCCGGCAAGCCCCAGGGTTTGTCCCGACGAAGCAGGCGCTCCTGGCAAGTCATGCCCCGGCAAGCTTGCCGGGGAACGTCAAGCTCCGGCTGAGCCCCAAGTCCTCGCCGTAGAAGCTGATGTTCCCGCAGCTGCCGACATGCCTTTGGTCCTCGTCATCGAGCCACAGGCTTCGACGTGGGCACAGCAGATCGTCCGTTTCCTCCAGACAGGAGAACTTCCCGAAGAACAAGAAGAAGCGGAAAGAGTAGCCCGGCAGTCCAGTATGTACCAGTTCGTCGACAGCGCACTGTACAGAAGAGGACGCAATGGGGTGAAATTGAAGTGCATTCACCGGGAAGACGGACAGGAGCTGTTGGCGGAGATACACGGAGGCATATGTGGACACCACATTGGCGCCAGAGCACTTGCCGGCAAAGCGTTCCGGCAAGGTTTCTTCTGGCCCACAGCCCTCCAGGATGCAACTGCACAAGTAACCAAGTGTGAAGCGTGCCAGTTCCATTCCAAGAAGATACACCACCCAGCTCAAGCTCTCCAGACGATCCCTTTGTCCTGGCCCTTCTCGGTCTGGGGGCTCGACATCCTCGGCCCCTTCCCCCGAGCCGTCGGGGGCTTTGAGTACTTGTTTGTTGCCATCGACAAGTTCACAAAGTGGCCAGAAGTGGAGCCGGTGAGGAAGGGGACTGCCCAGTCCGCGATCAAATTCTTCAGGTCGATTGTTTGCCGCTTCGGGATCCCCAACAGGATCATCACCGACAACGGTACGCAGTTCACAAGCCACGCTTTCATGCAGTACACCCAAAACCTCGGCACCAAGGCCTGCTTCGCTTCTGTTGCTCATCCCCGGAGCAACGGTCAAGCGGAAAGGGCCAACGCTGAGGTACTGCGTGGGCTCAAGACCAGAAGTTTTGACAAGCTGCTCAAGCGCGGACGGAACTGGATCGAGGAGCTGCCGGCGGTTCTTTGGTCGGTCAGAACGACGCCAAATCGAGCCACCGGCCAGACACCATTTGCTCTAGTCTATGGAGTAGAAGTAGTTACCCCCACGGAACTCGTATACGGGTCACCTCGAGTGCTCTCTTATGATGAGCTTGAGCAAGAGCGATCGCGTGAAGATGACGCACTGCTCCTCGAGGAGGATCGTCTCCAGGCTGCTGTGCGATGCGCTCGCTACCAGCAAGCTCTGCGTCGCTATCATAGCCGCAAAGTTAAAGCCAGGAGCCTCGAGGAAGGCGACCTTGTTCTTCGGCGCGTTCAGTCGGCCAAGATACACAACAAGTTGACGCCGAAGTGGGAAGGCCCTTACCGGGTGAAACGAGTCACGAGGCCCGGCGCCGTCCGCCTCGAGACCGAAGATGGTACTCCGGTGAGCAATTCCTGGAACATTGAGCATCTTCGCAAGTTTTACCCGTAAGGCGCGGTTATCGGACCCCGTCCGGCAACCAACTCTTTGTACAAAAGTCTTGCCGCAGTTGCATGTAATCCTTTGTACAAAGCCAGGCGCAGACCCTGGCCGCAATGAAGCGCTGGCGCCCCCAAGTTTTAGCATGCATGCTGAGTCGAGTCTCGTCCTTGGTTAGGGTTGATAGTGCCTAACAGTCGCTAACCCCTAACTTAGAGGTCGAGTCCGCGTCTTTTTCCCGTCCTTTCCCTTTGGCTCGCAGGAGTTGCCTACCTTTGCCGAGCTGCTCAAGGACGAAGAAGGGGAGAAGGGCGAGCCAATGCCCGCGACCCGGCAAGCTGGAGTTGCCGGGGGCGGCAACCTCAGATAAGTCTTTACATCCCTTATCATGCATTCTCTCGTGAGCTGCGGGATGCGAAAACCTTGCTTCCTCCTAAAAGCTGCCGTGCTCTCTTAAGCGACAAACCCCGGAGCGTGTTCCCGGGGCCCGCTTCTGATAGTAGCCGCGGCGGCAAGAAGAGGAAGCAAGGGGCCAAAACCCGCCTTCTCCCTGCCTCCGCCAAGAGCGTGAGGAGGGCCAATGGGCGCGGGGAGACGGCAGGGTCCATTGCCGGGCGGGGAAGTGTCTATCTTAATGATGCAAAGGGTTCGCTCCTTGCCGCGGGATGTACCCGCGAGGCAAATGATCCGGCAAACACTCCCTTTTCATTAAAAACATTCCACTCAGGTACAGCTCAGAGAGAATGAAAAACATGAAAAATGGGATTACAAGATTTAAACACAACTAAGGCCCGAGGGCTTACAAGATAAAAAGAGATAAGGTGCCCGTAATCCCTTTCTCGTCTCTCTCCTCAGGAGGTAGGGCAAGGAGGCGAGAAGGGCAAAAGGGGCGCCTAGACGAGCTACGGGTGGCAGAAGATGCCAAGAGAACACCCGGGGCTCCGCCCCGGGGCTCCGGAGGCCGGAAGGATACGGCGACTCCGGAAGCGGAGCTCGAGAAGGAGGCGGCGGGACGTCAACACGCTGTCGAGGGCATCTAGCCCTCGTACTCCGAGTTGACGGCCTTGCCGCCAGCCTCTTCCGCAGCCTCGCCACTCCGGCCGCCCGAGAAGACGAAGCCCCGACAAGAGGAGCTTGCCGGGCCGGAGAGAAGACCCCGGTGGTCGTCGCCGCGAGCAGGGGTGGTGCCGGCGTCTGGGGCGAAGTTGGAAGATGAGGCAGCGGCCTTGCCGCCTACCCTCTTCCTCTTCCGCAGCCTCCCTACGCCAGCCGCCCAAGGAGACGACCCCGGGGAGTTCACGGCGCCAGCGACGCGGACGATGGGGGCCGCCGGTGCCACGCGGAGCTGCGACCGGCACCTAGTCGGACCCGTCATCCCGGCGGCCGCTCCCCTCGTCGTCGCTGTCGCTCCCCTCCTCGTCACTCTCGCTCGAGGAGGAGCCTTCGCTGTCGGAGGAGCTATCCACGCAGCACCGGGCCCGGGTGCCGAGGTCCCCGAAGGCCTTGACGGAGAGGAGATCACCCTCCATCAGCTTAAAATGGAGGGTGAACCCCTCCATCAAGCTGTGGATCCGGGCGAACGTCTTCCACCCTCGGCCGAGACACACCACGCCGGGGGCTCGGGATTCAACGTGGACTCGCGTACCACTGATCCCGCAGCCCCTCATGCGCAGTCTCAGCGTCTCATGTTGTTCCGCCTTCAAGACGTCCGCGAAGGGAGCCGGGAGGCGGAGGCGACGGCGAGGCGCCCGGCGCAGCCTGATGATGAACTCGCAGGGGTCGTCCCCGAGATGAACCGCCGGGGGAAACGGAGCCGCCGGCGGAGGCGAGGCCGGCGCGCCGCCCCGCCCGCCTCGAGCGCCTCGGCCCCGTCCACGGCCTCGTCCACGACCTCGCCCCCTCCCCCTTCCCCTTACGGTTGGCTCCGCCGCCGCGGATCCGAGGGGAGGAGGGGCGCGCTGCCTGGCGGCAACCCTTGCCGCCACCGAAGAAGGACCAGGGTTCCCTTCCTCCATGACAGTTGGGGAGAGGGGACCAGGGCTCTAAGAGAAGAAAGAAGGAAGGAGTGCGGACCCTCGTCATCCCCTTCCGCTCCTTATAAAGGGGCGGAGTGGGGGCTTGGCCGCCCCGCCCAACCAATCAAAGCAGAGGAAGGGCAGGCGACGGGGCCGACCCTCTACTTCGACCCGCGTCGGCCCGGCTTCCTGCCTCCTCCACCGCAACCCCAAGCGCATGGTGGACGCGTGGCGGGCAAGCAGGGCCGAGGCGACCTCTTCCCCCCCCCCCACTCGAAAGTGGGGGCGGACGTTTCGCCTTTACAAATAAAGGAATCGTGCCCGACGTGACGCATGCCTGCGGGCCTCAAGCCCCGCGCACGCCCCCCATGTCACGCACGTCTCGCACGCATCGCCCCCCACGACGCCGCGATAAGCGCGCGCCACTTGGGGAGGGCGCGACGGACGCGGAGTTAAGGAGCAGTGCAACCCAGGCCACGCGTGCCCGTGCACTGTTAGGGCCTGGCCCAACAACGCTCGGCACCGTGTATGGCCCAGACCCGGGGGCTCCTGTCGGTGTACTAAAGTAGGGGTACCTTAGTACCCCGAACTTGTGCACGGGCAGTAGTAGCGTCCCGCGGCAAGGCTTGCCAGGGGAGCGACAAGAGTCTCCACGGCCCTTTCGGGGCCGGACGAAGGCCAAGTGATCAAGCCAAGAAGACCGAGCCCCGGCAAGAGGAGCTTGACGGGCCAAGAAGGCGAGGTCCGGCAAGAGGAGCTTGCCGGGCCAAGGCGACAAGGCCCCGGCAAGAGGAGCTTGCCGGGACGACCAAGCCGAAGCACCAAGGCCCCAGCGGGAGGAGCTCGCCAGGACGGCCAAACCAAGGCACCCCAAGAGAAGCCCGCCGCGGCGCGCCGCGCGCCCCGGCAAGGCCTGACGAGCGGAAAACTCTCAGGTGCGGCAAGACGACCACCGCGGCAAGCCACTTGCCGCGGCGAACCACCACCTCAGGCGTGCGCTCCAGCTCACCTGCCCCACGCGTCACTCTGGAGCTTCCCCAGAGACACGTGGCGGGGCGCCGCGCAGCCTGGGGCACGCGCGTGGCACGCGACGTTGGCGGAGTCGCCCCCGTGGCAAGCGGAGGCACCCCTAACGGTCCGCCTCGGCACTGTTCAGGCGATCCAGACGGGCATTTAATGCCTTTGTCCCCCGCCGTCAGAGTTAGGTGCGATAGCACTGTGCGGCCACTGTTCGCACAGTTCCTTGCCATTTTTACCCTCACCTGCGTCGCTACCTGTGGGAAACCCCTTTGCATATAAAAGGAGGCCCATGCGCACGTAGGGAAAGGGAGAGGGGCGCCCTGGAGAGAGGGACACCGAAGGAGGACAGCTAGTAGACCCTCGTCTCCGTCCAGCTCCAACTTACTGTAGCTTCTTGCGCTCCAAAGCAAGAACTCGAATCAACCAGACAAGCAGCAGTAGGGTTTTACGCATCCATGCGGCCCGAAGCTGGGTAAAATCGTTGTGTGTGTGTGTCGCCTCGATCTGCTCTTTGTGCAACCTCTGCCCCCCGCCGAATCGACAAGGGGCTCCGTCCCCATAGGTGCTCGCGGTGGCCGATATCCCCCGACAAAGAGTATCCCCTATGAGGGGACTACAACGATTCAAGATAAAAGGAAAGCTAGCGCCAAGATTCATCGGACCATTCGGTATAGTGGCCCGAATAGGCACGGTAGCATACCAGCTAGACTTACCTGAGGAACTGTCAGATATCCACAACGTGTTCCACGTTTCGCAGTTAAGAAACTGTGTGAGCAACCCAGAGAAACAAGTATCCCATAAGAGCATTGACGTGCAACAAGACCTCACTTATCGGGAACGTTCTGTAAAAATATTAGAGGAGTCTAAAAGGAGAACCCGGCAAAAGACCATTAAATTTTTTAGAGTTCAGTGGAGCAACCACACCGAAAGTGAAGCAACTTGGGAAAGAGAGGATTTCCTCCGGACAGAGCATCCACACTTATTTAAGGATCAGCTGAAAACTCGGTGACGAGATTTTTTCCTAAGGGGGTAGGTGTTGTGACACTCCAAAATTTTATTTGGTTTTTAGCAAAAATCTTGCTGGTTTTTCTTTTGTGAAATAAGGCATTTTTAAAATTTTCAGAAAAACCATCCTCTTAAAAATCTTTTTCTTTGGCTAGGATTGTTATTTCTGTTTTCTTATTCAAACTTTGGGTTTGACCTTTTAAAACTTCTCCTCTGTTGGTTCTCTTCTAAAATTATTTTTGGTAGTTTAATCTTTTTCTTTTTAAAAGAAAAACTCTATGAAAAATTGGGGTTTTCATTCTTTTGATACCCACCCTTGACCTTGTATTTTTGCCCAGGTGGTAAAACCACTCCAAAACCTCCCCTCCTCCTTGCCAACAACCTAAGTTCTCTGCCCCAACTAATCCAATCAAGTTTTGGATTTTATTTTAATTATCTCTTCTCTCAAATCTTTTCTGATCTTTATTTTTGAGCCTGAGCCATTTACAAAGCAAGTACCCTATAGCATTTGTATTTGGACATCAAACCAACTCTACTGGCTAGTCCTTTGTACCCACAACCCAGAACCATCTTGATCCACTCATCTTCTTTTCAAATATTTCAACTTACACTCCCTGCAAGTTTGGACCAGCTTTGCCAAATTTGGTGAAATTCATATCTACACTTCTCCAAAAATTCCACCAAAAATCAGACAGCCTACTAGAGCAACGAGAAGCCACTCCACCAAAAATCAGCTCAAGGAAAAATACCTACAAGCCAAAAACATTCTGTCGAACACCTGAACTGCACTGTTTCCTTGCACTTTCAGAAATTCAGAGTTCAGTGTCGTTTTCGTTCGTCAGGTTCAGTCACGCGTCGACAGTACGCCGTGGCGCGACGCGCGCAGCCTCTCCTCGCTGTCTGAAGCGCCGCACGCGCACTTGGCCAGTTCCCGGCGTCG
This sequence comes from Aegilops umbellulata, assembly GCA_032464435.1. Taxonomy (NCBI): domain Eukaryota; kingdom Viridiplantae; phylum Streptophyta; class Magnoliopsida; order Poales; family Poaceae; genus Aegilops; species Aegilops umbellulata. Next base: position 350,758,797 of record CP136056.1, read on the forward strand.
GGGACTCCCTGGCCCGCCCGCGCCGGCGTCTGCTGCGGCGGCAGCGCCACCCGTGGCGGCCAACAGTGGCAGCCCCAGCTTTGCAACGCCGTTCCGCGCCGTCCATTGCTTCCCAGCACTACACATGGCTCATGCATGCCAGCGCAGCCCCGCTGCACCGTCACCGTAGCCGACAAGCACAGAGCGTGCTCTCTGCCGCCGACGGACCCGCGCCGTCCTGTTCCGTCGAACTCCGCCTAAGCAAGCAAAACCCGGCGCTGTTGACACCTAAACGGACGCAGTGGACCTCCACGACGGCGCTCAGCTCCTAAACCCTCCCGACCAAGCACTGCACCGCCGTAATCCCTCGCCGGAAAACTCCGTTCACGGCCACCGCCTCGGATCGCCTATAAAAGGAGACCCCGAGCTCTCCCTCGAGCTCACACCACCTCTGCACTTCACCCACGCCCCACCAGGCCACTAGGAGGACCTCGAGGAGGTCACCTCCCCCAACTCCGGCCACTCCGTTCCGCCTCGGCCTCCAGCTTGATTCACTACGGTGAGGTCATCTCCGGCGCCCAAACTCCGTCAATCACCTCCTCTAGCTACAAGATACCTGACCCCCACCTCAATTTGCACCTTGCAGCCCTCTCCGGCGAGCTCCACCCTTGCCCGAACCGCCATCCGCCGGAGCAGGGACCACCGTCGACAGAGTGCACGCCGGCGATCGACGCGGAATAACACCCTGAGCACGGAGGTACCCTCCGATCCCTCTGCCTCGCCGTGGATCGCCGCCGGCGATCGCCGCAGCTCTCTGGCGCCAAAAACGCCGCCCCGTTTTCAAACCCGACGGGTGGGACCGCCCCGTCAGGTTTCTTTTATTTTTCGAATCATTTTCTGAAAGCGCCTTCGGGCAAAATACGTCTTCTCCTCTGAGCCGGCGTATTCGAGACTGAAGCGTTTTCTGTTTTTATAAAAAGAACCCTGGGAAGTTTCTGTTTCATTACAGATGGGTCCCTGGGCAAAAACCTTTATAACTTTTTAACAGAAGCATATTTTTGATTGATTCTTTTTCTGTTCTCTTTGAAATTTTATCTAGTTTTTTATCAGATTCATTTGAAAAATATTTGGAATAATTTTTGTGCACCTCTCGGTATTCACGATAGCGCGTATATTCTCTTTATACCGTAGATACAGAAGGAGGTGACGGGACCGCGAACTTCACCGAGTTAGACTCCGACTACTCTGAACCAGGCAAGCATGTTTGAACTTTTGATATGATGAGTGTCTTGGCATGTTTTGCATTTAGTTAGTTTTATGGCATGTTGATGAGCATACCGATGAGCGTTATTTTTCATGCATTATTGAGGCAAGTGAGTTTGCTAATCAATACGTTGTTGAATGTGAGTATGCAAGGCCATGTGTTGGCAAGAAGATGGGTAAGATGGCACTGTTGTAGCATGCCAGTCTTATGCCATACAAGTTAACTTCAGAACCAACCCGTATCGGTTTGGTTCCTATCCACATCCCTCCCTGTACTACCACATGTTTCTCGCAAGGGATATGGTTTAGTAAGTTGCAAACCGCTTTCCTGGTACACACCAAAAAGGAGAGGCCGGGATGATGGTTCCATGGCCCTAGATTAAAGCCAGTCATCCGGTCAGGGGGCATGGGTGTTTCCGGTTGGGACCGAGAGGGGGGCACCCCTTAGAGCGCGCGTATATAAATTTGATCCCATGCTATTCGATATTGTGATCTCCCCGTCTCAAAAGTTTTTCTTGGACGATGTCTAGGGTGATTCCTGGCATCGAGAGGTTGGATGGGTGTGTACTGGTTAGCTGTGTTTTCTTCCGAAATACCGTAAACGGAACTAGTCCTTGTGACTACGGAAATCCGTTAACTGTGGGAAATTTTTGTACAAGCTCTCTAGAGTCATAAATCTTCAAATCATCTTATCCATATCCAAGTTTCGTGCTAACTGACAAGTGCCAGTTTTGGTGGCAGATTATCCGGTGGGACACATGAGCACTAAGACCGGTTAAATGTTTATTCTTGTGGATGGACTAACCCATTTATTTTCAAGAGTTGAATATTTATTATGAGTATTATTTCCTTGTCAGTGAAAGCCCTTTATGTGGTGTCACTCAGACGCCCGACTGTGGCATTTCTTTTTAAGCCCTTTATGTGGTGTCGCTCAGACGCCCGACTGTGGCATTTCTTTTTAAGCCCTTTATGTGGTGTCGCTCAGACGCCCAACTGTGGCATTTCTTTTTAAGCCCTTTATGTGGTGTCGCTCAGACACCCGACTATGGCATTTCTTTTTAAGCCCTTTATGTGGTGTCGCTCAGACGCCCGACTGTGGCATTTCTTTTTAAGCCCTTTATGTGGTGTCGCTAAGACGCCCGACTGTGGCATGATTTTCATTTATTTAATTGTTCACCTTTCGAGGCGTCGCTTCAGACACCCGATCGGTTCTTCCTTTACTTTACTGTTGGGATTTCAGGAGGACTACCGCCGATTCCCTTTTTACTTATCCTGCCTGCTAATATTTAAATTTTGCATTGGTGATTTATTCATGACGCGCTCATGCATGCATTCGTTATATCTTACATCCGAACTGTCTTGCGAGTACTTTCAAAGTACTCACTGGCTTGTTGATTTGGCCAGATGCTGACGAAGGTGATCTCATGGATGAAGAGTTCGATAGCGAGTCCGACGCCTAGAGGAATCCCAGTCAGTCTTGTGCGACCCTAGACTTGGTCACTGTACTATACCCGCTTCCGCAACCCGAATAAATTCATCGAGCCTCACCTCGACGCTCGATGGGATGTTAGTTTCAGAGCCACGTTATCCACTCCCCACTGTGTTATTCCACCATCGCTTTATCCTCGAGTCAGTAGTATGCCACCACACCATTATATCATATCCTCCTTTATGTATAATTATTGGCACGTTTGTAATAAATTGTTGAGCATCCTCAGCTCAACCCTGTAATATATTTTATGCTACTGGCTTATTGTATCAAGTGTTTGTCCACCAGTGAGGAGGTTTTATCTCAAACTGGATTCTAAAGATTGGTTTCTCAATAAATATTTTTATTGAAAAGCCGGTCGTGACAGTATTGGGGGATTTGGAACTGGAGAAGAGAAAGGAGGAGAACAAGAGAAGTTGGAGAATGAAGAGGATTATAATAAAAAGCTAGCACGAAGTGGAGAGCGACAGTTTCATGTTCTAAGAAATTGTGACGTACATATTCCTGAGAAGGCTGTAAAGGTAAATCAAGTTACTTGTTTTGTTCCTTCCATTATAATATATATTGTACCCTCTGATGTGTATTCTTCTTTCCAGAATGGAATATCTCCATTTCATCTGACATGGTGTGACTACATCCGTACTTGCTACTTTCGAAAGTATCTCTCCTTTGTGCAAAGGCGCATGGAATCTTATCTAAAGCCGACAAGGTGAACTCACGGGTTTGTGCGTGGCGGCACGCCGCACTTCACTGATAGGTTTGTGTGCTAGTCTTTTATTTTGTGTAAATTTTCACGTGTCTATTCTTCTTTTTTTCGTACCTTTTTATGGCTCACAATGAACTCTTCAATTATGTAATTTGTCTAGACTGTTACTCACAACACACCGTACCTGAATATAATATATTGATATAGAAATGTAATGCAAAAAGGCATCCAAGTCATTATTTTGATTAGACTATTGACCAATTGTACCTTGCACTGCAGCTAGCTTGAACACATGTGTCGTAGAAAATTTGTATTCGATGACCGATCACCGCACAAGGGATGTTTATCCCGAGCCATCAAGATAGTTTGAACACAGGTTATCCATTTTTATGACACAAGACTTGTCCAAAACCTGAAAGTACAGAAACATTCATGTCACCCTCCTAGCCTAGAAGACAGTGACATTGACCAAATCGAATTGTTCCTATGAAAAAAGAGAGGTGGTTTCATTTTGATGTGATTGCAGCAGAGCCGATTGATATTGTTATCGATGTAGTGCTGTTAAATCATCAGTTACTAATGTACTGTTAGAAAATGACCCTTTGTTGGCAGATAGTACAGTAGGGAAGGTACAGAAAGCAACACCTTCAAATGAGTTCATGCTCATGGACTGATGGTAGTTTTTTTGGAGGGCTATCTTGCATTTTCTTGTGAATCCATGTTCTACAGCTTTGTTGGCATCCATTTTCTTTCTTGGGGGAGACCGTGAACACAAACTCATAAGCTTTGTTGGCTATATTTCCGTCCAGCAATATATTCTTCATTCATACTTATGGTAGGCTAGTCCACGATGAGATTGTCTTTTGCTGATTTAAGTGGTGTGGCATGTCAGTTGATCGATTGTTACTTGTTATAGCTAGCTCAAAATGTTGTTGAATTCTTATATGCACATCACAGTACTGTAAATTTTCTTGGAAATATGCATTGGGTTGTGTAGTCATCTATGCACATGTGGGCTAATGATGGATCTTGTGCTGATTAGATATATATGCATCTTGGGTGTTGATCTTAAGCTTGCCACTCCTGGGAAACTGACATTAGTATATATTATTCTGAACATTATACAATTCGAATAGTGTTTATAGAATTGAAAAGCTTCGAGGAATATTTTCAAGCTGGTTTCAGTTTAACATTCTTTTCTTGCCAAAAGATGGCTTTCATGCCGTGGTCATCTAGGAATCAAAGAGAACAATATTTTATTTATGTCAAATTTGAACTAAAACCATGACACTTTTTATGGAACAGAGGGAATCAGTGTGTGCATATTATGTTTGCATATATTTCATTGAGAACCATGCATATGTGCTTATATATAGTTTAAAATGTGATACTGTATAGTAACTACATTGTTCTTTTTTGATTTGCAGGTTTCCTAAAGCTAACCAATGAAAATGTTCAAAGAACTTGATGGCGGAAGTTCCAGTAGAGTGATTATTCCAATGGCAATACATTTTCGCATGGATCAGTCCCATATGTACATCTTTATAATGGAACTAAATACTTATTATTGCTAGATTTTCTTGGTTATATTTTCAATATTAAACCATGATTAGCAAACCAAAATTATCCTTGGTTATATATGTGATTTGTGTTATTTATGGTCAGCGTGTGATGTGGATTGGAGTTATTTTTCCTTGATTATGCGTGTATATCCAGGTTTTTCTTGAAATTACTGAATACTACATTTCCTATTTCCGACTATGTTTCCTTTTTGTGGTTTTGTGAGTTTTTTTGTAGGTTTAATAGGGCCAATGAACCAAAACTGGTGAAATCAAGGGGCAATACTTGAATGTGACTACGGGTACATGTTTAGAAATGATTAAGAGATATGCGATGTTAGTTATTGGGAGATCATTTGGGGTGTTATCTGTGTGTGCATATTTGCCAATGACTTGACATCACAACTGTCATTCTTCATATCTTTCTACAAAACTAGTAGTTGGGGCGCGCCTCCTTAGCGGGAGGGAGGTGGGCGATGCAAGCTAGTGGGCGCCCCTTGCACATACTTTTGTGTACTGATTAGCGTGTTTGATGTAGGCAACTGACATTTCAAACAGAGAATAGCAGTAAAAATAAATGGATGTAGACGAGTGGCATTATGGATATGAAACGTGGATGTAAACCATCAGAGTGAAAACAGCAGAGTTTACATAGTCAACGGCATGGGTGTTGGATACTCAAAAGCACTGAGTAGCAGCGAAGATTCATCACATCATAGAGCATAATTAGGAGCAAGCTTTTAAATCTAGGCTGATACGTACAAATATATAGGTTGATATATCACTTTGGGAGCTTTACCGATATAAACATAACATATCATTTTGTAAATATCATTTTCAAACATATCATCCGATATGGACCGAAATATCGACTGATATGGCCAATATCCAGCCTGAGACATACACCAATATAGAACGATACGTAGATGAGGGGGACACTATGCATTTACAACATCATTATATATTATCAAAGTCATCCACAATGTTCCGTACAAATGCATATATATCGTATTGTTTTTAATCATAGAGTAAAGATTTTGTGAATCTTTCCTTAATAGTTTCTTAATCATAAAGTTAATAAACTAGGAATCTAAAAGTGTTATGTTAAAGCATTGACATCATACATTTAGTTTTACTAAAAATAAATGTGTGAAACAAGAATAATGAAAAACACTAGACATGTTTTCTCCGATATATCTACATATCGCTCGATATATCACCTGATATTCGACGCCCGATATGTAAAAGCAAAACCAACACGAACCTGATATCGTTATTTTAAAGCTTGATTAGGAGTACTTAAGAGTGCTAGATTATATTCATAGAAGACTTGCGTTGTCTTTGATGGACCATCTAGAGGTTTCGATGGCCCATCAACAGGCTTCGATGGTCCATTTAGAGGTGGTGCACGGTGAGACGGCACTTTGCAGTGACTTTGAAACGAAAAGCGCAGATGTCTCCTTCACGAATGTTGGCACGGTGACGAAACTCGAACCAGTTGGTAGTGATAGTGGCCCTCTTGCCAGTTCCTACCATAATACGACATTCGGTGAGCAGACGCCAACCTGCGAGCTTGACCATGAGTGTATCATCATCTGGATCAATGTACTCCAGCAGGTTCTGTTTCATATAGTGGACCTGAAAATTCTGTTAGGAGAAAGCAAGCAATTCAGATGAATGTAGAGTGTTGTGTGACACAGAAGGTAATAGTTTGTTTTTTAGGTTACCATGCGCTGGTCTGGCTTGGCAAATGTTTTATTGATAGTGTATACGTAGTAGTCGATGTGTGGCCTTTTGTGTCAGAACATGGCAAAGAGAGCATCTACATGATGTTCATAGAGCTTAACCTCATTATCCCAGTAACAGTGATCTTCAAGCTCTCCAAAGTATCGAATTCTGCCAGGTGATCATGCATTCAGTTCGATCTAGGTGAGAAGCAAGTTAAGCAGCATATGCAACAGCCGCAAATATCATTGTTTTTTTAGAAATAGATATTTCAGTTATAGAACATCATAGGTAAGTTGTAAACATAGTGAAAATTCTGTATGGGTTGTACTACTATATGATCATATTATCTGAGTTGTTGGTCATTTGAGTGTATGCAGGTATAAGATGGAGTATTGATATGTTCTTGAGACTTGTTGTATAGTGCGCCTAACAGCCATGCAGACCGCATTTATTGATGGCTGCAACCATGGTCTTCTACGGTCTCATCTTTTGCCCTTTTTCATGGTCCGGTTGGGCTCGGACCTGTTTCGATTTCGACTCGTGCAGGCTAAGACAGAACAGAGGAATTTAGTGCACATCCAAATCATACATTCCTGCAATTAGCTAATCACATACAGTAATAACAAATGTCTCTCAAGATTTTTCAGTCAACCCCTACAATGTTTTCGGCAACCACAGAGGAAAACTTTATATGATTCATGCCATGTTGATTATTTCTACTCTTGGATAGCATCCACACAAACATTTTGGATCCATCAGTACCAGGGATAGCCTAGGACATGAAACTACCTTACTGAACACCAAATCAAACATTACTTACTCTTAATCCAACCAGTAGTCCTCAGATCTTCTTTTACAATGGACTCCCCTTAACAAACGTATATCTAATTATTTTTCCCTGAAATACATGCATATATGATTGAGTATGGTATCACGATGTGTGTCCAACGATGACAATGCTACATGCAAATATGGTTGCAAGTTATATAAGCTACAACACTTGATTGAAATCATCTGAAAATAATATCACATTGGTTAATGCTAAAATCAACCAGACTGTAGCACCGGGTTTGCTTTAGAGGTGAACACCACTTGCTTATTAATAAACAATAGAAACGAAAAAAAACTATGAACAAAGATATCGATTACATCTAACAATGCTAAAATTTCCGACGAATTTACGCCGAGGCATAAAGATTGCTATTACAACTTTACGAGTAGTCCACATGTACTCGATAAGGCTACATGCTCTAAACATGGGCGGCATGAGTCATTTCTTTCTTCTTCTTTTGAATATCTCCAATATGTTGAGACCTCTGGCATGGATTTTGAAGGGCCCTGCAACTACATATAGTTCAATGTCGAATGAGATCAAATATCTCCTTATGTTTTAGAACACTATATACAGAATAAAAATGAACATGCTCTAGATATTGTTTTATTTTGTTTGCTGGGAAGCAGAGCATCCTTGCTAAATGAAAACATACTTGCTAAATTAGTGACACTGTATTAAATTATAACATGAAAAATAAGTGGACAATAAAAGGCAACAGAAAACAAGAAAGGATTCACTCTCTTGCTAATTTCACTCTCCTGCAATAAAATCACATCAACCCATATGCGAAGATCTATTTATTCAATGAATGAACATGCTAGATGTAAGCTGCTACCTAGGAAAATAAACACTTCTCTGCCCTCAAACATGCAGATTAATACCTACCTTGCCTAGTTTTGAAGTGTCACCTTGCCTAATTTAAGAGCAGAATTATCCTCAATACATAATCATCAAGAGGATCTGGAATGAACGCTTTGTCGGGACAGGATTTTTCCGGGATATTAATTTCCCAAAAACGGCCCTTGTGCTCACCAGCCCCAGGATTAATGTTAGCTGATGAGGCACCAACTTTATACAGAAACTCGAAGCAAAATACAAGATATGTAGTATAAGACCATTCTGGCCTATGAGTACAACAAATGGTTTCTAGTGGTTGATGGCGGTAGCGGTTTGCATATCATCAGCGTCTATGGGACTCCATTTCCCACAGGAACAGCTGACCAGGATAACTCCTATCTTTGCGAGGCTACTATCTCCATTGCGTAGGTTCTGGGGCTGTCATCGCAACGCTCCTCTCCACGCAAGAAATCTGGCCAAGACAATAGCTAGGGACAAGCTAGTGAGTAATTTGAATGTACTCGCAAACATCATGAACTCTGGTATAATATGACAAAAGATAATCATGCTCTGAAATATGCCATGATCACTACGTCAGTCATAAATGAAAATCATGATGCATGCAAGCAGGTTAATCATGTCAAATATGACTATGCAATCGGAGAGTAGAAATAGAATGCGCCGATCGGGTGTCTGAAGCGACGCCTCGAAAGGAAAATAATATAAAGCATGCCTTAGTTGGTCGTCTGAGCGACACCTCATAAAGGGCTTGTATATAAAAGATGTAACAAGAATGCCATAGTCGGGCGTCTGGACGACACCACATAAAGGGCTTATAAGTAATTGAGATAACAAGCATGTGACAGTCGGGCGTCTGAGCGAAACCACATAAAGGGCTTATAAGTAATTTAAGTAACAAACATGCCACAGTCGGGCGTCTAAGCGACACCACATAAAGGGCTTATAAGTAATTTAAGTAACAACATGCCACACTCGGGCGTCTGAGCGACACCACAAAAAGGGCTTGTATAAGAATAATCACATTGAATATCCGGTAGGTAGAACCGTCCCAGGGATACTCAATAGTTCAAATAATACAAATGGTTAGTCCACAATAATAATAATCATAATCATCATATGTCATAGGTCATAATCAATGTTCTGGTTTAGTAGTTTCTCCTCCGAAGACCGACACTAAGACCGACACTTGACCCATCCCATACTATAGTCCTTAACCATGGACACGGCTATTCGAATAGGTATAATTTTTGTAGAGGGTGTACTCTTTACCCACGAGTAACGGGTTCCTTTAGTCCATCGGGACTAATTCCGTTTACGGTCTTTTAATTGAAAACACACCTGACCACACACACCAGCGTAACTTACCGGTGTCAGGAATCACCCACGACACCTGTTAAGCAAAACTCTAAGTGGGGAGGCTACAACCTCGATTAGCATGGGATCACAAAATTTATACCGCGCACAAACTAGGGGGAGCTACCCCTTCGGCTACAACCGAAAACACCCATGCCCCCGGACCAGGTGGCATGCCTACCGGAGGCCTCCGGTATCTTCAACCATGGCCTCTCTGTACGGTGTGTGCTAGGAAAGGGGTTGACAACTTACTGAACCATACCCTACCTGTGGCAGGGACAAGTGGTAGTACGAAACAAGAATGGGGGTTACCGGAACAAGACTCGATCTATGGTCCACTCGGTAGGTTTAAGTATTTTCCTGCATGGTTAGCATAACAAATATGTTTCAACCAACAGACAAAGTCACCACTCGTCATGCCTCACTTTGCCATACCGGACACAACCCTCTCAACGAAGACCGGAGACAAGCTCGTGTCTACCCAAGACAGAGGCTCTCTCGACTTCCTCCCGGTAGGCATGAAAGGTATACGAGGGTGTCTACTATCACAACATATCGAATGCCAACAGCACGGAATCATCAACATGCGCTTATGAGTATGATCATATCATCACATGAAGTAACGGAAACTTCGTGTCGAGGTGGTGTTGTGATCGTATCAAACGACACACAACAATATTATGCCAGGGTTCAGAATGCTTGCCTTCAAGTTGTGGAGAGGCAGGGTGCACTCAAAACTTTTGATAGTTTTCTTCTTCCTCTCCATAATCCTATTTTAAATAAATTTGAATTAACACATACTTTCAAAACAGTACAAAAAAGTTGTTTGGAAGATTTCCAAATAAATATGAAAATAAACTAGGCAATATTTGGGAAACAACAGAAAAAGAATCAAGTCATTTGGACTTATATTTAAAAAGTTATAGCCAGTCAAAGTTTAGTCAATATTCTGTTTAAATAAAACATAAAAAGAAAATGTTTTGATTCAGAATACGCTTTCGGGGAAGGGGAGACGTACTCTGGGATTTTACGCTTCCACTTAAACCACGTGGCGGTGGGGCTGGTCACTGACAGTGGGTCCCTTGGGCCCACTGGTCAGGTTTGACCAGTCGCCCGCGCCCTTCTTCCTCCTCTGTCCGAGCGGGGCGGGGCTCTGGCGATCGCCGCCGACGAACGGCGGCTCCCCACGGGGATCCAAGGGCAGGGATGGATCCGCCAGACAGGGGCGGTCCTCCCGGTGGTTCTTGGGTCGGCGGGGGTGGAGGGAGTCGCTGGCGGCGAGCTCTGCGGCGGAGGAGGCTTCGGGTGGATTTGGGGTTCTGGTCTGTGGTGGTTCCCGATCGTATTTGAGAGGCTGGGCAGCTCCGCAAGGTTGAGGGGAGGAGGATGGTGGTGCTGAAAAGGTAGGAGAGGGCCTGCTCGTGACGAATAGGACCGGCGCAAGGCGTCGGCCAAACCTCCCGGAGATGGGGAAGGGAGGAGTCTCTGATGAACTGGGGAGGAGGGGAGGCTTCCTGCTGCTCGAACGAGGCTGCTGATGAGCCTCGGCATGACCGGGAGGGCTATATATAGCCCGGCGAGGTCGGTTCCCGTGGCCGTGGACAAGAACGACGGCGAACCGCCGTTCTGTAGCGGTCAGGGCGACGTGGAGGCGGTTGGGGCTGGCCGCGCATCCTGACGAGCTCCCTACTGCTCAAGGGGGCGAGCTGGCGTGCGTGTGTGGCTCGGGCGGCGCCGTCCACGACAGTGGCCTGCTGCGGTCGTCCGCGGCTAGCGTCGGTGGCGCTGTGGGGCGCCAGGAGGAGGGGCCAGGGCGGCTCTGCAGCGAGGGAGGAGTCAGGGCGCTGGCTGCGAGTGGCCAAGGGGCAGCACGGGCACGGGGCGGGCGGCAGCGAGACGCGGCGGCTCGGTGCGCGCGCGTGCAAAACGTGCGCTCTGGGTGCGCCCAGCGCACGCACGCTGCATGCTCGGCAAAATGCCAGCGCATGCTAGGATGTTTTGGTGAGGCTGGCAAACAGCAGTTCTAGGTTAGAAGTAGCTAGGAGCTTAGTGGACATGGTTACTGGGTCAGTGGATCAAGATCACAATGTAAACCAAAAGTCATGTCAAAACTGACCATGCACCCAAGGTGTTTGACAGAATACCATGGGCATCTAGGCAACTCTTCGGGTGGTCAAAAGCTCCAGGTTAGTGTCTCTCTAGGTGCTAGTGATGATGGCAAGGTCATTTGGGCAAAGCCAGGAACTTGCTAGTGCAAGTTTTGCAAATCTTCAGTTTTTGATAGCAAGAAAAACGCATTATTGCCTGGACTAAAAATACTCCAATGGGTCCATTCTCGTGGACTTAAGGGTTTTGTAGGGTGGTCTTTAAGTAGGAAATAGTATCGTAGCTAAAAGGGCAAGTTAAAATATGGTTGCAGTACAAATCACCAAGCTGGACCAGAATGAAAATGAGGTTGATTTACTCAAAATTTCCAAAGAACAACACTGGGTTTTTGCATAAAGTTGAATTACATGCTACCACTGACATCCCATAATTTTGGTGGAAGCTTTAAAGAAATATTTAAATGGGTTGCAGTGCAATCCCACAAACTGGACCTGATTTGAAAACTTGGGGTAGAGCTCAAAATATCCCATGAATAAAAGATGTTTTTGCATAAAAGTGATTTAAAAACATCACATGGCATACCCAAATTTTGGTGAAAATTTTAAATGCATTTATCAAATGGTTGTAGTTCAAATGGGACCCTAAAACCATGGGAAACCATTTTCAAGAAATAAAGATCAGGAAAAATAATTATGTAACTAATTCCATTAATAAAAGAAAAGTTTTCTTGAGAGGGTAAACAAGTCCAATAATATATTTGGAAAGTTTTCACTTTGGGTAAAAACTCCATAATAACCAAGAAAAGAATGGTTCTGAAATCAAAAGGAAATCAAGAAGATAAAATTTTTATTTCCTGGCGAAATTTTAATTAATAAAACAAGGTCAAAATTTTGGGGTGTCACAACACTACCCCCCTTAAAAAATCTCGTCCTCGAGATTTGCTATGGGCTATTTTAAAAATTATACTCCCATTAGTCGAAACCAAGAGTTACTCATAGCATAAACTTAGGGTACAATCATAAGCTGCAACATACAAATAAACATAGCTATGACGTTTACAATGAAAACTGCAGATGGACAGGGTCCTGAGAAAACGTCTTTGGTACTGGGGCACACTCTTCTTCGATCGGGGGAAGCGGATTGACTAGTCGATGAACGCGTCTCTCCTGGTCGGGCCTCAGCGGTTTGCCGATGGCGATCTGAGGATTTAAATCAGCGAGGCTATGAAGATAACCCATTATCCGCTGGGTCAGACACTCTTGCGCGATGACATATTGGGCAAGGTTGGCTAGTACTGGGTCTCTCTCAATTCGTCCACCGGGAAAGGAGGTTACTTCTCCGGGTGATGCACGACCCGGGAAATAATAATACCCTCGTTCGCTGGCATATGGTATCGCGAATCGAAGGCGGGCAAGTGCTTCGTACGCAGCAGCTTCTATGGCCATATGCGGAGTCGGCATAGATTTCCCCACGAAGGAGACTTCCGTTGGGTCTTGGTTTGGGTTTGAGGGAGGGATGTGCACTACTGCCCAATACTTCGAGGTGGAAGGGGTGATCCTCGATTTGAGCAACTCGTACTGGGGTGGATGGATAGAACTCATGGTACTGCAGGTAAAGTCCCACAATATTTTAACAAAGCTGCCTGGGGTTGCATCTGGAGTTCTCAGATAAATACTAGTGCTCAGCATGGCAATGGAAAATGGTTGTGCGAGTTGTGCACAAGGAGAGGGATACTTGGCAAGGTCATTTACCACGGTGAGGGGCAACTAGCTTGTCAGTTCTGCCCTTGTGGGGTTGGGGTCAATGCCACAGATACACACATCTCACAGAAGTGACGTGTTACTATGTGTGTCATCGAGGTGGTTTTTGGTAGCTACGCCCGGAATTTAAAATGCAATCGTACGCCCACATACCTATGCATGACTATTATTTAATACAAGCAGACATCATTCAAATATGGCGATACAAGATTACACCATTACAAAGCGTGGGCATACTAAGACTCGATACTACTCGAGTGGCCTAGTCTACCTCGTTCATATCTAAGCGGGCGTGCCTTGTGGACGTCGAGGCTTCTCCACGAGTTTCACCGTCGGGGTTAGCTGGAGGGGGTTGAGGGACTGCGGGGTCGGGGTAGCGATGATGACCATGGCGAGGATTGTTTGCCACAATCCCGTTGGAGCGTGTTCCCAAAAGGCGACGAAGCACTTCTAGGGACACCAAAGCACCTTGGTCGATGGCTGTGGCTGACCTCAAGGTCTCGATCGGTTGTCCGAACAGCATGACTGGGTTGTCGGCGTCGGCCTCATCTACTCTTCTTGCCGGGGCTCGGCGGATCAGCTCTCCACGAGCCGCTATCAGATCAAGGGTGATTTGATCGAACAGTTCCTCTAGTGCACTTACATAGTACACAAGATGCAATAACGCAGGATCCGTCTTGTGGTCTCCGTTGGCAACCTGGGGTGGTCTACCATACCCGTCACGGCTGGGGTAGTAGTAGAACGAGCAACAGTTAACTCTGGGCGACAAGTGCCGGAGTTGAACTATAGCCTCTCGAGCAGCTAGTTGGATGGCTTGTGGCTCAAAGGAAGTTGTCCTTCCGGTGAACCTGTAGGGGCGTTCTGGCGATAGACCCCTACCATAGACGTGCATAGTGGCCCAGAATTGACGGCTCACACCAGTCATGGACCCCTGGTACACAACATATTCTGGAGGCTCTTCTAACGTGAAGGCACAGCGGGTGAGGTTTGCTAGCACGGTCACGAAACCTCCAAGGTTGGTTGCCGTGGTCTCATTGTGAACAATGGGTCCTGGCATTTTAGCTTGGTTTGGGGTAGGGGTTGTGCTCTGCTGGTTGAGGCTAGCATGCCCTTTTATAGAAAAAGGGGATGGAGTCTTCCTTCGCACGCTAGCGAATGAGACAATTTAGGTGTCGGTCACTGGCGCATGATCGACAGGCTGGGCTGATAGGTTGGGCACCGACTGCCAAAAAGGTGTCGGGTCACTGTGTGGCTATCTTACACGAGAAGCTTGGCCGGGGTTGGGTTAAGGTCTGGTGAGTTGGTTTTCCTAGGTTTATTGACCTGGCCAAGATAGGATTAGCCAATGGTCAGCCTAGCTCTGATACCAAGTTTGTCGGGACCGGATTTTTCCGGGATATTAATTTCCCAAAAACAGCCCTTGTGCTCACCAGCCCCAGGATTACTGTTAGTTGATGAGGCACCAACTTGATACAGAAACTCCAAGCAAAATACAAGATATGTAGTACAAGACCATTCTGGCCTATGAGTACAACAAATGGTT
This sequence comes from Aegilops umbellulata, assembly GCA_032464435.1. NCBI lineage: Eukaryota > Viridiplantae > Streptophyta > Magnoliopsida > Poales > Poaceae > Aegilops > Aegilops umbellulata. The sequence continues at coordinate 350,773,976 of CP136056.1, forward strand.
TCTAGTGGTTGATGGCGGAAGCGGTTTGCATATCATCAGCGTCTATGGGACTCCATTTCCCACAGGAACAGCTGACCAGGGTAACACCTATGTTCGCGAGGCTACTATCTCCATTGCATAGGTTCCAGGGCTGTCATCGCAACGCTCCTCTCCACGCAAGAAATCTAGCCAAGACAATAGCCAGGGACAAGCCAGTGAGTACTTTGAATGTACTCGCAAACATCATGAACTCTGGTATAATATGACAAAAGATAATCATGCTCTGAAGTATGCCATGATCACTATGTCAGTCATAAATGAAAATCATGATGCATGCAAGCAGGTTAATCATGTCAAATATGACTATGCAATCAGAGAGTAGAAATAGAATGCACCAATCGGGTGTCTGAAGCGATGCCTCGAAAGGAAAATAATATAAAGCATGCCTCAGTCAGGCGTCTGAGCGACACCTCATAAAGGGCTTGTATATAAAAGATGTAACAAGCATGCCACAGTCGGGCGTCTGGACGACACCACATAAAGGGCTTATAAGTAATTGAGATAACAAGCATGCCACAGTCGGGCGTCTGAGCGACACCACATAAAGGGCTTATAAGTAATTTAAATAACAAACATGCCACAGTCGGGCGTCTGAGCGACACCACATAAAGGGCTTATAAGTAATTTAAGTAACAAACATGCCACAGTCGGGCGTCTGAGCGACACCACAAAAAGGGCTTGTATAAGAATAATCACATTGAATATCCGGGACGTAGAACCGTCCCAGGGATACTCAATAATTCAAATAATACAAATGGTTAGTCCATAATAATAATAATAATAATAATCATATGTCATAGGTCATAATCAATGTTCTGGTTTAGTAGTTTCTCCTCCGAAGACCAACACTAAGACCGACACTTGACCCATCCCAGACTGTAGTCCTTAACCATGGACACGGCTATTCGAATAGGTATAATCTCTGCAGAGGGTGTACTCTTTACCCACGAGTAACGGGTTCCTTTAGTCCATCGGGACTAATTCCGTTTACGGTCTTTTAACTGAAAACACACCTGACCGCACACACTAGCCTAACTTACCGGTGTCAGGAATCACCCACGACACATGTTAAGCAAAACTCTAAGTGGGGAGGCTACAACCTCGATTAGCATGGGATCACAAAATTTATACCGCGCGCAAACTAGGGGGAGCTACCCCTTCGGCTACAACCGAAAACACCCATGCCCCCAGACCAGGTGGCATGCCTACCGGAGGCCTCCGATATCTTCCACCATGGCCTCTCTGTATGGTGTGTGCTAGGAAAGGGGTTGACAACTTACTGAACCGTACCCTACCTGTGGCAGGGACAAGTGGTAGTACGAAACAAGTATGGGGGTTACCGGAACAAGACTCGATCTATGGTCGACTCGGGAGGTTTAAGTATTTTCCTGCATGGTTAGCATAACAAATATGTTTCAACCAACAGACAAAGTCACCACTCGTCATGCCTCAGTTTGCCGTACTGGACACAGCCGTCTCAACGAAGACCGGAGACAAGCTCGTTTCTACCCAAAACAGAGGCTCTCCCGACTTCCTCCGGGTAGGCATGAAAGGTATACGAGGGTGTCTACTATCACAATATATCGAATGCCAACAGCACGGAATCATCAACATGCGCTTATGAGTATGATCATATCATCACATGAAGTAACGGAAACTTCGTGTCGAGGTGGTGTTGCGATCATATCAAACGACACACAACAATATTATGCCATGGTCCAGAATGCTTGCCTTCAAGTTGTGGAGAGGCAGGGTGCACTAAAAACTTTTGAAAGTTTTCTTCTTCCTCTCCATAATCCTATTTTAAATAAATTTGAATTAACACATACTTTCGAAACAGTACAAAAAAGTTGTTTGGAAGATTTTCAATTAAACATGAAAATAAACTAGACAATATTTGGGAAAGAACAGAAAAAAAATCAAGTCATTTGGACTTATATTTAAAAAGTTATAGCCAGTCAAAGTTTAGTTAATATTCTATTTAAATAAAACAGAAAAACAAAACGTTTCGATTCAGAATACGCTTTCAGGGAAGGGGAGACGTACTCGGGGATTTTACGCTTCCACTTAAACCACGTGGCGGCGGGGCTGGTCACTGACAGTGGGTCCCTTGGGCCCACTGGTCAGGTTTGACCAGTCGCCCGCGCCCTTCTTCCACATCTGTCCGAGCGGGGCGGGGCTCTGGAGATCACCACCAACGAACAGCGGCTCCCCACGGGGATCCAAGGGCAGGGATGGATCCGCCAGACAGGGGCGGTCCTCCCGGTGGTTGTTGGCTCGGCGGGGGTGGAGGGAGTCGCCGGCGGCGAGCTCCGCGGCGGAGGAGGCTTCGGGTGGATTTGGGGTTCTGGTCTGCGGTGGTTCCCGATCGTATTTGAGAGGCTGGGCAGCTCCGCAAGGTTGAGGGGAGGAGGATGGTGGTGCTGGAAAGGTTGGAGAGGGCATGCTCGCGACGAATAGGACCGGCGCGTGGCGGCGGCCGAACCTGCCGGAGATGGGGAAGGGAGGAGTCTTTGACCAATTGGGGAGGAGGGGAGGCTTCCTACTACTCAAATGCGGCTGCTGATGAGCCTAGGCATGACCGGGAGGGCTATATATAGCCCGGTGAGGTCGGTTCCCGTGGTCGTGGATAAGAACGACAACGAACCGCCGTTCTGTAGCGGTCAGGGCGGCGTGGAGGCGGTTGGGGCTGGCCGGCGTATCCTGACGAGCTCCCTACTGCACAAGGGGGCGAGCTGGCATGCGTGTGTGGCTCGGGCGGCGCCGTCCACGGCAGTGGCCTGCTGTGGTCGTCGGCAGCTAGCGTCGGTGGCGCTGTGGGGCGCCAGGAGGAGGGGCCAGGGCGGCTCTGCAGCGAGGGAGGAGTCGGGGCGCTGGCTGCGAGTGGCCAAGGGGCAGCACGGGGCGGGCGGCAGCGAGACGAGGCGGCTCGGTGCGCGCGCGTGCAAAACATGCGCTCTGGGCGCGCCCAGCGCATGCACGTTGCATGCTCGGCAAAATGCCAGCGCATGCTATGATGTTTTGGTGAGGCTGGCAAACAATAGTTTTAGGTTAGAAGTAGCTAGGAGCTTAGTGGACATGGTTACTGGGTCAGTGGATCAAGATCACAATGTAAACCAAAAGTCATGTCAAAACTGACCATGCACCTAAGGTATTTGACAGAATGCCATGGGCATCTAGGCAACTCTTGGGGAGGTCAAAAGCTCCAGGTCAGAGTCTCTCTAGGTGCTAGTGATGATGGCAAGGTCATTTGGGCAAAGCCAGAAACTTGCTAGTGCAAGTTTTGCAAATATTCAGTTTTGGATAGCAAGAAAAAGGCATTATTGCCTGGACTAAAAATACTCCAATGGGTCCATTCTCCTGGACTTAAGGGTTTGGTAGGGTGGTCTTCAAGTAGGAAAAAGAATCATAGCTAAAAGGGCAAGTTAAAATATGGTTGCAGTACAAATCACCAAGCTGGACCAGAATGAAAATGAGGTTGATTTACTCAAATTTTTCAAAGAACACTGGGTTTTTGCATAAAGTTGAATTGCATGCTACCACTGACATCCCATAATTTTGATGGAATCTTTAAAGAGATATTTAAATGGGTTGCAGTGCAACCCCACAAACTAGACCTGATTTGAAAACTTGGGGTAGAGCTCAAAATATCCCATGAATAAAAGATGTTTTTCCATAAAAGTGATTTAAAAACATCTCATGACATCCCCAAATTTTGGTGAAAATTTTAAATGCATTTATCAAATGGTTGTAGTTCAAATGGGACCCTAAAACCATGGGAAACCATTTTGAAGAAATAAAGATCAGGAAAAATAATTATGTAATTAATTCCATTAATAAAAGAAAAGTTTTCTTGAGAGGGTAATCAAGTCCAATAATATATTTGAAAAGTTTTCACTTGGGGTAAAAACTCCATAATAACCAAGAAATTAATGGTTCTGAAATCAAAAGGAAATCTAGAAAATAAAAATTTTATTTCCTGGCAAAATTTTAATTAATAAAACAAGGTCAAAATTTTGGGGTGTCACACGCTTCCAGCAAGTTTGCTTAGAAAGGGCTATTTATTCAGTGGATGAACTTTTCTGCCCCCAAAATGAACACTTTCAGGAAGTTTGTTTATGAAGAGGATCTGGACTATACTTGCCCAATATCAATCAATTCAGAATATTCTATCCTACTCAACATCTATCTGCTGCATAATCATCAGCATCACGTCAATTCAAAGATGATAGCTACGAATGGGATACAACAAAGAGGAAAAGGAGGTCACCTTGGTGGGCAGCGGCGACCTGGGTGTCGAGGTTGGGTCTGGCGGCGACCTGGCCATCACGTCGAGTCGGTTCTTGATGAGGACGACTCAATTGATGATCGATTGAATTTTTGCTATGATACAATACCAGCAGCAGCTATCAAAGTTCAGCTAGTCCCAAACACCTAGAACCATGTCGTGCAATCTGAATCATTTGATCTAACCATTCATCAAAAGCAAAAATATTATAAGCATATGACATAGATACAAGAAACATCAAGGATTTCTTTTTTATTTCGCTGACTGAAACCACTGAGGTGGTACGGTGCAGTTATGAAATTGTAACAAGCCCGAAGCTCCTCTCTCTTAGATGATTTGATCGCAAAGACAGGGGAAATTGTAACGAGTTGAATGTGGTGCCCAATTCTGGTTTCTGAAGGAAATATGCCCTAGAGGCAATAATAAAGTTGTTAATTTTTATTTCCTTACTCATGATAAAGGTTTATTATTCGTGCTAGAATTGTATTGATCGGAAACCTTAATACATGTGTGAATATATAAACAAACACCGTGTCCCTAGTGAGCCTCTACTAGACTAGCTCGTTGATCAAAGATGGTTAAGGTTTCCTAACCATTGACATGAGTTGTCATTTGATAACGGGATCACATCATTAGGAGAATGATGTGATGGACAAGACCCATTCGTTAGCTTAGCATAATGATCGTTCAGTTTTATTGCTATTACTTTCTTCATGTCAAATACACATTCCTTCGACTATGACATTATGCAACTCCCGGGTGCCGGAGGAATGCCTTGTGTGCTATCAAGCGTCACAATGTAACTGGGTGATTATAAAGATGCTCTACAGGTATCTCTAAAGGAGTTTGTTGAGTTGGCATAGATCAACATTAGAATTTGTCACTTCGAGTATCAGAGAGGTATCTCTGAGCCCTCTCGGTAATACACACCATAAGCTTGCAAGCAAACGACTAAGGAGTTAGTCAGGAGGTGATATATTATAGAATGAGTAAAGAGACTTGCCGGTAATGAGATTGAACTTGGTATGAAGATATCGACGATCGAATTCTCGGGCAAGTAACATACCGATGGATAAAGGGAATTAGGTATGTTGTCATAACGGTTCGACCGATAAAGATCTTCATAGAATATGTAGGAGCCAATATGGGCATCTAGGTTCCGCTATTGGTTATTGACCGGAGAGGTGTCTCGGTCATGTCTACATAGTTCTCGAACCCGTAAGGTCCGCACGCTTAACGTTCGTTGATGATATAGTGTTATATGAGTTATATGATTTGGTGAATGAATGTTGTTCAGAGTCCGGATGAGATCATGGACATGACGAGGAGTCTCGAAATGGTCGAGAGGTAAAGATTGATATATAGGACGATGGTATTTGGACACCGGAAGTGTTTCAGGACGTACCGGGAAGGAATCGGGTCACCGGAAGGGGTTCAGGGCACCCCCCCGGCAAGTTATGGGCTTAATGGGCCAAGGGAGGGACAGAACAGCCCACTAGGGGGCTGGTGCACCCCTCCACTTGTTTGGACAGCCCTAGGGAAGGAAAAGGGGGAGGGCTAGTGTCGTGGATTATTCACGGGAGATGTCCTTAGTGTGAGGACTTAGTCGTGAGGCCAATGCATCTAACGGGTTGCTTGAGAGGGGTTGTGCGGGACGAGAGACGCGAGATTTTACCCAGGTTCAGCCCCTCACGCTGGAGGTAAAAGCCTACATCCTGCTTCATTGATATTGATCATGGTGCTCATGATTACAAGGGTGCTCTTTGGCTACCTCTTTCCCTCGAGAGCTATTGACTGGCCTGTCCAAACTTGTCAAACTTGTCCCCCTTGGGTTGCCTATTGGGGAATGAAGTATTTCACAAATTTTACCTACGATCACGCAAGATCTATCTAGGAGATGCATAGTAACAAGACAGGAGAGTGTGTCCATGTACCCTCGTAGACCGAAAGCGGAAGCGTTTAGTAACACGGTTGATGTAGTCGAACGTCTTCACGATCCAGCCGATCCAAGTACCGAACATACGGCACCTCCGTGTTCAGCACATGTTTAGCACGATGACGTCCCTCGAGCTCTTGATCCAGTTGAGGACGAGGGACAGTTTCTTCAGCACGAGGCGTGGGGACAGTGATGATGAAGTTACCTGCGCAGGGATTCGCCTAAGCACTACGACGATATGACCGAGGTTTGTAACTATGGAGGGGGGAACCGCACACGGCTAAGAGAAGACTTGGTGTGCCTTTGGGGTGCCCCCTCCCACATATATAGAGGAGGGGGAGAGGAGGCCGGCCCAAGGGGGGCGCCAAAGGGGGGAGTCCTACTTGGACGCCCGGTCCAAGTAGGATTCGGCCCCCCTTTCCTATTCCAACTAGGAGAAGCAGGGAAGGAGGAAGAGGGGAGAAGGAAAGTGATACGTCTCCAACGTATCTACTTTTCCAAACACTTTTGCCCTTGTTTTGGACTCTAACTTGCATGATTTGAATGGAACTAACTCGGACTGACGTTGTTTTCCTATTCCAAAAATGATTTCTCCCCCTGACATCTGGGGCGCACCGTTTCGGAGGCTGACCTGTGGGCCTACTAAGTTGACGCGTACCAAGGGCTTTGTCAACTTAGTCAATATAAACGATTCTCGCTGCAGTGACCGTACGATATCCATCCAACAGCCGTTGTGATTCTTCAACCTCTGGTCTTCTTGCTCCAGCCTCCCAAAGCAGCGCCGGCTGTGCTGCTGCGGAGGCCTCACCGCCCCTACCACTTCCACTGCTGGCCAGGCCCTGTGGCAACGGCATCCTCACACCGCAATCGAAACAATGAACCCTCGTACTCCTCTTCGCGTGGGCATCCACTGCCGCGTCTTCCCCGGCTCCGCGTCATCCCCTTCCTAGGCCTCGCCGTCGTTCACCGCCTTGGTGCTCTCGGCGCGGCGTGGTCAACGTGGTCAAGGAACGACATCCATCAGACATGGACTGTACATGGAGAGGCTGACAGCTGGATCCACGACCGCACACAAGGAAATGCCTCCTTATTACGCGCAAAACAATGATTCCTCCACCTGACAGCAGGGACCCACCGGACGGGCCACCGTATTTTGCGAAAAAACGTTTACCCCTGACAGCTGGGACCCACGAGCTACATCTTGCATGCAAGGAAGTGCGTCCATATTACAGGAAAAAAAGATTCGCCCCCTGACTGCTGAGACCCACCAGCTACATCTTCGCACGCAAGGAAGTGCCTGACAGTCGGGACCCACCTGGTCGAAGCGTACGTAGTGTTGTCATTCTGGTCGCGAACGTGTACGTACATACTGGTCGATGTAGAGGCACGCACGTCTCGTAGTAGAGGCGCACACGTGTCGTAGTAGAGGAGCGCACGTAGTATGTACACGTACGTACATCAGCCAGGGTGCAAGAAAGTAAATACGACCTTATACGTACATACGGGCGGTGTCTTGAACGCCTACTCGCGCATGCGTACGGCCAGGGCTCGTGTAAATGGCTGGGTCGGAATGGAGAAACTGCGTCGTCGTCGTGTTCATGGGGAGGCAACGGAATGCGTCATGTTCATCGGGAGGCAACGGAACGCGTGCTGTTCATCAGGAGCCAGCCTGCTTGGACGGAACAGCCGATGGAAACGAGGCCTGGTGTACCGCAGAACGGAGGAAACGGCCTTGTGTTCGACCGGCCACGGTCGAAACAGGATCCTATTCATCGGTAGGGGCCTGGGGTATTGCAAAACAGAGGAAACAGACTTCTGTTGGACCTCCTATGGTCAAAACGGGGTCCTGTTGACCGGGAGGGGTGTGGCTTACCGCAAAATGGAGTAAACGGACTTGTGTTGGAGCGCTACGGTCTAAATGGGGGATCCTGTTCATCGGGAGGGGTGTGGCATACCGCAAAACGGGACTCCACGGGATATTGTTCATCTCCACCGTCGACCTCCTCCAGAGTCCACGGGCTACTATTCATCAACTGTCGACCTCCTCCGGCCTCCACCCGCGACTGTTCATCCATGGGCTCCTGTTCATCCAGCCTCCACCGCTCCTCCACCAGCTACTGTTCAACGAGCCCTCTCCACGGGGTCCTGTTCAACCACCCCTCCACGGGCTACTGTTCATCCAGCCCACCACTGGCTACTGTTCAACCAGCCCTCCACGGGGTCGTCCTGTTCATCCAGCCCTCCACGGGGTCCTGTTCAACCACCCCTCCACCGGCTTGATTGATCGGGATACTGTTCACCCAATGGCGACAACCTCTATACTACCACGGGGTCCTGTTCATCCAATCCCCACCAGGAACTATTCATCCAAATCCCCAACAACGCTCACTGTTCATCCAGAGGCAGCATCGATCGGCTTCAGTTAGTAGCAGTAGCAAAGGAATCACTCGGGTTCAGTTAACAGCAAGGGATCGATCGATCGCTCGGGTTCAGTAACGCATGGCCTGCAGTGCAATCGCTCGGGTTCAGTAGGCGAACGCCTCGCTCGGGTTCAGTTAGAGCCCAACACCACGCACCCACGCGCGTATGTGTACGAGAGAAACGCGCATCGCTCGGCCCCCGACCACCCACCGTACCGGTAACTCCCCGATATTTTCCACGCCCTCGCTTGTACCACGGTTTTTTCTGTCATGGACGGCCCAAAGAATGTCATGCAGATGCGTCTCCAGCCCGCCCAGGATGAAAAGCCCATTTTCTGTCATGATTTTTTTCATAGAAGTAGGATCCCACCACATCTATGATGATACCGGGTTTTGTCACAATTATCGTCATAGAAGTGTCATAAGTATGAAAGAAAAAAAATTCGTTCAGCCCAAAATGTCACAGATGTGTCTTTTATTTGTAGTGTGCGTTGGTAACTTCATCATCACCGTCAACACGCCATTGTGCTGACGGAACTCACCCTCGGCCTCAGCTGGATCAAGAGTACGAGGGACGTCACCGAGCTGAACGTGTGCAGATTGCGGAGGTGTCATGCATTTTGGTACTTGATCGGTTGGATCGCGAAGACGTTCGACTACATCAACCTGGTTACTGAACGCTTCCGCTTTCAGTCTACGAGGGTACGTGGACACACTCTCCCCTCTCGTTGCTATGTGAGGGAGTCCTGGATTAGGGGGTGTCCGGATAGCCGGACTATAACCTTTGGCCGGACTGTTGGACTATGAAGATACAAGATTGAAGACTTCGTCCCGTGTCCGGATGGGACTTTCCTTGGCGTGGAAGGAAAGCTTGGCAATACGGATATGTAGATCTCCTCCCATTGTAACCGACTCTGTGTAACCCTAGCCCCCTCCGGTGTCTATATAAACCGGAGGGTTTAGTCCGTAGGATAGAACAACAATCATACCATAGGCTAACTTCTAGGGTTTAGCCTCTCTGATATCGTGGTAGATCTACTCTTGTACTACCCATATCATCAATATTAATCAAGCAGGAGTTGGGTTTTACCTCCATCGAGAGGGCCTGAACCTGGGTAAAAACATCGTGTCCCTTGTCTCCTGTTACCATCCGTCTAGACGCACAGTTCAGGACCCCCTACCCGAGATCCGTCGGTTTGACACCGACATTGGTGCTTTGATTGAGAGTTCCCCTGTGTCATCATCTTTAGGCCCGATGGCTCCTCCGATCGTCAACAACGATGCGGTCCAGGGTGAGACTTTTCTCCCCGGACAGACCTTCGTATTCGATGGCTTTGCACTGCGGGCCAATTCGCTTGGCCATCTGGAGCAGATTGAAAGCTACGCCCCTGGCCATCAGGTCAGATTTGGAAGTTTGAATTACACGGCCGACATCCGCGAAGACTTGATCTTCGACGGATTCGAGCCACAGCCGAGTGTGCCGCAATGTCATGATGGGCATGACTTAACTCTGCTGCCGAACAGTGCCCTGGAGGCCGCACCCGCATCTGCTCCGGCCCTTAGCTCGGAGCCGACTGCGCCGATTGAGGACGGGTGGCTAGACCCCGCCGTGGGGGCTGCAGTCTCAACGGCGATCGAGCCGAACACCAGCCTTATCCTCTGCGAAGCCCATGACTCCAAAGTGTCGGACTCTTCTCCGGACTCCGAACCCTCCGCGCCCCTGCCAGTCGAATCCGATTGGGCGCCGATCATGGAATTCACCGCCGCAGATATCTTTCAGCACTCGCCCTTCGGCAACATCCTGAATTCACTAAGGTCTCTCTCTTTGTCAGGAGAGTCCTGGCCGGATTATGACCGGCAGGATTGGGATGCGGACGACGAAGAAAATCGACGCCCACCCACCACCCACTTCGTAGCCACTGTCGATGATTTAGCCGACATGCTAGACTTCGACTCCAAAGACATCGACGGTATGGACGACGATGTAGGAGACGAACAGGAACCAACGCCTATAGGGCACTGGAAAGCCACCTCGTCATATGACATATATATGGTGGATACACCCAAAGAAGGCAATGGCGACGTGGGGGACGACCCCTCTAAGAAGCAACCTAAGCGCCGGCGTCAGCGGCGCCGCTCTAAATCCCGCCAAAGAAAAAATGGTGATACCGGCACGCGGGAGATAATAACACCCCGGACAGTGCCGAAGACAACTCCCTCCAGCAAGATTCAGCGCAGGAGGATGGAGAAGCCAGCCCACCTGAGAGAGCGGCAGACAGAGAGGAGGAGGAGGATAATTACATGCCTCCCTCCGAAGACGAGGCAAGCCTCGGCGATGACGAATTTGTCGTGCCTGAGGATCCCGAACAAGAGCGCTTCAAGCGCAGGCTTATGGCCATGGAGAATAGCCTTAAGAAAAAGCAGCAACAACTTAGAGCTGATCAAGACTTGCTACCCGATAGATGGACTGAAGTCCTTGCGGCCGAGGAGTACGAACTCGAACGCCCCTCCAAGAGCTACCCAAAGCGCAGGTTGCTACCCTGATTAGAGGAGGAAGCACTTAAACCTACATCACCAGCGCATGATGCGGCTGACCGGCCACCTCGCGGCCGCGAAGAGAGGCCTCCCGGCCCTCCACTCAAGCCGCACCCCGGCGTCGCTCAAAAAATACCAAGGCACGGGGAAACGCGCTAGACCTGCGAGATATGTTGGAGGACAAGGCAAGGCAAACAAGATCAATCTACGGATCGCGCGGGTGCCCCACGTCATGAGACGATAACCATCACGCCGGATACAGTAAATCTGGCCGGGCCGAACACAACAGACAAAGCTCATTTGAGCTACGTCGTGATATGGCCCAGTACAAAGGTGCCGCACACCCACTATGCTTCATAGATGAAGTAATGGATCATCAAATCCCAGAGGGTTTCAAGACCGTAAACAATGAATCATACAATGGCACAACAGATCCTGTGGTATGGATCGAGGACTATCTCCTTCATATCCACATGGCCCGCGGCGATGATCTACACGCCATCAAATACCTCCCACTCAAGCTTAAAGGACCAGCTCGACATTGGCTTAACAGCTTGCCAGCAGAATCAATTGGTTGTTGGGAGGACCTGGAAACCGCATTCCTCGACAATTTCCAGGGCACCTATGTGCGACCACCAGACGCCAATGTCCTGAGCCACATAATTCAGCAGCCAGAAGAATCTGCCAGACAATTCTCGACACGGTTCCTAACCAACAAAAATCAAATTGTCGACTGTCCGGATGCAGAGGCCCTAGCAGCCTTTAAGCATAACATCCGTGACGAGTGGCTTGCCCGGCACCTTGGACAGGAAAAGCCGAAATCTATGGCAGCCCTCACGACACTCATGACCCGCTTTTGCGCGGGAGAAGACAGCTTGCTGGCTCGTAGCAATAACATGACCAAGAGCCCTAGTAATTTGGATACCAAGGACAGCAATGGCAGGTCGCGTCGCAATAAGCACAAGCGCCGCATTAACAGCGACACTGCTAAAGACACGGCAGTTAATGCCAGATTCAGAGGCTCTAAACCCGGTCAACGGAAAAAGCCATTCAAAAGAAACACCCCGGGCCCGTCCAGTTTGGACCGCATACTCGATCACTCGTGCCAGATACATGGCACCCCCAAAAAACCAGCCAATCACACCAACAGGGATTGTTGGGTGTTCAAGCAGGCCGGCAAGTTAAATGCCGAAAACAGAGACAAGGGGCTACATAGCGACGACGAGGAGGATCCCCGGCCGCCGAACAATAGTGGACAGAAGGGCTTCCCCCCACAAGTGAGGACAGTGAACATGATATACGCAACCCACATCCCCAAGAGGGAACGGAAGCGTGCGCTAAGGGACGTATACGCATTGGAGCCAGTCGCCCCAAAGTTCAACCCATGGTCCTCCTGCCCGATCACTTTCGATCGAATGGACCACCCCACTAGCATCCACCATGGCGGATTTGCTGCATTGGTTCTAGACCAAATCATTGACGGATTTCACCTTACTCGAGTCCTTATGGACGGCCGCAGCAGCCTGAACCTGCTTTATAAGGATACAGTGCGGAAAATGGGCATAGACCCCTCAAGGATTAAACCCACAAAAATGACCTTCAAGGGCGTCATACCAGGAGTAGAGGCCAACTGCACAGGCTCAGTTTCACTTGAAGTGGTCTTCGGATCCCCGGATAATTTCCGAAGCGAGGAGTTAATCTTCGACATAGTCCCGTTCTGCAGTGGCTATCACGCACTACTCGGACGAACCGCATTTGCAAAGTTCAATGCGGTGCCGCACTACGCATACCTCAAGCTCAAGATGCCAAGACATCGAGGAGTCATTACGGTCAATGGAAACACTGAACGCTCTCTCCGAACCGAGGAGCATACGGCGGCCCTCGCAGTGGAAGTACAAAGCAGCCTCTCAAGGCAATTCTCCAGTCCGGCTATTAAACGTCCGGACACCGTCAAGCGCGCCCGGAGTAACCTACAACTAGACCGCCTGGCATGTTCCGAGCAAGCGTAGCAATGCGGCCCCAACCCCAGCCCTCGCGAAACTGCGAAATTAGTTCTACGCGTACATAATTACGCTATGAAAATACCATGGGTACAGGGGGAGGGGCACGACCACTGCATGCCCAAAATGCGGCTCAACCGCACTAGGGGCTCCAGATTTTGTCATTTTTTCTTACTTTCAGGACTCCACTCTCCGGAAGGCCTGTCCGGCAGTACAATCACCGAACACACGATGCAACAACCAAGGAGGCAGAAAGCTACGTCGAATTCCCAGCTGGTCTCTATAACGGGCAAAATACCTGTCTTACATACCTTCCCGCAGCTTGCCCCTGGAGGGGGACATGTCAAATAGTCCCATCTCCTGCTTATCGCACTATTTGTATCATTCTGCTTTTACCGCAGCCTTTTTGAATAAACAATGCTTAGCTTCAGCTTATTATTGCATTCTCTATTCATTCTTTTTTTAATATACATGTTCAGTTATGACATTTAGCACCCGTACACTTTGGTACGGCCAATACGCCAGGGGATCAAGCACCCCATAATACAGCGTGAGAAGTCCGAACACTTTCACAAGTGCGGCCCTCCGAACTAATAGCATTATATGCATCAGCTCTGTATCATCTCTTTGGTCAATAGTTGGGTTTGCCCGGCTCCCATGTTTTGGTACCTTACGTTCCGCTATATCGGCTAAGGTAGCGCTGGGAGAACTACTGTGATTGTGCCCCGGTTGAGCTGGGCTAAGCACCTCAGTAGAGAAAGCTAAAACTGACTGTCATGATAAGGCGAGAGCCGGTCGCTGATTCGAGAGGCTTCGAGTCCCTAAAGACTTATGCCGCTTAGAGCGAGGAGTCGGCTATGCCCGGCCTAGGTGTGTATAGCGCCCCGAACTCGGTCTTCCGAACACTAGGGGCTTCGCCGAAATTTAAAATTGTAGAATTTTCTGGCTAAGTGAGAGTGATAACGCACTATAGTCCGATTGCCTTGCTCGTTGTGCTGAGCACCTCCCTCAAAGGACCCAAGAATGGGAAAAAGAGTGCTCAGGTTCCCAGCACTAGTGGCATGGGGGCAGAAGCCGACGACTCGCCATCTCTCAGATTTAATAAACGGCCGCATAGAAGGTAATATTTTAAATTAAAACAAGCGTTGCATAGCGCATATGAACAAGTTTTCAGCGCACAGGATAAAACGAACAAGTTTACTCAAATATTACATCCTTGGAACATTCATCTGCCACAAGGTGGGCGCCCTTCAGGATGCCCTCATAATACATCTCGGGGTGGCGATGCTCCTTGCCCTGCGGTGGCCCGTCCTTCACAAGCTTCTCAGCATCCATCTTGCCCCAGTGCACTTTAGCACGGGCAAGCGCCCTACGGGCACCCTCGATGCAGACAGAGCGCTTGATGACTTCAAGCCGTGGACAGGCATCCACCAGCCGCCTCACCAGCCCGAAGTAGCTCCCAGGCACGGCCTCCTCAGGCCACAGCCGGACGATGAGACCCTTCATGGCCTGCTCGGCCACCTTATGGAGCTCGACCAGCTGCTTCAGCTGGTCGCTCAAGGGCACAGGGTGTCTGGCCTCAGCATACCGAGACTAGAATACCTTCTCCGTCGAGCTCCCCTCTTCGGCCCGATAGAAGGCGGCGGCATCTGACATGCTACGGGGTAAATCTGCAAATGCTCCTGTAGAGCTCCGGACTCGGGTAAGTAACAAGTAATTCACTTTCACGTGCTTGCTTTGCATAAAGAATGCCTTACCCGCTGCTATCTTCTTCATCGCCTCAACTTCCTGGAGGGCTTTCTGGGCTTCGGCCTTGGCAGACTTGGCGCTTTCGAGGGCCGTTGCGAGCTCGGACTATCGCGTCTTTGAGTCAAGCTCCAAACTCTTGTGTTTTTTCACGAGAGCTTGGAGCTCTTGCTGTACCTCGCCAACTCGCGCCTCATGTTTCTCCTGCTCAGTGCGCTCCGCGGACGCCTTCTTTTCGGCCTTGAAAAGCGCTTGCTTCAGGGTCGCCACCTCAGTCGTGGCCCCTAAGACACCAATAACGATCCTGTCATTTTTGCAACTGCATCTTTTATATACTTACACAAGGCATTACGTACCTTGGCTCTCCTCGAGCTGTTTCTTGGCAAGGCCGAGCTCTTGCTTGGACCGCTCGAGGTTCTACTTCAGCGTGTCCACCTCCGTAGTCAGTGCGGCAGAGGCCAGCAGCGAAGCCTGCATACGCATATTGGCATAATTATGTTAGACTCCTGCAAATATTATTAGATCCTCTATTCGTCTTTTCCTTGTGAATGCCAAACAGAGCATCAGGGGCTACTGTCTATGTGGTAATATTTTTATATATTTTTTACTCACCTCAAAGCCTGTCAGAAGGCTGGCACAAGCTTCAGTCAGCCCGCTTTTGGCGGACTGAACCTTCTGGATCACCGCACTCATAATAGTGCGGTGCTCCTCGTCAATGGAGGCGTCGTTAAGCACCTCCAGCAAGTCATCCGGCGCCTCTGGTTGGGCGGAGGCCACCGGCGCAGTAGGCTTGTCCTTCTTAGTAGGGGGCCGCCTACCGGAGTCCGGAATCGCTGAAGGTTCCGGCGCGGTGTCCGGCCCATGGCCGGACTCGGAGCCCTTGGGAGCTTTTCTCCCTTTGGGCCTGCAGTCTGGGATGTCGCCTTGCGGCGCCTCCAGGACCACCTCCCCTCGGCTTGGAACCTTTTGGGATAACACCTCGGCATCATCCGTAGGGCGAGGGGAGGTAGCGGTCGGAAGTGAAAAACTATTCACATCCGACGAATCCAGAGAACCGCTCGACGATATGTCGACTCGGGCCCGGGGCGGACTGCATAATTATATCCGGCGTTAGGGGAAGCTGTGCAATAAAGGAACGCCACGAGTCACTCTGGTGTTCGGATACTTACGATTTAGCCAGGGGCTTGGCCCTGAGCGGCCACTCCTCTTCGCCATCGTCGGCATTGGTGGAGTTGTCCGGAGGAAGGGTCCTCCCCTTCTTGGACCCTTCGGCCTCCCTAGTTGGGGTGGCCTTCCTTTTCTTTTCTCCCCCTGCTGGGGAAGAAGCCTCTCTTTCCTCCTCCTCATCTTCGTGGGAGGAGTGCGCCTCAGAGTCATCGGACGTTGAGTCCGACTCCACCGGGCGCCGGGAACTCTTCCGGGTTCCCGTGGCCTTCTTATTGGCCTTCTTCTCCGGCACCACGTAAGGTGCCGAAGCCAACAGCCCCGCCAAGCGGGCGTCTGCTGGGTCTTCGGGCAAAGGAGCTGGACAGTTGATTTGTCCGGCCGTCCTCTGCCAGTCCTGTCAAAGGCATGGGGGCTTAGATCCCGCATAGAGTCAAACTATGAAAGACAAATATCCTGTAAGAGGTAAAACAGCTTACCACGTTGGCTTGACGCTACGCGCAGAATCCGCGATCCTCAGTGGCAGAAGCAGGAGCCTCGGCGCCCTTGAATAGCACCTTCCAGGCATCCTCATACGTTGTGTCGAAGAGCCTGTTCAGAGTTCAGTGCTGGGCTGGGTCGAACTCCCACAAGCTGAAATCCCGTTGTTGGCACGAGAGGATCCGGCGGATGAGCATGACCTGGACTACATTGATGAGTTTGAGCTTCTTGCTCACCAGGTTTTGGACGCATGTTTGGAGTCTGGTCAGCTCTTCCGAACTACCCCATGGCAGGCCCTTCTCTTTCCAGGAGGTAAGCCGCATAGGGATTCCGGATCGGAACTCGGGGGTTGCGACCCATTTAGGGTCACGCGGCTCAGTGATGTAGAACCACCCCGATTGCCACACCTTTCTGGTCTCCACGAAGGAGCCCTCGAGCCATAGGACGTTGGGCATCTTGCCCACCATGGCGCCTCCGCACTCCGCCTGGCGGCCGCCCACTACCTTCGGCTTGACATTGAAGGTCTTCAGCCATAAGCCGAAGTGGGGCTGGATGCATAGGAAGGCCTCGCACACGACGATAAACGCCGAGATATTCAGGATGAAGTTCGGGGCCAGATCATGGAAGTCCACGCCATAGTAGAACATGAGCCCCCGGACAAATGGGTGGAGAGGGAAGCCGAGTCCACGGAGGAAATGGGTGAGGAACACCACCCTCTCATGGGGCCTGGGGGTGGGGATGAGTTGCCCCTCGTCTGGAAGCCGGTGCGCGATGTCGTCAGACAAGTATCCGGCTCTCCTCAGCTTCTTGATGTGTCCCTCCGTGACGGAGGAGACCATCCACTTGCCTCCCGCTCCGGACATGGTTGGAGAAGGTTGAGGTGGGGAGTGCAGACTTGGGCGCTGGAGCTCGAGTGTGCGAAAATGGATGAGCAAAGGAGGAAGAAGGCGTGGATGAAAAGGTGGATCCTTGTCCCCTTATATGGGCGGACGGAACTATGCGTCCCCACCAGCCTGGTAAAACTCGCTTATCCCCCAAGCGCCGTAATCAATGGCACGGTTAGGTTACCCACGCCCGTCTTGATGAGAATCCCGAAATAAGGGGACACAATCTCTGCTTCGACAAAACATGCCAAGGAAACCGCCTCGCAAAACGTGCCGAGGTGGGACAGTAAAAACAATTTGAATAAAGGCTTGGTTGTGGTGTGATGTCATGCTACGGAATACGTCAGCAGATTAGATTTGTGAAAATATTGTTCTCTCTACGGCAGTATGTGGAACTTGTTTTGTAGAGCCGGACACTATCCTTGTGTTCACAATCTTCTATGAAGTATTCGGAGGAGGAACCCGCCTTGCAATGCCGAAGACAATCTGCACGCCGGACTCGTCGTCATTGAAGCCTGGTTCAGGGGCTACTGAGGGAGTCCTGGATTAGGGGGTGTCCAGATAGCCGGACTATAACCTTTGGCCGGACTGTTGGACTATGAAGATACAAGATTGAAGACTTCGTCCCGTGTCCGGATGGGACTTTTCTTGGCGTGGAAGGCAAGCTTGGCAATACGGATATGTAGATCTCCTCCGATTGTAACCGACTCTGTGTAACCCTAGCCCCCTTCGGTGTCTATATAAACCGGAGGGTTTAGTCCGTAGGACAGAACAACAATCATACCATAGGCTAACTTCTAGGGTTTAGCCTCTCTGATCTCGTGGTAGATCTACTCTTGTACTACCCATATCATCAATATTAATCAAGAAGGAGTAGGGTTTTACCTCCATCGAGAGGGCCCGAACCTGGGTAAAAACATCATGTCCCTTGTCTCCTGTTACCATCCGCCAAGACGCACAGTTCGGGACCCCCTACCAGAGATTTGCCGGTTTTGACACCGACACTATGCATCTCCTAGATAGATCTTGCGTGATCGTAGGAAAATTTCGAAATACTACGTTCCCTAACATCACTAGCTAGCTAGCTAATAAAGATCGAATACTATAGAATAATCTAGTTCACTCGCGGTTCCTGAGGCGCGGGCGGTGGACACCCAAAGAGAAGGAACCATCACAGGATCATAGCTCGGATGAGATCCCCGAAGAACCTGCCAGGTATTGGAGAACCTGGCATCCATAGCAGCCATGTAGCGACTGACGTGCTCGTCCTCCTCCCTGACACGGTGACGTACCACCTCCGGTGGGGCCGGCTCCCTCGGCACCGAAAGTGGCCCACGCGAACGCCACCAAAGGAGCTCAGGGTCGACGACGGGACCCGGGGCCGGGTTCCTCACCAAGCGGCGCGCCCCTGAAGGTAGCACCTCCCAGTGCCACTCGGCGGAGCCCAGTCCTGGACATGGGACCTTTGAAGCAGGACGTCGTCGCGAACGGGTTGACGGCGAGGATGCGGGTCAAATACTATATGAAAATGTAACATTTTTTAAATGATTGGATTGTGATTTCTTACATACAAATTTTAAAAAATGATATCATTGCATATGTAAAAATTCTATATGCAAATATAACATTTTTTAAATTCTATATGCAAATTCTATATCTCTAGCTAGCTAATTCATCTAACATTTTAACAAAAGTATAAAAAAACTAATTCATATAACATAATTAATATATCTAATTCATCGAACTAAAAGTATAAAAAAATAATTCATCTAACATTAATATATCTAGCTAATTCATCAAACATTTGACATTATAATATAATTAATTAATTCATCTAAAACCTTTGTATAAAAAATAGAAAAATAGAAAAAACTTAAAACTAAAAACTAAAAACTAAAAACAGAAAAACATCTAAGTGTGTGTGTGTGTGTGTGCGGGCTTGGGGGCGGCCGGGGTACTCATAGCGGGGTGACGGGGGCAGTGACAGGGGGCGGCGACAGTGACTTACGGGACGGCGGCGAGACGGCGACGACGGGGACGGCGTGACGAGGGGTCGGGGCGTCGACGGGGACGGGGGTGACAGAGACGGCGCGCGGAGGAGGTGGCGACGGGGACGGTGACGGGCGACGGCGCGGGACATGTGACACCCCAAAAATTTTGACCTTGTCTTATTAATTAAAATTTTGCCAGGAATTTAAAACTTTTATTTTCTGAGCTCCCTCTCGATCTTTGAACCTTGTCTCTACCTTGTCATTATGGAGTTTTTCCCCAAAGTGAAAACTTTTCAAACATGTTATTGGACTTGTTTAAACCTCTCAAGAAAAAAATTTCTTTTATTAGTAGAACTAATTACGTAATTAATTTGCCTGATCTCCCATGACTATATGGCCATATTTGAACTACAACCTCTTTAAAAATTCATTCAAAAATCCCACCAAAACTTGGAGATGTCATGTGATGTTTTTAAACCACTTTTGTGCAAAAATATCTTTTATTCATAAAATAATTTGAGCTCTACACCCAATTTTCTTCTCTGGTCCAGAGTGCAATTTTGCACAACAACTCATTTAAATATTTCATTCTAGCCTCCACCAAAATTTTGGGATATTGGTAGTAGCATATGATTCAACTTTATGCAAAAACCCAATAATGTTATTTGAAAAATATGAGTGCGTTGACCTCTTTTCCATTCTGGCCCAGCCTTGTGATTTCTACTGCAACCACCTTCTATCTTGTTTCTTTATCCTTGAGCTTTCTCCTGCTTATAGTGCTCTTTGCCAAACCCTTAAGTCCAGAAGCATGCACCCATTGGATCATTTTTAGTTCATGAAGTGATGTCATTTGTCTCCTGTCCAGAACTGTAGTTTTGCAAAACTTGCACTAGCAAGTTTCTCCTTGTGGCAAACTAACCTCACCACTCTCTTATTCTTCTAAGGAGACACTGATCTGGAGATTCTGGCCCCTCCAAGAACAGCCTAGGTGCTTGTGGCATTTTTTCAAACACCTGGAGTGCATGGTCAGATCTGGCATGGATTTTTGTTAGCAGTGTGAACATGATCCTCTGACCCCTCAAGCTTGTCCATTGATCTCCTTGCAAGCCATAGCCTAGACCTGCTAACTCCAGCTCCAACCAAGCGCTCTGAAGTGCCATGGCATTTCGCCGAGCATCTGGTGGGCGTGCGCTGGGCGCGCCCAGAGCACGCAAATTGCAGTCGCGCACCCGAGCCGCCGCGTCGCACCCCTGCCTTGGCCCGCACTACAGAACCTCGCCATGCACTCCCCGCCTCGCCACAACACGCCAGCCCGCCCTGGCACCCTACAGCGCCACCGTCAGAGCTCTTTTGGCGGCACGCCGGCGTCGGCAGTGCGCCTCTGCCACGGGCAGCGCCACCCAAGCCACCCCGGCTCGCCACCTGTCCCCTGGAGCTTCGCAAGCTCATCCACGAGGGTGTCGCCTAGCTCTCGTCGTCGCCACGATGCCCTGCAGCTACAGAAAGTCGGTCGCCGATGAGCTCATCCGCGGTCGCCACTGAACCGCCTCGACTCGCCTATTTAAGGCAGCCCCGAGCCCGTTTCCGCACACAAGCAACCTCAGGCCACCCCAATGGCGCTTCCCTAGCTCGCATTCGACCCAGGGAGGTTTCCTTCCCCGTCTCCGGCAACTCCTGTCGCCGCCACTGCCCCGGCCGTTCTGGCGCCACCAGGGCCTCCCCCTCCCCGTTCTCTTCACCAGGAACTTCCCCTTCCTCCCACGAACCCAACCCCCTACTCGATTTTGATCGGGAACCACCGTAGCCCAAAAACCACTCTGCTCCCGAAGCCTCCTACGCCGCGAAGCTCGCCGCCGGCAGCACCCTCCGCCCCCACCTGCCTGGCGACCACCGGGAGGATCGCCCTGGAGTGGCGGATCCATCCCCGCCCTCGGAGCCCCGCGAGGAGCCGCCAGTCGCCGGCAACGATCGCCGGAGCTCCGCCTCCGCTCGGGACAGAGGAAGGAGAGGGAAAAAGGACTAGTCAAACCTGACTAGTGGGGCCCCCTAGACCCACTGTCAGTGATACCCCGCGCCGTCCACGCTGGATAAGTGGAAGCGTAAAACTCCCCTGTACGTTTTCCCTGCACCGAAAGCGTATTCTGTCCGAAGCGTTTTCTTTTATATATTTATTTTAAAAACAGATTTGACCAGAACTTTGACTGATTATAACTCTTTAAATATAACTCCAAATGAATTGATTCTTTTTCCTACATCTCTCAAATTCTGTCTAGTTTATTTTAAGATTTATTTGAAAATTTTCCAAACAACTTTTTTGTACTGTTTTTGAAATATGTGTGTTTGCATATTTTTGAAAATAGGATTTTTGGAAGAGAAGAAAGCTTTCGAAAGTTTTGGAGAGCACCCCACCTCTCCACACCTTTAAGGCAAGCATTCTGAACCCCGGAACAATATTTGTGGTGCGTTAGTTGACACGTTTATAACACCACCTTATTTCGGAGTAGTGTTATTTCATCATTTGCATGGATGCATTTTTGAGATTTCCTTGTTGTTGGAAATAAGCATACCCATGTGATGGTAATTACCCTCATGTGTCCTACATGCATGCCGGTAAGGAATCCGGGAAAGCCTTTGCCTTGGGTAGGCGTGAGCTTGTCGCCGGTCTCTGTCGGGACGGTTAGATCCGGTATGGCATGGTAAGGTACAATGGGTGGTGATTTGTTGGTTGAAGTATTTTAGTTGTGCTAACCATGCAGGGAACATTTATAAGCCTCCTGAGTCGGCCATAGATCGAGTCTTGTTCCGGTAACCCCCATACTTGTTTCGTACTGCCACAGGTCCCTACCGTAGGTGGGGTATGGTTCAGTAAGTTGTTAACCCTTGTATTGGCACACACCGTACAGAGAGGCCATGGTGGAAGATACCGGATGCATCCGGTAGGCATGCCACCTGGTCCGGGGGCATGGGTGTATCCGGTTGGGACTGAGAGGCGGATACCCCTTAGAGCGCGCAATAGAAATTTGATCCCATGCTACGTCGAGGTTGTAGCCTCCCCACTTAGAGTTTGCTTGACAGGTGTCGTGGGTGATTCCAGACACCGGTGAGTTGAGCTGGTGTGTGCAAGTCAGGTGTGTTTTCAATTAAAAGACCGTAGACGGAATTAGTCCCGATGGACTAAAAGGAATCCGTTACTCATGGGTAAAGAGTACATCCTCTGCAGAGATTAAACCTATTCGAATAGCCGTGTCCATGGTTAAGGACTAGAGTTTGGGATGGGTCAAGTGTCGGTCTTAGCGTCGGTCTTCGGAGGGAAAAACCAGTAAAACCGAATATTGATTATGACTTGTGATATATGATGGTTATGATTGTTATCATTATGAACTAACCGTTTGTATTGTTTGGAATAAGGAGTATCCCTGGGACGGTACCACCTCCCGGATATTTACTATGATTATAAGCCCTTTCTGTGGTGTCGCTCAGACGGCCGAGTGTGGCATGCATGTTATTCCATTTACTTATAAGCCCTTTATGTGGTGTCGCACAAACGCCCGACTGCGGCATTTCTTTTAAAGCCCTGTATGTGGTGTCGCTAAGACACCCGACTGCGGCATTTCTTTTAAAGCCATGTATGTGGTGTCGCTAAGACGCCCGACTGCGGCATTTCTTTTAAAGCCCTTTATGTGGTGTCGCTAAGACGCCCGACTGCGGCATTTCTTTTAAAGCCCTTTATGTGGTGTCGCTAAGACGCCCGACTGCGGCATTTCTTTTAAAGCCCTTTATGTGGTGTCGCTAAGACGCCCGACTGCGGCATTTCTTTTAAAGCCCTTTATGTGGTGTCGCTAAGACGCCCGACTACGGCATTTCTTTTAAAGCCCTTTATGTGGTGTCGCTAAGACGCCCGACTGCGGCATGCTTGTTGTTTATTTCATAATTTTAATACTATTATGTTATTACATATTCATAACTAACATGCTTGCACGCATCAGAGTTTTATTCATCTTTTGTGACTGACGTCATGAGCATAAAAAATGCTTTCATCACATCATTGTTATATTATACCTATGTTTATAATGTTTGCGAGTACATTCAAAGTACTCACTGGCTTGTCCCTGGCTATTGTCTTGGCCAGATTGCTTGCTTGGAGAGGAGGGTTGCGACGACAGCCTCGGAACCTAAGCAGCAGTGATAGCAGCCTCGCGAAGATGGGAGTTATCCTGGTCAGCTGTTCCCGTGGGAAATGGAGTCCCATAGACCGTGGTGATCCACAAACCGCTTCCTCCCTCAACCACTAGAAACCATTTGATGTACTCATAGGCCACAATGGTCTTGTACTACATATTTTGTACTCTTGCTTGGAATTTCTGTAAAAAGTTGGTGCCTCATCAGCTAACAGTAATCCTGGGGCTGGTGAGCACAACGGCCCTTTTTCTGGAAATAAAAGCCTGGAAAACCGGTCGCGATAGGACAGGGCGGCGGCGACGTCGAATCAGAGGAGAAGAAGTGGTGATGAAAATGCAATTTTTTTGTAAGTGTTGTACATATAGGAATGACCTTTAGTACCGGTTGGAGCCACGACCCGGTACTAAAGGTCAAATTTTGCCAGGCCAAGCGGCGGGAAGGGCACCCCTTTAGTACCGGGTGGTGGCTCCAACCGGTACTAAAGACCCCCCTTTAGTACGCCCTCGGCTAGTGTTGGGGATATTACTACTGGGCGTAAACCGGCCTGCCTGGGCCGGATTAACCTCATCAGTAGTTCAAGAGTGTTGAAGCCCAAGAAGCTAGTTAAAGGCCCAAGGCCATAGTCGGTTCAACACTTGTAGCCATAAACCGGCTTGTATGTAAGCTTGTATTATAAGTTAGGAATAAGAAGAGACCAACCCGAATACGAGTATGAACCGGAGATTGGGACTCTATGAACCGATGGGAGTTACCCGTGTACATAAGGGGACGACCCGACAGCGGTTCAAGGACAGACAACCACAACTCGAGACTTAGGCGAAGCTTGTTTGCTCCCTAGTCATCGAAACCCCATCAATTCCATCACAAACTAGACGTAGGCTTTTACCTTCATTTAAGGGGCCGAACTAGTATAAACCCTCTGTGTCCCTGTGTCCGCTTTAACCCCTTCGAGTTAACCCGTTGCGATGGCTCCATGACTAAGTCCTTTCGCTAGGACATCTGCCGTGACAAACCCACGACAGTTGGCGCCCACCGTGGGGCTATCGCACGATGGTTTCAAGTTCTTGGAGGGCCGCTTTGAAGGACTCGAGGGATACGCTGTGGGCCGGATGACCAAGAGTCGTCGCGGCAAGATCTACATCGACGATGCAGGCTGGGGCCCCGAGGCCGGCTCGATTGAGTACGGGTACCGGGTCCCCTTTGGTGGCATACACGTCTTCATCGGCAAGATCGGTGAACCGGGCCCTGAGCTGGACGCCTGCACCGACCTCGTCGAGACAGCTCAGCGTGCGCGACCTGCCCGGTTTAAGCCGGCCGTGAAGCGTGCCTTCGTGGGAGTCATCCATGGAGGAAGCTATGAGGACGGATCAGGATCTGGTGGCAAAACCGTCGTTTACTCTGGCGACGAGTCGTCAACCAGAGAAACAGAGTCTTTGTATCAGCTACAAGACGGCCGGATGGGGGGCTGTTCCGATGGCGACAGTATTCCGGACCCCTCTGATCTGCCCAATCAGGTTGGAATATTCATGGCCGTTACTCAAGCAGCGCTTCACTCATCAACGGCCGCAGCAATGGTTTCCGGATCAGCAGTGGCAACGGCTGCCGGGGCAGGAGGCCTTGTGCGCCCGCCGGCTCAAGTTCTATCCGATCTGTTCGATGTGTTGGCTGCGCTCATGGCAGAGGCCAACCCGGCGGATCAGGATGCTCATAACGCAGAGATTGCAAAGGTGAGGGAGCAGATCACTCAGGCCAAAGCGGATCTAGCAGCTGAAGAGGTCAGGATGACTGCGGAGCGGGCCGCTTTGGACGCGCAAGCCTACAAACTCATGCTGGACCAGAACGCCTCACAGGAAGTCATGAGGAGGAAATACCGATCTCGTTTTCCTTCGGTTTTTGAAGGAAGGGACCTTTTTAATACCCCTGGAGCGGGGACTAGTAATCCGCCGGTGGTAAACCGGGCGGAGGCACCTGGCACGGGCGCGCCGGTCCAGCCCCGTTTGATAGATCTGCCCCGTCACAATACTGGTGTACCGCAGGTTGTGCCCACACCTCCGGATCACTACTCCAATCCGCTGGATAACCTTGTTGCAGCTGCGGCACAATTGGAGGCTATTCCAGTCGAAGGTGATTCATTGCAGGCGATAGAGACGCGCCGGGTCAAAGAGCTCCTTAGGACGGCGTTGGTCCAACAGGAAGCGTATTCATACAGCCGTGATCGGATTCACTCTACCCCATGTCCAAGCCGGAGTTATAGCAGACATATGGAGGAACCAGCTGTGTCAAGTAATGCATGGCGTGGAGCGCCCCGTGGCAACAATCCAGCCGGTGGTGTCGATAATGCTCAGGAGGTGGTAGATCGGGCCCGAGCATGCAGGGAAGCCGAGTTAGCAGCACAGCATCAGGCTCGTCAGTTTACACCGGTTCGTCCAACCACTTCGGTTGAACCGGGGCTCACTTCTAGTGTGTTGGGGGTGCCCTGCCTTGTCCCCGCTTTACGCAATGTGCGCCTGCCTAAGGATTTCAAGGGCCCGCGCAAGGTACCAAACTATACGGCGGAGCAACCCCCAGAGACATGGGTGGAGAGCTATGAGATGGCCATGGAGATGCTTGATGTGGATGATGCGGCGTGTGCAAAATATTTCACCATGATGCTTGAAGGGACAGCCCGTACCTGGTTAAAGAGCTTGCCACCCAATTCTATCAGTTCATGGGCCCAGTTGCGAGCCCGGTTCATCAATAATTTCAAAGACATGTGTAAGCAGCCTATGTCGATAGTGGATTTAGCTGCCTGTGTCCAGGAGGAAGGAGAATCAACTACTCATTGGGTGCGCCGGGTTTCACAAGTTCTGCATTCATCAGACCGCATCAATGCTGACACCGCAGTTATAACATTGGAAGGCAATTGCCGGTTTGGACCCCTGAAGTTAAAGTTAGGGCGGATGAAGCACCAGTGCACTGACATGGGGACTCTTATGTCCGCTTTGGTAAAGTATGCTGATTCTGATAGTATCAAGGATCCCGAGTCTGATGATGAGAAGACAGGGAAGGGAAAGAAGAATGGCAACTCCAAAGGTCAGCAGCATCACTCAGCAGGTAATGGTGGTGGTGGCAAGCGTAAAGCGGATGGCAATATGGACTTTGTGGCTAATACAAACGTGCAGGACAAGGGCCAGCGATGTAAGGGTAAGAACCACAGTGGAGCACCTAGTCCTAATCCGGACCGCCTAAATTATCTATTGAACCAGCCCTGTCCAAAGCATGGGACGAAGGAGGTACCAGTGAACCACCTCTGGAAGGATTGCTACATTATGCAGGAGTTCAAGAGCTCTAGTGCTTTCCGGTACGATCCCAGCTCCAGCGGCGGCTCTGGATCCGGGCCGGGTTACGGTGGAGGAAATTCCGGTTCAGGATTTAATGGTAATCCGGGCGGACATAACAATCAGAATCATCAGAACAACCAGGGTGGTTACAATCAGCAACAGCAGCAGTCGGGTTACCAGAGCAACCCAAAGCAACTAAATAGTGGGCAATATCATGTATTCACCACTAGCTTGGACAAGCGGGACCGAAAGGTCCAGAAACGGGCAGTTAATTCTGTTGAACCGGCCATACCCCGGTATCTACGCTGGTCAGAGCAGTCAATCATATGGAGTAGAGAGGATCACCCTCCCCGGGTTGATAATCCGGGTCAGCTAGCTCTGGTGGTGGCGCCTCAGGTGGGAGGTTATAAGTTCACCAAGGTACTCATGGATGGGGGTAGCAGCATTAACATCCTGTACTATGAGACTTTCCGACGTATGGGGCTAACAGATAAAGATCTCCGACCGTTGAATACGGTTTTCCATGGTGTGGTACCTGGTAAGTCAGCGTACCCCGTTGGCAAGATAGCACCGGAGGTGGCCTTTGGAGATGATCATGATTCCAGATCAGAGACGTTGACGTTTGAGGTGGTGAAAATCCAAAGCCCGTATCACGCTCTGTTCGGTCGACCGGCCTATGCCAAGTTCATGGCACGGCCTTGCTATGTGTACTTGCAGCTCAAGATGCCGGGTCATAAGGGGACCATCACGGTTCACGGAAGCCGTAAGGTCGCTTTGGAATGTGAAGAAGGAGATGCAGCTTATGCAGAGTCGGTTTGTGCCACCGAGGAGCTGAAGTATTACAAGGACAATGTTGATCCGGCGGATATGACTCCTTTGAAGAAGCCTACCACGGAGCATGATCCGGCCCTGAAGTTCACATCGGCAGCTGAGACTAAGCTTGTTGACTTCGTACCCGGCGATTCGTCCAAGCAGTTCAGCATCAGCGCCAATTTGGATCCAAAATAGGAAAATGCGCTCATCGAGTTCATCCGTGAGAATCGGGACATTTTTGCATGGAAGCCTTCTGACATGCCAGGTGTACCGAGGCGACTCGCTGAGCACACTCTTAATGTGGATCCTAAATACAAACCGGTGAAACAGTTCCTCCGACGGTTCAACGAAGAAAGACGCAAGGCTATTGGAGAAGAAGTGGCTAGGCTATTGGCAGCTGGTTTCATCATTGAAGTTTTCCACCCTGAGTGGCTTGCTAATCCGGTGTTGGTCCTTAAGAAAAACGGCACCTGGCGCATGTGTGTGGATTACACTGATCTTAATAAAGCTTGTCCAGCATGTGGGTGATATCATCCAGAACCGGGAAGCAACGGGTCGGATTGCCAAGTGGGCTATAGAGCTGGGGCCGCACGGTTTGAAATACGTGCCTCGGACAACGGTGAAGTCCCAAGCACTTGTCGATTTCATCCATGATTGGACGGAGCTGCAAGCCCCTGAAGAAAAGCCGGATCACACATATTGGACAGTTCATTTTGATGGATCACGGCAATTGGAAGGCTCGGGGGCTGGAGTCGTATTAACTTCCCCGCGAGGTGATAAGTTCTGTTATGTTCTCTGCTTAATGTTCCCTTGTACTAACAATGCAGCTGAATACGAAGCCTTGCTCCATGGTCTCCGGATGGCTAAAGAGATGAATTTAAGCCGGGTTAAGTGCTTCGGTGACTCAGATCTAGTGGCTCAACAGGTGTCTGGCACTTGGGATTCTAAAGACCCACTCATGGCTGCATATCGTCGTGAGGTTGATATTGTTGCAGGTCACTTCAAGGGCTATCAGGTGGACCACGTGGACCGTCGGAAGAATGAGGCGGCGGACGCTTTGAGCCGGCTGGGCTCACAGCGTAAACCGGTTCCGCCCAATGTTTTTCTTGATGCGCTGCACAACCCATCGGTTCAACTACCTGGTGAAGCGGATTTGGCTGTTCCTGATCCGGAGGCTCAGTTGGTGGCAGCTCTCCACGTCATTCCGGATTGGACACTTCCTTACCTGGCGTACATGAACCGGGGCGAGTTACCAGAGGATGAGACTCTGGCCAGACAAATAATACGGCGGTCCAAGTCCATGACAATCGTCAATGGCGAATTGCACCATTGCATTGTATCAGGAGCGTTTCAACGTTGTGTATCTCCTGAGGAAGGTTGTGAAATTTTGCGTGAGATCCATGAAGGGGATTGTGGTCACCACGCCGGTTCAAAATCTTTGGTGGCCAAAGCATTCCGCCACAGTTTCTATTGGTTAACTGCTCGTGCTGATGCGAAGGATCTGGTCAGACGATGTGATGGTTGCCAAAAGTTCTCAAGACGCGCTCATGTACCGGCTCAAGAATTGAGGATGATTCCAATCACTTGGCCGTTTGCAACTTGGGGGCTAGATATGGTTGGGCCTTTCAAAAGGTCCAAGGATAAGAAGACCCACCTCCTGGTGGCGGTCGATAAATTTACGAAGTGGGTGGAGGCAGAACCTGTTAGCAAGTGTGATGCAGCCACCGCGGTTCAGTTCATCAAAAAGGTGATTTTCCGGTTTGGCTTTCCACACATTATCATCGCAGATAATGGTACCAATTTGTCTAAGGGTGCCATGAAGGAGTTCTGCGAACGGGAGCACATCCGCCGTGACGTTTCATCAATGGCGCACCCACAGTCCAATGGTCAAGCAGAAAGAGCTAATCAGGAGATCTTGAGAGGCATCAAGCCACGGCTTATGGTTCCTTTGCAAAGGACGCCGGGTTGTTGGGTAGAAGAGTTGCCATCCGTATTATGGAGCATTAATACCACACCCAACACATCAACAGGATACACACCGTTCTTCATGGTCTATGGAGCGGAGGCAGTTCTTCCTAGTGATATCCTTCACGATTCACCTTGTGTTGCGGCTTATGTTGAAGCGGACAACAAGACGGCTCGACAAGACGCTTTGGACCGGTTGGATGAAGAGCGAGACACAGCAGCTGCCCACTCGGCGATTTACCAACAGGATCTTCGTCGCTATCACTGTCGTCGGGTCAGGACCGGAACCTTTCAGGAAGGAGATTTGGTGCTTTGGCTCATTCAAGATCAAACCGATATGCATAAGCTATCCCCACCTTGGGAGGGACCTTTCGTGGTCAGCAAGAATCTACACAACGGGTCATACTATCTGATCGATGTTCGAGAGCGAAAAGACTCACGCAAATCAGAAGAGGAGACCAACAGATCGTGGAACATAGCTCATCTTCGGCCTTACTATACTTGAGTCATTGGCTCTGCCTATGTACATATTATGACAGTGTATATATTATAAATACAATAAACCGGATCCTCAGCTAAAGCGGGGTATCTGTTCTTTTATATCATGCGTGGTTACATGGAGTTGTTCTGTCTTAAAGCGGCCTCCGGTTTACCCCTTGCTACAATTATAAATATCACTAGGGGGCTCGGTCAAAATCTGAAACGACGCAACACCTTTTGATAGGCGAAAGCCACCAGATCACTTGGGGGCTCGGTCGTGTCCGAACCGATGCAACGCCTTTTGATAGGCGAAAGCCACCATATCACATGGGGACATGGTCAAGTCTGAACCAGTCACGCCTCTTGATCGGCCTAAAGGCCATAGAGTCACTTGGGGGCTTGGTCGAACCCGAACCATTGCCATGCCACTTGATCGGCATAATGCCACGGTTTCATTTGGGGACCTGGCTGACGTGAACCATAGCTACACCTATTGGGAGCTTGGTCGTGTCCGACCATGGTAATGCCATCTGATCGGCTCAGTAAAGTCTCTTTTTTGCAAATGGTTTTATCATTGCCTTTGCTTCAATATTTTTCTTGATAAACTGCTATTTTATCTTGGTTGCGTTTTTAAACCAACAACATTTTACACCGGTTCGAGCTGTCAGTTCGGCGGAACACGGTCCATTTTTAAACCGGAGATTATTTACTCGGTTTGATTTTTTCTGTTAACATCCTTTTTTGGAGTAACAAAGTGTTTATTATGATCACGCACGGTTTACATAGTAAACCGGCATTATATATACAGGAGTTGTTTTCTCCCATAACGGTGCAGGTTTATCGAAACCGCCGTTTCAAGATTGGCTAAGCCTACTTCATGCCCAATAATGGCAGGTATTTTGTATCACAAAATTTGATCACATATGTCAATCTCCTTGCATATATTTGAGATTCATAAACCGGCTGGCGGTACAACCGCCCTGGTAGTTTAAAGTTTTATGATTGTAGGAGATATAGATTGACAGTTTGAATGATTCAAACAAAAGTATCAGCACAGATGCACGAAGGCATCTCAGAAGCAAAAGTATTAACTATCCTATTACAAGGCAACATGGTGCCCAAATAAGATCATTGTTTTCTGGCAGAATATAATAAGGCAGCCTATTAAACCGGACTCCGGTTCAAGCTTGATCACCGCCTTGGTCTGATGGTCGAGGATCATCCCGCGCCATTTCAGCTTCTTCGGCCCTACCCAGCGGCTGGAAGTCAACAGTGGTCCAGTCAATTCCCATTAAGGCTTGAAAAACAGCTTCATCATGGATCAGTGAAGACGGTTCAATATCAGGAGCATAAGTATGCTTACGGATTGGCGGGATCAGATTTTCCGCTTCAGGAACTGGTGCAGCCACTCGTTTGTTCTGATCATTATATTGGGCTTGATAATACGTCAAATCTGCCTCTTCTACCAATTGACAAGCCAGAGGGCGCACCGCCTGGTTTATTGCTCTCAAATCATCTTCATTGAATTCTGAGTCGTCTTCCTTCAAACTGGGATAGCCCTGATCTGCCTCCACAGGATCAAAGTCTGGCACCCATGCCTTCGCTCGGATTAAAGCATTGATGGCACCGGTTCGAGCAGTAGATTTTTTCAGCTCTTCAATCCGGGCGGGAAGCATTGACAATCTCTTCAGAGTGTCTTGGATCAAAGTGGGTGCCGGATTGTTATGTGATGCCGTCGTAATAATCCGCTGCGCTCCAGTGTATAGTTGTTCGATCAACGTATAAGCAGCTTTCAATTTCATCCGAACATCTGATCCCAAGTGGCTGATGCGGGTGCCTGCAACGTGATAGAACAGTTCACAAACCGGACCTATCATAGGAAGATCAAAATTATCACAAAGGTCAAAGGATGTTTACCA
Source organism: Aegilops umbellulata (assembly GCA_032464435.1). Lineage (NCBI taxonomy): Eukaryota > Viridiplantae > Streptophyta > Magnoliopsida > Poales > Poaceae > Aegilops > Aegilops umbellulata. Next base: position 350,806,135 of record CP136056.1, read on the forward strand.
AAGATGGCGGTGGTCATTGCATGCTCTTGTCGCTTTACGCTGGTCAACTCATCTGTCACCGGTTTAAGGGCAGCTTCAGCAGTTTCAATTTTCTTGATCAAAGCATTTTTCTCAGTGGACCAATCCGCCCGATCTTTCTTGAAGCCCTCCTTCAGCTGTTCCATGACGCTTAAAGCGCTGGTCAACTCCTCGTTTGCCTTGGAGGTTTCAGCTTGTTGGGACTTTAAGTTCTTTTGAAGGCCGGCGACTTGATTTTCTTTGGTCTTCAGTTCAGCCTGCATTCAGACAGTTATATGGTTCAACAAACGGTATAGAAAATGAAGTACCAACCACATAACGAGTTATGCACTTAGTACTTGGGGGCTAATGCCTATTTGATCTACAACTGTCAACTGATCGCAAAGTCCCAAGCTCAATACAAGTATTCAACTTGGCACTTGGGGGCTAATGGCTATTTGCTCCAAATATTTTCTAATGTTACTATTTAAGTCCCGGTTTAACTACATTAAGTTGAACCGACCCTTGGGGGCTACATCAGTGAACTTCGAAAGCATTCAGGTTTATATTAATAAGTCCCGGTTTAACTTCATTCAGTTGAACCGACCCTTGAGGGCTACATCAGCACATTCTGAAGTATGCAGCTTTATATGTCACAAGTCTCGATTTGAAAGAAGATTCCAAACCGATCCTTGGGGGCTAGGAGAATCAGCAAGACTAAAAAGATATACAAGCAGGAAGAGGCATATGAAAGTTACCTCAAATTTCTCCTTCATCATGTTCACTAGGCCAGCTTCATAATCACGACTGGTATACAGTCGGTTCAGATACCCGGAGTGAAGATCTTGAGCACTTAGTGCAGCATATGTCGCCAAATCAACATTCCACTTGCCCTTGTCCATTGCAGCAAATTCGTCCTTGGCAGTATGCTTGGACAAAGCGACGGGGTTGCTTGGTTCGGTATGACCAACACCAGTAATAACAACTTCGTCATCCTGGGCATCACCGGTTTGCACTGTGGCTGTCGGTTTACCAGTGGTCTTGGATGGACTTGTGGATTTTTCAATCAGGACGGGGTTTCTTGGCTGATCAGCAGGGCCGGAGGTATCAACAGGCCTCTCTTCAGCAATAAAAACCTCATCTTGCACTGGCGGATCATTGGGCACATCTTCATGAATGGCCGCTTCAACATCTGGGGTGGCGCCAGGTTCAGGAGCAGTTTCTTCTCCGGCCGCTTTATCCAGGCGAGCCTTTTTGCTCGGCCTCGGTTTGGCCCTAAAAGGAGCAGAAAAATCAAAAACAGTATATGTTGAAAGCTACAAATACCGACAATATTATGATAAGTGCAAGCTTACCCAAGCACGGTTTTAAGTGGTGGTAGCTGGGTACCCGTTGACTCGCCGGAGGATGAGTGGGAGGTAACCTGATAATCGGAGTCAGATAGGTTAAGCGGTTGACGTAAACAGCCCGCTTTAGGACAAGTACTGACAAGAAAATTAGAGACCTCTGAACGGCGTCTCCGAACCGGACTGTTTGGTAAACCGGCGGATGTAACTACCTGGCCGCTGTGCCGAGTTGTGCGGCGCACTTCATGCTGTTGAGTCTTCATAAGAAAGTTGGGATCCAAGTGAGAAAGAGGGTGAGAAAATTTAACTTTCCGGATTGCCTGACGAATTTTTAGTGAAGACAGAAGGTTCGGATCAGAAGAGAGAGCAATTACCTCTGCATCGTCAGCATGGCTAGCTTAGGCATCATCCTGACAAATATTATCATCAATAAGGTGTGTAAAAAGCAAGCCAAGTGAATCAAGTTCTGCCTCAAGGTCCGGATTACCCACATCGTCATCAGCGGGCGGATCAGAGGATGCAGTGGTTCTCCTCTTATGAGCAGCTTTCTTAAGGACTTTTGTCTTGGGCCAGGTCGGTCTTTCCGGTTTGTCTGCCTTCTCCTGCGGGAGCTTCTTGCTCCAAAACGGATCATCACCCTGTTTCAACAAATGTTGGTATCAAATAATAAGCAGTTATCATATCATCAGAATTGATGAAAGGGAAATTCAGACTTACAGCTGGCGGTTTGTTGGTGGCACAGAAGGGAAGTAGACCGGTTCGGGCGCAGACATATTCCGGTTCATTCAAAATTTTCTTTACAGCTTCTATGACTTCTTCATCAGTAAGCTGGATGTTCACGTGCCGCAGTGGGTCGTTAACACTGCCTGTATATTCACACATCAAATCGGAGCGTTGGCTGAGAGGCAGTACGCTCCAAGATATCCAGCAACGAGCAAGATCAACCCCTGTTAAACCATTGGCCATAAAGGCTCTGAGCTTAGATAGTTGGGGAGCATATTTAATCCTCTCTTTGGCAGTCAGCCTCTGTGGAAAAGGGTGTGTGTTGCTAAGCCGCTCCGTACGAAAGCCGGGCAAAGGATTTTCATCAGCAGGGGAGGTATCTTTGCAGTAGAACCATGATTGAATCCATTCTTGGGGATGACTGTGCAGTTTTGCGTGAGGATAAGTGACCTCTTTCCGCTTTTGAATCGCCATGCCACCCAATTCCATATTAGAGCCATCAGTAAATTCAGTGCGGCGGTTTAGATGGAAGCAATCTCGGAATACCTCGATTGTAGGTTCCTCTGGAAAGAAAACCTCACAGAGCACTTGAAAATGGCATATATTGGTGACGGAATTGGGGCCAGTATCCTGCGGATGAAGTTGAAAGTTGGCCAAGACGTCCCGGTAGAACTTGGAACCGGACGGATTAAAACCTCGGGCTAAGTGATCCGCAAAAACTACAACCTCTCCTTCTCGAGGTGTGGGAGGACATTCTTTGCCTGGGACCCTCCAGTGGATGGTATTCTTACTGCTTAAAGCGCCAGTCAAGACTAAATTGTTCAGCTGCGTTTCTGTGACCCGAGAAGGAGCCCAGTTGCACTCGTATACTTGTTTGGCCATGGTGGAGTCTACAAAATAAGTAATTCCGGTTCAAGATTGTGTTGGGTACAAAATACACACTGATATGATCAATATTAACCCGAGGATATCTATATTCAAACCGAAGTTTTGTGAAGCAATGGATTATGGCTAAAGGATCCTGGCGGTTCAATAAGGGGACTAATGGTATACACCGGTTTATTAACTTTTCCTATGGTAAGTTAAACCGCCTGATCTAAATATTGAAAGAACTGGAGGTTGCAAGATGGCTAAGTATGCAGAAACAGGTTCCGTACAAGTTGATTACAATAATGGATCTGAGGCAACTTCAGAAAAACAGGGAAAATATTCAAAAGCCTAAAGCAGAGTGGAAGTGAATCAATGGGCAGATAAACAGATGAGATCTACGGACTTGAGTACAAGACTAAAAGTGGATGCGAAAAGCTAAGTGGTATTCAGCACAAGGTTTTACAGATCCTTACAGAAGTTAACGCATGAACAGGAGCAGTCAATGAACATCACAAGAACAGCGAACCCTAGAACAGATCTAGGTTAAGAAGAACAGAGGGCTTACTAGAGCTGAGGAAGATGCGGAAGGTTGCCGCAGTTCTCTGGTACGGTCAGGTCGATGCAGCGGCCAAGGTCGAGGCTGGAGGCGACGGCGGCGGTGGAGCTCCGGAGCTGACGACGCGAGGAAGACGAAGATGGGAAGGCACGAAGAGGGAGAAGGAAATGACCCTTCGGTCCTATTTATAAGGCAAAAAGACATGTGTCAGGCACGACAAACTCGGGGCCACGGAACGGAGCTGTCGCCTCGATTTTCGCAACCTTATTAATGAGAAAAGGTATTATGGATACTTTCTTTATGACAGATGATGTCACCCTGGTTTAACAGCAAAAGGAGAAGATGACGTCAAGACGGTTCAGCAATTACAAGAAGATGTTGAAGATGAAGATTTCTGCTAAGGATTGACATGAATACATTCAAATCAATCTGGGGCCTAATGTTGGGGATATTACTACTGGGCGTAAACCGGCCTGCCTGGGCCGGATTAACCTCATCAGTAGTTCAAGAGTGTTGAATCCTAAGAAGCTAGTTAAAGGCCCAAGGCCATAGTCGGTTCAACACTTGTAGCTGTAAACCGGCTTGTATGTAAGCTTGTATTATAAGTTAGGAATAAGGAGAGACCAACCCGGATATGAGCATGAACCGGAGATTGGGACTCTATGAACCGACGGGCGTCACCCGTGTATATAAGGGGACGACCCGACAGCGGTTCAAGGACAAACAACCACAACTCGAGACTTAGGCGAAGCTTGTTTGCTCCCTAGTCATCGAAGGGGCCGAACTAGTATAAACCCTCTGTGTCCCTTTGTCCGCTTTAACCCCTTTGAGTTAACCCGTTGCGATGGCTCCACGACTAAGTCCTTTCGCTAGGACATCTGCCGTGACAAACCCACGACGGCTAGCGAGGTGGGACTAAACTTGCCCGCACCGCACCTGCGCCAGCGCACCCCTTTAGTACCGGTTGGAGCCACGACACGGTACTAAAGGGGTGCGCTAGCGCAGGTGCGGTGCGGGAAAGTTTAGTCCCACCTCACTAGCCGAGGGGCGCTCGCACCTGCTTATAAGCCCTGGCGCGGTTGCTGTCTCGAGCTCCTGTCTATTGCAGCCCTTCTGGGCCTACCTCTCCTACTCTGCCCTGTGGGGCGTACTGGGCTTGCGGGCCTGTATCTTGGCCCAACTACATGTTGGGTTACAAGTCGTATGCAGGCCGCTTTGGCCCAGTAGGCGGACTTTTTTATTTAGTTTTTTCTCTTTTCAGTTTATTTAATTTCTTTTATTTATTTCTGAGTTGTTTTTTGTTGTATTTAGAGTTTCTTTGTGAATATTTTTGCTTTAGGTACAAAAAATTACAAATTTTATGTTAGTGCTAGTAGTTTTCAAATTTGAATAGTTTAAATTTGAATTATTTGAAATTTGTGTGAATCACTAGTTTGTGAATAACTTAACTTTAAAAATAGATTTCTCAGTGATTCTTTTTTCTTTTGTTCAATATTAGTGTGTTTTATCATTATATTCAATTTGGTAATACTTAGGTTAATTTAAAAATGAAATGCCTTTTTAAGAGATGAGTTTTCGTCTGAAACCCTCATACTTCGAAAGAGATCGTCCATTTTGTACACGAAATGCATCCAGTTTTTGCCGTAACCCTCTCTACTTTTTTGCACATGCTATGTGGGTGAAATGATGATACCATACCAACTTTCTACCTTTTCAGAGTTCATTTTTAGTGTTTTGCAATTTCAGGGTCATTTAGCTCAAAAAATTCAGTAAATGCATGAAAAATAGCAAATGACGCCAGAAAGGGTTGAAAATTGATGACGTGGCTTTGAATGGTGCATACTAAACGCACAAAAATAGCAAATGATGTCAGAAAGGTACATGTTTTGTCGAAGCACAAAAGTACACGTTTCAAGTGCCAAAACACATAAGCACCCTAACTATTACAAAGATATACAAGTCCGGAAACTCACTAGAGAAGAAAGTGATGACAGTGAAGCCGATCACATCCTAGAGTGGGATCTTTGGGGGTGAAACTTTTTCTTCGCGTGTGTCCCTTTGCGCCGTAACCATGGGCAATCTTCATCATTAACCTGGATGCTCGGGTCAATATTCACTCTGAATGGAGCAATTTCATCAAACTTTTCATAATCTTCTGATATGTCTGTCTTGTCATCCACTCCCACGATGTTTCTTTTCCCTGAAAGAACTATGTGGCGCTTTGGCTCATCATATGATGTATTCGCTTCCTTATCTTTTCTTTTTCTCAGCTTGGCAGACATGTCCTTCACATAGAAAACCTGCGCCACATCATTGGCTAGGACGAATGGTTCGTCTGCATACGCAAGATTGTTGAGATCCGCTGTTGTCATTCCGTACTACGGGTCTTCCGTTACCCCGCCTCATGTCATATTGACCCATTTGCACCGAAACAAAGGGACCTTCAAACCACGTCCATAGTCAAGTTCCCATATGTCCTCTATGTAACCATAATATGTGTCCTTTCCCGCCTTGGTTGCTGTATTAAAGCGGACACCACTGTTTTGGTTGGTGCTCTTCTTATCTTGGACGATCATGTAAAATGTATTCACATTTATCTCGTACCCTTTGAAAGTCATTATATTCAAAGATGGTAACTGGGACAACAAGTACAGGTCATCTTCGATAGTGGCGTCATGCATGGCACGTGTCTGCAACCAACCGGCGAAAGTCCCCGTTTGTTCACGTGTAATCCAGTCATCAGACTGCTCCGGGTGTTTAGAGCATAGAAAATTCTTGTGTTCCTCCATATACGGAGCCACCAATGCGGAATTCTGTAGAACTGTGTAGTGAGCTTGAGTGAAAGAATGCCCGTCCATACATATTATTTGATCCCCTCCTAGCGTGCCTTTTCCACCTAGTCTGCTCTTATGTCGCGATTCAGGAACACCAATCGGCTTAAGGTCTGGAATAAAGTCAATACAAAACTCAATGACCTCCTCATTTTCATGGGCCTTGGAGATGCTTCCTTCTGGCCTAGCACGGTTATGAACATATTTCTTTAAGACTCCCATGATCCTCTCAAAGGGGAACATATTGTGTAGAAATACAGGACCCAGAACGTTAATCTCTTCGCATAGGTGAACTAGGACGTGTGTCATGATGTTGAAGAAGGATGGTGGGAACACCAACTCAAAACTGACAAGACATTGCACCAAATCATTCTCTAACCTTGGTATGATTTCTGGATCGATTACCTTCTGAGAGATTGCATTCAGGAATGCACATAGCTTCACAATGGCTAATCGAACGTTTTTCGGTAGAAGCCCCCTCAATGCAACCGGAAGCAGTTGCGTAATAATCATGTGGCAGTCATGATACTTTAGGTTCTGGAACTTTTTCTCTGCCATATTTATTATTCCCTTTATATTCAATGAGAAGTCAGACGGTACCTTCATACTGGGCAGGCATTCAAAGAAGATTTCCTTCTTTTCTTTGGTAAGAGCATAGCTGGCATGACCCTGATGTATGTCGTCTTTTCCGTGCAGACGTTGCTCGTCCTCCCGTGCCTCTGGTGTATCTTTTGTCTTGCCATACACACCCAAGAAGCCAAGAAGGGTCACGCAAAGATTCTTTGTCACGTGCATCACGTCGATTGCAAAGTGGACCTCTAGGTCTTTCCAATAGGCCAGGTCCCAAAATATAGATTTCTTCTTCCACATGGGTGTGCATCCATCTGTGTATTTGAAATGCTTGCCTTTCTTTCTTACGGGATGCCTGCTCGGAAGAAATCAACGATGTCCCAGGTACACATTCTTCTTATAGTTATTCAAATGTATACTGTTGGTATCATCCAAATAGTGCGTGCATGCGTGGTATCCCTTGTTTGTCTGTCCTGAAAGGTTACTAAGAGCCGGCCAATCGTTGATGGTCACGAACAGCAACACCTTTAGGTCAAATTCTTCCTGTCTGTGCTCATCCCACGCACATACACCTTTTCCATTCCACAGTTGTAAGAGTTCTTCAACTAAAAGCCTTAGGTACACATCAATGTCATTGCCGGGTTGCTTAGGGCCTTGGATGAGCATTGGCATCATAATGAACTTCCGTGTCACCTACAAAGTCCTCCGTGTACTTTCTATCGGTTTTTCTCCACTGCGACCCGTCAGCGGGTATTCTCAACTTCCCGTATTTCTTACGGTCTTCTCTGTGCCATCTCATCGCCTTGGCATGCTCTTTGTTTTGGAACAAATGTTTCAACCGTGGTATTATAGGAGCATACCACATCACCTTGGAAGGAATCTTCTTCCTGGGGCGCTTGCCCTCAACATCACCAGGGTCATCGCGGCTGATCTTATAGCGCAATGCACTATAAACTGGGCACGCGCTCAAATCCGCGCACTCACCGCGGTAGAGGATGCAGTCATTAGGGCATGCATGTATCTTCTGCACCTCTAACCCTAGAGGGCAGATGATACGTCTCCGTCGTATCTACTTTTCCAAACACTTTTGCCCTTGTTTTGGACTCTAACTTGCATGATTTGAATGGAACTAACCTGGACTGGCGTTGTTTACAGCAGAATTGCCATGGTGTTATTTTTGTGCAGAAACAAAATTCTCGGAATGACCTGAAACTTCACGGAGATTATTTTTGGAAAATATAAAAAATACTGGTGAAGGAATCAAGGCTAGGGGGCCCACACCCTCTCCACGAGGGTGGGGGGCGCGCCCCCCTTCCTCGTGGGCCCCCTGGAGCTCCACCGACCTCAACTCCAACTCCATATATTCGTGTTCGGGGAGAAAAAACCAGAGAGAAAGATTCATCACGTTTTACGATATGGAGCCGCCGCCAAGCCCTAAACTCTCTCGGGAGGGCCGATCTGGAGTCCGTTCAGGGCTCCAGAGAGGGGAATCCGTCGCCATCGTCATCATCAACCATCCTCCATCACCAATTTCATGATGCTCGCTGTCGTGCGTGAGTAATTCCATCGTAGGCTTGCTGGACGGTGATGGGTTGGATCATATTTATCATGTAATCGAGTTAGTTTTGTTAGGGTTTGATCCCTAGTATCCACTATGTTCTCAGATTGATGTTGCTATGACTTTGCTATGCTTAATGCTTGTCACTAGGGCCCGAGTGCCATGATTTCAGATCTGAACCTATTGTGTTTTCATGAATATATGTGAGTTCTTGATCCTATCTTGCAAGTCTATAGTCACCTACTATGTGTTATGATCCGGCAACCTTGAAGTGACAATAATCGGGACCATGATACGTCCATTTTGCATCATGCTTTTATATCGATATTTATTGCATTATGGGCTGTTATTTCACATTATGTCACAATACTTATGGCTATTCTCTCTTATTTTACAAGGTTTACATAAGGAGGGAGAATGCCGGCAGCTGGAATTCTGGACTGGAAAAGGAGCAAATATTATAGACCTATTCTGCGCAACTCCAAAACTCCTAAAACTCCACGGAATATCTTAAAATAAATAATGAAAAATACCTGCCAAAGATGAAGGCCAGGGGGCCCACACCCTGTCCACGAGGGTGGGGGTGCGCCCCCCCTCCTAGGGCGCGCCCCCTACCTCGTGCGCCCCCTGGTGGCTCTCCGACGCCCATCTTCTCCTATATGAAGTCTTTCGTCGAGAAAAAAACCAGAAGCAACCTTTCGGGATGAGACTCCGCCACCACGAGACGGAACCTTGGCAGAACAAATCTAGAGCTCTGGCAGAGCTGTTCTGCTGGGGATACTTCCCTCTGGGAGGGGGAAATCATCGCCATCGTCATCACCAACTCTCCTCTCATCGGGAGAGGGCAATATCCATCAACATCTTCACCAGCACCATCTCATCTCCAAACCCTAGTTCATCTCTTGTATCCAATTCTTGTCTCCAAGTCCGGGATTGGTGCTAGTAGGTTGCTAGTAGTGTTGATCACTCCTTGTAGTTGATGCTAGTTGGTTTATTTGGTGGAAGATCATATGTTCAGATCCTTTATGCATATTATTACCCCTCTGATTATGAACATGAATATGCTTTGCGAGTAGTTACGTTTGTTCCTGAGGACAAGGGAGAAGTCTTGCTATTAGTAGTCATGTGAATTTGGTATTCGTTCGAAATTTTGATGAGATGTATATTGTCTAGCCTCTAGTGGTGTTATGTGAGCGTCGACTACATAACACTTCACCATTATTTGGGCCTAGAGGAAGGCATTGGGAAGTAATAAGTAGATGATGGGTTGCTAGAGTGACAGAAGCTTAAACCCTAGTTTATGCGTTGCTTCGTAAGGGCTGATTTGGATCCATATGTTTCATGCTATGGTTAGGTTTACCTTAATACTTTTGTTGTAGTTGCGGAAGCTTGAAATAGAGGTTAATCATAAGTGGGATGCTTGTTCAAGTAAGAACAGCACCCAAGCACCGCTCCACCCACATATCAAATTATCAAAGTACCGAACGCGAACCATATGAACGTGTTGAAAACTAGCTTGACGATATTCCCATGTGTCCTCGGGAGCGCTTTTCCTTATATAAGAGTTTGTTCCGGCTTGTCCTTTGCTAAAAAAGGATTGGGCCACCTTGCTGCACTTTATTTACTTTTGTTACTTGTTGCTCGTTACAAATTATCTTTTCACAAAACTATCTGTTACCACTTGTTTCAGTAATTGCGGAGAATACCTTGCTGAAAACCGCTTATCATTTCCTTCTGCTCCTCGTTGGGTTCGACACTCTTACTTATCTAAAGGACTACGATAGATCCCCTATACTTGTGGGTCTTCAAGACTCTTTTCTGGTGCCATTGCCGGGGACTGAAGCGCCTTTGGTAGGTGGAATTTGCTAAGGAAAATTTTATATAGTGTGCTGAAATTTACTGTCACTAGTTACTATGGAAAGTAATCCTTTGAGGGGCTTGTTCGGGGTATCTTCACCCCGTCCAGTAGAGCAAAGAGTTGCTCCTCAACCTACTGAACCTATTGAAGATGAAACTCCTTTTGAATTTCCTTCGGGTATGATGGAAAAACTGTTAGCTAATCCTTTTACAGGAGATGGAACAAAGCATCCTGATGAGCACTTAATATATGTGGATGAAGTTTGTGGATTATTTAAGCTTGCAGGTATACCCGATGATGTTGCTAAGAAGAAGGTTTTCCCTTTATCTTTGAAGGGAGACACAATAACATGGTATACGCTATGTGATGATACGAGATCATGGAACTATAGAAGATTGAAATTGGAATTTCATCAAAAGTATTACCCTATGCATCTTGTTCATCATGATCGCAATTATATATATAATTTTTGGCCACGCGAAGGAGAAAGCATCGCTCAAGCTTGGGGGAGGCTTAAATCAATGTTATATTCATGCCCCCAATCATGAGCTCTCAAGAGTGACAATTATTCAAAAAAATTATGCTCGGCTTTCTGAAAACAATCGCACCATGCTCGATAATTCTTGTGCTAGCTCTTTTATGATGAAGACTATTGAATTTAGATGGGATTTATTGGATAGAATTAAACGCAACTCTAAAGATTGGGACCTCGACGATGGTAAGGAGTCAGGTATGACACCTAAGTTTGATCGTGTTAAATCTTTTATGGATACCGATATTTTCCATAAGTTTAGCACTAATTATGGACTTGACTCTGAGATAGTAGCTTCTTTCTGTGAATCTTTTGCTACTTATGTTGATCTCCCCAAGGAGAAGTGGTTTAAATACCATCCTCCCATAGAAGTAAAAGTAGATGCACCTATTAAAGTTGAAGAAAAGACTGTCACTTATAATGATCCTATTGTTCCTACTGCTTATGTTGAGAAACCACCTTTCCCTGTTAGAATAAAGGATCATGCTAAAACTTCAACTATGGTTTGTAAAAGCAACATTAGAACTTATACACCTCCTGAGCAAGTTAAAGTAGAACCTAATATTGCTATTGTTAAAGATCTCTAGTCTGATAATATTGATGGGCATGTTATTCAATTTTGCGATGAAGCTGCTAGAGTTGCTAAACCTTGTGCTAAAGATAAACATAGACCTGTGGTAGGCGTGCCTGTTATTTCTGTTAAAATAGGAGATCATTGTTATCATGGCTTATGTTATATGGGTGCTAGTGCTAGTGCCATACCTATTGACTTATACAAAGAAATTATGCATGACATTGCACGAGTTAGAAGAAATTGATGTCACTATTAAACTTGCTAATAGGGATACTATATCACCAGTGGGAATTGTTAGAGATGTCAAAGTCTTGTGTGGGAAAACTAAATATCCTGCTGATTTTCTTGTTCTTGGTTCCCCACACGATAGCTTTTGTCCCATTATATTTGGTAGACCCTTCTTGAACACTGTTAATGCTAGGATAGACTGTTGTTACCATTGGCTTAGATGATATGATTCATGAGTTTAATTTCTCTAAATTTAGTAAACAACATCGTGAGGAAGAATTGCCTAGTAAGGATGAAATTATTGGTCTTGCTTCTATTGTCGTACCTCCTAGTGATCCTTTAGAACATTATTTGCTAGACCATGAGAATGACATGTTTACGAATGAAAGAAGGGAAATAGATGAAGTATTCTTTAAATAGGAACCTATTCTGAAACACAATTTGCCTATTGAAATTTTAGGGGATCCTCCTCCACCCAAGGGTGATCCCGTGTTTGAGCTTAAACTGTTGCCCGATAATCTTAAATATGCTTATCTTGATGAAAAGAAGATATATCCTGTTATTATTAGTGCTAACCTTTCAGAACATGAAGAAGAAAGATTATTGAGAACTCTGAAGAAGCACCGTGCCGCTATTGGATATACTCTTGATGATCTTAAGGGCATTAGTCCCACTCTATGTCAACATAAAATAAATTTGGAAGTGGATGCCAAACCAGTTCGTGATCCTCAATGACGTCTGAATCCTAAAATGAAAGAAGTCGTAAGAAAAGAAATACTCAAGCTTCTGGAGGCAGGTATAATTTATCCCGTTGTTGATAGTCAGTGGGTAAGTCATGTCCATTGTGTCCCTGAGAAGGGAGGTATTACGGTTGTTCCTAATGATAAAGATGAATTGATTCCACAAAGAATTATTACAGGTTATAGGATGGTAATTGATTTCCGTAAATTAAATAAAGCTACTAAGAAAGATCATTACCCCTTACCTTTTATTGATCAAATGCTAGAAAGATTATGCAAACATACACATTACTGCTTTCTAGATGGTTATTCTGGTTTCTCTCACATACATGTGTTGGCTAAAGATCAATCAAAGACTACTTTTACATGCCCTTTTGGTACTTTTGCTTATAGACGTATGCCTTTTGGTTTATGTAATGCACCTGCTACCTTTCAAAGATGCATGATGGCTATATTCTCTAACTTTTGTGAAAAGATTTGTGAGGTTTTCATGGATGACTTTTCTGTCTATGGATCTTCTTTTGATGATTGCTTGAGCAATCTTGATCGAGTTTTGCAGAGATGTGAAGAAACTAATCTTGTCTTGAATTGGGAAAAGTGCCACTTTATGGTTAATGAAGGTATTGTCTTGGGGCATAAAGTTTCTGAAAGAGGTATTGAAGTTGATAAAGCTAAGGTTGATGCTATTGAAAAGATGCCATGTCCCAAGGACATCAAAGGTATAAGAAGTTTCCTTGGCCACGCCAGATTTTATAGGAGGTTCATTAAGGACTTCTCAAAAATTTCTCGGCCTCTGACTAATTTACTGCAAAAAGATATACCATTTGTCTTTGATGATGATTGTGTAGAAGAATTTGAAATACTTAAGAAAGCATTAGTCTCTGCACCTGTGGTTCAGCCACCTGATTGGAATTTACCCTTTGAAATTATGTGTGATGCTAGTTATTATGCTATAGGTGCTGTTCTAGGGCAAAGAGTTGATAAGAAATTAAATGTTATCCATTATGCTAGTAAGACTCTAGACAATGCTCAAAGAAATTATGCTACTACGGAAAAAGAGCTTTTAGTAGTTGTATTTGCTTGTGGTAAGTTCAGACCTTATACTGTTGATTCTAAAGTAACTATTCACACTGATCATGCTGCTATTAAATATCTTATGGAAAAGAAAGATGCTAAACCTAGACATATCAACCTTGTTAGTGGATTCCTTTCGATGAGCATGAGATGGATGAAGTTAGAAGGCACAACCTTCTGTACCCTCTTTTTACTTTCTGTTATTTAGTTGAAATAAAGTAAAAATAGTATTTTTTATGTCTGTTTTCTGAATTATCCGTGCAATAAAAAATACCCCAAAAATAAAAGTTCTCCAAATGCCATGCCAATTTAATATGATTTTTTCTAGAATATTTGAGAATATTTGGCACTGAGACCACATCAGGGGGAGCTGGCACCTGGACACGAGGGTCCAGGGCGCGCCCACCCCCTTGGGCGCGCCCCCTGCCTCGTGGGCCCATGGTGGCTCCCCTCCACTTATTCCTGCACCCACACACTTCTTCTTCCTCCCAAAAAAATCACCAACCAGCTCAAGCACGAGTTCTAGCTCATTTTGCTGCGATTTTCGATGCACCTCTCACAAAACTGCTTTGGAGAATTGTTCCTTGGTATGTGACTCCTCCATTGGTCCAATTAGTTTTTGTTCTAGTGCTTTATTCATTGCAAATTTTTGTTGCCTAGGTGACCATGTTCTTGAGCTTGCATGTCAAATTTATATGGTTCCAAGTAGTTCTATTGCATGATATAGCTCTATGCACTTGTAGGAGTAGTTGCTATCAATTTTGTTGAGTTTGGTTCACTTTTATTTGAAGTTACTAAAAATTTCAGAATTTTTCAGAAAATGATGAAGAGATTTTTGAGGGGTTCGTCGAGCCGAAGCTCGAAGGAAAAGCAAATTGAAGAAGAAGAGAGGCCCAAATGTAATCTGCCTCATACCACGGAGGTTCGGCCGTGTGAATGGCCTTGCGATGATTTCTTGAGAGCAGCCGGGATTTATGATGATTTTTATGAGTTGGCTGAGAATGCAAGCCTCACCGACTTCCTTCGTGACCAACGCAAACAATATCTCTTACTCACCAATACCTTTGTGCAAAATTTTCATTTCCATTCTAGGAGGTCACCACCTACGGTGGATTTTTATTTAGATGATGAGTATAAGGAGATGACCCTTCGTGAATTCTGTTAGGTTTGCAAGTTACCTTTTCTGGGTTTTATAGAGGAACCACATCGTAATGATGTGGAGAGGTTTATTGATACAAATGATGTAGGGGAAACAAGGAAGGTTTCCGACGCATGAATCACTAGCATACATCTTCCTGTTGTACGTTACTTTGCTATATTTGCTAGTAGGTGCTTAATTGGTCGCGGAAACTGTGGAAACCTGAGTGTCCCAGATATTACTATTTTGTGCCATGCCTTGTTTCGTGATGACACATTTAGTATGGGCGCTATTGTTGCAAAGCGGTTAAATCTTAACCGCACTAAGGGCCCCATCTTGGGAGGCATCTTCGCCTCACGCCTCGCTGCATACTATAACATACCTATTAGGCACTATGAAAAAGAAGAAAAATTAATGCCTACTGTTTATCTAGATTATAAGAGTATGGTAGCACATGATTTTATTGTTAAAAATAGGGAACGGGCGCTTAAATACAAACTGTTATTTGATAAGAATCACCCTGAGACTATTATCTTGCCTGCTCCTTCCTTGTTTGATTTATCTGCAGGCTAGTGTCTCATTCCGCTAACGGCCATCCATGCTTACCGGAACCCTACAGAGCCAGAGCCAGATCCGGAACCACAATTTGATCTTCCACGACAGTCTAATTACCAGTGGGATCCGGAGGTGATTGCCAACCAATGGCAATCCGAGGCTTCTTCATAGTACGACCCCAGTTATAACTATGGATATCCGCCAGGCTAGCCATGGCCATAGACCCACTTAGGCCAAAAGCCTAAGCTTGGGGGAGTACGTATTTCTCACCGACATTACATTTATGTTCACACACTCATTGCTAGATGTCGGTGTTCATACTTTTTCATTATACTATCCATGCTAGTTTATTTTCCTTTTTCTTGCTTTCTTCTTGTGTGTTTGAAAAATCTTAAGAAAAACAAAAAAAATTAGTAGTAGCTTTTAGCTAGTTTACCTTTCATGCTGTAGTAGTAATAATTAAAAGAAAACCCAAAAATATTTCATGTTCTTCTTTTGCTTGTTGGGAGCTTTCCCATGTAAATAGTTTTATTTCTTTTCTTTTCATTGGGGGTCGATAGGATAAGACCATGATGAAATTGTTAAATGGCTCTTATATGCATTATTGTCGATTTAACCAAGAGTCCATATTGCCTTGTCTTCTCCTGTTTATTGAATGCTCGCAGATTCCAGCATTAGTCCAATGCACGTGCACTATTATTATTATTCACATCGTTCGGTCGTGCAAGTGAAAGGCAATTATGACGATATATGATGGACTGACTGAGATGAGATAAGCTGGTATGAACTCGACCTCTCCTGTTTTTGTAAATATGATTAGTTCATCGTTCCTGATTCGGCCTATTATTAATAAACATGTTTGTAATGGCAATTAGTGATTATGGTTGCTTATGCCATTGTCGGTGTCAAAACCGGCGGATCTCGGGTAGGGGGTCCCGAACTATGCGTCAAGGTCGGATGGTAACAGGAGACAAGGGACACTTTATTTTACCCAGGTTCGGGCCCTCTCGGTGGAGGTAAAACCCTACTCCTGCTGGATTAATATTGATGATATGGGTAGTACAAGAGTAGATCTACCACGAGATCAAGGAGGCTCAACCCTAGAAGCTAGCCTATGGTATGATTGTGTATGATGATGGTTGTCCTACGGACTACAACCCTCCGGTTTATATAGACACCGGATAGGGTTAGGGTTACACAGAGTCGGTTACAATGGTAGGAGATCTTGAATATCCGCACGCCTAGCTTGCCTTCCACGCCAAGAAAAGATCCTTCCAGACACGGGACGAAGTCTTCAATTTTGTATCTTCATAGTCCTGGAGTTCGGCTGAAGGTATAGTCCGGCTATCCGAACACCCCCTAGTCCAGGACTCCCTCAGTAGCCCCTGAACCAGGCTTCAATGACGATGAGTCCGGCACGCAGATTGTCTTCGGCATTGCAAAGCGGGTTCCTCCTCCAAATTCTTCAAGAAGTTTACAAACACCAAAAAATAGTGTCCGGCTCTGCAAAATAAGTTTCCACATATTGCCATATAGAGAATAATACTAACACAAATCAAATCTGCTGACGTATTCCGCAGTGCGTCATAACACTACGGCCAAGCTCTTTATATAAATTGTTTTCATCGTTCCACCTCAGCGTGTTTAGCGAGGCGGTTTCCTTGGCACGTCTTGTCAAAGCAGAGATCGTGTCCCCCTTTTAACGAGATTCTCATTAATACGGACGTGGGTAACCCAGTCGTGCCCGTTAGCACGTTTTGCCCTAATTAAAGGCTAGTCCAAGACGGTTACGGGGAGGGCTCTTGGTATTCTGCCTCTTATAAAGAGAGCAAGACCCTATTCCCCTCTTCTATTCTCAAAACGAGCTCGCCCGTCGCCTCGAGTTCCAACACCCTAGGCTTCCAGATTCCAGGCGCACCGGACCTTCGACAATGTCCGGCTCCGACCTCCAAGGCCGATGGATGCCCTCCTCTGTTACGGAGGAGGACGTATTGATGTTGAGGGAAGCTAGATTCCTGACCAGCGAGATTCCGCACAGGTTGCCTGTTCAAGGACAGGTGATCCCTAGCCCTCAGCCTGGTGAGAGTGTGGTATTCATATCCCACTTCCTTCGGGGATTAGGCTTCCCAATGGATCCCTTTGTAAGGGGGCTGATGTTTTATTATGGGCTGGAATTCCACGACTTAGCTCCGGAGTCCATCCTCCATATCTCCTCGTTCGTTGTTGTGTGCGAAGCGTTCCTCCGTGTTACCCCTCACTTCGGATTTTGGCTCAAGACCTTCAAAGTAGAACCGAAGATGATCGAGGGGCGCCACGCAGAGTGCGGAGGTGATGCTATAAAAGGAAATGTCGATGCTCCATGGCTCGAGGGTGCTTTTCAAGAGGAGCTTGGCTTATGGCAATAGGAGTGGTTCTATATCACCGCTCCTTGGGGCACCGCATGGGTGGCGCCTCCTACCTTTCGCTCGGGTCCCCCATCGCGGTTAGCATCGTGGATCAACACAGGGTTAGATTGGGGCTTGCCCAAAGACGTACCTCTGCTGCCAGGCCGCATTAAGGATCTCTTGGAAGGAGACCTCAACCTGGTCAAGGTGACACAAGTCATGCTGATTCGCCGGACACTGCCCGGCCAACGTCGCCCCCTTCGCCTGTGGGAGTTCAATCCAGAGGGACCGCGAGTTCTCCGGGATTTTATGGGCGTGACGCCCGCAGAGATGTATAAACTGTTCTTCGGATCACAAGAAGTGAGTCCGGATTTGACCGAGGACGTGGGTTTAATCCGCAATCGCCCGGATACTCAAGTAAGTGACCTTTTGCCCGGACCTTCTATCCGCATAATTGACTTGCTCTTAATAGCACTTCTCCTTTTAAGCAGGAGTGGATAGCGAAGGCGAAGCTGGTCAGGTGTCCGGCTCCCCTTCCCGAAACCAGGCTGGATCCCGTGCTAGTCAGGATGCTGGAGGTAGTGCCTTCGGAGGGAAATAAGGGGGAGGACAAGGAAACCATGGCCTCCTCGAAAGAGGCCATTCTGAAGGGGGGAATCGATAATTCCTCTCCTAAGGGAAAGAAAAGGGCCGCCTCTGACGACCCGGAGACCGTAGCCTCGAAGCGGGGGAAAGAATCCTTGTCAGAGGGCCCGACGCCGGGGAGCCCCTCGGCCGAACTAAACCCTCAAAGGGACCAGCTCTCCAGCGAGCCGTAAGTAGAAGAAGAGTTTTTCTTTTAAGAGAAATCCTTGATTTATATTTGAGAAGTTTTAACCGAAACCTTACTTTGTAGTTCGGACCTCAGCCCTTCTCAGCAGAACTCGTCCTCGGGGGATCTTCTTCCGGAGATGATGAAGAGCGGAACGCCTCCTCCTTCTGTATCGCCTAGCAAGGCGGGTGACGCTGAAGTGTCATCGCGAAGGATTTATCCGGAACCGACAGGGGCGGAAGGTGGCCATGTGGCCCCCCGAGGTTCTCCGCGTCCGGCCTTTGAGGGAGTCCATGGGACGAGTCCGGCACCATCTGGTGTTCGTCCGGAGGAGCTAAAGATTCTACTGGGGCGAGCCTCTGTCTCAGAGGAGCATCGTGCGTTGATGAACACGGTGATTGAAAAGATTTCATCCGCAGAAAGCGGATTGCACGAGGCCGTCAAGAGTTTACTGGCAGGCCTTGAGGTACATTTTAAATAATGTACACTTGTGTTAGTTGCGCATAAATAAAGTGCGCCCTGTGTAGATAGTAGCCCCTGAGACTCTGTGCGTCGTTAAAATTGACGGCGCGCAGAGGATCTTAATCCCAGGTCCTTTAAGTGGCACCTTTATATGTAGGTGGCGGATTGTCCGGAGTCAAGCCGGACCCGTGAATTTGCCAAACTGAAGCGACAACTTGATGAGGCAGAAGGCGACATCGTGCTTGTTAACAAGCGGCTTGATAGTGCTCAAGGTATTGAAATCATCGGGCGATTGTTAGTAAGAGGAGCTTTATGTCAATATCATACCGTGTGTATGCTTGACGCAGATGGTGCGGCCGCCGTGGAAGATCTTAGGGCCGAACTCTCCCGAGCGAAGGAAGAAGCCAGGAAAAGCGAACAGGCTGCACATTGCCGAAGCAAGGAGGAGATGGCTGAGCCGTAAAGTTAAAGAGTGCTACTGACCGTTGCAAGCTTCTTGAAGAAGAGGGTCGGGCGAGGCAAACGAGCTTAGAGAAGGTTGTTGCTGACGCCAAGGAGGCCCGCTCTATAATGAGAGCGGCAAGGGAAGAGTTGCGTCAAGCCGGACAAATTGCGGATGGAAAGCCCTTCTTGCTGCGGAGAAAATTTTGTGATCCAAAGTTTGCCCCGTTAGACCGGGCGTGGAGTGTAGAGGACACCTATATGGATTTGGCGGCTAGTGCTGCTGATGCGACCGAACACTTTCGAGATAAAAAGGGTCATGAAGTGGAGAAGCTCATTTGGTCGCAATTCATCAATCCGGAGCGTCCACTGGCAGTGGACGATCGCCTGGCCCAATGGGCTGAACTGAATAGGTTGTCCGGACTCGCCATGAAGTACGTCATGGATCATCTGTGTCCGGGGAGATCGAAGCCGAAGAGTTATTTCAGTTTGGTGCAGCAATTTCTAGACGTGGTGCCACGTATCGATGCTATGAAGAGGTCAGCCTCCATAGAGGGCGCTCGGCTGGCTCTTGCCCATGTCAAGACATACTGGGCAGATATGGAGCCCACCGTTGTTGCGTCCCTGGATTCGGATAAAAGCCGAATACCTTCCGAGCACTATTTTAAGGAAGTCCTCGAAGGCGCTCGCGTAATAGAAACGCAGTGCTCGAAGGATGCTATATTATGATAGCATATGTAATCATAAAACAGTATTTTGATAAATTGTAGTGGCATTTTTTAGACTTGTGCCTTCAAGTATTAAGAACACCTCCTGTGCGGCCGTTTTAATATATAAATTCTGAAAGATTGCAGTCGTTGGCTTCAGCCCCCACGCACATAGTGCGGGGGTGCGCGCAGAAGACGCATTTTCACACTTAACCCAACGTCTTGGTCCTACAAAGGAGGTGATAGCGCAGCGGGCTAGGCAACCGGACTATAATGCTTTAACACTTTCACTTAGCCATAGGAGCTTAATAGTGGGACTCTTTAGGTATCCCCTTAGTGGCGACTGCGCTTACCCGAATTCGGGGCGCATATGTGCCTGACCGGGAAACGGCCCTTCGTCAAAGCGGAGGAATCCAATAAATTCCTATAAGTCATCGAGTGGCGACCAGTCTCGCGCTACATCATGACAGTCAGTTTCGGCTTTCTCTACTGAGGTGCTCGCCCGGCCGAACCGGGGCACAATCGCAGTAGTTCTCCTGGTGCTACCTTAGCCGATAGAGCGGAACGTAAGGTAGCCAAACTCAGGAGCCGGGCAACCCAACATTTGACCAAAGACATGATTCGAAGCTGATGCATATAGTGCCAAAACTCACGACGCTGAACACTCCCTAAGGTGTTCGGTCTTTATGAGTGCTGGTGAAACAACACCCTTAAAAAAAAGAAGAGCCCCTGGTGTCCAGGTACGAGCAAAAATTCTGGCGTGGCCACATGCCAAAACGCCAGCCTCCTCCTTGGTTATAGTAGAAAAAACCAGGGGATGTATAACAGCAAGAGACAGTAAAAAAAGGTTTATGCAGGGTCTTAATCTAAAAAGAATCCTTAGGGCGGGTCCCTACTGCACGTCTGCGCCTGTGTCTCCGTTGTGCCGTGTCCTGGACGGGCGCCGCACGACGTTCATCTGTAAAAGAGAGGAACTGAATTGAAAATGGGTCGTGCGGAACAAAATAATAAACAAAATATAAAGTAAAAAATATATAAAGTTGAGCTTTATTGTCTCTGCGTATAGCCCCTGGTACGGGGGTATATGGCGTTTTGAGCCTGCGTTGATGATGGACTTGTGCCGAACTCATTTAGTCCGGGTCCGTGGCCTTTAGTGACTTATATCGAAAAAGTCCTTTGGCTGGCGAGGCCACTTTATTGTGCGGCTGTTTAAGCGGCCGTGCAATCCTCCGTTTGGAGGAGGCATATTTTAGTGCGCTCCCTTTAAAGAGATGATGCCTCGTGGACTGAGCATCTTAAGCGTGAGAGATGCATAGTGCGGTATTGCGTTAAAGCGAGCGAAAGCTCCGTGTCCCATTAGTGCTTGATAGCGACTTGAAAACGGGACTACATGGAAGGTCAGCTTCTCGGGACGGAAGTTATTGGCAGGGCCAAATATGACTGCAAGCCGGAGAAAACCCATACAATGGGTGTCCGGGCCCGGTGCTACCCCTTGAAAGGAGGTTTTGCTGTGGCGGATTCTTGCTGGGTTTATGCCCATGCGGTGGATTGTATCCTGATATATTAGGTTTAGTCCACTGCCGCCGTCCATAAGGACATTGGTAAACTGGAATCCGTCAATTATTGGATCGAGTATCAGGGCAGTCCGGCCTGCGTTTTTGATATTTCTAGAATAATCTAGCTGATAAAAAATGATTGGTTTTAATGACCAGTGGCGGGACTCCTGAGGGATAGGTTTTATTGTGTGTACCTTTATGGGTGCCACACGTTTTGTTACGTGAAGTGAGTTCACTGTTTTAACTTCTTGTGGGAAGTTCTTTTGTTTCCTGGTGTTCTGCTTCTGGGGTTCGTTCTCGTCTTCGCTTGGTGTATCGAGCCCCTTGTGTTCGGCGTTAAGCCTTCTGGATTGTTTAAAAACCCAACAGTCTCTGTGGGTGTGATTGGCAGGCTTCCCAGGAGTACTGTGTATCTGACATATCCTGTCCAGGATTCTGTTTAAGCTGGACGGATCGTCCCTATTATCCTGAAGGGGTGGTTTTGTCTGATTTTGCTGTGAGCTTTTGAATCCGGCATTGACTGCCGTGCTCTTCGAACTTTTTTCTTTGATTCGGCGATGGTCCTTATTTCGTCGCGGTTTTCCGTTTCCATCCCTGATTTCGGATGTACTTGGGACGCTGGGGCTGCATCGTGCCAACCAGCTGTCCTCTCCTGCGCAAAAGCGGGTCATGAGGCTTGTGAGTGCGGCATTGTTCTTGGTTTTTCCTGGCCGAGGTGTCTGGCGAGCCATTCGTCTCGGACATTATGCCTGAAAGCTGCTAAGGCTTCGGTGTCCGGACAATCCACTATCTGATTCTTTTTAGTAAGGAATTTGTTCCAGAACTGCCGAGCTGATTCTCCGGGTTGTTGAGTTATGTGACTGAGATCGTCTACGTCCGGGGGGCGGACATAGGTCCCTTGAAAATTTGCTCGGAAAGCATCCTCGAGCTCTTCCCAACTTCCAATTGTGTTTTCGGGAAGGCTTTTAAGCCAATGCCGGGCTGGCCCTTTAAGCTTAAGGGGTAAATATTTGATGGCATGGAGATCATCTCCTCTAGCCATATGTATGTGGAGGATATAATCCTCGATCCAGACTCCGGGGTCTGTTGTTCCATCGTACGCCTCTATGTTGACGGGTTTGAATCCCTCTGGAAATTCATATTCCAGGACCTCATCGGTGAAACATAGGGGGTGAGCGGCGCCCCTGTATTTGGGTGTGCCGGATTCTGGTGATGGCTTTTTTGCATTGCTTGTGAGAGCTTGCTTTCTTGGCCCGTAAATGGACCTGGCTGGGCCATGATGCGAGTCTTTAATTGGGTCGCATGCCGCATTGAGTGCGGCGCCGCTTGCCGTTTTATGGTGGTCGTGGGGTCGTCTATCCGACCGTGTGGCTTTTTTATTTTTTGAATGCGAGGGCTCTAGGGCCTCTTGGTCGAATTCGGGCAGTAGTTTTCTCTTCGGATAGCTTTTAGTGCGGCGGTTGCCGCCGTATTTGTCTGCGGTCTTGATTACCTTGCTCCATCTTATTCTGAGTGCATCTTCCGCCGTCTTTAGCTTCCGCTTCTGCTTTTTCAGGTTGCGTGCTGTGGCAACGAGCCTTTCGTGGAGATTCTTCTGCTCCGTGGTTTTATCCGGCGTGAGATCGCCCGGAGTTCTGTTGTGTCCGGGGGAGGGCTGTCTGTCCTCTCTATCCGCGTTGCCCTATTCGGACGGTTGCTCTGAGGCATGCTCGTCGTCTACCGGCTCATCCTGCTCTATGGCTGGGTCTTGATCGAGGCGGGGCTTGGCTCGGTGTTTTCGTTGCCGCTTTGATTGCTTTTCGGAGGGTTTATCCCTTTTTTCGTCCCCTTTTTCCTCGTTGTCGTTTCCTTTAGGGGTATCCACCATGAATACATCGTTAGGTGGGGTGGCGATCCAGCGCCCTATAGGTGCTGGTTCCTGTTCGTCTCCATCTTCGTCGTCCATACCGTCGAAGTCGTCGGATTCGAAGTCAAGTATGTCGGTTAAATCATCGACAGTGGCTATTAAGTGGGTGGTGGGTGGGCTTTGAATTTCTTCATCGTCCGAATCCCAACCTTGCAGACCATAGTCCGGCCTGGGCTCTCCTAATAGAGAGAGAGAGACTTGAGAGAATTCAGGATATCACCGAAAGGTGAGTACTGAAAGATGTCCGCGGCGGTGAACTCCATTATAGACGCCCAATCGGATTCGATCGGCAGGGGCACGGGAGGCCCGGAGTTCGGAGAAGAATCCAACTCCTTGGAGTCATGGGCCGTGCGGAGTGCGGGGATGGCGTTCGGCTCGATCACCTTCAAGATCGCAGCCCCCGAGGTGACGTCTAACCGTTCATCCTCAAAGAACGCAGCGGGCTCCGAGTCGAGGATCGGGGCCGGTGCGTGTGCGGCCTCCAGGGCACTATTCGGAGGCAGAGCTATATCATGCCCCTCGAGGTAGTGCGGCGCGCTTGGCTGTGGCTCGAGCCCGTCGAAGATCAAGTCTCCGCGGATACCTGCCGTGTAGTTTAAGCTTCCAAACCTGACTTGATGGCCAGGGGCGTAGCTTTTGATCTGCTCCAGATGACCAAGCGAATTGGCCCGCAGAGCGAAGCCGCCGAAGACGAAGATTTGTCCGAGGAGGAAAATCTCACCCTGGACCTCATCGTCGTTGATGATCAAAGGAGCCATCGGGCCTAAAAGCGACGACACAGAGGAACTCTCAATGAAAGCACCAATGTCGGTGTCAAAACCGGCGGATCTCGGGTAGGGGGTCCCGAACTGTGCGTCAAGGTCGGATGGTAACAGGAGACAAGGGACACTTTATTTTACCCAGGTTCGGGCCCTCTCGATGGAGGTAAAACCCTACTCCTGCTGGATTAATATTGATGATATGGGTAGTACAAGAGTAGATCTACCATGAGATCAAGGAGGCTAAACCCTAGAAGGTAGCCTATGGTATGATTGTGTATGATGATGGTTGTCCTACGGACTACAACCCTCTGGTTTATATAGACACCGGATAGGGTTAGGGTTACACAGAGTCGGTTACAATGGTAGGAGATCTTGAATATCCGCACGCCTAGCTGCCTTCCACGCCAAGAAAAGATCCTTCCGGACACGGGACGAAGTCTTCAATCTTGTATCTTCATAGTCCTGGAGTCCGGCTGAAGGTATAGTCTGGCTATCCGAACACCCCCTAGTCCAGGACTCCCTCAGCCATGCTTAATTAGCTAGGAGTTTATAATGGTTTACCTTGCGTGCCAACATGCTATTAAAATGGTTGTGATGTGGTATGATAGGGTGGTATCCTCCTTTGAATGATTCAAGTGACTGAACTTGGCACATGCTCACACATGTAGTTGAAACAAAATCAGCATAAGCATCACGATATTTATGTTCATGGTGGATTATATCCTGCTCATGCTTGCACCCAAGGTTTATTAATTTTAATGCATGTTCATGACTGTTGTCGCAATCTAGTTGGCCGCTTCCCAGTCTTTTGCTAGCCTTCACTTGTACTAAGCGGGAATACTGCTTGTGCATCCAATCACTTAAACCCCAAAGTTATTCCTTATGAGTTCACTATACCTTCCTATATGCGGTATCTACCTTCCGTTCCAAGTAAATTTGTATGTGCCAAACTCTAAACCTTCAAATGAAATTCTGCTTTGTATGCTCGAATAGCTCATGTATCAACTAGGGCTGTCCGTATCTTCCATGTTAGGCAGGTTATTCTCAAGAGGAGTGGACTCCGCTCCTCACTCACGAGAAAATGGCTGGTCACCAGGATGCCCAGTCCCATGCTTTATGCAAATCAAATCAAAATAATTGCAAACAGAACTCCCTCGGGACTCTTGTTAGTTGGAGGCACTCGTTGTTTCGAGCAAGCCATGGATTGATGCTTGTGGTGGAGGGGGAGTATAAACTTTACCATTCCATTTGGGAACCACCTATAATGTGTGTAGCATGGAAGATATCGCCATATCTTGGTTGTTATGTTGACAATGAAAGTATGCCGCTCAAAATATTATTTATCTCTGCTTTAAAACCGAGCTCTGGCACCTCTACAAGTCCCTGCTTCCCTCTGCAAAGGGCCTATCTATTTACTTTTATGTTGAGTCATCACCCTCTTATCAAAAGCACCAGCTGGAGAGCAACGCTATCATTTGCATCCATTACTATTAGTTTATATTGGGTATGACTATGGCTGGATCTCTTTTACCATGAATTACAATGTTTAGTCAGTCCTTGATCTTTAAAGGTGCTCTGCATTTATGTTTTGCAGTCTCAGAAAGGGCTAGCGAGATACCATCTTGTTATATCATATCATGATTATTTTGAGAAAGTGTTGTCATCCGAGATTTATGATTATTGCTCGCTAGTTGATTATGCCATTGACATGAGTAAACATGATACCTAAATGTTATTGTGAATATGATTAGTTCATAATCTTTGTTGAAAACTTGAATGTTGTCTTTACATATTTACAACAACAAGAGCAAACAGAGTTTGTAAAAGTTTTTCTTTATCACCTTCAATTTATCAACTGAATTG
Source organism: Aegilops umbellulata (assembly GCA_032464435.1). Classification (NCBI taxonomy): domain Eukaryota; kingdom Viridiplantae; phylum Streptophyta; class Magnoliopsida; order Poales; family Poaceae; genus Aegilops; species Aegilops umbellulata. The sequence continues at coordinate 350,832,176 of CP136056.1, forward strand.
CTTGAGGACAAGCAAAGGTTTAAGCTTGGGGGAGTTGATACGTCTCCGTCGTATCTACTTTTCCAAACACTTTTTCCCTTGTTTTGGACTCTTACTTGCATGATTTGAATGGAACTAACCCGGACTGACGCTGTTTTCAGCAGAATTGCCATGGTGTTATTTTTGTGCAGAAACAAAAGTTCTCAGAATGACCTGAAACTTCACGGAGATTATTTTTGGAAAATATAAAAAATACTGGCGAAAGAATCAAGGCCGAGGGGCCCACACCCTCTCCACGAGGGTGGGGGCATGCCTGCCCCCTGGGCGTGGCCCCATGCCTCGTGGGCCCCCGGAGCTCCACCGACCTCAACTCCAACTCCATATATTCGTGTTCGGGGAGAAAAAACCAGAGAGAAAGATTCATCGCGTTTTACGATACGGAGCCGCCGCCAAGCCCTAAACTCTCTCGGGAGGGCTGATCTGGAGTCCGTTCGGGGCTCCGGAGAGGGGAATCCGTCGCCATCATCATCATCAACCATCCTCCATCACCAATTTCATGATGTTCACCACCGTGCGTGAATAATTGCATCGTAGGCTTGCTGGACAGTGATGGGTTGGATGAGATTTATCATGTAATCGAGTTAGTTTTGTTAGGGTTTGATCCCTAGTATCCACTATGTTCTGAGATGATGTTGCTATGACTTTGCTATGCTTAATGCTTGTCACTAGGGCCCGAGTGACATGATTTCAAATCTGAACCTATTATGTTTTCATGAATATATGTGAGTTCTTGATCCTATCTTGCAAGTCTATAGTCACCTACTATGTGTTATGATCCGGCAACCCCGAAGTGACAATAATCGGGACCACTCCCGGTGATGACTGTAGTTTGAGGAGTTCATGTATTCACTATGTGTTAATGCTTTGGTCCGGTACTCTATTAAAAGGATGCCTTAATATCCCTTAGTTTCTGCTAGGACCCCGCTGCCACGGGAGGGTAGGACAAAAGATGTCATGCAAGTTCTTTTCCATAAGCATGTATGACTATATTCGGAATACATGCCTACATTACATTGATGAATTGGAGCTAGTTCTGTGTCACCCTATGTTATGATTGTTACATGACGAACCGCATCCGGCATAATTCTCCATCACCGATCCAATGCCTACGACCTTTTCACATATTGTTCTTCGCTTATTTACTTTTCCGTTGCTACTGTTACAATCACTACAAAACCCAAAAATATTACTTTTGCTACTGTTACCGTTACTATCATACTACTTTGCTACTAAATACTTTGCTGCATATATTAAGTTATCCAGGTGTGGTTGAATTGACAACTCAACTTCTAGTACTTGAGAATATTCTTTGGCTCCCCTTGTGTCGAATAAATAAATTTGGGTTGAATACTCTACCCTCGAAAACTGTTGTGATCCCCTATACTTGTGGGTTATCAGCAGACAACCTTCTTTACTTCGTACGTACTCTCGGGCAATTCGTTGTCCTTTGGAAGCATCTTCTTTAACATTACCAGCAACTTTCCCAATCCCTTGTCAGATACACCATTCCCCGCCTTCTATTGCAGCAATTCCAGTGTGGTGCCCAACTTTTTCTTGTGAACCTCGCAATTCGGGTACAACAATTTCTTGTGATCCTCTAACATGCGCTGCAACTTCTTCTTCTCCTTTTCACTTGTGCAGTTTCTCTCTGCATCGGCATTGGCCCCACCTAGATCATCAGCTGGATCATCTGGTGCCTCTTCTTCGGCTTCTTCCCGCATTGCCGGCTCAGCTTCTTCCCCCATTGTTGTATCATCGTATTCAGGGAACCCATGGCCAGGATAGCTATCATCGTCCTCTTATTCTTCATTGTCTTCCATCATAACCCCTCTTTCTCCGTGCTTGGTCCAAACATTATAGTGTTGCATGAAACCAGACTAAAACAGGTGGACGTGAATGGTTCTTGAGTTAGAGTAATTGTGATCATTCTTACAACCAGCACATGGAAAAGGCATAAAACCATTCGCCCGCTTGTTTGCCTTAGTTGCAATCCAAAAAGTATGCACGCCATCAACGAACTGGGGAGAGCATCGGTCATCGTACATCCATTGCCGGCTCATATTCATTACACAAAACCGAATAGACCAAATTAATACAAGTTCATACAACACTTATTCTCATAAAACAAACATATAAATGACTCTCTAGCTAAAGCATTTAAATGCAACAGCAAATGCAATCGAGATAGCAACTAAGGTAACAATTGATCCAACAGCATAATGATACCAAGCCTCACTATCAATGGCATATTTTCTAATCTTTCTAACCTTCAAGCGCATTTTCTCCAACTTGATCTTGTGATCATCGATGACATCGGAAACATGCAACTCCAATTCCATCTTCTCCCCCTCAATTCTTTTCAATTTTTCTTTCAAATACTCATTTTCTCTTTCAACTAAATTTAACCTCTCGACAATAGGTTCGCTTGGAATTTCCGGTTCACATACCTCCTAGATAAAAATATCTATGTCAACTTGATGGGCATAATTTGTCAACACGAAATGCAACAAATAGTTATAAAAGATAATATACCACATCCGAATCATAACCCGGACGAGGGCCGATGGGGACGGATATTAAAATCATGGCACTATGAATAACAAACAACGTACGAGTAAGATAATTATACAAGTAACTATATATCTAAATCACACAAACATGATTTTTTTATATAAAAATATAAGAACAAGAGGCTCCCACAAGGTGGTGCCGACGACGGGACGGTGCGGACGATTGACGGTGGTTTGGATAGAGACGGGAAGGCACTAAGTAAACCACACCTACATATGCAAACTAAGAGTTATTTTGAGCTCAAATTGAATATAAATCAAATAAACTACCACATATAATTCCTCCCAAATTACTAAAACCCACAGATTAATCACTGTATAAAGCATTGCAAGAGCTAATCTAGCAATGAGAGATGAAAGGACAAAGTTGCTTACCTTTGTGATCACTTGAATGGATGGGGGCCTTCAAATCTTGACAAAATTTGCGGAAAATGTGTGATGAGCTTGAGGAAGAGGGGAAGAACAGAGAAGAGAGGGGAAAGGGGGAAAATAGAGCAAGCTCGATCGCGGGTGGATGAAGGTTTTATATAGGACGACCTTTAGTACCGGTTCGTGGCACCAACCGGTACTAAAGGTGTTGGAGGGGCCCCAGACTAACAACATCCTGCCACCACTCTCTTGCCACGAACCGGCGCTAAATATTCGCAACGAACCGGTACTAATGAGAGCAGCCCGCCTAGCCGTTGGAGCCAGCACTAATGGTCACATTAGTGCTGGCTCAAATACAAACTGGGACTAATGAGCTGAACATTAGGCCCTTTTTCTACTAGTGGTGGGAGATAGAGTTTGTGTTTGTGTGTGAGAAAGAGATATTTAAGAGGAAGAGTCGTAGCTTCTCATACCTAAGGAGGGCAAGATGTCTCTGTGTGAGAGAGGGTGTGCGAGTGGCACACAGGGGAATAGTAGAGAGAAATGAGACCCCGGGAGATGAAGTTTGTGTTCGTGTGAGAGAAAGAGATTTCACATGGAGAATCATAGTTAGAGACACATAGCAGGGAACGAGATATACTTAGAGAGAGATAGAGTGATGAAGGTCGAGGGAGAGAGTACCGTCAGTGTGTTACGAAGATAAAAGATCATTGTTGACATATAGGTAGCACGAGAGATACCCGAGAGACGATGAACGCGTATAGGTATAGAGAGATACTCCTATATAAGCATGAGTGATAGCTATATGAGAAGAATATCTGGATTAAAGGGGATTCAAATATTTAAACTAGAGATCACGACATCGATAATATCATAACGAAAATCGGTGTATCAAACATGCATATTCATTTGAATTTGGGGACACGTGTGATGTTATACTCCCTCCTTTCCGGTTTATAGGGCTCAATTCAAAAATCTAACCAACCAAGGTAGATGGTGAGTTGTGGAATACTTTTTGTAGTTTTCAAGAACACCCAATTAATGCTCTTGTTTTCCTAAAAAAATGTTTACCAATGTATTAATTGCAATACATGCATGCATAAAGAACATGCATTGGTAATTTTCTCTTAATACTTGCATGCAATGATTTAATGCACCTTGGAATCTGAACATGTGATGGGGAATGATGACCCACAAGTATAGGGGATCTATCTAGTCCTTTCGATAAGTAAGAGTGTCAAACCCAACGAGGAGCAGAAGGAAATGATAAGCGGTTTTCGGTAAGGTATCCTCTGCAAGCACTAAAATTATAGGTAACAAATCGTTTTGTGATAAGATAAATTGTAACGAGCAACAAGTAACAAAAGTAAGTAAAGTGCAGCAAGGTGGCCCAATCCCTTTTTTACCAAAGGACAATCCTGGACAAACTCTTATATAGAGAAAAGCGCTCCCGAGGACACATGGGAATTATTGTCAAGCTAGTTTTCATCACGTTCATATGATTCGCGTTCGGTACTTTGATAATTTGATATGTGGGTGGACCGGTGCTTGGGTGTTGTTCTTACTTGAACAAGCATCCCAATTATGATTAAATCCTATTGCAAGCATCCGCAACTACAAAAGAAGTATTAAGGTAAACCTAACCATAGCATGAAACATATGGATCCAAATCAGCCCCTTACAAAGCAACGCATAAACTAGGGTTTAAGCTTCTGTCACTCTAGCAACCCATCATCTACTTATTACTTCCCAATGCCTTCCTCTAGGCCCAAATAATGGTGAAGTGTCATGTAGTCGACGTTCACATAACACCACTAGAGGAGAGACAACATACATCTCATCAAAATATCGAACGAATACCAAATTCACATGACTACTAATAGCAAGACTTCTCCCATGTCCTCAAGAACAAACATAACTACTCACGAAGCATATTCATGTTCATAATCAGAGGAGTATTAATGTGCATATAGGATCTGAACATATGATCTTCCACCAAATAAACCAACTAGCATCAACTACAAGGAGTAATCAACACTACTAGCAACCTACAAGTGCCAATCCCAGACTTAGAGACAAGAATTGGATACAAGAGATGAACTAGGGTTTGAGAGGAGATGGTGCTAGTGAAGATGTTGATGGAGATTGCCCTCTCCCGATGAGAGGAGCGTTGGTGATGACAACGGCGATGATTTTCCCCTCCCGGAGGGAAGTGTCCACGGCAGAACAGCTCTGCCGGAGCCCTAGATTGGTTCCGCCAAGGTTCTGCCTCGTGGCGGCGGAGTCTCATCCCAAAAGCTTGCGCATGATTTTTCTTCGGACGAAAGACTTCATATAGCAGAAGATGGGCACCGGAGGGCCAACAGGGGGCTCACGAGGCAAGGGGCGCGCCCAGGGGGTAGGGCGCGCCCCCCACCCTCGTGGCCAGGGTGTGGGCCCCCTCTGGTATTTCTTCCGCCCAATATTTTTTATTATTTCCAAATATGACTTTCGTGGAGTTTCGGGAATTTTGGAGTTGTGCAGAATAGGTCTCTAATATTTGCTCCTTTTCCATCCCAGAATTCCAGCTGTCGGCATTCTCCCTCTTCATGTAAACCTTGTAAAATAAGAGAGAATAGGCATAAGTATTGTGACATAATGTGTAATGACAGCCCATAATGCAATAAATATCAATATAAAAGCATGATGCAAAATGGACGTATGAGGGAACAACCAAATTGAGCCTTATAAAATGGAAAAACTAAAATTTTGAGATAACCCTATAAACCGGAAAGGAGGGAGTATAGTTTATCAATATTAGTGATCCATAGATTCTTTAATTAGAGACAATGCCTGGTTCATATGCAATTAATGTCTAAATGGGATTACACTATATGTTGCGTGTGTGAAACACATTGTACGTGTTTGACAAGTAAAAAAACGCATGAAATACGCATTTATTGGAGACAGTTAGCGAGGAATGCATACATTGGATTTCAACATAAAGTGGTTTCAAATAATTGAAATTCCAAATTAAGATGGATCCAGCCTTATGAATCTGAGACCATGCCATTTGTAAACAATATTTATGTATAAAGGGTGTTGTGCTTTTGAAAGTATATATAAAAATGATGGATATAGAATTTTATTCCAATCGAAATGGATCCTGCCCGAACAAAAATAGAATACAAACTGGATTCAAATTGAGTTGGCACGGTAAACGTGCACTCTTGCTCTGCAAAAATTTGAATGAAGCGGGGAAAGTCACAGTAAGCGCCCGAAACCAAAATCTGCGAGATGGAAATTACTGCCTATCCCTGACACGCAAATCCTATCGGCTCGATTTCTATAGGTTTCGATAGGGGTAGGTTTGTAATTTCACTCAAATGTGACATAACCGCCTCTCACCCGGATTCATACACAGTGTGCGCCAAAACATCGTGTCTCCTCGGCCGAATCGACTCCCTCCCCGATTCATACACGGTGGGCGCCAAAACAAACTCTCGTGGGCAAATATTTGGTGTATGCGAGATTACTGTCCTACCCCAATCGACTAATATTGATGTGATGTAGGAAATTTTAAGCGGGGGCTAAGTTTGTTAAATTCCTCGCATTTGAGACAAGCGTGCCCTGAAGACATGGTTCCCCCTTCCTCTCTCCCTCCATTTCCCCATTCATACTCTGTGGGAGCCAAAACACCCTCTCCACCCAGCCTCCTTCGTCCGCCACCCCATCCACTGTCATCCTCCTCCACCATGCCGGAGCTGATACCCCGACGCCGTCGTTCATTACAAGAGATCGGCCTCTCTCATCCACGCTTCGGACAGGGATCCTTGCATCCGTCCTCATGCTTCATCCCCGCCGTCGTCCACCTTGCCGGCGCCGCTCCTACGACCGTCTCGTCCACCGCACCGGGATATTTCCCCCGTCGCCACCGTCTACCCTACTAGATCTGCTTCCACGCCGCCAACAGCCATCGCTACCGCAGCACCGTCAAATTCTTAGCAGATGCATACACGGCGCCGCACCAGAGGCGGTACTCTTTCGTATCTGCTCAACTTATTTATCGCAACAAGAAAATGGATCGCCACTGCTTTACTCTGATTTCTTGTCCATCACTTACTTGTTAGTTGAAAGCAAACATTGGCTGTGAAGTTGCCTTTGTCCGGTTTGCACCTTCAGTTCCGCCTTGGCACACTCAACACTATACTTTCAATGCTTATGGTTTTCCCCTTTTATATTCCACACTAGTTAAATGTCAGTAGACTAAATTTCATAATTGAGTCAGTCGATTTTTGAGAGCTCGTCGGAGTTCACCGGTGTGAAGGAAAGGGCTCGGGTGGGGACGATGGTTGTGGGGGGCGGTGGTCGGGCCTTGCTGAACAAAGAAAACTCGACATGGGTGGGGGCGGGGCCCATGGAGGTGGGGATGGCGGAGGAACACCAGAGGTGGGGCGGTTCAGGGGAGGGCGGGGGGGTCGGGCCGGTGGTTCGGCCGGCGACCCATGCGGTGTTCTATATGGGAAGAATTAGAGACGAGGAAGAAGAAGGGTTAGGAGACGTAGGATCTTCATCCAACCGCCTGAAATGGTCGACTGACCCAAATGACAAAAGTCACGCGACTTGCATGCAGACATGCCTTTATATTCAGTACCATCATCGTAGCTGCTTAACACTGCTCCTGAATCCATCAAGCTAAACAACGTGCCACTCACAATTCCAAACTTGTAGCTCAAATGTGAATCTAATATGGTGCTAATATTACTAAAAACAGATAACGTTTAATTGGTCAGCTAATGTTCCTCCTTTACTATCAAAAAGCATGTGCACCACATATAGAGAGACAACATGGAGTTGCATTCTTAATGCGCTCTGGTTCATCATGTGTGGGCACTGCGCAACGAACATTTTATTATCCAAAATCTGCTTGCTCTTCTTTAGCATGTTCCTCTTTCATTCTTCTTTAATAAGTACTCTCTCTGTTCCTAAATACAAGTCTTTGGATAGATTCCACCATGGACTACATATGGAGCAAAATGAGTGAATCTACACTCTAAAATGTGTCTGTATACATCTGTATGTGATCCATAGTGGAAATCTCTACGAAGACTTATATTTTGGAACGGAGGGAGTATGATAGTAGTACAATATGTTCCTTGTAGTGAAGATGAGCAAGGACATTTGCAGTGTAGAGGTCTATTCGGTCGGTTGTGATAGACACTTTGAACTCTTCGGGCCTCTATGATTTGTAGGATTTTGTAAACATAGGAATAGGAATTGTAGTGGCCTGAACACTTGAATCCTATAAGATTAGCAAGGAAATGCGGGGAGCTGTGTCACCTTTGAGAGTTACACTGATATTAACAGTACCACAACTTCAGTTGAAGAGAGCTGGTATCTGAAGCCTTTCTAGCCATACTGGCAATAGTAGCCTATATTTTCCAGCAAGTTCCACCTTTCTGATTTTACTTGTGATGCTTACGGTTTTCCTATTGTATCTACACTATGAACTGTGTAGTTGCTTTGTGTCGCACTAGCAGCAGTCCACTCTTGAAGCTAAACAACACACCAATCATAAATCCAAAGCTTACTTCTTCAAATATGAATTGTGATATGATACTGATATTACTTAACAGACACACATTTAATTGGTCAGGTAATGCTCCCACTTGATTTTCCAAATGCATGTGGCCACATATAGAGAGACAACATGGAATTGCATTTCTTTGGGCTCTGTGATTCACCATGAGTGGGCAACCAACATGGTATGCAATGAAGCGGAACCTCAAGAATATGCTTCCTCTTCTATTCTTTAACATGTTCCTCTTTTGTTATTCTATATTTAGTACGTACAGTATGTTCCTTGTCAAGAAGGGGAGCAGGGACATCTGTAGTGAACAATTGATAGAGCTGGCATGTATGTGATCGATAGGCTTTCAATTAGTAGCGGCAATACAACACCGTATTTTCCAGCTAGTTCCACTTTCCCGATTTATATATCCTGGTCATGGTGTACCCCTTTTATGTACACTACGATCTTCCTAGTTGCCGTGTGCTCTTGTTATCATGGTTTGGCAATAAAATCTCTACAAAGTATATTATGAACCTATCATCTGCCAACTATCCTTACTTCTGGAGCCTATTTTTCTGTGTACTTGTGCCAGATTATATTAGTGCACGCACCATATTACAGCACACATGGGCTCTCTCATCAGAATCCATTGATAGCACACAAGGGTTTACAGGGCGCCCCTATATTAGAATATCCTCTGCATTACAAAGATAATCTCACTACTATTTATGTTTTCATGCTTCTCAGATATTATACGTAATCACATTGAATATCAGAATCCGCGCATCAGAAGAATATTGTGGAACACTGCAACAACTTACAAAATTGGCACCAAGGCATTGAGTGCCATTCTGGATGCAATGAAACTCATACGCTCCCCACCTGTAGAATCTTGTTCAGAATATGATCCTAATGACTATTCTGACCTCGAGGAGTCAAAGGCAGATGGCCTGTTGATACGTCTCCAACGTATTTATAATTTATGAAGTATTCATGCTATTATATTATCCATCTTAGATGTTTTATATGCATTTATATGCTATTTTATATGATTTTTGGGACTAACCTATTAACCTAGAGCTCAGTGCCAGTTTCTGTTTTCTCCTTGTTTTTGAATTTTGCAGAAAAGGAATATCAAACGGAGTCCAATTGACGTGCCAATTTTTGACGATTTTTTATGGACCAAAAAAAGACCTCGGAGTAAAAGCGTAGGGCCAGGAGAGTCCCAAGGTGCCCATGAGGGTGGGGGCGCGCCCACCCCCCCCCCCCCAGGCGCATGGGCCTGCCTCGTGGACACCTCGGGCACCTCCTTGACGTGAGACCGACGCCAAAAATTCCTATAAATATAGAAACCTCGGAAAATTAACCTAGATCAGGAGTTCCGCCGCCGCAAGCCTCTGTAGCCACGAGAAATCAATCTAGGCCCTCTCTGGCACCCTGCCGGAGGGGGCCATCATCACCGGTAGCCATGGAGGAGTATCCCGGAGAGGCCATCATCGCCATGGAGGCCAAGGATCAGAGGGAGAACCTTTCCCCATCTAGGGGGGAGGCCATGGAGGAGGAAGCACAAGGGGGAGAACATCTCCTCCTCACTCTCGGTGGTGTCGGAGTGCCATCGGGAGGGGAATCATCTCCGGGGTGATCGTCTTCATCGACATCACCACCATCCTCATCTCTTTTACGCGGTCCACTCTCCCGCACTCCGCTGTAACCCCTACTTAAACATGGTGCTTTATGCCACATATTATGATCCAATGATGTGTTGCCATCCTATGATGTTTTGAGTAGATATCTTTTGTCTTTGGGTTGATTGATGATCTAGATTGGTATGAGTTGTATGTTTTACTTTGGTGATGTCGGTGCCCTCCGTGTCGCACAAGCGTGAGGGATCCCCGCTGTAGGGTGTTGCAATACATTCATGATTCGCTTATAGTGGTTTGGTGAGTGACTGAAACACAAACCCGAGTAAGAGGGATTGTTGCGTATGGGAATAAAGAGGACTTGATGCTTTAATGCTATGGTTGGGTTTTACCTGAATGATCTTTAATAGTTGCGGATGCTTGCTAGAGTTCCAATCATAAGTGCATATGATCCAAGTAGAGAAAGTATGTTAGCTTATGCCTCTCCCTCATATGAAACTGCAATAGTGATTACCAGTCTTGTTAACAATTGCCTAGGACAATTCCGCACACCGATCCACCATTATTCCACACTCGCTATTTATAATATTTACTAATATTGTCGGGGGGAATCGGCTTCCTCGAACACCTATGGGGACCGAGCCCCTTACTGGTTCGGCGGGGGGCGGAGGTTGCACAAAGAGCAGATCGAGGCGGTGCACACAGGAGATTTTACCCAGCTTCGGGCCGCAAAGATGCGTAAAACCCTACTGCTGCTTGGTGGATTGTATTGTGTTCTTGCTCGGGAGCGCGCGGTGCTACAGTACACGCGGGCCGCTGGCGGGGTCGAGCGTAAAGATTGGTCTTCCTCCCCCCTCTACGTGCGCATGGGGCCTCCTTTTATATGCTCAAGGGGTTACCCACAGGTGGCAGCGTAGGTGAGGGCAAAAATGGTAGAATGCTGTAGTGGGTATAGCTGCCTGCACAGTGGCTGTACAGTGCTATCATACCTAACTCAGACGGCGGGGAACAAGGGCATTAAATGCCCGTCCGCGTCGCCCAGACGGTGCATGGAAGTGGACCGTCAGGATCGCCATCGTTTGCCACGATGGCTACTCTGTCAGCTTCGCTTCGCCACCGCATGCCCCAGGCTGCGCAGCCTCCCGCCACGTGCGCCTGGGATGCCCCCCAGAGCGACAGGTTGGTGGGTGAGCTGGAGCGCAGGCACGAGGTGGTAACTTGCCGCGGCAAGCGTCCTGCCGCGGTGGATGTCTTGTCGCTCCCGGGAACTCGTTGCTCACCGGGCCTTGCCGGGGCGCGGGGCGCGCCGTGGCGGGGTCCTTGCCGTGTCGTGGATGGCCTTCCCGGCAAGCTCCTCTTGCCGGGGTCTTGTGCTTCGAGCGGTAGTCCCGGCAAGCTCCTCTTGCCAGGGCCTCGCTCTCTTCAGGTGGCCTTCCCATCAAGCTCCTCTTGCCGGGGCCTTGGCTCAAACACTTCGTCCTTGAATGGCCCAAGAGGGGACCATCGAGGGTCTTGGCGATCGCCTGGCAGGCCTTGCCGCGGGGTGCTACGACTGCCCGTGCACAAGTTCGGGGTACTAAGGTACCCCTACTTTAGTACACCGACAGGAGCCCCCGGGCTTGGGCCATACACGGTGCCGAGCGCTGTTGGGCCAGGCCCAAAACAGTGCACGGGCACGCGCGGCCTGGGTCACGTTGCATCTTTTTCTACGCCCACCACGCCCTCCCCGAGCGGCATGCGTCGAATGCGGCATCGTGGGGAGAGGCGCGCGTGACGTGGGTGGCGTGCGCGGGGCCGAGCCCTGCAGGCATGCGTCACGTCGCAATAAATGGGGACGGTTCGCGCTATCTTCATAAGTAGAGGGAGGTGTGGAGGCGTGGCTCCTTCGCTGGACGGGGTCGAGGCACGGTCTTCGAGGCGCCCGCTCCCCACGATCACGGGGTGGGGGGAGGTCGCCTCACCCGTCGCCTCGGCCCTGCACGTCAGCCACGCGGCCTCCATGCACCTGGAGTTGCGGGCGGTGGAGGCGGGAAACCGGGCCGTCGCGGGTCGAGGCAGCAGGCCGGTCCCGGTCGCCTGGCCTCCCTGCGCCCTGATTGGTTGAGCGGGGCGGTCGAGTCCCCACCCTGCTCCTTTATAAGGAGCAAGAGGGGGGGTGACGGGAACCCACACTCCTCCATCTCTTCCTCCTCTGCCCCCTCTCTCCATTAGCCATGGAGAAAGGGAATCCGGGCCCTTCATCGGTGGCGGTGAGGGTTGCCGCCAGGCAGCGCGCCCCTCCTCCCCCTACACCCGCGGCGGCGGAGCCAGCCGCAAGGGGAAGGGGGAGGGGGCGAGGTCGTGGACGAGGCCGCGGCGCTCAGGGAAGAGGCGGGCGGGGCGACGCGCCGGCCTCGCCTCCGCCAGCAGCCCCTCTTCCCACGGCGGTTCATCTCGGGGACGATCCTTGCGAGTTCTTCATCAGGCTGCGGCGGGCGCCTCATCGCCGCCTCCGCCTCCCGGCTCCTTTCGCGAGCGTGATGGAGATGGAGCAACCCGAGACGCTAAGGCTGCGCATGAAGGGCTGCGGGATTAGTGGCACGCGGGTCCACGTCGAGTTCCCAGCCCCCGGCGTCGTGTATCTTGGCCGAGGGTGGAAGACATTCGCCCGTATCCACACCTTGACGGAGGGGTTCACCCTCCATTTCAAGTTGATGGAGGGCGATCTCCTCTCCGTCAAGGCCTTCGGGGACTTCGGGACCCGGGCCAGGTGCTGCGTGGATAGCTCCTCCGACAGTGAAAGCTCCTCCTCGAGCGAGAGCGATGAGGAGGGGAGCGACAGCGACGACGAGGGCAGCGGTCGTCGGGATGACGGGTCCGACTAGGCGCCAGTCGCAGCTCCGTGTGGCACCGGCGACCCCATCATCCGGGTCGCCGGCTCCTTGAGCTTCTCGGGGTCGTCTTCCCGGGCGGCTGGAGTGGCGAGGCTGCGGAAGAGGAAGAGGGCGGGCGGCAAGGCCGTCAACTCGGAGTACGAGATCGACAAAGTGTGCGGAGCACATGAACCCAATCTACGCACAGGGTCTGCGCCTGGCTCTGTACAAAGGATCACATGCAACAGCGGCAAGACTTTGTACAGAAGGGTGGTTGCCGGACGGGGTCCGACAACCGTGCCTTACGGGCGAAACTTACGAAGATGCCCAACGTTCCAGGAGTTGCTCACCTGAGTGGTATCCTCGGTCTCAAGGCGGACAGCGCCAGGCCTATCGACTCGTTTCACCCGGTAAGGGCCTTCCCACATTCCCGGGACTTCTGGCACTAACTTTGCGGCTATAAAAGCGGCGCAAAGCTTGATGGTAGCGAGCAGCTCGCACAGCGGCCTGAAGACGGTCCTCCTCGAGGAGCAGCGTGTCATCTCGACGCGGCTGCTCTCGCTTGAGCTCAGCATGAGCGAGCACTCGAGGTGGGCCGTACGCGAGAGCTGTGGGGCTAACTGCCTCCGCTCCATGGAATAGAGCGAAAGGTTGCCTGGTATGACCAGGGCTTGCCTGCGCCGAGGGGCGTCGGCGCAGGTTTGGGCGCCGTAACGTCGCGAGCTCGGTGCATGTTCGGGCGCCGCGGCGCCACGGGCTGGCTCGACGACACCCGTCTCGCCGCCGGCACCGTCCCCGCCACCCGTTTGCTCCAAGGGCGGCGAGTTCGACGTGGACGGAGCGGCCACCTCTGGAGCCTTCTTCTTCGGTGGCAAGTCGTTGAGGATGAAGGAGATCTAGCTGGTGCAGACGCCGGATCAGGTTCGCACAACTTCGACGCCCCCTACCTGGCGCGCCAAAGATGTCAGGGGGAATCGGCTTCCTCGAACACCTATGGGGACCGAGCCCCTTACTGGTTCGGCGGGGGGCGGAGGTTGCACAAAGAGCAGATCGAGGCGGTGCACACAGGAGATTTTACCCAGCTTCGGGCCGCAAAGATGCGTAAAACCCTACTGCTGCTTGGTGGGTTGTATTGTGTTCTTGCTCGGGAGCGCGCGGTGCTACAGTACACGCGGGCCGCTAGCGGGGTCAAGCGTAAAGATTGGTCTCCCTCCCCCCTCTACGTGCGCATGGGGCCTCCTTTTATATGCTCAAGGGGTTACCCACAGGTGGCAGCGTAGGTGAGGGCAAAAATGGTAGAATGTTGTAGTGGGTACAACTGCCTGCACAGTGGCTGTACAGTGCTATCATACCTAACTCAGACGGCGGGGGACAAGGGCATTAAATGCCCGTCCGCGTCGCCCAGACGGTGCATGGAAGTGGACCGTCAGGATCGCCATTGTTTGCCACGATGGCTACTCTGTCAGCTTTGCTTCGCCACCGCATGCCCCTGGCTGCGCAGCCTCCCTCCACATGCGCCTGGGATGCCCCCCAGAGCGACACGTTGGTGGGTGAGCTGGAGCGCAGGCACGAGGTGGTAACTTGCCGCGGCAAGCGTCCTGCCGCGGTGGATGTCTTGTCGCGCCCAGGAACTCGTTGCTCACCGGGCCTTGCCGGGGCGCGGGGTGCGCCGTGGCGGGGTCCTTGTCGTGCCGTGGATGGCCTTCCCGGCAAGCTCCTCTTGCCGGGGTCTTGTGCTTCGAGCGGTAGTCCCGGCAAGCTCCTCTTGCCAGGGCGTCGCTCTCTTCGGGTGGCCTTCCTGGCAAGCTCCTCTTGCCGGGGCCTTGGCTCAAACACTTCGTCCTTGAATGGCCCAAGAGGGGACCATCGAGGGTCTTGGCGATCGCCTGGTAGGCCTTGCCACGGGGTGCTACGACTGCCCGTGCACAAGTTCGGGGTACTAAGGTACCCCTACTTTAGTACACCGACAAATATATTCTAACTTCATGATAACAGCACCTACTTTTATATTTTAGCTCTCCGATATCATACAAAGTTATCCTCTTCATACCCACAACATAGTTTTATTTCTCGTTGCTAGTTGGAAGCAAACGTTCGGTGTACGTAGAGTCGTATCAGTGGCAGATAGGGCTTGAGAGAATATTGATCTTACCTTTAGGTCCTTGTGGGTTCGACAATCCATACTTATCACTTCCACCTTTGGAAATTGCTATGATGATTCCCTGCACTTGGGGATTATCACCTGTCCTGTGATGAACCACAAGTATAGGGGATCTATCGTAGTCCTTTCGATAAGTAAGAGTGTCGAACCCAATGAGGAGCAGAAGGAAATGATAAGCGGTTTTCAGCAAGGTATTCTCTGCAAGCACTGAAATTATCAGTAACAGATAGTTTTGTGATAAGGTAATTTGTAACGGGTAACAAGTAACAAAAGTAAATAAGGTGCAGTGAGATGGCCCAATCCTTTTTGTAGCAAAGGAAAAGCCTGGACAAACTCTTATGTGAAGGAAAACGCTTCCGAGGACACATGGGAATTATCGTCAAGCTAGTGTCCATCACGCTCATATGATTCGCGTTCGTTACTTTGTCAATTTGGTATGTGGGTGGACCGGTGCTTGGGTGTTGTCCTTTCTTGGAAAAGCATCCCACTTATGATTAACCCCTATTTCAAGCATCCACAACTACAAGAGAAGTATTAAGGTAAACCTAACCATAGCATGAAACATATGGATCCAAATCAGCCCCTTACGAAGCAACTCATAAACTAGGGTTTAAGCTTCTGTCACTCTAGCAACCCATCATCTACTTATTACTTCCCAATGCCTTACTCTATGCCCAAACAATGGTGAAGTGTCATGTAGTCAACGTTCACATAACACCACTAGAGGAGAGACAACATACATCTCATCAAAATATCAAACGAATACCAAATTCACATGACTACTTATAGCAAGACTTCTCCCATGTCCTCGGGAACAAACGTAACTACTCACAAATCATATTCATGTTCATAATCAGAGGGCTATTAATATGCATAAAGGATCTGAACATATGATCTTCCACCAAATAAACCAACTAGCATCAACTACAAGGAGCAATCAACACTACTAGCAACCCACAGGTACCAATCTGAGGCTTTGGGACAAAGATTGGATACAAGAGATGAACTAGGGTTTTAGAGGAGATGGTGCTGGTGAAGATGTTGATGGAGATTGACCCCCTCCTAATGAGAGGATCGTTGGTGATGATGATGGCGATGATTTCACCCTCCCGGAGGGAAGTTTCCCCGGCAGAACAGCTCCGCCGGAGCCCTAGATTGGTTCCACCTCGTGGCGGAGGAGTTTCTTCCCGAAAGCTTGCTTATGATTTTTTCCAGGGTAAAAGACTTCGTATAGCAGAAGATGGGCACCGGAGGCCTGCCGGGGGGCCACGAGGCAGGGGGCGCGCCCCCACCCTCGTGGCCAGGGTGTGGGCCCCTCTAGTGGATTCTTTCGCCAGTATTTTTTATTAATTCCAGAAATAACTTCCATGAAGTTTCAGGACTTTTAGAGCTGTTCAGAATAGGTCTCTAATATTTGCTCCTTTTCCAGCCCAGAATTCCAGCTGTCGGCATTCTCCCTCTTCATGTAAACCTTGTAAAATAAGAGACAATAGGCATAAGTATTGTGACATATCGTGTAATAACAGCCCATAATGCAATAAATATTGATATAAAAGCATGATGCAAAATGGACGTATCGACTCCCCCAAGCTTAGACCTCGCTTGTCCTCAAGCGGAAGCCGATAACGAAAAATATGTCCACATGTTTAGAGATAGAGGTGTCGATAAAATAAAATACGGACATGAGGGCATCATGATCATTCTTATAACAACAACATATATGGATAGTGTCATGTGATTTCTTATGCTCAAGTAATAATCTATTCACAATGTCAAGTCTGAATCAGAAACTTCATTGAGAACCAACAAACTATAATCTCGGTCATTGAAGCAATTGCAATTTATCATAACATCTGAAAGAGTCAATATAAGAGCTCTTTATCAAGTCCACATACTCAACTATCATTTAGTCTTTCACAATTTCTAACACTCACGCGATACTTATGGGTATGGAGTTTTAATCAGACACAGAGAAAGATAGGGGCTTACAGTGTTGCCTCCCAACCTTTTACCTGAAGGGTAATGTCAACAATAATAATTCATGCCAACTTACATCCAATTGGTAGGTTGGCATGAATTATACAAACACTATTGGGTGATTTGGTCAAACTCGAGGCTGTCAACTATGACTATGATGTTCAACTTATTCATCCGTTTTATGCAACCGTTCATTTTGGGGAAGATGATGCTCGGACTCTCTCATTCATGTGATGTGATGAGTTCTTTCAAGTACCCTAGAGAGATTTCTGCAATGCACTTGGCTATGAGGATACCGGTCTCGAAGGGAATGGTTGCATTCGTCCTCACGATATCCCCACTCTATGCCTAATGAGAAACTAGCTCCTCTTTACATTCGTGGGCAAGGCATTATTGGTGAGTCCAAGGATCTTGAGAAGCTGTATGATATCATGCATCGTGTGTTTTGCAATCTGCTTTTGCCCAAGGTTGGAAATCAGGATGAGATTTATGGGTATCTAGTTGACTTGTTGGTTGCTATGAAGACTAAAGTGGGATATGGTGCTACGTTTGATGTGTCCAAGTGGATTTGGGAGGAGATGTACAGCATGGTCATCTACAGAAAGGTTTCCATATATGCACCGTTTGTCATGTGCTTTCTGAACTCAGTTTGGGCAGTTTGTTGGGGAACGTTGCAGAAAACAAAAAAATTCCTACAGTTCCACCAAGATCCATCTATGAGTTCATCTAGCAACGAGTGATCGGATGCATCTACATACCTTTGTAGATCGCGAGCGGAAGCGTTCACTAGAACGTGGATGATGGAGTCGTACTCGCCGTGATCCAAATCACCGATGACCAAGTGCCGAACGGACGGCACCTCCGCGTTCAACACACGTACAGAGAGGATGACGTCTCCTCCTTCTTGATCCAGCAAGGGGGAAGGGGAGGTTGATGAAGATCCAGCAGCACGACGGCGTGGTGGTGGATGCAGCAGTCACCGCAGCAGGGCTTCGCCGAGCTTCTGTGAGAGAGAGAGAGGTGTAGCAGGGGAGAGGGAGGCGCCAAAGCTTCAGGGTGCGGCTGCCCCTCCCCCCCTTTTATATAGGCCCCCTGGGGAGGCGCCGGCCCTGGAGATCCAATCTCCTAAGGGGGCGGCGGCCAGGGGGGTGGAGTACCCCCCAAGGCAAGTGGGGCGCCCCCCCCCCCCACCCTAGGGTTTCAACCCTAGGCGCAAGGGGTGGGCCAAGGGGGGCGCACCATCCCACTATGGGCTGGTTCCCCTCCCCACTTCAGCCCATGGGGCCCTCCGGGATGGGTGGCCCCACCCGGTGGACCCCCGGGACCCATCCGGTGGTCCTGGTACAATACCGGTGACCCCCGAATCTTTCCCGATGGCCGAAACTGCACTTCCTATATATAATTCTTTACCTCCGGACCATTCCGGAACTCCTCGTGATGTCCGGGATCTCATCCGGGACTCCGAACAACTTTCGGATTACTACATACTCATATCTCTACAACCCTGGCATCACCGAACCTTAAGTGTGTAGACCCTACGGGTTCGGGAGATATGCAGACATGACCGAGACGCCTCTCCGGACAATAACCAACAGCGGGATCTGGATACCCATGTTGGCTCCCACATACTCCTCGATGATCTCATCGGATGAACCACGATGTTGAGGATTCAATCAATCCCGTATACAATTCCCTTTGTCAATCGGTATTTTACTTGCCCGAGATTCGATCGTCGGTATCCCAATACCTCGTTCAATCTCGTTACCGGCAAGTCACTTTACTCATATCGTAATGCATGATCCCGTGATCAAACACTTTGATTACATTGAGCTCATTATGATGATGCATTACCGAGTGGGCCCAGTGATACCTCTCCTTCATACAGAGTGACAAATCCCAGTCTCGATCCGTGTCAACCCAACAGACACTTTCGGAGATACCCATAGTATATCTTTATAGTCACCCAGTTACGTTGTGACGTTTGGTACACCCAAAGCACTCCTACGGTATCCGGGAGTTACACGATCTCATGGTCTAAGGAAAAGATACTTAACATTGGAAAAGCACTAGCAAACGAATTATACGATCTTGCGCTATGCTTAGGATTGGGTCTTGTCCATCACATCATTCTCTTAATGATGTGATCTCGTTATCAATGACATCCAATGTCCATAGTCAGGAAACCATGACTATCTGTTGATCAACGAGCTAGTCAACTAGAGGCTTACTAGGGACATGTTGGTGTCTATGTATTCACACATGTATTACGATTTCCGGATAACACAATTATAGCATGAATAAAATACAATTATCATGAACAAGGAAATATAATAATAATCCTTTTATTATTGCCTCTAGGGCATATTTCCAACAGTCTCCCACTTGCACTAGAGTCAATAATCTAGTTACATTGTGATGAATCGAACACCCATAGAGTTCTGGTGTTGATCATGTTTTGCTCGCGGAAGAGGTTTAGTCAACGGATCTGCGACATTCAGATCCGTATGCACTTTGCAAATTTCGATGTCTCCATCTTGAACATTTTCATGAATGGAGTTGAAGCAACGCTTGATGTGCCTGGTCTTCTTGTGAAACCTGGGCTCCTTGGCAAGTGCAATAGCTCCAGTGTTTTCACAGAAGAGTTTGATTGGCCCCGACGCATTGGGTATGACTCCTAGGTCGGTGATGAACTCCTTCACCCAAATTGCTTCATGCGCTGCCTCCGAGGCTGCCATGTACTCGGCTTCACATGTAGATCCCGCCACGACGCTCTGCTTGCAGTTGCACCAGCTTACTGCTCCACCATTCAACATATACACGTATCCGGTTTGTGATTTAGAGTCATCCAGATCTGTGTAAAAGCTAGCATCGACGTAACCCTTTACGACGAGCTCTTCGTCACCTCCATAAACGAGAAACATGTCCTTAGTCCTTTTTAGGTACTTCAGGATATTCTTGACCGCTGTCCAGTGTTCCTTGCCGGGATTACTTTGGTACCTTCCTACCAAACTTACGGCAAGGTTTACGTCAGGTCTGGTACACAGCATGGCATACATAATAGACCCTATGGCTGAGGCATAGGGGATGACACTCATCTCTTCTATATCTTCTGCCGTGGTCGGACATTGAGCTGAGCTCAATTTCACAGCTTGCAACACAGGCAGGAACCCCTTCTTAGACTGATCCATATTGAACTTCTTCAATATCTTATCAAGGTATGTGCTTTGTGAAATACCTATGAGGCGTCTTGATCTATCTCTATAGATCTTGATGACTAATATATAAGCAGCTTCTCCAAGGTCCTTCATTGAAAAACTCTTATTCAAGTAGGCCTTAATGCTGTCCAAAATTTCTATATCATTTCCCATCAAAAGTATGTCATCTACATATAATATGAGAAATGCTACAGAGCTCCCACTCACTTTCTTGTAAACGCAGGCTTCTCCATAATTCTAAATAAACCCAAACGCTTTGATCGTCTCATCAAGGCGAATGTTCCAACTCCGAGATGCTTGCACCAGCCCATAAATGGATCGCTGGAGCTTACATACCTTGTTAGCATTCTCAGGGTCGGCAAAATCTTCCGGCTGCATCATATACAGTTCTTCCTTAAGATAACCGTTAAGGAATGCCGTTTTGACGTCCATTTGCCATATCTCATAATCATAGTATGCGGCAATTGCTAACATGATTCGGACGGACTTCAGCTTCGCTACGGGAGAGAAAGTCTCATCATAGTCAACCCCTTGAACTTGCCGATAACCCTTAGCGACAAGTCGAGCTTTATAGATGGTAACATTACCATCCGCGTCCGTCTTCTTCTTAAAGATCCATTTGTTTTCTATCGCTCGCCGATCATCGGGAAAGTCTGTCAAAGTCCATACTTTGTTTTCATACATGGATCCTATCTCGGATTGCATGGCTTCAAGCCATTTGTTGGAATCTGCGCCCGCCATCGCTTCTTCATAGTTCGAAGGTTCACCGTTGTCTAACAACATGATATCCAGGACAGGGCTGCCATACCACTCTGGTGTGGAACGTGTCCTTGTGGACCTACGAAGCTCTGTAGCAACTTGATTCGAAGTACCTTGATCATCATCATTAATTTCCTCTCCAGTGGATGTAGGCACCACAGGAACATTTTCCTGAGCTGCACTACTTTCCGGTTCAAGAGGTGGTACTTCATCGAGTTCTACTTTCCTCCCACTTACTCCTTTCGAGAGAAACTCTTTTTCTAGAAAGGATCCGTTCTTGGCAACAAAGATCTTGCCTTCGGATCTAAGGTAGAAGGTATACCAATGGTTTCCTTAGGGTATCCTATGAAGACGCATTTTTCTGACTTGGGTTCGACCTTTTCAGGTTGAAGTTTCTTGACATAAGCATCGCATCCCCAAACTTTTAGAAACGACAGCTTAGGTTTCTTCCCAAACCATAATTCATACGGTGTCGTCTCAACGGATTTAGACGGTGCCCTATTTAAAGTGAATGTAGCTGTCTCTAGAGCGTATCCCCAAAATGATAGCGGTAAATCTGTAAGACACATCAAAGATCGCACCATATCCAATAGAGTGCGATTACGATGTTCGGACACACCGTTACGTTGAGGTGTTCCAGGCGGCGTGAGTTGTGAAACGATTCCACATTTCCTTAAGTGTGTGCCAAATTCGTGACTTAAATATTCTCCTCCACGATCTGATCGTAAGAACTTTAATTTTCAATCATGTTGATTCTCTACCTCATTTTGAAATTCCTTGAACTTTTCAAAGGTCTCAGACTTGTGTTTCATCAAGTAGACATACCCATATCTACTCAAGTCATCAGTGAGAGTGAGAACATAACGATTTCCTCCGCGAGCCTCAACACTCATTGGACAGCACACATCAGTATGTATGATTTCCAATAAGTTGGTTGCTCGCTCCATTGTTCCGGAGAATGGAGTCTTGGTCATTTTGCCCATGAGGCATGGTTTGCATGTGTCAAATGATTCATAATCGAGAGACTCTAAAAGTCCATCAGCATGGAGCTTCTTCATGCGCTTGACACCAATGTGACCAAGGCGGCAGTGCCACAAGTATGTGGGACTATCGTTATCAACTTTACATCTTTTGGTATTCACACCATGAATATGTGTAACATCACGTACGAGGTTCATTAAGAATAAACCATTGACCATCGGAGCATGACCATAAAACATATCACTCATATAAATAGAACAACCATTATTCTCGGATTTAAATGAGTAGCCATCTCGTATTAAACGAGATCCAGATACAATGTTCATGCTCAAACTTGGCACTAAATAACAATTATTGAGGATTAAAACTAATCTCGTAGGTAAATGTAGAGGTAGCGTGCCGACGGCGATCTCATCGACCTTGGAACCATTCCCGACGCGCATCGTCACCTCGTCCTTCGCCAGTCTCCGCTTATTCCGCAGCTCCTGCTTTGAGTTACAAATATGAGCAACGGCACCGGTATCAAATACCCAGGAGCTACTACGAGCACTGGTAAGGTACACATCAATTACATGTATATCACATATACCTTTAGTGTTGCCGGCCTTCTTGTCCGCTAAGTATTTGGGGCAGTTCCACTTCCAGTGGCCCTTCCCTTTGCAATAAAAGCACTCAGTCTCAGGCTTGGGTCCATTCTTTGACTTCTTCCCGGCAACTGGCTTACCGGGCGCGGCAACATCCTTGTCGTCCTTCTTGAAGTTCTTCTTACGCTTGCCCTTCTTGAACTTGGTGGTTTTATTGACCATCAACACTTGATGTTCCTTTTTGATTTCTACCTCCGCTGATTTCAGCATTGAAAATACTTCAGGAATGGTCTTTTCCATCCCCTGCATATTGTAGTTCATCACAAAGCTCTTGTAGCTAGGTGGGAGCGACTGAAGGATTCTGTCAATGACCGCCTCGTCTGGGAGGTTAATGTCCAGCTGGAACAAACGGTTGTGCAACCCAGACATCTTGAGTGTGTGCTCACTGACAGAACTATTTTCCTCCATCTTACAACTATAGAACTTGTCAGAGACTTCATATCTCTCAACCCGGGCATGAGCTTGGAAAACCATTTTCAACTCTTCGAACATCTCATATGCTCCGTGTTGCTCAAAACACTTTTGGAGCCCCGGTTCTAAGCTGTAAAGCATGCCGCACTGAACGAGGGAGTAATCATCAGCACGCTGCTGCCAAGTGTTCATAACGTCTTGGTTCTCTGGGATGGGTGCTTCACCTAGCGGTGCTTCTAGGACATATTGTTTCCTGGCAGCTATGAGGATGATCCTCAGGTTCCGGACCCAGTCCATATAGTTTTCTCTAGGAACGCGTTGAAGTTCATGTTGACATGAGCGTTGGCCATTTGATCTACAAGACATTTATGCAAAGATTTTTAGACTAAGTTCATGATAATTAAGTTCATCTAATCAAATTATTTAATGAACTCCCACTCAGATTAGACATCCCTCTAGTCATCTAAGTGAAACATGATCCGACTCGACTAGGCCGTGTCCGATCATCACGTGAGACGGACTAGTCATCATCGGTGAACATCTCCATGTTGATCGTATCTTTCATACGACTCATGTTCGACCTTTCGGTCTCTTGTGTTCCAAGGCCATGTCTGTACATGCTAGGCTCGTCAAGTTAACCTAAGTGTTTGCATGTGTAAATCTGTCTTACACCCATTGTATGTGAACGTTGGAATCTATCACACCCGATCATCACGTGGTGCTTCGAAACAACGAACTATCGCAACGGCGCACAGTTAGGGGGAACACTTTCTTGAAATTTATTATGAGGGATCATCTTATTTACTACCATCATTCTAAGTAAACAAGATGCATAAACATGATAAACATCACATGCAATCAAATAATAGTGACATGATATGGCCAATATCATATAGCTCCTTTGATCTCCATCTTGGAGCTCCATGATCATCTTGTCACCGGCATGACACCATGATCTCCATCATCATGATCTCCATCATCGTGTCTCCATGAAGTTGCTCGCCAACCATTACTTCTACTACTACGGCTAACACGTTTAGCAATAAAGTAAAGTAATTTACATGGCGTTTCTCAATAACACGCAGGTCATACAAAAAAATAAAGACAACTCCTATGGCTCCTGCCGGTTGTCATACTCATCGACATGAAAATCGTGATTCCTATTACATGAACATGATCTCATACATCACATATATATCATTCATCATTCATCACAACTTTGGCCATATCACATCACAAGAACACTTGCTGCAAAAACAAGTTAGACGTCCTCTAATTGTTGTTGCAAGTTTTACGTGGCTGCAATAGGGTTCTAGCAAGAACGTTTTCTTACCTACGTAAAAGCCACAACGTGATTTGTCAACTTCTATTTACCCTTCATAAGGACCCTTTTCGTCGAATCCGCTCCAACTAAAGTGGGAGAGACAGACACCCGCCAGCCACCTTATGCAACTAGTGCATGTTAGTCGGTGGAACCGGTCTCACGTAAGCGTACGTGTAAGGTTGGTCCGGGCCGCTTCATCCCACAATACCGCTGAAGCAAAATAAGACTAGTAGCGGCAAGAAAGTTGACAACATCTACGCCCACAACAAATTGTGTTCTACTCGTGCAAAGAGAACTACGCATAGACCTAGCTCATGATGCCACTGTTGGGGAACGTTGCAGAAAACAAAAAAATTCCTACGGTTTCACCAAGATCCATCTATGAGTTCATCTAGCAACGAGTGATCGGATGCATCTACATACCTTTGTAGATCGCGAGCGGAAGCGTTCACTAGAACGTGGATGATGGAGTCGTACTCGTCGTGATCCAAATCACCGATGACCAAGTGTCGAACGGACGGCACCTCCGCGTTCAACACACGTACGGAGCAGATGACGTCTCCTCCTTCTTGATCCAGCAAGGGGGAAGGATAGGTTGATGAAGATCCAGTAGCACGACGGCGTGGTGGTGGATGCAGCAGTCACCGCAGCAGGGCTTCACCGAGCTTCTGCGAGAGAGAGAGAGAGGTGTAGCAGGGGAGAGGGAGGCGCCAAAGCTTCAGGGTGCGGCTGCCCCTCCCCCCCCCCCCTTTTATATAGGCCCCCTGGGGGGCGCCGGCCCTGGAGATCCAATCTCCCAAGGGGGCGGCGGCCAGGGGGGTGGAGTACCCCCCAAGGCAAGTGGGGCGCCCCCCCCCATAGGGTTTCAACCCTAGGCGCAAGGGGTGGGCCAAGGGGGGCGCACCAGCCCACTATGGGCTGGTTCCCCTCCCCACTTCAGCCCATGGGGCCCTCCGGGATGGGTGGCCCCACCCGGTGGACCCCCGGGACCCATCCGGTGGTCCCGGTACAATACCGGTGACCCCCGAATCTTTCCCGATGGCCGAAACTGCACTTCCTATATATAATTCTTTACCTCCGGACCATTCCAGAACTCCTCTAACGTCCGGGATCTCATCCGGGACTCCGAACAACTTTCGGATTACTGCATACTCATATCACTACAACCCTGGCATCACCGAACCTTAAGTGTGTAGACCCTACGGGTTCGGGAGATATGCAGACATGACCGAGACGCCTCTCCGGACAATAACCAACAGCGGGATCTGGATACCCATGTTGGCTCACACATACTCCTCGATGATCTCATCGGATGAACCGCGATGTCGGGGATTCAATCAATCCCGTATACAATTCCCTTTGTCAATCGGTATTTTACTTGCCCGAGATTCGATCGTCGGTATCCCAATACCTCGTTCAATCTCGTTACCGGCAAGTCACTTTACTCATACCGTAATGCATGATCCCGTGATCAAACACTTTGATTACATTGAGCTCATTATGATGATGCATTACCGAGTGGGCCCAGTGATACCTCTCCGTCATACAGAGTGACAAATCCCAGTCTCGATCCGTGTCAACCCAACAGACACTTTCGGAGATACCCGTAGTATATCTTTATAGTCACCCAGTTACGTTGTGACGTTTGGTACACCCAAAGCACTCCTACGGTATCCGGGAGTTACACGATCTCATGGTCTAAGGAAAAGATACTTGACATTGGAAAAGCTCTAGCAAACGAATTATACGATCTTGCGCTATGTATAGGATTGGGTCTTGTCCATCACATCATTCTCCTAATGATGTGATCTCGTTATCAATGACATCCAATGTCCATAGTCAGGAAACCATGACTATCTGTTGATCAACGAGCTAGTCAACTAGAGGCTTACTAGGGACATGTTGGTGTCTATGTATTCACACATGTATTACGATTTCCTGATAACACAATTATAGCATGAATAAAAGACAATTATCATGAACAAGGAAATATAATAATAATCCTTTTATTATTGCCTCTAGGGCATATTTCCAACACAGTTCGTCGTCCTGGAGAGCTTCTCTCTTTGCCAAATAACCTCACCGTGCATGCGGTCTAGCAGCTTAAGAAGAAGAAGCATGCCGAGCCCCGCTTTCCTGCTGATGATCCCGAGGATGTCTATGCCACTTCAGATGATGAGGATTTCTAGATGGTGCCTGGTGCCAAGCCTTCCTGGGTGAGCTCACAGCTAAAGTAAAGAAGACATTTTGCCTTCAGTCACACATTCAAAAGAAGATGTATGAGGCACATGTTAATGAGAAGCTTGCTCGGTGCCGTCAGATTGCCATGATGAAGCACCTCAACATGCATATGAAGAGTGGATCTGATAAGTGTATCACTCTAGAGGACAAGTGGATTTCTGCATATAGCACCTGGACGGATGATGAGGCTGAGGCATCTGGCCATCCTGCTACCTCCACTTCGGCAGCTGTTGATGATACCATGGAGGAAGATGAGGAGTCTGAAGATCATGATTCATATGAGACCGAGGGGTCAGACGAGATCTACTGAGCTCTGGGGCATTAGCATCGCTCTTTTCCTTTTTGGTGTCTTGATGCAAAAGGGGGAGAGAGGTCTACTAGGTCTCGGGATTTGCATGGGTTGGTTACTTGCCTCGTTTTGAGAGTTGAACTTGGTCTTTCATTTGCTTTCTTTCAGTATGTGAACCTTGTGGTGTGTGACTTTAGCATGGTGTGAGACATGCGTCCTATTTATGCTTATTGTCTATCCTTTATGCTCGTTAGTAGTGGTTGGTCTATAAAATCTAAGGGAGCTTTTTCCCTCTTGTGTTACTTTGCATTCCAAAAGCAAATCCGAAGAGTGCACACATTAGAGGGAGCCCGTCTACATTTTATAGACCTTCTATGCAAATCTTGTAGTTGTCATCATCCACCAAACAGGGGGAGATTGTTAGGGCATTACCCATCTTTTTGTTTTGGGTGATGATGACAACTCTCCTTGTGGTCTAATCGTGTGCCAAGTTCTTCAGGTACTCTATGCTTAGATACAAGTCAGTTAGACATTCCCTCTAGACGGAAAAGATCAAAGACGGCGTTTTCTACATGTTTATTTTTTTGGTGGTAGGAAACCCGTACTATTAAGAGGGAATCCACATAGATGCACGTACACACTTCTCTTCACCCACCATTCCCTTCTGTTCTAAGTAGAGAGAGGTCCCTTTGTTCCATTCTGAAACAATGGTGTCTCCTCATAGTGGTTAAACCGCCCACAAGGGCGATTGTACCGCTAGCCCTATTATACCGGCTCAACTACCACCCAGGGGTGATACCCTGGGGTTGCACCTCCCAGGTACATGCCCAGCGGTTGTGTCGCTGCCCCCGGGCGGTGGTACCGCCACTGCGCTGGGAAAACCCAAGAGTGGCTTCATGGGCGGTTGTACCCGCCGGGTACTACCCAACCACCAGATTTGCTTCTGTAATGGGGTGGTACTTGGGCGGTAGTGGCCTGGTTGTCCCGGTTGTGCTCTGCCAACCGGTACTACTGGTGTCCGGAGCGGTTCTACCACTCTAGACTTAGCCACCTTCGTTTCTAGGCCAGGCGGTAGTTCCACTGCAACTACCGCTCGACCACCGCCCATAGGGGTGACTCCCTTCTGTTTCAAGGCGGTTGTTGAGTGGTAGGTGAGCGGTTAGTCCGGTTATACTTGTTAACCGGTACTACCACTCGAGTGACCGGTTCTACTGCTTGTTAGGGTTTCTGTAGCATACCCGTGAATCCCGGTTGTACCAGGGTCAGGAGCATTGTACCTCTTCAGTGCAATAACTGTTGTAACGGTTGAAATTTGGGGATGCCTATATAAAGGGTGTTTCTTCCACCTACCTCCTCACCTCTTGCCTCTCTCTCTCTCCTCCATTAATGCCCTTCAAGCTTTCTTGCCCGATCTCTCTCTCTAGCCACCCAAACATGTTGATTTGCTAGGGATCTAGATCTAGACTTCCACCAAAGGAAATTTGATTCCCCCATACTTTCTTGTGTGGATTTTGTTACTCTTGTGTGTTTGAGCGGTCACCTCGGAGTCACATTCCATTGTGGTGAAGCTCCGTGGTTTTGTTGGGAGCCTCCAGTTTGGTTGTGGAGAGAGCCCCAACCTCGTTTGTAAAGGCCCACTTGCCGCCTTCAAGGGCATCACTAGTGGAATCACGGCATCTCGCATTGTGTGAGGGCGTGAGGAGAATACGGTGGCCCTAGTGGCTTCTTGGGGAGCATTGTGCCTCCACACCGCTCCAACGGAGACGTACTTCCCCTCAAAGGGAAGGAACTTCGGTAACACATCCTCGTCTTCACCGACTCCACTTATGGTTTTCTCTTACCTTTACTTTGTGCAAGCTATTGTTGTGTTGTATCCTTTGTGTGTGCTTGTTGTTGTTGTTGTTGTTGTTGTTGTTAGCATCGTATAGGTTGCTCACCTAGTTGCACATCTAGACAACCTATTTGTTGTTAAACCTGATTTGTGAAGAAAAGGTAAAAATTGGTAGTTCCCTATTCACCCCCCCTAGTCAACCATATTGATCCTTTGAGAGGAGTCGTTCAAGATGATCAATTATAAACGATGGACATCCCGAAGATCGATCATCCTTTATACAAGACGAGTTGTACAAGGAGAAGTGTTGCATCCCTACAGGCCCGCCATCCCCACGTCGGTGCCCTCTCAAGGCGCCCCTTCAACATATATATATATATATATATATATATATATATATATATATATATATATATATATATATATATATATATTGTTGGGGAACGTTGCACAAAATAAAAAATTTCTACGCTTCACCAAGATCAATCTATGGAGTCATCTAGCAACGAGAGAGAGGAGTGCATCTACATACCCTTGTAGATCGCGAGCGGAAGCGTTCAACAGAACGGGGTTGAGGGAGTCGTACTCGTCGTGATCCAAATCACCGATGACCGAGTGCCGAACGGACGGCACCTCCGCGTTCAACACACGTATGGTTGGGGAAGATGTCTCCTCCTTCTTGATCCAGCAAGGGGAAGGAGAGGTTGATGGAGATCCAGCAGCACGACGGCGTGGTGGTGGAAGCAGCAGTGATCTCGGCAGGGCTTCGCCAAGCTCCAACGAGAGGGAGAGGTGTTACGAGGAGAGAGGGAGGTGCCAGGGACTTGGGTGCGGCTGCCCTCCCCCCCCACTATATATAGGGCCCCTAGGGGGGCGCCAGCCCTAGGAGATCCCATCTCCAAGGGGGGCGGTGGCCAAGGGGGGGCTTGCCCACCAAGTCAGGTGGGGCGCTCCCCACCCCTAGGGTTTCCAACCCTAGGCGCAGGGGAAGGCCCATGGGGGGCGCACCAGCCCACCAGGGGCTGGTTCCCCTCCCACTTCAGCCCATGGGGCCCTCCGAGATAGGTGGCCCCACCTGATGGACCACCGGGACCCTTCCGGTGGTCTCGGTACAATACCGATTACCCCCAAAACTTTCCCGATGGCGGAAACTGGACTTCCTATATATAAATCTTCACTCCGGACCATTCCGGAACTCCTCGTGACGTCCGGGATCTCATCCGGGACTCCAAACAACTTTCGGGTTACCGCATACTAATATCTCTACAACCCTAGCGTCACCGAACCTTAAGTGTGTAGACCCTACGGGTTCGGGAGACACGCAGACATGACCGAGACGACTCTCCGGTCAATAACCAATAGCGAGATCTGGATACCCATGTTGGCTCTCACATGCTCCTCGATGATCTCATCGGATGAACCATGATGTCGAGGATTCAAGTAATCTCGTGTACAATTCCCTTTGTCAATCGGTACGTTACTTGCCTGAGATTCGATCGTCGGTATCCCAATACCTCGTTCAATCTCGTTACCGGCAAGTCACTTTACTCGTACCGTAATGCATGATCCCATGACCAAACACTTGGTCACATTGAGCTCATTATGATGATGCATTACCGAGTGGGCCCAGAGATACCTCTCCGTCATACGGAGTGAAAAATCCCAGTCTCGATCCGTGTCAACCCAACAGATACTTTCGGGGATACATGTAGTATACCTTTATAGTCACCCAGTTACGTTGTGACGTTTGGTACACCCAAAGCACTCCTACGGCATCCGGGAGTTACACGATCTCATGGTCTAAGGAAATGATACTTGACATTGGAAAAGCTCTAGCAAACGAACTACACGATCTTGTGCTATGCTTAGGATTGGGTCTTGTCCATCACATCATTCTCCTAATGATGTGATCCCGTTATCAATGACATCCAATGTCCATAGTCAGGAAACCATGACTATCTGTTGATCAACGAGCTAGTTAACTAGAGGCTCACTAGGGACATGTTATGGTCTATGTATTCACACATGCATTATGATTTCCGGATAACACAATTATAGCATGAATAATAGACAATTATCATGAACAAGGAAATATAACAATAATCATTTTATTATTGCCCCTAGGGCATATTTCCGACTGTCTCCCACTTGCACTAGAGTCAATAATCTAGTTACATTGTGATGAATCGAACACCCATAGAGTACTGGTGTTGATCATGTTTTGCTCGCGGAAGAGGTTTAGTCAACGGATCTGTGACATTCAGATCTGTATGTACTTTGCAAATATCTATGTCTCCATCTTGAAGATTTTCACGAATGGAGTTGAAGCGACGCTTGATGTGCCTGGTCTTCTTGTGAAACCTGGGATCCTTGGCAAGGGCAATAGCTCCAGTGTTGTCATAGAAGAGAGTGATCGGCCCCGACGCATTGGGTATGACTCCTAGGTCGGTGATGAACTCCTTCATCCAAATTGCTTCATGCGCTTCCTCCGAGGCTGCCATGTACTCCGCTTCACATGTAGATCCCGCCACGACGCTTTGCTTGCAACTGCACCAGCTTACTGCCCCACCATTCAAAATATACACGTATCCGGTTTCTGACTTAGAGTCATCCAGATCTGTGTCGAAGCTAGCGTCGACATAACCCTTTACGACGAGCTCCTCGTCACCTCCATATACGAGAAACATATCCTTAGTCCTTTTCAGGTACTTCAGGATGTTCTTGACCGCTGTCTAGTGTTCCATGCCGGGATTACTTTGGTACCTTCCTACCAAACTTACGGCAAGGTTTACATCAGGTCTGGCACACAGCATGGCATACATGATAGACCCTATGGCTGAGGCATAGGGGACGACACTCATCTTTTCTCTATCTTCTGCCGTGGTCGGACATTGAGCTGAGCTCAATTTCACACCTTGCAACATAGGCAAGAACCCCTTCTTGGACTGATCCATATTGAACTTCTTCAATATCTTATCAAGGTATGTGCTTTGTGAAAGACCTATGAGGCGTCTCGATCTATCTCTATAGATCTTGATGCCTAATATGTAAGCAGCTTCTCCAAGGTCCTTCATTGAAAAACACTTATTCAAGTAGGCCTTAATACTGTCCAAAAGTTTTATATCATTTCCCATCAAAAGTATGTCATCCACATATAATATGAGAAATGCTACAGAGCTCCCACTCACTTTCCTGTAAATGCAGGCTTCTCCATAAGTCTGCATAAACCCAAACGCTTTGATCATTTCATTAAAGCGAATGTTCCAACTCCGAGATGCTTGCACCAGCCCATAGATGGAGCGCTGGAGCTTGCATACCCTATTAGCATTCTTAGGATCGACAAAACCTTCCGCTGCATCATAAACAATTCTTCCTTAAGAAAGCCGTTAAGGAATGCCGTTTTGACGTCCATTTTCCATATCTCATAATCATAGTATGCGGCAATTGCTAACATGATTCGGACGGACTTCAGCTTCGCTATGGGTGAGAAGGTCTCATCGTAGTCAACCTCTTGAACTTGTCGATAACCCTTAGCAATAAGTCGAGCCTTATAGATGGTAACATTACCATCCGCGTCCATCTTCTTCTTAAAGATCCATTTATTCTCTATCGCTCGCCGATCATCGGGCAAGTCTGTCAAAATCCATACTTTGTTTTCATACATGGATCCTATCTCGGATTGCATGGCTTCAAGCCATTTGTTGGAATCTGGGCCCGCCATTGCTTCTTCATGGTTCGAAGGTTCACCATTGTCTAACAACATGATTTCCAGGACAGGGTTACCATACCATTCTGGTGTGGAAAGTGTCCTTGTGGACCTTCGAAGTTCAGTAGCAACTTGATCCGAAGTACCTTGATCATCATCATTAACTTCCTCTCTAGTTGGTGCAGGCACCACAGGAACATCTTCCTGAGCTGCGCTACTTTCCGGTTCAAGAGGCAGTACTTCATCGAGTTCTACTTTCCTCCCACTTACTTCTCTCGAGAGAAACTCTTTCTCCAGAAATGACCCGTTCTTGGCAACAAAGATCTTGCCTTCGGATCTGAGGTAGAAGGTATACCCAATGGTTTCCTTAGGGTATCCTATGAAGACGCATTTTTCCGACTTGGGTTCGAGCTTTTCAGGTTGAAGTTTCTTGACATAAGCACCGCATCCCCAAACTTTTAGAAACGACAGCTTAGGTTTCTTCCCAAACCATAATTCATACGGTGTCGTCTCAACGGATTTAGACGGTGCCCTATTTAAAGTGAATGTGGCTGTCTCTAGAGCGTATCCCCAAAATGATAGCGGTAAATCAGTGAGTGACATCATAGATCGCACCATATCCAATAGAGTGAGATTACGATGTTCGAACACACCGTTACGCTGAGGTGTTCCAGGCAGCGTGAGTTGTGAAACGATTCCACATTTCCTTAAGTGCGTACCAAATTCATGACTTAAATATTCTCCCCCATGATCTGATCGTAAGAACTTTATCTTTCGGTCACGTTGATTCTCTACCTCGTTCTGAAATTCCTTGAACTTTTCAAAGGTCTCAGACTTGTGTTTCATCAAATAGACATATCCATATCTACTTAAGTCATCAGTGAGAGTGAGAACATTACGATAGCCACCGCGAGCCTCAACGCTCATTGGACCGCACACATCAGTATGTATAATTTTCAATAAGTTGGTTGCTCGCTCCATTGTTCCGAAGAACGGAGTCTTGGTCATTTCACCCATGAGGCATGGTTCGCACGTGTCAAATGATTCGAAATCAAGAGACTCCAAAAGTCCATCTGTATGGAGCTTCTTCATGCGTTTGACACCGATGTGACCAAGGCGGCAGTGCCACGGATATGTGGGACTATCATTATCAATCTTACATCTTTTGGTATTCACACTATGAATATGTGTAACATCACGTTCGAGATTCATTAAGAATAAACCATTGACCAGCGGGGCATGACCATAAAACATATCTCTCATATAAATAGAACAACCATTATTCTCAGATTTAAATGAGCCATCTCGTATTAAACGAGATCCAGATACAATGTTCATGCTCAAAGCTGGCACTAAATAACAATTATTGAGGTTTAAAACTAATCCCGCGGGTAAATGTAGAGGTAGCGTGCCGACGGCGATCACATCGACCTTGGAACCATTCCCGACGCGCATCGTCACCTCGTCCTTCGCCAGTCTCCGCTTATTCCGCAGCTCCTGTTTTGAGTTACAAATATGAGCAACCGCACCGGTATCACATACCCAGGAGCTACTACGAGTACTGGTAAGGTACACATCAATTACATGTATATCACATATACCTTTAGTGTTGTTGGCCTTCTTGTCCACTAAGTATTTGGGGTAGTTCCGCTTCCAGTGTCCCTTTCCCTTGCAATAAAAGCACTCAGTCTCAGGTTTGGGTCCATTCTTTGGCTTCTTCCTGGCAACTGGTTTACCGGGCGCGGCAACTCCCTTGCCGTCCTTCTTGAAGTTCTTCTTACCCTTGCCTTTCTTGAAACTAGTGGTTTTATTGACCATCAACACTTGATGTTCCTTTTTGATTTCCACCTCCGCTGATTTCAGCATTGAAAATACTTCAGGAATAGTTTTCACCATCCCCTGCATATTGTAGTTCATCACAAAGCTCTTGTAGCTAGGTGGGAGCGACTGAAGGATTCTGTCAATGACCGCCTCGTCCGGGAGGTTAATGTCCAGCTGGGACAAGCGGTTGTGCAACCCAGACATTTTGAGTATGTGCTCACTGACAGAACTATTTTCCTCCATCTTACAAGTGTAGAACTTGTCATAGACTTCATATCTCTCGACCCGGGCATGAGCTTGGAAAACCATTTTCAACTCTTTGAACATCTCATATGCTCCGTGTTGCTCAAAACGCTTTTGGAGCCCCGGTTCTAAGCTGTAAAGCATGCCACACTGAACGAGGGAGTAATCATCAGCACGCGATTGCCAATCGTTCATAACGTCTTGGTTCTCTGGGATGGGTGCTTCACCTAGCGATGCTTCTAGGACATATGCTTTCTTGGCAGCTATGAGGATGATCCTCAGGTTCCGGACCCAGTCTGTATAGTTGCTGCCTTCATCTTTCATCTTGGTTTTCTCTAGGAACGCGTTGAAGTTGAGGTTGGCCATTTGATCTACAAGACATTTTGCAAAGGTTTTTAGACTAAGTTCATGAGAATTAAGTTCATATAATCAAAAAAAATTAATGAACTCCCACTCAGATTAGACATCCCTCTAGTTATCTAAGTTATACATGATCCGACTCAACTAGACCGTGTTCGATCATCACGTGAGATGGACTAGTCATCATCGGTGAACATCTCCATGTTGATCGTATCTCCCATATGACTCATGTTCGACCTTTCGGTCTCTTGTGTTCCGAGGCCATGTCTGTACATGCTAGGCTCGTCAAGTCAACCTAAGTGTTTTGCATGTGTAAATCTGGCTTACACCCTTGTATTCGAACGTTAGAATCTATCACACCCAATCATCACGTGGTGCTTCGAAACAACGAACCTTCGCAATGGTGCACAGTTAGGGGGAACACTTTCTTGAAATTATTGCGAGGGATCATCTTATTTAAGCTACCGTCGTTCTAAGCAAATAAGATGTAAAAACATGATAAACATCACATGCAATCAAATAGTGACATGATATGGCCAATATTATTTTTGCTCCTTTTGATCTCCATCTTCGGGGCGCCATGATCATCATCGTCACCGGCATGACACCATGATCTCCATCATCATGATCTCCATCATCGTGTCTTCATGAACTTGTCTCGTCATCTATTACTTCTACTACTATGGCTAACGGTTTAGCAATAAAGTAAAGTAATTACATGACGTTTATGTTGACACACAGGTCATAAATAAATTAAGACAACTCCTATGGCTCATGCTGGTTGTCATACTCATCGACATGCAAGTCGTGATTCCTATTACAAGAACATGATCAATCTCATACATCACATATATCATTCATCACATCCTTTTGGCCGTATCACATCACACGGCATATGCTACAAAAACAAGTTAGACGTCCTCTAATTGTTGTTGCAAATTTTTTACGTGGTTGCTATATGTTTCTTAGCAAGAACGTTTCTTACCTACACCAAAACCACAACGTGATATGCCAATTTCTATTTACCCTTCATAAGGACCCTTTTCATCGAATCTGATCTGACTAAAGTGGGAGAGACAGACACCCGCTAGCCACCTTATGCAACTAGTGCATGTTAGTCGGTGGAACCTGTCTCACGTAAGTGTACGTGTAAGGTCGGTCCGGGCCGCTTCATCCCACGATGCCGCCGAATCAAGATAAGACCAGTAACAGCAAGTAAATTGACAAAATCGATGCCCACAACAACTTGTGTTCTACTCGTGCATAGAAACTACGCATAGACCTAGCTCGTGATGCCACTGTTGGGGAACGTTGCAGAAAATAAACTTTTTCTACGCTTCACCAAGATCAATCTATGGAGTCATCTAGCAACAGAGAGAGGAGTGCATCTACATACCCTTGTAGATCACGAGCGGAAGCGTTCAAGAGAACGGGGTTGAGGGAGTCGTACTCGTCGTGATCCAAATCACCGATGACCGAGCGCCGAACGGACGGCACCTCCGCGTTCAACACACGTACGGTTGGGGAAGACGTCTCCTCCTTCTTGATCCAGCAAGGGGAAGGAGAGGTTGATGGAGATCCAGCAGCACGACGGCGTGGTGGTGGAAGCAGCGGTGATCTCGGCAGGGCTTCGCCAAGCTCCAACGAGAGGGAGAGGTGTTACGAGGGGAGAGGGAGGCGCCAGGGACTTGGGTGCGGCTGCCCTCCCTCCCCCCCCCACTATATATAGGGCCCCTAGGTGGGGCACCGGCCCTAGGAGATCCCATCTCCAAGGGGGGGCTTGCCCCCCAAGTCAGGTGGGGCGCCCCCACCCCTAGGGTTGGAAACCCTAGGCGCAGGGGGAGGGCCATGGGGGGTGCACCAGCCCACCAAGGGTTGGCTCCCCTCCGACTTCAGCCATGGGGCCCTCCGGGATAGGTGGCCCCACCCGGTGGACCCCGGGACCCTTCCGGTGGTCTCGGTACAATATCGATTACCCCCGAAACTTTCCCAATGGCCGAAACTGGACTTCCTATATATAAATCTTCACCTCCGGACCATTCCGGAACTCCTCGTGACGTCCGGGATCTCATTTGGGACTCCGAACAACTTTCGGATTACCGCATACTAATATCTCTACAACCCTAGCGTCACCGAACCTTAAGTGTGTAGACCCTACGGGTTCGGGAGACACGCAGACATGACCGAGACGACTCTCCGGTCAATAACCAACAGCGGGATCTGGATACCCATGTTGGCTCCCACATGCTCCTCGATGATCTCATCGGATGAACCATGATGTCGAGGATTCAAGTAATCTCGTATACAATTCCCTTTGTCAATCGGTACGTTACTTGCCCGAGGTTCGATCGTCGGTATCCCAATACCTCGTTCAATCTCATTACCGGCAAGTCACTTTACTCGTACTGTAATGCATGATCCCGTGACCAAACACTTGGTCACATTGAGCTCATTATGATGATGCATTATCGAGTGGGCCCAGAGATACCTCTCCGTCATACGGAGTGAAAAATCCCAGTCTCGATCCGTGTCAACCCAACAGATACTTTCGGGGATACCTGTAGTATACCTTTATAGTCATCCAGTTATGTTGTGACGTTTGGTACACCCAAAGCACTCCTACGGCATCCGGGAGTTACACGATCTCATGGTCTAAGGAAATGATACTTGACATTGGAAAAGCTCTAGCAAACGAACTACACGATCTTGTGCTATGCTTAGGATTGGGTCTTGTCCATCACATCATTCTCCTAATGATGTGATCCCGTTATCAATGACATCCAATGTCCATAGTCAGGAAACCATGACTATCTGTTGATCAACGAGCTAGTTAACTAGAGGCTCACTAGGGACATGTTATGGTCTATGTATTCACACATGCATTATGATTTCAGGATAACACAATTATAGCATGAATAATAGACAATTATCATGAACAAGGAAATATAACAATAATCATTTTATTATTGCCCCTAGGGCATATTTCCAACATATATATATAGGGTGGGTCTATTATGATAACACCCCCTTAAGACCTTATTCTGCTAACACCTGCCTACTGTCCGCGAACCGAACCGCAGCAAAAATCCACACCACACCCGACTCATCTTTACCCCCACCTTCCTGATGACAACCACCTCCCCCCTCCCTTGAGTCCAAACCCCACCTACCTCCACCTTCTACCAGAGCGCCTCCCCAGGCCGCCGCCGCCCCACCCCGCCCCCGTCCACCTCCTACTAGCGTCGCCGCGCCACACCTTCCGGCCGCCGAATCCCAGCCCCGCCAGATAGGGGCTCCCCGCACCCCGCCGCGACTGGCCCCCGGCCTTCCTCCCCTCATCGGCGGGCCGTGGTGGTCCTCGCGCCCCCAGGCCGGCACCGGATCCAGGCCACGGTGGCCCCCACCGCCTGATCCAGGCCACGGCGGCCCCCTCACAACGCCCTGCCACCGGATCCGGTACCCCACGCTGCCCCTCTGCCTACCAGCAGGCGCGGCCTCCCCGTCCACACGGCGGCTACCACGGGATGGCCGGCGGTCTCCCTTGGCCTTCTCCCTTCTCTGTACTCGGCGGTGGTCGCGCCCACATTCGCCCCGCCATCCTCTTTGGGCCTCCTGTGGTCTGCTCCGTCAAGCGACTGGTGGCGGCGCCGTGCAGTCCACTGCGTGGGTGCAACAGCTCGCCCATCCCACACCGTGCACACATGAGGAGCATCACCTCGCTGGTTCGTGCCTCCAGTCCTCCTCATCTCCATCTGTCCCTTCTCTCCTCACCTCACCTCCCCTCGGTCCATGGCCAGCTCCACCGGAAACCATCCCCTATTGTTGTCCAAAAGTTGTCCCCGATGGTTGATGGAGTACACGGGCTCTTTCTGCATCGTCGGCGGTCCGCCGTGTCTTCCCGACGAGCTGCCCCTCGTCCCCTTGTAGTCCAGGCATCCCGGGCTTGCAGTGCGCTATGGCACGCGATGCGGTTTGGTGCGTGTGGCCGTGCAGTTGGTTCGATCTTGCAATGCGCTAGGGCACACGATGCGGTTTGGTGCGTGTGGCCATGCAGTTGGTTCGATCTTGCAGTGCGCTAGGGCACGCGATGCAGTTTGGTGCATGTGGTCGTGCAGTTGGTTCAATCCGTTCTGCCCCTATTGTGAATTTTATTCTACTAACACCTCGGTAATGTATTGTGCGGTTAGATGTACTCCCTCCGTCCTAAATTACTTGTCGCAGAAATGGATAAAAATGGATGTATCTAGAACTAAAATATGTCTAGATACATCCATTTCTCCGACAAGTAATTCCGGACGGAGGGAGTAGTGTGCATTTTTTTGTTGTTTCCCTGGTCCTGCAGTTTGGACAGCGAGCCTCCCTCCATGCAGTACAGCGCGTGTGTGTATGCAGTCCGCAACACGTGGGTAGCTATACATCCGGCGAGTGCGTGCGGTTCGGCGGTGCAAAGCATTTGCATTATTGTTATGTTAATTAGTGCGGTTTTGTGCATTTTATAAAAAAAGTGCAGTTGGGTTGTATTTTGTGTGTGATCGTAACGTGGAGACAAAAAAAAGATTATTTGTGTGGATTACTCAGTTTGTAAAAAAAATCTTTGTAAAAGTAGTGCGCTCGGTGAATCTAAGAAGTATATTTTTTCAAACTATTGTAGTTCATTGTTAAAAACTTTGTGATTCGCTTTACAAAATATGTGTGGTTCACTATGCCAAAAATTTGGAATACACTTACCCGTTCATGCAGGCCGGTATCGCTAGTAAAAAAGGATTCTTGGAAACACAAAAAACATACAGTTCATTGTCATCAACCGTGTACTCTAGAAATGCCTTTATACGTTTTTTGATAACAAGAAGAAAAACCGTGCAGCTTGCTTCGATTTAGGCCGTGCTCCACTTTTAAAAAATTAAACTGTACTCGTTCCTACAGGGTCGCGTGTTCAAAAAAAGTAAAATGCATCGGAAGTTGCAGTGCACTTCATCATCGCGTGCAGGTCACTACGCTCGGCCTCGAGGTTGAGATGAAATTACAAAAGAAAAATATTAGCAAAAAAAGTAATAATGCAGTTCCTTGTAGACATTGCAGTGCGGTTTTCAGTCTAAAGCAGTGCGGTTTTCTGTCTGATGCAGTACATACGACGATTTTGGTGTCGCGAAAAAGCAGAGTGTGTGCATTTCGTTAAAATCAAAATTGCTCTTAAACCATAAGGAATCGGAGAGTGTTCTACATTAGAAAGTTGCGCCTCATCGTTATCTTTCCA
The DNA here is from genome assembly GCA_032464435.1 of Aegilops umbellulata. Taxonomy (NCBI): domain Eukaryota; kingdom Viridiplantae; phylum Streptophyta; class Magnoliopsida; order Poales; family Poaceae; genus Aegilops; species Aegilops umbellulata. The sequence goes on from CP136056.1 coordinate 350,872,414, forward strand.
ACGGCGTATAATTTGAATCATAACGGTTTGTAAAAAATTTGCGAAATAACGGCCGCTGCCTCTCGTCGTCAGCCGCACGATTTTCAAAATTAACTAAAAATCGTAAGGAATCTCAAAAACATTTCAACATATAAAAGTTGCGCCTTATCCGTAGCTTTCCGATCGTTTCGATAAACGGTTCAAAAACTGGAGCAAAAACAGTATCGAAAATTGCAAAAATTACAAAAAAGAACTAAATTCCATGATTTAGTAAATTTAAAACTGCTCTTAAACCGTAACAAATTAGAGAAAATAATAGATATGAAAAAGATGCGCCTCGGCGATATCTTTCCAATGGTGTATCATTTGCTTCATTCTGACGAGCAGTTTAGAAAAAACACAAAAACACTCACTGTCATTCGTCGTGAGCTGCACCGTTTTTGAAACTGCTCTTAAACTATGATGAATCTCGGAAAGTGTTCAACATGGCAAAGTTGCGCCTAATCCATAGCTTCTCAACGGTATATTACACATGTCGTTCCGATAAACGGTTAAAAAACAAGCGAAAAAGGTATCGAAAAAATACCGCCTGCTATTTTTTCCGATGGGAAGTTCACTAGTCTCTGTATTGCATTTGCTACTGATATTACAGTGCCTCACGTTGAGCGTGCAGTGCGGTAGTATTATCAGAATAGTTATTCTATATATATACACACAAAATCTAGTAAAACGGTGTATAAAATATAGTAATTAGAAAAATATATTTTTTACTATCTAAGTTTTTAATTTACTTCAATTATACAAAAATTACTATATTTTACATACTATGTTACTATATTTTGTATGTATCGTTACTAGGGTGTATAATAAGCTATTCTACACTCACGCTTAGTTTAGCGTTACCAATTTGATGTCGTAGCAAACAAACCGAAGAGTTCAGGATTTAACCGAAGAGTTCAGGATTTTAATATGGACTTCTCGCTTAAGTAATTCCTCACAATATTTTCATATGAACAAACCAAAGTACAAATTTTAATTGGTTTTCCATCCAAAAAGTCAAATATTTCTAGGTACGACCAAGTTAGTAGAAAAATTCATCAACATCTACGATAAAATAAATAAAATATGAAAATATACTTTTTGGTGTATCTAATGATACAGATATTATAATTTTGGTATTTTGGTCTACTTGGCTCAACACAGAGGAGTTCGCCCTTTCTGAAAATGAACACAGATTATATTTTAGAACAGGGGGCGAAAATCTCAAATTAGACAGATTTCCTTTACCAACATGGATACCGCCACCGTAGCAAAAGAAATACCTGGGCTGTGGTCTAAAATAGAATGCCTAATTATGTGGCTTTCATCGGATATTTTTGTATGGCAAAACATTACTCAGACACATGGGCTTCCGACAAGAAAATCCTCAATACATAGACCCTGGTAACTATGATTAGCGTCCACATCTGGAAAATTCAGTCGACCAGTAATATTACATGCTAGATAATAATTATATAAACGGTGCCTATAAATTGCTAAAAGCCACATCGCAAGTTCCTTGGCTCTACAAACTCCAGATGGGTCCATTAACATAAAGTTGTACCTGTATAACCATAAGATAATTCAAATTTAGTACAATATTGCAGAGAAATCAAACAATAGCTTATAGATAGTTGATACCCAAAGCTGCATGAAATTACTACCCCGAGGCATAAAATCCTATCTTTTGGAATAGTTACACAAAAATGCATTCCAGAACCCCAATTTAGATCTTTCCAATGATTGAAATCGCCCAAAACACAACATCTATGGAAGGCCACATTGAAACAAACAATGGGGGTGGAGTTTGGACATACAGATGGACGGAGATAGGGTTATAGAAAGGTGGATTTGGGATGGGAAATAATTGGAGTTGCAACACTCCAGGATTGAGTCAACGATGCAAATTTTAAATGACAAAAGCCCTCCACAAACAAAATATGCAACCATCTGAAAGATACCCTTTCAGCACCCGTACAGCCCCACATCACCATCCATAAGATTGAAAATAATATTTTTCTCCTCTCTTCTCAATCCTTCCATATCCAGGAGAATATGAAGAGAAACAATAATGAAAGGCTTGGGTCATGGGCTCACAGGATTGGTGAGCTGGGGTTGACCAATCGGTCTCATGCAAGACAGGCAGCCAAAAATAGAAGGCTTGGCGACCTGCGACCTTCATTGTTGTGTCACAGGCCGCAGCGGCTCTTTTGCTACCACAGCCTCACAAATCATGAAGAGAAATAATGCAGAGAGAAGCAAAAGAATATAGCAAAGAGAAGGGTCGTCCAATCATGTGGTAAAATGGTAGAAACAGTGCCCACTGGACAAGTGCTTCTAATGCTTCACAATATGCTCTTTCATCACCGAAGCCCACCATAGCCCACACCCTGTCCCTACATTTGAACATGTGGAAACGTTCTCCCAAAAACCCTTTCCTAATGTTACTTCATATCGCTATACAAGGAAGCAAACACTGAACTAAACATGACCCCGCACCAACGATTATGAGTCGAACGACTAGTCTAGACTAGTCGCTCGACTAGTCTATGAGTCGCAAACTGGCTGTCGACTCGGTTTCTCGTGTAGACTACTTGTATGAGTCGAGCCAGTCATCGACTAGTCGACGACTAGTCCAGAGTCCAGACTAGTCGACATGTTTGAGTCGAACGACTCAAAAAACTGGGGGAGTATAAATACGATGCATTATCCCGCGGGAGACCTAATCCTTTCTTTCCCCTCCTCACCTAGACGCGCCGCCGGCCGCTGGACGCCCGCCGCCGCAGATCTGAAGCTCCACCGTCGCCGGCCCCACGTCGCGCATCTGAACCTCCACCGTCGCCTTCGTCTCACGCCCCTCCTCGCGCCGCCGGCCCCTCGTGATCTTCTCCTCTTCAGGCAGGTGAGCCTCAGTGCTGCTCTGCCAAGCTGCTGGACTGCTGGTGCTGCTATGCCTTGCCCCTCCTTTCTCCTCCTCTTTCTTCTTGGCTTGCCGCTGCTGTTGCTCTGCTTCGCTGCTGGACTGCTGGTGCTGCTCTGCTTGCTGTTGGTGCTGCTCTGCTCGCAGATAGACTGCTGGTGCTGCTAGTTTTTTTTTTTTTGCATGGTAATACGTGTCTCATTTATATCATAAGTATCATAGTACAAGTCATGTAACCGACCTGGCAAAACTGAAAAGATAGCAGAAAGCTAGCCTTTGCACAAAGGAACAACAACCCAGAAGTAAAATTACAATCAAGATTGAAGAAACCTCTGAACTTGACACCAACGTCTGTCACCTGCCTCTGGAACCACCAAAGGAAAAAAATGACGGATCACCTTCACACCCGAGCTCATAGCGGCTCCATCGCTGATATGCAGCTTTGCGGACCTCCAAGGTGGCTCACCAAAGGCAGAACCATTACCGTTGAACGAATCAGACCGGGGCAACACCCCGGACACGCCATCGAACTCCAGATCTGGCACCCCCACACGACTAGAACACCGGAGGAGAAAACCACATCTGCCATCCACGAACCGCGAACCCAGCACACGATCCACCATCTTCCAGATGCCGCCGATGCAGACCACAATCTGCATCCGCTCCTGGACTACCTCCCAAGCTCCGCGCCGGCGCTGGAGCAAACGCCGTCGCAACGGCAGAGCCCGAGGACACAGGTCCACCACAAGGATGTCGCCGCCGCCACGCCATCTTTGCTTGAACAGACTGATTTCCAAATCCATCCCCAACCATAGGACCGATCGCCTCGTTGGAGTAGGATCCGAAGAAACTTTATTCAACGCCGCCATCGCCGCTGCCGAAGCCAAGACGATGAACGGCCTAAAATCCTAATCTACGAGAGAAAAAACGACCCACACGCGTGGATCCGGCGACCCCCCTCGCCACCGACGACCGAGAGCCGCCGGACGGCGGCGGCGGGGAAGACTCCTGGCGACGGCGAGGTCGCCTTTTCTTTCCTCTGGCGGAAGCAGTGCTTGCTGCTAGTTGCTGGTGCTGCTCTGCCTCAGTGACTCCACTTTGCTTGTTTCAATTGTATACTGTACTTGTATACTTATATAGTGTAATACTACATACTACTACTAGGTATTATTAGTTATGTACTGTAAGTTCAGTGCTACAGTACCATGTCGACTAGTCTAGCACTAGTCTAGACTAGTCTATGAGTCTCAACCTTGGAACGACTCTTCGACTCGTAAACGTTGCCCCGCACTCATTTCCCATTTCCACTTTACTTAAACCAAAACCCAATCTCCAGCTAGCATTTTAGGAGCCCATAGGATGGCGGGGAGCGTAAACTTGCACAATAGTATCTTCTTTTGAAGTAAACATAGTGGCAGAAGCCCTAAAAATACCCCTCTAGTCAAAAAAACTTGTTGATCAAGACAAATCAAACTTTAAAAACTACAAGCATAAATAACTATTAGATTATTTTATTCGGAAACATGTTAGTAATATGTGTTTGACTTGTATCCGGAATACTCACAATATCTCTTAGATTCAAAGGATTTTATTAATACATTCTACAAGAAATTAGTGGTCAAAGAATACGCATCAAAGAACATGCAAAGTCAAATGTGAAAACTATTTATGACTGGAGGGGGGTATTTGTTTGTATACATGGTATAAAGCAACAATGATCAATGCTTTAATCCAATATAAAATTGATGCAACATTCTCCTACCAGGCTACAACAAAGCACTTTTAGTAAAGGTGATAAAATTAATAGGTGGATTTCAAATGAATGCATAGATACAGCTACATATAACATTGAACATCAAATTTTCACTACTGGGGTTATCTCATAGTTGCTTCAATACAAGCAGCACAAACAATAGAGTGAATATTATTGGCTTACTCAACTATGTTCTTACTAGACTATCCATTTTCCCTGAAAAACAGCAAAAATACACTACAGGAACATATATGCAGAACAGCGGAAGTGACATCAATACTGCGACTACCATTTAAGCATATATTTATAAGTGTGCTATTCATACCAGTTCTAGAGGGGCAAACTTAAAGAAACAAAAACACGGATAAAACAAAACAATTTTACATTTTCCCTTGATGATAACTCCAGGTAGGGATGCTCCGCCCCCCGGTGTTGATAAAATAAGTAACAACTTTAGTGTTAGTATTGCCAAGAATTGGGGGAGTGCATAGCGGACGGTTAAAGCGTGCTGATAATGTCAAGACTCAAGAGAGGTCGGGATAGACCAAAACTTGCCATGGGAGGAGTCCGTAGAGAGAAATCTTAAGGACTGAAAAATATCACCAAAGAACTCGCCATGGAAAGGGATGCGTGGAAGTTAGCTATCCATGTGCCAGAACCATTAGTTGGTTTCGAGATCTTATGGGTTTCAGCTCTAGCCTACCCCAACAAGTTTGGGACTAGAAGCTTCGTTGTTGTTGTTTATTGCCAAGAATTGGGGGATAAAGGTTAATGAAAAATCAATTGTTTCCTGAAGCTGCAGGGATGGGCTCTTTTAGAGTCACTTTTTGTAGCTTTGGTCCTTCTACTAGCCTTTTATATGCTTTAGCTCCCTAGTGGATATACAAATTCAGTTTTAAATCCCTTAATGGGGCCAGCAAAAGTCAAAGCCAAAAAACAAAACTAACAAAGAGAATAGCTCTAATTCACTTAGGTTAGCTTATTATAGAACCTGTAATAATATATGCCTATAGTATTAAGGTCTATCTAGAAGCGCAGGCCTGGTGCGGTGGTAGAGTCTCTCCACTTGCGGCCTGAAGGTTCTGGGTTCAAACTGGCCTCCTTGCAGAATTATTGTGCAAGGGTAAGGTTGTCAAGAAATTCCCTCCCCCAGACCACACCTTGTGTGGGACTTTCAACACTAGCTATGCCTTTAGTATTAATAAGGTCTATCTAGTAAATGGAGGTCACTGATGGTAAAAGCCCCCATGACATTTGACCATCCATATACCACCAGCCAATAATTGTAACATATATATTGCAGCAGTAATTTCACTATGTTGATCAATATTGGGAGGATACGCGGAAAACCCATCTTAAAGTTGTTGTGTCCTGTGGCTGGAAATAATAGGAGGTATGAGAGAGTATCATGAAATCCAAAATCTAACAGTGTATGAAATATTTGAAGAAAGAAATAGATCCATTTAACTGAATCAGAATTATGAATTTAAGTAAGCAATGTGGTGAAGTACTGGAAAGTAAATGTGCTGAAGGGGCTTACTCATAAGGATATCACATTTACCAGGGATGGCCAACTAAGTCCCCGGAGTGAATCGCGGATGCTGTAAACCTGTTCCACTTGATTGGAGATCACTATGTGGCAAATAGACTTGGGGTGGTCTTGTGAGAGGTGGTCCTCTGTTGTGTATGCTCTCATGGTGATAAGTACCTGTGTATGCTCAAGAGTACCTAGCATAAGGTCATCGTTGCGACACATAAACGAACAGAAGCCATGGTTACCAAGGGAAACAAATTTACCACGGCTAACGACCTCCTCCTCTGCCTTATCCACTATCGGGAACTCAACAATTGATAAGGATGGGCACCCTGCTGTGATGCTTGGGCTTGGTGACACCGCGGCACAGACTGTGATGCTGTAAGCAGTGAGCTTTTTGGCGGCACTTGAAAAGCCAAGGAAGAGGGGGCCATGCGGTACGGCGCCTCCAGTGAATGGCAGAGCATTGTCATCCAATTTCGACCATTGCTCTGTCTTCACGTTGAAGATATGTGTGCCTGTCTGTCCATCCATCGACATCAGAATGTAGGAGCTCACAGCTACATAGGACTTAACCCTGACCACCGGTGGGAAGATGTACTGCCTTGGGGAGAGTTCCCAGGGGAAGCAGGGCGGCCGGGGTAGTTGCTCCCATTTGCAGTCCACGAGACGGCCACTGACCACTCGAGCTTGGGAGAGATCGAGCACCTCGAACCAGGGCACGAAATTAACCTCCCCCTTAATGGCAGGGTCACGTGTCAAGGCATATATCTTGTCGCCGACCGGTAGCAGGATCGGGCGGAACTTTAGTCGACACAAGCTTCGGTCCCGGGATCACCTGGTGTGTACTGGTGTCGAAGACGATGGTCTCGGGGCCATAATCAATTGGTGAATTGCCACCGACGCCGACGATCCACGAGCCGTACCTCGACCGCACGGGGACGAAAGACATGCAGTGCTTGGCCTCAAGGCGGGCGAGATGTTGTGGGATAGGTATCGGAGTGTCGCCGCCGCTGCCACCGTCAGGGAAGGAGTTCACCTTAATTACGGAGTAGGCAGGGCGAGTAACATCATGGCCTACCACCATGTACACCGACGGAGGCTTCGTAGGAAGAAATAAATCTCCGGCCGCCTTCAGCTTCTTGCCCCCGCGGCCGCGGGGAAGTGTCTCTGTGCGTCGCTGCCGCGGCATCCCCGCGCGCCAAACTAGGCGCAACAGCGGCGGAAGATCGATTTGCAGCGGGATTGCGGCGGCGACCTAGGGTTTGGCGGGGCTGGTTGGAGACGGGGAAACGATAGGATTATACCAGCTTTTTTCTTGCGACAGAGACAACGATTATAGCTGGCCAACAGGCCTATACTTCGCGGGACGGACGGCACACCGCTAAACGGACAGTGCTCGGCCCACGGCACGCGGGCGTCTGGGGGCGCTTCTGCTGTATCTCGCTCGTTGCGAGCAAGGCGGGACGGAACGCCCCCTGTCTTTTCTATTTCGTTTCTTGTTCGTCTTTTTCTTTTCTGATTTTTGCTTTATTAAAATAATTCAGGGTTTCAAAATGTTCCATATTTCGGAGTATTTGCGAATTTTCAAAAACAATATTCAAGAAATCATAAAATGATCATGAACTCGGAAGAGAAATGTCCATTATTCTGAAAAAAATGTTCCAGAAATCATTAAATTTTCGTGCAGTAAAAACAATTCGTGGTTTTGATAAAATATTTGCATATTCAAAAAATGTTCACAATTTTGAACAATGATCACTTAATCAAGAAATGTCAAGCCTAAAACTCCCCAAATTCCAATAATGTTTATGATTTTTTTAAATGTTCAGAAAAAAATGCTTGCAAATTTCAGAAATTGTTTCCAAATTGCCTTAAAACTTTATAGGTTCAAAAAATTTCGCTGATTCAAAAAATATTCATGCATTTCATAAAATGTACATCAGACAAAACAATGTTCATGAATATTAAAAAATGTTGGTCGATTCAAAAAATGTTGTCGAGTTTCAAGAAATGTTCACAAATTCAAAAAAATATTCGCGAATTTGTAAAAAAATGAATTCAAAAAATATTCAAGGTTTTAAAAAAAAGTTTCTGAATGTGTAAAAAATGTTGATTTCAAAAAATGTTCACAAATTTGAAAGATTTTTGCAAAAATTAAAAAGAAAAATAAATGTAAAAGAAAAGGAGAAAACCAGAAGAAAAAACAAACTGTAATTGGTTCCTCTCGCGTAGCTCGCCGTTGGGCTAGACAAGTTCTTCCACATCGTTTTGAAAGTTCGCCTACCTAGCTCCAAGGCCGGGCTTATCCACGAGCCCACTTGGCCATGTGCCTATCTTGACCCGACAGTCAACATAACGTGCGGGAGTGGGTCTAGGGCCCACCCAAGACACGTCCCATCAAGAGGCCCATGTCTCGATTCCCGCATGAGGCCTAACAGTCAAACCCTTGATTCATGTGTGCCATTAACGCATAATCGTGGGGATTCGAAGGGATTTACTGCCATGTGGCAGCATTGTGTTGTCATTGTTGTGGCTTCCGTCCTCCCCATAAATGGGGAGGAGGCAATAAGGGAGATAGCTTTACGCTCTCATTTCTAGCTATCATCGTCTTCTTCCTTTCCCAATTTTGACAGTTTTTTGCTCATAAACCAAATCCTTTTGCTGACGTTGATTCTCTCATATCTGCGGTGATATCTAATGGATCTGAGCATAAATTTTCCTTTGGTCATGAAAACCTTTTTACTTCTGCCATGGGGTTTGTTCAAACAAATGCATGCCTTCCGGGTTCAATAAATGCTGAGAATCGTGGCCATTCTCTGACGGGATCTGACTGCTCACAGGTGGTATTGATTTATCTTGATTTATTCATTTGGCTCGAGCATGGGGTATGTACCAAAGATTCGCTCGCCTTCTATCGTGAGCAATATAATAGGTATGGATTTATAGATGTATCATGCCTCAAATATTAACATCTTGAGACTGGCCTGACAGGGTGTTGGTGGGAAGATACTTTTCATGGCAAGCTATCCGTGTACTTGGTTCCGCCAGTGAGTATACCGGGTCTGAGCTGATTGTTCGGCTTTTGATTTACCCATTTGGCCGGTATACCCATTTGTGGTAATAGGTCGTGAGATGCTGTAATACTACCACTAAAGTCAAACTGCAGAGTTTGCAAAGGAAATCTTGGATTTGACAGAACAGACTTGGATATTCCACACTAACCATTTTAAGCGGGTCAGCGGGATATGAAATCCTTGTAGAACAGAGTAGAACTCTAGGGTATGCCTATGTGGATCCATATGGCATCATGGACTCCAACTTACTTAGGTATCTGGACCCTAATGGTCACACAAAAATCATCATACCTTTGCTGTCAGTCTCACCTTTTGACGGTCATGATTTTCTGTGTCGGGACACCTTGTTGTAATAGCTTGGCCACATATGTCCTTGATTCTTCGTATGACCGTGGATGTGGTTAGTGCAATATTTTTGGCATTATTCCTTGTGCTTATTTTCTGACCTGGGTCTGCACATATCTGACATGTACTCGGGGCATGTAGTTGTACGGAGCTCGTTGTTGAGGCCAATCATACAAGAGGGTGACAAGAGTTCATGATATCACCTTGTCGGTGCGGAAATATTGGCCTTGGTGACCATCGTCAAGACTGTTGGTTCCGAGTTGTCATCTCCAGATCTTGTCGATCCTTGTATTACATGAGATGTATCTCTGCTTATCTTCCTTTGCATGACTTATGAGGTTGTTGAATCCCTACCTTTCATAGGTATATCTGCTTGATCCTTGCCGTATCTCGTATGAGTGACTGATATGATCAGGGATGCATGCTCACCATATATATAAGATTCATATGCAACCGAATACTTGATTCTTTAGGTAGGCATATGTCTTGACTGAATTGTACTTCTGACAAAATTATTGCAAATCTGATCCTTGATCTGCACTATCATATACTGCCAACTCACCATATAATCTCTGAGGATGGTGTTATAGTGTGGTACTAACACAGACTGAGTGGTTTACGAGAGAAGCCATCCGAATAGCTTGCTAAGGAAGACTCGGTAGCTTCTTCTCAAAGCTTTTGCCTGGGTAGCATGCTGGGGAAGCCTGGGTTTCGTATCTGAGAAGCTTCTCCTCTGATTGCTTACTGAGAAAGATTCATTTCTTTATGCCAGAAGCTTTTTTCAAGATGTTTTGATGTGGAAGACTGAGTATCTGGGACCAAAATCTGTTCATTTATTGTACTGGGAAAATTGAGGAGCCTTGCATCATACGTTCCTTCCGATAGCGTGTGGAGGAAGACTGAGTTTCTCATATCCAAAGCTTCATACTGTGATATGCAGACTGAAATGCCATACACACACCCATAATATTCTGTGGCTCGTTACTTGCATGAGAAAATTTGTTTGACTGTCTTCCTTGATCATAACACATTCTGACTTTCTTTCAGGGTATAACATATTTCAAGCATCATTCATTGCTGAGCCAAAACTTTGTATACGATCCATAACTTTGGCTGAAAATATACCACTGATCTTGCACCTGATTTGTCTTCCTGTTGGCTGGATCATTACTGTGTAAAGATTAAGTAGTGATGTGGACCGGATGTGTTTAGCTGAGCTTCTTCCAAATATTTGGAATCCTTATTGCTTCTTCAAGTTCGATGTCGGTTGATGAGAAACTTCCATAAGGGGAAATAAGGTAACACCGAGGGCCCAAAAAGAAAGGCGCAAAAGAAAACTCAACTAAACAAAAACACACAAGACAGTCAATTCACACACAAACAAAGTCACATATTACTGCTAGTCACACAATATGCATGCCTACTTAAGCACACAAATCTCGCGGAATCTCCGGTACTACGATCTAACATGTTGTGACGGTGTGCACGAAGACGAATCAATGTGTGGAAGAGTTGGTGTAAACATCGCTACACCAAGTGCTGGTTTAGCCATGTAGCAACCTGGACTAGCTCGGAGGCGAGGACGTACTCGATAACTATGTACGGGACACGAATGTCGCGACCACATTATTATCAAGCAGACGGAAGGGATCCGTACTCATCCAAGGAATAGGATAGCAGGGGAGAACTGAGTCTGCTGACATTGCCCTTTCCTGATGACTAAGATCATTAAGGGTTGCCAACGCGACAAGATAAAAAGACGATCCAGGAAAGAAGCATATCTATCACCGAAACGATAGGTGTGGATGGAGGAAGGATATCGGTGCGATACCTGAGCACCATTTCTGAAAACAATGTCGATCACTTGGCATCATTATGCTGGGATAGAGATGACACCAAACACCGAAGAACAAGAAAAGAAAACTGGAGAAATGCAGGGGCTGAGTTGTAGTGGATCCAAAACGATGCCAGCTACACTCACAAGATTAAACTGTTAGTAACAAAATAATAAGGCTATATGCTTGCTATGCAACAAACAAATGCAGCAACCAAATGCAACAAACAAGGCAGACTCTATACTGCCGATTTCTACCGCTCGCGCTGACTAGGGCGTCCTACAGCCAGATCTACTCTGATACCAAGCCTTGTGGCACCCCGAATCAAAGAGACCGAAACGCCCTATATTCCAGCCTAGAGATCAAGGAGAAGTCTCAGTAATACGGCACTGCTTGACATAGAACAAATCAGCTCTTATTACAAAGGATAATAAATACATGGGTCTGATGTTAAAACGAATCACATCAACACGACGACACTACACCTGCGATACTACAATTGCTCTATGCTAGCAGCGGAACAACAACGAAGGTGGTGAACTCCACTCCGCAGGGACTCTGGCTGGGACACGATCTAGCTCGCACGCGCGTTAACCTCGACAAGCAAGCAATCATGGCATCACCTGCAATCTGGCATGACACGCCAGGTCAGTACATTGAATGTACTTGCAAGCTCACAACAACCAAAAGCATCAAGGCAAGACAACAACATAGCATTTAACAGGTTAATTAATTTAAGAGCTACTATGATACGAAAGCAACTACTAAGCATGATATGAAACTACTGCAATACTGATAAACCAACATCTCAATCTCAACAACCATCTCACTCTTGGCTAACCAGCCAAGCCATATACTATCTCGATCACCTCGTGATGCACCAGATCACCTCGTGATCAAAACATCCACATGATCTCCTCATGATCAATACCTCCACATGATCACCGCGTGACCACATCACAAACTGAATGATCATCCTTGAGATCATCTCAACATCATCATCGACATCCTGCCAAACTGTTACTACTCACAATATATATCAACGTGTAAATGACCTATAAGTCATTCTGTCATGTGAGTGTTGATCGACCGGTGTGACCTAGTACGAACTTGTGCCCATGACCGAGGATGCGGCTATCGATAGAATAAACACACACACTCTGTAGAGGTTAGCACACTGTACCCACACCACGAAACCCATGGCCTCACACTCCCATTCAGGTGGACCAATAGCGTTTCGACAAAACCGATCTACTTCGTGACACTCTCCCAGCCACTCCGACCAACTCCCTTTGGTCTAGTCATGGGTGGCCCCGATGTCAACCCGTGACATCCACAGCCACCGTCGTGGCAAAACCAAAAATGGTCCCAAACGGGGACAAGAGATCTCAATACCAACCACGGGCACACAAGGCTTATGTCCGCCTACCTGATCAGGGTAGCGTGCGCACATAGCCTTCCCTCATTGGAGGCACCGGTGAGAGGCATGCCAATAGACCGCATTAGGGCCTTCCCATAAAGGCAAATGTGGTTGCACTGGAAAAGCCCGGTTCGGTGGCACCTGACCAACTTAATGACGGAATTTATCCCCAAAGCTAGATCTGTGATAAAGGATACTCTGATATAATCTATCAACTTGTGATCCAAGTCATAGTAATATCCAACAAATAATCCAAGGCATAATATCGTCATATCAAACTACTCCAAGGATAGCATAACACTACTGTCATGATGAATCCAAGAACGATAATACTACTACTCCAATAGCAAGAACAAGCTATCCGACTAATATCCACATGCAGGCATTATCTCCGAAATCATACTCCAAAACATAATATCAACTATCATCATGATGAAAATAATACAAGTCACTAATAATCCAAAGGCAACATGACATTCAAAGTAATACTCCAAAATATAATACCATATACCAACATGAAAATAATCATAATATAAGCCACTAATAATCCAATGGCAACATGTCATCCTGATAAGCTGCAAACTATTAGTCTTAGAACTCCAAGCAATATCATGGCAATAACAAGATCAAAATAATACTCCGATACCTCCACTGCTTTCGTGACAAAGTGGTGGACAAGAGCTTCGAGTGGATCTGGAAATCCAAGTGCACCAACAAATAGAAGTTCTTTGCGTGGCTCCTGCTAGCTGACAGACTAAACACACACAACTTATTGAAAAGGAAAGGTATGAAACTCAGGGATGATGATTACACCTGCTTACTGTGCTCCAACCGTTTGGAGGAAACGGTTGAACATCTTTTTTTCGAATGTGAGTTCAGTAAAATGTGCTGGGGGAGTTGAGAATCACGTGGCCCGCGGGTGGCAATAGACTACAGCTTGTGCATGCGGCGAGGGTCGTGTGGACACGACCCATGTTCATGGAAATCTTCATCGTGGCGGCCTGGAGCATCTGGAAGGAACGTAACAACAAAAATTTCAGAGGGATCGCTCCTACGAGGAGTGCATGGCGCCAGAGATTCCAAGGTGTAAGAAGCACCGTGTGAAAGAAGCCTTGTGGCCTTTTATTGAGCAGGTGGTTGGTTCGATCTAACCTGCTGTGTGGTGTCCTCCTACAACACTTGTACCTCTCATGTACCTTTGGTGTATAGGGATCTTTCTTACTCTGTAGGCCCATGTAAACTGTCCTTTGTAACCTTGTGTGTGATGGTCTAATATAAAGTCAGTGAGGGGTGCCCTCACTGTCCAGTTTTATTCAAAAAATACTCCGAGGAATGCCATGAAAAAAATCATAAATAGCTAAAGCAATATTTTAAATAAGTTTAAATAAGTAAACCATGTCACTGCATTGCAATCATGCAATTGGAGGGTGTGGCTTGCCTGGGGTGGGGGATTCATCGGGAAGAAGTGTGAGAAGCTCGCGGAAAGAATCGCCGGAAAACGTTCTCTCTCGGAGGGGGATGAATAAGGGAAAGGGCATAATGGTCATTTTCAGAATGTTAAAACATGGTCAAAATGATATCAACAGAACGGGCTCGACGAGACGAAGAGGTGGGCTTTGGAATCACCCGAGTCAGAGTTGTGAGTGAAAAGATACAGTGGTTTTTCTGCCAGGGACCATTTTGTAATTATTTTATTACATACGGGCCCTTGCCAAGAAATCCAGTGATAAATGAGAAACAACACTATTGGACTAGGCTACACGGCCGAATCTGCTGCGGCTGCTATTGTGCACATGGGCCAGGCCCAACAGTGCCACGCGAAGGTGACGCGGAAGGCGTATTACCGCCTTTACGCCTTCGGCGAAGCGGTAGCGTACTTCGAGAAGTACGCCTCCACTTAATCCGATGGGTGGAACCGGCCAACGCCTGGAGTGGCTAATGTGTGGGGCTGAGGGCCCACTGGCAAGCTGAGCTGGCCGTCTCCTTCGTCTTCTTCTCACGCGCGCCAGGCAGAGGAGAGGGACGGCTCCCGATGGCGATTGTCGGTGGCACGGGTCACCATTGGCGATGCTCGGCCTACCGGTGTATTCAGGAGGACGAGATGGTCCCATCCCTGGGTGACACAGCTGCTGGGGAGCTCAGAGTTGAGCGGAGCAGGCACAACGGCGGACGGCGACTACGACCATACTTGGGGCAGAGAGTTGCGGGCCTCCGGTAGTCGGGCGAGCGGCGGGGGAGGTCTGCCGGAGTTCAGGTGGAGATCTGGTGGTGGTAGAAGAAGGGGAGGGGCATGGGCTCGAGTGGATTTAGCCGGCTGGCCGAGGAGGCCATGGAGGCAATGGAGAGGCAGAGGAGCTCCTCGAGCTCGAATGAGATGCTAGGGAGGGAGTTGGGAGAGTGAGGAGGCCGATGGTGAGCTCGGGAGGGGCTTGGGGTGGCTATATATAGCCGAGTGGTGAGAAGGTGACCGCAGACGCGTGGCCACGGCTCGGGCGTGCTCACATACGCGTGGGCGGACGAGCTTGCTCGACGAAAGGCGATGGTAGGGGCAGAGGGCCAGCTCACGGGGCGTAGGAGGCCAAGAGACATGGGGAAGAAGCAGACGGGTGCCATTAAAGCCATGTCGGGGCACTGTGCTCCCGTGGGCGTGCGGCGGCGAGCACCGACGAGCGAGCTGGCAGAGGGGGAGATGAGTCCAGGGAGACGACGACGACGAGAGGAAGTGGCTAGACAAGGTCACGTGCGCGAAGCCGCTGAGAGGGAGAGGGACCGAAGCTAAAAGACATCCTGGACGCGGCCATAGCGTGCAGAGCGTGTGAATAGGCATGCCAGCTGCATGGTCACCACGCGACATGGCACGGGGAGGGCTGTAGAGGATGGCAAACCTTGTTTGGGGTGTTGTCCCTCCACCCTGGAGATGTAGAAAGAAAGAGCTCGAGAGAAGAGGCTCTGCAGATGAGTTAGGCATCGACTAAAGTTTGCCGTATCAAACTTTATCAAGCCACTGTGCTCAACAGAGAACTGATTGGGGCCAAAGGTGTTGTCTGGGGCGATTAGCTTAGGAGGGACTATAATCCTGGGGTTTTTGAGGGGAAATGGAGCACAAATCAATAGGGTTGCTTTGTAACTTTAGATATGGTCCAGAATCAAGAATAGGATGATGCTCTCATATGGAGAAGCCACTTGATCTGAATTGGTATATCATGATGATTTGGACATATAAAGATGTTGTAAATAAATTTCATACCATTTGGACATGCCAAAAGGATACTTGCTTCACAAACATCCTCACTGTCCAGAAACTTGGAATAATTTTGGAGAGAAAATGGCTTGTTGAAATGATCCAAAATTTTGTTGAGAGATGTTATTTGGGTAGGAGCATGATCTGGTAATTTTTTAGAATTAATGAAGCAATATAAAATATACTTCCTTCACAACCTGAAAATATTGATAGAATCAAACATTTGAAGATATGCTCACATAGATGATTGTATGAAGTTGAAAGTTGGAGGAGGGTAATAATATGAGCACATGAAGGAGTGTGCAAAATTTCAACTCATTTGGAAACTCCTAGCTAGTACTTCCTTCACAATGCCTTCTGTCTAACAGAAACTTTGAAAAATTTCTGAGGAAGCTTGGCTAGGCAAATGAAGTTGAATTTTGGCATGAGGCAATAATTTGGACATAAAATAATGCCCAAAAAGTTTGGGAGCAATCAAGGAAAGATAGGTGGCACTTTCTCCATAGAAAGCCACTCTGGACAGAAATGAAGAATAATTATTGGGGAATTATTTTTGGGCTAGGACAAGAAAAATTGGGCATATTTGAGCAACATATGATCCAAAGAAATTATGAGAATTATTTGGGAATTTTGGGAGTGTCAGAAATATAGGTTGCTTCACAACCTAGGGAAAACAGGGTTATTCCTTTAGTAGAAAAAGGAATATTCCTTACAAAAGAATTTTAGGGTTGGGCTAGAATGGAAATAACATGATCTTGGGAAAGTTTTGTTAATGATGAGACACTTGGGAGAAGAAATTATGATGATCTCCCAGGTTGCAAAGCCACAAATCCACTCCAAAAAGAAAATCAGGGCAAAAACCAATAAATCAAAAGAAAAAGAAACGGGCCAAATACTAGGATGTTACAAAATGGTCTATTTGGGTCCCTAAGACCCTTGTTACTAACCTCAAAGGACCCATTCAGGAATTGGTACCTAAATCCAAGCATTGATCTCTTGTAGGAGTTTGCTTCCGGTGGAGTGTCATGGCTGCTCGATAGTGGAGCAACAAATCATATGACCAGGAGCAAGGACTTGGTGGTGGACGTGTGATACGTCTCCATCGTATCTACTTTTCCAAACAGTTTTGCCCTTGTTTTGGACTCTAACTTGCATTATTTGAATGGAACTAACCCGGACTGACGCTGTTTTCAGCAGACTTTCCATGTTGTTATTTATGTGCAGAAACAAAAGTTCTTGGAATGACCTGAAACTCCACGGAAGTTAATTTTGGAAAATATAAAAAATATTGGCAAAAGAATCAAGGCTAGGGGCCCACCACCTGTCCACGAGGGTGGGGGCGCGCCCTGCCTCGTGGGCCCCCTGACGCTCCACCGACCTCAACTCCAACTCCATATATTCGTGTTCGGGGAGAAAAAAATCAGAGAGAAAGATTCATCGCGTTTTACGATACGGAGCCGCCGCCAAGCCCTAAACTCTCTCGGGAGGGCTGATCTAGAGTCCGTTCGGGGCTCCGGAGAGGGTAATCCGTTGCCATCGTCATCATCAACCATCCCCCATCACCAATTTCATGATGCTCACCGCCGTGTGTGAGTAATTCCATCGTAGGCTTGCTGGACGTTGATGGGTTGGATGAGATCTATCATGTAATCGAGTTAGTTTTGTTAGGGTTTGATCCCTAGTATCCACTATGTTCTGAGATTGATGTTGCTATGACTTTGCTATGCTTAATGCTTGTCACTAGGGCCCGAGTGCCATGATTTCAGATCTGAACCTATTATGTTTTCATGAATATACGTGAGTTCTTGATCCTATCTTGCAAGTCTATAGTCACCTACTATGTGTTATGATCCGGCAACCCCGAAGTGACAATTATCGGGGCCACTCCCGGTGATGACCATAGTTTGAGGAGTTCATGTATTCACTATGTGTTAA
This sequence comes from Aegilops umbellulata, assembly GCA_032464435.1. Classification (NCBI taxonomy): domain Eukaryota; kingdom Viridiplantae; phylum Streptophyta; class Magnoliopsida; order Poales; family Poaceae; genus Aegilops; species Aegilops umbellulata. The sequence continues at coordinate 350,890,492 of CP136056.1, forward strand.
TGCTTTGGTCCGGTACTCTATTAAAAGGAGGACTTAATATCCCTTAGTTTCCGTTAGGACCCCGCTGCCACAGGAGGCACTACAAAAAAAAAGACACATCCGTGACATTTTGGGCCGAATGAAAAAAAATTCTGTCATACACATGACACTTCTATGACGATAATTGTGACAAAACCCAGTATCATCATAGATGTGGTGGGCTCCTACTTCTATGACAAAAAATCATGACAGAAAATGGGCTTTTCGTCCTGGGCGGGCCGGAGATGCAGCTGCATGACATTCTTTGGGCCGTCCATGATAGAAAAAACCGTGGTAGAAGCGAGGGGAAGGAAAAATTCGGGGAGTTCCCGGTTACGGTGGGAGGTCGGGGGCCGAGCGATGCGCGTTTCTCTCGTACACGTACGCGTGTGTGTGCGAGGCGTTGGCTCTAACTGAACCCGTGCGAGGCGTTGGTCTCTAACTGAACCCGAGCGATTGCACTGCAGGCTACGCGTTACTGAACCCGAGCGATCGATCGATGGCTGTTAACTGAACCCGATCGAGCGATTCCTTCGCTACTGCTGCTAACTGAAGCCAATTGATTGGATGACCAGTGAGCGTTGCGGGGGGGGGGGGTGGATGAACAGTGAGCAGTGGCGTTGCCTCTGGATGAACAGGACCCCATGGTGTGGAGGGCTGGATGAACAGTAGACGATGGAGGGGTGCCCGTGGAGGGGTGGTTGAACAGGACCCCGTGGTGTGGAGGGCTAGATGAACAGTACATGGTGGAGGGGTGGTTGAACAGTAGCCGGTGGAGTACTGTGCGGTGGAGGCTGGATGAACAGGAGCCCGTGGAGGCTGGAGGAGGTCGACGGTGGAGATGAACAGTATCCCGTGGAGTCCCGTTTTGCGGTACGACACACCCTCCCGATGAACATGACCCCCGTATTGACCGTAGGAGGTTCGTTTCGTCCGTTTTGCGCTATGCCACACCCCTCCCGATCAACAGGACCCCCGTTTCGACCGTAGGAGGTCCGTTTCCTCCGTTTTGCGGTACGCCACACCCCTCCCGATCAACAGGACCCCCGTTTCGACCGTAGGAGGTCCGTTTCCTCCGTTCTGCGGTACGCCAGGCCTCGTTTCCATCGCCTGTTCTGTCCAAGCCCTCCCGATGAACACGACCACGCATTCCATTTCGACCCAGCCGGTTGGCTCCCACGCGTTCTGTTGCCTCCCGATGAACACGGCGTATTCCGTTGCCTCCCGATGAACACGATGTGTTCTGTTGCCTCCCCATGAACACGACGCATCCGTTGCCTCACCATGAACACGACGACGATGTTGTTTCTCCGTTCCGACCCAGCCATGTACACGAGCCCTCGCCGTACGTATGCGCGAGTAGGCGTTCGAGACCCCGCCCGTATGTACACATACGTGGCCATATTTTCTTTCTTGCACCCTAGCCGTTGTACGTACGTGTACATGCTACGTGCGCGCTTATACTACGACACGTGCGCGCCTCTACATCCACCAGTATATATGTACATACACGTTCGCGACCAGAATGACAACGCTACGTACGCTTCGACCAGGTGGGTCCCAACTGTCAGGCACTTCCTTGCGTGCGAAGATGTAGCTGGTGGGTCCTAGCAGTCAGGGGGGCGAATCGCGTTTTTTTGCCCAGACGCACTTCCTTGCATGCGAAGATGTAGCTGGTGGGTCCCAGCAGTCTGGGGGCGAATCGTTTTTTTTGCCCGGACGCACTTCCTTGCGTGCGAAGATGTAGCTGGTGGGTCCGAGCAGTCAGGGGGAACCGTTTTTTTCGCGAAATACAGTGGCCTGTCCGGTGGGTCCCAGCTGTTAGTTGGAGGAATCATTATTTTCCGTGTAATAAGGAGGCACTTCCTTGCTGCGGCCGTGGACCCAGCTGTCAGCCTCTCCATGTACAGTCCACGTCCGATGGAAGTCGTTCCTTGACCACGTTGACCACGCCGCGCCGACAGCACCAGGGCGGTGGACGACGGCGAGGCCTAGGAAGGGGACGATGCGGAGCCGGGGAAGACGCGACAGTGGAAGCCTGCGCGGAGAGGAGTACGAGGGTTCACTGGTTCGGCTGCGGTGTGAGGCTGCCGTCGCCGCAGGGCCTGGCCAGCGGTGGGAATAGTAGGGGGCGGTGAGGCCTCCGCGGCTGCACAGCCGGCCACGGGAGGCAGGAGCAGGCGGCACGACCGGCGCTGGTTTGGGCGGCTAGAGCAAGAAGACCAGAGGTTGAAGAAGCCACTACAAAAAAAAGACACATCCGTGACATTTTGGGCCGAACGATTTTTTTTTCTGTCATACATATGACACTTCTATGATGATAATTGTGACAAAACCGGGTATCATCATAGATGTGGTGGGCTCCTACTTCTATGACAAAAAATCATGACAAAAAATGGGCTTTTCGTCCTGGGAGGGCCGGAGACGCAGCTGCATGACATTCTTTGGGCCGTCCATGACGGAAAAAACCCTGGTAGAAGCGAGGGCGAGGAAAATTTCGAGGAGTTCCCAGTTACGGTGGGAGGCCGGGGGCCGAGCGATGCGCGTTTCTCTCATACACGTACGCGCGTGTGTGCGAGGCGTTGGCTCTAACTGAACCCGAGCGAGGCGTTGGGCTCTAACTGAACCTGAGTGATTGCACTGCAGGCTACGCGTTACTGAACCCGAGCGATCGATCGATGGCTGTTAACTGAACCCAATCGAGCGATTCCTTCGCTACTGGTGCTAACTGAAGCCGATCAATGCTGCCTCTGGCTGAACAGTGAGCGTTGCGGGGGGTTGGATGAACAGTTCCCGGTGGGGGTGGATGAACAGGACCCCGTGGTGTTGCCTCTGGATGAACAGGACCCCGATCGATCGAGCCGGTTGGGGCTGGATGAACAAGACCCCGTGGAGGGCTGGATGAACAGGACCACCCCGTGGAGGGCAAGATGAACAGTAGACGGTGGAGGGCAGGATGAACAGTAGCCCGTGGAGGGGTGGTTGAACAGGAGCCCGTGGAGAGGGCTGGTTGAACAGTAGCCGGTGGAGTAGCGCGCGGTGGAGGCTGGATGAACAGGAGCCCGTGGATGAACAGTCGTAGGTGGAGGCCGGAGGAGGTCGACGGTGGATGAACAGTAGCTCGTGGAGGCTGGAGGGGGTCGACGGTGGAGATGAACAGTATCTCGTGGAGTCCTGTTTTGCGGTACGCCAAACCCCTCCCGATGAACAGGACCCCCGTTTCGACCGTGGGAGGTCCGTTTCGTCCGTTTTGCGGTACGCCACACCCCTCCCGATGAACAGGACCCCCATTTCGACCGTAGGAGGTCCATTTCCTCCGTTTTGCGGTACGCCAGACCCCTCCCGGTCAACAGGACCCCGTTCCAAACATAGAAGGTCTGTTTCCTCCGTTGTGCGGTACGCGAGGCCTCGTTTCCATCGCCTGTTCCGTCCAAGCCCTCCCGATGAACACGGCCACGCATTCCGTTCCGACCTAGCCGGTTGGCTCCGACGCGTTCTGTTGCCTCCCGATAAACACGACGCGTTCCGTTGCCTCCCGATGAACATGACGCGTTCTGTTGCCTCCCCATGAACATGACGCATTCCGTTGCCTCCCCATGAACACGACGCATTCTGTTGCCTCCCCATGAACACGACGCATTCCGTTGCCTCCCCATGAACACGGCGACGATGTTGTTTCTCTGTTCCGACCCAGCCATGTACACGAGCCCTGGCCGTACGTATGCGCGAGTAGGCGTTCGAGACCCCGCCCGTATGTACACATACGTGGCCGTATTTTCTTTCTTGCACCCTGGCCGCTGTACGTACGTGTACATGCTACGTGCGCGCCTCTACTACGACACGTGCGCGCCTCTATATCGACCAGTATATATGTACGTACACGTTCGCGTCCAGAATGACTACACTACGTACGCTTTGACCAGGTGGGTCCCGACTGTCAGGCACTTCCTTGCGTGCAAAGATGTAGCTGGTGGGTCCCAGCAGTCAGGGGGGGCGAAATACGGTGGCCCGTCCGGTGGGTCCCCGCTGTCAGGTGGAGGAATAATTATTTTGCATGTAATAAGGAGGCACTTCCTTGCTGCGACCGTGGACCCAGCTGCCAGCCTCTCCACGTATAGTCCACGTCCGATGGAAGTCGTTCCTTGACCACGTTGACCATGCCATGCCGAGAGCACCAGGGCGGTGGACGACGGCGAGGCCTAGGAAGGGGACGACGTGGATCCAGGGAAGACGCGGCGGTGGATGCCCACGCGTAGAGGAGTACGAGGGCACTGGTTCGCTGCGGTGTGAGGTTGTCATTGCCGCAGAGTAACAGGGGGTGTGGGTGAGTAGAGGGATGGCCTGGCCAGCGGTGGGAGTAGTAGGGGGCGGTGAGGCCTCCGCCGCATCGCAGCCGGCCACGGGAGGTAGGAGCACGAGGCACGACCGGCGCTGGTTTGGGCGGCTGGGCAAGAAGACCAGAGGTTGAAGAAGCACTACGGCCGTTGAATGGACATCATACAGTCACTGGAGCTAGAATCGTGCATATTGACTAAGTTGACAAAGCCCTCCGTCCCCGTCAACTTAGTAGGCCCACAAGTCAGCCTGCCACTATACTGGGTCCCAGCTAACAGGGGGAGTATTCTTTTTTTGCGCGTAATAAGGAGGCACTTCCTTGCGTGCGAAGATATAGCTGGTGGGTCCGAGCTGTCAGCGGCGGTAATGTTTTTTCGCGAAATACAGAGGCCCTTTCGGTGGGTCCCTGATGTCAGGTGGAGGAATCATTATTTTGCGCGTAATAAGGAGGCATTTCCTTGATTGCGACCGTGGACCCAGCTGTCGGCCTCTCCACGTATAGTCCACTTCAGATGCATGTCGGTCGTTGACCACGTTGACCAGGCCGCGCCGAGAGCACCAGGGCGGTGGACGATGGCGAGGCCTAGGAAGGGAACGACACAGAGGCAGTTGTTTCCCACGCGGAGGGGAGTACGACTGTACGAGGGTTTACTGGTTCGTCTGCCGTCGCCGGAGAATAACAGCAGGTGTGGGTGAGTAGAGGGATGGCTAGGCCAGCGATGGGAGTACAGTGGGGCGGTGAGGCCTGCGCGGCAGCACAGCCGACCGCGGGGAGGAGGGACCAGGCAGTCCCGCCGGCGCTTGTTTGAGCGGCTGGAGCAGGAAGAGCAGAGATTGAAGAAGCACGACGACCGTTGGATGGACATCCAACAGTCACTGCTTGTGCGTCAACCTTTTTTTAGGAAAGCCTCAAATCTGTGGAAAACAGGATACAACCCATCTGCCATTATTTCTAATAATTTTCAGCCCATTTGCTAATTCTTAAGGTTTTTTTGGAGCCCATATTCTTTTTGTTAGCATTACAGCCCAAATTGTGGCCACGGTTAAAAAATTATACGAAATTTTGCATATTTCGGTGCGGTCTGAACTGTTTTTAATCCCGAAATTTCGACTCACATTCAAACTGATTTTAAAAACAAATGTATATCAACATAAAATCCAACAAATTCTCCACACATAAAAATTAATGTAATTTAAAATCTTGAAATGACAAAAAAAGATATTTGAAACTAATTGCCGGTTTGATGTGTTTTAAAAATGTGCAGCCCATTTCTCATTACTGGTGGGCCATTTTCTCGGCCAGCCGAATGAAAGCTCTCCTCGTCTTGAAAGATTTGCAGCCCAACAGGCCTGACAAAGCGACTTGGCAAATCACAAAAAAACTGGGCTGTGGCCATGTTCCCAGATGTCAGCCTCTCCACGTACACTACTCTTCCGATGGAAGTCGTTCCTTGACCACGTTGACCACGCCGCGCGGAGAGCACCGCGGCGGTGGACGACGGCGAGGCCTAGGAAGGGGACGACGCGGAGCTGGGGAAGACGCGGCAGTGGAAGCCCGCGCGGAGAGGAGTACGAGGGTTCACTGGTTCGGCTGCGGTGTGAGGCTGCCGTCGCCTCAAGGCCTGGCCAGCGGTGGGAATAGTAGGGGGCGGTGAGGCCTCCGCGGCAGCACAGCCGGCCACGGGAGGCAGGAGCATGCGGCATGACCGGCGCTGCTTTGGGCGGCTGGAGCAAGAAGACCAGAGGTTGAAGAAGCACTACGGCCGTTGGATGGACATCATACGGTCACTGGAGCTAGAATCGTTTATATTGACTAAGTTGACAAAGCCCTCCATTGCCGTTAACTTTGTTGGCCCACAAGTCATCCTCCCACTATGGTGGGTCCCAGCTAGCAGGGGGTATTCATTTTTTTGTGCGTAATAAGGAGGCACTTCCTTGCGTGCGAAGATATAGCTGGTGGGTCCGACATGTCAGCGGGGGGAATGTTTTTTCGCAAAATACAGAGGCCCTTCCGATGGGTCTCAGCTGTCAGGTGGAGGAATCATTATTTTGCGCATACAGTCCATGGCCGATGGATGTCGTTCGTTGACCAAGTTGACCAGGCCGCGCCGAGAGCACCATGGCGATGGACGACGGCGAGGCCTAGGAAGGGAACGACACGGAGCCGGGGAAGACTCGGCAATGGTTGCCCACGCGATGGGGAGTACGAGGGTTTACTAGTCTGGCTGCCGTCGCCGAAAAATAACAGGAGGTGTGGGTGAGTAGAGGAATGGCCTGTCCAGCAATGAAGTAGGGTGGGGCGGTGCGGCCTGTGCGGCAGCACAACCGGCCATGGGAGGCGGGAGCAGGCAGTCCCACTGGAGCTGGTTTGGGCGGCTGGAGCAAGAAGATCAGATATTGAAGAAGCAGCACGACCGTTGGATTAACATCCAACGATCACTGCTGCTAGAATCGTTTGTGGACTAAGTTGACAAAGCCAAAGTACACGTCAACCTAGTAGACCCACAAGTCAGCCTCCAAATCTGTCCCAAACAGCATACAGCCCGAAATTTCTAGCCAGATTCAAATTAATTTTAAATCTAAATATACCTTAATTTAAATTCAATGAAATTTTACCTGCACAAAAAAAATGAAATTTAAAATATCAAAATCCGAAAGAAAACAATATTTTGGAACTAATTGTCTGTTTGCTGTATTTTTTCATTTTACAGCCCATTTCTTATTACTTATAGCCCATTTTCTGGGCAAAATGCATCCCTCCTCGTCTTGAAAGATTTCGGCCCAACAGGGCGTAGAAAAGAAAGTAGGCCTACGTTGGTTATTCTGCAAAAAACAAAATAGCTGGCTAGCAATTTTCAGAAAGGAAAAAAACAAACTAGGCTGGTCATGTGCTAAACATATGAAATAAAAGCCTGGGCTAGACGGGCCACGGGTCCCGCACAAGCCAGTTGATACCCTTCCCCGTCCCAAAAAAACAAAATTATTGCGCGCGCTGCTGGGTACCTACTGTCATCCTCACCATGTACAGTCATCTCCTTATTCCTCTTAGTTGTTGACCATGTTGACAACACTGGTGGGCGGCGCCACGACGAGCGAACCAAGGCGGAGGACGATGGTGAGGCCTCGGACGGGAACGAATAGGAGCCAGGGCAGATCACAGCCAGCCGTGGGAGGCAGGAGCAGGCGGTCCCGCCGGCGCTGGTTTGGCTTTGGTGGCTCGAGGAAGAAGAGACTGAAGAAATGCGACATACGTTGAATGTCAATCCAACGGTCAAGGTTGGCACAATCGTTTGTTGACTAAGCGGACACCAAGTAGCATACTTTTTTATATATAGGAAGAAAACTGCGAGGAAAATGCGTTCGTCTGCCGTCCTCCTCACAGGGAACGTTCGCCACATAAGTGACTAGCACCCTTGGTTTTCAACCGAGAGGTCTTGGGTTCGAGTCCCAGGAACTCTCAATTTTGTCCTCCTTCCTTCCTCGCAAAAAAGGGAAAGAAAATCAAAGACTTGGGAAGGCGTACAGAACAAGCTAGTGTACCAGTAAAGAGACGTTGTCGAGTTTTAGAAAAAAGAAAGACGTGCTCCTATAGCTGGTTCGAATCCAAACCTAGGCTATGACTATATATGGTGCTATGCTACTCTGCAAGTAATGAAACTGACATATCCAACATTCGCTTCTCCTCTTCTCTACTTACTCTGCCTAGCATCAGAAGCTCTGGCCGCAGCAACCATGTCCACTGGCTGCTCGTCCACTTGCTCTTCAGCAGGCAACAACCGGATATGCACCAAGTCGCAACCCGTACCATCGCCTGTGGGTCTGATCACACCCTCGCCGGCTCTCGCACCGCAGCCGATTGCTCATCGCAACCCACTGCCGTTGGTGTGGTGCCACTGCTGCAAATCACGCAGAGTCATCCATTGCGTCTCAACCACAATCCGCAACCCTGGCCGAGTCTTCTACAAATGCCCGAATCATGGGGTAATAATATGTTTAAGTGTTGTTCTGCTGCTTTCAGTTGCTGTTTTTTTTAATAGTTTGGTTGATGATCTACCAATTTGATTCGTGCAGAAAAGGGAAGATTCGTGTGATTTGTATTTCTGGGAAGTTGCTGATGTGGGGGAATGCAACTACGCTGATTATTTGGTTAGCCGAGGAATCCCAATACCAGCAGGTTGGGGTGTTGGACAAGTAACTGAAGGAACGGCAGAAGAGGAAGATGCAGAGCAGAAGGTTAAAGATGCAGTTCCTCTGATCATGGCCAAGCAACAGCTGCTGAACGACCTTGACAGCAATGAGGAGATGAAAGAGCTTGTGAAGATAATGGGCAAAATCTATGTGCTCTGTAGGATGATTGTCTCTTTATTTGCAGTATATGTAGCACTCGTGATGTATTCAGTGGCTACGACATGAGCACTTTGCTGAAACTAGTAATGAATGAAACCTGTGTAGCAGGCTGGGCGTAGTGTTGTGAACATCTAATGATTTCTATTAACGGAAATCAGGGGTATCCCCTTTTGCTCATATAAATAAATAAATAGCAGAGGCCCTGTCGGGTTAGCTTTGTTCTCATTCGAAGACGTCGAGCAAATTGCAGTCCAACAGCAAACTATGTCATCAAATTCAAGTTTCACAGCCAAATATGAGTACAACTAAACAACAATGTCATCATGTTTTAGTTGTCATACAATCACTAAACACAAATCAGCATACATAACAAGTGATGTTCTCACAGCAAAATACTAAATAACATGTTCATCAGGTTTCAGTTGTCATAGCAAACACAATTTCACATAGTAGATAAAAAAACATCTTCTGATAGGCAAATATGACAAAAGCAGTGTAATCATCATCCGCAGCAGCAGCGTCAACATCTTTGCCATGTGTATCAGTCTGAATCGTAATTCCCCATGGTGTCATCTTCTTCTTCTTCGTCCTCAACGTCCTCGAACGTTGGCTTCTTCTTGATCAACTCTTGTATGTCCACAGCACGACAGGCAATCTCTTCGCCGACATCATTGACGTGATGGTTCTCAAAGATATTAGGAACATCTGTGTTATCTTGTACATCAAGAGCAGTGTAAGCATCATCTTGTTGTGCAACTTCATTAAATGAATTCCTCTGCTCAAACCTTTGCAATACTCTCCCGTCATCGCTACGTGCAAATGTGTCTTCCAAGAAAAATATCTATGTTGCTTGATTTGCCAAAATAAAAGGATCGTTGGTCTGGTACGCCGCCTTGACATTGATGGATTTGAAATAATCATCAGCTCTGGGTTTTGCGATCCTGGAAAACAGGTTATACCAACGACAGCACAACAGAACCACACACCGATGATCCTCGAAACTGGAGATATACTGCAACTGAATAATGTCTATTATGTTAGCATACATTTTAGTTGTCTCTTTGTCATACGTATCCGTGCTCATGATGGCACTGTTTTGTGTCTTCCTGCCTTTGTCTCATGCAAGGGTGTTGTAGCGCACATCTCCAACAACGCAAGATTCATAATGTCTTACCCGAGTATCAGGACCCATTGCTAGTGAGTAAAGGGCATCATCAACTGCCTGCCCATCCTCCCGCATCTTCTTAACCTATGGTTAGAAAATAGACAAGCTGATCATCTTATGTACTCAATATATTAAAAAACTGACAGTGCACTTCAAAAGCTTACATGGTTCTTGAACCATTTTGCAAATCCTTCCATAACCAGTTTGTCGATGTTTCTTGGATTTTGCGGCAGTAACTCCTCTTTGTAGATGCTGCACAACATAGTGATCGTATCAAACATCTAAATATATAAGAATGTGCTGCAAGTTTAGTAGATTATGATGTATAAGCTGCAGTACTGCACTTACTTGATATAAGGTAGTATCTCAGGACAGTTATTCAACACATACCAAACCATTTTGTCCAAATCTTTAGGTTTGCCCTCTTGTCGGCTCTTCCCTGTAACTCGAACAGAATAATCGAAAACATTGAGCCTGGGATTGTCTTCACCCACCTCTTTGCTAAGCTGATCAGCTGTTTCAATGTATTTTGAGCAGAATGTCAACGCTTTTGTAGCAATGTAGGCCTCTGCAATGGAAGCCTCGGGTCTAGCTCTATTCCTAACATAGCCCTTGAAAGTGCCTATCCGCCTTTCAATAGGGTACATCCAGCCATACTGTACTGGACCTCTAAGTAGTGCCTCATCAGGTAGATGAACAACCAAATGCACCATCACATCAAAAAGGATGGAGGATATATCTTCTCAAGGTCGCATAGGATAGTTGGTATCTTGTCTCTAAGACGCTCCAAAGCATCTATCCTGTTATTCCTACTGCAGAGTTCCCTGAAGAATTGTCCCAACTCTGCAACTGCTCTGTATAAGTCAGGGCGGCCCAATCCTCTAAGGATAACAGGTCAAACCCTTTGAAGTAGGACGTGGCAGTCATGAGTTTTCAACCCTTGTACCTTGTTTCCATCTGCACCGACTCTCCTTTCAGGGTTGGAAGCAAATCCATGTGGGAATTTCACACGTGACAGGACCTCGCAGAATTCTTTTCTTTTTACCTTGTCCAAGACGTACACAGCTGGTGCCATATCCTGTGGTTTACCTTCATCTTGCACCTGCAAATCCTTTCTGATACCCAGGTGTGTCAAATCAATCCTAGATTCTAAGGTATCTTTCGTCTTGCCTTCAATATTAAGAAGTGTGCCGATAATGCTGTCACATATATTTTTCTCGATGTGCATCACATCAAGATTATGCCGTAGATCCAAATCTTTCCAATACTCCAAGTCCCACAAAGTGGACCTGCGGGTAAACAATAATCTCTCTTCTACCCTGCCACGCTTCCTTTTCCCGCTACCATTACCAGGATGGTTTCCTGGTGTAATATGCCTGACCTTCTCTAATTCCACTTGCAATTCATCAGCGGTGAGCCTCTTTGGCGCATCACGGTTTTCATGCTTTGCATTGAACACATGTCTTCGGTATTTTCTAGGATGCGGCTTGTCCTTGGCAAGGAAACGGCGGTGTCCAATGTAACAGATCTTGCTAAGTATTGCGTATGACAGCGGATTCCTGTCACAGCGAACACATGCATTGTAACCATGTGTCGTTCGCCCTGACATAGTGCCCAAAGCCGGATAATCATGGATGAAGCAAATTATAACAGCACACAGAAAGAAATCAGCCGGTGGGCTACTATATAGGTCTCGAGTGAGAACACCCTTCCATAGCTGTTGAAGTTCCTCCACAAGAGGCTCCATGAACAAATCAAAATCCTTTCCAGGACTTTTTGGACCTGGGATGAGCAAGGCCATCATGTAGTTTGATTCTTTGGTGCAGACATTTGGAGGCATGTTGTAAGGGATAACAAGCACTGGCCACATGCTATATGTGGCGCTCTGGTGGCCAAATGGGTTAAATCCATCTGAAGCTAAGCCAAGTCTAATGTTTCTCGGGTCAGCAGCAAACTCTTTGTGTTTATCATTGAAGCTTTTCCACTCACTACCATGAGATGGATGGCTCATCACATTCTGATCTCTGTACTCCTGGTTCCTAGAATGCCACAGTACATCCTCTCTTGTTTCAGCATCATGAAACAACCTCTGCAATCTTGGTGTAATTGGAAAATGTCTCAGAACATTATGAGGAATCCTCTTCACAGCATCGCCATCTTTCCATCTTGATGATTTACATTTCGGGCATTCACTTAAGTTGGCATAATCCTTCCGGAACAGAACACAATTATTCTTACAAACATGGATCATATCATATCCAATTCCAACTGCACGAAGGAAATTCTTCATTTTACTGTAGGTGTGTGGCAGCTCAGACGCATCTGGGAAAGATTCGCGAAAAGCAGCCAACATCGCATCGAATGATTTGTTGGTCATCCGCTCAGATGTCTTCACCTGAAGAAAGGTGACCATAGATGAGAATACTGACAGCTTATTTCCTGGGGTGACAGCAACGTTGCATTGTTCCAACATGCGGGTCCACCATTTTTCTTCCGCAGGTGAAAGTTCACGGAATGCACGATCATTTCGTAGCATTGTTTCAATGTTGGTCAAACTCACTGGCTCCGCCACCACCACCACCTCCTCCTCTTCCACCTAAGCATCAGGCAGATCAAGATGGTGATCTGCTGCTTCCACGTAGTCAATAACATTGACGTTCACAGCTTCACCATGATGAACCCACCTAGTATATGTGACCGACATCCCATACAAGTGTATATGATTTTGCACAGTTGATTGGGGTCTTGTAACTGAATTCATACAACTGCTACATGGGCAGAGCACATCTGATTTCGGACCACCGTACTCAGCTCTGATAAAGTTCATGAAGTTTTCAACCCCCTTGACATATGCAGCCGAGAATCTTCGAGCAGAAGTTATCCAAGTCCTGTCCATCTGTTAGACATAGAAATTAGTTCATCTACTAGATATTACAGGAAAAACATATATGCTTTTTTATGAAATCTAGAAAAAAATACCTAGGTCGATGTCTAAAGCTATGGCAAGATATTTGGACGAACATATCTAAGTAACGAAATATATGTAAAGCTAATTCAGCAAAAAGATTTGAGTGCCAAATTATGGCAGGCTGTTTCAGCAGTCAAAGAGGCCGAGCACACAACCATCGAACTATCGAAGGCCATCGCAGCAACAAAGATCGAGTATAAAACGGTGTAGAGCTATTTCACCTAACAGATTGGCTACTAGACCATGGCAATCTACGTCACAATAAATATATGGCAGGATATTTTAGCAACTAATCGGCCTTGGCATGCCATCTCAGCTAAGCAGATTGAGTGCAGAACAGGGCAAGGAAGCTTCTTAAGCAGAGCATATTGACAGTAAACTACTTCGGCAAACAGTAAGATTAACAGCGTCTATCAGCTAACATTCAGCGCTACACCGACATGAACGGGGCCTCAGTCTAGAATGCGCGTACCGTGGGAGAAGCTGACCGCCGTGCGTCTCCACACGAACGTCGCCAGCGGTGGCGGCGCTGACCGCCGTGCGCCTCCACAAGAACGTAGCCAGAGGTGGCAGCGTGGCTAGAGGACGACAGTCTACGAGAGCGTACTGTGGGAGCGAGAGGATCGCCGAACCGCAGCGCCGACGTATCGGCGCGGCGGGGAGGGCGGCTTTGGCAGAGCGAATGGAGTGGAGGGGGACATGGGGGAGGGGGGTTTGGGGAATATTATTGGCTAGTTGGCCGAAGGGCGGTTGAATCGGATTTGGGGGGAATTTTTGGGTGTGGGGGAGGGGAGGATTTTCGCGCGGTGGGCGGGGGGAGTTTTGCGCATGGTCGGTTTCTCCAAGTGCAATCCCACGTGTTAGTGAAGAGGCAAGCCGAAGCGTGTTCCGTTTGCGTGAGCCGTGTGCAGGACCAAACGTGTGTGGGGTGCAATGCGACCGCGACAAGAGTGCTGTGAGTGTACCGCATTTTTTTTCCTTTTAAACTAGGTGCTTCGCCCCCTCAAAACAAAATCTATTGCTTCGCGTGATCCATCGATACTACTACTAGTAATCCGCTAATCCCGACTAAAACGACGCGGCCGAATCTTTTCCGCACGATATGCTGGGAGGTTGGCTTAGTTGGGTTTTTTAGGACGAGTAATGCTACACCTATGTAATCCCAGTTACGTAATTAATGTAATGTGAAACGTGTGAACTGTTGATTGTAGATTGGGGGGAGGGAGGGGCCCACCACCATGAAAATCAGGGGAGGAGAGAGAGAGGCAATTTACGTTAACCCTTTCGTAGGTTCCCGTAGATGTAGAAAGATGTGTCCGATCCTACGATATAGGCCGTCCGATCTATATCCAACGGATAGGAAGGAAACTATGACAATTTACCCACACTCCTCTCCACATTCGCAGATAAGGCTTTCCCTCGTTCATCCTTTTCTCCCACAAGATCTCGATCTTCCCTGCAACGCACGGGCATCTTGCTAGTTCATATATGTATATATGCAGATAAGGCTTACCCACACTCCTACAATATGTATATTATTGTGAAAGTTCATATACACCGGCCGAGATTAATGCAAACACAACAGATTTTCATTACATTTCGAACTTTTATAGGACAAAAAAATTAAAAGAAACCCGACCCTAAACCTATTCTTCGGCGGCGACCGACGTCCTCCATCTGTGATCTCCATGTATGGGGGCGGGGTTCAAGACCCGTGAAGTGAAGGTGCGGTCTCCGGCGAGGAAAAGTAGAACACGGGAGATGGACCGGCCAGTTGGCACACCATGCCCTGCCGCCTCCGATGCCCTACTCATCCTCGGAGGAGTACCCGACCTCGGGGGTGCCGGACGTTGGACGGCGACAAGTAGGACGCGTGGCTGACGGTGCTCCCGTCATTGGCCGCCAGCGTGGCCATCGCTTGTGCGGCGACTTGAGCGAGGGCGGCGACCTCGAGCTCCATCCCCGAAGACAAGCTCTCCCGCAGAGCGTTCGCGCTTGCGGTCATGGCGGATGTGGTTCCAGGTAGGAGGACGATGCGCTATGGTGTGGAGGTTAGCTGGGCGTTGCCGCTTTAAGTAGCGCACTCCGGTGAGGCCAAGCGTCCGGGTGCGTCATTAAGTCGCCGGAGTTGGTTCCTCGGGCACCGAGCCTCTTAACGACGACATACGAATGGACGGCATGAATGCGGGTAGCTGGCGCCGGCTGGGAACACACCGCGCGACGGCGTGAGGGACGAGGGTTTTGGTGTGCCAGGGTAGTCAGCTGCGGTCGTGGCAACGTTGGAGATGCCCTTTGCTCACATGCGATCCCCGCATGTCATTGAAAAAGCAAGACGACCCGGCATGGTCTCAGGTCCAGAGGATGCAGTTGGCCACCCTACACCACTCCGCGGACGCGTCGCGGCGCCCCGTGCATCCTCGACGAGCCGGGTGTTGGGGTGTGTTTGGATTGTGGCCAAAGTGCACCTTGCCAAAATTTTGGTCATGACCAAAAGATTGGTCTTTGTTTGGATGGTTGCCATTTTTTTGGCATGCCAATGAACTCTAGCCAACTCTAGTTCATTTTTCTTGCCAATGTTGGCCAAATCATGGGCAACCAATACCTCAACCAAAATTTTGGTCATGACCCAAAGATTGGTCTTTGTTTGGATGGTTGCCATTTCTTTGGCATGCCAATGGACTCTAGCCAACTCAAGTTCATTTTTCTTGCCAATGTCGGCCAAATCATGGGCAACCAATACCTCAACCAAAATTTTGGCTACCCAATGCTTTGATGGGGTAACCTTGGGCACAAACCAAACATACCGTTGGTCGTGCCACAGCACTAACGCCACCCTCGGCAAACTGAAACCGACCGTGTCTAGCGACGATATGAGCGTGCCGCTCACCGCGGTCGCCGTGTCCAGACACTACAAGAAATATGTCAACTAGTGACCTTCTGTCAGTGACCCTGGAAGAAATGGTCATAGATCTATGACCATTTCAGACCAATTGGTCAAAAGCTGTTCGGGGGGCTCCAAACCCTATACCATTGCGACCATTTTGGTCAGAAAGGTCGTAATTTCCTTACATGAAATGGTCATAAAGCAAACAACGTTAGTCCACTGCCTTATTTCTAGTTGTTAACGACCAATATAGATGGTCATAGCCTTGTAAACTGTGGTGGGTTGCTATGACTAGGTGCCACCTCATCAGTTTTGCCTATGTGTCATGTCCATGTGGCAGTTTTTGCCCTAGGTTGTGAAGCAACCTATATTTCTGTCATTCCCAAAATTCCCAAAAAATCTCATAAATTTTTGGGTCATATCTTCGTCAAATATGTAAAAACCTTCCTTGGCTAGTTCAAAAATAATTCAAAAATATTCATTTTCCTATTCTGTTCAGAACAACAGTTTGTGAAGGAAGTACCACTTTGGCATGTCCAAATAGTATCCATTTTCTATAGTGCTTTCCTATGCCCAAATAACCATCCTCCACCAAATGCCAGCTCAATCCATTCATTATTTTGAGCCGAGCTTCAACATTCGTATTTATGTCCAGTGTGGTAGTTTGCAAAGCAAGTACCACCTAGGCTCCTCCTTTTGAGCTGAAAATTTGTGAAGACAGTCTTCTTAGTGACTGATCATCCTCAGCCAAAACTCACGCTCATTAGCCATGTACATTTCCCGTACCGCTAATCAAACACTTGGCTGCTAATTCATGTTTGAGCATCGATCCGTCTCCTCGTGAGAATCTTTTGTTGTATTTTTCTTCCTAGCACCTACATGGGGAGTGCCCAACCCACTAGACATGCCTAGGCCACCTATAACACATGGCAACGCCACGGTCACGCGGTGACCACGCGGCGGGCATGCGAGTTTACGCGCTCTAGAGTTGGGGCCCTCAGCCACTGCCCAAACCTCGACGTATGGCCACCAAACCATGTATTTATGGTTAAATAGGTACTTATGTAACTAGAAATGATTTTTGGAAAAAAATAACTAGCAAACTATGAGGCAGCCGCAGTACAAATTTCCGCCGATTCAGCTCGAAGCGGGTCAACGCTTCCAGCTGAATCGACGCAAATTTGTCTTTTTCACGAGAGGTGGATCAAAACTTTTTACACCCAACCATTTTGTCAATTGTGCATTAAATATGTCCTAGTATTTTAGAAAATTGATTTGGTCCAATTTTGCAACAATTATTTGGGAGGTCCTTCACAAAAAAACCTCCTTTTAGGCACTCAGAAAATGGAAAATGGTCTTTTTGTCCAAAGAAAATGAAAACTTCCTTAGGCAACATTGTTTGCCATTCCAATATGCACCTTTGTGCATAATATGAGATCATTTGAACAAACTATGCCATGAATATGGCCATAGGATTGATCATTTGGCTTGAAAGCCATTGATCTCCACACGTGATAGCTCGTTTCTGAGAACACTTTTTTAAAATAATTGCCGCATTACAAGTTTTTTATTTTTCCTGGGAACTTGGCCACATATAATGACACAATGCGAAGGTTTCCCAATTTTTTGATTTTTTTTTATTTTTTTATGCCCGTTTCAAAATGCGGTCAAAACGGGGGGAATGGCCGTTCCTAGCTAGTGGTTGAATCTTGGATTTTTTTGGTGTTTCTCTGACTAAATAGGTACTTATGTAACTGGAAATGATTTTTGGAAAAAATAAATAGCAAACTATGAGGCAGCTGCAGTTCAAATTTGACCCGCTTCCAGCTGAATCGGCGGAAATTTGTCTTTTTCACGAGAGGTGGATCAAAACTTTTTACACCCAACCATTTTGTCAATTGTGCATTAAATATGTCCTAGTATTTTATAAAATTGATTTGGTCCAATTTTGCAACAATTATTTGGGAGGTCCTTCACAAAAAAACCTCCTTTTGGGCACTCGAAAAATGGAAAATGTTTTTTTATCCAAAGAAAATGAAAACTTCCTTAGGCAACATTGTTTGCCATTCCAATATGCACCCTTGTGCACAATATGAGATCATTTGAACAAACTATGCCATGAATGTGGCCATAAGATTGATCATTTGGCTTGAAAGCCATTGGTCTGCACACGTGATAGCTCGTTTCTGAGAACACTTTTTTTAAAATAATTGTCGTATTACAAGTTTGTTATTTTTATGGGAACTTGGCCACATATAATGACACAATGCGAAGGTTTCCCATTTTTTTGTTTTTTCTTGAATTTTTTATGCCCGTTTCAAAATGCGGTCATAACGGCGGGAATGACCGTTCCTAGCTAGTGGTTGAATCTTGGAATTTTTTTGGTGTTTCTCTGATTAAATAGGTACTTATGTAACTAGTAATGATTTTTGGAAAAAATAAATAACAAACTATGAGGCAGCTGCAGTTCAAATTTGCCCCGCTTCCAACTGAATCGGCGGAAATTTGTCTTTTTCACGAGAGGTGGATCAAAACTTTTTACACCCAATCATTTCGTCAATTGTGCATTAAATATGTCCTAGTATTTTAGAAAATTGATTTGGTCCAATTTTGCAACAAATATATGGGAGGTCCTTCACAAAAAAACCTCCTTTTGGGCACTCGAAAAATGGAAAATGGTTTTTTTTGTCCAAAGAAAATGAAAACTTCCTTAGGCAACATTGTTTGGAATTGCAAGATGCACCCTTGTGCACAATATGAGATCATTTGAACAAACTATGCCATGAATGTGGCCATAAGATTGATCATTTGGCTTGAAAGCCATTGATCTCCACACGTGATAGCTCGTTTCTGAGAACACTTTTTTAAAATAATTGCCATATTACAAGTTTATTATTTTTCCTGGTAACTTGTTCACATACGATGACACAATGCGAAGGTTTCCCAATTTTTAGTTTTTTTATTTTTTATGCCCGTTTCAAAATGCGGTCAAAACGGCGGGAATGACCATTCCTAGCTAGTGGTTGAATCTTGGAATTGTTTTGATGTTTCTCTCATTAAATAGATACTTTTGTACCTAGAAATGATTTTTGTAAAAAATAAATAGCAAACTATGAGGCAGCCGCAGTTCAAATTTGATCCGCTTCCAGGTGAAACGGCGGGAATTTGTCTTTTTCACCAGAGGTGGATCAAAACTTTTGACACCCAACAATTTTGTCAATTGTGCATTAAATATGGCCTAGTATTTTAGAAAATCGATTTGGTCCAATTTTGCAACAAATATATGGTAGGTCCTTCATAAAAAAACTCATTTCGGGCACTCGGAAAATGAAAAAAATGATTTAAAAGAACTCATTTCTCATAACTCTTTAAAAATATATGTCTTATTTCAATTTGTGATTATTCCTGAAAACTAAAGTCAAATTTGCTGACACAATGAGAAGTTTTTTTTTCAATTTTTCAGGTCATAATAAAATAGCTAGCATGATTTAGCACCTTACTTTTAGTCAATTACGACCAATTTAAATGGTCAAAATATCATACTTGTATACTACCTTCTGATTGGTCCAGAGGCCTCTCACGTGGATCATGGATAAACCATCGTCGGATCCTCCTAGATCCAACGGCCCTCACCTCACCCTCTCACGGTCTCACCCACCCACCACGAGCTACCCCTAAAAAAACCCACCGCACACCAATCCTCTCTCTCCCCGCCCAGCGAACCCTAGCGCTCTCACCCTCTCCCTCCCTCTGGATCCACCGCCGCCGCACACAACTCCTCCTTCTGGATCCACCGCCGCCGCCCCCAACCCCACTCCCTCCCTCTGGATCTCGACGCGCCTCCGCCCCCACCCCACTCCTCCGCCGTTCCCCACACACTCTCACCACTTGGAGACACCCACCCTCGCGGATCCAACGCGCCGACACCCATTCCGCCACCCCCGCCGTCGCCGCCCCTTCCTCCCCCAGCCTCGACCACCCCGCTTCCGCCACCCCCACCCGCTCCGCCTAATCCACCGCTGGCCCGACGCCATGGCGGACGCCGACAGCAGCAGCAACCCGCTGCTCGCCGACTTCTTCTTGCCGCCCTTCGACCGTGTCGAGCCCGTGCAGCTCTTTGTCTCTTCCATTCCCTCCCTGATTCTCGCCCATCCCACCGCGCCGTCGCCGCCGCCCACCACCCCCACCCCGGCGACTCAGGTGCGTCCCTCCACTCCATCTCCTCCTCCTCACATCCCTCCCTCACTTCCTCACCTCGTGTTCTCTCCCTCCCAGATCCAGGATGCCATGGGCGGGATGGCCTCTTCCTCCCCTGCACCGACGCCATGGAGATGTGGTTGGCCGTGAGCCCAGCCACCTCCTTGTGGCCGCATCGTTTGGATCTGGCCAGCGGCAGAGGAGAAGGTGGCGGTTGAAGAGGTCCCGGCGAGATCGGACCCGCCCAAGGGCGAGGGGGCGAACGCGGATGGCTGACGCGTCCATCCAGGCGACGTCGACCCCACTGTACCCCAGCGCGGCCCGGATCGGCTGTCAGGCTGCGGTGAGGACTACAACACTGAGGGCTGCGTGTGCGGGGCGGACGGCTGTGAGGAATGCGAGTGGTGGAGGCTGCATTGCTACTGGAGCCACGCCGGCGACCGCCCGAGGCACTTCTCCCTCGTCGCCGGCGACTATTTCATGGACCATATGGTATGGATTCAGCGTCGCTCCCTTCCTCTCTTCATTCCAATGTCTATCTGTTTGTGTGTCATTGCTGCCGAGGTGATGGGAACCCCACTCCACTCGATGGGCATTTTATTTGGTTGCTTGGGTTGATGCCACTGAAAAATAACTTTTCATTCTTGGCAAAGTTCAGATTTATCAGCCCATCAGTATCAGGAGACGGGCATTATTTCCTTCCTCTAGTATTTCAGCTCAGCTCACCGGTTAAGTTCAGTTTACATACAGAAACTAGAATTTTACCTGCAATGTAGAGTAGATGGCAAATATGGAGCCCCCACAATTTGTCTAATCCTAATAAAGAGTTTCTTATTGATATGTCCAATGCGTCCAGATTCCTCAAGCCCCCAAAATTATTCTTAAGTCAATGTATCTAAGTTGCGTTTTCTTAATACTGTTCTCAAGCAGCATTATTCAAGTTTCACTGCTTGAACTTCTTGTACACCGTTGTTTTACCTAACTACCTTGTGGCTAGTAGTATCATGTATCTGTACTATAGCAGTGAACATTGCATAATTTTGCGTTAAATGTAGTGAGGTCACAGTATTTACTCAACTCTCTAAATGATGCTAGATGCTGTTATATTGACATTTCTTTGAATCGCACAACTGATGTTTTTTTGGTGTAGGGGCCACAATATGTATCCACCAATTTCTGGACCTTTACATGCTGGGGCAGAAACATCGGTCCGAAAGGAAGCACCCTGCCAGCATTTCCACCAAGGTAAAAGCACCAACCAACCCAACTATAATTTTATTTAGTACGCACACAGCATAGGCAGTACAACTGTTAGTCGAAACCTGAATTACCCTACTCTATGGCTACCTTGACTACATTAACAATGTCATTCTTGGTGCTGCAGCAGAAGTGCAAGTCGTCGAGCCCGGATGCATCGAGGCAGCCGCTGTCCCCCTTGCAGCCAAACTCCCCAGACTGCAGGGTGCACAAGAAGTGAACCCAGCTGGCCGTTCTGAAGTGAACTGAGCAATCCACCCTTTATGCATCTGGGCTGCTTGCCTCATCTGACTAACTCGCTGGGATAATAATTTACTTGGTTCTTGTCGGTAGAACCTCGGTCATGTAGCCTACATTTTCCATTTTCCTCTTCCTGTTGGTATTTGTCTATGTCTATCATGATCCTTTCATGAAAAAAATTAGGAGCATTATCTTGGTAAGGCCACACATCCCGTCTCATTTCCCCTGCAAACTAGTCTAGTTTGAAATATCCATTTCTTTGTCTGCTCTTGTGAGCTCTTCCCATTGGGAAACTTGGCTAGCTGCCCATATAAGTTGATGAACTATACTATTATCCACTGCTTTTAATCAGCTGATGATGCATATTCAGTTTGGCTGATTTTGTTACATACATACATACATGGCTTTGTTTTGGTCAACTCAACTGTGATGCCATTGTTGCTGCTTTGTAGAATATTTGTATGTTTAGAGCATGCATCCTAATTGACAATCTTGAGTCTGCACTTCTGTATGTTTTTGATGTCAAACACTTATTCATGACTAATTGTTAAGTTGATACAATTTCTTTGGTAGACAAGCTTGGAAACTTAGACTACAGACTGTTAAGCTGCTACTGATTTAGACTACAGAATTTTTAATCTTAGACTACTGGTTTATCTATGTTCCATATCATGGTTTTGACCTGTACCATGCATTACACATGTGTTGATACAATCATATAGCTTATCTGATCAAACAATCTGTTCATGTTATCTTTACCTGCTACTCTTATACCTTACCAAAACAAAAATAATTCTAACTAGGAGTAGTTCTTTTTGTTTAGATTCTGTATTTATTACTGTTGACATATTGTCATGATTTACTTTTTGTACTGAATAGCTCTTTCTGATATTCACAGGTTTTAGCAATCAGCCATAGCTCTTTCATCATAGGTGCATGGTGCAACAGAGGAAAAACGCTTCATGTCCAACCAAGGTGCCTGGTGCTCGCAATTGACGAACAGAGGGTGTTCGACATCGGCTACACAAACCACCATCGTGAGCTGCTCCCTTTCCTCTGCTACAACCATGCTCTATTAGGATGTGGCTGAAACCATTGGATGGCCTTCTTGGATATGTTTTGCTGCTATCTAGAATTAGTACTTGTCACATTTTTTGTTTGTTTGTTGGACATGTTATGGTTCAAGGGTTGATGATGTCTAGTAGATAGTTTGCTAGCTATATACCTGCTACTGATTGATGCTCTTGTGGTTAGCATTATACTCCTAGAATCAGATTATACTATATCTAGTGTTCTTGTGGTTCTGCGAAGATGCATCACAAACATCTGGTGTCCTGATATAAAATTGGTCTCTTAAATATATAGGTCTTTGAAGTTGGCTGAATCTATTGCTTTATTATATATTTGGTCCATAAATCTACATTTCTATGAAATCTCTTTCAAAATTTTTTGGAAGGTCTGTACTACTCTAATGCTGGTAGCCTATGTGTTCACTCTTTTACAGGAGGTCTATGAAATTTGAAGTTCGAAGCCGGATAGCCCTACTCAGCAAAGAGTCGTCTCTTTTGTTTGACTATAATAGACTGTTAATATTATTATATTGTAATAGTAGGCATATTTCGGATGTAATAGACTATGTACAGATTGTAGTAGACTTAGTGTTAGTTGATGAACTACATTTATAATGTTTTGTTTGAAATATTGATTATGTATGTGATTTGAAAACGTGTGGAATGTAAACCTGACCTGTGGGACCCATTTATGAAAATAATTTGAGCACTTTTGAAATTTCTGTCAAGTGGGTCCAATGTGTGAGATGATGACAAGTGGGACCAGCTCCAAAATATAATAGCCCAAACAATGTTAAAAGGCCATGGACCAGATATAAATAAAATCCCGAATTGTTGGGCCAGACCCATGTAGCTGACCAAAATTAAAAGGAAAAAAAATCATAAATAGGCTGAATTAATGGGCTCGGCCCATGTAAAATGCCGAATCAGACCGGGCTGAATCTTGTGCCGCATCAGCTTGCCACGCTGGATGCCTACATGGCCTGGGGAGGTTGCTAGTGACCAAAACAAAACAATAGGCATATTTTGGTCGTAAACGTCCACGACCTTCTCACAGCGAAGGTCGTTAATTTCAGTTTACGACCGCCAGCTTTTGACCTTCTGATTTTGGTCAAAAAAAGGTCGCAAATGAAAAACAATGACCTTTCAGTGACCAATAGTCAAGGTCACAAGTTGACATATTTCTTGTAGTGAGAGGCGGTGCTGGAGCTGCGCCCCGTTGTTGGCCCCAACGACCCACATGAATGGTTGTCAGTGGCGAGGAGGTCACGGGCCAGCTCCTCCATTGGACTAGTCTGCGGTACGTCGTCCCGACGGGTGTGCCCCACATGTCTGTTTCCCTGTTTTCCCGGCCATATTCGAGCATCAATGCTCCGCTTTGCGCATTAGGCCTTTCACTATGTAGGCCAAGCGAGACAACTTATTGTTTATTTGAGCCGTTCAAGTATAATCATGTGGCGTTTGCTTATTTCTCATTCCTCTCCAACCCTCTTCTCCATCAATCATGTCGCCCTCCAGTCGAGCCCATCCTCCCGCATGCCTCATTTGAACATTCCGCCGAGTATCATTCGCATGTACCCACCCTAGTCCTCTTTCAATAGATCTCCGGACCCCGAGATGAAATCAAGAGGGAATGAGTGGGGGCAGATGATACCTAAGGCAGATTCAAAATTTTCAACCGATGATCATAGCATCCGCAAATCATATATAAAGGGTATTCAATGTTCGTTTCGTCTTTGAACGTACAATATACTCCCTCCTATCCTTTCTAGTTTACATATAAGTTTTATGTGTAGTCAAAGTATATATACTTTGATAAAAAAGGTATCAACATTCAACAATGCCCAATCAATATTGTTAGATTCGTACGTACTCCTAGATTTGTACTCGAGATGGTTTCCAATTTGACTATTGACAAGATTAATAGTACATGAGATGTATAATGTGAAAATTATATCATTGGAAACTCCTTTCACATATGAATTTGAGCGTATGCTTTGTGTAAGTTGCATGTCATATATTATTACTCTAACATTTGGTCAAAGTTAGCCTCGAAAAATGCATTAGACCCTGTATGCTTTGTGTAAGTTGCATGTCGTATATTATTACTCTAACATTTGTGTAAGTTGCATGTCATATATTATTACTCTAACATTTGGTCAAAGTAGTATAGTGGAAGTGGATCCTCTGACATAGGTATCCCTGCCTTACCCTCCCTTTCGGTCACTTACTGGTGGACCCCATGCTTGCTAGGCCCCGCATGTCAGTTACTCAGTGGGTTCGGCCACGTCAGGGGATCCTCATCCGTAGTATACTCCCTTTGTTTTTATTTACTCCGCATAAAACGGAGGGAGTGGTGGTATAATAAATGATGCGGGCGGGGGAGGGGGAGGGACGTCGGTTTGCTCTCAACTGCGGTCCCGCAAGCGAGCAAAAATGCAAGACAAAGCGCGTTGCATTCGGTGAGCGACGTGGAGGGTCCAGCGTGCCGGTCTGCAATGCGAACGCGACAAGAGCGATGTACAGTCAAAACCTATTGACCGGTCGTCATCGAAACCACTATTCACACCAGAACCTTCGCTGCTCAGCCTACGCCAGCCACTGCCCTAAAACCACACCAAATCTCCAGCCCATTCCCCCACCTTTCGATCCCCTAGCCCGCATCAAGCGTCCCCTAGTTCGCCAGAAAGCGATGGTGCACCGCAAGATCACTTACTACAAGATGCAGACGCCGGAGCGCCGCGCAGAAATCGTGGCGGCGGTCGGCGCCACAGACCTCTGTTCCCAAGCTCGCTTTGCGGCGAGCCAATCCCCAAGTTCTCTGGAGCCAAGCTACGAGGAGGAGGAAGCCAATCCAATGTTCATGGCGGAGGTTGCGGCACAGAAGGCCCCCATGGGTATGAGATGATGGACGTCGACTTCGTGCCGACGTCCGAGTCCCCCATGGTGCAGGTGGACCAGCGGTTCAACATGGCGATACTAAAGGAGGACCGGGATGCAGAGGCTCAACTCGACGTGGAGCGCATGCATGCCGCTGCCATCGAGGCTCTCCTGCAGGCGAAACCAGATGTCGTGGATGTGAACCGGGCGGCGGAGGCTCAACTTGAGGCGGAGCACTGATGCCGCTGCCATCGAGGCCCTCCTGCAGGCGGAACCGAATGTCCTGGACTTGAACCGGGCGGCAGAGGCTCGACTCGGCGCAGAGCGCGCGGATGCCGCTCTCATCGACGCCCTCCTGCAGGCGGAACCAGACGTCCTAGACTTGAACCGGGCGGCGGAGGCTCGACTCGACGTGGAGCGCGCGGATGCCGCTGCCATCGAGGCCCTTCTGCAGGCGAAACCGGACGTCCTCGACTTGAATCGGGCTATGCTCTCGTCCGTGCAGAGCACACGCACGCTCTGCTTGAACGAGTAGCTGGAGGCCGAGGACAACCCACGGTGCGGAGACACACGTCGGCAGCGACGGCTGGTTCGCGCCGGCAGCCAAAGACGACAAGGCCGTCTCTTTCCGCGAGCAGTGATAGTTTTTATTTATGTTGTTGTTTTCATGGATCTTTTGCTGTGTAAAAACATATATTTGTTATGCAAGTCGCCTGACTTGGGTCAGTCTACCATTTCAGGCGGTTGGATGAATATCCTACGTCTCCTAACCCTTCTTTCCTTCTTCCTCACCTCTTCTTCTTCCCCAACAGACCACCGCACGGGCCGTACGGATACCCCCCAACATGCAGTTGGATAAACATACTCTATGAACGAAAATTATGTGTCAGCGATAGGATGGCTGAGTTTGGTGTGTTCACATGCGACAGCACGTGTCAGTGAGGGTGCGTTCCCTTTGTTGGGTTTGCGGCGTGCAGGAGCGACTGTGTGAGGGTGCGGTGCGACCGCGGCGTGCAGGAGCGACCGTGTGAGGGTGCGGTGCGACTGCGATAGCCGTGCGCAAGTGTACCTCCTTCTCATTTTGAAAACTTTAGGCAAGCTTGGCAAAAATGTGTGGCGAAGTTTGGCAATGCAAGGCCTAGACCCAAACAGGATAAGTACTCCCTCCGTATAGGTGAGTAAGTCATCTTAGGTTGTGCATCATGACCAAGGAGGAGGGGAAAACGAGAGACCTTAATGTCTATTTGCTAATTAATAGCATTGCATGCAATGAACTAACCAGTGCATGTCGTGTTTGGTAGTCTCAACTCATTAAAAGCATGCACACCCCTCATCTCTTATTGGTTCATATGTCAAGAAACAAGAAACGAGGTAGAAGTTAATGCACCGCGCCTAAGTGTTTTGGGATTATTTGGTTTTCATAAGATGACTTACACACCTAGACGGAGGGAGTACGTACGTACTAGGAGTACTAGTGTTAAAAAAGAAAGGCTGGGTTTTCCTTCGCGGTATTTAATCGATACAAAGTTTTTTCTCCAAAGACTAAAGAGCTAACCATCTCACTCCTCATCGCTTGATTAATGCAGCACCATGCAAACCAACCTTCTCACTTCCGCATGCATGCAGGGGATATTAATGTCCTTGGTTGCTAACCCCATCAATTTTGCCTCGATTAGTGTTAGTGGCCCTTTCCAAATTGTAATTTTGATATACTGGCCTTGTGTACAAAAAAATGGAGGTAGTAACTATATTTGACTTCCTTCCCCATTGCGGTGACGTTGACGATATTTTATTTGGTGGTTTGGCGAAGTGCGTTCGACAGAGAACACCATTGAGGGAGACCACGGTAAGTCGTTCGCAAGTGCCGCCTGCAAGCCGAGACAACCGCCTTATTTGCATCCAGGAAGTCCTTTACTAGTACTACTAGGAGTAACTAATGCGGTGAGATGGCTTCTCGAAGAAGACGATGGAGAAGCTGAGTCAGCGAAGAGTGAAATGATGGTTGCTTCGTCCGTGCTTTTGTGATTTGACGCCTCACTGCTTTGTTATTTGTGATAGAAGGGACAGGGGAGTAGACTCTGTGCTCTATACTGTACTACATGCGTCCAAGCATGGGAGAAAGAGGAGAGACGTTGCATTTTTCTATCCCTTCAATCAATCAATCAAGGAGCTTCGGTTCCATCTTTTTGGCTTTGGCAACACCGTCCACAATGGTTCCCACGATGCCAAAAGCTATTTTCACATTTGGCTACACATTGTGGATGCCCTTAACCGTACCACTTGGTTTTGCTCCTGTGTGCTATCTATACAAATATCAATTACATTGATCTAAAAAATTATAGAATCGAGATTACTAAAAAGGAGGTGATTTTGCCGCGCGGATGGCGGGGGAGGTTTCTTATTTGAGCAATGCTACATCCACGTAATGGTTTACGTAAAGTTACGAACTGATGTGATGTGGGACTATTTGATTGGATTAAAGGAGAGGATTAGGCCCACCCCACCTGAAAATCAGGGGGGGCATATATAGATTAGATGGAAAGTATACGTAGCAGCTACATAGCCCTTTGTAAGTCTAGGATTAGGCTTCTTATTTTCGGAGGAAGTTGTCCTGGCGGTTTGCTAACATGCGGTCCCACGTTTCAGTGCTTTACCAAGCCGATCCGCGTCCCACATGAGGCAGAACAACGGCAGAAGCAACACGTGGTTAAGTTGAAGAAGATGAGGGAGAAGCGGATTCAGTAACGAGTGAAATGATGGTTGCTTCGTCCCTCCAACTTAACTGCAGGAAAGGTGCAGCTTTGTGATTTGACGCCTCATTGCTCATTACTACACCGGCGCCATGACTGGGGTGCTTCACCCCGGCTGCTCTACACTGTATTCCGGTATGGCACGTGGACCCGGTAGCTTGATGTCCCACATGTCGGCGAAAGGGACTAGAAGATTTATGAAAGCGAGCGCTCCACTCTTACGATGGAGGAGTAGACGACATGACGACCCAGTGAACTGTCACTTGTACTGTATAGTACTATAGTTTTGCTGTTTCGCACGATCCATCGATACAAACCCGATTAAACAGGAAAGGGCGGGATTTTTCCCGCGCGGTAGATGTTGGGGATGTTGCTATTTGGGGTAAACCGGCCTACAGGTCCCGAGTTAGCTCCATCAATGGACCCGAGATGTTAAAGCCCAAGGAGAAATAGAAGGGCCCAAGGCCTATAATCGGTTTAGAGGTTTACGGCCGTAAACCGGCCTGAGGTAAACTTGCATTGTAAGTTAGGAATAGAGAGACCGACCCGGGCACGTTTATGAACCGGAGGTTGGGACTTTGCAGACCGACGGGCGTCACCCGTGTATATAAGGGGACGACCCGACGGCGGTTTAAGGACAGAGAACGACAACTCGAGGTTTAGGCGAAGCTTATCGCTCCCTAGCCCTCGAAACACATCAATCCCATCACAACTAGACGTAGGCTTTTACCTTCATCGAAGGGGCCGAACTAGTATAAACACCGTGTCCTTGCGTCCGCGTTTAACCCCTTCAAGTTAACCCGTTGCGATGGCTCCACGACTAAGTCCTTTTGCTAGGACATCTGCCGTGACAAATCCACGACAGTTGGCGCCCACCGTGGGGCTATCGCGAGATGGTTTCAAGTTTTTGGAGGGCCGCTTTGAAGGACTCGAGGGTTACGCTGTGGGTCGGATGACCAAAAGTCGTCGCGGAAAACTCTACATCGACAGCACAGGCTGGGGCCCCAACGCCGGCTCGATCGAGTACGGGTACCGGGTCCCCTTTGGCGGCATCCATGTTTTCATCGGCAAGATCGGTGAACCGGGCCCCGAGCTGGGCGTCTGCACCGACCTCGTCGAGACAGCTCAGTGCACGAGATCGACCCTGGCTAAACCGACCAGGAAGCGCGCCTTCGTGGGAGTCATCCACGGAGGAAGCTACGACGAAGGATCCGAATCCGGTGACGAAACCGCCATCTACTCCGGCGATGAAACGTCAATCGGGGAAACCGAATCTCTATACCAGCTGCAAGATGATCGGATTGGGGGCAGCTCCGATGGCGACAGTATTCCGGACCCCTCTGATCTGCCCTATCGGGTTGGGATCTTCATGGCTGGAACACAGGCGGCGCCACATTCATCAACTGCGGCAGCAGTGATCTTCGGATCGGCAGCGGCAACAGCTGCGCGGGCAGGAGGCCCTGCGGATTCACCGGCCCAAGTATTGTCAGACCTGTTTGACGCACTGGCAGCGCTCATGGCGGAAGCCAACCCGGTGGATCAGGAGGTTCACAATGCTGAGATTGCCAAAGTGAGAGAACAGATCACTCAAGCTAAAGCGGAGCTGGCAGCAGAAGAGGCCAGGATGACGGCGGAGCGCGCCGCTTTAGATGCACAGGCTTACAGGCTCATGATGGACCAGAATGCGTCTCAGGAAGTCCTGAAGAGGAAATTCCGATCTCGATTGCCCGCAGCCCTCGATGCCCGAAATCTCTTCAACACCCCGGGGGTAAACCGTGCGGAGGCGACAGTTGGCGCCCCGGTTCAGCACCGGATAATAAACCTGCCTCGTCACAACACTGGTACACCACAGGCCGTGCCAACACCATCGGGCCATTATTCCAACCCGATGGATAACCTCGTCGCGGCGGCAGCTCGGTTGGAAGCCATTCCGATCGAAAGCGATTCACCGCAGGATGTAGAGACACGCCGGGTCAAGGAGCTCCTTAGGACCGCGTTGGCCCAACAAGAAGCATATTCGCAAAGCCGTGATCGGATTCACTCCACCCCTCGCCCCAACGGGAGCTATAGTAGGCGCATGGAGGAGCCGGCTATTTCAAGTAATGCCAGGCGTGAAGCGCTCCGCGGCAACAATCCGGCGGGCGTCGACAATGCTCAGGAGAATGTGGATCGCGCCCGTGCGCGGGAGGCCGGATTAGCAGCGCAGCATCAGGCTCGTCAGCTTACACCTATCTTCCCAGCTGCTACGGTTGAACCGGGGGTGGTTTCTAGTTCTTTGGGAGTATCGTGCCTTGTTCCCGCTTTGCGCAATGTACGCCTGCCCAAAGACTTCAAAGGCCCCCGCAAGGTACCAAACTACACGGCAGATCAGCCTCCGGAGACATGGGTGGAGAGCTATGAGATGGCTATGGAGATGCTGGATGTGGATGACACGGCATGTGCCAAGTATTTTACTATGATGTTAGAAGGAACGGCCCGGACTTGGCTAAAGAGCTTACCGCCTAATTCCATTAATTCGTGGGCCCAGTTGCGCGCCCGGTTTATCAAGAATTTCAAGGACACGTGCAAACAGCCAATGTCGATAGTTGACCTAGCAGCTTGTGTTCAGCAAGAAGGGGAATCAACTACCCATTGGGTACGCCGGGTATCAGAAGTTTTGCACTCGTCAGATCGCATCAACGCAGACACCGCCGTGGTGCTGTTGGAAAGCAACTGTCGGTTTGGCCCTTTGAAGCTAAAGTTAGGCCGGATGAAGCGTGATTGCACGGATATGGGAACGCTCATGACCGCTTTAGTGAAGTATGCGGATTCTGACAGTACCAAGGATCCTAACTCTGGTGACGACAAAGCAGGGAAGGGAAAGAAGAATAGCAACACCAAAGGCCAGCAGCATCGACCGACAGGTAATGGAGGCGGAGGTAAGCGTAAACCGGATGGGAGCATGGATTTTGTGGCCAACACAAGTGCACAGAATAAGGGCCAGCGGCGTAAGGGGAAACAGCCAAGTTTTCGCGGAAATCCCGGTCCTAATCCGGAGCGTTTGAACTTTTTCTTAAACCAGCCCTGTCCGAAGCACGGAACAAAAGAGGAGCCAGCAACCCATCTTTGGAAGGATTGTTACATCATGAAGGAATTCAAAAGCTCAAACACTTTCCAATATGATCACAGCTCTGGCGGCGGTTCAGGTTCCGGATCAGGATACGGCGGCGGAAGTTCCGGTCCAGGGTTCCATGGTAATCCGGGCGGACAGGACAACCAAAATAATCAAGGTAATCAAAGTGGTTACGGACAGCAGCAATCAGGTTATCAGAGCAACCCGAAACAGTTGAGTGGTGGACAGTATCATGTCTTTACTACAGGCTTGGATAAACGGGATAGAAAGCTTCAGAGGCGGGCAGTTAGTGCTGTTGAACCGGCCACACCTCACTATCTGCGCTGGTCGGAACAACCTATCATATGGAGCCGAGAAGATCACCCTCCCAGGGTTTATAATCCGGGTCAGTTAGCATTGGTGGTGGCGCCTCAGGTGGGAGGTTATAAGCTCACCAAGGTGCTCATGGACGGAGGGAGCAGCATTAACATCTTGTATTATGAGACCTTCCGTCGCATGGGACTGGTAGATAAGGATCTCAAACCGACCAATACAGTGTTTCACGGGGTGGTGCCTGGCAAGTCTGCGTACCCGGTTGGTAAGATAGCCCTTGAAGTGGTCTTCGGCGATAGTCATGATTCCAGATCAGAGACGCTGACGTTCGAAGTGGTTAAAATCCAAAGTCCATACCACGCTTTGTTCGGACGGCCAGCCTATGCGAAATTTATGGCACGACCCTGCTATGTATATCTGCAACTCAAGATGCCGGGTTACAAGGGCACTATAACGGTTCATGGGAGCTGTCGAATCGCTTTGGAATGCGAGGAAGGAGATGCGACTTATGCAGAATCGGTTTGTGCTACGGAGGAGCTAAAGCAGTACAAAGACAGTGTTGACCCGGAGGACATGACTTCGTTGAAGAAGCCAACTACGGACCACGATCCGGCCTTGAAGTTCAAATCGGCTGCCGAAACTAAGCTTGTTGACTTCGTACCTGGCGATTCGTCCAAGCAGTTCAGCATCAGTGCAAACCTGGATCCAAAATAGGAAAGCGCGCTCATCGAGTTCATCCGTGAGAATCGGGACATCTTTGCATGGAAGCCGTCTGACATGCCTGGTGTACCGAGGCGACTCGCTGAGCATACCCTTAATGTGGATCCTAAGTATAAACCGGTAAAACAGTTCTTACGCCGGTTTAACGAAGAAAGACGTAAAGCGATTGGTGAGGAAGTGGCCAGGCTCCTGGCAGCTGGGTTTATTATTGAGGTTTTTCATCCCGAGTGGCTTGCTAATCCGGTGCTGGTTCTTAAGAAAAACGGCACCTGGCACATGTGTGTGGATTACACAGACTTGAATAAAGCTTGTCCAGCGGATCCTTTTGCTCTCCCCCGGATTGATCAAATCATTGATGCTACGGCAGGTTGCGAGCGTTTGAGTTTTTTGGATGCCTATTCGGGTTATCATCAGATCAAGATGGCAGTTAAGGACCAGGAGAAGACGACGTTCATTACTCCCTTTGGAGCCTTCTGCTATGTTTCTATGCCCTTCGGGCTTAAGAGTGCGCAGGCTACTTATCAACGGTGTGTGCAAAATTGCCTCCACGAACAGATTGGTCGGAATGTACATGCTTATGTGGATGATATTGTGGTCAAGTCACGAAAGAAGGAGACCCTGGTTGATGATTTGAAGGAAACCTTCGATAACTTGAGAGTGTACCAAATGATGCTCAACCCAGCTAAATGTGTTTTTGGTGTACCTGCAGGCAAGTTGTTGGGATTCTTAGTGTCCCATAGAGGAATTGAGGCCAATCCGGAAAAGATCACATCCATCACCTCACTGGCCAAACCGAAATGTGTCAATGATGTCCAGCGCATGGCCGGACGGATTGCAGCGTTAAGCCGGTTTATCAGCCGCCTCGGTGAAAAGGCGATCCCCTTGTATCAAATGCTCAAGTAGACAGATCAATTTGTCTGGAGTCCGGAGGCTGATAAAGCGTTTGAGGACTTGAAGCGACAGTTGGTCAATCCGCCAGTGTTGGCAGCCCCTGTAGATAAAGAGCCACTCTTGTTATATGTTGCTGCGAACGCCAGAGCGGTCAGTGTGGCGATGGTGGTAGAACGCAAGGAGGCTGGGAAGGAACATCCGGTTCAGCGACCGGTTTACTATATCAGTGAAGTGCTTATCGAGTCCAAACAAAGGTATCCGCATTGGCAGAAGCTGGTATATGGTGTTTTTATGGCAAGCCGGAAGCTGAGGCAATATTTTCAAGGACACCCCATCACGGTGGTCAGTTCTGCTCCTTTGGGTGACATCATACAGAACCGGGAGGCGACCGGTCGGATTGCCAAGTGGGCTATCGAGCTTGGGCCGCACGGTTTAAGATACGTACCCCGGACGGCCATAAAGTCACAAGCACTTGTCAACTTCATAAACGATTGGACAGAGTTACAAGCACCTGAGGAGAAGCCAGATAACACATATTGGACTATTCATTTTGACGGGTCCAGACAATTGGAAGGCTCGGGGGCTGGAGTCGTTTTAACTTCCCCACGAGGAGATAAGTTTTGTTATGTCCTCCGTTTAATGTTCCCCTGTACAAATAATGCGGCTGAGTATGAAGCTTTGCTTCATGGTCTTCGGATGGCTAAAGAGATGAATCTGAGCCGAGTTAGGTGCTTTGGTGATTCGGATCTGGTGGCTCAGCAGGTATCTGGCACCTGGGATTCTAAGGACCCGCTCATGGCTGCATACCGTCGTGAAGTAGATATGGTGGCTGGGCATTTCAAAGGCTATCAAGTGGACCATGTGGACCGCAGAAAGAATGAGGCAGCGGACGCTTTAAGCCGCTTGGGCTCTCAGCGTAAACCGGTCCCACCCAATGTTTTCTTGGATGTATTGTATCACCCATCGGTACAGCTACCCGGTGAGCTGGAGTTGGCTATTCCTGATCCGGAGGCTCAATTAGTGGCGGCTCTTCACGTCACCCCGGATTGGACGCTTCCTTATCTGGCATATATGAACCGGGGTGAGTTTCCAGAAGACGAAACCTTGGCTCGGCAGATAGTACGGCGGTCCAAGTCTATGACCATTCTCAAAGGAGAGCTACATCATCGCAGCGTGTCAGGAGCGCTGCAACGATGCGTATCCCCTGAGGAGGGGTGCGAGATATTACGTGAAATACATGAAGGGGATTGCGGCCACCACGCCGGTTCAAAATCATTGGTGGCTAAAGCGTTCCGCCACGGTTTCTACTGGTTAACTGCTCATGCTGATGCAGAAGACCTGGTCAGGTTATGTGATGGTTGCCAGAAATTTTCCAGACGAGCGCACATACCGGCTCAAGAATTGAGGATGATTCCAATTACTTGGCCGTTTGCGACTTGGGGGCTCGATATGGTTGGACCTTTTAAACGTTCCAAAGATAAGAAGACCCACCTATTGGTGGCGGTGGACAAATTTACAAAGTGGGTGGAGGCAGAACCTGTCAGTAAATGTGATGCGGCCACGGCGGTGCGGTTTATAAAGAAGGTGATCTTCCGGTTTGGTTTTCCACACAGCATCATCACAGATAATGGTACCAATCTATCCAAAGGTGCCATGAAAGAGTTCTGCGCACGTGAGCATATACGGCTTGATGTTTCTTCAGTAGCTCACCCATAGTCTAATGGTCAAGCAGAACGAGCGAATCAAGAGATCTTGAGAGGTATCAAACCCCGGCTTCTGGTCCCTTTGCAAAGGACGCCGGGTTGTTGGGTTGAGGAGCTACCGTCTGTATTATGGAGTATCAACACCACGCCTAACAGATCCACGGGGTTTACGCCGTTCTTTATGGTCTATGGAGCAGAGGTGGTTCTCCCCAGTGATATACGACATGATTCACCTCGTGTGGCAGCTTATGTCGAAGCGGGCAACGAGCAGGCACGGCAGGACGCTCTTGACTTGTTGGATGAGGAACGTGAATTAGCAGCTGCCCGTTCAGCGATTTACCAGCAAGATCTTCGCCGTTACCACAGCCGTCGGGTTAAGACCAGAACCTTTCAGGAGGGGGATTTGGTGCTTCGGCTCATCCAGGATCAGTCTGATCAGCATAAATTATCCCCGCCTTGGGAAGGACCTTTTGTGGTCAGCAAGAATCTGAATAATGGGTCATACTACCTGATTGATATTCGAGAGTGCAAAGACTCACGCACATCAGAGGAGGAGACCAGCAGGCCGTGGAACATAGCTCATCTTCGACCTTATTATACATGAGCCTTGGGCTCTGTTTATGTACATATCATGACCATGTATATATTATGATCAATACAATAAACCGGAGCCTCGAGTAAAGCGGGGTCTCTGCTGTTCTTCACATCATGCGTGGTTACATGGAGTTGATTCGCTTTAATGCAATCTCTGGTTTACCCCTTGAGGTCGCTTCACAGAAAATCAAAATAAAGATTCCGGTTTAAAATCCGGTTCAAGGGAAAGATGTCTCCCACAAAGCTTTGAAGCTCTTAAGTATCCGGTTCAAGCTCCCGGTTCAAGGAAAATTTATCTCTTGCAAAAAGGTTAAAAACTACTGAAGAGGACCTGCTGACATGAGGCGCGGTTCAGACATGGGGCTTCCTGTTCAAACATAGGTCGTATTCGAACCAAAGAGAACATAGCTATCCTTACAAAGTCAGTTGGGGACCTAGTCGACCTGAACCGTAGCTACACCTCCGGGGAGCTTGGTCATGTCTTGACGACGGTAATGCCTTCTGGCTGGCATATTTGCCACTAAGTCAGTTGGGGACCTAATCGACTTGAACCGTAGTTACACCTTATGGGAGCTCGGTCATGTCTTGATGATGGTAATGCCTTCTGATCGGCTTTTAAACAGCCAATAAGTCATTTGGGGGCTTGGTCGTGTCCGAACCAATGCAATGCCACTTGATCGGCCCTAGGCCACTGAGTCACTTGGGGGCTTGGTCGAATCCGAACCAATGCAATGCCATTTGACCGGCATATTTGCCACGATTCAGTTAGGAACCTAGTCGACCTAAACCGTAGCTACACCCCTGGGGGGCTTGGTTTAACTGTCTTGACGATGGTAATGCCTTCTGAACGGTTCATAGCAACCACCCTTTGCATGCGTTTTACTATTGCGTTTTCCTCTCGTATTTGGTTGTTTGTTATCTTCCTTCTTCTGGTGTTTTTGTTCTTTGGAACGACAAGTGCATTTAAACCGGTTCAGCTGATACAGCCTGGTCTATTTTTCTTTAACCCGGAGGCAAGTGGCCCGGTTTGGCAAAAGGCACAGCACGGTTCGTGTGGTCGAAAGACCGTCCTTTGTACCCAGTAAAGACAGGAAACACAAGTTGGAAAAAGTCATGGCAAGGGCATCAGTACCCGTGCACAAAGATGCATTCAAAAGCAGAGGTATTAACTATCTTATTACAAGGCAGCGTAGTGCCTGAATATATTGTTTTTTGACGGATTAACGTCACCAATTAAGGTGAACCGGAGCGTTGATTACGCCTGTTCGCCGCCTCGGTTCGAAGGCTGTGGATCATCTTGCGCCGCTTCAGCTTTCTCTTGGCTACCCATTGGCTGGAAATCAGCAGTGGTCCAGTCGATTCCCATTAGCGCTTGAAAGACAGCTTCTTCATGAATCAGCAAAGACGGTTCAATGTCAGGGGCGTAGGTATGCTTACGGATTGGAGGAATAAGGTTTTCCGCTTCAGGGACCGGGGCAGCTACTCGCTTGTTCTGGTTATCATATTGGGCTTGGTAATGTGTCAGATCTGCTTCTTCAGCCAATTGACAAGCTAGGGGGCGCACCGCCCGGTTTATCGCCCTCAAGTCATTTTCGCCAAAGTCTGAACCGTCTTCTTTCAAGCTGGGGTATCCTTGGGCCGCTTCGACAGGATCAAAATCTGGTACCCACGCTTTGGCCCGGATCAAGGCAGTGATGGCTCCGGTTCGAGCAGCTGATCTTTTTAACTCTTCAATCCGGGCTGGAAGCATGGATAACCTTTTTAACGTGTCTTGAATTAGAGACGGTGCAGGGTTGTTATGCGATGCAGTGGTGATAGCTCTCTGTGCTCCGGTGTACAACTGTTCAATCAAAGTATAGGCAGCTTTGAGTTTCATCCGCACATCAGAACCCAAGTGTCCAATACGTGTGCCTGCAGTGTTTCAAGATGGATTACAAACCGGACATAGGATATAGCAGACAAGGTACAAATTGGAAGAAGGGCATCAAAAGAAACTTACCAAAGACGGCAGAGGTCATGGAGTGTATTTGTCGCTTTACGGTGGATAATTCATCAACCACCGGTTTGAGAGCAGCTTCGGCATTTTCAGCCCTTTTCATCAAAAGAGCCTTTTCAGTAGCCCAATCAGCTTGTTCCTTTTTGCGGCTTTCTTTCAGCTGTTCCATAACGGTTAAGGCATTGGTCAATTCCTCCTTCGCTTTTGCAGTTTCAGCCTGCTGGGTTTTTAGAATTTCCTGAAGGTCCGAGACTTGTTTCTCTTTGGTCTTCAGATCCCCCTGCAGCAGGTCGTCAGCAGTGTTCAGAAAATATTGCACGGTTTGGAAGTATCAACCACACAAGCAAGTTATGTGCTCGATACTTGGGGGCTAATGCATACTTGATCTTAACGCATATTTTCCATTACAAAAGTCCCAGGATTAATACAAGTATTTAAACTTGGTACTTGGGGGCTAATGGTTATTTGATGATGTTTCTGGTTAACGGCCTATGTTGAAGCCCTGGGTTTTTAAACCGGGCCTTAGTTGTCAAGGCAGCATGATTCGGATTACCATCTCGGATTGGAAAAAATTGAGAATCTAGGTTGCAACAGAATGAAGCACAAGAGAGTTACCTCAAGTTTTTCTTTCATCATCCTGATCATACCAGCTTCATAATCGCGACTGGTGTACAGTCGGTTCAGATACCCAGAATAAAGATCTTGGGCGCTTAAAGCGGCGTACGTTGAGGAATCAACGTCCCATTTGCCCTTTATGGCCGAGATTTCTTCCTTGGCAGTATGCTTGGCTAAAGTAGCAGAGTTCCCCGGTTCAGAGCGACCAATGCCGGTAATCACAACATCATCATCTTTGGAGTCGCTGCTCTGCATTGGCACTGTCGGTTTATCAACAGTTCCAGAAGGGGGGATGGATTCCTCAACCTGAACAGGACTGGCAGGCTGATCAGTACGGCTGGCAGGATTGGTAGGCCTTTCTTCAGCATAGGCGTCATCTTGTGGAGGTAGATAATTCTGAATGTCTTCACGAACTAGAGCATCAGCACCAGGAGTTCTCTCCGGTTCAGGAGCGGCAGTTCCTTCGGCCGGATTATCCAAACGAGCCTTCTTGCTCGGTCTAGGTTTAGCCCTGGGAAAGACCCAAAGATTGAAAGAACGGTGTAAGATGGATTAAGAAACCCATATAGAAATATGTTGTGATCGGTCCAACTTACCCAATAACTGTCTTTAGCGGTGGCAGTTGAGTGGCTAAAGATTCACCAGAAGATGAATGGGAAGTGACCTGATAATCGGAGTCAGATGGATTAAGAGGCTGACGAGTTAAACCTGCTTTAGGAGGAAAGCTAGCGCGTAAATCGGAGACCTCTCAGCGGCGTTTCCGAACCGGGCTGTTCGGTAAACCGGCGGAGGTAACTACCTGGCCGCTATGCCGGGTGGTGCGTCGAGCTTCATGTTGCTGGGTCTTCACAAGAAATTTGGGATCCAAGTAAGCAAGAGGATGAGAAAATTTAATTTTCCGGTTTGCTTGGCGAGGTTTTTTCAAAGGCAAAGGAACTGCATCAGAAGAAAGAATAGTTACCTCTGGGCCTTCAGCATTACTCGCTTCAGCGTCGTCCTGACAAATATCATCATCAATAAGACGTATAAAAAGTAAGCCAACTGAATCGAGGTCTACCTCAAGGTCCGGATTACCCACATCATCCTCCTCTAAATCCGGGGTAGAGGAAGCGGTGTTCCTTTTCTTCTGAGCGGGCTTCTTCACCCTTGTTTTGGGTCGGGTTACCTTTTCGGTCGGCTCTTGAAACTTCTTGCTCCAAAACGGATCATCTCCCTGTCTCAGAAAGGACTGGAGTTAACAATATGTATATAAGGAGATCATAAATTCTATAACAAACAGAGGTGAGATGCTTACAGCAGGTGGTTTGTTTGTAGCACAAAAGGGAAGCAGGCCGGTTCGGGCGCAAACATATTCCGGTTCATTCAGCATCTTTTTCACAGCTTCAGTAACTTCGTCTTCCGTCAGCTGAATGTTGCAGTGCCTCAAAGGATCATCAACCCGGCCCGTGTATTGGCACATTAAACCGGAGCGGATGCTAAGGGGCAGGATGCTCCATGAAATCCAGCAACGGGCAAGATCTACCCCCGTTAAACCGTTAGCCATGAAGGCTCTGAGCTTGGACAGCTGAGGGGCATACTTACTCCTCTCTTTGGCGGTTAGCCTTGGGGGGAAGGGGTGTGTATTGCTAAGTCTCTCTGGACGGAAGCCAGGCAGAGGATTTTCTTCAGCAGGGGAAGTATCCTTGCAATAGAACCAAGTGTGATTCCATTCTTGCGGATGACTATGCAACTTGGCGTGAGGATAAGTCACTTCTTTCCTCTTTTGAATCGCCATACCACCCAGTTCCATATTAGGGCCGTCGGTGAATTCAGTACGTCGGTTCAAATGAAAACAGTCTCGGAACAGCTCTACAGTAGGTTCCTCCTGGAAGTACACCTCACAAAGCACTTGAAAATGGCAGATATTCGTGACTGAGTTTGGACCAACATCTTGTGGGCGCAACTTAAAATGAGCCAGGACGTCCCGATAAAATTTTGAACCGGGTGGATTAAAACCCCGGGCCAGGTGATCCGCAAACACCACCACTTCTCCTTCCTGTGGGGTAGGAGGACATTCATCCCCTGGAACCCTCCAATGGATGGCATTTTTGCTACTCAAAGCGCCAGTCAGAACTAAGTTGTTTAATTGGGTCTCGGTGATGCAAGAGGGAACCCAGTTGCATTCATACACCTGTTTTGCCATAAGGAAATCTACAAGGCAAAGGTATTCCGGTTTGAGAACAGGTGTGATTGTAAACCGAAGATGCTCTTATATAGAATGAAGTTATCTACAATGATATCATCTGGCGGTTCATTGAGGGGACTAATGGATATATGGTTTGGGTTGTTTGCTTTGCTAAAAGTTAAACCGACCAGATCTAACAGTTGTGAATATGAAAGCAGAAACAGATCCCGTACGGATTCTTTCAAAACAAATGGATCTACAGCTAGGGCAAAAAAGAAGTAAAAATACGAGGTTTGGCTCACAGCAGAACAGCATAAGTTCGACAAGCAGGGAAATGAGTGGGATCTAAGGAGATGAGTACAGATTTATGGCGAATACTGAGAGTGACTACAAATCACAATA
The DNA here is from genome assembly GCA_032464435.1 of Aegilops umbellulata. NCBI lineage: Eukaryota > Viridiplantae > Streptophyta > Magnoliopsida > Poales > Poaceae > Aegilops > Aegilops umbellulata. The sequence goes on from CP136056.1 coordinate 350,931,112, forward strand.
TAAGTATCATCATCTGTTCGCAAAAGCTGCTATGGAGATGAACAAGGAACAGTGGCAGGATGACGAACCCTAGAACAGATCTAAAGCAAGAAGAACAGGAGCCTTACCGGGATCCAAACGGATGTGGAAGGTCGCCGCGGTACTCTGGTCCGGTCAGGTTGATGCAGCGGCCGGAGTTGATGCAGTAGCTGACGGCGGCGGCGGAGCTCCGAGGTCTGGGTCGCGAGGAAGACGAAGAAGGGGACGAAAGGGAGGAAAGGAAGATGGCCTTCAAGTCCTATTTATAAGGCGCGGCGCGCGTGCCAGGCGCGCGAATCCAGGGGCCGGTGATTTCGGGAGCCCAGCCGTCGCCCTGATTATTGCGGAGTAGCAAAAGGAGACGGTAACTTTGCGCTGACGTCATATCGGTTTACCGCAGCAAGAGGAGACGAAGAAACGGCGGTTTAACAGTTACTGGAAGACATCTGAAGACAGAAATTCTTATTAAGGATTGACATGAACCTGTTCAAATCAATCTGGGGCCTAATGTTGGGGATGTTGCTATTTGGGGTAAACCGGCCTACAGGGCCCGAGTTAGCTCCGTCAATGGACCCGAGGTGTTAAAGCCCAAGGAGAAATAGAAGGGCCCAAGGCCTATAATCGGTTTAGAGGTTTACGGCCGTAAACCGGCCTGAGGTAAACTTGCATTGTAAGTTAGGAATAGAGAGACCGACCCGGGCACGTTTATGAACCGGAGGTTGGGACTTTGCAGACCGACGGGCGTCACCCGTGTATATAAGGGGACGACCCGACGGCGGTTTAAGGACAGAGAACGACAACTCGAGGTTTAGGCGAAGCTTATCGCTCCCTAGCCCTCGAAACACATCAATCCCATCACAACTAGACGTAGGCTTTTACCTTCATCGAAGGGGCCGAACTAGTATAAACACCGTGTCCTTGCGTCCGCGTTTAACCCCTTCAAGTTAACCCGTTGCGATGGCTCCACGACTAAGTCCTTTTGCTAGGACATCTGCCGTGACAAATCCACGACAGTAGATGATACTAGCCATACATTTCAAAGGCAATTTTAATGTATGCAAACTGAATAATTATAAGTAACAATATGATATCTAGTAAAACTAAAAACACATATGATTTATTGTGTTAGAGTGTAGTAGTAGTGCTGTATTGCATAGTTGTTAGATGTAACATGCGAGAACGTGTAGAGATGTAGTTTTGGAGGGCCTACAGAGAGAAAAGCGTAATACGGTCACCGAACTTCAGAATAAGCTGATTACAGTCAGTATATACGTTTTGCGGTGATTCGGTCACTTGCTCACATCTCAGCATCGGATTGCACTCTGTTGACCGGCCAAATAGTCCGCATGGCGCCATGTTGACTAGTTAAATTAACCATGTTCATTGTGGGTCCCACCTGTCAGTTCGCATAGGCAAAAGGTCAGATAAACACAAATTTACGCAGGCGCGACAAGGCTCCAACCCGTGCGCGGGAATCACCTGGTTGTGTATGTGTCTGTCAGGGCCTGATGTGTGCGCATGCACGTGTAGGTTGAGCACTTGAGCATGAGAGTATGTGTTGGTCGTGTGGTGTACTGGTGTGTGCATGCATGTGTGCATGCGTGCGTGTGAGTGTTGCGTGCATGCGTGGCTGCGTGTGTACGTGTGAGTGTTGCGTGCGTGCGTGGGTGCATGTGTTTGTGTGAGTGTTGCATGGATGCAGTTCGTGTGCATGCGTGCTTGTGTGTATAATCACCACACCAGCTCCTGTGTGTTAAAACAGACGGCTCAGCATATCAATACAAGGCCACCTTGTCCGCTGTGCCCGCGGTCATGACTTCGAACCACCGTCCAAATATTTTTTTGTCATTTGTTTTCATTCTTACTAGCAAGATGCCCATGCATTGCACGTAACATCAAGATGCATTTGTATGACTTGTTTATCTTGTGAGAGAAAAGGATGAACGAGGGAAGGCCTTATTTGCAAATGTGGAGAGGTGTGTGGGTACCTTTTTGCAAAATTGCCATAGTTTCTTTCCTATCCGTCAGATATAAATCGGACGGCCTATATTGCAGGATGGCAGGCACACCATCATCACCAACTCTATTTTTTATAAGAGTGTATTTTATGTATTTTATAAGAGTGTAGATGTAGTGTAGATACAAGTCGACAGGTGGGCACGATGGTAGTGAGATAATGTGATGCAACACTAGAGGTGCCACGTGGAGCGTTTAACCGGTCAACTAGTCATGTCATGACCAAATACAGAGTTGTACGGTGAGCCCGTGACTGCATAATAATCACTAAACGTAAATGGTGACCGTAATGAGTGGATTCTAAAGTCCAATGTATGTATCGTGCTTTCGCTTCAAATACAATGATCGTCATTGCATATATCGCGAGAGAAAGATGAAACATGCGTGAATTTTCTGGGGGCTTACTTTTAGAGGACCTGGAGATAGTTTTGTGTGAATACGTGAAAGGGGCGTACAGGGGGGTATGCGATGGAGAGATATGCTCTTCATTTCTCTTTATTATGACTAACTTTGTATATAGTATAAAAATATACAAATTCACAGTGCGGAATAAATATCATTGTGGGCACCATGCAATGCAAATTAGCGTTCGTACTCCTCCATATAACTTTGTAATGTTGTATATATGTAGAAACTCTAAAATAATTTTTTGGCCACACTTTATTCAAAAAGAATGTTGTATGCGAAATAAACGTGAAGAGAGGGCTTTTTAGATCAATGGGGTACGTGATGTAACATGTGTGAATGTGTAGTTGATGCATTTGGCGGGGCCTAGAGAGGTATGTGTGTGTATTACGTATTCGAGAGAGGCATGGATAGAGGGGCCGACGGGGGGAGGGGGGCGTGGGAGAGATAGAACGAGAAATCAGAGTGGTCTAGAGAGAGAGAGAGAGAGACGAATATGACGTCACGACAAGAGATTCCATTCCCTTGAGTGTGTATATGCAAGGGGGGAGGGAATAGAGGCACCAGGAGAAATTTTCTGTGTGTGTGGTGTTTGTGTTGGTATGTGTGGGTGTGAGAAGATAATGAGACGTGGGGGCAGAGGGTGTGTCTCCGCGTGAGGTCCTGTGGGTCGAGGTGAGGCCCTTCGTTCTGTTCCGTCCTGCGCCACATTGGTCGGCCCGTGACGCATTTAGGAAGACCCATGGATGACTAGTCGTACAAAACAAAGATAGCAGAATTGTGAAGGACTCTTTGTCCACTGACAAAGCCGGCTAGGATTTATAACCCTAGGTTCTCGGACTAAGGTAACCCCTTTATCTCTGATATTACTATTCATCCAACCTAACTTTAAGGGGCATCCTACAGAATGCTCTGCTAGAATCATACTCGTCGATTAGGAAGAGAGGTGTGAGACAATGCGTGAGAGACAAGCGTAAAGATAATGTGCGTACATGAGACACGTAGGCAGGTCCATGTATATAGAAAGGGTCGATGTGGATTGTGCGTGTGTATGTTTGCGAGAGGAAGAGTGCTTGTGATAAAGGTTAGTGAAAACAGTTGTAAATGGTTACGAGAGGGAGGGAGGGTTATATCTAGAGCATGTGTGCGAGAAAGACACCTCGGGAGAGAGTGTGTGAGCATGTGTGAGAGACCACCGATGGAGAGTGAAACTACACGTAAAAGACTGCTCTACACATTGATTAAAGATATAAATTGTATCCAAATATTAGGGTGGGATCATGATATTTGCAATTCACGTAAGGAGCGGTCATTGATCCATCAAACATCTAGATTCTATCGAATTTGAGCATGCTATGTTATTATTCGACACAATTGATCCACATAGTTAGTATTTTGAACTCCAGACAATGCATCGCTTTAGCAATCGAATATAAACGTGAGTATAGTTCATGTTGTATGTGTAAAGCACATTATACATACGAAAGTTACACAATGGACATTATAAATAGCTACTACCTATGAACTAGCATACATTTGAATTCAACTTAAGGTGGTTTAAAAAAATCGAATTCAACATGAAGTCCATTCAATTATTTGAATTTGATATCATGGCATTTGTAAACCATACCTAAATTATGGGGGCACCAATCTTTGCTCTGATTTTGTACATAATAGCGTATGTAGTCATGTACAAAATAGATTCAAATTTAGCTCCTCCATTCCAAAATAATCGTAGTTATAGGATTTTCAAGTGTCAAAATTTCAAAAAGAAGCAGATAATTTAATGAGGTTTTCAAACATACAAGGTCAAATATAACGTTCTATATTTAGGTCAATCCTCATAGTTCAAGAGTACTCTAAACGTGAATGCTTGTGTTTCAAAATTTCGAACGAAGCGCCAAAAGAGCCTCTACTGGCCCGAAACCGCGTGAGACCAATGTTTGGTAGTCCAAGGAAATTACTTTTCTAATAACTCCGACCCGTGAAACCTACCGGCCCGAAGTCCAAAGGTCTAAACCGGGGTAGGTTTGTAACTTCATCTAGACGCCACACAACCGCATCCGAAAAACATTCATACACAATGGCCACCTAAGCACACATGCGCGCGGCCGAAATCGCTCCCGCCCACTATTTGGGACACCTGGGATTACCATCCTACCCCCGACCCACAGTAGGTCCAAAATTTAAGAGGGGGGCAAAGTTTGTACTTTTCCCAAATTTCAAACAAGCGCGTCCCATCTTCTGTTCAAAAAAGCCAAAAACAAGCGCGTCCCAGACCAAAACATGGTTCCCCCCACCCGTCCGATTCCCCATTCGTACTCAATGGGCGCCAAAACTACCTCTCCACCAGCCGCGAAACCCCGGCGTCCTCCGTCCGCCACCCCATCCCACCCATCAACCGCCGCCCTCCTCCATCATGCCGGAGCCGATACCCCGACGTCGTCGTCCACCACAACCTCAACCACAACGCCCTCCATGGCTAGTAGTTGAAGCCGAGGCCGAGCCGTCCGTACCCGAGCCAGTTCAACCATGCCGTCCCGCACCTCACCGCTGCTGCTCCAACTTCGCCACCCTCCACCGCACCGGAGCTGTTCCTGCTACGCCGTCCTTCGCCGCCTCGGATCTGCTTCCCCTCCGCTATGGCCACCGCAACACAGTCAACAATTTGGCCATGGGTTCATCCAAGCATGCACCCTCCAGAACATCGGTTTCCCCGGTAAAAAGAAGAAAATTGACGCGACATGCGGAGGTGACCACACCGGCAACCAAAAAAGGTACTCCTCTTCCCTTATTCGTGCAATTCTTACGTCTCTTCTTGCATGGTATTCATCTCACAGAAGACACTAGTTGACCGCTTCTTCTTGATACTAGATGTTCCTAGTACTCGCGATGCACAAGGTTTCTCCTCATATACTATTTCACCTTAGCTAGAGGTCCGTCGCCCCCCTCAATTTCAATTTCTGGCCACTTGATTCCCAATTAACGGAAGCATTCCCCGGCGTAACAAGCGCTAGTACGCCTATTATGCCGGGGAAGCAGCACCTTGGTGTTTATCTCAGGGGCGTGTGCAGCCTAGAGCTACTGGCGCCCGATCTGGAGGTCGGCCGGGATTAAAGGGATGGCGTAGGGGCGCTGCCAAGCACGGCGGTGGTGTGAAGTCGATGGGAGGGCGGGGCGGCGAAGGCAAGGGTCTGGGCCGGTGGTCACTGGTGGTTCGAGAAAGATCGTCAACAGTGACTGGCGGGAGGTAGACGAAGGCCATCTGCCCATTCCTTATAGATCAGACGGTTCATTAAAAAAATCGACTGACCTATTTATTTTCAGTCGACTGTTGTCTTAGATATGACCACATGTGGTGGTGTGCTGGAGGAGTACCTGCATTTCCCGTGCTCATATATTACAAAATCATACAGAGTAGAATATAATTTTGTTTGCCATGCAATGTTGTAGAGCTATCATATGTCTCCTGTCATTTATTTTTCAGCCACCTGCTATCTACTACTTTTACAGTGCACTAGTTCTGCACACACTTCACCCTTACTCTCACTGTTGTGTTTTTATGCAAGGGTATTTCAGGCTCTGCTGCCATGAGAGAAGCCAAAAAGAAAAGAGAGAAGTCGCTCCAGTTTGGTGTGCGGCTAGGCAAGATACGTTTCAACGCTTTAAAGGATGTTGTGTCAGCAGATGGAGACGGGGAACGTAGCTCTGGAGTTGATGAACTCGCTCGCAATGAACCACCATCCCAGGTGCTTGCTTTAACTTCGCGGTGTCATATGTGGTTGCATGTTCCATATGGTGTCTAGCTTGTATTCAAAAGGCCGGAGTCGGTAAGATAAGGAAAGATATTTTTTACATGAACCACCATCCCGTGAGCACCAGAAGACAAATAGCTAGTCAGGGCACTGGCAGAGACAGTGACAAGCCCAGCAAAGATAGGCATCACCTGGAAGGCAACTAAAAAGGTGCGATGGTGGCGAAGCAGCCCGCCTCCCACCAGGCTCTCAGGTCCTAGATGATCATGCTCACCACTCCAGCCGGATGTCTAGCTTGTATTGATTCCAATTTGGTTAAATTGCATCTGCTTAGCTTACACATTATACCTTTGAATATGACATGCCTTTCTGTTTTTGGTACATACTAGTACATCTGTGTATTAACCATGTTCTTACATCAAACTAATGTTCTTGTGTATCCCTCATCCATCACTTATGACGAGGCAGGCAGGCAAGGGGACTACTCCTCATTTAAAGAATGCAGCGTCAGCCTCCCGACATGATTCTCAAGAAACAGAAATGCTAGAAAGATAGTGAACGTAGCTCTATAGTTGATTACAGCATTTCCCCTACACTAGCATCGCATGTGCTTGCTCTAACTTGGCAGCGTGATATGTGGTTGCATGTTGCATATGGTGTCTAGATTGTAATTCTTCCAATCTGGTTAAACTGCATGTGCTAGTCTGCTTAGCTTATACATTATACCTGTTAATGTGACATGCCTTCCTGTATTTAGTACATAGTACATCTGTCTATTAAGCATGTCCTTACATAAAACTATTGTTTTTTTGTATCTCGCACCAATCAACATGACGAGACACCTTTAGTATATGCAGTGCGATATTAGTTGCATCTTTCATATGATTTATAGCATGCGCTGCTTCTAATTTGTTGAAATTCCATTTATGATGGGACACTTTTAACTTGGCAGAGTCATATTGGTTGCATATTTCATGTGGTGTCTAGCTTGCATTGCTTCTTATTTGCTGGAATGGTTTCTGCTTAGTGTACACAAACAGTTGTGAACATGCCATGCCGTCCTGTAATTCGTACGTATTCCATCCTGGTATCATGTGTTTGCCTTACATCAAAGTAGTGATTGTCAGTATCATGCATGAATGAGTTCTGAAGAGAGAATTTTATTGCTTTTTCTTGTCGGTTTTACTTGACAATTCAAAATCAATAAAGCGGAGGGAAGTTAGCAAGGCAGCGGATAAAGGTGCTCCTTCCGAACGGAGGGCCTCTACAGTTTCTACTCCTCCACACCCCAAGATGATTTCCAAGACAACGCATGCATAGACACTCAACAAAGTTGTGTTTATGATGAGCACATCTCCTCTAGTGCAGCATCACCGGTGCTCCCTCTAACTTGGCACTGTTATATGTGGTTGCATGTTATGTGTTATGTCTAGCTTGTATTGCTTCTAATTTTGTTGAATTCCATCTGCTTATTTTACACATTATACTTGAATAAGAAATGTGTTCCTGTTTCTAGAACATACAATATCTGTCTATCACACCATGTTCTTACATCAAATTACTATTGTTGTGTAACCTGCAACAATCACTTATCATAAGACACGTTTGACTTTGGAGTGTGATATAGGTTACATCTCAGATTCTTTTCTAGCTTGTACTACTAATTTGTTGAAATGGCACTTATGATGAGACAGTTTTAACTTGGTAGAGTGATATTCGCTGCATCTTTCATATGGTTTCTAGCTTTCATTGCTTCTAATTTGTTGAAATGCCTTCTCCTTAGTTTACACATCATAAGCTGTGAATATGCAATGGCACTAATGATGAGAGACCTCTAACATGGTAGTGTGATGTTGTTTGCATCTTGCTATGATTTATTTCTTGTACTGCTTCACATTTGTTTAAATGCCATTTATGATGAGACACTGTTAACTTGGTAGAGCAATATTTGTAGCATCTTTCATATGGTGTCTACCTTCCATTGCATTGCTTCTAATTTGGTGAAATGTCTTCTTCTTAGTTTACACATCATAGTTCTGGTTATCTCTTCCGTCCTGTTTTTCATACATATTACATCCTCCTACCATGTGGTTGTCTAACATCAAAGTTCAGTTCGTCTGCATCACGCATCAATTTGTTCTGAAGAACTAAATTGTTATTCGTTTTTCTTGTCGGCTTGACTTAACATGGCACAGAGAAAGAGGAATAAACATAGAATGTCTGGGAATGAGAAGCGGATGAATCCTGCAGATTCTGCTAGTACTGATGGTGCAATAGAAGGTCAAAGTCCAGCAGAAAATTCTACAAACACGGCATCCCATGCTACACGAGTTGCAAAAAAGACAAACAGAAACAAATAGCTGCCACCAAACAAGCAGAGACAGCCCTAGTTCTTGCAACACCTACCACAATACTACCAGCTGCACGACGTACTCGTGCGTCAACTGAGCTAGCATCACGTTCCCAAGCTCCCTTGCCACCTGACACTACTTCCCAAGCACTCTTGACACAAGACGAGTTGACAATATCAGATGAACCTTGTGAGCTTCAACAGCAAGAAGGTAGTTGCTGGAGTCAAGTTACAGTTGCATGCTTCTTTATATGTAGTCTCATAGTTTGATGTACACTAACACTTCCTATGTTTGTTGTTGGACTAGCACCTAGGCGCAAGAGGAAACAAACATCAGGGATAATGCTCGATAGGTTAACTAAATCTAGAGGAGGAAGAATGGAGATCCGTTTTGAGGCAGGTTTAAAAAGGCCACGTGATGCTACAGAGTCAGCCAAGTTAGTATTAGAGGCAGCGGTTGCTGTTAGGTGTCATGTACGTATCCTCCCAACATGGATTCAGTACAGGAATGACAAAGACGAAAACCAGTTCAACATCTTCCTCGACCATTTATCTGTAAGTATGGTTATGTATGGAAACTAGTAATATCGTCTTGCTCTGTCCAATACTTTCTAGGTTGCTGATAATGAGACTCCCATAATTTTCAACAGATGAGGTTCAAGTTGGATAGCCAAGATGATGCAATCAGACAAGCTTGCACCCATGTTTTCAAGTCTGCTCTGTGACAGTATCGGTATAACTTGAGGAAAACTCACTTTGAAGGCAAGGCTAACAGTGAACTTGCCCAAACATCTCCAGTGGAAAATATATCCGATGAAGACTGGAGAGGCCTCGTTAAACACTGGTCCGATCTGAAGTATCAGGTACATTATATATATGTCATCAGATCACATGTTGAAGTCCTATTTACGCATGTCCCACACAAATCTATCTTCTTGTAGGTGAACTGTTCAAAGAACAAGGCCAACCGTACGAAAGTGAAATTCCAACAGACGACAGGATCTCGTAGCTATATTGCACACTGTGAGGCTCTTGTAATTAGCTGCTGTTTCACTCTTTTTGCTGTACCATATTATCCGATCTATATTGACTTGTTCCAAATGCAGAGGAAAGCCCGCAAGGACCAAAAAGTACCTGAACCAAATGCTGTGGAAATCTTCAAGGACTGTCACACCAGCAAGAAGAAGGGCATGACTACACCAGTCAAAGCCGCTGTTGTAAGTACTTAATCCTCATGCCTTTTAACTACTACTTACTCTGACTTGTGCCTTGAACTGCATGGTTTGCAGCCAATGTCTATTACTCTTTTCAATTTTATACACAATTGTCTTAGCGTATAATTGCACCTTACAAGGTTTAAAAGAGAGGAGTGATGTTCCTTTGATCTTGACCCGTAATCTAGTTCCGTGCTGGACTTGCCCACACAACGTTACAATTGCCTGTTTGTCTGTTCTTAGTTGTTTTGTGATATGAATGACGTCATACTATGTTTACCGTATTATAAACTTCGTCTCTTTATCCTTATCCCTCAATACAATGTGAAGAAATAGACAATACATTAGCAATGGTACATGGTCATATGTTTGGAACCTGGTTTTATTATGTACTTTGCAATAAAATACAACTAATATTTTACATGGGTTCACCAGAATAAGTTCTGTATATAGACCAAAGCTATTTTGTTTGGTTTTGCTTCCTCCTTAATATCTTCTGTTCTGGTACTACTAATGTAAAACCTCAACTTTTCAGTGAGCTATGGAAAAAAATGGTGGAACCGCCACCTTCTGAAGGTGGCGAGGCAACTATAACCGCAATGTCAGCTCTTGATGCAGTGGGTCAGTACCTATCCACTAATAGTGCCAAAAGCACGTTCCTGCGTAATACTGGGTTGGTTGTTAAGGCAATATCGTCCAAACTGCCTCATGATCAAGATATGCAAGCTCAAAGCAATGTTGTATCTGCACTCCAGACACAAGTCCATTCCCTAACAGAGACCCTTTGTGAAACAAGGAGAAACATTGCTCAATGTCGTCAAGATATGCATGGTTTTGAAACCAGACTATCAGACATTTGCTATGTTGTTCAGGAGCCTAGGAGAAATGAAGGCGAGGGTTATGGTGCTCCATCGGACAATACAGCATGAAAATGTAATAGTCAGGTCAAATGAACTGAGCTTCTGAACTTCTGGTGGTGCATTTATCTGCTAGACTGTTAAGTTTTATGCCAACCTTCCTTTTGTTATATAGTTGTAATTTGTTTTGGTGCGATAAAAAATTTATTCTTAACGTGCAGCCACCGCCTGAAGAAAAAAGCAAGCCATTTTTGTATAGTGTAGGGTGTTCCCTATATTTGCACTGGTGGCGATCTTTGATGCCGAGTGGATGTAATCTGTGCAATCGCCTTAATAGCCTAGCGTTAGTTCCGGCCTTATTTATTTCCTAGTCTTCTTTTTCCCTGGTTTGCTAGTGGCCGCAACTACCATGGGCCATATACGGGCCGTAGGATCCATGGGTCTCCTACGGGCCGTCGATAAATGGGCCTGTAATCGGTGGGCCTCGGGCCGTCGGATAAATGGGTCTACATGGGCCATAATCGGGCGTAATTGGTATCGGCCCAGCACGGTAACAGGCCGTTAATAGGCCATAGGACAACAAAGGCTTAATTCTGTCACAGGCATAACGGGTAGTTAATGGGCCAGAATATAGGACGGGCTGGAAACGGCGCAACAGGTTAACAGGCCAAAAACGGGCCGACTCTTGCCATGGGCCGAATTTGGCCCATTAGGGTAACAGGCCAGTAACGGGCCGACTCTTGCCATGGGCTGAATTTGGCCCATTAGTGGAACATGCCAGTAACGGGTCGACTCTTGCCATGGGCCGAATTTGGCCCATTAGGGGAACATGCCAGTAACGGGCCGAAAGTAATCGAGGGCCGAAAAGGAGCCCAAGAACATATGGGCCGTCAATAGGCCGAAAGCTAACACGGGCTGGAAACGGCCCATGTAAATCACGGGCCGTTAACGGGTATAAAGAAAATTACTGTTCATTATGGGCTAGAGTCACCGTGGGCCTGTAATGGGCCGAAAGATACGAAGGCCTCATATGGGCCGAAAGACGTCGTCGGCCATACATGGGCCGAAAGTGAAATGGGTTGGTATTATATTCGACGGCCCACATGACGTTGTTGTGCCGATTTCCTTTAGGGCCTAACGGGCCGTGAGTTAACGGGCTGTGAGTTAACGAGCCGTAAGATGGGCTATTTGCGAATAGACCGTTAACAGGCTTTTCATGGGCCAACCCGTTAACTTTTGACCAAGTCAAACGGGCCGGCTTTGTAAGCTAAATGGGCCACTGTTGGGCCGTGCCACGTGTCGACATATCATAGGCGCCTATCTGACCCACTGACGAGCTGACACGTGTTTCGTCCAGCCAATAAGAATTTTACACGTGGAAATTTCCCATTGGTCGGGGCTGTTAACGGGTTATCGGATCCAAAACCCGACCTGATAGCTTAACGGTGTTCCGTTACAGTTGATGCCACGTGTCGGTCACCCTTGACGAAAGCACTTCTGTGATGTGCGATTTATCGTCATGGAAGTGGACACTTTCGTGATGATAATTTTGGTAATGTCATGGAACACTTCTACGACAACACAGGTATGACTATCTTGATTCTGTCATAAATTTGTCATGGATGTACATGCATGACAAAAAACGCGACCTACTATGACAAACACGTATCATCATGGAAGTGTATTTTTTTTGTAGTGAGCACTACGACCGTTGGATGGACATCATACGGTTAGTCGAGCTAGAATCATGCATATTGACTAAATTGACAAAGCCCTTTGTCCCCGTCAACTTAGTAGGCCCACTATACTGGGTCCCAGCTAGCAGGGGGAGTATTTATTTTTTTGTGCGTAATAAGGAGGCACTTCCTTGCGTGCGAAGATATAGTTGGTGGGTCCGAGCTATCATCGGTGGTAACATTTTTTTCGCGAAATACAGAGGCCCTTTCGGTGGGTCCCAGATGTCAGGTGGAGGAATCATTATTTTGCGCGTAATAAGGAGGCATTTCCTTGCGTGCGGCTGTGGACCCAGCTGTCAGCCTCTCCACGTACAGTCCACTTCAGATGCATGTCGGTCGTTGACCATGTTGACCACGCCATGCCGAGAGCACCAGGGCGGTGGACGACGGTGAGGCCTAGGAAGGGAACGACACAGAGGCAGGGAAGACTCGGTAGTTGTTTTTGTTTCCAACGCGGAGGGGAGTACGACTGTACGAGGGTTTACTGGTTCGTCTACCGTCGCCGGAGAATAACATCAGGTGTGGGTGAGTAGAGGGATGGCTAGGCCAACGATGGGAGTACGGTGGGGCGGTGAGGCCTGCGCGGCAGCACAGCCGGCCGCGGGGAGGAGGGAGCAGGCAGTCCCGCCAGCGCTTGTTTGAGCGGCTCGAGCATGAAGAGTAGAGATTGAAGAAGCACGACGGTCGTTGGATGGACATCCAACAGTATACAGGACATCTGTGAAAAGCCTCAAATCTGTGGAAAACAACATACAACCCATCTGCCATTATTTCAAATAATTTACAGCACATTTGCTAATTCTTATGGGGTTTTTTGGAGCCCATATTCTTTTTGTTAGCATTACAACCCATATTTTTGCCACGGTTAAAAAATTATATGAAATTTTGCATATGTCGGTGCGGTCTAAACTGTTTTTAATCCCGAAATTTCGAGTCACATTCAGACTGATTTTAAAAATAAATGTATATCAATATAAAATCCAATAAATTGTCCACGCATAAAAATCAATGCAATTTAAAATCTCGAAATGAAAAAAGGTATTTGAAACTAATTGCCGGTTTGATGTGTTTTAAAAATGTACAACCCATTTCTCATTACTGATAGGCCATTTTCTCGGCCAGCCGAATGAAGCTCTCCTCGTCTTGAAAGATTTGCAGCCCAACAGGCCTGATAAAGCGACTTACTTGACAAATCACAAAAAAACTGGGCTAGCCATTTTCAGAAAGAAAAAAACTACTGGGCTGGTCTATGGTAAACATAAAAGAAAAGGCTGTCTAGACAGGCCAGAGTGTCCCGCACAGCCCAGTTGACACCCTGCTTTCGTCTCAAAAACAAATTAGATAAATGCCACTCCAATTATGGCGATTCATAAAAATGCCACTGTAATTTCCAAACTTTGAAAAATGCCACTGCAATTTTTGCAAACTTTGAAAAATGCCACAGCCGTTTGCAAACTTTGAAAAACGCCACTCTAGACTTCGAAAAATGCCACTAGAAATGGCATGAAATGGCATTTTTCAAAGTTTGGAAATTGCAGTGGCATTTCTCGGATACACCAGATTTGGAGTGGCATTTATCAAATTAACCAAAAACAAAAATAACCGGGCGAGCTGCTGGGTCCCTGGTGTCAGCCGCTCATTGTGCAATTCTCTCGTTTATTGACTACGTTGACAATGGCATGGGACCCAGATGTCAGAAATCCACTAGGAGGAGCCATTTTTTTATTGGCTTGAAATAAGGAGGCACTTGCTTGCGTACTTCCATGACCTTGGCGGGTCCCTGCTATCATCCTCTCCACGTACAATCATCTCCTGATTGTGTACGCATCAACTTGCTAGGACCACAAGTCAGCCTCTAAACCCGTGGAGGACAAATACAACCCATTTAAAAAAATAACAACCCATTCCATACGTTCAAACGGAAAGTTCAGCATTCAGAGCAAAGTAACAGGTCTGATCCACATATAGAGTACTGAACTTCCACGTTGACAACCATCATAGCCAAGTTAACTATCTACTCTCACAAATACTCTAGTAGCGTACAAGTACTAACTTACTCTTAGCTAACTAGACGATGCCGGCCGCCATCTGTGGTACACGCTAAACACCGGCACCGGGGTCATGTGCCTCGCCTCGGACTTGCAAGAGGTGCGATAGGGCACGTTGCTCGTGCGCGTTGGCCCTTTCCATGCCGGCGTGGTCCACCGAAGCTTCGGCTTCCAAGCAGGAAACCCACTTGACGAGCTGGTAGTAAAAATCGGCCTCGCGAACGCGTGCGTGCCCGACAGCCTCCAGGGCTATTTGCCGGGCGCCGGCCTCCACGTAGTCGGCCCAGTTGTGGGCACTCTGCTCGCGACTCAAAGCGTCGGTGCGCTGCTGCTCCATGTCCCGCTGGCGGCGCAAATTGGCGATACGCTGCTCCTCCGCCAGGCGGTCGCGCTCCAACAACTCCTGCTCCCCCGCCATGCAGTCGCGCTCCAATAACTCCTACTCCTCCGCCATGCGGTTGCGCTCCAACAACTCCTCGATCTCCACATTGCCATCTAAAGACAGATAGAATGCATCCTCCCTCCGTATGCCTTCTGGTGAAAACCCGAACACTAGTTCCGGCGGTGACCGCCTCCGGTGTTGCCTACCACGGACGGGCGGGGGCATGGCGGACGTGGCGAGCGACGTCGGGCCGGTGGGGGCTTATGAGGATATGGAGAGTTGGGTCACGGTGGCACCGGAGAAGGCCGGGAAACAGTACTTATAGGCGGAAGGTAGCGCGACGGTCATCGGAATTCAATGCATAATGGCTTAGCGCGCCAGCTTGCCATGGAAAACTAGAGAAACTGAAATTATGACTGTGCTGTCCCGTCCCATCTGGGTCGCACGCCAGCATGGCGGTCAAACGAGTGCACTCGAATCATCTCCCTCCTTGTCAATAATGATTCCACGGATTTAAAAAGCCCGCAATAGTTAAAGCGTATCTTTTTCGCATCAGTTAGCTGCCTTAATTACGGCCAGCTGCATGCAGGCACTCAGAATCGCTCGCAGGCAGTACGCGAAGCAGCATGCAACAAGTCGCAGTTGAGGGCACGCATGCAGCCACTTAAATCGCTGGAATTAATTAGGCTTAAACTTCTGCATGCCGTTAATTATTGCCATGCCTTGGTCTTGCTGCTTTGCTCACGGGACTAATAAACCCGGACGGAGGGAGTACCTTGGTTGGTGAGAGGTTTGAATTAAGCCCTGCAAACCGGAAAGGAGGTACTAGTACGTGCGCGATCCGCTATTTATTCATGTAGGATTGAGTAGGCTTGAATTGAGCCCTGCAAACCGGAAAGGAGGTAGTACGTGCGTGATCCGCTATTTATCTGTGTAGGATCGATAGTGTAGCTTGTCAGTTTCTTCAGAGGTAGGCATTTTTATCCGTGTAGGATTGATAGTGTAGCTTGTCAGTTTCTTCAGAGGTAGACATTTTTATTCAAAAAACTGCCACTTCGCATCTTGCGTCGCAAATAAAACTGCCAGGAGCGCATTTGTAGGCTAGCTAGTGATCGATCAGTAACTTGTAAACACTGAGCGAACAGAAATAAGTAACTGTTAATGCATCTCAATGATTCATAGATCATATACAAATATGTAGCTCGAAAAGCAAAGATCAGCCACTTCGGATCTTGCGTCGCAACTAAAACTAACTAGTACGATTCCCATACATAAGATCAACATGTTAATGCATCTCAATGATTCACAGATCATATACAAATATGTAGCTCCAAAGGCAAAGATCTAGAAAAAACATCTGTTCTTCCTACTAACATGGATGCTTCTCTTGTCCAACATTCAGTACAGACTGAAAGGCAAATTTGTTTGTGAAGTCTACAATTCCTCTTGCAAACGTAAGTGGTTTAACCAACAACTGGAACCATGAGAATGAACCACACATGATGGAGGAACATCCACTGCAATATGATTTGGTCTTCTCTCGATCACACCGCGAGACTATTTTCGGAATACAAACTTTAACTTAGGCAAAATGATGCCCATTGTATAATCAGACCAAAGCAATGAAGCACCTAGTGTTGGCCAATAAATAGTACATTACTACTTTTCTGCAGTCCATGAAGTGACTATCCAATCTTTTGTTGGGGAACGTTGCAGAAAATTAAAATTTTTCCTACGGTTTCACCAAGATCCATCTATGAGTTCATCTAGCAACGAGTATTCAGATTACATAGCATCTACATACCACTTTGTAGATCGCAACGGAAGCGTTCGAGTGAACGTGGATGAGGTAGTCGTACTTGCCGTGATCCAGTTCACCGATGATCTAGTGCCGAACGGACGGCACCTCCGCGTTCAACACACGTACGGAAAGCGTGACGTCTCCTCCTTCTTGATCCAGCAAGGCAAAGGAGAGGTTGGGGAAGAAGGCTCCAGCAGCAGCACGACGGCGTGGTGATGGTGGAACTGCAGTACTCCGGCAGGGCTTCGCCGTGCTCAATGGAGGAGGAGGAGGTGTTGGAGAGGGAGAGGGAGGCGCCAGAGCAATGGGGTGATCAGCCCCCTCTCCCCTTCCCCCTTTATATAACC
Source organism: Aegilops umbellulata (assembly GCA_032464435.1). NCBI lineage: Eukaryota > Viridiplantae > Streptophyta > Magnoliopsida > Poales > Poaceae > Aegilops > Aegilops umbellulata. The sequence goes on from CP136056.1 coordinate 350,948,041, forward strand.
CCCTGGGGGGGGCGCTGGCCCTAGGAGATGAGATCTCCTAGGGGGGGGCGGCGGCCAGGGAAGGGGGGCTTGCCCCCCAAGCAAGGGGGGCGCCCCCTTTAGGGTTTTCCCTCCCCCCCAAACCCTAGGCGCATGGGCCCATGGGGGGGAGGCGCACCAGCCCACTATGGGCTGGTTCCCTCCCTCATACAGCCCACGGGGCCCTCCGGGATAGGTGGCCCCACCCGGTGGACCCCCCGGGACCCTCCGGTGGTCCCGGTACAATACCGATAACCCCGAAACTTGTCCCGATGTCCGTATGATGACTTTCCATATATAAATCTTTACCTACGGACCATTCCGAAACTCCTCATGATGTCCGGGATCTCATCCCGGACTCCGAACAACATTCGGGTTACAGCACATACATATCCCTACAACCCTAGCGTCACCGAACCTTAAGTGTGTAGACCCTACGGGTTCGGGAGACATGCAGACATGACCGAGACGGCTCTCGGGCAATAACCAACAGCGGGATCTGGATACCCATGTTGGCTCCCACATGCTCCACCATGATCTCATCGGATGAACCATGATGTCGAGGATTCAATTAATCCCGTATACGATTCCCTTTGTCAATCGGTATTTTACTTGCCCGAGATTTGATCGTCGGTATCCCAGTACCTCGTTCAATCTCGTTACCGGCAAGTCACTTTTCTCGTACCATAATGCATGATCCCGTGATCAAACACTTTGATCACCTTGAGCTCATTATGATGATGCATTACCGAGAGGGCCCGGTGATACCTCTCTGTCAAGCGGAGTGACAAATCCCAGTCTCGATCCATGTCAACCCAACAGACACTTTCAGAGATACCCGTAGTATACCTTTATAGTCACCCAGTTACGTTGTGACGTTTGGCACACCCAAAGCACTCCTACGGTATCCGGGAGTTACATGATCTCATGGTCTAAGGAAAGGATACTTGACATTGGAAAACTCTAGCAAACGAATTAAGCGATCTTATGCTATGTTTAGGATTGGGTCTTGTCCATCACATCATTCTCCTAATGATGTGATCCCGTTATCGATGACATCCAATGTCCATAGTCAGGAAACCATGACTATCTGTCGATCAACGAGCTAGTCAACTAGAGGCTCACTAGGGACATGTTTGTTGTCTGTTATTCAGACATGTATTACGATTTCCGGATAACACAATTATAGCACGAATAAAGACAATTATCATGAATAAGGAAATATAATAATAATGCTTTTATTATTGCCTCTAGGGCATATTTCCAAGAGTCTCCCACTTGCACTAGAGTCAATAATCTAGTTACATTGTGATGAATCGAACACCCATAGAGTTCTGGTGCTGATCATGTTTTGCCTTAGGGAGAGGTTTAGTCAACGGATCTGTGACATTCAGATCCGTGTGCACTTTACAAATTTCTATGTCTCCATCTTGAACATTTTCACGAATGGAGTTGAAGTGACGCTTGATGTGCCTAGTCTTCTTGTGAAACCTGGGCTCCTTTGCAAGTGCAATAGCTCCAGTGTTGTCATAGAAGAGTTTGATTGGCCCCGACGCATTGGGTATGACTCCGAGGTCGGTGATGAACTCCTTCACCCAAATTGCTTCATGTGCCGCCTCCGAGGCTGCCATGTACTCCGCTTCACATGTAGATCCCGCCACGACGCTTTGCTTGCAAGTGCACCAGCTTACTGCCCCACCATTCAAAATATACACGTATCCGGTTTGTGACTTAGAGTCATCCAGATCTGTGTCGAAGCTAGCGTCGACGTAACCTTTTACGACGAGCTCTTCGTCACCTCCATAAACGAGAAACATTTCCTTAGTCCTTTTCAGGTACTTCAGGATATTCTTGACCGTTGTCCAGTGTTCCTTGCCGGGATTACTTTGGTACCTACCTACCAAACTTACGGCAAGGTTTACATCAGGTCTGGTACACAGCATGGCATACATAATAGAACCTATGGCTGAGGCATAGGGGATGACGCTCATCTCTTCTATATCTTCTGCCGTGGTCGGACATTGAGCTGAGCTCAATTTCACACCTTGTAACACAGGTAAGAACCCTTTCTTAGATTGATCCATATTGAACTTCTTCAATATTTTATCAAGGTATGTGCTTTGTGAAAGACCTATGAGGCGTCTCGATCTATCTCTATAGATCTTGATGCCTAATATATAAGCAGCTTCTCCAAGGTCCTTCATTGAAAAACTTTTATTCAAGTAGGCCTTAATGCTGTCCAAGAGTTCTATATCATTTCCCATCAAAAGTAGGTCGTCCACATATAATATGAGAAATGCTACAGAGCTCCCACTCACTTTCTTGTAAACACAGGCTTCTCCATAAGTCTGTGTAAACCCAAACGCTTTGATCATCTCATCAAAGCGAATGTTCCAACTCCGGGATGCTTGCACCAGCCCACAAATCGAGCGTTGGAGCTTGCACACCTTGTCAGCATTCTTAGGATCGACAAAACCTTCCGGCTGCATCATATACAATTCTTCCTTAAGGAAACCATTAAGGAATGCCGTTTTGACGTCCATTTGCCATATCTCATAATCATAGTATGCGGCAATTGCTAACATGATTCAGACGGACTTCAGCTTCGCTACTGGTGAGAAAGTCTCATCATAGTCAACCCCTTGAACTTGTCGATAACCCTTAGCGACAAGCCGAGCTTTATAGATGGTCACATTACCATCCGCGTTTGTCTTCTTCTTAAAGATCCATTTATTTTCAATGGCTCGCCGCTCAACGGGCAAGTCAGTCAAAGTCCATACTTCGTTTTCATACATGGATCCTATCTCGGATTTCATGGCTTCCAGCCATTTGTCGGAATCCGGGCCCGCCATTGCTTCCTCATAGTTCGAAGGTTCACCGTTGTCTAACAACATGATTTCCAGGACAGGTTTGCCGTACCACTCTGGTGCGGAACGCGTCCTTGTGGACCTACGAAGTTCAGTGGGAGCTTGGTCCGAAGTATCTTGATCATCATCATTAACCTCCTTTCTAATTTGAGCAGGCACCACACGAACATTTTCCTGCGCTGCGCTTTTCTCTGTTTCAAGAGGCAGTACTTCATCAAGCTCCACTTTCCTCCCACTTACTTCTTTCGAGAGAAACTCTTTCTCTAGAAAGGATCCATTCTTGGCAACAAAGATCTTGCCTTCGGATCTGAGGTAGAAGGTATACCCAATAGTTTCTTTAGGGTATCCTATGAAGACGCATTTTTCCGACTTGGGTTCGAGCTTTTTAGGTTGAAGTTTCTTGACATAAGCATCGCATCCCCAAACTTTTAGAAATGACAGCTTAGGTTTCTTCCCAAACCATAATTCATACGGTGTCGTCTCAACGGATTTCGACGGAGCCCTATTTAAAGTGAATGCGGCAGTCTCTAAAGCATAGCCCCAAAAAGATAGCGGTAAGTCGGTAAGAGACATCATAGATCGCACCATATCTAATAGAGTGCGATTACGACGTTCGGACACACCATTACGCTGAGGTGTTCCAGGCGGCGTGAGTTGTGAAACTATTCCACATTTTCTTAAGTGTGTGCCAAATTCGTGACTCAAGTATTCTCCTCCACGATCTGATCGTAGAAACTTGATCTTTTTCTCATGTTGATTTTCAACCTCACTCTGAAATTCCTTGAATTTTTCAAAGGTCTCAGACTTGTGTTTCATTAAGTAGACATACCCATATCTACTCAAGTCATCAGTGAGGGTGAGAACATAACGATAGCCACCGCGAGCCTCAACACTCATTGGACCGCACACATCGGTATGTATGATTTCCAATAAGTTGGTTGCTCGCTCCATTGTTCCTGAGAACGGAGTCTTGGTCATTTTACCCATGAGGCATGGTTCGCACGTGTCAAATGATTCATAATCAAGAGACTCTAAAAGTCCATCTGCATGGAGCTTCTTCATGCGTTTGACACCTATGTGACCAAGGCGGCAGTGCCACAAATATGTGGGACTATTGTTATCAACTTTAACTCTTTTGGTATTCACACTATGAATATGTGTATCATCACGTACGATATTCATCAAGAATAAACCATTAACCATCGGAGCATGACCATAAAACATATCTTTCATATAAATAGAACAACCATTATTCTCGGATTTAAATGAGTAGCCATCTCGAATTAAGTGAGATCCAGATACAATGTTCATGCTCAAACTTGGCACTAAATAACAATTATTGAGGTTTAAAACTAATCCCGTAGGTAAATGTAGAGGCAGCGTGCCGACGGCGATCACATCGACCTTGGAACCATTCCCGACGCGCATCGTCACCTCGTCCTTCGCCAGTCTCCGTTTATTCCGCAGCTCCTGCTTTGAGTTACAAATGTGAGCAACTGCACCGGTATCAAATACCCAAGAGCTACTACGAGTACTGGTAAGGTACACATCAATTACATGTATATCACATATACCTTTGGTTTTGCCGGCCTTCTTGTCCGCTAAGTATTTGGGGCAGTTCCGCTTCCAGTGACCACTTCCCTTGCAATAAAAGCACTCAGTCTCGGGCTTGGGTCCATTCTTTGGCTTCTTCCCGGCAACTTGCTTATCGGGCGCAGCAACTTCCTTGCCGTCCTTCTTGAAGTTCTTTTTACCCTTGCTCTTCTTGAACTTAGTGGTTTTATTCACCATCAACACTTGATGCTCCTTCTTGATTTCTACCTCTGCTGATTTCAGCATAGCATATACCTCAAGAATGGTCTTTACCATCCCCTGCATATTGTAGTTCATCACAAAGCTCTTGTAGCTAGGTGGAAGCGACTGGAGGATTCTGTCAATGACCACTTCTTCCGGGAGATTAACTTCCAGTTGAGTCAAGCGGTTGTGCAACCCAGACATTCTGAGTATGTGCTCACTGACAGAACTATTTTCCTCCATCTTACAGCTAAAGAATTTATTGGAGATCTCATATCTCTCGACCCGGGCATGAGCTTGGAAAACCATTTTCAGCTCTTCGAACATCTCATATGCTCCATGTCTCTCAAAACGCTTTTGGAGCCCCGGCTCTAAGCTGTAAAGCATGCCGCACTGAACGAGGGAGTAATCATCGCATCGCGACTGCCAAGCGTTCATAACGTCTTGTTGTGCAGGGAGAATAGGTGCGTCACCCAGCGGTGCTCGTAGGACATAATCTTTCTTGGCAGCTATGAGGATGATCCTCGGGTTCCGGACCCAGTCCGTATAGTTGCTACCATCGTCTTTCAGCTTGGTTTTCTCTAGGAACGCGTTGAAGTTGAGGACTACGTTGGCCATTTGATCTACAAGACATATTGTAAAGATTTAGACTAAGTTCATGATAATAAAGTTCATTTAATCAAATTATTTAATGAACTCCCACTTAGATAGACATCCCTCTTCCAGTCATCTAAGTATTACATGATCTGAGTCAACTAGGCCGTGTCCGATCATCACGTGAGACGTACTAGTCAAAATCGGTGAACATCTTCATGTTGATCGTATCTTCTATACGACTCATGCTCGACCTTTCGGTCTTCTGTGTTCCGAGGCCATGTCTGTACATGCTAGGCTCGTCAAGTCAACCTAAGTGTTTTGCGTGTGTAAATCTGTCTTACACCCGTTGTATGTGAACGTTAGAATCTATCACACCCGATCATCACGTGGTGCTTCGAAACAACGAACTGTCGCAACGGTGCACAGTTAGGGTGAACACTTTCTTGAAATTATTACGAGGGATCATCTTATTTACTACCATCGTTCTAAGTAAACAAGATGCATAAACATAATAAACATCACATGCAATTATATAGTAGTGACATGATATGGCCAACATCATATAGCTCCTTTGATCTCCATCTTGAGGGCTCCATGATCATCTTGTCACCGGCACGACACCATGATCTCCATCATCATGATCTCCATCATCGTGTCTCCGTGGAGTTGCTCGCCAACTATTACTACTACTACTACTATGGCTAACACGTTTAGCAATAAAGTAAAGTAATTTACATGGCGACACGCAGGTCATAAAAGAATAATGACAACTCGTATGGCTCCTGCCGGTTGTCATACTCATCGACATGCAAGTCGTGAATCCTATTACATGAACATGATCTCATACATCACATATATATCATTCATCATTCATCACAACTTTGGCCATATCATATCACAATGCACTTGCTGCAAAAACAAGTTAGACGTCCTCTAATTGTTGTTGCAAGTTTTACGTGGCTGCATTAGGGTTCTAGGAAGAACGTTTTCTTACCTACGATCAAACCACAACGTGATTTGTCAACTTCTATTTACCCTTCATAAGGACCCTTTTCATCGAATCCGCTCCAACTAAAGTAGGAGAGACAGACACCCGCCAGCCACCTTATGCAACTAGTGCATGTTAGTCGGTGGAACCGGTCTCACGTAAGCGTACGTGTAAGGTTGGTCCGGGCCGCTTCATCCCACAATACCGCTGAAGCAAGATAAGACTAGTAGCGGCAAGAAAAATTGACAACATCTATGCCCACAACAAATTGTGTTCTACTCGCGCAAGAAGAACTACGCATAGACCTAGCTCATGATGCCACTGTTGGGGAACGTTGCAGAAAATTAAAAAATTTCCTACGGTTTCACCAAGATCCATCTATGAGTTCATCTAGCAACGAGTATTCAGATTAGATAGCATCTACATACCACTTTGTAGATCGCAACGGAAGCGTTCGAGTGAACGTGGATGAGGTAGTCGTACTTGCCGTGATCCAATTCACCGATGATCTAGTGCCGAACGGACGGCACCTCCGCGTTCAACACACGTACGGAAAGCGTGACGTCTCCTCCTTCTTGATCCAGCAAGGCAAAGGAGAGGTTGGGGAAGAAGGCTCCAGCAGCAGCACGACGGCGTGGTGATGGTGGAACTGCAGTACTCCGGCAGGGCTTCGCCGTGCTCAATGGAGGAGGAGGAGGTGTTGGAGAGGGAGAGGGAGGCGCCAGGGCAATGGGGTGATCAGCCCCCTCTCCCCTCCCCCTTTATATAACCCCCTGGGGGGGGCGCCGGCCCTAGGAGATGAGATCTCCTAGGGGGGGCGGCGGCCAGGGAAGGGGGGCTTGCCCCCCAAGCAAGGGGGGCGCCCCCTTTAGGGTTTCCCTCCCCCCCAAACCCTAGGCGCATGGGCCCATGGGGGGGAGGCGCACCAGCCCACTATGGGCTGGTTCCCTCCCTCATACAACCCACGGGGCCCTCCGGGATAGGTGGCCCCACCCGGTGGACCCCCCGGGACCCTCCGGTGGTCCCGGTACAATACCGATAACCCCGAAACTTGTCCCGATGTCCGTATGATGACTTTCCATATATAAATCTTTACCTCCGGACCATTCCAAAACTCCTCGTGACGTCCGGATCTCATCCAGGACTCCGAACAACATTCGGGTTACTGCACATACATATCCCTACAACCCTAGCGTCACCGAACCTTAAGTGTGTAGACCCTACGGGTTCGGGAGACATGCAGACATGACCGAGACGGCTCTCGGGCAATAACCAACAGCGGGATCTGGATACCCATATTGGCTCCCACATGCTCCACGATGATCTCATCGGATGAACCACGATGTCGAGGATTCAATTAATCCCGTATACGATTCCCTTTGTCAATCGGTATTTTACTTGCCTGAGATTCGATCGTCAGTATCCCAGTACCTCGTTCAATCTCGTTACCGGCAAGTCACTTTTCTCGTACCGTAATGCATGATCCCGTGATCAAACACTTTGATCACCTTGAGCTCATTATGATGATGCATTACCGAGAGGGCCCGGTGATACCTCTCCGTCAAGCGGAGTGACAAATCCCAGTCTCGATCCATGTCAACCCAACAGACACTTTCAGAGATACCCGTAGTATACCTTTATAGTCACCCAGTTACGTTGTGACGTTTGGCACACCCAAAGCACTCCTACGGTATCCGGGAGTTACATGATCTCATGGTCTAAGGAAAGGATACTTGACATTGGAAAACTCTAGCAAACGAATTAAGCGATCTTATGCTATGTTTAGGATTGGGTCTTGTCCATCACATCATTCTCCTAATGATGTGATCCCGTTATCGATGACATCCAATGTCCATAGTCAGGAAACCATGACTATCTGTCGATCAACGAGCTAGTCAACTAGAGGCTCACTAGGGACATGTTTGTTGTCTGTTATTCACACATGTATTATGATTTCCGGATAACACAATTATAGCACGAATAAAGACAATTATCATGAATAAGGAAATATAATAATAATTCTTTTATTATTGCCTCTAGGGCATATTTCCAACATCTTTCTGTGTCTATTTTCAAATGGCACTGCATGCAGTGACTATACTATTCTCTTGTGCAGTTCAACCAAAATTGCGGACACTTTGTTTGTTTGCCAAATAGCAACGGGCAGACATCTCTGTCTGCACAAATATCAAGCAGCTAGTAAACATATACCACACCTTGTATTTTGGTGTAAGCATGTCTCTTCCGCTTAGCATCTATCATGTTCTGCACTGGACAATCTGATACAGTTATGTTTTGCCCTGGACAATTTCATACTGAATTGATTTGCTGGTTCAGAGCAGAAATATAGCGCCTATTCTTCATCAGACCAAGAATATCCATGTTCGCAGTGATGGAAGAGGTGAAATCGATACAACCGAAATTGAGCATCCAATCATTGAATCATGTCCTGCACCTCCAATGTAGGTCCACCCTGCCAATAAATTCACATGCAAAACACTAGTATTACTATCTAATGACAGTACAAAAAGAGTAGCAAGATAGTAGCAGACCATGTACCTTCGTAATGAACAGCTCATAGTGCCACCAATTGGATATAAAGGTTTGGAAAAAAACATGCTCCTAATGTTGAACCAGTTGGACTTTTTGTGCAGTTCCACTAAAATCGAGCATCCCTGTTTGCATAGATATTGAAAGGGTGATTACTCTAAAAGTGGCACTAGTTGAAGCATAGACTCACAAATATAAGCATTCCAATTTCTTAATGGGAAAAGGTAGCAAGACTGTTTCTAACCACCTGTTTGAATGAATAAATAAAGCAACAGCGGCTGATGTCAGGAAGGCATACATAGTTTTTTCTGAAAAACTGAGCCATTCCTGACCTTTCCTCTTCTTTTAAGAAAATTTTATGCAGTTCTACTAAAATAAAATGCCATCACCGCCTTGACAATTCAGTGACACTGTACAAAAGGAAATGACTTAACATTACATCATGATGTCAGGTATGTAGTCGACAGGCATTAGTGACAAACATACAGACCTCCTCCGATAACATAATGAACATTAATTTTAACAAAGGTGTGACTAGCTTTACCGGGATAATTTGAGTGAACTCTACAACCTTTGTTCCTTAATATAAGACGTTTTCGCAGTTCAATTTAAAGTACCCAAACGTATAGTATTTAGAAAAACAGGTAGTAGTTTTCCTGAGCACATATCTGGGAAAGCTCGCCACACTTTATTTATGTCCATACGCTAATGCAACACCATTCGAATGCTACAAATATACACTAATCCAGTGGCTAGTGCAACAGTAGAGTAGTTAGTTTATTACAGGGTACAGTACAATGGTTTTACTGAACAGATCTCAATAAACTCTAGCACTGGAAGGTTTCTATAAGAATTAACAATACAAAATGTAAAGTTAACAAGTTTCAGCATTGGTATACTAGCTGTGCATGAGCATTAAACCAAATACAAAAGTCTGAAGGTAACTAGCATTATTAACTAATGGCAATATAAAAAAATTGCAGACCATGTACCTCCAAGGTAAATATCATTTCGAACTCGGGGGGACCTTAAAAATTGCTATCCCAATCTTGATAATCGATCAAACATAAAAACTTGATCGAACGAATCAAGAGAACAGCCGGAGGAGGAGGTGCCCACTCTTGACCTTTCCTCTTGTCTTCATAATTGTCTGTGCAGTTTAACCAAAATAAAATGACATCAGCGCCTTGGCATTTTGGTGACACTGTACAAAAAATTAACTTATCTCATGAAAGTGAGGTATGTAATCTATAAGCATTAACAGTGCAGAAATTTGAAGGTAGTAACAAGTTTTATCGTTGGTATACTGGCTGTGCAACAGCATTAGAATGCCTTAGCTGAAAGATCTTTAATACATCCACAATCAACAGCTAACCCTGAAATAATCCAGTGACATTAAATGTCATTGCTTAAATTTATCGGTGGCATTAGACTGAGAGCGGTATTAGTTCAATGTGGCATCACTTTAGCAGTAGCATTGCTTGACTTGACTGCTGGCGCTATACTAACAGCAAAAAAAAGTGGCAATAAGAGCATGGGAGGCCCATTCGCACAGTGGGCGCACCAGTACGATGTACCTCCATGGACGCAGAGTGGTGAGGGAGGTATGGTTGCCCAGAGCAACAAATATCCAGGCAGCATATGTGGATTACGTCCCATTTTTGTTCTCTTTAGCCACCTTTTTCCTATGCGAGGACAACTAACCGATCGACCTGGTCATTCTCTATTGTGTTGTCATGCCTTTCTACCCTTCTTAAACCAAGAGACACGAGACTCGTTCCTTAGCTACTGATTTTCCCCTTTTCAACCTAGATGCGGGTTCGATGCCTACTCTCTTGGACAGTACAGTATCCCTTCCTTTCCTTATTCAACCCAGACATGGATTGGTCTGCATGAAGTAGGGTTTCCTTTAATAGTGCAAATTATGGTTTTCGTCTGCGTGGCCAGCAGAGCAGAGGATAGCAAATTGGGAAGATGGTGGAGTGGAAAAAGATCCACATGCAACGATGTGGCAGATGGGGCAATAGAACAAGGTTATGGTTCGAAAAGAGGTAGCATACCTGAGGGTCGGCGGGAATGTGATGCCCTCGATTCAATCGTACACTAATCATACATGCAAATGTGCACGATCAAGATCAAGGCTTCACGGGAAGATATCACAACACAACTCTAGACACAAATTAAAATAATACAAGCTTTATATTACAAGCCAGGGGCCTCGAGGGCTCGAATACACAAGCTCGATTTACAAGAGTCAGCGGAAGCAACAATATCTGAGTACAGACATAAGTTAGACAAGTTTGCCTTAAGAAGGCTAGCACAAAAGCATCTACGATCGAAAAGGCAAGGCCTCCTGCCTGGGAGCCTCCTAACTACTCCTAGTCGTCGTCGGCCTCCACGTAGTAGTAAGCATCGGCGGTGGCATATGGCTCCTGGGCTTCGACATCTGGTTGCATCAACCGGAAAGAAGAAGAAAGGGGGAAAAGGGGGAGCAAAGCAACCGTGAGTACTCATCCAAAGTACTCGCAAGCAAGGATCTACACTACATATGCAACATTATCAAAGGAAGGCTGTATATGTGGACTGGGCTGCAGAAATGCCAGAATAGAGGGGAGAGCCTAGTCCTATCGAAGACTAGCATCTTCTGGAAACCACCATCTTGCAGCAACCGGAGGGGGTAGAGTAGCATAAAGTAAAGTAGTAGAAGTGTTATCAACCTCGGCCGGAGATCCTTTCTCGACTCCCTGCGAGAAAGGCATCCCAGAGCCATACTATCCAGTTATCATCACAATCAAATCCTCATCACCATCCAGTTCTCATCACAAGTATCTAGTTCTAGTTGTATCGATCGGGATACAACTCCAAGTGTCCGTTACCGTAGGACAGGCTATCGATAGATGTTTTCTTCCCTGCAGGGGTGCACCAACTTACCCACCACGCTCGATTAACTCCGGCCGGACACACTTTCCTGGGTCATGCCCGGCCTCGGCCAAACAATATGCCGCAACCCGACCTAGGCTTAATAGAGAGGCCAGCACGCCGGACTAAACCTATGCCCCCAGGGGTCATGGGCCATCTCCCCGGGAACTCCTGCACGTTGCGTACGCGGCCGGTAAGCAGACCTAGCTACCTCCTTCAACAAGGCAGGCGCTTACGCAGTCCAACCCGGCGCGCGCCACTCAGTCGCTGACGTCTATTAAGCTTCGGCTGATGCATACGACGCAGAACGCCCATACTATGCCCACGTGATGGTTAGTGCTATCAGGCCAGAGGCCCCTCGGATCAAATATCCAAATCGTAGTGGATTAGGAACGCGCGGTAACAAGCAGAGACTCACGAAAGATGTGACCCCGTTGCCCCGTCTCGAGGACTTGCGGCAAGGGCGAGGAATGCCCGGCCACGCCTCGTAATTATCTCGCGGGCACCTTCCAGGTCCGCCCGACTCCACATCACTCGCAATTAAGCTCGCGTGGGTACCCCTCAGGGCCAACCCGTCTTTAGTAACAGGGTCCAGTGCAAAGTCATAGTAACCATAGTAACTGTGTGTCTAACACCAAGGGGAAAACCCGAGGAATCACCCTTGACGGATTCCACTCGATGTAATCATCAAGGTAAACGTAAGAGGAACCACCCTCGAGGTTCACACTTGAGGGGTTGCACGACAGAGCCGTATCGGAAGTGGTTAAGGAGGAAATCACCCTCGATGACCATAGACGAATGACTACACTACAGGGTTATCATCAGAAGTGCTGAAGAGGTTCACCCTCGGTACTCGATAGTAACCCAGTAGTGTCGAGCAACTAAGGGGAAGTGTTGTGCGGTGTCGGGGCCTGGTCTTCGATCCCGTTGATCGGGTCTTCAATGATGAAGCAGGGGCAACAAGGACAAGGTGGGGGTCACAGATGGATCACTAACCAACCTATGCTAAGCAGTTTAGGATAAGCAGGTAAGGTATACAAAAGCAGGCTATGCATCAGAATAGGGGCAAACAATTACAGTAGCAAAATCTAATGCAAGCATGAGAGAATGGAATGGGCGATATCGGGACGATCAAAGGGGGGCTTGCCTGGTTGCTCTGGCAAGGAGGGGTCGTCGTCGACGTAGTCGATCACGAGGGCGGCATCGGTCTTGGGGTCTACCGGAGATAAGAGGGGGAAGAAACAGTAAATATAAAGCAAACTTAGCATCACAAAGCGTAACATGGCAATATGCTATGCCGGGCGTGACCTAACGTATGGCTACACGATATAGGTGAAGGGGGGATTCAACCGGGAATGTTTTCCCGGTTCCGGACGTGTGTCAGACAAATGACCGGAGGGGGCATGTCCCATGTTCAGCATGCTAGGGGCATGTGATAGATGAACGGACCGCGTGTTTGGATTCGTTGGATTTTTCTAAGCAACTTTCATGTAGAAAACATTTTCATCCGAGTTACGGTTTATTTTCTATGAATTATCAAAGATTTAAAGATTTTCTGGAATATTTTTATTTAATCTAATCCAAATTTGACCAAGTCAAAATGACTAGTCAAAAAGGGGGATGTGGCCCACATGTCATTGGCACATAATTTAATTGATGGCTAAACTAAAATGGAGGGGTTAAAATTAACATAGGGGGCCACATGACATAGGCTAGCAATTATCCGAAGTAGTACTAATTAGTCTAACTACTCTGACCACTAAGTATTTAATCAACCTAAACTAATCAGGGCCATCCCCACTTGGCAGCGAGCCAGCCCTGCCTCCCACGCACACACAACACACTCACGCACACAGTTCTGTTTTCTGCAAACAAAAGATAGCATTTTGTGATTTTCATCGAATTTAATCTATGCACCGAATGGATTTGGTCCAATGGAAACATTTGAGCATTGTCAAGTGTACTACCTCCCCATAATAGTTTTGCTCCAGTTAAAAGTCGTTTAGTCGCTGTTTAGGGGCCGTCCAGAGGGTTAGTCGTTGTAGAAAATGAAAAGCTAGCAATAGCTACAGTAACTAAATGTTACTGAAGCTGTGTAGCATTGCAGCAGGCACCGGCTGCGGGCGCCCGCATGCGGCAGCGTCAGCGGTGGTGAGCAGCACGGCTGCAGGCAGCAGAGCAGCGGGGCGAGAGGGCGCGAGGCAGTGCTCGCGGTGTTGCGCGGCCGCGGTGGGTAGCGCCGGCGCGGGGCGGCAGAGAGGACAGGCGTCACGGGGGCGGCAGGGGAGCGCGAGCAGGAGCGCAGGGCAGTAGCGGGTGTGGGATGCGGGGGCGCACGAACCGGGCACGAGCAGCAACATCAGCACGCGCGTGGGCGAGGTTCGAGCCACGCGCGGAGCAGGAGGGGTCGCGGCGAGCACGACGACGTGAGGTGGCGGTGGGCGTTGATGGCTACGGTGATGTGGGGCACGGTACGATGTGCGCGCACGCGTTGCGTTCCTGGAAGCACCAGGAGCATGATGCTGTGCTCGGGCGAGCATGACAGCGGCTGTGGCGACGGCCACGAGATCATCGGCGGCGCCGTATTCGGGCGCGTCGGCAATAGCTAGCTAGGGCGCGCGAGAGAGCAACCGGGAAGGAGTAGGAGGTAGAGAAGCTCACCGAGCAGCTAAGAAAAGCCCTCGACGGATTAGTAGCTGCAGGGTTCGCCGGAGACGACGAGGATCGTCAGCGACAGAGGCGGAAGGGGCGGAGAAGAACGGCCTCAGCGGGGCCTCCCAGCTCCTGCTGATGGTCGGAGACGAAGGAGCGGAGAACGGCGGAGCGGAGCTCCTGGATGCGTTGGTGTAGCTCGGGGTCGACGGTCGCCGTGGCGGTGCGAGAAGAACGGCGACGACAGCGTCGGGCGACATTGGGGAGAGGGGCCAGAGGGAGAGCGGGGTGGATCTGGGAGGCGAGGAAGCAAGTGGGGAGGGGATGGGATCGAGGGGTCGGGGCGTGGCATCCTTATCCCCTCCCAGCGTCGGCGCCGGCGAGGTGGTCCGAGGCGACCTGCCCCTGTAACGACCCGGTCGCCTGAACAGGGGAGAGAGAGGAGGGATCGCCAGGGCAGGCCGGCCTGGCTGTTTAGTTAGATGGGCCAAACCGCCTAGTAGATTAGGTCCTTTTCTATTTTTTTCCATTTTCTCTTTTCCTTTTGCATTTTCTTTTTGTACCAAATGAGTTTTGTTTTGAACAAAACTTGGCACATAAATCTAACGCAACATATTGAGATGGAACAAAAAGTATGGGTTCAAAAGGAGTTGCCTAACCATTTTTGTTTGAAATTGAAAAGACCAAATTTAATTGCTGCTGGACCAAAAATTAATCCCACGGGCATTTTGGGAATTCAAAAGAGGTTGGTTCCAACATGACAAATATCTAGGGATTATTTTCTACCCTTTGAACATTTTAGTTTGCATGTTTGAGAAATTTGAATTTTGGACTTTAGTTTGAACTTGAATTTGAATTAAGATCTGGATCAAGCGAGGATTAGCAACAGTAATGCGATGACAAGGCACCATTAGCAGAGGATTACTATAGCTTAATTATCCGGGCATTACAAATCTCCTCCACTACAAGAAATCTCGTCCCGAGATTTAAGTGAAGTATGGGGGAAAGACTCGGGAAGGACGGAGCTCAACACAAGATAGGTACCTGGGGACTATCTTAGTGAACGTGGCATAGAGACATCTCTTGAGTTGAAATTTAAGGAAGTCATCGAGAGCAAGGCTAGAAGGTGCAATAAGAAGCTTCAAGCGGATGGACAATCGTTCGATGTCTAAAACAGAGGGTGAAAGGGGTCCAGAGCATCGAGAATAAGTATTGCATCTGATACTAGATCAGTTCACAAGAAGGTGGCTCATGAATAACATATGAAGCCAAGCATGAGGAACCATTTTGGAAGACTGGGATGTACAGGAGAGTCAGGTTTCGATCCTGTGGAACTGTGGGTTATGAGCCCACCATGTGGGTTAAAAGTATGAAGGGCTATGATAACAAGGCATATTAGAGCATAGACTATTAGTTATGTTGGCAACAATGTTGGTACCAAGGGCGAGGGACGAAGAGAACCATTTTCCTGCTCGTAGAACAAGGCAGACCATTAGGTAAAGTTCTCGTCCATCGGTGGTTACTAGAATACCAACAACAATAGTAACAGGGTTTTACTGTAAGAGTTGTACACCAAGATGTTTATTTAAGAAGAAGGATATTACTGTAACGCCCTCGATGCAGCTATATCTCCAACGTGTCGAAGCACGACTTGGAGGCATAACCGCATTGAAAGCAATGTCGCAAGTGAGGTAATCTTCACACAACCCATGTAATACATAAGGGAAAGAGATACATAGTTGGCTTACAATCGCCACTTCACACAATACATGAGTAAAGCATTACATCATACAGATACAATCAAGGTCCGACTACGGAACCAAAATAAAAGAAGACTACCCCAAATGCTACACAGATCCCCGATCGTCCCAACTGGGCTCTACTACTGATCAACTGAAACGAATCAACACAATGAACAAGATCTTCATCGAGCTCCTCCTTGAGCTCGGGTGCGTCATCTGCACGGTTTCATCGGCACCTGCAAACTGGTTTGGTGTAGTAATCTGTGAGCCACGAGGACTCAGCAATCCCATTACCATGGGTATCAAGACTAGCAAAGCTTAATGGGAAAGGAAGGGGTAAAGTGGTGAGGTTGCAGCAGTAGCTAAGCATGTATGGTGGCTAACATACGCAAATGAGAGCGAGAAGAGAATCAAAGGAACGGTCGTCAAGTAGTAATGATCAAGAAGTGATCCTGAACTCCTACTTACGTCAATCATAACCCAAGAAACCGTGTTCTTCTCTCGATCCACCTCGAAAAGAGACACTCACGGTTACGCACACGGTTGCTGTATTTTAATTAAGATCAACTTCAGGTTTTCTACAACCGGACATTAACAAATTCCCATCTTCCACATAACCGCGGGCACGGCTTTCGAAAGTTCAGACCCTGCAGGGGTGTCCCAACTTAGCCCATTATAAGCTCTCGCGATCAACGAAGGATATTCCTTCTCCCCGGGAAGACCCGATCAGTCTCGGAATCCCGGCTACAAGACATTTCGATAGTAATAAAACAAGTCCAGCAAGACCTCCCGGCGTGCCGACACCCTGATAGTAGCCGCGCGTATCTCGTCTCAGGCCACGACCGGATGAGCAGTCCGTACAACTAAAACCAGACCTCAAGTTTCCTCGAGGTGGCGCTGCAAAGGGCTCTAGTTTGGACCAACACTTAGACAAGCATTGGCCCGGGGGGCTGAATAAAGATGACCCTCGAGAGAGCGACTCCCAAGGGAAAAGTAGGAGGTGGTGAGGCAAATGGTAAAACCAAATGTTGGGCCTTGCTGGAGAAGTCTTATTCAAAGCGAACTGTCAAGGGGGTCCCATAAATCACCCGACCGCGTTAGGGCGCAAAATCCAGGAACATAACACCGATATGACGGAAACTAGGGCGGCAAGAGTCGAACAAAACACCAGGCATAAGGCCGATCCTTCCACCCTTTACCAAGTATATAGATGCATTAATAAAATAAGAGATATTGTGATATCCCAACTTAAACATAAACATAATCCGACATGGAGCAATCTTCATCTTCACCTGCAACTAGCAACGCTATACGAGGGGCTGAGCAAAAGCGGTAACATAGCCAAACAACGGTTTGCTAGGAAGGGTAACAAAGGTCAAGGGTTCATGGCAATTTAGGAGGCTTGAGCAGCAAGTGGTAGGTAATGCAGCATAGCGATAGAACGAAGCAACTAGCATAGCAATGATAGTAATGAGATCCAAGGTGACAGTCATCTTGCCTGAAATCCCGCAAGGAAGGAGAACGAGTCCATGAAGAAGATGAAGACACGAAGACGAACCAAGCGTAGTCCAACGAATCCTCACGATCGCAACGAAACGTGAACTATCAATAAGAAGCACACACATGGTAAACACACCACAGAAGAACAAGTCATGATGCTCAAACAAGGATGATGCATGACACGGCTACATGAAGCTACTCATGGCAAGGGATGATGCAAACAAGAGCAACACAACAAGGCAAGTTTAAATGAGGCCGGAAACAACATATAACAAATCCGGTAAGTCCTCATATGCAAATTTCGAAATTGGTCCAGATCTGAATAAACCTTATGTTAAAATTGTTAAACAGCAGGTTAAAACGCACCATGATGATCTACACGAAATTCTAGTCAAGTTACATATAAAGTTCATTAGATTCGGAGCTACGACCTAGAAGATATGAGCAAAACAAGATAAACATGGCATTGATGCAAAATGCATACAAACACCAAGCAAACACCCCAAAACAAGGATGCAACATGATAATATGACTCTACATGCAAAACTAAGCAAGTATCATATAGAGCACACTCAAAACGGAGCAACGGTTCAACACATACACTCCAAACAATATATAGCACCAATCTGTCCAAAACAGCAAGTAGGCATATTGCAAGCATCAAAACAACATGCTACTGGACCATAAAATGATAACAAAAGGAATGGGCATGATTTACAGGTAAAGCATTACAAAACATGAACACTGGGCTATCTCCAGAAACTAGTAGAACATGCTCAACAGGAAATGGCAAGATTGCAAATAATAACAGGTTCACAGACTTAGTGAAATTTACAGGACATGGCAGAAATATCATCAGGTTACCAAGTTTAGAGCTAGCAAACCACATGTTAAAGAAACTATCATGTAAAACTAGAGCATGGAAATAATCTACTCAAAGCATATAACAAAAGTCCCTTACTGACCATAAGCCAAAAGGGATCAGAAAATACAAGTGCAAGCATGTGAACATAGCAAAAACATAAACAGATTCAGACTTAGTGAAAAACTGGAGCATGGCAAAACAGATAACAGGTAGGCATGTTTACGAGCTCGACGCACTCACTACGTGGCATTTCATGACAAACCAAGCATACAACCAGCAACTATACATGGCATAGAAGCTAGAAATGGCAAGAACAATAACATAGCATGCACGGATCAACTACAACAAGCTTGGCAAAATTGTTAAACATGTTAACAATCTGCCAGGAACATTTTATAGCAAAAGTGGAGCTCGATTGACTCAAGCTATGACACTCCATAATTACAAACAAAGGCATGTATTGATAGAGCACATCCATATGTACAAAACACCCTTACTGCTCATGCTCAAAAGAGGCATAGGTCTCTCCGAAACAACATGAACACATGGCATAAAAATAACGGCAGGGAATAACTTAGTGAAATTACTAAGTCTCTGCAATCAGCAACATTATGATCCCTAGTTTGCATACTTGTGCTAGTCACCATAGAGATCACAAAAATACATGGCATACACCCCTGGAAAGATAGCATGGCATATTACAAATCACATGTAGGACTCAAGTTCATAGGGTGCACACATCAATCATGGCAAAAATGACAAAAGTGCATGTTCTGATAATAATCTAGAACTAACATCACATAGCCCTCTTCCAACAGCATTTCGGGCATCAAGATGAGCTCAAATGAAAATGATGTAATGGGATGAAATGATGTACTCATCGAGGCGAACAATTTGACATATTACACGCACGAAACGGAGCAATATGCAGCAAGTTATGATGCAATGAACAGGGCACGGAAATATGAACAGAGATGAGGACTTGAGGATTTTTACCCCGCGAAAACTGGACGAGGACGTGCGGGATGGAGTGGATCGGGACGGGGCCGGCGCGTTTGGATCGAGGGACGGATGGATCTCATCCACCCGCCCAGATCCGGCGACGAGGATGCCGGAGGCGGCGGGGCCGGCGAGGGGAGGCGGCGACCGGAGCTGGGGACGGCGCGGGCGGTCCAGCGAGGGGACGGGCGCGCGGCAGCGGCCGGCGGCGAGGCGCGACAGCGCTCACGGCAGGCGGCGGAGCGGGGTCCGGGCGGCGGAAGAGGCGGGGCAAGCGCGGGCCGGCGATGGCGGCCGCGGCGGAGGAGGCGCGCCGGGGCGGCGGTGCGGGGTCGCCGGCGAGTGGAGCGGAGACGCGCGGGGCGCGGGAGGCGCGCGGCCAGCGCGCGGTGGCGGACGGGCCGGGCTGGCCCGATCTGGGTTCGCCGGGCCGCAGCGGCGGGTGGCGTCGGCGATGCCACATGGCAGGCGGGGATTGGCCGGAGGGCGGCGGCGGCGATTTGTCCGGCGCGGACCGGACGTGTCCGGCGCGCGGAGGGAGCGGGACTAGGGTTAGGGTGGAAGAAGACCCGGGATTTCGGAGGAGGGGCTAGTTTTAAAGGTAGGAGGGGCTAGGAGGCTCCAAATTGAGCACGGTTTTCGCCCACACGATCGTGATCGAACGACCGAGAGGATGGAAGGGGGTAGGATGGGTTTTGGGCCACTTTGAAGAGGTGTTGGGCTGCACACAAAAGAGGCCTTTGCGGTTACCCGGTTAACCGTCGGAGCATCAAACGACCTCCAAATGATACGAAACTTGACAGGCGGTCTACCGGTAGTAAACCAAGGCCACATGTCAAGCCTCGGACCATTCCGAGAAAGTTTAATACCCGCTCACGGAGAAATGTAAAAAGGGACGCCGGAGGACGTAGGAGCGCCGGATTGCAAAACGGACAACGGGGAAAATGCTCGGATTCACGAGACGAACACGTATGCAAATGCGATGCACATGATGACATGATATGCAATGCATGACATGAACAAAATGCAAAATGAAGGGAAACGCAACCACGGAGGGAATATCATATCACATTGCCGAAAATGGCAAGAGTTGGAGTTACAAATATGGCAAGTTACATCCGGGGTGTTACAACACTCCACCACTACGAGAGGATCTCGTCCCGAGATCTAGGATGGAACCGGAGAGAAACGGAAGGGGAAGAGGTAAAACAAAGTTGCTTCTTTGACAAAAGAGTGAAACCAACAAACCTTGAGAGGTTGACAAAATAGAAAGAAAAAAAATACAATGAAGATGACGAGATTGCAAACACTCCGTAAGATAAGAAGAACATGGGATACGATGAGAACCATGAGGTTAAGTGACAAGATAGATATTGACACCACTCCGGTTAAAACAAGATAGAGAAGGAATAATAATGATATAATTTGGGCAGCACTCCGACTGAAAATGGAAGGAATTAGAATCATGAACTTGGCAAAATGAAAGCACCTGGATGAGACTCCGGTTAAAAGAGGAACGATAGACACAACACTCCGGTTAAATCGATAAGCAAGCAAAAGGACATGATCTTGACAAAACAAGATGATGGGTCGAAGAGAGCAACATCACAATGCCTCTGGAAGAAAAATTGAAGATAGATCATTGGAATAAAGGAATGGAGAAGAAAATGACAACTTCTACCACAAATGAGTTTGGAAAGCACCCTTAAAAGAAGGATAGAACGGAGTTGTTGGAAAACCAACAACGAAAAGAATAACCTTGTAGTGGACTTATGGAAACATCTCAACATTATGAGGTGAGTTTCTGCCACCAACGGAAACAAATGATTGGATTGATATCAACAAGGAGATGAGAAACTTATTTCACCGAGAGGACAAATGAAGAACTTGGGTCATTAATAAGCACCATAAATAGCAACAAACCTTAGTGAAGGCTTTAGGTGAAGTATAACCCAAGATAACTCCAATGAAGAAACGAAGGGTTTAAATATCTCACTCTTGAAAACATGTGAATCATGAAACACGAACTCAAATTGTCAAGAATGATATAACACCACCTCAAATGATAAGGTAGAACAAGTTGCACTTTAAAATGCAAGATAAAGAATACTTGAGCTCCTCTAAAAAGAATCTTGAAGAACGCTTCGAGAATGAATTAAAAACCTTGATGAACCACCATGAAGAGCTCCGGTAACAAAAGGATGATGAGATAAAATTTAGGGATGAATGAGTAAGATTAAAGTCTTACTATGATTTAGATTGAGCTTCGTGGCAAGGCAACCGAGAAAAACTTGGAACTCCGGATAAGAAAAGATGAAACAATTGAAACCGAGAATTTTGATGAACCTCTAGAGTAAGGAATTAATCGCTTGGGTAAAATAAGAATAAGAATTAAGTTATGCATATCCTTCACCAATTTAAATTGATGACAAGCAACGGATTTGGCATACTACTTATTCTCGTAGAAAGGATTAAAAGAGATATAGCGCAAACTTGAGAAGGTCTTCAACGAACTACCGGTAGGATTGGAAAGAATGAATGAATTGGTATGATAACAACGGAAGAGAACTCTTGAACGAACCACCGTAAGAATTGAAAATGAACGAAGAAAAGATAAAGAAACACTGGGAAGAATTAGAAAATGAACGAAGATACTTGAGAGAATTTAGATACAAGTGAACGCAGAGATCCCGAGCTGATTAGATAATACTTGAATGAAGCACCGGTATGATTTGGAGAACGAGAGCTGAAAGCTTGAATTAATAATTCTGAGGTGATGGGCTCTGGAGAATCAAACTGAAAAGACTCCTAAAGTGCTCCGGATGGGTGAAAAAAATTCTCAAAATCGAAAAAACAATTATGAGAGGATGGCATCAAGCTAGCACCATGAGTCTTGAAGAGAATGGACAAGATTTAAGGGAAACTCTTCTTCGGTTTTCAAATGTTGAGAATGACGATGAGAAACACCACCATGAATTATTGAGATACTCCGGAATGAAAAATAGAAAGGTTGAACCAACGATGAAAGAATTTTTGAAGATCTTGGACAAAGGCATATGACTGATGAAATTCATTCTTACGTCAAACTTCAGAAGATTTGAGAATAGCTCCGGGAAAATTAGAAGAGTCAGGTAAGATCCTGGAAAAAGACCTGTGGGTTAGGGTCCACTCAAAAGAACCACCGTTGAACGATTGCTTGAAAAGGAGATTGCACCAGTTGATTTAAATGGCTTGAATGAGATAGCATCCTCAAAAGAACTTGAGTGAATTGAGAATGGAAAGTTGAATCTTCTGAGATATCTTCATCACTCCGGAACAATTGAATAGCGAGAAATGGATGATTAAGAGGTGCAACGGTACGAGAAAAACATTTGAAACAAGGAAAAGATATGATCGACAAAGGTTGAATTGAATCTACCGGAGAAGAAAAAGAATGAAGATTGATGAATTTGAAGCTCCGTTAGAATCTTCATGGGAAATCACCGGATAAGAACATTGAAAGAAAAGAATGAAGAGACTTCTCACAAATAAAAGGATACATGATCGAGAATTCTGAGTCCTTAAAGAAAAAGGGTGGGAGGGCGGGAAAACAAAGGCCACTTGGGTCGGATGAAATGAACACCGTTGAGAAAACCAAGAATTGGTCTTGCAAAAATTGAAAGGAACGAGTTAACTTGAAGAGAAGCACGCCGGTTGGAAAGGATTGAAAAGACAACCTTGATGAACAAGAAGGATTATCATCCACACAGAAATATGAGAACACCGCTTAGGAAAGGTAAGGAATCAACACTTGGCATTGAAGCAACTCGAATACCACAAAACAAAACAAAAACAAAGGATTTGGCTTGCAGAATAAGCCAGAAACAAACATATGATAGATCCCATATCGTATCATGTGTCTGTTAGAAGATATTCTAGGAGCTACTTGAATTCCCACCTATAAACTCCCGAAACTTTCTGGTTATGCAATCAGGTGTTGGGGATACAGGGGACGCAAAATATATCACCCAAACTAACAATACCTAGATCCAGCTGTATCCATCCTTCAACACATAACCAAGAAATCTTCGAAAATCGTTTACCTCAACCTTCGAAAAGCATCCGTTATACGAGTTATGGCAATACTCCCGCACTCGCCTCAGTACTGCGCTATCAGGGTTATCTCACCAACAACTGTACAAAAGAGATTTTCAATGTCGGCGTACTAAACTCAGGTATTGCAGAACCGCAACGATAAAATTATGACGACAACACCTCAGAGCTCAACTCCCCGGGACACCTCCACTAAACCCCTGCTGACAGGAGGCACCAAGACAATGTTGTCATCACAAAACCATCGGAACGATTTTAAGATACCCGCGTGATCCTAAATTTTTTTTAGTGAAATTTGAGAAGAGAAGAGTCAAAACTCTACGTAGGATGCCTTACCAGAGCGATGAGGAGACTAGGAAGTAAAAAGAATTCCTACTCTCCGATATATATAATCCTAAGACTCAAAACATTTTTCTAGACACAACTCGGCCGCTAAAAACGATCAATCAGTGGGGGCTCCTAAGGTCGGGGAAGGCTCTGATACCAACTTATAACGCCCTCAATGCGGCTATATCTCCCACGTGTCGAAGCACGACTTGGAGGCATAACCGCATTGAAAGCAATGTCGCAAGTGAGGTAATCTTCACACAACCCATGTAATACATAAGGGAAAGAGATACATAGTTGGCTTACAATCGCCACTTCACACAATACATGAGTAAAGCATTACATCATACAGATACAATCAAGGTCCGACTACGGAACCAAAATAAAAGAAGACTACCCCAAATGCTACACAGATCCCCGATCGTCCCAACTGGGCTCCACTACTGATCAACTGAAGCGAAACAACACAATGAACAAGATCTTCATCGAGCTCCTCCTTGAGCTCGGGTGCGTCATCTGCACGGTTTCATCAGCACCTGCAAACTGGTTTGGTGTAGTAATCTGTGAGCCACGAGGACTCAGCAATCCCATTACCATGGGTATCAAGACTAGCAAAGCTTAATGGGAAAGGAAGGGGTAAAGTGGTGAGGTTGCAGCAGCGGCTAAGCATGTATGGTGGCTAACATACGCAAATGAGAGCGAGAAGAGAATCAAAGGAACGGTCGTCAAGTAGTAATGATCAAGAAGTGATCCTGAACTCCTACTTACGTCAATCATAACCCAAGAAACCGTGTTCTCCTCTCGATCCACCTCGAAAAGAGACACTCATGGTTACGCACACGGTTGGTGTATTTTAATTAAGATCAACTTCAGGTTTTCTACAACCGGACATTAACAAATTCCCATCTGCCACATAACCGCGGGCACGGCTTTTGAAAGTTCAGACCCTGCAGGGGTGTCCCAACTTAGCCCATTATAAGCTCTCGCGATCAACGAAGGATATTCCTTCTCCCCGGGAAGACCCGATCAGTCTCGGAATCCCGGCTACAAGACATTTTGATAGTAATAAAACAAGTCCAGCAAGACCTCCCGGCGTGCCGACACCCTGATAGTAGCCGCGCGTATCTCGTCTCAGGCCACGACCGGATGAGCAGTCCGTACAACTAAAACCAGACCTCAAGTTTCCTCGAGGTGGCGCTGCAAAGGGCTCTAGTTTGGACCAACACTTAGACAAGCATTGGCCCGGGGGGCTGAATAAAGATGACCCTCGAGAGAGCGACTCCCAAGGGAAAAGTAGGAGGTGGTGAGGCAAATGATAAAACCAAATGTTGGGCCTTGCTGGACAAGTCTTATTCAAAGCGAACTGTCAAGGGGGTCCCATAAATCACCCGATCGCGTTAGGGACGCAAAATCCGGGAACATAACACCGATATGACGGAAACTAGGGTGGCAAGAGTGGAACAAAACACCAGGCATAAGGCCGAGCCTTCCACCCTTTACCAAGTATATAGATGCATTAATAAAATAAGAGATATTGTGATATCCCAACTTAAACATAAACATAATCCGACATGGAGCAATCTTCATCTTCACCTGCAACTAGCAACGCTATACGAGGGGCTGAGCAAAAGCGGTAACATAGCCAAACAACGGTTTGCTAGGAAGGGTAACAAAGGTTAAGGGTTCATGGCAATTTAGGAGGCTTGAGCAGCAAGTGGTAGGTAACGCAGCATAGCGATAGAACGAAGCAACTAGCATAGCAATGATAGTAATGAGATCCAAGGTGACGGTCATCTTGCCTGAAATCCCGCAAGGAAGGAGAACGAGTCCATGAAGAAGATGAAGACACGAAGACGAACCAAGCGTAGTCGAACGAATCCTCGCGATCGCAACGAAACGTGAACTATCGATAAGAAGCACACACGTGGTAAACACACCACACAAGAACAAGTCATGATGCTCAAACAAGGATGATGCATGACACGGCTACATGAAGCTACTCATGGCAAGGGATGATGCAAACAAGAGCAACACAACAAGGCAAGTTTAAATGAGGCCGGAAACAACATATAACAAATCCGGTAAGTCCTCATATGCAAATTTCGAAATTGGTCCAGATCTGAATAAACCTTATGTTAAAATTGTTAAACAGCAGGTTAAAACTCACCATGATGATCTACACGAAATTCTAGTCAAGTTACATATAAAGTTCATTAGATTCAGAGCTACGGCCTAGAAGATATGAGCAAAACAAGATAAACATGACATTGATGCAAAATGCATACAAACACCAAGAAAACACCCCAAAACAAGGATGCACCATGATAATATGACTCTACATGCAAAACTAAGCAAGTATCATATAGAGCACACTCAAAACGGAGCAACGGTTCAACACATACACTCCAAACAATATATAGCACCAATCTGTCCAAAAAAGCAAGTAGGCATATTGCAAGCATCAAAACAACATGCTACAGGACCATAACATGATAACAAAAGGCATGGATATGATGTGCAGGTAAAGCATTACAAAACATGAACACTGAGCTATCTTCAGAAACTACTAGAACATGCTCAAAAGGACATGGCAAGATTGCAAATAATAACAGGTTCACAGACTTGGTGAAATTTACAGGACATGGCAGAAATATCATCAGGTTACCAAGTTTAGAGCCAGCAAACCACATGTTACAGCAAGCTATCATGTCAAACTAGAGAATGGAAAGAATATACTCAAAGCATATAACAAAAGTCCCTTACTGACCATAATCCAAAAGGGATCAGAAAATACAATTGCAAGCATGTGAACATAGCAAAAACATAAACAGATTCAGACTTGGTGAAAAACTGGAGCATGGCAAAACAGATAACAGGTAGGCATGTTTACGAGCTTGATGCACTCACTACGAGGCATTGCGTGACAAACCAAGCATACAACCAGCAACTATACATGGCATAGAATCTAGACATGGCAAAAACAATAACATAGCATGCACGAATCAACTACAACAAGCTTGGAAAAATTGCTAAACATGTTAACAATCTGCCAGGAACATTTTATAGCAAAAGTGGAGCTCGATTGACTCAAGCTATGACACTCCATAATTACAAACAAAGGCATGGATGGATAGAGCACATCCATATGTTCAAAACACCCTTACTGATCATGCTCAAAAGAGGCATAGATCTCTCCGAAACAACATTAACACATGGCATACAAATAACGGCAGGGAATAACTTGGTGAAATTACTAAGTCTCTGAAATCAGCAACATTATGATCCCTAGTTTGCATGCTTGTGCTAGTCACCATAGAGATCACAAAAATACATGGCATACACCACTGGAAATATAGCATGGCATATTACAAAACACCTGTAGGACTCAGGTTCATAGGGTGCACACATCAATCATGGAAAAAATGACAAAAGTGCATGTTCTGATAATAATCTGGAACTAACATCACATAGCCCTCTTCCAATAGCATTTCGGGCATCAAGATGAGCTCAAATGAAAATGATGCAATGGGACCAAATGATGTACTCATCTAGACGAACAATTTGACATATTACACGCACGAAACGGAGCTGTATGCAGCAAGTTATGATGCGATGAACAGGGCACGAAAATATGAACAGAGATGAGGACTTAGTGGATTTTTACCCCGCGAAAACAGGACGAGGACGTGCGGGATGGAGTGGATCGGGACGGGGCCGGCGCGTTTGGATCGAGGGACGGGTGGATCTCATCCACCCGCCCAGATCCGACGACGAGGAGGCCGGAGGCGGCGGGGCCGGCGAGGGGAGGCGGCGGCTGGAGCTGGGGACGGCGCGGGCGGTCCGGCGAGGGGACGGGCGCGCGACAGCGGCCGGCGGCGAGGCGCGACAGCGCTCGCGGCAGGCGGCGGAGCGGGGTCCGGGCGGCGGAGGAGGCGGGACAGGCGCGGGGCGGCGATGGCGGCCGCGGCGGAGGAGGCGCGCCGGGGCGGCGGTGCGGGGTCGCCGGCGAGCGGAGCGGAGACGCGCGGGGCGCGGGAGGCGCGCGGCCAGCGCGCGGCGGCGGACGGGCCGGGCGGGCCTGATCTGGGTTCGCCGGGCCGCGGCGGCGGGTGGCATCGGCGATGCCATGTGGCAGGCGGGGATTGGCCGGAGGGCGTCGGCGGCGATTTGTCCGGCGCGGACCGGACGTGTCCGGCGCGCGGAGGGAGCGGGACTAGGGTTAGGGTGGAAGAAGACCCGGGATTTCGGAGGAGGGGCTAGTTTTAAAGGTAGGAGGGACTAGGAGGCTCCAAATTGAGCACGGTTTTCGCCCACACGATCGTGATCGAACGACCGAGAGGATGGAGGGGGGTAGGATGGGTTTTGGGCCACTTTGAAGAGGTGTTGGGCTGCACACAAAAGAGGCCTTTGCGGTTACCCAGTTAACCGTTGGATCATCAAACGACCTCCAAATGATACGAAACATGACAGGCGGTCTACCGGTAGTAAACCAAGGCCACATGTCAAGCCTCGGTCTATTCCGAAAAAGTTTAATACCCGCTCACGGAGAAATGTAAAAAGGGACGCCGGAGGACGTAGGAGCGCCGGATTGCAAAACGGACAACGGGGAAAATGCTCGGATTCACGAGACGAACACGTATGCAAATGCGATGCACATGATGACATGATATGCAATGCATGACATGAACAAAATGCAAAATGAAGGGAAACGCAACCACGGAGGGAATATCAGATCACATTGCCGAAAATGGCAAGAGTTGGAGTTACAAATATGGCAAGTTACATCCGGGGTGTTACAATTACTGCTTAGATCATATAGATCACAAGAAAGGTTTAAACAAAACAATGGAAAAGGTGATTGTTAATTTAATTAGAACCATGGAAAGGAAAATGTGTTTAAACACAAATATCAGGAGTATATTATTCCCAAGGACAAGCAAAGGATGACATCCATGAAAAGGTAGTAGATTTCCTTTTAGGTAAAGGGGATAGGAAATTCATGACGTTACCCATACAACAGTGTTTGGATAGTGATCAAGAAACATTTAGCATTGCGCCTCTAAATGGTTTTAAAGACGTTCGGAG
The DNA here is from genome assembly GCA_032464435.1 of Aegilops umbellulata. Lineage (NCBI taxonomy): Eukaryota > Viridiplantae > Streptophyta > Magnoliopsida > Poales > Poaceae > Aegilops > Aegilops umbellulata. Next base: position 350,977,036 of record CP136056.1, read on the forward strand.
TACCACAATCATGCTTTGGTATAACATTAACATGGTCAATTATTAAAGGTCACACGCTGGGAACACAAAGGATCCATCGGGAATTTTTAGAACATCTCATGTAATTTTATCAGGAAAAGGATGAGGATGTGGCCGATGGGTTCAGCTGCAATCCATCGGCATGTCGAAAGGATGTATTTCCAAAATTATATGAACAAGTTTGTGTAGGGGGGGAAGCAAGAATGTTGTCGATGATAACACAAATCATCAAGGGGCAAGGATGGTATTTATCATCATGAATTCGATTCATAACCTGGAAGAGCTCAGAATGTTGATGATGATCATGACACATTAGTCGAGAGATTTCATGAAGATGTAATCGATCGGCGATGACATCAAGTCAAAGGAATGATGAAGCGAAAGCTTATTGGAACCATGGGTACACCACAAACTCAAAATCAAGCTTGTTGTTCGAGGTGAAATGATAACATGAAGAAGATCGACGTAAGCTTCGCTCGTCGTTAGAAGTTGCTCCGGGCATAAGGACCAGGTAGCACAGTTAAAAGTTGGCATGATAAAAATATAGCCGACCAGGCTAGGAATGATGTGATAGGGTATTAAACTTCCCAGTAACAAGTACTAGGGGTAATACTGGAAGGTAAATCAGAGTAGAGGTTGGACGGGTGAAACGATCTGCAGAGGGAAAGTATGTTAACTAATCCAAGAAATGGAATCAAGGAGGAACTATGGTCGGAACCACAATTGTAACGGATCAATTCATAGATACAAGATGAACTTGTACCAAGGAAATAATTATTATAAGACAAGCTTTAATGATAAGATCTACATCGTGTCCATGGGCATGAACACAAAGTTCAAGGTCGACTCCCACTTCTTCAATGCATAACCTTTCATTCACTGCTCTTACAAAAAATGATTTGAGTGCGAAGATCTACCTGGTGAATTACCAGCGAAGTATGAACCTTGGAAAACTTTCGGGTTCACACAGATTAAGGAAGGCATAGGTCCAACCCATCGATGCATCTTAGGAACATATACCACAAACTTCCAGAGCATATAACATCAGCTCAATAGCAGAGCATGGTTGACAAAAGCAGATGATAGAATTTACCAAAGGCATTATGTGACAGGGCAAAACTCACAAGTTTAATGAATATGAAGGACATTGTCGGATAATAATCCAACCAAGGATATGGCGGTCCATAAAAGACCTGATGTGAGTATTGATACTTATCCAGAAGAAGAAAGAATGCAAAGGCATCGGGTTATAGATATAATTGGATAACTTCAAAGCTTGAATACAAAGGAATTACGATTTTCAAATCAGAAGATCTGAAGCAGAGGCTCTGATCAAAAGATAATTGAGTTGAATCGATACAGATCGAGAATCAATCAAGGTTTGATTTGACAAGAACAAGCTCATGTTTGGAGTGACATCTGAGCCAGAAGGATGAATGCTAGGATCTGATCGAGGATTACGAGCATTCATGGCATATTGGATCAAACAAGATGATGCTAGAAATATGGAATTAACCATAATGCAAGCAAACAAGAATTTCAAAAACAATAGGCTGCGGAGGATTTTCGAAAGATCGAATGGTATTTCGAAGACTTTTGTGAAATACCTAAACAATTGGGGATGAACGAATCCCCGATAATTGTGAGGAATTATTTGTACTCGTATTCAGGCGGAAAAGGAGCTACAACGCAGCAGGCACAATGGATTCTCGAAATACCTGAAAGTATTACAAGGCATCTTGTAATAACAAGATCAACTGGGGATGACAATATGAACGACAGGTGTATGTAGTTATCTAGAGGGATTTATCGGTGATAAGGAATTGCAACAGCAAATGGCACAAGGGTTTCGGGGAAACATCGGAGAGTATGTTCGAAATCTTCTGAAGCAGCAAGCGATCATCTGGACTGAAGGGGCTCTCCGGTAGGAAGTGCTTACGAGAACCTAAAGTTAGAGTTAGTAAAATATTTTAACCCGAATGGAAGAGAGATCAGAGTCCCAGACCATAGACGAGGAGTAAAAGATCCTAATACCACCCAATGGCGACGTGGGCCCGTAAGACACACAACCAATGTTAGTAAAAGTTTTTCAGTGACTAGACTCAACTTCGGCCAAGGAGTTGGAAAGGGAGCTACCTACAGGCAGTCGGCTCTGATACCAACTTGTGACGCCCTCGATTCAATCGTACACTAATCATACACGCAAATGTGTACGATCAAGATCAGGGACTCATGGGAAGATATCACAACACAACTCTAGACACAAATTAAAATAATACAAGCTTTATATTACAAGCCAGGGGCCTCGAGGGCTCAAATACATAAGCTTGATTTACAAGAGTCAGCGGAAGCAACAATATCTGAGTACAGACATAAGTTAGACAAGTTTGCCTTAAGAAGGCTAGCACAAAAGCATCTACGATCGAAAAGGCAAGGCCTCCTGCCTGGGAGCCTCCTAACTACTCCTAGTCGTCGTCGGCCTCCATGTAGTAGTAAGCATCGGCGGTGGCATATGGCTCCTGGGCTTCGACATCTGGTTGCATCAACCAGAAAGAAGAAGAAAGGGGGAAAAGGGGGAGCAAAGCAACCGTGAGTACTCATCCAAAGTACTCGCAAGCAAGGATCTACACTACATATGCAACATTATCAAAGGAAGGCTGTATATGTGGACTGGGCTGCAGAAATGCCAGAATAGAGGGGAGAGCCTAGTCCTATCAAAGACTAGCATCTTCTGGAAACCACCATCTTGCAGCAACCGGAGGGGGTAGAGTAGCATAAAGTAAAGTAGTAGAAGTGTTATCAACCTCGGCCGGAGATCCTTTCTCGACTCCCTGCGAGAAAGGCATCCCTGAGCCATACTATCCAGTTATCATCACAATTAAATCCTCATCACCATCCAGTTCTCATCACAAGTATCCAGTTCTAGTTGTATCGATCGGGATACAACTCCAAGTGTCTGTTACCATAGGACAGGCTATCGATAGATGTTTTCTTCCCTGCAGGGGTGCACCAACTTACCCACCACGCTCGATTAATTCCGGCCGGACACACTTTCCTGGGTCATGCCCGGCCTCGGCCAAACAATACGCCGCAACCCGACCTAGGCTTAATAGAGAGGCCAGCACGCCGGACTAAACCTATGCCCCCAGGGGTCATGGGCCATCTCCCCGGGAACTCCTGCACGTTGCGTACGCGACCGGTGAGCAGACCTAGCTACCTCCTTCAACAAGGCAGGCGCTTACGCAGTCCAACCCGGCGCGTGCCACTCAGTCGCTGACGTCTATTAAGCTTCGGCTGATGCATACGACGCAGAACGCCCATACTATGCCCACGTGATGGTTAGTGCTATCAGGCCAGAGGCCCCTCGGATCAAATATCCAAATCGTAGTGGATTAGGAACGCGCGGTAACAAGCAGAGACTCACGAAAGATGTGACCCCGTTGCCCCGTCTCGAGGACTTGCGGCAAGGGCGAGGAATGCCCGGCCGCGCCTCGTAATTATCTCGCGGGCACCTTCCAGGTCCGCCCGACTCCACATCACTCGCAATTAAGCTCGCGCGGGTACCCCTCAGGGCCAACCCGTCTTTAGTAACAGGGTCCAGTGCAAAGTCATAGTAACCATAGTAACTGTGTGTCTAACACCAAGGGGAAAACCTGAGGAATCACCCTTGACGGATTCCACTCGATGTAATCATCAAGGTGAACGTAAGAGGAACCACCCTCGAGGTTCACACTTGAGGGGTTGCACGACAGAGCCGTATCGGAAGTGGTTAAGGAGGAAATCACCCTCGATGACCACGGACGAATGACTACACTACAGGGTTATCATCAGAAGTGCTGAAGAGGTTCACCCTCGGTACTCGATAGTAACCCAGTAGTGTCGAGCAACTAAGGGGAAGTGTTGTGCGGTGTCGGGGCCTGGTCTTCGATCCCGTTGATCGGGTCTTCAATGATGAAGCAGGGGCAACAAGGACAAGGTGGGGGTCACAGATGGATCACTAACCAACCTATGCTAAGCAGTTTAGGATAAGCAGGTAAGGTATACAAAAGCAGGCTATGCATCAGAATAGGGGCAAACAATTACAGTAGCAAAATCTAATGCAAGCATGAGAGAATGGAATGGGCGATATCGGGATGATCAAAGGGGGGCTTGCCTGGTTGCTCTGGCAAGGAGGGGTCGTCGTCGACGTAGTCGATCACGAGGGCGGCATCGGTCTCGGGGTCTACCGGAGATAAGAGGGGGAAGAAACAGTAAATATAAAGCAAACTTAGCATCACAAAGCGTAACATGGCAATATGCTGTGCCGGGTGTGACCTAACGTATGGCTACACGATATAGGTGAAGGGGGGATTCAACCGGGAATGTTTTCCCGGTTCCGGACCTGTGTCAGACAGATGACTGAAGGGGGAATGTCCCATGTTCAGCATGCTAGGGGCATGTGACAGATAAACGGACCACGTGTTCGGATTCGTTGGATTTTTCTAAGCAACTTTCATGTAGAAAACATTTTCATCCGAGTTACAGTTTATTTTCTATGAATTATCAAAGATTTAAAGATTTTTTGGAATATTTTTATTTAATCTAATCCAAATTTGACCAAGTCAAAATGACTAGTGAAAAAGGGGGATGTGGCCCACATGTCATTGGCACATAATTTAATTGATGGCTAAACTAAAATGGAGGGGTTAAAATTAACATAGGGGGCCACATGACATAGGCTAGCAATTATCCGAAGTAGTACTAATTAGTCTAACTACTCTGACCACTAAGTATTTAATCAACCTAAACTAATCAGGGCCATCCCCACTTGGCAGGGAGCCAGCCCTGCCTCCCACGCACACACACAACACACTCACGCACACAGTTCTGTTTTCTGCTAACAAAAGATAGCATTTTGTGATTTTCATCGAATTTAATCTATGCACCGAATGGATTTGGTCCAATGGAAACATTTGAGCATTGTCAAGTGTACTACCTCCCCATAATAGTTTTGCTCCAGTTAAAAGTCGTTTAGTCGCTGTTTAGGGGCCGTCGAGAGGGTTAGTCGTTGTAGAAAATGAAAAGCTAGCAATAGCTACAGTAACTGAATGTTACTGAAGCTGTGCAGCATTGCAGCAGGCACCGGCTGCGGGCGCCCGCGTGCGGCTGCGTCAGCGGTGGTGAGCAGCGCGGCTGCAGGCAGCAGAGCAGCGGGGCGAGAGGGCGCGAGGCAGTGCTCGCGGTGTTGCGCGGCCGCGGTGGGTAGCGCCGACGCGGGGCGGCAGAGAGGACAGGCGTCGCGGGGGCGGCAGGGGAGCGCGAGCAGGCGCGCAGGGCAGCAGCGGGTGGGGGATGCGGGGGCGCACGAACCGGGCACGAGCGGCAAGATCAGCACGCGCGTGGGCGCGGTTCGAGCCACGCGCGGAGCAGGAGGGGTCGCGGCGAGCACGACGACATGAGGTGGCGGCGGGCGTTGATGGCTACGGTGATGTGGGGCACCGTACAATGTGCGCGCAGGCGTTGCGTTCCTGGAAGCACCAGGAGCACGATGCTATGCTCGGGCGAGCATGACAGCGGCTGTGGCCACGGCCACGAGATCATCGGCGGCGCCGTATTCGGGCGCGTCGGCGATAGCTAGCTAGGGCACGCGAGAGAGCAACCGGGAAGGAGTAGGAGGTAGAGAAGCTCACCGAGCAGCTAAGAAAAGCCCTCGACGGATTAGTAGCTGCAGGGTTCGCCGGAGACGACGAGGATCGTCAGCGACAGAGGCGGAAGGGGCGGAGAAGAACGGCCTCAGCGGGGCCTCCCAGATCTTGCTGATGGTCGGAGACGAAGGAGCGGAGAACGGCGGAGCGGAGCTCCTGGATGCGTTGGTGTAGCTCGGGGTCGACGGTCGCCGTGGTGGTGCGAGAAGAACGGCGGCGACAGCGTCGGGCGACGTTGGGGAGAGGGGCCAGAGGGAGAGCGGGGTGGATCTGGGAGGCGAGGAAGCAAGTGGGGAGGGGATGGGATCGAGGGGTCGGGGCGTGGCATCCTTATCCCCTCCCAGCGTCGGCGCCGGCGAGGTGGTCCGAGGCGACCTGCCCCTGTAGCGACCCGGTCGCCTGAACAGGGGAGAGAGAGGAGGGATCGCCAGGGCAGGCCGGCCTGGCTGTTTAGTTAGATGGGCCAAACCGCCTAGTAGATTAGGTCCTTTTCTATTTTGTTTCCATTTTCTCTTTTCCTTTTGCATTTTCTTTTTGTACCAAATGAGTTTTGTTTTGAACAAAACTTGGCACATAAATCTAACGCAACATATTGAGATGGAACAAAAAGTATGGGTTCAAAAGGAGTTGCCTAACCATTTTTGTTTGAAATTGAAAAGACCAAATTTAATTGCTGTTGGACCAAAAATTAATCCCACGGGAATTTTGGGAATTCAAAAGAGGTTGGTTCCAACATGACAAATATCTAGGGATTATTTTCTACCCTTTGAACATTTTAGTTTGCATGTTTGAGAAATTTGAATTTTGGACTTTAGTTTGAACTTGAATATTAATTAAGATCTGGATCAAGCGAGGATTAGCAACAGTAATGCGATGACAAGGCACCATTAGCAGAGGATTACTGTAGCTTAATTATCCGGGCGTTACAGGGAAGTGGCTTCGCTCGTGGTCGTCGTCCTCCGCACACACTACGGCGGCGAGCTTGGGGACGGAGGCCATCCCGCGCAGGCGCTAGGTCGGAGAGGACGGCCTTGTCGTCAGTGCATGACCTCGCTCGCCGACGATGAGTGTGTCAACGTTGCACGTCCTTTTCTTCCCCGGCGGATCCGTGACCACCGGTGAGGAGGGAGAGAGGGGCTGCCTTTTTTAGATCTGGAGAGAGGGTGGTAGTGTGAGAAGCAAGTGGGCAACCCTTAGCAAGAAAGCGCTGAAGCTCCAACCTATATATCTTTTTCATACTACTAGTACTGGAGGTGGAGTAGTGCTAGAGTAGTTTATATTTTCTCTGCGTACAGTACCAGTTAGTCGTGAAAATAAAGGTCGATAACTAATGCGGCACCTCGGGCCAACGCGGCCAGATCGCATTTTGCACGAGAAATTACACACCATGTCTCGTTGACATGTGGTCCCGTTCCAACATATCAGTGAGACGACGGCGAGTAGTAGGAGTATTTCCGAACGGACGTGTATGCCAGGGCGCCTCTTTGTGAACCATGGCAAACTCGCAACCGTCCACCGACTCTTTGCCTTTCCCTCTCGATTTGGAACTGCTGTCGCACGCTATTCCTCTCCCTCCTCCATTTTCCTTCAGCCCTTCACCCTTTCTTCTGCCATTGTTCGATCGTCTTCTCCATGGAGGGAACAGGCCGGAAACGACCCCATTATTCTTGCCCCGATATGAAAGATGACGTGGTGGAGGAACTCATTGATCGGTGCGACGTCATCACCTCGGCTAGCATGGCAGGTTCGTTCAAGCCCATTCTCGACTCAACTAATAACATCATTACAAGGAACCCAAGAGTCAAGGAGCGGTTTGATCTCCCCTATCTTCTTTGCCGTGACCCTGATGACTGGCGCCGGCACGACGGAGGCCTCGGCCTGTGCAAGTTGATGTCGCTTGATAATGATACGTATGATGTTAAGATGCCATCGCTTGAGGGCAAGGCTTGGGCGGGCGCAAATGGAGATTGGGTTGTTTACATTTGGTCCAACTGCGAGTGGGAACTTATGAATGTGTACACTCATGACCGGGTTCCACTTCCAAAAATCTCAGCAGACTGCCTAGAGGTTGAGCACACCGGTATTGTACGCACGTTCAAATACGATCATGGTGACTGTCTTCTACGGAAGATAGCAATTTGTCGAGTTCCCAACCGCTCTTGGAACTATAAAGTTGTTGCTATCTTCGACAAGCTTGTTGCCGTCCTTGGTGGTTTGACTCGATGGATATTGCTCAAAAATCAGTTTCTGTACACGGATGAGTACTGTGATGCAATTCAATACGAGGGCCTTGTGTTTGCTGCCACCACTCGTGGCACTGTTTTTGCATGGGGTCCTCGTAGTTTCGGTACGTTTGTCTTCCACCGTAATTATAATTGTTTCATCCACATGCATGCGGGTTAGCAAGTTTTCCTTTACTAATTAACCTTCTTCTTGTTGTGACGCCCGGATAATTAAGCTACAGTAAACCTTTGTTCATGATGTCACGTCACCTCGATTACTATTGCTAATCTCGCGTTAGTTCAAAACCGATTCTGATTCAAATTCAAAATCAGGCAAACAATAAAAGATTTCAAACAATTAAACAAAAGTGTTCGAAATGTGGCAAATAATTCATAGTCAATATTGGTGGAGAAGCCAACATTTTTAAAAGTGTTTAAAATTCTAAAAAGTAATTAAAACAACGTTAAAACAATTAATTAAATGCCCTTTTAAGAATTGTCAAGATGTAGACTATTTTGAATGTCTACCAAACACTTTGTGGCGGTAGTGTAAACTAAAACATTAATTTAGGGATTAGGTTTAAGTTTTATAAAACTAAAATAAAACAAGAACAAAAGGTAAATAAGTAAAACAAAACAAAACAATAAAAAGAAGCCCCCTCCCTACTGGACCTTGGCCTAGATGGCCAAGCGGCCCAGCCAAACTGCCCAGCCCACCCAGACACCTTCTTCTTCTTCTGTTCATAGGAGGCACGGTGGAGGCTGGTCGCGCGTCCACGCCGCGGATCAGCCGCGTGTCGGCCATCTGCCAGCACCCCCGATCTAATAAGACTGAGCCCGACCAAGTGGACGAACCCTAGCCCCCTTTTCCTTCCTCCTCTCGCTCGCGTTCGTCCGTTCAAAGCTTCCCGAGCCGTCGTCCGCAACCACCGTCGTCGTTCTCGCGGCCAGACTCGTCCCCGAGCCACGAGGAGTTGTCCAGGAGGCGCACCGTCGTCGCCTTCGTCGTCTACATCACCGGATCGGAGCCGGGAGGCCGCCTCGATGACGCCCCATCGCCTTCCACCTCCGCGACCACCGCGACGCCATCGCCCGATTCGCCACCGTCAGCTCCTACCCGGCCTCCCCGAGCTGCTCTTCCGCTTCACTGTGAGCTCCCCTATGTTTCCCCTCTGCTCCCAGACCCGCGCCCGTCCTCTAGTGCCGTTCCCTAGCTCTGACCACCGCCGCCCGCCATGTCCGACGTGTGCCTTGCTGCCGAGCGCTCTTAGCCTCGTCGTGCTACATATTGTGCTCCTAGCGAGCACTTGAAGCTTCCTAGTCGTTTAGCTCCCTCGCTAGCCAGCTGTAGCCCGGCGCTCGTTGCAAGCGAGCTCCGCCGCCGCCGCTCGAGCTCACTGCGGCCACTGCTACAAGTCACCGGTGCTCCCGTCGCGCTCTTGGCCGCCCCGTGCGCGACCCGTCCGCGCGCCGCCCGCGCGCCTGTGCCCCTGGTTGTGCCTTGGCCGCACCCCGCGCCTGCGTCGCCCAAGCTTTGGCCGGCCGCTGCGCCTTTGCTCGCGTCGCCGTCCCCTGTCGCTGCTCGTCCTCCTTGTGCTGCTCTGCTTGCTGCTTCGCTGCTCTACTACTACTGCCGCTTAGCTGTTGCTGTTGCGCCGTCGTCACTGCTGCTGCTGACCACGCGCGCGCGTGCCCGCCGCCTCTCGGCCGCCCGCGTGCTGCTCCCGCTGGCCTGATGCTGCTTGCTACCACGGCGCTGTTGCTGCATCCTACTACTCTGTACTTCTAGTTGCTGTATCCTACTAGCTAGCTTTTGTATTTCTACAATGTTTAGCCCTCTAAACAGCCCCTAAACAGCGATAAGACAAGTCCTAACATGGGTAAACATTATATGAACGAAAAGTAGATGTAACAAGCTTCATTTTGTTCCATTGGACCTGCTTCAAATAATGCGTGAATTAATTCCTACGAAAATCACAAAATGCTATCTTCTGTTAACAGAAAACTGATTTAACCTCTAGCATTGTGTGTGAGTGTGCTGTGTGCGTGACAGCGTGACCGTGTGTGCACGGCTGTGCCCAGGCCGGCCCTTACTTAATTACTCCCTCTGTAATATAAGAACGTTTTTGACACTACACTAGTGTAAAAAACGTTCTTATATTATGGGACGGAGGGAGTAGTTGCTAGCCTTAGTTAGTAGTAGTACTAGTTTAGCGCTAAGTTAGTCTAGTAGTAGATGATATGTAGGCCCTCATTAAATAAATTAGGTTTATTTAATTGTTTTGATAAATAGTCCATGACATGTGGGTCACAACTCTTCTTTTGACTAGTCAAATTGACTTGGTCAACTCGAATTAAAAGTAATTTAGAAAATCTAGAATATTGTTAAATCTTTGAAAAATCATAGAAAATAATCCGTAACTCGAATGAAAAAGTTTTATATATGAGAGTTGCTCAGAACGACGAGACGAACCCGGATACGCAGCCCGTTCGTCCGCCACGCACCCCTAACATATCAAACTCGCAACTTTTCCCCTCCGGCTCCTCTGCCCGAAAACGCGAAACACCGGGGATACTTTCCCGGATGTTTTCCCCCTTCCCCGGTATCACCTCATACCGCGTTAGGGCACCTCTAGCACCGATACTTGTCATGTCATGCATCGCTATGCATCTGCTTGCTTAAATATTTCTTGTTTCTTCCCCCTCTTCTCTCGCTAGACACCGAGACCGAAGTCGCTGCTGCCCTGATCGCCTACAGTGTTGACAACCCCTCCTTGCCAGAGCAACCAGGCAAGCCCCCCCCCTTTGATCACCAGATATCGCCTATTCTTCTCTATACTGCTTGCATTAGAGTAGTGTAGTATGTTACTGCTTTCGGTTAATCCTATTCTGCTGCATATCCTGTCATTGTTGCTACAGTTGTTGATACCTTTACCTGCTATCCGAATGCTTAGTATAGGATGCTAGTGTTCCATCAGTGGCCCTACACTCTTGTCCGTCTGCCATGCTATACTACTGGGCCGAGATCACTTCGGAAGGTGATCACGGGCATATACTATATACTTTACACTGTTACATTACCTGTGATACTGTTCGGAGATGGGGGCTGAAGGGGCAGGTGGTTCCACCCAGGTAGTGGTGGGCCTGGGTTCCCGACGGCCCCCGACTGTTACTTTGTGGCAGAGTGACAGGGCAGGTTGAGACCACCTAAGAGAGAGGTGGGCCTGGCCCTAGTCGGCGTTCGCGGATACTTAGCACGCTTAACGAGATCATGGTATTTGATCTGAGTCTGGCTACTGGCCTATACGCACTAACCAACTACGCGGGAACAGTTATGGGCACTCGACGTCGTGGTATCAGCCGAAGCCTTCATGACGTCATCGACTGAGCGGCGCGCGCCGGATTGGAACGTAAGCCTGCTCTTGTATTGAGGGGGCTAGTTCTGCTTCCGGCCGTGTACGCAACGTGCAGGTGTGCTAAGGGCGATGGGCCCAGACCCCTGTGCGCTTAGGTTTAGACCGGCGTGCTGACCTCTCTGTTGTGCCTAGGTGGGGCTGCGACGTGTTGATCTTCCGCGGCCGGACATGACCCAGGAAAGTGTGTCTGGCCAAATGAGATCGAGCGTGTTGGGCTATGTGGTGCACCCCTGCAGGGAAGTTAATCTATTCGAATAGCCGTGATCTTCGGTAACAGGACGACTTGAAGTTGTACCTTGACCTTATGACAACTAGAACCGGATACTTAATAAAACACACCCTTCCAAGTGCCAGATATAATCCGGTGATCGCTCTCTAACAGGGCAACGAGGAGGGGATCACCGTGTAGGATTATGCTATGCGATGCTACTTGGAGGACTTCAGTCTACTCTCTTCTACATGCTGCAAGACGGAGGCTGCCAGAAGCGTAGTCTTCGACAGGATTAGTTATCCCCCTCTTATTCTGGCATTCTGCAGTTCAGTCCACTGATATGGCCCTTTACACATATACCCATGCATATGTAGTGTAGCTCCTTGCTTGCGAGTACTTTGGATGAGTACTCACGGTTGCCTTGTTCCCCCTTTTCCCCTTTTTCTTTACCCGATTGCCGCGACCAGACGATGGAGCCCAGGATCCAGACGCCACTGTCGACGACGACTCCTACTACACTAGAGGTGCCTACTGCTACGTGCAGCCCACTGACGACGACCAGGAGTAGTTAGGAGGATCCCAGGCAGAAGGCCTGCGCCTCTTTCGATCTGTATCCCAGTTTGTGCTAGCCTTCTTAAGGCAAACTTGTTTAACTTATGTCTGTACTCAGATATTATTGCTTCCGCTGACTCGTCTATAATCTAGCACTTGTATTCGAGCCCTCGAGGCCCCTGGCTTGTATTATGATGTTTGTATGACTTATTTATGTTTTTAGAGTTGTGTTGTGATATCTTCCCGTGAGTCCCTGATCTTGATCGTACACATTTGCGTGCATGTTTAGTGCACGATTGAATCGGGGGTGTCACACTTGTGTTTCCAAGGTCCTGTGAACATCCCACCACCTATACTTGAAAAATTTTATAACCAAGCGGGAGATGACAATGGTGATGATCACGAGCATGAGGACGAGCAACGCCCATATACTCTGTGGCGCCTGGCAACTAATTTTGATGGATCACCTCTTCTTGTGTGTATACAGCCCACTGATGATGTTACTGCTAAGGAAGCAGGTGGTCTTCCATGGTCGCACTCTCCGGACCTATTCCAACACCCGTTGCATGGTATTCGGGATGGATACTAGTGTGCTAGCGCCAACTCCTTCTCCCTGGTACAGAATTGATAGTCTTGGAGAAAACTCGCTCTTCCTTGGACAAAACTATCCGATGATGGTGAAAGGCGATCCAACTGCTGTTGACACAATGTTACTAGTACCATTTATGAGAAGCAACTGTGTCTATACCTCGGACATTTGGGTGGTTCCCTACCTTGGTACTGATATAGTAGGCCGCTTCAGCCTGGATGATCAGTCCTGCGTTGGTCTCCAGATCGACAATGGATGGCCCGTCCCAGAGAATCACTTGTGGTTCAAAGCAAGTGTTTCCAACGCCGAGGAGTGGTTGAGTTGAAGTTCATTTCATTGCTTATTATTTGTTGTCTGGTGAAAACTTTAGTATTTATAATGTATCCTCGTTGTCGATGTGGGTTGATGACCTATTGTATGTAATAAAATGATATGCCTGTGATAAACTTACTAAATTTATGAATGGCTTTCGAGTCGCTTCTCTGAGTGAGTGGTGCGACGAGGAAAAAATATATTTTCTGAATACAGAATTGTACGTGCATTGCAACAGGTTATCGAATGAGACCAATCAACAATAGTAGTACACTATTTGTACTAGATTCACATGCTTCGCGCGTTGGGCGGGTGTTTTTACTGTAGCCATATGTTAATGTGTTCGCTGTACATAACCAGCACCTCGAATCCTCGATACTAGTACTATATAGTAGGAGTAAGTAGTAGGAGTAGTAGGGTGGCATGGGCCAGAACAAGCATTCACGTCCAGGAGTACGACACACGTCACCACCACGACATCCATCTGACACCATATTATTTTTTGGAGTCTGTGCTAGAGCAATCTCTTCAACCTCGTCGTTTCTCTAACTTCAGTCATCGCGCGGCGGGCGAGGTGGGGGTTTGCCGATAGGCGGTTTCCTTAACTGCGGTCCCACTTGTAAGGCCAACTCCAACTCACGACCCCAAACGGACCTCCGTTTTGCACGAACTCCAACGATAATTTTGACTAGAAAAGCAAGACCAAAGAAAACAAGAACCATAAGAATACATTTTACTACTCCTGTAAGTTGGATTAGTGCCTTCTCGATGCATTCATTGTTGATCCGCGGAGGCTCGATCTTGCGTGCTTCTTTCTTCTTCGAGTGTAAAGAAGTAGATGTTGCTTCCTCGCATCTAGTCTCATGTCTAGCCTCTATTCTAGTAGGAGTATCAACAAGTGCACTAATCTCATCTCTAGCCTCTGTGTTAGCTAAAAGTGATAGAACATCTACTAAATTGCGCTCTATCAATATATGGATGTACTCTTCTTCCCAATACAAAAACTTGCATCCATTCTACTCCCTCCGTTGCACAATACGTGCCTTCTATTTGTCAAAATATATATGTATCTAGACATGTTTTAGTATATAGGTACATCCATTTTTGGACGAATGAAAGTCAAGTATTTTGGAACGGAGGGAGTACACAATAAATTTTTTAAGTTAGCACAACTAGTCTAATCCAAGAGCACAACCGAAGATTTGGTCGGGTTCTTCCTCCTTTTGCCGACACGTGGGACATCCAGCATCCAGGTCGTGTCATGAAAGAAAATAGAGTGGTAGTTGAAGCCACGAGATGTGCATCTTGGGTTAAACTGTAAATAGAATCTTACTACTCTTGAGTAACTCCAAAAGCGGCCACCGAAGATCTTTATTGGATTTGTTTTTCATCACCAGCACGTCGAGGTGAAAGATGTGCAGGTTCAGTGGGTCCTCTTGCGTTTTCACTGACATGTGGGGCCGCATGTGAGCAAACAGACGATGGGCTCCGCGCGTCCGCTGGCTGGCTGAGAAGAGAGATAGAGGAGGGCTGAGCATGGACTGGAGGAAATTTGTTCTACATACCTCGATATAGGCTCGATATAGTGGGGTGGCATGGGCCATAACTAGCATTCACGTCTAGCAGTACGGCACACACCACCCACACGAGTCCCATCCGACACCAATTTTCTTGGAGTCCGTGCTACAACCATCTCTTCTCCCTCCTGTTTTCTCAGCCATCGCGCGGTGGGTGGGGTGGGGGTTTGCTGATAGTCGGTTTGCTCAACTGCGGTCCCACTTGTAAGTGAAAATGCAACACCGCATGCATTCCCGCTTGAGCGGCGTGCCGGACCAACCGTGTGGGGGTGCGACGCGAACACGGCAGGCTTTTCCTTTTGAACTCGTAACTTGTAAAATTTGGTTCTGCTCCATGGCGCGACCGATAGATAGAAAATAACGATTTTGCCTAGAGTAATGAGAAGTTTGGTTCTGGCGCCGTTCATGCATGGAGTACGTATGAAAATTATGAAGTTGATGCGAAAGGTAAGATAATTACTGTAGTATCATATACTACTACATGGATTTGACGGAAAGATAAAAATACATACGGATCCATCAACGACATCCTGACGCCCTAGTGCGCCGGGTCACCAACCGACGTGTGAGGAGCAGCGGCGTTGGCGGCGAGCTCAACGTGCTTCTGAACAGTGCCGTCCAAGGTTGCCCTGCGGTCCAAGAAGGCCAGCGTCCTATCATCCTCCTCTTGCATGTAGTAGTCCTTGTGGACGATTTGCGCGTAGACATGGGTGATTATGTCGATGGTGTCTTGTTGCGCCAGGCGCTGCGCGGCGAGCGCGACCTCGAGGTGGACATTCTCCGACGCGACGGCGGGCATTCGCAGGGCCACCAGTGCGTCGAAGAGGTTTTCACCATAGTGGCCGTTGAGGGTGGCGGGCACCGCAGAGCCTGGGCGCATCGGCTGGAGGCTTACGTCAAAGTCGTCCGCAAGCTTCTTGACGACGGTGAACTTGTCGAGAAAACTGACGAGGACCTCGTCGAACAAGGAGACGAAGCTGTCGTCCAAGTGGCCCCTCGCCCTAGCGGCCTCAAGAAATACTACCTGGAGACGTTCCTCGGTGCCGGGTCGCAGGCCGGCGTCGTGGACCATCTGGCATAGCCGGCTAATGCTCGCGCTCATCGCCTCCATGGGTCTAGCTTAGCTTCTAGTCAACTGATCTTACGATTCGAGTGATCACTCTTGCCCTTGGTTAGCGTGCGTAGGTGCGTAGGATTTCATACTACTCCTCGGCCCTCTACTGCACCTGCCTTTGGCTGTATGATAGGTGGGCCAGCCACCCCCTGGGCCCACGTGTTATTCACCCAAAGGCAGTTGCCGTAAGTCAATGAAGCTGCGTCCCCCTCCATGCCGGTGCAGTATAGTCATCTCACCGGACCTCTAGTTGGGGCCAAACGAGACAAGTTTGATGTTTACTGGTTTATTGGTCCCCTTTGCATTTTGCGCCAAGTTTTGACCTTTGATTTAACTAATAAAATGTTAATGCATGTAAACAAAAATGTTGTGTAAGTCACCTTACGAAAACCAAATAATCCCAAAATACTTAGGCACGGTGCATTAACTCCCTCCTTGTTTCTTATTTCGTGACATATCAACCAATGAGAGATGTGGGCCGTGCATGCTTTCAATGACTTGAGACTACCAAACATGACATGCAGTGTTTAGTTCATTGCATGTAATCCTATTAGTACTCTAGTTAGCAAAAAAACATTAAGTTCTCTCGCCGATAGGAATAGAACACCATGTATTTATTTACAGAGGGAGTAGTACATTTTTTGTGACATGCATTACTAGATATTGCTAGTCAAATACTAAAATCCAGATGGACGTGGTAGTACTCCTAAATCCAGACGGTGGTGCTACTAGTACTAGTAGTAGTACTACCAATGTAGTAGTAGGAGTACTAGCACTATACTACCCGTTGGTCAAATTATTACGTGTTGCTCCTCACAGTGAAGTGACAAGACCCTGCGCCGAAGATGACACCTGAGTATAGGCGCCGTGTTCGGCATACCATAGTCAGCCTCACCGTCTGCAGTCACTATCATCATGGCTGTAGAGCTAGCCTGCTTACAACTAGCCCTATTCGACATAATTTCCCGTGCGTAGATGCCCGTGCATTGCACGGAACACCAAGATTGGGGGTGGACGGCTCCGGCAGCGGCCATCGCGCCAGATATTTCCACGGCCTTCTAGATGTGGTGGGGAGGAGATAAGGCTGATAGTGAGAGACAAGGAGTTGTTTGTAAATAGGGAACAAGTGCGGGCATCTTTTTGCAAAAATGGAGAAGCTTGGTTTGTATGCGTCAGATCTAGATCCGACGGCTATTGGTGAAAGATGGGAGGCACAACATCATCACCAACTCAGGACCTGTTTGATTTGCAGGATTTTGAAAACGCATGAATAGGACACGACAATATTACAAGTTTCAAACTGATATTACAAATGTTAGGAGTAATGCTGCACCTACGAAGAGGGAATTACTAGGAAGTTTACGTAAGAACTTTCGTTACTTTAGGTGGATGCAGCATTATCGTACAAACTAAAATCCACCGCCCTGACAAGTCACTAATGGGCAAATAAGTTTTCGAGTCTCTGGCCACTTGATGTTTCAAAAACAAATTTAGCTTCTGCGGAGACTTTGTCATTTAGGCTTAGACGCTTGCGTTGATCAGCACGCCATTCATTGTTGCGCCAGAGAACGCCAAACCTCATTACCTTGAGCACACTTGCCTCCAGAATAAAGAACCTGGCCAATTTAATCTCAGATGTGCTGCCTCGGTAGTCGATCAAATCAATTTCTGTAAGATGGAGATCAAGGCATTCGATGAGATTGTTATAGTGCAGCACATTTTTCACTTTCGGGTCTTTTTTATGTGCAAAAGAAGAGAACATATTAGAGCAGCTGGCTGCATAAGATTGCCGTGTCATCAAGAGGTACCAATATCATTCGCTCATACGATAGGGTTGGCTGGCTAGTGATATTCTCTCTCTCTCTCTCTCTCTCTCTCTCTCTCTCTCTTTCTGTTTCCTCTCATTTAACTAGGAGCACGTGAAGAGCTTGGGCATTTGTTGCCTTCCACTATGTGGCCGATGCCATATTTCGCAAAAGTATGCCACATAATACGCATCGATGTCAAATAAAAAGATTTTGGCACCGCTCTCGCGATGTGAGAGAGTTGGCACCGTTGTGAACACAGACCCACATGTATAAACAAATCAATCAAACCAACTACACCAGCCTCTCACTCTCCCAAACAAGTGTTTTTTATTGCCTCAATCCTCTCTCTCTCTCTCACTAGTGTATTTTCATTGCATGAGTTAATTTGGCACCGGAGCAAAGTAGGTGATCTAGATTGGGGCACCAGGTGATCAATGGAGGGGCATCGATGCCAAATGCATCACAAGTGAATTTGGCACATGTTTTGGCCTACATAGCCCACTTTTGTACTCCCTCCGTCCCAAAATTCTTGTCTTAAATTTGTCTAAATACAGATGTATCTAGTTACATTTTAGTGTTAGATACATGTGTATCTAAACAAATGTAAGACAAGAATTTTGGGACGGAGGGAATACTACCTCGTATTTAGTATAAAATTTTGACCATAGATTTACCTAAGAAAATGCCAATGCATGTCACTAAAAATTACACCATTTGAAATTATGTTCCAATACGAATCCAACGATATAGTTCTTAGTGACATGCATTAACATTTTGTCAGTTAAATCTACGGTCAAATTTTGATACTACAAAATTGGAAGAGTAAACCAGGACGGAGGTAGTACTTGCTCTTAGGGTAACCATAGAGTTACTGGAGTAGTCTAAGTTACTTTCCACTATGACTAGCCTAGGCTACTATAGTAGTACAACATAAAAATGATGCAGGTGATCACGTGAGAAAAAAATACTTAAAACATTTCTTTCGGTGCAGTGCGTAGATGCAGTTTTGAACACTACACTTGTCATCGTAATTTGGGAAAATTACGAAAAAATTGAGCTACATTGTGATTACCGTTTACTTATAGGAAAGAAGTTTCACCTCAATGAGTAGCTTCTCCGTGCACGGAAAGCATGTAAGGAATCCAACAACTTGATCCAGATTGGGGCCGATAGATTTTAGTGCTAAGATCTTCACTGTGCGCATGGACTGGGTCAAGCTTGTGGGAATCATTTTCTGGAAGACGGTCGTAAATACATCAAGAAGAAATTAAAAAATGTGAATTTCAAGAAGACGGAGAAGAAGATGAGTGTTGTACCTGAATGATTACGGATCCAATAAAGAGTTCGGAGAATTTGGCAGACGAGTACACCAACGCTGTCAATTTCGGCGCGTCAATGACCCTGAGTTTTGTTGGACCTTCTAGATCCGATACAAACAATCTCTGAAGGAAAGGCGCATTCTCAATGACCATAACGTGGAACAGCTGGAGTGACCTCTTGCCAATTGATGTCTTGTTGCGGGGCCAGCAAGACACATAAATCCATCAGAGATTCCTCGAGGCGATGTGGAGGCTAATGAACCCGTGGATCTGCTCAAGACGAAGGTACTCGAGCGCAGTACAGTTGCGGAGCAGGTGCTCCATAGCCTTCTTTGAGATGACAACGTCGAAGAGGTCAAGCTGCTTGAGTTGAGGGAGAAGAAGGGCGGGCGCAGCATTAATCTGGGGAAGATAGCAGGAGCTGAAGCTGGCGCGGCGCAGCGTTGCCGTGAGGCGGAGCGCGGACGGCGGTAGAGAGCGACATCGTCCAGCTTCAAAGCTGAGATCCTCGAGCTGATCTAGTGCGGGGGATAAGAACCACTCGTCGAACTTGGGTTGGACCTTGCATTTGGTACTGAACATGCGAATGTCAAGGCGTCTGGCTGGCCCAGGGTGCGATGAAAGGATCTTGGAGACTGCGGCCATGCGTTTGCAATCCCCGTCGCAGAGGCAGCTGTCAACGGTGAGGTTGAGGGGGACGCAGCGCCAGAGGGGGCGCCACCACCGGGAGAGCAGGGCGGTCCGCACAGCATATTTGGTGGGGAGGAGCCCGATGATGATGAGCAGCATGTTGTCGGGGAGGCTGCTGATGAAGTCCAGGCTCGCCGGATGCAGTTTTGGCTCGAGCCGCCTCCGCTTGTTGGCTGCCTCGCCGTCCATCTCAACCGGCGGCGACGCCGGTGTACACGTGTGCTGGTGTGTGTTGTGTGCTGGGTGTGCGCGAGTGCGTCCTTCTGTGCATGCCGCCGCGCAGTGGTGAATTGTGCGCGAGTGCGTCCTTCGCGCGCAAGAAGTTTGTCCTCAATGCGCCCTCAATTTACTAGCATGCGGGGTGCTACCCCGAGTGGTTTCAAATTTGTTTACTTCACCGCATGTCAGATGGGCCACTAGTTTACTTATTTTCACCCACTGCCACATGGGCCAGCACACGAAGATACAGAACACGAGCTGACAAGGTAGCATGTGGATTAGTTGACCGGTCAACTAAACAATATACGGAGCTATACGGTGACACAGTGAGCGTATAATCCATCGGTATAGAGAGTTCGAGTGAGAGGGGAGGCCCGTGAGAGATAGCAGAGAGAGAGAGAGCTACTCCCTCCGTTCGATAAGTAGTTCCAACATTTTTTTAAGTCAAACTTTTGAAACTTTGACCAAGTTTATAAAGAAATTACTTATATCTACAATACCAAAGATAAATGATAGTATGAAGTAAGTACATGTTGTGATGAATCTAATGATCGTTCCAGATGTAAATGTTTTTCTCCACATATACCTGGTCAAACTTTTCTGAGGTTTGACTTTTCAAAACATCCATATTCTTATGGACGTGACAGAGTCCCTAACTAGAGAGAGAGAGAGAGAGAGAGAGAGAGAGAGTGAAAAAAGTGTGTGTGCATGTGTGAAAGAGACATGGACAACACACGATAAAAGTACAGAAAAAGCGTGCGTGTCTTATGCAAACATATCACACATGCATCTTCGACAACGGAGGCAAGGTGAGGAGATAGTGTGTGGTTGTTTGGAACCGAGAGAGCAAGACCCCTAGCACGTGGCCAAGAGGGGTCTGACAAACAAGGGAGAGAGGTCGAGAGAGACGTACAAAGAAAATGCAGACATGGGGAGGAGAGAGTGTATGTTTATCATAGATAGATCCCCCGGAGATCGTGATGGGACTACATGGGTGGGAGATCAAGTGACAAGGTGTGTGCGCGATAGAAGATGCCCCGAGAGATATCGAGATAGACGTATGGATGGAAGGAGACAACACGTGTGTTCGTGATGGCTAGTAAGAGATAATCATACTTAGGAGGGGGGGAGTGCTTGCGCCTATGATGGAGTGAGGGATTATGGTACTTAGGGGGGTGCGTGTCACATGGAGAGAGAACAAGGGCGAAGAGTGTTGGATGGGTCTATATGTATAGCGCGAGTGAGACATGTGTATGTGTGAACCAGGGAGATATAAGCCCAGTTTGGCTTGCGTCCTGAGCATCTTTTGCCTGGCCTGGGGTTGTGGTTGGGTTTCATGCACACTTGTTTGGTTGCTACCCTGTGAAAAAGAAAGCCCGCCTGGCCTGGGTTCCCTTGCACTTTAATTAGCCTGGCTGAACTCCAGACACTGCAAGTAGCCTGGCCCAGGCGACCGATTTCGAACGCCTGGCCGTGCCTGGTCGTGTGGCCACGAGGCTAACAGCAACATGGATGGATATTAGTATTAAATAATTGATGCATGGATTGATTGATGGGACATTGATGCTTTGCCTGGCCCATGCATGAACCAAACGCTTCAGTACCACACAAGCCTGGCCAGGCAGAAATATTTTACATCTCACGTCCACACCAGGAAGTACCGGCCATCAAGGCATGAGGCTCAGGTCATGAACCAAACTGACCAATAAAGTTTGAGAGAGATTAACGAGCCCTGATAAGGCTGAGTGGTGCGTCAGATAGCTGAGAGGGGGAAAGAGATATTCCATCCGCTCGATAATGCAGTGCATGTAATTTTTCTAGAAGTCAAACTTTGGAAACTTTGATCAGGTTTACGCGAATGTTATTTATATCTACAATACCAAAGATACATCATACAAAACTACATCTCATGGTGAATCTAATGGTATATGTTTGCCGTACTAGATGTAATTCTTTTTCTCCACGTACATGGTCAAACTTTGTGATGTTTGAATTTTCAATAAATCTATATGCTATGGACCGAGGAGAGTGCCTCAGTCGAGACAGATCAAGTGCGCGTGAAGGAGAATGTGTAAGTGTGCAAAAAGAGTATGTGTGTGAAAGAGAAAGTGACAACAAATGATAAATTAGAGAGAGTGTGTGTTTTTTCGTTTCTTATGTGGACATTGTAGGGTCGGAAGTATGTCTAGGGGGGTGATTAGACTACTTGACCAAATAAAAATCTAGCCTTTTCCCAATTTTAGTTCTTGGCAGATTTTAGCTATCTTAGCACAAGTCAAGCAATCTCCACACAATTCAAGCAAGCATGCAAAAGAGTATATGAGCAGCGGAAATTAAAGCATGCAACTTGCAAGAATGTAAAGGGAAGGGTTTGGAGGATTCAAACGCAATTGGAGACACAGATGTTTTTGTCGTGGTTCTGATAGGTGGTGCTATCGTACATCCACGTTGATGGAGACTTCAACCCACGGAGGGTAACGGTTGCGCGAGTCCACGGAGGGCTCCACCCACGAAGGGTCCACGAAGAAGCAACCTTGTCTATTCCATCACGGCTGTCGCCCACGAACGACTTGCCTCACTAGCGGTAGATCTTCATGAAGTAGGCGATCTCCTTGCCCTTACAAACTCCTTGGTTCAACTCCACAATCTTGTCGGAGGCTCCCAAGTGACACCTAGCCAATCTAGGAGACACCACTCTCCAAGAAGTAACAAATGGTGTGTTGATGATGAACTCCTTGCTCTTGTGCTTCAAATGATAGTCTCCCCAACACTCAACTCTCTCTCACAGGATTTGGATTTGGTGGAAAGAGGATTTGAGTGGAAAGCAACTTGGGGAAGGCTAGTGATAAAGATTCATATGGTTGGAATGGAATATCTTGAGCTCAACACAAGTGTAGGTGGTTCTCTCTCAGAAAATGTGTATTGGAAGTGTAGATGTGTTCTGATGGCTTTCTCCACGAATGAAGAGTGGGTGGAGGGGTATATATAGCCTCCACACAAAATCTAACCGTTACACACAATTTGCCAAACTCGGTGGGACCGAATGGTTACACTCGGTCGGACCGATTCAGCAAACCTAGTGACCGTTAGGATTTTCGGTGGGACTGAGATGCAACTCGGTAGGACCGATATGGTTAGGGTTTGGGCATAACGTAATCTCGGTGTGACCGATTACACAAACTCGGTAGGACCTATTTTGGTAATAAGCTAACTAGAGAGTTGGTCAGGTAAACTCGATGGGACCGGTTCGCTCATTTCGGTGAGACCGAAATGTTACGAAAGGGAAACAGAGAGTTTACATTGCAATCTCGGTGGGACCGATCGCTCACTTCGGTTAGACCGAAACGTTACGAAGGGAAACAGAGAGATTACAATCCCATCTCGGTGAGACCGAGATCCCTATCGGTGAGACCGATTTGGCTAGGGTTTGCGGCAGTGGCTACGACATTTGAAACTCGGTGGCGCCGGATAGAAAGAATCGGTGGGGTCGAGATTGACTTTTGGTTTAGATCATATGTGGATGTGGGAAGGTAGTTGAGGGTTTTGGAGCATATCACTAGGCACTTTGAGCAAGCAAGCCATTAAGCAACACCTCATCCCTCCTTGATAGTATTGGATTTTCCTATAGACTCAATGTGATCTTGGATCACTAAAATATAAAATGTAGAGTCTTGAGCTTCAAGCTTGAGCTAAACTTTTTGTCCTTACAATTTTGAGGGATCCACTTTCCTCATCCGTGCCATGCCATTCATTGAGCTTTTCCTGAAATATTAATCTTGGAATAATGTTAGCTCAGTGAGCTATATGTTGTTAGGAATTACCAAAACCACCCAGGGATAGTTGCAATTTCAATCTCCCCCTTTTTGGTAATTGATGACAACATATAGATCAAAGCTTCGACAAATGATAATAAGAGTGAAATATATTGTCGCTTTGAGAAGTATGTGAAAAGCAAGAGCTCCCCCTAAATTTGTGCATATCTTAAGATTTGCTTTGGACTGCAAATGCACAATGAGTTAGGATCATGGGTTACTCTTCCATGTCACATACATCTTGGTGGAGCGCTCAAAATGATAAGAATTAAATACATGCACTCATCACCAAGCAAAGTGAATGATCAAATAGGGATAACATGATAGTATGATCCAACAAGCATAAGTGTAGCTTATGATCAACCACATGATCATCAATGTCTCACAGATAATAGCATAGTATCTCAAGCAATCAAAAGCAAACAAAGTTCAACCAAGAAGACAAGAGAGAACAAAAGAAAACAAACTCTCTCTCTCTCGAAGCCTATGATCTATACATTTTTCTCCCCCTTTGGCAACAAGTTACCAAAAAGTTCATAGAAAATGCATAGCACTAAAACGACTCTCAGGCTTGGTCTTCAGGTGGTGGAGTCCGGATAACGCCAAGGACGAAGGCTTCAGTTGAAGTAGATGGAGCTAGAGCTGGTGTAGGTGCTGGAGCTGGTGGCACTGAAGCTGTAGCTGGTGCAGATGAAGTGGCTCTGGTGTCAGTTACTGGCACTGCAGATGATCTCTGAGCTCTAGGCACTCTGGCAAATGCATTAGTTGTTGTTTTGCCCTTCCTCTCCTGCATGTCATCCTGTAGTTGCTCCACAGCAGACTGAATCTCAGTTACTTTCACATCTAAGTCATAGAACTTTTGTTCCATGATTCTTTCCAAGCTCTCTTAGTTTCGAGTCAGGGTGGCCAGTCCTTTCTCAATCCTCAGAGTTGATGCTATCAGATAACCGAGCTGCTCCTACTTGTTCTTCAAAAAGTACTCAGATGCCTCCTCTTGAGTTGGCATCTTGGCAGCTTTCTCCATCTTTGCCTTCTCCTTCTTTGCTTGAGCTTGTACTGATGATGGTTCATTCTCATTCATCACAATTTGATTGTCCTCAAAATCTGGATGGTTGGGCAAGTGTTCCTTATCCAACAGGTATGTGTCTGTGCCCATCTTCGAGTTAATCAACTCCTGAATATGTGGGGCATATCCACAACTTCTCTTCTAATCAGCTGCTGTCCTCTTGATAGTATCAACTATGAGGCTCATGACCTTGAACTTCTGTGGCACATAAAATATATGTAGCAAGTTAACTGCATGCCCTCTGATCATGTTGTGGTCGCCTGACTTGGGCAAAAGAGTGTGCCTTGGGATCCAGTTGATTGTAGGCAGCCCTGACAGAAGAAAATGGATTGATCCAAACTTGAAAGTCTCAAGAGCTTTGTCTGGGATCTCCTTATACATGTTTGACATAGAATTGTGATCCATCTTCTTCTTGGCATAAACATCCAAGTCATCTTCTTGCTCTTCTGGGGCATTGATCAACTGAGCCCATTCCTCAATAGTTGATTGGTACCTTGTACCTTCAGACATCCATACTATCCTGCCATCTGGATAGAAATGCGTTGTGGAGTAGAATTGCTTTATGAGCTCCTCATTCCACTTTGTGAGCTTCTGCCCAACAAAGTCTGCAACTCCACAAGCATTGAAGCTGTCACACACACCAGGATAGTGTGCCTCATTTTCCTTGATATAGGTCCAGTCGACCCACCTCATATCACACACTATTGGTTTCTTGTCCAGCAGCACTGTCTCATAGAAGTCTTGCTGTTCCTTTGTGTGGAACCTGTAATCAACAGCAGTCCTTCTTCTTGTAGCATATGGATCTGTTTCTCTCCATTTCCTCAGCCCTGAATCTCTCCTGATCTTCATGTTCTCAGCCACAGGATGAGCATCGTTGTGGTCTGGAATCTTGGGTTTGAGCTTCCTCAGAACTTGTCCTTCATCATCTTCCTCAGCAGCAACATCAGGCACTGGGGCCTTGTTCTTCTCAGCAGCTGGTATACTCCTGGTATTCCTCTTAGGTGCACTCTTGGGCTTGGAGGCAGCTTTGGGTGCTTCTTTGGGCTTTGATGATGCAGCCCCTGACTTTATAGCATCACCCATCAGCTTCTATGCCTTGGGTGCTGGTGCAGCAACCTCTTCTTCCTCTTCTTCCTCAGAATCTCTCCTCATGGAGAGTTTGCCAAGAACTCTGGCAGTAGTGGTTCTGACTCTCTTTTTCTTTTTGTCTTGGCCAACATCTTCCTCTTCTGACTCCATGGTAAACTTCATGGTTTCTCCAGTGGCAACCTTCCTAGGTTTGGAAGTGGGAACTCTCCTTGCAGGTGCCTTCTTCTGCATACCTGGCTTTGTGGCTGCAGCTGAGCCATATTCCTTTTTGAGCACTTTCTTCTTTGAAGTGGCTTCCTCTTCCTCTGCAACATAATCTTCATCTTCAGACTCTGAAGTCCTTTTCTTGCTTGCTCTAGTGGCAGCCTTTGGCAAGTTGCTTGGGGTGCTTCTGCTACCCTCATCTGAGCTGCTAGAGGGACTAGTGCCCTCACTTAAGTGAACCTGCTCCTCTGACTTGTTCTGGCTGTCACTTTGGTCAGACATGTTGCAAACACTGACTGCAGACCCTGTGAATAGATTGTAGATGAGATAGAGTGGATGAGCATCACAAAATGCAGAGATTTTTCCAAAGAATGAGTCAAAAACTTAGTTTTAGTTTTCCATATAAAGCATTTCGGATCAACCGATTTGCAAACTCGGTGATACCGAAGCAGCTATTGGATCCAAAACTAGTGAACTCGGTCAGACCGAGTCACAGTTCGGTGGCACCGAGACTGCTAGGGTTTCACAAAGTCCTGAACTCGGTCACACCGATTTGCAATTCTCGATCAGAACGAGAACCACATGTGCAATGGCCTTGGCCGAATCGGTGGAACCGAGTTCTGCAACCTGGTGGGTCCGAGATGGTTTCGGCGGAAACCTAACCCTAAATTTTCGATTCAATTCTAATCTACGGAGTGTTTTGACTGGATAGAAGTGTTTCAATCGTGGCAACATTCATAATGAACACAATGTGCTAGGAATCGGACGGGGATAGCACTATGATCGAGTCCATACCCTAGTTCGGCGATGAACTCGCTACGGCGGCAACGGCGGAGACGAAATCCGTTGACGGCGGCGGAGACCAGCGACAGGAGGCGGCTGGCGACGAGGAGGACGATCTGGAGACCCAGGAGGCAGAGCGAGCTATGCGCGGGCGAAGGGGTTTCGGAGAAATTTCCAAAATTTTGCTCGTGAGTATATATAGCCCGACCCTGTCGGTTTGACCGAGTGGAACAACTCGGTGGCACCGAGATGCATAACTGTTGAAAGTTATAGCAACTCGGTGTGACCGAAAAGTTCAAATCGGTTGCACTGAGATGAAAACCTAGATCGACTTAATGATCTCGGTATGACCGAAATGGAGGAATCGGTCAGACCGAAACACATAAAGAAGTTTTGGAAGTTTAAGTCTATGACAAATCGGGGACTCCGAGTGCTCCTCACACAGAGTGGTTCGAATCTGACTTGATCAAATTTTGTGATGTAGCATGAATAGAGTCTGAGACGAGAAAAGCATAGATAGCTAGAGAGGGTTCTTAGGCATTCTTATCCATCCACTTGGCAAAAGAAAAGAAAACCAATCAATCAAACAACAAGTGGATGTCCTCGAATGAGTAAAATATGCAATCAACATGCTCACACAAAAAATGGCAATTGAAATATGTGGCAAAGCATGCACAACCAATTCTAGCATCTATCAAGCAATTGGCGATGACTAGGTCATCTATATATGAGTATATTGGCTTAGGAGTCAAATGAGAACATTTGATCATAGGTCATACTCATCGTTTAAGCACAAGTGGGGTTACCACTTTTACATAAAGCATTGTTGTGTTCACACCATTAGAGTTGCTTTAGCTCAATTCTTAGAGTAAAGCTCCCCCTAGATGTGAGATCCCCCCTAAGAGGGATGAACTAACCTTGGGTTTTGTCGATGATGACTTCATGTAGATGTTGAAGATGTGGATGCTCAATGTTGATGTAGATCATTTGGAGCTATCCATTGGAGTGAGTTGCACTTTCAATACCTACACGGGTTAGTCCCACAAGGAACAAACAAGGATATCCATAGACATAGAGTGATGCACACACAAGATGATGTCTATGAAATCTTTTAGGTTACCTTGTCCATTGTCTTACCAACAAGAGGGTTTGTGACTCCTTGAACTAGTGCAAGATGTGGAAGTTGATTGCACTTGTTCTTGCCAAGATGATAAGAATGAAATATGTTGGCAGAGTCACCCTCAAGAACTCTCTAGTTCTTCTTCTTCTAGATCCACACCATCTTGATGGGAATCCTCGGAGTTGTAGTTGTACTTGATGAAGTGGAACTTGAAGTAGCCTTGGGAACCCATTTGACCAAGGCCTTAGGAGCTTCTTCAAATGCATCAATTTCCTCTTGAAGCTTGTCCTTGCCTTTTTGCTCGTGGTCTTGTGGTGGAAGATCAGCTTGAGCTTGTGTCCCTTTGAAAGAAGTAGGATCATACTTCTCTTGTTGAGGAACAAACTTCGTCTTGGGGTATTGATCTTCTTCCCACTCAACTCCATTGGCATTGAACTTTCGTTCAAAACCAACACCTTGATTCTTCCAGTGCCTTCCTTGCTTGCATACAATTTCCTCGAATTGCTTACTTCCGGCAAGGCTCTTGTAAACACCTTTCTCTATAATTCCCTTCAATAAGCTATTTTCTTGCTCAAGTGTAACTTGGCTAAGAGAATCATTAGTGGAATCAAGAGAACTACTAGAAGCAACAATATTGGATTTAGCATGATCATTGTTACTACTGGAGGAAGAATCTTTCTTGTTCTTGTTACTAGACTTGACTTGAGGCATGTAAGTGGATAAGAGTAAACGCTTGTCAATGTAAGAAGAACTTTTCTTACGAAGATCATCATTGATTGCTTTTAAGAACTCATGATCTTGCTCAAGGTTGAGCTTTTCAAAGCGTAATTTCTCATGAGTCCTTAAAAGTTCTCGATGATCTCCTAAGATAGTTTCATGAGCTAACTTAAGAGTGTTTAGTTCTTTAGTTAGAGACTCAATCTTCTCCTTATCATTGTCATTCGTTTTATCTTGATTAGCATGATTAATTGACGTTTCATCATAGTATTCATCACTAGAGTTGTCAACAAGTAAATCATCATCACCTAACAAGTCATCTTCATCACTATTGAAATCAACATACTCGGGGTGTGATACCTTTGGGCCTTTAGCCATGAAGCATGTTCCAACTCCTTCATTTGGTGAGTCAAATATGTCGTAGGAGTTGGTTGTCACAAGAGCTAGACCAGCAACACCTTCATCTTGAGTATATTCAGAATCGGAGTGATAGCTTCTCTCGGAGTGGTTGTCGGAGTCGGAGCCAGATACCCATTCACCAACATGAGCTTGATGTCTTCGTTTTGTGTAGCTCCTTGATGACTTGTCCTTTCTTTCCGAATCCTTGCTTCTCCGTGAGGGTCTTCGTTCATAACGATCATCTCTACTCCTTCTTTCTTTAGATGGTGATTCTTCTCTTCTACTTCTTCTCTTGGGAGAATCTTCTCTTCTCTTGTAGGGAGCCGTATACTCATTGGAATAGTGTCCGGGCCTTCCACAATTGTAGAAGTTTCGCTCTCGACTAGAAGAACTTTTGTCATTGTAGGACCTTGACTTTGAGCTTCTATCTTTGCTTCTTGTAGAACTTGTTGAAGTTCTTCACCATTAAGCTCAATTCTTCATTGAAGGTTTGTTTCTCACTTGATATGTGGGGGCTTCACATGAGGCTTTGTAAGCACCACTTGATTTGTTGTGAAGTTCCTCTTTATCCTTGAGTGACATCTCGTGAGCAACAATTCTTCCGATGACTTCCGTTGGCTTGAGATCTTTGTAATTGGGCATCATTTGGATCAATGTGCACACGGTATCATATTTTCCATCCAAGGATCTTAGGATCTTCTTGATGATGAATCTATCGGTCATCTCTTCACTCCCTAAGCCGGCAATCTCATTTGTGATAAGAGCAAGCCTAGAGTACATTTCAGCGACACCTTCACCATCCTTCATTTTGAACTTGTCAAGTTGACTTTGAAGCACATCCAATTTGGATTCCTTGACGGAGTTGGTACCTTCGTGCATATCAATCAAAGTATCCCAAATTTCCTTTGCATTCTCAAGACGGCTGATTTTGTTGAATTCTTCGGGGCACAGTCCGTTGAAGAGAATATCACAAGCTTGAGCGTTGTATTGTAGCATCTTCAACTCTTCCGCGGTAGCTTCACGGTTCGGTTCTTTCCCATCAAAGAATTCACCTTGCAAACCAATACACACAATAGCCCAAACGACGGGGTTATGTCCAAGAATATGCATTTTCATCTTATGCTTCCAACTAGCAAAATTAGTACCATCAAAGTAAGGACCTCTACGGTGATAATTTCCCTCGCTAGATGCCATACTCTCCTCCTAGGTTGTTAAACCAAGGCTATGACCACCAAAAGCTATGGAAATCAAAGCAAATGGAGACCAAAGCTCTGATACTACTTGTAGGATCGGAAGTATGTCTAGAGGGGGGGGGGTGATTAGACTACTTGACCAAATAAAAATCTAGCCTTTTCCCAATTTTAGTTCTTGGCAGATTTTAGCTATCTTAGCACAAGTCAAGCAATCTCCACACAATTCAAGCAAGCATGCAAAAGAGTATATGAGCAGCGGAAAGTAAAGCATGCAACTTGCAAGAATGTAAAGGGAAGGGTTTGGAGGATTCAAACGCAATTGGAGACACGGATGTTTTTGTCGTGGTTCCGATAGGTGGTGCTATCGTACATCCACGTTGATGGAGACTTCAACCCACGGAGGGTAACGGTTGCGCGAGTCCACGGAGGGCTCCACCCACGAAGGGTCCACGAAGAAGCAACCTTGTCTATTCCATCACGGCCATCGCCCACGAAGGACTTGCCTCACTAGCGGTAGATCTTCACGAAGTAGGCGATCTCCTTGCCCTTACAAACTCCTTGGTTCAACTCCACAATCTTGTCGGAGGCTCCCAGTGACACCTAGCCAATCTAGGAGACACCACTCTCCAAGAAGTAACAAATGGTGTGTTGATGATGAACTCCTTGCTCTTGTGCTTCAAATGATAGTATCCCCAACACTCAACTCTCTCTCACAGGATTTGGATTTGGTGGAAAGAGGATTTGAGTGGAAAGCAACTTGTGGAAGGCTAGAGATCAAGATTCATATGGTTGGAATGGAATATCTTGAGCTCAACACAAGTGTTGGTGGTTCTCTCTCAGAAAATGTGTATTGGAAGTGTAGATGTGTTCTGATGGCTTTCTCCACGAATGAAGAGTAGGTGGAGGGGTATATATAGCCTCCACACAAAATCTAACTGTTACACACAATTTGCCAAACTCGGTGGGACCGAATGGTTACACTCGGTCGGACCGATTCAGCAAACCTAGTGACCGTTAGGATTTTCGGTGGGACTGAGATGCAACTCGGTAGGACCGATATGGTTAGGGTTTGGGCATAACGTAATCTCGGTGTGACCGATTACACAAACTCGGTAGGACTGATTTTGGTAATAAGCTAACCAGAGAGTTGGTCAGGTAAACTCGGTGGGACCGGTTCGCTCACTTCGGTGAGACCGAAATGTTACGAAAGGGAAACAGAGAGTTTACATTGCAATCTCGGTGGGACCGATTGCTCACTTCGGTTAGACCGAAACATTACGAAGGGAAACAGAGAGATTAAAATCCCATCTCGGTGAGACCGAGATCCCTATCGGTGAGACCGATTTGGCTAGGGTTTGCGGCAGTGGCTATGACATTTGAAACTCGGTGGCGCCGGATAGAAAGAATCGGTGGGGCCGAGATTGACTTTTGGTTTAGATCATATGTGGATGTGGGAAGGTAGTTGAGGGTTTTTGAGCATATCACTAAGCACTTGGAGCAAGCAAGCCATTAAGCAACACCTCATCCCTCCTTGATAGTATTGGCTTTTCCTATAGACTCAATGTGATCTTGGATCACTAAAATATAAAATATAGAGTCTTGAGCTTCAAGCTTGAGCTAAACTTTTTGTCCTTAGAATTTTAAGGGATCCACTTTCCTCATCCATGCCATGCCATTCATTGAGCTTTTCCTGAAATATTAATCTTGGAATAATGTTAGCTCAATGAGCTATATGTTGTTAGGAATTACCAAAACCACCCAGGGATAGTTGCACTTTCAGACATATCACGCATACATCTCCGAGATGGAAAAGCGAGGCGAGGAGATACACGAAGATAGCTAGTGTGTGATTGTTTGCAACGGAGAGAGACAACCCTGTAGCACATGTCCAATAGAGGTCTGGCCAACAAGGAACAAAGGTCGAGAGGGACACATGGATGGCATGGATGCATGGGGAGGGAGAGAGGGTGTGTTTGTGATAGAGAGATCCCGTCGAGATCGTGAGGGGACTATGTGGGTGGGAGA
This sequence comes from Aegilops umbellulata, assembly GCA_032464435.1. Classification (NCBI taxonomy): domain Eukaryota; kingdom Viridiplantae; phylum Streptophyta; class Magnoliopsida; order Poales; family Poaceae; genus Aegilops; species Aegilops umbellulata. Next base: position 351,009,175 of record CP136056.1, read on the forward strand.
TCGAGGGAGTGCGTGCGCGATAGAAAGATGCCCCGAGAGAAATCGAGATAGACCATACACATGTTTGTGATGGAGACTAAGATTAGCTAGTCATATACATATAGGGGGGACTGCGTATGCCTACAATTGAGTGAGAGACCATCATACTTGGCTAGCTGGGCATGAGATTGTGTGTGTGCGCGTGTGAGATGGGGAGAGAACGAGGGGGAGAGATAGAGTTTTAGATGGGCCTATCGAGTGCGAGTGAGATATGCATATGTATGTGTGACCCAGGTGGATGGAGAGTTTGAGAGAGGGGGGGAAGAGCTCCGAGACGACATAGTGGTGCGTGAGAGAGTTACGAGCAAAGAGCCAAGGAATTTGTGTCCGTACGATGAGTGCACCCAAGATTTCTAGCTTGGACTAGCTAGAGTATCATACATAGTGTGCGAGAGAGACCTATAGATGGTGTATATATGCATGCGAACTAGAAAGACCCCCCCACACACAAAGAGAGAGAGAGAGAGAGAGAGAGAGAGAGAGATGGAGAGAAAGGGAGACACTAGTTGAAAACGGAGCTTTAAAACCGGTTTGTAAGGGCCTTTAGTGCCGGTTATGGAACCGGCACTAAAGTGTGGGCACTAAAGGCCCCCCCTTTAGTACCGGTTCGGCATGAACCGGCGCTAAAGTGCCACCACGTGGCGTGAGCTCGCGCCCTGGTATGGGGGACCTTTAGTACCGGTTGGTGTTACCAACCGGTACAGAAGGTTTTTTTTTTGAATTTTTGTTTTTTTGAATTTTGGAATTTTTTTTTGATTTTTTTTATTTTTAATTTTTCTGAATTATTTGATGATTTAGTCTCTAATCACCTCTCCTAACTGCTCAAGTGTGGATCACTCATTCCAAATCATCTAACTTTCCGACCGGTCACCCATCCCTCTCACTACTCCAGCCCGAGCACGCTTAACTTTCAGGTTCTATTCTCCTTCGTTTCCGAGTCTGCACTTGTTGTTTTCCTAACAATAGAAAGATGTCAATCCTATTAACCCTCAGGAGTTTAGCTTGAGCATGAAGTCACACATTTCACCGTTTGAGTTTGAAACTATTATTCTAAAAAAACAGTAATTATTTAGTAACGCTAATATTTCTTGAATAAGTTTGACCATAGTTTGACCACAGTTTGACCATAGTTTGACCAGATTTGACCAAAATTCAAAAAATTGAAATAATTATTTAGTAACACTAATATTCTTGAATAATTATGTAGTAACACTAATATTTCTTGAATAAGTAGTTTGACCATAGTTTGACCACAGTTTGACCAGATTTGAACAAAATTCAAAAAAAATGAGATACTTATTTAGTAACACTAATATTATTGCGTAATTATTTAGTAACACTCTATATTTCTTGAATCAGTTGTTTGACCGGTTTGACATGATTTAACCAAAATTCAAAAAAACATAAATTAGAGCATATCTTTTTTTCCTTTTACAATTTGTCATTTCAAAAGTTGTCCTAACCCTAAACCCGGGACTTAAAACGTCGGAAACTCTATGCTAAACAGTAAAAACTAAGGGTTTAGACCATAAAACCTAACCCTAAACGCTGAAATCTAAACCCTAGCACTAAACGCTAAAAACGTCCAAAAAAACGTCTAAAACGCCCAAAAACTCTATTTTCCCTTTGGAATTTTGTGATTTTAAAAAATTGTCGAAACGGAAAACTGGTATTTTTCTGAATTATATGTATTATATGTATTTTTCTGCAAATTTTGATATATTATATGCATTTTTCTGAATTTGGATGATTTAGTTATGATTTTTTTAAGTTTGAAAATTGCCCTATAGTCCCGGTTTGTGTCTCCAACCGGTACTATAGGACAGACCCCTTTAATACCGGTTCGTGGCACGAACCGGTACTAAAGGTTAGACCTTTAGTACCGGTTCGTGCCACGAACCGGTACTAAAGGTGATCGTGGGGCCCCGACCTGGCGCCAGCCTACCACCACCCCTTTAGTACCGGTTCGTGCCACGAACCGGTACTAAAGGTTCAACACGAACCGGCATTAATGCAAATCCGTTCGAACCGGCACTAATGGTACCATTAGTACCGGGCCAAAATCAAACCGGCACTAATGTGCTTCACGTTTGACCCTTTTTCTACTAGTGAGAGAAACCAACAAGGTTTTTGTGTAGGATGCATGCGACAGAATTGAAGATTGTCAGCGAGAGAGAGAGAGAGAGAGAGAGAGAGAGAGAGAGAGAGAGAACAGGAGTGCGGGAGAGGGGGAGGTCGCGTTTTATGCATCAAAGACTGATATAAACCATGTTTCGATATAAACTTGCATTCAAATATTTAAATTGGAGAACATGTTGTCTGCAATCCACACATGAACGGATATATGCGTATATCAAACAAGTTCATTAATTTGACTTTCAACATGTTCATGGAGTACTATAATACTGTACAACATGCTACTTGATTGAGGTGTTCAATTTTGGATTTAGTTCACTATTTTGACCTACTGAACGAGCTATTTCATTGAATAGAGATATTTCATTTTGGGTTTGATTCTCGTTTTTGAGTGGGTCAACTATTTTTCATATAGTAAATCGCTAGAAATGAGCATGTAAAAACACATTACTCCCGAGCATCATCTCTCCATCTAAAAAAGAAGTGGCAAGCTAATATTTCAAAATTTGATCCGAATCAACTTGGTAAGGTAGACGTGGATGCTCGTTCTCCCAAAATTTGAACGAACCGTTAAACATCCTCTCTGCTCGGTGGAATTCGCCCGAGCAAATAAATGGGAGACACGAAATTACCGTCCTATATGGGACACGCATCAATTGGCCCGTTGTACATCGAGGGTAGGTTCGTAACTTCATCCAAGTGTGCCTTCTCCTTGGCCGAAATAACATGTGCCGAATAATTCATAAACCATGGTCGGCAAAACATGCTCTCCTCGGCAGAAATAGCTCACGCCCACTATTTCCAAACACGCTCTCCTCGCCCGAAATCGCTCGCGCCCACTATAGTTCAAAACACGCCCTCCTCGCCCGAAATCGCTCCCGCCCACTATTTGGGGAGAAGCAAAGTTACTCTACTATCCCCGACCCTCAGTACACAGACCCAAGCCGAGAAGACTATAGGCAAGGGTAGAACTGTAACTCCCCCTCACATTTCAGACAAATGCGTCCGTAAGACATGGTTCCACTCCCCTTCCAATCCCCCCCCCCCCGCCCCCATTCATACCTCGTGGGCGCCAAATCACCTTCTCCCCGGGAAGCTCCCTTCTCCCGAGCCACAATGTTGATTTTTGCAAGGAAAACTGCCTGGTAGTTTTGCATCCTGAGTTGCATGAGTGTACTATCTCATATCAGTGGGTTCGAATACTTTGGTTCTGCAGTGGGTTTTTCAGTGTTTTTTTATTGTGTTGTCATGTCGTATCCCTAGCTCTTACATCATACTCCCTCCGTCCGGATTAAATGTCGTAGAAATGGATAAAACTGGATGTATCTAGAACTGAAATACGCCTAGACCCATCCATTTATTTCCGGATGGAGGGAATACATATCAATATGTCATGCCTTTCTATTCTTTAGTACCTATTCCATCTCTTCTATAGCATGTTTTATAACTAAATCACCATTCTTCTATATAAGGCATGCAAGGGGAAGACGGCTACGTTAGAATCTGAAGGGTTACAAACCAGGTCTTTGCAAAAGATCCAAATGCCAGGAGATAATAAACCAACTCCATTTTTCATAGATACTGCTCCAGCACAGAGAAACCCAACTCCCACTGATAATAAGCAGATTCCAGTGGCCAAAGAACTAGTCCGCTCCAGTCCAACAAAAGAATGTCAACTCCATTCTAAGAAGCGTGTGCGTATCCTTGCATCATGAAATTTTATAGCATTCTGATCATATTTTCTACATGCTTCTTACCCATCTCTCTTTTAGAAAATAAGGTTAAACGATACAAGACTTCCTCCATTGGGATCGTATCCGAGGAAAATATATTGCGGGAATTCTCTGTGCTCCAATGCTGATGTAAGTACCTGCTGTATATCACTATATTTTTACATCAGCATGTATTTTGTTAATCGACGTGAATCTAACCTTTATCTAATCTAAAATTAGTTGTAGCAAAATGTTAAAGGCGCCAATGTTGATTTTTGTAAGGAAAACTGCCTGGTAGTTTTTCATATTGAGCTGCATGAATGTACTATCTCATATCACGCACATTACTGAATTGTAGTGCTTCTCTGGTTGCCCATTCATTCATTGTGTCAATGTTGCTTTCGTATTACCTTACCTGGCTGGCGATAGTTGTGCCATATTGTGTTAATTTGGTGTAGGCTAGTTGCCCAAATGTTCGTTGTGTCAATGTTGCTTTCCTATTATCTGACTTGGCCAATGATAGCAATGCTAGTGTGTTAATTTTGTGCAGGCTGCTGAAGATAAGAAGACAAACTCTGAAAATAGCAAGGCAACCCCATTGTTTCTTTCTAGTAAATCTAGGCTAGGTAATATGGCAATAACTCATGATTAATCTTTTTGGTTCCCATCCTAATTTATGTTATGATGCAGTGGTCGAGACACTCTCCACTATCAATAAGACAAGCCTTCCAAAATCGCCATCTGAATCTGTTCAATATCCTCTATCTCAAATGCAACGGAATAAATGTATGTTTGTGAACCAATTAATGGCTGAAGCAATGATGGAAATGGTGGATGAATCATAGGTGTAGAGTCGTGCGACACAACAACTGAACAATGTTTTCAGAGACAGTGTAGCAAAGCAGCAAGAACTTGCCCACATGCTTATGGGCGTCATCTGTGCTGAGGTTGCAGATTGTGACGTTGTAGATGGTTAGGTTCTACTCATTTATTTGCACTGGCATCAATCTTTGATTTCCCAGTGGATGTAATTTCCTATAATATATGCTGGATGTGCAACGTTATTCCCTGTATGTCGTACCTTTGCTTGATCGGTTTTGGTCCTATGCATAATTGCTCATTGTAATGGGCTCAAATTATCTAATTTGGCCTAAAGACATGAACGAACTTTAGTGGGCCTATTAAGTTAATGGGCCGTTACTAGGCAGAAAGTTAATGGTCGGCCCTCTTACCTCCCGGGTCGTGAACAGGCTGACATCAAAGCGGGAAACAAGTGGCCCCAATTTATTTCACGGGCCATTAACATGCCATTACTAAGTTTGGGCTACATATGGCCCAACTATACTGTAGGCCTTTAGCAGGCCGAAAGAGACAGCGGGCTTGTACTGGACCATGAAGATCATAGGCCGCTAAGAGGCCGGAAGTCAGGCCGTATTGTAAACGTCCCAACTGTGTTGTGGGCCTTTAGCAGGCCGAAAGAGAAACCGGGCTGGTATTGGACCATGAAGGCCATGGGCCGTTAAAAGGACAAAACTAAGGTCCGACTACAAATGGCCCAACTCATTTGTGGTCCGTTAACAGGCCGAAAGGCACACAGGGCCGGGAATTGGCCCAACACTTAAATGGGTCGCTAAAAGGACAAAACTCAGGTCCGGCTACAAATTGCCCAACTGATTTATGGGACGTCAACATGCTGAAAGTGACACCGGGCCAGAAATTGGCCCAACACTTAAATGGGCCGCTAAAAGGCCGAAACTCAGGTCCGACTACAAATGGCCCATCAGATTTATGGGCCGTCAACAGGCTGAAAGACACACCGGGCCGGAAATTAGCCCAACATTTAAATGGGTCGCTAAAAGGCCGAAAGATGTACATCCTGAAAATTGGCCCATCCATTAAATGGGTCGTTAACAGGCCGAAATCTCATCGGGCCGATATTGAGCCCAAATATATAGCGGGCTGTTAATGGGCTCGAACTAAAGATGGACTGCAATGGTGTCAAATCTTTAACGGGCCGTTGACGGGCCGAATTGGCACATCTCGTATGGGCCGTGGGCTTAAATGGACCTGACACGAGTATGCCTTATATGGGCCGGCCTGCTAATTTTTACTGGGCCGGCCTTTTTCACCGGAATGGGCCACTGTTGGGCCGTGCCACGTGTCGACCTATCATAGGCGCCTCATGTCCAATGAGTGGATGACATCTGTCCCAACGGTGAGGCAACACGTGTTTCCTGTGGCCAATGATGATTTTACACGTGGAAAATCCCCATTGGTCCGGGCTGCTAACGGATTATCGGATCAAAAATCGGACCCGATAGCTAATGGCGTTCCGTTACGGTGGATGCCACGTGTTGGTCACCCTTGACGAAAGCACTTCTGTGACGCGCGATTTATTGTCATGGAAGTGGACACTTCCGTGATGATAATTTTGGTAATGTCATGGAACACTTATATGACAGCACAGGTATGACTATCTTGATTCTGTCATAAAGTCATCATAGATGTACATGCATGACAAAAAAAGCGACCTACTGTGACAAACACGTATCATCACGGAAGTGTATTTTTTTTGTAGTGAGGGTAGGACAAAAGATGTCATGCAAGTTCTTTTCCATAAGCACGTATGACTATATTTAGAATACATGCCTACATTACATTTATGAATTGGAGCTACTTCTGTGTCACCCTATGTTATGATTGTTACATGATGAACCGCATCCGGGGTAATTCTCCATCACCGGCCTACGAGCTTTTCACATATTGTTCTTCGCTCATTTACTTTTCTGCTGCTACTGTTACAATCACTACAAAACCCAAAAATATTACTTTTGCTATTGTTACCGTTACTTCCATATTACTTTGGTACTAAATACTTTGCTGCAGATACTAAGTTATCCAGGTGTGGTTGAATTGACAACTCAACTGCTAATACTTGAGAATATTCTTTGGCTCCCCTTGTGTCGAATCAATAAATTTGGGTTGAATACTCTACCCTCGAAAACTGTTGTGATCCCCTATACTTGTGGGTTATCAAGACTATTTTCTGGTGCCATTGCCGGGGAGCATAGCTCTATTATTTGAGTCACTTGGGATTTATATCTGTTGGACACTATGAAGAACTTGAAAGATGAGAAAACAAAAAATTATCCCTCAACTACGAGGGGAGGTAAGGAACTGTCATCTAGCTCTGCACTTGATTCACCTTCTGTTTTGAGTAAGCTTGCGACACCTAAACCTGCTTCTGCTATTCATTCTGATATGTCACATGTTATCGATGATGCCACTTCTGCTATGCATAATACTTATGATGAAACTACTTCTATGCTTGATACTACTGTGCCACTTGGTGAATTTCTTGATGAACAACTTGCTAGGGCTAGAGAGAATGAAATTATTGAAACTAATATTATTGAAGATAGTGATGATGAAGGCTCTCCCAAAAAATATGAATTGCCTGTTGTGCCTGAGGGCTATGTTATGGAAGAAGAAACTAAAAGAGACTTTCTTGCTTGCAATGATAGAAGTGATCTTAAGAAATTATTAGCTAAGCGTAAACAAACAACTTTGAATGCTAGAATGAAATATGATCCTGCTTATGCTACTTCACCTATCTTTGTTACTGATAAGGATTATGAATTCCCTATTGTCTTGGGGAACGTAGCAGAATTTTAAAATTTTCTACGCATCACCAAGATCAATCTATGGAGTAATCTAGCAGTGAGGGGAAGGGGAGTGCATCTACATACCCTTGTAGATCGCTAGCGGAAGCGTTCAAGAGAACGGGGTTGATGGAGTCGTACTTGTCGTGATCCAAATCACCGATGATCCTAGCGCCGAACGGACGGCACCTCCGTGTTCAACACACGTACGGTTGGGAGAGACGTCTCCTCCTTCTTGATCCAGCAAGGGAAGGATAGGTTGATGGAGATCCAGCAGCACGACGGCGTGGTGGTGGAAGTAGCGTGATCCCGGCAGGGCTTCGCCAAGCGCAAGCGGGGAGGAAGAGGTGTCACGGGAGGGAGGGAGGCGCCAGGGCTTCAGGTGCGGCTGCCCTCCCTCCCCTCCACTATATATAGGGGCCTAGGGGGCGCCGACCCCTTTTAGATCCCATCTAGGGACGAGGGCAGCAGCCCTAGGGGTGGCTTGGCCTCCAAGCCAAGTGGAGGCGCCCCCACCCCTTAGGGTTTCCAACCCTAGGCTCATGGGAGGCCCAAGGGGGGCGCACCAGCCCACCAGGGGCTGGTTCCCACACCCCTTCAGCCCATGGGGCCCTCCGGGATAGGTGTCCCTACCCGGTGGACCCCCGAGACCCTTCCGGTGGTCCCGGTACAATACCGATGACCCCCGAAACCTTCCCAGTAGCCGAAACTGGACTTCCTATATATAAATCTTTACCTCCGGACCATTCCGGAACTCCTCGTGACGTCCAGGATCTCATCCAGGACTCCGAACAACTTTCAGGTTACCGCATACTAATATCTCTACAACCCTAGCGTCACCGAACCTTAAGTGTGTAGACCCTACGGGTTCGGGAACCATGCAGACATGACCGAGACAACTCTCCGGCCAATAACCAATAGCGGGATCTGGATACCCATGTTGTCTCCCATGTGTTCCACGATGATCTCATCAGATGAACCACGATGTCGAGGATTCAATCAATCCCGTATACAAATCCCTTTGTCTACTGGTATGATACTTGCCCGAGATTCGATCGTCGGTATCCCGATACCTTGTTCAATCTCGTTACCGGCAAGTCTCTTTACTCGTTCCGTAACACATCATCCCGTGATCAACTCCTTGATCACATTGTGCACATTATGATGATGTCCTACCGAGTGGGCCCAGAGATACCTCTCCGTTACACGGAGTGACAAATCCCAGTCTTGATTCGTGCCAACCCAACAGACACTTTCGGAGATACCCGTAGTGCACCTTTATAGCAACCCAGTTACGTTGTGACGTTTGGCACACCCAAAGCACTCCTACGGTATCCGGGAGTTGCACAATGTCACAGCCCCAGTTCAGCCCTTGCCTGACTTTGCTTGTTCATCATGTCATCAAGTTTAAATTCCAAAGAAACTTGAAATGGGGATTGTTGACACCCTAGCACCAATATGAAATTCAACTAGGTTCACCTAAAATATTTTCAGTAATCCAAATGGCTTTCAAAAATGTTCATCATTTATGGAAAATGCTGTAAACAGTAACCAGAGGTGATGCACATTTTTCCATGACATATTTGGGCTCTGAATTAAATCATACTCTATTTGCATTTGGGCATTTAAATGCTATAAAACATTTAAAATGTCCAAATAATCCTAAACTAAAATGTTCCATGTTGGATATATTCCAAACAGTGGCCATGAGCAGTTTGGTGATTTTTGAGTGTGGCTAAGTATTTTTAATAAAGCCATACACAATTACAGAAAATAGAAAATAGAAACAAATTAGAAAAAGTACTACCTGGCCTTACCTGCTGGCAGCCCAGCTCCTCCAGCCGGCCCAGCCCACTGGTAACTGCCAGTCGTCCCCTACCTCTGCCAGTAGGCAGAGGAGGGAGACAGCGCACGCGCGCGCGAGGCGCCACGCAGTCTCCTGCTTGCCACCGAGCCGCTGGACGCGTGGATGAGTTCCTCCTCGTCGCCACGCACCCCCTGACCTCTCCTTCTCTCTCCCATGGCGATTTCCCTCTCAGTCCCTCTCTCGCGCGACCGTCCGCGAGCTCCCGAGAACGCCGACGAGCTCCACCGCGGCCATCGTGCACCCCCTTGCCTCGCTAACGCTTCCAGAAGAACGGCCGCGACCTCCTCTTCCTCCTCCCCGAGCCACGCAAGCCGAGGATCACCATGCCGTCGTCTTCGAGCTCGTCACCGACGCATCTGCTCGCCGGACTTCGCCGATCGATTCGCCGTCTCCGACACGTCCCCGAGCCCTCTGAACCGCTCCCCGGCCTCCCTGTGAGCTACTGCATCTCCCCCTTCTCTTCCTGCTGCTGTTTGCGCACTCTAGCTAGCCCCACCACCTTGCCCGAGAACCCCTCGCCGCCGGCCATGGCGCCATCGCGGCCACAGCCGCTGCCGCTTGCGTCTGAGCCCGCCAACATTCTCAGCGCGTCCCATGGAGCTCAAAGCACCCAACTTCTGCTCCTCCCGTGCTCTGTGGCATGGTTTTGGTCGAGCCCGAACTCCGGCCGCCGCCGCGAGTTCGACTCCGGCGAGTACAACGCACCCCGTCCGCTCCTTCCTTCTCCGTTGGATGCGGAAGAGCACGGGCTCCCTCCTGGTAGTCTCCCCGCACCTAAACGCAGCCCCTAGCGCCGCCCAGTAGCAGCTCCGCCGCACGGAATGGTCGCCGCCGTCCATACTCCGGCGAGTCGACGTGGCTCCATCATTAGGGGCTAATGACCCTGCTAATTAGCCCCTCTCTCACTAACAGTCGGGCGCCACCGGTTTAATTAACCAGCTAATGAAATTAGATAGGATTAGTCTAATTCGACGGGACCCACGCGTCAGCTTTGACCAAGCTGACGTGGCTGTTGACTGGGCCCACAGGTCAGAGACACTAACCAGCCCCAGCCACTGACCAGTGGACCCCACTGGTCAGATTTGACCCGGGCCGCTCCGTTGACCGCTGACGTCAGCGTGATGTCATGCTGACGCAGTAAATCATTTACTGGATTTAGTTTAATTCTAAATACCAGAAAATCCAGAAAATGATTTAAACTTCAAAAAATTCATAGAAATTCAACCGTAACTCCAAATGCAAAGATTTATATATGAAAAATGATCAGAAAAATCCAATCTATCCATCTATACCATTTTCATGCATGTTAGAACACTTTAACCTTGCTGTTTAGGTGAAACGAGGTAAAGCACTAATATGACCTCTTAAAATGGGTTTGCATTTGAATCTTTGGTTCAAATGGACTCATCTCAATCTGTTCTAGCTTGCATCAGCCAAAACACATTCATATTGCCATGTCATAGCATGCATCATATTGTGCATTGCATTGATCGTGTTTCTTCTCGGTTGCCGGTATTTGTCCCCTCTCGATAGACGTGGTTTCGACGATGAGATCGATGACACCGATGAAGAGCTATATTATCTTCAGAAGTGCCAGGCAAGCAAAACCCCCTTGTTCATTCCGATACAATCCTACTCTCTCGCTCCTGCTCTCTTTTATTGCATTAGGACAACATCGATTCAACTGTTACATGCTGCGGTAGTTGAACCCCTTTCCTCTGCATGACCTGTCATTCCCACAGTAAATAGATGAAACCCACTAGCATGAGTAGGAGTTGTTTGAGCCCTGATGTGCCTACTCATTCATGCTTGTTTGTCATGCCTGCTACTGCTTAGAGTTGAGTCGGGTCTGATTCATCGGGAATGAATTGGAATGTGGTGAGCATGTCCTACTATTGAGAGCTAAGTGTGAGAACACGATTTGGTAAAGGTAGCGGTGAGAGGCCATGTAGGAGTACATGGTGGGTTGTCTCATTGCAGCCGTCCTCAGGAACTGAGTTCTATGTTTGTGATCCATGAACAGTTACTACCACACATTGGGCTCCGGGCGCTCCAAGCTCTCTCGACTTATTAATCAACTTGATCTCTGTCCAGGAGTTGCAACTAGTTTCTGGTGTTTGTAGGTAGTGTTAGTAGTCTACCAAGTGGCACCCGGTACAGGTGGGCTTGGGACAGACTAGGCGCAGTGGCACGGTGTACCAAGTGGCACCCGGTTGGTGGGCTTGGGAACCCTGCTCACATCGTTTGGGGCCGTGAGCGACACCCCGGCCGGATCTCCTTGCGGATGGAACCCGAATAGGCGATAAACCTGGACGAGAGACTTGTGTGGTTAGTCAGGTCGTGGCCGACTCCCTCGCCCGGCTTCCGCTTGAAGGTTGCCGAGGTACATGACGTGTACAGGGCGGTAAGTGGCGAGAGCGTGTGTGAAGAAGTACACCCCTGCAGGGTTATCATTATCTATTCGAATAGCCGGATTCCTCGGATATGGAAACTTGGACCCCTTGCATAGTTCATAGACAAGTGAAAGTGGATACTCTAAAATGCGCAAGATAAGCGTGAGTGCTATGGATGGCGTTCTCGTGAGGAGACGGGAGCGGATCCATAGTGGTGTATTGGTATGGTGAATATGTGGACTCGTGTGCGCCACCTCAAAGAGTTACTTGCAGTCGTAGTTCAGGATAGCCACCGAGTCAAAGCTGGCTTGCTGCAGTCAAACTCCACCACCCCCTTTATTGATACCGATGCATATGTAGCTAGTTCTGATGTAAGTCTTGCTGGGTACATTTGTACTCACGTTTGCCTATTTTATGTTTTTGCAGAGAGACGTCAGTCTCGCTAGTAGTTCCGTGTGGACTTCGACGTTTAGCTTGACACCTCAGCTACGATCTTGTGCCCTCGGCAGGATCTTGTAGTTAGTCAGGCTTCTCAGCCTTTTTCATTTGTAGATGTCTGTACTCAGACATGTTAAGCTTCCGCATGTGCTTTGACTTGTATGCTCTGAATGTTGGGTCATGAGACCCATGTTTGTAATATCTCGCTCTTCGGAGCCTAATGAATAAATACTTGAGTCGTAGAGTCTTGTTGTGATGCCATGTTGTATTTACTCATATCGGGCATATTGTGTGTATGATTGAAATGCTTGGTATGAGTGGGATCCGACTATCTAGTTGTTTATCCTTGGCAGCCTATCATATGGGGAAATGTAGTCTAGTGCTTCTGAGTGATAGTAGTCCGCTACAGCCCGGTTCACCGGAGTCCTGCTAGCCCAGCACTACTGCTCGGAACACTTGACTGGCCGGCATGTGATTCACGTCGTTCCTGTGTCTGTCCCTTCGGGGAAATGTCACGCGGTGTTATCCAGAGTCCTGCCTAGCCTGCTACAACCCGGGTTACCGGAGTCCTGTTAGCCCAGTGCTATAGCCCGGATTTATACGTTGATGACCGACATGCTCGATGTGATTCATGTATGCCTGTCCTCATGGGTTAGTGCCGCCTTGGGTTCACGACTAGCCATGTCGGCCCGGGTTCTTTGTCATATGGATGCTAGCGACACTATCATATACGTGAGCCAAAAGGCGCAAACGGTCCCGGGCCGGGTAAGGTGGCACCCGTGGGAATACCGTGCGTGAGGCCGCAAAGTGATATGATGTGTTACATGCTAGATCGGTGTGACTTAGGATCGGGGTCCTGACACACAATCTCATGGTCTAAGGAAATGATACTTGACATTAGAAAAGCTTTAGCATACGAACTACACGATCTTTTGCTAGGTTTAGGATTGGGTCTTGTCCATCACATCACTCTCCTAATATGTGATCCCGTTATCAACGACATCCAATGTCCATGGTCAGGAAACCGTAACCATCTATTGATCAACGAGCTAGTCAACTAGAGGCTTACTAGGGACATGGTGTTGTCTATGTATCCACACATGTATCTGAGTTTCCTATCAATACAATTCTAGCATGGATAATAAACGATTATCATGAACAAGGAAATATAATAATAACTAATTTATTATTGCCTCTAGGGCATATTTCCAACAGTCTCCCACTTGCACTAGAGTCAATAATCCAGTTCACATCGCTATGTGATTAACACTCAAGGTCACATCCCCATGTGACTAACACCCAAAGAGTTTACTAGAGTCAATAATCTAGTTCACATTGCCATGTGATTAACATTCAATGAGTTCTGGGTTTGATCATGTTATGCCTGTGAGAGATGTTATAGTCAACGGGTCTGAACCTTTCAGATCTGTGTGTGCTTTACAAATCTCTATGTCATCTTGTAGATGCAGCTACCACGCTCTATTTGGAGCTATTCCAAATAACTGTTCTACTATACGAATCCGGTTTACTACTCAGAATCATCCAGATTAGTGTCAAAGATTGCATCAGCGTAACCTGTTGCGACGAACTCTTTTACCACCTCCATAATCGAGAAAGTACCTTAGTCCACTAGTTACCAAGGATAACCTTGACCGTTGTCATGTGATCCATTCCTAGATCACACTTGTACCCCTTCAGGTGCGGTACACAACATAGCATACTTTGGAGCCTACGTCTAAAGCATAGGGGACGACCTTCGTCCTTTCTCTCTATTCTGTCGTGGTCAGATCTTGAGTCTTACTCAATACTCATACCTTATAACACAGCCAAGAACTCCTTCTTTGCCGATCTATTTTGAACTCCTTCAAAATCTTGTCATGGTATGTGTTCATTTGAAAGTACTATTAAGCGATTTTGATCTATACTTATAGATCTTGATGCTCAATGTTCAAGTAGCTTAATTCAGGTTTCCCATTGAAAAACACTTTTCAAATAAGCCTATATGCCTTCGAGAAAGTCTACATCATTTCTGATCAACAACAATCAACAACATATACTCATCAGAAATTCTATAGTGCTCCCACTCACTTCTTTGGAAATACAAGTTTCTCATAAACTTTGTATAAACCCAAAATCTTTGATCATCTCATCAAAGGGTACATTCCAACTACGAGATGCTTACTCCAGTCCTTAGAAGGGTTGCTGGAGCTTTGCATACTTGTTAGCATCTTTCAGGATTGTCAAAACTTTTGGTTTTATCACATACAACCTTTCCTCAAGAAAATCGTTGAGGAAACGATGTTTTGACATCCTATCTGCAAGATTTCATAAATAATGCAGTAATTGCTAATATAATTCCAACAGACTCTTAGCATCGCTACGAGTGAGAAAGTCTCATCATAGTCAACTCCTTGAACTTGTCGGAAAACATTTCAACGACAAGTCGAGCTTTCTTAATGGTGACACTCACCATCATTGTCCGTCTTCCTTTTAAAATCCATCTGTACCCAACAGCCTTATGACCATCAAGTAGTTCTTCCAAAGTCTATACTTTGTTTTCACACATGGATCCTCTCGGATTTTATGGCCTCGAGCCATTCGTCAGAATACGGGCCCACCATCGCTTCTCCATAGCTCGTAGGTTCATTGTTGTCTAGCGACATGACTTCCAAGACAGGATTACGTACCACTCTGAAGTAGTACACATCCTTGTCGACCTATGTGGTTTGGTAGTGACTTGATCCGAAGTTTCATGATCACTATCATAAGCTTCCACTTCAATTAGTGTAGGTGCCATAGGAACAACTTCCTGTGTCCTGCTACACACTAGTTGAAGTGACGGTTCAATAACCTCATCAAGTCTCCACCATCCTCCCACTCAATTCTTTCGAGAGAAACTTTTCCTCGAGAAAGGACCCGTTTCTAGAAACAATCACTTTTGCTTCCGGATCTAAAATAGGAGGTATACCCAACTATTTTGGGTATTCTATGAAGATGCATTCATCCGCTTTGGGTTCTAGCTTATCAGCCTGAAACCTTTTCACATATGCGTCGCAGCCCCAAACTTTTAAGAAACGACAGCTTAGGTTTCTCTAAACCATAGTTCATACGGTGTCGTCTCAAGACGGAATTGTGTGGTGCCTAATTTAAAGTGAATGCGGTTGTCTCTAATGCCTAACCCATAAACGATAGTGGTAATTCGATAAGAGACATCATGGTATGCACCATATCCAATAGGGTGCAGTTATGATGTTCGGACACACCATCACACTATGGTGTTCTAGACGGTATTAGTTGTGAAACAATTTCCACAATGTCTTAACTGTGTGCCAAACTCGTAATTCAGATATTCATCTCTATGATCATATCATAGATATTTTATCCTCTTGTCACGATGATCTTTCAACTTCACCCTGAAATTACTTGAACCTTTCAATAATTCAGACTCGTGATTCATCAAGTAAATATACTTAGCATCTACTCAAATCATCTATGAAGTAAGTACATAACGTTATCCACTACATGCCTCAACACTCATTGGACTGTACACATCAAGATGTATTACTTCCAACAAGTTGCTTTCTTGTTCCATCTTACTGAAAACGAGGCCTTTCAGTCATCTTGCCCATGCGGTATGATTTGCATGTCTCAGGTGATTCAGAATCAAGTGAGCCCAAACGATCCATCTGTATGGAGTTTCTTCATGCATATATACCAATAGGTATGGTCCGCATGTCTCAAGTGATTCAAAATCAAGTGAGTCCGAAGATCCATCAACATGGAGCTTCTTCATGCGTTTTATACCATTATGACTCAAATTGCAGTGCCACAAGTGTGTGGTACTATCATTACTATCTTATATATTTTGGATCAACATGTGTATCACTACGATCGGGATTCAATAAACCATTCATTTTAGGTGCAAGACCATTGAAGGTATTATTCAAATAAATAGAGTAACCATTATTCTCCTTAAATGAATAACCGTATTATGATAAACATAATCCAATTATGTCTATGCTCAACGCAAGCACCAAATAACAATTATTTTGGTTTAACACCAATCCCGATGGTAGACGGAGCGTGCGATGTTTGATCACATCAACCTTGGAAACACTTCCAACACATATCATCGTCTCACCTTTGGCTAGTGTCCGTTTATTCTGTAGCCTTTTATTTTGAGTTACTAACACTTAGCAATCGAACCGATATCTAATACCCTGCTGCTACTAGGAGTACTAGTAAAGTACACATTTAATATAATGTATGTCCAATACATACTTCTGTCAGCCTTGCCAGCCTTCTTATCTACCAAGTATCTAGGGTGGTTCTGCTTCAGTGACCGTTCCCCTTATTACAGAAGCACTTAGTCTCGGGCTTGGGTTCAACTTTGGGTTTCTTCACTAGAGCGGCAACTGATTTGTCGTTCCATGAAGTATCCCTTTCTTGCCCTTGCCCTTCTTGAAACTAGTGGTTTAATTAACCATCAACAATTGATGCTCCTATTTGATTTCTACTTTCACGGTGTCGCGAATAGCTCAAAGATCATCATATCTATCCCTGATATGTTATAGTTCATCACGAAGCTCTAGTAGCTTGGTGGTAGTGACTTTGGAGAACCATCACTATCTCATCTGGAAGATCAACTCCCACTCGATTCAAGCGATTGTAGTACTCATACAATCTGAGGACATGCTCAACGATTGAGCTTTTCTCCTTAGTTTGAAGGCTTAGGAAACTTGTCAGAGGTCTCATACCTCTTGACGTGGGCACTAGCCTGAAATCCCAATTTCAGTCCTTGGAACATCTCATATGTTCTGCGATGTTTCAAAAAACGTCTTTGGTGCCTCAATTCTAAACCATTTAGCATTACGCACTGAACTATCATGTAGTCATCAAAACGTGTATGTCAAATGTTCGCAACATCCACAACCGACGCTCGAGGTTCAGCTCACTGAGCGGTGCATTAAGGACATAATCCTTCTGTGCAGCATTGAGGACAATCCTCGGTATACGGACCCAGTCCGCATAATTGCTACTATCAACTCTCAACTAAATTTTCTCTAGGAACATATATAAAACAGTAGAACTAAAGCGTAAGCTATGATATAATTTGCAAAGTCCTTTTGACTATGTTCATGATAATTAAGTTCATCTGATTATTTAATGAACTCCCACTCAGATAGACATCCCTCTAGTCATCTAAGTGATACATGATCCGAGTCAACTAGGCCGTGTCCGATCATCACGTGAGACGGACTAGTCATCATCGGTGAACATCTTCATGTTGATCGTATCTTCTATACGACTCATGTTCAACCTTTCGGGCTTCCGTGTTCCGAGGCCATGTCTGTACATGCTAGGCTCGTCAAGTCAACCTAAGTGTATTGCGTGTGTAAATATGGCTTACACCCGTTGTACTCGAACGTTAAAATCTATCACACCCGATCATCATGTGGTGCTTCGAAACAACGACCTTTGCAACGGTGCACAGTTAGGGGGAACACTTTCTTGAAATTATTGCGAGGGATCATCTTATTTAAGCTACCATCGTTCTAAGCAAATAAGATGTAAAACATGATAAACATCACATGCAATCAAATAGTGACACGATATGGCCAATATCATTTTGCTCCTTTTGATCTCCATCTTCGGGGCGCCATGATCATCATCGTCACCGGCATGACACCATGATCTCCATCATTGTGTCTTCATAAAGTTGTCTCGTCATCTATTACTTCTACTACTATGGCTAACGGTTTAGCAATAAAGTAAAGTAATTACATGACGTTTATGTTGACACGCAGGTCATAAATAAATTAAGACAACTCCTATGGCTCCTGCCGGTTGTCATACTCATCGACATGCAAGTCGTGATTCCTATTACAAGAACATGATCAATCTCATACATCACATATATCATTCATCACATCCTTTTTGGCCATATCACATCACACGGCATATGCTGCAAAAACAAGATAGACGTCCTCTAATTGTTGTTGCAAATTTTTTCGTGGCCGCTATAGGTTTCTTAGCAAGAACGTTTCTTACCTACGCCAAAACCACAACATGATATGCCAATTTATATTTACCCTTCATAAGGACCCTTTTCATCGAATCCGATCCGACTAAAGTGGGAGAGAAAGACACCCGCTAGCCACCTTATGCAACTAGTGCATGTCAGTCGGTGGAACCTGTCTCACGTAAGAGTACGTGTAAGGTCGTTCCGGGCCGCTTCATCCCACGATGCCGCCGAATCAAGATAAGACTAGTAACGGCAAGCAAATTGACAAAATCAACGCCCACAACAACTTGTGTTCTACTCATGCATAGAAAATACGCATAGACCTAGCTCATGATGCCACTGTTGGGGAACGTAGCAGAAATTTTAAATTTTCTATGCATCACCAAGATCAATCTATGGAGTAATCTAGCAACGAGGGGAAGGGGAGTGCATCTACATACCCTTGTAGATCGCTAGCGGAAGCGTTCAAGAGAACGGGGTTGATGGAGTCGTACTCGCCGTGATCCAAATCACCGATGATCCTAGCGCCGAACGGACGGCACCTCCGTGTTCAACACATATACGGTTGGGAGAGACGTCTCCTCCTTGATCCAGCAAGGGAAGGAGAAGTTTATGGGGATCCAGCAGCACGACGGCGTGGTGGTGGAAGTAGCGGGATCCCGGCAGGGCTTCGCCAAGCGCAAGCGGGGAGGAAGAGGTGTCACGGGAGGGAGGGAGGCGCCAGGGCTTCAGGTGCGGCTGCCCTCTCTCCCCTCCACTATATATAGGGGCCTAAGGGGGGCACCGGCCCCTTGTAGATCCCATCTAGGGAGGGGGGCGGCAGCCCTAGGGGTGGCTTGGCCTCCAAGCCAAGTGGAGGCGCCCCCACCCCTTAGGGTTTCCAACCCTAGGTGCATGGGAGGCCCAAGGGGGGCGCACCAGCCCACCAGGGGCTGGTTCCCACGCCCCTTTAGCCCATGGGGCCCTCCGGGATAGGTGGCCCCACCCGATGGACCCCCGAGACCCTTCCGGTGGTCCCGATACAATACCGATGACCCCCAAAACCTTCCCGGTGGCCGAAACTGGACTTCCTATATATAAATCTTTACCTCCGGACCATTCCGGAACTCCTCGTGATGTCCGGGATCTCATCCGAGACTCCGAACAACTTTATGGTTATCGCATACTAATATCCCTACAACCCTAGTGTCACCGAACCTTAAGTGTGTAGACCCTACGGGTTCGGGAACCATGCAGACATGACCGAGACAACTCTCCGGCCAATAACCAACAGCGGGATCTAGATACCCATGTTGGCTCCCACATGTTCCATGATGATCTCATCGGATCAACCACGATGTCGAGGATTCAATCAATCCCGTATACAAATCCCTTTGTCTAATGGTATGATACTTGCCCGAGATTCGATCGTCGGTATCCCGATACCTTGTTCAATCTCTTTACCGGCAAGTCTCTTTACTCGTTTCGTAACACATCATCCTGTGATCAACTCCTTGGTCACATTGTGCACATTATGATGATGTCCTACCGAGTGGGCCCAGAGATACCTCTCTGTTACACGAGTGACAAATCCCAGTCTCGATTCGTGCCAACCCAACAGACACTTTCGGAGATACCCGTAGTGCACCTTTATAGCCACCCAGTTACGTTGTGACGTTTGGCACACCCAAAGCACTCCTACGGTATCCGGGAGTTGCACAATCTCATGGTCTAAGGAAATGATACTTGACATTAGAAAAGCTTTAGCATACGAACTACACGATCTTTTGCTAGGCTTAGGATTGGGTCTTGTCCATCACATCATTCTCCTAATGATGTGATCCCGTTATCAACGACATCCAATGTCCATGGTCAGGAAACCGTAACCATCTATTGATCAACGAGCTAGTCAACTAGAGGCTTACTAGGAACATGGTGTTGTCTATGTATCCACACATGTATCTGAGTTTCCTATCAATACAATTCTAGCATGGATAATAAACGATTATCATGAACAAGGAAATATAATAATAACTAATTTATTATTGCCTCTAGGGCATATTTCCAACATATTGATCCCGATATGGTTGTCGCTTTATTGTATGCAATGCAATCGCCTTGTAATGCTTTACTTTATCACTAAGCGGTAGCGATAGTCGTAGAAGCATAAGATTGGCGAGATGACAACGATGCTACGATGGAGATCAAGGTGTCGCGCCGATGACGATGGTGATCATGACGGTGCTTCGAAGATGGAGATCACAAGCACAAGATGATGATGGCCATATCATATCACTTATATTGATTGCATGTGATGTTTATCTTTTATGCATCTTATCTTGCTTTGATTGACGGTAGCATTTTAAGATGATCTCTCACTAATTATCAAGAAGTGTTCTCCCGGAGTATGCACCGTTGCGAATGTTCTTCGTGCTGAGACACCACGTGATGATCGGGTGTGATAGGCTCTACATTCAAATACAACGGGTGCAAAACAGTTGCACACGCGGAGACCGAAAGGTCGAGCGTGAATCATATAGTAGATATGATCAACATAGTGATGTTCACCATTGAAACTACTCCATCTCACGTGATGATCGGACATGGTTTAGTTGATATGGATCACGTGATCACTTAGAAGATTAGAGGGATGTCTATCTAAGTGGGAGTTCTTAAGTACTATGATTAATTGAACTTAAATTTATCATGAACTTAGTCCTTGATAGTATCTTGCTTGTTTATGTTTGATTGTAGATAGATGGCCCGTGTTGTTGTTCCGTTGAATTTTAATGCATTCCTTGAGAAAGCAAAGTTGAAGATGATGGTAGCAATTACACGGACTGGGTCCGTAACTTGAGGATTATCCTCATTGCTGCACAGAAGAGTTACGTCCTGGAAGCACCGCTAGGTGCCAGGCCTGCTGCTGATGCAACTGACGACGTTAAGAACGTCTGGCAGAGCAAAGCTGATGACTACTCGATAGTTCAATGTGCCATGCTTTACGGCTTAGAACCGGTACTTCAACGACGTTTTGAACGTCATGGGGCATATGAGATGTTCTAGGAGTTGAAGTTAATATTCCAGCAAAATGCCCGGATTGAGAGATATGAAGTCTCCAATAAATTCTATAGCTGCAAGATGGAGGAGAATAGTTCTGTCAGTGAGCATATACTCAAGATGTCTGGGTATTGTAATCACTTGATTCAACTGGGAGTTAATCTTCCGGATGATAGCGTCATTGACAGAATTCCCAATCACTTCCACCAAGCTACAAGAGCTTCATGATGAACTATAATATGCAAGGGATAGATAAGACAATTCCCGAGCTCTTCGCAATGCTAAAGGCTGCGGAGGTAGAAATCAAGAAGGAGCATCAAGTGTTGATGGTCAACAAGACCACTAGTTTCAAGAAAAAGGGCAAAGGGAAGAAGAAGGGGAACTTCAAGAAGAACAGCAAGCAAGTTGCTGATCAGGAGAAGAAACCCAGGTCTGGACCTAAGCCTGAAACTGAGTGCTTCTACTGCAAGCAGACTGGTCACTGGAAGCGGAACTGCCCCAAGTATTTGGCAGATAAGAAGGATGGCAAGGTGAACAACGGTATATGTGATATACATGTTATTGATGTGTACCTTACTAATACTCGCAGTAGCACCTGGGTATTTGATACTGGTTCTGTTGCTAATATTTGCAACTCGAAACAGGGACTACGGATTAAGCGAAGATTGGCTAAGGACGAGGTGACGATGCGCGTGGGAAATGGTTCCAAAGTCGATGCGATCGCGGTCGGCACGCTACCTCTACATCTACCTTCGGGATTAGTTTTAGACCTAAATAATTGTTATTTGGTGCCAGCGTTGAGCATGAACATTATATCTGGATCTTGTTTGATGCGAGACGGTTATTCATTTAAATCTGAGAATAATGGTTGTTCAGTAATATCTTTTATGGTCATGCACCCTTGAAGAATGGTCTATTCTTATTGAATCTCGATAGTAGTGACACACATATTCATAATGTTGAAGCCAAAAGATGCAGAGTTGATAATGATAGTGCAACTTATTTGTGGCACTGCCGTTTAGGTCATATCAGTGTAAAGCGCATGAAGAAACTCCATACTGATGGACTTTTGGAACCACTTGATTATGAATCACTTGGTACTTGCGAACCATGCCTCATGGGCAAGATGACTAAAACGCCGTTCTCCGGTACTATGGAGAGAGCAACAGATTTGTTGGAAATCATACATACAGATGTATGTGGTCCGATGAATGTTGAGGCTCATGGCGGATATCGTTATTTTCTCACCTTCACACATGATTTAAGCAGATATGGGTATATCTATTTAATGAAACACAAGTCTGAAACATGTGAAAAGTTCAAAGAATTTCAGAGTGAAGTGGAAAATCATCGTAACAAGAAAATAAAGTTTCTACGATCTGATCGTGGAGGAGAATATTTGAGTTACGAGTTTGGTTTACATTTGAAACAATGCGGAATAGTTTCGCAGCTCACGCCACCCAGAACACCACAACGTAATGGTGTGTCCGAACGTCGTAATCGTACTTTACTTGATATGGTGCGATCTATGATGTCTCTTACAGATTTACCGCTATCGTTTTGGGGTTATGCTTTAGAGACGGCTGCATTCACGTTAAATAGGGCACCATCGAAATCCGTTGAGACGACGCCTTATGAACTATGGTTTGGCAAGAAACCAAAGTTGTCGTTTCTAAAAGTTTGGGGCTGCGATGCTTATGTGAAAAAGCTTCAACCTAATAAGCTCGAACCCAAATCGGAAAAATGTGTCTTCATAGGATATCCAAAGGAAACTATTGGATGCACCTTCTATCACAAATCCGAAGGCAAGACTTTTGTTGCTAAATTCGGAAACTTTCTAGAGAAGGAGTTTCTCTCGAAAGAAGTGAGTAGGAGGAAAGTAGAACTTGATGAGGTAACTGTACATGCTCCCTTATTGGAAAGTAGTCCATCACAGAAACCGGTTTCTGCGACACCTACACCAATTAGTGAGGAAATTGATGATGATGATCATGAAATTTCAGATCAAGTTACTACTGAGCCTCGTAGATCAACAAGAGTAAGATCCGCACCGGAGTGGTACGGTAATCCTGTTCTGGAAGTCATGCTACTAGATCATGATGAACCTACGAACTATGAAGAAGCGATGGTGAGCCCAGATTCCGCAAAATGGCTTGAAGCCATGAAATCTGAGATGGGATCCATGTATGAGAACAAAGTGTGGACTTTGGTTGACTTGCCCGATGATCGCAAGCAATTGAGAATAAATGGATCTTTAAGAAGAAGACTGACGCTGATGGTAATGTTACTGTCTACAAAGCTCGACTTGTCACAAAAGGTTTTTGACAAGTTCAAGGGATTGACTACGATGAGACCTTCTCACCCGTACTGATGCTTAAGTCTGTCCGAATCATGTTAGCAATTGCCGCATTTTATGATTATGAAATTTGGCAGATGGATGTCAAAACTGCATTCCTGAATGGATTTCTGGAAGAAGAGTTGTATATGATGCAACCAGAAGGTTTTGTCGATCCAAAGGGAGCTAACAAAGTGTGCAAGCTCCAGCGATCCATTTATGGAGTGGTGCAAGCCTCTCGGATTTGGAATAAACGCTTTGATAGTGTGATCAAAGCATTTGGGTTTGTACAGACTTTTGGAGAAGCCTGTATTTACAAGAAAGTGAGTGGGAGCTCTGTATCATTTCTGATATTATATGTGGATAACATATTACTAATCGGAAATGATATAGAATTTCTGGATAGCATAAAGGGATACTTGAATAAGAGTTTTTCAATGAAAGACCTAGGTGAAGCTGCTTACATATTGGGCATTAAGATCTATAGAGATAGATCAAGACGCTTAATTGGACTTTCACAAAGCACATACCTTGACAAAGTTTTGAAGAAATTCAAAATGGATCAAGCAAAGAAAGGTTTCTTGCCTGTGTTACAAGGTGTGAAGTTGAGTAAGACTCAATGCCCGACCACTGCAGAAGATAGAGAGAAAATGAAAGATGTTCCCTATGCTTCAGCCATAGGCTCTATCATGTATGCAATGTTGTGTACCAGACCTGATGTGTGCCTTGCTATAAGTTTAGCAGGGAGGTACCAAAGTAATCCAGGAGTTGATCACTGGACAGCAGTCAAGAACATCCTGAAGTACCTGAAAAGGACTAAGGATATGTTTCTCGTATATGGAGGTGACAAAGAGCTCATCGTAAACGGTTACGTTGATGCAAGCTTTGACACTGATCCGGACGATTCTAAATCGCAAACCGGATACGTGTTTACATTAAACGGTGGAGCTGTCAGTTGGTGCAGTTCTAAACAAAGCGTCGTGGCGGGATCTACATGTGAAGCGGAGTACATAGCTGCTTCGGAAGCAACAAACGAAGGAGTCTGGATGAAGGAGTTCATATCCGATCTAGGTGTCATACCTAGTGCATCGGGTCCAATGAAAATCTTTTGTGACAATACTGGTGCAATTGCCTTGGCAAAGGAATCCAGATTTCACAAGAGAACCAAGCACATCAAGAGACGCTTCAATTCCATCCGGGATCTAGTCCAGGTGGGAGACATAGAGATTTGCAAGATACATACGGATCTGAATGTAGCAGACCCATTGACTAAGCCTCTTCCACAAGCAAAACATGATCAGCACCAAGACAGAATCATTACTGTGTAATCTAGATTATTAACTCTAGTGCAAGTGGGAGACTGAAGGAAATATGCCCTAGAGGCAATAATAAAGTTATTATTTATTTCCTTATATCATGATAAATGTTTATTATTCATGCTAGAATTGTATTAACCGGAAACGTAATACATGTGTGAATACATAGACAAACAGAGTGTCACTAGTATGCCTCTACTTGACTAGCTCGTTAATCAAAGATGGTTATGTTTCCTAACCATGAACAATGAGTTGTTATTTGATTAACAGGATCACATCATTAGTTGAATGATCTGATTGACATGACCCATTCCATTAGCTTAGCACCCGATCGTTTAGTATGTTGCTATTGCTTTCTTCATGACTTATACATGTTCCTATGACTATGAGATTATGCAACTCCCGTTTACCGGAGGAACACTTTGTGTGCTACCAAACGTCACAACGTAACTGGGTGATTATAAAGGAGCTCTACAGGTGTCTCCAAAGGTACATGTTGGGTTGGCGTATTTGGAGATTAGGATTTGTCACTCCGATTGTCGAAGAGGTATCTCTGGGCCCTCTCGGTAATGCACATCACATAAGCCTTGCAAGCATTGCAACTAATGTGTTAGTTGTGAGATGATGTATTACGGAACGAGTAAAGAGACTTGCCGGTGACGAGATTGAACTAGGTATTGGATACCGACGATCGAATCTCGGGCAAGTAACATACCGATGACAAAGGGAACAACGTATGTTGTTATGCGGTCTGACCGATAAAGATCTTCGTAGAATATGTAGGAGCCAATATGGGCATCCAGGTCCCGCTATTGGTTATTGACCGGAGACGTGTCTCGGTCATGTCTACATTGTTCTCGAACCGTAGGGTCCGCACGCTTAACGTTACGATGGCAGTTATTATGAGTTTATGTATTTTGATGTAACGAAGGTTGTTCGGAGTCCCAGATATGATCATGGACATGACGAGGAGTCTCAAAATGGTCGAGACATAAAGATCAATATATTGGAAGCCTATATTTGGACATCGGAATAGTTCCGGGTGAAATCAGGATTTTACCGGAGTACCGGGAGGTTACCGGAACCCCCCGGGAGGTTATTGGGCCTACATGGGCCTTAAGGGAGAAGAGAAAAGGGGGCAGGAGGTGGCCGCGCGCCCCTCCC
Source organism: Aegilops umbellulata (assembly GCA_032464435.1). Taxonomy (NCBI): domain Eukaryota; kingdom Viridiplantae; phylum Streptophyta; class Magnoliopsida; order Poales; family Poaceae; genus Aegilops; species Aegilops umbellulata. Next base: position 351,035,298 of record CP136056.1, read on the forward strand.
CTTCCTAGTCCGAATAGGACAAGGGAAGGGGGCGGCGCCCCCCCCTTTCCTCTTTCCCCTTCCCCATTTCCTTCTCCAACAAGGCAAGAGGGGTAGTCCTACTCCCGGTGGGAGTAGGACTCCTCCAGGCGCACCCCAAGGGGGCCGGCCGCACCTCCCCCTCCCTCCTTTATATACGGGGGCAGGGGGGCACCCTAGAACACACAAATTGATCATCGTGATCGTTCCTTAGCCGTGTGCGGTGCCCCCCTCCACCATATTCCACCTCGGTCATATTGTAGCAGCGCTTAGGCGAAGCCCTGCGACGGTAGAACATCAAGATCATCACCACGTCGTCGTGCTGATGGAACTCATCCCCGAAGCTTTGCTGGATCGGAGCCCGGGGAGCGTCATCGAGCTGAACGTTTGCTAAGAACTCGGAGGTGCCGGAGTAACGGTGCTTGGATCGGTTGGATCGGGAAGACGTACGACTACTTCCTCTACGTTGCGTCAACGCTTCCGCTTCGGTCTATGGTGGTACGTAGAAAACACTCTCCCCTCTCGTTGATATGCATCACCATGATCTTGCGTGTGCGTAGGAATTTTTTTGAAATTACTACGTTCCCCAACACATGGGCCCACGGTGGCTCCCCTCCACTTATTCCTGCACCCACACACTTATTCTTCCTCCCAAAAAATTCACCATCCAGCTCAAGCACGAGTTCTAGCTCATTTTGCCGCGATTTTCGATCTCCTTGCTCAAAGCACCTCTCACAAAACTGCTTGGGGGGGATTGTTCCTTGGTATGTGACTCCTCCATTGGTACAATTAGTTTTTGTTCTAGTGCTTTATTCATTGCAAATTTGTGCTACCTAGGTGACCATGTTCTTGAGCTTGCATGTCCAATTTATATGGTTCCAAGTAGTTCTAATGCATGATATAGGCTCTAGGCACTTGTAGGAGTAGTTACTATCAATTTTGTTGAACTTGGTTCACTTTTATTTGAAGTTACTAAAAATTTTAGAATTTTTCAGAAAATAATGAAGAGATTTTTGAGGGGCTCATCGAGCCGAAGCTCGAAGGAAAAGCAAGGTGAAGAAGCGGAGAAGCCCAAATATAATTTGCCTCGCACCGCGGAGGTTCGGCCGTGCGAATGGCCTTCCAATGATTTCTTGAGAGCAGCCGGGATTTATGATGACTTTTATGAATTGGCTAAGAATGCAGGCCTCACCGCCTTCCTACGCGACCAACGCGAACAGTATCTCTTACTCACCAATACTTTTGTGCAAAACTTCTACTATTATCTTAAGGAATCACCTCCTTTAGTAGAGTTTCATTTATATGATGTGGTTAAGAAGATGTCACTAGATGAATTTTGCAGGGTTTGCAAAATACCTTTCGAGGGTAGTTTAGAGGAACCACATCGTAGAGATGTGGACGGGTTTATTGATACTATTACTGTAGGGGAAACTAGGAAGGTTTCCGATGCAAGAATCACTAGCATATATTTTCCTGTTTTACGCTACTTTGCAATATTTGCTAGTCGTTGCTTAATTGGTCATGGAAACTGTGGAAACCTTAGTGTACCTGATATTATTATTTTGTTCCATGGTTTATTCCGTGATGACACTGTTAGTATGGGCGGTATTATTGCTAAACGGTTAAGTCTGAACCGTACAAAGGGTCCCATCTTTGGAGGTGTTTATCCTTCACGCCTTGCTGCATATTATAACATACCTATTAGGCACTATGAAAAGGAAGAAAAATTGATGCCTACTATTTATTTAGATTATAAGAGTATGGTAGCGCATGATTTTATTGTTAAGAATAGGGAAGGGGCGCTTAAATACAAATTGTTCTTTGATAAATATCACCCTGAGACTATTACCTTGCCTTCTCCTTCCTTGTTTGATTTATCTGAAGGCCAGTATCTCGTTCCGTTAGCGGCCATCCACGCCTACCGGAACCCTACATCAGCTACAGAGCCAAAGCCGGAACCATAATTTGATCCTCCAGGACAGTCTAATTACCAGTGGGATCCGGAGATGATTGCCAACCAGTGGCAATCAGAGTCTTCCTCATCTCAGTACGACCCCAACTACAACTTTAGATATTCGCCAGGCCATCCGTGGCACTAGACCAACTTAGGCCAAAAGCCTAAGCTTGGGGGAGTACGCATTTCTCACCGACATTACATTTATGTTCGCACACTCATTGCTAGATGTCGGTGCTCATACTTTTTCACTGTAATATCCATGCTAGTTTATTTTCCTTTTTTATGCTTTCTTCTTGTGTGTTTGATAAACGAAAAAACAAAAAAATTAGTTGCAGCTTTTAGTTAGTTTACCTTTCTTGCTGTAGTAGTAATAATTAAAAAGAAAACCCAAAAATATTTTCTGTTCTTCTTTTGCTTGTTGGGAGCTTTCCCGTGTAAATAGTTTTATTTCTTTTCTTTTCTTTGGGGGTCGATAGGAGAAGACCATGATTAAATTGTTGAAGTGGCTCTTATATGCATTATTGTTGATTTAACCAAGAGCCCATATTGCCTTGTCTTCTACTGTTTATTGAATGCTCGCAGATCCCAGCTTAGTCCAATGCACGCGCACTATTATTATTATTCACATCGTACGGTCGTGCACGTGAAAGGAAATAATGACGATATATGATGGACTGATTGAGATGAGAGAAGCTGGTATGAACTCGACCTCTCTTGTTTTTGTAAATATGATTAGTTCATCGTTCCTGATTCAGCCTATTATGAATAAACATGTTTGCAATGACAATTAGAGATCATAGTTTCTCGTGCCATGCTTGATTAGCTATGAGTTATAATGGTTTATCTTGCGTGCCAACATGCTATTAAAATTGTTGTGATGTGGTATGATAGGGTGGTATCCTTCTTTGAATGATTTAAGTGACTCGACTTGGCACATGTTCACACATGTAGTTGAAACAAATCAACATAGCCTTCATGATATTTATGTTCATGGTGGATTATATCCTACTCATGCTTGCACTCACTGTATATTAATTTTAATGCATGTTCATGACTGTTGTCGCTCTCTAGTTGGTCGCTTCCCAGTCTTTTGCTAACCTTCACTTGTACTAAGCGGGAATATTGCTTGTGCATCCAATCCCTTAAACCCCAAAGTTATTCCATATGATTCCACTATACCTTTCTATATACAGTATGTACCTGCCGTTTCAAGTAAATTTATATGTGCCAAACTCTAAACCTTCAAATGAAATTCTGTTTTGTATGCTTGAATAGCTCATGTATCAACTAGCGTTTGTCTGTATCTTCCATGCTAGGTGGGTTATTCTCAAAAGGAGTGAACTCCGCTCCTCACTCACGAGAAAATGGCTGGTCACCGGGATGCCCAGTCACATGCTTTATGCAAATCAAATCAAATTAACTAGCGGGTGCACCCGCGCAATTGCATGGCTAGAATATTTTAATGTCTTATTTATTATTTAGATTTAGAAATTTGTACATTGTAGAGAAGTTTATATTATTGTCTATTCACCTTTGTATGTTTTTCCGTATCTTTTTATTTTATTTTGTCGTGCCATTTTTTGTACTTTCTTGTCTCACTAAATATAATTTCTTTTTAATCGTTGGGTAATGGTTTCAAAATACTAAAAGTAGTTACCTTCTAATCTAAACTCCAGCAAGTGTGTTTAATGGTATAGATTTGCATGTGACGCAAAATGTTTGTTGATTATCTATGGTTGGAAAAAAAATCTAAAGGTCTAGATCATACACTTTATGGTATTTTTTACTTCGCATATTAATTTGTTTCAAGTCAAAGCTTACAAACTTTGATCAAAGATATATTGCAAAAATAACAACATCTACAATACAAAATATATATTTCCTGAAACTACAATATTTTCTTTGAACGTCAGTACAGACGCAAGCGCTCATACATATATGAGTACACTCATCCCTATGAATGCACACGCACACACCCAAGCTTTATGAGCACCTCTGAGAGACCGAGTCGGCATGTCATCTCGAAATTTATGAAGTCACCGTAGGCGCCTCGTCGTCGACGGGAACTCTTCTCCCACTTAAAGCGCATCGTCAGAAATCCTGAAATAATTTTAGGAATAATGCGAGCACCAGGACTTGTTCCTCTAACCATCCAACCACAGGTTGGTTGGCATGAAACTACAATATTGATTTGGCATTTTAAATGTTGATATTTATTTCTATAAATTTGGTCAAAGTCGATATACTTTGACTTCGAGTAAACTTATATGCAGACTAAAAAGGAACGGACGGAGTACATTATAATTCTTTGGTCAACGTTGTGAAAGAGCATTTTTCTTTGGGTTCTTACGTTTTCTAGGATGCGTGTATTTTTTTTGATAGAGAAGAAATAAAAAAAACGTTATCTTTTTTTAGTCTAATAGAATAAGATACCTAAGTTTACATAACCCATGTATGAAGGCCAACGATTTTTATTGAGGCCCATCTGAATCGAGATCTACCACTCTGTACATTTTCTTTTCTAAGTAGAACAGCCCATGTTCTTCTCAAAAGAAAAGTAAAACAACATGTTTTTTTTGCATGGTTAAAATGACCTGTGTTTCCCTAACAAAGTTAAACGGCATGTGTCGCGTACGTGTCAACATAGAACTATCCCCTGTTACTAAAAAATAATCCATAGAGCTATCCCCTTTCTCTCTAAAAAACAAAAAAAAAACTATCCCCTCCTCTCGTGCAATCCCCACCAGGCTTCTCATCACACTCGCCATTTCTTCCGATTTGCCGCCGGCGAAGGAAGATGTCACCGCTAGCCATCAGGAAACTAATACTGGGGCTATCCCAGATCTACATGTTGCTTCTTTCCTACCAATTTTGCTTTCATGGGGTGGTGGCGCATGTAGCTGGGTGAGTGCACGGATCTCGGAAACCTCGTCGAATCTGGAGACGTGGCCACGGGGATTGCCAAGGAGAACGTGGGTTATGCTGCTCATACTTGCCATGGCCGGGTGCTCTGGATGTTGGTGGCGCGGAGTGAGGGAGCTCACGGGGCAGGGAATAGCAGCAAGATGTGAGCCGGCGGCTGCTTACTTGTCTGCCGGCGGCTGCTTACTTGTTGTCCTCTTCATTGATGGTGATGTCTGGACTCCTACAAAATGTAAGTTGTTACTGCAACCATATCAGTTTTGGTGAAGGGGAATGATCTAGATACTATCAAGATTAGTTTTTTTATCATACATTGCTAAACAATACTCATACCACAACTTCCCGTGTGGAAAATGGCACTTATACTTAGTCCTCTAAATTTTGCAGTAGAGAACAGACTAAATCAAACATATGGACCTGCCTGAATTAAGTGGATCTCAACCTAGCAAGTTTTCCTTGCATCTAATTAGTGATTGACAGTAAAAAAATAAGGAGTTTTACATGCACTTTTACTCAGCATGGTAGCAAAAGCATCAGCTTGATGTGAGACATCCATGTGCCTAGTTGCAGGTTAAGTTGTTAAGTTCAATGATTTATGTGGGGCTAGAGTAGACTTTTTTCTGGATTCTTGCATCTTAATTACCACAGAGGCAATGGTATATGATGAACACGTGGATGCAAATGCAAGGCATGTGAAGTAGCCGCACCCATTGTTTTGTATCTTACTTCTGGAATCTTGTTGTCTAATGGTAGAGTTTTGAGACCTGAATTAAGGTTCTTGCCACTTTTATAAATGTTGTACGGCAGTACACTTATGGTTGCTGTACACCTTTTTTCTTTCTGGATTCAACAAACTTCCATAGGAACCAACATTGATGTATAATGGTATATTATGTCTTCCAGTTCATCCATGGCACTATAAAGTGTTCTATTCTTTTCTTTGTTGTTACCATGTCCTAGCAAGAAGGCCTTAATTTATTAATTGTAATTTAGTTCATATGTGTTAGTTGATAAAAAATTACAATATAACGTGCTTTTGATAGTGCTAACATTTGGCTGTTATAGTCTAATAAGTATCCTTCTTATCCTGGTCAACATCAGGTACTGTTACTAAATATTTGTGTGTACATATAGCCTGCCTTACTATTTAATTAATAAGCCACTTATCCATTAATTTATGGATAATTTCTTTGTTTTCCTAGGCTTTACTTATCCATCATTATTCTGTGATTGCAAAATGAAATGCATTTAAAAATAATACATGCGTAAAAATCTAAAAGTGTGTATGGTCGAAAAATCAATCTCCCTTTTAGCCGGCATGCCTTACTTCTTCGTTTCTTGTTCCCACATGGTGTCCACTCTGTCATCTATCAACTGTTTGGCATACTGCAAGATAAATCAGTGAGGAAAAACAGAAAAGATAGTAGTTATTTATTTTTAATGAATTAAAGGCACCTTTACCTCCTCGGCTTTATTGTTCAAGTACAAAATCTCAAGCCATGCATGAATGTTCTTTTTACTGCCTAGTTTTGCATGCCAAAAATGAGATTACGATTGTTGAGCTTAAATCTAAAGATAATTTAACCTTGCCATTAGATGGCAGACATCGAGCATCTGAGTCTTCATCGTTAAGCATTGTATTTTTGACTTTTGCTTCAATGCGTTGTAAGTAGATCAGAATAGATAGTGTTTCATACTTGTGAAGAAGTTCTTGAATTTTGAATATATCTAGATCCGTATGTTTCTTGTGGTACCTGTTGACTTTAGGCACAAACCCATCAACAATTAAACTATACATATTTTAGTTTTTTAATGAAAAGATGAGATTTTAAAATTATTGGACTTACCATTGAATTTTTGCACCATTGTTTAGGTCACTGTAAGACGGTTTGGTTTTGGATTACATATTCATTCAAATAATAAGCAAACATCCCCATATCATAACTTTGGTTTCAGCCCAAAATGTTAAGCCTAAAAAATTAATGCCGACCGCGATGGAGGAAGTGTAATTCAAATTTAAGACGGTTTGCACTTACTCTAGTATTGGAATTTAAATATCACGGATATATAACGGTTTTGGGTTCTTTATTATTTATTGTTCCACATGCTTCATCTGGGTAAGTAGTCCGGTGACATCTGTCAATTTGGTGATTAATTACCTCAGTTAGAAAGAATGATTAAACCAAAATCTGATTTATAACTTTAACATACCTGAGCATTGCTTACCTTGATATGCTTCTTATTGTTGTATGTACTTGGCATCAGACTCAAAGTACTCTAGTATTGGAATTTAAATATCACGGATATATAACGGTTTTGGGTTCTTTATTATTTATTGTTCCACATGCTTCATCTGGGTAAGTAGTCCGGTGACATCTGTCAATTTGGTGATTAATTACCTCAGTTAGAAAGAATGATTAAACCAAAATCTGATTTATAACTTTAACATACCTGAGCATTGCTTACCTTGATATGCTTCTTATTGTTGTATGTACTTGGCATCAGACTCAAAGTAGTAATTTTGAAAAAACTTTCAATAATCCTACATCTGTCATTTTGGTGATTAACTACCACATAGTTAGTACGATGGATTAGCCCAAAATCTGATTAACAACTATGACATACCTGAGCATTGTTTATCTTTTTATGCTTGTTGTCATAGTATGTCATTGGTAGCAAACTCTAGTAATTAGGAAAAACTTCTGATGATCCTTTCTATCCTTTCATCTCCTTTCTTTGTGTATTGTACGCAAAAATTATTCTAATAACATTGTTCAGTGGATGAATAAATAGATTTCTCAGTTATCCTTTGATCTGGAAGTACCTATCCGATTTTTATGTATGGTAGCATGAGTTGTTTGGTCCTCTGTCAAAATAACTAAAATATATACTTATCGACTGTTGTTTGAAACAATAGAATAGTCCGCATTTGAAATTGTATAGAATAAACCTGATCTCTGTCAAGATCACATCAAGTCTCACTTATCGATATTTTTTGGAACAATAGAACAATCTGTACTTAAATATGTATAGCATAAACCTGTTCATCCATCAAGATCACATCAAGGCTCATATGTTCATCGGTTGTAGGATCGATTGTATCCCCTTCAAAAGGATTGAAAAAGTAACTTTCAATTGATAATCTACCTATGAAGATGTAAGCGGAAAAAAGTGAGTTCATAGTAATAATAATTACAAACCTTGTTGATACAGGTGAGAAGGAGACTCAGATGATTGGGTGTGACTTATGTAGAAACCGAGTTGCATGCCACTTCATAATTTGGGCTGGCTTCGATATTTGCTGAGCGTCGAGTCTGAACATGTCACATCAGTCTGTTGGCTTCAATTGTCCTGGCGGTCACATCGTCGAGTCATGGCGTCATAGAGTTGGTTGGCTTCAGTTTTCCTGGTCATGGCACTGAGTTGCGAGTTGCTGGGTGCCTTAGATTTCCAGACCGATGGTGGGCATGTGATGGCTGCTGGGTGCGGCTGGCTGTGTATTTTCGTGGTTGAGTTATGGCCGTGTCCTTAGTGTCCATGTATGTTTATATTTCCAATTAAAGGTTATATGTGACAATAGGCTGATGGATGCTTCCAGCCGTGTGTTTTTATGAGAACCGTGTCCGTATGCACTCCTTTGCTTACCAAGTTATGTATGTGTCCTTCCAAGTTCCGATTAGGAATTGTACGTGACAATAGTTGGACATGTTGTTTTTTTTTGCTAAAGCATGTACGTCTTTGATTTTCTTTCTGACAGGTGCTTCCTTCCGTTGATGTACCTTCTGCAGGTGCATATGAATATAGACGTGACAGTTCAATTTGCTAGCATGTACATATTCACATGTTACGCAAAATCTTTTAAATCTGAGCCATTGTTATTTTGATCAAACGGTGGTAATAATATTAGTATGTGGTAATAATATTAGTCTATGTGGATTAATACGGTGTCTTATTTGTCTTCTGTTTTAATTATATAATAGATTGCAAACAAAACTCCCCTGGGACTGTTTCTAGTTGGAGGCACTCATTGTTTTGAGCAAGCCATGGATTGATGCTTGTTGGTGGAGGGGGAGTATAAACTTTACTATTCTGTTTGGGAACCGCCTATAATGTGTGTAGCATGGAAGATATTGCCATCTCTCGGTTGTTATGTTGACAATGAAAGTATGCCGCCCAAAATATTATTTATCTCTGCTTTAAAATCGAGCTCTGGCACCTCTACAAATCCATGCTTCCCTCCGCGAAGGGACTATCTATTTACTTTTATGTTGAGTCATCACTCTCTTATTAAAAAGCACCAGTTGGAGAGCACCGCTGTCATTTGCATCCATTACTGTTAATTTATATTGGGTATGACTATGACTGGATCTCTTTTACCATGAATTACAATGTTTAGTCAGTCCTTGATCTTTGAAGGTGCTCTGCATTTATGTTTTGCGGTCTCAGAAAGGGCTAGCGAGATACCATCTTATTATATCATATCATGATTGTTATGAGAAAGTGTTGTCATCCGAGATTTACTATTATTACTTGCTAGTTGATTATGCCATTGACATGAGTAAACATGAGACCTGAATGCTATTGTGAATATGGTTAGTCATAATCTTTGCTGAAAACTTGAATGCTGGCTTTACATATTTACAACAACAAGAGCAAACAGAGTTTGTAGAAGTTTTTCTTTATCACTTTCAGTTTATCAACTAAATTGCTTGAGGACGAGCAAAGGTTTAAGCTTGGGGGAGTTGATACGTCTCCGTCGTATCTACTTTTCCAAACACTTTTGCCCTTGTTTTGGACTCTAACTTGCATGATTTGAATGGAACTAACCCGGACTGACGTTGTTTTCAGCAGACTTTCCATGGTGTTATTTATCTGCAGAAACAAAAGTTCTCGGAATGACCTGAAACTCCACGGTAGTTATTTTTGGAAAATATAAAAAATATTGGCGAAAGAATCAAGGCCAGGGGGCCCACCACCTGTCCACAAGGGCGCGCCCCCTGCCTCGTGGGCCCCCTGACGCTCCACCGACCTCAACTCCAACTCCATATATTCGTGTTTGGGGAGAAAAAATTCAGAGAGAAAGATTCATCACGTTTTACGATACGGAGCCGCCGCCAAGCCCTAAACTCTCTTGGGAGGGCTGATCTGGAGACTGTTCGGGGCTCCGGAGAGGGGAATCCGTCGCCATCGTCATCATCAACCATCCTCCATCACCAATTTCATGATGCTCACCGCCGTGCATGAGTAATTCCATCGCAGGCTTGCTGGACGGTGATGGGTTGGATGAGATTTATCATGTAATCGAGTTAGTTTTGTTAGGGTTTGATCCCTAGTATCCACTATTTCTGAGATTGATGTTGCTATGACTTTGCTATGCTTAATGCTTGTCACTAGGGCCCGAGTGGCATGATTTTAGATCTGAACCTATTATATTTTCATGAATATATGAGTTCTTGATCCTATCTTGCAAGTCTATAGTCACCTACTATGTGTTATGATCCGGCAACCCCGAAGTGACAATAATCGGGACCACTCCCGGTGATGACCATAGTTTGAGGAGTTCATGTATTCACTATGTGTTAATGCTTTTGTCCGGTACTCTATTAAAAGGAGGCCTTAATATCCGTTAGTTTTTGTTAGGACCCCGCTGCCACGGGAGGGTAGGACAAAAGATGTCATGCAAAATCTTTTCCATAAGCACGTATGACTATATTCGGAATACATGCCTACATTACATTGATGAATTGGAGCTAGTTCTGTGTCACCCTATGTTATGATTGTTACATGATGAACCGCATCCGGCGTAATTCTCCATCACCGATCCAATGCCTATGAGCTTTTCACATATTGTTCTTTGCTCATTTACTTTTCCGCTGCTACTGTTACAATCACTACAAAACCCAAAAATATTACTTTTGCTATCGTTACCGTTACTTCCATATTACTTTGCTACTAAATACTTTGCTGCAGATACTAAGTTATCCAGGTGTGGTTGAATTGACAACTCAACTGCTAATACTTGAGAATATTCTTTGGCTCCCCTTGTGTCGAATCAATAAATTTGGGTTGAATACTCTACCCTCGAAAACTGTCGCGATCCCTATACGTGTGGGTTATCAACGTGCATCCTATTCCATCTATGCCCACCCTGTGCAATTTGGTGATGATTTAACTTCTAAGGTATTGGGACTTGGCAAGGTGGTCATCTCTCAAGATTTCTCTATTGAGAAGGTCATGCTTGTTGAGTCCCTTGCATACAATTTACTTTCCGTTCGTCGACTTGCACTTATGGGCTTTGCAACATTCTTTGATCTTGATACTGTGGCCCTTTTGTGGAGCAAGACTCTTAAAGTAGCATTTGTTGGGCATGTCGAGAACAGTCTCTATGTGGTGAACTATTCGGAGCGACCCACTAAGACCACGACTTGTCTAATGGCTAAAGTTGATGTGGGTTGGCTTTGGCATCTCCGACTAGCCCATGAAAATATGAGATCTTTGCAAAGTCTTCTCAAGGGGGATCACGTCCGTGGACTAAAAAATGTGAGTTTTGCGAAAGACTGTGCTTGCAGTGCTTGTGTCGATGGAAAGCTTCATGAAACGGCTCACCGACCCTCGACTATAATCTACTCAAAGAAGCCCTTGGAGCTCCTTCACATGGATCTCTTTGGTCCTCCATCCTTTGGTAGTCTTGGTGGAAGAAAGTATTGCTTGGTAATTGTGGATGACTACTCAAGATATACATGGGTATACTTCTTCAAGAGGAAGAGTGAGACTCAACAAACCGTCACCAACTCTGCAAATGAAGCTCAGTGTCAACATGAAGCAAAGATTTTGATGATTAGAAGCGACAACGGCACCGAGTTCAAGAACTACACCTTGGATGAGTTTCTCAGTGATGAGGGGATCAAGCACCAATATGTTGCACCCTATACCCCTAAAAAAATGGTGTGGCAGAAAGGAAGAACTGAATTTTGATGGACGCGAGAAGGACCATGATGGCAGAGTTCAATTCACCGTACAACTTTTGGGCCAAAGCCATCAACACCGCATGTCATGCATCCAATAGGCTCTACCTCCGCAAAGGCTTGAACAAGACTCCGTATGAGATACTTACTAGCAACAAGCCCGACCTCAAGTACTTCCGGGTGTTCGGTTGTAAGTGTTTCATTCCCAAGAAAGGTGTTCATTTGTCTAAGTTCGAACCTGGAGCTCAAGAGGGCATATTTGTCTGCTATGCTACAAACTCGCATGTTTACCGTGTCCTCAACAAGTTCACTGGACTCATTGAGGAGACATGTAATGTGGAGTTTGATGAAAATAACGGATCCAAGTGGATCAAAGTGGTCTTTGTGATGTAGGTGATGAAATTCCTCCCCAAGCCATAAGGAGAATGGGGATTGGTCAAATACTCCCCGTTGAGGAACCCCTTGTAGCCGAAGGAAAGGACAATGCTCTACTCAAGTGGAGCCACCACCTACGCTAGATCCACACGCTTCCGAAGAACAAATTGAAGGCCCTCAACCCCAAGAGCAAGATCAACCACGTGGAGATGGTGGTGCACCAAATGATTCCCAAGATCAAGTTCATGCCTTCGAGCTCGCTCAAGATCAAGAGCAAGTTCGAGACGGTACTCAAGATCAAGAGCAAACTCAAGACAGTGCTCAAGATGAGCAAGATGATCCTCAAATGCCCATCGAGGAACTTTTGGAGCAATGTGCTGCTAAGGTGGCTTCCAAGCTCGAGCGTTAACAACATGTCATGGAGAATGTGCTTGGAAGCTTGAGAAAAGGGGTAACTACTCGTAGACAATTGTCAAACTTTTGTGAGCACCACACATTTGTTTCGTGTTTTGAACCCCAAAAGGTACATGAGGCGCTCATTGATGAGGATTGGGTTTGAAGCCATGCATGATGAAATCAATAACTTCAAGCGCAATCAAGTGTGGGAATTAGTGCCAAGACCAACGGAGGAACACAATGTCATTGGGACCAAATGGATCTTCAAGAACAAGCAAGATGCAAACGGTGTGGTTGTTAGAAATAAGGCAAGATTGGTGGCACAAGTCTACTCCGAAGTCGAGGGTATCGACTACGGTGAAACCTTTGCCCCCGTTGCACGTCTTGAATCTATTCGTATGTTGATTGCATATGCATCTCGTCATGATTTTAAATTGCAACAAATGGATGTGAAAAGTGCATTTCTAAATGGTCCTTTAAATGAGTTGGTTTATGTCAAACAACATCCGGGATTCGAGGATCCCAAGCTCCCCATTCATGTATACAAACTCAAGAAGGCGCTTTATGGCCTTAAAAAAGCCCCACTTGTGTGTTATGAGCACCTTACCGAGTTGTTGCAAGATCGTAGGTTTGAAATTCGGAAAATCGGGTCAAAGGGGACTTGTTCATATGCCAACTATATGTTGATGATATTATTTTTGGTTCTCCTAACAAATCTTTCAATGATGAGTTTGTCGCACTAATGACCAAGAAGTTTGAGATGTCTATAATGGGGGAGTTGAAGTTCTTTCTTGGGTTCGAAGTCAAGCAAAGAAGAGAAGGAACTTTCATCAAGCAAGCCAAGTATACCCAAAACATGCTCAAGAGATTCAAGCTAGATGATGTCAAGCTGGTCAAGTTTCCCATGCCCACCAAATGCAAGCTTGATAGTGATCCCTGGTAAAGCGGTGGATCGAAAGGTATGTTGCTCCATGATTGGATCCTTGCTTTACCTTTGTGAATCTAGACCGGATATCATGTTGAGTGTGGGAATTTGTGCATGGTTTCAAACCGCGCCTAAGGAAAGCCATTATGTGGTGGTCAAGCGAATCTTTCAATATTTGGCTCATACCCCAAAATTTGGCTTATGGTACCCCAAAGGAGCAAACTTTGATCACATGGGTTACTCAGACTCGGATTGGGCAGATATTGTGTGGAGAGGAAGTCAACTTTCGGAGGGTGTCAATTCCTTGGTCGCTCTTTGGCGAGTTGGTCTGCGAAGAAGCAAAATTGCATATCTCTGTCGTCCACCGAGGCCGAATATGTAGCCGTCACAAGTTGTTGCGCACAATTGCTATGGATGAGGAAAACTTTAAAGGATTATGGTGTCACATGTGACAAAGTGCTTCTTTTATGTGGCAATGGAAGTGCTATCAAGATCTCTCACAATCCGGTGCAACATAGCAAGACGAAGCATATTGAGATTCGTCATCATTTCATTCGGGATCACATCAAGCATGGAGATATTTAGATCATCTACATCAACACTCAAGAGCAACTAGCGGATATTTTTACGAAGCCTCTAGATGAAGCAAGATTTTGCGAGTTAAGGCATGAGCTAAATATCATTGATTTGAGCAATGTGGCTTGAATCTAGGCACACCCCCACCACACTCATCATTATATCTTGCTCTAGATGTAGGCATGGACATAGGGGGAGTGTTGTTCTCTCAATGAACTCTCCCTCCCCCCATTATGCATAAATTGATCAAGTCTTTCACATTAGCCATTTTTTATGGTACCTATGCTTCAAAGATGAGTTTTGGTCATGGGCCCTGATAACCCACAAGTATAGGGGATCGCGATAGCTTTCGAGGGTGGAGTATTCAACCCAAATTTGTTGATTCGACACAAGGGGAGCCAAAGAATATTCTCAAGTATTAGCAGCTGAGTTGTCAATTCAACCACACCTGGAAACTTAGTATCTGCAGCAAAGTGTTTAGTAGCAAAGTAATATGATAGTGGTGGTAACGATAACAAAAGTAAAGACAACAAAAGTAATGTTTTTGGTATTTTGTAGTGATTGTAACAGTAGCAGCGGGAAAGTAAATAAGCGAGAACCAATATATGGAAAACTCGTAGGCACCGGATTGGTGATGGATAATTATGCCGGATGCGGTTCATCATGTATTAGTCATAACATAGGGTGACACAGAACTAGCTCCAATTCATCAATGTAATGTAGGCATGTATTCCGTATATAGTCATGCGGGCTTATGGAAAAGAACTTGCATGACATCTTTTGTCCTACCCTCCCGTGGCAGCGGGGTCCTATTGGAAACTAAGGGATATTAAGGCCTCCTTTTAATAGAGAACCGGAACAAAGCATTAGCACATAGTGAATACATGAACTCCTCAAACTATGGTCATCACCGGGAGTGGTCCCAATTATTGTCACTTCGAGGTTGCCGGATCATAACACATAGTAGGTGACTATAGACTTGCAAGATAGGTTCAAGAACACACATATATTCATGAAAACATAATAGGTTCAGATCTGAAATCATGGCACTCGGGCCCTAGTGACAAGCATTAAGCATAGCAAAGTCATAGCAACATCAATCTCAGAACATAGTGGATACTAGGGATCAAACCCTAACAAAACTAACTCAATTACATGATAAATCTCATCCAACCCATCACCATCCAGCAAGCCTACGATGGAATTACTCACGCACGGCGGTGAGCATCATGAAATTGGTGATAGAGGATGGTTGATGATGACGACGGAGACGAATCCCCCTCTCCGGAGCCCCGAACGGACTCCAGATCAGCCCTCCTGAGAGGTTTTAGGGCTTGGCGGCGGCTCCGTATCGTAAAACGCGATGATTTCTTCCCTCTGATTTTTCTCTCCCCGAAAGCCAATATATAGAGTTGGAGTTGGCGTCGGAGGGTGTCCAGGGGGCCCACGAGGTAGGGGGGCGCTGCCTAGAGGGGGGGCGCCCCCCACCCTCGTGGACAGGGTGTGGGCTGTTGGAAATATGCTCTAGAGGCAATAAAAAATTAGTTATTATTATATTTCCTTGTTCATGATAATCGTTTATTATCCATGTTGTAATTGTATTGATAGGAAACTCAGATACATGTGTGGATACATAGACAACACAATGTCCCTAGTAAGCCTCTAGTTGACTAGCTCGTTGATCAATAGATGGTTACAGTTTCCTGACCATGGACATTGGATGTCGTTGATAACGGGATTACATCATTAGGAGAATGATGTGATGGACAAGACCAGTCCTAAGCCTAACACAAGATCGCGTAATTCGTATGCTAAAGCTTTTCTAATGTCAAGTATCACTTCCCTAGACCATGAGATTGTGCAACTCCCGGATACCGTAGGAATGCTTTGGGTGTGCCAAACGTCACAACATAACTGGGTGGCTATAAAGGTGCACTACGGGTATCTCCGAAAGCGTCTGTTGGGTTGGCACGAATCGAGACTTGGATTTGTCACTCCATGTAACGGAGAGGTATCTCTGGGCCCACTCGGTAGGACATCATCATAATGTGCACAATGTGACCAAGGAGTTGATCACGGGATGATGTGTTACGGAACGAGTAAAGAGACTTGCCGGTAACGAGATTGAACAAGGTATCAGATACCGACGATCGAATCTCGGGCAAGTGCAATACCGCTGGACAAAGGGAATTGTATACGGGATTGATTGAATCCTTGACATCGTGGTTCATCCGATGAGATCATCGTGGAACATGTGGGAGCCAACATGGGTATCCAGATCCCACTGTTGGTTATTGGCCGGAGATATGTCTCGGTCATGACTACATGGTTCCCGAACCCGTAGGGTCTACACACTTAAGGTTCGGTGACGCTAGGGTTATAGGGAATAGATGTACGTGGTTACCGAATGTTGTTCGGAGTCCCGGATGAGATCCCGGACGTCACGAGGAGTTCCGAAATGGTCCGGAGGTAAAGATTTATATATGGGAAGTCATCATACGGTCACCGGAATAGTTTGGGAGGTTACCGGTATTGTACCGGGACCACCGAAGGGGTTCCGGGGGTCCACCGGGAGGGTCCACCTGCCCCGGAGGGCCCTATGGGCTGTGTGTGTAAAGGGACAAGCCCCTTAGTGGGCTGGGCGCCTCCCCCCTAGGGCCCATTCGCCTAGGGTTTGGGGGAACCCTAAAGGGGGGCCCCCTTGCCTTGGGGGGCAAGGCAACCCCCCTGGCCGCCGCCCCCTCCTCAGATTGGATCTGAGGGGGCCGGCTCCCCTCTCCCTTGCCCCTATATATATGTGGGGGTTGGGAGGGTAGCCGCACCAATGTTCTGGCGCAGCCCTCCCCCTCTCCCAAGTCCTTCTCCTCTCCCGCGGTGCTTGGCGAAGCCCTGCAGGATTGCCACGCTCCTCCTTCACCACCACGCCGTCGTGCTGCTGCTGGACGGAGTCTTCCCCAACCTCTCCCTCTCTCCTTGCTGGATCAAGGCATGGGAGACGTCACCGGGCTGCATGTGTGTTGAACGCGGACGCGCCGTGGTTCGGCGCTTAGATCGGAATCAACCGCGATCTGAATCGCTACGAGTATGACTCCTTCATCCGCGTTCTTGCAACGCTTCCGCTTAGCGATCTACAAGGGTATGTAGATGCACTCTCCTTCCCCTCGTTGCTAGATTACTCCATAGATTGATCTTGGTGATGCGTAGAAAATTTTGAATTTCTGCTACGATCCCCAACATGGCCCCCCTGGTCTTCATCTTTGGCGAGGATTTTTTATTGTTTTTTCTAAGGTATTCCGTGGAGTTTAAGGGCATTCCAAGAATATTTGTTTTCTGCACATAAAACAACATCATGGCAATTCTGCTGAAAACATCGTCAGTCTGGGTTAGTTCCATTCAAATCATACAAGTTAGAGTCCAAAACAAGGGCAAAAGTGTTTGGAAAAGTAGATACGACGGAGACGTATCAACTCCCCCAAGCTGAAACCCTTGCTTGTCCTCAAGCAATTCAGTTGACAAACTGAAAGAGAACAAGAAAAACTTTTACAAACTCTGTTTGCTCTTGTTGTTGTAACTATGTCAAGCCAGCATTCAAGTTTTCAGCATATATCATAACTAACCACATTTGCAATAATTCTCAGGTCTCATAATTACTCATATCAATAGCATAATCAACTAGCGAGCCATAATAATAAGTCTTGGATGACAACACTTTCTCAAAACAATCATAATATGATAACAAGATGGTATCTCGCTGGCCCTTTCTGAGACCGCAAAACATAAATGCAGAGCACCTTTAAAGATCAAGGACTGACTAGACATTGTAATTCATGGTAAAAGAGATCCAATCATAGTCACACCCAACATAGATTAATAGTGATGAATGCAAATGACAGTTGTGCTCTCCAGCTAGTGCTTTTTAATAAGAGGGTGATGACTCAACATAAAAATAAATGGATAGGCCCTTCGCAGAGGGAAGCAGGGATTTGTAGAGGTGCCAGAGCTCGGTTTTGAAATAGAGATAGATTATATTTTGAGCGGTATACTTTCATTGTCAACGTAGCAACTAAGAGATGGCGATATCTTCCATGCTAAACACATTATAGGCGGTTCCCAAACAGAATGGTAAAGTTTATACTCCCCCTCCACCAACAAGCATCAATCCATGACTTGCTCGAAACAACGAGTGTCTCCAACATACATCAGGTCCCAGGGGGAGTTTTGTTTGCAATTGATTTTGATTTAGTTGCATAAAGCATGGGACTGGGCATCCCGGTGACCAGCCATTTTCTCGTGAGTGAGGAGCGGAGTCCACTCCTCTTGAGAATAACTTGCCTAACACGGAAGATAAGGACAGCCTTGGTGAAGGAAATATGCCCTAGAGGCAATAATAAAGTTATTATTTATTTCCTTATATCATGATAAAGGTTTATTATTCATGCTAGAATTGTATTAACCGGAAACATAATGCATGTGTGAATACATAGACAAACAGAGTGTCACTAGTATGCCTCTACTAGACTAGCTCGTTAGTCAAAGATGGTTATGTTTCCTAACCATGAACAAAGAGTTGTTATTTGATTAACGAGGTCACATCATTGGTTGAATGATCTGATTGACATGACCCATTATATTAGCTTAGCACCCGATCGTTTAGTATGTTGCTATTGCTTTATTCATGACTTATACATGTTCCTATGACTATGAGATTATGCAACTCCCGTTTGCCAGAGGAACACTTTGGGTACTACCAAACGTCACAACGTAACTGGGTGATTATAAAGGAGTATTACAGGTGTCTCCAATGGTAGATGTTGGGTTGGCGTATTTCGAGATTAGGATTTGTCACTCCGATTGTCGGAGAGGTATCTCTGGGCCCTCTCGGTAATGCACATCACTTAAGCCTTGCAAGCATTGCAACTAATGAGTTAGTTGCGGGATGATGTATTACGGAACGAGTAAAGAGACTTGCCGGTAACGAGATTGAACTAAGTATTGGATACTGACGATCGAATCTCGGACAAGTAACATACCGATGACAAAGGGAACAACGTATGTTGTTATGCGGTCTGACCGATAAAGATCTTCGTAGAATATGTAGGAGCCAATATGGGCATCCAGGTCCCGCTATTGGTTATTGACCGGAGACGTGTCTCGGTCATGTCTACATTGTTCTCGAACCGTAGGGTCCGCACGCTTAACGTTACGATGACAGTTATTATGAGTTTATGCATTTTGATGTACCGAAGGTTGTTCGGAGTCCCGGATGTGATCACGGACATGACGAGGAGTCTCGAAATGGTCGAGACATAAAGATTGATATATTGGAAGCCTATGTTTGGACATCGGAAGTGTTCCAGGTGAAATCAGGATTTTACCGGAATACCGGGTGGGTTACCGAAACCCCCCGGGAGGCATATGGGCCATAATGGGCCTTAGTGGAAAGGAGAAAGGGGCAGCCCTAGTGGCCGCGCGCCTCCCCCTTCCCTAGTCCTATTAGGACTAGGAGAAGGTGTCCGGCCCCCCTCTCTCTCTTTCCCCCCCTTGAGGAATCCTATTCCAACTAGGATTGGGGGGGAATCCTACTCCCGGAGGGAGTAGGACTCCCTGGCGCGCCACCCCTTGGCCGGCCAGCCCCTCCCGCTTGGCTCCTTTATATACGGGGGCAGGGGAGCACCCTAGAACACACAAGTTGATCTACGGATCGTTCCTTAGCCGTGTGCGGTGCCCCCTTCCACCAAATTCCACCTCGATCATATCGTTGCAGTGCTTAGGCGAAGCCCTGCACCGGTAACACATCAAGATCGTCACCACGCCGTCGTGCTGACGGAACTCTTCCCCGACGCTTTGCTGGATCGGAGCCCGGGGATCGTCATCGAGCTGAACGTGTGCCAAGAACTCGGAGGTGCCGGAGTAACGGTGCTGTGATCGGTCGGATCGTGAGGAGAACGTATGACTACTTCCTCTATGTTGAGTCAACGCTTCCGCTTCAGTCTACAAGGGTATGTAGACAACACTCTCCCCTCTCGTTGCTATGCATCACCATGATCTTGCGTGTACGTAGGAATTTTTTTGAAATTACTACGTTCCCCAACAGTGGCATCCGAGCCTAGGTTTTTATGGTTTGATGTTATTTGCACGAGTAGAACACAAGTAAGTTGTGGACGATACAAGTCATAGTGCCTACCAGCATGTCATACTTTGGTTCAGCGGTATTGTTGGACGAGACGATCCGGACCAACCTTACGCGTACGCTTACGCGAGACCGGTTCCCTCGACGTGCTTTGCACATAGATGGCTTGTGGAAGACTGTCTCTCCAACTTTAGTTGAACCGAGTGTGGCTACGCCCGGTCCTTGAGAAGGTTAAAACGGAGTCTATTTGACAAACTATCGTTGTGGTTTTGATGCGTAGGTAAGATGAGTTCTTGCTTAAGCCCGTAGCAGCCACGTAAAACTTGCAACAACAAAGTAGAGGACGTCTAACTTGTTTTTGCAGGGCATGCTGTGATGTGATATGGTCAAGACATGATGCTAAATTTTATTGTATGAGATGATCATGTTTTGTAACCGAGATTATCGGCAACTGGCAGGAGCCATATGGTTGTCGCTTTATTGTATGCAATGCAATCGCGATGTAATGCTTTACTTTATTACTAAGCGGTAGTGATAGTCGTGGAAGCATAAGATTGGCGAGACGACAACGATGCTATGATGGAGATCAAGGTGTCGCGCCGGTGACGATGGTGATCATGACAGTGCTTCGGAGATGGAGATCACAAGCACAAGATGATGATGACCATATCATATCACTTATATTGATTGCATGTGATGTTTATCTTTTTATGCATCTTATCTTGCTTTGATTGACGGTAGCATTATAAGATGATCTCTCACTAAATTATCAAGAAGTGTTCTCCCTGAGTATGCACCGTTGCAAAAGTTCTTCGTGCTGAGACACCACGTGATGATCGGGTGTGATAGGCTCTACGTTCAAATACAACGGGTGCAAAACAGTTGCACACGCGGAATACTCAGGTTATACTTGACGAGCTATGCATATAAGATATGACCTCGGAACACAGAGACCGAAAGGTCGAGCGTGAATCATATAGTAGATATGATCAACATAAAGATGTTCACCATTGAAAACTACTCCATATCACGTGATGATCGGTTATGGTTTAGTTGATTTGGATCACGTGATCACTCAGAGGATTAGAGGGATGTCTATCTAAGTGGGAGTTCTTAATTAATTTGATTAACTGAACTTAAACTTATCGTGAACTTAGTATCTGATAGTATCTTGCTTGTTTATGTTGATTGTAGATAGATGGCTCGTGCTGTTGTTCCGTTAAATTTTAATGCATTCCTTGAGAAAGCAGAGTTGAAAGATGATGGTAGCAATTACACGGACTGGGTCCGTAACTTGAGGATTATCCTCATTGCTGCACAGAAGAATTACGTCCTGGAAGCACCGCTAGGTGCCAGGCCTGCTGCTAGAGCAACACCAGAAGTTATGAACGTCTGGCAGAGCAAAGCTGATGACTACTCGATAGTTCAGTGTGCCATGCTTTACGGCTTAGAACCGGGACTTCAACGACGTTTTGAACGTCATGGAGCATATGAGATGTTCCAGGAGTTGAAGTTAATATTTCAAGCAAATGCCCGGATTGAGAGATATGAAGTCTCCAATAAGTTCTATAGCTGCAAAATGGAGGAGAACAGTTCTGTCAGTGAGCATATACTCAAAATGTCTGGGTATAATAATCACTTGATTCAATTGGGAGTTACTCTTCCAGATGATTGCGTCATTGACATAATTCTCCAATCACTGCCACCAAGCTACAAGAGCTTCGTGATGAACTATAATATGCAAGGGATGACCAAAACTATTCCCGAACTCTTCGCAATGCTAAAAGCTGCGGAGGTAGAAATCAAGAAGGAGCATCAAGTGTTGATGGTTAACAAAACCACTAGTTTCAAGAAAAAGGGCAAAGGGAAGAAAAAGGGGAACTTCAAGAAGAACGGCAAGCGAGTTGCTGCTCAAGAGAAGAAACCCAAGTCTGGACCTAAGCCTGAAACTGAGTGCTTCTACTGCAAGCAGACTGGTCACTGGAAGCGGAACTGCCCCAAGTATTTGGTGGATAAGAAGGATGGCAAGGTGAACAAAGGTATATGTGATATACATGTTATTGATGTGTACCTTACTAATGTTCGCAGTAGCACCTGGGTATTTGATACTGGTTCTGTTGCTAATATTTGCAACTCAAAACAGGGACTACAGAATAAGCGGACACTAGCAAAGGACGAGGTGACGATGCGCGTGGGAAATGGTTCCAAAGTCGATGTGATCGCAGTTGGCACGCTACCTCTACATCTACCTTCGAGATTAGTATTAGACCTAAATAATTGTTATTTGGTGCCAGCGTTGAGCATGAACATTATATCTGGATCTTGTTTGATGCGAGACGGTTATTCATTTAAATCAGAGAATAATGGTTGTTCTATTTATATGAGTAATATCTTTTATGGTCATGCACCATTGAAGAGTGGTCTATTTTTGATGAATCTCGATAGTTGTGATACACATATTCATAATGTTGAAGCCAAAAGATGCAGAGTTGATAATGATAGTGCAACTTATTTGTGGCACTGCCGTTTAGGTCATATCGGTATAAAGCGCATGAAGAAACTCCATACTGATGGACTTTTGGAGTCACTTGATTATGAATCACTTGGCACTTGCGAACCGTGCCTCATGGGCAAGATGACTAAAACACCGTTCTCCGGAACTATGGAGAGAGCAACAGATTTGTTGGAAATCATACATACGGATGTATGTGGTCCGATGAATGTTGAGGCTCGTGGCGGATATCGTTATTTTCTCACCTTCACAGATGATTTGAGCAGATATGGGTATATCTACTTAATGAAACACAAGTCTGAAACATTTGAAAAGTTCAAAGAATTTCAGAGTGAAGTTGAAAATCATCGTAACAAGAAAATAAAGTTTCTACGATCAGATCGTGGAGGAGAATATTTGAGTTACGAGTTTGGTGTACATTTGAAAAATTGTGGAATAGTTTCACAACTCACGCCACCCGGAACACCACAGCGTAATGGTGTGTCCGAACGTCGTAATCGTACTTTACTAGATATAGTGCGATCTATGATGTCTCTTACTGATTTACCGCTATCGTTCTAGGGATACGCTCTAGAGACGGCTGCATTCACGTTAAATAGGGCACCATCTAAATCCGTTGAGACGACGCCTTATGAACTATGGTTTGGCAAGAAACCAAAGTTGTCATTTCTTAAAGTTTGGGGCTGCGATGCTTATGTGAAAAAGCTTCAACCAGATAAGCTCGAACCCAAATCGGAGAAATGTGTCTTCATAGGATATCCAAAGGAAACTGTTGGATACACCTTCTATCACAGATCCGAAGGCAAGACTTTTGTTGCTAAGTTCGGAAACTTTCTAGAGAAGGAGTTTCTTTCGAAAGAAGTGAGTGGGAGGAAAGTAGAACTTGACGAGGTAACTGTACCTACTCCTTTATTGAGAAGTAGTACATCACAGAAAACTGTTTCTGCGACACCTACACCAATAAATGAGGAAGCTAATGATGATGATCATGAAACTTTAGATCAAGATACTACTGAACCTCGTAGATCAACCAGAGTGAGATCCGCACCAGAGTGGTACGGTAATCCTATTCTGGAAGTCATGTTACTAGACCATGATGAACCTACGAACTATGAAGAAGCAATGGTGAGCCCAGATTCCGCAAAGTGGCTTGAAGCCATGAAATCTGAGATGGGATCCATGTATGAGAACAAAGTATGGACTTTGGTTGACTTGCCTGATGATCGGCAAGCAATTGAGAACAAATGGATCTTTAAGAAGAAGACTGACGCTGATGGTAATGTTACTGTCTACAAAGCTCGACTTGTCACAAAAGGTTTTCGACAAGTTCAAGGGATTGACTACGATGAGACTTTCTCACCCGTAGCGATGCTTAAGTCTGTCCGAATCATGTTAGCAATTGCCGCATTTTATGATTATGAAATTTGGCAGATGGATGTCAAAACTGCATTCCTGAATGGATTTCTGGAAGAAGAATTGTATATGATGCAACCGGAAGGTTTTGTCGATCCAAAGGGAGCTAACAAAGTGTGCAAGCTCCAGCGATTCATTTATGGACAGGTGCAAACCTCTCGGAGTTGGAATAAACGCTTTGATAGTGTGATCAAAGCATTTGATTTTATACAGACTTTCGGAGAAGCCTGTATTTACAAGAAAGTGAGTGGGAGCTCTATAGCATTTCTAATATTATATGTGGATGACATATTACTGATTGGAAATGATATAGAATTTCTGGATAGCATAAAGGGATACTTGAATAAAAGTTTTTTGATGAAAGACCTCGGAGAAGCTGCTTACATATTAGGCATAAAGATCTATAGAGATAGATCAAAACGCTTAATTGGACTTTCACAAAGCACATACCTTTACAAGATTTTGAAGAAGTTCAAAATGGATCAAGCAAAGAAAGGGTTCTTGCCTGTGTTACAAGGTGTGAGATTGAGTAAGACTCAAAGCCCGACCACTGCAGAAGATAGAGAGAAAATGAAAGATGTTCCCTATGCTTCAGCCATAGGCTCTATCATGTATGCAATGCTGTGTACCAGACCTGATGTGTGCCTTGCTATAAGTTTAGCAGGGAGGTACCAAAGTAATCCAGGAGTGGATCACTGGACAGCGGTCAAGAACATCCTGAAATACCTGAAAAGGACTAAGGATATGTTTCTCATATATGGAGGTGACAAAGAGCTCGCCGTAAGAGGTTACGTTGATGCAAGCTTTGACACTGATCCGGATGATTCTAAATCGCAAACCGGATACGTGTTTACATTAAACGGTGGAGCTGTCAGTTGGTGCAGTTCTAAACAAAGCGTCGTAGCGGGATCTACATGTGAAGCGGAGTACATAGCTGCTTCGGAAGCAGCAAATGAAGGAGTCTGGATGAAGGAGTTCATATCCGATCTAGGTGTCATACCTAGTGCATCGGGTCCAATGAAAATCTTTTGTGATAATACTGGTGCAATTGCCTTGGCAAAGGAATCCAGATTTCACAAAAGGACCAAATACATCAAGAGACGCTTCAACTCCATCCGGGATCTAGTCCAGGTGGGAGACATAGAGATTTGCAAGATACATACGGATCTGAATGTTGCAGACCTGTTGACTAAGCCTCTTCCACGAGCAAAACATGATCAGCACCAAGACTCCATGGGTGTTAGGATCATTACAGTGTAATCTAGATTATTGACTCTAGTGCAAGTGGGAGACTGAAGGAAATATGCCCTAGAGGCAATAATAAAGTTATTATTTATTTCCTTATATCATGATAAAGGTTTATTATTCATGCTAGAATTGTATTAACCGGAAACATAATGCATGTGTGAATACATAGACAAACAGAGTGTCACTAGTATGCCTCTACTAGACTAGCTCGTTAATCAAAGATGGTTATGTTTCCTATCCATGAACAAAGAGTTGTTATTTGATTAACGAGGTCACATCATTGGTTGAATGATCTGATTGACATGACCCATTATATTAGCTTAGCACCCGATCGTTTAGTATGTTGCTATTGCTTTATTCATGACTTATACATGTTCCTATGACTATGAGATTATGCAACTCCCGTTTGCCAGAGGAACACTTTGGGTACTACCAAACGTCACAACGTAACTGGGTGATTATAAAGGAGTATTACAGGTGTCTCCAATGGTAGATGTTGGGTTGGCGTATTTCGAGATTAGGATTTGTCACTCCGATTGTCGGAGAGGTATCTCTGCTCCCTCTCGGTAATGCACATCACTTAAGCCTTGCAAGCATTGCAACTAATGAGTTAGTTGCGGGATGATGTATTACAGAACGAGTAAAGAGACTTGCCGGTAACGAGATTGAACTAAGTATTGGATACTGACGATCGAATCTCGGACAAGTAACATACCGATGACAAAGGGAACAACGTATGTTGTTATGCGGTCTGACCGGTAAAGATCTTCGTAGAATATGTAGGAGCCAATATGGGCATCCAGGTCCCGCTATTGGTTATTGACCGGAGACGTGTCTCAGTCATGTCTACATTGTTCTCGAACCGTAGGGCCCGCACGCTTAACGTTACGATGACAGTTATTATGAGTTTATGCATTTTGATGTACCGAAGGTTGTTCGGAGTCCCGGATGTGATCACGGACATGACGAGGAGTCTCGAAATGGTTGAGACATAAAGATTGATATATTGGAAGCCTATGTTTGGACATCGGAAGTGTTCCAGGTGAAATCAGGATTTTACCGGAATACCGGGTGGGTTACCGAAACCCCCCGGGAGGCATATGGGCCATAATGGGCCTTAGTGGAAAGGAGAAAGGGGCAGCCCTAGTGGCCGCGCGCCTCCCCCCTTCCCTAGTCCTATTAGGACTAGGAGAAGGTGGCCGGCCCCCCTCTCTCTCTTTCCCCCCCTTGAGGAATCCTATTCCAACTAGGATTGGGGGGGGGGGGGAATCCTACTCCCGGAGGGAGTAGGACTCCCTGGCGCGCCACCCCTTGGCCGGCCAGCCCCTCCCCCTTGGCTCCTTTATATACGGGGGAAGGGGAGCACCCTAGAACACACAAGTTGATCTACGGATCGTTCCTTAGCCGTGTGCGGTGCCCCCTTCCACCAAATTCCACCTCGATCATATCGTTGCAGTGCTTAGGCGAAGCCCTGCGCCGGTAACACATCAAGATCGTCACCATGCCGTCGTGCTGACGGAACTCTTCCCCGACGCTTTGCTGGATCAGAGCCCGGGGATCGTCATCGAGCTGAACATGTGCCAAGAACTCGGAGGTGCCGGAGTAACGGTGCTGTGATCGGTCGGATCGTGAGGAGAACGTACGACTAGTTCCTCTACATTGAGTCAACGCTTCTGCTTCAGTCTACAAGGGTATGTAGACAACACTCTCCCCTCTCGTTGCTATGCATCACCATGATCTTGCGTGTACGTAGGAATTTTTTTGAAATTACTACGTTCCCCAACACTTGGTTGATACATGAGCTATTCAAGCATACAAAACAGAATGTTTATTTGAAGGCTTAGAGTTTGGCACATACAAATTTACTTGGAACGGCAGATAAATACCGCATATAGGAAGGTATAGTGGACTCATCTGGAATAACTTTGGGGTTTAAGGGATTGGATGCACAAGCAGTATTCTCGCTTAGTACAAGTGAAGGCTAGCAAAAGACTGGGAAGCGACCAACTAGAGAGCGACAACAGCCATGTACATGCATTGAAATTGATAAACATTGTATGCAAGCATGAGTAGGATATAGTCCACCATGAACATAAATATCATGAAGGCTATGTTGATTTGTTTCAACTACATGTGTGAACATGTGCCAAGTCAAGTCACTTAAATCATTCAAAGGAGGATACCGCCCCATCATACCACATCATAATCATCTCAATAGCATGTTGGCACGCAAGGTAAATCATTATAACTCATAGCTAATCAAGCATGGCACAAGCAACTATGATCTCTAATTGTCATTGCAAACATATTTATTCATAATAAGCTGAATCAAGAACGACGGACTCATCATATTTACAAAAACAAAAGAGGTCGAGTTCATACCAGCTTTTCCCATCTCAGTCAGTTCATCTTATATCATCATAATTGCCTTTCACTTGCACGACCGAACGGTGTGAATAATAATAAGAGTGCACGTGCATTGGACTAAGATGGAATTTGCGAGCATTCAATAAACAGGAGAGGACAAGGCAATATGGGCTCTTGGTTAAATCATCAATAATGCATATAAGAGCCACTTCAATAATTTAATCATGGTCTTCTCCTATTGACCCCCAAAGAAAAGAAAAGAAATAAAACTATTTACATGGGAAAGCTCCCAACAAGCAAAAGAAGAACGGGAAATATTTTTGGGTTTTCTTTTTAATTACTACTACTACGGCAGAAAAGTAAACTACTACTAATTGTTTTTGGTTTTTCTTAAGGTTTATCAAACACACAAGAAGAAAGCAGGAAAAAGAAAATAAACTAGCATGGATATTACAGTGAAAGAGTATGAGCACCGACATCTAGCAATGAGTGTGTGAACATAAATGTAATGTCGGTGAGAAATACGTACTCCCCCAAGCTTAGGCTTGGTTTATTGCCAGGGATAACCTGGCGGATACCCGTAAGTGTAGCTGGGGCCGTACTATGATGAAGAATAGTTGGGATCATACTGTGATAAAGAAGACTCTGACTGCCACTGGCTGACAGTCATGTCTGGATCCCAAGAATAAATAGATTGTCGTGGAGGCTCATCTTGTGGTTCTGGTTCCGGGGCTAGTGCAGGATTTTTGTAGGCTTGGACAGCAGCCCACGTAACGAGATAGGGACCTGCAAAATTAAACAAAGAAGGAGCAGGCAACGTAATAGTTTCAGGATGATGTTTATCAAAGTATAACTTATATTTGAGCTCTCCATTCTTATCCTTAACGAGAAAATCATGTGCTATGATACTCTTATAATCTAAGTAAGCACTAGGAAGCAATTTTTCTTCTTTCTCATAATGCCTAATAGCTATGTTAAAATGTGCAGCGAGGCGTGAAGCATAAATGCCTCCAAAGATGGGGACCTTACTACGGTTCAGGCTTAACCGTCTAGCAATAATTCCGCCCATACTAACAGTTTTGTCGCGGTATAAACCATGGAATAGAATAATAATATCGGGAACACTAAGATTCCCACAATTCCCGCGACCAATCAAGCAACGACTAGCAAATAAAGCAAAATAGCGTAGTATAGGAAAATGTATGCTAGTAATTCTTGCATCGGAAACCTTCCTGGTTTCTCCCACAGTGATAAGTTTAACAAATGGTTCCACCTCATGACGGGGTGGTTCCTCTAAGATACCCTCACGGGGCATGTTGCATACTGCGCAAAATTCAGACAATGACATTTTCTTCACAACGGCATATAAATGAAACTCTACTGAAGGAGGTGATTCTCTAGGGTAAAAGTAGAAGTTTTGCACAAAAGTATTTGTGAGTAAGAGATACTGTGGTCGTTGGTCGCGGACGAAGTCGGTGAGGCCAGCATTCTCAATCAATGAATAGAAATTCTCATAAATCCCGGCCTCTCTCAATAAATTATCAGAAGGCCATTCACATGGCCGGATTTCCGCGGTATGAGGCAAATTATATTTGGGCCTCTGAGCTTCTTCATTTTGTTTATCCTTTGAGCTCCGGCTCAATGAGCCCCTCAAACGTCTCTTCATTATTTCTGAAATAATCTGAAATTTTTAGTAACTTCAAACAAAAGTGAACCAACCTCAATAAAACTTATAGCAACTACTCCTACAAGTGCCTAGAGCCTATATCAAGCATTAGAACTACTTGGAACCATATAAATTTGACATGCAAGCTCAAGAACATGGTCACCTATGCAGCACAAATTTGCAAAGAATAGAGCACTAGAACAAAAACTAATTGGACCTGTCGGATTTCGGGTTCCGGCAGACCCTTAAGGTTCGAACTCTGGGGTGCGCGCGGAGATTATGCCCTCTACCTCTCCGTCTCGCAAGGATCTAAACTACTGAAAGAACAGCACAAGAGACACAGGGTTTATACTAGTTCGGGCCACCATTATGGTGTAATACCCTACTCTAGTTTGTGGTGGGTGGATTGCATCTTGGGCTGATGATGATGAACAATACAGGGAAGAACAGCCTCGCGAGGGTCTGTTCTTTGCTAGGGGGATGAACTGCTTGGAGGAGTTCAACCGCCCTTCTCTCTCTCTCTCTTATGCCTGAGCCCTTCTAGCTGGTTTCTTGATGATCCAATCGTCGGATGCCTCTACCCTGGGGGTGGCTAGTCCTATTTATAGGGGAAGGCCCTGGGCCTCTTCCCAAATATTGAGCGGGAAGGGCGCCAACAATTGGCCAATTTGAAGGGGAACATCTGGTACACTTATCCTGACTAAAGTTGGTCCTCGCCTGCCAAAGGCCCTGTGGTGACGCCGTTCTGGGCTCCACGATGACCTCCTTCCCACCGTTGGACTGGTCTTGGTCTCGTTGCACTGAAATGGGTGCCTTTGCTTGATCCTCTTGCCTACGCTTGCCCCCTTTGCACCAAAGAGGAAAGGGAGACGCTGCGCGGGCTGGCGCCCGCCTGGCATCCTTGGTCGTCATGGCTTGCATCATGGGCACCTCGCGAGGTACCCCGCCTTGATCTCTCCGCCTCCTCGTGAGCCAGCCTGATGAGGCCGCGCCTGAGGAAGCGCCGTGTCATCCGCCCCGCGAGGCTTGGCCCCTCGCGAGGGTCTTGGGTCTTGTGTTGATGAAGAAGGGCCGCGCTGGGCCCCCATTTGAGCCACGCCGCAGGCCGCAGGCAGGCAAGTCTGGGGACCCCCGTTCCCAGAACGCCGACAGGACTAATGGAGGAGTCACATACCAAGGAACAATCTCCCCAAGCAGTTTTGCGAGAGGTGCTTTGAGCAAGGAGATCGAAAATCACAGCAAAAGTGGCTGGAACTCGTGCTTGAGTTGGTTTTTTGGGTTTGTGTGAGGCAGAGGAAGAAGATGGGTGCAGGGATAAGTGGAGGAGGGCCACCATGGGCCCATGAGGCAGGGGGCGCGCCCTAGAGGGGGGGCGTGCTCTCCACCCTCGTGGCCAGGTGGCAGCTCCTCCCGTGGTAATTTTTGCACAGTAAATCCTTAAATATTCCCGAAAAAATCATATTAAATTGGCATGTCATTTTGAGGACTTTTATTTTTGGGATATTTTTATATTGCACGGATAAGACAGGAAACAGACAGAAAAATACTATTTTTACTTTATTTCTACTAAAGAACAGAGAATATAAAGAGGGTACAGAAGGTTGTGCTTCTAGTTTCATCCATCTCATGCTCATCAAAAAGAATCCACTAACAAGGTTGATCAAGTCTTGTTAACAAACTCATTCCGATAATCATGAAACTGGAGAAATTTCGAATAACACTAAGTTACCTCAACGGGGATATGCACATCCCCTATAATAAGTATATCATATTTATTTTTGATAGTAGGAAGAGGAAATTCAAAACCTCCAAATATAATTGATGGAATTTTTCCAATGGAGTTAATACTTGTGGACTTGAGATTGTTTCCTCGGAAAGTGTACCGTATGCTCATTACCATTAACATGAAAAGTGACATTGCCTTTGTCGCAATCAATAACAGCCCCTGCAGTATTAAGAAAAGGTCTTCCAAGAATAATAGACATACTATCGTCCTCGGGAATATCAAGAATAACAAAGTCCGTTAAAATAGAAACGTTTGCAACCACAACGGGCACATCCTCACAAATACCGACAGGTATAGCAGTTGATTTATCAGCCATTTGCAAAGATATTTCAGTAGGTGTCAACTTATTCAAGTCATGTCTACGATATAAAGAGAGAGGCATAACACTAACACCGGCTCCAAGATCACATAAAGCAGTCTTAATATAATTTCTTTTTAATGGAGCAAGGTATAGTAGGTACTCCGGGATCTCCAAGTTTCTTTGGTATTCCACCCTTAAAAGTATAATTAGCAAGCATGGTGGAAATTTCAGCTTCCGGTATCTTTCTTTTATTAGTAATGATATCTTTCATATATTTAGCATAAGGATTTGTTTTGAGCACATCAGTCAATCGCATACGCAAAAAGATAGGTCTAATCATTTCAGCAAAGCGCTCAAAATCCTCATCATCCTTCTTCTTGGATGGCTTGGGAGGAAAAGGCATGGGTTTCTGAACCCAAGGTTCTCTTTCTTTACCATGTTTCCTAGCAACAAAGTCTCTCTTATCATAAAGTTGATTCTTTGATTGTGGGTTATCAAGATCAACAGCAGGTTCAATTTCTACATCATTATCATTACTAGGTTGAGCATCATCATTAACATTTTCATTAGGTTCATGTTCATTACCAGATTGTGTTTCAGCATCAGACATAGAGATGTCATTAGGATTATCGGGTGGTTCAGCAACAGGTTCACTAGAAGTTTGCACAGTTCTATCATTTTTCTTTTTCTTCTTCTTAGAAGAACTAGGTGCATCAATATTATTTCTCTGAGAATCTTGCTCGATTCTCTTAGGGTGGCCTTCAGGATACAAAGGTTCCTGAGTCATTCTACCAGTTCTAGTAGCCACTCTAACAACATAATCATTTTTCTTACTATTCATTTCATCAAGCACTTCTTTTTGAGCTTTAAGTACTTGTTCTACTTGAGTGGTAACCATAGAAGCATGTTTTCTAACAAGTTTAAGTTCACCTCTAATATTAGCCATATAATCACCCAAGTATTTAATCATATCGGAATCATATTTCAATTG
This sequence comes from Aegilops umbellulata, assembly GCA_032464435.1. Taxonomy (NCBI): domain Eukaryota; kingdom Viridiplantae; phylum Streptophyta; class Magnoliopsida; order Poales; family Poaceae; genus Aegilops; species Aegilops umbellulata. The sequence continues at coordinate 351,067,846 of CP136056.1, forward strand.
TCCACCAAAATAAGCATTGAAATTTTCTTGTTTGACAATAAAATTATCAAACTCTTCAAAGCATTGCCTAGCAGACTTATGGTGAGGGATATCACCTTCATCAAATCTATAGAGAGAATTTACCTTTACTACATGTGTCGGGATATCGGGATCAGGAGGTTCTTCAGTAAATAAGTGATTGAGATCATATGTTTCTTCAGCAGGCGGTAAATTAAGACCATGTATTTCTTCAATAGGAGGTAAATTCTTAACATCTTCAACTTTAATACCTTTTCTTTCATAGATTTCTTTGCCTCTTGCATATCTTCGGGACTGAGAAATAAAACACCTCTCTTCTTCGGAGTTGGTTTAGGAATAGGCTCAGTAATTGGAGTAGGAGCTGGCTCAGGGGCTGGCTCAGGAGGTGCCAATTATTTTCATTTGTCAACATATTATTCAATAGAATTTCAGCTTCATCCGGTGTTCTTTCCGGAAATGAGAACCAACACAACTATCCAGGTAATCTCTAGAAGCATCGGTTAGTGCATTATAAAAGATATCAAGTATTTCAGGTTTCTTAAGAGGATGATCAGGCAAAGCATTAAGTAACTTGAGAAGCCTCCCCCAAGCTTGTGGGAGACTCTCTTCTTCAATTTGCACAAAGTTGTATATTTCCTTTAAAGCAGCTTGTTTCTTATGAGCGGGAAAATATTTAGCAGAGAAGTAAAATCATATCCTGGGGACTACGCACACAACCAGGATCAAAAGAATTAAACCATATCTTAGCATCACCCTTTAATGAGAACGGAAATATTTTCAGTATATAAAAGTAACGTGATCTCTCATCATTAGTGAACAGGGCAGCTATATCATTTAACTTAGTAAGATGTGCCACAGCAGTTTCAGAGTCATAGCCATAAAAAGGATCAGATTCAACCAAAGTAATTATATCTGGATCAACTGAGAATTCATAATCCTTATCAGGAACACATATAGGTGAAGTAGCAAAAGCAGGGTCAGGTTTCATTTTATCTCTAAGTGATTCTTTGTTCCACTTAGCTAATAACCTTTTTAGCTCATATCTATCTTTGCAAGCTAAAATAGCGGCAGAAGATTCTATATCAAAAAGATAACCCTCAGGAATAACAAGAATATTTTCATCATCACTGTCATCATCGTATTCAGATTCAATAATTTCTTTTTCTCTAGCCCTAGCAATTTGTTCGTCAAGAAATTCACCAAGGGGCACAGTCGTATCAGGCATAGAAGCAGTTTCACCATAAGTATCATGTATAGCAGAAGTGGCATCATCAATAACATGCGACATATCGGAACGAATAGCAGAAGCAGGTTTAGGTGTCGCAAGCTTACTTATAACAGAAGGTGAATCAAGTGCAAGGCTAGATGGCAGTTCCTTACCTCCCCTCGTAGTTGAGGGACAAATCGTTGTCTTAGCGTCTTTCAAGTTCTTCATAGTGTCCAGCAGATATAAATCCCAAGTGACTCCAAGAATAGAGCTATGCTCGCCGGCAACGGCACCATAAATTAGTCTTGATAACCCACAAGTATAGGGGATCACGGCAGCTTTCGAGGGTAGAGTGTTCAACCCAAATTTGTTGATTCGACACAAGGGGAGCCCAAGAATATTCTCAAGTATTAGCAGCTGAGTTGTCAATTCAACCACACCTGGAAACTTAGTATCTGCAGCAAAGTGTTTAGTAGCAAAGTAATATGATAGTGGTGGTAACGGTAACAAAAGTAAAGACAACAAAAGTAATGTTTTTGGTATTTTGTAGTGATTGTAACAGTAGCAGTGGGAAAGTAAATAAGCGAGAACCAGTATATGGAAAACTCGTAGGCACCGGATTGGTGATGGATAATTATGCCGGATGCGGTTCATCATGTATTAGTCATAACATAGGGTGACACAGAACTAGCTCCAATTCATCAATGTAATGTAGGCATGTATTCCGTATATAGTCATACGTGCTTATGGAAAAGAACTTGCATGACATCTTTTGTCCTACCCTCCCGTGGCAGCGGGGTCCTATTGGAAACTAAGGGATATTAAGGCCTCCTTTTAATAGAGAACCGGAACAAAGCATTAGCACATAGTGAATATATGAACTCCTCAAACTATGGTCATCACCGGGAGTGGTCCCGATTATTGTCACTTCGGGGTTGCCGGATCATAACACATAGTAGGTGACTATAGACTTGCAAGATAGGATCAAGAACACACATATATTCATGAAAACATAATAGGTTCAGATCTGAAATCATGTCACTCGGGCCCTAGTGACAAGCATTAAGCATAGCAAAGTCATAGCAACATCAATCTCAGAACATAGTGGATACTAGGGATCAAACCCTAACAAAACTAACTCGATTACATGATAAATCTCATCCAACCCATCACCGTCCAGCAAGCCTACGATGGAATTACTCACGCATGGCGGTGAGCATCATGAGATTGGTGATGGAGGATGGTTGATGATGACGACGGCGACGAATCCCCCTCTCCGGAGCCCCGAACGGACTCCAGATCAGCCCTCCCGAGAGGTTTTAGGGCTTGGCGGAGGCTCCGTATCGTAAAACGTGATGATTTCTTCTCTCTGATTTTTTTCTCCCCGAAAGCCAATATATAGAGTTGGAGTTGGCGTCGGAGGGTGTCTAGGGGCCCACGAGATAGGGGGCGCTCGAGCGCCCCCACCCTCGTGGACAGGGTGTGGGCCCCCTGGTCTTCATCTTTGGCGAGGATTTTTTATTGTTTTTTCTAAGGTGTTCCGTGGAGTTTGAGGACATTCCGACAATATTTGTTTTATGCACATAAAACAACATCATGGCAATTCTGTTGAAAACAGCGACAGTCTGGGTTAGTTCCATTCAAATCATACAAGTTAGAGTCCAAAACAAGGGCAAAAGTGTTTGGAAAAGTAGATACGACGGAGACGTATCAGGCCCAAGGTTGAAATCTTCGTGGTGCCATACCTATGGACTCAAAATAGGTGGCTTCGGCCACCTCCCCTTTTTCTCAATAAAAGGGTTGGTTTCTTTGGATCTTGTTCGCTCTTACTAGATCTTTTAGGTCCTAGGTGTTGTGATCTCCAAGTAGTGGTTTTCCTTGTTTGCTTCTTGCACTCTTGGAGGTTACCGCACCCTATTCCAGTGACTTGTTTCCATCCCAAGCCTCTCCTCCCCTTAAAACATCTTCTCCAATTGCACACAAGTTGATCATGGTGTGGGTGACGTTGACTGGGCGGTACAACCGGTGCCTGTGGCGGTTCAACCGCTCGGACACTTGGTTGTATCGTACCAGGAGTACCACCAGGATGGCATGTGCGGTTCTACCGCCGGCCCCTGATACATCATTTTTTCATCATGCTTTTATATCGATATTTATTGCATTATGGGTTGTTATTACACGTTATGTCACAATACTTATGCCTATTCTCTCTTATTTTACAAGGTTTACATGAAGAGGGAGAATGCCGGCAGCTGGAATTCTGGGCTGGAAAAGGAGCAAATATTAGAGACCTATTCTGCACAACTCCAAAAGTCCTGAAACTCCACGGAAGTTATTTTTGGAATTAATAAAAAATACTGAGCGAAGAAAGTACCAGAGGGGGCCACCCACCATCCACGAGGGTGGGGGCACGCACTACCCCCCCTGCCTCGTGGACCCCCTAGCAGGCCTCCAGTGCCCATCTTCTGCTATATGAAGTCTTTTACCCTGGAAAAAAATCATAAGCAAGCTTTCGGGAAGAAACTCCGCCCCCACGAGGCGGAACCAATCTAGGGCTCCGGCAGAGCTGTTCTGCCGGGGAAACTTCCCTCCGGGAGGGGGAAATCATCGCCATCGTCATCACCAATGATCCTCTCATCGGGAGGGGGTCAATATCCATCAACATCTTCACTAGAACCATCTCCTCTAAAACCCTAGTTCATCTCTTGTATCCAATCTTTGTCCCAAAGCCTCGGATTGGTACCTGTGGGTTGCTAGTACTGTTGATTACTCCCTGTAGTTGATGCTAGTTGGTTTATTTGGTGTAAGATCATATGTTCAGATCCTTTATGCATATAAATTCCCCACTGATTATGGACATGAATATGATTTGTGAGTAGTTACAATTGTTCCTGAGGACATGGGAGAAGTCTTGCTATAAGTAGTCATGTGAATTTGGTATTCGTTCAATATTTTGATGAGATGTATGTTGTCTCTCCTCTAGTGGTGTTATGTGAACGTCGACTACATGACACTTCACCATTGTTTGTGCCTAGAGGAAGGCATTGGGAAGTAATAAGTAGATGATGGGTTGCTAGAGTGACAAAAGCTTAAACCTAGTTTATGAGTTGCTTCTAAGGGGCTAATTTGGATCCATGTGTTCCATGCTATGGTTAGGTTTACCTTAATACTTCTTTTGTAGTTGCAGATGCTTGCAATAGGGGTTAATCATCAGTGGATGCTTCTCCAAGGAAGGACAGCAACCCAAGCACCGGTCCACCCACATACCAAATTATCAAAGTAACAAACGCGAATCATATGAGCGTGATGAAAACTAGCTTGACGATAATTCCCATGTGTCCTCGGGAGCGCTTTTCTCTATATAAGAGTTTGTCCAGGCTTGTCCTTTGCTACAAAAAGGATTGGGCCATATTTCTGCACCTTATTTACTTTCTACCCGTTACAAATTACCTTATCACAAAACTATCTGTTACCGATAATTTCAGTGCTTGCAGAGAATACCTTACTGAAAACCGCTTATCATTTCCTTCTGCTCCTCGTTGGGTTCGACACTCTTACTTATCGAAAGGAATACGATAGATCCTCTATACTTGTGGGTCATCAAGACTCTTTTCTGGCGCTGTTGCCGGGGACGAAGCGCCTTTGGTAGGTGGAATTTGGTAAGGAAAATTTTATATAGTGTGCTGAAATTTACTGTCACTTGTCACTATGGAACATAATCCTTTGAGGGGCGTGTTCGGGGTATCTTCACCCCGACCAGTAGAGCAAAGAGTTGCTCCTCAACCTACTGAACCTACTGAAAATGTGTACTTTGAAATTCTTTCAGGTATGATAGAGAAACTGCTAGCTAATCCTTTCACAGGTGATGGAACATTACATCCCAATTTGCACCTAATCTATGTGGATGAAGTTTGTGGATTATTTAAGCTTGCAGGTATGCCCGAGGATGTTATCAAGAAGAAGGTCTTCCCTTTATCTTTGAAGGGAAAGGCATTGACATGGTTTAGGCTATGTGATGATATGGGATCATGGAACTACAGCCGATTGAAATTGGAATTTCATCAGAAGTTTTATCCTATGCATCTTGTTCATCGTGATCGCAATTATATATATAATTTTTGGCCTCGCAAAGGACAAAGCATTGCTCAAGCTTGGGGGAGGATTAAGTCAATGTTATATTCATGCCCCAATCATGAGCTCTCAATAGAAATTATTATTCAAAAAATTTATGCTCGGCTTTCTCTCAATAATCGCTCCATGCTCGATACTTCTTGTACTGGCTCTTTTCTGATGAAGACTATTGAATTCAAATGGGATTTATTGGAAAGAATTAAACGCAACTCTGAGGATTGGGATCTCGACGAAGGTAAGGAGTCAGGTATAACACCTAAGTTTGATTGTGTTAAATCTTTTATGGATACCGATGTTTTCCGTGAATTTAGCACTAAATATGGACTTGACTCTGAGATAGTAGCTAGTTTATGTGAATCCTTTGTTACTCATGTTGATCTCCCTAAGGAGAATTGGTTTAAATATAATCCTCCCATTGAAGTTAAGGTAGTTGCACCTATTAAAGTTGAAGAAAAGACTATCACTTATAATGATCCTGTCGTTCCTACTGCTTATATTGAGAAACCACCTTTCCCTGTTAGAATAAAGGATCATGCTAAAGCTTCAACTGTGGTCAACAAAAGTAATATTAGGACACCCAAACCCCCTGAGCAAATTAAAACTGAACCTAGTATTGCTATGGTTAAAGATCTCTTGGCTGATAATATTGATGGGCATGTTATTTACTTCTGCAATGAAGCTGCTAGAATTGCTAGACCTGATACTAAAAATAAACATAGACCTGTTGTAGGCATGCCTGTTATTTCTGTTAAGATAGGAGATCATTGTTATCATGGCTTATGTGATATGGTGCTAGTGCAAGTGCAATACCTCATTCCTTATACAAAGAAATTATGCATGATATTGCACCTGCTGAGTTAGAGGAAATTGATGTTACAATTAAGCTTGCCAATAGAGACACTATTTCACCAGTTGGGATTGTTAGGGATGTTGAAGTCTTGTGTGGGAAAGTTAAATATCCTGCTGATTTTCTTGTTCTTGGTTCCCCACAAGATGACTTCTGTCCCATCATATTTGGTAGACCCTTCTTGAATACTATTAATGCTAGGATAGACTGCGAAAAGGATGTTGTCACTATTGGTTTGGGGGATATGTCTCATGAGTTTAACTTTGCTAAATTTCGTAGACAACCCCTGTAGCGACCCGACCTCAGACGGTCAAGTCTCTCTGCTTAAGTGTCATCCCTAGATCGGTATGCTGAGACACACAGTACTCGAGGATTTATAATAGAGGTAAATCACATGTATAAAATAACATAAATACTATTACCTCAATCCAAATAGCGGAAGTAACAAGGTTGTGGATTCCCATCAACACCAACGGCAAAGTTGAGTGTAGAAATTGTAACCCTAACGTATCACTTACTCGTCGTAAGAATCCTGCAACATGAGACATTGCAGCCACAAAGGGTCAGTACATTGAATGTACTGGCAAATTCACACCTTAGGAGAAATAATGAGTAATAACTATCACTACATGCATATATGGCTGGTGGAAAAGCTCTATGGTTATAATGTTTTTGCGAAAAGCCAATTTTTTCCCTGCTGCAAAGGAATATATTTTATTTAACTACAAAGTTGGTTGAAAATTATTGAGAAGGTTCCTCCAACTCAATCCCAAAATAATAATCATTAACCCAATAAAATTAATTAAATAAAGTGTTGAGATCAACATGACAATCCAAGAACCAGATACTCAAGATGTCCATAACCGGGGACACGGCTAATCATGATTAGTTTGTACACTCTGCAGAGGTTTGCGCACTTTCCCCACAAGACTCGATCTCCTCCATTGGATTTCTCGCACTACAGGGTGTTTGAGAAACGGATGACCGAGACACAGTCTTTCTGAAGCATTAACTCTCTACTCTGGATAGACAGTACCACCTACAACCCACTACATCTGCTAGTCTACCTCTTCAAGAGCTTCACGCAACTTACTCAACTATGCCAGAGCCCATAATGGCTTGTGGCTGCACACGGAAGTTTCTAGCATGAATAATCTTATGATCCCTTTAAGCCTGGGTGGCGGGCCGTAGGATGATCACACAGGTCCTCCGGGATATCCTAGGACAACACTGGATTCTCCGGGTGCCCACAAGCAATCCACCCAGATGTGTATTTAAGTAGCCACCTTAAGTTGAACCATTAATTAACAAACTCACATCTGTCATGGATACACTCAAACCCAATCCACGTCTACGAGCATAGCATGGCAATATAAGCATAACGTAATAGTAACTCCCAAGGTTAGAATGCAGGGCAATAGGTTCCTACCTCATCAACTACTTCCCAATACCCACATGTTAATCAGATCCTAACCATGCAATTGCTTGAGGATTGATCTAATGCAATAAAAATGGGTAGTAAAGAGGTATGATCAAAGTGTGAACTTTCCTGTATTGTTGATCAGATGATTCACACTCAAAACTCTTGATATTTCTACTCTTCACACTCCGGTCAATCTATCGTAAGCAAGCAATAGTAACCACACATAAGCAATCACTCAAAAGATCGAAAAGAACAAAAAAGACAATTTGGAAAACATCAAAACCAAGCAAATAACTTTTGCAACAAAAAACAATTTCTAACAGTACCAAAATTATGTGTATTTGGACTTATCAGAAAGTTTGTCAAGTGCTTCGATTTGCAAAAAGAATCAACTAAATCGGAGTTATAAAACTCAAGTTACAATCAAACGAAGTTCAAATACAAAAATGTTTGAAATCAAATTTTAAAACTTTCAAAAACTTGTTTATGTTGTTTTACTGGATCGAGGAGATCATAACGAAGAAGTTGGTGTTGGTTTCGTTGGATTTGGATAAACGGATATAAAGTAGTGATCATTTGAAAATCAGGGACTAATCTGTAAATAAAATCATTACAGATAGGTCCCTGGCCATAAAAAAATCTATCGAGCGAACGCTCGCTAACAGAACCTAAAGAATGAAAACCGTTCGCTACAGAAGTCTAAACAACGAACGTTCATTAAATAAACGAAACCTAAATAAAATCGATCTAAAAGAATAAAACCGAATACTAAAGAAAAACCGGGGAGGGTTTTATAGCGGTTATACCGGCTACGGGCGGTTCGGGGCAGTTTACGGTGAAAAAACGGCGACGGCGGTTTCCGGTGATCTCCGGCGAGATCTGCGGCGACGATGGGGTGGGGCGGTGGCTACGCGGTGCGGGAGGCGGCGCGGGGCAGCGGTGGCGAGCAGCAGGCGGTGGCGCGGCAAGGCGGCGGCGAGGGCGTTGGGCGGCAGCGGCTGCGGCACGAGGCGAGGAGGCGAGCAGCGGCGATGCGAGGGCGCTGGGTCCGGGGCGTGGTATTTAAAGGCGGGGAGGGGCAAGGTGGCGTGGGGGAGGGGGCAGAGGAGGCCGGAGGCGGCACGGCGTCCATGGCGGCGGCGGTTGGCGTGCGGGAGCCGGAGCCCGGGCGGAGGTCGGGGACGCGCGGGGCTGGGCTGGCTGGGCCGCGGCCAGCTGGGTGCTGGGTCGGCCCAGTCGGCGAAGTTTTTATTTTTTTAATAAAAACAATTTTTCAGAGAACTAAGATAAAAAAGAAAATAAAATAAATATATTATATAGGCATATAATATATCGAAATTTTCAGAAAAAGATTTCCTACAAGCTGAACATTTTTCTAGCACCAACTAAAATCTACGAAAATTCAAATAAAGCAAAGAGTGCTACTGTTGCAATAAAATCCAATAAAAAACATTTTAAAAATACCAAAATTAATTCAAATTTATTTCTCTCCATTTTTCTGTTGTAGGGAATCATTTTAACCTAATTTCCATATATTTTATTTTTGGAGAAAAATAATTTCAATAAAACCCAAATAACTCCAAATGGAAAAAAAATTAAAAAGGACTTTAAATTTGATCCTTTTAATCTTCCAACTCATATTTCATATGTTTTGAAGAAGTCATTTTATCTTCTCTCATGAAAATCATTGAGTTCCTTGAAGTTTCTGAATTTGAAAATATTTCCCAATGAAGTTCAAATATTTTCAAAAACCCTTTTCATTTATTTAAATGGAAGAAGTCATGTCATCTTCTCTTCAGGGTTTTGTGATGAAAAGAATTTTAATTCACGGAGATCAAAAAATGAAAAATAAAAATTTGGGAAAGTCCTTTTATTACCTCTTATTTAACTTTCAATTTTTTTTCAAATTTCACTCACTTTCAGTCACTCAATCACACAACAGTCAAACTATCTATCTATTTATTATAACATTCCAAATTTTAGAATTTTGGGATGTTACAAACCTACCACCCTTAAAATGAATCTCGTCCTCGAGATTCGGAGAGGCTAGAAAGAAATAGGTTAGGGTCGGGGTCTTCTCAAATTCCATCGATCGTCTCCGGGGTCTTCTCAAATTCCATCGATCGTCTCCGGGGTCTCGGGTGCTACCACCCTTAGAAGCATGGTTACGGTTCCACCAAAAACTCATACCCTTCATCCTTATTCTTGACAGTGTCGGTCTTCTCAGATTCTCAGAATAATTCCTTCTCTGGGCTCTTCCGGTAGTGGCATAACCTTTTCCTCAATTCTTGTATCCTTTCATCTTGGTACGATTATTCCGAGATTGGGTCTTCTTAGCTGACGGGTCTGGCACCAATACTAATCAACTATCGATATCTCACGGCAGTCATCCAATTATGGTTTCTCCTGCAGAAAATGGGTCTGGTCGATCCTCACCGTATAACCTACGGTTGGCAAAAGCTGCCTTGTACAAGGGAAAAATTGCTATACCATTCTACGGTTTAAACAATGTTTTGATCGTCGTCTCTCTACTATAGGTAAGTCACTCAGATTTACCATCCCATATAGCAAGGCGAATAATAAGAGTAAGTCGGTATGGTGACCAATTCGTCCCGCACCCAAATCATTACCCTGTATATGGTTTAGCGAATCTCTCTTTCTAACACTTGGTCATCCTCACAAGCATTGCAGAATTTCTCTTGTCGACAAATAGGGTTCGGATAAATCCATTGATTCTGCAAGCCAAACAAACATCTATCGTTACTTCACAACTCTCAGGTTTTGCGTAAACTCCTATAAGATCATCTGTTGATAAATCGTAACTTCTTCCAGGGTTTTTCCTTCAGCAAGAATGTGTGTGCTTCTTGTCAGGTCCTGGGGCATGTGGGTTATGGCCCATCTCATCACTTGCAAACCTTGAACTCATCATCGGGGCAACTGATCATTATTCCAACATCAAGCTTCCTAGCATACTTAAATCCATCAAATTGTATTATCTCTCTTCCTTCTATTGGTACCAAACTAAGACGTGATTATGCTTAACTCATATTACCAATCTTCTACCTCCTTTACATCCAATAATACTCCATACCTTCATACTCTTGGGGTATCCCACATATCGAGGTAAAACTTATACTTATGGAGTCCACTCCATGGAATATCATAATCCTTTCCAAGGGTCAACGGTCCTCACAGTTATTACCACCCTTTAAATGCACAAACTCATCCATAGACCATATTTCTCATATCCTCGAAAATGGTCAAATCTTTCTTCATATAGTAACAACTCATAAAAAATCCAAATCAGTACCAACGATGCTTTATTGATTCTCAATTTATTACAATCCCCTGCATTTCCTTTACATAATTTAACTTCTCCTGAAAATAAGGGGTGCCTACTACTCTACTTATTACATTCCTTACTCCGATATCAAAATACTGAAGTACTCTGCTCATGCTTCCTTGCGTTCTGGACATTCACTAGCACCATGTCCTACTTCTTTGCAACGTAGACAAATGACTTTCGACAAATCTCAGGGCTTATTTGTGATTGTGCCTACTCCATGGTTTCTTGGCTCTTTTCCTGGGCACATATTGGCATAGTGACCCAAGGTTCTGCACTTGAAACAGGTGATGTAACTCAGGTCCTTCTCTGCTGAGATTTGGTTCTTCCTGGTAAACTTTCTCTTCTTCCTCCTGGATTTCTTCATTCCGATCAATACTTCCATTTCCTGTGGATCAAACTCCACTTCTTCCATCGGGAAGTCCTCCAGGTACTCTTAGCTTTCCTTTGTGCAATACCGTGATAAATGTCCTTCTTCCCCACATGAATAACAAGCATGGGAGTAAAATATGTTTAGGCCTTCTCCATCGGGGTCTTCAACAACTTCCTTCTTCACAGGTTCCTCAAAACCTTCGCTAAGTGCTTCTTTCATTGCTTCATTCTTCTGCTGGATGGTTCGTTGTACCATAGGGTAAATGTGACACTGATCAGGGTAGTGGGTAGTCCCTTCACACAGGAAACAAGTCACATGCATAGTGGGGCATTCTTCAGCTAGGTGACTTTCTTCACAATGAGGACATCCATCATTGTGTTCCTCATGGGTGTGTCCTATTTCTCCGCAAATCTTGCATGCACAAGGCTTCTTCATATCACTTCCATAAGGCTTCAATTTCTGGGACACAACCCGAGACTTTGGTAAATGTGACTTAAATTCTTTCCAAGTGATTACTCCTTGCCATCCATTGATGGTTTGGTACATCCTCCACCAAGTAGCAGCACCTCTTTCAAAGCACTGAAGAGCATGCAGGGTCATATCCTTTCCGGCTATAGGGTTATTCTCCATGTGATCCTCCATGTTCTGAATCCATCGGTTCGTCTCCAATTGACTCATTGGTCCAGAAAATACAAGCTCATCTCCATTCATCCTCTACTGGGTCCATGGGTTTGGGTTGAGATAAGAGAGATAGAGAGGGATACACACCATGCAAACAATAGTTTTGAAAAGACAGATTTTATTTTGTGGCTGTCGGAAAACAACAAACAAATGACAGCTCACAAACGTCGCATCTAACGTAAGTATATAACAGGGGTTTGGTCTTCTAAAGGTCAGTAAATCTTCAAAGTCTTCAAACTCTTCAAGTCTTGTTCATGTCTCTGCTGACTACTTCCGATTGTGCTTGTCCTTTTGCCAGATCAACTCTGTTAACGCGAAGTCTCTCGTGACGTCCTTTAATATTTCTGGAGTTGCGTTCCAAACTTCTGGGTTTCAACATCCTTGGCTTGAGCCAAGGTCCTACTGTCCTTCAGTTCCTGACGCATCTCCGGTATCTCGAGGTTTTGCTCCTCCAGCTTGGATACTTTCAGCTTCTGGGTCCTGAGTTCTCCATGGAATGCTTCCTTATCAAATACAGCTTCCTGAAGGTTCATCTTAAACTTACTAATGTAATTCTCCAGATCCTGGTGATACACCATCTACGTTTAAATTTCATCTTTTGCTGATAGGTGCTACATCAGCCTTCTACCATCCAATCCTTCCAAAGAAATGCATGCTTAACTCAGCACACTGACAATAACAAGCGGGCGATAACACCAAGGATAGCCGTGTTTATGCCCATGTCTCTGCCATGAGCTATCATTCCATAGTTGCTATCTCCTAACTTGGGGTTTTCTAGACAAAGACTTTGAGCTCAAATGCTCCATGCTCCAGTCTTTCTCTGATACACCTTGATCTCGGGTATTGACAGCTTCCATAGTCTGCCAAGTTCCATAAGGGTAGCCTTCCTAGGTCATACAAATCAGGGAATTCTTCAGAGCCTTCAAATTTTCCTAGTCTTCGGATTCTTCAACAGTTGTAGTTTCCATTATTATAATGCACGGTAAAATCCTCTTCATTCCCAAGTGGTCTTAGTTGTCTTGTACTTCTTGGAATGGTCTCATCAGTCGCATCTTCGTGTGGCCAAAAGGGGAAAGGGGTATAGTCTCACTAAAAGGGAATATTTGAATAAGCTTAGAAGAGAAGAGAGGTAAAAGATCCTTTTGAAAAGAAAGTTGTAGAGAAAAAATCTTTTCCTATGGGCTTGCCAGTTTCTAGGGTCACGTCCTACAATCAACATGTGCTCTGATACCATCTTGTAGCGACCCGACCTCAGACGGTCAAGTCTCTCTGCTTAAGTGTCATCCCTGGATCGGTATGCTGACACACACAATACTCAAGGATTTATAACAGAGGTAAATCACATGTATAAAATAGCATAAATACTCTTACCTCAATCCAAATAGCGGAACTAACAAGGTTGTGGATTCCCATCAACACCAACGACAAAGTTGAGTGTAGAAATTGTAACCCTAACGTGTCACTTACTCATCGTAAGAATCCTGCAACATGAGACGTTACAGCCACAAAGGGTCAGTACATTGAATGTACTGGCAAATTCACACCATAGGAGAAATAATGAGTAATAACTATCACTACATGCATATATGGCTGGTGGAAAAGCTCTATGGTTATAATGTTTTTGTGAAAGGCCAATTTTTTCCCTACTGCAAAGGAATATATTTTATTTAACTACAAAGTTGGTTGAAAATTATTGAGAAGGTTCCTCCAACTCAATCCCAAAATAATAATCATTAACCCAATAAAATTAATTAAATAAAGTGTTGAGATCAACATGACAATCCAAGAACCAGATACTCAAGATGTCCATAACCGGGGACACGGCTAATCATGATTAGTTTGTACACTCTGCAGAGGTTTGCGCACTTTCCCCACAAGACTCGATCTCCTCCATTGGATTTCTCGCACTACAGGGTGTTTGAGAAACGGATGACCGGGACACAGTATTTCTTAAGCATTAACTCTCTACTCTGGATAGACAGTACCACCTACAACCCACTACATCTGCTAGTCTACCTCTTCAAGAGCTTCACGCAACTTACTCAACTATGCCTGGGTGGCGGGCCGTAGGATGATCACACGGGTCCTCCGGGATATCCTAGGACAACACTGGATTCTCCAGGTGCCCACAAGCAATCCACCCAAATGTGTATTTAAGTAGCCACCTTAAGTTGAACCATTAATTAACAAACTCACATCTGTCATCGATACACTCAAACCCAATCCACGTCTACGAGCATAGCATGGCAACATAAGCATAACGTAATAGTAACTCCCAAGGTTCGAATGCAGCGCAATAGGTTCCTACCTCATCAACTACTTCCCAATACCCACATGTTAATCAGATCCTAACCGTGCAATTGTTTGAGGATTGATCTAATGCAATAAAACTGGGTAGTAAAGAGGTATGATCAAAGTGTGAACTTGCCTGTACTATTGATGAAGATGATTCGCACTCAAAGCTCTTGATAGTTCTACTCGTCACACTCCGGTCAATCTATCATAAGCAAGCAATAGTAACCACACATAAGCAATCACTCAAAAGATTGAAAAGAACGAAAAAGACAATTTGGAAAACATCAAAACCAAGCAAATAACTCTTGCAACATAAAACAATTTCTAACAGTACCAAAATTATGTGTATTTGGCCTTATCATAAAGTTTATGTCAAGAGCCTCGATTTGCAAAAAGAATCAACTAAATCGGAGTTACAAAAGTCAAGTTACGATCAAACGACGTTCAAATACAAAACTATTTGAAATCAAATTTTAAAACTTTCAAAAATTTGTTTACGTTGTTTTACTGGATTGAGGAGATCATAATGAAGAAGTGGGCGTTGGTTTCGTTGGATTTGGATAAACGGATAAAAAGTAGTGATCGTTTAAAAATCAGGGACTAATCTGTAAATAAAATCATCATAGATAGGTCCCTGGACGGAAAAAAAAAGAAAAATCTATCAAGCGAACGCTCACTAACAGAACCTAAAGAATGAAAACCGTTTGCTACGGAAGTCTAAACGACGAACGTTTGTTAAATAAACGAAACCTAAATAAAATCGATCTAAAAGAATAAAACCGAATACTTAAGAAAAACCGGGGATGGTTTTACAGCGGTTATACCGGCTCGGGCGGTTTACGGCAAAAAACCGGCGGCGGCGGTTTCCAGCGATCTCCGGCGAGATCTGCCACGACGGCGGAGTGGGGCGGTGGCTACGCGACACGGGCAGGTGGCGCGGTAAGGCGGCGGCGCGGCGGCGAGGGCGTTGGGCGGCGGCGGCGGCACGAGGCGAGGAGGCGAGCGGCGGCGATGCGAGGGCGCGGGGTCCGGGGCGTGGTATTTAAAGGCGGGGAGGGGCAAGGAGGCGTGGGGGAGGGGCAGAGGAGGCCGGAGGCGGCACGGCGTCCATGGCGGCGGCGGCTGGCGTGCGGGAGCCGGAGTCCGGGCGGAGGTCGGGGACGCGTGGGGCTGGGCGGGCTGGGCCGCGGCCTGGCTGGGTGCTGTGCGGGCCCAGTCGGCGAAGTTTTTTTAATAAAAACAATTTTTCAGAGAACTAAAATAAAAAATAAAAAATATATATTATATAGGCATATAATATATCAAAATTTTCAAAAAAAGATTTCCTACAAGTTGAACATTTTTCTAGCACCAACTAAAATCTACAAAAATTCAAATAAAGCAAAGAGTGCTACTGTTGCAATAAAATCCAATAAAGATCATTTTAAAAATACCAAAATTAATTCAAATTTATTTCTCTCCAATTTTCTGTTTTACGGAATCATTTTACCCTAATTTCCATATATTTTATTTTTGGAGAAAAATAATTTGAATAAAACCCAAATAACTCCAAATTTAAAATAATTTAAAAAGGACTTTAAATTTGATCCTTTTAAACTTCCAACTCATATTTCATATGTTTTGAAGAAGTCATTTTATCTTCTCTCATGAAAATCATTGAGTTGCTTGAAGTTTCTGAATTTGAAAATATTTCCCAATGAAATTCAAATATTTTCAAAAACCCTTTTCATTTATTTAAATGGAAGAAGTCATGTCATCTTCTCTCCAGGGTTTTGTGATGAAAAGAATTTGAATTCACGGAGATCAAAAATGAAAAATGAAAGTTGGGGAAAGTCCTTTTATTCCCTCTCATTTAACTTTCAAAAAAAATCAAATTTCACTCACTTTCAGTCACTCAATCACACAACAGTCAAACAATCTATCTATTTATTATAACATTCCAAAATTTAGAATTTTGGGATGTTACAACCCCGTGGTGAGGAATTGCCTAGTAAAGATGAAATTATTGGTCTTGCTTCTATTGTCGTGCCTCCTAATGATCTTTTAGAATAGTATTTGCTAGACCATGAAAATGATATGTTTATGAATGAAAGAAAGGAAATAGATGAAGTATTCTTTAAACAGGTACCTATTTTGAAACACAACTTGCATGTTGAAATCCTAGGGGATCCTCCTCCACCCAAGGGTGATCCCGTGTTTGAGCTTAAACCATTACCTGATACTCTTAAATATGCTTATCTTGACGAGAAAAGGATATATCATATTATTATTAGTGCTAACCTTCCAAAGCATGAAGAAAATAAATTATTGAAAACTCTGAAGAAGCACCGTGCTTCTATTAGATATACTCTTGATGATCTTAAGGGCATTAGTCCCATTCTATGCTAGCACAAAATAAAACTGGAGAAAGACGCTAAACCGGTTGTTGATCACCAACGACGGTTAAATCCTAAGATGAAAGAAGTGGTAAGAAAAGAAATACTAAAGCTTCTAGAGGCAGGTATAATTTATCCCGTTGCTGATAGTCAGTGGGTAAGTCCTGTCCATTGTGTCCCTAAGAAGGGACATATTACTGTTGTTCCTAATGATAAAGATGAATTGATCCCACAAAGAATTGTTACAGGTTATAGAATGGTAATTGATTTTCGCAAACTAAATAAAGCTACTAAAAAGGATCATTACCCTTTACCTTTTATTGATCAAATGCTAGAAAGATTATCCAAACATACACATTTTTGCTTTCTAGACGGTTATTCTGGTTTCTCTCAAATACCTGTGTCAAAAGAGGATCAAGAAAAGACCACTTTTACTTGCCCTTTCGGTACCTTTGCTTATAGACGTGTGCCTTTTAGTTTATGCAATGCCCCTGCTACCTTTCAAAGATGTATGGCTGCTATATTCTCTGACTTTCTGAAAAGATTGTTGAGGTTTTCATGGATGATTTCTCTGTTTATGGAACTTCTTTTGATGATTGCTTAAGCAACCTTGATCGAGTTTTGCAGAGATGTGAAGAAACTAATCTTGTCTTGAATTGGGAGAAGTGCCACTTTATGGTCAATGGAGGTATTGCCTTGGGGCATAATTTTTTTCAAAGAGATTGAAGTTGATAAAGATAAAGTTGATGCTATTGAAAAGATGTCGTGTCCTAAGGACATGAAGGTATAAGAAGCTTACTTGGTCATGCCAGTTTTTATAGGAGGTTCATTAAAGACTTCTCAAAAATTTCTAGGCCTCTGACTAATCTCTTACAAAAAGATGTTCCTTTTGTTTTTTATGATGATTGTGTAGAAGCATTTGAAATACTTAAGAAAGCCTTGATTTCTGCACCTATTGTTCAGTCACCTGATTGGAATTTACCCTTTAAAATTATGTGTGATGCTAGTGATTATGTTGTAGGTGTTGTTCTAGGACAAAGAGTTGATAAGAAATTAAATGTTATTCAATATGCTAGTAAAACTCTAGATAGTGCCGAGAGAAATTATGCTACTACTGAAAAGGAATTTTTAGGAGTTGTATTTGCTTGTGATAAGTTCAGACCTTATATTGTTGATTCTAAAGTAATTGTTCACACTGGTCATGCTGCTATTAAATACCTTATGGAAAAGAAAGACGCTAATCCTAGACTTATTAGATGGGTTCTCTTGCTACAATAATTTGATTTGCATATTATTGATAGAAAGGGAGCTGAGAACCCCGTTGCAGACAACTTGTCTAGGTTAGAGAATGTTCTTGATGACCCACTACCTATTGATGATAGCTTTGATGATGAACAATTAGCTGTCATAAATGCTTCTCGCACTGCTCCATGGTATGCTAATTATATTGTTGCTAAATTTATACCACCTAGTTTCACATACCAGCAAAATAAAAAGTTTTTCTGTGATTTAAGACATTACTTTTGGGATGACCCACACCTTTATAAAGAAGGAGTAGATGGTGTTATTAGACGTTGTATACCTAAGCATGAACAGGAACAGATCCTATGCAAGTGTCACTCCGAAGCTTATGGAGGACACCACGCTGGAGATAGAACTGCACATAAGGTATTGCAATCCGGTTTTTATTGGCCTACTCTCTTCAAAGATGCCCGTAAGTTTGTCTTATCTTGTGATGAATGTCAATGAATTGGTAATATTAGTAGACGTCAAGAAATGCCTATGAATTATTCACTTGTTATTGAACCATTTGATGTTTGGGGCTTTGATTATATGGGACCGTTTCCTTCCTCTAATGGGTATACACATATTTTAGTTGCTGTTGATTACGTTACTAAGTGGGTAGAAGCTATTCCAACTAGTAGTGCTGATCATAACACCTCTATTAAGATGCTTAAAGAAGTTATTTTTCCGAGGTTTGGAGTCCCTAGATATTTAATGACTGACGGTGGTTCACACTTTATTCATGGTGCTTTTCGTAAAATGCTTGCTAAGTACGATGTTAATCATAGAATTACATCCGCATATCACCCACAGTCTAGTGGTCTAGTAGAACTGAGTAATAGAGAGCTCAAATTAATTTTGCAAAAGACTATTAATAGATCTAGAAAGAATTGGTCCAAGAAAATTGATGATGCATTATGGGCCTATAGAACTGCAAATAAAAATCCTATGGGTATGTCTCCGTATAAAATGGTTTATGGAAAAGCATGTCACTTACCTCTTGAACTAGAACATAAGGCATATTGGGCCATTAAAGAGCTCAATTATGATTTCAAACTTGCCGGTGAGAAGAGGCTATTTGACATTAGCTCACTTGATGAATGGAGAACTCAAGCCTATGAGAATGCCAAACTATTTAAAGAAAAAGTTAAAAGATGGTATGACAAAAGAATACAAAAGCGTGAGTTTAATGTAGGTGATCATGTGTTGCTATTCAACTCTCGTTTAAGATTTTTTGCAGGAAAACTTCTCTCCAAATGGGAAGGTCCTTACGTTATCGATGAGGTCTATCATTCCGGTGCCATGAAAATCAACAACTTCGAAGGCACAAATCCGAAGGTGGTGAACGGTCAAAGAATCAAACACTATATCTCAGGTAATCCTATAAATGTTGAAACTAATGTTATTGAAACCGTAACCCCGGAGGAATACATAAGGGACACTTTGCAGGACGTTTCAGACTCCGAAAAGGAGTAGGTATGTGGTACGGTAAGTAAACCGACTCCAAAACAGTTCTAATGGCAATTTTTCTCCGTTTCGGAATATTTAAGAAAATAGGAAAATAAGAAGTAGTTCGGGAAGGACACAAGGCGTCCACGAGGGTGGAGGGCGTGCCCTACCCCCCTGGGCACGCCCCCCTGCCTCATGGGCACCTCGTGTGCCCTTCGGACTCCGTTTTCTTGCACGATACTTCTTTTGGTCGGTAAAAAATCATTATATAATCTCCTGAAGGTTTTGACCATCGTACCACGCAAATATCCTCTGTTTTTGTTTTGAGCTGTTTTTGCCGCAGATTAGAGCAAGATGTCTTCTCAAGAATCAGTCGGGGAGAGCCAGGTGTCTAATCCGACACTGGGACCAAGAGCAAACAGTCATGCTGACCACTTTGGGCCATCAACGGAGGAAGAGATGGAGGCCGACTTGAAAAGGATAGATGCCATGGAGGAGGATCAAGAAGTTACTTCCCGTTTCCGAGCTGGATTCACGATGGGGGAACTACAGAGCTCGGCCATTCCAACCTCTGTCATCCCTTCCAATGTTAAATTTCTATCTTATGAAAATATGAAAAAGAGTGTTACTTGTTCTCCCGCAGCTATGCAACATCCATGGGTGAAAGGAGCTTTAACCGTCACGGGTAAGCTCCGTAAGGAAATAATGGATCTCAAGAAGCAAGTCAATAAGCTCGAGGAGGAGAACCGTATCCTGAGGGGCATCATCGCCAAGAATATCACCTCACCACCGCTGAAGAAGGAGACATAATCACATGAGTATGGGCACTCCCCTTGGCAACTGCCAAGCTTGGGGGAGGTGCCCCGGTATTGTATCACCATCACACTCCTATCTTTACCGTTTTTCTTAGTTCGATCCTTTTGGTAATATCTTGATCTAGTAGAATAAAGTTTTAGTATGATTTAGTTTTGAGTTTTGCTTTATGAACCTTATATGTAATCGAGTCTGTGAGCTATATATAATAAAGATTAGTGTTGAGTCAAGGGCTTGATTATCTTGGTATGATCTTGAGAGAAAAGAGAAAGAATAAAAAGAAGTAAAGAGATCATATTGATCTTATGGAGAGTAATGACTTCACATATAAAGAGTATGATGAATAAAAGTTGTTGAGAGTTGACAAACATAGTTTTGGTCATCGTTGCAATTAATAGGAACTAATAAAGAAAGAGAGGTTTTCACATATAAATATACTATCTTGGACATCTTCTATGATTGTGGGCACTCATTAAAATATGACATGCTAAAGAGTTGATGTTGGACAAGGAAGACAACGTAATGGGTTATGTTTTCTTATATCCGAAATAAAGTATATTCTCATGGATCATCCAACATGTTGAGCTTTCCTTTCCCCCTCATTCTAGCAAAACTCTTTGCACCAAGTAGAGATACTACTTGTGAAGAAAATATGCCCTAGAGGCAATAATAAAGTTATTATTTATTTCCTTATATCATGATAAATGTTTATTATTCATGCTAGAATTGTATTAACCGGAAACATAATACAAGTGTGAATACATAGACAAACAGAGTGTCACTAGTATGCCTCTACTTGACTAGCTCATTAATCGAAGATGGTTATGTTTCCTAACCATAGACATGAGTTGTCATTTGATTAACGGGATAACATCATTAGGAGAATGATGTGATTGACATGACCCATTCCGTTAGCTTAGCACACGATCGTATAGTATGTTGCTATTGCTTTATCCATGACTTATACGTGTTCCTATGACTATGAGATTATGCAACTCCCATTTACCGGAGGAACACTTTGTGTGCTACCAAACGTCACAACGTAACTGGGTGATTATAAAGGTGCTCTACAGGTGTCTCCGAAGGTACTTGTTGGGTTGGCGTATTTCGAGATTAGGACTTGTCACTCCGATTGTCGGAGAGGTATCTCTGGGCCCTCTCGGTAATGCACATCACTTAAGCCTTGCAAGCATTGCAACTAATGAGTTAGTTGCAGGATGATGTATTACGGAACGAGTAAAGAGACTTGCCAGTAACGAGATTGAACTAGGTATTGAGATACCGACGATCGAATCTCGGGCAACTAACATACCGATGACAAAGGGAACAGCGTATGTTGTTATGCGGTTTGACCGATAAAGATCTTCGTAGAATATGTGGGAGCCAATATGAGCATCAAGGTTCCGCTATTGGTTATTGACCGGAGACGTGTCTCGGTCATGTCTACATAGTTCTCGAACCCGTAGGGTCCGCACGCTTAACGTTACGATGACAGTTATATTATGAGTTTATATGTTTTGATGTACCGAAGGTTGTTCGGAGTCCCGGATGTGATCACGGACATGACGAGGAGTCTCGAAATGGTCGAGACATGAAGATTGATATATTTGAAGCCTATGTTTGGATATCGGAAGTGTTCCGGGTGAAATAGTGATTTTTACCGGAGTACCGAGGGGTTACCGGAACCCCCCGGGGACTTAATGGGCCTTAGTGGGCCTTGGTGGAAGAGAGGAGAGGCGGCTAGGGCTGGGCCGCGCGCCCCTCCCCCCTAGTCCGAATAGGACAAGGAGAGGGGGCGGCGCCCCCCCCCTTCCTTCTCTCTCTCTCTCTCCTCTTTCCCCCTCCCGAATCCTATTCCAACTAGGAAAGGGGGGAGTCCTACTCCCGGTGGGAGTAGGACACCTCCTGGCGCGCCTCTCCCCTTGGCCGGCCGCACCCCCCCCCTTGCTCCTTTATATACGGGGGCAGGGGGCACCCTAGAGACACAACAATTGATCATTGATCTCTTAGCCGTGTGCGGTGCCCCCCTCCACCATAGTCCACCTCGATAATACTGTAGCGGTGCTTAGGCGAAGCCCTGCATCGGTAGAACATCAACATCGTCACCATGTCGTCGTGCTGACGAAACTCTCCCTCAACACTCGGTTGGATCGGAGTTCGAGGGACGTCATCGGGCTGAACGTGTGCTGAACTCGGAGGTGCCGTACGTTCGGTACTTGATCGGTCGGATCGTGAAGACGTACGACTACATCAACCGCGTTGTGCTAACGCTTCCGCTTTCGGTCTACGAGGGTACGTAGACAACACTCTCCCCTCTCGGTGCTATGCATCACCATGATCTTGCGTGTGCGTAGGAATTTTTTAGAAATTACTACGTTCCCCAACAACTTGTGCCGCCGGATACCCTTAAGCCCAGTTTTGCCATGAGAGTCCACCATACCTACCTATGGATTGAGTAAGATCCTTCGAGTAAATTATCATTGTTGTATGCAATAAAAATTGCTCTCTAAATATGTATGATTTATTAGTGTGGAGAAAATAAGCTTTATACGATCTTGTGATATGGAAGCAATAAAAGCGACGGACTGCATAATAAAGGTCCATATCACAAGTAGCAATATAAAGTGACGTTCTTTTGCATTAAGATTTTGTGCATCCAACCATAAAATCACATGACAACCTCTGCTTCCCTCTGCGAAGGGCCTATCTTTTACTTTTGTCCTATACCTGATACAAGAGTCATGGTGATCTTCACCTTTCATTTTTACATTTTATCCTTTGGCAAGCACCTTGTGTTGGAAAGATCCTTATATATATATATATATATATATATATATATATATATATATATATATATATATATATATATATATATATATATATATATATATATATATATATACATCCAATTGGATGTAAGTTAGCATGAATTATTATTGTTGACATTACCCTTGAGGTAAAAGGTTGGGAGGCAACACTATAAGCCCCTATCTTTCTCTATGTCCGATTAAAACTCCATACCCATAAGTATTGCGTGAGTTTTAGCAATTATGAAAGACTAAATGATAGTTGAGTATGTGGACTTGCT
This sequence comes from Aegilops umbellulata, assembly GCA_032464435.1. Classification (NCBI taxonomy): domain Eukaryota; kingdom Viridiplantae; phylum Streptophyta; class Magnoliopsida; order Poales; family Poaceae; genus Aegilops; species Aegilops umbellulata. The sequence goes on from CP136056.1 coordinate 351,091,173, forward strand.
GAAAAGCTCTTATATTGACTCTTTCCGATGTTATGATAAATTGCAATTGCTTCAGTGACCGAGATCATAGTTTGTTAGTTCTCAATGAAGTTTCTGTTTCATACTTGACATTGTGAATAGATTGTTACTTGAGCATAAGAAATCATATGACAATATCCATATATGTTGCTGTTATAAGAATTATCATGATGCCCTCATGTCCATCTTTTATTTTATCGACACCTCTATCTCTAAACATGTGGGCACATTTATCGTTATCGGCTTCCGCTTGAGGACAAGCGAGGTCTAAGCTTGGGGGAGTTGATACGTCCATTTTGCATCATGCTTTTATATCGATGTTTATTGCATTATGGGCTGTTATTACACGTTATGTCACAATACTTATGCCTATTATCTATTATTTTACAAGGTTTACATGAAGAGGGAGAATGCCGGGAGCTGGAATTCTGGGCTGGAAAAGGAGCAAATATTAGAGACCTATTCTGCACAACCCCAAAAGTCCTGAAACTCCATGGAAGTTATTTTTGCAATTAATAAAAAATACTGAGCGAAGAAAGTACCAGAGGGGGGCCACCCACCATCCACGAGGGTGGGGGCGCGCCCTACCCCCCTGGGCGCGCCCCCGGCCTCGTGGGCCCCCTGGCAGGCCTCCGATGCCCATCTTCTGCTATATGAAGTTTTTTACCCTGGAAAAAATCATAAGCAAGCTTTCAGGAAGAAACTCCGCCGCCACGAGGCGGAACCTTGACGGAACCAATCTAGGGCTCTGGCAGAGCTGTTCTGCCGGGGAAACTTCCCTCCGGGAGGGGAAAATCATCGCCATCGTCATCACCAACGATCCTCTCACCGGGAGGGGGTCAATCTCCATCAACATCTTCAGCAGCACCATCTCCTCTAAAACCCTAGTTCATCTCTTGTATCCAATCCTTGTCCCAAAGCCTCAGATTGGTACATGTGGGTTGCTAGTAGTGTTGATTACTCCTTGTAGTTGATGATGGTTTGTTTATTTGGTGTAAGATCATATGTTCAGATCCTTTATGCATATTAGTTCCCCTCTGATTATGAACATGAATATGATTTGTGAGTAGTTACGTTTGTTCCTGAGGACATGGGAGAAGTCTTGCTATAAGTAGTCATGTGAATTTGGTATTTGTTTGATATTTTGATAAGATGTATGTTGTCTCTCCTCTAGTGGTGTTATGTGAACGTCGACTACATGACACTTCACCATTGTTTGGGCCTAGAGGAAGGCATTGGGAAGTAATAAGTAGATGATGGGTTGCTAGAGTGACAGAACCTTAAACCCTAGTTTATGAGTTGCTTCGTAAGGGGCTGATTTGGATCCATATGTTTCATGCTATGGTTAGGTTTACCTTAATACTTCTTTTGTAGTTGCGGATGCTTGCAATAGGGGTTAATCATAAGCGGTATGCTTGTGCAAGGAAGGGCAACAACCCAAGCACCGGTCCACCCACATACCAAATTATCAAAGTAACGAACGCGAATCATGTGAGCGTGATGAAAACTAGCTTGATGATAATTCCCATGTGTCCTCGGGAGCGCTTTTCTCTATATAAGAGTTTGTCCAGGCTTGTCCTTTGCTACAAAAAGGATTGGGCCATCTTGCTGCACCTTATTTACTTTCATTAATTGCTACCCGTTACAAATTACCTTATCACAAAACTATGTTACCGATAATTTCAGTGCTTGCAGAGAATACCTTACTGAAAACCGCTTATCATTTCCTTCTGCTCCTCGTTGGGTTCGACACTCTTACTTATCGAAAGGACTACAATAGATCCCCTATACTTGTGGGTCATCAGGCCCTCTGGTTGTGCTCCTGGCCGGTACTACCACTCGGTTCCAGGTGGTACTACCACTGCCTCAGGGCATCGGAAGTACCGCCCGCAACCACTGGTATGTCCTGAGGGCGGCACAAACGCTCTTCGGAGCGGCACAGCCGCTTCGCGGACTATGGGTACATAAAGGGACCAGGCTGAAGGGGTATCCTCTTCATCCCCTCATGCCCGTTCCCCTCACCTGCCCTAGCTGCCAATCGCCCTCGCCATCGCCCTAGAGTGCTCTCCGGCGGTCAGGATTCGTAGGCCCTCCTTGGATCTGCTCCGTGGAGGCCCCCTCCCTCCCGATCTCTTCCCATGGATACTAGTAATGCCCCACTTCCTTTTTCTAGGGTTTCATTCATTGATTCCTTCTCCTTAGGGCATTGCTTGATATCCCGCGTTTGTTGTCCAAACTATTGGGTGGAAGAGATCTATATATGCTCCTGCTATTGTTTGTGAATCCTTAGAACTTAGAATATTGCTAGGTTGATTCAAATCTCATAGGTATTTGTTCTCAATTTGGTGGTACTGCTTGCTTCCAGCGGTTCTATCGCCCTTATGGGCGGAACAACTGCTTGAGCGGTTCCACCGGTTGAAGAACCTATACAGCCGAGATTCCTGAACCAAGTGGCACTGTTTTACATTCTCTGATTCACAAGCAAAATATTATTTTGATCTTGTGTGCAATCATCTCATCTTTGTTGGGTCTCTCGTGTGCTTCCCATGTGTGTTTGCAGGTGGCTCTGGTTCTTGTTCTGCTCCTCGTACCAAGACCAAGAAGCGAGCTCGAAGATGCAAGCGCCCTGCTGAGTCTGATGGGGAGGAGGAGGTTGTGATTCCCACCAAGCCAACCCTCCGTGAAAAGTCTGCCGCTGCCAAGCAACATGTGGTCATGCCTCTGCACAAGTGGAAAGCCAAGGAGTGGGAAGCCTTCCGAAAAAGGAATCCATACACTGTTCCCATTGAGCCTCGATGGACCACTGTTCAGTTCCGGAATGAGATGCAAGTGAGGATTGTTCATGAGCTTTTTGAGCATAACAGGAATCAATACACCAAGCAATGGACCATTGACCTTGACCATTGGAGGAGCAACATGGAGTACTTTGGATAGGCTTTGGCTCTCTGTGAGGAGTTTGATTTGGTCAAACTCAGGGTTGTCAACTGTGACTTGGATGTTCAACTTATTCATTCGTTTTATGTAACCGTTCATTTTGGGGAAGATGATGCTCGGACTCTATCATTCATGTGCTGTGATGAGTTCTTTCAAGTACCCTGGAGAGATTTCTGCAATGCACTTGGCTATGAGGATACCGGTCTCGAAGGGAATGGTAGCATTCGTCCTCACGACCGTCCCCACACTATGCCTAAGGAGAAACGAGCTCCTCTTTACATTCGTGGGCGAGGCATTATTGGTGAGTCAAAGGATCTTGAGAAGGTGTATGATATCATGCATCATGTGTTTTGCAATGTGCTTCTGCCCAAGGTTAGAAATCAGGATGAGATTTATGGGTATCTAGTTGACTTGTTGGTTGCTATGAAGACTAAAGTGGGATATGGTGCTACGTTTGATGTGTCCAAGTGGCTTTGGGAGGAGATGTACAACATGTTCATCTACAAAAAGGTTCCCATCTATGCACCGTTTGTCATGTGCTTTCTGAACTCAGTTTGGGTTGTTCGCTGTCCTGGAGAGCTTCTCTCTTCGCCAGATAATCTCGTCGTGCATGCGGTCAAGCAACTTAAGAAGAAGAAGCATGTCGAGCCCCGCTTTCCTGCTGATGATCCCGAGGATGTCTATGCCACTTCAGATGATGAGGATTTCTAGATGGTGCCTGGTGCCAAGCCTTCCTGGGTGAGCTCACAGCTAAAGTAAAGAAGACCTTTTTCCTTCAGTCTCACATTTAGAAGAAGATGTATGAGGCACATGTTAATGAGAAGCTTGCTCGACGCCGTCAGATTGCCATGATGAAGCACCTCAACATGCATGTGAAGAGTGGATCTGATAAGAGCATCACTCAAGAGGACAAGTGGATTTCTGCATATATCACATGGACAGATGATGAGGCTGAGGCATCTGGCCATCCTGCTACCTCCACTTCGGTAGCTGTTGATGATACCGTGGAGGAAGATGAGGAGTCTGAAGATCATGATTCATATGAGACCGAGGGGTCAGACGAGATCTACTGAGCTCTGGGGCATTAGCATCGCTCTTTTCCTTTTTGGTGTCTTGATGCCAAAGGGGGAGAGAGGTCTACTAGGTCTCGGGATTTGCATGGGTTGGTTACTTGCCTCGTGTTTGAGAGTTGAACTTGGTCTTTCATTTGCTTTCTTTCAGTATGTGAACCTTGTGGTGTGTGACTTTAGCATGGTGTGAGACATGCGTCCTATTTATGCTTATTGTCTATTCTTTATGCTCGTTAGTAGTGTTTGGTCTATAAAATCTAGGGGAGCTTTTTCCCTCCTATGTGACTTTGCATTCCAAAAGCAAATCCGAAGAGTGCACACATGTAGAGGGAGCCCGTCTACATTTTATAGACCTTCTATGCAAATCTTGTAGTTGTCATCATCCACCAAAAAGAGGGAGATTGTTAGGGCATTACCCATCTTTTTGTTTTGGGTGATGATGACAACTCTCCTTGTGGTCTAATCGTGTGCCAAGTTCTTCACATACTCTATGCTTAGATACAAGTCGGTTAGACATTCCCTCTGGATGGAAAAGATCAAAGATGGCATTTTCTGTGTGTTTATTTCTTTGGTTGTAGGAAACCCGTACTATTAAGAGGGAATCCACATAGGAATGCACGTACACACTTCTCTTCACCCACCATTCCCTTCTGTTCTAAGTAGAGAGAGGTCCCTTTGTTCCATTCTGAAACAATGATGTCTCCTCATGGTGGTTGAACTGCCCACTTGGGCGATTGTACCGCTGGCCCTGTTATACCGGCTCAACCACCACCCAGGGGTGATACCCTAGGGTTGCACCTCCCAGGTACATGCCCAACGGTTGTACCGCTGCCCCCGGGTGGGTACCGCCACTACGCTGGGCAAACCCAGGAGTGGCTTCATGGGCGGTTGTACCCACCGGGTACTGCCCAACCACCAGATTTGCTTCTGTGATGGGGCGGTACTTGGGCGGTAGTGGCCCGGTTGTCCCGGGTTGTGCTCTGCCAAACGGTACTACCGGTGTCCGGAGCGGTTCTACCGCTCTAGACTTAGCCACCTCCGTTTCTAGGGCCAGGCGGTAGTTCCGGTGCAACTACCGCTTGACCACCGCCCATAGGGGTGACTCCCTTCTGTTTCAAGGCGGTTGTTGAGCGGTAGGCGAGCGGTTAGTCCGGTTATACTTGTTAACCGGTACTACCGCTCGAGCGACCGGTTGTACCACTTGTTAGGGTTTCTGTAGCATACTCGTGAATCCTAGTTGTACCAGGGTCAAGAGCGGTTGTACCGCTTCAGTGCAATAACTGTTGTAATGGTTGAAATTTGGGGATGCCTATATAAAGGGGGTTTCTTCCACCTACCTCCTCACATCTTGCCTCTCTCTCTCCACCATTAATGCCCTTCAAGCTTTCTTGCCCGACCTCTCTCTCTAGCCACTCAAACATGTTGATTTGCTAGGGATTGAAGGAGGAGACCTAGATCTACACTTCCACCAAAGGAAATTTGATTCCCCCATACTTTCTTGTGTGGATTTTGTTACTCTTGGGTGTTTGAGTTGTCACCTCAGAGCCACATTCCATTGTGGTGAAGCTCCGTGGTTTCGTTGGGAGCCTCCAATTTGGTTGTGGAGAGAGCCCCAACCTCGTTTGTAAAGGTCCACTTGCCGCCTTCAAGGGCACCACTAGTGGAATCACGGCATCTCGCATCGTGTGAGGGCGTGAGGAGAATACGGTGGCCCTAGTGGATTCTTGGGGAGCATTATGCCTCCACACCGCTCCAACGGAGACATATTTCCCCTCAAAGGGAAGGGACTTCGGTAACACATCCTCGTCTTCACCGACTCCACTTGTGGTTATCTCTTACCTTTACTTTGTGCAAGCTATTGTTGTGTTGTATCCTTTGTGTGTGCTTGTTGTTGTTGTTGTTAGCATCGTATAGGTTGCTCACCTAGTTGCACATCTAGACAACTTATTTATTGTTAAACCTAATTTGTGAAGAAAAAGGTAAAAATTGGTAGTTGCCTATTCACCCCCTCCCCCCTCTAGTCAACCATATCGATCCTTTCAGAGGAGTCGTTCAAGATGATCAATTATAAACGATGGACTTCCCGAAGATCGATCATTCTTTATACAAGACGAGTTGTACAAGGAGAAGTGTTGCATCCCTATAGGCACGCCATCCCCATGTCAGTGCCCTCTCAAGGCGCCCCTTCAACATTATGATAACACCCTTAAGATCTTATTCTGGTAAAACCTGCCTACTGTCCGCGAACCGAACCACGGCAAAAATCCACACCACACCCGGCTCATCTTTACCCCCACCTTCCTCATGACAACCACCTCCCCCTCCCTTGAGTCCAAACCCCACCTACCTCCACCTTCTACCAGAGTGCCACCCCAGGCCGCCGCTGCCCCACCCCGCCCCCGTCCACCTCCTACCAACGTCGCCGCGCCACACCTTTCGGCCGCCGAATCCCAGCGCCGCCAGATAGGGGCTCCTCGCACCCGCGACCGGCCCCCGGCCTTTCTCCCCTCGTCGGCGAGCCGCGGTGGTCCTCGCGCCCCCAGGGCACCTCACAGCATGGGCCGGCACCGGATCCAAGCCGCGGTGGCCCCCACCACCTGACCCAGGCCACGGCGGCCCCCTCACAACGCCCTGCCACCGGATCCGGTACCCCACGCTGCCCCTCTGCCTACCAGCGGGCGCGGCCTCCCTGTCCACGCGGCGGCTACCACAGGATGGCTGGTGGTCTTCCATGGCCTTCTCCCTTCTCTGTACTCGACGGTGGTCGCGCCCACATTCGCCCCGGCATCCTCTTTGGGCCTCCTGTGGTCTGCTCCATCAAGCGACCGGTGGCGGCGCCGTGCAGTCCACTGCGTGGGTGCAGCAGCTCGCCCATCCCACGCCGTGCACACATGAGGAGCACCACCTCGCTGGTCCGTGCCTCCAGTCCTCCTCATCTCCATCTGTCCCTTCTCTCCTCACCTCACCTCCCCTCGGTCCATGGTCAGCTCCACCGGAAACCATCCCCTATTGTTGTCCGAAAGTTGTCCCCAACGGTTGATGCAGTACAGCGGGCTATTTCTACATCGTCGGCGATCCGCCATGTCTTCCCGACGAGCTGCCCCTCCTTCCCTTGTAGTCCAGGCATCCTGGGCTTGCAGTGCGCTATGGCACGCGATGCGGTTTGGTGTGTGTGGCCGTGCAGTTGGTTCGATCTTGCATGCGCTAGGGCACACGATGCGGTTTGGTGCGTGTGGCCGTGCAGTTGGTTCGATCTTGCAGTGCGCTAGGGCACGCGATGCGGTTTGGTGCGTGTGGTCGTGCAGTTGGTTCGATCCGTTCCACCCCTATTGTGAATTTTATTCTGCTAACACCTCGGTATTGTACTGTGCGGTTAGATGCAGTGTGCATTTTTTTGTTGTTTCCCTGGTCCTGCAGTTTGGACAGCGAGCCTCCCTCCGTGCAGTACAGCGCGTGTGTGTATGTAGTCCGCAACACGTGGGTAGCTATACATCCGGCGAGTGTGTGCGGTTCGGCGATGCAAAGCATTTGCATTATTGTTATGCTAATCAGTGCGGTTTTGTGCATTTTATAAAAAAGTGCAGTTGGGTTGTATTTTGTGTGTGATCATAATGTGGAGACAAAAAAAAGATTATTTGTGTGGATTACTCAGTTTGTAAAAAAAAATCTTTGTAAAAGTAGTGCGCTCGGTGAATCTAAGAAGTATATTTTTTCAAACTATTGTACCTCATTGGTAAAAACTTTGTGATTCGCTTTATAAAAATATGTGTGGTTCACTATGCCAAAAAATTGCAATACACTTACCCGTTCATGCAGGCCGGTATCGCTAGTAAAAAAGGATTCTTGGAAACAGAAAAAACATACAGTTCATTGTCCACAACCGTGTACTCTAGATTATACTTTTTTGAAAACAAAAGGAAAAACCATGCAGCTTGCTTCGATTTAGGCCGTGCTCCACTTTTAAAAAATTAAACTATACTCGTTCTTACAGGGTCGTGTGTTTAGAAAAAGTAAAACGCATCGAAAGTTGCAGTGCACTTCGTCGTCGCGTGCAGGTCACTACACTCGGCCTCGAGGTTGAGATGAAATTACAAAAGAAAAATGCTAGCAAAAAAAGTAATAATGCAGTTCCTTGTGGACATTGCAGTGCGGTTTTCAGTCTAAAGCAGTGCGGTTTTTCTGTCTGATGCAGTAAATACGACGATTTTGATGTCCTGAAAAAATAGTGTCTACATTTCGGTAAAATCAAAATTGCTCTTAAACCGTAAGGAATCGGAGAAAGTGTTCTACACTAAAAAGTTGTGCCTCATCGTTATCTTTCCAACGGCGTATAATTTGAATCATTTTGACCAACGGTTTGTAAAAATTTCACGAAAAACGGCTGCTGCCTCTCATCGTCGGCCGCGCGATTTTCAAAATTAACTAAAAAAAGTAAGGAATCTCAAAAATATTTCAACATATGAAAGTTGCGGCTTGTCCGTAGCTTTCAAATCGTTTCGATAAACGGTTCAAAAACTGGAGCAAAAATAGTATCGAAAATTGCAAAAATTACAAAAAAAAACTAAATTCCGCGATTTAGTAAATTTAAAACTGCTCTTAAACCGTAACAAATTAAGAAAATAATAGATATGAAAAAGATGCGCCTCAACGATATCTTTCCAACGGTGTATCAATTTCTTCATTCCGACGAGAAGTTTAGAAAAAAAAAACACAAAAAACGCTCACTGTCATTCGTCGTGAGCCGCATCGTTTTTGAAACTGCTCTTAAACTAAGATGAATCTCGGAAAGTGTTCAACATGGCAAAGTTGCGCCTAATCCATAGCTTCTCAACGGTATATTACACGTGTAGTTTCGATAAACGGTTAAAAAACGAGCAAAAATGGTACCAAAAAATACCTCGTGCTGTTTTTTCCGAGAGGAAGTTCACTGTCTCTGTATTACAATACATTTGCTATTGACAGTGCAGTGCGGAAGTGTATATATACACAAAATTTAATAAAACGGTGTATAAAATATAGTAATTAGAAAATATATTTTTTACTACCTAAGTTTGTAATTTACTTCAATTATACGAAAATTACTATATTTTACATACTATGTTACTATATTTTGTATGTACCGTTACTAGGGTGTATAATAAGCTATTCTACACTCACGCATAGTGTAGCGTTACCAATTTAATGCCGTAGCAAATAAACGGACTTCTCTCTTAATTAAACATGTACTTAAGTAATTCCTCACAATATTTTCATATGAACAAACCAAAGTACAAATTTTAATTGGTTTTCCATTCAAAAAGTCAAATATTTCTAGGTACGACCAAGTTAGTAGAAAAATTCATCAACATCTACGATAAAATAGATAAAATATGAAAATATACTTTTTGGTGTATCTAATGATACAGATATTATAATTTTGGTATTTTGGTCTACTTGGCTCAACACAGAGGAGTTTGCCCTTTCTGAAAATGAACACAGATTATATTTTAGAACAGGGGGCGAAAATCTCAAATTAGACCGAGATTTCCTTTACCAACATGGATACCGCCACCGTGGCAAAAGAAATACCTGGGCTGTGGTCTAAAATAGAATGCCTAATTATGTGGCTTTCATCGGATATTTTTGTATGGCAAAACATTACTCAGACACATGGGCTTCCGACAAGAAAATCCTCAATACATAGACCCTGGTAGCTATGATTAGCGTCCACATCTGGAAAATTCAGTCGACCAGTATTATTACATGCTAGATAATAATTATATAAACGGTGCCTATAAATTGCTAAAAGCCACATCGCAAGTTCCTTGGCTCTACAAACTCCAGATGGGTCCACTAACATAAAGTTGTACCTGTATAACCATAAGATAATTCAAATTTAGTACAATATTGCAGAGAAATCAAACAATAGCTTATAGATAGTTGATACCCAAAGCTGCATGAAATTACTACCCCGAGGCATAAAATCCTATCTTTTGGAATAGTTACACAAGAATGCATTCCAGAACCCCAATTTAGATCTTTCCAATGATTGAAATCGCCCAAAACACAACATCTATGGAAGGCGGCATTGAAACAAACAATGGGGGTGGAGTTTGGACATACAGATGGACGGAGATAGGGTTATAGAAAGGTGGATTTGGGATGGGAAATAATTGGAGTTGCAACACTCCAGGATTGAGTCAACGATGCAAATTTTAAACTCCGCCTATGCTGTCCCAGCATAGCCAGTCCCAAGCCCGAGTAAAGGAGGAGGGTTGTGATACGCTTGGCGAGCCAACATAAAAACTCAGCCACTCTTATGGAGATGAAAACCAAAAGATTTTCATTGGGGCGTAACCCTCTCAGCGACGCGCCACATCGGAACCCGGGTGTGGTGGAAAATGGGCAAGGGCCGGGCCGTCACCCCCCAGGTGGCGCGCCGTATCTCGATCCGGATACGGTGGCAAGTGAGCGAGGATCGGGTCGTCGCATCCTTAGTGGCGCGCTACATCGGCGCCCGGGTGTAGTGGAAAATGAGCAAGGGTCTTCGCATTTGACTCGACGAGTGCGAAGGGTAAGGAAGCTAGCCGAGCCTAGGAGGATTCGCTTAGGTAGCTGGAACGTAGGGTCTTTGACAGGGAAGCTTCGGGAGCTAGTTGATGCAGCGGTGAGGAGAGGTGTTGATATCCTTTGCATCCAACAAACCAAATGGAGAGGACAGAAGGCGAAGGAGGTGGAGGATACCGGCTTCAAGTTGGCATAGGCATCTTGATCAACAAGAGCCTCAAGTATGGAGTGGTAGACGGCAAGAGACGTGGGGACCGGATTATCCTGGTCAAGCTGGTAGTTGAGGACTTGGTTCTCAATGTTATCAGCGCGTATGCCCCGCAAGTAGGCCACAATGAGAACACCAAGAGGGAGTTCTGGGAAGGCCTGGAGGACATGGTTAGGAGTGTACCGCTTGGTGAGAAGCTCTTCATAGGAGGAGACCTCAATGGCCACGTGGGTACATCTAACACAGGTTTTGAAGGGGCGCATGGGGGCTTTGGCTATGGCATCAGGAATCAAGAAGGAGAAGATGTCTTAAGCTTTGCTCTAGCCTACAACATGATTGTAGCTAACACCCTCTTTAGAAAGAGAGAATCACATCCGGTGACTTTTCGTAGTGGCCAACACTCTAGCCAGATTGATTTCATCCTCTCGAGAAGAGAAGATAGGCGTGCGTGCCTAGACTGTAAGGTGATACATGGAGAGAGTGTTGTACCCCAGCATAAGCTGGTGGTTGCTGACTTCCGCTTTCGGATTCGTGTCCAGCGGGATAAGCGTGTCAAAGTCGCTAGAACGAAGTGGTGGAAGCTCAAGGGGGAGGTAGCTCAGGCGTTCAAGGATAGGGTCATTAAGGAGGGCCCTTGGGAGGAAGGAGGGGATGTGGACAATGTGTGGATGAAGATGGCGACTTGCATTCGCAAGGTGGCCTCGGAGGAGTTTGGAGTGTCCAGGGGAAGGAGAAGCGAAGATAAGGATACCTGGTGGTGGAATGATGATGTCCAAAAGGCGATTAAAGAGAAGAAAGATTGCTTCAGACGCCTATACCTGGATAGGAGTGCAGACAACATAGAGAAGTACAAGATGGCGAAGAAGGCGGCAAAGCGAGCTGTTGGTGAAGCAAGGGGTCGAGCATATGAGGACCTCTACCAACATTTAGACACGAAGGAAGGCGAAAGGGACATCTATAAGATGGCCAAGATCCCAGAGAGGAAGACGAGGGATATTGGCCAAGTCAAATGCATCAAGGACGGAGCAGGCCAACTCTTGGTGAAGGACGAGGAGATTAAGCATAGATGGCGGGAGTACTTCGACAAGCTGTTCAATGGGGAGAATGAGAGTTCTACCATTGAACTGGATGACTCCTTTGATGAGACCAGCATGCATTTTGTGCGGCGAATCCAGGAGTATGAGGTCAAGGAGACTTTAAAAAGGATGAAAGGAGGCAAGGCGATGGGCCCTGATTGTATTCCCATTGAGGTGTGGAAAGGTCTCGAGGACATAGCGATAGTATGGCTAACCAAGCTTTTCAACCTCATTTTTCGGGCAAACAAGATGCCAGAAGAATGGAGACGGAGTATATTAGTACCAATCTTCAAGAACAAGGGGATGTTCAGAATTGTACTAATTACCGTGGAATTAAGCTGATGAGCCATACAATGAAGCTATGGGAGAGAGTCATTGAGCACCGCTTAAGAAGAATGACAAGCGTGACCAAAAATCAGTTTGGTTTCATGCCTGGGAGGTCGACCATGCAAGCCATTTTCTTGGTACGACAACTTATGGAGAGATATAGGGAGCAAAAGAAGGACTTGCATATGGTGTTCATTGACTTGGAGAAGGCCTATGATAAGATACCGCGGAATGTCATGTGGTGGGCCTTGGAAAAACACAAAGTCCCAGCAAAGTACATTACCCTCATCAAGGACATGTACGATAATGTTGTGACAAGTGTTCGAACAAGTGATGTCGACACTGATGACTTCCCGATTAAGATAGGACTGCATCAGGGGTCAGCTTTGAGCCCTTATCTTTTTGCACTGGTGATGGATGAGGTCACAAGGGATATACAAGGAGATATCCCATGGTGTATGCTCTTTGCGGATGATGTGGTGCTAGTTGACGATAGTCGGACAGGGGTAAATAGGAAGTTAGAGTTATGGAGACAAACCTTGGAATCGAAAGGGTTTAGGCTTAGTAGAACTAAAACCGAGTACATGATGTGCGGTTTCAGTACTACTAGGTGTGAGGAGGAGGAGGTTAGCCTTGATGGCCAGGTGGTACCCCAGAAGGACACCTTTCGGTATTTGGGGTCAATGCTACAAGAGGATGGGGGTATTCATGAAGATGTGAATCATCGAATCAAAGTCGGATGGATGAAGTGGCGCCAAGCTTCTGGCATTCTCTGTGACAAGAGAGTGCCACAAAAGCTAAAAGGCAAGTTCTACATGACGGCGGTTCGACCCGCAATGTTGTATGGCGCTGAGTGTTGGCCGACTAAAAGGCGACATGTTCAATAGTTAGGTGTGGCAGAGATGCGTATGTTGAGATGGATGTGTGGCCACACGAGGAAGGATCGAGTGCGGAATGATGATATACGAGATAGAGTTGGGGTAGCACCAATTGAAGAGAAGCTTGTCCGACATCGTCTGAGATGGTTTGGGCATATTCAGCGCAGGCCTCCGGAAGCTCCAGTGCATAGCGGACGGCTAAAGCGTGCGGAGAATGTCAAGAGAGGGCGGGGTAGACCGAATCTGACATGGGAGGAGTCCGTTAAGAGAGACTTGAAGGATTGGAGTATCACCAAAGAGCTAGCTATGGACAGGGGTGCGTGGAAGCTTGCTATCCATGTGCCAGAGCCATGAGTTGGTTGCGAGATCTTATGGGTTTCACCTCTAGCCTACCCCAACTTGTTTGGGACTAAAGGCTTTTTTTGTTGTAAAAGCCCTCCACAAACAAAATATGCAACCATCTGAAAGATACCCTTTCAGCACCCGTACAGCCCCACATCACCATCCATAAGATTGAAAATAATACTTTTCTCCTCTCTTCTGAATCCTTCCATATCCAGGAGAATATGAAGAGAAACAATAATGAAAGGCTTGGGTCATGGGCTCACAGGATTGGTGAGCTGGGGTCGACCAATCGATCTCATGCAAGACAGGCAGCCAAAAATAGAAGGCTTGGCGACCTGCGACCTTCATTGTTGTGTCACAGGCCGCAGCGGCTCTTTTGCTACCACAGCCTCACAAATCATGAAGAGAAATAATGCAGAGAGAAGCAAAAGAATATAGCAAAGAGAAGGGTCGTCCAATCATGTGGTAAAATGGTAGAAACAGTGCTCACTGGACAAGTGCTTCTAATGCTTCACAATACGCTCTTTCATCACCGAAGCCCACCATAGCCCACACCCTGTCCCTACGTTTGAACATGTGGAAATGTTCTCCCAAAAACCCTTTTCCTAATGTTACTTCATATCGCTATCCAAGGAAGCAAACACTGAACTAAACATGACCCCGCACTCATTTCCCATTTCCACTTTACTTAAACCAAAACCCAATCTCCAGCTAGCATTTTAGGAGCCCATAGGATGGCGGGGAGCGTAAACTTGCACAATAGTATCTTCTTTCGAAGTAAACATAGTGGCAGAAGCCCTAAAAAATATCCCTCCAGTAAAAAAAACTTGTTGATCAAGACAAATAAAACTTTAAAAACTACAAGCATAAATAACTATTAGATTATTTTATTCGGAAACATGTTAGTAATATGTGTCTGACTTGTATCCGAAATACTCACAATATCTCTTAGATTCAAAGGATTTTATTAATACATTCTACAAGAAATTAGTGGTCAAAGAATACGCATCAAAGAACATGCAAAGTCAAATGTGAAAACTATTTATGACTGGAGGGGGGTATTTGTTTGTATACATGGTATAAAGCAACAATGATCAATGCTTTAATCCAATATAAAATTGATGCAACATTCTCCCACCAGGCTACAACAAAGTACTTTTAGTAAAGGTGATAAAATTAATAGGTGGATTTCAAATGAATGCATAGATACAGCTACATATAACATTGCACATCAAATTTTCACTACTGGGGTTATCTCATAGTTGCTTCAATACAAGCAGCACAAACAATAGAGTGAATATTATTGGCTTACTCAACTATGTTCTTACTAGACTATCCATTTTCCCTGAAAAACAGCAAAAATACACTACAGGAACATATATGCAGAACAGCAGAAGTGACATCAATACTGCGACTACCATTTAAGCATATATTTATAAGTGTGCTATTCATACCAGTTCTAGAGGGGCAAACTTAAAGAAACAAAAACACGGATAAAACAAAACAATTTTTCATTTTCCCTTGATGATAACTCCAGGTAGGGATGCTCCGCCCCCCGGTGTTGATAAAATAAGTAACAACTTTAGTGTTAGTATTGCCAAGAATTGGGGGAGTGCATAGCGGACGGTTAAAGCGTGCTGATAATGTCAAGACTCAAGAGAGGTCGGGATAGACCAAAACTTGCCATGGGAGGAGTCCGTAGAGAGAAATCTTAAGGACTGAAAAATATCACCAAAGAACTAGCCATGGACAGGGATGCGTGGAAGTTAGCTATCCACGTGCCAGAACCATTAGTTGGTTTCGAGATCTTATGGGTTTCAGCTCTAGCCTACCCCAACAAGTTTGGGACTAGAGGCTTCGTTGTTGTTGTTTATTGCCAAGAATTGGGGGATAAAGGTTAATGAAACATCAATTGTTTCCTGAAGCTGCAGGGATGGGCTCTTTTAGAGTCACTTTTTGTAGCTTTGGTCCTTCTACTAGCCTTTTATATGCTTTAGCTCCCTAGTGGATATACAAATTCAGTTTTAAATCCCTTAATGGGGCCAGCAAAAGTCAAAGCCAAAAAACAAAACTAACAAAGAGAATAGCTCTAATTCACTTAGGTTAGCTTATTATAGAACCTGTAATAATATATGCCTATAGTATTAAGGTCTATCTAGAAGCGCAGGCCTGGTGCGGTGGTAGAGTCTCTCCACTTGCGGCCTGAAGGTTCTGGGTTCAAACTGGCCTCCTTGCAGAATTATTGTGCAAGGGTAAGGTTGTCAAGAAATTCCCTCCCCCAGACCACACCTTGTGTGGGACTTTCAACACTAGCTATGCCTTTAGTATTAATAAGGTCTATCTAGTAAATGGAGGTCACTGATGGTAAAAGCCCCCATGACATTTGACCATCCATATACCACCAGCCAATAATTGTAACATATATATTGCAGCAGTAATTTCACTATGTTGATCAATATTGGGAGGATACGCGGAAAACCCATCTTAAAGTTGTTGTGTCCTGTGGCTGGAAATAATAGGAGGTATGAGAGAGTATCATGAAATCCAAAATCTAACAGTGTATGAAATATTTGAAGAAAGAAATAGATCCTCTTAACTGAATCAGAATTATGAATTTAAGTAAGCAATGTGGTGAAGTACTGGAAAGTAAATGTGCTGAAGGGGCTTACTCATAAGGATATCACATTTACCAGGGATGGCCAACTAAGTCCCCGGAGTGAATCGCGGATGCTGTAAACCTGTTCCACTTGATTGGAGATCACTATGTGGCAAATAGACTTGGGGTGGTCTTGTGAGAGGTGGTCCTCTGTTGTGTATGCTCTCATGGTGATAAGTTCCTGTGTATGCTCAAGAGTACCTAGCATAAGGTCATCGTTGCGACACATAAACGAACAGAAGCCATGGTTACCAAGGGAAACAAATTTGCCACGGCTAACGACCTCCTCCTCTGCCTTATCCACTATCGGGAACTCAACAATTGATAAGGATGGGCACCCTGCTGTGATGCTTGGGCTTGGTGACACCGCGGCACAGACTGTGATGCTGTAAGCAGTGAGCTTTTTGGCGGCACTTGAAAAGCCAAGGAAGAGGGGCCCATGTGGTACGGCGCCTCCAGTGAATGGCAGAGCATTGTCATCCAATTTCGACCATTGCTCTGTCTTCACGTTGAAGATATGTGTGCCTGTCTGTCCATCCATCGACATCAGAATGTAGGAGCTCACAGCTACATAGGACTTAACCCTGACCACCGGTGGGAAGATGTACTGCCTTGGGGAGAGTTCCCAGGGGAAGCAGGGCGGCCGGGGTAGTTGCTCCCATTTGCAGTCCACGAGACGGCCACTGACCACTCGAGCTTGGGAGAGATCGAGCACCTCGAACCAGGGCACGAAATTAACTTCCCCCTTAAAGGCAGGGCGACGTGTCAAGGCATATATCTTGTCGCCGACCGGTAGCAGGATCGGGCGGAACTTAGTCGACACAAGCTTCGGTCCCGGGATCACCTGGTGTGTACTGGTGTCGAAGACGATGGTCTCGGGGCCATAATCAATTGGTGAATTGCCACCGACGCCGACGATCCACGAGCCGTGCCTCGACCGCACGGGGACGAAAGACATGCAGTGCTTGGCCTCAAGGCGGGCGAGATGTTGTGGGATAGGTATCGGAGTGTCGCCGCCGCTGCCACCGTCAGGGAAGGAGTTCACCTTAATTACGGAGTAGGCAGGGCGAGTAACATCATGGCCTACCACCATGTACACCGACGGAGGCTTCGTAGGAAGAAATAAATCTCCGGCCGCCTTTAGCTTCTTGCCCCCGCGGCCGCGGGGAAGTGTCTCTGTGCGTCGCTGCCGCGGCATCCCCGCGCGCCAAACTAGGCGCAACAGCGGCGGAAGATTGATTTGCAGCGGGATTGCGGCGGCGACCTAGGGTTTGGGGTGGCGGGGCTGGTTGGAGACGGGGAAACGATAGGATTATAGCTTTTTTCTTGAGACAGAGACAACTCAGGGATTATAGCTGGCCAACAGGCCTATACTTCGCGGGACGGACGGCACACCGCTAAACGGACAGTGCTCGGCCCACGGCACGCGGGCGTCTGGGGGCGCTTCTGCTGTATCTCGCTCGTTTGCCTCAAAAAAAAAATGCTGTATCTCGCTCGTTTGCCTCAAAAAAAAATGCTGTATCTCGCTCGTTGCGAGCAAGGCGGGACGGAACTCCCCCTGTCTTTTCTATTTCGCTTCTTGTTGGTCTTTCTCTTTTCTGATTTTTGCTTTCAGGGTTTCAAAAAGTTCCATATTTCGGAGTATTTGCGAATTTTCAAAAACAATATTCAAGAAATCATTAAATGATCGTGAATTCGGAAGAAAAATGTTCCAGAAATCATTAAATTTTTGTGCAGTAAAAACAATTCGTGGTTTTGAGAAAATGTTTGCATATTCAAAAAATGTTCACAATTTTGAACAATGATCACTTAATGAAGAAATGTCAAGCCTTTGAACAAAACTCCCCAAATTCCAATAATGTTCATGATTTTTTTTAAATGTTCGGAAAAAAATGCTTGCAAATTTCAGAAATTGTTTCCAAAATGCCTTAAAACTTTATAGGTCCAAAAATGTTCGCTGATTCAAAAAATGTTCATGCATTTCATAAAATGTACATCAGACAAAACAATGTTCATGAATATTAAAAAAATGTTGGTTGATTCAAAAAATGTTGTTGAGTTTCAAGAAATGTTCACAAATTCAAAAAATATTCGCGAATTTGTAAAAAAATGAATTCAGAAAATATTCAAGGTTTTAAAAAAAGTTTGTGAATGTGTAAAAAAATGTTGATTTCTAAAAATGTTCACAAATTTGAAAGATTTTTGCAAAAATTAAAAAGAAAATTAAACGGTAAAGCAAAGGAGAAAACCAGAAGAAAAAACAAACAGTAAATGGTTCCTCTCGCATAGCTCGCCGTTGGGCTAGACAAGTTCCTCCACATCGTTTTGAAAGTTCGCCTACCTAGCTCCTACAGCCTATCTTGACCCGACAGTCAACATAACGTGCGGGAGTGGGTCTAGGGCCCACCCAAGACACGTCCCATCAAGAGGCCCATGTCTCGGTTCCCGCATGAGGCCTAACAGCCAAACCCTTGATTCATGCGTGCCATTAACGCATAATCGTGGGGATTCGAAGGGATTTACTGCCGTATGGCAGCGTTGTGTTGTCATCGTTGTGGCTTCCGTCCTCCCCATAAATGGGGAGGAGGCAATAAGGAAGATAGCATTACACTCTCATTTCTAGTTATCATCGTCTTCTTCTTTGCGCCCAGAGCCACAATGCTAAAGCTTTCCGTTGTTGCGCCGCCAACTCTATGTTGTTTGCGCGCACTACAACACCACACTGTTCCAAAACAATGGCAGGAGGCCGCCAGCTGAAGAAGTGATGAAGACCGAACCTCGTTGTGAGATCCGATCTGTTGTTGCGGCCCGATCTTTCACGACACTCCACCTTTAGTAGCAGCAACCTCTCGCCCGCGCACGCGATGTACACGAAGTAGAGGGTTTGAACCTTGCGGCCCAGCACGAGAAAACCAATCTCAACGAAGGTACTCACGCGCAAAACAATTTTCACGAAGAGAAATCGCAACACGGAGGTTTTCTAAAGATCCCTCCAAAACTTGATACAGGTGTCTACCTTGAAAAACACATAGTGTCTATTTCATAAAAATATAACCTGACCTTACATTATACGCACCATGGCTATTTATAATAACCTGACTTGATCCTGGCCTAAGGCCCCTCACGCACTCACACAACTTCAAAAAGGAAATAAACCTTAAAATAAAAGAGTCCAATCATTTTACATGTCAGATTGGATTTTATATCTAATAACTATTCCTAACCTTTAATTATGGTGCGCCATCTCTCTTGACTTGTTTCGGTGGCCCCCAGCCTACTTCTTTTAAGCATAGAAAACTCCACACGTTGCACATCATGTTTGTAATTGCCTGGTACTCCTTGCGTGGTAGAAACAAAAGCATGAATCGTTCCTTAATCCCTCCTTTAACTCCTATAATATCTCCAATTAAATAGGAGTATCCATAGTTCTTGTTTGCATGCACCGAATGGATCTCGCCTCCTGGAACACAAACAGAATAGTATCCTAGGCCGGTTTCCATTGCACGTTTGTTTACCTTTATTTCTTGCATGGCTGCATGCATGTCAAATCCTGAAACAATTCTGATCGGGTCCTGAGCCAGTGAATATCTATTTTCTTGGCTTACGTCCATCTTATGCAATACATTAGCATGCATGCACATAACATCGACCAATTCTTGGACCTCTCCATCATCTTCACTAGACTGGAAATAGTTTGGAACACAAATATCCTTCATCTTTACTCCATTGACATGCGACAAAGTACCGTGAACCACCATATTAGTAGCATCACCCGTGTTCGTATCATTCTCTCCCCCTAGAAAAGAAACCATCATCGGTTTCAAGTTGATCTCTTGACCAATATTTTTATCTCTAGACTGAACGGCGACCGTAGAAATTTCAGTAGCTTCGACCATATTATTTTTTGCATCTTCCTCTTCTTTTATCTTCTTCTGATGTTCTCTCCTCCAAACAATAAAACGATCCTCACCCATCGGCACGAGGCTGAACTTACCCTTCTTGACGTTATATGTGTGTGTGGGAGAATCATACACAACATTGTGCTTTTTGTACCATGGCTCGCCCAACAACAAGTGACATGAAATCATCGGTGCCGGAATCACGTCGCACAAAACTTCACAAACATAATTACCCAACAAAAACGGTACCTTGGTTTGGTGCGTAACAGTGAGCTCGTCATGACCCCAACGAAAAAAATATGGTTGTGGACGTGGTGTCATTGGTAGATTCAGCTTCTCCACCATCTCGATGCTTGCTGCGTTGGTCAAACTCATGTGGTCAATTGTCATGGCGCATGATCTCTCTCGTACCACAACACGAGTATGAAAAAGCCCATCCCATCGACCTTCCTCCTCTAATTGAAATCCATAGCTTAGCTTCCATGATAATACAGTCATCTCCTGCACAGTGCCGTGAACAACCTTACTCTGAATACCACCTGATGAAGACCGAACCTCGTTGTGAGATCCGATCTGTTGTTGCGGCCCGATCTTTCACGACAATCCACCTTTAGTAGCAGCAACCTCTCGCCCGCGCACGCGATGTACACGAAGTAGAGGGTTTGAACCTTGCGGCCCAGCACGAGAAAACCAATCTCAACGAAGGTACTCACGCGCAAAACAATTTCCACGAAGAGAAATCGCAACACAGAGGTTTTCTAAAGATCCCTCCAAAACTTGATACGGGTGTCTACCCTGAAAACACACAGTGTCTATTTCATAAAAATATAACCTGACCTTACATTATACGCACCATGGCTATTTATAATAACGTGACTTGATCCTGGCCTAAGGCCCCTCACGCACGCACACAACTTCAAAAAGGAAATAAACCTTAAAATAAAAGAGTCCAATCATTTTACATGTCAGATTGGATTTTATATCTAATAACTATTCCTAACCTTTAATTATGGTGCGCCATCTCTCTTGACTTGTTTCGGTGGCCCCCAGCCTACTTCTTTTAAGCATAGAAAACTCCACACGTTGCACATCATGTTTGTAATTGCCTGGTACTCCTTGCGTGGTAGAAACAAAAGCATGAATCGTTCCTTAATCCCTCCTTTAACTCCTATAATATCTCCAATTAAATAGGAGTATCCATAGTTCTTGTTTGCATGCACCGAATGGATCTCGCCTCCTGGAACACAAACGGAATAGTATCCTAGGCCGGTTTCCATTGCACGTTTGTTTACCTTTATTTCTTGCATGGCTGCATGCATGTCAAATCCTGAAACAATTCTGATCGGGTCCTGAGCCAGTGAATGTCTATTTTCTTGGCTTACGCCCATCTTATGCAATACATTAGCATGCATGCACATAACATCGACCTATTCTTGGACCTCTCCATCATCTTCACTAGACTGGAAATAGTTTGGAACACAAATATCCTTCATCTTTACTCCATTGACATGCGACAAAGTACCGTGAACCACCATATTAGTAGCATCACCCGTGTTCGTATCAAGAAGGGAAGCCAGCCTGTCCAAGACACCAGCAAGGGACTTGCCATCGCGCCCAAAGTGGCATCTGCCACCAAGGCCTAGTGGAAACCCTCCATGGTGGCAGGAGACTAGTTGGGTCGACTCTCCACTGTCGGATACATGTCGTCGCTACGGGCCGCCCACACGTGCCTCGGGCTCACCACCGTCAACGGTGTGGTCATGCAGGAGACCATCCCCCGGTGTGGTCGAGGAGCATGATGTCACGCCGGTCCAAACCCCAGAGTCAGTCCTGGTGATGGACGGCAACAAAATATGTGCATCAGATCGAACTCAAGTCAGAATCTAAGTAGCACTCCAGAGGACCATACGTCCAATCACTACTGCAGGATGGTCCAAACGTGTGACGACCCGAGACCACCGCTCCAGATGCCACCCAGTTATTTTGTTGTCGTCGTGTGTTTTATTTGTGTGTTGCATTCATCATCGCATCATCCGCATTGCATCGGCATTCCGTCGTCGTCATGTTTTAAAAACTTGCATCCGTTCGTCGTTGTCGTTTCTCCCTTTGCCTTCATCACCTTCTCTCGGACCCCTTGCCTTCGTTGACCGCTCCGAGACCAACCAGATTTTTTGAGTCCCTCTTGTCTGACCGTTTGACCCTCTCTACACTTTACTCAGACCCCTCGCGCGCGTCCGAAAGTTGTCCCGAACCCGGCCCGAGCAGTCGTGACCGATGGGTCCGAATCATCCCCAAAAATCCCTCAAATATCTTCGGTTCTTTGTTAGACTTTCCTAGCCTATTTTTTCTCAACCGCTCGATTACGATCGGATGGACCTAATAGCCCCTATCCTAATTCCACCCGCTAGAAATATCAATCCAACCCTAATTTCTAGGAGAGTTGTCCGATCCCCCGATTCCCTCCGCCGCCACTGTGTTTCCTCGGGATCCCCATTCCTTCCCGAGCCAACCCAGCGCCGCCACCTACCTCCACCGATCCCCTGCACTACCACCGAAGCCTGCAGCCTCCTCCTCCCACCTTGGGATAATATCCCGACCAACCCGAGCTCCTCCCGCGCCTGAGCCCTCTGGCCTCGAGCTCCACCATGCCTCCTGCTTCCCCGAGCACACGCGGGACTCCTCACTCCCGTCGTCAGGCATGAGCCCCGTCCCCGAGCTCCTACAGCCTCATGGCGCCCCGACCTCCAGATCGAGATGGTCTCGATCCTGAGTCGCCAGGCCAGACTCCCTCGCCCTGTCCCCTGCTCTCCTTCCCTTTCTTCCCCCATCTCTCCCTCCCGTGTTTCACCCTCTCTCTTTGTCTCGTTGAAACGGAGAACTCCTGTAGGTTCCCGTCGCCAACGGCCGCCATGGATGCCTCCCGAGCTCCAGTTCGCCATGCGGCCGCCAAGAACTGGTGTCCCGCAACCGGATCCGTCAAGCTCCGCCCCTCGCTAGAACTCGCTCGCTCACCGTCGTCGCGCCAAGTCCGCCTTCGTCCTTTGCTTCGCCTGCTCGAACCTGCTACTGCCTGCTTTGCTTGATCGAGCAGCACCACCACCGGAGTTCCTCATCACCGGGAACCGCCTTCCCGACCCTCAGACTGCCCGGATCCGCCGCGCCCGCTGGTCCCTTGCCCCTGCATCACGCCTCTGCCCGCCTTTTGCTTCGCCATGACCTGCTGTTGTTTCTGTTGGTAACGAGCAAGAGGGACAATAGCTCATGTGCGACGTTTTTCATGCAAATTGGAAGGAGTGCAATGTAGTTTGAATGAATGGCTGTGCTGCGACGTCTTCGAAGCCAACAATAGCTCCAATGCAACATGGCTATGTTTAACCGTGAAATGAAAAACACGAGGGGTTAGCGATTTGAGTTATGACACGCGGGACCCATCAGTTACTCGCATGCGGGTGGGACCCACAACTTATCCACACAAGCATGCCCCTGCTCATCAGCGCGCCCTACCCGAGCCAGCCACGAGCCCGAGCCAGCCCGCCCCCCTCCATTGCTTGCCATGCCCCTTTCCTTTCCCACCTTCTTCTTCCTCTTCTCCGGCAACGAAGCGCGCCGCCGGCGAGTGATGTCTAGCTCGACTTCGGCCACCCGCCAATCATGGACGCAGTACGGTCCACTACCGTTGACAATATTCCCCGATTGCCCGCGCATGGAGCCTCTGAAGTGTTTGACTTTTGTGAGGGAAGAAAATGGCAACCGTGACCGCGAGTTTGTGAAATGCTTGAGCAAGCCACAGCCGGGGCAGGTTAGATCTGTGTTCTTGACCAATCCTATGGTCTAATTGAAGGAAATATGCCCTAGAGGCAATAATAAAGTTATTATTTATTTCCTTATATCATGATAAATGTTTATTATTCATGCTAGAATTGTATTAACCTGAAACGTAATACATGTGTGAATACATAGACAAACAGAGTGTCACTAGTATGTGTCGGCATTCTGGGAACGGGGGTCCCCAGACTTGCCTGCCTGCGGCGTGGCTCAAACGGGGGCCCAGCACGGCCCATCTTCATCAACAAAAGACCCAAGACCCTCGTGAGGGGCCAAGCCTCGCGGGGCGGATGACACGGCGCTTCCTCAGGCGCGGCCTCATCAGGCTGGCTCACAAGGAGGCGGAGAGATCAAGGCGGGGTACCTCGCGAGGTGCCCATGACGCAAGCCATGACGACCGAGGATGCCAGGCGGGCGCCAGCCCGCGCAACGTCTCCCTTTCCTCTTTGGTGCAAAGGGGGCAAGCGCAAGCGAGAGGATCAAGCAAAGGCACCCATTTCGGTGCAACGAGACCAAGACCAGTCCAACGGTGGGAAGGAGGTCACCGTGGAGCCCAGAACGGCGTCACCACAGGGCCTTTGGCAGGCGAGGACCAACTTTAGTCAGGATAAGTGTACCAGATGTTCCCCTTCGAATTGGCCAATTGTTGGCGCCCTTCCCGCTCAATATTTGGGAAGAGGCCCAAGGCCTTTGCTTATAAATAGGACTAGCCACCCCCAGGGTAGAGGCATCTGAAAGCAGCACCGAGCGATCGGATCATCAAGAAACCAGCTAGAAAGACTCAGGTAGTAGAGAGAGAGAGAGAGAGAGAGAGAGAGAGAGAGAGAGAGAGAGAGAGAGAGAAGGGCGACTGAACTCCTCCTAGCAGTTCATCCCTCTAGCCAAGAACAGACCCTCGCGAGGTTGTTCTTCCTTGTACTGTTCGTCATCATCAGCCCAAGAGGCAATCCACCCACCACAAACTAGAGTAGGGTATTACACCACAATGGTGGCCCGAACTAGTATAAACCCTGTGTCTTTTGTGCAGTTCTTTCAGTAGTTTAGATCCTTGCGAGACGGAGAGGTAGAGGGCATAATCTCCGCGCGCACCCCAGAGTTCGAACCTTAAGGGTCTGCCGGAACCCGAAATCCGACATTTGGTGCGCCAGGTAGGGGTGCGCCGGAATTTGTCTTCCACCGCTCCGCTCTCCTCCGACCGTCGCGTCCATGTCTGACGCTCGTCGGGCCCGCGTCGAGCGCCGGGCCGCCATCGCTTCCCGCGTTGCCCAGACGGCTCCCTTCGGTGGGCGTCCTCGTCATTCCCCGTCGCCCGCCGTGAACGCCGCCACCGGCCCGGCGGGGAACGAGCAGCAAGCGTCGTCTCAGCACCCGTCCGTGCGGCAAGACGGCCGCACCGCTACTCCAGCGCTCACCCCAGCTGGCTCTTCGTCCCGCGCGCTTCGCGCACCCTTGGAGGCTCGAGCTGCGCTCATCGCGGCAAACGAGCTCCTGCGCTACCGTCCCGTCGACAAAGTCTACGAAGAATGGCTCGACCGCGTCGCCGAGCTCGTCCGCGCTGCAGGGGGCTCTCCTGCGCCGTCCACTCCGCTGCACCGCACCCCGCCCCGCGCGGGCAATGAAGGTCCGGGGGCGTACCAGCCGCCTCCTCTCCAAGAAGACGCCATGGCTCCAAGGCGCGTGGCCCCTGGGCGGAACCCGCTCCGACAGGCGCCAGCCCAGCAAGAACGGAGCTGCCAAGAAGTCTCTCGCCCGCAAGAGGCCGCCCGGGCGCTCCCTGCTCCGGCTCGTCGTGACCCTGCTCCAGCTCCGGCATGTCAAGACCCCGCGCTGCTTCCGGCTGCAGCGCAAGGGGACCCGCAAGGCCAAGCTCTCCCTCAACCGAAGCCTCCCGTAGCCACCGCAGGCTGCCGCGCCTACACCACCGAGATGAGCAGCGTCGCGTGGCCCGGCAAGTTCAAGCCAGATCTGCCTCCTCGCTACGATGGCACGACTGATCCCGCAGAGTTCCTCCAGCTCTATGAGCTGGGAATCGAAGCTGCCAGCGGAGACGAAAAGGTCATGGCGAACTGGTTTCCCATGGCGCTCAAGGAAGGAGCTCGCACCTGGCTCCTGAATCTAGCTCCAGGCACGATCTCTTCCTGGGACCAGATGCGCACCCACTTCATCGCCAACTTCCAAGGTACTCGCGATCGGCCACCTGCCGTGAGCGATATGCACCGCATCAAGCAACAACCCAGAGAGACCCTGCAAAAGTACATCCAGCGCTTCAACAGTGCGCGCCTCAAGATCCCCAAGGTGTCCGAGGAAGCCATCATCTCGGCCTTCTTCGATGGCATGCGCGACGTCAAGATGAAGGAGGAGCTGGCGATGCATGAAGACCTGTGCACCTCCCTGGAGCTGTTCAACTTGGCGACCAAGTGCGCTAGGGCTGAGGAGGGGCGTCTCTCCCTCCTCGAGCTGCCTGCCGCAGACCCAGAAGAGAAGAAGCCCGAGGCCAAGGACGTGAAGCGCAAAGGGGCTGCCGTACTCGCAGCAGAACCGGACACCAAGCGGGGCAAGGATCTGCCCGAATCCTCCAGGGGCAGCCGCTACTGTGTGTACCACGACCTCCACACCCACAACACTAATGAATGTCAAGAGCTCCGCGCCGTGCGAGAAGGAAGGATCGACCGTCGCCCTGACTGTGCTGAACAGGGCTACGGCCGAGGAGGAGGAAGAAACCCAGGACGCTGGGAAGACCGCGGCCCGCGCCAAGGGTGGCGCGACCAACCTCGCGAGGACCGCTGGTGGGACCTGCCTTGCGAGGGGGACTGGAGGGATCGGCCTCGTGAGGATCGCCCTCAGGGCAATGCAGGCCTCCCTCCGCTGCCACCTCAGCCAAGGAGGAACGAAGACCGCCATCAAGACGAGGGGGCTGGGGGCTTCCAGGAGCCGCACGCAATCGCCTGCATCCTGGGCAGAGCTCAAGCCCCAGCCTCTCAACGCATCTTCAAGCAGTTTGCTCGCGAAGTGAACGCAGTCCTCCCCAAGCTCGAAGCAACGCGCCCTCTCCGGTGGTCGGCGTGCGCCATCACGTTCAGCTCAACAGACCAGCTCAAGTGCGCGGTCATAGCCGGAGTCCTCCCGATGCTTTGCTCCCCAGTGATCAACAACGTACTGGTCACCAGGACCCTCATCGACGGTGGAGCAGGGCTCAACGTCCTATCCGTGGAAACATTCAACAACCTCCAAGTGCCCTATGACCAGCTTTAGCCAACCAAGCCCTTCTCCGGAGTCACCGACGGTTCCACGATCCCGATCGGGCAGGTCCGCCTCCCTGTCACCTTCGGGGCCCGCAGCAACTACCGCACCGAGCTCATCGACTTCGACGTCGCCCACATCCGCCTGCCGTACAACGCCATCCTCAGGTACCCAGCGCTGGCCAAGTTCATGGCCGTAACTCACCACGGCTACAACGTCCTCAAGATGCCAGGAAGTGGCGGGGTCATCATGGTGCCATGTGAAGAGAAGGATGCAGTGTGTTCCCTGGAGCGAGCCTTTCAGGCCGCGTCACTAGAAGACCCAGATCGCGGAAGCAGGAGGCTTCCCGAGACCACCCCCAAGAAGAAGAAGACATCGTCAGGCTCAGCCCCTCAGGAGGCAGACCCCTCAAGGCCCGCGTCTGCCCAAGGGGACCCTCCTTCCATCGCATAGGAAAGCGCGCCCGACGCCCTCCTCAGGCAGGGCTCGGGGGCTCTCATCTGGAGGGCCACCGACCTGGCCAGGGTCACGAGGGAGGCGCTTGGGCACCACGTGGAGGCGTGTTTCGAAGCACGTTTCCCTCAAGAAGGAGCGAGGCAAGGAAGGTCAGACCAGCAGGAGTTCGTTAACAAGGCCGTTCAAGAACTACAGGAGTCAAGAATCATGAGAGGTTGCCGCCGTCTACCGGCTGTGGCTCCCCATCCAGGCGAGGATGGTGGGCTGCGCGTCTGCGTCGACGTACCAGGGCTCAATCAGGTCGCCACGATGGGGCGCCTCTGGCCCTCGCAAGTGGGGCGCTGTGGAGGTCCACCCCATAGCTATGTTAGCATGCCTTACGGCTTGCCGGGCGTGGCTGCTGCGTACCAGCGCCTCATGAGGAGCATCATGGAGGCTCAAGAAGACAGGCGTTCCGTGGCCCTGGCGGAGATGGAGACGAGTCGCGAGGAGCCGCCAGTGCCTCCGGAGCCTCCCGGAGGCCCCAGGGCCTGGGGGCTCGTGAGGATCGGCTTCCGCAGCCCACCGAGTCTGCTGCACCAATGCCACTTCGTCTTCGACATCTTCAGGTGACATCTTTCAAGCTTCATTTCTAGCTGGGAGCGCCCTCCCAGGGTTGCATCACTCCCAGGCCGCGTGGGTCCGTCCCTGCGGCATGTATCCCCTTTTATTTTTCGGTCGTTAGCTTGCTTTGTTGGGGGCGCCCCTCGGGCTGCATCATCCCCAAGCCGCTCGGGCTAGGCCTAGCGGCGTGTATCTCCCTTGCGTTTATTTCCAACTATGCATTCGCCTATCATGCTTGATTACTTGATGCGTGTCCACGACACCTCTTCTTCTCCATGTCGACCACTTGCACGTTAAAGGGGGGTACCTGAGCATCGCGACTCAGGGCTCTTACTGGCTCTCCAGCCCTCATCCTCTGGCCTTGTCCACGACATCGCGACCTGGCATACCAGCGACGGCTGAGACAACCTCGAGGGCCAGGACCCGAGGACGTAGAGTGCCGGCATCTAACCAAATTTGCAGGAACACATCTTAAGATACGGCCCAGTGCCAGGCGCAACCCGCCTAGAGGTAGGGCCTTGTGAGTCCCGCACCGGCTCACGGGCGCCCACATACACCTCACCTGCTCCAACCAGTGAGCTCTTGAGCAACTAACGATCGACTAATAACTACCATGGCAACCCCCTCTTCTTTCTATGATGAGTTTGCAGGATCCTTTGAGGGAATTGCGCTAGCCGAGGCCCTCACGGAGTTCCCTTCACCCTCGTCCGCGCGAACCGCTTGCACGTTAAAGGGGGGGGGCGCCTGAGCATCGTGACTCAGGGCTCTTACTGGCTCTCCAGCCCTCACCCTCTGGCCTTGTCCACGGCATCGCGACCTGGCATACTAGCGACGGCTGAGACCAGCTCGAGGGCCGGGACCCGAGGACGTAGAGCAGAAAGGGGAGCAGAGGCGAGGGAGAAGGGGCGCGTGAGGACCTCGCCATGCAACTCCGCTCCTGCCGCCGCACGGACCAGACGATACACCAGGAATAACCCCTGATTAACAAGATAAGTCATCACACGAAAGCACCGGCTACCGTGGCACTACCCCCGCACCTAACGCAATTCTGTACTAGCGACGTCGCTCCCCTTTCCCACCGAGCGACGGCTGCTTGGGCGCCAAAAGGGGACCTCCTGAGCATCGCGACTCAGGGGCTCTTACCGGACCCCGGGTCGCTCACCTCCTGGCCTTGACCACGGCATCGCGACCTGGCATACCAGTGACGGCTGACGCCGCCTTGGGACTGGGACCTGTCGACGCAGAGCATCAAGCCCTCGCGAGGTTCGAAAGGGAGAACTAAGCTACGACGGAATTGGCGACTCGCATAGTTCCATAGCAAGAGTTACATATTAACGAAAAGGATCACAGCCACCTTACAAGCCCCTATCGGGCGCAGTGTGATTCCTCGCAGGGAACGGATCCTAAGGGGTGCTAACTACACGCGCCCCTGCAGAAGACGCCATCATCAACAGTGGGCCGTCAAGCACCGGCGCCAACCCGATCCAGATCAGAGTCGGCGACGGCCAATTGAGCCCGCCCTGCTCCCAGAGCGGCGCTGGCTCGTGGGCTCGTAGCTGTCGTCGCTCGTCTCCGGAGTCGCGAAGATCTCGCTGGAGTCGCTGGATCCTCCGGCGCTTCCATCGCTTGTGGAGCTGTCCAGGGAGCGGTCGGCGGGCCCAGCCCTCACTGTGGCAGGGTCCTGGCCGCCTCCCCCGGGGCAGCACTCCAACCGGCGCCCGTTCGCGTCGAAGACCTTGAAGAACATCACCGAAGCGCCATCGTACTCCAGGTGGATCGTGAGGGCGCCCCTCGCTCTGCAACCCCGAGCGATCTCGCCCCAGCTGCGAGTCATGAAGACCTCGCCTGAGGCAGTGATCGCGACCTCTGCCTCGGTCGCGGGAGTGCTGCAGTCGGCGTGCTGCAGCCATAGCTCCAGGAGTCTTCCCTGCGGGAAGACGGAGGCAAAGAAGGGAGTAAAGTGAATCCAAATTCGAGGAGGCATGGCGGCGTGGAGCACGAGCTCGCGGGAGGATCCCTCGGCGTGGACTCCAGGAGGAACGACCCACACCTTCGTGACCCGTCGGCGCCGGCGACGGCACTGGCCGCGGGGATCGGCATCGCCCCCTTCAAGGCCCTCGACGTGGGCATACAAGGGAAGCGGGAACCCCGGCGGAGGCCGCTCGTACCAAGGCCTCGACACCACCTGACGGTCTTCCTCATCTCGGTCGCGAAGGGCAGGTCGCTTCTTTGGCGGGAGCGGGTCTGGTCCCTCTTGAGGAGCCTTTCCTTTCTCCGCTGCAGAGAACCGGCGAATCGGAGCCATCACACCAAGACAGAGCAAGAATCGGGGCGAAGGAGAAAGCAAGGAGAGATGGACTGGAAGGGCATGCGCGGTGCCGTACTTATAGCCGGCGAAGGCCAACCGTCGGCTTCCATGATCACAGGTAATCATGGCACGATTTGCATGTAGGGATTTGTCCAATCCGTGCGGTCGCCGAGGTGTCGTGGGGAAGCGGAGACGCCCACGTCCAATCAACCGCCACGCGGCGCCCAAGGCCGCAGGCTGTTAGGGCCCGCGGCGCTTCGCCCTTGCCCATTCGCCTCTCAGCACGGCCAGGTCCGGGCGCGCCTTGGGCCCGGGGGCTACTGTCGGCGTTCTAGGAACGGGGGTCCCCAGACTTGCCTGCCTGCGGCCTGCGGCGTGGCTCAAACGGGGGCCCAGCACGGCCCATCTTCATCAACACAAGACCCAAGACCCTCGCGAGGGGCCAAGCCTCGCGGGGCGGATGACACGGCGCTTCCTCAGGCGCGGCCTCATCAGGCTGGCTCACGAGGAGGCGGAGAGATCAAGGCGGGGTACCTCGCGAGGTGCCCATGGCGCAAGCCATGACGACCGAGGATGCCAGGCGGGCGCCAGCCCGCGCAGCGTCTCCCTTTCCTCTTTGGTGCAAAGGGGGCAAGCGCAGGCGAGAGGATCAAGCAAAGGCACCCATTTCGGTGCAACGAGACCAAGACCAGTCCAATAGTGGGAAGGAGGTCACCGCGGAGCCCAGAACGGCGTCACCACAGGGCCTTTGGCAGGCGAGGACCAACTTTAGTCAGGATAAGTGTACCGGATGTTCCCCTTCGAATTGGCCAATTGTTGGCGCACTTCCCGCTCAATATTTGGGAAGAGGCCCAGGGCCTTTGCCTATAAATAGGACAAGACACCCCCAAGGTAGAGGCATCTGGAAGCAGCACCGAGCGATCGGATCATCAAGAAACCAGCTAGAAAGACTCAGGTAGTAGAGAGAGAGTGAGAGAGAAGGGCGACTGAACTCCTTCTAGCAGTTCATCCCTCTAGCCAAGAACAGAACCTCGCGAGGTTGTTCTTCCTTGTACTGTTCGTCATCATCAGCCCAAGAGGCAATCCACCCACCACAAACTAGAGTAGGGTATTACACCACAATGGTGGCCCGAACTAGTATAAACCCTGTGTCTCTTGTGCAGTTCTTTCAGTAGTTTCGATCCTTGCGAGACGGAGAGGTAGAGGGCATAATCTCCGCGCGCACCCCAGAGTTCGAACCTTAAGGGTCTGCCGGAACCTGAAATCCGACAGTATGCCTCTACTTGACTAGCTCGTTAATCAAAGATGGTTATGTTTCCTAACCATAAATAATGAGTTGTTATTTGATTAACGGGATCACATCATTAGTTGAATGATCTGATTGACATGACCCATTTCATTAGCTTAGCACCCGATCGTTTAGTATGTTGCTATTGCTTTCTTCACGACTTATACATGTTCCTATGACTATGAGATTATGCAACTCCCGTTTACCGGAGGAACACTTTGTGTGCTACCAAACGTCACAACGTAACTGGGTGATTATAAAGGAGCTCTACAGGTGTCTCCAAAGGTACATGTTGGGTTGGCGTATTTCGAGATTAGGATTTGTCACTCCGATTGTCGGAGAGGTATCTCTGGGCCCTCTCGGTAATGCACATCACATAAGCCTTGCAAGCATTGCAACTAATGTGTTAGTTGTGAGATGATGTATTACGGAACGAGTAAAGAGACTTGCCAGTGACGAGATTGAACTAGGTATTGGATACCGACGATCGAATCTCGGGTAAGTAACATACCGATGACAAAGGGAACAACGTATGTTATTATGCGGTCTGACCGATAAAGATCTTCGTAGAATATATAGGAGCCAATATGGGCATCCAGGTCCCGCTATTGGTTATTGACCGGAGATGTGTCTCGGTCATGTCTACATTGTTCTCGAACCGTAGGGTCCGCACGCTTAACGTTACGATGACAGTTATTATGAGTTTATGTATTTTGATGTACTGAAGGTTGTTCGGAGTCCCGGATGTGATCATGGACATGACGAGGAGTCTCGAAATGGTCGAGACATAAAGATCGATATATTGGAAGCCTATATTTGGACATCGGAATCATTCCGGGTGAAATCGGCATTTTATCGGAGTACTGGGGGGTTACCGGAACCCCCCGGGGGTTATTGGGCCTTCTTGGGCCATAAGGGAGAAGAGGAGGGCCGGCCAGGGCAGGCCGCGCGCCCCCTCCCCCCTAGTCCGAATAGGACAAGGAAGGGGGGGGGAGAGGCGCCCCCCTTTCCTCTTCCCCTTCCCCCTTTCCTTCTCCAACAAGGCAAGAGGGGGGGAGTCCTCCAGGCGCACCCCAAAGGGGCCGGCCGCACGTCCCCCTCCCCCCTTTATATACGGGGGCAGGGGGACACCCTAGAACACACAAGTTGATCATCGTGATCGTTTCTAGCTTAGCCGTGTGCGGTGCCCCCCTCCACCATATTCCACCTCGGTCATATTGTAGCGGTGCTTAGGCGAAGCCCTGTGACGGTAGAACATCAAGATCGTCACCACGCCGTCGTGCTGACGTAACTCATCCCCGAAGCTTTGCTGGATCGGAGCCCGGGGAGCGTCATCGAGCTGAACGTGTGCTAAGAACTCGGAGGTGCCGGAGTAACGGTGCTTGGATCGGTTGGACCGGGAAGACGTACGACTACTTCCTCTATGTTGCGTCAACGCTTCCGCTTCGGTCTATGAGGGTACGTAGACAACACTCTCCCCTCTCGTTGCTATGCATCACCATGATCTTGCGTGTGCGTAAGAATTTTTTTGAAATTACTACGTTCCACAGCAGTGGCATCCGAGCCTAGGTTTTATGGTTTGATGTTATATGCCCGAGTAGAACACAAGTGAGTTGTGGGCGATATAAGTCATACTGCCTACCAACATGTCATACTTTGGTTCAGCGGTATTGTTGGATGAAGCGGCCCGGACCGACATTACGCGTACGCTTACGCGAGACTGGTTCTACCGCCGTGCTTTGCACACAGGTGGCTGGCGGGTGTCAGTTTCTCCAACTTTAGTTGAACCGAGTGTGGCTATGCACGGTCCTTGCGAAGGTTAAAACGGCATCAACTTGACAAACTATCGTTGTGGTTTTGATGCGTAGGTAAGATTGGTTCTTGCTTAATCCCGTAGCAGCCACGTAAAACTTGCAACAAACAAAGTAGAGGACGTCTAACTTGTTTTTGCAGGGCATGTTGTGATGTGATATGGTCAAGACATGATGCTAAATTTTATTGTATGAGATGATCATGTTTTGTAACTGAGTTATCGGCAACTGGCAGGAGCCATATGGTTGTCGCTTTATTGTATGCAATGCAATCGCCCTGTAATGCTTTACTTTATCACTAAGCAGTAGCGATAGTCGTAGAAGCATAAGATTGGCGAGACGATAACAATGCTATGATGGAGATCAAGATGTCACGCCGGTGACGATGGTGATCATGACGGTGCTTCGGAGATGGAGATCACAAGCACAACATGATGATGGCCATATCATATCACTTATATTGATTGCATGTGATGTTTATCTTTTATGCATCTTATCTTGCTTTGATTGACGGTAGCATTATAAGATGATCTCTCACTGAATTATCAAGAAGTGTTCTCCCTGAGTATGCACCGTTGCCAAAGTTCGTCGTGCCCAGACACCACGTGATGATCGAGTGTGATAAGCTCTACGTCCATCTACAACGGGTGCAAAATAGTTGCACACGCGGAATACTCAGGTTATACTTGACGAGCCAAGCATATACAGATATGGCCTCAGAACACGGAGACCGAAAGGTCGAGCGTGAATCATATAGTAGATATGATCAACATAAAGATGTTCACCATTGAAAACTAATCCATTTCACGTGATGACCGGTTATGGTTTAGTTCATTTGGATCACGTGATCACTTAGAGGATTAGAGGGATGTCTATCTAAGTGGGAGTTCTTAAGTAATATGATTAATTGAACTTAAATTTATCATGAACTTAGTCCCTGATAGTATCTTGCTTGTTTATGTTGATTGTAGATAGATGGCCCGTGCTGTTTCCGTTGAATTTTAATGCGTTCCTTGAGAAAGCAAAGTTGAAAGATGATGGTAGCAATTACACGGACTGGGTCCGTAACTTGAGGATTATCCTCATTGCTGCACAGAAGAGTTACGTCCTGGAAGCACCGCTGGGTGCTAGGCCTGCTGCTGATGCAACTGACGACATTAAGAACGTCTGGCAGAGCAAAGCTGATGACTACTTGATGGTTCAATGTGCCATGCTTTACGGCTTAGAACCGGGATTTCAACGACGTTTTGAACATCATGGGGCATATGAGATGTTCCAGGAGTTGAAGTTAATATTCCAACAGAATGCCGGGATTGAGAGATATGAAGTCTCCAATAAATTCTATAGCTCCAAGATGGAGGAGAATAGTTCTGTCAGTGAGCATATACTCAAGATGTTTGGGTATTGTAATCACTTGATTCAACTGGGAGTTAATCTTCCGGATGATATCGTCATTGACAGAATTCTCCAATCACTTCCACCAAGCTACAAGAGCTTCGTGATGAACTATAATATGCAAGGGATGGATAAGACAATTCCCGAGCTCTTCGCAATGCTAAAGGCTGCGGAGGTAGAAATCAAGAAGGAACATCAAGTGTTGATGGTCAACAAGACCACTAGTTTCAAGAAAAAGGGCAAAGGGAAGAAGAAGGGGAACTTCAAGAAGAACAGCAAGCAAGTTGCTGCTCAGGAGAAGAAACCCAAGTCTGGACCTAAGCCTGAAACTGAGTGCTTCTACTGCAAGCAGACTGGTCACTGGAAGCGGAACTGCCCCAAGTATTTGGCGGATAAGAAGGATGGCAAGGTGAACAAAGGTATATGTGATATACATGTTATTGATGTGTACCTTACTAGAGCTCGCAGTAGCACCTGGGTATTTGATACTGGTTCTGTTGCTAATATTTGCAACTCGAAACAGGGACTACGGATTAAGCGAACACTGGCAAAGGACGAGGTGACAATGCGCGTGGGAAATGGTTCCAAAGTCGATGTGATCGAGGTCGGCACGCTACCTCTACATCTACCTTCGGGATTAGTATTAGACCTAAATAATTGTTATTTGGTGCCAGCGTTGAGCATGAACATTATATCTGGATCTTGTTTGATGCGAGATGGTTATTCATTTAAAATCAGAGAATAATGGTTGTTCTATTTATATGAGTAATATCTTTTATGGTCATGCACCCTTGAAGAGTGGTCTATTTTTGATGAATCTCGATAGTAGTGATACACATATTCATAATGGTGAAGCCAAAAGATGCAGAGTTGATAATGATAGTGCAACTTATTTGTGGCACTGTCGTTTAGGTCATATCGGTGTAAAGCGCATGAAGAAACTCCATACTGATGGACTTTTGGAACCACTTGATTATGAATCACTTGGTACTTGCGAACCATGCCTCATGGGCAAGATGACTAAAACACTATTCTCCGGTACTATGGAGAGAGCAACAGATTTGTTGGAAATCATACATACAGATGTATGTGGTCCGATGAATGTTGAGGCTCGTGGCGGATATCGTTATTTTCTCACCTTCACAGATGATTTAAGCAGATATGGGTATATCTACTTAATGAAACATAAGTCTGAAACATTTGAAAAGTTCAAAGAATTTCAGAGTGAAGTTGAAAATCATCGTAACAAGAAAATAAAGTTTCTACGATCTGATCGTGGAGGAGAATATTTGAGTTACGAGTTTGGTGTACATTTGAAACAATGCGGAATAATTTCACAGCTCACGCCACCCGGAACACCACAACGTAATGGTGTGTCCGAACGTCATAATCGTACTTTATTTGATATGGTGCGATCTATGATGTCTCTTACAGATTTACCGCTATCATTTTGGGGTTATGCTTTAGAGACGGCCGCATTCACGTTAAATAGGGCACCATCGAAATCCGTTGAGACGACGCCTTATGAACTATGGTTTGGCAAGAAACCAAAGTTGTCGTTTCTAAAAGTTTGGGGCTGCAATGCTTATGTGAAAAAGCTTCAACCTGATAAGCTCGAATCCAAATCGGAGAAATGTGTCTTCATAGGATATCCAAAGGAAACTATTGGATACACCTTCTATCACAAATCCGAAGGCAAGACTTTTGTTGCTAAATTCGGAAACTTTCTAGAGAAGGAGTTTCTCTCGAAAGAAGTAAGTGGGAGAAAAGTAGAACTTGATGAGGTAACTGTACCTGCTCCCTTATTGAGAAGTAGCACATCACAGGAACCGGTTTCTGTGACGTCTGAACCAATTAGTGAGGAAGTTAATGATGATGATCATAGAACTTCAGATCAAGTTACTACAGAACCTCGTAGATCAACTAGAGTAAGATCCGCACCAGAGTGGTACGACAATCCTGTTCTGGAAGTCATGCTACTAGATCATGATGAACCTACGAACTATGAAGAAGCGATGGTGAGCCCAGATTCCGCAAAATGGCTTGAAGCCATGAAATCCGAGATGGGATCCATGTATGAGAACAAAGTGTGGACTTTGGTTGACTTTCCCGATGATCGGCAAGCAATTGAGAATAAATGGATCTTCAAGAAGAAGACTGACGCTGATGGTAATGTTACTGTCTACAAAGCTCGACTTGTTGCAAAAGGTTTTCGACAAGTTCAAGGGATTGACTACGATGAGACCTTCTCACTCGTAGCGATGCTTAAGTCTGTCCAAATCATGTTAGCAATTGCCACATTTTATGATTATGAACTTTGGCAGATGGATGTAAAAACTGCATTCCTGAATGGATTTCTGGAAGAAGAGTTGTATATGATGCAACCAGAAGGTTTTATCGATCCAAAGGGAGCTAACAAAGTGTGCAAGCTCCAGCGATCCATTTATGGACTGGTGCAAGCCTCTCGGAGTTGGAATAAACGCTTTGATAGTGTGATCAAAGCATTTGGGTTTGTACAGACTTTTGGAGAAGCCTGTATTTACAAGAAAGTGAGTGGGAGCTCTGTAGCATTTCTGGTATTATATGTGGATGACATATTACTAATCGGAAATGATATAGAATTTCTGGATAGCATAAAGGGATACTTGAATAAAAGTTTTTCAATGAAAGACCTCGGTGAAGTTGCTTACATATTGGGCATTAAGATCTATAGAGATAGATCAAGACGCTTAATTGGACTTTCACAAAGCACATACCTTGACAAAGTTTTGAAGAAGTTCAAAATGGATCAAGCAAAGAAAGGGTTCTTGCCTGTGTTACAAGGTGTGAAGTTGAGTAAGACTCAATGCCCGACCACTGCAAAAGATAGAGAGAAAATGAAAGATGTTCCCTATGCTTCAGCCATAGGCTCTATCATGTATGCAATGCTGTGTACCAGACCTGATGTGTGCCTTGCTATAAGTTTAGCAGGGAGGTACCAAAGTAATCCAGGAGTGGATCACCGGACATCGGTCAAGAACATCCCGAAGTACCTGAAAAGAACTAAGGATATGTTTCTCGTATATGGAGGTGACAAAGAGCTCATCGTAAACGGTTACGTTGATGCAAGCTTTGACACTGATCCGGACGATTCTAAATCGCAAACCGGATATGTGTTTACATTAAACGGTGGAGCTGTCAGTTGGTGCAGTTCTAAACAAAGCGTCGTGGCGGGATCTACATGTGAAGCAGAGTACATAGCCGCTTCGGAAGTAGCAAACGAGGGAGTCTAGATGAAGGAGTTCATATCCGATCTAGGTGTCATACCTAGTGCATCGGGTCCAATGAAAATCTTTTGTGACAATACTGGTGCAATTGCCTTGGCAAAGGAATCTAGATTTCACAAGAGAACCAAGCACATCAAGAGACGCTTCAATTCCATCCGGGATCTAGTCCAGGTGGGAGACATAGAAATTTGCAAGATACATACGGATCTGAATGTAGCAGACCCGTTGACTAAGCCTCTTCCACGAGCAAAACATGATCAGCACCAAGACTCCATGGGTGTTAGAATCATTACTATGTAATCTAGATTATTGACTCTACTGCAAGTGGGAGACTGAAGGAAATATGCGCTAGAGGCAATAATAAAGTTATTATTTATTTCCTTATATCATGATAAATGTTTATTATTCATGCTAGAATTGTATTAACCGGAAACGTAATACATGTGTGAATACATAGACAAACAGAGTGTCACTAGTATGCCTCTACTTGACTAGCTCGTTAATAAAAGATGGTTATGTTTCCTAACCATAAACAATGAGTTGTTTTTTGATTAACGGGATCACATCATTAGTTGAATGATCTGATTGACATGACCCATTTCATTAGCTTAGCACCCGATCGTTTAGTATGTTGCTATTGCTTTCTTCATGACTTATACATGTTCCTATGACTATGAGATTATGCAACTACCGTTTACCGGAGGAACACTTTGTGTGCTACCAAACGTCACAACGTAACTGGGTGATTATAAAGGAGCTCTACAGGTGTCTCCAAAGGTACATGTTGGGTTGGCGTATTTCGAGATTAGGATTTGTCACTCCGATTGTCGGAGAGGTATCTATGGGCCCTCTCGGTAATGCACATCACATAAGCCTTGCAAGCATTGCAACTAATGTGTTAGTTGTGAGATGATGTATTATGGAACGAGTAAAGAGACTTGCCAGTGACGAGATTGAACTAGGTATTGGATACCGACGATCGAATCTTGGGCAAGTAACATACCGATGACAAAGGGAACAACGTATGTTGTTATGTGTTCTGACCGATAAAGATCTCCGTAGAATATGTAGGAGCCAATATGGGCATCCAGGTCCCGCTATTGGTTATTGACCGGAGACGTGTCTCGGTCATGTCTACATTGTTCTCGAACCGTAGGGTCCGCACGCTTAACGTTACGATGACAATTATTATGAGTTTATGTATTTTGATGTACCGAAGGTTGTTCGGAGTCCCGGATGTGATCATGGACATGACGAGGTGTCACGAAATGGTCGAGACATAAAGATCGATATATTGGAAGCCTATATTTGGACATCGGAATCGTTTCGGGTGAAATCGGCATTTTACCGGAGTACCGGGGGGTTACCGGAACCCCCCGGGGGTTATTGGGCCTTCTTGGGCCATAAGGGAGAAGAGGAGGGCCGGCCAGGGCAGGCCGCGCGCCCCCTCCCCCTAGTTCGAATAGGACAAGGAAGGGGGGGCGGCACCCCCCTTTCCTCTTCCCCTTCCCCCTTTCCTTCTCCAACAAGGCAAGAGGGGGGGAGTCCTACTCCCGGTGGGAGTAGGACTCCTCCAGGCGCACCCCAAAGGGGCCGGCCGCACCTCCCCCTCCCTCCTTTATATACGGGGGCAGGGGGGCACCCTAGAACACACAAGTTGATCATCGTGATCATTCCTTAGCCGTGTGCGGTGCCCCCCTCCACCATATTCCACCTCGGTCATATTGTAGCGGTGCTTAGGCGAAGCCCTGCGACGGTAGAACATCAAGTTCATCACCACGCCGTCGTGCTGACGGAACTCATCCCCGAAGCTTTGCTGGATCGGAGCCCGGGG
This sequence comes from Aegilops umbellulata, assembly GCA_032464435.1. Classification (NCBI taxonomy): domain Eukaryota; kingdom Viridiplantae; phylum Streptophyta; class Magnoliopsida; order Poales; family Poaceae; genus Aegilops; species Aegilops umbellulata. The sequence continues at coordinate 351,131,156 of CP136056.1, forward strand.
AGCGTCATCGAGCTGAACCGGAGGTGCCGGAGTAACGGTGCTTGGATCGGTTGGACCGGGAAGACGTACGACTACTTCCTCTACGTTAGGTCAACGCTTCTGCTTCGGTCTACGAGGGTACGTAGACAACACTCTCCCCTCTCGTTGCTATGCATCACCATGATCTTGTGTGTGCGTAGGAATTTTTTTGAAATTACTACGTTCCACAACACTAATTTCTCCCTGTTTCTTTCTTTTTTCCTCGAATTAGGGCGGTGGATCTGGGTGGTGGATCTACGATTCATGCGCCGCCGGCCCCATGTTTTTCAGGTTCTGAAGAAATGTGGGCATTTTGAGTGGCTCGATGACTATGTTGAAAGGTTGAAATTTGAGGGATCAACCCCAACCCAAGAGCTCAATTTTGGGGGGCGGCTTGCCATGGAACAAGCCCCCAATTTGGCTGACAGAGCCGATCCGATGATGCACAATGCAGAACTGAAGTGTGAATTGAAGAAAATTGGCAAGCAACTAAAGCATCTGATCGATTTGAAGCAGCAAGCAAATATGATGGCTGGAGCATTTTATGGTTGTGTCATTGCTATGGGTTTATTTTACTTGATGTTCATCAATCGCTAGAATTTGTTAGAGTTTTAGTTAGTGTGTCGGCTAGTTTCAGGGTGCCCAGTAGTTTGAGTTATCCAGGGATCATTTGTTAGATGAATTTGAATTTGTGCGAAGCAAAACTTGCTTGAATTATTGTAATGATATTCTCAGGGGCCCTATTCGGTGCTCATGCTCTATTTCCTCTGTTTTTGTTCTTCAGTTAACAGAGTACACACCCAAATTCAGTTTCTAGTAAAAAACAAAACTGGGATGCCGAATAGATGTTGGGTCGTGAGAAAATGGGCCGTGAGAAAATAACCATGCCCAAGTCCAGCCCACCCGCGTAGGGGCACCAGCCCACCTCTAACTTCGGCAAATAAAATGTTACTTGTTTTTACTTTGGCCTTTTTCTTGCACTAAATTTTGTGATGGATCATTTTTTGATGCACTAATACTAAATGTTAATTGTTTTTATGCATGTCTACGGTTCCATGAACTAAATGAGTTGCATGCTTGCATGGAGTAAATAAATTTGCATTTCCTAGTTGCTTGTCCATAGTGGGTTTGCATGGGGCTCCTAGTTGCATGTCCATGGTTTGGCCAATATTTTGAAGATGGTGTGTGTGGTGATTGGGGTGTAGCAACCCGGGCCCGTAGCAACCCATAGCAATACACGAATAATAAGCAAGAACAACCCATAACAATCCACAAATAATAGCACGAAACACACAATATATATAGTAGCATAACGATTATATAGAAGCATAACGATTGCAACCCATAGTTCCACGATAGCCTTACAACTCCATGATAGCCTTACAACTTAAAATACTAATACAACTTAATAATAGTAGCATAATGATTACAACTTAAAAAAACTAATACGATAGATATATAGCAAGCTAGATAGATCGGGGGGCACCAAACGCGGGTTCTTCTTCGGGTTCTTCTTCTCCTCCTCCTCCGAGTGAACAACGCCACCTCGCTCCTTCGGGCGCCGCCCTTCACTCCTCCCCGTTGTTGATGGGGTACGGGAGCGTGTGCATAACGCCGTTGTTGGGGAAGATGCTGTTGAAGTCGGTAAAGATATTGTAGGTGGTGAAAGCTATGAACTCACAACCAACCCAATACGCTCGCCCGAGGAGATGGAAAGCATCGAAAGGGTTAGTGAACGTGGCGAGGAGCCCAACCACAACGCCGTTGTGGTTGACCTCCTCAAGATGGTACATCCGAGGAGAGCCGCGGGGAGGTGGCGGAAGCCGGCCGCAAGGGAGAACTCCGTTAACTCCCTTGCGCCCCTCCACCTCGAGATCGCCCACACCCTAAGGGTTCTCTCTACATACACTCCGGCCGGGTAGAGCCTTTCCGGCACGGTTGGGGGGAAGCGGTAGGTGGGGGCGTTGTACTGCATGGTGGCGGGGTGGCTCGAGGGCTTGATCGGGTTTGATGGAGAAGAAGGAAGAAGGAGGGCAGAGGAGGCAGAGGATGGGGTGTGGATGAGGAGGGGGAGGAAGACAATAGTGCCTAGCTTAAATAGCCCAAGTGCGACGTGGTTTGACCCCCATAGAATTAATGGGCGGGCGGCGTTTGGTGGCGCCCCATGAAAGTGTGTACACGAGCGTGGGAAAAGGGCTGCGACGCTTCTGTGCCACCGGTCACGGGTCAAGGGGGACGGGCTCACGCACGCGTCTGTGCCGTCGTGGGTCAAGGGGACACGCCTGCCCCGGGTTCTCTGCGTGTGCCGCCCGTGCATGCATGTTGTAGCCCATTAATTTTCCCATCTTGCTAGGGCCTGGCTAGAGGGGGCGACAACGTTCGGTCGATGGGAGACGTGACAATAATGGACACCTTCATTTGCCCATCTTGTAACGGGCAGCACGCTGTTTGAATTGCATCGATACCCACCATGCCAGTATTGTGTCCTCAAAGAGGAGGACGCCATGCACAGCACGCCATGCACTGCTGGCTTTTTGGTTGTCTTCATCGGGGTCTGGCTGCTGCATTGTGGCCGGGTGCATGCTTTGATGCGACGCTACATCAGTTCTAATGTAGGCATGCGACAGCTTACTGCGTCGATAGGGGTGGCGGAGCAGGCCTACGTCGAGGGCATGCATGCAACGCACGGGCGCAATTCTGCGGGTGGGCATGCATGCTGCGGGTAGGCACGAGCACGCATGCAAGGGCACTGCGTAGGCTTGGTCCATGCACCGCGTCAACTCATGCCGTTGGATTCAAATGAACGGTCCTCATGCCCCAACGAGAGAGGCTGATCCAAACCCCACCGATTCAACCAATCAGCGCGTCTCATGCGGATCGATGCACACTGATTCAACCAATCAGCGCATCTCATGCGGATCGATGCACACTGTAGCTAACCCTAGCGCCTGATCTCAACCGTCCACGCACAACGATCGACGACCCGTGCGGGGTTTTGAGGGGTTTTGAGAGGTTTTGACTGATTAGGGTTGAGCATAACTAATTCAAAAAAAATCAAAAAATATATAACTTGCGCACATAGTCTTATTATGTCATATAGTAACGAGAAAAAAATATAAATATGGTTTACATACATTTTTACGAAAAATCCTTCACTAAATTGTCATTCCTCGAACAATGTAGTATGGAGTTCAACGGAGAGAGTAGTGGGCAACCGAGAGTAGGTGGGGTTTTGAAAATGGAAAGTGTGAAAACCTCACCTAAACTTCATTTTGGATTGACTAAGAAAGATCTTAACTTACTTTTCTCATTTTCATGTTTTAAACTTGTTTTATATATAATTTTCTATTAAACCTTGTTTTTTTCAAAAAGAAAAGAAAATAAAAGAAAATTAATTCAATAAATAGTGAGACTTTAGATTTACACTATATAGGTAGAATATATGTGTAGAAAAATTATTTGGCTGGTTTAGACAAGGTGCCAAAAAAACTTGCTTAAATATGAGGCCGTTTACCCTACCTTTGGAGGTCATTTGAAACACACTTTTCATGACTATGAGTTCAACTTACCAAAAGGGCTCGGAATGATCAGCAAGCAAACATATTTCAGTTGAGGTACTTTAGATAGCATTAAAACATCAATACCCCATCCCTAATTCAAATTTGAGCCCAAATTTGAATTTAAAACAATGACACATAATTATCTATTATTTTATTTGGCTGGTTTAGACAAGGTACCAACAAACAAGTTCGAATAGAAATACGGGGATACATAGTAACTACCAGTACGCACCAAGTTACAAATATTATTACATGACACAAATTTTCAAACTGTTCTCTATTCTACCTCTTCCTACCACGTCGTGTGCCCTTCTTCGACTTAGCACTTCTTGTTTTTGGTTCTACTACACACACAAGTTCACTGATCATCTTGGTTTTCTTCACTGGTCTTTTCAACACCTCGCCAACACCCTCGTGATCAGTGTCTTTGATGTCAACGACACAACCTTCTTCTTGTAGACATTGTTGGGCCTCCGTGCATGGATGACCTAAGGTTTATCAATCCGTGGGAGGCATAGGATGAAGATGGTCTCTCTCAAGCAACCCTGCAACCAAATAACAAATACTCTTGTGTCCCCAACACACCCAATACAATGGTAAATTGTATAGGTGCACTAGTTCGGCAAAGAGATGGTGATACAAGTGCAATATGGATGGTAGATATAGGTTTTTGTAAACTGAAAATATAAAAACAGCAAGGTAGCAAGCGGTAAAAGTGAGCGTAAACGGTATTGCAATGATAGGAAACAAGGCCTAGGGTTCATACTTTCACTAGTGCAAGTTCTCTCAACAATAATAACATAATTGGATCATATAACTATCCCTCAACATGCAACAAAGAGTCACTCCAAAGTCACTAATAGCGGAGAACAAAAGAAGAGATTATGGTAGGGTACGAAACCACCTCAAAGTTATTCTTTCCAATCAATCCGTTGGGCTATTCCTATAAGTGTCACAAACAGCCCTAGAGTTTGTACTGGAATAACACCTTCAGACACAAATCAACCAAAACCCTAATGTCACCTAGATGCTCCAATGTCACCTCAAGTATCCGTGGGTATGATTATACGATATGCATCACACAATCTCAGATTCATCTATTTAATCGAACACAAAGAACCTCAAAGAGTGCCCCAAAGTTTCTACCGGAGAATCACGACGAAAACATGTGCCAACCCCTATGCATAGGTTTATGGGTGGAACCCGCAAGTTGATCACCAAAACATACATCAAGTGAATCACGTGATATCCCATTGTCACCACAGATACGCACGGCAAGACATACATCAAGTGTTCTCAAATCTTTAAAGACTCAATCCGATAAGATAACTTCAAAGGGAAAACTCAATCCATTACAAGAGAGTAGAGGGGGAGAAGCAACATAAGATACAACTATAATAGCAAAGCTCGCGATACATCAAGATCGTGCCAAATCAAGAACACGAGAGAGAGAGAGAACACGAGAGAGAGAGAGAGAGAGATCAAACACATAGCTACTGGCACATACCCTCAGCCTCAAGGGTGAACTACTCCCTCCTCGTCATGGAGAGCGTCGGGATGATGAAGATGGCCACCGGTGAGGGATCCCCCCTCCGGCAGGGTGCCGGAACAGGGTCCCGATTGGTTTTTGGTGGCTACAGAGGCTTGCGGTGGTGGAACTCCCGATCAAATCTCTGTTCTGGAAGTTTTAGGGTACGTATGTATATATGGGTGCAGGAAGTACGTCGGTGGAGCTTCGGGGGCCCCACGAGGCAGGGGGCACGCCCTAGGGGGGGTACCCCCCACCGTCGTGAGCACCTCCCTTAGCTCCTGACGTGGGGTCCAAGTCCATCCGGTAGCTTTCCTTCCAAAAATAACTTCTTCAGTTGATTTCGTTCCATTTCGACTATGTTTGATATTCCTTTTCTTCGAAACACTGAAATAGGCAAAAAACAGCAAATCTGGGCTGGGCCTCCGGTTAATAGGTTAGTCCCAAAAGTAATATAAAAGTGGATAATAAAGCCCAATATTGCCCAAAACAGTAGATAATATAGCATGGAGCAATAAAAAATTATAGATACGTTGGAGACGTATCAAGCATCCCCAAGCTTAATTCCTGCTCGTCCTCGAGTAGGTAAATGATAAAAAAAAAATTGATGCGGAGTGCTACTTGGCATAATTTCAATGTAATTCTTCTTTAATTGTGGTGTGAATATTCAGATCCGAAAGATTCAAGACAAAAGTTTATATTGACATAAAAATAATAATACTTCAAGCATACTAACAAAGCAATTATGTCTTCTCAAAATAACATGGCCAAAGAAAGTTATCCCTACAAAATCATATAGTCTGGCTATGCTCTATCTTCACCACACAAAGTATTTAAATCATGCACAACCCCGATGACAAGCCAAGCAATTGTTTCATACTTTTGACATTTTCAAACCTTTTTCAATCTTCACGCTATACATGAGCGTGAGCCATGGATATAGCACTATATGTGGAATAGAATGGTGGTTGTGGAGAAGAAATAAAAGGAGAAGATAGTCTCACATCAACTAGGCGTATCAACGGGCTATGGAGATGCCCATCAATAGATATCAATGTGAGTGAGTAGGGATTGACATGCAACAGATGCACTAGAGCTATAAGTATATGAAAGCTCAACAGAAGAAACTAAGTGGGTGTGCATCCAACTCGCTTGCTCACGAAGACCTAGGGCATTTTGAGGAAGCCCATCATTGGAATATACAAGCCAAGTTCTATAATGTAAAATTCCCACTAGTATATGAAAGTGACAACATAGGAGACTCTCTATCATGAAGATTATGGTGCTACTTTGAAGCACAAGTGTGGCAAAGGATAGTAGCATTGTCCCTTCTCTCTTTTTCTCTTATTTTTTTATTATTTTATTTTATTTTTTATTTGGGCCTTTTCTCTTTTTTGGCCTTTTTTTTATATTTTTTATTTTTCGTCTGGAGTCTCATCCCGACTTGTGGGGGAATCATAGTCTCCATCATCCTTTCCTCACTGGGACAATGCTCTAATAATGATGATCATCACACTTTTATTTACTTACAACTCAAGAATTACAACTCTATACTTAGAACAAAATATGACTCTATACGAATGCCTCCGGTGGTGTACCAGGATATGCAATGACTCATGAGTGACATGTATGAAGGAATTATGAACGATGGCTTTGCCATAAATACGATGTCAACTACATGATCATGCTAGCAATATGACAATGATGGAGCGTGTCATAATAAACGTAATGGTGGAAAGTTTCATGGCAATATATCTCGGAATGGCTATAGAAATGCCATGATAGGTAGGTATGGTGGCTTTTCTGAGGAAGGTATATGGTGGGTGTATGATACCAGCGAAAGGTACGCGATATTAGAGAGGCTAGCAATGGTGGAAGGATGAGAGTGCATATAATCCATGGACTCAACATTAGTCATAAAGAACTCATATACTTGTTGCAAAAATCTATAAGTTATCAAAGCAAAGTATTACACGCATGCTCCTAGGGGGATAGATTTGTAGGAAAAGACCATCGCTCGTCCCCGACCGCCACTCATAAGGAAGACAATCAATAAATAAATCATGCTCCGACTTCATCACATAACGGTTCACCATACGTGCATGCTACGGGAATCACAAACTTTAACACAAGTATTCCTCAAATTCACAACTACTCAACTAGCATGACTCTAATATCACCATCTTCATATCTCAAAACAATTATCAAGCATCAAACTTTTCTTAGTATTCAACGCACTCAAAAGAAAGTTTTACAAATCTTGAATACCAAGCATATTAATATTTTTAAGCAAATTACCATGCTATTTGAGACTCTCAAAATAATAAAAGTGAAGCATGAGAGTTCATCTATTTCTTCAAAATAAAACCACCACTGTGCTCTAAAAGATATGAGTGAAGCACTAGAGCAACAACAAACTACTCCGAAAGATATAAGTGAAGATCAATGAGTAGTCTAATAATTATGCAACTATGTGAAGACTCTTTATCATTTAACAATTTCAGATCTTGATACTTTATTCAAACAGCAAGAAAAGCAAAAGAAAATAAAACGACGCTCCAAGCAAAACACATATCATGTGGTGAATAAAAATATAGCTCCAAGTAAAGTTACCGATGAACGAAGACAAAAGAGGGGATGCCTTCCGGGGCATCCCCAAGCTTAGCCGCTTGGTTATCCTTGAATATTACCTTGGGGTGCCTTGGGCATCCCCAAGCTTAGGCTCTTGCCACTCCTTATTCCATAGTCCATCGAATCTTTACCCAAAACTTGAAACCTTCACAACACAAAACTTAACAGAAAACTCGTAAGCTCCGTTAGCGAAAGAAAAACAAAACACCACTTCAAGTTACTGTAATGAACTTATTCTTTATTTATATTGGTGTTAAACCTACTTTATTCCAACTTCTCTATGGTTTATAAACTATTTTACTAGCCATAGATTCATCAAAATAAGCAAAGAACACACGAAAAAACAGAATCTGTCAAAAACAGAACAGTCTGTAGTAATCTGTAACTAACGCGAACTTCTGGAACTCCAAAAATTCTAAAATAAATTGGCGGACCTGAGGAATTTGTCCAGTAATCATCTGCAAAAAGAATCAACTAAATAGCACTCTCCAGTAAACAGTTCTAGTTAATCTCGTGAGCGCTAAAGTTTCTGTTTTTTACAGCATGATCATAAAGACTTCACCCAAGTCTTCCCAAAGGTTCTACTTGGCACAAACACTAATTAAAACATAAAACCACATCTAAACAGAATTTAGATGGATTATTTATTCCTAAACAGAACCAAAAAGCAAGAAACTAAAATAAAATTGGGTTGCCTCCCAACAAGCGCTATCGTTTGACGCCCCTAGCTAGGCATTACGATTTCAATGATGCTCACATAAAAGATAAGAATTGAAACATAAAGAGAGCATCATGAAGAATATGACTAGTAAATTTAAGTCTAACCCACTTCCTATGCATAGGGATTTTGTGAGTAAACAACTAATGGGAACAATAATCAACTTGCATAGGAAGGCAAAACAAGCATAACTTCAAAATTTTAAGCACATAGAGAGGAAACTCGATATTATTGCAATTCCTACAAGCATGTATTCCTCCCTCATAATAATTTCCGTAGCATCATGAATGAATTCAACAATATAACCAGCACCTAAAGCATTCTTTTCATGATCTACTTGCATAGAAATTTTATTACTCTCCACATAAGCAAATTTATTCTCATTCGGAATAGTGGGAGTATCATAAGAGACTTGAATACTATAAATTGTTTCAACATTAAAAGAGTAATGTTCAGAAAAAGGATAATCATAATCATGACAAGTTTTATAAATATAATCATCACTACTTTTTATAGCATAAGTTTCATCACAATAATCATCATACGTAGCAACTTTGTTCTCATCATAATCGATTGAAACCTCTTCCAAGATAGTGGAATCATTACTAAGTAAAGTCATGACCTCTCCAAATCCACTTTCATAAATATTATAAGATTCAACATCCTCCAAAATAGTGGGATCACTACTTCCTAAAGTTGACACTCTTCCAAACCCACATTCATCAATATAATCATCATAAGTAGAAGGCATGCTATCATCATAAAAACTTTGCATATCAAAACTTGAGAGGCTAAAAATATCATCTTCATTAAACATAGAATCCCCAAGCTTGGGACAAACATTAATTTCAGCAAATATATTCCCAAATATGTCATCCTCATTAAACATAGCTTCCCCAAGCTTGGGCCTTTTCATATCATAAGCATAATCACTCTCATCATTAATAGTATAGATAGCACCAATAGTATAGCAATTATTATATTCTTCCAAGCAAGTGCCGAAAAGATTTTCAAGATCATAAGAAGTATCATTACCTTCCCAATCATAATCGTCACAACAAGCAATAGGCATAACGAGATCATCATCAAGTGTATCATTTTCATGAGGCAGAGCAATAATAGGAGCAACTTTATTTGTGAGAGATACCTTTTTACCTCTCTTCCTTTTTCTTTTCTTCTTCTTCACCACATCATGTGTGGGTTCAATCCTCTTTTTGGAGCTCCTTATTAATGAGATTGGTTGAATTGAAGGCTCCTCCTCGTTACCTGATTCATCATAAGAAATAATAGGAGGATATTGGGAAGTCTCTTCCCTTTCATTAGTATTCTCTTCATCCTCTATTTGTTTTCTTTTCCTTATGTAATTGGCAATATAAGGATTTTCAATACAATTCACCGCACAATACATATAAGTTTTCTCTAGATCAAAATGAAGAACTTTATCAAGGGCAGATTTTGGAATATCCTTAGTTATATGTTTAATTTCTTTATAACCCAAGAGCAAACTAAGTTCATTATGATGTGCAAGGGAAATCAAGTCATCACAATTTTTGGACACGATACGATCATGAAACAATTTGCATTGGGTACTAAAATGATCACGTTCATTGCCAAGTTCACAAGTATGGCTAAGAAAAAATAATTTTTTAGCACATTCATCTAGCTCTTCTTGCAACAATTTGGTTTCTAAGTACTTATGCCTCTTGCAATGTCTATCTTCCCTATTTGGTGTGTACTTACAGACCCAATGCACTCCACAAAAATTAACATGTTTATAGGAGGCATTTTGATCATAACTAGTGCAATCATCATTAGTAGCATGGATATTCAAGGAGTTCATACTAACAACATTGCAATCATGCTCATCATTCAAAGATTTAGTGCCAAACATTTTAATGCATTCTTCTTCTAACACTTTGGCACAATTTTCTTTTCCATCATACTCACAAAAGATATTAAAAAGGTGAAGCGTATGAGACAATTTCAATTTCATTTTTTTGTAGTTTTCTTTCATAAACTAAACTAGTGCTAAAACAAGAAACAAAAAGATTCGATTGCAAGATCTAAAGATATACCTTCAAGCACTCACCTCCCCGGCAACGGCGCCATAAAAGAGCTTAGTTGACGGGGTGTGAGTGCCGCTTACCTAGCCTCCCCGGCAACGGCGCCAGAAAAGAGCTTGATGTCTACTACACAACCTTCTTCTTGTAGACGTTGTTGGGCCTCCAAGTGCAGAGGTTTGTAGGACAGTAGCAAATTTCCCTCAAGTGGATGACCTAAGGTTTATCAATCCATGGGAGGCGTAGGATGAAGATGGTCTCTCTCAAGCAACCCTGCAACCAAATAACAAAGAGTCTCTTGTGTCCCCAACACACCCAATACAATGGTAAATTGTACAGGTGCACTAGTTCGGCAAAGAGATGGTGATACAAGTGCAATATGGATGGTAGATATAGGTTTTTGTAAACTGAAAATATAAAAACAGCAAGGTAGCAAGCGGTAAAAGTGAGCGTAAACGGTATTGCAATGATAGGAAACAAGGCCTAGGGTTCATACTTTCACTAGTGCAAGTTCTCTCAATAATAATAACATAATTGGATCATATAACTATCCCTCAACATGCAACAAAGAGTCACTCCAAAGTCACTAATAGCGGAGAACAAACGAAGAGATTATGGTAGGGTACGAAACCACCTCAAAGTTATTCTTTCCAATCAATCCGTTGGGCTATTCCTATAAGTGTCACAAACAGCCCTAGAGTTCGTACTAGAATAACACCTTAAGACACAAATCAACCAAAACCCTAATGTCACCTAGATACTCCAATGTCACCTCAAGTATCCATGGGTATGATTATACGATATGCATCACACAATCTCAGATTCATCTATTCAATCCAACACAAAGAACCTCAAAGAGTGCCCCAAAGTTTCTACCGGAGAATCACGATGAAAATGTGTGCCAACCCCTATGCATAGGTTCATGGGCGAAACCCGCAAGTTGATCACCAAAACATACATCAAGTGAATCACGTGATATCCCATTGTCACCACAGATACACACGGCAAGACATACATCAAGTGTTCTCAAATCTTTAAAGACTCAATCCGATAAGATAACTTCAAAGGGAAAACTCAATCCATTACAAGAGAGTATAGGGGGAGAAGCAACATAAGATCCAACTATAATAGCAAAGCTCGCGATACATCAAGATCGTGCCAAATCAAGAACACGAGAGAGAGAGAGAGATCAAACACATAGCTACTGGTACATACCCTCAACCCCGAGGGTGAACTACTCCCTCCTCGTCATGGAGAGCGTCGGGATGATGAAGATGGCCACCGGTGAGGGACCCCCCCCTCCGGCAGGGTGCCGGAACAGGGTCCCGATTGGTTTTTGGTGGCTACAGAGGTCTGCGGTGGCGGAACTCCCGATCTAATATCTGTTCTGGAAGTTTTAGGGTACGTATGTATATATGGGTGCAAGAAGTACGTCGGTGGAGCTTCGGGGGGCCCACGAGGCAGGGGGCGCGCCCTAGGGGGGGCCCACCCTCGTGAGCACCTCCCTTAGCTCCTGATGTGGGGTCCAAGTCCATCCGGTAGCTTTCCTTCCAAAAATAACTTCTCCAGTTGATTTCGTTCCATTTCGACTCCGTTTGACATTCCTTTTCTTCGAAACACTGAAATAGGCAAAAAACAACAAATCTGGGCTGGGCCTCCGGTTAATAGGTTAGTCCCAAAAGTAATATAAAAGTGGATAATAAAGCCCAATATTGCCCAAAACAGTAGATAATATAGCATGGAGCAATAAAAAATTATAGATACGTTGGAGACGTATCAGTCTTTAGTTTGAATGTTACAACAATTTCAGTTTCTTCGGTGTGTACCTCAACATGGGTTTCTTCAGTCTGAACCTCGACACGCTCAGGCTCAATTTCAACCTCGAGAGCAGTTTCTTCAGTCTGAATGTTGACTGCAATTTCAGTTTCTTCGGTGTGCACCTCCACATCAGTTTCTTCAGTCTGAATGTTGACTGCAGCAGGATTTTCTTGTGACGCCCCCGATTCAATCATACACTAATCATACACGCAAACGTGTACGATCAAGATCAGGGACTCACGGGAAGATATCACAACACAACTCTAAAAATAAAATAAGTCATACATGCATCATAATACAAGCCAGGGGCCTCGAGGGCTCAAATACAAGTGCTCGATCATAGACGAGTCAGCGGAAGCAACAATATCTTAGTACAGACATAAGTTAAACAAGTTTGCCTTAAGAAGGCTAGCACAAACTGGGATACAGATCGAAAGAGGCGCAGGCCTCTTGCCTGGGATCCTCCTAAACTACTCCTGGTCATCGTTAGCGGCCTGCACGTAGTAGTAGGCACCTCCGGTGTAGTAGGAGTCGTCGTCGATGGTGGCGTATGGCTCCTGGGCTCCAGCATCTGGTTGCGACAACCAGGTAGAATGGAAAGGGGGAAAAGAGGGAGAAAAGCAACCGTGAGTACTCATCCAAAGTACTCGCAAGCAAGGATCTACACTACATATGCATGGGTATCTATGTAAAGGGGCTATATCGGTGGACTGAACTGTAGAATGCCAGAATAAGAGGGGGATAGCTAATCCTTTCGAAGACTACGCTTCTGGCAGCCTCCATCTTGCAGCATGTAGAAAAGAGTAGATGGTAAGTTCACCAAGTAGCCTCGCATAGCATAAACCTACTCGGCGATCCTCCCCTCGTCACCCTGTATGAGAGCGATCACCGGGTTATATCTGGCACTTGGAAGGGTGTGTTTTATTAAGTATCCGGTTCTAGTTGTCATAAGGTCAAGGTACAACTCCAAGTCGTCCTGTTACCGAAGATCACGGCTATTCGAATGGATAAACTTCCCTGCAGGGGTGCACCACATAACCCAACACGCTCGATCCCATTTGGCCGGACACACTTTCCTGGGTCATGCCCGGCCTCGGAAGATCAACACGTCGCAGTCCCACCTAGGCACAACAGAGAGGTCAGCACGCCGGTCTAAATCCTATGGCACAGGGGTCTGGTCCCATCGCCCATTGCATACCTGCACGTTGCGTGGGCGGCCGGAAGCAGACCTAGCCTCCCTAATACAAGAGCAGGCATTCCAGTCCAATCCGGCGCGCGCCGCACAGTCCCTGACGTCAAGAAGGCTTCGGCTGATACCACGACGTCGAGTGCCCATAACTGTTCCCACGTAGTTGGTTAGTGCGTATAGGCCAGTGGCCAGACTCAGATCAAATATGAAGATCTCATTAAGCGTGTTATTATGAAGTAACCACGGACGCCAACTAGGGCCAGCCCACCTCTCTCCTAGGTGGTCTCAACTTGCCCTGCCGCTCCGCCACAAAGTAACAGTCAGGGGCCGTTGGGAACCCAGGCCCACCTCTACCGGGATGGAGCCACCTGCCCCTTCAGCCCCCATCTCCGAACAGTATCATAAGTAATGTAATAGTATAAAGTATATAGCATATGCCCGTGATCACCTCCCGAAGTGATCACGGCCCAGTAGTATAGCATGGCAGACGGACAAGAGTGTAGGGCCACTAATGGAACACTAGCATCCTATACTAAGCATTAGGATAGCAGGTAAAGGTATCTACAATTGTAGCAACAATGACATGCTATGCAGCAGAATAGGATTAACCGAAAGCAGTAACATGCTACACTACTCTAATGCAAGTAGTAGAGAGAAGGAATAGGCGATATCTGGTGATCAAGGGGGGGGGGGGCTTGCCTGGTTACTTTGGCAAGAAGGGTTCATCGTCGATGTAGTCGATCACAGGGGTACCGACGGCGGTCTCGGGGTCTACCGGAAAGAAGTAACGGAGGGGAACACAATAAATAACAGAGCAATCAAAGCATCACAAAGCATAACATGGCAATACACGGTGCTAGAGGTGATCTAACGCAGGGATAGGTAATACCGGCGAAGGGGTAAAACATCCGGGAAAGTATTCCCGGTGTTTGATGTTTTCAGGCAGATGAAACGGAGGTGGATTGTTGCATGTTTGCTATGCTAGGGATGTGTGGCGGACGAACGGGCTGCGTATCCAGATTCGTCTCGTCGTTCTGAGCAACTTACATGTACAAAGTATTTTCATCCGAGCTATGGATTATTTTATATTAATTTTTAAAGTTTTAAATAATTTTCTAGAAATATCAGATTCTTTTAATTCGAAATTGCATTTATGACGTCATCATGATGTCAGCATGACATCAGCAGTCAACTCTGACCGTTGACTGGTCAAGCTGACACGTGGGTCCCACTCGTCATAGACTCACGTTAACTAAACGAGGTTAATTAGCCTAATTAAGTGATTAGGCTAATTTATTTTAATTAGATTAGTTAAACATGATTAATTAACTTAATTAACTCATTAATTAATTAATAATTTATTTATTCTAACATTTATTTATTCTCTTTTTTCTTTTAATCGTTCTGGGGGCGGGGCCCATATGTCATAGGCCCAAAGGCCTTAACGGGCGCTGGGCAGACGGGTTTCAGGCGCTGGGGGGCTGACGCCCAGCCCGATTGGGTGCGGTTGGGGAGCGGCGGCCACGATGGGGCGGACAGGGCTTCGGCGAGCCACTGGAGAGGCAGCAGCTGGCGCTGGGATGAAGGGCAGCGGCCCTGTGGGCGCCGACGGTCGTGGCCGCATCGGGAGCAGGGCGGTGCGGGTAGCGGAGAGGGCCGTCGCGGCAGATGGTGCACGACCGCGGAGCAGCAGTAGCTGCAGGCAGTGGTGGCGAGGCGAGTTGCAGGGCGAGGGCGAGGCCAAGGGGGAGGCAGGGCGTTACGGCGGCGACGCAAGGACAAGGGCGAGGTGCGGCAGCCACGGCGTGCGGTGGTCGCGGCTGTAGGCGGAGGCGAGTGAGGTTAGGGGCGGAGCATCCAAGCGGTGGTGGACGAGGGCGCGTGCGGGAACGGCGGGCGCGGGGCAGCGCAAGGATGACGCCGGAGCAGGGCGAGGCCAGCACGCGACAGCAGCAGGAGCTGGCCACGGCGGGCGACCACGGCAGTGGCCGGGGCGCGTGCACGCGGCGGCGAGGCGAGCGGTAGGGCGAAGGAGAGCACGGGCAGGCGGGGCAGGTGCAACAGCAGGAGGATGCAAGCGGGGGGGGGGGCAGAGAGCGTGTCCGGTGCGGGCGCATGCGGGGGAAGGCGAGGCAAGGCTCGGGCAGCGCTGCGGTGCGGCGCCGGCAGCGGGGCCATGGCGGGTCAAGCATGAGGCGCAGCCGCGGGCGAGCGTGGGTGCGCAGGACGGCAGGCGCGGCGGAGCATAACGGCAGCGAGAGACACGCGGGGCTGACGAGCTCGGGCGAAGGCGAACACGTGTGGGACAATGGCGTGCGCGCGAGCGTGTGGGAGACAGGGAGAGGGAGGAGGGGCGCGTGCTCACGGTGGCTGTAGGGGAGTGGCAGTGGGGCGCGGGGAGGAGGACGGGGACGACGGCGACGAGGCAGAGACGGGGAGGCAGTCCGGCGAGGTGGGCGGTCCGGCGACGGGGCGTCGAGCGCCGAGGTGTGGTCGTTCCCCCGATCCCGATCTGGATCGGGGAGGGCAAGGAAGACGTGGGGGAGGAGTGGGGGAAGTGGGGTGGTTAGGTCTAGGGTTTGACCAGGGTGGGTGATAAGGGAGTGGGTGGGGCGCGGCTGGGCCGACCTAGTTGGTCTGGTTGGCCAGCTGGGCCAAGGCCCAGTAGGGGGTTCCTCTATTCCCTTTATTTGTTTTCTCTTGATTTCCTTTTCCTTTTTTATTTTCTTTTATTTCTTTACTGTTTCATTTAAAGTTTTTATTATTTTAGTTTTATGAAATACCAAGTTAGCACCTAAATTAGTATTACTAATTAGGCCACTCCAATAATTATTTTGGCACACTACTAATTTAGTTATATTATTATAACTTTATAAAAGGCATTAAATTAATTGGTTTGCCCTTAGCTTTGGTTATTTTAGTGAGTTTAAATATTATAAGAAATGTTGGTTTCTCCACCATTATTTTTCTTGAATATTTTGTCACATTTAGAACATTTTAGTTTTAATGTTTGAAAACTTTTGTTGTTTGCCTTTAATTAAAAATTGAATTTAAATCATTTTGAACTAACGCGAGTTTATCAACAGTAACCGACATGACGTGGCATCATTAGCAAAGAATTACTATAGCTTAATTATCCGGGCGTCACAATTTTCGTCAGTCTGCTCAGGCTCAGGCACACTTCTCTTCTTTCTACAGCCATTGACTCTTGCTTTTTTTGTTGGCCAACACTATTCAGCAACAAGGGGTTGACTTGCTCACTTCCTCGTGGACATTGGGAAAATGTTATAGATATAGTAATTGGAAAAAAGCACCAAATCAAAACACAGAAAAATAAACAAGAACATACTTTGGCTTATCAGGAGTGTAACGGCATTTGACATATCCCACTCTATGCCCAAGTTCCTAGCACAACTTGCATATGTTTTTGTTACCTTTTTGGGCCCTTTGGCTTTCCATCTTTCTTTCCCTTCTTACTACTCCCACCTTTCTCAAACCATGCCTTGAATCTACTCTGTTTAGGCCTGCCAACCTTTCTTTTCGTCAAGGGAGGACACATGGAAAATTCAATGTCCACTTTAGGCCACTGAGACTGATCTGTAAGTGCTGGAGTTGGAGTAGCATATGCAGCTTTGAATCTTGCTACTGAATAATATTCATGCAAATATGGGTGCATGTTTATCTTTGGTTGGGATGCTAAGAAAAGAATGGCATGCTCACATGGTTTACCAGTATGTTGCCACTCGAGGCAAGTGCAATCATGCAATTCAGTGTTAACAACATGTCTCGTTCCAGTTTTGTTATCTCTAACTTCGGCACCCCAAGGTGAAGATTTTTCAACAAACAAATGTGAAAGACTTCTGCTCCTATTGACCACCTGTTGTACCACTACTGGAAGCTTATCACCTTGCAGACAATCACCTATCCTTCTTCTCAATTCCCACAACCGCATGAGCATGATCCTGATTTGGTCAACCATGTCATGCACACGCAAATCTTTTAACTCCTTCACCTTGTTGTTGAAACTCTTTGCCAAATTGTTGTTGATGTGGTCACACTTGATGGCAGTGTTGGATGCTGACCTGTACCATAACAAAGAATGGTAGGTGTTCAGCCATGGACCAAACTCATCACATGCTGCCATTATCTTATCAAGATGATATTTGTGTGTCTGTCTAGTGTAAGATCTTGCTGCTGACCACATGCGCCCAAATTCTTCTCCTCTAAATTTTTTGATCAAATTCATCCACAGATGACCGAAGCACTCCCTCTGCTTAGCATGTGGGAAAACATTTTTCACTGAATTTTCAAGCCCCTTACATGCATCTGTGTGTATAGCCAAAGGTGACACTGGCCCTAGGCATCTTTTCAACTAGATCATGAACCATGTCCATGAAGCCTCTGTTTCTGACTGAAACAAGCCAACGGCAATAGGAAACATCCAGTTGTGTCCATCTAGAGCATTGCATGCTGCTAACTGACCATTCCACTTGCCTGTCAAAAATGATGAGTCTATGCTCAAATATGGATGACACCCTGCTTTGAAGCCATCGATGCAAGGCTTCAAAGCCATAAAAAACTTGGAGAACTTGACTTCACCTTCGGCTGATACCTTTGTATCTATCTCCACAACACTGCCAGGTGACCTCTTTTCCACCTCTCCTTTGAAGTTGTAAAGCATCCTAAATGTATTTGCCCAATCACCATATAAATTTTTCATTGCCCTTTGTTTTGCCTTCCACACTGTGGTATATTTCAGTTTAATGGGGTACATCTTTTCCAAGTCTACTTTGAGTTTCTTGGCAGTAGTGTTTGGTGTTTTGGCTAAAATTGGGGCGATCTTTTCTGCAACCCAAAGTAGTGATGTCATGGTTGATACTCTCTGTGAACTTGTAATACAAGTATGTTGATTGGGAATTTGGTTAACCCTGACAGTACTTCCATCAGGTTGCAGTCTAGCAGATATGTACCACTTGCAAGGCTTCACACTACCATCAAATCCTCTGCACCTCGCATAAAAATTCTTTCTATCAGTCCAAACAGTCTTGGCATCAAACTCATGTTTCACTACATAAGTCTTGAAACACATCCTAAACTCCTTCATGCTTGGGAACAACTTGCCTACTTCAATGACAGGGTTTTCTTTGTCGTACACATGCACCAACTCATCATCATGTGCATCATCTACTTCATCTGCAGCTTGTTCCATCAACTGTCCATCTACATCTTCATCAGCATTAGCAGGCAAACTAGATTCGCCCCTCTCCTGCTTATCTCTGTCATCAACTGGAATGCCAAAAAGTTTGGCCATCTCAATGTCAGGCATTGGTGCAATGACCAAATCAGTAGGCTAATCTAATTCAACTACATTCCAATCAACAATTGCTGCAGTTTCAGTTTCAGTTCCAGTCACCTGTCCCTCTTTGGCTATTACTGTAAGTTCAGTACACATGGGAATCAATGGCCTTTGTGTAGCCCAATCATCATCTACCATCTGCGCAGCCAATTGTGATGGCACATATCCAACCTTCGAAAAAATATTCAGATCAACAAGCTCAGCAAAAAAATTAGCCCGTTTGCTTGTCCAGCCGTTTTGCCGATCGATTTATTCAACAACCTATTCACCATCTTCTATTCTCACATACTCTCCTTTCCAATCATCAAACCGCAACAATGATACTTCTTGCTCTGGACCCCAAACAATATTCTCCCCAATTTTTTCCACCCATTTCTTCACTGCCTTCTCTCCCATGTTCTGTATAACTTGTGGATCAATCTCTGTAAACTCAACCTCCCATTTAAAATTGTGTCTCTCTCAATGTTCTGTATGCTACCATCAACTAATTTTGCCTTTGATGGAAATAAATTGACTGTCAATTCGAAGGTCCGAGCGGCAGCATCCCCTCTGTCAGTGGCGGACAGTGTGAGCCCGTGAGAAAGGGGTGAGCAGATGAGGCCCTAATTGCATGCAAAATTGGATCGGAGAGAGGCGCATTACCTATTCAAAGTTGAATCTGGCGGCTCCATCTCAGTATGCCCACGGGCTCCCTTCACAACCTATCGATTCAACAAGCGAAAACAGAGGAAACGAGCTGAGATCTACGGGCCCGAGAGAGGAACGGGAGGGCGACTAGGGTTCGAATTCACTCACCATTTTCTGAGGACGAAGGCTCCGTCGCCGTTGAGAACGAGGGCTCTGCCGCCACCACCCAGAACGCAAGATCCGCCGCCACCGGAGAAGAAGGGGGGGGGGGTAGAGTGGCGGGCCCGGCACGGTCAGCTGTTTTGAGGACCAATTAAGTTGGACCCACATGTCCTAACATAAACGGGCTTGGTTGACGACCAATTTAACCACATTTAACACCCCATGTGGCCCTGGGCGAGGAGCTCGCTCGTCCCGAGCATTGACCGCGCGTGGTCCTCCTCTTGCCTCGCCAAGGCCCAGCGCCCACCTCTCCCTCCCCTTCACAATTCGAAAAATGTTTACGGTTTTAAAATTTGTTCATAATTCGAAAAATATTTCACAATTTTTGTTCGCGAATTTGAAATATGTTCATGTTTCAAAATTTGTTGACAATTAAAAAAATGTGCGGTTTCAAAATTTATTCACATTTCAAAAAATGTTCATGGTTTCATAATTTTTTTTGCCTTTACAATTTTGTTCTAGGATTACAAAATGGTTCCCGTATCAGAACATTGTTCATGATTTTCAAGAATGTGGCAGTTTTTGAAAAAATTGTTCACGGTATTCAAAAATAGTTGCGTTTCACAAAACATTCAGTTTTTTAAAATGCGTTTGAAATTAAAAAAAACTGGATTTGCGCTCGATAGTTCGTTCTTAAATGTTTGTTCTGTATTTTGAGCATTAAAGCTTGCTAGCTCCACTGGTAGTAGCGCATTGACGCTAGGACGAGATCCTTGGTTCGATACCCGCTCGGCGCCGACCTAGGCATAGACCCCCTGTGCGTGCGAGCGACAACCTGCCGCAGAGAGCGGAAGGGAAATTCCTATTCGCCGCTCGTTGCGGCAAGTAGTCGACGCGACGCACAGGGGCAGATCAACCAGTGTTCGGTTGGGCCGGCCCGTTTAGACGTTTGTGCGAGTCCTGTTTTAGGAATCTTCTGAAGGAAATATGCCCTAAAGGCAATAATAAAGTTATTATTTATTTCCTTATTTCATGATAATTGTTTATTATTCATGCTAGAATTGTATTAACCGGAAACATAATACATGTGTGAATACATAGACATAGTGTCACTAGTATGCCTCTACTTGACTAGCTCGTTAACTGAAGATGGTTGAGTTTCCTAGCCATGGACATGAGTTATCATTTGATTAACGGGATCACATCATTAGGAGAATGATGCGATTGACTTGACCCATTCCGTTAGCTTAGCACTTGATCGTTTAGTATGTTGCTATTGCTTTCTTCATGACTTATACATGTTCCTATGACTATGAGATTATGCAACTCCCGTTTATCGGAGGAACACTTTGTGTGCTACCAAACGTCACAACGTAACTGGGTGATTATAAAGTGCTCTACAGGTGTCTCCAAAGGTACTTGTTGGGTTGGCGTATTTCGAGATTAGGATTTGTCACTCCGATTGTCGGAGAGGTATCTCTGGGCTCACTCGGTAATGCACATCACTTAAGCCTTGCAAGCATTGCAACTAATGAGTTAGTTGCGGGATGATGTATTACGGAACGAGTAAAGAGACTTGCCGGTAACGAGATTGAACTAGGTATTGAGATACCGACGATCGAATCTCGGGCAAGTAACATACCGATGGCAAAGGGAACAACGTATGTTGTTATGCGGTTTGACCGATAAAGATCTTCATAGAATATGTGGGAGCCAATATGAGCATCCAGGTTCTGCTGTTTGTTATTGACCGGAGATGTGTCTCGGTCATGTCTACATACTTCTCGAACCCGTAGGGTCCACATGCTTAAAGTTTTGATGACGGTTATATTATGAGTTTATGTGTTTTGATGTACCGAAGATAGTTCGGAGTCCCGGATATGATCACGGACACGACGAGGAGTCTCGAAATGGTTGATACATAAAGATCGATATATTGGATGACTATGTTTGGACACTGGAAAGGTTCCAGATGGTTTCAGGCATATATCGGAGTACTGGGGGTTACCGGAACCCCCCGGGAACTAATGGGCCTTGTTGGGCCCTAGTGGAGAGAGAGAGGGGCCGGCCAGGGCAAGAGGCGCGCTCCCTCCCCTTGAGTCCGAATAGGATAAGGAAAGGGGGGGGGGGCGCCCCCTTGCCTTTCCCCTCTCCCACTCCTTCCTTCCCCCTCCTCCTTGGACTAGGAAATTTAAAGGGAGGGGCAAACCTACTTGGAGTAGGTTTCCCCCTCCTAGGGCGCGCCATGATACGTCTCCAACGTATCTATAATTTTTGATTGCTCCATGCTACTTTATCTACTGTTTTGGACTATATTGGGCTTTATTTTCCACTTTTATATTATTTTTGGGACTAACCTATTAACCGGAGGCCCAACCCAGAATTGCTGTTTTTTTGCCTATTTCAGTATTTCGAGGAAAAAGAACATCAAACGGAGTCCAAACGGAATGAAACCTTCGGGAACGTGATCTTCTCACCAAACGTGATCCAGGAGACTTGGACCCTACTCCAAGAAGTTTCCGGGGAGGTCACGAGGGTGGAGGGCGCGCCCCCTGCCTCATGGGCCCCTCGGAGCTCCACCGACGTGCTCCTTCCTCCTATATATACCTACGTACCCCCATTAGACCAGAGACGGAGCCAAAAACCTAATTCCACCGCCGCAACTTCCTGTATCCACGAGATCCCATCTTGGGGCCTGTTCCGGAGCTCCGCCGGAGAGGGCATCCATCACGGAGGGCTTCTACATCAACACCATAGCCCTTCCGATGAAGTGTGAGTAGTTTACTTCAGACCTTCTGGTCCATAGATAGTAGCTAGATGGCTTCTTCTCTCTTTTTGGATCTCAGTACAATGTTCTCCCCCTCTCTCGTGGAGATCTATCCGATTTAATCTTCTTTTTGCGGTGTGTTTGTTGAGACCAATGAATTGTGGGTTTATGATCCAAATTATCTATGAATAATATTTGAATCTTCTCTGAATTATTTTATGTATGATTGAGTTATCTTTGCAAGTCTCTTCGAATTATCCGTTTGGTTTGGCCAACTAGATTGGTAGTTCTTGCAATGGGAGAAGTGCATGGCTTTGGGTTCAATCTTGCGGTGTCCTTACTCAGTGACAGAAATAGTTGCAAGGCACATATTTTATTGTTGCCATCGAGGATAACAAGATGGGGTATTTATCATATTGCATGAATTTATTCCTCTACATCATGTCATCTTGCTTAAGGCGTTACTCTGTTTTAACTTAATACTCTAGATGCATGCTGGATAGCGGTCGATGAGTGGAGTAATAGTAGTAGATGCAGGCAGGAGTCGGTCTACTTGTCCCGGACGTGATGCCTATATACATGATCATACCTAGATAATCTCATAACTATGCTCAATTCTATCAAGTGCTCAACAGTAATTTGTTCACCCACCGTAGAATATCTATGCTCTTGAGAGAAGCCACTAGTGAAACCTATGGCCCCCGGGTCTATTCTCATCATATCAATCTCCATTACTTTATTTTACTTGTTTTGCTTTTACTTTTCACTTTGCATCTTTATACCAAAAATACCAAAAATATTATCTCTATCAGATCTCACTCTCGTAAGTGACCGTGAAGGGATTGACAACCCCTAAGCGTTGGTTTCGAGTTGCTACCGTTTTGTGCAGGTACGAGGGACTTGTGCGTGACCTCCTACTGGATTGATACCTTGGTTCTCAAAAACTGAGGGAAATACTTACGCTACTGTGCTGCATCACCCCCTCCTCTTCGGGGAAAACCAACGCTAGCTCGAGACGTAGCAAGCAGGATTTCTGGCGCCGTTGCCGTGGAGGCCTACGCAGAAGTCAACATACCAAGTACCCATCACAATCTCTATCTCTCGCATTACATTATTTGCCATTTGCCTCTCGTTTTCCTCTCCCCCACTTCACCCTTGCCGTTTTATTCGCCCTCTCTTTCCCAATCTCCTCCTCTTTTTCCCTTTGCCCTTTGTTTGCTCGTGTGTTAGTTTGCTTGCTTGTCGTGATGGCCCAAGATGCTACCAAATTGTGTGACTTCACCAATACCAATAACAATGATTTCCTTAGCACTCCGATTGCTCCTCTTGCCAATACTGAATCTTGTGAAATCAATACTGTTTTGTTGAATCTTGTTATGAAAGATCAATTCGCCGACCTTCCTAGTGAAGATGCCGCTACTCATCTAAATGGCTTTGTTGATTTATGTGATGTGCAAAAGAAAAAGGATGTCGATAATGATGTCGTTAAATTGAAGCTATTTCCTTTTTCGCTTAGAGATCGTGCTAAAGCGTGGTTTTCATCTTTGCCTACAAATAGTATTGATTCTTGGAACAAGTGCAAAGATTCTTTTATCTCTAAGTACTTTCCTCCCGCTAAGATTATCTCTCTTAGGAATGATATTATGAATTTTAAGCAACTTGATCATGAACATGTCGCACAAGCTTGGGAGAGAATGAAATTAATGCTACGTAATTGTCCTACTCATGGTTTGAACTTATGGATGATTATACAAAATTTTTATGCGGGATTGAAATTTGCTTCTAGAAATCTTTTAGGTTCAGCCGCGGGAGGCACTTTTATGGAAATCACTTTAGGAGATGCTACTAAACTCCTAGATAATATTATGGTCAATTATTCTCAATGGCATACTGAAAGATCTACTAATAAAAAAGTGCATGCTATAGAAGAAATCAATGTTTTGAGTGAAAAGATGGATGAACTTAGGAATTTATTTGTTAAGAGTGTTTCTTCTGATCCCAATAATATGCCTTTATCTACTTTGCTTGAGAATAATAATGAATCTATGGATGTGAATTTTGTTGGTAGGATTAGTTTTGGTAACAACGCGTATAGAGGGAATTTTAATTCTAGGCCTTATCCTAGTAATCCTTCTAATAATTATGGAAATTCCTACAACAACTCTTATGGAAATTTTAATAAGATGCCCTCTAAATTTGAGAGTAGTGTTAAAGAGTTTATGAATTCGCAAAAGAATTTCAATGCTTTGCTTGAAGAGAAATTGCTTAAAGTTGATGATTTGGCTAGGAACGTTTAGAATTTCTCTTGAGGTTGATTCTTTAAAGCTTAGATCTATTCCTCCTAAGCATGATATCAATGAGTCTCTCAAAGCCATGAGAATTTCCATTGATGAGTGCAAAGAAAGAACCGCTAGGATGCGTGCTTACAAAGATGCTGTCAGGGGAAACTGCCTCCGCGAGCACCTATGGGGACGGAGCCCCTTTCGGTTCGGCGGGGGGGCAGAGGCTGCATGAAGAGCGGATCGAGGTGAAACACACGAGCGGTTTTACCCAGCTTCGGGCCGCACGGATGCGTAAAACCCTACTGCTGCTTGTCTGATTGTATTGGGTTCTTTCTTGGGAGCGCAAGATGCTATAGTACACGTGAGATTGAGCGTGAGTGTTCTAGGGTTCGTCCTCCTTATCTACGTTGCGCATGGGCCTCCTTTTATATGCTCAAGGGGTCACCAACAGGTAGCAACGCAGGCAAGGGTAAAATTGGAAGAGAGCTGTGGTGGGTACAACTGTTTGCACAGTGGCTGTACAGTGTCATACCTAACCCTGACGACAGGGGACAAGGGCATTAAATGCCCGTCTGTGTCGCCCAAACAGTGCAGAGATGGACCGTCAGGGACGCCACCGTTCGCCATGATGGCTGTTCTGTCAGCGGTCGCTTGCCACCGCATACCCCTAGCTGCACAGCCTCCCGCCATGTGTGCCTGGAAGAGCCCCAGAGCGACACGTTGGTGGGTGAGCTGGAGCGCGGGCACGAGGTGGTAGCTTGCCGCGGCAAACGTCTTGCCGCGGTTGATGTCTTGTCGCGTCCGGGAGGTTGTCGCTCACCGGGCCTTGCCGGGACGCGGGGCGCGTCGCGGCAAGTTCCTTGGGATGCCTTCCCGGCAAGAGGGATGCCTTCCCGGCAAGCTCCTCTTGCCGGGGTCTTGTGCCTTTTCCCGGCAAGCTCGTCTTGCCGGGGCCTGATGCCTTGGTTGGCCTTCCCGGCAAGCTCCTCTTGCCGGGGCCTCGTCTTCTTAGTTTGGATACTTTGCTCTTGAATGGCTCCAAAGGGGCCAGTGGGGGGCCTTGGTGGTCACCTGGCAAGCCTTGCCGCAGGGCGCTGCGACTGCCCATGCACAAGTTCGGGATACTAAGGTACCCCTACTTTAGTACACCGACAGGAGCCCCCGGGCCTAGGCCATACACGGTGCCGAGCGCTGTTGGGCCAGGCCCAAAACAGTTCACGGGCACGCGCGGCCTGGGTCGCACCGTATCTAACCCCGTATCCACCGCGCCCTCCCCGAACGGCACGCGCTGATTGCGGCACCGTGGGGAGAGACGTGCGTGACGTGGGCTGCGTGCGCGGAGCCGAGCCCCGCATGCATGCGTCATGTCGTAGTGAAAGGGGCGGTTTCGCGCCTTCCCCTTAAACGGAGGGAGACGTGGAGGCGTGGTTCATTTACTAAACGGAGCCGAGGCATGGTTTTCGAGGCGTCCGCTCCCCATGATCACAAGGTGGGGAGTGGTCGCCTCATCCGTCGCCTCGGTTCTGCACGCCTGCCACGCGGCTTCCATGCGCTTGGGGTGGCGAACGGTGGAGGCGGGAAACCGGGCCGTCGCGGGACGAGGCAGTGGGCCGCCCCCAGTTCCCTGCTCCTTCTGCGCCTTGATTGGTTGAGCAGGGCGGCGGATTCCCCATCCCGCTCCTTTATAAGGAGCGGGAGGGGAAGGTTGGAGTCCGCATTCCCTCGCCTTCTCTTTTCTTCAGCTTCTGATCCCCTCTCTCTTATTCGCCATGGAGAAAGGGAATCCTGGTCCTTCAACGGTGGCGGCGAGGGTCGCCGCTAGGCAACGCGTCCCTCCTCCTCTCGCACCCATGGTGGCTGAGCCAGCCGTAAGGGGAAGAGGGAGGGAGCGAGGCCGCGGGCATGGTCGAGGGCAAGGCTGAGGCGCTCGGGGAAGAGGCGGACGGGGCGGTGCGCCGGCTTCGCCTCCGCCAGCGGCTCCTCTTCTCACGGCGGTCCATATTGGGGACGACCCTTGCGAGTTCTTCGTCAGGCTGCACCGGGCGCCTCGTCGTCGCCTTCGACTCCCGGCTCCGTTTGCGAGTGCGATGGAGACGGAACCGCCCGAGACACTGAGACTGCGCATGAGGGGCTGCGGAATCAGCGGCACGCGAGTCCACGTTGAATTCCCAGCCCCCAATGTGATGTATCTTGGTCGAGGGTGGAAGACGTTCGCCCGCATCCACAGCCTGACGGAGGGGTTCACCCTCCATTTCAAGCTGATGGAGGGCGACCTCCTCTCCGTCAAGGTCTTCGGGTGCTTCGGAACTCGGGCAAGGTGCTGCGTGGAGAGCTCCTCTGATAGCGAAGACTCCTCCTCGAGCGAGAATGACGAGGAGGAGAGCGACAGCGGTGACGAGGGCGACGGGCGGCAGGATGACGGGTCCGACTAGGTGTTGGGCGCCACTCCGCGTGGCTCCGGCGACCCCATCATCCGTGTCGCCAGCCTGAACTCCTCGGGGTCGTCTCCTTGGGCGGCTGGCGTAGGGACGCTGCGGAAGAGGAAGAGGACGGGTGGCAAGGCCGTCAAGTCGGAGTACGCGTCGCCTTCGATAGCGTGCTGACGTCCTGCCGCCTCATCTTCGAGCCCTGCTCCCGGCGCCGCCATCACCCTTGTCCTCGGCGACGGACACCGAGACCTTCTCTTGGTGTCTTCTGCCACCCGTAGCTCGCCTAGGCGCCCCTTTTGCCCTTTTCGTCTCCTTGACCTACCTCCTGAAGAGAGGGACAGGAAAAGGATTACGGGCACCTTATCTCTTTTTAATCTGCAAGCCCTCGGGCCTTAGCTGCATTTAAAGCTTGTAATCCCATTATTCATGTTTTTCATTCTCTCTAAACTGTACCTGAGTGGAATGTTTTTTTAATGAAAAGGGGATGCTTGCCGGGTCACTTGTCTCGCGGGTGGAACCCACGTCGAGGAGTAAATCCTTGATATCTTTAAGATAGACAACTCTTCACCCGACCGCAGGCCCTGCCGTCTTCCCACGTCGCTCGACCTGTCTCACGCTTTTGGCGGAGGCAAGGAGGAGGCGGGTTCGGGCTCCTCGTTTCGTCCCTTGGCTTGCCGCGACTATGACCAAACCCGGCCCTAGGGCGAGCCCTAGCGCCTGGAGTTAGGGAGCACGGTAGCTTTTAGGAAGAAACGAGGTTTCACATACCTCAGTCCATAAGAGAATGCATGATCAGGGATGAAAAACTTATCTGGGATTGCAGCCCCCGGCAACTCTGACTTGCCAGGGCGAATCTTTGTACTGGCAGCCCCCGGCAATACTGGCTTGCCGGAGCCCAGATGCTGGTCCGTCCTTCTGCTCCTTTTCGTCTTCAAAGTGGTCCGGCAAGGATATGCGAGTCCTGCGAACCAAGGGAAACGAAAGAACGGCAAAGGGACGCACACTCGACCTCTAAGTTAGGGGTTAGCAGCTGTTAAGCACTATCGACCCTAACCAAGGACGAGACTCGACTCAGCATGCATGCAAAAACTTAGGGCACCAGCGCTTCACTTGTGCTCAGGGTCTGCGCCTGGCTTTGTACAAAGGATTACATGCAACAGTGGCAAGACTTGTACAAAAAGGTGGTTGTCAGAACAGGGTCCGACAACCGCGCCTCACGGGTAAAACTTGCGAAGATGCTCTATGTTCCAGGAGTTGCTCACCGGAACGCCATCTTCGGTCTCAAGGCGGACAGCGCGAGGCCTAGTGACTCGTTTCACCCGGTTAGTGCCTTCCCACTTCGGCGTCAACTTGTTGGAATTCTTGGCGGACTGAACGCGCCAAAGAACAAGGTCGCCTTCCTCGAAGCCTCTGGCTTTAACTTTACGGCTATGGTAGCGGCGCAAAGCTTACTGGTAGCGAGCAGCTCCCACAGCAGCCTGAAGACGATCTTCCTCAAGGAGCAGCGCGTCATCTTGCCGCAGCCGCTCTTGCTCAAGCTCATCATAAGCGAGCACTCGAGGTGACCCGTATACGAGTTCCGTGGGGATAACTGCCTCTGCTCCATAGACTAGAGCAAATGGTGTCTGGCCAGTGGCTCGATTTGGCGTCGTCCTGATCGACCAAAGAGCCACCGGCAGCTCCTCGATCCAGTTTCTTCCGCACTTGTGCAGCCTGTCGAAAGTCCTGGTCTTGAGCCCACGCAGCACTTCAGCATTTGCCCTCTCTGCTTGACCGTTGCTCCTGGGGTGAGCAACAGAAGCGAAGCAGACCTTGGCGCCAAGATCTTGGACGTACTGCATGAAGTTGCGGCTCGTAAATTGCGTACCGTTGTCGGTGATGATCCTGTTAGGGATCC
Organism: Aegilops umbellulata; assembly: GCA_032464435.1. Lineage (NCBI taxonomy): Eukaryota > Viridiplantae > Streptophyta > Magnoliopsida > Poales > Poaceae > Aegilops > Aegilops umbellulata. The sequence continues at coordinate 351,160,198 of CP136056.1, forward strand.
CGAAGCGGCAAACAATCGACCTGAAGAACTTGACCGCTGACTGTGCTGTCACCTTTCTCACTGGTTCCACTTCCGGCCACTTTGTGAACTTGTCGATTGCAACGTACAAGTACTCAAAGCCCCTGACAGCTCGGGGGAAGGGGCCGAGGATGTCGAGCCCCCAGACCGAAAAGGGCCAGGATAAAGGGATCGTCTGGAGAGCTTGAGCTGGTTGGTGTATCTGCTTGGAATGGAACTGGCACGCTTCACACTTGGTTACTTGTGCAGTTGCATCCTGGAGGGCTTCGGGCCAAAAGAAACCTTGCCAGAACGCTTTGCCGACAAGTTCTCTTGCGCCAATGTGGTGACCACATATGCCTCTGTGTATCTCTGCCAACAGCTTTTGTCCGTCTTCCCGGGGAATACACTTCAATTTCACACCGTTGAGTCTTCTTCTGTACAGTGTGTTATCGACAAACTGGTACATACTCGACTGCCGGGCTACTCTTTCCGCTTCTTCTTGCTCTTCGGGAAGCTCTCCTGTCTGAAGGAAACGGACAATCTGCTGCGCCCATGCTAGAGCTTGCGGCTCGACAACAAGGACTAAAGGCGCATCTGCGGCTGCGGGAACATCCGCTTCTACGGCGAGGATCTGCGGCTCAGCCGGAGCTTGATGTCTCCCGGCAAGCTTGCCGGAGCAAAGCTTGCCGGGAGCGTTTGCTTCAACGGAACGAGCCCTGGGGCTCGCCGGAGCAGACTGCTCCTCAGCATTCTTGGCGCTGATCTTGGGGACCTTCTTGGCGGCGGCTCCGGGAAGCTCTGCCGGAAGATAGTCACCAGAAATCAACCTCCTCTTCTTGCTCTGTCCAGTTGATGGCATTACGGATGGTTGAGTCAGCTTGAGCACAAAGATTCCTGGTTCCACAGGTAACTTAAGTGCGGCGCACTTTGACAGGCCATCGGCGATGTCATTCTCAGCTCTTGGAACATGTTCCATCTGCAGGCCGTCAAAGCGCTCTTCTAGCTTCCTCACTTCATCGACGTAATCTTCCATCAACGGACTCTGGTAATCCTTGTTCACTTGGCGGACAACAAGCTGCGAGTCACCCCTGACAATGAGCTTCTTGATCCCAAGGTCTACCGCGATCCTGAGACCGGCAAGCAAGCCTTCATACTCTGCAGTATTGTTTGTTGCTTGCTCATTGGGAAAGTGCATCTGGACTATGTACTTGAGGTGCTCTCCGGTGGGCGCGACAAGCAGTACGCCAGCACCGGCGCCTTGCAGCGAGAAGGCACCATCAAAGTACATCAGCCACTCTTTGCTCGCTTCCTTGACGGGGATGCCCGTTTCTGGAATTTCTTCATCTGGTGTCGGCGTCCACTCTGCTATGAATTCTGCCAATGCTCTGCTCTGGATGGTTGAAGTGCTTTCAAACTTGAGGCCAAAGCTTGACAGTTCCAGTGCCCACTCAACAATTCTGCCCGTTGCTTCCGGATTCTGCAGTATCCTCTTCAGCGGAAAGCGAGTGACAACTGTGATCTCATGTGCTTGGAAGTAATGGCGCAACTTTCTCGAGGCCATGAGGAGGACGAAAAGCAACTTCTGCACACCAGAGTACCTCGATCTAGCCCCCTGCAGAGGGGAACTGACGAAGTAAACTGGGCGCTGCACCATTCTCTTCTGCACCTGTGCAGGTTCATCTTTGTCGGGACCAGAGCTTGTCGGGGAAGCCCCCTGCTTGTCGTTGGATGTGCTCGCCGCGGTTGCTGGCTCATCATCTGCCTCCCTCTCCGCTACTAACGCAGCACTAACCACTTGGTTGGTTGCCGCCAGATACAGCAGCAACTTCTCTTGTGGCTTAGGCGCGACAAGTATTGGGGTGGAGGACAGGTACCTCTTCAAGTCTTGCAGCGCAGCCTCCGCTTCCAGAGTCCATTTCATCGGACCTGCCTTCTTCAAAATTTTGAAGAACGGCAGGGCGCGTTCGGCAGACTTAGAGATAAACCTGCTGAGAGCCGCCACGCAACCGGCAAGTCTTCGCACATCCTTGACGCGCGTCGGTGCTTCAATCTGCTCGATGGCCTTGATCTTGTCGGGGTTGGCTTCAATCCCTCGGTGAGACACGAAGAACCCGAGAAGCTTGCCGGAAGGGACTCCAAACACACACTTCTCGGGGTTGAGCTTGAGGCTGATCTTGCGTAGATTTTCAAATGTCTCATCCAAATCTTGAATCAGAGTAGCCCTGTCCTTGCTCTTGACCACTATGTCATCCATGTAGGCTTCCACATTTCTGTGAATCTATGGCTCAAAAGCGGTATGGACTACCCTTGCAAATGTTGAACCAGCATTCTTCAAACCGAAAGGCATCCGTACGAAATAGTACGTGCCACATGGAGTGATGAATACGGTCTTCTCCTCATCCTCTTCTGCCATGAAGATCTGATGGTATCCTGAATACGCATCAAGGAATGAAAGCAGGTCACATCCAGCCGTGGATTCAACAATCTGGTCGATGCGCGGCAAGGGAAACGGATCTTTGGGACAAGCTTTATTGACATCAGTGAAGTCGATACAAAGCCTCCATTTCTCATTAGCCTTGCGCACGACTACAGGATTGGCCAACCACGTAGGATGGAGCACTCCTCTGACGAGGCCTGCTGCTTCCAATTTCTTGATTTCTTCTGCAATGAATTCTTGGCGCTCCACTGCTTGCTTCCTGACTTTTTGCTTGACGGGCCACGCGTGAGGACAGACGGCAAGGTGGTGCTCAATTACCTTCCTGGGAACGCCGGGGATGTCAGACGGTTGCCAGGAAAACACATCAACATTCGCCCGCAGGAAAGCAATGAGCGCGCTTTCCTATTTGGGGTCGAGCGTGGCACTGATGGTGAAGGTACCACCAGTGCCGTCGTCCTTGGCGGGCACCTTCTTGGTCGCTGGCGGAGCTGCCATTGCCTTCTTCTTACACTTGCCGGTGGAGCTCGATGGTGCGTCCTCGACGGTAGCGCAACACTCCGAAGAGGTGCGCTTGCCGGAGTGGGCATCAGAGCTCTTGCCGGACTTGGTCTTCTTCTTCCCCCCGGGAGCTTCAGCGGCAAGTGGCTCGTGATCCGTTGCGGTTGCTGCTTCCCGGTAGATCTTGTCGGCATAGATAAGGGCATCTTTCTTGTCCCCAGGAACAGAGATAACACTTATCTGGCCGGGCATCTTCAGCATGTTGTACGCGTAGTGAGAGGCCGCCATGAACTTGGCGAGCGCTGGACGACCGAGGATCCCATTGTAAGGCAATGGAAAATCGGCAACGTCAAAAGTCACCCTCTCAGTCCTGAAGTTCATCTCGCTGCCAAATGTCACCGGCAACGTGATCTTCCCCTTCGGCTTGCTCCTCCCCGGGTTGATTCCTTGGAATGTGCCGGCCTCTTCGAGCTCGCTGTCAGGGACTTGGAGTTTCTGGAGTACAGCGGAGGAGATCAAGTTCAAGCCGGCCCCGCCGTCAACTAGCATCTTAGTGACCTTGAGGTTGCGGATAGTTGGTGAAACCAACATCGGCAAACACCCGACCGCAGTTGTGCGATCAGGGTGGTCCTCAATGTCAAAGATGATAGGCGTGCTGGACCATCTTAGAAGCTTGCGTGACTCGATGGGTGGTTCTGCTGCATTGACTTCCCGCACCCACCGCTTGAGCTGGTGGTGTGAAGTATGCAGAGAAGCACCACCGTCAACGCATAAGACTTCAGTGGCTTTCTGGAACTCCTGCTCACTGGTCTCGACATCATCCATATCTTCGTCGTCGTCGTCTTCATCCTTGTCGCGGCCACGGGGAGGTCTGTCTCCTTACTGCTGCTTGGCCTTGTCGCGGCGTCCTCCCCGACCGGGGCGCTTCGTGCCTGATCCCCCAGCACCTCCTTGGGCCTTCTCCTTGTCGCATCGCTGGTATTCGGCCTTTTGTAGCTCGACAAGCTGCTCGACCTTCTTGCAGCTCTGGAGGTCATGGCCCTTGGTGCGGTGGATCTTGCAGTACTGTTTGTTGGTGCCGTCCTGCTTGTCGGCGACCGCCACGGCCTGGCAGTTGGTGCACGCGGCAACCTCCTTGCCGGAGCCACTAGCCTTGGCCTTCTCGGCGCCGCCTCCGTTGCCGGACTGCTCAACAACTAGCACATCTTTGCCTGTCTTCTTCCTGTTGTTCCGCCGCCGGCTTCTCCTTGCCGGGGCAGCATCGTCACTGTCAGATTCTCCTGTTCCTACATTCTCTCCGGGGAGCTTCCTCCCCTCCTCAGCACGTGCACACTTGTCGGCCAGGGCATACAGCTCGCTGACGTCTTTGATCTTGCACATCGCCATCTCCTCCCTCATCCTGCGGTTACGCACATTCTGATGAAACGCGCTGATGACCGCAGAAGGGTGGACATCTGGGATGTTGTAGTGCACACGGCTGAATCTCTGAATGAACTTGCGCAGGGTCTCTCCTTCCTTCTGGACGAGCAGATGAAGGTCGCTCGCTTGACCATGGGGTTTGTGGCCGCCTGTAAAGGCGCCGACAAACTGATGGCATAGGTCTCCCCAGGAGGATATGGAGTTGTCCGGCAAGTGCATGAGCCAGGATCTGACGTTAGGCTTGAGCACCAGCGGGAAGTAGTTGGCAAGGATCTTGTCGTCACGCCCCCCGGCATCTTGCACCGCAATGGTGTAGATGCTAAGGAACTCCGATGGATGCGACTTGCCGTCGTACTTCTCTGGCACATCTGGCTTGAAATTCTTCGTGCTGGGCCACTGGACTTGCCCCAGCTCACGGGTAAACGCAGGACAGCCTATCGTGTATGGCAGGTCGTCTGGTTCCCCCGGTGCATGCATGTCGACAGAGGGCTCAGCGCGCTGGTCTGATCGACGCCGCGTTTCCCTTGGGCGCTCGATGCGAGTACGAGCGTCTTCTTGCTTCCGTTCGTGAAGAACTTGGCGTTGATCGCGACGAGTTCGTGGATCTGACGACTCGGTGGAGCCGCTATCGACGTGGATCCGGCGAGTCGGCGATCTTGGCCTTCGAGGCGGGGAGTGCATGGTGGTTGCACCCCCAGCGGTCTTGTCACCATCGGCCTGCATTTGGCAGTCTTGCCGCGGCTGCGGTGTACCCGGCTGCCGTGGAGTGTCGCCGTTGGCGAAGCCGATGAGACTCTGAATGGTGTCCCTCCAGTCGTCGATCTTGTCCGGCGTTGGAGGGAAATCTAGGAGCAGTTGAGCTCGCGCCAAAGCTTCCGCTCGAGTGGCGGGTAGTGGCTGCGAATGGTGCGAGGAGCGGGATATGCTCGGACTTCCAACTACGTTAGAAGGAGCAACATCTCGTCCAGGCGACCGCGCCGTGCTCGTGCCAGCATGTTGGCGCGCATGCTGGTCTTGAGCGCCTCGAGATCCACCAACTCGATCTTGGTCCAACGAACGTATGGTACCGTGGGTACCGTGACGTTGTGGGTCCCGCGCCTCCTGAGATGGGCGCGGTACGTGTACGGACGCTGAGGTCTGCGCGGCCTTGTCCTTGGATTTGGCCGCACCGTGAGCTCCCTCGCCTATGCCCGTTCCTCCGCCGGCGTCTTACCCACCACCCGTTTGCTCCGGGGGCAGTGGGTTCGACGCGGACGGAGCAGCTACCTCCGAAGCCTTCTTCTTCGGTGGCATGTCGATGAAGTCGATGAAGATTTAGCTCGCGCGAACGCCGGATCAGGTTCGCACAACCTCGACGCCCCCTACCTGGCGCGCCAAAGATGTCGGGGGAAACTGCCTCCGCGAGCACCTATGGGGACGAAGCCCCTTTCGGTTCGGTGGGGGGCGGAGGCGGCACGAAGAGCGGATCGAGGCGAAACACACGAGCGGTTTTACCCAGCTTCGGGCCGCACAGATGCGTAAAACCCTACTATTGCTTGTCTGATTGTATTGGGTTCTTGCTTGGGAGCGCAAGATGCTACAGTACACGTGAGATTGAGCGTGAGTGTTCTAGGGTTCGTCCTCCTTATCTACGTTGCGCATGGGCCTCCTTTTATATGCTCAAGGGGTCACCAACAGGTAGCAACGCAGGCAAGGGTAAAATTGGAAGAGAGCTGTGGTGGGTACAGCTGTTTGCACAGTGGCTGTACAGTGTCATACCTAACCCTGACGGCAGGGGACAAGGGCATTAAATGCCCGTCTGTGTCGCCCAAACAGTGCAGAGATGGACCGTCAGGGACACCATCGTTCGCCATGATGGCTGTTCTGTCAGCGGTCGCTTGCCACCGCATACCCCTAGCTGCACAGCCTCCCGCCATGTGTGCCTGGAAGAGCCCCAGAGCGACACGTTGGTGGGTGAGCTGGAGCGCGGGCACGAGGTGGTAGCTTGCCGCGACAAACGTCTTGCCGCGGTTGATGTCTTGTCGCGTCCGGGAGGTTGTCGCTCACCGGGCCTTGCCGGGACGCGGGGCGCGTCGCGGCAAGTTCCTTGGGATGCCTTCCCGGCAAGCTCCTCTTGCTGGGGTCTTGTGCCTTTTCCCGGCAAGCTCCTCTTGCCGGGGCCTGATGCCTTGGTTGGCCTTCCCGGCAAGCTCCTCTTGCCGGGGCCTCGTCTTCTTAGTTTGGATACTTTGCTCTTGAATGGCTCCAAAGGGGCCAGTGGGGGGCCTTGGTGGTCACCTGGCAAGCCTTGCCGCGGGGCGCTGCGACTGCCCGTGCACAAGTTCGGGATACTAAGGTACCCCTACTTTAGTACACCGACAGATGCCTTTATTAAAGCGTGTTCTTCTAATCCCTATGAAAATCAAGATGAAGATCTAAAAGTTATTGATGTGTCCCATATTAAATCTTTGTTTTGCAATATGAATCTTGATGAATCTGATTATGATCTTCCCTTACCTAGAAGGCGTTCTAAGAATTCCGAGTTTTTAGATCCTGATGATGAAATTGATAAAAAAGGGATTGAAGGAAATAAAAATCTAGATATTGCTAAACCCACTATTTTGGATCTCAAGGATTTAACTATGAAAATTTCTCTTTAATTTATTGTATTTCCTTGTTGCAATCCGTGTTAAATTCTCCTCATGCTTATAGTCGAAATAAGGCCTTTACCGAACACATTGTTGATGCCTTAATGCAATCTTATGAAGAAAAGCTTGAGTTGGAAGTTTCTATCCCTAGAAAACTCCATGATGAGTGGGAACCTACAATTAAGATTAAAATTAAAAATTATGAGTTTCATGCTTTGTGTGATTTGCGTGCTAGTGTCTCTACTATCCCCAAAGCTTTGTGTGATTTGCTAGATTTCCGTGACTTTGATGATTGCTCTCTAAACTTGCATCTTGCGGATTCCACTATTAAAAAGCATATGGGAAGAATTAATGATGTTCTTATTGTTGCAAATAGGAATTATGTGCCTGTAGATTTTATCGTTCTTGATATAGATTGCAATCCTTCATGTCCTATTATTCTTGGTAGACCTTTCCTTAGAACAATTGGTGCAATTATTGATATGAAGGAAGGGAATATTAAATTCCAATTTCCCTTAAAGAAGGGAATGTAACACTTTCCTAGAAATAAAATAAAATTACCATATGAACCTATCATGAGAGCCACTTATGGATTGCCTACCAAAGATGGCAATACCTAGATCTATCCTTGCTTTTATGCCTAGCTAGGGGCGTTAAACGATAGCGCTTGTTGGGAGGCAACCCAATTTTATTTTGTGTTTTTTTTGTTTTTGGTTCTGTTTAGGAATAAATAATCCATCTAGATTCTGTTTAGATGTGGTTTTATCTTTTAATTAGTGTTTGTGCCAAGTTAAACCTATTAGATCTTCTTGGAAGATAGTTATTTGATCTTGCTGTAATTTCCAGAATCTTTGCACTCAGTGCCTGAATTGTTAAAAGTCACCAGAACGTGATAAAATAGTGATTCCAATTGCTGCTGATCAATAAACAAATTTCCCAGGTCGTCTAATTTTGGTAGAATTTTTCGGGTTCCAGAAGTTTGCGTTAGTAACAGATTACTACAGACTGTTCTGTTTTTGACAGATTCTGTTTTGCGTGTGTTGTTTGCTTATTTTGATGAATCTATGGATAGTAAAATAGTTTATAAACCATAGAGAAGTTGGAATACAGTAGGTTTAACACCAATACAAATAAAGAACAAGTTCACTACAGTACCTTAAAGTAGTCTTTTGTGTTTTCTTTCTCTAACGGAGCTCACGAGATTTCTATTGAGTTTTGTGTTGTGAAGTTTTCAACTTTTGGGTGAATTCTTTTGATGGATTATGGAACAAGGAGTGGCAAGAGCCTAAGATTGGGGATGCCCATGGCACCCCCAAGATAATCCAAGGACACCAAAAAGTCAAAGCTTGGGGATGCCCCGGAAGGCATCCCCTCTTTCGTCCACTTCCATCGGTAATTTACTTGGAGCTATATCACCACATGATATGTGTTTTGCTTGGAGCGTCTTGTATTATTTGTGTCTTTGCTTGTTAGTCTACCACAATCATCCTTGATGTACACACCTTTTTAGAGAGCCATGCATGAATTGAAATTTGTTAGAATACTCTATGTGCTTCACTTATATCTTTTGAGCTTGATAGTTTACTCTATGTGCTTCACTTATATCTTTTTGAGCGTGATAATTTTCGCTCTAGTGCTTCACTTAGATCTTTTAGAGCACGGTGGTGGATTGTTTTAAAGAAACTTGATCTCTCATGCTTCACTTAGATTATTTTGAGAGTCATTAATAGCATGGTAATTTGCTTAATGTTAATATACTTGGTATTCAAGATATGTGAAACTTTCTTTTTAGTGGGTTGAATACTAAGATAAGTTTGATGCTTGACAATTGTTTTGAGATATGGAGGTGATAATATCATAGTCGTGCTAGTTGAGTAGTTGTGAATTTGAGAAATACTTGTGTTGAAGTTAGCAAGTCCCGTAGCATGCACGTATGGTTAAAGTTGTGTAACAAATTTGAAGCATGAAGTGTACCTGGCTTGTGCATCCTTATGAGTGGCGGTCGGGGACGAGCGATGGTCTTTTCCTACCAATCTACCCCCTAGGAGCATGCGCGTAGTACTTGGTTTTTGATGACTTCTAGATTTTTGCAATAAGTATATGAGTTCTTTTGACTAATGTTGAGTCCATGGATTATACGCACTTTTACCTTTCCGCCATTTGCTAGCCTCTTCGGTACCGTGCATTGCCCTTTCTCACATAGAGAGTTGGTGCAAACTTCGCCGGTGCATCCAAACCCCGTGATATGATATGCTCTTTCACACATAAACCTCCCTATATCTTCCTCAAAACAGCCACCATACCTACCTATCATGGCATTTCCATAGCCATTCCGAGATATATTGCCATGCAACTTCCACCATCATCATCATCATCATCATGACATGCTTTACTTTTGTCATATTGCCATTGCATGATCTTGTAGTTGACATCATATTTGTGGCAAAGCCACCATGCATTATTTTTCATACATGTCACTCTTGATTCATTGCACCATCCCGGTACACCGCCGGAGGCATTCATAATAGAGTCATATCTTGTTCTAGTATCGAGTTGTAATCATTATGTTGTAATCAATAGAAGTGTGATGACCATCATTATTAGAGCATTGCCCAATAAAAAAAGAGAGAAAGGCCAAAAAGAAAAAAAGAAAGGCCCCCCAAAAAAAGAGACAAAATAAAAAGGGCAATGCTACTATCTCTATTTCCACACTTGCGCTTCAAAGTAGCACCTTGTTCTTCATGTAGTGAGTCTCATATATTGTGCTTCAAAGTAGCACCATGATTTTCATATAGTGAGTCTCATAAGTTGTCTTGTTCATACTAGTGGGAATTTTTCATTATAGAACTTGGCTTGTATATTCCAACGATGGGCTTCCTCAAAATGCCCTAGGTCTTCATGATCAAGCAAGTTGGATGCACACCCACTAGTTTTCTTTTGTTGCGCATTCTTAGCTCTAGTGCATCCGTTGCATGGCAATCCCTAATCCTTGCATTAACATCAATTGATAGGCATCTCCTTAGCTCATTGATTAGCCTCGTTGATGTGAGACTTTCTCCTTTTTTGTCTTCTCCACACAATTCCCATCATCATATTCTATACCACCCATAGTGCTATGTCCATGGCTCGCGCTCATGTATTGCGTGAAGGTTGAAAAAGTTTGAGATTATTTGAGTATGAAACAATTGCTTGGCTTGTCATTGGGGGTATAGAAGTTGGGAACATCTTTGTGTGACGAAAATGAAGCATAGCCTAACTATATGATTTTGTAGGGATGAACTTCCTTTGGCCATGTTATTTTGAGATGACATAATTGTTTGATTAGTATGCTTGAAGTATTATCATTTTTATGTCAATATGAACTTTTGTCATGAACCTTTCGGATCTGAATATTGATACCATGATTAAGAAGATTTACATTGAAATTATGCCAAAGTATCACTCCTCATAAAAAATTCTCTTTTTATCATTTACCTACTCGAGGACGAGCAGGAATTAAGCTTGGGGATGCCTGATACGTCTCCAACGTATCTATAATTTTTGATTGCTCCATGCTACTTTATCTACTGTTTTGGACTATATTGGGCTTTATTTTCCACTTTTATATTATTTTGGGACTAACCTATTAATCAGAGGCCCAGCCCAGAATTGCTGTTTTTTTGCCTATTTCAGTATTTCGAGGAAACAGAATATCGAACGGAGTCCAAACGGAATGAAACCTTCGGGAACGTGATCTTCTCACCAAACGTGATCCAGGAGACTTGGACCCTACTCCAAGAAGTTTCCGGGGAGGTCACGAGGGTGGAGGGCGCGCCCCCCCTGGGCGCCCCCCTGCCTCGTGGGCCCCTCGGAGCTCCACCGACGTGCTCCTTCCTCCTATATATACCTACGTACCGCCGCAACTTCCTGTATCCACGAGATCCCATCTTGGGGCCTGTTCCGGAGCTCCGCCGGAGAGGGCATCCACCACGGAGGGCTTCTACATCAACACCATAGCCCTTCCGATGAAGTGTGAGTAGTTTACTTCAGACCTTCAGGTCCATAGCTAGTAGCTAGATGGCTTCTTCTCTCTTTTTGGATCTCAATACAATGTTCCCCCCTCTCTCGTGGAGATCTATTCGATGTAATCTTCTTTTTGCGGTGTGTTTGTTGAGACCGATGAATTGTGGGTTTATGATCCAACTTATCTATGAATAATATTTGAATCTTCTCTGAATTCTTTTATGTATGATTGATTTATCTTTGCAAGTCTCTTCGAATTATCCGTTTGGTTTGGCCAACTAGATTGGTAGTTCTTGCAATGGGAGAAGTGCATGGCTTTGGGTTCAATCTTGCGGTGTCCTTACTCAGTGATAGAAAGAGTTGCAAGGCATGTATTGTATTGTTGCCATGAATTGTGGGTTTATGATCCAACTTATCTATGAATAATATTTGAATCTTCTCTGAATTCTTTTATGTATGATTGAGTTATCTTTGCAAGTCTCTTCGAATTATCCGTTTGGTTTGGCCAACTAGATTGGTAGTTCTTGCAATGGGAGAAGTGCATGGCTTTGGGTTCAATCTTGCGGTGTCCTTACTCAGTGACAGAAAGAGTTGCAAGGCACGTATTGTATTGTTGCCATCGAGGATAACAAGATGGGGTATTTATAATATTGCATGAATTTATTCCTCTACATCATGTCATCTTGCTTAAGGCGTTACTCTGTTTTTAACTTAATACTCTAGATGCATGCTGGATAGCGGTCGATGAGTGGAGTAATAGTAGTAGATGCAGGCAGGAGTCGGTCTACTTCTCACGGACGTGATGCCTATATACATGATCATACCTAGATAACCTCATAACTATGCTCAATTCTATCAAGTGCTCAACAGTAATTTGTTCACCCACTGTAGAATATCTATGCTCTTGAGAGAAGCCACTAGTGAAACCTATGGCCCCCGGGTCTATTCTCATCATATCAATCTCCATTACTTTATTTTACTTGTTTTTCTTTTACTTTTCACTTTGCATCTTTATACCAAAAATACCAAAAATATTATCTCTATCAGATCTCACTCTCTTAAGTGACCGTGAAGGGATTGACAACCCCTAAGCGTTGGTTGTGAGTTGCTACCGTTTTGTGCATGTACGAGGGACTTGCACGTGACCTCCTACTCGATTGATACCTTGGTTCTCAAAAATTGAGGGAAATAGTTACGCTACTATGCTGCATCACCCCCTCCTCTTCGGGGAAAACCAACGCTAGCTCGAGACGTAGCACGCCACCCCCTTGGCCGGCTCTCTCCTCCTCCCCCCTTTTATATACGGAGGAAGGGGGCACCCCATAGACACAACAATTGATCTCTTGATCTCTTAGCCGTGTGCGGTGCCCCCCTCCACCATATTCCACCTCGATCATATTGTAGCAGTGCTTAGTGATACGTCTCCAACGTATCTATATATTTTGATTGCTCCATGATATATTATCTATTGTTTTAGGCAATATTGGGCTTTATTATCCACTTTTATATTATTTTTGGGACTAACCTATTAACCGGAGGCCCAGCCCAGAATTGCTGTTTTTTTGCCTATATCAGTGTTTCGAAGAAAAGGAATATCAAACGGAGTCAAAACGGAATGAAATCAACTGGAGAAGTTATTTTTGGAAGGAAAGCTACCGGAAAAGCTTGGAGTGCACGTCAGGAAAGAAGGGAGGTGCCCACGAGGGTGGGGGCGCGCCCCCTGCCTCGTGCCCCCCTTCGGTCCACCGACGTACTTCTTTCACCCATGTATACCTACGTACCCTAAAACTTCCAGAACGGAGAATAGATCTGGAGTTCCGCCGCCGCAAGCCTCTGTAGCCACCAAAAACCTCTCAGGACCCTGTTCCGGCACCCTGCCGGAGGGGGGAACCCTCACCGGTGGCCATCTTCATCATCCCGGCGCTCTCCATGACGAGGAGGGAGTAGTTCACCCTCGGGGCTGAGGGTATGTACCAGTAGCTATGTGTTTGATCTCTCTCTCTCTCTCTCTCTCTCTCTCGTGTTCTTGATTTGGCACGATCTTGATGTATCACGAGCTTTGCTATTATAGTTGGATCTTATGTTTCTTCTCCCCCTCTACTCTCTTGTAATGGATTGAGTTTTCCCTTTGAAGTTATCTTATCGGATTGAGTCTTTAATGACTTGAGAACACTTGATGTATGTCTTGCCGTGCGTATTTGTGGTGACAATGGGATATCATGTGATTCACTTGATGTATATCTTGGTGATCAACTTGCGGGTTCCGCCCATGAACCTATGCATAGGGGTTGGCACACGTTTTCATCTTGATTCTCCGGTAGAAAATTTTGGGCACTCTTTGAAGTACTTTGTGTTGGTTGAATAGATGAATCTGAGATTGTGTGATGCATATCGTATAATCATACCCGTGGATACTTGAGGTGACATTGGAGTATCTAGGTGACATTAGGGTTTTGGTGGATTTGTGTCTTAAGGTGTTATTCTAGTACGAACTCTTGAATAGATCAATCCGAAAGAATAACTTTGAGGTGGTTTCGTACCCTACCATAATCTCTTCGTTTATTCTCCGCTATTAGTGTCTTTGGAGTGACTCTTTGTTGCATGTTGAGGGATAGTTATATGATACAACTATGTTATTATTGTTGAGAGAACTTGCACTAGTTAAAGTATGAACCCTAGGCCTTGTTTCCTACCATTCCAATACCGTTTATGCTCACTTTTACCACTTGTTACCTTGCTGTTTTTATATTTTCAGTTTACAAAAACCTATATTTACCATCCATATTGCACTTGTATCACCATCTCTTCGCCGAACTAGTGCACCTATACAATTTACCATTGTATTGGGTGTGTTGGGGACTCAAGAGACTCTTTGTTATTTGGTTGCAGGGTTGTTTGAGAGAGACCATGTTCATCCTACGCTTCCCACGGATTGATAAACCTTAGGTCTTCCACTTGAGGGAAATTTGCTACTGTCCTACAAACCTCTGCACTTGGAGGCCCAACAACGTCTACAAGAAGAAGGTTGCATAGTAGACATCAAGCAGTTTCTGGCGCCGTTGCCGGGGAGGTGAGTGCTTGAAGGTATATCTTTAGATCTTGCAATCGAATCTTTTTTGTTTCTTGTTTTAGCACTAGTTTATTTTATAAAAGAAAACTACAAAAAAATGGAATTGAGTTTACCACATACGCTTCATCTTTTTAATATCTTTCGTGAGTATGATGGATAGGAAAATTGTGCCAAAGTGTTAGAAGAAGAATGCATTAAAATGTTTGGCACTAAATCTTTGAATGACGAGCATGATTGCAATGTTGTTAGTATGAACTCCTTGAATATCCATAGTACTAATGATGATTGCACTAGTTATGATGAAAATGTCTCCTATAAGCATGTCGAGTTTTGTGGAGTATATTGGGTTTGCAAGTACACACCAAATAGGGAAGATAGATATTGCAAGAGGCATAAGTACTTATAAACTAAATGGTTGCAAGAAAGGCTAGATGCGTGTGCTGAAAATTTAAACTTTCTTCGCTATACTTGTGAACTTTGCAATGAACGAGATCATTTTAGTACCCAATGCAAATTGTTTCATGATCTTATCGTGTCCAAAAATTGTGATGACTTGATTTCCCTTGCACATCATAATGAACTTAGTTTGCTCTTGGGTTATGAAGAAATTAAACGTATAACTAAGGATATTCCAAAATTTGCCCTTGATAAAATTCTTCATTTCAATCTAGAAAAAATTTATATGTATTGTGCGGCGAATTGCATTGAAAACCCTTATATTGCCAATTACATAAAGTAAAGAAAACAAGTATAAGATGAAGAGAATACTAATGAAAGGGAAGAGACTTCCCAATATTCTCCTATTATTTCTTATGATGAATCAGGTAACAAGGAGGAGCCTTCTATTCAACCAATCTCATTAATAAGGAGGTCCAAAAAGAGGATTGAACCCACACATGAGGTGAAGAAGAAGAAAATAAAAAGGAAGAGAGGTAAAAAGGTATCTCTCCCAAATAAGGTTGCTCCTATTATTGTTGTGCCTCATGAAAATGAATCAAAAATAATGGTAGAAGATGATGCACTTGATGATGATCTAGTTATGCCTATTTTTTGTTGTGATGATTATGATTGGGAAGATAATGATACTTCTTATGATCTTGAAAATCTTTTTGGCACTTTCTTGGAAGAATATGATAATTGCTATACTATTGGTGCTATCCATACTATTAATGTTGAGAGTGATTATGCTTTTGATATGAAAAGGCCCAAGCTTGGGGAAGCTATGTTTGATGAAGATGATGTTTTTGAGAATATATTTGCTGCAATTAATGTTTGTCCCAAGCTTGGGGATGCTACGTTTGATGAGGATGATATTTTTAGCCTCTCAAGTTTTGATATGCAAAGTTGTTATGATGATAGCATGCCTTTTAACTATGATGATTATATTGATGAAAGTGGGTTTGGAAGAGTGTCGACTTTAGGAAGTAATGATACCACTATTTTGGAGGATGTTGAATCTTGTAATATTTATGAAAGTGGATTTGGAGAGGTCATGACTTTATTTAGTGATGTATCCACTATTTCGGAAGAGGTTTCAATCTGTTATGATGAGAACAAAGTTGCTAATTATGATGATTATTGTGATAAAACTTATGCTATAAAGAGTAGTGATGATTATATTTATAAAACTTGTCATGATTATGAGTACCCTTTCTCTTAATATTACTCTTTTAATGTGGAAACAATTTATAGTATTCAAGTCTCTTATGATACTCCCACTATTCCTCATGAGAAGAATTTTGCTTATGTGGAGAGTAGTAAATTTTCTATGCTTGTAGATCATGAAAAGAATGCTTTTGGTGCTGGTTATATTGTTGAATTCATTCATGATGCTACTGAAAATTATTATGAGGGAGGAACATATGCTTGTAGGAATTGCAATAATATCAAGTTTCCTCTCTATGTGCTTAAAGTTTTAAAGTTATGCTTGTTTTGCCTTCCTATGCTAGTTGATTATTGTTCTCAGAAGTTGTTTGCTCACAAAATCCCTATGCATAGGAAGTGGGTTAGACTTAAATGTGCTAGTCATATTCTTCAAGATGCTCTCTTTATGTTTCAATTCTTATCTTTTATGTGAGCATCATTGAAATCATCATGCCTAGCTAGGGGCGTTAAACGATAGCGCTTGTTGGGAGGCAACCCAACTTTATTTTAGTTTCTTGCTTTTTGGTTCTGTTTAGTAATAAATAATACATCTAGCTTCTGTTTATATGTGGTTTTATGCTTTAATTAGTGTTTGTGCCAAGTGAAACCTTTGGGAAGACTTGGTGAAGTCTTTATGATCATGCTGTAAAAAAACAGAAACTTTAGCGCTCACGAGATTAGCTAAAACTTTTTACTGGAGAGTGCTATTTAGTTTATTCTTTTTGCAGATCATTACTAGACAAATCCCTCAGGTCCACCATTTTATTTTAGTATTTTTGGACTTCCAGAAGTTTGCGTTAGTTACAGATTACTACAGACTGTTCTGTTTTTGACAGATTCTGTTTTTCGTGTGTTATTTGCTTATTTTGATGAATCTATGGCTAGTAAAATAGTTTATAAACCATAGATAAGTTGGGATACAGTAGGTTTAACACCAATACAAATAAAGAATGAGTTCATTACAGTACCATGAAGTGGTGTTTTGTTTTCTTTCACTAACGGAGCTCACGAGTTTTCTGTTAAGTTTTGTGTTGTGAAGTTTTCAAGTTTTGGGTAAAGATTTGATGGACTATGGAATAAGGAGTGGCAAGAGCTTAAGCTTGTGGATGCCCAAGGCACCCAAGGTAATATTCAAGGATAACCAAGATCCTAAGCTTGGGATGCCCCGGAAGGCATCCCCTCTTTCGTCTTCGTTCATCGGTAACTTTAGTTGGAGCTATATTTTTATTCACCACATGATATGTGTTTTGCTTGGAGCGTCATGTAATTTTATTTTGCTTTGCTTGCTGTTTGAATAAAATACTAAGATCTGAAATTATTAAATGGGAGAGTCTTCACATAGTTGTATAATTATTTAACTACTCATTGATCTTCACTTATATCTTTCGGAGTAGTTTGTTGTTTGCTCTAGTGCTTCACTTATATCTTTTAGAGCACAACGGTGGTTTTATTTTGAAGAAATAGATGAACTCTCATGCTTCACTTAGATTATTTTGAGAGTCTTAAATAGCATGGTAATTTGCTTAAATCCTAATATGCTAGGTATTCAAGATTTTTAAAGCTTTCTTATGAGTGTGTTGAATACTAAGAAAAGTTTGATGCTTGATAATTGTTTTGAGATATGAAGATGGTGATATTAGAGTCATGCTAGTTGAGTAGTTGTAAATTTGAGATATACTTGTGTTAAAGTTTGTGATTCCCGTAGCATGCACGTATGGTGAACCGTTATGTGATGAAGTCGGAGCATGATTTATTTATTGATTGTCTTCCTTATGAGTGGCGGTCGGGGACGAGCGATGGTCTTTTCCTACCAATCTATCCCCCTAGGAGCACGCGCATAGTGCTTTGGTTTTTGATGGCTTGTAGATTTTTGCAATAAGTATGTGAGTTCTTTATGACTAATGTTGAGTCCATGGATTATACGCACTCTCACCCTTCCATCATTGCTAGCCTCTTCGCTACCGTGCCTTGCCCTTTCTCACATCGAGAGTTGGTGCAAACTTCGCTGGTGCATCCAAACCCAGTGATATGATACACTCTTTCACACATAAACCTCCTTATATCTTCCTCAAAACAGCCACCATACCTACCTATTATGGCATTTCCATAGCCATTCCGAGATATATTGCCATGCAACTTTCCACCATTCCATTTACCATGACACATTCATCATTGTCATATTGCTAGCATGATCATGTAGTTGACATAGTATTTGTGGCAAAGCCACCAATCATAATTCTTTCATACATGTCACTCTTGATTCATTGCATATCCCGGTACACCGCCGGAGGCATTCATATAGAGTCATACTTTGTTCTAGTATCGAGTTGTAATCATTGAGTTGTAAATAAATAGAAGTGTGATGATCATCATTTTCTAGAGCATTGTCCCATGAGAGGTTAAATAAAAAAAGAGGCCAAAGAAGCCCAAATAAAAAATAAAAATAAAAAGAGGCCAAAGAAGCCAAAAAAAGAGAGAAAAAGAGAGAAGGGACAATGTTACTATCCTTTTACCACACTTGTGCTTCAAAGTAGCACCATAATCTTCATGATAGAGAGTCTCTTGTTTTGTCATTTTCATATACTAGTGGGAATTTTTCATTATAGAACTTTGCTTGTATATTCCAACGATGGGCTTCCTCAAATGCCCTAGGTTTTCGTGAGCAAGCAAGTTGGATGCACACCCACTTAGTTTCTTTTGTTGAGCTTTCATACATTTATAGCTCTAGTGCATCCGTTACATGGCAATCCCTACTCCTTGCATTAACATCAATCGATGGGCATCTCCATAGCCCATTGATTAGCCTCGTTGATGTGAGATCTTCTCCTTTTTTGTCTTCTCCACATAACCCCCATCATCATATTCTATTCCACCCATAGTGCTATGTCCATGGCTCGCGCTCATATATTGTGTGAAAGTTTATAGGTTTGAGATTATTAAAGTATGAAACAATTGCTTGGCTTGTCATCGGGGTTGTGCATGATGAGAGCATTCTTGTGTGACGAAAATGGAGCATGACTAAACTATATGATTTTGTAGGGGTGAGCTTTCTTTGGCCATGTTATTTTGAGAGGACATAATTGCTTAGTTAGTATGCCTGAAGTATTATTATTTTTATGTCAATATGAACTTTTGTCTTGAATCTTTCGGATCTAAATATTCATGCCACATAAAAAGAATTACATTGAAATTATGCCAACTAGCATTCCACATCAAAAATTATCTTTTTTATCATTTACCTACTCGAGGACGAGTAGGAATTAAGCTTGGGGATGCTTGATACGTCTCCAACGTATCTACAATTTTTGATTGCTCCGTGCTATATTATCTACGGTTTTAAACAATATTGGGCTTTATTATCCACTTTTATATTATTTTTGGAACTAACCTATTAACCGGAGGCCCAGCCCAGAATTGCTGTTTTTTTGCCTATTTCAGTGTTTCGAAGAAAAGGAATATCAAACGGAGTCGAAACGGAATGAAATCAACTAGAGAAGTTATTTTTAGAAGGAAAGCTATCGGAAAAGCTTGGAGTGCACGTCAGGAAAGAAGGGAGGTGCCCACGAGGGTGGGGGCGCCCCCTAGGGCGCGCCCCCTGCCTCGTGCCCCCCTTCGATCCACCGACGTACTTCTTTCACCCATATATACCTACGTACCCTAAAACTTCCAGAACGGAGAATAGATCTGGAGTTCCGCCGCCGCAAGTCTCTGTAGCCTCCAAAAACCTCTCGGGACCTTGTTCCGGCACCCTACCGGAGGGGGGAACCCACACCGGTGTCCATCTTCATCATCCCGGCGCTCTCCATGACAAGGAGGGAGTAGTTCACCCTCGGGGCTGAGGGTATGTACCAGTAGCTATGTGTTTGATATCTCTCTCTATCTCTCTCGTGTTCTTGATTTGGTACGTTCTTGATGTATCGCGAGCTTTGCTATTATAGTTGGATCTTATGTTTCCTCTCCCCCTCTACTCTCTTGTAATGGATTGAGTTTTCCCTTTGAAGTTATCTTATCGGATTTAGTCTTTAATGACTTGAGAACACTTGATGTATGTCTTGCCGTGCGTATCTGTGGTGACAATGGGATATCACGTGATTCACTTGATGTATGTCTTGGTGATCAACTTGCGGGTTCCTCCCATGAACCTATGCATAGGGGTTGGCACACGTTTTCGTCTTGATTCTCCGGTAGAAAATTTTGGGCACTCTTTGAAGTACTTTGTGTTGGTTGAATAGATGAATCTGAGATTGTGTGATGCATATCGTATAATCATACCCGTGGATACTACCCGTGGATACTTGAGGTGACATTGGAGTATCTAAGTGACATTAGGGTTTTGGTTGATTTGTGTCTTAAGGTGTTATTGTAGTACGAACTCTTGAATAGATCGATCCGAAAGAATAACTTTGAGGTGGTTTCGTACCCCACCATAATCTCTTCGTTTGTTCTCCCCTATTAGTGTCTTTGGAGTGACTCTTTGTTGCATGTTGAGGGATAGTTATATGATCCAACTATGTTATTATTGTTGAGAGAACTTGCACTAGTGAAAGTATGAACCCTAGGCCTTGTTTCCTATCATTGCAATACCGTTTATGCTCACTTTTACCACTTGTTACCTTGCTGTTTTTATATTTCCAGTTTACAAAAACCTATATCTACCATCCATATTGCACTTCTATCACCATCTCTTCGCCGAACTAGTGCACCTATACAATTTACCATTGTATTGAGTGTGTTGGGGACACAAGGGACTCTTTGTTATTTGGTTGCAGGGTTGTTTGAGAGAGACCATCTTCATCCTACGCCTCCCACGGATTGATAAACCTTAGGTCATCCACTTGAGGGAAATTTGCTACTGTCTACAAACCTCTGCACTTGGAGGCCCAACAACGTCTACAAGAAGAAGGTTGTGTAGTAGGCGAAGACCTGCGTCGGTAGCAACATCATCACCGTCATCACACCTTCGTGCTGACAGAACTCTCCCGTGAAGCTCTGCTGGATCAGAGTTTGCGGGACGTCATCGAGCTGAACGTGTGCTGAACTCGGAGGTGCCATACGTTCGGTACTTGGATCGGTCGGATCGTGAAGACGTACGAATACATCAACTGCGTTGTGCTAACACTTCCGCTTTCGGTCTACGAGGGTACTTGGACACACTCTCTCCTCTCGTTGCTATGCATCACCATGATCCTGTGTGTGCGTAGAATTTTTTTGAAATTACTACGTTCCCCAACAGTGGCATCCGAGCCAGGTTTTATGCGTAGATGTTATATGCACGAGTAGAACACAAGTGAGTTGTAGGCGATACAAGTCATACTGCTTACCAGCATGTCATACTTTGGTTCGGTGGTTTTGTTGGATGAAGCGGCCCGGACCAACATTACACGTACGCTTACACAAGACTGGTTCTAGCTACCGACGTGCTTTGCACACAGGTGGCTGGCGGGTGTCAGTTTCTCCAACTTTAGTTGAACCGAGTGTGGCTACGCCCGGTCCTTGAGAAGGTTAAAACAACACCAACTTGACGAACTATTGTTGTGGTTTTGATGCGTAGGTAAGAACGGTTCTTGCTCAGCCCGTAGCAGCCACGTAAAACTTGCAACAACAAAGTAGAGGATGTCTAACTTGTTTTTGCAGGGCATGTTGTGATGTGATATGGTCAAGACGTGATGAAATATAAGTTGTTGTATAAGATGATCATGTTTTGTTGAAGTTATCGGCAACTGACAGAAGCCTTATGGTTGTCTCTTTATTGCATAAGATGCAAGCGCCAAATAATTGCTTTACTTGCAAGAGCAGTAGTTGGCGAGATGACCATGTGATGACACATTGATATAGATCAAGATGATGGAGATCATGGTGTCATGCCGGTGACGATGGAAATCATGACGATGCTTTGGAGATGAAGATCAAAGGCACAAGATGATGATGGCCATATCATGTCACATATTTTGATTGCATGTGATGTTTACCTTTTATACATCTTATTTTGCTTAGTTCGATGGTAGCTTTATAAGATGACCCCTTACTAAAATTTCAAGGTATAAGTGTTCTCCCTGAGTATGCACCGTTGCAAAAGTTCTTCGTGCTGAGACACCACGTGATGATCAGGTGTGATAGGCTCTACGTTCAAATACAACGGGTGCAAAACAGTTGCACACGCGGAATACTTAGGTTAAACTTGACGAGCCTAGCATATAACAGATATGGCCTCGGAACACTGAGACCGAAAGGTCGAGCATGAATCATATAGTAGATATGATCAACATAGTGATGTTCACCATTGAAACTACTCCATCTCACGTGATGATCGGACATGGTTTAGTTGATATGGATCACGTGATCACTTAGAATATTAGAGGGATGTCTATCTAAGTGGGAGTTCTTAAGTAATATGATTAGTTGAACTCTAATTTATCATGAACTTAGTCCTGGCAGTATTAGCATATCTATGTTGTAGATCAATAGCTCGCGTTTAGCTCCCCTATTTTATTTTTGATATGTTCCTAGAGAAAACTAAGTTGAAAGATGTTAGTAGCAATGATGTGGATTGGATTTGTGATCTGAGGATTATCCTCATTGCTGCACAGAAGAATTATGTCCTTGATGCACCGCTAGGTGACAGACCTATTGCAGGAGCAGATGTAGACGTTATGAACATTTGACAAAGCTTAGTATGATAACTACTTGATAGTTTAGTGCACCATGCTTTACGGCTTAGAACTGGGACTTCAAAAATGTTTTGAACGCCATGAAGCATATAAGATGTCCCAAGAGTTGAAATTGGTATTTCATACTCATGCCCGTGTCGAGAGGTATGAGACCTCTGACAGTACTTTGCCTACAAGATGGAGGAGAATTGCTCAGCTAGTGAGGATGTGCTCAGAATGTGTGAGTACTACAATCACTTGAATCAAGTGGGAGTTAATCTTCCAGATAAGATAGTGATTGCCAGAGTTCTCTAGTCACTATCACCAAGTTACTAGAACTTCGTGATGAACTATAATATGCAAGGGATAAACGGAAACGATTCCTAAGCTCTTCGTGATGCTGAAATCGACGAAGGTAGAAATCAAGAAAAGGACCAAGTGTTGATGGTTGAAAAGACCACTGGTTTCAAGAAAAGGGCAAAGGGAAGAAGGGGAACTTCAAGAAGAACGGCAAGCAAGTTGCTACTCAAGTGAAGAAGCCCAAGTCTATACCTAAGCCTGAGACTAAGTGCTTCTACTTCAAAGGGACTGGTCACTGCAAGCGGAACTGCCCCAAGTATTTGCGGATAAGAAGGATGGCAAAGTGAACAAAGGTATATTTGATATACATATTATTGATGTGTATTTTACTAGTGTTCGTAGCAACCCCTCGGTATTTGATACTGGTTCAGTTGCTAAGTGTAGTAACTCAAAACAGGAGTTGCAGAATGAACGGAGACTAGTTAAGGATGAAGTGACGATGTGTGTTGGAAGTGGTTCCAAGATTGATATGATCATCATCGCATGCTCCCTACACTTTTGGGATTAGTGTTGAACCTAAATAAGTGTTATTTGGTGTTTGCGTTGAGCATAAATATGATTTGATCATGTTTATTGCAATACGGTTATTCATTTAAGTTAGAGAATAATTGTTGTTCTGTTTACATGAATAAAACCTTCTATGGTCATACACCCAATGAAAATGGTTTGTTGGATCTCGATCGTAGTGATACACATATTCATAATATTGAAGCCAAAAGATGCAAAGTTAATAATGATAGTGCAACTCATTTGTGGCACTGCCGTTTAGGTCATATTGGTGTAAAGCGCATGAAGAAACTCCATGCTGATGGGATTTTGGAATCACTTGATGCTTGCGGACCATGCCTTATGGGCAAGATGACTAAATACTCCGTTCTCCGGAACAATGGAGCGAACAACAAATTTGTTGGAAATCATACATACTGATGTATGTGGTTTGATGAATATTGAGGCTCGCGGCGGGTATCATTATTTTATGATCTTCACAGATGATTTGAGCAGATATGAGTATATCTACTTGATGAAACACAAGTCTGAAACATTTCAAAAGTTCAAAGAATTTTAGGGCGAAGTGGAGAATCATCGTAACAAAAATAGAAGTTTCTACGATATGATCGCAGAAGTGAAATATTTGAGTTACGAGTTTGGCCTTCAGTTAAAACAATGTGAAATAGTTTCACTACTCACGCCACCTGGAACACCTAGTGTAATGGCGTGTCCGAATGTCGTAACCGTACTTTATTAGATATGGTGCAATCTATGATGTCTCTTACCGATTTACCACTATCGTTTTGGGGTTATGCATTAGAGACAGCTGCATTCACGTTAAATAGGGCACCATCTAAATCCATTGAGAGGACACCTTATGAACTTAGGTTTGGCAAGAAACCAAAAGTTGTCGTTTCTTAAAATTTGGGGTTGCGATGCTTATGTGAAAAAGTTTCATCCTGATAAGCTCAAACCCAAATTGGAGAAATGTGTCTTCATAGGATACCCAAAGGAGACAGTTGGGTACACCTTCTATCACAGATCCAAAGGCAAGATATTCGTTGCTTATAATGGATCCTTTCTAGAGAAGGAGTTTCTCGCGAAAGAAGTGAGTAGGAGGAAAGTAGAATTTGATGAGATAACTGTACCTGCTCCCTTATTGGAAAGTAGTTCATCACCGAAATTTGTTCCTGTGACTCCTGCACCAATTAGTGAGGAAGCTAATGATGATGATCATGTAACTTCAGATCAAGTTACTACCGAACCTCGTAGGTCAGTCAACCAGAGTGAGATCCGCACCATAGTGGTACGGTAATCCTGTTCTGGAGGTCATGTTACTTGACCATGACGAACCTACGAACTATGAGGAAGCGATGATGAGCCCCGATTCCGCGAAATGGCTTGAGGCCATGAAATCTGAGATGGGATCCATGTATGAGAACAAAGTGTGTACTTTGGTTGACTTGCCCGATGATCGGCAAACCATAGAAAATAAATGGATCTTCAAGAGGAAGACGGACGCTGATAGTAGTGTTACTATCTACAAAGCTAGAATTGTCGCAAAAGGTTTTTGACAAGTTCAAGGTGTTGACTACGATGAGAGTTTCTCACTCGTATCTATGCGTAAGTCTGTCCGAATCATGTTAGCAATTGCCGCATTTTATGAAATCTAGCAAATGGATAAACAAAACTGCGTTCCTTAATGGATTTATTAAAGAAGAGTTGTATATGATGCAACCAGAAGGTTTTATCAATCCTAAAAGTACTAACAAAATATGCAAGCTCCAGCGATCCATCTATGGACTGGTGCAAGCATCTCGGAGTTGGAATATACACTTTGATAAGTTGATCAAAGCATATAGTTTTATACAGACTTGTGGTGAAGCCTGTATTTACAAGAAAGTGAGTGGGAGCACTACATCATTTCGGATAAGTATATGTGAATGACATATTGTTGATCAGAAATAATGTAGAATTATTCTGCAAAGCATAAAGGAGTGTTTGAAAGGAGTTTTTCAAAGAAAGACCTCGGTGAAGCTACTTACATATTGAGCATCAAGATCTATAGAGATAGATCAAGACGCTTGATAAGTTTTTTCGATGAGTACATACCTTGAAAAGATTTTGAAGTAGTTCAAAATGGAACAGTCAAAGAAAGAGTTCTTGCCTGTGTTACAAGGTGTGAAATTGAGTAAGACTCAAAACTCGACCACGGCAGAAGATAGAAAGAGAATGAAAGTCATTCCCTATGCCTCAGCCATACGTTCTATAAAGTATGCCATGCTGCGTACCAGATCTATTGTATACCCTACACTGATTTTGGCAAGGGAGTACAATAGTGATCTACGAGTAGATCACTAGACAGTGGTCAAAATTATCCTTAGTGGAATAAGATATGTTTCTTGATTATGGAGGTGACAAAAAGGTTCATCGTAAAGGGTTACGTTGATGCAAGTTTTGACACTAATCTAGATGACTCTAAGTCTCAATCTGGATACATATTGAAAGTGGGAGCAATTAGCTAGAGTAGCTCCATGCAGAGCATTGTTGACATAGAAATTTGCAAAATACATACAGATCTGAATGTGGCAGACCCGTTGACTAAACTTCTCTCACAAGCAAAACATGATCACACCTTAGTACTCTTTGGGTGTTAATCACATAGCGATGTGAACTAGATTATTGACTCTAGTAAACCCTTTGGGTGTTGGTCACATGACGATGTGAACTATGGGTGTTAATCACATGGTGATGTGAACTATTGATGTTAAATCACATGGCGATGTGATCTAGATTATTGACTCTAGTGCAAGTGGGAGACTGAAGGAAATATGCCCTAGACGCAATAATAAAGTTATTATTTATTTCCTTATTTCATGATAAATGTTTATTATTCATGCTAGAATTGTATTAACCGGAAACATAATACATGTGTGAATACATAGACAAACAGAGTGTCACTAGTATGCCTCTACTTGACTAGCTCGTTAATTGAAGATGGTTGAGTTTCCTAGCCATGGACATGAGTTGTCATTTGATTAACGGGATCACATCATTAGGAGAATGATGTGATTGATTTGACCCATTCTGTTAGCTTAACACTTGATCGTTTAGTATGTTGCTATTGCTTTCTTCATGACTTATACATGTTCCTATGACTGTGAGATTATGCAACTCCCGTTTACCAGAGGAACACATTGTGTGCTACCAAACGTCACAACGTAACTGGGTGATTATAAAGGTGCTCTACAGGTGTCTCCAAAAGTACTTGTTGGGTTGGCGTATTTCGAGATTAGGATTTGTCACTCCGATTGTCGGAGAGGTATCTTTGGGCCCACTTGGTGATGCACATCACTTAAGCCTTGCAAGCATTGCAACCAATGAGTTAGTTGCGGGATGATGTATTATGAAACGATTAAAGAGACTTGCAGGTAACGAGATTGAACTAGGTATTGAGATACCGACGATCGAATCTCGGGCAAGTAACATACCGATGGCAAAGGGAACAATGTATGTTGTTATGCGGTTTGACCGATAAAGATCTTCATAGAATATGTGGGAGCCAATATGAGCATCCAGGTTCCGCTATTGGTTATTGACCGGAGACGTGTCTCGGTCATGTCTACGTAGTTCTCGAACCCGTAGGGTCCGCACGCTTAAAGTTTTGAGGACAATTATATTATGAGTTTATGTGTTTTGATGTATCGAAGATAGTTCGGAGTCCCGTATATGATCACGGACATGACGAGGAGTCTCGAAATGGTCGAGACATAAAGATCGATATATTGGACGACTATGTTTGGACACTGGAAAGGTTCCAGATGGTTTCAAACATATATCGGAGTACCGGGGGTTACCGGAACCCCCCGGGAACTAATGGGCCTTGCTAGGCCCTAGTGGAGAGAGAGGGGGGCCAGCCATGGCAAGAGGCGCGCTCCCTTCCCTTGAGTCCGAATAGGACAAGGAAGGGGGGGGGTGGCGCCCCCCTTGCCTTTCCCCTCTCCCACACCTTCCTTCCCCCTCCTCCTTGGACTAGGAAAGGGAGGGGCAAACCTACTTGGAGTAGGTTTCCCCCTCCTAGGGCGCGCCACCCCCTTGGCCGGCCCTCTCCTCCTCCCCCCTTTTATATACACAGGAAGGGGGCACCCCATAGACACAACAATTGATCTCTTGATCTCTTAGCTGTGTGCAGTGCCCCCCTCCACCATATTCCACCTCGATCATATCGTAGCAGTGCTTAGGCGAAGCCCTGTGTCGGTAGCAACATCATCACCGTCATCACGCCGTCATGCTGACGGAACTCTCCCGTGAAGCTCTGCTGGATCGGAGTTTGCGGGACATCATCGAGCTGAACGTGTGCTGAACTCGGAGATGCAGTACGTTCGGTACTTGGATCGGTCGGATCATGAAGATGTACGACTACATCAATCACGTTGTGCTAAGCTTCCGCTTTCGGTCTACGAGGGTACGTGGACACACTCTTCCCTCTCGTTGCTATGCATCACCATGGACCTGTGTGTGCGTAGGAAAATTTTGAAATTACTACATTCCCCAACATCTTCTAGGTGGTTCCCAGCCGGTTTTTTCTGGTTTTGGGAACCTTCTAGGAGGTTCCTGAACCGGTTTTCTATTTCCCTTTTTTTCTCTTTTTTTCTTTTCTGTTATATTTCTTTTTATTTTTCATTTAAATTATTTTATTTTATTTTCCTGTTTTCTTGTCTTTTTTGCTCTTTGGTTTTTTTCATGTTTCTTTTGTTTGAAAATTTCAAATATTTCTTCGGAATTTTATAACATGTTCTTGTTTTCAAAATTTGTTCTCAATTTCAAATAATGTTCCCGTTTTCAAATTTTGTTCACAATTTTAAAAAATGTTCGTGTTTCAAAATGTCTTTCAGGAATCTAAAAAAATGTTCTTGTTTTAAATTTTGTTCACAATTTCAAAAAATGTTCAGCCAATTCAGAAAAATGTTCTCGTTTCCAAATATTTCTTATGTTCATGTTTTCAATTTTTTTTCCAGGAATTTCTTAAAATGTTCCCGCTTTCACAATTTTTCACAAGGGAAAGTAGTGGCTGCACCCACTTTCGGTGCACCCACGGTGCACCCACGCAAGAAAACATATCAAAACATTTAGAAAAAATCTAAAACTTCGTGGAAATGATTGTCAACAAATGTTATGAGGGCTTGCAATGTTTGGTGGTCAAATAACATTCGAGAAGCGCTCTATAAAAAAGACAAAATTGCAAAATCTGCTCAAACAGTGCACGTACATTTTGACTAATTTTCAGTGATTTTGTCTTTTTTGTAGAGAGGTCCTTGAATGTTATTTGACCACCAAATTTTGCGAGCCCCCATAGCATTTGTTGATGATCATTTCCACGAAGTTTCAGATTTTTTCGAAATGTTTTGATATGTTTTCTTGCGTGGGTGCACCGTGGGTGCACCGAGAGTGGGTGCAGAAGAACCACTCTCTTTTTCACAATTTCAAAAAATGTTCTTGTTTTAAAATTTGTTCACAATGTCAAAAACTATTCGTGTTTAAAAAAATACTCAGTAATTTTAAAAATATATTCTTGTTTTCAAATATTTGTTATGTTCATGTTTTAAAAAAAATGTTCTCTTTATAAAAATCCTTTCAGAATGTCATTCATACAAAATTTATGTTTCAAAAAATGTACAGGAATTTCAAAATATGTTCTCATTTCCAAAATTTGCTCACAATTTCAGAAAACAATTCGTGTTTAAAAAATGTTCAAGAATTTCAGAAAATGTTTCTTGTTTTTTAAAAAAAAATCACAATGTCAGAAAATGTTCAATTTTTCTTCAATTGTTCACGTTTTAGAAAACTGTTAGGTGGTGTAAAAATGTCAGTCTTTTTTCTAAATTCGGATTAGAAAAATTGTTCACATTCTTATAGAAAAAAAATCTTAGAATATCAGAAATGATTTGCGGCATTTCGAACTGTTCGAAATTTTGAAAAAATGTTTCTAAAATGTTTTTTTCTAAAATCTCAACCTAGCTGTCTGTTGTTATAAGTTTTCGCGCTTACATAATCAGTAGCTCCTTTGTGGTGGAGTGGCTAATTTGTTGCTGGTTGCTCCGTCGGTTTAGCGAGATCGTGGGATCAAATCCTAACCTAGCCTTCCAGTTTTTCGTACTTTTTTAGTACGCGCGTGCACGCGCTGGCTCGTTGTTCGCTTTTCTTCAATCTTTCATCTCTTCGCCGCTAGACCAAACGCCAACGGTCGCCGTTGTCCTCGTTCAACCTCCAGCAAGAGCCGCCATTGTCCTCGTTCAACCTCCACCAAGAGCCGCCATTGTCCTCGACCAAGCGTCGCCGCCGTCGTCTTCCACGACCAAGGGTAGCCACCGCCATCGTCCTCGACCAAGTGCCATCAACGTTGTCGTCCACTACCAAGGGTAGCCGCCGCCGTTGTCCTCGACCAAGTTCCGTCGCCGCCGCCGTCCTCGACCAAGGGTAGCCGCCGCCGTCCTCGACCAAGCGTCGCCGCCGCCGTCCTCGACCAAGGGTCGTCGTTGCCGCCGTCCTCGACCAAGTGCCATTGCCGTCGCCGTCCTCGACCAAGCGTCGCCGCCGCCGTCGTTGCATCCGCCGTCGTCCTCGACCATGCATCTTTGCTGCCGACTGCTGTCCTCGTCCTGCCGTCTAGAGCCGCCGAGCTCCGGATCTAGTCATCCCGCGTTGCTGCGTCGCCGCGTTCCTCACTGAAGGAAACGATCGGTGTATTTGCACGGTGACTCGCGGCAACATTGGTCGAGTCTGCGCAACTTGGTCAATCCATCTCCTCTGTTTCAGTTCAAGTATGCGAGATAGCTAATGGAGCAGTGCAGTTTTGGTCATGACTGGCGGCTCGAGCACTGGATTACGTACTAGCCATTTGTCGCTGAAGTAGCTAGCAAACAATGATCAGGCAAGCCCAGCAAAATTCAGAAAAACCTGCTCGTGGTGCAGCAATATCATGCAAGTTCACCAAACACCCATCTCTGCATCAACCCAACCAGGCCAGGCTCACCCAGGACGCCCATGCAATGCAGCCTGTAGCTACACAAGGAACCAAACACGCCCTAGGAGGTCCCGAGCGGAAGGTAGGAGCTCTCCCTTCAACCGGCCTCCCTCTGCATCAGCTGGGCTTGGCCTAATGTGAGCAACCCTCGCCCAGATTTAAATTCGGTCTGTGTCATGTTTTTTCCAGTTCTGCGAATTTCGCATTATCGAGTGATTTACTGTTTTACAGAAAAACCCTCATACTTCATGCATTTAATATCTCACAAACCATGCATCGGATTAAAATATTTTAAACATGTAAAATGCTTATAATTTCATCTAGTTTCATAATATGCTGCTTTCATCCATGTTAAAAATGTTTAACTTGTTGTTTGCATTAATTTGCATAAATGTCATGTTAAAATGGTTTATTTCATAACTAATTAACCGTAGCTCCGAATTAAATAAACTTTATATGTAAATTGGTACATTTGCATATGCATGTCTAAACTCAATTTATGAATCGTTTTCGACTCACTTCTTGGAGTGTCAGTACCGTAGTATTATAGCCAGCATCCGGTTATAAGAAGTTGCCACATCACATAGAGCCAACCTAATATTGGAGTATGCTAGCACAATAGTAGTTAGTTCTAGTTAGATCAACTAGAGCTAGGTGTCGCACGGAGGATGAGAAATATGGTGATAGTGTGACTGCGTGAGGTGGGCTTGTACGTAGTATGATGTAGGCACATGGCTCGCCGTGTTTCCAACTCCTCCGGTCTAAATGCGGATAAGATTTGGTCGAGTTCTTCCTCCTTTTGCCGACACGTGGGACATCCAGCATCCAGGTCGTGTCATGCAAAAAATGGAGTGCTAGTTGAAGCCACGTGATGCGCATCGTGGATTAAACTGTAAATAGAATCTTACTACTCTTGAGTAACTCCAAAAGCGGCCACCGAAGATCTTTATTGGATTTTTTTCCATCACCAGCACGTTGAGGTGAAAGATGTGCAGGTTCAGTGGGTCCTCTTGCGTTTTCACTGACATGTGCGACCGCATGTGAGCAAACAGACGATGGGCTCCTCACGTCTGTTGGCTGGTTGAGAAGAGAGATAGAGGAGGGCTGAGCACAGACTCGAGAAAATTTGTTCTACGTAACTAGCACCACGATATAGGCTCGATATAGTGGGGTGGCATGGGACATAACTAGCATTCACGTCTAGCAGTACGGCACACGCCACCCACACGAGTCCCATCTGACACCAAGTTTCTAGGAGTCAGTGCTACAACCATCTCTTCTCCCTCCTGTTTTCTCAGCCATCGCGCGATGGGTGGGGTGGGGGTTTGCCGATAGTCGGTTTGCTAAACTGCGGTCCCACTTATAAGTGAAAATGCAACACAGCACGGATTCCCCCTTGAGCAGCGTGCCAGACCAACCGTGTGGGGGTGTGACTCAAACATGGCAGGCTTTTCCTTTTGAACTTGTAACTTGTAAAATTTGGTTCTGCTCCATGGCGCGACCGATAGATAGAAACAACAATTTTCCCTAGAGTAATGAGAAGTTTGGTTCTGACGTGGTTCATGCATGGAGTACGTACGAAAATTATGAAGTTGATGCGAAAGGTAAGATAATTACTAGTAGTACCATATACTACTACATGGATTTGACGGAAAGATAAAGATACATACGGATCCATCAACGACATCCTCAGGCCCTAGTGCGCCGGGTCACCAATCAATATGTCAGGAGCAGGGGCGTTGGCGGCGAGGTCAACGTGCTTCTGAACAATGCCATCCAAGGTTGCCCTGCGATCCAAGAAGGCCAGCGACCTATCGTCCTCCTCTGGCACATAGTAGTCCTTATTGAAGATTTGCAAATAGACGTGGGTGATTATGTCGACGGTGTGTGCCTGCGCCAGGCGCTGCATGGCGAATGCGACCTCGATGTGGACATTCTCCGGCGCGACAGCGACCAGTCGCAGGGCCACCAGTGCATCGAAGAGGTAGTCACCATAGACGCCGTTGAGGGTAGCGGGCATCGTAGAGCCTGGGTGCGTGGGCTTGAGGCATACGTCAAGGTCGTCTGCGAGCTTCTTGACGACGATGAACTTGTTGAGGAAGCCGACGTGGACCTCGTCGAACAAGGAGAAGAAGTTGTCGTCCAAGCGGCCTCTCGCCCTGGCGGCCTCAACCACGACCTGGAGACGTTCCTCGGTGCCGGGCCGCAGGCTGACGTCGTGGACCATCTGGCACAGCCGGCTGATGCTCGCGCTCATCGCCTCCATGGGTCTAGCTTCTAGTCAACTGAGCTTGCGATTGGAGTGATCACTCTTGCCCTTGGTTAGGGTGCGTAGGTGCGTAGGATTTCGTACATTGGACTGGCGGGGAGCCTTTATATGAGAAGTGCAGACTGCGTTGCATTCACGTGTGTGTTGGCCGTCTACTCCTCGGCCCTCTACTGCACCTGCCTTTGGCTGTATGACAGGTGGGCCAGCCGCCAGTTGGGCCCACCTGTCCTACACCAAAGGTAGGTGCAGTAAGTCAATGAAGTTGCGTCCTTGTGGGATTGAGCTCCGGTGCCTTAACTGCACCTACCTTTGGTTGTATGATAGGTGGACCAGCCACCTGTTAGGCCAACGTGTCATACACCCAAAGGCAAGTGCAGTAAGTCAATGAAGCTGAGTCCCCCTCCGTGCCGGTGTAGTATAGTCATCTCACCGGACCTCTAGTTGGGGCCAAACGAGAGAACTTTGATGTTTACTAGTTTATTGGTCCCCTTTGCATTTTGCGCCAAGTTTTGACCTTTGATTTAACTAATAAAATGTTAGTTCATGTAACCAAAAATGTTGTGCTAATAAGTACCCCCTCCGTATAGGTGTGCAAGTCACCTTACAAAAACCAAATAATCCCAAAACACTTAGGCATAGTACATTAACTCCCTCCTCGTTTCTTATTTCGTGACATCTCAACCAATGAGAGATGTGGGCCGTGCATGCTTTCAATGACTTGAGACTAACAAACATGACATGCAGTGGTTAGTTCATTGCATGTAATGCTATTAATTAGCAAAAAAGACATTAAGTTCTCTCGCTTTCCCCTTTGTCTTGGTCACGGTGCACAAGCTAAGAGCATGGTTAATAGTATAACCAGCTGCTGGCTATATGATGTTGCCATGTCATATAGAGCCATCACTTGTAGCCACTCATACAATAAGGTTAGCTATAAGGCTGGCTATAAGAGTACTACTTTTTCTCATCTTCTCTCTCTCTCTCTCTCTTTCTTCATATTTATTGTCTCGGCCTTGGAATCTGCATATATCTAGGCTCTTGCATGAGAGCCCACTCCTCTTTTTCACTTGCTCTAAGATGACTTATACACCTAGACGGAGGGAGTAGTCTCAAGGCATTGGATGCATACACACCCGACGTCTCGTATTGGGCAATTTCCTTTTTCGTGGCAAAAAATAGGGAACAAGGTGGGTAGTTAATGCACCGTGCCTAAAAGTTTTGGGATTACTATTTGGTTTTCGTGACGTGACTAATGCACCAGTACAGAGGGAGTACAATAGTAGTCTTTGATTGCAATTTTTTGTTGGGAGCTTACCAAGCTGAGCGCTCGGTGAGTACAATAGTAGTCTGATTGATGAGACTTCGGATTTGAGCCATCTACTGGAAGGAATAAAACAATACACCATGTATTTATTTATAGAGGGAGTAGTACATTTTTTGTGACATGCATTACTAGATATTGCTAGTCAAATAAATCCAGATGGACGTGGTAGTACTACTAACTCCAGACGGTGGTGCTAGTACTAGTAGTATTACTACCAATGTAGTAGTACTGTACTACCCATTGGTCAAATTATTACGTGTTGCTCCTCATAGTGAAGTGACAAGACCCTGCGCTGGAGATGACACCAGAGTTTAGGCGCCGTGTTCGGCATACCATAGTCAGCCTCACCATCTGTAGTCACTATCATCATGGTTGTAGAGCTAGCCTGCTTACAACTAGCCATGTTCGACATAATTTCCCGTGCGTAGATGCCCGTGCATTGCACGGAACACCAAGATTGGGGGTGGACGGCGCTGACAGCGGCCATCGCGCCAGATTTTTCCATGGCCTTCTAGATGTGGTGGAGAGGAGATAAGGATGATTGTGAGAGACAAGGAGTTGTTTGTAAATAGGGAACAAGTTCGGGCATCTTTTTGCAAAACTGTAGAAGTTTGGTTTGTATACGCCAGATCTAGATCCGATGGCTATTGGTGAAAGGCGGCAGGCACAACATCATCACCAACTCAGGACCTCTTTGATTCGCAGGATTTTGAAAACGCGGGAATAGGACACGGCAACATTACAAGTTTCAAACTGATATTACAAATGTTAGGAGTAATGTTGCACCTATGAAGAAGGAATTACTAGGAAGTTGTAAGAACTTTCGTTACTTTAGGTGGATGTAGCATTATCATACAAACTAAAATCCACCGCCCTGACTAGTCACTAATGGCAAATAAATATTCGAGTCTCTGGCCACTTGATGTTTCAAAAACAAATTTAGCTTCTGTGGAGACTATGTCATTTAGTGTTAGATGCTTGCGGTGATCAGCACACCATTCATTGTTGCGCCAGAGAATGCTAAACCTCATTACCTTGAGCACACTTGCCTCCACAACAAAGAACCTGGCCAATTTAACTCATTTTTGCTGCCTCGGTAGTCGATCAAATCAATTTCTGTAAGATGGAGATCAAGGCATTCAATGAGATTGTTATAGTGCAACACATTTTACACTTTCGAGTCTTTTTGTCGGCAAAAGAAGAGAACATATTAGAGTAGCTGGCTGTATAAGATTGTTGTGTCACCAAGAGGTACAAATATCATTCGTTCATAAGATAGGGTTGGTTGGCTAGTGATATTTTTTCAATCTCTCTCCCTCTATTTCTCGTTCCTCTCGTTTTCCTAGGAGCACGTGAAGAGCTTGGGCATTTGTTGCCTTCCACTATGTGGCCGATGCCATATTTATCAAAAGTATGCCACATAATCACTGGTGCGCGTCGGTCCTAAACAAATGGTTTTTAACCCCTTTCCACGACGGCATTTGGAACCGTCACCAAGTGAGTGTGGGCGATAGGGGGGTCCTTCCCACACGACCCAGAAACCGTCGTGGATAGGGACCCTACAGTACTCCTACTCGTTTATGCTCGCATTTCCATCACAGTCGGTATTCTGTGGTGCTACGTTCACGATGCACGGCCCATCACAAACGGTTCACTGTTAAGAATATTAGCTAATCGTCGTACGAGTGTCGGACAGGATTACGAAACGTCGGACCGTCGTAACATCGTCATCCACGACAACTATCACACACGCTATTCTGTGGTGCAACGTTTATGATGCATACTTCATCAGAAATAGTTCATGGTTGCGAATCGTGTACGATAAGGCAACTAACACAAACGTTTAGTTTGCCCGCACCGTTTGTGATATTGTCTGACATCGCACACGCTTTGGAAACGACAACTGTGTACATGCTTGCACACGTTTCCTCTTTGTGAACCGTCTCGGATTATGGTGTATATCGCAAATGTTTGTGTTTTACCAACCGTGTGTGCCGTAACAAACTGGAGAGCATAATTTTACCGTAATTTAATTGCTGCTATTTCAAATTGTACTGGATTTGAATTTGAATGTATGCTACAACTTTATTCATGTCAATCAGGTTCAAACAACTAATGCATTATTCGATTGATAGGTACATATGTTCAAGAATTACATAAGAACCAAATAAAGAATGATGAACCATATTTGTATACTTGTACTATTAAAGACGGTGAAGAAAGAGGCGAAATATATTCTGGTTGCTGAACAAGGTGAAGCGGAATGCCCATATTGTGCCCTCCTCCATGCAGAAGGCACACACGACTCTAGTCCAACCCCTTGTGATGGCCGACCGACCATCCTTCACGATCTTCATGAAAACATCTAGATAATCATCGTGTTCTGGTAGAAATACTTTAACCTTTGCATGCCCACCAATCATGTAGTTTGAGAGGTAATCTTGAGTAAACTTCTTTGGCAACCACTGCAAAGGAAAAAGATTCAGACATTGTCATCTAACACAACTCATTATGGGAAGTAAAAACAAGGTTGCAGAGTTCTTACTTACCATCCCGCAGTTCGCTGTTGTCTTGGATAAAGTGTAAACAAATAGTTTAATGGCCATCTTTGGACCCATTTTACTAACAATCTTTATCAGCTTCCTCACTTGATGTTGGTTTATCGATATCTCATTGCCACATACGCAGAAAGGGTCGAAGCGCGGATCTTTACCAATGACATATGTACCAAAAGCACCAAGTTAATATTAGAAGCTAAAAAGGAATTGCACAATGATGTAGTACAACACTCTTTTATAATATGTCTATATACATCCGTATGTGGTAGTGCATTTGAAATCTTTAAAAAGACTAATATTTAGGAATGAAGGGAGTATCTTATAACATCCAATATACTCACATATTAGATGAATTAACATCTTATATTATGGGCCGGAAGGAGTTTAGTGCATTCTTACAAATTATTGGCTGATTAACTGCTGCTGTATCCAGGGGTTACAATTAGTTTGAGCTAGTTCGGGCTCAAATAGCCCTAAAGTATATCTAAACATGAGGGCTAGTTTGAGCTAGTTGCATCTATAACCCACCCAAAAAAACTATCCAACCCAAGAGGTGCTAATTGGAGCTAGTTCTCCTAGTGAATTTATTGTCAATCTAACCCTGCCATCCAAACAACTCTTAAGATGGAGTTAGTTCAGGGTTAGTAATGAGCTAGAAACTAACTCTAGCCTCTAGCTAAGTTGAGTATCCAAACAGGGTTGTGTTATTGTTGTTGCTCCTGCTGCTCTTCTATGTATATCTAGACATCATTAGAACATTAATGTAACACTCTTCCTTGTTATTATGTAGCCTAGGATTGCATATTTAGACATTAAGTACAGTGCATGTTGCTATGTAGCCTCAGATATATTACATATGGCCCTAGTTAACCTAACAATAAATGGATTGTAGAAATACTCAGTTAAAAGTCCGATTCACCGATTAGTCCCTTATCAGCCGCCGGCCGACATTAAGTATAGTGCATGTTGCTATGTAGCCTCAGATATATTACATATGGCCCTAGTTAACCTAACAATAAATGGATTGTAGAAATACTCAGTTAAAAGTCCGATTCACCGATTAGTCCCTTATCAGCCGCCGGCCTATATGGTACCAGCTATCGATATCCTAAATAGTGAGCAGATATAAGCCATGGGATGAAACTAACCTCGATGGAAAACAACAGTCGTTCCCAAAATTGTCCTATGTAGGTACATCGAGAAGCATGTTAAGCACAACAGTTCATACTTGCACATATAGAACATCATGTTGTGAATAACTGGAATAAACAAGGCATACTATGAACAACCAAAGATAGCATTTGAAACTGGACATATGCTAACTACAAACAACCGAACAATCAAAAAACTTTAAAAGAGGCATATGCTAGCTATAACAGGCTTAACAGCAAGCAAATATATGCATTTCTATCGGTATGTTTAAAACTGGATTGATGAAATGTACTGCACAGTAAATAATTGCACATATAGAGCATCACAATGTGAACAACTGAAATAAACAAGGCATACTGCAAACAACCAGATATAGCAATTAAAACTAGACATATTCTCACGACACTACAAAAGGGACTCGAGAAAACAAATCATGGGTTTCCCCTTGTGAAGAGGCATGGCAAAACAAATCATGGGTTTCCTCACTTGTCACAGATGGGCTCGTTCCTGTGGGAAGAGCACAGACCCTGGATGCGCTCCATGTTGTCACAGATGGGATCCTTCCCCTTGGTAGAGCACGACTGTAGGGTGCCCTCCCTGATGTCGCAGACGAGCGCTTTCCCCTTGGAAGAGCAGATGGGCTCTTTCCCCTTGGAACAGCCAGAGAGGGGTGCCCTCCTCGTGGTCGCCATCGATGAGGTTTGACTTGGAAGTTGTGGATCCCAAGCCAGCGTTGCAGAACGTGTCCTTCAGAAATGACAAAGGGGCCTCGATGGTGATGTAAAATGGCAAATTGTTGACAACGAGCCAGAGGAGATCGGCGGCGGGGCCATGGATGAGATCGACAGCGGTTGAACCCGAGGGGTTGGGGGCGGGCCACTTAACCTGTGACATAGCCCGCCTTAAGCCGTCGCTGTTGATGACCTCGATGTCGTAGCCGGCGGCCGAGACATGCCCGCATACTCTAGCCTGCTGCTTGAGTGTCTACTGCTAGTAATGGTCGTCAGCTTCCACGGGCGATGAGACCGCTATACACCACTTTTGGGCCAGTCGCTCCTCGAGCTCCACGGGAAGCGTAGCCGGGCTTAGGCTACGACGCTCTGGAGTGGGGGATGGGGATCTGTGGGAAAGGGGGCATTTGGTAGGCGTCATCTAAGAAACTCGGCGTGGGCTGGGTATGGAGACCGGTGGGTAAGTTGCATGGGCAAACCGGCAGATGTTGACGATGGAGGCCCTGCGGTGGTGGCAGCGGTGGCGGCAGCGGCGACAGGGACCTTGCTAGGGTTTCGAGCGAGGGAGGGTGTGTGTGTGAGCGCATGCCCGAGGAGGTTTTGGTGTGTGTGTGTGTGTGTGTGCACTACAAAAAAAAGACACATCCGTGACATTTTGGGCCGAACAATTTTTTTCTGTCATACATATGACACTTCTATGACGATAATTGTGACAAAACCCGGTATCATCATAGATGTGGTGGGCTCCTACTGCTATGACAAAAAATCATGACATAAAATGGGCTTTTTGTCCTGGGCGGGCCGGAGACGCAACTGCATGGCATTCTTTGGGCCGTCCATGACAGAAAAGCTGTGGTAGAAGCGAGGGGGAGGAAAATTTCGGGGATTTCCCGGTTACGGTGGGAGGTCGGGGGCCGAGCGATGCGCGTTTCTCTGGTACACGTACGCGCATGTGTGCGAGGCGTTGGCTCTAACTGAACCCGAGCGAGGCGTTGGGCTCTAAATGAACCCGAGTTATTGCACTGCAGGCTACGCGTTACTGAACCCGAGCGATCGATCGATGGCTGTTAAGTGAACCCGATCGAGCGATTCCTTCACTACTGCTGCTAACTGAAGCCGATTGATACTGCCTCTAGGATGAACAGTGAGCGTTGCAGGGGGGGGGGGGGGGTTGGATGAAAGTGAGCGGTGGCGTTGCCTCTGGATGAACAGGACCCCGTGGTGTGGTGGAGGGCTGGATGAACAGTAGACGGTGGAGGGGTGCCCGTGGAGGGGTGGTTGAACAGGACCCTGTTGAAGGAAATATTCCCTAGAGGCAATAATAAAGTTATTATTTATTTCCTTACATATCATGATAAATGTTTATTATTCATGCTAGAATTGTATTAACCGGAAACATAATACATGTGTGGATACATAGACAAACAGAGTGTCACTAGTATGCCTCTACTTGACTAGCTTGTTAATCAAAGATGGTTAAGTTTCCTAACCATAGACAAAAGGAGTTGTCATTTGATTAACAAGGTCACATCATTAGTTGAATGATCTGATTGACATGACCCATTCCATTAGCATAGCACCCGATCGTTTAGTATGTTGTTGTTGCTTTTATCCATGACTTATACATGTTCCTTTGACTATGAGATTATGCAACTCCCATTTGCCGGAGGAACACTGTGGGTACTACCAAACGTCACAACGTAACTGGGTGATTATAAAGGAGTACTACAGGTGTCTCCAATGGTAAATGTTGGGTTGGCGTATTTCGAGATTAGGATTTGTCACTCCGATCGTCAGAGAGGTATCTCTGGGCCCTCTCGGTAATGCACATCACTTAAGCCTTGCAAGCATTGCAACTAATGAGTTAGTTGCGGGATGATGTACTACGGAATGAGTAAAGAGACTTGCCGGCAACGAGATTGAACTAGGTATTGGATACCGACGATCGAATCTCGGGCAAGTAACATACCGATGACAAAGGGAACAACGTATGTTGTTATGCGGTCTGACCGATAAAGATCTTCGTAGAATATGTAGGAGCCAATATGGGCATCCAGGTCCCGCTATTGGTTATTGACCGGAGACGTGTCTCGGTCATGTCTACATTGTTCTCGAACCGTAGGGTCGACACGCTTAAGGTTTCGATGACAGTTATATTATGAGTTTATGAGTTTTGATGTACCGAAGGAGTTCGGAGTCCCGGATGAGATCGGGGACATGACGAGGAGTCTCGAAATGGTCGAGACGTAAAGATCGATATATTGGACGACTATATTCGGACATCGGAAAGGTTCTGAGTGATTCGGGTATTTTCGGGAGTACCGGGTAGTTACGGGAGAAGCAATGGGCCTTGATGGGCTTTAGTGGGAAGAGAAGAAAGGGCCAAGGGGCTGCTGCGCCCCCCTTCCCACTGGTCCGAATTGGACTAGGGAAAAGGGGGCCGGCCACCTTTCCTTCTCCTCCACTTCCTTCTCCCTTCCTCCCCTCTTGGTGGACTCCTACTAGGACTTGGAGTCCTAGTAGGACTCCACATCCTGGCCGCACCAAGCCTTGGCCGGCCTCCTCCTCCTCCATCCTTTATATACAGGGGCAGGGGGCTCCCCATAGACACACAAGTTGATCATTGAGATCGTTCCTTAGCCGTGTGCGGTGCCCCCCTCCACCATATTCCACCCCGGTCATATTATAGCGGTGCTTAGGCGAAGCCCTGCGACAGTAGAACATCAAGATCGTCACCACGCCGTCGTGCTGACGGAACTCTTCCCCAAAGCTTTGCTGGATCGGAGCCCGGAGAACGTCATCGAGCTGAACGTGTGCCAAGAACTCGGAGGTGCCGGAGTAACGGTGCTTGGATCGGTCGGATCGTGAAGACGTACGACTACATCAACCGCGTTGTTATAACGCTTCCGCTTTCGGTCTACGAGGGTACGTAGACGACACTCTTCCCTCTCGTTGCTATGCATCACCATGATCTTGCGTGTGCGTAGGAATTTTTTTGAAATTACTACGTTCCCCAACAGTGGCATCCGAGCCTTGGTTTTTATGGTTTGATGTTATTTGCACGAGTAGAACACAAGTGAGTTGTGGATGATACAAGTCATACTGCCTACCAGCATGTCATACTTTGGTTCAGCGGTATTGTTGGACGAGACGATCCGGACCAACCTTACGCGTACTCTTACGCGAGACCGGTTCCCTCGACGTGCTTTGCACATAGATGGCTTGCGGAAGACTGTCTCTCCAACTTTAGTTGAACCGAGTGTGGCTACGCCCGGTCCTTGAGAAGGTTAAAACGGAGTCTATTTGACAAACTATCGTTGTGGTTTTGATGCGTAGGTAAGATGAGTTCTTGCTTAAGCCCGTAGCAGCCACGTAAAACTTGCAACAACAAAGTAGAGGACGTCTAACTTGTTTTTGCAGGGCATGTTGTGATGTGATATGGTCAAGACATGATGCTAAATTTTATTGTATGAGATGATCATGTTTTGTAACCGAGTTATCGGCAACTGGTAGGAGCCATATGGTTGTCGCTTTATTGTATGCAATGCAATCGCGATGTAATGCTTTACTTTATTACTAAGCGGAAGTGATAGTCGTGGAAGCATAAGATTGGCGAGACGACAACGATGCTACGATGGAGATCAAGGTGTCGCACCGGTGACGATGGTGATCATGACGGTGCTTCGAAGATGGAGATCACAAGCACGAGATGATGATGGCCATATCATATTACTTATATTGATTGCATGTGATGTTTATCTTTTATGCATCTTATCTTGCTTTGATTGACGATAGCATTATAAGATGATCTCTCACTAATTATCAAGAAGTGTTCTCCCTGAGTATGCACCGTTGCGAAAGTTCTTCGTGCTGAGACACCACGTGATGATCGGGTGTGATAGGCTCTACGTTCAAATACAACGGGTGCAAAACAGTTGCACACGCGGAATACTCAGGTTATACTTGACGAGCTATGCATATAAGATATGACCTCGGAACACGGAGACCGAAAGTTCGAGCGTGAATCATATAGTAGATATGATCAACATAATGATGTTCACCATTGAAAACTAATCCATTTCACGTGATGATCGGTTATGGTTTAGTTGATTTGGATCACGTGATCACTTAGAGGATTAGAGGGATGTCTATCTAAGTGGGAGTTCTTAAGTAATATGATTAATTGAACTTTAATTTATCATGAACTTAGTCCTGGTAGTATTAGCATATCTATGTTGTAGATCAATAGCTCGCATTGTTGCTTCCCTGTGTTTATTTTGATATGTTCCTAGAGAAAATTGTGTTGAAAGATGTTAGTTGCAATGATGCGGATTGGATCCGTGATCTGAGGTTTATCCTCATTGCTGCACAGAAGAATTATGTCCTTGATGCACCGCTAGGTGACGGACCTATTGCAGGAGCAGATGCATACGTTATGAACGTTTTGCTAGCTCAATATGATGACTACTTAATAGTTTAGTGCACCATGCTTAACGGCTTAGAATCGGGACTTCAAAAACGTCTTGAACGTTATGGACCATACGAGATGTTCCAGGAGTTGAAGTTAATATTTCAAACAAATACCCGAGTTGAGAGATATGAAGTCTCCAACAAGTTCTATAGCTAAAAGATGGAGGAGAATCGCTCAACTAGTGAGCATGTGCTGAGATTGTCTGGGTACTACAATCGCTTGAATCAAGTGGGAGTTAATCTTCCAGATAAGATAGTGATTGACAGAATTCTCTAGTCACCATCACCAAGTTAGTAGAACTTCGTGATGAACTATAATATGCAAGGGATAACGGAAAATATTCCCAAGCTCTTCGCGATGCTAAAATCGGCGAAGGTAGAAATCAAAGAAAAACATCAAGTGTTGATGGTTGACAAGATCACTAGTTTCAAGAAAAGGGCAAAGGGAAAGAAGGGGAACTTCAAGAAGAACGGCAAGCAAGTTGCTGCTCAAGTGAAAAAGCCCAAGTCTGGTCCTAAGCCTGAGACTAAGTGCTTCTACTGCAAAGGGACTAGT
Source organism: Aegilops umbellulata (assembly GCA_032464435.1). NCBI lineage: Eukaryota > Viridiplantae > Streptophyta > Magnoliopsida > Poales > Poaceae > Aegilops > Aegilops umbellulata. The sequence goes on from CP136056.1 coordinate 351,203,475, forward strand.
CACTGGAAGCGGAACTACCCCAAGTGATTGGCGGATAAGAAGGATGGCAAAGTGAACATAAGTATATTTGATATACATGTTATTGATGTGTACTTTACTAGTGTTCATAGCAACCCCTCAGTATTTGGTACTAGTTCAGTTGCTAAGATTAGTAACTCGAAACGGGAGTTGCAGAATGAACAAAGACTAGTTAAAGGGCAAGGTGACGATGTGTGTTGGAAGTGGTTCCAAGATTGATATGATCATCATCACACACTCCCTATACTTTCGGGATTAGTGTTGAAACTAAATAAGTGTTATTTGGTGTTTGCGTTGAGCATGAATATGATTTGATCATGTTAATTGCAATACAGTTATTCATTTAAGTTAGAGAACAATTGTTGTTCTGTTTACATGAATAAAACCTTCTATGGTCATACACACCAACGAAAATGGTTTGTTGGATCTCGATCGTAGTGATACACATATTCATAATATTGAAGCCAAAAGATGCGAAGTTAATAATGATAGTGCAACTTATTTGTGGCACTGCCGTTTAGGTCATATTGGTGTAAAGCGCATGAAGAAACTCCATGCTGATGGAATTTTGGAATCACTTGATTATGAATCACTTGATGCTTGCGAATCATGCCTCATGGGCAAGACGACTAAAACGCCGTTCTCCAGAACAATGAAGCAAGCAACATATTTGTTGGAAATCATACATACTGATGTATGTGGTCCGATGAATAATAAGGCTTGCAGCAGGTATCATTATTTTCTGATCTTCACATATAATTTGAGCAGATATGGGTATATCTACTTGATGAAACATAAGTCTGAAACATTTGAAAAGTTCAAAGAATTTCAGAGTGAAGTAGAAAATCATCGTGACAAGAAAATAAGGTTTCTACGATCAGTTCGCAGAGACAAATATTTGAGTTACGAGTTTGGTCTTCAATTAAAACAATGTGGAATAGTTTCACAAACTCATGCCACCTGGAACACCACAACATAATGGTGTGTCCGAACGTCATAACCGTACTTTATTGGATATAGTACAATCTATGATGTTTCTTACCGATTTACCAATATCGTTTTGGGGTCATGCATTAGAGACAGCTGCATTCACGTTTAAAAGGGCACCATCTAAAGTCCGTTGAGACGACACAATCTGAACTGTGGTTTAGCAAGAAACCAAAGTTGCCGTGTCTTAAAGTTTGGGGTTGTGATGCTTATATGAAAAAGTTTCATCCTGATAAGCTCAAACCCAAATCGGAGAAATATGTCTTCATAGGATACCCAAAGAAGACAGTTGGGTACACCTTCTATCACAGATCCGAAGGCAAGATATTCGTTGCTGAGAATGGATCCTTTCCAGAGAAGGAGTTTCTCTCGAAAGAAGTGAGTGGGAGGAAACTAGAAAACTTGATGAGGTAATTGTACCTTCTCCCTTATTGGAAAGTAGTTCATCACAGAAATCTATTCTTGTGACTACTACACCAATTAGTAAGGAAGCTAATGATAATGATCATGTAACTTCAAGATCAAGTTACTACTGAATCTCGTAAGTAAACCAGAGTGAGATCCGCACCAGAGTGGTACGGTAATCCAGTTCTGGAAGTCATGTTACTAGACCATGATGAACTTGCGAACTATGAGGAAGTGATGATGAGCCCAGATTCCGCGAAATGGTTTGAGACCATGAAATCTGAGATATGATCCATGTATGAGAACAAAAGTATGGACTTTGATGGATTTGCCCGGTGATCGGCAAGCCATAGAATATAAATGGATCTTCAAGAGGAAGACGGACGCTGATAGTAGTGTTACTATCTACAAAGCTAGAATTGTCGCAAAAGGTTTTCGACAAGTTCAAGGTGTTGACTATGATGAGAGTTTCTCACTCGTATCTATGCTTAAGTCTGTCCGAATCATGTTAGCAATTGCCGCATTTTATGAAATCTGGCAAATGGATAACAAAACTACAATCCTTAATGGATTTATTAAAGAAGAGTTGTATATGATGCAACCAGAAGGTTTTGTCAATCCTAAAGGTGCTAACAAAATATGCAAGCTCCAGCGATCCATCTATGGATTGGTGCAAGCATCTCAGAGTTGGAATACACGCTTTGATAAGTTGATCAAAACATATAGTTTTATACAGACTTGCGGTGAAGCCTGTATTTACAAGAAAGTGAGTGGGAGCACTACAACATTTCTGATAAGTATATGTGAATGACATATTGTTGATCAGAAATAATGTAGAATTATTCTGCAAAGCATAAAGGAGTGTTTGAAAGGAGTTTTTCAAAGAAAGACCTCGGTGAAGCTGCTTACATATTGAGTATCAAGATCTATAGAGATAGATCAAGACGCTTGATAAGTTTTTTCAATGAGTACATACCTTGACAAGATTTTGAAGTAGTTCAAAATGGAACAGTCAAAGAAAGAGTTCTTTCCTGTGTTACAAGGTGTGAAATTGAGTAAGACTCAAAGCCCGACCACGACAGAAGATAGAAAGAGAATGAAATTCATTCCCTATGCCTCGGCCATAGGTTCTATAAAGTATGCCATACTGTTTACCAGATCTATTGTATACCCTACACTGAGTTAAGCAAGGGAGAACAATGGTGATCTAGGAGTAGATCACTGGACAGCGGTCAAAATTATCCTTAGTGGAATAAGGATATGTTTCTCGATTATGGAAGTGACAAAAGGTTCGTCGTAAAGGGTTACGTCGATGCAAGTTTTGACACCGATCTGGATGACCCTAAGTCTCGATCTAGATACATATTTAAAGTGGGAGCAATTAGCTAGAGTAGCTCCGTACAGAGCATTGTAGACATAGAAAATTGCAAACGGATCTGAATGTGGCAGACCCGTTGACTAAACTTCTCTCACAAGCAAAACATGATCACACCTTAGTACTCTTTGGGTGTTAATCACATAGCGATGTGAACTAGATTACTGAATCTAGCAAACCCTTTGGGTGTTGGTCACATGGCGATGTGAACTATGGGTGTTAATCACATGATGATGTGAACTATCGATGTTAATCACATGGTGATGTGAGTTAATCACATGGTGATGTGAGTTAATCACATGGTCATGTGACCTAGATTATTGACTCTAGTGCAAGTGGGAGACTGAAGGAAATATGCCCTAGAGGCAATAATAAAGTTATTATTTATTTCCTTACATATCATGATAAATGGTTATTATTCATGCTAGAATTGTATTAACCGGAAACATAATACATGTGTGGATACATAGACAAACAGAGTGTCACTAGTATGCCTCTACTTGACTAGCTTGTTAATCAAAGATGGTTAAGTTTCCTAACCATAGACAAAAGGAGTTGTCATTTGATTAACAAGGTCACACCATTAGTTGAATGATCTGATTGACATGACCCATTCCATTAGCATAGCACCCGATCGTTTAGTATGTTGTTGTTGCTTTTATCCATGACTTATACATGTTCCTTTGACTATGAGATTATGCAACTCCCGTTTGCCGGAGGAACACTTTGGGTACTACCAAACGTCACAACGTAACTGGGTGATTATAAAGGAGTACTACAGGTGTCTCCAATGGTAAATGTTGGGTTGGCGTATTTCGAGATTAGGATTTGTCACTCCGATCGTCGGAGAGGTATCTCTGGGCCCTCTCGGTAATGCACATCACTTAAGCCTTGCAAGCATTGCAACTAATGAGTTAGTTGCGGGATGATGTATTACGGAACGAGTAAAGAGACTTGCCGGCAACGAGATTGAACTAGGTATTGGATACCAACGATCGAATCTCGGGCAAGTAACATACCGATGACAAAGGGAACAACGTATGTTGTTATGCGGTCTGACCGATAAAGATCTTCGTAGAATATGTAGGAGCCAATATGGGCATCCAGGTCCCGCTATTGGTTATTGACCGGAGACGTGTCTCGGTCATGTCTACATTGTTCTCGAACCGTAGGGTCCGCACGCTTAAGGTTTCGATGACAGTTATATTATGAGTTTATGAGTTTTGATGTACCGAAGGAGTTCGGAGTTCCGGATGAGATCGGGGACATGACGAGGAGTCTCGAAATGGTCGAGACGTAAAGATCGATATATTGGACGACTGTATTCGGACATCGGAAAGGTTCTGAGTGATTCGGGTATTTTCGGGAGTACCGGGTAGTTACGGGAGAAGCAATGGGCCTTGATGGGCTTTAGTGGGAAGAGAAGAAAGGGCCAAGGGGCTGCTGCGCCCCCCTTCCCACTGGTCCGAATTGGACTAGGGAAAAGGGGGCCGGCCACCTTTCCTTCTCCTCCACTTCCTTCTCCCTTCCTCCCCTCTTGGTGGACTCCTACTAGGACTTGGAGTCCTAGTAGGACTCCACATCCTGGCCGCACCAAGCCTTGGCCGGCCTCCTCCTCCTCCATCCTTTATATACAGGGGCAGGGGGCTCCGCATAGACACACAAGTTGATCATTGAGATCGTTCCTTAGCCTTGTGCGGTGCCCCCCTCCACCATATTCCACCTCGGTCATATTATAGCGGTGCTTAGGCGAAGCCCTGCGACAGTAGAACATCAAGATCGTCACCACGCCGTCGTGCTGACGGAACTCTTCCCCAAAGCTTTGTTGGATCAGAGCCCGGGGAACGTCATCGAGCTGAACGTGTGCCAAGAACTCGGAGGTGCCGGAGTAACGGTGCTTGGATCGGTCGGATCGTGAAGACGTACGACTACATCAACCGCGTTGTTATAACGCTTCCGCTTTCGGTCTACGAGGGTACGTAGACGACACTCTTCCCTCTCGTTGCTATGCATCACCATGATCTTGCGTGTGCGCAGGATTTTTTTTGAAATTACTACGTTCCCCAACACCTGTGGTGTGGAGGGCTAGATGAACAGTAGACGGTGGAGGGGTGCCCGTGGAGGGGTGGTTGAACAGGACCCCGTGGTGTGGAGGGCTGGATGAACAGTAGACGGTGAAGGGGTGCCCGTGGAGGGGTGGTTGAACAGGACCCCGTGGTGTGGAGGGCTGGATGAACAGTAGACGGTGGAGGGGTGGTTGAACAGGACCCCGTGGTGTGGAGGGCTGGATGAATAGTAGACGGTGGAGGGGTGGTTGAACAGTAGCCGGTGGAGTAGCGTGCGGTGGAGGCTGGATGAACAGGAGCCCGTGGAGGCTGGAGGAGGTCGACGGTGGAGATGAACAGTATCCCGTGGAGTCCCGTTTTGCGGTACGCCACACCCCTCCCTATGAACAGGACCCCTGTTTCGACCGTAGCGCTCCAACACAAGTCCGTTTCCTCCGTTTTGCGGTACGCCACACCGCTCCCAATCAACAGGACCCCTGTTTCGACCGTAGGAGGTCTCTTTCCTCCGTTTTGCGGTACGCCAGACCCCTCCCGATGAACAGGATCCCGTTTCAACCGCAGGAGGTCCGTTTCCTCCATTCTGCGGTACGCCAGGCCTCGTTTCCATCGCCTGTTCCGTCCAAGCCCTCCCGATGAACACGACCATGCATTCCGTTCTGACCAGCCGGTTGGCTCCCACGCGTTTCGTTGCCTCCCGATGAACACGACGCATTCCGTTGCCTCCCGTGAACACGACGACGACGTTGTTTCTCCGTTCCGACCCAGCCATGTACACGAGCCCTTGCCGTACGTATGTGCGAGTAGGCGTTCGAGACCCCGCCCGTTTGTACACATACGTGGCCTATTTTCTTTCTTGCACCCTGGTCGTTGTATGTACGTGTACATGCTACGTGCGTGCCTCTACTACGACACGTATGCGCCTCTACTACGACACGTGCGCGCCTCTACATCCACCAGTAAATATGTACGTACACGTTGGCGACCAGAATGACAACCTACGTGCGCTTCGACCAGGCGGGTCCCGACTGTCAGGCACTTCCTTGCCTCCGAAGATGTAGCTAGTGGGTCCCAGCAGTCAGGGGGGGGGGGCGAATTTGCTTTGTTTTTTTTGCCCGGACGCACTTCCTTGCGTGCGAAGGTGTAGCTGGTGGGTCCCAGCAGTCAGGGGGGCGAATTGTTTTTTTCCGGACGCACTTCCTTGCATGCGAAGATGTAGCTCGTGGGTCCCAGCAGTCAGGGGGCAAATCATTTTTTTCGCGAAATACGGTGGCCCGTACGGTGGGTCCCCGCTGTTAGGTGGAGGAATAATTATTTTGCGTGTAATAAGGAGGCACTTCCTTGCGGCTGCCGTGGACCCAGCTGTCAGCCTCTCCATGTACATTACACTTCCGATGGAAGTCGGTCGTTGACCATGTTGACCACGCCGCGCCGAGAGCACCAGGGCGGTGGTCTGGACGACGGCGAGGCCTAGGAAGGGGACGACGCGGAGCCAGGGAAGACACAATAGTGGAAGCCCGCACGGAGAGGAGTACGAGGGTTCACTGGTTCGGCTGCGGTGTGAGGCTGCCGTCGCCGCAGAATAACAGGGGATGTGGGTGAGTAGAGGGATGACCTGGCCAGCGATGGGAGTAGTACGGAGCGGTGAGGCCTCCGCGGCATCACAACCGGCCATGGGAGGCAGAAGCACGTGACACGACCGGCGCTGCTTTGGGCGGCTGGAGCAAGAAGACTAGAGGTTGAAGAAGCACTACGGCCGTTGGATGGACATCGTACGATCACTGCAGCTAGAATCGTTTATATTGACTAAGTTGACAAAGCCCTTGGTACGCGTCAACTTAGTAGGCCCACAACTCGGATTTGGCAGAGAACATATAGCCCATTTGTGATTTGTAAGAATGTACAACCCATTTTTGAATTCTAATGGAATTTACTACAACCCATTTACAGTTTGTTAAAAGTACAGCCCAACTTCTAGCTAGGACAACGATTAATAATTTCAAACAACCGCTCAAAATAGACAACAACAACAACAACAACAAAGCCTTTAGTCCCAAACAAGTTGGGGTAGGCTAGAGGTGAAACCCATAAGATCTCACAACCAACTCATGGCTCTGGCACATGGATAGCAAGCTTCCACGCACCCCTGTCCATAGCTAGCTCTTTGGTGATACTCCAATCCTTTGGGTCTCTCTTAAAGGACTCCTCCCATGTCAAATTCGGTCTACCCCGCCCTCTCTTGACATTCTCCACACGCTTTATCCGTCCGCTATGCACTGGAGCTTCTGGAGGCCTGCGCTGAATATGCCCAAACCATCTCAGACGATGTTGGACAAGCTTCTCCTCAATTGGTGCTACCCCAACTCTATCTCGTATATCATCAATCCGGACTCCATCCTTCCTCGTGTGGCCACACATCCATCTCAACATACGCATCTCCGCCACACCTAACTGTTGAACATGTCGCCTTTTAGTCGGCCAACACTCCGCGCCATACAACCGCTCAAAAGAGAATTAAAAAAAATTCCCACATTTTGATGGGATCCGAAATATTTTTATCCGAAATTTCTAGTCAGGTTAAATATAATTTCAAAATAAAGTTGTATTACATTAAAATCCAACGAAATACTGCGCGCGCAACAAGTAATGAAATTAAAAATTTCAAATTCCAAAAATAATATATTTTTCAAACTAATTACGTGTTTGGTGCATAGTAACTGTCCAGTTATCATAATTACACCCCATTTATTATTTCTTAAACTCCATTTTCTTGTTAAGCCTAATGCATACCTCCTAGGAAAGTTTGCAGCCCAGCGGGGCGGACAATAACAAGTTGACCCGGATATTGTGTACAACTGTCGGCCCAGTTGCATTGCTGATGTTGAAAAAAAAGGCCTGTGTAGTACAGTACAACCTAACATGGTTACTCATCCCACATTCAGCGACGCCGGAAAGGCCCAAACAAGGCTTCTACAACTTTTTGAAGTCACTGAGCTTAATTAATAACTTAAGTAAAAAGTTAGATTACAGTGGAACCTAATTAAAAGTTGTCACGAGCAAATAAATAATTCAACGGGTCCCACTTGTGCGTGTGCACGTGTGTGTGCGTGTGTGTGTGTGTGAGAGAGAGATATTGAGAGACAGACCCATCGGTCGATGCTCGTAAATACATCTTTCAGCCATATGCATTGTTGATGCTCAGTAAAAACTTATATAGTTGACACAATCATATAGTACATCATAGCACACTGAACTTGCATACAAAAATTTCACGCAGGCGGCACAATCAGGATGGAAGCAGTGGATCGCTACGGGAAGGGCTATGTTGAAACCAATGAAGTCGTACATAACGGTTCATCGTCTTCATCAATGATGGGGAAATATCTTGAATGTTGTGCAAAGAAAACAGACAGACAACACAATAAGTTCTGCTAGCACATTAAGTTGACGTACAACCCTTTCTAAAAAAAGTTCAGGTACAAAATTAGAACAAGTCACAATCAAATGTACTGGCATATCAGGCCTTCACACTCATAGCTCGGATTTAACTAGTATCTGACAAGATTCAGTTGTTACCTCAAATTAGAGCACATCCAGGCAGCCAGCCCTGCCTCCGCCGCACGATGGAGTAGGCCCTGTGCCATCCATCGTTCCGAGCAACACGGGGGAAATCTGACGTTGACTCCTGTAATGGACATCGTCGACGGACCCTGGCACTAGTGGCGGCGGCAGGACTTCGATTGATGGATTGACCACTTCTTCGACATGCACGAACAGTCGATACAGGTACGTCCCTAACGTGGTCCGCGGCGGCCTTGGTGGCGACGAATAGTACAACCCCGGTTCCTGCACCGGTATCTCAACACCAATCACCTTCGGTATGGTGGACGACTTCTTCATCCATGCCATAACCGTCAGATCCCAGCTATATGGAGGAACAAACATACTTACGAGCTGTCAGGACCCCGATTCCAAGTCACATCGACCCAACTGGTAACACCTCATATCACTTTGCGGCCTCACGCACGGTAATCCCACGGGTGTCGCCTTACCATGGCCCGGGACCGTTTGCGCCTTTTGGCTCACGTATATGATAGTGTCGCTAGCATCCATATGACAGAGAACCCGGGCCGACATGGCTAGTCGTGAACCCAAAGCGGCACTAACCCATGAGGACATGCATACATGAATCACATCGAGCATGTCGGTCATCAACGTGTGAATTCGGGCTGTAGCACTTGGCTAACAGGACTCCAGTAACCCGGGTTGTAGCAGGCTAGGCAGGACTCCGGATGTCACCGCGTGACATTTCCCCGAAGGGACAGACACATGAACGAAGTGAATCACATGCCGGCCAGTCAAGTGTCCAAAGCAGTAGTGCTGGGCTAGCAGGACTCTGGTGAACTGGGCTCTAGCGGACTACTATCGCTCCAGAAGCACTAGACTACATTTCCCCATATGAGAGGCTGCCAAGGATAAACAACTAGATTGTCGGATCCCACTCATACCAAGCATTTCAATCATACACACAATATGCCCGATATGAGTACATACAACATGGCATCACAACAAAACTCTACAACTCAAGTACTTTATATAGAAGGCTCCGAGGAGCCACACATAACATAGCCATACAGATAGGGGTCACATGACCCGATACTCAAGTCATACAACATTCAAGCACATGCGGAAGCAAACTAGTCTGAGTACAGACACTAGAAAGAAAGAAGGCTTGACGAAGCCTGTCTATCTACATCGACCCTTCACAAGTCTTGGATCACCACCTGGGTGGCTAGTCACTCGTCAACGTCGAGGTCTACATAGAACCCATCGGAGGGGGCGGTGTTGTCGTCTGAAAACATTAATTAAAGCAACATGAGTACGGAGGTACTCAACAAGTCTTACAACAGAATTCTACTATACATGCACATTCTCAAGAAGGTAGTGGAGTTATTGCAGCAAGCCAGCTTTGACTCATGGCTAAGCTATCCTACGATAGACACAGCTGGTAAAGCATTTGTCGCACATGATTCCACTAATCACCAACACAATACTCCACTGTGGATCCTCTCTCGTCAACCTATGAGAGGGCCATTTGCGGTACTCACGCTTATCTTGAGGCTTTTAGTAGTATCCATTTACTTGTCTATGAACTGCATTGGCGACCAAGTAGTCCTTTACCGTGGACGCGGCTATTCAAATAGTTTTATACCCTGCAGAGGTGTACTTCGTCACACATGTTTCCACCACTTAGCGTCTGCACACGACATGTGCTCGGCAGACTTCAAGCGAAAGCCGACGTGGGTGTAGACCACAACCTGACCAACCACACAAGTCTCTAGTCCAGGTTTATCGCCTATTCGGGTTCCATCCGTAGGGAGTCCGGCCGAGGTTTCCACTAACGAGGGATCACATGGGTTTTATCGGAATGACCAATGGGTTGCTTGCCTGACGGAGTGGTAGTGGGATACTGCCCTTCAGTTGGATACTCGTGAATATCCTCGGAGGCAGAACCTACCACAAAGAACACATCGAAACACAATCACCACATGGCAATATGCAACAATATGATGCATGCAATGACATGGCAAAATGGTGTGTGATAAGTCTAATGCAACTTGGAACAGAATGGTTTGAGTCCATTTGAACCAAAGATTCAAATGATCACCCAAAATAATAAGTGATATAGGTGCATTAGCTTGTTTCACCTAAACAGCAAGGTTAAAGTGTTCTGACATGCATGAAACTGGTACAGATGGAAAGATTGGATTTTTCTGATCAAATTTCATATATAAATCTTTGCATTTGGAGTTATAGATTAATTTCTATGAATTTTTGAAGTTTGAACTATTTTCTAGAATATCCAATATAAGAATAATTCCGGTAGTTCATTTACTGCGTCAGCATTGCGTCAGGGTGACGTCAATGGTCAACGGGGACGTCCAGGTCAACCTGACCAGTGGGTCTCGCGTGTCAGCAATTTATTAAACTAACTGATTTTAGTTAAAACTAATCTGGTTAGTTAGCAGAGGGGGCCCCACTTGTCATAGACTCAGATGAGTCAACGTGGGCCTACCCAGTCAATGTCAACGGGTCAAACCCACCGGCATTTAGCCGCCAGCGAGGCCAGACGCGGCGGTGGAAGTGCATTAGCACGTTCCGGCGACCAAATGGACGACGGAGACCACCTACGGGTAGTTGAGAGCATGCCGCGGCGTTTGGTGGTGGTAGTTGAGCTCGGGGTGGCCGGGAACGTCGCCGGCGACGAGCTAGGCGGTCGCCCGAGTCGGGTGAAGACGAACCCGAGGCTACGGGGCACGACGAGGTGCGAGGAGTGGTGCTACGGGTTCCTGGGGATGTGGTGAAGTTAGTGGGCATAGTGGCGTGGCCAGTGGTTGGCCGGAGACACGTCGACGACGAGCTCCGCGGCGGCGCGTGCGGGTGAACTCAGTGTGCTCGCTGTGGTGCACGAGAAGGAGAGCAGAGAGGATGGGGAGGTGGCTAAGCTCACGGCGGTTGCGACGGAGTTGACGGCGAGGTCGGGGACGAGCCGGAGCAAGTGGGGCGGCGGAGGCGATCTGGTCGGCAGGAGGTTGAAGACGAGCTCGGTGGAGACGTTTGCGGGCCTCCGGCGGGGTGTGGCTCGGTGGAACGGTCGAGGAGGGAGTGGTGGAGCTTCAGGACACGGTGGAGCGGCACGTTGACGACGGTGGGCACGGCTACGGTGGCGGAACGGCGGCGGCTGCGTCGGCTATGGCGGAGGGGAGCGAGGGAGAGAGGCAGGGGGAGAATGGGCGTGTCCGGGGGGTCGGGGCGCGATGTGGAGGTCGCCCAGGCCAGTAGGGCGGCGAGGGGAGGAAGCAGGGCGGCGGCCAGCTGCGTGGCACGCGCTGGTGTCGGCGTCGAGCACCTGGCTCCCTGCGTGGCCGAGCTAAACAGCTCGCTGGAGCGGTGGCTGGGCTGGGCCGGCAGGTGGGCTTGCCAGGTGGGCGCCAGGTAAGCCTCTCTCTCTCTCTCTCTCTTTTATTTTTCGTTTTCTATTTTTCTGTAGTTTTGTGGCTTTATTAAAAATAGCTAGGCACTTCTAGAAATCCTGAAAATAATTAGAGGTTCTGTTTAGAATATATCCAACAGCCCAGACTTATTTCCAGAATTATTTGAACATTTAAAATATTTACTAGCATTTAAATGCCCAAATGCAAATTACATATGATTTAATTCAATGACCTTCTGTTGACCTAGAAAATTGTGCACCAATTTTTGCGAGAGGTTCTAACCCAAGACAAAGAGGGTGAACATTTTAGAAGGGCATTTCAGGTTCATTGAAAATATTTTTAGTAAACCCTAGTTGATTTCAGAGGGGGTACTGGGGGTTCTGTCTTCCCCAATTCAAGTTTCTATTGAAAGTAGACATGATGCAACACTCTAATGCATGGTCTAGCTAGGATGTGACAACTCACCCCCACTCAAAAGAATCTCGTCCCGAGATTTAGGATCCGTCGGGAAGAAGGTAGGGTACTCAAGTCGGAGACGGTCCTCCCTTTCCCAAGTAGCTTCTTGCTCAGAATGGTGTGACCATTGAACCTTGAGAAACTTGATATTCTGGCATCGAGTGGTATGCTCGGCTTGATCAAGGATACGAACGAGATATTCTCGATATGTGAGGTTATCCTGGAGATCAAGCGTTTCGTGGTCCACTCCACGGATAGGATCCGAGAAGCAACGCCTGAGTTGAGAAACGTGGAAGACATCATGAACTCTGGAGAGATGCAGAGGTAGTTCCAACTGGTAGGCAACTTCCCCTCGTTTGGCAAGAATGCGAAAGGGTCCAATGTAACGAGGAGCCAACTTGCCTTTGATACCGAATCGATGGGTTCCCTTTAAAGGTGTAACCCGAAGGTAAGCCTTCTCGCCAACTTCATAAGTCATAGACTTATGGTTGCGGTCATATTGGCTCTTTTGGCGAGATTGGGCCGTTTTCAATTTCTCACGAATAACGCGAACCTGCTCTTCTGCTTCCTGAATCATATCCGGGCCAAAGAGTTGTCTTTCCCCGGTTTCTGACGAGTTAAGAGGCGTTCGACAATTTCGTCCATAGAGAACTTCGAAAGGAGCTTTGCCCAAGCTAGCTTGATAACTGTTGTTATAAGCGAACTCGGCGAATGGAATGCACTTCTCCCAATTCATACCAAAAGCAATGACAGAAGCTCGAAGCGTATCCTCCAGAATTTGATTGACTCATTTTACTTGACCACTTGATTGAGGATGGAAGGCGGTGCTAAAGGAGAGACGAGTTCCCATAGCATTTTGGAAACTTTCCCAAAATCGAGAGGTGAAGAGACTTCCACGGTCTGAGTTAATCTCCAATGGAACACCATGAAGAGACACTATTCGGGAGATGTACAAGTCAGCTAGCTGGCTAGCGGTTATACTCTCACGAACGGGTAGGAAGTGGGCTACTTTGGAAAGACGATCGACAACGACGAAGATGGCATTATTCCCTCTCTTGGTCCTGGGAAACCCGGTAACGAAATCCATACCAATTTTATCCCATTTCCATTCAGGAATTGCCAAAGGTTGAAGGGTGCCAGCAGGCTGTTGATGCTCTGCTTTAACACGACGACAGATGTCGCAATTAGCAATGTATTGAGCGATTTCTCTCTTCATCCTAGTCCACCAAAACCTCTGGCGTAGGTCTTGATACATTTTAGTACTACCGGGATGAATGGTGAGAGGAGAATCATGAGCCTCCTTAAGGATCAATTGCCGTAGATGTTGTTTCTTGGGAACCACCAAGCGGTTCTCAAACAAGACAACACCTCGTTTATCTATGGAAAACAATTAGCAGCTCCGCTAGCGATGTTTTCCTTAATCTGGGATATGCCCTTATCGCGCTTCTGGGCAGCTATGACTTGATCCGTAAGGTTAGGTTTCGCCACCAAGGTGGAAAGGAATCCTCGAGGAACAATGTGAAGGTTAAGCTTATGAAATTCCTCGTGGAGTAGTGGTTGACTTTGTTGTAACATCAGGTTGTTACAATAGGATTTACGACTTAGTGCATCGGCCATGACATTGGCTTTGCCTGGGGTGTAAGTTATTCCTAAGTCGTAATCCGTGATCAACTCGACCCAACGTCTTTGCCTGAGATTCAAATCCGGTTGGGTGAATATGTATTTCAGACTTTGGTGATCGGTGTAGATTTCTCAACGATTACCAAGAAGGTAATGTCGCCAGGTTTTGAGTGCATGGACTACAGCTGCAAGCTCTAAATCATGTGTGGGATAGTTATCCTCATGTGGACGCAACTGTCGAGAAGCGTAGGCAATCACATGATGATCTTGCATGAGTATGCAACCTAGTCCTTGTCGCGAGGCGTCGCAATAGATAACAAAGTCCTTAGAAAAATCTGGTGGTACAAGTACGGGAGCAGATGTCAGGCATCTTTTCAGTTCCTGACAGCTGAACTCGCACTGTGGGGTCCACTCGAACTTTTTATCTTATTTGAGGAGTTCAGTTAGAGGCTTAGCAACTTTGGAGAAATTCTCGACGAAGCGGCGGCAATAGCTCGCTAAACCAAGGAAACACCGAACTTGCTTGACCTTTTCAGGTGGAGTCCAGTCAAGGACGGCTTGAACTCGCTCGGGATTGACAGCAATGACCTTACAAGAGATTATATGGCCTAGATAGGTCACTTCTGGCAACCGGAATTCGCACTTAGAGAATTTGGCATAAAGGCGATGCTCTCGAAGTTTCATCAATACTAGCCTTAGATGTTCGGCATGTTCTTCCTCATTCTTGGAGTAGATGAGTATATCATCGAGGTATACCACGATGAATTTATCCAAATACTCCATGAAGATCGAGTTCATTAACCGAGAAAAGGTGGCTGGAGCATTGGTTAAACTGAAAACATAGGCCGTTTTAGGAATGTCCCTGTTCTTGATTTTGATTTGATGGTAGCCCAACCTCAAATCCATTTTGGAGATGACTGAGGATCTAGCGAGCTGGTCATACAGATCATTGATCTTGGGGAGCAGATACTTGTTCTTGATAGTGACCAAGTTGATAGGTCGGTAATCTACAACCATCCGATCCGTTCCATCCTTCTTCTTGACGAAGAGGACGGGGCAAGCCCATGGAGAAGAACTAGGACGTATGAAACCTTTTTGCAAGGACTCATCGAGTTGTTTCTTAAGCTCGGCTAGCTCTAGGGGTGCCATCTTATAAGGTCTTCTAGAGATTGGAACGGTTCCTGGAACAAGATCTATCACGAACTCGACATCTGTGTCAGGTGGAACACCTGGCAGTTCCTCTGGAAAGACACCGGGAAGTCACGGACTACCGAAATATCTTCAAGGTATGGAAGGGGGTTGGCATTTAGGGAGTAAAGCTGACGCTCAGACACTCGGGTCAAAACGTTGACTGTCTTGCCCGATGGATGGGTGAGTTGAACAGTTCTAGTAGAGCAATCAATCCTAGCGTAATGGGCTGACATCCAGTCCATACCCAAGATGATGTTTATGTCCGAGGACTTGAGAGCTATTAGTGATGCAAGGAAGACCAATCTATCGACAAGAATTTCATTTCCATGGCTGATTCTAGAGGTTTGCCATCTAGAACCTGGAGTTTGAATTTCTATGGAGGTGGGCATGTCACTAAATGTGGTGTTGTGCAATCAAGCATAGCTCTCATAAATAAATGAATGAGATGCTCCAGTATCAAAGAGAACAGTTGCCGGATGGCAATTAACAAGGAGCGTACCGAGAACAACGTTGGGATCCTCATAGGTCTCCTCAGCTGAGACGTAGTTGACATGGCTACGAGCAGTGGTGGCTGGCTTGGCGTAGAGCACCTTTCCTGCTGGCTTGCCACGGCCAACAGACTTTCCGAGCTGGTTGGGATTGTTCTGGGGACACTCGCGGATGTAGTGACCCGTCTCCCCACACTTGAAACAAGTTATCACATTGGGGCGTGGAGCAGCATTAGCAGCGGGGCCACCATAGGTCTTGGGCGGTGCATACGGCTGGTTGGGGCGAGGCGCCTCAAAGGATGGCCTCGAAGTGAACCTGGGTGGCAGAGCAGTGTTTGGAAACCAGACCCGGCGCTTCTGAGATCCAGAGCCGGAGGAAGATCCAAAGTCACGAGAGTGCTTGCGTGAAGCTTCAAAGCCAGTCTGACCTGTCTCAGCACTGATGGCCTTGTTGACTAGCTTCTGAAAGGAGATGCACTCGTGCAGACGAAGATCATGGTGAAGCTCGGGGCTGAGTCCCTTGCGGAACGTTGCCTGCTTCTTGGCGTCGGTGGATACCTCTTCAGGAGCATATCGTGCTAGATTCCCAAACTCGCGACTGTATGCATCCACAGTCAGTCTACCCTGGGTGAAGTTACAGAACTCCTCCCTCTTGCGATCCATGAGACCTTCCGGATGTGATGCTCACGGAAAGCCGCACTGAATTCAGCCCCAATTAGTGATTTGGCCGACCGGGCGCATAGCCTCAAAGTTCTCCCACCAAAGGCTAGCAGGGCCTTTGAGGTGATAGGCAGCAAAGGTAACTTGATGTGGGGTGGAACCCTAGATGGCCGATCTTTCATGAAAGGAGCAAGATCCCTCGAAGAACACGACGAACACGGGGAAGAACGGAGAGAAATCACGAGAGAAACACTCAACCAACAAGAAATAGATCACACATGCGCTACATCGATGAACACAAAGGAAGATACATTGATCCAAAGTCAACAACGAACGATACAAACGGTAACCGAGTTCTTCTCCGTATAGGAGGTCTTGATGGGGCCACCCAAGAGGGGGTCTTGAATCCAAGAGGATCTTCTCGGTAGAGGGGCCGCGGTCACTCTCGAAGAGACGATCCGGTATGGATGAGCAAAGCTCTATCTCACATATGAGCTAATCCTTTGCTACCCTAACTAGGAGGAGGTGGGGGTCTATATATAGTGCTAGTGTAAGTTGGGGCGAAGGGGTACATGGGCTTTCGGCCCGGATGCACTGCACGCAGGCAGGGGGGCCGGATGTCCGGGCGACGGGCCAGATGTCTGGGCTTTCCCGAGACGCCGGATGTCCGGGCGCTGGAGCCGGATGTCCAGGCTGGCGAGGTCCAGCTACGGGTATGTTCTGTGATGGGCGCCGGATTTCCGGGCTGGGGGCCGGATGTCCGGGCTTGCGGGAGGGGCCGGATGTCCGGGCATGGGGCCGGATGTCCGGGCTGCGCTGGTCCTTTCTGGTGCTCTCTGGATAGCCGATGCCAGATTTCCGGGGCAAGGGCCGGATGTCCGGGCTGGGGCCGGATGTCCGGCCACTGTAGCAGCTGGCTCTTCTTCCTTCTCCTTCCTTCGCTTCCACGCGCGCTTGGCCTTGGTCCTTGGGCTCTCCATGGTATCCTCGGGTGTACCTGAGTATGAACAAGGTTCGCGCTTGAAGTAGCATCCATGTCTTACGTGCGAAAAGGGAAGATTCGGAAAGGAGCGAATTCACCTTAGGTCCAATGGCGTAGGCTCGAATGTACATGTGGATGATCGTCGGATGCTCCGCATCATTTCCCCTCCCTTGGGAAAGATCCGACCTCGGATCAAAATCCTCATCACCATGGAAACAGTTGTCGTGGACGGACTTGTAGTAGGACGAAGTGGAAGACATTGCGCAATCCAAGTACTTGAAGATGTCATCGGGATGGTGGACATGCAAAGAGAGCAAACACAAATGACACTCGGAAATACAATGGTTAGCGCACACAAAGTGTCCATCATGTAAGAATGAGTCCGTGAGGCAAGATTGTTCATGACAAAGCACATGAAGCTTAGCAAGATGATATGGAATGAGATGTAAAGCATTCATGGGAGCAGAAACATTCATGGGAGTAATGCAACCATGATGCAAAATGATGTCATAGTGAGACGGTTTATCAAGAGCATGAATATGGAAATGGATGTGCAATATGATTATGTTATCATGCAATTGATGGTAGACAATGCGATCATTATGTATGAATATGCCATCAAGAAAGATCACAACAAATTTTCTAAGGAAGTGTACAAGCTCATATATCATGGATGACATTGAAATACAAGATGCAACAAGGCAATCATAATGTGAGTCAATCCATGCGTAAGACGCAAATTTGCTATGGGTATGATATGTCCATCGAGCATGACATGTATGAGCACAATCAACAAATATGAAGGTGGGGGTGCAAAGTGTCAAAGGAGTGTTGATGTACCATAGCTCGATGTCGTGGCATGAGTGGGGGTTGGAAGGTGCATCCAATAAGTGCGAGCGCTCCTCAATGTGAAGGTCCATAGAGTCGATCTCCAATGTCGGTCCTCCATCCAATAGATGTATCATGTAGACAATAAGAAGGAAACAACAATGAAAGAATGACCCTCCCAATATGCATATATGAGGATGGCTCAAAGGGAAAGAGTTCACCTTTATGAGGATGTCGAAAATGTTGGTGTTGCACATCATGTACGCCTTCACATAACCAATATATCTCGCGATGGTACCGCCTTGTGAATCCTTCAAAGTGAAAGAACATGACAAACTCTCGGAAAAACAAATGAGGTTAGTGCAAATGCAAGACCTATCATTCGAGGGGCGAGATACCCAACAAGTGTTTTCATCATTCTTATCATAAGAAAGGACAAGGTGTGGTATGGTATGAAAGCATATGATGCAACTACAACCAAAGACAATAGGCTTAAACAAGCAAGCATGCATCACAAGTAATATGTCCAAGTCTCGACGATCAATAAGCATAGCAAGTTGGAACTCAATACAAGGTGATATGAGAGATGCAACTAATGGAGACAAGAGACAAAGATCAAGATATATCATGTGAGAGGCATGAACATATATGTCATCAACCCAAGAAAGCGAGTAAGAATGGAACATGGGTGATGCAACAAAGCAAGCAATCATCGTGATCAAGTCAAGCAAGCTAGTAGTGCGAAGATGCAACGTACTAGAAGGAAACATGGCAAGCATGTCATGTGTGCAAATAGTGGGCATATAAAATGCACATGACATTTCACAAGCATAAGGGCAAGATATGAGCCAAATAGCATCAATAGCATGGGGCACATGATAAACATGGCAATAGCAACAAGGATCTCCACCAAGCATGCAAATACACATAGGAGTAGCATAATGGTGCATCATGGGTAAATGCAAGCAAGGGTCACAATTGCATGGCAAAGTCATGTAAAGAGGCATAACATGCAAAGTGAACACGATAGAATGGGCATAATGTGACAAGTGGTAAATAGCCCATAGCCGTGTGAGAGACAAGTAGAAAAGATGCGCGTAGTCGTTGCGTGAAGAGAACGGTTGTAAGGATAGTCCACGGGATCCCAAATCGTCGTTACTCTCAAGAGCTCGTTTCGTCAACTCTTGGATTGAGAGGTTGACGAGTATACGTGAGTACCTACACAAAAGAGACACAAACGAAAGAAATTGTGTGTGTGGTAAATGTACACATCATCCATCATGATGTGTATGTGCAAGTGAGTGTTAGCACAAGATAAGCATCGCTCAAAGAAATTTGATGCATGGTACAAGAACATGTCATCCATCATGAAAGAATAGTTATTGTGTATGACACGATGGGGATGCAAATTGAGCATACAAGTATATGGCACATCAATAGCATGTTTATTCATGGGAAACATATTGTGCACAGAAGTATTGGGATCATTGTGGGGACCCCGACTCATGAGTCGAGATCGCCGAATGCACGTGTACAGTGATCCCAGAGATCAATGCTCACTGAACACACAGAAGCTGAATAACAAGAGTCTTACATCCATACATATCGTATTACACAAATTATGACCATTATGGTCAAGTCTTACATAGATAAAGCCCTAAGGGCTGAACATCAATGAAACACAAGCAGCGGAAATCTTCGTCGATAAGTAGAACCCATGCCATCTGCCTTAACACTATAGGCATTCTGACTGGGAAACATCCCAGTTCGCATGTTCGTCTCCAAAGAATTCTTCTTCGAACTCCTGTTCTTCCATGCCTGGCCAATTAAATAACCAGTGGCAAGCCAATGAGTACTTTGAATGTACTCGCAAGCAACCCATGTTTTGGTTCGAGATACAACAATGCATGATATAGGTAAATTTTTGCAGAAAGCTAGTTTTGAGTGCAATGACATGTTCAACAACTTGTAAGACTTGCATAAGGAGAATTCAAGTAGCCATGAGGACATGATACAGATATCAACATAAATAGAGTGGGCACCAACCCAACTTAATCATGACAAGTCCTTGACTTGACCCAAGTAGTTCTTTC
This sequence comes from Aegilops umbellulata, assembly GCA_032464435.1. Classification (NCBI taxonomy): domain Eukaryota; kingdom Viridiplantae; phylum Streptophyta; class Magnoliopsida; order Poales; family Poaceae; genus Aegilops; species Aegilops umbellulata. The sequence continues at coordinate 351,223,636 of CP136056.1, forward strand.
CACACACACTGGTTGAAAACAAGTGGACGTAGCCCAAGAGCGGTTACCCAACTGTCCTTGACCGTGGACACGGCTATTCGAATAGTTTTACACTCTGCAGAGGTTGCACACTTTACCCACAAGATCCGGGGAACTTCCGTGTCATCCACGACCCGCGGTACCTCAAGTACCCGGGGTAAGCACCCGATCACTACCTTTCCCTAGACGACACTAACAAGGAGTCCACTCGTTGTTCCGTATCCTCACGATGTACATCATACGAGACTCACTCGAGATCGTAACATCCGAGAGGGGACACAACGGTGTATCCGGTGCCCTGTGAAAACAGTCATGGCCGCCCTACCTGGCACGACCCCGTTCCGAGAGAGAGCACCAACTCTCCCCCGTCACTAGTAATGCGGGCTCCAAGCTAGTATCGGCCTAGGTAATCAATAATGCCCTTTCCCATATAAGGGTAGAGTGGTTGCGCATGCAAGGTTGGAATAACGGTCGCAACTTAAACCAATCCGTTTTTGAAATTAACACACACACTTGCCTCGGTACACCACTTTGTCATCAAGTGGCTACCCAACTCATCATCTCCCTCGGGCATAAGTGGCACCCGACGGGGGTTTCGAAAAGTCCTTTGAAAATACTTGACTCCATCACTATGCATGTTCCCGTCCCTTTTTGCCTAGCACTACTTTAGCATCCTATCTACTCCCACCGGCATAACCCTCATAAGAAGGTAGGGTCACACTCAATGCAAGTATCAACGGGGTGGAAATGAAGGCAACCCACCAAAGTGGCTACCATCCCATCATGTTTCCGATGCAACAACAACAAAGTGCTATATGAGATGCAAAAAAAGGGGGTTTCATAGACATGGTCAAAGGGCTGCTTGCCTTGATTTGCTTGTTCTTCGAGGTCTTCAAATCCTTCTCCTCCTTCCTCTTCAGCTACTTCTTCAAATACGGGATCTAAATGTCACAGGAAAATAACGGAAAAATAAGACAATGATAAAAACAGAAAAATCAAAGTGCTCAGAAAAATGTCAACTTATTTTTGTAAAATACTAGGATGAAAACTAGAAAGGGGAAAATTCTTAGTTTTGTATTTGGAGTTATATAAGAGGGGATATGGATTTCCAAATAGAGATTAAACTGCTCAAATTTGAATTTAAATTTGAACAGTACATAAAAGTTGGTTGGATTTGAATGAAAGTTGCACCATTAAATAGGTGGGATTTTTACAAGATTTTAGGAACTGGAATCACTTCATTTGGATAAATATTTTATCCTGTGGGATTTTTGGAAGGGTGACAGAAAAAGAAAAAGAAAAAAAAGTGGCGCTGTGCCACCGGGCCAGAGAGGCCACGGGCAGCAGGCCCAGAGGGGAAATCGGCCCGCGCGAGGCCGCCACGTCGAAGGCGTAAAGGCGGAGTACGCCTTCTGCCGACGGGCGAACGGTGCGCGCGCGTGCGTTTAAACCTGACGGGTGGATCCCACTCGTCAGGGCGTGAGGCTGACGGGCAGGGCCCATGGCCGTCGTCGTCTACCTCCGTCTAGAGGCAACGGCGAGCTCGCCGGCGGCGATATAGGGCACGGGGAGGTGCATGGTTGGTACCGTTGGACTCGGGAGAATGTCGCCGTTCGGTTGGTGGTGGAGACGGTCGCCGGAGTAGCCCGGTTTGCCGGCGACGAGGTCACGCGGCGGAGGTGCCTCGGGCGTCGATGGCTCCGGCCGTTCCCGACTGCAAAAAGAGTAGGGAAGAGAGGGGAAAGGGTCAGCGTGGCCGCGTGGTTCCAGATCGAGAGAAAACGGGGGCGGAGTAGGCCTGTACCGCGCGAACGCTGACGAGCCGAGGCGGCGGTTCTCGAGCTCGATCTCGAGCTCGAGCGGCTCTGGAGACAAATGGGTAGTGTGGGAGGTGGATTAAGAGTGTGGGGGAGCGACAGGGAGCGAGAGAGAGGCTCGGGTCGCCTTTTATAGGCTGGCCGAGGTCCACCGTGGGCGCGGCCTACGGGTTCCCGCGGGATCGGCTCGGGTGGCCATTAGACAGGGAATGGGGGGCTCGGGGGTGTTCGTGGGAGTGGTGTAGGGTGCCAGGGAGAGAGAGGAGGAGCGGGACGAGCTGCACGCGGGCCACAGGAGTGGCGCGAGCATTGGCCGAGCGGGGCGGCGCTCTGGCGCGAGCTGCAGGAGAGAGCGGAGGGCGCCGGAGCAAGTGGGCGGCCTGCTGGTGTGGAGCGGACGTCGAGGGGCATCGACTGGCGCGCGGGGGAGGCTCGAGGTGGTCGGGAGACGCGGCGTCAACGGTCGGGTGCTCTGGCAGGCGCTCCAAAGCGCGACTTTGGCCGGCATCCGCGGCTTTTCCGCGTCCACGCGCGTCCACTCGTGTCTGGAGGCTGCAGGGGGCATGGGCAAAAGCTGGAACGAGCCTTGGATGCTCTGGAAAGCTGAGGGGAGAGAAGGAGGCTGAGAGAGAGAGAGGGAAATCTGCTGTCCAGAGAAGAAAAATGGGGTTCTCCCACCTTCGTCATTGCTTCGTTGGGCAGCAAAGCACACAGGTGCTAGAGGGGGACTAGGAGGTGTCGTGGTAAAAAGTTGAGCCTACGGAGATTAGTGGAAGTGGCCAAAAATGGGATTTTTGCAAAGTGGCAGAAGGTGTTTGATGCTGGTTTGGGCAAGTAGATGGCTTCCATTTCCCATGAGACTCCACAGGGTTAAATGACACATATATTCAGTGCCTTCCACCAATTTGGGGCTTATTTGAGCAAAGTTGCCAATGAAACTTTTGTAAACCCTAGAAATGAGCAGAAATAGACTTGTGTAGATCTAGTTGAGCAAATCACTTCTCCTTGATGCACCTCTTGGTGTAGTGGCCTCATTTGGTCATGTGAACATGCTCACAAAAGTTGGGGTCAAGGAGAGAAAGTTGGTAGTACAAACTTGATCAAATTTGATTCTGGTCAGAGAGGGTTTTGGGGCATTTTGGTGAACCAAAATGACTTTAATTGACATGAGGCTTTGCAAGGTGATCACAATATGCATTTGTGACTTGCTGGATTTTCCTTGGATTTTTATGAAAATATTTCCTGTAGAAATATTTCAAATCCTTGAAATGGGCAGAAATAGTTTTGGGAGGTTTTGTCCAATACTTTGATCATAACCATATGTTGAAACTCATATATATGGAAAATATATGTCCATTGAGTCTCCCTAATTTTTCTCAAATATTTCTAAAGCTTTTAAATAATTTTAACCTATTTAAGACCATTTATGGCCTTAAGGAAAAGCCTTTAACTAAAATAGGAAAATAACTTTCAAAATTATATTTTTGTGGTTTCTGGTATCCTATATATAATAGGAGTCAAACATATTTTTCGAAAGATTTTTACTGCCCTTAATTAAGTACTTGCAGTGCAAAACTCAATTCAGGGGTTTTTGAAAAACTAATTTTTTGAAAATACTTTTTGGCCAAATTATTTTTGTAATAAAATACTATATTGCTCTATATACATGGCATGATCATTGGGCAGAAGTTTGGGATAAGGAGATGCAGTATAGAAGGTGGAGTAGTTGACTATAAAGAGCACTTGAAAAACCACACAGAGAAAACCAACTTCAAAATAAAAGCCAAATAATGCAAAAGTTTTTGTTGGTCCAAATTTTCATGCTTTATTAATGCAAATGAAGTGTTACAAAATGCAGGGTGTGACAGACCTACCCCCCTACAAGAATCTTGTCCCCGAGATTCCTAAGCTAGGCTCTAAAGAGATATGAAAACTCAGATCTAAGGTAGTCGTCACGTTCCCAGGTTGCTTCTGCTTCAGTGTGGTTGCTCCACTGGACCTTGAAGTACTTGATGATGCGGCTTCGAGTGCGCCGCTCAGCCTCATCCAAAATGCAGATGGGCCTTTCACGGTAAGTCAAATCAGGCTGAAGGTCAATGGCTTGGTGATTGACGTCCTTGTAAAGATCAGGCTTGCCTGGGACTTGGAGACACTTCCGGAGTTGTGACACGTGGAATATGTTGTGCACATCGGATAGTTCAGGTGGCAGTTCCAACTGGTAAGCCACCTCTCCTCGTCGGTCAGTGATCTTGAAGGGGCCGATATATCTTGGGGCGAGCTTTCCTTTGACATGGAAGCGCTGGGTTCCCTTGAGAGGTGTGACCCGGAGATAGACATGGTCTCCAACTCAGAAGTTCATGTCCCTACGACGTGAGTCAGCGTAGCTCTTATGCCTTGACTTGGCAGTCTTCAAACGCTCTCTGACAAGCTGGACTTGCTCTTCTGCTTCGCGGAGGATATCGGGCCCAAAGACTAGTCTTTCTCCGGTCTCTGACCAATTGAGGGGTGTGCGACACTTGCGTCCATACAACACCTCAAATGGTGCCATTTGGAGGCTTGACTGATAACTGTTGTTGTAGGAGAACTCGGCAAAAGGGAGGCAATCTTCCCACCTAGCTCCATACATTAAGACACAGGCTCGGAGCATATCTTTGAGTATCTGATTCACTCGTTCCGTCTGGCCCCCGGTCTGTGGGTGGAAAGCTGTGCTGAAGGACAACTTGGTCCCCATGGCCTCTTGGAACTTCTTCCAGAACCTTGAGGTAAACTGGGTTCCTCGGTCTGACACAATCTCCTTGGGAACACCATGAAGGCTTACGATTCTGTTGATGTAGAGGCTGGCTAGCTGGTTTCCCTTGTAAGTCATTTTGACAGGAATGAAATGGGCTACTTTGGTCAAATGGTCGACTATGACCCAGATGGAGTCATGTCCCTTATTTGACCTGGGTAATCCTGTGATGAAGTCCATTCCGACTTTATCCCATTTCCATTCGAGCACCTTGAGAGGCTGTAACAATCCAGCGGGTCGCTGATGTTCAGCTTTGACTCTTTGGCATATGTCACACTTAGCGACGAAAGTGGCTATCTCTCTCTTCATGCCATGCCACCAGAATCTTTCCTTCAGGTCTTGATACATCTTGGTTCCTCCAGGGTGGATGGAATATGGAGTGTCATGAGCTTCTTGTAAGATCAAATTCTTGAGCTCAATCTTGTTGGGTACGCAAATGCGATTCCCAAACCACCCGATTCCTTGCCCGTCCTCTGAGAACCCTGGGGCCTTGCCTGCCTTGATCTTCCTCTTAATTCCTTCAATACTTTCGTGTCCCTTTTGAGCTTCCTTAATATCATCCATCAGGGTAGGCTTGACTTCAAGGTTGGCTAAGAATCCTGGTGCAACCAGTTCCAACCCGAAGCTTTCAAGTTCTTCATACAAGGCAGGTAGCCTTTTCTTAAGCATAGCATTCAAGGTACAAGCCTTTCTGCTTAATGCATCTGCTACCACATTAGCCTTCCCAGGATGGTATTGAACACTGAGGTCATAATCCTTGATCAACTCTAGCCATCTCCTTTGCCTCATGTTCAATTCCTTCTGAGTGAAAATATACTTCAGACTTTTGTGATCCGTGTATATCTCACATCGCTTCCCTAGGAGGTAATGTCTTCAGGGCATGAACTACAACAGCCAACTCGAGGTCATGAGTAGCATAGTTCTCTTCATGAGGCCGTAGTTGCCTTGAAAGGTAAGCTACGACTCTGCCCTCTTACATCAGAACACCTCCCAGTCCGGTTCTTGACGCATCACAGTATATCACAAACTCCTTGTGTATATCTGGTGTGGCCAGAACTAGGGCGGTGGTCAATCTCTTCTTGAGCTCCTGGAAGCTCTCTTCACACTTCGGCGTCCATTCAAACTTCTTGTCCTTCTTCAAGAGCTGAGTCATGGGTCGGGCAATGCTTGAAAATCCTTCAACGAACTTGTGGTAATATCCCACGAGTCCGAGGAAACTTCTGACTTCCTTCACATTGCTTGGGGATTGCCATTCAGTCACGGCTTCAATCTTAGCGGGATCGACTGACAATCCTTCTTTAGTCAAAACATGACCCAAGAATCCAACCTCATGCAGCCAAAATTCACACTTGCTGAACTTGGCATACAGTTGGTGCTCTCGAAGCTTGTCTAGGACCATCCTCAAGCAAGGTTGTCAGAATCGCGATTTTGAATCGGATCGGAGCTCCGATGGTAGGATCGCAAATCGTAGAATCTTCACTATCAGGATCGTAGAAACGTAGATTCTATGAAGTAAAATCGTAGAATCAGAGGGGTTAGTTTGGATCGTAAAGTCGTAGAATCGTATAACAGAATCACAATTCTGACAACCTTGTCCTCAAGTGTTGTTCGTGCTCTTCTTCCGTCTTTGAAAAGACAAGAATGTCATCAATGAAGACAACGATAAACTTGTCCAAATATTCCATGAAGACCTTATTCATGAGATACATGAAGTAAGCTGGGGCATTGGTCAATCCAAAGGACATGACTGTACACTCATACAGGCCATATCTGGTTACAAATGCCGTCTTCGGAATGTCTTGGGGTCTGATTTTCAGCTGGTAGTACCCAGATGTGAGGTCAATCTTGGAGAACACCTTGGCCCCATTGAGTTGATCAAATAGATCTTCAATCTTGGGAAGTGGATACTTGTTCTTGATTGTAACTTCATTGAGGGAGCGGTAGTCAATGCATAAGCGGATGGTACCGTCTTTCTTTGCCACAAACAGAACAGGTGATCCCCAAGGGGAAGCACTAGGGCGGATAAATCCCTTCCTCAACTGCTCTTCCAGTTGCTTCTTCAGTTCTGCTAACTCTTCCGACCCCATTCTATAAGGCTTCTTATAGATGGGTCCTGCTCCGGGCATGAGCTCGATGATGAACTCAATGTCTCGGTTAGGAGGCATTCCTGGTAGCTCATCAGGAAAGACATCGGGGTATTCGCATACTACCAGCACTTGTTCCAATCCAACTTCTGACAAACAGTTGACTTGGGTGCCTTGAGGAGAGGAGGGGTTGGGAGCAAACTTTACTTCGACTCCTTGGTCATTGGCCACAGTGACTGACCAGTTGGCACAATCTAACAAGCCTTGGTGCTTGATGAGCCAATCCATTCCTAAGATCACATCCAAGCCTTGTGATCTTAAGATGATAAGGTCTGCTTGGAAGTCTACCCCATTAATGATAATCCCGACTCCCTTACATCCTATCTTGGCTCTCATCTCTGCTCTGGGGGTTTGTACCACCATAGGGTTATTCAGGGGTGTAGGGGTCATGCCACTTTTTAATGCAAACCTTTGGGTGACAAATGAATGCGTGGCTCCAGAATCAAACAAGACAATTGCAGGTGTTGAGTTGACAAGGAACGTACCCAGCACGACGTCCGGGTCTTCCTGGGCTTCTTCTGCAGTGACATGATTCACACGACCCTTGCCGTTGTTGGGCGGGTTGCGGGGAGCTTGGTTCCTTGGTGGCATTCCACGGCCTTGTCCTGGGTTCTGTGCATTGGGGCGCGGGGCGTTGGGCTTCTTGTTGGGGCAATTCTTGGAGTAATGTCCTGGCTGATGTAATGCCCCGGATCTGATGCGCCAGGTGTCCGCCAGTTATTCGCCGTCGTTGCCGTATCATGTGCTTGCGTGTTGCACTTTGCCATGTCATCATCTGCATTTCATATCATGTCATCATGTGCATCGCATTCGCATACGTGTTCGTCTCATGCATCCGAGCATTTTCCCCGTTGTCCGTTTTGCAATCCGGCGCTCCTACGTCCTCCGGCGTCCCCTTTTACCTTTTTCCGTGAGCGGGTATTAAAATTTCTCGGAATGGAGCGAGATTTGTCAAGAGGCCTTGGTATAGCACCGGTAGACCGCCTGTCAAGTTTCGGGTCATTTGGAGTCCGTTTGATACCCCAACGGTTAACCGGGTAACCGCGAAAGCCTCTTTTGTGTGCAGCCCAACACCCCTTCTAAGTGGCCCAAAACCCATCTAAGTCATCTCCATGTTGTCGGTCGTTCGATCACGATCGCGTGGCCGAAAACCGCACTCCATTTGGAGCTTCCTAGCCCCCTCTACCTATAAATATGTGCCTCCCGTCCAAATTCGCGGATGAATTCCCCGAAACCCTAGTCTTCTTCCTCCTCGCGCCGCCGGACATGTCCATCCGCGCCGGACATGTCTGCCGGACGCGTCACCCTGGCCAATCAGAGGCTGACACATCATCGCCGCCGCCCTCGCGCCCACTCACGCGCCGCCACGCGTCCTCCCGCCGCCTCCCGCTCCCGCCGGCCCGCACGGGCCCGACCGCGGCCCCCGCGGCCCGGCCACCGCCCGCGCGCCCCGCGCGCCCCGTCGCCGCACCCGCCGCCCCGTGCCGCCAACCGCCGCCCGCCGCTGCTCCCGCCAGCGCGCGCGCCGCCCGTGCCCAGCGCTCCTCGCCGCCGGACGCCGCCGACCGCGGCCGGAGCCGCCTCCGCGCCGCCCCGGTCCTCCTCCACCCTCCACCGCCGTCGCTGGCGCCGGATCCGGCCGGATCCGGCCCGGATCCGCCTCGCCGCCGCCTCTCCGCGCCTCCGCGGCCCCAACTCCGGCGAGCCGCGCCGGCCATCCTCGATCTGCGCGCGGGTTGACTTTCTCCCCCTCTAAAATTCCTCTAAGTCCTAATATTTTTTGCATCATTGTCTCATGTTCATCGCATCATATCTCGGCACCTGTGGCTCCGTTTTGGGCGTGCAATATGTCAAAGTGTTAGTCTCGATGAGTGCATCATTTCATTCCATTGCATCATTTTCATTTGAGGTCATCTTGATACCCGAAATGCTGTTATAAGAGGGCTATGTGATGTTAGTTTCTGATTCTCAGCAGAACATGCACTTTTGTCATTTTTGCCATGATTGATGTGTGCATCCTATGAAGTTGAGTCCTACATGTGTTTTCTAATATGCCATGCCATCTTTCCAGAGATTTATGCCATGTATTTTTATGATCTACGTGGTGACTAGCACAAGCATGCAAACTAGGGTACTTAATGTTGCTGATTTCACCAAGTCCCTGCCTGCTGTTATTTTTATGCCATGTGTTCTTGTTGTTTCAGAGAGTTCTATGCCTCTTTTGAGCATGATCAGTAAGAGTGTTTTGAGCATATGGATTTGCTCTATCCATCCACGCCTTTGTTTGTATTTATGGAGTGACATAGCTTGAGTCAATCGAGCTCTACTTTTGCTATAAAATGTTGCTGGCAGATTGTTTACATGTTATTCGATATTGCCAAGCTTGTTGTAGTTTATCCTTGCATGCTATGATGTTATTCTTGCCATGTCTATCTTCTATGACATGTCTTCTTGATGCATGTATGCTTAGTTTATCATGCAATGCTCTGTAGTGAGTGCATCGAGCTCGTAAACATGCCTACTTGTTATCTGTTTGTGACATGTCTAGTTTTCTGCTAAGTCTGAAACCTGTAACGAAACTTGCTTATTTGACATGGATGTAATTATATTTTCTTGTCCCTTTTGGCTTATGGTCAGTAAGGAAATTTTGTTAAGTTCTTTTAGTAGACTCATGCCATGCCTTATTTTGCTATGTCCTGATCATGTAGCATGTGGTTTGCTTGCTCTAAACATGTCATCCTGATGTTAATTTCTGGCATGATAGTATTTTCACCAAGTCTGTGAAGCTGATATGTTTTGCACTTTTGCCATGCTTGTTTGAACCTGTTGTGGTGTGATTTAGCCGTAGCTCAGTGTCCATCTTTTGTCAAGCTTCTTGAGTAGATCACTGTAACATGCTTTGTTGATATGTTTGGGTGCATTAGTTTAATTTCTTGTTGCGTGCTAAGTAGCATCATGCTGTTAATGGCAGAATCTTGTCATTCTTGTTTTGCTTGTCATTTGCAAACCGTGCATCCGATTCCGGTGATCTTTATATCAATTTCAACCGAAATCACCTCACCTTTCCAGTGGCATACTTGGTTTGCCAAGATTATGCCTTGTTCATCTTTTCCTCCGGAGCATGCATACGCATTGCATACCACATCTCGCATATCATGCCATGTTTATGTGGTGGTTGTTTACTTTGTTGTTTGCTTCTTTCCGGTGTTGCTTCTTCGTGTTAGTTCCGATAACGTTGCGATTGTGAGGATCCGTTCGTCTACGTCCGTTTGTCTTCTTCATGGACTCGTTCTTCTTCCTTGCGGGATCTCAGGCAAGATGACCATACCCTCGAAATCACTTCTATCTTTGCTTGCTAGATTGCTCGCTCTTTTGCTATGCCTATGCTGCGATACCTACCACTTGCTTATCATGCCTCCCAAATTGTCAAACCAAGCCTCTAACCCACCTTGTCCTAGCAAACCGTTGTTTGGCTATGTTACCGCTTTGCTCAGCCCCTCTTATAGCGTTGTAGTTGCAGGTGAAGATGAAGTTTGTTCCTTGTTGGAACATGGAGATGTTGTTCCTTGTTGGAACATGTTTACTTGTTGGGATATCACAATATATCTTATTTAATTAATTCATCTATATACTTGGTAAAGGGTGGAAGGCTCGGCCTTATGCCTGGTGTTTTGTTCCACTCTTGCCGCCCTAGTTTCCATCATATCGGTGTTATGTTCCCGGATTTTGCGTCCCTAACGCGGTCGGGTGATTTATGGGACCCCCTTGACAGTTCGCTTTGAATAAGACTTTTCCAGCAAGGCCCAACTTTGGTTTTACCATTTGCCTACCACCTATACCTTTCCCTTGGGAGTAGCTAACCCGAGGGTCATCTTTATTTAGCCCCCCGGGCCAATGCTTGTCTAAGTGTTGGTCCAAACTAGAGCACCGTGCAGGACCGTCCCTTGGCAACTTGGGTTATGTTGGTACCTGTACGCTTCGCTTATCCGGTGTTGCCCTGAGAACGAGATATGTGCAGCTCCTATCAGGATGTCGGCGCATCGGGCGGTTTTGCTGGACTTGTTTTATTACTGTCGAAATGTCTTGTAGCCGGGATTCCGAGACTGATCGGGTCTTCCCGGGGAGAAGGAATATCCTTCGTTGATCGCGAGAGCTTATCATGGGCTAAGTTGGGACACCCCTGCAGGGTTTGAACTTTCGAAAGCCATGCCTGCGGTTATGTGGCAGATGGGAATTTGTTAATGTCCGGTTGTAGAAAACCCGAAGTTGACCTTAATTAAAATACACCAACCGCGTGTGTAACCGTGATGGTCTCTTCTCGGCGGGGTCCGGGAAGTGAACACGGTTGTTGGAGTTATGTTTGACGCAAGTAGTTCAGGATCACTTATTGATCATAGTTGTTCGACCATGCTTTGCCTTCTCTTCTCGCTCTCATTTGCGTATGTTAGCCACCATATATGCTAGTCGCTTGCTGCAGCTCCACCTCACTACCCTGTCCTACCTTTAAGCTTAAATAGTCTTGATCTCGCGGGTGTGAGATTGCTGAGTCCTCGTGACTCACAGATACTTCCAAAACCAGTTTGCAGGTGCCGATGAAACCGTGCAGGTGACGCACCCGAGATCAAGGAGGAGCTCGATGAAGATCTTGTCCTTTATGTTGTTTCGTTCTAGTCGATCAGTAGTGGAGCCCAGTTGGGGTCGATCGGGGACCTTTGTCGCTTTTGGGGTTTCTTCTTTTATTTTGGCTCCGTAGTCGGGCCCTGATTGTACTTGGTTGATGTAATGCTTTACTCATGTATTGTGTGAAGTGGCGATTGTAAGCCAACTATGTATATTTTTCCCTTATGTATTACATGGGTTGTGTGAAGATTACCTCACTTGCGACATTGCTTTCAATGCGGTTATGCCTCTAAGTCGTGCTTCGACACGTGGGAGATATAGCCGCATCGAGGGCGTGACAAGTTGGTAATCAGAGCCTTCCCCGACCTTAGGAGCCCCCACTGATTGATCGTTTTTAGCGGCCGAGTTGTGTCTAGAAGAATGTTTTGAGTCATTTAGGAATTATATATCGGAGAGTTTAGGAATTCTTTTTACTTCCCAGTCTCCTCATCGCTCTGGTAAGGCATCCTGGCGTAGAGTTTTGACTCTTCTCTTCTCAAATTTCACTATTTTTTTTTCAGGATCACGCGGGTATCTTAGAATCGTTCCGATGGTTTTATGATGACAACATTGTATTGGTTGCCTCCCGTCAGCAGGGGTTTAGTGGAGGTGTCCCGGGGAGTTGAGCTCCGACGTGTTGTCGTCATAATTTTATCGTTGCAGTTCTGGAATACCTGAGTTTAGTACGCCGACATCGAAAATCTCTTTTGTACAGTTGTTGGTGAGATAACCCTGATAGCCCAGTACTGAGGCGAGTGCGGGAGTATTGCCATAACTCGTATAACGGATGCCTTTCGAAGGTTGAGGTAGATGATTTCCGAAGGTTTCTTGGTTATGTGTTGAAGGATGGATACAGCTGGATCTAGGTATTGTTAGTTTGGGTGATATATTTTGTGTCCCCTGTATCCCCAACACCTGATTGCATAACCAGAAAGTTTCGGGAGTTTATAGGTGGGAATTCAAGTATCTCGTAGGATATCTTTCCAACAGACACATGATACGATATGGGATCTATCATATGTTTGTTTCTGGCTTATTCTGCAAGCCAAATCCTTTGTTTTTGTTTTGTTTTGTGGTAGTCGAGTTGCTTCGAAGTCAAATGTTGAATCCATACCGTATTCTAAGCGGTGTTCTCATATTTCAATGTGGATGCTAATCCTTCTTGATCATCGAGGTTGTCATGTTAATTCTTTTCCAACCGGTGTGTCCCTCTTCAAGTGGATCCGATCACTTCAACATTCGCAAGATCAATTATCAGTTCTTCTCAACGGTGTTTGCTTCATCCGTTCCAAGTTGTCTTTGTTTTCCCGCCCTCCCACCCTTTTTCTTCAAGTACTCAGATTTCTCAATCAAGTATCCTTTTTATTGACGAAAGTTTCTTCATTCTTTCCTTCAATGTTCTTATCCGGCGATTATCATGAAGATGGTCAGGAGTTTCAAGTTCATCATTCGTCATTCTTTTCTTCTCCGGTGGTTCCAATTCAAGCTTTATCGATCATATCTTTTCCTCGTTTCTAAGGTTTTCTCGTACCGGTGCACCTCTTAATCATTCACTTCTCGCTATTCATTTGTTCGGGAGTGCTGAAGATATCTCAGAAGATTCAAGTTTTCCATTCTCAAATTCACTCAAGTTCTTTTGAGGATGTTATCTCATTCAAGCCATTTAATTCAACCGGTGCAATCTCTCTTTTCAAGCAATCGTTCAATGGTGTTTCTTCTGAGTGGGCCCTAACCTACAGGTCTTTTCCCAGGATCTTACCTGACTCTTCTATTTTCCCGGAGTTATTCTCAAATTCTTTTCCAATTTTGACGTAAAAATGAATTATCATTAGTCAAATGTCTTTCTCCAAGACCTTTCAATTCTTTCATCGTTGGTTCAACCTGTCTAATTTTCATCCCGGAGTATCTCAACAATTCATGGTGATGTTTCTCATTGTCATTCTCAACATTTGAAGACCGAAGAAGAGTTTCTCTTTAATCTTGCTCCATTCTCTTCAAGATTCATTGTTCTAGCTTCATGCCATTCTCTCATAATTGTTTTCGATTGTTCAGAATTCTTTTCACCCATCCGGAGCAATTCAGGAGTCTTTCAGTTTGATTCTCCGGAGCCTTTCATCTCAGAATTATTCATTCTCAGCTTCGTCTATCGTTCTCCAAATCTTACCGGTGCATCATTCAATATTCTCTAATCAGTTCATGATCTCTTCGTTCTCATGTATCTAAATTCTAGCAAGCATCTTTGTTCATTTGCTAATTCTTCCCGGTGTTTCTTTATTTTTTCTTCGTCCATTTTAAATTCTTACGGTGGTTCGTTCAAGGTCCTTCTTCCTTTGTTATCATATAGATTCATTCTTTCTTTCCAATCCTACCGGCGGTTCGTTGAAGACATTCTCAAGTTTGCGCCATATCTATCTTAATCCTTTCTACGGGAATAAGTGGTATGCCAAATCCATTGCTTTTCACCAATTTAGTTGGTGAAGGATGAGCATAATGTAATTCTTATTCTTGTTTCATCGAGTAAATTCTATTCCCTATTCCGGAGGTTCATCAAAATTCTTGATTTCACTTGTTCATCTTTCTTTCCGGAGTTCCAAATTTTTTCTCGGTTATATCATCTCAAAGCTTCATCTTATCATTGCAAGGCTTCACCTTGTGTTTTCAACTTCTCTCTCTTCTATCATCCTTGTTTTACCGGAGTTCTTCTTGGAAGGTTCACATGATGGTTCATCAAGGTTTCCTTTCATTCTTGTTTTGTTCTTCAAGATTTCTCTCGGAGTCAAGATGCATCAAGCTTTACTCTTAAATAAACATGGTGCTCACCACATGTTTTGTCTTGAGGAGTTCAAGTATTCTTCTTCTTGCATTTTAAAGTGCAATTCTTTCTACCTTATCTTGAGGTGGGGTTATATCACTCTTGACAACTTCTCTTCGCGGTTCATGAGTCACTTGTTGTCAAGAATGAGGTATTTTAAATCCATCCATCTCTTTGTTGGAGTTATCTTGGGATATTTTTCACCTAAAGCCTTCCATTGGGAATGTTGCTATTATGCTGCTTATAAATGACCCAAGTTCTTCTTTTATCCTCCCGGTGAAGTAAGCTTTCTCGTCTCCTTGTTCTTATCAATCCAATTCTTTTCCCGTGAGTGGCAGGTTGTCACCTCATATTTTGAGATGTTTCCATAAGCCCGCTACAAGCTTATTCGTTTCGTTGTTGGTTCTCCAACAACTCCGTTCTATCCTTCTTGTAAGGGTGCTCTCCAAGATCATTTGTGGCAGAAGTTGTCATTTTCTTCTCCACTCTTTTATTCCAATGAGCTATTTTCTATTCCTTCTTTCGGAGGCATTGTGATATTGCTCTTTTCACTCATCATCTCGTTTTGCCAAGATCACGTTCTTTTCCTTGCTTATCCATTTAACCGGAGTATTGCGCTCTCATTCAAGTTCTTTCATCTTATCAAGTTTTTGCCCCCCTTCTCAACCGGAGTGCTGGCTGAAATCTTTCTTACCCCTTGTGCCATTCTTTCAATAGTTCCGGAGGCAGAGTGTTGTTGATCTCGTCAAGTATCCTCTCATCTTGCCAAGTTCATGTTCAAACCCCTTCCATTTTCAGTCGGAATGCTGCCCAAATTAGGTCATTCTTATTCCTTCTCTATCTAGTTTTAACCGGAGTGCTTTCAATATCTATCTTATCACTAAACCTCTTGGTTCTTGTCGTATCCCATGTCCCTCTTATCTAGCGGAGTGTTTTCAAGTTCGTTCAACTCCGTTGTGTTCTTTCTTTCAACTTTTCAACCTCTCAAGGTTCATGGTTTCACTCGTTTGCCAAAGAAGCAACTTAGTTTTACCTCCTCTCTTTCTTTTCCGTTGTCCCTCCGGTGCCATTCTAGATCTCGGGGCGAGATCCTCTCGTAGTGGTGGAGTGTTGTAACGCCCCGGATCTGATGCGCCAGGTGTCCGTCAGTTATTCGCCGTCGTTGCCGTGTCATGTGCTTGCGTGTTGCACTTTGCCATGTCATCATCTGCATTTCATATCATGTCATCATGTGCATCGCATTCGCATACGTGTTCGTTTCATGCATCCGAGCATTTTTCCCGTTGTCCGTTTTGCAATCCGGCGCTCCTACGTCCTCCGGCGTTCCCTTTTACCTTTTTCCGTGAGCGGGTATTAAACTTTTTCGGAATGGACCGAGATTTGTCAAGCGGCCTTGGTATAGCACCAGTAGACCGCCTGTCAAGTTTCGGGTCATTTGGAGTCCGTTTGATACCCCAACGGTTAACCGGGTAACCGTGAAAGCCTCTTTTGTGTGCAGCCCAACAACCCTTCTAAGTGGCTCAAAACCCATCTAAGTCATCTCCATCTTGTCGGTCGTTCGATCACGATCGCGTGGCCGAAAACCGCACTCCATTTGGAGCTTCCTAGCCCCCTCTACCTATAAATATGTGCCTCCCGTCCAAATTCGTGGATGAATTCCCCGAAACCCTAGTCTTCTTCCTCCTCGCGCCGCCGGACATGTCCATCCGCGCCGGACATGTAGGCCGGACGCGTCACCCTGGCCAATCAGAGGCTGACACGTCGTCCCTGCCACCCTCGCGCCCACTCACTCGCCGCCACGCGTCCTCCCGCCGCCTCCCGCTCCCGCCGGCCCGCCCGGGCCCGACCGCGGCCACTGCGGCCAGGCCGCCGCCCGCGCGCCCCGTCGCCGCACCCGGCGCCCGGCGCCGCCACCCGCTGCCCGCCGCAGCTCCCGCCTTCCCGCCGGCGCGCGCGCCGCCCTCGCCCAGCGCTCCTCGCCGCCGGCCGCCGCCGACCGCGGCCGGAGCCGCCTCCGCGCCGCCCCGGTCCTCCTCCGCCGTCGCCGGCGCCGGATCCGGCCGGATCCAGCCCGGATCTGCCTCGCCGCCGCCTCTCCGCGCATCCGCGGCCCCAACTCCGGCGAGCCGCGCCGGGCATCCTCAATCTGCGCGCGGGTTGACTTTCTCCCCCTCTAAAATTCCTCCAAGTCCTAATATTTTTTGCATCATTGTCTCATGTTCATCGCATCATATCTCGGCACCCGTGGCTCCGTTTTGGGCGTGTAATATGTCAAATTGTTCGCCTCGATGAGTGCATCATTTCATTCCATTGCATCATTTTCATTGTAGGTCATCTTGATGCACGAAATGATGTTAGAAGAGGGCTATGTGATGTTAGTTTCTGATTCTCAGCAGAACATGCACTTTTGTCATTTTTGCCATGATTGATGTGTGCATCCTATGAAGTTGAGTCCTACATGTGTTTTGTAATATGCCATGACATCTTTCCAGAGATTTATGCCATGTATTTTTGTGATCTATGTGGTGACTAGCACAAGCATGCAAACTAGGATACTTAATGTTGCTGATTTCAGAGACGGTATTTTCACCAAGTCCCTGCCTGCTGTTATTTTCATGCCATGTGTTCTTGTTGTTTCAAAGAGATCTATGCCACTTTTGAGCATGATCACTAAGAGTGTTTTGAGCATATGGATTTGCTATATCCATCCATGCCTTTGTTTGTATTTATGGTGTGCCATAGCTTGAGTCAATCGAGCTCTATTTTTGCTATAAAATGTTGCTGGCAGATTGTTTACATGTTATTCGATATTGCCAAGCTTGTTGTACTTGATCCTTGCATGCTATGATGTTATTCTTGCCATGTCTAGCTTCTATGCCATGTCTTCTTGATGCATGCATTCTTAGTTTATCATGCAATGCTCTGTAGTGAGTGCATCGAGCTCGTAAACATGCCTACTTGTTATCTGTTTGTGACATGTCTAGTTTTCTGCTAAGTCTGAAACCTGTAACGAAACTTGCTTATTTGACATGGATATAATTATATTTTCTGATCCCTTTTGGCTTAAGGTCATTAAGGGACTTTTGTTAAGTTCTTTGATTATATTCTTGCCATGCCTTATTTTGCTATGTCACAATCCTGTAGCATGTGGTTTGCTTGCTCTAAACATGTCATCCTAATGTTAATTTCTGGCATGATAGTATTTTCACTAAGTCTGTGAAGCTGATATGTTTTGCACTTTTGCCATGCTTGTTTGAACCTGTCGTGTTGTGATTTAGCCGTAGCTCAGTGTCCATCTTTTGTCAAGCTTCTTGAGTAGATCACTGTGATATACTTTGTTGATATGTTTGGGTGCAGTAGTTTAATTTCTTGTTGCGTGCTAAGTAGCATCATGCTGTTAATGGCAGAATCTTGCCATTCTTGTTTTGCTTGTCATTTGCAAACCGTGCATCCGATTCCGGTGATCTTTATATCGATTTCAACCGAAATCATCTCACCTTTACAGTGGCATACTTGGTTTTCCAATATTATGCCTTGTTCATCTTTTCCTCCGGAGCATGCATACGCATTGCATACCACATCTCGCATATCATGCCATGTTTATGTGGTGGTTGTTTACTTTGTTGTTTGCTTCTTTCCGGTGTTGCTTCTTCGGGTTAGTTCCGATAACGTTGCGATTGTGAGGATCCGTTCGTCTACGTCCGTTTGTCTTCTTCATGGACTCGTTCTTCTTCCTTGCGGGATCTCAGGCAAGATGACCATACCCTCGAAATCACTTCTATCTTTGCTTGCTAGATTGCTCGCTCTTTTGCTATGCCTATGCTGCGATACCTACCACTTGCTTATCATGCCTCCCAAATTGTCAAACCAAGTCTCTAACCCACCTTGTCCTAGCAAACCGTTGTTTGGCTATGTTACCGCTTTGCTCAGCCCCTCTTATAGCGTTGTAGTTGCAGGTGAAGATGAAGTTTGTTCCTTGTTGGAACATGGAGATGTTATTCCTTGTTGGAACATGTTTACTTGTTGGGATATCACAATATATCTTATTTAATTAATGCATCTATATACTTGGTAAAGGGTGGAAGGCTCGGCCTTATGCCTGGTGTTTTGTTCCACTCTTGCCGCCCTAGTTTCCGTCATATCGGTGTTATGTTCCCGGATTTTGCGTCCCTAACGCGGTCGGGTGATTTATGGGACCCCCTTGACAGTTCGCTTTGAATAAGACTTTTCCAGCAAGGCCCAACTTTGGTTTTACCATTTGCCTACCACCTATACCTTTCCCTTGGGAGTAGCTAACCCGAGGGTCATCTTTATTTAGCCCCCCGGGCCAATGCTTGTCTAAGTGTTGGTCCAAACTAGAGCACCGTGCGGGACCGTCCCTTGGCAACTTGGGTTATGTTGGTACCTGTATGCTTCGCTTATCCGGTGTTGCCCTGAGAACGAGATATGTGCAGCTCCTATCAGGATGTCGGCGTATCGGGCGGTTTTGCTGGACTTGTTTTATTACTGTCGAAATGTCTTGTGGCCGGGATTCCGAGACTGATCGGGTCTTCCCGGGGAGAAGGAATATCCTTCGTTGATTGCGAGAGCTTATCATGGGCTAAGTTGGGACACCCCTGCAGGGTTTGAACTTTTGAAAGCCGTGCCCGCGGTTATGTGGCAGATGGGAATTTGTTAATGTCCGGTTGTAGAAAACCCGAAGTTGACCTTAATTAAAATACACCAACCGCGTGTGTAACCGTGATGGTCTCTTCTCGGCGGGGTCTGGGAAGTGAACACGGTTGTTGGAGTTATGTTTGACGTAAGTAGTTCAGGATCACTTATTGATCATAGTTGTTCGAACGTGCTTTGCCTTCTCTTCTCGCTCTCATTTGCGTATGTTAGCCACCATATATGCTAGTCGCTTGCTGCAGCTCCACCTCACTACCCTGTCCTACCTTTAAGCTTAAATAGTCTTGATCTCGCGGGTGTGAGATTGCTGAGTCCCCGTGACTCACAAATACTTCCAAAACCAGTTTGCAGGTGCCGATGAAACCGTGCAGGTGACGCACCCGAGATCAAGGAGGAGCTCGATGAAGATCTTGTCCTTTATGTTGTTTCGTTCTAGTCGATCAGTAGTGGAGCCCAGTTGGGGTCGTCGGGGACCTTTGTCGCTTTTGGGGTTTCTTCTTTTATTTTGGCTCCGTAGTCGGGCCCTGATTGTACTTGGTTGATGTAATGCTTTACTCATGTATTGTGTGAAGTGGCGATTGTAAGCCAACTATGTATCTTTTTCCCTTATGTATTACATGGGTTGTGTGAAGATTACCTCACTTGCGACATTGCTTTCAATGCGGTTATGCCTCTAAGTCGTGCTTCGACACGTGGGAGATATAGCCGCATCGAGGGCGTGACAGCTGACCACATCCGAAGCAAGTGACTTGATTGGGATTGCTGTTCCTGCCGGCATTGTTATTCGGGTTGTTGTAAGCCGGCCTGGGGTTGACATACTGCTGAGGTGGATAGTTGGTGCGGGGTGCAGGAGCTCTTGGTTGTTGATAGGTTGGCTTGACCGGGGCTGGCTACCACGGGCGAGGCTTCTGGTTGCTGGAGCTACCCTTGCTGATCATCTTGCACTTATGGGTATCATCCAAAGCACGTCGCTTGTCCTCAAGCATGAGTGCCTTGTTCACCAGATCAGGAAAGGTCAGGCAGTCACACACAACAAGCGAGTACTGCAGGGTCCGGTTAAGGCCTTCCATGAAGCGCTCCTTTTTGGCAGCATCAGTGCTGACATCTTCAGGGGCATTCCTTGAGAGAACACTGAACTTCTGCATGTACTCCTTGACAGTGCTACTACCTTGCTTCAGGGCTCAGAACTCACGCTTCTTGATGGCCATGATTCCAGAAGGAATGTGGGCCTTGCGGAATTCTGCCTTGAAGTCATTCCAAGTGATGTTTCGCTCAGCATGCATGGCCTTGAATCCATCCCACCAAGCTCTGGCAGTTCCCCCAAGACAGTGAGCAACATATGCCACCTTCTCACGGTCCTCAGTGCATCCAACTAGTTCCAGCAAATCCTCAATGGTGCGGACCCAGTCGTCTGCATCCAGGGGTTTAGCAGTCTCGATGAAGGTGGGTGGTGCATGCTTCTTGAACTCCACCAACGTGGAACGTCCATTGCCATCCCCCGCCGGCTGGCAGTTGACCGCTTGAGCAATCATCTGGAGGGCTGCTGTGTTGGCTTGGCGTTCCTCTCGGAAGGCTTGGAGGAGCTGAGCCATGTCCATGTTCGGAGGCGGTGGCGGTGGTGGAGCTTGTCCTCGGGCTTGGTCTTGGTTGGTTCCTGCTTCAGCAGAACCTCCGGCTTCTTGCTGCTAGGTAGAGGTACCAGTACGTGTTACAACAGGCATCCTGTTGGAGCGGTCAAGGTCTCATAATTGGGAAAGATGGGGAAAATAATAATAATATAGATGGGATGCCTAGTAAGGGGGTGGGCGTGACACAATTTTAAGTTAAGCAAGGGCCAGAAGGGCCAAACTCAAGCATTAAAACCAAATGGGTGATGTAGTCGTTTACAAGTTCCCGAAGGAAAGTACGACTTCCATCAAAACAAGTTGAAAGCAAACACAACATGGTTTCATTCGAACCATTACATGGACTCGACTTCGCATAGGGGTACACGACCTATCCTACCTTAAGGGTTGCGGACTGGCCTATCCTAGTCTCGAACGATGTCTAAGTGGTGGAATGCTCGGTCGCGTATTCCGGCTCCTCTGGGTCTTCCTCCTCATCTTCATCCGTCTCAGTATCTTTGTCACTTGAGGGAATGGGGGAGTGGAGGAGCCGAACACGACACTGTTTTGCCGGTGGCACCGTGAAGAGGTTGCGATATTCCTTCACCGTCATACGGCGTGGCTGAGATGATCCTCTGGCATGCGTAACCTGTGGGGGTCGTCCGCCTCGATAGGCAACAACAGGCTGTCCAGGGGGTGCACCATCCTTCTTGATCCTGTCCGCCCTTGTCTGAGCTAGGCGGAGGAGTTCCTTGGTCTCATGGAGTTCCCTCCGAAGCTCCATCGACTCTGAGGCCAAGTGTTGTGCAAGGCTGTCAGCACTCAAGCTGAAGTAGGTCTGGAAACGGAGGGGAAGTCCCTCGTCCATGGGTGGAGCTGATGCGCTGCTCTCGTCATCACCTTCCTTACGATAAGGCAGGTAACGAGTGGCTGGCTCACTCGCCATCTCTGTCAGGAGATACCGAAGGCGAGTCAGCGCCTTGAGGGCAGCAGTCTCAAGGGCGAGGAGCAGAGTCGCCATCTGGGGTCCCTCAAAGAACCAGCTCGTCGGGGAGTCATTCGCCCTCACGACTACCTCCACGTGATATTCCTTCTTAGTACTATTGACCCAATGCTCGTGGTAGGAGAAAGTGGGGGCTTGAGTGAACTGGCACTTCTTGAGGCTGTCCTCACGGAGCATGGGAAATCCAGTGGTCAGGAGGTCCTCCGGTACGACGGCTGTTGTGGATATTACTACTGGGCCTAAACCGGCCGTCTGGACCGGGTTAATTTCCTCAGTAGCTCAAGAATGTTAAAGCCCAGGAGGCTATGTAGAGGCCGAAGCCATAGTCGGTTTAACATCTATAGCCGTAAACCGGCCTGTGTACAACTTGTATTGTAAGTTAGGAATAAGCAAGAGACCAACCCGGGTACGAGTATAAACCGGAGATTGGGACTCTATGAACCGACGGGCATCACCCGTGTATATAAGGGGATGACCCGATAACGGTTCAGGGGACGACCACAACTCGAGGCCTAGGCGAAGCTTATTTGCTCCCTAGTCATCGAGACTTCATCAATTCCACCACAAACTAGACATAGGCTTTTACCTTCATCGAAGGGGCCGAACTAGTATAAACTCTCTGTGTCCCTGTGTCCGCTTTAACCCCTTCGAGTTAACCCGTTGCGATGGCTCCACAACTAAGTCCTTTGGCTAGGACATCTGCCGTGACAAACCCACGACAGTTGGCGCCCACCGTGGGGCTGTCGCACGATGGTTTCAAGTTCTTGGAGGGCCGCTCTGAAGGACTGAAGGGATATGCCGTGGGCCGGATGACCAAGAGTCGCCGCGGTAAGATCTACATCGACGACGCAGGCTGGGGCCCCGAGGCCGGCTCGATTGAGTACGGGTACCGGGTCCCCTTTGGCGGTATACACGTTTTCATCGGCAAGATTGGAGAACCGGGCCCTCAGCTGGACACCTGCACCGACCTCATCGAGACAGCTCAGCGTGCGCGACCTGCCCGGGTCAAGCCAGCCGTAAAGCGTGCCTTGGTGGGGGTCATCCATGGGCGAAACTATGAGGACGGATCAGAATCTGGTGGCGAAACCGTTGTTTATTCCGGTGATGAGTCGTCAACCGGGGAAACTGAGTCCCTGTATCAAGTGCATGATGGTCGGATTGGGGGCTGTTCCGATGGCAACAGTATTCCGGAGCCCTCCGATCTACCTAGTCGGGTCGGCATATTCATGGCTGGCACCCAAGCAGCGCCTCATTCATCGACGACCGCAGCAATGGTTTCCGGTTCAACGGCTGCCGGAGCGGGAGGTTCTGTGCGCCCACCGGTTCAAGTATTATCCGATCTGTTCGACGCGCTGGTGGCGCTCTTGACAGAGGCTAATCCGGCGGATCGGGATGCTCATAACGCAGAGATTGCAAAGGTGAGAGAACAGATGAGCCAGGCCAAGGCGGATCTGGCGGCCGAGGAGGTCAGGATGACTGCGGAACGGGCCGCTTTGGACGCACAAGCCTATAAGTTCATGCTGGATCAGAACGCTTCGCAGGAGGTCATGAGGAGGAAATATCGGTCCCGCTTGCCACCGGTCTTTGAAGGAAGGGATCTTTTCAAAACTGCTGGAGCAGGGACCAGTAACCAACCAGTGGTAAACCGAGCAGAGGCGCCCGGGACAAGCGCGCCGGTTCAGCCCCGCATAATAGATCTGCCCCGTTATAACCCGGAGCCGCGGATTCTGACCACACCCCCGGATCATTAATCCAACCCGCTGGATAATCTTGTTGCTGCGGCAGCACGTCTAGAGGCTATTCCGGTCGAGGGAGATTCGTTACAGGCTATAGAAACGCGCCGGGTCAAGGAGCTCCTCAGAACGGCGCTGGTCCAACAGGAGGCGTATTCATACAGCCGCGAGCGGATTCATTCTACTCCATGTCCAACCCAGAGTTATAACAGGCACCTGGAAGAACAAGCTGAGTCCAGCAATGCACGGCATGGAGGGCCCCGCGGCAACAATCCGGCTCCTGATGCTCAGGAGTTGGTAGACCGGGCCCATGCACGCAGAGAAGCTGAATTGGCAGCACATCAGACCCGCCAGCTTACGCCGGTTCGTCCCACCACTTCGGTCGAGCCAGGGCTTGCTTCTAGCGCTTTGGGGGCGCCTTGCCTTATACCTGCTTTGCGCAATGTGCGCCTGCCTAAGGACTTCAAGGGGCCGCGCAAGGTACCGAATTATACAGCAGATCAGCCCCCGGAGGCGTGGGTGGAGAGTTACGAGATGGCCATGGAGATGCTTGATGTAGATGAAGCTGCATGTGCGAAATATTTTACTATGATGCTTGAAGGAACGGCCCGCACTGGGTTAAAAAGCCTGCCGCCCAATACCATCGGTTCATGGGCTCAATTGCGAGCTCGGTTTATCAGTAATTTCAAAGATACGTGCAGGCAGCCCATGTCGATAGTGGACTTGGCCGCCTGCGTCCAGGCGGAAGGAGACTCAACCACTCATTGGGTGCGCCGCGTTTCGCAAATCTTGCATTCGTCAGACCGCATCAACGCTGACACTGCAGTTGTGACTTTGGAAAGCAATTGCCGGTTTGGGCCCTTGAAATTGAAATTAGGACGGATGAAGCGCCATTGCACTGACATAGGGACTCTCATGGCTGCTTTGGTAAAGTATGCTGATTCTGATAGTACCAAGGATCCCGAGTCGGATGATGAAAAGGCAGGGAAGGGAAAGAAGAACGGCAACTTCAGAGGACAGCAGCATCACCCAGGGAGCGGCGTTGGAGGCAAGCGTAAAGCGGATGGTTCCATGGACTTTGTGGCTAACACCAATGTGCAGAACAGGGGCCGGCCGCGTAGGGGCAAAGGCCGCGGTGGCGGACCTAGCCCCAATCCAGAGCGCTTAAATAGTTTGTTGAATCAGCCCTGCCCAAAGCATGGAACGACGGAGGAACCAGCAAACCATCTATGGAAGGATTGTTACATCATGCGAGAGTTCAAGAATTCCAACGCCTTCTGGTATGATCACAATCCCGGTGGCAGTTCAGGATCCGGGCCGAACCACGGTGGAGGGAACTCCGGTTTAGGGTTTAATGGTAATCCGAGCGGAACTGGTAATCCGGGCGGACATGGTAATCAACATAACCAAAATGATCAAGGGGGCTATAATCAGCAGCAGTCGGGGTACCAGAGCAATCCGAAGCAGCTAAACAGTGGCCAGTATCATGTATTCACTACTAGCTTGGACAAGCGAGACCAGAAGGTCCGGAAGAGGGCAGTTAACTCTGTTGAACCGGCCGTGCCCCGATATCTACGATGGTCAGAGCAGCCGATCACCTGGAGTAGAGAGGATCACCCTCCTCGGGTGGATAATCCAGGTCAGCTGGCTTTAGTGGTGGCGCCTCAGGTAGGAGGTTATAAGTTCACCAAGGTGCTCTTGGATGGGGGTAGCAGTATTAACATCCTGTACTATGAGACCTTTCGACGTATGGGGCTCAAGGATAAGGATCTACGGCCTTCAAACACGGTTTTTCATGGCATGGTGCCAGGCAAGTCCGCGTATCCCGTGGGCAAGATAGCATTGGAGGTGGCTTTCGGAGATGATCACGATTCCCGATCAGAAACACTAACTTTTGAGGTGGTGAAGATCCAAAGCCCGTACCATGCCCTGTTTGGTCGGCCGGCTTATGCCAGATTCATGGCACGGCCCTGTTATGTATATCTGCAGCTCAAGATGCCAGGCCACAGGGGAACAATCACGGTTCACGGGAGTCGCAGGATCGCTTTAGAGTGTGAAGAAGGAGATGCCGCCTATGCAGAGTCGGTTTGTGCTACTGAGGAGCTCAAATACTACAAAGATAATGTTGATCCGACGGATATGACTCCTTTAAAGAAGCCTACCACGGAGCATGATCCGGCTTTAAAATTCACGTCAGCCGCGGAGACCAAGCTTGTTGATTTCGTAGCTGGTGATTCATCTAAGCAATTCAGCATCAGTACCAATCTGGATCCAAAATAGGAAAGCGCGCTCATCGAGTTCCTCCGTGAGAATCGGGACATCTTCGCATGGAAACCCTCTGACATGCCAGGTGTACCGAGGCGACTCGCTGAGCACACCCTTAATGTGGATCCTAAGTTCAAACCCGTGAAACGGTTCCTCCGTCGGTTCAACGAGGAGAGAAGAAAGGCTATTGGAGAAGAGGTGGCCAGGCTCTTAGTAGCTGGCTTCATCGTTGAAGTTTTTCACCCTGAATGGCTTTCTAATCCGGTGCTGGTCCTTAAGAAAAACGGCACTTGGCGTATGTGTGTGGACTATACAGATCTTAATAAGGCTTGCCCTGCAGATCCTTTTGCCCTCCCCCGTATTGATCAAATCATTGATGCTACGGCGGGTTGCGAGCGTTTATGCTTCCTGGATGCATACTCCGGTTATCATCAGATTAAGATGGCGGTTAAAGACCAGGAGAAGACGGCGTTCATTACTCCCTTTGGAGCCTTCTGTTATGTATCTATGCCTTTTGGGCTCAAAAGTGCCCAGGCAACTTATCAACGATGTGTGCAAAATTGTCTCCACAAGCAGATTGGCCGTAATGTGCACGCTTATGTGGATGACATTGTGGTCAAGTCAAGGAAGAAGGAAACGTTGGTTGAAGATTTGAAGGAGACCTTTGATAACTTAAGGACATACAAGATGATGCTCAATCCGGCCAAATGTGTCTTTGGTGTACCAGCTGGCAAGCTATTGGGTTTCCTGGTGTCCAACAAGGGAATTGAGGCTAATCCGGAAAAAAATTACGGCTATCACCTCTCTAGCTAAACCGAAATGCATCAATGACGTCCAACGTCTGGCAGGCAGAATTGCTGCGTTAAGCCGGTTTATCAGCCGCCTCGGAGAGAAAGCAATTCCTCTGTATCAAATGTTGAAAAAGACGGATCAGTTCGTCTGGAATTCTGCCGCTGATCAGGCGTTCGAGGATTTAAAGCGACAGTTGGTCAACCCGCCCGTACTCGCTGCTCCCACTGATAATGAACCATTGATGTTGTATGTAGCTGCTAACGCTCGCGCGGTCAGTGTGGCTATTGTGGTAGAGCGGAAGGAGGCAGGCAAAGAATACCCGGTTCAGCGTCCGGTTTATTATATCAGCGAGGTGCTTATTGAATCCAAACAACGATATCCGCATTGGCAAAAGCTAGTATATGGAGTTTTTATGGCAAGTCGGAAGCTGAAGCAGTATTTCCAAGGCCACCCTATCACGGTGGTCAGTTCTGCTCCTTTGGGTGATATCATCCAGAACCGGGAAGCGACTGGTCGGATTGCCAAGTGGGCTATTGAGCTTGGACCGCACGGTTTAAAGTATGTGCCTCGCACTGCGATAAAATCTCAGGCATTGGTGGATTTTATCAATGATTGGACGGAGTTGCAAGTCCCTGAAGAGAAGCCGGATCACACTTACTGGACCATTCATTTTGACGGATCACGTCAATTGGAAGGATTGGGGGCTGGAGTCATATTAACTTCCCCACGAGGTGATAAGTTTTGTTTTGTTCTCCGTTTAATGTTCCCTTGTACTAACAATGCAGCAGAATATGAGGCCTTGCTCCATGTCCTCCGGATGGCTAAGGAGATGAATTTAAGCCGGGTTAAGTGCTTTGGCGACTCTGATTTGGTGGCCCAGCAGGTGTCTGGTACATGGGATTCTAAAGATCCACTCATGGCTGCTTATCGTCGTGAGGTTGATGTGGTCGCAGGTCACTTCAAAGGTTATCAGGTGGACCATGTGGACCGACGAAAGAACGAGGCGACGGATGCTTTAAGTCGACTAGGTTCACAGCGTAAACCGGTACCACCTAATGTGTTCCTTGATGTGCTTTACAACCCGTCGGTTCAGCTGCCTGGCGAAGCAGATTTGGCGGTTCCTGACCCAGAGGCTCAATTGGTGGCGGCATTACATGTCATCCCGGATTGGACGCTTCCTTACCTGGCGTACATGAACCGAGGGGAGTTGCCAGAGGATGAGATTCTGTCCAGGCAGATAGTACGGCGGTCCAAGTCCATGGTAGTTGAAAACGGTGAACTACATCATCGCAGTGTGACAGGAGTGTTTCAACGGTGTGTATCTCCTGAGGAAGGCCGTGAAATTTTGCGGGAGATCCATGAAGGAGATTGTGGTCACCACGCTGGTTCAAAGTCTTTAGTGGCAAAAGCTTTTCGTCACGGTTTCTATTGGCTGACTGCTCATGCTGATGCGGAGGACCTGGTCAGGCGGTGTGATGGTTGTCAAAATTTTTCAAGACGCGCTCACATCCCGGCTCAAGAATTGAGGATGATTCCAATTACTTGGCCATTTGCAACCTTGGGGCTGGACATGGTTGGGCCTTTCAAAAGGTCCAAGGACAAGAAGACCCACCTTCTGGTGGCGGTGGACAAATTTACAAAGTGGGTAGAGGCAGAGCCCGTTAGCAAGTGTGATGCGGCCACCGCGGTTTGGTTCATCAAAAAAGAGATTTTCCGGTTTGGTTTTCCACACAGTATCATCACAGACAATGGTACCAATTTATCTAAAGGTGCCATGAAAGAGTTCTGCGAACGAGAGCACATCCGCCTTGATGTGTCATCAGTGGCGCACCCACAGTCCAATGGTCAAGCAGAAAGAGCTAATCAGGAGATTTTGAGAGGCATTAAACCCAGGCTTATGGTTCCTTTGCAGCGGACGCCGGGTTGTTGGGTCGAAGAGTTACCCTCTGTGTTATGGAGCATCAACACCACGCCTAACAGGTCAACTGGGTATACGCCGTTCTTCATGGTTTATGGGGCAGAGGAAGTTCTTCCTAATGACATACGTCACGATTCACCTCGTGAGGCGGCTTACTTTGAAGCAGACAGCGAAAGTTCTAGACAGGACGCTTTGGACCGGCTAGATGAAGAGCGAGACATAGCAGCTGCCCGCTCAGCAATCTACCAACAGGATCTCCGTCGCTATCACAGTCGCCGGATCAGGACCAGAACCTTTCAAGAGGGAGATTTGGTGCTTCGACTTATTCAAGATCAAACCGAGATGCATAAATTGTCTCCGCCTTGGGAAGGGCCTTTCGTGGTCAGCAAGAATCTACACAATGGTTCATACTACCTGATAGATGTTCGAGAGCACAAAGACTCACGCAAATCAGGACAAGAGACCGACAGACCATGGAATATAGCTCATCTTCGGCCTTACTATACTTGAGCCATGGGCTCTGCTTATGTATATATCATGACTATGTATATATTATAATAAACCGGATCCCCAGCTAAAGCGGGGTATCTGTTCTTTTATATCATGTGTGGTTACACGGGGTTGTCTTTAAGCAACATCCGGTTTACCCCTTGCAAGTCTTAACAAGATCACTTGAGGCTTCCTGTTCAAACATAGGTCGTGTTCGAACCAAAGAGAACATAGCTATCCTTACGAGTCATTTGGGGGCTCGGTCATGTTTGAACCGATGCAATACCTCTTGGCCGGCGAAAGCCACTAGAATCATTTGGGGACACGGTCACGTCTGAACCGCTCACGCCTCTTGGTCGGCCTACGGGCCTTAGAGTCATGTGGGGGCTTGGTCGAACCCGAACCATAGCAATGCCACTTGGCCGGCATAATGCCACGCATCATTTTGGGGTCCTGGCTTACTGGCACCATCGCTACACCTTCGGGGGGCTTGGTTGCGTTTGACCATGGTAATTCCGTCTGACCAAGCTCAATAGAGCTCTTCTTTTGCAAAAGGTTTTTGTCACCGTATTTTGCTCTCTTTCCTTTTTTAAGAGTTGACAGTTTATCGCTTTTCTCTTAAACCGACAATATTCTGCACCGGTTCAACATAGCCAATTTGGCGGAACACGGCCCTCTTTTTCAAAAACCTGAGATTGTTGGCTCGGTTTGAGTTTTTTCTGCTAAATATCCTTTTTCGAGCAACAAAAGGCTGCTATCATTAAAGGACGGTTTGCATTGTAAACCGGTGTTATATACACAGGGGTTCGATTCTCCCATGACGGTTTAAGAGTTATCAACTCCCGCTTCAACATTGGCTACAAACGCCTACTTCATGGCCATTATATGGCAGGTATTTCGTATCACAAAAGTTTGATCATACTTGCAAGTTTCATTGCGTATTTATATAAAGATTCACAAACCGGATGACGGTACAGCCGCCCTGGTAGTTTAAAATTTCGTGATCGCAGGAGATATAAGTTGACAATAATGATTTTTCAAAGGAGGGTATCAATACTGATGCGCGAAGGCATCTCATGAAGCAGAAAGTACGGTATATCCTATTACAAGGCAATATGGGGCCCAAATAAGATGATTGTTTCTTGACAAAGTTTCAAAAGGAAACCAGTTAAAACTGCCCTCGGTTCACGCCTGCGTGCCGTTCCGGTTTGATGGTTCTGGATCATCTTGCGCCACTTCAGCTTCCTCCTCCCTACCCAGCGGCTGGAAGGCAACAGTGGTCCAATCGATCCCCATTAATGCTTGAAAGACAGCTTCCTCATGTATCAGTGACGACGGTTCGATATCAGGGGCATAAGTGTGCTTACGGATTGGAGGAATTAAGTTTTCCGCTTTGGGGATTGGCACGGCTACCCGCCTGTTTTGATCGTCATACTGGGCTTGATAATGAGACAAGTTTGCTTCTTCTACCAATTGGCAGGCCAGAGGGCGCACTGCCCGGTTTATCTTCCTCAATTCTTCTTCATCGAATTCGGAGCCATCCTCCTTTAAGCTAGGATAGTCTTGAGCCGCTTCAATGGGATCAAAATCAGGCACCCATGCTTTGGCCCGGATTAAGGCATTAATGGCTCCGGTTCGAGCAGCAGATCTTTTTAGCTCCTCAATCCAAGCAGGGAGCATTGACAACCTCTTCAGTGTGTCCTGGATCAATGTGGGCGCCAGATTGTTGTGTGAAGCAGTGGTGATAATCCGCTGTGCGCCCGTATAGAGCTGCTCGACTAAAGTATAGACCGCTTTCAGCTTCATACGCACGTCTGATCCTAAGTGATTGATGCGAGTGCCTGTAATACGATCAGCAGGTCATAAACCGAGCTGCTTTATAGAAGAATCAAGGTCATTACACAAGTCACAGAAGGCTCACCAAAGATGGATGCAGTCATTGCGTGCACCTGTCGCTTCACGCTGGTTAATTCATCCGTTACCGGTTTAAGGGCAGCTTCTGCATTTTCAATCTTCTTGGTTAAAGTGGCCTTTTCTGTGGCCTAGTCAGCCCGCTCCTTCTTAAAACCTTCCTTCAATTGTTCCATGCTGCCTAAAGTGCTGGTTAGTTCCTCCTTGGCTTTGGAAGTTTCTGCTTGCTGAGACTTCACATTCTCTTGAAGATCAGCGATTTGGCTCTCTTTGACCTTCAGTTCAGCCTGCAGTCCGACAAGTTATACGGTTTAAACAAAGGAAGTACCAAGCACATAACAAGTTAGGTACTTTGTACTTGGGGGCTAATGCTTATTTGATCTCAAGTTATCAGTTAATTATCAAAGTCACAAGCTCAATACAAATATTCACCTTGGCACTTGGGGGCTAATGGCTATTTGCTCTAATGATATTTCGGATGCTACGGTATGATGATTACAAGTGTCGATTCAATTATGATAAAGTTAAACCGACCCGTGGGGGCTACGGTGGTAAGAAGCAGGAGTGAGGGCATGGAAGTTACCTCGAATTTGTCTTTCATCATCTTCACAAGATTGGCTTCATAGTCACGGCTAGTATATAGCCGGTTTAAATAGCCAGAATGAATGTCTTGAGCACCAAGAGTGGAGTACGTTGCCAGATCAACATCCCATTTACCTTTACTTAAAGCAGAAATTTCTTCTTTAGCAGTGTGCTTGGCCAAGGCGATGGGATTTCCCGGTTCAGTACGACCTATGCCAGTAATCATGACTTCGTCGTCTGTGTGGTCGCCGGTCTGGACTGGTACGGTCGGTTTCTCGGCAGGCTTTGAGGAACTAATGGTTTCCTCAGCACGAATCGGACTGGCTGGTTGATCCGTTGGGCCGGAGGGGTTAACAGAGCCTACTTCAGGAACAACGACTTCATCTCGGACTAGTGGGTTATCAATTACATCTTCAGGGATGGTCGCGTGTCCGGTTCAGGAGGAGCGTTTTCTTCTCTTGTTTTGTCTTGGCGAGCTTTTTTGCTCGACCTTGGTTTAGCTCTGAAAGAAGCAGCAAGGTTGAAGACAGCATATGTTGAAGATTACAACAATGGACAACTTGATAAGAAAGGTAAGCTTACCCAAGCACGGTTTTGAGCGGAGGCAGCTGAGTACCAGTTGACTCGCCAGAGGATGAGTGCGAGGTGACCTGATAATTGGAGTCAGACGGATTAAGCGGTTGACGAAAACAGCCCGCTTTAGGAAAAAATTTGACAAGCAAATTAGAGACCTCTGAACGACGTCTCCGAACCGGACTGTTCGGTAAACCGGCGGAGATAACTACCTGACCGCTGTGTCGGGTTGTACGACGCACCTCGTGCTGACGGGTGTTCATAAGAAAGTTGGGATCCAAGTAAGCAAGAGGATGGGAAAATTTAACTTTACGGTTCGCCTGACGGATTTTGTGGGAAGGCAGAAGGCTTGAATCAGAAGAAACAGTAATTACCTCTGCATCATCAGCATGGCTCGCTTCGGCATCATCCTGACAAATTGCATCGTCAGCAAACTGCACGAACAATAAACCGAGGGAGTCAAGATCAGCTTCAAAACCCGGATTACCCACCTCATCATCGGCAGGGTCGTAAGAGGCCGTGGTTTTCCTCTTGTGAGCAGACTTTTTGATGACTCTCGTCTTAGGCCGGGTCGATTGCTCTGGTTTATCCGCTTTTCCTTGAGGGAGTTTTTTGCTCCAAAACGGGTCATCACCCTGCGTCAACAGACATTAGAATCAATCACACGCGCACAAGATAACATCAGACTTAATGAGAAGAAATTTTGATTTACCGCTGGTGGTTTATTGATGGCGCAGAAGGGAAGAAGGCCAGTTCGTGCACAGACGCGTTCCGGTTCATTTAGAATCTTCTTTACGGCTTCGGTGACCTCTTCATCCGTAAGCTGGATGTTTACATGACATAACGGATCATCAACACTGCCTGTGTATTCACACATCAAACCGGAGCGTTGACTGAGTGGCAGTATACTCCAAGATATCCAGCAACGAGCGAGGTCGACTCCTGTTAAACCGTTGGCCATGAAGGCTCTGAGCTTGGACAGTTGGGGAGCGTATTTACTCCTCTCTTTAGCAGTCAACCTCGGAGGAAGGGGGTGAGTGTTGCTGAGCCGTTCTGGACGAAAACCGTGCAGGATATTCTCGTTCTCTGGGGAGGTGTCTTTACAATAAAACCAGGAGTTATTCCATTCTTGGGGGTGGCTATGCAGTTTCGCATGAGGATAGGTAACCTCTTTCCTCTTCTGGATTGACACGCCACCCAGTTCCATGTTGGAGCCATCAGTAAATTCTGTGCGGCGGTTTAAGTGAAAGCAATCTCGGAACAACTCAACTATAGGTTCCTCTTGAAAGAACACCTCACAGAGCACTTGGAAGTGGCATATGTTGGTGACAGAATTGGGGCCAATGTCTTGTGGATGGAGTTGGAAGTTAGCCAAAACGTCGCGATAAAATTTTGAGCCAGGCGGGTTGAAACCGCGGGCTAAGTGATCCGCAAACACAACGACTTCTCCATCTCGGGGTGTAGGGGGGCACTCTTTGCCTGGCACCCTCCAATGAATCGCGTTTTTGCTGCTCAAAGCACCGGTCAGGACCAGATTATTCAGTTGAGTTTCCGTGACCCGGGAAGGAGCCCAGTTGCACTCATATACTTGCTTAGCCATGGGGAAGTCTACAAAATGAAAATGATTCCGGTTCAGGATTTATGCTCTGCACAGATTTTATCATGTTGATGCTATCAATGTTAAACTGGAGGAAATCAATTACAATCTGACATTAGTAAAGTGGTGCGGTCTATCAAAAGGTTACTGGCGGTTCAACAAGGGGACAAATGGTATGCACCGATTTGGTGATCGTCTACAACAAGGTTAAACCGCTGGATCGAAGACCGTGGAACAGTTGGAAATGCAAAAGAGCAGGTGTGCGGAAACAGGTTTCACATTGTCTCAGTGTGATATTGGATCTGAGGCGATCTCATAAAAGGGGCAAAAACTCATGAACTTTTGAAGATTGTGCAAGAACAGCAAGGTCAAAACTGTGGATCAGATCTACGATCTAAGTATATTACCCTGAAAACAGAGGCGGAAAACTGCTACCGAACAGAGTAAAAGTCACGGGGTCGTCTAAAGGTATATCCCAGTTTAAATGCGAAGAACGTGAGGAACGCGAAGAACGCGAAGAACTCGAGGAACGGGAAGAACACAGTAAACCCTAGAGGCGGGTCTGAGTTGAGAAGATGGGATTTCACCGGAGCTCCGAGGGATGCGGAAGAACGCCGCAGTTTCTCTGGTCCAGTCAGGTTGATGCAGCGGCCCGAGGTGATGCAGAGGTCAGCGACAGCGGCGGAGCTCTGAGGCTGGCGGCGCAGAGAAGACGAAGAGGAAAGGGATGA
Source organism: Aegilops umbellulata (assembly GCA_032464435.1). Lineage (NCBI taxonomy): Eukaryota > Viridiplantae > Streptophyta > Magnoliopsida > Poales > Poaceae > Aegilops > Aegilops umbellulata. Next base: position 351,257,743 of record CP136056.1, read on the forward strand.
AGGAGATAAAGAAATGACCTTTCACCCCTATTTATAAGGCAAGGCACGTGTATCGGGCGCGCGAATCCAGGAGCCACAGGTTTCGGAAGCAGAGCCGTCGCCTTGATTATTGCGAATTGGTTAAACAAAGAAGGCACCATAAAAGCTAGCTTCATGAGGATGTCATGCCGGTTTACGGCCACTGGAGGAAATGATGACATATCGGTTTAGCAATGAAGGGAAGATGCCGAATATGAAGGTTTATGCTAAGGGTTGACATGAGATCCTTCAAATCAACCTGGGGCCTAATGTTGTGGATATTACTACTGGGCCTAAACCGGCCGTCTGGGCCGGGTTAATTTCCTCAGTAGCTCAAGAATGTTAAAGCCCAGGAGGTATGTAGAGGCCGAAGCCATAGTCGGTTTAACATCTGTAGCCGTAAACCGGCCTGTGTACAACTTGTATTGTAAGTTAGGAATAAGCAAGAGACCAACCCGGGTACGAGTATAAACTGGAGATTGGGACTCTATGAACCGACGGGCATCACCCGTGTATATAAGGGGATGACCCGGTAACGGTTCAGGGGACGACCACAACTCGAGGCCTAGGCGAAGCTTATTTGCTCCCTAGTCATCGAGACTTCATCAATTCCACCACAAACTAGACGTAGGCTTTTACCTTCATTGAAGGGGCCGAACTAGTATAAACTCTCTGTGTCCCTGTGTCCGCTTTAACCCCTTCGAGTTAACCCGTTGCGATGGCTCCACGACTAAGTCCTTTGGCTAGGACATCTGCCGTGACAAACCCACGACAACGGCCATCTACAAAAGTGGAAAGGGAAGGGTCAATAAAGGAGATACGACCCATGTTCAGGATATTTCTAGAAAGCGTAGGTATATAGGTAGTTTTGTGGATAGTCTAACTCTAACTAACGTACATGCTAACTAAGGCTTCCTACAGTCAGGATGGCTCTGATGCCAGCTCTGTGGGGACCCCGACTCATGAGTCGAGATCACCGAATGCATGTGTACAGTGATCCCAGAGATCAATGCTCACTGAACAAACAGAAGCTGAATAACAAGAGTCTTACATCCATACATATCGTCTTACACAAATTATGACCATTATGGTCAAGTCTTACATAGATAAAGCCCTAAGGGCTGAACATCAATGAAACACAAGCAGCGGAAATCTTCGTCGATAAGTAGAACCCATGCCATCTGCCTTAACCCTACAGGCATTCTGACTGGGAAACGTCCTAGTTCGCATGTTTGTCTCCAAAGAATTCTTCTTCGAACTCCTGTTCTTCCATGCCTGGCCAATTAAATAACTAGTGGCAAGCCAATGAGTACTTTGAATGTACTCGCAAGCAACCCATGTTTTGGTTCGAGATACAACAATGCATGATATAGTTAAATTTTTGCAGAAAGCTAGTTTTGAGTGCAATGACATGTTCAACAACTTGTAAGACGTGCATCAGGAGAATTCAAGTAGCCATGAGGACATGATACAGATATCAACATAAATAGAGTGGGCACCAACCCAACTTAATCATGACAAGTCCTTGACTTGACCCATGTAGTTCTTTCCACACACACTAGTTGAAAACAAGTGGACGTAGCCCAAGAGCGGTTACCCAACTGTCCTTGACCGTGGACACGGCAATTCGAATAGTTTTACACTCTGCAGAGGTTGCACACTTTACCCACAAGATCCGGGGAACTTTCGTGTCATCCACGACCCGCGGTACCTCAAGTACCCGGGGTAAGCACCCGATCACTACCTTTCCCTAGACGACACTGACAAGGAGTCCACTCGTTGTTCCGTATCCTCACGATGTACATCATACGAGACTCACTCGAGATCGTAACATCCGAGAGAGGACACAACGGTGTATCCGGTGCCCTGTGAAAACAGTCATGGCCGCCCTACCTGGCACGACCCCGTCCCGAGAGAGAGAACCAACTCTCCCCCGTCACTAGTAATGCGGGCTCCAAGCTAGTATCAGCCTAGGTAATCAATAATGCCCTTTCCCATATAAGGGTAGAGTGGTTGCGCATGCAAGGTTGGAATAACGGTCGCAACATAAACCAGTCCGTTTTTGAAATTAACACACACACTTGCCTCGGTACACCACTTCGTCATCAAGTGGCTACCCAACTCATCATCTCCCTCGGGCATAAGTGGCACCCGACGGGGTTTTCGAAAAGTCCTTTGAAAATACTTGACTCCATCTCTATGCATGTTCCCGTCCCTTTTTGCGTAGCACTACTTTAGCATCCTATCTACTCCCACCGGCATAACCCTCATAAGGAGGTAGGGTCATGCTCAATGCAAGTATCAATGGGGAGGAAATGAAGGCAACCCACCAAAGTGGCTACCATCGCATCATGTTTCCGATGCAACAACAACAAAGTGCTATATGAGATGCAAAAAAAGGGGGTTTCATAGACATGGTCAAAGGGCTGCTTGCCTTGATTGGCTTGTTCTTCGAGGTCTTCAAATCCTTCTCCTCCTTCCTCTTCAGCTACTTCTTCAAATACGGGATCTAAACGTCGCAGGAAAATAATGGAAAAATAAGACAATGATAAAAACAGAAAAATCAAAGTGCTCAGGAAAATGTCAACTTATTTTTGTAAAATACTAGGAGGAAAGCTAGAAAGGGGAAAATTCTTAGTTTTGTATTTGGAGTTATATCAGAGGGGATATGGATTTCCAAACAGAGATTAAACTGCTCAAATTTGAATTTAAATTTGAACAGTACATAAAAGTTGGTTGGATTTGAATGAAAGTTGCACCATTAAATAGGTGGGATTTTTACAAGATTTTGGGAACTGGAATCACTTCATTTGGATAAATATTTTATCCTGTGGGATTTTTGGGAGGGTGACAAAAAAGAAAAAGAAAAAGAAAAAAAAGTGGCGCTGTGCCACCGGGCCAGAGAGGCCACGGGCAGCAGGCCCAGAGGGGAAATCGGCCGGCGCGAGGCCGCCACGTCGAAGGCGTAAAGGCGGAGTACGCCTTCTGCCGACGGGCGAACCGGTGCGCGCGCGTGCGTTTAAACCTGACGGGTGGATCCCACCCGTTAGGGCGTGAGGCTGACGGGCAAGGCCCACGGCCGTCGTCGTCTACCTCCGTCCAGAGGCAACAGCGAGCTCGCCGGCGGCGATATAGGGCACGGGGAGGTGCATGGTTGGTACCGTTGGACTCGGGAGAATGTCGCCGTTCGGTTGGTGGTGGAGACGGTCGCCGGAGTAGCCCGGTTCGCCGGCGACGAGGTCACGCGGCGGAGGTGCCTTGGGCGTCGATGGCTCTGGCCGTTCCCGACTGCAAAAAGAGTGGGGAAGAGAGGGGAAAGTGTCAGCGTGGCCGCGCAGTTCCAGATCGAGAGAAAATGGGGGCGGAGGAGGCCTGTACCGCGCGAACGCCGACGAGCCGAGGCGGCGGGTCTCGAGCTCGATCTCGAGCTCGAGCGGCTCTGGAGACCAATGGGTGGTGTGGGAGGTGGATTAAGAGAGTGGGGGAGCGACATGGAGCGAGAGAGAGGCTCGGGGTCGCCTTTTATAGGCTGGCCGAGGTCCACCGTGGGCGCGGCCTACGGGTTCCCACGGGATCGGCTCGGGTGGCCGTTAGAGAGGGAATGGGGGGCTCGGGGGTGTTCGTGGGAGTGGTGTAGGGTGCCAGGGAGAGAGAGGAGGAGCGGGACGAGCTGCACGCGGGCCACAGGAGTGGCGCGAGCATTGGCCGAGCGGGGCGGCGCTCTGGCGCGAGCTGCAGGAGAGAGAGGAGGGCGCGGGAGCAAGTGGGCGACCTGCTGGCGTGGAGCGGACGTCGAGGGGCATCGACTCGCGCGCGGGGGAGGCTCGAGGTGGTCGGGAGACGCGGCGTCAACGGTCGGGTGCTCTGGCAGGCACTCCAGAGCGCGACTTTGGCCGGCATCCGCGGCTTTTCCGCGTCCGCGCGCGTCCACTTGTGTCTGGAGGTTGCAGGGGGCATGGGCAAAAGCTGGAACGAGCCTTGGATGCTCTGGAAAGCTGAGGGGAGAGAAGGAGGCTGAGAGAGAGAGGGAAATCTGCTGTCCAGAGAAGAAAAATGGGGTTCTCCCCCCTTCATCATTGCTTCCTTGGGCAGCAAAGCACACAGATGCTAGAGGGGGACTAGGAGGTGCAGTGCTAAAAAGTTGAGCCTACGGAGATTAGTGGAAGAGGCCAAAAATGGGATTTTTACAAAGTGGCAGAAGGTGTTTGATGCTGGTTTGGGCAAGTAGATGGCTTCCATTTGCCATGAGACTCCACAGGGCGAAATGACACATATATTCAGTGCCTTCCACCAATTTGGGGCTTATTTGAGCAAAGTTGCCAATGAAACTTTTGTAAACCCTAGAAATGAGCAGAAATAGACTTGTGTAGATCTAGTTGAGTAAGTCACTTCTCCTTGAATCACCTCTTGGTGTAGTGGCCTCATTTGGTCATGTGAACATGCTCACAAAAGTTGGGGTCAAGGAGAGAAAGTTGGTAGTACAAACTTGATCAAATTTGATTCTGGTCAGAGAGGGTTTTGGGGAATTTTGGTGAACCAAAATGACTTTAATTTACATAGGGCTTTGCAAGGTGATCACAATATGCATTTGTGACTTGCTGGATTTTCCTTGGATTTTTATGAAAATATTTCCTGTAGAAATATTTCAAATCCTTGAAATGGGCAGAAATAGTTTTGGGAGGTTTTGTCCAATACTTTGATCATAACCATATGTTGAAACTCATATATATGGAAAATATATGTCCATTGAGTCTCCCTAATTTTTCTCAAATATTTCTAAAGCTTTTAAATAATTTTAACCTATTTAAGACCATTTCTGGCCTTAAGGAAAAGCCTTTAAATAAAATAGGAAAATAACTTTAAAAATTATATTTTTGTGGTTTCTGGGTATCCTATATCTAATAGGAGTCAAACATATTTTTGGAAAGATTTTTACTGCCCTTAATTAAGTACTTGCAGTGCAAAACTCAATTCAGGGTTTTTTGAAAAACTAATTTTTTGAAAATACTTTTTGGCCAAATTATTTTTGTAATACATGGCATGATCATTGGGAAGAAGTTTGGGATAAGGAGATGAAGTATAGGAGGTGGAGTAGTTGACTATAAAGAGCACTTGAAAAACCACACAGAGAAAACCAACTTCAAAATAAAAGCCAAATAATGCAAAAGTTTTTGTTGGTCCAAATTTTCATGCTTTATTAATGCAAATGAAGTGTTACAAAATGCAGGGTGTGACAATCATGCAATGGAGAGGATGAATCAAAATCTCCTAAAATGTATGAGGAAACTATGGGGGTCTCCTCATGAGCAATAGCGGGGATATCATATGGAGAAAATGGACAACATCCAAAACAATGCATATCCGAAGCTAGTTGGACATGGCATGGCATATGAGATAAATGATGCAAAGGAAGAATATCAATATCATCACAAGAAAAAAAATGCCAATAACCATGGGCTTGTCATCTATGCCATAAGTGCAAATTGGGTTTAGTTTAATGGCATATGCATAATCACTATGAAGAGATTGCAAATATGACATATGATTGATCTCATGCATAGCATATTACAAGTTCAATGGATTGTCGAACATGATGTGACCAAAAGAATTTTCACATGATATCCTATGGAGCATAGCATCACAACTAGGCAACTCAACATGCTCATCATCATAGTCATCATAAATTGGTAAGTCATGACATGAAGAAGTCACACTAGCATGAAGCATGGGAATAGGTTGATCAACATCATGTAAGCAATCAATGTCAAGAATGTCCACTAGTGGGACTAGAGCATCACCTTCACCTATGTTACCTTGTTCATTCCACTCAAGTGGTGTAGGTGAGGTGGCAAAGACCAAATGGTGGTCATCTTCATCTCGATGGAACCATGTGGGGGGTGCATCATATTCCACCATGGCCATCGTCTTGTCCAAAGGAGGGACATAGTCGTTGTGAATCGGCGCGTCATCATCTATGGGACCTAGCACCAAATGAGAAGACACAATAGAGGTAGAGGTTAAGTCGTGAGAAATAGAAGTGGCCTCACTCTGTCTATGTGGTGGTTCACTCCCTCCCTCAAGGTAGGTGCACTCACAGTCACATATGGTGGAGTCACTCATCTCACTCAAGTGGTGGGGGTTGTGGCTCTCCTCACATGGGAATTGGGGCAACTCATCACATATGTGGCTAGTGGTGAAGTCACTCTCACTCTCAATATGGTGTCACAAGTCACTCAAGTCATCATACGTCGCCGTGGTCGAAGGGAAAATCCCATGCTCAACCATCTTGTCGTTATCACCATGGATGAAGGCCGAAGATGGCACATCATCGCTCTCGCCTCCTAAGATGGAAGCATCATCCTTGCTCATCACCAAGTCGCTCGCCTCAAAATCTTGGTCCTTGAAGGTCTCCGTAGTCGTACTCGTCGCTGCACCATCTTGAAAAAGAGTCGTGGAGGACTCGGCATCATCAATGCCACAAAGAGGGATGGCGGTGAAGTCGAACTTGGGAGCATCGTCTTGGAGCTCGTCGGGCTTGGACATCTTGGTGGTACTAGCCTCATGCTCGTTGTCTTTGAGTTTGGTCTTCGAGAAGTGTGCTTGGGGTGGAGAAGCCTTGGCCTTGATTAGTTCTTGTTCCGCCTAGAGAGCACCAATGTAGTTGTCGTTGAGGGACTTTTAGTTCTCGAGGAAGATAATCTTGGAGATGCCGTTGTTCAATCCCATCATGAAGTGGAACTTCATTGACATGGGGTCGTCCACGCCGGCTCGTCGCAAGGCTTTCTTCATCTCCTTGAAGTACTCGTCTATGGACTTGGATCCTTGGATGGTGTTGTCCAATTGGCGTAGAAGTTGTTCCGTGTAGGTTGGAGGCACAAACTCTCGTCGCAACGCTCTCTTCGTCTTGGGCCAACTCATGTCGTAGGTCTCCGAAGGTGTGTGAAGCCACCATGTCGAGGCGTAGTCGTGGAAGTTTCTTGTGGCGCACTTCACTTGATCTTCGGGAGGAACTTGATGTAGCTTGAGGTAGTCGTCCATCAAACGCTCCCACTCAAGATACTCCTCGGGTTCTAGAGTCCCATAGAAAGGAATCTCATGGTCGGTGTCGAGGTCGTAGTAGCTCGTGGAGGTCGCGGACTTGAGCTTGGGGAGCTTCTCTTGAGCGTAGTCTTGAGGTGCTTGTTGGCGAAGATGCCGTATATCCGAAGGCGAAGATGGCTTGAAGTCGCTTGGCGAAGATGCCAAGGGAGATGGTGAATTCGTTGAGCGGTTGTTGGTGTTGAGCTCTTGACCTTCACGTTCGTGGTGGTGATGGTGTCGATGCCGATGTGACCTTGCCGGAGATGGTAGCTCGTAAGCATGTGCTCTTGAGCGTCTTCTCGAAGATGAGGAAGATCGCTTGTAGGACTTGATGAGGGCTTTGATCTCCTCCATTTGAGCGTTCATCTTGGCGTCGTTGGAGTTGTTCGTGGCATCGAAGTCGTTGTTGTTGTTGTAGACCGAGGGTGAAATGCCTTGCCTATCCATCACAAGACTCGAGTAAATATGAGTGGGAGAAATAGAAGAACTTATACCAAATGTACCTTGACCGATGTTGAAGATGGATCAATGATCACTCAATGTGTAACAAGGAAATAGCACAATTGGTATCAATTCTTGTCGGTTTCTCACACCTACACAAATAAGGCCTATGGTGGAGCTCGGTGAGGATAGTGGCACAAAAATTTGATGCAAAATGTTAGCAAGAGTCAATAATGTTGAAAAAGATTCACAAATTCGCAAGTGCAACAAGTAGACCAATAGCAAAGAATGGCACACGGAAACACACACACGGATAGATAAATGGGGTCGTGCAACCAAGGAATGAGCACACAATGTGGAGTCCATGGAAAACGCTTGTGTTGCACAACTCAAGAGAGACGCTAGCATGATTGCTCTATAGGCGGATACGGCACTTGTGCACAACCTATGATATGCAAAATGGATAAACTTCTATCCCAAGTATGCTATATATGTATGCTTCCCGGTGTTTGATCCAAGATGATCGGATATGACAATCTTATATGCAATGTGGTATGATGCTATGGCACTTGCTTACAAGCTCTTTGTTCTTTCTCTTTTGCTTAAAAGCTTTATTCTCTTTTTTTTGTATGGCCACTTTGTGAAATGCACAAACCAAGATAGAAATTGTGTATATGCGGGAACAAACTTTGTGACACAAGAGATGATATGATACCAATATGATATGGTATGTATGCAATGGGAGGTATGATCACTAATGTGCACAAGTAACGTTGTCGTCAATACTCAAATGGCTAGTCTCGATAGGTAAGTGACGCAAAAATGGTCTAGGGGTTATCAATGCAATTGCAAAGGGAATGTACAATGGTGTCGTCGAGGTTACCGTCCTTTGCGATGATGAGTGGCGGTGTTCTTGATGTAGATACCAAGATGATCGAGACTCGTCCCTAAGTAGCCGAAACACCTTAGGAAACGGAAAAACCACAACTCAAAATCTCAAGGACAAAAGTCAAACGGTGGTAGTGGAAAGCGGTGGTGGTTTTGCGGAAGCTCAATGGTATTGCGAAAATGCAATGATGGGGTTTAAGACGCAATGCGGAAGTCGAGGGTAAGGTGATGAACTATACACGGTGTCGGAGTCGGAAGCACGTCCCTAAGTAGCCGAAACACCTTAGGAGACACAACTCACAACACAAACAAAAATTTGGGTTAAGTTGGGGGTGGCGGGAGTGTATGGTGGGTAAGCCTATGCGGAAGTTATGGTGGTGGTTGATGAAAAAGAAATCGTACCTAAGTAGCCGAAACACCTTAGGAGACTCGAATCACTACTCAAGCAACCACATATGCAATGGGGATCAAAATTGGTTAGGTTGCGGAAGTCGGTGGTGGTTATGCGGAGGATGTGGTGGAAGCCCTAGGCAAAGATGACAAAGTTCCAAAACTTTGATGGAGTCAAATGGTGGTGATAGTATTTTTGTGGGATGAGGGATGTCAATAGCTTCAAAACAAGCTAAAGAACATCAAAAACGGACTCCGGATGAATAAGTTATGCACAAAATGGTGAAACGGGGATGGCTGAAGTTACAGGGGTCGGACATCCGGGCTAGGGGCCGGATATCCGGGACCTGAGTCCAGAAACTTGCGTGATTTGGCGCTCCAGGAGCCGGATGTCTGGCTTGGGGCCCGGATGTCCGGCCCGACGATTCCAGATCGGGATTTGGACTTCGAAACTCGATTTGGGGCGTAAATGGATGATTTCGGGAGCAAAATTTGATGGATTTTGTGGATGGAAGGTGGGGAAACTTGGGGAAATGCTAGATCCACTCGAAACCAAGCAAATCCATGGATCAAAATCAACAAAACATCATCAAACTAACAAATCACAAAAAAATTTGGGGGCTATTTTTGGTGGGGATTTTCGAATTTGGGGGAAGAACACAATAAATTAGGCTAGAAAACACAACGGGGAGGCTCCAAATTCGTGATAAACCTAAGCTCTGGTCCAAGATGATGTGGTGTGGAACCCTAGATGGCCGATCTTTCACGAAAGGAGCGAGATCCCTCGAAGAACAGGATGAACACGGGGAAGAACGGAGAGAAATCACGAGAGAAACACTCAACCAACAAGAAATAGATCACACATGCTCTAGATCGATGAACACAAAGGAAGATATATTGATTCAAAGTCAACAACGAACGATACAAACGGTAACCGGGTTCTTCGCCGTATAGGAGGTCTTGATGGGGCCACCCAAGAGGGGGTCTTGAATCCAAGAGGATCTTCTCGGTAGACGGGCCGCGGTCACTCTCGAAGAGACGATCCGGTATGGATGAGCAAAGCTCTATCTCACATATGAGCTAATCCTTTGCTACCCTAACTAGGAGGAGGTGGGGGGGGGTCTATATATAGTGCTAGTGTAAGTTGGGGCGAAGGGGTACATGGGCTTTCGGCCCGGATGCACTGCACGCAGGCAGGGGGGGCGGATGTCCGGGCGACGGGACGGATGTCCGGGCTTTCCCGAGATGCCGGAAGTCCGGGCGCTGGAGCCGGATGTCCGGGCTGGCGAGGTCCAGCTACGGGTATGTTCTGTGATGGGCGCCGGATTTCCGGGCTGGGGGCCGGATGTCCGGGCTTGCGGGAGGGGCCGGATGTCCGGGGCATGGGGCCGGATGTCTGGGCTGCGCTGGTCCTTTCTGGTGCTCTCTGGATAGCCGATGCCAGATTTCCGGGGCAAGGATCGGATGTCCGGGCTGGGGCCAGATGTCCGGCCGCTGTAGCAGCTGGCTCTTCTTCCTTCTCCTTCATTCGCTTCCGCGCGCGCTTGGCCTTGGTCTTTGGGCTCTCCATGGTCTCCTCGGGTGTACCTGAGTATGAACAAGGTCCGCGCTTGAAGTAGCATCCATGTCTTACGCGCGAAAAGGGAAGATTCGGAAAGGAGCGAATTCACCTTAGGTCCAATGGCATAGGCTCGAATGTACATGGGGATGATCGTCGGATGCTCCGCATCATAACTTTATCAGCTTCGACTACGTTGGTAGAACGTAGCTTGTGGGTGATGCTGCGTAGCCAGTCATCCGCATCGAGAGGCTCGACGGAATGGTTAAACTTCGGTGGGTATAACTTGACGAAGTCATTGATTGACACCAAATCCTCGGCTGGCGTGCAGTATTCTGCTCAATCAGCTCCAGCAAGCGGTTGGTCTCTCGCTTGTTTCGTTCTGCCTCCAGCATAACTTCGGCCAGAGAAGGCGGTTGAAGCAGATTTTCATTCCTAGCTGCGCTGGCTTCACCCTGCTCTAGGGCAGCCGGGTTGTTGCGGGTGTTGACCATCCTAGGAAAACAAAACAATGGTTTAGACAAGGATGGCAAAATCTGGGCAAGGAAGTGTGGAATGTAATGGATAACACGGAATGCAGAGATGTTCATCCGTATGACATGGTAATATAGGAACTGCCACATATATATACCAACGGTCATACACACCATACATAGTTTAGTACAAGCCCAGGCTAAAGTACAAATATGATGAAAGACGTTACATCTCATCAGAGGCATTCCAAGCTCCTATACATTATTTTTCTACACCTACGGAATTGATACACACTGAGTCATATTCCACAAGTCACGCAGGACGATGGAAATACAACTATTACAATACTAGTGATACTACTACTAACTCAGACAGCTCCGTAGTAGTCCTCATAGAAGTCACCTCCATAGCCTGGAAGTTCAACGTGATCATCCGGGAACAGACGGTCCTGAGGAGCTTGTGGACCAAAGGGGCTAGGATGAGGTCTTGGACCAACAAACGGTGGCCTGCGGGGACCACAGGGTGGGGTTATGCCTCCCACATCACGCTAATCCACCATGTCTGGCAGAGCAGATCTCACAGGATACAGATCCCTCGTATCCATACATCCAGCTTGCACAGCCGGTGCAAACTGAGTCAAAGTGGCCCAATGATCAGCACGGGTGTTGAAAAGCTCCAGCCTCAAGGCCCGATTCTCTCGGTCCTTATCTTCGAGCATCTCGGCAGTGGTGCGAGTTAGTGAGTCCTCATGTGTAGAGTCAGCATAGATAGCCTGGAGATACCCTTGCGCTCCAGGGAGCGAAGCTGGCATATAATGGAAGTCGGTGTTCCGAAGCAGACCAGTCCTCATTCGCATGATGGTCATCATGGAATAGGCAGCATCCTTCACAGCCATCTCAATAGTGACCCCAAGTCCATAGGAACAGTGGAGGGGCTCGGTAGATCCAGGATAGGATGGAAATATCCTGACAGTGCAGAAATATTGGCTTTGATTAAAGTCTCGGAATTGCTCTTCAGCGGTGTATTCAGGATACCAACGGTAACCCGTCTCGATCATAACCCGGACTAACATAGCAGTATGACCGGGCACATCGAGGCACCGGGTCAGGCGAACCACTTGGTTCTGAGCACGAGTGGCCATCTGAAAGCACAACTACAATGCAAAGACATTAGAATTTCTAGGGAAAATTGGACAGCATAACAGCTGTAAATGCTCAGAAACAGAGTTGAGACATTCACAACAGTTTGCAAAACCACTCAACAACATCATATCAAGGTTCTGGTTCAACTGATAACATACTGAGAATGGTAGAAACTGTACTGAGACCGATAACCAACAATCCTATAAGTTACTATAGATTAGTAACGCGTGAACCTGATAGAGAGAAGGGAGCCTAGTCCTTAACCCACGTAGAATGAGAAGAGAATGACACAGATCAGAGGGCACAAGGTAAAGGAGTAAAAAGAGCCTTACGTTCCCTCCCACAATCAATTCCCCTACATATAACTAAAGCATTTCTAGACTCGACATCGACCAGTTTGGCTTAGTGAACCTACAGGTAGTCCGGTTCTGATGCCAACGCTGTCAGGGCCCCGATTCCAAGTCACATCGACCCAGCTGGTAACACCTCATATCACTTTGCGGCCTCACACACGGTAATCCCACGAGTGTCGCCTTACCATGGCCCGGGACCGTTTGCGCCTTTTGGATCACGTATATGATAGTGTAGCTAGCATCCATATGACAGAGAACCCGGGCCGACATGGCTAGTCGCGAACCCAAAGCGGCACTAACCCATGAGGACAGGCATACATGAATCACATCGAGCATGTTGGTCATCAACGTGTGAATCCAGGCTGTAGCGCTGGGCTAACAGGACTCCCGTAACCCGGGTTGTAGCAGGCTAGGCAGGACTCCGGATGTCACCGCATGACATTTGCCTGAAGGGACAGACACAGGAACGAAGTGAATCACATGCCGGCCAGTCAAGTGTCCAAAGCAGTAGTGCTGGGCTAGCAGGACCCCGGTGAACTGGGATGTAGCGGACTACTATCGCTCCAGAAGCACTAGACTACATTTCCCCATATGAGAGGCTGCCAAGGATAAACAACTAGATTGTCGGATCCCACTCATACCAAGCATTTCAATCATACACACAATATGCCTGATATGAGTACATACAATATGGCATCACAACAAAACTCTACAACTCAAGTACTTTATTTAGAAGGCTCCGAGGAGCCATACATAACATAGCCATACAGATAGGGGTCACATGACCCGACACTCAAGTCATACAACATTCAAGCACATGCGGAAGCAAACAAGTCTGAGTACAGACACTAGAAAGAAAGAAGGCTTGACGAAGCCTGTCTATCTACATCGACCCTTCACAAGTCTTGGATCACCACCTGGGTGGCTAGTCACTCGTCAATGTCGAGGTCTACATTGAATCCATTGGAGGGGGCGGTGTTGTCGTCTGAAAACATTAATTAAAGCAACATGAGTACGGAGGTACTCAGCAAGTCTTACAACAGAATCCTACTATACATGCACATTCTCAAGAAGGTAGTGGAGTTATTGCAGCAAGCCAACTTTGACTCATGGCTAAGCTATCCTACTATAGACACAACTGGTAAAGCATTTGTCGCACACGAGTCCACTAATCACAAACACAATACTCCACCGTGGATCCTCTCTCGTCAACCTACGAGAGGGCCATCCGCGGTACTCACGCTTATCTTGAGGCTTTTAGTAATATCCATTTACTTGTCTATGAACTGCATAGGCGACCAAGTAGTCCTTTACCGCGGACGCGGCTATTTGAATAGTTTTATACCCTGCAGGGGTGTACTTCGTCACACATGTTTCCACCATTTAGCGTCTGCACACGACATGTGCTCGGCAGACTTCAAGCGAAAGCCGATGTGGGTGTAGACCACAACCTGACCAACCACACAAGTCTCTAGTCTAGGTTTATCGCCTATTCGGGTTCCATCCGCAGGGAGTCCGGCCGAGGTTTCCACTAACGGCCCCGAACAATGTGTGCAGGGTTTCCGAGACACCAAACGGGCGAATCGGTACACCGGGCCACGTGCCTACCGCAACACAGCCCACCCCTATGGTCAGCGCTGCGTGCGGCCCCCAGCATACTACAAACACCAGAAACTACTTGCAACTCCTGGACAGAGGACGAGAGGGTCGGTAAGTCGAGCGGGGTCATATTTCAGGGCCCAACGTGTGGTAGTAGCTGATCTTAAATCACACATACAGATCTCAGTTCTTAGGAGCGATCTTAATGGAACAACCCACCATGTACTCCTACATGGCCTCTCATCGATTCCTTTACCAAATCATATTCAACAATTTCACTCTCGACACCGACACAACCTTCCACTCTAGTTCATCATCCCGATGAGCCAGACCTGACACAACTCTAAGCATAGCAAGCATAGCATGGTAGGAAACACACATATGGCTCAATCAACTCCTACACATGCTAGTGGGTTTCATCTAGTTACTGTGGCAATGACAGGTCATGCAAAGGAAGTGGGTTCAACTACCGCAACACACAGCAGTTTGAATCGCGTTGTCTTAATGAAGTATACAAGAGCAGAAGCGAGAACATGGGTTTTATTGGAATGATCAATGGGTTGCTTGCCTGACGGAGTGGTAGTGGGATACTGCCCTTCAGTTGGATACTCGTGAATATCCTCGGATGCAGAACCTACCACAAAGAACAGATCGAAACACAATCACCACATGGCAATATGCAACAATATGATGCATGCAATGACATGGCAAAATGTTGTGTGATAAGTCTAATGCAACATGGAACAGAATGGTTTGAGTCCATTTGAACCAAAGATTCAAATGATCACCCAAAATAATAAGTGATATAGGTGCATTAGCTTGTTTCACCTAAACAGCAAGGTTAAAGTGTTTTGACACGCATGAAACTGGTACAGATGGAAGGATTGGATTTTTCTGATCAAATTTCATATATAAATCTTTGCATTTGGAGTTACAGATTAATTTCTATGAATTTTTGAAGTTTGAACTATTTTCTGGAATTTCCTATATAAGAATAATTCCAGTAATTCATTTACTGCGTCAACATTGCGTCAGGGTGACGTCAATGGTCAACGGGGACGTCCAGGTCAACCTGACCAGTGGGTCCCGCGTGTCAGCAATTTATTAAACTAACTGATTTTAGTTAAAACTAATCTGGTTAGTTAGCAGAGGGGGGCCCCACTTGTCATAGACTCAGGTGAGTCAACGTGGGCCCACCCAGTCAATGTCAACGGGTAAAACCCGCCGGCGTTTAGCCGCCGGCGAGGCCAGACGCGGCGGTGGAAGTGCATTAGCATGTTCCGGCGACCAAATGGACGACGGAGACCACCTACGGGTAGCTGAGAGCATGCCGCGGCGTTTGGTGGTGGTAGTTGAGCTCGGGGTGGCTGGGAACATCGCCGGCGACGAGCTAGGCGATCGCCGGAGTCGGGCGAAGACGAACCCGAGGCTACGGGGCACGGCGAGGTGCGGGGAGTGGTGCTACGGGTTCCTGGGGATGTGGTGAAGTTAGTGGGCATAGTGGCGTGGCCAGTGGTTGGCCGGAGACACGTCGGCCACGAGCTCCGCGGCGGCGCGTGCGGGTGAACTCAGTGTGCTCGCTGTGGTGCACGAGAAGGAGAGCGGAGAGGATGGGGAGGTGGCCAAGCTCACGGCGGTTGCGACGGATTTGACGACGAGGTCGGGGACGAGCCGGAGCAAGCGGGGCGGCGGAGGCGATCTGGTCGGCAGGAGGTTGAAGACGAGCTCGGTGGAGACGTTTGCGGGCCTCCGACGGGGTGTGGCTCGGTGGAACGGTCGAGGAGGGAGTGGCAGAGCTTCAGGACACGGTGGAGCGACGCGTTGACGACGGTGGGCACGGCTACGGTGGCGGAACGGCGGCGGCTGCGTCGGCCATGGTGGAGGGGAGCGAGGGAGAGAGGCAGGGGGAGAATGGGCGTGTCCAGGGGGTCGGGGCACGACGTGGAGGTCGCCCAGGCCAGCAGGGCGGCGAGGGGAGGAAGCATGGCGCTGGCCAGCTGCGTGGCACGCGCTGGTGCCGACGTCGAGCACCTGGCTGCCTGCCTGGCCGAGCCAAGCAGCTCGCTGGAGCGGTGGCTGGGCTGGGCCGGCAGGTGGGCTTGCCAGGTGGGCTCCAGGTAAGCCTCTCTCTCTCTCTCTTTTATTTTCTGTTTTCTATTTTTCTGTAGTTTTGTGGCTTTATTAAAAATAGCTAGGCACTTCTAGAAATCCTGAAAATAATCAGAGGCTCTGTTTAGAATATATCCAACAGCCCACACTTATTTCCAGAATTATTTGAACATTTAAAATATTTACTAGCATTTAAATGCCCAAATGCAAATTACATATGATTTAATTCAATGACCTTCTGTTGACCTAGAAAATTGTGCACCAATTTTTGCCAGAGGTTCTAACCCAAGACAAAGAGGGTGAACATTTTAGAAGGGCATTTCAGGTTCATTGAAATATTTTTAGTAAACCCTAGTTGATTTCAGAGGGGGTGCTGGGGGTTCTGTCTTCCCCAGTTCAAGTTTCTATTGGAAGTAGACATGATGCAACACTCTAATGCATGGTCTAGCTAGGATGTGACACGAGCTCACCTCCAAGGTCGTTGATAAGCTCGTTCATGGACTCGTTGTTCCAAGCACGTTGAGGCATGCCATGGAAGGTAAGCTTTGTTAAAAACTCAAGATCAGAGGGCACCGAGCCCCATCCTGGGTGCCACCAATCAAAGCTCACCAGCGTGCCATCGCAGAACAAACGCCGGGAAGATTTGAACACACGACTACAGTCGAAAGTTGTCCGGAACCTGACGAAGAAATCAGCCGGTGGCAGACAGACTTCGACGAGCAAGTCACTTATTTGGATGCTGTGCGCAATGCCAAGAGCTTTGACAAGGTCGTCCGGCGAGATGGGAGGCCGGTCGCCATTGATGGTTACCATCAGCACTTTGCCGGCAAACTGGTCATCAAGCGCCACCATGCCACTGTTGAGCGACAGCACGCAGCAACCGAAGGCAGGACGGACCTCAGGATCTCCAGCTCGGAGATCCGTGTTGACCGGCGACATGATAGTGCGCTTGAGTACAGGGAGTACAGGAGGGGGATTTGGGGGAACTGGAGTAGGAATCGAGATTCCAGAGGTGGGGGAGGGGCGGGAGACTGGGGATGAAAAGGTAGCATGAATTCCGAGCATGCGCCAATATGCTCTCGGCACGCAAGCGCACGGAAACACGGGTGGCGCCCACATGTCGGCCTAAGAGTCCTTATTCTTTCTTTTTTGGAGAGCCCGGCCTTTTTTTCCAGGATGTTTTGAGAGCCCGGCCTGAGAGTCATAATTGACATGGTTGGCATTGCATTACTACTCGGCCCATATTCAGCGACACCTCACTGGCCCAAACAAGTGTACATCATCGAAAAGACACTGAGCTCAAATTATATAACTTGAAAAAAGGAGATATACTCTAAACACTGGAGAATGGTGATGCCCTCATTTAGCCTACCAGTAGTTCGAGACAATAAACAGTTCGAAACAACGATATATACAACATTCAAACACTGACTAGTGACTACTACTGACATAAACAACAAGACATGATAGTTCATAAGAAGTCTTGCTACACCACCAAAACGCACCCATCTGCAGCGCTCAGACTCTCGTGATCCAGACGAGAATGACATTCTAAACAGAAGCAACTATTACATAGTAAGAGGGACATAGACGAGGATGACCAAATGACAAGGAATATGCATAACAAAAGAAAGAACTACCCATCCAGAACCAACAGCAAAGACAACAAAGTCATTCGAAGAGATGATCCAACACCATCATAATTTGCAGCCCCGCTTCAGCGACCAGTGATCTGGAGACACCAGTACTCCACCATTTCGATGCAACAGCCCAATTACCTATCAACCTGAAGGCTCGAACCACATCACTGCCTGTCGTAATTGAGACATCCAAGGATCAAAGTTAATCCGGATGCCTTTGTCATTCTCACCTTCTTTTGGCTGTAGGCTGTATCGTTGACAATCAGGGGAGTTTTCTCCCGAACTCCTAGGGCTTGCTGTGTAGACACATTTTTCCATAGCAAACAGAGCCTCTCTGCCATCAAGATCCTTGCCAATGGTGATCTCCTGGTTAATTGGATAATTGAGTCCGAGAAACAGAGAGTGTGAGCCAAGGCAGTTTACCCGCCTCCAACTAAAAAATCCTAAAGGCCTTAACAAGCTGGTATCCTGCTCATAGACGTAACAACCACTGTCCGGATACTCACGTATTACACGGTGCTTGTATACAGTGGGTTTTTTGCAGTATAACTTTTCTGGATCATGTGTCCGAATGATCATCAGTCTTTTGTCGTCGTCTGATTGAGCGAGGAACCAGTTGTGCTTCCCTGTTTTTGGCAAAGGTGGTGTGATTACAAAGGGCAGTAACTGTAGGGACATTGCATCATATAAAAAAGGACAGGCATTGCTAATGTAAGATCAGCATTTTTCAAAGTATGAGTAGGATAATGCAAGAAACATCATTGATATGTCCCTGTTGGAACTGGGAGGAAAATACAGGGAAATGTATATTGGGTTCGAAAATATAGAAGTGCCATGCATGGTTATACTCATGTTATCTCGCAATTGATTCTTCACAGGAAACTACCATGTCATGCATGTTATGTAATCTTGTTCTGTCCTCACAAACAAATTCTTCAAGGTAACTAACAGACCATGCATTGTTATATACTCATGTTCTGTGGGCAAATTTTTTGTGAGGATATTATTCTAGCCATTGATTGCTGAAGGGCGAATATAGGTATGTACACATGGTAAGCATTGCAGGATTTCACTACTTCCAAATATAGAGTTCTCCATATGCGCATTTACTTCCCAAATGTAAGGTTAGATGAAACCAACAGTGGGGTGCATGTTTCTACATCATGAAAATGAGGAAACTAACATGGCCATTGATACACACTCATATTTAGTAGTAGTATATAGATTACTGTAAAATAAGGATAATATCCATATATTGCTAACCGTTTGATTATTCAGGGTACAAATTGGGTGTAATGACATGGTCACAATCGCATGAATTAACTCATTCCAAATATACCTGATTTACGGTGTCTCTAATACATTGCCATAGTTCTACTCAAATTCTGCTCAAACAGGGATATGCCAATCATCACAAAAAGTTCAAAAAGTGTCATGGCGTCATCATTAACATGAGACGGAAACAACATACATGCGCCGTCCCAGCAATACGTGGTGCCATCTGCTTTGTCGATCGCATGGATGATGCCATTGTGTTCACGTATCAGCTTTGACGATGATCCACCGCGAGCCGAGTTGTCTCCAGCTAAAGAAGGCACTGGCGTAAAGATAGGCGAGTCCGCGGTCGAACAAGGCAATTAGCTTGAAGTCTGCATAATTCGCATGTCGTGTGGGCACTTGGCAGATTACAATCTTCTGCAAAACAAGGTCCGTCCAACTGACGTAGTAATCTAGATGACTTGGACCGCGATGGTAATACTCTATATAATCCAACGGAGGAAGGATAATCTCATGGGAGGTCTGGAACTTCACGAGCACCAACTTTTTACCGTCTTCTCTGAAGGCAGCCATCCAATGGGAGTTCATGCCGACCCAGTACATACATGCCAAGAAGTTTCGGGCGATGGTAATCGGATCGATGTCGAGGGAAATGATGTACAACGACCAACTACATACCTGCAAAGAAGTTTCGGCTAATGGAGATCGGATTGAAGTCGAGGGGCATCATGCACGCCTCCGTATCATGGTGAGCCAATCTCGCAAGACCAGATAGCAGCAAGCAGGGTGTCTTGAAAAGCTTAGGCCTCGCTTCGACGATGGCCGTGTGCATGTCCCTCGAGCATGCAGCCAGCCGCAGGGTGCTCAACATATCCATACACGAACAACAGAGGTCGAGGATGTCACTGGGGAGATTGCTCCAATCGCGGCTCATATGGATGCTGCGCGGTTCGCGTTCGGCCATGGTGGAGATTGGAAGGGGGCTTGATTTACGGGGGAGAAGGATGTCGGTGCTGGAGCGGCTAGCGAGGGAATAGTGGTACTGGGGGAGGCGGGTGAGGCGACGGTACACGGGGGCACATTGAGATGGAGATGGAGATGGAGATGGAGAAGGAGATGGAGTGGTGCTATTTGAGCGGAGAGGGAGACGAGGCGAGGCGCCAATGTGCTGTACATCGGCGGTGACAGACTGCACAGTGCAGAGGGTGAGGCTGACTTTGGTAACCCGAACACGCCGCCTGGACTAGTGTCAGGCGCAGGGTGTTGTCACTTCACTGTGAGGACCGGATGAATAGTATTTTGACCATCAAGTGTACCACAATTGTACTACTACTAGTAGTAGTAGTAGTAGTAGTAGTAGTAGTAGTAGTAGTAGTAGTAGTAGTAGTAGTAGTAGTAGTAGGAACATGAGTACTCCAGTATTGTATAGCGGAAATAGGTCTCCCGTGCTAGCATGCCTGTTCACTTCATCGTTCAGGTATCATCCATATTGCGAGCAGAACCATATTCTCGTGCATGCCCAATCAACGCCCTGCCGCGATGCATGTAGTGGTCATTCTGGTGCATCAAGGACGGCATGCAAATCGTTCCACACTTGAGAAGAGGAAAAATGGAAAGGTAGAACGCGGCAGCAGAGGAAGAGAACGCTGGCTAACAATGCTGGGAGGGGATCGAGCAGGAAGTTAATGCTCCATGCCTAAAGGTTTTGGGAAAACCTGATTTTCATAAGGTGACTTATACTCACCTAAACGGAGGGAGTATTCCTTAACCAGAGAATGTTGTGTCTCCCACTCACGCGCTCAAAAAAAACTACGACACATTTTTTTATCTCTTTGCATAGGTCCCACCTATCAGGAAGGATGGGCACATACACGAACATGTACGACTCATCAGTCTACCCGCATAGCCTTTTCGCTTTAGTCTACCTAGCCGTCTAATCAACTGCCTGCACGCCACTTCTCCCATTTACTTCTCCATCGGGAACCGATTCTCCTCGGCTTCTTCACCTCCCCTTCATCTTCATTTGCATCCAAACCCCACTGTGTTCACATTGTTTTAACCTCTTTAAATAATCATCTACTACTGCAGTTAGACTAGCCATCTAATCCTAATTCTCCAAACCATAGCCCTCCGTTCCAGCGGTTCCAAATGGCGATAGAGATCGAGATGCAGGTTTTTAGCGTCCAACATGTCCTCGTCGAAGGCTCGATGCGCATTGTTGCCACCATCACCGTCCACCCAAGGGTTGTTCGGCAGTGGATCAACAATGTATCCAACTCCCTCGAAAAGGTAGAGACGAGGGTCATCGGTCTCGACGCAGAGTACACGGAGCGAGCCCCTAGGAAGATCCAGCGCGCCGCCGTCCTTCAGCTGTGCCTCGAAGATGATGTTTTGGTGTACCACATCATGCACTCGCCCTCCATACGAGGTGAGCTTCACGATTTCTTGTCTCGGGAGGACGTATACTTCTGTGGGGCAGCCATCGAAGGGGACAAACAGAAGCTGGAGCCGTACAACCTTGATTTGAAAAGCATCGCTGACCTACAAACTAGAATCAAAATTCCTGTAGAAGTTTGTGATAAACAGACACCATCCCTATTCGACGTAGCAAATTTTGTGCTCGGTACAAATCTTCAGAAGGGTGACGAGATGGTGGCATTAAGGTCGTCTGGATGGGAGAATTATCCCTTGACGTACGAGCGGATGAAATATGCTGCCCTCGATGCCCGTGTGAGTTTCGAGATAGCTACAAGGTCCAAAGAGCTTGTTGCGAAGCCGTCTCCCACAGAGAATGAGAACAAGAAGAAGAAGAAGAAGAAGAAGAAGAAGAAGAAGAAGAAGAAGAAGAAGAAGAAGAAGAAGAAGAAGAAGAAGAAGAAGAAGAAGAAGAAGAAGAAGAAGAAGAAGAAGAAGAAGAAGAAGAAGAATAAGAAGAAGAATAATAAGAAGAAGAATAATAAGAAGAAGAAGAATAATAAGAAGAAGAATAAGAAGAAGAATAATAAGAAGAAGAATAAGAAGAAGAAGAATAAGAAGAAGAAGAATAAGAAGAAGAAGAAGAAGAAGAAGAATAAGAAGAAGAAGAAGAAGAAGAAGAAGAAGAAGAAGAAGAAGAAGAAGAAGAAGAAGAAGAAGAAGAAGAAGAAGAAGAAGAAGAAGAAGAAGAAGAAGAAGAAGAAGAAGAAGAAGAAGAAGAAGAAGAAGAAGAAGAAGAAGAAGAAGAAGAAGAAGAAGAAGAAGAAGAAGAAGAAGAAGAAGAAGAAGAAGAAGAAGAAGAAGAAGAAGAAGAAGAAGAAGAAGAAGAAGAAGAAGAAGAAGAAGAAGAAGAAGAAGAAGAAGAAGAAGAAGAAGAAGAAGAAGAAGAAGAAGAAGAAGAAGAAGAAGAAGAAGAAGAAGAAGAAGAAGAAGAAGAAGAAGAAGAAGAAGAAGAAGAAGAAGAAGAAGAAGAAGAGAAGAAGAAGAAGAAGAAGAAGAAGAAGAAGAAGAAGAAGAAGAAGAAGAAGAAGAAGAAGAAGAAGAAGAAGAAGAAGAAGAAGAAGAAGAAGAAGAAGAAGAAGAAGAAGAAGAAGAAGAAGAAGAAGAAGAAGAAGAAGAAGAAGAAGAAGAAAGAAGAAGAAGAAGAAGAAGAAGAAGAAGAAGAAGAAGAAGAAGAAGAAGAAGAAGAAGAAGAAGAAGAAGAAGAAGAAGAAGAAGAAGAAGAAGAAGAAGAAGAAGAAGAAGAAGAAGAAGAAGAAGAAGAAGAAGAGAAGAAGAAGAAGAAGAAGAAGAAGAAGAAGAAGAAGAAGAAGAAGAAGAAGAGAAGAAGAAAGAAGAAGAAGAAGAAGAAGAAGAAGAAGAAGAAGAAGAAGAAGAAGAAGAAGAAGAAGAAGAAGAAGAAGAAGAAGAAGAAGAAGAAGAAGAAGAAGAAGAAGAAGAAGAAGAAGAAGAAGAAGAAGAAGAAGAAGAAGAAGAAGAAGAAGAGGCTGCACCAGCAGGAGGGCATTATGGATGGATGAACTATTTCCTCTCTTGTAAAAAAATTATTCCCTCTCAGTGTATATTGATATAGATGGACTATTTAGATGGTGTGCATGTCTTTGGAACAGAGTAGTAGCGTGGGTCCGCTTGACTATAAGGAACTATTTATCCACATATATAGCTTTCTCTGCTACTCCGTCTAGTGATCGGTATGCATTGCATGTGTCCGTAGACATGACAGCTTGTCCATGGAAGTTCAACTACGGCGACCATCACGTTTCATCTCGCGATTCCCACGACGCCTCTCCAACCCACGGCACCACGCCCCCCGACGTGCGCCTCACCCCTCTCGGCCGCACTGCCCCTCTGCCTTTGTGTGCATGACATGTGGGCCACCTTAAATGCGGCGAGCATCAAGTTTCTACCACAGCCACCCGCGATTCCCACGACGCCGCTCGAACCCATGAAACCACACGTCCCCCGACCTGCGGATCACCCCTCTTGGCCCGACTGCCCCTCTGCTTACAGGAGCATTACATGTGGACGAGTCACCTATCGGGTCCACATGTTATTGACTCAAAGGTAGGTGTAGTAAGGCGATGAAGCTCAGTCCCGACGGCCCTGAGAGGGAAATGTAACTCCTCGCCAGGGCTTGTGGTGCTCCCGCAGCATGAACTCATGCCACACTCGAGATTTGTTTCTTTACTATACATGAATGCAATGATTTAATGGACATTGTAATCTCAACGTGTGATGGGGAGCTCTAAATTTGAATTTGAAACTTATAAAACGAAAAGATTCAAAACAAATAAACTGGGAGAGAGGGAGTATATCATAGGATGTGTCCCATGAAAATAAGTCCCCTGGTTTGTCACCGCGAAGATGCGGTTAGAAAGGAGCACATTGTCTTCCTACTCGTACGGCAACAAATCAGCCACAGACAACATGGTCCGCCTTTGACCGCCATGTGCAAGGTTCGTGCTATCTTATTCAATCTCACTGTGGTTCCATCGTACCAATTCATGCGGTGGCCCGGTGCATGGTTGATCCCAATGTTGGACAAAGGTTCTACGGGAACGGTGTCACCGTTGTAAATGTTGTGCAAATTGATGTTGGTACCCTCCCATACATATGCAAGCCAATCTCCACTCGCACCGAGCCTAACCTATGAAACAGTGGGCAGGGGGAGAATTAGGAATGGACACGGAAGTAGTCTTTAGAATGCATTTACTACGTGATCAAACTCATCTTACCTACTCACCGGAGGAAATCCGAGTGCCCCTCAACGTCGGCATCTCAAGGGGCGTCAACTTGCAACTACAGCCACGCCGCGCTGGAGAGACCCCAAGGAAACATCCTCATGCGTTCCACGGAACATCAAGATGCATTTGTATGAGTAGTTTATCTTGTGAGAGAAAAGGATGAATGAGGGAAGGCCTCTAGAGATAGAGATGGACACTACTACTACCAATGTGCTGGCCCGTGCGTTGCAATGGATCCAAAGTAGTAGAATAATACTTGTTTATGTGCTTGAAATATAAACACTCTAGTTTTGATATACATGTGTCACCAGACATGACAGCTTGTCCATGGAATTTGAACCACGACGACCATCACGTTTCTTGTTTCTACCACTGCCACACCCACACCCGATTCCCACGACGCCGCTCCAACCCCTAATATCATCTATCATCTCTATCAGATCTCACTCTCGTAAGTGACCGTGAAGGGATTGACAACCCCTAATCGCGTTGGTTGCGTTGAGCTATTTGTTTTGTGTAGGTACGAGGGACTTGCGTGTAGCCTCCTACTAGATTGATACCTTGGTTCTCAAAAACTGAGGGAAATACTTACGCTACTTTGCTGCATGATCCTCTCCTCTTCGGGGAAATCCAACGCAGTGCTCAAGAGGTAGCAAGAAGAATTTCTGGCGCCGTTGCCGGGGAGGTCTACGCAGAAGTCAACATACCAAGTACCTATCACAATTCCTTATCTCTTGCACTACATTATTTGCCATTTGCCTCTCGTTTTCCTCAACCCCACTTCACCCTTGCAGTTTTATTCGCCCTCTCTTTTCCGTTTGCCTTTTTCTCGCTTGCCTTGTCGTCATGGCTAGTCCTCTTTGTGCTCCTTTGTCCCCCGAGTTTGAGGTTCTTCACTTCAAACAAAGACAAGGAGAAGACTTAAAGGATGCTTGGTTTAGAATGATGGAATCTTATCGTAAATGCACCTTAGAAGTAAATTTTAGAATTTTTCTTTGCAACTTTTATGTTGGACTTAATATGTGTCATAGACAACTTTTGGATTGCGTTGCCAAAGGCAATTT
Source organism: Aegilops umbellulata (assembly GCA_032464435.1). Taxonomy (NCBI): domain Eukaryota; kingdom Viridiplantae; phylum Streptophyta; class Magnoliopsida; order Poales; family Poaceae; genus Aegilops; species Aegilops umbellulata. Next base: position 351,282,996 of record CP136056.1, read on the forward strand.
TATTGAAATCGATCCCAGTATCGCGCATCAAATTATAGAAGGTATAGTAGGAACTTTACCTCAACAAAAGGGGCCCCATCATACCCAAGAGGAAACGCAAGTTTTTGAGAAAATTTGCGAAGTAACTAAGATTTTACAAAAGTCTCTTGAACCTCTTAAGAGTGTTAGCGGGAATCTCCACCGCATGAATATGTTGATTACTCTTTGCAATAAACGGTTGGATTCTTTAGATCTCAAGATTTCTGAATATGAAGGGAAACGTAAAGAACCTCCCGGATTCGAGCATAACGTCGCTAGAAGAATAAAGAATCAAGATGACACTACCTAGATCTATCCTTGCTTTTATGCCTAGCTAGGGGCGTTAAACGATAGCGCTTGTTGGGAGGCAACCCAATTTTATTTTAGTTTTTTTGTTTTTGCTTATGTTTAGGAATAAATAATCCATCTACCTTCTTTTTAGATGTGGTTTTGTGTTTTAATTAGTGTTTGTGCCAAGTTAAACCTATAGGATCTTCTTGGATGATAGTTATTTGATCTTGCTGTAATTTCCAGAAACTTTGTGTTCACGAAAAAATTGTTAAAAATCACCAGAACATGATAAAATACTGATTCCAATTGCTTCTGATCAACAAACAAATTTTCTAGGTCTTCCTATTTTGGTAGATTTTTTGTAGTTCCAGAAGTTTGTGTTAGTTACATATTACTACAGACTGCTCTGTTTTTCACAGATTCTGTTTTTCGTGTGTTGTTTGCTTATTTTGATGAATCTATGGCTAGTAAAATAGTTTATAATCCATAGAGAAGTTGGAATACAGTAGGTTTAACACCAATATAAATAAATAATGAGTTTATTACAGTACCTTGAAGTGGTCTTTTGTTTTCTTTCGCTAACGGAGCTCACGAGATTTCTTTTGAGTTTTGTGTTGTGAAGTTTTCAAGTTTTGGGTGAAATCTTCTGATGGATTATGGAACAAGGAGTGGCAAGAGCCTAAGCTTGGGGATGCCCATGTCACACCAAAGATAATCCAAGGACACCAAAAATTCAAAGCTTGGGGATGCCCCGGAAGGCATCCCCTCTTTCGTCTACTTCCATCGGTAATTTTACTTGGAGCTATATTTTTATTCACCACATGATATGTGTTTTGCTTGGAGAGTCATGTATTATTTGTGTCTTTGTTTGTTAGTGTGCCACAACCATCCTTTCTGTACACAACTTTTGAGAGATCCATACATGAATTAGAATTTGATAGAATACTCTATGTGCTTCACTTATATCTTTTGAGCTATATAGTTTTGCTCTAGTGCTTCACTTATATCTTTTAGAGCATGGTGGTGGATTTGTTTTAAAGAATCTATTGATCTCTCATGCTTCACTTAGATTATTTTGAGAGTCTTAAATAGCATGGTAATTTTCTTAATAATAATAATAATAATATGCTTGGTATTCAAGATTTGTAAAACTTTCTTTTGAGTGCGTTGAATACTAAGAAAAGTTTGATGCTTGATAATTGTTTTGAGATATGGAGGTGATAATATCAAATTCATGCTAGTAGAGTAATTGTGAATTTGAGAAGTGCTTGTGTTGAAGTTGGCAAGTCCCATAGCATGCACGTATGGTAAAATTCATGTAGCAAATTTGAAACATGAGGTGTTATTTGATTGTCCTCCTTATGAGTGGCGGTCGGGGACAAGCGATGGTCTTTTCCTACCAATCTATCCCCCTAGGAGCATGCGCGTAATGCTTTGGTTTTTGATAACTTGTAGATTTTTGCAATAAGTATATGAGTTCTTTATGACTAATGTTGAGTCCATAGATTATACGCACTCTCACCCTTCCATCATTGCTAGCCTCTTCGGTACCGTGCATTGCCCTTTCTCACATTGAGAGTTGGTGCAAACTTCGCCGGTGCATCCAAACCCCGTGATATGATACGCTCTTTCACACATAAACCTCGTTATATCTTCCTCACAACAGCCACCATACCTACCTATTATGGCATTTCCATAGCCATTCCGAGATATATTGCCATGCAACTTTCCACCATTCCGTTTTTCATGACACATTCATCATTGTCATATTGCTTAGCATGGTCATGTAGTTGACATAGTATTTGTGGCAAAGCCACCGTTCATAATTCTTTCATACATGTCACTCTCGATTTATTGCATATCCCGGTATACCACCGGAGGCATTCATATAGAGTCATACTTTGTTCTAGTATCGAGTTGTAATCATTGAGTTGTAAATAAATAGAAGTGTGATGATCATCATTCAATAGAGCATTGTCCCAAGAAAAAGGCCAAAGAAAAAAAAGCAGCCAAAAAATATAAATAAACAAAAAGGGTCAATGCTACTATCCTTTTTTCTACACTTGTGCTTCAAAGTAGCACCATAATCTTCATGATAGAGAGTCTCTTGTTTTGTCATTTTCATATACTAGTGGGAATTTTTCATTATAGAACTTGGCTTGTATATTACAATGATGGGATTCCTCAAATGCCCTAGGTCTTCGTGAGCAAGCAAGTTGGATGCACAACCACTTAGTTTGTTTTGTTGAGCTTTCATATATTTATAGCTCTAGTGCATCCATTGCATGGCAATCCCTACTCCTTGCATTAACATCAATAGGTGGGCATCTCCATAGCCCGTTGATTATCCTCGTTGATGTGAGATTTTCTCCTTTTTGTCTTCTCCATATAACCCCCATCATCGTATTCTATTCCACCCATAGTGCTATATCCATGGGTCACGCTCACGTATTGCGTGAAGGTTTATGAGTTTGAGATTATTAAAGTATGAAACAATTGCTTGACTTGTCATCACGGTTGTGCATGATGAGAGCATTCTTGTGTGACGAAAATGGAGCATGACTAAACTATATGATTTTGTAGGTATAAGCTTTCTTTGGCCATGTTACTTTGAGAAGACATAATTGCTTTGTTAGTATGCTTGAAGTATTATTATTTTTATGTCAATATGTACTTTTGTCTTGAATCTTTCGGATCTGAATATTCATACCACAATTTTGAAGATTTACATTGAAATTATGCCAAGTAGCACTCCGCATCAAAAATTCTCTTTTTATAATTTACCTACTCGAGGACGAGCAGGAATTAAGCTTGGGGATGCCTGATACGTCTCCAACGTATCTATAATTTTTGATTGCTCCATGCTATATTATCTACTGTTTTGGACCATATTGGGCTTTATTTTCCACTTTTATATTATTATTAGGACTAACCTATTAACTGGAGGACCAGCCCAGAATTGCTGTTTTTTTGCCTATTTCAGTGTTTCGAAGAAACAGAATATCAAACGAAGTACAAACGGAATGAAACCTTCGGGAACGTGATTTTCTCATCAGATAAGATCCAGGAGACTTGGACCCTCCGTCAAGAAAGGCACGAGGCGGTCACGAGGGTGGAGGGCGTGCCCCTGCCTCATGGGCCCCTTGAAGCTCCGCCGACGTACTCCTTCCTCCTATATATACCTACGTACCCCCAAACGATCAGATACGGAGCCAAAAACGTAATTCCACCGCCGCAACCTTCTGTATCCACGAGATCCCATCTTGGGGCCTGTTCCGGAGCTCCGCCGGAGGGGCCCATCATCACGGAGGGCTTCTATATCATCATAGCCCCTCTGATGAAGTGTGAGTAGTTTACCTCAGACCTTCGGGTCCATAGTTAGTAGCTAGGTGGCTTCTTCTCTCTTTTTGGATCTCAATACAATGTTCTCCCCCTCTCTCGTGGAGATCTATTCGATGTAATCTTCTTTTTGCGGTGTGTTTGTTGAGACCGATGAATTGTGGGTTTATGACCAGGTCTATCTATGAACAATATTTGAATCTTCTCTAAATTCTTTTATGTATGATTGGTTATCTTTGCAAGTCTCTTCGAATTATCAGTTTGGTTTGGCCTACTAGATTGGTTTTTCTTGCAATGGGAGAAGTGCTTAGCTTTGGGTTCAATCGTGCGGTGTCCTTTCCCAGTGACAGAAGGGGCAGCAAGTCACGTATTGTATTGTTGCCATCGAGGACAACAAGATGGGGTTTTTATCATATTGCATGAAACTATCCCTCTACACCATGTCATCTTGCTTAAGGCGTTACTTTGTTTTTAACTTAATACTCTAGATGCATGCTGGATAGCGGTCGATGAGTGGAGTAATAGTAGTAGATGAAGGCAGGATTCGGTCTACTTGTGTCGGACGTGATTCCTATATACATGATCATACCTAGATATTCTCATAACTATGGTCAATTCTGTCAATTGCTCAACAGTAATTTGTTCACCCACCGTGGAATACTTATGCTCTTGAGAGACTCCACTAGTGAAACCTATTGCCCCCGGGTCTATTCTCATCATATCAATATCCATCACTTTATTAATGCTTTGCTTTTACTTTGCCTTTTAGTTTACCTTGCATCTTTATATCAAAAATACCAAAAATATTATCTATCATCTCTATCAGATCTCACTCTCATAAGTGACCGTGAAGGGATTAACAACCCCTAATCGCGTTGGTTGAGTTGAGCTATTTGTTTTGTGTAGGTATGAGGGACTTGCGTGTAGCCTCCTACTGGATTCATACCTTGCTTATAAAAAACTAAGGGAAATACTTGCGCTACTTTGCTGCATCATCCTCTCCTCTTCGGGGAAATCCAACGCAGTGCTCAAGATGTAGCAGGCCGTGACACATTTCGTCCTGGGCATCAATCCTCAGCTGGAGTACTTATGTACTACAGGTAGTACCCGCCGGTGTGGCCATCTACGCCACGTAATGCTCCGACGCCCAGCTGTGGCACCCTTGCCACGGCCACGCCACCACCGGCCGGTTCATCTCGAATGAGTGAGTCGCGAACCACACCACCACCATGAGAATGACATGTGGGCCAGCCGCATTTAAGGTCCACATGTCATTGACTCATAGGCCGGACTCTAAGCCACTGAAGTTCGGTCCCGTGGGCCCCAAGAGGGAAATGTAACTCCTGCGGCAGGCCTTGTGGTGCTCCCGCTGTACGAGCTCGTGCCAAAACTGGAATTTGTTTCTTACTACTACCAACTAGTACTAGTAAGGTGCACGTGCATTGCACGCATGAGATTCTGGTGGCTTGTGCATTATGCTTCTACATGTGGAGCTTTCTGGATTCTAACATGTGGCAAAATCTGGTGGAATGTAAGGTTAGGCAAGTTTGATTAACTTAGGTGAGTGTTTGGTTCAAGCAAAACCTTAGGCAAGCCACACCAAGGCCCCACATGACATACACACAAAAAATGTGGCAAGATTCCCTTAGGCTTGCCAACTTGTGGCTGTCATTTTGAAGAACTAATAACTTTGCCTAAGCTTAGTTGTGGCAAAGTTAGTCATGAGTTCATTTCAACCATGGAGTCTTCTAGATTATACATGTGGCAGAATCTGGTGGATGATATCCAACGACCAGTAGTGCTCGGATTTGCCATGTTTGTACCGTCGGATTGGCTTCATCCAATGACCAACTTTCAAAGTTTTTCACACACTATATAGGGGGTATAGATATAGATGTGCCGGTCCATTGCAATGGATCCAAAGTATATATATTTAGTGGAGTGCACTCTAAGCACATTATCTATTTATTTTTCTCTAACCTTCCGTAGCCATGCAACCAAGCCACATAAACTTCATGGGTGCCCCCACATCATATTATTCATACTACGTTGATTGAAAAAAAGATAAATCACCCAAAACAAGATCTTCCCGTTTTTTGTTCCTACGATGTTGTGCCGTGCACGTACCTACTAATTGTATAGTGGTAGTACTAGTAATATAGTATTAGGAGTACAAACTTGGTACTAGTAGGAGTAGTACTAGTACGGAATGCTCCTACTCTATCATCGAGCCCCGTCTGACACCAAATTTGTTGGCTTCCGTGCTATAGCTAGATCTTCCCCTCGTTTTTGTTTTCCAACCCGGCGACGGGCGGGGTGTCGGTTTGCTCAACGGTGGTCCCACATGAAAGTGAAAATGCTAGGCAACACGCCTTCCCTAAGCTATGTGTCGTGTCGGACGGGCCGTGTTGTACTCCTGATTCCCGGGCGTGTGGGGGTGCGACGCGAACGCGGCAGGCCTTTTCCTTTTACCAGCAATGTGCCCGTGCGTTGCGACGGATCCAAAGTAGTAGAATAGTAGTATTTGTTCACAAACTTGAACGAAATCACTATTGTTTTGATATACTCCTAATATATTACTCCCTCCGTACCTATATATTTGTCTTTTTTGAGATTTCAAATGGACTATCACATACGGATTATATAGACTTATTCTAGTGTTTCTAGCAAGATGCCCGCGCATTGCATGAAGTTGATGGAAAAGGTAAGCACAACTTATAAATTGACGGATGGAGTACTAGTTACAGTGATGCATATAATTAAGCAAAGGGATCACACATGTCGGTATTGACTGGAACGAGAATGCAACATCACAATAAGAATTAAGGCCACGATGATGCGATCGCAGTGGTGGCTACAGAAGGCAAGAAGAAAAATGGATCCACGAACGTACGACCTCCTCCTGCTCAACTTAGTGCGCCGGGCCACCGACAGGCGGCTAAGGAGCGGCGGCTTTTGTGGCGAGGTCGAGGTGCTTCTCAGCAAAGGCATCCAAGGCTTCCAGCCAGTTGAGGAAGGCCAACCTCATAGCGTCCTCACTGGCCTTGTAGATACCTATGTACACAATTTGCTCGTACACGTGGATGTGTAGGTCGATGAATTCTTGTAGGGCGAGGCGCCTCGCAGAAAGCGCGACCTCCAGGTGGACATTCTTCGTGGCATCTGCGGGCAGTCGCAGGGCCACCAGTGCTTGAAAGAGGTCCCGGCCATGGAGGACGATTAGGCTGGCAGACAATGAGGAGCCCGGGCGCGTGGGCTGGAGGAGTACGGCGATGTCGTCTGCGAGCTTCTTGATGACGGTGAACTTGTTGCTGGTGTCAACTATCATCTGGTCCAACTGAGAGTCGTAGTTGGCATCGAAGGTGGCCATCCACCAACCGGTCTCCAACACCGTCTGGAGACGATCCTCGGCGCCATGCCGCAGGCCGGCGTCGTGGACCATCTGGCGCAGCCGCTGGCCGCTCACGCGCATCGCCGCCATGGGTCTGGAGTGAGCTCTTTTGCGCTTAGTGTAGGTGCTTAGGCAAATGCTTAGGTGCGTACGATGTGGTAGATGCATTGGAATGGAGGGGCGCCTTTATATGAGGGCAATGAGGGCAAACTGCCTTGCATTCACATCGTGCAGCCTCTTTTCCCGGACCTCCTCCCATTACTTCCCTCATGCATTAATTGAAGGAGGATGCATTGGCCGTTCAACATATCTGGAACCGCTACTCCCTCCCTCGTCTGCATTAAAGCTGTATCGGGAACTGCGCCGCCTGCTGTCAAATCGGATACTCCCTCCGTCTAGGTGAGTATTAAGTCATCTTACGAAAACCACTCGTTTCTTCACATTATATACATACAATATATATGGCCAACATCATATAGCCAGCAGTTTAGTTGTCAAAGAATTTCAGGGTGCTTAGTTTTGTCAAAGAATTCCAGGGTGCTTAGTTTTATTTGAGTGGTGGGTTGTGCACTTGTGCTAGACACCATCATTGTGACAAGCCTTTTTAATAGTATTATATGCATAATTTGGCGACGAGCGCTCTCTATATGTACCACCTTTTCTTTTAATTTCAAGTTTTGCTCCATGGCGCAATCCATCGATACTACTACTATACAAAAGTGGAGTATATACATTTTTAAAAAGCTAGAGGGCGGGCCAGTCTAGCTCGGTCGATTTCACGAGAGGCGAGGGCCTTTGTGATTTGATGGCGCATTACTGCTGTCAAATCGAATAGTACTGCGCCGCCCGCTGCACGCCCGGCGCCTCCATTAAACCCCTCCGTTAAACCCGCATGCAAACCGAGAATCATACTCCGGCCACACGTCTGTTCATTAGCGGCCCGGAATTAAACGCAACACCGGCCGAGCTCCTCCCGTCCGCCCTAATTTTAAATGAGGCCAGACGCCGGCCAAGCTCCTACCGTCTGCCCTCTATTTACACGAGGCCATACAGACAGCGGGCAAGAATCGCACCCCTCCGCCGCTCCCCCATCTCCTCCTTCACCATTTTCTCCACTCTTCCGATGGCTTCCGATGAGCCGTTCACCGGCATATTACCCGGCTGGGTGGCCCGCCGAGCCATCCAGATACGGGCGAGGCCGCTCGGTGCTTCACCAACCTCGCTTGGCCCGACGGAGCCAGTTGCCTCCCCAAGCAGGCGCGTGGTTCAGCAACTCGCCGCTCTAGTTCAGCTCGATGAGGAGTGGCGAGTTGCTCCACGTCGGCACGGCGACGAGCACACCGGTACGGGCACCGTCGCTGCCGCGTCGTACCGCGCCACCAGTGTCTGCAGTGGCCGCGCCTCCCGTGTCTGTGGGCGCGCCTCCCGTGCCTGCGGCAGCGTCATGCAGGCAAAGACAGAAGCCGGGTGCATGGAGAGCGACGAGAATGTGGCCAGCTTCTCCGTGTCCGCCGCCATCATCGAGGAGAAGTAGAACACGGGAGGCCGCCGCCACTTGGGACCCATGAAGGCCACCGCCGAGGCGACGACCGCGGATTCAGGTGGTTTCTTTGCTGCTTCGTCTCTTCCGAGGACCTTCGTCGACCCCGCAAGTGTCTGCTGGACATGAGGAAGACAAAGGGATCCGTGGGCGGCCATTTAGAACTAAAATAAGTCAAGATACATCCATTTCTAGGACAAGTATTTCCGGGCGGAGGGAGTATTAATTATACAAGAGAGCCGGATTGGCACCTCTTAGTTCATGTAAATGTAATGAAATCCATCATGTTTATATGAAGATCCGGCTTTTTTATACGAAATCCTTCATGCTTATATGAAATCAGTCCGTGTTTGCACGAATTTCATCTGGTTGGTTAGAGTTGTAAAAATGTATGCTGCTGGCGTTTGATGTCGTCCTCCGCTTAAGGAAGCGGGAGGAAATTTGCCGGCTGCCGTTGGATGCTCTTTATGCTGGAAATAATAGAGTGACATCCAATCCATTTGAGTTAATTGCCTGTATGATTGTCCCTCTATAAAAAGTTAATTGCATGTACAGTGTACACGTGACTTGTAGGGTGGCTACAACTTTGTATAGAAAGTTAAAAAGAAACAAGTCCATCCTTAATCTTGTATTCTAAGTACTCTGTGGGTTCCACTGTCAGTACCGTAGCGAAAGAAGTGTATATTAAATAAGTAGAGTAATATATAACATAAAAATATAAAGTTAAAAGACAGAATCCGAACTCATGTCATCGCGTTGCGAGCATCCGACGCTAACCAGCCCAGCACATTTTTGTTGTAGACCATGCTGGAGACATATCTCCATGTCTACTCTTATATATACTCCATTCGTTCCTAAATATTTGTCTTTTTCGGATTTCAAATGGACTACCACATACGGATGTGTACGTAGACATATTTTAGAGTGTAGATTCACTCATTTTGCTCCATATGTATTTTCAGGAAGGGGTCAGATTTGTCCTTGATTTATTTATGAGGCATCTAGATGGCACTGCACCGCCAAGAAAAGAGGGTAACATCAAAATTATGGGCTACTTTTTTGAGTATGTTGGTAAGGTCCGGTCATAGTCACTTGTTGAAATCTCTAAAAAGACAAATACTCCCTCCGTCCAGAAATACTTGTCATCGAAATGGATAAAAGGAAATGTATCTAGACGTATTTTAGTTTTAGATACATCTCTTTTTATCCATTTTGATGACAAGTATTTTCGGACGGAGGGAGTAGAAAAAGAGTTGGTGATGATGGTGTGTGTGCCATCCTGCAATATAGGCCGTCGGATTTATATCTAACTGATAGGAAAGAAAGTATGGCAATTTTGCAAAAATATACCCACACGTCTCTCCACGTTCGCAAATAAGGCCTTCCCTCATTCAACCTTTTCTCTCACAAGATAAACTACTCATCCAAATGCATCTTGATGTTCCGTGCAACGCACGAGCAGCTAGATAATTTCTTTTAAAATAGTTGTTGCGATAATTGGGTTGAAGTGATATATTTTATGTCTGTCCCGAATGATTTCAGATTCACTAGTAGTAACAAAGAAAAGGTTGCCTTGTTAATTAATAGAAAACAGGGTGAAAACTATCACATGAGGCCGGTAAAAACAAGGCACACTGGGTTCAGCATCATCGTCACTACAACTGTGCGCATGCGAGAAGTTTACATATCGAGGGGCTACCGAGCGAGGCACCGAGACACAATGTTTGAGAGAGAAACCAATTTATAGATTATGATCAGATCGAGTTGTCACCCTTCTGCTATCATTGTTGGGGGGGGGGGAGGGAGAGAAAGACGTATCGAGAGTGTGCGCGGTAGGCACAGAGGCACAACTAGCGAGTGTGTGTGTGTGTGTGTGTGTGTGTGTGTGTGTGTGTGTTTCAAAGAGGAGTAGATAGATTATTATCAAGATCGATGTGCCACCCTACTCCTTCGATGCCGGGTAGTGTGTGTGTGTGTATGTTTGAGAGAGAAGCCAGTCAATAGATTAGTATAAAGATCGAGGTGTCACCCTACTCCTTCGGTGTTGGGAAGTGTGGGTGTGTGTCTGTGGGGGGGGGGGGCGGTGACACTCACATATCTCTACTCTTATAAAAAATAGAGTTGGTGATGATGGTGTGCCTGCCATCCTGCAATATAGGCCATCCGATTTATATCCAACGGACAGGAAGGAAACTATGGCAATTTTGCAAAAAGATACCCACACCCCTCTCCGCATTTGCAAATAAGGCATTCCCTCGTTCATCCTGTTCTCCCATAAGATAAACTTCTCATACAAATGCATCTTGATGTTCCGTGCAACACAAGGGCATCTTGCTAGTAGGGAGAAGGAGTTTGTGTGACACATATCTAGGTATATTAAGGGATAGGTAGATAGCATATGTGTGAGAGACATTAGTGGCTGTGGGTGGGCGGAATTAAAGGGGTGGGCGTGTTAGACATAGAGAGCGTGTGTGTTTCTGTGTGAGAGACTTGTAGGACGGGGTAGAAAGACGAATTTAACCCTGACGGAGGGAGATAAATACATGAAGTGCGCGTGTGTGATTCCGATGCCCACAAGGAAATGAGATATGTATGCGTGTGAGAGAGATTGCACAATTCATTCACGTATCACTATCTAGTGATCGTGGACGTGCATCGCTTGAACATAAGTCAATATCTACTTCGTATCGTGGTCAAAGGTACAATATCGATTCAATGCTATAAAGATCGGACACTCACATATCACTTTTTTTCTATTTAAATAAGCCTTTTCAGTTGTGCATGCCAAAGTTACAGTGATGTTTCTTCAAACAACCAATGTAGCTATCATGTACATGCACCATTGTTACTCTTGCATTCAAATTCATTAGTCTCGGATAATTTAAGTTTCTATTTTGAAGTAATATATGTAATATTCATATATGAATTCAACGGGTACGCAATTTATGAAATGGAGGCTATCTAATCATATGAGGTAACACTTTTAAGTAGCTGACTACAATATTAATTTCTTTTTGTGCGCCTCTACACTAACACGTCAATGCATTATGTTTAAAGTAAATAACCAATGGCACTAAATTATCTATTTACACGAGAAATACATAGGCTGAGCGTTTGATCCCTTTTTTGTGAACGCGCCACTACACCCGTACGATTGGCCGCGCTCGTGTGAACGTCCAAGTTATCAGCGCATCATCCCGAGTTATTGTCTTTTTTTCTGGGGTGGACTTCATACCAGTTATTAACTGCTGACGCGTGCCCCGTGTACACAGTCTAGCCTGACCTTCCCGCTAGCACGGTCCAAAATTAGTTGAAACTGGATACGAACGATCCCGCGGGCAGCAAAATCTCCCGCCTCCTTCTAAAATTTCCGCCACCTTAGTGTTTAGCATGCGAAATCCCCCTTTTGTCCTTGGTGCATGGAGACCAACAGTTACAATACCGCCCTCATCTACATGACAGGTCGGGGCTGCTTTGGTAACTTCCGGTTCCCCCACTACACGGCACCCCCATTTCCTCTCCCCCTCCCGCAAAAATGACTAACTCCACAACACCAGAGCATCTTACATCACGCCGTCCGTACTTCATCGCCCTTTCTCCCCTCCCCTCTCGAAACTCTAGACTGCTCATCCACCGGCGTACCATAGCCCATTCACTACCAGCGGCGTCCACCTCGCCGGATCTGCTTCTGCGGCCGCATCTACCTCTCCCACCTCCCCTAGAAACATGTAGACTGCTCATCCACCACTCTACCAAAGCCCATTCAGTGCCGGCTTGTCCACGGCGCCGGATCTGCTTCGTCGGTACTCTCGTCAACCGCCGCACATCTGCAGCGGCTCATTCGTACTCCCCATCGGAGACGCTTCGTCCACATCCCCCGGAGCCGCCCCATCGACGCCCTCGTCGATGGCCTCTGACCCTCTTCGCCGACACCTTCCTCAACCCTACCGGAGCCGCTTCGCCGACACCTTCCTCAACCCTACCGGAGCCGCTTCGCCGACACCATCGTCAACCCTACCGGAGATGCTTCGCCTATACCATTCTCAACCCTATCGGGGCCGCTTTGCCAACTCACAAGTCCACGGCCTCAGATCCGCTTCCTCGCACCCTCATCCAACCTACCGGAGCAGCTTCTGACGCCCCGTCCACGGCCGCAGATCCGCATCGTCGACACCATCCTTAACCCAACCACTGGAGTAGCTTCTGACGCCCCGTCCACGGACGCAGATCCGCGTCGTCGACACCATCCTCAACCTAACCACCGGAGCAGCTTCACCTACGCCCTCGTCCACGGCCACAGATCTGCTTCGCCCACACCGTAGTCCACCCTACAGGAGCCGCTCCACAAACACCCTACTCGACGGTTCTAGATCTCCTTACCGGACCCCGACAACCAGCGCAGCGTCATCACCCTCGACGTTTCTAACCTGATTCCCACCGTCTGGAGAGATGCCAAGCACCCGCCACGGCCTAGGTACTTGTCACCTTTAAACCCGTCCAACATCACCTGCCCGATGTACTTCAAATATACTAACCGGTCGCTGTCGTGGTTTTGTCACGGCAGATGTCCTAGCGAAAGGACTTAGTCGTGGAGCCATCGCGACGGGTTAACTCGAAGGGGTTAAAGCGGAGACAGGGACACAGAGAGTTTATACTAGTTCGGCCCCTTCGATGAAGGTAAAAGCCTACGTCTAGTTGTGATGGAATTGATGGGGTTTCGATGACTAGGGAGCAAACAAGCTCCGCCTAAGTCTCGAGTTGTCGTTGTCTGTCTTTGAACCGCCGCCGGGTCGTCCCCTTATATACACGGGTGACGCCCGTCGGTTCACAGAGTCCCAATCACCGGTTCATACTCGTATCCGGGTTGGTCTCTTCTTATTCCTAACTTACAATACAAGTTTACATACAAAGCCGGTTTACGGCTACAAGTGTTGAACCGACTACGGCCTTGGGCCCTCATCTATCTTCTTGGGCTTTAACACTCTTGGACTACTGATGAAGTTAACCCGGCCCAGGTAGGCCGGTTTACGCCCAGTAGTAATATCCCCACATTAGGCCCAAGACTGATTTGAATGAGTTCATGTCAATCCTTAGCAGAAATCTTCATCTTCAGCATCTTCTTGTAATTGTTGAACCGTCTTGACGTCATCTTCTCCAATTGCTGTTAAACCGGGTGATGTCATGTGTCATAAAGAAAGCATCCATAATACCTCTCTACTTTAATAAGGCTGCGAAAGTCAAGGCGACAACTCTGTTCCGTGGCCCCTGGTTTGTCGCGCCTGACACATGTATTTTTGCCTTATAAATAGGACCGAAGGGTCCTTTTTCCTCTTCGTGCCTTCTCATATTTGTCTTCCTCGCGTCGTCAGCTTCAGAGCTCCACCGCCGCCGTCGCCTCCAGCCTCGACCTTGGCCGCTGCATCGACCTGAACGTACCAGAAAACTGCGGTGATCTTCTGCATCCTCCTCAGCTCTGGTAAGCCCTCTGTTCTTCTTAACCTAGATCTGTTCTAGGGTTTCTTGTTCTTGCGATGTTCATCGGCTGCTCCTATTCATGTATTAACCTTTAGATGGATCTGTGAAACCTTGTACTGAATACCATTAGTTTTTCGTATCCACCTGTAGTCTCATGTTCAAATCCGTGAATCTCATCTGTATATCTGCCCATTGATTCACTTCTGCCCTGCCCTTAAGCCTTTGAATATTTTTTCAGTTTTTCTGAACTCGCCTCAGATGCATTGCTGTAATAGAACCTTTGTGAAACCTGTTTCTGCATACTTAACCATTTCGCAACCTCAAGTGCTTTCAATGTTTAGATCGGGCGGTTTAACTTACTATAGAAAAAGTTAATAAACCGGTATATACCATTAGTCCCCTTATTGAACCGCCAGAATCCTTTAGCCATAGTCCATCGCTTCACGGAACTTCGGTTTGAATATAGTTATCCTCGGTTTAACATTGATCATATCGGTGTATATTTTGTACCCAACACAATCTTGAACCAGAATCACTTATTTTGTAGACTCCACCATGGCCAAACAAGGATATGAGTGCAACTGGGCTCCTTCTCGTGTCACAGAGACGCAGCTGAACAACTTAGTCCTGATTGGCGCTTTAAGCAGTAGGAATACCATCCATTGGAGGGTCCCAGGCAAAGAATGTCCTCCCACACCTCAAGAAGGAGAGGTTGTAGTTTTTGCGGATCACTTAGCCCGAGGTTTTAATCCGCCCGGTTCAAAATTCTACCGGGATGTCTTGGCCAACTTCCAACTTCGTCCGCAAGATACTGGCCCCAATTCTGTCACCAACATATGCTATTTCCAAGTGCTCTGTGAGGTGTTCTTTCAAGAGGAACCCACAGTCGAGTTATTCAGAGATTGTTTCCATCTAAACCGCCGCACAAAATTTATTGATGGTTCCAATATGGAATTGGGTGGTATGGCGATTCAGAAGAGGAAAGAGGTTACTTACCCTCACGCAAAACTGCACAGCCATCCCCAAGAATGGAATCAAACATGGTTCTATTGCAAAGACACCTCCCCTGCTAATGAAAATCCCTTGCCTGGCTTTCGTCCGGAGTGGCTTAGCAACACGCACCCCTTTCCACAGAGGTTGACTGCCAAAGAGAGGAGTAAATATGCTCCCCAACTGTCCAAGCTCAGAGCCTTTATGGCCAACGGTTTAATAGGAGTTGATCTCGCTCGTTGCTGGATATCCTGGAGCATACTGCCCCTCAGTCAACGCTCCGGTTTGATGTGTGAATATACGGGTAGTGTTGACGACCCACTGCGACATGTGAATATCCAGCTTACCGACGAAGAAGTCACAGAAGCTGTGAAGAAAATTTTGAATGAACCGGAATATATCTGCGCCCGAACCGGCCTGCTTCCTTTCTGTGCCACCAACAAACCGCCAGCTGTAAGTTTGAATTTGCCCTTTCATTGACTCTGATATTATTACATCTGTTTATTATTTGACACCAATATCTGTTAGAGCAAGGTGATGATCCGTTTTGGAGCAAGAAGCTCCCGCAGGAGAAAGAAGACAAACCAGAAAGACCGACCCGGCCAAAGACAAAAGTCTTTAAGAAACCTGCTCATAAGAAAAAAACCACTGCATCCTCTGATCCGCCCGCTGATGACGATGTGGGTAATCCGGACCTTGAGGTAGAACTTGATTCACTTGGCTTGCTTTTTACACGCCTTATTGATGATAATATTTGTCAGGATGATGCCGAAGCTAGCCATGCTGATGATGCAGAGGTAATTACTCTCTCTTCTGATTCGAACTTTCTGCCTTCACTAAAAATTCGTCAGGCAAACCGGAAAGTTAAATTTTCTCATCCTCTTGCTCACTTGGATCCCAAATTTCTTATGAAGACCCAACAGCACGAAGCACGCCGCACAACTCGGCATAGCGGCCAGGTAGTTACCTCCGCCGGTTTACCGAACAGTCCGGTTCGGAGACGCCGTTCAGAGGTCTCTAATTTGCTTGTCAGTACTTGTCCTAAAGCGGGCTGTTTTCGTCAACCGCTTAACCCGTCTGACTTCGATTATCAGGTTACTTCCCACTCATCCTCCAGCGAGTCAACGGGTACCCAGCTGCCACCGCTTAAAACCATGCTTGGGTAAGCTTACACTTATCATAATATTCTTGATATAGTACCTTGTAACATATACTGTTTCTGACTTTGCTATTCCTTTCAGGGCCAAGCCTAGACCGAGCAAGAAGGCTCGCCTGGATAAAGCGGCCGAAGAAGAAACTTCCCCTGAACCGGGCAACACCCCAGATGTTGAAGCGGCCATCCATGAAGACGTGCCCAATGACCCACCAGCGCAAGATGAGGTTTTTATTGCTGAAGAGAGGCCTGTTGATGCCTCCGGTCCTGCTGACCAGCCTAGAAGTCCCGCCCGGATTGAAAAATCCACAAGTCCATCCAAGGCTACCGGTAAACCGACAGCCACAGTGCAAACCGGTGACGCCCAGGATGACGAAGTTCTTATCACTGGTGTTGGTCATACCGAACTAAGCAATCCTGTCGCTTTGTCCAAACATACTGCCAAGGACGAATTTGCCGCAATGGGCAAGGGCAAGTGGAATGTTGACTTGGCGACTTATGCTGCTCTGAATGCTCAAGATCTTCATTATGGTTATCTGAACCGGCTGTATACCAGTCGCGATTATGAAGCTGGCCTAGTGAACATGATGAAGGAGAAATTTGAGGTAACTTCCATATGCCTCTTCTTGTATATTTTTTAGTCTTGCTGATTCTCCTAGCCCCCAAGGGCCGGTTTGTAAACTTCTTTCAAACCGGGACTTGCGAAATATAAAACTGAACACTTCAGAATGTGCTGATGTAGCCCCCAAGGGCCGGTTCAATTGAATGTAGTTAAACCGGGACTTACTAATATAAACTTGAATGCTTCGTGTTTCACTGATGTAACCCCCAAGGTCCGGTTTAACTTAATGTAGTCAAACCGGGAATTTAAGTAATTGAATATGGCAGCATCAGAACTTATTTGAGCAAATAGCCATTAGCCCCCAAGTGCCAAGTTGAATACTTGTATTGAGCTTGGGACTTTGCAATCAGTTGACAGTTGTAGATCAAATATGCATTATCCCCCAAGTGCCAAGTGCATAACTTGTTATGTGGTTGGTACTTCGATTCTAATACCGTTTGTTAATCCATATAACTGCCTGTATGCAGGCTGAGCTGAAGACCAAAGAAAATCAACTCGCCGATCTTCAAGAAAACTTGAAATCCCAACAAGCTGAAACCTCAAAAGCGAAAGAGGAGTTGACCAGCGCTTTAAGCGTCATGGAACAGTTGAAGGAGGGCTTCAAGAAAGAGCGGACGGATTGGGCAACTGAGAAAGCCGCTTTGACCAAGAAAATTGAAACTGCTGAAGCCGCCCTTAAACCGGTAACAGATGAACTGACCAGCGTAAAGCGACAAGTGCATGCAATGACTGCCGCCATCTTTGGTAAGCGTCCTTTGACTTCTGTGATAATTTTACCTTCCTATGACAAGTCCGGTTTGTGAACTTTTCTATCATATTGCAGGCACCCGCATTAGTCACTTGGGGTCAGATGTTCGGATGAAATTTAAAGCTGCCTACACATTAATCGAACAGCTGTATACTGGAGCGCAGCGGATCATCTCGACTGCATCACATAACAATACGGCACCCACGTTAGTCCAAGATACTCTCAAGAGGTTGTCAATGCTTCCCGCCCAGGATTGAAGAGCTGAAGAAATCTGCTGCCTGAATCGGTGTCATCAATGCCTTAATCCGGGCAAAAGCATGGGTGCCAGACTTCGATCCTATTGAGGCAGCTCAGGGCTATCCCAGTTTGAAGGAAGACGGCTCAGAATTCAATGAAGATGACCTGAGAGTGATAAACCGGGCGGTGCCCCCTCTGGCCTGTCAATTGGTGGAAGAGGCAGATTTGACATATTATCAAGCCCAATATAACAATCAAAACAAACGAGTGGCTGCACCAGTTCCCGAAGCGGAAAATCTGATCCCACCAATCCGTAAGCATACTTATGCTCCTGATATTGAACCGTCTTCATTGATCCATGATGAAGCTATTTTTCAAGCCTTAATGGGAATCGACTGGACCATTATTGACTTCCAGCCGCTGGGTAGCGCAGAAGAAGCTGAAGCGGTGCAGGACGACCCACGACCATCAGACCAAGGCGGTGACCAAGCTTGAACCGGAGATTGGTTTAAATGGCTGCCTTTATATTCTGCCAGAAAAACAATGATCTTATTTGGGCACCATGTTGCCTTGTAATAGGATAGCCAACACTTTTGCTTCTGAGATGCCTTTGTGCATTGGTGCTGATACTATTGTTTAAAAGATCGAAACTGCCAATCTATATCTCCTGCAATCATAAAATCTTAAACTACCAGGGCGGTTATACCGCCAGCCGGTTTATGAACTTCATATATATGAAAGGAGATTGACATATATGATCAAATTTTGTGATACAAAATACCTGCCATCATTGGACATGAAGTAGGCTTAGCCAATCTTGAAACGGAGGTTTGATAAACCTAGACCGTCATGGGAGAAAACAGCTCCTGTGTATACAATGCCGGTTTACTATGTAAACCGTGCCTGGTCATAATAAATATCTTGTTACTCCATAATAGGATGGTAACAGAAAAATTTAAACGAGGCAAATAATCTCCAGGTTAAAATGGACCGTGTTCTGCCAATTAACAGCTTGAACCGGTGTAATACGTTGTCGGTTTAAAAACGCAATCAAGATAAAGCAACAGGCTTTAAGAAAAATATTGAAGCAAAGGCAATGATAAAACCGTTTGCAAAAAGAGGCTTTACTGAGCCTATCAGATGGTGTTACCATGTTTGGACATGACCAAGCTCCCGATAGGTGTAGCTATGGTTCAAGTCAGCCAGGTCCCCAAATGAAACTGTGGCATTATGCCGATCAAATGGCATGGCAATGGTTCGGGTTCGACCAAGCCCCCAAGTGATTCTATGGCCTTTAGGCCGATCAACAGGCGTGACTGGTTCAGACTTGACCATGTCCCCAAGTGATCTGGTGGCTTTCGCCTATCAAAAGGTGTTGCATTGGTTCGGACACGACCAAGCACCCAAGTGATATTTTTAAATTTTGCAAGGGGTAAACTGGAGGCCGCTTTAAGACAGAACAACTCCATGTAACCACGCATGATGTAAAAGAACAGATACCCCGCTTTAGCTGAGGATCCGGTTTATTGTATTTATAATATATACACTATCATAGTATGTACATTGTCAGTGTACTAAAGTAGGGGTACCTTAGTATCCCGAACTTGTGCACGGGCAGTCGCAGCGCCCCGCGGCAAGGCTTGCCCGGTGACCACCAAGCCCCCCCCCCCCCCCCGCGGGCCCCTTTGGAGCCATTCAAGAGCAAAGTATCCAAACTAAGAAGACGAGGCCCCGGCAAGAGGAGCTTGTCGGGAAGGCCAACCGAGGCATCATGACCCGGCAAGAGGAGCTTGCCGGGAAGAGGCACAAGGCCCCGGTAAGAGGAGCTTGCCGGGGAGGCATCCCAAGGAACTTGCCGCGACGCGCCCCGCGTCCCGGCAAGGCCCGGTGAGCTACAAACTCCCGGACGCCACAAGGCATCAACCGCGGCAAGACGTTTGCCGCGGCAAGCTACCACCTCACGCCCGCGCTCCAGCTCACCCACCAACGTGTCGCTCTAGGGCTCTTCTAGGCACACGTGGCGGGAGGCTGTGCAGCTAGGGGTATGCGGTGGCAAGCGACCGCTGACAGAACAGCCATCGTGGCGAACGGTGGCGTCCCTGACGGTCCATCTCTGCATTGTTTGGGCGACACAGACGGGCATTTAGTGCCCTTGTCCCCTGCCGTCAGGGTTAGGTATGACACTATACAGCCACTGTGCAAACAGCTGTACCCACCACAACTCTCTTCCAATTTTACCCTTGCCTGCGTTGCTACCTATTGGTGACCCCTTGAGCATATAAAAGGAGGCCCATGCGCAACGTAGAAGGGGGAGGAGACCTAGAGGAACACTCATGCTCAATCTCACGTGTATTGTAGCATCTTGCGCTCCCGAGCAAGAACCCAATACAATCTGACAAGCAGCAGTAGGGTTTTACGCATCCGTGCGGCCCGAAGCTGGGTAAAACCTCTCGTGTGTTTCACCTCGATCCGCTCTTCGTGCAGCCTCCGCCCCCCGCCGAACCGAAAGGGGCTCCGGTTCCATAGGTGCTCGAGGTCCAGTTTCCCCCGACATCTTTGGCGCGCCAGGTAGGGGGCGTCGAGGTTGTGCGAACCTGATCCGGCGTCCGCGTGAGCTAAACCTTCATCGACTTCATCGACATGCCGCCGAAGAAGAAGGCTTCGTAGGTAGCTGCTCCGTCCGCGTCAAACCCGCTGCCCCCGGAGCAAACGGGTGGTGGGGAAGACGCCGGCGGAGGAACGGGCGTAGGCGAGGGAGCTCACGGTGCGGCCAAATCCAAGGACAAGGCTGCGCAGACCTCGGCGTCCGTGCATGTGCCGCGCCCATCTCAGGAGGCGCGGGACCAGCAGCGTCATGGTACCCACGGTACCATACGCTCGTTGTACCAGAATCGAGCTGGTGGGTCTCGAGACGCTCAAGACCAACATGCGCACCAGCATGCTGGCACAGGCGAGGCGCGGTCGCCTGGACGGGATGTTGCTCCTTCTAACGTGGTTAGAAGTCCGAGCATATCCCGCTCCTCGCACCGTTCGCCGCCATTACCCACCACTCCAGCAGAAGCTCTGGCGCGGGCTCAACTGCTCCTAGACTACCCTCCAACGGCAGACAAGGTCGAAGACTAGAGGGCCACCATTCAGAGTCTCATCGCCTTTGCCAACGGCGACACTCCGCGGCAGCCGAATACGTCGCAGCCGCGGCAGGTCGGCCAGGCGCCAGCCGATGGCGAGAAGACCGCTGGAGGCGCAACCACCGTGCATTCTCCGCCCCGAAGGCCGAAGTCGCCGACTCGCCGGATCCATCTCGACAGCGACTCCACCGCGTCGTCAGCTCCGCGAACTCGTCACGACCAACGCCAAGTTCTTCACGAGCGACAACAAGAAGATGCTCGTTCTCGTATCGAGCGCTGAAGAGAAACGCGGCGTCAGTCAGACCAGCGTGCTGGACCTCCTGTCGACATGCATGCGCCGAGGGAACCAGGCGACCTGCCGTACGCGGTAGGTTGCCCTGCGTTTACCCGTGAGTTGCGGCAAGTCCAGTGGCCCAGTGCGAAGAATTTCAAGCCAGATGTGCCAGAGAAGTACGACGGCAAGTCGCATCCGTCGGAGTTCCTCAGCATCTACACCATTGCGGTGCAAGCTGCCGGGGGCGTGACGACAAGATCCTTGCCAACTACTTCCCGCTGGTGCTCAAGCCTAACGTCAGATCCTGGCTCATGCACTTGCCGGACAACTCCATATCCTCCTGGGGGGACCTATGCCATCAGTTTGTCGGCGCCTTTACAGGCGGCCACAAACCCCATGGTCAAGCGAGCGACCTTCATCTGCTCGTCCAGAAGGAAGGAGAGACCCTGCGCAAGTTCATTCAGAGATTCAGCCGTGTGCACTACAACATCCCAGATGTCCACCCTGCCGCGGTCATCAGCGCGTTTGATCAGAACGTGCGTAACCGCAGGATGAGGGAGGAGATGGCGATGTGCAAGATCAAAGACGTCAGCAAGCTGTATGCCCTGGCCGACAAGTGTGCACGTGCTAAGGAGGGGAGGAAGCTCCCCGGAGAGAATGTAGGAACAGGAGAATCTGACAGTGACGATGCTGCCCCGGCAAAGAGAAACCAGCGGCGGAACAACAGGAAGAAGAGAAATCAATAAAGTGCTAGCTGTTGAGCAGTCCGGCAGCGAAGGCGACGCCGAGAAAGCCAAGGCTGGTAGCTCCAGGAAGGAGGTTGCCGCTATGGCGGGCGCCGGCAAGCAGGACGGCTCCAACAGGCAGTACTGCAAGATCCACCGCACCAAGGGTCACGACCTCCAGAGCTGCAAGAAAGTCGAGCAGCTTGTCGAGCTACAGAAGGCCGAATACGAGCGGCGCGACAAGGAGAGAGCCCAAGGAGGTGCTGGAGGATCTAGCGCGAAGCGCCTCATCGGGGAAGGACGCCGCGACAAGGCCAAGCAGCGGCAAGGAGACAGACCTCCCCGTGGCCGCGACAAGGATGAAGATGACGACGACGACGAAGACATGGATGATGTTGAGACCAGTGAGGAGGAGTTCCAGAAAGCCACGAAAGTCTTGTGCATCGACGGTGGTGCTTCTCTGCATACTTCGCACCACCAATTCAAGCGGTGGGTGCGGGAAGTCAATGCAGCAGAACCCCCCATTGAGTCACGCAAGCTTCTGAGATGGTCCAGCACGCCTATCATCTTTGATATTGAGGACCACCCTGATCGCACAACTGCGGTCGGGTGCTTGCCGATGTTGGTATCACCAACTATCCGCAACCTCAAGGTCACCAAGATGCTAGTTGACGGCGGGGCCGGCTTGAACTTGATCTCCTCCGCTGTACTCTAGAAACTCCAAGTCCCTGACAGCGAGCTCGAAGAGACCGGCACATTCCAAGGAATCAACCCGGGAAGGAGCAGGCCGAAGGGGAAGATTACATTGCCGGTGACATTTGGCAGCGAGATGAACTTCAGGACTGAGAGGGTCACTTTTGATGTCGCCGATTTCCCATTGCCTTACAATGGGATCCTCAGTCGTCCAGCGCTCGCCAAGTTCATGGCGGCCTCTCACTACGCGTACGACATGCTGAAGATGCCCGGCCCGATAAGTGTTATCTCTGTCCCTAGGGACAAGAAGGACGCCCTTATCTGTGTCGACAAGATTTACCGGGATGCAGCAGCCGCAACGGATATCGAGTCATTTGCCGCTGAAGCTCCTAGAGGGAAGAAGAAGACCAAGTCCGGCAAGAGCTCTGGTCCCCAATCCGGCAAGCGCACCTCTTCGGAGTGCTGCGCTACCGTCGAGGACGCACCATCGAGCTCCACCGACAAGTGCAAGAAGACGATGGCAGCTCCGCCAGCGACCAAGAAGGTGCCCGCCAAGGAGGACGACACTGGTGGTACCTTCACCATCAGTGCCACGCTCGACCCCAAATAGGAAAGCACGCTCATTGCTTTCCTGCGGGCGAATGTCGATGTGTTTGCCTGGCAACCGTCTGACATCCCCGGCGTTCCCAGGAAGGTAATTGAGCACCACCTTGCCGTCTATCCTCACGCGCGGCCCGTCAAGCAAAAAGTCAGGAAGCAAGCAGTGGAGCGACAAGAGTTCATTGTTGAAGAAATCAAGAAATTAGAAGCAGCAGGCCTCGTCAGAGGGGTGCTCCATCCTACGTGGTTGGCCAATCCTGTAGTCGTGCGCAAGGCTAATGGGAAATGGAGGCTTTGTATCGACTTCACTGATGTCAATAAAGCTTGTCCCAAAGATCCGTTTCCCTTGCCGCGCATCGACCAGATTGTTGACTCCACGGCTAGATGTGACCTGCTTTCATTCCTTGATGCATATTCAGGATACCATCAGATCTTGATGGCAGAAGAGGATGAGGAGAAGACCGCATTCATCATTCCATGTGGCACGTACTGTTTCGTACGGATGCCTTTCTGTTTGAAGAATGCTGGTTCAACATTTGCAAGGGTAGTCCATACCGCTTTTGAGCCGCAGATTCACAGAAATGTGGAAGCCTACATGGATGACATAGTGGTCAAGAGCAAGGACATGGCTACTCTGATTCAAGATTTGGATGAGACATTTGCAAATCTACGCAAAATCAGCCTCAAGCTCAAACCCGAGAAGTGTGTGTTTGGAGTCCCTTCTGGCAAGCTTCTCGGGTCCGTCGTGTCTCAGCTGGGGATTGAACCCAACCCCAACAAGATCAAGGCCATCGAGCAGATTGAAGCACCGAAGCGCGTCAAGGATGTGCAAAGACTTGCCGGTTGCGTGGCGGCTCTCAGCAGGTTTATCTCTAAGTCAGCTGAGCGCGCCCTGCCATTCTTCAAAGTCTTGAAGAAGGTAGGTCCGATGAAATGGACTCCGGAAGCGGAGGCTGCGCTGCAAGACTTGAAGAGATACCTGTCCTCCACTCCAATACTTGTCGCGCCTAAACCACAAGAGAAGTTGCTGCTGTATCTGGCGGCGACCAACCAAGTGGTTAGTGCTGCGTTAGTAGCGGAGAGGGAGGCAGATGATGAGCCAGCAACCACGGCAAGCGCATCCAGCGACAAGCAGGGGGCTTCCACGACAAGCTCTGGTCCCGACAAAGATGAACCTGCACAGGTGCAGAAGAAAATGGTGCAGCGCCCAGTTTACTTCGTCAGCTCCCTTCTGCAGGGGGCTAGGTCGAGGTACTCTGGTGTGCAGAAGTTGCTTTTCGGCCTCCTCATGGCCTCGAGAAAGCTGCGCCATTACTTCCAGGCACATGAGATCACAGTTGTCACTCGCTTTCCGCTGAAGAGGATACTGCAGAATCCGGAAGCAACAGGCAGGATTGTTGAGTGGGCACTGGAACTGTCAAGCTTTGGCCTCAAGTTTGAGAGCACTTCAACTATCCAAAGCAGAGCATTGGCAGAATTCATAGCAGAGTGTACGCCAACACCAGATGAAGAAATTCCAGAAACGAGCATCCCCGTCAAGGAAGCGAGCAAAGAGTGGCTGATGTACTTTGATGGTGCCTTCTCGCTGCAAGGCGCCGGTGCTGGCGTACTGCTTGTCGCGCCCACCGGAGAGCACCTCAAGTACATAGTCCAGATGCACTTTCCCAAGGAGCAAGCGACGAACAATACTGCAGAGTATGAGGGTTTGCTTGCCGGTCTCAGGATCGCGGCAGACCTTGGGATCAAGAAGCTCATTGTCAGGGGTGACTCACAGCTTGTCGTCCGCCAAGTAAACAAGGATTATCAGAGTCCGTTGATGGAAGCCTACGTTGATGAAGTGAGAAAGCTAGAAGAGCGCTTTGACGGCCTGCAGATGGAACATGTTCCTAGAGCTGAGAACGACATTGCCGATGGCCTGTCAAAGTGCGCTGCACTTAAGTTACCTGTGGAACCAGGAATCTTTGTGCTCAAGCTGACTCAACCATCCGTAACTCCATCAACTGGACAGAGCAAGAAGAGGAAGTTGGTTTCTGGTGACTATCTTCCGGCAGAGCTTCCCACAGCCGCCGCCAAGAAGGTCCCCAAGATCAACGCCAAGAGTGCTGAGGAGCCATCTGCTCCGGCGAGTCCCAAGGTTCGTTCCGTTGAAGCAGACGCTCCCGACAAGCTTTGCTCCGACAGGCTTGCCGGGGAACATCAAGCTCCGGCTGAGCCGTAGATCCTCGCCGTAGAAGCGGATGTTCCCGCAGCCGCAGATGTGCTTTAGTCCTTGTTGTCGAGCCGCAAGCTCCAGCATGGGCGCAACAGATTGTCTATTTCCTTCAGACAGGAGAACTTCCCGAAGAGCAAGAAGAAGCAGAAAGAGTAGCCCGACAGTCAAGTATGTACCAGTTTGTCGACAACACACTATACAGAAGAAGACTCAATGGCGTGAAATTGAAGTGTATTCCCCGGGAAGACGGACAAAAGCTGTTGGCAGAGATACATGGAGGCATATGTGGTCACCACATTGGCGCAAGAGCACTTGCCGGCAAAGCGTTCCAGTAAGGTTTCTTTTGGCCCGAAGCCCTCCAGGATGCAACTGCAAAAGTGACCAAGTGTGAAGCGTGCCAGTTCCATTCCAAGCAGATACACCAGCTAGCTCAAGCTCTCCAGACGATCCCTTTATCCTGGCCCTTCTCGGTCTGGGGGCTCGACATCCTCGGCCCTTTCCCCCGAGCTGTCGGGGCTTTGAGTACTTGTACGTTGCAATTGACAAGTTCACAAAGTGGTCGGAAGTGGAACCAGTGAGGAAGGTGACAGCACAGTCAGCGGTCAAGTTCTTCAGGTCGATTGTTTGCCGTTTCGGGATCCCTAACAGGATCATCACCGACAACGGTACGCAGTTTACGAGCCGCAACTTCATGCAGTACGTCCAAGATCTTGGCGCCAAGGTCTTCTTCGCTTCTGTTGCTCATCCCAGGAGCAACGGTCAAGCAGAGAGGGCAAATGCTGAAGTGCTGCGTGGGCTCAAGACCAGGACTTTCGACAGGATGCACAAGTGCGGAAGAAACTGGATCGAGGAGCTGCCGGCGGCTCTTTGGTCGATAAGGACGACGCCAAATCGAGCCACCGGCCAGACACCATTTTCTCTAGTCTATGGATCAGAGGCAGTTATCCCCACAGAACTCGTATATGGGTCACCTCGAGTGCTCGCTTATGATGAGCTTGAGCAAGAGCAGCTGCGGCAAGATGACGCGCTGCTCCTTGAGGAAGATCGTCTTCAGGCTGCTGTGCGAGCTGCTCGCTACCAGCAAGCTTTGCGCCGCTACCATAGCCGCGAAGTTAAAGCCAGAAGCTTCGAGGAAGGCGACCTTGTTCTTCGGCGCGTTCAGTCCGCCAAGAATTCCAACAAGTTGACGCCGAAGTGGGAAGGCCCTTACCGGGTGAAACAGGTCACTAGGCCTGGCGCTGTCCGCCTTGAGACCGAAGATGGCGTTCTGGTGAGCAACTCCTGGAACATAGAGCATCTTCGTAAGTTTTATCCGTAAGGCGCGGTTGTCGGACCCTGTTCCGGCAACCACCTTTTTGTACAAGTCTTGCCGCTGTTGCATGTAATCCTTTGTACAAAGCTAGGCGCAGACCCTGAGCATAAGTAAAGCACTGGTGCCCTAAGTTTTAGCATGCATGTTGAGTCGAGTCTCGTCCTTGGTTAGGGTCGATAGTGCTTAACAGCTGCTAACCCCTAACTTAGACGTTGAGTGTGCGTCCCTTTGCCGTTCTTTCGTTTCTCTTGGTTCGCAGGACTCGCGTATCCTTGCCGGACCGCTTTGAGGATGAAAAGGAGAAGAAGGACGGACCAGCATCTGGACTCCGGCAAGCCAGAGTTGCCGGGGGCTGCCAGTACAAAGATTCGCCCCGGCTAGCCAGAGTCGCCGGGGGCTGCAATCCCAGATAAGTTTTTCATCCCTTATCATGCATTCTCTTATGGACTGAGGTATGTGAAACCTTGTTTCTTCCTAAAAGCTACCGTGCTCCCTAACTCCAGGCCTTGGGGCTCGGCCCTGGGCCAGGTTCGGTCGTAGTCGCGGCAGCCAAGGGACGAAACAAGGAGCCCGAACCCACCTCCTCCTTGCCCCCGCCAAAAGCATGAGACAGGTCGAGCGACGTGGAAAGACGGCAGGGCCTGCTGCCGGGTGAAGAGTTGTCTATCTTAAAGATATCAAGGATTTACTCCTCGACGTGGGTTCCACCCGCGAGACAAGTGACCCGGCAAGCATCCCCTTTTCATTAAAAAAACATTCCACTCAGGTACAGTCCTTAGAGAATGAAAAACATGAATAATGGGATTACAAGCTTTAAATGCAGCTAAGGCCCGAGGGCTGACAGATTAAAAAGAGATAAGGTGCCCGTAATCCTTTTCCTGTCCCTCTCTTCAGGAGGTAGGTCAAGGAGGCGAAAAGGGCAAAAGGGGCGCCTAGGCGAGCTACGGGTGGCAGAAGACACCAAGAGAAGGTCTCGGTGTCTGTTGCCGAGGACAAGGGTGATGGCGGCGCCGGGAGCAGGGCTCGAAGACGAGGCGGCAGGACGTCAGCATGCTATCGAAGGCGACGCGTACTCCGACTTGACGGCCTTGCCGCCCGCCCTCTTCCTCTTCCGTAGCCCCCCTACGCCAGCCGCCCAAGGAGATGACCCCGGGGAGTTCAGGCCGGCGACACGGATGATGGGGTCGCCGGAGCCACGCGGAGCGGCGCCCGACACTTAGTCGGACCCGTCCTCCTGCAGCCCGCCGCCCTCGTCGCCGCTGTCGCTCTCCTCCTCGTCACTCTCCCTCGAGGAGGAGTCTTCGCTATCAGAGGAGCTCTCCACGCAGCACCTTGCCCGGGTCCCGAAGCACCCGAAGACCTTGACGGAGAGGAGATCGCCCTCCATCAGCTTGAAATGGAGGGTGAACCCCTCCATCAGGCTATGGATGCGGGCGAACGTCTTCCACCCTCGACCAAGATACATCACACCGGGGGCTGGGAATTCAACGTGGACTCGCGTGCCGCTGATTCCGCAGCCCCTCATGCGCAGATTCAGTGTCTCGGGCGGTTCCGTCTCCATCGCACTCGCAAACGGAGCCGGGAGTCGAAGGCGACGACGAGGCGCCCGGCGTAGCCTGACGAAGAACTCGCAAGGGTCGTCCCCAATATGGATCGCCGTGAGAAGAGGAGCTGCTAGCGGAGGCGAGGCCGGCGCGCCGCCCCGTCCACCTCCTCCCCGAGCGCCTCGGCCTCGCCCTCGACCTCGCCCACGACCTCGCCCCCTCCCTCTTCCCCTTACGGCTGGCTCCGCCACCACGGGTGCGAGAGGAGGAGGGACGCGTTGCCTAGCGGCGACCCTCGACGCCACCGTTGAAGGACCAGGATTCCCTTTCTCCATGGCGAATGGGAGAGAGGGGATCAGAAGCTGAAGAAAAGAGAAGACGAGGGAATGCGGACTCCAACCTTCCCCTCCCGCTCCTTATAAAGGAGCGGGATGGGGAATCCGCCGCCCCTCTCAACCAATCAAGGCGGAGAAGGAGCAGGGAACTGGGGGCGGCCCACTGCCTCGCCCCGCGACGGCCCGGTTTCCCGCCTCCACCGTTCGCCACCCCAAGCGCATGGGAGCCGCGTGGCAGGCGTGCAGAACCGAGGCGACGGATGAGGCGACCACTCCCCACCCCGTGATCGTGGGGAGCGGACGCCTCGAAAACCACGCCTCGGCTCCGTTCAGTAAATGAACCACGCCTCCACGTCTCCCTCCGTTTAAGGGGAAGGCGCGAAACCGCCCCTTTCACTACGACATGACGCATGCATGCGGGGCTCGACTCCATGCACGCAGCCCACGTCACACATGTCTCTCCCCACGACGCCGCAATCAGCGCGTGCCGTTCAGGGAGGGCGCGGTGGACACGGAGTTAGATACGGTGCGACCCAGGCCGCGCATGCCCGTGCACTGTTTTGGGCCTGGCCCAACAGCGCTCGGCACCGTGTATGGCCCAGGCCTGGGGGCTCCTGTCGGTGTACTAAAGTAGGGGTACCTTAGTATCCCGAACTTGTGCACGGGCAGTCGCAGCGCCCCGCGGCAAGGCTTGCCCGGTGACCACCAAGGCCCCCCGCGGGCCCCTTTGGAGCCATTCAAGAGCAAAGTATCCAAACTAAGAAAGACGAGGCCCCGGCAAGAGGAGCTTGCCGGGAAGGCCAACCGAGGCATCAGGACCCGGCAAGAGGAGCTTGCCGGGAAGAGGCACAAGGCCCCGGCAAGAGGAGCCTGCTGGGGAGGAATCCCAAGGAACTTCTCGCGACGCGCCCCGCGTCCCGGCAAGGCCCGGTGAGCTACAAACTCCCGGACACGACAAGGCATCAACCGCGGCAAGACGTTTGCCACGACATGCTACCACCTCGCGCCCGCGCTCCAGCTCACCCACCAACGTGTCGCTCTGGGGCTCTTCCAGGCACACGTGGCGGGAGGCTGTGCAGCTAGGGGTATGCGGTGGCAAGCGACCGCTGACAGAACAGCCATCGTGGCGAACGGTGGCGTCCCTGATGGTCCATCTCCGCATTGTTTGGGTGACACAGACGGGCATTTAATGCCCTTGTCCCCTGCCGTCAGGGTTAGGTATGACACTGTACAGCCACTGTGCAAACAGATGTACCTACCACAGCTCTCTTCCAATTTTACCCTTGCCTGCGTTGCTACCTGTTGGTGACCCCTTGAGCATATAAAAGGAGGCCCATGCGCAACGTAGAAGGGGGAGGAGACCTAGAGGAACACTCACGCTCAATCTCACGTGTACTGTAGCATCTTGCGCTCCCGAGCAAGAACCCAATACAATCAGATAAGCAGCAGTAGGGTTTTACGCATCCGTGCGGCCCGAAGCTGGGTAAAACCGCTCGTGTGTATTGCCTCGATCTGCTCTTCATGCAGCCTCCGCTCCCCGCCGAACCGAAAGGGGCTCCGGTCCCATAGGTGCTCGAGGTCCAGTTTCCCCCGACATACATAAGTAGAGCCAATGGCTCAAGTATAGTAAGGCCGAAGATGAGCTATGTTCCACGGCCTGTTGGTCTCCTCTTCTGATTTGCGTGAATCTTTTCGTTCTCGAATATCGATCAGATAGTATGACCCGTTGTGCAGATTCTTGCTGACCACGAAAGGTCCCTCCCAAGGTGGGGATAACTTATGCATATCAGTCTGATCTTGAATGAGCCGAAGCACCAAATCTCCTTCTTGAAACGTTCTGGTTCTGACTAGACGACTGTGATAGCGACAAAGATCCTGTTGGTAAATCGCCGAGCAGGCAGCAGCTATGTCTCGCTCTTCATCTAACCGGTCCAACGCTTCTTGTCGAGCTGTCTCGTTGTCCGCTTCAACATAGGCCGCCACACGAGGTGAATCGTGACGGATATCACTAGGGAGAACCACCTCCGCTCCATAGACCATGAAGAACGGCGTGTATCCTGTTGATCTGTTGGGTGTGGTATTAATGCTCCATAACACGGATGGCAACTCTTCTACCCAAAAACCCGGTGTCCTTTGCAAAGGAACCATAAGCCATGGCTTGATGCCTCTCAAGATCTCCTGATTAGCTCTTTCTGCTTGACCATTGGACTGTGGGTGCGCCACTGATGAAACGTCAAGGCGAATGTGCTCCCGTTCACAGAACTCCTTCATGGCACCTTTGGACAAATTGGTACCATTGTATGTGATGATACTGTGTGGAAAGCCAAACCGGAAAATCACCTTTTTGATGAACTGAACCGCCGTGGCTGCATCAGACTTGCTAACAGGTTCTGCCTCCACCCACTTTGTAAATTTATCAACCGCCACCAGGAGGTGGGTCTTCTTATCCTTGGACCTTTTGAAACGCCCAACCATATCCAGCCCCCAAGTTGCGAACGGCCAAGTGATTGGAATCATCCTCAATTCTTGAGCCGGTACATGAGCACGTCTTGAGAACTTTTGGCAACCATCACATCGTCTGACCAGATTCTCCGCATCAGCATGGGCAGTTAACCAATAGAAACCGTGGCGGAACGCTTTAGCCACCAAAGATTTTGAATCGGCGTGGTGACCACAATCCCCTTCATGGATCTCACGCAAAATTTCACAGCCTTCCTCAGGAGATACACAACGTTGAAACGCTCCTGATACACTGCAATGATGCAACTCGCCATTGACGATCGTCATGGACTTGGACCGCCGTATTATTTGTTTGGCCAGAGTCTCATCCTCTGGTAACTCGCCCCGGTTCATGTACGCTAGGTAAGGAAGCGTCCAATCCGGAATGACGTGAAGAGCTGCCACCAATTGAGCCTCCGGGTCAGGAACAACCAAATCCGCTTCACCTGGGAGCTTGACCGACGGGTTGTGCAACACATCAAGAAAAACATTAGGCGGGACCGGTTTACGCTGGGAGCCCAACCGGCTCAGGGCGTCCGCCGCTTCATTCTTTCGTCGGTCCATGTGGTCCACCTCATAACCCTTGAAGTGATCCGCAACAATATCCACCTCACGATGATATGCAGCCATGAGTGGATCTTTAGAATCCCAAGCCATCCGGAGACCATGGAGCAAGGCTTCGTACTCAGCTGCATTGTTAGTACAAGGGAACATTAAACGGAGAACATAACAGAACTTGTCACCTCGTGGGGAAGTTAATACGACTCCATCCCCCGAGCCCTCCAATTGCTGTGATCCGTCAAAATGGATGGTCCAATATGTGTGGTCCGGCTTCTCTTCAGGGGCCTACAGCTCCGTCCAATCATTGATGAAATCGACAAGTGCTTGGGACTTCACCGCCGTCCGAGGCACGTATTTGAAGCCGTGTGGCCCAAGCTCTATAGCCCACTTGGTAATCCGGCCCGTTGCTTCCCGGTTCTGGATGATATCACCCAAGGGGGCAGAACTGACCATTGTGATGGATGCCCTTGGAAATACTGCTTCAGCTTCCGGCTTGCCATAAAAACTCCATATACCAGCTTCTGCCAATGTGGATACCTTTGTTTGGACTTAATAAGCACCTCGCTGATATAATAGACCGGACGTTGAACCGGGTGCTCCTTGCTTGTCTCCTTCCGCTCCACCACAATAGCCACACTGACCGCGTGAGCATTAGCAGCAACATACAGCAGCAATGGCTCCTTGTCAATGGGAGCGGCGAGCACGGGCGGATTGGCCAATTGCCGCTTTAAGTCCTCAAACGCCTGATCAGCAGCAGAACTCCAGACGAATTGATCCATCTTCTTCAACATCTGATACAAAGGGATTGCCTTCTCACCAAGGCGGATGATAAACCAGCACAACGCGGCAATCCGGCCAGCCAAACATTGAACGTCATTGATACACTTCGGTTTAGCCAGGGAGGTGATGGCCGTAATCTTCTTCGGATTAGCCTCAATTCCCCTGTTGGACACCAGAAAACCCAATAACTTGCCTGCCGGTACACCGAAGACACACTTGGCCGGATTGAGCATCATCTTATACGTCCTCAGGTTATCAAAGGTTTCCTTCAAATCATCAACCAAAGTCTCCTTCTTCCTTGACTTAACCACAATATCATCCACGTAAGCATGTACATTGTGGCCAATCTGTTTGTGAAGAAAATTTTGCAAACACCGTTGATAGGTTGCCTGGGCACTCTTGAGCCCAAACGGCATAGATACATAGCAAAAGGCTCCAAAGGGAGTTATGAACGCCGTCTTCTCCTGGTCCTTAACTGCCATTTTGATCTGATGATAGCCAGAATATGCATCCAGAAAACTTAAACGCTCGCAACCCGCCGTAGCATCAATAATTTGATCAATACGGGGGAGGGCAAAAGGATCTGCTGGACAAGCTTTATTAAGATCAGTGTAATCCACACACATGCGCCAGGTGCCGTTTTTCTTAAGGACCAGCACCGGATTAGCAAGCCATTCAGGGTGGAAAACTTCAATGATGAAGCCAGCTTCTAGGAGCCTGGCCACTTCTTCTCCAATAGCTTTGCGTCGTTCTTCGTTAAACCGACGGAGGAACTGTTTCACCGGTTTGTATTTAGGATCCACCTTAAGAGTGTGCTCAGCGAGTCGCCTCGGTACACCTAGCATGTCAGAGGGCTTCCATGCAAAAATGTCCGGATTCTCACGGATGAACTCGATGAGCGCGCTTTCCTATTTCGGATCCAGATTGGTACTGATGCTGAATTGCTTGGACGAACCGCCAGGTACGAAGTCAACAAGCTTAGTCTCAGCTGCCGAAGTGAACTTCAGGGCCGGATCATGCTCCGTAGTAGGCTTCTTCAAAGGAGTCATATCTGCCGGATCAACATTGTCCTTGTAGTACTTCAGCTCCTCGGTGGCACAAACCGACTCTGCGTAAGCCGCATCTCCTTCTTCGCATTCCAAAGCGACCTTATGGCTTCCGTGAACCGTTATGGTCCCCTTATGACCCGGCATCTTGAGCTGCAAGTACACATAACAGGGCCGTGCCATAAACTTGGCATAGGCCGGTCGCCCAAACAGGGCGTGATACGGGCTTTGGATTTTTACCACCTCAAATGTCAGCGTCTCTGATTTGGAACCATGATCATCTCCAAAGGCCACTTCCAGCGCTATCTTACCAACGGGGTATGCTGACTTGCCAGGTACCACACCATGGAAAACCGTATTCGATGGTCTGAGATCTCTATCTGTTAGCCCCATACGACGGAAGGTCTCATAGTATAGGATGTTAATACTGCTACCCCCATCCATGAGTACCTTGGTGAACTTATAACCTCCCACCTGAGGCGCCACCACCAAAGCTAGTAGACCCGGATTGTCAACCCGGGGAGGGTGATCCTCTCTACTCCATATGATTGGCTGCTCCGACCAGCATAGATATCGGGGCAAGGCCGGTTCAATAGAATTAACTGCCCGCTTCTGGACCTTCCGATCTCGCTTGTCCAAGCTAGTGGTGAATACGTGATATTGCCCACTATTCAATTGCTTTGGGTTGCTCTGATAACCCGACTGCTGCTGTTGCTGATTGTAACCACCCTGGTTATTCTGATTATTCTGATTGTTATGTCCGCCCGGATTGCCATTAAATCCTGAACCGGAATTTCCTCCACCGTAACCCGGCCCGGATCCAGAGCCACCGCTGGAGCTGGGATCATACCGGAAAGAATTAGAGCTCTTGAACTCCTGCATAATGTAGCAATCCTTCCAAAGGTGGTTTGCTGGCACCTCCTTCGTCCCGTGCTTCGGACAGGACTGGTTCAATAGATAATTCAGGCGGTCCCGATTAGGACTAGGCGCTCCACCGCGATTCTGCGATTTACCCTTACGTCGCTGGCCCTTGTCCTGCGCGTTAGTATTAGCCACAAAGTCCATGTTGCCATCCACTTTACGCTTGCCACCACCACCATTACCTGCCGAGTGATGTTGCTGACCTTTGGAGTTGCTGTTCTTCTTTCCCTTCCCTATCTTTTCATCATCAGACTCGGGATCCTTGGTACTATCAGAATCAGCATACTTTACCAAAGCGGCCATGAGAGTCCCCATGTTAGTGCAGTGGCGTTTCATCCGCCCTAACTTCAACTTTAGGGGTCCAAACTAGCAATTGCCTTCCAAGGTTATAACTGCGGTGTCAGCGTTGATGCGGTCTGATGAATGCAAAACTTGCGAGACCCGGCGCACCCAATGGGTAGTTGATTCTCCCTCCTCTTGGACACAAGCAGCTAAATCCACTATCGACATAGGTTGCTTACACGTGTCTTTGTAATTATTAATAAACCGGGCTCGTAACTGGGCCCATGAACTGATAGAATTGGCCGGGCTGGGTACGGGCCGTCCCTTCAAGCATCATGGTGAAATACTTTGCACACGCTGCATCATCCACATCAAGCATCTCCATGGCCATCTCATAGCACTCCACCCATGTCTCTGGAGGTTGATCTGCCGTATAGTTCGGTACCTTGCGCGGGGCCTTGAAATCCTTAGGCAGGCGCACATTGCGTAAAGCGGGGACAAGGCAAGGCACCCCCAATGCGCTAGAAGTAAGCCCAGGCTCAACCAAGGTGGTTGGACGAACCGGCGTAAGCTGACGAGCTTGATGCTGTGCCGCTAATTCGGTCTCCCTGCATGCTCGGGCCCGGTCCACCACCTCCTGAGCATTATCGACACCACCGGTCGGATTGTTGCCACGGGGCGCTCCACGCCGTGCATTACTTGACACAACCGGTTCATCCATATGCCTGCTATACCTCCGGCTTGGGCGCGGGTAGAGTGGATCCGGTCGCGGCTGTATGAATACGCTTTCTATTGGACCAAAGCTGTCCTAAGGAGCTCCTTGACCCGGCGCGTCTCTATCGCCTGTAATGAATCACCTTCAATTGGAATGGCCTCCAGCCGCGCAGCAGCTGCAACAAGATTATCCATCGGATTGGAGTAGTGACCCGGAGGTGTGGGCACAGCCTGGGGTATACCGGTGTTATGACGGGGTAGATCTATTAAACGGGGCTGGACCGGCGCGCCCGTCCCAGGTGCCTCCGCCCGGTTTACCACCGGCGGGTTACTGGTCCCTGCTCCAGGGGTGTTGAAGAGGTCTCTGGCTTCGAAAACTGAAGGCAAACGATATTGGTACTTCCTCCTCATGACTTCCTGTGATGCGTTCTGGTCCAGCGTGAGCCTGTAAGCTTGCGCGACTAAAGCGGCCCGCTCCGCAGTCATCCTGACCTCTTCAGCTGCCAAATACGATTTGGCCTGAGTGATCTGTTCCCTCACCTTAGCGATCTCTGCATTGTGAGCATCCTGGTCCGCCGGGTTAGCCTCCGCCATGAGCGCAGCCAACGCATCAAACAGCTCTGATAAAACTTGAGCCGGCGGGCGCACAGAGCCTCCTGCCCCGGCAGCCGTTGCCGCTGCTGAATCGGAAACCATCACCGCGGCACTCGATGAATGAAGTGCTGCTTGTGTACCGGCCATGAATATTCCAACCCGGTTGAGCAGATCAGAGGGGTCTGGAATACTATCGCCGTAGGAACAGCTCCCAATCCGGCCATCTTGTAGCTGATACAAAGACTCAGTTTCTCCGGTTGACGACTCGTCGCTAGAGTAAACGACGGTTTCGCCGCCAGATCCCGATCCATCCTCATAACTTCCTCCATGGATGACTCCCATGAAGGCACGTTTCACGGCCGGCTTAACCCGGGCAGGTCGCGCACGCTGAGCTGTCTCGACGAGGTCGG
The DNA here is from genome assembly GCA_032464435.1 of Aegilops umbellulata. Classification (NCBI taxonomy): domain Eukaryota; kingdom Viridiplantae; phylum Streptophyta; class Magnoliopsida; order Poales; family Poaceae; genus Aegilops; species Aegilops umbellulata. The sequence goes on from CP136056.1 coordinate 351,319,430, forward strand.
TGCAGGTGTCCAGCTCAGGGCCCGGTTCACCGATCTTGCCGATGAAAACGTGTATGCCACCAAAGGGGACCCGGTACCCGTACTCAATCGAGCCGGCCTCGGGGCCCCAGCCTGCATCGTCGATGTAGATCTTGCCGCGACGACTCTTGGTCATCCGGCCCACAGCGTATCCCTCGAGTCCTTCGAAGCGGCCCTCCAAGAACTTGAAACCATCGTGCGATAGCCCCACGGTGGGCGCCAACTATCGTGGTTTTGTCACGGCAGATGTCCTAGCGAAAGGACTTAGTCGTGGAGCCACCGCAATGGGTTGACTCGAAGGGGTTAAAGCGGACACAGGGACACAGAGAGTTTATACTAGTTCGGCCCCTTCGATGAAGGTAAAATCCTACGTCTAGTTGTGATGGAATTGATGGGGTTTCGATGACTAGGGAGCAAACAAGCTTTGCCTAAGTCTCGAGTTGTGGTTGTCTGTCTTTGAACCGCCGCCGGGTCGTCCCCTTATATACACGGGTGACGCCCGTCGGTTCACAGAGTCCCAATCACCGGTTCATACTCGTATCCGGGTTGGTCTCTTCTTATTCCTAACTTACAATACAAGTTTACATACAAAGCCGGTTTACGGCTACAAGTGTTGAACCAACTACGGCCTTGGGCCCTTATCTATCTTCTTGGGCTTCAACACTCTTGGACTACTGATGAAGTTAACCCGGCCCAGGTAGGCTGGTTTACGTCCAGTAGTAATATCCCCAACAGTCGCTTTTACCTATTATGCAGCTGGCAAAAACTACAAGGACGATGTTTCTTCTGGATCTAACAGCTTGGCCAACCAAGATCCTGGACTGAGGCATTGCTATGATCTTGGAAGCGCATCTCTCTCTCTTGTATTGTTCTGTGCCTGCCAGCGTGCTTTGCTAGGATTTTTGACCAGTAATCCCTTTGTGCAGACAATGATTTCTACTACTGGCTGCTAAATTTTTTTTTGACTGGTAACTGTAGGGAAAACCCCCCCACAGCATTCAGAATTTATTAATAGCGCAAGTGACAATACAATACATGGATTACAAGAGGTAATCTATACAGTAATAGAGAGAAAAGAACTACACTAAGAGACTAGATTACAAAACCTCAAGGAGGCAGGAAGGAAATCCATCTAAGCAGCTCCTCCTTATATCTTTGCTTGATTCTATGTTGCATGAGTGTAATATCATGGATGAAGGCACATCTCCATCTATTAAAACTTTGCCTCTCATGCCTGAAGACTCTAGCATTTCTCATTATCCAAATATTCCAGCAAGCAACAAAAACAACCTCAGTAAAGAAAGGTTTAGCAAAGTCTTGCTTAGCTTGCATGACAATTGTGGACATATCCTCTCCAGGTGGCCATAATATTTGGAGGTAATTCCATATTCTCACACTGAAATTACACTCAAAAAATAAGTGGTTTCTGGTCTCACGTGTCCCCAAAGGACAGAGAACACAGTTGACCCCATCCTCTAGATGCCAGTGCCTTCTTTCAACCATATCTTTGGTATTCAGTCTATCCATGATTAACATCCAAGCAAACACCTTGATTTTCATTGTGCAGGAAGATCTCCAAATCCATAAAAGGAGAGGATTGAAAGACATTTGGGAATGCACAAATGAGTAGAACAGTTTGGGCTTAAAAGGTTGGCTGGATCCCTGCCAGAACCAGATGTCATTTGCTTCCACTTCCCTATTACAATTGGCCATCATGTTTTGCACAGTCATATACTCCTGGTAAGCCTGTGCAGACAAAGGTAAATGGAACAACTCTGTGAGACTCTGTGAATGGAAAGCCTCAGAGACAGTAATCCAGGGATCTTTGACATATGAAAATAGCCTTGGAAATCTGGTTTGCAAGGTGATTGATGTTTCATCTATCTTCCACTTATCTGACCAAAATAAAGCAGAAGTCCCAGAGTTGATCTGAACCCAAGTTGTGCACCTAAAATGATCCAGCAATTTACATATATCCTTCCACCAATAGGAACCACAACTGTCAGTCCCCTGTGGTACAGAACAGTGGTAATATGTATCCCATATAAGTGAAACCCATGGCAAGTCCAACCTGTTCAGGAATTTGTGCAGATGTTTCAGCAAGAGAGCCATATTTTGCACACCCAGATTTAAAATTCCCAGCCCTCCTTTGTTTTTGGGCCTACAAATTAGGTCCCAGGCTGCTAGGGATGGTGAGGGATCATCTCTGTGTTTTCTCCACAAGCATTGCCTTTGTATTCTCTCCAATTGCTTTAATATCCCTGCAGGAACAAGGAGGCTGCCAAGATAGAATATGGGCATGGAAGACAGTGCAGAATTTAAGAACTGTAGCCTTTCCCCCTGGTTTAAAAAGAAGAACTAGCTAACATTCTTCTCTCCATACAATCCACAAGGGGCATAAAATCCACCATTTTTGGTCTGGTAGTACCCACAGGTAGCCCAAGATATGTGAAGGGCATCTTGCCCACCTGACAACCAAAGGCTGCAGCCAAACTGGTGGTAGTGTTCTCATCCACATTAATGGGAACCATGGAAGATTTGTGGTAGTTCACCACTAGCCCTGTAGAGGTGGAAAACACATGTAGCATGTCCTTGAGAGCCAAAATTTGAGCTTTGTCTGCTGGTAGAATGATTAGGGTATCATCAGCATACTGAACTATAGGATAATCTTGGTCATGGCATGGGATTGGCAGCTTTAATATTCCCCTTTTGAACATATCATTTACTACTGATTGCAAGAGGTCAGCAGCAATTACAAAAAGCAATGGTGAAAGGCAGTCTCCTTGCCTAACTCCCTTTTTACAAAGGAATTGTCTACCAGGTACTCCATTTAAAAGGACAGATGAAGTTCCAGTTGATAGCAGTTGCTTGACCCAAGAAATCCATTTTTGATTAAATCCCTTGTGCTTGAGAATTAACAGTATAGCTTCATGCTCAATGGAGTCAAAGGCTTTCTCAAAATCCAATTTAAGAATAACAATAGGTCTCTTTGACTGATGGCATTGGTGCAGATATTCAAGTGTCCAGCCAATACAATCCTGAATTGTCCTACTTTTAATAAAACCATATTGATTCTTATGTATACATTCCATAATGATCCTCTGAAACCTGTTAGCAGCCATTTTGGACAGAAATTTGAGGCCCATCCCAGTCAAAGAGATTGGCCTATAATCTCCAACACCTTCAGGGGCCAGTTTTTTGGGTATGAGTGTAATGAAAGAGCCATTTATATTCTCCAGGTTTGCAGTACCATTGTGGAAAGCTTCAGCTAGCTCATAAAAATCCTGACAAATAATGTGCCAACATTTCTTGAAGAATAACCCATTAAAACCATCTGGGCCAGGGGCCTTATCAGTGGGCATTTGCTTGACAGTATCATCCATTTCCTCTTTTGTAAATGGTTCTGTTAAGAAATCTAGCCCATCTACTGGCTTGAGCAAAACATTCAGGTCAAAACCCATTACTATACCTGCAGAAACTCCCATTCTATTTTTGAAACAATTCCATATGATGCCCTCCATCTGTGCATGACTAGAGACCACAGTCCCATCAATATCTGTTAGAGAAGCAATGGAATTTCTTCTATGCCTCTCAGTGGCCATAGCATGGAAGAATTTGGTATTTTCCCCACCAAGTTTAATATACCTGATTGTACACCTCTTCTTCCAGTATATAAACTGAATATGTAGGAGTTTTTCCACATGAAGTTTCACCACCTGCCTGAAGTTAAATTCAGGTCTATATAAAGGTCTAACCTCTTCAAGGCCATCTAAACATAGAATGACTTCATTGCATTTTGAGATCAACACTTTTATCTTAGAGATACTCATCTGCCATCTCTTAAGGGCCCCTCTCAGGGTTTTGAACTTGTCTGCAATTCTAGCTGTGATATGAGATTTGTGGGATGGCTTCTGCCAAGCCTGTTGGACACATTGCATAAACCCCTCAAGCTCAACCCAATAGTTCTCAAACCTAAATATAGAAGATTTAGGAATAGAAGTCTTAATAGTGACCACACATGGCACATGGTCAGATGCAGTTCTGGCCAGGGGTAACACTTCATTCATGGGATATGAAGAGATCCAATCAGCAGAAGTAAAAAACCAATCTAACTGCTCTAGCAAGGGATTATCCTGCATATTGGACCATGTGTAAGATCTCCCCTTAAGGGGAAGCTCCAGCAGGCCAAGGTGTGCAATTATTTCATTGAAAATGAAAATATCATTCAGATCACCACCAGGTAGATTTCTATTCTCCAGAGAACTCATGAAGTTAAAATCGCCCACCAAGAGCCAGTTATCTCCCATTGGAATTTGTAGGTTATATAACCAGTTGACAAAATTGACCCTGGCTTCCCCTTGGCATGGACCATACACAGAAACAAGGGACCAGTGTTCATTATTTTGCTTGGAGACAAACTGAATTACCATCGCAAACTGTTGAATTTCAACTACAGTCCCCCAGAAGACAGAAGAATTCCACACTATCAAAATGCCCCCAGAAGCACCCACAGAAGGGGAGAAAGCAAATCTATCAAATCTTTTAGGGCAAAAGGATCTAATAGATCTGAAATCAAAAGAATCACATTTGGTTTCTTGGAAGCAGGCAATAACACACTGACTTTCCTCCAACTTTTGTCTGACAGCTCTTTGCCTAGCTTCAGAATTTAGACCCCTAACATTCCAGCATAAAACACTCCAGTTCTTACAGGAATTACTCATTAACACCAAAAGTATCAAATAGAATAGTTTGATGGCACCTAATGCCACCACCCTCAACAAGCACACATGTCCAGCATGATTCTTTTAAATTATTACAAACAGTACCAAAAGAGAAGAACCATAATAAACAGAATAACTGCCACCTCCAACTAGCCATTTGACAGCTAAACATTTGCAGTACTGGTATTTGGAGTTGAGGGATCAGCCATAAGCTGCTCCACTGTAATCAGATCATCAGCAATTCCCAGCTCCTGGCCAATCTGCTGCAGTTTGGATATTGGAGTAGGTGGTGGAAGATCTTCAACTTGCTCATCCTGCATGTTCTGAGTCACTGTAGCTGAGAAGGGCTTGGCCTTGGGTTTCCTCCTTTTTGGCTGCATTGGGAGCTCCTGAAAAGTTATCTTGAAGCCATCTCTCTGCAAAGATCCTCGAGTGCACCTTCTTACTGAGGTTTCTACCACTGGAGTGGGGGCCATGGTTTTCCTGGGCCTTCTAACCTTTCTCTGCTCTTCAGGTTGCTCTGGTGGCTCATTAAACTGCACTGCCTCCCCAATAGCAGATGACTCAGCCTGCCGAGCTGGAAAAAGAACCCTAGACACAGGCCTGTGCTCCATATTTGTATTGTAATAGGTCAGTCTTGGCACCTCAAAGGCCAAGTCCCAGCTTCTTTTAGAGAGCAGGTCAGAATGCAAAGGCAACACCTGTATTGGCTTAGGGATTTCATAGCAGATATCTGAATGCAAGATGGCCTCAAAGTTCCTTTTGAAGATCATCTCAGGTGGCAACTCAGGTCGAAGCATAGCTTTAGCAGCAGTGACAGTCATGACCATCTCTAACTCAGGAGATTCCTCCATAGAAGTATTACTATCAGGACAGTGTGCATGTGGCTTATAGACCACTAGAGCCCAGTCAGCAGGATTATAAACTTGAACAACATTGTTTTCCATAACAACTGGCTGCTCCAGTCCCACTTCTGGCTCCACAGGTTGATCCAGATCATTAATGAGCACAAAATTTGGTTGAATATGCTGTTCCACTGACAGAGAATGATCTTCAGAGTTATCAAGAACCATAGACTCTTGCTCCATTTGCACATCATTCTGCACTTGCTCATCATCCCCCCCAAACTGCATTGCCCCAATTGTTGTCACCCATGTCAGGTTGCTCTGGGGGAGGTGGTGGCACTTCATTCCAACCTAAAGCAGGGTAATTAGGCAGTATAAACTGGGGAAGATCAGGAAAGGGCACCCCAGGCAGGGGGTGAGGATTTCCATTTATTGGCATCCAATCCTCATCTTGTGGCATCTGCTCTGCAAAGTTGGCCCCAAGAATGTATATGGGCGCTGTCCAAGACACTCTTGCCCCACCCCATGCAGCATAGTCATTGAAAACGACATCACGAGGCACCAGAACGTCCTCAGGAAAAGAAGCAAACACCAGGGATCTGACTAAATATGGATCCTCACTGTTCCAATGATGGAATTTGCCAAAAGTATTCACTGCCGCTCTAATGTTATCAGTATTGCGAAGATCCAGAGGGATGCCCAACATCATAATCAAACCCTGACGAAAGCCCTGAGCTCCACGAAAACCCTCCCCCTCATCATGTTTCATAAAGCGGACAAACCGATCATTGCCAAGGTGTTGCGGAGGGAGATGTATAAGAGAGTAACGCACCGCAGGATCCCTGACTCGAAACAGCCCGACAGCATTGATCCATGGCTGAACAGAACGAACCTGATATCCATGAGCTTCCAGCCATTCAGCAACCTCCTCTCGAGCAGCACCAATCTCATTGGCAGGAGGCATGGGCATGACTTCAGCAAGCATGTAGTCTTCGTGGCGGCGCACGATGGGGACATGCGGCGTGACAAAGGTACGCGGCCATCTTGCATCCCCCGCATCAATGATGTGATGCCCTGCCGGGACATACTGCATTGGGTCAATGGGGAAGTTGGCCATGGCCGGCGTTGGCGAGGGTGGCTCAGAAGGCGGCGGTGGTGGTGCTTGCGGAGAGCCTGGAGGCGTCCTTGGACCAAGCTGAACAGAGTTGGTCGATGGGGACGGTGCAATCAAAACCGAGGAGTCCAAGTTAGGTAAAAGTCCTGTCAGAGAGATATTCTCGCTGCTTGTAGCTATTGCCTCGGAAACTGAATCGTTAGCGGGCTTGGGTTTCCAAACCAGACCCAATCTCCTAGCAAAACAGGTGCAATCGCGCCTAGTATGGCCAACCCGAGAACAACCCAAGCACTTTAGAGTTGACGTGCAAGAAGAAGAAAAATGCCCACGCTTAAAACAAATCTGACATGTAACAATTTCATCGACCATGTCATTTATCATTTGATCAAAAGAGGCCTCAGCCTGGGATGGGCTCGGTACGGTAGTAGAGCTAGATGGGCCAGCAGCTGAAGGGCCCAAAAGAGGCAAATTTTGAGATCCCGAAATCCCGCCCGAGTCTACCGGCACAAGATCCGAGGTTGAACCCCTTGACGCGATACGCTGTTGGATCTCCGACGAGCTCACCGTGCCAAAGATGATCGGTGACGAAGCAACAGTCCAGTTAAGAATTTCAGGTTGGGGCGGAGCAATGACCTGGTGCTCCCTCTCAGAAATCCCATAGCCAGCACTCTCAGATGCCGCAATACATTCAGCCGTTGCATGATATCTATACCCTTTGCATGCATCATACGTTTGAAACGTAGCAAAAGATAATTTTTTCTGAAGAGAAGGCCTGGATTTAATGGCTGACTTTGATGGAGAATTATGCATTGCAAGAAGGCCCAAGGCTGCCCTACGCTTAGAAGGACTGACCAGGATCCACTCAGCATCACACTCTTTCTTCCAGATATTGAATTCACGTAACCAATTTGGACCCCCATTTCCCCACAAATGAAAATAGCATTTGAATTGAGGGCAAGAGTACGATCTAGTGTCCACAATATGAAAACCAACAGCCTTGCATACAACATTGAAGCTAAATACCTTATCAGCAATATATGAGACCCAGAGATCAATGGCCGATCCTCCCAGCGCCGACTCAAGGGCGGCGGCCACAGAATTCACATCAAGCCGAAATTCATGCCTGCTAAAGGAGACAACTAGGGTAAATGCCCCTCTACCATCCATGGGATGGACAGTGAGGCCAGACGCCCTATAGATCTCATCAACAAAAACTCTACCCTCGGAGAAGTCCAGATCAAGGGTAGATCCCGAAGAAAAATCCATCACGGAGGACATCAGCAGAAAGATCTCAAGACGCCGAACAAGATGAATGGATCAGTCCACCAATTTAGTGGATAGGAGTGGAGATCGCCGGTGGGCTAGGTTTTAGGTGGGGGTGGGAAGGTGGGGGCGCCATGGATAGGTTGCGGCGAGCTTCTCCTCATTTTTTCCACTGGCTGCTAAATTAGATATGTAATGTCATACATGATACTATCCGTTCCTAAATATAAGTCTTTCTAGAGATTCCACTATAGGCTACATACGGAGCAAAATGAGTGAATCTACACTCGAAAATGCATCTATATACATCTGTATGTGGTCCATACTAGAATCTCTACAAAAACATATATTTAGGAACAGGGGCAGTACATTACACAAAATCATAGGTGGCATGTAGGAATTCCAGTGCACTACATTAGGCTCCCTTAGAGTGCCTGCTAGTCCAGCATACAGAGTCATGGCTAGTTTATGGTACGCACACAATCGTTAATTGGTGGTTTAAATATGCGCAAGGGATATGCAATGTAGTATCATGTAGAGATGTCTGAAATTAGCCGTGCCAACTTGCAGATAGGGTTACACAATGAAAAAGTACAAGATATATGTGGCAATTTCATGGAACATCGCAAAAAAAGGAGAGGCAACGGTGAGCTTATACAGTGTGCTATGGTACGTCACTCCTCCATTGCAATCATCGTGACATGTTATTTGTATGCTAGTTCTATTAGCCAAGTTTCTTAGGGACAGTTATTACAAGTTATCCTAAGAAAATAAGCACCTGTGAATATAAGCTCCACGTAATAAGCAATCCAGTTCTTTTCATTGTGTTTTCAGCTTATCTTTGGTATGATCAGTGGAAAGTCTAGATTGCATTATATTTTTTTCATTTTGCTGCCCATATGGAAATTAATTTGACTCGCAAACATCACAAATTGAACCCAGTGCAGTAATTAATATGATAGGAAAACAGATGATCACTATTTGCTCAAAATGCAAATACAAAGATACCATCTACTTGGCACAATCTACTTTGGTCAATGTTTTCCATAGAGATCCCATTGCCTAATTTAAACGAAGAACGCATGACCCACATTTAAATGAAGAACAATTATTTATTGAAATTTGATGGTCCAAGTGGCTGGTTGTTATCGTATAGCAGCACCACCTGAAAGCATCATATAGCAGCAGCAGCTCATAGCAACTCATCATACAATAGCAGCAGTCTGCAATTCATCATATACCAGCAGCAGCTCATAGCAATTCATCATGTAGCAGCAGCAGGGGCAGCTCATAGCAATTCATCATATAGCAGCAGCAGGTGTGACACCCCAAAATTTTGACCTTGTTTTATTAATTAAAATTTTGCCAGGAAATAAAATTTTTATTTTCTGGATTTCCTTTTGATTTCAGAACCATTATTTTCTTGGTTATTATGGAGTTTTTACCCCAAGTGAAAACTTTCCAAATATATTATTGGACTTGTTTACCCTATCAAGAAAACTTTTCTTTTTATCAGTGGAATTAATTATATAATTATTTTCCTGACCCTCATTTCTTTAAAAATGGTTTCCCATGGTTTTAGGGTCCCATTTGAACTACAACCCTTTGACAAATTTATTTAAAATTTCAACCAAAATTTGGGGATGTCCTGTGATGTTTTTAAATCACTTTTTTTGCAAAAATATCTTTTATTCATGGGATATTTTGAGCTCTACCCCAAGTTTTAAAATCTGGTCCAGTTTGTGGAATTGCACTACAACCCATTTAAATATTTCTTTAAAGCTTCCACCAAAATTATGGGATGTCAGTGGTAGCATACAATTCAACTTTATGCACAACCCCAGTGATGTCCTTTGAAAAATTTGAGTAAATCAACCTCATCGTCATTCTGGTCCAGCTTGGTGATTTGTACTGCAACCATATTTTAACTTGCCCTTTTAGCTATGATTCTTTTTCCTACTTAAAAACCACCCTGCAAAACCCTTAAGTCCAGGAGAGTGGACCGATTGGACGATTTTAAGTGCATGCAATGAGGCCTTTTTCTTTCTGTCCAAAACTGAGGATTTGCAAAACTTGCAATAGCATGTTTCTGGTCTTGCCCAAATGACCTTGCCATCCTCTCCTACATCTAAAGAGACCCCAATCTGGAAAGTTTGGCCACCCCAAGAGTTGCCTAGTTGCCCTTGGCATTCTGTCGAGCACTTGGTGTGCATAGCCAGTTTTGGCATGATTTTGTTTCAGCACTGTGATATTGCCCCCTGACCAAACCACCATGTCCAATATTCTTCTTGGAAACCCTAACCTTGGACTGTTAGTCCCCAGCCTCATCCAAACCCTCTAACACACGCTGGCATTATGTCGAGCACGTAGCGTGCGTGCGCTGGGCGCGCCTAGAGTGCACGTTTTGCACGTGCGCGCATCGAGCCGCCGCGTCTCGCTACCGCCCGCCCCGTGCTGCCCCTTGGCCACTCGCAGCCCGCGCCCCAACTCCTCCCTTGCCGCAGAGCCGCCCTGGCCCCTCCTCCTGGCGCCCCACAGCGCCACCGACGCAAACTGCCGACGGCCACAGCAACCTCTGCCGTGGACGGCACCGCCCGAGCCATACATGCACGCCAGCTCGCCCCCTTGAGTAGTAGGGAGCTCGTCAGGATGTGCTGACCAGCCCCAACCGCCTCCATGTCGCCCTGCTACAACAGAACAGCGGTTCACCGGCGTCCTTATCCACCGTCGCGGAACCGACCTCATTGCGCTACAAAAGGAGACCCCCGAGCTCATCCGAGCACTCAGGCGACCTCAGGCCACCCCCATAGCACCCCCACAACCAGTAATCATCAGGGGGAAGCCGTCTTCCTCGACTCCGGCCGGTTCGGCCGCCGCCACGCCCCAGCGCCATGCGTTGCAACCAGGGCCTGCCCCGACCATCCAGCGCCACCATTCTACTCCTCTTGACCTTGTGGAGCCGCCCACCCTCTCAAACGTTATCGGGAAGCACCGTAGCTCAGACCCCCAAACTCACCCGAAGCCTCCTCCGCCGCGGAGCTCTCCGCCGGCGACTCCCTCCGTCCCCGCCAGCCTTTCAACCACCTGGAGGACCGCCCTGGTCTGGCGGATCTGCCCCTGTCCATGGATCCCCGTGGGGAGCCGCCGTTCGTCGGTGGCGATCGCCGGAGCCCCGCCCCGCTCGGACAGAGGAGGAAGAAGAGCGCGGGCGACTGGTCAAACCTGACCAGTGGGCCCAAGGGACACACTGTCAGTGACCAGCCCCGCCGCCATGTGGTTTAAGTGGAAGCATAAAAGCCCAAAGTACGTCTCCCCTGCCTCGAAAGCGTATTCTCCCCGAAACGTTTTCTTTTTCTGGTTTTATTTAAAAATAGAATATTGACTAAACTTTGACTGGCTATAACTTTTTAAATATAAGTCCAATTGACTTGATTCTTTTTCTGTTGTTTCCCAAATATTGTCTAGTTTATTTCCATGTTTATTTGAAAATTTTCCAAACAACCTTTTGTACTGTTTTGAGAGTATGTGTTAATTTAAATTTATTTAAAATAGGATTTTGGAGAGGGAGACGAAAACTTTCAAAACTTTTGAGTGCACCCTGCCTCTCCACAACTTGAAGGCACATTCTGAACCCTGGCATAATATTGTCTTGTGTTGTTGATACGGTTGCAACCCCACCCTGTCTCGGAGATTTCATTATTTTATGCGATGATACGATCATACTCATAAGTGCATATTGATGATTCCATGCTGTTGGTATTTGATATGTCTGTGATAGCAATCACCCTCATATGTCTCTCATGCCTACCGAGAGGGATCCGGGAAAGTCTCTGTCTTGGGTAGACACGAGCTTGTCCCTTACCTTTCGTCGAGACGGTTGTGTCCGGTGGGGCATGGGGAGGTATAATGAGTGGTGGTTCTGTCTGATGGATGTGAAATATAATTCTTGTGCTAACCATGCAGGAAATGCTTTAACCTCCTAAGTCGACCATAGATCGAGTCTTGTTCCAGTAACCCCCATACTTGTTTTGTACTACCACTTGTCCCTGCCACATGTAGGGTACGGTTCAGTAAATTGTCAACCCCTGTACTAGCACACACCGTACAGAGAGGCCATGGTGGAAGATACCGGCTGCATCCGGTAGGCATGCCACTTGGTCCGGGGGCATGGGTGTTTCCGGTTGGGACCGAGAGGGGGGCACCCCTTAGAGCGCGCGATATAAGTTTGATCACATGCTAAATGAGGTTGTAGCCTCCGCACTTAGAGTTTTGCTTGACGGGTGTCGTGGGGTCAGGTGTGTTTTCGAATGAAAGACCGTATACGGATTAGTCCCGATGGACTAAAGGGATCCGTTGCTAGTGGGTAAAGAGTACACCCTCTGTAGAGATTTTATCTATTTGAATAGCCGTTTCCATGGTTAAGGACTACAATCTGGGATGGGTCAAGTGTCGGTCTTAGTGTCGGTCTTCGGAGGAAAAACTACTAAATCAGAACATCGATTATGACCTGTGACATATGATGATTATGATCATTATTATTGTGGACTAACCATTTCTATTATTTATATTAATGAGTATCCCTGGGACGGTTCTACCTCCTGGATATTCACTGTGATTATTCTTATATAAGCCCTTTATGTGCTGTCACACAGACGCCCGACTATGGCATGCCTGTTATATCTTTTATATATAAGCCCTTTATGTGGTGTCGCGGAGACGCCCGACTGTGGCATGTTTGTTAGTTATATACTTTATAAGCCCTTTATGTGACGTTGCTCAGACGCCCGACTGAGGCATGCTTTATATTTCTATCCTTTCAAGGCGTCGCTTTCAGACACCCGATCGGTGCATTTTATTTCTATCCTCGGGTTGTTTATTCATGTTCTATATGAATGATTTGCTTGTGTGCATCATAAATCTGACTTCGTGACTGACGTAGTGATCATGGCATATTTCAGAGCATGATTATCATTTGTTATATTATACCTTTGTTCATAATGTTTGCGAGTACATTCAAAGTACTCACTGGCTTGTCCCTGGCTATTGTCTTGGCCAGATTTCTTGCGTGGAGAAGGGCGTTGAGATGACAGCCCCCGGAACCTACGCAATGGTGATCGCAGCCTCGTGAAGATGGGAGTTATCCAGGTCAGTTGTTCCTATGGGAAATGGAGTCCCATAGATGTTGATGATCCGCAAACCGCTTCCTGCATCAACCACTAGAAACCAATTGTTGTACTCATAGGCCAGAATGGTCTTGTACTACATTTTTTTGTATTTTTCTTGGAGTTTCTGTATCAAGTTGGTGCCTCATCAGCTAACAGTAATCCTGGGGCTGGTGAGCACAAGGGTCATTTTTGGGAAATTAATACCCCGAAAATCCGGTCCCGACAGCAGGAGCAGCTCATAGCAATTCATCATATAGCAGCAGCAGGAGCAGCTTGTAGCAACTCATCATATAGCAGCAGCAGCTCATAGCAATTCATCATATAGTAGCAGCAACAGCTCATAGCAACTCATCATGCATCAGCATCAGCTCATAGCAATTCATCATATAGCAGCAGCAGGAGCAGTTCATAGCAATGCATCATATAGCAGCAGCAGAAGCAGCTCATAACAATTCATCGTATAGTGGACCAGAATGAAAATTTGGCAAAAAAATCAGAGGAGATCCTCACCTTGTTGGATGATCTCATCGTTCAACAGCACCTCAAGTCCATGGCCTGGGAGGAGGGGATGGGGAATAAGGTGCCTTCTGCCGCAGTGTGGCATCACACTACTAGAAAAAGGGCTACTAATGGCGCACCTAATTTGGCCATTAATGGCGCATTAGTGGTGTGCCATTAGTAGCACGCCATTAGTAATACTTACTAATGGCGCACCACTGGTGCGCCATTAGTATCTGGTATACTAATGGCGCACCACTGGTGCGCCATTAGTATAGGACATGGTGCGCCATTAGTATGCCTCCTAGGGCCATGTATAGCCAGGTGCTTTGCTATACTAATGGCGCACCACAGGGTGATGCGCCATTAGTAACCTCGGCAACCTAATGGCGCACTGCTTAAGGATGCGCCATTAGTATCCTCTGGAATACTAATGGCGCACTGTTATGTGATGCGCCATTAGTATGAATATTAGTTTTTTTTATTTTTTAATTTTCTGTTTTTTTGCACAGGTTACAAAATGTATAATTGGACAAAATATAGACAGCACACATCAACAACAGATTCATCGAATACAATAGAAGATTAGTCTCTGAATACATTTCATCATATTAGTCTCCAAATACAATTCATCACATTAGTCTCCGAATTGAAAATAACGAACAAAGATAGAACATTATATTACAAGTCTCGAGACCGCGAGTAGCGAGTTTGTCTTCACATTACAAGTCGATATCGATCATCTAAACTACCATCACATAGAAGAGAGCTGCGGTCCTCACGATGAGCATCATCACGATGAAACTCGTCTTCATCCGGTTCCTCCAACGCTCCCTCCCCTCTCGTGCTAGATAGCGGGCGTATCTAGATTCGGCCTCGGCCCTAGTGGTGTACCCTTTGTAACTGTTACCGCTGAATCGGTGAACCTGTCTCCGACACTCCTCCCAGTCGTCGTAGACTCCGGGAACCTTACCTTTGTACACGACATACGACGACATCGCTATGCACTAGCGAAACGAAACGTTAGTACCAATTCACAGACAATACATAAGCAATATATAAGTATGCAACAAAACGATCGGAAGAGAAAAGCAAGACATTAATAGCATCAATTACATCTAAGTTGAACGACTCTCGAAACCAAAGAGACATACTACAAGTTCATTAAAGTTTAATTACAACATGAGCCAATCGATGTTTCAGAACTAGACACATCATCACTGCTTTCGACTCGACTCAAGGGACCGGAGCATGGATGAAGCCGCCGTCTATCGTGGGAGTCATGAAATTACGGGCGTTGTCAGCCTGCATTTGTAGCATTCCGTCTATCTCACTGTTGGACGGTTGATTTCTGAGGTAGAACTGCCCCGAGGTACGAAGGACATCTTGATGGATGATTTCCGCAAACTCCGACTGGATGCGAAAGAATTCTTATCTGATGTCTGCGTCCTGGATTGCCGACACGCTCGCGGCCCAATCTTTGAGTTTACTCGGTAGCAGAAGTTGATGATGGTCCCGTACGATCGCCCGCATGTGATGGATGGCGTAGTAGGCACCCTTCTGACGGCCAGGCGGCTGCTTGACGTAGCAGAACGTCGTATTGTGGGAGAACACGTGCTTGCCGTACTTACGAATAGGCCTGTTGAAGGTGCCTCCAGATTGGGCGTAGCCGGGGAGAACATCATCAAGAACCTTCTTGACATTTGTGTAGTCTACGTTCGACTGACGGTCCGGGTCGAAATACGTGGCCATGGAATATTTGGGGCTTAGGAGGATGAGCGTGCAATGTGTGTCACTGCAGAAAACACGGAATGTTAAAAGAAAAATGATCGAAATCTAAGAATTCGTATGTTACGGGGCGGTTGAGGGGAGGACTTACTCGGGAAAGTAAGGCACGAGGAAGTTATCCTTATCTGGGTTTGCCAGAATGACGCCTTTGAGGTAAGAACTCGCGACTTGCCGGTCCCCAGCGCTGCCCAAGATCTTGGCACGCATGTAGAAGGGGTCGACTATCACGATGTCCGGGGTCTTGTCGCGAATGATCCGCATCTCCATACTCAGCGAAAATAGCCGAACGAAGGTGTAGTGCAGCGGATGAAGGTTCAACATAGCGTGGATGTCATCAAACCGCAGGACGATCGTACCCCCGATTTAGTTATCCACAAAGCCCTTGCCCTCTGGCACCTTGGCCACGAAAACCGGGTATGACACATCCTTCTCTCTGAGACGCCGCTTCTCCAAAGAAAGAACACTGTCATGCAGACTCCGCATAGCTCCGGCTGCAACATCGAGCATATTTCTCGGTAGCATCGGCCTACCCGCCACATGCACCCTCCTCATTAAATCCTCAGGTGAAGGTGGCCCGTCCTCAGCACGGATCGTACTCGGTGCCGGCTGGCCCGCACCCTTGTTAGTCTTTCTTTTGCGTGCCTTCTTCTTCTCCTGTAATGGGACCGAGTTCTGCTCACAGACCGCCTTCTTGAGTGTGTTGGGGCTGAGAATATTTCGCACCTCGCCTATCTGAGGCTCGGTGAAGTCGGCAGCTGGAGGCGTCTCCTGAGAGATGAACGGCAGACGACGCCTGTTGCAACTTGGCTTCTCCGCGGTACCAGCTAGATCGCGCACGTCTTTTGTTGGGTTGGGTTCTTGAGAAGGAGGCCCCATGAAGTCGCCCTCGTACCCATGATCGGCAAAGTACCGATCGACGTTGGCAAATGTATCGTCGTCGTCGTTCTGATCCTGTGCCATATGCATGTTTGGATCCAGTGGCATAGGGATGTCCGGCACCGTTGCGGCGGTCTTGCCATGGGGCCGACTTGGCGCCGGCACGACTGGCGGTGTTGTCTTTGGGGTGGTGTCCCCCGCCCCCAAACGAATCTGGCTCTTCGGCCAAAGCAGGGGCCAGCTCAGGCAGGCGCTGACGGTCATCACGTCATCATCGTCGGCACCGACGGGTCGAATCGGAGGTAACAACTCGTCGCAGCCTGGCAGCACCCGAACCAGTTGAACCCTAAACAAGTTGGGTGGCATCTGGGTACCGTGGAACAAGGGGTTGCCCGGTTGAACGATTTTGCCCTTGGCGACATCGACCAACTCATTGTTCACGAAGTGCAGGAGAGTGCACGGAACGTCGGCGGCTCCCTGCGAAAACATGTAGGGCGTCAGGGATGCCCAGTCAAAGGCAAGGAGATGAAGTCCTCGGCCGAGAGAGGCTTAATTAGTTACCGTGATGATGGCGTCGAGCTTGGCTATTGTCGAGGCACCGCCAAAGGCGGGCGTGCAGTTGACGGAGGGGCCACTTGCTGCAGAGGTGCCGGCCGGCGTACACCCGGGTGCATTAAGCTCCCGTGCCGGCGTCGGAGACACCAATGGCCCCGCCATCGCGTTCTGCGAGTTGCTGGCCGTGAAGCTAGGAGTCGGGGGCGGCCCCTGTTGGCCGCCCGCAATCCACGCATTCAACCCCTGGATCAAGGTAGGCACAATGGCGGTGATCGTCGCTCCGAGTTGTTGTTGCACTTGCTCTTGGACAATCTCCGGAATCCGCGCCACCTGTGCCTTGAGTTCTTGAACCTCGCGCGCCTGGCTTTCTGAGCTGGTCTTTTTCTCCTTTCGTCCACCTGTGTTATAGATGACCCCCATTTTGTCGACAAGCCTTTGCCGGCCACACGACCAGCTGACGTCGGCTTACTGAGCTTATCCTTGTTCTTCATTACATTCAATGCCCTATTTAGAGTGGTGTCCCAAGGGTTGCTCTTAGTCGACCCCGCGCTACTGCTTTCAGTCGCCTGCGGAAGGAATGTGAACCATTTAGAAATTTGGCTTCATTAATTAGAATGCAACCATATGGAGCTAATTACGCGGGGGTGTATTCCTTACCAGAACAAGCTCAAGCGCCCTGGTCTTCGGATCCGTGGTAAGCTCCTTTGTTTTCGGGTCCTTCTTGTACCGGGCCCTGACATAGTTCCTGGTCTGCTTGTCACCGTATTTATCGAAGAGGGGCGGTAGGCCTTGCTCGGCACGGTCCGCCTCCTCCTTGTCCCATATAGGCCCCGCCACTCTATAACCGCCGGGACCGAGTGTGTGTTCCCCTAAGTTCAGCTCCCGCATTTCTTTCCCCCACTGACTTGATTGGGAGTGTGCGGTGCTCGAGCAATTGATCTTGAAGTCGTTGTAGTAATCTTCGGTGATCGAAGGATTTTTCTCCTTGATCTTCTCATAACTCTCACCTTTCTCGATCATTCTCTTCACATTGCTTTTCCAAGTAGACAGGGCCTTGCTCATCTTCGTGAGGGCAGCATTGTTCACTTTATTCCCTTTGAGGCTTGTGTTTTCAAATTCAGCGGGGAACTTGTATCGTTCGTGCAGCTTCGTGAAGAGGAGGTTGCGCAAATTCCCTCGGTCAGGATGCCTCAGGTTCTCGGTGTTGATCGAGACGGTGCTCCGGAGAATGCACCCGAGCTGAAGCGAGTACCCCTTGACTATTTGTTCGGGCGCCGTTGGATTCCCGTCGGAGTCCACTTCAGTAACTTCCTCCTTGAGGGTGCGGAGCACGGTCGGGCGCCGGTCCTTTCGTTGCCTCTTCTGGCTGCCATCTGTGCATGCGCCGCCATCATCAGTGGTGGCATCCTCGGCGGCACCATCAGTGGTGGCATCAGTGGGGTCATCCTCGGCGGCACCATCAGTGGTCTCAGGATCGGTGGGGAAGGCGGTGTCCTCATACAAGTGAGGTTGTTCCTCCATCTCCTGGGACAGCTCCCAGAATGCCTTGCCGCCCGAACCCCCGGCCTCATCGTTGTGGGCCATGTTTCTCTCTAAATAGAAACAAAGTTTGGTCAAAAAGTTGGTTATTGTCAAGGAACAAGATCATGGTCTCATCATTTAGGGTTTGTCAACACCGAGGCATCCCAAAATCTAAGCTTTTATCATTGAGGGTTTTTCGACGCCGAGGCACCCTAAATGCCTAAGATTTCATCATTTCGGTTTTTATCGACACCGAGACACCCTAAAAGCCATGCATTAGTCACAAGTACGCCGGGGCACTTGATCCTACTTAATTAACTACTAAGATACCCTAGCCCATGCATTAGTCACAAGTACCCCATATGTCCTATTTTTAGCAAAGTCATGCTAAAATTCACGGAAAATTTCAGCATGACCTTTGCTGAAAATAGGACATATGGAGTACCCGAATTTGCCGGAACGGAAGTTAATCAACATTCCGGCAAACTCAAGGGCCTCTCGGGGTACCTGCAAAATTTCAGCATGATCCAATGCTCTATTTACAAGACAAACAACACGTGGCAAAGCCCAGTGTTAAAAAAAGGCCTGTGCTGATTCAGTTCTACCATCATGCTCACAAAAATATGGTCAATCATTGGGCCAGACCCATCAATAAACGTAGGCCACCCTACATTGAGACTCATTGAGGATCACACTTGTTGCTTCAATTTGAAATTTGATGTACGTCTTTATATAATTAACAAAGAGTGTATAGTTTTTTCCTTCAAGTGCTGAACATAAATTCAGATTGCATGACTATATAGAAGGTCTATATATTCGGATTACATGAACATAAATGCAGCATCCGTTCTTTATCAGATTGGAGAAGAAAATGATTGATAAAGAAACGCTTCTATATATTGAGATTATATATAGAAATGCTTCAGTGAGCATATAAAAAATAACTTGTTCCTAAACAACCTAAATGTTACATCAAAGGCCTTCAGTTCCTGTGCATGACAAATTCCTAAGCAAAATGTTAGTGTACCTGTCCTGTGCCTTCAATAAAACAATATAATGTGCAAGGAACTAAGCTTTATGTGCTATTGTAAAAAAACTACCTGAATTATATTCAGAGGTTTTTTTAGGAATTAATTCAGAGGTTAGAAAATTAGTATGTTATCTGAAAAGGTGAAATGAGATGACTGAACTTGATTTGCCTATCTATCTATGAGCAAATGTTCCAGAATGGAACTGAATTATCTGAATCAAGGACTGAACAAATCCACATGGCAAATCAAACTACTTTTACTCTTGTGTAAAACTGCAACAGTTTCAGGCAACTACCAAATTCTAAATGAAGTACTTTTACTCTTCTATAATATCCTTTTTCCAAGCACCATCGGATTAGCACTCAACTAAAGAAAGATTCTACATATTTTCATGCAGTAAAATAGTATCTACACCAACATCAGTTTAGACTACAAGAGTTTCAGTAAACTGTTTCTTCAGACTACAACAGTTTCAGTAAACTGTTTCTGGGACTAAAACAGTTTCAGTAAACTGTATCTAGCACAAGCAGATTAGCACACAAAAAAAGATGCAATGCAGCAAATAGCATCTACACCAAAATCTGAATGTTGTTCATGACAAATTTCTGAGCAAATCGTAGTGTACCTGTCCTGTACCCTGACGAAACCCGTGAAGGACCTCTGCTGATGCTCGAACTGAACCCGTATGAACACCGGAGGGCTCGACGCGAACGAGTAGCCGTGGAACTGGAATGGCGCGTGGGCGTGGCAGTGCGGCGTCGCGAGCTGGAAATGTCGGGGACCTGCAAGCGATAACAGTCAATGAAATTATCAAGACAAGTCTAACAACTGACTGAAATTATCAGGTCCTTTGGTGCCATGGTCCTCACCGCCGATGCCGAGTAATTAGCACTTGCAGTGCAAGATTTGGTAGCATAAACAACATTTGCTTGTTGTAGTACCTGGTTGTGGTAGGAGTTTGACATGATGTTCATCATGGCTAATTAGCATTTTTTCTTAATCCTGTTAACATTAACTAATCATTCCCGGGCAGCTTCTCTTTGGCTCACCTATCACAGTCAACACTAGGCAGTAGCCTTAGTCTCAACGCTGCCCCGACTGACGGAATGATGAATCGCAGTTTCTGTTGGGCTTTCTTACCTCAACAACTCCCAAGTCCCAGGAGCAACACCAAAACAGATACTATCATTTCACAAAGAATCGTGATACTATAACTACCAAAAGATGTTGATGTTTGCAGTTTCTGTTTGGTTTTTTGGGTCTGGGTGAACCATCCCAGTTCCCAAAAGCTTTGCTTGTGCTAACTTACAATTGTCTCCTCCCAAAACGGACCGGCCATTGTAAATCTGGGAGTGTTTATCTTGTGATGATGGGAGAAAAGGCGGCCACTTAATTAGCTACGCAGTGTAGTTAACCTAGCCCCTTGTTGTCTACTCTGGCCTGCGCTTGTACCGAACCTCAGTGAGCTAACACAACAAGAGCGCCAGTTTAAGGAAAATACAGTACATGGTAAAATTATTCAGTATGTCAGCCGTGGTGGTCAAGCTGGAGGGAGGGAGGGAATGGGGAATGGTGGAGAGAGGGAGGAAGGAGGAAGGAGGAGAGGTACCTGGTTGCCGGAGGGGTCGGGGTCGGGGTCGGCGAAGGGGTTGGGGTCGGGGTCCAAGCTCGTCCAGGTCCTCGCTCGCCGCGGTCGAAGGAGAGCAGGGGCCGGTGGCGGAGGACGTCGGGGCAGGCGGGGTGGGTGCGTCGGGGCCACGCTCACCGGCTGCTGCAGGGGCCGGAGGAGGCCCTCGCTTGTCGGAGGGAGGAGGAGAGGAGAGGAGCGGGCGGCGCGCGCTCGGCCGATCCCGTTCGGAGGGCGCGGGGGCGGCGGGGGTGGAGTCCCGCGGGGAGAGCGGCGCCGACATCGGGGCCTCAGGCGGCGGTGGGCGCAGGGGCAAGGCGGCGGGGCAGCGTCGAGGTGGCTGGGCGGCGTCGAGGCGGCGGGGCAGCGGCGTCGGGAGAGGAGAGGGGAAGGGGATCAAGGGCGAGGGCGAGGGAGAGAGGGGATAGGTGTGGGCCCGGGAGGCAGTATGGATGGGGGCACAATACTAATGGCGCACCACCCCTCGGTGCGCCCTAAGTATATACATGCTAATGGCGCACCTCGACCTGGTGCGCCATTAGTATTTTTTTTATTTCTGCTCGAGCCAACAGGTTATCTCACACCTGACCTTATCCACATCAACTCCCCTCTACTAGCTCGACTGGTCAGTTGCCTGTTCTCACACCAGGAGGTCCTGTTGTTTGATACTTATTTGTGTTTAAATATGTTCAAACTTGTTTAAATCATAACAGCAATTTTTTTATAAGACAGTAATAATTTTAAAAGGGGGGTCGGTGGCGGCGGTTGAGTAGGGGAGGGGTGCGGGGGGTCGGCGGCGGCGGTTGAGTAGGGGAATCGAGGGTGCGGGGGGTCGGCGGCGGCGGCCGGTGGACCGGGGGGTGCTCGGCGGCGAGGGGGACCGGATCTGGCGAGGTGGGATAGCGATCGAGATGGAGGGGGATCGAGATCGAGTGTCCATGAAATTTAAAAATATTCATGATAGTTTAAAAAGTTCCCATGAAATACAATCGAGAAATGAAGGCTACGATTTAAATACAATCGATCTTAGCTAGCTATCTGTTAACAATCTTCTTGCCCTTCTTTTTCGCAAATGGAGTTCTTCTGTGGAACGGACGTCCTTTAGGTAGGGTGGTCCTGCTTCTTCTTGTGGTGTATGCTGCTACTTCATCATCGTCGTCATGTTCGATCCTCGGGTCGCCGTACTTGTTGAAGTCTTGCTCATTGGCTACTCCATCCATTCCGATGATCTTCCTTTTGCCTCTCCTCACGACAACACGACTGGTCTTTGACGGGTCGGTAATGAAGAAGCATTGGTCCACTAGGGAAGCCAGTACCCATGGCTCATTTTTCGCGGTGACGTTTGCACCCGCGGTTTTGGATTTGGCTTCGGGTATAACCATGGTGGTGAAATACCAGTCTTCTTTTAGGACGCTCTTGGCCCATCTGACACGGAACATCGGGACCTTCTCTCCAGCGTAGCTCAGCTCCCAGATCTCCTCGATCCTTCCGTAGTATCTGTCCTTGTCGTTACCGGTGTAGGATTCCATCGTTACCCCGGAGTTATGATAACCATCGCTCTTCATGTCCTTGGCCTCGGTGTAGAATGTGTAGCCGTTGATATCGTACGCCTCATAGGTCATCAGGTTGTGCTAGGCGCCCTGTGACAAGGCGAATATGAGTTGTTCTTCCGCGGAAGAATCCTCATGTAAAGGGTACGACAGAAGCTTCTGCTTGAACCAACGCGTGAAACATGAGTTGTGCTCTTTGAGTATATCTCCGTCCGTCCTCTGTTGGCCTCGGTCATTGTACGTCTTCTTAATAAAGGTTTTGTGCTCTACCACCCAAGGATCGACCACGTCTATGTGTTGTAGCGCGACTAGGTTTGCTCTTTCAAAGTCGGCGAGTCGACCCTCGAAGTCGACATGCATTTCGCGGCGACCCTCACGGTGACCCCATCCAGCGAGCCTGCCGAGGTGCCTGTTGACGGGCAGACCAATGGGGTTCTCGATGCCTAGATAATTCAAGCAGTACGAGATGCACTCTTCGGTCAGAAAGCCCCTGGCTATGCTTCCCTCTGGACGTGACATGTTGTGAACGTATCCTTTGATGACACCATTCATCCTTTCGAACGGCATCATGCTGTGCAGGAACGTCGGCCCGAGTTGGATGATATCCTCCACTATATGGACCAGCAGATGCACCATAACGTCGAAGAATGCGGGCGGGAAGTACATCTCAAGCTCGCATAGTATCACCACGATCTCTTCCTGTAGCCTTCTGAGTTGCCTCACGCCAATCGACTTCCGAGAGATGACGTCGAAGAAGTTGCATAGGCCAAATAGCGTTTCACGGACGTGCGCGTCCATGATCCCACGGATTGCAACTGGAAGTATCTGCGTCATCAGCACGTGACAGTCGTGAGACTTCATCCTGCTGAACTTCTGCTTCGCTGGGTCTAGGTATCTGCTTATCTTCCCCGCGTAACCGTAAGGAAGTTTTACTCCTAGGAGGCAGGTGAAAAACTGCTCGATCTCCTCTTGACTTAGAGTGAAGCACGCGAGAGGGTAGTCATTTCCGGGCTTCTTGGCCTTTTTGCCTTTGAGACGACTTTCTGTGTCCTGCTTCGCCTCATCATCATCATCATCATCATAATCATATATAGCGTGAAGCTCCTGCCTGATGCCCATTGATTTCAAGTCTGCCCTTGCTTTCGGCCCATCTTTGGTCCTCTCTGGCATGTTGAGCAGGGTACCAAGCAGACTCTCGCACACGTTCTTCGTGATATGCATGACATCAAGGCTGTGAGGCACACGGTGGATCTTCCAGTACGACAAGTCCCATAAAACAGACCTCGTTTTCCATACCTTCAGCAGCGGCTCTGGCGCCTTTCGCTTTTTTCCCGGCTCTGGCGCCTTTTGCTTCTTTCCCGGCAGTGGGCAGTCTTTCCAATTTTCAACAACTTGTCTATTTCCTCGCCGCTCCTCGTACATGGGCGTTTTCGGGGTTTGGTTTCACCATCGAACAGATCCTTGCGTTTCCTCCACGGGTCATCGTCGCGAAGCCACCTTCGATGTCCCATGAACACGGTTTTCGAAGACCCGGGATCTCTATCTAGCTGGCGATACGTTGTGTCATCCATGCACCATACGCAGGAGCTTTGCTACCTTAGGATCCGCGAAATACCGCTGCAGACGAGGAGTGATCGGAAAGTACCACACCACTTTTCGAGGAGCTTTCTTCCTCTTCTTGTATCGAGTGACGCCGCACACCGGACATATGGTAGACTCCGCGTGCTCGTCCCGATAAATGATGCAATTGTTCATGCAGACATGGTATTTCATGTGCGGTAAATCCGGAGGACACACGATTTTCTTCGCCTCCTCCAAACTGGTCGGGCACTTGTTCCCCTTTGGAAGATGTTCGTGCCAGAATGACATGTTCTCGTCGAAGCATGCGTCGGTCATTTTGTGTTTTACCTTCATCTCCAGAGCCATGAGCGTTACTTTCAGGCGGGTATCCTCGGGCCTGCATCCTTCATACAATGGAGTAATCGCGTCTAACTCAAGTTGATCCACCTTGGCTTTCTCTCGGGCGGCGGCTCTTGCGTTATCCGTCTGCTTGAGAAGCAGCTCTTGAATATAAGGGTCCTGCACCCAGCCCATCGATGGTCCATCGTCGTATGCTCCGCCGACATCATCATCTTCGTGATCATGCCCGTCGTCTGCTCCGGCGCCATCTTCCTCATCATCATGTCCTGCATCTTCTACATGATGACTGTGTACAGCATCACCGTCGTGATCATCTCCTGGGGATTCTTCGCTTTCTCGCCCGCCCGAGCCGCGGTGGTTGCCTTGCTGCCCTTCCTCATTTCTAGCCCGGCCCCCATGGACGACTTCGTAGTCATCTTCATCACCTTGCCACCGATAGCCATCCATGAAACCACGCAAAAGCAGGTGGTCCCGCACCTGCCCGGAATCCGGGTCCGCAATAAGGCTCTCCAGCTTGCATCTTCGACACGGACATCTTATCTCCGTCTCATTCTTTTGAAGCATCTCGGCCTTCGCGGACCTCAAAAACCTATTCACGATGCCTTCGGTCATCGTGCGGACCATGGTTGCCTGCGGGGTAGAGCAAAACGATATTTTAGAACCAAGAAAAAATTTGGCATGACTTTCCCTAAAAATAGGACCAAAAAGAATGCTTAATGCCAAAATTATCGCCGAAACGGAAATGAATCAACATTCCGGCAAAATATTGGCAACTATCGCATTTCAAATACCGGTACACCTCCAAACACAAACACATATGCAACACCACAAACATATGCAACACCACGAACATACATAGATCTAGCTAGGCCATAAAAAGTGCATGTGCAAATTGTTGTAGGGAGAACAACATAAATATAGCTTCCCCCCTTACTTACCTATCAAAACAAGGTAATTTAACCACTTAATTTCAATGAATCTATGGTGGAAATGAGGTGAAAAAGAGGAGGCACCCGAGACAAGGAGAAGGTGGAGAGAATGGAGTGGGGAGAAAGTGAGTGTGGGTAGGAGAGGCTGCCCAAAATATCTTGTTGCTGACCACTTACTAATGGCGCACCAGCAGTAAATGCGCCATTAGTAATCCAGGTTACTAATGGCGCACCTCTATCTGATGCGCCATTAGTAGTTTTGCAAAAAAAAGAAAAAAAATCATACTAATGGCGCACTCTCCAACGGTGCGCCATTAGTAGTTTGAACTAGTAATGGCGCACGGTGGGACAGTGCGCCATTAGTAGTTTTCCAACAAAAGGAATAAAAAATATAATTAAAAAAACAGCATTAGTGGCGCACTCTGGTACTAGTGCGCCATTACTAGTTACAACTAGTAATGGCGCACCGTGCCAGGATGCGCCATTAGTGTGTTTGGACAGACGCGCTAGTTCAAAAAAAAATAGGATACTAATGGCGCACCCTAGGCAAGGTGCGCCATTAGTACTTTCAACACTAATGGCGTACCAGATTGTGGTGCGCCATTAGTATATACTAATGGCGCACCACCTATCTGGTGCGCCATTAGTGTCAATCCCACCTATAGCACTTTTTCTAGTAGTGTCAGCCGTAGTTGTGCAGCGCCCGCTGGAGTAGTGCGTTTGACGAACCACAGTGGAGAAGCTGCTGGAGACCATGAGAATGAGGGCGGCGCCAGAGGGAGGAGCAGCCAGGGAGATTTGCCCCTACCCGCCGGCCATGTAGCCTAGCTGGACATAGCATCGTTGAGGACCAGGCCAGATGGGACCAGTGGCGACGGCTCACTGGAGGAACCATAGTGCTGCAGGCAGGGGATCAAGGTAGAGGGAATGGGGAGAGGAGATGCAAGCGGGCAGGGCAATGAATGCTTGCGTGTTTGTTTTTACTCGAGGGTCAGGTGTGACACGGGCGTCAGCATTTGCATTTTGAGTGTAATATAGGTAGACAACAGAGTCATTTCACTATTCCCCTTCCCTTCAATTTTTAGTGAGGTTCTACCCGAAACACCCCCCTCCAAAGCGAAATTAGTTAAGCCCAAGCCCATAACTCAAAAATGACTTCTTTACATCTTTTATGGCTTATTTTGACAATATGCCCTGAAAAGGTGGAATTGAACTGGCCCTTAAACTGCAATTCAATTGTGCGTGCAATGATGAATCACTCCTGCCTGCTATCTGTACATTTAGGCATCATCATACATGGCATAATCTAATACATGTGCATTCCATTGTAGAATCTGGAATATGCAATGTTTATGTTAGTTCATACGTTGCACATGATGTTTAAATGCCCCTTAAATATGGTCAGTCAAGTGATGGTCTTTAAGCGTCCTTCTTTGCTTCTTTTCTTGATATGTAAGATTTGCTCACACATCTTTTCAATTGCTTGTTTGCATCAGCAAGCCATACTAGGACTGTTTGCTTTGATTACTTGCTGTTCTTGACCTAACACTCTAACAGAGTTTGTCAACGATTTAAACAGTAAGGGCTGCTGTAGTGGGGCCTTGTCTAACTCAAGGTGACATAAAGGTTTGGCTGTACACTACAGTAGGCTCTCCAAGAGTACCTGGAGATCCAGTTCGAAGGTATGCCTAGTTTTTACATAATGCAGACATAGTAAATGCTCATTTCATTGTGTGCAAGTGCAAGAGATGCGGCATGTTTCATTATGTGGTGTTGTTTTGTTATAATCTCATCCTTTTGTGTTCATAGACTGGAAAGTATGCATATTTATCTTCCAAGGAGACGAGTAACTAGTTTGCGTCACCTTGCAGAGGGGGTGCAATGAAGATAAGATTGAGGATTTCCAAGTACAAGATGTTAGGAAGGAGCCTTGTAAGAGAAGTAGGAGCTGCGCTGAGCCTCTTCAACCTGCTAAGGTAAGTCACTGTATGCAACTCAACAGTTCAATTCCTTGTTTGTTTCAGGCATAGTTAATTTTCTCTTTTCAATTGCTTTATTTGTCCTCAGTTAATGAGATGCCCAAATAATCATGCCTGATGTTCGGTACTTGTATCACTATTTGTTGACATAATTAAAGGCCTTACAATTTAATTACTCTGCCAAAGTGTGCCTGAAGCTTTGAAGTCTATTAACCAACTATTATTGCATGAGGCTCACAATCTAGTTTATACTACGCTAATGATTGCATAGTTTTTCCTGCTGTAGTATGTTTGTATGAAACCCTCTACTGTTCATTATGCTCCCTAAGACATTAATTGAGGCACAGAATGGCCAACTGCTTGCTTACTTATACGCAACATGCTGTCTAAATTTGTAACTTGTCTGTGTTTTCGATTGGGCCCCAACATCATGCTCCTCTGGTGAGCTAAGAGGGATTTCTATATGCAAGCTGCACAAACTATCTTTTTTATAAATTTTAAAATATCACCTGCTTATGCTTCATGACGTGTAACATTTTTTTAAAGTGACGTGTAACATTATTGTTAGTCCTGTTTTGCCATGTAGTACAAAATAGTGTCTTGTTCGCTTCACTGTTGTAACTATATTTTTGCCCTAGTCATGTGTACTTACAGAAACATTTCAGGATGAAGTGACATCAACACAAAGATCTGCGAGCAGTGCGGCATGGCCGTTACTGAATGATTATGGATTGGAATTGGAATGTGCTAATGTTCTCGAGCATCAACTAGAGGTGGCAAGACAACGTGTACATAATTGTCAACGTATAATCAACAAGTTGAGACTGGACATGCAGGTATTAGATGCAGGAGTCAAAAAATGAAACAAGACACTCAGGTAACCATGAAGGAATTAGAGATTTTGCAGACTGAAATTTGTTCTATCTGAATCCGGCCAATCCTATTTTCTGAAGAGATTATAGTTCAAATGTAGTTAAGTTGATGCGCGTCCATGATGTATGAGCTGTATTTGCCCAGTGTATGTAATTTACTGTTTGTGTATGCTTTATTATCACCTATGCCGAACCATAATGCCCAGTGGGTATAATTGACTGTAATTTCTTTATTGTATAGTGTAGGATTATTCTACCTTTCTATGCCTTGATCTCTTTGTTGTATAGCGTATGCTTTTTAGAGGTGATAGTATTGAGTAGGATAGTTCTTTGAATATGCTAAATCGTTCAAACGGGGGCCAACTCGCCCGACCATGGCCCTTCACGGGCCGTCGGATCCATGGGCCTTCTATGTCTCGTAGGATCCATGGGCCTTCTACGTCTCGTAGGATCCATGGGCCGCAGACTCATTTATGGGTCTTGTACATGCCTTTAATGGGCCGTAGACAGGCCTGTAATGGAAATTGTATGTTTTATGGGCTGACCATAACGGGCCGTTAATAGGCCATATTTGGTGATGCTATGAAAATGGCCCAACAAACTAACGATCCACAAACGGGCCGACTGTAACGACGAGCTGAATTTAGCCCACAAGCAGAAAATGACAGTAACGGGCCGTAAGTAACCGAATGCTGCAAATGAGCCCAAGAATAAATGGGCCCTCAAAAGGCCAAAAGTTAACTTGGGATGGAAACGGCCCAATGGAATAACGGGCCGTTAATGGGTATAAAGTGATACACTATTCATTATGGGCCAGTTTCACCACGGGCCGTTAATAGGTGTAAAGTAATACACTGTTCATTACGGGCCAGTTTCAGCACGGGCCGCTAATGGGCCAAGAGTTACAAAGGGCCTCATATGGGCCGAAAGACGTCATGGGCTATACATGGGCCAGAAGTGAAAACGGGCTGGAATCATATTGGATGGCCCAGATGACGCTACTAGGCCTAATTCGGATAGGGCGTAACGGGCCTTGGGTTAGCGGGCTGTAAATGGGCTATATGCGAACAAGTCGTTAACAGGCTTTCCATGGGCCGGCCCGCCAGCTTTTGACCAAGTCAAACGGGCCGGCCTTTTTACAGGAATGGGCCACTATTGGGCCGTGCCACGTGTCGACGTATCATAGGCGCCTTCTGTCCAGTGAGTGGATGACATCTCTCCCAACGATGAGCCGACACGTGTTTCCTCTAGCCAATGATGATTTTACACGTGGAAAATCCCCATTAGTCGGGGCTGTTAACGGGTTATCGGATCCAAAACCCAACCCGATAGCTTAACGACGTTCCGTTACCGTGGATTCCACGTGTCGGTCACCCTTGACGAAAGCACTTCTGTGACGCGCGATTTATCGTCATGGAAGTGGACACCTCCGTGATGATAACTTTGGTAATGTCATGGAACACTTCTACGACAGCACAAGTATGACTATCTTGATTCTGTCATAAATTTGTCATGGATGTACATGCATGACAAAAAATGCGACCTACTGTGACAAACACGTATCATCACGGAAGTGTATTTTTTTGTAGTGGTGTGTATGTGTGTGTGTGTGTGTGTGTGTGTGTGTGTTTGTGGAGTTGGTGTTTGAGGAAATGACGCGGGTACTGAAAATTTTACTACGCGGGAGTGAAATGTCGGTCTATTGATAATTTTGATGATTGTGCATCACACACGGTCCGGAGATAACAAGCGTGTGTTATGAAACAGAAAAACCCTCGAGGCGGGCAGATATTTTCTAGGGATACAGGCGGGATTGGGAACAAGAAACATCGCACACGGTCCAGAGATAACAACCGTGTGTTATGAAACAGAAAACCCTCGAGGCGCGCAGATATTTTAGAGAGGGGGAGCCTCGTGGAGCCCAATGTACTCTGCAGATGTGTACGTGACAGGGGCACCGGCGTGGCAGATGGTTAGTTTGACTGAACCGTGCCTGTTGCGTCATCCGACTTTTCTAATGTTCATAAATTTGGCGAAAAATGAGGCGGGAGAGGGTCAGAACACGAACACACTTGCATGTGGACCAAATTTATGTATCAAAAGGGTGGTTTGATTTTCAAATACGAAATGCAACTTTGATGTGGCACATCTCTCGCAAAGCGCACGGTATTGCTTGCCCCCACCCCCCATTGTGTCGGCACGAATTGGGAATCCTAAGCTATGAATGCATGCCCCCTCCCCCCAACTGAGGTTAAACTAGCAAAGTGCGAACTAGCTAGAAGCCCCCCTCCTCCCTTGTGTCGACACGAAGGGAATCGTAAGCTATGAATGCATGCCCACCCAACCGAGGTTCATTTACCTAGCAAAGTGCGAAGTAGCTATCAGCCCCCCTCCCTCGTGTCGGCACGAAGGGAATCCTAATCTATGAATGCATGCCCCCAACCGAGGTTCACCCTAGCAAAGTGCAAAGTAGCTAGCAGCCCCCCTCCCTTGCATCGGCACGAAGGGGATCCTGAGCTATGAATGCATGCCCCCCAACCGAGGTTCACCTAGCAAAGTGCGAAGTAGCTAGCAGCCCCCTCCATCGTGCTGGCATGAAGGGAATCCTAAGCTTTGAATGGATGCCCCCCCAACCAAGGTTCACCTAGCAAAGTGCAAAGTACCTAGCAGCCCTCCCCCCTCGTGTCGGCACGAAGGGAATCCTAAGCTATGAATGCATGCCCCCTCCCCCAACTGAGGTTCACCTAGCAAAGTGCGAAGTAGATAGCAGCCCCCTCCCTCATGTCGCCACGAAAGGAATCCTAAGCTATGAATGCATGCCCCCCAACCGAGGTTCACCTAGCAAAGTGATAAGTAGCAACCCCCCCCCCCCCACACACACACACTTCAGTCGGCGGGCCAGAGAGGCATATCTCACCAAGATGGATCGTAAAACGGACCAAGAATAATCCACCTTGGTCGTACAACCTCTCTCTTGTTGTTGGTCAAAGTGATGGCCGTCCTTGCGACCCGGAGATGGTCTAGCTCGCCAATAATCACGCAAGTAGCTAGTCCCTGAAGACAACCACTTCATGCATGTGGCCCAAACATATGTATGGAGAGGTGTGTTTTTGAGTAATAATGGAACAACTTTGATGTGGCACCGTGATTTCGAACTAGAAATCCCCACACTAAGTGAGGGTTAGGTTCACGACGCATATGTATATGTATGTTACACCACACTTCAAGCCAACGACGGGGATTCATGCATGCATGCGTGCATAGTATATGCGCTCAAACTTAAGGTCTAAATCTCACCATGACCTGTACTACGATAACATGAACCAAATGAAGAATCGGCCATGGTAACCTATCTTGTTGTTGGTCAAGGTGATCATGGATGTCCACGTAGGCCCACGAATATATAGTCTTGTAGCCGATAACCACGTGAGGGAGTGTATCGTTCGAACGCAACCAATACATGCATATGTATGGAGGTGATGCATGCATGCATGTTTGAATACACGACATTGATGTGGCGCGTGCGTCCAAAATCATACACTAGCTCCCCATACAGAGCGAGATCAATTCATGATGTGTTGTTGTACTAGCCACTTCGACTCGATGGGAGGGATTCATGCATACAAATGCATGTGTGTGTGTGCTCAAACTTATCATGCATGTCACCCCAGAGCAAAAATAATAATCCCCTCCTAATTCAAATTAACCTCTTTGTTGTCCGACAAATAGTAGTGATGGACCAAGCGGGCCCACAGATGGAAAGCATCGATATTGCTGATAACCGCTTAAGTGGGTGCGAGAGGACAACCACCACCGCTTTGCATGTGGGCCAAACATATATATGTTGAATACCCAAAATGCACAACTTTGATGTCCCACATGCCTAAAAAATCGTAAACCATGCACCCAACAGAGCGAGGTTCATCAAGCATACTACATATGATGGTCCCCTACCCCCTCTTCACTGCATACTATATGCTCCTGCCATAATATATGTACAAACCAAAAGAATCCTCATCCATGGTGAAATTAATTAACCTCTCCCGATGTAGGTCAAAGTGATGCATGCATGCATCGACGATGGCCTCGTGGGCCCACAGATGGAAGCGTCACACGTGAGTGTCCTAGCTAGGATATGCATGTGTCCTAAAAAGGTGTTGTGTGATGTTTGAATAGCCAATTTCACAATTTTGATGTGGCACGTGCCTCGGAAACCAAAAAGTCCCGACACTGAGTGAGGTGTACTTGTTCACGGACGCGTACATATAGTATGTATGCTAGTCCCCTCCCACCACTTCGACGTGTACTATATACCTCCATAACACAAACAAAAAATATTCTACCTTGCTGGTCAAATTAACCTCACTGCCGGCTGTTCGTCAAAGTGATGGACGACGACCTTGCGGGCCCACAGAAAAGCGTCACACGCGAGTATCGAGTGTCGTGTAGGACAACCATCGACTGCATGTGGCCAAAACATTTATGTATGAAAGGGTTGTGTAATGTTTTAAATAATGATTTCATGAATCTGATGTGGCACCAGCCTGCCTAACAAAACGACCAACCCGCACGGTGGCTCACAACTCGTAGTGTACTGCGAGCCACCCGCCACACCTAGACGCACTCACCCGCACACACACCGCGAATCCACCGCAACTATGATGCATGTTAAATTAATTATCCCACGGTGAACATATATGTTACCAAAGGAGGGAAGTTTTAATTTCAAAAAAATCACAGAGATCATTAAGACGTTTTAGTACATTGATAGATTGATTTTCTATGGGTATAGTGTGCAAAAATCAAATTTGAGCTACATGCACACGTGATAGTGCACCTAAATGGATTGCAAAAACACATGTGTCTCACTGGGTGCATGTTTACTCCCCGTGCAACAAATTTCAAACATTGAGAATCTTGATTTTTAAATTCTAGTACATCCATAACTTATTTGAAGTTCATGAAACTTATCGTGTTGTCATATGGACACCAATACAAAGTGGCATTATACCTTTTTTGTCAAATTTGAGACAGGTTTTGATGTAATCTTTATCTAATTATAGACCGAGATTATTAATAATTGGGAACCAATATCCCAAACAGATTATTTATTCGAACCATGAGAGTTAGACCACCAATGGATACATGCCATGCTTCGGTGAAGCAATAAAGCGGCAACATTAATCAACCAAATAGAAAAACAATATACGTGCCGCTGCGTGACCCGTGTGCCGTGCGAGCAGGCGTGAGTTGACAGGACGCGTCCACCGTGCAGGCAGACGGGGAGGTGTGCGTGCAGGTGTGTGAATTGACGGAGGCGTGCTCGCTGCGCAGTGTCATCGGGTGATACGTCTCCAACGTATCTATAATTTTTGATTGCTCCATGCTATGTTATCTACTGTTTTGGGCAATATTGGGCTTTATTATCCACTTTTATATTATTTTTGGGACTAACCTATTAACCAGAGGCCCAGCCTAGATTTGCTGTTTTATGCCTATTTCAGTGTTTCGAAGAAAAGGAATATCAGACGGAGTCGAAATGGAACGAAATCAACTAGAGAAGTTATTTTTGGAAGGAAAGCTACCGGATAGACTTGGACCCCATGTCAGGAGCCAAGGGAGGTGTTCACGAGGGTGGGGGGCGCGCCCCCTGCCTCATGGGGCCCCCAAAGCTCCACCGACGTACCTCCTGCACCCATATATACTCACGTACCCTAAAACTTCCAGAACAGAGATTAGATCGGGAGTTCCGCCGCCGCATGCCTCTGTAGCCACCAAAAACCTCTCGGGACCCTGTTCCGGCACCCTGCCGGAGGGGGGGAACCCTCACCAGTGGCCTTCTTCATCATCCCGGCGCTCTCCATGACGAGGAGGGAGTAGTTCAGCCTCGGGGCTGAGGGTATGTACCAGTAGCTATGTGTTTGATCTCTCTCTCTCTCTCTCTCTCTCTCTCTCTCTCTCTCGTGTTCTTGATTTGGCACGATCTTGATGTATCGCAAGCTTTGCTATTATAGTTGAATCTTATGTTTCTTCTCCCCCTCTTCTCTCTTGTAATGGGTTGAGTTTTCCCTTTGAAGTAATCTTATCGGATTGAGTCTTTAAAGATTTGAGAACACTTGATGTATGTCTTGCCGTGCGTATCTGTGGTGACAATGGGATACCATGTGCCACTTGATGTATGTTTTGGTGATCAATTTGCGGGTTCCGCCCATGAACCTATGCATAGGGGTTGGCACACGTTTTCGTCGTGATTCTCCGGTAGAAACTTTTGGGCACTCTTTGAGGTTCTATGTGTTGGTTTGAGTAGATGAATTGAGATTGTGTGATGCATATCGTATAATCATGCCCACGGATACTTGAGGTGACAATGGAGTATCTAGGGACATTAGGGTTTTGGTTGATTTGTATCTTAAGGTTTTATTCTAGTACAAACTCTAGGGCTGTTTGTGACACTTATAGGAATAGCCCAACGGATTGATTGGAAAGAATAACTTTGAGGTGGTTTCGTTCCCTACCATAATCTCTTCGTTCGTTCTCTGCTATTAGTGACTTTGGAGTGACTCTTTGTTGCATGTTCAGGGATAGTTATATGATCCAACTATGTTATTATTGGTGAGAGGACTTGCACTAGTGAATGTATGAACCCTAGGCCTTGTTTCCTATCATTGCATTACCGTTTACACTGACTTTTACCACTTGTTACCTTGCTGTTTTTATATGTTCAGTTTACAAAAACCTATATCTACCATCCATATTGCACTTGTATTACCATCTCTTCGCTGAACTAGTGCACCTATATAATTTACCATTGTATTGGGTGTGTTGGGGACACAAGTGACTCTTTGTTATTTGGTTGCAGGGTTGCTTGAGAGAGACTATCTTCATCATGCGCCTCGTACGGATTGATAAACCTTAGGTCGTCCACTTGAGGGAAATTTGTTACTGTCCTACAAATCTGTGCACTTGCAGGCCCAACAACGTCTACAAGAAGGTTGTGTAGTAGACATCAAGCTCTTTTCTGGCGCCGTTGCTGGGGAGGCTAGGTAAGTGAAGGTATATCTTTAGATCTCGCAATCGAATCTTTTTGTTTCTTGTTTTAGCACTAGTTAGTTTATAAAAGAAAATTACAAAAAAATGGAATTGAGTTTAGCTCATACGCTTCAACTTTTTAATATATTTCGTGAGTATGATGGAAAGGAAAACTGTTGTGACATTCCTAAAATTTTGATTTCGTTTTTATCAAAATCTTCATTTGATTTGGAGGAGGCTATTAAAAATTTTGGAAGCTATTTGAAATTTTTCTTAAACATCTCCCTCTCAAATCTTTCGTGACAAATATTTTGATACTCCTCTCAACTTGGACATTTGGTCTGGCGCGCTCTTCACTTTATCTGGTTTCTACAAAATTTTTATTTTTAAATCTTTTCTACTAAAAAGAAAACCCTAAGGATTTTGGGTTTATCCTCCTCTCATTTCAAAATTTTACCCTCTTTTACCATGTCTCATTTTAACATCTGCCCTCCATAACCTCTCCCTCCACTTTGGGTCAAGTCTAGTATTCATTCCCAACAAGTCCAACCCATTTTTGAATTTTTATTCCATTTATTTTGCTCCAAAACTATTTCTGATTTTATTTTTGGACCTAGGTGATTTACAACGGAGGTACCATTTTTCTTGTGAGTTTTGATCTCAAACCAACTCCTCTGGCTAGTCCTTAGCACCCCCAACCAAGATCCATCTTGATCCACTCTTCCTCAGTTGAAATATTTCAAAATTTTCCCACTACAATTTTGGACCAGATTCATAATTTTTGATGAAATTCATATTTTTCTTTCCCTAAAAATTCTCCCAAAAATCAGGCAGCCCCCAGGTGCACTGAGGGGCCATCCCACCAAAGATAAGCTCAAGGAAATTTTTTCACATGCCAAAATCATTCCATCGAACACCTGGCAGGCACTGTTGCTATTCAATTTCAGTAAAATTCAGATTTCTTCAGTATTCAGTCGGCCGTTAGTGTCGTTTTCTTCAGAGACTTGGCATCGATCTCACCAGTGCACGCTTGGCGCCTTGTGCACTGCTCCTCCTCCTTATCCAGAGCGCCGCACACTCTCTTGGACGGGTGCAGGTGTCGGTGGCAGCATGCCTCGCCGACGCTGGCAACTTCTACGGTGGCAGAGCCACCCGTGGCGGACGACAGGGTGCAGCTTCAGCTTTCGGCGCTGTCCGGCACCACCCAAACCACCCGAGGCCTTCGCGTGGCCGTCTGCTCCCCTGCACGCACCGGAGCACCGTCGCCGTGGCCTGGCATGCACAGGGCGTGCTCTCTGCCGCCAACCGGTCCACGGAGCGCCGTTCCGTCGAGACCATGGAGCAGGCCTAAACCCAACAAGGTTAGCGTGTGAGTGGAACCAGTAGACCTCCACGCTGATGCCCAACCACCTAATCCACCCGTCCGGTCACCGACTCGCTGTAATCATCGCCGGCGTTATCCCATCCGCGGGAACCGCCTCGGGCTGGCGATAAATAGCCACCCCAAGCTCGCCTTCGACCAGCGCCAGTCACTCCACTTCACCAGAGCCTCTCCAAGCCGATAGAAGGACCCCGAGGAGGTCTCCTTCTCCGTCTCCGGTCGCCCCGGTCCGCTTCGGGCTCCGGCACGACCCACGCTGGTGAGGGCTCCCCCACCTCCCTAACCCTGCCCGTAACCTCCTAGGGCACCCAGTCACCTAACCCGCGCCTCAATTTGGTCCTTGCAGCCTTCCCCGAAGAAACCCAACATCACCCGAGCCGCCGTCCGCCGGAGTAGAGGCCACCGTCGACGTGGTGCTCGCCGACGACCACCTCCACCACCCACAGACGCGGGAGGGCACGCTGATCACGTAGGTACCTTCACCTCCCCCTAACTCGTCGTGGATCGCCGCCGGCGACCACCGCAGTTTCGGGCGCCGGCGCGCTCTGTTTCCCCCTTTCAAATTTTCAAACCTGACAAGTGGGACCCCCTCGCCAGTCTCTCTGTTTATTACGAACCGTTTTCTCTGGAAAGCGCCTTTGGGCGAAATACATCTTCCCCTCTGGACTGACATATTCTCGACTGAAACGTTTTTTGTTTTAATAAAGAAAACCCTGGAAACTTTCTGTTTCATTATAGAAAGGTCCCTGGACCAAAACTCTTATAACTTTTTCACAAAAGATGATTTTAACTTGAAACTTTTTCTGTCTTCTTTGTTTTTCTGTCTAGTTTTTTGTCATATTTATTTGAAAAATGTTCGGTGTACTTTTTGTGCACGCACGGTATTTATGTAGTATCTGGTTTTTTCTTTAATACATAGATACCGGGAGGAGTAAGGGAGACGCGTACTTCGCCGAGCTAGACTCCGACTTCTCCGAACCAGGCAAGCATGTTTGAACCTTTGATATGATGAGTGTTTTGCATGTTTGCTCGAGTAGTTTCTCATGGCATGTTTATATGAGCATTTGTGAATGTTATGTGCATGCAAGGCAAGCTACCGGTGAGCTTCGAAGTTGATGTGTTCTTATGATGATAAGATAACATGATCATGTGGTGACATGATGGGTTGCAGGCTGGTATTGTTGAAGCATGCCAGTTCTATGTCAACCGTGAACTCCAGTTTTAATGTGGGTCAAGTTTCTATCCCGTTCATCTCCCCTTCGTGCCGCCACATGTTTTCTGCAAAGAGTGCGGTTTAGTAAGTTGCAAACCTCTTTCCTGGTACACACCAAACAGGGGGCTCGCGATGAGGGTTCCATGGCCCTGGATTAAAGTCAGTCATCCGGTCAAGGGGCATGGGTGTTTACTGTTGGGACCGAGAGGGGGGGGCACCCCTTAGAGCGCGCGATATAAATTTGATCCCATGCTATTCGAGGTTGTGGCCTCCCCGTCTTAAGGTTTTTCTTGAGTGTTGCCGAGGGTGATTCCTAGCAATGGAAGGTGGAATGGGTGTGTACTGGTTAGACGCGTTTCTTCTAAAACACCGTAAATGGAACTAGTCCTTGTGACTACTGAAATTCGTTGGCTGTGGTTAAAGAGTACAAACTCTGCAGAGTCAAAAATCATTCGAGTATCCATGTCCACGACCAAGGACTTGGACATCATCTCAGTGTCAGTGTCAGTCTCAGTGTCAACCTCGGTGACAGTCTCTTGAGTATAAACATACAACCGAGAGTGGTAAACTCGGTTCAGGGTTATTCATGTGAATGGACTAACCACTTTATTATCATGAGTTGAGTATTTCCTTGTGATGATTTGAATTCATGAGCTACTTAAATTCGAATGATAAATTATAAGCCCTTTATGCGATGTTGCTCAGACGTCCGACTGTGGCATCATTGTATTTACTTTTTATATAAGCCCTTTATGCGATGTCGCTCAGACGTAGGACTGTGGCATCATTGTATTTACTTTTGATATAAGCCCTTTATGCGATGTCACTCAGACTTCCGACTGTGGCATCATTGTATTTACTTTTGATATAAGCCCTTTATGCGATGTCACTCAGACGTCCAACTGTGGCATCATTGTTATTTAATTTTGATATAAGCCCTTTATGTGATGTCGCTCAGACGTCCGGCTGTGGCATCATTGTTATTTGCTTTTGATATAAGCCCTTTATGCGATGTCGCTCAGACGTCCGACTGTGACATCATTGTTATTTATTTTCATTATAAGCCCTTTCCGAGGTGTCGCCTAGACGCCCGACTGTGGCAGGTCCTGTTATTTACTTTTCAATATAAGCCCTTTATGTGGTGTCTCCTCGACGCCCGACTTTGGCATGTTAATTTTATTTTTTCCTTTTGAGGCGTCGCTTCAGACACCCGATCGGTCGTCAGTTATTTTTACTACGATTTCGGGAGGACTACCGCCTGATTTCCCCTTATTTGTCGTGCAGTGCAATTCTATTATTTGATTGTGCATACTAACCTGCTCATGTGCATCATGTTTACATTTGTTATATCTTATGTCCGAACTGTCTTGCGAGTACATTCAAAGTACTCACCTGGCTTGTTGGTTTGGCCAGATGTTGACGAAGGCGATCTTATGGATGAAGAATTCGATAGCAAGTCTGACGCCTAGAGGAGTCCCAGTCAGTCACGTTCGACCCTGGAGTTGTTCACTTGTATCATACACGCTTCCGCCACCCAAATAAAATCATCAAGCCCCACTCCGTCGCTTGATGAGCTGTAAGATTTTAGAGTCATGTCACCCACTTCACTGTGACATATCCACCACCACCTTTATTACAAGTCAGTAGTTATGCCACCCTACCCTTGTGCCATATCCGCCCTTATGCATAATATGGGCGTGCTTGTAATAAATTTGTTGAGCATCCTCAGCTCAATCATGTATAATATTAGTACTACTGGATTTCTGTATCAAGGTTTTGTTTGCCAGTAAGAAGAATTCTTCTGTACTGGTCAATGCAAAGATCGGCTTTTCAATAAATGTTTTATTGGAAAGGCGGTCGTGACAAACTTGGTATCAGATCCAGGTTGACTGTAGGAAGCCACTAGGTGCGACAGCTAATCGGTTATTAGCTTACTTTACCAGTCTGCATATTGTAGCAATTTTCTGTTGGTCATCATAAATTTATGATTTGACTATTCGGAATTTTGTCTACTTTTGTAGATGGCGAGCAACGATTGTGAGTCACAGGTGTTTGCCGATGTTCCTGAGGGGTTTATCAAGCTCCTCATCTCCATCACCAAGATCGCGATCGGGCCATCAGTCCGTCCGGAGTTCATGCTCTACCAGCACAAGCTCAGCGACAGCTTGTCTATGTACCAGGCCTCAGTCCAGTTCAAGGGAGGATGCGCCGAGTTCCGCCGCTTCCGATTCATCGGGAGGGCCATGCCTACGGAGAGGCATGCCATGCAGATGGCTGCACGTGAGGCAATAGCTCGCCTCCGGGATGTTCTTCCTTCAATGAAGACTCGCCGCTACCGCTACCTCCCATGCCACGTACCATACACCTGCCACAATGCATTCGCTTGCGCCAGGGGAGAAAGAGATGAGGCTATCGAGATGCTTGTTGAGTACCTCACGGCACTCGAGGCAGCTTTCGACAACCTCGTGGACGACCTCGTAGCTGCTCGTATGGATTCCATCCATGGCTGCTCCGCCAACAGGAGGGAGCTCCTCCACATGGCACCACCACTGACGTTCGTCTCGTCCTCAGCATCATACACACTGGCCATCTTAGCCACGGCTCGCCGCCTGCCTACCACTGAGGAGTTTTACCAGGTCATTGCTCCTACTCCCGCCAGAGCTGCACCACCTACCGCGCTTGCACCAGCTCCTCAGCCTGGTACTTCGCACCTTGAGCCTATTAGAGAGGAGGAGATTGAGTCTCCAGCACCACTAGGTCTTACCCTCGGCAGGCCAAAGGAAGTCTTCACCATCTCCGACTGAGTGCGCCTAACAGCAGTGTGATGTGCCAGCTTGTATGATATGTTTATATGTACATAGGTTTGGTGGGAAGTAGTTTGTGTGCGCATCATGTAGGGTCTTGGAGAAGTGCACTAGCCTAAATAACATGTCAGGAATATGTACGCACATCCTGAGTGATGTATTGTATAATTATGGCTTGCATGTAAGATATGTACTGAGCGGTCCTTCTCCACGCGCGATCGAGTGTTTTCCTGAAAAATGTTGAAGTTCTTGAAAATTTCTGCCTTTACAAAATTATTTATTTTATGACTCAATTTTCTCATGAGTTTGCAAAATTACACCCAGAGTGAAAAATGCCTCGTCCCTGGACTCGTTCCATGCCATACCCACCGGAAGAAAACTATGGTGCCCAGACAAGCACCAACTTCACACAGGGACAGTCAAGTTAGCAGGGCAGTGAGACAGCATTTACTCAAGTATGCCGCCTTTATGAGCAAAGCCAGTAGCAGCAACAGGAAATGATGAACCAGGTTATCAATATGGGGAATCATCGTGAGCCTTATCAGCAGCACTCTAAATTGTCTGAATTATAGAAGACGCGTCCCCCAACGTTCTCTCATACTGATAAACCTCTTGAGGCCGATGATTGGCTTCGAGACATTGAGAGGAAGCTGATTATTGCACAGTGCTCAGACCGTGAGAAGGTACTTTATGCACCTCACTATCTCACGGGGGTAGCCGCGTCATGGTGGGAGAATTTCCTGCAGATGCACCCCGATGAAAACAGTATCACATGGGAAGATTTTAAGGAAGGATTTCGTGGGGCTCACATTCCCAGAAACATAACGAAGATCAATAAAAGGGAATTTGACGACCTCAAGGAGAGGAGTATGACAGTCACTGACTACAATAGTCAGTTTACCCTATTATCTCGTTATGCCAACGAAGAACGCATGACGGAGGACAAAAAGATGGAGAAGTTTCTGGATGGTCTGGCACCAGCACTTAAATGCCAGCTGGTCGTACACACCTTCCCGGACTTCAAAACGCTTGTGGACAAGGCCATTACATTGGAGAATCAGCGCCACAGCTTGGAGGAATTTCGCAAGCGGAAAAGGGACCAGGTCACACATGCTCGCAACAGCCGGCACAAGACTGAACCTCAGAAGACGAGAGCAAACCGACCCACAACCAATGTTCCGCGGCCAATAAAAAATTTTCACGCAAGGGACAAGGATTTTACGTATCACCCAGGCGTCACTTGCTACGCTTGTGGAGAGTAAGGGCACTATGCGAAACAGTGTCCAAAGCCAAGAAACTCGGCCCCAAAACCGAACAACAATGGGAACAATTCAGCACCCAAGCGCAACAACTTCAACCCCAACAATAATCACAAGAAGGGTCACTTGAACCATCTGACCAAGGAGGAAGCACAGAATGCCCCGGATATCGCACTCGGTACGTTCCTTGTCAACACAATACCTGCCACGGTTTTGTTTGATTCTGGAGCTTCTCACTCGTTCATTTCGAAGAGTTTTTCTTTGCAACATGATTTTTTGATACTCCCTTTGGAAAAATCCATGATCATCAAGTCCCCTGGGAATAAGCAAGTCACTCAGATCTACTGTCAAGGTGTGGTTATTGAGCTCAGAGGACTAAAATTCCAAGCAAACCTCATCGTATTGGAAAATAAAGGACTGGAGGTTATCCAGGAATGGATTGGTTAACCACCAACAAGGGATTTATCGATTGCTTCAACCGGACTGTAATCCTCACTCACCATCACGGGAAGACAATAAAAGTCGCAGCCCAAGAAAGACCAGAATTAAAGAAGCAAATAAAAGAATTGCTGGATAAAGGATTTATACGAGCCAGCTCCTCACCTTGGGGTTCGCCAGTATTATTTGCCAAGAAAAAGGATGGGACACTAAGATTATGCATAGACTATCGAGCACTCAATATGGTCACCATCAAAAATAAATATCCGATGCCACGGATAATGATTTATTTGACCAGCTCGCACAAGCCAAAGTTTTCTCAAAAATTGATTTAAGGTCAGGATATCACCAATTAAAAGTACGGACAGAAGATATCCCTAAGACAGCTTTCACCTCCAGATACAGACTATATGAGTTACAGTGATGCCGTTTGGACTAACAAACGCCCCCGCATATTTTGTCCACCTCATGAACAAAGTGTTTATGAAATTTATGAACAAATTTGTTGTGGTGTTCATTGACGATATTCTGGTATACTCTAAGACACCAGAAGAACATGCAGAACATCTCAGGACTGTACTGGGAGAATTAAGGAAGCACCAATTATACGCCAAGTTCAGCAAATGTGAATTTTGGTTAAGATAGGTCGGCTTTCTAGGCCACGTATTGACCCAAGAAGGTGTCGCCGTGGACCCAGAAAAGGTCAAGGCCGTACTTGGCTGGAAACCACCAGCCAACATAACGGATGTCCGCAGTTTTCTAGGAATGGCAGGATACTACCGAAGGTTTATTGAGGGATTCTCCACCATAGCAAAACCCATGACACAGTTACTCAAAAAGGAGAAGAAATTTGTGTGGACTGAAGCTTGCAAGAAGAGCTTCCAAGAACTCAAGAAGAAATTAACAACAGCACCAGTGTTGGTTATACCAGACATACACAAAAGTTTTAAAGTGTATTGTGACGCATCCCGAAAAGGCCTCGGATGTGTGCTGATGCAAGAAGGCAAGGTTGTCGCATACGCTTCAAGGCAACTTCGAAAGCATGAAGAAAATTATCCCACTCACGACTTAGAATTGGCAGCAGTCATTCATGCACTCAAGGAGTGGAGGCACTTTTTGCTTGGGAATCGTTGTGAAATATATACGGACCACAGAAGTCTCAAATATATTTTCACACAGCCAGAGGTAAATTTGCGGCAACGGCCCTGGTTGGAATTAGTGAAAGACTATGATGTTGGCATCCACTACCACCCAGGAAAAGCAAACGTAGTGGCACATGCTCTTAGTCGAAACCCCAGCTCGGACAACAAAAGTCTGCAAGGCTTGAGACCTGAATTTCAACAGGAGTTCGCCAAACTCAACTTGATGATGGTCACGGAAGGCACTGTGTCAAATTTGGAAGTACAACCCACCCTTGTGGAGCAGGTTAAGAAAGCTCAACATGAACACCCCAGCATCAAAGGCATAAAAAGAAAAGTGAGTATGGGCAAGGCCTCGGAATTCGTCATAGACAAAGAGGAAATATTATGGTACGGAGACAGACTTTGCGTGCCGAATATAGAGGGCCTCAAACAGCAAATCCTGACCGAAGCCCACACCGCTCCATATTCGATCCACCCCGGAGGAACCAAAATGTATAAGGACATTCAGGAAAGATTTTGGTGGCACGGTATGAAGAGGGATATAACCACTTTCATTGCATATTGCGATTCTTGTCAACGCATAAAAGCTGAGCACCAAAAACCAGCCGGACTACTACAAGCAAATAGGGTACCTGAGTGGAAATGGGACGAAATAGGGATGGATTTCATTGTCGGACTACCTCGGTCACAACGCGGAAATGATGCCATATGTGTCATCACCGATAGATTAACCAAGGTGGAACATTTCATTCAAGTGAAGACAACCCACACCACACAGAAACTTGCCAAGATTTACCTCTCCCGTATAGTTTGCCT
Source organism: Aegilops umbellulata (assembly GCA_032464435.1). Classification (NCBI taxonomy): domain Eukaryota; kingdom Viridiplantae; phylum Streptophyta; class Magnoliopsida; order Poales; family Poaceae; genus Aegilops; species Aegilops umbellulata. The sequence goes on from CP136056.1 coordinate 351,363,784, forward strand.
ACATGGAGTTCCAAAGACTATAATATCCGACAGAGGCACTCAGTTCGTCTCGAAATTCCGGGATCATTTACAACAGGCTCTGGGAACTCAGCTAGCATTCAGTACAGCCTACCACCCCCAGACTCATGGACAAACTGAACGCGTGAACCAAATTCTAGAGGACATGCTGAGAGCATGTGTCCTCACCTATGGTACCAGTTGGGAAGAAAGCCTGCCATATGTCGAGTTCGCATACAACAACAGTTACCAATCCAGCCTACAAATGGCACCTTTTGAAGCCCTGTATGGACGGAGGTGTCGTACCCCATTAAATTGGTCAGAGACAGGAGACAGCCGTATCTTCGGCCCAGACATGCTCAAGGAAGCTGAAGAGAAAGTGAGATTCATCAAGGACCGACTCAAGACAGCGCAAAGCCGACAAAAGAGCTATTACGATCAGAAGCACCGTGAAGTCAGCTTTGAACCCGGTGAATATGTGTACTTACGAGTATCTCCTATGAGGGGCCTGCAACGGTTCAAGGTTAAAGGAAAGCTAGCACCAAGATTTATTGGACCCTTTTGTGTGGTTGCACGGAGAGGCACCGTAGCCTACCAGCGAGACCTACCCAAGGAGCTGTCAGATGTCCACGACGTGTTCCACGTCTCACAGTTGAGGAAATGTGTAAGCAACCCAGAGAAGCAGGTGTCACATGAGAACATTGACGTGCAACCAGACCTCACCTACAGGGAGCGTCCAATAAAAATCTTAGAGGAGTCTGAAAGGAGGACCCGTCAGAAAACAATTAAGTTTTCCAGAGTTCAGTGGAGCAATCACACCGAAGATGAGGCAACATGGGAAAGAGAGGATTTTCTTCGGGCAAAACACCCACACCTGTTTGAGGATCAACTGAAATCTCGGGGACAAGATTTTTCCTAAGGGGGTAGGTGTTGCGACATTCCAAAAATTTTGATTTGGTTTTTATCAAAATCTTCATTTGATTTGGAGGAGGCTATTAAAAATTTGGAAGCTATTTGAAATTTTTCTTAAACCTCTCCCTCACAAAACTTTCATGACAAATATTTTGATACTCCTCTCAACTTGGACTTTTGGTCTTGAGAGCTCTTCACTTTATCTGGTTTCTACAAAATTTTTATTTTTAAATCTTTTCTACTAAAAAGAAAACCCTAAGGATTTTGGGTTTATCCTCCTCTCATTTCAAAATTTTACCCTCTTTTACCATGTCTCATTTTGACATCTGCCCTCCATAACCTCTCCCTCCACTTTGGGTCAAGTCTAGTATTCATTCCCAACAAGTCCAACCCATTTTTGAATTTTTATTCCATTTATTTTGCTCCAAAACTATTTCTGTTTTTTATTTTTGGACCTAGGTGATTTACAAAGGAGGTAACATTTTTCTTGTGAGTTTTGATCTCAAACCAACTCCTCTGGCTAGTCCTTAGCACCCCCAACCAAGATCCATCTTGATCCACTCTTCCTCAGTTCAAATATTTCAAAATTTGCCCACTGCAATTTTGGACCAGATTCATAATTTTTGATGAAATTCATATTTTTGTTTCCCCAAAAATTCTGCCAAAAATCAGGCAGCCCCCAGGTGCACTGCGAGGCCATCCCACCAAAGATAAGCTCAAGGAAAATTTTGCACATGCCAAAATCATTCCATAGAACACCTGGCAGGCACTGTTGCTGTTCAATTTCAGTAAAATTCAGATTTCTTTAGTATTCAGTCGGCCGTTAGTGTCGTTTTCTTCAGAGACTTGGCATCGATCTCACCAGTGCATGCTTGGCGCCTTGTGCACTGCTCCTCCTCCTTATCTAGAGCGCCGCACACTCTCTTGGACGGGCGCAGGTGTCGGTGGCAGTGTGCCTCGCCGACGCCGGCAACTTCTGCGGTGGCAGAGCCACCCGTGGCGGACGACAGGGTGCAGCTGCAGCTTTCGGCACCGTCCGGCACCGCCCGAACCACCCGAGGCCTCCGCCTGGCCGTCTGCTCCCCTGCACGCACCGCAGCACCGTCGCCGTGGCCTGGCGTGCACAGGGCGCGCTCTCTGCCGCCGATCGGTCCGCGGAGCGCCGTTCCGTCGAGACCACGGAGCAGGCCTAAGCCCAACGAGGTTAGCGTGTGAGTGGAACCAGTAGACCTCCACGCTGATGCCCAGCCACCTAATCCACCCGTCCGGTCACCGACTCGCCGTAATCATCGCCGGCGTTATCCCATCCGCGGGAACCGCCTCGGGCTGGCTATAAATAGCCACCCCGGGCTTGCCTTCGACCAGCGCCAGTCACTCCACTTCACCAGAGCCTCTCCAAGCCAACAGAAGGACCCCGAGGAGGTCTCCTCCGTCTTCGGCCGCCCCGGTCTGCTTCGGGCTCCGGCACGACCCACGCCGGTGAGGGCTCCCCCACCTCCCTAACCCTGCCCGTGACCTCCTAGGGCACCCAGTCACCTAACCCACGCCTCAATTTGGTCCTTGCAGCCTTCCCCGACGAGACCCAACATCACCCGAGCCGCCGTCCGCAGGAGTAGAGGCCACCGTCGACGTGGTGCTCGCCGACGACCACCTCCACCACCCACAGACACGGGAGGGCACGCTGATCACGTAGGTACCTTCACCTCCCCCTAACTCGCCGTGGATCACCGCCGGCGACCACCGCAGCTTCGGGCGCCGGCGCGCTCTGTTTCCCCCCTTCAAATTTTCAAACCTGACAAGTGGGACCCCCTCGTCAGTCTCTCTGTTTATTATGAACCGTTTTCTCTGGAAAGCACCTTCGGGAAAAATACGTCTTCCCCTCTGGACTGACGTATTCTCGACTGAAACGTTTTCTGTTTTTATAAAGAAAACCCTGGAAACTTTCTGTTTCATTACAGAAAGGTCCCTGGACCAAAAATCTTATAACTTTTAAACAAAAGATGATTTTAACTTGAAACTTTTTCTGACATCTTTGTTTTTCTATCTAGTTTTTTGTCATATTTATTTGAAAAATATTTGGGATACTTTTTGTGCACGCACGATATTTATGTAGTATCCGGTTTTTTCTTTAATACATAGATACTGGGAGGAGTAAGGGAGACGCGTACTTCGCTGAGCTAGACTCCGACTTCTCCGAACCAGGCAAGCGTGTTTGAACCTTTGATATGATGAGTGTTTTGCATGTTTGCTCGAGTAGTTTCTCATGGCATGTTTATATGAGCATTTGTGAATGTTATGTGCATGCAAGGCAAGCTACCGGTGAGCTTCGAAGTTGATGTGTTCTTATGATGATAAGATAACATGATCATGTGGTGACATGATGGGTTGAAGGCTGGTATTGTTGAAGCATGCCAGTTCTATGTCAACTGTGAACTCCAGTTTTAACGTGGGTCAAGTTTCGATCCCATTCATTTCCCCTTCGTGCTGCCACATGTTTTCTGCAAAGAGTGCGGTTTAGTAAGTTGCAAACCTCTTTCCTGGTACACACCAAACAGGGGGGCCGCGATGAGGGTTCCATGGCCCTGGATTAAAGCCAGTCATCCGGTCAGGGGGCATGGGTGTTTCCGGTTGGACCGAGAGGGGGGGCACCCCTTAGAGCGCGCGATATAAATTTGATCCCATGCTATTCGAGGTTATGGCCTCCCCGTCTTATGGTTTTTCTTGAGCGTTGCCGAGGGTGATTCTTGGCAACGGAAGGTGGAATGGGTGTGTACTGGTTAGATGTGTTTCTTCTAAAACACCGTAAACGAAACTAGTCCTTGTGACTACTGAAATCCGTTGGCTGTGGTTAAAGAGTAGAAACTCTGCAGAGTCAAAAATTATTCGAGTATCCATGTCCACAACCAAGGACTTGGACATCATCTCAGTGTCAATGTCAGTCTCAGTGTCAACCCCGGTGACAGTCTCCGGAGTATAAACATACAAACGAGAGTGGTAAACTCGGTTGAAGGTTATTCATGTGAATGGACTAACTAGTTTATTATCATGAGCTGAGTATTTCCTTGTGATGATTTGAATTCATGAGCTACTTAAATTCGAATGATAAATTATAAGCCCTTTATGCGATGTCGCTCAGACGTCCGACTATGGCATCATTGTATTTACTTTTGATATAAGCCCTTTATGCGATGTCGCCCAGACGTCCGACTGTGGCATCATTGTATTTACTTTTGATATAAGCCCTTTATGCGATGTCGCTCAGACGTCCGACTGTGGCATCATTGTCTTTACTTTTGATATAAGCCCTTTATGTGATGTCGCTCAGACGTCCGACTGTGGCATCATTGTTATTTACTTTTGATATAAGCCCTTTATGCGATGTCGCTTAGACGTCCGACTGTGGCATCATTGTTATTTATTTTCATTATAAGCCCTTTCTGATGTGTCACCTAGACGCCTGACTGTGGCACGTCCTGTTATTTACTTTTCAATATAAGCCCTTTATGTGGTGTCGCCTCAACGCCCGACTGCGGCATGTTAATTTTATTTTTACCTTTCGAGGCGTCACTTCAGACACCCGATCGGTCTTCAGTTATTTTTACTGGGATTTCGGGAGGACTACCGCCTGATTTCCCCTTATTTATCATGCAGTGCAATTCTATTATTTGATTGTGCATACTAACCTTCTCATGTGCATCATGTTTACGTTTGTTATATCTTATATCCGAACTGTCTTGCGAGTACATTCAAAGTACTCACCTGGCTTGTTGATTTGGCCAGATGGTTACGAAGGCAATCTTATGGATGAAGAATTCGATAGCGAGTCCGACGCCTAGAGGAGTTCCAGTCAGTCACGTTCGACCCTGGAGTTGTTCACTTGTATCATACACGCTTCCGCCACCCAAATAAAATCATCAAGACACACTCCGTCGCTTGATGAGCTGTAAGATTTCAGAGTCATGTCACCCACTTCACTGTGACATATCCACCACCACCTTTATTACGAGTCAGTAGTTATGCCACCCTACCCTTGTGCCATATCCGCCCTTATGCATAATATGGGCGAGCTTGTAATAAATTTGTTGAGCATCCTCAGCTCAATCATGTATAATATTAGTACTACTGGATTTCTGTATCAAGGTTTTGTCTGCCAGTAAGAAGAATTCTTCTGTACTGGTCAATGCAAAGATTGGCTTTTCAGTAAATGTTTTATTGGAAAGGCGGTCGTGACAATTGTGCTCAAGTACTAGAAGAAGAATTACATAGAATGCTTGGCATAAAATATGTGAATGATGAGCATGATTGCAATGTTGTTAGTATGAATTCCTTGAATATCCATGATGCTAATGATATGCAAAGCCACAAGCTTGGGGAAGCTATGTTTGATGAAGATGATATTTTTGTCCCCCAAGCTTTGATGAGCAAAATTACTATGATGAAAGCATGCCTCCTATCTATGATGATTATTGTAATGACACGTATGCTTTAAAGAATAATAATAACCATGAAACTTGTCATCTTGATCTTAATTTTCAATCACATGATAGTTATTTTGTTGACTTTGCTCCCACTATTATTCATGAGAAGAGTTTTGCTTATGTGGAGAGTAGTAAAAATTCTATGCTTCTAGATCATGAAAAGAATGTTTTAGGTGCTGGTTATATTGTTGAATTCATTCATGATGCTACTGAAAATTATTATGAGGGAGGAATATATGCTTGTAGGAATTGCAATAATGTCAAGTTTCCTCTCTATGTGCTTAAAATCTTGAAGTTATGCTTGTTTTACCTTCCTATGCAAGATGATTCTTGTTCCCATAAGTTATTTGCTCACAAAATCCCTATGCATAGGAAGTGGGTTAGACTTAAATGTGCTAGTCATATTCTTCATGATGCTCTCTTTATGTTTCAATTCTTATCTTTTATGTGAGCATCATTGAAATCATCATGCCTAGCGAGGGGCGTTAAACGATAGCGCTTGTTGGGAGGCAACCCAACTTTATTTTAGTTTCTTGATTTTTGGTTCTGTTTAGGAATAAATAATCCATATAGATTCTGTTTAGATGTGGTTTTGTGTTTTAATTAGTGTTTGTGCCAAGTAGAACCTTTGGGAAGACTTGGGGTAAGTCTTTATGATCATGCTGTAAAAAACAGAAACTTTAGCGCTCACGAGATTAGCTAGAACGTTTTACTGGAGAGTGCTATTTAGTTGATTCTTTTTGCAGATGATTACTAGAAACATTCCTCAGGTCCACCAGTTTATTTTAGAATTTTTGGAGTTACAGAAGTTTGCGCTAGTTACAGATTACTACAGACTGTTCTGTTTTTTACAGATTCTGTTTTGTGTGTGTTGTTTGCTTATTTTGATGAATCTATGGCTAGTAAAATAGTTTATAAACCATAGAGAAGTTGTAATATAGTAGGTTTAACACCAATATAAATAAGGAATTAGTTAAATACAGTACCTTAAAGTGGTGTTTTATTTTCTTTCGCTAACGGAGCTCACGAGTTTTCTGTTAAGTTTTGTGTGGTGAAGTTTTCAAGTTTTGGGTAAAGATTCGATGGACTATGGAATAAGGAGTGGAAAGAGCCTAACCTTGCGGATTCCCAAGGCACCCCGAGGTAATATTAAAGGATAACCAAGCTTCTAAGCTTGGGGATGCCCCAGAAGGCATCCCCTCTTCCGTCTTCGTTCATCGGTAACTTTACTTGGAGCTATATTTTTATTCACCACATGATATGTGTTTTGCTTGGAGCGTCATTTTATTTTCTTTTGCTTTTCTTGCTGTTTGAATAAAGTATAAAGATCTGAAATTCTTAAATGTTATAGAATCTTCACATGGTTGCATAATTATGCGGCTACTCATTGATCTTCACTTATATCTTTCGGAGTAGTTTATTATTGCTCTAGTACTTCACTTATATATTTTAGAGCATGATGGTAGTTTTAATTTTGAAGAAATAGATGAACTCTCATGCTTCACTTATATTATTTTTAGAGTCTTAAATAGCATGGTAATGTTCTTAATTCTAATATGCTAAGCATTCAAGATTTGTGAAACTTTCTTATGAGTGTGTTGAATACTAAGAAAAGATTGAAGCATGATAATTGTTTTGAGATATGGAGGTCATAATATTAGAGTCATGCTAGTTGATTAGTTGTGAATTTAAAGAATACTTGTGTTTAATTTTGTGATTCCCGTAGCATGCACGTATGGTGAACCGTTATGTAACGAAGTCGGAGAATGAGGTGTTTATTGATTGTCTTCCTTATGAGTGGCGGTCGGGGACGAGCGATGGTCTTTTCCTACAAATCTATCCCCCTAGAAGCATGCGTGTAATACTTTGCTTTGATAACTTCTAGATTTTTGCAATAAGTATATGAGTTCTTTATGACTAATGTTGAGTCCATGGATTATACGCACTTTTCCCATCCTTCCACCATTGCTAGCCTCTCTAATACCGCGCACTTTTCGCTGGTATCTTACACCCACCATATATCTTCCTCAAAACAGCCACCATACCTACCTATCATGGCATTTCCATAGCCATTCCGAGATATATTGCCATGCAACCTTCCACCGTTCCGTTTATTATGACACGCTCCATCATTGTCATATTGCTAGAATGAACATGTAGTTGACATTGTATTTGTGGCAAAGCCACCGTTCATAATTCTTTCATACATGTCACTCTTGATTCGTTGCATATCCCGGTACACCGCCGGAGGCATTCATATAGAGTCATATTGTTGTTCTAAGTATCGAGTTGTAATTCATGAGTTGTAAGTAAATAAAAGTGTGATGATCATCATTATTAGAGCATTGTCCCAGTGAGAAAAGGATGATGGAGACTATGATTCCCCCACAAGTCGGGATGAGACTCCGGACGAAAAATAGAAAAAAGAGAGAAAAAAAAGATGCCATAAAAAAGGAGAAAAGGCCCAATGTCGGTGTCAAAACCGGCGGATCTCGGGTAGGGGGTCCCGAACTGTGCGTCTAGGCGGATGGTAACAGGAGACAAGGGACACGATGTTTTTACCCAGGTTCGGGCCCTCTCGATGGAGGTAAAACCCTACTCCTGCTTGATTAATATTGATGATATGGGTAGTACAAGAGTGGATCTACCACGAGACCAAGGAGGCTAAACCCTAGAAGCTAGCCTATGGTATGATTGTTGTTCGTCCTACGGACTAAAAACCTCCGGTTTATATAGACATCGGAGAGGGCTAGGGTTACACAGAGTCGGTTACAATGGTAGGAGATCTACATATCCGTATCGCCAAGCTTGCCTTCCACGCCAAGGAAAGTCCCTTCCGGACACGGGACGAAGTCTTCAATCTTGTATCTTCATAGTCCAGGAGTCCGGTCGAAGATATAGTCCGGCTATCCGGACACCCCCTAATCCAGGACTCCCTCAGTAGCCCCTGAACCAGGCTTCAATGACGACGAGTCCGGCGCGCAGATTGTCTTCGGCATTGCAAGGCGGGTTCCTCCTCCAAGTACTTCATAGAAGATTTTGAACACCAGGATAGTGTCCGGCTCTGCAAAATAAGTTTCCACATATTGCCATAGAGAGAGTAATATTTACACAAATCTAATCTGCTGACGTATTCCGTAGCGTGACATCACACCACAGCCAAGCCTTTATTCGAGTCGTTTTTACTGTCCCACCTCAGCGTGTTTAGCGAGGCGGTTTCCTTGGCACGTTTTGTCGAAGCAGAGATCATGTCCCCTTTATTTACGGGATTCTCATCAATACGGACGTGGGTAACCCAATCGTGCCCGTTGGCATGTTTTCGCAATTAAAGGCGAGTCCCAAACGGTTACAGGGAAGGCCCTTGGTATTCAACCTCTTAATAAGAGCCCAAGGCCTTACTCCTTTCTTTCAATATCAAACGAGTTCGCCCTTCGCCTCGAGTTCCAACACCCAAGGCTCCAGATTTTAGGCGCTTCGAATCTTCGACAGTGTCCGGTTCCGACCTTCGAGGCCGATGGATGCCCTCCTCCATTACGTAGGAGGACGTGCTAAAGCTGAGAGAGGCCAGGTTCTTGACCGGCGAAATCTCGCATAGGTTGCCTGCTCAACGGCAGGTCATTCCCACTCCCAAGCCTGGTGAGAGCGTGGTATTCACGTCTCACTTCCGTCGGGGGTTAGGCTTCCAGACGGATCCCTTCGTGAGGGGGCTCATGTTTTATTATGGGTTGGAATTTCACGACTAAGCTCCGGAGTCCATCCTCCACATTTCCTCATTCATCGTCCTGTGTGAAGCCTTCCTCCGTGTTACTCCTCACTTTGGACTATGGCTCAAGACCTTCAAAGTAGAGCCGAAGATGATCGAGGGATGGCACGCAGAGTGCGGAGGCGCTGTTATAAGCAAGAATGCTGATGCTCCATGGCCCGAGGGCTCTTTTCAAGAGGAGCTCGGCTTATGGCAACGAGAGTGGTTCTATATCACCGCTCCCACCAAGTGGGTGACGCCACCTGCCTTTCGCTCGGGCCCCCCACCACAGCTAGCGTCATGGATCAATAAACGACTAGACTGGGGGCCATCCAAGGACGTGCCCTTGTTGCAGGGCCGCATCAGGGATCTCTTAGAAAGAGACCTCAGCCTGGTCAAAGTGACGCAGGTCATGCTGATCCGCTGAACCCTGCCCGGCAAACGTCGCCCCCTTCGCCTGTGGGAGTTTAATCCGGAGGGACCGCGAGCTCTCCAACATTTCATGGGCGCAACGCCCGCGGAGATGTATAAATTGTTCTTCGGCTCACAAGCAATGTGTCCGGACTTGACCGAGGATGCAGGTCAGAGCTGCAATCGCCCGGATACTCAAGTAAGTAGCCTTGTGCCCGGACTCGCTATCCGTATATTTGTCATAAACTTGCCCCTAAAAGAGTTGTCCTTTAAACAGGAATGGATAGCGACAGCAAAGCTGATCAGGTGTCCGGCTCCCCTCCCCGAGACCATGCCGGATCCCGTGCTAGTCAGGATGTTGAAGATTGTGGCTTTGGAGGAAAGCAAGGGAGGGGACAAGGAAACTACGACTGTCGGTGTCAAAACCGGCGGATCTCGGGTAGGGGGTCCCGAACTGTGCGTCAAGGTCGGATGGTAACAGGAGACAAGGGACACTTTATTTTACCCAGGTTTGGGCCCTCTCGATGGAGGTAAAACCCTACTCCTGCTAGATTAATATTGATGATATGGGTAGTACAAGAGTAGATCCACCACGAGATCAAGGAGGCTAAACCCTAGAAGCTAGCCTATGGGTATGATGATGACTAATGTTGTTCGTCCTACGGACTAAAACCCTCTGGTTTATATAGACACCGGATAGGGTTAGGGTTACACAGAGTCGGTTACATTGGTAGGAGATCTTGAATATCCGCACACCTAGCTTGCCTTCCACGCCAAGGAAAGAACCTTCCGGACACGGGACGAAGTCTTCTATAACGCCCTCGATGCGGCTATATCTCCCACGTGTCGAAGCACGACTTAGAGGCATAACCGCATTGAAAGCAATGTCGCAAGTGAGGTAATCTTCACACAACCCATGTAATACATAAGGGAAAGAGATACATAGTTGGCTTACAATCGCCACTTCACACAATCACATGAACAAAACATTACATCATACAGTTACAATCAGGGCCCGACTACGGAGCCAAAATAAAAGAAGAAACCCCAAAAGCGACAAAGGACCAAGATCGACCCCAACTGGGCTCCACTACTGATCGACTAGAACGAAACAACAAAAGGACAAGATCTCCCTCGAACTCCTCCTTGAGCTCGGGTGCATCACCTGCACGGTCTCATCGGCACCTGCAAACTGGTTTGGAAGTATCTGGTGAGTCACGAGGACTCAGCAATCTCACACCCGCGAGATCAAGACTATTTAAGCTTATAGGTAGGAAAGGATAGTGAGGTGGAGCTGCCGCAAGCGACTAGCATATATGGTGGCTAGCATACGCAAAAGAGAGCGAGAAGAGAAGGCAAAGCACGGTCGAACAACTATGATCAAGAAGTGATCCTGAACTACTTATGTCAAGCATAACTCCAACAACCGTGTTCACTTCCCGGACCCCGCCGAGAAGAGACCATCACGGTTACACACGCGGTTGGTGTATTTTAGTTAAGATAAACTTCGGGTTTTCTACAACCGGACATTAACAAATTCCCATCTGCCACATAACTGCGGGCACGGCTTTCGAAAGTTCCAACCCTGCAGGGGTGTCCCAACTTAGCCCACGATAAGCTCTCGCGATCAACGAAGGATATTCCTTCTCCCCGGGAAGACCCGATCAGCCTCGGAATCCCGGCTACAAGACATTTCGACAGCAATAAAACAAGTCCAGCAAAGCCGCCCGATGCGCCGACATCCTGATAGGAGCTGCACATATCTCGTTCTCAGGGCAACACCGGATGAGCAGTCCGTACAGCTAAAACCAGCCCTCAAGTTTCCTTGAGGTGGCGCTGCAAAGGGCTCTAGTTCGGACCAACACTTAGACAAGCATTGGCCCGGGGGGGGGGCTGAATAAAGATGACCCTCGGGTTGATCAGACCCAAGGGAAAGGGATAGGTGGCAGGCAAATGGTAAAACCAAGGTTGGGCCTTGCTGGAAAAGTCTTATTCAAAGCGAACTGTCAAGGGGGTCCCATAAATCACCCGACCGCGTTAGGGACGCAAAATCCGGGAACATAACACCGATATGACGGAAACTAGAGCGGCAAGAGTGGAACAAAACACCAGGCATAAGGCCGAGCCTTCCACTCTTTACCAAGTATATAGATGCATTAATTAAATAAGATATATTATGATATCCCAACAAGTAAACATGTTCCAAACAAGGAACAACATCTCCATGTTCCAACAAGGAACAAAGTACATCTTCACCTGCAACTAACAACGCTATAAGAGGGGCTGAGCAAAGCGGTAACATAGCCAAACAACGGTTTGCTAGGACAAGGTGGGTTAGAGGCTTGGTTTAACAATATAGGAGGCATGATAAGCAAGTGGTAGGTATCGCAGCATAGGCATAGCAAAAGAGCGAGCAAACTAGCAAGCAAAGATAGAAGTGATTTCGAGGGTATGATCATCTTGCCTGGGATCCCGCAAGGAAGAAGAACGAGTCCATGAAGAAGACAAACGGACATAGACGAACGGGTCCTCACAAACGCGATGATAACGGAATCAACCCGAAGAAGCAACACCGGAAAGAAGCACACAATAAAGTAAACAACCACCACATAAACATGGCATGATGCACAAACAAGAATGATGCATGTCCATTTTAATGATTCATGGCATGGTAAAGTGCAACAAACAACACTACAAATTAAGTGAAGCTCAATATGCAACGAGTTGCATATTGACTAACCTCCACAACAATTATTTAGTCCTCTCTTGTTTATGTACCCAACAATATTAAATGTTTTAAACATGGCAAGAGGGATGAAGCATATGAAAAACTACCTATCTAGGCAAATTTAAATGAGGACGGAACAACAAACAACAATTCCGGAAAGACCTCATATGCATATATTGAATTTGGTACTGTTCTTCCTAAAACATAGTTTAAAGTTGTTAAACAGGAAAATAAAGTGCAACATGTTAAACTAGGCATTTTTCTACCCCATTTACATATATAATTTATTTAAATCCGAGTTACGGTTAATTAGTTATGAATTAAATCATTTTAACATGGCATAGGAGCAAGTTTAATCAAACATCATTTTAAACATTTCGAACAGGGGGAAAAAGACATATTATTAAACTAGACAAAATTCTGAGCAAGTTTCATATATAATTTATTTTAACCCGATCCACGGTTTGTGAGTTATTAAATGCATGAAACGTGGGGGGGGGTTTCTGCAAATCTGTAAATCACTGGATAATTGGACAAATTCGCAGCAAGGGAAAAACATACACGGGCCGAAACTGCACTTGGGCCAACAGTGGAAGGGGGGTTTGGGTGGCTGCTCACATTGGGCTGAGGCCTCGGAGAGGAGGCCCAAGCGGGGCGCTGGAGATGGCGCTTGTCCACGTTGGCGCTGGAACGGGTCAACGCAGGGGGGCGGGCACCTCGTCCTGTTCACGACAGGAAGCAGAGCAACGGCAGAAACTTGAAGACGGGCGGCGCGACGAGGGACTCCGGCAGGCGGGACTTGGCGTGCGGGCGCAGCGACACGTGCAACGAGGAGGTCGGAGACGGGGCCGGAGATGCGATCCAGGGCGGGCGACGCGCGTAGCAGAGGAGGCCGAGGCTCCATGGCCGGATAAAGGCAGCGGCAGGGAAACTTGGGGCGCCGGCAGCGACAAGAACGGCGAAGACGGGTGGATCCGGTCGGAACGGGAAAGGGCGGCGGAGATGGCAGGCAGCGCCAAGGCGGAGCGCGGAGCTCCAGCTACGCGTCCATGGCGAGGCAGAGGACGCCGGCGTCGAGTTCGTCCCCGAGCAGAGGACGACGGAGGCGGACTCGGCGCGGTCTCCGGTGAAGGCGGCGCCGCTTGAGGCGGGGTCGGGCTGCAGGTCGCTGGATCCGGCAGCGGGGCGACGAACAGGCGGCGGCCATGGCAGTTCTCTGAGAGAGAGAGAGAGAGACGAGGAAGGGGTCAGAGAAGGGAAACGGGATGAGCATGAGAAGGAGAAGAAGGGGGCGGCCAGCGCTCATCTGGTCTGCTCGCCGGTGCGGAGGTTGGCGGTGACGCGGGGCTCCGGGCGAGCACCTGCTCGGGATGGGATCGAGGAGAGGAGGTGGTAGGCTGAGGGGATTGAGGGAGATGGTGGTTGGCTCGGGATGGATCCCGAGAGAACAGTGGCGGCGGCGCGACGGGACAAAGGGGAGGATTGGACAGGATCCCTAGATCCTAGGGTTGGACCTATATAAATAGCAAGAGGGTTTTGGTTTGGAGAAATCGGACCCTCCGATCGTAATCAGACGGTTGAGAAATAAATAGGTAGGGAGCTCAATTAACAAAACGGAGATGTTTTGTAGACGTTAGGGGATGATCCGGACACAACGGTAACGACAGACCGGTTCGGGTTCGGGTAAGTTTCGGACGCGCACGCGAAGTGGTTTGAGAGAGGTCAACGGAGGCAAAGAGAGAAAGAGCAACTGCAAACGGCTACGAGTTTTAAGAAAATATGTAAATGCAATGCGCATGAAGCTATGAGATGAGATGCATGACAAGAACAAAAAGCAAAACAAAATACAAAACCGCAACCACGGAGGAAATATCATATCGCATCTCCGGAAAAGGCAAGAGTTGGAGTTACGAATATGGAAAGTTGCATCCGGGGCGTTACAACACTCCACCACTACGAGAGGATCGCGTCCCGAGATCTAGGATGGCACCGGAGAGAAACGGAAGAGGAAGAGGTAAAACAAAGTTGCTTCTTCGACAAACGAGTGAAACCATGAACCTTGAGAGGTTGAAAAGTTGAAAGAAAGAACACAACGGAGTTGAACGAACTTGAAAACACTCCGTTAGATAAGAGGAACATGGGATGCGACAAGAATCAAGAGGTTTAGTGATGAGATAGATATTTGAACCACTCCGATTAAAACTAGATAGAGAAGGAATAAGGATGATATAATTTGGACAGCACTCTGACTGAAAATGGAAGGAATTGAACATGAACTTGACAAGATGAGAGGATACTTGATAAAATCAACAACACACTGCCTCCGGAACTATTGAAAAACTGGCACAAGGGGTAAGAAAGATTTCAAACAGCACTCCGGTTGAAAAGTGATACGAAAACTTGATAAAATGAAAAGAACTTGAGCAGAGGGCACAACACTCCGGTTAAATGGATAAGCAAGGAAAAGAACATGATCTTGGCAAAACGAGATGATGAGTGAAAAGAGCAATATCACAATGCCTTCGGGACAAATGAAAAAGTGGAATCAATTGAACAGAGAAGAGAACAACAACTTCTATCACAATTGAATTTGAAAGAGCCTCCTTAAAATAAGGATTGAACGGAGTTGTTGGAGAACCAACAACGAAACGAATAAGCTTGTAGTGGGCTTATGGAAACATCTCAAAATTATAAGGTGAGCTTCTGCCACCAACGGAAACAAATGATTGGACTGATATCAACAAGGAGACGAGAAACTTATTTCACCGGGAGGACAAATGATGAACTTGGGTCATTAATGAGCACCATAAATAGCAACAATCCTTAGGGAAGGCTTTAGGTGAAATATAACCCAAGATAACTCCAATGAAGAGATTGATGGATTTAAAATACCTCATTCTTGACAACATGTGAGTCATGAGACGTGAACTCCAATAATCAAGAATGACATAATACCACCTCGAATGATACGGTTGAAAGGATTGCACTTCAAAATGCAAGATGAAGAATACTTGAGCTCCTCTGAAAAGGATCTCGATGAACACTTCGAGAAGGAATTAAATCCTTGATGAACCATCATGTAGAGCCTCCATGAATAACTCCGGTAATAAAAGAATGATCAAAAAGAATTGTAGGATGAAAAGAATAAGATTGAAGCCTTGCAATGATTTAGATGGATCTCCGCGACGAGATAATGTGGAAAACTTGGAACTCTGGAAAAGGAAGATGAACAAATGAAATCAAGAATTTCGATGCATCTCCGGAATAAGGAATTGAATTTTTTCGATGAAACAAGAATAAGAATTACATTATGCGTATCCTTCACCAATTAAATTGATGACAAGCAATGGATTTGGCATACTACTTATTCTCGTAGAAAGGATTAAGATAGATATGGCGCAAACTTGAGAAGGTCTTCAACGAACCACCGGTTGGATTTGGAAACAACGAATGAATCTATATGATAACGAAGGAAGAGAACTCTTGAACGAACCACCGTAAGAATTGAAAATGAACGAAGAAAGATAAAGAAACACCGGGAAGAATTAGAAAATGAACGAAGATACTTGAGAGAATTTAGATACATGAGAACGAAGAGATCATGAACTGATTAGAGTATACGTGAATGATGCACCGGTATGATTTGGAGAATGATAGACGAAGCTCAGAATGAATAATTCTGAGATGATGGGCTCCGAAGAATCAAACTGAAAGACTCCTAAAATGCTCCGGATGGGTGAAAATTATTCTCACAATCGAAAACAATTATGAGAGAATGGCAACAAGCTAGAACCACACAACTTGGTAAGAACGGGTAAGGATTTAAGAGGAACTCTTCTTCGGTCTTCAAATGTTGAGAATGATGATGAGAAACACCAAGAATTGTTGAGGCACTCCGGAATGAAAAATTAGAAAGGTTGAACCAATAATGAAAAGAATTTGAAAGATCTTGGAGAAAGACATATGACTGATGAAAATTTATTCTTACGTCAAACTTTGAAAAGAATTTGGGAATAGCTTCGGGATGATTGGAAGAGTCAGGTAAGATCCTGGAAAAAGACCTGTGGGTTAGGGCCCACTCAAAAGAAACACTGTTGAACGATTGCTAGGAAGGGATATTGCACCGGTTGAATTAAATGTCTAGAATGAGATAAGAACCTCGAAATAGGTAGAACTGATATTGAAAGACAAGACGAGCCTTCTGAGATATCTTCAGCACTCCGGAACAATTGAATAGCACACGAAGAATGATTAAGAGTTTCACCGGCATGAGAAAGCATTTGAAACGAGGAAAAGAATACGATCAACACTGAAAGCTTGACTTGAATCCATCGAAGAACAAATAGAACGAAGAATGATGAACTTGAAACTCCTGACCATCTTCATGATAATCACCGGATAAGAACATTAAGGAGAATAATGGATTGGCTTCACAAGAATAAAATGGATACTTGATTGAGAAATCTGAGTCCTTGAAGAAACAAGGGTGGGAGGGCGGGAAAACAAAGACAACTTGGAACGGATGAAGCAAACACCGTTGAGAAGAACTGATAATTGATCTTGCGAAAATGATGAAGTGATCGGATCCACTTGAAGAGGGACACACCGGTTAGAAAAGAATTGGCATGATAAACTCGATGAACAAGGAGGATTGGTATCCACATAGGAATATGAGAACACCGTTTAGGAAAGGTATGGAATCAACATTTGACTTCGAAGCAACTCGAATACCACAAAACACAACGAAAACAAAGGATTGACTTGCAGAATAAGCCGGAAACAAACATATGATAGATCCCATATCGTATCATGTGTCTGTTGGAAAGATATCCTAAGAGATACTTGAATTCCCACTTATAAACTCCCGAAACTTTCTGGTTATGCAATCAGGTGTCGGGGATACAGGGGAAGCATAATATCTCACCCAAACTAGCAAATCCTACAACCAGCTGTATCCATCCTTCAACACATAACCAAGAAACCTTCGGAAATCATCTACCTCAACCTTCGAAAAGCATCCGTTATACGAGTCATGGCAATACTCCTGCACTCGCCTCAGTACTGGGCTATCAGGGTTATCTCACCAACAACTGTACAAAAGAGATTTTCGATGTCGGCGAACTAAACTCAGGTATTCCAAAACCGCAACGATAAAATTATGACGACAACACCTCGGAGCTCAACTCCCCGGGACACTGCCACAACCCCTAAATGTCAGGAGGCAACCAAGACAATGTTGTCATCATAAAACCATCGTAACGATTGTAATATACCCGCGTGATCCTAAAAAAATATTTTTTAGTGAAATTTGAGAAGAGAAGAGTCAAAACTCTACGTCAGGATGCCTTACCAGAAGGTCGAAGGGACTGGGAAGTAAAAAGAATTCCTAAACTCTCCGATATATAATTCCTAAATGACTCAAAACATTTTTCTAGACACAACTCGGCCGCTAAAAACGATCAATCAGTGGGGGCTCCTAAGGTCGGGGAAAGGCTCTGATTACCAACTTGAAACGCCCTCGATGCGGCTATATCTCCCACGTGTCGAAGCACGACTTAGAGGCATAACCGCATTGAAAGCAATGTCGCAAGTGAGGTAATCTTCACACAACCCATGTAATACATAAGGGAAAGAGATACATAGTTGGCTTACAATCGCCACTTCACACAAATACATGAACAAAACATTACATCATACAGTTACAATCAGGGCCCGACTACGGAGCAAAAATAAAAGAAGAAACCCCAAAAGCGACAAAGGACCAAGATCGACCCCCACTGGGCTCCACTACTGATCGACTAGAACGAAACAACAAAAGGACAAGATCTCCCTCGAACTCCTCCTAGAGCTCGGGTGCATCACCTGCACGGTCTCATCGGCACCTGCAAACTGGTTTGGAAGTATCTGGTGAGTCACGAGGACTCAGCAATCTCACACCCGCGAGATCAAGACTATTTAAGCTTATAGGTAGGAAAGGATAGTGAGGTGGAGCTGCAGCAAGCGACTAGCATATATGGTGGCTAGCATACGCAAAAGAGAGCGAGAAGAGAAGGCAAAGCACGGTCGAACAACTATGATCAAGAAGTGATCCTGAACTACTTACGTCAAGCATAACTCCAACAACCGTGTTCACTTCCCGGACCCCGCCGAGAAGAGACCATCACGGTTACACACGCGGTTGGTGTATTTTAGTTAAGATCAACTTCGGGTTTTCTACAACCGGACATTAACAAATTCCCATCTGCCACATAACTGCGGGCACGGCTTTCGAAAGTTCCAACCCTGCAGGGGTGTCCCAACTTAGCCCACGATAAGCTCTCGCGATCAACGAAGGATATTCCTTCTCCCCGGGAAGACCCGATCAGCCTCGGAATCCCGGCTACAAGACATTTTGACAGCAATAAAACAAGTCCAGCAAAGCCGCCCGATGCGCCGACATCCTGATAGCAGCTGCACATATCTCGTTCTCAGGGCAACACCGGATGAGCAGTCCGTACAGCTAAAACCAGCCCTCAAGTTTCCTTGAGGTGGCGCTGCAAAGGGCTCTAGTTCGGACCAACACTTAGACAAGCATTGGCCCGGGGGGGGGGGGCTGAATAAAGATGACCCTCGGGTTGATCAGACCCAAGGGAAAGGGATAGGTGGTAGGCAAATGGTAAAACCAAGGTTGGGCCTTGCTGGAAAAGTCTTATTCAAAGCGAACTGTCAAGGGGGTCCCATAAATCACCCGACCGCGTTAGGGACGCAAAATCCGGGAACATAACACTGATATGACGGAAACTAGGGCGGCAAGAGTGGAACAAAACACCAGGCATAAGGCCGAGCCTTCCACTCTTTACCAAGTATATAGATGCATTAATTAAATAAGATATATTGTGATATCCCAACAAGTAAACATGTTCCAAACAAGGAACAACATCTCCATGTTCCAACAAGGAACAAAGTACATCTTCACCTGCAACTAACAACGCTATAAGAGGGGCTGAGCAAAGCGGTAACATAGCCAAACAACGGTTAGCTAGGACAAGGTGGGTTAGAGGCTTGGTTTAACAATATAGGAGGCATGATAAGCAAGTGGTAGGTATCGCAGCATAGGCATAGCAAAAGAGCGAGCAAACTAGCAAGCAAAGATAGAAGTGATTTCGAGGGTATGATCATCTTGCCTGGGATCCCGCAAGGAAGAAGAACGAGTCCATGAAGAAGACAAACGGACATAGACGAACGGGTCCTCACAAACGCGATGATAACGGAATCAACCCGAAGAAGCAACACCGGAAAGAAGCACACAATAAAGTAAACAACCACCACATAAACATGGCATGATGCACAAACAAGAATGATGCATGTCCGTTTTAATGATTCATGGCATGGCAAAGTGCAACAAACAACACTACAAATTAAGTGAAGCTCAATATGCAACGAGTTGCATATTGACTAACCTCCACAACAATTATTTAGTCCTCTCTTGTTTATGTACCCAACAATATTAAATGTTTTAAACATGGCAAGAGGGATGAAGCATATGAAAAACTACCTATCTAGGCAAATTTAAATGAGGCCGGAACAACAAACAACAATTCCGGAAAGACCTCATATGCATATATTGAATTTGGTACTGTTCTGCCTAAAACATATTTTAAAGTTGTTAAACAGGAAAATAAAGTGCAACATGTTAAACTAGGCATTTTTCTACCCCATTTACATATATAATTTATTTAAATCCGAGTTACGATTAATTAGTTATGAATTAAATCATTTTAACATGGCATAGGCGCAAGTTTAATCAAACATCATTTTAAACATTTCGAACAGGGGGGGAAAAGACATATTATTAAACTAGACAAAATTCTGAGCAAGTTTCATATATAATTTATTTTAACCCGATGCACGGTTTGTGAGTTATTAAATGCATGAAGCTTGGGGGGGTTTTCTGCAAATCTGTAAATCACTGGATAATTGGACAAATTCGCAGCAAGGGAAAAAAATACACGGGCCGAAACTGCACTTGGGCCAACAGTGGAAGGGGGGTTTGGGTGGCTTCTCACATTGGGCTGAGGCCTCGGAGAGGAGGCCCAAGCGGGGCGCTGGAGATGGCGCTTGTCCACGTTGGCGCTGGAACGGGTCAACGCAGGGGGGCGGGCACCTCGTCCTGTTCACGACAGGAAGCAGAGCAACGGCAGAAACTTGAAGACGGGCGGCGCGACGAGGGACTCCGGCAGGCGGGACTTGGCGTGCGGGCGCAGCGACACGTGCAACGAGGAGGTCGGAGACGGGGCCGGAGATGCGATCCAGGGCGGGCGACGCGCGTAGCAGAGGAGGCCGAGGCTCCATGGCCGGATAAAGGCAGCGGCGGGGAAGCTTGGGGCGCTGACAGCGACAAGAACGGCGAAGACTGGTGGATCCGATCGGAACGGGCAAGGGCGGCGGAGATGGCAGGCGTCGCCAAGGCGGAGCGCGGAGCTCCAGCTACGCGTCCATGGCGAGGCAGAGGGCGCCGGCGTCGAGTTCGTCCCCGAGCAGAGGACGACGGAGGCGGACTCGACGCGGTCTCCGGTGAAGGCGGCGCCGCTTGAGGCGGGGTCGGGCTGCAGGTCGCTGGATCCGGCAGCGGGGCGACGAACAGGCGGCGGCCATGGCAGTTCTCTGAGAGAGAGAGAGAGAGAGAGACGAGGAAGGGGTCAGAGAAGGGAAACGGGATGAGCATGAGAAGGAGAAGAAGGGGGCGGCCAGCGCTCATCTGGTCTGCTCGCCGGTGCGGAGGTTGGCGGTGACGCGGGGCTCCGGGCGAGCACCTGCTCGGGATGGGATCGAGGAGAGGAGGTGGTAGGCTGAGGGGATTGAGGGAGATGGTGGTTGGCTCGGGATGGATCCCGAGAGAACAGTGGCGGCGGCGCGACGGGACAAAGGGGAGGATTGGACAGGATCCCTAGATCCTAGGGTTGGACCTATATAAATAGCAAGAGGGTTTTGGTTAGGAGAAATCGGACCCTCCGATCGTAATCAGACGGTTGAGAAATAAATAGGTAGGGAGCTCAATTAACAAAACGGAGATGTTTTGTAGACATTAGGGGATGATCCGGACACAACGGTAACGACAGACCGGTTCGGGTTCGGGTAAGTTTCGGACGCGCACGCGAAGTGGTTTGAGAGAGGTCAACGGAGGCAAAGAGAGAAAGAGCAACTGCGAATGGCTACGAGTTTTAAGAAAATATGTAAATGCAATGCGCATGAAGCTATGAGATGAGATGCATGACAAGAACAAAAAGCAAAACAAAATACAAAACCGCAACCACGAAGGAAATATCATATCGCATCTCTGGAAAAGGCAAGAGTTGGAGTTACGAATATGGAAAGTTGCATCCGGGGCGTTACATCTTCAATCTTGTATCTTCATAGTCCTGGAGTCCGGCTGAAGGTATAGTCCGGATATCCATACACCCCCTAATCCAGGACTCCCTCAGTAGCCCCTGAACCAGGCTTCAATGACGACGAGTCCGGTGTGCAAATTGTCTTCGGCATTGCAAGGCGGGTTCCTCCTCCAAGTTCTTCAAGAAGATAATAAACACCAGAAAATAGCGTCCGGCTCTGCAAAACAAATTTCCACGTATTTCCATATAGAGAATGATGCACACACAAATCGAATCTGCTGACGTATTCTGCAGTACGTCATAATATTGCGACCAAGCCCTCTGCATGGAGTATTTTTACTGTTCCACCGCAGCACGTTCAACGAGGCGGTTTCTTTGGAACGTCTTGTCGAAGCAGAGATCGTGTGCCCCCTTTAATGGGATTATCATTAATACGGACGTGGGTAACCCAACCGCGCCATTTACCACGGCGCTTGAGCGGCAAGCGAGTTTTATGAGGTAGGTGGGGACGCATAACGGCATCAGCCTATATAAGGGGATAAAGATCCACCTCTTTCACCTAGCCCTTCTTCCTCCTCTGCCTATCCATCTCTTGCGCACTCAAGCTCCAACGCCCAAGTCCGCTCTTTCGTCCTCAACCTACTCCAGCGATGTCCGGAGCGGGAGGCAAGTGGATGGCTTCCTCCATCACGGAGGGACAAATTAAAAAGCTTAGGAAGGCCGGATATCTGTCCAAGGACATCCAGCACCGGCTTCTTGAGGCGGGGCAACTCCTTCCTACCCCAAGGCCTGATGAGAGGGTAGTTTTCCTTCCCCATTTCCTCCGCGGACTGGGTTTTCCGCTCCACCCTTTTGTCCGGGGGCTCATGTACTATTACGGCCTGGATTTCCACGATCTGGCCCCGAACTTCGTCCTCAATATCTCGGCGTTTATCGCCGTGTGCGAGGCCTCCCTCCGCATCCGTCCCCACTTCGGCCTCTGGCTCAAGACTTTCAATGTCAAGCCCAAGGTGGTGTCCGGCACCCAGGCGGAGTGCGGAGGAGCTATGGCTGGCCGAATGGCCAACGCCATCTGGTTCGATGGATCCTTTGTGGAGACCTTGAAGGGGTGGCAGGCTGGGTGGTTTTACATCTCCGAGCCACGCGACTCGGAATGGGTCGCGACCCCTGAGTTTTGATCCGGACCCCCCACGCGCCTCAAGTCCTGGCAAGAGACGGGCCTATCGTGGGGCAACGAGAGCGAAGTGACCGGATTGCAATCTTGCATCCAGTCCCTGGTGCACAAGCCGACCCGGCATGTCAAAATAATCCAGGTAATGCTCGTTCGCCTGATCCTCCCGTGCCAACAACGGGATTTCACTTTGTGGGAATACGACCCGGCGCGGCACCGAACCCTCAATAGGCTCTTCGATACAACGTATGAAGATGTCTGGAAGGTGCTGACCAAAAGCGCCGAGTGCCCCACATCCGCCTCCGAAGATCGCGGATACAGCTCGCAGCGCGATGCTGGCAAGGTAAGCCATCTATACCTTTTACAGGTTCATTAAGCTTTTCTTTATAGATTAACTCTATGCGGGATCTAAAAACTCCCTTTGTCTTTGGCAGAAGTGGCTGAAGGTGGCCGGACCAATCAACTGTCCGGCTCCTCTGCCCGAAGACCAAGCCCCAGCTCTTCTAGAGAAGCTACTAGCTCCGGCGCCTTACGTGGTGCCGGAAAAGAAGGTCAAGAAGAACAAGACCACCGGGACTCGAAAGAGTGCCCGTAATGTGGTGGTGTCGAGCTCGTCATCTGACGA
This sequence comes from Aegilops umbellulata, assembly GCA_032464435.1. Taxonomy (NCBI): domain Eukaryota; kingdom Viridiplantae; phylum Streptophyta; class Magnoliopsida; order Poales; family Poaceae; genus Aegilops; species Aegilops umbellulata. Next base: position 351,387,216 of record CP136056.1, read on the forward strand.
GTCCGCGACGCCCTCCTCTCGTGAGAAAGAGGAGGAGGAAGAAAGCTCTCCCCCCCAGCGGGGGGAGAGAAGAAGAAGAGGAAGGCCGCCCCAACAGGGGAGGCCGAGGGGTCGAGGAAGAGGAAGACCCCTCCGCCGGACTACTCCAACGACGCCGAAAAGGGCGAAAAGGAGTGGCCGGAAAGGACCAAGCGTCCGACAAAATTTTAAGTGTTTGTATACCAGAATGAATCCTAGTATCTCTTGATGCGCTTTCCCTGACGTCAAACATTACTTGTGCAGCCCGCCCCGAGCCGCACTCGACGATTCTTCGAGCGGCTCCCTGAATTCGTCGGAGATGGACTCCGTCCCTCCCGCGGTCTCCCCCAACAGGGCGGACGACGCCGAAGCGGCGTCCCGCCGAACAGGGCAGGAGGAGGTGGTCCTGGAGGAGCCGCAAGGCAATCCTCAGGACCCCAGGAGTAAAGGGGATGAAACCCCCCAGGGCTCCAAGTCCGGCTTTGTGCCGGACACCGCGCCGGACTCAATCGTCCTGGCTCGCGGTGGGCGAACTCCTTACAAAAGGAGTAAGCCGTCCGAGCCAGCGACCTCTGTCCAGCCAGAGGCGCCGGATGGTCTGTTGGAGGCGCTTGAAGGCGCCACCATCGACGAGGAGCACCGTACTGTTATGAGTACGGTGGTCCAAAGGGTTCAGTCCGCCAAGAGCGGACTGAATGAAGCTTGCGCTAGCCTTCTAACAGGCTTCCAGGTAAGCAAACAATATGCTAAATTCATTACCGCATAGACAGTAGCCCCTGATGCTCTGTTCGGTGTTCGGAAAGAAAAGCCGAATAGAGGATCTAATAAATTTTGCAGGAATCTAACCATAAAAAGTCAAATATGTGTATGCAGGCTTCCTTGCTGTCCACCGCCACACTAACTGCGCAGGTGGAAGTCCTGAAAAAGGACTTCGAGCGGTCCGAGCAAGAGCTCGGCCTTGCCAAAAGGCAGCTCAAGGAAAAGGAAGGTAAGATACCCCCTCAATAATAAAATGTGCCTATAGAGAGGCTTGATTGCAAAAAATAACAGGATTGAACTGCCTATTGTAGGGGCCACTACGGAGGTGGCAACCCTAAGGCAGGCGCTTTTTAAGGCCGAGAAGAAGATGGCCGAGGAGCGCGCCGAGCGAGAGAAGCTTGGGGTCCAATGCGGCGAGGTGCAGCAGCAGCTGCAAGCTCTCATGGAAAAACATGAGGGTTTGGAACTTGAGGCGAAAACGCAAGCTACCAAACTCGCCTCTGCCCTTGAGACCGCCAAGAGCGCCAAGGCCGAAGCCCAGACGGCCCTCCAAGAGTTGGAGGATATGAAGAAGATAGCAGCGGGTAAGGCATTCTCAATGCAAAGTAGGAACATAAAAGTAAAATACCTATTACTTACCCGAATCCGGAGTTCTCCAGGGGCGTTCTTCGATCTTCCCCGCAGTGCATCCGACGCCGCCGCATTCTTCCGGACCGAAGAGAACAACTCGACGCAGAGTGTGTTCTGGTCTCAGTATTCTCAGGCCAGACACCCTGTGCCCTTGAGCGACCAGCTGAAGCAGCTGGCCGAGCTCCACAAGGCGTCCGAACAGGCCATGAAGGGCTTACTAGTTCGGTTGTGGCCTGGAGAGGCCCTGCCTGGGAGCTACTTCGGGCTAGTGCGGCGGCTGGTGGAGGCCTGTCCACGGCTGGAGGTCATCAAGCGCTCCGTCTGCATTGAAGGTGCCCGGAGGGCCCTTGCCCGTGTAAGGGTACACTGGGGCAAGCTAGACAGGGAGAAGCTAGTGCGGGACGGGCCGCCATCGGGGAAGGAGCATCGCAAGCCCGAGAACTACTACAAGGAAGTTCTTGCTGGAGCTCGCCTTGTAGCGGATGAGTGTGCCAAAGATGTAATATTTCAATGAACTCGCTCGTTTGTATCCTGTGCGCTGAAAACTTGTTCATATGCGCTTTAAGCAATGCTTATTGAATTTAAAATATTATTTTCTGTGCAGTCGTTTATCAATAATTGAGAGATGGCGAGTCGTCGGCTTCTGCCCCCATGCAACTAGTGCTAGGGTGTTCGGGATAAACCTGAGGGCTCTTGTTCCCATAGTTGCGTCCTTCGAGGGAGGCGCTCAGCACAGCGAACCAGGCAATCAGACTATAATGCTTGAACACTCTCACTTAGCCATAGAACTTTATAATTTTAAATTTCGGCGAAGCCCCTAGTTCGGAAGGCCGAATTCGGGGCACTATCCACGCCTTTAGCCGGACTTAACCAGCTCTCCGCCCGAAGCGGCATAAGCCTTTAAGGACTCGAAAAACCTCTCGAACAGCGACCGGTCTCTCGCCTTATCATGACAGTCTGTTTTAGCTTTCTCCACTGAGGTACTCACCCACATGACCTGGGGCACAATCGCAGTGGTTCTCCTAGTGCTACCTTAGCCGATAGAGCGGAACGTAAGGTACCAAAACATAGGAGACGGGCAAACCCAACATATGACCAAAATCATGACTCGGAGCCGATGCATATAGTGCTATAAGTTCGGGGTGCCGCACTTGGGAAAGTGTGCGGACTTCTCACGACCAGATAAAAGGGTAATAAAGCCCCTGGCGTGGTTTGCCGTACCATGGTGTACGGGTGCCATCATGTTATGAAATAAACATATATATATTAAAAGATGATAATGCAAAAAATATGCAAAAGCTATGCATTGTTTATAAGAAGGCTGTTTATTAAAGCCGAACGATACAAGTAGTGCAATAAGCAGAAGATATTTTAGACTATTTGACATGTCCTAACCAGGCGCAGGCCGTGGAGTTTAGAAACAGATATATTGCTCGAAATAGAGACCACCTGAGAGTTCCATAATGCGGCGTTGTGTTGTCTGCTTTCCTGGATCTTGCATCGTCTGTGCGGCAGCGAAGCCGAACAGTTTTTATAGAATCCTGAAAGGAAAAAAGGAAAAAATTTGGCAGCCCCTAGTACGTTTGACGCCGTACTGTAGGTATGCCAGGAATATGCCCCTCCCCCTGTGCCCATGGAATTTTAAGGGCGTAATTGTGTACTCTAGGTATTAGCTCTGCTATGTAGCGATGGCCAGGGTTGGGGCCGTATTGCTACGCTTGCTCCGAACGTGCCAGTTGGTCTTGCTGCAGATTACTCCGGGCGCGCTTTGCATTGTCCGGCTTTTTAGCGGCCGGACAGGAGAGTTGCCTTAACAGGCTGCTTTGTACCTCTGCTGCGAAGGCCGCCGTGTGCTCCTCCGTATGGATGGAGCATTCGGTGTTTCCGCTGACCGTGATTACACCTGGCATCTTGAGCTTGAGATATGCGTAGTGCGGCACCGCATTGAATTTAGTGAATGCGGTTCGTCCGAGCAGGGCGTGATAGCCACTGCGGAACGGGACTATGTCAAATATTAACTCTTCGCTTCGGAAGTTATCCGGAGATCCGAAGACCACATCAAGTGTTATGAAGCCTATACAGTTGGCCTCTACACCTGGTATGACACCTTTAAAGGTTGTCCTTGTGGGCTTGATCCTTGATGGATCTATGCCCATTTTCTGCACTGTATCCTGGTAAAGCAGGTTCAGGCTGCTGCCACCGTCCATGAGGACTCTTGTAAGGTGAAATCCGTCAACTATTGGGTCGAGAACCAATGCGGCAAAACCGCCGTGACGGATGCTGGTGGGGTGGTCTCTTCGATCGAAGGTGATCGGGCAGGAGGACCATGGGTTGAACTTGGTGGCGACTGGCTCCATCGCGTATACGTCCCGTAGTGCATGCTTCCTCTCCCTTTTGGGAATATGGGTCGCGTATATCATGTTCACCATCCGCACTTGTGGGGGAAACCCCTTCTGTCCTTTGTTGTTCGGCGGCCTGGGCTCCTCCTCGTCGTCGCTGTCTAGCCCCTTGTCTTTGTGTTCGGCTCTTAACTTGCCTGCCTGCTTGCACACCCAACAATCCCTATTGGTGTGATTGGCTGGCCTTTCGGGGGTGTCGTGAATCTGGCACGAGCGTTCGAGTATTCGGTCCAAACTGGACGGGCCCTGGGTATTCTTTTTGAATGGCTTTTTCCGCTGACCGGATTTATGGCCTCTGAATCCGGCATTTACTGCCGTATCTTCATTGCTATCGCTGCTGACGCGGCGTTTCTATTTAGTCCAGCGTGACCTGCCACCTTTGTCCCTGGTATCTGTATTACCTTGCTTTTTCGATAAGTTATTGCTACGAGCTAGCCAGCTATCTTCGCCCGCACAAAAGCGGGTCATGAGTGTCGTGAGGGCTGCCATGGATTTTGGCTTTTCCTGTCCCAGGTGCCGGGCAAGCCATTCGTCACGGATGTTATGCTTGAAGGCTGCTAGGGCCTCTGCATCCGGACAATCGACTATCTGATTTCTTTGTTAGGAACCGTGTCCAGAATTGCCTGGCCGATTCTTCTGGCTGCTGGATTATGTGGCTTAGGTCGTCGGCGTCCGGTGGCCGCACATAGGTCCCCTGGAAGTTATCGAGGAATGCGGCCTCCAGGTCTTCCCATGAGCCGATCGAATCTGCAGGGAGGCTGTTAAGCCAATGCCGGGCCGGCCCCTTAAGCTTAAGGGGTAAATACTTAATGGCGTGCAAATTATCGCCACGTGCCATGTGGATGTGGAGGAGATAGTCCTCAATCCATACTGGCGGATCTGTCGTACCATCGTATGACTCGATGTTGACAGGTTTGAAAACCTCCGGGATTATGTGTTCCATTACTTCATCTGTGAAGCATAGCGGGTGTGCGGTGCCTCTGTACTGGGCTATGTCACGACGCAGCTCGGAGGAGCTGTGCCTGTTGCGTTTGGCCCGACCGGATTTATTGTGTCCGGAGTGAAAGCTATCACGTGCCGTCAGGCGTCCGCGCGATCTGTAGATTGATCTTGTTTGCCTTGTTTTGTCCTCCAAGACGTCTCGCAGGTCTGGTTCGTGTTCCCGTGCCTTGGTAAAGCGGCGGCGGGGCATGGCTTTTTTGATTGTTCGGCAGATTTCCCTGTCGTGGCCACGAGGTGGCCGATCTGCCATGGCTTGCGCTTCCTCCTCTGATTGGGGTAGCGGCCTGCGCTTAGGATAATGTTTGGAGGGGCGTCCGAGTTCGTGCTCTTCGGCCGCAAGGACTTCAGTCCATCTGTCAGCTAGCAAATCTTGATCAGCTCTAAGCTGTTGCTGCTTTTTCTTTAGACCGTTCGCCGTGGCCAAAAGCCTGCGCTGAAAGCGCTCTTGTTTGGCGGGGTCTGATGGTACGACGAATTCATCGTCGCCGAGGCTTGCCTCCTCTTCGGAGGGAGGCATGTAGTTATCATCCTCGACCTCTTGCTCCGCCGCTTCCTGGTGAGGGCGGTCTTCTCCATCTTCCTGTGCCGAATCTTGCTGGTTTTGGTGTTCTTCGACGCTGTCTAGGGTAGTATTATCTCCCGTGCCGGAATCACCGTTTCTGCTGTGGCGGGATTTAGAGCGGCGCCGTTGGCGCCGGCGTTTTGGAGGCTTTTTTTAAGTGCCATCCTCTGCTGTTCCATCGCCATCTCCATCTTTTGGAGCATCCACCATGTATATGTCATATGATGAGGTGGCGGTCCAGCGCCCTGCAGGTGCTGGTTCTTGCTCGTCTCCTCCTTCGTCGTCCATACCGTCGAAGTCTTCGGAGCCGAAGTCAAGCATGTCGGTTAAATCGTCGACAGTGGCTATTAAGTGGGTGGTGGGCGGGCTTTGAATTTCTTCGTCGTCCGAATCCCAACCTCGCAGGCCATAGTTCGGCCTGGGCTCCCCTGTCAAAGAGAGAGACTTGAGAGAATTCAGTATGTCACCGAAAGGTGAATGCTGAAACATATCCGCGGCGGTGAACTCCATTACAGGCGCCCAATCTGATTCGATTGGCAGGGGCGAGGGAGTTTCGGAGCTCGGAGAAGAGTCCGGCTCCTCGGAGTCATGGGCCACGCGGAGTGCGGGGCTGGCGTTCGGCTCGATCGCCTTTGAGATCGCAGCCCCTGAGGTGACGTTCAACCGTTCATCCTCAACGAACGCAACGGGCTCCGAATCGAGGATCGGGGCCGGAGCGTATGCGGCCTCCAGGACACTGTTCGGGGGCAGAGCTATATCATGTCCCTCGAGATAGTGCGGCGCGCTTGGCTGCGGCTCGAATCCGTCGAAGATCAAGTCTCCGCGGATATTTGTCGTGTAGTTTAAGTTTCCAAACCTGACTTGATGGCCAGGGGCGTAGCTTTCGATCTGCTCCAGATGGCCAAGGGAGTTGGCCCGCAGAGCGAAGCCGCCGAAGACGAAGATCTGTCCGGGGAGAAAAGTCTCACCCTGAACCTCATCGTTGCTGATGATCAAAGGAGCCATCGGACCCGAAGGCGACGACACAGAGGAACTCTCAATGAAAGCACCAATGTCGGTGTCAAAACCGGCGGATCTCGGGTAGGGGGTCCCGAACTGTGCGTCAAGGTCGGATGGTAACATGAGACAAAACTTTATTTTACCCAGGTTCGGGCCCTCTCGATGGAGGTAAAACCCTACTCCTGCTAGATTAATATTGATGATATGGGTAGTACAAGAGTAGATCCACCACGAGATCAAGGAGGCTAAACCCTAGAAGCTAGCCTATGGGTATGATGATGATTAATGTTGTTCGTCCTACGGACTAAAACCCTCCGGTTTATATAGACGCCGGATAGGGTTAGGGTTACACAGAGTCGGTTACATTGATAGGAGATCTTGAATATCCGCACACCTAGCTTGCCTTCCACGCCAAGGAAAGAACCTTCCGGACACGGGACGAAGTCTTCAATCTTGTATCTTCATAGTCCTGGAGTCCGGCTGAGGGTATAGTCCGGCTATCCGTACACCCCCTAATCCAGGACTCCCTCAACGGCCTCCTCGAAGGAGGCTGTTCGGAAGGGAGGAATCGAAAATTCCTCTCCTCAGGGGAAGAAGAGGACCGCCTCTGAAGAAACAGAGACCACGGCCTTAAATCGGGGGAAGAAATCCTCGTCAGAGGGTCCTGCGCCGGGGGATACCTCGGCCGAATTATGCCCTCAAGGGGATCAGCCCTTCACCGAGCCGTAAGTAGAGAGAGGTTTTCTTTTTAAGAGATGAGAGAAATCCTTGATTTATATCTGAGAAAAGTAACCGAAATTTTACCTTGTAGCTCGGACCTCAGCCATTCTCAGCAGAGCTCGTCTTCGGGGGACCTTCTTCCAGAGGTGATGGAGAGCGGAACGCCTCCCCCTGCCGTACCGCCTAGTAAGGCGGGCGACCCTAAGGTATCGTCGCAGAGGGTTTCTCCGAATCCGGTAGGGCCGGAAGGTAGTCGCCTGGGCCCCCAAAGCCCTTCACGTCCGGCCTTCGAGAAGGGCCATCGGACGAGTCCGGCACCGTCCGGTGCGCGGTCGGAGGAGCTGAAGGATCTGCTAGGGCGAGCGTCTATCTCAGAGGAACACCGTGCATTGATGGGTACGGTGATTGAGAGGATTTCATCCGCGGAGAGCAGATTGCACGAGGCCGTCAGGAGTTTACTGACAGGTTTTGAGGTATGTGAAATAATGTACACTTTTGCGACAGTTGCGCATAAATAAGATGCGCCCTGTAGATAGTAGCCCCTGAGACTCTGTGCGTTGTCAAAAGTGACATCGCGCAGAGGATCATAACCCCAGGTCTAAAATGCGCCTTCATATGTAGGTGGCGAAGTGTCCGGAGGCCAGCCGGACTGATGAATTTGCCGAGCTAAAGCGGCAGCTTGACGTGGCAGATGCCAACATCGCGCTTGTCAACAAGCGGCTTGACGAGGCACAAGGTATGTAATTCCTCCTGTGGCACCTGGTAAGAGGAGCTTTGTGCCAGTATCTTACAATGTGTGTGCTTGATGCAGATGGTGCTGCTGCTGTGGAGAATCTTTGGGCAGAACTTGCCCGAGCCAAGGAGTAAGCCAGAAAAAGTGATGCGGCTGCCGGAAAGGCAATTGAAGAGTTGAGAGCCGAACAGGCTGCTCACTGCCGAAGCAAGAAGGAAATGGCCGAGATGGCCGTGAAGTTGAAGAGCGCTGCTGACCATTGCAAGCTTCTTGAAAGAGAAGACCGGGCGGAACAAACAGACCTGGAAAAGGCTGTTGCCGATGCCAAGGATGCTCGCTCTGCGATGAGAGCTATGAAGGCGGAGCTGCGTCAGGCCCGAGAGATCGCGGTTGGAAAGCCCTTTATGCTCCGGAGGAAGTTCTGTGATCCTAAACATGCTGCGTTAGACCGAATGTGGAGTACGGCGGACACCTATCTGGATCTGGCGGTGAGTGCTGCAGATGCGACCGAACACTTTCGAGATCAAGAAGATCGCGAAGTGGAAAGTTCCATAATCCCGAGCGTCCGCTGTCAGTAGCCGATCATCTGGCCGAATGGGCTGAGCTGAATAGGTTGTCCGGACTCGCCATGAAGTGTGTCATGAGCCATATGTGGCCGGAGAGGCCAGAGCTGAAAAGTTATTTCAACTTGGTTCAGCAGTTCCTTGGTGCGGTGCCGCATATTAATGCGATGAAGAGGTCAGCATGCATAGAGGGTGCACGGATGGCTCTTGCCCGTGTCAAGACATACTGGGCGGAGATGGAGACCACCGTTGTTGCATCCCGAGATTCGGACGAAAGCCGAGTACCTGCCGAGCACTATTTTCAGGAAGTTCTTCAAGGCGCTCGTGTGATAGAGACGCAGTGCTCGAAGGATGTTATGTTCAAATAGCATATTTTATTGTAAAACAATGTTTTGATAAATTGTAGAAGCTTTTTATACTTGCGCCTTCAAGTATTGTAACACCTCCTGTTGGGGATATTACTACTGGGCGTAAACCGGACTACCTGGGCCGGATTAACTTCATCAGTAGTTCAAGAGTATTAAAGCCCAAGGATCTAGATAAGGGCCCAAGGCCATAGTCGGTTTGATGTTTGTAGTCATAAACCGGTTAATATGTAAACTTGTATTGTAAGATAGGAATAAGGAGAGACCAACCCAGATACGATTATGAACCGGAGATTGGGACTCTGTGAACCGATGGGCGTCACCCGTGTATATAAGGGGACGACCCAATAGCGTTTCAAGGACAGACAACCACAACTCGAGACCTAGGCGAAGCTTGTTTGCTCCCTAGTCATCGAACCCCATCAATTCCATCACAACTAGACATAGGCTTTTACCTTCATCGAAGGGGCCGAACTAGTATAAACTCTCTGTGTCCCTGTGTCCGCTTTAACCCCTTCGAGTTAACCCGTTGCGATGGCTCCACGACTTAGTCCTTTTGCTAGGACATCTGTCGTGACAAACCCACGACAGTTGGCGCCCACCGTGGGGCTATCGCACGATGGTTTCAACTTCTTGGAGGGCCGCTTTGAAGGACTCAAGGATACGCCGTGGGCCGGATGACCAAGAGTCATCGCGGCAAGATCTACATCGACGATGCAGGCTGGGCCCCGAGGCCGGCTCAATTGAGTACGGGTACTGGGTCCCCTTTGGTGGCATACACGTCTTCATTGGCAAAATCGGTGAACCAGGCCCTGAGCTGAACACCTGCACCGACCTCGTCGAGACAGCTCAGCGTGCGCGACCTGCCCGGGTTAAACCAGTCGTGAAGCATGCCTTTGTGGGAGTCATCCATGGAGGAAGCTATGAGGATGGATCAGGATCTGGTGGCGAAACCGTCATTTATTCTGGCGACGAGTCGTCAACGGGGAAACTGAGTCTTTGTATCAGGTACAAGATGGTCGGATTGGGGGCTGTTCCGATGGCGACAGTATTCCGGACCCCTCTGATCTGCCTAGCCGGGTTGGTATATTCATGGACGATACACAAGCAGCGCTTCACTCATCGATGGCCGCAGCAATGGTTTCCGGTTCAGCAGCGGCGACGGCTGCCGGAGCAGGAGGTTCTGTGCGCCCGCCGGCTCAAGTATTATCTGATATGTTCGACGCATTGGCTGCGCTCATGGTAGAAGCGAACCCGGCGGATCAGGATGCTCATAACGCAGGGATCGCAAAGGTGAGAGAGCAGATCACTCAGGCCAAAGCGGATCTGGCAGCTAAAGAAGTCAGGATGACTGCGGAGCAGGCCGCTTTGGACGCACAAGCCTACAAACTCATGCTGGACCAGAACGCTTCACAGGAAGTCATGAGGAGGAAGTACCGATCTCGTTTGCCCTCAGTTTTTGAAGGAAGGGACCTTTTCAATACCCCTGGAGCGGGGACCAGTAACCCGCCGGTGGTAAACCGGGCGGAGGCACCTGGGACAGGCGCACCGGTTCAGCCCCGTATAGTAGATCTGCCCCGTCATAACACTGGAGTACCACAGGTTGTGCCCACACCTCCGGATCACTATTCCAATCCGCTGGATAACCCTGTTGCAGCGGCAGCATGGTTGGAGGCTATTCCGGTCGAGGGAGATTCATTGCAGGTGGTAGAGACACGCCGGGTCAAGGAGCTCCTCAGGACGGCTTTGGTTCAATAGGAAGCGTATTCGTACAGCCGCGATCGGATTCATTCTACCCCGCGTCCAAGCCGGAGTTATAGCAGACATATGGAGGAGCCAGCTGAGTCCAGTAATGCACGGCGTGGAGCACCCCGTGGCAACAATCCAGCCCATGATGCTCAGGAGGTGGTAGACCGGGCCTGAGCGCGCAGGGAAGCCGAGCTAGCAGCACAGAATCAGGCTCATCAGCTTACGCCAGTTCGTCCAACCACTTCGGTTGAACTGGGCCTCACTTCTAGCGCATTGGGGGTGCCTTGCCTTGTCCCCGCTTTACACAATGTGCGCCTGCCTAAGGATTTTAAGGGCCCGCGCAAGGTACCAAACTATACGGCGGATCAACCCCCAGAGACATGGGTGTAGAGCTATGAGATGGCCATGGAGATGCTTGACGTGGATGAAGCGGCGTGTGCAAAATATTTCACCATGATGTTGGAAGGGACTGCCCGTACCTAGTTAAAGAGCTTGCTGCCCAATTCTATCGGTTCATGGGCCCAGTTGCGAGCCCGGCTCATCAATAATTTCAAAGACACGTGTAAGCAGCCTATGTCGATAGTGGACTTAGTTTCCTGTGTCCAGGAGGAAAGAGAATCAACTACTCATTGGGTGCACCGGGTTTCACAAGTTCTGCATTCATCAGACCGCATCAATGCTGACACCACAGTTATAACCTTGGAAGGCAATTGCCGGTTTGGACCCCTGAAGTTAAAGTTAGGGCGGATGAAGCGCCATTGCACTGACATGGGAACTCTCATGGCTGCTTTGGTAAAGTATGTTGATTCTGATATTACCAAGGATCCCGAGTCTGATGATGAAAAGACAGGGAAGGGAAAGAAGAACGGCAACTCCAAAGGTCAGCAGCATCACTCAGCAGGTAATGGTGGCGGTGGTAAGCGTAAAGCGGATGGCAATATGGACTTTATGGCAAATACAAATGTGCAGGACAGGGGCCAGCGACGCAAGGGCAAAAACCGCAGTGGGGCGCCTAGTCCTAATCTGGAACGCCTAAATTATCTGTTGAACCAGCCCTGTCCAAAGCATGGAACAAAGGAGGTACCGACAAAACACCTTTAGAAGGATTGCTATATTATGCAGGAGTTCAAGAGCTCCAGTGCTTTCCGGTATGACCCCAGCTCCGGTGGTGGTTCTGGATGCGGGACGGGTCATGGTGGAGGAAATTCCGGTTCAGGATTTAATGGTAATCCGGGCGGACATAATAATCAGAATAACCAGGGTGGATACAATCAGCAGCAGCAGCAGTCGGGTTACCAGAGCAGCCCAAAGCAACTAAATAGTGGGCAATATCATGTATTCACCACTAGCTTAGACAAGCGAGACCGGAAGGTCCAGAAGCGGGCAGTTAATTCTGTTGAACAGGCCGTGCCCCGGTATCTGCGCTGGTCAGAGCAGCCAATCATATGGAGTAGAGAGGATCACCCTCCCCGGGTTGACAATCCGGGTCAACTGGCTTTAGTGGTGGCACCTCAAGTGGGAGGTTATAAGTTCACCAAGGTACTCATGGATGGAGGTAGCAGCATTAACATCTTATACTATGAGAGCTTCCGTCGAATGGGGCTGACAGATAAGGATCTCCGGCCTTCGAATACGGTTTTTCATGGTGTGGTACCTGGTGAATCAGCGTACTCCGTTGGCAAGATAGCACTGGAGGTGGCCTTTGGAGATGATCATGATTCCAGGTCAGAGACGCTGACGTTTGAAGTGGTGAAAATCCAAAGCCCGTATCATGCCCTGTTTGGTCGACCAGCCTATGCCAAGTTCATGGCACGACCTTGTTATATATACTTACAGCTCAAGATGCCGGGTCATAAGGGGACCATCACACTTCACGGAAGCCGTAAGATCGCTTTGGAGTGTGAAGAAGGAGATGCAGCCTATGCAGAATCGGTTTGTGCTACTAAGGAGCTGAAATATTATAAGGACAATGTTGATCCGACGGATATGACTCCTTTGAAGAAACCTACCATGGAGCATGATCCGGCCCTGAAGTTCACATCGGCGGCTGAAACTAAGCTTGTTGACTTCGTACCTAGCGATTCGTCCAAGCAGTTCAGCATCAGTGCCAATTTGGATCCGAAATAGGAAAGCGCGCTCATCGAGTTCATCCGTGAGAATCGGGACATCTTTGCATGGAAACCTTCTGACATGCCAGGTGTACCGAGGCAACTCGCTGAGCACACTCTTAATGTGGATCCTAAATACAAACCGCTGAAACAGTTCCTCCGCCGGTTCAACGAAGAAAGGCGTAAAGCTATTGGAGAAGAGGTGGCCAGGCTTTTAGCAGCTGGCTTCATCATTGAAGTTTTCCACCCTGAGTGGCTTGCTAATCCGGTGCTGGTCCTTAAGAAAACGGCACCCGGCGCATGTGTGTGGATTACACTGACCTTAATAAGGCCTGCCCTGCAGATCCTTTTGCCCTCCCTCGTATTAATCAGATTATTGATGCTACGGCGGGTTGCGAGCGTTTATGTTTTCTAGATGCATATTCTGGATATCATCAGATCAAAATGGCAGTTAAGGACCAGGAGAAGACAACATTCATAACTCCCTTTGGAGCCTTATGCTATGTATTTATGCCTTTTGGGCTCAAAAGTGCCCAGGCAACCTATCAGCGATGTGTGCAAAATTGTCTTCACAAACAGATTGGCCGCAACGTGCATGCTTATGTGGATGATATTGTGGTTAAATTGAGAAAGAAGGAGACGTTGGTCGACGATTTGAAGGTAACCTTTGATAACCTGAGGACGTACAAGATGATGCTCAATCCGGCCAAATGTGTCTTCGGTGTACCGGCAGGCAAGTTATTGGGTTTTCTGGTGTCCAACAGGGGTATTGAAGCTAATCCAAAGAAGATCACGGCTATCACTTCATTGGCTAAACCGAAGTGCATCAATGATGTTCAGCGTTTGGCTGGCCGGATCGCGGCGTTGAGCCGGTTTATCATCCACCTTGGTGAGAAAGCAATCCCATTATATCAGATGTTGAAAAAGACAGATCAATTTGTCTCGAGTTCTGCGGCTGATCAGGCGCTGGAAGACTTAAAGCGGCAATTGGCCAAACCGCCCGTGCTCGCCGCTCCCATCGACAAGGAGCCTTTGTTGTTATATGTTGCTGCTAACGCTCGCGCGGTCGGTGTGGCTATTGTGGTGGAGCGGAAAGAGGCAGACAAGGAGCATCCGGTTCAGCGTCCGGTTTATTATATCAGCGAGGTGCTTATTGAATCCAAACAAAGATATCTGCATTGGCAGAAGCTGGTATATGGGGTTTCTATGGCGAGCCGGAAGCTGAAGCAGTATTTCCAAGGGCATCCCATCACAGTGGTCAGCTCTGCCCCCTTGGGTGACATCATCCAGAACCGGGAGGCGACAGGTCGGATTGCCAAGTGGGCTATAGAGCTGGGGCCGCACGGTTTAAAAAACGTGCCTCGGACGGCGGTGAAGTCTCAGGCACTTGTTGATTTCATCAATGATTGGATGGAGCTGCAAGCCCCTGAAGAGAAGCCGGATCACACATATTGGACCATCCATTTCGACGGATCACGGCAATTGGAGGGCTCGGGGGCTGGAGTCATATTAACTTCCCTACGAGGTGACAAATTCTGTTATGTTCTCTGCTTAATATTCCCTTGTACTAACAATGCAACTGAGTATGAAGCCTTGCTCCATGGTCTTCGGATGGCTAAAGAGATGAATCTAAGCCGGGTTAAGTGCTTCGGTGACTCGGATCTAGTGGCTCAACAGGTGTCTGGCACTTAGGATTCTAAAGACCCACTCATGGCTGCATATCGTCGTGAGGTTGACATTGTTGCAGGTCACTTCAAGGGTTATCAGGTGGACCACGTGGACCGACGGAAGAATGAGGCGGCGGACGCTTTAAGTCGGCTGGGCTCACAGCGTAAACCGGTTCCGCCCAATGTTTTTCTCGATGTACTGCACAACCCGTCGGTTCAACTGCCTAGTGAAGCGGATTTGGCTGTTCCTGATCCGGAGGCTCAGTTGGTGGCGGCGCTCCACGTCATTCCGGATTGGACACTTCCTTACCTGGCGTACATGAACCGGGGCGAGTTACTAGAGGATGAGACTCTGGCCAGACAAATAGTACGGCGGTCCAAGTCCATGACAATTGTCAATGGCGAGTTGCACCATTGCAGTGTATCAGGAGCGTTTCAACGGTGCGTGTCTCCTGAGGAGGGTTGTGAAATCTTGCATGAAATCCACGAAGGAGATTGTGGTCACCACGCCGGTTCAAAATCTTTGGTGGCTAAAGCGTTTCGCCATGGTTTCTATTGGTTAACTGCTCATGTTGATGCGGAAGATCTGGTCAGACGATGTGATGGTTGCCAAAAGTTCTCAAGACGCGCTCATGTTCCGGCTCAAGAGTTGAGGATGATTCCAATTACTTGGCCGTTTTCAACTTGGGGGCTGGATATGGTTGGGCCCTTCAAAAGGTCCAAAGACAAGAAGACCCACCTCCTGGTGGCGATTGATAAATTTAAAAAGCGGGTGGAAGCAGAACCTGTTAGCAAGTGTGATGCAGCCACCGCGGTTCAGTTCATCAAAAAGGTGATTTTCTGGTTTGGCTTTCCACACAGTATCATCACAGACAATGGTACCAATTTATCCAAGGGTGCCATGAAAGAGTTCTGCGAACGAGAGCACATCCGCCTTGACGTTTCATCAGTGGCGCACCCACAGTCTAATGGTCAAGCAGAAAGAGCTAATCAGGAGATTTTGAGAGGCATCAAGCCCCGGCTTATGGTTCCTTTGCAGAGGACGCCGGGTTGTTGGGTTGAAGAGTTGCCATCCGTATTATGGAGCATTAATACCACACCCAACAGATCAACAGGATACACGCCGTTCTTCATGGTTTATGGAGCAGAGGCGGTTCTCCCTAGTGACATCCGTCACGATTCACCTCGTGTTGCGGCTTATGTTGAAGCGGACAATGAGACGGCTCGGCAAGACGCTTTGGACCGGTTGGATGAAGAGCAAGACATAGCAGCTGCCCGTTCAGCGATTTACCAATAGGATCTTCGTCGCTATCATAGTCGTCGGGTCAGGACCAGAACCTTTCAAGAGGGAAATTTGGTGCTTCGACTCATTCAAGATCAAACCAACATGCATAAGTTATCCCCGCCTTGGGAAGGACCTTTCGTGGTCAGCAAGAATCTGCACAACCGGTCGTACTATCTGACTGATATTCGAGAGCAACTCACGTACATCAGAGGAGGAGACAAACAGGCTGTGGAACATAGCTCATCTTCGGCCTTACTATACTTGAGCTATTGGCTCTGCTTATGTACATATTATGACAATGTATATATTATCAATACAATAAACCGGATCCTCAGCTAAAGCGGGGTATCTGTTCTTTTATATCATGTGTGGTTACATGGAGTTGTTCTGTTTAAAGCGGCCTCCGGTTTACCCCTTGTAAAAAAATTTATTATAAATATCACTTGGGGGCTCGGTCATGTCTGAACCGATGCAATACCTTTTGATAGGCAAAAGCCACCAGATTACTTGGGGGCTCGGTCGTGTCCGAACCGATGCAACACCTCTTGATCGGTGAAAGCCACCAGATCACTTGGGGACACGGTCAAGTCTGAACCGGTCATGCCTCTTGATCGGCCTAAAGGCCTTAGAGTCACTTGGGGGCTTGGTCGAACCCAAACCATTGCCATGCCACTTGATCGGCGTAATGCCACGGTTTCATTTGGGGACCTGGCTGACTTGAACCATAGCTACACCTTTGGGGAGCTTGGTCGTGTCCGACCATGGTAACACCATCTGATCGGCTCAGTAAAGCCTTTTTTTTTCAAACGGTTTTGGCATTGCCTTTACTTCAGTATTTTTTCTTGACAAGTTGCTGTTTCATCTTGGTTGCGTTTCTTAAACCGACAACATTTTATACCGGTTCGACAGCCCGTTTGGCGGAACACGGTCCATCATTAAACCGACGCTTATTTACCCGGTTTTGATATTTTTTTGTTAAACATCCTCTTTTGGAGTAACAAAAAGTTCATTATGACCAAGCACGGTTTACACAGTAAACCGACATTCTATATGCAGGAGCTGTTTTCTCCCATAATGGTGCAGGTTTTATTAAACCGCCGTTTCACAATTGGCTAAGCCGATTTCGTGCCCTATGGTGGCAGGTATTTTGTATCACAAAATTTTGATCATATATGTCAAATCTTCTTGCATATATATATATACACATATATATATATATATATATATATATATATATATATATATATATATATACATGTAAAGTTCATAAACCGGCTGGCGGTACAACCGCCCTGGTAGTTTAAATTTTATGGTTGCAGGAGATATAGACTGGTAATTTCAGTCTTTAAACAAAAGTATCAGCACAGATGCACGATGGCATTGCAGAAGCGAAAGTATTGACTATCCTATTACAAGGCAACATGGTGCCCAAAAAAGATCATTGTTTTCTTGGCGGAATACAAAGCAGCCAGTTAAACCGGCTTCCGGTTCACGCCTGCTCGCTACCCCGGGTTGACGGTTGCGGGTCATCCTGCGCCGCTTCAGCTCCCTCATCTCTACCCAGCGGCTGGAAGTCAACAGTGGTCCAGTCGATTCCCATTAATGCTTGAAATACAGCCTCCTCATGGATCAGTGAAGACGGTTCAATATCAGGAGCGTAAGTATGCTTACGGATTGGCGGAATCAGGTTCTCTGCTTCGGGGATTGGTGCAGCCACTCGTTTGTTCTGATCATTATACTGAGCTTGATAATGCGACAAATCTGCTTCTTCTGCCAATTGGCAGGCCAAAGGGCGCACCGCCCGGTTTATCGCTCTTAGATCCTCTTCGTTGAATTCTGAGCCATCTTCTTTCAAGCTGGGATAGCCTTGAGTTGCCTCAACAGGATCAAAATCAGGCACCCATGCTTTGGCCCGGATTAAGGCAGTTATGGCTCCGGTTCGAGCAGCAGACTTTTTTAGCTCATCAATCCGAGCAGGAAGCATTGACAGTCTCTTCAGCGTATCTTGGATCAAGGTGGGTGATGGATTGTTATGTGACGCAGTAGAAATAATCCGCTGCGCTCCAGTGTACAGCTGCTCGATTAAGGTGTAGGCGGCTTTCAGTTTCATTCGCACATCCGACCCCAAGTGGTTAATACGGGTGCCTGCAAGATGATAGAGTGGTTCACAAACCGGACCTATTATAAGAGGATCAAGATTATCATAGAAGTCACAAGATGCTTACCAAAGATGGCAGCAGTCATTGCGTGCACTTGACGCTTCACGCTGGTCAATTCATCAGTTACCGGTTTAAGGGCAGCCTCAGCGTCTTCAATCTTCTTGGTTAAAGCGGCTTTTTCTGTGGCCCAATCAGCCCGTTCCTTCTTAAAGCCCTCTTTCAGTTGTTCCATGGTGCCTAAAGCGCTGGTTAACTCCTCCTTTGCTTTGGAGGTTTCAGCTTGTTGGGATTTCACCAGTTCTTGAAGGTCAATAATTCGGTCTTCTTTGGTCTTAAGCTCAGTCTGCATACAGACAGAGATATGGTTTCACAAACGGTATAAGAATCGAAGTACCAACCACATAACAAGTTATGCACTTGGTACTTGGGGGCTAATGCCTATTTGATCTACAACAGTCCCTGGATTGACAAAGTCCCAAGCATAATACAAGTATTCAACTTGGCACTTGGGGGCTAATGGCTATTTGCTCAATATTGTTTCTGATGCTACTATATACAGTTAATTAAAGTTTCGGTTTAACTTCATTCAGTTAAACCGACCCTTGGGGGCTACATCAGCATATTTTGAAGTAATACAGCTTTATATGTTACAAGTCTCGATTTGAAAGAAGATTCCAAATCGACCCTTGGGGGCTAGGAGAATCAGCAAGATTAAAAAGATATACAAGAAGAGCGAGGCACATGGTGATTACCTCAAGTTTTTCCTTCATCATCTTTACTAGACCAGCTTCATAATCACGGCTAGTGTATAGCCGGTTCAAATAACCAGAATGAAGGTCTTGGGCGTTCAGAGCAGCGTACGTCGCCAGATCAACATCCCATTTGCCTTTGCTCATGGCGGAAAATTCTTCTTTGGCAGTGTGCTTGGCTAAAGCGACAGGATTCCCTGGCTCGGAACGACCAACGCCAGTAATTACAACTTCATCATCTTTAGACTCACCGGTTTGCACTGGCGCAGTTGATTTATCCGTAGGTTTGGAGGGACTGGTAGATCTCTCAATCCGGATGGGACTAGCAGGCTGGTCAGCAGGACCGGAGGCGTCAGCAAAAACTTCTTCAGCAGTAATAACTTCATCCTCCACTAGCGGGTCATTGGCCACATTTTCCTGAATGACCGCTTCAACATTTGGAGTGGCACCCGGTTCAGGAGCAGTTTCTTCTCCGGCCGCTTTATCCAGGCGAGCTTTCTTGCTCGGCCTCGGTTTAGCTCTGAAAGGAGTAGCAAAGTCAAAAACGGTTTATGTTGCAAGATAAAATACCAGGAATATTATGACAAAGTGCAAGCTTACCCAAGCACGGTTTTAAGTGGAGAAAGCTGGGTGCCAGTTGACTCGCCAGAAGATGAGTGGGAGGTGACCTGATAATCGGAGTCAGATGGGTTAAGCGGTTGACGAAAACAGCCCGCTCTAGGACGAATACTGATAAGCAAATTAGAGACCTCTGAACGACGTCTCTGAACCGGACTGTTCGGTAAACCGGCGGAGGTAACTACCTGACCACTGTGTTGAGTTGTGCGGCGCACCTCATGCTGTTGGGTCTTCATAAGAAAGTTGGGATCCAAGTAAGCAAGAGGATGAGAAAATTTAACTTTTCGGTTTGCTTGACGGATTTTGTGTGAAGGCGGAAGACTTGAATCAGAAGAAAGAGTAATTACCTCTGCGTCGTCAGCATGGCTAGCTTCGGCATCATCCTGACAAATATTATCATCAATAAGGTGTACAAAAAGCAAACCGAGGGAATCAAGTTCAGCCTCAAGGTCCGGATTACCCACATCATCATTAGCAGGTGGATCAGAGGAGGCAGTGGTCTTCCTCTTGTGAGCAAGCCTTTTAACGGCCTTTGTCTTAGGCCGGGTTGGTCTTTCCGGTTTGTCTGCCTTCTCTTGTGGGATCTTCTTACTCCAAAACAGATCATCACCCTGCGTCGGCAGATATTAAAGTCAATAAAAAGCAAGTACAATAGTATCAGAATTAGTGAAAGGGAAAAATTCAGACTTACAGCTGGTGGTTTGTTAGTGCCGCAGAAAGGAAGCAGGACGGTACGGGCACAGATGTACTCCGGTTCGTTCAAAATTTTCTTTACAGCTTCGGTGACTTCTTCGTCAGTAAGCTGGATGTTCACGTGCCGTAGCGGATCGTCAACATTGCCCGTATATTCACACATTAAACCGGAGCGTTGACTGAGGGGCAAGATACTCCAGGATATCAAGCAACGGGCAAGATCAACTCCTGTTAAACCGTTGGCCATGAAGGCCCTAAGCTTGGCCAGTTGGGGAGCATACTTCATCCTCTCTTTGCCTGTCAACCTCTGAGGGAAGGGGTGCGTGTTGCTAAGACGTACCGGACGAAAACCAGGCAAGGGATTTTCATTAGCAGCGGAGGTGTCTCTGCAGTAGAACCATGTGTTGTTCCATTCTTGGGGATGACTGTGCAGTTTCGCATGAGGATAAGTGACTTCTTTCCTTTTTTGAATCGCCACACCGCCCAGTTCCATATTGGAACCATCAGGAAACTCTGCGCGGCGGTTCAGATGAAAACAATCTCGGAATAGCTCAACAGTCGGTTCTTCTTGAAAGAACACCTCATAGAGCACTTGGAAGTGGCATATGTTGGTAACAGAATTGGGGCCAGTATCCTGCGGATGAAGCTGGAAGTTGGCCAAGACATCCCGGTAGAATTTTGAACCGGGCGGATTAAAACCTCTTGCTAGGTGATCCGCAAAAACTACGACCTCTCCTTCTCGAGGTGTGGGAGGACACTCTTTGCCTGGCACCCTCCAGTGGATGGTATTCTTGCTGCTTAAAGCGCCAGTCAAGACTAAATTGTTTAGCTGCGTCTCAGTGACCCGAGAAGGAGCCCAGTTGCACTCGTACACTTGTTTGGCCATGGTAGAGTCTACAGAACAAAAGTGGTTCCGGTTCAAGATTGTGTTGGATGCAGAATATATGCTGATCTGATTCAAGTTAAACCGAGGATAATTGTGTTTAAACCGAAGTGCAATAAAGCGATGGATTATGGTTAAAGGATCCTGGCGGTTCAATAAGGGGACTAATGGTATATACCGGTTTACTAACTTTTTCTATGGTAAGTTAAACCGCCCGATCTAAAGGCACTGGATGTGGTGAAATAACTAAGTATGCAGAAACAGGTTTCAACGAAGTTCTGTTGCAGCAACGGATCTGAGGCAGCTTCAGAAAAACAGAAAAAATATATGTAAAAGCTTCGAAACAGAGTAGAAGTGAATCAATGGGCAGATATATTGATGAGATCTAGGAAACTACAGGCGAACGCGAAAGGCTACTGTTATTCATAGCAGGGCATCGCAGGTCTATTCAGAAGCTAATATATGGCTATGAGCAGTGGAGGAACACCGCAAGAACATGCAACCCTAGAACAGATCTAGGTTGAGAAGAACAAAGAACCTACCTGAGCCGAGGAAGATGCGGAGGATCACCGCGGGTTTCTCGTGCGTTCAGGTTGATGCAGCGGCCCAGGATGATGCAGAGGTCAGCGACGGCGGCGGAGCTCCGAGGCGGGCGGCGCGAGGAAGACTAAGAGAAAGGGGACGAAGGAGAGGAAAAGAAATGACCCTTCGGTCTTATTTATAAGGCAAAAGACATGTGTCAGGCGCGCGAATCCAGGAGCCGTAGATTTTGGAAGCAGAGCTGTCGCCTTGACTATTGCGGACCTGTTAAACAAAAAAGGTATCATAAATGTTATCTTCATGATGACGTCATGCCGGTTTACAGCAACCAGAGAAGATGACGACACGGCGGTTCAACAATTATGAGAAGATGTTGAAGATGAAGATTTCTGCTAAGGATTGACATGAACTCATTCAAATCAATCTGGGGCCTAATGTTGGGGATATTACTACTGGGCGTAAACCAGACTACCTGGGCCGGATTAACTTCATCAGTAGTTCAAGATTATTAAAGCCCAAGGAGCTAGATAAGGGCACAAGGCCATAGTCGGTTTGATGTTTGTAGTCATAAACCGGTTAATATGTAAACTTGTATTGTAAGATAGGAATAAGGAGAGACCAACCCGGATACGATTATGAACCGGAGATTGGGACTTTGTGAACCGACAGGCGTCACCCGTGTATATAAGGGGACGACCCGATAGCGGTTCAAGGACAGACAACCACAACTCGAGACCTAGGCGAAGCTTGTTTGCTCCCTAGTCATCGAAACCCCATCAATTCCATCACAACTAGACGTAGGCTTTTACCTTCATCGAAGGGGCCGAACTAGTATAAACTCTCTGTGTCCCTGTGTCCGCTTTAACCCCTTCGAGTTAACCCGTTGCGATGGCTCCATGACTAAGTCCTTTTGCTAGGACATCTGCCATGACAAACCCACGACACCTCCTGTGCGGCCGTTTAAGATATATGTATATATAATCTGAAAGATGGCAGTCGTCGGCTTGAGCCCCCACGCAAATATTGCGGGGGTGTTCGCAGAAGGCGCGTTTTCACACTTGATCCAACGTCTTGGTCCTGCAAAGGAGGTGATAGCGCAGCGAACTAGGCAATCAGACTATAATGCTTTAACACTTTCACTTAGCCATAGGAGTTTGACAGTGAGGCTACTTATATAGCACCTGGTGGCGCCTGCGCTCGCCCGAACTCGGGGCGCGTATGTGCCTGGCCAATGAACGGCCCTTCGTTAATGCGGAGGAATCCTAAAGATTCCGGTGAGTCATCGAGTGGTTGACCAGTCTCACGCTATATCATGACAGTCAGTTTTCGGTTTTCTCTACCGAGGTGCTCGCCTGGCCGAACCGGGGCACAATCACAGTAGTTCTCCTGGTGCCGCCTTAGCCGATAGAGCGGAACGTAAGGCAGCAAAACACAGGAGCTGGGCAACCCAACATTTGACCAAAGACATGATTCGGAGCTGATGCATATAAGGCCAAACTCACGACGCCGAACACTCCCTAAGGTATTCGGTCTTTGTGAGGACGGGCGGGACAACGCCCTTAGGTATAAGCCCCTAGTGTCCAGGTACGCGCAAAATTCTGACGTGGCCACATGCCAAGACGCCAGCCTCCTCCTTGGTTATGCCAACAAACCAGGGGATGTGTATCAACAAGAGACAGTAAAAAAGGTTTACGCAGGGTCTTAATCTGAAAAGAATCCTTGGAACGGGTCCCTGCTGCACGTCTGCGCCTGTGTCTCCGTTGTGCCGTATCCTGGACGGGCGCAGCACGGTGTTCGTCTGTAAAAGAGAGGAACTTAGTTGAAGAAAGGTCGTGCCGAACAAAAGTTATACTAAATAAACAAAGTATAAATTGAAATGGGTAAAATTGAGCTTGATTGTCTCTTGTTTTATATGCGCAGAGCCCCTAGTACAGGGGTGTACGGCTATTAAGCCTTTACCAATTATATTTTATGCCGGACTCGTCTAGCCGTGTCCGTGGTCTTAATGACCTGTTTAGATGTTTTGGCTGGTGAAGCCATTTTATTGTGGGGCTGTGAAGGCAGCCGCACAGTCTTCCGCGCGGGAGGCGCACTCAATGCTTTCCCTTTAATGAGATGATGCCTCATGGACCGGGCATCTTAAGCGTAAGAGATGCATAATGCGGAATTGTGTTAAAGCGGGCGAATACTTTGCGTCCCAGTAGTGCTTGATAGCTCCTTGGGAATGGGGCGATATGGAAGGTTAGCCTTTCGCGACGGAAGTTGTCTGGGGAGCCGAACATAACTTCTAGCCGGAGAGAACCCATGCAATGGGCATCCAGGCCTGGCGTTACCCCTTGAAAGGAGGTTTTGCTATGGCGAATTTTTGTTGGGTCTATCCCCATGTGGCGGATTGTGTCCTGATATATCAGGTTTAGATCACTACCGCCATCCATCAGGACATTTGTAAAGTGGAGTCCGCCGATTATTGGGTCTAATACCAAGGCAGTCCAGCCTGAGATCCGGATACTTCTAGAGTAATCCAGATGGTCGAAGGTGATCGGTTTTAACAACCAGTGGCGAGACTCCTTTGGGATAGGCCGCATGGCGCGCATCTCGATGGGCGCCACTCGTTTTGTTATGTGAAGTAAGTTTACTGTTTTGACTTCTTGTGGTAATTTATTTTGTTTCCTGGTGCTCTGCTTTTGGGGTTCATCGTCGTCTTCAGTTGGTGTATCGAGCCCCTTGTGTTCGGCGTTGAGTTTGACGGATTGCTTGAAAACCCAGCAATCTCTGTGGGTATGGTTCGCAGGCTTCCCGGGAGTACTGTGTATTTGACATATCTTGTCCAAGATTTTGTTTAAGTTGGATAGCTCGTTGTCGGTGTCAAAACCGGCGGATCTCGGGTAGGGGGTCCCGAACTGTGCGTCAAGGCCGGATGGTAACAGGAGACAAGGGACACGATGTTTTTACCCAGGTTCGGGCCCTCTTGATGGAGGTAATACCCTACTCCTGCTTGATTAATATTGATGATATGGGTAGTACAAGAGTAGATCTACCACGAGATCAAGGAGGCTAAACCCTAGAGGCTAGCCTATGGTATGATTGTTGTGTATGGAGTTGATTGTCCTACGGACTACAACCCTCCGGGTTATATAGACACCGGATAGGGTTAGGGTTACACAGAGTCGGTTACAATGGTGGGAGATCTTGAATATCCTCATCGCCAAGCTTGCCTTCCACGCCAAGGAAAGTCCCATCCGGACATGGGACAAAGTCTTCAATCTTGTATCTTCATAGTCCAAGAGTCCGGTCGAAGGTATAGTCCGGCTACCCGAACACCCCCTAATCCAGGACTCCCTTAGTAGCCCCTGAACCAGGCTTCAATGACGACGAGTCCGACGCGCAGATTGTCTTCGGCATTGCAAGGCCGGTTCCTCCTCCAAGTCCTTCATAGAAGATTGTAAACACCAAAAATAGTGTCCGGTTCTGCAAAATAAGTTTCCACATATTGCCATAGAGAGAATAATATTAACACAAATCAAATATGCTGACGTATTCCGCAGTGCGTCATCACACTACGGCCAAGTTCTTTACGAATCGTTTTTACTTTTCCACCTCAGCACGTTTTGCGAGGCGGTTTCCTTGGCACGTCCTGTCAAAGCAGAGATCGTGTGCCCTTTTTACGGGATTCTCATCAATACGGACGTGCGTAACCCAATCGTGCCCGTTAGCACGTTTCCTCGATTAAAGGCGAGTCCCAAACAGTTACGGGGAGGGCTCTTGGTATTCGACCTCTTATAAAGAGACCAAGGCCTTACTTCTTTTTTCAACCTTAAGCGAGTTCGCCCGTCGCCTCGAGTTCCAACACCCTTGGCTCCAGATTCCAGGCGCTTCGGACCTTCGACAATGTCCGGTTCTGACCTTCAAGGCCGATGGACATCCTCCTCCGTCACGGAGGAGGACGTACTAAAGTTGAGGGAGGCTAAGTTCCTGACCGGCGAAATTTCGCATAGGTTGCCTACTCAAGGGCAGGTCATTCCCAGCCCCCAGCCCGGTGAGAGCGTGGTGTTCATGTCTCACTTCCTTCGAGGGTTGGGCTTCCCAATGGATCCCTTCATGAGGGGACTGTTGTTTTATTACGGGCTGGAATTCCATGATTTAGCCTCGGAGTCCATCCTCCATATCTCCTCGTTTATTGTCTTGTGTGAAGCGTTCCTCCGCGTTACCCCTCACTTCGGATTATGCCTCAAGACCTTCAAAGTGGAGCCGAAGATGATCAAGGGATGGCACGCAGAGTGCGGAGGCGCTGTTATAAGCAAAAATGCCGATGCTCCCTGGCCCGAAGGCTCTTTTCAAGAGGAGCTAGATTTGTGGCAACGAGAGTGGTTTTATATCACCGCTCCCCGGGGCTCCAAGTGGGTGGCGCCTCCTGCCTTTCGCTCGGGTCCCCCACCACGGCTAGCGTCATGGGTCAACAGAGGGTTGGACTGGGGTTTGCCCAAAGACGTTCCCTTGTTGCAGGGCCGCATCAAGGATCTCCTAGAAGGAGACCTCAGCCTGGTCAAGGTGACGCAGGTGATGCTGATTCGCCGAATATTTCCCAGCAAACGTCGCTCCCTCCGCCTGTGGGAGTTTAATCCAGAGGGACCACGAGCTCTCCGAAATTTTATGGGCGCAACGCCAACGGAGATGTATAAATTGTTCTACGGAACACAAGAGATGTGTCCGGATTTAACCGAGGACGCAGACCTAAGCTGCAATCGCCCGGATACTCAAGTAAGCAACCTTGTGCCCGGACCTTCTATCCGTATAATTGTCTTGCCCCTAAAGGAGCTATCCTTTTAAACAGGAGTGGATAGCGAAGGCAAAGCTGATCCGGTGTCCGGCTCCCCTTCCCGAAACCAGGCCGGATCCCGTGCTGGTCAGGATGCTGGAGATAATGCCTTTGGAGGCAGCTACGAAGGGAGGAACCGACAATTCCTCTCCTAAGGGGAAGAAGAGAGCCGCCTCTGACGACCCGGAGACCATGGCCTCAAAGCGGGGGGAAAATCCTCGTCAGAGGGTCCTACGCTGGGGAGCTCCTCGGCCGGACTTTGCCCTCAAGGGGATCGGCCCTCCAACGAGCCGTAAGTAGAGAAAGATTTTCCTTTCGAGGGATGAGAGAAATCCTTAATCTATAGCTGGGGAGATTTAACCGAATTTTTACCTTGTAGTTCGGACCTCATCCCTTCTCAGTAGAGCTCGTCTTCGGGGGACCTCCTTCCGGAGATGATGGAGAGCGGGACGCCTCCTCCCGCCGTGCCGCCTAGCGAGGCGGGCGACCATGAGGTGTTTTCGCGGAGGGTTTCTCCAAATCCGGCGGGGGCGGAAGGTAGCTACGTGGCCCCCCGAGGTTCTCCGCGTCCGGCCTTCGAAAGAGGTCATGAGACAAGTCCAGCACCATCTGGTGCTCGGCCGGAGGAGCTAAAGCTTTTGCTGGGGCGAGCTTCTATTTCGGAGGAGCACCGTGCGTTGATGGGCATGGTGATTGAAAGGATCTCATCCGCGGAGAGCGGATTGCGTGAAACCGTCAAAAGTTTACTGACGGGTTTTGAGGTACATTAGATAATGTACACTTTTATCAGTTGTGCATAAATAAGATGCGCCCTGTGTAGATAGTAGCCCCTGAGACTCTGCGCGTCGTCAAGAAATGACGGCACGCGGAGGATCATAATCCCAGGTCTAAGATGTCGCCTTTGAATGTAGGCTGCAAGGTGTCCGGAATCAAGCCGAACTGATGATTTTGCCGAACTAAAGCGGCAACTGGACGTGGTAGATGCCGACATCGCGCTTGTCAACAAGCGGCTTGATGAGGCTCAAGGTATGTAATTCCTCGGGCGGCATTAGGTAAGAAGAGCTTTATGCCAGTGTCTTACGATGTGTGTGCTTGACGCAGATGGTGCGGCCGCCGTGGAGAGTCTTAGGGTAGAACTTGCCCGAGCTAAAGAACAAGACCAAAAAAGTGATGCGGCTGCCAGGAAAGCCCTTGAAGAGCTGAAAGCCGAACAGGCTGCTCATTGCCGAAGCAAGGAAGAGATGGCCGAGATGGCCTAAAAGTTAAAGAGCGCTGCAGACCGTTGCAGACTTCTTGAGAAAGAAGACCAGACGAGACAGACGTACCGAGAGAAGGACGTTGCTGATTCCAAGGACGCGCGCTCTGCGATGAGAGCTGCGAAGGAGGAGCTGCGTCAGGCCGAACAGATTGCGGCTGGAAAGCCCTTCATGCTGCGAAGAAAGTTTTGTGATCCGAAGTTTGCTCCGTTGGACCGGATGTGGAGTGTGGAGGATACCTATCTGGACTTGGCAGCGAGTGCTGCTGATGCGACCGAACACTTTCGAGATCAGAAAGATCGTGAAGTGGAAAAGCTGTTCCGGTCGCAATTTCACAATCCAGAGCGTCCACTAACGATGGACGATCGTTTGGCTCAATGGGCCGAACTGAATAGGTTGTCCGGACTCGCCATGAAGTACGTCATGGGTCATCTGTGGCCAGGGAGATCTGAGCCGAAGAGTTATTTCAGCTTGGTGCAGCAATTCCTTGACGCGGTGCCGCGTATTAATGCAATGAAGAGGTCAGCATGCATAGAGGGCGCAAGGATGGCTCTTGCCCGTGTCAAGACATACTGGGGAGAGATGGAGACCACCGTTGTTGCGTCCCGAGATTCGGACAAAAGCCGAGTGTCCTCCGAGCACTATTTTCAGGATGTCCTTGAAGGCGCTCGTGTAATAGAGACGCAGTGCTCGAAAGATGCTATGTTATTATAGCATATGTAATGATAAAGTAATATCTTGATAAACAGTAGTGGCCTTTTTATACTTGTGCCTTCAAGTATTGGGAACACCTCCTGTGCGGCCGTTTTTTTAAAAAATATATATATAATCTGAAAGATGGCAGTCGTTGGCTTCAGCCCCCAGGCACATAGTGCGGGGGTGCTCGCAGAAGACGCATGTTCACACTTAACCAAACGTCTTGGTCCTACAAAGGAGGTGATAGCGCAGCGGGCCAGGCAACCGGACTATAATGCTTTAACACTTTCACTTAGCCATAGGAGCTTGACAGTGGGGCTATTTAGGTAGCCCCTTGGTGGCGACTGCGCTCGACCAAGTTCGGGGCGCGTGTGTGCCTGACCGGGAAGCGGCCCTTCGTTAAAGTGGATGAATCCGATAGATTCCGATAGGTCATCGAGTGGCTGACCAGTGTCACGCTACATCATGACAGTCAGTTTCCGGCTTTCTCTACTGAGGTGCTCGCCCGGCCGAACCGGGGCACAATCGCAGTAGTTCTCCTGGTGCTACCTTAGCCGATAGAGGGAATGTAAGGTAGCCGAACTCAGGAGCCGGGCAACCCAACATTTGACCAAAGACATGATTCGGAGCCGATGCATATAATGCCAGAACTCGCGACACCGAACACTCCCTAAGGTGTTCGGTCTTCATGAGTGCAGGCGAAACAACACTCTTTATTAAAAAGAAAGCCCCTAGTGTCCAGGTACGAGCAAAAAGTTCTGACGTGGCCACATGCCAATATGCCAGCCTCCTCCTTGGTTATATCGGAAAAAACCAGGGGATGTGTAGCAACAAGAGACAGTAAAAAAGGTTTACGCAGGGTCTTAATCTAAAAAGAATCCTTTAGGACGGGTCCCTACTGCACGTCTGCGCCTGTGTCTCCGTTGTGCCGTATCCTGGACGGGCGCCGCACGATGTTCATCTGTAAAAGAGAGGAACTGAGTTGAAAACGGGTCGTGACGAACGGAAGTTTTAAAATAAACAAAGTATAAAGTAAAATATAAAATTGAGCTTTAATGTCTCTACATGTAGCCCCTAGTGCGGGGGTATATGGCCACTAAGCCTGCATCAATGATGATTTTGTACCGAACTCGTCTATTCGTGTTCGTGGTCTTCAGTGACCTATTTTGAAGTTTTTTTGGCCGGTGAGGCCATTTTACTGCTGGGCTGTCAAAGCGGCCACACAGTCCTCCGCTTGGGGGAGGCGCACTTTAGTGCTTCCCCTTTAAAGAAATGATGCCTCGTGGATCGAGCATCTTAAGCGTGAGGGATGCATAATGCGGTATCGCGTTAAAGCGAGCGAAAGCTTCGCGTCCAAGTAGTGCTTGATAGCGACTTGAGAACGGGATGATATGGAAGGTCAGCTTTTCGCAGCGGAAGGTATCGGCAGAGCTGAATATAACTTCGAGCTGGAGAAAACCCATACAATGGGTATCCGGACCAGGTGTTACCCCTTGAAAGGAGGTTTTGCTGCGGCGGATTCTTGCTGGGTTTATTCCCATGTAATGGATTGTATCCTGATATATCAGGTTTAGTCCACTGCCGCCGTCCATAAGGACATTTGAAAACCGGAGTCCGCCGATTATTGGATCGATTGTCAAGGCAGTCCAGCCTGCATTCTTGAGATTTCTAGAATAATCTAGCTGATCGAAGATGATTGGTTTTAACGACCAGTGGCGGGACCCTTTGGGGATAGGTCGTGTGGTGCGTGCCTTTATGGGCGCCGCACGTTTTGTTATGTGAAGTAAGTTCACTGTTTTCACTTCTTGTGGGAAGTTCTTCTGTTTCCTGGTGCTCTGCTTTTGGGGTTCGTCCTCGTCTTCGCTTGGTGTGTCGAGCCCCTTGTGTTCGGCATTGAGTCTGCCGGATTGTTTGAAAACCCAACAATCTATGTGGGTATGGTTAGCAGGCTTCCCAGGAGTACTGTGTATCTGGCATATCCTGTCCAGGATTTTATTTAAGTTGGATGGATCATCCCTGTTATCCTGGAGGGTCGGTTTCGTCTGATTTTGTCGTGAGCCTTTGAATCCGGCATTAACTGTCGTGCTCTTCGGACTTTTTTCCTTAGTCCAGCGACGGTCCTTGTTGCGTCGCAGTTTTCCGTTTCCATCCCTAATTTCGGATGTACTTGGGTCGCTGGGGCTGCATCTTGCCAACCAGCTGTCCTCTCCTGCACAAAAGCGGGTCATGAGGCTTGTTAGTGCGGCCATTGTTCTTGGCTTTTCTTGGCCGAGGTGTCTGGCGAGCCATTCGTCTCGGATGTTATGCCTGAAAGCTGCTAAGGCTTCGGCGTCCGGACAGTCGACTATCTGATTCTTTTTAGTAAGGAATTTGTTCCAGAACTGCCGAGCTGATTCTCCGGGCTGTTGAGTTATGTGACTGAGATCGTCTGCGTCCGGGGGGCGGACATAGGTCCCTTGAAAATTTGCTCGGAAAGCATCTTCGAGCTCTTCCCAACTTCCAATTGTGTTTTTGGGAAGGCTTTTAAGCCAATGCCGGGATGGCCCTTTAAGCTTTAGGGGTAAATATTTGATGGCGTGGAGATCATCTCCTCTGGCCATATGTATGTGGAGGATGTAGTCCTCGATCCAGACTCCACAGTCTGTTGTTCCATCATATGCCTCTATGTTGACGGGCTTGAATCCCTCTGGAAATTCATAGTCCAGAACCTCATCGGTGAAACATAGGGGTTGTGCGGCGCCCCTGTATTTGGGTGTGACGGATTCTGATGATGGCTTTTTTGCATTGCTTACGAGAGCTTGCTTTCTTGGCCCATAAATGGACCTGACTAGGCCATGATGCAAATCCTTAGGTGGGTCGCATGCCGTTTTAAGTGCGGCGCCGCTTGCCGCTTTATGGGGTCGTCTATCCGACCGTGTGGCTTTCTTATTTTTTGAATTCGAGGGCTCTAGGGCCTCTTCGTCGAATTCAGGCAGCAGCTTTCTTTTCGGATAGCTTTTAGTGCGGCGACCGTCGCCGTATTTATCTGCGGTATTGATTACTTTGCTCCATCTAATCCGGAGTGCATCCTTCGCTGTTTTTAGCTTCCGCTTCTGCTTTTTTAGGCTGCGTGCAGTTGCAACGAGCCTCTTATGGAGACTCTTCTGCTGTATGGGTTTATCCGGCGTAAAGTCGTCCGGAATGCCGGTTCCTCCGGGGGAGGGATGTTCGGTTTCTTTATCCGTGTTGCCCTGTTCGGACGGTTGCTCTGAGGACTGCTCGTCGTCTACCGGCTCGTCCTGCTCTATGGCTGGGTTTTTATCGAGGCAGGGCTTGGGCCGGCGTTTACGCCAACACTTTGATTGCTTTCCAGGGGGTCGATCTCCTGTTCCATCCCCTTTTTCCTCGTTGTCGCTTCCTTTAGGGGTGTCCACCATGTACACATCGTGAGATGGGGTGGCTGTCCAATGCCCTATGGACGTTGGTTCATCGGTATCTCCTGCATCGTCATCCATACTGTCGATGTCTGCGGAGTCGAAGTTGAGTACGTCGTTTAAGTTGTCGACGGTGGCTACAAACTGGGTGGTGGGTGGGCTTTGAATTTCTTCATCGCCCGTATCCCATCCTTGCTGACCATAGTCTGGCCAGGGCTCTCCTGATAAAGAGAGAGACTTGAGAGAATTCAGGATGTCGCCAAAGGGCGAATGCTGAAAGATGTCCGTAGCGGTGAACTCCATTATCGGCGCCCAATCGGATTCGATTGGCGGGGGCGCGAGGGGTTCGGAGTCCGAGGAGGAGTCCGGGCCCTCGGAGTCACTGATCATGCAGAGTGCGGGGCTGGCGTTCGGCTCGATCGCCTTTGAGATCGCAACCCCTGAGGTGACATCCAACCGCTCATCCTCGATCGACGCAACAGGCTCCGAGTTAAGGGTCGGAACCGGTGCGCGTGCGGCCTCCAGGACACTGCTTAGAGGCAGAGCTAGATCATGCCCCTCGAGGTAGTGCGGCGCGCTTGGCCGTGGCTCGAACCCGTCGAAGATCAAGTCCCCGCGGATATCAGCCGTGTAGTTTAAGCTACCAAACCTGACTTGACGGCCAGGGGCGTAGCTTTCGATCTGCTCCAGGTGGCCGAGCGAATTGGCCCGCAGAGCGAAACCGCCGAAGACGAAGATCTGTCCGGGGAGAAAAGTCTCACCCTGGACCTCATCGTTGTTGATGACCAAAGGAGCCATCGGGCCTAAACGGCGACGACACAGAGGAACTCTCAATGAAAGCACCAATGTCGGTGTCAAAACCGGTGGATCTCGGGTAGGGGGTCCCGAACTGTGCGTCAAGGCCGGATGGTAACAGGAGACAAGGGACACGATGTTTTTACCCAGGTTCGGGCCCTCTTGATGGAGGTAATACCCTACTCCTGCTTGATTAATATTGATGATATGGGTAGTACAAGAGTAGATCTACCACGAGATCAAGGCGGCTAAACCCTAGAGGCTAGCCTATGGTATGATTGTTGTGTATGGAGTTGATTGTCCTACGGACTACAACCCTCCGGTTTATATAGACACCGGATAGGGTTAGGGTTACACACAGTCGGTTACAATGGTGGGAGATCTTGAATATCCGCATTGCCAAGCTTGCCTTCCACGCCAAGGAAAGTCCCATCCGGACAGGGGACGAAGTCTTCAATCTTGTATCTTCATAGTCCAGGAGTCCGGCGAAGGTATAGTCCGGCTACCCGAACACCCCCTAATCCAGGACTCCCTCACTCGTCCCTGTTATCCTTGAGGGGCGGCTTTTTCTGATTCTGCCGAGAGCTTTTGAATCCGGCATTGGCTGCCGTGCTCTTCGGACTACTTCCGTTAGTCCGGTGCTGGTCCTTGTTGTGTCGCGGTTTTCCGTTTCCATCCCTAATTTCGGATGTACTTGGGTCGCTGGTGCTACATCTTGCCAAATAGCTGTCCTATCCTGTGCAAAAGCGGGCCATGAGGCTTGTTAATGCGGCCATTGTTCTTGGCTTTTCTTGGCCAAGGTGTCTGGCGAGCCATTCGTCTCGAACATTATGCTTAAAAGCTGCTAGGGCTTCGGCGTCCGGACAGCCGACTATCTGATTCTTTTTAGTAAGGAATTTGTTCCACAACTTCCGGGCTGACTCTCCGGGCTATTGAGTTATGTGACTTAGATCGTCTGCATCCGGAGGGCGGACATAGGTCCCTTGAAAATTTGCCCGGAAAGCGTCTTCGAGCTCTTCCCAACTTCCAATGGTGTTTTCGAGAAGGCTTTTAAGCCAATGCCGAGCTGGCCCTTTAAGCTTGAGGGGTAAGTATTTTATGGCGTGGAGGTCATCTCCTCTTGCCATGTGTATGTGGAGGATATAATCCTCAATCAAGACTCCAGGGTCTGTTGTTCTGTCATACGCCTCTATGTTTACGGGCTTGAATCCCGCTGAAAATCCATGGTCCAGAACGTCATCGGTGAAACATAGGGGGTGTGCGGCACCCCTGTATTTGGGTGTGCCGTGATGTTCGGATATTGGTTGTGTTGCATTGCTTACGAGAGCTTGCTTTCTTGGCCCATAGATAGATCTAGCTGGGCCATCTTTTTGATGCGAATCCTTGAGTGGGTCGTGTGCCGGCTTGTGTGCGACGCCGCTTGCCACTTTATGCTGGCCGTGGGGTCGTCTATCCAACCAGGTGGCTTTCTTATTTTTTGATCGCGGGGGCTCTACGGCCTCCTCGTCAAATTCAGGCAGTAACTTTTGCTTAGGATAGCTTTTGGTGTGGCGACTGCCGCCGTATTTGTCTGCGGTGTTGAGTACTTTGCTCCATCTGATTCTGAGTGCATCTTCCGCAGTTCTGAGCTTCCGCTTCTGCTTTTTTAGGCTACGCGCAGTGGCGACGAGCCTTTTGTGGAGGTTCTTCTGCTCCATGAGCTTGTCCGGCGTAAGGTCGTCCGGAATGCTGTTCTCGCCGGGTACGGGTTGTTCGGTTTGTTTATCCAAGTTGCCCTGTTCAGATGTTTGCTCGAGGGCATGTTCATCGTCCGCCGGCTCGTCCTGCTCTATGGCTAGGTAAGTATTGCTGCTGGCTCTGTCGAGGCGGGGCTTGGAGCGGCGTTTGCATCGCCGCTTTGATTGCTTTTTGAGAGAACGATCCCTCGTTGCATCCCTGTGTTCCTCGTCGTCGCTTCCTTTAGGTATGTCCACCATGTACACATCATGAGATGAGATGGCTGTCCAGTGCCCTATAGGCGTTGGTTCATGTTCGTCTCCTACATCGTCGTCCATACCGTCGATGTCTTCAGAGTCGAATTCGAGCACGTCGTTTAAATTATCGACAGTGGCTACGAAGTGGGTGGTGGGTGGGCCTCGAATTTCTTCATCGTCCGCATCCCAATCCTGCCGGTCATAGTCCGGCCAGGATTCTCATGATAAAGAGAGAGACTTTATTGACTTCAGAATATCGCCGAAGGGCGAGTGCTGAAAGATGTCCACGGCGGTGAACTCCATGATCGGCTCCCAATCGGATTCGATTGGCAGGGGCGCAGAGGGCTTGGAGTCCGGAGAGGAGTCCGGCTCCTTGGAGTCACGAGCTTCGCAGAGGACAGGGCTGGTGTTTGGCTCGATCGCCGTAGAGATTGCAGCCCCTGAGGCGGCGTCCAACCACCCGTCCTCGATCGGCGCAGTTGGCTCCGAATTAAGGGTCGGAGCCGATGCGGGTGCGGCCTCCAGGGCACTGTTCGGCAGCAGAGCTAGATCATGCCCATCGTGACAGCGCGGCGCGCTCGGTTGTGGCTCGAATCCATTGAAGATCAAGTCCCCGCGGATGTCAGCCGTGTAGTTTAAACTTCCAAATCTGACCTGATGGCCAGGGGTGTAGCTTTCGATCTGCTCGAGATGGCCAAGCGAATTGGCCCGCAGTGCAAAGCTGCCGAAGACAAAGATCTGTCCAGGGAGAAAAGTCTCACCCTTGACTCCATCGCTATTGATGATCGGAGAAGCCATCGGGCCTAAAAGTGACAACACAGAGGAACTCTCAATGAAAGCAGCATGTCGGCGTCAAAACCGGCGGATCTCGGGTAGGGGGTCCCGAACTGTGCGTCTAGGCGGATGGTAACAGGAGACAAGGGACACGATGTTTTTACCCAGGTTCGGGTCCTCTCGATGGAGGTAAAACCCTACTCCTGCTTGATTAATATTGATGATATGGGTAGTACAAGAGTGGATCTACCACGAGACCAAGGAGGCTAAACCCTAGAAGCTAGCCTATGGTATGATTGTTGTTTGTCCTACGGACTAAAAACCTCAGGTTTATATAGACACCGGAGAGGTCTAGGATTACACAGAGTCGGTTACAATGGTAGGAGATCTACATATCCGTATCGCCAAGCTTGCCTTCCACGCCAAGGAAAGTCCCTTCCGGACAAGGGACGAAGTCTTCAATCTTGTATCTTCATAGTCCAGAGTCCGGTCAAAGATATAGTCCGGCTATCCGGACACCCCCTAATCCAGGGCTCCCTCACCCAAACAAAAAAATAAAAAAATGAGAGAAAAAGAGAGAAGGGGCAATGCTACTATCCTTTTACCACACTTGTGCTTCAAAGTAGCACCATGATCTTTATGATAGAGAGTCTCTCATTTTGTCACTTTCATATACTAGTGGGAATTTTCATTATAGAACTTGGCTTGTATATTCCAATGATGGGCTTCCTCAAAATGCCCTAGGTCTTCGTGAGCACGCGAGTTGGATGCACACCCACTTAGTTTCCTTTTGTTGAGCTTTTCCCTAGTAGTGCTAGTGCATCCGTTGCATGGCAATCCCTACTCACTCACATTGATATCTATTGATGGGCATCTCCATAGCCCGTTGATACGCCTAGTTGATGTGAGACTATCTTCCCCCTTTTTTTCTCCACAACCACCATTCTATTCCACATATAGTGCTATATCCATGGCTCACGCTCATGTATTGCGTGAAGATTGAAAAAGTTTTGAGAATGTCAAAAGTATGAAACAATTGCTTGGCTTGTCATCAGGGTTGTGCATGATTTAAATACTTTTTGTGGTGAAGATAGAGCATAGCCAGACTATATGATTTTGTAGGGATAACTTTCTTTGGCCATGTTATTTTGAGAAGACATAATTGCTTTGTTAGTATGCTTGAAGTATTATTATTTTTATGTCAATATGAACTTTTGTCTTGATTCTTTCGGATCTGAATATTCATATCACAATTGAGAAGAATTACATTGAAATTATGCCAACTAGCATTCCACATCAAAAATTATCTTTTTTATCATTTACCTACTCGAGGACGAGCAGGAATTAAGCTTGGGGATGCTTGATACGTCTCCAACGTATCTATAATTTTTGATTGCTCCATGCTATGTTATCTACTGTTTTGGGCAATATTGGTCTTTATTATCCACTTTTATATTATTTTTGGGACTAACCTATTAACGGGAGGCCCAGCCCACATTTGCTGTTTTATGCCTATTTCAGTGTTTCGAAGAAAAGGAATATCAGACGGAGTCGAAACGGAACGAAATCAACTAGAGAAGTTATTTTTGGAAGGAAAGCTACCAGATAGACTTGGACCCCACGTCAAGAGCCAAGGGAGGTGCTCACGTGGGTGGGGGGGGGAGCCCACTCCCTTAGGGCGCGCCCCCTGCCTCATGGGGCCCCCAAAGCTCCACCGACGTACCTACTGCACCCATATATACTCACGTACCCTAAAACTTCCAGAACAGAGATTAGAACGGGAGTTCCGCCGCCGCAAGCCTCTGTAGCGACCAAAAACCTCTCGGGACCCTGTTCCGGCACCCTGCCGAAGGGGGGAACCCTCACCGGTGGCCTTCTTCATCATCCCGGCGCTCTCCATGACGAGGAGGGAGTAGTTCACCCTCGGGGCTGAGGGTATGTGCCGGTAGCTATGTGTTTGATCTCTCTCTCTCTCTCTCTCGTGTTCTTGATTTGGCATGATCTTGATGTATCGCGAGCTTTGCTATTATAGTTGGATCTTATGTTTCTTCTCCCCCTCTTCTCTCTTGTAATGGATTGATTTTTCCCTTTGAAGTAATCTTATCGGATTGAGTCTTTAAATATTTGAGAACACTTGATGTATGTCTTGCCATGCGTATCTGTGGTGACAATGGGATACCATGTGCCACTTGATGTATGTTTTGGTGATCAACTTGCGGGTTCCGCCCATGAACCTATGCATAGGGGTTGGCACACGTTTTCGTCGTGATTCTCCGGTAGAAACTTTTGGGCACTCTTTGAGGTTCTATGTGTTGGTTTGAGTAGATGAATTGAGATTGTGTGATGCATATCGTATAATCATGCCCACGGATACTTGAGGTGACAATGGAGTATCTAGGTGACATTAGGGTTTTGGTTGATTTGTATCTTAAGGTGTTATTCTAGTATGAACTCTAGGGCTGTTTGTGACACTTATAGGAATACCCCAACAGATTGATTGGAAAGAATAACTTTGAGGTGGTTTCGTACCCTACCATAATCTCTTCGTTCGTTCTCCGCTATTAGTGACTTTGGAGTGACTCTTTGTTGCATGTTGAGGGATAGTTATATGATCCAACTATGTTATTATTGTTGAGAGGACATGCACTAGTGAAAGTATGAACCCTAGGCCTTGTTTCCTATCATTGCAATACCGTTTACGCTCACTTTTACCACTTGTTACCTTGCTGTTTTTATATTTTTAGTTTACAAAAACCTATATCTACCATCTATATTGCACTTGTATTACCATCTCTTCGCCGAACTAGTGCACCTATACAATTTACCATTGTATTGGGTGTGTTGGGGACACAAGAGACTCTTTGTTTTTTGGTTGCAGGGTTGCTTGAGAGAGACCATCTTCATCCTACGCCTCCTACGGATTGATAAACCTTAGGTCATCCACTTGAGGGAAATTTGCTACTGTCCTACAAACCTGTGCACTTGTAGGCCCAACAACGTCTACAAGAAGAAGGTTGTGTAGTAGACATCATCAGGAGGCGTGTGAGTAGTTGTGTGAAACTTTGGTAGGCATGCCAGCAGTCCGGTGCGTAAGCTCAGCGGGAGGCGAGCCATCGGTTTGGCCGCCGCCCTCCTCTCTCCCACAACTCCCACTACTCCATATTAATGGTGCGCCCGAGCGGCCGCACCCCCCATCCTCACTACACACACGCAATCCTCTCTCTCCACTTGCATCCTCAACGCCGCTCTCAGTCCTCAAAGCCGTCAGTGTATTAGGATGCCGCCGAAGTGCCCCATCGGAGGGAGTGGCGACGCCGGGGCTGCTAAAGCACCGGAGCATGGCATGGAGATGGAGACAGAAATTGCCGTCACCGCCGACGAGTTATCGCTGCACCCTGCCGTCGTCGACGACATCGAGCTTCCACAGCCGGAGGCGGAGTTCCACACCGACTCCGACGACCACTCTGACGACGACTCCGACGACCACTCCGGCGATGACTCCGACGACGACGGACAGCTGGTTAGTCATCTATACCCATTTATGTGTCAAATAGATCATAGGGTTTCTCTGGTTACTCCTGCCTCCCCCTTTTGGAATAGAAATCCTATGGTTATGCTCTCCCAATCCATGAAATCTAACTAAGTTTCGTTAGATCCATGTAGTGTATTGATTGTTTGAATGGTACAGGTGATAAGTGATTAGTTATTTCATCTATGCAAATGATTTCTGCTAGTAATTCGACTAGGTTTAGTGTTCGTGCTAGTAATTCCTAGCTAGGGCTTGACAATTGATCTTGAATGACCTACATATGTTTGTTCCATTATTTTCTTCAAGATTGGTCTGTACATAGATGACTGTGCTTAAAAATTGAACCATAATCTCTGGATATGTATAAATAAATAGCCATAAATTCCTAATCCTACTTCTCGACATGTAATCATTGATTTGATGCCAAATTTGTTTTACTATTTGTATAGGTGCTGTCTGACGATGTGGACAGCGAGGATGAAGATGTCCAGAGGAGGTACAACAGGCAAATCCTTATGGAGCTTTATGCGGCAATGCATAACAGGCGTATTAGGACCTGGAACGACGGCTATAGATGCCCTTTTTGCAACCAGAAGCTTCATGACGCATATCTAAGTGTTCTGGCGCATGCAAGAGGATGGGCCGTTGGCTCCTTCAAGAAGAAGTATTCCCGCAGGGTGCCGCACAACGCGTACGCCGAGTACCTGGAGAAGCTTCAGTATCGTGCCGGCCGCATGTGAGATGAGATTTGGGATGGATCGAACTATGTACGCTTGAGTATGCTTAATGCGGTTGAACTATGTACTACTTATGGTTGAACTATGCTTATGTACGTGTACGCTTATTATCTACATCCGAGTATGTTAAATATTTGGTCAAAATTTGGTAAAAATTACAAAGGGGGACCAATAAACTAGGACGGAGGTAGTACGTCAATCACACATGTTTCCTAAAATTGGAACCGTGTGCAATGACTTTCATTTTGCCTATTGCGTCAATCACACACGGTTCACTCTAGCAAAATGTCGCCCCCAAAATTCTTTGTGGGACAGAAAACCTTCACCACCCAATTCAAAAAAAGAAAAAAGAAAACCCTCACCATCCCCACGTCACAAAACCATCACCCCACCCTCCACCCCCTCAGCCCCTCCAGTACATTCCCCGTTCACACCTGCACAAGCTCCTCCACATCTATGCAATGGCATCGCCTATCGCGGCGGTAAACACTTAGCTCGACGCCTGCCCCCGCTGCCAGGCTGCCGACAAAGCCCACCGCATTTCGCCACCTCCGCTTGCCGCCGCCTATCGCCATCAACTTTCTCAACACTGCGCGCGGTTGACCCAGCTCCGCTCGGTTAGGGAATCTGCCATACCGAGGGTTCTTTATCATGGACGATAAGGTAACTAATTTAATGAGATATTATCTCATCTCTTGTCCCAGTTCATCTGCCTCCTTCAATCACCCGACGGAAATCGCCGTGAATTCATTTTTATTCGAGCTGATTTGAGGGTTTTCTTTCATTCATATAATGTACAGTGCGCCGACACTTCAGGACTTTGCGACCTCCGCCAGAGATTCCATCTCACCGTACTAGATGACTTGAGGATGCGCGCGGTATGTTCAATCTCACCTTAAATATTGCCACATTTGGATAAAAGGTGCCACATGCACCATATACATCAAAGGGGATTTCCCCTCTTCTTTCTATATTAGGCAAATTAATGATGTATTGTTCTTTCGATTACTCTCATATTTCCATGACATCATGTTTACCCTATCTGTTTAATTATAGATTTTTGTCCTTCGATCTCAACTGATGTACAGTTCTTTCAATTTGGGCCCATATTTGCATGTTACCATATATTCTTTAACAATCCTACCATTTTCTGCAGAACATCCCTTACTATGCAATAGATTATGTAGTGCACAATTTTCCCTTTACATATATGAAGGCTCCACGGGTGTCATACTGCACGCAAACCATGGATTTATAATCGTTGCTTCTGTAAGACTTGATGAACGTGGTGACTCGTATTTTGGCACTGGCTTTTGGAAAGAAATTGCAAATTTTTATGTAATGAAAGCTGGCACTAAAATTGCACTGCACATAAAAGGGCCTGGTCATGAGATATATGGTAACTTCCCCGACAAAATCATCCATCCAGACTTTGTTCGAAGTAAGTTTTCTTTTCAACTATCTGCATGTTGACTTACCCAGCAATGTCAAATGAATTGTGTAGTATTTAAGCGAACAATTGTTATTCCCTTTTCTTACTATATTCCTACGTAATAAATTCTAGTTACCAATACACTTTTATATTGCCCTGTTTTAATTAAATATTCCCTTACTCCCATATCTATCAGAAAGCGCCGCTGACAAGGAGACTCCGGAGGTCGAGAACGAGGCTGCCAACAAGCGGAGGTGGGGCGAGCTAGTACCGCAAGCGACTCCAGCAGGCCTAGACTTCATCAGCAGCCTCCCCGATGATATGTTGAGACTCATCATCTCCCTCCTCCCAATCAAATATGGGGCGCGGACAACCATCCTTTCTCGGCGATGGCGCCCCCTATGGAACTCCAACCCTCTCGACCTCATCGACACCCACGAGCTCTGCCATGGCTACCACAAAAGCATGGATGTGTTCTCCAAGATTCTCGACAGTCACCTTGGCCCAACCAACAGCAAGGACCGAGCCAAGATTGATGACTGGTTCCGATCCCCCGCCCTAGATCAGCTCGAGGAGCTCACTTTTGATGATGGGCATATGTGGTCGCTGCCAACATCCGCACTCGGCCTCACGCCCACACTGCGCGTCGCCATGTTCAGGAACTGCCATCCCCCCACTTAATGATGCGCCCACTCTTATTCTACCACGACTGAAGCACCTCGAGCTCGACACCGTCTGCCTCTCAGACAGTGACATGGAGCGCCTGCTCCGTGGCTGTACTACACTCGAGTACCTTCGTCTTCAGGCGATCAATGGGTTGAGTACCTTCCACATCACCTCTATGACTCTCCATACTATTTATGTGTGTTGCTGGTGCGGCAGGAGGACCACACAAGATGTGTACCATGGTATGGTCATTGCGGACACACCTGCGCTTGAGAGATTACTTGTAGTTGATCAAGAAGGTCCAACATAAATCAATCTCATTTCTACGCCGAAATTGACAGTGGTGGGATACTCGTCTCACAAATACTCTGAACTTGTTATTGGATCCACACTCGTTCAGGTACAACAGCCGCCTTCTACCTCTCCTTCTACAAATTAACATTATTTCTAATTTTGAAGATGTTTGTTCGTCTGTCATTCAGAAAATGATTCCGACAAGCTTGACCCCGCAACTGCGCACAGTGAAGGTCTTGGCACTAGAATCTATCGGCCCCAACCTGGAGCAAGTTGTGAGTTTCATGAGATGCTTTTCATGCCGGGAGAAGCTATATATCGAGGTGATGTTCCTTTCCTGTTAAATGTTAACCATAAGGGAGTTCAAGTGTTCTTAGGGAACTTTTCATGCACTCCAACCTCTTGCGAAGAAGGCTACATTTTTCTAGAATGTAACCAAATGCCCGTGTTAATCATGTCACATCGAAGATGGCATGTTAGTGCATTTTAAAAATCCTGCAAACCAAATAGGTCTGTAGTAATGTTCAAAACTGCATGTAGGCACTAACACCTTTTCTTCCTTTGCAGGTAAGATTAGGCCCAGTGGTGGATAATGTGATACAATATAACAATTACGTTTAATGCCTAGATTGCATCTCTCAGAAATTACTTTGAACTACTACCGAGGGACCTTACCGGAGATTATATTCGCCAGGTTCTTTGTTCTCAGAGCAAGGGTTCTAAAGGAAATGAGGTTTGCCCTACATTTATTTCGCAAAAATGAATGGTTTGTTGATCAGCACCGGCGCTTGTGGTAGAATGGAGTAGGCTCCAAAAATGCTGAATTTCATTTTGGAACTTCAGATGACAAAGTAATGGAAGTCATCGTGTCAACCCCATACATGACTTCTCAGTGGCTGATCCCTTTCCAAAAATTGTGAGGTTTCAAAACCAGACTTAGAAGCGGTGATTGACGGATTTCGGGTTCCGGCAAAACCCTCAAGGTTCAAACATTGGGGTGCGCACGAAGATCTCCCCCTACCAAATAACGCCCTTTGCCTCACCGGGGTTTCTAAACTTAGCTCGATGAACTCGCAACACAAGAGACACAAAATTTATACTGGTTCAGGCCACCGTTGTGGTGTAATACCCTACTCCAATGTGGTGTGGTGGATTGCCTCTCGGGCTGAGGATGAACAGTACAAGGGGAAGAACAGCCTCCTGAGGTGAGGTGTTCTTGTGCTTGGTGGGTTTGAGGATGAACTAAATGAGTTCGAGACGAGTTGCGTCCTGCTATGGTGGCTAGCCCTATTTATAGAGGCCCTGGTCCTCTTCCCAAATATTGAGCAGGAAGCAGGGCCGGTCCTGAGATTTCGGGGGCCCGGGGCGAACTAAACATTGGGGGCCCTTAATATACAAGTAATTATAATATAATTATATTCATAAATTTATCTAAAAAATAATGTGTATATAAATTATTATTAAAATCAGTATGTGTATCAAATAATTTATACTTATTACCTTAAAATTTTCTTTCTAACATTTCTCGATGCAAAGTCACTTATGGTGGGGTCGATGTCAATCTCATCCAATAATTTCCTCTCGATGCAGAATGTAGCCAGACCATTTAACCTCTCTTGAGTCCTCAAATAATTCTTCAACAATTTCAACTTCGGAAAGCTTCTTTCAGCCGATCCAACCGTCACAGGCAAAGCAAATAAGATGCGATAAGCAATGGAGATATTAGGCTAGCACTCAACTTCTCTCACATGCCTGAAAATCTCCATAGCAGACATTACGTCACCTGGCAAAGTGAATCGCATAATCTTCAATTCAAAAATAAGATCATATGCCTCAACATCAGATGAACCATTAAGAGAGAAAGTTTCTACAAATTTTGTGCAACGTTCTTCAAGTTAATTGTCACTTAATGACTTCATGGTGCCCGAGCTCAATAAAAATCCAAATATACCTTTAAACACCATCAGTTCTTTAAATCTATCGTTCAAACAAGTGGCCGCCATATCAACCAAAACATTAAAATATTTAAATCGGAAAACCTTCTCAGCATCTAGAATTCCTTCTTTTTCCTTTTGCTGCTAGCTGATGGATAATTCCTCTTACTGGAGGACTTCATAATTACACACACACAATGCTGAAAATAAAAAAATTGTTCTATCAATTATTGAACATTGCCGGCTATGCATCAAAGGAATTTTTTGTATCAGTATTATATGAATATACCTCAATACCTGATGGAGTGTTGGCCGGTCAAACTTCCGTGCGTGTGCATATACAATACAATACACACGGGATTGGCCTATTGCACAGCGCATAGAGTCTGCAAAGGTTTGAGAAGAGAACAATTGAGCAAATGCCAAAGGGGGCCCCGGAATTGAAATCAGCGGCGAACATATACATATTAGGAAGAAAATTACCAGGCGGCGGCAAGGCGGGAGTGCATGCGTGCAGCATGCATGCACGGCGGCGTCGGCGGACAGCAACTACGGCTGGGACTTGGGCGCTGCATGACTCCGCGTGATGGAAGAGTCGAACAAAACAGGAAGGAAATCGTCCAGGCCACTGATTGATCGCTCTTTCTCTTCCGTGAAAGGAAATACCGCTGGTCGCTCAAAACATTCGATCGCTGGGATCGGGAGATCGGGCTGTTGGCCTGCTGCTCCCTAGCGCCTGCCTGTATGGGCCATAGGCCACCTCGGGGGGCCCCTGGATTTCGGGGGCCCAGGGCGGCCGCCTGTAGGATCTAGAAGTGGGTGTGTCTAGAGGGGGGGGGGTGATCAGACACTTAGTACTAAAGTTGCAGTTTTTAAGCCTTTTTGGTTTGTGTGAAGTTTTAGGCACAATTTCGGCACACACAATACATATCAAGCAAGCATGCAAAAGATATATAGGCAGCGGAAAGTAAAGCCTGCAACTTGCAAGAAAGTAAAGGGAAGGGTTTGGAGAATTCAAACGCAATTGGAGACACGGATGTTTTTCCCGTGGTTCGGATAGGTGGTGCTATCCTACATCCACGTTAGTGGAGACTTCAACCCACGAAGGGTAACGGTTGCGCGAGTCCACGGAGGGCTCCACCCATGAAGGGTCCACGAAGAAGCAA
Organism: Aegilops umbellulata; assembly: GCA_032464435.1. Lineage (NCBI taxonomy): Eukaryota > Viridiplantae > Streptophyta > Magnoliopsida > Poales > Poaceae > Aegilops > Aegilops umbellulata. The sequence continues at coordinate 351,431,898 of CP136056.1, forward strand.
CCTTGTCTATCCCACCATGGCCATCGCCCACGAAGGACTTGCCTCACTAGCGGTAGATCTTCACGAAGTAGGCGATCTCCTTGCCCTTACAAACTCCTTGGTTCAACTCCACAATCTTGTCGGAGGCTCCCAAGTGATACCTAGCCAATCTAGGAGACACCACTCTCCAAGAAGTAACAAATGGTGTGTTGATGATGAACTCCTTGCTCTTCTGCTTCCAATGATAGTCTCCCCAACACTCAACTCTCTCTCACAGGATTTGGATTTGGTGGAAAGAAGATTTGAGTGGAATGCAACTTGGGAAAGGCTAGAGATCAAGATTCATATGGTAGGAATGGAATATCTTGGTCTCAACACATGAGTAGGTGGTTCTCTCTCAGAACATATGAGTTGGAAGTGTAGGTGTGTTCTGATGGCTCTATCCATGAATGAAGAGGAGGTGGAGGGGTATATATAGCCTTCACTTAAAATCCAACAATTACACACAATTTACCAATCTCGGTGGGACCGAATCAACAAACTCGGTCGGACCGAAAAGGTAAACCTAGTGACCCTTAGAGATTTTCGGTGGGACTGACATGCATCTCGGTAGGACCGATATGGTTAGGGTTTGGGCATAACGAAATCTCGGTGAGACCGATTACACAAACTCGGTGAGACCGATTTGGTAATTGGCTAACCAGAGAGTTGGTCAGGCAAACTCGGTGGGACCGATTACAAAACTAGGTTAGACCGATTTTGGTAATGAGTTACCCACAGAGTTTGCATTGTAATCTCGGTAGTACCGATTGCCTAAACTCGGTGGGACCGATTTTGACAATGGACATACACAGTGAGATTGCAATCCCATCTCGGTGAGACCGAGATCCCTATCGGTAGAACCGATTTGCTAGGGTTTTGGCAGTGGCTATGACATGTGAAACTCGGTGGCGCTGGATAGAAAGAATCGGTAGGACCGAGTTTGGCTTTGGGTTTAGGTCATATGTGGAAGTGGGAAAGTAGCTGAGGGTTTTTGGAGCATATCATTAAGCACATGAAGCAAGAGGCTCATTAAGCAACACCTCATCCCTCCTTGATAGTATTGGCTTTTCCTATGGACTCAATGTGATCTTGGATCACTAAAAGTGCAAAATGAAGAGTCTTGATCTTGAAGCTTTAGCCAATCCTTTGTCCTTAGCATCTTGAAGGAGTTCCCACAACCTTTGGTCCATGCCACTCCATTGTTGAACTTATCTGAAACATGCTAGATAGAAACGTTAGTCCAACAAGAGAAATGTTGACATTAATTACCAAAACCACCTGGGGAGCACTTGTGCTTTCAATCTCCCCCTTTTTGGTAATTGATGGCAACATACATCAAAGCTTTAGATAAAGATACAAAGAATAGCAAGTAAAGCTTTGAAGGACATGTAACAAACATAGGCTCCCCCTACATGTATGCAATCATATGAGTATAAAATATAGAAGCATGTGAGAGCATAATCATGACAGAGTAGGCAATGTGTTACATGTATCTTGGCCATATGCATCAGAGCAAAAGATGATTATTAAGAGAAATACCTCCATGCTTATGAGTCCTTGCAAACAGTATGTACAAAAGCAAGAATTCCCCATACTCATGATTCTGATGCATATACTTACCTTGTAGTCTTGATTTGGCTTAGGATGGAATGAACCTGCATAAACAAGGTTAGATAACACAGGAGCATCCACTAGCCAGAGCAAACCAAAGAAAACCACAAGAATACCAAGACTGGGATGACATGTGGAGAGTGAGTACAAGGTACCACAGTGGATTAGACATGTCCCCAAGAGTAAAGATCTGCAATGAATTTGAATGATTTCTTTCCCTTAGATGTCTTGCTCCCCCTGAATCTGACATGGGATATTGGGAGAAGATAGGGAACAGAAAATCAGAGCTGAAGGATATAAATGAATAGAACTTAATGCAAATAAGCACATACGAACATGTCTTTCCCCCAAAAAGACATGTGGCATCTCTCCTCTTGATTATCAAGCATCTGGGATCCTTGAGTGTTCTCTCCCCCTGGAGATCTCTTTCTCCCCCTTAATACTTTCTCTCTCTTTCTCCCTGATGATAAGCTTTGATGTGATCTCTCTCTCCCCCTTTGACATCAATTTCCAAGAAGGTTCTTCTGGAATCTGTCGAATAGGTTCGATCCTTGAGATTCAGCATAAAGCAATGGATAAAACTGTGATGCTTGTAGAGGATAAGATTCATCGAGTGGAGCTGGATCAGAAGAAATATAGAATAGGTGGCAAGTTGTTTTTCTGTTGTGAAATCGGTGGCACCGAGCATCAGGTTTCGGTGGTACCGAAAGGATTCGGTTGATCCGAAACGTTTAAATCGGTGTAACCAAGTTTACTATAGAGAAAACACTTGTCACCGCAGCTCACTTGTCAAATAAGATCTCACAAAGATTTGCAATGAATTAACTGAAGAATTTGCAAGGAATTTGATGCAGAAATATGTAGAACAACAATTTTATGCAAGGAACAAGTGCAATAACATAGAAAGGAACACAAGAGAACTTCATCTAGAATTGGGCGGTGACATAGTCACCTATGTTAGAGTATATTGACTTAGGAGTCCAGTGAGAACACTTGATCATAGGTCATACTCATCGTTTAAGCTCAAAATGGGGTTACAATTTTTCGTTTAAGCATCTTGATGTATTCTCATGTTGTTGAGTTGTTTTGACTCATGACTTGGAGTAAAGCTTCTCTAATATGGAATAACATACCTTGGGTGGTGGTGTGGATCTTGCTCATGTAGTTGAACTTGTGTGAGTGCTCGAGGTTGATTTAGCTCATCAAGAGTTGGGAGCACCACTTGGAGTTTGAGTTCATCTACCTACATGGGTTAGTTTTTGCAAGGAAAAGCACTTTGATATCCAAAAATGACAATCATGAAGATCATCATAGAATTAGTCAAAGGATATGTTTGAGTGGTTTCATGCTTCCTTGTCAACCACCGTTGTGTAGAGACTTGGTGATGTAGAGATTGCTCAAGATGTGAGAGAGTTGCAATCTCATAGAAATAGATTCATCCAAGTACCTACATGGGTTAGATAACATGCAAGATGCAAATATATCCAAGACATAAGATAATCATCATAATAGATATATCAAGGATTAGACATAAGCTCATGTCTTGCATGTATCCAATGAAGTTTCTACTCCAAATTTGAAGCATCAATGATGTTCAATTCTCCTCTCAACCTGCAAAACACTTTCTCATCAAGCGATTTAGTGAATATATCCGCTAATTGCTTATCGGTGCGAACATGTTTAAGATCAATGTCACCCTTTGCAACATGGTATCGAATGAAATGATGACGAACTTGAATATGCTTAGTTCGAGAATGTTGCACAGGATTATGACCAATTTTGATAGCACTTTCATTATCACAAAGCAATGGAACATGTTTCACATAGACCCCATAATCTTTAAGAGTTTGGGTCATCCAAAGTAATTGAGCACAACATGAACGAGCGGCAATGTATTCCGCTTCGGCGGTGGATAAGGATACCGAGTTTTGTTTCTTGGAGGACCAAGACACAAGAGATCTACCAAGAAATTGACATGTACCCGAAGTGGACTTTCTATCAACCTTGTCTCTGGCATAATCCGAGTCGGAATACCCAACAAGATCGAAAGAGGACCTCTTAGGATACCAAATGCCAAAATTTGGTGTATGAATTAAGTATCTCACTATCCTTTTCACGGCCTTAAGATGACATTCTTTAGGAGCAGCTTGATATCGTGCACACATGCACACACTTAGCATAATGTCGGGACTAGAGGCACATAGGTATAACAATGAACCGATCATAGAGCGATAAACCTTTTGATCAACCGGTTCACCATCTTTGGTCAAATCATTATGTCCACTAGTAGGCATGGGTGTAGACATACCTTTGCATTCTTGCATATTGAACTTCTTGAATAGGTCTTTGGTGTAATTCGTTTGAGAGATAAATGTACCTTCCTTAGTTTGCTTGATTTGCAAACCGAGAAAGAATTTAAGTTCACTCATCATTGACATCTCAAACTTCTTTGACATAAGCTTCCCAAACTTTTCACTAAAAAGAGGGTTAGTAGAACCAAATATGATATCATCAACATAAATTTGGCATACAAATAGTTCTCCATTAACTCTTTTAGTAAAAAGTGTAGAATCAATTTTTCCAATTTCAAAACCACTAGCAATAAGGAACTTAGTCAAGCATTTATACCATGCTCTAGGAGCTTGTTTAAGACCGTAAAGTGCTTTGTGAAGTTTGTAAACATGATTTGGTTTCTTAGGATTGATAAAGCCGGGAGGTTGTTTGACATAAACTTCCTCCTCTATTTCACCATTTAGAAAAGCACTTTTAATGTCCATTTGGTACAAGGTGATATTATGGTGATTAGCATAGGCAAGTCAGATGCGAATGGACTCAAGTCTAGCAACGGGAGCATATGTCTCACCATAGTCCATACCTTCGACTTGTGTGTACCCTTGGGCGACGAGATGTGCTTTGTTGCGAACCACTTGTCCATCTTCATCTTGCTTGTTGCGAAACACCCATTTGGTATCGATGATGTTGTGATTGTTGTCGGGCTTCTCAACCAATGTCCAAACTTGGTTTCTCTCAAAGTTGTGTAGCTCTTCATGCATAGCATTTATCCAATCCGGATCCTCCAGTGCTTCTTCGACCTTCATAGGTTCAATGCTAGAGATGAATGAATAATTTTCACAAAAGTTAGCTAGACGAGTTTTTGAGCGAGTAATTCTCCCGGTTTGGATATCATTGTAGATTTGCTCGACGGGATGATCTTTGGCAATTCTTGCTCGAACTCGTGAAAGCTTTTGCTTGGTCTTCTTTGAACTTCTTCTTCATCTTGTTCTTCTTCTTGGCCTTCTTCATCGTTGGCATTGTCATTCTCTTGTCGTGGTGGAGAAGGAGGTTGTTGATGTTCATCTTGACGCATTTCCTCGTTCTCTTCATCTTGGTGTGTCCCACTTGTGGATGCTTCCGTGTCAATTCTTGGTTCACCTAGTCGTGAAGTAGAAGCTTCCACTTGGACGGACGAGGTACTCTCCTTCACCTCCGTTGGACGAATTTTGCCAATCGACAAGTCTTGAATTGCTTCCGAAGGGTCTTTGTCTCCTACATCAATTGGCAATTGCTCTACATGCGAGCCATTAGATTCATCAAACTTCACATCTACCGTTTCTTCAACCTTTCGGGTGAAATTGTTGTAGACACGGTAAGTGTGAGAGTTTGAGCCATAACCAAGTAGGAAACCTTCATGAGACTTAGGAGCAAACTTTGAACGACGATGCTTATCTAGAATGTAGCACTTTGAGCCAAATACTCGAAAGTATCCAACTTGGGGTTTGTTACCGGTGAGGAGCTCGTATGCCGTCTTGCCGAGTAGCTTGTGAAGATACAAGCGATTTGTTGCATGACAAGCCGTCTCAACCGCTTCTGCCCAGAAGTACTTCGGCGTCTTGTACTCATCAAGCATCGTTCTCGCCATTTCGATGAGCGTCCGGTTCTTCCTCTCAACAACTCCATTTTGTTGAGGTGTGTATGTAGCCAAGAACTCATGTGAAATCCCTTCTTCATCAAGAAAGGTATCCACATTTGAGTTCTTGAACTCCGTTCCGTTGTCGCTCCGAACCTTCTTGATCTTCACGTCAAACTGATTTTGGGCCTTTGTAGCAAAGTTTTTGAAGATCTTTTGGACCTGCGATTTATCATCAAGAAAGAACACCCACGTAAATCTTGAAAAATCATCAACTATGACTAGACCGAAGGAATTTCCACCGAGACTCTTGTAGGCATTGGGACCAAAGAGATCCATATGGAGTAGCTCGAGTGGCCTCCTTGTGGTCATGATGTTCTTCACGGGATGCCTTCCTCCAACCTGTTTACCTGCTTGACAAGCACTGCAAAGTCTATCCTTATCAAATATGACATCATTAACTCCAAGGATATGATTTCCTTTAATAAGCGTGTCAAGGTTTCTCATGCCAACATGACCAAGTCGTCTATGCCACAACCAACCTTTTGAGGATTTAGCAATACAGAAAGTTTTTGGTTGTGCCTTTTTAGAGAATTCGACAATATAAAGGTCACCTCTACGTATACCGGTAAAGACCATTTTATGATTATCTCGACGAAACACTTGGCAATCTACCTCAGTAAATAGGACATTCAATCCGAAATCAACAAGTCTAGATACTGAAAGTAAGTTCTAGCCAAGAGATTCAACAAGCATGACATTTTGAATGGAGCTATCGTGTGAGATGGCCACCTTACCAAGGCCAACCACCTTACCCTTTGAATTATCACCAAAAGTGACATACTTTCGAGGGCCGTCATTTTCAGCAAGCTCACAGAACATCTCTTTGTCTCCGGTCATATGATCGGTACATCCACTATCGAGAACCCATTCCTTTCCTCCTGACACATATCCTCGAAGGTTTGCCATAAGACCAAAGTGTCGCATTGTATCATCAAGATCGAAGTCACTATCATCATTCTCATCGTAGTATCCATGTTCAACATGATCTTGTGACTCATCATTTCCTAGAAAGAGTGATTCATTAGATAAATGATCATCAAAGTGGTCACTTTTATGAATTCTTATAGCTTCGGATATGATATCACTAATGATTCCAACATTTCCTTTAGCATGCATGAGATTAGTAAGCTCAAGTAGACAATCACCAAAACTAGGATCACTAGAGTTCATTTTACTCATGGCAATAGATTTATGGAGAATTTCATCCAAATTTTTCAAGGAATAATCAGGGAATCTTTCCTCAAGAAATTTCCATATAGTATAGGCGCATTTAAGAGTAGGTAAACTAGCAATCAAGTATTTGGGCAATCCTCTAATGATGAGTTCAACGATTCTAAGATTGCGAATCATGTCAACATCTTCATCTAAAGTGGGATGCATAGGATCAACATGAGGAGCACAAGGACTAGCAATATACTTGTTCAAATGATACTGAGTGAAAATCACAAGCATCTCATTTTTCCATTCATGAAAATACTCTCCATCAAGAATAGGCACTCTATGTCTAAGACTCCCTAAAGTAGACACATCCATCTTCCTCCAATGGTGATTAAACCAAGGAATGGAGACCAATGCTCTGATACCACTTGTAGGATCTAGAAGTGGGTGTGTCTAGAGGGGGGGGGGTGATTAGACACTTAGTACTAAAGTTGCAGTTGTTAAGCCTTTTTGGTTTGTGTGAAGTTTTAGGCACAATTTCAGCACACACAATACATATCAAGCAAGCATGCAAAAGATATATAGTCAGCGGAAAGTAAAGCATGCAACTTGCAAGAAAGTAAAGGGAAGGGTTTGGAGAATTCAAACGCAATTGGAGACACGGATGTTTTTCCCGTGGGTCGGATAGGTGGTGCTATCCTACATCCACGTTAGTGGAGACTTCAACCCACGAAGGGTAACGGTTGTGCGAGTCCACGAAGGGCTCCACCCACGAAGGGTCCACGAAGAAGCAACCTTGTCTATCCCACCATGGCCATCGCCCACAAAGGACTTGCCTCACTAGAGGTAGATCTTCACGAAGTAGGCGATCTCCTTGCCCTTACAAACTCCTTGGTTCAACTCCACAATCTTGTCGGAGGCTCCCAAGTGACACCTAGCCAATCTAGGAGACACCACTCTCCAAGAAGTAACAAATGGTGTGTTGATGATGAACTCCTTGCTCTTGTGCTTCAAATGATAGTCTCCCCAACACTCAACTCTCTCTCACAGGATTTGGATTTGGTGGAAAGAAGATTTGAGTGGAAAGCAACTTGGGAAAGGCTAGAGATCAAGATTCATATGGTAGGAATGGAATATCTTGGTCTCAACACATGAGTAGGTGGTTCTCTCTCAGAACATATGAGTTGGAAGTGTAGGTGTGTTCTGATGGCTCTCTCCACGAATGAAGAGGAGGTGGAGGGGTATGTATAGCCTTCACTTAAAATCCAACCGTTACACACAATTTACCAATCTCAGTGGGACAGAATCAACAAACTCGGTCGGACCGAAAAGGTAAACCTAGTGACCGTTAGAGATTTTCGGTGGGATTGACATGCATCTCGGTAGGACCGATATGGTTAGGGTTTGGGCATAACGTAATCTCGGTGAAACCGATTACACAAACTCGGTGAGACCGATTTGGTAATTGGCTAACCAGAGAGTTGGTCAGGCAAACTCGGTTGGACCGATTACAAAACTCGGTTAGACCGATTTTGGTAATGAGTTACCCATAGAGTTTGCATTTTAATCTCGGTAGTACCGATTGCCTAAACTCGGTGGGACCGATTTTGACAATGGACATACACAGTGAGATTGCAATCCCATCTCGGTGAGACCGAGATCCCTATCGGTAGAACCGATTTGCTAGGGTTTTGGCAGTGGCTATGACATGTGAAACTCGGTGGCGCTGGATAGAAAGAATCGGTAGGACCGAGTTTGGCTTTGGGTTTAGGTCATATGTGGAAGTGGGAAAGTAGCTGAGGGATTTTGGAGCATATCATTAAGCACATGAAGCAAGAGGCTCATTAAGCAACACCTCATCCCTCCTTGATAGTATTGGCTTTTCCTATGGACTCAATGTGATCTTGGATCACTAAAAGTGCAAAATGAAGAGTCTTGATCTTGAAGATTTAGCCAATCCTTTGTCCTTAGCATCTTGAAGGAGTTCCCACAACCTTTGGTCCATGCCACTCCATTGTTGAACTTATCTGAAACATGCTAGATAGAAATGTTAGTCCAACAAGAGAAATGTTGACATTAATTACCAAAACCACCTGGGGAGCACTTGTGCTTTCACCGCCCCCTGCCCCCCACAGGGCCGGCCCTGGCACGAAGGGATGCCACAACAGCCAATTTGAAACGGGACAGCTAGTACAAGCTATCCTGACTAAAGGTGGTCTTCGTCTGCCAAAGGCTCTGGTGGTGACGCCGGCTTGGGCTCCACGATGACCTCCATCTTGTCGTCCTGCTGGTCTTGGTCTCGCTGCACCGATATGGAAACCTTTGCCTGATGCCTTGGTACTCCTCGCCTGCGCTTGCCTCCTTAGCACCAAAGAGGAAACAAGGACACTGTGCGCGCTGGCGCCCGCCTCGTCTCGATCTTCATGGCTTGCATCATGAGAACCTTGCAAGCTTTGCCTTGCCTTCATCTCTCCGCCCCTCGCGAGCCAGCCTAGCGAGGCCGCTCCCGAGGAGGTCTTGTGTTGTCCGCCTCACGAGGCTTGGCCCCTCGCGAGGGTCTCGAATGCTTGTTGGTGAAGATGGGTCGTACGGGCCCGCTCGTAGAGCCACGCCATGGGCCGCAGGCAGGCAAGTCTAGGGACCCCCGTTCCTAGAACGCCGACTGTAGCCCCCCGGGCCCAAGGCGTGCTCGGACTTGGCTTCGAGGCGAAGCCGAAGGGCAAGTGCGAAGCACCGCGGGCCCCAACAGCCTGCGGCCATGATCGACGCGTGGCGGTTGAATGTACGTGGGCGTCTCCACTTCCCCACGCTGCCTCGGCAACTTACCGACTTGACAAGTCCCTGCTGCATGCAAGGGAAAATCATCATTACCAGTGATCGTGGGGGGTGCTGGTTGGCCTTCTCCTGCTATAAATGGGGAGGGGGGCAGAGCCCCCGTCTCCCATCTCTTCCCATTCCCCTCACCTTGTCCCCCTTCGCTCCATTGCCAGTAGCGACACCAATGGCTTCGTCGAAGAGGTTCTCTGCCGTGGAGAAGGCGAAGGCCTGTCAGGAGGGGCCCGGCTCTCCGGTGCCCAAGCGTGGACGCGTCCGTCCCCGCAAGCACACTGCGACCCCCGCCGCGTCCCCCCGCAGCCGCGGCGGTGCCGCTTTGCTTGGTAGGGGTCGCCCCGGTCGTGGCAGCCCTGTCTGTGAAGGGAGACATGTCGCATCGCGTGGCCTCCCCGGCCGCGCTTAGACTCGGCGGAGGTGCTGCCAGAGTTCGTCATCTGATCGGAGAACCCGGCCGACAACTGGCTTTAGCTCCCGCGCTTCTTCGCCGATGAGCTACCGGACACAGGTCCAGGCAGGCTCTGGTTGCAGGCGGACGGCTACTGCAGCAGGGCTTCCTGGGTCACGATTGAGGTCTCCGTCGCGGCCAACATAGCCCTGGCCCACGGCTGGTAGACGTTTGCCCGCGCGCGCGGCCTGGGCAGGCGGTGCACCCTCCATTTCAAGTACGAAAGCGACGTGACCCTCTCCGTGAGGGTGTTTGGGGAAGATAGACGTCGCGCCAGGTGCTGCCCCGAGGTCAACGACGACGACGAGGTGCTCGGCCTTGGCGATGGTCGAGACGAGGATGAAGGCGAACCCGCCCTTGGTGCCGACCACGTCTCGTCCAACTACGGTGGTTCTTCCTCCGGCGACAGCTCCAGCAGCGGTGGTTACGACCAGCCGTCACGCTGCCGCGCCCGCTTCGAAGGCGGCAGCGGGTCGTCTCATCGTCGCGCCTCCGTGAAGTGCGAGGAGGGGTCTGGCTGAGCTCGGGACGGCGCCAAGAGCCCGCCCTCACAGACCGCCGTGGGGGCACGCGCCGCTTTTATTTTGTTCTGTCTTCCCTTCCTGTATTGAGAAATAAACCAGTATGGGGCCCCGGAGGGGCGTGCAACGAACTATGATTTCTCAGTTATTATGCTATGTTTATCGTTCCTGTGCTGTGTCGCAACATCGTCGTTTTATGTAGAGATAACTTAGCTTGACGTGCTCGGAGTAGTCTCCTCTTCGCGAGGTGCTTGCTTCCTGGTGCCTGTCGAGGCCTCCTTGGCCTGGTAGGCACTTAGGAACTGCAAAAAAAACTCGTTAGGAGGCTTATCATTTACCCGAGCCCTGGTCGCAGGCGCCGCTGGCCTTGACCCAGCGCTTTGTATCGCGGTACCCGAGGGGCACGGATTTGGAGAGGTGCGCCAGCTTGCGAGCTTGAACGAGGGTGCCTCGCTAAAAGCAGAAAAAGGAAAAACGCTCAGGAGGGCACCTGTCCAGTCCCCTCGCGAGGTATGCAAGAGAGAGTACATGCTAAACTGAAGACGAAAACAGAGGCAGAAGGCGACGGAACCAAATCAGCAAAGAACACCAGAAGCAAACTTCAATTAAAGAGGGGCGAGCCAAGTACGAAAGCAAATGAAAAGCCGCGTCCGGCACCTAGTCTAGTCTTCATGTCTTCTCACTAGCGCGGAGCTAAGTGCTGCCACTAGGACGTGGGAGGGAGCCCCAGAGGCCCGAGGGCGGCACTCCTGAGACCCGGGGGCGTGTACAGCCCCACTCATTATTACGTGAGAGTGTCTCGAGCGGAGACCTTCATAGGCACTGGGCCTTCTTCACAGGCGCTGGGCCTTTCTTCATGGGTAGACCTTCCGGAGGTGCTGGATGTTCCAGGCGTTCTGGATGGGTACCCTATCGTGCATCTCCAGGCACACAGCGCTAGGCCTGGAGACATGGACGACCTTGAACAGGCCCTCCCACATGGGTGAGAGCTTATGCAACCCTTCCCTGGAGAACACCCGCCTCAGGACGAGGTCACCCACCTCAAGCGTCCTGGAGTGGACGCTGCGACAGTCATACCGCCGCAGCGCTTGCTGGTATCTTGCCGCCCGCAGTGCAGCTTCGCGTCGGCGTTCCTCCCCCAGCACGAGGTCCATCCCCCGCATGGCGTCCTGCTGCGTCTCATCAAACGCCAGGACCCGTGCGGAGTGATGTTTTACCTTGTGAGGGAGAACCGCTTCTGCTCCATAGACGAGGAAGAATGGGGTCTCGCCCGTTGGCTTGGTGGAGGTGGTGCGGATGGACCACAACACGGAATTGAGCTCGTCATGCCAGCCCCTGCCACAGGCTTCGAGCTTCTTCTTGAAGGTCCTGGTCCTGAGGCCTCTCAGGACCTCCTCGTTGGCGCGTTCGCCTTGACCATTGCTCCAGGGTGCGCCACTAAAGCGTAGCAGATCTGCGTTCCAAGGTTAGCACAGTACGTTTTGAAGAGATTACTGGTGAACTGCGAGCCATTATCGGCGATGATGCGGTTGGGGACCCCAAAACGGCTCACGAAACCCTTGATGAACTTGACCGCAGAGCCAGCTAGGACGGTGCGGACGGTTTCCACCTCCGCCCACTTGGTGAACTTATCGATGGCAACGTAGAGGTATAGGTAGCCCCCAGGCGCTAGAGGGAATGGGCCCAGGATATCCAGTCCCAAGACTGCAAACGGCCACGAGAGTGGAATGGTCTGGAGGCCCTGAGCTGGCTGATGGATTTGCTTGGCGTGGAATTGGCAGGCCTCGCAGGACCTCACCAGCTCAGCTGCGTCGTTGAGCGCCATAGGCCAGTAGAATCCACAGCGGAATGCCTCAACGACGAGGGTTTGTCCGACGAGTGGTGCCCGCAGTCCCCGCCGTGTATGTCAGCTAGCAGCTCTTTCCCCTGTTCCCTGGAGATGCAACGCAGAGAAATGTCACTTGGCCGCTTCCTGTATAACTCACCATCCTGGATGCAGTGTGTTGTGGCTTGCCGGGCCACACGCTCTGCATCCTCCTCCTTCTCTGGCAGCGTCCCTTGCATCAGATATTCCTTGAATTCGTTGCTCCAGCATCCCTCCCGGGGCTCGAGTGCCAAGAGTAGACGCGCTCCCGAGGTCGGGCCACGGGCTGGGGCTCCCGTGGCAGGTGGCTGTGGGAGCTCCTCCCAAGGCTGCACTGTCCTTGAAAGCGGTGGTGTTGCCGTTGGCTTGAAGAGCCGCTCCTCGAAGATGCCAGGCTCTTGGGGCTGTTGCTTGGATGCCCTTCTGGCAATGTCGTCGGCTTCCTTGTTGGTGCCACGGGGCATGTGCTGCAACTCCAGGCCCAGGAACTGCTTCTCCATCTTGCGCACCTCCGCGAGGTATCCTCCATGTGTTCGTCCTTCAGCTCGTAAGAAACTTGTTGAAGAAGTTGACGAGGACCTGCGAGTCGCCCCTGATGGTGACACGCTTCACCACCAGGGCCGCCGCAGCCTGCAGGTCGGCTATGAGGCCTTCGTACTCTGCAATGTTGTTGGAGACCTTCTCGCCCTGCTGGAAGCGGAGCTGCACAGCTTAGTAGAGCTTGTCCTGAGTGGGCGAGATGAGCACTGCTCCAGCCCCCGCGCCCTAGCGCGCGAAGGCACCATCAAAATACATGACCCAATCATCGGGCGCCTCACTTCCCGGCGAGAGGGACCGATCCTCGCCTATTTCAAGCGTCGAGGCGTCCGTCCATTCTGCCATGAAATTGGCGAGCGCGGCTCCCTTGATGACCCTGGTGGTGCGGAACTCTTACTGGAATGCCTGCAGCTCGATGTTCCACTCGGCGACCCTCCTGACAGAGTTGGGGCTCCTGAGCACCCTCTCCAATGGGTAGCACGAGACGACCTTGATGGGGTGACCTTGAAAGTAATGCCGCAACTTACGCGAGGCCACCAAGAGCGAGAGTTAAGTGCTTCTGAGGCACGGTGTACCATGCTCTTGCATCCCGCAACACCATGCTGACGAAATATACTGGGTGGTCGACGAGGGCGGGTGCATTGATGAGGCGTGCGCCTTCCGGAAGTCGGGGCACCTCCTGAGGTGGTGGAGCCCCCAATGCCTGATCGCTTGTCGGGGTCCCTACAGGCTCGGGGGCATCTTCCTACTGAGCTTGATCCTCTGCTGCCGCAGCTGCGGCCTTTGCGGCGCCCTCCTGGTCTTGTATCGTCCTTGCTGGGGGCGTAGCTCGGCGTGATGCGCCCTTGCCTTGGTGTTCTTCCCGAACCGCCACTAGAGCCACACTGTCGGAGTAGGGAGTGGCGAAAATGTAAAGCACCAGGGGCTCGAGAGGTCGTGGCGCCACCATCACTGGAGGGCTGGTCAGATATCTCTTGAGGTCTTGAAATGCTTAGTCGGCCTCCGGGGTCCACTTGAATGGGCCCTTCTTCTTCATCAGCTTGAAGAAGGGTAGGGTGCGCTCTCCCAACTTGGAAATGAAGCGTCCCAACGCAGTCACCCGTCCAGCAAGCTTCTGGATTTCCTTGAGGGTTTGCGGTGGACTCATGTCTTCGATGGCCTTGACCTTCTCTGGGTTGGCCTCGATCCCCCTGTGGGACACAAGGAAGCCCAGTAGCTTGCTAGAAGGGACGCCAAACACGCACTTCTCCGGGTTAAGTCACAAGTCCACCTAGTGGGGGCTCGCGAAGGTTTCCTCCAGGTCCTGAATCATAGTTCTCACCTCCCGAGACTTCACCATGATGTCGTCGACGTAAGCTTCCGCGTTTCTTCCGAACTGCCGACCCAAGGTGATGTGCAACAGCCGTTAGAAGGTTGCGCCTGCATTGCGCATCCCGAATGACATGCAAGTGTAGCAGTACACCCCACACGGGGTCAGTAAGGCTGTCTTCTCCACATCTTCTACCGCCATGTTGATCTGGTGATATCCTGAAAACGCATCCAGGAAGCACAACAAGTCGCACTCGGCAGTGTAGTCGACGATCTGGTTGATGCGTGGAAGCGGGAATGGATCTTCGGGGCAGGCCTTGTTGAGGTTGGTGAAGTCGACGCACATACACTCCTTCCCTCCTTTCTTTGGCACGACGACGGGGTTCGTGACACGTCTCCAACATATCTATAATTTTGATTGCTCCATTCTATATTATCTACTGTTTTGGACTATATTGGGCTTTATTTTCCACTTTTATATTACTTTTAGGACTAACCTATTAACCAGAGGCCCAGCCTACAATTGCTTTTTTTTGCCTATTTCAGTGTTTCGAAGAAACGGAATAGCAAAAGGAGTCCAAACGGAATGAAACCTTCGGGAACGTGATTTTCTCAGCGAATATGATCTAGGAGACTTGGACCAACCCCCCCCCCCCCCGTCAAGAAAGAAAGGAGGCGGCCACGAGGGTGGAGGCTGCGCCCCCTGCCTCGTGGTCCCCCCTTTGCTCCACCGACATACTCCTTCCTCCTATATATACCTACGTACCCCCAAACGACCAGAGATGGAGCCAAAAACCTAATTCCACCACCGCAACCTTCTGTACCCACCGAGGTCCCATCTCGGGGCCTGTTCCGGAGCTCCACCGGAGGGGGCATCCATCACGGAGGGCTTCTACATCTTCGTAGTCTCTCCGATGAAGTGTGAGTAGTTTACTTTAGACCTTCGGGTCCATAGTTAGTAGCTAGATGGCTTCTTCTCTCTTTTTGGATCTCAATACAATGTTCTCCCCCTCTCTCGTGGAGATCTATTCGATGTAATCTTCTTTTTGCGGTGTGTTTGTTGAGACCAATGAATTGTGGGTTTATGATCAAGTTTATCTATGACCAATATTTGAATCTTC
Organism: Aegilops umbellulata; assembly: GCA_032464435.1. Lineage (NCBI taxonomy): Eukaryota > Viridiplantae > Streptophyta > Magnoliopsida > Poales > Poaceae > Aegilops > Aegilops umbellulata. The sequence goes on from CP136056.1 coordinate 351,447,289, forward strand.
TCTAAATTCTTTTATGTATGATTGGTTATCTTTGCAAGTCTCTTCGAATTATCAGTTTGGTTTGGCCTACTAGACTTGCGGTGTCCTTTCCCAGTGAAAGTAGGGGCAGCAAGGCACGTATTGTATTGTTGCCATCGAGGATAACAAGATCGGGTTTTTTATCATATTGCATGAATTTATCCCTCTACATCATGTCATCTTGCTTAAGGCGTTACTTTGTTTTCTTGAACTTAATACTCTAGATGCATGCTGGATAGCGGTCGATGAGTGGAGTAAGAGTAGTAGATGAAGGCAAGAGTCGGTCTACTTGTCTCGGACGTGATGCCTATATACATGATCATACCTAGATATTCTCATAACTATGCTCAGTTCTGTCAATTGCTCAACAACAATTTGTTCACCCACCGTAGAATACTTATGCTCTTGAGAGAAGCCACTAGTGAAATCTATGGCCCCCGGGTCTATTCTCATCATATCAATCTTCCATAACTTTATTATTGCTTTGCTTTTTACTTTTCCCTTTTATTTTACTTCGCATGTTTATACTAAAAATACCAAAAATATTATCTATCATCTCTATCAGATCTCACTCCCGTAAGTCACCATGAAGGGATTGACAACCCCTAATCGCGTTGGTTGCGTTGAACTATTTGTTTTGTGTAGTTACGAGGGACTTGCGTGTAGCCTCCTACTGGATTGATACCTTGGTTCTCAAAAACTGAGGGAAATACTTACTCCACTCTGCTGCATCACCCTTTCCTCTTCAAGGAAACCCAACGCAGTGCTCAATAGGTAGCAGGAAGATTTCTGGCACCGTTGCCGGGGAGTCTACGCAAAAGTCAACATACCAAGTACCCATCACAATACCTTATCTCTTGCATTACATTATTTACCATTTGCCTCACATTTTCCTCTCCCCCACTTCACCCTTGCCGTTTTATTCGCCCTCTCTTTTCCGTTTGCCTTTTTCCTCGCTTGCCTTTTTGTTCGCTCGTGTGTTGTATTTCTTGTTTGCCGTGATGGCTCAAGATAATACCAAATTGTGTGACTTTACCAATACCAACAATAATGATTTCCTTAGCACTCTGATTGCTCCTCTTACCAACACTGGATCTTGTGAAATCAATACTGCTTTGTTGAATCTTGTTATGAAAGATCAATTCGCCGGCCTTCCTAGTGAAGATGCCGCTACTCATCTAAATAGCTTCGTTGATTTATGTGATATGCAAAAGAAGAAAGATGTCGATAATGATATTGTTAAATTGAAGCTATTTCCTTTTTCGCTTAGAGATCGTGCTAAAGCTTGGTTTTCGTCTTTGCCTAAAAATAGTATTGATTCTTGGAACAAGTGCAAAGATGCTTTTATCTCTAAGTATTTTCCTCCCGTTAAGATCATCTCTCTTAGAAACGATATTATGAATTTTAAGCAACTTGATCATGAACATGTTGCACAAGCTTGGGAGAGAATGAAATTAATGATACGTAATTACGCTACTCATGGTTTGAATTTGTGGATGATTATTCAAAAAATTTATGCCGGATTGAATTTTGCTTCTAGAAATCTTTTAGATTCGGCCGCCAGAGGCACTTTTATGGAAATCACTTTAGGATATGCTACTAAACTCCTAGATAATATTATGGTTAATTATTATCAATGGCACACTGAAAGATCTACTAATAAAAAAGTGCATGCGATAGAAGAAATCAATGTTTTGAGTGGAAAGATGGATGAACTTATGAAATTATTTGCTACTAAGAGTGTTTCTTCTGATCCTAATGACATGCCTTTGTCTACTTTGATTGAGAATAATAATGAATCTATGGATGTGAATTTTGTTGGTAGGAATAATTTTGGTAACACCGCATATAGAGGGAACTTTAATCCTAGGCCTTATCCTAGTAATCCTTCTAATAATTATGGAAATTCCTACAATAACTCTTGTGGAAATTTTAATAATATGCCCTCTGAATTTGAGACTATTGTTAAAGAGTTTATGAATTCACAAAATAATTTTAATGCTTTGCTTGAAGAGAAATTACTTAAAGTTGATGAATCGGATAGGAACGTTGATAGAATTTCTCTTGATGTTGTATCTTTAAATCTTAGATCTACTCCTCCTAAGCATGATATCAATGAGTCTCTCAAAGCCATGAGAACTTCCATTGATGAGTGCAAGGAAAGAACCGCTAGGATGCGTGCTACAAAAGATTCCTTTATTAAAGCGTGTTCTTCCAATTCCTATGAAAATAAAGATGAAGATCTAAAAGTTATTGATGTGTCCCCTATTAAATCTTTGTTTTGCAATATGAATCTTGATAATGATGGGACTGAATATGATCCACCTTTACCTAGAAGGCATTCTAAAAATTCAGAGTTTTTAGATCTTGATGAACTTGATAAAAGGGGGATTGAAAAGAATAAAACCCTAGATGTTGCTAAACCCACTATTTTGGATTTCAAGGAATTTAATTATGAAAGTTGCACTTTAATTGATTTTATTTCCTTGTTGCAATCTGTGCTAAATTCTCCTCATGCTTATAGTCAAAATAAAGACTTTACCGAACATATCGTTGATGCTTTGATGGAATCTTATGAAGAAAAACTTGAGTTGAAAGTCTCTATCCCTAGAAAACTTTATGATGAGTGGGAACCTACTATTAAAATTAAAATTAAAGATCATGAGTTTTATGCTTTGTGTGATTTGGGTGCTAGTGTTTCCACTATTCCCAAAATTTTGTGCGATTTGCTAGATTTCCGTGATTTCGATGATTGCTCTCTAAACTTGCACCTTGCGGATTCCACTATTAAGAAACCTATGGGAAGAATTAATGATGTTCTTATTATTACAAATAGGAATTATGTGCCCATAGATTTTATCGTTCTTGATATAGATTGCAATCCTTCCTGCCCTATTATTCTTGGTAGACCTTTTCTTAGAACGGTTGGTGCAATTATTGATATGAAGGAAGGGAATATTAGATTCCAATTTCCATTAAAGAAAGGCATGGAACACTTCCCTAGGAATAAACTAAAATTACCATATGAATCTATCATGAGAGCCACTTATGGATTGCCTACCAAAGATGGCAATACCTAGATCTATCCTTGCTTTTATGCCTAGCTAAGGGCGTTAAACGATAGCGCTTGTTGGGAGGCAACCCAATTTTATTTTTAATTTTTTTGTTTTTTCTTATGTTTAGGAATAAATAATCCATCTAACTTCTATTTAGATGTGGTTTTATGTTTTAATTAGTGTTTGTGCCAAGTTAAACCTATAGGATCTTCTTGGATGATAGTTATTTGATCTTGCTGTAATTTCCAGAAACTTTCTATTCATGAAAACAATTATTAAAAATAACCAGAACGTGATAAAATAGTGATTACAATTGCTGCTGATCAATAAACAAATTGCCTAGGTCTTTCTATTTTGTCTGTTTTTTTTGAGTTACAGAAGTTTGCGTTAGTTACAGATTACTACATACTGTTCTGTTTTTGACAGATTCTGTTTTTCATGTGTTGTTTGCTTATTTTGATGAATCTATGGCTAGTAAAATAGTTTATAAAACATAGAGAAGTTGGAATATAGTAGGTTTAACACCAATATAAATAAAGTATGAGTTCATTACAGTACCTTGAAGTGGTCTTTTGTTTTCTTCCGCTAACGGAGCTCACGAGATTTCTGTTAAGTTTTGTGTTGTAAAGTTTTCAAGTTTTGGGTGAATTTTTTTGATGGATTATGGAACGAGTGGCAAGAGCCTAAGCTTGGGGATGCCCATGGCACCCCCAAGATAATCCAAGGACACCAAAAAGTCAAAGCTTGGGGATGCCCCGGAAGGCATCCCCTCTTTCGTCTACTTCCATCGGTAACTTTACATGGAGCTATATTTTTATTCAGCACATGGTATGTGTTTTTCTTGGAGCGTCTTGTATGATTTGAGTCTTTAGTTTTTAGTTTACCACAATAATCCTTGCTGTACACACATTTTGAGAGAGCCATACATGATTTGGAATTTGATAGAATACTCTATGTGCTTCACTTATATCTTTTGAGCTATATAGTTTTGTTCTAGTGCTTCACTTATATCTTTTAGAGCACGGTGGTGGATTTGTTTTATAGAAACTATTGATCTCTCATGCTTCACTTAGATTATTTTGAGAGTCTTAAATAGCATGTTAATTTGCTTAATAATAACAATATGCTTGGTATTCAAAATTTGTAAAACTTTCTTTTGAGTGCGTTGAATACTAAGAAAAGTTTGATGCTTGATAATTGTTTTGAGATACGAAGATGGTGATATTAGAGTCATGCTAGTTTAGTAGTTGTGAATTTGAGAAATACTTGCGTTAAAGTTTGTGATTCCCTTAGCATGCACGTATGGTGAACCGTTATGTGATGAAGTCGGAGCATGATTTATTTATTGATTGTCTTCCTTATGAGTGGTGGTCGGGGACGAGCGATGGTCTTTTCCTACCAATCTATCCCCCTAGGAGCATGCGTGTAATACTTTGCTTTGATAACTTGTAGATTTTTGCGATAAGTATATGAGTTCTTTATGACTAATGTTGAGTCCATGGATTATAAGCACTTTTCCCATCGTTCCACCATTGCTAGCCTCTCTAATACCGCGCAACTTTCGACGGTATTATACACCCACCATATACCTTCCTCAAAACAGCCACCATACCTACCTATCATTGCATTTCCATAGCCATTCCAAGATATATTGCCATGCAACTTTCCACCGTTCCGTTTATTATGACACGCTCCATCATTGTCATATTGCTAGCATGATCATGTAGTTGACATCGTATTTGTGGCAAAGCCACCATTCATAATTCTTTCATACATGTCACTCTTGATTGATTGCGTATCCCGGTACACCGCCGGAGGCGTTCATATAGAGTCATATTTTGTTCTAAGTATCGAGTTGTAATTGTTGAGTTGTAAGAAAAACAAAAGTGTGATGATCATCATTTTTAGAGCATTGTCCCAAGTGAGGAAAGGATGATGGAGACCATGATTCCCCCACAAGTCAGGATGAGACTCCGGACAAAAAAAAGAAAAAAAGAAAAAGAGGACATAAAAAAAGAAAAGTCCCAAATAAAAAAAAGAGAAAAAAACGAGAGAAAAAGAGAGAAGGGACAATGTTACTATCCTTTTACCACACTTGTGCTTCAAAGTAGCACCATGATCTTCATGATAGAGAGTCTCTCATTTTGTCACTTTCATATACTAGTGGGAATTTTTCATTATAGAACTTGGCTTGTATATTCCAATGATGGGCTTCCTCAAAATGCCCTAGGTCTTCGTGAGCAAGCGAGTTGGATGCACACCCACTTAGTTTCTTTTGTTGAGCTTTCATATACTTATAGCTCTAGTGCATCCGTTGCATGGCAATCCCTACTCACTCACATTGATATCTATTGATGGGCATCTCCATAGCCCGTTGATACGCCTAGTTGATGTGAGACTATCTTCCCCTCTTTTTATCTTCTCCACAACCACCATTCTATTCCACATATAGTGCTAAATCCATGGCTCAGGCTCATGTATTGCGTGAAGATTGAAAAAGTTTTGAGAATGTCAAAAGTATGAAACAATTGCTTGGCTTGTCATCGGGGTTGTGCATGGTGGTGAAGATAGAGCATAGCCAGACTATATGATTTTGTAGGGATAACTTTCTTTGGCCATGTTATTTTGAGAAGACATAATTGCTTTGTTAGTATGCTTGAAGTATTATTATTTTTATGTCAATATGAACTTTTGTCTTGAATCTTTCGGATCTGAATATTCATGACACAATTAAGAAGAATTACATTGAAATTATGCCAAGTAGCACTCCGCATAAAATATTCTTTTTTATCATTTACCTACTCGAGGACGAGCAGGAATTAAGATTGGGGATGCCTGATACGTCTCCAACGTATCTATAATTTTTGATTGCTCCATGCTATATTATCTACTTTTCTGGACTATATTGGGCTTTATTTTCCACTTTTATATTACTTTTGGGACTAACCTATTAACCGGAATTGCTGTTTTTTTGCCTATTTCAGTGTTTGGAAGAAACGAAATATCAAACGGAGTCCAAACGGAATGAAACCTTCGGGAACGTGATTTTCTCACCGAATATGATCCAGGAGACTTGGACCCTCCCTCAAGAAAGAAAGGAGGCGGCCACGAGGGTGGAGGGCGCCCCCTGCCTCATGGGCCCCCCTTTGCTCCACCGACGTACTCCTTCCTCCTATATATACCTACGAACCCCCAAACGATCAGAGACGGAGCCAAAAACCTAATTCCACCGCCGCAACCTTCTGTACCCACGAGATCCCATCATGGGGCCTGTTCCGGAGCTCCGCCAGAGGGGGAATCCATCACGGAGGGCTTCTACATCATCATAGCCTCTCTGGTGAAGTGTGAGTAGTTTACTTCAGACCTTCGGGTCCATAGTTAGTAGCTAGATGGCTTCTTCTCTCTTCAGTGTAGTCGACGATCTGGTTGATGCGTGGAAGCGGGAATGGATCTTCGGGGCAGGCCTTGTTGAGGTTGGTGAAGTCGACGCACATACACTCCTTCCCGCCTTTCTTTGGCACGACGACGGGGTTCGTGACACGTCTCCAACATATCTATAATTTTGATTGCTCCATTCTATATTATCTACTGTTTTGGACTATATTGGGCTTTATTTTCCACTTTTATATTACTTTTGGGACTAACCTATTAACCAGAGGCCCAGCCTACAATTGCTTTTTTTTGCCTATTTCAGTGTTTCGAAGAAACGGAATAGCAAAAGGAGTCCAAACGGAATGAAACCTTCGGGAACGTGATTTTCTCAGCGAATATGATCTAGGAGACTTGGACCCCCCCCCCCCCCGTCAAGAAAGAAAGGAGGCGGGCACGAGGGTGGAGGCTGCGCCCCCTGCCTCGTGGTCCCCCCTTTGCTCCACCGACATACTCCTTCCTCCTATATATACCTACGTACCCCCAAACGACCAGAGATGGAGCCAAAAACCTAATTCCACCACCGCAACCTTCTGTACCCACCGAGGTCCCATCTTGGGGCCTGTTCCGGAGCTCCACCGGAGAGGGCATCCATCACGGAGGGCTTCTACATCTTCGTAGTCTCTCCGATGAAGTGTGAGTAGTTTACTTCAGACCTTCGGGTCCATAGTTAGTAGCTAGATGGCTTCTTCTCTCTTTTTGGATCTCAATACAATGTTCTTCCCCTCTCTCGTGGAGATCTATTCGATGTAATCTTCTTTTTGCGGTGTGTTTGTTGAGACCGATGAATTGTGGGTTTATGATCAAGTTTATCTATGAACAATATTTGAATCTTCTCTGAATTCTTTTATGTATGATTGGTTATCTTTGCAAGTCTCTTCGAATTATCAGTTTGGTTTGGCCTACTAGACTTGCGGTGTCCTTTCCCAGTGACAGTAGGGGCAGCAAGGCACGTATTGTATTGTTGCCATCGAGGATAACAAGATGGTTTTTTATTCATATTGCATGAATTTATCCCTCTACATCATGTCGTCTTGCTTAAGGCGTTACTCTGTTTTCTTAAGCTTAATACTCTAGATGCATGTTGGATAGCGGTCGATGAGTGGAGTAATAGTAGTAGATGCAGGCAGGAGTCGGTCTACTTGTCTCGGACGTGATGCCTATAGACATGATCATACCTAGATATTCTCATAACTATGCTCAATTCTGTCAATTGCTCAACACTAATTTGTTCACCCACCGTAGAACACATATGCTCTTGAGAGAAGCCACTAGTGAAATCTATGGCCCCCGGGTCTATTCTCATCATATCAATCTTCCATCACTTTATTATTGCTTTGCTTTTTTACTTTGCCCTTTTATTTTACTTTGCATCTTTATACCAAAAATACCAAAAATATTATCTATCATCTCTATCAGATCTCACTCCGTAAGTGACCGTGAAGGGATTGACAACCCCTAATCGTGTTGGTTGCATTGAGCTATTTGTTCTGTGTAGGTACGAGGGACTTGCGTGTAGCCTCCTACTGGATTGATACCTTTGTTCTAAAAAACTGAGGGAAATACTTACTCTACTCTGCTGCATCACCCTTTCCTCTTCAAGGAAATCCAACGCAGTGCTCAAGAGGTAGCAGTTCGCTAGCCACTCGGGGTACCAAACCTCGCGAATGACACCCGCAGACTCCAACTTGCGGGTCTCTTGGATGATGAAAGCTTGCTTCTCCGTGGACTGCCGCCTCACCCTCTGCTTTACGGGGCGTACGTTGGGGCACACCTTCAGGTGGTGCTCTATCACTCCTCTTGGGACCCCTACCAGCTAATCGGGCTCCCAAGCGAACACTTCCTTGTTTGCACGCAAGAACTTCACCAGCGCCTCCTCCTGATCAGGCTCGAGGTTGGCGCCTATGGTAAAGGTTGCCTCTAAGGACCCGTCCTCCTCGACTGACACATGCTTGGTTTCTGCCTTGTCCTTAGTGAACAACTGCTTCTTCTTGGTTGGTGTCGTGGTTTTGTCACTACAGATGTCCTAGAGAAAGGACTTAGTCGTGGAGCCATCGCGACGGGTTAGCTTGAAGGGGTTAAAGCGGACACAAGGACCCAGAGAGTTTATACTAGTTTGGCCCCTTCGATGAAGGTAAAAGCCTACATCTAGTTGTGATGGAATTGATGGGGTTTTGATGACTAGGGAGCAGACAAGCTTCGCCTAAGTCTCGAGTTGTTGTTTCCTATCCTAAACTGCCGCCGGGTCGTCCCCTTATATACACGGGTGACGCCCATCGGTTCACAGAGTCCCAACTCCGGTTCATATTCGTATCCGGGTTGGTCTCTCCTTATTCCTATCTTACAATACGAGTCTACATACAGATGCCATTTTACGGCTACAAGTCTTAAACCGACTACGGGCCTCAGGCCCTCATCTATCTTCTTGGGCTTTAACACTCTTTGTCGGGGAAAACTGATCCGCGAGCACCTATGGGGACGGAGCCCCTTTTCGGTTCGGCAGGGGGCGGTGGTCATATGAAGAGCGGATCGAGGCGGGACACACGAGCGGTTTACCCAGCTTCGGGCCGCACGGATGCGTAAAACCCTACTGCTGCTTGTCTGATTGTATTGGGTTCTTGCTTGGGAGCGCAAGATGCTACAGTACACTCGAGAGCGAGCGTGTGTGTTCTTCTAGGGTTCCCCCCCCTCTACGTTGCGCATGGGCCTCCTTTTATATGCTCAAGGGGTCACCAACAGGTGGCAACGTAGATAAGGGCAAAATCGGGAAAGCGCCGGGGTGGGTACAGCTGTTTGCACAGTGGTTGTACAGTGTATCATACCTAACTCTGACGGCAGGGGACAAGGGCATTAAATGCCCGTCTGTGTCGCACAAACAGTGCAGAAATGGATTGTTACGGACGCCACCGTTCGCCACGATGGCTATCTTGTCAGCAGCCGCTTGCCACCGCATACCCCTAGCTGCACAGCCTCCCGCCACGTGTGCCTGGAAGAGCCCCAGAGCGACACGTTGGTGGGTGAGCTGGAGCGCGGGCGCATGGTGGTAGCTTGCCGCGGCAAGCGCCTTGCCGCGGCTGTTGTCTTGCCGCGTCCGGGAGCTTGTCGCTCGCTGGGCCTTGTCGCGACGCGGGGCGCGTCGCGGCAAGTTCTTGAGATGTCTTGACTGGCCCTCCCGGCAAGCTCCTCTTGCCGGGGCCTTGGTTTTCCTTCACGACAAGCTCCTCTTGCCGAGGCCTTTTCACTTTAGCTTGGATACTTTGTTCTTGAATGGCCCCAAAGGGACCACGGAGGATCTTAGCTGACGCCTGGCAAGCCTTGCCGCGGGGCGCTGCGACTGCCCGTGCACATGTTCGGGGTACTAAGGTACCCCTACTTTAGTACAACGACAGCAGCCCCCAGGCCTGGGCCATACACGGTGCGGAGCGCTGTTGGGCCAGGCCCAAAACAGTGCACGGGCACGCGCGGCCTGGGTCACGCCGCATCTAACTCCGTATCCACCGCACCCTCCCCGAACGGCACGCGCCGAACGCGGCGTCGTGGGGGGAGATGTGGGCGATATTTTAGCATGCCGCGCCCCCTCATGCGTCACGTCGTAGTAAAGGAGGCGGTTTCGCGCCTTCCCCTTAAACAGAGGGAGGCGTGGGGGCGTGGTCCATTTACTGGACGGGGCCGAGGCGCAGTTTTCGAGGCGTCCGCTCTCCACGATCACGAGGTGGCGAGAGGTCGCCTCATCCGTCACCTCAGTTCTGCACGCCCGCCACGCGGCTTCCATGCGTTTGGGGTGGCGAACGGTGGAGGCGGGAATCCGGGCCGTCGCGGGTCGAGGTAGCGCGCCGGCCCCAGTTCCCTGCTCCTCCAGCGTCTTGATTGGTTGAGCAGGGCGGCCGAGCCCCCACCCTGCTTCTTTATAAGGAGCGGGAGGGGAAGGCCGGAGCCCGCATTCCTTCGTCTTCTCTTTTCTTCAGCTTCTGATCCCCTCTCTCCCACTCGCCATGGAGAAAGGGAACCCTGGTCCTTCAACAGTGGCGGCGAGGGTCGCCGCTAGGCAACGCGCCCCTCCTCCTCTCGCACCCGTGGTGGCGGAGCCAGCCGTAAGGGGAAGAGGGAGGGGGCGAGGTCATGGGCGAGGTCGAGGGCGAGGGCGAGGCGCTCGGGGAGGAGGTGGACGGGGCGGCGCGCCGGCCTCGCCTCCGCCAACAGCTCCTCTTCCCACGGCGGTCCATATTGGGGACGACCCTTGCGAGTTCTTTGTCAGGCTACGCCGGGCGCCTCGTCGTCGCCTCCGACTCCCGGCTCCATTTGCGAGCGCGATGGAGATGGAACCGCCCGAGACACTGAATCTGCGCATGAGAGGCTGCGGAATCAGCGGCACGCGAGTCCATGTTGGATTCCCAGCCCCCGGTGTGATGTATCTTGGTCGAGGGTGGAAGTCGTTCGCCCGCATCCACAGCCCGATGGAGGGGTTCACCCTCCATTTCAAGCTGATGGAGGGCGATCTCCTCTCCGTCAAGGTCTTCGGGTGCTTCGGAACCCGGGCAAGGTGCTGCGTGGACAGCTCTTCCGATAGTGAAGACTCCTCCTCGAGCGAGAGTGACGAGGAGGGGAGCGACAACGGCGACGGGCGGCAGGATGGCGAGTCCGACTAGGTGTCGGGCGTTGCCCCGTGCGGCTCCAGTGACCCCATCATCCGTGTCGCCGGTCTGAACTCCCCGGGGTCGTCTCCTTGGGCGGCTGGCGTAGGGAGGCTGCGGAAGAGGAAGAGGGCGGGCGGCAAGGCCGTCAAGTCGGAGTACGCGTCGCCTTCGACAGCGTGCTGACGTCCTGCCGCCTCATCTTCGAGCCCTGCTCCCGGTGCTGCCATCACCCTTGTCCTCGGCGACGGACACCGAGACCTTCTCTTGGTGTCTTCTGCCACCCGTAGCTCGCCTAGGCGCCCCTTTTGCCATTTTTGCCTCCTTGACCTACCTCCTGAAGAGAGGGAAAGGAAAAGGATTTCGGGCACCTTATCTCTTTTTAATCTGTAAGCCCATGGGCCTTAGCTGCATTTAAAGCTTGTAATCCCATTATTCATGTTTTTCATTCTCTAAGGACTGTACCTGAGCGGAATATTTTTTAATGAAAAGGGGATGCTTGCCGGGTCACTTGTCTCGTGGGTGGAACCCACGTCAAGGAGTGAATCCTTGATATCTTTACGATAGACAACTCTTCACCCGGCAGCAGGCCCTACCGTCTTCCCACGTCGCTCGACCTGTCTCACGCTTTTGGCGGAGGCAAGGAGGAGGCGGGTTCGGGCTACTTGTTTTGTCCCTTGGCTTGCCGCGACTACGACCAAACCCGGCCCTAGGGGCGAGCCCTAGCGCCCGGAGTTAGGGAGCATGGTAGCTTTTAGGAAGAAACGAGGTTTCGCATACCTCAGTCCATAAGAGAATGCATGACAAGTGATGAAAAACTTATCTGGGATTGCAGCCCCCGGCGACTCTGGCTAACCGGGGCGAATCTTCGTACTGGCAGCCCCCGGCAACTCTGGCTTGCCGGAGTCCAGATGCTGGTCCGTCCTTCTTCTCCTTTTTGTCCTCAAAGCGGTTCGGAAAGGATACGCGAGTCCTGTGAACCAAGGGAAACGAAAGGACGGCAAAGGGACGCACACCCGACCTCTAAGTTAGGGGTTAGCCACTGTTAAGCACTATCGACCCTAACCAATGACGAGACTCGACTCAGCATGCATGCTAAAACTTAGGGCGCCAGCGCTTTACTTATGCTCAGGGTCTGCGCCTGGCTTTGTACAAAGGATTACATGCAACAGCGGCAAGACTTGTACAAAAAGGTGGTTGCCGGAACAGGGTCCGACAACCACGCCTTACGGGTAAAACTTGCGAAGATGCTCTATGTTCCAAGAGTTGCTCACCGGAACGCCATCTTCGGTCTCAAGGCGGACAGCGCCAGGCCTAGTGACTCGTTTCACCCGGTAAGGGCCTTCCCACTTCGGCGTCAGCTTGTTGGAATTCTTGGCGGACTGAACGCGCCGAAGAACAAGGTCGCCTTCCTCGAAGCTTCTGGATCTAACCTTGCGGCTATGGTAGCGGCGCAAAGCTTGCTGGTAGCGAGCAGCTCGCACAGCAGCCTGAAGACGATCTTCCTCAAGGAGCAGCGCGTCATCTTGCCGCAGCTGCTCTTGCTCAAGCTTATCATAAGCGAGCACTCGAGGTGACCCGTATACGAGTTCCGTGGGGATAACTGCCTCTACTCCATAGACTAGAGCAAAGGGTGTCTAGCCAGTGGCTCGATTTGGCGTCGTCCTGATCGACCAAAGAACCACTGGCATCTCCTCGATCCAGTTTCTTCCGCACTTGTGCAGCCTGTCGAAAGTCCTGGTCTTGAGCCCGCGCAGCACTTCAGCATTTGCCCTCTCCGCTTGACCGTTGCTCCTGGGGTGAGCAACAGAAGGGAAGCAGACCATGGCGCCAAGATCTTGGACGTACTGCATGAAGGCGCGACTCGTGAACTGCGTACCGTTGTCGGTGATGATCCTGTTAGGGATCCCGAAGCGGCAGACAATCCACCTGAAGAACTTGACCGCTGACTGTGCTGTCACCTTCCTCACTGGTTCCACTTCCAGCCACTTTGTGAACTTGTCGATTGCAACGTACAAGTACTCAAAGCCCCAGACAGCTCGGGGGAAGGGGCCGAGGATGTCGAGCCCCCAGACCGAGAAGGGCCAGGATAAAGGGATCGTCTGGAGAGTTTGAGCTGGCTGGTGTATCTGCTTGGAATGGAACTGGCACGCTTCACACTTGGTTACTTGTGCAGTTGCATCCTGGAGGGCTTTGGGCCAAAAGAAACCTTGCCGGAACTCTTTGCCGGCAAGTGCTCTTGCGCCAATGTGGTGACCACATATGCCTCCGTGTATCTCTGCCAACAGCTTCTGTCCGTCTTCCCGGGGAATACACTTCAATTTCACGCCGTTGAGTCTTCTTCTGTAGAGTGTGTTGTCGACAAACTGGTACATACTTGACTGCCGGGCTACTCTTTCTGCTTCCTCTTGCTCTTCGGGAAGTTCTCCTGTCTGAAGGAAATGGACAATCTGCTGCGCCCATGCTGGAGCTTGCGTCTCGACAACAAGGACTAAAGGCACATCTGCTGCTGCGGGAACATCCGCTTCTACGGCGAGAATCAGTGGCTCAGCTGGAGCCTGATGTTCCCCGGCAAGCTTGCCGGAGCAAAACTTGTCGGGAGCGTCTGCTTCAACGGAACGAGCCCTGGGGCTCGCCGGAGCAGACGACTCCTCAGCACTCTTGGCGTTGCTCTTGGGGACCTTCTTGGCGGCGGCTGTGGGAAGCTCTGCCGGAAGATAGTCACCAGAAACCAACTTCCTCTTCTTGCTCTATCCAGTTGATGGAGTTACAGATGGTTGAGTCAGCTTGAGCACAAAGATTCCTGGTTCCACAAGTAACTTAAGTGCGGCGCACTTTGACAGGCCATCGGCGATGTCATTCTCAGCCCTTGGAACATGTTCCATCTGTAGGCCGTCAAAGCGCTCTTCTAGTTTCCTCACTTCATCAACGTAAGCTTCCATCAACGGACTCTGGTAATCCTTGTTCACTTGGCGGACGACAAGCTGCGAGTCACCCCTGACAACGAGCTTCTTAATCCCAAGGTCTACCGTGATCCTGAGACCGGCAAGCAAACCTTCATACTCTGCAGTATTGTTGGTCGCTTGCTCCTTGGGAAAGTGCATCTGGACTATGTACTTGAGGTGCTCTCCGGTGGGCGCGATAAGCAGCACGCCAGCACCGGCGCCTTGCAGCGAGAAAGCACCGTCAAAGTACATCAGCCACTCTTTGCTTGCTTCCTCGACGGGGATGCTCGTCTTTGGGATTTCTCCATCGGGTGTTGGCTTCCACTCTGCTATGAATTCTGCCAATGCTCTGCTTTGGATAGTTGAAGTTCTCTCAAACTTGATGCCAAAGCTTGACAGTTCCAGTGCCCACTCAACAATCCTGCCTGTTGCTTCTGGATTCTGCAGTATCCTCTTCAGCGGAAAGCGAGTGACAACTGTGATCTCGTGTGCTTGGAAGTAATGGCGCAGCTTTCTCGAGGCCATGAGAAGGCCGAAAAGTAATTTCTGCACACCAGAGTACCTCGATCTAGCCCCCTGCAGAAGGGAGCTGACAAAGTAAACTGGGCGCTGCACCATTCTCTTCTGCACATGCGCAGATCCATCCTTGTCGGGGCCAGATCTTGTCGGGGAAGCCCCCTGCTTATCGCTGGACGTGCTTGCCGCGGCCGCCGGCTCATCATCTACCTCCCTCTCCGCTACTAACGCAGCACTAACCACTTGATTGGTTGCCGCCAGATACAACAGCAACTTCTCTTGTGGTCTAGGCGCGACAAGTATTGGGGTAGAGGACAGGTATCTCTTCAAGTCTTGCAGCGCAGCCTCCGCTTTCGGAGTCCACTTCACTGGACCCGCCCTTTTCGAAATCTTGAAAAACGGCAGGGCGCGCTCAGCTGACTTAGAGATAAACCTGCTGAGAGCCGCTACACAACCGGCAAGTCTTCGCACATCCTTGACGCGTTTCGGTGCTTCAATCTGCTCGATGGTCTTGATCTTGTCGGGGTTGGCTTCAATTCCCCGCTGAGACACGAAGAACCCGAGAATCTTGCCGGAAGGGACTCCATACACACACTTCTCAGGGTTAAGCTTGAGGCTGATCTTGCGTAGATTTGCAAATGTCTCATCCAAATCTTGAATCAAAGTAGCCCTGTCCTTGCTCTTGACCACTATGTCACCCATGTAGGCTTCCATATTTCTGTGTATCTGTGGCTCAAAAGCGGTGTGGACTACCCTTGTGAATGTTGAACCCGCATTCTTCAAACCGAAAGGCATCCGTTTGAAACAGTATGTGCCACATGGAGTGATGAATGCGGTCTTCTCTTCATCTTCTTCTGCCATGAGAATCTGGTGGTACCCTGAGTATGCGTCAAGAAATGAAAGCAAGTCACATCCGGCCGTGGAGTCAACAATCTGGTCAATGCGCGGCAAGGGAAATGGGTCTTTGGGACAAGCTTTATTGACATCGGTGAAGTCGATACAAAGCCTCCATTTCCCGTTTGCCTTGCGCACGACTACCTGATTGGCCAACCACGTAGGATGGAGCACTCCTCTGACGAGGCCTGCTGCTTCCAACTTCTTGATTTCTTCCGCTATGAACTCTTGGCGCTCCACTGCCTGCTTCCTGACCTTCTGCTTGACGGGCCGCGCGTGAGGACAGACGACAAGGTGGTGCTCAATTACCTTCCTGGGAACATCGGGGATGTCAGATGGTTGCCACGCAAACACATCGACATTCGCCCGCAGGAAGGCAACGAGTGCGCTTTCCTATTTAGGGTCAAGCGTGGCACTGATGGTGAAGGTACCACCAGTGCCGTCCTCCTTGGCGGGCACCTTCTTGGTTGCCGGCGGAGCCGCCATTGCCTTCTTGCACTTGCCGACGGAGCTCGATGGTGCGTCCTCGACGGTAGCGCAGCACCCTGAAGAGGTGCGCTTGCCGGAGTGGGCATCAGAGCACTTGCCGGACTTGGTCTTCTTCTTCTTCCCGGGAGCTTCGGCGGCAAGTGACTTGTGGCCCGTTGCGGCTTCTGCCTCCCGGTAAATCTTGTCGGCGTAGATAAGAGCATCTTTCTTGTCGCCGGGGACAGAGATGACACTTATCGGGCCTGGCATCTTCAGCACGTTGTACGCGTAGTGAGAGGCCGCCATGAACTTGGCGAGCGCTGGACGGTCGAGGATTCCATTGTAAGGTAATGGAAAATCGGCAACGTCAAAAGTGATCCTCTCAGTCCTGAAGTTGAGTTCGCTGCCAAATGTGACTGACAGCGTGATCTTTCCCTTTGGCTTGCTCCTTCCCGGGTTGATTCCTTGGAACGTGCCGGTCTCTTCGAGCTCGCTGTCAGGGATCTGGAGTTTCTGGAGCACAGCGGAGGAGATCAGGTTCAAGCCGGCGCCGCCGTCAACTAGCATCTTAGTGACTTTGAGGTTGCAGATAGTTGGTGAAACCAACATCGGCAAGCACCCGACCGCAGTTGTACGGTCAGGGTGGTCCTCAATATCAAAGATGATAGGCGTGCTGGACCATTTCAGAGGCTTGCGCGACTCGACGGGTGGTTCTGCCGCATTGACTTCCCGCATCCACTGCTTGAGCTGGCGGTGTGAAGCATGCAGGGAAGCACCACCGTCAACGCACAAGACCTTTGTGGCTTTCTGAAACTCCTGCTCACTGGTCTCAACATCATCCATGTCTTCGTCGTCGTCGTCGTCATCTTCATCCTTGTCGCGGCCGCGGGGAGGTCTATCGCCTTGCCGCTGCTTGGCCTTGTCGCGGCATCCTCCCCGGCCGGGGCGCTTCGTGCCGGACCCCCCAGCACCTCCTTGGGCTCTCTCCTTGTCGCGTCGCTCGTACTCGGCCCTTTGTAGCTCGACAAGCTGCTCGACCTTCTTGCAGCTCTGGAGGTCGTGGCCCTTGGTGCGGTGGATCTTGCAGTACTGCTTGTTGGTGCCGTCTTTCTTGTCGGCAACCGCCACAGCCTGGCAGTTGTTGCAGGCGGCAACCTCCTTGGCGGAGCCGCCGGCCTTGGCTTCCTTGGCGTCACCTTCGTTGCCGGATTTCTCAACAACCAGTACATCCTTGCCCTTCTTCTTCCTGTTGTTCCGCCGCCGGTTTTTCCTTGCCGGGGCATCATCTTCGCTGTCAGATTCTCCTGCTCCTGCACTCTCTCCGGGGAGTTTCCTCCCTTCCTTAGCACGTGCGCACTTGTCGGCCAGGGCATATAGCTCGCTGACGTCCCTGATCTTGCTCATCGCCATCTCCTCCCGCATCCTGCGGTTACGCACGTTCTGATCGAACGCGCTGATGACCGCGGCGGGGTGGACATCTGGGATGTTGTAGTGTACACGGCTGAATCTCTGAATGAACTTGCGCAGAGGCTCTCCCTCCCTCTGGACGAGCAGATGGAGGTCGCTCGCTTGACCATGAGGTTTGTGGCCGCCTGTAAAGGCGCCGACAAACTGGTGGCATAGGTCTCCCCAGGAGGATATGGAGTTGTCCGGCAAGTGCATGAGCCAGGATCTGACATTGGGTTTGATCACCAGCGGGATGTAGTTGGCAAGGATCTTATCGTCTCGCCCCCCGGCAGCTTGCACCACGATGGTGTAGATGCTGAGGAACTCCGACGGATGCGACTTGCCATCGTACTTCTCGGGTACGTCTGGCTTGAAATTCTTCGTACTGGGCCACTGGACTTGCCGCAGCTCACGGGTAAATGCAGGGCAACCTACCGTGTACGGCAGGTCGCCCGGTTCCCCAGGCGCATGCATGTTGACAGGGTGCCCAGCGCGCTGGTCTGATTGACGCCGCGCTTCTCTTCGACGCTCGATGCGAGTACGAGCGTCTTCCTGCCCTCGTTCGTGAAGAACTTGGCGCTGGTCGCGACGAGTTCGCGGATCTGATGACGCGGTGGAGTCGTCGTCAAGGTGGACCCGGCGAGTCGGCGATTTTGGCCTTCGTGGCTGGGAGTGCACGGTGGTCGCACCCCCACCGGTCTTGTTGCCATCGTCTCGTGCCTGGCTGGCTTGCCGCGACTGCGATGTGCTCGGCTGCCGCGGCTTGTCGCTGTTGGCAAAGGCGATGACACTCTGAACGGTGGCCCTCCAATCGTCGATCTTGTCCGACGCTGGAGGGAAATCTAGGAGCAGCTGAGCTCGCGCTAGAGCTTCTGCTGGAGTGGCGGGTAACGGCGGCGAACGGCGCGAGGAGCGGGATGTGCTCTGACTCCTAACTAAGTTAGAAGGAGCAACATCCCGTCCAAGCGACCGCGCCTCGCCCGCGCCAGCGTGTCGGCGCACAGGCTGGTCTCGAGCGTCCTGAGACCCTCCGGCTCGTTCTGGGTCCAGCGAGCGTATGGTACCGTGAGCACCATGACGCTGCCGGTCCCGCGCCTCCTGAGATGGGTGCGGTACAAGCGCGGACGCCGAGGTCTGCGCAACCTTGTCCTTGGACTTGGCTGCGCCGTGAGCTCCCTCGTCTACGCCCGTCCTTCCGTCGGCGTCTTCCCCACCACCGTTTGCTCCTGGGGCGGTGGGTTCGACGCGGACGGAGCAGCAGGCTCCGGAGCAGCCGGCTCTGGAGCCTTCTTATTCGGCCGCATGTCGATGAAGATGGTGAAGATCTAGCTCGCGGGAACGCCGGATCGGGTTCACACAACCTCGACGCCCCCTACCTGGCGCGCCAAAGATGTCGGGGAAAACTGATCCGCGAGCACCTATGGGGACGGAGCCCCTTTTCGGTTCGGCGGGGGGCGGAGGTCGTACGAAGAGCGGATCGAGGCGGGACAAACGAGCGGTTTACCCAGCTTCGGGCCGTACGGATGCGTAAAACCCTACTGCTGCTTGTCTGATTGTATTGGGTTCTTGCTTGGGAGCGCAAGATGCTACAGTACACTTGAGAGCGAGCGTGTGTGTTCTTCTAGGGTTCCCCCCTCTACGTTGCGCATGGGCCTCCTTTTATATTCTCAAGGGGTCACCAACAGGTGGCAACGTAGATAAGGGCAAAATCGGGAAAGCGCTGTGGTGGGTACAGCTGTTTGCATAGTGGCTGTACAGTGTATCATACCTAACTCTGACGGCAGGGGATAAGGGCATTAAATGCCCGTCTGTGTCGCCCAAACAGTGCAGAAATGGACCGTTAGGGACGCCACCGTTCGTCACGATGGCTATCTTGTCAGCAGCCGCTTGCCACCGCATACCCCTAGCTGCACAGCCTCCCGCCACGTGTGCCTGGAAGAGCCCCAGAGCGACACGTTGGTGGGTGAGCTGGAGCGCGGGCGCATGGTGGTAGCTTGCTGCGGCTGTTGTCTTGCCGCGTCCGGGAGCTTGTCGCTCGCTGGGCCTTGTCGCGACGCGGGGTGCGTCGCGGCAAGTTCCTTGAGATGTCTTGACTGGCCCTCCCGGCAAGCTCCTCTTGCCAGGGCCTTGGTTGTCCTTCCCGGCAAGCTCCTGTTGCCGGGCCCTTGTCACTTTAGCTTGGATACTTTGTTCTTGAATGGCCCCAAAGGGACCACGGAGGATCTTAGCTGACGCCTGGCAAGCCTTGCCGCTGGGCGCTGCGACTGCCCGTGCACAAGTTCGGGGTACTAAGGTACCCCTACTTTAGTACACCGACACTCTTGAACTACTGATGAAGTTAACCCGGCCCAAATAGGCCGGTTTACACCCAGTAGTAATATCCCCAACATTAGGCCCCAGATTGATTTGAACGGGTTCATGTCAATCCTTAGCAAAAATCTTCTTCTTATATATCTTCTTGTAATTGCTGAACCGCCGTGATGTCATCCTCTCAAGTTGCTGTAAACCGGGGTGACGTCATCTGTTATAAAGAAAACATCCATGATATCTCTTTGTTTAATAGACTCACAACAACCGAGGCCACAGCTCCACTTCCGAAATTTGCGGTTCCTAGATTCACGCACCTGACACATGTCCTGTTGCCTTATAAATAGGACGGAAGGGTCATTTCTTTCTCCCCTTCGTGCCCTTCCGCTTCGTCTTCCTCGCGTCACCAGTCCAGAGCTCCACCGCCGGCGTCGTCTCCTGCATCGACCTTGGCCGCTGCATCAACCTGAGCTCTCCAGAAAACCGCAGCGCTCTTCCGCGTCTTCCTCAGCTCTGGTATGTCTACTGCTCTTCTCAACATATATCTGTTTTTTAGGGTTTCGTGTTCTTGCAGTGTTCATCACCTACTCGTATTCATATACAAGCTTCTGGATGCATCTGTGAATCCCTGCTCTGTGTAGCGGTAACTTTTAGTATCCGCCTTTAGTTTCATGCCCAAAACCATAGGTCTCATATATATTTCTGCCCTTTTAATCCAATACTGTTCTGCTTTGGGCTTTCGAATATTTTCCTTCTTTTCTGAACTTGCTTCAGATCCATCGCTGTAGAGAAATCTTGTGAAATCTGTTTCTGTACACTTACCCATCCGCAATCTCAACTGTTTTAATGCTTAGATCCTGGCAGTTTAACTTGCTGTAGAAAAAATTAACAAACCGGTATATACCATTAGTCCCCTTGTTGAACCGCCAGATGCTGTTGCTTCGTAAAACTTCGGTTTAGATAGAGTTGTCTCGGTTTAACATTACATACCAGTGTACTTTAATCAATGCATTCTTCAACCGGAATCACCTATCTTGTAGATTTCATCATGGCCAAGCAAGTATATGAGTGCAACTGGGTTCCTTCTCGCGTCATAGAAACTCAACTGAATAATCTGGTCCTGACCGGCGCTTTAAGCAGCAAAGACACCATCCATTGGAGGGTCCCTGGTAAAGAATGCCCTCCCACACCTCAAGAGGGAGAGGTCGTCGTTTTCGTAGATCACTTAGCCCGGGACGTCTTAGCCAATTTTCAACTCCGCTCACTAGACACTGGCCCTAACTCTGTTACAAACATATGTCACTTCCAAGTGCTCTGTGAGGTGTTCTTTCATGGGGAGCCCACAGTTGAATTGTTCAGAGACTGCTTCCATCTAAACCGCCGCACTGAGTTTACTGACGGTTCTAATACGGAATTGGGTGGTGTGGCGATTCAGAAAAGGAAAGAGGTCACCTACTGTCGGTGTCAAAACCGGCGGATCTCGGGTAGGGGGTCCCGAACTGTGCGTCAAGGTCGGATGGTAACAGGAGACATGGGACACTTTGTTTTACCCAGGTTCGGGCCCTCTCGGTGGAGGTAAAACCCTACTCCTGCTAGATTAATATTGATGATATGGGTAGTACAAGAGTAGATCTACCGCGAGATCAAGGAGGCTAAACCCTAGAAGCTAGCCTATGGTTTGATTGTGTATGAAGATGATTCTGTCCTACGGACTATAACCCTCCGGTTTATATAGACACCGGATAGGGTTAGGGTTACATAGAGTCGGTTACATTGGTAGGAGATCTTGAATATCTGCACGCCTAGCTTGCCTTCTACGCCAAGGAAAGAACCTTCCGGACACGGGACGAAGTCTTCAATCTTGTATCTTCATAGTCCTGGAGTCCGGCGGGAGATGTAGTCCGGCTATCCGAACACCCCCTAATCCAGGACTCCCTCAGTAGCCCCTGAACCTGGCTTTAATGACGACGAGTCCGGCGCGCAAATTGTCTTCGGCATTGCAAGGCGAGTTCCTCCTCCAAGTTCTTCAAGAAGATGAATGACACCAAAAAGGTGTCCGGCTCTGCAAAACAAGTTTTCCATGTATTGCCATATAGAGAATAATGTTAACAAAAATCAAATCTGCTGACGTATCCCGCTGTGCATCATAACACTGCGGCCAAGCCTTCTGTACGGAATATTTTTACTGTTCCACCGCTATACGTTTAACGAGGCGGTTTCCTTGGCACGTCTTATCGAAGCAGAGATCGTGCGCCCCTTTTAACGGGATTCTCATCAATACGGACGTGGGTAACCCAAACGTGCCTGTTAGTACGTCCTGCCTAACTCAAGGCTAGTCCAAGACGGTTACGGGGAGGGCTCTTGGTATTCCGCCTCTTATAAAGAGACCAAGGCCCCGTCCCCTCTTCTATTCCCAAAACGAGCTCAGCTGTCGCCTCGAGTTCCAACACCCTAGGCTCCCAGATTTCAGGCGCGCCGAACCTTCAAGAATGTCCGGTTCTGATCTTCAGGGTCGATGGGTGCCCTCCTCTGTCACGCAGGAGGACGTATCAAAGTTGAGGGAAGCTAGATTTCTGACCAGCGAGATTCCGCACAGGCTGCCTGTTCAAGGACAAGCGATCCCTAGCCCTCAGCTAGGTGAGAGCGTAGTATTCATCTCCCACTTCCTCCGTGGATTAGGCTTCCCAACAGAGCCTTTTGTAAGGGGGCTGATGTTCTATTACGGGCTGGAATTCCATGACCTAGCTCCGGAGTCCATCCTCCACATCTCCTCTTTCATAGTTATGTGTGAAGCATTCCTCCATGTTACCCCTCACTTCGGGCTATGGCTCAAGACCTTCAAAGTAGAACCGAAGATAATTGAGGGGTGCCACGCAGAGTGCGGAGGTGCCACTATAAAAAGAAAAGCCGACACTCCATGGCCCGAAGGCGCTCTTCAAGAAGAGCTCGGCTTATGGCAACGGGAGTGGTTCTATATTACCGCTCCTCGAGGCACCACGTGGGTGGAGCCTCCGGCCTTTCGCTCGGGTTCCCCACCACGGTTAGCATCGTGGATCAATACGGAATTAGATCGGGGTTTGCCCAAAGATGTTCCTCTGCTACAGGGTCGCATTAAGGATCTCCTGGAAGGAGGCCTCAACCTGGTCAAGGTGACACAAGTCATGCTGATTCGTCGGACAATGCCCAGCCAACGTCGCCCCCTTCTCTTATGGGAGTTCAACCCAGAGGGACCGCGAGTTCTCCGAAATTTTATGGGCGTAATGCCTAAGGAGATGCATAAACTGTTCTTCGGATCGCAAGAAGCGAGTCCGGAC
This sequence comes from Aegilops umbellulata, assembly GCA_032464435.1. NCBI lineage: Eukaryota > Viridiplantae > Streptophyta > Magnoliopsida > Poales > Poaceae > Aegilops > Aegilops umbellulata. The sequence continues at coordinate 351,470,313 of CP136056.1, forward strand.
CTGATCGAGGATGCTGGCCTAAGCCGCAATCGCCCGGATACTCAAGTAGGTGACCTTGTGTTCGGACCTTCTATCCGCATAGTTTTACTTGCTTTTTAACAGCATTTCTTCCTTTAAGCAGGAGTGGATAGCAAAGGCGAAGTTGATCCGGTGTCCGGCTCCCCTTCCCGAAACCAGGCTGGATCCCGTGCTAGTCAGGATGCTAGAGGTAGTGCCTTTGGAGGGAGATAAGGGGACCGACAAGGAAACCATGGCCTCTTCGAGAGAGGCTACTCTGAAGGGGGGAATTGAAAGTTCCCCTCCTAGGGGAAAGAAGAGGGCCACCACTGACGACCCGGAAGTCCAAGCTTCAAAACGGGGGAAAGAATCCATGTCAGAGGACCCGTCGCCGAGGAGCCCCTCGGCCGAATTGAGTCCGCAAGGGGAGCGGCTCTCCAACGAGCCGTAAGTAGAAAAGGAATTGTTCTTAAGAGAAATCCTTGCTTTATATCTGAAAAGTGTTTGACCGAAACTTTGCCTTGTACTTCGGACCTCGACCCCTCACAGCAGAACTCGTCGTCGGGGGATCTCCTTCTGGAGATGATGGAGAGCGGGACGCCTCCTGTTTCTGCATCGCCTGACAAGGCGGACGACGTCGAAGTGTCATCACAGAGGATCTCTCCGAATCTGCCAGAGGCAGAAGACGATCACATGACCCCACAAGGCTCTCCGTGCCCGACCTCCGAAGAGGTCCGTGGGACGAGTCCGGCGCCAACTGGTGTTCGTCCGGGGGAGCTAAAGGTTCTGGTGGGCCGAGCTTCTATTTCAGAGGAGCATCGTGTGTTGATGCACACGGTAGTTGAAAAAATTGCAGCCGCGGGAGGCGGACTGAACGAGACCGTCAAGAGTTTATTGGCGGGTTTTGAGGTACGTTTTAAATAACGAACATTAGTGTTAATTACGCATAATAACATGCGTCCTGTGTAGATAGTAGCCCCTGAGACTCTGTGTGGCGCAAAGATGTGCGGCACGCAGAGGATCTTAATCCCAGGTCCTTAAAATGGCGTATGTATATGTAGGCGACTGATTGTCCGGGGTCGAGCCGGACTCAAGATTTTGCCGAAATGAAATAGCAACTTGACGAGGCAGAAGCTGACATCGCGCTGGTTAACCAGCGGCTTGATGATGCTCAAGGTATTGATTTTTCATGGCGATTGTTAGTAAGAGGAGATCTAGGTCAAAATCTTACCGTGTGTATACTTGATGCAGATGGTGCGGCAGCCCTGGAAGGACTTAGGGCCGAACTTGCCAAAGCGAAGAGCCAAGCCAGAAGAAGCGATGCAGCTGCCTTGAGAGCCCGTGAAGAGCTGCGGGCCGAACAGGCTGCCCATTGCCGAAGCAGGGAGGAGATGGCTAATATTGCCATAGAGTTGAAAAGTGTTACTGACCATTGCAGATATCTTGAGGAGGAAGGCCGAGCCAGGAAGACGGATTTGGAGAAAGCCGTTGCTGACCTCAAGGACGCCCGCTCTGTGGTGAGAGCGACAAAGGAAGAGCTACGTCAAGCCGGACTGATTGCGGATGGAAAGCCCTTCTTGCTGCGGAGACAATTTTGTGATTCGAGGTTTGCCCTGTTGGACCGAGCGTGGAGTGTGAAGGACATCTACATGGACTTGGCGGCTAGTGCTGCCAATGCGACCAGACACTTTCAGGATAAGGAGAATCATGAAGTGGAAAAACTCTTCTGGTCGCAGTTCACCAATCCAAGGCGTCCACTTGCGGTGGACGATCGCCTGGCCCAATGGGCCGAGCAGAATAGATTGTCCGGACTCGCCATGACGTATGCCATGGATCGCTTATGCCCAGGCGGATCGAAACCGACAAGCTATTTGAGCTTGGTGCAGCAATTTCTTGACGTGGTGCCTCGAGTAGAAGCTTTGAAGAGGTCAGCGTGCACAGAGGGTGCTCGGCTAGCTCTTGCCCGAGTTAAGACATATTGGGCAGATATGGATCCTACCGCTGTTGCGTCTCGTGATTCGGCTGAAGGCCAAAATCCTGCCGAACACTTTTTTGAGGAGGTCCTCGCGGGCGCTCGTATAATTGAGACGCAGTGTTCGAAAGATGCTGCGTTATGACAGCATATGTAATCATAGATCAGTATTTTTATAGATGGCGTATTTTAGACTTGTGCCTTCAAGTAATAAAACCTCTCCTGTGCGGCCGTTTCAATATATATAAATTCTGAAAGATTGCAGTCGTTGGCTTCAGCCCCCACGCACATAGTGCGGGGGTGCGTGCTGAAAACGCAATATCACACTTAACCCAACGTCTTGGTCCTACAAAGGAGGTGATAGCGCAGCGGGCTAGGCAATCCGGACTATAATGCTTTAACACTTTCACTTAGCCATAGGAGCTTGACAATGGGACTCTTTAGGTAGCCCAGGAATGGCGTCTGCGCTCATCCAAATTTGGGACGCATGCTAGCCTGACCGGGAAGCGGCCCTTCGTCAAAACGGAGGAGTTCGATAAACCCCTATGAGTCATCGAGTGGCGACCAGTCTCTCGCTACATCATGACAGTCGGTTTTCGGCTTTCTCTACTGAGGCGCTCGCCCGGCCGAACCGGGGCGCAATCGCAGTAGTTCTCCTGGAGCTACCTTAGCCGACAGAACGGAACGTAAGTTGGCCGATCACAGGAGCCGGGCAACCCAACCTGTGACCAAAATCATGACTCGGAGCTGATGCATATAGTGCCAAAACTCGCGACGCCGAACACTCCCTAAGGTGTTCGGTCTTTGTGGGTGTGTGCGGAACTACACCCTCCCCCTTTTATATAAAAAGAAAGAAAAAAGCCCTTCGTGTCCAGGTACGAGCAATAATTCTGGCGTGGCCACATGCCAAGACGCCAGTCTCCTCCTTGGTTATGGTAAAATGAACCAGGGGATGTATAACAACAAGAGATAGTAAAAAAAGGTTTACGCAGGGCCTTAATCTAAAAAAGAATCCTTTAGGCGGGTCCCTACTGCACGTCTGCGCCTGTGTCTCTGCTGTGCCGTGTCCTGGACGGGCGCCGTACGACATTCATCTATGAAAGAGAGGAATTTAAATTTAAAATGGGTCGTGAGGGACAAAAAGAATAATAAAAAATAAAAATGAATGAAGTCGAGCTTTATTGTCTCTATGTGCAGCCCCTTGTATGGCGTAGTGAGCCGACGATGATGGGGGTCTCTTGCCGAACTCATAGAGTCCGGGACCATGGCCTTCTGTGACTTATATCAAAAAGGTCTGTTGGACGGCGAGGCCATTTTATTGTGTGGCTATTTAGGCAGCCGTGCAATCCTCCTTTTGGAGGAGACGTATTTTAGTGCTTTCCGTTTAAAGAGATGATGCCTCGAGGACCGGGCATCTTTAGTGTGAGGGATGCGTAATGCGGTATTGCATTAAAGCGCGCGAAGGCTCCTCGTCCCAGTAGTGCTTGATAGCGGCTTGAAAATGGGACTATGTGGAAGATCAGCTTCTCGCGACGAAAGTTATTGGCGGGGCCAAATATGACTGCCAGCCGAAGAAAACCCATGCAATGGGTGTCCGGGCCGGGTGCTACCCCTTGAAAGGAGGTCTTACTGTGACGGATTCTTGTTGGGTTTATGCCCATGCTGCGAATTGTATCTTGATATATCAAGTTTAGTCCACTGCCCCCGTCCATAATGACATTGGTAAACTGGAATCCGTCTATTATTGGTTTGAGTACCAAGGCGGTCCGACCCGCATGCTTGATATTTCGAGAATAATCTAGCTGATTGAAAGTTATTGGCTTTAATGACCAGTGGCGAGACGCCTGAGATTTAGGCTTGAATATGCAGACCTTTACGGGTGCCTCATGCCTTGTTATGTGAAGTGAGTTCACCATTTTGACTTCTTGTGGGAAGTTCTTTTGCTTCCTGGTGTGCTGCTTTTGGGGTTCATCTTCTTCCTCGCTAGGTGTGTCGAGCCCCTTGTGTTCGGCGTTGAGCCTTCCGGACTGTTTGAAAACCCAACAGTCTCTGTGGGTATGATTAGCAGGTTTCCCAGGAGTGCTGTGTATCTGACATGTCCTGTCCATGATTCTTTTTAGGCTGGACGGATCTTCCCTGTTATCCTGAGGGGTTGGCTTTGTCTGATTGTGCTGTGAGATTTTGAATCCGGCGTTGACTGCCGTGCTCTTCAGACTTTTCTTTTTGATTCGGCGATGATCCTTATGTCGTCGCGGCTTCTCATTTCCATCTCTGATTTCTGATGTACTTGGGTCGCTGGGGCTGCATCATGCTAACCAGCTGTCCTCTCCTGCGCAAAAGCGGGTCAGGAGGCTTGTGAGTGCGGCCATTGTTCTTGGCTTTTCCTGGCCGAGGTGTCTGGCTAGCCATTCGTCTCGGACATTATGCCTGAAAGCCGCTAGGGCTTCGGCGTCCGGACAATCCACTATTTGATTCTTTTTGGTGAGGAATCTGTTCCAAAACTGCCGAGCTGATTCTCCGGACTGCTGAGTTATGTGACTGAGGTCGTCTGCATCCGGGGGACGGACGTAGGTCCCTTGAAAATTTGCTCGTAAAGCGTCCTCGAGCTCTTTCCAACTTCCGATTGTATTTTTAGGAAGGCTTTTAAGCCAGTGCCGAGCTGGCCCTTTGAGCTTAAGAGGTAAATATTTTATGGCGTGGAGATCGTCTCCTCTAGACATATGTATGTGGAGGATATAATCCTCGATCCAGACTCCGGGGTCTGTTGTTCCATCGTATGACTCTATGTTAACGGGTTTAAACCCCTCTGGAAATTCATATTCCAGAACCTCATCGGTGAAGCATAGGGGGTGTGCGGCGCCCCTGTATTTGGTTGCGCATGATTCTGATGGTGTATTTTCTACATTGCTCATGGGAGCGTGCTTCCTTTGTCCATAAATGGATCTGGCTGGGGCATGATGCGAATCTTTAATTGGGTCGCATGCCGCATTGTGTGCGGCGCCGTTTGCCATTTTGTGGTGGCCGGTAGGTCGTCTATCCGATCGCGCAGCCTTGTTATTTTCCACGTTTGGGGGCTCTAGGGCCTCCTGATCGAATTCGGGCAGTAGCTTTCTCTTCGGATAGCTTTTGGTGCGGCGGCTGCCGCTGTATTTGTCTGCGGTCTTGATTACTTTGCTCCATCTTGTCTTGAGTGCATTTTCCGCCGTCTTTAGCTTTTGCTTCTGCTTTTTTAGGCTGCGTATTGTGGCAGCTAGTCTTTTTTGGAGATTCTTCTGCTCCATGGTTTTATCCGGCGTGATATCGTCTGCAGTTTGGTTATGACAGGGGGAAGACTGTTCGTCTTCTTTGCCCGTGCTGCGATGTTCACACGGCTATTCTGAGGCATGTTCATCACCTGCCGATTCGTCCTGCTCTATGGCGGGGTCTTGATTGAGGCGGGGTTTAGCTTGGCGTTTACGTCACCGCTTTGAGTGCTTCCCGGAGGGTTCACCCTTCTTTTCGCCCCCTTTTTCCTCATTGTCAATATTTTCCGGTGTATCCACCATGAGTACGTCGTTGTGTGTGGTGGATAGCTAGTGCCCTGTGGGTGCTGGTTCCGGTTCGTCTCCGTATTCGTCGTCCATACCGTCGAGGTCTTCGGAGCCGAAGTCAAGCATGTCGGTCAGATCTTCGACAGTGGCTATCAAGTGGGTGGTGGGTGGGTTTTGAATTTCTTCATCGTCCGAATCCCAACCTCGCAGACCATAATCCGGTCTGGGCTCTCCTGATAAAGAGAGAGACTTGAGAGAATTCAGGATGTCACCAAAAGGTGAGCACTGAAAGATGTCCGCGGCGGTGAACTCCATTATAGGCGCCCAATCAGATTCGATCGGCGGGGGCTTGGGAAGCCCGGAGTTCGGAGAATAATCCGGCTCCTTGGAGTCATGGGCAACGCGGAGTGCGGGACTGGCGTTCGGCTCGATCGCTTTTAACGTCGCAGCCCCTGAGGTGACGTCCAACCGTTCTTCCTCGACGAACGCAGCGGGCTCCGAATCAAGGATCGGGGTTGGCGCGTATGCGGCCTCCAGGACACTATTCGGGAGCAGAGCTATATCATGCCCTTCTTGACAGTGCGGCACGCTTGGCTGTGGCTCGAATCCGTCGGAGATCAAGTCTCCGCGGATATCCGCCGTGTAGTTTAAGCTTCCAAACCTGACTTGATGGCCAGGGGCGTAGCTTTCGATCTGCTCTAGATGGCCAAGCGAGTTGGCCCGCAGAGCGAAGCCGCCGAAGACGAAGATCTGTCCGGGGAGAAATGTCTCACCCTAGACCTCATCGCCGTTGATGATCAAAGGAGCCATCGAACCTAAAGGTGACGACACAGAGGAACTCTCAATGAAAGCACCAGTGTCGGTGTCAAAACCGGCGGATCTCGGGTAGGGGGTCCCGAACTGTGCATCAAGGTCGGATGGTAACAGGAGACAGGGGACACTTTGTTTTACCCAGGTTCGGGCCCTCTCGGTGGAGGTAAAACCCTACTCCTGCTAGATTAATATTGATGATATGGGTTTGATTGTGTATGAAGATGATTCTGTCCTACGGACTATAACCCTCCGGTTTATATAGACACCGGATAGGGTTAGGGTTACACAGAGTCGGTTACATTGGTAGGAGATCTTGAATATCCGCACGCCTAGCTTGCCTTCTACACCAAGGAAAGAACCTTCCGGACACGGGACGGAGTCTTCAATCTTGTATCTTCATAGTCCTGTTGTCCGGCGGGAGATGTAGTCCGGCTATCCGAACACCCCCTAATCCAGGACTCCCTCACCTACCCTCACGCCAAACTGCACAGCCACCCCAAAGAGTGGAATCAAACATGGTTCTATTGCAAAGACACCTCTCCTGCTGATGAAAATCCTTTGCCTGGCTTTCGTCCGGAGCGGCTTAGCAATACACACCCCTTTCCGCAAAGGTTGACTGCCAAGGAGAGAAGCAAATACACCCCTCAATTGTCCAAGCTCAGAGCCTTCATGGCCAACGGTTTAACAGGGGTTGATCTCGCTCGCTGTTGGATATCGTGGAGCATACTGCCCCTTAGTCAACGCTCCGATTTAATGTGCGAGTATACTGGCAGTGTCGATGACCCACTGCGACATGTTAACATCTAGCTCACCGACGAAGAAGTCACATAAGCTGTGAAGAAAATGCTGAATGAACCGGAGCACATCTGTGCCCGAACCGGCCTGCTTCCCTTCTGTGCCATCAACAAACTGCCAGCTGTAAGATCTTGATTTTACTTTTTACTGAAACTGTCATTTCTATATCTGTCCATCCTTTAATATCAACATCTGTTTAAACAGGGCGATGATCCGTTTTGGAGCAAGAAGCTTCCACAGGAAAAACCAGAGAAGCCAGACAAACCGGAAAGACCAATCCAGCCAAAGACTAAAGTCGTGAAGAGGCCTGCTCATAAAAGAAAAACCACTGCCTCTTCTGATCCGGTCGCTGATGACGATGTGGGTAATCCGTACCTTGAGGTAGAGCTCGATTCACTTGGCTTGCTTTTCACACGCTTTATTGATGATGATATTTGTCAGCAGGACACCGAAGCCAGCCATGCTGATGCTGTAGAGGTAATTACACTCTCTTCCGATTGAAACCCTTTGCCTTCGCTAAAAATCGGTCAGGCAAACCGGAAGGTTAAATTTTCTCATCCTCTTGCTTACTTGGATCCCAAATTTCTTATGAAGACCGAAAAGCACGAAGCTCGCCGCACAACCCGGCACAGCGGCCAGGTAGTTACCTCCGCCGGTTTACCGAACAGTCCGGTTCAGAAATGCCGTTCAGAGGTCTCTAATTTGCTTGTTAGTGCTTGTCCTAAAGCGGGCTGTTTTCGCCAACCTCTTAATCCATCTGACTCCGATTATCAGGTTACTTCCCATTCATCCTCTGGCGAGTCATCAGCTACTCAGCTGCCACCGCTCAAAACGGTGCTTGGGCAAGCTCTTCTTATCACAATATTTCTGGTGCATTACTTTGTAATATATGCTGTATTTGACTTTGCTACTCCTTTCAGGGCCAAGCCTAGGCCGAGCAAGAAGGCTCGCCTGGATAAAGCGGTCGAGGAGGGCCCCATCCCTGAACCTGGTAAAGCACCATATCTTGAAGCGGCTATTCGTGAGGATATACCCAATGATCCACCACAGCAAGATGACGATTTTATTGCTGAAGAAAGGCCTGTTCACACTTCAGGCCTTGTAGACCTGCCCACAAGCCCCATCCGGATTGAGAGATCCACCAGTCCATCCCAGCCTGCTGACAAACCGATTGCTCCAGTGCAAACTGGTGATGCTAAGGATGATGAAGTTGTAATTACTGGCATTTGCCGTACAGAGCCCAGCAATCCTGTTATCTTATCCAAGCATACCACCAAAGAAGAGTTCGCTGCCATGGGAAAAGGCAAGTGGAATGTTGACTTGGCGACCTATGCTGCTCTGAATGCCCAACATCTTCATTCTGGCTACCTGAACCGGCTGTATACCAGCCGTGATTATGAAGCTGGCCTAGTGAACATGATGAAAGAGAAATTTGAGGTAACTTCCATATGCTTTTTCCTGCTTGGATATTTTAATCTTGCTAATTCTCCTAGCCCCCAACGGCCGGTTCAACTTAGTGTAGTTAAACCGAGACTTTAAGTAATTGACCTCCCAACATCAGAATTAATTTGAGCAAATAGCCATTAGCCCCCAAGTGCCAAGTTGAATACTTGTATTGATCTTGGGACTTTAGAATCAATTGAAAGATTAAGATCAAATATGCATTAGCCCCCAAGTGCCAAGTGCATAACTTGTTATGTGGTTGGTACTTCAGTTGTTGCACTGCTTTCTGAATCATATAACTGTCTGTATATAGGCTGAGTTGAAGACAAAAGACAACCAAGTTGCCGATCTCCAAGAAAATCTGAAATCCCAACAGGTTGAAACCTCCAAAGCAAAAGAAGAGTTGACCAGCGCTTTAAGCGTCATGGAACAGCTTAAAGAGGATTTCAAGAAAGAGCGGGCGGACTGGGTCACTGAGAAAGCCGCTTTAACAAAGCAAGTTGAAAATGCCGAAGCCGCACTTAAATCGGTAGTAGATGAACTGACCAGCGTAAAGCGCCAAGTGCATGCCATGACTGTCGCCATCTTTGGTAAGCTTTTTTAACTTCTTTAGTAACTCGGTCTTCTTATGATGTGTCCGGTTTGTGAATCCTTTGTAATGTTGTCGGGGGGAATCGGCTTCCTCGAACACCTATGGGGACCGAGCCCTTACTGGTTCGGCGGGGGGCGGAGATTGCACAAAGAGCAGATCGAGGCGGTGCACACAGGAGATTTTACCCAGCTTCGGGCCGCAAAGATGCGTAAAACCCTACTGCTGCTTGGTGGATTGTATTGTGTTCTTGCTCGGGAGCGCGCGGTGCTACAGTACACGCAGGCCGCTGGCGAGGTCGAGCGTAGAGATTCGTCTCCCCCCTCCCTCTATGTGCGCATGGGGCCTCCTTTTATATGCTCAAGGGGTTACCCACAGGTGGCAGCGTAGGTGAGGGCACAAATGGTAGAATGTTGTAGCGGGTACAGCTGCCTGCACAGTGGCTGTACAGTGCTATCATACCTAACTCTGACGGCGGGGGACAAGGGCATTAAATGCCCGTCTGCATCGCCCAGACGGTGCATGGAAGTGGACCATCAGGATGGCCAACGTTTGCCACGATGGCTACTCTGTCAGCTTCGCTTCGCCACCGCATGCCTCTGGCTGCACAGCCTCCCGCCACGTGCGCCTGGGATGCCCCCCAGAGCGACACGTTGGTGGGTGAGCTGGAGCGCAGGCACGAGGTGGTAACTTGCCGCAGCAAGCGTCTTGCCACGGCGAATGTCTTGTCGCGCCCGGGAACTCGTTGCTCACCGGGCCTTGCCGGGGCGCGGGGCGCGCCGTGGCGGGGTCCTTGTCGTGCCGTGGATGGCCTTCCCGGCAAGCTCCTCTTGCCGGGGTCTTGTGCTTCGAGCGGTAGTCCTGGCAAGTTCCTCTTGCCAGGGCCTCGCTCTCTTCGGGTGGCCTTCCCGGCAAGCTCCTCTTGCCGGGGCCTTGGCTCAAATACTTCGTCCTTGAATGGCCCAAGAGGGGACCATCGAGGGTCTTGGCGATCGCCTGGCAGGCCTTGCCGCGGGGTGCTACGACTGCCCGTGCACAAGTTCGGGGTACTAAGGTACCCCTACTTTAGTACACCGACAGGAGCCCCCGGTCCTGGGCCATACACGGTGCCGAGCGCTGTTGGGCCAGGCCCAAAACAGTGCACGGGCACGCGCGGCCTGGGTCACGTTGCGTCTTTTTCTGCGCCCACCACGCCCTCCCCAAGCGGCACGTGTCGGATGCGGCATCGTGGGGAGAGGCGCGCGTGACGTGGGTGGCGTGCGCGGGGCCGAGCCCTGCAGGCATGCGTCACGTCGCAGGTGATTTGTTTGGCTCGGAAAGGCGAAACGTCCACCCCTCCTCTCCTTATAAGCAGGGGAGACAGGGGCAGTCCGCCCACCCGCCAGTTGCGATTCCTTGAAATCCTCCGCCACTTCCCAAGAGAAGCAGCGCTCCGCCCCCCCTTCCGCCACCACCAGCGCCACCGACGCCGTCGACCTCCCTTCCTCCGCCATGGCCCCGAAGGGCGACAAGGGAAAAGGGAAGGCCGTGAAGTCGGCCGAGGCGCTGCGGCTCGAGGCGCAACGAAAGGAGCAGACGGTCTTCCCCCCGGAGCTCGACGCGCTGATCCTGAGGGAGGAATACTACCTCTTCTGGTCGGCGAGGACGCGAGCGCATCCGCGCACGAGGGTTCTTCCTGGCATTGCCCAGAAGGAGTATCCGACCGGGTATCCCTTCTTTGCTCTGTTCTTCTATTGCGGGCTCTGCACGCCCTTCTCTGAATTTTTCTGCGACATCATGAACACCTACGGGTTCCACCTTGTCGGTTTCACCCCCAATGCTGTCTTGACCATGGCAATCTTCACGCATCTCTGCGAAAACTTTGTCGGGGTCTTTCCAAACGTAGCTCTCTTCCGCCACTTCTTCACGCCTCGAGTGGAGAGAGGAGAGCCCCTCTCCGGCGGGATCGCCTGGATCTCGAAGCCCGGCAAGAAGGATGCTTATCTGGAGGGAGAGCTCCGCAGCAAGTGGGAGGAATGGAGGGCAGATTGGTGCCTGATCGTCGAGGAGCACCCGCAGCCATTCACCGCCGTGCGCCAAACCCCCGTGGTGCGCGGCAGGGATTGGAGGGACGTGGCCCCGGACGACGACAAGCTGCGCATTGCCGTCACCCGGATCCTGTAGCTCAGGCGTGCGGGGCTCACAGTTGGGGCCGTTGGCGCAGATTTCCTCCGCCGCCGCATCGCTCCCTTGCAGGAGAAGAAGAGGCCTGCCTGGGAGTTCCAGAATGCGGCGGATATCATGAGGCTGCGCCCTGGCCTCAACTTCAATTTCACCGTCTTGGAGCTTGACGGGGTGCTCAGGGCGCTGTTCAAGCACGACCCCGACCACCCCGAATGGTTCAGGCTGCCACGAGGCGTCGTCCCATTGTGCAACAACTCGTCGGTCAGCCGCATCCTCGCAATGATGCCGCTGTGCGACTCGCACGGGATCGACTCCACTTGGCAAGAGCCCGTCGACGATGTCGTGCGGGCGTTCTTCGACGACCTGGTGGAGAGGCCAGTCGACGCCGACGAGCAGAGGGGCCTCACCCGCGACACCACCAACGCGGAGTTGGCGTACATCGCCTCCTAGATGGAGGAGGCCGCGGCAGCCGCGGCCGCGGGCGAGTTCGGCTTCACGTTGGCGGAGGCGGACGCAGCGGAGGTGGAAAGCCTTGCCGATCAAGCGGAGTTCGCCGGCGAGGAAGAGCTTGCCGGGCGCGGCGCCGAAGGCGAGGCCGCTCAGAACACGAGCGGCTTGCCGGAGGTCGGCGCTTCTTCCTCCCGTCTCGCGGGTGGCTCGTCGCAGGCAGAGCCCCCTGCCCAGGCACGGAGGCGTCTCCGCAAGGCTGGGGAGGTGGTGCGGCAGACGAGCCCACAACCGCAGCGCCGCGTGACGCGCTCCTCTGAGGCAGCAGGAGCGGGGTCATCGCGGGCCGTGGCTTCTGCTCCTGCCGCTTCTCGTGCCGCGGCGGCGGCCGGAGCGGAGTCGTCCACTGCTCCCGCCAAGCGGCCACGGGAGCCTACTGCCCCGCCTCCCCGCACCAGGAGCAAGCCGGTCTTCGACTTCTCCGCGCTTAGCTCTGACGAGGAAGAGGGAGAGGAGTAAGATCCCCGTTGTTCTTATGTCTCTTTAATTCTTATAGTTGTGCCTCGCATCTCATTTGCTTTCCTCCGAATTTGGTCGTTTTCAGGACTCTGGCTCAGAGGACGGCAAAGAGAGCCAAGGTCCCAGTGGTCATCCTCAACAACGAGCCCTCCGCGATGGCAGGGGGTGCGCCTGAGACGACCTTGCCGGACCCGCCAACTGATCCTCAGGGCAGCCCCCTGCGCAGCCCCCAGCATAAGCGTATGCGTTGCTTTCCCGTTGTTGGGCGCGCCCGGGTACCCTTCGCTTCTTCTGACGTTTGGCTGATGATTCGTGTAGGAGCAGAGCAACCCCACCAGGAGCGTCCGGAGAACGCCCCCGAAGAGCCACTCGCTACAACTACACCGCCAAGGGGGAGTTCCCTGGCAAGGGAGCCGTCCCCGGCGCGGGAGAGATCCCCGGCAAGGGAGCAGCCCCCGGCAAGGGAGCCATCTCCGGCGAGGGATGATGCCGATGTCTCTTTGGTGACGGAGAGCGCGACGGCAGACCCTGGCCCAGGTGACCTTCTCGCCTCAAAACTCCCCTGGGGTTCTTCTTCTTTGGATAGCTGTTTGACTTCTCCCCCTCCTACGTCCTTCAGACCCGCCCGCCACGGACTCGATGGAGACCGAGGTCGTCGTCGAGGAGGACGCGCGCGGCCATGCCGATGACGTGGCCGCCACCGGGGAGGCGGAGGGCGCTAAAGGTCCGGTCGGCGGAAAGGCCGCCGAGGTAGCCGCGGGTGAGGGGGCCGGCGATCGTACTAACGGCCCTGAGGCCGCAGGTGCGCCAGGCGTTGCGCCGACCGCCGATCCTGCCTCCGCCGCGGCGTCGGGCCCCGAGGAGCCCCAGCCAGGCACCTACCTGAGGGCCGGCGATGATGTCTTCATCAAGCTCCCCTGGGAATCGACTTCCAGGGCGCCGGTCGAGGGGGAGGCCTTGGACGGAGAGGTGCTCGCCTCCGTCGGGCTGACGCTGGTCGACACGCCAAGCAGCAGCGGCGGTGAGCCCGAAGAGGAGCGGCTGCTCCGGAAGCTGGTGTCGCTCTACCGCGCCTGACAAGCCCAGGCGGAACGCCGGGAAGCGCTTGTCGCGAAGGCGGGGGCTGACATGGAGAAGCGCGCCGGGGAGCTCCGAGAGCTCAACCAGGAGGCCCTCCGTTCCATGGCAGAGGAGCGAAGGCAGCTCGACGAGGCGCGGACGGCCTTCATCCTCGAGAAGGCGGAAGCCGAGGAGCAGCAAAGGCTCGCCGCCGCAGGGCTAGCCGCGCGGGAGGGCGAGCTGGCGCAGCACAAAGCCAACCTCACCAGCCACGAGGAGGAGGTCGCCGCGCGCGAGCAAGCGCTCGGCGGAGCCCTCAAGGAGGCACGAGATGCTGCCACGGCCGCCGATATCGCCAAGGAGGCACTGGAGGCGAGGGTGGCGCAGCTCGACACCGACCTCAAGGCGAGCGGCGAGGAGCTCGCCGCGCTCAAGAAGGAGCGCGAGAAGGGTGCCCACACCCTTGGTGAGCTACAGGGCCGCTTCGCCGAGAAGATCAAGGAGCTCGACGCCGCCAAGGACTCCAACGCCGACATCGAGCTGAAGCTGGACACCTCGTCCAAGGCGCTGGACAGCGCCAGGGAGCAAGAGGTGGCCCTGCGGAAGGAGGTCGCGGACAACGAGGCGTTGTTGGAGAGCGCCGCGGCCACCCAGAACGAGTTCAGGGTGACGGTGGAGCAGTGGACCGGGGGCCTCGTGGACATCACCACCTCCATCGACAAGGAGCTGACGCTGCTGGGGATGGAGGGCCACGAGTATCCCACCGGCGAGGACGTCACACCCAGCGCCAAGCTCACTTCGTTCTTTGGGGGCGTGGTGGCGGTCCTCCGGCATCTCCGGAATGCGATCCCAGAGCAGCTGGCCGACGAGACGCGCGAAGCCGTCGCCGATGCCCTGGGGAAGGTGTTGGTGAAGGTCGCCTTCGCAACCCCAGCATCAGGCTCACCAACGTCCTCAAACCCCTGCCGGCGGAGGCCGACCTTGGGGAGATCAAGGCCCTCGTCGCGCCCATAGTGGAGAGGGTAGCCGGGATCAAGAGGATCGAGGACGACCGTGTGGACTAGGCCGCCTCACCTTTCCTTTTCTTGTCGCTGCTGGCCAAGTCATGAAGGTGATTCATTAGGGCTGCGACAAGCTTGCTTTTGTAATATAACTCTATCTTAGGTAGTGACTGCACTGTTATTTCCTCTACTTGACTCTGTGCTTTGTATGTTTTTACCCTACGCTTCTGGGGACTTGTCGGCGTAGGCCTCCGCCTTACCGCGGGCTCTGAGTGCGGGACATCAGTAGCCCGCCAGCGGCGCCACTACCGGCAAGAAACCTTGTCGCGGCTAGTTGCAGCTCACTTAAATTGTTGAGCAGGCTCAAAGCAAAGTAAGTGTAGCGACTGCAGTTGCAGCACACTTAAGCTGCCGCGCGAGCTCGAAACAAAGTAAGGATGCCACTCTGGTTGTAGCACACTTAAGTCGTTGAGCGGACTCAAAACGAAGTAAGGGCGCAACTAGCCACGAGCTGGTCCCTCCGCGCACAGGTTTTCCATGCAAAGCACGGTCGTTCGAGGAAGACAACCTTAAAATTTTAAAAACTTGAATGCTCAAGCTTTAGCAACTTATCTTTTCCGCGGCTCGCCGCCCGGCAAGGTTGCTTTTTGGCAAGGCGAGGCATGGGGCTCGCCGTTGCTTACCAGGGGCCAGTGAGGGTCTGCGCCTGGCTCTGTACAAAGGATCACATGCAACAGCAGCAAGACTTTGTGCAGAAGGGTGTTTGCCGGACGGGGTCCGACAACCGCGCCTTACGGGCGAAACTTACGAAGATGCCCAACGTTCCAGGAGTTGCTCACCGGAGTGGTATCTTCGGTCTCAAGGCGGACAGCGCCAGGCCTATCGACTCGTTTCACCCGGTAAGGGCCTTCCCACATTCCCAGGACTTTTGGCACTAACTTTGCGGCTATAAAAGCGGCGCAAAGCTTGCTGGTAGCGAGCAGCTCGCACAGCGGCCTGAAGAAGGTCCTCCTCGAGGAGCAGCGCGTCATCTCGACGCGGCTGCTCTCGCTCGAGCTCAGCGTGAGCGAGCACTCGAGGTGGGCCGTACGCGGGAGCCGTGGGGCTAACTGCCTCCGCTCCATGGAATAGAGCGAAAGGTTGCCTGGTATGACCAGGGCTTCCCTGCGCCGAGGGGCGTCGGCGCAGGTTTGGGCGCCGTAGCGTCACGAGCTCGGTGCATGTTCGGGCGCCGCGGCGCCACGGGCTGGCTCGACGACGCTCGTCCCGTCGCCGGCGCCGTACCCGCCACCCGCTTGCTCCAAGGGCGGCGAGTTCGACGCGGTCGGAGCGGCCACCTCCGGAGCCTTCTTCTTCGGTGGCAAGTCGCTGAGGATGAAGGAGATCCAGCTGGTGTAGACGCCGGATCAGGTTCGCACAACTTCGACGCCCCCCTACCTGGCGCGCCGAAGATGTCGGGGGGAATCGGCTTCCTCGAACACCTATGGGGACCGAGCCCCTTACTGGTTCGGCGGGGGGCGGAGATTGCTCAAAGAGCAGATCGAGGCGGTGCACACAGGAGATTTTACCCAGCTTCGGGCCGCAAAGATGCGTAAAACCCTACTGCTGCTTGGTGGATTGTATTGTGTTCTTGCTCGGGAGCGCGCGGTGCTACAGTACACGCGGGCTGCTGGCGAGGTCGAGCGTAGAGATTCGTCTCCCCCCTCCCTCTACGTGCGCATGGGGCCTCCTTTTATATGCTCAAGGGGTTACCCACAGGTGGCAGCGTAGGTGAGGGCAAAAATGGTAGAATGCTGTAGCGGGTACAGCTGCCTGGACAGTGGCTGTACAGTGCTATCATATCTAACTCTGACGGCGGGGGACAAGGGCATTAAATGCCCGTCCGCGTCGCCCAGACGGTGCTTGGAAGTGGACCGTCAGGATGGCCACCGTTTGCCATGATGGCTACTCTGTCAGCTTCGCTTCGCCACCGCATGCCTCTGGCTGCACAGCCTCCCGCCACGTGTGCCTGGGATGCCCCCCAGAGCGACACGTTGGTGGGTGAGCTGGAGCGCAGGCACGAGGTGGTAACTTGCCGCGGCAAGCGTCTTGCCGCGGCGGATGTCTTGTCGCGCCCGGGAACTCGTTGCTCTCCGGGCCTTGCCGGGGCGCGGGGCGCGCCGTGGCGGGGTCCTTGTCGTGCCGTGGATGGCCTTCCCGGCAAGCTCCTCTTGCCGGGGTCTTGTGCTTCGAGCGGTAGTCCCGGCATGTTCCTCTTGCCAGGGCCTCGCTCTCTTCGGGTGGCCTTCCCGGCAAGCTCCTCTTGCCGGGGCCTTGTCGCAAATACTTCGTCCTTGAATGGCCCAAGAGGGGACCATCGAGGGTCTTGGCGATCGCCTGGCAGGCCTTGCCGCGGGGTGCTACGACTGCCCGTGCACAAGTTCGGGGTACTAAGGTACCCCTACTTTAGTACACCGACAAATGTTTGCAGGGACACGCATTGGTCACTTGGGGTCAGATGTGCGGATGAAGTTGAAAGCTGCCTATACACTGATGGAGCAATTGTATACCAGTGCGCAATGGATTATCTCAACTGCGTCGCACAACAACCCGGCGCCCACCTTGATCCAAGACACCCTGAAAAGACTGTCTATGCTTCCTGCCCAGGTTGAAGAGCTGAAAAAATCTGCTGCCCGAACCGGCGCTATCAATGCGTTAATCCGGGCAAAAGCGTGGGTGCCAGATTTTGATCCTGTTGAAGCGGCTCAAGGCAACCCTCACTTGAAGGAAGATGGTTCAGAGTTCAACGAGGAGGATCTGAGAGCGATAAACCGGGAGGTGCGCCCTCTAGCTTGTCAATTGGTGGAAGAGGCAGATTTGTCTCACTATCAGGCCCAATATGACAACCATAACAAACGAGTGGCTGCACCAATTCCTGAAGCGGAGAATCTGATCCCTCCAATCCGTAAGCATACTTACGCTCCTGATATTGAACCGTTGTCGCTGATCCATCATGAAGCTGTCTTTCAAGCCTTAATGGGAATCGACTGGACAACTGTTGATTTCCAGCCACTGGGTAGGGAAACGGAAGCTGAAGCGGCACAGGATGATCCGCAACCATCAGACCAAGGTGGCGACCAAGCTTGAACCGAAGGCCGGTTTAAATTGCCTCTCTTTTATATTCCGCCAAGAAAACAATGATCTTATTTGGGCACCATGTTGCCTTGTAATAGGATAGCCAATACTCTTGCTTCTGAGATGCCTTCGTGCATTGTTACTGGTACTTATACTTCTTTTGAATGATCAAAATCTGCAATCTATTTGTCCTGCAATCATAAATTCTTAAACTGCCAAGGCAGTTGTACCACTAGCCGGATTATGATCTTTGTATATATATGCAATGAAATTTAGGTATATGAACAAATCTTGTGATACAAAAATACCTGCCATTGTTGGGCATGAAGTTGGCGTTGCCAATCTTGAAACGGAGGTATATAAACCTATACCGTCGAAGGAGAAAGTAGCTCTTGTGTATGTAATGCCGGTTTACCATGTAAACCATGTCGGGTTATGATAAACACCGTGTTATTTCGAGATGTGAATAGAAAATCAAACCGAGCAAATAGTCTCCGGATTAAAAATGGACCGTATTCTATCAATTGACAGTTGAAACGGTTTAAAACTTTGTCGGTTTAAAAACGCAACAAACATAAAGAAATATGTATCAAAGAAAATTTTTCCAAGCAAAGGCAATGATAAAACCGTTTGCAAAAAAGAGGCTTATTTGAGCCGATCAGATGGCGTTACCATGGTCGGACACGACGAAGCCCCCGATAGGTGTGGCTATGGTTCAAGTCAACCAGGTCCCCAAATGAAACCGTGGCATTATGCCGATCAAGAGGCGTGGCAATGGTTCGGGTTCGACCAAGCCCCCATGTGATTTTGTGGCCTTAGGCCGATCAAGAGGTGTGACTGGTTCAGACTTGACCATGTCTCCAAGTGATCTGGTGGCTTTCGCCTATCAAAAGGTGTCGCATTGGTTCGGATACGACCAAGCCCCGAAGTGATATCATAAAAACTTCAAGGGGTAAACCGGAGGTCGCTTTAGAACAACTCCATGTAACCACACATGATGTAAAAGAACAGATACCCCGCTTTAGCTGAGGTTCCGGTTTATTATATTAATCATAATATATACATCATCATAACATGTACATAAGTAGAGCCAATGGCTCAGGTATAGTAAGGCCGAAGATGAGCTATGTTCCACGGCCTGTTGGTCTCCTCCTCTGATGTACGTGAGTCTTTATGCTCTCGAATATTTATCAGATAGTATGACCCGTTGTGCAGATTCTTGTTGACCACGAAAGTTCCCTCCCAAGGTGGGGATAACTTATGCATATCAGTCTGATCTTGGATAAGCCGAAGCCCCAAATCTCCCTCTTGAAAGGTTCTGGTTCTAACTCGGCGACTGTGATAACGACGAAGATCCTGTTGGTAAATCACCGAGCGGGCAGCCTCTATGTCACGCTCTTCATCCAACCGGTCCAAAGCGTCTTGCCGTGCTGTCTCGTTGTCCGCTTCAACATAAGCCTCCACACGAGGTGAATCATGACGGATATCACTAGGGAGAACCGCCTCCGCTCCATAGACCATGAAGAACGGTGTGTATCCTGTTGATCTGTTGGGTGTGGTATTGATGCTCCATAACACAGATGGTAACTCTTCTACCCAACAACCCGGTGTTCTCTGCAAAGGAACAATAAGCCGGGGCTTGATGCTTCTCAAGATCTCCTGATTAGCTCTTTCTGCTTGACCATTGGACTGTGGGTGCGCCACTAATGAAACGTCAAGTCAGATGTGCTCACGTTCGCAGAACTCATTCATAGCCCCCTTGGATAAATTGGTACCATTATCTGTAATGATACTGTGTGGAAAGCCAAACCGGAAAATCACTTTTTTGATGAACTGAACCGCCGTGGCCGCATCACACTTGCTAACAGGTTCTGCCTCTACCCACTTTGTAAACTTGTCAACCGCCACCAAGAGGTGGATCTTCTTGTCCTTGGACCTTTTGAAAGGCCCAACCATATCTAGCCCCCAAGTGGCAAACGGCCAAGTGATTGGAATCATCCGCAATTCTTGAGCCGGCACATGAGCACGTCTCGAAAACTTTTGGCAACCGTCACATCGTCTGACTAGATCCTCCGCATCAGCATGAGCAGTTAACCAATATAAGCCATGGCGGAACGCTTTAGCCAGCAATGATTTTCAACCGGCGTGGTGACCACAGTCTCCTTCGTGGATCTCACGCAAAATTTCACATCCTTCTTCAGGAGACACATAGCGTTGAAACGCCCCTGACACACTGCAATGATGCAACTCGCCATTGACAATAGTCATGGACTTGGATCGCGGGATTATCTGTCGGGCCAGAGTCTCATCCTCCAGTAATTCGCCTCGGTTCATGTACGCAAGGTAAGGAAGCGACCAATCCGGTATTACATGAAGAGCTGCCACCTATTGAGCCTCCGGATCAGGAATAGCCAAATCCACTTCACCAGGGAGCTTGACCGATGGGTTGTGCAGCACATCCAGAAAAACATTGGGCGGGACCGGTTTGCGCTGAGAGCCCAACCGGCTTAAAGCGTCTGCCGCTTCATTATTCCGCCGGTCCACGTGGTCCACCTGATATCCTTTGAAGTGACCTGCAACGATATCCACCTCACCATGATATGCTGCCATGAGTGGGTCCTTGGAATCCTAAGTGCCAGACACTTGTTGAGCCACAAGGTCCGAGTCATCGAAGCACTTAACTCGACTTAGATTCATATCTTTAGCCATACGGAGACCATGGAGCAAGGCTTCATACTCATCTGCATTGTTAGTACAAGGGAACATTAAGCGGAGAACGTAACAAAACGTATCACCTCGTGGGGAAGTTAATACGACTCCAGCCCCCAAGCCTTCAAATTGCCTGGATCCGTCAAAATGGATGGTCCAATATGTGTGATCCGGCCTTTCTTCAGGTGCTTGCAATCCCGTCCAATCATTGATGAAATCAACAAGTGCTTGAGACTTAACTGCCGTCCGGGGCACGTGCTTCAATCCGTGCGGCCCAAGCTCTATAGCCCACTTGGCAATCCGTCCAGTCGCTTCCCGGTTCTGGATGATATCGCCCAAGGGAGCAGAACTGACCACCGTAATGGGGTGCCCTTGAAAGTATTGCTTAAGCTTCTGGCTTGCCATGAAAACCCCATATACCAGCTTCTGCCAATGCGGCTACCGTTGTTTGGACTCAATAAGTACCTCGCTGATATAATAGACCGGTCGTTGAACCGGATGCTCCTTGCCTGCCACTTTTCGCCTCACCACAATAGCCACACTGACCGCACGAGCATCAGCAGCAACATATAACAGCAACGGCTCCTTGTCAATGGGAGCGGCGAGCACAGGCGGATTGGCCAATTGCCGCTTTAAGTCCTCAAACGCCTTATCAGCAGCAGAACTCCAGACGAACTGATCCGTCTTATTTCACATCTGATACAAAGGGATTGCCTTCTCACCAAGGCGGCTGATAAACCGGCTCAGCATAGCAATCCGGCCTGCCAGGCGTTGAACATCATTGATACACTTTGGTTTAGCCAGGGAGGTGATAGCTGTGATCTTCTCCGGGTTAGCCTCGATTCCCCTGTTCGACACCAGAAAACCCAATAACTTGCCTGCCGGTACACCAAAGACACACTTGGCCGGATTAAGCATCATCTTGTACGCCCTCAGGTTATCAAAGGTTTCCTTCAAGTCGTCAACCAGAGTCTCCTTCTCCCTTGACTTTACCACAATATCATCTACGTAAGCATGTACATTACGACCAATCTGCTTGGAAGACAGTTTTGTATACACCGTTGATAAGTTGCCTGGACACTCTTGAGTCCAAAGGGCATAGACACTTAGCAGAAGGCTCCAAAGGGAGTTATGAACGCCGTCTTCTCCTGATCCTTAACTGCCATTTTGATCTGATGATAGCCGGAATATGCATCCAAAAAACTCAAACACTCACAACCCGCCGTAGCATCAATAATTTGATCAATACGGGGGAGGGCAAAAGGATCTGCTGGACAACCCTTATTAAGATCTGTGTAATCCACACACATGTGCGAGGTGCCATTTTTCTTAAGGACCAGCACCGGATTAGCAAGCCATTCAGGGTGGAAAACTTCAAGATAAAGCCAGCTGCCAAGAGCCTGGCCACCTCCTCTCCAATAGCCTTGCGTCTTTCTTCGTTAAACCGGCGGAGGAACTATTTCACCGGTTTGTACTTAGGATCCACATTAAGGGTATGCTCAGCGAGTCGCCTTGGTACACCTAGCATGTCAGAAGGTTTCCATGCAAAAATGTCCCGATTCTCACGGATGAACTCGATGAGCGCGCTTTCCTATTTTGGATCCAAGTTGGCACAGATGCTGAACTGCTTGGACGAATCGCCAGGTACGAAGTCAACAATCTTAGTTTCAGCTGCCGATTTGAACTTTAGGGCCGGATCATTCTCTGTAGTTGGTTTCTTCAACGGACTCATGTCTGCCGGATCAACATTGTCCTTATAAAATTTCAGCTCCTCGGTGGCACAAACCGACTCTCCGTAGGCCGCATCTCCTTCCTCGCACTCCAAAGTGACTCTACGGCTTCCGTGAACCATTATTGTCCCCTTGTGACCCGGCATCTTGAGCTGTAAATACACATAACAGGGCCGTGCCATGAACTTGGCGTAGGCCGGTCGCCCAAACAGGGCGTGATACTGACTTTGGATTTTTACCACTTCAAACGTCAATGTCTCCGACCTGGAATCATGATCATCTCCAAAGGCCACTTCCAGAGCTATCTTGCCAACAGGGTATGCTGACTTGCCAGGTACCACACCATGGAACACCGTATTGGACGGTTTGAGATTTTTATCTGTTAGTCCCATACGTCAGAAGGTCTCGTAGTACAAGATATTAATACTGCTCCCTCCATCCATGAGTACCTTGGTGAACTTATAACCTCCCACCTGAGGTGCCACCACCAATGCTAGCTGACCCGGGTTATCAACCCGGGGTGGGTGATCCTCTCTGCTCCATATGATTGGCTGCTCAGACCAACGTAAGTAACGGGCAATCAAGCTTTAACTCTGACTTGGCACCATCTGCTGTTATAATTGAGGACCTGTCTGAACCTGCTAATGTGGAAAGCGCTCCAGAGCCCACCATGCTGCCCGATACTGTTGATGCCACTTTGGACACAGAACAAGCTGTGCGCTCTTCACCTCTGGACCTTGCTGTGATCCCGGAGGCAAATGCTCCACTGATCAATGCCAGCCCGCGCCACCGTAGGGCCAGGGCTGCTGCCCCTATCTCCACAACTGAAGTGCACCGCAGCCTCCACTCCAACAAATACGACGGGTTCAAGGTTCCCCCCTCTCTATTACTCGAAGGACCAACTCCAAAGTTAAACCACGTGTCATCCCGTCTATTGGCACGTCAGCTTCTGCGGGGTCTTCTGCTAATGAGATCCCACCCCCAACTCCTATAGCCACTCTGCAGTCCATTGGAGTTAATAGGTGTGCCATACCAGAGACTGAACTTTCTGAAGAAGCCCTTCTTGCTGAAGTTACTGTCGTGTCTGAGCCTTCTGCGCCACCAATCAGGAGTGATGATCAGGGAGAGGATCTCTCCCACGACTCTGCTTAATTCTGGGAGTTCTAAATGACGTTGTTGAGCTGCTGGAATGTGCTCTCATGGAATATTCGCGGTCTCAACTCTGAGAAGAAGCAACTGGCTCTGAATAATGCTATCTCTACTAGTGGCTGTGCTATCGTTTGCCTCCAGGAAACTAAGATGCCTGAGGTTACTTTTGCTTTTATTAAAACTTGCTGCCCTAAACAATTTGATCGCTTTGCTTTTGTCCCTTCACAAGGCGCCTCTGGAGGGCTGTTAACCATCTGGAAAAGCTCGGTTTTCTCCGGTTCGATACGCTCGTCTGATCCATTTGCGCTAGCCATCGATTTTGTTAGCACACAATCATCTCAACGTTGGACGTTAGTTAACATGTATGGGCCTTGCACGGGTATGGACAGATATGTTTTCACACAATGGTTATATGATGTTCAAATACCCAGTGATCAAGACTGGTTACTTTTGGGTGACTTTAATTATATGAGAGCTCCGGACAATCGTAATAAACCTGGGGGTAACATTCAAGATATGATTACGTTCAATGACATAATTCATAAACAGCAACTGATTGAGCTTCCGGTGAAAGGTAGAACTTATACTTGGAGTAATATGCAACTCGATCCATTGCTAGAACAGATTGACTGGTTCTTCACATCCTTACATTGGACTAATGCATATCCCAAGACGCTGGTCAAACCTCTTGGTAAGCCTGTTTCTGACCACATCCCTTGCGTGGTCACCATTGAGACCAAAATCCCCCGATCCAAGGTTTGAATCCTACTGGACCTTACACCCAGGGTTTATGGACACAGTCAGAGAGGTATGGGAACGGCCAGTTAGGAACGCAAACACTGCTACAATCCTCTACCGAAAATTCAAAGCGCTGCGGCACGCTCTCAAAATCTGGAGTAAGAACATTTCCCGTTTATTAGTGGCCATCACAAACTGTAACAGTGTCCTGGCAGACCTAGACGAGCTAGAGAACAAACGAATCCTTTCAATTCCAGAAATGAACTTCAGGCGTATTCTAAAGTCACATCTACTAACGCTGCTCAAATATCAAATACTCTATTGGAAGAAGCGTTGTACTATTCGTTGGATTAAATTTGGAGATGAAAACTCCAAGTTTTTCCAAGCTATGGCCACGGAACGTTATCGCCACAACAACATCTCCTCCCTCAAGCTTGAGGATGGCACCTTGGTCGAAGATCATCCTGCAAAAGAGGCCCTCTTACTTCAAACATACAAAAACCACCTGGGCACGGTTTCTCCCTCAGACATGAAATTTGATCTACCAACCATTATCCCTTACACTACCGGTCTTGACCAGCTCACCACTCCTTTTACACATGAGGAAATTGATAATGTCATCAAAAGTATGCCTCCGGATCGCGCACCTGGACCAGATGGCTTTAGTGGGGCATTTTTGAAAGCTTGCTGGCCCATCATTCGACATGACTTTTATGCCTTATGCGACCAGTTCTATGAAAGTACGCTAGATGCCACTAACATCAATGATGGTCTAATCACACTTATACCGAAGATCAATTCTCCAGAAACAGTCAATGATTTCCGACCCATTACACTGCTCAACTACTGCCTAAAGCTAATTACCAAATTGCTAGCAGACATACTTCAGCGTGTCATTCCCACCCTCATCCACCGAAATCAGTACGGGTTCATTAAAGGTCGCACTATACAGGATTTTCTGGCATGGGCCTATCAATATCTCTATCAATGCCAAAACTCGGGCCGGCCAATCATTGTTCTTAAACTTCATTTCGCCAAAGCATTTGATACTATAGCGCATGAGCAGATGATTTGCATCATGCAGCAGATGGGTTCCAATGACAAATGGATCTCCTGGATCAAGTGTGTCTTTTCTTCGGGTCGCTCGTCCGTCCTTATTAATGGGGTCCAAGGCCGACAGTTCCTTTGCCGCTGCGGTGTGCGACAAGGAGATCCCCTGTCCCCCCTCATTTTTGTACTGGCGGCTGAGCTACTTCAATGTGCGGTCAATGATGCTTTTCGACATGGAGATATCAGCCTGCCTTTCCCATGCAATGGGCAAAATGATTACCCAGTGATTCAATACGCAGATGACACCCTCCTTGTCCTGCCTACCTGCCCGCAGCAGGCCGCCCGTGTCAAGAACATCCTTTCGGACTATGCAGCCTCCATCGGACTTAAAATAAACTTTCACAAGTCGACGCTCATGCCAATCAACCTAGATGCAACTGCCGCCTCTAGCCTTGCCGCCGTTTTCGGCTGTTCTGTAGGAACAATGCCCTTTACCTACCTTGGCTTGCCGCTTGGCACTACAAAACCAACCATCCAAGAATTCATGCCTCTGGTTTGCAAAATGGAGCGTCGTCTCACTGCCACGATCGCTATGATGTCCTAAGGGGGCCGCCTCTCATGGCTCAACGCTTCGGTCACATCCCTCCTAGTGTTTGCCATGTGCACACTCAAGTTTCCTCCTAAGCTGATTGAAATTCTGGACAAGATAAGAAGGAGATGCCTATGGACAAAGAAAACCGACCAAGGTGACAAATGTAATTCACTTGCAGCTTGGGAACTGGTTTGCAAGCCCAAGTGTAAAGGCGGATTGGGGGTGATCAACATTAAAATCCACAATGAAGCCCTCCTACTAAAATTTTTGCACAAGTTCTATAACAAACTGGACGTGCCATGGGTCACCATGCTTTGGGACAATCAGTATGCCAACCAGGTGCCTCATGCGGTTGATTTGGTCGGTTCTTTCTGGTGGAAAGACATACTCAAATTAACGCCCATTTACTGAGGGATCACCCGTGTCCAAGTTGTTGATGGCTCCACTACGCTGCTCTGGAAAGATTTGTGGTCAAATGATGTGCTGCAAACATCGCACCCTTGAGCGTTTTCGTTTGCTCTGCATGAAGATCTGACGGTTGCTGACTTCTGGGACAACGCTGGACTGCAGGAAACCTTTCATCTACCGCTGTCTGCCCGTGCGCTCAATGAGGTACAAGAGGTGCAACAAGCGGCATCCCACATACACCCATCCACAACAATATCTGATGTGTGGCTCTACACTTGGTGGACAACTGAGTACAAACCAAAAGACTATTATAACAACTTCTTCCGTGATGCAACAGTTCATCCCACTTTTCCGCTCCTTTGGAAATCAAACTGTACGATGAAAATCAAAGTATTTGGGTGGCTGCTGCTGCATGACAGACTCAACACGCGTGACATGCTGAGAAGAAGACACTATGACATTGGGAATGACTTCACATGTCTCCTGTGTGGGCAGAATATAGATGAGACTCTCGAGCACATGGTCTTCACTTGCCAGTTCAGTGAGAGGTGTTGGGCCAAGATAGATATCCATTGGACCAATTTTCAAAACAGGTTTGATGCGTTACACACCGCACAGCCCAGCTGGCCCAATCCTTTCTTCATTGAAGCATTCTTCACCGCTGCATGGAGTCTGTGGAAAGAAAGGAACAATAAGCACTTCAGAGGTGTAGCCCCAAGCATTGCATCTTGGTTCGATTGTTTCAAAGAGGGCTTGGGGCTTCTTCAACACAGAGTTAAGGGTACACGTAGAACTGCCCTACTTTCGTATTGTGACACACTTAGTTGAGTCCTTTTGTATTTTACCTACCCTCTTAACTTACTTAGAGACAAGTGTATAGCAGTAAACATGGCGTAGTTGCCCCACCCTTGGTGGTCACACCAAGTGTGGAGCTCGATGTATGAGTGTGGTATGTCTATGTAAACACCCCATTTATATAGATATATGAAAATACACAGTGGGAGTTCTCTCCCACTGTCAACTTCCTCAAAAAAAACTTAAGTAACGGGGCACAGCTGGTTCAACAGAGTTGACTGCCCGCTTCTGAACCTTCCGGTCAGGCTTGTCCAAGCTAGTGGTGAAGACATGGTACTGCCCACTATTCAACTGCTTTGGGTTCCTCTGGTAACCCGACTGTTGCTGCTGCTAGTTGTAACCACCCTGGTTATTCTGATTATTTTGATTGTTATGTCCGCCCGGATTACCATTAAATCCTGAACCGGAATTTCCTCCACCGTAACCCGGACCAGATCCCGAGCCACCGCCGGAGCCGTGATCATACCGGAAAGCATTAGAATTTTTGAACTCCTGCATAATGTAGCAATCCTTCCAAAGGTGGTTCGCTGGCACCTCCTTCGTCCCATGCTTTGGACAGGGCTGGTTCAGTAGATAATTCAGGTGGTCCGGGTTAGGGTAAGGCGCCCCACTGCGATTCGGCGGTTTACCCTTGCGTCGCTGGCCCTTGTCCTACGCATTGGTATTAGCCACAAAGTCCATGTTGCCATCCGCTTTACGCTTACCTCCGCCACCATTACCTGTCGCGTGATGCTGCTGACCTTTGGAGTTGCTGTTCTTCTTTCCCTTCCCTGCCTTGTCATCATCAGACTCGGGATCCTTGGTACTATCAGAATCAGCATACTTTACCAAAGCGGCCATGAGGGTCCCCATGTCAGTGCAATGGCGCTTCATCCGACCCAACTTCATCTTTAGGGGCCCAAACCTGCAGTTGCCTTCTATGGTTATGACTGCGGTGTCAGCGTTGATGCGGTCTGACGAATGCAGAACTTGCGAGACCCGGTGCACCCAATGAGTCGTTGATTATCCTTCCTCCTGGACACAGGCAGCTAAGTCCACTATCGACATAGGCTATTTACATGTATCCTTGAAATTACTGATGAACTGGGCTCGTAACTGGGCCCATGAACTGATAGAATTAGCCGGTAAGCTTTTTAACCAAGTACGGGCCGTTCCTTCGAGCATCATGGTGAAATACTTCGCGCATGCCGCATCATCCACATCAAGCATCTCCATGGCCATCTCATAACTCTCCACCCATGTCTCTGGAGGTTGATCCGCCGTGTAATTTGGTACCTTGCGCGGGCCCTTGAAATTCTTGGGCAGGAGCACATTGCCTAAAGCGGGGACGAGGCAAGACACTCCCAAAGAACTAGAAGTAACACCAGGCTCGACCGAGGTAGTGGGACGAACCGGCGTAAGCTACCGAGCCTGATACTGTGCGGCTAACTCGGCCTCCCTGCGCGCTCGGGCCCGGTCCACCACCTCCTGAGCATTATCAGCACCGCCCGCCAGGTTGTTGCCGTGGGGCGCTCCACGTCGTTCATTACTTGATACGGCCGGTTCATCCATATGTCTGCTATAGCTCCGGCTTGGACGAGGGGTCGAGTGGATCCGATCACGGCTGTACGAGTATGTTTCCTGTTGGACCAAAGCTGTCCTAAGAAACTCCTTAACCCGACGCGTCTCTACCGCCTGTGGCGAGTCACCTTCAATTGGGATGGCCTCCAGCCGTGCAGCAGCTGCAACAAGATTATCCATCGGATTGGAGTAGTGACCCGGAGGTGTTCGATCAGCCTGAGTTACCATGATGTGATGACGAGGCAGATCCATCAAACGGGGCTGAACCGGCACGTCGGTCCCAGGAGCTTCCGCCCGGTTTACCACCGGCGGATTACTGGTTCCTGCTCCTGGGGTGTTGAAAAGGTCTATGGCCTCGAAAACCGAAGGCAAACGGGATCGATACTTCGTCTTCATGACTTCATGCGACGCGTTCTGGTCCAGCATGAGCCTGTAGGCTTGTGCACCTAAAGCAGCCCGCTCCGCAGCCATCCTGGTATTTTCAGCTGCCAGGTCCGCCTTGGCCTGAGTGATTTGTTCCCTCACCTTTGCGATCTCCGTGTTATGGATGTCCCGATCCGCCGGGTTAGCCTCTGCAATAAGCGCGGCCAACGCATCAAACAGATCTGATAACACTTGAGCTGGCGGGCGCACAGAGCCTCCTGCCCCGGCAGCTGTCGCAGCTACTGAACCGGAGGTCATCGCCGCAGTATTCGAAGAATGCAGCACTACTTGCATGCCAGCCATGAATATTTCAACCCGGTTGGGCTGATCGGAGGGGTCCGGAATACTGTCGCCCTCGGAACAACCCCCAATCCGGCCATCTTGTAGTTGATACAGAGATTCGGTTTCTCCGGTTGATGACTCGTTGCCAGAGTAAACGACGGTCTCGCCACCAGATTGCGATCCGTCCTCATAACTTCCTCCATTGATGACTCCCACGAAGGCACACTTCACGGCCGGTTTAACCTGGGCAGATCGCGCACGCTGAGCCGTCTCGACGAGGTTGGTGCAGATGTCCGGCTCAGGGCCCGGTTCACCGATCTTGCCGAGGAAAACGTGTATGCCACCAAAGGGGACCCGGTACCCGTACTCAATTGAGCCGGCCTCGGGGCACCAGCCTGCATCGTCGATGTAGAGCTTGCCGCGACGACTCTTAGTCATCCGGTCCACAGCGTAGCCCTCGAGTCCTTCAAAGCGGCCCTCCAAGAACTTGAAACCATCGTGCGATAGCCCCACGGTGGGCGCCAACTGTCTTGGTTTTGTCACGGCAGATGTCCTAGCGAAAGGACTTAGTCGTGGAGCCATCGCGGCGGGTTAGCTTGAAGGGGTTAAAGCGGACACAAGGACGCAGAGAGTTTATACTAGTTCGGCCCCTTCGATGAAGGTAAAAGCCTACGTCTAGTTGTGATGGAATTGATGGGGTTTCGATGACTAGGGAGCAAACAAGCTTCGCCTAAGTCTCGAGTTGTTGTTTCCTATCCTGATCCGCCGCCGGGTCGTCCCCTTATATACACGGGTGACGCCCGTCGGTTCACAGAGTCCCAACTCCGGTTCATATTCGTATCCGGGTTGGTCTCTCCTTATTCCTATCTTACAATACAAGTCTACATACAGATGCCGGTTTACGGCTACAGGTCTTAAACCGACTACGGGCCTCCGGCCCTCATCTATCTTCTTGGGCTTTAACACTCTTGAACTACTGATGAAGTTAACCCGGCCCAAATAGGCCGGTTTACACCCAGTAGTAATATCCCCAACAGTTGGTGCGGCTCCCTTGGCCTTGGAGGTGTCCGCGTCGGCGGGCTGCGCCGTCGCAGCGGTTTCAAGGGCAAGAATGAGCATCATCAGGGCTTCCTTGGCGTCCCCAATTACTGTGAGGACATCCTTGCTCCTGGGCATCTTCATGAGGTTGTAGGCTAGAAGGGTCGCCTCCATGAACTGTGCCAGGGCCGGGTACCCGAGGATGGTGATACGTCTCCAACGTATCTATAATTTTTTATTGTTCAATGCTATATTATATTCTGTTTTGGACATTAATGGGCTTTATTATACACTTTTATATTATTTTTTGGGTCTAACCTATTGACCGGAGGCCCAACGCTGAATTGCTGTTTTTTTGCCTATTTCAGAGTTTCGCAGAAAAAGAATATCAAACGGAGTCCAAACGGAATGAAACCTTCGGGAACGTGATTTTCGGAACGAACGTGATCCAGTATACTTGGACCCTACGTCAAGACATCAACCAGGAGGGCACAACGTAGGGTGGCGTGCCCACCCCCCAGGCGCGCCCTCCACCCTCATGGGGCCCACATTGCTCCACCGACGTACTTCTTCCTCCTATATATACCTACGTTCCCCCAAACTACCAGATACGGAGCCAAAAACCTAATTCCACAGCCGCAACCTTCTGTACCCGTGAGATCCCATCTTAGGGCCTTTTCTGGAGCTCCGCCGGAGGGGGCATCGATCATGGAGGGCTTCTACATCAACACCATAGCCTCTCCGATGATGTGTGAGTAGTTTACCTCAGACCTTCGGGTCCATAGTTATTAGCTGGATGACTTCTTCTCTCTTTTTGGATCTCAATACAATGTTATCCCCCTCTCTCGTGGAGATCTATTCGATGTAATCTTCTTTTACGGTGTGTTTGTTGAGACCGAACAATTGTGGGTTTATGATCAAGTTTATCTATGAACAATATTTGAATCTTCTCTGAATTCTTTTATGTATGATTGGTTATCTTTGCAAGTCTCTACAAATTATCAGTTTGGTTTGGCCTACTAGATTGATCTTTCTTGCAATGGGAGAAGTGCTTAGCTTTGGGTTCAATCTTGCGGTGTCCTTTCCCAGTGACAGTAGGGGTAGCAAGGCATGCATTTTATTGTTGCCATCGAGGATAACAAGATGGGGTTTATATCATATTGCATGAGTTTATCCCTCTACATCATGTCATCTTACTTAAAGCCTTACTCTGTTCTTATGAACTTAATACTCTAAATGCAAGCTGGATAGCGGTCGATGTGTGGAGTAATAGTAGTAGATGTACGCAGGAGTCGGTCTACTTGTCTCGGACATGATGCCTATATACATGATCATACCTAGATATTCTCATAACTATGCTCAGTTCTATCAATTGCTCAACAGTAATTTGTTCACCCACCATAATACTTATGCTCTTGAGAGAAGCCACTAGTGAAACTTGTGGCCCCCGGGTCTATTTTCTATCATATTAATCTTCCACTAGGGAAAACCAACGCAGTGCTCAAGAGGTAGCAAAAAGGATTTCTGGTGCCGTTGCCAGGGAGTCTACACAAAATTCAACATACCAAGTACCCATCACAAACCCTTATCTCCCGCATTACATTATTTGCCATTTGCCTCTCATTTGCCTCTCCCCCACTTCACCTTTGCCGTTTTATTCACCCTCTTTTTCCATTCGCCCTTTTCTCGCTCGCTTGTTGTTTGCTCGTGTGTTGAATTGCTTGCTTGTCACGATGGCTCAAGATAATACTAAATTGTGTGACTTTACCAATACCGACAACAATGATTTACTTAGCACTCCGATTGCTCCTATTACCGATACTGAATCTTGTGAAATCAATACTGTTTTATTGAATCTTGTCATGAAATATCAATTCGCCGGCCTTCCTAGTGAAGATGCCGCTACCCATCTAAATAGCTTCGTTGATTTGTGTGATATGCAAAAGAAGAAAGATGTTGACAATGATATTGTTAAATTGAAGCTATTTCCTTTTTCTCTTAAAGATCATGCTAAAGCTTGGTTTTCGTCTTTGCCTAAAAATAATATTGATTCTGGGAATAAGTGCAAGGATGCTTTTATCTCTAAGTATTTTCCTCCCGCCAAGATCATTTCTCTTAGAAATGATATTATGAATTTTAAGCAACTTGATCATGAACATGTTGCACAAGCTTGGGAGAGGATGGAATTAATGATACATAATTTCCCTACACATGGTTTGAATTTGTGGATGATTATACAAAAAATTTATGCCGGGTTGAATTTTGCTTCTAGAAATCTTTTAGATTCGGCCGCGGGAGGCACTTTTATCAAAATCACTTTAGGAGAAGCTAATAAACTCCTAGATAATATTATGATTAATTATTCTCAACGGCACACCGAAAGATCCACTAATAAAAAGGTGCATGCGATAGAAGAAAATAATGTTTTGAGTGGAAAGATGGATAAACTTATGAAAATATTTACTAATAAAAGTGTTTCTTCTGATCCTAATGACATGACTTTGTCTACTTTGATTGAGAATAATAATGAATCTACGGATGTGAATTTTGTTGGTAGGAATAATTTTGGTAATAACGCGTATAGAGGAAACTTTAATCCTAGGCCGTACCCTAGTAATCCCTCTAATAATTATGGTAATTCCTACAACAATTCTTATGTAAATTTTAATAAGATACCTTTTGAATTTGAGGCTAGTGTTAAAGTATTTATGAATTAGCAAAAGAATCAATGCTTTGCTTGAAGAAAAGTTGCCTAAGATTGATGAATTGGCTAGGAACATTGATAGAACTTCTCTTGATGTTGATTCTTTGAAACTTAGATCTATTCCTCCTAAGAATGATATCAATGAGTCTCTAAAAGCCATTAGAATTTCCATTGATGAGTGCAAAGAAACAACCGCTAGGATGCGTGCTAAGAAAGATTGCTTTGTGAAAGCGTGTTCTTCTAATTTTTATGAAAACAAAGATGAAGATCTAAAAGTTATTGATGTGTCTCCTATTAAATCTTTGTTTTGCAATATGAATCTTGATAATGATGGAACTGAATATGATCCACCTTTACCTAGAAGGCGTTCCAAAAAATTGGAGTTTTTAGATCTTGATGCTAAAATTGATAAAAGTGGGAATGAAGAGATCAAAACTCTAGATATTAATGAACCCACTATTTTGGATTTCAAGGAATTTAATTATGATAATTGCTCTTTTATAGATTGTATTTCCTTGTTGCAATCCGTGCTAAATTCTCCACATGCTTATAGTCAAAATAAAGCCTTTACCAAACATATCGTTGATGCTTTGATGCAATCTTATGAAGAAAAACTTGAGTTGGAAGTTTCTATCCCTAGAAAACTTTATGATGAGTCCGAACCTACTATTAAAATTAAAATTAAAGATCATGAATGCTATGCTTTGTGTAATTGGTGCTAGTGTTTCCATGATTCCAAAAACTTTATGCGATTTGCTATTTTTCCGTGAATTTGATGATTGCTCTTTAAACTTGCACCTTGCGGATTCCACCATTAAGAAACCTATGGGAAGAATTAATGGTGTTCTTATTGTTGCAAATAGGAATTATGTGCCTGTAGATTTTATTGTTCTTGACATAGATTGCAATCCTTCATGTCCTATTATTATTGGTAGACCTTTCCTTAGAACGATTGGTGGAATTATTGATATGAAGGAAGGGAATATTAGATTCCAATTTCCTTTAAGGAAAGTGTCGGTGTCAAAACCGGCGGATCTCGGGTAGCGGGTCCCGAACTGTGCGTATAGGCGGATGGTAACTGGAGACAAGGGACACGATGTTTTTACCCAGGTTCGGGCCCTTTCGATGGAGGTAAAACCCTACTCCTGCTTGATTGATATTGATGATATGGGTAGTACAAGAGTTGATCTACCACAAGATCATAGAGGCTAAACCCTAGAAGCTAGCATATGGTATGATTGTTGTTGTTATTGTGTCCTACGGATTAAACCCTCCGGTTTATATAGACACCGGAGGGGGCTAGGGTTACACAGAGTCGGTTACAAGGAAGGAGATCTACATATCCGTATTGCCAAGCTTTCCTTCCACGCCAAGGAGAGTCCCATCCGGACACGGGACAAAGTCTTCAATCTTGTATCTTCATAGTCCAACAGTCTGGCCAAAGGTTATAGTCCGGCTGTCCGGATACCCACTAATCCAGGACTCCCTCAGTAGCCCCTGAACCAGGTTTCAATGACGATGAGTCCGGCGCGAATATTTTCTTCAGCATTGCAAGGCGGGTTACTCCTTTGAATACTTCATAGAAAATTTTGAACACGAGGATCGTGTCCGGCTCCGCAAAACAAGTTCCACATAACATCATAGAGAGAATAATATTTCCACAAATCTAATATGCTGACGTATCCCGTAATGTGACATCACACCACAGCCAAGCCTTTATTCGAATCGTTTTTACAGCCAACCTCAGCGCGTTTCATGAGGTGGTTTGCTTGGCACGTCTTGTAGAAGCAGAGATCGTGTCCCCTTATCGCGGGATTCTCATCAATACGGACGTGGGTAACCCAACCGCGCCATCAATTACAACACTTGGGGGATAAGCGAGTTTTACCAGGCTGGTGGGGATGCATAGTCTCGTTCGCCCATATAAAGGGATAAGGATTCACCTTTTTCCACCAACGCCTTCTTCCTCCTTTGCTCATCCATTCTCGCACACTTGAGCCCCAGTGCCCAAGTCCACCTTCTCTTCCTCAACCTTCTCCAACCATGTCCGGAGCGGGAGGCAAGTGGATGGTTTCCTCCGTCACGGAGGGACACATCAAGAAGCTGAGGGGAGCCGGATACCTGTCCGAGGATATCGCACACCGTCTCCCAGATGCGGGGCAGCTCACCCCCACCCCCATGCCTCATGAGAGGGTAGTATTCCTTACACATTGCCTCCGCGGACTGGGATTTCCTCTCCACCCATTCGTCTGGGGACTCATGTTCTACTATGGCCTGGATTTCCACGATCTGGCCCCGAACTTCATCCTCAACATTTCGGCGTTTATCGTCGTGTGTGAGGCCTTCCTTCGCATCAAGCCCCACTTCGGCCTATGGCTGAAGACCTTCAATGCCAAACCGAAGGTGGTGGGCGGCCAGCAGGCGGAGTGCGGAGGCGCCATGGTGGGCAAGATGCCCAACGTCACATGGCTCGAGGGCTCCTACGTGGAGACCATAAAGGGGTGGCAATCGGGGTGGTTCTACATCACCGAGCCGTGCGACCCCAAATGGGCAGCGACCACCGAGTTCCGATCCGGAATTCCCACGCGGCTCACCTCCTAGAAACAGAAGGGCCTTCCCTGGTGTAGTCCGGCAGAGCTGACCGGACTCCAAACCTGTATCCAAAACATGGTGAACAAGAAGCTCAAGCTTGTCGACATAGTCCAGGCCATGCTCATTCCCGATCCTCCCGTGTCAACAATGGGCGTTCAACTTGTGGGAGTTCGACCCGGCCCAGCAGCAAACTCTGAGCGAGCTCTTCGACACAACACACGAGGATGCTTGGAAGGTGCTATTTAAGGGCGCCGAGGTTCCCCCTCCCCTTACCGAGGATCACGGATTCAGCGCGAAGCGCCAAGCCGGCACGGTAAGCTATTTTATCTCTTATAGGGTATTCATATAGTTTAACTATGCGTCGGATCTGAGCTTCCATGCCTTTGACAGGAACGGGTGGAGACATCGGGGCAGATTTACTGCTCGGCCCCTCTGCCCGAAGACCCTGCCGACGCTCTCCTGACGGAGATGCTGACTCCGGCACCTTATGAGGTGCTAGAGAAGAAGATCAAGAAGAAGGCGACCAGAACCCGAAAGAGTTCCCGGCGCCAGGTGATATCAGACTCATCGTTCGATAACTCGGAGACGCACTCCTCCCATGAAAACGAGGAGGAGGCAGATAAAGGTTCTTCCCCTCCAGTCGAGGAAGATAGGAAGAGGAAGGCCGCCCCAACTGGGGAGGCCGGAGGGTCCAAGAAGGGAAGGACTCTCCCTCCGGACTACTCTGCCACTGCCGCCGACAGCGAAGACGAGTGGCCACCCAGGGCCAAGCTCCTGGCGAGATCGTAAGTATTCGGACACCAGAGTAACTCGTGGCACCGTTTAATTGCACAGCTTCTTCTAACGCCGGACACGGTTATGCAGTCCATCCCGGGCCCGTATCGACATATCCTCGTCGAGCGGTTCTTTGGATTCGTCGGCCATGAGCAGCGGAGGATCACTTCCATCCGCCTCCACCCCTCGCCCTACGGACAACGCCGAGGTGTTGTCTCAAAGGGCACCAAGCCGAGGGGAGGTAGTCCTTGAGGCGCCTCAAGGCGACCTTCCGGACTCCAGGCGCAAAGGGAGCAAGGCTCCCAAGGGCTCCAAGTTCGGTCCTAGGCCGAATACCACACCGGAACCTCTAGTGGTTCCGGACTCCGGCAGGCGGCCCCCTACTAAGAGGGGCAAGCCTCCCGTGTCGGTGACCTCCGTCCACCCGGAGGCACCGGATAATTTGCTGGAGGTGCTTAACGGCGCCTCCATCGACGAGGAGCACCGCACTATTATGAGTGCGGTGATCCAGAAGGTTCAGTCCGCCAAGAGCGGACTGATTGAAGCCTGTGCCAGCCTTCTAACAGGCTTTGAGGTATGTATTTAAAATATATGAAAATATTACCGCATGGACAGTAGCCCCTAATGCTTTGTTTGGCGTTCACAAAGAAAAGCCGAATGCCAAATATATCAAAATAACATTCGAAGGAGTCTAATACCAGTATGTCGATATGTGTGTGCAGGCTTCGCTACTGACCTCTGCTGCACTGACTGCGGAGGTCGATACGCTGAAGCAGAACCTCGAGCGGTTCGAGAAAGAGCTCGGACTTGCCAAGAAGCAGCTCGAGGAGAGCAAAGGTAAGGAATACCTTGTCTATATGTATATGTATATAAAAGATGCAGTTGCAAAAATGATAGGATCGTTATGAATGTGCCAGGGGCCGGTTTTGCATGGCATCTCCCACCTCCCTCCTCCCACCTCCCACCACACCTCCGGCGATCTCCTCCCACCACCACTAAAACCTCAATCCTTACCTACCAAACTCTCCGGCGTCTCCCCCTCTTCTAGGGGTCATGGTTTTTTCTTCGGGATCAACACTTGGCTTAGACTTCTCTAAGGGTTTGGAGTTTGTGGATAAAGTTTTCAGATCTACTAGTTTTCCGGTCCACCCTACGGAGGACACAGGTCATTTCATGTTGGTGGTGTCCTTTAGCCGTCATGTTTTCAGGCTTGATGATCATTCTTTGGCGGCGGCTCTGGAGGCTGCTGTTGGTGGATCTGCGATCGAGTTGGGTGTCTCATGTTTACGTGACAAGGTTTTTTCCTTCAACATTTCCTCCAAGCAAGTTGGTTTCTATATTCTTGATCTTCGATCTTTTGCTTGCCCGCAATTCAAATGTTACTTTAATCTTTGGGGCCGTGGAGGACCAAATTGGGTTCGTGAGTTTAAACTATGGAAGTTGCAATGCGATGCTGAATGGATCTTAGTTAGTCCATCTAAGAGCCGGGCTGCGCTCGGGATGATCGCTATGCATAAACCACCATCTAAGTCCTCTTTTAGATCTTCTGGTTCTGTACAAAAGAAACTTTCTTTTGCAACATTCCACAATTATGATGCATGCAAGGGTTATAGATATCTAGCTAATCAATATTTAGTTGATACAATTTCTGAGGCTGGATATGAAGTCTCGGCAAATGAGCGTTTGATCATTCGACCCTCGCCGCCGGTGAACCTCCAGTGGACTATTGCATCCCCGCCGATTGTTTTCGGTTCTGTTCGCCCTCCGCGGATTCAACGGTCTGTTTTTCCGGCTAAGATTTCTCACTTGCCTTGCGATCCACCGGAGGCTTTTTGTCTGGATACATCCGCCCTTGATTCTCCTGCATCCCATGTTGGGCCGGTGCACCATGACGGGCTGCAGCACACCGCCCTGCCAATGGAAATTCCATCTACTCAGGAAGCTGCTGATTTATTTGATGAGATGGTCAATGACATGGTGGACCGGGTTTTAACTTGCTCCGACTGTCACCAGCAGGGCCACTTGTCGGTCTCTTGCCCTGTCTGTCTGTCTTGCTCACGACATGGTCATCGTCGCAGGGATTGCATTAATTGGGCTCAGGATAATGGCTATGTTTGGAGAGTTAAACGAACGGAACAAAATCCTGTAAAATCTCCACTGTTGATTCCCATGCCCGCCACGAGTCAGCCTCCTACTTCCTCGCCTAGGGACTCCTCGGGTATAGAGACGACCCACGCGCCGGTGCAGACGAGTCCCATCACGTCTTCACCTCTTCCCGTGCACCACCAACCTGCTCCACCTCCACCAGAGCAAGACATGGCAAACTTTCCCCTGGATCCTCTTGAGTTCCTTCTGCCGGGGTTCGAGATCATCGATGGAGGGCCAACTCGTGTGCCTCGGACTTTCTACTCTCCAGCCATTGCGCCGGAGCGCCGCCATGAGCAGTTCGCCATTGGCTTTGTTGAGCCTCCGCCGCCACCTGGACAGATTCATCACTTCCGGCAGCTGGTTAGTGATTTTGTGATGACTCAGCTTCATCGTGACGTTCTTAGTGATCAGCAATGGATTGAGGGTGTTGGTTTGTTTGAGTTTCGATCTCCTACATCTAGGCATGCTATTATAAATCATCCTCCTTATGATCTTGGCAATGGTCACTTTGTTCGGTTTGTTCCTCATAATCAAGGCATCAATCACAGAGCTATTCAGGGTTTTCGTAGGGGGTGGATTATGATGCTAGGTGTTCCATTGGATTACCGCACAACACAGCATATTTCGGAGGCAGTTAGCACTTTTGGTCGTTTTCATATCTGGCATCAGGATGATCCGCGCCTAGTAAGGACTCTGGTTTATGTTTCTTTCCCAAGCCCTCAGCAGGTGCCTAGGGATGTTGTCTTTCGTGAGTATGCAGACTTTGGAGCTACACGTCTTTCGTGGACAGCACCTATCTATGTTCTCTCTCCAGAATTTGCTGATATTATGCCAGCTGATGAAGATCCGATGCCTTTCAATGGAAACCCTCATCCACTGCCCGGGCACATGCCTTTTGATGATGTTAACTTTGTCATGCCTGAGTTTCCTAAGCTGGGTTGGAATGAGGCACCTAATGTTCACAATGATGATCCGCTCCCTCATAATCAGCATGACCATGTCATTATTGAGGAGATTCATGAGGATGAAGCTCTTCCTGCTTCGCAAGAGTCAGTGGTTTTAGAAAACTCCGGGCCTGTTGATTCTGCTGAGGGATCCGTCAATGACCAGTAAGGTGTTGTGGCAGCCTATGTGCCTCCTCTGATTCAGCCTCCTGTTGTTATTGGTCAGGTTCTGACAGTTTTCAGACCAGAGCTTCCTCTGGTAATGCAATGGACAAGATCTTTTCAGCGTATGATGCCAGTCTTTGATTTAATGCACATTCCTCGAGGGTTACAGCTCTTCAGTCCTTTTAAACCAGTTTTACTGTCTAAGCGCTCTTGGGAAGTTTCTTTCTCTTACTCTGCCATGCAGAACAAGCTGGTCTATCACCCCTCACCTGTGCGTCGGACAGTGACTGTTCCAAGGAAGCCTCCTGTCGCTCGTGCTCTTTGTTTTGACACTGCTGCTGCGGATTGTTCCATGGTTGACCCAGCTTTGTCTGCTGTTGAGATGTCTGCTTTCAACTTCTCTGCAGCTCCAAGTCAGCGTTTAGATCGTGCTCGTAAACCAAAGACTGTGATTGTCGAGTCGGAGGTTAGGCGCAGTGCCAGGCTCTCAGCCCTACATGATGGTTTCAGGCATTCTGCTCCAGCAAAGTCTCCTTTGAAGAAGAACCTGCAGCAAAGCAGCAGAAGAAGCGCAAGGTTTCTGTGGATGGGCAGCCGCCAAGGGCTCCTCCTCAGGATGCTAATCAACCTCCTGTGCCGCCACCCACGCCAATCAATGTGCTGCAGCAGGTTGGCCTTCGCCTCGGTATTGGGCCAGAGAAGCTCACTAAGGAGAAGCTTGAGGCTTCTTCTTCCAAGCCTTCTACTTCTTCTAGTTCAAATGATAGTTGAACGTTTCATTTGGTGGGGTTTATGGTTAACCCTTGTGAAAACCATTTATCTGTTCTTATTTTTAGGCTTTGTCTGAACTTTTATGCTATCTCTTGGATGATCTGGTTCTGTCATTATGTGACAGTCTTTTGCTGCTACTTTATTATGGTCTGTAATGAATCAGCAAGATGTTAGAGATTGGAAAGTGCTTTGTTGGAATGTGCGAGGTCTGAATTCAGATGATAGAAAACGTGCAGTTCGTCAGAAAATCGATGAAAGTGCTTGTTCTGTTGCTTGCCTCCAAGAAACTAAATGTGAGGTCATTGATCAGCGTTTCATCCGTATGTGTTGTCCACGATGTTTTGATCAGTTTATATATGTGCCTTCGACTGGAGCTTCGGGTGGGCTATTAGTCGTATGGAATTCTGCTTTGTTTGCTGGCAAGCTAATTGAGTGTCATAGCTTTGGTATTGTTGTGGAGTTCACGTCTGTTCATAACTCTCAATCCTGGACTCTAGTTTCAGTCTATGGTCCTTGTCAAAACCCAGCCAGAGATATTTTCATTAATTCGTTGCATGATATAATTATCCCTGATGATGCTAACTGGCTGTTACTAGGTGACTTCAACTTCATGCGATCGTTGGAAAATAGGAATAAACCAGGTGGTGATATTAATGACATGTTTGTCTTTAATGAGGTTATTGGGCACCTTGGCTTAATTGAATTACCTCTCAAGGGCAGAAAGTACACTTGGTCAAATATGCAAACTGCTCCTTTGCTTGAACAGATAGATTGGTTTTTTACTACCCCCTCATGGACATGTTCTTATCCTAACACTATGGTCCTTCCTCTGGCCAGAACCGCTTCAGATCATGTGCCATGTGTGGTGCAAATCAAAACCACAATTCCCAAGGCCAAAAAATTTAGATTTGAAAATTATTGGACTAATTTGCCTGGTTTTCTTGATTGTGTCAGTGAATCTTGGAGTAGGCCAGTTCATAAGAAATCTTCAGCTGCTATAATATCTGCAAAGTTCAAAGCTCTCAGGCAGGCACTCAAACAATGGCACATTAGTCTTTCTATAATTAAGACTCTAATGTCCAACTACAATAAAGTCATTCTTTGTCTGGATGGTCTGGAGGAGTTGAGGCCTTTGTCTGGGCCTGAGGAAAATTTCAGGAAAATTGTTAAGTTGCATTTGGAGGAAACTCTAAGGTTGCAATTTATCTACTGGAAGCAGAGATGTACCATTAGAAACATTAAAGTGGGGGAGGAAAACACCAAGTTTTTTCATGCCATGGCCACTGAGAGATACAGGAATAACTCTATTTCTAGTATAACTTCTGATGATGGGCATGTGACCTCTGATCATGCATCAATTGCTGGACTATTTTTGCAGGAGTTGAAGCAGAGGATGGGATGCACAAATAATACACAAATGGGCTTTGATATGCCAAATATTATCAAGAAGGTTCAG
Source organism: Aegilops umbellulata (assembly GCA_032464435.1). Classification (NCBI taxonomy): domain Eukaryota; kingdom Viridiplantae; phylum Streptophyta; class Magnoliopsida; order Poales; family Poaceae; genus Aegilops; species Aegilops umbellulata. The sequence goes on from CP136056.1 coordinate 351,511,843, forward strand.
GGACTAGATGACTTGACTAGCCCCTTTACTGAGCAAGAAATTGATTGTGTTATTAAGGAAATGCCTCCTGACAGAGCACCTGGGCTAGATGGTTTCACTGGCCTCTTTCTTAAGAAATGTTGGCACATAATTAAAGATGACTTTCATCAGCTGGTCAAAGAGTTTTCTGAGGGGCACCTTGATTTGGAGTGTATCAACAGTTCCCTCATAACCTTGATTCCAAAAAAGCTTTCACCTGAGGGTTTGAATGATTTTAGGCCAATATCTTTGACAAACACCTGTCTGAAATTCCTAACTAAACTTTTGGCAAACAGGTTGCAGAAAGTTATTCTTTCCTGTATTCATAAAAACCAATATGGATTTCTTAAATCCAGGTCTATTCAGGATTGTCTAGCTTGGTGCTTTGAGTACATCCACCAATGTAAGGCTTCAAAGAGACCAATAGTGCTGCTGAAACTGGATTTTACTAAAGCCTTTGACACTATTGAGCATGATGCCATTCTTAGAATTTTAAGATTCAAGGGTTTTAATGACAAATGGATTTCCTGGATGCAATCTATTTTGTCTTCTGGTTCTTCCTCTGTGCTTCTTAATGGTGTTCCTGGTAACCATTTCAAATGCAAGAGGGGAGTCAGGCAAGGGGACCCAATGTCACCTCTTCTTTTTGTCCTTGCTGCTGACTTGTTTCAGTCTGTTGTGAATGACATGTGCAGTAAAGGAATCTTGACTCTGCCAATCCCTTCAAACAGCCAGGATTATCCCATAGTTCAGTATGTTGATGATACACTAATTGTGTTGCCTGCTGTTGATCACCAATTGGTTGCTCTTAAAGACATGCTTGATGTCTTTGCTGCCACAACAGGATTATCTGTGAATTTTGCAAAATCCCTTACGGTGCCTATGAACATGTCATCTGATGAAGCTAACAGGTTGGCCTCAATTCTTGGATGCAGTATTGGTACCATGCCTTTTACCTACTTGGGGCTGCCCATGGGGACTACAAGACCCTCAATCCAAGACCTCATGCCTCTTGTGCACAGGATTGAAAGAAGATTGTCTGCCACTTCATGCTTTCTGAATCAAGGTAGTAGGTTGCAGTTGCTACAGTCTGTTTTAACATCAATGCCCATATATTTCCTGTGTACTCTTGTCATCCCACCTGGAATCTTGAAGCAAATTGAAAGAATTCAGAGACAATGTCTATGGCGCGGGAACTCTGATACCCCAAGACAATCTCTAGCTGCCTGGGACTTGGTATGCTTACCAAAAAACAAAGGGGGTCTTGGTGTGCTTAATCTCAGGGTGCAGAATGAGGCTTTGCTTATGAAGATCTTGCACAAATTCTATAATCATCATGACATCCCCTGGGTTGGTCTAATTTGGAATGCTTATTATGCCAACTCTGTACCTCATAATACCCCACTCTGTGGATCCTTTTGGAGGCGTGATGTGTTTAAATTGGCTGATAAATACTGTCAGATGGCTACTCCAATGTTGGGTGATGGCAGGTCCATTCTTTTTTGGTCTGACAGATGGATGGTTGAGCTCAAAGGTTCCTGCGTCAGTGAAATATTTCCCAGGCTCTTTTCCTTTGTTATTGATGAGCAGCTATCAGTGTCTGATGTGCTTTCCCAGGAGTTTTTGTCAAATTTGCATTTGCCTCTCTCTACACAAGCCTATGCTGAACTTGCATGTCTCCAACAGCTGACCCATGCTTATTCTTGCTCTGAAACTCATGACACATGGATCTGGCCTTTTCATAATGGTTGTTTCAGACCCAAATCTTTTTATGTGTATGAGCATCAACATATTGTTGTTGATCCAATCTTCCCATGGATTTGGAAATCTTCATGTACATTGAAAATCAAAATGTTTGGATGGCTACTGCTGAGGGACCGTTTGAACACCAGAGATATGTTACTCAGGAGGCATTGGCATGTGGAAGATCATACTTGTGTCCTATGTCCATATCTGATCCATGAAGATCGAGCACATTTGTTCTTCTCTTGTAATTTTAGCGTTAGAGTCTGGAATTACTTACAGAGTATCTGGGACCCGCAGCCTGGGATGACAACTTACAACATGGCAGTAAAGGCTAGGAAGGATTTTGGGCATCCTTTCTTCACTGAAGTGGTTTTTACAGCAACTTGGAACATTTGGATCTTGAGGAATGGCAAGGTTTTCAGGAATGAGACACCTTCTTTCAGAGCCTGGAGGCATAACTTTATCCATGACATAACCCTTCTTTCTCACAGGATTAAATGTAAATATAAGGATAGTCTGCTAACTTGGATCTCTAACCTACCTTAGGTTCTGTTTTCTTTGCCCTGCTTGGGTTGTAAGTTTGTAAGTATTTCTGTCTTTCCCTCTTCTTTACTTGTATGGACTTGTAATAGGACTCTGTTTTCTTTGTTGTTTTAATAAAGAGCTGTGAGGCTGTTGCCTTGCAGTACATATTCAAAAAAAATGTGCCAGGGGCCACGACCGAGGTGGCGACCCTGAAGCAAGAGTTGTCCGAGGCCGAAAACAACGCGGCCACAGAGCGCACCGAGCGAGAGAAGCAAAAGGCACGGGTGGGTGAGGTGGAGCAAGAGCTCCAGGCTCTCGTGAAAAAGCACGAGACCTTTGAGCTTGACTCGAAGACGTGAGAGTCCGAGCATGCCACGACCCTTGAGGGTGCCAAGCATGCCAAGGCCGAAGCCCAAAAAGCCCTCCAGGAAATTGAGGCGATGAAGAAGATAGTGGCGAGTAAGGCATTCATTATGCAAAGCAAGCATGTGAAAGTAAATTACTTGTTACTTACCCGAGTCCGGAGCTATCTAGGAGCATTCACAGATTTGCCCCGCAGCGTGTCGGATGCCGCAAAGTACTACCGAGCCAGGGAAGGTAGCTCGACGGAGAAGGTGTTCTGGTCTCAATATACTGAGGCCGAACACCCGGTGCCCTTAAGCGACCATTTGAAGCAATTGGTCGAGCTCCATAAGGCGGCCGAACAGGCCATGAAGGGTCTTATAGTCCGGCTATGGCCTGGAGAGGCCATGCCCGGGAGCTACTTCGGGCTGGTGAGGCGGCTTGTGGATGCCCGTCCGTGGCTTGAAGTCATCAAGCACTCCGTCTGCATCGAGGGCGCCCGCAGGGCGCTTGCCCGTGTTAAAGTACATTGGGGCAAGATGGACGCTGAGAAGTTGGTGAAGGATGGACCACCGCAGGGCAAGGAGCATCGCCGCCCTAAGATGTATTATGAGGGCGTCCTGAAGGGTGCCCGCCTTATGGCGGATGAGTGTTCCAAGGATGTAATTTTTGAGTGAACTTGCTCGTGTGATCCTATATTTATGAAAACTTGTTTCATATGCGCTATGCAACGCTTGTTTGAATTTAAAATATTACCTTCCGTGCGGTTGTTTATCAAATCTGAGAGATGGCTAGTCGTCGGCTTCTGCCCCTATGCCACGAGTGCTGGGGTGTTCGGGATAAATCTGAGCACTCTTTTTCCCATTCTTGGGTCCCTAGAGGGAGGTGCTCAGCGCAGCAAACAAGGAAATCAGACTATAATGCTTTATCACTCCCACTTAACAAAGAAGTCTACAATTTTAAATTTCGGCGAAGCCCCTACTATTCAGAAGACCGAGTTCGGGGCGCCATACACGCCTAAGCCGGACAAAGCCGACTCCACGCCCTAAGCGGCATAAGTGTTTAAGGCCTCGAGACCTCTCGAACAGCGACCAGCTCTCGCCTTATCATGACAGTCAGTTTTAGCTTTCTCTACTGAGGTGCCTAGCCCAGCTGAACCGAGGCACAATCGCAGTAGTTCTCCCAGTGCTACCTTAGCCGATATAGCGGAACGTAAGGCACCAAAACATGGGAGCCGGGCAAATCCAACATTCGACCAAAGACATGACTCGGAGCTGATGCATATAATGCTATAAGTTCGGGGTGCCGCACTCTCGAAAGTGTTCGGACTTCTCACGCCGTATTATGGGGTACTTAAGCCCCTGGCATATTAGCCGTACCAGAGTGTATGGGTGTTGGATGTTATGAATGATAAAAAAAGAAGGAATAGAGAATGCAGTAATAGACTAGTGCTATGCATTGTTTATTCAAAAAGTGTGCATTAAAGCAGAACGATACAAGTAGTGCGATAATCCAAAAAATGGGACTATTTGACATGTCCCCTCCAGGGGCAGGCTGCGGAATGGTATTTAAAGCAGGTATTTCGCTCGTTATAGAGACCACCTGGGAGTTCCATGGTGCGACGTAGCTTTCTGCCTCCCTGGTTGTTGTATCGTGTGTTCGGCGATTATACTGCCGGACAGGGCTTCCAGAGCATAAAGTCCTGAAAGAGAGAAAAAATGACAAAGTAGGAAGCCCCTAGTGCAGTTGAGCCGCGTTGTGGGGCATGCCGTAGTCGTGCCCCTCCCCCTATGCCCGTGGTATTTTCAATGCGTAATTATGTATGCGTGGCACGGATTTCGCCGTTTGCCTGAGGCTGGGGTAGGGGCCGCATTGCTACACTTGCTCGGAACGTTCCAGGAGGTCTTGTTGCAGATTACTTCGGGCGCGCTTGACGGTGTCCGGGCGTTTGATCGGCGGACTGGAGAATTGCCTTAAGAGGCTGCTTTGTGCTTCCGCTGCGAGGGCCGCAGTGTGCTCCTCCGTTCAGAGAGAGCGCTCTGTGTTTCCATTGACTGTGATGACCCCCCGAGGTCCTGGCATCTTGAGCTTAAGGTAAGCATAGTGCGGCACCGCATTGAATTTTGTGAATGCGGTTCGCCCGAGCAGTGCATGATAGCCACTGCAGAACGGGACTATATCGAGGATTAACTCCTCACTTCAGAAATTATCCGGGGATCCGAAGACCACTTCTAGTGTGACTGAGCCTGTGCAATGGGCCTCTACACCTGGTATGATGCCTTTAAAGGTTGTTTTTGTGGGTTTAATCCTTGAGGGATTTATACCCATTTTGCGCACTGTGTCCTGGTAAAGCAGGTTCAGGCTGTTGCCGCCGTCCATAAGGACTCGAGTGAGGTGAAATCCGTCGATGATTGGGTCTAAGACCAATGCGGCGAATCCGCCATGACGGATACTAGTGGGATGGTCACTGCGATCGAAAGTGATCGGGCAAAAGGACCATGGGTTGAACTTTGGGGCGACTGGCTCCAACGCATATACGTCCCTTAGCGCACGCTTCTGCTCTCTCTTGAGGATGTGGGTTGCATATATCATGTTCACCGTCCGCATTTGTGGGGGGAATCTCTTCTGTCCTCTGGTGTTCGGCGGCCGGGGCTCCTCATGTTCACCGGCTTGGCATTTAACTTGCCCGCCTGCTTGAACACCCAACAATCCCTGTTGGTGTGGTTGGCTGGCTTGTTGGGGGTGCCGTGTATTTGGCACAAGAGATCGAGTATACGGTCCAAACTGGACGGGCCCGGAGTGCTTCTTTTGAATGGCTTTTTCCGCTGACCAGGCTTAGAGCCTCTGAATCCGGCATTTACTGCCGTATCCTCGGTATTATCGCTGTTGATGCGGCACTTGTGTTTGTTGCGACGTGACCTGCCATTGTTGTCCTTGGTATCCGAAGTACCAGGGTTCTTTGATATGTTATTGCTGCGAGCCAGCCAGCTGTCCTCTCCCGTGAAAAAGCGGGTCATAAGTGTCGTGAGGGATGCCATGAATTTCGGCTTTTCCTGGCCAAGGTGCCGGGCAAGCCACTCATCGCGGATGTTGTGCTTAAAAGCTGCTAGGGCCTCTGCATCCGGACAGTCGACGATTTCATTTTTCTTGGTTAGGAACCGTGTCCAGAATTGCCTGGCCGATTCCTCTGGCTGCTGAATTATATGGCTCAAGTCATCTACATCTTGTGGTCGCACATAAGTGCCCTGGAAGTTGTCGAGGAATGCGGCTTCCAGATCTTCCCAACAGCCAATGGATTCTGCTGGCAAGCTGTTGAGCCGATGCCGAGCTGGTCCTTTAAGCTTGAGTGGGAGGTATTTGATGGCGTGTAAATCGTCGCCACGGGCCATGTGGATATGAAGGAGATAGTCCTCAATCCATACCGTGGGATCTGTCGTACCATCGTATGATTCGATATTCACGGGTTTGAAACCCTCTAGGATTTGATGATCCATTACTTCATCTGTGAAGCATAGCGGGTGTGCGGCACCTCTGTACTGGGCTATATCACGACGCAGCTCGAATGAGTTTTGTCTGCTGTGTTCGGCCTGGCCGGATTTACTTCTACTGTATCCGGCGTGACGGTTATCTTCTGTCGTAGTGGGGCGCCCTCGCGATCCGTAGATCGATCTTGCTTGCTTTGCTTTGTTTTCCAATACGTCTCGCAGATCTAGCGTATTTCCCCGTGCCTTGGCATTTTTATTTGAGTGGTGTCGGGGTGCGGGCTGAGCTTTTGGCTGAAATGCCTCTCTGTCGCAGCCACGAGGTGGCCGATCAGCCGCATCATACACTGGAGATGTAGGTTTTAATGCTTCCTCCTCTAAACGGGGTAGCAACCTGCGCTTTGGGTAACTCTTGGAGGGGCGTTCAAGTTCATATTCCTCGACCGCAAGGATTTCAGTCCATCTGTCAGCTAGCAAGTCTTAATCAGCTCTAATCTGCTATTGCTTTTTCTTAAGGCTATTTGCCGTGGCCATAAGCCGGCTCTTGAAGCGCTCTTGCCAGACGGGATCCTCAGGCTCGATAAATTCATCGTCGTCGAGGCTTGCCTCGTCTTCGGAGGGAGGCATGTAATTATCATCCTCTACCTCTCTGTCTGCTGCTCTCTCATGAGGGCTGGCTTCTCCATCCTCCTGCGCTGAATCTTGCTGGAGGGGGTTGTCGTTGTCTTCGGCACTGTCCGGAGTGTTATTATCTCCTGTGCCGGTATCACCGCTTTTTCTTTGGCAAGACTTAGAGCGGCGCCGTTGACGTTGGCGCTTAGGTTGCTTCTTGGAGGTGTCATTCCCTGCTGTTCCGTCGCCATTGCCTTCTTTCGGTGTGTCCACCATATATATATATCATATGATGAGGTGGCTGTCCAGTGCCCTGTGGGCAGTGGTTCCTATTCGTCTCCTGCATCATCGTCCATACCGTCGATGTCTTCGGAGTTGAAGTCTAGCATGTTGGTTAAATCATCAACAGTGGCTACTAAGTGGGTGGTGGGTGGGCGGCGAATTTCTTTGTCATCCGCATCCCAATCCTGCCGGTCATAGTCCGGCCAGGACTCTCCTGACAAAGAGAGAGACCTTAGAGAGTTCAGTATTTCGCCGAAGGGCGAGTGTTGAAAGATATCTGCGGAGGTGAAGTCCATGATCGTCGCCCAGTCGGATTCAATTGGCAAGGGCGCAGGCAGTTCGGAGTCCGTGGCCGGAGAAGAATCCGGCAACTTGGAGTCACGGCATTCGTGAAGGTTAAGGTTGGTATTCGGCTCGATCGCCGCTGAGACCGCGGCCACCGGTGCGGGGTCTAGCCACCCGTCCACGGATGGCGTGGCTGGCTCCGAATTGAAGGTCGGAGCGGTTGCAGGTGCGATCTCCTGAACACTATCCGATGGCAGAGCTAAATCATGCTCATTGTGATGGTGCGGCGCACTCGGTAGGGGCTCAAATCCATTGTAGATCAAGTCTCCGCGGATGTCGGCCGTGTAGTTTAAGCTTCCAAACCTGAATTGGTGGCCAGGGGCGTAACTTTCGATCTGCTCCAGACGGCCAAGCGAGTTGGCCCGCAGTACGAAGCCACCGAATACGAAGATCTGTCCGGGGAGAAAAGTCTCACCCAGGACTGCATCGCTATCGATGATCAAAGGAGCCATCAAGCCTAACGATGACGACACAGAGGAACTCTCAATGAAAGCACCAATGTCGATGTCAAAATCAGCGGATCTCGGGTAGGGGGTCCCGAACTGTGCGTCTAGGCGGATGGTAACGGGAGACAAGGGACACGATGTTTTTACCCAGGTTCGGGCCCTCTCGATGGAGGTAAAAGCCTACTCCTGCTTGATTGATATTGATGATATGGGTAGTACAAGAGTTGATCTACCACGAGATCAGAGAGGCTAAACCCTAGAAGCTAGCCTATGGTATGATTGTTGTTGTTATTGTGACCTACGGACTAAACCCTCCGGTTTATATACACACCGGAGGGGGCTAGGGTTACACAGAGTTGGTTACAAGGAAGGAGATCTACATATCTGTATTGCCAAGCTTGCCTTCCACACCAAGGAGAGTCCCATCCGGACACGGGACGAAGTCTTCAATCTTGTATCTTCATAGTCCAACAGTCCAGCCAAAGGTTATAGTCCGGCTGTCCGGATACCCCCTAATCCGGGACTCGCTCAGAAAGTCATGGAAAACTTCCCTAGAAAGAAAATAAAATTACCTTCTGAATCTATTATGAGAGCCACTTATGGATTGCCTACCAAAGATGGCAATACCTAGATCTATCCTTGCTATTATGCCTAGCTAGGGGCGTTAAACGATAGCGCTTGTTGGGAGGCAATCCTATTTTATTTTTTAGTTTTTTGCTTTTTGCTTCTGTTTAGGAATAAATATTTGATCTAGCCTCTGGTTAGATGTGTTTTTATGTTTTAATTAGTGTTTGTGCCAAGTTTAACCTATAGGATATTCTTGGATAATAGTTATTTGATCTTGCTGAAAATTCCAGAAACTTTCTGTTCACGAAAATAATTGTTAAAAATCACCAGAACGTGATAAAATATTGATTCCAATTGCTTCTGATCAATAAACAAATTTTATAGGTCTTCCTATTTTGGTAGAGTTTTTTGAGTTCCATAAGTTTGCGTTAGTTACAGATTACTACAGACTGTTCTGTTCTTGACAGATTCTGTTTTTCGTGTGTTGTTTGCTTATTTTGATGAATCTATGGCTAGTAAAATAGTTTATAAACCATAGAGAAGTTGGAATACAGTAGGTTTAACACCAATATAAATAAATAATGAGTTCATTACAGTACCTTGAACTGGTGTTTTGTTTTCTTTTGTTAACGGAGCTTACGAGATTTTCTGCTGAGTTTTGTGTTGTGAAGTTTTCATGTTTTGGGTGAAAGATTTGATGGATTATGGAACAAGGAGTGGCAAAAGACTAAACTTGGGGATGCCCATGGCACCCCAAGATAATCTAAGGACACCCAAAAGCCAAATCTTGGGGATGCCCCGGAAGGCATCCCCTCTTTCGTCAACTTCCATCGGTAACTTTACTTGGAGCTATATTTTTATTCACCACATGATATGTGTTTTGCTTGGAGCGTCTTGTATTATTTGAGTCTTTAGTTGTTAAGTTTCCACAATCATCCTTTCTGTACACATCTTTTGAGAGAGACACACATATGATTCGGAATTTATTAGAATATTCTATGCGCTTCACTTATACCTTTTAAGCTAAATAGTTTTTGCTCTAGTGCTTCACTTATATCTTTTAGAGCACGGCAGTGGTTTTGTTTTGTAGAAACTATTATTCTCTCATGCTTCACTTATATTATTTTGATAGTATTAAACAGCATGGTAATTTGCTAAATTGGGAAATTAATCCTAATATTTTAGGTATTCAAAGACTAGTAAAAAACTTTCTTATGAGTGTGCTGAATGATAAGAGAAGTTTGATGCTTGATGATTGTTTTGAGATATGGAGGTAGTGATATTAAAGTTGTGCTAGTTGAGTAGTTGTGAATTTGAGAAATACTTGTGTTGAAGTTTGCAAGTCCCGTAGCATGCACGTATGGTAAACGTTATGTAACAAATTTGAAACATGAGGTGTTCTTTGATTGTCCTCCTTATGAGTGGCGGTCGGGGACGAGCGATGGTCTTTTCCTACCAATCTATCCCCCTAGGAGCATGCGCGTAGTGCTTGGTTTTTGATGACTTGTAGATTTTTGCAATAAGTACGTGAGTTCCTTATGACTAAAGTTGAGTCCATGGATTATACGCACTCTTACCCTTCCATCATTGCTAGCCTCTTCGATACCGTCCATTGCCCTTTCTCACATTGAGAGTTGGTGCAAACTTCGCCGGTGCATCCAAACCCCGTGATATTATACGCTCTTTCACACATAAACCTCCTTATATCTTCCTCAAAACAGCCACCATACCTACCTATTGTAGCATTTCCATAGCCATTCCGAGATATATTGCCATGCAACCTTCCACCATTCCGTTTTTCATGACACGTTCATGATTGTCATATTGCTTCGCATGATCATGTAGTTGACATCGTATTTGTGGCAAAGCCACCGTTCATAATTTTTCATACATGTCACTCTTGAGTCGTTGCTATCCCAGTATACCGCCGGAGGCATTCATATAGAGTCATACTATGTTCTAGTATCGAGTTGTAATCATTGAGTTGTAAATAAATTCAAGTGTGATGATCATCATTCATAGAGCATTGTCCCAAAAAAAAGAGGAGAGAAAGGCCAAAAAAAGAGAAGGCCCAAAAAATAATAATAATAAGGGACAATGCTACTGTCCTTTTTCCACACTTGTGCTTGAAAGTAGCACCATGATCTTCATGATAGAGAGTCTCTTGTTTTGTCACTTTCATATACTAGTGGGAATTTTTCATTATAGAACTTGGATTGTATATTCCAACAATGGGCTTCCTCAAATGCCCTAGGTCTTCATGAGCAAGCAAGTTGGATGCACACCCACTTAGTTTCTTTTGTTGAGCTTTCATGCATTTATAGCTCTAGTGCATCCGTTGCATGGCAATCCCTACTCCTTGTATTAACATCAATCGACGGGCATCTCCATAGCTCATTGATTAGCCGCGTTGATGTGAGACTTTCTCCTTTTTGTCTTCTCCACATAACCCCCATCATTATATTCTATTCCACCATAGTGCTATATCCATGGCTCACGCTCATGTATTGCGTGAAGGTTGAAAAAGTTTGAGATTACTAAAGTATAAAACAATTGCTTGGCTTGTCATCGGGGTTGTGCATGATGAGAGCATTCTTGTGTGACGTAAATGGAGCATGACTAAACTATATGATTTTGTAGGTATGAATTTTCTTTTTCCATGTCATTTTGAGAGGACATAATTGCTTAGTTAGTATGCTTGAAGTATTATTACTTTTTATCAGTATTAAACTTTTATCTTGAATCTTTCGGATCTGAACATTCATACCACAATTAAGAGAATTACATTGAAATTATGACAAGTAGCATTCCACATAAAAAATTTTGTTTTTATCATTTACCTACTCGAGGGCGTGCAGGAATTAAGCTTGGGGATGCTTGATACGTCTCCAACGTATCTACAATTTTTTATTGTTCCATGCTATATTATATTCTGTTTTGGACATTAATGGGCCTTATTATACACTTTTATATTATTTTTGGGACTAACCTATTAACCGGAGGCCCAACCCAAAATTGCTATTTTTTTTGCATATTTCAGAGTTTCACAGAAAAAGAATATCAAACGGAGTCCAAACGGAAAGAAACCTTCGGGAACGTGATTTTCAGAACGAGCGTGATCTAGAGGACTTGGACCCTACGTCAAGACATCCACTAGGAGGGCACGAGGTAGGGGGCGCGCCTACCCCCCCCAGGCGCGCCCTCCACCCTCATGGGCCCCATGTTTCTCCACCGACGTACTTCTTCCTCCTATATATACCTACGTACCCCCAAACTACCAGATACGGTGCCAAAAATCTAATTCCGCCGCCGCAACCTTGTGTACCAGTTAGATCCCATCTTGGGGCCTTTTCCGGAGCTCCGCCGGAGGGGGCATCGATCACGGAGGGCTTCTACATCAACACAATAGCCTCTCTGATGATGTGTGAGTAGTTTACCTCAGACCTTCGGGTCCATAGTTATTAGCTAGATGGCTTCTTCTCTCTTTTCGGATCTCAATACAATGTTCTCCCCCTCTTTCGTGGAGATCTATTCGATGTAATCTTCTTTTGCGGTGTGTTTGTTGAGACCGATGAATTGTGGGGTTATGATCAAGTTTATCTATGAACAATATTTGAATCTTCTCTGAATTCTTTTATGTATGATTAGTTATCTTTGCAAGTCTCTTCGAATTATCAGTTTGGTGTGGCCTACTAGATTGATCTTTCTTGCAATGGGAGAAGTGCTTAGCTTTGGGTTCAATCTTGCGGTGTCCTTTCCCAGTGACAGTAGGAGCAGCAAGGCACGCATTGTATTGTTGCCATCGAGGATAACAAGATGGGGTTTATATCATATTGCATGACTTTATCCCTCTACATCATGTCATCTTACTTAAAGCGTTACTCTGTTCTTATGAACCTAATACTCTAGATGCATGCTGGATAGTGGTGGATGTGTGGAGTAATAGTAGTAGATGCAGGAAGGAGTCGGTCTACTTGTCTCGGACGTGATGCCTATATACATGATCATACCTAGATATTCTCATAACTATGCTCAATTCTATCAATTGCTCAACAGTAATTTGTTCACCCATCATAATACTTATGCTCTTGAGAGAAGCCACTAGTGAAACCTATGGCCCCCGGGTCTATTTTCTATCATATTAATCTTCCAACACTTAGTTATTTTTATTGCCTTTTATTTTACTTTGCATCTTTATCATAAGAAAACCAAAAATATTATCTTATCATATCTATCAGATCTCACTCTCGTAAGTGACCGCGTTGGTTGCGAGGATTTATTTGTTTGTGTAGGTGTGAGGGACTCGTGCATGGTCTGCTACTGGATTGATACCTTGGTTCTCAAAAACTGAGGAAAATACTTACGCTGCTTTACTGCATCACCCTTTCCTCTTCAAGGGAAAACCAATGCAGTGCTCAAGAGGTAGCAGATTGCATTGTACGGGAGGCCGATGCGGGCGATGTCGAAGTCGACCAGCTCGGTGAGGTAGTTGTCACACGTGCTGAAGGTTATGCGGAGGCGGATCTGCCCCAGGGAGTGGGCGGAGCCTCCACCAACCCCTGAGAAAGGCTTGATAGGGCGGAGCCGCTCGAGCGGTACGTGAAGAAGGCTGAAGGCCTCGACGGAGAGCACATTGAGGCCAGTGCCGCCGTTGATGAGCGTCTTGGTGATGGACACGTTATAGATGGTGGGCGTGCAAAGCATTGGGAGCACACCCGAGCCAATGGTGGAGATGGGATGATCCCCTGAGTCGATGGTGAAGTCGGCCTTGGGCGCTTGGAAGTGGCGCCAATCTGGCGAAGGAATGGCTTGATGTGACGATCCGAGGGCGGTGCTTGCAAGCCGCCGAGGAGGGCCGCAACCGCGTGGTGCGCCGGTGTCGCGTAGCGCGCAGCGAAGAGACCGCGCAGCTCCTCCCAAGATGCCACCGTGGATCCGGGAAGGTTGAGTAGCCAGGCGCGCGATGCGCCAGTGAGGGCCATGGGAAGCCAGTTGGCCATGACCTTGTCGTCGCCCCCGGCCTTAAGGACTGCCTCCTCATACGCCAGTAGGAAAGCCCACGGGTCCGCCACGCCGTCGTAGCGCGGCGACATCTCCGGATTGAACTTGGGTGGCCACTGCACCTGTGGCAAGGCGGGAGCAAGGGCTCGGAGCCACCAGGCGTCACCGTGGGCGCCCGGAGATCCAGCCGGAAGAGCGGCGCCAGCCATGGAGAATGGGCATGAAGATGGTGGAGCGTGAATCGACGGAAGGAAAACTCTGGTGCACCCCCTACCTGGTGCGCCAAATGTCGGATTTCGGGTTCCGGCAAAACCCTTAAGGTTCGAACACTGGGGTGCGCATGAAGATCTCCCCCTACCAAATCACGCCCTCAGCCTCTCCGGGATCTCTAAGATTAGCTCGATGAACTCGCAACACAAGAGACACAAGATTTATACTGGTTCGGGCCACCGGTGTGGTGTAATGCTCTACTCCAGTGTGGCGTGGTGGATTGCCTCTCGAGCCGAGGATGAACAATACAAGGGGAAGAACAGCCTCCTGAGGTGAGGTGTTCTTGTTCTTGGTGGGTGTGAGGATGAACCGAATGAGTTCGAGACGAGTTGCCTCCTACTATGGTGGCTAGACCTATTTATAAAGGCCCTGGTCCTCTTCCCAAATATTGAGCGGGAAGGGATGCCACAACGGACAATTTGAAAGGGGACAGCTAGTACAAGCTATCCTGACTAAAGGTGGTGTTCGCCTGCCAGAGGCTCTGATGGTGACGCTGGTCTTGGTCTCGTTGCACCGATATGGAAACCTTTGTCTGAGGCCTCGGTACTCCTCACCTGCGCTTGCCTCCTTAGCACCAAAGAGGAAGCAAGGACACTGTGCGTGCCAGCGCCCGCCTGGTCTCGATCGTCATGGCTTGCGTCATGAGAACCTCGCGAGGTTTGCCTTGCCTTGATCTCTCCGCCCCTAGCGAGCCAGCCTGGCGAGGCCGCTTCCAAGGAGGTCTTGTGCCGTCCGCCTCGCGAGGCTTGGCCCCTCGCGAGGGTCTCGAATGCTTGTTGGTGAAGATGGGCCGTACAGGCCCGCTCGCAGAGCCACGCCGTGGGCTGTAGGCAGGCAAGTCTGGGGACCCCCATTCCAAGAGCGCAGACTGTAGCCTCCCGGGCCCAAGGCGCGCTCGGACTTGGCTTCGAGGTGAAGCCGAAGGTCAAGTGCGGAGTGCCGCGGGCCCCAACAGCTTGCGGCCTTGATCGACGCGTGGCGGTTGATTGGACGTGGGCGTCTCCGCTTCCCCACGTTGCCTCGGCAACTGCTGGTTGTCCTTCTCCTGCTATAAATGGGGAGGGGGCAGAGCCCCTGTCGCCCATCTCTTCCCATTCCGCTCGCTTCTCCCCCTTTGCTCCATTGCCAGTAGCGACACCAATGGCGCCGTCGAAGAGGTTCTCCGCCGCGGAGATGGGGAAGGCCCGTCAGGAGGGGCCGACTCTCGGTGCCCAAGCGTGGACGCGGCCGTCCCCGCAAGCACACCGCGACCCCCACCGTGGCCCACCGCAGTCGCGGCGGTGCCACTACTCGTGGTAGGGGTCGCCCAAGTCATGGCAACCCTGTCGGTGAAGGGAGACGTGCCGCGGTCGTGTGGCCTTCCCGGCCGCGCTTCCACTCGGCGGAGGTGCTGCCAGAGTTCATCGTCTGGTCGGAAAACCCAGCCGGCAACTGGCTTCAGCTCCCGCGCTTCTTCGTCGACGAGCTGTCGGCCGCAGGTCCAGGCGGGCTCTGGCTGCAGGCGGACAGCTACTGCAGCAGGGTTTCCTGGGTCGCGGTTGAGGTCTCCGTCGCGGGCAACATAGCCCTAGCCCGCGGCTAGAAGACGTTTGCCCGCGCGCGCGGCCTGGGAATACGGTGCACCCTCCATTTCAATTACGACGGCGACGCGACCCTCTATGTGAGGGTGTTTGGGGAAGATGGTTGCCGCACCGGGTGTTGCCCCGAGGTCAACGACGGCGACGAGGTGCTCGGCCTTGGCGATGGTCGTGACGAGGATGAAGGCGAACCCGCCCTTGGTGCCGACCATGTCTCGCCCAGCTACGGCAGTTCTTCCTCCGGCGACAGCTCCAACAGCGGTGGTTACGACCAGCCGCCACGCTGCCGCGCCCGCTTCGAAGGCGGCAGCGTGTCGTCTCGTCGTCGCGCCTCCATGAAGCGCGAGGAGGGGTCTGGCTGAGCTCGGGACAACGCCAAGAGCCTGCCCTCGCGGACCGCCATGGGGGCACGCGCTACTTTTATTTCGTTCTTCCTTTCCTTCCTGTATTAAGAAAGAAACTAGTATGGGATCCCAGAGGGGCGTGCAACGAACTATGATTTCCAAGTTATTATGCTATGTTTATCGTTCCTGTGCTATGTCGCAACATCGTCGTTTTATGTAGAGATAACTTAGCTTGATGTGCTTGCTTCCTGGTGCCTGTCGAGGCCTCCTTGGCCTGGTAGACGCTTATGAACTGCAAAAAACTCGTTAGGAGGCTTATCGTTTACCCGAGCCCTAGCCGCAGGCGCCGCTGGCCTTGACCCAGTGCTTCGTATCGCGGTACCCGAGGGGCACGGATTAGGAGAGGTGCGCCAGCTTGCGAGCTCGAACGAGGGTTCCTCACAAAAATCGGAAAAAAGAAAAACACTCAGGAGGGCACCTGCCCAGCCCCTTCGCGAGGTATGCGAGAGAGAGTACAGGCTAAATTGAAGACGAAAACAGAGGCAGAAGGCGACGGAACCAAATCAGCAAAGAACACGAGAAGCAAACTTCAATTAAAGAGGGGCGAGCCAACTACGGAAAGCAAATGAAAAGCCGCGTTCGACACCCAGTCTAGTCTTCATGTCTTCTCACTAGGGCGGAGCTAAGTGCTGCCACTAGACGTGGGAGGGATCCCCCAAGGCCCGAGGGTGGCACTCCTGAGACCCCGGGGTGTGTACAAGCCCACTCATTATTACGTGAGAGTGTCACGAGCGGAGACCTTCACAGGCACCGGGCCTTCTTCACAGGCGTTGGGCCTTTCTTCATGGGTAGAACTTCCGGAGGTGCTGGTTGTTCCAGGCGTTCTGGATCGGTACCAGGTCCTACGTCTCCAGGCACGCGGCGCCAGGCTTGGAGACATGGACGACCTTGAACGGGCCCTCCCACATGGGTGAGAGCTTATGCAGCCCATCCCTGGAGAGCACCCGCCTCAGGACGATGTCACCCACCTCGAGCGTCCTGGAGCGGACGCTGCGACAGTGATACCGCCGCAGCGCCTGCTGGTATCTTGCAGCCCGCAGTGCAGCTTCGCGGCGGTGTTCCTCCCCCAGCACGAGGTCCATACCCCGCGTGGCTTCCTGCTGCATCTCATCAAATGCCAGGACCCGTGCGGGGCGATGTTTGACCTCGTGAGGGAGAACCGCTTCTGCTCCGTAGACGAGGAAGAACGGGGTATCGCCCGTTGGCTTGGTGGAGGTGGTGCGGATGGACCACATCACGGACTTGAGCTCGTCGTGGCAGCCCCTGCCGTAGGCTTCGAGCTTCTTCTTGAAGGTCCTAGTCTTGAGGCCTCTCAGGACCTCTGCGTTGGCGCGTTCGGCTTGACCGTTGCTCTGGGGTTGCGCCACTGAAGAGTAGAGATCTGCGTTCCAAGGTTAGCACAATACGTTTTGAAGAGATTACTGGTGGACTGCGATCCATTATCGGTGATGATGCGGTTGGGGACCCCAAAATGGCTCACTAGACCCTTGATGAACTTGATCGCAGAGCCAGCTAGGATGTTGTGGACGGCTACCACCTCCGCCCACTTGGTGAACTTGTCGATGGAAATGTAGAGGTATCGGTAGCCCCCAGGCGCTCGAGGGAACGGGCCCAGGATATCCAGTCCCCAGACTACGAACGGCCACAAGAGTGGAATGTTCTGGAGGCGCTGAGCTGGCTAATGGATTTGCTTGGCGTGGAATTGGCAGGCCTCGCAGGACCTCACCAGCTCAGCTGCATCGTTGAGCGCTGTAGGCCAGTAGAGTCCGCTACAGAATGCCTTGCCGACAAGGGTACGTGACGACGAGTGGTGCCCGCAGTCCCCGCCGTGTATGTCGGCTAGCAGCTTTTCCCCATGTTGCCTGGAGATGCAACACAGAGAAACGTCATTTGGCCGCTTCCTGTATAACTCACCATCCTGGATGAAGTATGCCATGGCTTGCCGGGCCACACGCTCCGCGTCCTCCTCCTTCTCCGGCAGCGTCCCTTGCATTAGATATCTTTGAATTCCTTGGTCCAGCATCCCTCCTGGGGCTCGAGTGCCAAGATTAGAGGCGCTGCCGAGGTCGGGCCATGGGCTGGGGCTCCCGTGGCAGGTGGTTGTGGCAGCTCCTCCCGAGGCTGCGCTGTCCTTGAAAGTGGTAGTGTTGCCGATGTGTCACATCCCTAGTTCTGGTATGACCAAGACTAGCTAGTCATGTGTGCATCATGTTTAAATTTCAATGAATTTGAAATGGGGACATGTGAAAGCCCCAGAAATCATTTCTGAAAATGACCAAGATAAAAATTGCTTCAAATATGTCCAAGAAAATGTTTATGTTTCTCTCTAAAAATATTTGCCATAGGTAAAATTCAAACCAATATTTTTAGGATCTCATAAATATTTATTTTGGACATTTGAGTTAATTCAATAATTATTTGCATTGGAATTATATTTGTTATATATTAAATATAACACCAATAACTCTCAAAGTTTGTAAGTGGCTTTGAATACTTTTTAAAAGTCCACATAATAATTTTCAGAAGTTTATGAAATGATCTGGTATAAAAAAAATCAAAACCAATTGTAGAATATAGAAAACATAAATAAATAGGAAAACTAGAGAGAGAGAGAGAGAGAGAGAGAGAGAGAGAAAACCTACCTGGCGCCTACCTGTGCGGCCTGCTGAAGAAGCCGGCCCAGCCCATCTCCACCTCCCCCGTCGTCTTCCTCCTTTTGCCATGAGGATGAAGGGCGCGTGCCCGGCCCACACGACCACACGCCGGCCACCTCCTCTCTGCCTACTCACCCAGATGCCTCTGGACGACGCCACGACACCCCTGGTCCTCTCCCTTGCTCCCCTCGTCCTTCCCCTCCCCTGGATCCCTCTCTCTCTCTCACCACCGAGCGGGGCTCCTCACCACCGACGCCGTTCACCGTAGCCACCGCCTCCCTCTGAACCTCTCTCCGTGTCTAGAAGATCCCCCACGACCACCTCTTCCTCCTCGACGAGTCACGTGAGCTCGGCCGCCCTACATCACCGTCTGCATCGCCTTCTTCTCCCTCCCGCCGTCGAGATCGCCGGCAACGCCATGACGCCGTCCGTGCCTCGCCGAGCCCGCTGTTCTGCTCTGCGTGTGTGCCGTGAGCTCCTCTCTATTTCCCCTCTGCCCCCTTGCTCTAGTCCATGCTGCAGCCGCTGCCCCGCGAGCTCCCGCGCCACTGTCCGCCATTGTCATTGCACGCACAGTCCCCGAGCTCCTCCGCTTGTAGACATGCCCTTGGCGTGTTCCTGGTGATCCCAGGAACCCTAACAACCCCTCGGCTGCTCCCGCCGTGCCCCGTAGCGCTGCCTGCCTCGAATCTGAAGCTCCGCCGCCACTTGACCTCGTCTCCGGGCTCGATTATGTCCATCCCCGGCAGCCCCGAGGCCACCAACGGAAGCGCCGCACCACCAGCTCCCTAACACACCAACCCGCATGCAAAACCGCCCTCTGTAGCGTGTTTCCGACGCCCGTCCGCTGCGACAAATGGTCGCCGGCGGCTAAACGCCTGTGAGCTGACATGGCAGTCTTATTAGCTGCTAATGACCACTCTAAACACCCCTTGAGCCACTGCCATGTCGACCCCACGTGTCAGCTCTGAGTTTGGCCAAGTTAGCGTTGACCAGGCGCACCTGTCATCCACCCAAACTAGCCCTGAGACACTGACGTGTGGGTCCCAGCCGTCAGGTTTGACCTAGACTGGCATTGTTGACCTGCTGACATCACAGTGACGCGGTAAAGAATTTTCTGGATTTAAACTTATTCAGAAAATTTCAGAAATTGTCCTAAACCTCTAAAAATCATAGAAATTCAACAGTGACTCCAAATGAAATAATTTATATATGAAAACTGATCAGAAAAATATGAGGAATCTGTTTATAGCATTGTCATGCATGTTTGACCAACATAAAGTTGCTGTATATGACAATTTTATTAAATGGCATTTGAAATGCCTTGCATGGAGTTTGAATTTGAACCCTTGGTTCAAACCAACTTCATTTAATCTGGCTGCTAGTTGCATTAGCTCAAACCACAACATATTGCTATGTCATGATCATGCATCATATTGTTGCATTGCATTGATTATGTTCCTTCTCTATTGCCGGTATTTGTCCCCTCTCAGTAGACATGGTTCCGACGATGAGATCGATGACACCGATGAAGAACTATACTATCTTCATAAGTGCCAGGCAAGCAAAACCCCCTTGTTCATTCTGATACAATCCCACTCTCTCGCTCCTGCTCTCTTTTACTGCATTAGGACAACAACGATTCAACTGTTACATGCTACGGTAGTTGAACCCCTTTCCTCTGCATGACCTGTCATTGCCACAGTAAATAGATGAAACCAACTAGCATGAGTAGGAGTTGTTTGAGCCCTAATGTGCCTACTCATTCATGCTTGTTGTCATGCCTGCTACTGCTTAGAGTTGAGTCAGGTCTGATTCATCGGGGATGAATTGGAATGTGGTGAACATGTCCTATTGTTGAGAGCTAAGTGTGTGAACACGATTTGGTAAAGGTAGCAGTGAGAGGCCATGTAGGAGTACATGGTGGGTTGTCTCATTGCAGCCGTCCTTAGGAACTGAGTTCGGTGTTTGTGATCCATGAACAGCTACTACCACACATTGGAATGCTTAAGTGCCCCTCTTGACTTATTAATCGCTTTGATATCTGTCCAGGAGTTACAACTAGTTTCTAGTGTTTGTAGTATATGTGTTGGGGGCCGTGCGTAGCGCTGACCCTAGGGGTGGGCTATGATGCGGTAGAGACACGAGGCACGGTGTACCGGGATGCCCGTTTGGTGGCTCGGGAACCCTGCTCTCATCGTTTGGGGCCGTGAGCGACACCCCGGCCGGATCTCCTTGCGGATGGAACCCGAATAGGCGATAAACCTGGACTAGAGACTTGTGTGGTTAGTCAGGTCATGGTCGACTCCCTCGCCAGGCTTCCGCTTGAAGGTTGCCGAGATACACGATGTGTACATGGTGGTAAGCGACGAGAGCGTGTGTGCAGAAGTACACCCCTGCAAGGTTATAAATGATCTATTCGAATAGCCGTGTCCGTGGTAAAGGACTTCTCGGTTGCCTGTATAGTTCATAGACAAGTGAAAGTGGATACTCTAAAATGCGCAAGATAAGCGTGAGTGCTATGAATGGCGTTCTCATAGGGAGACGGGAGAGGATCCATAGTGGTGTAGATATGGTGAATATGTGGACTCGTGTGCGCCACCTCAAAGAGTTCTTGTAGTCATAGTTAGGATAGCCACCGAGTCAAAGCTGGCTTGCTGCAGTTAAACTCCTCCCCCCCTTTGTTGATACCGATGCATATGTAGCTACTTCTGATGTAAGTCTTGTTGGGTACATTTGTACTCACATTTGCTTAATTTATGTTTTGCAGAGAGACTTCAGTCTCACTAGTAGTTCCGCGGGGACTTCGACGTTTAGCTTGTTACCTTAGCTATGATCTTATGCCCTCGGCAGGGTCTTGTAGATAGTCAGGCTTCTCAGCCTTTTTCTTTTGTAGTTGTCTATACTCAGACAAGATAAGATTCCGCATGTGCTATTGCTTGTATGACTTGAATGTTGGGTCATGAGACTCATGTTTGTAATATCTGACTCTTCGGAGTCTTATGAATAAATACTTTGAGTCGTAATGTTTTGTTGTGATGCCATGTGGTATTTACACATATCGAGCATATTGTGTGTATGATTGAAATGCTTGGTATGTGTGGTATCCGACAACCTAGTTGTCTATCCTTGGTAACCTCTCTTATGGGGAAATGTAGTCTAGTGCTTCCATTGAGCCACGATCATGTGTCTGTCCTTTCGGGGAAATGTCACGCGGGGTATTTCGGAGTCCTGCTAGCCCAGTTGCTATAGCTCGAATTCACTCGCTGATGACCGACACGTTCGTTGCTGGGTCATGAATGCCCGTCCCTATAAGTTAGTGCCACTTTGGGTTTACGACTAGTCATTTCGGCGCGGGTTCTTTGTCATATGGATGCTAGCGACACTATCATATACTGTGGGGACCCCGACTAATAAGTCGTGATCACCGAATGCACGTGTACAGTGATCCCAGAGATCAATGCTCACTGAACACACAGAAGCTGAATAACAAGAGTCTTACATCCATACATACCGTATTACGCAAGTAGGACCATTATGGTCAAGTCTTGAGTATAACATTGCAGCGGAAATCTTTGTCGATAACTTGGACCCATGCCATCTGCCTTAACCCTACAGGCATTCTGACTGGGAAGCGTCCTAGCTCGCATGCTCGTCACCGAAGTATTCTTCTTCATATCATGCTCTTTCAAGCCTGGCCAATAAAATAACCAGTGGCAAGCCAATGAGTACTTTGAATGTACTCGCAAGCAACCCATGTTTTGGTTCAAGGAACAACAATGCATGATATAGGTAATTTTTTGCGGAAAGCTAGTTTTGAGTGCAATGACATGTTCAACGACTTGTAAGACATGCATCAGGAGAATTCAAGTGACAGAGAGGACAGGTTACAGATATCAACATAAATAGAGAGGGCACCAACCCAGCTCAATCATGTCAAGTCCTTGACTTGACCCAAGTAGTTCTTCCCACACACACACACTGGTTGAAAACAAGTGGACGTAGCCCAAGAGCGGTTACCCAACTGTCCTTGACCGTGGACACGGCTATTCGAATAGTTTTACACTTTGCAGAGGTTGCACACTTTACCCACAAGATCTGCGGAACTTCCGTGTCATCCACGACCCGCGGTACCTCAAGTACCTGGGGTAAGCACCCGATCACTATATTTCCCTAGACGACACTAACAAGGAGTCCACTCGTTGTTCCGTATCCCCACGATGTACATAATACGAGACTCACACGAGATCGTAACATCCGAGAGGGGACACAATGGTGTATCCGGGGCCCTGTGAAAACAGTCATGGCCGCCCTACCTGGCACGACCCCGTCCCGAGAGAGCGCACCAACAACTCTCCCGTCACTAGTAATGCGGGCTCCAAGCTAGTATCGGCCTAGGTAATCAATAATGCCCTTTCCCATACAAGGGTAGAGTGGTTGCGCATGTAAGGTTGGAATAACGGTCGCAACTTAAACCAATCCGTTTTCGAAAACAACACACACTTGTCTCGGTACACCACTTCGTCATCAAGTGGTTACCCAACTCATCATCTCCCTCGGGCATAAGTGGCACCCGACGGGGTTTTCGAAAAGTCCTTTGAAAATACTTTGTCTCCATCACCATGCATATTCCCGTCCCTTTTTGCATAGCACTACTTTAGCATCCTATCTACTCCCACCGGCATAACCCTCATAAGGAGGTAGGGTCATGCATAATGCAAGTATCAACAAGGAAGTAACAGAGGCAACCCATCAAAGTGGTTACCATCACATCATGATTCTGAAGCAACGCTAATAAAGTGCTATATGACATGCATAAAAGGTTTCATAAACATGGTCAAAGGGCTGCTTGCCTGTTTCAACAAGGTCTTCGAGGTCTTCAAATATCTCTGGTCCAACTCCGAGCATTTCGTCTACTTCGTCAACTATCGCCGAAAACAACCAAAATAAGCAACACAACAAGGCAGAAATAAAAGTGCTCCAAAAATATTGATTTGACTTTTCTAGGATACCTCTGGTCTCATGGGGAATGACCAAAGTGATTTCATTGGAAGTGGATAATTGGATATTTCTAAACATTTTGATATGATGGAATCAAGGGGTTTATGGATCAGGAAGTGTACAGAAATATATTTTTGAAAAATGAGCAAAGATACCCATTTAACAAAGGATGATTTTAGAAGCACCTAGGAATTGGTTTCACTGGATTTGGAGTTGAAATGAATTTCTTATGAATTTGCAAAGTTTGACAAATATGAAGAAATGGCTCATTATTTGAGGTGATCCAGAAAGTATTAGTAAAGATGTTCAAAAACTAAGTTTTGAACTTATAGACATCTAGGAATTTGAATCATGGCATTCGGATCAAAGATGGGCTCTCTGTGATTTTCTAAAGTTCATCACAGAAATGCAAAATGGGATTTTATTTAATTTGTGTGAGGAAAATTGTTCTAGAAAAATGTGCATGCTGTACCAACAGGTAGATCATGATTTTTGGAGTCACCAGAAATTTGAATCATTCAATTTGGAGTTAATATGAATATATGGGAGATTTTACAAATTATCTGGGAAAGGAAAATAAGAGAAAGGCTATACCCTTATTCTCCGCACTGGGCGAGAGATAGGCATTGGGCCGGCCCAGCGGCTCAGCCGCGCGGGCGATAGGGTGACGTTGAAGGCGCCTTCCTGGAGTACGCTTCTGTGCGCGAGAAGCGGATCCGCTGGTACCGTATCCACTTAAACAGGCAGGGCCCGCCCGCTGGGTCACCGACGCGCGGGGCCTAGCACCCAGGCCGTCGCTTACCTCCCGCTCGAACAGAGCAGAGGCAAGGGAGGCGAGGCCGAGCAGGGCGCCGGCGTGCTCCCCGGCGGTTCCGGCCGTCCCTGACGGCGTCCTATCTACCAGCGGACTCGGGAGGCAGAGCCGCGCCCATCCATGGGCGCCACGCAGGCTGGGGAGGTCCAGGGGGACGGCGACTTGGATGCCGGCGGAAGGTGGCGTCGGGCGAGATTGGGCTAGGAAAGCTTACTGGAGTTAGAATATGACTATAAGGGGCTGTGGTAAAAATTTGGGCTCTCCAAGAATAGTGGAAGGGGTCAAAACAGTGGTTTTTGCAAATTGTCAGAAGGTGTTTGACAAGGGTTTGGGCAAACAAATGAACTCAAATTGCCATGATACTTAACAGGATGGAAATACACTTAGGAATAGGGTGTGACACCAAATTTGAGCTTATTTGGGCAAAGTTGCCAATGCAACTTTTGTGAACCCTAGAAATGAACAGAAATTGTTTTACCAAGATTTAGTCATGCAAATCTATTCTCCTTGATGCACCACTTGGTGTAGTGTCATCACTTGAGGGTTTGAACATGCTCACAAAATTTGGGGTCAAGGAGAAAAAGTTGGCAGTACAAACTTGTTCAAATTTGATTCTGGTCAGAGAGGGTTTTGGGGTACTTTGATCAAGATAAAATTCTCTCCAACTTGTGCCATTTGGTCTAGATGCATTATTACACCATTTGAGCATGTGCACAAAGTTTGAGAGCATTTGGACATGTTTGACAATGCAAAGTTGTTCAAACTTGAAAAAGGACAGAAGTGGTTTTGAGAGGGTTTCATGGGGTTATACTGTTCTCCATGACATGGTACTTGGCAAGATCATCAAAAATGTCATATGTGACATGCTAGAATTTTCCTGGATTTTTATGAAAATATTTCCTGTAGAAATATTTCAAATCCTTGAAATGAGCAGAAATGGTTTTGGGAGGTTTTGTCCAATATTTTGATCATGACCATGTGTTGAAACTCACATATATGTAAAATATATGTCCATTGAATCTCCCTAATTTTTCTCAAATATTTTTAAAGCTTGAAAATAATTTTAACCTATTAAAGACCATTTCTGGCCTAAAGAAAAAGCCTTTGAATAAAATAGGAAAATAACTCTTAAAATTATATTTTTGTGGTTTCTGGGTATCCTATATCTAATAGGAGTCAAAAATATTTTTGGAAAGATTTTTACTGCCCTTAATTAAGTACTTGCAGTGCAAAACTCAATTCAGGGGGTTTTGGAAAACTAATTTTTGAAAATACTATTTGGCCAAATTATTTTTGTAAGAAAATACTATATTGCACTATACACATGGCATGATCATTGGGAAAAGGTTTTGGTTCAAGGAGAAGGAGTATAAGAGTTGGAGGATTTATTTGATTTTTAGATAACTTGCAAACAACACACAAAAATCAAATCAAGCAAAGGTCCAAAACACTCAAAAAAATTGTCAAACCACATTTTATCATGATTTATTAGCTTAAGTGTTGTGGCATGAAAATCAGGGTGTGACAAACCTACCCCCCTTACAAGAATCTCGTCCCCGAGATTCCCAGACTAGGCGCGTGGAAGGAATACAGAAACTTGGATTTGGGGTAGTCTTCACGTCCTCATACTGCCTCTGCTTATGTTTGGTGCTCCATTGAACCTTGAAGTACTCGATGGCGTGGCTTTGTGTTTGTCGTCCTGCTTGATCCAGATTGCAATTGGGGCTCTCGCGTAAGTCATATTGGTCTGGAGGTCGATGGCTCGTGGTCGATGTCCTTGTAGAGACCGGGTTAGTTAGGAAGTTGGAAATGTTTCCGGAGGTGTGTCGCGTGGAAAACGCTGTGCATAGTGGGTGACTCAGGTGATAACTCTAGCTGGTAGCCGTCTATTCTTCGTCTTGCGGTGATCTTGGAGGGGGTTGTTAAATCTTGGAGTGATCCCGAAGGGGGCCGATGAATCTTGGTGTGGGTCTCCTTGTCATGGAAATGCTTGGTCCCTTGAGAGAAGTGGCCTGCAGATGTGCCCGGTCTTCGATGCGGAGGTTTACTTCTTGACGATGGTGGTTGGTGTAGTTCTTCCTCCGGGGCATGGCGATCTTCAGATGTTCCTTGACCAGCTCAGTGATTCTTCTTCCGTCTTCAGTTAGACGAGTAGGTCACCAAGTAAAAGTGACAACCAACGTGACCAAGTACTCCATGAAGTTTCTGTTCATGGGGTACATAAGGTAGGCTGGGGCATAGGTGGTGGTAACGGTTGAGGATTGGTTAGGGTCTACTTGACATAGAGCCAAAGCCCATGGTCATGATCCGACCATGTTGTGGCTTGGTAGGGTTTAAGGGTTTCAAGGATTCTAGTGTGCGAGGGAACGTTTGTCACCTTATCCTTAAGCACAGTTCCTGAGATGC
Organism: Aegilops umbellulata; assembly: GCA_032464435.1. Classification (NCBI taxonomy): domain Eukaryota; kingdom Viridiplantae; phylum Streptophyta; class Magnoliopsida; order Poales; family Poaceae; genus Aegilops; species Aegilops umbellulata. The sequence goes on from CP136056.1 coordinate 351,538,335, forward strand.
CAATCGTCCTATCTAGTCTTCCAAACAATCACATTCATGTTACCGAAAGAATCATCCCGTATAGGTCAACTCCAATTATTACTCATGTTATTCATATCCTCATGACTCTCGAGAGGAGGTCTAACAAAATCATATATGCCTACAATCCCCAGACTCATATGTATGTCTACCCCTAAAAATCCATGGGTAGAGCATACAAGCTTCCAGGCTGGAATAAAACACGACAATCCAAATGCTCAGTCTATTGATCCAAGGTCCATGATAAAGCATCTCTATCCTAAGGAAACACGTCATAAGCCACTCCAAGATCTTGTTTCCTTCCTATGAATCAACTCCAACAGCCCATTAACTTCCATCAATCACTACACAATCCATTAATTCTACAAATCCAATGTTTATGGTGTTCCACATGATCTTCTAAAGTCCTTATAATCCTCAAATACTTGAAAAGGGGTTATCTTTACTATAGTCAGTCCACCAATTCCCATTATCATGGTCAAGTAAACTCCAAGGTCATGCTTATATAGATCCTTAAATCAACTATGACAATTAATCCAATCTCCTAGTTTATTGTCCTCCAAGAAACATGGTATCATGATCGAGATCATCAATCTAAATCCAATTTACTCCGAACCATGTAGACTTACTCACCACGTATACTCAACTAGGGTCACCTATTTAAATCCAAATCTCATGTCCAACGAGAATTCCTACATGCTTCGCCAAAGTCTCAGATAATTCCTCCAGGTCACTGATATAAACTCACCAAGTCATTTGTCCTTTGTTCACATATCCCCAAACTGGTCTTCCCTATGGCATCATCAGTTCTGGTGCTATATTAGGATGATAATGTGCTCATTCACTATGTCCACTAGTTCCATAATGAACCCAGTGTTGTGCAAGGTCTACAGAGGCTTAACTGGTTCTCTTGCAATTTTATGGGTTAAGCACATGGTTAAGGCCTCGAGCTGGGGTATCTCATGAAGTCTCGAAGGGTCTAGGAATGGGTTTCTAGTCTGGAGGGTTAAACATAACTCTACGGGGTTTCACTTAGTCGAGGAGGCTGCAACAAAAAGTCTTCAGTGCTAGTTGGTCGCCGAAGTAGACTCCTTGGTGCATCTTGTCTTCCTGGTCTTCAGTTGAGGAGAGAGATGAGAGGGATAAGTAGCATAAGGGGGGATGCCTAAAGGGGATTCTATAGTGCAACTGCAAACAAACAGGTTCAAAAAAGGGCCAAACAAAGGAAATCAAGGAAGATTATAGTCGCGTACTTGTTGCCTAGGGCAAAAAGTGCGACTCATATCAAAACACAAACAAATAAAAGCAAGCAACACACAATCATGGTTCTATTCGAACCATCATATGGACTCGACTGCGCATAGGGGATACACGACTCATCCTACCCTAGGGGTTCTCGGATCCAGTAATCGTGCCTTGAGCCTCGTGCAGTCTTTTGAGTTTTCCTCGGGTGTTGCTACGTCTCTTGATCCGGGTTGGCCTGAAGATTCTTCAACAACTTCTCGCCTGTTGAAGTGGTGGGGTGAAGGTGGCTCCTCGTAGCTGGTATTGACTCGGTCTTCTGTTGTCTTCTTAATCATGACGATCCCGTTTTGTCTTCTAAGGCGTCGGTGGTACCAGGTAGGTAATCCTTTATGCAATGACATTAACAAGGCATAGTAGAGGTCCAACATGTCGGTTACGTCGATGACAACATTGAAACCAAGAGCGGGGGATGATGAGAACCGTTTTCCTGCTCACTATAGTGAGGCGGACCAAATGGCGAGGTTCTCATCCACCGGTGGTTGCCGATACAACAACGGTAGGGACATGGTTGCTCTATTAGCGATGTATATCATGATCTTGCATTTCCTGTGCCCTGATCGTCATAGGACAAGGTTGCATCATCTTGGGGCAATTTCAAAGGTGTCACCATCCTCTGGGTCTTCATGTCCTCATTCTTCAAAGGCCTGTGTTCTGTTGGCATCGTCTTGTTGTGATGTCGCCAATCTTGTGTTCAGAAGATGTGGGTGAATGTCTGACAAAGGCATCTTCCTTCTAAATTATCCACGAGGATTACAAGGAATCCAGTGGTCAGGGGCATAAGGGTTCTAGCGACCAAAGGTTTTGAAGGGGAAGAGATCAATAAGGAAAGTATACCTTAGTTTTCGAAAAACTGAGAAGGGAAGAGAAGTATACATAGTTTTGAAAACTAGTAGTAGTTCTGGAAATAGTTTTACCCTAACTAACGACCATGCTAACTAAGGCTTCCTATAGTTAGGATGGCTCTGATACCAGCTCTGTGGGGACCCCGACTCATAAGTCGTGATCACCGAATGCACGTGTACAGTGATCCCAGAGATCAATGCTCACTGAACACACAGAAGCTGAATAACAAGAGTCTTACATCCATACATACCGTATTACGCAAGTAGGACCATTATGGTCAAGTCTTGAGTATAACATTGCAGCGGAAATCTTCGTCGATAACTTGGACCCATGCCATCTGCCTTAACCCTACAGGCATTCTGACTGGGAAGCGTCCTAGCTCGCATGCTCGTCACCGAAGTATTCTTCTTCATATCATGCTCTTTCAAGCCTGGCCAATAAAATAACCAGTGGCAAGCCAATGAGTACTTTGAATGTACTCGCAAGCAACCCATGTTTTGGTTCAAGGAACAACAATGCATGATATAGGTAATTTTTTGCGGAAAGCTAGTTTTGAGTGCAATGACATGTTCAACGACTTGTAAGACATGCATCAGGAGAATTCAAGTGACAGAGAGGACAGGTTACAGATATCAACATAAATAGAGAGGGCACCAACCCAGCTCAATCATGTCAAGTCCTTGACTTGACCCAAGTAGTTCTTCCCACACACACACACTGGTTGAAAACAAGTGGACGTAGCCCAAGAGCGGTTACCCAACTGTCCTTGACCGTGGACACGGCTATTCGAATAGTTTTACACTTTGCAGAGGTTGCACACTTTACCCACAAGATCTGCGGAACTTCCGTGTCATCCACGACCCGCGGTACCTCAAGTACCTGGGGTAAGCACCCGATCACTATCTTTCCCTAGACGACACTAACAAGGAGTCCACTCGTTGTTCCGTATCCCCACGATGTACATAATACGAGACTCACACGAGATCGTAACATCCGAGAGGGGACACAATGGTGTATCCGGGGCCCTGTGAAAACAGTCATGGCCGCCCTACCTGGCACGACCCCGTCCCGAGAGAGCGCACCAACAACTCTCCCGTCACTAGTAATGCGGGCTCCAAGCTAGTATCGGCCTAGGTAATCAATAATGCCCTTTCCCATACAAGGGTAGAGTGGTTGCGCATGTAAGGTTGGAATGACGGTCGCAACTTAAACCAATCCGTTTTCGAAAACAACACACACTTGTCTCGGTACACCACTTCGTCATCAAGTGGTTACCCAACTCATCATCTCCCTCGGGCATAAGTGGCACCCGATGGGGTTTTCGAAAAGTCCTTTGAAAATACTTTGTCTCCATCACCATGCATATTCCCGTCCCTTTTTGCATAGCACTACTTTAGCATCCTATCTACTCCCACCGGCATAACCCTCATAAGGAGGTAGGGTCATGCATAATGCAAGTATCAACAAGGAAGTAACAGAGGCAACCCATCAAAGTGGTTACCATGACATCATGATTCCGAAGCAACGCTAATAAAGTGCTATATGACATGCATAAAAGGTTTCATAGACATGGTCAAAGGGCTGCTTGCCTGTTTCAACAAGGTCTTCGAGGTCTTCAAATATCTCTGGTCCAACTCCGAGCATTTCATCTACTTCGTCAACTATCGCCGAAAACAACCACAATAAGCAACACAACAAGGCAGAAATAAAATTGCTCCAAAAATATTGATTTGACTTTTCTAGGATACCTCTGGTCTCATGGGGAATGACCAAAGTGATTTCATTGGAAGTGGATCAATGGATATTTCTAAACATTTTGATATGATGGAATCAAGGGGTTTATGGATTTGCAGGAAGTGTACAGAAATATATTTTTGAAAAATGAGCAAAGATACCCATTTAACAAAGGATGATTTTAGAAGCACCTAGGAATTGGTTTCACTGGATTTGGAGTTGAAATGAATTTCTTATGAATTTGCAAAGTTTGACAAATATGAAGAAATGGCTCATTATTTGAGTTGATCCAGAAAGTATTAGTAAAAATGTTCAAAAACTAAGTTTTGAACTTATAGACATCTAGGAATTTGAATCATGGCATTTGGATCAAAGATGGGCTCTCTGTGATTTTCTAAAGTTCATCACAAAAATGCAAAATGGGATTTTATTTAATTTGTGTGAGGAAAATTGTTCTAGAAAAATGCGCATGCTGTACCAACAGGTAGATCATGATTTATGGAGTCACCAGAAATTTGAATCATTCAATTAGGAGTTAATATGAGTATTTGGGAGATTTTACAAATTATCTAGGAAAGGAAAATAAGAGAAAGGCTATACCCTTATTCTCCGCACTGGGCGAGAGAAAGGCATTGGGTCGGCCCAGCGGCTCAGCCACTCGGGTGACAGGGTGACGTCGAAGGCGCCTTCTTGGAGTATGCTTCTGTGCGTGAGAAGCGGATCCGCTGGTGCCGTATCCACTTAAACGGGAGGGGCCCGCCCGCTGGGTCACCGACGCGCGGGGCCTAGCACCCAGGCCGTCGCCTACCTCCCGCTCGAACAGAGCAGAGGCAGGGGAGGCGAGGCCGAGCGGGGCGCCGGCGTGCTTCCCGGCGGTTCCGGCCGTCCCCGACGGCGTCCTATGTACCAGCGGACTCGGGAGGCAGAGCCGCGCCCATCCATGGGCGCCACGCAGGCTGGGGAGGTCCTGGGCGACGGTGACTTGGATGCCGGCGGAAGGTGGCATCGGGCGAGATTGGGCACGATGCTACGGTGCGTCCCCGGACGAGGGAAAGAGCGTGGGAGCTCCGCCTTGCTCAGGGGAGCCTACTGGTGGAGAGAGGAGAGGGAGAAGAGCTCGGGCTCGGCTGAATTTAGGTGATGGACGGCGGCTCGGCTTCGGCCTTGGAGGTGGATGGAGAGCACGAGAGGAGGAATGGCTTGGTCCAGGGGTGCGTGGGAGAGAGAGGGAGCAAAGGAGCTCTAGAGGGAGGTCAGGGGCGGCCTTATATGGCGAGGCGATCGTGCACCGTTGGTTTGTGCGCCGGCGAGCTTGAGCTCGTCGCTACGGGCCACGGGAGCTCGTCGCGGTGTGTCTGGGGTGTTCCTGGATTCGGTCCAAAGCCAGGGGAGAGAAGAGAGAGCGCAGGGGGGTCAGGGGCATCGCGCGTGTGAGCGTGCTCACTGGTGCGCTCGGGCGGCCATGGTGCGCGTGTGAGCAGGGGCAGGGGAGAGGGAAAGAGGAGGGGGCCGACCAGCTGCCGTGTTGCGGACGTCGAGGAGCATCGGCTAGCGTGAGGGGGAGAGCCGAGGTGGCCGGAGGTGGTTGGAAGGGGGCGGCTACAGTGCGGGAGCGCACTGTAGCGCACTCTAGAGCGCCCATATGGCTGTCCAGGCCATTTTCTATGCTTGTGGGCGCGGCCATCCGTGTCCAGTAGCTTAAGGGAGGACTAAAGAAGTAGGGAGAGGCATTGGATGCTCTGGGTGGCCAGTAGGAGAGGAGAGAGGTAGAAGAAGATGGGTACAGGGGCTATCCAGAGAGAGAAAGAGAGGTTTTGACCCCCCCCCCATCAATTGAGTTTGGGCTAGGAAAGCTTACTGGAGTTAGAATATGACTATAAGGGGCTGTGGTAAAAATTTGGGCTCTCCAAGAATAGTGGAAGGGGTCAAAACATTGGTTTTTGCAAATTGTCAGAAGGTGTTTGACAAGGGTTTGGGCAAACAAATGAACTCAAATTGCCATGATACTTAACAGGATGTAAATACACTTAGGAATAGGGTGTGACACCAAATTTGAGCTTATTTGGGCAAAGTTGCCAATGCAACTTTTGTGAACCCTAGAAATCAACAGAAATGGTTTTACCAAGATTTAGTCATGCAAATCTATTCTCCTTGATGCACCACTTGGTGTAGTGTCATCACTTGAGGGTTTGAACATGCTCACAAAATTTGGGGTCAAGGAGAAAAAGTTGGCAGTACAAACTTGTTCAAATTTGATTCTGGTCAGAGAGGGTTTTGGGGTACTTTGATCAAGATAAAATTCTCTCCAACTTGTGCCATTTGGTCTAGATGCATTATTACACCATTTGAGCATGTGCACAAAGTTTGAGAGCATTTGGACATGTTTGACAATGCAAAGTTGTTCAAACTTGAAAAAGGACATAAGTGGTTTTGAGAGGGTTTCATGGGGTTATACTGTTCTCCATGACATGGTACTTGGCAAGATCATCAAAAATGTCATATGTGGCATGCTAGAATTTTCCTGGATTTTTATGAAAATATTTCCTGTAGAAATATTTCAAATCCTTGAAATGAGCAGAAATGGTTTTGGGAGGTTTTGTCCCATATTTTGATCATGACCATGTGTTGAAACTCACATATATGGAAAATATATGTCCATTGAGTCTCCCTAATTTTTCTCAAATATTTTTAAAGCTTTGAAATAATTTTAACCTATTAAGGACCATTTCTGGCCTAAAGAAAAAGCCTTTGAATAAAATAAGAAAATAACTCTTAAAATTATATTTTTGTGGTTTCTAGGTATTCTATATCTAATAGGAGTCAAAAATATTTTTGGAAAGATTTTTACTGCCCTTAATTAAGTACTTGCAGTGCAAAACTCAATTCAGGGGTTTTTGGAAAACTAATTTTTGAAAATACTATTTGGCCAAATTATTTTTGTAAGAAAATACTATATTGCACTATACACATGGCATGATCATTGGGAAAAGGTTTTGGATCAAGGAGAAGGAGTATAAGAGTTGGAGGGTTTATTTGATTTTTAGAGCACTTGCAAACCACACACAAAAATCAAATCAAGCAAAGGTCCAAAACACTCTAAAAAATTGTCAAACCACATTTTATCTTGATTTATTAGCTTAAGTGTTATGGCATGAAAATCAGGGTGTGACATATACGTGAGCCAAAAGGCGCAAACGGTCCCAGGCCAGGTAAGGTGGCACCCGTAAAATATCGTGCGCGAGGCCGCAAAGTGATATGATGTGTTACATGCTAGATTGGTGTGACTTAGGATTGGGGTCCTGACACGATGGCTTGAAGAGCCTCTCCTCGAAGATGCCAGGCTCTTGGGGCGGTCGCTTGGATGCCCTTCTGGCAATGTCGTCGGCTTCCTTGTTGGTGCCACAGGGCACGTGCTACAACTCCAGGCCCAGGAACTGCTTCTCCATCTTGCGCACCTCCGCGAGGTATGCCTCCATGTGTTCGTCCTTCGGCTCGTATACCTTGTTGGAGAAGTTAACGAGGAGCTGCGAGTCGCCCCTGATGGTGAGATGCTTCACCCCCAGAGCTTTCGCAGTTTTCAGGCCGGCTATGAGGCCTTCGTACTCTGCAATGTTGTTGGAGACCTTCTCGCCCTGCTGGGAGTAGAGCTGCACAGCGTAGTAGAGCTTGTCCTGAGTGGGCGAAGGCATGATGACCCACAAGTATAGGGGATCTATCATAGTCCTTTCGATAAGTAAGAGTGTCGAACCCAACGAGGAGCAGAAGGAAATGATAAGCGGTTTTTAGCAAGGTATTCTCTGCAAGCACTGAAATTATAGGTAACAGATAGTTTTGTGATAGAATAAATTGTAACAAGCTACAAGTAACAAAAGTAAATAAAGTGCAGCAAGATGGCCCAATCCTTTTCGTAGAAAAGGACAAGCCTGGACAAACTCTTATATAGAGAAAAGCGCTCCCGAGGACACATGGGAATTATCGTCAAGCTAGTTTTCATCACGTTCATATGATTCACGTTCAGTACTTTGATAATTTGATATGTGGGTGGACCGGTGCTTGGGTGCTGTCCTTACTTGAACAAGCATCCCACTTATGATTAACCTCTATTGCAAGCATCCGCAACTACAACAAAAGTATTAAGGTAAACCTAACCATAGCATTTAACATATGGATCCAAATCAGCCCCTTACGAAGCAACGCATAAACTAGGGTTTAAACTTCTGTCACTCTAGCAACCCATCATCTACTTATTACTTCCCAATGCCTTCCTCTAGGCCCAAATAATGGTGAAGTGTCATGTAGTCGACGTTCACATAACACCACTAGAGGAGAGACAACATACATCTCATCAAAATATCGAACGAATACCAAATTCACATGACTACTAGTAGCAAGACTTATCCCATGTCCTCAGGAACAAACGTAACTACTCACAAAGCATATTCATGTTCATAATCAGAGGAGTATTAATATGCATAAAGGATCTGAACATATGATCTTCCACCAAATAAACCAACTAGCATCAACTACAAGGAGTAATCAACACTACTAGCAACCTACAGGTACCAATCCCAGAATTAGAGACAAGAATTGGATACAAGAGATGAACTAGGGTTTGAGATGAGATGGTGCTGGTGAAGATGTTGATGGAGATTGCCCTCTCCCGATGAGAGGAGCATTGGTGACGACGATGGCGATGATTTCCCCCTCCCGGAGGGAAGTTTCCCCGGCAGAACAGCTCTGCCGGAGCCCTAGATTGGTTCCGCCAAGGTTCCGCCTCATGGCGGCAGAGTCTCATCTCGAAAGATTGCTTATGATTTTTCTTCGGACGAAAGACTTCATATAGCAGAAGATGGGCACCGGAGGGCCAATAGGGGGCCCACGAGGCAGGGGGCGTGCCCAGGGGGATAGGGCGCGCCCCCCACCCTCGTGGACAGGTGGAGGCCCCCCTGACTTATTTCTTCTGCTTGGTATTTTTTATTATTTCCAAAATTAACTTTCGTGGAGTTTCAAGACTTTTGGAGTTGTGCAGAATAGGTCTCTAATATTTGCTCCTTTTCCAGCCCAGAACTCCAGCTGCCGGCATTCTCCCTCCTTATGTAAACCTTGTAAAATAAGAGAGAATATGCATAAGTATTGTGACATGCTGTGTAATAACAGCCCATAATGCAATAAATATCATGACCCAGCCGTCAGGCGCCTCACTTCCTGGCGAGAGTTGGGGCTCCTGAGCACCCTCTCCAATGGGTAGGCTGAGACGACCTTGATGGGGTGACCTTGAAAGTAATGTCGCAGCTTACGCGAGGCCACCAAGAGCGCGAGTAAGAGCTTCTGAGGCATGGGGTACCATGCTCTTGCATCCCGCAACACCGTGCTGACGAAGTATACCGGGTGCTCGATGAGGGTGGGTGCATTGATGAGGCGTGCGCCTTCCGGAAGTTGGGGTGCTTTCTGAGGTGGTGGATCCCCCAACGCCTGATCGCTTGTCGGGGTCCCTGCAGGCTCGGGGGCGTTGTCCTGCTGAGCTTGATCCTTTGCTGCCGCAGCTGCGGCCTTTGTGGCGCCCTCCTGGTCTTGCATCGTCCCTGCTGGGGGCGTAGCTCGGCGTGATGCGCCCTTGGCTTGGTGTTCTTCTCGAACCGCCACTAGAGCCGCGTTGGCGGAGTAGGGAGTGGCGGCAAGGTAAAGCACCAGGGGTTCGAGAGGTCATGGCGCCACCATCACTGGAGGGTTGGTCAGATATCTCTTAAGGTCTTGAAATGCTTGGTCGGCCTCCGGGGTCCACTCAAATGGGCCCTTCTTCTTCATCAGCTTGAAGAAGGGTAGGGCGCACTCTCTCAGCTTGGAAATGAAGCATCCCAATGCAGTCACCCGTCTAGCAAGCTTCTGCATTTCCTTGAGAGTTTGCGGTGGACTTATGTCTTAGATGGCCTTGACCTTCTCTGGGTTCGCCTTGATCCCCCTGTGGGACACAAGGAAGCCCAGTAGCTTGCCGGAAGGGACGCCAAACACGCACTTCTCCGGGTTGAGTCGCAAGTCCACCTGGCGGGGGCTCGCGAAGGTTTCCTCCAGGTCTTGAATCAAAGTTCTAACCTCCCGAGACTTCACCACAATGTCGTCGACATAAGCTTCAGTGTTTCTCCTGAGCTGCCGACCCAAGGCGACGTGCATCAGCCGTTGGAAGGTTGCGTCTGCGTTGCGCATCCCGAACGGCATGCAAGTGTAGCAGTACACCCCACACGGGGTCAGGAAGGCTGTCTTCTCCACATCTTCTACCGCCATCTTGATCTAGTGATATCCTGAATACACATCCAGGAAGCACATCAAGTCGCACTCCGCGGTGGAGTCGACGATCTGGTCGATGCATGGAAGCGGGAACGGATCTTGCACTACTAGAAAAAAGGCTATTAGTGGCGCACCCAGTATTGCCATTAGTGGCGCACCATGGGTGGGCCACTAATACCACGCCACTAATAAGGAATACTAATGGCGCACCTCTGATGCGCCACTGTTAATCCAAATAACAGTGGCGCACCACTGGTGCGCCACTGGTATGCCACCTAGTGCGCCACTGGTATTGCAGCAGGGGTCCCTACTGATGCGCCACTGATATTCATATGGGTGCGCCACTGTTATTTAACTGGGTGCGCCACTAATGTGCAAGATGGTGCGCCACTGGTATTGCAGCAGGGGTCCCTACTGATGCGCCACTGATATCCATATGGGTGCGCCACTGTTATTTAACTGGGTGCGCCACTAATGTGCAATATGGTGCGCCACTACTATTAATTCTAGGAATTTTTTTTGCATTTCTGGTATTTGCACAGGTTCCAAAATACAATACATCACAGAATATAAACATCACATAATACAATTCATCACATTAGTCTCCGAATTCGAAATAGCGAACAAAGTTCAAATATTAGACAAGTTTAGGTCTCGAGACCGAGTAGCGAGTTTGTCGTCACATTACAAAGTTGATATCATCTAAACTACCATCACATAGAAGAGAGCTGCGGTCACGATGAGCATCATCGCGATGAAACTAGTCTTCATCCGGTTCCTCCTCCGCTCCCTCCTCTCTCCCTCTAGATAGCGCTCGTATCTAGCTTCCGCCTCCGCCCTAGTGGTGTACCCTTTGTAACTGTTACCGCTGAAACGGTGAACCTGTCTCCGACACTCCTCCCAGTCGTCATAGACTCCGGGAACCCTACCCTTGTACACGACATACGACGGCATCTCTATGCACTAGACAAACAAAACGTTAGTAGCAATTCACAGATAATATATAAGTATGCAACAAAAGGATCGGAAGAGAAAAGCAACACATTAATAGCACGGTTCATGGTCCTACTAATAAATAGCATCGATTACATATAAGTTGAACGACTGTCCAAACTAAAGAGACATACAAGTTCATTAAAGTTTAATTACAACACGAGCTAATCGACATTTCAGAACTACATACCATCAATACTTTCTTCGACTCGACTCAGGGACCGGAGCGTGGATGAAGCCGCCGTCATCCGTCGGCGTCATGAATGTGCGGTAGTTGTCAGCCTGCATTTGTAGCGTTGTTTCTATTTCCCTGTTGGACAGTTGATATTTGAGGTGGAACTGCCCCGAGGTGCGAAGGACATCTTGACAGATGATTTCCGCAAACACCGACTGGATGCGAAAGAATTCTTGTCTGATGTCCATGTCCTGGATTGCCGACAAGCGTGCGGCCCAATCTTGGAGACCCTTTGGTAGCATAAGGTGATTATGGTCCCGTATGATCGCCCGCATGTGATGGAGGGCGTAGTAGGCATCCTTCTGACTGCTAGGCGGCTGCTTAACGCAGGGGAACGTCGTTACGTGGGTGAACACGTGCTTGCCGTACCTACACATTTCCTTCCTGAAGGTGCCTCCAGATTTGGCGTAGCCGGGGAGAGCATCATCAAGAACTTTCTTGATATTTGTGTAGTCTTTCTTCGACTGACGGTCCGAGTCGAAATACATGGCCGTGGAATATTTCGGGCTTAAGAGGATGAGTGTGCAACGTGTGTCACTGCACAAAACACGGAATGTTAGAAAAAAAAAGAACGATCGAAATCTAAGAAATCATATGTTACGGGGCGGTGAGGGGATGACTTACTCGGGAAAGTAAGGCACGAGGAAGGTATCCTTATCTTTGTTCGCCATAATGACGCCTTCGAGGTATGAACTCGCGATTTGCCGGTCCCCAGCGCTGTCCAAGTGCTTGGCACGCATGTAGAAGGGGTCGACTATCACGATGTCCGGGGTCTTGTCTCTAATGATCTGCATCTCCATATTGAGCGAAAATAGCCGAATGAAGGTGTAGTGCAGCGGATGAAGGTTAAACATAGCGAAGATGTCATCAAACCGCAGGACGATCATACTCCCGATGGTGCCATCGACAAAGCCCTTGCCCTCTGGCACCTTGGCCACGAAAACCGGGTATAAGTCATCTTTCTCGGAGAGACGCCGCTTCTCCATAGAAAGAACACTGTCATGCAGACTCCGCATAGCACTGGTTGCAGCCTTGAGCAGATTAGCCGGTAGCATCGGCCTACCCGCTACATGCACCGCCCTCATGATATCCTTAGGTATTGGTGGCCCGTCCTGAGCACGGATCGTACTCGGTGCCGGCTGGCTCGCACCCTTGTTAGTTTTTCTTTTCCGTCCCTTCTTTGGCTTCTGCTGATGTAATGGGATCGAGGTCTGCTCAGAGACCACCTTCTTGAGTGTGGTGGGGCTGATAATATTTCCCACCTCGGCTGTTTGAGTCTCGGTGAAGGCGGCAGCTGGAGGCGTCTCCTGAGAACCGAACAGACGACGCCTGTTGCAATTGGGTTTCTCCGCGGTACCAGCTAGATCGCGATCGACTTTTGCAGGGTTGGGTTCTTGAGAAGGAGGCGCCAAGAATTCGTCACCGTACCCACCATGTTCGTTGAAGTAGTCATCGACGTTGACAAATGTACCATCGTCGACGTCCGGATCCTGTGCCATATGCATGCCCGGATCAACTGACGGCGGTAGCGTTGCGGCGGTCTTGCCATGGCTTGGCGCCGGCAGGACTGGCGGTGTTGTCTGTGGGGTGGTGACCCCCGCCCCCAAACGAATCTGGCTCTTCGGCCAAAGCAATGGCCAGTTGAAGCAGGCGCCGAGGGTCATCACATCCTCTTCGTCGGCCCCATGGGGTCGATACGGAGGTAACAAGTCGTCGCAGCCCCGCAGCACCCGAATTTAGTTGCATGTAATAATTTAGTTGCATGTAATACTCCCTCCATTCCTAAAAATAGGGCGTATAAACACATGGCATGTAAAGTAATATAATGTTTAAAAGATCTTTAATAATGGTTGAAATCAAGTGATACATGTAATAATTTAGTTGCATGTAATAATTGAGCTTGCCACTGACACACACACACACACACGCGGCCGACACGTCGTGATTCAATCTTAGCTATCTTTTCACAATCTTCTTGCCCTTCTTCCTCGCGGTTGAATAATTTAGCCCCGGAACCCCTTGAATTGATCTTCTCTTGAACGGACGTCCTTTAGGTAGGGTGGTCCTGCTTCTTCTTGTGGTGTATGGTACTTCATCGTCGTCGTCATCTTCCATCTTCGGGTCACCGTACTTGTCAAAGTCTTGCTCATTGGCGACTCCATCCATTCCGATGATGTTCCTTTTGCCTCTCCTCACGACAACACGACTGGGCTTTGGCGGGTCGGTAATGAAGAAGCATTGGTCCACTTTGGAAACCAGTACCCATGGCTCATTTTTCGCGGTGACGTTTGCGCCCGCGGTCTTGGATTTGGTTTCGGGTATAACCATGGTGGTGAAATACCGGTCTTCTTTTAGGACGCTCTTGGCCCATCTGACACGGAACATCGGGACCTTCTCTCCAGCGTAGCTCAGCTCCCAGATCTCCTCGATCCTTCCGTAGTATCTGTCCTTGTCGTTACCGGTGTAGGATTCCATCGTTACCCCGGAGTTCTGATAATCGCTCTTCATGTCCTTTTCCTCGGTGTAGAATGTGTAGCTGTTGATATCGTACGCCTCATAGGTCATCAGGTTGTGCTCGGCGCCCTGTGACAAGGCGAATATGAGTTTTTCTTCCGCGGAAGAATCCTCATGTAAAGGGTACGACAGAAGCTTCTCCTTGAACCAACGCGTGAAACATGAGTTGTGCTCTTTGATTATAGCTCCCTCCGTCCTCTGTTGGCCTCGGTCATTGTACGTCTTCTCAATAAAGATTTTGTGCTCTACCACCCAAGGATCGACCACGTCTATGTGTTGTAGCGTGACTAGGTTTGCTCTTTCAAAGTCGGCGAGTCGACCCATGAAGTCGACATGCATTTCGCGGCGACCCTCGCGGTGACCCCATCCAGCGAGCCTGCCGAGGTGCCTGTTGACGGGCAGACCAATGGGGTTCTCGATGCCTAGATAATTCGTGCAGTACGAGATGCACTCTTCGGTCAGAAAGCCCCTGGCTATGCTTCCCTCTGGACGTGACATGTTGCGAACGTATCCTTTGATGACACCATTCATCCTTTCGAACGGCATCATGCTGTGCAGGAACGTCGGCCCGAGTTGGATGATATCCTCCACTATATGGACCAGCAGATGCACCATAACGTCGAAGAATGCGGGCGGGAAGTACATCTCAAGCTCGCATAGTATCACCACGATCTCTTCCTGTAGCCTTCTGAGTTGCCTCACGCCAACCGACTTCCGAGAGATGACGTCGAAAAAGTTGCATAGGCCAAATAGCGTGTCACGGACGTGCGCGTCCATGATCCCACGGATTGCAACTGGAAGTATCTGCATCATCAGCACGTGACAGTCGTGAGACTTCATCCCGCTGAACTTCTGCTTCGCTGAGTCTAGGTATCTGCTTATCTTCCCCGCGTAACCGTAAGGAAGTTTTACTCCTACGAGGCAGGTGAAAAACTGCTCGATCTCCTTCTGACTTAGAGTGAAGCACGCGGGAGGGTAGTCATATTCGATCTTCTTGGCCTTTTTGCCTTTGCGATGACTTTCCGTGTCCTTCGCCTCATCATCATCATCATCATCATCATCATCATCATTAGGGCGCCAGAGCTCCTCCCTGATGCCCATTTTTTGCAAGTCTGCCCTTGCTTTCGGCCCATCTTTGGTCCTCTCTGGCATGTTGAGCAGGGTACCAAGCAGACTCTCGCACACGTTCTTCGTGATATGCATGACATCAAGGCTGTGAGGCACACGGAGGATCTTCCAGTACGGCAAGTCCCAGAAAACAGACCTCGTTTTCCATACCTTCAGCAGCGGCTCTGGCGCCTTTCGCTTCTTTCCCGGCGGTGGGCACTCTTTCCAATTTTTCAACAGCTCGTCTATTTCCTCGCCGCTCCTCGTACGTGGGGGTCTTCAGGGTTCGGTTTCACCATCGAACAGATCCTTGCGTTTTCTCCATGCGTCATCGTTGCGAAGCCACCTTCGGTGTCCCATGAACACGGTTTTCGAAGACCCGGGATCTCTATCTAGCTGGCGATACGTTGTGTCATCCATGCACCGTACGCATCCAGAAAATCCATGGACTACCTGCCCCGCGAGATATCCGTAACCGAGATAGTCGTGCACCGTCGTGAGCAGTGCGGCTCTCATAGGGAAATATTCTTTCTCTGCGGCGTCCCACGTATTGGCTGGCGTTTTCCACAGCGTGTCTAGCTCCTCCTTCAGCAGCCCCAGATACAGATTGATGTCGTTCCCTGGTTGTTTCGGCCCTTCAATTAGCATACTCATGTGAATGTACTTCCTCTTCATGCACAACCAGGGGGGAAGGTTGTACATCCACACAAACACAGGCCAGGTGCTATGTGTGCTTCTCTGGCTGCCAAACGGATTGACTCCATCGGTGCTCGCGCCGAGCACGATGTTCCTTGGATCCTTCCCAAATTCTGGGTATTCAAAATTCAACGCTTGCCACTGGCTCGCATCCTTAGGGTGACTCAGCATCTTGTCTTTTTTATCTATCTCCGGATCATTTGCGTCATCTTCTCGCTTCTTCTCCTCCCTATCCGCGTGCCAACGCAGGAGCTTTGCTACCTTAGGATCCGCGAAATACCGCTGCAGACGAGGAGTGATCGGAAAGTACCACACCACTTTTCGAGGAGCTTTCTTCCTCTTCTTGTATCGAGTGACGCCGCACACCGGACATATGGTAGACTCCGCGTGCTCGCCCCGATAAATGATGCAATTGTTCATGCAGACATGGTATTTCACGTGCGGTAAATCCAGAGGACACACGATTTTCTTCGCCTCCTCCAAACTGGTCGGGCACTTGTTCCCCTTCGGAAGACGTTCGTGCCAGAATGACATGTTCTCGTCGAAGCATGCGTCCATCATTTTGTGTTTTACCTTCATCTCCAGAGCCATGAGCGTTACTTTCAGGCGGGTATCCTCGGGCCTGCATCCTTCATACAATGGAGTAACCGTGTCTGTCTCCAGTTGATCCAGCTTGGCTTTCTCTCGGGCGGCAGCTCTTGCGTTACCCATCTGCTTGCGAAGCAGCTCTTGAATATGAGGGTCATGCACCCAGCCCATCGATGGTCCATCGTCGTCTGCTCCGGCATCTTCATCTTCATGATCATGCCCTTCGTCTTGATCTTCCTCATCATCATGTCCGGCATCTTCTACATGATGACCGTGTCCTGCATCTACTTCGTGATCATGTCCTGGAGATTCTTCGTCTTCTCGCCCGCCCTCGCCGCTATTGTCTTGCTGCCCTTCCTTTTTTCTGCTTGCCCGGCCCCCATGGATGACTTCATAGTCATCTTCATCACCTTGCCACCGATAGCCATCCATGAAACCACGCAAGAGCAAGTGGTCCCGCACCTGCCCGGAATCCGGGTCCGCAATAAGGCTCTTCAGCTTGCATCTTCGACACGGACATCTTATCTCCGTCTCGTTCTTTTGAAGCATCTCGGCCTTCGCGGAGCTCAAAAACCTATTTACGATGCCTTCGGTCATCGTGCGGACCATGGTCGCCTGCGGGGTAGAGCAAAATGATATTTTAGAACAAAAAAAAATTTGGCATGACTTTGCCTAAAAATAGGACCAAAAAGAATGCATATAGTGCCAAATTCTTGCCGAAACGGAAATGAATCAACATTCCGGCAAAATATTGGCAACTATCGCATTTCAAATACCGGTACCTGCAAACACAAACATATGCAACACCACAAACATACGTAGATCTCTAGGCCATAAAAAGTGTGTACGTTGTTGGAGACGGAGAGAAAAGTAGATCTAGAACATAAAGAAAGCTTTCCCCTTACTTACCTATCAAAAAAAGGAAATTTAACCACTTAATTTGGGTGAATCTATGGTGCAAATGAGGTGAGGAGGAGGAGCAAGACGACCAAATCTGTTTTGGTGGAGGGGGAAAAGTGAGTGTGTGGTAGGTGTGGCTGCCTAATTATAGCTACTGCTCCCAGGTTACCAGTGGCGCACCCCTTCACTGGTGCGCCACTAGTAGCCAGGAATACTAGTGGCGCACCGGTGAAGGGGTGCGCCACTGCTATGTTTTTTTTGGACCACCATGCCCAGCCTTACCAGTGGCGCACCAGGGCAAGGTGCGCCACTACTATCAAAAATAGTAGTGGCGCACCTTGGCACGGTGCGCCACTGGTAATCCTGGGCATGGCTGGCTACTGTTCAAAAAAATAGTAGTGGCGCACCAGGGCAAGGTACGCCACTACTATCAAAAATAGTAGTGGCGCACCATGTCCTGGTGCGCCACTGGTAAGCCTGGGCATGGCTGGTTACTGTTCAAAAAAATAGTAGTGGCGCAACCCACAGCTGGTGCGCCACTAGTAATGTTACTATTAGTGGAACACCTGTTTGTGGTGCGCCACTGCTATATAGTAGTGGCGCACCATATCTCTGGTGCGCCACTAACAGTGATATTACCTATAGCCGTTTTTCTAGTAGTGTTGGGGGTAGGCCTTGTTGAGGTTGGTGAAGTCGACGCACATACACTCCTTCCTACCTTTCTTTGGCATGATGACGGGGTTCCCCAGCCACTCGGGGTACCGAACCTCGCGAATGACACCCACAGCCTCCAACTTGCGGGTCTCTTGGATGATGAAAGCTTGCTTCTCCATGGACTGCCTCCTCGCCCTCTGCTTTACGGGGCGTACATTGGGGCACACCTTTAGGTGGTGCTCTATCACCCCTCTTGGGACCCCTACCAGCTGATCGGGCTCCCAAGCGAACACTTCCTTGTTTGCATGCAAGAAATTCACCAGCGCCTCCTCCTGATTAGGCTCGAGGTTGGCGCCTATGGTAAAGGTTGCCCCTGAGGACCCGTCCTCCTCGACTGGTACCTGCTTGGTTTCTGCCTTGTCTTGAGTGACAACTACTTCTCCTTGGTTGGTGCGGCTCCCTTGGCCTTGGAGGTGTCCGCGTCGGCAGGCTGCGCCGTCGTAGTGGTTTTGAGGGCAAGCTGGAGCGTCATCAGGGCTTCCTTGGTGTCCCCAACTACTGTGAGTACACCCTTGCTGCTGGGCATCTTCATGAGGTTGTAGGCCGGATGAGTCGCCGCCATGAACTGAGCCACGACCGGGTACCCGAGGATGGCGTTGTACGGGAGGCCGATGTGGGTGATGTCGAAGTCCACCAGATCGGTGCGGTAGTTGTCACGCGTGCCGAAGGTTATGGGGAGGCGGATCTGCCCCAGGGAGTGGGAGGAGCCCCACCAACCCCTGAGAAAGGCTTGCTAGGGCGTAGCCTCTCGAGCACGTTGAGGCCGGCGCCCCACCAACCCCTGAGAAGGCTGATGGCCTCGACAGAGAGCACGTTGAGGCCGGCGCCGCCGTCGATGAGCGTCTTGGTGAGGGACATGTTGCAGATGGTGGGCGTGCAAAGAATTGGGAGCACACTCGAGCCAATGTTGGAGACAGGATGACCCCCTGAGTCGAAGGTGAGGTCGGCCTCGGGTGCGGCCCAGCCTAGTGGAGCCCCCGGGCGCTTGGAAGTGGCGCCGATCTGGCGAAGGAATGGCTTGGTGCGACGATCCGAGGCGGTGCTTGCGAGCCGCCGAGGAGGGCCGCGACTGCGTGGTGCGCCGCTGCCGCATAGCACGCAGCAAAGAGACCACGCAGCTCCTCCCAAGATGCCACCGTGGATCCGGGGAGGTTGAGCAGCTAGGCGCGCGGTGCGCCAGTGAGGGCCATGGGAAGCCAGTTGGCCATGACCTTGTCGTCGCCCCCGGCTTTAAGGACGGCCTCCTCATACGCCAACACCTGCCGCAAGGTGGGATCAAGGGCTCGGAGCCCCCAGGCGTCACCGTGGGCGCCCGTAGATCCAGCCGGAAGAGCGGCGCCAGCCATGGAGAATGGGCGTGAAGATGGCGGAGCGTGAATCGATGGAAGGAGAACTCCGGCGCACCCCCTACCTGGCGCGCCAAATGTCGGATTTCGGGTTCTGGCAAAACCCTCAAGGTTCGAACATTGGGTGCGCACAAAGATCTCCCCCTACCAAATCACGCCCTTAGCCTCACCGGGATCTCTAAGCTTAGCTCGACGAACTCGCAACACAAGAGACACAAGATTTATACTGGTTCGGATTGCCTCTCGGGCTGAGGATGAACAGTACAAGGGGAAGAACAGCCTCCTGAGGTGAGGTGTTCTTGTACTTGGTGGGTGTGAGGATGAACTGAATGAGTTCGAGACGAGTTGCCTCCTGCTATGGTGGCTAGCCCTATTTATAGAGGCCCTGGTCCTCTTCCCAAATATTGAGCGGGAAGGGATGCCACAACGGCCAATTTGAAAGGAGACAACTAGTACAAGCTATCCTGACTGAAGGTGGTGTTCGCCTGCCAAAGGCTCTGGTGGTGACGCCGGCTTGGGCACCATGATGACCTCCATCTTGTTGGATCCGTTGACTAAACCTCTTCCGCGAGCAAAACATGATCAACACCAGAACTCTATGGGTGTTCGATTCATCACAATGTAACTAGATTATTGACTCTAGTGCAAGTGGGAGACTGTTGGAAATATGCCCTAGAGGCAATTATAAAATGGTTATTATTATATTTCCTTGTTCATGGTAATTGTCTATTGTTCATGCTATAATTGTGTTATCCGGAAATCGTAACACATGTGTGAATACATAGACCACAACATGTCCCTAGTGAGCCTCTAGTTGACTAGCTCGTTGATCCACAGATGTTCATGGTTTCCTGACTATGGACATTGGATGTCATGGATAATGGGATCACATCATTAGGAGAATGATGTGATGGACAAGACCCAATCCTAAGCATAGCACAAGATCGTGTAGTTCGTTTGCTAGAGCTTTTCCTATGTCAAGTATCATTTCCTTAGACCATGAGATCGTGTAACTCCCGGATGCCGTAGGAGTGCTTTGGGTGTACCAAACGTCACAACGTAACTGGGTGACTATAAAGGTATACTACAAGTATCCCCGAAAGTATCTGTTGGGTTGACACGGATCGAGACTGGGATTTGTCACTCCGTATGACGGAGAGGTATCTTTGGGCCCACTTGGTAATGCATCATCATAATGAGCTCAATGTGACCAAGTGTTTGGTCACGGGATCATGCATTACGGTACGAGTAAAGTGAGTTGCCGGTAACGAGATTGAACGAGGTATTGGGATACCGACAATCGAATCTCGGGCAAGTAACGTATCGATTGACAAAGGGAATTGTATACGGGATTACTTGAATCCTCGACATCGTGGTTCATCCGATGAGATCATCGAGGAGCATGTGGGAGCCAACATGGGTATCCAGATCCCACTGTTAGTTATTGACCGGAGAGTCGTCTCGGTCATGTCTGCGTGTCTCCCGAACCCGTAGGGTCTACACACTTAAGGTTCAGTGACGCTAGATATTAGTATGCGGTAACCCGAAAGATGTTCGGAGTCCCGGATGAGATCCCGGAGGTCACGAGGACTTCCGGAATGGTCCGGAGGTAAAGATTGATATATGGGAACTTCAGTTTCGGCCATCGGGAAAGTTTCGAGGGTCACCGGTATTGTACCGGGACCACTGGAAGGGTCCCGGGGGTCCATCGGGTGGGGCCACCTATCCTAGAGGGCCCCATGGGATGAAGTGGGAGGGGAACCAGCCCCTAGTGGGCTGGTGCACCCCCCTTGGTCCTCCCCCTGCGCCTAGGTTTGGAAACCCTAGGGGTGGGGGGCGCCCCACTTGGCTTGGGGGCAAGTTCCCCCATTGGCTGCTGCCCCCATCTAGATGGGATCTAGAGGGGCCGGCGCCCCCTGGCCCCTATATATAGTGGAGGGGAGGGAGGGCAACCACACCCAAGTCCCTGGCGCCTCCCTCTCCCTCCCGTGACACCTCTCCCTCTCGCTAAGCTTGGCGAAGCCCTGCCGAGATCACCGCTGCTTCCACCACCACGCTGTCGTGCTGCTGGATCTCCATCAACTTCTCCTTCCCCTTGCTGGATCAAGAAGGAGGAGATGTCTTCCCCAACCGTACGTGTGTTGAACGCAGAGGTGCCGTCCGTTCGGCGCTTGGTCATCGGTAATTTGGATCACGACGAGTACGACTCCATCAACCCCGTTCTCTTGAACGCTTCCGCTCGCGATTTACAAGGGTATGTAGATGCACTCCTCTCTCTCGTTGCTAGATGACTCCATAGATTGATCTTGGTGAAGCGTAGAAATTTTTTATTTTCCGCAACGTTCCCCAATAGTGGCATCATGAGCTAGGTCTATGCGTAGTTTCTATGCATGAGTAGAACACAAGATGTTGTGGGCGTAGATTTTGTCAATTTACTTGCAGTTACTAGTCTTATCTTGATTCGGCGGCATCGTGGGATGAAGCGGCCCGGACAGACCTTACACAGACGCTTACGTGAGACAGGTTCCACCGACTGACATGCACTAGTTGCATAAGGTGGCTAGCGGGTGTCTGTTTCTCCCACTTTAGTCAGATCGGATTCGATGAAAAGGGTCCTTATGAAGGGTAAATAGAAATTGGCATATCACGTTCTGGTTTTGGCGTACGTAAGAAACGTTCTTGCTAGAACCCTATTGCAGCCACGTAGAAACATGCAACAACAATTAGAGGACGTCTAACTTGTTTTGCAGCATGTGCCGTGTGATGTGATATGGCCAAAAGATGTGATGAATGATATATGTGATGTATGAGATTGATCATGTTCTTGTAATAGGAATCACGACTTGCATGTCGATGAGTATGACAACCGGCAGGAGCCATAGGAGTTGTCTTAATTTATTTATGACCTGCATGTCAACATAAACGTCATGTAATTACTTTAATTTATTGCTAAACCGTTAGCTATAGTAGTAGAAGTAATAGTTGACGAGACAACTTCTTGAAGTCACGATGATGGAGATCATGATGATGGAGATCATGGTGTCATGCCGGTGACGATGATGATCATGGCGCCCCGAAGATGGAGATCAAAAGGAGCAAAATGATATTGGCCATATCATGTCACTATTTGATTGCATGTGATGTTTATCATGTTTGTGCTTCTTATTTGCTTAGAACGACGGTAGTAAATAAGATGATCCCTTATAATAATTTCAAGAAAGTGTTCCCCCTAACTGTGCGCCATTGCGAAAGTTCGTTGTCTCGAAGCACCACGTGATGATCAGGTCTAATAGATTCTAACGTTCACATACAATGGGTGTAAGACAGATTTACACATGCAAAACACTTAGGATAACTTGACGAGCCTAGCATGTACAGACATGGCCTCGGAACACAAGAGACCGAAAGGTCGAACATGAGTGGTATGGAAGATACGATCAACATGGATGTAGCGACCCGACCCGAATGGATCAAGTCTCTGTGCTTATGTGTCATCCCTGGATCGGTGTGCTGACACACACAGTACTCGAAGGATTTATAACAGAGGTAAATCACATGTATAAAGTAACATAAATACTATTACCTCAATCCATATAGCAGAAGCAACAAGGTTGTGGATTCCCATCAACACCAACGGCAAAGTTGAGTATAGGAAATCGTAGCCCTAAAATATCACTTACTCGTCGTAAGAAACCTGCAACATGAGACGTTGCAGCCCGAAACGGGTAAGTACATTGAATGTACTGGCAAATTCACACAATAGAGATAATGATGAACAATGGCTATCACTACATGCATATATGGCAGGTGGAAAAGCTCTATGGTTATAAGGTTTTTGCTAAAAGCCAATTTTTCCCTACTGCAAAGGAATAAATTTATTAACTATTATGGTGGTTGTTAAACATCGCGAGTGGTTGACAGCACTCCGATCCCAATTAAAAAGTAATCATTAATCGCCCAACAATATTAATTAGAAGTAACATGATGAGATCGACTTGATAATCCAAGAACTAGATACTCAAAATGTCCATAACCGGGGACACGGCTAATCATGATTAGTTTGTACACTCTGCAGAGGTTTGCGCACTTTTCCCCACAAGACTCGATCGCCTCCGTTAGATTTCTCGCACTATATGGTGTTTGAGAAACGGATGACCGAGACATAGTCTTTCAGAAGTGCTAGCACCTTACGTTGGATAGACCGGTACACCTACTTTCCCCTACATCTGCTAGTCTACCCTGTAAGAGTTCGCACGACTTAAGCAACTATGCCAGAGCCCATAATGGCTTGTGGATGCACACGGAAGTTTCTAGCATGAATAATCTTATGATCCCTTTGAGCCTGGGTGGCGGTCCGAAAAAAAACAGGCAAGTCCTGATAGAAACCAGGTGCCTCAATCCACCCAGATGTGTGTTTAAGTTTCCACCTTAGATAAACCATTAATTAACAAAGCTCACATCTGTCATGGATATCACTCACCCAATCCACGTCTACTAGCATAGCATGGCATAATAAGCAAACGTAGAAGTAACTCCCAAAGGTTTCATAAGTAAAACAGGTAATAGGTACTACCTCATTTACTTCCCATCCCACAATTTAATTAGGTCCTAATCATGCAATGTGTGAGGATTGGTCTCATGCAATAAAAACTGGGTAATGAGGAAGTTTGATCAAAGTGTGAACTTGCCTGCAATGTTGATGAAGATGATTTGCACTCAAAACTCTTGATAGATCTACTCGTCACACTCCGGTCAATCTATCGTAAGCAAGCAATGGTAACCACACATAAGCAATCACTCAAAAGATCGAAAAAATCGAAGAATACGATTCAGAAACATCAAAACCAAACAAATAACTCTTGCAGCATAAAGCAATTTCTAACAGTACCAAAATCATGTGAATTTGGCCTTATCAGAAAGTTTAGGTCAAGAGCTTCGATTTGCAAAAAGAATCAACTCAAACGGAGCTACGAAACTCAAATTACGATCAAACGAAGTTTGAATTCAAATCTGACCTAATTCAAATTTCAAAACTTTCAAAAACATGTTTAAGTTATTTTACTGGATAGAGGAAATCATAACGAAGAAGTGGCGTTGGTTTCGTTGGATTTGGATAAACGAATGAAAAGTTATAGTCATTTGAAACCGAGGGACTAATTTGTAAGAAAAACTATCACAAATAGGTCCCTGGCTGAAATTAAAATAAAAAGAAAATTCTACTTAGCGAACGTTCGTTTTCTATACCTAACCAGTGAACGTTTACTAATTAACCAGTTGTAAAAGAAAAACCAGTTTTTAAACAGAAAACCAAAAAATAAAACCCTAAATAAAACCGGCGAACCGGGGCGGTTATTACCGGTTCGGGGCGGTTTAGCGACTCCGGCGGCACCGAGGTTTGCCGTGGCGAGGCGAGGGCGGCGATGGTCGACGGCGACCTAGGGCGAGCGGCGCAGGCGGCGAGAGGGGTGCGGCGCCGGCGGCGCGGGCGAAGTGCGGCGGCGCAGGCGAGCAGCAGCGGCGGATCGGCAGAGGGCGGCGGCGGTGGTTGCGGCGGCGCGGCGCGATGCGGGAGGCGGCTGTGCGGCTTGCAGGGAAGAGGGGCCCGGGGCGGCGCCCTTTATAGGAGGGGAGGGGAGGCAGTGGCGTGGGGAAGGGGAAAGGGGCGGGGAGAGTCCGGTGGCGGCACGGATGTCGAGGCGGCGGCGGCTGTCGGCGCGGGGAGGCTGGGCCGCTGCTGGGCTGGGCCGGAGAGAGAGAGAGAGAGAGAGAGAGCAGTGCTGGGCTTTGGCATGGCACTGTTCGAAGGGTTTTTTTTAAACAAATTTTCAGAGAACTAAAGTAGTAAATAAAATAAAAATATTATATAGGCATATAATATATCAAAATTTTCAGAAAAAAATATCTACAACGTGAACATTTTTATAATTTCAAATAAAATCTACAAAAATTCATATAATTCAAAGAGTCCTACTGGTCTGATAAAATCCAACAAAAATCATTTTAAAAATACCAAAATGATTTCAAATTAATTTTTCTCCATTTTTCTATTGTAGGGAATCATGTTACCCTATTTTCCATGTATTTTTTTTTGGAGAAAAATAATTTGAATAAAACTCAAATAACTCCAAATTGAAACTAAATTCAAAAGAACTTTGAATTTAATTTCTTTGAAACTCCCAACTCATATTTCATATGTTTTGAAGAAGTCATATTATCTTCTCTCGTGAAAATCATTGAGTTGCATAAAGTTTCAAATTGGAAATATCTTCCAAATGGAATTCAAATATTTTCAACACCCCTTGTCATTTAAATTAATGGAAGAAGTCATGTCATCTTCTCTCCAGGGTTTTGTGTTTGAAAAGAATTTGAATTCACGGAGATCAAAATGCAAAAATGAAAGTTTGGGAAAGTCCTTTTATTCCCTCTCATTAAACTTTCGGAAAGAGTTTCGAATTCACTCACTTTCAATCAATCAATCAAACAATCAATCAAATCTATCTATTTATTATAACATTCCAAAATTTAGAATTTTGGGATGTTACAAACCTACCACCCTTAAAATGAATCTTGTCCTCGAGATTCGGAGAGGCTAGCAAGAAATAGGTTAGGTTTTGTGGTCTTCTCAAAATCCATCGATCATCACAGGGGGTCTGGGGTGCTACCACCCTTAGGAACATTGTTATGGTCCCATCAATACTCATATACTCCATCCTCATTCTTGACAGTGTCGGTCTTCTCAGATTCTCAGGAAAAATTCCTTCTGTGGGCTCTTCCGGTAATGGCATAACCTTTATTGCAATTCTTTTGTCCTTTCATCTTGGTAAGGTTATTCCGAGACTCGGTCTGCTTAACTGACGGGTCTGGCGCCAATACTAAACAACTATCGGTATCTCATGGTGGTTAACAATTTATGGTTTCTCCTGCAGAAAACGGGTCTGGGTTGAACCTCGCCGTATGACCTACGGTTGGCAAGAACTGCCTTGTACAAGGGGAAAAAATTCTTAAACCATTCTAAGATTTATACAAGGTTTTGATCGTCGTCTCTCTGCTATAGGTAAGTCACTCAGATTTACCATCCCATATAGCAAGGCGAATAATAAGAGTAAGTCGGTATGGTGATTAATCCACCCCGCACCCAAATCATTACCTTGTATACGGTTTAGCGAATCTCGCATTCTAACACTCGGTCATCCTCACAAGCAATGCAGAATTTCTCTTGTCGATGAACCAAGTTCGGATAATCCATTGATTCTGCAAGCCAGGCAAAACATCTACCGTTCCTTCGCAACTCTCAGGTTTTGCGTAAACTCCTATAAAATCGTCTATCGATAAAAATCGTAACTTCTTCCAGGGTTTTTCCTTCAGCAAGAGTGTGCTTGCTTCTTGGCAGGTCCTGGGGCCTGTGGGTTATGGCCCATCTCATCACTTGCAAACCCTGAACTCATCCTCGGGGCAACTGATCATTATTCCAACTTCTAACTTCCAAGTATTCTTAAATCCATCCAATTGTATTGTCTTCCTTCCTTTCTTCTATTGGCACCAAACTAAAATGTGATTACTCAAACTCATCATGGAATTCCCATTAATCCCTATACCTCCTTTATATCCAATAGTAATTCATCTCTACATCCTCGTGGAATATCTCACATACCGAGATAAAAACTTATACTTATGAAGTCCATACTCTTCTTCGTGGAACATCATTATCCTTTCCAGGGTCAAGCATCCTTACTAGGGAATATTGGCCATCCCTGCATGGCACTTCTTCAACTGGGAAACGTGAAACACATCATGAACTCCTGACAGTCCTTCGGGTGACTCCAATTTGTAGGCCACTTCTCCCATATGCTCCAAAACTTCGTATGGTCCTACAAATCTCAGGGCTAACTTTCCCTTAACTCCAAATCGTTTAACTCCTCGCAGAGGGGACGCACGAAGACATGCTCTGTCTCCAGTTTCATAGACTACCTCCTTGCATTTTTAATCTGCATAACTCTTCTGCCTGGACTGAGCTACCTTCAGTCTATCTTGAATCAACTTAACATTCTCTTCTGACTCCTTGATCACATTTGGTCCAAACAACTGACGGTCTCCAACTTCTTCCCACACACTCCTGGGGGTATCACACATATCGAGACAAAACTCGTATCCATTTTCTCCGAAATCCACTCAGTGGGGTATCCTTATCTTTTCCAGGGGTCAACGTTTCTTACAGGGTACTACCACCCTTAAAATGCTCCAATATTCCATAGACCATATTTCTCATATCCTCGAAAATGGTCAACATCTTTCTTCATAGAGTAACAACTCATAAAAATCCAAAACAGTACCAATGATGATAACTTTATTGATTCTCAAATTATTACAATCTCCGGTTTTTCCATTACATGCCTCAACTCAATACCTCAATATAAAGGAAAATGTTCTCACTACTACTACTATATTTCTTCTGTTACAAACTCAACTATTTATCACAAGTCTCCTTCTCCTTCGGACAATCTCTGGCAAAGTGCCCTGCTTCATTACAACGGAAACATATTACTTCTGGGAAGATTCGAGGTTTCTTTGTGATTATATAGCCTCCTTGGGTCCTTGGCTTCCTTTTTGGGCAATTTCTGATGTAGTGCCCTCTCTCCTTGCACTTGTAACAGGTGACATGACTCAGGTCTTTCTTTGTAGAAATTGGGTTGTTCCTGGGATCCAATCTACTTCTCTTCCTGGACTTTTCCGTTCCAATCAGGGCTTCTATTTCCAGTGGGTCATACTCTACTTCCTCTGTCGGGAATTCTACTAAATCTCCATTCACACAATCTTGGGAGATGTGTCCTTCTTCTCCACATGAATAGCATGACTTTGTGCGGGCTTTAATTTTGTTTCCTTTGTGTGTGTCCTCGACATCTTCCTTCGTCACAGGTTCTTCTAAAATCTCCATGAGGGATCCTTTCATTTCTTCTTTCTTCTGCTGGATGGTTCTCTGTACCATAGGGTAAATGTGACACTGAGCAGGGTAGTGGGTAGTTCCTTCACACAAGAAACAAGTAACCTTCCTTGTTGGGCATCCTTCAGCTGGGTGACTTCCTTCAAAATTAGGGCATTCATCCTTGTGTTCCTTATGGGTGTGTCCTATTTCTCCATAGAGCATGCATGCACAAGGTTTCTTCATATCCTTTCCCGAAGGCTTCAATTTCTGGGACACAAACCGAGACTTCAGCAAAGTCAACTTAAATTCTTTCCAAGTGGTTACTCCTTGCCATCCATTGATGGTTTGGTACATCCTCCACCAAATAGCAGCACCTCTTTCAAAGCATTGAAGAGAATGCTGGGCCATATCCTTTCCGACTATAGGGTTATTCTCCATATGATCCTCCATGTTCTGAATCCATCGGCCTGTCTCCAATTGACTCATCGGTCTAGAAAATACGAGCTCATCTCCATTCATCATCTATTGGGTCCATGGGGTATGGGGTGAGATAAGAGAGAGAGAGAGGGATGCATACAATGCAAACAATAGTTTTGAAAAGACAAATTTTAGTTTGTGGCTGTCGGAAAAACATCAAACAAAATGACAGCTCACAATCGTCGCATCTAACGTAGGTATATAACAGGGGTTTGGTCTTCTAAAGGTCAACATTGCCAAACTCTTCTTGTTCATGCCTCCAATGGCTTCTTCCAACCATGCTTGTCTTTCTCCAGTTCTTTTGCCAGATCATCTCTATTGTCGTGAAGTCTCTCGTGACATCCTTTAATTTTTCCGGAGTTGTGTTCCAAACTTCTGGGTTTCAACATCTTGGTATGAACCATGGTCCTACTGTCCTTCAGTTCCTGATGAATCTCCTGTATCACGAGGTTTTTGCTCCTCCAGCTGGGCTACTTTCGGTTTCTGGGTCCTGAGTGTTTTTTTCTCAAAATACTTCCTTGTCAAAATACGGCTTCTTGTTGGTCCATCTTAACTTCTTAATGTAACACTCCTGATCCTGGGGATACACCGGTTAAGGTTAAAACTTCATCTTGCTGATAGGTGCTCCTTCAGCCTTCTACGATCCAATCCTTCCATGCATATGCATGCTTAACTCAGCACGGTGACAAATAGCATAAGCGGGCAATAACATCATGGATAGCCATGTTTCTTCTCTTGTCATTTCCATGAGCTATCTCTCCATAGTTGATATCTCCTGCTTAGGGTTTTCCTTGACAGAACTTTGAGTTACATGCTCCGGTCTTTCTCCGATACACCTTGATCTCGGGTATTGACACTTCCATAGTCTGCCAAGTTCCATAAGGGTAGCCTTCCTAGGTCATGCAAATCTAAATCTAGAAATTCTTCTGAGGCTTCAAGTTCTCCTAGTCTCCGGAGTCTTCAACCATTGTAGTTTCCATCATTGTAATGCACGGTAAAATCCTCTTCATTCCGAATGGTCTTTCGTTGTCCGATATTTTGTACTCCTTGAAGTGATCTTATCAGTCGAATCTTCAAGTGCTCAAAAGGAAAAGGGGTATGGTCTCACTAAAAGGGAAATATTTGAATAAGCTCAAAAGAGAAGAGAGGTAAAAGATCTTTTGAAAATGAAGTAGTAGAGAAAAATCTTTCCTATGGGCTTGCCAGTTTCTAGGGTCACGTCCTACAGTCAGCATGTGCTCTGATACCATCTTGTAGTGACCCGACCCGAATGGATCAAGTCTCTGTGCTTACGTGTCATCCCTGGATCGGTATGCTGACACACACAGTACTCGAAGGATTTATAACAGAGGTAAATCACATGTATAAAGTAACGTAAATACTATTACCTCAATCCATATAGCGGAAGCAACAAGGTTGTGGCTTCCCATCAACACCAACGGCAAACTTGAGTATAGGAAATCATAACCCTAACGTATCACTTACTCGTCGTAAGAAACCTGCAACATGAGACGTTGCAGCACGAAACGGGTAAGTACATTGAATGTACTGGCAAATTCACACCATAGAGATAATGATGAACAATGGCTATCACTACATGCATATATGGCTGGTGGAAAAGCTCTATGGTTATAAGGTTTTTGTGAAAAGCCAATTTTTCCCTACTGCAAAGGAATAAATTTATTAACTATTATGGTGGTTGTTAAACATCGCGAGTGGTTTACAGCACTCCGATCCCAATTAAAAAGTAATCATTAATCGCCCAACAATATTAATTAGAAGTAACATGATGAGATCAACAGGATAATCCAAGAACTAGATACTCAAAATGTCCATAACCGGGGACACGACTAATCATGATTAGTTTGTACACTCTGCAGAGGTTTGCGCACTTTTCCCCACAAGACTCGATCGCCTCCGTTGGATTTCTCGCACTACATGGTGTTTGAGAAACGGATGACCGAGACATAGTCTTTCAGAAGCGCGAGCACCTTACGTTGGATAGACCGGTACACCTACTTTCCCCTACATCTGCTAGTCTACCCTGTAAGAGTTCGCATGACTTAATCAACTATGCCAGAGCCCATAATGGCTTGTGGCTGCACACGGAAGTTTCTAGCATGAATAATCTTATGATCCCTTTGAGCGTGGGTGGCGGTCCAAAAAAAAAACAGGCAAGTCCTGATAGAAACCAGGTGCCTCAATCCACCCAGATGTGTGTTTAAGTTGCCATCTTAGATAAACCATTAATTAACAAAGCTCACATCTGTCATGGATATCACTCACCCAATCCACGTCTACTAGCATAGCATGGCATAATAAGCAAACGTAGAAGTAACTCCCAAAGGTTTCATAAGTAAAACAGGTAATAGGTACTACCTCATCTACTTCCCATCCCACAGTTTAATTAGGTCCTAATCATGCAATGTGTGAGGATTGGTCTAATGCAATAAAAACTGGGTAATGAGGAAGTATGATCAAAGTGTGAACTTGCCTGCAATGTTGATGAAGATGATTCGCAGTCAAAACTCTTGATAGATCTACTCGTCACACTCCGGTCAATCTATCGTAAGCAAGCAATGGTAACCACACATAAGCAATCACTCAAAAGATCGGAAAAATCGAAGAATACGATTCAGAAACATCAAAACCAAACAAATAACTCTTGCAGCATAAAACAATTTCTAACAGTACCAAAATTATGTGAATTTGGCCTTATCAGAAAGTTTAGGTCAAGAGCTTCGATTTGCAAAAAGAATCAAGTCAAACGGAGCTACGAAACTCAAATTACGATCAAACAAAGTTTGAATTCAAATCTGACCTAATTCAAATTTTAAAACTTTCAAAAACATGTTTAAGTTGTTTTACTGGATAGAGGAAATCATAACGAAGAAGTGGGCATTGGTTTCGTTGGATTTGGATAAATGAATGAAAAGTTATAGTCATTTGAAACCGAGGGACTAATCTGTAAGAAAAACTATCACAAATAGGTCCCTGGCTGAAATTAAAATAAAAAGAAAAATCTACTTAGCGAACGTTCGTTTTTTATACCTAACCCATGAACGTTAACTAATTAACTAGTTGTAAAAGAAAAACCGGTTTTTAAACAGAAAACAGAAAAATAAAACCCTAAATAAAACCGGCGAACCGGGGCGGTTATTACCGGTTCGGGGCGGTTTTCTATCGAAAACCGCCGGCGACTGTTAGCGTCTCCGGCGGCAGCGAGGTTTGCCGTGGCGAGGCGAGGGCGGCGACGTTCGACGGCTCTTGCGGGCGAGCGGCACAGGCGGCGAGAGGGGTGCGGCGCCGGCGGCGCGGGCGAGGTGCGGCGGCGCAGGCGAGCAGCAGCGGCGGATCGGCAGAGGGCGGCGGCGGTGGTTGCATCGGCGCGGCGCCATGCGGGAGGCGGCGGCGCGGCTTGCGGGGAAGAGGGGCCCGGGACGACACCCTTTATAGGAGGGGAGGGGAGGCGGTGGCGTGGGGAAGGGGAAAGGGGCGGGGAGAGTCCGGTGGCGGCACGGACGTCGAGGCGGTGGCGGCTGTCGGCGCGGGGAGGCTGGGCCGCTGCTGGGCTGGGCCGGAGAGAGAGAGAGAGCAGTGCTGGGCTTTGGCCTGGCACTGTTCGAAGGATGTTTTTTTAAACAAATTTTCAGAGAACTAAAATAGTAAATAAAATAAAAATATTATATAGGCATATAATGTATCAAAATTTTCAGAAAAAGAATATCTACAACGTGAACATATTTATAATTTCAAATAAAATCTACAAAAATTCAGATAATTCAAGGAGTACTACTGGTCTGATAAAATCCAACAAAAAACATTTTAAAAATACCAAAATGATTTCAAAATGATTTTTCTCCAATTTTCTATTATAGGGAATGATGTTACCCTATTCTCCATGTATTTTGTTTTTGGAGAAAAATAATTTGAATAAAACTCAAATAACTCCAAATTGAAAATAAATTCAAAAGAAATTTGAATTTAATTTCTTTGAAACTCCCAACTCATATTTCATATGTTTTGAAGAAGTCATATTATCTTCTCTCGTGAAAATCATTGAGTTGCATAAAGTTTCAAATTGGAAATATCTTCCAAATGGAATTCAAATATTTTCAACACCCCTTGTCATTTAAATTAATGGAAGAAGTCATGTCATCTTCTCTCCAGGGTTTTGAATTCACGGAGATCAAAATGCAAAAATGAAAGTTTGGGAAAGTCCTTTTATTCCCTCTCATTAAACGGAGATCAAAAGAGTTTCGAATTCACTCACTTTCAATCAATCAAACAAACAATCAATCTGATGATGACTATTTATTATAACATTCCAAAATTTAGAATATTGGGATGTTACAATGGAGATGTTCACCGATGATGACTAGTCCGTCTCACGTGATGATCGGACACGGTCTAGTTGAGTCGGATCATGTATCACTTAGACAACTAGAGGGATGTCTAATCTGAGTGGGAGTTCATTAATAATTTGATTAGATGAACTTAATTATCATGAACTTAGTCTAAAATCTTTGCAATATGTCTTGTAGATCAAATGGCCCACGCTAATGTCAACCTCAACTTGAACGCGTTCCTAGAGAAAACCAAGCTGAAAGATGATGGCAACAACTATACGGACTGGGTCCGGAACCTGAGGATCATACTCATAGCTGCCAAGAAAGCATATGTCCTAGAAGCACCGCTAGGTGACGCACCCATCCCAGAGAACCAAGACGTCATGAACGCTTGGCAGCAGCGTGCTGATGATTACTCCCACGTTCAGTGCGGCATGCTTTACAGCTTAGAACCGGGGCTCCAAAAGTGTTTTGAGCAACACAGAGCATATGAGATGTTCGAAGAGCAGAAAATGGTTTTCCAAGCTCATGCCCGGGTCGGGAGATATGAAGTCTCCGACAAGTTCTACAATTGTAAGATGGAGGAGAATAGTTCCGTCAGCGACCTCATACTCAAAATGTCTGGGTTGCACAACCGCTTGACTCAGCTGGGAGTTAATCTCCTGGATGACGCGGTCATTGACAGAATCCTTCAGTCGCTCCCACCGAGCTACAAGAGCTTTGTGATGAACTTCAATATGAAGGGGATGGAAAAGACCATTCCTGAGGTATATTCAATGCTGAAATTAGCGGAGGTGGAGATCAAAAAGGAACATCAAGTGTTGATGGTGAATAAAACCACTAAGTTCAAGAAAGGCAAGGGTAAGAAGAATTTCAAGAAGGACGGCAAGGGAGTTGCCGCGCCCGGTAAGCCAGTTGCCGGGAAGAAGCCAAAGAATGGATCCAAGCCTGAGACTGAGTGCTTTTATTGCAAGGGAAGTGGTCACTGGAAGCGGAACTGCCCCAAATATTTA
Source organism: Aegilops umbellulata (assembly GCA_032464435.1). Lineage (NCBI taxonomy): Eukaryota > Viridiplantae > Streptophyta > Magnoliopsida > Poales > Poaceae > Aegilops > Aegilops umbellulata. Next base: position 351,572,369 of record CP136056.1, read on the forward strand.
GCGGACAAGAAGGCCGGCAACACTAAAGGTATATGTGATATACATGTAATTGATGTGTACCTTACCAGTACTCGTAGTAGCTCCTGGGTATTTGATACCGATGCGGTTGCTCATATTTGTAACTCAAAACTGGAGCTGCGGAATAAGCGGAGACTCGTGAAGGACGAGGTGACGATGCGCGTCGGGAATGGTTCCAAGGTCGATGTGATCGCCGTCGGCGCGCTACCTCTACATTTACCTACGGGATTAGTTTTAAACCACAATAATTGTTATTTAGTGCCAACTTTGAGCATGAACATTGTATCTGGATCTCGTTTAATACGAGATGGCTACTCATTTAAATCCGAGAATAATGGTTGTTCTATTTATATGAGAGATATGTTTTATGGTCATGCCCCGCTGGTCAATGGTTTATTCTTAATGAATCTCGAACGTGATGTTACACATATTCATAGTGTGAATACCAAAAGATGTAAGATTGATAATGATAGTCCCACATATCTGTGGCACTGCCGCCTTGGTCACATCAGTGTCAAACGCATGAAGAAGCTCCATACAGATGGACTTTTAGAGTCTCTTGATTTCGAATCATTTGACACGTGCGAACCATGCCTCATGGGTACAATGACCAAGACTCCGCTCTCCGGAATAATGGAGCGAGCCAACTTATTGGAAATTATACATACTGATGTGTGCAGTCCAATGAGCGTTGAGGCTCGCGGTCGCTATCGTTATGTTCTCACTCTCACTGATGACTTAAGTAGATATGGGTATGTCTATTTGATGAAACACAAGTCTGAGACCTTTGAAAAGTTCAAGGAATTTCAGAATGAGGTAGAGAATCAACGTGACCGAAAGATGAAATTCTTATGATCAGATCGTGGGGGAGAATATTTAAGTCACGAATTTGGTACGCACTTAAGGAAATGTGGAATCGTTTCACAACTCACGCCGCCTGGAACACCTCAGCGCAACGGTGTGTCCGAAGTTCGTAATCACACTCTATTGGATATGGTGCGATCTATGATGTCAATCACTTATTTACCGCTATCATTTTGGGGTTACGCTCTAGAGGCAGCTACATTCACTTTAAATAGGGCACCGTCTAAATCCATTGAGATGACACCGTATGAATTATGGTTTGGGAAGAAACCTAAGTTGTCGTTTCTAAAAGTTTGGGGATGCGATACTTATGTCAAGAAACTTCAACCTGAAAAGCTCGAACCCAAGTCGGAAAAATGCGTCTTCATAGGATACCCTAAGGAAACCATTGGGTATACCTTCTACATCAGATCCAAAGGAAAGATCTTTGTTGACAAGAGTGGGTCCTTTCTGGAGAAAGAGTTTCTCTCGAGAGAAGTAAGTGGGAGGAAAGTAGAACTCGATGAAGTACTGCCTCTTGAACCGGAGAGTAGCGCAGCTCAGGAAGACGTTCCGGTGGTGCCTGCACCAACTAGAGAGGAAGTTAATGATGATGATCAAGGTACTTCGGATCAAGCTCCTACTGAACTTCGTAGGTCCACAAGGACAAGTTCCGCACCAGAGTGGTACGGCAACCCTGTCTTGGAAATCATGTTGTTAGACAGTGGTGAACCTTCGAACTATGAAGAAGCAATGGCGGGCCCAGATTCCAACAAATGGCTTGAAGCCATGCAATCCGAGATAGGATCCATTTATGAAAACAAAGTATGGACTTTGTCAGACTTGCCCGATGAACGGCGAGCGATAGAGAATAAATAGATCTATAAGAAGACGGACGCAGATGGTAATGTTACCATCTATAAGGCTCGACTTGTCGCTAAGGGTTATCGACAAGTTCAAGGGGTTGACTACGATGAGACCTTCTCACTCGTAGCGAAGCTGAAGTCCGTCTGAATCATGTTAGCAATTGCCGCATACTATGATTATGAGATATGGCAAAAGGACGTGAAAACGACATTCCTTAACGGCTTCCTTAAGGAAGAATTGTATATGATGTAGCCGGCAGGTTTTGTCAATCCTAAGAATGCTAACAAGGTATGCAAGCTCCAACGCTCCGTCTATGGGCTGGTGCAAGCATCTCGGAGTAGGAACATTCGCTTTAATGAAATGATCAAAGCGTTTGGGTTTATGCAGACTTATGGAGAAGCCTGCGTTTACAAGAAAGTGAGTGGGGGCTCTGTAGCATTTCTCATATTATATGTGGATGACATACTTTTGAAGGGAAATGATATAGAACATTTGGACAGTATTAAGGCCTACTTGAATAAGTGTTTTTCAATGAAGGACCTTGGAGAAGCTGCTTACATATTAGACATCAAGATCTATAGAGATAGATCGAGATGCCTCATAGGTCTTTCACAAAGCACATACCTTGATAAGATATTGAAGAAGTTCAATATGGATCAGTCCAAGACGGGGTTCTTGCCTGTGTTGCAAGGTGTGAAATTGAGCTCAGCTCAATGCCCGACCATGACAAAAGATAGAGAAAAGATGAGTGTCGTCCCCTATGCCTCAGCCATAGGGTCTATCATGTATGCCATGTTGTGTACCAGACCTGATGTAAACCTTGCCGTAAGTTTGGTAGGAAGGTATCAAAGTAATCTCGGCATGGAACACTGGACAACGGTCAAGAATATCCTGAAGTACCTGAAAAGGACTACGTCGACGAGGAACACTAAGGATATGTTTCTCGCATATGGAGGTGACGAGGAGCTCGTCGTAAAGGGTTACGTCGACGCTAGCTTCGACACAGATCTGGATGACTCTAAGTCACAAACCGGATACATGTATATTTTGAATGGTGGGGCAGTAAGCTGGTGCAGTTGCAAGCAAAGCGTCGTGGCGGGATCTACATGTGAAGCGGAGTACATGGCAGCCTCGGAGGCAGCACATGAAGCAATCTGTATGAAGGAGTTCATCACCGACCTAGGAGTCATACCTAATGCGTCGGGGCCGATCACTCTCTTCTGTGACAACACTGGAGCTATTGCCCTTGCCAAGGAGCCCAAGTTTCACAAGAAGACCAGGCACATCAAGCGTCGCTTCAACTCCATTCGTGAAAATGTTCAAGATGGAGACATAGATATTTGCAAAGTACATACGGATCTGAATGTCGCAGATCCGTTGACTAAACCTCTTCCGCGAGCAAAACATGATCAACACCAGAACTCTATGGGTGTTCGATTCATCACAATGTAACTAGATTATTGACTCTAGTGCAAGTGGGAGACTGTTGGAAATATGCCCAAGAGGCAATAATAAAGTGGTTATTATTATATTTCCTTGTTCATGGTAATTGTCTATTGTTCATGCTATAATTGTGTTATCCGGAAATCGTAACACATGTGTGAATACATAGACCACAGCATGTCCCTAGTGAGCCTCTAGTTGACTAGGTCATTGATCAACAGATGGTCATGGTTTCCTAACTATGGACATTGGATGTCATTGATAACGGGATCACATCATTAGGAGAATGATGTGATGGACAAGACCCAATCCTAAGCATAGCACAAGATCGTGTAGTTCGTTTGCTATAGCTTTTCCAATGTCAAGTGTCATTTCCTTAGACCATGAGATCGTGTAACTCTCGGATGTCTTTGGAGTGCTTTGGGTGTACCAAACGTCACAACGTAACTGGGTGACTATAAAGGTATACTATAGGTATCCCCGAAAGTATCTGTTGGGTTTACACGGATCGAGACTGGGATTTGTCACTCCATATGAGGGAGAGGTATCGCTGGGTCCACTCGTAATGCATCATCATAATGAGCTCAATGTGACCAAGTGTTTGGTCACAGGATCATGCATTACGGTACGAGTAAAGGGACTTGCCGGTAACGAAATTGAACGAGGTATTGGGATACCGACGATCGAATCTCAGGCAAGTAACGTATCGATTGACAAAGGGAATTGTATACGGGATTACTTGAGTCCTCGACATCGTGGTTCATCCGATGAGATCATAGAGGAGCATATGGGAGCCTACATGGGTATCCAGATCATGCTGTTGGTTATTGACGGAGAGTCGTCTCGGTCATGTCTGCGTGTCTCCCGAACTCGTAGGGTCTACACACTTAAGGTTCGGTGACGCTAGGGTTGTTGAGATATTATATATGGGAAGTTCAGTTTCGGCCTTCAGGAAAGTTTCGGGGGTCACCGGTATTGTACCGGGACCACCGGAAGGGTCCCGGGGGTCCACCGGGAGGGACCACCTATCCCGGAGGGCCCCATGGGCTGAAGTGGGAGGAGAACCAGCCCCTAGTGGGCTGGTGCGCCCCCCTTGGGCCTCCCCCTGCGCCTTGGGTTGGAAACTCTATGGGTGGGGGCGCCCCACTTGGATTGGGGGGCAAGTTCCCCCCTTGGCCGCCGCCCCCCCCCATCTAGATGGGATCTAGAGGGGCCGGCGCCCCCTTGGCCCCTATATATAGTGGAGGGGAGGGAGGGCAGCCGCACCCGAGTCCCTGGCGCCTCCCTCTCCCTCCAATGACACCTCTCCCTCTCGCTGAGCTTGGCAAAGCCCTGCCGAGATCACCGCTGCTTCCACCACCACACCGTCGTGCTGCTAGATCTCCATCAACCTCTCCTTCCCCTTGCTGGATCAAGAAGGAGGAGATGTCTTCCCCAACCATACGTGTGTTGAACGCGGAGGTGCCGTCCGTTCGGCGCTTGGTCATCGGTGATTTGGATCACGACGAGTACGACTCCGTCAACCCCGTTCTCTTGAACGCTTCCGCTCACGATCTACAAGGGTATGTAGATGCACTCCTCTCTCTTGTTGCTATTTGACTCCATAGATCGATCTTGGTGAAGCATAGAATTTTTTTATTTTCTGCAACGTTCCCCAACACGTCTTGCCGTCCTACTCGTCTTGGTCTTGTTGCACTGATATGGAAACCTTCGCCTGAGGACTCGGTACTCCTCGCCTGCACTTGCCTCCTTAGCAGCAAAGAGGAAGCAAGGACACTGTGCGTGCTGGCGCCTGCCTGGCGCCCTCCTGGTCTCGATCGTCATGGCTTGCGTCATGAGAATCTCGCGAGGTTTGTCTTGCCTTGATCTCTCCGCCCCTCGTGAGCCAGCCTGGCGAGGCCGCTCCCGAGGAGGTCTTGTGTTGTCCGCCTCGCGAGGCTTGGCCCCTCGCGAGGGTCTTGAATGCTTGCTGGTGAAGATGGGCCATACGGGCCCACTCGCAGAGCCACGCCGTGGGCCGCAGGGAGGCAAGTCTGGGGCCCCCTTTCCCATAATGCCGACAGTGATATTAGTTTGAACCTCTCTGATATCCATCACTACTAGAAAAACCGCTACTAATGGCGCACCTAATTTGGCCATTAATGGCGCATCACTGGTGCGCCATTACTAGCACGCCATTAGTAATGTTTACTAATGGCGCACCACTGGTGCGCCATTAGTATCTGGTATACTAATGGCGCACCACTGGTGCGCCATTAGTATAGGCCACGGTGCGCCATTAGTATGCCTCCCAGGGGCCATGTATACCCAGGTGCTTTGGCATACTAATGGCGCACGACAACGGGATGCGCCATTAGTAACTTCGGCATACTAATGGCGCACTGTTTAGTGATGCGCCATTTTGAATCTAGATCTGGATCGTGATTTTTTGCCCATTTTTTGCTCGTTTCTTTTGCTTGTTTTTTGGCACGACATTATTTCAAATTTTGTTCCTGTTTTTGGATCTTGTACGTTCTTTTGTCATGTTCTTTTGCCGGAGAGGAGTTCGCTGGAGAGGAGTTCGCCGGAGAGGAGTTCACCTACATCGCCGGAGAGGAGGAGGAGGAGGTCGCTGGAGAGGAGTTCACCGGAGCATCGGAGAGGAGGAAGGAGAAACCATGAGAGGATGGGAGGAGAGGAGGGAGGAGGAGCTCACCGGAGAGGAGGGAGGAGGAGCTCACCGGAGAGAAGGGAGGAGGAGCTCACCGGAGAGGAGGGAGGAGGAGCTCACCGGAGAGGAGGGAGAAGAAACCGTGAGGGGAGGGGAGGGGAGGGGAGGAGAGGAGGGAGGAGGAGGTCGCCGGAGAGGAGGAGGTCGCCGGAGAGGAGGAGGGTAGTATGGTGGAGGAGAGAAGGGAAGATGGAGTGGAGGAGAGGAGGAGATGGAGTGTAGGAGAGGTGAAATGAAGAGATAAGGAGGAGAGGACCACAGCCAGCCATATATACGGCATACTAATGGCGCACCATGGGCAGGTGCGCCATTAGTAACTTTTTTTTTATTTTTTTGATTTATTTTGAATTTTGAAGGCGGGAAGATACTAATGGCGCACCATGGGCAGGTGCGCCATTAGTAACTTTTTTTTTTATTTTTTTGATTTATTTTGAATTTTGAAGGCGGGAAGATACTAATGGCGCACCATTGGCAGGTGCGCCATTAGTAACTTTTTTTTATTTTTTTTTGACTTATTTTGAATTTTGAAGGCGGGAAGATAGTAATGGCGCACCATGGGTAGGTGCGCCATTAGTAAGTTTGAATTTTTTTGATTTTTTTTGCCTCTCCAGATCTTAAAAGCCCCGTATCTTTTTTTTTGTTAGGTTTTTGAGGATTTTGAAAATGTTTGGATGTAACTTTTCGAGTAGATGATTTTTCATATAAAAAACTTTTTCATCCGAGTTAGTATGCAAAAGTTATACCCATTTTTACAAATTCTCGCGAGATTTTGCAAATGAAGTCGAAATTCATATTTGCAAATTTTCCCAACAACTAGACCACATATCACATGGGAAACTTATTTTCTTTTATTTTTTTGACATTTTCATCATTTTCTTTTATTTTTTTTAAAACTGAAAAGGCGATCCACCGAGGGGGGTGCATTCGGTGGAAGTGGTGGCCAAGTTACTAATGGCGCACCGTGGCATGGTGCGCCATTACTAGTTTGAACTAGTAATGGCGCACCACCCCACGGCGCGCCATTAGTAGTTTTGAAAAAAAATCAAAAAAAAAGTTTTACAAATTTTTTTACTAATGGCGCACCGTGGATGTGGTGCGCCATTACTAGTTCAACTAGTAATGGCGCACCATGCCACGGTGCGCCATTAGTAATTTTGAAAAAAAAAATAAAAAAATATTTTTACTAATGGCGCACCGTGGATGTGGTGCGCCATTAGTATTTGAGCACTAATGGCGTACCAACACATGGTGCGCCATTAGTATATAGTAATGGCGCACCGCATGTCTGGTGCGCCATTAGTGTCAATTCCATCTATAGCCCTTTTCCTGGTAGTGCATGTTCAGCGGATCAGCGCGAGCGTTTGCAGCTGATGAGCTGAATTTCATTTCTAATATCAATTTGAACCTTGTAATAATCGAATTTGAGCCATATAACTCTGGAATTTGAACCTTGTAACATTTCGAGATTTTTTGGTACAATCGTTGAAATGGCATCGTATGAGACTTGTATATTACTAACACTATTTTGACCTTAATATGCAATGATCTTAGATTTTATTAACCATTATCCAATCAGTTTACCTTGTCGATCTCACAGCACATGATCTGTATAGCTAACTCAACTGCGATCTTCGACATTATTGCACACAGTTGGTTTCTTCCACTATGTGCACTGTAGAGCGCAGAATTACCTATGGCACTTGAGTGTCCATCATCACCCTTCTGTGTAACTTTGACCTCATCACCAACGGGTAAACTTATGATCGAAGTCATTCCACACACTTCGTTTTTACAAAGCTTTTTGCCAATAAACGCCCATGATTTGTCCCTCTTCTAGCCGACATGTGGCCAAACTAGCTGGGCAGGAAGCTTGCACGGTAAACAACGCGGTAACGCGGGAACAGGCTCACCGATGATACATTTGGTGCCTCTTCGAGCCCACGCGTGCGGTGCGGTGTTGTCAAACGTGCACTAGAATCCTCCGCTATGAACGCCGTGACAAGACGTGATGATTACAGGCCGGCCGGCCCCCATTTATTACAGCGGCCATTTAACCCTTGTGTCTCTTTAACCTTTCGATCGCGCCCCAACATTGCAAGAAGCACACCCACCACGAGAAATTCTTAGAGGGTATCTTGCACGGCTCCAATGGCGCTCCGAGCGGATGCCGACGACGAGCAGTAGTTCACCATGCGTGTCATGCTGGACACCCACAGAAGGTTCATGGACCTCTCGGTGGAGTACACCAACGACCCAGTTTGGGTGGAGTACTCCATCCACATCATGGAGCTGTTGCTTGCCGCTGAGAAGTACAAGGTGGTCGGGTTCTACCTCGAGTACACCTGCGCTCGTGTCGGGTCTCGTCCCAAGGTCGCCGTCACCCAGATGTGCGTTCGCCACCATGTCCTCGCCTACCACTACTGCCTGGCCACAAGGCCTTGCGAGCATTTCGCTAGGTTTCTCAACAGCCCCCACTACATGTTCGCTACGGTGGACATCACCAACGATGTAAAGGCGCTATAGAATTCGGGCATCGCCTGCCAGAATCTTGTCGACATCCAGGGCCAATAGAAGATGTGGGGCAGCAAGGAGCATGAGAAGGACTCACTAGTTGACCTCGTTGAGGCCATCATCGACCCCTACTACAGAGACATGAAGGATTCATGCAACAAGGACAAGCGTGCCTGGCACTCGGCCTGGATGGAGAAACTCGACAAAGCTCACGTCGTGTATGCGGACAAGGAGGCGTACACAAGCTACGTCATGTACAGGTAGATCGTTGACATGAGGAAGTGCCTCCTTCCCCCAAAATGGCCAGGGATCCAGCCGGAAGCAGAGCAATGGCAAGCGTTGTCGCAACAATAAGTAGATGATTAGATCCTCGATTCTCCTACTTTAGTATGCATGTAATTGCTTGCTTTGGTGTGTGGAAATGTTATGTGTGTAGTCACTTGTGTAATTGTATGCTCAATTTGGTTATGCAATGCTGTCTTTTTAACTATATATGTTGATGCTATGTAGACAAATCATAGATGTTGTGCGGAGAAAGAAAATCACATTGCACACGGACTAAACAATGTAACCCATCGGTGATTTTTCGTCAATCACTCACAATTGTATACCAGCAATCGTTTGCTCACAACACACACGACTTGTTAGCACTAATCGTCTGTGTTGTTATCGGTCTTCACACACGTTTGTGATTACACACCTGTTTTCCTTGTATCACACACATCTTGTTCATTTGAACCATTTCTGCTCTCATGTCTCAACGCAAACAGTTCATCCGAGTGAACCGCATGCCGTATATCGCAGAAACCTTTGATCTGGCTGACCATTTCTTTTGTGTTGCCTAATCACAAACAGTTCATCCGAGTGAACTGTATGCTGTACATCGCACACACCTTCATCTGGCTGCCCGTTTCTTTTGTTCCTCCTCATCGCAAATATTGAATTGAGTTGAACCGTATGCCCTGCATCGCACTCGCAATTAAAACCTGAACCGTGTTTGATGCATCCTCCATCGCAAATGTTTTGCACCTTGTTTGACAGGTTTTTCACACCACCGTTTGCCACTATGGCATCGCACACAATTTCGTCGAAGGGTCTCTGATCGTAGTGTCACATTAGCAGCATCCTGCAGTAGTGAATACACATCGATGTCAAATCAAAAGATTTTGGCACCACTCTCGCGATGTGAGAGAGTTGGCACTGTTGTGCACAGAGACCCACATGTATAAAAAAACAATCAAACCAACTACACCGGCCACTCACTCTCCCAAACAACTGTTTTTTTATTGCCTCAGTCCTCTCCCTCTCCCACGCAAGTGATTTTTCATTGCGTGAGTTAATTTGACTTCAGAGCAAAGTAGGTGATCCAGATTGGGGCACCAGGTCAGCAATGGAGGGGCATCGATGCCAAATGCATCACAAGTGAATTGGCACGTGTTTTGGCCTACATAGTGGAGGGACATAATAGCCCACTTTTGTACTACCTCTTATTTAGTGTAAAATTTTGAACACAGATTTACGTAAGAAAATGCCAATGTATGTCACCAAAAATTATACCATTTGAAATTATGTTCAAATATGAATCCAACTGCATAATTTTCAGTGACATGCATTAAACATTTTGTCAGTTAAACCAGGACGGAGGTAGTACTTGCTCTTAGGGTAACCATAGAGTTACTAGTCTAATTTACTTTCCACTATGACTAGCCTAGGCTACTATAGTAGTACAACAAAAAACGATGCAGGTGATCACATGAGAAAAAAATACTAAAAACATTTATTTCGGTGCAGTGCGTAGATGTAGTTTTGAACCGTACACTTGTCATCGTAATTTGGGAAAATTACGAAAAAAATTGAGCTACATTGTGATTACCGTTTACTAATAGGAAAGAAGTTTCACCTTGATGAGTAGCTTATCCGTGCACGGAAAGCATGTAAGGAATCCAACAACTTGATCCAAATTTTGGCCGATTGATTTTATTGCCAAAGATCTTCACTGTGCGCATAGACTGGGTCAAGCTTGTGGGAATCATTTTGTGGATGACAGTAGTAAATACATCAAGAATGAATTTAAAAATGTGAGTTTCAACAAGACGGAGAAGAAGATGAGTGTTGTACCTAAACAATTACGGATCCAATAAAAGAGTTCGGATAATTTGGAAGATGAGTACACAAACATTGTCATTTTCGGCGCATCAATGACCCTGATTTTTGTTGGACCTTCTAGATCAGATAAAAGCAATCTCTCAAGGAAAGGCGCATTCTCAATGACCATAATGTGGAATAGCTGGAGTGATCTCTTCCCAATTGATGTCTTGTTGTGGGGCTAGCAAGACACATAAATCCATTGGAGATTCGTCGAGGCGATGTAGAGGCTAATGAACCCATGGATCTACTCAAGACGAAGGTACTCGAGCGCAGTATAGCTACAGAGCAGGTGCTCCATAGCATTTTTCGAGATGCCAACGTCGAAGAGGTCGAGCTGCTTGAGTTGAGGGAGAAGAAGGGCGGGCGCGACATTAATCTGGGGAAGATAGCAGGAGCTGAAGCTGGCGCGGCGCAGCATTGCCATGAGGCGGAGTGCGGATGGCAGTAGAGAGCGACATCGTCCAGCTTCAAAGCTGAGCTTCTCGAGCTGATCTAGGGCGGGGGATAAGAACCAATCATTGAACTTGGCTTGGACCTTGCAGTTGGTACTGAACATGCGGATGTCAAGGCGTCTGGCTGGCCCAGGGTGCGATGAAAGGATCTTGGAGACTGCGGCCATGTGTTTGCAATCCCCGTCGCAGAGGCAGCTGTCGACGTTGAGGTTGAGGGCGACGCGGCGCCAGAGGGGGTGCCATCATCGGTAGAGCAGGGCGGTCCGCACAACAGATTTGGTGGGGAGGAGGGCGATGATGATGAGCAGCATGTCATTGGGGAGGCTATTGATGAAGTCCAGGCTCGCCGGATGCGGTTTTGGCTCGAGCCTCATGCGCTTGTTGGCTGCCTTGCTGTCCATCTAAGCCGGCGGTGACGCCAGTGTACACGTGTGCTGGTGTGTCTTGTGTGCTAGCCTGCTGGGTGTGCGCGAGTGCGTCCTTCTGTGCGTGCCACCGCGCAGTGGTGAATTGTGCACGAGTGCATCCTACACGCGGAAGAAGTGTGCCCTCAATTTACTAGCGTGCGGGGTGCCACCCCGACTGATTTCAACTTTGTTTACTTCACTGTGTGTAAGATGGGCCTCTAGTTTACTTATTTTCACCCACTTCCACATGGGCCAGCACACGAAGACAAAGAACACAGCTGACAAGGTAGCATGTGCACTGGTTGACCGGTCAACTAACCAACATACGGAGCTATATGCTGACACAGTGACCATATAATCCGTCGGTATAGAGAGTTCGAGTCAGAGGGGAGGCCCATGAGAGATAGAAGATAGAGAGAAAGAGCTACTCCCTCCATTCGATAATGCAGTGCCAACATTTTTTTAAAGTAAAATATTTGAAACTTCGACCAAGTTTATAAAGAAAGTACTTATATCTACAATACCAAAGATAAATGATAGTATGAAGTAAGTACATGTTGTGATGAATCTAATGATCGTTCCAGATGTAATGTTTTTCTCCACATATACTTGGTCAAACTTTTCTAAGGTTTGACTTTTCAAAACATCCATATGCTTATGGACGTGAGAGAGTACCTAACTAGAGAGAGTGTGTGTGAAATAGAAAGAGTGACTGAAAAAGTGTGTGTGTGCCTGTGTGAAAGAGACATGGACAACACACGATAAAAGTAGAGAAAAAGCGTGTGTGTTTTATGCAAACATATCAAACATGCATCTTCGAAAGCGGAAGCAAGGTGATGAGATAGTGTGTGGTTGTTTGCATCTGAGAGAAAAAGACCCCTAGCATGTGGCCAAGAGGGGTCTGACAAACAAGGGAGAGAAGTCGAGAGAGACGTACAGAGAAAATGCAGACATGGGGAGGAGAGAGTGTATGTTTGTCATAGAGAGATCCCCTGGAGATCATGATGGGACTACATGGGTGGGAGATCGAGTGACAAGGTGTGTGCGCGATAGAGATACCCTGAGAGATATCGAGATAGACACTACTAGGAAAGGGGCTATAGATGGGATGGACACTAATGGCGCACCAGAGAAGCAGTGCGCCACTACTATATACTAATGGCGTACCATTTGGTGATGCGCCATTAGTGTGGAAGACACTAATGGCGCACCAGACACAAGGTGCGCCACTAGTAATAATTTTTTTTCATTTTTCCGTACATACTAATGGCGCATCCGAGCGAAGTGCGCCATTACTAGTTCTAACTAGTAATGGCGCACCATCCACAGAGTGCGCCAGTACTGTATTCTTTTTTTATTCTTTTTTTTGCAAAACTACTAATGGCGCACCATGCCACAGTGCGCCATTACTAGTTTAAACTAGTAATGGCGCACTGCCACACGGTGCGCCATTAGTGTATATTTTTTTTACATTTTTGCAAAACTACTAATGGTGCACCACCTGCGGGTGCGCCATTAGTAACCAGGGATACTAATGGCACATTTGCAGGTGGTGCGCCATTAGTAACCTGGGACCCCAACAAGATATTTTGGACAGCCACACCTACCCACTCACTTTCCCCACTTCATTCCCTCCACCTCCTTCTCCAAGCTTTCGGCTGCCTCCTCCTCCTCACCTCATTTGCACCATAGATTCATCAAAATTTAGTGGTGAAATTACCTTTTTTTGATAGGTAAGTAAGGGGAAAGCTATCTTCATGTTGTAGATATACTTTTTTTCTCCCTAGCTCGCTCCAACAACGTGCACATGCACTTTTTGTGGCCTAGCTAGATCTATGTATCTTTGTGGTGTTGCATATGTTTGTGGTGTTGAATATATGTTTGTGTTTGCAGGTACCGGTATTTGAAATGCGATAGTTGCCAATATTTTGCCGGAATGTTGATTCATTTCCGTTTCGGCAAGAATTTTGGCACTATGCATTCTTTTTGGTCCTATTTTTAGGGAAGGTCATGCCAAATTTTTTCTTGGTTCTAAAATATCGTTTTGCTCTACCCCGCAGGCAACCATGGTCCGCACGATGACCGAAGGCATCATGAATATGTTTTTGAGCTCCGCGAAGGCCGAGATGCTTCAAAAGAACGAGACGGAGATAAGATGTCCGTGTCGAAGATGCAAGCTGAAGAGCCTTATTGCGGACCCGGATTCCGGGCAGGTGCGGGACCACCTGCTCTTGCGTGGTTTCATGGATGGCTATCGGTGGCAAGGTGATGAAGATGACTATGTAGTCGTCCATGGGGGCAGGGCAAGAAATGAGGAAGGGCAACAAGACAACCACCGCGGCGAGGGCGGGCGAGAAGACGAATAATCTCCAGGACATGATCATGACGGTTATGTTGTACACAGTCATCATGTAGAAGATGTCGTACATGATGATGAGGAAGATCAAGACGAAGGGCATGATCATGAAGATGAAGATGCCAGAGCAGACGACGATGGAGGCTGGGTGCAAGACCCTCATATTCAAGAGTTGCTTCTCAAGAAGACGGATAACACAAGAGCTGCCGCCCGAGAGAAAGCCAAGCTGGATCAACTGGAGATAGACGTGATTACTCCATTGTATGAAGGATGCAGGCCCGAGGATACCCGCCTGAAAGTAATGCTCATGGCTCTGGAGATGAAGGTAAAACACAGAATGACCGACGCATGCTTCAACGAGAACATGTCATTCTGGCACGAACGTCTTCCCAAGGGAACAAGTGCCCGACCAGTTTCGAGGAGGCGAAGAAAGTCATGTGTCCTCTGGATTTACCGCACGTGAAATACCATGTGTGCATGAACAATTGCATCATTTATCGGGAGGAGCACGCGGAGTCTACCATATGTCCTGTGTGTGGCGTCACTCGATACAAGAAGAGGAAGAAAGCTCCTCGAAAATCGGTGTGGTACTTTCCGATCACTCCTCGTCTGCAGCGGTATTTCGCGGACCCTAAGGTAGCAAAGCTCCTGTGCTGGCACGCGGATAGGGAGGAGAAGAAGCGGGAAGATGACGGAAATGATCCGGAGATAAATAAAAAAGACAAGATGTTGAGTCACCCTAAGGATGCGAGCCAGTGGCAAGCGTTGAACTTCGAATACCCAGAATTTGGGAAGGATCCAAGGAACATCCTGCTGGGCGCGAGCACCGATGGAGTCAATCCGTTTGGCAGCCAGAGAAGCACACATAGCACCTGGCCTGTGTTTGTGTGGATGTACAACCTTCCCTCCTGGTTGTGCATGAAGAGGAAGTACATTCACATGAGTATGCTAATTGAAGGGCTGAAACAACCAGGGAACGACATCAATCTGTATCTGGGGCTGCTGAAAGAGGAGCTAGACACGCTGTGGAAAACGCCGGCCAATACGTGGGACGCCGCACAGAAAGAATATTTCCCTATGAGAGCAGCACTGCTCACGACGGTGCACGACTATCTCGGTTACGGATATCTCGCGGGGTAGGTAGTCCACGGATTTCCTGGATGGGTAAGGTGCATGGATGACACAATGTATCGCCAGCTAGATAGAGATCCCAGGTCTTCGAAAACCGTGTTCATGGGACATCGAAGGTGGCTTCGCGACGATGACCCATGGAGGAAACACAAGGATCTGTTCGATGGTGAAACCGAACCCCGAAAACGCCCGCGTACGAGGAGCGGCGAGGAAATAGACGAGCTGTTGAAAAATTGGAAAGATTGCCCACTGCCGGGAAAGAAGCAAAAGGCGCCAGAGCCGGGAAAGAAGCAAAAGGCTCTAGAGCCGCTGCTGAAGGTATGGAAAACGAGGTCTGTTTTCTGGGACTTGCCGTACTGGAAGATCCACCGTGTGCCTCATAGCCTTGATGCCATGCATATCACGAAGAACGTGTGCGAGAGTCTGCTTGGTACCCTGCTCAACATGCCAGAGAGGACCAAAGATGGGCCGAAAGCAAGGGCAGACTTGAAATCAATGGATATCAGGCAGGACCTTCACGCTAATGATGATGATGATGATGAGGCGAAGCAGGACCACCCTACCTAAAGGATGTCCGTTCCACAGAACAACTCCATTTGCGAAAAAGAAGGGCAAGAAGATTGTGAACAGATAGCTAGCTAAGATCGATTGTATTTAAATCGTAGTCTTCATTTCTCGATTTTATTTCATGGGCACTTTTTGATATCATGAATATTTTTAAATTTCATGGGCACTTTTTGAATTCATGAGGACACTCGATCTCGATCCCCCTCCATCTCGATCTCGATTCCACCCCCACCCTCCCCCGCTAGCTCCACCGCCGCCGACGACCCACCGCACCCTCCCCCGCTCCACCGCCGCCGAGGAGCACCATCCGCACCCTCCCCCGCTCCACCGCCGCCGACGAGCACCCCCCCGCACCCTCCCCCGCTCCACCGCCGCCGCCGATGATATTTTCAAATAACAAATTTGATGATATTTAAAAAAAAATTATTACTATTTTTATAAAAAATATTACTGTTTCATATTCATATTCATTTATTAAAAAATAATAATAATAAAATATACTAATGGCGCACCGGCCTGGTGGTGCGCCATTGCTATCTAAAAAAAAGATTTCTAATGGCGCACCGACGGGTGGTGCGCCATTAGTAAGCTTCCCCCTATAGCTAAGTCCTCCCTCTCCCTCGCTAGATCCCCTTCGTCCCTCTCTCCCTCGCCAGACCCACGACGCCGCCGCCCCGACCCACGACGCCGCCGCCCCGACCCCCCGCCGCCCCCGCGCCCCCGCGCGCCCACCCCACCGGACTCCACCCCCACCGCCCCCGCGCCCCCATGCCCCCGATTCCATCTCTCCCTCTTGGTCCCTCCATCCTCTAGGCCTCCGCCACCGCCGGCCGCCAAGGCACCAACCACCTCCTCGGAGGCAGAGCCTCGGAGGCAGCGCCGCCTTGCCAACCACGACGCCGGCCACCTGCTATGTCGTCTCCGACAGAGGTTACTCCACCTAGCTGCAGCACTCGTGTGCTTGGCGGCTAGGGTTTGCCTCCAGCCCCTCCCCTCCCCCATCAACGAGAGGAGCATCCGGTGCCCCCGCCCTCGAGTTCGTCGACGACGCCGTCCTCCAGCCGCTGCCACCGTCCTCCCGCCCAGGTACCTCTCCTCCTTCCTCCTTCCCCCCTCTCCTATGTAAATTGACATATGGAAGTAATCTGTTAATCTGAATTTTGTTACTGATGATGACAGGAGATTTGTGCACTGTAGTTTGTTAATCTGGACAGCTTAGTAGCTAATGCATTCAGTTAACCAAAGTTTAGTTCTTGTGTATTGTTATTTGTTAATCTGTTACTCCATTTGTTACTGAATTTTTCTCTTGGGGTTTAGTAGTGAGAACATGCATGGTCCAGCACTCAGTTGGAGTATTGCCTAGGTTCAATTAGGTTCAGTAGTGCTACTAGGTTTAATATCGTTGCTCCTGTGCTATACTTTGGCAACCTGGAGTATTATTTCCAAATTGGAGTAGTAGTGACCATGTAGTGTAGAGTTGTGTACTGTAGTTCCCGCTCTTCTCAAATTGGGGTATGTAGTGTAGTGTAGTTCCCTCCTCAAATTACTTGCAAGCATATTGTAACTATTTTCACTCTGTCCTGAAGGTTTTTGACTACACAATCTGTGGTGACCCACACTCTGTTGGTTCACACTCATTGAGTTCGCTCGTGAAGGTATTATATGTTCACATGGTACATTTATGTTTTTCAGCAGCTAATTGATGGTTTGATACATGATACATTTCATGCACAGGGTGCTAGAGCTGCACTTAACTTGCTAAAATCATCCCCTTGTTCTTACTGGTTATAGAAATTCATTGCTTGTCCTATGTTTTCTGTCAGGGTATAGCTTGCTTGAGTTTGTGTCCTTTAATTTGTAAATCTGTAGTTCTAGCCACATTTAGGATAAGTTGTTGTATATACTGTCATAAAGTTCAGCAAGAATTGGGCATCAACAATGCTACTCTAGTATCTAGTTGGGGAGGGACAAATGGACAGGGCATGACTGTAGCTGTACTGCACAACAAACTATTAGTATTAGGATTAACACTCCTCATATGAGATGAGAGGATTTTTTTAAATGGCTTCTTGCAGTTTTGAAAATTCAGTTTATTCGGTTACTAAAAATTCAGTTAATTCAGTTAGGGAAACAAATTTCAGAACTTCTATTTGCTGTAACATATTGATGTGCTTATTTGTAAAACTTGTTCATGTACTGAACTACTAATGCCTTGTGATGCTCTGAATTACTTGTAATGCTGTCGGGGTGGACGGCGTCCCCCGCGAGCACCTATGGGGCCGGAGCCCCTTTCGTTGCCCGGTGAGGGGGGCGGAGGGAGCACGGAGAGCAGATCGAGGCGAGCACACGGGCGGTTTACCCAGGTTCGGGCCGCGATGGACGCGTAAAACCCTACTCCTGCTTGGTTGTATTGAACTGGGGAGCTCGGGAGCTTGGAGAGCTAGCTACACCGAGCGTATGGCCGTCTGGATTCCGAATCTCCCAACCCCCTCTACGTTGCACACGGGCCTCCTTTTATAGCGCAAAGGGGTCACCGACAGGTGTCAACGTAAGAGAAAGGGGTAAAAGTGTAAAAGGGGTGGAAGTTGTAACAGTGCGGGAACAGTGGCGCTACAGTGCGGCACAGTGTTATCATACCTACTTCTGACGGTAGGGGACAAGGGCATTAAATGCCCATCACGGTCGCCTGGACAGCACCGAGGCGGACCGTTAGGTGCGCCACCGCTCGCCACGGTGGTGGCTGCATGCCACCGCATACCCCAGGCTGCGCGGTGCCCCGCCACGTGCCCTTGGGGGAAACCCCGGAGCGACGCGTGGGCGGGTGAGCTAGAGCGCAGTCCTGAGGTGGCGATTTGCCGCGGCAAGTGGCTTGCCGCGGGGGTCGTCTTCCTGTGCCTGATAGCTTGCCGGCTATCAGGCCTTGCCGGGGCGCATGCCGCGCCGCGGCGGGCTTCTCTTGTGGTGCCTGGGTTCGGCCTTCCCGACAAGCTCCTCTTGTCGGGGTCTCGATCTTCTGTCTCGTATACTTTGTTCTTGGATGGTATTACATGGGCTCAGTCGTCCCGGCAAGCTCCTCTTGCCGGGGTCTTGTCTTCTTGGCCCGGCAAGCTCCTCTTGCCGGGGGCCTTGTCTTGAATGCTTGGCCTTCCCTTGGCGCTTCCTGGGCGGGCCTCGCCGCAGGGTGCTACAACTGCCCGTGCACAAGTCTGGGGTACTAAGGTACCCCTACTTTAGTACACCGACAGGAGCCCCCGGGCCTGGGCCACACACGGTGCCGAGCGTCGTTGGGCCAGGCCCTAACAGTGCACGGGCACGCGTGGCCTTGGTCGCGCTGCTCCTTAACTCCGCGTCCATCGCACCTTCCCCAGGCGGCGCGCGCTTATCGCGGCGTCGTGGGGGCGGGACGCCCGTTCCCTCTTTAAGTGGAGGGAGGTGCGGAGGCGCGGCTCGATAAATGAACGGGGGTGAGGCGCGGCTTTCGAGGCGTCCGTTCCCCATAATCACGGGATGGGGAGAGGTCGTCCCACCCGTCGCCTCGGTTCTGCGCGCCCACCGCGTGGTCCTCATGCACTCGGAGTCGCGGCGGCGGAGGCAGGGAGTCCGGCCGGCGCGGGTTGATGCAGTGGGTCGGCCCCAGTCGCCTGCCCTTCCTCCGCTTTTATTGGAGGAGCGAGGCGGCCGCGTCCCCACTCCGCCCCTTTATAAGGAGCGAAAGGGGGCAACGGAAATCCGCACTCCATCTCCTTCTTCCTTGTGCGGATCAGATCCGGCGTTCGCGCGAGCGCGCTCTTCGTCAGCTTCTCCGAATTCGCTAGCTTCATCAACACCATGGCCCCGAAGAAGAAGGCTTCGGAGGTCGCGGGCCCGTCCGCGTCTCTTCCACCGCTACCGGAGCCAACGGTGGGCGGGGGAGACGCCGTCGGAGGGGTGGCCACCGGCGAGAACACTCGCGGCGCCACCAAATCCAAGAACAGGGCGGACGACCGAGCCTCGGCCTCCGAGGGCGCGTCGCATCCGACCCGACAAACGACGACCCAGCAGCGCCATGCCACAGGGGGTGGCATCCGCTTGCTGGACCAAGGGCAAACTGGAGGTTCACGGGACGCCCCGGGTCCCCGTCCGGACACGGGCAAGGCGAAGGCGCCGGGGAGGGACCCCGCTCTTTCTAACATTGTTAGGAGTCCGAACGTATCCCGCTCCTCGCGCCACTCGCCCCCGCTCCCCTCCACCCCGGCAGAAGCGCTCGCGAGAGCGCAACTGCTCCTCGACTACCCTCCAGCGGCTGACAAGGCCAAAGGCTGGAGGGCCACCATCCAGAGCCTGATCGCCTTCGCCAACAACGACACGCCGCAGCAGTCGGCGACCTCACGGCCACGGCAGGTCGAGGAGACGAAGGCCGACGGCGACAAGACCGCCGGGGGTGCAACCACCATGCACTCCCCGGCGCAGAAGCAGAAGACGCCGCCCCGCTGGAGCAACGCCGACGACGGCTCTACAACGTCGTCAGACCCGCGGACTCGCCGGGACCAGCGCCGAGTCCTCGACGAGCGGCAGCAAGAAGACGCTCGAACAAGGATTGAGCGCCGCCGAGAAACTCGGCGGCAATCAGACCAGCGGGCTGGGAACGCTGTCGACGCGCACGCGCCCGGTGAACCAGGTGACTTACCGTACGCGGCAGGTTGCCCAGCGTTCACCCGTGAGCTGCGGCGCGTCCGGTGGCCCAGCACGAAGAACTTCAAGCCCGACGTACCGGAGAAGTACGACGACAGGACGCACCCCTCGGAGTTTCTCACCATCTACACGATCGCTGTGCAAGCTGCCGGGGGGCGCGACGAGAGGATATTGGCGAACTACTTCCCGCTCGTGCTTAAGCCGAACGTTCGTTCGTGGCTTATGCACTTGCCGGAAGGCTCCATTTCTTCCTGGGCGGATCTTTGCCATCAGTTTGTTGGCGCCTTCACAGGCGGCCACAAACCTCATGGCCAGGATAGCGACCTCCACATCCTAGCCCAGAAGGAAGGAGAATCCCTGCGCAAGTACATCCAGCGCTTCAGCCGCGTTCATCGCAACATCCCCGACGTTCACCCTGCCGCGGTTATCAGCGCGTTCCACCAGAACGTGCGTAACCGCCGCATGCGTGAAGAGATGGCCATGACCAAGATCCGGGACGTCAGCGAGCTATATGCCCTGGCTGACAAGTGCGCGCGCGCGGAGGAGGGGAGGAAACTCCCCGGGGAGGATGCTGGCGCAGGAGAAAGCGATAGTAACGACACCGCCCCGGCGAAGAGAAGCCAGCGGCGGAATAATAGGAGGAAGAACAGGAAAGAGGTGCTTGCCGTCGAGGAGTCCGGCAAGGAGGCTCCCGCCAAGCAAACGCAGGCTGGCGGCTCCGGCAAGGAGCCTGCCCCCGTGGCGGCAGCCGACAAGCAGGACAGCTCCGACAAGCAATACTACAAGATCCACCGCACCAAGGGCAACGATCTCTCCAACTGCAAAAGCGTTGAGTACCTCGTCGTGCAGCAGAAGGCTGAGTACGAGAGGCGCGACAAGGGGAAGGCCCAGGGTGGAGGTGGCGAACCAAGCAAAAAGCGGCCGCCCATCGGCCGGGGAGGACGCCGCGGCAAGGCCAAGCAGCGGCAAGGCGATCGGCCTCCCCGGGGCCGCGACGAGGATGAAGAAGACGACGACGAAGACGTGGAAGACGAAGATAACAGCGAGCAGGAGTTCCAGAAGGCCACGGAGGTCCTATGCGTTGACGGCGGCGCCTCTCTGCACACCTCCCACCGCCAGCTTAAGCAGTGGGTGCGAGAGGTGAACGCAGCAGAGCCGCCCGTGGGGTCGCGCAGGCTCCTCAAATGGTCCAGCACGCCCATCATTTTCGATCTTGAGGATCACCCCGACCGCACGACCACGGTCGGGTGCTTGCCGATGCTGGTCTCACCCACCATCCGCAACCTCAAGGTCACCAAAATGTTGGTAGACGGCGGGGCCGGGCTGAACTTGATCTCCTCCGCTGTGATCAAGAAACTCCAGATCCCAGACGGCGAGCTCGAAGAGACCGGTTCTTTCCAAGGAATCAACCCGGGGAGGAGCAAGCCCAAGGGGAAGATTACTCTGCCTGTGACCTTCGGCGGCGAGCTCAACTTCAGGACTGAGCGCATCACGTTCGACGTCGCGGATATCCCGTTACCATACAATGGGATCCTCGGCCGTCCCGCTCTCGCCAAGTTCATGGCAGCTTCCCACCACGCCTACAACGTACTCAAGATGCCGGGGCCGATAAGCGTCATCACTGTCCATAGCGACAAAAAGGACGCGCTTATCTGCGCCGACAAGATCTACTGGGATGTAGCAGCCGCGGCAGAGAAGGACACACTTGCCGCTGAAGCCCCCGGGGGGAAGAAGACAAGGACCAAGTCCGGTAAGTGCTCTGGGGCCCACTCCGGCAACCGCACCTCTTCGGAGTGCTGCGCCGCCGTCGAGGACGTTCCATCGAGCTCCACCGGCAAGTACAAGAAGGGAATGACCGCTCCTCCGGCAACCAAGGAGGTGTCCGCCAAGGAGGACGGCACTGGCGGTACCTTCACCATCAGTGCCACGCTTGACAGCAAATAGGAAGGCGCGCTCGTTGCCTTCCTGCGGGCGAATGTCGACGTGTTTGCATGGCAACCGTCCGACATCCCCGGTGTTCCCAGGAGGGTGATTGAGCACAAGCTCGCTGTCTGTCCTCACGCGCGACCCGTCAAGCAGAAAGTGAGAAAGCAAGCCGTGGAGCGCCAAGAATTCATCAGCGAAGAAATCAAGAAGCTAGAGGCAGCAGGCCTAGTGAGAGGTGTGATCCATCCAACGTGGCTGGCCAATCCGGTCGTCGTGCGCAAAGCCAATGGGAAGTGGAGACTGTGCATAGACTTCACCGATGTGAATAAAGCATGTCCCAAGGATCCATTTCCCTTGCCGCGCATTGACCAGATTGTTGACTCCACCGCCGGATGTGAGCTACTCTCTTTTCTTGATGCATATTCAGGCTACCACCAAGTCTTTATGGCCAAAGAAGATGAAGAGAAGACCGCATTTATCACTCCGTGCGGCACCTATTGCTTCATACGCATGCCGTTTGGACTGAAGAATGCGGGATCAACGTTTGCAAGGGTAGTGCACACTGCTTTCGAGCCACAGATCCATAGGAACGTGGAGGCCTACATGGATGACATCGTGGTGAAGAGCAGGAGCAAGGAAACCCTGGTCCAAGATCTGGAAGAGACATTTCAGAACCTGCGCAAGATACAGCTCAAGCTGAACCCCGAGAAGTGCATTTTCGGAGTCCCCTCCGGCAAGCTTCTCGGGTTCTTTGTGTCACAGAGGGGGATTGAAGCTAATCCCGACAGGATCAAAGCCATCGAGCAGATCGAAGCCCCAAAGCGCGTCAAGGACGTCAGAAAGCTTGCAGGTTGTGTGGCCGCCCTCAGTCGGTTCATTTCAAGGTCTGCAGAGCGCGCCCTGCCCTTCTTTAAAATCTTGAAGAAGGCAGGCCCCATGCAGTGGACTCCAGAAGCGGAGGCGGCGCTGCAAGATTTGAAAAGGTACCTATCCTCCACTCCAATACTTGTCGCACCTAGACCACAGGAGAAGTTGTTGCTATACCTAGCGGCAACCAACCAGGTGGTTAGTGCTGCGTTAGTGGCGGAGAGGGAGGCCGACGAGGAGTCTATACCACCTGCAAGCGAATCCAGCGACAAGCGGGGGGCTGCTCCGGCAAGCTCTGGCCCCGACAAGGACAACCCTGCGCAGGAACAGGATGGAGCGCGGAAGAAGATGGTGCAGCGCCCGGTGTATTTTGTGAGTTCCCTCTTGCAGGGGGCTAGATCGAGATACTCTGGGGTGCAGAAGTTGCTTTTCGGCCTCCTCATGGCCTCGAGAAAGCTGCGCCATTACTTCCAAGCACATGAGATAACAGTAGTCACTCGCTTTCCGCTGAAGAGGATATTGCACAATCCCGAGGCAACAGGCAGGATCGTCGAGTGGGCACTGGAGCTGTCGAGCTTTGGACTCAAGTTTGAAAGTACTTCAACCATACAGAGCCGAGCTTTGGCAGAATTCATAGCTGAGTGGACCCCGACGCCAGATGGAGAAGCCCAAGAAACAAGCGCGCCCGTACAAGAAGCAACAAGCGAGTGGGTAATGTACTTCGATGGTGCCTTCTCGCTGCAAGGCGCCGGTGCTGGCGTGGTACTCATCGCGCCCACCGGAGGGCACCTCAAGTATGTTATCCAGATGCACTTCCCAAGAGAGCAAGCAACCAACAATACTGCTGAGTATGAAGGCTTGCTCGCCGGCCTCAGGATTGCGGCCGAACTTGGGATCAGAAAGCTGATTGTGCGGGGAGATTCTCAACTGGTGGTCCGGCAAGTCAACAAGAGCTACCAGAGCCCTCTGATGGAAGCTTATGTAGATGAAGTGAGGAAGCTGGAAGAACACTTTGAAGGGCTGCAAATGGAGCACGTCCCGAGAGCTCAGAATGAGATAGCAGACGTCCTTTCGAAGTGTGCTTCGTTGAAGTTACCTGTGGAACCAGGGACCTTCTTACTCAAGCTGACTCAACCATCCGTTACACCATCAGTTGGGCAGTCCAAGAAAAGGAAGTTGGTCTCCGGCGACCACTTGTAGGCGAACCTTCCTGAGACCGCCGCCAAGGTCCCCAAGATCAACAACCAGAACGCCGGGGGACAGCCCGCTCCTGCGGATCCCAGGATCCGTCCAGTCGAAGCAGGTGTCCCCGATAAGCCTTGCTCCGGCAAGCAGATCAGCAGTCTGAACGCTGAGGAACAGTCCGCTCCTGCGGATCCGAGGATCTGTCCAGTTGAAGCGGGGGTTCCCGACAAGCTTTGCCCCGGCAAGCTTGCCGGGGGATCACCGGCTCCGGCGGAACCAGAGGTTCTTGCCGTAGAAGCCGGGGTCCCCGCAGCGGCCTTCATGCCTTTGGTCCTTGCCGTCGAGCCCCGGGCTCCGGCATGGGCACAGCAGATCGTCCGTTTTCTGCAAACTGGAGAACTTCCCGACGACCCAGAAGAGATGGAGAAGATCACCAGGCAATCAAGTATGTACCAGTTCGTGGACAACGAGCTGTACATAAGGAGACTCAACGGTGTCAGATTGAAGTGCATCTCCAGGGGAGACGGACAGAAGCTGTTGGCAGAGATACACGGAGGCATATGCGGCCATCACATTGGCGCAAGAGCACTTGTCGGGAAAGCCTTCCGGCAAAGGTTCTTCTGGCAAGAAGCCCTCCAAGATGCAACTGCACTAGTAACCAAGTGTGAAGCGTGCCAGTTCCATGCAAAACAGATTCATCAGCCAGCTCAAGCTCTCCAAACAATCCCTTTATCCTGGCCCTTCTCGGTCTGGGGGCTCGATATCCTCGGCCCTTTTCCCCGAGCCGTCGGGGGCTTCGAGTACTTGTACGTTGCAATCGACAAGTTCACGAAGTGGCCAGAAGTGGAGCCAGTGAGGAAGGTGACCGCGCAGTCAGCTGTCAAGTTCTTCCGGTCGATCGTCTGCCGTTTCGGAATCCCCAACAGAATCATCACCGACAACGGGACACAATTCACAAGTCGCGCCTTCATGCAATACGCCCAGGATCTCGGCGCCAAGGTCTGTTTCGCTTCGGTTGCTCACCCCAGGAGCAACGGTCAAGCAGAAAGGGCCAACGCTGAAGTGCTGCGCGGACTCAAGACCAGGACCTTCGACAGGCTGCGCAAGTGCGGAAGAAATTGGATTGAGGAGCTGCCGGCGGCTCTTTGGTCAATCAGAATGACACCGAGTCGAGCCACCGGACAGACACCCTTTGCTCTAGTCTATGGAGCGGAAGCAGTTATCCCCACGGAACTCGTATACGGATCTCCTCGGGTGCTCGCTTATGACGAGCTTGAGCAAGAGCAGCTGCGCCAAGATGACGCGCTGCTCCTTGAGGAGGGACGTCTCCAGGCCGCGGTACGAGCTGCTCGATACCAACAAGCCTTGCGTCGCTACCATAGCCGCAAGGTCAAGGCCAGGAGTCTCGAAGAGGGCGACCTTGTTCTTCGGCGCACTCAGTCGGCCAAGGATTCCAACAAGTTGACGCCAAAGTGGGAAGGACCTTATCGGGTGAGACGAGTCACGAGGCCTGGCGCCGTCCGCCTCGAGACCGAAGAAGGCGTACCAGTGAGCAACTCCTGGAACATAGAGCATCTTCGCAAGTTTCACCCATAAGGCGCGGTTGCCGTGACCCGCTCCGGCAACCATCGGTTTGTACAGGCCTTGCCGCTGTTGCATGTAACCCCTTGTACAAAGCCAGGCGAAGCCCCTGGCACCAGATAAAGTTGCCCTGTTAGGCGACCTTGTTCTTAGGCGCGTTCAGTCGGCCAAGAATTATAACAAGTCGACGCCGAAGCAGGAAGGCCCTTATCGGGTGAGACGAGTCGCGAGGCCCGGCGTTGTCCGCCTCAAGACCGAAGAGGGCCTACCAGTGAGCAACTCCTGGGAACATAGAGCATCTTCGCAAGTTTCACCCATAAGGCGTGGTTGCCGTGATCCGCTCCGGCAACCATCGGTTTGTACAGGCCTTGCCGCTGTTGCATGTAACCCCTTGTATAAAGCCAGGCGAAGCCCCTGGCATCAGATAAAGTTGCCCTGTTAGGCGACCTTGTTCTTAGGCACGTTCAGTCGGCCAAGAATTATAACAAGTCGACGCCGAAGCAGGAAGGCCCTTATCGGGTGAGACGAGTCGCGAGGCCCGGCGCTGTCCGCCTCAAGACCGAAGAGGGCCTACCAGTGAGCAACTCCTGGGAACATAGAGCATCTTCGCAAGTTTCGCCCATAAGGCGCGGTTGCCGTGATCCGCTCCGGCAACCACCGGTTTGTGCAGGCCTTGCCGATGTTGCATGTAACCCCTCGTACAAAGCCAGGTGAAGCCCCTGGCCGAAGATAAAGAAGCGCTGGCGCCCTAGATTTTAGCATGCATGCTGAGTCAGAGTCTCGTCCTTGGTTAGGGTTGTCAGTTCCTAACTGTCGCTAACCCCTAACTTAGAGGTCGAGTCCGCGTCTTTTTCCCGTCCTTTCCCTTTGGCTCGCAGGAATTGAATGTCCTAGCCGGGCCGCTCAAGGACAAGGAAGAGGAGAAGGACGAGCCAACGCCTACGCCCCGGCGAGCCAGAGTCGCCGGGGGCTGCAACCTCAGATAAGTTTTTGCATCCCTCATCATGCATTCTCTTATGGACTGTGGAATTTGAAAGCCTCCTTTCCTCCTGAAAAGCTACCGTGCTCTCTTAGCGGCAAGCCCCAGAGCGCGTTCCTGGGGCCCGTTTCGATAGGAGCCGCGGCAGCAAGGGGGAGGGAAGCGAGGGGCCGGAACCCGCCTGCTCCCCGCCTCCGCCAAGGGCGTGAGAAAGGTCGAGCAGTGCGGGGGAGCGGCTGGGCCTGTTGCCGGGCGAGAAACTGTCTATCTTAACGATGTAAAGGATTCGTTCCTTACCGCGGTTTCCACCCGCGAGACGAATGATCCGGCAAACATCCCCTTTTCATTAAAAACATTCCACTCAGGTACAGTTCAGAGAGAATGAAAAACATGAAAGAAGGGATTACAAGGCTTAAACGCAACTAAGGCCCGAAGGCTTACAAGCTGAAAAGAGATAAGGTGCCCGTAATCCCTTTCTTGTCTCTCTCCTCAGGAGGTAGGGCAAGAAGGCGAAGAGGGCGAAAGGGGCACCTAGGCGAGCTACGGGTGCCAGAAGGCACCAAGAGAAGATCCGGGGGCTCCGCCCGGGGGTCTCCGGAGGCTGAAGAAGACGGAGGCGCCGGAGGCAGAGCTGGAAGATGAGGCAGCGGCCTTGCCGCCAGCCTCTTCCTCTTCCCCAGCCTCGCCACTCCGGCCGCCCGAGGAGATCAAGCCCCCGGCAAGAGGAGCTTGCCGGGCCGAAGAAAAGACCCCGGTGGTCGTCACCGAGAGCAAGGGTGATGACGGCGTCTGGGGCGCATCTGGAACACGAGGCACCGGAGCGTCAGCCAGCTGTCGAAGTCGGCCCGTACTCCGACTTCGCGGCCTTCGACGTCCGCCCTCTGTCCTCCTCAGCAGCCCCCCTACGCCAGCCGCCCAAGGAGACGACCCCGGGGAGTTCACGGAGCCCGGCGCGGACGATGGGGCCGCCGGCGCCACACGGAGCTGCGACCGACGCCTAGTCGGACCCGTCATCCCGGCGGCTGCTCCCCTCGTCGTCGCTGTCGCTCCCCTCCTCGTCACTCTCGCTCGAGGAGGAGCCTTCGCTGTCGGAGGAGCTATCTTCGCAGCACCGGGCCCGGATGCCGGAGCCCCAGAAGGCCTTGACGGGGAGGAGGTCCTCCCCCACCAGCTTAAAGTGGAGGGTGAACCCCTCCGTCAAACTGTGGATCCGGGCGAACGTCTTCCACCCGCGGCCCAGACACACCACGCCGGGGGCTCGGGACTCGACGTGGACTCGCGTCCCACTGATCCCGCAGCCCCTCATGCGCAGGTTTAGCGTCTCAGGCTGCTCCACCTCCAACACGCTCGCGAATGGAGCGGGAAGCCGGAGGCGGCGACGAGGCGCCCGGCGCAGCCTGATAATGAACTCACAGGGGTCGTCCCCGAGATGGACCGCGGGAAGGAACGGAGCCGCTGGCGGAGGCGAGGACGGCGCACCGATCCGTCCGCCCCGAGCGCCCCGGCCCCGTCCACGACCTCGTCCGCGACCTCGCCCTCTCCCTCTTCCCCCGACGACCGGCTCCGCCGCCGCGGGCGCAAGGGGAGGAGGGGCGCGTTGCCTAGCAGACACCCTCGCGGCAACCGAAGAAGAACCAGGGTTCCCCCCCTCCATCGCAGATGGGGGAAGGAAACCAGAAGCAGAAGGAAGAAGGAGATGGAGTGCGGATTTCCGTTGCCCCCTTTCGCTCCTTATAAAGGGGCGGAGTAGGGACGCGGCCGCCTCGCTCCTCCAATAAAAGCGGAGGAAGGGCAGGCGACTGGGGCCGACCCACTGCATCGACCCGCGCCGGCCGGACTCCCTGCCTCCGCCGCCGCGACTCCGAGTGCATGAGGACCATGCGGTGGGCGCGCAGAACCGAGGCGACGGGTGGGACGACCTCTCCCCATCCCGTGATTATGGGGAACGGACGCCTCGAAAGCCGCGCCTCACCCCCGTTCATTTATCGAGCCGCGCCTCCGCACCTCCCTCCACTTAAAGAGGGAACGGGCGTCCCGCCCCCACGACGCCGCGATAAGCGCGCGCCGCCTGGGGAAGGTGCGATGGACGCGGAGTTAAGGAGCAGCGCGACCAAGGCCACGCGTGCCCGTGCACTGTTAGGGCCTGGCCCAATGACGCTCGGCACCGTGTGTGGCCCAGGCCCGGGGGCTCCTGTCGGTGTACTAAAGTAGGGGTACCTTAGTACCCCAGACTTGTGCACGGGCAGTTGTAGCACCCTGCGGCGAGGCCCGCCCAGGAAGTGCCAAGGGAAGGCCAAGCATTCAAGACAAGGCCCCCGGCAAGAGGAGCTTGCCGGGCCAAGAAGACAAGACCCCGGCAAGAGGAGCTTGCCGGGACGACTGAGCCCATGTAATACCATCCAAGAACAAAGTATACGAGACAGAAGATCGAGACCCCGACAAGAGGAGCTTGTCGGGAAGGCCGAACCCAGGCACCACAAGAGAAGCCCGCCGCGGCGCGCCATGCGCCCCGGCAAGGCCTGATAGCCGGCAAGCTATCAGGCACAGGAAGACGACCCCCGCGGCAAGCCACTTGCCGCGGCAAATCGCCACCTCAGGACTGCGCTCTAGCTCACCCGCCCACGCGTCGCTCCGGGGTTTCCCCCAAGGGCACGTGGCGGGGCACCGCGCAGCCTGGGGTATGCGGTGGCATGCAGCCACCACCGTGGCGAGCGGTGGCGCACCTAACGGTCCGCCTCGGTGCTGTCCAGGCGACCGTGACGGGCATTTAATGCCCTTGTCCCCTACCGTCAGAAGTAGGTATGGTAACACTGTGCCGCACTGTAGCACCACTGTTCCCGCACTGTTACAACTTCCACCCCTTTTACACTTTTACCCCTTTCTCTTACGTTGACACCTGTCGGTGATCCCTTTGCGCTATAAAAGGAGGCCCGTGTGCAACGTAGAGGGGGTTGGGAGATTCGGAATCCAGACGGCCATACGCTCGGTGTAGCTAGCTCTCCAAGCTCCCGAGCTCCCCAGTTCAATACAACCAAGCAGGAGTAGGGTTTTACGCGTCCATCGCGGCCCGAACCTGGGTAAACCGCCCGTGTGCTCGCCTCGATCTGCTCTCCGTGCTCCCTCCGCCCCCCTCACCGGGCAACGAAAGGGGCTCCGGCCCCATAGGTGCTCGCGGGGGACGCCGTCCACCCCGACATCTTTGGCGCGCCAGGTAGGGGACAAGGGCATTAAATGCCCGTCACGGTCGCCTGGACAGCACCGAGGCGGACTGTTAGGTGCGCCACCGCTTTCCACGGTGGTAGCTGCATGCCACCGCATACCCCAGGCTGCGCGGTGCCCCGCCACGTGCCCTTGGGGGAAACCCCGGAGCGACGCGTGGGCGGGTGAGCTAGAGCGCAGTCCTGAGGTGGCGATTTGCTGCGGCAAGTGGCTTGCCGCGGGGGTCGTCTTCCTGTGCCTGATAGCTTGCCGGCTATCAGGCCTTGCCGGGGCGCATGGCGCGCCGCGGCGGGCTTCTCTTGTGGTGCCTGGGTTCGGCCTTCCCGACAAGCTCCTCTTGTCGGGGTCTCGATCTTCTGTCTCGTATACTTTGTTCTTGGATGGTATTACATGGGCTCAGTCGTCCCGGCAAGCTCCTCTTGCCGGGGTCTTGTCTTCTTGGCCCGGCAAGCTCCTCTTGCCGGGGGCCTTGTCTTGAATGCTTGGCCTTCCCTTGGCGCTTCCTGGGCGGGCCTCGCCGCAGGGTGCTACAACTGCCCGTGCACAAGTCTGGGGTACTAAGGTACCCCTACTTTAGTACACCGACAAATGCCTCTGAATTACTTGTGATCACATTGAGAAAGACATGCAAAGATGATGATCAAAGATATATATTTCCGATTTGTATAGTTTCAGAGATTTGTATGACCAAAGATACAGTTCAGATTTGAATTGTTTCAGAAATTGGTATGACCAAAGATGCTATTGTATATAAATGGGCTGCTGTAGAACTGTTCTTCATCTTTACGGTGCTGTTGTATAGAAATATGCTGAATTTTCTGCTCTGATTATTGCTCAAAGAAATTTAGCAAAAAAATGGGGTCCTGGGAGACGCCGCTGCTGCTTGAGGCCCTTGAGAGGCCCTTCGTGTCGTGATGATTTTGCAGGTACCCCGAGAGGCCCTTGAGTTTGCCGGAATGTCGATTAACTTTCGTTTTGGCAAATTCGGGTACTCCATATGTCCTCTTTTCAGCAAAGGTCATGCTGAAATTTTCCGTGAATTTTAGCATGACTTTGCTAAAAATCGGACATATGAGGTACTTGCGACTAATGTTGATTATCTTCTGCTCAAAATTTATGCTGCTATAATGTTGTATGATAATGTTGTAAGGTTACTAATTGGTCTCTTCTGCTGCTTATCAGAGATGGGGGGAAGCAGCCACCGCCGCTCTGCCTCACCGGAGTACGAGTTGGATCCTTTCGAGTTCTTCACTATCATACTTTCTTCTTCAGTATCAGCCGGGAGGCAGGTATATAAAACGAGAGATCTCCCCTTCACCCATCTCATTATGATAACTCTGTTGTTTGCTACATCACTCCTTCTCCCAAATTGCAAAGGCTGCCTGACGCTTTTATGAAGATGCTGGGTGAAGATCCGCCAGATAATGTGAAGCTCCGACAGGCCGACAGCGGGGTTCGCAGGCTGTGGGACGTGGAGTTGGTGATCAAGGAGGGCCACATGTACATGTGCCGTGGCTGGGAGAAGTTCTACAGTGCCTACGACCTGGGGACCGGGTACTTTCTTCTCTTGAGGTACGACGATGACGCCACAATGCTCATCGTGAAGGTTTTCAACACGACTATGTGTCGCCTGCGCTACGCTGAAGACAAAGATGCCAGTGCGTTCTGCCTCTTCTTATTCCTCTACACTTGGCTTTGTCTCACATCGATTGTTAACGATCATTGTTGCATTTGGACAGGCAATGGGAGCAGCAGCAGCGACACTGGCTACATCGATTCTGGCAGCAGCGATGTTTCTGGCAGCAGCGATTCTGGCAGCAGCGAAGACAACAAGAAGGATGATCCGGACTGGAGTGGGGGAGAAGAGGAGCAGAGAAGGGATGAGGAGCTGCAGGATGACGATGGGCATCAGGCTGAGGATGACCTAGCGCTGGTGGTGGCTGACCAAGGGCAAGAGATGGTGGTGGCTGAACAGGTGCAAGAGATGGTGGTGGCTGACCAGGTGCAAGAGATGGTGGTGGCTGACCATGGGCAAGAGATGGTGGTGGCTGAGGGTGGCCTCGCGATGGTGGTGGTGCCTGACAAATACCACGCACCGGTGGTGGCGTCGGCGATCCCACAGCTGGGCGACATGACCACGCCAATTGTGGTAGAAGACTACATCCCACAGCTGCCTCCACCGCCTCGCCGCTCTTGGCGCATCAGGCTGAGGAAGGAGAAGGAGAAGAACAATGAGAACTGAACTATGTTAGGTATGTCAGATCTCCAAAATGATATATATATATATATATATATACTTAGTTACCTATTTATCTGTAATATGCTTAGTTTCCTATAGGTTAGCTCCAAAATTACTTATGTTAGCACAAAATGATCAAGTTTACTTAAGAAGCTTATAGTCTTCTTCTTCTTCTTCTTCTTCTTCTTCTTCTTCTTCTTCTTCTTCTTCTTCTTCTTCTTCTTCTTCTTCTTCTTTCTTCTTCTTCTTCTTCTTCTTCTTCTTCTTCTTCTTCTCTTCTTCTTCTTCTTCTTTCTTCTTCTTCTTCTTCTTCTTCTTCTTCTTCTTCTTCTTCTTCTTCTTCTTCTTCTTCTTCTTCTTCTTCTTCTTCTTCTTCTTCTTCTTCTTCTTCTTCTTCTTCTTCTTCTTCTTCTTTCTTCTTCTTCTTCTTCTTCTTCTTCTTCTTCTTCTTCTTCTTCTTCTTCTTCTTCTTCTTCTTTCTTCTTCTTCTTCTTCTTCTTCTTCTTCTTCTTCTTCTTCTTCTTCTTCTTCTTCTTCTTCTTCTCTTCTTCTTCTTCTTCTTCTTCTTCTTCTTCTTCTTCTTCTTCTTCTTTCTTCTTCTTCTTCTTCTTCTTCTTCTTCTTCTTCTTCTTCTTCTTCTTCTTCTTCTTCTTCTTCTTCTTCTTCTTCTTCTTCTTCTTCTTCTTCTTCTTCTTCTTCTTCTTCTTCTTCTTCTTCTTCTTCTTCTTCTTCTTCTTACTAGTGGCGCACCACACAAGACACTAATGGCGCACTGTGATAATCACACTAATGGCGCATCACCCAACAGTGCGCCATTAGTATGCCAAAGCACATGGTTAAATATGGCCCCTGGGAGGCATACTAATGGGGCGTGGTGTTCTATACTAATGGCGCACTGTGTCGTGCGCCATTAGTATACCAGATACTAATGGCGCACCAGTGGTGCGCCATTAGTAATAAATACTAGTGTGTTTGTTCGTTTCTTATGCAAACATATCACGCATGCATCTTCGAGATAGAAAACCGAGGTGAGGAGATACATGAAGATAGCTAGTGCGTGATTGTTTGCAATGGAGAGAGACACCCCTATAGTACATGTCGAATAGAGGTCAGGCCAACAAGGAACAAAGCTCGAGAGGGACGCATGGAGAACATGGACGCATGGGGAGGGAGAGAGGGTGTGTTTGTGATAGAGAGATCCCCTCGAGATCATGAGGGGACTATATGGGTGGGAGATTGAGGGACGAGGTGGGTGCGTGATAGAAAGATGCCCCAAGAGAAATCGAGATAGACCATGCACATGTTTGTGATGGAGACTAAGAATTAGCTAGTCATATACATATAGGGGGGAGCGCATGTGCCTACAAGAGAGTGAGAGACCATCATACTTGGCTAGGCATGAGATTGTGTGTGTGTGAGATGGAGAGAGAACGAGGGAGAGAGATAGAGTTTTAGATGGGTCTATGCTACCTCTTGAGCACTACGTTGGTTTTCCCTTGAAGAGGAAAGGGTGATGCAGTAAAGCAGCGTAAGTATTTCCCTTGGTTTTTGAGAACCAAGGTATCAATCCAGTAGGAGACCACGCATGAGTCCCTCGCACCCACACAACAAACAAATCCTCGCAACCAACGCAATAAGGGGTTGTCAATCCCTCCACGGTCACTTACGAGAGTGAGATCTGATAGATATGATAAGATAATATTTTTGGTATTTTTATGATAAAGATGCACAGTAAAATAAAAGTCAATAAAAATAACTAAGTGTTGGGAGATTAATATGATGGAAAATATACCTGGGGGCCATAGGTTTCACTAGTGGCTTTTCTCAAGAGCATAAGTATTATGGTGGGTGAACAAATTACTGTTGAGCAATTCATAGAATTGAGCATAGTTATGAGAATATCTAGGTATGATCATGTATATAGGCATCACGTCCGAGACAAGTAGACCGACTCCTGCCTGCACCTACTACTATTACACCGCAGATCGACCGCTATCCAACATGCATCTAGAGTATTAAGTTCATAAGAACAGAGTAACGCTTTAAGAAAGATGACATGATGTAGAGGGATAAACTCATGCAATATGATATAAACCCCATCTTGTTATCCTCGATGGCAACAATACAATACGTGCCTTGTTGCCTTTACTGTCACTGGGAAAGGACACCGCAATATTGAACCCAAAGCTAAGCACTTCTCCCATTGCCAGAAAGATCAATCTAGTAGGCCAACCCAAACTGATAATTTGAAGAGACTTGCAAAGATAACCAATCATACATAAAAGAATTCAGAGAAGATTCAAATATTGTTCATAGATAAACTTGATCATAAACGCACAATTCATCGGTCTCAACAAACACACCGCAAAACAAGATTACATCGAATAGATCTCCACGAGAGAGGGGGAGAACATTGTATTGAGATCCAAAATGAGAGAAGAAGCCATCTAGCTAACAACTATGGACCCGAAGGTCTAAGGTCAACTACTCACACATCATCGGAGAGGCTATGGTGTTGATGTAGAAGCCCTCCATGATCGATGCCCCCTCCGGCGGAGCTCCGGAAAAGGCACCAAGATGGGATCTCACGGGTACAGAAGGTTGCGGCGGTGGAATTAGGTTTTTGGCTCCGTATCTGGTAGTTTCGGGGTACGTAGGTATATATACACTATAAAAAAAGACACATCCGTGACATTTTGGGCCGAACAAATTTTTTTTCTTTCATACATATGACACTTCTATGACGATAATTGTGACAAAACCCGGTATCATCGTAGATGTGGTGGGCTCCTACTTCTATGACAAAAAATCATGACAGAAAATAGGCTTTTCGTCCTGGGCGGGCCGGAGACGCAGCTGCATGACATTCTTTGGACCGTCCATGACGGAAAAAACCGTGGTAGAAGCGAGGGGGAGGAAAATTTTGGGGAGTTCCCGGTTACGGTGGGAGGTCGGGGGCCGAGCGGTGCGCGTTTCTCTCGTACACGTACGCGCGTGTGTGCGAAGCGTTGTCTCTAACTGAACCCGAGCAAGGCGTTGGGCTCTAACTGAACCCGAGCGATTGCACTGCAGGCTACGCGTTACTGAACCCGAGCGATCGATCGATGGCTGTTAAGTGAACCCGTTCGAGTGATTCCTTCACTACTGCTGCTAACTGAAGCCGATCGATGCTGCCTCTGGGATGAACAGTGACCGTTGCGGGGGGGGGGGGGGTTGGATGAACAGTGAGTGGTGGCGTTGCCTCTGGATGAACAGGACCCCGTGGTGTGGTGGAGGGCTGGATGAACAGTAGACGGCGGAGGGGTGCCCGTGGAGGGGTGGTTGAACAGGTCCCCGTGGTGTGGAGGGCTGGATGAACAGTAGACGGTGGAGGGGTGCCCGTGGAGGGGTGGTTGAACAGGACCCCGTGTTGTGGAGGGCTAGATGAACAGTATACGGTGGAGGGGTGATTGAACAGTAGCCGGTGGAGTAGCGCGCGGTGGAGGCTGGAGGAGGTCGACGGTGGAGATGAACAGTATCCCGTGGAGTCCCGTTTTGCGGTACGCCACACCCCTCCTGATGAACATGACCTCCGTTTCGACCGTTGGAGGTCCGTTTCATTCGTTTTGCGGTACGCCACACCCCTCCCGATTGACAGGACCCCCGTTTCGACCGAAGGAGGTCCATTTCCTCCGTCTTGCGGTACGCCACACCCCTCCCGATCAACAGGACCCCGTTCCGAACGTAGGAGGTCCGTTTCCTCCGTTGTGCGGTACGCGAGGCCTCGTTTCCATCGCCTGTTCCATCCAAGCCCTCCCAATGAACACGACCACGCATTCCGTTCCGACCCAGCCGGTTGGTTCCCATGCGTTCCGTTGCCTGCCGATGAAAATGACGCATTCTGTTGCCTCCCCATGAACACGACGCATTCCGTTGCCTCCCCATGAACACGACGACGATGCTATTTCTCCGTTCCGACCCAGCCATGTACACGAGCCCTCGCCGTACGTATGCGCGAGTAGGCGTTCGAGACCCTGCCCGTATGTACGTACGTGGCCTTATTTTCTTTCTTGCACCCTGGCCGTTGTACGTACGTGTACATGCTACGTGCGCACCTCTACTACGACACGTGCGCGCCTCTACATCCACCAGTATATATGTACGTACACATTCGCAACCAGAATGACAACACTACGTACGCTTCGACCAGGTGGGTCCCGACTGTCAGGCACTTCCTTGCATGCGAATATGTAGCTGGTGGGTCCCAGCAGTCAGGGGGGCGAATCGTTTTGTTTTTTTTGCCCGGATGCACTTCCTTGCGTGCCAAGGTGTAGCTGGTGGGTCCCAGCAGTCAGGGGGAAACGTTTTTTTCGCGAAATACGGTGGCCCGTACAGTGGGTCCCCGCTGTCAGGTGGAGGAATAATTATTTTGCACGTAATAAGGAGGCACTTCCTTGCTGCGGCCGTGGACCCAGCTGTCAGCCTATCTACGTACAATCCACGTCCGATGGAAGCCGTTCCTTGACCACGTTGACCACGTAGCGCCGAGAGCACCAGGGCGGTGGACGACGGCGAGGCCTAGGAAGGGGACGACGCGGAGCCGGGGAAGACGCGGCAGTGGATGCCCACGCGTAGAGGAGTACGAGGGTTCACTGGTTCGCTGCGGTGTGAGGCTGCCGTCGCCGCAGAATAACAGGGGGTGTGGGTGAGTAGAGGGATGCCCTAGCCTGCGGTGGGAGTAGTAGGGGGCGGTGAGGCCTCCGCCGCATCGCAGCCGGCCACGGGAGGCAGGAGCACGAGGCACGACCGACGCTGGTTTGGGCGGCTGGAGCAAGAAGACCAGAGGTTGAAGAAGCACTACGGCCGTTGGATGGACATCGTACAGTCACTGGAGCTAGAATCATGCATATTGACTAAGTTGACAAAGCCCTCCATCCCCGTCAACTTAGTAGGCCCACAAGTCAACCTGCCACTATACTGGGTCCCAGCTAACAGGGGGAGTATTCATTTTTTTTTGTGCGTAATAAGGAGCCACTTCCTTGCGTGCGAAGATATAGCTGGTGGGTCCGAGCTGTCAGTGGCGGTAACGTTTTTTCGCGCAATACGGAGGCCCTTTCGGTGCGTCCCTGGTGTCAGGTGGAGGAATCATTATTTTGCGTGTAATAAGGAGGCATTTCCTTGCGTGCGGCCGTGGACCCAGCTGTCGGCCTCTCCACATACAGTCCACTTCAGATGCATGTCGGTCATTGACCACGTTGACCAGGCCGCGCCGAGAGCACCAGGGCGGTGGACGACGGCGAGGCCTAGGAAGGGAACGACACGGAGGCAGGGAAGACTCGACAGTTGTTTCCCACGCGGAGGGGAGTACGACTGTACGAGGGTTTACTGGTTCGTCTGCCGTCGCCGGAGAATAACAACAAGTGTGGGTGAGTAGAGGGATGGCTAGGCCAGCGATGGGAGTACGGTGGGGCGTTGAGGCCTGCGCGGCAGCACAGCCGGCCGCGGGGAGGAGGGAGCAGGCAGTCCCGCCGGCGCTTGTTTGAGCGGTTGGAGCAGGAAGAGCAGAGATTGAAGAAGCACGATGGCCGTTGGTTGGACATTCAACAGTCACTGCTTGTGCGTCAACCTTTTTTTAGCAAAGCCTCAAATCTGTGGAAAACAACATACAACCCATCTGCCATTATTTCTAATAATTTACAGCCCATTTGCTAATTCTTAAGGTTTTTTTGGAGCCCATATTCTTTTTGTTAGCATTACAGCCCATATTATGGCCACGGTTAAAAAATTAGAAATTATGCATATTTCGGTGCGGTCCGAACTGTTTTTAATCCCGAAATTTCGACTCACATTCAAACTGATTTTAAAAATAAATGTATATCAATATAAAATCCAACAAATTCTCCGCGCATAAAAAATAATGTAATTTAAAATCTCGAAATGAAAAAAGATATTTGAAACTAATTGCCGGTTTCATGTGTTTTAAAAATGTACAGCCCATTTCTCATTACTGATGGGCCATTTTCTCGGCCAGCCGAATGAAGGCTCTCCTCGTGTTGAAAGATTTGCAGCCCAATAGGCCTGACAAAGCGACTTACTTGGCAAATCACAAAAAAACTTGGCTGTGGTCGTGGACCCAGCTGTCAGCCTCTCCACGCACAGTACTCTTCTGATGGAATGTCGTTGACCACGTTGACCACGCCGAGCCGAGAGGACCAAGGCGGTGGACGACGGCGAGGCCTAGGAAGGGGACGACACGGAGCCAGGGAAGACGCGGTAGTGGATGCCCATGCGGAGAGGAGTACGAGGGTTCACTGGTTCGGCTGCGGTGTGAGGCTGCCGTCTCCACAGGGCCTAGCTAGCGGTGGGAGTAGTAGGGGGCGATGAGGCCTCAACGGCAGCACAGCCGACCACTGGAGGCAGGAGCAGGCGGTCTCCCCGGCGCTGGTTTGGGCGGCTGGTGCAACAAGAGCAGTGATTGAAGAAGCAATAGGACCGTTCGATTCAAATCCAACGGTTACTGCTGCTAGAATCGTTTGTTGACTAAGTTGGCAAGCCCTGCGTACGCGTCAATTTAGTAGGCCACAGGTCAGCCTCCCAACCGGTGCTCCCCAGATGTCAGTGGGAGGAATCCTTTTTTTCACGTAATGTGGCAGTTGATTGCGTGCGGCCAGGCCAGCGGAGGGAGTAGGGTGGGCCGGGGAAGCCTGCGCGGCATCACAGCGGGCCACAAGAGGAGGGAGCAGGCAGTCCCGCCGGTGCTAGTTTAGTCGGTTGGAGCAGGAAGATCAGAGATTGAAGAAGCACGTCGGCCGTTGGATGGACATCCAACAGTCACTGCTGCTAGAATCGTGTGTTCACTGACAAAGCCTTGCGTAAACAAGTTAGCCTAGAAATCTGTGGCGTGTACAACCCATTTGCTATTATTTTTATAATTTTTACTCATTTTCTACTTCATATGGATTTTATTGCAGCCCATTTTCCATTTTTAGAATTGCTGGCCATTTTCTGGTCAGTACCAGGGTCAAAAATTAACTAAATATGTGGGAAATTTTGAAAATTCGCAAATTTTTGCTGGGGAATGAAATATTCGTAATCCAAAAATTAATAGCCATACTAAAACAAATTTTAAAAAAAATTAGTACTATGTCATGTTAAATCCAATGAAATACGTATAAGATATCAGTGAAGAACAAAAACAAAAAAAGAGACTTATATCCCATTTGCTATAAATTTTTTGGAATTTTCAACCCCTTTTGATATTACTTTTAACAGACATTCACCATACTCTTAAGCCAGGCCGGAATGCATCCCTCCTCGTCTTGAAAGATTTGCAGCCCAGTAATTCGAAGAAAACAAATAGGCCTAGCTTGGGTATTCTTCAAAAAGAAATACTGGGCTACCTATTTTCCCAAAGAACTGGTGCATGAGCATTGAGATTTATTTATTTGCTTATTTATGTTTAGGGGACCATGAGCATGTACCTGGGCCGGATTCATGTGAGAGCCTCCCTTCCAGTTAATCATGGGCTTCTCTATTGGGCCTTCATCAGTGGGCTACATGTTATCAACAAGTGGAAAATGTGTTCTGTTTGAAAAATAGTATGCGCTACATACGGTACGGGGCACTAAAGGATCGAACCGTGCAACGACTTCCAAAACATTGTGTTTGTCATTCTAACAACACATTTATTCAACCAATAGATGAAATATACTACTGATTGTACATTGAAAACAACAGCAGCAGCAACCAGGGCTGGGGCTGCAACAGAAGCAGTAAGCAAGCCAGAAGAGTGAAGACGCAACTCTCTCTTCCAAACCAAACATCAGCCATCATTACAAAAGGGCTACCAAAAAAGAAAAAGTGTATGCATCAAACTAAATAAAGATCCTACTACACCAAGTGTACGCATCTAACTAACTGGCTTAGTTAGACGTTACTATTTAATAAGCTGTGGAGATTGGCTGACGGCTTGAACCAGATGGGTGCCTGACGGGGGAAACTCCAGCCAGTAGGTCGAAGTCTGATACTTGCGACCCTCTCTCCTACTTTGGGCTGCAGAGCGTGGCGGCACATATCAGGGTATGGTGCATGCAGAGACGCATGGTACGCTGTGTACACATAGTTTTGCCTGATGAACGAAACCGTGCTGCCATCATGATCCTTGCCGTCGGTTATCTCCTTGTTAATCGGATAATTCAGTCCAACAAATAGAGAGCGTGTACCAAGGCTACTTACCAGCCTCCAGTCAAAAATTCCTGAAGGCCCAGAGAAGCTGGGATCCTGCTCAAAGCCCTTGCAGTGACTGTGATTGTATTCCGCGAAACAACACGTCCGGTACGTGCGAACGATCATCAATCTTTCGCCATCATCTGATCGAGCCAGGAACCACCTGCAACTGCCGTGCCGCTTTTCTTTGAAAGGTTCTGGGATTAGGAAGGGTAGGGACACCAGGCAGCCTACAACATCATATCAAGTTGGAGTCAAATAAAAAAGGGCTCTTGATTTAGTCAATCTTAAGAACAGCATGTTATGAGCATGAATATTTTTTTAGCAAATGTTGACAGTAATATAAGCAAGCCATAATGATATCATAGGAAAGTAACATACTGCTGTAATAGCCGTTTGTAGCGATGACTGGAGTAGGCCGGCAATACGTCCAGCCATAGAAGAAGTCGACAGCGTAAATGA
This sequence comes from Aegilops umbellulata, assembly GCA_032464435.1. NCBI lineage: Eukaryota > Viridiplantae > Streptophyta > Magnoliopsida > Poales > Poaceae > Aegilops > Aegilops umbellulata. The sequence continues at coordinate 351,613,156 of CP136056.1, forward strand.
AGCCCTTGTGTTCAATGGCATCAGAGAACCATGGAGGATGTATGATCCTGCGATGGACGTGTAGATTTATCCACTTACCGCAGTGACCTGTCAGATAGGCGAGACCGCGGTTGAAGAACGCAATTAGCCTGAAGTCTTTATAATCATAGATCTTGTGGGCACTTGGCAGATTACAACCTTGAGCAAATCAAACTTGGTATCATGTTGGCTACTGTAAGATTCCGAGTATTCTGGGCCGCGGTGCCAAAGCAGTGCAGTGTTAATCAAAGGAAGGGGGATCAATCGCCGGGTGTAGACCTCCACGAGCATCCAGTTGCCGCGACCGTTGACGAGCACCATCCAAGACGTGTTCATGCCGACCCAGTACATACCGTTAATGTAGTTGAGGCTGACGGGGATCGGATCGCAGTCAAGGGGGTTGAGGCTCGCCACCCTACGATCGTTATGCTGCGTGACATGCCATTTCTGAAGATCAGGCGGCATCAGCAAGCAAGGAGCTAGCTTAAAAAGCTTCGGCCTGAGGGCTTTGAGTAAACAGTATGGCCCCGACGAGCATGCGGCGAGCGGCATGGTACTGAGATTGTCCACACGCGAAACAATGAGCTTGATTACCTCTATGGGGAGCGAAATCCATCCACTCTTTCGGCGGACGCTACTCGGTTCTGCCATTGTTAGTGCTTGGGTTTCGGACGAGGGGGGAGGCGCCTTAGCGGGGATGGAAGATTGGACGAGATTATGTGCGGACAAAGATGGATAAGCGAATATGTGCTGCGGGAAGTGGAGAGGTGATGATGACTACAGCACACCGCTTGACTGACGAGACACATACCAGCAACGTAGGGTCATGTCGATGCCAGACAACTTGCTTGAGTGATCACAGTACCAGTACTCCTACAATGCTATGCCCTAACTTGCTTGAGTAGAGTAGTAGAGTAGGACTCTGCCTACTACTAGCACCAGAGGAGTAGTATATTCTAATCTAAAATAGTTACAAACTTCAATGCCCGAGCATGGAACGACTACGAACCATGCTCAAAGACCGTGTCTACGTGGTGTTTGGACATGGGCGACAACCTCAACGCCAACGGTGCTGCTCCCGTTGCACCGTATGTGTTTCTGTCCTTCCTGTTCGAAATCGTGGTAGAATTCATGTTTCTACTCTGTATCCTACTACTATGCTAGTCCACATTATTAGTTTCATCTCTGTTATAGCCGTCATCATTTATTTTATGCTTATTCTCATTAAATCTCGTAGTAACTTGCTCATATATTCAACTGGCGCAACGTCCCCTACAGCCACTCCCGTTTCATGGACGGCCTGGTTGATGTTGGAATTTTGCTAGTAGGCCTTTATAAGGTGAGCTCTTCTACCACTTGTATGAGCATGAGAAGAGGAGACCTACACGCGCGCTCCTCCTCCTCGCTCGCCTCTCCACGCCACGCCTCGTCACGACGCGCCGCGGGTTGCAGGATTGAGCTGAGCCGAGGACAGAGCTATACTCCCACGACCTACCCGGCCCGCACTATATAGTTTCTCACCACCGTTCCAGATCATTGCGCCGCCAAGAAAGTCTTCTCCATCCCTCCTTTCGGCGTGCACCAGGAGAAGGGACATCAGGCCTCCAGAACCCCGCCTCTCGTGATCCTGTACGGGGGCGATTAGGTTTTTTGGGGAGCGCACTCGTGCGACTGCTGGCAGCAACGACTTCTTCCCCGACCTCGGCAACCTCATCCTTGACGACATGGGAGACAACGTCAACGCCGGCTGTGCTGCTCCAGCTGCATCGTATGTGATTCTATCCTTCCTGTTCGAGATCGTGGTAGAATTCATGTTTCTAGTATGTGATCTGTTCATCTGCTATGCTAGTTCGCAAAATTAGTTTAATCTCTGTCAATGTTGTCATGATCTATTTCCTATTTATTCAGATTATATATCATAGTAATTTGCTCATATTTCCAACAATCCAAAAACCTGATAATAGGCCCTTCGTCCACGGCTATGAGTGCCCGATGCCGTTTTGTGGATCGCCGGCGGACATGGTGCATCACCTCACCAATGCGTGCATTGGTCACTGCTGGCCCTTGGCGGAGAACATCAAGTACGAGACGTGCTACCCGTTCACCATGCCGGAGTCACTGGAGGATCACCGCCGCCTGCTAGTCTTGGAGGAGGACGGCAGCGTCTTCCTCTTGATCGTGGGCACCGGCGAGGCCCGCGCAGGCCGCCGCCCCTTCTCTATAATGTGCGTCATTGGCGACGCCGCTGATGCTTACACTGACACGAGGCCGATGTACGGGTGCGTGGTCAGTGTTACTACCCCTCCGCGTCGCGTGGGCGGAGACACCGGCCTCATCGAATGGACTTGGACTCTGGGGAGCTGGGACTATCCCGCCAATGTGGACTTGGAAAACCCATGGCATCCTTTACCCGTCGACGCGGTGCACGGGGACTCCAAGGAGGTTCACCTCGACATACGCATTATCAAGTTAAATGTTGATCAATAGTCTTCGCTCAATGTAATCTGCTGTCTAAGCATGTGGAGACTTCCATGCAGGATCTTGCTCTATTGGAGTATCGCGCATGAATAAAAGTGTATCCATTTATGGTTTAGTCTAGAATCTGCCATGTATGAATTTTTACTACAGTACTGGTGAAAGACTTACGATGAACCATTTCTTACATCTCCTCTGCCCGCTTGCAAGTCATCCTGATTTAATCCCTCCGTCTAGGTGTATAAGGGCATGGTTAATGTTACTTAATAGTATAACCAACTGTTGACTATAAGAAAGTGTAATGTCATCTGTAGCCAACATGTATAACAATCGATACTCAAAAACTAATTCTTAAAGATCATTTCTTGCAAAGCACAATAAGTGTTATTTCTTCACAAGTTTGGGATGCAGGTTGAACAGTTGAATGCTTTTGTTTGCAAAAGATACCTTTTTATCTATTTCACCCGGATGTTTGTGAGCTCTAGAGATGAAATAATATCCGAAGAAACCTATCGATACCTGTTACACATGATATGACCCCCACATCCTTTGTCAAAATAAACAACTCCCCGATCAATGCATTTCACTCTTCGGTGCAACGCATGGGCACCTTACTACTATAGATTAGTACGACCAAAAATTGAACTAACATTATATATAGTACGATAAATGCTGATGCATGTCACCTAAAATTATATCATTCAAAACGATGTTCAAATACGAATCCAACGATATAGTTTTTGTTGGCATGCACTAACATTTTGTCAGTTAAACTTCACTCAAATTCAATGGGGGACTAATAAACCACGCCCGATGTAGTCAGGGGCGGAGCCAGGATGAAAAATGAGAGGGGGCAAAGATGTATACATTTTTTTCTCCAGAAACATGTATATCGATCTAATCGCTAGATAATTTTAGAAAGCCAACCACACAAGCATGCGTATAGTGTGTAAGAAGCGAAATCACACACTTCATTATAAGAGAATGTGATCACACACATAATTATGACAAGTTCATTGCTAAAGTAAAAGTAAACTAACCACTTAATGCACAATAACATGAATATGATGTTCCTTTTTGTTGGTATGTCCCTGATTTCTAGCCTTCAAGCTGCAGGAAGAAGAAACATGTTTGAATATAGAGAGCATGTAAACATTGACATATTAAAATCTCTCCATTATGTTTCCTGTAAATGTCAAATAGTTAAAGTTGAATAAATTGAGATCACTAGTGTAGAATATTACCATAGAATTTATTTTACTCCCACATGCTCAAACTTATTCATATGGAACTATTACGGGAACCAAGATTCAATCAACCTAATTACCAATTTATACATTATAATTTATAGATATGGATATTTGATGCAGTTCACTAGCTTCTTCACGTGGAAATCGGAATAAAATAATAATGTGGAAATTGGAAGAAAAAAAATAACTAAACCTAGGGCTTGCGTTTATTGATTTGATCAGAACAGCTTCTTTCTCGGGGATGGCGAGCAGGCCGGCCGGCCGGCCGGCGTGCGTACTGCAGATCGAGGCTGATCGCCATCGGGGCGAGGTGTATGTCCAGCGTAGAGCACAGGCGACGAACACATCCGATACTCGGAAAGACCTCAGTACGTTTCTAGCGAATTGAGAACCACCCGATCATATGCATCACGCCAGATCTAATTCTTTCTGGATGGGCTCCTGGGCTAATAATGTATCTATTTTTCATAGATGGGCTTTGAACATACAAAAAAAAGCAAGTGGGGGCAAATATATTGGGCTGAGTGGGGCAGCGCTGAATATTGCGGGCGTAGTACACGTAGCCTGAAAAAACGAGTGGGGGCATTCGCCCCCACAAGCTTGTACCTAGATTCACCCCTGGATGTAGTACTCCTACAAGTGTAGAGGGCGGCACTGCACGGGAGTCTCACCTCTCACCCCGCTCGTGGCGCGGCCGTAAAGCCGTCATATCACAAAACCCAACCACTCCCAGTAATAAGTGGCCTGGTAAAATAAATGGACAAGCAACCATCACATCCCTCCGTCTTTTTTGCATTTCATCTCTCTACATTTACTTTCTCCGGTTCATCTCGCACACTCGATCCCTAGCTACTAGTCCTAGGGCTAGTTCTTTTGGCGGCTTCCCCAGCTTTTCCCACAAGACTAGTCACAGCGGAGAGTAACAATAAGGCGCCTCACTCATTTATTTGGGCTTCTAAACTACTACTCCGTCCTGATTTATTCCTCACCATTGTAATTTGTGCTAAATTTTGACCAAAGAGTTAACTTCTTTATTCCTCACCATTGTAATCCATTCGTCTAGGTGTGTAAGTCATCTTACGAAAACCAAATAATCCCAAAACACTTAGGCGCGGTGCATTAACTTCTACCTCGTTTCTTGTTTCTTGACATATCAACCAATAAGAGATAAAGAGTGTGCATGCTTTTAATGACTTGAGATATCAAACACGACATGCAGTGGTTAGTTCATTGCATGCAATACTATTAATTAGCAAATAAACATTAACGTTTCTCGTTTTCTCCTCCTCCTTGGTCATGGTGCACAACCTAAGATGACTTACTCACCTAGACGGATGGAGTAGTGCATGTGACATGCACTAACATTTCATTTGTTAAATTTATGATTAGAATTTGACACAGATTACAATGGGGACCAATAAACCAGGACGGAGGTATGGTAGTTATGGGATTACTAATCTAGAAGCCTAAAAGAACTGGCCACTGGTACTCTACTAGTAGTAGTATTCAAGTTGGACTTCCAATTGCACGACACAACTTGTTAGGCAAAAAATTCGATACAGGGTGTAGGAAGCGGTTTGGGAATTTGCATGCCTTTCCAACCAGTGAGATACTCCGTACAAAGTACGACAGAGAAATAACCATAGAGAAGGAAGCTAAAAGTAAACAATCAAACGAGCATTTTTGCATTTGTTTTGCATTGAATCGTTTCACAAGCTTGACTAGTGTTGTTTTCCTACTTTTACAAAAACCGCATCGTAATGTTAAAACGTGCATTTCCACATACATAAGTAATAGTAGTACTCCCTCCGTCTAGGTGTATGTCTTCCCACCTTCTTGGTGACGGTGCACAACCAAAGATGACTTATTGACCTATACGGAGGGAGTAGCACAGTCTGCAAGCATATATCGAGAGAGACGTGTAGTGCGATAGTATATAGTAAAGTTTTGTGCTATATGCACGTACTTGCAAAATGCGTACGAATACAAGGTTTCCAAACTTTCCATTTTACATACTTAATTAAGGACGCTAAAAATTCCTGAACGTTCAGGATTTATCATTTGCGTCCAAAAACTAATGAGATCGCCTTACGAAACAAAAATTATACTCCTCCTAAAATCCATGGCGCTCGCAGGAGCGCTTGCGGCGCGCCACGAGTGCCCTGGTGTGCGGCCGTTTCCCAGTGTGCCGACACAACGCCTCTTCCTCAGCCTCGCAACTCGCGAGGTGCTGATTGGCAGCTTGCCGGCGGGCGAGCGCGATCTCACCAGTGTGGTGATCCGGCGCCAACAGGTACTCCTCCTCGCTGGAAGCGTGCACCCGGTCCGCGTACCGCCAAGTGTAGATGAGGCGCTTGGGCCTGACTTCACTCAGGGCATCGGCACGGGCATCCTCCTCCACCCTCACGGCCCTCGCACGAGCCTTCTGCCAAAGAGCCAATTGCCTGACTCTCTCGGACGCGACATAGGCCTCCCAGGCAGCTTGTTCCGTGGTGCGCTTCTCTTCCTCGGCCTTCTTCTCTGCCTCTATTTTGGCGCGCTCTGCTGGAGGCAATGCCTCCCACAAGGAGACATCCATTTCTTTCCAAAGCTCCTCAAGGCTAGGGGGCTCGGCGGGCGGTGCGGCGTTCTCATCGTAGAGGGGAGCCGACGCGTCCTCCGGCGCGCTTGCAGGCGAGATTGGGATGGCCGACGCGTCCACCTCGACGCGACGCGGCGAGGAGCAGAACACCGACGCTTCCTCCTCGACTTGTGGCAGCGAGGAACGGAACGGCAACGCGTCGCGTCGTGGCGAGGAGTGGAACGCCGACGCGTCCTCCTCGATTAGTGGCGGCGAGGAACGGAACAGCGATGCGTCGCGTAGCGGCGAAGAGCGGAACACCGACGCGTCCTCCTCGACTAGTGGCGGCGAGGAACGGAACGACGACGCGTGACCGTCCGCGCAGTGCAGCGAGGGGCTCCTAGGGCTTGGGAGGGGCGATGCCATGGTGGTCGACGTGAGAGGGAGGGGGAGGAGATTGCGATGAACGTGAACGTGAGGGGGAGGAGATAGCGATGTCGTGGGAGGCGCAGTATATATAGCGAGCAATGGCACACCTACGTAAGATATGGACTGAGCTGCACTTACTTAACTGCAGGTCCACTTGCGTCACTGACATGTGGGCCAGACCCCTGTTGGGCCCATATGTCAGTGACCCAATGCACCTGTAGTTAAGTAACAGCTACGTGGGCATATTTGTTGGAGTAAATTACGGGGGAGCGAAGGGGTGGAATATTGCTGGTCACAATGGATTAGACGAGCGTGGGGGGAGGAGAGTCATGCGTGCACGTATGGGGAGCGGTGCATAATAAGTCATCTTGCATGCCGCGCTAGGTATACTCTCAAGTCAATAAAAACATACATGCCCCACACATGTTCATATTTCAAGGTGCACCAAATTATTGCATGCGATGATTAAGGCTGGCCATAATGGTGGTATTTTAGCTGGTATCATGCACACGGGAATACCAAACATGCTGATGTGGCAAAGAATTAAAGAAGAGAGGGGGGTTAGAGTAACTAGTGTTCATGCATGCATTGGCAAACACATTTTTTGTGAAGAATGACAGCACTAGTTGAGTACTTTTGCAGACTTCAAAAACTATTCCACAATGTGTCAACATTCACAATGTCAAATCAATATTTTTACACTCGTTATAAAACTTAGTTCTTATACTCATTATAATCAGTACTCCCTCCGTTTAGGTGAGTAAGTCATCTTAGATTGTGCACTGTGACCAAGGAGGAGAGGAAAATGAGAGATCTTAATGTTTATTTGCTAATTAATAGCATTGCATGCAATGAACTAACCACTGCATGTCGTGTTTGGTAGTCTCAAGTCATTAAAAGCATGCACACCCACATCTCCTATTGGTTGATATGTCAAGAAACAAGAAACGAGGTAGAAGTTAATGCACCGCCTAAGTGTTTTGGGATTATTTGGTTTTCGTAAGATGACTTACACACCTAGACGGAGGGAGAGTATTGTAGATATTGATATTTTTAGTATAAATTTGGTCATGGGATTTCATTGACGCCTGTCAAAGCGTGGAGGAAGCGGAGCTTAGGGCTTGCATTGCCGATCTCTACATAGGTATTTCTCTTCATAATCCTGTAATTTTAGAGACTGATTGCGCTTTTGTGGTAGCGTCTCTTGCATCGGGGGACTATAACAGGTCTGCTATGTGTTACCTGAAGATGAAAGCGTTGAGCATCTCGAAGTTGATCAACAATCTTCAATTGTCAAAGATTAGCCGTTCGGCCCATAAGGTGGCACACTTCATCGCTAAGTATAGCTTTGACAATAGATTAGATGGTATCCTTGTAAATAACGTACCGCCCTGTGTGGTGAATATTGTATCCAATGAGTGTACTGGTGTGGCTGGTTAATTAATATAAGGTGGTGTTAAAAGAAGTATAAATTTGGTCAAACACTTCGCAAACGGTTGACGGGAGTAAAAAGGACCAGAGGGAGTATCATGCATGCGGAGTAGGCAAAAATATTGTTTGTCTAAAAAAAGGCAAAAGATTGCTCATTTATAGCCGGTCGAAGTATCAAAGGGCGCGACCGCGCGAGGGAGGCGAAAGTCGTGGGAGGTGCGACGTTTGACGGAATTAAATGAAGTTACATCCACGCGCCGGCATGGCGTGCAAACAGGCAGAAGCTATACCGTCAGGCCTACGATATGGGTCTAGTAGACATGACATCTAGTGGGTCCCGCATAGTTCTCGAGAACTCTTTGGGGGCTTGCAGCCGTTTATCCACCGGGCAAGCCAGCAACCCCACGCCATTCACACGCCCTACTCGTCCCCGTCTTCTACCTTGCAACAGTTCGCTCCCAGTCGTCCCGCCCTTTCACATTAGTTCCCTCCCTTTTTTTTTGCGGGGTACAACAGTTCAACTTCTCCTAACCCTCCTCCAAAATCCATGGCCTCCCAAATCTCCATGGTCGCCGCTGAGTACCAGGTTAGAGCCATCACCGGCGATCAGTTCATCGTCATCTACACACGTGGATCCGAGACGGTGAAAGCATGGCTTGCTTGCTTCCTACGCATGTTCAACAGTTCAACGGATGAGTGGGTCGCTGGGCTAGATGTTGATTACACCACAGTCCTGGGACTAGAGAAGGATCTAAAGGACGAAGAGAGTAAGAAGCCCGCCGTGATCCAGGTTTGTGTACATAACGTTTGCTTGGTCTACCACATATGCCATGCCGACGTTGAGTGCCAGGATTTTAAGAACTTCCTCAAGGACAAAAGAGTGAAATTCGTTATTGTAGGCTTTAAGAACGACAGGGATGTCCTGCGTCGGATAGGTCTTGTTGTAGGCCATCCCTTTGATCTCCAGAAGGCAAGCCGGGTGTCCTCCTCTCAACCTTCAATGTTGACCCTAGCAGCAGCCATGATTGATCCTTCGTAAGCTAAAATGAAGAAACCTCATCACAAGTTTCATCATGCATGGGAGTCAAAGACATTAGATGAAGATCACATCCTGTACGCAACAATGGATGCCTAACTTTGTTTAAATATCTACAAGGGTTGGATGAAGAAGTAGAGCCCAGTGTCTGGTTCAAGCAAAGAAGCGTCGGTGAAGAGGAAGAGGAAGAGGGACGAGGACGAAGTCGAGGACGTGGACTCAGACTCCGAGTAGGTGGCAGTGTCGTCGCTCATGCTGGTTCAACTGCAGTGTCAAGCAGACTAGTTGCTTAGTTTATTTTCAAGGGTGTGTTGTGCTGAGGCCCCAGCAGAACTATGTTTATGTTCTTTCTCGTTACTTGAACTCTTTAGTACGTACAGTAGTACTAGTACTATGTCTTACTACTGTTCTTCTTGCAGTTGGTACTACTACTCGTATCTTCTTGTTCCTACTGTACTTAACACGTTCGTACTAGTAGTATAATATGGGTCAGTCGATTTGTGAAAGAAGTTCGACGGAGCGAAGGAAGAAGACGGCAGAAGAGGTGGAAGAAGCCCTTCTAGCCATCAATGTTGCATCAAACGGCTCAGATGAGTCGACTGTCCCAAATTGCTCCTTCAGATTGTAGGATCCACGTGGCATTCAAGGTATTGAAGGTAGATTTCGCGTCCGCACCCGGTTTGCGGGCTCGACGCGCGCGCGACCGGCTTCCGCCGCGACAGCCACCATGCGCGCCTCCTCCGCACGGGCGGAGACAACAATGACACGCTAGTTCCTCCTCGCCGGCGTGCTGGAGCACGCGCTCGTCCTCCTCTTCGTATGCTTCATGCATAGACGCGGCTCCACCAGCTGCTCGTGTGCTTGGCAGCGAGGCGGCATCACGAGGAGGGACTACAGACGACCTGAGCGGGCGAGCCTTCGACTTCATGGCACAGGGATAGTGGCGACACGGAGGTGATGGGCGAGAAATTGTTGGCCGGAGCAGGCGGGCGCCGACATGCGCAATGGCGGCGACGACATATTGATGAGTGCGCGTGTGGGAGCTTACTTTAGTTTGATATATAAGGTTGGTCAAACTTAAAAGAAAACCGTACTAGTACATGTAAACATTAGACTTAGGCAGCGCTTTTATTAGTTAGTACCACAGCCATGATACGGAATCATGTGCAAGCGCGTGAACCACGGCCGCGCGGTCGATCGAACGGTGCGTCACCGTGTCGCGCTCGAAGGACATCCACCGAACCTTTTTGTGGGTGTGAAAACAATCCTCGAATACTACTCAACTTTTTTTCCTGTGAATGTTCTTGACGCTGCAATATTTCCATATATTTGAATGTAGCTCCAGTTCGTGTTTATTTGGATATGGACGACTTACGTGCGCCCTATTTTTTTTAATACTGATTTTGTGTGGGTGACTGAGAGAGAACGTGTGTATGTGTCCATATGTGTGTTGTAGCGGAAGGGCAATGTGGAGACGGTGTGCGTGTGATACAGACATAGAGAGGTGTGAATGTGCAAATGATCATGCATGAGTGAGACATAGACAGATGCTGATACGTTGTGTATAGATGAGAGAATGGTCTTCTAGTTTACTTGTGTGTGTGTGAGAGAGAGAGAGAGAGATGGAGAGAGAGAGAAAGAGAGAGGAGCATCCGTAACACAACAACCATCTCTCTCGATTCGTCCGTCCCTCGCACGGACGCATGCAACACATGCATCAACGCGCACATTTTGACACCCTCACCCGGCCCCTGCCCACCTCAAGGCCCGCACAATCTCTTCGTGAATACCCACACACACGCAGCACAATACACTCACTCCCCTGAGCACACAATTCATCCCCATCCAAGGTTATATGGCGACCACTCTCGCTTGTGCTTCTTTGCACCCCAACATGCACAACACCTCAATCTTCAAAGAGGGCATCGAGCAGATCGAAGACGACGACCACATCGCGCTAGAGAATGCGGGGTCATTAGGAAGCAGGGTGATGTGACGACGGCTGACTGACTCCTCCCCCCACCCTCTCTCTCTCTCTTGCACAAAATTACCAATCCCTCTCTCCCCCGCACAAAATTGTCAATCCCTCAACCCACGAGATCCTTCCCCTCTCGTCCATGTTTTTCCAGCTCTCTCATCAAACATGTTGTCTCTTCTCCTTCCACATATACAGAATCCAAATGCACACGCATCTCATGTATATTACATGTATCCATCTTTTTCACAGACCTAACTTCTTCCTCTCTCTTTCTCTCCCTATCTCTCTCTCTGTCTCGTTAGGTTTGTCTCCTACTCTATCGTCCACATACATACAATCTTTCCCGCCCTATCTGCTCCATCTTCAAAAGCTCTATCTGCATGTTTCATTCATACATTGGGATATGTCAAAATGTTGCTTCTATAATGGCTGATGTAGAGTTATGGTTGTTTTTGTTGCATCCTACAAAGTAATAACTATGAAATGCATTTAGATTCTCATTTGACTAGGATTATGTGAGTTTGAGCATGTTGTGAAGTACTATAGACCTTGTATACATCTTGGGATTCGACAATGATTATAACTATTGAATTGTATAGACCATTACATTCGAAGTCAATAGCCTAATATATTTATTTCACGAGTTCAACAAATGATTAGTTCACTACAAACTAAGAAAACAAATGTGTACTCCCTCGGTTTTTATTTAAGTCCGCGTATTAGCATTGGTCAAAGTCAAGTTTTGTAAACGCTCAGAAAGCTTATAACAAAAAATATTAAAATATACAATAACAAATAAATATCATTAGATTCATTATTGAATGTACTATCACATCATACATATTTGTTGTGGTAAATGTTTATATTTTTCTATAAACTTGGTCAAACTTTAGGAAGTTTGACTTCGGTCAAACCTAATATGCAGAGTTTACTACTACTACTCGCTACTCCCTCTGTACCGAAATGTAGGTCGTTGGGGCAAATGTTCCGACCAGGTGAAAATGGGCAAATGGACATTTATACCCTTAGTTTAAATTTTGGAACAGGTCGCTGGTTCGTCTTCCACCTCCGCCACTGCCCCTGCACTCCACCTCCGCCTCCGGCCCCGCCCTCCACCTCCGTCTCCTCCCCTGCCCTCCACCTCCTCCTACGGCCCCGCCCTCCACCTCCGTCTCCGCCCCTGCCCTCCACCTCTGCCTCGGCCCCCGCCTCCACCTCCGCCTCCGTCCCCGCCCTCCACTTCCGCCTCGGCCCCCGCCTCCACCTCCACCCACGCCGTCCTGGGGATCCTCCTGTACCGCGCAGGCCCAGGTGATGCTCTGCTGCCACCTACTCGTGGAGGTGGGCTGGTGCTCTCCTGTTGTCCGCTGGTGGAGTCGAGCTGCTGCTCTGCTGCCGGCTGGTGGTAAAGGCGATCTGGTGCCCGCACGCGCCCAGGGGAGCTGCTGCCGCTGAAGCATTCACCACACACAGGAGCTGCTACCGCTGAAGTACTCGCCGCTGCATAGGAGCTGCTGGCCTAGGTTCATCTCCTTGCCCAGTACCCGCTTTGCATCAATTTGATGATCATAAGCAATCAGATGATCATAAACTAAGACTTGCTCATATGAGTAAACAATTTGATGGTCATAAACAAGAGTAATTCAAAGAAATATGTGTTGCCAATAATTCAAGACAAGAGTAATTCAAGAGATAATTGCCGCCAATGATTCGAGTGAATACTCCATCAGAACTTGTTAAAATTATTGGGATGACGACGGATAGACGACATGTAATTAACCTGGGGAGAAAAGGCCGCCAATAACCATGAGCCCATGTATTGGTTTTGATCTCAGGAAGCAAGGTTTTGATTTCTTACAACATGCCACAACTCTAGGAGAAAATTTTGGCACCTCATGAAGAAATTCCTGGCTAGGAGGAGAATGCCACCTTTTAACCGCTATAATTGTGCGGACATGGAGCAAACCGCTATAATTGTGCTGGAAAAAAGGGTTTAGTTTTGGATTTGTTTGAGCAACTCATGGATGCCTACCTTTTCTGCCTAATTTTGCGACGAAAACCCTTTTTGGAGTGTGATTTTAATTTCTGTAAAGCTGTCTCTGCCATGCTATGTTAGGGCAATATACAGTGGCCCACTGTATGTCTGTAGTACCTATCCTATCCATGGAGCAAACCATTGTATACCTCTCCGAACATTCCATGTCCGACGAGATTCGAGCTGCTGAGGTTATTTGTAGCAGAACTTAGTTCCTCCAGTGTCATACATCTTGCTCCTTCCATGTCTAGAGTACACAACCAAAGTAGTCTGTTAAACTAAAATGCCAATCTGACAGTAGCTGAAAAACACTGAAATTAAAAGCCCGTTGAAAACTAATTTGGGCGGTACCTGGAAGAGCTTGACTGGACGAATTAATCTGTGAAGAATCTGAATTCCTTCTGCGGTGCGGTAGTGAAAGCACAAGTGCTCCCTAGGTGGTTTTGGTAATTAATCTCAACATATCTCTTGTTGGACTAACACTTTTATCTAGTATGTTTCAGATAAGTTCAACAATGGAGTGGCATGGACTAAAGGTTGTGGGAACTCCTTCAAGATTCTAAGGACAAAGGATTGGCTAAAGCTTCAAGCTCAAGACTCTTCATTTTACATTTTAGTGATCCAAGATCACATTGAGTCTATAGGAAAAGCCAATACTATCAAGAAGGATGAGGTGTTGCTTAATGAGCCTCTTGCTTCGTGTGCTTTGTGATATGCTCCAAATCCCTCAGCTACTTTCCCACTTCCACATATGACCAAAACCTAAAGTCAAACTCGGCCCCACCGATTCTTTCTATCCGGCGCCACCGAGTTTCACATGTCATAGCCACTGCCAAACCCTAAGCAAATCCATTCTACCGATAGGGATCTTGGTCTCACCGAGATGGGATTGTAATCTCTCTGTGTATGTCCATTACCAAAATCGGTCTCACCGAGTTTAGGCAATCGGTACTACCGAGATTACAATGCAAACTCTCTGGTTAACTTATTACCAAAATTGGTCCAACCAAGTTTTGTAATCGGTCCCACCGAGTTTGCCTGGCCAACTCTCTGGTTAGCTAATACCAAAATTGGTCCCACCGAGTTTGAGTAATCGGTCTCACCGAGATTACATTATGCCCTAACCCCTAACCATATCGGTCCTACCGAGTTGCATGTCAGTCTCTCCAAAAACCCTAACGGTCACTAGGTTTACTAAATCGGTCCGACCAAGTTTGTTGATTCGGTCCCACCGAGATTGGTAAATTGTATGTAATGGTTAGATTTTGTGTGGAGGCTATATATACCCCTCCACCTCCTCTTCTTTCGTGGAGAGAGTCATCAGACTAAGCCTACACTTCCAGCATCCTATTTCTGAGAGAGAACTACCTACTCATGTGTTGAGGCCAAGATATTCCATTCCTACCATATGAATCTTGATCTCTAGCCTTCCCCAAGTTGCTTTCCACTCAAATCTTCTTTCCACCAAATCCAAATCCTGTGAGAGAGAGTTGAGTGTTGGGGAGACTATCATTTGAAGCACAAGAGCAAGGAGTTCATCATCAACACACCATTTGTTACTTCTTGGAGAGTGGTGTCTCCTAGATTGGCTAGGTGTCACTTGGGAGCCTCCGACAAGATTGTGGAGTTGAACCAAGGAGTTTGTAAGGGCAAGGAGATCGCCTACTTCGTGAAGATCTACCGCTAGTGAGGCAAGTCCTTCGTGGGCGACGGCCATGGTGGGATAGACAAGGTTGCTTCTTCGTGGACCCTTCGTGGGTGGAGCCCTCCGTGGACTCGCGCAACCGTTACCCTTCGTGGGTTGAAGTCTCCATCAACGTGGATGTAGGATAGCACCACCTATGCGAACCACGCCAAAAACATCCGTGTCTCCAATTGCATTAGAATTCTCCAAACCCTTCCCTTTACATTCTTGCAAGATGCATGCTTTACTTTCCGCTGCTCATATACTCTTTGCATGCTTGCTTGATATGTATTATGTATGTTGAAATTGTGCCTAAACTCTACTTAAACCGAAAAAGTTTAAAAACTGCAACTTTAGCACTAAGTGTCTAATCACCCCCCCTCTAGACACATCTTCTCAAGATCCCACAAGTGGTATCAGAGCATTGGTCTCCATTGCCTTGGTTTAATCACCATTGGAGGAAGATGGATGACTCTACTTTGGGGAGTCTTAGACATAGAGTGCCTATTCTTGATGGAGAGTATTTTCATGAGTGGAAAAATGAGATGCTTGTAATTTTCAATCAATATCATTTGAACAAGTACATTGCTAGTCCTTGTGCACCTCATATTGATCCTTTGCACCCTACCCTAAATGAAAATATTGACATGATTCGCAATCTTAGAACTGTTGAGCTCATCATTAGAGGATTGCCTAGAAACTTGATTAGATGTTTGCCTACTCTTAAGTGTGCCTATACTATATGGAAATTTCTTGAGGAACGATTTCCCGATTATTCCTTCAAAAATTTAGATGAAATTCTCCATAAATCTATTGCCCTGAGTTTGATGAACTGTAGTGATCCTAGTTTTGGTGATTGTCTATTTGAGCTTACCAATCTCATGCGTGCTAAAGGAAATGTTGGAATCATTAGTGATATCATATCCGAAGCTATAAGAATTCATAAAGGTAACCACTTTGATGATCATGTACCTAATGAATTACCCTCTCTACGATATGATCAATCACAAGATGATGTTGAACATGGACACTATGATGATGATGATGATGATAGTGACTTCGATCTTGATGATGCAATGAGACATTTTAGTCTTATGGCAAATCTTCGGGGATATGTGTCAGGAGGAAAGGAATGGGTTCTTGACAGTGGATGTACTGATCATATGACCGGAGATGAAGAGATGTTCCGTGAGCTTGCTGAAAATGACGACCCTCGAAAATATGTCACCTTTGGTGATAATTCAAAGGGTAAGGTGGTTGGCCTTGGTAAGGTGGCCATCTCACATGATAGCTCCATTCAAAATGTCATGCTCGTTGAATCTCTCGGCTACAACTTACTTTCAGTATCTAGACTTGCTGATTTTGGTTTGAATGTCCTATTTACTGAGGTAGATTGCCAAGTGTTTCGTCGAGACAATCATAAAATGGTCTTTACTAGCATATGTAGAGGTGATCTTTACATTGTCGATTTCTCTAAAAAGGCACAACCTAAAACTTGCTTTATTGCTAAATCCTCAAAAGGTTGGTTGTGGCATAGACGACTAGGTCACGTTGGCATGAAAAACCTTGACAAGCTTATTAAAGGAAATCATATCCTTGGAGTTAACGATGTCATATTTGATAAGGGTAGACTTTGCAGTGCTTGTCAAGCAGGTAAACAGGTTGGAGGAAGGCATCCCGTGAAGAACATCATGACCACAAGGAGGCCACTCGAGCTACTTCATATGGATCTTTTTGGTCCCAACGCCTACAAGATTCTCGGTGGAAATTCTTTTGGTCTAGTTATAGTTGATGATTATTCAAGATTTACGTGGGTGTTCTTTCTTGATGACAAATCGCAGGTCCAAAGGATCTTAAAAAACTTCGCTAGGAAGGCCCAAAATCAATTTGAAGTGAAGATCAAGAAGGTTCGCAGCGACAACGGAACGCAGTTCAAGAATGCAAATGTGGATACCTTTCTTGACGAAGAAGGGATTTCACACGAGTTCTCGGCTACGTATACACCTCAACAAAATGGAGTTGTTGAGAGGAAGAACCGGACGCTCATCTAAATGGCGAGAACGATGCTTGATGAGTACAAGATGCCGAAGCACTTTTGGGCAGAAGCAGTTGACATAGCTTGTTATGCAACAAATCGCTTGTATCTTCACAAGCTACTCGGCAAGACGGCATACGAGCTCTTCACTGGTAACAAACCCCAAGTTGGATACTTTCGAGTATTCGGCTCAAAGTGCTACATTCTTGATAAGCATCGTCGTTCAAAGTTTGCTCCTAAATCTCATGAAGGTTTCCTACTTGGTTATGGCTCAAACTCTCACACTTACCGTGTCTACAACAATTTCACCCGAAAGGTTGAAGAGACAGTATATGTGAAGTTTGATGAATCTAATGGCTCGCAAGTAGAGCAATTGCCAATTGATGTAGGAGACAAAGACCCTTCAGAAGCAATCCAAGACTTGTCTATTGGCAAAATTCGTCCAACGTAGGTGAAGGAGAGTACCTCGTCCGTCCAAGTGGAAGCTTCTACTTCACAACAAGGTGAACCAATAATTGACACGGAAGCATCCACAAGTGGGACACAGCAAGATGAAGAAGACGAGGAAATGCATCAAGACGAACGCCAACAACCTCCTTCTCCACCACAACAAGAGAACGACAACGCCAACAATGAAGAAGGCCAAGAAGAAGAATAAGATGAAGAAGATGTTCAACGAAGACCCAAGCAAAAGCTCTCACGAGTTCGAGCAAGAATTGCTAAGGACCATCCCGTCGAACAAATCTACAATGATATTCAAACCGGGAGAATCACTCGCTCAAAAACTCGTTTAGCTAACTTTTGTGAAAACTATTCATTCATCTCTAGCATTGAACCTATGAAGGTTGAAGAAGCATTGGAAGATCCGGACTGGAAAAACGCTATGCATGAAGAGCTACACAACATTGAGAGAAACCAAGTTTGGACATTGGTTGAGAAGCCCGACAACTACCACAACATCATTGGTACCAAATGGGTGATTCGCAACAAGCAAGATGAAGATGGACAAGTGGTTCGCAACAAAGCAAACTCTCTGGTTAACTTATTACCAAAATCGGTCCAACCAAGTTTTGTAATCGGTCCCACCGAGTTTGCCTGACCAACTCTCTGGTTAGCTAATTACCAAAATCGGTCCCACTGAGTTTGAGTAATCGGTCTCACCGATATTACGTTATGCCCTAACCCCTAACCATATAGGTCCTACCGAGTTGCATGTCAGTCGCACCGAAAACCCTAACGGTCACTAGGTTTACTAAATCGGTCCGACCGAGTTTGTTGATTCGGCCCCACCGAGATTGGTAAATTGTGTGTAACGGTTAGATTTTGTGTGGAGGCTATATATACCCCTCCACCTCATCTTCATTCATGGAGAGAGCCATCAGACTAAGCCTACACTTCCAGCATCCTATTTCTGAGAGAGAACTACCTACTCATGTGTTGAGGCCAACATATTCCATTCCTACCATATGATTCTTGATCTCTAGCCTTCCCCAAGTTGCTTTCCACTCAAATCTTCTTTCCACCAAATCCAAATCCTGTGAGAGAGAGTTGAGTGTTGGGGAGACTATCATTTGAAGCACAAGAGCAAGGAGTTCATCATCAACACACCATTTGTTACTTCTGGGAGAGTGGTGTCTCCTAGATTGGCTAGGTGTCACTTGGGAGCATCCGACAAGATTGTGGAGTTGAACCAAGGAGTTTGTAAGGGCAAGGAGATCGCCTACTTCGTAAAGATCTAACGCTAGTGAGGCAAGTCCTTCGTGGGCGACGGCCATGGTGGGTGTCGGTGTCAAAACCGGCGGATCTCGGGTAGGGGGTCCCGAACTGTGCGTCAAGGTCGGATGGTAACAGGAGACAAGGGACACTTTGTTTTACCCAGGTTCGGGCCCTCTCGGTGGAGGTAAAACCCTACTCCTGCTAGATTAATATTGATGATATGGGTAGTACAAGAGTAGATCTACCACGAGATCAAGGAGGCTAAACCCTAGAAGCTAGCCTATGGTTTGATTGTGTATGAAGATGATTCTCCCCTATGGACTACAACCCTCCGGTTTATATAGACACCGGATAGGGTTAGGGTTACACAGAGTCGGTTACATTGGTAGGTGATCTTGAATATCCGCACGCCTAGCTTGCCTTCTACGCCAAGGAAAGAACCTTCCGGACACGGGACGGAGTCTTCAATCTTGTATCTTCATAGTCCTGGAGTCCGGCGGGAGATGTAGTCCATCTATCTGAACACCCCCTAATCCAGGACTCCCTCAGTAGCCCCTGAACCTGGCTTCAATGACGACGAGTCCGGCGCGCAAATTGTCTTCGGCATTGCAAGGCGGGTTCCTCCTCCAAGTTCTTCAAGAAGATGAATAACACCAAAAAAGTGTCCGACTCTGCAAAACAAGTTTCCACGTATTGCCATATAGAGAATAATGTTAGCACAAATCAAATCTGCTGACGTATCCCGCGGTGCATCATAACACTGCGGCCAAGCCTTCTCTACGGAATATTTTTACTGTTCCACTGCTACACGTTTAACGAGGCGGTTTCCTTGGCACGTCCTATCGAAGCAGAGATCGTGCGCCCCTTTTAACGGGATTCTCATTAATACGGACGTGGGTAACCCAAACGTGCCTGTTAGCACGTCCTGCCTAACTCAAGGCTAGTCCAAGACGGTTACGGGGAGGGCTCTTGGTATTCCGCCTCTTATAAAGAGACCAAGGCCCCGTCCCCTCTTCTATTCCCAAAACGAGCTCGCCTGTCACCTTGAGTTCCAACACCCTAGGCTCCCAGATTTCAGGCGCGCCGAACCTTCAACAATGTCCGGTTCTGATCTTCAGGGTCGATGGATGCCCTCCTCTGTCACGGAGGAGGACGTATCAAAGTTGAGGGAAGCTAGATTTCTGACCAGCGAGATTCCGCACAGGCTGCCTGTTCAAGGACAAGCGATCCCTAGCCCTCAGCCAGGTGAGAGTGTAGTATTCATCTCCCACTTCCTCCGTGGATTAGGCTTCCCAACGGATCCTTTTGTAAGGGGGCTGATGTTCTATTACGGGCTGGAATTCCATGACCTAGCTCTGGAGTCCATCCTCCACATCTCCTCTTTCATAGTTATGTGTGAAGCATTCCTCCATGTTACCCCTCACTTCGGGCTATGGCTCAAGACCTTCAAAGTAGAACCGAAGATAAACGAGGGGCGCCACGCAGAGTGCGGAGGTGCCACTATAAAAAGAAAAGCCGACACTCCTTGGCCCGAAGGCGCTCTTCAAGAAGAGCTCGGCTTATGGCAACGGGAGTGGTTCTACATTACCGCTCCTCGGGGCACCACGTGGGTGGTGCCTCCGGCCTTTCGCTCGGGTCCTCCACCACGGTTAGCATCGTGGATCAATACGGAATTAGATCGGGGTTTGCCCAAAGATGTTCCTCTGCTACAGGGTCGCATTAAGGATCTCCTGGAAGGAGGCCTCGACCTGGTCAAGGTGACACAAGTCATGCTGATTCGCCGGACACTGCCCGGCCAACGTCGCCCCCTTCGCTTATGGGAGTTCAACCCAGAGGGACCGCGAGTTCTCCGAAATTTTATGGGCATAATGCCTAAGGAGATGCATAAACTGTTCTTCGGACCGCAAGAAGCGAGTCCGGACCTGATCGAGGATGCTGGCCTAAGCCGCAATCGCCCGGATACTCAGGTAGGTGACCTTGTGTTCGGACCTTCTATCCATATAGTTTTACTTGCTTTTTAACAGCATTTCTTCCTTTAAGCAGGAGTGGATAGCAAAGGCGAAGCTGATCCGGTGTCCGGCTCCCCTTCCCGAAACCAGGCTGGATCCCGTGCTAGTCAGGATGCTAGAGGTAGTGCCTTTGGAGGGAGATAAGGGGACCGACAAGGAAACCATGGCCTCTTCGAGAGAGGCTACTCCGAAGGGGGGAATTGAAAGTTCCCCTCCTAGGGGAAAGAAGAGGGCCACCACTGACGACCCGGAAGTCCAAGCTTCAAAATGGGGGAAAGAATCCATGTCAGAGGACCCGTCGCCGAGGAGCCCCTTGGCCGAATTGAGTCCGCAAGGGGAGCGGCTCTCCAACGAGCCGTAAGTAGAAAAGGAATTGTTCTTAAGAGAAATCCTTGCTTTATATCTGAAAAGTGTTTGACCGAAACATTACCTTGTAGTTCGGACCTCGACCCCTCACAGCAGAACTCATCGTCGGGGGATCTCCTTCCGGAGATGATGGAGAGCGGGACGCCTCCTCTTTCTGCATCGCCTGACAAGGCGGACGACGTCGAAGTGTCATTGCAGAGGATCTCTCTGAATCTGCCAGAGGCAGAAGATGATCACATGACCCCACAAGGCTCTCCGTGCCCGACCTCCGAAGAGGGCCATGGGACGAGTCCGGCGCCAACTGATGTTCAGCCGGGGGAGCTAAAGGTTCTGGTGGGTCGAGCTTCTATTTCAGAGGAGCATCGTGTGTTGATGCACACGGTGGTTGAAAAAATTGCAGCCGCGGGAGGCGGACTGAACGAGGCCGTCAAGAGTTTATTGGCGGGTTTTGAGGTACGTTTTAAATAACAGACATTAGTGTTAATTACGCATAATAACATGCGTCCTGTGTAGATAGTAGCCCCTAAGACTCTGTGTGGCGCAAAGATGTGCGGCACGGAGAGGATCTTAATCCCAGGTCCTTAAAATGGCGACTGTATATGTAGGCGGCTAATTGTCCGGGGTCGAGCCGGACTCAAGATTTTGCGGAAATGAAACGGCAACTTGACGAGGCAGAGGCCGACATTGCGCTGGTTAACCAGCGGCTTGATGATGCTCAAGGTATTGATTTTTCATGGCGATTGTTAGTAAGAGGAGATCTAGGTCAAAATCTTACCGTGTGTATACTTGATGCAGATGGTGCGACAGCCGTGGAAGGACTTAGGGCCGAACTCGCCAAAGCGAAGAGCCAAGCCAGAAGAAGCGATGCAGCTGCCTTGAGAGCCCGTGAAGAGCTGCGGGCCGAACAGGCTGCCCATTGCCGAAGCAGGGAGGAGATGGCTAATATTGCCATAGAGTTGAAAAGTGTTATTGACCGTTGCAGATATCTTGAGGAGGAAGGCCGAGCCAGGCAGACGGATTTGGAGAAAGCCGTTGCTGACCTCAAGGACGCCCGCTCTGTGGTGAGAGCGACAAAGGAAGAGCTACGTCAAGCCGGACTGATTGCGGATGGAAAGCCCTTCTTGCTGCGGAGACAATTTTGTGATTCGAGGTTTGCCCTGTTGGACCGAGCGTGGAGTGTGAAGGACATCTACCTGGACTTGGCGGCTAGTGCTGCCGATGCGACCAGACACTTTCAGGATAAGGAGAATCATGAAGTGGAAAAACTCTTCTGGTCGCAGTTCACCAATCCAAGGCGTCCACTTGCGGTGGACGATCGCCTGGCCCAATGGGCCGAGCTGAATAGATTGTCCGGACTCGCCATGACGTATGCCATGGATCGCTTATGCCCGGGCGGATCGAAGCCGACAAGCTATTTTAGCTTGGTGCAGCAATTTCTTGACGTGGTGCCTCGAGTAGAAGCTTTGAAGAGGTCAGCGTGCATAGAGGGTGCTCGGCTAGCTCTTGCCCGAGTTAAGACATATTGGGCAGATATGGATCCTACCGCTGTTGCGTCTCGTGATTCGGCTGAAGGCCGAAATCCTGCCGAACACTTTTTTGAGGAGGTCCTCGCGGGCGCTCGTATAATTGAGACGCAGTGTTCGAAAGATGCTGTGTTATGACAGCATATGTAATCATAGATCAGTATTTTTATAGATGGCGTATTTTAGACTTGTGCCTTCAAGTAATAAAACCTCTCCTGTGCGGCCGTTTCAATATATATAAATTCTGAAAGATTGCAGTCGTTGGCTTCAGCCCCCACGCACATAGTGCGGGGGTGCGTGCTGAAAACGCAATATCACACTTAACCCAACGTCTTGGTCCTACAAAGGAGGTGATAGCGCAGCGGGCTAGGCAATCCGGACTATAATGCTTTAACACTTTCACTTAGCCGTAGGAGCTTGACAATGGGACTCTTTAGGTAGCCCAGGAATGGCGACTGCGTTCATCCGAAGTCGGGACGCATGCTAGCCTGACCGGGAAGCGGCCCTTCGTCAAAACGGAGGAGTTCGATAAACCCCTATGAGTCATCGAGTGGCGACCAGTCTCTCGCTACGTCATGACAGTCGGTTTTCGTCTTTCTCTACTGAGGCGCTCGCCCGGTCGAACCGGGGCGCAATCGCAGTAGTTCTCCTGGAGCTACCTTAGCCGACAGAACGGAACGTAAGGTGGCCGAACACAGGAGCCGGGCAACCCAACATGTGACCAAAATCATGACTCGGAGCTGATGCATATAGTGCCAAAACTTCGCGACGCCGAACACTCCCTAAGGTGTTCGGTCTTTGTGGGTGTGTGCGGAACAACACCCTCCCCCTTCTATATAAAAAGAAAGAAAAAAGCCCTTCGTGTCCAGGTACGGGCAATAATTCTGGCGTGGCCACATGCCAAAACGCCAGTCTCCTCCTTGGTTATGGTAAAATGAACCAGGGGATGTATAACAGCAAGAGACAGTAAAAAAGGTTTACGCAGGGCCTTAATCTAGAAAGAATCCTTTAGGCGGGTCCCTACTGCACGTCTGCGCCTGTGTCTCCGCTGTGCCGTGTCCTGGACGGGCGCCGTACGACATTCATCTGTAAAAGAGAGGAATTTAAATTTAAAATGGGTCGTGCGGGACAAAAAGAATAATAAAAAATAAAAATGAATGAAGTCGAGCTTTATTGTCTCTGTGTGCAGCCCCTTGTATGGCGTAGTGAGCCGGCGATGATGGGGGGCTCTTGCCAAACTCATAGAGTCCGGGACCATGGCCTTCTGTGACTTATATCAAAAAGGTCTGTTGGACGGCGAGGCCATTTTATTGTGCGGCTATTTAGGCAGCCGTGCAATCCTCCTTTTGGAGGAGACGTATTTTAGTGCATTCCCTTTAAAGAGATGATGCCTCGAGGACCGGGCATCTTTAGCGTGAGGGATGCGTAATGCGGTATTGCATTAAAGCGCGCGAAGACTCCTCGTCCCAGTAGTGCTTGATAGCGGCTTGAAAACGGGACTATGTGGAAGATCAGCTTCTCGCGACAAAAGTTATTGGCGGAGCCAAATATGACTGCCAGCCAAAGAAAACCCATGCAATGGGTGTCCGGGCCGGGTGCTACTCCTTGAAAGGAGGTTTTACTATGACGGATTCTTGTTGGGTTTATGCCCATGCTGCGAATTGTATCTTGATATATCAAGTTTAGTCCACTGCCCCCGTCCATAAGGACATTGGTAAACTAGAATCCGTCTATTATTGGTTTGAGTACCAAGGCGGTCCGGCCCGCATGCTTGATATTTCGAGAATAATCTAGCTGATTGAAAGTTATTGGCTTTAATGACCAGTGGCGAGACGCCTGAGATTTGGGCTTGAATATGCGGACCTTTACGGGTGCCTCATGCCTTTTTATGTGAAGTGAGTTCACTGTTTTGACTTCTTGTGGGAAGTTCTTTTGCTTCCTGGTGTGCTGCTTTTGGGGTTCGTCTTCTTCCTCGCTAGGTGTGTCGAGCCCCTTGTGTTCGGCGTTGAGCCTTCCGGACTGTTTGAAAACCCAACAGTCTCTGTGGGTATGATTAGCAGGTTTCCCAGGAGTGCTGTGTATCTGACATGTCCTGTCCATGATTCTTTTTAGGCTGGACGGATCTTCCCTGTTATCCTGAGGGGTTGGTTTTGTCTGATTGTGCTGTGAGCTTTTGAATCCGGCGTTGACTGCCATGCTCTTCAGACTTTTCTTTTTGATTCGGCGATGATCCTTATGTCCTCGCGGCTTCGCATTTCCATCTCTGATTTCTGATGTACTTGGGTCGCTGCGGCTGCATCGTGCCAACCAGCTGTCCTCTCCTGCGCAAAAGCGGGTCATGAGGCTTGTGAGAGCGGCCATTGTTCTTGGCTTTTCCTGGCCGAGGTGTCTGGCTAGCCATTCGTCTCGGACATTATGCCTGAAAGCCGCTAGGCTTCGGCGTCCGGACAATCCACTATTTGATTCTTTTTGGTGAGGAATCTGTTCCAGAACTGCCGAGCTGATTCTCCGGACTGCTGAGTTATGTGACTGAGGTCGTCTGCATCCGGGGGACGGACGTAGGTCCCTTGAAAATTTGCTCGGAAAGCGTCCTCGAGCTCTTTCCAACTTCCGATTGTATTTTCAGGAAGGCTTTTAAGCCAGTGCTGAGCTGTCCCTTTGAGCTTAAGAGGTAAATATTTTATGGCGTGGAGATCGTCTCGTCTAGCCATATGTATGTGGAGGATATAATCCTCGATCCAGACTCCGGGGTCTGTTGTTCCATCATATGACTCTATGTTAACGGGTTTAAACCCCTCAAGAAATTCATATTCTAGAACCTCATCGGTGAAGCATAGGGGGTGTGCGGCACCCCTGTATTTGGTTGCGCCGGATTCTGATGGTGTATTTTCTACATTGCTCATGGGAGCGTGCTTCCTTCGTCCGTAAATGGATCTGGCTGGGGCATGATGCGAATCTTTAATTGGGTCGCATGCCGCATTGTGTGCGGCGCCGTTTTCCATTTTGTGGTGACCGGTAGGTCGTCTGTCCGACTGCGCAGCCTTGTTATTTTCCAAGTTTGGGGGCTCTAGGGCCTCCTGATCGAATTCGGGCAGTAGCTTTCTCTTCGGATAGCTTTTGGTGCGGCGGCTGCCGCTGTATTTGTCTGCGGTCTTGATTACTTTGCTCCATCTTGTCTTGAGTGCATTTTCCGCCGTCCTTAGCTTTTGCTTCTGCTTTTTTAGGCTGCGTATTGTGGCAGCTAGTCTTTTTTGGAGATTCTTCTACTCCATGGTTTTATCCGGCGTGATATCGTCTGGAGTTTGGTTATGACAGGGGGAAGACTGTTCGTCTTCTCTACCCGTGCTGCGATGTTCACACGGCTGTTCTGAGGCATGTTCGTCACCTGCCGATTCGTCCTGCTCTATGGCGGGGTCTTGATCGAGGCGGGGTTTAGCTCGGCGTTTAAGTCGCCGCTTTGAGTGCTTCTCGGAGGGTTCACCCTTCTTTTTGCCCCCTTTTTCCTCATTGTCAATATTTTCCGGTGTATCCACCATGAGTACGTCGTTGTGTGTGGTGGATAGCCAGTGCCCTGTGGGTGCTGGTTCCGGTTCGTCTCCGTATTCGTCGTCCATACCGTCGAGGTCTTCGGAGCCGAAGTCAAGCATGTCGGTCAGATCTTCGACAGTGGCTATCAAGTGGGTGGTGGGTGGGTTTTGAATTTCTTCATCGTCCGAATCCCAACCTCGCAGACCATAATCCGGTCTGGGCTCTCCTGATAAAGAGAGAGACTTGAGAGAATTCAGGATGTCACCAAAAGGTGAGCAATGAAAGGTGTCCGCGGCGGTGAACTCCATTATAGGCGCCCAATCAGATTCGATCGGCGGGGGCTTGGAAAGCCCGGAGTTCGGAGAATAATCCGGCTCCTTGGAGTCATGGGCAACGCGAAGTGCGGGACTGGCGTTCGACTCGATCGCTTTTAACGTCGCAGCCCCTGAGGTGACGTCCAACCGTTCTTCCTTGACAAACGCAGCGGGCTCCGAATCAAGGATCAGGGCCGGCGCGTATGCGGCCTCCAGGACACTGTTCGGGAGCAGAGCTATATCATGACCTTCTTGACAGTGTGGCACGCTTGGCTGTGGCTCGAATCCGTCGGAGATCAAGTCTCCGCGGATATCCGTCGTGTAGTTTAAGCTTCCAGACCTGACTTGATGGCCAGGGGCATAGCTTTCGATCTGCTCTAGATGGCCAAGCGAGTTGGCTCGTAGAGCGAAGCCGCCGAAGACGAAGATCTGTACGGGGAGAAAAGTCTCACCCTGTACCTCATCGCCGTTGATGATCAAAGGAGCCATCGAACCTAAAGGTGACGACACAGAGGAACTCTCAATGAAAGCACCAATGTCGGTGTCAAAACCGGCGGATCTCGGGTAGGGGGTCCCGAACTGTGCGTCAAGGTCGGATGGTAACAGGAGACAAGGGACACTTTGTTTTACACAGGTTCAGGCCCTCTCGGTGGAGGTAAAACCCTACTCCTGCTAGATTAATATTGATGATATGGGTAGTACAAGAGTAGATCTACCACGAGATCAAGGAGGCTAAACCCTAGAAGCTAGCCTATGGTTTGATTGTGTATGAAGATGATTCTCCCCTACGGACTACAACCCTCCGGTTTATATAGACACCGGATAGGGTTAGGGTTACACAGAGTCGGTTACATTGGTAGGAGATCTTGAATATCCGCACGCCTAGCTTGCCTTCTACGCCAAGGAAAGAACCTTCCGGACACGGGACGGAGTCTTCAATCTTATATCTTCATAGTCTTGGAGTCCGGCGGGAGATGTAGTCCGGCTATCCGAACACCCCCTAATCCAGGACTCCCTCAGTGGGATAGTCAAGGTTGCTTCTTTGTGGACCCTTCATGGGTGGAGCCCTCCGTGGACTCACGCAACCGTTACCCTTCGTGGGTTGAAGTCTCCATCAACGTGGATGTAGGATAGCACCACCTATTCGAACCACGCCAAAAACATCCGTGTCTCCAATTGCGTTTGAATTCTCTAAACCCTTCCCTTTACATTCTTGCAAGATGCATGCTTTACTTTCTGCTGCTCATATACTCTTTGCATGCTTGCTTGATATGTATTATGTATGTTGAAATTGTGCCTAAACTCCACTTAAATGGAAAAAGTTTAAAAACTGCAACTTTAGCACTAAGTGTCTAATCACCCCCCCCCTCTAGACACATCTTCTCAAGATCCCACAGGTAGGCATAGCACTAGAATGAGTGTGATGGCACCAACTAATGTCAAACCTCCTGCAGCTCCTCTTAGAGCTACTGCAAGAATGTCTGACATCTAATATGAAATATCCTCCTTCAGAATAGGATAGCAACTTTCAAGTTTATCTTGATTGACAGTAGCAAAAATTAGCAGCTACTCCAGAAATGTTTTAGTTTAGCAAGTTTCTACTAAATGATCAACTGTAGATATGTTGTACCACCGACTTGGAGTACACTGAATATGATTGAAATAATTAAATGTACTGAAATTGCAGTACCATGTTGCTTTTTACTCCAACAATTTGCATCATGTTGATATGTTTATCTAGGAGTAGAGTAATGGAATACTTACTCTACTTAAGAGGAGAGAAGACCCCTGTTTCAGTACTTGGCTCCATGGCCAGGAGAGATCCTGCAGCATTTAACAACATTTCATACTCCTAGTCTTAAATTTTGAAGCATTTAACATCAAATCATACTCCTAGACTTGCATTTTGAAGCATTTGATAGCAAATAATACTTCAAAATGGTTGTTGTCACTGTAGCATTTTGAAGCATTTAACAGAAAATCATACTCCTAGACCTGTAACTAAGAGCTACAAGTGCTATAGTAAACTACTCCAAGTCCTACAGTAAACTACTGAAACTACTCCAAGTATAGTACCAGCAAAAGAATAGTACAAACAAGCAGTACTATCCTCATATCCACAATGTATGCAAGAATGTTGTACTGGTCCATTTGATCATTTTCATTTGCAAAATGTACTGTTGTGCATCTTGAAAGTTCAACCTCTTACCTTAAATGTTCTTTTTAGTTGCTTGGATAACATGGATCTCCCAGACCTCAACTACACCCCACCTACAGAAGATGGAGATGAAATAGACGAAGGTGTAAGAGATGAAATGGACGAAGATATAGGAGATGAACTTGTTCAACATGCAGGTAAATGACTCAAATGGTCATGAGTAGAGAGTAAACAACTCAAATGACTTGTGTAAATGCATTGTTGTACTCCATTTGATCATTTTTTTTCTTTGTGCAGGTGTTGAGCAAGCAGTTCGGAAAAGGGATAGCCTAGATGACAAGCAAAAATATGCTGCTTATGTTGCAATGCATACATTGTGCATGAGTAGAGGGGGAAAGTTTAAGAGAAATGACAAGAAAAATATTGCTGATTTCTTTGGAGTAGGTGTCTGGAATATGCAAAGAATTTGGAAGAAAGCGATGGAGCAAATTGCTAAAGGTCTGGAGGTAGATGTTTCAAGTCAGAGGAAAGGTAACTATGGAAGAAAGCCAAAAGACATCAATCTGGAGCAAATCCCTACCATCCCACTAAATAGAAGGTCTACTATCAGGTCATTAGCCTGGAAACTCGGATGCATCCCTACCACACTGCATAGGAAGTTCATGCTGAAGTGGATTAAAAGGCATACAAACTGTTTGAAGCCAGCTCTGAGTGAAAAGAACAAGAAGGATAGAATGAAATTTTGCTTGTCAATGCTCGATGAGACAACAACACAAACTGAAAGGCCAAAATTCAAGACCATGCACAACATTATTCACATTGACGAGAAGTGGTTCTATATGACCAAAAAAAAGGAACTATTATCTCCTGTATGGGGAGGAAGAGCCTACGAGAACTCTGCAAAACGGTAGTTGTATTGGAAAGGTTATGTTTTGACAGCTGTTGCTAGGCCGAGGTGGGATAGTGAAGGAAATGTGACCTTCTCTGGAAAAATTGGAATTTGGACGTTTGTGAAAGAAGTTTCGGCTCAGAGGAGAAGCGACAACAGGCCCAGAGGAACATTGGAGACGAAGTCCATAAAAGTCAACAGGCAAGTAATGGGAGAGTTCATGATAGAGAACCTACTGCCAACAATACAAGCATCTTAGCCTGAGAATGATGCTGGGCAAAACATCTATATACAGCAAGACAACGCTAAGCCTCATATCTTGCCTAACGACCGAGAACTGGACTCGATATCAGACAAATTCAACAACCTGCCAATAGCCATGATCTGAATGGCCTTGACCTTGGGTTCTTCAACTCGTTGCAATCTCTAACAGATTGTCTAAGCCCTAGAACGCTTCAGGATCTTATCAAGGGTGTGCTAGATGAATTTGAAAACTATGAGGTTTACAAGATGAATAGAGTTTTCCTATCTCTACAAGCTTGCATGGTTGAAATCTTGAACCATGCAGGGGGCAATGGGTATAAAATACCCCATGCAAACAAGGAAAGGCTAGAGAACCTTGGGATGCTACCTCCAAGACTTACATGCCCTCCAGAGGTATATGCAAATGCCCTGCAGCATCTTGGGATAATGGAGAGAGTTGCTTGTTGAGATGCTTGTCGATATGCTTGAGGAGTTGCTTGTTGAGATGATTGAGGAGTTGCTTGTTGAGATGCTAGTTGAGATGCTTGAGGAGTTGCTTGTTGAGATGCTAGTTAAAATGCTTGAGGAGTTGCTTGTTGAGATGCTTGAGGAATTGCTTGTTGAGATGCTTGTCGAGATGCTTGTTGAGATGCTTGAGGAGTTGCTTGTTGAGATGCTTGTCAAGATGCTTGTTGAGATGCTTGAGGAGTTGCTTGTCGAGATGCTTGTCGAGATGCTTGAGGAGTTGCTTGTTGAGATGCTAGTTAAGATGCTTGAGGAGTTGCTTGTTCAGATGCTTGAGGAGTTGCTTCTTGAGATGCTTGAGGAGTTGCTTGTTGAGTTGCTTGTCGAGATGCTTGTCGAGATGCTAGTTGAGATGCTTGAGGAGTTGCTTGTTGAGATGCTTGAGGAATTGCTTGTTGAGTTGCTTGTCGAGATGCTTGTCGAGATGCTTGAGGAGTTGCTTGTTGAGATGCTAGTTAAGATTCTTGAGGAGTTTCTTGTTCAGATGCTTGAGGAGTTGCTTGTTGAGATGCTTGAGGAGTTGCTTGTTGAGTTGCTTGTTGAGATTCTTGTCGAGATGCTAGTTGAGATGCTTGAGGAGTTGCTTGTTGAGATGCCTGTCGAGATGCTTGTTGAGATTCTTGAGGAGTTGCTTGTTGAGATGCTTGTTGAGTTGCTTGTTAAGATGCTTGTGATTATTTGTGTGGAGTATGTGTAACTCCTTGTTTGTGTGGAGTATACGTAACCCTAGAGATGTGGCTTGTGTGGAGTATATGTAACTCCTTGAGAAGAGACTTGTGTGGAGTGCATCATTTGTATGATCATTTTCGGAAACCCCATGTGAAATTACTCCATATGTTTGCAAAAGGTTTCTATGGACTGGATTTTACTCCATATATATGATCATTTTTGTTTGAAAAGTTTCATTTAATTTTGTGTGGAGTACATCATTTGTGTGATCATTTTTGTTTAATTAAGAGAGAAGAGGAGAGGGCACTGGAAGAGAGAGAGAGAAGAGAAGAGAGGGAACTGGAAGATAGTCCAGTTTCATTTGATTTCATTTGATTTAGGTCTCATATTGTTGCACTATTATAAGAGGGCAAAATGGAAAGAGAAGAAATAAGAAAGAGAAGAGAGGAGAGGAGAAGAGTAGTTTAGTTTAGTTTAGTTATAATGAAATGAAAAGGTTTAATTAACCAAGAAATACTCCTACTCCTACTCGTACTCCAAGAACTACTCCTTACTCCTACTCCAAGAACTACTCCTACTCCTATTTTTAATTAAAACTAAACAACAAGTCCACATGATTTTAATTTTAATTTAAGGAAAATTCCACACGATTTTACTTGTATGGCTTATCACGATTTTACTGAAACTACTCCTGATTTTACAGAAACTACTCCTATCATGATTTTACAGAAACTACTCCTATCATGATTTTGCCGTCATTAATATGCAAGCAACAATTAAGTTCACAACATTATGCATGTTAACAAGCTTCAGTAGCCCAAGTTTCAGTACATAAGTTAACTAGAGCTACAGCCGACAACTTTTAAAAGAAGCTACTCTGCACTCTACCTGTAGTAGATAAACAAAATGTATACAGGGTGTATGTACTAAGATTGCAGTGAAAACAAATAAGAAGAACACATTTAGTCTGATTGCGTTATTGACAATTTAAAGCATTTTTTGATACACACATTGTGAATGATGGCATGGTCTTACAGTAGCTGGAGCTTTCAAGGCACTCAGGGCATTCCTCTTCAACTTCACCTCCACACCATTCTTCAGAACCTGCTTTTACGATAATATCTCAGGAATTAGAACAAGGTACCACATTTGGTTGCTTAACTAGCTATTTTCTGAAAAGAAAAGTGAATTGAAAAGACACTATTTCTTTCACTCCATTGCAATTATCAATCATTATAGAGAACCAGCCACTAGCTAAGCAGAGTTTCGGTTGGATGCCCACATAATAATTGGAAGCAAGAATCACTTTATAAGCAGAGTTTCAGTAGAATCTCAAGATTCATAGAAGAGTGAGAATCCAGCATCTGATATCTGGAGGATTGGTGAACACTGAACATTTGATGCAGTTACATAAATCCAAAGCTATACTAAGCTACCAGCAGCAAGAATCACTTTATAACACAACAAAAAATTGCAGCACAAGGTAACTATTCCAAGATTGAACTTAGCGCAGTAGGTGAACCTGCCTCAGACATCATAATAGACGGGATATCACTTTAGCAAGGTCGATAACAGCCTGAATTTAGCGCAAGAAAACAAAGGTTCTTGGCACCGAAACAACCAAGACTGGATGTCCTACTGCAATGGGGATACGACTAGTTCTTGGCACCAAAACAAGACAAATCGCTCACCTGTAGTAATGGGACAGGAACTCCCTGTAGTCCGGCACCGCTGCAACGGAATTGTTCGCCACTAGTGGCTCCCTGCGCTCGCCGCGGACTGACGGCTTGGGCAGCCCGCCCATGGACGCGGCGGAGGCTTCCTCCCCCAGCGCCTCCCCCGGGGGCCTCCACCACCACGAGCAGCTCCGATTCTGCCTCTTCAAGCGCCCGGGCGCCGGCGGGGGCGCCGGAGATGTCGTGCTGGGCCTGGGGATCCGGGAGAGGAGGGAGCTGGGCTGAGTCTTCTTCACCTTCTGTAGGGGTGGAGGTAGGAGGTGGGGAGGGGTGGATCCACCGGCGCACATAGATCGAGCGCCCGCGCGCCTCCACCGCATAGAAGCTCGTCACCGGCGGAAAAAATCAAATTTTTTAGCGGCGCATACAGACTGTGAGTGGAGGCCGGGTGGTGGAAGAGGCCGGCGACGTCGAGAGGGAGAGGCAGATAGGAGACCGACATCGAGGGGGAGTGGCGGAGGGGAGGCTGGCGATGGGGACGCGGGCCGCCGACGAGCGGATCTGGGAGAGTGACTGGGAGAGCGAGTGGAGCTAGCGCTGTGAGCGACTGAGCGAGCGAGCGGTGCGGACAGTGAACGAACGACGCGGGAGGGCAAATTTGGAAAGTGAAAGAACTTCGTAACGTGACGAAAATTACACTACGATCGCTTAAACGACCTACATTTCGGAACAGAGGGAGTAGTTGCTTAGATGAATCACTCAACACGCCACACGGGGAGTCCAGTGTCACAAAATTTTGAGGTCGGCGGGAAAATCTCCCGTGACCCTGATTCGAGCAGTGGGAAGTTACCATCATAGCCTTCGGAACAGGCCTACGGATGAAGCTTGGTAGGGGGCTGTTTTCGTAACTTCAGGTTCACCCTACCCAGCCAACCCCACCCCGGCACCCAGAGTAGTACACCTGAATACTCCCCATTTTCTATCCCCACCGCAAAATAGACTTCTCCACGGCACCGCAGCCTTCGTGCTCCTCCCCTATACATCGGTGCACTTGTCCACCGCAGTGCATCTGCCTCATCGACGACCTCGTACGCCGCACTGGAGTCGGTCCACCGTTGTCGTCGTACACGGAGCCTCTTCCCCAGCATCGTCTTCCATGGTCTCAGATCTGCTTCCCGGAAGCCGACTCCAAGCGCAGAAGTACCACCGTCGTGGACAATGAACTAACTCCCGTTGCCGACCATAACTCACAGAGGCCGTCGCGACCATCGTTCTCCTCCTTGATTGGTAATGTGTGTATTGAATCACTTAGCAGTACATGTGCAGTTCTAATTTTGTTCATACCTACCCTTCAAATTTTCTGGGTGCTATTGTTCCCGTAAAAGTAATTTGTTATAGCCTCCATTGTCCAACCGAGGAGGAGTCGAAGGACGAGGAGTAGTTGAATTATCTTTTTTTATCTATCTATGCTGAGAACTATCCTCTACTCTCTAGTATCTACTTCTCGATCTCAGCACTATAAACGCTTTTTAAAGAGCCGCGCGTTGCGATTCTGTTGGAGATGCTCTAACATGGCAGACGAGTGCTTTAATGTTGCCCACAATATGCGTGAGTATTACTAGTAGTATATTTTTCCATGTTGAGATTTTAAAACCATGAGTGCGAACATGCAGAGGAGCAATGAAGACCAAACACGGGATATTCGGGACATCTTCAAGGAGCATGGCAAGTTAAAGAGGAGCTGCACCGAACCTGTAAAACGAGCTTTGGTAAGTAACACCCTTTCAATTACTTTCATGTAGCCTCGTGTTCTTCGATGTGTACATGTTGTAGTTTCTGTTTCTCTTAAGCGTGGTGTTCTTCGATGTGTAATAAGAAGAGTCTTAATCGTCCTAATGCTTTTGCTTTTAGCTTGATGTAGGAAGTGGGTGTTCTCACCTTGTAGTCTGTTTTTATTTTTTATTTCCCTTTGAATTCACTTATCCGAGTTCTGTTTATCTGGCTTGTACTAAATGGATCTTGGTTGCTCTGAGTATTGATCTAAAAAAGAAGTAACTTCATGTCAGGATGCAGTTCCTGCGAGGATGGAAGTATGGTTAACCTCCAGATCATGTTTCCAAAATGAGGTTGGATTACACACAAGGTGCCAGTTCCCTAATGATGCTGGATTAGACACAAGGTGCAAATTCTGAGATGATGCTGGATTACACACAAGCCAGGTGGAGTCGTCAGCTGTTCGTGTCCTCGTGGCATTAGTAAAGGCTGAAAGAAAGTGTGCAACAGCCCTTGAGAATGTAGCTGAGTTCCTGAAGAAGTGAAAAGAGCAATCAGATGCTCTCTTCACCCAAGCCAAAGAAGAGATGGAAGAAGACAGAAATAAGCTAGCAGAGGCAGAGCAGGCTAGGTGTCTCCTGCTATCTAAAACTATTCTCAATACAAAATTTCCTTCATAATAGCTAGGTTCAAATGTTTATCCAGTCAGCATGCCTGTTGTGATGTCCGTGCATCTACTGATGTGGCACAAAATGTTTTTTTGGGGTCATGTAATAACAACAATTACTTTCCAAACAATAACAGACGAAGCATTGGACATGGTATAGTTCACGCGCAAGCCCGACATTCCAAGTTCAACTTCCACATCAAACTCATGTTCACAGATATCTGCACATTCATACATAATGTCCACAACCATGATTCACTTCAATGCCAAAAAAATGTGAGGAGAGTTATAAATAAAGAAAATACTCTACTAGTGCCTGCTGCCAGTGCGAGCACAACAAGTCAAGACCATGCGTAAATTAATTATATTTTAGTAATTTTTTGTGTTCTAAAATGCCTGTCGGCTCGTGAAAGGACGTGTTGCCAGCACACGCATGGATTCAATGAAGGCAGGCGGGGCAGTCATAACCTGGTTGCACGCGGTGAGGAGGCGTGCTCAGCTGGGCCTGCAGCGAGTGCGGCCCTATTGGCCGGCGCGCCGGTTCAATGCCTGGGCTATGAGTGGTCGCGTCCGTGTCAGAGCAAATACTCCCTCCAGTCCTTTTTTGTTTGGGCATAACAAAATCTCGTTTTCCGTTCACATTTTACAAGTAAAATTCATGGACAAACTTTAACCCAAAGTACGATGGGGACTAGTAAACCAGAATGGAGGTAGTAGTTTTTTAATCAAAGAAGGGTTTCCCCTTCCGATTTTCATTACTGAAAACCAGCATCTAAATCTAAACCATAGTATTTGCCCTAGAACTACCAGGTTCAACATCTCGCAACATAAACCCATACAACCTCCATCGCAAAAAAACCATACAACCATACGCCAAGAAGGTACATAGTACTATGGATTCCATTTTCGCTCCATACCGATCGTTCTAAAAACTACTTACTACTTATAACGCGCCATTGAAAATCGGAACTCTTAACCCCGCTAAAAACGATATTTTAAACGTGGCAACTCGATCTGTGGCAACTTGCGAGCCACCGCGCTCCAAGTCGTTCACCTGTGGTTCCGACCATCAACTCCTACGGATCAAATTATCACGAGCTGACTATTCCTACAAAGGTGCTCCACCACGTACCCGGTACCCACGAATGCAGCAATTGTGCACCTAGGGTTTTAGGGTTTATTTGTTAACGTCGCCTTTGCGTAACACTCATGTGTGCGATATAGCGAGAGGCCTACTGCGTGTGTGCGCCTCTTCTCTACGTATATGTACTCCACTGTTTGTCTGGTGTCCAAAAAATTATAATAACTACTAGCGATGTGCCAATGCGTTGCCAGACGATCAAAGTAGATTAATACATATTCACCAATTTGATAGAAAAAAAGTCTAGTTTTGAAATACGTATTTCACTAAAAATATGTTATGTTTCACTCAAAATATATTCCGTTGGCGGTTTTGATGAGATAAGGGAGGAATGTTGTTGGTTTCAAGATTCGAGAAGTGGTATATGTCTTATTTCTACTCTTACTAGCAAGATGCCCGTGCGTTGCACGGAACATCAAGATCTTGCGGGAGAAAAGGATGAACGAGGGAAGGCCTTATCTGCAAATGTGGTGAAGAGTGCGGGTAAATTGCCATATTTTCCTTCCTATCCGTCAGATATAAATCGGACGACCTACATTGCAGGATGGCAGGCCCACCATCATCACCAACTCTATTTTTTATCCCTACTCTTATAAAAAGCATTATCGGTGATGATCGTGTGCCTGCCATCCTGCAATATAGGCCGTCCGATCTATATCTGAAGGATAGGAAGGAAACTATGGCCATTTTGCAAAAAGATACCCACACCCCTCTCCACATTTGCAAATAAGGCCTTCCCTCGTTCATCCTTTTCCCCCACAAGATAAGCTACTCATACAAATGCATCTTGATGTTCCATGCAACGCATGGGCATCTTGCTAGTTGTTGCAAAAAGCCCATGTGTGTGTGAGAGAGAGGGAGAGTGGAGGAGGACGGAGTGCATGTGTGACAAAGACACAAGGAGTGTGTGTGTACGATAGGTATTAGCTTAAAATGAGGCGATAGTGCGTGTGTGCACGATCGAGAGGGCGTGTCTCAAGAAGGGAAGAAAAATCTACATAGATACAAGGAGTGGGAGAGAGACATGTATGCGATGGTGGAAGCACGAGTGTGCGGGTGTATTAACCTATCTAGAGGCTAGCTAGTCGATAAATGTTTGTGAGAGAAATACGAGTCAGGATGCGAAAGCGAGAGTTTTGTGTGTGTGTGAGAGAGAGAGAGACGGTAGTCGGGAAGGGGAGTGGAAGCAGGAGTTGTGTGTGTGTGTCTGTGAGAGGGAGAGAGAGAGAGAGGAGACGATAGTCAGGGTTGTCTGATCGGTAAACAAATGAATAATGTTAGTCTGGGATGGAGACGAAAAGGAGACCGCAACAAATGTTGTGTCTACAGGAGAGAGAGAGAGAGAGAGAGAGAGAGAGTAATTTTAGTGGTATGAGTCATATGTAGAGACATATAGGGTGTGTGAGAGAATCCCATAGAGAGAAAGACAAAGTGAAAGACGAGTGGATACTATGTGTGTGGCGGTGAAAAAGAAAGCTTAGGTACCGAGTGATACCAGAGAACAGTAGAGACATGAGAGATAATGAAAACTGTGTAATGTATAATGATAGGGAGAGTGTGACACTTCTCAAGGGAGAGGTCGAGAGACCATGTTTGCGAGGATAGGAGAAACATGAAGTGAGCGTGCGGGTGAGATGGAGAAAAGAGAGTGATAGCTACCTGAAGGAGCATGCATGCGAGAGAGATCGGCGTGAAAGGAGTGAACAAGAAAGGGATTCAAATATTTAAATTCGAGATGATGATACATGTAATCCATACTCGAACCAAAATTGATCTATCAAACATGCATACTCATATGAATTCACGCACATCTATGTTATTTAGTATGTAGATATTAATGATCCATTCATTTTAGTAGAACATAATTTGGTTAATTTTTTTCGAATTCAACCTTAAGATTTCGAGATCGTTGTATTTGTAGATCATATTATACATATAAAGGAGCAGAATTCTTTGTTGTGCTTTTGAAAGTATATATAAAAAATGATGTATATAGAATGTAATTCGAATTGAAAATGATCCTGCCCGAAAAACAATAGAATACAAACGTGATTCGAATTGAGTTGGCACGGTAAACGTGCACTCTACAAAATATGAATGAAGCGGGGAAAGTCGCAGTAACCGCCCGAAACCAAAATCTGCGAGATGGAAATCACTACTGCCTATCCCTGCCACGCAAAGCCTATCTGCTGGATTTCTATAGGTTTTGATAGGGGTAGGTTTGTAATTTCACCCAAACGTGACGTTACCGCCTCTCACCCAAATTCATACATGGTGAGCGCCAAAACACAGTGTGTCCTCGACCGAAATCGACTCCCTCCCCGATTCATATTCATACACGGTGGGCTTCAAAAACAAACTCTCGTCGGCAAATATTCGGTGTATGCGAGATTACCGTCCTATCCCCAACTGACTAATGTTGCTGTGATGTAGTAGAAATTTGAAACGGGGGCTAAGTTTGTAAATTTCCTCGCATTTGAGACAAGCGTGCCCTGAATACATGGTTCCCCCTTCCTCTCTACCTCCCTTTTCCCCATTCGTACTCCGTGGGCACCAAAACAGCCTCTCCACCCCACCCTCCTCCGTCCGCCGCCGTCCGCCACCCCATCCACCGCCGTCCTCCTCCACCATGCCATAGCTGATACCCCGACGCCGTTGTCCATTACAAGATATCGACCTCTCTCATCCACGGCTTTGGACCGGGATCCTTGCATCCCGTCCTCTCGATTCATCCCCGCCGTCGTCCACCTTGCCGGCGCCGCTCCTACGACCGTCTCGTCCATCGTGCCCCGCCGCCACCGTCTACCCTCCTAGATCTGCTTCCACGCCACCGACAGTCATCGCTACCACAGCACCGTCAAATTCTCAGCAGATGCGTACATGGCGCCGCACCAGAGGCGGTACTCTTTTGTATCTGCTTAACTCATTTATCACAACCAGAAAATAGATCGCCACAGCTTTACTCTGATTTCTTGCCTTGGTTGCGAAGTTGCCTTTGTCCGGTTTGCACCTTCATATCCGCCATGGCACGCTCAACACTATACTCCCAATGCTTATGGTTTTCCCCTTTTATATTCCACACTAGTTAAATCACAGTAGACTAAATTTCAGAATTGGGTCAGTCGATTTTTCAGAGCTCGCCGGAGTTCGCCGATGCGATCGAAGGGGCTCGGGTGGTTGTGGGGCCTCGCCGAACGAAGAAAACTTGACGCGGGTGGGGGTTGGGGCGGGGGTGGGGGTGGGGGTGGCGGAGGAAGACAAGCGGTGGGGGACGGTGGTCCGGCCGGCGGCCCGTGCGGTGTTCTGTATGGGAAGAATCAGAGATGAGGAAGAAGAAGGGTTAGGAGACGTAGGATCTTCATCCAACCGCCTAAAATGGTCGAGAGATAGGTGGGAGTTGCATTCTTAATGCGCTCTGGTTCATCATGTGTGGGCTCTGCGCAACCAACATTTTATTATCCAAAATATGCTTGCTCTTCTTTACCATGTTCCTCTTCCGTTCTTCTTTAATATGTACTCTCTCCGTTCCTAAATACAATTCTTTGTATAGATTCCACCATGGACTACATATGGACTAAAATGAGTGAATCTACACTCTAAAATGTATCTGGATACATCTGTATGTGATCCATAGTGGAAATCTCTACCAAGACTTATATTTTGGAAAGGAGGGAGTATGATAGTAGTACAATATGTTCCTTGTACTGAAGATGAGCAGGGACATTTGCAGTGTAGAGGTCTATACAGTCGGTTGTGATGGACACTTTGATCCTCTTTGATTCGTAGGATCTTGTAAACATAGGAATAGGATTTGTAGTGGCCTGCCCACTTGAATCCTATAAGAATAGCAAGGAAATGCTGGGAGCTGTGTCGCCTTTGAGAGTTACACTGATATTAACAGTACCGCACCTTCACTTGAAGAGAGCTGGTATCCGAAGCCTTTCTAGCCATACCGGCAATACTAGCACATATATTCCAGCAAGTTCCACTTTGCTGATTTTACTCTGATGCTTAAGGTTTCCCCGTTATATCTACACTATGATCTGTGTAGCTGCTTTGTGTCGCACTAGCAGCAGTCCACTCTTGAAGCTAAACACTGCACTGACTTACAAAATTGGAACCAAGGCATTGAGTGCCATTCTGGATGCAATGAAACTCATACGCTCCCCACCTGTTGATTCTTGTTCAGACTATGATCCTAATGACTATTCTAACCTCGAGGATCAAAGGCAGATGGCCTGTCGTGTTCACCCATCAAGGTGCTTGTTCTAATTTGGCAATGTTTTATTGATTGCGGGTATCTTGCATATGTTGTCTTGCATTTCTTCTACTTTGTTGCACCGCCATCTGCTTAGTTTACTCATCATATATGTCGATATGCCATGCCCATCCATTATCAATACATATTCCATCTGTCATCATACCATGTTTTTTCACTCAAATGCTGTTCATGTGCATCAGACATCAAAAAGGAAGAGGGTGATTGCCGAACCTGAAGGAGCACCAGCAAAGTCCTTGAAAAACATGGTGGTGTCGGAGAAATCAGACAGCACTCCACTTATATTGGCTGTACAACCAGTGACACAAAACGTAGGACCGACTCCAGCAGACTGTACCCATACTTCACTGGCCACACCACTAGCCCCACCATGACCTACACTCCAGCAAAAGGTATACCGATTTCATTTGCCATAGCACCAGCTGTACCACAGAAAAATCCCACTCCAACAAAAAGCACAGCAAGTCCACCGGCCGAAGACCTATCCCAACTGCAGAGACGACCAATTCATGCAGATTGGAACCCCATTCCATTTATTCCCAGTTTAAAAGACAATGCTTTCAACGTTGTTAGGGACTACGTGCATATATTCCCATCATGGGAAGATTATTGTGAAGACAAACACCATTTTCACATCTTCCTGTCCAACTTACGTGTAAGTGCTATTATTCATGGTTATTATTTTCCTGTTTTCTGCTGATTGAACACATCAATGATTTACATTACATTGTTGTAACTAGGCGAGGGTCAATCTGGATAGTCATGACGAGCAAAGCTTGCTTGTGCTTTTCAAGGAAGCATTGCAGCAGTATCGGTGTTACCTGAGGAAATCACACTTTGATGGCAAGTCTATAAACGAATTTCCGGTGAAGTCTCCTGTGCTAAATTTAGAAGACATTGAATGGAAAAACATTGTTATGCACTGGTCTCGTTCCCAGGATGAGGTACTTTCTATGAAACCACATGAAAATTTGAACTTCTACTTTTCCGCATGTGCCTTATGGATCTTTTTTGCAGGAAATCTGCTCGAAGAAGAATTCCGGTTTGACAAGAACGACATGATATCGCAAATATGCTGCCCGCTGCTTTGCTCTTGTTAGTACCTGTTGTCCTGTATCAATGTACTTGCATACATACCTGGTTCATTATGTGACAGCAGTATGCTTGATAGCTTGCTTATCAATTGTTCGCTCCAAATTATCTGATCTATATGAATGGTTACATTAGTGTAGAATATATCCAATGCCAATGTTTTTTTAGTTGTGCATTGTTCTTGTAAGTACATGCTGTCCTTTATCGGTGTACTTATAATGACAGGTAGTTGTTCATGTACCATCACTCTGCAGCTTATTTTCCTTTGCCCTCCATTTTCTACACATCAGATCTATATTTACTCTTACCATAAGGTTGGTACTGAAGAAGTTTAGCTGTGCATTGCTCTTGGCTGTACCTTTTTCCTGTATCGCTGCACTTACATTTATAGCTACTTGGTTATGTAGGTTATGTAGCATCACTCTTCATCTTATCTTAAATATTCTCCATTTTTTCATATATTATCACATCTATATTTACTATTAACAAAATGTAGAATAAAGGCAATGCTTTTGAAGAAGATTCTGTGGTAAACTTCTTGAATTGCCCCCCCATCAGCATGGACAAGGCCTTTATGGAGCCTGTCTTCACCAATAATGTAAGTTTGTCCATCTCAAGCCTTCAAACTTTGTTGTATATATTTGGTTAGGCATGACTGCAACAGCTGTTTATTTTTGGTGTTTGCATCAAATTGCTTGTTTAAAGTTTATTATGTAGTTCATAAACAAAAGTTTGTCCTTAATCCATTTAAGTTTTCAGTTGTACAACCAAGTTCCTTCTTCATACCATGTAAATTAAACTATAAAGAGCAAGTGATCTTCTTTTGCACTGCATGTATGCTTCTGTTCTTCTTCCGTAATCCAGTGGTGTGGTGAACCTACCCACTACAGCACAATGTCATATTCTGCAATGTCTTAACTATGAACAATGTCATATCATTCTACTATTATTTAAACCGTCTCTTTATTTGCCAATCTGAAATGGTATAAATTGACAGCACACTAACCATTGATACTTATGAGTTCTTGATCTGTAATCCAGTGGTGTCGTGAAGCTGCCAACTCCTTCACAATGTCATTTCCTGCCATGTCTTGACCTGAACAATACCATATTGTGTTAATGCAATTTTAAACTATGTCACTTTATTCATCAGTAAGAAATGTGATGAATTGTCAGCACTGATACTTTTATGTGCAAAACCTGTCATCTGTCTGTTTGTTTATCTTTCAGAGTGAGGAAGATATAAGTGTTGAACAAGCGCAATCTCATCATCTTGCTCAGCTGCTTGCGCTGCAGCTCCCCAGGCGGGCTAACCTTTCTTGAACTCTATTGAAGTGCTGTCGGTTTTGTATATTATTTTGTCAGCGTGTTTATTGCACCGGTGGCGATCTTTGATGCCCAGTGTATGTAATGTGCTGTCTACTTGTGCTTTATTATCATAGTGGCGAACTTTGATGCCCAGTGGATGTAATATGTCGTAATTTCTTTATTGTATAGTCTAGGTTTTTTCTTATTCACGATGCTGCAGTTATTTTACTGTATATACATCATGTCTTCGCAGTAAACCGGCCAAACCGTAAAATTACGGTACATAATCGGGCCGTCATGCAATCACGATGTAGGTTGGGCCTGAAACGTGCCGAACAGCTCACAGGTCGGCAGCAGCCCGAAATGAACCCCGACCCATGATTGTGCGAATCAAATCACAGGCTTTTAACAGGGCAAAATTGTCTCGGTCCTTATTTGGCCCAATCAGATATCGGCTGTGAGCAGGCCGGATGCAAACCGGGCCGTAGTTAGGCCCAACTATATGACAGGCTTTTAACAGGACGAAATTAATATAGGGCCGAAATGTTAAACGAGCCCTTAACATGCCAAAACTAATATCAGGCCGAATTACTAAGTGGGCCTTTAGCAAGTGGGCCCAAAAGCATAGTGTCTAGTTGACAGACCGAATCTGATATGGGCCATAATTGAGCCCAAAGCCTCTTAAAGGGCCGGACCTAATCTGGGCCATAATTTGGCCCAGAACGTGGTAGGCTTTTAATGGGTCGGATCTCATATGGGCCACTATTAGGCCCGGAGCGTGGCAGGCCATTAATGGACCGGATCAAATATGGGCCGGCATTTGGCCCAAAACATGGCAGCCAGTTAATGGGCCGGCCTACTAGGGTCCTCAAAATCTTGTGGGCCTACAGCTGGGCTGGCCCATTAATGTCGGCGAAATCTCGTGGGCCTTTAGCTGGGCCGGCCCATTATGATCTGCAAGAATATTGTGGGCCTTTACGTGGGCCAGCCCATTATGGCACACAAAAATCTTGTGGGCCTTTACCTAGGCCGGCCCATTATGGCCCACAAAATCTTGTGGGCCTTTAGCTGGGCCAGCCCATTATGGTCTGCAAAATCTCGCGGGCCTTTAGCTGGGCCGGCCCATTATGGTCCTCAAAAGCTTGTGGGCCTTCTGTTGGGCCGGCCCATTTAAACTTGATGGGCCGGTCCACGTGTCAACATATCATAGGCGCGTCTCGCCCATTGGATGAGTGACACCTGTGCCAACGCGGACCTGACACGTGTCTCCTCCAGCCAATGATGATTTTACACATGGAAAATCCCCATCGGTCGGGGCTGCTAACGGGTTATCGGATCCAAAACCCGACCCGATAGCTTAACGGTGTTCCGTTATGGTGGATGCCACATGTCGGTCACCCTTGATGAAAGCACTTCTGTGACACGCGATTTATCGTCATGGAAGTGGACACTTCCATGATGATAATGTTGGTAATGTCATGGAACACTTCTACGACAGCACAGGTATGACTATCTTGATTATGTCATAAATTTGTCATGGATGTACATGCATGACAAAAAACACGACCTACTGTGACAAAAACTTATCATCACGGAAGTGTTTTTTTTGTAGTGATAGGGGGAAGAAGTACGTCGGTGGAGCAACATGGGGCCCACGAGGGTGGAGGGCGCGCCTGGGGGGGTAGGCGCCCCCCCTACCTCATGCCCTCCTGGTTGATGTCTTGACGTAGGGTCCAAGTCCTCTGGATCACGTTCGTTCCGAAAATCATGTTCCCGAAGGTTTAATTCCTTTTGGACTCCGTTTGATATTCTTTTTCTGCGAAACTCTAAAATAGGCAAAAAATAGCAATTCTGGGTTGGGCCTCCGGTTAATAGGTTAGTCCCAAAAATAATATAAATGTGTATAATAAAGCCCAATAATGTCCAAAACACAATATAATATAGCATGGAACAATAAAAAATTATAGATACGTTGGAGATGTATCAAGCATCCCCAAGCTTAATTCCTGCTCGTCCTCGAGTAGGTAAATGATAAAAATAGAATTTTTGATGTGGAATGCTACTTGGCATAATTTCAATGTAATTCTTTTAATTGTGGTATGAATGTTCAGATCCGAAAGATTCAAGATAAAATTTTAATATTGACATAAAAGTAATAATA
Organism: Aegilops umbellulata; assembly: GCA_032464435.1. Classification (NCBI taxonomy): domain Eukaryota; kingdom Viridiplantae; phylum Streptophyta; class Magnoliopsida; order Poales; family Poaceae; genus Aegilops; species Aegilops umbellulata. The sequence goes on from CP136056.1 coordinate 351,658,124, forward strand.
CTTCAAGCATACTAACTAAGCAATTATGTCCTCTCAAAATAACATGGCCAAAGAAAGTTCATCCCTACAAAATCATATAGTTTAGTCATGCTTCATTTTCATCACGCAAGAATGCTCTCATCATGCACAACCCCGATGACAAGCCAAGCAATTGTTTCATACTTTAGTAGTCTCAAACTTTTTCAACCTTCACGCAATACATGAGCGTGAGCCATGGATATAGCACTATGGTGGAACAGAATATAATGATGGGGGTTATGTGGAGAAGACAAATATGAGGAAGTCTCACATCAACGCGGCTAATCAATGAGCTATGGAGCTGCCCATCGATTGATGTTAATGCAAGGAGTAGGGATTGCCATGCAACAGATGCACTAGAGCTATAAATGCATGAAAGCTCAACAAAAGAAACTAAGTGGGTGTGCATCCAACTTGCTTGCTCGTGAAGACCTAGGGCATTTGAGGAAGCCCATTGTTGGAATATACAAGCCAAGTTCTATAATGAAAAATTCCCACTAGTATAAGAAAGTGACAAAACAAGAGACTCTCTAAAATGAAGATCATGGTGCTACTTTGAAGCACAAGTGTGGAAAAAGGATAGTAGCATTGTCCCTTTTTTGGGCCTTCTTTATTTTTGGCCTCTCTCTCTTTTTTTTCATTGGGACAATGCTCTATGAATGATGATCATCACACTTCTATTTATTTACAACTCAATGATTACAACTCGATACTAGAACATAGTATGACTCTATATGATTGCCTCCAGCGGTATACCGGGATAGCAACGACTCAAGAGTGACATGTATGAAAAATTATGAATGGTGGCTTTTCCAGAAATACGATGTCAACTACATGATCATGCGAAGCAATATGACAATGATGAACGTGTCATGAAAAACGGAACGGTGGAAAGTTGCATGGCAATATATCTCGGAATGGCTATGGAAATGCCATAATAGGTAGGTATGGTGGCTGTTTTGAGGAAGATATAAGCAGGTTTATGTGTGAAAGAGCGTATCATATCACGGGGTTTGGATGCACCAGCGAAGTTTGCACCAACTCTCAATGTGAGAAAGGGCAATGCACGGTACCGAAGAGGCTAGCAATGATGGAAGGGTAAGAGTGCGTATAATCCATGGACTCAACATTAGTCATAAAGAACTCACATACTTATTGCAAAAATCTACAAGTCATCAAAAACCAAGCACTACGCGCATGCTCCTAGGGGGATAGATTGGTAGGAAAAGACCATCGCTCGTCCCCAACCGCAACTCATAAGGAGGACAATCAAAGAACACCTCATGTTTCAAATTTGTTACATAACGTTTACCATACGTGCATGCTACGGGACTTGCAAACTTCAACACAAGTATTTCTCAAATTCATAACTACTCAACTAGCACAACTTTAATATCACTACCTCCATATCTCAAAACAATCATCAAGCATCAAACTTCTCTTAGCATTCAGCACACTCATAAGAAAGTTTTTTACTAGTCTTTGAATACCTAACATATTAGGATTAATTTCCCAATTTAAGAAAATTACCATGCTGTTTAATACTCTCAAAATAATATAAGTGAAGCATGAGAGAATAATAGTTTCTATAAAACAAAACCACCACCGTGCTCTAAAAGATATAAGTGAAGCACTAGAGCAAAAACTATATAGCTCAAAAGGTATAAGTGAAGCGCATAAAGTATTCTAATAAATTCCGAATCACATGTGACTCTCTCAAAAGGTGTGTACAGAAAGGATGATTGTGTAAACCTAACAAATAAAGACTCAAATAATACAAGATGCTCCAAGCAAAACACATATCATGTGGTGAATAAAAATATAGCTCCAAGTAAAGTTACCGATGGAAGTAGACGAAAGAGGGGATGCCTTGCGGGGCATCCCCAAGCTTCGGCTTTTAGGTGTCCTTAGATTATCTTGGGGTGCCATGGGCATCCCCAACCTTAGGCTCTTGCCACTCCTTGTTCCATAATCCATCAAATCTTTCACCCAAAACTTGAAAACTTCACAACACAGAACTCAGCAAAAAATCTCGTCAGCTCCGTTAGCGAAAGAAAACAAAACACCACTTCAAGGTACTGTAATGAACTCATTATTTATTTATATTGGTGTTAAACCTACTGTATTCCAACTTCTCTATGGTTTATAAACTATTTTACTAGCCATAGATTCATCAAAATAAGCAAACAACACACGAAAAATAGAATCTGTCAAGAACAGAACAGTCTGTAGTAATCTGTAACTAACGCAAACTTCTGGAACTCCAAACAATCTACCAAAATAGGACGGCCTAGAAATTGTTTTTATTGATCAGCAGCAATTGGAATAAATATTTTTTCACGTTCTGGTGATTTTTAACAATTATTTTCCTGAACAGGAAGTTTCTGGAATTTTTTAGCAAGATCAAATAACTATCATCCAAGAAGATCCTATAGGTTAAACTTGGCACAAACACTAATTAAAACATAAAAAAACATCTAACCAAAGGCTAGATCAAATATTTATTCCTAAACAGAAGCAAAAAGCAAAAAACTAAAAATAAAATTTGGTTGCCTCCCAACAAGCGCTATCGTTTAACGCCCCTAGCTAGGCATAATAGCAAGGATAGATCTAGGTATTGCCATCTTTGGTAGGAAATCCATAAGTGGCTCTCACAATAGATTCATAAGGTAATTTTATTTTCTTTCTATGGAAGTGTTCCATTCCTTTCCTTGACGGAAACTGGAATCTAATATTCTCTTCCTTCATATCAATAATTGCACCAATCGTTCTAAGGAAAGGTCCACCAAGAATAATATGACATGAAGGATTGCAATCTATATCAAGAACAATAAAATCTACGGGCACATAGTTCCTATTTGCAAAAATAAGAACATCATTAATTCTTCCCATAGGTTTCTTAATGGTGGAATCCGCAAGGTGCAAGTTTAAAGAGCAATCATCAAATTCACGGAAACCTAGCAAATCGCACAAAGTCTTTGGAATCGTGGAAACACTAGCACCCAAATCACACAAAGCATAGCATTCATGATCTTTAATTTTAATTTTAATAGTAGGTTCCCACTCATCATAAAGTTTTCTAGGGATAGAAACTTGCAACTCAAGTTTTTTCTTCATAAGATTGCATCAAAACATCAACGATATGTTTGGTAAAGGCTTTATTTTGACTATAAGCATGTGGAGAATTTAGCATGGATTGCAACAAGGAAATACAATCTATCAAAGAGAAATTATCATAATTAAATTCCTTGAAATCCAAAATAGTGGGTTCATTAATATCTAGAGTTTTGATCTCTTCATTCCCACTTTTATTAATTTTAGCATCAAGATCTAAAAACTCTGAATTTTTGGAACGCCTTCTAGGTAAAGGTGGATAATATTCAGTCTCATCATTGTCAAGATTCATATTGCAAAACAAAGATTTAATAGGAGACGCATCAATAACTTTTAGATCTTCATCTTTGTTTGCATAACAATTAGAAGAACACACTTTCACAAAGCAATCTTTCTTAGCACGCATCCTAGCGGTTCTTTCTTTGCACTCGTCAATGGAAATTCTCATGGCTTTGAGAGACTCATTGATATCATGCTTAGGAGGAATAGATCTAAGTTTCAAAGAATCAACATCAAGAAAAATTCTATCAACGTTCCTAGCCAATTCATCAATCTTAGGCAATTTTTCTTCAAGCAAAGCATTGAAATTCTTTTGCGAATTCATAAAGTCTTTAACACTAGTCTCAAATTCAGAAGGTATCTTATTAAAATTTCCATAAGAATTGTTGTAGGAATTACCATAATTATTAGAGGAATTACTATGATACGGCCTAGGCTTAAAGTTTCCTCTATACGCGTTGTTACCAAAATTATTCCTACCAACAAAATTCACATCCATAGATTCATTGTTATTCTCAAGCAAAGTATACAAAGGCATGTCATTACGATCAAAAGAAACACTTTTCTTAGCAAATAATTTCATAAGTTCATCCATCTTTCCACTCAAAACATTAATTTCTTCTATCACATGCACTTTTTTATTAGTGGATCTTTTGGTGTGCCATTGAGAATAATTTACCATAATATTATCTAGGAGTTTAGTAGCTTCTCCTAAAGTGATTTCATAAAAGTGCCTCCTGCGGCCGAATCTAAAAGATTTCTAGAAGCAAAATTCAACCCGGCATAAAAAATTTGTATAATCATCCACAAATTCAAACCATGTGTAGGGCAATTACGTATCATTAATTTAATCCTCTCCCAAGCTTGTGCAACATGTTCATGATCAAGTTGCTTAAAATTCATAATACTGTTTCTAAGAGAGATAATCTTAGCGGGAGGAAAATACTTAGAGATAGAAGCATCATTGCACTTATTCCAAGAATCAATACTATTTTTAGGCAAAGACGAAAACCAAGCTTTAGCACGATCTCTAAGCGAAAAGGAAATAGCTTCAATTTAACAATATCATTATCAACAGCTTTCTTCTTTTGCATATCACACAAATCAACGAAGCTATTTAGATGGGTAGCGGCATCTTCACTAGGAAGGCCGGCGAATTGATCTTTCATGACAAGATTCAATAAAGCAGTATTGATTTCACAAGATTCAGTATCGGTAAGAGGAGCAATCGGAGTGCTAAGGAAATCATTGTTGTTGGTATTGGTAAAGTCACACAATTTAGTATTATCTTGAGCCATTGTGACAAGCAAGCAATCCAGCACACGAGCAAACAAGAAGCGAGCGAGAAAAGGGCGAACGGAAAAGAGAGTGCGAATAAAATGGTAAAGGTGAAGTGGGGGAGAGGAAACAAGAGGTAAATGGCAAATAATGTAATGCGGGAGATAAGGGTTAGTGATGGGTACCTGGTACGTTGACTTTTGGGTAGACTCCCCGGCAACGACGCTAGAAATCCTTCTTGCTACCTCTTGAGCACTGCGTTGGTTTTCCCTTGAACAGGAAAGGGTGATGCAGTAAAGCAGCGTAAGTATTTCCCTCAGTTTTTGAGAACGAAGGTATCAATCCAGTAGGAGACCACGAACGAGTCCCCCGCACGTACACAAACAAATAAATCCTCGCAACAAAAGCGATAAGGGGTTGTCAATCCCTACACGGTCACTTACGATAGTGAGATATGATAGATATGATAAGATAATATTTAATGCGCTGCCAAAGATGTCGGGGGAAACGACACCTATGGAACCACGAGGATCCCCTCTACGGTTAGCGGTGCGTGGGACTGTGCAAAGAGTAGGTCGAGTCCAAAAAGTCCGAATCCTTCCTCAGTACGCCTCGGGCCTCCTTTTATACGTAAAAGGGGTCTCCACAGTGGCACACAGGAGGTGGAAAGTAGGTATAGTGCTACAAGGTTATCCCTGACACCATAGGACAAATGCATTTAATGCGCTGCCTATATGTCCTCTTGCTTTATCGGGGATGGCAAGGAAGCTCGTCCCGTACATCACCGCCTCGCCTTGCTTCGGCACGCGTCCAAGGTGACCAGGCATGTAGTGCCATGCTGGCTAGTTGGCTGCTGAGCTGGTGCGGTGGCATGGCTTTCACGAAAATCTACATGCCAACACGCAGGTGCTTGGCTAGTTGGCCTAGAAGTTGCATGCTGCCACGCAGGTGCATGCCTATTTGGCAGGCTGATCGCCACATCGGAATGGGTGCGGGGCATCGAATCTTGGTAGGTGCGGGCCAGGCCATGGCCCCGCAAATGTCTCCAGCAAGGGGCTTTGACGGGGCCCCAGCAAGGGCCTTGCCGGGCTCTCATGGGCGTCTCCGACATTGGTCTTGCTAGGGGTCTTCATCTTCTGGTCCTTATCTAGTCTTGCAGGCCTCTGTTCTTCACAAAGATCTGCATGTCACCATGCAGGCGCCTCCCGAGCCTTGGTTCCAATGTTGTTGATGGTGTCGGGACTCTCAGGCTCAAGGGTGGCGGTCTTGCTGGCGTTGGGAAAGTTGCCCCGGCAAGGCCCTTTCCGGGGCTACGTAGGCCGCCCCGACAATGCTCTTGCCGGGGGAAGCCCGTCTCGTCCCTTTGCTCTTCGCGCCTCTGGCTTGAGCGCTACTTTGGTAGTCTTGTTCTGCGCTTCCTCTGCATCGCCAAGCACGGCCACTAGTGTGGCTACGACTGCCCGTGCACAAGTGAAGGGGTACATAAGAGGCCCCTACTTTTGTACACCGACAATGGGCCATTAATAGGCCGAAACCACATCGGGCCAATATTGAGCCCAAATATATAGCGGGCTGTTAACGGGCTCGAACTGATGATGGGCTGCAATGGTGTCAAATCGTTAACGGGCCGTTGACGGGCCCAATTGGCACATCTCGTATGGGCCGTGGGCTTAAATGGACATAACACAAATATGCCTTATATGGGCTGGCCTGCTAATTTTTACTAGGCCGACCTTTTTCACCGGAATGGGCCACTGTTGGGTCGTGCCACGTGTTGACCTATCATAGGTGCCTCCTGCCCAATGAGTGGATGACATCTATCCCAAAGGTGAGCCAACACGTGTTTCCTCCGGCCAATGAGAATTTTACACGTGGAAAATCCCCATTGGTCCGGGCTGTTAACAGGTTATCAGATCCAAACCGGAAACTGATAGCTTAACGGTGACCCGTTACGGTGGATGCCACGTGTCGGTCACCCTCGATGAAAGAACTTCTATGACGCGCGATTTATCGTCATGGAAGTTGACACTTCCGTGATGACAATTTTGGTAATGTCATGGAACACTTCTACGACAGCACAAGTATGACTATCTTGATTCTGTCATAAAATCGTCATGGATGTACATGCATGACAAAAAACATGACCTACTGTGACAAACACGTATCATCCTGAAAGTGAATTTTTTTGTAGTGTATGATGTTTCTTACCGATTTACCCTATCGTTTTGGGGTTATGCATTAGAGACAACTACATTCACATTAAATAGGGCCCATCTAAATCCGTTGAGACGACACCCTATGAACTGTGGTTTGGCAAGAAACCTAAGTTGTCGTTTCTAAAAGTTTGGGGTTGCGACACTTATGTCAAAAGGCTTTAGCCTGATAAGCTCGAACCCAAATCAGAGAAGTGCTTCTCCATAGGATACCCTAAGGAAACAATTGGGTACACCTTCTATCACAGATCCGAAGGCAAGATCTTTGTTGCCAAGAATGGAACATTTCTAGAGAAGGAGTTTCTCTCGAAAGAAGTGATTGGGAGGAAAGTAGAACTTGATGAGGTAAATGTACCTTCTCTCAATTTGGAAAGTAGCACATCAGAGAAATCTGTTCCCATGGTGCCTACACCAACTAGAGAGGAATCAAATGATGATGATCATGAAACTTCGGATCAAGTTACTACTGGACCTTGTAGGTCGAACAAAGCACGTTCTGCAACAGAGTGGTACGGTAATCCTGTTCTGGAAGTCATGTTACTAGACCATGACGAACCTACGTAGTATGAAGAAGCAATGATGAGCCCAGATTCCGACAGATGGCTTGAGGCCATGAAATCTGAGATAAGATCCATGTATGAGAACAAATATGGACTTTGGTTGACTTGCCTGATGATCGACAAGCCATAGAGAATAAATGGATCTTCAAGAAGAAGACTGATGCTGATGGTAATGTCATATCTACAAAGCTCGACTTGTCACAAAAGGTTTTCGACAAGTTCAAGGGGTTGACTACGATGAGACCTTCTCACCCGTAGCGATGCTTAAATCAGTCCGAATCATGTTAGCAGTTGCCGCATTTTATGATTATGAAATTTGGCAAATGGATGTCAAAACTGCATTTCTTAATAGATTTCTTATAGAAGTGGTGTATACGATGCAACCACAAGGTTTTGTCGATCCTAAAGGTGCTAACAAAGTGTGCAAGCTCCAACGATCCATCTATGGACTGGTGCAAGCATCTCGGAGTTGGAATATACGCTTTGATAAGGTGATCAAAGAATATGGTTTTATACAGACTATTAGTGAAGACTTTATTTACAAGAAAGTGAGTGGGAGCTCTGTAGCATTTCTGATATTATATGTAGATGACATATTGTTGATTGGAAACGATATAGAATTTCTAGATAGCATAAAAGGATACTTGCATTAAAGTTTTTCAATGAAAGACCTCGATGAAGCTGCTTATATATTGGGCATCAAGATCTATAGAGATAGATCAAGACTCTTAATAGGACTTTCACAAAGCACATAACTTGACAAAGTTTTGAAGAAGTTCAAACTGGATCAGTCAAACAAAGGGTTCTGTCCTGTGTTAGAAGGTGTGAAGTTGAGTCAGACTCAAAGCCCAACCACTTCAGAAGATAGAGAGAAAATGAAAGTCATTCCCTATGCCTCAGCCATAGCCTCTATCATGTATGCTATGATGTCTACCAGACCTGATGTGTTCCATGCCATAAGTCTGGCAGGGAGGTACCAAAGTAATCCAGGAGTGGATCACTAGACAGCGGTCAAGAACATCCTGAAGTACCTGAAAAGGACCAAGGATATGTTTCTCGTTTCTGGAGGTGACAAAGAGCTCGTCGTAAATGGTTACGTCGATGCTAGCTTTGACACTGATCTGGATGACTCTAAGTAACAAACCAGATACATATTTTTATGGTATGGTGGAGCTGTCAATTGGTGCAGTTCCAAGCAGAGCGTCGTGGAGGGATCTACGTGTGAAGCGGAGTACATAGCTGCTTCGGAAGTAGCAAATAAAGGAGTCTGGATGAAGGAGTTCATATCCGACCTAGGTGTAATACCTAGTGCATGGGGTCCAATGAAAATCTTTTGTGACAATACTGGAGCGATTGCCTAGGCAAAGGAATCCAGATTTCACAAGAGAACCAAACACGTCAAGAGACTCTTCAACTCCATCCGTGAACAAGTCAAGGAGGGAGTCATAGAGATTTGCAAAATACATACGGATCTGACTGTAGCAGACCTGTTGACTAAGCCTCTTCCATGAGCAAAACATGATCAACACCAAGACTCCATGGGTGTTAGATTCATTACAATGTAATCTAGATTATTGACTCCAGTGGAAGTGGGATACTGTAGGAAATATGTCCTAGAGGCAATGAGAAAGTTGTTATTTTATATTTTGTTATTCATGATAAAGGTTTATTATTCATGCTAGAATTGTATTGACCGGAAACCTTAATACATGCGTGAATACATAAACAATTAAACACCGTGTCCCTAGTGATCCTCTACTTGACTAGCTCGTTCATTAAAGATGGTTATGGTTTCCTAACCATAGACATGAGTTGTCATTTGATGACGGGATCACATCATTAGGAGAATGATGTGATGGACAAGACCCATCCGTTAGCTTGGCATTATGATCGTTTAGTTTTATTGCTATTCCTTTCTTCATGTCAAATACATATTCCTTCGACTATGAGATTATGCAACTCCCGGATACCAGAGGAATGCGTTATGTGATATCAAATTTCACAACGTAAGTGGGTGATTATAAAGATGCTCTATAGGTATCTCCGAAGCTGTTTTTTGGGTTGGCATAGATCAAGATTAGGATTTGTCACTCCGAGTATCGGAGAGGTATCTCTAGGCCCTCTCGGTAATACACATCATAAGCTTGCAAGCCAACGACTAAGGAGTTTGTCACGAGGTGATGTATTGCAAAATGAGTAAAGGGACTTGTCGGTAACGAGATTGAACAAGGTATGAAGATACCGACGATCGAATCTCGGGCAAGTAACATATCGATAGACAAAGGGAATACGTATGTTGTCATAACGGTTCGACTGAGAAAGATCTTTTAGAGTATGTAGGAGCCAATATGGGCATCCAGATTCCGCTATTGGTTATTGACCGGAGAGGTGCCTTGGTCATGTCTACATAGTTCTCGAACCCGTAGGGTCTGCACGCTTAACGTTCGTTGACGGTATAGTATTATATGAGTTATGTGATTGGTGACCGAATGTTTTTCAGAGTCCCGGATGAGATCATGGACATGAAGAGGAGTCTCGAAATGGTCGGGAGGTAAAGATTGATATATAGGACAATGATATTCGGACAATAGAAGTGTTCCGGAAGGTATAAGGTATTTATCGGAGTACCAGAGGGGTTACCAGACACCACGGGGTAATATATGGGCCATACGGGCCATGAGTGGGGAGTACACCAGCCCACAAGGGGTGGCGTACCCCCTATGGCAGGAGGCTGATTGGGATAAGGAAAAGAGGGGGTTTGCCCCCCCCTTCGTTCTCTCTTTCCGCTTCCCTTTCCTCTCTGCTGTTTTATGGAAGGGGGTGCCACTTAGGGAAACCCCAAGTAGGATTTAGATCCTACTTGGGGTGCACCCTGGCTGCCTCCCCTCTCCCTCCCACCTATGTATATGTGGGGGGTGGGGACACACCTGGCACGCCCCAGACAATTGCCTAGCCGTATGTGGCGCCCCCTCCACCGTTTACGCCTCTGATCATATTTTCATAGTGCTTTGGCGAAGGGAGATCACTTCACCATCACCGTCACCCCACCATCATGCTGACGGAACTCATCTACTACCTCGATGTCTTGCTAGATCAAGAAGCCGAGGGACGTCACCGAGCTGAACATGTACAGAACTCAGAGGTGTCGTGCGTTTGGTACTTGATCAGTCGGAGCTAGAAGAAGTTCGACTACATCAACCGTGTTGTCAAACGCTTCTGCTTATGGTCTACGAGGGTACGTAGGCACACTACCCCATTGTTGCTATGCATCTCCATGGATAGATCATTGCATGTGCGTAGAAATGTTTTGTTTTCCCAACACTTGCTTCGTGGGCTTTTGCCAGAGTCTTCGGTTGTGAGCTTGCCCGCCTGTTTTATCACCCAAACATTACGGTTGGTGTGGTCTGCGTGTTTTTCGGCAGTTCCATGGATCTGGCAGGGCCTGTACATGATTGCGTCCAACTTGGTTGGGCCGTCCTCGTTTCTTTTAGAAGGCTTTTTTCGCGACCCAGATTCTGGATTACGAAATCCGGCATTTACTCTCGTCTTGTCACAGCCCTAGAATTTGATTGCAATAAATTTCATAAGCATCCATGCATCATGTCTATATTTGTTTGAAAATTGAAATGGGGATGACAAACCCTAGCACCAAATGAAATGCAATTAGGATCAAAATAAAAATATTTTCAATGATCCCAAATGCCCTTTAGAAAAGTTCATGATATTTGTTAAAGGTGAAAACCTCTGCCAAAAGTCATGCACATAATTCTAGGCCATTCTGGATTTTTGAATTAAATCATAAGTATTTGAATTTGGACATTTAAATTCTATAAAATATTTTAAATATCCAAATAATCTTAACTTAAATGTTCCATGTTGGATATATTCCAAACAGTGGCCATGAGCAGTTTGGTGATTTTTGAGTGTGCCTAAGTAATTTTAATAAAGCCATACACAATTACAGAAAATAGAAAAGAGAAATAAAATTAAGAAAAGAACAGAGGCTCACCTGGAACTTACCTGGCTCCCACCAAAGCCACCTGGCCGGCCCGGTTGGCCTGCCCAGCCCACCTACCCCGTTACTCGTCGTCTTCCTCTGCCAGTAGGCAGAGGCGAAGACGCACGCGCGCGCTGGGAGGCCTCCACCTCCTTCTTCCCGCTTCCCTCGTCGCCCTGGACCTTCCTCGCGACGCCACGCACCCCCTGGCCCCTCTCTCACTCTCCCCGTCTCCATCCCCCTCCTCTGCTCTCTCCGCGCAGCACCACCGAACGCCACCATCGCCGCCGCTCGCTGTTGCCGTGGTAACAGCCACTACCTCGCCTCGCCAACGCGCTCAGAGGTTCCTCCTGGTCCCCCTCTTCCTCCTCGGCAAGCCACGCAAGACGAGGATCACCATGCCGTTTCGAGCTCGTCACCACTACATCTGCTCGCCGGACTTCGCCGGTCGATTCGCCGCCTCCGATGCTTCCCCGAGTACGCTGGCCATCCCTACGTCATCGCAATGAGCCCCCGAGTCGTTCCCCCTTTTTCCGCTGTTCCCCGCGCCCTCTAGCCGTCGCCCCGTGAGCATCGAGCTCCGGCCATCGCCATGGCCGGCGAGCCTCGCGCTCCCGAGCTCTTCCGCTCGTCTCCGTAGCACCCGCATGCTCTGCACGTCCCTGCGAAGCCGTAGAAGCCCTCGTTTGGCCTCCCCGTGCACCGCAACGACGCCTGCCTCGTGCCCGTGGCTTCGGCAGCCGCCCGGCTCAACGCCGTCGCCAACTCCAGCGACCGTGGGCCCCCCTGCTGCCTTCGTTGGATGCGCGGGAGTAAGGGCTGCAGACTAGTGCCCTTCGCGCGTCGAACCGCTGCCGGAGCAGCGTCTCCGGCGAGCCTCCACCATGGTTTTGGTCGCCGCCGGCCAACTTCGGCGAGGCCGACGTGGCGACATCATTAGTTGCTAATGAGCCCACTAATCACCCCTCTAGAGCCACTGACATGTAGGCCCCGCCGCCTACTTAACCACGGGGTAAAACCCTGTTAAATTTTAACTTAAACACAGTGGACCCCGCACGTCAGTTGACCCGCTGACGTCACCGTTGACTGGCCCCACCTGTCTGTGAGACAAACTGGCACCGGGTCACTGACCAGTGGGTCCCACTAGTCAGGTTTGACCTGGGCGGCGCCTGTTGACCTGCTGAGGTCAGCATGACGTAGTGCTGAAGCTATAAATCATTTTCTGGATTTAAGTTTATTCAGGAAATTCCGTAAAATGCCCAAAACTTCCAAAAATCATAGAAAATTATCTATAACTCCAAATGAAACAAACTATATATGAAAAATGATCAGAAAAATCCAAATAATCTGTTTATGTCATTTTCATGCATGTTAGAGCAACCTATATCCTCTGTTTAGGAGAATTTAAATAAGTGGCATTTAATAAAGCACATACGGAGTTTGAATTTGAACCTAGTGTTCAAACCAACTCCATTTAACCTGTTGCTAGTTGAATTAGGCCAATCATCAGCATATTGCCATCTCACATTCATGCATCATATTGTTGCATTGCATTGATTGTGTCCTTATCTGTTTGCCGGTAACCGTCCCCTCTCAGTCAACGATGTTCCGGCGATGAGATCGATGACACCGATGAAGAACTATATTATCTTCAGAAGTGCCAGGCAAGCAAAACCCCCTTGTTCATTCCGATACAATCCCACTCTCTCGCTCCTGCTCTCTTTTACTGCATTAGGACAACGACGTTTCAACTGTTACATGCTGCGGTAGCTGAACCCCTTTCCTCTGCATGACCTGTCATTGCCACAGTAAATAGATGAAACCCACTAGCATGAGTAGGAGTTGTTTGAGCCCTGATGTGCCTACTCATTCATGCTTGTTGTCATGCCTGCTACTGCTTAGAGTCGAGTCAGGTCTGGTTCATCGGGGATGAATTCGAATGTGGCGAACATGTCCTACTGTTGAGAGCTAAGTGTGTGAACGCGATTTGGTAAAGGTAGCGGTGAGAGGCCATGTAGGAGTACATGGTGGGTTGTCTCATTGCAAAGGGCAATCAACATGCTCACACAGTAAAATGGCAATTGAAGGTTAAAGCAGCAGAGAGAAACATGCCCACCCACCCGCCGCCCCCCTAACCCTAGCCACCCACCGCCGGCGATCTCCACGTTCCACCGTGGGTGTTGCCATCTGATCGGGCCATTCTCTCCGGCGTCCTCTCTTCCCTACGCAGGTTATTATCTTCCTCATGGCGGTCCATGCGGCGATCTCCATGGGCTTGGACTTCACCCCGGGTATGAAGTTGTCACAAGAGATCCAGCGCACCTTCGGCAGATCTGTTCATCCATCAAAGGATACGGGACACTTCACCATGGTGGTCTCCTTTGCCAGGCATTCTTTTCGTCTGGATGAGGAGAATGTTAGCTTGGCTCTGGAATCTGCTCTCGGAGGTTACTGTTCTCAGCTCAAGGTATCTTCCCTTTGCAATGGTGTTTTCTCCTTCAATGTGTCATGCAAAGAGGTGGGATTTTTTATTCTGCATCAACGAAGCTTTGTTTGCCCTAAATTCAAATGCTATTTTCACCTTTGGGGCCATGGGGGTCCGGATTGGGAGAAAGAGTTTAGATCCTGGCAATCTGAGTGTCAGCAGGAATGGATCTTAGTGAGCCCTTCCAAGCGTACGGTTGCCATGGGTATGAAAGCTATGCATCATCGTCCTAGTAAATCTTCACTACGATCCGGCCATCCACCCAGTGATCCCAAGAAGAGGTTGCGTTTTGCGACTTTCATTAATTATCTAGCTCACAAAGGTTATAATTATAATCCTACACGTATCGAGGTCCAGACGATCCGTGAAGCCGGTTACGTTGTTGGGTCACATGAGGCTGGTTCGCTTAGCCCCCCAGTGGTACCCGCCACCTCGCCGGAATGTTCATCGGCGGCGGCGGTGAGTCCTATAATTCAGTTTGGGTCAATCCCGTCATCTCCGGATAGGATCACTTCTGTTGGCGGCAACTCCGGATCCTCAGGAATCTTCAAATTTGTTGGACCAGACTTTGGGGAATCGTCCCCCCCGGCCCAAACCAGCCCCTTCACACCGCCTCGGCAGATGGGCTCCCTTTTGCGGCCCATTGTTCTTTCTGATGATGAGAACGAAGCCTCTCCACTGGATTTCTTTGAGTCTCCCTCTCCACAAGATATTACCAAAGGATTGCAAAGTTTTGATGAGATGATTGAAGAGATGGCTGCAAGTTACTGGGACTGTCAGAACTGTTTGGGCATGGGCCACAAGTCAGAGGCTTGCAGAAATAAGGTGAGGTGCAGGTTATGTTTTCGCTCTGGTCACGTTAAAAAGAATTGTTCGGGTCAGCCGCCTGACACATCCATCTGGGTGCCCAAAATCCCATCGAGCGGCTTTGGAGCTCGCGCCAACAAGGAAGACTTGCTTGCCTCTTCGGTTTCCAATACAACTGCAGCACCGCAGCAAAAAACCCAATCGTCTCCCTGCCTCTCTCCGAAACCCAGCTCCCCTGCTTTGCAGACTCAATCTGACGCTCCGTCGCCCTCATCGCCTTCCACCACCTCGCCGCTTCCAGCTTCCCCAATGGCGGTGTATGCCATTGACCCCCATCGCTTCCTCCCGGCGGGCTTTGATGTGGTTGATGGTGGGGAGGACAGGCTACCACGCACATACTACTCGCCTGCGGTCCCGCCTCCACGGAGACATGAGCAGTTCATGGTGGCGATCGTTGAGCCCCTTCCTCCGGCTCATTTGGTGGCAATCCGGCGTGAGCAGGTTCTGAATTTCCTGACTCAAAACATGCAAGTGCCTGTCATATCTGCTCAGACTTGGTTCCAGGGAGTGGGTTTATTTGAGATGGAAGATCCGGTGGTGCGTGCCTCCTTCACGCAACATCCACCTTTCCAGCTGGGTCTGGATGCAGAGGGCAATGAGTTTTTTGTCATATTTATTCCACATAATCAGGGGGAAGGTTTTCGAGCTATCCAGGGTCATAGGACTGGCTGGTTGATGTTCATTGGAGTGCCATTGGATTACAGGAATTCCACCAACCTAGCGGAGATTGTTGGCACGTTTGGACAGTTTCATTACTGGAACGACACTGATCGTCGCAAGGTCCGGTCTGTAGTCAGATGCTCTTTTCCTGACAATGCCCTTGTTCCACGCTCGGTTGTTTTCAGAGATTTTGCAACTTGGGGAGGGGCCGTAGTTTCCTGGACAGCAGGCTGTTATATCTTAACTGGAGAGTTTGCGGAGGCAATCATACCTGCGGATGAGGACCCAATGCCATTGGATGGAAACCCTCATCCCATGCCAGGGGTAAATCCACCGCAGCCGTTCTAGGCGATGCCACCTTACCCTGCTTTGGGCTGGAACGCAGTGCCTCACAATCATCTGCATCCTTTTGATGGAAATATAAACGGAGGACATGCAGAGCAGCAGGCAGATGGCTGGGGGGCCTGGGAACAGCCTGAGGAGCCGCAACAGCCGCAGGGGAACGTGCAGGCCTAGGATCAAAACTCTATGATCCTCATCCCTTCTTTGGACTCTGATGATGATGCAGTGGATATGGAGGACATGCAGCAGCCTCACCCAGTTATGCCAATGGATCCCATTCACCTAGGAATCGTCAGAATTGTGTATGGCCCGGTCCTGCCACCTGAGATGATCTGGGCAAGATCGTTTTCGTCACTGTTGCCGAATTTCCTCATCAAGAAGGTGCCATCTGCTATACCTGGTTTTTCCTTACCGCCATCGGTTATTTCTCTGGGCCCGTTAATGCCAGATCAAGAGATACGGTTGACAACCCTCCTCCAGGGGCCGCCTAGGCCTGCGACTATTTCTTCGGTCATTATTGAGGAAATTGCGGATGCTGATTCATCCTTGCTATCTCCACCTCTACCTGACACAGTTTCATCCGAAGGTAACGGTATTCCAGACTCTGATGTTCTGTTCTCAGCCACTAAACCTCCTGCAGCATCTGTGCTTGGGAAGAGGCAACATGGGGGGAAGCGTGCTCGTTGTGTCGCACAAATTACTGCTACTCCAGACTTCTCCACGAGGAGAATGACGAGGAGCTACGCTAAATCTTCAGGGTACAAACCTACCACCGCAATCCTGGTCAAACCATCACCCAAGAGGAGGCCACGAGGAAAGAAGTTGAAGATGTCTGAAGAGGAGTCCACGGAGCAGGCTCAGATGCCACCGGAAACCCCAATTCCGGTTATGCAGGCGGTTGGCCAGGCTTTGGGCATCCCAGCTGACGATCTGACAGAGGAGAAGCTTATGGCTACCTCGAAGAAGTCTGATGAAGATGCAGTTTCCAATGATGAATGATCGTCAGCACTTCCCGACGATGTGGTGGGGATGTTTCGTGGGTTTATTTGAACTTGCATTTTGTGGCCCACAGTTATCTCTTTTAGGTTTTTTATATCTAAGTACTGCCGGCAGTTTTTGGGTTTATCGTGTATGCATGATTTGAACCTTGTGGTTACTGGAGCCGCACTGTTAAGCAGTGGGCTGGATTATCCCTGCTATATAGTTCTTAATGGCTAGTACATCATTTCGTAACTGGCGTGTTTTGTGCTGGAATGTACGTGGACTCAATTCTGCGGATAGACAGAGAGATGTTCGATCGAAAATCGAAGAGAGTAAGTGCTCAATTGTGTGCCTCCAGGAAACCAAATGTGAGGAGTTTGACATTAGGACGATTAGAGCTTTCTTCCCGCGGCGGTTTGATCGTTTTGCGTTTGCTCCCTCACTTGGTGCATCTGGTGGTATTCTTGTCATCTGGAATTCTGGGGTCTTCACTGGCACACTAATTGAGATTCAGAGATTTGGGGTTGTGGTCTCATTTACCTCGGTGCACAATGCTGAGACCTGGACCCTAGTGTCCGTTTATGGTCCTTGTGATGGGCCTCTTCGCGATGATTTTGTGCATTGGCTTTACCATCTGACGATCCCTCCCAATGAACATTGGCTTCTGCTAGGGGACTTCAATTTTATAAGACCTATGGATAACAGGAACCTACCAGGGGGAAATGTTAATGACATCTTCCTTTTTAATGAGATAATTGGCCATTTGGGCCTCTTGGAGTTGCCCTTGAAAGGGAGAAGTTACACGTGGTCAAATATGCAGGAAAACCCGCTGCTCGAGCAATTGGATTGGTTCTTCACAACCCCAGACTGGATTTCCATTTATCCAAATACTGTAGTCCTTCCTTTAGCGAAAACTTCGTCTGATCATGTGCCATGCGTGGTTTCAATTGACACCAATATTCCAAAAGCAAGGGTTTTTCGTTTTGAGAATTATTGGGTTGACATGCCAGGTTTTATGGATTGCGTTAAGAAGTCTTGGGAGGTGCCGATTTTTAGTGATCTGTCTACGGCTGCAATCATCTCTCGAAAGTTCAAACGCTTGCGAAGGGATCTCAAAATGTGGAGAAAAAACATATCCCACATTAAAAGGTTGATCTTAAACTGTGCCAAAGTAATTCTACATTTTGATGGGCTTGAGGAATGGAGGCCACTCACAAATCCGGAGTTTAACTTCAGGAAGATAGTCAAGTTACACCATGAGAACTTGCTGCGTATCCATTACATTTATTGGAAGCAGAGGTGTACAATTAGATATATCAAGGTGGGGGAGGAGAACTCTAAATTCTTTCATGCAATGGCTTCAGAAAGATTGAGGAAAAATACAATTGCTAGTCTTAGAGTGGATGGGAATGATCCGGTCTCTGATCAAGCACAAATGGCTGGAATTTTGTGGTCCTCCTTTAAGAACAGGATGGGCCAGGCTCAGGGTATTAACATGGGATTTGACCTCCCACAGTTGATACAACCAGTGGAGGGGCTTGAAGTACTCTCTGCCCCATTCACACAGGAGGAAATAAACAAGGTTCTAGCGGAGCTACCCACTGACAGAGCACCTGGACCGGATGGCTTTAACGGCATGTTTATCAAGAAATGCTGGCCTATCATTGAACAGGACTTTTTGCACCTAATACAGGCTTTTTATGATGGACAGATATCTTTGGAGAACATCAATGGTTCTCTCATCACCCTTATCCCTAAGATGATTTCTCCTCAAGGGCCGGAGGATTTCAGACCCATTTCCCTTACAAACAGCTGTCTGAAGTTTCTAACCAAGCTGTTGGCAAACAGATTATAGAAAGTAATTTTGCAATGTATTCATAAGAATCAGTATGGTTTTTTGAAAAGCAGGTCCATTCAGGATTGCCTGGCATGGGCATTTGAGTATATTCATCAATGCAAGCAGTCAAAGCGACCAATCATAATTCTGAAGCTGGATTTTGCCAAGGCTTTTGACACAGTGGAGCATGAGGTAATCTTACAAATCCTTCATCATAAAGGTTTTGATAGTAAGTGGATTGCTTGGATTAGAGAGATATTGTCATCTGGGACATCTTCTATTATGCTTAATGGCATTCCAGGGAAGCAATTCAAATGTAAGTGTGGGGTCAGACAGGGTGATCCTTTGTCACCCCTTCTCTTTGTTATTGCTGCTGATCTATTGCAATCGGTGGTTAACCAAATGAGGGCTCAAGGTACCCTGTCACTCCCAATCCCATCCCATGATCCTAACTACCCAATTATCCAGTATGCTGATGACACCATCATCATTTTGCCAGTTGTGGATGAGCAACTGCTGGCCCTTAAGAATATGTTGGCTGTTTTCCAACAGTCGACTGGTCTGAAGGTGAATTTTGCCAAGTCCTCTATGATACCTTTAAACATATCTAATGAGGAGGCTCTCAGGTTGGCTACCCTCCTGGGTTGTAAGTTAGGTGAACTCCCCCTAACTTATCTTGGTCTACCTCTTGGCACAACCAGGCCCAGAATTGTGGATGTCCTCCCCCTTGTGGATAATATTGAAAGAAGGCTATCTGCTAGCTCTGCCATGCTTAATCAGGGTTCTAGGTTGCAGCTATTGACTTCAGTCTTAACCTCCATGCCAATCTATTTCCTCTGCACCTTACATATACCTCTTGGTATAATTAAACAGCTGGATAGGATCTTCAGGCAGTGTCTTTGGAGAGGAAATACAGATACACCTAAACAATCTCTGGCAGCTTGGGATCTAGTTTGCAGGACCAAAGAAAAGGGTGGTCTGGGTATTCTCAATCTCAATATTCAGAATCAGGGACTGCTTATGAAACATCTACATAAATTCTTCAATAAACATGATGTTCCTTGGGTCTCTTTAATATGGGACTCCTATTATGATAACATTGTCCCTCAGGCAACTGTTTTGACTGGTTCTTTCTGGTGGAGGGATGTATTCAAACTAAATGATTCTTACAGGGCCATTGCTTCGGTTCACATTAATATGGGAGACACTGCATTATTCTGGCATGATGCACGGCATGTCGCTGGTTCGTCCTTGCCCTTAGTAAGGAGATTACCTAGATTGTTCTCTTTTGTGATCGATGATAAGGTCTCAGTCAGGGATGTGCTTTAGACCCATGACCTCTTTTCCATGTTCTACCTGCCGATTTCACAAGAGGCTGCTGCTGAGCTAACAATTCTAGAAGGTTGGCTGCTAAACTTACAAAGAGATCCGCTGCTTCCTGACCAGTGGGTCTGGCCTTCCAAAGCTGGGTCCTTTTCGGCCAAAGGGTTCTATACCATTATGCATTCCCATATGCCCACTATTATGCCATGCAAATGGTTATGGAAGAGCAGATGCACCATGAAGATTAAAGTCTTTGGTTGGTTATTGTTCTTTGATAGGCTCAACACCAAAGACATGCTGGTAAGAAGACATTGGAGGTCTCAAGCTGAGGATAATCTTTGTGTTATATGTAATGCTTATGTACATGAGGACAGAACCCATTTGTTCTTCCAGTGCAATTTCAGCTCAAGAGTGTGGAACTACCTTCAGATTGACTGGTCCCAGGGTGCTAATGTCCAGGAGTGTGTTGCCAGTGCCAGATCAAATTTTCGCCAACCCTTTTTTTTCAAGGTCATGCTGACTGCAGCATGGAATATTTGGATTCTCAGGAATGGGAGGATCTTCAGGGGAGAGCAAGCTCGTTTTGCTACCTGGCGATGCAATTTTGTACATGATATCCTCCTCCTCTCCCACAGACTTAACAGTTCTCTTAGAGCACAATTGTTAGCCTGGGTTAATGCCCTTCTGTAAATCTTCTAGGATAGCTTCTTCTTAACTTATATCTTCTAACTCTAGGTAAGTTGTATATATGACTCATTTTTGCTTTGGCACTTTCCCAGTGCTTTGTAATTTCCTGGACTTTTTGTTTTTATAATAAATGGGCTGTGGGGTCTTACCCCACAGTAAATAGTCAAAAAAAACATTTGTACTCAAGTTTGCCTATTTTATGTTTTTGCAGAGAGACTTCAGTCTCGCTAGTAGTACCGCTTGGACTTCGACGTTTAGCTTGATACCTCAGCTACGATCTTGTGCCCTCGGCAGGATCTGGTAGATAGTCAGGCTTTTCAAGCCTGTTTCATTTGTAGATGTCTGTACTCAGACATGTTAAGCTTCCGCATGTGCTTGTTGCTTGTATGCTCTGTATGTTGGGTCATGAGACCCATGTTTGTAATATCTCGCTCCTCGGAGCCTAATGAATAAATACTTGAGTCGTAGAGCTATGTTGTGATGCCATGTTGTATTTACACATATCGAGCATATTGTGTGTATGATTGAAATTCTTGGTATGTGTGGGATCCGACAATCTAGTTGTTTATCCTCGGCAGCCTCTCTTATGGGGAAATGTAGTCTAGTGCTTCCTTGAGCCATAGTAGTCCGCTACAGCCCGGTTCACCGGAGTCCTGCTAGCTCAGCACTACTGCTCAGGACACTTGACTGGCCGGCATGTGTTTCACTTCGTTCGTGTGTCTGTCCCTTCGGGGAAATGTCACGCGGTGACATCTAGAGTCCTGCCTAGCCTGCTACAGCCCGGGTTACCGGAGTCCTGTTAGCCCAGTGCTATAGCCCGGATTCACACGCTGTTGACCGACATGCTCGAGTTTGATTCATGTATGCCTGTCCCCATGGGTTAGTGCCGCTTTGGGTTCACGACTAGCCATGTCGGCCCGGGTTCTTTGTCATATGGATGCTAGCAACACTATCATATACGTGAGCCAAAAGGCGCAAACGGTCCCGGGCCAGGTAAGGTGGCACCCGTGGGAATACCGTGCGTGAGGCCGCAAAGTGATATGATGTGTTACATGCTAGATCGGTGTGACTTAGGATCGGGGTCCTGATAGCTTTGGTATCAGAGCCTGACTGCCTGTAGGATTACCAAGCCAAACTGGTCGAAATTGTGTCTAGAAATGCTTTAGTTATATAAGGGAATTGATTGTGGAAGGGAACGTAAGGCTCTTTTTACTCCTTTACCTTATGCCCTTCTTTCTGAGTCAACCTCTTCTTTTCTACGGGGGTTAAGAACTAGGCTTCTCTTCTATCTCTCAGGATGACGTGTTACTAATCCATAGACTTATAGGATTGATAGTTTCAAGCCTCAGTTCAGTTTCTGCTACTTCCATGTGTTCTTAGTTGATCGCAGAACCTTGATATTGTGATGTTGAGTGGTTATGCCACCATTTTGCAGGATGTCTCAAATCATTTTGAGCATTTACAGCCGTTATGCTGTCCGAGTCATCCCAGGTTTCTAATAGTCTGATGCATTTGCAAGTTCCTTCTTCCCGTTTCTGATGTTCCTTTGGGCTAGTTTAACCACACTAATCGCTGAGCTGAGGTACTCTATTGCCTCGACATATATGTTGGAGTTGTTATTATGACCCTAGGTGTTTTAGGGAGTCACCTAGTAATCTAGCCATGTTTTGTGTTCCCAGTGTGATGATTCTGGCCATCATTCTCGTAAGCATCCCGTGATGCCATTTAGTAGTAGGTATTCTTCTCTTGGGTTCTTGACCCGAGATTCGCTCTACTTACCTCCTGTTGATAGTGTTACTCGTTCCTTTAGGATAATAGTAACCTTTGTGATAGTCCTCGAGGTCCGTGGTATTCCCTTCTTCCAAATACCATGAACTGCTTATGGCAGAAGTTCTTTTGAACCAAAAAAAATCACAACTAGAGCGCTCTTGATGAGTTCTTCATTCTATATTATGACTCTGCCAATTCTTCCTCTTCTGCATGGGTTATCCGGAAGAAATGTTGAGCTTTGCTCGACATACTAATCTATGCATCCACAACTCAGAAAGATATATGTTCCTTGAGTTGTCCCTCTTCATTTGTATTCCGACCCTAGTCTATTAGTTGATAGCCAAGAGTATGTGTGCATTTGTGTTCATCAATGCCCTTTTATTCTTGTGGTCCGTCGAGCCATTCTATTTCAGAATGACTAGGAGAAACAAACTCCAGTACCTCATCCATATCTAGGATTGGGTCAAAGTAGTTTTATTTCGCAGATCAAAATGCCAATCCAGGTGTTGATTCTGTTCTACCCTGAAGAATCACCATCTTATGTAAGGATGTCATGGGAATCGCATACCATCTTATGAGTTCTTGATACAGTGATACTTCTCGCCATCATTATTCATTCCTCGGTGTCGTGTTGTCGCAACCGGAATGCCGACAAGTGAATCGTGATGTGCGAAATCAATACTCCTAGCAACTGTGTTGCTTGGTAGTTAATGGACACTATTCTCATTCTTAGCGTGTTGGTTATTAATCATCATCCTAAGATTGATTGTGCTACCTAGTCCTTATCTTCGGTGCACTCGTCGATCAATGGGTTAGGATTGTTTCAATCCATCACTCTCTTGACCACATCGTCTTGCCTGGAAAGCAAGATTGTTCTCAAGCTTAGTAACATATCGGTGGTTCGTGATTTTCCAAATATCTTCTCGAAAGTATCACCAGGTTGTCACCTGACCGCTATGTTGAGCTCGTGATCAAGTTGGTTTCGTACAAACCACCCCTTCTCCAAGAATCTGTGTTGGATACCCCTGAGCTAGTTGGTCAAGCTAAACAACAACATGGAGAGTTGGAAGATAAAATCTTGTCTAACTTAGTTCATATCCAAAGGGATATCTTGTGTTGTGTGTTTGTTGTAGAAGGATGATTTCTTCATCGATTGGTCCTCGAGATCAGTTGTTGAACCTATCGTCTTGCCCAAACCTTGATTTGAGTGCGGGCCATCGTCAAATCAAGTTAGAACCAACGATAATCGTAATGTTGTCTTACTCGTGGTTGATTCCTCAAGCATACACCACTACATCTTTTGGTCTGACCAATACTATCACATTGTTCACATAATGGTGGAAATCCAGTGATATGGAAATTCCGATGAGTTGTTGTTGAGCCCATCAGCCGCATTTTGTCTCCTCCATGATTCGTGTTGAACATCCAGCTAGTGTTGGAAACTTGTGTAGGCATTTTCTTCATGCCCCGTTAATGAAGTATCTGTCTAGATGAAAGAAGTGACTTCCTCTGGTTCACGTGCAATCGATGCAAGTTGCCGCCGTGAATTCGAGAAGGTTTATTTTTGCCTCCTTTGGAATCATCCCAAGTCGGTCATGCCTGTGCGAAGTATGCTATGGTTTGACAGGCTCGCAACCTTCATTCCATATGTATCCCTAGCACACCAAGCCACTAACTGATTTGTTCAAGGAGAATAAGTTCCTTCATAAGAGCTAATCATATGACTTATGCAAGGACTTCGTTATCCGCGATGATGGTTCCCCACCTGAACTCGGTAGTGTTTTATTGTAAGACTACTATGTGGTCATGCTTGTCTGGGACAACGTGTTCACATGTGTGTAGCAGAACCTGCTCATGTTTTGGGGCTTGCTATCGTAGTTCATCCCCTGAGAATCTCGCAACGTTGTTTCCTTGATTGGTGTTGCAAACTATCATTTTCTTTCTAGACTCGATGAGTCTGGAATATCCTGACACCAACCAGATCTGAATCTCAGGCAGATATGATGGTTGGAACGTTTTCCCAAGAGCTATAACATTGGTCTCTGTGTAACCCGGTAAAGTGGATGTCGTGGCTGACACACCCAGCCGGAAGACCTATTATTGTAGTATCTTGATTGAAGAAGTTGGCCACATCCCCATAAGGATTTCTCAGGATTTACCTCCGTAGTTATTCGTTATGGATTCTTGAGCTTCCGATGTCCGACCTGTTACTTGATGTTCTAGATACCAAACCATTTCAATAAATGGGTTGCGCTAGCACATCAAGGAGAAAATTGAAGCGGAGTGCTAAATGTTTCTCGGTCGATCATCCAGATTTTGTTTCCTTGGCTTCGCTAAGGTGAAATCTGAGAAAATGTTATCTCCTTTTGCATCTGCATCGTCCATCACCATTCATCATGGTAGTATGTTGTGTTGCTAGGATCTTTGACACGGATATTGGTAAAACCTTGATGAATACTGAAATGCTCAAGTTCTTGAGAGCACGCGCAAGTGCTAGGTTTATCATCGGCCTTAATTGCATAGTGCTCTTAGTTTCATCGATTTTGCTATAACCTTACAAACAGTGGATTCATTCTCTACTGATGAGGGTCCCTCCCCAGTTACCAGAATCATTCCTAGCATTCGCATTTCGTTCCCGGCTTGCACCGCAAATGTGCCATTCTACCATGGGTTCCATCTATTCCGATGATAAGCTAAAATCATCCTTTGCGTTGTTTTCAACATGGTAGTCCACATTATCCATCCTAGTCCGAGTATGCCATTCCTTCGAACTCCTTCAAACGATCGTTTGTGAGTTTCCTTAGGCTGGTATAGAGAGTTTCAATGATCTATGGATCAAAAGTAATTCTTTTTGCCACTTAAGGAAATAGTTCTTCGAGTCACCTTCCCTAAGGTGCCCCGTTATTGAATCATGGCAATTATTTCCTCCCCACCTTGACACCATCCACCATCTTTCTAGAAGTGGAATTGTTGCCCATCAAATCAAACCTCGTTGTTTGTTCTTCCATCCCTCTCTATGTGATTTGTGTCTCAACTCGAGATGTTTCAACATCTCATTCCACGAGTTGATCTTGAGTGCTCGATCTTCGAGGAGATCGTTTTCTATAGAGTTTCTTTCTGTCGCCATCGTGTTGGATGAAGATCTCGAAAGCAAGGACGTCAAGATCAATTGGAGCAATGAATCAAAATCCTCGAGAAAGACATCTGGATCGTGAAGATTGTATTGGCTTGTGTCCCTCTGTCTTCTTACCTCACGTCTTGAATCTCGGGACGAGATTCTTGTTTAGTGGGGGTGAGTCTGTCACAGCCCTAGAATTTGATTGCAATAAGTTTCATAA
Organism: Aegilops umbellulata; assembly: GCA_032464435.1. Classification (NCBI taxonomy): domain Eukaryota; kingdom Viridiplantae; phylum Streptophyta; class Magnoliopsida; order Poales; family Poaceae; genus Aegilops; species Aegilops umbellulata. The sequence goes on from CP136056.1 coordinate 351,683,873, forward strand.
GCATCCATGCATCATGTCTATATTTGTTTGAAAATTGAAATGGGGATGACAAACCCTAGCACCAAATGAAATGCAATTAGGATCAAAATAAAAATATTTTCAATGATCCCAAATGCCCTTTAGAAAAGTTCATGATTTTTGTTAAAGGTGAAAACCTCTGCCAAAAGTCATGCACATAATTCTAGGCCATTCTGGATTTTTGAATTAAATCATAAGTATTTGAATTTGGACATTTAAATTCTATAAAATATTTTAAATGTCCAAATAATCCTAAACTGAAGTGTTCCATGTTGGATATATTCCAAACAGTGGCCATGAGCAGTTTGGTGATTTGTGAGTGTGCCTAAGTAATTTTAATAAAGCCATACACAATTACAGAAAATAGAAAAGAGAAATAAAATTAAGAAAAGAACAGAGGCTCACCTGGAACTTACCTGGCGCCCACCAAAGCCACCTGGCCGGCCCGGTTGGCCAGCCCAGCCCACCTACCCCGTCGCTGCTCGTCTTCCTCTGCCAGTAGGCAGAGGCGAAGACGCACGCGCGCGCTGGGAGGCCTCCACCTCCTGCTTGTCGCTTCCCTCGTCGCCCTGGACCTTCCTCGCGACGCCACGCACCCCCTGGCCCCTCTCTCACTCTCCCCGTCTCCATCCCCCTCCTCTGCTCTCTCCGCGCAGCACCACCGAACGCCACCATCGCCGCCGCTCGCTGTTGTCGTGGCAACAGCCACTACCTCGCCTCGCCAACGCGCTCAGAGGTTCTGCCTGGTCCCCCTCTTCCTCCTCGCCAAGCCACGCAAGACGAGGATCACCATGCCGTCGTCTTCGAGCTCGTCACCACTGCATCTGCTCGCCGGACTTCGCCGGTCGATTCGCCGCCTCCGATGCTTCCCCGAGTACGCTGGCCATCCCTACGTCATCGAAGTGAGCCCCCGAGTCGTTTCCCCCTTTTTCTGCTGTTCCCCGCGCCCTCTATCCGTCGCCCCGTGAGCATCGAGCTCCGGCCATCGCCATGGCCGGCGAGCCTCGCGCTCCCGAGCTCTTCCGCTCGTCTCCGTAGCACCCGCTTGCTCTCCACGTCCCTACGAAGCCGTAGAAGCCCTCGTTTGGCCTCCCCGTGCACCGCAACGACGCCTGCCTCGTGCCCGTGGCTTCGGCAGCCGCTCGGCTCAACGCCGTCGCCAATTCCGGCGACCGTGCGCCCCCCTGCTGCCTTCTTTGGATGCGCAGGAGTAAGGGCTGCAGACTGGTGCCCTTCGCGCGTCGAACCGCTGCCGGAGCAGCGTCTCCGGCGAGCCTCCACCACGGTTTTGGTCGCCGCCGGCCAACTCCGGCGAGGCCGACGTGGCGACATCATTAGTTGCTAATGAGCCCACTAATCACCCCTCTAGAGCCACTGACATGTAGGCCCCGCCGCCTATTTAACCACGGGGTAAGACCCTGTTAAATTTTATCTTAAACACAGTGGACCCCGCACGTCAGTTGACCCGCTGACATCACTGTTGACTGGCCCCACCTGTCTGTGAGACAAACTGGCACCGGGTCACTGACCAGTGGGTCCCACTGGTCAGGTTTGACCTGGGCGGCGCCTGTTGACCTGCTGAGGTCAGCATGACGTAGTGCTGACGCTATAAATCATTCTCTGGATTTAAGTTTATTCAGGAAATTCCAGAAAATGCCCAAAACTTCTAAAATCATAGAAAATTATCTATAACTCCAAATCATAGAAAATTATCTATAACGTCATCAGGGAGTTAAGCGCTGACATTGTTGTCGGCTTGTCCTGGCCAAGCTAGCGCGCTAACCATTCATCTCCAATATTGTGCTTGAAGGCGGATATGGCTTTGGCATCTGGGCAGTCAATGATCTGGTTTTTCTTGTTCAAAAACCGGTTCCAGTATTGCCGGGCTGATTCACCGGGCTACTGGATTACGTGTCTTAAGTCATCGGTGTCTGGGGGTCGGACATAAGTGCCCTGAAAGTTGGCTCGGAAGGCCTCCTCGAGCTCCTCCCAACATCCTATGGAGTCTTCGGGACAGCTATTTAGCTAGTGTCTGGCCGGACCCTTGAGCTTTTATGGTAGGTACTTGATGGCATGGAGGTCGTCTCCTCGTGCCATATGAATGTGTAACAGAAATCTTTGATCCATACTGTTGAATCTATTGTCCTATCATAGGGCTCAATATTCATAGATTTGAAAACTTCCGGGAATTGGTGTTGCATCACTCTACTTGTGAAGCAAAGAGGATGAGCGGCGCCCCTGATTCGGGCTATGTTGCGCCGGAGATCATTCCGGTCTAGCCAGGATTTGTATCCATCCCGTCTAACAGGAGGATCTCTTTTAGGTCCGTAGATGGACCTCGTCAGACCTGCCCGAGCATCTAGGTCATGGCGTAGGTCATACTCATAACCTGGCTGAATCCCGGTCTTCAAGGACCGAGTTGAACTCAAGGCCTGGTGTCGGTGATACGTCTCCAACGTATCTATAATTTTTGATTGCTCCATGCTACTTTATCTACTGTATTGGACTATACTGGGCTTTATTTTCCACTTTTATATTATTTTTGGGACTAACCTATTAACCGGAGGCCCAGCCCAGAATTGCTGTTTTTTGCCTATTTCAGTATTTCGAGGAAACAGAATATCAAACGGAGTCCAAACGGAATGAAACCTTCTCACCAAACGTGATCCAGGAGACTTGGACCCTACTCCAAGAAGTTTCCAGGGAGGTCACAAGGGTGGAGGGCGCGCCTCCCCTGGGCGCGTCCCCTGCCTCATGGGCCCCTCAGAGCTCCACCGACGTGCTCCTTCCTCCTATATATACCTACGTACCCCCATTAGACCAGAGACGGAGCCAAAAACCTAATTCCACCGCCGCAACTTCCTGTATCCACGAGATCCCATCTTGGGGCCTGTTCCGGAGCTCCGCCGGAGAGGGCATCCATCACGGAGGGCTTCTACATCAACACCATAGCCCTTCCGATGAAGTGTGAGTAGTTTACTTCGGACCTTCGGGTCCATAGTGTAACACCCCAGATGTAACTTGCCATATTTGTAACTCCAACTCTTGCCATTTTCGGCTATGTGATATGTTATTTCCTCCGTGGTTGGGTTTCCCTTCGTTTTGCATTTTGTTCATGTCATGCATTTCATATCATGTCATCATGCGCATCGCATTCGCATACGTGTTCGTCTCATAAATCCGAGCATTTTCCCCGTTGTCCGTTTTGCAATCCGGCGCTCCTATGTCCCCCAGCGTCTCCTTTTACCTTTTTCCGTGAGCGGGTATTAAACACTCTCGGAATGGACCGAGGTTTGTAAAGCGGCCTTGGTATAGCACCGGTAGACCGCCTGTCAAGTTTCGGGTCATTCGGAGGTCGTTTGATACTCCAACGGTTAACCGGGTAAGCGTGAAGGCCACGTGTGTGTTGCAGCCCAATACCCCTCCAAAACAGCCCAATAACCCATCTAAGACACTCCCATGTCCATCGCCATTCGATCACGATCGCGTGGCCGAAAACCGCACTCCATTTGGAGCTTCCTAGCTCCTTCTACCTATAAATACACCTCCCCCTCCAAAATCCCGGATCAATCCACCCTAACCCTAGTCCTTTTTCTCCCCCGCGCCGCCGGACGAAACCCGCCAGGCCGGACGCGTCCGACCCGCGCCGCCGCCGCCACGTGTCGCGCGCCATTCGCGCCCGCCCCGCGCCCACATCGTCGCCCCGCGCGGGCCCGCCGGGCCCGTCCGCGGCCCTCCCCGGCCCGGGCTGCCGCCGCCGCCGCCCCGCCGGCGCCCGCCCGCGCGCGCCTCCTCCCGCGCCGGCGCTCCTCCTCCGCCGCCCGCCATCTCCGGCGCCGACCCCCGCCGACCTCGCGCCGCGGCCGGAGCCGCCTCCGCGCCACCTCCTTCGCCTCGCCCCGCCGTCGCCGGCGCCGGATCCGGCCGGATCCGGCCCGAATCCGTCTCGCCGCCGCCTCCCCGCGCCTCGTCGGGCCCTACTCCGGCGAGCCGCGCCGGCCGTCCTCGAAGTCCGTGCCGCGGTTGACTTTCTCCCCCTCTAAATTCCACTAAGTCCCGTAATATTTTGCTTATTTGTTGCATCTTCATCGCATCATAACTTGTTGTATATTGCTCCGTTTCGTGCGTTTAATATGTCAAATTGTTCGTATAGATGAGTACATCATTTCTTTCCATTGCATCATCTTCATTTGAGGTCATCTTGTTGCCCGAAATGCTGTTGGAAGAGGGCTATATGATGTTAGTTTCTGAATCTTATCAGAACATGCACTTTTGTCATTTTTGCCATGATTGATGTGTGTACCCTATGAAGTTGAACCTACATGTGTTTTGTAATATGCCATGCCTTCTTTACAGTGATTTTTTCCATGTATTTTTGTGACCTCTGTGGTGACTAGCACAAGCATGCAAACTAGGGTATTTAATGTTGCTGATTTCAGAGACTTAGTAATTTCACCAAGTCCCTGCCTGCTGTTATTTTTATGACATGTGTTCATGTTGTTTCAGAGAGATCTATGCCTCTTTTGAGCATGATCAGTAAGAGTGTTCTGAACATATGGATTTTCTCTATCCATCCATGCCTTTGTTTGTATTTATGGAGTGACATAGCTTGAGTCAATCGAGCTCTACTTTTGCTATAAAATGTTGCTGGCAGATTGTTTACATGTTATTCGATTTTGCCAAGCTTGTTGTAGTTGATCCTTGCACGCTATGATATTATTATTGCCATATCTAGCTTCTATGCCATGTCTACTGGATGGATGTATGCTTAGTTTATCATGCAATGCTCTGTAGTGAGTGCATCGAACTCACGAACATGCCTACTTGTTATCTGTTTTTGACATGTCCAGTTTTCTGCTAAGTATGAAACCTGTAACGAAACTTGCTTATTTGACATGGGTGTTACCATATTTTATGATCCTTTTTGGCTTATGGTCAGTAAGGAACTTTTGTTAAGTGCTTTGAGTAGATTCATGCCATGCCTTACCTTGCTATGTCCTGATCCGGTAGCATGCTGTTTTCTTGCTCTAAACATGTCATCCTGATGTTAATTTCTGCTATGTTGTTATTTTCACCAAGTCTGTGAACCTGTTATCTTTTGCACTTTTGCCATGCTTGTTTGAACCTGTTATGATGTGATTTAGCCGTATCTCAGTGTTCATCTTTTGTCAAGCATCTTGAGTAGATTACTGTCATATGCTTTCTTGATATGTTTGGGTGCAGTAGCTTAATTTCTTGTTGCTTGCTAAGTAGCATCATGCTGTTATGGCAGATTATTGTCATTCTTGTTTTGCTTGTCATTTGCAAACCGTGCATCCGATTCCGGTGATCTTTATATCGATTTCAACCGAAATCACCTCACCAATCTAGTGGAATACTTGGTTTGCCAAGATTATGCCTTGTTCATCCTTGTCCTTCCGGAGCACGCATATGCATTGCATACCACATCTCGCATATCATGCCATGCTTTGCATCATGTTGCTTGCGCATTGCATCGTGATTGATGTTGTCCCATTTGCTTGTGTTCTTGATTTGGGTAGAGCCGGGAGACGAGTACGTGAACGAGGAACCTGTTGAGAACGCTTACGAGGACCAAGCTTTCGACAACTCTGAGAACCTTGTAGGCAAGATGACCGTACCCTCGAAGTCACTTCTATCTTTGCTTGCTAGATGCTCGCTCTTTTGCTATGCCTATGCTGCGATACCTACCACTTGCTATATCATGCCACCCATATTGCCATGTCAGCCCCTAACCATCCATGTCCTAGCAAACCGTTGATTGGCTATGTTACCGCTTTGCTCAGCCCCTCTTATAGCGTTGTTAGTTGCAGGTGAAGATGAAGTTTGTTCCTTGTTGGAACATGGACTTGTTGTTCCTTGTTGGAACATGTTTACTTGTTGGGATATCACAATACCTCTTATTTAATTAATGCATATATATACTTGCTAAAGGGTGGAAGGCTCGGCCTTATGCCTGGTGTTTTGTTCCACTCTTGCCACCCTAGTTTCCGTCATACCAGTGTTATGTTCCCGGATTTTTGCGTTCCTTACACGGTTGGGTGATTTATGGGACCCCCTTGACAGTTCGCTTTGAAAAAGACTCTTCCGGCAAGGCCCAACTTTGGTTTTACCATTTGCCTACCACCTACCACTTTTCCCTGGGGTTTTCGCGAGCCCGAGGGTCATCTTTATTTTAGCCCCTCCCCCCCCCCCCCGGACCAGTGCTCCTCTGGGTGCTGGCCCGAAACGAGCAAACTGCGGGGCCCCCTCGGGGAAACTCGAGGCTTGGTTTTACTCGTAGGATGTCTCATCCGGATGTGCCCTGAGACCGAGATATGTGCAACTCCTATCAGGATTTGTCGGCACAATCGGGCGGCTTTGCTGGACTTGTTTTATTACTGTCAAGATGTCTTGTAGTCCGGGATTCCAAGACTGATCGGGTCTTCCTGGTAGAAGGAATATCCTTCGTTGACCGTGAGAGCTTATAATGGGCTAAGTTGGGACATCCCTGCAGGGTATTATCTATCGAAAGCCGTGCCCGCAGTTATGAGGCAGATGGGAATTTGTTAATGTCCGGTTGTAGAAAACCCGATGTTGACCTTAACTAAAACACATCAACCGCGTGTGTAACCGTGATGGTCTCTTCTCGGCGGGGTCTGGGAAGTGAACACGGTGTTGGAGTTATATTTGACGTAGGTTGTTCTAGGATCACTTCTAGCTTCATGACCGTGCTTTGCTTTCTCTTCTCGCTCTCTTTTGCGTTGTAGCCACCATATATGCTGGTCGCTTGCTGCAGCTCCACCTCACAATCCTTTCCTACCTATAAGCTTAAATAGTCTTGATCTCGCGGGTGTGAGATTGTTGAGTCCCCATGACTCACATATTCTACCAAAACAGTTGCAGGTACCAACGATGCCAGTGCAGAAGACGCGACCGAGCTCACGTGGGAGTTCGATGAGGAACGTGGCCGTTACTATGTGTCTTTTCCAGATGATCAGTAGTGGAGCCCAGTTGGGGTGATTCGGGGATCTGTGTAGCATTTGGGGTAGTCTTCTTTCATTTTGGTACCGTAGTCGGACCTTGAGTGTAATCTGGATGATGAATGTTTATTTATGTATTGTGTGAAGTGGCGACTGTAAGCCAACTATGTATCTCTTTCCCTTATGTATTACATGGGTTGTGTGAAGATTACCTCACTTGCGACATTGCTTTCAATGCGGTTATGCCTCTAAGTCGTGCCTCGACACGTGGGAGATATAGCCGCATCGAGGGCATTACACATAGCTAGTAGCTAGATGGCTTCTTCTCTCTTTTTGGATCTCAATACAATGTTCTCCCCCTCTCTCATGGAGATCTATTCGATGTAATCTTCTTTTTGCGGTGTGTTTGTTGAGACCGATGAATTGTGGGTTTATGATCCAACTTATCTATGAATAATATTGAATCTTCTCTGAATTCTTTTATGTATGATTGAGTTATCTTTGCAAGTCTCTTCGAATTATCCGTTTGGTTTGGCCAACTAGATTGGTAGTTCTTGCATGGCTTTGGGTTCAATCTTGCGGTGTCCTTACTTAGTGACAGAAAGAGTTGCAAGGCACGTATTGTATTGTTGGCATCGAGGATAACAAGATGGGGTATATATCATATATTCCTCTACATCATGTCATCTTGCTTAAGGCGTTCCTCTGTTTTTAACTTAATACTCTAGATGCATGCTGGATAGCGGTCGATGAGTGGAGTAATAGTAGTAGATGCAGGCAGGAGTCGGTCTACTTGTCATGGACGGGATGCCTATATACATGATCATACCTAGATAACCTCATAACTATGCTCAATTCTATCAATTTCTCAACAATAATTTGTTCACCCATCGTAGAATATATATGCTCTTGAGAGAAGCCACTAGTGAAACCTATGGCCCCCGGGTCTATTCTCATCATATCAATCTCCATTACTTTATTTTACTTGTTTTTCTTTTACTTTTCACTTTGCATCTTTATACCAAAAATACCAAAAATATTATCTCTATCAGATCTCACTCTCGTAAGTGACCGTGAAGCGATTGACAACCCCGAAGCGTTGGTTGCGAGTTGCTACCGTTTTGTGCAGGTACGAGGGACTTGCGCGTGACCTCCTCCTCTTCGCTACTATGCTGCATCACCCCCTCCTCTTCGGGGAAAACCAATGCAAGCTCGAGACGTAGCAAGAAGGATTTCTGGCGCCGTTGCCGGGGAGGCATACGCAAAAGTCAACATACCAAGTGCCCATCACAATCTCTATCTCTCGCATTACATTATTTGCCATTTGCCTCTCGTTTTCCTCTCCCCCACTTCACCCTTGCCGTTTTATTCGCCCTCTCTTTCCCAATCTCCTCCTCTTTTTCCCTTTGCCTTTTGTTTGCTCGTGTGTTAGTTTGCTTGCTTGTCGTGATGGCCCAAGATGCTACGAAATTGTGTGACTTCACCAATACTAATAACAATGATTTCCTTAGCACTCCGATTGCTCCTCTTGCCAATACTGAATCTTCTGAAATCAATACTGCTTTGTTGAATCTTGTTATGAAAGATCAATTTGCCGGCCTTCCTAGTGAAGATGCCGCTACTCATCTAAATGGCTTTGTTGATTTATGTGATATGCAAAAGAAAAAGGATGTCGATAATGATGTCGTTAAATTGAAGCTATTTCCTTTTTCGCTTAGAGATCGTGCTAAAGCGTGGTTTTCATCTTTGCCTAAAAATAGTATTGATTCTTGGAACACGTGCAAAGATGCTTTTATCTCTAAGTATTTTCCTCCCGCTAATATTATCTCTCTTAGGAACGATATTATGAATTTTAAGCAACTTGATCATGAACATGTTGCACAAGCTTGGGAGAGAATGAAATTAATGCTACGTAATTGCCCTACTCATGGTTTGAACTTATGGATGATTATACAAAAAATTTATGCTGGATTGAATTTTTTTTGACCTGAAACTGTAGGGTATGGACCCACAGTATTTTTATTACTCGCCCAAAAATGTTACGTACGAACAGAACTTACAAGGTCCAAAAGGACCCAAAAAACAAAAAAGAGGAAGAACAAAAAACTCACCTCAAGGTGGCAAAAAGGAAATCCATCTAAGCAGGTCCTCTTTGAACTTGGGCTTAATTCTATGAACTAAAAGGGAAACATCTAAAATAAAAGAAGACCTCCATCTACGAAAAGAAGGTGTAACATTCCTAAAAACCTTGTCATTCCTAACATTCCAGATGTTCCAGCACGCCAGGAAAACCACCTCAGAGAAAAAAGGCTTAGCAAAGTCCCTTCTAGCATGATAGGCGATGGCAACCATATCATCACCAGCCATCCAGTTGATTTGAAGATAATTCCAGACCCTGCAACTGAAATTACATTGAAAGAATAGATGATCTCTATCCTCCTTGGTGTGTGTTGGGCAAAGAACACAAAGGTTTGACTCAGAGACATTCTAGTGCCTTCTCTCCAGCCTATCCTGAGTGTTCAGCCGATCCATAATCAACATCCAAGCAAAGAACTTGATTCTCATAGTGCAGCAGCTAGCCCATACCCAGGACAAGAGTGGGTTGGGCACAATGTATTTATGCAAGAAGGAGTAGTACTTCTTGGCAGAATACCCCCTGCCATCCTCTTTCCACACCCATGTGTCATTCAGCTGAGGATTATGGTCAGAAAGCAAAAGCAGGTTTTGGAAAGACTGTAGCTCTCCAAAAGCTCTCTCAGAGAGTGGTAAATGAAATAGAGAGGTCAGCTAAGCTGAATCAAAAACCTCCTCAGCAGAAATAAGGGGATCAATGGCAAACGAAAAAAGCCTTGCAAACCTTTGCTCAAGAGGAACATCAGTGTCTCCCAAAGTCCAAGAATCTGACCAAAAAAGGATTGTGTCACCCTTATTAACATGCACTGCACTGACCATCCTGAATTTATCCATTAACTTGCAAATATCCCTCCACCAGAAAGAGCCACAAATGATGGTGGCATGAGGAACCCTACCATGGTAGTAAGTATTCCAGATGTGTTGAACCCAGGGCACATATACTTTGTTGTAAAATTTGCTAGCATGTTTAAGGAGCTGAGCCTCATTCTGCAATTTCAGATTCAAAATACCCAAGCCACCTTTGTTCTTTGGTCTACAAACCAAGACCCAAGCTGCCGATGACTGACCAGAGTCTTGCCCATACTTCCTCCAAAGACACTGCCTCTGAATTCTCTCTAGCTGCTTCAAAATACCAGGAGGCAAATCCAGACTACACAGGAAAAAAATTGGCACAGAAGAAAGGGCAGAGATCAGATACTGCAGCCTTCCTCCATGAGCAAGGAAAGAAGAGCTGACAGAGAGCTTCCTTACCATACTATCAACCAGAGGCATTAAGTCCAATATCTTGGGTTTTGTAATTCCCACAGGAAGGCCAAGATAAGTAAAAGGTAGTGTGCCAACCACACAACCAAAAACACCAGCAAGTCTAGCAGTCTCCACTGAATCCACATTAATAGGAAGTAGGGAAGATTTGTGATAGTTAACATGCTATCCAGTAGACTTAGAGAAAAGGGAGAGCATTTTCTTCAAAGAGAGCAATTGAGATTCCTCAGCAGGCATAATAATGAGGGTGTCATCAGCATACTGAATAATTGGATATTCCTTATCATGACAAGGAATAGGCAGCTGTAAAAGACCTTTATGGAGCATATCATTGACTACTGATTGCAACAGATCAGCAGCAATGGCAAAAAGAAGAGGAGAAAGAGGGTCACCCTGTCTAACCCCCTTTTTGCATACAAATTGTTTTCCAGGAACACCATTAAGCAATACAGAAGAGGTTCCAGAAGCCAGAAACTGCTTAACCCAGGAAATCCACTTATCATTAAAGCCCTTGTGCCTCAAAATCTGGAAAATGGCATCATGCTCAATAGAGTCAAAGGCTTTCTCAAAGTCCAACTTGAGTATGACAATAGGCCTCTTGGACTGGTGGCATTGGTGCAAATATTCCAAGGTCCAAGCAACACAGTCCTGTATGGTTCTGGACTTTATAAAACCATATTGGTTTTTATGCAAACATTTTATGATATCAAGCTGTAGCCTGTTAGCAGCCATCTTAGAAAGGAATTTCACCCCCATACCAGACAGAGAGATAGGTCTAAAATCATTGACAGACTCAGGGGATCTCTTCTTAGGAACCAGGGTGATATAAGAGTAATTGATGCTCTCCAGATTCACAGTCCCCTCATGAAAAGCAGAAGCCAACTCATAGAAATCTTTACTAATTATAGGCCAACACTTTTTAAAAAAGAGACCATTAAAGCCATCCGGCCCAGGGGACTTATCAATGGGCTTGCTCTTAACCGTATTGTCCATCTCCTCCTTGGAGAACATCTTAGTGAGGGAGTCGAGGCCCTCAACTCTGTGTAAAATTGAGGAAAGATCAAAAGAAATTTCAATACCATGACTAGTTCCCATCCTATTTTTAAAATTTTGCCAGAGAGCAGCAGCCATTTGCTCGTGATCAGACACAACTGTACCATCATCCAACCGAAGTGAGGCAATGGAATTATGCCTAAATCTTTTAGAAGCCATAGCATGAAAGAACTTGGTGTTCTCCTCTCCCACCTTAATGGATCTTATAGTACACCTCTTCTTCCAATATAGAAACTGAAGGTGCAGCAGATGCTCCAAGTGTAGCTTGACCAGATTACGGAAGTTAAACTCATGTGTATAAAGTGGCCTCAATTCCTCCAAGCAATCCAAAATGAGAACCACCCTATTGCATTTAGCAATTAAAATTTTCATTTTGGAAACATTCATGTGCTAACTCTTAAGATCCCTCCTCAAGGTTTTAAATTTACCAGCAATCTTTGCCGAAATGTTGGTTTTGCTGGATGCAGAATCCCATGAAGCAGACACACAGTCCATAAAACCCTCCAGCTCCACCCACTAATTTTCAAAGCGAAAAATATTACACTTAGGGATGGAAGTGTTGATGGCCACCACACAAGGCACATGGTCTGAAGCAGTACTAGCCAAGGGCAACACCTGGGTAGAGGGATAGCATGTGATCCAGTTTGAAGAAGTGAAAAACCAATCAAGCTGCTCTAAAGAGGATTATCCTGCATATTGGACCAAGTGAAAGATCTCCCCTTAATAGGCAACTCAAGCAAGCCAAGGTGCCCAATAATCTCATTAAAAATGAAGATATCATTAGCATCGCCTCCAGGAAGATTTATGTTCTCAGTGGACCTAATAAAATTAAAGTCTCCCAAGACAAGCCAATTTTCAGAATCAGGGATGGAAAGATTATAGAGCCAGTCCACAAAATCATCCCTGGCCTAGCCACGACATGGCCCATAAACATTAACCAACGTCCATTGCTCATTGTTGTGGTTAGAAGTAAAGTGCACAACGACGCCAAAATGCTTGACCTCAATTAATCTCCCTGTAAGAACAGAGGAGTTCCACAACACAACAATGCCGCCCGAAGCCCCAACAGAAGGACTATAAACAAAAGAGTAAGAAGCGACGAGGGAAAAATTTTCTGACAGTTCTGGAGTCAATACACTCCATTTTCGTTTCCTGCAGACAGATAACAGAAGCCTGACTTTCATCCACCTTGTTACGAACAACATGCTGACGGTCATCCGAATTTAAACCCCAGACATTCCAACACATAACACGCCAACTTCTATTAGAGCGTATATCCATGAACCATAGCGTTTACAGCTTTAACAGCATGCCCGCATAACAGCCAGAACACAGAGCAGTTCAGACATGCATCAAGGCTAAATAAGAGAAGAGTGCAAAGACAACATAAGCATACGAGTCCTAGAAACAAAGCATTTAGATAATTCCTACGATAACTAGTCCAGTTCTGGGCCGACCACACCCTGCTTGCACATCTTGAGCTAATCATGGGGAGATTTGTCCTTGGCAGCAGAAGGATCCGCCATAAGCGCATCCACAGACAGCTTTTCAGCTGAGATGCCCAGATCCGCTCCAATTGGCTGAATATGACGAAGAGGTGTTGGAGGTGGCACTGAGGGCATGCGATTGGCAGAATCATCATCCATCATAGGCTTGGAACAGGGCTTATTCTTCTTAGGTTCAGACATAGGCAAGGCTTGGAGCACTGGCTTGAAACCATCCCTTCTTGCAGAGCTACGAGTGCAGCGACGCAGTTCAGAATCCCCAACTGGAGGACGGTCACACTTGGAAGCCTTCTTCTTCTTCTTCTTCTTCTTCTTCAGAGAAGGAGCAGAAAAAGAGAACTGCTCATCAGGGGCAGGCACAAACTGTAGGCCTGGGTCGTGCTCCAGCTCCATTTGGCTGTCAGGAAATAGAGTCCGAACAAGTCCTCTGGGAGGTGGGAGAGCAGACAAAGGGGCGACCATTCTAGGCGACTCACCAGCGGTAAAATCCGAAACCCATTGAACTTTCTCAAAAGCCAGAGACCACGATCTCTTGGAAAGTAGCAACGACTGAAAAGAAGACTGTAGGACCGGCTTTGGGACCTTAAGAGTAGAGCAGCGCCCCAAAAGAGTATTGAAAGTACGCCTCCAGGCCATCTCAGGAGGCAAAGGTGGGCCATAGACAACATGAACTCGACCAACAACAAGATCTTGTTGCGGCATCACAGGTGGCTGGTATGGCACTATAGCCAATGCATCAGGATCAGCAGGTGGCTCACCAATCTGAACAACATTTTCCTCCACATCAACAGCAGGCTGAATATCAATGTGAGGATCACCCTCAACGAGAACTGGCTCCATTGGTGCAACGTCAGGCTGGGTTGCGAAAGCAACATTTCCATTGTCAATAGGAACTTGCACGACTACAGTTGGATGATCTTGCCCAATCAGCACATCATGCAAGGGAGGATCAGCCTGAACTTGACTATCTGACTGGCTAACAGAGCCGGAGAAATCCTGCTGGTTAATGACCATAGACTCCTGATCATGAACGGGCTCAACTTGCGCCACATCCTCCTGGGCATTCAGCTCATTGTCATGCCAGCCCCAACCACCACCCTGATTATGCATGGGAGGCAGGGGAGGCGGCACATCGTTCCACCCAAGAGCTGGATAAGGTGGAAGAGCAAAGAGGTTATCTTCTTGAACTAAGTGACCAGGCAGGGGGTGAGGATTGCCGTCAAGGGGCATGGGATCTTCATCATGCGGCATTTGCTCCGCGAAATTAGCTCCAAGAATATAACACGGCGCTGTCCAAGAAACTTTAGCACCACCCCAGGTAGCCTAATAAGAAAACACCACGTCTCTAGGGACCAGAATATCCTCAGGGAAAGAGGCGAACACAACAGATCTGACAAGATATGGATCATCACTAATCCAATGGTGAAACTTCCCAAAGGTATTAACAGCAGCCCGAAGATTCTCAGTATTACGAAGATCCAGGGGGACACCAAAGAACATCAGACATCCATCACGAAAACCTTGAGCCCCACGAAAACCCTCGCCATGATCATGCTTCATAAAGCGAACAAATCTATCCTGACCAAGATCTTGAGTAGGAAGTTGGATCAAAGCAAAACGTTCGCCAGCATCTCTGACCTCAAACAGACCCACTCTAGAAATCCATGGCTGAGCAGAGCGAATGTGAAAACCCATGTGATTGATAAGCTCAACCACCTGTTCACGTACCTGACCCATCTGATGCAATGGTGGAGCCGGCATAACCTCCGCAATCATGAAGCTCTCATGCGAACGAACAACGGGCGATGGAGGCGTAACGAAAGTCCGAGGAACACGATGAACACCTCCGTCAATGATGTGATGGCCCACCGGCACATAACGCTGCGGATCCAGGACGAAGTTGGCCATGGGCGGAGGCGAAGAAGGAAGCGGTGGCGTCTGAGGAGGCGGAGCAGATGGGGTGTGCGGAGCACAAGACTGCGGGCTGGTTAATGGCGATGTGATAGGGCTAGCCTGCAGCAATGGCGGCAGCGCGTGCTTTCCGATGCAAGGAGAGACCGGTCTATCCGAAATAGCAGGACTCTTCCGTTTCCAACATAAGCCTTTTTCAATCGCAATAAACTCGCAGTCTTTTCTTGAATGCACAGGATCTCCACATGCCAAACATCCGACAGTGGAGGGGCAGCTGACAGACAGATGGCCCCCCAAAGAACAACGAGTACACGTAAGCACTTGGTCCACCATGTCATTGACCATGGTCTGAAAGCGTCCTGCGCCTCCTGCATGGACGGGATCACCAACGGTGTAGGGCAAAAAGCCACAACAGGAGAAGTAGGAGAACTGGGCTCGACAGTAATTGGGTTGCCATTCAACGAAGAAAAACTTGGCCTGGGAAGACAGGTGGGCGAAGGCCCAGTGACAATCGAGTCCGAAGAACCCAACATGGCAGAAGGGCCCATTATGGCATCATTCGAAACATTAGCAATCCCGCCCGAAGAACGCGCCGGAGATGAAGCAGGTGGTTCAGGGGAAAGCGATCGGAAAGGAACGACCGTACCAAAGGTGATCGACGGCGAGGCAACCGTCCACTGAAGCTCCACCGGCGGCGGAGGGTGAATGACGACGCGTTCCTTGGGAGGAAGATCATAGCCAGACAAAGAAGCTAACTCAATACAATTCTAAGTAGCCGGGTAGCGATAACCTTTGCACACATCATAATTCTGGAACGTGGCGAAAGATAGCCTTTTACAGGTAGTATTGGCAGATCTAATCGCAGACTTGACAGGGGGCTTATGCATAGCCAACATACCAAGAGTAGCACGACGCTTAGAGGGACTAACAAGGATCCACTCAGCATCACACTCCTTCCAGATCAAAAATTCACGCCACCAATTTGGTCCACCATTACCCCAGAGATGAAAATAACATTTAAACTGAGGACAAGCATAAGAGCGTGAATCAACAATATGAAAACCAATCTCCTTGCAAGACACCACAAACGAGAAAACCTTGTCCTTGATATATGTCACCATAAGATCAATTGCTGAACCCCCTAGAGCTGCCTCAAGTGCCGCAGCCACAGAATCTTCATCAAGTCGGAAATCATGCCGACTGAAAGAAACCACCAAGATAAAAGTACGGGATCCCTCCAAAGGATGGATCGAAAGACCAGAAGATCTAAAAACCTCATCGGCAAAAGCCACACCACGAGAAAAATCCAGATCCAGAGTAGCACCACCATCGGAACCCATAAAGAATGGGGTCCAAAGAGAGAGGAGGGAAATCCAAATCCAATGCGCGGAAGAGATCCAAAAGTTACCGTAGGAACGGGGAGATCACCGGAGAAAGTCGCCGGAGGGTGGGTGGGTGGGTGGGAGCGCCATCAGTCAGGCGTACTTGCTGGATTGAATTTTGCTTCTAGAAATCTTTTAGATTCGGCCGCGGGAGGCACTTTTATGGAAATCACTTTAGGAGATGCTACTAAACTCCTAGATAATATTATGGTCAATTATTCTCAATGGCATACTGAAAGATCTACTAATAAAAAAAGTGCATGATATAGAAGAAATCAATGTTTTGAGTGAAAAGATGGATGAACTTAGCAATTTATTTGTTAAGAGTGTTTCTTTTGATCCCAATAATATGCCTTTATCTACTTTGCTTGAGAATAATAATGAATCTATGGATGTGAATTTTGTTGGTAGGAATAGTTTTGGTAACAACGCGTATAGAGGGAAATTTAATTCTAGGCCTTATCCTAGTAATCCTTCTAATAATTATGGAAATTCCTACAACAACTCTTATGGAAATTTTAATAAGATGCCCTCTGAATTTTAGAGTAGTGTTAAAGAGTTTATGAATTCGCAAAAGTATTTCAATGCTTTGCTTGAAGAGAAATTGCTTAAAGTTGATGGTTTGGCTAGGAACGTTGATATAATTTCTCTTGAGGTTGATTCTTTAAAGCTTAGATATATTCCTCCTAAGCATGATATCAATGAGTCTCTCAAAGCCATGAGAATTTCCATTGATGAGTGCAAAGAAAGAACCGCTGGGATGCGTGCTTACAAAGATGCCTTTATTAAAGCGTGTTCTTGTAATTCCTATGAAAATCAAGATGAAGATCTAAAAGTTATTTATGTGTCCCCTATTAAATCTTTGTTTTGCAATATGAATCTTGATGAATCTGATTATGATCTTCCCTTACCTAGAAGGCATTCTAAGAATTCTGAGTTTTTAGATCCTGATGATGAAATTGATAAAAAAGGGATTAAAAGAAATAAAAATCTAGATATTGCTATACCCACTATTTTGGATCTCAAGGAATTTAACTATGAAAATTGCTCTTTAATTGATTGTATTTCCTTGTTGCAATCTGTGTTAAATTCTCCTCATGCTTATAGTCGAAATAAGGCCTTTACCGAACACATTGTTGACGCCTTAATGCAATCTTATGAAGAAAAGCTTGAGTTGGAAGTTTCTATCCCTAGAAAACTCCATGATGAGTGGGAACCTACAATTAAGATTAAAATTAAAAATTATGAGTTTCATGCTTTGTGTGATTTGGGTGCTAGTGTCTCTACTATCCCCAAAACTTTGTGTGATTTGCTAGATTTCCGTTACTTTGACGATTGCTCTCTAAACTTGCATCTTGCGGATTCCACTATTAAAAAGACTATGGGAAGAATTAATGATGTTCTTATTGTTGCAAATAGGGATTATGTGCCCGTAGATTTTATCGTTCTTGATATAGATTGCAATCCTTCATGTCCTATTATTCTTGGTAGACCTTTCCTTAGAACGATTGGTGCAATTATTGATATGAAGGAAGGGAATATTAAATTCCAATTTCCCTCAAAGAAGGGCATGGAACACTTTCCTAGAAAGAAAATAAAATTACCATATGAACCTATCATGAGAGCCACTTATGGATTGCCTACCAAAGATGGCAATGCTTAGATCTATCCTTGCATTTATGCCTAGCTAGGGGCGTTAAACGATAGCGCTTGTTGGGAGGCAACCCAATTTTATTTTGTGTTTTTTGTTTTTGGTTCTGTTTAGGAATAAATAATCCATCTAGATTCTGTTTAGATGTGGTTTTATCTTTTAATTAGTGTTTGTGCCAAGTTAAACCTATTAGATCTTCTTGGAAGATAGTTATTTGATCTTGCTGTAATTTCCAGAATCTTTGCGCTCAGTGCCCGAATTATTAAAAATCACCAGAACGTGATAAAATAGTGATTCCAATTGATGCTCATCAATAAACAAATTTCCCATCTATATTGCTTTCCCCATCTTTCCCAATCATGAGACCTTGATCGCTCCAACAGGATGCCTGTTGTAACTCGTACTGGTACCTCTACCCAGCAGCAAGAAGCCGGAGAAGGAGCCGGTCAGGACCAAACCCAAGGACAAGTTCCACCACCGCCACCACCTCCAAGCATGGACATGGCTCAACTTCTCCAAGCCTTCCGAGAGGAACGCCAGGCCAACACTGCAGCCCTCCAGATGATTGCTCAAGCTGTCAACCGCCAGCCGGCGTGGAACGGCAATGCACGTTCCACGTTGGTGGAGTTCAAGAAGCATGCACCACCCACCTTCATCGAGACTGCTGAACCCCTGGATGCAGACGACTGGGTCCGCACCATTGAGGATCTGCTGGAACTAGTCGGATGCACTGAGGACCGTGATAAGGTGGCATATGCTGCACACTGTCTCGGGGGAACTGCTAGAGCTTGGTGGGATGGGTTCAAGGCCATGCGTGCTGAGCAAAACATCACTTGGAATGACTTCAAGGCAGAATTCCGCAAGGCCCACATTCCTTCCGGAATCATGGCCATCAAGAAGCGTGAGTTCCGAGCCCTGAAGCAAGGTAGTAGCACCGTCAAGGAGTACATGCAGAAGTTCAGTGTTCTCTGAAGGTATGCCCCTGAAGATGTCAGCACTCATGCTGCCAAAAGGGAGCGCTTCATGGAAGGCCTTAACCAGACTCTGCAGTACTCGCTTGTTGTGTGTGACTGCCAGACCTTTCCTGATCTGGTAAACAAGGCACTCATGCTTGAAGACAAGCGACGTGCTTTGGATGATACCCGCAAGCGCAAGATGATCAGCAAGGGTAGCTCCAGCAACCAGAAGCCTCGCCCGTGGCAGCCAGCCCCGGTCAAGCCAACCTATCAGCAGCCAAGAGCTCCTGCACCCCGCACCAACTATCCAACTCAGCAGTATGCCAACCCCAGGCCAGCTTACAACAACCCCAATAACAATACTGGCAAGAGCAGCAACCCCAACCAAGTCACTTGCTTTGGTTGTGGTCAGCCAGGACACTTCTCCAAGAATTGCCCCAGCAAGAAGCCCGACGCCCCGCGCCCCAATGCGCAGAACCCAGGGCAAGGTCGTGGAATGCCGCCAAGGAACCAAGCTCCCTGCAACCAGCCCAACGGCGGCAGGGGTCGTGTGAATCATGTCACTGCAGAAGAAGCCCAGGAAGACCCGGACGTCGTGCTGGGTACGTTCCTTGTCAACTCAACACCTGCAACTGTCTTGTTTGATTCTGGAGCCACGCATTCTTTTGTCACTCAAAGCTTTGCATTAAAAAGTGGCATGACCTCTACACCCCTGAAAAACCCTATGGTGGTACAAACCCCCGGAGCAGAGATGAGAGCCAAGTTGGGATGTAAAGGAGTCGGGATTGTCATTAATGGGGTAGACTTCCAAGCAGACCTTATCATCTTAAGATCACAAGGCTTGGATGTGATCTTACGAATGAATTGGCTCATCAAGCACCAAGGCTTGTTAGATTGTGCCAACCGGACCGTCACAGTGACCAATGACCAAGGAGTCGAAGTTAAGTTTGCTCCTAACCCCTCCTCTGCTCAAGGCACCCAAGTCAACTGTCTGTCAGAAGTTGGATTGGAACAAGTGCCGGTAGTATGCGAATACCCCGATGTCTTTCCTGATGAGCTACCAGGAATGCCTCCTGACCGTGACATCGAGTTCATCATTGACCTCATACCAGGAGCAGGACCCATCTATAAGAAGCCTTATAGAATGGGATCGGAAGAGTTAGCAGAGTTGAAGAAGTAGCTAGAAGAGCAGCTGAGGAAAGGATTTATCCGCCCTAGTGCCTCCCCTTGGGGATCGCCTGTTTTGTTTGTGGCAAAGAAGGACGGTACCATCCGCTTATGCATTGACTACCGCTCCCTCAATGAAGTTACAATCAAGAACAAGTATCCACTTCCCAAGATTGAAGATCTGTTTGATCAACTCAATGGAGCCAAGGTGTTCTCCAAGATTGACCTCAGATCTGGGTACTACCAGCTGAAGATTAGACCCGAAGATATTCCGAAGACGGCATTTGTAACTAGATATGGCCTGTATGAGTGCGCGGTCATGTCCTTTGGGTTGACCAATGCCCCAGCTTACTTCATGTATCTCATGAATAAGGTCTTCATGGAATATATGGACAAGTTTGTTGTTGTCTTCATTGATCACTTTCTTGTCTTCTCGAAGTCGGAAGAAGAGCATGAGCAACACTTGAGGATGGTCCTAGACAAGCTTCGAGAGCACCAACTGTATGCCAAGTTCAGCAAGTGTGAATTATGGCTGCATGAAGTTGGATTCTTGGGTCATGTTTTGACTGAAGAAGGATTGTCGGTCGATCCCACTAAGATTGAAGCCGTGACTGAATGGCAGTCCCCAAGCAATGTGAAGGAAGTAAGAAGCTTCCTCGGACTCGCGGGATATTACCGCAAGTTCGTTGAAGGGTTCTCACGCATTGCCCGACCCCTGACTCAGCTCTTGAAGAAGGACAAGAAGTTTGAATGGACGCCGAAGTGTGATGAAAGATTCCAGGAGCTGAAGAAGAGATTGACCAGCGCCCCAGTTTTGGCCACACCAGATATACACAAGGAGTTTGTGATATATTGTGATGCGTCAAAAACCGGATTAGGAGATGTTCTGATGCAAGAGGGCAGAGTCGTAGCTTATCTTTCAAGGCAACTACGGCCTCATGAAGAGAACTATGCTACTCATGACCTTGAGTTGGCAGCTGTAGTTCATGCCCTGAAGACATGGCGACATTACCTCCTAGGGAAGCGATGTGAGATATACACAGATCACAAAAGTCTGAAGTATATTTTCACTCAAAAGGAATTGAACATGAGGCAAAGAAGATGGCTAGAGCTGATCAAGTATTATGACCTTAGTGTTCAATACCACCCTGGAAAGGCTAACGTGGTAGCAGATGCATTAAGCAGAAAGGCTTGTTCCTTGAATTCTATGCTTAAGGAAAGGCTACCCGCCTTGTATGAACAACTTGAAAGCTTCGAGTTGGAACTGGTTGCACCAGGATTCTTAACCAACATTGAAGTCAAGCCTACCCTGTTGGATGATATTAAGGATGCTCAGAAGGGACACGAAAGTATTGAAGGCATCAAGAGGAAGATCAAGGCAGGCAAGGCCCCAGGATTTTCAGAGGATGAGCAAGGGATGGTATGGTTTGGGAATCGCATTTGCGTACCCAACAAGATTGAGCTCAAGAATTTGATCTTGCAAGAAGCTCATGACACCCCGTATTCCATCCACCCCGGAGGAACCAAGATGTATCAAGACCTGAAGGAAAGATTCTGGTGGCACGGCATGAAGAGGGAGATTGCCACCTATGTTGCAAAGTGTGATGTATGCCAGAGGGTCAAAGCTGAACATCAGCGACCCACTGGATTGTTACAGCCTCTCAAGGTTCCCGAATGGAAATGGGATAAAGTCGGGATGGACTTTATCACTGGATTACCCAGGTCAAATAAGGGACATGACTCCAACTGGGTCATAGTCGACCATTTGACCAAAGTAGCCCACTTCATTCCTGTCAAGACGACATACAAGGGAAACCAGCTAGCGACTTTGTACATCAACAGAATCGTGAGCCTTCATGGTGTTCCCAAGGAGATTGTGTCGGACCGAGGAACCCAGTTTACCTCAAGGTTCTGGAAGAAGTTCCAAGAGGCCATGGGGACCAAGTTGTCCTTCAGCACTGCTTTCCACCCACAGACCGGAAGTCAGACAGCACGAGTAAATCAGATACTCGAAGACATGCTCCGAGCCTGTGTCTTAGCTTATGGAGCTAGGTGGGAAGATTGCCTCCCTTTTGCTGAGTTCTCCTACAACAACAGTTATCAGTCAAGCCTTCAGGTGGCACCATTTGAGGTGTTGTACGGACGCAAGTGTCGCACACCCCTCAATTGGTCAGAAACCGGAGAAGGACTAGTCTTTGGGCCCGATATCCTCCACGAAGCAGAAGAGCAAGTCCAGCTTGTCAGAGAGCGTTTGAAGACCGCCAATTCAAGGCAGAAGAGCTATGCTGACTCACGTCGTAGGGACATCAACTTCCGAGTTGGAGACTGTTGGGGATATTACTACTGGGCCTAAACCGGCCTATCTGGGCCGGGTTAATTTCATCAGTAGCTCAAGAATGTTAAAGCCCAAGAGGCTATGTAAAAGCCCGAGGCCGTAGTCGGTTTAACATCTGTAGCCGTAAACCGGCCTGTGTACAACTTGTATTGTAAGTTAGGAATAAGCAAGAGACCAACCCGGGTACGAGTATAAACCGGAGATTGGGACTCTATGAACCGACGGGCGTCACCCGTGTATATAAGGGGACGACCCGACATCGGTTCGGGGGGAACCAACAACTCGAAGCCTAGGAGAAGCGATTGCCCCCTAGTCATCGAGACTTCATCAATTCCAACACCAACTAGACGTAGGCTTTTACCTTCATCGAAGGGGCCGAACTAGTATAATTCTCTGTGTCCTTGTGTCCGCTTTAACCCCTTCGAGTTAACCCGTTGCGATGGCTCCACGACTAAGTCCTCTGGATAGGACATCTGCCGTGACAAACCCACGACAGTTGGCGCCCACCGTGGGGTTGTCGCACGATGGTTTCAAGTTCTTGGAGGGTCGCTTTGAAGGACTCAAGGGATATGTCGTGGGCCGGATGACCAAGAGTCGCCGCGGTAAGGTTTACATCGACGACGAAGGCTGGGGCCCCGAGGCCGGCTCAGTTGAGTACGGGTACCGGGTCCCCTTTGGCAGTATACACGTTTTTATCTGCAAGATTGGTGAACCGGGCCCTGAGCTGGACACCTGCACCGACCTCATCGAGACAGCTCAGTGTGCGCGACCTGCCCAGGTTAAGCCAGCCGTAAAGCGTGCCTTTGTTGGAGTCATCCACAGAGGAAATTATGAGGACGGATCAGAATCTGGTAGCGAAACCGTCGTTTGTTTCGGCGATGAGTCGTCAACCGGGGAAACTGAGTCCCTGTATCAAGTGCATGATGGTCGGATTGGGGGCTGTTCCGACGGCAACAGTATTCCGGACCCCTCCGATCTGCCTAGCCGGGTCGGCATATTCATGGCCGGCACCCAAGCAGCGCCTCATTCATCGACGGCCGCAGCAATGGTTTCCGGTTCAATGGCTGCCGGAGCAGGAGGTTTTGTGCACCCACCGGTTCAAGTATTATCTGATCTGTTCGACGCACTGGCGGCGCTCTTGACAGAGGCTAATCTGGCGGATCGGGATCCTCATAACGCAGAGATTGCAAAGGTGAGAGAACAGATTAGCCAGGCCAAGGCGGATCTGGCGGCCGAGGAGGTCAGGATGACTGCGGAACGGGCCTCTTTGGACGCACAAGCCTATAAGTTCATGCTGGATCAGAATGCTTCGCAGGAGGTCATGAGGAGGAAATATCGGTCCCGCCTGCCACCGGTTTTTGAAGGAAGGGATCTTTTCAATACTCCTGGAGCAGGGACCAGTAATCAACTAGTGGTAAACCGAGCAGAGGCGCCCGGGACAGGCGCGCCGGTTCAGCCCCGCATAATAGATCTGCCCCGTTATAACCCGGAGCCACGGATTGTGACCACACCCCCGGATCACTACTCCAACCCGCTGGATAATCTTGTTGCTGCGGCAACGCGTCTAGAGGCTATTCCGGTCGAGGGAGATTCGTTACAAGCAATAGAGACGCGCCGGGACAAGGAGCTCCTCAGAACGGCGCTGGTCCAACAGGAGGCGTATTCATACAGCCGCGAGCGGATTCATTCTACTCCACGTCCAACCCGGAGTTATAGCAGGCACATGGAAGAACAAGCTGAGTCCAGCAATGCACGGCATGGAGTGCCCCGCGGCAACAATCCGGCTCCTGATGCTCAGGAGTTGGTAGACCGGGCCCGTGCACGCAGAGAAGCCGAATTGGCAGCACATCAGACCCGCCAGCTTACGCCGGTTCGTCCCACCACTTCAGTCGAACCAGGGCTTGCTTCTAGCGCTTTGGGGGTGCCTTGCCTTATACCTGCTTTGCGCAATGTGCGCCTGCCTAAGGACTTCAAGGGGCCGCGCAAGGTACCGAATTATACAGCAGATCAACCCCCGGAGGCGTGGGTGGAGAGTTATGAGATGGCCATGGAGATGCTTGACGTAGATGAAGCTGCATGTGCAAAATATTTTACTATGATGCTTGAAGGAATAGCCCGCACTTGGTTAAAAAGCCTGCCGCCCAATACCATCGGTTCATGGGCTCAATTGCGAGCTCGGTTTATCGGTAATTTCAAAGATACGTGCAGGCAGCCCATGTCGATAGTGGACTTAGCCGCCTGCGTCCAGGCGGAAGGAGAGTCAACCACTCATTGGGTGCGCCGCGTTTCGCAAATCTTGCATTCATCAGACCGCATCAATGCTGACACTGCAGTTGTGACTTTGGAAAGCAATTGCCGGTTTGGGCCCTTGAAATTGAAATTAGGACGAATGAAGCGCCATTGCACTGACATAGGGACTCTCATGGCTGCTTTGGTAAAGTATGCTGATTCTGATAGTACCAAGGATCCCGAGTCTGATGATGAAAAGGCAGGGAAGGGAAAGAAGAACGGCAACTCCAGAGGACAGCAGCATCACCCAGGGAGCAGCGTCGGAGGCAAGCGTAAAGCGGATGGTTCCATGGATTTTGTGGCTAACACCAATGTGCAGAACAGGGGCCGGCAGCGTAGGGGCAAAGGCCGCGGTGGCGGACCCAGCCCCAATCCAGAGCGCTTAAATAGTTTGTTGAATCAGCCCTGCCCAAAGCATGGGACGACGGAGGAACCAACAAACCATCTGCGGAAGGATTGTTACATCATGCGAGAGTTCAAGAATTCCAACGCCTTCCGGTATGATCACAATCCTGGTGGTGGTTCAGGATCCGGGCCAAGCCACGGTGGAGGAAACCCCGGTTCAGGGTTTAATGGTAATCCGAGCGGGAATAGCAATCCGGGCGGACATGGTAATCAACATAACCAAAATGATCAAGGGGGCTATAATCAGCAGCAGTCGGGGTACCAGAGCAATCCAAAGCAGCTAAATAGTGTACAATATCATGTATTCACCACTAGCTTGGACAAGCGAGACCAGAAGGTCCGGAAGACGGCAGTTAACTCTGTTGAACCGGCCGTGCCCCGATACCTACGATGGTCAGAGCAGCCGATCATCTGGAGTAGAGAGGATCACCCTCCTCGGGTGGATAATCCGGGTCAGCTGGCTTTAGTGGTGGCGCCTCAGGTAGGAGGTTATAAGTTCACCAAGGTGCTCATGGATGGGGGTAGCAGTATTAACATCCTATACTATGAGACCTTTCGACGTATGGGGCTCAAGGATAAGGATTTACGGCCTTCAAACACGGTTTTTCATGGCGTGGTGCCAGGCAAGTCTGCGTACCCCGTGGGCAAGATAGCATTGGAGGTGGCTTTCGGAGATGATCACGATTCCCGATCAGAAACACTGACTTTTGAGGTGGTGAAGATTCAAAGCCCGTACCATGCCCTGTTTGGTCGGCCGGCTTATGCCAAATTCATGGCACGGCCCTGTTATGTATATCTGCAGCTCAAGATGCCGGGCTACAAGGGAACCATCACGGTTCACGGGAGTCGGATCGCTTTGGAGTGTGAAGAAGGAGATGCCGCGTATGCAGAATCGGTTTGTGCTACTGAGGAGCTCAAATACTACAAAGATAATGTTGATCCGACGGATATGACTCCTTTAAAGAAGCCTACCACAGAGCATGATCCGGCTTTAAAATTCACGTCAGCCGCGGAGACCAAGCTTGTTGATTTCATGGCTGCTGATTCATCCAAGCAATTCAGCATCAGTACCAATCTGGATCCAAAATAGGAAAGCGCGCTCATCGAGTTCCTCCGTGAGAATCGGGACATCTTCGCATGGAAACCTTCTGACATGCCAGGTGTACTGAGGCGACTCGCTGAGCACACCCTTAATGTGGATCCTAAATACAAACTGGTGAAACAGTTCCTCTGTCGGTTCAACGAGGAGAGAAGAAAGGCTATTGGAGAAGAGGTGGCCAGGCTCTTAGCAGTTGGCTTCATCGTTGAAGTTTTTCATCCTGAATGGCTTGCTAATCCGGTGCTGGTCCTTAAGAAAAACGGCACTTGGCGTATGTGTGTGGACTATACAGATCTTAATAAGGCCTTCCCTGCAGATCCTTTTGCCCTCCCCCGTATTGATCAAATCATTGATGCTACGGTGGGTTGCGAGCGTTTATGTTTTCTGGATGCATACTCCGGTTATCATCACATTAAGATGGCGGTTAAGGACCAGGAGAAGACGACGTTCATTACTCCCTTTGGAGCCTTCTGCTATGTATCTATGCCTTTCGGGCTCAAAAGTGCCCAGGCAACTTATCAACGATGTGTGCAAAATTGTCTCCACAAGCAGATTGGCCGTAATGTGCACGCTTATGTGGATGATATTGTGGTCAAGTCAAGGAAGAAGGAAACGTTGCTCGATGATTTGAAGGAGACCTTTGATAACTTAAGGACATACAAGATGATGCTCAATCCGGCCAAATGTGTCTTTGGTGTACCAGCTGGCAAGCTATTGGGTTTCCTGGTGTCCAACAGGGGAATAGAGGCTAATTCGGAAAAAATTACGGCTATCACCTCTCTAGCTAAACCGAAATGCATCAATGACGTCCAACGTCTAGCAGGCCGAATTGCTGCGTTGAGCCGGTTTATCAGCCGCCTCGGAGAGAAAGCAATTCCTCTGTATCAAATGTTGAAAAAGACGGATCAGTTCGTCTGGAATTCTGCCGCTGATCAGGCGTTCGAGGATTTAAAGCGACAGTTGGTCAATCCGCCCGTACTCGCTGCTCCCACTGATAAGGAACCATTGCTGTTGTATGTAGCTGCTAACAATCGCGCGGTCAGTGTGGCTATTGTGGTAGAGCGGAAGGAGGCAGGCAAAGAATACCCGGTTCAGCGTCCGGTTTATTATATCAGCGAGGTGCTTATTCAATCCAAACAACGATATCCGCATTGGCAAAAGCTAGTATATGGAGTTTTTATGGCAAGTCGGAAGCTGAAGCAGTATTTCCAAGGCCACCCTATCACGATGGTCAGTTCTGCTCCTTTGGGTGATATCATCCAGAACCGAGAAGCGACTGGTCGGATTGCCAAGTGGGCTATTGAGCTTGGACCGCACGGTTTAAAGTATGTGCCTCGCACTGCGATAAAGTCTCAGACATTGGTGGATTTCATCAATGATTGGACGGAGTTGCAAGTCCCTGAAGAGAAGCCGGATCACACTTACTGGACCATTCATTTTGACAGATCACGTCAATTGGAAGGATCGGGGGCTGGAGTCATATTAACTTCCCCACGAGGTGATAAGTTTTGTTATGTTCTCCGTTTAATGTTCCCTTGTACTAACAATGCAGCAGAATATGAGGCCTTGCTCCATGGCCTCCGGATGGCTAAGGAGATGAATTTAAGCCGGGTTAAGTGCTTTGGCGACTCTGATTTGGTGGCCCAGCAGGTGTCTAGTACATGGGATTCTAAAGATCCACTCATGGCTGCTTATCGTTGTGAGGTTGATGTGGTCGCAGGTCACTTCAAAGGTTATCAGGTGGACCATGTGGACCGACGAAAGAACGGGCGGCAGACGCTTTAAGTCGGCTAGGTTCACAGCGTAAACCGGTACCACCTAATGTGTTCCTTGATGTGCTTTACAACCCGTCGGTTCAACTGCCTGGCGAAGCAGATTTGGCGGTTCCTGACCCAGAGGCTCAATTGGTGGCGGCATTACATGTCATCCCGGATTGGACGCTTCCTTACCTAGCGTACATGAACCGAGGGGAGTTGCCAGAGGATGAGACTCTGTCCAGACAGATAGTACGGCGGTCCAAGTCCATGGTAGTTGAAAATGGCGAACTACATCATCGCAGTGTGACAGGAGCGTTTCAACGGTGTGTATCTCCTGAGGAAGGCCGTGAAATTTTGCGTGAGATCCACGAAGGAGATTGTGGTCACCACGCCGGTTCAAAGTCTTTAGTGGCAAAAGCTTTTCGTCACGGTTTCTATTGGCTGACTGCTCATGCTGATGCGGAGGATCTGGTCAGGCGGTGTGATGGTTGTCAAAAATTCTCAAGACGCGCCCACGTTTCGGCTCAAGAATTGAGGATGATTCCAATTACTTGGCCGTTTGCAACCTGGGGGCTGGGCATGGTTGGGCCTTTCAAAAGGTCCAAGGACAAGAAGACCCACCTTCTGGTGGCGGTGGACAAATTTACAAAGTGGGTAGAGGCAGAGCCCGTTAGCAAGTGTGATGCGGCCACCGCGGTTCGGTTCATCAAAAAAGTGATTTTCCGGTTTGGTTTTCCACACAGTATCATCACAAACAATGGTACCAATTTATCTAAAGGTGCCATGAAATAGTTCTGCGAACGAGAGCACATCCGCCTTGATGTGTCATCAGTGGCGCACCCACAGTCCAATGGTCAAGCAGAAAGAGCTAATCAAGAGATCTTGAGAGGCATCAAACCCAGGCTTATGGTTCCTTTGCAGCGGACGCCGGGTTATTGGGTCGAAGAGTTACCCTCTGTGTTATGGAGCATCAACACCACGCCTAACAGGTCAACTGGGTATACGCCGTTCTTCATGGTTTATGGGGCAGAGGCAGTTCTTCCTAGCGACATCCGTCATGATTCACCTCGTATGGCGGCTTACGTTGAAGCAGACAACGAAAGTTCTAGACAGGACGCTTTGGACCAGCTAGATGAAGAGCGAGACATAGCAGCTGCCCGCTCAGCGATCTACCAACAAGATCTTCGTCGCTATCACAATCGTCGGATCAGGACCAGAACCTTTCAAGAGGGAGATTTGGTGCTACGACTTATTCAAGATCAAACCGAGATGCAGAAATTGTCTCCACCTTGGGAAGGGCCTTTCGTGGTCAGCAAGAATCTACACAATGGTTCATACTACCTGATAGATGTTCGAGAGCACAAAGACTCACGCAAATCAGGACAAGAGACCGACAGGCCGTGGAATATAGCTCATCTTCGGCCTTACTATACTTGAGCCATGGGCTCTGCTTATGTATATATCATGACTATGTATATATTATAATAAACCGGATCCACAGTTAAAGCGGGGTATCTGTTCTTTTATATCATGTGTGGCTACACGGGGTTGTCTTTAAGCAACATCCGGTTTACCCCTTGCAAGTCTTAACAAGATCACTTGAGGCTTCCTGTTCAAACATAGGTCGTATTCGAACCAAAGAGAACATAGCTATCCTTATGAGGTCATTTGGGGGCTCGGTCGTGTCCGAACCAATGCAATACCTCTTGGCCGGCGAAAGCCACCAGAATCATTTGGGGACACGGTCACGTCTGAACCGGTCACGCCTCTTGATCGGCCTACGGGCCTTAGAGTCATTTGGGGGCTTGGTCGAACCCGAACCATAGCAATGCCACTTGGCCGGCGTAATGCCACGTGTCATTTTGGGGTCCTGGCTGACTGGCACCATCGCAACACCTTCGGGGTGCTCGGTTGCATCTGACCATGGTAATTCCATCTGACCAAGCTCAATAGAGCTCTTCTTTTGCAAAAGGTTTTTGTCACCGTTGATGGTTTATTGCCTTTCTCTTAAACCGACAATATTTTGCACCGGTTCTACATAGCCAATTTGGCGGAACACGGCCTTTTTTTTTCAACAATCTGTGATTGTTGGTTCGGTTTGAGTTTTTCTGCTAAACATCCTTTTTTGAGCAACAAAAGATTGTTATCAGTAAAGGACGGTAAATCGGTGTTATATACACAGGAGCTCGGTTCTCCCACGACGGTTTAAAAGATATCAACTACCGTTTTAACATTGGCCACAAACGCCTATTTCACGCCTACTATATGGCAGGTATTTTGTATCACAAATAGTTTGATCATACTTGCAAGTTTCCTTGCTTATTTACATAAAGATTCACAAGCCGGATGACGGTACAACCGCCCTGGTAGTTTAAATTTTTGTGATTGCAGGAGATACAAGCTGGCAAAAATAATTTTTCAAAGGAGAATATCAGTACTGAATGCGCGAAGGCATCTCATAAAGCATAAAGTACGGTCTATCCTATTACAAGGCAACATGGTGCCTAAATTAGATGATTGTTTCTTGACAAAGTATCAAAAGGAAACCGATTAAAGCTGCCCTCGGTTCACGCCTGTGTGTCATCCCGGTTTGATGATTCTGGATCATCCTGCGCCGCTTCCGCTTCCTCCTCCCTACCCAGCGGCTGGAGGTCAACAGTGGTCCAATCAATCCCCATTAAAGCTTGAAAGACAGCTTCCTCATGTATCAGGGACGACGGTTCAATATCAGGGGCATAGGTGTGTTTCCGGATTGGAGGAATTAAGTTTTCCGCTTCAGGGATTGGCGCTGCTACCCGTTTGTTCTGGTTATTATACTGGGCTTGATAATGAGACAAGTTTGCCTCTTCTACCAATTGACAGGCCAGAGGGCGCACTGCCCGGTTTATCTTTCTTAATTCTTCTTCATCGAACTCGGAGCCATCCTCCTTTAAGCTAGGATAACCTTGAGCCGCTTCAACGGGATCAAAATCAGGCACCCATGCTTTGGCCCGGATTAAGGCATTAATGGCTCCGGTTCGAGCAGCGGATCTTTTTAACTCTTCAATCCGAGCGGGAAGCATCGACAACCTCTTCAGCGTGTCCTGGATCAATGTGGGCGCCGGATTGTTGTGTGAAGCAGTAGTGATAACCCGCTGTGCGCCGGTGTACAGCTGCTCGACTAAAGTATAGGCCGCTTTCAGCTTCATACGCACATCTGATCCCAGGTGGTTGATGCGAGTGCCTGTAATACGATCAGCAGGTCATAAATCGAGCTGTCTTATAGAAGAATCAGGATTATTACACAAGTCACGCGAGGATTACCAAAGATGGCGGTAGTCATTGCGTGCACCTGTCACTTCACGCTGGTCAATTCGTCTGTTACCGGTTTAAGGGCAGATTCTGCATTTTCAATCTTTTTGGTTAAAGCGGCCTTTTCTGTGACCCAGTCATCCCGCTCCTTCTGAAAACCTTCCTTCAATTGTTCCATGCTGCCTAAAGCGCTGGTTAGTTCCTCTTTGGCTTTGGAAGTTTCTGCTTGCTGGGATTTTATATTCTCTTGAAGATCGGCAATTTGGCTTTCTTTGACCTTCAGTTCAGTCTGCAGTCCGACAGTTGTATGGTTTAAACAAAGGAAGTACCAAGCACATAACAAGTTAGGTACTTTGTACTTGGGGGCTAATGCTTATTTGATCTCAAGTTATCAGTTAATTATCAAAGTCCCAAGCACAATACAAGTATTCAGCTCGGCACTTGGGGGCTAATGGCTATTTGTTCTAATGGTATTTCGGATGCTACGGTATGATGATTACAAGTGTCGATTCAATTATAATAAAGTTAAACCGACCCTTGGGGGCTACGGTGATAAGAAGCAGGAGTGAGGGCATGGAAGTTACCTCGAATTTGTCTTTCATCATCTTCACAAGATTGGCTTCATAGTCACGGCTAGTATATAGCCAGTTTAAGTAGCCAGAATGAATATCTTGAGCACCAAGGGCGGAGTATGTTGCCAGATCAACATCCCATTTACCTTTACTTAAAGCAGAAATTTCTTCTTTAGCAGTGTGCTTGGCTAAAGCGATGGGATTTCCCGGTTCAGTACGACCTATGCCAGTAATCATGACTTCATCATCTTTGTGGTCGCCGGTCGGGACTAGCACGGTCGGTTTTTCGGCAGGCTTTGAGGAACTAATGGTTTTCTCAACACAAATTGGACTGGCTGGTTGATCCGTTGGGCCGGAGGGGTTAACAGAGCCTTCTTCGGGAACAACGTCTTCATCTCGGACTGATGGGTCATCAATTACATCTTCAGGGATAGTCGCTTCAACATTCGGGACAGTGTCCGGTTTAGGAGGAGCGTTTTCTTCTCCTGTTTTGTCTTGGCGAGCTTTTTTGCTCGTCCTCGGTTTAGCTCTGAAAGAAGCAGCAAGGTTAAGGACAGCATATGTTGAAGATTATAGCAATGGACAACCTGACGAGAAAAACAAAGTTTACCCTAGCACGGTTTTGAGTGGAGGCAGCTGAGTACCAGTTGACTCGCCAGAGGATGAGTGCGAGGTGACCTGATAATCGGAGTCAGACGGATTAAGTGGTTGACGAAAGCAGCCCGCTTTAGGACAAAATTTGACAAGCAAATTAGAGACCTCTGAACGACGTCTCCGAACCGGACTGTTCGGTAAACCGGCGGAGGTAACTACCTGACCGCTGTGTCGGGTTGTACGACGCACCTCGTGCTGACGGGTCTTCATAAGAAAGTTGGGATCCAAATAAGCAAGAGGATGGGAAAATTTATCTTTGCGGTTCGCCTGACGGATTTTGTGGGAAAGCAGAAGGCTTGAATCATAAGAAATAGTAATTACCTCTGCATCATCATCATGGCTCGCTTCGGCATCATCCTGACAAATTGCATCGTCAATAAACTGCACAAACAATAAACCGAGGGAGTCAAGTTTAGCTTCAAAACCCGGATTACCCACCTCATCATCGGCAGGATCGGAAGAGGCCGTGGTTTTCCTCTTGTGAGCAGACTTTTTGACGACTCTCGTCTTAGGCCGGGTCGATTTCTCCGGTTTATCCGCCTTTCCTTGAGGGAGTTTTTTGCTCCAAAACGGGTCATCACCCTGCGTCAACAGATATTAGAATCAATCATACGCACACAAGATAACATCAGACTTAATGAGAAGAAATTTTGATTTACCGCTGGTGGTTTATTGATGGCGCAGAAGGGAAGAAGGCCAGTTCGTGCACAGACGCGTTCCGGTTCATTTAGAATCTTCTTTACGGCTTCGGTGACCTCTTCATCCGTAAGCTAGATGTTTACATGACGTAACGGATCATCAACACTGCTTGTGTATTCGCACATCAAACCGGAGCGTTGACTGAGTGGCAGTATACTCCAAGATATCCAGCAACGAGCGAGGTCGACTCCTGTTAAACCGTTGGCCATGAAGGCTCTGAGTTTGGACAGTTGGGGAGCGTATTTACTCCTCTGTTTAGCAGTCAACCTTTGAGGAAAGGGGTGAGTGTTGCTGAGCCGTTCTGGACGAAAACCGGGCAGGATACTCTCGTTCTCTGGGGAGGTGTCTTTACAGTAAAACCAGGAGTTATTCCACTCTTGGGGGTGACTATGCAGTTTCGCATGAGGGTAAGTGACCTCTTTCCTCTTCTGGATTGACACGCCACCCAGTTCCATGTTGGAGGCATCAGTAAATTCTGTGTGGCGGTTTAAGTGAAAGCAATCTCGGAACAACTCAAGTGTAGGTTCCTCTTGAAAGAGCACCTCACAGAGCACTTGGAAGTGGCATATGTTAGTGACAGAATTGGGACCAATATCTTGTGGATGGAGTTGGAAATTAGCCAAAACGTCGCGATAAAATTTTGAACCGGGCGGGTTGAAACCGCGGGCTAAGTGATCCGGGAACACAACAACTTCTCCATCTCGGGGTGTAGGGGGGCACTCTTTGCCTGGCACCCTCCAATGAATCGCGTTTTTGCTGCTCAAAGCACCGGTCAGGACCAGATTATTCTGTTGAGTTTCCGTGACCCGGGAAGGAGCCCAGTTGCACTCATACACTTTCTTAGCCATGGGGAAGTCTACAAAATGAAAATGATTCCGGTTCAGGACTTATGTTCTGCACAGATTTTTTCATGTTGATGCTATCAATGTTAAACCGGAAGAAATCAATTACAATCTGACATTGGTAAAGCGGTGCGGTCTATCAAAGGATTACTGGCGGTTCAACAAGGGGACTAATGGTATGTACCAATTTGGTGATCTTCTACAACAAGGTTAAACCGCTGGATCTAAGACCGTGGAACAGTTGGAAATGCAAAAGAGCAGGTGTGCGGAAACAGGTTTCACATTGTCTCAGTGTGATATTGGATCTGAGGCGATCTCATACAAGGGGTAAAAAACTCATGAGTTTTTGAAGATTGTGCAAGAATGGCAAGGTCAAACTGTGGATCAGATCTACGGTCTAGGTATATTACCCTAAAAACAGAGGCGGAAAACTGCTACTGAACGGAGCAAAAGTCGCGGGGTCATCTGAAGGTATATCCCAGTTTAAATGCGAAGAACCCGAGGAACGGGAAGAACACAGTAAACCCTAGAGGCGGATCTGAGTTGAGAAGGTGGGGATCTCACCGGAGCTCCGAGGGGTCCGGAAGAACGCCGCAGTTTCTCTGGTCCAGTCAGGTTGATGCAGCGGCCCGAGGTGATGCAGAGGTCAGCGACAGCGGCGAAGCTTCGAGGCTGGCGGCGCGGAGAAGACGAAGAGGAAAGGGATGAAGGGGAGAAAGAAATGACCTCTCACCCCTATTTATAAGGCAAGGCACGTGTGTCGGGCGCGCGAATCCAGGAGCCACGGGTTTCGGAAGCAGAGTTGTCGCCTTGATTATTGCGAATTGGTTAAACAAAGAAGGTACTATAAAAGCTAGCTTCATGATGATGTCATGCCGGTTTACGGCCACTAGAGAAAATGACGACATATCGGTTTAGCAATGAAGGGAAGATGCTGAATATGAAGGTTTATGCTAAGGGTTGACATGAAATCATTCAAATCAACCTGGGGCCTAATGTTGGGGATATTACTACTGGGCCTAAACCGGCCTATCTGGGCCGGGTTAATTTCATCAGTAGCTCAAGAATGTTAAACCCAAGAGGCTATGTAAAAGCCCGAGGCCGTAGTCGGTTTAACATCTGTAGCCGTAAACCGGCCTGTGTACAACTTGTATTGTAAGTTAGGAATAAGGAAGAGACCAACCCGGGTACGAGTATAAACCGGAGATTGGGACTCTATGAACCGACGGGCGTCACCCGTGTATATAAGGGGACGACCCGACAACTCGAAGCCTAGGAGAAGCGATTGCCCCCTAGTCATCGAGACTTCATCAATTCCAACACCAACTAGACGTAGGCTTTTACCTTCATCGAAGGGGCCGAACTAGTATAATTCTCTGTGCCCTTGTGTCCGCTTTAACCCCTGCGAGTTAACCCGTTGCGATGGCTCCACGACTAAGTCCTCTGGATAGGACATCTCCCGTGACAAACCCACGACAGAGACCATGTCTATCTCCGGGTCACCCCTCTCAAGGGAGCCCAGCGCTTCCATATCAAGGGAAAGCTCGCCCCAAGATACATTGGCCCCTTCAAGATCACTGACCGACATGGAGAAGTGGCTTACCAGTTGGAACTGCCACCTGAACTATCCGATGTGCACAACGTATTCCATGTGTCACAACTCCGGAAGTGTCTCCAAGTTCCAAACAAGCCCGATCTTTACAAGGACGTCAATCACCAAGCCATTGACCTTCAGCCTGATTTGACTTACCGTGAGAGTCCTATCCGTATTTTGGATGAGGCTGAACGGCGCACGCGAAGCCGCACGATCAAGTACTTCAAGGTCCAATGGAGCAACCACTCTGAAGCAGAAGCAACCTGGGAACGTGAAGACTACCTCAGATCCGAGTTTCCATATCTCTTTAAAGCCTAGTTTAGGAATCTCGGGGACGAGATTCTTGTAAGGGGGGTAGGTCTGTCACACCCTGCATTTTGTAACATGTTTATTTGCATTAATAAAGCATGAAAATTTGGACCAACAAAAACTTTTGCATTATTTGGCTTTTATTTGGAGTTGGATTTCTCTCTGTGGTTTTTTTCAAGTGCTCTTTATAATCAACTACTTCACTGCCTATACTTCATCTCCTTGTCCCAAACTTCTGCCCAATGATCATGCCATGTGTATTATGCAGTATAGTATTTTCTTACAAAAATAATTTGGCTAAAGAGTATTTTCAAAAGTTAGTTTTCCAAAAACCCCTGGATTGAGGTTTGCACTGCAAGTACTTAATTAAGGGCAGTAAAAATATTTCTAAAAATATATTTGACTCCTATTAGATATAGGATACCTAGAAACCACAAAAATATAATTTGAAAAGTTATTTTGCTATTTTATTTAAAGGCTTTTTCTTAAGGCCAGAAATGGTCTTTAATAGGTTAAAATTATTTTCATGTTTCAAAAATATTTGAGAAAATTTAGGGAAACTCAATGGACATATAGTTTCCATATATATGAGCTTCAACACATGGTTATGATCAAATTATTGGACAAAACCTCCCAAAACCATTTCTGCCCATTTCAAGGATTTGAAATATTTCTACAGGAAATATTTTCATAAAAATCCAGGAAAAATCCAGCAAGTCACAAATGCCTATTGTGATGATCTTGCAAAGCCTCATGTCAATTAAAGTCATTTTGGTTCACCAAAATGCCCCAAAACCCTCTCTGATCAGAACCATATTTGAACAAGTTTGTACTACCAACTTTCTCTCCTTGACCCCAACTTTTGTGAGCATGTTCACATGTCCAAATGAGGCAACTACACCAAGTGGTGCATCAAGGAGAAGTGATTTGCTCAACTAGATCTTCACAAGTCTATTTCTGCTCATTTCTAGGGTTTGCCAAAGTTGCATTGGCAACTTTACCCAAATAAGCTCAAATTTGGTGGCACACCCTAATTCTAAGTTTCTTTCCATCCTGTTAAGTGTCATGGAAATTGGAGTCCATTTGCTTGCCCAAAACTCTATCAAACACCTTCTGACATTTTGCAAAAACCACTGTTTTGACCC
Source organism: Aegilops umbellulata (assembly GCA_032464435.1). Classification (NCBI taxonomy): domain Eukaryota; kingdom Viridiplantae; phylum Streptophyta; class Magnoliopsida; order Poales; family Poaceae; genus Aegilops; species Aegilops umbellulata. The sequence goes on from CP136056.1 coordinate 351,720,883, forward strand.
CTTTCACTATTCTTGGAGAGCTCAAATTTTTACCACAGTCCCCTTTCACCTCCAGTAACAATGGCTAGTCCATAGCTCACATATTGGGTGGGTAAAACCCCATTTCCTCTCTCTGGACAAGACATTTGCACCTTTCTTCTTCTTCTCTCCTCACTCTACTGGCTCTCCATGGCATCCAATGCCCCCTTCCCTTTCTTTACTACTCCCTAGCACTACTGGACATGTTTGGCCGTGCCCACTTTGCCAAAAAAATGGCATGCCGGCCATATGGGCGCTCTGGAGCGCGCTACAGTGCGCTCCCGCACTGTAGCCGCCCTCTGCCCAACGACTCCGACCACCTCGAGCCTCCCCCGCGCGCCTGGCGATGCGCCTCGGCGTCCACGACACGCCACGGCGTTGTCCCTCTCCTCTCTCCACCTCCCCGCGCCTCCGCGCAAGCAAACAAGGGCCGCCCGAGCGCGCCAATGGTGCGGCTCACACGCGCGCACCCCTGACCTCTCCCCACCCCTTCTCTCTTTCTCACCCGACGTGGTCGACGTCCAGGAATGCCCCAGACACGACGCCAACCCCTCCCGAGCCCTGTGGCGACGGGCAGGAGCTCTCCGGCGCACGGGTCTGCTGGACCGCTCCGTTCGCCTATATAAGAGCCTACCCTAGCTCCCCTCTCCTCACCACTCGCCCTCTCACTCCCCAAAACCTCCCCCTGCACCTTCCGTTCGTCCCCAGAGCCGCCCGAGCTCGAGATCAAGCTCGAGCTCCGCCGCCTCGGGTCGCCGTCGATCTGCGGGTACGGGCTCCCTCCGCCCCTTTTCTCTCTCGATCTGAACTCCCCTCACCTCACTGATCATTTCCCCCTCCTTTCCCCTCTCTGTAGCTGCCGGAAACGGCCGGAGTCATCACCTCCCAAAGCACCTCCGCCGCGGACCTCGTCACCGGCGAACCAGGCCGCTCCAGCGACCGCCTCCACCTCCACCCGAATGGCGACTCCTCCCTGAGCACGACGGTACCGCACACGCGCCCTCCCGTGCCCTGTATCGCCGCCGGCGAGCTCGCCGTCGCCTCTGTACAGAGGTAGAAGACGACGGCCGCGGGCCCCGCTCGTCAGCCCCTCGCCCTGACGCCTGGGCCCCGCCCGTCAGGTTTGAACCTGGCGCGCGCGCGTGCACCGGTGCGCTGGGCCGGCCCACTGGCTGGGCTGCTGCACTGTGGCCTCTCTGGCCCAGTGGCACAGTGCCACTTTTCCTTTTTCTTTTTCTTCCTGTATTACAAAAATTCCACAGGACAAAATATTTGTCCAAATAAATTAATTCCAATTTCTAAAATCCTAGAATATTGCAACATATTTAATGGTGCAACTTCCATTCAAATCCAACCAACTTTTCTTCACTGTAAATATTTAAATGTGATTTTTAGCATTTAAATATGACTTTGAAATTCCATATCTCCTGTTCCCCAACTCCAAATCCAAAACTAGCAATTTTCCCCTTCTTAGATTTCCACCTAATATTTTACAAAAAGAGTTGACATTTTTCTGAGCACTTTGATTTTTCTGTTTTATTATTGCCTTATTTTCTCGTTGTTATTTTTGCGACGATAGATTGCGTTGCTGACGAAGGAGTTGGACCAGAAGACTTTGAAGACCCCGAAGACTTTGCTGAGCCAGGCAAGCAGCCCTTTGACCATGTCTATGAAACCCTTTTTATGCATGTCATATAGCTCTTTATTAGTGTTGCTTCGGAATCATGATGAGAGGGAAACCACTCTGGTGGGTTGCCTTCGTTACTTACTCGTTGATACCTGCATTATGCATGACCCTACCTTCTTATGAGGGTTATGCCGGTGGGAGTAGATAGGATGCAAAGTAGAGCTACGCAAAAAGGGACGGGAATATGCATGGTGATGGAGGCAAAATATTTTCAAAGGACTTTTTGAAAACCCTGTCGGGTGCCACTTATGCCCAAGGGAGATGATGAGATGGGTAACCACTTGATGACGAAGTGGTGTACCGAGGCAAGTGTGTGTTGTTTCTCAAAACGGATTGGTTTAAGTTGCGACCGTTATTCCAACCTTACATGCGCAACCACTCTACCCTTATATGGGAAAGGGCATTATTGATTACCTAGGCCGATACTAGCTTGGAGCCCGCATTACTAGTGACGGGGGAGAGTTGGTGCTCTCTCTCGGGGCGGGGTCGTGCCAGGTATGGCGGCCATGACTGTCTTCACAGGGCACCGGACACACCGTTGGTACCCCGTGCTTGTGGTATGTGATAAATATGGAGCGAGGCTCCACAATTTTAAGATGTGAAATGTTGGGCACGGGGGTTACTACCAATCGAGTGGACTCCATGTTATTGTCGTCTAGGGAAAGATAGTGATCGGGTGCTTGCCCCGGGTACTTGAGGTACCGCGGGTCGTGGATGACACGGAAGTTCCCCGGATCTAGTGGGTAAAGTGTGCAACCTCTGCAGAGTGTAAAACTATTCGAATAGCCGTGTCCACGGTCAAGGACAGTTGGGTAACCGCTCTTGGGCTATGTCCACTTGTTTATAACCAGTGTGCGTGATGGATAAGTGGGAAGAATTACTTGGGTCAAGTCAGAGGACTTGACATGATCGAGATGGGTTGGTGCCCACTCTACTTATGTTGATATCTGTAACCTGTCCTCATGGTTACTTGAATTCTCCTGATGCATGTCTTACTAGTTGTTGAACATGTCATTGCACTCAAAACTAGCTTTCCGCAAAAATTTACCTATATCATGCATTATTGTTCCTTGAACCAAAACATGGGTTGCTTGCGAGTACATTCAAAGTACTCATTGGCTTGCCACTGGTTATTTAATTGGCCAGGCATGGAAGAACCGGAGTTTGAAGAAGAGTTCTTTGGAGATGAACATGCGAACTAGGACGCTTCCCAGTCAGAATGCCTGTAGGGTTAAGGCAGATGGCATGGGTTCTACTTATCGACGAAGATTTCCGCTGCTAGAGTTTCATTTGATGTTCAACCCTTAAGGCTTTATCAATGTAAGACTTGACCATAATGGTCATAATTCGTGTAAGACGATCTGTATGGATGTAAGACTCTTGTTATTCAGCTTCTGTGTGTTCAGTGTGCATTGATCTCTGGGATCACTGTACACGTGCATTTGGTGATCACGACTTATGAGTCGGGGTCCCCACAAACTTCCTTTGGCCATGTTATTTTGAGATGACATAATTGTTTGATTAGTATGCTTGAAGTATTATCATTTTTATGTCAATATGAACTTTTGTCTTGAACCTTTCGGATCTGAATATTCATACCATGATTAAGAAGATTTACATTGAAATTATGCCAAAGTATCACTCCGCATCAAAAATCTCTTTTTATCATTTACCTACTCGAGGACGAGCAGGAATTAAGCTTGGGGATGCCTGATACGTCTCCAATGTATCTATAATTTTTGATTGCTCCATGCTACTTTATCTACTATTTTGGACTATATTGGGCTTTATTTTCCACTTTTATATTATTTTTGGGACTAACCTATTAACCGGAGGCCCAGCCCAGAATTGCTGTTTTTTGCCTATTTCAGTATTTTGAGGAAACAGAATATCAAACGGAGTCCAAACGGAATGAAACCTTGGGGAACGTGATCTTCTCACCAAACGTGATCCAGGAGACTTGGACCCTACTCCAAGAAGTTTCCAGGGAGGTCACGAGGGTGGAGGGCGCCCCCCTGGGCGCGCCCCCCTGCCTCGTGGGCCGCTCGGAGCTCCACCGACGTGATCCTTCATCCTATATATACCTATGTACCCCCATTAGACCAGAGACGGAGCCAAAAACCTAATTCCACCGCCGCAACTTCCTGTATCCACGAGATCCCATCTTGGGGCCTGTTCCGGAGCTCCGCCGGAGAGGGCATCCATCACGGAGGGCTTCTACATCAACACCATATCCCTTCCGATGAAGTGTGAGTAGTTTACTTCGGACCTTCGGGTCCATAGCTAGTAGCTAGATGGTTTCTTCTCTCTTTTTGGATCTCAATACAATTTTCTCCCCCTCTCTCGTGGAGATCTATTCGATGTAATCTTCTTTTTGCGGTGTGTTTGTTGAGACCGATGAATTGTGGGTTTATGATCCAACTTATCTATGAATAATATTGGAATCTTCTCTGAATTCTTTTATGTATGATTGAGTTATCTTTGCAAGTCTCTTCGAATTATCCGTTTGGTTTGGCCAACTAGATTGGTAGTTCTTGTAATGGGAGAAGTGCATGGCTTTGGGTTCAATCCTGCGGTGTCCTTACTCAGTGACAGAAGGAGTTGCAAGGCATGTATTGTATTGTTGCCATCGAGGATAATAAGATGGGGTATTTATCATATTGCATGAATTTATTCCTCTACATCATGTCATCTTGCTTAAGGCGTTACTCTGTTTTTAACTTAATACTCTAGATGCATGCTGGATAGCGGTCGATGAGTGGAGTAATAGTAGTAGATGCAGGCAGGAGTCGGTCTACTTGTCACGGACGTGATGCGTATATACATGATCATACCTAGATAACCTCATAACTATGCTCAATTCTATAAATTGCTCAACAGTAATTTGTTCACCCACCGTAGAATATCTATGCTCTTGAGAGAAGCCACTAGTGAAACCTATGGCCCCCGGGTCTATTCTCATCATATCAATCTCCATTACTTTATTTTACTTGTTTTGCTTTTACTTTTCACTTTGCATCCTTATACCAAAAATACCAAAAATATTATCTCTATCAGATCTCACTCTCGTAAGTGACCGTGAAGGGATTGACAACCCATAAGCGTTGGTTGTGAGTTGCTACCGTTTTGTGCAGGTACGAGGGACTTGCGCGTGACCTCCTACTGGATTGATACCTTGGTTCTCAAAAACTGAGGGAAATACTTACGCTACTGTGCTGCATCACCCTCTCCTCTTCGGGGAAAACCAACGCAAGCTTGAGACGTAGCAGTCGGCTCCGTAGCCGTGTAGGTAGGATGAACTAAGGACAAAACCTGGTCCTCGGACATTACTTCCATATTGGGGCTTAAAGCCGACTTGGTGAGGGGTAGTTCGGCAAGGGATGATTCCTGACTTCTGAACGTCGACCCTTCGGTGGGGCTGAAGGCCAGAGGTGTGTCAAGAAGAGAGGGTTTGGCCGAAAGTGACTCTTGGCCTCCGAACACTGCTTCTGCGTTGAGGGCTGAAGCTGGGTCTTCGGCGGGCACCATTAGTGCGGCTGAAGGGGATTCCTGGTCTCCAGACAAGGTGGAGCTGATCGAGCTCGAGGCCGGTAGGAGGGTTGAGGAAGATCCATAGATCGGATCGGGAGAAAGATCCGGAGCAGGCACTAGGGGGCCCATAGGGGTACCAGGTGAGGCTGCGAATCTGGCCAAGACCAGATCGCCTCAAGCGTCCGCAACATACTCCAAGGTACCGAATCTAATCTGTTTTTCGGGGCAAAATTTGTTGATTATGTCTAGATGACCAGTTCGGTTGGCGTGCAACATGATGCTGCCAAACGCGAAAAGCTGGCCGGGGACAAAGAGATCCCCGGGACTGACGCCATCTCCGATGATCAGGCGGGCCATCGATCCTTCGGTGACCCAACAGTGGAACTCTCAATGAAAGCACCAATTTCGGTGTCAAAACCGGTGAATCTCGGGTAGGGGTTCCTGAGCTATGGATCGAGGATCAATAGGGAACTAGGGACGAAAAATACAGTGTTTACCCAGGTTTGGTCCCTCTTGAAGAGGTAAAACCCTAGGTCCTGCTTGATTGTTTTTTATGTGTATGATATGGTTACAGAGTCGATCTACCTCGAGATCAAGCGAGCTAAACCCTAGGTTGATGGGGTGATAGATGTCGCTCTAGCCCTAGAGACTAAAACCCTTTAGTTTATATAGGCACTGGTAGGGTTAGGGTTACATGCGATCGGTTACAATGAGGGAAAGATCATGCTAAGTCTTTACTTGAAGGGCACTCCATGACTCTGAAGATCTTTTATCCATCCATGGATCCATACTCTAGCTCGGCTTCATGGCAGCCCCTTAGTCCGGCCCATAAGCAATGTGCCATCGGCCCAAGGACCCATTAATCCATGACTCCCTCACCCCACCTAAGGTTTATGGTATCTTAAGGGTGCATAGTTTGATCTTGTTGGATATTCAGACTCATATTACGTAGCTGAGTTGGTTGACAAAAAATGTACTTCGGGGACATGCCATTTCCTTGGTAGATCATTGGTATGTTTTTCATCAAGGAAGCAGAATTGTGTATCTCTTTCTATAGCTCACGCCGAATATATTGCTGCCCGCGCTTGTTGAACTCAGTTATTGTGGATGAAGCAGACTCTGAAGGATTATGGCATCAAGGTCAAGAAGATCCCTCTATATTGTAACAATGAGAGTGCTATCAAAATTGCACATAATCCAGTGCAACATTCTCACACCAAGCATATTGCCATCAGACATCATTTCATTCGCGATCATGTTGCTCGAGAGGATATTGTCATCAATCGCATCAAGACCAAAGATAATCTCGCTGATATATTCACCAAGCCTCTTGATGAGAAAAGATTATGTGCATTATGGTGTGAGCTAAATATCCCAGACCTCGCAAACATGCAGTAAGCTGGACTTGGCACCCATGCCAACACTTCCACATCTTAGAAGGAATGGGCGCACAACACTCAAAGAGTTTGAAAATTTCGAGAAAGTGAAATTATCTTTCTGAGAGTGAATACATTAACGAAGAACTAGACTTACCGGCTGCCACGATAATTGTGCGACACCCGGGGTCATACGGTTCTTATACGGTGGGTCTCACCACCACAATTTTCTTTCATTGAATCTCTTTTCGATCGAAAGCCTTTTGTGTCAGTCCGGATGCATTTCTCTCATAGCTATTCTTTTTGGTGTTTGTCTTTCTTTGTCTGAGTGAAATGCCTAGGACCCTGTTTTCCCTCTGTTCTATCTCTTCCAATCTATGTTGTTCCATTATAAATTCTCAATTTCATCTTTTACCAAAATTTTATCTGGTGTCCTTGACCACGATAAAGATTCAGTCCGAACTTTAATTTGTTTTAGTGAAAGCTGTCGAAAATTTGGGGCTTCCCGCCCAAGTTAGGACCATGATCTTTGATACGTCTCCAACGTATCTATAATTTTTGATTGCTCCAAGCTATATTATCTACTGTTTTGAACTATATTGGGCTTTATTTTCCACTTTTATATTATTTTTGGGACTAACCTATTAACCGAAGGCCCAGCCCAGAATTGTTGTTTTTTGGCCTATTTCAGAGTTTCGGAGAAACATAATATCAACCGGAGTCCAAACGGAATAAAATCTTTGGGAACGTGATTTTCTCACCGAACATGATCCAGGAGACTTGGACCCTACTCCAAGGAGTCAAAGAGGCGGTCACGAGGGTGGGGGGTGCGCCCCCCTAGGGCACATCCCCCTGCCTCGTGGGCCCCACGGTGCTCCACCGACGTACTCCTTCCTCCTATATATACCTACGTACCCCCAAACGATCAGAACAGGAGCCAAAAACCTAATTCCACCGCCGCAACTTTCTGTATCCAGGAGATCTCATCTTGGGGCCTGTTTCGGAGCTCCACCACAGAGGGTCGTCATCACGGAGGGCTTCTACATCATCCTAGCCCCTCCGATGAAGTGTGAGTAGTTCACCTCAGACCTTCGGGTCCATAGTTATTAGCTAGATGGCTTCTTCTCTTTTTTTTGGATCTCAATACAATGTTCTCCCCCTCTCTCGTGGAGATCTATTCGATGTAATCTTCTTTTTGCGGTGTGTTTTTTGAGACCGCTAAATTGTGGGTCTATGATCAAGTCTATCTATGAATAATATTTGAATCTTCTCTGAATTCTTTTATGTATGATTGGTTATCTTTGCAAGTCTCTTTGAATTATCAGTTTGGTTTGGCCTACTAGATTGGTTTTTCTTGCCATGGGAGAAGTGCTTAGCTTTGGGTTCAATCTTGCGGTGTCCTTTCCCAGTGACAGAAGGGGCAGCAAGGCACGTATTGTATTGTTGCCATCGAGGATAACAAGATGGGGTTTTTATCATATTGCATGAAACTATCCCTCTACATCATGTCATCTTGCTTAAGGCGTTACTCTGTTTTCAACTTAATACTCTAGATGCATGCTGGATAGCGGTCGGTGAGTGGAGTAATAGTAGTAGATGCAGGCAGGAGTCGGTCTACTTGTCTCGGACGTGATGCCTATATACATGATCATACCTAGATATTCTCATAACTATGCTCAATTATGTCAATTGCTCAACAGTAATTTGTTCACCCACCGTAGAATACTTATGCTCTTGAGAGAAGCCACTAGTGAAACCTATGGCCCCCGGGTCTATTCTCATCATATCAATCTCCATCACTTTAATCTTGCTTTGCTTTTTACTTTGCTTTTTTACTTTTCACTTTGCATCTCTATATCAAAAATACCAAAAATATTATCTATCATCTCTATCAGATCTCACTCTCGTAAGTGACCGTGAAGGGATTGACAACCCATAATCGCGTTGGTTGCGAGGAGCTATTGTTTTGTGCAGGTACGAGGGACTTGAGTGTAGCCTCCTACTGGATTGATACCTTGGTTCTCAAAAACTGAGGGAAATACTTACGCTACTTTGCTGCATCATCCTCTCCTCTTGGGGGAAAACCAACGCCGTGCTCAAGAGGTAGCAAGAAGAATTTCTGGCACCGTTGCCGAGGAGTCTGCGCAAAAGTCAACATACCAAGTACCCATCACAATCCTTATCTCTCGCATTACATTAGTTGCCATTTGCCTCTCGTTTTCCTCTCCCCCACTTCACCCTTGCCATTTTATTTGCCTTCTCTTTCCCAATCTCCTTTTGTCTTTCTGTTTGCCTTTTTCTCGCTTGCCTTTCTGTTTGCTTGTGTGTTGGATTGCTTGTTTGTCGCGATGGCTCTACCAAGATTTGGTGATCTTCACCTTAAAAGGTTAGAGGAGATCGAAAAGAACGTGAGGAAATTTATGGTTTTGCAATTCGAGCATAATAATTTCTTTAGAAACGAACTTAAGGAACTAATTTTTTATGAGTTATATGAATAAAGAGCTCGATGATATGTCTAAAGAATTTGATGGTATAAGATCCCAAATTGCTCGTCCTGAAAAGATGACTGCTGAAATTTCAGATATGCAAGCTAACTTAGTCAATAAGATGGCCGCTAAACCGAACTCTTATGAAAATCAAGATGAAGATCTAAAAGTTATTGATGTGTCCCCTATGAAACTTGGTTTTGCAATATGAATCTTGATGAAACTGAATATGATCTTCCTTTACCTAGAAGGCGTTCTAAAAATTCGGAGTATTTGGATCTTGATGATGAAATTGATAAACGTGGGAATGAAAGAAATAAAAATCTACATGTTGCTAAACCCACTATATTGGATTTCAAGGAATTTAATTATGAAAGTTGCTCTTTAATTGATTGTATTTCCTTGTTGCAATCCGTGCTAAATTCTCCTCATGCTTATAGTCAAAATAAAGCCTTTACCGAACATATCGTTTATGCCTTGATGTAATCTTATGAAGAAAAACTTGAGTTGAAAGTTCCTATCCCTAGAAAACTCTATGATGAGTGGAAACCGACTATTAAAATTAAAATTAAAGATCATGAGTTTTATGCTTTGTGTGATTTGGGTGGTAGTGTCTCCACTATCCCCAAAACTTTGAGTGATTTGCTAGATTTCCGTGATTTTGATGATTGCTCTCTAAACTTGCATCTTGCGGATTCCACTATTAAGAAACCTATGTGAAGGATTAATGATGTTCTTATTGTTGAGAATAGGAATTATGTGCCCGTAGATTTTATCGTTCTTGATATAGATTGCAATCCTTCTTGCCCTATTATTCTCGGTAGACCTTTCCTTAGAACGGTTGGTGCAATTATTGATATGAAGGAAGGGAATATTAGATTTCAATTTCCATTAAAAAAGGGCATGAAACACTTCCCTAGAAACAAAATAAAATTGCCATATGAAACTATTATGAGAGCCACTTATGGATTGCCTCCAAAGATGGCAATACCTAGATCTATTCTCGATTTTATGCCTGGCTAGGGGCGTTAAAAGATAGCGCTTGTTGGGAGGCAACCCAATTTTATTTTTGGTTTTTGTTTTTGCTTCTGTTTAGGAATAAATAATCCATCAACCTTCTGTTTAGCTGTGGTTTTTTGTTTTAATTAGTGTTTGTGCCAAGTTAAACCTATAGGATCTTCTTGGATGATAGTTATTTGATCTTGCTGTAATTTCCAGAAACTTTCTGTTCATGAAAACAATTGTTAAAAATCACCAGAACGAGATAAAATGCTGATTCCAATTGCTTTTGATCATTAAAAAAAATTCTAGGTCGTCCTATTTTGGTATATTTTTTGGAGTTCCAGAAGTTTGCTTTGTTACAGATTACTACTGTCGGGGAAACTGATCCACGAGAACCTATGGGGACCGAGCCCCTTTCGGTTCGGCGGGTGGCGGAGGTCGCACGAAGAGCGGATCGAGGCGAAGCACACGAGCAGTTTACCCAGCTTCGGGCCGCACGGATGCGTAAAACCCTACTTCTGCATGTCTGAGTGTATTGAGTTCTTGCTCGGGAGCGCTGAGTGCTACAGTACACACCAGCTGCTAACGAGACCGAGCGTGGGTGTTCGTCTGGTTCGTCCCCCTCTCTACGTTGCGCATGGGCCTCCTTTTATATGCTCAAGGTGTCACCGACAGGTGGCAACGTAGACAAGGGTAAAAATGGAAAGGTGCTACGGTTGGTACAGCTACCTGTACAGTGTATCATACCTAACCCTGACGGAAGGGGACAAGGGCATTAAATGCCCATCTGTGTCGCCCAAACAGTGCAGAAAAGGGACCGTCAGGGACGCCACCGTTTGCCACGATGGCAATCTTGTCAGCGCCGCTTGCCACCGCATACCGCTGGCTGCACAGCCTCTCGCCACGTACGCCTGGAAGAGTCCTAGAGCGACACGTCGGTGGATGTGCTGGAGCGTAGGTACGGAGTGATAACTTGCCGCGGCAAGCGCCTTGCCGCGGTCGTCGTCTTGTCGCGTCCGGGAGCTTGTCGCTCACCGAGCCTTGCAGGGACGCATGGCGCGTCGCGGTAAGTTCCTTGAGATGCCTTGGTTGGCCTTCTCGGCAAGCTCCTCTTGTCGGGGCCTTGGTTGGCCTTCCCGGCAAGCTCCTCTTGCCGGGGCCTTGGTTGGCCTTCCCGGCAAGCTCCTCTTGTCGCGGCCTTGGTTTGAATACTTTCTTCTTGAATGGATCCAAAGGAACCACGGAGGACCTTGGCGGTCACCCGGCCAGTCTTGCCGCGGGGTGCTGCGACTGCCCGTGCACTAGTTCGGGGTACTAGGGTACCCCTACTCTAGTACACCGACAGGAGCCCCCGGGCCTGGGCCATACACGGTGCCAAGCGCTGTTGGGCCAGGCCCAAAACAGGGCACGGGCACGCACGGCCTGGGTCACGCCGTATCTCGCTCTGTATCCACCGCGCCCTCCCCGAACGGCACGCGTCGATTGCGGCGTCGTGGGGGAGATCGTGGGTGGTTTCTTTATTCGGAAAGGCGAAGCGTCCGCCCCCTCCCCCCTTATAAGCAGGGGAAACAGGGGCAGTTCACCCATCCGCCGGTTGCTATTCCAACCTCGAAAATCTCTGCCACTCCCCTTCTTCCCAAAGCCGAAAGAGAGCAGCGCTCCGCCTCCCATCGCCACCAGCGCCACCGGCGCCGTCGACCTCCCTCACCACCTCCGCCATGGCTCCGAAAACCGGGAAGGGGAAGGCCGTGAAGTCGGCCGAGGCGCAGCGGCTCGAGGCGCTGCGGAAGGAGCGGGCTATCTTCCCCCCAAGTTTGTCGCGGAGGAGCTGAGGGAGTACTACTACCTCTTCTGGTCGACGGAGACGCGAGCGCATCCGCGCACGAAGGTACTCCCAGCCGTTGCTTCGAGACTGGCTCCAAATGGATATCCCTTCTTCGCGTTGTTCTTCTACTGCGGGCTCTGCCCGCCTTTCTCTGAATATTTCTGTGATATCATGAACACCTACGGCCTCCGCCTCCTTGACTTCACCCCCAATGCTGTCCTGACCAATGCAGTTTTCGCACATCTCTGCGAAAACTTTGTCGGAGTCCATCCAAATGTAGCCCTTTTCCGTCATTTCTTTATGCCCCGAGTTGAGAGAGGAGAGCCCTTATCCGGCGGAATCGCCTGGATCTCAAGGGCCGACAAGAAGGAAGCTTATCTGGAGGGAGAGTTCCGCAGCAAGTGGGAGGAATGGAGAGCAGACTGGTGCTGGGTCATCGAGGAGAACCCGCAGCCGTTTACCGCCCGGCGCCAAACCGCAGTGGTGCGCGGCAGTGATTGGAGCAACGTGGCCCCGGAAGACGACAGGCTGAAGATTGTCGTCGCCTGGATCCAACGCCTCAGGCTTGCCGGGCTCACTGTAGGCGCTGTTGGCGCAGATTTCCTTCGCCGCCGCATAGCCCCCCTGCAGGAGAGGAGGAGACCCGCCTTGGAGTTCAAGAATGCGGCGGATATCATGAGGCTGTGTCCGGGCCTCAACTTCGACTTCACTGTTCTGGAGCTTAACGCGATGCTCCAGGAGCTGTTCAAGCACGACCCTGAGCATCCCGCAGTGTTCAGGTTGCCGCAGGGTGTCGTTCCGCTGTGCAACAATTCCTCGCTCAGCCGCATCCGTGCAATGACGTCGTTGTGCGATTCGCATGGAATTGACCCAACTTGGCAAGAGCCTGCAGACGACATCGTGCAGGCGTTCTTCGATGGCTTGTTAGAAGTGTCGATCCGCCCCGACGAGCAGGAGGGCCTCATTTGCGCCACCACTGACGAGGAGGTGGAGCGTATTGCCACTAGGCTGGAAGAGGCGGCGGAAGCCGCAGCCGCGGGTGAGTTTGGGTTCACCGTGGAGGAGGCAGAGGCAGCAGAGGCGGCAAGCCTTGCCGAGCGAGAGGGGCTTGCCGGGCGTGACGTCGGGTCGAGCGAGCCCGCCGAGGGGGCGGGCGGCTCGTTGGAGATCGACTCCTCTTCCTCCTCATCTTCGGGCAGCTCGCCGCGAGTAGAGCCCCCGTCTCCACCAAGAAGGCGTCTCCGCAAGGCCGGGGACATAGCGGAGCGGCAGACAGGTCGACAGCCGCCGCGCCGCGCGACGCGCTCCACCGCGGCAAGTTCTGTTGCCACGGGAGCACCTCACGCTGCTGCGGCAACTGGAGCGGGGTCTTCCCGCACTGCTCCCGCCAAGCGGCCAAGGGAACCTACTCCCCCGCCTCCTCGCGCCGGAGGTGGGCCGGGCTTTGACTTCTCCGCGCTCAGCTCCGACGAGGAAGAAGACGAGTAAGATTCTTTGTTGTACTTGTATTTCTTCAATTCTTGCTGCTTTGTCTTGTAACTGATTTGTTTTACTCTGAACTCATTCCTTTTCAGGACTCTGGCCCAGAGAGCGGCAAAGAGAGCCAAGGTCCCGTTGATTATCATCGAGGACAAACCCACCGCGACAGCAGGGGGTGCACCCGAGACAACCTTGTTGGACCAGACAACTGGTCTTCAGAGCAGCCCCCAGCGCAGCACCCAGCGTAAGTATATGGTTTGCTTCCCGCTGTCAGGCGCGCATGGATACTCTTCGTTTGCTGATATCTGACTGTTGGTTTGTGTAGGAGCAGAGCAGTCCCACCAGGAGCGCCCGGAGACCGCCCCTGACACGCCATCTGCTTTGACTACACCGCTAAGGGAGAGTTCTCCGGCAAGGGAGAAGTCTCCGGCAAGGGAGAGGTCTCCGGCAAGGGAGAGGCCTCCGGCAAAGACAGCACCAGCGACCCCCCGGTGACGGAGTCCATGACTGCAGATCCTGGCACAGGTAATCCTCTCGCTTGAAAACCTCCCGTGGGTTCTTCTTGTTTTGATCTTCTTTTTGGATATTTGCTTGACTTTTCTTCCTTTTCGGGCCGTCAGGCCCATTTGCTGAGGAGTCGATGGAGACCGAGGTTGCTGTTGACGACGCCGCTGCCATCGAAAAAGCGGCCGGCACTGATGATCCCGCCGGCGAAGAGGCCGCCAAGGCTGCCGCCGCAGCAGCTGGCGAGGGGCTTGGCGATCGCACTGGCGGCCCTGGGCCGCAGGAGCGCCAGGCGCTACGCCGACCGCTAACACCTCCGCCGCTGCCGCAGCGTTAGGCTCCGAAGAGCCCCAGCCAGGCGTCTACTTGAAGGCCGGCGACGGCGTCTTCATCAAGCTCCCCTGGGAGTCTAACTCCAGGGCGCCGGTCAAAGGAGAAATCTTGGATGGAGAGGTGCTCGCCTCCGCTGGGCTGACGCTGGTTGATGCGCCGAGCAGCAGCAGCGGCGAGTCTGAGGAGGAGCGGCTGCTCCGGAAGCTGGTGTCGCTCTACCGCGCTCGACAGGCCAAGGTGGAACGCCAAGAAGCACTTGTCGCGAAGGCGGGAGCAGATATGTAAAAGCGCGCGGAGGAGCTCCGGGGTCTTAACCAAGAAGCTCTCCGGTCCCTGGCGGAGGAGCGGGAGAAGCTCGAGGAGGAGCAGAAGGCCTTCCTCCTCGAGAAGGCTGACGTCGAAGAGCAGCAGCGGCTTGCCGCTGAGAAGCTGTCTGTGCAGGAGGGAGAGTTGGCGCAGCTGAAGGTCAACCTTGACAGCCACGAGGAGGAGCTTGCTGCGCTCAAGCAAACGTTTGGCGGGGCTCTCAAGCAAGCAGAGGATGCTGCCGCAGCTGCCGAGGCCGCCAAGAAGGAGCTGGAGCCGAAGGTGGCGCAGCTGGAGACCGATCTCAAGGCGAGCGGTGAAGAGCTTGCCGCGCTCAAGCATGCGGTGGGAGGGTTCACTGGTTCACTGCGGTGTGAGGCTGCCGTCGCCGCAGAATAACAGGGGGTGTGGGTGAGTAGAGGGATGGCCTAGCCTGCGGTGGGAGTAGTAGGGGGCGGTGAGGCCTCCGCCGCATCGCAGCCGGCCACGGGAGGCAGGAGCACGAGGCACGACCGATGCTGGTTTGTGCGGCTGGAGCAAGAAGACCAGAGGTTGAAGAAGCACTACGGCCGTTGGATGGACATCGTACGGTCACTGGAGCTAGAATCATGCATATTGACTAAGTTGACAAAGCCCTCCATCCCCGTCAACTTAGTAGGCCCACAAGTCAGCCTGCCACTATACTGGGTCCCAGCTAACAGGGGGAGTATTCATTTTTTTTGTGCGTAATAAGGAGCCACTTCCTTGCGTGCGAAGATATAGCTGGTGGGTCCGAGCTGTCAGTAGCGGTAACGTTTTTTCGCGCAATACGGAGGCCCTTTCGGTGGGTCCCTGGTGTCAGGTGGAGGAATCATTATTTTGCATGTAATAAGGAGGCATTTCCTTGCGTGCGGCCGTGGACCCAGCTATCGGCCTCTCCACGTACAGTCCACTTCAGATGCATGTCGGCCATTGACCACGTTGACCAGGCCGCGCCGAGAGCACCAGGGCGGTGGACGACGGCGAGGCCTAGGAAGGGAACGACACGGAGCCAGGGAAGACTCGGCAGTTGTTTCCCACGTGGAGGGGAGTACGACTGTACGAGGGTTTACTGGTTCGTCTGCCGTCGCCGGAGAATAACAACAGGTGTGGGTGAGTAGAGGGATGTCTAGGCCAGCGATGGGAGTACGGTGGGGCGTTGAGGCCTGCGTGGCAGCACAGCCGGCCGCGGGGAGGAGGGAGCAGGCAGTCCCGCCGGCGCTTGTTTGAGTGGTTGGAGCAGGAAGAGCAGAGATTGAAGAAGCACGATGGCCGTTGGTTGGACATTCAACAGTCACTGCTTGTGCGTCAACCTTTTTTTAGCAAAGCCTCAAATCTATGGAAAACAGCATACAGCCCATCTGCCATTATTTCTAATAATTTACAGCCCATTTGCTAATTCTTAAGGTTTTTTTGGAGCCCATATTCTTTTTGTTAGCATTACAACCCATATTATGGCCACGGTTAAAAAATTAGAAATTATGCATATTTCGGTGCGGTCCGAACTGTTTTTAATCCCGAAATTTCGACTCACATTCCAACTGATTTTAAAAATAAATGTATATCAATATAAAATCCAACAAATTCTCCGCGCATAAAAAATAATGTAATTTAAAATCTTGAAATGAAATAAGATATTTGAAACTAATTGCCGGTTTCATGTGTTTTAAAAATGTACAGCCCATTTCTCATTACTGATGGGCCATTTTCTCGGCCAGCCGAATGAAGGCTCTCCTCGTGTTGAAAGATTTGCAGCCCAACAGGCCTGACAAAGCGACTTACGTGGCAAATCACAAAAAAACTTGGCTGTGGTCGTGGACCCAGCTGTCAGCCTCTCCACGCACAGTACTCTTCCGATGGAATGTCGTTGACCACGTTGACCACGCCGAGCCGAGAGGACCAAGGCGGTGGACGACGGCGAGGCCTAGGAAGGGGACGACAAGGAGCCGGGGAAGACGCGGCACTGGATGCCCATGCGGAGAGGAGTACGAGGGTTCACTGGTTCGGCTGCGGTGTGAGGCTGCCGTCTCCGCAGGGCCTAGCTAGCGGTGGGAGTAGTAGGGGGCGATGAGGCCTCAACGGCAGCACAGCCGGCCACTGGAGGCAGGAGCAGGCGGTCTCCCTAGCGCTGGTTTGGGCGGCTGGTGCAATAAGAGCAGTGATTGAAGAAGCAACAGGACCGTTCGATTCAAATCCAATGGTTACTCCTGCTAGAATCGTTTGTTGACTAAGTTGACAAGACCTGCGTACGCGTCAATTTAGTAGGCCACAGGTCAGCCTCCCAACCGGTGCTCCCCAGATGTCCGTGGGAGGAATCCTTTTTTTCACGTAATATGGCAGTGGATTGCGTGCGGCCAGGCCAGCGGAGGGAGTAGGGTGGGCCGGGGAAGCCTGCGCGGCATCACAGCGGGCCACAAGAGGAGGGAGCAGGCAGTCCCGCCGGTGCTAGTTTAGTCGGTTGGAGCAGGAAGATCAGAGATTGAAGAAGCACGTCGGCCATTGGATGGACATCCAACAGTCACTGCTGCTAGAATCGTGTGTTCACTGACAAAGCCTTGCGTAAACAAGTCAGCCTAGAAATTTGTGGCGTGTACAACCCATTTGCTATTGTTTTTATAATTTTTACTCATTTTCTAATTCATATGGAATTTATTGCAGCCCGTTTTCCATTTTGAGAATTGCTGGCCATTTTCTGGTCAGTACCAGGGTCAAAAATTAACTAAATATGTGGGAAATTTTGAAAATTCGCAAATTTTTGCTGGGGAATGAAATATTCGTAATCCAAAAATTAATAGCCATACTAAAACAAATTTTAAAATAAATTAGTACTATGTCATGTTAAATCCAATGAAATACGTATAAGATATCAGTGAAGAACAAAAACAAAAAAAGAGACTTATATCCCATTTGCTATAAATTTTTTGGAATTTTCAACCCCTTTTTATATTACTTTTAACAGACATTCACCATACTCTTAAGCCAGGCCGGAATGCATCCCTCCTCGTCTTGAAAGATTTGCAGCCCAGTAATTCGAAAAAAACAAATAGGCCTAGCTTGGGTATTCTTCAAAAAGAAATACTGGGTTACCTATTTTCCTAAAGAACTGGTGCATGAGCATTGAGATTTATTTATTTAATTATTTATGTTTAGGGGACCATGAGCATGTACCTGGGCCGGATTCATGTGAGATCCTCCCTTCCAGTTAAGTATGGGCTTCTCTATTGGTCCTTCATCAGTGGGCTACATGTTATCAACAAGTGGAAAATGTGTTCTGTTCGAAAAATAGTATGCGCTACGTACGGTACGGGGCACTAAAGGATCAAACCGTGCAACGACTTCCAAAACATTGTGTTTTTCATTCTAACAACACATTTATTCAACCAATAGACGAAATATACTACTGATTGTACATTGAAAACAACAGCAGCAGCAACCAGGGCTGGGGCTGCAACAGAAGCAGTAAGCAGGCCAGAAGAGTGAAGATGCAACTCTCTCTTCCAAACCAAACATCAGCCATCATTACAAAAGGGCTACCAAAAAAGAACAAGTGTATGCATCAAACTAAATAAAGATCCTACTACACCAAGTGTACGCATCTAACTAACTGGCTCAGTTAGACGTTACTATTTAATAAGCTGTGGAGATTGGCTGATGGCTTGAACCAGATGGGTGCCTGACGGGGGAAACTCCAGCCAGCAGGTCGAAGTCTGATACTTGCGACCCTCTCTCCTACTTTGGGCTGCAGAGCATGGCGGCACATATCAGGGTATGGTGCATGCAGAGACGCATGGTACGCTGTGTACACATAGTTTTGCCTGATGAACGAAACCGTGCTGCCATCATGATCCTTGCCGTCGGTTATCTCCTGGTTAATCGGATAATTCAGTCCGACAAATAGAGAGCGTGTACCAAGGCTACTTACCAGCCTCCAGTCAAAAATTCCTGAAGGCCCAGAGAAGCTGGGATCCTGCTCAAAGACCTTGCAGTGACTGTGATTGTATTCCACGAAACAACACGTCCGGTACGTGCGAACGATCATCAATCTTTCGCCGTCATCTGATCGAGCCAGGAACCACCTGCAACTGCCATGCCGCTTTTCTTTGAAAGGTTCTGGGATTAGGAAGGGTAGGGACACCAGGCAGCCTACAACATCATATCAAGTTGGAGTCAAATAAAAAAGGGCTCTTGATTTAGTCAATCTTAAGAACAGCATGTTATGAGCATGAATATTTTTTTAGCAAATGTTGACAGTAATATAAGGAAGCCATAATGATATCATAGGAAAGTAACATACTGCTGTAATAGCCGTTTGTAGCGATGACTGGAGTAGGCCAGCAATACGTCCAGCCATAGAAGAAGTCGACAGCGTAAATGAAGCCCTTGTGTTCAATGGCATCAGAGAACCATGGAGGATGTATGATCCTGCGATGGACGTGTAGATTTATCCACTTACCACAGTGACCTGTCAGATAGGCGAGACCACGGTTGAAGAATGCAATTAGCCTGAAGTCTTTATAATCATAGATCTTGTGGGCACTTGGCAGATTACAACCTTGAGCAAATCAAACTTGGTATCATGTTGGCTACTGTAAGATTCCGAGTATTCTGGGCCGCGGTGCCAAAGCAGTGCTGTGTTAATCAAAGGAAGGGGGATCAATCGCCGGGTGTAGACCTCCACGAGCATCCAGTTGCCGCGACCGTCGACGAGCACCATCCAAGACGTGTTCATGCCGACCCAGTACATACCGTTAATGTAGTTGAGGCTAACGGGGATCGGATCGCAGTCAAGGGGGTTGAGGCTCGCCACCCTACGATCGTTATGCTGCGTGACACGCCATTTCTGAAGATCAGGCGGCATCAGCAAGCAAGGAGCTGGCTTAAAAAGCTTCGGCCTGAGGGCTTTGAGTAAACGGTATAGCCCCGACGAGCACGCGGCGAGCGGCATGGTACTGAGATTGTCCACACGCAAAACAATGAGCTTGATTACCTCTATGGGGAGCGAAATCCATCCACTCTTTCGGCTGACGCTACTCGGTTCTGCCATTGTTAGTGCTTGGGTTTCGGACGAGGGGGGAGGCGCCTTAGCGGGGATGGAAGATTGGACGAGATTATGTGCGGACAAAGATGGATAAGCGAATATGTGCTGCGAGAAGTGGAGACGTGATGATGACTACAGCACGCCGCTTGACTGACGAGACACATACCAGCAACGTAGGGTCATGTCGATGCCAGACAACTTGCTTGAGTGATCACAGTACCAGTACTCCTACAATGCTATGCCCTAACTTGCTTGAGTAGAGTAGTAGAGTAGGACTCTGCTCTACTACTAGCACCAGAGGAGTAGTATATTCTAATCTAAAATAGTTACAAACTTCAATGCCCGAGCATGGAACGACTACGAACCATGCTCAAAGACCGTGTCTACGTGGTGTTTGGACATGGGCGACAACCTCAACGCCAACGGTGCTGCTCCCGTTGCACCGTATGTGTTTCTGTCCTTCCTGTTCGAAATCGTGGTAGAATTCATGTTTCTACCACTACTGGAATCAGCTAATTTGCCATCTGCCAGCTCTTTGCCGTCAGCTAGCTGACGGCAAAGAAGCTCTTTGCCATCAGCTACCCATAAGCGGACGGCAAAGAAAAGGCTGACGGCAAAGAAGCTCTTTGCCATCTGCCAGCTCTTTGCCGTCCGCTGGCAGACGGCAAAGAGTGTGGTGGCCTCCACCCCCCGCTCGTTTGAAGAAATCTTAATGGCCCACCTCTTTGCCGTCCGCTAGCAGACGGCAAAGAGGCAAAAGGCGGACGGCAAAGGCTGCGGACGGCAAAGAGGGCACTAGACTAACGGCAGGTACCCCGCCCGTTACTCACTTCCTCCTCGCCCTTCTCCTCACCCCGCCACCGCCGTCGCCCGCCGCCCGCCGCCGCCCCGTCGCCCCCCGCCCCAGCCCCCCGCCGCCCCGCACCCCACTGCCGCCTCGGCCCCCCGCCGCCCTAGGCCGCCTCCTCCACCGCCCCGCCCCGGCCCCCCGTCGCCCGGCCCCCCGGCCCGCCGCCCCGGCCCTCCGCCGCTCCTTCTCCTCCAGCGCCCCGCCCCGGCCCCCCGCCGCCCCGGCCCCCGCCGCCCCGCCTCCTCCACCGCCCTGCCCCGGCGCCCCGTCGCCGGCCCCTCCCCATCCCGTCGCCGTCCCCCACAGTGAGCCCTCCCATTTTTTTTCTGTTTTTTTGTTTTTCTTTTCTGTTTAGATAAGGTTTTTTAGTTTAAGTTTTTTCAGTTTAGAATTAATTTGTTTAGGTTATTTAGTTTAATTAGTTTAGGTTTAATTAGTTTAAATAGTTTAGTTTTAATTAGTTTAGGTTTTTAGTTTAGGTTTAGGTTAAGTAGAAGGGGGAAGAAGAAGAAGAAGAAGAAGAAGAAGAAGAAGAAGAGGAGGAGGAGGAGGAGGAGGAGGAGGAGGAGGAGGAGGAGGAGGAGAAAGAAGAAGAAGAAGAAGAAGAAGAAGAAGAAGAAGAAGAAGAAGAAGAAGAAGAAGAAGAAGAAGAAGAAGAAGAAGAAGAAGAAGAAGAAGAAGAAGAAGAAGAAGAAGAAGAAGAAGAAGAAGAAGAAGAAGAAGAAGAAGAAGAAGAAGAAGAAGAAGAAGAAGAGGAGGAGTAGGAGGAGGAGGAGAAAGAAGAAGAAGAAGAAGAAGAAGAAGAAGAAGAAGAAGAAGAAGAAGAAGAAGAAGAAGAAGAAGAAGAAGAAGAAGAAGAAGAAGAAGAAGAAGAAGAAGAAGAAGAAGAAGAAGAAGAAGAAGAAGAAGAAGAAGAAGAAGAAGAAGGAAAAAAGGAAGAAAAGGAAAAAGAGGAAGAAGAAGAAAAGGAAAAAAAACCGACCCGACACGGTACCCTGACCCCGACCCGGCACCCCGACACGACACCCCGACCCCGAGACCCCGACCCCGAGACCCCGACCCCGACCCCGAGACCCTGACCCCGACACCCCGACTCCGACCCCGATCCCGACACCCCGACCCCGATACCCCGACCCCGACACCGACACCCCCACCCCCCAAGCCTGACCCGACACCCCGACCCCGACCCCGACACCCCGACCCCGACCCGACACGGTACCCAGACCCCGATCCGACACCCCGACACGACACCCCGACCCCGAGACCCCGACCCCGACCCCGAGACCCCGACCCCGACCCCGAGACCCTGACCCCGACACCCCGACTCCGACCCCGATCCTGACACCCCGACCCCGATACCCCGACCCCGACACCGACACCCCCACCCCCCAAGCCTGACCCGACACCCCGACCCCGACCCCGACACCCCGACCCCGACCCGACACGGTACCCAGACCCCGACCCGACACCCCGACACGACACCCCGACCCCGAGACCCCGACCCCGACCCCGAGACCCCGACCTCGACACCCCGACCCCGACCCCGACCTCGACACCCCGACCCCGACCTCATATATTTGTGAATTATTAGTTATATGTCATATATTTTTCGATTTTGTTATGAAAAACATCATATATAATTGTGTTGATCGTGTAGTTTTAAATGTGCAGTTGTTTCATCGCTGCGAGGTTTGGTGTTCGACGACCTCGCCGTGCGTTTGACGAGCTCTGCCCCTTCGTTCGTGGGTGAGCACAAACGACAAGTCCTCCTCCCCCATTAATTATTTGATCTATTCCGATGAAACTTGATAGCTAGCTATATATGTGTCTTGAATCATCAGTATGCGTAACCAATATGTGTCTCCCGTTCGAAAGCGTCATAGTTATAAATATGCATGCATTTGCATATTTATAACCTTGATTCTTTCGAATTGTCCAACGCTATCCATGGACAGCCCGAGTATGTGTAGATTGGGTTCGTTTTCCCATATGCTTTGCTCCGGATCCGACGCATAAATTTCGTCAGTGCCTCCCCTGTTGTTCTCCGGGTACACATCCTCTCTGTTTATTGCAGAGACGTGTATCAGGAAAACAGCGGGGAGGTGCTGCCGAAATTTTGCGTCGGATCCGGAGCATAGCATGGGAAAATGAACCCAATCTACACATACATGGGTGGGATTAGGATCTATCATTACCTATTAGAGTGTAGGTTGCATGGACGTAATAAAATTGACAAAGTAGATCAATTGATGAATATATACATGGTGAATTATATATATAATTGTTGTGTGTCCAGTAGCTCTGAAAGTCAAGATGAGTGACCGTGCTTGGATGTATACCGGTCACACTGGTCAGAACAAATGGAGCGCTGAATGGTTCACAAAAACTAAGGGGTTTGTGCAAGCCGCATTTGCAAATGGCCAAAAGAAAACCTGGTGCCCCTGTTTCCGGTGCGGCAATTGGGAAAAGAAGACAGAGGCTGAAATGGGCAAACACCTGCAGAAGAGTGGTTTTACGCCCGATTATACGGTGTGGACATTTCATGGTGAGTCTGCCCAACGTGACCGAGCTGAGGTGGATCGTCGTCGCACTGACGAGCATGGTACCGGGATGGAAAACATGGTGCAAGGCTATGATGATGCTCGGGATTCGGACGAGGAGATGGAGGAATCTGCAAAGGCCTTCAATGAAATGTTGGAGTCTTCGAAACGTCCGCTACACGAGCACACTGAGCTTTGTCAGTTGGATGCCATCTCACAAGTAATGGCTCTGAAGGCTCAGTTCAACTTGGGCAGAGAATGCTATGACGCAATTATGACAGTATTTGGATGCTTTCTACCCAAAGGCCATGTAATGCCTGCAAACCTGTACCAGTCGGACAAAATCCTCCGTGCACTGAAGATGCCCTATGAGAAGATACATGCCTGTGAGAAAGGATGTGCCTTATTTAGGCTTGGCTATGCGGACTTGAACTATTGTCCCATTTGCAAGTCTTCCAGGTATATTGTGGTAGACAACGGTATGGGTGAGAAGACACAGACCAAAATCCCCGTTAGTGTTCTTCGGTATATGCCAATCATACCAAGACTTCAACGTCTTTTCATGGTCGAAGAGACGGCCAGACAGATGACATGGCACAAAACAGGCAAAAGAACCGAACTAGATGCAGATGGGAATCTGATGATGGTACACACATCGGATGGTGTTGCGTGGAAAAAGTTTGATGAATTACATGCTGACAAAGCGGCAGATCCGAGGCATCCTCGAGTCGGCATCAGCACGGATGGGTTCAGTGTGTTTGGTATGACGGCAGCCCAATATAGTTGTTGGCCCGTATTTGTCTTTCCACTCAATCTCCCCCCCGGACAGATTATGCAAAGAAAGAACATTTTCCTGACGTTGATAATTCCAGGACCCAACTATCCGGGCAAAAATATGAATGTGTACATGCAGCCGCTTAAGGACGAATTGCAAGAAGCCTGGGATAATGGGTTCAAGACATACGACGCCTTTAGCAAACGGAACTTCATAATGCGTGTCTGGTACATGTACTCGACACATGACTTGCCGGCGTATGCGCTATTCGTTGGCTGGTGTGTGCATGGAAGGTTCCCGTGCCCCACATGCAAGGGAGCTCTTGAGTTTCGTTGGCTTCAGGCCGGTCGCAAGTTTTCTTGCTTCGACATGCATAGACAGTTCCTGGATCCTCGCCATAAGTTCAGGAAAGACAAGAAGAACTTCATCAGGGGTAGAGTTGTCAAAAACTCTGCACCACCTGCATTGACAGGCCAACAGACCCTGGATCAGTTAAATGCTCTCGAGCCAGATCCACAACGTTCAGGGTACTTCAAGGGGTATAATACTAAGCACGCGTGGACTCACAAAACATGCTTATGGGATCTGCCTTACTTCAAAGACCTCCTTTGCCCACACAACATCGACGTGATGCACACTGAGAAGAATATCGCTGAGGCACTTTTTGGTACATTGTTCGGCATAGATGGGAAGTCAAAGGATAATACTAAGGCTAGAGTCGATCTGGAGGCGCTATGTGATAGGCCGTTACAAAACATGAAAGAACCGAAAGGAAAGCAGAACTGGACAAAGCCAAAGGCATGGTTCAATCTTGGAAGGCCAGCTATGAGGGAAATTCTCTTGTGGGTGCAACAACAGTTGATGTTCCCCGATGGGTATGCAGCGAATCTAAAGAGGGGAGCGAATCTTGATAAACTGAAGATATTTGGTCTCAAGAGTCATGATTGGCACATATGGATTGAGCGGGTAATGCCGGTGATGTTGCGTGGCTTCATCCCTGAGCGGGTAAGGCCTTTGTCGTCCGCTGTTCATGCCTTTGCCGTCCGCCATGGCAGACGGCAAAGTAGCTGATTCCTGTAGTGTACTCTGTATCCTACTACTATGCTAGTCCACATTATTAGTTTCATCTCTGTTATAGCCGTCATCATTTATTTTATGCTTATTCTGATTAAATCTCGTAGTAACTTGCTCATATATTCAACTGGCGCAACGTCCCCTACAGCCACTCCCGTTTCATGGACGGCCTGGTTGATGTTGGAATTTTGCTAGTAGGCCTTTATAAGGTGAGCTCTTCTACCACTTGTATGAGCATGATAAGAGGAGACCTACACGCGCGCTCCTCCTCCTCGCTCGCCTCTCCATGCCACGCCTCGTCACGACGCGCCGCGGGTTGCAGGATTGAGCTGAGCCGAGGACAGAGCTATACTCCCACGACCTACCCGGCCCGCACTATATAGTTTCTCACCACCGTTCCAGATCATTGCGCCGCCAAGCAAGTCTTCTCCATCCCTCCTTTCGACGTGCACCAGGAGAAGGGACAGCAGGCCTCCAGAACCCCGCCTCTCGTGATCCTGTACGGGAGAGGGGCGATCAGGTTTTTTGGGGAGCGCACCCGCGCGACTGCTGGCAGCGACGACTTCTTCCCCGACCTCGGCAACACTAAAAGAAATATGTCAACTTGTGACCACCACTATTGGTCACTGAAAGGTCACAAATTTCCATTTACGACCTTTTTGTGACCAAAAACAGAAGGTCAAAAGTTGGCGGTCGTAAACTGACTATAGCGACCTTTAACAAAAGGTCGTTGATCCTATGACCTTCTATTTTGGTCGCTAGCTCTCTCCCAGGCCATGTCGGATCCGACGTGGCAATCTGACGTGGCAAAATTGCGACGAATTGAAAAGGTCGTTGGTTAAAATCCTCCCGGTCCAATTGGGGGTTTTACATGGGCCGAGCCCATTAATTCAGCCCATTTTATGTTTTTTTTCAGTTAATTTTTGCTAGCTACATGGGCCTAGCCCAACATGGTGTTTTTTGTTTTCTAAGCCTTCTCCATTTTCTGGGCCTCAGCCTTTTTGCGGTCCATTTTCTATTTTTGAGACTTTTTTTGTTCCATCATTGTCCAGCATTGTTTGGGCCAAAGCCTCTTCCAACCCATCATTATTTTCAGCCCGCTAATTCATAGGACTGGACAACAGAGAAATAGCTGAGTTTTTTTTATTTTGCTATCAAAGCAATATTTGTTTCGCCGTACAATCATATATCCTATGTACATCTTCATCATATTATCTATACATAAGCAATAGCAACTAAAAGAATGCCATCTATATCAAACGACAGCGAAGAAACAAAGAAGATATACTTTACAATCATGGCAGTATAAATCAGGTATTCAACTATAAAATACAACTAAATATTCATATGGCCAGCTCCAGCTCCAGGGTTTTCTTCGGGATTATTCTCCTGGAGTTCCTTGTACACCAACTTTTGACGAATGAAGGCCAAAATCTGCGTGTTATAAATCAGAAAAATTAGGAATATAATCAAGTGAAGTCGTGCATATAACTTTCTCCTAACAATGAAAAATAGCCGCAGAATTTTAGATCTAATAAGAAACCATGCATATAACATTCTCATAACAGCAAGCCTGAGATACATTTGGAAAAGGAAAATGACAAGTATCAACCCAGTGCAAGATAACAGAGCACATCAGGCTTATTTGAATCAAGTACATCCGGCTTGACAAATAGCAAACTATGTCAAAGTTATTCAGATTTCCTGATGTGTGTGTCGCGTTATACATGCATCAAGAAGATCGTATATATACACAGATTTAACGCCTAAAGCACATTAGGCTTGGAGCTTACATATATATACACGATTACTAGTTGGAACTAGTGAACAAAGGTTGTGAATGATTTTCATACAAGTTCATACGAGTATGTACAATCATGGTTCTGGACATGAAAATGTTTATGTACATACAAGTACTCAGTACTTACTACAGATTTGCTAAAAGAAAGCAGATAGTATATCACCCATGATCCACTGATTTAGACTGGTATTATATCTTACAAATCAAACTGAAGAAGTTCATTTCCAGCCCAGCTATAATCTCAGGCCAACTACTATAAGATGCAAGGAGCAGAGAGCTCACCATGGTTGTCATGTAGTCCACATGTAAGAGGCAGCATGCCCATCCAAGCAGGATCAGCAGCACCAACACAAGCTCAATTACAGTCTCTGGCCGCTCTCCGTCACCACTTGCGCCACACATGCGCTCGCTGGTCGCTGGCTATGTAGTCCACCTGATTTGCAAAGTGCAAAGGTTTCATCAATAAAACAGAGAGCATAGCTATGGTTTCCGGCAAACTTAACTTAGAGTTATGGGCATCAACATATCAGTTCAGTCATAACTCATAACTAACTAAAACTATGCCACTTTTCGTAAAAAGATGATCACATGATTCTTGCAAGATTTTTCAGTGAGCGAGTCCCCACAACATATGCATTAAGACAGAGTGGCAACTTACAACAGCAGACTTGCTTCGAAAACTACATTACATATTATAGCAGCATGATAAAAATGTACTCAAATATATTCATACCAATGAAGGAATGCATGTACAGTCAGTCTAAAGCAGTAAAAATGTGCAAATGTACTTCAGGAGATGGCGTGACCCGTCGATTTTCTTCATCACCCAGGTAATGCACATCTCATCAGCCAGCAGAACACAAAAAAGAGGATAGAAAAAGTATTGCTAAGAGGTTTGCAAAAAATCAAAGGAAAGTATTTGCTCAATAATAAAGGAGTACATATGTAGTCCAAGAGATGGCATGATCCGTCAGAAGTATCTGGTTGTAATAATCATGAAAAATTAGTGGGAATCCGAACGATTTTCTTCATCACCCAGGTCATGCACATCTCAGCCAGTAGAACATCACAAGTAACATGTGTAAAACAATGATTCTGAGCATCAGCAAACAAAATTCTTCACAGTACTATAAAGCATGAACTGTGACTGGTTTCTAAAATCCGTGGGAATCATCATAAACATTTTTATAATGAAGACCAAATCATTTACCACCAGGAGAGTTTATATGACAAAAGCTGAAGGCATATCTATTAGAGTACCAGCAAATCAGACTAAACTTTCATAGAATGATTAGTATAACTAGACCCATTTTAGTTTAGCATTACATAAAAGACTAGTCTTAACAGACTGGTAGCAGTCGCACTAGCAACTATTGAGCACTGAAGAAACAGGACAGGGAAACAACATACCCTGATGGTGCCCAGGCTGCAGCCTCAGAACCCTGCAAAACCACAAGCGACGTCAACATCAAACACACATATAAGACGCAAGCGAATATTTTCTACTTCACTCAGAAAATAAGCTTGCAAGCAAGTTTATGTAAGTAATGCACACTGGAGTACAATACTTCTATGGATTTCTGCAAATAATTCATGATTTTCTAACTAATGCAAGATGTCCATTTAATTAACTGGAAAAGTAAGTTAAATCTTGTTGAATCTTGTGCGTTTGGATGCAAAGTATTTTACTGCATCCCAGTTCCAATCACGGGTCATTTACCATGCGAAAACTAGATCTAGAATTAGGAAAACCGGCCAACAGAACCGCACAAAGCCTCCTATTGCACAAATCAAGAGCAGTCGTCGAACGGGACTCATCACATCGACGAGTACAGAAGAACAAGAACCGGGCGAGGGATGGGGGAACAGGGAACGGACGGCGCCTACCTCGATGGAACGAAACCTCTTCTCCTGCCCCTCCTCCTCGAGCAGAGCAGGGCCGAAGCTAGGCGCAGCCCTCATCGATCTCGAGCAGGGCAAGGTCGGCGCCCTCCTGCCGTCATCGCCATCTCCACGCCATGATGACCTGCAGCAAAGGGACTGATAGGAGGAGAAGGTGGGGAGGAGCGGGTGGAGCTGGGCGAGGATGGAGGGGAAGGGCCTACCTGGACAACAACGGCGACGGTGGCTGGGGGCCCGCGGCCGCGGGCATGACGGGGGGCGCAGCCGGGCCGGAGATCACGGCGATGGGGAGGGTCGGGTAGGCGAGGACGCGGCGGAGCAGGGGGCTTGATGAGCGACCAGAGCCCCGACACGGACAGCACGAAGACCCCAGCGAGCTGTAGAAGCTCGCCTGCGAGTACCCCGTCCCCGCCGGTGCTGGGGTGGCCATGGATGGGCGCGAGATCCCTCTTCTCTTCTGATGGGAGGAGGGGAGGGAGGGGGCAGCGGGTGGCGGCGGCGAGGTCAGACGGGACGGTGGGTGGCGGCGGCGATGTGTGGGTGGGAGGGCGCTGTCGATGTGTGGGACGTGCGCGCCGGATCTTGTCCAAGGGGAGGATGGAGCGGAGGTGAGGGCATCGGAGGAGGACGGATCTGGATCATGGAGAGGGGCGGCGCGGGAGGGGTCTGGATCGGGGAGAGGGAGACGGCAGCGCTTGTCCTATGGTTTCTCGGGAAGGAGGGGTCGAGGGAGGAAGGGAGAGACGCTGGATCAGTAGGAGTGGGACGGCTCAGATCGAATACAGTGGGGTGATCCGTGTGCTGCATCCTGATTGGTTCGAAAATGAGCTATTAAAATTACTCTTCTTAGTGTTAAAAACAAGAGAGGTTTGTGAGGCAGCTACCAAAAATATTTTGCAAAATGGCATCACTAAAATTTTCTAAAATACTAGGCCATATTTAATGGACAAAAGACAAAATGGTTGGGTGTACAAAGCTTTGATCCACCTCTTGTGAAAAAGACAAATTTCCGCCGATTCAGCTGGAAGCGGGTCAAATTTGAACTGCAGTTGCCTCATAGTTTGCTATTTATTTTTTCCAAAAATCATTTCTAGATACATAAGTATCTATTTAATCAGAGAAACACCAAAAAAATTCCAAGATTCAACCACTAGCTAGGAACGGTCATTCCCGCCGTTTTGACCGCATTTTGAAACGGGCATAAAAAATTCAAAAAAAATCTAAAAATTGGGAAACCTTCGCATTGTGTCATCATATGTGGCCAAGTTCCTAGGGAAAATAACAAACGTGTAATACGGCAATTATTTTAAAAAAGTGTTCTCAGAAACGAGCTATCATGTGTGGAGATCAATGCCTTTCAAGCCAAATGATCAATCTTATGGCCACATTCATGGCATAGTTTGTTCAAATGATCTCATATTGTGCACAAGGGTGCATATTGGAAGGGCAAACAATGTTGCCTAAGGAAGTTTTCATTTTCGTTGGACGAAAAAACCATTTTCCATTTTTCGAGTGCCCGAAAGGAGGTTTTTTTGTGAAGGAACTACCAAATAATTGTTGAAAAATTGGACGAAATCATTTTTATAAAATACTAGGCCATATTTAATGCACAATTTACAAAATGGTTGGGTGTAAATTTTTTTGATCCACCTCTCGTGAAAAAGACAAATTTCTGCCGATTCAGTTGGAAGCGGGTCAAATTTGAACTGTAGTTGCCTCATAGTTTGCTATTTATTTTTTCCAAAAATCATTTCTAGATACATAAGTATCTATTTAATCAGAGAAACACCAAAAAAATTCCAAGATTCAACCACTAGCTAGGAACGGTCATTCCCGCCGTTTTGACCGCATTTTGAAATGGGCATAAAAAATTCAAAAAAAATCTAAAAATTGGGAAACCTTCGCATTGTGTCATCATATGTGGCCAAGTTCCTAGGAAAAATAACAAACTTGTAATACGGCAATTATTTTAAAAAAGTGTTCTCAGAAACGAGCTATCATGTGTGGAGATCAATGGCTTTCAAGCCAAATGATCAATCTTATGGCCACATTCATGGCATAGTTTGTCCAAATGGTCTCATACTATGCACAAGGGTGCATATTGGAATGGCAAACAATGTTGCCTACGGAAGTTTTCATTTTCGTTGGACGAAAAAACCATTTTCCATTTTTCGAGTGCCTGAAAGGAGGTTTTTTTGTGAAGGAACTAACAAATAATTGTTGGAAAATTGGACCAGATCATTTTTATCAAATACTAGGCCATATTTAATGCACAATTGACAAAATGGTTGGCTGTAAATTGTTTTGATCCACCGCTCGTGAAAAACACAAATTTCCGCCGATTCAGCTGGAAGCGGGGCAAATTTGAACTGCAGCTGCCTCATAGTTTGCTCTTTATTTTTTTCAAAAATCATTTCTAGATAAATAAGTATCTATTTAATCAGAAATACATGGTTTTATGGAGAGACATCGAGGTTTGGATGGTGGCCGAGGGCCCGAACTCTAGAGCGCGTAAGCTCGCATGCCCGCCGCGTGGTCACCGCGTACCGTGGTGTTGCCATGTGTTCTGGGTGGCCTAGACATGTCTAGTGGGTTGGGCACTCCCCATGTAGGTGCTAGGAAGAAAATTACAACATAAGATTCTCACGAGGAGACCGATCGGTGCTCAAACATGAATTAGCAGCCAAGTGTTTGATTAGCGGTACGGGAAATGTACATGGCTAATGGGCATGAGTTTTGGCTGAGGATGATCGGTTACTAAGAAGACCGTCTTCACAAATTTTCAGCTCAAAAGGAGGAGCCTAGCTGGTACTTGCTTTGCAAACCACCACACTAGACATAAATACAAATGTTGAAGCTCGGCTCAAAATAATGAATGGATTGAGCTGGCATTTGGTGGAGGATGGTTATTTGGGCATAGGAAAGCACTGTAGAAAATGGATACTATTTGGACATGCCAAAGTGGTACTTCCTTCAGAAACTGTTACTCTGAACAGAATAGGAAAATGAATATTTTTGAATTATTTTTGAACTAGGCAAGGAAGGTTTTTACATATTTGACGAAGATATGACCCAAAGAATTTATGAGATTTTTTTGGGAATTTTGGGAATGACAGAAATATAGGTTGCTTCACAACCTAGGGCAAAAACTGCCACATGGACATGCCACATAGGCAAAACTGATGAGGTGGCGCCTAGTCATAGCAACCCACCACAATTTACAAGGCTATGACCATCTATATTGGTCGTTAACAACTAGAAATAAGGCAGCGGACTAGCGCTGTTTGCTTTATGACCTTTTCGTGTGAGGAAATTACGACCTTTCTGACCAAAATGATCGCAATGGTTTAGGGTTTGGAGCCCCTCGAACAGCTTTTGACCAATTGGTCTGAAATGGTCATAAATTTATGACCAATTCTTCGAGGGTCACTGACAGAAGGTCATAAGTTGACATATTTCTTGTAGTGCAACCTCATCCTCGACGACATGGGCGACAACGTCAACGCCCGCTATGCTGCTCCCGCTGCATCGTATGTGATTCTATCCTTCCTGTTCGAGATCGTGGTAGAATTCATGTTTCTAGTATGTGATCTGTTCATCTGCTATGCTAGTTTGCATGATTAGTTTAATCTCTGTCAATGCTGTCATGATCTATTTCCTATTTATTCAGAATAAATATCATAGTAATTTGCTCATATTTCCAACAATCCAAAAACCTGATAATAGGCCCTTCGTCCACGGCTATGAGTGCCCGATGCCGCTTTGTGGCTCGCCGGCGGACATGGTGCATCACCTCACCAATGCGTGCATTGGTCACTACTGGCCCTTGGCGGAGAACATCAAGTACGAGACGTGCTACCCGTTCACCATGCCGGAGTCACTGGAGGATCACCGCCGCCTGCTAGTCTCGGAGGAGGACGACAGCGTCTTCCTCTTGATCATGGGCACCGGCGAGGCCCGCGCAGGCCGCCGCCCCTTCTCTGTAATGTGCGTCATTGGCGACGCCGCTGATGCTGACACTGACACGAGACCGATGTACGGGTGCGTGGTCAGTGTTACTACCCCTCCGCGTCGCGTGGGCGGAGACACCGGCCTCATCGAATGGACTTGGACTCTGGGGAGCTGGGACTATCCCGCCAATGTGGACTTGGAAAACCCATGGCATCCTTTACCCGTCGACGCGGTGCACGGGGACTCCAAGGAGGTTCACCTCGACATACGCATTATCAAGTTAAATGTTGATCATTAGTCTTCGCTCAATGTAATCTGCTGTCTAAGCATGTGGAGACTTCCATGCAGGATCTTGCTCTATTGGAGTATCGCGCATGAATAAAAGTGTATCCGTTTATGGTTTAGTCTAGAATCTGCCATGTATGAATTTTTACTACAGTACTGGTGAAAGACTTACGATGAACCATTTCTTACATCTCCTCTGCCTGCTTGCAAGTCATCCTGATTTAATCCCTCCGTCTAGGTGTATAAGGGCATGGTTAATGTTACTTAATAGTATAACCAACTGTTGACTATAAGAAAGTGTAATGTCATCTGTAGCCAACATGTATAACAATCGATACTCAAAAACTAATTCTTAAAGATCATTTCTTGCAAAGCACAATAAGTGTTATTTCTTCACAAGTTTTGGATGCAGGTTGAACAGTTGAATGCTTTTGTTTGCAAAAGATACCTTTTTATCTATTTCACCCGGATGTTTGTGAGCTCTAGAGATGAAATAATATCCGAAGAAACCTATCGATACCTGTTACACATGATATGACCCCCACATCCTTTGTCAAAATAAACAACTCCCCGATCAATGCATTTCACTCTTTGGTGCAACGCACGGGCACCTTACTACTATAGATTAGTACGACCAAAAATTGAACTAACATTATATATAGTACGATAAATGCAGATGCATGTCACCTAAAATTATATCATTCAAAACGATGTTCAAATACGAATCCAACGATATAGTTTTTGTTGGCATGCACTAACATTTTGTCAGTTAAACTTCACTCAAATTCAATGGGGGACTAATAAACCACGCCCGATGTAGTACTCCTACAAGTGTAGAGGGCGGCACTGCACGGGAGTCTCACCTCTCACCCCGCTCGTGGCGCGGCCGTAAAGCCGCCATGTCACAAAACCCAACCACTCCTAGTAATAAGTGGCCTGGTAAAATAAATGGACAAGCAACCATCACATCCCTCCGTCTTTTTTGCATTTCATCTCTCTACATTTACTTTCTCCGGTTCATCTCGCACACTCGATCCCTAGCTACTAGTCCTAGGGCTAGTTCTTTTGGCGGCTTCCCCAGCTTTTCCCACAAGACTAGTCACAGCGGAGAGTAACAATAAGGCGCCTCACTCATTTATTTGGGCTTCTAAACTACTACTCCATCCTGATTTATTCCTCACCATTGTAATTTGTGCTAAATTTTAACCAAAGAGTTAACTGCTTTATTCCTCACCATTGTAATCCCTCCGTCTAGGTGTGTAAGTCATCTTACGAAAACCAAATAATCCCAAAACACTTAGGCGCGGTGCATTAACTTCTACCTCGTTTCTTGTTTCTTGACATATCAACCAATAAGAGATAAAGAGTGTGCATGCTTTTAATGACTTGAGATATCAAACACGACATGCAGTGGTTAGTTCATTGCATGCAATACAATTAATTAGCAAATAAACATTAACGTTTCTCGTTTTCTCCTCCTCCTTGGTCACGGTGCACAACCTAAGATGACTTACTCACCTAGACGGATGGAGTAGTGCATGTGACATACACTAACATTTCATTTGTTAAATTTATGATTAGAATTTGACACAGATTACAATGGGGACCAATAAACCAGGACGGAGGTATGGTAGTTATGGGATTACTAATCTAGAAGCCTAAAAGAACTGGCCCCTGGTACTCTACTAGTAGTAGTATTCAAGTTGGAATTCCAATTGCACGGCACAACTTGTTAGGCAAAAAATTCGATACAGGGTGTAGGAAGCGGTTTGGGAATTTGCATGCCTTTCCAACCAGTGAGATACTCCGTACAAAGTACGACAGAGAAATAACCATAGAGAAGGAAGCTAAAAGTAAACAATCAAACGAGCATTTTTGCATTTGTTTTGCATTGAATCGTTTCACAAGCTTGACTAGTGATGTTTTCCTACTTTTACAAAAACCGCATCGTAATGTTAAAACGTGCATTTGCACGTACATAAGTAATAGTAGTACTCCCTCCGTCTAGGTGTATAAGTCTTCCCTCCTTCTTGGTCACGGTGCACAACCAAAGATGACTTATTGACCTAGACGGAGGGAGTAGCACAGTCTACAAGCATATATCGAGAGAGACGTGTAGTGCGATAGTATATAGTAAAGTTTTGTTCTATATGCACATACTTGCAAAATGCGTACGAATACAAGGTTTCCAAACTTTCCATTTTACATACTTAATTAAGGACGCTAAAAATTCCTGAACGTTCGGGATTTATCATTTGCGTCCAAAAACTAATGAGATCACCTTACGAAACAAAAATTATACTCCTCCTAAAATCCATGGCGCTCACAGGAGCGCTTGCGGCGTGCCACGAGTGCCCTGGTGTGCGGCCGTTTCCCAGCGCGCCGACACAATGCCTCTTCCTCAGCCTCACAACTCGCGAGGTGCTGATTGGCGGCTTGCCGGCGGGCGAGCGCGATCTCATCGGTGTGGTGATCCGGCGCCAACAGGTACTCCTCCTCGCTAGAAGCGTGCACCCGGTCCGCGTACCGCCAAGCGTAGATGAGGCGCTTGGGCCTGACTTCACTCAGGGCGTCGGCACGGGCGTCCTCCTCCACCCTCACGGCCCTCGCACGAGCCTTCTGCCAAAGAGCCAATTGCCTGACTCTCTCGGACGCGACATAGGCCTCCCAGGCAGCTTGTTCCGTGGTGCGCTTCTCTTCCTCGGCCTTCTTCTCTGCCTCTATTTTGGCGCGCTCTGCTGGAGGCAATGCCTCCCACAAGGAGACAT
Source organism: Aegilops umbellulata (assembly GCA_032464435.1). Lineage (NCBI taxonomy): Eukaryota > Viridiplantae > Streptophyta > Magnoliopsida > Poales > Poaceae > Aegilops > Aegilops umbellulata. Next base: position 351,756,432 of record CP136056.1, read on the forward strand.
CCATTTCTTTCCAAAGCTCCTCAAGGCTAGGGGGCTCGGCGGGCGGTGCGGCATTCTCATCGTAGAGGGGAGCCGACGCGTCCTCCGGCGCGCGTGCAGGCGAGATTGGGATGGCCGACGCATCCACCTCGACGCGACGCGGCGAGGAGCGGAACACCGACGCGTCCTCCTAGACTAGTGGCGGCGAGGAACGGAACGGCAACGCGTCGCGTTGCGGCGAGGAGTGGAACGCCGACGCGTCCTCCTCGATTAGTGGCGGCGAGAAACGGAACGGCGATGCGTCTCGTAGCGGCGAAGAGCGGAACACCGACGCGTCCTCCTCGACTAGTGGCGGCGAGGAACGAAACGACGACGCATGACCGTCCGCGCGGTGCAGCGAGGGGCTCCTAGGGCTTGGGAGGGGCGATGCCATGGTGGTCGACGTGAGAGGGAGGGGGAGGAGATTGCGATGAACGTGAACGTGAGGGGGAGGAGATAGCGATGTCGTGGGAGGCGCAGTATATATAGAGAGCAATGGCACACCTACGTAAGATATGGACTGAGCTGCACTGACTTAACTGCAGGTCCACTTGCGTCACTGACATGTGGGCCAGACCCCTGTTGGGCCCATATGTCAGTGACCCAATGCACCTGCAGTTAAGTAACAACTACGTGGGCATATTTGTTGGAGTAAATTACGGGGGAGCGAAGGGGTGGAGTATTGCTGGTCACAATGGATTAGACGAGCGTGGGGGAGGAGAGTCATGCATGCACGTATGGGGAGCGGTGCATAATAAGTCATCTTTAATGCCGCGCTAGGTATACTCTCAAGTCAATAAAAACATACATGCCCCACACATGTTCATATTTCAAGGTGCACCAAATTATTGCATGCGATGATTAAGGCTGGCCATAATGGTGGTATTTTAGCTGGTATCATGCACACGGGAATACCAAACATGCTGATGTGGCAAAGAATTAAAGAAGAGAGGGGGGTTAGAGTAACTAGTGTTCATGCATGCATTGGTAAACACATTTTTTTGTGAAGAACGACAGCACTAGTTGAGTACTTTTGCAGACTTCAAAAACTATTCCACAATGTGTCAACATTCACAATGTTAAATCAATATTTTTACACTCGCTATAAAACTTAGTTCTTATACTCATTATAATCAGTACTCCCTCCGTCTAGGTGAGTAAGTCATCTTAGATTGTGCACTGTGACCAAGGAGGAGGGGAAAATGAGAGATCTTAATGTTTATTTGCTAATTAATAGCATTGCATGCAATGAACTAACCACTGCATGTCGTGTTTGGTAGTCTCAAGTCATTAAAAGCATGCACACCCACATCTCCTATTGGTTGATATGTCAAGAAACAAGAAACGAGGTAGAAGTTAATGCACCGCCTAAGTGTTTTGGGATTATTTGGTTTTCGTAAGATGACTTACACGCCTAGACGGAGGGAGAGTATTGTAGATATTGATATTTTTAGTATAAATTTGGTCATGGGATTTCATTGATGCCTGTCAAAGCGTGGAGGAAGCGGAGCTTAGGGCTTGCATTGCCGGTCTCTACATAGGTATTTCTCTTCATAATCCTGTAATTTTAGAGACTGATTGCGCTTTTGTGGTAGCGTCTCTTGCATCGGGGGACTATAACAGGTCTGCTATGCGTGACCTGAAGATGAAAGCGTTGAGCATCTCGAAGTTGATCAACAATCTTCAGTTGTCAAAGATTAGCCGTTCGGCCAATAAGGTGGCACACTTCATCGCTAAGTATAGCTTTGACAATAGATTAGATGGTATCCTTGTAAATAACGTACCGCCCTGTGTGGTGAATATTGTATCGAATGAGTGTACTGGTGTGGCTGGTTAATTAATATAAGGTGGTGTTAAAAAAAGTATAAATTTGGTCAAACACTTTGCAAACGGTTGACGGGAGTAAAAAGGACCAGAGGGAGTATCATGCATGCGGAGTAGGCAAAAAGATTGTTTGTCTAAAAAAAAGGCAAAAAATTGCTCATTTATAGCCGGTCGAAGTATCAAAGGGCGCGACCGCGCGAGGGAGGCGAAGGTCGTGGGAGGTGCGACGTTTGACGGAATTAAGTGAAGTTACATCCACGCGCCGGCATGGCGTGCAAACAGGCAGAAGCTATACCGTCAGGCCTACGATATGGGTCTAGTAGACATGACATCTAGTGGGTCCCGCATAGTTCTCGAGAACTCTTTGGGGGCTTGCAGCCGTTTATCCACCGGGCAAGCCAGCAACCCCACGCCATTCACACGCCCTACTCGTCCCCGTCTTCTACCTTGCAACAGTTCGCTCCCAGTCGTCCCGCCCTTTCACATTAGTTCCCTCCCATTTTTTTTGCGGGGTACAATAGTTCAACTTCTCCTAACCCTCCTCCAAAATCCATGGCCTCCCAAATCTCCATGGTCGCCGCTGAGTACCAGGTTAGAGCCATCACCGGCGATCAGTTCATCGTCATCTACACACGTGGATCCGAGACGGTGAAAGCATGGCTTGCTCGCTTCCTACGCATGTTCAACAGTTCAACGGATGACTGGGTCGCTGGGCTAGATGTTGAGTACACCACAGTCCTGGGACTAGAGAAGGATCTAAAGGACGAAGAGAGTAAAAAGCCCGCCGTGATCCAGGTTTGTGTACATAACGTTTGCTTGGTCTACCACATATGCCATGCCGATGTTGAGTGCCAGGATTTTAAGAACTTCCTCAAGGACAAAAGAGTGAAATTCGTTATTGTAGGCTTTAAGAACGACAGGGATGTCCTGCTTCGGATAGGTCTTGTTGTAGGCCAGCCCTTTGATCTCCAGAAGGCAAGCGGGGTGTCCTACTCTCAACCTTTAATGTTGACCCTAGCAGCAGCCATGATTGATCCTTCGTACGCTAAACTGAAGAAACCTCATCACAAGTTTCATCATGCATGGGAGTCGAAGACATTAGATGAAGATCACATCCTGTACGCAACAATGGATACCTACCTTTGTTTAAATATCTACAAGGGTTGGATGAAGAAGTAGAGCCCAGTGTCTGGTTCAAGCAAAGAAGCGTCGGTGAAGAGGAAGAGGAAGAGGGACGAGGATGAAGTCGAGGACGTCGACTCAGACTCCGAGTAGGTGGCAGTGTCGTCGCTCATGCTGGTTCAACTGCAGTGTCAAGAAGACTAGTTTCTTAGTTTATTTTCAAGGGTGTGTTGTGCTGAGGCCCCAGCAGAACTATGTTTATGTTCTTTCTCGTTACTTGAACTCTTTAGTACGTACAGTAGTACTAGTACTATGTCTTACTACTGTTCTTCTTGCAGTTGGTACTACTACTCGTATCTTCGTGTTCCTACTGTACTTAATACGTTCGTACTAGTAGTATAATTTGGGTCAGTCGATTTGTGAAAGAAGTTCGACGGAGCGAAGGAAGAAGACGGCAGAAGAGGTGGAAGAAGCCCTTCTAGCCATCAATGTTGCATCAAACGGCTCAGATGAGTCGACTGACCCAAATTGCTCCTTCAGATTGTAGGATCCACGTGGCATTCAAGGTCTCGAAGGTAGATTTCGCGTCCGCACCCGGTTTGCGGGCTCGACGCGCACGCGACCGGCTTCCGCCGCGACAGCCACCATGCGCGCCTCCTCCGCACGGGCGGAGACAACAATGACACGCTAGTTCCTCCTCGCCGGCGTGCTGGAGCACGCGCTCGTCCTCCTCTTCGTACGCTTCGTGCATAGACGCGGCTCCACCAGCTGCTCGTGTGCTTGGCAGCGCGGCGGCATCGCGAGGAGGGACTACAGACGACGTGAGCGGGGCGAGCCTTCGGCTTCATGGCACAGGGATAGCGGCGACACGGCGGTGATGGGCGAGAAATTGTTGGCCGGAGCAGGCGGGCGCCGACATGCGCAACGGCGGCGACGACATATTGATGAGTGCGCGTGTGGGAGCTTACTTTAGTTTTATATATAAGGTTGGTCAAACTTAAAAGAAAACCGTACTGGTACATGTAAACATTAGACTTAGGCAGCGCTTTTATTAGTTAGTACCACAGCCATGATACGGAATCCTGTGCAAGCGCGTGAACCACGGCCGCGCGGTCGATCGAACGGTGCGTCACCGTGTCGCGCTCGAAGGACATCCACCGAACCTTTTTGTGGGTGTGAAAACAATCCTCGAATACTACTCAACTTTTTTTCCTGTGAAAGTTCTTGACGCTGCAATATTTCCATATATTTGAATGTAGCTCCAGTTCGTGTTTATTTGGATATGGACGACTTACGTGCGCCCTAGTTTTTTTAATACTGATTTTGTGTGGGTGACTGAGAGAGAACGTGTGTATGTGTCCATATGTGTGTTGTAGCGTAAGGGCAATGTGGAGACGGTGTGCGTGTGATACAGACATAGAGAGGTGTGAATGTGCAAATGATCATGCATGAGTGAGACATAGACAGATGCCGATACGTTGTGTATACATGAGAGAATGGTCTTCTAGTTTACTTGTGTGTGTGTGTGTGAGAGAGAGAGAGAGAGGGAGAGAGAGAGAAAGAGAGAGGAGCATCCATAACACAACAACCATCTCTCTCGATTCGTCCGTCCCTCGCACGGACGCATGCAACACATGCATCAACGTGCACATTTTGACACCCTCACCCGGCCCCTGCCCACCTCAAGGCCCGCACAATCTCTTCGTGAATACCCATTTCTCTCCTTAGGTTTGTTTTCTCTCAATATCTGACACACACACACACAGACACACACGCAGCACAATACACACACACTCCCCCGAGCACACAATTCATCCCCATCCAAGGTTATATGGCGACCACTCTCGCTTGTGCTTCTTTGCACCCCAACATGCACAACACCTCGATCTTCAAAGAGGGCATCGAGCAGATCGAAGACGGAGACCACATCGCGCTAGAGAATGCGGGGTCATTAGGAAGCAGGGTGATGTGACGACGGCTGACTGACTCCTCCCCCACCCTCTCTCTCTCTCTTGCACAAAATTACCAATCCCTCTCTCCCCCGCACAAAATTGTCAATCCCTCAACCCACGAGATCCTTCCCCTCTCGTCCATGTTTTTCCAGCTCTCTCATCAAACATGTTGTCTCTTCTCCTTCCACATATACAGAATCCAAATGCACACGCATCTCATGTATATTACATGTATCCATCTTTCTCACAGACCTAACTTCTTCCTCTCTCTTTCTCTCCCTATCTCTCTCTTTGTCTCGTTAGGTTTGTGTCCTACTCTCTCGTCCACATACATACAATCTTTCCCGCCCTATCTGCTCCATCTTCAAAAGCTCTATCTGCATGTTTCATTCACACATTGGGATATGTCAAAATGTTGCTTCTATAATGGCTGATGTAGAGTTATGGTTGTTTTTGTTGCATCCTACAAAGTAATAAATATGAAATGCATTTAGATTCTCATTTGACTAGGATTATGTGAGTTTGAGCATGTTGTGAAGTACTGTAGACCTTGTGTACATCTTGGGATTCGACAATGATTGTAACTATTGAATTGTATAGACCATTACATTCAAAGTCAATAGCCTAATATATTTATTTCACAAGTTCAACAAATGATTAGTTCACTAAAAACTAAGAAAACAAATGTGTACTCCCTCGGTTTTATTTAAGTCCACGTATTAGCATTGGTAAAAGTCAAGTTTTGTAAACGCTCAGAAAGCTTATAACAAAAAATATTAAAATATACAATAACAAATAAATACCATTAGATTCATTATTGAATGTACTATCACATCATACATATTTGTTGTGGTAAATATTTATATTTTTCTATAAACTTGGTCAAACTTTAGGAAGTTTGACTTCGGTCAAACCTAATATGCAGAGTTTACTACTACTACTCGCTACTCCCTCTGTACCGAAATGTAGGTCGTTGGGGCAAATGTTCCGACCAGGTGAAAATGGGCAAATGGACATTTATACCGTTAGTTTAAATTTTGGAACAGGTCGCTGGTTCGTCTTCCACCTCCGCCACTGCCCCTGCACTCCACCTCCGCCTCCGGCCCCGCCCTCCACCTCCGTCTCCGCCCCTGCCCTCCACCTCCTCCTACGGCCCCGCCCTCCACCTCCGTCTCCGCCCCTGCCCTCCACCTCCACCTCGGCCTCCGCCTCCGTCCCTGCCCTCCACTTCCGCCTCGGCCCCCGCCTCCACCTCCACCCACGCCGTCCTGGGGCTCCTCCTGTACCGCGCGGGCCCAGGTGATGCTCTGCTGCTACCTACTCGTGGAGGTGGGCTGGTGCTCTCCTGTTGTCCGCCGGTGGAGTCGAGCTGCTGCTCTGCTGCCGGCTGGTGGTAAAGGCGAGCTGGTGCCCGCACGCGCCCAGGGGAGCTGCTGCCGCTGAAGCATTCACCGCACACAGGAGCTGCTGCCGCTGTAGTACTCGCCGCTGCATAGGAGCTGCTGGCCTAGGTTCATCTCCTCGCCCAGTACCCGCTTTGCATCAATTTGATGATCATAAGCAATCAGATGATCATAAACTAAGACTTGCTCATATGAGTAAACAATTTGATGATCATAAACAAGAGTAATTCAAAGAAATATGTGTTGCCAATAATTCAAGACAAGAGTAATTCAAGAGATAATTGCTGCCAATGATTCGAGTGAATACTCCATCAGAATTTGTTCAAATTATTGGGATGACGACGGATAGACGACATGTAATTAACCTGGGGAGAAAAGGCCGCCAATAACCATGAGCCCATGTATTGGTTTTGATCTCAGGAAGCAAGGTTTTGATTTCTTACAACATGCCACAACTCTAGGAGAAAATTTTGGCACCTCATGAAGAAATTCCTGGCTAGGAGGAGAATGCCACCTTTTAACCGCTATAATTGTGCGGACATGGAGCAAACCGCTATAATTGTGCTGGAAAAAAGGGTTTAGTTTTGGATTTGTTTGAGCAACTCATGGATGCCTACCTTTTCTGCCTAATTTTGCGACGAAAACCCTTTTTGGAGTGTGATTTTAGTTTCTGTAAAGTTGTCTCTGCCATGCTATGTTAGGGCAATATACAGTGGCCCACTGTATGTCTGCAGTACCTATCCTATCCATGGAGCAAACCATTGTATACCTCTCCGAACATTCCATGTCCGACGAGATTCGAGCTGCTGAAGTTATTTGTAGCAGAACTTAGTTCCTCCAGTGTCATACATCTTGCTCCTTGCATGTTTAGAGTACACAACCAAAGTAGTCTGTTAAACTAAAATGCCAATCTGACAGTAGCTGAAAAACACTAAAATTAAAAAGCCCCTCGAAAACTAATTTGAGCGGTACCTGGAAGAGCTTGACCGGACGAATTACTCTGTGAAGAATCTGAATTCCTTCTGCGGTGCGGTAGTGAAAGCACAAGTGCTCCCTAGGTGGTTTTGGTAATTAATGTCAACATATCTCTTGTTGGACTAACACTTTTATCTAGTATGTTTCAGATAAGTTCAACAATGGAGTGGCATGGACTAAAGGTTGTGGGAACTCCTTCAAGATGCTAAGGACAAAGGATTGACTAAGCTCAAGACTCTTCATTTTACATTTTAGTGATCCAAGATCACATTGAGTCTATAGGAAAAGCCAATACTATCAAGGAGGGATGAGGTGTTGCTTAATGAGCCTCTTGCTTCGTGTGCTTTGTGATATGCTCCAAAACCCTCAGCTACTTTCCCACTTCCACATATGACCAAAACCTAAAGTCAAACTCGGCCCCACCGATTCTTTCTATCCGGCGCCACCGAGTTTCACATGTCATAGCCACTGCCAAACCCTAAGCAAATCGATTCTACCGATAGGGATCTTGGTCTCACCGAGATGGGACTGTAATCTCTCTGTGTATGTCCATTACCAAATTCGGTCTCACCGAGTTTAGGCAATCGGTACTACCGAGTTAACAATGCAAACTCTCTGGTTAACTTATTACCAAAATCGGTCCAACCAAGTTTTGTAATCGGTCCCACCGAGTTTGCCTGACCAACTCTCTGGTTAGCTAATTACCAAAATCGGTCCCACTGAGTTTGAGTAATCGGTCTCACCGAGATTACGTTATGCCCTAACCCCTAACCATATCGGTCCTACCGAGTTGCATGTCAGTCCCACCGAAAACCCTAACGGTCACTAGGTTTACTAAATCGGTCCGACCGAATTTGTTGATTCGGTCCCACCGAGATTGGTAAATTGTGTGTAACGGTTAAATTTTGTGTGGAGGCTACATATACCCCTCCACCTCCTCTTCATTCGTGGAGAGAGCCATCAGACTAAGCCTACACTTCCAGCATCCTATTTTTGAGAGAGAACTACCTACTCATGTGTTGAGGCCAAGATATTCCATTCCTACCATATGAATCTTGATCTCTAGCCTTCCTGTCGGGGTGGACGGCGTCCCCCGCGAGCACCTATGGGGCCGGAGCCCCTTTCGTTGTCCGGTGAGGGGGGCGGAGGGAGCACAGAGAGCAGATCGAGGCGAGCACACGGGCGGTTTACCCAGGTTCGGGCCGCGATGGACGCGTAAAACCCTACTCCTGCTTGGTTGTATTGAACTGGGGAGCTCGGGAGCTTGGAGAGCTAGCTACACCGAGCGTATGGCTGTCTGGATTCCGAATCTCCGAACCCGGGCCGAACCGAACCCCCGGAACCCCCTCTACGTTGCACACGGGCCTCCTTTTATAGCGCAAAGGGGTCACCGACAGGTGTCAACGTAAGAGAGAGGGGTAAAAGTGTAAAAGGGGTGGATGTTGTAACAGTGCGGGAACAGTGGCGCTGCAGCGCGGCACAGTGTTATCATACCTACTTCTGACGGTAGGGGACAAGGGCATTAAATGCCCGTCACGGTCGCCTGGACAGCACCGAGGCGGACCGTTAGGTGCGCCACCGCTCGCCACGGTGGTGGCTGCATGCCACCGCATACCCCAGGCTGCGCGGTGCCCCGCCACGTGCCCTTGGGGGAAACCCCGGAGCGACGCGTGGGCGGGTGAGCTGGAGCGCAGCCCTGAGGTGGTGATTTGCCGCGGCAAGTGGCTTGCCGCGGGGGTCGTCTTCCTGTGCCTGATAGCTTGCCGGCTATCAGGCCTTGCCGGGGCGCATGGCGCGCCGGGGCGGGCTTCTCTTGTGGTGCCTGGGTTCGGCCTTCCCGACAAGCTCCTCTTGTCGGGGTCTCGATCTTCTGTCTCGTATACTTTGTTCTTGGATGGTATTACATGGGCTTAGTCGTCCCGGCAAGCTCCTCTTGCCGGGGCCTTGTCTTCTTGGCCCGGCAAGCTCCTCTTGCCGGGGGCCTTGTCTTGAATGCTTGGTCTTCTCTTGGCGCTTCCTGGGCGGGCCTCGCCGCAGGGTGCTACAACTGCCCGTGCACAAGTCTGGGGTACTAAGGTACCCCTACTTTAGTACACCGACAGGAGCCCCCGGGCCTGGGCCACACACGGTGCCGAGCGTCGTTGGGGCAGGCCCTAACAGTGCACGGGCGCGCGTGGCCTTGGTCGCGCTGCTCCTTAACTCCGCATCCGTCGCACCTTCCCCGGGCGGCGCGCGCTTATCGCGGCGTCGTGGTGGCGAAACGCCTGTTCCCTCTTTAAGTGGAGGGAGGTGCGGAGGCGCGGCTCGATAAATGAACGGGGGTGAGGCGCGGCTTTCTAGGCGTCCGTTCCCTATAATCACGGGATGGGGAGAGGTCGTCCCTCCCGTCGCCTCGGTTCTGCGCGCCCACCACGCGGTCCTCATGCACTCGGAGTCGCGGCGGCGGAGGCAGGGAGTCGGGCCGGCGCGGGTCGATGCAGTGGGTCGGCCCCAGTCGCCTGCCCTTCCTCCGCTTCTATTGGAGGAGCGAGGCGGCCGCGTCCCCACTCCGCCCCATTATAAGGAGCGAAAGGGGGCAACGGAAATCCGCACTCCATCTCCTCCCTCCTTCTGCTTCTGGTTTCCTTCCCCCATCTACGATGGAGGGGGGGAACCCTGGTTCTTCTTCGGTTGGCGCGAGGGTGTCTGCTAGGCAACGCGCCCCTCCTCCCCTTGCGCCCGCGGCGGCGGAGCCGGTCGTCAGGGGAAGAGGGAGAGGGCGAGGTCGCGGACGAGGTCGTGGACGGGGCCGAGGCGCTCGGGGCGGACGGATCGGTGCGCCGTCCTTGCCTCTGCCAGCGGCTCCGTTCCTTCCCGCGGTCCATCTCGGGGACGACCCCCGTGAGTTCATTATCAGGCTGCGCCGGGCGCCTCGTCGCCACCTCCGGCTTCCCGCTCCATTCGCGAGCGTGTTGGAGGTGGAGCAGCCTGAGACGCTAAACCTGCGCATGAGGGGCTGCGGGATCAGTGGGACGCGAGTCCACGTCGAGTCCCGAGCCCCCGGCGTGGCGTGCCTGGGCCGCGGGTGGAAGACGTTCGCCCGGATCCACAGCTTGACGGAGGGGTTCACCCTCCACTTTAAGCTGGTGGGGGAGGACCTCCTCTCCGTCAAGGCCTTCTGGGGCTCCGGCATCCGGGCCCGGTGCTGCGAAGATAGCTCCTCCGACAGCGAAGGCTCCTCCTCGAGCGAGAGTGACGAGGAGGGGAGCGACAGCGACGACGAGGGGAGCAGCCGCCGGGATGACGGGTCCGACTAGGCGTCGATCGCAGCTCCGTGTGGCACCGGCGGCCCCATCGTCCGCGCCGGGCTCCGTGAACTCCCCGGGGTCGTCTCCTTGGGCGGCTGGCGTAGGGGGGCTGCTGAGGAGGACAGAGGGCGGACGTCGAAGGCCGCGAAGTCGGAGTACGGGCCGACTTCGACAGCTGGCTGACGCTCCGGTGCCTCGTGTTCCAGATGCGCCCCAGACGCCGTCATCACCCTTGCTCTCGGTGACGACCACCGGGGTCTTCTCTTCGGCCCGGCAAGCTCCTCTTGCCGGGGGCTTGATCTCCTCGGGCGGCCGGAGTGGCGAGGCTGGGGAAGAGGAAGAGGCTGGCGGCAGGGCCGCCGCCTCATCTTCCAGCTCTGCCTCTGGCGCCTCCGTCTTCTTCAGCCTCCGGAGACCCCCGAGCGGAGCCCCCGGATCTTCTCTTGGCGCCTTCTGCCACCCGTAGCTCGCCTAGGTGCCCCTTTCGCCCTCTTCGCCTACTTGCCCTTCCTCCTGAGGAGAGAGACAAGAAAGGGATTACGGGCACCTTATCTCTTTTCGGCTTGTAAGCCTTCGGGCCTTAGTTGTGTTTAAGCCTTGTAATCCCTTCTTTCATGTTTTTCATTCTCTCTGAACTGTACCTGAGTGGAATGTTTTTAATGAAAAGGGGATGTTTGCCGGACCATTCGTCTCGCGGGTGGAAACCGCGGTAAGGAACGAATCCTTTACATCGTTAAGATAGACAGTTTCTCGCCCGGCAACAGGCCCAGCCGCTCCCCCGCACTGCTCGACCTTTCTCACGCCCTTGGCGGAGGCGGGGAGCAGGCGGGGTCCGGCCCCTCGCTTCCCTCCCCCTTTGCTGCCGCGGCTGCTATCGAAACGGGCCCCAGGAACGCGCTCTGGGGCTTGCCGCTAAGAGAGCACGGTAGCTTTCCGGGAGGAAAGGAGGCTTTCAAATTCCACAGTCCATAAGAGAATGCATGATGAGGGATGCAGAAACTTATCTGAGGTTGCAGCCCCCGGCGACTCTGGCTCGCCGGGGCGTAGGTGTTGGCTCGTCCTTCTCCTCTTCCTTGTCCTTGAGCGGCCCGGCAAGGACATTCAATTCCTGCGAGCCAAAGGGAAAGGACGGGAAAAAGACGCGGACTCGACCTCTAAGTTAGGGGTTAGCGACAGCTAGGAACTGACAACCCTAACCAAGGATGAGACTCTGACTCAGCATGCATGCTAAAATCTAGGGCGCCAGCGCTTCTTTATCTTCGGCCAGGGGCTTCGCCTGGCTTTGTACGAGGGGTTACATGCAACATCGGCAAGGCCTGCACAAACCGGTGGTTGCCGGAGCGGATCACGGCAACCGCGCCTTATGGGCGAAACTTGCGAAGATGCTCTATGTTCCCAGGAGTTGCTCACTGGTAGGCCCTCTTCGGTCTTGAGGCGGACAGCACCGGGCCTCGCGACTCGTCTCACCCGATAAGGGCCTTCCTGCTTCGGCGTCGACTTGTTATAATTCTTGGCCGACTGAACGTGCCTAAGAACAAGGTCGCCTAACAGGGCAACTTTATCTGATGCCAGGGGCTTCGCCTGGCTTTGTACAAGGGGTTACATGCAACAGCGGCAAGGCCTGTACAAACCGATGGTTGCCGGAGCGGATCACGGCAACCGCGCCTTATGGGCGAAACTTGCGAAGATGCTCTATGTTCCCAGGAGTTGCTCACTGGTAGGCCCTCTTCGGTCTTGAGGTGGACAACGCCGGGCCTCGCGACTCGTCTCACCCGATAAGGGCCTTCCTGCTTCGGCGTCGACTTGTTATAATTCTTGGCCGACTGAACGCGCCTAAGAACAAGGTCGCCTAACAGGGCAACTTTATCTGGTGCCAGGGGCTTCGCCTGGCTTTGTACAAGGGGTTACATGCAACAGCGGCAAGGCCTGTACAAACCGATGGTTGCCGGAGCGGGTCACGGCAACCGCGCCTTATGGGTGAAACTTGCGAAGATGCTCTATGTTCCAGGAGTTGCTCACTGGTACGCCTTCTTCGGTCTCGAGGCGGACGGCGCCAGGCCTCGTGACTCGTCTCACCCGATAAGGTCCTTCCCACTTTGGCGTCAACTTGTTGGAATCCTTGGCTGACTGAGTGCGCCGAAGAACAAGGTCGCCCTCTTCGAGACTCCTGGCCTTGACCTTGCGGCTATGGTAGCGACGCAAGGCTTGCTGGTATCGAGCAGCTCGTACCGCGGCCTGGAGACGTCCCTCCTCAAGGAGCAGCGCGTCATCTTGGCGCAGCTGCTCTTGCTCAAGCTCGTCATAAGCGAGCACCCGAGGAGATCCGTATACGAGTTCCGTGGGGATAACTGCTTCCGCTCCATAGACTAGAGCAAAGGGTGTCTGTCCGGTGGCTCGACTCGGTGTCGTTCTGATTGACCAAAGAGCCGCCGGCATCTCCTCAATCCAATTTCTTCCGCACTTGCGCAGCCTGTCGAAGGTCCTGGTCTTGAGTCCGCGCAGCACTTCAGCGTTGGCCCTTTCTGCTTGACCGTTGCTCCTGGGGTGAGCAACCGAAGCGAAACAGACCTTGGCGCCGAGATCCTGGGCGTATTGCATGAAGGCGCGACTTGTGAATTGTGTCCCGTTGTCGGTGATGATTCTGTTGGGGATTCCGAAACGGCAGACGATCGACCGGAAGAACTTGACTGCTGACTGCGCGGTCACCTTCCTCACTGGCTCCACTTCTAGCCACTTCGTGAACTTGTCGATTGCAACGTACAAGTACTCGAAACCCCCGACGGCTCGGGGAAAAGGGCCGAGGATATCGAACCCCCAGACCGAGAAGGGCCAGGATAAAGGGATTGTTTGGAGAGCTTGAGCTGGCTGATGAATCTGTTTTGCATGGAACTGGCACGCTTCACACTTGGTTACTAGTGCAGTTGCATCTTGGAGGGCTTCTTGCCAGAAAAACCCTTGCCGGAAGGCTTTCCCGACAAGTGCTCTTGCGCCAATGTGATGGCCGCATATGCCTCCGTGTATCTCTGCCAACAGCTTCTGTCCGTCTTCCCTGGAGATGCACTTCAATCTGACACCGTTGAGTCTCCCTCTGTACAGCTCGTTGTCCACGAACTGGTACATACTTGACTGCCTGGTGATCTTCTCCATCTCTTCTGGGTCGTCGGGAAGTTCTCCAGTTTGCAGAAAACGGACGATCTGCTGCGCCCATGCCGGAGCCCGGGGCTCGACGGCAAGGACTAAAGGCATGAAGGCCGCTGCGGGGACCCCGGCTTCTACGGCAAGAACCTCTGGTTCCGCCGGAGCCGGTGATCCCCCGGCAAGCTTGCCGGGGCAAAGCTTGTCGGGAACCCCCGCTTCAACTGGACAGATCCTCGGATCCGCAGGAGCGGGCTGTTCCTCAGCGTTCAGACTGCTGATCTGCTTGCCGGAGCAAGGCTTATCGGGGACACCTGCTTCGACTGGACGGATCCTGGGATCCGCAGGAGCGGGCTGTCCCCCGGCGTTCTGGTTGTTGATCTTGGGGACCTTGGCGGCGGTCTCAGGAAGGTTCGCCTGCAAGTAGTCGCCGGAGACCAACTTCCTTTTCTTGGACTGCCCAATTGATGGTGTAACGGATGGTTGAGTCAGCTTGAGTAAGAAGGTCCCTGGTTCCACAGGTAACTTCAACGAAGCACACTTCGAAAGGCCGTCCGCTATCTCATTCTGAGTTCTCGGGACGTGCTCCATTTGCAGCCCTTCAAAGTGTTCTTCCAGCTTCCTCACTTCATCTACATAAGCTTCCATCAGAGGGCTCTGGACGGTGGCCCTCCAGCCTTCGGCCTTCTCAGCCGCTGGAGGGTAGTCGAGGAGCAGTTGCGCTCTCGCGAGCGCTTCTGCCGGAGTGGAGGGGAGCGGGGGCGAGTGGCGCGAGGAGCGGGATACGCTCGAACTCCTAACAATGTTAGAAAGAGCGGGGTCCCTCCCCAGCGCCTTCGCCTTGCCCGTGTCCGGACGGGGGCCCGGGGCGTCCCGTGAACCTCCAGTTTGCCCTTGGTCCAGCAGGCGGATGCCACCTCCTGTGGCATGGCGCTGCTGGGTCGTCGTTTGTCGGGTCGGATGCGACGCGCCCTCGGAGGCCGAGGCTCGGTCGTCCGCCCTGTTCTTGGATTTGGTGGCGCCGCGAGTGTTCTCGCCGGTGGCCACCCCTCCGGCGGCGTCTCCCCCACCCACCGTTGGCTCCGGTAGCGGTGGAAGAGACGCGGACGGGCCCGCGACCTCCGAAGCCTTCTTCTTCGGGGCCATGGTGTTGATGAAGCTAGCGAATTCGGAGAAGCTGACGAAGAGCACGCTCGCGCGAACGCCGGATCTGATCCGCACAACCTCGACGCGCCCCTACCTGGCGCGCCAAAGATGTCGGGGTGGACGGCGTCCCCCGCGAGCACCTATGGGGCCGGAGCCCCTTTCGTTGTCCGGTGAGGGGGGCGGAGGGAGCACAGAGAGCAGATCGAGGCGAGCACACGGGCGGTTTACCCAGGTTCGGGCCGCGATGGACGCGTAAAACCCTACTCCTGCTTGGTTGTATTGAACTGGGGAGCTCGGGAGCTTGGAGAGCTAGCTACACCGAGCGTATGGCTGTCTGGATTCCGAATCTCCGAACCCGGGCCGAACCGAACCCCCGGAACCCCCTCTACGTTGCACACGGGCCTCCTTTTATAGCGCAAAGGGGTCACCGACAGGTGTCAACGTAAGAGAGAGGGGTAAAAGTGTAAAAGGGGTGGATGTTGTAACAGTGCGGGAACAGTGGCGCTGCAGCGCGGCACAGTGTTATCATACCTACTTCTGACGGTAGGGGACAAGGGCATTAAATGCCCGTCACGGTCGCCTGGACAGCACCGAGGCGGACCGTTAGGTGCGCCACCGCTCGCCACGGTGGTGGCTGCATGCCACCGCATACCCCAGGCTGCGCGGTGCCCCGCCACGTGCCCTTGGGGGAAACCCCGGAGCGACGCGTGGGCGGGTGAGCTGGAGCGCAGCCCTGAGGTGGTGATTTGCCGCGGCAAGTGGCTTGCCGCGGGGGTCGTCTTCCTGTGCCTGATAGCTTGCCGGCTATCAGGCCTTGCCGGGGCGCATGGCGCGCCGGGGCGGGCTTCTCTTGTGGTGCCTGGGTTCGGCCTTCCCGACAAGCTCCTCTTGTCGGGGTCTCGATCTTCTGTCTCGTATACTTTGTTCTTGGATGGTATTACATGGGCTTAGTCGTCCCGGCAAGCTCCTCTTGCCGGGGCCTTGTCTTCTTGGCCCGGCAAGCTCCTCTTGCCGGGGGCCTTGTCTTGAATGCTTGGTCTTCTCTTGGCGCTTCCTGGGCGGGCCTCGCCGCAGGGTGCTACAACTGCCCGTGCACAAGTCTGGGGTACTAAGGTACCCCTACTTTAGTACACCGACACTTCCCCAAGTTGCTTTCCACTCAAATCTTCTTTCCACCAAATCCAAATCCTGTGAGAGAAAGTTGAGTGTTGGGGAGACTATCATTTGAAGCACAAGAGCAAGGAGTAAGACATCATCAACACACCATTTGTTACTTCTTGGAGAGTGGTGTCTCCTAGATTGGCTAGGTGTCACTTGGGAGCCTCCGACAAGATTGTGGAGTTGAACCAAGGAGTTTGTAAGGGCAAGGAGATCGCCTACTTCGTGAAGATCTACCGCTAGTGAGGCAAGTCCTTCGTGGGCGACGGCCATGGTGGGATAGACAAGGTTGCTTCTTCGTGGACCCTTCGTGGGTGGAGCCCTCCGTGGACTCGCGCAACCGTTACCCTTCATGGGTTGAAGTCTCCATCAACGTGGATGTAGGATAGCACCACCTATCTGAACCACGCCAAAAACATGCGTGTCTCCAATTGCGTTTGAATTCTCCAAACCCTTCCCTTTACATTCTTGCAAGATGCATGCTTTACTTTCCGCTGCTCATATACTCTTTGCATGCTTGCTTGATATGTATTATGTATGTTGAAATTGTGCCTAAACTCTACTTAAACCGAAAAAGTTTAAAAACTGCAACTTTAGCACTAAGTGTCTAATCACCCCCCTCTAGACACATCTTCTCAAGATCCCACAAGTGGTATCAGAGCATTGGTCTCCATTGCCTTGGTTTAATCACCATTGGAGGAAGATGGATGACTCTACTTTGGGGAGTCTTAGACATAGAGTGCCTATTCTTGATGGAGAGTATTTTCATGAGTGAAAAACTGAGATGCTTGTAATTTTCAATCAATATCATTTGAACAAGTACATTGCTAGTCCTTGTGCACCTCATATTGATCCTTTGCACCCTACCCTAAATGAAGATATTGACATGATTCACAATCTTAGAATTGTTGAGCTCATCATTAGAGGATTGCCTAGAAACTTGATTAGATGTTTGCCTACTCTTAAGTGTGCCTATACTATATGGAAATTTCTTGAGGAACGATTTCCCGATTATTCCTTGAAA
This sequence comes from Aegilops umbellulata, assembly GCA_032464435.1. NCBI lineage: Eukaryota > Viridiplantae > Streptophyta > Magnoliopsida > Poales > Poaceae > Aegilops > Aegilops umbellulata. The sequence goes on from CP136056.1 coordinate 351,773,476, forward strand.
AATTTAGATGAAATTCTCCATAAATCTATTGCCTTGAGTTCGGTGAACTGTAGTGATCCTAGTTTTGGTGATTGTCTATTTGAGCTTACCAATGTCATGCGTGCTAAAGGAAATGTTGGAATCATTAGTGATATCATATCCGAAGCTATAAGAATTCATAAAGGTAACCACTTTGATGATCATGTACCTAATGAATTACCCTCTCTATGATATGATCAATCACAAGATGATGTTGAACATGGACACTATGATGATGATGATAGTGACTTCGATCTTCATGATGCAATGAGACATTTTAGTCTTATGGCAAATCTTCGGGGATATGTGTCAGGAGGAAAGGAATGGGTTCTTGACAGTGGATGTACTGATCATATGACCGGAGATGAAGAGATGTTCCGTGAGCTTGCTGAAAATGACGACCCTCGAAAATATGTCACCTTTGGTGATAATTCAAAGGGTAAGGTGGTTGGCCTTGGTAAGGTGGCCATCTCACATGATAGCTCCATTCAAAATGTCATGCTCGTTGAATCTCTCGGCTACAACTTACTTTCAGTATCTAGACTTGCTGAGGTAGATTGCCAAGTGTTTCGTCGAGACAATCATAAAATGGTCTTTACCAGCATATGTAGAGGTGATCTTTACATTGTCGATTTCTCTAAAAAGGCACAACCTAAAACTTGCTTTATTGCTAAATCCTCAAAAGGTTGATTGTGGCATAGACGACTAGGTCCCGTTGGCATGAAAAACCTTGACAAGCTTATTAAAGGAAATCATATCCTTGGAGTTAACGATGCCATATTTGATAAGGGTAGACTTTGCAGTGCTTGTCAAGCAGGTAAACAGGTTGGAGGAAGGCATCCCGTGAAGAACATCATGACCACAAGGAGGCCACTCGAGCTACTTCATATGGATCTTTTTGGTCCCAACGCCTACAAGAGTCTCGGTGGAAATTCTTTTGGTCTAGTTATAGTTGATGATTTTTCAAGATTTACGTGGGTGTTCTTTCTTGATGACAAATTGCAGGTCCAAAAGATCTTAAAAAACTTCGCTAGGAAGGCCCAAAATCAATTTCAAGTGAAGATCAAGAAGGTTCGCAGCGACAACGGAACGCAGTTCAAGAATGCAAATGTGGATACCTTTCTTGACGAAGAAGGGATTTCACACGAGTTCTCGACTACGTATACACCTCAACAAAATGGAGTTGTTGAGAGGAAGAACCGGACGCTCATCTAAATGGCGAGAACGATGCTTGATGAGTACAAGATGCCGAAGCACTTTTGGGCAGAAGCAGTTGACATAGCTTGTCATGCAACAAATCGCTTGTATCTTCACAAGCTACTCGACAAGACGGCATACGAGCTCCTCACCGGTAACAAACCCCAAATTGGATACTTTCGAGTATTCGGCTCAAAGTGCTACATTCTTGATAAGCATCGTCGTTCAAAGTTTGCTCCTAAATCTCATGAAGGTTTCCTACTTGGTTATGGCTCAAACTCTCACACTTACCGTGTCTACAACAATTTCACCCGAAAGGTTGAAGAGACAGTATATGTGAAGTTTGATGAATCTAATGGCTCGCAAGTAGAGCAATTGCCAATTGATGTAGGAGACAAAGACCCTTCAGAACCAATCCAAGACTTGTCTATTGGCAAAATTCGTCCAACGGACATGAAGGAGAGTACCTCGTCCGTCCAAGTGGAAGCTTCTACTTCACGACAAGGTGAACCAAGAATTGACACGGAAGCATCCACAAGTGGGACACACCAAGATGAAGAAGACGAGGAAATGCATCAAGACGAACGCCAACAACCTCCTTCTCCACCACGACAAGAGAACGACAACGCCAACAATGAAGAAGGCCAAGAAGAAGAATAAGATGAAGAAGATGTTCAACAAAGACCCAAGCAAAAGCTCTCACGAGTTCGAGCAAGAATTGCTAAGGACCATCCCGTCGAACAAATCTACAATGATATTCAAACCGGGAGAATCACTCGCTCAAAAACTCGTTTAGCTAACTTTTGTGAAAACTATTCATTCATCTCTAGCATTGAACCTATGAAGGTTGAAGAAGCATTGGAAGATCCGGACTGGAAAAACGCTATGCATGAAGAGCTACACAGCTTTGAGAGAAACCAAGTTTGGACATTGGTTGAGAAGCCCGACAACAACCACAACATCATTGGTACCAAATGGATGTTTCGCAACAAGCAAGATGAAGATGGACAAGTGGTTCGCAACAAAGCACGTCTCGTCGCCCAAGGGTACACACAAGTCGAAGGTATGGACTATGGTGAGACATATGCTCCCGTTGCTAGACTTGAGTCCATTCGCATCTTACTTGCCTTTGCTAATCACCATAATATCACCTTGTACCAAATGGACATTAAAAGTGCTTTTCTAAATGGTGAAATAGAGGAGGAAGTTTATGTCAAACAACCTCCCGGCTTTGTCAATCCTAGGAAACCAAATCATGTTTACAAACTTCACAAAGCCCTTTATGGTCTTAAACAAGCTCCTAGAGCATGGTATAAATGCTTGACCAAGTTCCTTATTGCAAGTGGTTTTGAAATTGGAAAAATTGATTCCACACTTTTTACTAAAAGAGTTAATGGAGAACTATTTGTATGCCAAATTTATGTTGATGATATCATATCTGGTTCAACTAACCCTCTTTTTAGTTAAAAGTTTGGAAAGCTAATGTCGAAGAAGTTTGAGATGTCTATGATGAGTGAACTCAAATTCTTTCTCGGTTTGCAAATCAAGCAAACTAAGGAAGGTACATTTATCTCTCAAACGAAGTACACCAAAGACTTATTCAAGAAGTTCAATATGCAAGAATGCAAAGGTATGCCTACACCCATGCCTACTAGTGGAAATAATGATTTGACCAAAGATGGTGAACCGGTTGATCAAAAGGTTTATCGCTCTATGATTGGTTCATTGTTATACCTATGTGCTTCACGTCCCGATATTATGCTAAGTGTGTGCATGTGTGCACGATATCAAGCTGCTCCTACAGAATGTCATCTTAAGGCCGTGAAAAGGATAGTGAGATACTTAATTCATACACCAAATTTTGGCATTTGGTATCCTAAGAGGTCTTCTTTTGATCTTGTTGGCTATTCCGACTAGGATTATCCTGGAGACAAGGTTGATAGAAAGTCCACTTCGGGTACTTGTCAATTTCTTGGTAGATCTCTTGTGTCTTGGTCCTCCAAGAAACAAAACTCGGTATTCTTATCTACCGCCGAAGCGGAATACATTGCCGCTGGTTCATGTTGTGCTCAATTACTTTGGATGACCCAAACTCTTAAAGATTATGGGATATATGTGAAACATGTTCCATTGCTTTGTGACAATGAAAGTGCTATCAAATTTGGTCATAATCCTGTACAACATTCTCGAACTAAGCATATTGAAGTTTGTCATCATTTCATTCGATATCATGTTGCTAAGGGTGACATTAATCTTAAGCATGTTCGCACCGATAAGCAATTAGCAGACATATTCACTAAACCACTTGATGAGAAAGTGTTTTGCAGGTTGAGAGGTGAATTGAACATTATTGATGCTTCGAACTTGGAGTAGGAACTCTATTGGATACATGAAAGACATGAGCTTATGACTAATCCATGATATATCTCTTATGATGATTATCTTGTGTCTTGGACAAATTTGCATCTTGCATGGTATCTAACCCATGCAAGTACTTGGTTGAATCTAATTCTATGAGATTGCAACTAACTCACATCTTGAGCAATCTCTACATCACCAAGTCTCTACACAATGGTGGTTGACGACAAGGAAGCACAAAACCATTCAAACATATCCTTTGACAAATTCTATGTTTCATGATTGTCATTTTTGGATACATAAGTGCTCTTGCTTGCAAAAACTAACCCATGTAGGTAGATGAAATCAAACTCCAAGTGGTGCTCCCAACTCTTGATGAACTACATCAACCTTGAGCACCCACACAAGTTCAACTAAATGAGCAAGATCCACACCACCACCCAAGGTATGTTATTCCATCTTAGAGAAGCTTTACTCCAAGTCATGAGTCAAAGCAACTCAACAATATGTGAATACATCAAGATGCTTAAACGAAAAATGGTAACCCCATTTTGAGCTTAAACGATGAGTATGACCTATGATCAAGTGTTCTCACTTGTCTCCTAAGTCAATATACTCTAACATAGGTGACTATGTCACCGCCCAACCCTAGATGAAGTTCTCTTGTGTTCTTTTCTGTGTTATTGCATTTGTCTCATACATATTTGTTTTCTTCTTCTTTTTAAAAATAAAAAAAAACTTCATCTAGATCTTTCAGTTTCTTGTCTTTTCTTTTTGTCTTTGTTCTGCATTTTCTGCATCCAATTCATTACAAATCTTCCAGATAATTCATTGCAAATTTTTGTGAGATCTTACTTGTTTAGTGAGCTGAGGTGACAAGTGTTTTTCTCTGTGATGAACTCGATCTCACCGACTTGTAGTTTTCGGTCCAACCGAATCCTTCCGGTACCACCGAAACATGCCACTCGGTGCCACCGATTTCACAACAGGAAAAACAGTTTGCCACTTGTTCTACATTTCTTCTGATCCAGCTCCACTCAATGAATCTTGTCCTCTACAAGCATCACAATTTTATCCATTGCTTTCTGCTGAGTCTCAAGGACCAAACCCATTCTACAGATTCCAGAAAGCCCTTCTTGGAAATTGATGTCAAAGGGGGAGAGAGAGATCACATCAAAGCTTATCACCTACAAGGGAGAAAGTATTAAGGGGGAGAAAGAGATCTCCAGGGGGAGAGAATACTCAAGGATCCCAGATGCTTGATGTTCAAGAGGAGAGATGCCACATGTCTTTTTGGGGGAAAGACATCTTCATATGTGCTTATTTGCATAAGTTCTATCCATTTGTATCTTTTAGCTCTGATTTTCTATTCCCTATCTTCTCCCAATATCCCATGTCAGATTCAGGGGGAGCAAGACATCTAAGGGAAAGAAATCATTCAAATTCATTGCATATCTTTACTCTTGGGGACATGTCTAATCCAATGTGGTACCTTGTACTCACTCTCTACATGTCATCCCAGTCTTGGTATTCTTGTGGTTTCTTTTGTTTGGTCTGGCTAGTGGATGTACCTGTGTTATCTAACCTTGTTTGTGCAGGTTCATTCCATCCTAAGCCAACTCAAGACTACAAGGTAAGTATATGCATCAGAATCATGAGTATGAGGAATTCTTGCTTATGTACATACTGTTTGCAAGAAGGACTCATGAGCATGAAGGTATTTTCCTTAATAATCTTTTGCTCTGATGCATATGGCCAAGATACATGTAACACATTGCCTACTCTATCGTGGTTATGCTCTCACATGCTTCTATATTTCACATTCACATGATTGCATACCTGTAGGGGGAGCCTATGTTTGTTACATGTCCTTCCAAAGCTTTACTTGCTGATTCTTTATATGTTTATCTAAAGCTTTGATGTATGTTGCCATCAATTACCAAAAAGGGAGAGATTGAAAGCACAAGTGCTCCCTAGGTGGTTTTGGTAATTAATGTCAACATATCTCTTGTTGGACTAACACTTTTATCTAGTATGTTTCAGATAAGTTCAACAATGGAGTGGCATGGACTAAAGGTTGTGGGAACTCCTTCAAGATGCTAAGGACAAAGGATTGGCTAAAGCTTCAAGCTCAAGACTCTTCATTTTACATTTTAGTGATCCAAGATCACATTGAGTCTATAGGAAAAGCCAATACTATCAAGGAGGGATGAGGTGTTGCTTAATGAGCCTCTTGCTTCGTGTGCTTTGTGATATGCTCCAAAACCCTCAGCTACTTTCCCACTTCCACATATGACCTAAACCTAAAGTCAAACTCGGCCCCACCGATTCTTTCTATCTGGCGACACCGAGTTTCACATGTCATAGCCACTGCCAAACCCTAAGCAAATCGGTTCTACTGATAGGGATCTCGGTCTCACCGAGATGGGATAGTAATCTCTCTGTGTATGTCCATTACCAAAATCGGTCTCACCGAGTTTAGGCAATCGGTACTACGGAGATTACAATGCAAACTCTCTGGTTAACTTATTACCAAAATCGGTCCAACCAAGTTTTTTAATCGGTCCCACCGAGTTTGCCTGACCAACTCTCTGGTTAGCTAATTACCAAAATCGGTCCCACTGAGTTTGAGTAATCGGTCTCACCGAGATTACGTTATGCCCTAACCCCTAACCATATCGGTCCTACCGAGTTGCATGTCAGTCCCACCGAAAACCCTAACGGTCACTAGGTTTACTAAATCGGTCCGACCGAATTTGTTGATTCGGTTCCACCGAGATTGGTAAATTGTGTGTAACGGTTAAATTTTGTGTGGAGGCTACATATACCCCTCCACCTCCTCTTCATTCATGGAGAGAGCCATCAGACTAAGCCTACACTTCCAGCATCCTATTTCTGAGAGAGAACTACCTACTCATGTGTTGAGGCCAAGATATTCCATTCCTACCATATGAATCTTGATCTCTAGCCTTCCCCAAGTTGCTTTCCACTCAAATCTTCTTTCCACCAAATCCAAATCCTGTGAGAGAGAGTTGAGTGTTGGGGAGACTATCATTTGAAGCACAAGAGCAAGGAGTTCATCATCAACACACCATTTGTTACTTCTTGGAGAGTGGTGTCTCCTAGATTGGCTAGGTGTCACTTGGGAGCCTCCGACAAGATTGTGGAGTTAAACCAAGGAGTTTGTAAGGGCAAGGAGATCGCCTACTTCGTGAAGATCTACCGCTAGTGAGGCAAGTCCTTCGTGGGCGACGGCCATGGTGGGATAGACAAGGTTGCTTCTTCGTGGACCCTTCGTGGGTGGAGCCCTCCGTGGACTCGCGCAACCGTTACCCTTCGTGGGTTGAAGTCTCCATCAACGTGGATGTAGGATAGCACCACCTATTCGAACCACGCCAAAAACATCCGTGTCTCCAATTGCATTTGAATTCTCCAAACCCTTCCCTTTACATTCTTGCAAGATGCATGCTTTACTTTCCGCTGCTCATATACTCTTTGCATGCTTGCTTGATATGTATTATGTATGTTGAAATTGTGCCTAAACTCCACTTAAACCGAAAAAGTTTAAAAACTGCAACTTTAGCACTAAGTGTCTAATCACCCCCCCCCCCTCTAGACACATCTTCTCAAGATCCCACAGGTAGGCATAGAACTAGAATGAGTGTGATGGCACCAACTAATGTCAAACCTCCTGCAGCTCCTCCTAGAGCTACTGCAAGAATGTCTGACATCTAATATGAAATATCCTCCTTCAGAATAGGATAGCAAGTTTCAAGTTTATCTTGATTGACAGTAGCAAAAATTAGCAGCTACTTCAGAAATGTTTTAGTTTAGCAAGTTTCTACTAAATGATCAACTGTAGATATGTTGTACCACCAACTTGGAGTACACTGAATATGATTGAAATAATTAAATGTACTGAAATTGCAGTACCATGTTGCTTTTTACTCCAACAATTTGCATCATGTTGATATGTTTATCTAGGAGTAGAGTAATGGAGTACTTACTCTACTTAAGAGGAGAGAAGACCCCTGTTTCAGTACTTGGCTCCATGGCCTGGAGAGATCCTGCAGCATTTAACAACATTTCATACTCCTAGTCTTACATTTTGAAGCATTTAACATCAAATCATACTCCTAGACTTGCATTTTGAAGCATTTGATAGCAAATAATACTTCAAAATGGTTGTTGTCACTATAGCATTTTGAAGCATTTAACAGAAAATCATACTCCTAGACCTGTAACTAAGAGCTACAAGTGCTATAGTAAACTACTCCAAGTCCTACAGTAAACTACTGAAACTACTCCAAGTATAGTACCGGCAAAAGAATAGTGCAAACAAGCAGTACTATCCTCATATCCACAATGTATGCAAGAATGTTGTACTGGTCCATTTGATCATTTTCATTTGCAAAATGTACTGTTGTGCATCTTGAAAGTTCAACCTCTTACCTTAAATGTTCTTTTTAGTTGCTTGGATAACATGGATCTCCCAGACCTCAACTACACCCCACCTGCAGAAGATGGAGATGAAATAGACGAAGGTGTAAGAGATGAAATGGACGAAGATATAGGAGATGAACTTGTTCAACATGCAGGTAAATGACTCAAATGGTCATGAGTAGAGAGTAAACAACTCAAATGACTTGTGTAAATGCATTGTTGTACTCCATTTGATCATTTTTTTTCTTTGTGCAGGTGTTGAGCAAGCAGTTCGGAAACGGGATAGCCTAGATGACAAGCAAAAATATGCTGCTTATGTTGCAATGCATACATTGTGCATGAGTAGAGGGGGAAAGTTTAAGAGAAATGACAAGAAAAATATCGCTGATTTCTTTGGAGTAGGTGTCTGGAATATGCAAAGAATTTGGAAGAAAGCGATGGAGCAAATTGCTGAAGGTCTGGAGGTAGATGTTTCAAGTCAGAGGAAAGGTAACTATGGAAGAAAGCCAAAAGACATCAATCTGGAGCAAATCCCTACCATCCAACTAAATAGAAGGTCTACTATCAAGTCATTAGCCTGGAAACTCGGATGCATCCCTACCACACTGCATAGGAAGTTCATGCTGAAGTTGATTAAAAGGCATACAAACTGTTTGAAGCCAGTTCTGAGTGAAAAGAACAAGAAGGATAGAATGAAATTTTGCTTGTCAATGCTCGATGAGACAACAACACAAACTGAAAGGCCAAAATTCAAGACCATGCACAACATTATTCACATTGACAAGAAGTGGTTCTATATGACCAAGAAAAAAAGGAACTATTATCTCCTGTATGGGGAGGAAGAGCCTACGAGAACTCTGCAAAACGAGAGTTGTATTGGAAAGGTTATGTTCTTGATAGCTGTTGCTAGGCCGAGGTGGGATAGTGAAGGAAATGTGACCTTCTCTGGAAAAATTGGAATTTGGCCGTTTGTGAAAGAAGTTTCGGCTCAGAGGAGAAGCGACAACAGGCCCAGAGGAACATTGGAGACGAAGTCCATAAAAGTCAACAGGCAAGTAATGGGAGAGTTCATGATAGAGAACCTACTGCAGCAATACAAGCATCTTAGCCTGAGAATGATGCTGGGCAAAACATCTATATACAGCAAGACAACGCTAAGCCTCATATCTTGCCTAACGACCCAGAATTTGTAGCAGCTGTGGAAAGAACTGGACTCGATATCAGACAAATTCAACAACCTGCCAATAGCCATGATCTGAATGGCCTTGACCTTGGGTTCTTTAACTCGTTGCAATCTCTAACAGATTGTCTAAGCCCTAGAACGCTTCAGGATCTTATCAAGGGTGTGCTAGATGAATTTGAAAACTATGAGGTTTACAAGATGAACAGAGTTTTCCTATCTCTACAAGCTTGCATGGTTGAAATCTTGAACCATGCAGGGGGCAATGGGTATAAAATACCCCATGCAAACAAGGAAAGGCTAGAGAACCTTGGGATGCTACCTCCAAGACTTACATGCCCTCCAGAGGTATATGCAAATGCCCTGCAGAATCTTGGGATAATGAAGAGAGTTGCTTGTTGAGATGCTTGTCGATATGCTTGAGGAGTTGCTTGTTGAGATGATTGAGGAGTTGCTTGTTGAGATGCTAGTTGAGATGCTTGAGGAGTTGCTTGTTGAGATGCTTGAGGAGTTGCTTGTTGAGATGCTAGTTAAAATGCTTGAGGAGTTGCTTGTTGAGATGCTTGAGGAATTGCTTGTTGAGATGCTTGTCGAGATGCTTGTTGAGATGCTTGAGGAGTTGCTTGTTGAGATGCTTGTCAAGATGCTTGTTGAGATGCTTGAGGAGTTGCTTGTCGAGATGCTTGTCGAGATGCTTGAGAGTTGCTTGTTGAGATGCTAGTTAAGATGCTTGAGGAGTTGCTTGTTCAGATGCTTGAGGAGTTGCTTCTTGAGATGCTTGAGGAGTTGCTTGTTGAGTTGCTTGTCGAGATGCTTGTCGAGATGCTAGTTGAGATGCTTGAGGAGTTGCTTGTTGAGATGCTTGAGGAATTGCTTGTTGAGTTGCTTGTCGAGATGCTTGTCGAGATGCTTGAGGAGTTGCTTGTTGAGATGCTAGTTAAGATTCTTGAGGAGTTTCTTGTTCAGATGCTTGAGGAGTTGCTTGTTGAGATGCTTGAGGAGTTGCTTGTTGAGTTGCTTGTTGAGATTCTTGTCGAGATGCTAGTTGAGATGCTTGAGGAGTTGCTTGTTGAGATGCCTGTCGAGATGCTTGTTGAGATGCTTGAGGAGTTGCTTGTTGAGATGCTTGTTGAGTTGCTTGTTAAGATGCTTGTGATTATTTGTGTGGAGTATGTGTAACTCCTTGTTTGTGTGGAGTATACGTAACGCTAGAGATGTGGCTTGTGTGGAGTATATGTAACTCCTTGAGAAGAGACTTGTGTGGAGTGCATCATATTTGTATGATCATTTTCGGAAACCCCATGTGAAATTACTCCATATGTTTGCAAAAGGTTTCTATGGACTGGATTTTACTCCATATATATGATCATTTTTGTTTGAAAAGTTTCATTTAATTTTATGTGGAGTACATCATTTGTGTGATCATTTTAGTTTAATTAAGAGAGAAGAGGAGAGGGCACTGGAAGAGAGAGAGAGAGAGAGAGAAGAGAAGAGAGGGAACTGGAAGATAGTCCAGTTTCATTTGATTTCATTTGATTTAGGTCTCATATTGTTGCACTATTATAAGAGGGCAAAAGGGAAAGAGAAGAAATAAGAAAGAGAAGAGAGGAGAGGAGAAGAGTAGTTTAGTTTAGTTTAGTTATAATGAAATGAAAAGGTTTAATTAACCAAGAAGTACTCCTACTCCTACTCGTACTCCAAGAACTAATCCTTACTCCTACTCCAAGAACTACTCCTACTCCTATTTTTAATTAAAACTAAACAACAAGTCCACATGATTTTAATTTTAATTTAAGGAAAATTCCACACGATTTTACTTGTATGGCCTATCGCGATTTTACTGAAACTACTCCTTATTTTACAGAAACTACTCCTATCATGATTTTACAGAAACTACTCCTATCATGATTTTGCCGTCATTAATATGCAAGCAACAATTAAGTTCACAACATTATGCATGTTAACAAGCTTCAGTAGCCCAAGTTTCAGTACAAAAGTTAACTAGAGCTACAGCCGACAACTTTTAAAAGAAGCTACTCTGCACTCTACCTGTAGTAGATAAACAAATTGTATACAGGGTGTATGTACTGAGATTGCAGTGAAAACAAATAAGAAGAACACATTTAGTCTGATTGCGTTATTGACAATTTAAAGCATTTTTTGATACACACATTGTGAATGATGGCATGGTCTTACAATAGATGGAGTTTTCAAGACACTCAGGGCATTCCTCTTCAACTTCACCTCCACACCATTCTTCAGAACCTGCTTTTACGATAATATCTCAGGAATTAGAACAAGGTACCACATTTGGTTGCTTAACTAGCTAATTTCTGAAAAGAAAAGTGAAGTCAAAAGACATTATTTCTTTCACTCCATTGCAATTATCAATCATTATAGAGAATCAGCCACTAGCTAAGCAGAGTTTCGGTTGGATGCCCACATAATAATTGGAAGCAAGAATCACTTTATAAGCAGAGTTTCAGTAGAATCTCAAGATTCATAGAAGAGTGAGAATCCAGCATCTGATATCTGGAGGATTGGTGAACACTGAACATTTGATGCAGTTACATAAATCCAAAGCTATACTGAGCTACCAGCAGCAAGAATCACTTTATAACACAACAAAAAATTGCAGCACAAGGTAACTATTCCAAGATTGAACTTAGCGCAGTAGGTGAACCTGCCTCAGACATCATAATAGACGGGATATCACTTCAGCAAGGTCGATAACAGCCTGAATTTAGCGCAAGAAAACATAGGTTCTTGGCACCGAAACAACCAAGACTGGATGTCCTGCTGCAATGGGGATACGACTAGTTCTTGGCACCAAAACAAGACGAATCGCTCACCTGCAGTAATGGGACAGGAACTCCCTGTAGTCCGGCACCGCTGCCACGGAATTGTTCGCCACTAGTGGCTCCCTGCGCTCGCCGCGGACTGACAGCCTGGGCAGCCCGCCCATGGACGCGGCGGAGGCTTCCTCCCCCAGCGCCTCCCCCGGGGGCCTCCACCACCACGAGCAGCTCCGATTCTACCTCTTCAAGCGCCCGGGCGCCGGCGGGGGCGCCGGCGACGTCGTTCTGGGCCTGGGGATCCGGTAGAGGAGGGAGCTGGGCCGAGTCTTCTTCGCCTTCTGTAGGGGTGGAGGTAGGAGCTAGGGAGGGGTGGATCCACCAGCGCACGTAGATCGAGCGCCCGCGCGCCTCCACCGCATAGAAGCTCGTCACCGGCGGAAAAAAATCAAATTTTTTAGCGGCGCATACAGACTGTGAGTGGAGGCCGGGTGGTGGAAGAGGCCGGCGACGTCGAGAGGGAGAGGCAGGTGGGAGACCGACATCGAGGGGGAGTGGAAGAGGGGAGGCTGGCGATGGGGCCGCGGGCCGCCGACGAGCGGATCTGGGAGAGTGACTGGGAGAGCGAGTGGAGCTAGCACTGTGAGCGACTGAGCGAGCGAGCGTTGCGGACAGTGAACGAACGATGCCGGAGGGCAAATTTGGAAAGTGAAAGAATTTCGTAACGTGACAAAAATTACACTACGATCACTTAAATGACCTACATTTTGGAACAGAGAGAGTAGTTGCTTAGCTCAATCACTCAACACGCCACATGGGGAGTCCAGTGTCACAAAATTTTGAGGTCGGCGGGAAAATCTCCCGTGACCCTGATTCGAGCTGTGGGAAGTTACCATCATAGCCTTCGGAACAGGCCTACGGATGACGCTTGGTAGGGGGCTGTTTTCGTAACTTCAGGTTCACCCTACCCAGCCAACCCCACCCCGGCACCCAGAGTAGTACACCTGAATACACCCCATTTTCTATCCCCACCGCAAAATAGACTTCTCCACGGCACCGCAGCCTTCGTGCTCCTCCCCTATACATCGGCGCACTCGTCCACCGCAGTGCATCTGCCTCATCGACGACCTCGTACGCCGCACTGGAGTCAGTCCATCGTCGTCATCGTACACGGAGCCTCTTCCCCAGCATCGTCTTCCATGGTCTCGGATCTGCTTCCCGGAAGCCGACACCAAGCGCAGAAGTACTACCGTCGTGGACAATGAACTAACTCCCGTTGCCGACCATAACTCACAGAGGCCGTCACGACCATCGTTCTCCTCCTTGATTGGTAATGTGTGTATTGAATCACTTAGCAGTACATGTGCAGTTCTAATTTTGTTCATACCTACCCTTCAAATTTTCTGGGTGCTATTGTTCCCGTAAAAGTAATTTGTTATAGCGTCCATTGTCCAACCGAGGAGGAGTCGGAGGACGAGGAGTAGGTGAATTATGTTTTTTTATCTATCTATGCTGAGAACTATCCTCTACTCTCTAGTATCTACTTCTCAATCTCAGCACTGTAAACGCTTTTTAAAGCGCCGCGCGTTGCGATTCTGTTGGAGATGCTCTAACATGGCAGAGAGTGCTTTAATGTTGCCCACAATATGCGTGAGTATTACTAGTAGTATATTTTTCCATGTTGAGATTTTAAAACCATGAGTGCGAACATGCAGAGGAGCAATGAAGACCAAACACAGGATATTCGGGACATCTTCAAGGAGCATGGCAAGTTAAAGAGGAGCTGCACCGAACCTGTAAAACGAGCTTTGGTAAGTAACACCCTTTCAATTACTTTCATGTAGCCTCGTGTTCTTCGATGTTTATATGTTGTAGTTTCTGTTTCTCTTAAGCGTGGTGTTGTTCGATGTGTAATAAGAAGAGTCTTAATCGTCCTAATGCTTTCGTTTTTAGCTTGATGTAGGAAGTGGGTGTTCTCACCTTGTAGTCTGTTTTTATTTTTTATTTCCTTTTGAATTCACTTCTCTGAGTTCTGTTTATCTGGCTTGTACTAAATGGATCTTGGTTGCTCTGAGTATTGATCTAAAAAAGAAGTAACTTCATGTCAGGATGCAGTTCCTGCGAGGATGGAAGTATGGTTAACCTCCAGATCATGTTTCCAAAATGAGGTTGGATTACACACAAGGTGCCAGTTCCCTAATGATGCTGGATTAGACACAAGGTGCAAATTCTGAGATGATGCTGGATTACACACAAGCCAGGTGGAGTCGTCAGCTGTTCGTGTCCTCGTGGCATTAGTAAAGGCTGAAAGAAAGTGTGCAACAGCCCTTGAGAGTGTAGCTGAGTTCCTGAAGAAGTGAAAAGAGCAATCAGATGCTCTCTTCACCCACGCCAAAGAAGAGATGGAAGAAGCCAGAAATAAGCTAGCAGAGGCAGAGCAGGCTAGGTGTCTCCTGCTATCTAAAACTATTCTCAATACAAAATTTCCTTCATAATAGCTAGGTTCAAATGTTATCCAGTCAACATGCCTGTTGTGATGTCCGTGCACCTACTGTTGTGGCACAAAATGTTTTTTTTCTGGTCATGTAATAACAGCAATTACTTTCCAAACAATAACAGACGAAGCATTGGACATGGTATAGTTCATGCGCAAGCCCGACATTCCAAGTTCAACTTCCACATCAAACTCATGTTCACAGATATCTGCACATTCATACATAATGTCCACAACCATGATTCACTTAAATGCCAAAAAAATGTGAGGAGAGTTATAAATAAAGAAAATACTCTACTAGTTCCTGCTACCAGTGCGAGCACAACAAGTCAAGACCATGCGTAAATTAATTATATTTTAGTAATTTTTTGTATTCTAAAATGCCTGCCGGCTCGTGGAAGGACGTGTTGCCAGCACACGCATGGATTCAATGAAGGCAGGCGGGGCAGTCATAACCTGGTTGCACGCGGTGAGGAGGCGTGCTCAGCCGGGCCTGCAGCGAGTGCGGCCCTCTTGGCCGGCACGCCGGTTCAATGCCTGGGCTATGAGTGGTCGCGTCCGTGTCAGAGCAATCACTCCCTCCAGTCCTTTTTTGTTTGGGCATAACAAAATCTCGTTTTCCGTTCACATTTTACAAGTAAAATTCATGGACAAACTTCGACCCAAAGTACGATGGGGACTAGTAAACCAGAATGGAGGTAGTAGTTTTTTTATTCAAAGAAGGGTTTCCCCTTCCGATTTTCATTACTGAAAACCAGCATCTAAATCTAAACCATAGTATTTGCCCTAGAACTACCAGGTTCAACATCTCGCAACATAAACCCATACAACCTCCATCGCAAAAAAACCATACAACCATACGCCAAGAAGGTACATAGTACTATGAATTCCATTTTCGCTCCATACCGATCGTTCTAAAAACTACTTACTACTTATAACGCGCCATTGAAAATCGGAACTCTTAACCCCGCTAAAAACGATATTTTAAACGTGGCTACTCGATCTTTGGCAACTTGCGAGCCACCGCGCTCCAAGTCGTTCACCTGTGGTTCCGACCATCAACTCCTACGGATCAAATTATCACGAGCTGACTATTCCTACAAAGGTGCTCCACCACGTTCCCGGTACCCACGAATGCAGCAATTGTTCACCTAGGGTTTTAGGGTTTATTTGTTAACGTCGCCTTTACGTAACACTCATGTGTGCGATATAGCGAGAGGCCTACTGCGTGCGTGCGCCTCTTCTCTTCGTATATGTACTCCACTGTTTGTCTGGTGTCCAAAAAATTATAATAACTACTAGCGATGTGCCAATGCGTTGCCAGACGATCAAAGTAGATTAATACATATTCACCAATTTGATAGAAAAAAAGTCTAGTTTTGAAATACGTATTTCACTAAAAATATGTTATGTTTCACTCAAAATATATTTCGTTGGCAGTTTTGATGAGATAAGGGAGGAATGTTGTTGGTTTCAAGATTCGAGAAGTGGTATATGTCTTATTTCAACTCTTACTAGCAAGATGCCCGTGCGTTGCACGGAACATCAAGATCTTGTGGGAGAAAAGGATGAACGAGGGAAGGCCTTATCTGCAAATGTGGTGAAGAGTGAGGGTAAATTGCCATATTTTCCTTCCTATCCGTCAGATATAAATCGGACGACCTACATTGCAGGATGGCAGGCCCACCATCATCACCAACTCTATTTTTTACCCCTACTCTTATAAAAAGCATTATCGGTGATGATCGTGTGCCTTCCATCCTGCAATATATGCCGTCCGATCTATATCTGAAGGATAGGAAGGAAACTATGGCAATTTTGCAAAAAGATACCCACACCCCTCTCCACATTTGCAAATAAGGCCTTCCCTCGTTCATCCTTTTCCCCCACAAGATAAGCTACTCATACAAATGCATCTTGATGTTCCATGCAACGCATGGGCATCTTGCTAGTTGTTGCAAAAAGCCCATGTGTGTGTGAGAGAGAGGGAGAGTGGAGGAGGACGCAGTGCATGTGTGACAAAGACACAAGGAGTGTGTGTGTGTGATAGGTATTAGCTTAAAATGAGGCGATAGTGCGTGTGTGCACGATCGAGAGGGCGTGTCTCAAGAAGGGAAGAAAAATCTACATAGATACAAGGAGTGGGAGAGAGACATGTATGCGATGGTGGAAGCATGAGTGTGCGGGTGTATAAACCTATCTAAAGGCTAGCTAGTCGATAAATGTTTGTGAGAGAAATACGAGTCAGGGTGCGAAAGCGAGAGTTTTGTGTGTGTGAGAGAGAGAGACGGTAGTCGGGAAGGGGAGTGGAAGAAGGAGTTGTGTGTGTGTGTGTCCGTGAGAGGGAGAGAGAGAGAGAGGAGACGGTAGTCAGGGTTGTCTGGTCGGTAAACAAATGAATAATGTTAGTCTGGGATGGAGACGAAAAGGAGACCGCAACAAATGTTGTGTCTACAGGAGAGAGAGAGAGAGAGAGAGAGAGTAATTTTAGTGGTATGAGTCATATGTAGAGACATATAGGGTGTGTGAGAGAATCCCATAGAGAGAAAGACAAAGTGAAAGACGAGTGGATACTATGTGTGTGGCGGTGAAAAAGAAAGCTTAGGTACCGAGTGATACCAGAGAACAGTAGAGACATGAGAGATAATGAAAACTGTGTAATGTATAATGATAGGGAGAGTGTGACACTTCTCAAGGGAGAGGTCGAGAGACCATGTTTGCGAGGATAGGAGAAACATGAAGTGAGCGTGCGGGTGAGCTGGAGAAAAGAGAGTGATAGCTACCTGAAGGAGCATGCATGCGAGAGAGATGGGCGTGAAAGGAGTGAACATAAAAGGGATTCAAATATTTAAATTCAAGATGATGATACATGTAATCCATACTCGAACCAAAATTGATCTATCAAACATGCATACTCATATGAATTCACGCACATCTATGTTATTTAGTATGTAGATATTACTGATCCATTCATTTTAGTAGAACATAATTTGGTTAATTTTTTTCGAATTCAACCTTAAGATTTCGAGATCGTTGTATTTGTAGATCATATTATACATATAAAGGAGCAGAATTCTTTGTTGTGCTTTTGAAAGTATATATAAAAAATGATGTATATAGAATGTAATTCCAATTGAAAATGATCCCGCCCGAAAAACAATAGAATACAAACGGGATTCGAATTGAGTTGGCACGGTAAACGTGCACTTTACAAAATATGAACCAAGCGGGGAAAGTCGCAGTAACCTCCCGAAACCAAAATCTGCGAGATGGAAATCACTACTGCCTATCCCTGCCATGCAATGCCTATCTGCTGGATTTCTATAGGTTTTGATAGGGGTAGGTTTGTAATTTCACCCAAACGTGACGTAACCGCCTCTCACCCGGATTCATACATGGTGGCTGCCAAAACACACTGTGTCCTCGACCGAAATCGACTCCCTCCTCGATTCATATTCATACACGGTGGGCACCAAAAACAAACCCTCGTCGGCAAATATTCGGTGTATGCGAGATTACCGTCCTATCCCCAACTGACTAATGTTGCTGTGATGTAGT
The DNA here is from genome assembly GCA_032464435.1 of Aegilops umbellulata. Taxonomy (NCBI): domain Eukaryota; kingdom Viridiplantae; phylum Streptophyta; class Magnoliopsida; order Poales; family Poaceae; genus Aegilops; species Aegilops umbellulata. The sequence goes on from CP136056.1 coordinate 351,791,519, forward strand.
AGAAATTTGAAACGGGGGCTAAGTTTGTAAATTTCCTCGCATTTGAGACAAGCGTGCCCTGAATACATGGTTCCCCCTTCCTCTCTACCTCCCTTTTCCCCATTCGTACTCCGTGGTCACCAAAACAGCCTCTCCACCCCACCCTCCTCCGTCCGCCGCCGTCCGCCACCCCATCCACCGCCGTCCTCCTCCACCATGCCATAGCTGATACCCCGACGCCGTTGTCCATTACAAGATATCGACCTCTCTCATCCACGGCTTCGGACCGGGATCCTTGCATCCCGTCCTCTCGATTCATCCCCGCCGTCGTCCACCTTGCCGGCGCCGCTCCTACGACCGTCTCGTCCATCGTGCCCCGCCGCCACCGTCTACCCTCCTAGATCTGCTTCCATGCCACCGATAGTCATTGCTACCACAACACCGTCAAATTCTCAGCAGATGCATACACGGCGCCGCACCAGAGGCGGTACTCTTTTGTATCTGCTCAACTCATTTATCACAACCAGAAAATAGATCGCCACAGCTTTACTCTGATTTCTTGCCTTGGTTGCAAAGTTGCCTTTGTCCGGTTTGCACCTTCATATCCGCCATGGCACGCTCAACACTATACTCCCAATGCTTATGGTTTTCCCCTTTTATATTCCACACTAGTTAAATCACAGTAGACTAAATTTCAAAATTGGGTCAGTCGATTTTTCAGAGCTCGCCGGAGTTCACCGATGCGATCGAAGGGGCTCGGGTGGTTGTGGGGCCTCGCCGAACGAAGAAAAATTGACGCGGGTGGGGGTTGGGGCGGGGGTGGGGTGGGGGTGGCGGAGGAAGACAAGCGGTGGGGGACGGTGGTCCGGTCGGCGGCCCGTGCGGTGTTCTGTATGGGAAGAATCAGAGATGAGGAAGAAGAAGGGTTAGGAGACGTAGGATCTTCATCCAAGCGCCTGAAATGGTCGAGAGACAGGTGGGAGTTGCATTCTTAATGCGCTCTGGTTCATCATGTGTGGGCTCTGCGCAACCAACATTTTATTATCCAAAATCTGCTTGCTCTTCTTTACCATGTTCCTCTTCCGTTCTTCTTTAATATGTAATCTCTCCGTTCCTAAATACAAGTCTTTGTATAGATTCCACCATGGACTACATATGGACTAAAATGAGTGAATCTACACTCTAAAATGTATCTGGATACATCTGTATGTGATCCATAGTGGAAATCTCTACCAAGACTTATATTTTGGAACGGAGGGAGTATGATATGTTGGGCAACGATGCAGAAAATTAAAATTTTTCCTACGGTTTCACCAAGATCCATCTATGAGTTCATCTAGCAACGAGTATTCAGATTAGTGAACATGGATGAGGTAGTCGTACTTGCGGTGATCCAATTCACCGATGATCTAGTCCCGAACGGACGGCACCTCCGCGTTCAACACACGTACGGAAAGCGTGACGTCTCCTCCTTCTTGATCCAGCAAGGCAAAGGAGAGGTTGGGGAAGAAGGCTCCAGCAGCAGCACGACGGCGTGGTGATGGTGGAACTGCAGTACTCCGGCAGGGCTTCGCCGTGCTCAAGGAGGAGGAGGAGGTGTTGGAGAGGGAGAGGGAGGCGCCAGGGCAATGGGTGGTCAGCCCCCTCTCCCCTCCCCTTTTTATATAACCCCCTGGGGGGCGCCGGCCCTAGGAGATGAGATCTCCTAGGGGGGGCGGCGGCCAGGGAAGGGGGGCTTGTCCCCCAAGCAAGGGGGGCGCCCCCTTTAGGGTTTTCCCTCCCCCCCAATCCCTAGGCGCATGGGCCCTTGGGGGGGAGGTGCACCAGCCCACTATGGGCTGGTTCCCTCCCTCATACAGCCCACGGGGCCCTCCGGGATAGGTGGCCCCACCCGGTGGACCCCCCGGGACCCTCCGGTGGTCCCGGTACAATACCGATAACCCCGAAACTTGTCCCGATATCCGTATGATGACTTTCCATATATAAATCTTTACCTCCGGACCATTCCGAAACTCCTCGTGACGTCCGGGATCTCATCCGGGACTCCGAACAACATTCGGGTTACTGCACATACATATCCCTACAACCCTAGCGTCACCGAACCTTAAGTGTGTAGACCCTACGGGTTCGGGAGACATGCAGACATGACCGAGACGGCTCTCGGGCAATAACCAACAGCGGGATCTGGATACGCATGTTGTCTCCCACATGCTCCACGATGATCTGATCGGATGAACCACGATGTCGAGGATTCAATTAATCCCGTATACGATTCCCTTTGTCAATCGGTATTTTACTTGCCCGAGATTCGATCGTCGGTATCCCAGTACCTCGTTCAATCTCGTTACCGGCAAGTCACTTTTCTCGTAACGTAATGCATGATCCCGTGATCAAACACTTTGATCACCTTGAGCTCATTATAATGATGCATTACCGAGAGGGCCCGGTGATACCTCTCCGTCAAGCGGAGTGACAAATCCCAGTCTCGATCCATGTCAACCCAACAGACACTTTCAGAGATACCCGTAGTATACCTTTATAGTCACCCAGTTACGTTGTGACGTTTGGCACACCCAAAGCACTCCTACGGTATCCGGGAGTTACATGATCTCATGGTCTAAGGAAAGGATACTTGACATTGGAAAACTCTAGCAAACGAACTATGCGATCTTATGCTATGTTTGGGATTGGGTCTTGTCCATCACATCATTCTCCTAATGATGTGATCTCGTTATCGATGACATCCAATGTCCATAGTCAGGAAACCATGACTATCTGTCGATCAACGAGCTAGTCAACTAGAGGCTCACTAGGGACATATTGTTGTCTGTTATTCACACATGTATTACGATTTCCGGATAACACAATTATAGCACGAATAAAGACAATTATCATGAATAAGGAAATATAATAATAATGCTTTTTATTATTGCCTCTAGGGCATATTTCCAACAGTCTCCCACTTGCACTAGAGTCAATAATCTAGTTACATTGTGATGAATCGAACACCCATAGAGTTCTGGTGCTGATCATGTTTTTCCTTAGGGAGAGGTTTAGTCAACGGATCTGCGACATTCAGATCCGTGTGCACTTTACAAATTTCTATGTCTCCATCTCGAACATTTTCACGAATGGAGTTGAAGCGACGCTTGATGTGCCTAGTCTTCTTGTGAAACCTGGGCTCCTTTGCAAGTGCAATAGCTCCAGTGTTGTCACAGAAGAGTTTGATTGGCCCCGACGCATTGGGTATGACTCCGAGGTCGGTGATGAACTCCTTCACCCAAATTGCTTCATGTGCCGCCTCCGAGGCTGCCATGTACTCCGCTTCACATGTAGATCCCGCCATGACGCTTTGCTTGCAACTGCACCAGCTTACTGCCCCACCATTCAAAATATACACGTATCCGGTTTGTGACTTAGAGTCATCCAGATCTGTGTCGAAGCTAGCGTCGACGTAACCTTTTACGACGAGCTCTTCGTCACCTCCATAAACGAGAAACATTTCCTTAGTCCTTTTCAGGTACTTCAGGATATTCTTGACCGCTGTCCAGTGTTCCTTGCCGGGATTACTTTGGTACCTACCTACCAAACTTATGGCAAGGTTTACATCAGGTCTGGTACACAGCATGGCATACATAATAGAACCTATGGCTGAGGCATAGGGGATGACGCTCATCTCTTCTATATCTTCTGCCGTGGTCGGACATTGAGCTGAGCTCAATTTCACACCTTGTAACACAGGTAAGAACCCTTTCTTAGATTGATCCATATTGAACTTCTTCAATATTTTATCAAGGTATGTGCTTTGTGAAAGACCTATGAGGCGTCTCGATCTATCTCTATAGATCTTGATGCCTAATATATAAGCAGCTTCTCCAAGGTTCTTCATTGAAAAACTTTTATTCAAGTAGGCCTTAATGGTGTCCAAGAGTTCTATATCATTTCCCATCAAAAGTATGTCGTCTACATATAATATGAGAAATGCTACAGAGCTCCCACTCACTTTCTTGTAAACACAGGCTTCTCCATATGTCTGTGTAAACCCAAACGCTTTGATCATCTCATCAAAGCGAATGTTCCAACTCCGAGATGCTTGCACCAGCCCATAAATCGAGCGTTGGAGCTTGCACACCTTGTCAGCATTCTTAGGATCGACAAAACCTTCCGGCTGCATCATATACAATTCTTCCTTAAGGAAACCATTAAGGAATGCCGTTTTGACGTCCATTTGCCATATCTCATAATCATAGTATGCGGCAATTGCTAACATGATTCGGACGGACTTCAGCTTCGCTACCGGTGAGAAAGTCTCATCATAGTCAACCCCTTGAACTTGTCGATAACCCTTAGCGACAAGCCGAGCTTTATAGATGGTCACATTACCATCCGCGTCTGTCTTCTTCTTAAAGATCCATTTATTTTCAATGGCTCGCCGCTCAACGGGCAAGTCAGTCAAAGTCCATACTTCATTTTCATACATGGATCCTATCTCGGATTTCATGGCTTCCAGCCATTTGTCGGAATCCGGGCCCGCCATTGCTTCCTCATAGTTCGAAGGTTCACCGTTGTCCAACAACATGATTTCCAAGACAGGGTTGTCGTACCACTCTGGTGCGGAACGTGTCCTTGTAGACCTTCGAATTTCAGTAGGAGCTTGATTAGAAGTTTCTTGATCATTATCATTAATTTCCTCTCTAGTCGGTGCAGGCACCTCAGAAACGTTTTTTGAGTTTTGCCGTTTTCCGGTTCAAGAGGCAACACTTCATCAAGTTCTACTTTCCTCCCACTTACTTCTTTCGAGAGAAACTCTTTCTCTAGAAAGGATCCATTCTTGGCAACAAAGATCTTGCCTTCGGATATGAGGTAGAAGGTATACCCAACAGTTTCTTTAGGGTATCCTATGAAGACGCATTTTTCCGACTTGGGTTCGAGCTTTTCAGGTTGAAGTTTCTTGACATAAGCATCGCATCCCCAAACTTTTAGAAACGACAGCTTAGGTTTCTTCCCAAACCATAATTCATACGGTGTCGTCTCAACGGATTTCGACGGAGCCCTATTTAAAGTGAATGCGGCAGTCTCTAAAGCATAGCCCCAAAAAGATAGCGGTAAGTCGGTAAGAGACATCATAGATCGCACCATATCTAATAGAGTGCGATTACGACGTTCGGACACACCATTACGCTGAGGTGTTCCAGGCGGCGTGAGTTGTGAAACTATTCCACATTTTCTTAAGTGTGTGCCAAATTCGTGACTCAAGTATTCTCCTCCACGATCTGATCGTAGAAACTTAATCTTTTTCTCACGTTGATTTTCAACCTCACTCTAAAATTCCTTGAATTTTTCAATGGTCTCAGACTTGTATTTCATTAAGTAGACATACCCATATCTACTCAAGTCATCAGTGAGGGTGAGAACATGACGATAGCCACCGCGAGCCTCAACACTCATTGGACCGCACACATCGGTATGTATGATTTCCAATAAGTTAGTTGCTCGCTCCATTGTTCCTGAGAACGGAGTCTTGGTCATTTTACCCATGAGGCATGGTTCGCACGTGTCAAATGATTCATAATCAAGAGACTCTAAAAGTCCATCTGCATGGAGCTTCTTCATGCGTTTGACACCTATGTGACCAAGGCGGCAGTGCCACAAATATGTGGGACTATTGTTATCAACTTTAACTCTTTTGGTATTCACACTATGAATATGTGTATCATCACGTACGAGATTCATCAAGAATAAACCATTAACCATCGGAGCATGACCATAAAACATATCTCTCATATAAATAGAACAACCATTATTCTCGGATTTAAATGAGTATCCATCTCGAATTAAGCGAGATCCAGATACAATGTTCATGCTCAAACTTGGCACTAAATAACAATTATTGAGGTTTAAAACTAATCCCGTAGGTAAATGTAGAGGCAGCGTGCCGACGGCGATCACATCGACCTTGGAACCATTCCCGACGCGCATCGTCACCTCGTCCTTCGCCAGTCTCCGTTTATTCCGCAGCTCCTGCTTTGAGTTACAAATGTGAGCAACTGCACCGGTATCAAATACCAAGAGCTACTACGAGTACTGGTAAGGTACACATCAATTACATGTATATCACATATACCTTTGGTTTTGCCGGCCTTCTTGTCTGCTAAGTATTTGGGGCAGTTCCGCTTCCAGTGACCACTTCCCTTGCAATAAAAGCACTCAGTTTCGGGCTTGGGTCCATTCTTTGGCTTCTTCCCGGCAACTTGCTTACCGGGCGCGGCATCTTCCTTGCCATCCTTCTTGAAGTTCTTTTTACCCTTGCCCTTCTTGAACTTAGTGGTTTTATTCACCATCAACACTTGATGCTCCTTCTTGATTTCTACCTCTGCTGATTTCAGCATAGCATATACCTCAGGAATGGTCTTTACCATCCCCTGCATATTGTAGTTCATCACAAAGCTCTTGTAGCTAGGTGGAAGCGACTGGAGGATTCTGTCAATGACCACTTCATCCGGGAGATTAACTTCCAGTTGAGTCAAGCGGTTGTGCAACCCAGACATTTTGAGTATGTGCTCACTGATAGAGCTATTTTCCTCCATCTTACAGCTAAAGAATTTGTTGGAGATCTCATATCTCTCGACCCGGGCATGAGCTTGGAAAACCATTTTCAGCTCTTCGAACATCTCATATGCTCCATGTCTCTCAAAACGCTTTTGGAGCCCCGGCTCTAAGCTGTAAAGCATGCCGCACTGAACGAGGGAGTAATCATCGCATCGCGACTGCCAAGCGTTCATAACGTCTTGTTGCACAGGGAGAATAGGTGCGTCACCCAGCGGTGCTCGTAGGACATAATCTTTCTTGGCAGCTATGAGGATGATCCTCAGGTTCCGGACCAAGTCCGTATAGTTGCTACCATCGTCTTTCAGCTTGGTTTTCTCTAGGAACGCGTTGAAGTTGAGGCCTACGTTGGCCATTTGATCTACAAGACATATTGTAAAATTTTAGACTAAGTTCATGATAATAAAGTTCATTTAATCAAATTATTTAATGAACTCCCACTTAGATAGACATCCCTCTTCCAGTTATCTAAGTATTACATGATCCGAGTCAACTAGGCCATGTCCGATCATCACGTGAGACGGACTAGTCAACATCGGTGAACATCTTCATGTTGATCGTATCTTCTATACGACTCATGCTCGACCTTTCGGTCTTCTGTGTTCCGAGGCCATGTCTGTACATGCTAGGCTCGTCAAGTCAACCTAAGTGTTTTGCGTGTGTAAATTTGTCTTACACCCGTTGTATGTGAACGTTAGAATCTATCACACTCGATCATCACGTGGTGCTTCGAAACAATGAACTGTCGCAACGGTGCACAGTTAGGGTGAACACTTTCTTGAAATTATTATGAGGGATCATCTTATTTACTACCGTCGTTCTAAGTAAACAAGATGCAAAACATGATAAACATCACATGCAATCAAATAATAAACGTGACATGATATGGCCAATATCACATAGCTCCTTTGATCTCCATCTTGGGGCTCCATGATCATCTTGTCACCGGCTTGACACCATGATCTTCATCATCATGATCTTCATCATCGTGTCTCCATGAAGTTGCTCACCAACTATTACTTCTACTACTATGGCTAACGCGTTTAGCAATAAAGTAAAGTAATTTACATGGCGTTTCTCAATGACACGCAGGTCATACAAAAAATAAAGACAACTCCTATGGCTCCTGCCGGTTGTCATACTCATCGACATGCAAGTCGTGATTCCTATTACAATAGCATGAACATCTCAAACATCACATATAGATCATTCATCATACATCACAACTTTGGCCATATCATATCACAAAGCACTTGCTGCAAAAACAAGTTAGATGTCCTCTAATTGTTGTTGCAAGTTTTTACGTGGCTGAATTAGGGTTCTAACAAGAACGTTTTCTTACCTACGTGAAAACCACAACGTGATTTGTCAACTTCTATTTACCCTTCATAAGGACCCTTTTCATCGAATCCGCTCCAACTAAAGTGGGAGAGACAGACACCCGCCAGCCACCTTATGCAACTAGTGCATGTTAGTCGGTGGAACAGGTCTCACGTAAGCGTACGTGTAAGGTTGGTCCGGGCCGCTTCATCCCACAATACCGCTGAAGCAAGATAAGACTAGTAGCGGCAAGAAGAGTTGACAACATCTACGCCCACAACAAATTGTGTTCTACTCGTGCAATAGAGAACTACGCATAGACCTAGCTCATGATGCCACTGTTGGGGAACGATGCAGAAAATTAAAATTTTTCCTACGGTTTCACCAAGATCCATCTATGAGTTCATCTAGCAACGAGTATTCAGATTACATAGCATCTACATACCACTTTGTAGATCGCAACGGAAGCGTTCGAGTGAACGTGGATGAGGTAGTCGTACTTGCCGTGATCCAATTCACCGATGATCTAGTGCCGAACGGACGGCACCTCCGCGTTCAACACACGTACGGAAAGCGTGACATCTACTCCTTCTTGATCCAACAAGGCAAAGGAGAGGTTGGGGAAGAAGGCTCCAGCAGCAGCATGACGGCGTGGTGATGGTGGAACTGCAGTACTCCGGCAGGGCTTCGCCGTGCTCAATGGAGGAGGAGGAGGAGGTGTTGGAGAGGGAGAGGGAGGCGCCAGGGCAATGGGTGGTCAGCCCCCTCTCCCCTCCCCTTTTTATATAACCCCCTGGGGGGGGCTCCGGCCCTAGGAGATGAGATCTCCTAGGGGGGGGGCGGCGGCCAGGGAAGGGGGGCTTGTCCCCCAAGCAAGGGGGCGCCCCCTTTAGGGTTTTCCCTCCCCCCTCAAACCCTAGGCGCATGGGCCCTTGGGGGGGGAGGCGCACCAGCCCACTATGGGCTGGTTCCCTCCCTCATACAGCCCACGGGGCCCTCCGGGATAGGTGGCCCCACCCGGTGGACCCCCCGGGACCCTCCGGTGGTCCCGGTACAATACCGATAACCCCGAAACTTGTCCCGATGTCCGTATGATGACTTTCCATATATAAATCTTTACCTCCGGACCATTCCGAAACTCCTCGTGACGTCCGGGATCTCATCCGGGACTCCGAACAACATTCGGGTTACTGCACATACATATCCCTACAACCCTAGCGTCACCGAACCTTAAGTGTGTAGACCCTACGGGTTCGGGAGACATGCAGACATGACCGAGACGGCTCTCGGGCAATAACCAACAGCGGGATCTGGATACCCATGTTGGCTCCCACATGCTCCACGATGATCTCATCAGATGAACCACGATGTCGAGGATTCAATTAATCCCGTATACGATTCCCTTTGTCAATCGGTAGTTTACTTGCCGGAGATTCGATCGTCGGTATCCCAGTACCTCGTTCAATCTCGTTACTGGCAAGTCACTTTTCTCGTACCGTAATGCATGATCCCGTGATCAAACACTTTGATCACCTTGAGCTCATTATGATGATGCATTACCGAGAGGGCCCGGTGATACCTCTCCGTCAAGCGGAGTGACAAATCCCAGTCTCGATCCATGTCAACCCAACAGACACTTTCAGAGATACCCGTAGTATACCTTTATAGTCACCCAGTTACGTTGTGACGTTTGGCACATCCAAAGCACTCCTACGGTATCCGGGAGTTACATGATCTCATGGTCTAAGGAAAGGATACTTGACATTGGAAAACTCTAGCAAACGAACTATGCGATCTTATGCTATGTTTGGGATTGGGTCTTGTCCATCACATCATTCTTCTAATGATGTGATCTCGTTATCGATGACATCCAATGTCCATAGTCAGGAAACCATGACTATCTGTCGATCAACGAGCTAGTCAACTAGAGGCTCACTAGGGACATATTGTTGTCTGTTATTCACACATGTATTACGATTTCCGGATAACACAATTATAGCACGAATAAAGACAATTATCATGAATAAGGAAATATAATAATAATGCTTTTTATTATTGCCTCTAGGGCATATTTCCAACATGATAGTAGTACAATATGTTCCTTGTACTGAAGATGAGCAGGGACATTTGAAGTGTAGAGGTCTATACAGTCGGTTGTGATGGACACTTTGATCCTCTTTGATTCGTAGGATCTTGTAAACATAGGAATAGGATTTGTAGTGGCCTGCCCACTTGAATCCTATAAGAATAGCAAGGAAATGCGGGGAGCTGTGTCGCCTTTGAGAGTTACACTGATATTAACAGTACCGCACCTTCACTTGAAGAGAGCTGGTATCCGAAGCCTTTCTAGCCATACTGGCAATACTAGCACATATATTCCAGCAAGTTCCACTTTGCTTATTTTACTCTGATGCTTAAGGTTTCCCCGTTATATCTACACTATGATCTGTGTAGCTGCTTTGTGTCGCACTAGCAGCAGTCCACTCTTGAAGCTAAACACTGCAATGACTTACAAAATTGGAACCAAGGCATTGAGTGCCATTCTGGATGCAATGAAACTCATACGCTCCCCACCTGTTGATTCTTGTTCAGACTATGATCCTAATGACTATTCTAACCTCGAGGAGTCAAAGGCAGATGGCCTGTCCTGTTCACCCATCAAGGTGCCTGTTCTAATTTGGCAATGTTTTATTGATTGTGGGTATCTTGCATATGTTGTCTTGCATTTCTTCTACTTTGTTGCACCGCCATCTGCTTAGTTTACTCATCATATATGTCGATATGCCATGCCCATGCATTATCAATACATATTCCATCTGTCATCATACCATGTTTTTTCACTCAAATGCTGTTCATGTGCATCAGACATCAAAAAGGAGGAGGGTGATTGCCGAACCTGAAGGAGCACCAGCAAAGTCCTTGAAAACATGGTGGTGTCGGAGAAATCAGACAGCACCCCACTTATATTGGATGTACAACCAGTGACACAAAACGTAGGACCGACTCCAGCAGACTGTACCCATACTTCACTGGCCACACCACTAGCCCCACCATGACCTACACTCCAGCAAAAGGTATACCGATTTCATTTGCCATAGCACCAGCTGTACCACAGAAAAATCCCACTCCAGCAAAAACTACAGCAAGTCCACCGGCCGAAGACCTATCCCAACTGCAGAGACGGCCAATTCATGCAGATTGGAACCCCATTCCATTTATTCCCAGTTTAAAACACAATGCTTTCAACGTTGTTAGGGACTACGTGCATATATTCCCATCATGGGAAGATTATTGTGAAGACAAACACCATTTTCACATCTTCCTGTCCAACTTACGTGTAAGTGCTATTATTCATGGTTATTATTTTCCTGTTTTCTGCTGATTGAACACATCAATGATTTACATTACATTGTTGTAACTAGGCGAGGGTCAATCTGGATAGTCATGACGAGCAAAGCTTGCTTGTGCTTTTCAAGGAAGCATTGCAGCAGTATCGGTGTTACCTGAGGAAATCACACTTTGATGGCAAGTCTATAAATGAATTTCCGATGAAGTCTCCTGTGCTAAATTTAGAAGACATTGAATGGAAAAACATTGTTATGCACTGGTCTCGTTCCCAGGATGAGGTACTGTCTATGAAACCACATGACAATTTGAACTTCTACTTTTCCGCATGTGCCTTACGGATCTTTTTTGCAGGAAATCTGCTCGAAGAAGAATTCCGGTTTGACAAGTAAGACATGATATCGCAAATATGCTGCCCGCTGCTTTGCTCTTGTTAGTACCTGTTGTCCTGTATCAATGTACTTGCATACATACCTGGTTCATTATGTGACAGCAGTATGCATGATATCTTGCTTATCAATTGTTCGCTCCAAATTATCTGATCTGTATGAATGGTTACATTAGTGTAGAATATATCCAATGCCAATGTTTTTCTAGTTGTGCATTGTTCTTGTAAGTACATGTTGTCCTTTATCGGTGTACTTATAATGACAGGTAGTTGTTCATGTACCATCACTCTGCAACTTATTTTTCTTTGCCCTCCATTTTCTACACATCAGATCTATATTTACTCTTACCATAAGGTTGGTACTGAAGAAGTTTAGCTGTGCATTGCTCTTGGCTGTACCTTTTGCCTGTATCGCTGCACTTACATTTATAGCTACTTGGTTATGTAGGTTATGTAGCATCACTCTTCATCTTATCTTAAATATTCTCCATTTTTTCATATATTATCACATCTATATTTACTATTAACAAAATGTAGAATAAAGGCAATGCTTTTGAAGAAGATTTTGTGGTAAACTTCTTGAATTGCCCCCCCCCCCATCAGCATGGACAAGGCCTTTATAGAGCATGTCTTCACCAATAATGTAAGTTTGTCCATCTCAAGCCTTCAAACTTTGTTGTATATATTTGGTTAGGCATGACTGCAACAGCTGTTTATTTTTGGTGTTTGCATCAAATTGCTTGTTTAAAGTTTATTATGTAGTTCATAAACAAAAGTTTGTCCTTTCTCAATTTAAGTTTTCAGTTGTACAACCAAGTTCCTTCTTCATACCATGTAAATTAAACTATAAAGAGCAAGTGATCTTCTTTTGCACTGCATGTATGCTTCTGTTCTTCTTCCGTAATCCAGTGGTGTGGTGAACCTACCCACTACAGCACAATGTCATATTCTGCAATGTCTTAACTATGAACAATGTCATATCATTCTACTATTATTTAAACCGTCTCTTTATTTGCCAATCTGAAATGGTATAAATTGACAGCACACTAACCATTGATACTTATGAGTTCTTGATCTGTAATCCAGTGGTGTCGTGAAGCTGCCAACTCCTTCACAATGTCATTTCCTGCCATGTTTTGACCTGAACAATACCATATTGTGTTAATGCAATTTTAAACTATGTCACTTTATTCATCAGTAAGAAATGTGATGAATTGTCAGCACTGATACTTTTATGTGCAAAACCTGTCATCTGTCTGCTTGTTTATCTTTCAGAGTGAGGAAGATATAAGTGTTGAACAAGCGCAATCTCATCATCTTGCTCAGCTGCTTGCGCTGCAGCTCCCCAAGCGGGCTAACCTTTCTTGAACTCTATTGAAGTGCTGTCGGTTTTGTATATTATTTTGTCGGCGTGTTTATTGCACCGGTGGCGATCTTTGATGCCCAGTGTATGTAATGTGCTGTCTGCTTGTGCTTTATTATCATAGTGGCGAACTTTGATGCCCAGTGGATGTAATATGCCGTAATTTCTTTATTGTATAGTCTAGGTTTTTTCTTATTCACGATGCTGCAGTTATTTTACTGTATATATATCCTGTCTTCGCAGTAAACCGGCCAAACCGTAAAATTACGGTACATAATCGGGCCGTCATGCAATCACGATGTAGGTTGGGCCTGAAACGTGCCGAACAGCTCACAGGCCGGCAGCAGCCCGAAATGAACCCCGGCCCATGATTGTGTGAATCAAATCACAGGCTTTTAACAGGGCAAAATTGTCTCGGTCCTTATTTGGCCCAATCAGATATCGGCTGTGAGCAGGCCGGATGCAAACCGGGCCGTAGTTAGGCCCAACTATATGACAGGCTTTTAACAGGACGAAATTAATATAGTGCCGAAATGTTAAACGAGCCCTTAACATGCCAAAACTAATATCAGGCCGAATTACTAAGTGGGCCTTTAGCAAGTGGGCCCAAAAGCATAGTGTCTAGTTGACGGGCCGAATCTGATATGGGCCATAATTGAGCCCAAAGCCTATTAAAGGGCCGCACCTGATCTGGACCGTAATTTGGCCCAGAACGTGGTAGGCTTTTAATGGGTCGGATCTCATATGGGCCACTATTAGGCCCGGAGCGTGGCAGGCCATTAATGGACCGGATCAAATATGGGCCGACATTTGGCCCAAAACATGGCAATCAGTTAATGGGCCGGCCTACTAGGGTCCTCAAAATCTTCTGGGCCTACAGCTGGGCTGGCCCATTAATGTCGGCGAAATCTCGTGGGCCTTTAGCTGGGCCGGCCCATTATGATCCGCAAGAATATTGTGGGCCTTTACGTGGGCCGGCCCATTATGGCACACAAAAATCTTGTGGGCCTTTACCTAGGCCGGCCCATTATGGCCCACAAAATCTTGTGGGCCTTTAGCTGGGCCAGCCCATTATGGTCTGCAAAATCTCGTGGGCCTTTAGCTGGGTCGGTCCATTATGGTCCTCAAAAGCTTGTGGGCCTTCTGTTGGGCCGGCCCATTTAAACTTGATGGGCCGGTCCACGTGTCAACATATCATAGGCGCGTCTCGCCCATTGGATGAGTGACACCTGTGCCAACGCGGACCTGACACGTGTCTCCTCCAGCCAATGATGATTTTACACATGGAAAATCCCCATCGGTCGGGGCTGCTAACAGGTTATCGGATCCAAAACCCGACCCGATAGCTTAACGGTGTTCCGTTATGGTGGATGCCACATGTCGGTCACCCTTGACGAAAGCACTTCTGTGACGCGCGATTTATCATCATGGAAGTGGACACTTCCATGATGATAATGTTGGTAATGTCATGGAACACTTCTACGACAGCACAGGTATGACTATCTTGATTATGTCATAAATTTGTCATGGATGTACATGCATGACAAAAAACGCGACCTACTGTGACAAAAACTTATCATCACGGAAGTGTTTTTTTGTAGTGATAGGGGGAAGAAGTACGTTGGTGGAGCAACATGGGGCCCACGAGGGTGGAGGGCGCGCCTGGGGGGGTAGGCGCGCCCCCCTACCTCATGCCCTCCTGGTTGATGTCTTGACGTAGGGTCCAAGTCCTCTGGATCACGTTCGTTCCGTTTGGACTCCGTTTAATTCCGTTTGGACTCCGTTTGGACTCCCTTCAGACTCCATTTGATATTCTTTTTCTGCGAAACTCTAAAATAGGCAAAAAAACAGCAATTCTGGGTTGGGCCTCCGGTTAATAGGTTAGTCCCAAAAATAATATAAATGTGTATAATAAAGCCCAATAATGTCCAAAACACAATATAACATAGCATGGAACAATAAAAAATTATAGATACGTTGGAGATGTATCAAGCATCCCCAAGCTTAATTCCTGCTCGTCCTTGAGTAGGTAAATGATAAAAATAGAATTTTTGATGTGGAATGCTACTTGGTATAATTTTAGTGTAATTCTCTTAATTGTGGTATGAATGTTCAGATCCGAAAGATCCAAGATAAAATTTTAATATTGACATAAAAGTAATAATACTTCAAGCATACTAACCAAGCAATTATGTCCTCTCAAAATAACATGGCCAAAGAAAGTTCGTCCCTACAAAATCATATAGTTTAGTCATGCTTCATTTTCATCACGCAAGAATGCTCTCATCATGCACAACCCCGATGACAAGCCAAGCAATTGTTTCATACTTTAGTAATCTCAAGCTTTTTCAACCTTCACACAATACATGAGCGTGAGCCATGGATATAGCACTATGGTGGAACAGAATATAATGATGGGGGTTATGTGGAGAAGACAAATATGAGGAAGTCTCACATCAACGCGGCTAATCAATGAGCTATGGAGCTGCCCATCGATTGATGTTAATGCAAGGAGTAGGGATTGCCATGCAACGGATGCACTAGAGCTATAAATGCATGAAAGCTCAACAAAAGAAACTAAGTGGGTGTGCATCCAACTTGCTTGCTCATGAAGACCTAGGGCATTTGAGGAAGCCCATTGTTGGAATATACAAGCCAAGTTCTATAATGAAAAATTCCCACTAGTATAAGAAAGTGACAAAACAAGAGACTCTCTAAAATGAAGATCATGGTGCTACTTTGAAGCACAAGTGTGGAAAAAGGATAGTAGCATTGTCCCTTTTTTGGGCCTTCTTTATTTTTGGCCTCTCTCTCTTTTTTTTCATTGGGACAATGCTCTATGAATGATGATCATCACACTTCTATTTATTTACAACTCAATGATTACAACTCGATACTAGAACATAGTATGACTCTATATGATTGCCTCCAGCGGTATACCGGGATAGCAACGACTCAAGAGTGACATGTATGAAAAATTATGAACGGTGGCTTTGCCAGAAATACGATGTCAACTACATGATCATGCGAAGCAATATGACAATGATGAACGTGTCATGAAAAACGGAACGGTGGAAAGTTGCATGGCAATATATCTCGGAATGGCTATGGAAATGCCATAATAGGTAGGTATGGTGGCTGTTTTGAGGAAGATATAAGGAGGTTTATGTGTGAAAGAGCGTATCATATCACGGGGTTTGGATGCACCAGCGAAGTTTGCACCAACTCTCAATGTGAGAAAGGGCAATGCACGGTACCGAAGAGGCTAGCAATGATGGAAGGGTAAGAGTGCGTATAATCCATGGACTCAACATTAGTCATAAAGAACTCACATACTTATTGCAAAAATCTACAAGTCATCAAAAACCAAGCACTACGCGCATGCTCCTAGGGGGATAGATTGGTAGGAAAAGACCATCGCTCGTCCCCAACCGCAACTCATAAGGAGGACAATCAAAGAACACCTCATGTTTCAAATTTGTTACATAACATTTACCATACGTGCATGCTACGAGACTTGCAAACTTCAACACAAGTATTTCTCAAATTCATAAATACTCAACTAGCACAACTTTAATATCACTACCTCCATATCTCAAAACAATCATCAAGCATCAAACTTCACTTAGCATTCAGCACACTCATAAGAAAGTTTTTTACTAGTCTTTGAATACCTAACATATTAGGATTAATTTCCCAATTTAAGAAAATTACCATGCTGTTTAATACTCTCAAAATAATATAAGTGAAGCATGAGAGAATAATAGTTTCTATAAAACAAAACCACCACCGTGCTCTAAAAGATATAAGTGAAGCACTAGAGCAAAAACTATATAGCTCAAAAGGTATAAGTGAAGCGCATAAAGTATTCTAATAAATTCCGAATCACATGTGACTCTCTCAAAAGGTGTGTACAGAAAGGATGATTGTGTAAACCTAACAAATAAAGACTCAAATAATACAAGATGCTCCAAGCAAAACACATATCATGTGGTGAATAAAAATATAGCTCCAAGTAAAGTTACCGATGGAAGTAGACGAAAGAGGGGATGCCTTGCGGGGCATCCCCAAGCTTTGGCTTTTAGGTGTCCTTAGATTATCTTGGGGTGCCATGGGCATCCCCAAGCTTAGTCTCTTGCCACTCCTTGTTCCATAATCCATCAAATCTTTCACCCAAAACTTGAAAACTTCACAACACAAAACTCAGCAAAAAATCTCGTCAGCTCCGTTAGCGAAAGAAAACAAAACACCACTTCAAGGTACTATAATGAACTAATTATTTATTTATATTGGTGTTAAACCTAATGTATTCCAACTTCTCTATGGTTTATAAACTATTTTACTAGCCATAGATTCATCAAAATAAGCAAACAACACACGAAAAATAGAATCTGTCAAGAACAGAACAGTCTGTAGTAATCTGTAACTAACGCAAACTTCTGGAACTCCAAACAATCTACCAAAATAGGACGGCCTAGAAATTGTTTTTATTGATCAGCAGCAATTGGAATAAATATTTTTTCACGTTCTGGTGATTTTTAACAATTATTTTCCTGAACAGGAAGTTTCTGGAAATTTTTAGCAAGATCAAATAACTATCATCCAAGAAGATCCTATAGGTTAAACTTGGCACAAACACTAATTAAAACATAAAAAAAACATCTAAACAAAGGCTAGATCAAATATTTATTCCTAAACAGAAGCAAAAAGCAAAAAACTAAAAATAGAATTTGGTTGCCTCCCAACAAGCGCTATCGTTTAACGCCCCTAGCTAGGCATAATAGCAAGGATAGATCTAGGTATTGCCATCTTTGGTAGGAAATCCATAAGTGGCTCTCATAATAGATTCATAAGGTAATTTTATTTTCTTTCTATTGGAAGTGTTCCATGCCTTTCCTTGACGGAAACTGGAATCTAATATTCTCTTCCTTCATATCAATAATTGCACAAATCGTTCTAAGGAAAGGTCCACCAAGAATAATAGGACATGAAGGATTGCAATCTATATCAAGAACAATAAAATCTACGGGCACATAGTTCCTATTTGCAAAAATAAGAACATCATTAATTCTTCCCATAGGTTTCTTAATGGTGGAATCCGCAAGGTGCAAGTTTAAAGAGCAATCATCAAATTCACGGAAACCTAGCAAATCGCACAAAGTCTTTGGAATCGTGGAAACACTAGCACCCAAATCACACAAAGCGTAGCATTCGTGATCTTTAATTTTAATTTTAATAGTAGGTTCCCACTCATCATAAAGTTTTCTAGGGATAGAAACTTGCAACTCAAGTTTTTTCTTCATAATATTGCATCAAAACATCAACGATATGTTTGGTAAAGGCTTTATTTTGACTATAAGCATGTGGAGAATTTAGCACGGATTGCAACAAGGAAATACAATCTATCAAAGAGAAATTATCATAATTAAATTCCTTGAAATCCAAAATAGTGGGTTCATTAATATGTAGAGTTTTGATCTCTTCATGCCCACTTTTATTAATTTTAGCATCAAGTTCTAAAAACTCCGAATTTTTGGAACGCCTTCTAGGTAAAGGTGGATAATATTCAGTCTCATCATTGCCAAGATTCATATTGAAAAACAAAGATTTAATAGGAGACGCATCAATAACTTTTAGATCTTCATCTTTGTTTGCATAACAATTAGAAGAACACACTTTCACAAAGCAATCTTTCTTAGCACGCATCCTAGCGGTTCTTTCTTTGCACTCGTCAATGGAAATTCTCATGGCTTTGAGAGACTCATTGATATCATGCTTAGGAGGAATAGATCTAAGTTTCAAAGAATCAACATCAAGAGAAATTCTATCAACGTTCCTAGCCAATTCATCAATCTTAGGTAATTTTTCTTCAAGCAAAGCATTGAAATTCTTTTGCGAATTCATAAAGTCTTTAACACCAGTCTCAAATTCAGAAGGTATCTTATTAAAATTTCCATAAGAATTGTTGTAGGAATTACCATAATTATTAGAGGAATTACTATGATACGGCCTAGGCTTAAAGTTTCCTCTATACGCGTTGTTACCAAAATTATTCCTACCAACAAAATTCACATCCATAGATTCATTGTTATTCTCAAGCAAAGTATACAAAGGCATGTCATTACGATCAGAAGAAACACTTTTCTTAGCAAATAATTTCATAAGTTCATCCATCTTTACACTCAAAACATTAATTTCTTCTATCGCATGCACTTTTTTATTAGTGGATCTTTCGGTGTGCCATTGAGAATAATTAACCATAATATTATCTAGGAGTTTAGTAGCTTCTACTAAAGTGATTTCATAAAAGTGCCTCCCGCGGCCAAATCTAAAAGATTTCTAGAAGCAAAATTCAACCCGGCATAAAAAATTTGTATAATCATCCACAAATTCAAACCATGTGTAGGGCAATTACGTATCATTAATTTAATCCTCTCCCAAGCTTGTGCAACATGTTCATGATCAAGTTGCTTAAAATTCATAATACCGTTTCTAAGAGAGATAATCTTAGCGGGAGGAAAATACTTAGAGATAGAAGCATCTTTGCACTTATTCCAAGAATCAATACTATTTTTAGGCAAAGACGAAAACCAAGCTTTAGCACGATCTCTAAGCGAAAAGGAAATAGCTTCAATTTAACAATATCATTATCAACATCTTTATTCTTTTGCATATCACACAAATCAACGAAGCTATTTAGATGGGTAGCGGCATCTTCACTAGGAAGGCCGGCGAATTGATCTTTCATGACAAGATTCAATAAAGCAGTATTGATTTCACAAGATTCAGTATCGGTAAGAGGAGCAATCGGAGTGCAAAGGAAATCATTGTTGTTGGTATTGGTAAAGTCACACAATTTAGTATTATCTTGAGCCATTGTGACAAGCAAGCAATCCAGCACAGGAGCAAACAAGAAGCGAGCGAGAAAAGGGCGAACGGAAAAGAGAGTGCGAATAAAACGGTAAAGGTGAAGTGGGGGAGAGGAAAACAAGAGGCAAATGGCAAATAATGTAATGCGGGAGATAAGGGTTAGTGATGGGTACCTGGTATGTTGACTTTTGGGTAGACTCCCCGGCAACGACGCTAGAAATCCTTCTTGCTACCTCTTGATCACTGCGTTGGTTTTCCCTTGAAGAGGAAAGGGTGATGCAGTAAAGCAGCGTAAGTATTTCCCTCAATTTTTGAGAACCAAGGTATCAATCCAGTAGGAGACCACGAACGAGTCCCTCGCACCTACACAAACAAATAAATCCTCGCAACAAACGCGATAAGGGGTTGTCAATCCCTACACGGTCACTTATGATAGTGAGATATGATAGATATGATAAGATAATATTTAATGCGCTGCCAAAGATGTCGGGGGAAACGACACCTATGGAACCACGAGGATCCCCTCTACGGTTAGCGGGGCGTGGGAATGTGCAAAGAGTAGGTCGAGTCCAAAAAGTCCGAATCCTTCCTCGGTATGCCTCGGGCCTCCTTTTATATGTAAAAGGGGTCTCCACAGTGGCACATAGGAGGTGGAAAGTAGGTATAGTGCTACAAGGTTATCCCTGACACCATAGGACAAATGCATTTAATGCGCTGCCTATATGTCCTCTTGCTTTATCGGGGATGGCAAGGAAGCTCGTCCCGTACATCACCGCCTCGCCTTGCTTCGGCACGCGTCCAAGGTGACCAGGCATGTAGTGCCATGCTGGCTAGTTGGCTGCTGAACTGGTGCGGTGGCAGGGCTTTCACGAAGATCTACATTCCAACACGCAGGTGCTTGGCTAGTTGTCCTAGAAGTTGCATGCTGCCACGCAGGTGCATGCCTATTTGGCAGGCTGATCGCCACATCGAAATGGGCGCGGGGCATCGAAGCTTGGTAGGTGCGGGCCAGGCCGTGGCCCCGCAAATGTCTCCAGCAAGGGGCTTTGACGGGGCCCCAGCAAGGGCCTTGCCGGGCTCTCATGGGCGTCTCCGACATTGGTCTTGCTAGGGGTCTTCATCTTCTGGTCCTTATCTAGTCTTGCAGGCCTCTGTTCTTCACAAAGATCTGCATGTCACCATGCAGGCGCCTCCCGAGCCTTGGTTCCAATGTTGTTGATGGTGTCGGGACTCTCAGGCTCAAGGGTGGCGGTCTTGCTGGCGTTGGGCAAGTTGCCCCGGCAAGGCCCTTTCCGGGGCTACGTAGGCCTCCCCGACAATGCTCTTGCCGGGGGAAGCCCGTCTCGTCCCTTTGCTCTTCGCGCCTCTGGCTTGAGCGCTACTCTGGTAGTCTTGTTCTGCACTTCCTCTCCATCGCCAAGCACGGCCGCTAGTGTGGCTACGACTGCCTGTGCACAAGTGAAGGGGTACATAAGAGGCCCCTACTTTTGTACACCGACAATGGGCCGTTAATAGGCCGAAACCACATCGGGCCAATATTGAGCCCAAATATATAGCGGGCTGTTAACGGGCTCGAACTGACCATGGGCTGCAATGGTGTCAAATCGTTAACGGGCCGTTGACGGGCCCAATTGGCACATCTCGTATGGGCCGTGGGCTTAAATGGACATAACACAAATATGCCTTATATGGGCTGGCCTGCTAATTTTTACTAGGCCGACCTTTTTCACCGGAATGGGCCACTATTGGGTCGTGCCACGTGTCGACCTATCATAGGTGCCTCCTGCCCAATGAGTGGATGACATCTATCCCAAAGGTGAGCCAACACGTGTTTCCTCCAGCCAATGAGAATTTTACACATGGAAAATCCCCATTGGTCCGGGCTGTTAACAGGTTATCAGATCCAAACCCGAAACTGATAGCTTAACGGTGACCCGTTACGGTGGATGCCACGTGTCGGTCACCCTCGATGAAAGAACTTCTATGACGCGCGATTTATCGTCATGGAAGTGGACACTTCCGTGATGATAATTTTGGTAATGTCATGGAACACTTCTACGACAGCACAAGTATGACTATCTTGATTCTGTCATAAAATCGTCATGGATGTACATGCATGACAAAAATATGACCTACTGTGAAAAACACGTATCATCCTGAAAGTGTATTTTTTTGTAGTGTATGATGTTTCTTACCGATTTACCCTATCGTTTTGGGGTTATGCGTTAGAGACAACTACATTCACATTAAATAGGGCCCATCTAAATCCGTTGAGATGACACCCTATGAACTGTGGTTTGGCAAGAAACCTAAGTTGGCGTTTCTAAAAGTTTGGGGTTGCGACACTTATGTCAAAAGGCTTCAGCCTGATAAGCTCGAACCCAAATCAGAGAAGTGCTTCTCCATAGGATACCCTAAGGAAACAATTGGGTACATCTTCTATCACAGATCCAAAGGCAATATCTTTGTTGCCAAGAATGGAACATTTCTAGAGAAGGAGTTTCTCTCGAAAGAAGTGATTGGGAGGAAAGTAGAACTTGATGAGGTAAATGTACCCTCTCTCAATTTGGAAAGTAGCACATCAGAGAAATCTGTTCCCATGGTGCCTACACCAACTAGAGAGGAATCAAATGATGATGATCATGAAACTTCGGATCAAGTTACTACTAGACCTTGTAGGTCGAACAAAGCACGTTCTGCAACAGAGTGGTACAGTAATCCTGTTCTGGAAGTCATGTTACTAGACCATGACGAACCTACGTAGTATGAAGAAGCAATGATGAGCCCAGATTCCGACAGATGGCTTGAGGCCATGAAATCTGAGATAAGATCCATGTATGAGAACAAATATGGACTTTGGTTGACTTGCCTGATGATCGACAAGCCATAGAGAATAAATGGATCTTCAAGAAGAAGACTGAAGCTGATGGTAATGTCATATCTACAAAGCTCAACTTGTCACAAAAGGTTTTCGACAAGTTCAAGGGGTTGACTACGATGAGACCTTCTCACCCGTAGCGACGCTTAAATCGGTCCGAATCATGTTAGTAGTTGCCGCATTTTATGATTATGAAATTTGGCAAATGGATGTCAAAACTGCATTTCTTAATAGATTTCTTAAAGAAGTGGTGTATATGATGCAACCACAAGGTTTTGTCGATCCTAAAGGTGCTAACAAAGTGTGCAAGCTCCAACGATCCATCTATGGACTGGTGCAAGCATCTCGGAGTTGGAATATACGCTTTGATAAGGTGATCAAAGAATATGGTTTTATACAGACTATCAGTGAAGACTTTATTTACAAGAAAGTGAGTGGGAGCTCTGTAGCATTTCTGATATTATATGTAGATGACATATTGTTGATTGGAAACGATATAGAATTTCTACATAGCATAAAAGGAAACTTGCATTAAAGTTTTTTAATGAAAGACCTCGATGAAGCTGCTTATATATTGGGCATCAAGATCTATAGAGATAGATCAAGACGCTTAATAGGACTTTCACAAAGCACATACCTTGACAAAGTTTTGAAGAAGTTCAAACTGGATTAGTCAAACAAAGGGTTATGTCCTGTGTTACAAGGTGTGAAGTTGAGTCAGACTCAAAGCCCAACCACTTCAGAAGATAGAGAGAAAATGAAAGCCATTCCCTATGCCTCAGCCATAGCCTCTATCATGTATGCTATGATGTCTACCAGACCTGATGTGTTCCTTGCCATAAGTCTGGCAGGGAGGTACCAAAGTAATCCAGGAGTGGATCACTGGACAGCGGTCAAGAACATCCTGAAGTACCTGAAAAGGACCAAGGATATGTTTCTCGTTTCTGGAGGTGACAAAGAGCTCGTCGTAAATGGTTACGTCGATGCTAGCTTTGACACTGATCTGGATGACTCTAAGTAACAAACCAGATACATATTTTTATGGAATGGTGGAGCAGTCAGTTGGTGCAGTTCCAAGCAGAGCGTCGTGGAGGGATCTATGTGTGAAGCGGAGTACATAGCTGCTTCGGAAGTAGCAAATGAAGGAGTCTGGATGAAGGAGTTCATATCCGACCTAGGTGTAATACCTAGTGCATGGGGTCCAATGAAAATCTTATGTGACAATACTGGAGCGATTGCCTTGGCAAAGGAATCCAGATTTCACAAGAGAACCAAACACGTCAAGAGACTCTTCAACTCCATCCGTGAACAAGTCAAGGAGGGAGTCATAGAGATTTGCAAAATACATACGGATCTGACTGTAGAAGACCTGTTGACTAACCCTCTTCCATGAGCAAAACATGATCAACACCAAGACTCCATGGGTGTTAGATTCATTACAATGTAATCTAGATTATTGACTCTAGTGGAAGTGGGATACTGTAGGAAATATGTCCTAAAGGCAATGATAAAGTTGTTACTTTATATTTTGTTATTCATGATAAAGGTTTATTATTCATGCTAGAATTGTATTGACCGGAAACCTTAATACATGTGTGAATAC
Organism: Aegilops umbellulata; assembly: GCA_032464435.1. Classification (NCBI taxonomy): domain Eukaryota; kingdom Viridiplantae; phylum Streptophyta; class Magnoliopsida; order Poales; family Poaceae; genus Aegilops; species Aegilops umbellulata. The sequence continues at coordinate 351,815,871 of CP136056.1, forward strand.
ATAAACAATTAAACACCGTGTCCCTAGTGATCCTCTACTTGACTAGCTCGTTCATTAAAGATGGTTATGGTTTCCTAACCATAGACATGAGTTGTCATTTGATGACGGGATCACATCATTAGGAGAATGATGTGATGGACAAGACCCATCCGTTAGCTTGGCATTATGATCGTTTAGTTTTATTGCTATTCCTTTCTTCATGTCAAATACATATTCCTTCGACTATGAGATTATGCAACTCCCGGATACCAGAGGAATGCGTTATGTGATATCAAATGTCACAACGTAAGTGGGTGATTATAAAGATGCTCTATAGGTATCTCCGGAGCTGTTTGTTGGGTTGGCATAGATCAAGATTAGGATTTGTCACTCCGAGTATCGAAGAGGTATCTCTAGGCCCTCTCGGTAATACACATCATAAGCTTGCAAGCCAACGACTAAGGAGTTTGTCACGAGGTGATGTATTGCAAAATGAGTAAAGAGACTTGTCGGTAACGAGATTGAACAAGGTATGAAGATACCGACGATCGAATCTCGGGCAAGTAACATATCGACAGACAAAGGGAATACGTATGTTGTCATAACGGTTTGACTGAGAAAGATCTTTTAGAGTATGTAGGAGCCAATATGGGCATCCAGATTCCGCTATTGGTTATTGACCGGAGAGGTGCCTTGGTCATGTCTACATAGTTCTCGAACCCGTAGGGTCTGCACGCTTAACGTTCGTTGACGGTATAGTATTATATGAGTTATGTGATTGGTGACCGAATGTTTTTCAGAGTCCCGGATGAGATCATGGACATGAAGAGGAGTCTCGAAATGGTCGGTAGGTAAAGATTGATATATAGGACAATGGTATTCGGACAACAGAAGCGTTCCGGAAGGTATAAGGTATTTATCGGAGTACCAGGGGGGTTACCAGACACCACGGGGTAATATATGGACCATACGGGCCATGAGTGGGGAGTACACCAGCCCACAAGGGGTGGCGTACCCCCTATGGCAGGAGGCTGATTGGGATAAGGAAAAGAGGGGGTTTGCCCCCCCCCCCTTCGTTCTCTCTTTCCGCTTCCCTTTCCTCTCTGATGTTTTATGGAAGGGGGCTCCACTTAGGGAAACCCCAAGTAGGATTTAGATCCTACTTAGGGTGCACCCTGGCTGCCTCCCCTCTCCCTCCCACCTATATATATGTGGGGGGTGGGGACACACCTGGCACGCCCCAGACAATTGCCTAGCCGTATGTGGCGCCCCCTCCACCGTTTACGCCTCCGATCATATTTTCATGGTGCTTTGGCGAAGGGAGATCACTTCACCATCACCGTCACCCCACCATCGTGCTGACGGAACTCATCTACTACCTCGATGTCTTGCTAGATCAAGAAGGCGAGGGACGTCACCGAGCTGAACATGTACAGAACTCAGAGGTGTCGTGCGTTTGGTACTTGATCGGTCGGAGCTAGAAGAAGTTCGACTACATCAACCGTGTTGTCAAACGCTTCTGCTTATGGTCTACGAGGGTACGTAGGCACACTACCCCATTGTTGCTATGCATTTCCATGGATAGATCATTGCATGTGCGTAGAAATGTTTTGTTTTCCCAACACTTGCTTCGTGGGCTTTTGCCAGAGTCTTCGGCTGTGAGCTTGCCCGCCTGTTTTATCACCCAAAAATTATGGTTGGTGTGGTCTGCGTGTTTTTCGGCGGTTCCATGGATCTGGCAGGGCCTGTACATTATTGCGTCCAACTTGGTTGAGCCGTCCTCGTTTCTTTTAGAAGGCTTTTTCCGCGACCCAGACTCTGGATTACGGAATCCGGCATTTACTGTCGTCTTGTCACAGCCCTGGAATTTGATTGCAATAAGTTTCATAAGCATCCATGCATCATGTCTATATTTGTTTGAAAATTGAAATGGGGATGACAAACCCTAGCACCAAATGAAATGCAATTAGGATCAAAATAAAAATATTTTCAATGATCCCAAATGCCCTTTAGAAAAGTTCATGATTTTTGTTAAAGGTAAAAACCTCTGCCAAAAGTCATGCACATAATTCTAGGCCATTCTGGATTTTTGAATTAAATCATAAGTATTTGAATTTGGACATTTAAATTCTATAAAATATTTTAAATATCCAAATAATCCTAAACTTAAATGTTCCATGTTGGATATATTCCAAACAGTGGCCATGAGCAGTTTGGTGATTTTTGAGTGTGCCTAAGTAATTTTAATAAAGCCATACACAATTACAGAAAATAGAAAAGAGAGATAAAATTAAGAAAAGAACAGAGGCTCACCTGGAACTTACCTGGCGCCCACCAAAGCCACCTGGTCGGCCCGGTTGGCCAGCCCAGCCCACCTACCCCGTTACTCGTCATCTTCCTCTGCCAGTAGGCAGAGGGGAAGACGCACGCGCGCGCTGGGAGGCCTCCACCTCCTGCTTGCCGCTTCCCTCGTCGCCCTGGACCTTCCTCGCGACGCCACGCACCCCCTGGCCCCTCTCTCACTCTCCCCGTCTCCATCCCCCTCCTCTGCTCTCTCCGCGCAGCACCACCGAACGCCACCATCGCCGCCGCTCGCTGTTGCCGTGGCAACAGCCACTACCTCGCCTCGCCAACGCGCTCAGAGGTTCCGCCTGGTCCCCCTCTTCCTCCTCAGCAAGCCACGCAAGACGAGGATCACCATGCCGTCGTCTTCGAGCTCGTCACCACTGCATCTGCTCGCCGGACTTCGCCGGTCGATTCGCCGCCTCCGATGCTTCCCCGAGTACGCTGGCCATCCCTACGTCATCGCAATGAGCCCCCGAGTCATTTCCCCCTTTTTCCGTTGTTCCCGGCGCCCTCTAGCCGTCGCCCCGTGAGCATCGAGCTCCGGCCATCGCCATGGCCGGCGAGCCTCTCGCTCCCGAGCTCTTCCGCTCGTCTCCGTAGCACCCGCATGCTCTCCACATCCCTACGAAGCCGTAGAAGCCCTCGTTTGGCCTCCCCGTGCACCACAACGACGCCTGCCTCGTGCCCGTGGCATCGGCAGCCGCCCGGCTCAACGCCTTCGCCAACTCCGGCGACCGTGGGCCCCCCTGCTGCCTTCGTTGGATGCACGGGAGTAAGGGCTGCAGACTGGTGCCCTTCGCGCTTCGAACCGCTGCCGGAGCAGCGTCTCCGGCGAGCCTCCACCACGGTTTTGGTCGCCGCCGGCCAACTCCGGCGAGGCCGACGTGGCGACATCATTAGTTGCTAATGAGCCCACTAATCACCCCTCTAGAGCCACTGACATGTAGGCCCCGCTGCCTACTTAACCACGGGGTAAAACCCTGTTAAATTTTAACTTAAACACAGTGGACCCCGCACGTCAGTTGACCCGCTGACGTCACCGTTGACTGGCCCCACCTGTTTGTGAGACAAACTGGCACCGGGTCACTGACCATTGGGTCCCACTGGTCAGGTTTGACCTGGGCGGCGCCTGTTGACCTGCTGAGGTCAGCATGACGTAGTGCTGACGCTATAAATCATTTTCTGGATTTAAGTTTATTCAGGAAATTCCGGAAAATGCCCAAAACTTCTAAAAATCATAGAAAATTATCTATAACTCCAAATGAAACTAATCATATATAAAAATGATCAGAAAAATCAAAAGAATCTGTTTATGGCATTTTCATGCATGTTAGAGCAACCTATGTCCTCTGTTTAGGACAATTTAAATAAGTGGCATTTAATAAAGCACATACGGAGTTTGAATTTGAACCTAGTGTTCAAACCAACTCCATTTAACCTGTTGCTAGTTGAATTAGGCCAATCATCAGCATATTGCCATGTCACATTCATGCATCATATTGTTGCATTGCATTGATTGTGTCCTTCTCTGTTTGCCGGTAACCGTCCCCTCTCAGTCAACAATGTTCCGGCGATGAGATCGATGACACCGATGAAGAACTACATTATCTTCAGAAGTGCTAGGCAAGCAAAACCCCCTTGTTCATTCCGATACAATCCCACTCTCTCGCTCCTGCTCTCTTTTACTGCATTAGGACAACAACGTTTCAACTGTTACATGCTGCGGTAGCTGAACCCCTTTCCTCTGCATGACCTGTCATTGCCACAGATAATAGATGAAACCCACTAGCATGAGTAGGAGTTGTTTGAGCCCTGATGTGCCTACTCATTCATGCTTGTTGTCATGCCTGCTGCTGCTTAGAGTCGAGTCAGGTCTGGTTCATCGGGGATGAATTCGAATGTGGCGAACATGTCCTACTGTTGAGAGCTAAGTGTGTGAACACGATTTGGTAAAGGTAGCGGTGAGAGGCCATGTAGGAGTACATGGTGGGTTCTGTGTTTGTGATCCATGAACAGTTACTACCACACATTGGGTTCGGTAACTCGGCCCCTCTCGACTTATTAATCAACATGATCTCTGTCCAGGAGTTGTAACTAGTTTTTGGTGTTTGTAGGTAGTGTTAGTAGTCTACCAAGTGGTACCCGGTACAGGTGGGCTTGGGACAGACTAGTGTGACACTCCAAAAAAAAATTAGTTGGTTTTTAGCAAAAACCTTGCTGGTTTTTCTTTTGTGAAATAAGGCAAATTTTTTTTAAATTTTCAGAAAAACCATCCTCTTAAAAATCTTTTCTCTGGCTGGGATTGTTATTCCTGTTTCCTTCTTCAAAACCTTGGGTTTGACCTTTTTAAAACTTCTCCTCTGATTGGTTCTCTTCTCAAAGTATTTTTTGCGAGTTCAATCTTTTCTTTTTGAAAAGAAAACTCTATGAAAATTTGGGATTTTCATTCTATTGAAAACCACCCATGACCTTGTAATTTTTGCCCATGAGGAAAATCACTCCAAAATCTCCTCTCCTCCTTGTTATCAACCCAAGTTCCCTGTCACAACTCATCCAAACAAGTTTTGGATTTTATTTTGATTACTTCACCTCTCAAATACTTTCTGTCAATTATTTTGAGCCTGGTGGATTTTCAAAGCAAGTACCCCATTGCAATTGAGATTTGACTTCAAACCAACTCTACTGGCTAGTCCCTTGTACCCACAACCCAGAACCATCTTGATCCACTCTTCTTCTTTTCAAAATTTTCAAAATTTCACTCCCTGCAAGTTTGGACCAGATTTGCCAAATTTGGTGAAATTCATATCTACACTTCTCCAAAAATTTTACCAAAAATCAGGCAGCCTACTGGAGCAATGAGGAGCCACTCTACCAAAAATCAGCCCAAGGAAAAATCCCTACATGCCTGGATCATTCTGTCGAACACCTTGCATGCACTGTTTCTATCACATTCAGTCAAATTCAGAATTCAGTGTCGATCTTCGTCAGTTAAGATCAGTCACATGATCACAGTGCCCTTGGCACGTTGCTCGCCGCCTGGCTTGCTTGTCCGGAGCCCCGCATGCGTGCTTGGCGCCTTCCTGGCGTTGGTGGCGCCCTGGCCCGCATGCGCCGGCGTGTCCCGCGGCGGCAGCACCACCGTAACGGCCGACAGGGAGCAGAACGGCGGCTCAACGCCGTTCGGCGCCGCCCAAACCTCCTGGTGGCTCCGCGTGGCCAACTCCCCGCCAGCGCACGCTTGCAGCACCGTCGCCGTGGCGCGACGCGCACAGAGCGTGCTCTCTACCGCCGACGTGCCCGCACTACTCTGTTCCGTCGAGTTCCCCCAAGACTTCGAATCCCAGCTTGTTTAGCACCAAAACGGACCCAATGGACCTTCACGACGGCGCTCAACGCCTAAACCACCCGACCAATGCTCTGCATCACCGTAATCCCTCGCCAGACTTATCCCGTTCACGGCAACCGCCTCGGGCCGGCTATATATAGCGCCCCCGAGCCCGCTCTCACTCCCGCACGGCTCCACCACCTCACCACACCCCGCCTGGCCACTGGAGGGGCCTCGAGGAGCCCTTCTTCCTCGACTCCGGCCACCTCCGTCCGCCTCGGGCTCCAGCTCGATTCACTGCGGTGAGGTAAACTCCGGTGCCCAAACTCCGTCAAGCACCACCTCTAGCTACCAGTACTCTAACCCCATCGTCAATTTGATCATTGCAGCCCTCTCCGGCAAGGTCCACGACCACCCGAACCGCCGTCCGCCGGAGCAAGGGCCACCGTCGACACAGTGCTCGCCGGCGACCACCACCACCACCACCCGACGCGGAATGGCACCCTGAGCACGAAGGTACCCTCCGATCTCCCCACCTCGCCGTGGATCGCCGCCGGCGACCACCGCGGCTCTCGGGCGCTAGCGAGCCCCGACCCGCCTCTTTTAAATTTTAAACCTGACGGATGGGACCCGCCTGTCAACCTCTCTGTCTTTTCTAATCGAATCGTTTTCTGAAAACGTCTTTTGCCAGAATACGCTTTCCCTCTGGGCCGGCGTAGTTGCTATCGAAACGTTTTCTGTTTTTATAATAAAAACCCTGGGAAGTTTCTGTTTCATTACAGATAGGTCCCTGGACAAAAACCTTTATATCTTTTTAACATAAGCATATTTTTGAGTGATTCCTTTTCTGTTCTCTTCAAAAATTTGTCTAGTTTTTTATCAGATTTATTTGAAAAATATTTGCAATACTTTTTCTGCACCTCTCGGTATTCACGTTAGCGCGTATGTTTTCTTTATACCGTAGATACCGACGGAGGTGACGGGACCACAAACTTCACCGAGTTAGACTCTGACTACTCCGAACCAGGCAAGCATGTTTGAACTTTTGATATGATGAGTGTCTTGGCATGTTTTGCATTTAGTTAGTTTCATCGCATGTTGTGGAGCATACCGATGAACTGTATATTATGCATTGTTGAGACTAGTGAGCTCGATGATCCATACCTTGTTGGATATGAGTATGCAAGGCCATGTGTTGGCATGAAGGTGCGTAAGATGGCAGTGTGGTAGCATGCCAGTTTTATGCCATGCAGGTTTACTTCAGTACCAACCCGTATCGGTTGGGCTCGTATCCATTTCCCCTCCCTGTACTATCACATGTTTCCCGAAAGGGATATGGTTTAGTAAGTCGCAAACCGCTTTCTTGGTACACACCAAAAAGGAGAGGCCGGGATGATGGTTCCATGGCCCTGGATTAAAGCCAGTCATCCGGTCAGGGGGCATGGGTGTTTCCGGTTGGGACCGAGAGGGGGGCACCCCTTAGAGCGCGCGTATATAAATTTGATCCCATGCTATTCGAGATTGTGATCTCCCCGTCCCAAAAGTTTTTCTTGGACGATGTCGAGGGTGATTCCTGGCATCGAGAGGTTGGATGGGTGTGTACTGGTTAGCTGTGTTTCCTTTTGAGATACCATAAACGGAACTAGTCCTTGTGACTACGGAAATCCGTTAACTGTGAGAAATTTCGTACAAACTCTGCAGAGTCATATATCCTCAAATCATCTTATCTATATCCAAGTCCCGTGCTAACTGACATGTGCCAGTTTTGGTGACAGATCATCCGGTGGGACCATGAGCACTAGGATCAGTTAAATGTTTGTTCTTAAGGATGGACTAACCCATTTAATTTCATGTGTTGAATATATTTATTATGACTATTATTTCTTTATCAGTTAAATCCCTTTATGTGGTGTCGCTCAGACGCCCGACTGTGGCATTTCTTTTAAAGCCCTTTATGTGGTGTCGCTCAGACGCCCGACTGTGGCATTTCTTTTAAAGCCCTTTATGTGGTGTCGCTCAGACGCCCGACTATGGCATTTCTTTTAAAGCCCTTTATGTGGTGTCGCTCAGACGCCCGACTGTGGCATTTCTTTTAAAGCCCTTTATGTGGTGTCGCTCAGACGCCCGACTGTTGCATTTCTTTTAAAGCCCTTTATGTGGTGTCGCTCAGACGCCCGACTATGGCATTTCTTTTAAAGCCCTTTATGTGGAGTCGCTCAGATGCCCGACTGTGGCATTTCTTTTAAAGCCCTTTATGTGGTGTCGCTCAGACGCCCGACTGTGGCATTTCTTTTAAAGCCCCTTATGTGGTGTCGCTCAGACGCCCGACTGTGGCATTTCTTTTAGCCCTTTATGTGGTGTCGCTAAGACGCCCGACTGTGGCATGAATTTTCTTTCTTTTATTAATTTACTCTCCTGGCATCGCTCTAGACACTCGATTGTTTTCTATTACTTTATTGTTGGGATTCCAGGCGGACTACCGTCGTTTTCCCTTTTTACTTACCCTGCCTAATATTACTTTGAATATGCATTGATAATTTAATCGTGACGCACTCATGCATGCATTTGTTATATCTTACGTCCGAATTGTCTTGCGAGTACTTTCAAAGTACTCACATTTGGCCAGATGCTGACGAAGGTGATCTCATGGATGAAGAGTTCGATAGCGCATCCGACACCTAGAGGAGTCCCAGTCAGTCTCATGCGACCCTGGCTTGGTCACTGTTTTATACCCGCTTCCGCATCCCAAATAAATTCATTGAGCCTCACCTAGACGCTCGATGGGATGATAGTTTGAGAGTCACGTATCCACTCCCCACTGTGTTACTCCACCACTACCATATTTGCGAGTCAGTAGTATGCCACCACTCCCTTGTGTCATAACCACCTTTATGTATAATTTTTGGCACACTTGTAATAAATTGTTGAGCATTATCAGCTCAACCCTGTATTATATTTGACGCTACTGGCTTATTGTATCAAAAGTTTGTCTACCAGTGAGGAGGTTTCTATCTCAAACTGGATTCTAAAGATTGGTTTCTCAATGAATATTTTTATTGGAAAACCGGTCGTGACAACTAGGCACCATGGCACGGTGTACCAAGCGTAGATCCATCCGTCGAGGTGGGCTTGGGAACCCTACACACATCATTTGGGTCCGTGAGCGACACCCCGGCCAGATCTCCTTGCGGATGGAACCCGAATAGGCGATAAACCTGGACTAGTGACTTGTGTGGTTAGTCAGGTCGCGGCCGACTCCCTCGCCCGGCTTCTGCTTGAAGGTTGCCGAGGTACATGACGTGTACAGGGCGATAAGTGGCGAGAGCGTGTGTGAAGAAGTAAACCCCTGCAGGGTTATCATTATCAATTCGTATAGCCGGATTCCTCGGATATCGAAACTTGGACCCCTTGTACAGTTCATAGACAAGTGAAAGTGGATACTCTAAAATGCGCAAGATAAGCGTGAGTGCTATGGATGGCGTTCTCGTAGGAGGACGGGAGCGGATCCATAGTGGTGTATTGATATGGTGAATATGTGGACTCGTGTGCGCCACCTCAAGAGAGTTACTTGTAGTCGTAGTTCAGGATAGCCACCGAGTCAAAGCTGGCTTGCTGCAGTCAAACTCCACCACCCCCTTTATTGATACCGATGCATATGTAGTTAGTTCTGATGTAAGTCTTGCTGGGTACATTTGTACTCACGTTTGCCTATTTTATGTTTTTGCAGAGAGACTTCAGTCTCGCTAGTAGTACCGCTTGGACTTTGACGTTTAGCTTGATACCTCAGCTACGATCTTGTGCCCTCGGCAGGATCTGGTAGATAGTCAGGCTTTTCAAGCCTTTTTCATTTGTAGATGTCTGTACTCAGACATGTTAAGCTTCCGCATGTGCTTGTTGCTTGTATGCTCTGTATGTTGGGTCATGAGACCCATGTTTGTAATATGTCGCTCCTCGGAGCCTAATGAATAAATACTTGAGTCGTAGAGTTATGTTGTGATGCCATGTTGTATTTACACATATCGAGCATATTGTGTGTATGATTGAAATGCTTGGTATGTGTGGGATCCGACAATCTAGTTGTTTATCCTCGGCAACCTCTCTTATGGGGAAATGTAGTCTAGTGCTTCCTTGAGCCATAGTAGTCCGCTACAGCCCGGTTCAACGGAGTCCTGCTAGCCCAGCACTACTGCTCAGGACACTTGACTGGCCGGCATGTGTTTCACTTCGTTCCTGTGTCTGTCCCTTCGGGGAAATGTCACGCGGTGACATCCAGAGTCCTGCCTAGCCTGCTACAGCCCGGGTTACCGGAGTCCTATTAGCCCAGTGCTACAGCCCGGATTCACACGCTGTTGACCGACATGCTCGAGGTTGATTCATGTATGCCTGTCCCCATGGGTTAGTGCCGCTTTGGGTTCACGAGTAGCCATGTCGGCCCGGGTTCTTTGTCATATGGATGCTACCGACACTATCATATACGTGAGCCAAAAGGCGCAAACGGTCCCGGGCCAGGTAAGGTGGCACCCGTGGGAATACCGTGCGTGAGGCCGCAAAGTGATATGATGTGTTACATGCTAGATCGGTGTGACTTAGGATCGGGGTCCTGACAGCTTTGGTATCAGAGCCTGACTGCCTGTAGGATTACCAAGCCAAACTGGTCGAAGTTGTGTCTAGAAATGCTTTAGTTATATAAGGGAATTGATTGTGGAAGGGAACGTAAGGCTCTTTTTACTCCTTTACCTTATGACCTTCTTTCTGAGTCAACCTCTTGTTTTCTACGGGGGTTAAGAACTAGGCTTCTCTTCTATATCTCAGGATGACGTGTTACTAATCCATAGACTTATAGGATTGATAGTTTCAAGCCTCAGTTCAGTTTCTGCTACTTCCATGTGTTCTTAGTTGATCGCAGAACCTTGATATTGTGATGTTGAGTGGTTATGCCACCATTTTGCAGGATGTCTCAAATCATTTTGAGCATTTACAGCCGTTATCCTGTCCGAGTCATCCCAGGTTTCTAATAGTCTGATGCATTTGCAAGTTCCTTCTTCCCGTTTCTGATGTTCCTTTGGGCTAGTTTAACCACACTAATCGCTGGGTTGAGGTACTCTATTGCCTCGACATATATGTTGGAGTTGTTATTATGACCCTAGGTGTTTTAGGGAGTCACCTAGTAATCTAGCCATGTTTTGTGTTCCCAGTGTGATGATTCTGGCCATCATTCTCGTAAGCATCCCGTGATGCCATTTAGTAGTAGGTATTCTTCTCTTGGGTTCTTGACCCGAGATTCGCTCTACTTACCTCCTGTTGATAGTGTTACTCGTTCCTTTAGGATAATAGTAACCTTTGTGATAGTCCTCGAGGTCCGTGGTATTCCCTTCTTCCAAATACCATGAACTGCTTATGGCAGAAGTTCTTTTGAACCAAAAAAATCACAACTAGAGTGCTCTTGATGAGTTCTTCATTCTATATTGTGACTCTGCCAATTCTTCCTCTTCTGCATGGGTTATCCGGAAGAAATGTTGAGCTTTGCTCGACATACTAATCTATGCATCCACAACTCAGAAAGATATATGTTCCTTGAGTTGTCCCTCTTCATTTGTATTCCAACCCTAGTCTATTAGTTGATAGCCAAGAGTATGTGTGCATTTTTGTTCATCAATGCCCTTTTATTCTTGTGGTCCGTCGAGCCATTCCATTTCAGAATGACTAGGAGAAACAAACTCCAGTACCTCATCCATATCTAGGATTGGGTCAAAGTAGTTTTATTTCGCAGATCAAAATGCCAATCCAGCTGTTGATTCTGTTCTACCCTGAAGAATCACCATCTTATGTCAAGGATGTCATGGGAATCGCATACCATCTTATGAATTCTTGATACAGTGATACTTCTCGCCATCATTATTCATTCCTTGGTGTCGTGTTGTCGCAACCGGAATGCCGACAAGTGAATCGTGATGTGCGAAATCAATACTCCTAGCAACTGTGTTGCTTGGTAGTTAATGGACACTATTCTCATTCTTAGCGTGTTGGTTATTAATCATCATCCTAAGATTGATTGTGCTACCTAGTCCTTATCTTCGGTGCACTCGTCGATCAATGGGTTAGGATTGTTTCAATCCATCACTCTCTTGACCACATCGTCTTGCCTGGAAAGCAAGATTGTTCTCAAGCTTAGTAACATATTGGTGGTTCGTGATTTTCCAAATATCTTCTCGGAAGTATCACCAGGTTGTCACCTGACCGCTATGTTGAGCTCGTGATCAAGTTGGTTTCTTACAAACCACCCCTTCTCCAAGAATCTGTGTTGGATACCCCTGAGCTAGTTGGTCAAGCTAAACAACAACTTGGAGAGTTGGAAGATAAAAGCTTGTCTAACTTAGTTCATATCCAAAGGGATATCTTGTGTTGTGTGTTTGTTGTAGAGGGATGATTTCTTCATCGATTGGTCCTTGAGATCAGTTGTTGAACCTATCGTCTTGCCCAAACCTTGATTTGAGTGCGGGCCATCGTCAAATCAAGTTAGAACCAATGATAATCGTAATGTTGTCTTACTCGTGGTTGATTCCTCAAGCATACACCATTACATCTTTTGGTCTGACCAATACTATCACATTGTTCACATAATGGTGGAAATCCAGTGATATGGAAATTCCGATGAGTTGTTGTTGAGCCCATTAGCCGCATTTTGTCTCCTCCATGATTCGTGTTGAACATCCAGCTAGTGTTGGAAACTTGTGTAGGCATTTTCTTCATGCCCCGTTCATGAAATATCTGTCTAGATGAAAGAAGTGACTTCCTCTGGTTCACGTGCAATCGATGCAAGTTGCCGCCGTGAATTCGAGAAGGTTTATTTTTGCCTCCTCTGGAATCATCCCAAGTCGGTCATGCCTGTGCGAAGTATGCTATGGTTTGACAGGCTCGCAACCTTCATTCCATATGTATCCCTAGCACACCAAGCCACTAACTGATTTGTTCAAGGAGAATAAGTTCCTTCGTAAGAGCTAATCATATGACTTATGCAAGGACTTCGTTATCCGCGATGATGGTTCCCCACCTGAACTCGGTAGTGTTTTATTGTAAGACTACTATGTGGTCATGCTTGTCTGGGACAACGTGTTCACATGTGTGTAGCAGAACCTGCTCATGTTTTGGGGCTTGCTATCGTAGTTCATCCCCTGAGAATCTCGCAACGTCGTTTCCTCGATTGGTGTTGCAAACTATCATTTTCTTTCTAGACTCGATGAGTTTGGAATATCCTGACACCAACCAGATCTGAATCTCAGGCAGATATGATGGTTGGAACGTTTTCCCAAGAGCTATAACATTGGTCCCTGTGTAACCCGGTAAAGTGGATGTCGTGGCTGACACACCCAGCCGGAAGACCTATTATTGTAGTATCTTGATTGAAGAAGTTGGCCACATCCCCATAAGGATTTCTCAGGATTTACCTCCGTAGTTATTCGTTATGGATTCTTGAGCTTCCGATGTCCGACCTGTTACTTGATGTTCTAGATACCAAACCATTTCAATAAATGGGTTGCGCTAGCACATCAAGGAGAAAATTGAAGCAGAGTGCTAAATGTTTCTCGGTCGATCATCCAGATTTTGTTTCCTTGGCTTCGCTAAGGTGAAATCTGAGAAAATGTTATCTCCTTTTGCATCTGCATCGTCCATCACCATTCATCATGGTAGTATGTTGTGTTGCTAGGATCTTTGACACGGATATTGGTAAAACCTTGATGAATACTGAAATGCTCAAGTTCTTGAGAGCACGCGCAAGTGCTAGGTTTATCATCGGCCTTAATTGCATAGTGCTCTCAGTTTCATCGATTTTGCTATAACCTTTCAAACAGTGGATTCACTCTCTACTGATAAGGGTCCCTCCCCAGTTACCAGAATCATTCCCAGCATTCGCATTTCGTTCCCGGCTTGCACCGCCAATGTGCCATTCTACCATGGGTTCCATCTATTCCGATGATAAGCTAAAATCATCCTTTGTGTTGTTTTCAACATGGTAGTCCACATTATCCATCCTAGTCCGAGTATGCCATTCCTTCGAACTCCTTCAAACGATCGTTTGTGAGTTTCCTTAGGCTGGTATAGAGAGTTTCAATGATCTATGGATCAAAAGTAATTCTTTTTGCCACTTAAGGAAATAGTTCTTCGAGTCACCTTCCCTAAGGTGCCCCGTTATTGAATCATGGCAATTATTTCCTCCCCACCTTGACACCATCCACCATCTTTCTAGAAGTGGAATTGTTGCCCATCAAATCAAAACTCGTTGTTTGTTCTTCCATCCCTCTCTATGTGATTTGTATCTCAACTCGAGATGTTTCAACATCTCATTCCATGAGTTGATCCTGAGTGCTCGATCTTCGAGGAGATCATTTTCTATAGAGTTTCTTTCTGTCGCCATGGTGTTGGATGAAGATCTCGAAAGCAAGGACGTCAAGATCAATTGGAGCAATGAATTAAAATCCTCGAGAAAGACATCTGGATCGTGAAGATTGTATTGTCTTGTGTCCCTCTGTCTTCTTACCTCACGTCTTGAATCTCGGGACGAGATTCTTGTTTAGTGGGGGTGAGTCTGTCATAGCCCTAGAATTTGATTGCAATAAGTTTCATAAGCATCCATGCATCATGTCTATATTTGTTTGAAAATTGAAATGGGGATGACAAACCCTAGCACCAAATGAAATGCAATTAGGATCAAAATAAAAATATTTTCAATGATCCCAAATGCCCTTTAGAAAAGTTCATGATTTTTGTTAAAGGTGAAAAGCTCTGCCAAAAGTCATGCACATAATTCTAGGCCCTTCTGGATTTGTGAATTAAATCATAAGTATTTGAATTTGGACATTTAAAATCTATAAAGTATTTTAAATGTCCAAATAATCCTAAACTGAAGTGTTCCATGTTGGATATATTCCAAACAGTGGCCATGAGCAGTTTGGTGATTTTTGAGTGTGCCTAAGTAATTTGAATAAAGCCATACACAATTACAGAAAATAGAAAAGAGAAATAAAATTAAGAAAAGAACAGAGGCTCACCTGGAACTTACCTGGCGCCCACCAAAGCCACCTGGCCGGCCCGGTTGGCCAGCCCAGCCCACCTACCCCGTCGCTCGTCGTCTTCCTCTACCAGTAGGCAGAGGCGAAGACGCACGCGCGCGCTGGGAGGCCTCCACCTCCTGCTTGCCGCTTCCCTCGTCGCCCTGGACCTTCCTCGCGACGCCAAGCACCCCTGGCCCCTCTCTCACTCTCCCCGTCTCCATCCCCCTCCTCTGCTCTATCCGCGCAGCACCACCGAACGCCACCATCATTGCCGCTCGCTGTTCCCGTGGCAACAGCCACTACCTCGCCTTGCCAACGCGCTCAGAGGTTCCGCCTGGTCCCCCTCTTCCTCCTCGCCAAGCCACGCAAGACGAGGATCACCATGCCGTCGTCTTTGAGCTCGTCACCACTGCATCTGCTCGCCGGACTTCACCGGTCGATTCGCCGCCTCCGATGCTTCCCCGAGTACGCTGGCCATCCCTACGTCATCGAAGTGAGCCCCCGAGTCGTTTCCCCCTTTTTCCGTTGTTCCCCGCGCCCTCTAGCCGTCGCCCCCTGAGCATCGAGCTCCGGCCATCGCCATGGCCGGCGAGCCTCGCGCTCCCGAGCTCTTCCGCTCGTCTCCGTAGCACCCGCGTGCTCTCCACGTCCCTACGAAGCCGTAGAAGCCCTCGTTTGGCCTCCCCGTGCACCGCAACGACGCCTGCCTCGTGCCCGTAGCTTCGGTAGCCGCCCGGCTCAACGCCTTCGCCAACTCCGGCGACCGTGCGCCCCCCTGCTGCCTTCGTTGGATGCGCGGGAGTAAGGGCTGCAGACTGGTGCCCTTCGCGCGTCGAACCGCTGCCGGCCAACTCCGGCGAGGCCGACGTGGCGACATCATTAGTTGCTAATGAGCCCACTAATCACCCCTCTAGAGCCACTGACATGTAGGCCCCGCCGCCTATTTAACCACGGGGTAAAACCCTGTTAAATTTTATCTTAAACACAGTGGACCCCGCATGTTAGTTGACACGCTGACGTCACCGTTGACTGGCCCCACCTGTCTGTGAGACAAACTGGCATCGGGTCACTGACCAGTGGGTCCTACTGGTCAGGTTTGACCTGGGCGGCGCCTGTTGACCTGCTGAGGTCAGCATGACGTAGTGCTGACGCTATAAATCATTCTCTAGATTTAAGTTTATTCAGGAAATTCCAGAAAATGCCCAAAACTTCTAAAAATCATAGAAAATTATCTATAACTCCAAATGAAACAAACTATATATGAAAAATTATCAGAAAAATCCAAAGAATCTGTTTATGGCATTTTAATGGATGTTAGAGCAACCTATATCCTTTGTTTAGGACAATATAAATAAATGGCATTTAATAAAGCACATATGGAGTTTGAATTTGAACCTAGTGTTCAAACCAACTCCATTTAACCTGTTGCTAGTTGAATTAGGCCAATCATCAGCATATTGCCATGTCACGTTCATGCATCATACTGTTGCATTGCATTATTGTGTCCTTCTCTGTTTGCCGGTAACCGTCCCCTCTCAGTCAACGATGTTCCGGCGATGAGATCGATGACACCGATGAAGAACTATATTATCTTCAGAAGTGCCAGGCAAGCAAAACCCCCTTGTTCATTCTGATACAATCCCACTCTCTCGCTCCTGCTCTCTTTTACTGCATTAGGACAACAACGTTTCAACTGTTACATGTTGCGGTAGCTAAACCCCTTTCCTCTGCATGACATGTCATTGCCACAGTAAATAGATGAAACCCACTAGCATGAGTAGGAGTTGTTTGAGCCCTGATGTGCCTACTCATTCATGCTTGTTGTCATGCCTGCTACTGCTTAGAGTCAAGTCAGGTCTGGTTCATCGGGGATGAATTCGAATGTGGCGAACATGTCCTACTGTTGAGAGCTAATTGTGTGAACACGATTTGGTAAAGGTAGCGGTGAGAGGCCATGTAGGAGTACATGGTGGGTTGTCTCATTGCAGCCATCCTCAGGAACTGAGTTCTGTGTTTGTGATCCATGAACAGTTACTACCACACATTGGGTTCCGGTAACTCGGCCCCTCTCGACTTATTAATCAACATGATCTCTGTCCAGGAGTTGCAACTAGTTTCTGGTGTTTGTAGGTAGTGTTAGTAGTCTACCAAGTGGTACCCGGTACAGGTGGGCTTGGGACAGACTAGGCACCATGGCACGGTGTACCAAGCGTAGATCCATCCGTCGAGGTGGGCTTGGGAACCCTGCACACATCATTTGGGGCCGTGAGCGACACCCCGGCCGGATCTCCTTGCGGATGGAACCCGAATAGGCGATAAACCTGGACTAGAGACTTGTGTGGTTAGTCAGGTCATGGCCGACTCCCTCGCACGGCTTCCGCTTGAAGGTTGCCGAGGTACATGACGTGTACAGGGCGATAAGTGGCGAGAGCGTGTGTGAAGAAGTACACCCCTTCAGGGTTATCATTATCTATTCGAATAGCCGGATTCCTCGGATATGGAAACTTGGACCCCTTGTACAGTTCATAGACAAGTGAAAGTGGATACTCTAAAATGCGCAAGATAAGCGTGAGTGCTATGGATGGCGTTCTCGTAGGAGGACGGGAGCGGATCCATAGTGGTGTATTGATATGGTGAATATGTGGACTCGTGTGCGCCACCTCAAAAGAGTTACTTGTAGTCGTAGTTCAGGATAGCCACCGAGTCAAAGCTGGCTTGCTGCAGTCAAACCCCACCACCCCCTTTATTGATACCGATGCAATGTAGTTAGTTCTGATGTAAGTCTTGCTGGGTACATTTGTACTCACGTTTGCCTATTTTATGTTTTTGCAGAGAGACTTCAGTCTCGCTAGTAGTACCGCTTGGACTATCATATACGTGAGCCAAAAGGCGCAAACGGTCCCGGGCCAGGTAAGGTGGCACCCGTGGGAATACCGTGCGTGAGGCCGCAAAGTGATATGATGTGTTACATGCTAGATCGGTGTGACTTAGGATCGGGGTCCTGACACGTCTCATCAGCTTCGACGTCATTGTGGCGATGTTTGTTCTTGTTCCGTCGAGGCTTCCCATTTTTGTCCTGGAATTCCGAGGTGTCGGGGGCTTCTGGGTTGGTGCTTCTATGATCCAGCCAACTGTACTCTCCGGCGCAGAAGCGCGTCATCAGGGAGTTAAGCGCTGACATCGTTGTCGGCTTGTCCAGGCCGAGCTGGCGCGCTAAACATTCATCTCCAATATTGTGCTTGAAGGCGGATATGGCTTTGGCATCTGGGCAGTCAATGATCTTGTTTTTCTTGTTCAAAAACCGGTTCCAGTATTGCCGGGATGATTCACTGGGCTACTGGATTACGTGTCTTAAGTCATCGGCGTCTGGGGGTCGGACATAAGTGCCTTGAAAGTTGGCTCGGAAGGCCTCCTCGAGCTCCTCCCAACATCCTATGGAGTCTTCGGGAAAGCTATTTAGCTAGTGCCTGGCCGGACCCTTGAGCTTTTATGGTAGGTACTTGATGGCATGGAGGTCGTCTCCTCATGCCATATGAATGTGTAACAGAAATCTTTGATCCATACTGTTGAATCTATTGTCCTATCATAGGGCTCAATATTCATAGATTTGAAAACTTCCAGGAATTGGTGTTGCATCACTCTACTTGTGAAGCAAAGATGATGAGCGGCGCCCCTGATTCGGGCTATGTTGCGCCAGAGATCATCTGTCATCCGGGCTCGTTGCAGCTCCCCAGCTCTATCATTCCGGTCTAGCCAGGATTTGTATCCATCCCGTCTAACAGGAGGATCTCTTTTAGGTCCGTAGATGGACCTCGTCAGACCTGCCCGAGCATCTAGGTCATGGCGTAGGTCGTACTCATAACCTGGCTGAATCCCGGTCTTCAAGGGCCGAGTTGAACTCAAGGCCTGGTGTCGGTGATACGTCTCCAACGTATCTATAATTTTTGATTGCTCCGTGCTACTTTATCTACTGTATTGGACTATACTGGGCTTTATTTTCCACTTTTATATTATTTTTGGGACTAACCTATTAACCGGAGGCCCAGCCCAGAATTGCTGTTTTTTGCCTATTTCAGTATTTCGAGGAAACAGAATATCAAACGGAGTCCAAACGGAATGAAACCTTCGGGAACGTGATCTTCTCACCAAACGTGATCCAGGAGACTTGGACCCTACTCCAAGAAGTTTCCAGGGAGGTCACGAGGGTGGAGGGCGCGCCCCCCTGGGCATGCCCCCTGCTTCGTGGGCCCCTCGGAGCTCCACCGACGTGCTCCTTCCTCCTATATATACCTACGTACCCCCATTAGACCAGAGACGGAGCCAAAAACCTAATTCCACCGCTGCAACTTCCTGTATCCACGAGATCCCATCTTGGGGCCTGTTCCGGAGCTCCGCCGGAGAGGGCATCCATCACGGAGGGCTTCTACATCAACACCATAGCCCTTCCGATGAAGTGTGAGTAGTTTACTTCGGACCTTCGGGTCCATAGTGTAACACCCCGGATGTAACTTGCCATATTTGTAACTCCAACTCTTGCCATTTTCGGCTATGTGATATGTTATTTCCTCCATGGTTGGGTTTCCCTTCGTTTTGCATTTTGTTCATGTCATGCATTTCATATCATGTCATCATGCGCATCGCATTCGCATACGTGTTCGTCTCATAAATCCGAGCATTTTCCCCGTTGTCCGTTTTGCAATCCGGCGCTCCTATGTCCCCCGGCGTCTCCTTTTACCTTTTTCCGTGAGCGGGTATTAAACACTCTCGGAATGGACCGAGGTATGTCAAGCGGCCTTGGTATAGCACCGGTAGACCGCCTGTCAAGTTTCGGGTCATTCGGAGGTCGTTTGATACTCCAACGGTTAACCGGGTAACCGTGAAGGCCACGTGTGTGTTGCAGCCCAAAACCCCTCCAAAACAGGCCAATAACCCATCTAAGACACTCCCATGTCCATCGCCGTTTGATCACGATCGCGTGGCCGAAAACCGCACTCCATTTGGAGCTCCCTAGCTCCTTCTACCTATAAATACACCTCCCCCTCCAAAATCCCGGATCAATCCACCCTAACCCTAGTCCTTTTTCTTCCCCGCGCCGCCGGACGAAACCCGCCAGGCCGGACGCGTCCGACCCGCGCCGCCGCCGCCACATGTCGCGCGCCATTCGCGCCCGCCCCGCGCCCACATCACCGCCCCGCGTGGGCCCGCCGGGCCCGTCCGCGGCCCTCCCCGGCCCGGGCTGCCGCCGCGGGCGCCCGCCCGCGCGCGCCTCCTCCCGTGCCGGCCCTCCTCCGCCGCCGCCCGCCATCTCCGGCGCCGACCCCCGCCGACCTCGCGCCGCGGCCGGAGCCGCCTCCGCGCCACCGCGCCACCTCCTCCGCCTCGGCCCGCCGTCGCCGGCACCGGATCCGGCCGGATCCGGCCCGAATCCGTCTCGCCGCCGCCTCCCCGCGCCTCCTCGGGCCCTACTCCGGCGAGCCGCGCCGGCCGTCCTCGAAGTCCGTGCCGCGGTTGACTTTCTCCCCCTCTAAATTCCACTAAGTCCCGTAATATTTTGCTTATTTGTTGCATCTTCAGCGCATCATAACTTGTTCTATATTGCTCCGTTTTGTGCGTTTATTATGCCAAATTGTTCGTCTAGATGAGTACATCATTTCTTTACATTGCATCATCTTCTTTTGAGGTCATCTTGATGCCCGAAATGCTGTTGGAAGAGGGCTATGTGATGTTAGTTTCTGATTCTTATCAGAACATGCACTTTTGTCATTTTTGCCATGATTGATGTGTGTACCCTATGAAGTTGAGTCTGACATGTGTTTTGTAATATGCCATGCCTTATTTACAGTGATTTTTGCCATGTATTTTTTGACCTCTGTGGTGACTAGTAGAAGCATGCAAACTAGGGTATTTAATGTTGCTGATTTCAGAGACTTAGTAATTTCACCAAGTCCCTGCCTGCTGTTATTTTTATGCCATGCGTTCATGTTGTTTTAGAGAGATCTATGCCTCTTTTGAGCATGATCAGTAAGAGTGTTCTAAACATATGTATTTGCTCTATCCATCCATGCCTTTGTTTGTATTTATGGAGTGATACAGCTTGAGTCAATCGAGCTCTACTTTTGCTATAAAATGTTGCTGGCAGATTGTTTACATGTTATTCGATTTTGCCAAGCTTGTTGTAGTTGATCCTAGCATGCTATGATGTTATTATTGCCATGTCTAGCTTCTATGCCATGTCTTCTTGACGGATGTATTCTTAGTTTATCTTGCAATGCTCTGTAGTGAGAGCATCGAGCTCACGAACATGCCTACTTGTTATCTGTTTTTGACATGTCCAGTTTTCTGCTAAGTCTGAAACCTGTAACGAAACTTGCTTATTTGACATGGGTGTTACCATATTTTCTGATCCTTTTTGGCTTATGGTCAGTAAGGGACTTTTGTTAAGTGCTTTGAGTATATTCATGCCATGCCTTACTATTCTATCTCCTAATCCTGTAGCATGCTGTTTGCTTGCTCTAAACATGTCATCCTGATGTTAATTTCTGCTATGTTGTTATTTTCACTAAGTCTGTGAATCTGTTATCTTTTGCACTTTTGCCATGCTTGTTTGAACCTTTTATGATGTGATTTAGCCGTATCTCAGTGTTCATATTTTGTCAAGCATCTTGAGTAGATTACTGTCATATGCTTTCTTGATATGTTTGGGTGCAGTAGCTTAATTTCTTGTTGCTTGCTAAGTAGCATCATGCTGTTATGGCAGCTTATTGTCATTCTTGTTTTGCTTGTCATTTGCAAAGCGTGCATCCGATTCCGGTGATCTTTATATCGATTTCAACCGAAATCACCTCACCTATCTAGTGGAATACTTGGTTTGCCAAGATTATGCCTTGTTCATCTTTGTCCTTCCGGAGCACGCATATGCATTGCATACCACATCTCGCATATCATGCCATGCTTTGCATCATGTTGCTTGCGCATTGCATCGTGATTGATGTTGTCCCCTTTGCTTGTGTTCTTGCTTTGGGTAGAGCCGGGAGATGAGTACGTGAACGAGGAACCTGTTGAGAACGCTTACGAGGACCAAGCTTTCGACAACTCTGAGAACCTTGCAGGCAAGATGACCGTACCCTCGAAGTCACTTCTATCTTTGCTTGCTAGATGCTCGCTCTTTTGCTATGCCTATGCTGCGATACCTACCACTTGCTATATCATGCCACCCATATTGCCATGCCAGCCCCTAACCATCCATGTCCTAGCAAACCATTGATTGGCTATGTTACCGCTTTGCTCAGCCCCTCTTATAGCGTTGTTAGTTGCAGGTGAAGATGAAGTTTGTTCCTTGTTGGAACATGGACTTGTTGTTCCTTGTTGGAACATGTTTACTTGTTGGGATATCACAATACCTCTTATTTAATTAATGCATCTATATACTTGGTAAAGGGTAGAAGGCTCGGCCTTATGCCTGGTGTTTTGTTCCACTCTTGCCACCCTAGTTTCCGTCATACCGGTGTTATGTTCCCGGATTTTTGCGTTCCTTACACGGTTGGGTGATTTATGGGACCCCCTTGACAGTTCGCTTTGAATAAGACTCTTCCGGCAAGGCCCAACTTTGGTTTTACCATTTTCCTACCACCTACCACTTTTGCCTGGGGTTTTCGCGAGCCTGACGGTCATCTTTATTTTAGCCCCCCCGGACCAGTGCTCCTCTGGGTGCTGGCCCGAAATGAGCAGACTGCGGGGCCCCCTCGGGGAAACTCGAGGCTTGGTTTTACTCGTAGGATGTCTCATCCGGATGTGCCCTAAGACCGAGATATGTGCAGCTCCTATCAGGATTTGTCGGCACAATCGGGCGGCTTTGCTGGACTTGTTTTATTACTGTCGAGATGTCTTGTAGTCCGGGATTCCGAGACTGATCGGGTCTTCCCGGTAGAAGGAATATCCTTCGTTGACCGTGAGAGCTTATAATGGGCTAAGTTGGGACACCCCTGCAGGGTATTATCTTTCGAAAGCCGTGCCCGCGGTTATGAGGCAGATGGGAATTTGTTAATGTCCGGTTGTAGAAAACCCGAAGTTGACCTTAACTAAAACACATCAACCGCGTGTGTAACCGTGATGGTCTCTTCTCGGCAGGGTCCGGGAAGTGAACACGGTGTTGGAGTTATGTTTGACGTAGGTTGTTCTAGGATCACTTCTTGATCACTTCTAGCTTCACGACCGTGCTTTGCTTTCTCTTCTCGCTCTCTTTTGCGTTGTAGCCACCATATATGCTAGTCGCTTGCTGCAGCTCCACCTCACAATCCTTTCCTACCAATAAGCTTAAATAGTCTTGATCTCACGGGTGTGAGATTGCTGAGTCCCCGTGACTCAGAGATTCTACCAAAACAGTTGCAGGTACCAACGATGCCAGTGCAGATGACGCGACCGAGCTCACGTGGGAGTTCGATGAGGAACGTGGCCGTTACTACGTGTCTTTTCCAGATGATCAGTAGTGGAGCCCAGTTGGGGTGATTCCGGGATCTGTGTAGCATTTGGGGTAGTCTTCTTTCATTTTGGTACCGTAGTCGGACCTTGAGTGTAATCTGGATGATGAATGTTTATTTATGTATTGTGTGAAGTCGCGACTGTAAGCCAAATATGTATCTCTTTCCCTTATGTATTACATGGGTTGTGTGAAGATTACCTCACTTGCGACATTGCTTTCAATGCGGTTATGCCTCTAAGTCGTGCCTCGACACGTGGGAGATATAGCCGCATCGAGGGCGTTACACACAGCTAGTAGCTAGATGGCTTCTTCTCTCTTTTTGGATCTCAATACAATGTTCTCCCCCTCTCTCATGGAGATCTATTCGATGTAATCTTCTTTTTGCGGTGTGTTTGGTGAGACCGATGAATTGTGGGTTTATGATCCAACTTATCTATGAATAATATTGAATCTTCTCTGAATTCTTTTATGTATGATTGAGTTATCTTTGCAAGTCTCTTCGAATTATCCGTTTGGTTTGGCCAACTAGATTGGTAGTTCTTGCAATGGGAGAAGTGCATGGCTTTGGGTTCAATCTTGCGGTGTCCTTACTTAGTGACAGAAAGAGTTGCAAGGCACGTATTGTATTGTTGCCATCGAGGATAACAAGATGGGGTATATATCATATTGCATGAATTTATTCCTCTACATCATGTCATCTTGCTTAAGGCGTTACTCTGTTTTTAACTTAATACTCTAGATGCATGCTGGATAGCGGTCGATGAGTGGAGTAATAGTAGTAGATGCAGGCAGGAGTCGGTCTACTTGTCATGGACGTGATGCCTGTATACATGACCATACCTAGATAACCTCATAACTATGCTCAATTCTATCAATTTCTCAACAATAATTTGTTCACCCACCGTAGAATATATATGCTCTTGAGAGAAGCCACTAGTGAAACCTATGGGCCCCGGGTCTATTCTCATCATATCAATCTCCATTAATTTATTTTACTTGTTTTTCTTTTACTTTTCACTTTGCATCTTTATACCAAAAATACCAAAAATATTATCTCTATCAGATCTCACTCTCGTAAGTGACCGTGAAGGGATTGACAACCCCGAAGCGTTGGTTGCGAGTTGCTACCGTTTTGTGTAGGTACGAGGGACTTGCGCGTGACCTCCTACTGGATTGATACCTTGGTTTTGAAAAACTGAGGGAAATACTTACGCTACTATGCTGCATCACCCCCTCCTCTTCGGGGAAAACCAACGCAAGCTCGAGATGTAGCAAGAAGGATTTCTGGCGCCGTTGCCGGGGAGGCATACGCAAAAGTCAACATACCAAGTACCCATCACAATCTCTATCTCTCGCATTACATTATTTGCCATTTGCCTCTCGTTTTCCTCTCCCCCACTTCACCCTTGCCGTTTTATTCGCCCTCTCTTTCCCAATCTCCTCCTCTTTTTCCCTTTGCCTTTTGTTTGCTCGTGTGTTAGTTTGCTTGCTTGTCGTGATGGCCCAAGATGCTACGAAATTGTGTGACTTCACCAATACTAATAACAATGATTTCCTTAGCACTCCGATTGCTCCTCTTGCCAATACTGAATCTTGTGAAATCAATACTGCTTTGTTGAATCTTGTTATGAAAGATCAATTCGCCGGCCTTCCTAGTGAAGATGCCGTTACTCATCTAAATGGCTTTGTTGATTTATGTGATATGCAAAAGAAAAAGGATGTCGATAATGATGTCGTTAAATTGAAGCTATTTCCTTTTTCGCTTAGAAATCGTGCTAAAGCGTGGTTTTCATCTTTGCCTAAAAATAGTATTGATTCTTGGAACACGTGCAAATATGCTTTTATCTCTAAGTATTTTCCTCCCGCTAATATTATCTCTCTTAGGAACGATATTATGAATTTTAAGCAACTTGATCATGAACATGTTGCACAAGCTTGGGAGAGAATGAAATTAATGTTACATAATTGTCCTACTCATGGTTTGAACTTATGGATGATTATACAAAAAATTTATGCTGGATTGAATCTTTTTTGACCTGAAACTGTAGGGTATGGACCCCACAGTATTTTTATTACTCGCCCAAAAATGTTACATATGAACAGAACTTACAAGGTCCAAAAGGACCCAAAAAACAAAAAAGAGGGAGAACAAAAAACTCACCTCAAGGTGGCAAAAAGGAAATCCATCTAAGCAGGTCCTCTTTGAACTTGGGCTTAATTCTATGAACTAAAAGGGAAACATCTAAAATAAAAGAAGACCTCCATCTGCGAAAAGAAGGTGTAACATTCCTAAACACCTTGTCATTCCTAACATTCCAGATGTTCCAGCACGCTAGGAAAACCACCTCAGAGAAAAAAGGCTTAGCAAAGTCCCTTCTAGCATGATAGGCGATGGCAACCATATCATCACCAGCCATCCAGTTGATTTGAAGATAATTCCAGACCCTGCAACTGAAATTACATTGAAAGAATAGATGATCTCTATCCTCCTTGGTGTGTGTTGGGCAAAGAACAAAAAGGTTTGACTCAGAGACATTCCGGTGCCTTCTCTCCATCATATCCTGAGTGTTCAGCCGATCCATAATCAACATCCAAGCAAAGAACTTGATTCTCATAGTGCAGCAGCTAGCCCATACCCAGGACAAGAGTGGGTTGGGCACAATGTATTTATGCAAGAAGGAGTAGTACTTCTTGGCAGAATACCCCCTGCCATCCTCTTTCCACACCCATGTGTCATTCAGCTGAGGATTATGGTCAGAAAGCAAAAGCAGGTTTTGCAAAGACTGTAGCTCTCCAAAAGCTCTCTCAGAGAGTGGTAAATGAAATAGAGAGGTCAGCTCAGCTGAATCAAAAACCTCCTCAGCAGAAATAAGGGGATCAATGGCAAACGAAAAAAGCCTTGCAAACCTTTGCTCAAGAGGAACATCAGTGTCTCCCAAAGTCCAAGAATCTGACCAAAAAAGGATTGTGTCACCCTTATTAACATGCACTGCACTGACCATCCTGAATTTATCCATTAACTTGCAAATATCCCTCCACCAGAAAGAGCCACAAATGATGGTGGCATGAGGAACCCTACCATGGTAGTAAGTATTCCAGATGAGTTGAACCCAGGGCACATCTACTTTGTTGTAAAATTTGCTAGCATGTTTAAGGAGCAGAGCCTCATTCTGCAATTTCAGATTCAAAATACCCAAGCCACCTTTGTTCTTTGGTCTACAAACCAAGCCCCAAGCTGCCAATGACTGACCAGAGTCTTGCCCATACTTCCTCCAAAGACACTTCCTCTGAATTCTCTCTAGCTGCTTCAAAATACCAGGAGGCAAATCCAGACTACACAGGAAAAAAATGGCAGAAGAAAGGGCAGAGATCAGATACTGCAGCCTTCCTCCATGAGCAAAGAAAGAAGACCTGACAGAGAGCTTCCTTTCCATACTATCAACCAGAGGCATTAAGTCCAAGATCTTGGGTTTTGTAATTCCCACAGGAAGGCCAAGATAAGTAAAAGGTAGTGTGCCAACCACACAACCAAAAACACCAGCAAGTCTAGCAGTCTCCACTGAATCCACATTAATAGGAAGTAGGGAAGATTTGTGATAGTTAACATGCAATCCAGTAGACTTAGAGAAAAGGAAGAGCATTTTCTTCAAAGAGAGCAATTGAGATTCCTCAGCAGGCATAATAATGAGGGTGTCATCACCATACTGAATAATTGGATATTCCTTATCTTGACAAGGAATAGGCAGCTGTAAAAGACCTTTATGGAGCATATCATTGACTACTGATTGCAACAGATCAGCAGCAATTACAAACAGAAGAGGAGAAAGAGGGTCACCCTGTCTAACCCCCTTTTTGCATACAAATTGTTTTCCAGGAACACCATTAAGCAATACAGAAGAGGTTCCAGAAGCCAGAAACTGCTTAACCCAGGAAATCCACTTATCATTAAAGCCCTTGTGCCTCAAAATCTGGAAAATGGCCTCATGCTCAATAGAGTCAAAGGCTTTCTCAAAGTCCAACTTGAGTATGACAATAGGCCTCTTGGACTGGTGGCATTGGTGCAAATATTCCAAGGTCCAAGCAACACAGTCCTGTATGGTTCTGGACTTTATAAAACCATATTGGTTTTTATGCAAACATCTTATGATATCAAGCTGCAGCCTGTTAGCAGCCATCTTAGAAAGGAACTTCACCCCCATACCAGACAGAGAGATAGGTCTAAAATCATTGACAGACTCAGGGGATCTCTTCTTAGGAACCAGGGTGATATAAGAGTAATTGATGCTCTCCAGATTCACAGTCCCCTCATGAAAAGCAGAAGCCAACTCATAGAAATCCTTACTAATTATAGGCTAACACTTTTTAAAAAAGAGACCATTAAAGCCATCCGGCCCAGGGGACTTATCAATGGGCATGCTCTTAACCGTATTGTCCATCTCCTCCTTGGAGAACATCTTAGTGAGGGAGTCGAGGCCCTCAACTCTGTGTAAAATTGAGGAAAGATCAAAAGAAATTTCAATACCATGACTAGTTCCCATCCTATTTTTAAAATTTTGCCAGAGAGCAGCAGCTATTTGCTCGTGATCAGACACAACTGTACCATCATCCAACCGCAGTGAGGAAATGGAATTATGCCTAAATCTTTTAGAAGCCATAGCATGAAAGAACTTGGTGTTCTCCTCTCCCACCTTAATGGATCTTATAGTACACCTCTTCTTCCAATATAGAAACTGAAGGTGCAGCAGATGCTCCAAGTGTAGCTTGACCAGATTACGGAAGTTAAACTCATGTCTATAAAGTGGCCTCAATTCCTCCAAGCAATCCAAAATGAGAACCACCCTATTGCATTTAGCAATTAAAATTTTCATTTTGGAAACATTCATGTGCTAACTCTTAAGATCCCTCCTCAAGGTTTTAAATTTACCAGCAATCTTTGCCGAAATGTTGGTTTTGCTGGATGCAGAATCCCATGAAGCAGACACACAGTCCATAAAACCCTCTTGCTCCACCCAGTAATTTTCAAAGCGAAAAATATTACACTTAGGGATGGAAGTGTTGATGGCCACCACACAAGGCACATGGTCTGAAGCAGTCCTAGCCAAGGGCAACACCTGGGTAGAGGGATAGCATGTGATCCAGTTTGAAGAAGTGAAAAACCAATCAAGCTGCTCTAAAAGAGGATTATCCTGCATATTGGACTAAGTTAAAGATCTCCCCTTAATAGGCAACTCAAGCAAGCCAAGGTGCCCAATAATCTCATTAAAAATGAAGATATCATTAGCATCGCCTCCAGGAAGATTTCTGTTCTCAGTGGACCTAATAAAATTAAAGTCTCCCAAGACAAGCCAATTTTCAGAGCCAGGGATGGAAAGATTATAGAGCCAGTCCACAAAATCATCCCTGGCCTGGCCACGACATGGCCCATAAACATTAACCAACGTCCATTGCTCATTGTTGTGGTTAGAAGTAAAGTGCACAACGACGCCAAAATGCTTGACCTCAGTTAATCTCCCTGTAAGAACAGAGGAGTTCCACAACACAACAATGCCGCCCGAAGAGCCAACAGAAGGGCTATAAACAAAAGAATCAAAGCGACGAGGGCAAAATTTTCTGACAGTTCTGGAGTCAATACACTCAATTTTCATTTCCTGCAGACAGATAACAGAAGCCTGACTTTCATCCACCTTGTTACGAACAGCATGCTGACGGTCATCCAAATTTAAACCCCGGATATTCCAACACATAACACGCCAACTTCTAGTAGAGCGTATATCCATGAACCATAGCGTTTACAGCTTTAACAGCATGCCCGCATAACAGGCAGAACACAGAGCAGTTCAGACATGCATCAAGGCCAAATAAGAGAAGAGTGCAAAGACAACATAAGCATACGAGTCCCAGAAACAAAGCATTTAGATAATTCCTACGATAACTAGTCCAGTTATGGGCCGACCACACCCTGCTTGCACATCTTGAGCTAATGATGGGGAGATTTGTCCTTGGCAGCAGAAGGATCCGCCATAAGCGCATCCACATACAGCTTTTCAGCTGAGATGCCCAGATCCGCTCCAATTTGCTGAATATGACGAAGAGGTGTTGGAGGTGGCACTGAGGGCATGCGATTAGCAGAATCATCATCCATCATAGGCTTGGAACAGGGCTTCTTCTTCTTAGGTTCAGACATAGGCAAGGCTTGGAGCACTGGCTTGAAACCATCCCTTCTTGCAGAGCTACGAGTGCAGCGACGCAGTTCAGAATCCCCAACTGGAGGACGGCCACGCTTGGAAGCCTTCTTCTTCTTTAGAGAAGGAGCAGAAAAAGAGGACTGCTCATCAGGGGCAGGCACAAACTGCAGGCCTGGGTCGTGCTCCAGCTCCATTTGGCTGTCAGGAAACAGAGTCCGAACAAGTCCTCTGGGAGGTGGGAGAGCAGACAAAGGGGCGACCATTCTAGGCGACTCACCAGCGGTAAAATCCGAAACCCATTGAACTTTCTCAAAAGCCAGAGACCACGATCTCTTGGAAAGTAGCAGCGACTGAAAAGAAGACTGTAGGACCGGCTTTGGGACCTTAAGAGTAGAGCAGCGCCCCAAAAGAGTATCGAAAGTACGCCTCCGGGCCATCTCAGGAGGCAAAGGTGGGCCATAGACAACATGAACTCGACCAACAACAAGATCTTGCTGCGGCATCACAGGTTGCTGGTACGGCACTATAGCCAATGCACCAGGATCAGCAGGTGGCTCACCAATCTGAATAACATTTTCCTCCACATCAACATCAGGCTGAATATCAATGTGAGGATCACCCTCAACGAGAACTGGCTCCACTGGCGCAACGTTAGGCTGGGCTGCCAAAGCAACATTTCCATTGTCAATAGGAACTTGCACGACTACAGCTGGATGATCTTGCCCAATCAGCACATCATGCAAGGGAGGATCAGCCTGAACTTGACTATCTGACTGGGTAACAGAGCCGGAGAAATCCTGCTGGTTAATGACCATAGACTCCTGATCATGAACGGGCTCAACTTGCGCCACATCCTCCTGGGCATTCAGCTCATTGTCATGCCAGCCCCAACCACCACCCTGATTATGCATGGGAGGCGGGGGAGGCGGCACATCGTTCCACCCAAGAGCTGGATAAGGTGGAAGAGCAAAGAGGTTATCTTCTTGAACTAAGTGACCAGGCAGGGGGTGAGGATTGCCGTCAAGGGGCATGGGATATTCATCATGCGGCATTTGCTCCGCGAAATTAGCTCCAAGAATATAACATGGCGCTGTCCAAGAAACTTTAGCACCACCCCAGGTAGCATAATCAGAAAACACCACGTCTCTAGGGACCAGAATATCCTCAGGGAAAGAGGCGAACACAACAGATCTGACAAGATATGGATCATCACTAATCCAATGGTGAAACTTCCCAAAGGTATTAACAGCAGCCCGAAGATTCTCAGTATTACGAAGATCCAGGGGGACACCTAAGAACATCAGACATCCATCACGAAAACCTTGAGCCCCACGAAAACCCTCGCCATGATCATGCTTCATAAAGCGAACAAATCTATCCTGACCAAGATCTTGAGTAGGAAGTTGGATCAAAGCAAAACGTTCGCCAGCATCTCTGACCTCAAACAGACCCACTCCAGAAATCCATGGCTGAGCAGAGCAAATGTGAAAACCCATGTGATTGATAAGCTCAACCACCTATTCACGCACCTGACCCATCTGACGCAATGGTGGAGCCGGCATAACCTCCGCAATCATGAAGCTCTCATGCGAACGAACAACGGGCGATGGAGGCGTAACGAAAGTTCGAGGAACACGATGAACACCTCCGTCAATGATGTGATGGCCCACCGACACATAACGCTGCGGATCCAGGACGAAGTTGGCCATGGGCGGAGGCGAAGAAGGAAGCGGTGGCGTCTGAGGAGGCAGAGCAGATGGGGTGTGCGGAGCACAAGACTGCGGGCTGGTTAATGGCGATGTGATAGGGCTAGCCTGCAGCGATGGCGGCAGCACGTGCTTCCCGATGCAAGGAGAGACCGGTCTATCCGAAATAGCGGGACTCTTTCGTTTCCAACATAAGCCTTTTTCAATCGCAATAAACTCGCAGTCTTTTCTTGAATGCGCAGGATCTCCACATGCCAAACATCCGACAGTGGAGGGGCAGGTGACAGACAGATGGCCCCCCAAAGAACAACGAGTACACATAAGCACTTGGTCCACCATGTCATTGACCATGGTCTCAAAAGCGTCCTGCGCCTCCTACGTGGACGGGATCACCAGCGGTGTAGGGCAAAAAGCCACAACAGGAGAAGTAGGAGAACTAGGCTCGACAGTAATTGGGTTGCCATTCAACGGAGAAAAACTTGGCCTGGGAAGACAGGTGGGCGAAGGCCCAGTGACAATCGAGTCCGAAGAACCCAACATGGCAGAAGGGCTCATTATGGCATAATTCGAAACATTAGCAATCCCGCCCGAAGAACGCGCCGGAGATGAAGTAGGTGGTTCAGGGGAAAGCGATCGGAAAGGAACGACCGTACCAAAGGTGATCGACGGCGAGGCAACCGTCCACTGAAGCTCCACCGGCGGCGGAGGGTGAATGACAACGCGTTCCTTGGGAGGAAGATCATAGCCAAACAAAGAATCTAACTCAATACAATTCTGAGTAGCCGGGTAGCGATACCCTTTGCACACATCATAATTCTGGAACGTGGCGAAAGATAGCCTTTTACGGGTAGTATTGGCAGATCTAATCGTAGACTTGACACGGGGCTTATGCATAGCCAACATACCAAGAGTAGCACGACGCTTAGAGGGACTAACAAGGATCCACTCAGCATCACACTCCTTCTTCCAGATCAGAAATTCACACCACCAATTTGGTCCACCATTACCCCAGAGATGAAAATAACATTTAAACTGAGGACAAGCATAAGAGCGTGAATCAACAATATGAAAACCAATCTCCTTGCAAGACACCACAAACGAGAAAACCTTGTCCTTGATATATGTCACCATAAGATCAATTGTTGAACCCCCTAGAGCTGCCTCAAGTGCCGCAGCCACAGAATCTTCATCAAGTCGGAAATCATGCCGACTGAAAGAGACCACCAAGACAAAAGGACGGGATCCCTCCAAAGGATGGATCGAAAGACCAGAAGATCTAAAAACCTCATCGGCAAAAGCCACACCACGAGAAAAATCCAGATCCAGAGTAGCACCACCATCGGAACCCATAAAGAATGGGGTCCAAAGAGAGAGGAGGGAAATCCAAATCCAATGCGCGGAAGAGATCCAAAAGTTACCGGAGGAACGGGGAGATCACCGGAGAAAGTCGCCGGAGGGTGGGTGGGTGGGTGGGAGCGCCATCAGTCAGGCGTACTTGCTGGATTGAATTTTGCTTCTAGAAATCTTTTAGATTCGGCCGCGGGAGGCACTTTTATGGAAATCACTTTAGGAGATGCTACTAAACTCCTAGATAATATTATGGTCAATTATTCTCAATGGCATACTGAAATATCTACTAATAAAAAAGTGCATGCTATAGAAGAAATCAATGTTTTGAGTGAAAAGATGGATGAACTTAGCAATTTATTTGTTAAGAGTGTTTCTTTTGATCCCAATAATATGTCTTTATCTACTTTGCTTGAGATAATAATGAATCTATGGATGTGAATTTTGTTGGTAGGAATAGTTTTGGTAACAACGCGTATAGAGGGAATTTTAATTCTAGGCCTTATGCTAGTAATCCTTCTAATAATTATGGAAATTCCTACAACAACTCTTATGGAAATTTTAATAAGATGCCCTCTGAATTTTAGAGTAGTGTTAAAGAGTTTATGAATTCGCAAAAGTATTTCAATGCTTTGCTTGAAGAGAAATTGCTTAAAGTTGATGATTTGGCTAGGAATGTTGATATAATTTCTCTTGAGGTTGATTCTTTAAAGCTTAGATATATTCCTCCTAAGCATGATATCAATGAGTCTCTCAAAGCCATGAGAATTTCCATTGATGAGTGCAAAGAAAGAACCGCTGGGATGCGTGCTTACAAAGATGCCTTTATTAAAGCGTGTTCTTGTAATTCCTATGAAAATCAAGATGAAGATCTAAAAGTTATTTATGTGTCCCCTATTAAATATTTGTTTTGCAATATGAATCTTGATGAATCTGATTATGATCTTCCCTTACCTAGAAGGCATTCTAAGAATTCTGAGTTTTTAGATCCTGATGATGAAATTGATAAAAAAGGGATTGAAAGAAATAAAAATCTAGATATTTCTATACCCACTATTTTGGATCTCAAGGAATTTAACTATGAAAATTGCTCTTTAATTGATTGTATTTCCTTGTTGCAATCTGTGTTAAATTCTCCTCATGCTTATAGTCGAAATAAGGCCTTTACCAAACACATTGTTGACGCCTTAATGCAATCTTATGAAGAAAAGCTTGAGTTGGAAGTTTCTATCCCTAGAAAACTCCATGATGAGTGGGAACCTACAATTAAGATTAAAATTAAAAATTATGAGTTTCATGCTTTGTGTGATTTGGGTGCTAGTGTCTCTACTATCCCCAAAACTTTGTGTGATTTGCTAGATTTCTGTTACTTTGATGATTGCTCTCTAAACTTGCATCTTGCGGATTCCACTATTAAGAAGCCTATGGGAAGAATTAATGATGTTCTTATTGTTGCAAATAGGGATTATGTGCCCGTAGATTTTATCGTTCTTGATATAGATTGCAATCCTTCATGTCCTATTATTCTTGGTAGACCTTTCCTTAGAAGGATTGGTGCAATTATTGATATGAAGGAAGGGAATATTAAATTCCAATTTCCCTCAAAGAAGGGCATGGAACACTTTCCTAGAAAGAAAATAAAATTACCATATGAACCTATCATGAGAGCCACTTATGGATTGCCTACCAAAGATGGCAATGCCTAGATCTATCCTTGCTTTTATGCCTAGCTAGGGGCGTTAAACGATAGCGCTTGTTGGGAGGCAACCCAATTTTATTTTGTGTTTTTTGTTTTTGGTTCTATTTAGGAATAAATAATCCATCTAGATTCTGTTTAGATGTGGTTTTATCTTTTAATTAGTGTTTGTGCCAAGTTAAACCTATTAGATCTTCTTGGAAGATAGTTATTTGATCTTGCTGTAATTTCCAGAATCTTTGCGCTCAGTGCCCGAATTATTAAAAATCACCAGAACGTGATAAAATAGTGATTCCAATTGATGCTCATCAATATACAAATTTCCCATCTATATTGCTTTCCCCATCTTTCCCAATCATGAGACCTTGATCGCTCCAACAGGATGCCTGTTGTAACTCGTACTGGTACCTCTACCCAGCAGCAAGAAGCCGGAGAAGGAGCCAGTCAGGACCAAACCCAAGGACAAGTTCCACCACCGCCACCACCTCCAAGCATGGTCATGGCTCAGCTTCTCCAAGACTTCCGAGAGGAACGCCAGGCCAACACTGCAGCCCTCCAGATGATTGCTCAAGCTGTCAACCGCCAGCCGGCGGGGAACGGCAATGCACATTCCACGTTGGTGGAGTTCAAGAAGCATGCACCTCCCACCTTCATCGAGACTGCTGAACCCCTGGATGCAGACGACTGGGTCCGCACCATTGAGGGTCTGCTGGAACTAGTCGGATGAACTGAGGACCGTGATAAGGTGGCATATGCTGCACGCTGTCTCGGGGGAACTGCTAGAGCTTGGTGGGATGGGTTCAAGGCCATGCGTGCTGAGCAAAACATCACTTGGAATGACTTCAAGGAAGAATTCCGCAAGGCCCACATTCCTTCCGGAATCATGGCCATCAAGAAGCGTGAGTTCCGAGCCCTGAAGCAAGGTAGTAGCACCGTCAAGGAGTACATGCAGAAGTTCAGTGTTCTCTCAAGGTATGCCCCTGAAGATGTCAGGACTGATGCTGCCAAAAGGGAGCGCTTCATGGAAGGCCTTAACCAGACTCTGCAGTACTCGCTTGTTGTGTGTGACTGCCAGACCTTTCCTGATCTGGTAAACAAGGCACTCATGCTTGAAGACAAGCGACGTGCTTTGGATGATACCCGCAAGCGCAAGATGATTAGCAAGGGTAGCTCCAGCAACCAGAAGCCTCGCCCGTGGCAGACAGCCCCGGTCAAGCCAACCTATTAGCAGCCAAGAGCTCCTGCACCCCGCACCAACTATCCAACTCAGCAGTATGCCAACCCCAGGCCAGCTTACAACAACCCCAATAACAATACCGGCAAGAGCAGCAACCCCAACCAAGTCACTTGCTTTGGTTGTGGTCAGCCAGGACACTTCTCCAAGAATTGCCCCGGCAAGAAGCCCGACGCCCCGCGCCCCAATGCGCAGAACCTAGGGCAAGGTCGTGGAATGCCGCCAAGGAACCAAGCTCCCCGCAACCAGCCCAACGGCGGCAGGGGTCGTGTGAATCATGTCACTGTAGAAGAAGCCCAGGAAGACCCGGACGTCGTGCTGGGTACGTTCCTTGTCAACTCAACACCTGCAACTGTCTTGTTTGATTCTGGAGCCACGCATTCTTTTGTCACTCAAAGCTTTGCATTAAAAAGTGGCATGACCTCTACACCCCTGAAAAACCCTATGGTGGTACAAACCCCCAGAGCAGAGATGAGAGCCAAGTTGGGATGTAAAGGAGTCGGGATTGTCATTAATGGGGTAGACTTCCAAGCAGACCTTATCATCTTAAGATCACAAGGCTTGGATGTGATCTTAGGAATGAATCGGCTCATCAAGCACCAAGGCTTGTTAGATTGTGCCAACCGGACCGTCACAGTGACCAATGACCAAGGAGTCGAAGTTAAGTTTGCTCCTAACCCCTCCTTTGCTCAAGGCACCCAAGTCAACTGTCTGTCAGAAGTTGGATTGGAACAAGTGCCGGTAGTATGCGAATACCCCGATGTCTTTCCTGATGAGCTACCAGGAATGCCTCCTGACCGTGACATCGAGTTCATCATTGAGCTCATACCCGGAGCAGGACCCATCTATAAGAAGCCTTATAGAATGGGATCAGAAGAGTTAGTGGAGTTGAAGAAGCAGCTAGAAGAGCAGTTGAGGAAAGGATTTATCCGCCCTAGTGCCTCCCCTTGGGGATCGCCTGTTTTGTTTGTGGCAAAGAAGGACGGTACCATCCGCTTATGCATTGACTACCGCTCCCTCAATGAAGTTACAATCAAGAACAAGTATCCACTTCCCAAGATTGAAGATCTGTTTGATCAACTCAATGGAGCCAAGGTGTTCTCCAAGATTGACCTCAGATCTGGGTACTACCAGCTGAAGATCAAACCCGAAGATATTCCGAAGACGGCATTTGTAACCAGATATGGCCTGTATGAGTGCACGGTCATGTCCTTTGGGTTGACCAATGCCCCAGCTTACTTCACGTATCTCATGAATAAGGTCTTCATGGAATATTTGGACAAGTTTGTTGTTGTCTTCATTGATGACATTCTTGTCTTCTCGAAGTCGGAAGAAGAGCATGAGCAACACTTGAGGATGGTCCTAGACAAGCTTCGAGAGCACCAACTATATGCCAAGTTCAGCAAGTGTGAATTTTGGCTGCATGAAGTTGGATTCTTGTGTCATGTTTTGACTGAAGAAGGATTGTCGGTCGATCCCACTAAGATTGAAGCCGTGACTGAATGGCAGTCCCCAAGCAATGTGAAGGAAGTAAGAAGCTTCCTCGGACTCGCGGGATATTACCGCAAGTTCGTTGAAGGGTTCTCAAGCATTGCCCGACCCCTGACTCAGCTCTTGAAGAAGGACAAGAAGTTTGAATGGAAGCCGAAGTGTGATGAAAGCTTCCAGGAGCTGAAGAAGAGATTAACCACCGCCCCAGTTTTGGCCACACCAGATATACACAAGGAGTTTGTGATATATTGTGATGCGTCAAAAACCGGATTAGGAGGTGTTCTGATGCAAGAGGGCAGAGTCGTAGCTTACCTTTCAAGGCAACTACGGCCTCATGAAGAGAACTATGCTACTCATGACCTTGAGTTGGCAGCTGTAGTTCATGCCCTGAAGACATGGCGACATTACCTCCTAGGGAAGCGATGTGAGATATACACAGATCACAAAAGTCTGAAGTATATTTTCACTTAGAAGGAATTGAACATGAGGCAAAGAAGATGGCTAGAGCTGATCAAGGATTATGACCTCAGTGTTCAATACCACCCTGGAAAGGCTAACGTGGTAGCAGATGCATTAAGCAGAAAGGCTTGTTCCTTGAATACTATGCTTAAGGAAAGACTACCCGCCTTGTATGAAGAACTTGAAAGCTTCGAGTTGGAACTGGTTGCACCAGGATTCTTAAACAACATTGAAGTCAAGCCTACCCTGTTGGATGATATTAAGGATGCTCAGAAGGGACACGAAAGTATTGAAGGCATCAAGAGGAAGATCAAGGCAGGCAAGGCCCCAGGATTTTCAGAGGATGAGCAAGGGATGGTATGGTTTGGGAATCGCATTTGCATACCCAACAAGATTGAGCTCAAGAATTTGATCTTGCAAGAAGCTCATGACACCCCGTATTCCATCCACCCCGGAGGAACCAAGATGTATCAAGACCTGAAGGAAAGATTCTGGTGGCACGGCATGAAGAGGGAGATTGCCACCTATGTTGCAAAGTGTGATGTATGCCAGAGGGTCAAAGCTGAACATCAGCGACCCGCTGGATTGTTACAGCCTCTCAAGGTTCCCGAATGGGAATGGGATAAAGTCGGGATGGACTTTATCACTGGATTACCCAGGTCAAATAAGGGACATGACTCCATCTGGGTCATAGTCGACCATTTGACCAAAGTAGCCCACTTCATTCCTGTCAAGACGACTTACAAGGGAAACCAGCTAGCGACTTTGTACATCAACAGAATCGTGAGCCTTCATGGTGTTCCCAAGGAGATTGTGTCGGACCGAGGAACCCAGTTTACCTCAAGGTTCTGGAAGAAGTTCCAAGAGGCCATGGGGACCAAGTTGTCCTTCAGCACTGCTTTCCACCCATAGACCGGAGGTCAGACAGAACGAGTAAATCAGATACTCGAAGACATGCTCCGAGCCTGTGTCTTAGCTTATGGAGCTAGGTGGGAAGATTGCCTCCCTTTTGCCGAGTTCTCCTACAACAACAGTTATCAGTCAAGCCTTCAGGTGGCACCATTTGAGGTGTTGTACGGACGCAAGTGTCGCACACCCCTCAATTGGTCAGAAACCGGAGAAGGACTAGTCTTTGGGCCCGATATCCTCCGCGAAGCAGAAGAGCAAGTCTAGCTTGTCAGAGAGCGTTTGAAGACCGCCAATTCAAGGTAGAAGAGCTATGCTGACTCACGTTGTAGGGACATGAACTTCCGAGTTGGAGACCATGTCTATCTCCGGGTCACCCCTCTCAAGGAAGCCCAGCGCTTCCATATCAAGGGAAAGCTCGCCCCAAGATACATCGGCCCCTTCAAGATCACTGACCGACGTGGAGAAGTGGCTTACCAGTTGGAACTGCCACCTGAACTATCCGATGTGCACAACGTATTCCACGTGTCACAAATCCGGAAGTGTCTCCAAGTTCCAAACAAGCCCGATCTTTACAAGGACGTCAATCACCAAGCCATTGACCTTCAGCCTGATTTGACTTACCGTGAGAGTCCTATCCGTATTTTGGATGAGGCTGAACGGCGCACGCGAAGCCACACGATCAAGTACTTCAAGGTCCAATGGAGCAACCACTCTGAAGCAGAAGCAACCTGGGAACATGAAGACTACCTCAGATCCGAGTTTCCATATCTCTTTAAAGCCTAGTTTAGGAATCTCGGGGACGAGATTCTTGTAAGGGGGTAGGTCTATCACACCCTGCATTTTGTAACATGTTTATTTGCATTAATAAA
Source organism: Aegilops umbellulata (assembly GCA_032464435.1). Lineage (NCBI taxonomy): Eukaryota > Viridiplantae > Streptophyta > Magnoliopsida > Poales > Poaceae > Aegilops > Aegilops umbellulata. The sequence continues at coordinate 351,854,946 of CP136056.1, forward strand.
GCATGAAAATTTGGACCAACAAAAACTTTTGCATTATTTGGCTTTTATTTGGAGTTGGATTTCTCTCTGTGGTTTTTTTCAAGTGCTCTTTATAGTCAACTACTTCACTGCCTATACTTCATCTCCTTGTCCCAAACTTCTTCCCAGTGATCATGCCATGTGTATTATGCAGTATAGTATTTTCTTACAAAAATAATTTGGCCAAAAAGTATTTTCAAAAGTTAGTTTTCCAAAAACCCCTGGATTGAGGTTTGCACTGCAAGTACTTAATTAAGGGCAGTAAAAATATTTCTAAAAATATATTTGACTCCTATTAGATATAGGATACCTAGAAACCACAAAAATATAATTTTAAAAGTTATTTTCCTATTTTATTTAAAGGCTTTTTCTTAAGGCCAGAAATGGTCTTTAATAGGTTAAAATTATTTTCATGTTTCAAAAATATTTGAGAAAATTTAGGGAAACTCAATGGACATATAGTTTTCATATATATGAGTTTCAACACATGGTTATGATCAAATTATTGGACAAAACCTCCCAAAACCATTTCTGCCCATTTCAAGGATTTGAAATATTTCTACAGGAAATATTTTCATAAAAATCCAGGAAAAATCCAGCAAGTCACAAATGCCTATTGTGATGATCTTGCAAAGCCTCATGTCAATTAAAGTCATTTTGGTTCACCAAAATGCCCCAAAACCCTCTCTGATCCGAACCATATTTGAACAAGTTTGTACTACCAACTTTCTCTCCTTGACCCCAACTTTTGTGAGCATGTTCACATGTCCAAATGAGGCCACTACACCAAGTGGTGAATCAAGGAGAAGTGATTTGCTCAACTAGATCTTCACAAGTCTATTTCTGCTCATTTCTAGGGTTTGCCAAAGTTGCATTGGCAACTTTACCCAAATAAGCTCAAATTTGGTGGCACACCCTAATTCTAAGTTTCTTTCCATCCTGTTAAGTGTCATGGAAATTGGAGTCCATTTGCTTTCCCAAAACACTATCAAACACCTTCTGACATTTTGCAAAAACCACTGTTTTGACCCCTTTCACTATTCTTGGAGAGCTCAAATTTTTACCACAGTCCCCTTTCACCTCCAGTAACAATGGCTAGTCCATAGCTCACTTATTGGGTGGGTAACACCCCATTTCCTCTCTCTGGACAGGACATTTGCACCTTTCTTCTTCTTCTCTACTCACTCTACTGGCTCTCCATGGCATCCAATGCCCCCTTCCCTTTCTTTACTACTCCCTAGCACTACTGGACATGTTTGGCCGCGCCCACTTTGCCAAAAAAAATGGCATGCCGGCCATATGGGCGCTCTGGAGCGCGCTACAGTGTGCTCCCGCACTGTAGCCGCCCTCTGCCCAACGACTCCGACCACCTCGAGCCTCCCCCGCGCGCCTGGTGATGCACCTCGGCGTCCACGACACGCCACGGCGCTGTCCCCCTCCTCTCTCCTCCTCCCTGCGCCTCCGCGCAAGCAAACAAGGGCCGCCCGAGCGCGCCAATGGTGCGGCTCACACGCGCGCACCCCTGACCTCTCCCCACTCCTTCTCTCTTTCTCACCCGACGTGGTCGACGTCCAGGAACGCCCCAGACACGACGCCAGCCCCTCCCGAGCCCTGTGGCGATGGGCAGGAGCTCTCCGGCGCACGGGTCTGCTGGACCGCTCCGTTCGCCTATATAAGAGCCTCCCCGAGCTCCCCTCTCCTCACCACTCGCCCTCTCACTCCCCAAAACCTCCCCCTGCTCCTTCCGTTCGTCCCTAGAGCCGCCCGAGCTCGAGATCGAGCTCGAGCTCCACCGCCTCGGGTCGCCGTCGATCTGCGGGTACGGGCTCCCTCCGCCCCTTTTCTCTCTCGATCTGAACTCCCCTCACCTCACTGATCATTTCCCCCTCCTTTTCCCTCTCTGTAGCTGCCGGAAACGGCCGGAGTCATCACCTCCCGAAGCACCTCCGCCGCGGACCTCGTCGCCGGCGAACCAGGCCGCTCCGGCGACCGCCTCCACCTCCACTCGAACGGCGACTCCCCCCTGAGCACGACGGTACCGCCCACGCGCCTTCCCGTGCCCTGTATCGCCGCCGGCGAGCTCGCCATCGCCTCTGTACAGAGGTAGACGACGACGGCCACGGGCCCCGCTCGTCAGCCCCTCGCCCTGACGCCTCGGCCCCGCCCGTCAGGTTTGAACCTGGCGCGCGCGCGTGCACCGGTGCACTGGGCCGGCCCACTGGCTGGGCTGCTGCACTGTGGCCTCTCTGGCCCAGTGGCACAGTGCCACTTTTCCTTTTTCTTTTTCTTCCTGTATTACAAAAATTCCACAGGACAAAATATTTGTCCAAATAAATTAATTCCAATTTCTAAAATCCTAGAATATTGCAACATATTTAATGGTGCAACTTCCATTCAAATCCAACCAACTTTTCTTCACTGTAAATATTTAAATGTGATTTTTAGCATTTAAATATGACTTTGAAATTCCATATCTTTTGTTCCCCAACTCCAAATCCAAAACTAGCAATTTTCCCCTTCTTAGATTTCCACCTAATATTTTACAAAAAGAGCTGACATTTTTCTGAGCACTTTGATTTTTCTGTTTTATTATTGCCTTATTTTCTCGTTATTATTTTTGCGACGATAGATTGCGTTGCTGACGAAGGAGTTGGACCAGAAGACTTTGAAGACCCCGAAGACTTTGCTGAGCCAGGCAAGCAGCCCTTTGACCATGTCTATGAAACCCTTTTTATGCATGTCATATAGCTCTTTATTAGTGTTGCTTCGGAATCATGATGAGAGGGAAACCTCTGTGGTGGGTTGCCTTCGTTACTTACTCATTGATACCTGCATTATGCATGACCCTACCTTCTTATGAGGGTTATGCCGGTGGGAGTAGATAGGATGCAAAGTAGAGCTACGCAAAAAGGGACGGGAATATGCATGGTGATGGCGGCAAAATATTTTCAAAGGACTTTTCGAAAACCCCGTCGGGTGCCACTTATGCCCGAGGGAGATGATGAGATGGGTAACCACTTGATGACGAAGTGGTGTACCGAGGCAAGTGTGTGTTGTTTGTCAAAACGGATTGGTTTAAGTTGCGACCGTTATTCCAACCTTACATGTGCAACCACTCTACCCTTATATGGGAAAGGGCATTATTGATTACCTAGGCCGATACTAGCTTGGAGCCCGCATTACTAGTGACGGGGGAGAGTTGGTGCTCTCTCTCGGGACGGGGTCGTGCCAGGTATGGCGGCCATGACTGTCTTCACAGGGCACCGGACACACCGTTGGTACCCCGTGCTTTTGGTATGTGATAAATATGGAGCGAGGCTCCACAATTTTAAGATGTGAAATGTTGGGCACGGGGGGTACTACCAATCGAGTGGACTCCATGTTAGTGTCGTCTAGGGAAAGATAGTGATCGGGTGCTTGCCCCGGGTACTTGAGGTACTGCGGGTCGTGGATGACACGGAAGTTCCCCGGATCTAGTAGGTAAAGTGTGCAACCTCTGCAGAGTGTAAAACTATTCGAATAGCCGTGTCCACGGTCAAGGACAGTTGGGTAACCGCTCTTGGGCTACGTCCACATGTTTATAACCAGTGTGTGTGATGGATAAGTGGGAAGAATTACTTGGGTCAAGTCAGAGGACTTGACATGATCGAGATGGGTTGGTGCCCACTCTACTTATGTTGATATCTGTAACCTGTCCTCATGGTTACTTGAATTCTCCTGATGCATGTCTTACTAGTTGTTGAACATGTCATTGCACTCAAAACTAGCTTTCCGCAAAAATTTACCTATATCATGCATTATTGTTCCTTGAACCAAAACATGGGTTGCTTGCGAGTACATTCAAAGTACTCATTGGCTTGCCACTGGTTATTTAATTGGCCAGGCATGGAAGAACCGGAGTTCTAAGAAGAGTTCTTTGGAGATGAACATGCGAACTAGGACACTTCCCAGTCAGAATGCCTGTAGGGTTAAGGCAGATGGCATGGGTTCTACTTATCGACGAAGATTTCCGCTGCTAGAGTTCCATTTGATGTTCAGCCCTTAAGGCTTTATCAATGTAAGACTTGACCATAATGGTCATAATTCGTGTAAGACGATCTGTATGGATGTAAGACTCTTGTTATTCAGCTTCTGTGTGTTCAGTGAGCATTGATCTCTGGGATCACTGTACACGTGCATTTGGTGATCACGACTTATGAGTCGGGGTCCCCACAAACTTCCTTTGGCCATGTTATTTTGAAATGACATAATTGTTTGATTAGTATGCTTGAAGTATTATCATTTTTATGTCAATATGAACTTTTGTCTTGAACCTTTCGGATCTGAATATTCATACCATGATTAAGAAGACTTACATTGAAATTATGCCAAAGTATCACTCCGCATCAAAAATTCTCTTTTTATCATTTACCTACTCGAGGACGAGCAGGAATTAAGCTTGGGGATGCCTGATACGTCTCCAACGTATCTATAATTTTTGATTGCTCCATGCTACTTTATCTACTGTTTTGGACTATATTGGGCTTTATTTTCCACTTTTATATTATTTTTGGGACTAACCTATTAACCGGAGGCCCAACCCAGAATTGCTGTTTTTTGCCTATTTCAGTATTTTGAGGAAACAGAATATCAAACGGAGTCCAAACGGAATGAAACCTTCGGGAACGTGATCTTCTCACCAAACGTGATCCAGGAGACTTGGACCCTACTCCAAGAAGTTTCCAGGGAGGTCACGAGGGTGGAGGGCGCCCCCCCTGGGCGTGCCCCCTGCCTCGTGGGCCGCTCGGAGCTCCACCGACGTGCTCATTCCTCCTATATATACCTACGTACCCCCATTAGACCAGAGACGGAGCCAAAAACCTAATTCCACCGCCGCAACTTCCTGTATCCACGAGATCCCATCTTGGGGCCTGTTCCGGAGCTCCGCCGGAGAGGGCATCCATCACGGAGGGCTTCTACATCAACACCATAGCCCTTCCGATGAAGTGTGAGTAGTTTACTTCGGACCTTCGGGTCCATAGCTAGTAGCTAGATGGCTTCTTCTCTCTTTTTGGATCTCAATACAATTTTCTCCCCCTCTCTCGTGGAGATCTATTCGATGTAATCTTCTTTTTGCGGTGTGTTTGTTGAGACCGATGAATTGTGGGTTTATGATCCAACTTATCCATGAATAATATTGGAATCTTCTCTGAATTCTTTTATGTATGATTGAGTTATCTTTGCAAGTCTCTTCGAATTATCCGTTTGGTTTGGCCAACTAGATTGGTAGTTCTTGCAATGGGAGAAGTGCATGGCTTTGGGTTCAATCCTGCGGTGTCCTTACTCAGTGACAGAAGAGTTGCAAGGCACGTATTGTATTGTTGCCATCGAGGATAATAAGATGGGGTATTTATCATATTGCATGAATTTATTCCTCTACATCATGTCATCTTGCTTAAGGCGTTACTCTATTTTTAACTTAATACTCTAGATGCATGCTGGATACCGGTCGATGAGTGGAGTAATAGTAGTAGATGCAGGCAGGAGTCGGTCTACTTGTCACGGACGTGATGCCTATATACATGATCATACCTAGATAACCTCATAACTATGCTCAATTCTATAAATTGCTCAACAGTAATTTGTTCACCCACCGTAGAATATCTATGCTCTTGAGAGAAGCCACTAGTGAAACCTATGGCCCCCGGGTCTATTCTCATCATATCAATCTCCATTACTTTATTTTACTTGTTTTGCTTTTACTTTTCACTTTGCATCTTTATACCAAAAATACCAAAAATATTATCTCTATCAGATCTCACTCTCGTAAGTGACCGTGAAGGGATTGACAACCCATAAGCGTTGGTTGCGAGTTGCTACCGTTTTGTGCAGGTACGGGGGACTTGCGCGTGACCTCCTACTGGATTGATACCTTGGTTCTCAAAAACTGAGGGAAATACTTACGCTACTGTGCTGCATCACCCTCTCCTCTTTGGGGAAAACCAACGCAAGCTCGAGACGTAGCAGTCGGCTCCGTAGCCGTGTAGGTAGGATGAACTAAGGACAAAACCTGGTCCTCGGACATTACTTCCATATTGGGGCTTAAAGCCGACTTGGTGAGGGGTAGTTCGGCAAGGGATGATTCCTGACTTATGAACGTCGACCCTTCGCTGTGGCTGAAGGCCAGAGGTGTGTCAAGAAGAGAGGGTTTGGCTGAGAGTGACTCTTGGCCTCCGAACACTGCTTCTGCGTTGAGGGCTGAAGCTGGGTCTTCGGCGGGCACCATTAGTGCGGCTGAAGGGGATTCCTGGTCTCCGGACAAGGTGGAGCTGATCGAGCTCGAGGTCGGTAGGAGGGTTGAGGAAGATCCATAGATCGGATCGGGAGAAAGCTCCGGAGCAGGCACTAGGGGGCCCATAGGGGTACCAGGTGAGGCTGCGAATCTGGCCAAGACCAGATCGCCTCGAGCGTCCGCAACATACTCCAAGGTACCGAATCTAATCTGTTGTTCAGGGCAAAATTTGTTGATTATGTCTAGATGACCAGTTCGGTTGGCGTGCAACATTATGCTGCCAAACGCGAAAAGTTGGCCGGGGACAAAGAGATCCCCGGGACTGACGCCATCTCCGATGATCAGGCAGGCCATCGATCCTTCGATGACCCAACAGTGGAACTCTCAATGAAAGCACCAATTTCGGTGTCAAACCGGTGAATCTCGGGTAGGGGTTCCTGAGCTATGGATCGAGGATCAATAGGGAACTAGGGACGAAAAATACAGTGTTTACCCAGGCTTGGTCCCTCTTGAAGAGGTAAAACCCTAGGTCCTGCTTGATTGTTTTTTATGTGTATGATATGGTTACAGGGTCGATCTACCTCGAGATCAAGCGAGCTAAACCCTAGGTTGATGGGGTGATGGATGTCGCTCTAGCCCTAGAGACTAAAACCCTTTAGTTTATATAGGCACTGGTAGGGTTAGGGTTACATGCGATCGGTTACAATGAGGGAAAGATCATGCTAAGTCTTTACTTGAAGGGCACTCCATGACTCTGAAGATCTTTTATCCATCCATGGATCCATACTCTAGCTCGGCTTCATGGCAGCCCCTCAGTCTGGCCCATAAGCAATGTGCCATCGGCCCAAGGACCCATTAATCCATGACTCCCTCACCCCACCTAAGGTTTATGGTATCTTAAGGGTGCATAGTTTGATCTTGTTGGATATTCAGACTCATATTACGTAGCTGAGTTGGTTGACAAAAAATGTACTTCGGGGACATGCCATTTCCTTGGTAGATCATTGGTATGTTTTTCATCAAGGAAGCAGAATTGTGTATCTCTTTCTATAGCTCACGCCGAATATATTGCTGCCCGCGCTTGTTGAACTCAGTTATTGTGGATGAAGCAGACTCTGAAGGATTATGGCATCAAGGTCAAGAAGATCCCTCTATATTGTAACAATGAGAGTGCTATCAAAATTGCACATAATCCAGTGCAACATTCTCACACCAAGCATATTGCCATCAGACATCATTTCATTCGCGATCATGTTGCTCGAGAGGATATTGTCATCAATCACATCAAGACCAAAGATAATCTCGCTGATATATTCACCAAGCCTCTTGATGAGAAAAGATTATGTGCATTATGGTGTGAGCTAAATATCCCAGACCTCGCAAACATGCAGTAAGCTGGACTTGGCACCCATGCCAACACTTCCACATCTTAGAAGGAATGGGCGCACAACACTCAAAGAGTTTGAAAATTTCGAGAAAGTGAAATTATCTTTCTGAGAGTGAATACATTAACGAAGAACTAGACTTACCGGGTGCAACGATATTTGTGCGACACCCGGGGTCATACGGTTCTTATACGGTGGGTCTCGCCACCACAATTTTCTTTCGTTGAATCTCTTTTCGATCGAAAGCCTTTTGTGTCAGTCCGGATGCATTTCTCTCATAGCTATTCTTTTTGGTGTTTGTCTTTCTTTGTCTGAGTGAAATGCCTAGGACCCTGTTTTCCCTCTGTTCTATCTCTTCCAATCTATGTTGTTCCATTATAAATTCTCAATTTCATCTTTTACCAAAATTTTATCTGGTGTCCTTGACCACGATAAAGATTCAGTCCGAACTTTAATTTGTCTTAGTGAAAGTTGTCCAAAATTTGGGGCTTCCTGCCCAAGTTAGGACCATGATCTTTGATACGTCTCCAACGTATCTATAATTTTTGATTGCTCCAAGCTATATTATCTACTGTTTTGAACTATATTGGGCTTTATTTTCCACTTTTATATTATTTTTGGGACTAACCTATTAACCGAGGGCCCAGCCCAGAATTGTTGTTTTTTTTTGCCTATTTCAGAGTTTCGGAGAAACATAATATCAAACGGAGTCCAAACGGAATAAAATCTTTGGGAACGTGATTTTCTCACCGAACATGATCCAGGAGACTTGGACCCTACTCCAAGGAGTCAAAGAGGCGGTCACGAGGGTGGGGGGCGCTCCCCCCCTAGGGCACACCCCCCTGCCTCGTGGGCCCCTCGGTGCTCCACCGACGTACTCCTTCCTCCTATATATACCTACGTACCCCCAAACGATCAGAACAGGAGCCAAAAACCTAATTCCACCGCCGCAACTTTCTGTATCCAGGAGATCTCATCTTGGGGCCTGTTCCGGAGCTCCACCACAGAGGGTCGTCATCACGGAGGGCTTCTACATCATCCTAGCCCCTCCGATGAAGTGTGAGTAGTTCACCTCAGACCTTCGGGTCCATAGTTATTAGCTAGATGGCTTCTTCTCTTTTTTTGGATCTCAATACAATGTTCTCCCCCTCTCTCGTGGAGATCTATTCGATGTAATCTTCTTTTTGCGGTGTGTTTTTTGAGACCGCTAAATTGTGGGTCTATGATCAAGTCTATCTATGAATAATATTTGAATCTTCTCTGAATTCTTTTATGTATGATTGGTTATCTTTGCAAGTCTCTTCGAATTATCAGTTTGGTTTGGCCTACTAGATTGGTTTTTCTTGCCATGGGAGAAGTGCTTAGCTTTGGGTTCAATCTTGCGGTGTCCTTTCCCAGTGACAGAAGGGTCAGCAAGGCACGTATTGTATTGTTGCCATCGAGGATAACAAGATGGGGTTTTTATCATATTGCATGAAACTATCCCTCTACATCATGTCATCTTGCTTAAGGCGTTACTCTGTTTTCAACTTAATACTCTAGATGCATGCTGGATAGCGGTCGGTGAGTGGAGTAATAGTAGTTGATGTAGGCAGGAGTTGGTCTACTTGTCTCGGACGTGATGCCTATATACATGATCATACCTAGATATTCTCATAACTATGCTCAATTATGTCAATTGCTCAACAGTAATTTGTTCACCCACCATAGAATACTTATGCTCTTGAGAGAAGCCACTAGTGAAACCTATGGCCCCCGGGTCTATTCTCATCATATCAATCTCCATCACTTTAATCTTGCTTTGCTTTTTACTTTGCTTTTTTACTTTTCACTTTGCATCTCTATATCAAAAATACCAAAAATATTATCTATCATCTCTATCAGATCTCACTCTCGTAAGTGTCCGTGAAGGGATTGACAACCCATAATCGCGTTGGTTGCGAGGAGCTATTGTTTTGTGCAGGTACGAGGGACTTGAGCGTAGCATCCTACTGGATTGATACCTTGGTTCTAAAAAACTGAGGGAAATACTTACGCTACTTTGCTGCATCATCATCTCCTCTTCGGGGAAAACCAACGCAGTGCTCAAGAGGTAGCAAGAAGAATTTTTGGCGCCGTTGCCGGGGAGTCTGCGCAAAAGTCAACATACCAAGTACCCATCACAATCCCTATCTCTCGCAATACATTAGTTGCCATTTGCCTCTCGTTTTCCTCTCCCCCACTTCACCCTTGCCATTTTATTTGCCTTCTCTTTCCCAATCTCCTTCTCTCTTTCTATTTGCCTTTTTCTCGCTTGCCTTTCTGTTTGCTTGTGTGTTGGATTGCTTGTTTGTCGCGATGGCTCTACCAAGATTTGGTGATCTTCACCTTAAAAGGTTAGAGGAGATCAAAAACAACGTGAGGAAATTTATGGTTTTGCAATTCGAGCATAATAATTTCTTTAGAAACGAACTTAAGGAACAATTTTTTTAGGAGTTATATGAATAAAGAGCTCGATGATATGTCTAAAGAATTTGATGGTATAAGATCCCAAATTGCTCGTCCTGAAAAGATGACTGCTGAAATTTCGGATATGCAAGCTAACTTAGTCAATAAGATGGCCGCTAAACCGAATTCTTATGAAAATCAAGATGAAGATCTAAAAGTTATTGATGTGTCCCCTATCAAACTTTGTTTTGCAATATGAATCTTGATGAAACTGAATATGATCTTCCTTTACCTAGAAGGCGTTCTAAAAATTCGGAGTATTTGGATCTTGATGATGAAATTGATAAACGTGGGAATGAAAGAAATAAAAATCTACATGTTGCTAAACCCACTATATTGGATTTCAAGGAATTTAATTATGAAAGTTGCTCTTTAATTGGTTGTATTTCCTTGTTGCAATCCATGCTAAATTCTCCTCATGCTTATAGTCAAAATAAAGCCTTTACCGAACATATCGTTTATGCCTTGATGTAATCTTATGAAGAAAAACTTGAGTTGAAAGTTCCTATCCCTAGAAAACTCTATGATGAGTGGGAACCGACTATTAAAACTAAAATTAAAGATCATGAGTTTTATGCTTTGTGTGATTTGGGTGCTAGTGTCTCCACTATCCCCAAAACTTTGTGTGATTTGCTAGATTTCCGTGATTTTGATGATTGCTCTCTAAACTTGCATCTTGCGGATTCCACTATTAAGAAACCTATGTGAAGGATTAATGATGTTCTTATTGTTGCGAATAGGAATTATGTGCCCGTAGATTTTATCGTTCTTGATATAGATTGCAATCCTTCTTGCCCTATTATTCTCGGTAGACCTTTCCTTAGAACGGTTGGTGCAATTATTGATATGCAGGAAGGGAATATTAGATTTCAATTTCCATTAAAAAAGGGCATGAAACACTTCCCTAGAAACAAAATAAAATTGCCATATGAAACTATTATGAGAGCCACTTATGGATTGCCTCCAAAGATGGCAATACCTAGATCTATTCTCGATTTTATGCCTGGCTAGGGGCGTTAAAAGATAACGCTTGTTGGGAGGCAACCCAATTTTATTTTTGGTTTTTGTTTTTGCTTCTGTTTAGGAATAAATAATCCATCAACCTTCTGTTTAGCTGTGGTTTTTTGTTTTAATTAGTGTTTGTGCCAAGTTAAACCTATAGGATCTTCTTGGATGATAGTTATTTGATCTTGCTGTAATTTCCAGAAACTTTCTGTTCACGAAAACAATTGTTAAAAATCACCAGAACGAGATAAAATATTGATTCCAATTGCTTCTGATCATTAAAAAAAATTCTAGGTCGTCCTATTTTAGTATATTTTTTGGAGTTCCAGAAGTTTGCTTAGTTACAGATTACTACTGTCGGGGAAACTGATCCACGAGCACCTATGGGGACCAAGCCCCTTTCGGTTCGGCGGGGGGCGGAGGTCGCACGAAGAGCGGATCGAGGCGAAGCACACGAGCGGTTTACCCAGCTTCGGGCCGCACGGATGCGTAAAACCCTACTGCTGCATGTCTGAGTGTATTGAGTTCTTGCTCGGGAGCGCTAAGTGCTACAGTACACACCAGCTGCGAACGAGACCGAGCGTGGGTGTTCGTCTGGTTCGTCCCCCTCTCTACGTTGCGCATGGGCCTCCTTTTATATGCTCAAGGGGTCACCGACAGGTGGCAACGTAGACAAGGGTAAAAATGGAAAGGTGGTGCGGTTGGTACAGCTACCTGTACAGTGTATCATACCTAACCCTAATGGCAGGGGACAAGGGCATTAAATGCCCATCTGTGTCGCCCAAACAGTGCAGAAAAGGGACCGTCAGGGACGCCACCGTTTGCCACGATGGCAATCTTGTCAGCGCCGCTTGCCACCGCATACCGCTCGCTGCACAGCCTCCCGCCACGTACGCCTGGAAGAGTCCCAGAGCGACACATCGGTGGATGTGCTGGAGCGTAGGTACGGAGTGGTAACTTGCCGCGGTCGTCGTCTTGTCGCGTCCGGGAGCTTGTCGCTCACCGAGCCTTGCAGGGACGCATGGCGCGTCGCGGTAAGTTCCTTGAGATGCCTTGGTTGGCCTTCTCGGCAAGCTCCTCTTGCCGGGGCCTTGGTTGGCCTTCCCGGCAAGCTCCTCTTGCCGGGGCCTTGGTTGGCCTTCCCGGCAAGCTCCTCTTGTCGAGGCCTTGGTTTGAATACTTTGTTCTTGAATGGCTCCAAAGGAACCACGGAGGACCTTGGCGGTCACCCGGCCAGTCTTGCCGCGGGGTGCTGCGACTGCCCGTGCACAAGTTCGGGGTACTAGGGTACCCCTACTCTAGTACACCGACAGGAGCCCCCGGGCCTGGGCCATACACGGTGCCGAGCGCTGTTGGGCCAGGCCCAAAACAGGGCACGGGCACGCACGGCCTGGGTCACGCCGTATCTCGCTTCGTATCCACCGCGCCCTCCCCGAACGGCACGCGTCGATTGCGGCGTCGTGGGGGAGATCGTGGGTGGTTTCTTTATTCGGAAAGGCGAAGCGTCCGCCGCACTCCCCCCTTATAAGCAGGGGAAACAGGGGCAGTTCACCCATCCGCCGGTTGCTCTTCCAACCTCGAAAATCTCTGCCACTCCCCTTCTTCCCAAAGCCGAAAGAGAGCAGCGCTCCGCCTCCCATCGCCACCAGCGCCACCGACGCCGTCGACCTCCCTCACCACCTCCGCCATGGCTCCGAAAACCTGGAAGGGGAAGGCCGTGAAGTCGGCCGAGGCGCAGCGGCTCGAGGCGCTGCGGAAGGAGCGGGCTATCTTCCCCCCCAAGTTTGTCGCGGAGGAGCTGAGGGAGTACTACTACCTCTTCTGGTCGACGGAGACGCGAGCGCATCTGCGCACGAAGGTACTCCCAACCGTTGCTTCGAGACTGGCCCCAAATGGATATCCCTTCTTCGCGTTGTTCTTCTACTGCGGGCTTTGCCCGCCTTTCTCTGCATTTTTCTGTGATATCATGAACACCTACGGCCTCCGCCTCCTTGACTTCACCCCCAATGTTGTCCTGACCATTGCAGTTTTCGCACATCTCTGCGAAAACTTTGTCGGAGTCCATCCAAATGTAGCCCTTTTTCGCCATTTCTTTATGCCCCGAGTTGAGAGAGGAGAGCCCATATCCGGTGGAATCGCCTGGATCTCAAGGGCCGACAAGAAGGAAGCTTATCTGGAGGGAGAGTTCCGCAGCAAGTGGGAGGAATGGAGAGCAGACTAGTGCTGGGTCATCGAGGAGAACCCGCAGCCGTTTACCGCCCGGAGCCAAACCGCAGTGGTGTGCGGCAGTGATTGGAGCAACGTGGCCCCGGAAGACGACAGGCTGAAGATTGTCGTCGCCCGGATCCAACGCCTCAGGCTTGCCGGGCTCACTGTAGGCGCCGTTGGCGCAGATTTCCTTCGCCGCCGCATCGCCCCCCTGCAGGAGAGGAGGAGACCCGCCTGGGAGTTCAAGAATGCGGCGGATATCATGAGGCTGTGTCTGGGCCTCAACTTCGACTTCACTGTTCTGGAGCTTAATGCGATGCTCCAGGAGCTGTTCAAGCAGGACCCTAAGCATCCCGCAGTGTTCAGGTTGCCGCAGGGTGTCGTTCCGCTGTGCAACAATTCCTCGCTCAGCCGCATCCGTGCAATGACGCCGCTGTGCGATTCGCATGGAATTGACCCAACTTGGCAAGAGCCTGCAGACGATGTCGTGCAGGCGTTCTTCGATGGCTTGGTAGAAGTGCCGATCCGCCCCGACGAGTAGGAGGGCCTCATTCGTGCCACCACTGACGAGGAGGTGGAGCGTATTGCCACTAGGCTGGAAGAGGTGGCGGCAGCCGCAGCCGCGGGTGAGTTTGGGTTCACCGTGGAGGAGGCAGAGGCAGCAGAGGCGGCAAGCCTTGCCGAGCGAGAGCGGCTTGCCGGGCGTGATGTCGGGTCGAGCGAGCCCGTCGAGGGGGCGGGCGGCTCGTTGGAGATCGACTCCTCTTCCGCCTCATCTTCGGGCAGCTCGCCGCGAGTAGAGCCCCCGTCTCCACCAAGAAGGCGTCTCCGCAAGGCCGGGGACATAGCGGAGCGGCAGACAGGTCGACAGCCGCCGCGCCGCGCGACGTGCTCCACCGCGGCAAGTTCTGTTGCCGCGGGAGCACCTCACGCTGCTGCGGCAACTGGAGCAGGGTCTTCCCGCACTGCTCCCGCCAAGCGGCCAAGGGAACCTACTCCCCCGCCTCCTCGCGTCGGAGGTGGGCCGGGCTTTGACTTCTCCGTGCTCAGCTCCGACGAGGAAGAAGACAAGTAAGATTCTTTGTTGTACTCGTATTTCTTCAATTCTTGCTCCTTTGTCTTGTATCTGATTTGCTTTACTCCGAACTCATTCCTTTTCAGGACTCTGGCCCAGAGAGTGGCAAAGAGAGCCAAGGTCCCGTTGATTATCATCAAGGACAAACCCACCGCGACAGCAGGGGATGCGCCCGAGACAACCTTGTCGGACCCGGCAACTGGTCTTCAGAGCAGCCCCCAGCGCAGCCCCCAGCGCAGCCCCAGCGTAAGTATATGGTTTGCTTCCCGCTGTCAGGCGCGCATGGATACTCTTCGTTTGCTGATATCTGACTGTTGGTTTGTGTAGGAGCAGAGCAGTCCCACCAGGAGCACCGGAGACCGCCCCTGACACGCCATCTGCTTTGACTACACCGCTAAGGGAGAGTTCTCCGGCAAGGGAGAAGTCTCCGGCAAGGGAGAGGTCTCCGGAAAGGGAGAGGCCTCCGGCAAAGGACAGCACCAGCGACCCCCCGGTGACGGAGTCCATGACTGCAGATCCTGGCACAGGTAATCCTCTCGCTTGAAAACCTCCCGTGGGTTCTTCTTCTTTTGATCTTCTTTTTGGATATTTGCTTGACTTTTCTTCCTTTTCCAGCCGTCAGGCCCATCTGCTGAGGAGTCGATGGAGACCGAGGTTGCTGTTGACGACGCCGCTGCCACCAAAAAAGCGGTCGGCACTGATGATCCCGCCGGCGAAGAGGCCGCCAAGGCTGCCGCCGCAGCAGCTGGCGAGGGGCTTGGCGATCGCACTGACGGCCCTGGGGCCGCAGGAGCGCCAGGCGCTACGCCGACCGCCGACCCCTCCGCCGCTGCCGCAGCGTCAGGCTCCGAAGAGCCCCAGCCAGGCGGCTACTTGAAGGCCGGCGACGGCGTCTTCATCAAGCTCCCCTAGGAGTCAAGCTCCAAGGCGCCGGTCGAAGGAGAAATCTTGGATGGAGAGGTGCTCGCCTCCGCTGGGCTGACGCTGGTTGATGCGCCGAGCAGCAGCAGCGGCGAGTCTGAGGAGGAGCGGCTGCTCCGGAAGCTGGTGTCGCTCTACCGCGCTTGACAGGACAAGGTGGAACGCCAAGAAGCACTTGTCGCGAAGGCGGGAGCAGATATGTAAAAGCGTGCGGAGGAGCTCCGGGGTCTTAACCAGGAAGCTCTTCGGTCCCTGGCGGAGGAGCGGGAGAAGCTCGAGGAGGAGCAGAAGGCCTTCCTCCTCGAGAAGGCTGGCGTCGAAGAGCAGCAGCGACTTGCCGCTGAGAAGCTGTCTGCGCAGGAGGGCGAGTTGGCGCAGCTGAAGGTCAACCTTGACAGCCACGAGGAGGAGCTTGTTGCGCGCGAGCAAACGTTTGGCGGGGCTCTCAAGCAAGCAGAGGATGCTGCTGCAGCTGCCGAGGCCGCCAAGAAGGAGCTGGAGCTGAAGGTGGCGCAGCTGGAGACCGATCTCAAGGCGAGCGGTGAAGAGCTTGCCGCGCTCAAGCATGAGCGCGAGAAGGACGCCTACACCTTTGGCGAGCTGCAGGGTCGTCTCGCCGACAAGGTCAAGGAGCTTAGCGCCGCCAAGGACTCCAACGCCGATCTTGAGTTGAAGCTGACCACTTTGACCAAGACGCAGGACGGCGCCAGGGAGCAGGAGGTGGCCTTGAAGAAGGAGATCAAGGCCGACAAGGCGCAGCTAGAGAGTGTCGCTGCCACCCAGAATGCTTTTAAGGAGAATGTGGAGCACTGGACAGAGAGTCTCGTGGACGTTGCCACAGCCATCGACAAGGAGCTGGCGCTGCTGGGGATGGAGAATCTCGGGTATCCCTCCGATGAGAACCTCCAATCCAGCGCCAAGCTCACTTTGTTCTTCAAAGGCGTGGCGACGGCCCTCCAGCGACTCCGGGAGAGGATCCCAAAGCAGTTGGCCGACGAGTCGCGCGAGATCTGCGCGGGAGCTCTTGAAAAGGTGTTGGTGAAGGTGGCCTTCCGCAACCCGGGTATCAACCTCACCAACGTCCTCAAGTCCCTGCCGCCGGATGCTGATCTGGAGACGCTCAGGGCCCTTGTCGCACCCATTGTGCACAAGGTGAGCGGGATCAAGAGGGTTGAGGGCGATCGTGTAGACTAGGCCGCCCGTTTTCTTCTTTTATTGTCCCTGCAGCTCATGTTATGAAAACAGTCCATTAGAGCCGCGACAAGCTATATTGTAATATAACTATTTTGGGTAGTGATTGCAATGTTATTTCCTTTACTTGATTCCTTCCTTTGTATGTTTTTGCCCTACGCTTTTAGGGAACTTGCCGGCGCGGGCACCTTAGCCGCGAGCGCTGAGTGCGGAACGTCAGCAGCCTGCTGGCGGTGCCGTTATCGACAAAAAACCTTGTCGCAACTAGTCGTAGCTCACTTAAGTCGTTGAGCGTACTCGAAACAAAGTAAGGGCGCAACTCTAGTCGCAGCACACTTAAGTTGTTGAGCGTACTCGAAACAAAGTAAGGGCGCAACTAGCCACGAGTTGGTTCCTCCGCGCACATGTTTTCCATACAAAGCACGGTCGTTCAAGGAAGATAAATTAGAAATTTAAAAAATCTGATTGCTCAAACTTTGGCAACTTAGCTTTTCTGTTGTTTGCTTTCCGGCAAGGCGAAACTTTCTTGAACGAGGCTTGGTCCATACCATTATCTTCTCCTTCCTTCCCCCCGGCAAACTTGTGGGCGAGGGAACCTTCCTTTTCTTGAGAAAAAAGAAAGAAGAGAAAATAAAGATATGGAGCCTTATGGCTCGTTATTGCTTACCGGGGGTTGGCGTTGCACAAAGTGTCAGCTTACACATGCAAAAAATAGAAAGCATGAAATTGACAAGATGTGCGAAGCATGCGAGCTTTATTTACGCACGGGGTCTGCGCCCGTCTTTGTACAAAGGATTACATGCAACAGCGGCAAGACTTGTACAAAAGGTGTTTGCCGGAACAGGGTCCGGCAACCGCGCCTTACGGGTAAAACTTGCGAAGATGCTCAATGTTCCAGGAGTTGCTCACCGGAATGCCATCTTCGGTCTCAAGGCGGACAGCGCCAGGCCTAGTGACTCGTTTCACCCGGTAAGGGCCTTCCCACTTCGGCGTCAACTTGTTGGAATTCTTGGCGGACTGAACGCGCCGAAGAACAAGGTCGCCTTCCTCGAGACTTCTGGCGTTAACTTTGCGGCTATGGTAGCGGCGCAAAGCTTGCTGGTAGCGAGCAGCTCGCACAGCAGCCTGAAGACGGTCTTCCTCAAGGAGCAGCGCGTCATCTTGTCGCAGCTGCTCTTGTTCGAGCTCATCATAAGCGAGCACTTGAGGTGACCCGTATACGAGTTCCGTAGGGAGAACTGCCTCTGCTCCATAGACTAGAGCGAAAGGTGTCTGGCCAGTGGCTCGATTTGGCGTCGTCCTGATCGACCAAAGAACCACCGGCAGCTCCTCAATCGAGTTTCTTCCGCACTTGTACAGCCTGTCGAAAGTCCTGGTCTTGAGCCCACGCAGCACTTCAGCATTTGCCCTCTCCGCTTGACCGTTGCTTCTGGGGTGAGCAACAGAAGCGAAGCAGACCTTGGCGCCAGATCTTGGACGTACTGCATGAAGGTGCGGCTCGTGAATTGCGTACCGTTGTCGGTGATGATCCTGTTAGGGATCCCAAAGTGGCAAACAATCGACCTGAAGAACTTGACTGCTGACTGTGCCGTCACCTTCCTCACTGCTTCCACTTCCAGCCACTTTGTGAACTTGTCGATTGCAACGTACAAGTACTCAAAGCCCCCGACTGCTTGGGGGAAGGGGCCGAGGATGTCGAGCCCCCAGACAGAAAATGGCCAGGATAAAGGGATCGTCTGGTGAGCTTGAGCTGGCTGGTGTATCTGTTTGGAATGGAACTGGCACGCTTCACACTTGGTTACTTGTGCAGTTGCATCCTGGAGGGCTGTCGGCCAAAAGAAACCTTGCCGGAAAGCTTTGCCGGCAAGTGCTCTTGCGCCAATGTGGTGACCACATATGCCTCCATGTATCTCTGCCAACAGCTTTTGTCCGTCTTCCCGGCAAATACACTTCAATTTCACACCGTTGAGTCTCCTTCTGCATAGTGTGTTGACGACAAACTGGTACATACTTGACTGCCGGGCTACTCTTTCCGCTTCTTCTTGCTCTTCGGGAAGTTCTCTTGTCTGAAGGAAACGGACAATCTGCTGTGCCCATGCTGGAGCTTGTGGCTCGACAACAAGGACTAAAGGCACATTTGCTGCTGCGGGAACATCCGCTTCTACGGCGAGAACCTACGGCTCAGCCGGAGCTTGACGTTCCCCGGCAAGCTCGCCGGAGCAAACCTTGTCGGGAGCGTCTGCTTCAACGGAACAAACCCTAGGGCTCGCCGGAGCAGACTGCTCCTCAGCACTCTTGTTGTTGATCTTGGGGACCTTCTTGGCGGCAGCTTCTGGAAGCTCTGCCGGAAAATAGCCACCAGAAATCAACTTCCTCTTCTTGCTCTGTCCAGCTGATGGCGTTACAGACGGTTGAGTCAGCTTGAGCACAAAGATTCCTGGTTCCACAGGTAACTTAAGTGCGGCGCGCTTCGACAGGCCATCGGCAATGTCGTTCTCAGCTCTTGGAACATGTTCCATCTGTAGGCCGTCAAAGTTCTCTTCTAGCTTTCTCACTTCATCAACGTAGGCTTCCATCAACGGACTCACATAATCCTTATTGACTTGGCGGACAACAAGCTGCGAGTCACCCCTGACAATGAGCTTCTTGATCCCAAGGTCTGCCGCGATCCTGAGACCAGCAAGCAAACCTTCATACTCTGCAGTATTGTTTGTTGCTTGCTCCCTCGGAAAGTGCATTTGGACTATGTACTTGAGGTGCTCTCCGGTGGGTGCGACAAGCAGCACGCCAGCACCGGCGCCTTGCAGCGAGAACGCACCATCAAAGTACATCAGCCATTCTTTGCTTGCTTCCTTGACGGGGATGCTCGTTTCTGGAATTTCTTCATCTGGTGTTGGCGTCCATTCTGCTATGAATTCTGCCAATGCTCTGCTTTGGATAGTTGAAGTGCTCTCAAACTTAAGGCCAAAGCTTGACAGTTCCAGTGCCCACTCGACAATCCTGCCTGTTGCTTCTGGATTCTGCAGTATCCTCTTCAGCGGGAAGCTAGTGACAACTGTGATCTCATGTGCTTGGAAGTAATGGCGCAGCTTTCTCGAGGCCATGAGAAGGCCGAAAAGCAATTTCTGCACACCAGAGTTGTTGGGGAACGTAGTAATTTCAAAAAAATTCCTACGCACACGCAAGATCATGGTGATGCATAGCAACGAGAGGAGAGTATGATCTACGTACCCTTGTAGATCGCAACGGAAGCGTTTGACACAACATAGAGGAAGTAGTCGTACGTCTTCTTCCCGGTCCGACCGATCCAAGCACCGTTACTCCGGCACATCCGAGTTCTTAGCACACGTTCAGCTCGATGACGATCCCCGGGCTCCGATCCAGCAAAGCGTCGGGGAAGAGTTCAGTCAGCACGACGGCGTGGTGACGATCTTGATGTACTACTGACGCAGGGCTTCGCCTAAGCACTGCGACAATATGACCGAGGTGGAATTTGGTGGAAGGGGGCACCGCACACGGCTAAGGAACGATCTCAAGGATCAACTTGTGTGTCTATGGGGTGCCCCCTGCCTCCGTATATAAAGGATCTAGGGGGAGGGGCTGGCCGGCCAAGACCTTAGCACGCCAGGAGAGTCCTACTCCCTCCGGGAGTAGGATTCCCCCCCCCCCCTAATCCTAGTTGGACTAGGACTCCTCAAGGGGGAGAGGGAGAGAGGGGGCCGGCCACCTCTCCTAGTACTAATAGGACTAGGGGAAGGGGGGAGGCGCGCGGCCACCTAGGGCAGCCCCTTTCTCCTTTCCACTAAGGCCCACTATGGCCCATATGATTCCCGGGGGGTTCCGGTAACCCTCCCGGTATTCCGGTAAAATCCTGATTTCAACTGGAACACTTCCGATGTCCAAACATAGGCTTCCAATATATCAATCTTTACGTCTCGACCATTTCGAGACTCCTCGTCATGTCCGTGATCACATCCGGGACTCCGAACAACCATCGGTACATCAAAATGCATAAACTCATAATAACTGTCATCGTAACGTTAAGCGTGCGGACCCTACGGTTCGAGAACAATGTAGACATGATCGAGACACATCTCCGGTCAATAACCAATAGCGGGACCTGGATGCCCATATTGGCTCCTACATATTCTACGAAGATCTTTATCGGTCAGACCGCATAACAACATACGTTGTTCCCTTTGTCATCGGTATGTTACTTGTCCGAGATTCGATCGTCAGTATCCAATACTTAGTTCAATCTCGTTACCGGCAAGTCTCTTTACTCGTTCTGTAATACATCATCCCGCAACTAACTCATTAGTTGCAATGCTTGCAAGGCTTAAGTGATGTGCATTACCGAGAGGGCCCAGAGATACCTCTCCGACGATCGGAGTGACAAATCCTAATCTCGAAATACGCCAACCCAACATCTACCATTGGAGACACCTGTAGTACTCCTTTATAATCACCCAGTTACGTTGTGACGTTTGGTAGTACCCAAAGTGTTCCTCTGGCAAACGGGAGTTGCATAATCTCATAGTCATAGGAACATGTATAAGTCATGGATAAAGCAATAGCAACATACTAAACGATCGGGTGCTAAGCTAATATAATGGGTCATGTCAATCAGATCATTCAACTAATGATGTGACCTCGTTAATCAAAGAACAACTCTTTGTTCATGGTTAGGAAACATAACCATCTTTGATTAACGAGCTAGTCTAGTAGAGGCATACTAGTGACACTCTGTTTGT
The DNA here is from genome assembly GCA_032464435.1 of Aegilops umbellulata. Lineage (NCBI taxonomy): Eukaryota > Viridiplantae > Streptophyta > Magnoliopsida > Poales > Poaceae > Aegilops > Aegilops umbellulata. Next base: position 351,876,261 of record CP136056.1, read on the forward strand.
CTATGTATTCACACATGTATTATGTTTCCGGTTAATACAATTCTAGCATGAATAATAAACCTTTATCATGATATAAGGAAATAAATAACAACTTTATTATTGCCTCTAGGGCATATTTCCTTCAGTCTCCCACTTGCACTAGAGTCAATAATCTAGATTAGACTGTAATGATCCTAACACCCATGGAGTCTTGGTGTTGATCATGTTTTGCTCGTGGAAGAGGCTTAGTCAACGGGTCTGCAACATTCAGATCCGTATGTATCTTGCAAATCTCTATGTCTCCCACCTGGACTAGATCCCGGATGGAGTTGAAGCGTCTCTTGATGTGTTTGGTCCTTTTGTGAAATCTGGATTCCTTTGCCAAGGCAATTGCACCAGTATTGTCACAAAAGATTTTCATTGGACCCGATGCACTAGGTATGACACCTAGATCGGATATGAACTCCTTCATCCTGACTCCTTCGTTTGCTGCTTCCGAAGCAGCTATGTATTCCGCTTCACATGTAGATCCCGCTACGACGCTTTGTTTAGAATTGCACCAACTGACAGCTCCACCGTTTAATGTAAACACGTATCCGGTTTGCGATTTAGAATCATCCGGATCAGTGTCAAAGCTTGCATCAACGTAACCTCTTACGGTGAGCTCTTTGTCACCTCCATATATGAGAAACATATCCTTAGTCCTTTTCAGGTATTTCAGGATGTTCTTGACCGCTGTCCAGTGATCCACTCCTGGATTACTTTGGTACCTCCCTGCTAAACTTATAGCAAGGCACACATCAGGTCTGGTACACAGCATTGCATACATGATAGAGCCTATGGCTGAAGCATAGGGAACATCTTTCATTTTCTCTCTATCTTCTACAGTGGTCGGGCTTTGAGTCTTACTCAATCTCACACCTTGTAACACATGCAAGAACCCTTTCTTTGCTTGATCCATTTTGAACTTCTTCAAAATCTTGTCAAGGTATGTGCTTTGTGAAAGTCTAATTAAGCGTTTTGATCTATCTCTATAGATCTTTATGCCTAATATGTAAGTAGCTTCTCCGAGGTCTTTCATTGAAAAACTTTTATTCAAGTATCCCTTTATGCTATCCAGAAATTCTATATCATTTCCAATCAGTAATATGTCATCCACATATAATATTAGAAATGCTACAGAGCTCCCACTCACTTTCTTGTAAATACAGGCTTCTCCAAAAGTCTGTATAAAACCAAATGCTTTGATTACACTATCAAAGCGTTTATTCCAACTCCGAGAGGCTTGCACCAGTCCATAAATGGATCGCTGGAGCTTGCACACTCTGTCAGCTCCCTTTGGATCGACAAAACCTTCCGGTTGCATCATATACAACTCTTCTTCCAGAAATCCATTCAGGAATGCAGTTTTGACATCCATCTGCCAAATTTCATAATCATAAAATGCGGCAATTGCTAACATGATTCGGACAGACTTAAGCATCGCTACGGGTGAGAAAGTCTCATCGTAGTCAATGCCTTGAACTTGTCGAAAACCTTTCGCGACAAGTCGAGCTTTGTAGACAGTAATATTACCATCAGCGTCAGTCTTCTTCTTAAAAATCCATTTGTTCTCAATTGCTTGCCGATCATCGGGCAAGTCAACCAAAGTCCATACTTTGTTCTCATACATGGATCCCATCTCAGATTTCATGGCTTCAAGCCACTTTGCGGAATCTGGGCTCACCATCGCTTCTTCATAGTTCGTAGGTTCATCACGATCTAATATCATGACCTCCAGAACAGGATTACCGTACCACTCTGGTGCGGATCTCACTCTGGTTGATCTACGAGGTTCAGTAGTATCTTGATCTAAAGTTTCATGATAATCATCATTAGCTTCCTCACTTATTGGTGTAGGTGTCGCAGAAACAGTTTTCTGTGATGTACTACTTCTCAATAAAGGAGTAGGTACAGTTACCTCGTCAAGTTCTACTTTCCTCCCACTCACTTCTTTCGAAAGAAACTCCTTCTCTAGAAACTTTCCGAACTTAGCAACAAAAGTCTTGCCTTCGGATCTGTGATAGAAGGTGTATCCAACAGTTTCCTTTGGATATCCTATGAAGAAAACATTTCTCCGATTTGGATTTGAGCTTATCAGGTTGAAGCTTTTTCACATAAGCATCGCAGCCCCAAACTTTAAGAAACGACAACTTTGGTTTCTTGCCAAACCATAGTTCATAAGGCGTCGTCTCAACGGATTTAGATGGTGCCCTATTTAACGTGAATGCGGCCGTCTCTAGAGTGTATCCCCAAAACGATAGCGGTAAATCAGTAAGAGACATCATAGATCGCACCATATCTAGTAAAGTACGATTACGACGTTCGGACACACCATTACGCTGTGGTGTTCCGGGTGGCGTGAGTTGCGAAACTATTCCACAATTTTTCAAATGTACACCAAACTCGTAACTCAAATATTCTCCTCTACGATCAGATCGTAGAAATTTTATTTTCTTGTTACGATGATTTTCAACTTCACTCTGAAATTCTTTGAACTTTTCAAATGTTTCAGACTTGTGTTTCATTAAGTAGATATACCCATATCTGCTTAAGTCATCTGTGAAGGTGAGAAAATAACGATATCCGCCACGAGCCTCAATATTCATCGGTCCACATACATCGGTATGTATGATTTCCAACAAATCTGTTGCTCTCTCCATCGTACCGGAGAACGGTGTTTTAGTCATCTTGCCCATGAGGCACGGTTCGCAAGTACCAAGTGATTCATAATCAAGTGGTTCCAGAACTCCATCAGTATGGAGTTTCTTCATGCGCTTTACACCGATATGACCTAAACGACAGTGCCACAAATAAGTTGCACTTTAATTATCAACTCTGCATCTTTTGGTTTCAACATTATGAATATGTGTATCACTACTATCGAGATTCATCAAGAAAAGACCACTCTTCAAAGGTGCATGACCATAAAAGATATTACTCATATAAATAGAACAACCATTATTCTTTGATTTAAATGAACAACCGTCTCGCATTAAACAAGATCCAGATATAATGTTCATGCTCAACGCTGGCACCAAATAACAATTATTTAGGTCTAATATTAATCCCGAAGGTAGATGTAGAGGTAGCGTGCCGACCGGTATCACATCGACTTTGGAACCGTTTCCCACGCGCATCGTCACCTCGTCCTTTGCTAGTGTCCGCTTATTCTGTAGTCCCTGTTTTGATTTGCAAATATTAGCAACAGAACCAGTATCAAATACCCAGGTACTACTGCGAACATTAGTAAGGTACACATCAATAACATGTATATCACATATACCTTTGTTCACCTTGCCATCCTTCTTATCCGCCAAATACTTGGGGCAGTTCCGTTTCCAGTGACCAGTCTGCTTGCAGTAGAAGCACTCCGTTTCAGGCTTAGGTCCAGACTTGGGTTTCTTCTCTTGAGCAGCAACTCGCTTGCCGTTCTTCTTGAAGTTCCCCTTTTTCTTCCCTTTGCCCTTTTTCTTGAAACTAGTGGTTTTGTTAACCATCAACACTTGATGCTCCTTCTTGATTTCTACCTCCGCAGCTTTTAGCATTGCGAAGAGCTCGGGAATAGTCTTGGTCATCCCTTGCATATTATAGTTCATCACGAAGCTCTTGTAGCTTGGTGGCAGTGATTGGAGAATTCTGTCAATGACGCAATCATCTGGAAGAGTAACTCCCAATTGAATCAAGTGATTATTATACCCTGACATTTTGAGTATATGCTCACTGACAGAACTGTTCTCCTCCATTTTGCAGCTATAGAACTTATTGGAGACTTCATATCTCTCAATCCGGGCATTTTCTTGAAATATTAACTTCAACTCCTGGAACATCTCATATGCTCCATGATGTTCAAAACGTCGTTGAAGTCCCGGTTCTAAGCCGTAAAGCATGGCACACTGAACTATCGAGTAGTCATCAGCTTTGCTCTGCCAGACGTTCATAACTTCTGGTGTTGCTCTAGCAGCAGGCCTGGCACCTAGCGGTGCTTCCAGGACGTAATTCTTCTGTGCAGCAATGAGGATAATCCTCAAGTTACGGACCCAGTCCGTGTAATTGCTACCATCATCTTTCAACTTTGCTTTCTCAAGGAACGCATTAAAATTTAACGGAACAACAACATGAGCTATCTATCTACAATCAACATAAACAAGCAAGATACTATCAGATACTAAGTTCATGATAAGTTTATGTTCAGTTAATCAAATTAATTAAGAACTCCCACTTAGATAGACATCCCTCTAATCCTCTAAGTGATCACGTGATCCAAATCAACTAAACCATAACCGATCATCACGTGATATGGAGTAGTTTTCAATGGTGAACATCGTTATGTTGATCATATCTACTATATGATTCACGCTCGACCTTTCGGTCTCTGTGTTCCGAGGTCATATCTTATATGCATAGCTCGTCAAGTATAACCTGAGTATTCCGCGTGTGCAACTGTTTTGCACCCGTTGTATTTGAACGTAGAGCCTATCACACCCGATCATCACGTGGTGTCTCAGCACGAAGAACTTTTGCAACGGTGCATACTCAGGGAGAACACTTCTTGATAATTTAGTGAGAGATCATCTTATAATGCTACCGTCAATCAAAGCAAGATAAGATGCATAAAAAGATAAACATCACATGCAATCAATATAAGTGATATGATATGGTCATCATCATCTTGTGCTTGTGATCTCCATCTCCAAAGCACCGTCATGATCACCATCGTCACCGGCGCGACACCTTGATCTCCATCGTAGCATCGTTGTCGTCTCGCCAATCTTATGCTTCCACGACTATCACTACCGCTTAGTAATAAAGTAAAGCATTACATCACGATTGCATTGCATACAATAAAGCGACAACCATATGGCTCCTGCCAGTTGCCGATAACTCGGTTACAAAACATGATCATCTCATACAATAAAATTTAGCATCATGTCTTGACCATATCACATCACAACATGCCCTGCAAAAACAAGTTAGATGTCCTCTACTTTGTTGTTGCAAGTTTTACGTGGCTGCTACGGGCTTAAGCAAGAACTCATCTTACCTACGCATCAAAACCACAACGATAGTTTGTCAAATAGACTTCGTTTTAACCTTCTCAAGGACCGGGCGTAGCCACACTCGGTTCAACTAAAGTTGGAGAGACAGTCTTCCGCAAGCCATCTCTGTGCAAAGCACGTCGAGGGAACCGGTCTCGCGTAAGAGTACGCGTAATGTTGGTCCGGATCGTCTCGTCCAACAATACCGCTGAACCAAAGTATGACATGCTGGTAGGCAGTATGACTTGTATCGTCCACAACTCACTTGTGTTCTACTCGTGCAAATAACATCAAACCATAAAAACCAGGCTCGGATGCCACTGTTGGGGAACGTAGTAATTTCAATAATTTTCCTACGCACACGCAAGATCATGGTGATGCATAGCAACGAGAGGATAGTATGATCTACGTACCCTTGTACATCGCAACGGAAGCGTTTGACACAACGTAGAGGAAGTAGTCGTACGTCTTCTTCCCGGTCCGACCGATCCAAGCACCGTTACTCCGGCACCTCCGAGTTCTTAGCACACGTTCAGCTCGATGACGATCCCCGGGCTCCGATCCAGCAAAGCGTCGGGGAAGAGTTCCGTCAGCACGACGGCGTGGTGACGATCTTGATGTACTACTGACGCAGGGCTTCGCCTAAGCACTGCGACAATATGATCGAGGTGGAATTTGGTGGAAGGGGGCACCGCACACGGCTAAGGAACGATCTCAAGGATCAACTTGTGTGTCTATGGGGTGCCCCCTGCCTCCGTATATAAAGGATCCAGGGGGAGGGGCTGGCCGGCCAAGCCCTTGGCGCGCCAGGAGAGTCCTACTCCCTCCGGGAGTAGGATTCCCCCCCCTAATCCTAGTTGGACTAGGACTCCTCAAGGGGGAGAGGGAGAGAGGGGGCCGACCAACTCTCCTAGTCCTAATAGGACTAGGGGAAGGGGGGAGGCGCGCGGCCACCTAGGGTAGCCCCTTTCTCCTTTCCACTAAGGCCCACTATGGCCCATATGATTCCCGGGGGGTTCCGGTAACCCTCCCGGTATTCCGGTAAAATCCTGATTTCACCTGGAACACTTCCGATGTCCAAACATAGGCTTCCAATATATCAATCTTTACGTCTCGACCATTTCGAGACTCCTCGTCATGTCCGTGATCACATCCGGGACTCCGAACAACCTTCGATACATCAAAATGCATAAACTCATAATAACTGTCATCGTAACGTTAAGCGTGCGGACCCTATGGTTCGAGAACAATGTAGACATGATCGAGACACATCTCCGGTCAATAACCAATAGCGGGACCTGGATGCACATATTGGCTCCTACATATTCTACGAAGATCTTTATCGGTCAGACCGCATAACAACATACGTTGTTCCCTTTGTCATCGGTATGTTACTTGTCCGAGATTCGATCGTCAGTATCCAATACTTAGTTCAATCTCGTTACCGGCAAGTCTCTTTACTCGTTCCGTAATACATCATCCCGCAACTAACTCATTAGTTGCAATGCTTGCAAGGCTTAAGTGTTGTGCATTACCGAGAGGGCCCAGAGATACCTCTCCGACGATCGGAGTGACAAATCCTAATCTCGAAATACGCCAACCCAACATCTACCATTGGAGACACCTGTAGTACTCCTTTATAATCACCCAGTTACGTTGTGACGTTTGGTAGTACCCAAAGTGTTCCTCTGGCAAACGGGAGTTGCATAATCTCATAGTCATAGGAACATGTATAAGTCATGGATAAAGCAATAGCAACATACTAAACGATCGGGTGCTAAGCTAATATAATGGGTCATGTCAATTAGATCATTCAACTAATGATGTGACCTCGTTAATCAAATAACAACTCTTTGTTCATGGTTAGGAAACATAACCATCTTTGATTAATGAGCTAGTCTAGTAGAGGCATACTAGTGACACTCTGTTTGTCTATGTATTCACACATGTATTATGTTTCCGGTTAATACAATTCTAGCATGAATAATAAACCTTTATCATGATATAAGGAAATAAATAACAACTTTATTATTGCCTCTAGGGCATATTTCCTTCAAGAGTACCTTGACCTAGCCCCCTGCAGAAGGGAACTGACAAAGTAAACTGGGCACTGCACCATTCTCTTTTGTATCTCCTCACGTGGCTCCGCAGATCCATCTTTGTCGGGACCAGAGCTTGTCGGGGAAGCCCCCTGCTTGTCGCTGGATGCGCTTGCCGTGGTTGCTGGCTCATCATCTGCCTCCCTCTCCGCTACTAACGCAGCACTAACCACTTGATTGGTTGCCGCAAGATACAGTAGAACCTTCTCTTGTGGCTTAGGTGCGACAAGTATTGGAATGGAGCCTCCGCTTCCAGAGTCCATTTCAGTGGACCTTCCTTTTTCAATATTTTGAAAAACGGCAGGGCGCGCTCAGCGGACTTAGAGATAAACCTGCTGAGAGCTGCCACGCAACCGGCAAGTCTTCGTATATCCTTGACGCGTTTTGTTGCTTCAATCTGCTCAATGGCCTTGATCTTGTCGGGATTGGCTTCAATTCCCCGCTGAGACACGAAGAACCCGAGAAGCTTGCCGGAAGGGACTCCAAACACACACTTCTCGGGGTTGAGCTTGAGGCTGATCTTGCGCAGATTTGCAAAAGTCTCGTCTAAATCTTGAATCAGGGTTGCCTTGTCCTTGCTCTTGACCACTATGTCATCCATGTAGGCTTCCACATTTCTGTGTATTTGTGGCTCAAAAGCGGCATGGACTACCCTTGCGAATGTTGAACCAGCATTCTTTAAACCGAAAGGCATCCGTTTGAAATAGTACATGCCACATGGAGTGATGAACGCGGTCTTCTCCTCATCTTCTTCTGCCATGAAGATCTGATGGTATCCTGAGTATGCGTCAAGAAATGAAAGCAAGTCACATCCGGCCGTGGAGTCAACAATCTGGTCAATGCGCGGCAAGGGAAATGGGTCTTTGAGACAAGCTCAGTAAAGTCGATACAAAGCCTCCATTTCCCGTTTGCCTTGCGCACGACTACAGGATTGGCCAACCACGTAGGATGGAGCACTCCTCTGACGAGGCCTGCTGCTTCCAACTTCTTGATCTCTTCTGCGATTAGTTCTTGGCGCTCCACTGCTTGCTTCCTGACTTTCTGCTTGACGGGCCGCGCATGAGGACAGACGGCAAGGTGGTGCTCAATTACTTTCCTGGGAACACCGGGGATGTCAGACGGTTGCCACGCAAACACGTCGACGTTCGCCCGCAGGAAAGCAATGAGCGCGGTTTCCTATTTAGGGTCGAGAGTGGCACTGATGGTGAAGGTACCACCAGTGCCGTCCTCCTTGGCAGACACCTTCTTGGTCGATGGCGGAGCTGCCATTGTCTTCTTACACTTGCCGGTGGAGCTCGATGGTGCGTCCTCGACGGTAGCGCAGCACTCCGAAGAGGTGCGCTTGCTGGAGTGGGCACGAGAACTCTTGGCGGACTTGGCCTTCTTCTTCCCCCCGGGAGCTTCAGCGGCGAGTGACTTATGATCCGTTACGGCTGCCGCTTCCCGGTAAATCTTGTTGGCATAGATAAGAGCATCCTTCTTGTCGCCAGGGACAGAGATGACACTTGTTGTGACACTCCAAAAAAATTTAATTGGTTTTTAGCAAAAACCTTGCTGGTTTTTCTTTTGTGAAATAAGGCAATTTTTTTAAATTTTCAGAAAAACCATCCTCTTAAAAATCTTTTCTTTGGCTGGGATTGTTATTTCTGTTTCCTTCTTCAAAACCTTGGGTTTGACCTTTTTAAAACTTCTCCTCTGATTGGTTCTCTTCTCAAAGTATTTTTTGGGAGTTCAATCTTTTCTTTTTGAAAAGAAAACTCTATGAAAATTTGGGATTTTCATTCTATTGAAAACCACCCATGACCTTGTAATTTTTGCCCATGAGGAAAATCACTCCAAAATCTCCTCTCCTCCTTGTTATCAACCCAAGTTCCCTGTCACAACTCATCCAAACAAGTTTTGGATTTTATTTTGATTACTTCACCTCTCAAATACTTTCTGTCAATTATTTTGAGCCTGGTGGATTTTCAAAGCAAGTACCCCATTGCAATTGAGATTTGACTTCAAACCAACTCTACTGGCTAGTCCCTTGTACCCACAACCCAGAACCATCTTGATCCACTCTTCTTCTTTTCAAAATTTTCAAAATTTCACTCCCTGCAAGTTTGGACCAGATTTGCCAAATTTGGTGAAATTCATATCTACACTTCTCCAAAAATTTTACCAAAAATCAGGCAGCCTACTGGAGCAATGAGGAGCCACTCTACCAAAAATCAGCCCAAGGAAAAATCCCTACATGCCTGGATCATTCTGTCGAACACCTTGCATGCACTGTTTCTATCACATTCAGTCAAATTCAGAATTCAGTGTCGATCTTCGTCAGTTAAGATCAGTCACATGATCACAGTGCCCTTGGCACGTTGCTCGCCGCCTGGCTTGCTTGTTCGGAGCCCCGCACGCGTGCTTGGCGCCTTCCTAGCGTCGGTTGTGATCTCCCATGCTATTCGAGATTGTGGACGATGTCGAGGGTGATTCCTGGCATCGAGAGGTTGGATGGGTGTGTACTGGTTAGCTGTGTTTCCTTCTGAGATACCGTAAACGGAACTAGTCCTTGTGGCTACGGAAATCCGTTAACTGTGAGAAATTTCGTACAAACTCTGCAGAGTCATATATCCTCAAATCATCTTATCTATATCCAAGTCCCGTGCTAACTGACATGTGCCAGTTTTGGTGAGAGATCATCCGGTGGGACCATGAGCACTAAGATCAGTTAAATGTTTCTTCTTAAGGATGGACTAACCCATTTAATTTCATGAGTTGAATATATTTATTATGACTATTATTTCTTTATCAGTTAAAGCCCTTTATGTGGTGTCGCTCAGACGCCCGACTGTGGCATTTCTTTTAAAGCCCTTTATGTGGTGTTGCTCAGACGCCCGACTGTGCCATTTCTTTTAAAGCCCTTTATGTGGTGTCGCTCAGACGCCCGACTGTGGCATTTCTTTTAGCCCTTTATGTGGTGTCGCTAAGACGCCCGACTGTGGCATGAATTTTCTTTCTTTTATTAATTTACTCTCGTGGCGTCGCTCTAGACACTCGATTGTTTTCTATTACTTTACTGTTGGGATTCCAGGCGGACTACCGCCGTTTTCCCTTTTTACTTACCCTGCCTAATATTACTTTGAATATGCATTGATAATTTAATCGTGACGCACTCATGCATGCATTTGTTATATCTTACGTCCGAACTGTCTTGCGAGTACTTTCAAAGTACTCACTGGGTTGTTGATTTGGCCAGATGCTGACGAAGGTGATCTCATGGATGAAGAGTTCGATAGCGCATCTGACGCCTAGAGGAGTCCCAGTCAGTCTCATGCGACCTTGGCTTGGTCACTGTTTTATACCCGCTTCCGCAACCCAAATAAATTCATTGAGCCTCACCTCGACGCTTGATGGGATGATAGTTTGAGAGTCACGTATCCACTCCCCACTGTGTTACTCCACCACTACCATATTTGCGAGTCAGTAGTATGCCACCACTCCCTTGTGTCATAACCACCTTTATGTATAATTTTTGGCACGCTTGTAATAAATTGTTGAGCATTATCAGCTCAACCCTGTATTATATTTGACGCTACTGGCTTATTGTATCAAAAGTTTGTCTACCAGTGAGGAGGTTTCTATCTCAAACTGGATTCTAAAGATTGGTTTCTCAGTGAATATTTTTATTGGAAAACCGGTCGTGACAAGCTTGGTACCAGAGCCAGGCTGACTGTAGGAAGCCATTAGGTGCGATCGCTGATCGGTTATTAGCATGATAGAGCTTATTCATGTTTTTGCAATCGTAGTCATTTTTTTGACAGTCAGCATATATTTATGATCTGACTCTTCAGAATTTTAGCCTACTTTTTGTAGATGGCCGACAACAACTGCGAGTCTCAGACCTTCGCCAACGTGCCCGATGGGTTCGTCAAGCTTCTATCCTTCGTCGTTCAGGTCGCGATGGGGCCATCTGTGCGCCCGGTCGTCTCACTCTGCCAGCACAAAGTCAACGACAGTCTGACTATGCACTAGGCCTCGGTGCAATTCAGGGGAGGGCGTGGTGAGTTACGCCGCTTCCGGTTCATGGGAAGAGCCATGCCCACGGAGAAGCATGCCATCCAGATGGCAGCCCGCGAGTCGATAGCTCGCCTCAGGGATGTTCTTCCCGTGATGAAGGCTCGTCGTTACCGCTATCTTCCATGCCACGTGCCTTACACCTGTCACTACGCATACTCCTGCCCCAGAGGAGAACGAGATGAGGCCTTTGAGATGCTTATTGAGTATCTTCGGGCTCTGGAGGCCGCCTTCGACAGCTTGGTAGACGACTTTGTGGCCGCCCGCATGGACTCAGTCCATGGATGTGCTGCCAACAGGAGGGAGCTCCTGCCCACAACACCGCCACTGACTTATGCCTCATCATCAGCATCTTATGCACCTGCTCGTCGCCTGCCTTCCACTGAGGAGTTCAACCAGGTCATTGCGCCCACTCCAGCGCGCACTGCACCGCCCCTCACGCCGACTCCTATTCGTGTTTTTCCGCCCCTGGCACCCGCTCCATCTACTCGGCGCAGCACTACTCGTATGGAGCCCATTAGCGAGGAGGAAGTTGAGTCTCCAGCCTCGCTACGCCTCACCCTTGGCAGGGCCAAGGACATCATCAACATCTCCGACTAAGTACGCTTAGCCATCGCGCGTTGTACCGCCATGTAAGATATGGGAAGTAGCCTGTTTGCGCATCATGTAGGATCTGGAGAAGTGCACTAGCCTAAATAACATGTCAGGATGTTGTACGCATATCCTGAGTGACGTATTGTATAATTATCGCCCGCGTGTAAGATACGTAATGATGCAGTCCTTCTCTATGCGCAAATCGATTTGTTTTTCCCTTAAGTAATCTTGGCTATTTTGTTTCCCTGCCAACCTTGTGCTTTTATGGATTTATTTTTGTTACTTATGGGCTTTGCAAAAATACATCCCCAGAGTGAAAAATGTCTCGTCCTTGGACTCGCTCCATGCCAACTCCACCAGAGGAAAATTATGGCAATCAACCGGGCAACAATTTTGCACAAGGGCAGTCAAATCAATACCATGATACTCAGCCAAGCAACAATTTCACACGAGGTCAGACAAGTCAACAGGACAGTGAGACGGCACTATCTCAAATGTGCCACCTTTATGAACAAAGTCAGCAACAACATCGTGAAATGATGAACCAAGTAATCAACATAGGGAATCACCATGGACAGTATCAACAGCATTCTAAATTATCCGAACTACAGAAGACACGTCCCCAGACATTTTCTCATACTGACAAGCCACTTGAGGCCGAAGAATGGCTTCGAGATATGGAGAGAAAATTAATTATTGCAAAATGTTCAGACCCCGAGAAGGTACTTTATGCTCCGCACTATCTCACCGGAGCCGCTGCATCTTGGTGGGAGAATTTCTTGCACATGCATCCCAACGAAAATGATATAACCTGGGATGATTTCAAGGAAGGTTTCTGCGGTGCACACATTCCTAAGAGTATTATGAAAATCAAGAAAAGAGAGTTCGATGACCTCAAGCAAAGGAACATGACAGTGTCAGATTACAACGGCCAATTTACCCTGTAATCCCGCTACGCCAACGAAGAGCGTATGACTGAAAGCAAGAAAATGGAGAAATTCCTTGACGGCCTAGCGCCCGCGCTAAAATGCCAACTGGTCATACACACTTTCCCAAATTTTAAGACACTGGTGGATAAAGCCATTACTCTGGAAAATGAAAGACGTAGTTTGGAAGATATCCGCAAGCGAAAAAGGGACCAGACTAACCATGCTCGCAATCATCGAAGCAAGACAGATTTTCAAAAGGGTGGGACGCACAAATCATCATCCAACGTCTCACGCCCAACAAAGAATTTCCATGCTAGGGACAAGGAGTTCACATATCGCCCAGGTGTTACTTGTTACACCTGTGGAGAAGAAGGACACTATGCCAAGCAGTGTCCCAAGCCAAGAAACTCAGCACCAAAGCCGAACAACGGCAACAATAATTCAGCGCCCAAGCGAAACAATTTCAATCCCAACAATAACCACAGGAAGGGTCATCTGAACCACGTAACCAAAGAGGAGGCATAAAATGCTCCGGATATCGTACTCGGTACGTTTCCTGTCAACACAATACCTGCAATGGTTTTGTTTGATTCTGGAGCTTCTCACTCTTTTGTTTCGAAAAGTTTTGCTTTGCAAAATAATTTTTCGATGCTTCCTTTGGAGAAATCAATGATCATCAAGTCCCCTGGGATTCAGCAAGTTACTCAGAACTACTGTCAGGATGTGATTATTGATTTCGAAGGGCTGAAATTTTACGCGAACCTTATTGTGTTGGAAAATAAGGGACTAGATGTCATCCTAGGGATGGATTGGCTAACCACAAATAAAGGTTTCATTGACTGTTTCAACCGGACCGTAATGCTCACGCATCACCTCGGGAAGACGATAAGGGTATCCGCCAAGGAAAGGAAAATACCCAGGCAACCAAGACTGAATAAGGTAGATGTTTCTGAGCTGAGCAAGGTTCCAGTAGTATGTGAATTTCCAGACGTATTCCCCGATGAGCTACCAGGCATGCCACCCGATCGAGAGATAGAGTTCAGCATTGAGCTTGCACCAGGAACCACCCCCATATACAAGAAACCATACAGAATGGCACCGTCCGAGTTAGTTGAACTGAAGAAACAAATAAAGGAATTGCTTGACAAAGGATACATTCGAGCCAGTTCCTCACCATGGGGATCACCAGTTTTGTTTGCCAAAAAGAAAGATGGAACGCTGCGATTGTGTGTTGACTACCGAGCACTCAACATGGTCACGGTCAAGAACAAATACCCGATGCCAAGAATAAATGATTTATTCGATCAGCTCGCTAAGGCCAAGGTGTTCTCAAAAATTGAACTAAGGTCAGGATACAATCAATTAAAGGTACGAACAGAAAATATCCCCAAGACAACATTCACCTCCAGATACGGACTGTATGAGTTCACAGTAATGCCTTTTGGATTAACAAATGCTCCTGCATATTTTGTTCACCTCATGAACAAAGTATTTATGAAGTTTATGGACAATTTCATGGTGGTATTCATCGACGATATTCTGGTATACTCCAAAACACCAGAAGAGCACGCTGAACATCTCAGAATTGTACTAGGAGAACTCAGGAAACACCGATTGTATGCCAAGTTCAGCAAGTGTGAATTTTGGTTAAGGCAAGTAGGCTTTCTAGGCCACGTGCTAACCCAAGACGGTATCGCCGTGGACCCGGAGAAAGTAAAGGCCGTACTTGGTTGGAAGTCACCAACCAGTGTAACAGATATACGAAGTTTCTTGGGAATGGCAGGATATTACCGCAGATTTATTGAAGGATTCTCCACCATAGCCAAACCTTTGACCCAGTTACTCAAGAAGGAAAAGAAGTTTGAATGGACAGAGGCCTGCGAGAAAAGTTTCCAAGAGCTAAAGAAGAAGTTAACAACAGCACCAGTATTAGTCGTGCCAGACATACACAAGAATTTTGAAGTATATTGTGACGCATCCAGGAAAGGTCTTGGATGTGTATTGATGCAAGAAGGCAAGGTCGTCGCATACGCTTCAAGGCAGCTTCGCAAGCATGAGGAAAATTATCCCACTCATGACTTGGAGATGGCAGCAGTCATCCATGCACTTAAGGAATGGAGGCATTTCTTACTTGGAAATCGATGTGAAATATATACAGACCACAAAAGTCTCAAATGCATTTTCATGCAGCCAGAATTAAATTTACGGCAAAGGCGCTGGTTGGAATTAGTAAAGGATTATGATGTCGGTATCCACTACCATCCAGGTAAAGCAAATGTGGTGGCCGATGCTCTTAGTCGGAACCCCAGCTCCGACGAAAGCAGTCTGCATGGCTTGAGACCCGAATTCCAACAAGAATTTACCAGACTTAACTTATTAATGGTAGCAGAAGGCACCATATCAAATTTGGAGATACAACCCGACCTTGTGGAGAAAATTAAAGAAGCTCAGCCGCGTCACCCTAGTATAGAAGGTATTAAGAGAAAGGTGAGTAAGGGCAAAGCCTCAGAATTCGTCATAGACAATGGGGGAATACTATGGTACGGGGAAAGACTCTGCGTACCAAACATAGAAGATCTTAAACAACAAATTTTGGCTGAAGCCCACACCGCCCCATATTCCATTCACCCTGGAGGGACAAAAATGTATAAAGATATTCAAGAAAGATTTTGGTGGCACGGTATGAAGAGGGACATCGCTACCTTCATTGCATGTTGCGACTCATGTCAACGCATAAAAGCTGAACATCAGAGACCAGCCGGAATACTGCAGCCAAACAAAATACCTGAGTGGAAATGGGATGAAATAGGGATGGATTTCATTGTCGGACTACCTCGGTCACGACATGGGAATGATGCTATATGGGTCATCACCGACAGGTTAACCAAGGTAGCACATTTTATTCCAGTAAAGACAACCCACACCACTCAGAAGCTTGCCAGGATTTACCTCTCCCGCATAGTTTGTCTACACGGTGTCCCAAGGACTATAATATCCGACAGGGGCACTCAGTTCGTTTCGAGATTTTGGGATCACTTACAACAGGCACTGGGAACTCAGCTAGCCTTCAGTACAGCTTACCACCCTCAGACAGATGGGCAGACGGAACGCATAAACCAGATCTTAGAAGACATGCTGAGAGCATGTGTCCTCACATATGGAACCAGTTGGGAAGAAAGTCTGCCATATGCCGAGTTCGCATACAACAACAGTTACCAGGCCAGCCTGCAAATGGCACCATTTGAGGCTTTGTATGGACGAAGATGTCGTACCCCGTTGAATTGGTCAGAAACCGGAGACAGCCGCATCTTCGGACCAGACATGCTCAGAGACGCCGAGGAGAAAGTCAAGCTAATCAAGGATAAGCTCAAGACCGCCCAAAGCCGACAGAAGAGTTATTACGATCAGAAGCATCGTAGGGTCAGCTTCGAACCCGGAGAGTTTGTATACCTACGAGTATCCCCTATGAGGGCATTACAACGATTCAAGATAAAAGGGAAGCTAGCGCCAAGATTTATCGGACCATTCTGTATATTGGCACGAAGAGGCACGGTCGCCTACCAACTAGACTTACCTAAGGAACTATCAGATATCCACAACGTGTTCCACGTGTCGCAGTTAAGGAAGTGCATAAGCAACCCAGAGAAACAAGTATCCCATGAGAACATTGACGTGCAACAAGACCTCACTTATCGGGAACATCCAGTGAAGATACTAGAGGAGTCTGAAAGGAGGACCCGACAAAAGACCATTAGATTTTTCAGAGTTCAGTGGAGCAATCACACTGACAACGAAGCAACTTGGGAAAGAGAGGATTTTCTTCGAGCAGAGCATCCGCACTTATTTGAGGGACAGCTGAAATCTCGGGGACGAGATTTTTCCTAAGGGGGTAGGTGTTGTGACACTCCAAAAAAAATTTAATTGGTTTTTAGCAAAAACCTTGCTGGTTTTTCTTTTGTGAAATAAGGCAATTTTTTTTAAAATTTTCAGAAAAACCATCCTCTTAAAAATCTTTTCTTTGGCTGGGATTGTTATTTCTGTTTCCTTCTTCAAAACCTTGGGTTTGACCTTTTTAAAACTTCTCCTCTGATTTGTTCTCTTCTCAAAGTATTTTTTGGGAGTTCAATCTTTTCTTTTTGAAAAGAAAACTCTATGAAAATTTGGGATTTTCATTCTATTGAAAACCACCCATGACCTTGTAATTTTTGCCCATGAGGAAAATCACTCCAAAATCTCCTCTCCTCCTTGTTATCAACCCAAGTTCCCTGTCACAACTCATCCAAACAAGTTTTGGATTTTATTTTGATTACTTCACCTCTCAAATACTTTCTGTCAATTATTTTGAGCATGGTGGATTTTCAAAGCAAGTACCCCATTGCAATTGAGATTTGACTTCAAACCAACTCTACTGGCTAGTCCCTTGTACCCACAACCCAGAACCATCTTGATCCACTCTTCTTCTTTTCCAAATTTTCAAATTTCACTCCCTGCAAGTTTGGACCAGATTTGCCAAATTTGGTGAAATTCATATCTACACTTCTCCAAAAATTCTACCAAAAATCAGGCAGCCTACTGGGGCAATGAGGAGCCACTCTACCAAAAATCAGCCCAAGGAAAAATCCCTACATGCCTGGATCATTCTGTCGAACACCTTGCATGCACTATTTCTATCACATTCAGTCAAATTCAGAATTCAGTGTCGATCTTCGTCAGTTAAGATCAGTCACATGATCACAGTGCGCTTGGCACATAGCTCGCCGCCTGGCTTGCTTGTCAGGAGCCCCGCGCGCGTGCTTGGCACCTTCCTGGCGTCGGTGGCGCCCTGGCCCGCATGCGCCGGCGTGTCCCGCGGCGGCAGCACCACCGTAACGGCCGATAGGGAGCAGAACGGCGGCTCAACGCCGTTCGGCGCCGCCCAAACCTCCTGGTGGCTCCGCGTGGCCAACTCCCCGCCAGCGCACGCATGCAGCACCGACGCCGTGGCGCGACGCGCACAGAGCGTGCTCTCTGCCACCGACGTGCCCGCACTGCTCTGTTCCGTCGAGTTCCCCCCAAGACTTCGAATCCCAGCTTGTTTAGCACCAAAACGGACCCAATGGACCTTCACAATGGCGCTCAACGCCTAAACCACCCGACCAATGCTCTGCATCACCGTAATCCCTCGCCGGACTTATCCCGTTCACGGCAACCGCCTCCGGCCGGCTATATATAGCGCACCCGAGCCCGCTCTCACTCCCGCACGGCTCCACCACCTCACCACACCCCGCCTGGCCACTGGAGGGGCCTCGAGGAGCCCTTCTTCCTCGACTCCGGCCACCTCCGTCCGCCTCTGGCTCCAGCTCGATTCACTGCGGTGAGGTCAACTCCGGTGCCCAAACTCCGTCAAGCACCACCTCTAGCTACCAGTACTCTAACCCCCTCGTCAATTTGATCATTGCAGCCCTCTCCGGCAAGGTCCACGACCACCCGAACCGACGTCCGCCGGAGCAAGGGCCACCGTCGACACAGTGCTCGCCGGCGACCACCACCACCACCACCCGACGCGGAATGGCACCCTGAGCACGGAGGTACCCTCCGATCTCCCCACCTCGCCGTGGATCGCCGCCGGCGACCACCGCGGCTCTCTGGCGCCAGTGAGCCCCGACCCGCCTCTTTTAAATTTTAAACCTGACGGATGGGACCCGCCTGTCAGCCTCTCTGTCTTTTCTAATCGAATCGTTTTCTGAAAACGTCTTTTTCCAGAATACGCTTTCCCTCTGGGCCGGCGTAGTTGCTATCGAAACGTTTTCTGTTTTTATAATAAAAACCCTGGGAAGTTTCTGTTTCATTACAGATAGGTCCCTGGACAAAAACCTTTATATCTTTTTAACAGAAGCATATTTTTGAGTGATTCCTTTTCTGTTCTCTTCAAAATTTTGTCTAGTTTTTTATCAGATTTATTTGAAAAATATTTGCAATACTTTTTCTGCACCTCTCGGTATTCACGTTAGCGCGTATGTTTTCTTTATACCGTAGATACCGACGGAGGTGACGGGACCGCAAACTTCACCGAGTTAGACTCCAACTACTCCGTACCAGGAAAGCATGTTTGAACTTTTGATATGATGAGTGTCTTGGCATGTTTTGCATTTAGTTAGTTTCATGGCATGTTGTGGAGCATACCGATGAACTGTATATTATGCATTGTTGAGACTAGTGAGCTCGATGATCCATACCTTGTTGGATATGAGTATGCAAGGCCATGTGTTGGCATGAAGGTGGGTAAGATGGCAGTGTGGTAGCATGCCAGTCTTATGCCATGCAGGTTTACTTCAGTACCAACCCATATCGGTTGGGCTCATATCCATTTCCCCTCCCTGTACTATCACATGTTTCCCGAAAGGGATATGGTTTAGTAAGTCGCGAACCGCTTTCTTGGTACACACCAAAAAGGAGAGGCCGGGATGATGGTTCCATGGCCCTGGATTAAAGCCAGTCATCCGGTCAGGGGGCATGGGTGTTTCCGGTTGGGACCGAGAGGGGGGCACCCCTTAGAGCACGCGTATATAAATTTGATCCCATTCTATTCGAGATTGTGATCTCCCCGTCTCAAAAGTTTTTCTTGGACGATGTCGAGGGTGATTCCTGGCATCGAGAGGTTGGATGGGTGTGTACTGGTTAGCTGTGTTTCCTTCTGAGATACCATAAACGGAACTAGTCCTTGTGGCTACGTAAATCCGTTAACTGTGAGAAATTTCGTACAAACTCTGCAGAGTCATATATCCACAAATCATCTTATCTATATCCAAGTCCCGTGCTAACTGACATGTGCCAGTTTTGGTGAGAGATCATCCGGTGGGACCATGAGCACTAAGATCAGTTAAATGTTTGTTCTTAAGGATGGACTAACCCATTTAATTTCATGAGTTGAATATATTTATTATGACTATTATTTCTTTATCAGTTAAAGCCCTTTATGTGGTGTCGCTCAGACGCCCAACTGTGGCATTTCTTTTAAAGCCCTTTATGTGGTGTCGCTCAGACGCCCGACTGTGGCATTTCTTTTAAAGCCCTTTATGTGGTGTCGCTCAGACGCCCGACTATGGCATTTCTTTTAAAGCCCTTTATGTGGTGTCGCTCAGACGCCCGACTGTGGCATTTCTTTTAAAGCCCTTTATGTGGTGTCGCTCAGACGCCCGACTGTGGCATTTCTTTTAAAGCCCTTTATGTGGTGTCGCTCAGACGCCCGACTGTGGCATTTCTTTTAGCCCTTTATGTGGTGTCGCTAAGACGCCCGACTATGGCATGAATTTTCTTTCTTTTATTAATTTACTCTCGTGGCGTCGCTCTAGACACTCGATTGTTTTCTATTACTTTACTGTTGGGATTCCAGGCGGACTACCGCCGTTTTCCCTTTTTACTTACCCTGCCTAATATTACTTTGAATATGCATTGATAATTTAATCGTGACACACTCATGCATGCATTTGTTATATCTTACGTCCGAACTGTCTTGCGAGTACTTTCAAAGTACTCACTGGCTTGTTGATTTGGCCAGATGCTGACGAAGGTGATCTCATGGATGGAGAGTTCGATAGCGCATCCGACACCTAGAGGAGTCCCAGTAAGTCTCATGCGACCCTGGCTTGGTCACTGTTTTATACCCTCTTCCGCAACCCAAATAAATTCATTGAGCCTCACCTCGACGCTCGATGGGATGATAGTTTGAGAGTCACGTATCCACTCCCCACTGTGTTACTCCACCACTACCATATTTGCGAGTCAGTAGTATGCCACCACTCCCTTGTGTCATAACCACCTTTATGTATAATTTTTGGCACGCTTGTAATAAATTGTTGAGCATTATCAGCTCAACCCTGTATTATATTTGACGCTAATGGCTTATTGTATCAAAAGTTTGTCTACCAGTGAGGAGGTTTCTATCTCAAACTGGATTCTAAAGATTGGTTTCTCAATGAATATTTTTATTGGAAAACCGGTCGTGACACTTATTGGGCCTGGCATCTTCAGCATGTTATACGCACAGTGAGAGGCCGCCATGAACTTGGCGAGCGCTGGACAGCCGAGAATCCCATTGTAAGGCAATGGAAAATCGGCGACGTCAAAAGTGACCCTCTCAGTTCTGAAGTTCAACTCGTTGCCAAATGTTACCGGCAACGTGATCTTCCCCTTCGGCTTGCTCCTTCCCGGGTTGATTCCTTGGAATGTGCCGGTCTCTTCGAGCTCGCTGTCAGGTATCTGGAGTTTCTGGAGCACAGCGGAGGAGATCAGGTTCAAGCCGGCCCCACCGTCCACTAGCATCTTAGTGACCTTGAGGTTGCGGATAGTTGGTGAAACCAACATCGGCAAGCACCCGACCGCAGTTGTGCGATCAGGGTGGTCCTCAATATCAAAGATGATAGGCGTGCTGGACTATTTCAGGGGCTTGCGTGACTCGACGGGTGGTTCTGCCGCATTGACTTCCCGCACCCACTGCTTGAGTTGGCGGTGTGAAGTATGCAGAGAAGCACCGCCATCAACGCACAAGACCTCTGTGGCTTTCTGGAACTCCTGATCACTGGTCTCGACATCATCCATGTCTTCGTCGTCGTCGTCATCTTCATCCTTGTCGCGGCCGCGGGGAGGTCTGTCTCCTTGCCGCTGCTTGGCCTTGCCGCGGCGTCCTCCCCGGCCGGGGCGCTTCGTGCCGGATCCTCCAGCACCTCCTTGGGCTTTCTCCTTGTCGCGTCGCTCGTATTCGGCCTTTTGCAGCTCGACAAGCTGCTCGACCTTCTTGCAGCTCTGGAGGTCGTGGCCCTTGGTGCGGTGGATCTTGCAGTACTGTTTGTTGGTGCCGTCCTGCTTGTCGGCGACCGCCACAGCCTGGCAGTTGGTGCATGCGGCAACCTCCTTGCCGGAGCTACCAGCTTTGGCTTTCTTGGCGCCACCTTCGTTGCCGGACTGCTCAACAACTAGCACATCTTTGCCTTTCTTCTTCATGTTGTTCCGCCGCCGGTTTTTCTTTGCCGTGGCAGCATCCTCGCTGTCAGATTCTCCTGCTCCTGTATTCTCTCCGGGGAGTTTCCTCCCTTCCTCAGCACGTGCACACTTGTCGGCCAGGGCATACAGCTCACTGACGTCTTTGATCTTTCACATTGCCATCTCCTCCCTCATCCTGCGGTTACGCACATTCTGGTGGAACGCGCTGATGACCGCGGCGGGGTGGACATCTGGGATGTTGTCGTGTACATGGCTGAATCTCTGGATGAACTTGCGCAGGGGCTCTCCTTCCTTCTGGGCGAGCAGATGAAGGTCACTCTCCTGGCCATGAGGTTTGTGGCCGCCTATAAAGGCGCCGACAAACTGATGGCATAGGTCTGCCCAGGAAGATATGGAGTTGTCTGGCAAGTGCATGAGCCAGGACCTGACGTTGGATTTGAGCACCAGCGAGAAGTAGTTGGCAAGGATCTTGTCGTCCCGCCCCCCGGCAGCTTGCACCGCGATGGTGTAGATGCTGAGGAACTCCGACGGATGCGACCTACCGTCGTACTTCTCGGGTACGTCTGGCTTGAAATTCTTCGTGCTGGGCCACTGGACTTGCCGCAACTCACGGGTAAACGCAGGGCAACCTACCGCATACGGCAGGTCGCCTGGCTCCCCGGGCGCATGCATGTCGACAGGGGGCCCAGCACGCTGGTCTGATTGACGCCGCGCTTCTCTTCGGCGCTCGATGCGAGTACGAGCGTCTTCTTGCTGTCGTTCGTGAAGAACTTGGCGCTGATCGCGACGAGCTCGCGGATCTAATGACGCGGTGGAGTCATCGTCGAGGTGGACCCGGCGAGTCGGCAATTTTGGCCTTCGGGATGGAGAGTGCGCGATGGTCGCACCCCCACCGGTCTTGTCGCCATCGGCTTGTGCCTGGTTGACTCGCCGCGGCTGCGATGTACCTGGCTGTCGTGGAGTGTCGCCGTTGGCAAAGCCGATGAGACTCTGAATGGTGGCCCTCCAGTCGTCGATCTTGTCCGCCGTTGGAGGGAAGTCTAGGAGCAGTTGAGCTCGCGCCAAAGCTTCCGCTGGAGTGGCGGGTAGCGGTGGCGAACGATGCGAGGAGCGGGATATGCTCGGACTTCTTACTTCGTTAGAAGGAGCAGCATCCCGTCCAGGCGACCGTGCCTCGCTCACGCCAGCATGTTGGCGCGCATGCTGGTCTTGAGCATTTCGAGATCCTCCAGCTCGATCTGGGTCCAACGTGCGTATGGTACCATGAGTACCATGACGCTGCCGGTCCCGCGCCTCCTGAGATGGGCGCGGTGCATCTACGGACGCCGAGGTCTTGGAGTGCGCCCGGTCGTTGTGGGAGCCGGCTACGCCGCCGATGGGCAGCGTAGCCTTGTCCTTGGACCTGGCGGCACCGTGAGCTCCCTCGTCGACGCCCGTTCTTCCGCCGGTGTCTACCCCACCAGCCGTTTGCTCCGGCGGTACTGGGTTCGTCGCGGACGGAGCTGCCGCCTCTGGAGCCTTCTTCTTCGGCGGCATGTCGATGAAGTCGATGAAGATCTAGCTCGTGTGAACGCCGGATCAGGTCCACACAACCTCTACGCCCCATACCCGGCGCGCCAAAGATGTCGGGGAAACTGATCCATGAGCACCTATGGGGACCGAGCCCCTTTCGGTTCGGCATGGGGCGGAGGTCGCACGAAGAGCGGATCGAGGCGAAGCACACGAGCAGTTTACTCAGCTTCGGGCCGCACGGATGCGTAAAACCCTACTGCTGCATGTCTGAGTGTATTGAGTTCATGCTCGGGAGCGCTGAGTGCTATAGTACACACCAGCTGCTAACGAGACCGAGCGTGGGTGTTCGTCTGGTTCGTCCCCCTCTCTACGTTGCGCATGGGCCTCCTTTTATATGCTCAAGGGATCACCGACAGGTGGCAACGTAGACAAGGGTAAAAATGGAAAGGTGCTGCGGTTGGTACAGCTACCTGTACAGTGTATCATACCTAACCCTGACGGCAGGGGACAAGGGCATTAAATGCCCGTCTGCGTCGCCCAAACAGTGCAGAAAAGGGACCGTCACGGATGCCACCGTTCGCCATGATGGCAATCTTGTCAGCGCCGCTTGCCACCGCATACCGCTGGCTGCACGGCCTCCCGCCACGTACGCCTGGAAGAGTCCCAGAGCGACACGTCGGTGGATGTGCTGGAGCGTAGGTACGGAGTGGTAACTTGCCGCGGCAAGCGCCTTGCCGCGGTCGTCGTCTTGTCGCGTCCGGGAGCTTGTCGCTCACTGGGCCTTGCCGGGACGCGTGGCGCGTCGCGGTAAGTTCCTTGAGATGCCTTGGCTGGCCTTCCCGGCAAGCTCCTCTTGCCGGGGCCTTGGTTGGCCTTCCCGGCAAGCTCCTCTTGCCGGGGCCTTGGTTTGAATACTTTGTTCTTGAATGGCTGCAAAGGAACCACGGAGGACCTTGGCGGTCACCCGGCCAGTCTTGCCGCGGGGTGCTGCGACTGCCCGTGCACAAGTTCGGGGTACTAGGGTACCCCTACTCTAGTACACCGACAACTACAGACTGCTCTGTTTTTGGCAGGTTCTGTTTTTCGTGTGTTGTTTGCTTACTTTGATGAATCTATGGCTAGTAAAATAGTTTATAATCCATAGAGAAGTTGGAATACAATAGGTTTAACACCAATATAAATAAAGAATGAGTTCATTACAATACTTTGAAGTGGTCTTTTGTTTTCTTTCGGTAACGGAGGTCACGAGATTTCTGTTGAGTTTTGTGTTGTGAAGTTTTCATGTTTTGGGTAAATTCTTTTGATGGATTATGGAACAAGGAGTGGCAAGAGCCTAAGATTGGGGATGCCCATGGCACCCCTAAGATAATCCAACGACACCAAAAAGTCAAAGCTTGGGGATGCCCCGGAAGGCATCCCCTCTTTCGTCTACTTCCATCGGTAATTTTACTTGGAGCTATATTTTTATTCACCACATGATATGTGTTTTGCTTGGAGCGTATTGTATTATTTGTGTCTATGTTTGTTAGTGTGCCACAATCATCCTTGCTGTACACAACTTTTGAGAGAGCCATACATGAATTGGAATTGAATAGAATACTCTATGTGCTTCACTTATATCTTTTGAGCTATGTAGTTTTGCTCTATGTGCTTCTCTTAGATCATTTAGAGCACGGTGGTGGATTTGTTTTAAAGAAACTATTGATCTCTCATGCTTCACTTAGATTATTTTGAGAGTCATTAATAGCATGGTAATTTGCTTAATAATAAAATACTTGGTATTCAAGATTTGTAAACCTTTCTTTTGAGTGCGTTGAATACTAAGAAAAGTTGGATGCTTGATAATTGTTTTGAGATATGGAGGTAATAATATCAAAGTCATGCTAGTAGAGTAATTGTGAATTTGAGAAGTGCTTGAGTTGAAGTTTGCAAGTCCTATAGCATTATGGTAAACGTTATGTAACAAATTTGAAACATGAGGTGTTATTTGATTGTCCTCCTTATGAGTGGCGGTCGGGGACGAGCGATGGTCTCTTCCTACAAATCTACCCCCCTAGGAGCATGCGCGTAATGCTTTGGTTTTTGATGGCTTGTAGATTTTTGCAATAAGTATATGAGTTCTTTATGACTAATGTTGAGTCCATGGATTATACGCACTCTCACCCTTCCATCATTGCTAGCCTCTTTGGTACCATGCATTGCCCTTTCTCACATTGAGAGTTGGTGCAAACTTCGCCGGTGCATCCAAACCCCGTGATATGATACGCTCTTTCACACATAAACCTCCCTATATATTCCTCAAAACAGCCACCATACCTACCTATTATGGCATTTCCATAGCCATTCCGAGATATATTGCCATGCAACTTTCCACCATTCCGTTCTTCGTGACATATCTATCATTGTCATATTGCTTAGCATGACCATGTAGTTGACATAGTATTTGTGGCAAAGCCACCTGTCGGTGTCAAAACCGGCGGATCTCGGGTAGGGGTTCCCGAACTGTGCGTCAAGGTCGGATGGTAACAGGAGACAAGGGACACTTTATTTTACCCAGGTTCGGGCCCTCTTGATGGAGGTAAAACCCTACTCCTGCTAGATTAATATTGATGATATGGGTAGTACAAGAGTAGATCTACCACGAGATCAAGGAGGCTAAACCCTAGAAGCTAGCCTATGGTATGATTGTGTATGATGATGGTTGTCCTACGGACTACAACCCTCCGGTTTATATAGACACCGGATAGGGTTAGGGTTACACAGAGTCGGTTACATTGGTAGGAGATCTTGAATATCCGCACGCCTAGCTTGCCTTCCACGCCAAGAAAAGATCCTTCCGGACACAGGACGATGTCTTCAATCTTGTATCTTCATAGTCCTGGAGTCCGGCTGAAGGTATAGTCCGGCTATCCGAACACCCCCTAATCCAGGACTCCCTCAGTAGCCCCTGAACCAGGCTTCAATGACGACGAGTCCGGAACGCAAAT
Organism: Aegilops umbellulata; assembly: GCA_032464435.1. Taxonomy (NCBI): domain Eukaryota; kingdom Viridiplantae; phylum Streptophyta; class Magnoliopsida; order Poales; family Poaceae; genus Aegilops; species Aegilops umbellulata. Next base: position 351,902,474 of record CP136056.1, read on the forward strand.
TGTCTTCGGCATTGCAAGGCGGGTTCCTCCTCCAAGTTCTTCAAGAAGATTATAAACACCAAGAATAGTGTCCGGCTCTGCAAAACAAGTTTTCCACGTATTGCCATATAGAGAATAATATTAACACAAATCAAATCTGCTGACGTATTCCGCAGTGCGTCATGACACTGCGACCAAGCCTTCTGTATAAATTATTTTCGTTCCACCTTGGCGCGTTTAGCGAGGCGGTTTCCTTGGCACGTCTTGTCGAAGCAGAGATCGTGTGCCCCTTTTAATGGGATTCTCATTAATACGGACGTGGGTAACTCAACCGCGCCATTTACCACGGCGCTTGAGAGGCAAGTGAGTTTTATTAGGTAGGTGGGACGCATAACCGCATCAGCCTATATAAGGGGATAAGGATCCACCTTTTTCACCTACGCCTTCTTCCTCCTTTGCCCACCCATCTCTCGTGCACTCAAGCTCTAGCGCCCAAGTCCGCTCTTCCTTCCTCAACCTTCTCCAGCAATGTCCGGAGCGGGAGGCAAGTGGATGGTCTCCTCCATCACGGAGGCTCAAATCAAAAAGCTTAGGAAGGCCGGATACCTGTCCAAGGACATCCCGCACCGGCTTCCTGAGGAGGGGCAGCTTCTTCCTACCCCAAGGCCCCATGAGAGGGTAGTTTTCCTCCCCCACTTCCTCCGCGGACTGGGTTTTCCACTTCACCCTTTTGTCCGGGGGCTCATGTTCTACTACGGCCTGGACTTCCACGATCTGGCCCCGAACTTTATCCTCAATATCTCAGCGTTTATCATCGTGTGTGAGGCCTCTCTCCGCATCCGCCCCCACTTCGGCCTCTGGCTCAAGACCTTCAACGTCAAGCCCAAGGTGGTGTCCGGCACCCAGGCGGAGTGCGGAGGCGCTATGGCTGGCAAGATCGCCAATGCCCTCTGGTTCGACGGCTCCTTCTTGGAGTCATTAAAGGGGTGGCAAGCTGGGTGGTTTTACATCACCGAGCCGCGCGATCCGAAATGGGTCGTAGCCCCTGAGTTTCGATCCGGACCCCCCACGTGCCTTGTGTCCTGGAAAGAGACGGGCCTGTCGTAGGGCAAAGAAGAGGAAGTGACCGGATTGCAAACTTGCATCCAGTCCCTGGTGAACAAGCCAATTCGGCATATCAATATTATCCAGGTCATGCTCGTCCGTCGGATCCTCCCGTGCCAACAACGGGATTTTACTTTGTGGGAATTTGACCCGACGCAGCACCAAACCCTCAGCAGGCTCTTCGACACGACGTATGAAGATGTCTGGAAGGTGCTGACCAAAGGCGCCGAGTGCCCCACATCCGCCTCCGAAGATCGCGGATACAGCTCGCAGTGCGACGCTCGCGAGGTAAGCTATCGATACCTTTGACAGGTTCGTTAAGCTCTTCTTCATAGATTAACTCTATGCGGGATCCAAAAACTCCCTTTGCCTTTGACAGGCATGGCTGAAGATAGCCGGACCAATTAACTGTCCGGCTCCCCTGCCCGAAGACCCAGCCCCAGCTCTCCTAGAGAAGCTGCTGGCTCCGGCGCCTTATGTAGTGCCGGAGAAGAAGGTCAAGAAGAAGAAAACCACCGGGACCCGAAAGAGTTCCCGCAACATGTTGGTGTCGAGCTCGTCATCTGACGAGTCTGCAATGCCCTCCTCTCGTGAAAACGAGGAGGAGGAGCAAGTAACCTCTCCCCCCCCCATTGAGGTGAGAAGAGGAAGAAGGCCACCCCAACGGGGGAGGCCGAGGGGTCGAGAAAAAGGAAGACCCCTCGACCGGACTACTCCCACGACGCCGAAGAGGGAAGAAAGGAGTGGCGGACAGAACCAAGCGTCCGGCGATATCGTAAGTATTTACATACCAGAGTGACTCATGATATTGTCTAATGCGCGGCTTTCCCTAACGTCGAACGTAATTTGTGCAGCCCGCCCCGGGCCGAACTCGACGATTCATCGAGTGGCTCCCTGGATTCGTCGGAGATGAACTCTGTCCCGCCCGCAGTCTCCCCCAGCGGGGCGGACGACGCTGAAGTGGCGCCCCGCCAAACAGGGCAGGAGGAGACGGTCCTGGAGGAGCCGCAAGGCAATCCTCCGGACCCCAGCAGTAAAGGGGATGAAACCCCCCAGGGCTCCAAGTTCGGCTTTGTGCCGGACACCGCGCCGGACTCAACAGTCCTGGTCCGCGGTGGGCGAACTCCTTCCTAGAGGAGTAACCGTCTGAGCCGGCGACCTCTGTCCAACCAGAGGCGCCGGACAATCTGCTGGAGGCGCTTGAGGGCGCCACCATCGACGAGGAGCACCGTACTGTTATGAGTACGGTGATCCAAAGGGTTCAGTACGCCAAGGACGGACTGAATGAAGCTTGCGCTAGCCTTCTAATAGGCTTCCAGGTAAGCAAAAATATGCCAAATTATTTACCGCATAGACAGTAGCCCCTGATGCTCTGTTCGGTGTTCGGAAAGAAAAGCCGAATAGAGGATCTAGTAATTTTCGCAGGAGTCTAACAATGAAAAGTCAAATATGCGTATGCAGGCTTCTCTGCTGTCCACCACCGCACTGACTGCGCAGGTGGATGTCCTTAAAAAGGACCTCGGGCGGTCCGAGCAAGAGCTCGGCCTTGCCAAACGGCAGCTCGAGGAGAAAGAAGGTAAGAAAATACCCTAAAAGAAAAAGGTACCTATGGAGAGGCTTGATTGCAAAAAGAAATAGCAGGATTGTACTGCTTATTGTAGGGGCCACAACCGAGGTGGCAACCCTGAAGCAGGCGCTCGCTGAGGCCGAAAAGAAAACGGCCGAGGAGCGCGCCGAGCGAGAAAAGCTTGGGGTCCAAGTCGGCGAGGTGCAGCAAGAGCTGCAAGCTCTCATGAAAAAACATGAGGGTTTGGAGCTTGAGGCGAAAACGCAAACATCCGAGCTCGCGTCGGCCATTGAGACCACCAAGAGTGCCAAGGCCGAAGCCCAAAAGGCCCTCCAAGAATTGGAGGAGGTGAAGAAGATAGCAGCGGGTAAGGCATTCTCAATGCAAAGTAAGAATATAAAAGTAAACTACCTGTCACTTACCCGAATCCGGAGTTCTCCAGGGGCGTTCGCCGATCTTCCCCGCAGCGTATCCAATGCCGCCGCGTTCTACCGAGCTGAAGAGGGCAGCTCGACGGAGAGTGTGTTCTGGTCTCAGTATTCTGAGGCCGGACACCCTGTGCCCTTGAGCGATCAGCTGAAATAGCTGGTCGAGCTCCACAAGGCGGCCGGACAGACCATGAAGGGCTTACTAGTTTGGCTGTGGCCTGGAGAGGCCCTGCCTGGGAGCTATTTGGGGCTAGTGCGGCTGCTGATGGAAGCCTGCCCACGGCTCGAAGTCCTCAAGCGCTCCGCCTGCATTGAAGGTGCCCGGAGGGCCCTTGCCCGTGTAAGGGTACACTGGGGTAAGCTGGACGGAGAGAAGCTGGTGAAGGACGGGCCGCCGGCGGGGAAGGAGCATCGCAAGCCCGAGAACTATTACAAGGAAGTTCTTGCCGGAGCTCGCCTTGTCGCGGATGAATGTACTAGAGATGTAATATTTGAATGAACTCGCTCGTTATGATCCTGTGCGCTGAAAACTTTTTCATATGCGCTAAGCAATGCTTACTGAATTTAAAATATTATGTTCTGTGCGGCCGTTTATCAAAAATTGAGAGATGGCGAGTCGTCGGCTTCTGCCCCCATGCCGCTAGTGCTGGGGTGTTCGGGATAAACCTGAGGGCTCTTGTTCCCATAGTTGGGTCCTTCGAGGGAGGCGCTCAGCACAACGAACCAGGCAATCAGACTATAATGCTTGAACACTCTCACTTAGCCATAGAACGTTATAATTTTAAATTTCGGCGAAGCCCCTAGTTCGGAAAGCCGAATTCGGGGCGCTATCCACGCCTTTGGCCGGACTTAACCGGCTCCTTGCTCGAAGCGGCATAAGCCTTTAAGGACTCGAAAAACCTCTAGAACAGCGACCGGTCTCACACCCTATCATGACAGTCTGTTTTAGCTTTCTCCACTGAGGTGCTCAACCCACCTGATCTTGTAAGTGCATCTAGTGCCCCTTAGTGATTTTGGTGTATTGAAGACTTATAGGTTAAGTATCTAATGCGTTTATGAGTGTACACAGGTCTATAAGTCTATGAGGAGTTTGATATTTACAGTGAAAGTCGACCCCTAAAAATGAAGTTCTTCAACTGAAAACTTTGATATTTTGAAGACTTTCTGAAGACTTTGAAAGTGAAGAAATTGGTGTGACCTTGAAGACTTGGTATTCATTCGAGGAACATGAAGCGTGAAGACGTTTGTTTTCGTAGTTTCATTTTCTCTTTCTTGAGTCATAGGAAACACCGTACTGTTAAAGGGGGTCGAGGAAATACTAAGGAGAAAATTTCCATGTGATGCTCAACTCAAACCCTACACCTACCAATCCCTTCGAGTGAAGCCATTGGAAATCTCATACAGTTCAGTCAAATTCTTCAGTGACAAAGACGCAGTTATTCTGGTCACTGAGGACTTTGCTCTGACTGAGGAGTTAGGAATTCGCCAGTGCGAATTGCCTACACAGTGAGGAACATGATAGCCCTGAGGAATTTGTACCTCAAATTTCCGATCGTTGCTGTGCTACGCGCCAGCTGTCCTAAAATATCTTGTCCACCTAACGGTCATATCATTGAAGGGCATTTATTTCTTATCATGTCGGGCTGCTCCCTAGGCTATAAATAGCCGCCCCCTACAACCACTAGCTGGTTGGCTGCTCCGCGAGAACTTGACACTTGTCATTTGAGAGCAACCCATCCTCCGAGGACTTTGAGCGAAAATCATCAAGTGAGGAAAATCCAAAACCCAAACCCAAAACACCTATAAACCCAAAGTGATTGAGCATCACTGAAGAGATTGATCCTGCGTGGATCCGACGCTTGTTACCTTTGAAGACTGTGCTTCTTCCAGACGGTTAGGCGTCATGGTCTAGAGCATGCAAGAGGAATTGTGGATCGCCGAGTGACCTAGTCTGTGAAGGTTTGGAAGTCACCTGAAGACTTACCACGAGTGATTGGGCGAGGACTGTGTGTCCTTAGCTCAAGGAGAATATGGTGAGGACTGTGTGTCCGGGACTAGGTGTCCTCAAGTTTAAATACTCAGGCGCTCCAACCAGATGTACAACTGAGACAGCAGTTGGAACTGGTCTACCAAATCATTGTCTTCACCAAGCTTACTGGTTCTATTTCCTCAACACTTTCATTTCCTCATTACTGTGTTGTCTGTTTGTTCATATCTGTGCTTGAAGACTTTGACTGAAGACTTTCACAATTTCCTCAGTTCAATTTCTTCAGTCCGTGTTGTCTTCATCTAGAGTTATCCTGTGTTTAAGCTTTCTGTACTCTGTCTGTGCATTTACTTCATCATGATGACCAGGCATGTATTCTGCTATGTTTATCTCTGAGTACTTATTCTGCTGCTAGTAGTTCTTCGCTAAGGAATTTCCTCACGAGAAAATTCCTCAGTGAAGAATCTCATAAAAATCGCCTATTCACCCCCCCTCTAGTCGATATAATGCACTTTCAATTGGTATCAGAGCAAGGTACTCCCTTGTTCTGTGTGGTTTTGGTTTAACCGCCTGGAGTTTTAGTTATGTCGACCGCAGATATGAAGAAAGTGCCGTGCCCCATCTTTGACGGTCATGAGTATCCCAAATGGAAGGCTATGATGAAGAAGCGTCTCATGGTGATGGACAGCGAGCTATGGACCGTCACTGAGATTGGTCTGATCGATCTGTGCAAGATGGCGGAAGCTGATGACATTCACAAGTACACTCAACTCAACCTCACAGCGTAGGCCGTCATCTGCTCAAGTCTGTCTCGAAACCAGTTCAGAAACATCATGCATGTCGATCAGGCGAAGCTTGTCTAGGACCGTCTCTCTGATGTCTATGAAGGCCATCAAATCCGTCATGATCCTTGGTTTGAGGATTTCAAGGAATCGCTCAAATCGATGACATTCGAACCAGAATCATCATCCTCTACTTCATGCCTTATGGCAAAAAGTGTTGAGGTAACTGAATGCTACCTATCTGAGTCTAGTGATGAAGAATCTGGTGATGAATTTGGACCCAGTTATGTCAAACTTGCTTCCCTTGTCGCAAAACAACAAAGAGCTTTGCAAAAAGCTAATGATATGCTTAGTACGAGCAATGATATGTTGGGTGAACAAATGGATCAGTCGCAAGCCTTGGCTGAAAGTCTTCAGAGACTTCATTCCAAGCATGACTCTCTTCAAGATCAGCATAACTCTCTCCTGTCTAATTTTGAGAAGATGAGAGTGAGTTATGAAGATCTTCAGAAGGAGCGCGATTCATTACTCGCTCAACAAATCAGCGTTGCTCAGGAAGAATTTATTCCTCCATGTTTAAAATGCATTGAACGAGAATCTGCTAATTCTTCACCTGAATGTTCAAATGCTTCAAATGTTACAAATTCTTCACCTGTCTCTGCTATCACTAATTCTTCATCTGAGGACATTGCTAGTATTACTTACGATGCAGGACTGAAGGAATTGTACATGACAGGCATGTACAAAAGCCTCAAAGGGCATCAGACTCTCTGTGATGTGCTTAAAAAACAGATCCTCAACAGGAACCCTAGGAAAGAGGGTATTGCCTTTGAGAGGAAACTCAATGCTGATGGTACATATTAGAAGCCTGAGCAGTACCCCAAAACCACATGGGTTGCTGCAAAGAGACCTCCAGTTGATCCATCTAATTTATCTGGCTATACATGTGAATCTTCTCATTCTTCTGATGAGTCATTTGACTCCAACTATAAATTGTTCAAAAATCAGAATGGTGAAGTATTTGCTAGATATGTTGGCACTAACTGCAGGAACGGTTCTCCTATGAAGAAAATCTGGGTTCCCAAAAGTTGCCTTGAAAGTCTTCAGGTGAATGTCCTCATGACACCACCTGTGAAGAAAAGGAACCCCAGATCAAATTCCTCATGTGGACCAAATTCTTCATATGGATCCAAGTCCTCATACAGACCAAATTCCTCAAGAGGATCAAATTCCTCACATGGATCAAAGTCCTCATATGAACATCATCGTGCTAACAACTCTGTTTCGCAGGAAAGAGCCAAGGGCTATGAATATGAGCATTATTTTTCAAATTATTATGTTCATAAGTCCTCAAAGAATTTCTCTGCTTATTCATATGCTTACCCTAACCCCTCTTATGTGAAACGAAATGGTTTGGCTGCTTTGCCACCATTCTCATATGGAGCTCGCAGAATGATGAACTCTTTGCCACCCCTTCAGATGTGGGTGGTGAAGAAAAAGAACTAATCTCTTCTGCAGGGTCAGGTCTCCAGACGTACTGTAACGTCTGAAGAATTTGCTGGGGACCTGACAAAAATGCCTGAAAGGACGCAGGCTAACCATGATGAAATGAACTTTCATTTCACACGTCCTCCCTCTATTTTATCGGTTCTACTGCTTGATGAAATTGAATATCATATTCTTCACTACTGAAGTATATGAGGTTCGTAAGTTGCACTAATTCATCTGCAGGATGATCAACCCAAAGCCACTGAATGGGTACTTGATAGTGGATGTACAAATCACATGACCGGTGACAAGAATCTGTTGATGGATGCTCCCTTATCAGCATCACACATGAAGCATATCATCTTCGTTGATAAAAGCAAAAGTCGGGTATTGGGTCTAGGTAAGGTTGCTATCACAAAGGATCGACACATGGACAAAGTCATGCTTGTTGAGTCCTGAGGATACAATCTTATGTCTGTCTCAATGCTTTGTGATCTTGATATGGTTGTTGTCTTCGGCAAGTATCGTTGTGTTGTGATTATGGAAGCTGACAAATCCAAAGTCTTCGAAGGCTTTAGGAGAGGAGACTTGTATATTGTTGATTTCTCTACAGATTCACAACCTTCCGTGTGCCTATTTGCAAAAGCTTCAGAAGGATGGCTATGGCATCGACGACTTGGTCATGCAGGCATGAGGAATCTGCACACGCTTGCGAAGAAGAAGCATGTCATTGGCATTGAGAATGTCAAATTCCTCAAGGATCACTTATGCGGTGCCTGTGAAGCTGGAAAGATGACCAAGGCCAAGCATCCATCGAAGACTATCATGACCACTACTCGTCCATTCGAATTGCTTCACATGGATCTCTTCGGTCCTAACCATTATTCCTCTGTCTCTAATGAAGCATCTCAATATGGTTTTGTTATTGTTGATGATTACTCTCGTTACACATGGGTACACCTTGTCTCTTACAAAACTGAAGTGCAGGAAGTCTTCAAACGTTTTTCCTCGAGGGCTTCAACTAACTTTGGTGTGAAGATCAAGCACATCAGAAGTGACAATGGCACTGAGTTCAAGAATTCGGCTCTCAATGACTATCTTGATGAACTTGGTATTACTCATGAATTATCTGCTCCTTATACTCCTCAACAGAATGGCGTCGTGGAGCGCAAGAATAGGACTCTTGCTGAGATGGCTCGCACTATGCTCGATGAGTACAAAACTCCTCGTCGTTTCTGGGTTGATGCAATTGATATTGCGTGCCATATCATCAATAGAGTATATCTTCACAAATTCTTCAAGAAGACTGCCTATGAATTCCTCACTGACAAGAAACCCAATGTGAGTTATTTCAAAGTCTTCGGTGCTAAATGCTGGATTAGAGATCCTCATCACAACTCTAAATTTGCACCGAAAGCACATGAAGGTTTCATGCTTGGTTACGGAAAGGACTCGCACACCTAGAGAGTCTTCAACAATGTTCTTCACAAGATTGTTGAAACTGTAGATGTGCGGTTCGATGAAACTAATGGCTCGCAAAGAGAGCACCTACCTTCTGTGTTAGATGAACCAGCACCTGAGGAATCGATCAAGCACAAGGCTACTGAAGATATCATTCCTACTGAAGAATCTGCTGAAGAATTCGTTCCAGAACGTGAAGAACGTCGAGCTGATGCACCTGAAGAAAATGCTGAGGAAATTGATGCTGAAGAAAATGCTGATCAAATTCCTCAACGGCAACCAACTCACCCTCGCGTTGCAAAAGAAGTGCAAGCGGAGAAGATCATCGATGATATTAGAGCACCAGGTCCTCTCACACGCTCAAAAGCTTCACATCTATCTAACTTTTGTGGGCACTTTGCTTTTGTCTCTATCACAGAGCCCACTAAGGTAGATGAAGCATTTCTGGAGCCTGAGTGGATTCAGGCCATGCAAGAAGAATTACATCAGTTCAAGCTCAACAACGTATGGGAACTGGTCAATCGTCCCGATCCTCGCAAGCATAACATCATTGGTACAAAGTGGATCTACCGCAACAAGCAAGATGAAAATGGTGTTGTGGTGAGGAATAAGGCACGACTAGTAGCTCAAGGCTACACACAGGTTGAAGGAATTGATTTCGATGAAACTTTTGCACCTGTTGCTAGACTTGAAGCTATTCGCATATTACTTGCTTATGCTAACCATCATGATATCATCTTATACCAAATGGATGTGAAAAGTGCATTCCTCAATGGTAAGATTGAGGAAGAAGTATATGTTGCTCAACCCCCAGGTTATGAAGATCCAAAACATCCTGACAAAGTCTTCAGACTTAACATGGCCCTCTATGGCCTCAAGCAGGCCCCACGGGCGTGGTATGACACATTGAAGGAATTCTTCATGAAGAAAGGCTTCACACCCGGTTCACTCGATCCCACTCTTTTTACTAAATCATATGATGGTGAACTGTTTGTGTGCCAAATATATGTTGATGATATCATCTTTGGCTGTACTGACCAACGTTATAGTGATGAATTTTCCTATATGATGAGTGAAGAATATCAAATGTCTATGATGGGAGAATTGAAATTCTTCTTAGGTCTACAAATTCGTCAACAGCACAATGGGATATTCATATCTCAGGAGAAATACCTCAAGGATGTCCTGAAGAAATTCGGCATGCAAGATTACAAAGGTCTCAAAATTCCTATGCCCACAAATGGTCATCTATGCACTGATGAAAATGGTGCTGACTTCGATCACAAGGTATACCGCTCCATGATTGGCTCTTTATTGTACTTATGTGCATCTAGGCCAGATATAATGCTTAGTGTTTGCATGTGTGCACGATTTCAAGCTGCACCGAAGGAATCACACCATACGGCTGTGAAGCATATTCTTCGATATCTAGCTCACACACCAACACTAGGATTATGGTACCCCAAGGGCTCAGACTTTGACCTCATTGGATATTCTGATTCTGACTATGCTGGTGACCGTGTGGATCGCAAGTCAACATCTGGTACTTGTCATTTCCTCGGACGATCCTTGGTCTGTTGGTCCTCGAAGAAACAGAACTGCGTATCACTGTCTACTGCTGAAGCTGAGTGCATTGCTGCTGGTTCTTGCTGTGCTCAACTACTATGGATGAAGCAAACACTCAAGGACTATGGAGTCACCGTGAAGAATGTGCCTCTCCTCTGTGACAATGAGAGTGCCATCAAGATTGCTCACAACCCAGTTCAGCACTTGAAGACAAAGCACATTCAGATTCGTCATCATTTTCTTCGTGATCATGTGTTGAAGGGCGACATTTCTATTGAGCATGTGAAGACTGAAGAACAACTAGCCGATATCTTCACTAAGCCCTTGGATGAGAAGAGATTTAGCAAGTTGCGGTGTGAGCTAAATATCTTAGAATCTTCGAATGTACTTTGAAAATGCACTCATCCTAACACTTATGCATAATTGATGACTTAGATGTGCAACACATGAAGAAACGTTTTTCTTCAATCAATGAAGAATAACACTCTAAGTGTGAAGAAATTAATGAAGAATTTGATTCTCAGAACCCTACGACAATTGTACGCGGTGTCTGAAATCATCATTCTTACACGGTGGGTCACGCCACCACAAAAGTTGAAAATCCTCAATTTGAGTTTTTCCTCATTTTTGAAATTCCTCAGTTTTTCAAATTCTTCAACGTTGCAAATTCTTCGTTTTTGCCGTCGTTTTTCTTCATTGGCTATATATATATATATGAGTTTATGTCCTCTACAGCATTCACTTATAGCTTTTTCTTCAAGTTGAATCTTTTCTGCTAAGTGAATGTGATCGGACCCTTCCCCTCTATGCTACACTCAATCCAGTCTATTCACAAATTCTTCATGTGCGTTCTATTTGAAACTCGTTCAAATTCTTCACTGTGTCCTTGTCAGCTGAAGAAATTGCGAACGGAACGTTAAAACTGATCTTATCCAAACTTTTGTTTTTGCCGCTCAAACCGTTCCACTTCCCACGATGGATTATTTTACTCACCCACGATCTTACACGATCTCCACTACATAGTACGTGGGTGACACATGTCAAGTGAAGGAGAACGGCCAGGGGCATGTTCGTCCTAAATCTTCGGACGAGCAGTTTTTCATTGCGGCTATAAATACCCCTCCGTCGCCATCCTCACTTCCTTTACCCCGCTCGATCTCACTTCCCCCGCTCGAGCTTCCAAACCCTAGCGCCACCGCTACTCCATCGCCGCCGGTGAGGAAGAGCTTCACCGCCTCGACCTCGTCGCCGACGTACTCGCGCCGACAGCGGAAATCTTCACCTCCGCCGCCGCCGTAGACGTCTTCCTCCGCCAAGTTAGGGCGTGGAAGATCTGCATTGACGAACTTCACTGTTCCAACTCACAGTTCGTCGTGTTCTTCATTCAGGGTAATTAAAAGCTATTTTTACTGCCCTCTTTGATTTGAAGTTTTTCTGCAAAATCTTCAAAGGTGTTTTTATTCTTCAAATCCTCACACACAAAACACCTCACTTGTTCTCTGTTCTTGATTCATTTCCCTAAGTCTAAATTTCTTCAAGATTCCTCAATTGTGTGGATTCTTAATGTATACAACTCTGGAACCTAAGATATATATGACGCTTAGTGAAATTCCTCAAGATGAATCTGGTCAAATTCCTCAAAACTTGTTCTTTATGAAAAACCCTCTGAGAACGCATATGACCTCTTCAAATTCCTCGCAACTATACTCTGTTCACAGGTACACATGTCCGCTGCTAAATCCTTAGGTTCTCATCAACTTAACTCATTTGCAGCGTTCCTCAAAGAAAAGTTGCATACTTCTTCAGAGAATTCCATTGTTCAAATTCCTCATCTGAAGAAAATGGCTGAAGGTAAAAGGCCACAGAAAGGAGGAATTAGACCAGAGGTCATGACTGCATTTGAAATCCCTGAGGACATTTATGCTGGGTACTGCACACCTCCTGAAGAAGATAGAAATCAGCGCAAGGTGCGCATACAGAAGATTGAAAGGAGATGGGCAAGAGAATGGAGGGAGTACAGATATGTTACTCCTAAGTACATGAAGAAATTCGCCGTAAACCCTCCATGTCAACGCCCTCCATTGGCACCTGGCCAAGTGGCTGATCCCACTAGCATCAGACGCGGTGAGGATTTTCCTCAGGAATGGGCCAAGCGCCAAGCAAAACTGCAAAGGCAAGCAAGAGATGCAGTGAGGAAATTCAATGAACAATCTGCTGCTGTTGCTGCTGCCACTGAGGCTTCTGCCAAGCCGAGGAAATCAATGATGAAGAAGCCTGCTCGTAAGCCAAGTGCTTCACCTTCAATGCCCTCACGGCCAAGTTCCTCAGCTGTGCCCTCACGGCCAAGTTCCTCAGCTGCGCCCTCACGGCCAGAATCTTCAAAATCTTCAAAGCAAATTCCTCATGCTGCTCCTGCTCCCACAAAGTCCTCAGCTCCTGTGCATCTGGCCTCATGCCAAAGGACTACAGGCATCTCTATTGCCACTGGAGTCTCCGCTCGTTCTTCGGCTGCACCAAATTCCTCAGCTGGATCTTCCTTGCTGAAGAAAAAGGCTACCGCTGGACGCGGCACTCGCCCAAGTCCTAAGAAGCAAGTGGTCTTCTCTGTTCCGTCTGATGATGATGCTGATGAAGAAGAACTCACTGAAATCATCATGGACCGCCAAGAAAGGGCTGCTAAAGCCAAAGGCACACCTGTGCCCCTGCTTTTGGATCCAAGGGCGATCCTAGACTATATTGATCTCTGGCACAAGGATCCCAACACACCAATGTCTGACTTCAAGCTGACACCTGGCCAAAGTCACATGATGACTCACTTCATCCAAGAGGAGAAGTGGAAATATGATCGGGCCAGAGAGATCAAGAAGACCCAGTACCGCAAAGAGAAGTTACTGAAGAAAAATGTTGTTAAGATGACTCCTGATGAACTTGTCAAGATGCAAGCTGAGAACAAAGCCCTCAGCGACAACTTTGACTCGTACTATGCTGATTGGCAAGGAGCCAAGGTCAGATTTGTGAGGCTAACTGATACTTTCACCAAGGGCAAAGCCTCAACACAAATTCCTGATGAACTTGTCAAGATGCAAGCTGAGATCAAAGCCCTCAGCGACAACTTTGACTCGTACTATGCTGATTGGCAAGGAGCCAAGGTCAGATTTGTGAGGCTAACTGATACTTTCACCAAGGGCAAAGCCTCAACACAAATTCCTCAAGCTGAAGCATCTGTCCAACCTACTGAAGAACATGCCAGCACTGCTGACGATGTTCAGACTGCTGAAGAAAATGCCAGCTCGAAGGCTGATGACTCTGCTCCAGCCACTGACGAAATTGCCAGGGCATCCACTAGTGATGCGCCTGAAGAAAATGAAGAGATCAGGGCAACTGCATCAGTTGTGCCTGAAGAAAATGAACCAGATTCCTCAGCTCCACCTGCACCAACTCCAACTCCAATTCTTCCCTCTGCTTTAGATGTGAAGAAAACCAAGTCTGCAGAGCGAGCTGCTGTGAAGAAAAGGAAGGCATCAGCTGCTTCAGAATCTTCAGCTCCCAAGAAGATGAAGCCAATGACAAGCTCATTTGCAAATCCTATTGATGCCATTCCTATCTCCTCCATGCCATCAAAGGACCTTGTTCCTTTTGGTGAATATTATCTGATCCCAAGTGGATCTGATGAAGAAACTCAGTCTGCTACTTCCTTAGAGCAGATTGATGAAGAAATTGAAGTGGATACAATCCCTTCAACCCCAATAGTCTCATCACCAATGCCTCAGTTTGATGCTGAAGAGGCTGGTGTTGAAGAAATTGATGATGAAGACGTGGATATTGGAAGCACAACTCCAGTAATGAATGACGACTTTTGGGAAAGTCAGCATCCAAATTCCCCACTCTTCACCCCACTGCAGCAAATTCCTCACTCCCCTGCACAAACTGTTCAAATGGGCTCTGAAGAAACTCATCCTACTGCACCTGTAAATGAAGGAATTCCAGCCACTAGTGCTGAAGTAACTGCTGCTGAAACTGAAAAGGTGACTGCACCTGAGGAGGAACCAGAAATTCCTCAGCCTGAAGAACCTGAGCTTGTGATTCCTGAGGTTGTGATGCAACTCACTGACACTCCTCTGCCAAGGCCAAAGGATCCATTCTCAAGGAAACAGAAATTCAAGGCTGAAGACTTCTATGGCGAGCACATATTCTTCACTGAATACAATCCTTATGACTCTGCTCGCATAAGGAAGAGGCGTTTCTGGACAGCCAGCCAAGCAAATTTCTATTCCTCAGTAATTTTCAACAAAGACAAAGTCTTCGACCATGCACATATTCCTCACGTGGATATGGAGTCTATGCCGTGCTTCACGCCAGTCCTCAGTGTTCTTCACGACGCTGGGCTGCTTAATTTCTGCACTGATATATGCGATTGGAATGAAGAACTCATTCTTCAGTTCTATGCTACACTGCACATCACTGGCAACTCTGAAGATGTCAATTCATGGGTTCTGGACTGGATGACTGAAAATACTCACTAGAAGGCCCCAGCATCTGAATTGCTTCGCTGCCTTTCTCTGAGTCCACCCACTGAAGATGCGCGCTGTGTGTATGATGAACCTGAGCTGTCAAACCACTATATGAAAGTGCTGATGAAGCCTCTGAAGCCAGGGCAATCACCTCATACCAAATTCCTCGTCAAGGAATTGTTGTATGTGCCTAGGACTGTCTATCGCATTCTGACGAAGACAATAAGTCCCATCAAAGTACACGATTCTTCTGATGAAGAAATTGTTGGCATCATGAATAATATGCTTTTCAACATCATACATGGCGTTCCCATAAACTTCCATGATTTCTTCATGAGGACTCTGGCCAACATTGCTATGTCACCATTTGAGCTGAAGCCTTATGCACCTTGGATTATGAGATTAATCAGGACAAGGTCTTCACTCAACTACAAGGCTGAAACTCTCAACCACTGCAGCTACTTGCCTCCTATTGAAGTCCTCAAAAGGACTTTTTCCTCAGCTGACGAAAAGGGCAAGGCCACTGCTGTGATAGATGAAGGCATTCGTCCATTGGATGGTCAATTTCGCAAGGCTGCCTCTTATTCCACCAATGATGACTCTGCCACACATGATTCTGCTGCTAATACTGCCAATACAAATCCTCAAGCCACAACACCCAGGGTGATGACTGATCGTGAGTTACTCCTCAGTCTTCATCAAAAGGTTGATCGCAATCATAAATGGGTCAAGCGTCAGTTTGGTTCAATTCTTCACAACATGATTGCCACACATAATGCAGTGAAGAAAAACCATTACTACCATCATGAAACCCTCAACCGCACCTGGGCTGTTCTATCTCAAGTTTATAGTGCTAAAGATTTGGAGAACATGGGCCTCAAAGAAGAATTTGCCTGGTCGGCACCTCCGACGAAGAAATTCAAGAAGGTCAAGGTTCCTTCTCTGGTGGCCAGTTCATATTCTTCATCGCGCGACACTGATGAAAATGAAGACTTGGACGACACTGCAGCAGGCCCTACTTCAACAACCGACCCCAACAACGCTGGCGCTCCTCCATCAACTTGAATATCTTCAGGGGCGTTAGTCCTCAGTTTCAATCCTTTTGGTCATTTGATGACAAAGGGGGAGAAATCTGAGTTAGTATTCAAGGGGGTCTATAATAAGGGCATTTTTTTAAGTTGCAACTCTCGTTCTCCCGAAACTTTTATTGGATCGAGTTGTAATCTTAAACCCTATGGTGCTCGGTGCTCTGATACTTTTGTTGCACTATGCTTTGATACTTTTGATGCGCTACTCTGCATGCTTATTCCTCATTAATATTATCGCACGCATGCTGATTTGCATCAGGCAGCATATTTCATCATGCATTTCAAATTCTTCACAGTATATATAACAAATGCGTGTATGAATTACAAGATATAGGGGGAGATCTCCATGATTCAACTCTTCAAGTGTGCATTGCTTCAAAAGCAAATTCCTCACTATGCACATCTTCAGGGGGAGTTCTTCTATATCTTGCAATCAAATTCCTCAATATCAGTTTCTACACTTCATATATTTATCCCCGTTGAAAACTTAACCTATGTTGTCATCAATCACCAAAAAGGGGGAGATTGTAAGTGCATCTAGTGCCCCTTAGTGATTTTGGTGTATTGAAGACTTATAGGTTAAGTATCTAATGCGTTTATGAGTGTACACAGGTCTATAAGTCTATGAGGAGTTTGATATTTACAGTGAAAGTCGACCCCTAAAAATGAAGTTCTTCAACTGAAGACTTTGATATTTTGAAGACTTTCTGAAGACTTTGAAAGTGAAGAAATTGGTGTGACCTTGAAGACTTGGTATTCATTCGAGGAACATGAAGCGTGAAGACGTTTGTTTTTGTAGTTTCATTTTCTCTTTCTTGAGTCATAGGAAACACCGTACTGTTAAAGGGGGTCGAGGAAATACTAAGGAGAAAATTTCCATGTGATGCTCAACTCAAACCCTACACCTACCAATCCCTTCGAGTGAAGCCATTGGAAATCTCATACAGTTCAGTCAAATTCTTCAGTGACAAAGATGCAGTTCTTCTGGTCACTGAGGACTTTGCTCTGACTGAGGAGTTAGGAATTCGCCAGTGTGAATTGCCTACACAGTGAGGAACATGATAGCCCTGAGGAATTTCTACCTCAAATTTCGGACCGTTGCCGTGCTACACGCCAGCTGTCCTAAAATATCTTGTCCACCTAACGGTCATATCATTGAAGGGCATTTATGTCTTATCATGTCGGGCTACTCCCTAGGCTATAAATAGCCGCCCCATACAACCACTAGCTGGTTGGCTGCTCCGCGAGAACTTGACACTTGTCATTTGAGAGCAACCCATCCTCCGAGGACTTTGAGCGAAAATCATCAAGTGAGGAAAATCCAAAACCCAAACCCAAAACACCTACAAACCCAAAGTGATTGAGCATCACTGAAGAGATTGATCCTGCGTGGATCCGATGCTTGTTACCTTTGAAGACTGTGCTTCTTCCAGATGGTTAGGCGTCATAGTCTAGAGCATCCAAGAGGAATTGTGGATAGCCGAGTGACCTAGTCTGTGAAGGTTTGGAAGTCACCTGAAGACTTACCACGAGTGATTGGGCGAGGATTGTGTGTCCTTAGCTCAAGGAGAATACGGTGAGGACTGTGTGTCCGGGACTAGGTGTCCTCGAGTTTAAATACTCAGCCGCTCCAACCAGATGTACAACTGAGACAGCAGTTGGAACTGGTCTACCAAATCATTGTCTTCACCAAGCTTACTGGTTCTATTTCCTCAACACTTTCATTTCCTCATTACTGTGTTGTCTGTTTGTTTATATCTATGCTTGAAGACTTTGACTGAAGACTTTCACAATTTCCTCAGTTCAATTTCTTCAGTCCGTGTTGTCTTCATCTAGAGTTATCCTGTGTTTACGCTTTCTGTACTCTGTCTGTGCATTTACTTCATCATGATGACCAGGCATGTATTCTGCTATGTTTATCTCTGAGTACTTATTCCATTGCTAGTAGTTATTCGCTAAGGAATTTCCTCACGAGCAAATTCCTCAGTGAAGAATCTCATAAAAATCGCCTATTCACCCCCCCTCTAGTCGATATAACGCACTTTCAGATCTGGGGCACAATCGCAGTGGTTCTCCTAGTGCTACCTTAGCCGATATAGTGGAACGTAAGGCACCAAAACATAGGAGCCGGGCAAACCCAACATGTGACCAAAATCATGACTCGAAGCCGATGCATATAGTGCTATAAGTTCGGGGTGCCGCGCTTGTGAAAGTGTACGGACTTCTCACGCCAGATAAAAGGGTAACGAAGCCCCTGGCGTGGTTTGCCGTACCATGGTGTACGGGTGCGATCATGTTATTTAATAAACATATATATATTGAAAGAGAGTAATGCAAAAAATAGACAAAAAGCTATGCATTGTTTATAAGGAGGCTGTTTATCCGAGCTGAACGATACAAGTAGTGCGATAAGCAAAAGATATTTTAGACTATTGAACATGTCTTGACCAGGCATAGGCCACGGAATTTAGAAACAGATATATCGCTCGAAATAGAGACCACCTGAGAGTTCCGTGATGCGGCGTTGCTTTGTCTTCTTTCCTGGGTCTTGTATCGTCTGTGCGGCAGCGAAGCCGAACAGTTTATCCAGAGTATGGAGTCCTGAAAGTAAAAAAGAAGTCTTGATGCTGTATTGTAGGCATGCCGTTAATGTGACCCTCCCCCTGTGCCCATGGAATTTTAAGGGCGTAATTGTGTACTCTAGGTACTAGCTCCGCTATGTAGCTATGGCTGGGGTTGGGGCTGTATTGCTACGCTTGCTCCGAACGTGCCAGGCGGTCTTGTTGCAGGTTACTCCGGGCGCGCTTTGCATTGTTCGGCTTTTTAACGGCCGGACTGGAGAGTTGCCTTAAAAGGCCGCTTTGTACTTCCGCTGCGAGGGCTGCCGTGTGCTCCTCCGTATGTATGGAGCGTTCTGTGTTTCCGCTGACCGTGATTACTCCTCGAGGGCCTGGCATCTTGAGCTTGAGGTATGCGTAGTGCAGCACCGCATTGAATTTAGCGAATGCAGTTCGTCCGAGCAGGGCATGATAGCCACAGCGGAACGGGACTATATCGAAGATTAACTCTTCGTTTCGGAAGTTATCCGGAGATCCGAAGACCACATCAAGTGTTATCGAACCTATGCAATTGGCCTCTACACCTGAGATGACGCCTTTAAAGGTCGTCCTTGTGGGCTTGATCCTTGATGGATCTATGCCCATTTTCCGCACTGTATACTGATAAAGGAGGTTCAGGTTACTGCCGCCGTCCATGAGGACTCATGTGAGATGAAATCCGTCAACGATTGGGTCAAGAACCAATGCGGCAAAACTGCCGTGACGGATGCTAGTGGGGTGGTCCCTTCGATCGAAAGTGATTGGGCAAGAGGACCATGGGTTGAACTTTGGGTGACTGGCTCCATCGCGTATACGTCCCGTAGCGCACGCTTCCTCTCCCGCTTGGGAATGTGGGTCGCGTATATCATGTTCACCGTCCGTACTTGTACGGGAAACCCCGTCTGTCCATTGTTGTTCGGCGGCCTGGGCTCCTCCTCATCGTCGCTATTCAGCCCCTTGTCTTTTTGTTCGGCTCTTAACTTGCCTGCCTGCTTGAACACCCAACAATCCCTGTTGGTGTGATTGGCTGGCCTTTCGGGGGTGCCGTGAATCTGGCATGAGCGGTCGAGTATCCGGTCCAAACTGGACGGGCCCTGGGTATTCTTTTTAAATGGCTTTGTCCGCTGACCGGATTTATAGCCTCTAAATCTGACATTTACTGTCGTATCCTCATTGATGTCGCTGCTAACGCGGCGCTTTTGCTTATTCCAACGTGACCTGCCACCTTTGTCCTTGGTATCCGAATTACCGTTCTTCTTCGATAAGTTGTTGCTGCGAGCTAGCCAGCTATCTTCGCCCGCGCAAAAGCGGGTCATGAGTGTCGTGAGGGCTGCCATGGATTTCGGCTTTTCCTGTCCCAGGTGCCGGGCAAGCCATTCGTCACGGATGTTATGCTTGAAGGCTGCTAGGGCCTCTGCATCCGGACAATCGACTATCTGATTTTTCTTTGTTAGGAACCGTGTCCAGAATTGTCTGGCTGATTCTTCTGGCTGCTGAATTATGTGGCTTATGTCGTCGGCGTCCGGTGGCCGTACATAGGTCCCCTGGAAGTTATCGAGGAATGCGGCTTCCAGGTCCTCCCAAGAACCGATTGAGTCTGCTGGGAGGCTATTAAGCCAGTGCCGGGCTGGTCCCTTGAGCTTAAGGGGTAAATATTTGATGGCGTGTAATTCGTCGCCACGTGCCATGTGGATGTGGAGGAGATAATCCTCAATTCATACTGCCGGATCAGTCGTACCAGCGTACGACTCGATATTAACGGGTTTAAAGCCCTCTGGGATTTTATGATCCATTACCTCATCTGTGAAGCATAGTGGGTGTGCGGCGCCCCTGTATTGGGCTATGTCACGACGCAGTTCGGAAGAGCTGTGCCTGTTGTGTTTGGTCCGGCCGGATTTATTGTGTCCGGAGTGAAAATCATCACGTGTCGTCGGGCATCCGTGCAATCCATAGATCGATCTTGTTTGCCTTGCTTTATCCTCCAGTACGTCTCGTAGGTCTGGATCGTTTTCCCGTGCCTTGATTGAGCGGCGCCGGGGCATGGTTTGTTTAAAGGTTTGACAGGCTTCTCTATCGCGGCCGCGAGGCGGCCGGTCTGCCATGTCGTGTGCTTCCTCCTCTGATTGGGGTAGCGGCCTGCGCTTAGGATAATTTTTGGAGGGGTGCCCGAGTTCATACTCTTCGGCCGCAAGGACTTCAGTCCATCTGTCAGCTAGCAGATCTTGATCAGCTCTAAGCTGTTGCTGCTTTTTCTTTAGGCTGTTCGCCGTGGCTAGAAGCCTGTGTTGAAAGCGCTCTTGTTCGGCGGGGTCTGATGGTACGATGAATTCATCGTCGCCGAGGCTTGCCTCGTCTTCGGAGGGAGGCATGTAGTTATCATCCTCGACCTCTTGCTCTGCCTCTCTCTCATGAGGGATGTCTTTTCCATCTTCCTGCGCGGAGTCTTGCTGGTTTTGGTGTTCTTCGGCGTTGTCCGGGGTAGCATTGTCTCCCGTGTCGGAATCACCATTTCTGCTATGGTGGGATTTAGAGCGGCGCCGTTTGCGCCGGCGTTTTGGCGGCTTTTTCGAAGTGGCATCCTCCGCTGTTCCATCGCCATCTCCATCTTTTGGAGCATCCACCATGTGTCATATGACGAGGTGGCGGTCCAGCGCCCTACAGGTGCTGGTTCTTGTTCGTCTCCTCCTTCGTCATCCATACCGTCGAAGTCTTCGGAGACGAAGTCAAGCATGTCGGTTAAATCGTCAACAGTGGCTATTAAGTGGGTGGTGGGTGGGCTTTGAATTTCTTCGTCGTCCGAATCCCAACCTCGCAGGCCATAGTCCGGCCTAGGCTCTCCTGATAAAGAGAGAAACTTGAGAGAGTTCAGGATATCACCGGAAGGTGAGCACTGAAAGATGTCCGCGGCGGTGAACTCCATTATAGGCGCCCAATCAGATTCGATCGGCGGGGGCACGGAAGGCCCGGAGTTCGGAGAAGAGTCCGGCTTCTTGGAGTCATGGGCCATGCGGAGCGTGGGGCTGACGTTCGGCTCGATCGCCTTTAAGATCGCAGCCCCCGAGGTGACGTCCAACCGTTCACCCTCAAAGGACGCAGCGGGCTCCGAGTTGAGGATCGGGGCCGGTGCGGGTGCGGCCTCCAGGACACTGTTCAGAGGCAGAGCTATATCATGCCCCTCGGGATAGTGCGGCGCGCTTGGCTATGGCTCGAATCCGTCGAAGATCAAATCTCCGCGGATATCCGCCGTGTAGTTTAAGTTTCCAAACCTGACTTGATGGCCAGGGGCGTAGCTTTCGATCTGCTCCAGATGACCAAGCGAATTGGCCCGCAGAGAGAAGCCGCCGAAGACGAAGATCTGTCCGGGGAGGAAAGTCTCACCCTGGACCTCAACGTTGTTGATGATCAAAGGAGCCATCGGGCCTAAAAGTGACGACACAGAGGAACTCTCAATGAAAGCACCAATGTCGGTGTCAAAACCGGCGGATCTCGGGTAGGGGGTCCCGAACTGTGCGTCAAGGTCGGATGGTAACAGGAGACAAGGGACACTTTATTTTACCCAGGTTCGGACCCTCTCGATGGAGGTAAAACCCTACTCCTGCTAGATTAATATTGATGATATGGGTAGTACAAGAGTAGATCTACCACGAGATCAAGGAGGCTAAACCCTAGAAGCTAGCCTATGGTATGATTGTGTATGATGATGGTCGTCCTACGGACTACAACCCTCCGGTTTATATAGACACCGGATAGGGTTAGGGTTACACAGAGTCGGTTACATTGGTAGGAGATCTTGAATATCCGCATGCCTAGCTTGCCTTCCACGCCAAGAAAAGATCCTTCCGGACACGGGACGAAGTCTTCAATCTTGTATCTTCATACTCCTGGAGTCCGACTGAAGGTATAGTACGGCTATCCGAACACCCCCTAATCCAGGACTCCCTCACCACCATTCATAATTCTTTCATACTTGTCACTCTTGGTTCATTGCATATCCCGGTATACCGCCGGAGGCATTCATATAGAGTCATAGTTTGTTCTAGTATCGAGTTGTAATCATTGAGTTGTAAATAAATAGAAGTGTGATGATCATCATTCAATAGATTATTGTCCCAAAAAAAGAAAAAAAGGCCAAAGAAAAAAAGAAGGCCCAAAAAATATATAAATAAATAAAAAGGGGCAATACTACTAACCTTTTCCATGCTTGTGCTTCAAAGTAGCACCATAATCTTCATAATAGAGAGTCTGTTGTTTTGTCACTTTCATATACTAGTGGGAATTTTTCATTATAGAACTTGGCTTGTATATTCCAACGATGGGCCTCCTCAAGTGCCCTAGGTCTTCGTGAGCAAGCAAGGTGGATGCACACCCAGTTAGTTTCCTTTGTTGAGCGTTCATACATTTATAGCTCTAGTGCATCCGTTGCATGGCAATCCCTACTCCTTGCATTAACATCAACCGATGGGCATCTCCATAGCCCATTGATTAGCCTCGTTGATGTGAGATCTTCTCCTTTTTGTCTTCTCCACATAACCCCCATCATTAAATTCTATTCCACCCATAGTGCTATATCCATGGCTCGCGCTCATGTATTGCGTGAAGGTTTATAAGTTTGAGATTATTAAAGTATGAAACAATTGCTTGGCTTGTCATCGGGGTTGTGCATGATGAGAGCATTCTTGTGTGACGAAAATGGAGCATGACTAAACTATATGATTTTGTAGGGATAAACTTTCTTTGGCCATGTTACTTTTAGAAGACATAATTGCTTTGTTGGTTTGCTTGAATTATTATTATTTTTTATATTAATATGAACTTTTGTCTTGAATGTTTTGGATCTGAATATTCATACCACAATTAAGAAGATTTGCATTGAAATTATGCCAAGTAGCACTCCGCATAAAAAATTATCTTTTTATCATTTACCTACTCGAGGACGAGCAGGAATTAAGCTTGGGAATGCCTGATACGTCTCCAACGTATCTATAATTTTTTATTGCTCCATGCTATATTATCTACTGTTTTTGACTATATTGGGCTTTATTTTCCACTTTTATATTATTTTTGGGACTAACCTATTAACCGGAGGCCCAGCCCAGAATTGTTGTTTTTTGCCTATTTCATAGTTTCGGAGAAACAGAATATCAAACAGAGTCCAAACGGAATAAAATCTTCGGGAACGTGATTTTCTCACCCAACGTAATCCAGGAGACTTGGACCCTACTCCAAGGAGTCCAAGAGGCGGTCACGAGGGTGGGGGGCGCCCCCCTAGGGCGCGCCCCCCTGCCTCGTGGGCCCCTCCGTGCTCCACCGACGTACTCCTTCCTCCTATATATACCTACGTAACCCCAAACGATCAGAACAGGAGCCAAAAACCTAATTCCACCGCCGCAACTTTCTGTATCCACGAGATCCCATCTTGGGGCCTGTTCCAGAGCTCCGCCGGAGAGGGCGTCATCACGGAGGGCTTCTACATCATCCTAGCCCCTCCGATGAAGTGTGAGTAGTTCACCTCAGACCTTCGGGTCCATAGTTATTAGCTAGATGGCTTCTTCTCTTTTTTTTGGATCTCAATACAATGTTCTCCCCCTCTCTTGTGGAGATCTATTCGATGTAATCTTCTTTTTGCGGTGTGTTTGTTGAGACCGATGAATTGTGGGTTTATGATCAAGTCTATCTATGAATAATATTTGAATCTTCTCTGAATTCTTTTATGTATGATTGGTTATCTTTGCAAGTCTCTTCGAATTATCAGTTTAGTTTGGCCTATTAGATTTGTTGTTCTTGCCATGGGAGAAGTGCTTAGCTTTGGGTTCAATCTTGCGGTGTCCTTTCCCAGTGACAGAAGGGGCAGCAAGGCATGTATTGTATTGTTGCCATCGAGGATAACAAGATGGGGTTTTTATCATATTGCATGAAACTATCCCTCTACATCATGTCATCTTTCTTAAGGCGTTACTATGTTTTTAACTTAATACTCTAGATGCATGCTGGATAGCGGTCGATGAGTGGAGTAATAGTAGTAGATGCAGGCAGGAGTCGGTCTACTTGTCTCGGACGTGATGCCTATATACATGATCATACCTAGATATTCTCATAACAATGCTCAATTCCATCAATTGCTCAACTGTAATTTGTTCACCCACCATAGAATACTTATGTTCTTGAGAGAAGCCACTAGTGAAACCTATGGCCCCCGGGTCTATTCTCATCATATCAATCTCCGTCACTTTAATCTTGCTTTGCTTTTTTACTTTGCTTTTTTTACTTTTCACTTTGCATCTCTATATCAAAAATACCAAAAATATTATCTATCATCTCTATCAGATCTCACTCTCGTAAGTGGCCGTGAAGGGATTGACAACCCCTGATCGCATTGGTTGCGAGGAGCTATTGTTTTGTGGAGGTACGAGGGACTTGAGTGTAGCCTCCTACTGGATTGATACCTTGGTTCTCAAAAACTGAGGGAAATATTTACGGTACTTTGCTGCATCATCTTCTCCTCTTCGGGGAAAACCAACGCAGTGCTCAAGAGGTAGCAATCTTTTATGACAGTTGCCACGTGCAATCCATCAACTGGCACCCCATCCTGTCCGTTGAATCGCAATAGTCTCTAGATAGAGGCCATTTGATCGGATCCACTCCGTGCGGTTACTTCCCTTCGCATATAAAAACCGCATCACCCCTCTTCCTCGTCCATTTCTCTTCCTCCTCGCCACCATGTCCTCCGAAACCCTCGCCACAGTGCTCCACCTTGAGCTCGACGTCGACGATCCCTTCACCGCTTCACTACCGGAAAACGGTTGCCGGAGTCTTTCTCGCCGCCGCGGGACATCTTCTTCCCTACGTCACCATAGCTGCTGCACATCACCAAGCTAGGGTATGTGTAGCATGAGCTCGTTCTTCTGTTCTTCTTGTTCGAGTTCGTCTATGGTTATTATCTTACGATTTTAATGCTTAGGTAATTAGTGTGGATGTGGTTTGTAGTTGTCTCTCGCATCCGAAAATTTTTAGATCTAGGGTTTGTGTTATGTCTCGTATGAGTGGAATGCTTAGGACGCTGACTAGTATATTCTTCGGACCTACTAGTTCGTTCTATAGATTTATTTCGTTCGAAACATTTCTCAAAGCTTGTATCTAAGTCTTCTTCAAAAACGGTTTCATTCAAAAAAATCTTCGTTGTGAGCATTTGTAACCCTGTCCCCATTTTCCCTCGCATCTATTCTTATTCATAGGTGTGTGCAATCTGTTGAAGATTTTGCTCGACCAATGAGCATGGCCAATGAAGAACAGGTAATCTTGGGTACAACAGATGAGTCAAAAGCTCTGAATGCCAAGGTCCCAACGGTAGGCCCATCAACCAGCAAAAGAAAGAGACCCGAGCAAAATGCAGATGAGCAAGAAGAAGATGCTCCGAAGAAAAAGAAAGGTGGCAGACAACCATATCCAAATTCTGTCGAATTCATTTCTCATGATAAGTATTACACAGTTCTAGGAGAATCAAAATGAGACAGAGATAAGCGTCTGCAATGTATTCGACGTCATTGGTTTTGCAAGTGGTTCAACTATGAAATGATTGATACGTCTCCAACGTATCTATAATTTTTTATTGTTCCATGCTATTATATTATCTATTTTGGATGTTTTATATGCATTAATATTCTATTTTATATTATTTTTTGGACTAACCTATTAACCTAGAGCCCAGTGCTAGTTCCTGTTTTTCCTTGTTTTAGAGTTTCGCAGAAAAGGAATATCAAATGGAGTCCAAATGGAATAAAACTTTCGCGATGATTTTTCTTGGACCAGAAGACATCCATAGGACTTGAAGTACATGTCAGGGAAGCCATGAGGTCGCCGCAAGATCGGGAGGCGTGCCCCCACCCTTGTGGGCCCCTTGTGACTCCACCGACCTATTTCTTCTGCCTATATATTCTCAAATATCCTAAAACATTCCAGAGGATCCACGAAAACACTTTTCCACTCACACAACCTTTTGTACCCGTGAGATCCCATCTAGTGGCCTTTTCCGGCATCCTGCCAGAGGGGGATTCGATCACGGAGGGCTTCTACATCAACACCATAGCCTCTCCGATGAAGCGTCAGTAGTTTACCACAGACCTACGGGTCCATAGCTAGTAGCTAGATGGCTTCTTCTCTCTCTCTCTCTTTGATTCTCAATACCATGTTCTCCTTGATGTTCTTGGAGATCTATCCGATGTAATACTCTTTTTCAGTGTGTTTGCCGAGATCTGATGAATTGTTTATTTATGATGAACTTATCTATGAATATTATGTCAGGACCCCGATCCTAAGCCACATCGATCTAGCATGTAACACATCATATCACTTTGCGGCCTCACGCACGGTATTCCCACGGGTGCCACCTTACCTGGCCCGGGACCGTTTGCGCCTCTTGGCTCACGTATATGATAGTGTCGCTAGCATCCATATGACAGAGAACCCGGGCCGACATGGCTAGTCGTGAACCCAAGGCGGCACTAACCCATGAGGACAGGCATACATGAATCACATCGAGCATGTCGGTCAACAACGTATAAATCCGGGCTGTAGCACTGGGCTAACAGGACTCCGGTAACCCGTGCTGTAGCAGGCTAGGCAGGACTCCGGATAACACCGCGTGACATTTCCCCGAAGGGACAGACACAGGAACGACGTGAATCACATGCCGGCCAGACAAGTGTTCCAAGCAGTAGTGCTGGGCTAGCAGGACTCCGGTGAACCGGGCTATAGCGGACTACTATCGCTCAGAAGCACTAGACTACATTTCCCCATATGATAGGCTGCCAAGGATAAACAGCTAGATAGTCGGATCCCACTCATACCAAGCATTTCAATCATACACACAATACGCCCGATATGAGTAAATACAACATGGCATCACAACATAACTCTACGACTCAAAGTATTTATTCATTAGGCTTCGAGGAGCGAGATATTACAAACATGGGTCTCATGACCCAACATTCAGAGCATACAAGTCAAAGCACATGCGGAAGCTTAACATGTCTGAGTACAGACATCTATATATGGAAAAGGCTCAGAAGCCTGACTATCTACCAGATCCTGCCGAGGGCACAAGATCGTAGCTGAGGTATCAAGCTAAACGTCGAAGTCCACACGGAACTACTAGCGAGACTGACGTCTCTCTGCAAAACATAAAATAGGCAAACATGAGTACAAATGTACCCAGCAAGACTTACATCAGAACTAGCTACATATGCATCGGTATCAACAAAGGGGGTAGTGGAGTTTACTGCAGCAAGCCAGCTTTGACTCGGTGGCTTTCCTGAACTACGACTGCAAGCAACTCTTTTGAGGTGGCGCACACGAGTCCACATATTCACCATGTCAATACACCACTATGGATCCACTTCCGTCTCCCTACGAGAAGGCCATCCATAGCACTCACGCTTATCTTGCGAGTTTTAGAGTATCCACTTGCACTTGTCTATGAACTGTTATAGGCAACACAGAAGTCCATTACCGCGGACACGGCTATTCGAATAGATGATGTTAACCCTGCAGGGGTGTACTTCTTCACACACGCTCTCACCACTTACCGCCGTTTACACGACATGTACTCAGCAACCTTCAAGCGGAAGCCCAACGAGGGTGTCGGCCACAGCCTACCTAAACACTCGAGTCTCTAGTCCAGGTTTATCGCCTATTCAGGTTCCATCCGCAGGGAGTCCGGCCGAGGTTTCCACATACGGCCCCGAACGATGTGTGCAGGGTTCCCGAGACACCAAACGGGCGCCCGGTACACCGTGCCACGTGCCTACCGCAACACAGCCCACCCCTATGGTCAGCACTGCGTGCGGCCCCCAGCATACTACAAACACCAGAAACTACTTTGGAACTCCTGGACAGAGGACAAGGGTGATCAAGAAGCCGAGAGGGTCCATTGGTTTCGGGCCCAATGCGTGGTAGTAACTGTTTCATGGATCACAAACACAGAACTCAGTTCCTGAGGATGGCTACAATGAGACAACCCACCATGTACTCCTACATGGCCTCTCACCGCTACCTTTACCAAATCGTGTTCACACACTTAGCTCACACACAGTAGGACATGTTCAACACCATTCCAATTCATTCCCGATGAATCAGACCTGACTCAACTCTAAGCAGTAGAAGGCATGAGAAACAAACATGAATGAGTAGGCACATCAGGGCTCAAACAACTCCTACTCATGTGTAACGCCCCGGACACACCCGCCGGTGGTCGTTACTCCTGGCGGGATCTAGACTGGCCCCACAGATCAATACTTGTCTTTTCTGCACACTTTGTCCTCACTCGTGCGCACCCGGGAGCAACTTCCCGGTCGGTCACCCATCCTGACACTACTCCAAGCTGAGCACGCTTAACTTTGGAGTTCTGTCCAAATGGGCTCCCGAAAAAGAAGGAATTCCTTATTGATATGAGTAGTCTATCGTCCCTAGTAAGCCAGGCTATCACATACACCCCCACTCAGAGGAACCGACGTCCTCGTCGGGCCACAGGAACGTTCCCTCTTGGCACAAACGTCTGTGCTTCCAGTCCGGTACATGTGTCATGCCGGGTGCCACGACGGGTCACAAACGTCATGAACAACATGACCGCGCACCTGTCCGCAAACATCCGTGTAACCGCGAGGGTCGGCTCTGATACCAACTTGTAACGCCCCGGACACACCCGCCGGTGGTCGTTACTCCTGGCGGGATCTAGACTGGCCCCACAGATCAATACTTGTCTTTTCTGCACACTTTGTCCTCACTCGTGCGCACCCGGGAGCAACTTCCCGGTCGGTCACCCATCTTGACACAACTCCAAGCTGAGCACGCTTAACTTTGGAGTTCTGTCCAAATGGGCTCCCGGAAAAGAAGGAATTCCTTATTGATATGAGTAGTCTATCGTCCCTAATAAGCCAGGCTATCACATCATGCTAGTGGGTTTCATCTATTTACTGTGGCAATGACAGGTCATGCAGAGGATAAGGGGGTTCAACTACCGCAGCAAGTAACGCATGACTCGTTGTTGTCCTAATGCAGTAAAAGAGAGCAGAAGCGAGAGAGTAGGATTGTATCGGAATGAACAAGGGGTTTTTGCTTGCCTGGCACTTCTGAAGATAATATAATTCTTCATCGGTGTCATCGAACTCATCGTCGAACCACGTCTATCGAGAGGGGACAAATACCGGCAAACAAAGAGGAACACAATCAATGCGATGCAACAATTATGATGCATGATAATGTCATGGCAATATGCTGTTGATTGAGCTAATGCAACTAGCATCCATATTAAATGAAGTTGGTTTGAACCAAGGGTTCAAACTCAAACTCCATATGTGCTTATTTAAGTGTCATATATGCAAATTGCCCTGTACAGCAACCCTAGGTTGTTCAAACATGCATGAAAGTGCCATAAACAGATTCCTTGAATTTTTCTGATAATTTTTCATATACAAATCTTTGCATTTGGAGATACGGTTGAATTACTATGAATTTTAGAAGTTTAGGCAATTTCTGGAATTTCCTGAATAAGATTAAATCCAGAAAATGTATTATTGCGTCAGCATGACATCGGGGTGACGTCAGCAGGTCAAAGGCGCCAGCCCAGGTCAAACCTGACGGCTGGGACCCATATGTCAGTGGTTAGTTGACTAACTAATCAGAGTTAGTTAGTGTTAGGTTAATCACTAATCTAGGTTAATTAGCGCTAAACAAATCTAACTACTAATTAACAAGGGTGGCCCACATGTCGGTGACCCGGGGGGGTCAAACTGTGGTCAATCCCGGGTCAAACTCACCGGAGTTGACCTGCGGCTCGTCGCCGGCGAGGCCAGGGACGGCGGAGGCGCTCGGGTTTCGCCCACGGTCGACCAAATCGACCGTGGTTTGGTCCTACACGTAGCTGGGGCTCGCGCGCATCCGGTAGGACAAGCTGGAGGGGCTGGGGTGAAGCGAGCTCGCCGGAGTCGAGCTCGTGGCGGCGGCCGGAGTTCGGACGGGGTTGGGTTCGGCGCTACGGAGCACGGGAGGGCGAATGGATGCATGCGTTAGGCTCCTGGGGGCCTCCTGAGCACGTTGACGCGCTCCGACACGAACGGCGGGGGCTGTGGCCGCGGCGGCGCCATGGCCGGCGGAGCCGAGCTCGCGGCTCCGGTGGAATCGGTGACTACAGAACAGGAACGAGCCCGTGAAGGAAGGGGAAAGGCGCAGAAGCTCACAGCGAGTTGAACGAAGGCCTCGGCGTGCTCGGGGAGGGGCTGGTGTCGACGGAAGGTCGCCGGCGATCTCGGCTTCCCGAGGTTGAAGACGATGTCGGGAAGAGCGTTCGGGGGCGTCCGGCGTCGCGTGAGTCGCCGAGGAGGCTTGTACGACGGAGGCGGAGCTCGTGGGCCGCTCAGGGGAGCGAGGGGGATG
This sequence comes from Aegilops umbellulata, assembly GCA_032464435.1. Lineage (NCBI taxonomy): Eukaryota > Viridiplantae > Streptophyta > Magnoliopsida > Poales > Poaceae > Aegilops > Aegilops umbellulata. The sequence goes on from CP136056.1 coordinate 351,933,458, forward strand.
CGGTGGCCGCGGCAAAGGGTGCCGGCGACGACGAGCTTCGCTCGGGTGCGTGCGAGAGGAGAGCCAGGGAGGGAGAAGCACGGGAGAGAGAGGGGCGGTCCAGGGGGGGTGTGTGGCGTCGCGGGAGACGTCCAGGGGGGAGAAGGAGGCAGCCAGGTAGGGAGGAGGTGGCCGGCGTGTGGCCATGCGCGCCGGGCTCGCGCTCCTGCCCACTGGCGCAAGGAGGAAGGCGACAGGGAGCCCGGCGGTGGTGGGCTGGGCCAAAACATTAGCTGGGCCGGCTTCAGGTAAGGTCCATGTGGGCTTCTCTCTCTTTCTCTGTTTTAGTTTATATTTCTATTAATGTTTTCTAATTCTTCTGCATTTGTTTTGACTTAATTAAAATGCTAAGACATTTCCAAAAATCATGAAACTAATCATGGCTACTGTTTATAATATATCCAACAGTAAACATTTTAGTTTATGATTATTTGAGCACTTAAAATATTTTATAGCATTTAAATGCCCAAATGCAAATATAATATGATTTAATTCAGTGACCAAATATGTCATGGAAAAATGTGCATCACCTCTGGTTACTGTTTCCAGTATTTTCAAAAAATGATGAACATTTTTGAAAGCCACTTTGGGTTCACTAAAAATATTTTGGTTGAACCTATTGATTTCCTTTTATGCTAGGGTTTGAAACAATCCCCATTTCAAGTTTCTGAGAAATTTAGACATGATGCAAGAAGATCATGCAATGACAAGCAAGGCCAAGGCTAGGGCTGTGACAACTCACCCCCACTAAACAAGAATCTCGTCCCGAGATTCAAGACATGAGGTAAGAAGACAGAGGGGTCGCAAGCTATCACAATCTTCTCGATCCAACTGCCTTTCTTGAAGAAGTAGCTTCATTGCATCATATTGATCTTGACGTCCTCGCTTTGAGATCTTCATCCAACACGATGGCAACAGAAGGAAACTCTATAGGAAACGATCTCCTCGAAGATCGGGCATTCAAGATCAATTCGTGGAATGAGATGGTGGAACATCTCGAGTTGAGACACAGAATACATCGAGAGGGATGGAAGAACAACGACGGGGTTTGATTTGATGGGCAACAATTCCACACTTAGAAAGATGGTGGATGGTGTCACGGTAGCGAGGAAAATTGCCATGATTCCATAACGGGGCACCGCAGGGAAGGTGACTCGAAGAACTTTTCCCTTAAGTGGCAAAAAGAATTACTTGTGATACGGAGATCATTGGAACTCTGCTTACCAGCCTAAGGCAATTTACAAACGATCATTTGATGGAGTTCGAAAGAGTGGTATACTCAAACTAATATGGATGATGTGGACTACCTTGTTGAAGACAACGCAATTGATGACTTTTGCTTATCACCGGAAATGGAGGGGATCCATGACAAGTCCACTTTTGAGTATGATCCTCGACAACAACTATTGAGGTGCAAGCTGGGAACAAAATGCAAATGCTGGGAATGATTCTGGTAACTGGGGAAAACTCAACACTCGAGAGTGTTTCCAATATTTCAATGATTATGGAATCATCGAAGACACTGAGAGCACAAGGATCCCTAAGGAAAACCTTCTATAATAAGTCGCGCGAGATCCTCATGGAGAAGATGGTTAAATAGTTTAGTCAAGATACTACAATGATAGATCTTCCGGCTAGGTGTGTCGGCCAGACATCAACCTTGTCGGGACCTACATAATAGATCTTGGAAAAGGTTCCAACCATCATATCTGCCTGAAATTCAGATCTGGTTGGTAACAGAATATTTCAGACAGCCTGTCTGGAAAAGAAATTTTCCAACACAAATCGACGAGATGATGTTGCGAGATTCTCAGGAAATGAACTACGATAGTAAGCTCCAAAACATGAGCTGGTTCTGCTACAACCTTGTGAACACGTTGTCCCAGACAAGCATGACCACATGGTAGTCTTATAATAAAACACTACCGAGTCCAGATGGAGAACCATCATCGAGGATATCGAAGTCCTTGCGTAAGTCTAGCTCTTAGGAAGAAACTTCTTCTCCTTGAACAAATCAATCAGTGGCTTGCTGTGCTAGGGATACATAAGGAATGAAGGTTGCAAGTCTCCAAACCACAGAATACTTTGCACGTATGCATGACTGACTTGGGATGATTCCAGAGGAGGCAAAAATAAACTTTCTCGAATTCACGGCGGCAACTTGCATCAAATGCACATGAATTAGAGGCAGTCACTTCTTTCATCCAAACATATGCTTCATGAGCTAGCATGAAGAAATGCCTTCAAAGGTTTCCAACACTAGCTTAATGTTCAACATGCATCATGGGGGAGATAAAATGCTGCTGATGGGCTCAACAGAAACTCATCGGAATTTCCATATCACTGGACTTCCACTATCATGTGAACACGGTGATAGCATTGGTCAGACCAAAAGATATAATGGTGTATGCTCGAGGGATCAACCACGAGTAAGACAACATTACGAACATCGTTGGTTCTGATTTGACTTGACGATAGACCATACTCAAGTCTAAGTTTTGACAAGGCAATAGATCCAATCAACTGATCACGAGGACCAATCGATGGAGATATCATCTTTCTTCAACACACACACAGAAGATATCCCTTAGAGACGAACTAAGTTAAGCAAAGCTTTTACCTTCCAACTCTCCAAGTTGTTGTCTAGCTTAACCAACTAGCTCAGGGATATCCAACACAGATTCTTGGAGAAGGGGTGATTTATAAGAAAACCAACTTGATCACGAACTCCACATAACGGTCGGGTGACAACCTGGCAATACTTCCGAGAAGATATTCGGAAAATCACGAACCACCGATATGATACTAAGCTCGAGATCAATCTTGCTTTTCAGGGCAAGACGATATGATCAAATAAGAAAGGATTGACACTATCCTAACTCATCGATCGAAGGGTGCACCAACAAAAATGGACTTGGTAGCACGATCAGTCCTAGGATGGTTATTCAATAACCAACACGCTAAGAATGATATTAATGTGCAAAAACTAGCAAGCAACACGGTTGCTAGGAGTATTGATTTCACACATCACAATTCACTTGTCGGTATTCCGGCTGCAACAACACAGAGACCGAGGAATGAAGAACGATGGCAAGAAGTATCACTTCGTCAAGAATTCATAAGACACGGTGCAATTCCTATGATATTCTTGACATAAAGGGGGTAATACTCCAGGGTAGGACAGAACAAAAGCTGGATTGGCATTTTGATCTGCGGAATACAACTGCTTTGACCCAATCCTAGATATGGATGAGGTACTGGAGTTTGTTTCTCCTAGTCATTCTGGAATAGAATGGCTTGACGGACCATAAGAGTAATAGGTATCGATGAACGAATGCACGCATACTCTTGACTATCAATTGATAGATGAAGGTCGGAATATAACTGAAGGGGGAGAACTCAAGGAACATATAACTTTCTGAGATGTGGATGCAAAGATTAGCATGTCGAACCAATTCAACATATTTCTCCCGGATAACCCATGCAGAGTGGTAGAATTGGCATAATCGCAATATAGAATCAAGAACTCATTAAGAGCACTCTGATTGCGAGCCTTTGGTTCAAAGAACATCTGCCTTAATGGTTCATGGTATTTGGAAGAAGGAAATACCACGGACCTCGAGGACTATCGCAAGGTTACTAATATCCTAAAGGAACTAGCAAACACTATCAACATGAAGTAAGTAGGGTGAATCTCGGGTTCAAAACCCAGAAATAGAATACCTACATACTGAATAACATCACGGGATGCTTTCGAGAAAGGTGGCCAGAATTATCACACCGGGAACACAAAACATGGCTAGATTACTAGGTGATCCCTTAAGACACCTAGGGCCATAATAATAACTCCAACATATATGTCAAGGCAACGGAGTACCTCAACAGACCGATTAGTGTGCTTATTCTGACCAAAAAGGACATCGGGAACGGAGGGAAAGGGATTTGCAAATGCATCAGACTATTTAGAGACCTGGGATGACTCGGACAGCATAACGGCTGTAAATGCTCAAAATTATTTGAGACATCCTGCAAAAATTGTGGCATAACCACTCAACATCGCAATATCAAGGTTCCGAGATCAACTATCAACAACAAAAGTAGTAGAAACCGAACTGAGGCTTGAATCCATCAATCCTATAAGTCTATGCATTAGTAACACGTCATCCTGATAGATAGATGAGAAGGCCTATTTCTTAATCCCCGTAGAAAAGAAGAGGCTGACTCAGATAAGAAGGCCATGAGGTATAAGGAGTAAAAAGAGCCTTACGTTCCCTTCCACAATCAATTCCCTTACATAACTAAAGCATTTCTACACTCGACTTCGTCCGGTTTGGCTTGGTAAACCTACAGGCAGTCAGGCTCTGATACCAACGCTGTCAGGACCCGGATCCTAAGCCACATCGATCTAGCATGTAACACATCATATCACTTTGCGGCCTCATGCACGGTATTCCCACGGGTGCCACCTTACCTGGCCCGGGACCATTTGCGCCTCGTGGCTCACGTATATGATAGTGTCGCTAGCATCCATATGACAGAGAACCCGGGCCGACATGGCTAGTCGTGAACCCAAGGCGGCACTAACCCATGAGGACAGGCATACATGAATCACATCGAGCATGTCGGTCAACAGTGTATAAATCCGGGCTGTAGCACTGGGCTAACAGGACTCCGGTAACCCGGGCTATAGCAGGCTAGGCAGGACTCCGGATAACACCGCGTGACATTCCCCCGAAGGGACAGACACAGGAACGACGTGAATCACATGCCGGCCAGACAAGTGTTCCAAGCAGTAGTGCTGGGCTAGCAGGACTCCGGTGAACCGGGCTGTAGCGGACTACTATCGCTCAGAAGCACTAGGCTACATTTCCCCATATGATAGGCTGCCAAGGATAAACAGCTAGATAGTCGGATCCCACTCATACCAAGCATTTCAATCATACACACAATACGCCCGATATGAGTAAATACAACATGGCATCACAACATAACTCTACGACTCAAAGTATTTATTCATTAGGCTTCGAGGAGCGAGATATTACAAACATGGGTCTCATGACCCAACATTCAGAGCATACAAGTCAAAGCACATGCGGAAGCTTAACATGTCTGAGTACAGACATCTATATATGGAAAAGGCTCAGAAGCCAGACTATCTACCAGATCCTGCCGAGGGCACAAGATCGTAGCTGAGGTATCAAGCTAAACGTCGAAGTCCACACGGAACTACTAGCGAGACTGACGTCTCTCTGCAAAACATAAAATAGGCAAACATGAGTACAAATGTACCCAGCAAGACTTACATCAGAACGAGCTACATATGCATCGGTATCAACAAAGGGGGTAGTGGAGTTTACTGCAGCAAGCCAGCTTTGACTCGGTGGCTTTCCTGAACTACGACTGCAAGCAACTCTTTTGAGGTGGCGCACACGAGTCCACATATTCACCATGTCAATACACCACTATGGATCCACTTCCGTCTCCCTACGAGAAGGCCATCCATAGCACTCACGCTTATCTTGCGAGTTTTAGAGTATCCACTTGCACTTGTCTATGAACTATTATAGGCAACACAGAAGTCCATTACCGCGGACACGGCTATTCGAATAGATGATGTTAACCCTGCAGGGGTGTACTTCTTCACACACGCTCTCACCACTTACCGCCGTTTACACGACATGTACTCAGCAACCTTCAAGCGGAAGCCCAATGAGGGTGTCGGCCACAGCCTACCTAAACACTCGAGTCTCTAGTCCAGGTTTATCGCCTATTCAGGTTCCATCCGCAGGGAGTCCGGCCGAGGTTTCCACATACGGCCCCGAACGATGTGTGCAGGGTTCCCGAGACACCAAACGGGCGCCCGGTACACCGTGCCACGTGCCTACCGCAACACAGCCCACCCCTACGGTCAGCACTGCGTGCGGCCCCCAGCATACTACAAACACCAGAAACTACTTTGCAACTCCTGGACAGAGGACAAGGGTGATCAAGAAGCCGAGAGGGTCCATTGGTTTCGGGCCCAATGCGTGGTAGTAACTGTTTCATGGATCACAAACACAGAACTCAGTTCCTGAGGATGGCTACAATGAGACAACCCACCATGTACTCCTACATGGCCTCTCACCGCTACCTTTACCAAATCGTGTTCACACACTTAGCTCACACACAGTAGGACATGTTCAACACCATTCCAATTCATTCCCGATGAATCAGACCTGACTCAACTCTAAGCAGTAGCAGGCATGACAAACAAACATGAATGAGTAGGCACATCAGGGCTCAAACAACTCCTACTCATGCTAGTGGGTTTCATCTATTTACTGTGGCAATGACAGGTCATGCAGAGGATAAGGGGGTTCAACTACCGCAGCAAGTAACACATGACTCGTTGTTGTCCTAATGCAGTAAAAGAGATCAGAAGCGAGAGAGTAGGATTGTATCGGAATGAACAAGGGGGTTTTGCTTGCCTGGCACTTTTGAAGATAATATAGTTCTTCATCGGTGTCATCGAACTCATCGTCGAACCACGTCTATCGAGAGGGGACAAATACCGGCAAACAAAGAGGAACACAATCAATGCGATGCAACAATTATGATGCATCATAATGTCATGGCAATATGCTGTTGATTGAGCTAATGCAACTAGCATCCATATTAAATGAAGTTGGTTTGAACCAAGGGTTCAAACTCAAACTCCATATGTGCTTATTTAAGTGTCATACATGCAAATTGCCCTGTACAGCAACCCTAGGTTGTCCAAACATGCAGGAAAAATGCCATAAACAGATTCCTTGAATTTTTCTGATAATTTTTCATATACAAATCTTTGCATTTGGAGATACGGTTGAATTACTATGAATTTTAGAAGTTTAGGCAATTTCTGGAATTTCCTGAATAAGATTAAATCCAGAAAATGTATTATTGCGTCAGCATGACATCGGGGTGATGTCAGCAGGTCAAAGGCGCCAGCCTAGGTCAAACCTGACGGCTGGGACCCATATGTCAGTGGTTAGTTGACTAACTAATCAGAGTTAGTTAGTGTTAGGTTAATCACTAATCTAGGTTAATTAGCGCTAAACTAACCTAACTACTAATTAACAAGGGTGGCCCACATGTCGGTGACCCAGGGGGGATCAAACTGTGGTTAACCCCGGGTCAAACTCACCGGAGTTGACCTGCGGCTCGTCGCCGGCGAGGCCAGGGACGGCGGAGGCGCTCGGGTTTCGCCCACGGTCGACCAAATCGACCGTGGTTTGGTCCTACGCGTAGCTGGGGCTCGCGCGCATCCGGTAGGACAAGCAGGAGGGGCTGGGGTGAAGCGAGCTCGCCGGAGTCGAGCTCGTGGCGGCGGCCGGAGTTCGGACGGGGTTGGGTTCGGCGCTATGGAGCACGGGAGGGCGAATGGATGCATGCGTTAGGCTCCTGGGGGCCTCCTGAGCACGTTGACGCGCTCCGACACGAGCGACAGGGGCTGTGGCCGCGGCGGCGCCATGGCCGGCGGAGCCGAGCTCGCGGCTCCGGTGGAATCGGCGACTACAGAACAGGAACGAGCCCGTGAAGGAAGGTGAAAGGCGCAGAAGCTCACAGCGAGTTGAACGGAGGCCTCGGCGTGCTCGGGGAGGGGCTGGTGTCGACGGAAGGTCGCCGGCGATCCCGGCTTCCCGAGGTTGAAGACGACGACGGGAAGAGCGTTCGGGGGCGTCCGGCGTCGCGTGAGTCACTGAGGAGGCTTGTACGGCGGAGGCGGAGCTCGTGGGCCGGTCAGGGGAGCGAGGGGGATGCGGTGGCCGCGGCAAAGGGCGCCGGCGACGACGAGCTTCGCTCGGGTGCGTGCGAGAGGAGAGCTAGGGAGAGAGAAGCACGGGAGAGAGAGGGGCGGTCCAGGGGGTGCGTGGCGTCGCGGGAGACGTCCAGGGGGGGAGAAGGAGGCAGCCAGGCAGGGAGGAGGTGCCCGGCGTGTGGCCACGCACGCCGGGCACGCGCCCCTGCCCACTGGCGCAAGGAGGAAGGCGACAGGGAGCCAAGAGGTGGTGGGCTGGGCCGAAACAGTAGCTGGGCCGGCTTCAGGTAAGGTCCAGGTGGGCTTCTCTCTCTCTCTGTTTTATTTTATTAATGTTTTCTAATTCTTCTGCATTTGTTTTGACTTAATTAAAATGCTAAGACATTTCCAAAAATCGTGAAAGTAATCATGGCTACTGTTTATAATATATCCAACAGTAAACATTTTAGTTTATGATTATTTGAGCACTTAAAATATTTTATAGCATTTAAATGCCCAAATGCAAATATAATATGATTTAATTCAGTGACCAAATATGTCATGGAAAAATGTGCATCACCTCTGGTTACTGTTTCCAGTATTTTCCAAAAATGATGAACATTTTTGAAAGCCACTTTGGGTTCACTAAAAATATTTTGGTTGAACCTATTGATTTCCTTTTATGCTAGGGTTTGAAACAATCCCCATTTCAAGTTTCTGAGAAATTTCAACATGATGCAAGAAGATGATGCAATGACAAGCAAGGCCAAGGCTAGGGCTGTGACATATTATTTGAATCTTCTCTGAATTCTTATATGCATGATTTGATATCTTTGCAAGTCTGTTTGAACTATCGATTTGGTTTGGTCAACTAGATTGGTTTTTCTTGGCTTTGGGTTCAATCTTGTGGTGCTCGATCCTAGTGATAGAAGGGGAATCGACACGTATTGTATTGTTGCCATCGAAGATAACAAGATGGGGTTTTCATCATATTGCTTGAGTTTATCCCGCTACATCATGTCATCTTACTTAATGCGTTACTCTGTTCTATGAACTTAATACTCTAGATGGAGGCAGGCGTCGGTCGATGTGTGGAGTAATGGTAGTAGATGCAGACAGGAGTTGGTCTACTTGATACAGACGTGATGCCTATATTCATGATCATCGCCTTAGATATCGTCATAACTTTGCGCTTTTCTATCAATTGCTCGGCAGTAATTTGTTCACCCACCGTATTATTTTCTATCTTGAGAGAATCCTCTAGTGAAACTTATGGCCCCAGGGTCTATTTTCCATCATATAAGTTTCCGATCTATAGTTTTAGTTTCTGATTTACATCCTTTGCAATCATTTACTTTCCATTCCATAAACCAAAAATACCAAAAATATTACTTTACCGTTTATCCATCTCTATCAGATATCACTTTGCAAATAACCATGAAGGGATTGACAACCCCTTTGTCGCGTTGGGTGCAAGTTGGTGTTTGTTTGTGTAGGTATTCGGTGGCTTGAGAGTTGTCTCCTACTGGATTGATACCTTGGTTCTCAAAAGCTGAGGGAAATACTTACTCTACTTTGCTGCATCACCCTTACCTCTTCAAGAGAAAAACCAATGCAAGCTCAATAAGTAGCAATCATTCGTCCTCGGTTTGCGAAGAACTTTGCATTCCATCCACCTTGGGGCGACTGTTGTGAAATTGGTCTCATCCGAGCAAGTGATCCCCAAGAAATACTACCGCCACCACCAACTACTCATGAGTCATCTCTTCGAACTCCCGACTCATATCCTGATGAAAAGGCTAAGCAACAGAAGAATGCCCTCAAGAGATCCAAGAAAGCTAAAAAGGAAAGGGCTCGTGAAGAAGAAAATCATCGTCTACCCAAAGATGACATTGACAAGGAAAAGGCTGAAGGTAATGCAGAAGCTAGCTCCAAACGCAATAATGATCCCAGTGCAAAAAACTGAGTGCACTAAAGAAGAAGCCGAATGTACCTACGATCAAAATGCCGAAAGTGAGTCTTCTGATAAAGATGATCCTCCACTCACAAGGGAAGAAGTTGAAGCTACTCTCGGCGAGCAAGTGAACATCACTACATCTATGGTGTTGCCTGATCTTCGAGCTCGTATAGCTCCGATAGCACCTCCGAAGAAGATCATTATGAAAAATTAAAAGTCCTCCTACCACTGTCATCATGAAGGATCAAGTCAACACAACTCCTCATCCTGAGGCAATCAGCTTGAAGGATTTGGTAGTTGATGCCCATATCAGCACAGCTAAGCCAGGCGAACAAATTCCAAAGCCTAAAGTGAAGCAAAAGCAGACTCCTTCTTCCGAGCCACGTGTTCCTCAAGCTGATGCTCTCAAACAAAAGGCTGCCCAGTTTGCTCCCACTTTGACACAACCATTAGCTTCTATGCCTCCATCGAGCAAGTTCCAATGCAAACTGCACATGTTGCATAGTCTAAGGTTCGATCTGATGCTTCTCATTATTACAATCATGTCTTCATCATGGAGCAGCTTGAAATTTTGTGGAAAACCTATTCGATGGTGAAGTGGCATCTTTGTCGGGGAAACTGATCCTCGAGCACCTATGGGACCGGAGCCCCTTTTGGTACGGCGGAGGGCGGAGGTCGCACGAAGAGTGGATCGAGGCGAAACACACGAGCGATTTTACCCAGCTTCGGGCCGCACGGATGCGTAAAACCCTACTGTTGCTTTGTGGATTGTATTGAGTTCTTGCTCGGGAGCGCTGGGTGCTACAGTACCAGCTGCTACGAGGACGAGCGTGAGCGTTCTAGGGTCCCTCCCCTTCCTACGTTGCGCATGGGCCTCCTTTTATATGTTCAAGGGGTCACCAATAGGTGGCAACGTAGGCAAGGGCAAAATTGGGAAAGCGCTGCGGTGGGTACAGCTGTTTGCACATTGGTTGTACAGTGTATCATACCTAACTCTGACGGCAGGGGACAAGGGCATTAAATGCCCGTCTGCGTCGCCCAAACAATGCTGAAATGGACCGTTAGGGGCGCCACCGTTCGCCACGATGGCTATCTTGTCAGCGCTGCATGCCACCGCATACCCCTGGCTGCACAGCCTCTCGCCACGTGCGCCTGGAGGAGCCCCAAAGCGACACGTTGGTGGATGAGCTGGAGCGCAGGCACGAGGTGGTAGCTTGCCGCGGCAAGCGTCTTGCCGCGGTTGATGTCTTGTCGCGTCCGGGAGCTTGTCGCTCACCGGGCCTTGCCGGAACGCGGGGCGCGTCGCGGCAAGTCTCTTGAAGTGCCTTGGTTGGTCTTCCCGACAAGCTCCTCTTGCCGGGGTCTTGTGCTTCGAGTGGCCTTCCCGGCAAGCTCCTCTCGCCGGGGCCTTGTCTCCTTGGCTAAAATACTTTGTTCTTGAATGGTCCCAAAGGAAACATGGAGGATCTGGGCGGACACCCGGCAAGCTTTGCCGCGGGGCGCTGCGACTGCCCGTGCACAAGTTCGGAATACTAAGGTACCCCTACTTTAGTACACCGACAATCTTTCCCAATCGTTCCTGAAGTCGTCTCACGGGCTTCTGATGTTGTTCTAGATATGAGAGAAGACTCTATTGAAATCAACAACCTCAATGTTGAACTAAATGATCTTGACAGTCGAATGAAAGCTGCATCTTCCAAGTTTGTCATTAAACAACTTGAAGAATCCTACATGGATGTCAATCGGGCTTTGGCTATCCTTCACAATAGAAGATTGGACTTTCACTCAGATCTGGATAATATTGTTTGCAAGATTTGCATTGAGCATCAAGCTCAAGTTACTGGCTATAATGATTTAGTCAAAGGGCATATTGACCCAACAACTCAGAAGAAGAGGCCAAAGAAAACTATGAAGAGAAATTCTCCTCCTCCTACGACTGAAAGGTCTCATGTTCATTCTGAAGTTCAGCCTCAGAAGGAAAAATCCCCAGAACCAGTTATTCCTTCGCTAGCCACTTCTCAGGCTACATATGATCCTCCTTCGCCAAGGCCAACTGAATCAATGCATGTGGTCTCCCCTGCTCATGATAATATTCCTTCTCAGCCACTGATAACCCACAAGTATAGGGGATCGCAACAATTTTTGAGGGTAGAGTATTCAACCCAAATTTATAGATTTGACACGAGGAGAGCCAAAGAATATTTGCAAGTATTAGCAGCTGAGTTGTCAATTCAACTACACCTGGAGATTAATTATCTGTAGCAAGATGATCAATAGCAAAGTAGTATGATAGTTTTGATAGCAGTAGTAACAGTAACAGTAACGGTAACAGTAACGGCAACAATGATAGCAATGGTTTTGTAGCAGGTGTAACAGTACCAATAGGAATAGTAACTTAGCAAGAACAATATAAGAGAAATTCATAGGCATCGGATCGGTGAATTCGTTGGATGATATTCATCATATAACAGTCATAACCTAGGTTGATACAAAACTACATCCAGTTCATAAATATAATGTACGCATGTATTCCGTAAGTATTCATACGTGCTTATGGAAAGAACTTGCATGACATTGATACGTCTCCAACGTATCTATAATTTTTTATTGTTCCATGCTGTTATATTATCATTCTTGGATGTTTTACAACTATTTTACAATAATTTTATATCATTTTTTGGTACTAACCTATTGACATAGTGCCCAGTGCCAGTTGCTGTTTTCTGCTTGTTTTTTACATCATAGGGAATCAATATATACCAAATGGAGTCCAAACGCAGCAAAACTCTTTATGGAATTTTTCTGGACCAGAAGACACCACATGGACCAAGAAAGTACCTGAGGGGTGCTCCGAGGGGAGCACAACCCACAAGGGCGCGCTTAGGGCCCAGGCGCGCCCAGGTAGGTTGTGCCCACATCGGTGGCATCCCGCACTGCCTCTTTTCTCTATAAATATCCCAATATTCCAAAAAAACCCTAGGGGAGTCGATGAAAATCAATTCCAGCCGCCGCAAGTTCCAGAACCATCAGATCCAATCTAGACACCATCACGGAGGGGTTCATCATCCTCATTGGTGCCTCTCCAATGATGCTTGAGTAGTTCATTGTAGACCTACGGTTCCGTAGTTAGTAGCTAAATGGCTTCCTCTGTCTCTTTTGATTCTCAATAGAATGGTCTCTTGGAGATCTATTTGATGTAACAATTTTTGCTGTATGTTTGTTGGGATCCGATGAACTTTGAGTTTATGATTAGATCTGTGTGTTTATCCATGAAAGTTATTTGAGTTTCTTTGATCTCTTATATACATGATTGCTTATAGCCTCGTATTTCTTCTTCGAATCTTTGGTTTAGTCAGGCCCACTAGATCGACTTTTCTTGCCATGGGAAGAGCTGCTTTGTGATGGGTTCGATCTTACGGTGCTTGATCCCAGTGATAGAAGGGGAACCGACACAAATGTATCGTTGCTATTAAGGATAACAAGATGGAGTCTATTTCTACATAAATATATCTTATCTACATCATGTCATCATTCTTATTGCATTACTCTGTTTCTCCATGAACTTATACACTAGGTCCATGCTGGATAGCGGTCGATGTGTGGAGTAATAGTAGTAGATGCAGGCAAGAGTCGGTCTACTAATCTTGGATGTGATGCCTATATAATGGTCATTGCCTGGATATCGTCATGATTATTTGAAGTTCCATCAATTGCCCAACAGTAATTTGTTTACCCGCCGTATGCTATTTTTCTTGAGAGAAGCCACTAGTGAAATCTACGGCTCCCGGGTCTCTTCTTTATTATATTTTCCTTCGCAATCTATTTTTATTTGCTTTTATTTTCAGATCTATTAATCCAAAAATACAAAAATACCTTGCTACAATTTATTGTTATTTATTTTATCTCGCGTTCCCACGAGATCTATTTATCCAATCTACTACAATTTTACCTATCTTTTTACCCGTGAGGGATTGACAACCCTTGCCTTACGTCAGGTTGCAAGTATTTGTTCTTTGTGTGCATGAGTTGTTTACGTGGTGTTGCGTGGTTCTCCTACTGGTTCGATAACCTTGGTCTCATCACTGAGGGAAATACCTACCATAGTTGTGCTGCATCATCCCTTCGTCTTTGGGGAAATACCGACGTAGTTCAAGCCGCATCAGACATCTTTCGTCCTACCCTCCTGTGGCAGCAGGGTCCATAAGGAAACTAAGGGATATTAAGGCCCCCTTTTAATAGAGAATCGGAACAAAGCATTAGCACATAGTGAATATATGAACTCCTCAAACTACGTTCATCATCGGAAAGTATCCCGAATACTGTCACTCCAGGGTTTACGGATCATAACACGTAATAAGTGACTATAACTTGCAAGATCAGATCTAGAACATAGATATAATGGGGATAACATAAATGGTTCAGATCAGAAATCATGGCACCCGGGCCCAATGTGACAAGAATTAAGGACCGCAAAGTCATAGCAACATAATTCTCAGAACATAATGGATACTAGGGATCAAGCCCTAACAAAACTAACTCGATTACATGATGAATCTCATCCAACTCCCTCACCGACCAGCGAGCCTACGAAGGAATTACTCACTCCCGGTGGGGAGCATCATGGAATTGGCAATGGAGAAGGGTTGGTGATGACAAAGATTCCCCTCTCCGGAGCCCCAAACAGACTCCAGATCCGGCCTCCCGATGAAGAACAGGAGGCGGCGGCTCCGTTTCATGAAACACGATAATTCTTCCTCCTCGATTTTTTTCTCCGAAAATAGGATTTTATATCATCGGAGATAGGGCCAGCAGGGCCACCAGGTGGGTTGTGCTCACCCAGGGGCCCCCTCCGGTGGTTCTTGGCTCCAGTATTTTTCTTTTATTCCATAAAAATCTCCAAAAAGTTTCGTTCCATTTCGAGAACTTCTATTTCTACACAAAAACAACACCATGGTAGTTCTGCTGAAAACAACGTTAGTCCGGGTTAGTTTCATCCAAATCATGCAAATTACAGTCCAAAACAAGAGTAAAAGCGTTAGGAAAACTAGATACGACGGAGACGTATCAACTCCCCCAAGGTTAAACCTTTGCTTGTCCTCAAGAAATTCAGTTGTTAGACTGAAAGTGAGAAAGAAAAACTTTTATGATCTCTTTTGCTCTTGTTTACATAAATAAGCTTAAGTAGCACCCAGCTTTTCAGCAAAGATTATAACTAACCATGTCAACAATAACTCTTAAAAATTATATTAACTCATATCAATGGCATAAGCAACTAGCGAGCAATAATAAATCATCTCAAATGACATCACTTTGTCAAAACAACCATGATATAATATGACAACTGTGGTATCTCGCTAGCCCTTTCTGAGACCGCAAAACATAAATGCAAAGCACCTCCAAAGTTCAAGCAGTGACTAAACATTGTAGTTCATGGTAGAAAAGATCTAGTCATCATGCACCCAACATTAGCTGTACACAATGCACGGGGATGACAATAGTGCTCTTAGATCTGGCACTTATTTGAGAAGATGATGACACAACATAAAATTAAATAGATTGTCCCTTTGTAGAGGGAAGCAGGGATTTGCAACGGTGCGAGAGCTCAACTTTTTTAAAACAGAGATAAATGAATTTTTTGAGAAATGCACCCTTCATGTTTACTTCGCGACCATTAGTTATCGATATCTTCCATGCTAAACACATTAGTGGTGGTTCCCAAGAGATAAAAGTAAAGGTTTACTCCCCCTCCACCAACAGACACACTCCATAGTTAGCCGAATCCACAGGTACCTTTCATACCAACAACATTCCTCGGGGGAGTTTTGTTTAATTATTTGTATTTTTTATTTCGGGACTAGGAATCCCTATTAAAGCTCCTCTCATGCTAGGACAAGTGAATAAACACTCATCATGAGAATAACCCATTTAGCATGGAAGATACCGACTACCTATCGGGGGAAACTGCCTCCACGAGCACCTATGGGGA
The DNA here is from genome assembly GCA_032464435.1 of Aegilops umbellulata. NCBI lineage: Eukaryota > Viridiplantae > Streptophyta > Magnoliopsida > Poales > Poaceae > Aegilops > Aegilops umbellulata. The sequence continues at coordinate 351,949,199 of CP136056.1, forward strand.
CGGAGCCCCTTTCGGTTCGGCGGGGGGCGGAGGTCGCACGAAGAGCGGATCGAGGCGAAGCACACGAGGAGTTTTTACCCAGCTTTGGGCCGCACGGATGCGTAAAACCCTACTGCTGCTTTGTGGATTGTATTGGATTCTTGCTCGGGAGCGCTAGATGCTACAGTACCAATTGCTACAAGGCCGAGCGTGAGCGTTCTCGGGTTCGTCCTCCTCTCTATGTGCGCATGGGCCTCCTTTTATATGCTCAAGGAGTCTCCAACATGTGGCGTAGAGAAGGGTAAAAATGGAAAAGAGCTGCGGTGGGTACAGCTGTTTGCACAGTGGCTGTACAGTGTATCATACCTAACCCTGACGGCAGGGGACAAGGGCATTAAATGCCCGTCTGTGTCCCCAAACAGTGCTGAAATGGACCTTCAGGGGCGCCACCATTTGCCACGATGGCTATCTTGTCAGCGCTGCATGCCACCGCATACCCCTAGCTGCACAGCCTCCCGCCACGTGCGCCTGGAAGAGCCCCAGAGCGACACTTTGGTGGGTGAGCTGGAGTGCGGGCACGAGGTGGTAACTTGCCGCGGCAAGCGCCTTGCCGCGACCGCTGTCTTGCCGTATCTGGGAGCTTGTCACTCGCCGGGCCTTGCCGGGACGCGGGGCGCGTCGCGGCAAGTCTCTTGAAATGCCTTGGTTGGTCCCCTCGGCAAGCTCCTCTTGCCGGGGTCTTGTGCTTCGAGTGGCCTTCCCGGCAAGCTCCTCTTGCCGGGGCCTTGCGTGACCCCCCCCCCGGCAAGCTCCTCTTGCCGGGGTCTTGTTTCCTTGACTTGGATACTTTGTCCTTGAATGGCTCCAAAGGGGCCAGTGAAGGGCCTTGGCGGACACCTGGCAAGCCTTGCCCCGGGGCGCTCCGACTGGCCGTGCACAAGTTCGGGATACTAAGGTACCCCTACTTTAGTACACCGACAGGAGCCCCCGGGCCTGGGCCATACACGGTGCCAAGCGTTGTTGGGCCAGGCCCAAAACAGTGCACAGGCACGTGCGGCCTGGGTCACACCGTATCTAACTCCGTATCCACCGTGCCCTCCCCGAACGGCACGCGCTGATTGCGGCGTCGTGGGGAGAGACGGGCGTGACGTGGGCGGCGTGCGCGGGGCCGAGCCTCGCATGCATGCGTCACGTCGTAGGTGGTTTCTTTACATGCCGCACCCCCTCATGCGTCTCATCGTAATAAATGGGGCGGTTTCATGCCTTCCCCTTAAACGAAGGGAGGCTTTGAGGCGTGGTCCATTTACTGGACGGGACCGAGGCGTGGTTTTCGAGGCGTCCGCTCCCCACGATCACTGGGTGGGGAGAGGTCGCCTCCTCAGTTCTGCACGCCCGCCATGCGGCTTCCATGCATTTGGGGTGGCGAACGGTGGAGGCAGGAAACCGGGCCGTCACGGGTCGTGGCAGCGGGTCGGGCCCAGTCCCCTGCCTCCCTTGTGTCTTGATTAGCTGAGCGGGGTGGCTGAGCCCCCACCCCGTTCCTTTATAAGGAGCGGGAAGGGAAGGTCAGAGCCCGCATTCCTTCGTCTTCTCTTTTCTTCAGCTTCTGATCCCCTCTCTCTCATTCGCTATGGAGAAAGGGAATCCTGGTCCTTCAACGGTAGCGGCGAGGGTCGCCGCTACGCAACGCGTCCCTCCTCCTCTCGCACCCGTGGTGGCAGAGCCAACCGTAATGGGAAGAGGGAGGGGGCGAGGCCGTGGGCGTGGTCGAGGGCGAGGCCGAGGCGCTCGGGGAAGAGGCGGACAGGGCGGTGCGCCGGCTTCGCCTCCGCCAGCGGCTCCTCTTCCCACGGCGGTCCATATTGGGGACGACCCTTGCGAGTTCTTCGTCAGGCTACGCCGGGCGCCTCGTCGTCGCCTTCGACTCCCGGCTCCATTTGCGAGTGCGATGGAGCTGGAACCGCCCGAGACACTGAGATTGCGCATATGGGGCTGTGGAATCAGCGGCAAGCGAGTCCACGTTGAATTCCCAGCCCCCAATGTGATGTATCTTGGTCGAGGGTGGAAGACGTTCGCCCGCATCCACAGCCTGACGGAGGGGTTCATCCTCCATTTCAAGTTGATGGAGGGCGATCTCCTCTCCGTCAAGGTCTTCGGTTGCTTCGGAACTCGGGCAAGGTGCTGCGTGGAGAGCTCCTCTGATAGCGAAGACTCCTCCTCGAGCAAGAGTGACGAGGAGGAGAGCGACAGCGACGACGAGGGTGACGGGCGGCAGGATGACGGGTCCGACTAGGTGTCGGGCGCCGCTCCGCGTGGCTCCGGCGACCCCATCATCCGTGTCGCCGGCCTGAACTCCTCGGGGTCATCTCCTTGGGCGGCTGGCGTAGGGAGGCTGCGGAAGAGGAAGAGGGCGGGCGGCAAGGCCGTCAAGTCGGAGTACGCGTCGCCTTCGACAGCGTGCTGACGTCCTGCCGCCTCGTCTTCGAGCCTTGCTCCCGGCGCCGCCATCACCCTTGTCCTGGGCGATGGACACCGAGATATTCTCTTGGTGTCTTCTGCAACCCATAGCTCGCCTAGGCGCCCCTTTTGCCCTTTTCGCCTCCTTGACCTACCTCCTGAAGAGAGGGACATGAAAAGGATTACGGGCTCCTTATCTCTTTTTAATCTATAAGCCCTCGGGCCTTAGCTGCATTTAAAGCTTGTAATCTCATTATCCATGTTTTTCGTTCTCTCTGAACTGTACCTGAGTGGAATGTTTTTTTAATGAAAAGGGGATGCTTGCCGGGTCACTTGTCTCGCGGGTGGAACCCATGTCGAGGAGTAAATTCTTGATATCTTTAAGATAGACAACTCTTCACCCGGCAGCAGGCCCTGCCGTCTTCCCACGTCGCTCGACCTGTCTCACGCTTTTGGCGGAGGCAAGGAGGAGGCGGGTTCGGGCTCCTCGTTTCGTCCCATGGCTTGCCGCGACTACGACCAAACCCGGCCCCAGGGGCGAGCCCTAGCGCCTGGAGTTAGGGAGCACGGTAGCTTTTAGGAAGAAACGAGGTTTCGCATACCTCAGTCCATAAGAGAATGCATGATAAGGGATGAAAATTTTATATGGGATTGCAGCCCCCGGCAACTCTAGCTTGCCGGGGCGAATCTTTGTACTGGCAGCCCCCGGCAACACTGGCTTGCCGGAGCCCAGATGCTGGTCCGTCCTTCTGCTCCTTTTCATCCTCAAAGTGGTCCGGCAAGGATATGCGAGTCCTGCGAACCAAGGGAAATGAAAGAACGACAAAGGGACGCACACTCGACCTCTAAGTTAGGGGTTAGCAGCTGTTAAGCACTATCGACCCTAACCAAGGACGAGACTCGACTCAGCATGCATGCTAAAACTTAGGGCGCCAGCGCTTCACTTATGCTCAGGGTCTGCGCCTGGCTTTGTACAAAGGATTACATGCAACAGCGGCAAGACTTGTACAAAAAGGTGGTTGCCAGAACAGGGTCCGACAACCGCGCCTTACGGGTAAAACTTGCGAAGATGCTCTATGTTCCAGGAGTTGCTCACCGGAACGCCATCTTCGGTCTCAAGGCGGACAGCGCCAGGCCTAGTGACTCATTTCACCCCGTAATGGCCTTCCCACATCGGCGTCAACTTGTTGGAATTCTCGGCGGACTGAACGCGCCGAAGAACAAGGTCGCCTTCCTCGAAGCTTCTGGCTTTAACTTTGCGGCTATGGTAGCGGCGCAAAGCTTGCTGGTAGCGAGCAGCTCGCACAGCAGCCTAAAGACGATCTTGCTCAAGGAGCAGCGCGTCATCTTGCCGCAGCCGCTCTTGCTCAAGCTCATCATAAGCGAGCACTCGAGGTGACCCATATACGAGTTCCGTGGGGATAACTGCCTCTGCTCCATAGACCAGAGCAAATGGTGTCTGGCCAGTGGCTCGATTTGGCGTCGTCCTGATCGACCAAAGAGCCGCCCGCAGCTCCTCGATCCAGTTTCTTCCGCACTTGTGCAGCCTGTCGAAAGTCCTGGTCTTGAGCCCACGCAGCACTTCAGCATTTGCCCTCTCTGCTTGATAGTTGCTCCTGGGGTGAGCAACAGAAGCGAAGCAGACCTTGGCGTCAAGATCTTGGACGTACTGCATGAAGTTGCGGCTCGTAAATTGCGTACCGTTGTCGGTGATGATCCTGTTAGGGATCCCGAAGCGGCAAACAATCGACCTTAAGAACTTGACCGCTGACTGTGCTGTCACCTTCCTCACTGGTTCCACTTCCGGCCACTTTGTGAACTTGTCGATTGCAACGTACAAGTACTCAAAGCCCCCGACAGCTCGGGGGAAGGGGCCGAGGATGTCGAGCCCCAAGACCGAAAAGGGCCAGGATAAAGGGATCGTCAGGAGAGCTTGAGCTGGCTGGTCTATCTATTTGGAATGGAACTGGCACGCTTCACACTTGGTTACTTGTGCAGTTGCATCCTGGAGGGCTTCGGGCCAAAAGAAACCTTGCCGGAACGCTTTGCCGGCAAGTGCTCTTGCGCCAATGTGGTGACCACATATGCCTCCGTGTATCTCTGTCAACAGCTTTTGTCCGTCTTCCCGGGGAATACACTTCAATTTCACACCGTTGAGTCTTCTTCTGTACAGTGTGTTGTCGACAAACTGGTACATACTCGACTACCGGGCTACTCTTTCCGCTTCTTCTTGCTCTTCGGGAAGTTCTCTTGTCTGAAGGAAACGGACAATCTGCTGCGCCCATGCTGGAGCTTGCGGCTCGACAACAAGGACTAAAGGCACATCTGCGGCTGCGGGAACATCCTCTTCTACTGCGAGGATCTGCGGCTCAGCCGGAGCTTGATGTTCCCCGGCAAGCTTGCCGGAGCAAAGCTTGTCGGGAGCGTATGCTTCAACAGAACGAGCCCTGGGGCTCGCCGGAGCAGACTGCTCCTCAGCACTCTCGGTGCTGATCTTGGGGACCTTCTTGGCGGCGGCTCCGGGAAGCTCTTCCGGAAGATAGTCACCAGAAATCAACCTCCTCTTCTTGCTCTGTCCAGTTGATGGCGTTACGGATGGTTGAGTCAGCTTGAGCACAAAGATTCCTGGTTCCACGGGTAACTTAAGTGCGGCGCACTTTGACAGGCCATCGGCGATGTCATTCTCAGCTCTTGGAACATGTTCCATCTGTAGGCCGTCAAAGCGCTCTTCTAGCTTCCTCACTTCATCGACGTAAGCTTCCATCAACAGACTCTGGTAATCCTTGTTCACTTGGCGGACGACAAGCTGCGAGTCACCCCTGACAATGAGCTTCTCGATCCCAAGGTCTGCCGCGATCCTGAGACCGGCAAGCAAACCTTCATACTCTGCAGTATTGTTTGTTGCTTGCTCCTTGGGAAAGTGCATCTGGACTATGTACTTGAGGTGCTCTCCGGTGGGCGCGACAAGCAGTACGCCAGCACCGGCGCCTTGCAGCGAGAAGGCACCATCAAAGTACATCAGCCACTCTTTGCTCGCTTCCTTGACGGGGATGCTCGTTTCTGGAATTTCTTCATCTGGTGTCGGCGTCCACTCTGCTATGAATTCTGCCAATGCTCTGCTCTGGATGGTTGAAGTGCTCTCAAACTCGAGGCCAAAGCTTGACAGTTCCAGTGCCCACTCAACAATTCTGCCTGTTGCTTCCGGATTCTGCAGTATCCTCTTCAGCGGAAAGCGAGTGACAACTGTGATCTCATGTGCTTGGAAATAATGGCGCAGCTTTCTTGAGGCCATGAGGAGGCCGAAAAGCAACTTCTGCACACCAGAGTACCTCGACCTAGCCCCCTGCAGAAGGGAACTGACAAAGTAAACTGGGTGCTGCACCATTCTCTTCTGCACCTGCACAGGTTCATCTTTGTCGGGACCAGAGCTTGTCGGGGAAGCCCCCTGCTTGTCATTGGATGCGCTTGCCGCGGTTGCTGGCTCATCATCTGCCTCCCTCTCCGCTACTAATGCAGCACTAACCACTTGGTTGGTTGCCGCCAGATACAGCAGCAACTTCTCTTGTGGCTTAGGCGCGACAAGTATTGGAGTGGAGGACAGGTATCTCTTCAAGTCTTGCAGCGCAGCCTCCGCTTCCGGAGTCCATTTCATCGGACATGCCTTCTTCAAAATATTGAAGAACGGCAGGGCGCGTTCGGCAGACTTAGAGATAAACCTGCTGAGAGCGGCCACGCAACCGGCAAGTCTTCGCACATCCTTGACGCGCTTCGGTGCTTCAATCTGCTCGATGGCCTTGATCTTGTCGGGATTGGCTTCAATCCCTCGCTGAGACACGAAGAACCCGAGAAGCTTGCCGGAAGGGACTCCAAACACACACTTCTCGGGGTTGAGCTTGAGGCTGATCTTGCGTAGATTTGCAAATGTCTCATCCAAATCTTGAATCAGAGTAGCCCTGTCCTTGCTCTTGACCACTATGCCATCCATGTAGGCTTCCACATTTCTGTGAATGTGTGGCTCAAAAGCGGTATGGACTACCCTTGCAAATGTTGAACCAGCATTCTTCAAACCGAAAGGCATCCGTACGAAACAGTACGTGCCACATGGAGTGATGAATGCGGTCTTCTCCTCATCCTCTTCTGCCATGAAGATCTGATGGTATCCTGAATATGCATCAAGGAATGAAAGCAGGTCACATCCAGCCGTGGAGTCAACAATCTGGTCGATGCGCGGCAAGGGAAACGGATCTTTGGGACAAGGTTTATTGACATCAGTGAAGTCGATACAAAGCCTCCATTTCGCATTAGCCTTGCGCACGACTACAGGATTGGCCAACCACGTAGGATGGAGCACTCCTCTGACGAGGCCAGCCGCTTCCAATTTCTTGATTTCTTCTGCAATGAATTCTTGGCGCTCCACTGCTTGCTTCCTGACTTTTTGCTTGATGGGCCACGCGTGAGGACAGACGGCAAGGTGGTGCTCAATTACTTTCCTGGGGACGCCGGGGATGTCAAACGGTTGCCAGGCAAACACATCGACATTCGCCCGCAGGAAAGCAATGAGCGCGCTTTCCTATTTGGGGTAGAGCGTGGCACTAATGGTGAAGGTACCACCAGTGCCGTCCTCCTTGGCGGGCACCTTCTTGGTCGCTGGCGGAGCGGCCATTGCCTTCTTCTTAGACTTGCCGGTGGAGCTCGATGGTGCGTCCTCGACGGTAGCGCAACACTCCGAAGAGGTGCGCTTGCCGGAGTGGGCATCAGAGCTCTTCCCGGACTTGGTCTTCTTCTTCCCCCCGGGAGCTTCAGCGGCAAGTGGCTCGTGATCCATTGCGGCTGCTGCTTCCCGGTAGATCTTGTCGGCACAGATAAGGGCATCGGGCCGGGCATCTTTAGCATGTTGTACGCGTAGTGAGAGGCCGCCATGAACTTGGCGAGCGCTGGATGGCCGAGGATCCCATTGTAAGGCAATGGAAAATCGGCAACGTCAAAAGTGACCCTCTCAGTTCTGAAGTTCATCTTGCTGCCAAATGTCACCGGCAACGTGATCTTCCCCTTCGGCTTGCTCCTCCCCGGGTTGATTCCTTGGAATGTGCCGGTCTCTTCGAGCTCGCTGTCAGGGACTTGGAGTTTCTGGAGTACAGCGGAGGAGATCAAGTTCAAGCCGACCCCGCCGTCAACTAGCATCTTAGTGACCTTGAGGTTGCGGATAGTTCGTGAAACCAACATCGGCAAACACCCGACCGCAGTTGTGCGATCAGGGTGGTTCTCAATGTCAAAGATGATAAGCGTGCTGGACCATCTCAGAAGCTTGCGTGACTCGATGGGTGGTTCTGCTGCATTGACTTCCCGCACCCACCGCTTGAGCTGGTGGTGTGAAGTATGCAGAGAAGCACCACCATAAACGCATAAAACTTCTGTGGCTTTCTGTAACTCTTGCTCACTGGTCTCGACATCATCCATATCTTCGTCGTCGTCGTCGTCTTCATCCTTGTCGCGGCCACGGGGAGGTCTGTCTCCTTGCCGCTGCTTGGCCTTGTCGCGGCGTCCTCCCCGGCCAGGGCGCTTCGTGCCTAATCCCCCAGCACCTCCTTGGGCCTTCTCCTTGTCGTCTCGCTGGTATTCGGCCTTTTGCAGCTCGACAAGCTGCTCGACCTTCTTGCAGCTCTGGAGGTCATGGCCCTTGGTGCGGTGGATCTTGCAGTACTGTTTGTTGGTGCCGTCCTGCTTGTCGGCGACCGCCAGTTGGTGCATGCGGCAACCTCCTTGCCGGAGCCACTAGCCTTGGCCTTCTCGGCGCCGCCTCCATTGCCGGACTGCTTAACAACTAGCACATCTTTGCCTTTCTTCTTCCTGTTGTTCCGCCGCCGGTTTCTCCTTGTCGGGGCAGCATCGTCACTGTCAGATCCTTCTGCTCCTGTGTTCTCTCCAGGGAGTTTCCTCCCTTCTTCAGCACGTGCGCACTTGTCGGCCAGGGCGTATAGCTCACTGACGTCCTTGATCTTGCACATCGCCATCTCCTCCCGCATCCTGCGGTTGCGCACGTTCTGATGGAATGCGCTGATGATCGCGGCAGGGTGGATATCTGGGATGTTGTAGTGCACACGGCTGAATCTCTGAATGAACTTGCGCAGGGTCTCTCCTCCCTTCTGGACGAGCAGATGAAGGTCACTCGCTTGACCATGGGATTTGTGGCCGCCCGTAAAGGCGCCGACAAACTGATGGCATAGGTCTCCCCAGGAGGATATGGAGTTGTCCGGCAAGTGCATGAGCCAGGATCTGACGTTAGGCTTGAGCACCAGCGGGAAGTAGTTGGCAAGGATCTTGTCGTCACGCCCCCCGGCAGCTTGCACCACAATGGTGTAGATGCTAAGGAACTCCCACGGATGCGACTTGCCGTCGTACTTCTCTGGCACATCTGGCTTGAAATTCTTCATGCTTGGCCACTGGACTTGCCGCAGCTCACGGGTAAACGCAGGGCAGCCTACCGTGTATGGCAGGTCGCCTGGTTCCCCTGGCGCATGCATGTTGACAGAGGGCTCAGCGCGCTGGTCTGATCGACGCCGCGTTTCCCTTCGGTGCTCGATGCGAGTACGAGCGTCTTCTTGCTTCCGTTCGTGAAGAACTTGGTGTTGATCGGGACGAGTTCGCGGATCTGACGACGCGGTGGAGCCGCTATCGACGTGGATCCGGCGAGTTGGCGATCTTGGCCTTCGAGGCGGGGAGTGCACGGTGGTTGCACCCCCAGCGGTCTTGTCACCATCGGCCTGCGTTTGGCAGTCTTGCCGCGGCTGCGGTGTACCCGGCTGCCGTGGAGTGTCGCCGTTGGCGAAGCCGATGAGACTCTAAATGGTGGCCCTCCAGTCGTCGATCTTGTCCGGCGTTGGAGGGAAATCTAGGAGCAGTTGAGCTCGCGCCAAAGCTTCCGCTCGAGTGGCGGGTAGCGGCTGCGAACGGTGCGAGGAGCGGGATATGCTCGGCCTTCTAACTACATTAGAAGGAGCAACATCTCGTCCAGGCGACCGTGCCCTGCTCGTGCCAGCATGTTGGCGCGCATGCTGGTCTTGAGCGCCTCGAGATCCACCAACTCGATCTTGGTCCAACGAACGTATGGTACCGTGGGTACCATGACGCTGTGGGTCCCGCGCCTCCTGAGATGGGCGCGGTACGTGTACGGACGCCGAGGTCTGCGCGGCCTTGTCCTTGGATTTGGCCGCACCGTGAGCTCCCTCGCCTACGCCCGTTCCTCCGTCGGCGTCTTCCCCACCACCCGTTTGCTCCGGGGGCAGCGGGTTCAACGCGGACGGAGCAGCTACCTCTGAAGCCTTCTTCTTCGGTGGCATGTCGATGAAGTCGATGAAGATTTAGCTCGCGCGAACGCCGGATCAGGTTCGCACAACCTCGACGCCCCCTACCTGGCGCGCCAAAGATATTAGGGGAAACTGCCTCCACGAGCACCTATGGGGACGGAGCCCCTTTCGGTTCAGCGGGGGGCGGAGGTCGCACGAAGAGCGAATCGAGGCGAAGCACACGAGCAGTTTTTACCCAGCTTCGGGCCGCACGGATGCGTAAAACCCTACTGCTGCTTTGTGGATTGTATTGGGTTCTTGCTCGGGAGCGCTAGATGCTATAGTACCAGCTGCTACAAGGCCGAGCGTGAGCGTTCTCGGGTTCGTCCTCCTCTCTACGTGCGCATGGGCCTCCTTTTATATGCTCAAGGGGTCTCCAACCGGTGGTAGCGTAGAGAAGGGTAAAAATGGAAAAGAGCTGCGGTGGGTACAGCTGTTTGCACAGTGGCTGTACAGTGTATCATACCTAACCCTAACGGCAGGGGACAAGGGCATTAAATGCCCGTCTGTGTCGCCCAAACAATGTTGAAATGGACCGTCAGGGGCTCCACCGTTTGCCACGATGGCTATCTTGTCAGTGCTGCATGCCACCGCATACCCCTAGCTGCACAGCCTCCCGCCACGTGCACCTGGAAGAGCCCCAGAGCGACACGTTGGTGGGTGAGCTGGAGCGCGGGCACGAGGTGGTAACTTGCCGCGGCCGCTGTCTTGCCGTGTCTGGGAGCTTGTCACTCGCCGGGCCTTGCGGGGACGCGGGGCGCGTCGCGGCAAGTCTCTTGAAATGCCTTGGTTGGTCCCCCCGGCAAGCTCCTCTTGCCGGGGTCTTGTGCTTCGAGTGGCCTTCCCGGCAAGCTCCTCTTGCCGAGGCCTTGCGTGACCCCCCCTGGCAAGCTCCTCTTGCCGGGGTCTTGTTTCCTTGACTTGGATACTTTGTCCTTGAGTGGCTCCAAAGGGGGCAGTGAAGGGCCTTGGCGGACACCTGGCAAGCCTTGACGCGGGGCGCTGCGACTGGCCGTGCACAAGTTCGGGATACTAAGTTACCCCTACTTTAGTACACCGACACTACCTCATGTCGCTCTATGTACAATCCCTGCACAGAAAAACAGATGTTTATTTGAAGTTTTTTTAGAGGTGGCACATGCATATTTATTTACAACGGCAGGGTAATGCCGCATATAGGTAGATATAGTGGACTCATGCAGAATAACTTTGGGTTTTAGGATTTTGATGCACAAGAAGTATCTCCGCTTAGTAGAGGCAAAGGCTAGCAAATAGGTCGAGAAGCTGCCAGGTAGAGAGCGAAAACGGTCATGAACATGTGTTATGCATAATGAACATTGGATACTAGCATGAGTAGGATATGAACACCATGAACATAAACATCATAGAGGCTATGTGGGTTTTGATTCAACTACATGCATGAACATGTGCCAAGTTAAGCCACTCGAACATTCAAAGGAGGATACCATATCATCATACTACATTGCAATCATTTTAATGCAATGTTGACATCCAAGATAAATCATTATCCACTCCTATCTACTTAAGCATGGCATGAGAAACTATAATCTCTAATTGTCATTGCAAACATGTTTGATCATAATAGGCTGAATCATGGATACTAGGTTAAACATATTTACAAAAATAGAACAAGTTGAGTTCATACCCATTTCTCTCTGCCACAACCAGTTCATAAAATATCGTCATTATTGCCTTTCACTTGCACGACCGAATGATATGAAAATAATAATAGTGCAAGAGTGCCGTGGACTAAGGTGGAATCTACAAATATTTTATTCAAAAGGAGAAGACAAGGTAATTTTGCTCTTTGTTAGATCAACAATAATGCATATGAGAGCCACTCAACATTTTCATCATGGTCTTCTCCTTTGTATGACTCAATATACGAAAAATAAGTTTAGAGAAACACACTGCAATATTTTTGGAGTTTTTAGTTTTTCTTGAAGAAAGCAGATTGAAGAAGGAAAAATAAAAATGAGAATAACTATTTACACGGGAGAGTTCCCAACAAACAAAAGAAGAATAAGGAAATCTTTTTTGGGTTTTATTTTAAATACTACAACTAACTAAACTAGAAAGAAACCCGAAAAGAAGCAAGAGAAATTTTTTGTGATTTTCTCAAGGTTTTATAAATCTAGCATGGATAATACAATGAAAAAGTATGAGCACCGACAACTGGAATGAAATGTGTGAACATGAATGTAATGTCGGTGGAAATACGTACTCCCCCAAGCTTAGGATTTTAGCCTAGCTTAGTAATCACCACTCGTAGTAGACCTCCGGTCCCATGTTGAAGTGTTGTGGAGTGGGCACCTGAGTGTCCCACCCCTGAGGCTCGACTCTATCGTTGCCTAGGCGTTCCGGTATGTGATGATATCATCTGGCATAATCCTCTATCCGCCCCTAGAAATAGAATCAAACAAAGCAGGTGCAGGAAACGGAATAATATCACGGGTATCCACACTGAAAAACCAGGTAGTAAGGAATATTAATAGTAGTGTTCTCACCATCAATAAATTGATGAGCTGCCATAGCGTGAAGATCTAAGTAAACCTTGGGCAAGCGATAATCATGCTGGCGAATCTGAATGTTAAAGTGACTCGCTAAGTGAGTAGCATAAATACCACCATGAATTTTGCCCTTGGTCCTGTTAAGGTGCAAACGGTGTGCAATAATAGCCCCTAGGCTGAAGATGTCATCGCTGTATAGTGCATGGCGTAAGACAACAAAATCAGGGGCACTAAGTGCACCAACCATATGTCTAGCAAGTAAACACTTCGCGATGAATAGAGCAAAATAATGCATAAAAGGAAACTACAAGCTAGTGGTCGTGACACTCGATACGGCCTCTTTCATCTCCCACTGACAAAGTATGATAAATGTCCTTGAACTCTGCCAGTCTAGGCTCTCTTATTTCCACGTCAGAAGGTATCAAGCAAATGTCACAAAATTCAGTAAGTGGTATCTGATGGGTTTCAGCATATAGATTAAACTGCAGCTCAGGAGGGTTATTCCTACTCAGAAAATGAAAACTTTGCACAAAGGAATTTGTAAGAAGATGATATTTTTCACACTCAGTTGCGATGAAGTCGGTGAGACTAGCATTAGCAACAAATTGTGCGAACTCTTGACGAATCCCGGCTCCATCCATGAAGGGGTTATGCACCTCCGCCATTCTCCGAGTGCGGAGATCGTTTTCTGATGACTCCCCAATGACTCCCTTATAGTTCTTCTTGGAAGAAAACTTCTTAAAGAAACTCATCTTATTCCTATAAATAAAATTCTGAAATTTTTAGTCCACAAAGTTTTTGTCAACAGAACTTCACAAGATTGATAGCAACTACTCATAGGGAGGCATAGAGGCTATATTGAGCATTCAAACTACTTAGAACTCTAAGAATCCTACATGCAAGCTCACCTACAGCAGTACCAAGAGTAGCTAATTATTCAAAAATAAACCACTAAAGCAAAAACTAATTGGACCAATATAGGAGTCACATACCAAGTAGCAATCCCCCAAAACAGTTTCGAAAATGGAGCTTCAAGCAAAGAGATCAAAATCCGCGGGTTTGAGAGCAAGAACACGAGAGAGAGAGAGAGAGAGAGAGAGAGAGAGAGAGAGAGAGAGAGAGAGAGAGAGAGAGAGCAATGGTGATTTTTTTGGAGATAGCTGATGGCATGGGATAAAGAGATAAGTGAGGGGACCCACGTGGGGACCACAACCCATCAGGGCACGCTTGAGGTTGCTGGCGCACCCAGGTGGGTTGTGCCCACCTGGTGCACCCCCTCTGAAGTTATCTGCACTAAAAATTCTTAAATATTCAGAAAAAACCGTATTAAATTTTCAGGGTATTCCGAGAATTTTTATTTTTGCGTCATTTTTTTATTCCACGGGAAATTCCGAAAATAGCCAATGCATGGCAATTTATTTTATTTTACTAATGAGAACAGAAAACAAAGGTTGGGAACAGAAGGTGGTGCTTACTAAATTCATTAACTTCATACCTTTCAAAACTGATCCATTAATAAGGTTGATCAGGTCTTATTAATAACCACTTTCAATTAGCATGAAACGAAAGAAATTTCGTAAAACACTAAGTTACCTCAACGGGGATATGCATGTCCCCAACAATAAGCATTTCATATTTGTTTTTGGCAATAGGAAGAGGTAATTGAAAACTTCCAATAGTGAGTGTTGGAGATTTTTCAATAACATTAATACCATTCACTTGGAATTGTTTCTTCGGAAAGTGCACCATATGCTCATTACCATTGATATGAAAAGTGATATTGCTTTTATTGCAATCAATAACAGCCCCTCCAGTATTCAAGAAGGGACTACCAAGGATAATAAACATGTTGTCGTCCTCGGGCATCTCCAGTATAACAAAGCCAGTTAAGAGAGTAACACTAGCAACAACAACAGGCACATCCTCACAAATACCAATAGGTATGGCAGTTGATTTGTCAGCCATTTGCAAAGATATTTCAGTAGGTGTGAGTTTATTCAAATAAAGTCTTTTATATTAGGAGAAAGGCATAACACTAACACGAGCTCCTAAATCACACAGAGTAGTTTTGACAAAATTTCTTTTGATGGAGCAAGGTATAGTTGGTATTCCCGGATCTCCAAGTTTTTTAGGTACTCCATCCTTCAAAGAATAATTAGCAAGCATGGAAGAGATTACAACTTCAGGTATCTTTCTTTTATTAGAGATGATGTCTTTCATATACTTTGCATAAGGGGCCATCTTTAAAATATCAGTCAAATGAGTGCGTAAAAAGACTGGCCTAAGCATTTCAGCAAAGCGTTCAAATTCTTCATCATCCTTTTTCTTAGTTAATTTACGTGGAAAGGGCATGGGTTTTTGAACCCATGGTTCTCTTTCTCTTCCATGTTATCTAGCCACAAAGTCTCTTTTATCATAACTTCTATTTTTAGATTGTGGGTTATCAAGATCGACAGCAGGTTCTATTTCAACATCATTATCTGGCTCTTTATCATTGTTTAGTTGAGTATCTTCATGAACATCATCACTAAATTCTTCATTATGACTAAGTGAATGTTCATTACCAGATTGAGTTTCGGCATCAGAGATAGAAACATCATTATTATCTTTGGGAGGTTTTTCTTTCCCAGGTTCACTAGAGGCATGCACAGTCCTATCATTTTTCTTCTTCCTTTTATTCTTAGAAGTACTAGGTGCATCATTATTAATCCTTTGTGAATCTTGTTCAATTCTTTTAGGGTGACCCTCAGGATAAAGTGGTTCATGTGTCATTTTACCTCCTCTAGTTGCTACTCTAACAGCAAAGTCATTTATATTACTATTCATTTCATCAAGCAATTATCTTTGTTATTTAGCATGTTTTCCTACACCTCTAACATCATTTCAGAATTATATTTCAATTGTTTCATAACATTGGTATTGAAGTGATCGTGTTTTCTAATGTAGTTGTCAAACTCATAAAGGCATTGACTAGGATGTTTATTATAAGGGACATCACTTTCATCAAACTTCATTAAAGAATTTACCTCTAGCACCTTTGGTGGTGGTGTGTCAAGTCAATGTATTTCGTCAATAGGAGGTAAAATTTTAAGATCCTCTACTTTAATACCCTTTTCCTTCATAGATTTCTTTGCGTCTTGCATATCTTCTGGACTGAGATATAAGATAACCCTCTTGTTTGGAGTGGGTTTAGGCTGTGGTTCATGAAGAGTCCAATCATCACAATTTTCCAATATATTATTCAATAATTCCTTAGCTTGTCCAACAGTTCGTTCCCTGAAAACACAACCAACACAACTATCTAGGAAGTCCCTAGAAGCATCAATCAGTCCATTATATAAGATATCAAGTATTTCATTTTTTCTTAAGAGGATGATCAGGCAGAGCATTCAACAATTGGAGAAGCCTCCCCCAAGCTTGTGGGAGACTCTCTTCTTCAATTTGCACAAAGTTAAATATTTCCTGTAAGGCAGCTTGTTTCTTATGAAAAAAAAGAGCAGCCCAGTGCATGTAGCTCCTGCTTGCGCAGGGTCCGGTGAAGGGCCCGACCAATTTGACTCTATTGTATGTAGCCTTTCCTACATTTCTGTAAGAGTCTGTTTCTAGGACTTGAACCCGTGACCTCATGGTCACAAGGAAGCAGCTTGTTGCTTATGAGAAGGAAAATATTTTTCAGAGAAGTAATAAATCATATCCTGGGGACTACGTGATGACCCAAAAGTATAGGGGATCTACCGTAGTACTTTCAATAAGTAAAAGTGTCGAACCCAACAAGGACAGACGCAAATGACATACGGTTTTCACTAAGGTATTCTCTGCAAGCACTGAAATTATCGGTAACTGATAGTTGTGTGATAAGATACTTCGTAACGGGTAGCAAGTAACAAAAGTAACTAAGGTGTAGCAAGGTGGCCCAATCCTTTTTGTAGCAAAGGACAAGCCTGGACGAGCTCTTATATAAAGCAAAGCGCTCCCGAGGACACATGGGAATTGTTGTCAAGTTAGTTTTCATCATGCTCATATGAGTCACGTTCATTACTTTGATAATTTGATATGTGGGTGGACTGGTGTTTGAGTGATATCCTTACTTGGACAAGCCTCCCACTTATGATTAACCCCTCTCGCAAGCATTCGCAACTACCAAAGAAGAATTAATATAAATTTAACCATAACATGAAATATGTGGATCCAAATCAGCCCCTTACGAAGCAACGCATAAACTAGGGTTTAAGCTTCTATCATTCTAGCAACCCATCATCTACTTATTACTTCCCAGTGTTTTCCCCTAGGCCCAAATTATGGTTAAGTGTCATGTAGTTGACGTTCACATAACACCACTAGATGAAAGATAACATACATCTCATCAAAATATCGAACGAATACCAAATTCACATGATTACTTATAACAAGACTTATCCCATGTCCTCAGGAACAAACGTAAATACTCACAAAGCATATTCATGTTCATAAGCAGAGGGGTATTAAATAGCATTAAGGATCTGAACATATGATCTTCCACTGGATAAACCAACTAGCACTACAAAAAAAGACACATCCATGCCATTTTGGGCCAAGTGATTTTTTTCTGTCATGCTTATGGCACTTCTATGACGATAATTGTGACAAAACCCAGTATCATCATAGATGTGGTGGGCTCCTACTTCTATGACAAAGAGTCATGACAGAAAATGGGCTTTTCGTCCTGGGCAGGTTGGAGACGCAGCTGCATGACATTCTTTGGGCCGTCCATGACGGAAAAAACCGTGGTAGAAGCGAGGGCAAGGAAAATATCTGGGAGTTCCCGGTTACATGATGAATAATTTGACCGACGTATACTAGTAATACCATTGTACTAATTACTAGTTGTATTTAGTGTCACATTTTAACCATAAGTTTAACTAACAAAATGTCATGTCACCGAAAATTATGCCATTGGAAACTATGTTCAAATATGAATCAAATGATATAATTTTTTGTGACATGCATTAACATTTAGTTAGTGAAATTTATGGTCCAAATTTGACACAAATTACGAAGGGGGCAAATAAAATAGGAGGGAGGT
This sequence comes from Aegilops umbellulata, assembly GCA_032464435.1. Lineage (NCBI taxonomy): Eukaryota > Viridiplantae > Streptophyta > Magnoliopsida > Poales > Poaceae > Aegilops > Aegilops umbellulata. Next base: position 351,966,571 of record CP136056.1, read on the forward strand.
AGTAGTATGAGTAGCGCAATATACGGTATACAGGACTAGTACAAATTTAGAAATGGAGTAAGAAGTTACAAGGTTGTGCGATAGACTTTGTATGCTACATGAGTAATAAAAAAATAATTCCCATTGGACAACAGTTTCACCAACAATGTGTATCAATTAGGCTTCAAGTGCGTAACCGGGAACTCCCCGTAACTTAGGTTAGCCATGTATCATACCACAGTACATAATATCCAACAAAAGAGGGTCATGCTACAACCAGAGGATACATGGCTCAGTCTAGATATCAGTACGAATCAAGTTGTGCATATTTGTTGTTGGCATGAACCACATCGCCGCATGTCGGATTTGCAAAAGCCATCCATCGCATGGAAGCTTGATGCCTTTCACACACTGAAGATTATTTAGCAACAAGTTGTGTCGACGAATCTCTGGATATGGTGATTCACGAAAACCATGGTATGATGTGTAAACACAGTTCCCCCCTGGCGAATGGAAGTCGCATATCACGGTAATCATCACCGGTGATATGATTGATGATTGGTTGGATGATCGGATAATTGAGCCCGAGGAACATGGAGTGGTTTCCGAGGTTGTAAACCCCCCTCCAGTTGAATACGCCTGGCCCAATGGACCTCGGATATTTCTCGAACATGAAGTAGCCGTAGCCATCATAGTCACGAACACCACAGGCATTGTACTGCATGTGGTTTGATGAAATGGTTTGGTCAATTTGGTACGTGAGGATGAGCATCAGATGACCACCGTCAGCTGAACGAGCGATAAACACCAACCCATTGACTGATATGGTTCCAGGTCCTGGAATCATGAAGGCCAGTGTATTTGTGTCTACTGCAACAAATCAAATTGGAGACCAAAAGGACAAAAATATACAATCATATTCAGAGTATGTGTGGAATTAAGATTATTATAACAGTGACACATATCATAGACAGAGAATTGCCATATCGTGGTCATAATCATACCCCAAGTTAAAAAAATAAGCCAATGGCTTTCATATTCTAGCAATATGTCATGGTTCAAACATCATGTAACAACTAGAGGAAAAGAACAATGACAGGACCTAGTCATATTCTACCATAGCACTTACTACTGTTCTCATATAACTCTAAGAAATAACATGTGTTGTTATAAAAATCTTGGAAATGAGAGTAACATATAGCAATCATGAGGTTATACTCATAATATCTATTCTAACATTCATTAGATGCCAATTGTTCTCATATCAACTCTAAAAATAACATGTGTGGTCATAAAAATCTAGGAAATGAGAAGAACATATAGCAATGATGTGGTTATAGACATACTATCTATTCTAAATTTGTAGCAATCAACAGGCAATCGTATTCATAAGGTAAATATGAGATGAGATAGAACAATTACACGATTATAGATTCCACCAGTATAGGCAACCAATCTGTTCGTCGACCGCGTAAACGATGCCATCGTGCACTATAGCATCAGATGCAAATGGAGGTTCAACAGGATTGATGATAAGCCATAACCATGTATGGCGACCGGATTCTAGATAGACTAATCCCATGTTGAACAAGGCAATGAGCTTGTAATCAATGTAGTCTTCTGATGGCGTGGGAACTTCGCAGATTTCAACCTTCAGCAAACAGAGGTCGAGCGAAAAGCTCGACGCGTCTCATGCGTAGTAGGTAGGAGTGTCCGGCGGGCCATAAGGCTTGATGGCGGTGGTATCCAACGATGGAAGGGTGATCTCTCGCTGGGTGTAGATATCCACGAGATGCCAAGGACTACCGGATTGGTGGATGAGGACGATTTAGTTGGCCTTCATGCCGGCCTAGTAGTGGCCGCGCATGAAGGACAGGTGGACGGGTAGTGGTAGCATGTCGAGGGGCAACATGGAAACATCCGTAGGATCGTCAAGTCGGTGTATGGGCCACCTACGAGGATTGGGCATTAGCAAGCAGGGTGTCTTGAAAAGGGCTGGCCGGTTGCAGACGAGTAAAGGGTACAAAGATAGCAAGCACGCGGCCAGACGGACGGTGTTGAGCAGGTCCATACGATTACAGATCTGCCCCAAGAGAACTTCAAGGAGGGAATTCCAATCGCAGCTCTGCGTGTCAGTCGGTTCTGCCATTGGGTTTTTTAGGGCGCTGAGTGATTGGGATTTTCGGTGCCTGCGAGTCAGCGAGGAAGCGGATTCGGGCGGGCGAGTGAACAATATGGTGTGTGTGGCCGAGCAGTGAGCGGGGGGATATGGTACGCGCGAGCTACAAGGGAGATGGCGCGGGCGGGCGAGCAGTGAGTGGGGGGAAATGATGTGTAGACGACGATGGGGAAGAGAGGGGGAATAAGAAGAGAGGAGTAACTAGAAGAGAGGAGGAAGAAGATTGAAAGGCGGGGAAGAAAGTGCATTAAATCTCAATTCTACTAGTACTATTACCAGGATATATCGTCCTTCGGAGTGTAAATAGTTATGCCGATGACATGTGGGTCTACCTCAAGAGGGCCCATATGTCAGTTAATGGAGGAGAGAGGTGCATAGGCATATTTGCGGAAGCATGCTACACTGGCAAACATGATGGCAGTACTGGGTAAGGCTGATTTAGTAAAACCAACACGCTGGTTGAGCTTATTAATTAAGTATCCCATCTGCTGCAGCGTGTATTGTCACTTCACTGTGAAGACTAGTTGAATAGTTCTCTCTAACCGAGATGGGGAATAATGGATCGCAAAGACTTCCTATCTACAGTATTCCTATGCCTCTACGCTCATCATGTCTAACAAGATGAAACATTGGCCAAGGCACTCATCGCCAATAATGTAGGAGTACTAGAACTACCTCCTTTCTGGTTTATAGGGCTCAATTCAAAAATCTCATCAACCAAGGTAGATGGTGAGTGGTGGAATATTTTTTGTAGTTTGCAAAAACACTCAATTAATGCACTCGTTTTCCTCAAAAAATTATGTTTACTGATGCATTAATTGCAATGCATGCATGCATGAAGTCCATGCATTGGTTAATTTTCTCTTAATACTTGCATGCAATGACTTAATGCACCTTCAAGTCTGAACATGTGGTAGGGAACCATCAAATTGAGAATTATAAAATGAGAAATCTAAAATTTTGAGATAAGCCCTATAAACTGAAAAGGAGGGAGTAGTATTTTGTGTCAAACTTTGACCATCTACTCCCTCCGTCCAGGTGAATAAGTCATCTTTGGTTGTGCACCGTGACTAAGAAGGAGGGAAAAACAAGAGAACTTAATGTTTATTTGCTAATTAATAGCATTGCATGCAATGAACTAACCACTGAATGTCGTGTTTGGTAGTCTTGAGTCATTGAAAACATGCACGCCCACATCTCTTATTGGCTGATATGTCAAGAAACAAGGAACGAGGTGGGAGTTAATGCATCGCACCTAAGTGCTTTGCGATTATTTGGTTTTTGTAAAGGTGACTTATACACCTAGACGGAGGGAGTATTTAACTAATAAAATTTTAATGCATTTCACCAAAAATCATATCACTGGATCCGTATTTGAACATAGTTTTTAATGGTATAGTTTTTTATGACATGCATTGACACTTTGTTAGTTAAATTTATGGTCAAAATTTTACACTAAGTATGAAGGGGACCATTGAACTAGGACAGAGGTTTATATATAGGTCAATAAAAAAATCATCAACCAATGTAGTAGTAAATGACGAGTGCTCGAAGAATTTTTTCCGAAAGTACTCAATAATGGGGTCGTTTTCCTCAAGAAAATTGTGTTTATGAACGTATTAATTGGAATGCATGCGTGAGGAACAAATGACCAGAACTTTTACACGCACTGGTGAGTTATCTCTTAATTCTTGCATGCAACATTTTAATGAAGCTTGAAATATGAACATGTCAATGGGAGGGAGTAAAAGCCTCATGCATGCATGCATGCAACATGCAGCACTCACATGTACACATGCACACACGCAACACTCATGCATCCATGCGGCACATAGCACACGATGCAACACACACACTCACGCTCAACTGCTCAACCTACTCCCTACGACCGTGAAAGACTATACATATAGAGATTTACACATTGACCAGGAGGAACCAGAACTTCATGGCATAATTAATGCCCAAAAGTAGCAGACGTATGTGTGCATGTGACCATTGAGACAAGAAGATTAAATAAAGGTTGTTGCATGCTGTAATTAAGGATAAACATGTAGCCTATAGCTAGAGCACAAGTTGGTGCATTAGTCAATAACTATCGATTAGATTAAAGGCTAAATGCATTGGAAGTGTAGATGTACACCTCTTTGTTTTTGAGCCGATCAACACTCTTTGTTGGAAGACTGAGGGAGTACACATGCATGCACTCACATACACAGCTAGGGTGGTTCGCGCCCAAGGGTTGGACTCCTGTCGTGCATGCGTAAAGTTTTGTTTAACTGATTTCTTTGCTCTGCCAACTGACAAGTGGGACCCAGAAACCAGGTGTCAATTTAAGCAATCAACAAAGTGCCACGTCAACTATGTGGCCAGTCAGTAGGGTGCAATACGGTGCTCTACGGTGAGCTAGTGATCGTATAATCACCACAAAACTATATAGCGACCATAAAGAGCGTATTGTTACATACGTTGATCGCCAGGGTATTTTTCTCGTTTCAAATTAAGCCATATTAACCGGAAAGGACGCAGTATGGACTTGTACTAGTACTGCTTTGATGTGTCGCGTCAACTCGCCAAATGAGGAGAAGGCTGCTTACTATGCCCTCTCCCTCGCCCACGCACACGGTGGCTCACTGGACGAGGAGAGGGTTTTGACTACAGCGCCCTCTCCCTCTCCCTCGCCCTCGCCCTCGCAGTGGACTTACAGTAGTTCAATCAGTGTCAGATTGCCAGAAGCATATTGTACTGTAGTATCATCATTGTTGGACCTTCCGAAGAGGCGAAGAGACAAGTGCAAGGTTGACAGGTGTACGAACTGTTGAACCTTCCGAAGAGGCAAAGAGCCAAGCGCAAGGTTTTATAGGAGTTGTCGTCTTAGTAGGAGTACAACGATAGCGAATGATGATACTGTATGATGCCGCCACGTCACCTATATCCAAAGTTGTGCCACTTTTTTTTCTCAAACACCATGTTGGAGCACGTGCAACAACCACAAAAGTTGCACGTACACATAACACGTTTACTAGTAATAAATTCTAAAGGACAAATGCCAATATGGCACACAAGTTCATCTCCACTTCATGTGATAAATTTGTGCATGACTAGTCTACATATATTCACAGCGCTACCGTTCACAATTTACCATACTCCACCACTACAAGAAAGACACATCCATGACATTTTGGTCCGAACAAATGTTTTTGTCGTACTTATGACACTTCTATGATGATAATTGTGACAGAACCTGGTATCATCATAGATGTGGTGGGGTGCTACTTCAATGACAAAAAATCATGACAGAAAATGGGATTTTCGTCCTGGGCGGGCCAGAGACGCAGCTGCATGACATTCCTTGGGCCGTCCATGAAGGAAAAAACCATGGTAGAAGCAAGGGCGAGGAAAATATCGGGGAGTTCCCGGTTACAGTGGGTGGTCGGGGGCCAAGCGATGCGCGTTTCTCTCGTACGTACGTCCGTGTGTGCGAGGCATTGGGATCTAACTGAAACTAAGCGATTACACTGCAGACTACACGTTACTGAACCCGAGCGATCGATCAATCCCTTGCTGTTAACTGAATCCGAGCGATTCCTTCGCTACTGCTACTAACTGAAGCCGATCGGTGCTACCTCTGGATGAACAGTGAGCGTTGTTGGGGGGTTTGGATGAACAGTTCCCGGTGGGGGTTGGATGAACAGGACCCCATGGTAGTAGAGGCCGTTGCCAATAGATGAACAGTACCCCGATCGATCAAGCTGGTGGATGAATACGACCCCGTGGAGGGCTGGATGAACAGGACCCCTTGGAGGGCTGGTTGAACAGTAATCGGTGGAGGGCTGGATGAACAGTAGCCCATGTAGGGGTGGTTGAACAGGACCCCGTGGAGAAGGATGGTTGAACAGTAGCCGGTGGAGGAGCGGTGGAGGCTGGATGAATAGGTGCCCGTGGATGAACGGTCGCAGGTGGTCGATGGGAGCCATCTCGTCAAAGACGGCGTCCAATGGCACGAGTGGATTCCGGTGACGGAGCCCTGAAAGGATTCGCCCGGCAACGGTGATGACAGCACGCAACCCCTCCTTGTCCAGCTCAGCCCCCACCATCGCGCGGAGACGGATCAGCTCCTCGGAGATATACGTGAAGAAGGAGACCAGGTCAGGAAGCCGCAGCTCATTGAAGTCGACCGGGTGGTCGAACGGGTTTAGCCCGACGGCCGGCATCGTCGCGCTGGCACGACGGTAGGCATCGCGCATCCGCAACACGTGTGTGGCAACATGGTTCACCAAGTGGCTGAGGCGATCCTGGACCTCGTCATGATCGGCCCGCTCGCGCTCCAGCCGGCTCCCCTGACGGCCTATCGTATCTCCCGCTTTCTGCAGCAACGCCGCCGACGCCTCAAGAATCTTTGTGGTGGACGCCTGTCGCTTTTGAAGCTCCATGAACTCCCGCACATAACGGAGGAGCATGGCACTCCTCTCCGCCTTGAGCTCACGGAGCTCCACGTCCTTGGCCCTGAGCTCCGCATCCTTAGCATGGAGCTCCTGTGTCAGGCGCCTCACCTCGGACTCCGTGATCTGCTGCGCCGCCATGGCACCAGGTAGAAGCAATGGGGAGTGAGGGAGTCCTGGAGGCGTATCCAGATGGCCGAACTATATCCTTTGGCCGGACTGTTGGAATATGAAGATACAAGATTGAAGACTTCGTCCCGTGTCTAGATGAGACTCTCCTTGGCGTGGAAGGCAAGCTTGGCAATACGGATATGTTGATCTCCTTCTTTGTAATTGACTCTATGTAACCCTAGCCCCCTCCGGTGTCTATATAAACCGGAGGGTTTGGTCCGTATGACAACAGCAAGATACAACAATCATACCATAGGCTAGCTCCTAGGGTTTAGCCTCTTCGATCTCGTGGTAGATCAACTCTTGTAATACCCATATCATCAATATCAATCAAGCAGGAGTAGGGTTTTACCTCCATCGAGAGGTCCCGAACCTGGGTAAAAACATCATGTCCCTTGTCTCCTATTACCATCCGCCTAGACGCACAGTTCGGGACCCCCTACCCGAGATCCACCGGTTTTGACACCGACATTGGTGCTTTCATTGAGAGTTCCTCTATGGCTCCTTCGATCATTGATAGCGATGCAGTCCAGGGTGAGACTTTCCTCCCCGAACAGATCTTTGTATTCGGCGGCTTCGCACTACGGGCCAACTCGTTTGGCCATCTGGAGCAGATCGAGAGTTACGCCCCTGGCCATCAGGTCAGGTTTGGAAACTTAAACTACACAGCCGACATCCGCGGAGACTTGATCTTCGACGGATTCGAGCCCCTGCCGAGTGCGCCGCACCATCACGATGAGCATGATTTAGCTCTACCGTAGGACAGTGTTCAGGAGATCGCACCTGCAACCGCTTTGACCCTCAATTCGGAGCCTACCGCGCCATCCATGGACGGGTGGCTAGACCCCACCACGGAGGCCGCAGTCTCAGCGGCGATCGAGCCGAATACCAACTTTACCCTTCACAAGAGCCGTGACTCGAAACTGTCGGATTTTTCTCCGGCCACGAACTCCGAACCGCCTGCGCCCGTGCCTGTCGAATCCGACTGGGCGCCGATCATGGAGTCCACCTCCGCGGATATCTTTCAGCACTCAACCTTCGGCGGCATACTAAACTCATTAAGGTCCCTCTCCTTGTAAGGAGCAACCTAGCCGAACTATGTCCGGCAGGATTGGGATGCGGATGACGAGGAAATTCGCCACCCACCCACCACCCACTTAGTAGCCACTGTCGATGATTTAACCGACAGGCTCGACTTCGACTCCAAAGACATCAACGGTATGGACGACGATGTAGGAGACGAACGAGAACAACTGCCGACAAGGCAGTGAACAACCACCTCATCATATGATATATATATGGTGGACACACCCAAAGAAGGCAATGGCGACGAGACAACAGGGGATGACCCCTCCAAGAAGCAACCCAAGCGTCGACGTCAGCGGCGCCGCTCTAAGTCTCGCCAAAGCAAAAGCGGTGATATCGGCACAGGAGATAATAACACTCCGTATAGTGCCGAAGATAACGAAAATCCCATCCAGCAAGATTCAGAGTAGGAGGATGGAGAAGCTAGCCCTCCCGAGAGAGCGGCAGATGGAGAGGCGGAGGATGATAATTACATGCCTCCCTCCGAAGACGAGGCAAGCCTCGACGATGACGAATTTGTCGTGCCTGAGGATCCCGTCGAACAAGAGCACTTCAAGCGCCGACTTATAGCCACGGCAAATAGCCTTAAGAAAAAGCAATAGCAGCTTCGAGCCGATCAAGATTTGCTAGCTGACAGATGGACTGAAGTCCTGGCGGCCGAGGAATATGAACTCGAACGCCCCTCCAAGAGTTACCCAAAGCGTAGGTTGCTACCCTGGTTAGAGGAGGAAGCATTAAAGCCTACATCCCCAGCGTATGATGCGGCTGATCGGCCACCTCGTGGCCGCGATAGAGCGGCATTTCTGCCGAAGGCCCAACCCGCACCTTGCCGCCACTCAAATAAAAAGGCATGAGGATATACGCTAGACCTGCGAGACATACTAGAGGACAAAGCAAAACACGCAAGATCGATCTACGGATCACGAGGGCGCGCCACTACGCGAGACGATAACCGTCATGCCGGATACAGTAAAAGTAAATCCGGCCGGGCCGAACACAGCAGACAAGACTCATGTGAGCTGCGTCGCGATATAGCCCAGTACAGAGGCGTCGTACACCCCCTATGCTTCACAGATGAAGTAATGGATCACCAAATCCTAGAGGGTTTCAAACCCGTAAACATCGAATCATACGATGGTACAACAGATCCTGCGGTATGGATCGAGGACTACCTCATGCATATCCACATGGCCCGCGGTGACGTTCTACACGCCATCAAATACCTTCCACTCAAACTCAAAGGACCAGCTCGGCATTGGCTGAACAGCTTGCCAGCAGAATCCATTGGCTGTTGGGAAGATCTGGAAGCCGCATTCCTTGATAACTTCCAGGGCACTTATGTACGACCACCAGATGACGATGACTTGAGCCACATAATTCAGCAGCCATAGGAATCGGCCAGGCAATTCTGGACACAGTTCCTAACCAAGAAAAATCAAATCGTCGACTGTCCGGATGCAGAGGCCCTAGCAGTTTTTAAGCATAACATCCGCGACGAGTGGCTCCCTCGGCACCTTGGCCAGGAAAACCCGAAATCTATGGCAGCCCTCACGACACTCATGACCCGCTTTTGCGCGGGAGAGGACAGCTGGCTGGCTCACAGCAACAACATATCAAAGAACCCTGGTACTTCGGATACCAAGGATAACAATGGCAAGCCACGTCGCAACAAACACAAGCACCGCATCAACAACGACAATATTGAGGATACGACAGTCAATGTCGGATTCAGAGGCTCCAAACCCGGTCAGTGGAAAAAATCATTCAAAAGAAGCACTCCGGGCCCGTCCAGTTTGGACCGAATACTCGATCGCTCGTGTCAAATACACGGCACCCCCGACAAGCCAGCCAATCATACCAACAGAGATTGTTGGGTGCTTAAGCAGGCCGACAAGTTAAAGGCCGTAAACAAGGACAAGGGGCTGCACAGCGATGACGAGGAAGAGCCCCAGTCGCCGAACACCGGAGGACAGAAGAGGTTCCCCCCACAAGTGCGGACCGTAAACATGATATACGCAACCCACATCCCCAAGAGGGAGCGGAAGCGTGCGCTAAGGGACGTATATGCGTTGGAGCCAGTCGCCCCAAAGTTCAACCCATGGTCTTCCCGTCTGATCACCTTCGATCGCAGGGATCCAGTCGCCCCAAAGTTCAACCCATGGTCTTCCTGTCCGATCACCTTCCATCGCAGGGACCACCCATGGTCTTCCTAGACCCAATCATCGACGGATTTCACCTCACTCGAGTCCTTATGGATGGTGGCAGCAGCCTGAACCTACTTTATCAGGACACAGTGCGCAAAATGGGTATAGACCCCTCAAGGATCAAACCCACAAAAACGACCTTCAAGGGCGTCATACCAGGTGTAGAGGCTCATTGTACAGGCTGAGTCACACTGGAATTGGTCTTCGGATCCCTGGATAACTTCCGAAGCGAAGAGTTAATCTTCGATATAGTCCCGTTCCGCAGTGGCTATCACGCACTGCTCGGGCGAACCGCATTCGCAAGATTCAATGCAGTACCGCATTATGCATACCTCGAGCTCAAGATGCCAGGACCTCGGTGGGTCATCACAGTAAATGGAAACACAGAACGCTCTCTCCGAATGGAGGAGCACACTGCGGCCCTCGCGGTAGAAGCACAAAGCAGCCTCTCAACGAAATTAACTAGTTCGACGATCAAACACCCGGATGCCGTCAAGCGCGCCCGGAGTAATCTGCAACAAGACCGCCTGGCACGTTCCGAGCTCGCGTAGCAATGCGGCCCCCACCCCAGTCCTAGCCAAACAGCGAAATCCGTGCCACGCGTACATAAGTACGCATTAAAAATACAATGGACATAGACGGGGGGCACGACTACGGCACGCCCCAAAAACGTGGCTCAACCGCACTAGGGGCTTCCCTCTTTATTATTCTCTCTCTTTCAGGACTTTACTCTCTGGAAGCCCAGTCCAGCAGTCTGATTACCGGACACACGGTACAAAAACCAAGGAGGCAGAAAGCTACGTCGCACCATGGAACTCCCAGGTGGTCTCCGATAACGAGTGAAATACCTGCTTTAAAGTACCATTCCTCAGCTTGCCCTTGGTGGCGACATGTCAAATAGTCCTACTTTTTGCTTATTGCACTACTTGTACCATTCTGCTTCGACACACCTTTTTGAATAAACAATGCATAGCACTAGTCTATTACTGCATTCTCTATTCTTCCTTTATTTATATATACATATGTTCATCCATGACATTCAGCACCCGTACACTCTGGTACGGCCAATACGCCAGGGGCTTAAGTACCCCATAATACAACGTGACAAGTCCGAACACTTTCGACACTGCGGTACCCCGAACTTATAGCATTATATGCATTAGCTCCGAATCATATCTTTGGTCAAATGTTGGGTGTGCCCGGCACCCATGTTTTGGTGCCTTACGTTCCGCTATATCGACTAAGGTAGCACTAGGAGAACTACTGTGATTGTGCCCCGGTTCATCTGGGCAAGCACCTCGGTAGAGAAAGCTAAAACTGACTGTCATGATAAGGCGAGAGTTGGTCGTTGTTCGAGAGGTCTCGAGTCCCTAAAGACTTATGCCGCTTCGAGCGAGGAGTCGGCTTTGCCCGGCTTAAGGCGTGTATAGCACCCCGAATTCGGTCTTCCGAACACCAGGGGCTTCGCCAAAATTTAGAATTGTAGACTTCTATGGATAAGTGAAAGTGATAAAGCATTATAGTCTGATTGCCTTGTTCGTCGCGCTGAGCACCTCCCTCGAAGGACCCAAAAATGGGAAAAAGAGTGCTCAGATTTATACCGAACACTCCAGCACTCGGGGCATCGGGGCAGAAGCAGACGACTAGCCATCTTTCAAATTTGATAAACAACCGCACAGAAGGTAATATTTTAAATTCAAATAAGTGTTGCATAGCACATATGAACAAGTTTTCATAACACAGGATCACACGAGCAAGTTCACTCAAAAATTACATCTTTGGAACACTCACCCACCATAAGGCGGGCACCCTTCAGGCCGCCCTCGTAGTACATTTCGGGGTGGCGATGCTCCTTGCCCTGCGGTGGTCCCTCCTTCACCAGCTTCTCAGCGTCCATCTTGCCCCAGTGTACTTTAACATGGGCAAGCGCCATACAGGCGCCCTCGATGCAGACGGACCGCTTGACAACTTCAAGCCAGGGGCAGGCATCCACAAGCCGCCTCACGAGGCCGAAGTAGATGTTTGGACGGGTGTCGCTAGGCCACAGCCGTACTATAAGACCCTTCATGGCCTGTTCGGCCGCCTTATGGAGCTTGACCAATTGCTTCAGCTGGTCACTTAAAGGCACCGGGTGTTCGGCCTCAGTATACTGAGACCAGAACACCTTCTTCGTCGAGCTCCCTTCCTCGGCCCGGTAGAACTTTGCGGCATCAGACACGCTGCGGGGCAAATCTGTGAATGCTCCTGGAGAGCCCCAGACTAGGGTAAGTAACAAGTAATTTACTTTCACATGCTTGCTTTGCATAATGAATGCCTTACCCGTCGCTATCTTCTTCATCGCCTCGATTTCCTTTAGGGCTTTTTGGGCTTTGGCCTTGGCATGCTTTGTGCTCTCGAGGGTCGCGGCAAGCTCGGACACTTCCATCTTCGAGTCAAGCTCCAAAGCCTCGTGCTTATTCACGAGAGCCTATAGCTCTTGTTGCACCTCGCCCACCCGCGCCTGTTGCTTCTCCCGCTCGGTGCGCTCCGTGGCCGCTTTGTTTTTGGCCTCGGACAGCGCTTGCTTCAGGGCCGCCACTTCGATCGTGGCCCCTGGCACATTCATAATGATCCTATCATTTTAATATAGACGAGGCATTACTTACCTTGGTTCTCCTAGAGCTGCTTCTTGGCAAGGCCGAGCTCTTTCTCGGACCGCTCAAGGTTCTGCTTCAGTGCATCGACCTCCGCAGTCAGTGCGGTAGAGGTCAGCAATGAAGCATGCATACGCATATAGACATACTTGTATTAGACTCCTGCGAATGTTATTTTGATCCTCTATTCGGCTTTTCTTTGTGAACGCCAAACAGAGCATCAGGGGCTACTGTCTATGTGGTAATATTTTCTTATATTTTAAATACTTACCTCAAAGCCTGTTAGAAGGCTGGCACAGGCTTCAGTCAGTCCGCTCTTGGCGGACTGAACCTTCTTGATCACTGCACTCATAATAGTGCGGTGCTCCTCGTCGATGGAAGCGCCGCTAAGCGCTCCCAGCAGGTTGTCCAGTGCCTCTGGATCGGCAGAGGTAACCTGGCACGGGCGGCTGGCCCCTCTTGGAAGGGGGTCGCCTGCCGGAGTCCGGAACCACTGGAGGTTCCAGTGCGGTGTTCGGCCTAGTGCCGAACTTGGAGCCCTGAGGAGCCTTGCTCCCTTTGCGCTTGGAGTCCGGAAGGTCGCCTTGAGGCGCCTCCAAGACTACCTCCCCTCGGCTTGGTGCCCTTTGAGACAACACCTCGGCGTTGTCCATAGGGCGAGGGGTGGAGGCGGTCGGAAGTGATCCTCCGCTGCTCATAGCCGACGGATCCAAAGAACCGCTCGACGAGGATACGTCGATACGGGCCCGGGACGGACTGCATAACCATGTCCGGCGTTAGGAGAAGTTGTACAATTAAACTGTGCAACGAGTTACTTTGGTATCAGAATACTTACGATCTCGCCAGGGCCTTGGCCCTGGGTGGCCACTCGTCTTCGCTGTCGACGGCGGTGGCGGAGGAGTCCGGAAGAAGAGTCCTTCCCTTCTTGGACCCTCCGGCCTCCCTAGTTGGGGCGACCTTCCTTTTCTTGTCTTCCCCGGCTGGAGGGGAAGAACCTTTATCTGCCTCCTCCTCATTTTCACGGGAGGAGTGCGTCTTGGAGTTATCGAACGATGAGTCCGATACCACCTGGCACCGGGAACTCTTTCGGGTTCCCGTGGCCTTCTTCTTGATCTTCTTCTCCGGCACCTCGTAAGGCGCCGGAGTCAGCATCTCCGTCAGGAGAGCATATGCAGGAACTTTGGGCAGAGGGGCCGGGCAGTCAATCTGCCCCGATGTCTCCACCCATTCCTGTCAAAGGCATGGAAGCTCAGATCCCGCAGATAGTTAAACTATGAAAAATAAATACCCTATAAGAGATAAAAAAAGCTTATCGCGCCGGCTTGGCGCTTCGCGCTGAGTCCGCGATCCTCGGTGAGGGGAGGGGGAACCTCGGCGCTCTTAAACAGCACCTTCTAGGCATCCTCGTGCGCCGTGTCGAAGAGCTCGCTCAGAGTCTGGTGCTGGGCCGGGTCGAACTCCCACAAATTGAACGCCCATTGTTGACACGGGAGGATCCGGCGGATGAGCATGACCTGGACTTTGTTGACAAGCTTGAGCTTCCTGTTTATCATGTTTTGGATACAGGTTTGGAGTCCAGTCAGCTCTACTGGACTACCCCAGGGCAGGCCCTTCTCTTTCCAGGAGGTGAGCCACGTGGGGATTCTGGATCAGAACTCGGGGGCCGTCGCCCATTTGGGGTCGCGCGGCTCAGTGATGTAGAACCACCCCGATTGCCACCCCTTTATGGTCTCCACGTAGGAGCCCTCGAGCCATGTGACGTTGGGCAATTTTCCCACCATGGCGCCTCCGCACTCCGCCTGCTGGCCGCCCACCACCTTCGGTTTGACATTGAAGGTCTTCAGCAATAAGCCGAAGTGGGGCTTGATGTGGCGGAAGGCCTCACCCACGACGATAAACGCCGAGATGTTGAGGATGAAGTTCGGGGCCAGATCGTGGAAATCCAGGCCGTAGTAGAACATGAGCCCCGGACGAATGGGTGGAGAGGAAATCCCAGTCCGCGGGGGAAGTGGGTAAGGAATACTACCCTCTCATGGGGCCTGGGGGTGGGGATGAGCTGCCCCTCATCTGGGAGCCGGTGTGCGATATCCTCGGACAGGTATCCGGCTCCCCTCAGCTTTTTGATGTGTCCCTCCGTGACGGAGGAGACCATCCACTTGCCTCCCGCCCCGGACATGATTGGAGAGGCTTGAGGAGGAAGATGTGGACTTGGGCGCTGGAGCTCGAGTGCGCAGGAATGGATGAGCAATGAGGAAGAAGACGTGGGTAGAAAAAGGCGAATCCTTATCCATTTATAAGGGCGTACGAAACTATGTGCCCCCACCAGCCTGATAAAACTCGCTTATCCCCCATGCACCATAATTGATGGCGTGATTGGATTACCCACGTCCGTATTGATGAGAATCCCGCAATAAGGGGACACGATCTCTGCTTCGATAAGACGTACCAAGGAAACTGCCTCGCGAAACACGTTGAGGTTGGTTGTAAAAAACGATTCGAATGGTGACCTGGCTGTGGTGTGATGACGCACTGTGAAATACGTCAGCAAATTAGATTTGTGGAAATATTATTCTCTCTACGGTTGTATGTGGAACTTGTTTTGCAGAGCCGGACACGTTCCTCGTGTTCACAATCTTTTATGAAGTATCCGGAGGAGGAACCCGCCTTGCAACACCGAAGACGAATCTGCGCGCCGTACTCATCATCATTGAAGCCTGGTTCGGGGGCTACTGAGGGAGTCCTAGATTAGGGGGTATCCGGACCCCGAACTATATCCTTTGGCCAGACTGTTGGACTATGAAGATACAAGATTGAAGACTTCATCCCGTGTCCGGATGGGACTCTCCTTGGCGTGAAAGGCAAGCTTGGCAATACGGATATGTAGATCTCCTTCTTTGTAACCAACTCTGTGTAACCCTAGCCCCCTCCGTGTCTATATAAACCGGAGGGTTTGGTCCGTAGGACAACAACAAGATACAACAATCATACCATAGGCTAGCTCCTAGGGTTTAGCCTCTTCGGTCTCGTGGTAGATCAACTCTTGTAATACCCATATCATCAATATCAATCAAGCAGGAGTAGGGTTTTACCTCCATCGAGAGGGCCCGAACCTGGGTAAAAACATCGTGTCCCTTGTCTCCTGTTACCATCCGCCTAGACGCACAGTTCGGGACCCCCTACCCGAGATCCGCCGGTGGTTTTGACACCGGCGGGGAGAGGAAGCAAAGGGGGCAAAAAGGCTGAAAGGCAATGCAATCTACGGGAAGGCGGAGGGAGTGGGGAATCTTTTGGTTTTCACCACGGTAAAACACCAGTCGACGACTTCTCACATCAGGGAGCAGTGGGTTTTTACAGGTGTAGTCATCGTGACTAATTGCTACCGCGGCTGCTCCCGTCAATCAAAAAATTAAAAATCATGCCGCGCCTGCTCCCGTCAATCAAAAATTTAAAATCCTGCCACATCCAAACACCAGAGCAACGCCGCGGTGGATATTTAAATTTACCTGCTGGCAAGTAGATAAAAAAAGGGGTGAAAAAACAAATGTGGCGGCGGCCTAGCTAATCGGTCAAACTAGCCCAACTAGCTAGCCACCGTGCTTCACTGATGTACTCGGCGGGAAAGGTGGTCTTTCGTGATTTGACGACTCATTTACCTACTTCGACGCTAAGACCAAGGAGGACCCAGAAAACGCGCGGTAGGGCGTCCCATGTCAGGAAGAATATATGTGTACACCACCCGGGAGGACCCCGAAACCGCGCGGTAGGGTGTGCCACGTCTCACCACGGAGGAAAAAAGTGTGTGTAAAAATATACTGTATCAGATGTAGTACCTATGGTTCGACCTCGGGACCCAGCCAGTCGGTCGAAAACACCCCACTAGCCACACAGCTTCATCATGCAAACATGGTACGGAGGATAGATGTGGTTAGCTCCGTCTCGACCAGCCACAACGTCTCTTGTTCTAGGCGATTCTTCTATTTTCCAAGCTTTTTTTTAGTAGTAATAACACCACGACAAGCTAGCGTCGCTCTTCGTGTGTGCCCATGCAAAGGTTAGACGATGGAGAAAGAGAGATTGAGATCGTAGACCTGGGACCCACCAGTAAGTGAGACAACGGTCATGCACATGTTGACGAGGCACTCCCTCTACTCTACTCAACGCAAGTACTGTATAAAATCAAGTTATGGGACAAAGACAACAACCATTCGTTTTTTCAGGCTATCAACTTACGCTTTGTAGTCCAGGTTGCCAGTTCGAATCTCGTCTTTCAGATTTGTTAGCTTTAGGTCCAAATTTGATTAATAAAAAGTGGGACCCCTATGTGTTGTTCCGATATTTCAGTGTAGGATGGTTTTTTTGAACAAACACTTTGCGCGGTTAGACAAGTAATGGCACGAGTTACACATATTTTGCAAGTTTACGAACAAAATTGACAGCGACATAGAATATCACATCCACCCTGCAGCTTAGATACTATAGTGATACGAGTTTCTACACCGTTGGAAGTGAGATCCAATGGCTTGGGAGTAGTCTTTGTAATTATGCGCAATTTCCAAACTCTCCAAAGGTTTTTTTGCAAATAAAACATTCAGGCCTCGTGTGTGCCGCTGCATCTTCGATCCAACGGCTCCCCGGTGCTCATATTAGGTGCTCCCCGTAGCTTAATTACCCACTACGGTAATATGAGCATCTAGATCGTATGATCAGTGATCAAATGGCACATGCGTAGTACTTGTACTTTCTGCGCATTTCCCAAACTCTATCACTCATATATTGCAAAAACATTCAAACATCCTACTGTGGGCCGTTAGATCTCAGTGAACTCGTATCACCATAGAATCTACGGTGCGGGAGCACCTCCCGTGCGAGAAAACATAAGGTGCTATCGCAACTTGGATGCTACGGTGATACGAGCTTGGAGGTCGCTTGATCTAAGATCCAATGGCATCTGAGCAGTCTTTGTGCTTATAAGCAGTGGCCGAACTCTTTTGAGGCTTTTCTGCAAAAAACCACTCGAACCACCGAGGAGGTGTTGGATCACAAATCCAACGCCTCCGAAGAGCTTGTATCACCAAAGCATCTAAGGTGTGGTAGCACATGATATTCTTACATGCAGGAGAATATGATGTCCTCCTTCATCTTAGATGCTACAGTGATACGAGCTTCGAGGTTGTTGGATATGGGATCAAAGGGCATCTAAGTAGTTTTTGTAAAAACTGTGTGCAATTCTCAAACTCCTCAAGGTTTCCTGCAAAAATATTAAGACACATCATGTGAGCTGCTATATCTTAGATCTACAAGCTCCAAGCAACACGTATCGACATATAGCATCTAAGGTATGGGGGCACATGATATTCTCCCAGGGAGGAGGGGTGGGGGTGCACAACCAATCGGTGGTTGGGAGGGTGGGGACAAATATAATCTAAACAACCCTAAACAGAGCTCCACAATTTTATCTAAGGTCGAGGGGTTGACCCCCGACAATCATAGCTCCGCCTAAACACAACATTTGCATGTACTGTAGTACTAGACTTAATATTCATGTTTCGGTTTCATATTCATTTTAAATATTGAACTGAGGACCATGGATGCCTTACATTTTACTCCCTTCGTTCCTAAATATTAGTCTTTTTAGAGGCTTCAAATGGACTGGCACATACGAATGTATATAGACATATTTTAGAGTCTAGATTCACTCATTTTGCTTTGTATGTAGTCACTTGTTGAACTCTCTAAAAGACTAATATTTAGGAATAGAAGGAGTACTTTTAAATTCGTGTCATACATGCATGGTTTGGAAAAATAGATGCACTATACTTATTGGATTGTTGTTGTGTTCGTGTGTGTGTGTGTGTGTGTGTGTGTGTGGTCATATGCTTGATACATACAAAGTAGTCTCACCTCCATATTGTTCATCTTTTAAATTTGAATTTGCATTGGAAAACTGACTATGGATACCATGAAATGTGAAATCCACGTTGAGATCACTATATCACAAACTCACTCTAATTCAACAACTCGCCATAAATCAACTACCACATTGAGATTAGTATTTGCAAGGAAAATACGGGTATTGTAATACACATAGATTCGTTCGGCAATTTAAAAGGTTCCTTTCATATTCTCGAATGGTAGGACCCAACGGCGTACCGGCCAGACCTTGGCACGTGTTGATCCTAAAAAAATCGGGCTCGTGTCCTTCGTTGGCGTGCGTGGTACGCACATTAGGCAACCCCAACCAGTCGAGCCTCTGCGTTTCAAGTCGAAATATCTGGCGGCCAGAATTCCAGCCCTAGGAAATTCCCCTCATGTCCCCGGTCCATAATGACTACCGATGAGCAACGGAGGGATGCTTTAGTAACTAGACAACGTTACCTACCATGCCGAGCACGGTTCAATTCCCTCGGTCGCCGCTCGTCAAGGTCACCCGTCAACTGCATTGCCTAGTAGTACTACTACTACACTAGGATGAGCACATAATTGAGCCCGTTTGTTCGTGCCTAGTACTTGATTTAATATATCAGGCAATGCACTGGTACGGAGGGATTATCCTTTTACTCTGCATATATAACTTGTCTGAAGTCTAACTAAGCAAAATGTTTGACCAAATCCTTTCTTAAGAAATACAACATGACAGATGTACGGCTTGAAAATTTATTGCATGATTCAGGTTATGATATTGTTTCGAATCCTGGATCTTAAATTTCAGAAAATCCAAAAGTGAGCATAAATTCTTGAAACTAAGCATGGTCACGTGATATGGCACAAATATTACTTCGTAAGTTTTTTCTTCAATTTGAGACAAGCTGCGTATGACAAGTTGCACAAATGAAGAGCCAAGGTATTTGGAACAAAGACCTGTCACGTTAAGGCAAACGCTTTCACTATTGAAACCGTGGGCGTTTACGTGCCGCCACGAGTCCCCGCTTCTCATCGGCAGGTGTCGTCCGAGCAAGCGTGTGAGTCGACGGGAGGCGTGCGAGCTGACCGTTGCGCCAGCTGTCAGGGAGGCATGCGAGCAGAACGCTGTGCAGGCTCACCGGGAGGCGAGCCCATTGACCAGGCTCCGTCGCCCACCGTCGTCCCAACTGCTCCCACTTTTAATGTCATCGGTGCCGTAGTTTAAAATCAACCCCACACTATCCGGTATCGCTACAATCCTCTCTCTTCCTCTCCGATTCTCCTGCCGTCTACCTCCAACTTGCCTGACCTAAACGTACGCCATGCCGCATCACGATGGTCTGCCCTTAGTGTTCCAGTTTCTTGAGGAAGACACCCAGCCGGAGTCTCAAGAACATAAGGCGCTTTGGGACAAGCTTGAATTGGCCTTGCGGGAAGACGCCGCGCCTGACCCCGCTCCCGTTCTGGCTCCCGTCGCCCCGACTGCGCCAGCGCCCATCCCCGTGGCATTGATGGGCTGGGAGCCGCACATTGTCGCCGAGCTTGATCCCACGGGGTTCCACAAGGTCCCCGCCGACTTCCACACGCTCGTGCACCTGCCAGCACATGCGCCTGCGCGTGCATTGACGTCACGCCCGTGTCGGTGCCCGTGCACCTGCCAGCGCATGCGCCTGCACGTGTACTAACGTGTGTGCCCATGTCGGTGCCCGTGCACACGAGTGTCTCTGCCGTGCCGTTGACAGCGCCTGTCCCCGCGCGGGTGCCAGTGCCTCCCTCAGCGGAATGGATGGCCGCCGTCGACTGCTTCCTTGCACCAACGCCAGTCGCCTCCTCCCGCCAGTTGACTCGCTCCGAAGTCCAGAACATTTTGGCCTTCCTTGAAGATAGGCCAACGTCCAGGAGTACACCAACAATGGTGCAAGACGCCGTCGTCGTCGTCGGTCAGTGGCCCGACGACATACAGAGCACGACAGAGGAGCCGCTTCCCACCGCGAGACGCCCCCGCCGCCGCCACGTAATCTAAATTTGCCATGAAAAACGTTCGGATTGCCATGATTACAATCCAAACGTTTATCATTTCCGTTTATTTTATATCGATCGTCATATAATTTAAAGTTGGAGTCAAACTGAATGAAATGTATGGTTTGATCGATTGAATGTTCTGCTAGAGCCGTATCAAATTAAATATAAAACGTTATCAAGCCACATGTATTCCTTGTCATCCAACGACCTAGACTGCTTCAATTTCGAGCGCTCAACACGTTTAGCGTGCAGTTAATTTCATGCCAAAAATAGTGCTAATCACATTACAACACACAAATAATATCCTAGTAGTTAATATCCACATGCACTTAATATACTTCCAAATTAACGTGCATTGCACGTACACACTGACTAGTGCTTCTAGTACGTGAAACTAGTGCCGTGACTTGTGAACACGTCCAAATATTTTCAACGGCAACATCGCCCGCGAGTTCTTCCTGTTTGCCCGTGCGTCTAAACGCAGAAGGGGAGGAGAGAGAGAGCACACATGGAACCCACTAGTAAGTGAAGGCGAATAGTACTAAAAATAATATTACATGTTATCCATTAATTAGGCTGTGGTAATATAAAAACATTATGTGAACAAAGGGGGTACAACAAACATTGCTATTCTACTTATGTTGCCTATTGACGTGCGGCTTGAAGGCCCGATCGCATGTTCGATCCTCGTCCATTATTTTTTAATTTGTATATGGGTCCAAATTTGTTTCATGACATGTGGGCCCCTCGGTGTGTAGTTTGTAGCACTTTAATTTGTGGGCCGAAATTTGTTCCATTCCAAGTGGACTATCGGTGTGTAGTTTTGTAGCTTATTTATAATAATTAAAGAGAACAACATAATTTTTTCAATAATACCATGGTGCGACGTTGAAGGCGAGAAAGGACATGCGAGAGAGTGATGACTGAGCCAGAGGGAAATCAACTAGGGGAGCTGCGTGGGTTGCAACGGTGTTTGGAGTAGTTGTGGGCCGAATGCTACAAAAATATAATCTAAACCGACTGGAATAAATGCCTACACAAATTAATCCAAGGTTGGAGTGCCCCTCACAATGTAAATAGCTTCGGCTTTGCGAGTGATGGAGAGGTAGTAGCTTCAACGCGTGGAAGATACGGTGTGAGAAAGCGAGGTCAATCGATAGACATATAGATAGAGAGACAAAGTGAGTGTGGTCCGACATTCATTGAACAAATATATATCTGCTCTGGAGAGATATTGTCCGATTGAGCTTTTTGGCAAGGGGTGAGGGCTGAAAGATAGAGCTTGAGAGATGATCCAGTCACAGACATGTAGATATATTTTGTGCGTGGGAGGAAGCAAGGTCAACCGATCACATAGGGTCGTCGTGCGATCGAAAGAATGAGACGGGTTGGAGAGAGTGACCTAGATAGACGATGTGCGTGAGAGAGTATACAATGTGAATAGGTCAAATTTGGCTCAAACATGGTGATATATCGTTTTTGTCTGAGAAAGAGCGAGGTCAATCGAGACATACGGAGAGATAGAGAGATAGAGAGAGAGAGAGAGAGAGAGAGAGAGAGAGAGAGAGATTGAGTGATCGTGGCCCACCATGAGGTCGAAAGAGTGGCGGTGGCTTGGATGGAATGACCTAGATAGACAATTTGCGTGAGAGAGTATAGAGTGTGTCGATCGAGGCCCGAATAGGGAGATATATCATTTGTGTGTGAAAGAAAACGTGGTTAAACGAGACTCAGAAAAAGAGAGAGAGATTGAGCGAGTGTGGCCCGCCGTGCGGAAGAAAGAGTGAGACAGTCTCGAGGGAGTGACCTAGATATACAACGTGCGTGCGTGCGCACGAGAAGTTGGGGGGCTAGATAGGCAATGCATGTATTTAGCGCGAGAGGGTGAGAGGGAGAGGGGGGAGAGAAAGAGCTCGGCATGGGGTGCAATGGCAGGTGTGTGAGGTAAATACATTTGGTAACAGAGTGGAAAAAAGGGGTTGTGTAGTTGAGAGACTTATAGATCGAAACATGGAGAGAAAGAATGAACGTGTGTTGGAAACCGATAGCTTCCTAAGGTGGTTAGGAGAGGAAGATTGACCGATACAGGAAGTATGTACCGTTTGTGCGGGGGGGGGGGGGCTAAAAACAATATTTGAATGTACATAGTACGAGACTTAATATCGATGTTTCAATTCGGTGTACATTGTAAGATTTGAACCGAGGACCAGACATACGGGTAATTATTTCGAATTCGTGCCATACTAAGTTTCGAAAAGTTGACATTGACTCTGTTTGTTGTGCTATTTTGTAGGTCATATGTTTGAATCCATCCAAAAGTTTTCTCACTACCATGGTGTTCATCATATACATATGAATTTGTATTAAAAAAGTAGCGTGGATACAATGAAATGTGAAATCCACGTTAGAATTGGAGATCGCTACGTGACACACACTCTAATTCAAATAACTAACTACGTGACACACACTCTAATTCAAATAACTAATTATGTGACACACACTCTAATCCACGTTAGCATGGGTACCGTTTCGATTTTTTTTCAAATAACTCCTCATTAGTTAATTTATAGTACTCCCTCTACTCACTTTTATAAGACCTTGAAGACATTTCAGACAATGTGCAAAACAGTTCATTTTAAGTTGTCTGAAACGACTTACAAAAGTGAACGGATGGAGTATCTCGTTTCGAATGACTAATTATTGCAAGGAAAACACGGGCATGGTAATACATACAGATTCGTTTGCACTCTCAAATGTAGGCGCACCAGGCAGACCAGGGTTGTGTCGGGGTGGACGCTGCTTCGGTGTCTTAAAGGCAACTGCCTTTGGGTCACTGACATGTGGGCCAGCCACCTGTTGGGCCCACATGTCATGGACACAAAGGCAGGTGCCTTAAGGCACCAAAGCATAGTCCTGTCAGGGTGGTCGCGTGTGTCAGACGGACGCGTAGCACCCAGCCACCCACCCCACTCCCCCCCCCAAAAAAGGACGACGACAATATAAGTTCGCGCTTCCACGTTTCGGATTGAAATATCTGGCGGCCCCAATTCCAACCCAGCAAAATCTCTCATCTCCACCGTCCCCTTCCGCGCCCAGGTTGCTCAAATCCCTAATTCGCCGCCAACCCTCGAATCGCCCCTCGTCTCGTCTCTTTCCCCACCTCTGTGCCGGACGACGACGACGAAGACGACGGTCGCGCTTCACCACCGCACCAGAGCTACCTCATCTACGCCCTCGTCCACCGCACCGGGTGGTCCACCGACAATGTCGGCCGCCCCAACCGACGTGCCTCACAGACACCGAGTTCCACCGCATCAGGTGCGCTTCACTGACGGCGTCTCCCAGCTCACCGGGGCTACTTCATCAAGCACATCGTCGCACCTCCGCCCCCCAAGGCCGTTGGGGCTTCACCAATGGTCTCATCCACCGCATCGTAGCGCTCCGCTGCCACTCAAGATCTGCATCCGTGCGCGGCCAGCCAACGCCAGCGCATCACCCTCAACGACTCTGAAGGGACCCGCACTCAAGCTAGGCGAGCATGCCCAAACGCCGGCCCGAACTAGGCATCCACACATCACTCCCTTGTGCACTGTTCCGACGATGTTTGGATATCCTTTCACTGCTCTCTTAGCTTACACTCCTATGCAACTCTGACTTTAACTCTTATTTCTTCTGGAGATATCATCTGAAACAAGCAAATCCATTTTTTTAGCGAAGCATGACGGCGCTACGGGATCTGGTACACATCCTGCACACCCGTATAACCTTGTAAGTATTTGTCCTTCGGTACAACATCAATGTCGATTCCTCTTATTTGATCAACCATTTGCTGTGTCAAAAATGTAGAGGGGGATGCAAGGAGCACAAGGCCTGCACATCCAAGCAAGTGGTAACATGGACTTGTACATGGAACATCCCAAGCGCAAGCAGAGCTGCAGTGAGCCTGTACAACGAGCTAGCATAAGTCCCTGCATTTCATTTAATTCGTACTGGTATTCGTGTATGATTTGTGTGAAGTGGTTGATCCACGAATTCAAGTTACAAGGGGCGAATATTTAACTTAAAAAATACGAAGGCACTTGCACTCCGGAAATCAACATAACTTGAGAAATGTGAAGCTACTTGCACTTTGAAAACCAGCTAATGATCCAAAGTAGTTCAGATTATAAACATTAAATCATTCAAGCACCAAAAAACACAAAATGCAACATGGTGTACAAGGACTACAAACATGGTCTGTACCTACTTGAATTATTCATTCTCTGGCTGAAAATATTGAAGTGTAATTGCACGTATAACCAGTGCGCAAACTGCATATCAATATATCTAACCTGCACAAGTATGCCAATAGTTTCAAACAACATATTAGATAAGTATTTATGCTATGTTGTCATGATACGGGGACTTTCTGGTAGATGGCCTTGATGTTTCCTCAAGCTATGAAAATGCACTATAATTTGCTTGTCATCAATGCCTGCAAATCTCTGTCTCTCTCAACATAGTAGATCATCATTAGACACTAAATCCTTCGATGAGCTTGCAAAATGCTTGCATTAGATACCTCATTAGACACTATATGTTCATCACCAGGAGCATGTAAAATGTTTGCATCAAATCCTTCATTAGCAGTTTGTTCATTAGACACTTCAGGCTCAAGAACAACATGAGCTTGTATGTTTGCACCAGAAACTTGATTAGATACATCAGATTTAGTCAGTTCAATATTGATTGGGGGAGTTATAAAATAAGTAGAAATTGGTTTCGTTTTCTCATAGATTCCCTACATACAAGCAGTTTTACAACACCGTGAGGTTTAACTATTGGCCAGAAATTGAAGAGTTGAATTAGATATAATCAGGGATGTGATGTACCTGCTCGTTGCGCATGCTACTCTTACAAGTTGCGACTGTCCGTTTGCGCAAGCTCGATGCCATGCCCGTGCTCCCGCCGCTGCCTCCCACGCAGGCTACACCTAGGGTTGGATCTTCATCTTCTTGTACTTCCGTTCGCTTGAAGCCCGGCGACCGCCCTCCAACGAGGGTGCGAGGAAGTGATGTGTCAGTCTATCCAGTGGCGGCTAGGTTAGGAGCGAACCAGACTGGAGGCTGGAGCGAATGAATTGGGATTTTTCCTGTTGTCGATCGATATGGGAGGCGCTCGTTTGGGCCGCGAGCCTGCTATAGGGCCTGCCTTACACTTGTGTTATTGGCCCATCCAAATTGAATTTTTTTCTTCATTTTTTACATTGCCTGCTCGTGCGTTGGGACGAACAAAACTAGCATGGGCCAACCTGGATGACTCAAACTAGGTGAACACTTTCCAGCCACCTGAGGCGGCCGCCCATACCAGCCCCTATTGTGGCGTCGCCCCTTTTTGCGTGTATGATTGGATAGTGAAAAATATTCTAGTGGCGCTTTTGATTTACCCACAAAATGGTTGAATTGCTTGTTTCTATGAACTAAGTTCGCCAATAATGTGAAGGATGCCAGTCTTTTCATCATGTTGTTGATTGCTTAGATCTCGATATGCCAAAAGTAATCGCATGAAATATACAGTAAAAGCTAGTGTGATGTGTTTGGCTACAACTAGTCTGACTACACGTCCTCATATAACATATCAAGGATGCACCATCTTACCAGATTAACCATTCGACTTACCCATGCAGTGTGGGAAGAAAGAAGTATTGGGACTGCGTATCCAAGCAATTGATGCCATGGACTCCTTCGTACAACCTTGTAAGCGAAAAATAAGTTGCAGTGTGCCTGTACAAAGAACTAGCGTAAGTTCAGTTACCTGCTTCTCAGAATTTTAGTTAGCCACTTATTGCAAAATTGTTCAATTACGTTGCTTGGCTTAATTTAGTTTGCTACTGATTACATAATGGCACAGCCTGTTAATCGTATTGTAGACTGCGCCTATCTATGTGTTTGATACTTACTGTTAAGAATTACCTGTTTGCCTTAACTTAAACATCTACTTGTTTATTTAACTGCTTTGCTGCTGCAATAGCGGGTTACAATGATGTTAATAACTACTTTTCAGCATCCAATTGAAACTCTTTAATTCCTTGTTTGTTTAACTGGTTTGCTATTATAACTCCCAGTTGAGATGTTTTGCTAACTTCAACTTTTCTGAATCCAATCGGAACTTTAATGGCAAAACAGGTTAGCCCAAGATCAAAGAGCGAGGTCCCCATGGACGTTACATCATCCCACAGTAGTGGCACTGGCCCAATCGTGCATTATGAATTGCCAACTGCTGATGCTCTAGAGGCTAAACTAGTGGTAGAAAGAGATTCTGCTTTTGCACTTAGAGATGAAGTTGACATGTTGAGGAAGCAAACAGCACAATCACAAGCAGTACTCAAGACAACCATTAAATATTTGGTGGATTTCAAAACGAAGCAAGCTGAGACTGACCAGATTGTTAAGGTCCTGAAGGAAAAAAGGAAATTAAATTCCTACTTGGTAAATCATAGGTGAAATGTTCTTTCCATAGTTGAATAACCTTTGTGTTGTCTGTTCATGTAATCAATCTAACCATTTGTTTTAGAGATCATGTAATAATTGTTTTTTTTGTTTTTTGGTTTGTAATTTTATTTGAGCACAAGTCTGTATTAATTGATAATACTCGGAGACATTTCATTTGGATTGTTGTGCCAGACCTACAAATATGCCAATCGGGCTTAATGTGCATTCAGCAATAGTAGTACTCCCTCTGTCCGAAAATACATGTCATCAAAATGGACAAAAAGGGATGTATCTAGAACTAAAATACATCTAGATGCATTCCCTTTTATTCATTTTGGTGACAAGTATTTCCGGACGGAGGGAGTAGTATAGATGGACCATAAGTGGCACGCATCGGAAAGGGCCAAGATGCTGGCTAAAAAAAGGATGCTGTTGTAGCCAAATAAAAGTACAGCGGCCTTGCTTATGTATGTTAGTTGATATTATTGATCCATATACTATATAAGTGTTTATATGTCTGTTAGTTCTATACATTCTTGGTTGATTGACTCGGTATTTGAATCTTGATACATCGCTTGTGTACATATCTAAATGGGAGTACACATTATGCTATGTGTGACATTTGAGTTGGACATGAAATGTTCCAAATATTCGAATTCACCTTAAACTGGATTCTAGTTTCTGAATTTGAGTATCGGCATTTGTAAACCATATTCATATATGACAATGGAATACATCTTTGTCGTCCTTTTGAAGATATATAAAAACACATAGAATGATTTATAAAGATTCATATAGGAATACAAAATGGATTCGAATTTAGTTCCCAGGGTAAACATGGATGCTTATTGTCCCAAAATTCGAAAGAAGCAGCAAAATGTACACTCCCACATCGGCTGCCCGAAGCCAAGTGTTTGGGAGATGGAAATTACTGTCTACCCATTACACGGACAATCCATCGGCCCGATTTCCACTGTTCTAAATAGGGGTAGGTTAGTAACTTCAATTAGACATGACACGACCGCCTCTGAGCCCATTCCGAGACGGTGGGCGTCAAACATGGGCGGCAAAATTCATTTGATTCAATCTCGTCCGAAAGACCTCTGTTTCTCCCTCCATTCCCCATTCATACACGGTGGGCAGCAAAACAAACTCGACTCGACCGAAATAGATGTAGGCAAATATTTTCAATAGGGGCAGGTTTGTAACTTCACTCAGACGTGACACAACCGCCCTACCTATCAGCCCCGTTCACACACCGTGGGCGCCAACCATGGGCGCCAACCACCCTCTCCTCGCCCGAAATCGCTCTCGGCAAATATTGGCGAGATGCGAGCTTACCATCATATCCCCAACCGACGAGACGTCCAAATTTTAAACGGGGGCTAAGTTCGTAACTTTCCCATCTTTCAGACAGCCGCGTCCCAAAAACATGGTTCCCCGTACCTCTCCGTCCATTTTCCCATTCATACACCGTCCGCACTAGAACACCCCATCCCCACACCAGCCTCCGTCCGCCACCCCATCCGTCGCCGCCGTCCTCCACCACATCCATCGCCACCGTCCTCCACCATGCCGGAGCGCCTACCAAGACCGCGTCGTCCACTGCTAGAGATGGACGTTTCTCATCCATGGTGACGGACCAATAGCCTTGCATCGTGTCCTCTCGCTTCATCGGCGCCGCCGTCCTCTTTGCCGGGGCCGCTCACACGACCTTCTCTTCCACCGCAATGGGACTTATCCCCCGATGCACCCGTCTACCGTCGCAGATCTGCTTCAACGCCACCGACAGCCATCGCACCCCCGATGCCTACACGGCGCCGCAAGAGAGGTGGTACTTCATATCTCCTCAACTTTTTGATCTCAACCAGAAAATAGATCTTAACTTGGTTACTCTACTTTCTTTTTAGCTCTTAGAATTTAGTTCTTAGTTCGAAGCAAACAATGGATGCTAAATATCATTTCTCCGGTTTGCAGCTTCAAATCTGCCATGGCACAGCCATAATACGGTTTAATTGATCATGTTTAGGTTTTAATTGATCATGTTGGTTCTGTGGTGGTTTCTTTAATAGAAATCGGAGGGGAAACCCTATTTTGCTAAAAAAAATATGCTTAGAGTTTCCCCCTTTTATGATCACTATACGATTAGAATACGTGCTTCGTGTCATAATAACACTGCTCCACCCATCAAGCTAAACAAGCTTGGTTGTTCAAATACGAAGCTGATATTATTAAAACAGAGTTGTTTAATTGGTCAGCTAAATGTTCCTAAATTAGTTTCGAAAATGCATGTTCGCTGCTCGGGTGTGTATCTCTACAGAGTGCCCACGGTGGGCCGGCCCACCCTGGGATTTTGGGTTGTCCCAGGCCCCGATTCCCCTCTGTTCTACTGCGTGCTTCTGATCTCTACTCGCCCCCAGCCGCCTGCCTCGTCGGCCACTTGCCTTCCACGGATGACATGACTCTAGGAGGAGACGCTGGACTAACAGGAGGCTAGGAGCCGCTCGCCCAACAGCGTCACCGCTGCCCGGGCGCGCCGCCGTGCCTACCTTCCCAGTCCACTCAGGGCTCAGGCGTGCAGCACCCACCAAGCCAACCCGATTTATCCTGAGATACGTCCTCAACACTCAGCAGCCACTCCTCATCACCCATTTTCTAATTGATTCATTACTCATTAGGCAGGACTGTCATTAGGGTTTGTTGTGTGCTCAGTGCTACCTACACTTAATGGTTCAGATGTATTTCGGTTATCTTTAGTACCTCTAAAGTTCACAAGGTTTTCAAAATTCCGGCCCTTGGAACAGAAACTAGTCATTTTGGATTGTTGGTCGTAGTGACATTGACCTAGATTACTACTGCAAGCCAGGTTTGTTGACAATTTTACTTGTCTTTCTTACTCATTCGATATAATATCCAATTATTCACGTCGGTTAGTTGCAAACAATAAGTGCTAGACAAACTTCTTCATTCAGATTTTGGACGGTCTCTTACTGCAGTTACAATTCTGCATACTTGCCCTAGTAAGCTCACAAGTAAATGATTGATTCACTACATCTATGCTTGCCTTGTCATATTTGTTCTCAATATTCTTTTAGGGTGTACCACCCTGTTTCTAAATACTGGAACCGTAGACATGAGTGAATAGTATTTCTCTATGTGATCTCTTCCATCATGTGTGGGTAATGAACACTGCATTGTATAGAAAGAAAGTGTCATTTCCAGCTTTTACATAGGTTTTGATCTTTTACATGGAATACAATCTGCCTACTTGCTTTGTGTTGTACTACCAACACTCCACCCTTGAAGCTAAACATTATGCCACTCATAATTGCTTAGTTTATTTGTTCAAATACAAATTTCATATGATTCTAATGTTCCTACTTCAGTTTTGAAATGTGTGCCTGCCTATTATAGAGACATAAGGGGTCTGTATTTCTGTGTGTGGTCTGGTCAGCACGGTTGGGGAGGTGAACTTTGCATATGCAGGGGTTTATAAGGAGACACTCTCCGAGTTGAATCTGCAATGCATTCCATAGATAATCTGACTACCTTTTATGTTTTCATGAATCTCAGATTCTGAATAGCATCATAATTATTATGAGCTTGTGGCATGAAAAAGAATAAAGCAGAACAATGCCATGGTTGTCAAACTTGGCATTAAGGGACTGAAATCAAGTCCAGATGCAATGCAATGGAAACGCTCTCCACCTACAGATTCATGCTTAGAATATGATCCTAACAGTGATTCTGAGCTAGAGGGAGAACTAAGTCAATGTAGCTCCCTAGTGGAGGAGTCATAGGAAAATGCCCTATCTTATTCACCCATCAAGGTACTTGCTCTAACTTTCCAAGGTTACATTGCTTGCACATATCTTGCAACTGATGCTTTGCATTGCTTCTACTTTGTTGAACTGCCATTAGCTTAGTTTACACATCGTGTATGTGAATACGCCCTGCCTATCAATTTTTAGTACATATTCCATCTGTCATCATACCATATTTATCCATTCAAATGCTGTTCTTGTGTATCAGACGTTCAAAAGGAAGAGGGCGATTGCTGATCGTGGAGGAGCACAAGCAAAGTATTTGGAAAAGGTAGTGGCACCTGATAAATCAAATAGCCCATTAGGTGTAGTTGCAATATCACCTGACCCACAAAATACCCCAACTCTAGCAGACTCTAGCCCTACTACATTGGTCATTTCTGATGCCCCAACTCAGCAGACCCCAACTGCAGCAAACAATATGATTATGCCAGTTGACATAGCACCAGCTGTACGATGCAAAAACCCCAATCCAACAAAGAGTACACCAAATCCAGTTGCCAAATCCCTTTTCGAACCAGAGAGAGCCCCAATTGCAGTAAATAGGACCCCTGTTCCATTTCTTCCTAGTTTAGAAGACGAAGCATATGTTGTTGTCAGGAACTTTGTGCGCACCTTTACTTCATGGAAAGATTATACCACAGACACAGAACAATTTCCAGTCTTCCTCCGTAACTTACGCGTAAGTAATGTACTAATGTTATTCATGGTCATTACTGCATATGTTTCTGCTGACAGAAGACACAAGATTTCATTCTTTTAAATAGGCGAGGAGCAAACTGGATTGTGATGACGAGCAAGGGTTGGTTGCGCTTTTCAAGCACTCGTTGATGAAGTATCGTTCTACCTGAGGCAAGCGCACTTCGATGGCAAGCCTCTGAACGAAATTTCTATAAAGTCTTCGGTGCTACATTTATCCGACGGTGACCGGAATAATCTTGTTACACATTGGTCTCGGCTGCAGCTTAAGGTACTGTCTATGATATCACATCACAATTTGAACTACATTTCTGCATTTGCCTTAATGTCTCACTTGTACAAAAACTATTAGCAGAAGAACATTCGTTCTTAAGGGACCACAGAATCTGGCAGCTATACTGCACACTGCATTGCTCTTGTGAGTACCTCTTGCCCTGTATGACCATACTTACTTTCGTAGCTGTTTGATTATGTAGCATCACTGCACATGTTAGCCTCGTAATCATCCATTTGGTGGACATTATAAGATCCGTATGGACTCTTACATAAATTTAGAATCAACCCAGTGGTTTTGAAGAGGTTTAGCTCTGCAGTCCTCTTGTAAGGACTGAACGTGGTCTACCACTGTACTTACATTAACAGCTACTCCCTCCGTCCCATAATATAAGAACATTTTGTACAATACACCAGTGTTCAAAACACTCTTGTATTATGGGAAGAGGGATTGGTTCATTCTGTAGCATTCTGCATCTTATCTCCCTCACCCACCATTTACTAAAAAAGATCATATCTATATTTAATCTTACCAACAAGTAGAATACACAGACAATGCCAGTGCAGAAGTGTAGCACATTGCTCTTGTCAGTACATTTTGTCATGTAACGCTTGTACTTCCAGGGATTGGTAGTTGATTATGTAGCATCAATCTGCATCTTATCTTCATTATCCTCTATCCCTTCCAGTATTATCATATCTATAATTACTCTCTACAAAATGTAGAGTACATGCAATGCTTATGAAGAAGATTTTGTGCTGAAATTCTTGAGTTATCCTTCCCTTGACATGGAGAAGGGCATTATAAAGCCGGTGTTAACTCTTAATGTAAGTCAGTCCTTCTAAAGCCTTTATCCTCAACTGCTGTTTAATTTGCTCATACTCCCTATTGTTTACTGCTGTTTAGTTTGTTCTTTCTACCAAAATGCATGTTCGTAAGAACCGTAAGTTCTAAGTTTTACTTGTAAAACCAAATTCCTTATTCATACCATGCACATTACTTAATACTCCCTATATGTATGCTTGTTTTTGTGGATCTATAATCCAGTGTGTGGTGAAGCAGCCCACGTTTACACCTTGTCGACTCCTGTTTTATCTTACTGATGTGGCTGATGATATGAACAACATGCCATGCACATTATCCAAAATAGATACAACGATTTTCTTTGCCCTTCATCTATGCTTGTTATGTTGACATGGTAATCCAGTAGTGTCATGAAGCTCCCCGCATTATGAACAATGCCAAATTATGCTATTGATATTTTGAACTTACTCTTTATTTTCTAATTTGAAATTGGATAGAATTGACAGAACAGTTATCATCTTTGTTTATACACGTGAAAAGCATGTCATCTCTCTGCTTTGTTTCAGGGTGATATGCCTGATGGCATGCACAAGTCTGCTGAAGGTTGTGAGACAAACCCAACATATATTGCAGCAAAGAAGGAAAAACATCTTGAAGATAGCGAGACAACCCCAAAGTCTTGTCTTGATGCAGTGTTCAAGTTACTTGAGACTAACAGTCAGATAAGCTCACAGAATTCGTTGTCTGAATCAGTTTGACTTCTTCAGTCCCAAGTTCTAGAGGAAAGGCATTCTGCAACTCAACTTCGACTTGAAGTCCTATCTCTAAGAAAGATTGCGGAGAACACCAATTAGAACCTCATCGCTAAACAACTACACCTGGAAGCTATGACCGACATGCTAGGCCGGTCTCACAGCCTTGCTCAGCAGCTTGCGCAGCAGTTCCCCCGCAAGGCTAACCTTTCTTGAACTGTCTTGGAAGTGGTCTCGGTGCAGTATTATTTTGTTACACTGCAATGGTGCCCAGTTTTTGTAATCTGCTTCTTCGTTGCGCTTTATGATCACTGGTGGCGAACTTCGATGCCCAGCGGATGTAATATACCTTAAATCCTTTATTGTATAGTGTAGGTTTATTGTTAGTTACTATGCCATAATTTCTTTATTGTATAGAGTAGGTTTGTTCTTAATTCCTACTAGTTACTGCCATCATTCGCTATCTGAAAAAATCAGATGTAGTCGACCGGACCGAAACATTTGACTCTAACGGGTCAGGTTTTTAGCGGGCCAAAATTGGGTCGGCCTGTGTCTTTCTTGGGCCCGAATGATTGGGGCCTTCACACATTGCGCCAGGCCCAAACTTACACCGGCCTACATTTTAGTTGGGCCTTTTGTCGACCCAGCGCTTAGTTTGGCCCAGGTAGCGTTGGGCCATTAACAGGCTATATATTGTACTGGCCTGTTACGACCGAGATGAAACCACGGGCCTTTAGCAGGCCAAAATGCATGTTGGGCCTCAATTTTCACTAGTTGTCGATGGGCCTTCAGCAGGCCGAAATGTAGACCGGGTCGTTTTGGGCCCAGTTAGCTCACGAGCCATTACGAGGCCGAAACATATCTCGGGCCTTAGTTGGCCCACTGATATCATGGGCCTTTAAGAGGCCGAAATGTTAGCACAGGCATCAACGGGCCAAATTGTGCGACAAGCCTTTAACAGGCCCAAAGTCACGTTGGGCTTAACTGTTGCCACCTTTAGCACGGGCCGTTAGTGGGCCCGATGTCCCGTCGGACCTTATATGGCCCATGGGCAGCACGAGCCATTCCCAGGCCGAAAGTCACACCGGGCTGAAATGGGCCCATGTCTACATCAGGCCTCTAACAGGCCGAAAGTCACTAGGCTGTAGTTGGGCCCAAATATTCGGCGAACAATTAATGGGCCAGATCTGGCTTCGGGCAGCAAATGGGCCCAAATATTGGGCGAACAATTAACGGGCCAGATCTGGCTTCGGGCCGTAAATGGGCCCAAATATTGGGCGAACAATTAACGGGCCAGATCTAGCTTCAGGCCATAAATGGGCCTTTATTAAGCAGACCGTTATTGGGCTTGCCCACTAGTACCTGATTAAGTTCTATGGGCCTTTGACTGGGCCGGCCTTTTTAACCTATATGGGCCTCTATTGGGCCCAGCCACGTGTCAACGTATCATAGGCATGTCTCCTCCAATGGACGGGCGACATCTGGCCCACTGACGAGCTGACAGGTGTTCCCTTCGGCCAATCAATATTTTACACGTGGAAATTTCCCATTGGTCAGGGCTGTTAACGGGTTATCATATCCAAAATCTGACCCGATAGCTTAACGGCGTTCCGTTATGGTGGATGCCACTGTTGGCGTTCTGGGAACGAGGGTCCCCAGACTTGCCTGCCTGCGGCCCGCGACGTGGCTTAAGGGGGCCCAGCACGGCCCAACTTCATCAACGCAGGATCCAAGACCCTCGCGAGGGGCCAAGCCTCGCGGGGCGGACGACACGGCACTTCCTCAGGCACGGCCTCGTCAGGCTCGCTCACGAGGAGGCGGAGAGATCAAGGCAGGGTACCTCGCGAGGTGCCCATGACGCAAGCCATGACGACCAAGGGCGCCAGGCGGGCGCCAGCCCGCGCAATGTCCTCCCTTTCCTCTTTGGTGCAAAGGGGGCAAGCGCAGGCGAGAGGATCAAGCAAAGGCACCCATTTCGGTGCAACGAAACCAAGACCAGTCCAATGGTGGGAAGGAGGTCATCGTGGAGCCAAGGACGGCGTCACCACAGGGCCTTTGGCACGCGAGGACCGACTTTAGTCAGGATAAGTGTACCAGATGTTCCCCTTCGAATTGGCCAATTGTTGGCGCCCTTCCCGCTCAATATTTGGGAGGAGGCCCAGGGCCTTTGCCTATAAATAGGACTAGCCGCCCCCAGAGTAGGGGCATTCGGTATTTAGCGATCAGGCACACCGGATCAACGATCGAGCATTAAGACCAATCATAGAGCAAGTAGAGAGAGAGAGAAGGGCCATTGAACTCCCCCAAGCAGTTCATCCCCCTAGCCAGGAACAGACCCTCGCGAGGCTGTTCTCCCTTGTACTATTCATCATCATCAGCCCAAGAGGCAATCCACCCACCACAAACTAGAGTAGGGTATTACACCACAATGGTGGCCCGAGCTAGTATAAACCCTGTGTCTCTTGTGTTGTTCTTTTTATAGTTTTAGATCTTTTGCGAGACGGAGAGGTAGAGGGCATAATCTCCGCGCGCACCCCAGAGTTTGAACCTTAAGGGTCTGCCGGAACCCGTGATCCGACATTTGGCGCGCCAGGTAGGGGTGCGCCGGAGTCTGCCTTCCTACCGCTCCGCCTCTCGTCGCGTCGTCATCACCATGTCCGGCGACCAGGCGGGCAACCAAGATCCATGGGCGGCGTGGCCCGCCTGCGCGGAGCCGCCCGCCTCGGGCGACCTCGCACCCCAGGCAGCTCGTGGTCCGCAGGGCGCTGCGGGCCGCGGGCGGCGCGGACAGGCTTCCGCAACCCTCACACCGCGGCAAGCGCGGTCGGCGGCGAGAGCCACTAACCACGCCGCAACCACAACACCGTACACCCGCCGGGAGCAAGCGAATTCAAGGGCCGCGCTCACGGTGGCCCGGGAGCTGCTAAAGTGTAGGCTGCAGGAAGGCGGCCGCGACGTGCTGCTGGAGCGGGTCGCCGAACTCCTGGGCTCTGCCGCATCGGGGGCTCACCCCTTCTGCATCCAGCTTCCGCCTCAAGCCCAGGGCGGCGCACGAGGAGGCCCCGCACGCTCCCGCGGGTCTCAAGGCTACCCCAACACCGGTGAATCCGCCGGCGCTAGACTAGCGGTGGCGCTATCCCCGCCCCCGGCGCGTGAAGGAGAGGGGCTCGGTGCGGCCCACGGCGCCAGCGGGCATCCGCGCTACCACCCCGCGGTGGGCATGCCAGGCAACGCCGCATGGAGCATGGAGCACTACAGCACAGCCTTCAGGGTGGCGGAGCTAGAAGAATACGTGCCCCACATGATGGACCAAGGGCACGCTCACGAGGGCGAGCAAGGCTCACTCCTCAGCCCCAGCTGGGGAGACGAGACGCCAGAAGCCGAGCTCTTCCAGGAGCCCCGGGACGGCTCCATCGGCCATGCTGGAGGCGACGACTATCGGGTACCGCTAATTCCTCAAGAGCAGGCGTACGCTAATCATGGATCGCAGGAGGTGCAGGTCGCTGAAGCTGCCCCGCTCCCGCGGCCTCCTACCCCTCGGGAGGAGGAGGCAGGGGGCTGCAGGAGAGGGCAGGGATCCTACATCACCACCGCGGCGTTTGGAGCCAGGCATTCTTAGGAGGTAGGCCCTCCACTGGGGGGGCGCCTAAGGGCCTGCCCCTGGCGGAGGACCCGTGGTCGTCGGGGGAACCGCTAGCGACCGCTCTACCCCACCGGCGGCGTCCTGGTTTCCGGTCGTCGTTGGTGGCACTAGAGTGTGGTGCAAGGCGGGGCCCTCGTCTGGCGATATGAAGCAAGGCCGGTTCCTATGAAGAAAGCCCAGTGCCTGTGAAGCTCGCCGCCCCGTGACACTCTCACGTAATAATGAGTGGGGTTGTACGCGCCCCGGAGTCTCAGGGGTGCCGGCCTCAGGCCCTAGGGCTCCCTCCCACGCCCAGTGGACAGCACTTAGCTCCGCGCTGGTGAGAAGACGTCCAAGACTAGATAGGGTGCCGGACGCGGCCTTTTTGTTTGCTTTCATTGCCTTTTCCCTTTGGTTGTAACTTTCCCCTGCTGGATTTAAGTTGAATTCGAATTTGAGCTTTGCGTGTGTTCGGGGAAGGGGTGCTTGGTCTCGTTCGAACCATTTCTCGCGTTCTGGTCACCGCCTCACCACAGCTGCCTCCCCTCGCGAGCCTCTCGCGAGACGGGCCAGGCCTAGCTCGAGCGCAGCCCAGACTGCCGCTGTTGCTACCTCACGAGATTACCTTTTGGTGTCTGTGGAGGTTGTCTTTTCCCAAAAAGGCCCAGAGCCTGTGATGAAGGCGAACGCCTGTGAAGCCGTTGCACTCAGGAAAAGGCCCAGAGCCTGTGAAGAAGGCGAACGCGTGTGAAGTCATCGCGTCTAGGGAAAGGCCCAGAGCCTGTGAAGAAGGCGAACGCCTGTGAAGCCGTTGCGCTCAGGAGAAGGCCCAGAGCCTGTGAAGAAGGCGAACGCCTGTGAAGCCGTTGCGCTCAGGAGAAGGCCCAGTGCCTATGAAGAAGGCGAATGCCTGTGAAGTCATCGCATCTAGGGAAAGGCCCAGAGCCTGTGAAGAAGGTGAACGCCTGTGAAGCCGTTGCGCTCAGGAGAAGGCCCAGAGCCTGTGAAGAAGGCGAACGCCTGTGAAGCCGTTGCGCTCAGGAGAAGGCCCAGAGCCTGTGAAGAAGGTGAATGCCTGAGAAGCCATTTCGGTCAGGAGAAGGCCCAGAGCTTGTGAAGAAGGCCAACGCCTGTGAAGTTTCCCATCAGCAACGATCTCACATCCTGAGCACTCAACTAGGGAGCGTCCAAGGCGTCGCGTCCTCCTGCAGGCCGCCTCGGAGCCAGTATGAAACAAAGGTAAACTAGCCTACCATCAGGCACGCGCGCGATATGACCACTACTGATATGATGGACACAAGTTTTTACATGAGGGGCTTCCCCTCTCAAAATGCTCGCACAACCATCAGGCCAAACACCTGAGTTCTATCCATGCAGGGTAAAAAGACAGGAGTAATACATGGTCAGTCAGACAAATCTCCAACCGCATCCTCAGGGGCACCTCCTGAGCTGTCGCTGGCATCGCTGAACTCGCCTTCGCCGCCTGCATCGCCACCAGCGGCATCAGGGCCATCCACCACACCGCCCTCGTCGGCAGCCATGATCACGTCATCGTGATCCGAAGTGAAGGCCCGGACGAGAGCATCCACATTGTTTTCTACCCAAACCGCCAGATCGCCTCGGACGGCCTGGGGGACTGGGGCAATGGCGGCATCGAAGTCGAACTGGGGATCCATGTTCTGAAGATGGCTGAAGACACGAGAAAAGGCGTGCCCAAGCAGGGCGTGGCTCCTCTCCTCCACCAACCTGTCGGCCCTGACCGACCGTGCCTCCAGCTGCGTCACCACAGCGGTGAAGAACTGCAGGTTGCCGGCATAGTTGATCGTGTGCGGCTCGCCGACAGTTGCCTCGCAGATATTGCCCCGGGCTGTGTTAGCCCTCTCCCTGAGCGTAGTGAGCATGGGGCCATGCACGTGCTCCAGGACTTGCCGCTGGCGTATCTCATCGGCATTCTGACGCTCAACGGCCACAGCCTCTTCCACCCGCTGGCGAAGACGGAGCACCTCGGCCTGGAGGGCGGATGACTCTTTTTGCGCTGCCTCGAGGGCGGCCCGAGAAGCATCAGCCTGCCGCGTCGCCCGTTGGACCCGCAAGGCTGTGGTCCTCCCCTCGGCCTCGACCCGGATCGCCTCCAGCTTCCTCTCGAACTCGCGCTCGAGGCCCCGGCGCACCGTCGCCACCCGACGACTAACCTCCTCCATGACACGCGCTTCCCGCGCAGCGACATCATCTTCCGCCTGCGTCACCAGGCGCTCCCTCGTCTCCAGCTGCTCGTACTCACGGGAGCGTTCGGCGGCTTCCAGCACAAGTGCTTCCTCACGCTTCCGAAGCTCAACCGGGTCGCCAGAAGCCACATTCATCGACACAAGGGCCGCCTCGCGCAGCTCCACTTGCTCCTCTAACAAGTGGCATCGGGCCAGGAGCTCCCGAGCCCGCTCCTCCGCTGCCTCTCACCGTCGGTCGGCTCCCAGGGCCTCTTCTGCGGCCTAGGATCGGGCCACCCGGGAGGCCTCCAGCTACGCCTTCGCTTCCTCGTCTTCAAGGTTGCGCTGGTGGCGCGCGAGGGCGACAGCGGCCTCCAGCTCGCGCCTCTCCGTGATCAGGCGCAGGCCCTCGGCCTCTAGACGCACGTCCTCTTCAGCGAGCTCCTGCCCAAGCAGGTCCACCGCGCCGCTCGCCCTTCGAAGGAATTCATGACGACGAGCACGACGCTCCCGAGTGCGCTTGAGCACGTCTTCCACACCATCGTCTGCCCCAAGCAAGCGCCGGGGGCCGCGAACCATCGCTCCCTCCCTGGGCAGGGGGCTGGGGGCTGGCGTCCTCACGATGGCCGGACGCGCCGTACCAGAAGCCCGGCCTGAGGCCAGCCCGCCTCCAGAAGAAGGGCGCAGGGGGCGCCTCAGCCAGTCGCAGCCCGCGACCAGACGAGAAGCCCATGGCAAGCTGGCCATGCCAAGAGAAGGGCCGCAGCGCGCTACAAGATGATCCACCCTGTCGCTCGCCCCCACCACAAGGGCAGCGCTGCTCGGGGCACTTGGAGGCGACGGGGGAGACAAGTCCAAGGGAGGCGGCACCCAGCGACTTCCGCGAGCTCAGCCGGAAGGGGCCTGCGGAGCAAGGATCAGTAGACGCAGCAAATGGATCGGGAGGTAGGAAAGGAGAGGACTTACTCATCGGTAGCAAAGTATTTCCGGCGCTTCAACAAGCGGCAAGGGAAGTCGTCGCCCAGGGCCTCTCTTTTCCTCCAGAGGGCCTCAAAGTCCACGCGGAAGCGGCCCAAGAGAGGTACGGAGGGATCAATCTGTGATGGGGACGGAGCACCAAGGCGACCTGCGTCAGGGGTTCCCGCCTGACGCGCACTGTCAGCTGCCTCGCCAGAAGGCACGGCCAGGGCCTCAGGAGCCACGGCCCCAAGCGCTGGAAGCGGCTGCGCCACACCAACAGCCTCGGCAGCACGGGCCTCAGGAGCTGCCCCCTCGAGAGCACCGCCAGGTGCAGTCACCTTATCAGGAGCTTTCTCGGCCCCCGCTGTCTCCTGCCTCCCTGCTCCACCACTCGAAGAGGATTCGCCTAAGCCGACCGGAAGGGCGATCACCACCACAGGGTTCTCGCGAGGCCCTTGGAAGCCCGCAGGGCGTAGCCCCCACTCGTCGAAGGAGGGCATCTGCCTCACGAAATCATCCCTGTTCTGGCAGAGGTACAGCAGAGCCCCTCCTCGCTGGATACTGCCCGGGTTGGGGTCGCCGGTCAGGACCAAGAGCACTGTCCTTAGCATCCCAGGCATCAGGTCTCCCTCCTGAAGCCTCATGTGATCACCATGTCCGCTGAAGGCCCACATCCAGCGAGAATGGCGCTGGAGAGGGGCAATGCGGCGCAACAGAAACTCCTTCACCACCTTGGGCGCCGTCACGCCGAGCGTTTTCAAGAACGTGAAGCGGCGCCAGACGAAGGCGAGCCGGGGGCTCTCGAGCGTCTCCTGGCCCCAGCCAGAGTTGGGTACAGTAGGCGAAGTCAGCTTCACCAGTAGGGGGCTGGGCACCCCGACATCAACGTACAACCACCGCTCACGGAACCCAGCTGAAGGTGGGGGGAGCTTGAAGTCAATGCCAGAAGCCGCAGTCTCAGGCGCAGCGATGAAGCTCATGCATGCCGAGCATTGAGCGGGGTCGGCAAGACGCAGAGAGAAGAAGTGGCGCGGCAAGGCAACGGAAGGAGGGATGCCCATCAGTGCCTCGCAAACAAAAGCAAAGACCGAAAGGAGGGCGATGAATTCAGGGCCCAGATGCATCATATGGATCTCGCAATGGGTGAGGACGACGTTGAAGAACTCGGAGAAGGGGGGGAACCAGACCCGCCCACAAGGCGTCAGCAAAGTAATGAACCTTGGTGATTATCCTGTCGGTGGGGAAGTGAGACGTAGGCCAGGTCGTCGTCCTCCCACACTTGTTGAAGACAGTGGCCAGAGCCGGGCTGGGCTTATCAAGGCACTCCAGATTGAGTATGATTGACTGGCCGACGGCGGGGGCTGCTGACGACGGCGGATGAGATGGGAGCACAGGCTTCTTCCCTTTCTCTTTCTTCGTCGAAGCCATGGCTGAGGACGGGAGAGAGGAGATGTGAGATGGGATTAGAGGCAAGAGTCGGAGTACGAAGGAAGGAAGAACAGGGGACGGTCGAGCAACAGGAAGAGGGGCGACTGTGTACAACTGTGGGGCAACCTAGCGCGACGCAAAATAAGGGAGCGTGGGCAAACAGTACGGCCCACGTCCAATCAACCGCCACGCGGCGCCCAAGGCCGCAGGCTGTTAGGGCCCGCGGCGCTTCGCCCTTGCTCTTTCGCCTCTCGGCACGGCCAAGTACATGCGCGCCTTGGGCCCGGGGGCTACTGTCGGCGTTCTGGGAACGGGGGTCCCCAGACTTGCCTGCCTGCGGCCCGCGGCGTGGCTCAAGGGGGCCCAGCACGGCCCAACTTCATCAACGCAGGATCCAAGACCCTCGCGAGGGGCCAAGCCTCGCGGGGCGGACGACACGGCACTTCCTCAGGCACGGCCTCGTCAGGCTCGCTCACGAGGAGGCGGAGAGATCAAGGCAGGGTACCTCGCGAGGTGCCCATGACGCAAGCCATGACGACCAAGGGCGCCAGGCGGGCGCCAGCCCGCGCAATGTCCTCCCTTTCCTCTTTGGTGCAAAGGGGGCAAGCGCAGGCGAGAGGATCAAGCAAAGGCACCCATTTCGGTGCAACGAAACCAAGACCAGTCCAATGGTGGGAAGGAGGTCATCGTGGAGCCAAGGACGGCGTCACCACAGGGCCTTTGGCACGCGAGGACCGACTTTAGTCAGGATAAGTGTACCAGATGTTCCCCTTCGAATTGGCCAATTGTTGGTGCCCTTCCCGCTCAATATTTGGGAGGAGCCCCAGGGCCTTTGCCTATAAATAGGACTAGCCGCCCCCAGAGTAGGGGCATTCGGTATTTAGCGATCAGGCACACCGGATCGACGATCGAGCATTAAGAGCAAGCATAGAGAAAGTAGAGAGAGAGAGAGAGAAGGGCGATTGAACTCCCCCAAGCAGTTCATCCCCCTAGCCAAGAACAGACCCTCGCGAGGCTGTTCTCCCTTGTACTGTTCGTCATCATCAGTCCAAGAGGCAATCCACCCACCACAAACTAGAGTAGGGTATTACACCACAATGGTGGCCCGAACTAGTATAAACCCTGTGTCTCTTGTGCTGTTCTTTCTGTAGTTTTAGATCTTTGCGAGCCGGAGAGGTAGAGGGCATAATCTCCGCGCGCACCCCAGAGTTTGAACCTTAAGGGTCTGCCGGAACCCGTGATCCGACAGCCACGTGTCGGTCACCCTTGACAAAAGCACTTCTGTGACACGCTATTTATCGTCGTGGAAGTGGACACTTCCGTGATGATAATTTTGGAAATGTCATGGAACACTTCTACAACAGCACAGGTATGACTATCTTGATTCTGTCATAAAATCGTCATGGATGTACATGCATGACAAAAAACGTGACCTACTGTGACAAACACGTATCATCACGGAAGTGTATTTTTTTGTAGTGCAAGAAAATAGCACACGGTGGGTAAACAAATTATTGTTGGGCAATTGATAGAAGATCAATAATTATGACGATATCCAAGGCAATGATCAATATATAGTCATCACGTCCAAGATTAGTAGACCGACTCCTGCCTGCATCTACTACTATTACTCCACAGATCGACCGCTATCTAGCAGGCATCTAGGGTATTAAGTTCATGGAGAAACGGAGTAATGCAATAATAATGATGGCATGATGTAGAAGAGATCTATTCATGTAGGAATAGCCCCCATCTTGTTATCCTTAATAGCAACGACACATGTGTGTCTTGTTGCCCCTTCTATCACTCGGAGAGAACACCGCACGATCGAACCCATCACAAAGCACCTCTTCCCATGTCAAGAAAAATCAATCTAGTTTGCCTAACTAAACTAGAGATTCAAAGATTAAATACGAGGATATAAATTATCATGCACATAAGAGATCGAAAGAAGACTCAAATAATATTGATGGATATATATGTGATCATAAACTCAAAGTTCATCAGATCCCAACAAACACACCGCAAAAAGAGTTACATCAAATAGATCTCCAAGAGACCATTGTATTGAGAATCAAAAGAGAGAGAGGAAGCCATCTAGCTACTGCCTACGGACCCGCAAGTCTATGATGAACTACTCACGCATCATCGGAGAGGCACCAATGAGGGTGATGAACCTATCTGTGATGGTGTCTAGATTGGATCTCGTGGTTTGGGAACTTAAGGCGGTTGGAATTGTGTTTCGTCGACTCCCCTAGGGTTTCTGGAATATTCGGGCATTTATAGGGCGAAGAGGTGGTGGGGGAGGTCATCTAGGGGGGCACAACCCC
Organism: Aegilops umbellulata; assembly: GCA_032464435.1. NCBI lineage: Eukaryota > Viridiplantae > Streptophyta > Magnoliopsida > Poales > Poaceae > Aegilops > Aegilops umbellulata. The sequence continues at coordinate 352,010,552 of CP136056.1, forward strand.
CCTGGGCGCGCCTGGGCCTACTAGCGCGTGATACGTCTCCCACGTATCTATATTTTATGAAGTATCCAAGCCATGTTTACAACAATTCTACATGATTTTGGTATGATTTGATTGGAACTAACCCGGACTGACGCTATTTTTAGCAGAACTACCGTGGTGTTGTTTTTGTGCAGAAATAAAACTTCTCGGAGTGTGCTGAAAACTTACAGAGAATATTGTTGGAAAATATAAAAATACTGGAGAGAAAAGATACCAGATAGGAGTCCGAGGAAACTACAAGGGTGGGGGCGCGCCCCCTGCCTTGTCATCACCTGGCAGGCCCCCTTGACTTGTCCCTGATGCCAACGCCTCCTATAAATCCCAAAAACCTTAGATATAAACCTAGATCGGGAGTTTCGGCGCCGCAAACCTCTGTAGCCACGAAAAATCAATCTAGGCCCTCTCTGGGACCCTGCCGGAGGGGGACATCATCACCGAAGGCCATGCAGGAGGATCCCGAAGGGGGCCATCATCGCCATGGAGGCCAAGGACCAGAGGGAGAACCTATCCCCATCTAGGGGGATGCCATGTTGGAGGAAGCACAAGGGGGAGAACCTCTCCCCCTCTCTCTTGGTGGCGCCGGAGTGCGAGGGAACCTTCGCCACGGTGATCGTCTTCATCAACATCACCATCTCCATCACCATTCCCATCTCTTTTACACGGTCCACTCTCTCGCACCCCGATGTAGTCCCCTACTTGAACATGGTGCTTTATGCCACATATTACAATCCAATGATGTGTTGCCATCCTATGATGTTTTGAGTAGATTTCCCTTATCTTTTGGGTTGATTAATGATCTAGATTGGTTTAAGTTGTATGTTTTATTTTTGGTGTTGTTCTATGGTGCCTTCCGTGCCGCGCACACGTGAAGGATTCCCGCTGTAGGGTGTTGCAACACGTTCATGATCCGCTTATACTCGGTTGCTAGAGTGATAGAAGCTTAAACCCGAATAAGGCGGTTGTTGCGTATGGGATAAAGGGGACTTGATACTTTAATGCTATGGTTTGGTTTTACCTTAATGATCTTTAGTAGTTGTGGATGCTTTCTGGAGTTCCAATCATAAGTGCATATGATCCAATAAGAGAAAGTATGTTAGCTTATGCCTCTCCCTCATATAAAATCGCAATGACGACTACCGATCTTGGTAACAATTGCCTAGGATAATTCCGCACACCGATCCATCATTATTCCACACTTGCTATTTATAATATATAGTAATATATTTTAACTTTATGTTAACAACGCCTACCTTTATATTTTAGTTCTCCGATATCATGCAAAGTTATCCTCTTCACACCCATAATGTAGTTTTATTTCTCGTTTCTAGATGGAAGCAAATGTTCGGTGTACGTAGAGTCATATCAGTGGCAGAGACTTGAGAGATTATTAATCTTACCTTTAGCTCCTTGTGCGTTTGACACTCCATACTTATCACTACCACCTTTGGAAATTGCTATGATGATTCCTTGCACTTGGGGATTATCAGCGTGCCCCGATGGGTTGTTGAAAGGATCGAGATGGACCTAGAGGGGGTGAATAGGTACACTTACAAATTTTAATTTTTACTTAGCAATTTTAGGCAATAATGCGGAATATGAAAGTGAGCCTAACAATTGCATGTGTGATGCTAAGATCTAAGCAAGATAAACAAGTAACACAAGTATGTGAGTAAGCAAGCACAATATGATATAAGTAAGTTCTAAGAGACAAGTAACCACAAGTAGAGAGTTAGGGTTAGGAATAACCGCAACTCCGGGAGACAAGGATTTATGCCGATGTTCACTTCCTTAGAGGGAAGCTACATCAATGTTAGAGAGGTGGATGTTACCACAAAGGCACACCAACACCACAAAGGCTCACCCTATTCTCTCTTTGAGACAACACCACAAAGGCGTTTCTCAACCACTAGCGGTAGACCTTGGGGTGGTCTCCAAACCCTCACAAACTTTTTCGGGGGTAATCACAATGGTCGATTCCTCTCCGAAAGACTCCTACCGCCTAGGAGTATCCAACCTCCAAGAGTAACAAGAACGTTGGGGAAAAGCTCAAGACTTTCTCAAATCACAAATTTCTTCGGTGCAAAGAAGGGGAAGGAGTGGATCTATCACTTGATCGTACAACTTCTCTCAAATGCTCTCAAATCCCTCGGGGATCTAAGATTTGGTGTGGAGGAGTGAGAGAGAGAGTGAAATGTGTTCTAGGGTTTGTCCAAAGCGAATGGTCAACCCTCTCCCGTGGGGGAGAAGGGCTATATATAGTGTGAGGACAAATGTGGTCATTGTAGTGCAAGTGAATGGGCAGGCCGGACATCCGGGATAGGGGCTGGACATCCGGCCTAGCAAGGCACTCGAAGAACAAGGCAGAAGCATAGCAGAAAACAGAGGGGCGGAACATTCGAGGGACAAGCCCGGACATCCGGCATATCAGGAAACCCCGGACATCTGGCACATGGTCGGACATTCGGCAAGATAACCAAATTAAAACGGCCTATGGATAGCACTGGCCGGGCGTCCGGCAGGGAAGCCCAGAAATCCGGGGTGCAAAGAAATCCTGGACATCCGGCATAGAGGGCCGAACATCCGGCAAATAGCATCAGCACAACTGCTTTCAAGGGACAAGCCCGGACATCCGGCATATCAGGAAACCCCGGACATCCGGCACATGGTCGGACATTCGGCAAGATAACCAAATTAAAACGACCTATGGATAACACAGGCCGGGCGTCCGGCAGGGAGGCCCAGAAATCCGGGGTGTAAAGAAATCCTGGACATCCGGCATAGAGGGCCGAACATCCGGCAAATAGCATCAGCACAATTGCTTTCTGGATAGCTAGGTCCAGATATCTGGCCTGCTGGCCGGATATTCGGCGTGAGGCCCGGACATTTGGGGTGAGGCCCGGACATCCAGCAGGACAAAGACAGAAACATCCCAGAGAGTATAAAGATGGAACAAAAGCATATTTGGAATGGAGGTTTGTGGCAAGAACAAGCCTTAAACTAACCCTATCGATCCCTTGAGTAAAATCACTTCGTATGCTCTTGATCCACACACTTTGAAGAACCGGGCAGTAATACCTGAGATTTAGTTGACAAACATAGTTAGTCCCCCACATGTAGATTGTCATCAACATCAAAACATGATGTAAGGGCATGATTGCACTTTCAGTTGTGCCCACCTCGAGCCTCCCCTCTTGTATTTCTTTGGCCCACTGGGTGTCTTCTGGTCCAGAAAAATCTCCAAAAAGTTTCGTTGTGTTTGGACTCCGTTTGGTACTGATATTTTGCAAAGTAAAAAACAAGCAAAAAACAACAACTGGCACTAGGCACTATGTCAATAGGTTCGTCTGAAAAAATGATATAAAGTTGCTATAAAATGATTGTAAAACATCCAAGAATGATAATATAACAGAATGGAATAATAAAAAGTTATAGATATGCTGGAGACATATCAACATCCCCAAGCTTAATTCCTACTCGTCCTTGAGTAGGTAAATGATAAAAATAGAATTTTTGATGTGGAATGTTGTCTAACATGTTCATCACATATTCTTTTCTTTTGTAGCATGGACCTTTGGACTTTTATATGGTTCAAAGCAATGGTCTAGTTTTTACATGAAGATTTCAATACTCAAGCATATCAACAAGCAACCATGTCTTTCAAAATATCAACACTAAAGAAAGTTATCCCTAGCCCATCATGCTCAATCATTGATCCATTCATGAAACACACTCGCATATTAGCTACATCCGATGCTCAAGTATGATCATAGTGCCCCTTAGTTGGTTCTTTATAAGAGAAGATGGTTACTCGAATAAAATAAAAATTGCATAAAGTAAATAGATAGGCCCCTTGCAGAGGGGAAGTTTATTTTGTCCAATGATCTGCATGAAAGTTTTTATTATATTCCTCTTGAATATTGATACGTCCATTTTGCATCATGTTTTCCTACTGTTATTCATTATGTTTTATGCATAATAATGCTTTTTGGAGTATTTCTAATGCCTTTTGTCTCATATTATGCAAGGTTTACACAAAGAGGGAGAATGCCGGCAGCTGGAATTCTGGACCTGGAAAAGCTACGTCAGAGTTACCTATTCTGCACATCTCCAAATGATCTGAGAATTTACAGAGATTTGTTTTGGAATATATGAAGAATATTGGAGCAAATAACTACTAGAGGGGTCCCACCAAGTGGGCACAACCCACCTGGGCGCGCCAGGGAGCCCAGACGCGCCCTAGTGGGTTGCGCCCTCCTCGGCCCACCTATGTTGCCCCTCTTCTGGTATATATGTCATTTTGACCTAGAAAAAATAGGGAGAGGACTTTCGTGACGAAGCGCGCTGTCTCGAGGCGGAACCTGGGCAGGAGCACTTTTGCCCTCCGGCGAAGCGATTCCACCGGGGGAACTTTCCTCCCGTATGGGAAAATCATCATCGTCGTCATCACCAACAACTCTCCCATCTTTGGGAGGGCCATATCCATCAACATCTTCAATAGCACCATCTCCTCTCAAACCCTAGTTCATCTCTCGTGTTCAATGTTTGTACTGAATCCTTAGATTGGTACTTGTGGGTGACTAGTAGTGTTGACGACATCTTGTAGTTGATTACTATATGGTTTATTTGGTGGAAGATTATATGTTCAGATCCATTATGCTATTTAATACCCCTCTGATCTTGACCATGATTATCATTTGTGAGTAGTTACTTTTGTTCTCGAGGTCACATGAGAAGTCATGTTGCAAGTAATTATGTGAACTTTATATGTGTTCGATATTTTGATGATATGTATGTTATGATTCCCCTAGTGGTGTCATGTGAACGTCAACTACATAGCACTCACCATATTTGGGCCTAAAGGAATGCATTGTGGAGTAGTTATTAGATGATGGGTTGCTAGAGTGGTAGAATCTTAAACCCTAGTTTATGCGCTATTTCGTAAGGGACTGATTTGGATCCAAAAGTTTAATGCTATGGTTAGATTTTATATTAATAGTTTTCTCATAGTTGCGGATGCTTGTGAGGGGGTTAATCATAAGTATGAGGTTTGTTCAAGTAAGGAAAACTCCTAAGCACCGGTCCACCCACATATCAAATTATCAAAGTAGCGAACACGAATCAAACCAACATGGTGAAAGTGATATGATGAAATTCCCGTGTACCCTCGAGAACTTTTTCTTATCATAAGAGACCATTTTGGCTTGTCCTTTGCCACAAAAGTATTGGGCTACCTTGCTGCACTTTATTTATCCGTTGCCATTACTTGCTCGTTACAAATTATGTTACCATCAAACTATCTTTTACCGACTATTTCAGTGCTTGCAGAAAACACCTTGCTAAGAACCACTTGTCATTTCCTTTTGCTCCTCATTGGGTTCGACACTCTTACTTATCCAAAGGACTACGATTGATCCCCTATAATTGTGGGTCATCAAGGCTCTTTTCTGGCGTCGTTGCCGGGGAGTGAGGCGCTCTTGGTAAGTGGAAATTGGTAAGGAAAAATTACTACTACGTGCTGAAATTTATTATCACTTGTTACTATGGAGAATCATCCTTTGAGGGGTTTGTTCGGGGTATCTTCACCTCAACCGGAACCAAAATTAGTTTCCCCTCAACCTAATGCACCTACTGGAATTATTGGTTATGAAATTCCTTCAAGCATGATAGAACGACTGTTAGCTAATCATTATGCAGGAGATGGAACTAACCACCCTGATATGCACTTGATATACGTGGATGAAATTTTCGGATTATTTAAGCTTGCAGGTTTTCCCAGAGATGAAGCTAAGAAGAAGGTTTTACATTTATCTTTGAAGGGAAAAGCATTGGCATGGTATAGGTTATGCGATGATATTGGATCTTGGAACAGGAATGGATTAAAATTGGAATTTCACCAAAAACATTATCCTATGCATCTAGTACATCAGGTTTAATTATATATATAATTTTCGGCCTCGTGAACGAGAAAGTATAGTTCTAGCTTGGGGGAGGCTTAAGTCAATGTTATATTCATGCCCCAATCATGAGCTCTCAAGAGAAATTATTATTCAGAATTTTTATGCTCGGCTTTCTCGTGATGATCAATGCATGCTCGATACTTCTTGTACTGGTTCTTTTATGACGAAGACTATTGAATTCAGGTGAGATCTTTTAGAAAGAATTAAACGCAACTCTGAAGATTGGGAGGTCGACGAAGGTAAAGAGTCAGGTATTAAGCTTGAATCTGATTGTGTTAAATCCTTTTTGAATACCGATGCTTTTCACAAGTTTAGTGATACGTCCCCAAAGTATCTATAATTTATAAAGTTTCATGCCATGTTTACAACAATTTTATATGGTTTTGGTATGATTTGCATGGAACTAACCCGGACTGACACTGTTTTCAGCAGAACTACCGTGGTGTTGTTTTTTGTGCGGAAATGAAAGTTCTCCAAATGAGCTGAAACTTTTTGATGATTTTTCCGGAACAAAAGAGACCCCCGGAGCTTCGTGGAAGGGCCAGAAGGTGAAGGAGTAGGGCACAAGACACCGAGGTCCTCCAGGGGGCCCAGGCGCGCCCTGGTGGGTTGTGCTCACCTCGAGGCCCATCTTCGCATGAAACCGACGCCAAAAAATCCTATAAATAGATAAACCATCAGAAACAACCCTAGATCGTAAGTTCCACCACCACAAGCCTCTGTAGCCATGAAAAACAATCGGGAGCCCATTCCGGCACCCTGTCGGAGGGGGAGATCATCACCGGAGGCCATCTTCATCATCCCTATGGTCTCCATGATGAGGAGGGAGTAGTCTACCCACGGGGCTGAGGGTTTGTACTAGTAGCTATGTGTTTAATCTCTTTCTCTCTCGTGTTCTTGAGATGGCACGATCTTGATGTATCGGAGGCTTTGTTAATATAGCTGTATCATATGGTGTTTTCCCCTCTCTATCTTGTTGTGAATTGAGTTTGCCCTTTGAGATGTCATTTTATCGGATTGAATACTTTTATGGATTTGAGAACACTTGATATATGTCTTGCATATGAATACCCGTGGTGACAATGGGGTATTATATTGATTCACTTGACATATGTTTTGGGACTCAACTCACGGAATCCCGAGGTGACATTGGGGTAATCTATGCATAGGGGTTGATGCACGTTTTCGTCTTTGTTCCTCAGGTAGAAATCTTGGGGCACTCTTTGAGGTTCTTTGTGTTGGATTGAGTATTATGAATCTGAATTTGTTTTGTCATTATTTTAGTACGAACTCTTGATAGATCGATCGGAAAGAATAACTTTGTGTTATTTTAGTACGAACTCTTGGATAGATCGATCGGAAAGAATAGCTACAAACAATTTCCTCTTATGTTCTTCGTTAGATAAGAACTTTGGAGTGATTCTTCATCGTGCGTCGAGGGATGGTTATATGATCCAATTAGATTAGCACTGTTGAGAGATTGCAGTAGCGAAAGTACGGACCCTAGGCCTCATTTCCCAGCATTGCAATACCGTTTGTCCTCCATTTTATCAATTGCTACCTTGCCATTTTTTATCATTCCAAATACAAAAATCAATATCTACTATCATTACTATGCTTGTATCATCATCTCTTCGCCGAACTAGTGCACCTATACAAATTAACATTGTATTTGGTGTGTTGGGGACACGAGAGACTTTCTATTATTTGGTTGCAGGGTTGTTTGAGAGAGACCATCTTCATCCTATGCCTCCCATAGATTGATAAACCTTAGATCATCCACTTGAGGGAAAATTTCTACTGTCTACAAGAATAAGTTGTGTAGTAGATATCAAGCTCATTTCAGGTGCCGTTGCCAGGGAGGTGAGTGCTTGAAGGAATATATTTAGATCTTGCAATTGAATATTTTAGTTTCTTGTTTTATCACCAGTTTGTCTTATAAAAATAAAACTAAGAAAAAAATGGAATTGAGGTTGCATCATATTATTCATCTTTATAATGTCTTTTGTGAAAATGATGGAAAGGAAAATTGTGCTCAATTGATGGAAGAAGAATTCTATAAAAAATTTGAAAAAAAATCTTTGAATGATGAGCATGATTGCAATGTTGTTTGTATGAACTCTTCGAATATCCATGATACTAATGATATGCAAAGCCATAAGCTTGGGGATGTTATATTTGATGAAGATGGTATTTTTAGTCCCCCAAGTTTTGATGATAAAATTTATTATGATGATAACATGTCTCCTATTTATGATCATTATGGTGATGACATGTAGCTATATTGAATAATGATAACAATGAAACTTGTCATCATGATTTTAATTTTCAATCCCATGATAGTTATTTTGTTGAGTTTGCTCCCACTACTATTCATGAAAATAGATTTGCTTATGTGGAGAGTAATAAAATTTCTATGCTTGTGGATCATGAAAACAATGATTTATCTGATAGTTATATTGTTCAATTCATTCATGATGCTACTGAAAATTACTATGAGAGAGGAACATATGCTTGTAGGCTTCTCAATAATATCAAGTTTCCTCTCTTTATGTTGAAAGTTTTGATGTCATGCTTGTTTTACCTTCCTATGCTAGTGGATTCTTGCTCCCAAAAGTTATTTGCTCACAAAATCCCTATGCATAGGAAGTGGTTTAGTCTTAAATATGCTTGCCATGTGATTCATGATGCTCCCCTTATGTTTCAATTGTTATCTTTTATGTGAGCATCATTGAAATCATCATGCCTAGCTAAAAAGGCATTAGAGAAAAGCGCTTGTTGGAAGAAAACACAACACTTTTACCTACTGTTTTTGTGCGTTCACATGATCAGGCTACTGTAGTAATCATGTTTTATAGAATTTGTTTCAATAAAGTGCCAAGTAAAGCCTTTGGGATAGTGTGATTGATAGTTGACTTGATTATGTGCAAAAACAGAAACTTTTGCACTCAGTCCGGGAATTTTAAGAACTCACTGGAATGTGTTTTTGATCTTAATTTTCTTTATAGATGATTGATATACAAATTGCATATGTTTTCCAAATTTGTCAGAATTATTGGAGTAGCAGAGGTATGGTTGGAGTACGGATTACTACAGACTGTTCTGTTTTTGACAGATTCTGTTTTCAATGCATAGTTTGCTTGTTTCCTTGTTTCTATGGCTTATATTGCTCATTATAAATTGTGGAAATGATAAGTTACAGTAGGCATTGTGTTAGAACAATTATGAATCTTGTCTTTGACAGTACCAAAGTGAATGATTTGCTTTATCATACTAACCTATCTCACGAAGTTCCGTTAAGTTTTGTGTGATTGAAGTTTTCAAGTTTTGGGGGAGATATCAATATGAGGAGAATAAGGAGTGACAACACCCTAAGCTTGGGGATTCCCAAGGCACCCCAAGTTAATATTCAAGGAATATCCAAGCAACTAAGCTTGGGGATACATCTGAAGGCATCCCCTCTTTCATCTCCAACATTATCAGTAATCTTACTTGGGGCAATATTTTCATTCATCACATGATATGAGTTTTGCTTGGAGTCATTTTATTTTTTTATGATTTACTTGCTTCTATATATAATAATGTTTTGCATATTTTACTTCAATAAAAATGTCAAGTATAGCCATTTACATGCTTATTTTGCACGTCTATGAGTTGCTGTTTCAAAACAGAAAGTTTATCGTTGTTGCAAAAATTCTCTAGAAAATTCAGAATGTGATAAAATGTTGAATTTTTTTGCGCAATAAGCTATGATAAATTTTCTACAGTGTGGTAACTTTCCAGAATTTTTTAAGTTGAATAAGTATGGATCCTTCTTCATCTTTTACAGATTGTTCCGTTTAGGCAGATTGCTGTTATGATTGCATTGTTTGCATATGTTTGCTAGTTTAATGATTCTATTTGAGGATAGGAGTATAAAATATGTAGAGGCATTTAGTATGCAAAGGTAAATTATAATTTTAGTGATTTGATATAGTAGATAATGATAAGGTGTTGCATTGATTTATACTAATTTATCTTATGAGTTCTTGTTGATGTTTGTGTGGATGAAGTTTTTAAGAATTAGGAAAACCGTGTTATGAGAAGGATGAAGAAGACACAAGAGCTCAAGCCTGGGTATGCCCAAGGCATCCCAAGTTAATATTCCAAGAAGTCTCAAATATCTAAGCTTGGGGATTCCCCATAGGCATCCCACTTCTCTTCATCAACAATTATCGGTTAGCCTCGGTTGAGCCTAAGTTATTGCTTCTTCACATGATGTGTGCCATTCTTAGAATTTCATTTTATTTTGTTTTGCTTGTTGTTTTAACAAAAATTTTAGATCTGAAACTTTTGAATAAGAGAGAGTCTTCAAATAGCTACCCATTTACATAACTACTCACTTAATCTTCACTTATGTCTCCCCGGCAACAGTGCCAGAAATTCCTTTTGGTGTCGCTTGAACTACGCCGTTATTTCCCTAAAGAGGAAGGGATGATGCAATACAGCTACGGTAGGTATTTTCCTCAGTTATGAAACCAAGGTAGCAATACATTAGGAGAACCAAGCAACACTATGTAAATGGTACCTGCACACAAGAACAAATACTTGCAACCCGATGCTTATGAGGGGTTGTCAATCCCTCTATGGGTAACGGCGCCAGAAATTGTCAAGGTGACGGGATAAAATTTGTTAGATTGGATAAATAGATCTCGATAAAACACGAAATAAAATAAGTAATAAAAAAGTGCCGCAAGGTATTTTTGGGTTTTTAGAATAATAGATCTGAAAATAAAAGCAAATAAAATAGATCTGAAAGCAAATATGATAAAGAATAGACCCGGGGGTCGTAGATTCACTAGTGGCTTCTCTCAAGAAAATAACACATGGCGTGTAAACAACTTACTGTTGGGAAATTGATAGAAGATCTAATAATTATGACGATATCCAAGGAAATGATCAATATATAGGCATCACGTCCAAGATTAGTAGACCAACTCCTGCCTGCATCTACTACTATTACTCCACACATCAACCCCTATCCAGCATGCATCTAGTGTATTAAGTTCATGGAGAAATGGAGTAATGCAATAAGAATGATGACATGATGTACACGAGATCTATTCATGTAGGAATAGACCCCATCTTGTTATCCTTAATAGCAACGATACATGCGTGTCTTGATGCCCCTTATCTCACTGGGAAAGAACACCACACGATTGAACCCATCACAAAGTACCTCTTCCCAGGGCAAGAAAAATCAATCTAGTTGGCCTAACTAAACCAAAGATCCATAGAAGAAATGTGAGGCTATAAATAATCATGCATATAGGAGATCAAAAAAAGACTCAAATAATATTCATGATGTAGATCTGATCATAAACTCAAAGTTCATCGGATCCCAACAAACACACTGCAAAAAGAGTTACATCAAATAGATCTCCAAGAGACCATTGTATTGAGAATCAAAAGAGAGAGAGAGAGAGAGAGGAAGCCATCTAGCTACTGCCTACAGACCCATAGGTCTAGGATGAACTACTCACGCATCATTGGAGAGGCACCCACGAGGATGATGAACCCCTCCGTGATGGTGTCTAGATTGGATCTCATGGTTCTGGAACTTGCGACGGCTGGAATTGTGTTTCGTTGACTCCCCTAGGGTTTTTGGAATATTTGGGCATTTATAGGGCCAAGAGGCGGTGCGGGAGGTCACCGAGGGGGCACATCCCCCTGGGCGCCTAGGCCTCTTGGCCCACCCTGGTGGGTTGTGCTCACCTCGGGCCTCCCCTGTGGTATTTCTTTGGCCCATTGGGTGTCTTCTAGTCTAAAAAATCTCCAAAAAGTTTCACTATGTTTGAACTCTGTTTGGTACTGATATTCTATGAAGTAAAAAAAGCAAAAAAAATTAGCAACTCGCATTGGGCACTATGTCAATAGGTTAGTCCCAAAAAATGATATAAAGTTGCTATAAAATGATTGTAAAACATCCAAGAATGATAATATAACAACATGGAACAATAAAAAATATAGATACATTGGAAATGTATGAGTCCCCTTCTGTCACTGGGATTGAGCATGGCAAGATCGAACCCATCACAAAGTACCTCTCCCATTGCAAGAAAAATCAATCTAGTAGGCCCAATCAAAGCAATAGATCGGAGAGAAATACAAAGCTATAACAATCATGCATAAAAGAGCTCAGAGAAAACTCAAATAATATTCATCGACAATCTGATCATAAACTCATAATTCATCGGATCCTAACAAACACACCGCAAAAAGTCATTACATCGAATACATCTCTAAGAACATCGAGGAGAACATTGTATTGAAGATCAAAGAGAGAGAAGAAGCCATCTAGCTACTAGCTATGGAGCCGTAGGTCTGTGTAAACTACTCATGCATCATACGGAGGGCAGCAAGGTTGATGTAGAGCCCCTCCCTGATTTATTCCCCCTCCGGCAGAGTACCGGAGAGGGCCTCTAGATTGGATCTCGCGAGAACAAAAACTTGCGGAATCGGGAAAAGTATTTCGAGTGGCTCTCTGATGTCAGGGGAATATTTGAGAATTTAAAGAGGTGAAATTTGGTCAAGAGGTGCCATGAGGGGCCCACAAGCCCGGGGGAGGGGGCGCCCCCTAGGGCGCACCTCCCGAGCTTGTCGCTCCCTCGTGGCTCTTCAGGTCCTCTCCCAAACCTTCTAGGGTCTCTTCTGGTCCAAAAAAATAATCCATACTTTTTCTCCGTTTGGACTCTGTTTGATATTTATTTCCTGAAAAGCCAAAAACAGGCAAAAAACAGCAACTGGCACTGGGTACTAGGTTAATAGGTTAGTCCCAAAAATGATATATAATTAACATTCAGGATTGTTACTATAATAGCATGGAACAATAAAAATTATAGATACGTTAGAGAAGTATCACTGAACATGCCTCCACTAAAACCGCGTGGAAGCTGAGAAACCTACTTCGGCCACGCGTCCGTTCACGAGCAGGTCAGTATTAAACGCAACGCAGGGCAAGATCCTCCCATCCACCCTCTATTTAAACAAGGGCAGACACCGAGCAAGAACCGCTCCACTCTGCCGCACCCCATCTCCTCCTTCCATCATTTTCTCCACTCTTTCGATGACATCCGATGAGTAGGATCCGCCGAGCCTGCCGAATATGAGCGAGGTAGATCGCTTCACAACCTCCCTCGCCTAGCCCGACGGAGCAAATTGCGGTCCCAAGCCGGCACGTGGTTCAGCAACTAGCCGCTCCAAGCCAACTCTTGGAGGAGTGGTGAGTTGCTCCAGGCCGGCATGGCGGGGAGCATGGCGGCACGAGCGTCATCGTTGCTGTCAACGAGGCTGCGTCATACCGTGCCTCCAGTGCTTGTGATCGTGCCATCCACCGTCAACGCACGCGTAGCCATGCCATGCAGGCAGAGAAAGAAGTCAGTTGCGCGGATGTCTACAAGGTGACGGCCGGCACATCCGCGCCCACCGCCATCATCAAGGAGAAGTAGAATGCGGGAGGCCGCCGACGCTTGGGTCCCAGGAAGCCCACCGTCCGTGACCTGTCCGGTTCTTCTTTATCTCAGACCATCCTAGGCACTTGCGTGAGCTCCACAGAAACACCCTTCCCCTCCAGCGGAAGCATCCACTTTGCCACTCCGATGAGCAGCGCAGCCGGACATAGGGAAGATACGAGGGAAGAATATGCCTCTGGGACTCCCGACACTCCGACTAGCGGGCTGCCGGACATGGACAAAGGGATCCGCCGCGGCTGGCCGTAGACTAGTGTAGTGTATCCGTGTCGTGGGAGTGGAGCTCCACGTGACCATACGTCCACATAATTTCACCCTTTTAGTTGAAAATATCTAACCGTTTTCTTTTGGTTTGTATGAAATCTGCCTGAGTTTGCATGAATTTCATCATGTTTGTTGAAAATGAGTATGAAATGTATGCGGCTATGGTTGGATGGTGGTCTTCCACATCCGTGTTGCGGACTGCCCCCCTCGCCCTTGATCTGTGGATAGATGCGGGAGGAAATTTGCGGGTCGTCGTTGGTGATGCCCTTATTGGGGCTGCCCAGTAACACTTTTTTGGTTTGGGGATGGACAATCCGGCAGTCCTCTAATAATTCATCGCCAATAAGTTGTTTTTCCCATTTCTCTCAAAATGATGAGTGTCTTGTTTTTCTTTGGAGCTGGTGTGGATGAGCGGTTAACTTGTGGGGGCATTTTTTGGCGAAATGACAGTTGGTGAGAAGTGGTGGTTAGCCGAGGCTATGGCACGAGGTGAGTGGGTGGCGTTTGAGGTGCGTGAGTGGCCCGTGAGGCAGGCTGGTGGTGTGCAAGGCCGATGGGAGGTGGAAGCCGGCGAGTAGTCAGTGTCCGACGGAGGCGTGCATGACCGACTCGGCTGCGGGTGGATGCGTGAGGATAGGCAATATTGGCGGGAATGACTTTTCAGGTGATTTGCCGAAGTGAAAATATTGGGAAGAGTATTGGGCAAAGGCCAACTCACCTTCATACAAGGGGAAGATGAACTATTTTTATGACCAGTAATTTATGGATTTGCTATTTCACATCTAGATATAAAATAGCTACCTAAGTGGATTTTTTTTGTCTTTAAAACTCATGCACAAGTGATCTCATGATTTGTTCGCGCTTGAGCGTGCGATCTTGTGATTTGTATGCCTTCAAGAGTGTGCTCACCCAGGTAGGATGTGTGTGCAACGTGCCAATATAGGTTGGCCCATGTGTGTGCCAGTGTGGGATAGTGTTGCCTTTTTGTTCGTTTTTCCTTTTTGTCTATTGTTTTTTGAAAGTGCATTTTATCGACTAGAGGGGGGGTGCATAGGCGATTTTTATGAATTCTTCACTGAGGAATTTGCGGGTGAGGAAATTCCTGAGTGAAGAACTACTTGCAGCAGAATAAGTACTCAGATGTAAACATAACAGAACACAAGCATGGTCATCATGAAGAAATGAAGACAACAGAGTACATAAAGCGTAAACACAGGACAACACAGGATGAAGACAAACAGACTGAAGAAATTGAACTTAGGAAATTGAGAAAGTCTTCAGTCAAAGTCTTCAAACAAATATGAACAAGTACACAACACAGCTACGAGGAAATGAAAGAGGTAGGAAATAGAACCAGTAGGCTTGGTGAAGACAATGATTTGGTAGACCAGTTCCAACTGATGTCTCAGTTGTACGTCTCGTTGGAGCGGCTAGGTATTTAAACTTGAGGACACACAGTCCTCACCATATTCTCCTTGAGCTAAGGTCACACAGACCTCGCCCAATCACTCGTGGTAAGTCTTCAGGTGACTTCCAAACCTTCACAAACTAGGTCACTCGGCGATCCACAATTTCCTCTTGGATGCTCAGACCATGACGCCTAACCGTTTGGAAGAAGCACAATCTTCAAAGGTAACAAGCGTCGGATCCACACAGGATCAATCTCTTCAGTGATGCTCAATCACTTTGGGTTTGTAGGTGCTTGGGTTTGGGTTTTCCTCACTTGATGATTTTCGCTCAAAGTCCTCGGAGGATGGGATGCTCTCAAATGACAAGTGTCAGTTTCTCTTAGAGCAGCCAACCATCTAGTGGTTGTAGGGGGCGGCTATTTATAGCCTAGGGAGCAGCCGACATGATAAGACATAAATGCGCTTCAATGATATGACCGTTAGGTGGGTAGATATTTTGGGACAGCTTGCGCGTAGCACAGCAACGGTCGGAATTTTGAGTATCAAATACCTCAGGGCTATCATGTTCCTCACTGTGTTGGCAATCCGCACTGGCGAATTCCTCACTCCTCGGTCAGAACAAATTCCTCAGCAACCAGAAGAACTTCGTCTCTGTCACTGAAGAAATTGACTGAATTGTATGAGATTTCCAATGGCTTCACTCGAAGGGATTGGTAGGTGTAGGATTTTGAGTTGAGCATCGCATGGAAATTTTTCCTTAGTATTTCCTCGACCCCCTTTAACAGTACGGTGTTTCCTATGACTCAAGAAAGAGAAAATGAAACTACGAAAACAAAAGTCTTCATGCTTCATGTTCCTTGAATGAATACCAAGTCTTCAGGTCACACCAATTTCTTCACTTTCAAAGTCTTCAGAAAGTCTTCAGAAATCCGAAATCTTCAGTCGAAGATATTCATTTTTAGGGGTCGACTTTCTTTGTAAATATCAAACTCCTCATAGACTTATAGACTTGTGTACACTCACAAAAGCATCAGTCCTTTAACCTATAAGTCTTCAATACACCAAAATCACTAAGGGGCACTAGATGCACTTACAATCTCCCCCTTTTTGGTGATTGATGACAATATAGATTAAGTTTTCAACGGGGATAAACATATGAAGTGTAAATACTGATATTGATGAATTTGATTGCAAGATATAGAAGTACTCCCCCTAAAGATGTGCATAGTGAGGAATTTGCTTTTGAAGCAATGCACACGTGAAGAATAGAATCATGGAGATCTCCCCCTATATCTTGTAATTCATACACACATTTAACATATGATATGAAGAATTTGAAATGCATTATGAAATATGGTGACTGATGTAATTCATCATACGTGCATTAACATTAACGAGGAATAAGCATGTAGAAAATCTCAGCAAAAATATCAGGCCACCATAGAGTTTAAGTTTACAACTCGGTCGAATAAAGTCTCGGAAGAACGAGAGTTGTAACTTAGCAAAAAAACGCCCATATAGGTAGACCCGCTTGAAGACTAACACAATTTTCTCCCCCTTTGTCACCCAATGACCAAAAGGATCGAAAAATGAGGACCAACGCCCCTGAAGAATATCATGATGATGAAGGAGCGCCAACATTGTTGGGGTCGTTTGTTGTTGTAGGCCCTGTAGAAGTGTCGTCCAAGTCTTCATACTCGTCGGTGTCGCGTGGTGAAGAATAGGAGCTGGCCACCAAGGAAGGAACCTTGACCTTCTTGTATTTATTCGGTGGAGGTGCAGACCAGTCAAAATCCTCCTTGAGACCCATTTGCTTCAGATCTTCTTCACCGCATATATGTGACAGAATAGCCCAGGTGCGACCGAAGACTTCATGGAGGTAGCAATGGTTTTTCTTCACTACATTATGTGTATAAGTCATGTTGTTTAGAATAGAACCAAACTGACGCTTAACCCATTTATGGTTTCGATCCACCTTCTGGTGAAGACTAAGAAGAACCTCATGGTCAGTCATCACCCTTGGAGTTGTGGCTTGAGGATTTGGCTTGGATGCATTTGTAGCAGAGTCATGAGTGGCAGAGTCATCATTGGTGGAATAAGATGCAGCTTTGCAAAACTGACCATCCAATGGACGAATGCCTTCATCTATAACAGCAGCGGCCTTGCCCTTTTCACTAGCTGAGGAAAATGTCCTTTTGAGGACTTCAATGGGGGGCAAGTAGCTGCAATAGTTGAGAGTGTCAGCCTTGTAGTTGAGCGAAGACCTTGTTCGGGTGAATCTCATAATCCAAGGTGCGTAAGTCTTCAACTCAAACAGAGAGAGTGCAACATTTGCCAGAGTTCTCATGAAGAAATCATGATAGTTGACAGGAATGCCATGCATGATATTGAATAGCAGATTCTTCATATGCCAACAATTTCCTCATCAGATGAGTCGTCGCCTTTGATTGGACTCATAGTCTTTGTCAGAATGCGATAGACTGTTCTTGGCACATATAGCAATTCCTTCACGAGGAATTTTGTCCTTGGGACTTGACCGGGCTTCAGAGGCTTCATAAGCACTTGCATGTAATGAGCAGTGAGTTTAGGCTCCTGGTATAGGCAGTGAGCTCCTTCAAGGGGTGAACTGATGGGCAAGGCGTGAAGTAATTCAGAGGCCGGTGCCTTATAATGAGTGTTTTTGGTCATCCAGTCCAATACCCAAGAGTTGATATCATCAGCATCGCCTATGATGTGCAGGGTTGCATAGAATTGAAGAATGAGTTCTTCATTCCAATCGCAAATATCCGTGCAAAAGTTGAGCACTGCATCATGAAGCACACTGAGGACTGGGGTAAAGCAAGGCATTGATTCCATGTCCACATGAGGAATATGCTCGTGGTTAAAGACTTTGTCCTTGTTGAAGAGCAGTGAAGAATAAAAATTTCCTTGGCTGGTAGTCTAGAAACGCTTCCTTCTAAGACGAGCAGAGTCATATGGGTTGTAGTCAGTGAAGAAAACATGCTCGCCGAAGAAGTCATCAGGCTTGAATTTCTGCTTCTTTGAGAAGGGATCCTTTGGCTTGGGATGAGGAGTATCAGTCAATTGCATCACCACCTCAGGAATCGCAATCTCAGGTTCCACAGGCTGAGGAATTTCAGGTTCTTCTTCAGTGACAGCCTGGGTTTTTAATTCTTCATTAACATTTTCTTCAGCACTAGTGGTTGGAATCTCTGCATGGACATACGGGATTGCACGAGGTTCTTCAGATCCCATTTGTACTTCAGTATTGACAGGGGACTTAGGAATTTGTTGCAGAGGTGTGAACAGAGGAGAGTTGGGGTGCTGACTTTCCCAAAAGTCATCATTCAGCACAGGTGTTGTACACCCAATGTCCACATCTTCTTCTTCACTCTTTTCCTCAATGCCGGCCTCTTCAGCAGTGAACTGAGGCATGGGCGATGAGACTATTGGGGTTGAAGGGATTGCATCCGCTTCAATTTCTTCATCCAACTGCTCTGACGAACCAACAGAAGGAATCTCTTCATCTGATTCACTTGGAATCACATATTCTTCATCAAAAGGAACAAGGCCCTTTGATGGCATGGATGAGACCGGAATAGCATCAGTTGGATTCGTGAAAGAGCTGGTCAATGGCTTCATCTTCTTCGGAGCTGAAGAATCTGATGAAGTTGATGCTTTCCTTTTCTTCACTGTTGCACGCTCTGCAGCCTTGATTTTCTTCACATCTGATGCAGACGGAAGGATCGGAGTTGGGGTAGGTGCAGGAGGAGCAGAGGAATTTGGTTCAATTACTTCAGGCACAACTGATGCAGTTGCCCTGACTTCTTCAGTTTCTTCAGGCGCAACACTAGTGGTTGCCCTGGCAATTTCTTCAGTGGCTAGAATGTAGTCATCAGCCCTGGTACTATGAGTTTCTTCAGCAGCCTGATTGTCATTAGCGGTGCTGGCATTTTCTTCAGTCGGCTGAGAAGATGCCTTAGCCTGAGGATTTTCTTGTTGCGTTGGGGCTGCAACATTGGAAGTGAACTTCTTAGTTAAATTCACAGATCTGACTTTGGCTCCAAGCCAGTCAGTGCGGTATACGTCAAATTCATCACTGAGCTTCTTGATCTCGGATTGAATAGTGACAAGTTCTTTAGTTGTCATGGAGACAACACTTTTCTTCAGGAAGCGCTCCTTCCTGTACTGCGCTTTCTTCAACTGCCTGGCCTTTTCAAATTTCCATTTTTCTTCCTGAATAAAGGGAGTCAGCATATGGCTCCGGCCAGGAGTCAACTTGAAATCAGGCATAGGAGGGTTGCGGTCCTTGTGCCAGAGATCAATGTAATCAAGGATCAACTTTGGATCCAAAAGCATAGGCACATTTTTGCCTTTGGCTCTAGCATCCTTGAGCTGCATTTCTCTGATGATTTTGGCAAGTTCCTCATCATCAGCTTCGTCTTCATCAGACGGCACATGAAAGGCGACTTGCTTCTTTGTGAGGACTTGGTCGAGAGCCTCGTCCAGCAGTGGCCTTTTTCTTCAGCAGAGAGGGGCCAGTTGATGAATTTGGTGCAGCTGAAGAACTAGCAGAAACTCGTGAGGCAATAGAAATTCATGTTGTCCTTTGGCACGTGGCGAGATGCACAGGTGCTGAGGTTTTTGTCGGAGGAGCTGAGGACTTTGGAGGAGCTGGAGCAGCTTGAGGAGTTTCTGTGAGGGCTTTGAAGAATCTGGTCGTGAGGGCATTACTGAGGAACTTGGCCATGAGGGCATTTGGGGTGAAGCACTTGGCTTATGAGCAGGCTTCTTTGCCATGGCCTTCTTTGGCTTGACAGCAGAGGTCCCAACAGTGGTAGCGGCAGCAGCAGAGTCTTCATTGAATTTCCTCACTACTTCCTTAGTTATTTTGGCAAGCTTGGCCTGGCGCTTGGCCCATTCATCAGGATAGTCCTCACCACGCTTGAGGCTGGTGGGATCAGCTTCTTGGCCAGGTGCCAATGGAGGTCTTGTGCATGGAGGATTTAGAGCGAGTTTCTTCATATACTTGGGAGTAACATATTTGTACTCCCTCCATTCCCGTGCCCATCTCCTCTCAATCTTTTGAATGCGCACCTTGCGCTGATTTTTATCCTCCTCAAGCGGTGTGCAGTACCCAGCATAGGTGTCATCAGGGATCTCAGACGCTGTGTTGACCTCAGGCCTCTTTCCTCCCTTCTGTGGCTTCTTACCTTCAGCCATCTTCATCAGCTGAGGAATATGAACAACAAAATTTTCTGAAGAGGTGTGCAACTTTTCTTCGAGGAACGCTGCAAATGAGTTAAGTTGATGAAAACCTAGTGATTCAGCAGTGGACATGAGTACCTGTGAACAAAGTATAGTTGCGATGAATTTGGAGAGGTCATATGCATTCTCAGAAGGTTTTTCAAAAAGAACAAGTTTGAGGAATTTGACCAGACGTGTCTTGAAGAACTAAGCGTTCTTTGTCATAGGTTCCAGAGTTGTATAGATCAAAAATCCACACAATTGAGGAATCTTGAAGAAAAATGTTGCTTAGAGAAAGGATCAAGAACAGATTGGCACGTGAGGTGTTTAGTGTGATGATTTGAAGAATAAACACCTTTGAAGATTTTGTAGAAAACATTTGAATCAAAGAGGGTAGTAAAAGTAACTTTTAATTACCCTTGATGAAGAACACGATGAACTGGGAAGTGTAGATGTGAAGTTCGCCAGTTCAGATCTTCCACGCCCTAACTCGGCAGAGGAAGACAGCTACGGCGGCGGCGGAGTGAAGAAATCTGCAGCCGGCGCGAGTACGATGGCGACGAGGTCAAGGCAGTGAAGCTCTTCCTCATCGGCAACGATGAAGTAGCGGCGGCGCTAGGGTTTTACAAGCTCGAGCGGGAGAGAGGTCGAGCGGAGTAAAAACGAGGTGAGGAAGGGGAGGGGTATTTATAGCCGAAGTGAAAAACTGATCGCCCGAAGAATTTGGACGAACGTGCCCCTGACCCTTCTCATTCGCTTGACATGTGTCACCCACGTACTGAGAGGTGGCGATCGTGTGAGATCGTGGGTGAAAAGATAAACATTTCATAGAGTGCGGAACGGTTTGAGCGGCAAGGCCGAAAATTTAGATAAGATAAGTTTTAAAGTTCCGTTCGCAAATTCTTTAGCTGCCAAGGACACAGTGAAGATTTTGAACGAGTTTCAAATAGAACGCACATGAAGAATTTGTGAGTAGACTGGTTTGAGTTTAGCATAGAGGGGGAAGGGTCTGATCACATTCACTTAGCAGAAAAAACAACTTGAAGAATTAGCAATAAGTGAATGCTATGGCCATTAAAAAACAACGAAAACAATGAAGACAATGCAAAGTTGAAGAAATTGAACAACTGAGGAATTTCAAAAACTGAGGAAAAACTCAAATGAAGATTTTCAACTTTTGGTGGTGGCGTAACCCACCGTGTAAGAATGATGATTTCAGACACCACGCACAATTGTCGTAGGGCTCTGAGAATCAAATTCTTCGTTAATTTCTTCACACTTAGAGTGTTAGTCTTCATTGATTGAAGAACAACGTTTCTTCGCATGTTGCACATCTAAGTCATCAATTTTGCATAAGTGTTAGGATGTGTGTCCTTTTCAAAGAACATTCGAATATTCTAGGATATTTGGCTCACACCTCATCTTACTAAATCTCTTCTCATCCAAGGGCTTTGTGAATATATCGGCTAGCTGTTCTTCAGTCCGTACATGCTCAATAGAGATGTCGCCCTTCCACACATGATCATGAAGAAAATGATGACGAATTTGAATGTGCTTTGTCTTGGAGTGCTGAACTGGGTTGTGAGCAATCTTGATTGCACTCTCATTGTCACAGTAGAGAGGCATATTCTTCATGTTGACGTTGTAGTCCTTGAGAGTTTGCTTCATTCACAGCAATTGAGCACAGCAAGAACCAGCAGCAATGTACTCAGCTTCAGCAGTAGACAGTGATACGGAGTTCTGTTTCTTCGAGGACCAACAGACCAATGATCTTCCGAGGAAATGGCATGTGCCAGATGTTGACTTGCGGTCCACACGATCACCATCATAGTCAGAGTCTGAATATCCAACAAGATCAAAAGCCGAGCCCTTGGGTACCATAATCCAAGCGTTGGTGTGTGAGCTAGATATCGAAGAATATGCTTCATAGCCTTATGGTGTGATTCCTTCGGTGTAGCTTGAAATCGGGCACACATGCAAACACTAAGCATAATATCTGGCCTACATGCACATAAATATAATAAAGAAACAATCATGGAGCGTTATACCCTTTGATCAAATTCAATACCATTTTCATCAGTGCATAGATGGCCATTTGTTGGCATTGGAATTTTGACCCCTTTGCAATCTTGCATGCCGAATTTCCTCAGTACGTCCTTGAGGTATTTCTCCTGAGATATAAATATGCCATTGCGCTATTGACGAATTTGAAGACCTAAGAAGAATTTCAATTCTCCCATCATAGACATTTGATATTCTTCACTCATCATATAGGCAAATTCATCACTGTAACGTTAGTTAGTAAAGCCAAAAATGATATCATCAACATAAATTTGGCACACAAACAATTCACCATCATAAGATTTAGTGAAAAAGCATTGGATCAAGTGAACCGGGTTTGAAGCCTTTCTTCATGAGGAATTCCTTCAAAGTATCATACCATGCCCGAGGGGCCTGCTTGAGGCCATAGAGGGCCTTATTGAGTCTGAAGACTTTGTCAGGATGCTTTGGATCTTCAAAACCTGGGGGTTGAGCGACATATACTTCTTCCTCAAGCTTACCATTGAGGAATGCACTTTTCACATCCATTTGATATAAAGTGATATCATGATGGTTAGCATAAGCAAGTAATATGCGAATAGCCTCACGTCTAGCCACAGGTGCAAAAGTTTCATCGAAATCAATTCCTTCAACCTGTGTGTAGCCTTGAGCTACAAGTCGTGCCTTATTCCTCACCACAAGGCCATTTTCATCTTGCTTGTTGCGGTAGATCCACTTTGTGACAATGGTATTGTGCTTGCGAGGATCTGGACGATTAACCAGTTCGCAGACATTGTTGAGCTCGAACTGATGTAATTCTTCTTGCATAGCTTGAATCCACTCAGGCTCCAGAAATGCTTCATCTACCTTAGTGGGCTCTGTGATAGAGACGAAAGAAAAGTGCCCACAAAATTTAGACAAATGTGAAGCTTTTGAGCGTGTGAGAGGACCTGGAATGTTGATGTCGCTGATGATTTTCTCAATCTGCACTTCATTTGCAACGCAAGGATGAGTAGGTTGTCGTCGAGGAATTTGATCAGCATTTTCTTCAGCACCATTTTCTTCAGGTGCATCAGCATGACGTTCTTCACGTTCTGGAATGATTTCTTCTGCTAATTCTTCGGTAGGAATGACATCCTCAGTAGCTTTGAGCTTCATAGATTCCTCAGGTGACGGTTCATCTAACACAGAAGGTAGGTGCTCTCTTTGCGATTCATTAGTTTCATCGAACCGCACATCTACAGTTTCAACAACTTTGTGAAGAACGTTGTTGAAGACTCTGTAGGTGTGCAAGTCCTTTCCGTAACCAAGCATAAAACCTTCATGTGCTTTGTGTGCAAATTTAGAGTTGTGATGAGGATCTCTAATCCAACATTTAGCACCGAAGAGTTTGAAATAACTCACATTGGGTTTCTTGTTAGTGAGGAGTTCATAAGCAATCTTCTTGAAGAATTTGTGAAGATATACCCTGTTGATAATGTGGCACGCAGTATTGCCTCAATCCAGAAACGACGAGGCGTCTTGTACTCATCAAGCATAGTGCGAGCCATCTCAACAAGAGTCCTGTTCTTGCGCTCCATGACGCCATTCTGCTAAGGAGTATAAGGAGAAGATAACTCATGAGTAATACTGAGTTCATCAAGATAGTCATCAAGACCAGAATTCTTGAACTCAGTTCCATTATCACTTCTTACATGCTTGATCTTCACACCAAAGTTGGTTGAAGCCCTCGAGGAAAATCGTTTGAAGACTTCCTGCACCTCATGTTTGTAAGTGACAATATGCACCCATGTGTAATGAGAGTAATCATCAACAATAACAAAGCCATATAGAGATGCATCATTTGTAACTGCAGAATGATGATTAGGACCAAAGAGATCCATGTCAAGCAATTCAAATGGTCGAGTAGTAGTCATGATAGTCTTCGCTGGATGCTTGGCCTTGGTCATCTTTCCAGCTTCGCAAGCTCCACACAAGTGATCCTTGAGGAATTTGACATTCTCAATGCCAATGACATGATTCTTCTTTGCGAGCGCGTGCAGATTCCTCATGCCAGCATGACTAAGTCGCTGATGCCATAGCCAGCCTTCTGAAGCTTTTGCAAGTAAACATACGGCTGGTTGTGGTCCTGTAGAGAAATCAACAATATAAAGATCTCCTCTCCTAAAGACTTCGAAGACTTTGGAATTGTCAGCTTCCATGATCACAACACAACGATACTTGCCAAAGACAACAACCATATCAAGAACACAAAGCATTGAGATAGACATGAGGTTGTATCCTAAGGACTCGACAAGCATGACTTTGTCCATGTGTCGATCCTTTGAGATCGTAACCTTACCTAGACCCAATACTAGACTTTTGCCTTTGTCAGCGAAGATGATATGCTTCAGATGCGATGGAGATAAGGGAACATCCATCAATAGATTCTTGTCACCAGACATGTGATTTGTACATCCACTATCGAGGACCCACTCATTGTCTTTGGGTTGATTATCCTGCAGATGAATTAGTGCAGCTTACGAACTCATATACTTCATCAGTGAAGAATATGCCATCAATTTCATCGGATCAATTTCATCAAGCAATAAAACAGGTAAAGCAGTATTAGGATGTGAGAAATGAAAGTTCATTTCTTCATGATTAGCATGCATCCTTTTAGGCATTTTCAGGTGTCCAGCAAATTCTTAAGACGTTTAAGCACATCTGGAGACCTGACCCTGCAGAAGAAATTAGTTCTTTTTCTTCACCACCCACATCTGAATGGGTGGCAAAGAGTTCATCACTCCATGAGCTCCATACAAGAAAGGTGGCATAGAAGCCAGTCCACTTCCTTTCACATAAGAGGAGTTAGGATAAGCATATGAATAAGCAGAGAAATTCTTCGAGGACTTATGAGTGTCGTTGCAGAAAACGAGTATTCAGAAAACAAAAAATTTCCTACGGTTTCACCAAGATCCATCTATGAGTTCATCTAGCAACGAGTATTCAGATGCATCTACATACCTTTGTAGATCGCGTGCGGAAGCGTTCACTAGAACGTGGATGATGGAGTCGTACTCGCCGTGATCCAAATCACCGATGACCAAGCGCCGAACGGACGGCACCTCCGCGTTCAACACACGTACGGAGCGGATGACGTCTCCTCCTTCTTGATCCAGCAAGGGGGAAGGAGAGGTTGATGGAGATCCAGCAGCACGACGGCGTGGTGGTGGATGCAGTTGTCACGTGCAGCACGGCTTCGCCGAGCGTCTGCGCGAGAGGGAGAGGTGTGACAGGGGAGAGAGAGGCGCCAGGGATCAAGGGTGCAGCTGCCCCTCCCTCCCCCCTTTATATAGGCCCCCTGGGGGGCGCCGGCCCCTGGAGATCCCATCTCCAGAGGGGGCGGCGGCCAGGGGGGAGGAGTACCCCCCAAGGCAAGTGGGGCGCCCCCCCCCCCCACCCTAGGGTTCCAACCCTAGGCGCAGGGGTGGGCCTTGGGGGGCGGACCAGCCCACTAAGGGCTGGTCCCCCCTCCCACTTCAGCCCATGGGGCCCTCCGGGATGGGTGGCCCCACCCGATGGACCCCCGGGACCCATCTGGTGGTCCCGGTACAATACCGGTGACCCCCGGATCACTCCCGATGGCCGAAACTGCACTTCCTATATATAATTCTTCACCTCCGGACCAATCCGGAACTCCTCGTGACGTCCGGGATCTCATCCGGGACTCCAAACAACTTTCGGATTACTGCATACTCATATCTCTGCAACCCTAGCGTCACCGAACCTTAAGTGTGTAGACCCTACGGGTTCAGGAGACATGCAGACATGACCGAGACACCTCTCTGGACAATAACCAACAGCGGGATCTGGATACCCATGTTGGCTCCCACATACTCCTCGCTGATCTCATCGGATGAACCACGATGTCGAGGATTCAATCAATCCCGTATTCAATTCCCTTTGTCAATCGGTATTTTACTTGCCCAAGATTCGATCGTCGGTATCCCAATACCTCGTTCAATCTCGTTACCGGCGAGTCACTTTAATCGTACCGTAATGCATGATCCCGTGATCAAACACTTTGATCACATTGAGCTCATTATGATGATGCATTACTGAGTGGGCCCGGTGATACCTCTCCGTTATACGAAGTGTCAAATCCCAGTCTCGATCCGTGTCAACCCAACAGACACTTTCGGAGATACCCGTAGTATACCTTTATAGTCACCCAGTTACGTTGTGACGTTTGGCACACCCAAAGCACTCCTACGGTATCCGGGAGTTACACGATCTCATGGTCTAAGGAAAAGATACTTGACATTGGAAAAGCTCTAGCAAACGAATTATACGATCTTTGTGCTTATGCTTAGGATTGGGTCTTGTCCATCACATCATTCTCCTAATGATGTGATCTCGTTATCAATGACATCCAATGTCCATAGTGAGGAAACCATGACTATCTGTTGATCAACGAGCTAGTCAACTAGAGGCTTACTAGGGACATGTTGGTGTCTATATATTCACACATGTATTACGATTTTCGGATAACACAATTACAGCATGAATAAAAGACAATTATCATGAACAAGGAAATATAATAATAATACTTTTATTATTGCCTCTAGGGCATATTTCCAACAGTCTCCCACTTGCACTAGAGTCAATAATCTAGTTACATTGTGATGAATCTAACACCCATAGAGTTCTGGTGTTAATCATGTTTTGCTCTAGGGAGAGGTTTAGTCATCTGCGACATTCAGATCCGTATGCACTTTACAAATTCTATGTCTCCATCTTGAACATTTTCACGAATGGAGTTGAAGCGACGCTTGATGTGCCTTGTCTTCTTGTGAAACCTGGGCTCCTTGGCAAAAGCAATAGCTCCAGTGCTGTCACAGAAGAGTTTGATCGGCCCCGATGCATTGGGTATGACTCCTAGGTCGGTGATGAACTCCTTCACCCAAATTGCTTCATGTGCTGCCTCTGAGGCTGCCATGTACTCCGCTTCACATGTAGATCCCGCCACGACGCTCTGCTTGCAGCAGCACCAGCTTACTGCTCCACCATTCAACATATACACGTATCCGGTTTGTGACTTAGAGTCATCCAGATCTGTGTCGAAGCTAGCGTCGACGTAACCCTTTACGACGAGCTCTTCGTCACCTCCATAAACGAGAAACATGTCCTTCGTCCTTTTTTAGGTACTTCAGGATATTCTTGACCGCTGTCCAGTGTTCCTTGCCGGGATTACTTTGGTACCTTCCTACCAAACTTATGGCAAGGTTTACATCAGGTCTGGTACACAGAATGGCATACATAATAGACCCTATGGCCGAGGCATAGGAGATGACACTCATCTCTTCTATATCTTCTGCCGTGGTCGGGCATTGAGCTGAGCTCAATTTCACACCTTGCAACACAGGCAAGAACCCCTTCTTGGACTGATCCATATTGAACTTCTTCAATATCTTTTCAAGGTATGTGCTTTGTGAAAGACCTATGAGGCGTCTTGATCTATCTCTATAGATCTTGATGCCTAATATATAAGCAGCTTCTCCAAGGTCCTTCATTGAAAAACTCTTATTCAAATAGGCCTTTATGATGTCCAGAAGTTCTATATCATTTCCCATCAAAAGTATGTCATCTACATATAATATGAGAAATGCTACAGAGCTCCCACTCACTTTCTTGTAAACACAGGCTTCTCCATAAGTCTGCGTAAACCCAAACGCTTTGATCATCTCATCAAAGCGAATGTTCCAACTCCGAGATGCTTGCACCAGCCCATAAATGGATCACTGGAGCTTGCATACTTTGTTAGCATTCTTAGGGTCGACAAAACCTTCCGGCTGCATCATATACAGTTCTTCCTTAAGATAGCCGTTAAGGAATGCCATTTTGACGTCCATTTTCCATATCTCATAATCATAGTATCCGGCAATTGCTAACATGATTCGGACGGACTTCAGCTTCGCTACGGGAGAGAAAGTCTCATCGTAGTCAACCCCTTGAACTTGTCGATAACCCTTAGCGACAAGTCGAGCTTTATAGATGGTAACATTACCATCCGCGTCCGTCTTCTTCTTAAAGATCCATTTGTTTTCTATCGCTCGCCGATCATCGGGCAAGTCTGTCAAAGTCCATACTTCGTTTTCATACATGGATCCTATCTCGGATTTCATGGCTTCCAGCCATTTGTCGGAATCCGGGCCCGCCATTGCTTCCTCATATTTTGAAGGTTCACCGTTGTCTAACAACATGATTACTAAGACAGGGTTGCCGTACCACTCTGGTGCGGAACGTGTCCTTGTGGACCTTCGAATTTCAGTAGGAGCTTGATTAGAAGTATCTTGATCATCATCATTAATTTCATCTCTAGTCGGTGCAGGCACCTCAGGAATGTTTTCTTGAGTTTCGCCATTTTCCGGTTCAAGAGGTAACACTTCATCAAGTTCTACTTTCCTCCCACTTACTTCTTTCGAGAGAAACTCTTTCTCTAGAAAGGATCCATTATTGGCAACAAAGATCTTGCCTTCGGATCTGAGGTAGAAGGTATACCCAATAGTTTCTTTAGGGTATCCTATGAAGACGCATTTTTCCGACTTGGGTTCGAGCTTTTCAGGTTGAAGTTTCTTGACATAAATAGAACAACCATTATTCTCGGATTTAAATGCGTAGCCATCTCGAATTAAACGAGATCCAGACACAATGTTCATGCTCAAACTTGGCACTAAATAACAATTATTGAGGTTTAAAACTAATCCCGTAGGTAAATGTAGAGGTAGCGTGCCGACGGCGATCACATCGACCTTGGAACCATTCCCGACGCGCATCGTCACCTCGTCCTTCGCCAGTCTCCGTTTATTCCGCAGCTCCTGCTTTGAGTTACAAATGTGAGCAACTGCACCGGTGTCAAATACCCAAGAGCTACTACGAGTATTGGTAAGGTACACATCAATTACATGTATATCACATATACCTTTTGTTTTGTCGGCCTTCTTGTCCGCTAAGTATTTGGGGCAGTTCCGCTTCCAGTGACCACTTCCCTTGCAATAAAAACACTCAGTCTCGGGCTTGGGTCCATTCTTTGGCTTCTTCCCGGCAACTTGCTTACCGGGCGCACCAATTTCCTTGTCGTCCTTCTTGAAGTTCTTTTTACCCTTGCCCTTCTTGAACTTAGTGGTTTTATTCACCATCAACACTTGATGTTCCTTCTTGATTTCTACCTCTGCTGATTTCAGCATAGCATATACCTCAGGAATGGTCTTTACCATCCCCTGCATGTTGTAGTTCATCACAAAGCTCTTGTAGCTAGGTGGAAGCGACTGGAGGATTCTGTCAATGACCGCTTCATCCGGGAGATTAACTTCTAGTTGAGTCAAGCGGTTGTGCAACCCAGACATCTTGAGTATGTGTTCACTGACAGAGCTATTTTCCTCCATATTACAGCTAAAGAATTTGTCGGAGACTTCATATATTTCGACCCGGGCATGAGCTTGGAAAACCATTTTCAGCTCTTCGAACATCTCATATGCTCCATGTCTCTCAAAACGCTTTTGGAGCCCCGGCTCTAAACTGTAAAGCATGCCACACTGAACGAGGGAGTAATCATCGGAACGTGACTGCCAAGCGTTCATAACGTCTTGTTCTGCAGGGAGAACAGGTGCGTCACCCAGCGGTGCTCGTAGGACATAATCTTTCTTGGCAGCTATGAGGATGATCCTGAGGTTCCGGACCCAGTCCGTATAGTTGCTGCCATCGTCTCTCAGCTTGGTTTTCTCTAGGAACGCGTTGAAGTTGAGGACTATGTTGGC
The DNA here is from genome assembly GCA_032464435.1 of Aegilops umbellulata. NCBI lineage: Eukaryota > Viridiplantae > Streptophyta > Magnoliopsida > Poales > Poaceae > Aegilops > Aegilops umbellulata. The sequence continues at coordinate 352,040,815 of CP136056.1, forward strand.
CATTTGATCTACAAGACATATTGTAAATATTTTAGACTAAGTTCATGATAATAAAGTTCATCTAATCAAATTATTTAATGAACTCCCACTTAGATGGACATCCCTCTTCTAGTCATCTAATTATAACATGATCCGAGTCAACTAGGCCGTGTCCGATCATCACGTGATACGGACTAGTCAACATCGGTGAACATCTTCATGTTGATCGTATCTTCTATACGACTCATGCTCGACCTTTCGGTCTTCTGTGTTCCGAGGCCATGTCTGTACATGCTAGGCTCGTCAAGTCAACCTAAGTGTTTGCATGTGTAAATCTGTCTTACACCCGTTGTATGTGAACGTTAGAATCTATCACACCCGATCATCACGTGGTGCTTCGAAACAACGAACTGTCGCAACGGTGCACAGTTAGGGGGAACACTTCTTGAAATTATTATGAGGGATCATCTTATTTACTACCGTCGTTCTAAGTAAAAAAGATGCAAAACATGATAAACATCACATGCAATCAAATAATAAACGTGACATGATATGGCCAATATCACATAGCTCCTTTGATCTCCATCTTGGGGCTCCATGATCATCTTGTCACCGGCTTGACACCATGATCTCCATCATCATGATCTCCATCATCGTGTCTCCATGAAGTTGCTCGCCAACTATTACTTCTACTACTATGGCTAACGCGTTTAGCAATAAAGTAAAGTAATTTACATGGCGTTTCTCAATGACACGCAGGTCATACAGAAATAAAGACAACTCCTATGGCTATTGCCGGTTGTCATACTCATCGACATGCAAGTCGTGATTCCTATTACAATAGCATGAACATCTCATACATCACATATAGATCATTCATCATTCATCACAACTTTGGCCATATCATATCACAAAGCACTTGCTGCAAAAACAAGTTAGACGTCCTCTAATTGTTGTTGCAAGTTTTACGTGGCTGAATTAGGGTTCTAGCAAGAACGTTTTCTTACCTACGTGAAAGCCACAACGTGATTTGTCAACTTCTATTTACCCTTCATAAGGACCCTTTTCATCGAATCCGCTCCAACTAGAGTGGGAGAGACAGACACCCGCCAGCCACCTTATGCAACTAGTGCACGTTAGTCGGTGGAACCGGTCTCACGTAAGCGTACGTGTAAGGTTGGTCCGGGCCGCTTCATCCCACAATACCGCTGAAGCAAGATAAGACTAGTAGCGGCAAGAAAAGTTGAGAACATCTACGCCCACAACAAATTGTATTCTACTCGTGCAATAGAGAACTACGCATAGACCTAGCTCATGATGCCACTGTTGGGAACATTGCAGAAAATTAAAATTTTTCCTACGGTTTCACCAAGATCCATCTATGAGTTCATCTAAGCAACGAGTCATGGGAGAGAGATTGCATCTACATGCCACTTTGTAGATCGCGAGCGGAAGCGTTCAACGAACGGGGATGAGGTAGTCGTACACGACGTGATCCAAATCACCGGAGATTCTAGCACCGAACGGACGGCACCTCCACGTTCAACACACGTACGGTCAGCGTAACGTCTCCTTCTTCTTGATCCAGCAAGGCAAAGGAGAGGTTGAGGAAGATGGCTCCAGCAGCAGCACGACGGCGTGGTGATGGTGGAGCTGCAGTACTCCGGCAGGGCTTCGCCGAGCTCTATGGAGGAGGAGGAGATGTTGGAGAGGGAGAGGGAGGCGCCAAGGACCAGGGGTGTGGCTGCCCCCCTCCCCTCCCCCCTTTATATAGCCCCCTAGGGGGGCGCCGGCCCTAGGAGATGCAATCTCCTAGGGGGGCGGCGGCCAAGGTGTGGGGGGCTTGCCCCCCAAGCAAGGGGGCGCCCCCCTTTAGGGTTTCCCCCACCCTAGGCGCGCATGGGCCCTGGGGAAGTGGCGCCCCAGCCCACTTTGGGCTGGATCCTTTCCTACTTCAGCCCATGGGGCCCTCCGGGATAGGTGGCCCCACCCGGTGGACCCCCCGGGACCCTCTGGTTGTCCCGGTACAATACCGATAACCCCGAAACTTGTCCCGATGGCCAAAACAGCACTTCCTATATATAATTCTTTACCTCCGGACCATTCCGAAACTCCTCGTGACGTCCGAGATCTCATCCGGGACTCCGAACAACATTCGGGTTACTGCATATACATATCTTCACAACCCTAGCGTCACCGAACCTTCAGTGTGTAGACCCTACGGGTTCGGGAGACATGCAGACATGACCGAGACGGCTCTCGTGCAATAACCAACAGCGGGATCTGGATACCCATGTTGGCTCCCACATGCTCCACGCTGATCTCATCGGATGAACCACGATGTTGAGGATTCAATCAATCCCGTATACGATTCCCTTTGTCAATCGGTATTTTACTTGCCCGAGATTCGATCGTCGGTATCCCAATACCTCATTCAATCTCGTTACCGGCAAGTCACTTTACTCGTACCGTAATGCATGATCCCATGATCAAACACTTTGATCACATTGAGCTCATTATGATGATGCATTACCGAGAGGGCCCGGTGATACCTCTCCGTCAAGCGGAGTGACAAATCCCAGTCTCGATCCGTGTCAACCCAACAGACACTTTCGGAGATACCCGTAGTATACCTTTATAGTCACCCAGTTACGTTGTGACGTTTGGTACACCCAAAGCACTCCTACGGTGTCCGGGAGTTACACGATCTCATGGTCTAAGGAAAGGATACTTGACATTGGAAAACTCTAGCAAACGAACTATGCGATCTTATGCTATGTTTAGGATTGGGTCTCGTCCATCACATCATTCTCCTAATGATGTGATCTCGTTATCAATGACATCCAATGTCCATAGTCAGGAAACCATGACTATCTATCGATCAACGAGCTAGTCAACTAGAGGCTTACTAGGGACATGATGTTGTCTGTTATTCACACATGTATTACGATTTTCGGATAACACAATTATAGCACGAATAAAGACAATTATCATGAACAAGGAAATATAATAATAATGCTTTTATTGTTGCCTCTAGGGCATATTTCCAACAACAAGATGCAAAACATGATAAACATCACATGCAAACAAATAATAATAGTGACATGATATGGCCAATATCATATAGCTCCTTTGATCTCCATCTTGGGGCTCCATGATCATCTTGTCACCGGCACGACACCATGATCTCCATCATCATGATCTCAATGAAGTTGCTCGCCAACTATTACTTCTACTACTAAGGCTAACACGTTTAGCAATAAAGTAAAGTAATTTACATGGCGTTTCCATTGACACGCAGGTCATAAAAATAATGACAACTCCTATGGCTCCTGCCGGTTGTCATACTCATCGACATGCAAGTCATGATTCCTATTACATGAACATGATCTCATACATCACATATATATCATTCATCATTCATCACAACTTTGGCCATATCATATCACAAAGCGCTTGCTGCAAAAACAAGTTAGACGTCCTCTAATTGTTGTTGCAAGTTTTTACGTGGTTGCATTAGGGTTCTAGCAAGAACGTTTTCTTACCTACGTAAAAGCCACAACGTGATTTGTCAACTTCTATTTACCCTTCATAAGGACCCTTTTCGTCGAATCCGCTCCAACTAAAGTGGGAGAGACAGACACCCGCCAGCCACCTTATGCAACTAGTGCATGTCAGTCGGTGGAACCGGTCTCACGTAAGCGTACGTGTAAGGTTGGTCCGGGCCGCTTCATCCCACAATACCACTGAAGCAAAATAAGACTAGTAGCGGCAAGAAAGTTGACAACATCTAGCCCACAACAATTGTGTTCTACTCGTGCAAAAGGAACTACGCATAGACCTATCTCATGATGCCACTGTTGGGGAACGTTGCAGAAAACAAAAATTTTCTTACGGTTTCACCAAGATCCATCTATGAGTTCATCTAGCAACGAGTATTCAGATGCATCTACATACCTTTGTAGATCGCGTGCGGAAGCGTTCACTAGAACGTGGATGATGGATTCGTACTCGCCGTGATCCAAATCACCAATGACCAAGCGCCGAACGGACGGCACCTCCGCGTTCAACACACGTACGGAGCGGATGACGTCTCCTCCTTCTTGATCCAGCAAGGGGGAAGGAGAGGTTGATGGAGATCCAGCAGCACGACGGCGTCGTGGTGGATGCAGTTGTCACGTGCAGCAGGGCTTCGCCGAGCGTCTGCGCGAGAGGGAGAGGTGTGACAGGGGAGAGGGAGGCGCCAGGGGTCAAGGGTGCGGCTGCCATTCCCTCCCCCTCCCCCCCCCCCCCCCGTTTATATAGGCCCCCTGGGGGGGCGCCGGCCCCTGGAGATCCCATCTCCAGAGGGGGCGGCGGCCAGGGGGTGGAGTACCCCCCAAGGCAAGTGGGGCGCCCCCCCCCACCCTAGGGTTCCAACCCAAGGCGCAGGGGGTGGGCCTTGGGGGGCGCACCAGCCCACTAAGGGCTGGTACCCTCCCACTTCAGCCCATGGGGCCCTCCGGGATGGGTGGCCCCACCCGGTAGACCCCCGGGACCCATCTGGTGGTCCCAGTACAATACCGGTGACCCCGGATCACTCCCGATGGCCGAAACTGCACTTCCTATATATAATTCTTCACCTCCAGACCAATCCGGAACTCCTCATGACGTCCGGGATCTCATCCGGGACTCCGAACAACTTTCGGATTACTGCATACTCATATCTCTGCAACCCTAGCGTCACCGAACCAAGTGTGTAGACCCTATGGGTTCGGGAGACATGCAGACATGACCGAGACACCTCTCTGGACAATAACCAACAGCGGGATCTGGATACCCATGTTGACTCCCACATACTCCTCGATGATCTCATCGGATGAACCACGATGTCGAGGATTCAATCAATCCCGTATTCAATTCCCTTTGTCAATCGGTATTTTACTTGCCCGAGATTCGATCGTCGGTATCCCAATACCTCGTTCAATCTCGTTACCGGCAAGTCACTTTACTCGTACCGTAATGCATGATCCCGTGATCAAACACTTTGATCACATTGAGCTCATTATGATGATGCATTACTGAGTGGGCCCGGTGATACCTCTCCGTTATACGGAGTGACAAATCCCAGTCTCGATCCGTGTCAACCCAACAGACACTTTCGGAGATACCCGTAGTATACCTTTATAGTCACCCAGTTACGTTGTGACGTTTGGCACACCCAAAGCACTCCTACGGTATCCGGGAGTTACACGATCTCATGGTCTAAGGAAAAGATACTTGACATTGGAAAAGCTCTAGCAAACGAATTATACGATCTTTGTGCTTATGCTTAGGATTGGGTCTTGTCCATCACATCATTCTCCTAATGATGTGATCTCATTATCAATGACATCCAATGTAAATAGTCAGGAAACCATGACTATTTGTTGATCAACGAGCTAGTCAACTAGAGGCTTACTAGGGACATGTTGGTGTCTATATATTCACACATGTATTACGATTTCCGGATAACACAATTATAGCATGAATAAAAGACAATTATCATGAACAAGGAAATATAATAATAATGCTTTTATTATTGCCTCTAGGGCATATTTCCAACAATTTGAACATTTAGGTGAAGAATTAGAAGATTCATGTTCAATGCACTTTAAACATGGAGGAACAAATTCTTCCTGAGTAGCGCTGATTTGTTGAGCAAGTAATGAATCGCGCTCCTTCTGAAGATCTTCATAACTCACCCTTAGCTTTTAAAGATCTTGCTTTCTTTGAAGAAATTCATAGGAAAGCTTCTCATGATCAGATAAGAGAGTGTTATGATGACCTTGAAGGTTGTCAAACCTAGACTGAAGTCTCTGAAGATTTTCAGTCAAGGTTTTAGTGTGATCCATTTCTTCACCTAACATATCATCGCTTTTGTCTAGCATGTTTTGAACCTTTTCAAAATCCTTTTGTTGTTTCGCAGCAATCATAGCAAGTTTAGAATAGCTAGGCTTGAGGTTTTCATCAGATTCATCCTCACTTGATTCAGAGGAGGGGTATTTGAGTACCTTGGCACCCTTTGCCATGAAGCAATAGGTGGGTGCGTAGTCATCATCGCCTTCATCAGCCTTGTTGGTGAAGCCATTTTCTTTAGAGTTGAAGATAGACTTGCTGACAAATGCGGTAGCGAGAGCTAGGCTCGCCACACCAGACTCGGACTCCTCAGATGCCTCCTCTTCCTCATGTTCCTCAGATTCAGCCTCAGAGTCCATTTCCTTGCCAATGAATGCCCGAGCCTTCTTGGAGCTGATCTTCTTGTGAGATGAAGACTTTGAGGATTTTGATGATGAAAACTTTGAAGATTTCTTCTTCTTCTTAGCATCATCAGAACTGTAATCCTCGTATTCCTTCTTCTTTGATTCCTTTTCCCACTAAGGAAAACCTTGAATGTAGTGACCAGGTTTCTTGCATTTGTGGCATAGCCTCTTCTTACAGTCACTGGATGAGGAATCATTACTCCTTGAGGATTTTCCAAAGCGACCACGTCTTGAGAACTTCTGAAATTTATTCACGAGCAGTGCTAGCTCCTAGCTCAGTTCTTCAGGATCACCAAGGCTGCTACCAGAATCTTCATCTTCAGATTCAGAGACTGCCTTGGCCTTCAGGGCACGTGATCTGCCATAGCTCGAACCATAGAGATCTCTCTTCTCAGAAAGCTGGAACTCATGAGTGTTTAGCCTCTCGAGGATATCAGCGGGATCAAGTGACTTGTAATCTCCACGTTCTTGTATCATCAATGCCAGAGTATCAAATGAGGAATCAAGTGATCTCAGCAGTTTCTTCACCACCTCATGGTCGGTGATGTCAGTGGCACCAAGTGCTTGAAGCTCATTTGAGATGTCAGTGAGGTGATCGAAGGTTTGTTGGACATTTTCATTGTCAAGTATTTTGAAGCGGTTGAAGAGATTGCGAAGAACGTTAACTCGAGATTCACGCTGTGTTGAGACTCCTTCATTGACTTTGGACAGCCTATCCCAGATAAGCTTAGTAGTTTCCAGAGCAATCACTCTTCCATACTGGCCTTTGCTCAGATGGCCACATATGATGTTCTTCGCTTGAGAATTGAGTTGCTTGAATCTCTTCACATCAGCAGCATTCAGAGAAGGTGTGACTGAGGGAACACCATTTTCCACAACATACCAGAGATCGTTATCAATTGCCTCAAGATGCATTCGCATCTTATTCTTCCAGTAGGGGTAGCCCATCCCATCGAAGGTAGGACACCCATCAGAGACCTTGATCATACCTGCGGTCGACATAACTAAAACTCCAGGCAGTTAAACCAAAATCACACAGAACAAGGGAGTACCTTGCTCTGATACCAATTGGAAGTGCGTTATATCGACTAGAGGGGGGTGAATAGGCGATTTTCATGAATTCTTCACTGAGGAATTTGCGGGTGAGGAAATTCCTGAGTGAAGAACTACTTGCAGTGGAATAAGTACTCAGATGTAAACATAACATAACACAAGCATGGTCATTGAGGGAGTCTGGATTAGGGGGTCCTCGGACATCCGGACTATATACTTTGGTCGGACTGTTGGACTATGAAGATACAAGATTGAAGACTCCGTCCCGTGTCCGGATGGGAATCTCCTTGCCATGGAAGGCAAGCTTGGCAATTCGGATCTGCAGATCTCCTCCCTTGTAACCGACTCTGTGTAACCCTAGCCCCCTCAAGTGTCTATATAAACCGGAGGGTTTAGTCCGTAGGAAACAACAATCATAATCATAGACTAGCTTCTAGGGTTAGCCCCTACGATCTCGTGGTAGATCAACTCTTGTAATACTCACATCATCAAGATCAATCAAGCAGGAAGTAGGGTATTACCTCCATCGAGAGGGCACGAACCTGGGTAAACATTGTGTCCCCCGCCTCCTGTTATCATCCGCCTTAGACGCACAGTTCGGGACCCCCTACCCGAGATCCGCCGGTTTTGACACCGATATTGGTGCTTTCATTGAGAGTTCCACTGTGCCATCACCATAAGGCTCGATGGCTCCTTCGATCATCGGCAACGATGCGATCTAGGGTGAGGTGTTTCTCCCCGGACAGATCTTCGTATTCGGCGGCTTCGCACTGCGGGCCAACTCGCTTGGCCATCTGGAGCAGACCGAAAGCTACGCCCCTGGCCGTCAGGTCAGGTTTGGAAGCTTAAACTATAATACCGATATCCGCGGAGACTTGATCTTTGACAGATTCGAGCCCATGTCAGGTGCGCCGCATAGTCACAACGAGCATGACTTAGCTCTGCCGTCTGACGATGTTCTGGAGATCACACCAGCGGCTACTCCGGCCCTCAATTCGGAGCATATTGCGCCATCCGAGGACGGGTGGATGGACCCCGCCACGGAGGCCGCACACTCAGTGGCGATAGAGCCGAATACTGACTTCACCTCCTATGAGACCTGTGTCGCTGGACTCTTGGATTCGTCCCCGGCCACGGGCTCCGAACCGCCTGCGTCAGTGCCTAATGAATCCGATCGGGCACCGATCATGGAGTTTTTCTCCATGGATATCTTTCAGCACTCGCCCCTGGGTGATGTGCTAAATTCATTAAGGTCTCTCTCCTTATCAGGAGGCCCTTGGCCAAACTGTGTCTGGCTTGAGTTCGAAACAGATGACGAAGAAATTCGTTCCCCACCCACCACCCACTTAATAGCTAGTGTCGACGACTTATCCGACATGCTTGATTTCGGCTGCGAAGACATCGACGGTATGGATGATGATGTAGGAGAAGAACAGGAACCACCGCCCACATGACGCTGGACCGCCACCTCATCACATGATATATACATGGTGGACACCCCCAAAGAAATCGATGGCAATAAGGCAACGGAGGACAATCCCCTCGAGAAGCAATCTAAGCACCGGCGTCATCGGCACCGCTCTATGCCCCACCATAGCAAAAGCAGTGATACCGGCCCAAGAAACAATAACGCTACGGATAGTGCCGAAGACAAAGACAACCCACCCCAGCCAGGCTTCGAGCAGGAGGATGGGCAAGCTAGCCCTAAAAAACAGGCGACAGACGGAGATTCAGAAGATGACACTTACATGTCCCTCTCCGAAGACGAGGCGAGCCTCGGCGACAAAGAATTTATCGTGCCTGGGGATCCCATCGAGCAGGAGCGCTTCAAGCGCCGGCTTATAGCCACAGTAAATAGCCTGAAGAAAAAGCAATGGCAGCTTCAAGCTGACGAAGATCTACTAGCAGATAGATGGAATGAGGTCCTGGCGGCCAAGGAATACGAACTCGAGCGCCCAAACAAAAGTTACCCAAAGCGCAAGTTGCTACCCCAACTCGAGGAGGAAGCATTAAATATGATGCGGCTGACCGGCCACCTTGTGGCCGAGACAAAGCGGCATATCAGGCCGAAGACCAGCCCGCACCCCATCGCCAGATAAAAAAAATACTAAGGCCCGGGGTAATACGAAGGACCTGCGAGACTTATTGGAAAACAAAGCAGGACATGCAAGATCCATCTACGGATCACGGGGGTGCGCCTCAACGCATGGCGACAACCATCACGCAGGATATACTATAAGCAAATCCGGCCGGGCCGAACACAGCAGACAAGACTCATATGAACTGCATCGTGATATAGCCCGGAACAGAATGATAACCCACAAGTATAGGGGATCGCAACAGCTTTTGAGGGTAGAGTATTCAACCCAAATTTATTGATTCAACACAAGGGGAGCCAAACAATATTCTCAAGTATTAACAGATGAGTTGTCAATTCAACCACACCTGGAAACTTAGTATCTGTAGCAAAGTGTTTAGTAGCAAAGTAATATGATAGTAGTGGTAGCGGCAACAAAAGTAAATACAGCAAAAGTAATGTTTTTGGTATTTTGTAGTGATTGTAACAGTAGCAGCGGAAAAGTAAATAAGCGAGAACCAGTATATGGAAAACTCGTAAGCACCGGATTAGTCATGGATAATTATGTCGGATGCGGTTCATCATGTATCAGTCATAACATAGGGTGACACAGAACTAGCTCCAATTCATTAATGTAATGTAGGCATGTATTCCGTATATAGTCATACGTGCTTATGGAAAAGAACTTGCATGACATCTTTTGTCCTACCCTCCCGTGGCAGCGGGGTCCTATTGGAAACTATGGGATATTAAGGCCTCCTTTTAATAGAGAACCGGAACAAAGCATTAGCGCATAGTGAATACATGAACTCCTCAAACTATCATCATCACCGGGAGTGGTCCCGATTATTGTCACTTCGGGGTTGCCGGATCATAACACATAGTAGGTGACTATAGACTTGCAAGATAGGATCAAGAACACACATATATTCATGAAAACATAATAGGTTCAGATCTGAAATCATGGCACTAAGCATAGCAAAGTCATAGCAACATCAATCTCAGAACATAGTGGATACTAGGGATCAAACCCTAACAAAACTAACTCGATTACATGATAAATCTCATCCAACCCATCACCGTCCAGCAAGCCTACGATGAATTACTCACACACGGCGGTGAGCATCATGAAATTGGTGATGGAGGATGGTTGATGATGACGACAGCGATGAATCCCCCTCTCCGGAGCCCCGAACGGACTCCGGATCAGCCCTCCTGAGAGGTTTTAGGGCTTGGCGGCAGCTCCGTATCGTAAAACACGATGATTTCTTCTCTCTGATTTTTTTCTCCCCGAAAGCCAATATATAGAGTTGGAGTTGGTGTCGTAGGGTGTCCAGGGGGCCCACGAGGTAGGGGGTGCGCCCCCCACCCTCGTGGACAGGGTGTGCGCCCCCTAGTCTTCATCTTTGGCGAGGATTTTTTATTGTTTTTCTAAGATGTTCTGTGGAGTTTCAGGACATTCCGAGAATATTTGTTTTCTTGCACATAAAACAACATCATGGCAATTCTGCTGAAAACAGCGTCAGTCCGGGTTAGTTCCATTCAAATCATACAAGTTAGAGTCCAAAACAAGGGCAAAAGTGTTTGGAAAAGTAGATACGACGAAGACGTATCACAGAGGCGCCGCACACCCCCTATGCTTCACTGATGAAGTAATGGATCATGAATTCCCAGAAGGGTTTAAACCGGTAAACATTGAATCGTATGATGGCACTACAGACCCCGCGGTATGGATAGAGGATTTCTTCCTCCACATTCACATGGCCCGCGGGGATGATCTACATGCCATCAAGTATCTCCTGCTAAAACTCAAAGGACCAGCTCGGCATTGGCTGAATAGCTTGCCGGCGAACTCCATCGGAAGTTGGGAGAACCTGGCAGACGCATTCCTGGACAACTTCCAGGGCACTTATGTGCGGCCACCGGATGCTAACGATTTAAGTCACATAACACAACAGCTCGGAGAGTCAGCCAGGAAATTCTGGACTCGATTCCTAACTAAAAAGAACCAAATTGTCAACTGTCCGGATGCCGAAGCCCTAGCGGCCTTTAAACATAACATCCATGACAAGTGGCTCGCCCGACATCTCGGCCAAGAGAAGCCAAAATCCATGGCAGCCCTCACGACACTCATGACCCGCTTTTGTGCGGGCGAAGATAGCTGGTTGGCCTGTAGCAACAACACAGCAAGCAACCTTGGCACATCAGAGGCCAGAGATAGCAACGGCAAATCCCGGCGCAACAAACACAAGCGCCGAAAAAATGGTGAAAACACCAAAGATACGACAGTCAATGCTGGATTTCATGGCTCTAAGTCCAGTCAGGAGATTGAGCCGCTCAAAAATGACAATTCAGGTCCGTCCAGTTTGGACCGCATACTCGACCGCCAATGCCAAATCCATGGCACCCTAGGAACACCAGCCAATCATACCAACAGAGAGTGCTGGGTCTTCAAACAAGCCGGCAGGTCAGGCACCAAAAAACAAAGATAAGGGGTCTCAAAGCGACGATGGCGACGAGGAGCCCAGACTACCGAGCACAGGAGGGCAAAAGAGATTTCCCCCGCAAATCCATACGGTGAACGTGGTAAACGGCACCCACACTCCCAACCCATACCGGATACGCACCCTTGGGGGTGTCGACTTAACGGAACCAGTCGTCCCAGAATATAAACTAGTGTCGATCACCTTCAACCATACAGACCGTCCGGTTAAGACCAAACAGAGCAATCTAGCCGCACTAGTCCTCGACCCAATAATTGACGGGTTCCACCTCACACGAGTCCTTATGGACGGAGGCAGCAGTCTAAACCTGCTCTACCAGGACACAGTGCGCAAGATGGGCATCGATCATTCGGTGATCAAGCCCACTAAAGCAACCTTCAGAGGTATTATACCGGGTGTGGAGGCCCACTGTACAGGCTCCATCACCCTTGAGGTAGTCTTCGAATCACCAGACAATTACCGAGCCGAAGAGTTAATCTTCGACATCGTCCCCTTCCGAAGTGATTATCAAGCATTGCTCAGAGAACCGCGTTTGCTCGATTCAATGCGGTGCCACATTACGCCTACCACAAGCTCAAGATGCCCGGTGTCATCACAGTTAATGGCAAGGCCGAACTTTCCCTTGGCACCAAAAATTATACCGCTGCTTTAACAGCAGAAGCTACAAGTGGCACCTTCCAACCAAACCTCGAGTCGACGGCCCGGCTCCCGGACACCACCAAAGGACTTTGAACTACTTTGCGGCAGGATAGCCCGGCTCGTCCAGAGCTCAACTAAACACTCCGGCGAAAGCCAGGACAGGCCGCATACCGCGGCTCAACCGCTCTCCGGCACACAAACATTTCTTACATTTCCTTTGCAGGTTTACCTCTGCGCCGACCAGGACTGACGATACGGAAGCAGCTCGAACGCGCAAGGGAATCCTTAGATATTCCCCGCAATGACCATCCGACTATACTCCGGATCCGCATACAGCTTCTTCCCCCTGGTCTCAGCAGGTTACAAGTCATATCTCTTTTTTGTCACATTACCTGTGCTCATACGCATCGACGTACCATTCAAATACAACATGTGGATTTATATACCGCTTATCTGCTGTTATTTCTTATTGAAATTATTTTGGCAAGCGGCATCTGTATGCTGCGATATGCCTTCAATATGCTAGGGGCTTTGTTTTACCCACAATACGACAGTAAAGTCCGAACACCTTCATGGAAGTTCGGCACCCCGAACTTCTAGCATTATATGCATCAGCTCCGAATCATGTCTTGGGTCAAATGTTGGGTTTGCCCGGCTCCCATGTTTTTCTACCTTACGTTCCGCTATATCGGTTAAGGCGGCACAGGGAGAACTACTGCGATTGTGTCCCGGTTCTTCCGGACGAGCACCTCAGTAGAGAAAGCCGAAAACTGACTGTCATGATACGACGAGAGCTGGTCAGCTGTTCGAGAGGTTGTAAAATCTTTAAGGATTTCTCCCGCATAATGCCATAACCAATGCAGCATGCGATGGATCAGTTTTTTTCCGATCAAGTGCTTATAGAGCCCCTCGTGCGGTCTTCCGAACACCAGGGGCTGCGCCTACCTTCCTTTACAAAGGCTCCTATGGCTAAGTGAGAGTGATAAAGCCTTATAGTCCGATTGCCTGGTTCGTTGTGCTAAACACCTCCTTCGAAGGACCCAAAATTAGGATAAAGAGTGATCAGGTTTATCCCGAACACCCATGTACTTCTTACGTGGGGGCAGAAGCCGACGACTGGCCAACTCTCAGGACTAATATATAAAATGGCCCCACAGGAGGATAAACTTTTATACACAAGCAATAAATAATGACCTTGTTCAAACATTACAAAGGACAACATGATTTGCATTCATGGAAATATAACGTCCTTGGTACACAGCTCCGCCGCAAGGTAAGATCCTTTCAGGACACCTTCATAATATAATCCGGGCTTGCGGTGCTCCTTCCCCTCTGGCGGTCCTTCGGTCATCAGCTTTTCAGCATCCATCTCCCCTAGTGCACCTTGATACGTCTCCAACGTATCTGTAATTTTTGATTGCTCCATGCTATATTATTTACTGTTTTGGAAAATATTGGGCTTTATTATCCACTTTTATATTATTTCTGGGACTAACCTACTAACCGGAGGCCCAGCCCAGATTTGTTGTTATTTGCCTATTTTAGTGTTTCGAAGAAAAGGAATATCAGACGGAGTCGAAACGGAACGAAATCAACTGGAGAAGTTATTTTTGGAAGGAAAACTACCGGATGGACTTGGACCCCATGTCAGGAGCGAAGGGAGGTGCTCATGAGGGTGGGGGGCGCGCCCACCCCCCTAGGGCGCGCCCCCTGCCTCGTGGGGCTCCCGAAGCTCCGCCGACGTACTTCCTGCACCCATATATACTGACGTACCCTAAAACTTCCAGAACAGAGATTAGATCTGGAGTTCCGCCGCCGCAAGCCTCTGTAGCCACCAAAACCCTCTCGGGACCCTATTGCGGCACCCTGCCGGAGGGGTAACCCTCACCGGTGGCCATCTTCATCATCCCGGCGCTCTCCATGACGAGGAGGGAGTAGTTCACCCTCGGGGTTGAGGGTATGTACCAGTAGCTATGTGTTTGATCTCTCTCTCTCTCTCTCTCTCTCTCTCTCTCTCTCTCTCTCTCTCTCGTGTTCTTGATTTGTCACGATCTTGATGTATCGCGAGCTTTGCTATTATAGTTGGATCTTATGTTTCTTCTCCCCCTCTTCTCTCTTGTAATGGATTGAGTTTTCCCTTTGAAGTAATCTTATCGGATTGAGTCTTTAATGACTTGAGAACACTTGATGTATGTCTTGTCGTGCGTATCTGTGGTGACAATGGGATATCACGTGATTCACTTGATGTATGTTCTGGTGATCAACTTGCGGGTTCCGCCCATGAACCTATGCATAGGGGTTGGCACACGTTTTCATCGTGATTCTCCGGTAGAAACTTTGGGCGCTCTTTGAGGTTCTATGTGTTGGTTTGAGTAGATGAATTGAGATTGTGTGATGCATATCGTTTAATCATACCCACAGATACTTGAGGTGACATTGGAGTATCTAGGTGACATTAGGGTTTTGGTTGATTTGTGTCTTAAGATGTTATTCTAGTATGAACTCTAGGGCTGTTTGTGACACTTATAGGAATAGCCCAACGGATTGATTGGAAAGAATAACATTGAGGTGGTTTCGTACCCTACCATAATCTCTTCGTTTGTTCTCCGCTATTAGTTTCTTTGGAGTGACTCTTTGTTGCATGTTGAGGGATAGTTATATGATCCAACTATGTTATTATTGTTGAGAGAACTTGCACTAGTGAAAGTATGAATCCTAGGCCTTGCTTCCTATCATTGCAATACCGTTTACGCTCACTTTTATCACTTGTTACCTTGCTGTTTTTATATTTTCAGATTACAAAAACCTATATCTACCATCCATATTGCACTTGTATTACCATCTCTTCGCCAAACTAGTGCACCTATACAATTTACCATTGTATTGGGTGTGTTGGGGACACAAGAGACTCTTTGTTATTTGGTTGCAGGGTTGCTTGAGAGAGACCATCTTCATCCTACGCCTCCCACAGATTGATAAACCTTAGGTCATCCACTCGAGGGAAATTTGCTACTGTCCTACTAACCTGTGCACTTGAGTTTGTCTCGTACGCTTCATCTTTTTAATGTCTTTCGTGAGTATGATGGAAAGGAAAATTGTGCCAAAGTGTTAGAAGAAGAATGCATTAAAATGTTTGGCACTAAATCTTTGAATGATGAGCATGATTGCAATGTTGTTAGTATGAATTCCTTGAATATCCATGATGCTAATGATATGCAAAGCCACAAGCTTGGGGAAGCTATGTTTGATGAAGATGATATTTTTTGTCCCCCAAGCTTTGGTGAGCAAATTTACTATGATGAAAGAATGCCTCCTATCTATGATGATTATTGTGATGACACGTATGCTTTAAATAATAATGATAACCATGAAACTTGTCATCTTGATCTTAATTTTCAATCATATGATAGTTATTTTGTTGAGTTTTCTCCCACTACTATTCCGAATGAGAAGAATTTTGCTTACGTGGAGAGTAGTAAAAATTATATGCTTGTAGATCATGAAAAGAATGCTTTAGGTGCTGGTTATATTGTTGAATTCATTCATGATGCTACTGAAAATTATTATGAGGGAGGAATATATGCTTGTAGGAATTGCAATAATATCAAGTTTCCTCTCTATGTGCTTAAAATCTTGAAGTCATGCTTGTTTTACCTTCCTATGCAAGTTGATTATTGTTCCCATAAATTGTTTGATCACAAAATCCCTATGCATAGGAAGTGGGTTAGACTTAAATGTTCTAGTCATATTCTTCATGATGCTCTATTTATGTTTCAAATTTTATCTTTTATGTGAGCATCATTGAAATCATCATGCCTAGCTAGGGGCGTTAAACGTTAGCGCTTGTTGGGAGGCAAACCAATTTTATTTTAGTTTCTTGCTTTTTGGTTCTTTTTAGGAATAAGTAACCCATCTAGCTTCTGTTTAGATGTGGTTTTGTGTTTTAATTAGTGTTTGTGCCAAGTAGAACCTTTGGGAAGACTTGGGTGAAGTCTTTATGATCATGCTGTAAAAAACAGAAACTTTAGCACTCACGAGATTAGCTCAAACGTTTTACTGGAGAGTGATATTTAGTTAATTCTTTTTGCATATGATTACTAGAAAAATTCCTCAGGTCCACCAATTTATTTTAGAATTTTTGGAGTTCCATAAGTATACGTTTGATACAGATTACTACAGACTGTTCTTTTTTTGACAGATTCTGTTTTTTGTGTGTTGTTTGCTTATTTTGATGAATATATGGCTAGTAAAATAGTTTATAAACCATAGAGAAGTTTGAATACAGTAGGTTTAACACCAATATGAATTTAGAATGAGTTCACAACAGTACCTAAGTGGTGATTTACTTTCTTATACTAACGGAACTTATGAGTTTTCTGTTAAGTTTTGTGTTGTGAAGTTTTCAAGTTTTGGGTAAAGATTCGATGGGCTATGGAATAAGGAGTGGAAAGAGCCTAAGCTTGGGGATGCCCAAGGCACCCCAAGGTAATATTCAAGGACCACCAAGCGTCTAAGCTTGGGGATGCCCCGGAAGGCATCCTCTCTTTCGTCTTCATTCATCGGTAACTTTACTTGGAGCTATATTTTTATTCACCACATGATATGTGTTTTGCTTGGAGCGTAATTTTATTTTATTTTGCTTTGCTTGATGTTTGAATAAAGTAACAAGATCTGAAATTCTTAAATGTTAGAGAGTCTTCACATAGTTGCATAATTATACAACTACTCATTGATCTTCACTTATATCTTTCGGAGTAGTTTGTTGTTGCTCTAGTACTGCACTTATATGTTTTAGAGCATGGTGGTGGATTTGTTTTATAGAAACTATTGATATCTCATGCTTCACTTAGATTATTTTGAGAGTCTTAAATAGCATGGTAATTTGCTTAAATAACCCTAATATGCTAAGCATACAAGATTTGTAAGGATTCTTTTGAGTGCGTTGAATACTAAGAAAAGTTTGATGCTTGATAATTGTTTTGAGATATGAAGATGGTGATATTAGAGTCATGCTAGTTAAGTAGTTGTGAATTTGAGAAATACTTGTGTTAAAGTTTGTGATTCCCGTAGCATGCATGTATGGTGAACCGTTATGTGATGAAGTCAGAGCATGATTTATTTATTGATTGTCTTCCTTATGAGTGACGGTCGGGGACGAGCGATGGTCTTTTCCTACCAATCTATCCCCCTAGGAGCATGCGCGTAATACTTTGTTTTGATAACTTGTAGATTTTTGCAATAAGTATATGAGTTCTTTGTGACTAATGTTGAGTCCATGGATTATACGCACTTTCCTTCCTTCCACGATTGCTAGCCTCTCTAATTCCGCGCACCTTTCGCCGGTATCATACACCCACCATATACCTTCCTCAAAACAGCCACCATACCTACCTATCATGGCATTTCCATATCCATTCCGAGATATATTGCCATGCAACTTTCCACCGTTCCGTTTATTATGACACGCTCCATCATTGTCATATTGCTAGCAAGATCATGTAGTTGACATAGTATTTGTGGCAAAGCCACCATTCATAATACTTTCATACATGTCACTCTTGATTCATTGCATATCCCGGTACACCGCCGGAGGCATTCATATAGAGTCATATTTTGTTCTAAGTATCGAGTTGTAATTGTTGAGTTGTAAAGAAAAATAAAAGTGTGATGATCATCATTTTTAGAGCATTGTCCCAAGTGAGGAAAGGATGATGGAGACTATGATTCCCCTACAAGTCGGGACGAGACTCCAGACGAAAAATAAAAATAAATAAAAAAAGAGGCCATAAAAAGAGAAAAGGCCCAAACAAAAAAAATAAAAAAATAAAAAAATGAGAGAAAAAGAGAGAAGGGGCAATGCTACTATCCTTTTACCACACTTAGGATTCAAAGTAGCACCATGATCTTCATGATAGAGAGTCTCCTATGTTGTCGCTTTCATATACTAGTGGGAATTTTACATTATAGAACTTGGCTTGTATATTCCAATGATGGTCTTCCTTAAAATGCCCTAGGTCTTTGTGAGCAAGCGAGTTGGATGCACGCCCACTTAGTTTCTTTTGTTGAGCTTTCATATACTTATAGCTCTAGTGCATCCGTTGCATGGCAATCCCTACTCACTCACATTGATATCCATTGATGGACATCTCCATAGCCCGTTGATACGCCTAGTTGATGTGAGACTATCTTCCCCTATTTTTGTCTTCTGCACAACCACCATTCTATTCCACATATAGTGTTATATCCATGGCTCACGCTCATGTATTGCGTGAAGATTGAAGAGTTTGAGAACATCAAAAGTATGAAACAATTGCTTGGCTTGTCATCGGGGTTGTGCATGATTTAAATACTTTGTGTGGTGAAGATAGAGCATAGCCAGACTATATGATTTTGTAGTGATAGCTTACTTTGGCCATGTTATTTTGAGAAGACATGATTGCTTTGTTAGTATGCTTGAAGTATTATTATTCTTATGTCAATATGAACTTTTTTCTTGAATGTTATGGATCTGAATATTCATACCAAAATTAAGAAGAATTACATTGAAATTATGCCAACTAGCATTCCACATCAAAATATCTTTTTTATCATTTACCTACTCGAGGACGAGCAGGAATTAAGCTTGGGGATGCTTGATACATCTCCAACGTATCTGTAATTTTTTATTGCTCCATGATATATTATCTACTGTTTTGGACAATATTGGGCTTTATTATCCACTTTTATATTATTTTTGGGACAAACCTATTAACCGGAGGCCCAGCCCACATTTGTTGTTTTTTGCCTATTTTAGTGTTTCGAAGAAAAGGAATATCAGACGGAGTCGAAACGGAATGAAATCAACTGGAGAAGTTATTTTTGGAAGGAAAGCTACTGGATGGACTTGGACCCCATGTCAGGAGCGAAGGGAGGTGCTCACGAGGGTGGGGGCACGCCCACCCCCCTAGGGCGCGCCCCCTGCCTCGTGGGGCCCCCGAAGCTCCACCGACATACTTCCTGCACCCATATATACTCACGTACCTTAAAACTTCCAGAACAGAGATTGGATCTGGAGTTTCGCCGCCGCAAGCCTCTGTAGCCACCAAAAACCTCTCAGGACCCTATTCCGGCACCCTGCCGGAGGGGGGAACCCTCACCGGTGGCCATCTTCATCATCTTGGCGCTCTCCATGACGAGGAGGGAGTAGTTCACCCTCGGGGCTGAGGGTATGTACCAGTAGCTATGTGTTTGATCTCTCTCTCTCTCTCTCTCTCTCTCTCTCTCTCTCTCTCTCGTGTTCATGATTTGGCACGATCTTGATGTATCGCGAGCTTTGCTATTATAGTTGGATCTTATGTTTCTTCTCCCCCTCTTCTCTCTTGTAACGGATTGAGTTTTCCCTTTGAAGTAATCTTATCGGATTGAGTCTTTAATGACTTGAGAACACTTGATGTATGTCTTGCCGTGTGTATCTGTGGTGACAATGGGATATCACGTGATTCACTTGATGTATGTTTTGGTGATCAACTTGCGGGTTCCGCCCATGAAAGTATGCATAGGGGTTGGCACACGTTTTTGTCGTGATTCTCCGATAGAAACTTTGGGCACTCTTTGAGGTTCTATGTGTTGGTTTGAGTAGATGAATTGAGATTGTGTGATGCATATTGTATAATCATACCCATGGATACTTGAGGTGAAATTGGAGTATCCAGGTGACATTAGGGTTTTGGTTGATTTGTGTCTTAAGGTGTTATTCTAGTACGAACTCTAGGGCTGTTTGTGACACTTATAGGAATAGCCCAACGGATTGATTGGAAAGAATAACTTTGAGGTGGTTTCGTACCCTACCATAATCTATTCGTTTGTTCTCTGCTATTAGTTTCTTTGCAATGACTCTTTGTTGCATGTTGAGGGATAGTTATATGATCCAACTATGTTATTATTGTTGAGAGAACCTGCACTAGGGAAAGTATGAACCCTAGGCCTTGTTTCCTATCATTGCAATACCGTTTACGCTCACTTTTATCACTTGTTACCTTGCTGTTTTTATATTTTCAGATTACAAAAACCTATATCTACCATCCATATTGCACTTGTATTACCATCTCTTCGCCGAACTAGTGCACCTATACAATTTACCATTGTATTGGGTGTGTTGGGGACACAAGAGACTCTTCGTTATTTGGTTGCAGGGTTGCCTGAGAGAGACCATCTTCATCCTACGCCTCCTACGGATTGATAAACCTTAGGTCATCCACTTGAGGGAAATTTGCTACTGTCCTACAAACCTCTGCACTTGGAGGCCCAACAACGTCTACAAGAAGAAGGTTGAGTAGTAGACATCACACCTTTGCGCGGGCGAAGGCCAGTCGCGCACCCTCTATACAGACCGACCCTTGATGACGTCAAGTCGAGGGCAGGCACTTACAAGCCGCTTCACGAGCCCAAAGTAGCTGCTTGGAATCGGTTCGGCAGGCCATAGCCAGATAATTAAATCCTTCATGGCTAGTTCTGCCGCCTTATGCAGTTCGATCAACTGTTTCAGTTGATCGGCAAAGGGCACTGGATGATTCGGTGCCAAATACTGCGACCAGAAGAGCTTGTTCGCAGTGTTCCTTTCTTCGGTTCGGTAGAATTGGGCGGCATCCGATATGCTGCAGGGCAGTTCCGCAAACACCCCTGGAGAAATCCGAACTCAAAATTAGAAACATGCTTTCCTCCTCAAATACTTGATTTACATGGAAAAGATCCTTACCCGCTGTGATCTTCCTCGCCTCTTGGATCTCTTGCAGGGCACCTTGGGTTTCCCCCTGGGCGTCGCGCGCGGCCTGATGAGCCGTGGTGAGTTCGGATTCTTTCTCCGTTAAACTCTGCTCCAAGGCCTCACATTTCTTAACGGCCTCTTGAAGCTTCTGCTCACCTTCAATAACCCTGGCCTCGTGCTTCTCAAGAAGATCCTGCTCTGCGACTGCCTTTTCCTCGGCCTCGGCCAAAGCCTTCTTAAGAGCCTCGACTTCGGTCATCGTCCCTAGAGAAAATCATGGAACATATTTTTACCATACTGGAAATTCATTCCCACCAAACACGAACAAGGCTTGCGCATACCTTGCTTATCTTCCAACTGCCTTTTCAACTAGCCAAGTTCTTCTTTGGTCCACTCCAGACTTTGATTCAGTCCGGAGACCTCTGCAGTATGAGAGGCAGCAGCCGCTGCAGACGCCTGCTTATAAAAGAGAGATAGATGTCACCAAATGAGTCTTCCTGCGAACATAAAATTTGATCCTCTGTCCAGTTCTTTCTTTCACCTAACAGTGTATAAGAGGCTACTATCTATACTATGACATTCTTCGAAACCTCATAAAACATACCTCAAAGCCTCTTATAAGGCTGATGCAGGCCTCATTCAGTCCACTCTCAGCAGACTGAATCTTCTCAATCACCGTAGCCATAAGGGCACGGTGTTCATCGACAATGGAGGCGCTCTTCAGCGCCGCCAACAAAGCATCCGGCACCTCTGGTTGGACAGAGATTTCCGGTGGAACAAGCACGCCCCCTCCAGTCGAGGGAGGTTGCCTGCTTGATTCTGGAGCCATATTGGTCTCTAGAATTGCGTCCGGCTAGGAGCCGAATTCAAGATGGCGCCCGACGACGACTCCCATGGGAATCTTCTCCCCCATGTCTCCGGCCCCTGAAGTTCGACCTCCAGGCGCCGCTTTCACGATATCTTCCTCCCCTCCTTGGCTGGGGTCCTTCTGGGACGAAGCCTTAGTGTTATCCACATGTTTCGAGGAAGGGGCCTTTGGGGGCGTCCCGCTCTCCATAGCATCCGAGCTCAGCAAATCCTTTGATGAGGATTGTTCGGGGCGGGACCTCGCCAGACTACAAAAAATATGGCTCAGGTCAAAATATTATGCCATGATGAGACTGGACGCATAAATGTGTTCGGATTTTATACTCACAAGTTCACCAGGGGCTGGGCGCTGGGATCCCACGCCAGGTTGTCATCGGCAGCGGCAGTAGACCCTTCCGGAAGAGGAGTTTTCCCCTTTTAGGCGACTCGTCCTCCAAGTGTATGGAGGCTGCCCTCTTCTTTCTTCCCCCCGCGGGGGATTCATCTTCCTCCTCCTCCCCGTCCTCTTCGGAGACAGAACGGGCGTTGGAACCTTCGGATATTGTGTATGAAGTGCCGCGGCGACGAAGGCCACCACGGGTCTTTCTAGCCTCCTTCTCGGCCCTCTTCTTTGGCACCTTGTATGGCGCTGGGACCAACATCTTCGTCAAAAGTGGGTCGGCCGGTCCTTCGGGCAGCGGGGCCGGACAGTGGATCCACTCTGCCTTCTTCGTCCATCCCTAGGGGAGTTGAGGAAAACACACTAAGCATTTCCCTTGGGTTATGCGGATAAAACGTATAATAACTTACCGAGCTTGCAGGGCGGGACAGTTGGTACCCGCGGTCCTCAGCCGAGTCCGGCCATGATTTACCGGACTTGAAAAGCACCTTCCAGATATCTTTGTGCAAAGAGCCAAAGAGCTCTCGCAGGGTCTGGTGCTTGTCTAGATCGAATTCCCATAGTTGCAAGTCCGGTGTTGACAAGGCAGGATTCGGCGAACTAACATCACCTGGACTACATTGACAAGTTCGATGTTCTTGTCCTCCATACCCTTAACGCGCGTCTGGAGCACCGACAGTTCGTCGGACGAAGACCAGTTCAGGCCATTCTTGAGCCAGGACATAAGCCGCAGTGGGGCTCCGGATCGGAACTCGGGAGCAGCGGCCCATCCCGTGCCGTGCGGCTCAGTGATGTAAAACCACTGTTGTTGCCACTCTTTGATGGAATCATTAAAAGTACATGTTGGCCATGTGACGTTGGGCATCTTGCTCACCATAGCGCCCCCGCACTCGGCATGCTCGCCACTCACCACCTTGGGTTTCACATTAAAGATCTTCAGCCATAGGCCAAAGTGTGGCGAGATGCGGAGGAAAGCCTCGCACACGACAATGAATGTCGAGATGTTGAGGAAGGAATTGGGGGATAGATCATGAAAATTGATCCCGTAATAATACATGATGCCACAAACGAACGGGTGGAGGGGAAACCCTAGCCCGCTGACAAAATGAGGGAGGAATACAACCCTCTTGGGGGTTCCGGAGTAGGGACGATCTGTCCCGCCGTCGGGAGATGGTGGCTGATTTTCTTGGCCAGATACCCGGCCTCCCGAAGCTTTTTGATATCCTTCTCCGGGATGGTAGAGGCCATCCACTTGCCTCCTGCTCCGGATCCGGACATTTTCGGAAGGCCTTTGTGGGCGGAGAAGATGAATGCTTGAGCACTGGAGCTCGAGCGAAGGGGAATAGATCAGGAAGAAGAAAGCGTGGGTGCGAAAGGGAGTTCTTATCCCCTTATAAAGGCACTAGGGATTCTGCGCCTCCCTACTTGCCTGGTAAACTCGCCTATTCCCCAAGCGCCGTGATTGATGGCGCGGTTGGGTTACCCACACCCGTATTGATGAGAATCCCGTAATAAGGGGACACGATCTCTGCTTCGACAAGACATGCCAAGAAAACCGCCTCGCAATATGTGCAGTAGCTGGTTGAGGAAAACGGTTCAAATAATGACCGGGCCATGGCGTGATGTCACGATACGAAATGTGTCAGCAGATTAGATTTGTGGGATATTGTACTCTCTACAGTGGTATGTGGAATTTGTTTTGCAGAGTCGGACACTATCCTTGTGTTCGAAATCTTCTATGGAGTGTTCGGAGGAAGAACCCGCCTTGCAATGCCGAAGACAATCTGCACGCCGGACTCATCGTCATTGAAGCCTGGTTCAGGGGCTACTTAGGGAGTCCTGGATTAGGGGGTGCTCGGACAGCCAAACTATATACTTTGGCCGGACTGTTGGACTATGAAGATACAAGATTGAAGACTCTGTCCCGTGTCCGGATGGGACTCTCCTTGGCATGGAAGGCAAGCTTGGCAATTTGGATCTATAGATCTCCTCCCTTGTAACCGACTCTGTGTAACCCTAGCCCCCTCCGATGTCTATATAAACCAGAGGGTTTAGTCCGTAGGACAACAACAATCATAATCATAGGCTATCTTCTAGGGTTAGCCCCTACGATCTCGTGGTAGATCAACTCTTGTAATACTCATATCATCAAGATCAATCAAGCAGGAAGTAGGGTATTACCTCCATCGAGAGTGCCCGAACCTGGGTAAACATTTTGTCCCCCGCCTCCTGTTACCATCCCCCTTAGACGCACAGTTCGAGACCCCCTACTCGAGATCAGACGGTTTTGATACCGACATTCATCATGAAGAAATGAAGACAAGCACAGAGTACAGAAAGCGTAAACACAGGATAACACATGATGAAGACAAACAGAATGAAGAAATTGAACTGAGGAAATTGAGAAATTCTTCAGTCCAAGTGAGGGAGTCCTGGATTAGGGGGTGTTCGGATAGCCGAACTATATCTTCAGCCGGACTCCAGGACTATGAAGATACAAGATTGAAGACTTCGTCCCGTGTCCGGAAGGTTCTTTCCTTGGCGTAGAAGGCAAGCTAGGCGTGCGGATATTCAAGATCTCCTACCAATGTAACCGACTCTGTGTAACCCTAACCCAATCCGGTGCCTATATAAACCGGAGGGTTGTAGTTCCTAGGACGAACACATCATAACCATCATCATACCCATAGGCTAGCTTCTAGGGTTTAGCCTCCTTGATCTCGTGGTAGATCTACTCTTGTACTACCCATATCATCAATATTAATCTAGCAGGAGTAGGGTTTTACCTCCATCGAGAGGGCCTGAACCTAGGTAAAATAAAGTGTCCCTTGTCTCCTGTTACCATCCGACCTTGACACACAGATCGGGACCCCCTACCCGAGATCCGCCGGTTTTGACACCGACATTGGTGCTTTCATTGAGAGTTCCTCTGTGTCGTCGCCTTTAGGCCCGATGGCTCCTTTGATCATCAACAACGATGAGGTCCAGGGTGAGACTTTTCTCCCCGGACAGATCTTCATCTTCAGCGGCTTCGCTCTGCGGGCCAACTCGCTTGGCCATCTGGAGCAGATCGAAAGCCACGCCCCTAGCCATCAAGCCAGGTGGGGAAGCTTAAACTACACGGCAGATACCCTCGGGCACCTGATCTTCGACGGATTCAAGCCACAGCCAAGCGCGCCGCACTATCTCGAGGGGCATGATATAGCTCTGCCTCCGAACAGTGTCTTGGAGGCCGCATACGCTCCGGCCCCGATCCTTGATCCAGAGCCCGCTGCGTTCTTTGAGGATGAACGGTTGGACGTCACCTCGGGGGCTGCGATCTTAAAAGCCATTGAGCCAAACGCAAGCCCCGCACTCAGCATGGCACATGACTCCAAGGAGCCGGACTCTTCTCCAAACTCCGAACCTCCCGCGCCCCTGCCAATCGAATCAGATTGGGCGCCGGTAATGGAGTTCACCGCCACGGACATCTTTCAGTATTCGCCTTTCGGTGATATTCTGAAATCTCTCAAGTCTCTCTCTTTTTCAGGAGAGCCCACGCCGAACTGTGGCCTGCGAGGTTGGGATTCGTACGACGAAGAAATTCAAAGCCCACCCACCACCCACTTAATAGCCACTGTCGACGATTTAACCGACATGCTCGACTTCAGCTCCAAAGACTTCGACGGTATGGACGACGAAGACGGAGACAAATGGGAACCAGCGCCCATAGGGCACTGGACCTCCACCCACTTAATGACGTATTCATGGTGTATACACCTGAAAAAACCCACAACGAGGAAGAAGGGGGCGAAAAGAAGGGTAAACCCTCCGAAAAGCACTCAAAGCGGCGACGTAAACGCCGAGCGAAGCCCCGCCTCGATCAAGACCCAGCCATAGAGCAGGACGAGCCGGCAGGTGACGAACGCATCCCAAAACAGCCGTTCGGACAGGGTAACATGGGCAGAGAGGACGAACAGTCCTCCCCCGGTCATAACAGAACTCCGGACGATACCACGCCGGATAAAATCATGGAGCAGAAGAATCTCCAAAAAAGGCTCGTCGCCACAGCACGAAGCCTGAAGAAGCAGAAGCAAAAGCTAAAGACGGCGGAAGATGCACTCAAAACAAGATGGAGCAAAGTAATCAAGACCGCAGACAAATACGGCGGCAGCCGCCGCACCAAAAGCTATCCGAAGAGAAAGCTACTGCCCGAATTCGACCAGGAGGCCCTAGAGCCCCCAAACTCGAAAAACAAAAAGGCTACACGGTCGAATAAACGACCTCTCGGCCACTACAATACGGCAAACGGCGCCGCACTCAATGCGGCATGCGACACAATCAAAGACTCGCATCATGGCCCAGCCAGGTCCATTTACGGGCCAAGAAAGCAAGCTCTCGCAAGCAATGCAAAAAATCCACCATCAGAATCCGGCACACCCAAATATAGGGGTGCCGCACACCCTCTATGTTTCACCGATGAGGTCCTGGAATATGAATTCCCAGAGGGATTTAAACCCGTTAACATAGAGGCGTACGATGGAACAACAGACCCGGGAGTCTGGATCGAGGATTATATCCTCCACATACATATGGCTAGAGGAGATGATCTCCACGCCATAAAATATTTACCCCTTAAGCTTAAAGGGCCAGCCCGGCACTGGCTTAAAAGCCTTCCCGAAAACACAATTGGAAGTTGGGAAGAGCTCGAGGACGCTTTCCGAGCAAATTTTCAAGGGACCTACGTCCGTCCCCCGACGCAGACGACCTCAGTCTCATAACTCAGCAATCCGGAGAATCAGCTCGGCAGTTCTGGAACAGATTCCTCACTAAAAAGAATCAAATAGTGGATTGTCCGGACGCCGAAGCCCTAGCGGCTTTTAGGCACAATGTCCGAGATGAATGGCTCGCCAGACACCTCGGCCAGGAAAAGCCAAGAACAATGGCCGCACTCACAAGCCTCATGACCCGCTTTTGCGCAGGAGAGGACAGCTGGTTGGCACGATGCAGCCCCAGCGACCCAAGTACATCAGAAATCAGGGATGGAAACGGGAAACCACGGCGAAACAAGGACCTTCGCCGAATCAAAAGAAAAAGTCCGAAGAGCACGACAGTCAATGCCAGATTCAAAGGCTCACGGCAAAATCAGACAAAATCACCCCCTCAGGATAATAGGGAAGATCCGTCCAGTCTAAAGAGAATCATGGACAGGATATGTCAGATACACAGTACTCCTGGAAAGCCTGCTAATCATACCCACAGAGACTGTTGGGTTTTCAAACAGTCCGGAAGGCTTAACGCCGAACACAAGGGGCTCGACACACCAAGTGAGGAAGAGGACGAACCCCAAAAGCAGAACACCAGGAAGCAAAAGAACTTCCCGCAAGAAGTCAAAACAGTGAACTCACTTCACATAACAAGGCATGAGGCACCCATAAAGGTCCGCACATTCAAGCCTATCCCTCAGGAGTCTGGCCACTGGTCACTAAAGCCAATCATTTTTGATCAGCTAGATTATTCTCGCAATATCAAACACGCAGGCCGGACTGCCCTGGTGCTTAATCCAATAATAGACGGATTCCAGTTTACCAACGTCCTTATGGACGGTGGCAGTGGACTAAATCTGATATATCAGGATACAATTCACCGCATGGGCATAAACCCAGCACGAATCCGTCATAGTAAAACCTCCTTTCAAGGAGTAGCACCAGGCCCGGACACCCACTGTATGGGTTTTCTCCGGCTTGTGGTCATATTTGGCTCTGCCAATAACTTTCGTCATGAAAAGCTTATCTTCCACATAGTCCCGTTTTCAAGTCGCTATCAAGCACTAATGGGACGCGGAGCTTTTGCTCGCTTTAACGCAATATCGCATTATGCATCCCTCACGCTAAAGATGCCTGGTCCTCGAGGCATCATCTCTTTGAAGGGAGCATACTAAACTACATCTCCTCCAAACGGAGGATTGTGCGGCCGCTTAAATGGCCGCCCAACAAAATGGCCTCGCCAGCCAAAAGACTTTTTAGATGTAAGTCACAAAAGGCCGCGGACCCGGACTCAATGAGTTCGGCACAAGCCCATTTTCGTTATAGGCTTGGTATGCCTCACCAGGGGCTGTACGCAGAGACAATAAAACTCGACCGTATCTATTTCTCACTTCACATTTTATTTATTATTCTTTTTGATCCGCACGACCCATTTTTCAATTTAGTTCTTCCCTTTTACAGATGAACGTCGTACGGCGCCCGTCCAGGACACGGCACAGCGGAGACACAGGCGCAGACGTGCAGTAGGGACCCGCCCCAAAGGATTCTTCTTAGATTAAGACCCTGCGCAAACCTTTTTTACTGTCTCTTGCTGCTATACATCCCCTGGTTTACCTCACTATAACCATGGAGGAGACTGGCGTTTTGGCATGTGGCCACGCCAGAATTCTTGCTCGTACCTGGACACAAGGGGCTTTTTCTTTTTCAAGGGTGTTGTTTCACACGCACCCACAAAGACCGAACACCTTAGGGAGTTGAGGGAGTCCTGGATTAGGGGGTGTTCGGATAGCCGAACTATATCTCCAGCCGGACTCCAGGACTATGAAGATGCAAGATTGAAGACTTCGTCCCGTGTCCGGAAGGTTCTTTCCTTGGCGTGGAAGGCAAGCTAGGCGTGCGGATATTCAAGATCTCCTACCAATGTAACCGACTTTGTGTAACCCTAACCCTATCCGGTGCCTATATAAACCGGACGGTTGTAGTCCGTAGGACAGAACACATCATAACCATCATCATACCTATAGGCTAGCTTCTAGGGTTTAGCCTCCTTGATCTCGTGGTAGATCTACTCTTGTACTACCCATATCATCAATATTAATCTAGCAGGAGTAGGGTTTTACCTCCGTCGAGAGGGCCCGAACCTGGGTAAAATAAAGTGTCCCTTGTCTCCTGTTACCATCCGACCTTGACGCACAGATCGGGACCCCCTACCCGAGATCCGCTGGTTTTGACACCGACATTGGTGCTTTCATTGAGAGTTCCTCTGTGTCATCGCCTTTAGGCCCGATGGCTCCTTTGATCATCAACAACGATGAGGTCCAGGGTGAGACTTTTCTCCCCGGACAGATCTTCGTCTTCGGCGGCTTCGCTCTGCGGGCTAACTCACTTGGCCATCTGGAGCAATTCGAGAGCTACGCCCCTGGCCGTCAAGTTAGGTTTGGAAGCCTAAACTACACGGCAGATATCCGCGGAGACTTGATCTTCGACGGATTCGAGCCACAGCCAAGCGCGCCGCACTATCTCGAGGGGCATGATATAGCTCTGCCTCCGAACAGTGTCCTGGAGGCCGCATACGCTCCGGCCCCGATCCTCGATTCGGAGCCCGCTGCGTTCCTTGAAGATGAACGGTTGGACGTCACCTCGGGGGCTGCGATCTTAAAAGCCATTGAGCCAAACGCAAGCCCCGCACTCCGCATGGCACATGACTCCAAGGAGCCGGACTCTTCTCCGAACTCCGAACCTCTCGCGCCCCTGCCAATCGAATCAGATTGGGCACAGGTAATGGAGTTCACCGCCGCGGACATCTTTCAGTATTCACCTTTTGGTGATATTCTGAATTCTCTCAAGTCTCTCTCTTTGTTAGGAGAGCCCGGGCCGAACTATGGCCTGCGAGGTTGGGATTCGGACGACGAAGAAATTCAAAGCCCACCCACCGCCCACTTAATAGCCACTGTCGACGATATATCCGACATGCTCGACTTCGGCTCCGAAGACTTCGACGGTATGGACGACGAAGGAGGAGACGAGCAAGAACCAGCACCTGTAGTGCGCTGGACCGCCACCTCGTCATACGATATATACATGGTGGATGCTCCAAAAGATGGAGATGGCGATGGAACAGCGGAGGTTGGCACTTCGAAAAAGCCTCCAAAACGCCGACGTCAGCGGCGCCGCTCCAAATACCGCCACAGTAGAAACGGTGATTCCGGCACGGGAGATAATACTACCCCGGACAGCACCGAAGAACACCAAAACCAGCAGGATTCGGCACAAGAAAATGGAAAAGACCAGCCTCATGAGAGAGCGGCAGAGCGAGAGGTCGAGGACGATAACTACATGCCTCCCTCCGAAGACGAGGCAAGCCTCGGCGACGATGAATTCATCGTACCATCAGACCCCGTCGAACAAGAGCGCTTTAAACGCAGGCTCTTAGCCACGGCGAACAGCCTAAAGAAAAAGCGGCAACAGCTTAGAGCTGATCAAGATTTGCTAGCTGACAGATGGACTGAAGTCCTTGCGGCCGAAGAGCACGAGCTCAGACGCCCCTCCAAAAACTATCCTAAGCGCAGGCCGCTACCCCAATCAGAGGAGGAAGCCCAAGACATGGCAGATCGACCACCTCGCGGCCGCGACAGAGAAGCCTGTCGAACATCCAAACAAGCCATGCCCCGCAGCCGCTTTACCAAGGCACGGGAACACGAACTAGACCTGTGAGACGTCCTGGAGGACAAAGCAAGGCAAACAAGATCGATCTATGGATCGCGCGGACGCCCGACGACACGTGATAGTTTTCACTCCGGACACAATAAATCCGGCTGGGCCGAACACAACAGGAACAGCTCCTCCGAACTGCGTCGAGACATAGCCCAGTACAGGGGCGCCGCACACCCACTATGCTTCACAGACGAAGTAATGGATCATAGAATCCCAGAGGGTTTTAAACCCGTCAACATCGAGTCGTACGATGGTACGACAGATCCGACAGTATGGATTGAGGATTATCTCCTCCACATCCACATGGCACGTGGCGATGATTTGCACGCCATCAAATATTTACCCCTTAAGCTTAAGGGACCATCCCGCCACTGGCTTAACAGCCTCCCGCAGATTCGATCGGCTCTTGGGAGGACCTGGAGGCCGCATTCCTCGACAACTTCCAGGGGACCTACGTACGGCCACCGGACGCCGACGACCTAAGCCACATAATCCAGCAGCCAGAAGAATCGGCCAGGCAATTCTGGACACGGTTCCTAACAAAGAAAAATCAGATAGTCGATTGTCCGGATGCAGAGGCCTTAGCAGCCTTCAAGCATAACATCCGTGACGAGTGGCTTGCCCGGCACCTGGGACAGGAAAAGCCGAAATCCATGGCAGCCCTCACGACACTCATGACCCGCTTTTGCGCGGGCGAAGATAGCTGGCTAGCTCGCAGCAACAATTTATCAAAGAAGCAAGGTAATTCAGATACCAAGGACAAAAGTGGTAGGTCGCGACGAAATAAAAAGAAACGCCGCGTCAGCAGCGACAGCAATGAAGATACGGCAGTAAACGCCGGATTCAGAGGCCATAAATCCGGTCAGCGGAAAAAGCCATTCAAAAAGAATACCCAGGGCTCGTCCAGTTTGGACCGAATACTCGACCGCTCGTGCCAGATTCACGGCACCCCCGAAAGGCCAGCCAATCACACCAACAGGGATTGTTGGGTGTTCAAGCAGGCAGGCAAGTTAAGAGCCGAACACAAAAACAAGGGGCTAGACAGCGATGACGAAGAGGAGCCCAGGCCGCCAAACAACAACGGACAGAAGGGGTTTCCCCCAAAAGTGCGGATGGTGAACATGATATATGCGACTCATATTCCCAAGCGGGAGAGGAAGCGTGCGCTACGGGACGTATACGCGATGGAGCCAGTCGCCCCAAAGTTCAAACCATGGTCCTCTTGCCCGATCACCTTCGATCGAAGGGACCACCCCACTAGCATCCGTCACAGCGGTTTTGCTGCATTGGTTCTTGACCCAATCATTGACGGATTTCACCTTACAAGAGTCCTCATGGACGGCGGCAGTAGCCTGAACCTGCTCTACCAGGATACAGTGCGGAAAATGGGCATAGATCCATCAAGGATCAAGCCCACAAGGACGACCTTTAAAGGCGTCATCCCAGGTGTAGAGGCCAATTGCATAGGCTCCATAACACTTGATGTGGTCTTCGGATCTCCGGACAACTTCCGAAGCGAAGAGTTAATCTTCGACATAGTTCCGTTCTGCAGTGGCTATCATGCTCTGCTTGGACGAACCGCATTCGCTAAATTCAATACGGTGCCACACTACGCATATCTCAAGCTCAAGATGCCAGGCCCTCGAGGTGTAATCACGGTCAGCGGAAACACCGAACGCTCCATCCGTATGAAGGAACACACGGCGGCCCTCGCAGTAGAGGTACAAAGCAGCCTGTTAAGGCAGCTCTCGAGTCCGGCCGCTACAAAGCAGGACAAAGCAAAACGCGTCCGGAATAACCCGTAGCAAGACCGACTGGCGCGTTGAGAGCAAGCGCAGCAATACGGCCCCAACCCCAACCATCGCTACATAGCGGAGCTAGTACCTCGAGTACACAATTACGCCCTTACAATTCCATGGGCATAGAGGAAGGGGCAGATAAAACGGCATGCCAACAATACGGCGTCAAACATACTAGGGGTTGCCAGGTTCTTCTTTTCTTTCAGGACTCAATACTCTGGATACAGTGTTCGGCCTCGCTGCCGCACAGACGATACAGGACCCAGGAAAGCAGACAAAACAACGCCGCATCATGGAACTCTCAGGTGGTCTCTATTTCGAGCGATATATCTGTTTCTAAATTCCGCGGCCTGCGCCTGGTCAGGACATATTAAATAGTCTAAATTTTTTTTTCGCACTACTTGTATCGTTCGGCTTGAATAAACAGCCTCCTCATAAATAATGCATAGCCTTTTGTCTATTTTTTGCATTATCTTCTTTTAATATACATATGTTTACTCAAATAACATGATCGCACCCGTACACCATGGTACGGCAAACCACTCCAGGGGCTTCATTACCCTTCTATCTGGTGTGAGAAGTCCGTCCACTTTCACAAGTGCGGCACCCCAAACTTATAGCATTATATGCATCGGCTCCGAGTCATGATTTTGGTCATATGTTGGGTTTGCCCGGCTCCTATGTTTTGGTGCCTTACGTTCCGCTCTATCGGCTAAGGTAGCACTAGGAGAACCACTGCGATTGTGCCCCAGATCATGTGGGTGAGCACCTCAGTGGAGAAAGCTAAAACAGACTGTCATGATAAGGCGCGAGACCGGTCGCTGTTCGAGAGGTTTTTCGAGTCCCTAAAGGCTTATGCCGCTTCGAGCAGAGAGCTGGTTAAGTCCGGCTAAAGGCGTGGATAGTGCCCCGAATTCGGCCTTCCGAACTAGGGGCTTCGCCAAAATTTAAAATTATAACGTTCTATGGCTAAGTGAGAGTGTTCAAGCATTATAGTCCGATTGCCTGGTTCGCTGTGCTGAGCGCCTCCCTCGAAGGACCCAACTATGGGAACAAGAGCCCTCAGGTTTATCCCGAACACCCCAGCACTAGTTGCATGGGGGCAGAAGCCGACGACTCGCCATCTCTTAGTTATTGATAAACGGCCGCACAGAAAATAATATTTTAAATTCAGAAAGCATTGCTTAAGCGCATATGAACATGTTTTCAGCGCACAGGATACAAACGAGCGAGTTCATTGAAATATTACATCTTTGGCACATTCATCCGCGACAAGGCGAGCTCCAGCGAGAACTTCCTTGTAGTAGTTCTCGGGCTTGCGATGCTCCTTCCCCTGCGGCGGCCCGCCCTTCACCAGCTTCTCTCCGTCCAGCTTGCCCCAGTGTACCCTTACACGGGCAAGGGCCCTCCGGGCACCTTCTATGCAGACGGAGCGCTTGATGACCTCAAGCCGTGGACAGGCCTCCACCAACCGCCGCACCAGCCCGAAGTAGCTCACAGGCAGGGCCTCTCTAGGCCACAGCCGAACTAGTAAGCCCTTCATGGCTTGTTCGGCCGCCTTGTGGAGCTCGGCCAGCTGCTTCAGCTGATCGCTTACGGGCAAAGGGTGTCCGGCCTCAGAATACTAAGACCAGAACACACTCTCCGTCGAGCTGCCCTCTTCAGCTCGGTAGAATGCGGCGGCGTCGGATGCGCTGCGGGGAAGATCGAAGAACTCCCCTAGAGAACTCCGGATTCGGGTAAGTAATAGGTATTTCACCTTTATATTCCTACTTTGCATTAAGAATGCCTTACTCGCTGCTATCTTTTTCACATCCTCCAACTCTTGGAGGGCCTTTTGGCCTTCGGCCTTGGCACTCTTGGTGGTCTCAACAGCCTACGCGAGCTCGGATGCTTGCGTTTTTGCCTCAAGCTCCAAACCCTCATGTTTCTTCATGAGAGCTTGCAGCTCTTGCTGCACCTCGCCGACTTGGACCCCAAGCTTTTCTCGCTCGGCGCGCTCCTCGGCCGCTTTCTTCTCGGCCTCAGTCAGCGTCTGCTTCAGGGTTGCCACCTCAGTTGTGGCCCCTACAATAAGCAGTACAATCCTGTTACTTCTTTTTGCAATCAAGCCTCTCTATAGGCACCACTTTTTTTTCTAAGGGGTATTTTCTTACCTTCCTTTTCCACGAGCTGCCTTTTGGCATGGCCGAGCTCTTGCTCGGACCGCTCGAGGTCCTTTTTCAGGACTTCCACCTGCGCAGTCAGTGCGGCGGTGGACAGCAGGGAAGCCTGCATACGCATATTAGACTTTTTATTAGACTCCTGCGAAAATTGTTGGATCCTCTATTCGGCTTTTCTTTCCGAACACCGAACAGAGCATCAGGGGCTACTGTCTATGCGGTAATGAATTTAGCATATTTTTTGCTTACCTGGAAGCCTATTAGAAGGCTAGCGCAAGCTTCATTCAGTCCGCTCTTGGCGGACTGAACCCTTTGGACCACCGCACTCATGACAGTACGGTGCTCCTCGTCGATGGTGGCGCCTTCAAGCGCCTCCAACAGACTATCCGGCGCCTCTGGTTGGACAGAGGTCGCCGGCGCAGATGGCTTACTCCTCTTGGAAGGAGTTCGCCCACCGCGAGCCAGGACGGTTGAGTCCGGCGCGGTGTCCGGCACAAAGCCGGACTGGGAGCCCTGGGGGGTTTCATCCCCTTTACTCCTGGGGTCCTGAGGATTGCCTTGCGGCTCCTCCAGGACCACCTCCTCCTGCCCTGTTCGGCGGGACGCCGCTTCGGTGTCGTCCGCCCCGCGGGGGGAGACTGCGGGCGGGACAGAGTTCATGTCCGACAAATCCAGGGAGCCGCTCGATGAATCATCGAGTGCGGCACGGGGCGGGCTGCGCAAATAACATTCGACATTAGGGTAAGCTGCGCACTTGAAGATACTATGAGTCATTCTGGTATGTGAATACTTACGATGTCGCCGGACGCTTGGTTCTGTCCGGCCACTCCTTTCCGCCCTCTTCGGCGTTGGGGGAGTAGTCCGGCGGAGGGGTCTTCCTTTTCCTCGAGCCCTCGGCCTCCCCTGTTGGGGCGGCCTTCTTCTTTTTCGCTCCCCTCGATGGAGGGGGAGAGCTTCCTTGTTCCTCCTCCTCATTTTCACGAGAGGAGGGCATCACAGACACGCCAGATGACGAGCTCGACACCACCACATTGCGGGTACTCTTTCGAGTCCCGGTGGTCTTCTTCTTCTTGACCTTCTTCTCCGGCACCACATAGGGCGCCGGAGCCAGCAGCTTCGCTAAGAGAGCTGGGGCTGGGTCTTCGGGCAGAGGAGCCGGACAGTTGATTGGTCCGGCTATCTTCAGCCACGCCTGTCAAAGGCAAAGGGAGTTTTTAGATCCCACATAGAGTTAATCTATGTAGAAAAGCTTAACGAACCTGTGAAAGGTATAAATAGCTTACCTCACCAGCGTTGCGCTGCGAGCTGTATCCGCGATCCTCGGAAGCGGATGTGGGGCACTCGGCGCCTTTGGTTAGCACCTTCCAGACGTCTTCATACGTTGTGTCAAAGAGCCTATTGAGGGTTTGGTGCTGCGCCGGGTCAAATTCCCACAAAGTAAACTCCCGTTCTTGGCACGGGAGGATCCGGCAAATGAGCATGACATGGATGATGTTGACATGCCGGATGGGCTTGTCCATCAGGGACCGGATGCAAGTTTGCAGTCCGGTCACTTCTTCTTCGTTGCCCCACGATAGGCCCGTCTCTTTCCAGGACATGAGCCGCGTGGGGGGTCCGGATCGGAACTCAGGGGCCGCGACCCATTTCGAGTCGCGTGGCTCGGTGATGTAAAACCACCCTGCCTGCCACCCCTTTAAGGACTCCACAAAGGAGCCATCGAACCAGAGTGCGTTGGCCATTCTGCCGGCCATAGCACCTCCGCACTCCGCCTGGGTGCCGGACACCACCTTGGGCTTGACATTGAAGGTCTGGAGCCAGAGGCCGAAGTGGGGGCGGATGCGGAGAAAGGCCTCACACACGATGATAAACACCGAGATATTGAGGATAAAGTTCGGGGCCAGATCATGGAAGTCCAGGCCGTAGTAGAACATGAGCCCCCGGACAAAAGGGTGAAGTGGAAAACCCAGTCCGCGGAGGAAATGGGGGAGAAAAACTACCCTCTCATGGGGCCTTGGGGTGGGAAGAAGCTGCCCCGCATCGGGAAGCCGGTGCGGGATGTCCTTGGACAGATATCCGGCCTTCCTAAGCTTTTTGATTTTACCCTCCGTAACGGAGGAAGCCATCCACTTGCCACCCGCACCGGCCATCGCTGGAGCAGGTTGGGGAAGAAAGAGCGAACTTGGGCATTGGAGCTTGAGTGCGCAGGAGATGGATGGGCAAAGGAAGAAGAAGGCGTAGGTGAAAGAGGTGGATCTTTATCCCCTTATATAGGCTGATGCCGTTATGCGTCCCCACCTACCTAATAAAACTTGCTTGCCGCTCACACGCCGTGGTAAATAGCGCGGTTGGGTTACCCACGTCTGCATTACTGAGAATCCCGTTAAAAGGGGCACACGATCTCTGCTTCGACAAGACGTGCCAAGGAAACCGCCTCATTGAACGTACTGCGGCGGAACAACAAAAAATAATCCATTCAGAAGGCTTGGTCGCAGTGTTATGACGCACTGCGGAATACGTCAGCAGATTTGGTTTGTGTTTGTATTATTCTCTATATGGCAATACGTGGAAACTTGTTTTGCAGAGCCGGACACTATTTTTTGGTGTTTATTATCTTCTTGAAGAATTTGGAGGAGGAACCCGCCTTGCAATGCCTAAGACAATTTGCGCGCCGGACTCGTCGTCATTGAAGCCTGGTTCAGGGGCTACTGAGGGAGTCCTAGATTAGGGGGTGTTCGGATAGCCAAACTATATCTCCAGCCGGACTCCAGGATTATGAAGATGCAAGATTGAAGACTTCGTCCCGTGTCCGGAAGGTTCTTTCCTTGGCGTGGAAGGCAAGCTAGGCGTGCGGATATTCAAGATCTCCTACCAATGTAACCGACTCTGTGTAACCCTAACCCTATCCGGTGCCTATATAAACCGGAGGGTTGTAGTCCGTATGACAGAACACATCATAACCATCATCATACCTATAGGCTAGCTTCTAGGGTTTAGCCTCCTTGATCTCGTAGTAGATCTACTCTTGTACTACCCATATCATCAATATTAATCTAGCAGGAGTAGGGTTTTACCTCCATCGAGAGGGCCCGAACCTGGGTAAAATAAAGTGTCCCTTGTCTCCTGTTACCATCCGACCTTGACGCACAGATCGGGACCCCCTACCCGAGATCCGCCGGTTTTGACACCGACAGCAGTGTTCGGCGTCGCGAGTTTTGGCACTATATGCATCAGCTCCGAGTCATGATTTTGGTCACATGTTGGGTTGCCCGGCTCCTGAGTTCGGCCACCTTACGTTCCGTTCTGTCGGCTAAGGTTGCACCAGGAGAACTACTGCGATTGTGCCCCTGTTCGGCCGGGTGAGCACCTCAGTAGAGAAAGCCGAAAACCGACTGTCATCATGTAGCGCGAGACTGGTCGCCACTCGATGACTTATAGGAATTTATCGAATTCCTCCGTTTTGACGAAGGGCCGCTTCCCGGTCAGGCACATATGCGTCCCGAATTCGGGTAAACGCAGTCGCCATTAAAGGGCTACCTAAAGAGTCCCACTGTCAAGCTCCTATGGCTAAGTGAAAGTGTTAAAGCATTATAGTCCGGTTGCCTAGCCCGCGGCGCTATCACCTCCTTTGTAGGACCAAGACGTTGGGTTAAGTGTGAAAATGCGTTCTCCGCGCGCACCCCCGCACTATGTGCGTGGGGGCTGAAGCCAACGACTGCAATCTTTCAGAATTTATATATTAAAACGGCCGCACAGGAGGTGTTATTAATACTTGAAGGCACAAGTCTAAATTACGCCATTACAATTTATAAAAATATTGATCTACGATTACATATGCTGTCATAAAACAGCATCTTTCGAACACTGCGTCTCTATTATACGAGCGCCCGCGAGGACTTCCTCAAAATAGTGCTCGGAAGGAATTCGGCTTTTATCCGAATCACGGGACGCAACAACGGTGGGCTCCATATCTGCCCAGTATGTCTTGACACGGGCAAGAGCCAGCCGCGCGCCCTCTGTGCAAGCGGACCTCTTTAGAGCTTCAATCCGAGGCACCACGTCAAGAAATTGCTGCACCAAACTGAAATAGCTTCTCGGCTTCGATCTCCCCGGACACAGGCGGTCCATGGCATACTTCATGGCGAGTCCGGACAACCTATTCAGCTCGGCCCATTGGGCCAGGCGATCATCCACTGATAGTGGACGCTCTGGATTAGTGAACAGCGACCAGAAGAGCTTTTCCACTTCATGATCTTTCTTATCTTGAAAGTACCTGGTCGCATCAGCGGCACTAGCCGACAAATCCAGATAGGTGTCCTCCACGCTCCACGCTCGGTCCAACGGGGCGAACTTCGGATCACAGAATTTTCTCCGCAGCAGGAAGGGCTTTCCATCCGCAATTAGTCCGGCTTGACGCAGCTCTTCCCTTGACGCTCTCATACCAGAGCGGGCGTCCTTGGCGTCGGCGACGGCCTTCTCTAAATCCGTCTGCCGGGCTCGACCTTCCTCTTCAAGAAGTTTGCAACGGTCAGTAGCACTTTTCAACTTCACGGCTATATCAGCCATCTCCTCCTTGCTTCGGCAATGGGAAGCCTGTTCGGTTTTTAGCTCTTCACGGGCTCTTCCGGCAGCCGCATCGCTTTTTCTGGCTTGTTCCTTTGCTTTGGCAAGCTCGGCCCTAAGTCCTTCTACGGCCGCCGCACCATCTGCATCAAGCATACACAAGGTAAGATATTGACATAAAGCTCCTCTTACTGACAATCGCCAAATAAACTAAATACCTTGAGCATCATCAAGCCGCTTGTTAACAAGCACGATGTCGGCTTCTGCCTCATCGAGTTGCCGTTTCATTTCGGCAAAATCTCGAGTCCGGCTCGACTCCGGACAACCTGCCACCTACATACAAAGGTGCCACTTAAAGGACCAGGGATTAAGATCCTCTGCGCGCCGCTAATCTTTGCGGCACACAGAGTCTCAGGGGCTACTATCTATACAAGGCGCATGTTATTATGCGCAATTAACACTAATGTTCGTTATTCAAAACGTACCTCAAGGCCCGCCAGTAAACTCTTGACGGCCTCGTTCAGTCCGCTTTCCGCGGATGAAATCTTTTCAATCACCGTGTGCATCAACACACGATGCTCCTCTGAAACAGAGGCTCGGCCCAGCAGAACCTTCAGCTCCTCCGACCGAACACCAGATGGTGCCGGACTCGTCCCATGGCCTTCTTCGGAGGCCGTACATGGAGAACCCCGGGGGGCGCATGATCACCTTCTGCCTCTAGCAGATTCGGATAAATCCTCTGCGACGACACTTCGACGTCGCCCGCCTTGCTAGGCGATGAAGGAGGAGGCGTTCCGCTCTCCATCATCTCCGGAAGAAGATCCCCCGATGACGAGCTCTGCCGAGAAGGGTCGAGGTCCGAACTACAAGGTAAGGTTTCGGTCAAAACTTCTCAGATATAAATTAAGGATTTCTCTTAAAAGAATGACTCTCTTTCTACTTACGGCTCGTTGGAGGGCTGCTCCTTTTGAGGATTTAGTTCGGCCGAGGGGCTCCCCGGCGTCGGGTCCTCTGACGCGGATTCTTTCCCCCGCTTTGGAGCTACGGCTCCCGGGTCGTCAGAGGCGGCCCTTTTCTTCCCCTTTGGAGAGGAGTTGTCGATTCCCCCCTTTGGGATGGCCCCTTTCAAAGAGGCCACGGTTTCTTTGTCCGCCCCTTCATTTTCCTCCAGAGGCGCCACCTCCAACATCCTGACTAGCACAGGATCTAGCCTGGTCTCGGGGAGGGGAGCCGGACACTGGACCAGCTTCGCCTTCGCTATCCACTCCTGCGTAAAAAGGAGAAGTACTATTAAAAAATAAGTCAATTGTACGGATAGAAGGTCCGGGCGCAAGGTCACCTACTTCTGTATCCGGGCGGTTGCGGCTTAAACCAGCATCCTCGGTCAAATCCGGACTCACTCCTTGTGGTCCGAAGAACAGTCTATGCATCTCCGTAGGCGTCACGCCCATGAAATTTCGGAGAACTCGCGGCTCCTCTGGGTTGAACTCCCACAAGCGGAGGGGGCGACGTTGGCCGGGCAGTGTCCGGCGAATCAGCATAACTTGTGTCACCTTGACCAGGTTGAGGTCTCCTTTTAGGAGATCCTTTATGCGGCCCTGCAACAGAGGAACGTCTTTGGGCAAGCCCCGATCTAACCCTGTGTTGATCCATGATGTTAAACGTGGGGGGGGGCGAGCGAAAGGCGGGAGGCGCTACCCAAGTGGTGCCCCGAGGAGAGGTGATGTAGAACCACTCCTGTTGCCATAAGCCGAGCTCCTCTTGAAAAGTGCCCTCGGGCCATGGAGCATCGGTATTCCTTTTTATAACAGCACCTCCGCACTCTACGTGACGCCCCTCGATTATCTTCGGTTCTACCTTGAAGGTCTTGAGCCATAATTCGAAGTGAGGAGTGATATGGAGAAACGCTTCACACACAACAATGAAGGAGGAGATATGGAGGATGGACTCCGGAGCTAGGTCATGGAATTCCAGCCCATAATAAAACATCAGCCCCCTTACGAAAGGATCTGTTGGGAAGCCTAATCCCTGAAGGAAGTGGGAGATGAATACTACGCTCTCACCAGGCTGAGGGCTTGGGATCGCTTGTCCTTGAGCAGGCAACCTGTGCGGGATCTCGCTGGTCAGGAACCTAGCCTCCCTCAACCTTGATACGTCTTCCTCCGTAACGGAGGAGGGCATCCATTGGCCTTGAAGGCCGGAGCCGGACATTGTCGATGGTCCGGTGCGCCTAGAATCTAAAAGCCTGGGGTGTTGGAACTCGAGGCTATGGGCGAGCTTGTTTGGAGAACACAAGAGGGAAGCAAGGTCTCGGTCTCTTTATAAGAGGCAGAATATCAAGAGCCCTCCCCGTAACCATCTTGGACTAGCCTTTAATCAAGGCAGGACATGCTTAACG
Organism: Aegilops umbellulata; assembly: GCA_032464435.1. Taxonomy (NCBI): domain Eukaryota; kingdom Viridiplantae; phylum Streptophyta; class Magnoliopsida; order Poales; family Poaceae; genus Aegilops; species Aegilops umbellulata. The sequence continues at coordinate 352,082,715 of CP136056.1, forward strand.
GGCACGGTTGGGTTACCCACGTCCGTATTAATGAGAATCCCGTTAAAAGGGGCACACGATCTCTGATTCGACAAGACGTGCCAAGGAAACCGCCTCGTTGAACGTGCTGCGGTGGAACAGCAAAAAATAATCCATACAGAAGGCTTGGTCGCAGTGTTATGACGCACTGCGGAATACGTCAGCAGATTTGATTTGTGTTTGTATTATTCTCTATATGGCAATACGTGGAAACTTGTTTTGCAGAGCCGGACACTATTTTTGGTGTTTATTATCTTCTTGAAGAATTTGGAGGAGGAACCCGCCTTGCAATGCCGAAAACAATTTGCGCGCCGGACTCGTCGTCATTGAAGCCTGGTTCAGGGGCTACTGAGGGAGTCCTGGATTAGGGGGTGATCGGATAGCCGAACTATATCTTCAGCCGGACTCCAGGACTATGAAGATACAAGATTGAAGACTTCGTCCCGTGTCCGGAAGGTTCTTTCCTTGGCGTAGAAGGCAAGCTAGGCGTGCGGATATTCAAGATCTCCTACCAATGTAACCGACTCTGTGTAACCCTAACCCTATCCGGTGCCTATATAAACCGGAGGGTTGTAGTCCGTAGGACGAACACATCATAACCATCATCATACCCATAGGCTAGCTTCTAGGGTTTAGCCTCCTTGATCTCGTGGTAGATCTACTCTTGTACTACCCATATCATCAATATTAATCTAGCAGGAGTAGGGTTTTACCTCCATCGAGAGGGCCCGAACCTGGGTAAAAAAAGTGTCCCTTGTCTCCTGTTACCATCCGACCTTGACGCACAGATCGGGACCCCCTACCCGAGATCCGCCGGTTTTGACACCGACACCAAGTATTCAAACAGATATGAACAAGTACACAACACAGTTACAAGGAAATGAAAGAGTTGAGGAAATAGAACCAGTAGGCTTGGTGAAGACAATGATTTGGTAGACCAGTTCCAACTGTTGTCTCAGTTGTACGTCTGGTTGGAGCGGCTAGGTATTTAAACCTGAGGACACATAGTCCTCACCGTATTCTCCTTGAGCTAAGGTCACACAAACCTTGCCCAATCACTCGTGGTAAGTCTTCAGGTGACTTCCAAGCCTTCACAAACTCGGTCACTCGGCGATCCACAATTTTCTCTTGGATGCTCAGACCATGACGCCTGGAAGAAGCACAGTCTTCAAGGGTAACAAGCGTCGGATCCACGCTGGATCAATCTCTTCAGTGATGCTCAATCACTTTGGGTTTGTAGGTGTTTGGGTTTGGATTTTCCTCACTTGATGATGTTCGCTCAAAGTCCTCGGAGGAAGGGATGCTCTCAAATGACAAGTGTCAGTTTCTCTCGGAGCATCCAACCAGCTAGTGGTTGTAGGGGGCGGCCATTTATAGCCTAGGGAGCAGCCCGACATGATAAGACATAAATGCCCTTCAATGATATGACCGTTAGGTGGGTAGATATTTTGGGACAGCTGGCGCGTAGCACAGCAACGGTCGGAATTTTGAGTATCAAATACCTCAGGGCTATCATGTTCCTCACTGTGTAGGCAATCCGCACTGGCGAATTCCTAACTCCTCAGCAGAACAAATTACTCAGCGACCAGAAGAACTTTGTCTCTGTCACTGAAGAAATTGACTGAACTGTATGAGATTTCCAATGGCTTCACTTGAAGGGATTGGTAGGTGTAGGATTTCGAGTTGAGCATCACATGGAAATTTTTCCTTAGTATTTTCTTGACCCCCTTTAACAGTACGGTGTTTCCTATGACTCAAGAAAGAGAAAATGAAACTACGAAAACAAAAGTCTTCACGCTTCATGTTCCTTGAATAAATACCAAGTCTTAAGGTCACACCAATTTCTTCACTTTCGAAGTCTTCAGAAAGTCTTCAGAAATCCGAAATCTTCAGTCGAAGATATTCATTTTTTGGGGTCGACTTTCTCTGTAAATATCAAACTCCTCGTAGACTTATAGACCTGTGTACACTCACAAAAGCAGTAGTCCCTTAACCTATAAGTCTTCAATACACCAAAATCACTAAGGGGCACTAGATGCACTTACATTTTTTAGGATTTGGCTATTGTTGAACTGTCTCGATTCGCTGTAGTCGTTGCATTTTGTGAGGTCTTTTGCCTATTCTTATTTCTTTTTCTCCTCCTTGCGATGCTATGATATGTGTATGTATCATATGTTGTGTGCATGCATCTCCTTTGTGCGTGTATATACCGTATGATCGTTCATGCATGTTTGTTTGTCGTTGTTTTGATTTGTGTTCATGGAACAGTAAACCATGTATCAGAATTGCTAGAACTCATATAGCTGAGTGTGATGTCTCATTTAAGTTTCAACCAATTTGATCTATCATTATAAATTTCGTGCAATTCTTTGATCGGGGTTGTTTTGTTCTGCCTGTCCGGTGTCGCTCGTCCGTTGTTCATTTTGCAGCCCATTACACCATGCGTCTTTCTTTTGGGGGCCATTTCCGTGGTCCGTTTTTTTCTTCTGTGTTGTAGTTGAAGAGAAGAGTTGTTTGTATAAGTCAAATAGATGAGCTGACCGCTTGCTCATCCATTCTGTTCTTCGCGCTCGCTCTCTCTCTCTCTCTATCCCATTCCTCTTTGTCTTTTGGAGTAAAGCCAACCTGACCAAGTTTCTAAATAGTACAATGATGAGCAACAATCCATTTCTTGTTTTTTTGCACGTCTAACCCAAATAGGTAAGAATCCCGTCTTTTTTATTTTTCTTGTTCTAGATGCAAGTCGATCACTGGTATGCATCTTGGTCCAAACCATTTTGGCCTCTGCTGCAAGTGCACTTTTGATATGTAACTGTGTTCGCCTCTTTTACCTTTTGTCCTAAATGCAAGTCGACCATCGACATGCAAACTAGATCTTGTCTCTTTTATTTCCATTGACGCACTTGCAAGTCAACCACCGGCATGCAACCCAGTCTGACACATTTTTAGATTATGTTGCAAGTGCATCCTTTCCATGCAACTAGGCCAACCTCTCTAATTTTTTTATTGTCCCAGTTGCAAGTCAACCAACATGCAATTAGGGTCCAATCCATTTTTCTCAGTTGCAAGTTGACCACATACATGCAACTAGAGGTACGACCCCTTGTTTTTGTCCTTGTTGCGAATTTACATTGACACGTAACTAGGGGCTCAACCATTCTCCCCGAGTTACAAGTCCACCATTGATACATAACTAGGCCCCACCTTTTTTGCCCTATTTTCAAGTCCACCCTCGACATGCAATTGTGTTTGACGTTTTTGTCTCAGTTCCAAATATAGGCTTGACACGTAACTGGAGGAGCTCACCCTGACTCGTAACTGGGGCTATTTTGTAGTTGTTATTGTCCCGATTGCAAGTCCACCACTGACTCACAACTAGGGGGTGCTTTTTTGTAGTTTTTAATTTCCCCAGTTGTAAATCAACCCTTGACTCACAACTTGGGGGTTTTGTAGTAGTGTAGTTGCCCCAGTTACAAGTCCACCCTCGACTAGCACCTAGTTATTTTTGTAGTTATAGTTTCCCTAGATGCAAGTACACCCTTGACTCACAACTGGGGGCTTTTTCGTAGCTGTGTAGTTGCCCGCATTACAAGTCCACTCACGACTCGCAACTGGGGACTTTTTTTATAGTTGTAGTTGTCCCAGTTGCAAGTTCACTACCAACTCGCAATTGTGGGCTTTTGTTGTAGTTTTAGTTTGCCCTACTTGCAAGTCCATCCTCGACTCGTAACCGGGGTTTTGTAGTGTAGTGTAATTGTCCCTGTTGAAAGTTCACACATCAACTCACAACTGGGTCCTTTTTGTAGTAGTGTAGTTGCCTCTATTGCAAGCCCACACATCGATATGAAGTTGGGTCTTTTTTGTAGTTCTAATTACCCCAGTTGCAACTCGAGCATCAACTCATGAGTGGGGCTTTTTTAAAGTTGTAGTTTGCCCTAGTTGCAAGTTCACCCTCGACTTGCAGCTGGGAGCTTGTAGTAGTGTAGTTTTCCCTGTTGTACGTCCACACATCGACTTGCATCTGTGGCTTTTTTTGTAGTTGTAATTATCCCAAGTTGCAAATCCACCATGGACTCGCTATTGGGAGGCTTGTAGTTGTGTAGTTGCCCCAATTGCAAGTCCACCCTCGACTCGCAACTGAGGGATTGTAGTAGTTGTAGTTGCCCCAATTGCAACTTAGCCATCGACACACAACTAGGGCTTGTAGTAGTGTGGTTGCCCCAGTTGCAAGTTCATAATCGACATGCAACCAGGAGGGTTGTAGTAGTTGTAGTTGCCAAGTAGAAAGTCAACCATCGACTTGTGACTGGGGGCTTTTTTGTAGTTGTAGTTGCAAGCCCACCCTCAAGTCATAACAGGGGGCTTGTAAAAGTGTCATTTTATTTTGTTAGTGCCAGCTTTTTTTGTGGAAGTGTTTGTGTCGGGCATATGTCTATCACCCAACACGATTGACTCAATTTGGTCTTGACCCTTCTTTCTGCCTTAGCTGCAAGTCTACTCTTGACTCGCAACTACGCTTGAAGTTTTTTTGTCCTAGTTGCAAGTCCAGCCAAGACTCGCATTTTGCCCTGGATTTTTTTGTCACAGTTGCAGTTGCATCAGCGACTCGCAACCGAACACGACCTAGGTCTCGGTCCTTTTTTCGTCCCAGTTGCAAGCCCGTCATTGACTTGCAACTAAGCCTGACCCTTTTGTTTTCCCAGTTGCAGGCTCCACATCGACTCCCAACTGGGTTTCATACAGGGTCCAACCCTTTTTTGACTTAGTTGCAAAGTCACTCTCAACTTGCAACTGAACCCGGCCATTTTTTCCTAATTACAAATCCACCCTCGACTGGTAACGGGGCTCGAAGTTTTTTGTCCCAGTTGCAAGTCCACCATTTACTGGCAACTGGGCTTGATCTATGCTCGGCCTTTTTTGTGTATCAATTGCCAGTCCACCCTCGATTCGCAACTAGGCCCATCCTTTTTCACCTTAGTTGCAAGTCCATCCTTGACTTACTACTTTGATCGAATTTTTTCCCCAGTCGCAAGTCCATCAATGACTTGCAGTTGAGCTCGATCTGGGCCTGACCTTTTTTGCATTAGTTACATGTCCAACCCCCTTCCCCCCCCCCCCCCCACACACACACACACGCAACTTGCCCCGACTCCTATCTAGTTGCAAGACCAACCCCAACACTTAAATCCACCCAACCCATGTGCATGTCCAACCCAAACATGCAACTCATGCCCGACATAGTTGCATGTCCACTCTCAACACACAAGTCATTCCCCAACCCAGTACCCCTATCTAGTTGTACATTTTTACAAATACATGTTGAGTTTTGTAATACACATTGTATATTTTTCCTGTATACATGGGAAATAGTTTATAAGACACTTGTACATTTATTTAAAATACATGGTGAATAGTTTTTTCATATACCGGCCTGGACATTTTTTAGAATACACGGTACACATTTAAAAAATTCTTGCTGAATAGTTTTTCTTAAATGGTATGGAACTTTTTGAACAAATTACGTGAACACTTTTTATACATTGCACTACACATTTTCTAGAAAATGTCGGGATTTAAAAAAAATCATGAAGTTTGTTTTAAAAAATTGTCATGAACAATTCTTTGAAAGTTAGAGACTTTTTTTCATTGTATAATGCATTAGTTTAAAGGTCGTAAACATTCTTTTGAAATGCATGCATATTTTTCAAATTTCAACATGTTTTAAATCACACAAACAAATTCTTTTATTGATTTTTTTACTAGAATAGAAAATCTCAATTTATTCATGTTTTTGAAAAAAGATCAAAAATTTCAAGTTTCCACGCTTTAAATTTTTTTGGCGATTTTCAAAAATTGTTCACATTTTGAAAAATTGTTCTTGACAAAATTGTTTGGAATACCTAAATTTGTTCTTATTTTTTAAAAAAACAATCGGAATCCTAAAGTTTATTCACATTTTAAAATCAATTTTAAAAAATTAGAATTGTTTTTGCTTTCAAAATTGTTTACAATTTGCAAAAAGGTTTAAAAAATACCAAGAATGTCTTTTAATCTCGGTGATGTACTGTACTATGTTCTTATAACTATTTCCCGTTTCATATAAAATAACTGCAACTACTGGTTGTAGTGGTAAGAGCCAACGTTCTTTAGTATGTTCTCATGAGTTCGAACCGAAGGAAAAAAAACCAAACAAATAAGAGAATGAAAAAAAAACCAAACAACTAAGAGAACGAGCGCTGACTTTTAATTTATATCTCACATCTAGATGAGATATAAGCAGACTCTTAATTTCTTGACAAAAGGAAACCGGTTGAAGCAGTTTCTTTTCTTTATTCTCTCAATACCGAAAATTTATTGGGGAATGGGTAGTTGTTGATGATGTTCTTAGCCTGTTAGTGCTAATTTTCATACGAGAGGAATAAACAAACTAATACGAGGCTCCAGTCGGCCAGCATGTGAGGCCTGTGTGTCTCCTCGAACCAAAGGGGAAAAACCAAACAAATAAGAGAATGAAAAAAAAGCCAAACAAATAAGAGAACGAGCACTGACTTCTAATCTAGATGTGAGATAATATCTAGATGAGATATAGGAAGACCCATAATTTGTTGATGAAAGGAAAGCGGTTGAAGCAATTTCTTTTCTTTACTCTCTCAATACCAAAAATTTATTGGGGAAAGGGTTGTTGGTGATGATGTTCTTAGCCCGTTAGTGCTAAATCTCCTACTAGAGCGAAACATTACCACCACCGAATCATCCAATGCAAAATGTTTAGGCATCCTTTGGTTTGTAGGAATTTCATAGGATTTCTATAGGATAGAATTTGCAAAGGAAAATTTTCTTTGAACCCTTTGGTTTGTAGGAATGGATTCCTATCCCTATGTAGGATATGAATTAATCGTTCATATTTTGAAGGGAAAAAAACATTAGCTAAGACTCAATGGAAATGTTTCTATCCTATGTATCAAATGACATCTCTTTTTCTATAGGAATTGAGATGCATGTCATCTCACTTTTTATGATTTTCGTATTCCTATAACATTCATATCCTATGAACCAAAGAATGCCTTAAAGTTTTTCTCTACTCTCTAGATACTGGAAAATTATTGGAGGACAGGGTTGTTGTTGAAGATGCTCTTTGTCTGTTAGTGCCAAGTTTCCTACGACAGCGAAACATTAATGGAGCACCACTTTTAATTTTGGATGTAGCCGCCCGTCCCCTTTTGTTTTGTGGCAAACTAGCCGCCTGTCATGAGTCATCATCAGTTAAAGTGATTGGCCTGCTGAATTCACGTTATGCATATCTTCCAATATCTGGTCTGCTAGCCACTATAAAATCTCTCCTTCAGTTTGCCAGTTCCACTCAGTCTCTCTCCTTCAGTTTCGTGACACAATTTGCAAAGTAGGCGACACAACCACCTATGGGAAGCACCGTCGTGCTGTACACATGGATGGTCAGGGGTCACCTCCACCCCATGACGCAGCTCGCGAATCACCTCGCCGGGCATGGCGTTCCCGTCACCGTCGCCGTCGCCGATGTTCCGTCCACAGGTGACTCCCCACAAACCATTGCCCGCCTCTTTGCCTCCTACCCTGCTGTATCCTTCCACCTGCTCCCGCCGGCAACAACTCGCTCTGAGGACGCGGCCGATCCCAACGCCGACCCTTTCATCACCCTCATCGCCGACATCCGCGCCACCAACGCTGCTCTCCTCGCCTTTCTGAGATCTCTCCCGTCTGTGAAGGCTCTCATCACCGACTTTTTCTGCGCGTACGGGCTTGACGCAGCCGCGGAGCTCGGCGTCCCAGCCTACGTGTTCTTCACCCTTTGCGTGTCGGCTCTTGCCACCTTCCTGCATATCCCCGTCATGCGCTCCGCCGTCTCCTTCGGGGAGATGGGGCGCTCCTTGCTGCACTTCCCTGGAGTTCATCCAATTCCGGCGTCCGACTTGCCGGAGGTCCTGCTCGATCGTGACAACAGGCAGTACAGTACCACTCTTGGTCTCTTCAAGCAGCTTCCCATAGCGAAGGGCATTTTGTCGAACACGTTCGAGTGGCTGGAGCCCCGCGCCGTGAAGGCGATAAAGGAGGGAATTCCCCGCCCCGGCGAGTCACTGCCGAAACTGTTCTGCGTCGGCCCATTGGTCGGCGAGGAGAGAGGGAGCAACGCGAATCACGAATGCCTTGTGTGGCTGGACAAGCAGCCGGCGGGGAGCGTGGTCTTCGTCTGCTTCGGGAGCGCTAGCTCGGTGCCGGCGGAGCAGCTAAATGAGATAGCCGTGGGGCTGGAGAAGAGCGGTCACCCGTTCCTCTGGGCTGTGCGCGCGCCTGTCGCGCCGGACGCCGACTCGACGAAGCGGTTCGAGGGGCGGGGTGAGGCGGCGGTGGATGCGCTGCTGCCGGATGGATTCTTGGACAGAACACGGGGACGCGGAATGGTGCTGTCGTCCTGGGCGCCGCAGGTGGAGGTGCTCCGGCACCCGGCGACTGGAGCGTTTGTGACGCACTGCGGGTGGAATTCCACGCTGGAGGCCGTCATGGCGGGGGTGCCGATGCTGTGCTGGCCGATGTATGCGGAGCAGAGGATGAACAAGGTGTTCGTCGTGGAGGAGATGAAACTTGGGGTGGCCATGAACGGCTACGACGAGGCGATGGTGAAAGCGGAGGAGGTAGAGGCGAAGGTGAGACTGATCATGGAGTCCGAGCAAGGGAACGAGATCAAGCAGAGGATGACGAAGGCGCAAGAGATCGCTGCCAGTGCACTGGAGATCGGTGGATCCTCGGCGGCAGCAATTGTTGACTTGCTGGATAATCTGAAGATTTCGACAAACGACTGAATCGTTCAAGGCATCAAGGATTGCAAAGAGCCTTTTTTAACAACTATTATTATTATTATTGAAAAACAAATATGACTCGCTCCGTCCTAAATTATTTGTCCTAGATTCGTCTAGAGACACAAAAATATATAGACATGTTAATTTGGGACGAAGGTAATACTGGTAATTTGTTTTTTTTTTCTTTCGTGTTGTGGAAATGTGGAACGGAAGTGTTATGTGGCTGTTGAGTGAAAACTGTGAAACATGTGTTTCTTTTGCGGGGCAATGAAACATACAGTATGTTATGAAATAATTAACAAATAAGTACACTTATACGATGTTCCGTAACCTCCTTTTCATCAAAGTAGTGACTCGATTGTATATTGGCGTCAATACTAGTATAACTCTTCTATCATAAATTGGTGTAACCTTTCGTTTAATCAATCATCTCATCTAATATGTCTAGATGTTGAAATTCACTTGGATACCAATATGCTTGGTGAAGTGTAATAGAAGAAAATAAAGCATCAAGCCATGATTTTTTTTACACCATCTCCAAGAAGGTTTAATGGGTGAATATCATGCAAACAAATACCCATTATTCTTTGGGAAAATTGAAAGAAAGGTATGTGTTGTGGGAATGGCTAGCCCACCTGTGTCCATGGTCTTAGGCCAACTCCAACGCGGCAGCTCAAACGCTGATTTTGTCCGCCTCGGCCGGCTAGACAGACGGCAATGTCTGTTTTTTGTCCGTCGAATCTTAGGTGCGCAAATGTGGACGGACGCATTTCACATTTGCGCCAGACTTCGGTATTTTAAAGAAATAAACCAGCTACCAGAAATCCAGTTTACATTAATTTAAACAAAAAACATTAAAATAAAAACATCCAACGGCAGGGCGTAGATCTAAGCGGCGTCCTCCTTGGTCAGGTCGACGTAGGCCGGCGCCTCCGTCCAAGGGAATGCCTACTGGAAGGCCGCCAACGCCATCTATTGTTGCTTCACCTACTGCCCGACCTCTATCTCAGTCTTCGCCGCCTGGCGCTCGACCTCCTTGTGGGTCGCGCCCACCCACATAGGCGTGCACGACACGTACATCGGCTTTGTGCTCATCCACGACCATGCCTGCGCATGCTCGAGTGCGGACAGTGCTGGTGGCAGTGGGGGCACGTTGCCCGACACTCCAGCCGCCGATTTAGCCAGCACCTGAGCAAGGCCAGGCCACCTAGGGAGCTCCTCGAGCTTGGACTCCTCGATGGCCCTCCGTGTGGCCTCCTCGACGTCTGCAATGTAGGTCCCGTCAGCCTCCTCATCCCCCTCCTTCACCACGATTGGCGGTGGTGGTGGACTGGCGAGCACGCGTGATGCACGGGGCGCTCCCTTGAAGCTCGACCAGTAGCATTGTTCGTGCTCGGTGGCGGACCACGTGTCCTAGTTCGGCGAATCCACTGCGTACACTGGAATAATGAAGTTTTATATGAAAGAATGAATTAGTAGCATTGATTTTATCTTTTAAGAAGAAAGAAAATAATGAAGTTTTTAAAGGAATAATGAATTAGTAGCATTGATTTTACCCTTTAAGAAGAAAGAAAATAACAACAATAAGGAATGACAAAATCTATGCATGACTTACATAGAAATTGTGCTTATTTTATAATATGCAATGTCGCTGGAAACCACGGCCACCTATGGGACTAGGAGACCGCTTACTGGTTCGGCAGGGGGACGTTGCATTGCACAAAGAGCAGACGAGCGTGGGACAGCACGACAGAGATCACGCGGGCAGTTTTACCCAGGTTCGGGCCGTCGCGAGGCGTAAAACCCTACTCCTGCTTTGGTGGATTGATGGTGAAAAGGTGGAGTGGAGCGTAGTACAGTTGCCCCGCAAGGGTTGCCTCAGGGTGATAGTGGCTACGCGCGTATGGGGGTGTGAGTTATCCAACCTTCTAACCCTTTCTACGGTTGCCATGGGCCTCCTTTTATAGATCTAAGGGGTTACCACAGTGGCAAAGTAGTCATTATGCACTGATAAGATAGCAAACAGTGCTATCATACCTAATTCTGTGGGCTGACAGGGCGCATTAAATGCACCATTTAATATCACATCTTTGGTTGCCCGGCAAGGTTTGCTGGGCTATCTTGCCAGCTCCACGCCTGTTCGCTTGACACGTCGCAGGACGGGTGTCATCTGTGGGTTTCCCTTGTAGAAAATGGCTGCCACTTAATCACTTCGCGGCTTGACACCGCACTGATCGACGACGTGGGTCGTGGTTGAGTGGTTGGTGAAGTGGTTTTGCCTCCGCGAGTCCCGGCAGGCCCTGCCGGGGCGCTTTTGTTTGTCTATTTCTGGGGGTGGCCTCGCCCCTTGCCGGGCTCGCCTGCCCGGCAAGGGAGGCTTCTCTCTTGAGGATATCCTGCTTCTCTGGCTTGATCTTGGTCCTTCTGACCTGCATGTTGATCCTTCGAACCTCTTGGTCTCTTACAGTCTGATTTGGGCTGGTGCTTCAATCTTATTCTCGTGCATGTGCATAATCTGGGCAACAGACCCAGGGTCTGTTGCACCGACATGCAAGAATAAGCATATAGTGGTGGATTTTTCGCAAAAAGAAGGTTCCTTAGAAGGAAAGAATTAATGGTACGCTTAAAGAAGAAAGAAAATAAAATAAAATAAAATAAATTAGTTATCTAAGGAATAATGAATTAGTGGCATTATTACTACCCTTTAAGAATGAGGAAAATGAAATAAAACAAAAAAATCAAAACAATGAAGTTTTCTAAGGAAGAATGAATTAGTGACATTGTATTGCCCTTTAGAAGAGAAAAAATTTAAAAGAAAACAAATGAAACAATTGCACACAATATACACAAAAATGCACTTTTCTACAATGTGCAAGAATAAGAGCATCTCCAGCCGACCCCGTAAAAAGTCCCGACCCGCAAAATAACCGCCAAAATGCGGGTCGGCGCAGAAAATCCCGCCCGAACAAACCCCGCAAACACGTCCGACCCGTAAATATTTTTGAGGGGCGCGACAAAATCTTGACCCCAACCCGTGAATACGCGGCCCCCCGGACCGTCGGCCCCCTGTATATAGCGAGAGCGGTTGGTCGCGAGGATATTTCAGCCCGCGCATTTCGCCACATACCACCTCCCCTCCCCTCTGGCCCCGCCGGCCACCGCCGCCCGTGATTCCGGCGACAGTAGTCGGCCGGATCACGCCGAAAGGCCGCGACATGCCCGAGGTTGCCCTCCGCCACCCCCTCCCGCGTCGGTGGGTCGGAAAGTTGCAGATCTGTAGCCGCTCATCGCGGGTGGCCGGATTTCGCTTTTCCGGCCACCGGTGGCTGCGCCAAGCGATGGAATGGTTGGGGAGCACCCCGCGCAGCCGTGGCAAAGTCCCATGGCCGCACTCAGGTACGGGTTCATCATGTCGCCGCCGCCAACGGTTTGCCGGCATGGATTCGGCCGGCCGTCCGCCGGGCTCGGCGCTCGCGCAACGGCTCGCTGATGCCTCTCATACGGTGCGACGGCTGCACGCTGACAGTGTTGCAGCTAACTTCGTACATGCCGAAGCACCCCGGATGGGTGTTCTTCAAATGCGAGAACGACGGGGTATGTGTTGTTTTCATTCGGCTTTGGCACCGTATTCTTTGGTTCAATTGTGATAGCTCACTTCGAACATCGTCATGTGTGAAGGAAGATGGATGCTCATTTTGGTTTTGGGAAGGAGAATACATTGATTTATTGATAGAAAGAAACTTAATAGATGTTCGTGCACTCCTTAGTAGAATTGAAGCTAATGATGCGGCTGCATGTGCAATTAGAGAAAAAAGTAGAGGGGAAGCTGTTGGGGAACATAGTAATTTCAAAAAAAATCCTACGCACACGCAAGATCATGGTGATGCATAGCAACGAGAGGGAGAGTGTTGTCCATGTACCCTCGTAGACCGAAAGCGGAAGCGTTAGCACAACGCGGTTGATGTAGTCATGCGTCTTCATGATCCGACCGATCAAGTACCGAACGCACGGCACCTTCGAGTTCAGCACACGTTCAGCTCGATGACGATCCCCGGACTCCGATCCAGTAGAATGTCGGGGAAGAGTTTCGTCAGCACGACGGCGTGGTGATGATCTTGATGTTCTACCATCGCAGCGCTTCGCCTAAGCACCGCTACAATATAATCGAGGATTAGGTGGAGGGGGGCACCGCACACGGCCAAGAGATCAATGATCAATTGTTCTGTCTATGGGGTGCCCCCGTATATAAAGGAGTGGAGGAGGGGGGAGAGGGCCAGCCCCTATGGCGCGCCCTGGAGGAGTCCTACTCCCACCGGGAGTAGGATTCCCCCCTTCCAAGTAGTAGGAGTAGGAGTCAAGGAAAGGGAAGAGGGAAGAGAAGGAAGGAGGGGGCGCCGCCCCTCCCCTAGTCCAATTCGGACTAGTCAATGGGGGCGCGCGACCTGCCTCTCCCTCTCCTCTAAAGCCCAATAAGGCCCATATACTTCTTCCCCGTATTCTCGTAACTCCCCGGTACTCCGAAAAATACCCGAACCACTCAGAACCTTTCCGATGTCCGAATATAGTCGTCCAATATATCGATCTTTACGTCTCGACCATTTCGAGACTCCTCGTCATGTCCCCGATATCATCCGGGACTCCGAACTCCTTCGGTACATCAAAACTCATAAACTCATAATATAACTGTCATCGGAACTTTAAGCATGCGGACCCTACGGGTTCAAGAACTGTGTAGACATGACCGAGACACGTCTCCGGTCAATAACCAATAGCGGAACCTGGATGCTCATATTGGCTCCTACATATTCTACGAAGATCTTTATCGGTCAAACCGTATAACAACATACGTTGTTCCCTTTGTCATCGGTATGTTACTTGCCCGAGATTCGATCGTCAGTATCTCAATACCTAGTTCAATCTCGTTACCGGCAAGTCTCTTTACTCGTTCTGTAATACATCATCTCGCAACTAACTCATTAGTTGCAATGCTTGCAAGGCTTAAGTGATGTGCATTACCGAGTGGGCCCAGAGATACCTCTCCGACGATCGGAGTGACAAATCCTAATCTCGAAATACGCCAACCCAACATGTACCTTCGGAGACACCTGTAGAGCTCCTTTATAATCACCCAGTTACGTTGTGACGTTTGGTAGCACACAAAGTGTTCCTCCGGCAAACGGGAGTTGCATAATCTCATAGTCATAGGAACATGTATAAGTCATGAAGAAAGCAATAGCAATAAAACTAAACGATCGGGTGCTAAGCTAATGGAATGGGTCATGTCAATCACATCATTCTCCTAATGATGTGATCCCGTTAATCAAATGACAACACAAGTCTATGGTTAGGAAACATAACCATCTTTAATCAACGAGCTAGTCAAGTAGAGGCATACTAGTGACACTCTGTTTGTCTATGTATTCACACAAGTATTATGTTTCCTGTTAATACAATTCTAGCATGAATAATAAACATTTATCATGATATAAGGAAGTAAATAATAACTTTATTATTGCCTCTAGGGCATATTTCCTTCAGAAGCAACGTCTACTTCTTTGGAACCAAAGAAGAAGAATGAAGAATGCAAAATCAAGAATCCGCAGATCAACAATGAATGCCTGGAGAAGATACTGGTCCGACTAGTGGGAGCAGTTATGGAAGTTGGATATCTTCTTAAATGCATAATTGTGGTTCTTGTTTTTTTTGTCTTACTATTCTAGCAAAGATTTGGTGATGTCTTATGTATCCAATGACGTTGAAAAAGCAAAGAAATATATTATCTTGTGTCAAATTGAAGTGAAAATTTTGGATTTGCGGGCAGGCGGCATCAGCGCAAGAGCAGAACCCGCAAAGCCGGCCTGTAAAAGAGCATATTCCGTGAATATCCTTTTATACGGGTTCGTTTTGCGAGGTCTGTCTCTGCGGTCGCCCATGCCGGTCCGCAAAATCGTTTTTCAGCGAACTGCAAACGCGTTTTACGGGTCGGCGTTATATGGGGTCTGCTAGAGATACTCTAGGCATATGAAAGTGGAATTTTCACACAAAAAAATCACAAGAAGGAATGAATTAGTGCCATTGATATTAGTCTAAAAGAAGAAATAAATAAAATAAAAAAAAACAAAAACAAAATAATGAAGTTTTATAAGAAAAAATAAATTAGCGGTATTGGTATTATCCTTTAAGAAGAAATACAATAAAATAACAACTAAAGCCAAATCAAAATAATGAGATTTTCAAATGAAGAATGAATTGATGACGTTGGTATGACCCGAAAGAAAACGAAAACAAATTTAAAACAAAGAATGACAAAATTTACAAACAAAGAATAAGCATATAATAGTTGAAATTTGGCAAAAAAAATCCTAAAAAAAGGAATGAATTAGTGGCATTGGTATTACCCTTAAAAAGAAAAAATGAAATAATAAGACAATCAAAATAATAAAATTGTATACGGTATAACGACTACTGCCATTGGTATTACTCTTCAAGAATAAAGATACTAAGAAAAGGAAAAAAATAACTTACACACAACTTTGCACTAAAATTGTACTTTTGTAGTATGCAAACAACAATCATATAATAGTGTAATTTTTGTACATACATAGGTTGAATATATATTTACACACACCCAACATTCTATAAATACCTACAAAGGAAAAAAAGAAATAAAGCAAATAAAAAATAAAAGCACAAACACATCAAAACTGAAAAAACAGGGATAAAACAAAGAGAAAGAGGGATGTGCTGGAAGGTACAGGTAATGGGCTTCAGCCCAATAGCAACTCGACTGTGTGGTCAGTCGATTCTCGAAAGAAAAAATGTGGTCAGTCAAAAAAATGGCCCAACCCAGCTCAAAGAACAGTCCAGAAGAAAAAAAACAGCACGAATCTTAGAGTAAGAATCATCGGCAAAAAAATTGACTGGCTCAAATTTAAAATTCAAGCGACTTACATATAGCTTAAGTGAATTAGTAGAGACAATTATGCATGAATGACAATGATGCTCTTTAATGACCATCGTCGTAGCCAGCCCGTATATATAGGCAAGCAGGAGCAGCTGACGATGTAATGTAAATCCTGAAATTGTAAGTCACTCTGAGAACAGTGGACCTGTGTCACTGTGACAGCCGGCCGGTTCTTTTCCTTTCTGGTTGGGCAGCACATTAAAACTATTCGCTGGCAGTTGCCGGTTGCGCCGCTGCTCCGGCCCCATTTTAGTCGTACACTCTTCTATCCATAGAAATTGTCCTCGCTTCCGGAAATGCCCACGTCTCGCGCGCCTTTTAAACCACACCACGGCCTCTCCACGCTCACATCACATTTGTTCAGTTTTAGTCCTAGAGTCCTACTACGAGTAAGAGCACATACACGCGATGGGCTCGTCACCTCACGTCAAATACCTCATGATAGTGAGCCGACTTGTCGTGGACAACTTCTCGGGGTTCGTTGCGGTGGCCGTCGCTGCCGCCGTGGTCGGGAGGGCGTGGCCCATTCGCCCCGAAGAGATCCTAGACCAGATGCTCGCCTTGCCGCGTGTCTACGTCTTCATGGCGGTGATCCTGGCGGCGGCCCTGGAGAAGATGCGGCGCATGCGGCGCCTGCAGGATGTGTACCTCGTGGAGTACGGCTGCTTCCGGCCCAAGCCCTGCTACCGCACGCCGTTCGCCACGTGTCTGGAGCATGCGCACCTCATGCCGTACCTCGTCGACGAGGAGAGCGTCGCCTTCGCGATGCGGCTGCTCGAGCGCTCCGGGCTCGGCGAGGAGACATGCGTGCCGGACGCGTACCACTACATGCCCCCGGACCGCAGCCTCAAGGCGTCCCGGGACGAGGCCGAGCTGGTCATCTTCGCCGCCGTCGACGACGTGTTCGCCAAGGCGGCCGCGATCAAGCCAGCCGACATCGACGTGCTCATCGTCAACTGCAGCATCTTCACGCCGGTTCCGGTGTTTGCTGACATGGTCGTCAACAAGTACAAGCTCCGTGCCGACGTGAAGATCATGAACCTGTCCGGGATGGGGTGCAGCGCTGGGCTCGTCTCGGTCGGCCTCGCCAGGAAAATCCTCCAGGTGGCGCCGGTAGGCACGCGCGTGCTGATCGTGTCCACGGAGATCCTCTCGTCGCAGTACTACGTGGGCACGGAGCGTGCGATGCTGCTGCCCAACTGCCTCTTCCGCATGGGCGCCGCGGCCATGATCCTCTCCAACTCCCCGAGTGAGGCGCGGTTTCGTCTCCGGCGCGTGGTGCGCACCGTCACCGCCGCACGGGACGCCGACTACCGTTGCGTGTTCCAGGAGGAGGACGACAAGGGGAACACCGGCATCCGCCTCTCCAAGGACCTCGCCACCACCGCCGCCTACGCGCTCAAGAACAACATCGCGGCTTTCGGGCCCCTCGTCCTGCCGGCCACGGAGCAGCTCCTCGTCGCGCTGTCCCTGCTCAAACGGAGGCTCCTAAGAGGGCGCGCCAAGGTGAGGCTATATCGCCCGGACTTCCGCACTGCGTTCGAGCACATCTGCATCCACGCGGGCGGGCGCGGCGTGATCGACGAGGTGCAGGACGGCCTCGGCCTCTCCGACGACGACGTGGAGGCGTCACGGATGACGCTGCACAGGTTCGGCAACACGTCCAGCAGCTCGGTCCTGTACGAGCTGGCGTACCTGGAGGCCAAGGGCCGGATGAAGAAGGACGACAGGGTGTGGATGATCTCCTTCGGCGCCGGATTCGACTGCAACAGTGTCTCGTGGGAGTGCGTCAAGCCGGCCGGCAACGCCGACGGGCCGTGGGCCGAGTGCGTCGCCCGCTACCCCGTGCAGCTGCCCGAAATCGACAAGGACATGTGAGAGGGAGCTCTCTGGAGTACTTAATTACGTGCATTGTATACCTGTCTAGATTTGGATCATGTCGCATGGGAAGGGTTTAAGGAAGAATCCTAGCTTCATACCTTACTTAGTACTAGTAGGCTAAAAGTACAGGCCAATGATGTTGATTTGATGTATTCGTATTAATTATTGATTGAATCCCACAAAATTGAAGTCCGTTCTGTACGTGTACACGGCTCACCGACTACAACATTGTAATTTCAAGATACTAAAATAACTGTTATTTTTGCGAATAAAAAATTTAAAAGTCTGTTTGTGCAACACGTGTGTGGAACTGTCGATATATGGTTAAGTTTTTGCATTCGCTCGCGTCTTCCAGCAGGTGAGCAGGATAACACTGGCTTCAACTGTTAAAGTATGGGGCAACGAGTGTCGGCGGTGAAGGAAGTACACCTTTGTTTGAAAAACTCGCTGGGCGTGCATGCGCTGCTTACGGCATTGTTGCCCTGCACCTATTTACCCTATGTTGCATGCTGTAGAGGCTGAGCTATTGTTTTTGAGAAAAAAAATCCTCAATTTGAGAGTACATCTTTTTAGGTTCGAAGGGATGTTTTCCTTTGCGCAAAAACTTCTGATGTAGTCCTCTTTAATCATGGCAACACAACACACTCAATCGAACCGAAGGCATTGCCGCTGTCATCGCTCCTCCCTTGCTGGAGTCGGGCAAAACTTTTTTTTCGAGAAACTTTTGATCTATTCATCTTCAATCATGGCACCTTGCGACGACTATAAGGACTGAAGTGAGTCGAAGACGCGCCGCCGTCATTGCCCCTCCCTCGCCGGAGCACGGCAAAATTTGTTGTAGTAAACAGTCGGGAAGTTGTTGTGCCAAGGACTCATAGGACCAGCGCAACAGAACAGCAATCGCCGCCGATGAAGAGTAGCGTAGATCGGACGGATCCAACCTGAAAACACAAGAACGTAGACGAACAACGACCAGATCTGAGCAAATCCATCAAGAACAGATTCACCCGAGACACACCTCCACACGTCCACCGGTGATGCTAGTCACACCATCGAGACGAGACCTACACGGAGAGAAATCTTATTTCATATTCAGGGAGCCGCCGCTGTTTCGTCTTCTTGAGCAGGACGCAAACCCTAACAAAATGCCGATGAACAGAAGCATGTATCGAAGGGATGTCTTTTTGTGCTATATAGCTTTCCACGGACGACCCACATAAGCTCTCACTGCCCCTTGTACGTCGCGCTGTATGGATATATTGGACGTAAGATGGCTCGCCAAGTCCAATTTATATGAAAAGAAGGAGGCGATAATATTTCTTGTCTTCCATCAAAAAACGAAGAAAGTTTGATAAACAAGAGGGAGGGAGAAAGGAGAGGAACAGTCTATCGGAGAAATGGTGCCACCTTGTAGATCCAAAATAATAAAGCGGCCCATCACATGCATGCATGAACAGCACACTAGCCAGGCAAGTCTTTAGATCGGGTCTGCATACGATATAAATCCCCAGTGGACGGGTGCAGGTAGTATCCACGGTGCAATTAACGTACGATCCCGCGGCCATGCCGGATCCAGAGTGGTGGAGAGCGCTATACCGAACAGGCGGACGTGGGGGAACAGTCAAACATGCTAGGGTGGCGAGTTGGGATCTCTATCGAGGTAGCGTGCTCGATCCGACCGTCCTTGCAAATGTTAATGTTGCCCCACTGGTCCTGACCCCGGCCGCCTCATCGCGCAAGTTGGGACAATGGAGCTCTCTTCCCGTTGGGTCACGCGCGTGCCCGATCGCCCCATGAATTATTACTTTGCTTGGTTTTGAAACGGAACACGATAGAACCATCGTTTGGCCACGGCGAAAAGAGTAGAACGTGTCCATGTTATGGTTTACAAAAATGAGCACTCACCCACCGCTCTTTTTACGATTGCTGGCGTGTCTGGTAGTAGCTCGTCTAGGCAATGGAGTAGATCGGCAATGTTCCGCATTTAAAAGAATGATGGGATGGATCCACGGGCAAGTGGCTTTCGAAACAGTAAGGTCCTTAATTATGTCCCCATTGCACTTTAAGAATGCTACCTAGAAGTGCCAGTCGCGAAAAAAAAAAGAATGCTACCTAGAAAGCTTGCATGGCCCGGCCACGAGGGAGAGGATTTGTGGCGTGCAGGAGTGGGGCACCGAGCCCCTCACGCTTGATTTTTGTTTTGGCTCCCGATTTTCATAAATTTTATATCTTTTGAATGAAAAGTTTAAATTAAGTTATGTTTTCATATTTGTGTTTCTCGTGACAAAGGATTTGGAATGAGATTTATTTTGAATACGTTTTGATGAATTTTTAATTTGTTGTTAAATTTCAAAAGTTGAAACTTAATACGAGCAACCGACCTGCGACCGACAAAAACATAAGCTTAGCTTCAACCATGAAGTGACCGACAAAATCTTAAATTTTAAAAGTTAGAACTTGAAACTTATGGTGCTCTTTTGCGGGAACCCACCACTTTGCGGATCACAAAGCAATCGGACGGCCTGGTAGGGCCGAGTAGGTGTGTGCTCCCGCACCCGGTTCCCCTGCGAATTTTCGCGCGCCATGAAATGACATGAACCGACGGTAAACTAGCTGCTCATGCTCGCAGTGAGGAGTATCGTGTACTAGTAGTCTAGTACTCCCCTTTCATAAATATAAGATGTTTTAATTTTCTTCTTCTAGTAAATCGGATGTATGTAGATACGTTTTGATGTGTTTGTTCACTCATTTTATTTTGTATGTAGTACATACTAATACATCACATTTTATATTTGTGAACGGAGGGACTATCATGCATGTAATACCCTAGCAGATAGTATCATATGTTAGATTTTAGACAACTTCATTCATTGTCATGCATAACACATATCAAACTTTTTCTTCATTCATTTAATGGTACGCCACCCCAATAAAATTGTCTTGTTGACATGCATGATACTACTTGCAATGATACCCTCAATGCGAAAGGTTTCTGGAGTGTATGCACTCAGAGTTGCATCTACAATACCGACTCTTGCGGTACATTTGGTTGCACGACTTAAATGACATGAAATGTAATTGACCGGCCATTTGCCTCAAGAACACACAAGAGAATTGTGTGTGATTACATTGAGGAGAATATTGTTTAGTAATAGTAAAAAGAGATGCCAGCCCCCCCCCCCCCTCCCAAAGAACACGACCGACACAACTAGTGAAGGTCTGGCTGCTCTGGCATATAGCAGGCCTTCACTAGTCCTTTTGTTTTCAAGAACACTAATCATATAGGCCCAGCAAAGGCTGACCACTTACAAGGAGAAAACACCTACAACTTAGCCATCATCTTCCACACCAACCACCGCCGAACGCCATCGTGCCAGGTCCGACCGCTGCGGGGAGGATAGGTCCCACCACCGCCGACGCCAACCGGGCTTTGCCCGGCGGCGGCAGGAGAGGTGGAAGAGGGAGTCGAGGACTTGGCGGCGCTAGGGTTCCCCCTGGTCGCCGGTGAGGACTCATGGGCGACGGCAGGAGCTGCACCACACGCTCATGACCCCCCTGGTGGTCACGTGGGGGGGGGGGGGCGTTCGTGGCGCTCCTATGGTGGCCGGTGGTCGATCTATTTCAGATCTGGCCGTCGGTGCCTCGGGCGGCATGGGGATCTCGGGGCGGCGACCTCGATCGGTGGCGCGCGGTGCGGCCTACCTGGTGGGCGGCATCCGCGGGTGCAGATGGAGGGCCTTCCACGGCTGCGTGGGCGACGTGGAGGCGGCGGCGCTACGGCAGCTCCTCGATGGCCGACCAGAGTTCCATGGGAGGCGTCGTCTCCGGCTCGATCTACTCCGGTTTGTGCTGGCTACGGTTGTGACTCGGTCGACGTGAATACTGCCATGACGGATCTGGCGGGTGGGCATGGATCCGGGGGAAACTCCAGGTCGGCGTGGCGGCCGCACCAAAGTCGACGCCCTCGGCGCCGATTCCCTTCCTGGAGGCTTCGGTGTGGATTGTACATCCCCACCTCTGCCATGAGCGCAGGCGAAAGCCTCTGTTCCTCTGTTTGGGCGATGATGGCACTTTGGTGTCGTGTTCCTTCCTGAAAGCGTCGGCCGGGGACTGCTCAGGGTGGTGGAGTTGTTGGTAGTTCGGAGTCGACACGAGATGACATGTAGGTGGAGCGGTGTGGCATCAACCGTATCTTCGACGGTGGGACTCGGCTGCATGGTGCAGTGGATACTCGGGGTTTGATGCACGAAGATGGACTCGTGTAGGAGGAGGAAGCTGTCTGGCGTCATGGTGGCTTTGATAGCAGAGATGTCTGGCAAGGTCAGTGCATCAGTTTTGCTCTGAGGATGGACCGACGAAAGATGAAGGTGACGGCCCTTGCAGCATGCGGTACTCACTGGGAGTGCGCCAGACCGGTGTGGGACCCAATCCAGATAGTGGCTTGGATGGGACAGCCGGTGTCGGTGTCAAAACCGACAGATCTCGGGTAGGGGGTCCCGATCTGTGCGTCAAGGTCGGATGGTAACAGGAGACATGGGACACTTTATTTTACCCAGGTTCGGGCCCTCTCGATGGAGGTAAAACCCTACTCCTGCTGGATTAATATTGATGATATGGGTAGTACACGAGTAGATTTACCACGAGATCGAGGAGGCTAAACCCTAGAAGCTAGCCTATGAGTATGATGATGGTTATGATGTGTTCGTCCTACGGACTACAACCCTCCGGTTTATATAGGCACCGGATAGGGTTAGGGTTACACAGAGTCGGTTACATTGGTAGGAGATCTTGAATATCCGCACGCCTAGCTTGCCTTCCACGCCAAGGAAAGAACCTTCCGGACACGGGACGAAGTCTTCAATCTTGTATCTTCATAGTCCTGGAGTCCGGCTGAATATATAGTTCGGCTATCCTAACACCCCCTAATCCAGGACTCCCTCAATAGCCCCTGAACCAGGCTTCAATGACGACGAGTCCGGCGCGCAAATTGTCTTCGGCATTGCAAGGCGGGTTCCTCGTCCAAATTCTTCAAGAAGATAATAAACACCAAAAAATAGTGTCCGGCTCTGCCAAATAAGTTTCCACGTATTGCCATATAGAGAATAATACAAACACAAATCAAATCTGCTGACGTATTCCGTAGTGCGTCATAACACTGCGACCAAGCCTTCTGTATGGATTATTTTTTGTTGTTCCACCGCAGCACGTTCAACGAGGCGGTTTCCTTGGCACGTCTTGTCGAAGCAGAGATCGTGTGCCCCTTTTAACGGGATTCTTATTAATACGGACGTGGGTAACCCAACCGCGCCATTTACCACGGCGTGTGAGCGGCAAGCGAGTTTTATTAGGTAGGTGGGGACGCATAATGGCATCAGCCTATATAAGGGGATAAAGATCCACCTCTTTCACCTACGCCTTCTTCCTCCTTTGCCCATCCGTCTCCTGCGCACTCAAGCTCCAACGCCCAAGTTCGCTCTTTCTTCCCCAACCTGCTCCAGCGATGTCCGGAGCGGGTGGCAAGTGGATGGCTTCCTCCGTTACGGAGGGTCAAATCAAAAAGCTTAGGAAGGCCGGATATCTGTCCAAGGACATCCCGCACCGGCTTCCCGAGGCGGGGCAGCTTCTTCCCACCCCAAGGCCTCATGAGAGGGTAGTTTTTCTCCCCCATTTCCTCCGCGGACTGGTTTTTCCACTTCACCCTTTTGTCCGGGGGCTCATGTTCTACTACGGCCTGGACTTGCACGATCTGGCCCCGAACTTTATCCTCAATATCTCGGCGTTTATCATCGTGTGTGAGGCCTTTCTCCGCATCCGCCCCCACTTTGGCCTCTGGCTCCAGACCTTCAACGTCAAGTCCAAGGTGGTGTCCAGCACCCAGGCGGAGTGCGGAGGTGCTATGGCCGGCAAAATGGCCAACGCACTCTGGTTCGATGGCTCCTTTGTGGAGTCCTTAAAGGGGTGGCAGGCAGGATGGTTTTACATCACCGAGCCACACGACTCGAAATGGGTCGCGGCCCCTGAGTTCCGATCCGGACCCCCCACGCGGCTCATGTCCTGGAAAGTGACGGGCCTGTCATGGGGCAACGAAGAAGAAGTGACCGGACTGCAAACTTGCATCCGGTCCCTGATGAACAAGCCCATCCGGCATGTCAACATCATCCAGGTCATGTTCGTTCGCCGGATCCTCCCGTGCCAAGAACGGGATTTCACTTTGTGGGAATTCGACCCGGCGCAGCACCAAACCCTCAATGGGCTCTTCGACACGACGTATGAAGACGCCTGGAAGGTGCTAACCAAAGGCGCCGAGTGCCCCACATCCGCTTCCGAGGACCGCGGATACAGCTCGCAGCGCAACGCTGGCGAGGTAAGCTATTTATACCTTTCACAGGTTCGTTAAGCTTTTTTATATAGATTAACTCTATGTGGGATCTAAAAACTCCCTTTGCCTTTGACAGGCGTGGCTGAAGATAGCCGAACCAATCAACTGTCTGGCTCCTCTGCCCGAAGACCCAGCCCCAGCTCTCTTAGAGAAGCTGCTGGCTCCGGCGCCTTATGTGGTGCCGGAGAAGAAGGTCAAGAAGAAGAAGACCACCGGGACTCGAAAGAGTGCCCGCAATGTGGTGGTGTCGAGCTCGTCATCTGGCGAGTCTGCGGCGCCCTCCTCTCGTGAAAACGAGGAGGAGGAACAAGGAAGCTCTCCCCCTCCAGCGAGGAGAGCGAGAAAGAAGAAGGCCGCCCCAACAGGGGAGGCCGAGGGGTCGAGGAAAAGGAAGACCCCTCCGCCGGACTACTCCCCCAACGCCGAAGAGGGCGGAAAGGAATGGCCGGACAGAACCAAGCGTCCGGCGACATCGTAAGTATTCACATACCAGAATGACTCATAGTATCTTAAGTGCGCAGCTTACCCTAATGTAGAATGCTATTTGCGCAGCCCGCCCCGAGCCGCACTCGATGCTTCATCGAGCGGCTCCCTGGATTCGTCGGACATGAACTCTGTCCCGCCCGCAGTCTCCCCCAGCGGGGCGGACGACGCCGAAGTGGCGTCCCGCCGAACAGGGCAGGAGGAGGTGGTCCTGGAGGAGCCGCAAGGCAATCCTCAGGACCCCAGGAGTAAAGGGGATGAAACCCCCTAGGGCTCCCAGTCCGGCTTTGTGCCGGACACCGCGCCGGACTCAACTGTCCTGGCTCGCGGTGGGCGAACTCCTTCCAAGAGGAGTAAGTCGTCTGAGCCGGCGACCTCTGTCCAACCAGAGGCGCCGGATAGTCTGTTGGAGGCGCTTGAAGGCGCCACCATCAACGAGGAGCACCGTACTATTATGAGTGCGGTGGTCCAAAGGGTTCAGTCCGCCAAGAGCGGACTGAATGAAGCTTGCGCTAGCCTTCTAACAGGCTTCCAGGTAAGCAAAAAATATGCTAAATTCATTACCGCATAGACAGTAGCCCCTGATGCTCTGTTCGGTGTTCGGAAAGAAAAGCCGAATAGAGGATCCAACAATTTTCGCAGGAGTCTAATAAAAAGTCTAATATGCGTATGCAGGCTTCCCTGTTGTCCACCGCCGCACTGACTGCGCAGGTGGAAGTCCTGAAAAAGGACCTCGAGCGGTCCGAGCAAGAGCTCGGCCTTGCCAAAAGGCAGCTCGTGGAAAAGGAAGGTAAGAAATACCCCTTAAAAAAGGTGCCTATAGAGAGGCTTGATTGCAAAAAGAAATAACAGGATTGTACTGCTTATTGTAGGGGCCACAACCGAGGTGGCAACCCTGAAGCAGGCGCTGGCTGAGGCCGAGAAGAAAGCGGCCGAGGAGCGCGCCGAGCGACAAAAGCTTGGGGTCCAAGTCGGCGAGGTGCAGCAAGAGCTGCAAGCTCTCATGAAGAAACATGAGGGTTTGGAGCTTGAGGCAAAAACGCAAGCATCCGAGCTCGCGTCGGCTGTTGAGACCACCAAGAGTGCCAAGGCCAAAGCCCAAAAGGCCCTCCAAGAGTTGGAGGATGTGAAAAAGATAGCAGCGGGTAAGGCATTCTTAATGCAAATTAGGAATATAAAGGTGAAATACCTATTACTTACCCGAATCCGGAGTTCTCCAGGGGCATTCTTCGATCTTCCCCGCAGCGCATCCGCCGCCGCCGCATTCTACTGAGCTGAAGAGGACAACTCGACGGAGAGTGTGTTCTGGTCTCAGTATTCTGAGGCCGGACACCCTGTGCCCTTGAGCGATCAGCTGAAGCAGCTGGCCGAGCTCCACAAGGCGGCCGAACAGGCCATGAAGGGCTTACTAGTTCGGCTGTGGCCTGGAGAGGCCCTGCCTGGGAGCTACTTCGGGCTGGTGCGGCGGCTGGTGGAGGCCTGTCCACGGCTTGAGGTCATCAAGCGCTCTGTCTGCATAGAAGGTGCCCGGAGGGCCCTTGCCCGTGTAAGAGTACACTGGGGCAAGCTGGACGGAGAGAAGCTGGTGAAGGACGGGCCGCCGCAGGGGAAGGAGCATCGCAAGCCCGAGAACTACTACAAGGAAGTTCTTGCTGGAGCTCGCCTTGTCGCGGATGAGTGTGCCAAAGATGTAATATTTCAATGAACTCGCTCGTTTGTATCCTGTGCGCTGAAAACTTGTTCATATGCGCTTAAGTAATGCTTTCTGAATTTAAAATATTATTTTCTGTGCGGCCATTTATTAATAACTGAGAGATCGCGAGTCGTCGGCTTCTGCCCCCATGCAACTAGTGCTGGGGTGTTCGGGATAAACCTGAGGGCTCTTGTTCCCATAGTTGGGTCCTTCGAGGGAGGCGCTCAGCACAGCGAACCAGGCAATCGAACTATAATGCTTGAACACTCTCACTTAGCCATAGAACGTTATAATTTTAAATTTCGGCGAAGCCCCTAGTTCGGAAGGCCGAATTCGGGGCACTATCCACGCCTTTAGCCGGACTTAACCAGCTCTCCGCTCGAAGCGGCATAAGCCTTTAGGGACTCGAAAAACCTCTCGAACAGCGACCGGTCTCACGCCTTATCATGACAGTCTGTTTTAGCTTTCTCCACTGAGGTGCTCACCCACATGATCTGGGGCACAATCGCAGTGGTTCTCCTAGTGCTACCTTAGCCGATAGAGCGAAACGTAAGGCACCAAAACATAGGAGCCGGGCAAACCCAACATATGACCAAAATCATGACTCGGAGCCGATGCATATAATGCTATAAGTTCGGGGTGCCGCACTTGTGAAAGTGGACGGACTTCTCACACCAGATAGAAGGGTAATAAAGCCCCTGGTGTGGTTTGTCGTACCATGATGTACGGGTGCGATCATGTTATTTGAGTAAACATATGTATATTAAAAGAAGATAATGCAAAAAATAGACGAAAAGCTATGCATTATTTATGAGGAGGCTGTTTATTCAAGCCGAACGATACAAGTAGTGCGAAAAGAAAATTTAGACTATTTAACATGTCCTGACAAGGCGCAGGCCGCGAAATTTAGAAACAGATATATCGCTCGAAATAGAGACCACCTGAGAGTTCCATGATGCGGCGTTGTTTGAGTAAAATACATCATAAGTCCTATAACTATTCGAGGTGTGTCAAGTTAGTCCTAAAACTTCAAAAGTGTAGATTCAGGTTCTAAAAGTTTATAAGTTGTTCATCACAGGTCCTACGCAGGCCAGACCGGGGTCGGACTTGCTTATGTGGCAAGTTGACCATCGCCACGACGGCGTGCACGCCACGCGCAGCGGCACTGATCACAACCTGTACATGACACTGTACATAAATATGGAGTTTTCCTAAAAAAACATTTTCTACAAAAAAGTACACAAATGCACTGTTACACACTGTTCATATCTAGAACTTTCCAAAACTCTGGAAAGTCATTTCCCCGAAAAATCTGGAAAATTCATTAAAATACACTGTTACGCGCTGTTTATATCTGGAAATTTCCAAAAAACTCTGAAAATTCCATTTTCCCGAAAAATCTGGAAATTTCATTAAGAACACTGTTCATAATCTGAAATCCCATGGCGACGGTCAACTTGCCACATAAGCAAGTCAGACCCGGTCTGGCCTGCGTAGGACCTGTGATGAACAACTTATAAACTTTTAGGACCTAAATATGCACTTTTGAAGTTTTAGGACTAACTTGACACACCTCGAATAGTTATAGGACTTATGATGCATTTTACTCGCGTTGTTTTGTCTGCTTTCCTGGGTCCTGTATCGTCTGTGCGGCAGCGAGGCCGAACACTGTATCCAGAGTATGGAGTCCTGACAGAAAAGAAGAATCCGGCAGCCCCTAGTACGTTTGACGCCGTATTGTTGGCATGCCGTTTTATTTGCCCCTTCCCCTATGCCCATGGAATTGTAAGGGCGTAATTGTGTACTCGAGGTACTAGCTTCGCTATGTAGCGATGGCTGGGGTTGGGGCCGTATTGCTACGCGTGCTCTGAACGCGCCAGTCGGTCTTGCTGCGGGTTACTCCGGGCGCGTTTTCCTTTGTCCGGCTTTGTAGCGGCCGGACTCGAGAGTTGCCTTAACAGGCTACTTTGTACCTCTGCTGCGAGGGCCGCCGTGTGTTCCTCCGTACGGATGGAGCGTTCGGTGTTTCCGCAGACCGTGATTACACCTCGAGGGCCTGGCATCTTGAGCTTGAGATATGCGTAGTGCGGCACCACATTGAATTTAGCGAATGCGGTTCGTCCAAGCAGAGCATGATAGCCACTGCGGAACGGAACTATGTCGAAGATTAACTCTTCGCTTCGGAAGTTGTCCGGAGATCCGAAGACCACATCAAGTGTTATGGAGCCTATGCAATTGGCCTCTACACCTGGGATGACGCCTTTAAAAGTCGTCCTTGTGGGCTTGATCCTTGATGGATCTATGCCCATTTTCCACACTGTATCCTGGTAAAGCAGGTTCAGGCTACTGCCAACGTCCATGAGGACTCTTGTAAGGTGAAATCCGTCAACGATTGGGTCAAGAACCAGTGTGGCGAAGCCGCCGTGACGGATGCTAGTGGGGTGGTCCCTTCGATCGAAGGTGATCGGGCAAGAGGACCATGGGTTGAACTTTGGGGTGACTGGCTCCATCGCGTATACGTCCCGTAGCGCACGCTTCCTCTCCCGCTTGGGAATATGAGTCGCGTATATCATGTTCACCATCCGCACTTGTGGGGGAAACCCCTTCTGTCCGTTGTTGTTCGGCGGCCTGGGCTCCTCTTCGTCATCGCTATCTAGCCCCTTGTTTTTGTGTTCGGCTCTTAGCTTGCCTGCCTGCTTGAACACCCAACAATCCCTGTTGGTGTGATTGGCTGGCCTTTCGGGGGTGCCGTGAATCTAGCACGAGCGGTCGAGTATTCGGTTCAAACTGGACGGGCCCTGGGTATTCTTTTTGAATGGCTTTTTCCGCTGACCGGATTTATGGCCTCTGAATCCGGCGTTTACTGCCGTATCTTCATTGCTGTCGCTGCTGATGCGGCGTTTCTGTTTATTCCATCGTGACCTGCCACCTTTGTCCTTGGTATCTGAATTACCTTGCTTCTTCAATAAGTTGTTTGCTACGAGCTAGTCAGCTATCTTCGCCCGCGCAAAAGCGGGTCATGAGTGTCGTAAGGGCTGCCATGGATTTCGGCTTTTCCTGTCCCAGGTGCCGGGCAAGCCACTCATCACGGATGTTATGCTTGAAGGCTGCTAAGACCTCTGCATCCGGACAATCGACTATCTGATTTTTCTTTGTTAGGAACCGTGTCCAGAATTGCCTGGCCGATTCTTCTGGCTGCTGGATTATGTGGCTTAGGTCGTCGGCGTCCGGTGGCCGTACGTAGGTCCCCTGGAAGTTGTCGAGGAATGCGGCCTCCAGGTCCTCCCAAGAGCCGATCGAATCTGCGGGGAGGCTGTTAAGCCAGTGCCGGGCTGGTCCCTTAAGCTTAAGGGGTAAATATTTGATGGCGTGCAAATCATCGCCACGTGCCATGTGGATGTGGAGGAGATAGTCCTCAATCCATACTGCCGGATCTGTCGTACCATCGTACGACTCGATGTTGACGGGTTTGAAACCCTCTGGGATTCTATGATCCATTACTTCGTCTGTGAAGCATAGTGGGTGTGTGGCGCCCCTGTACCGGGCTATGTCTCGACGCAGTTCGGAGGAGCTGTGTCTGTTGTGTTCGGCCCGGCCGGATTTATTGTGTCCGGAGTGAAAACTATCACGTGCCGTCGGGCGTCCGCGCGATCTATAGATCGATCTTGTTTGCCTTGCCTTGTCCTCCAGGACGTCTCGCAGGTCTGGTTCGTGTTCCCGTGCCTTGGTAAAGCGGCTGCGGGGCATGGCTTGCTTGGCTGTTCGACAGGCTTCTCTGTCGCGGCCGCGAGGTGGCCGATCTGCCATGTCTTGGGCTTCCTCCTCTGATTGGGGTAGCGGCCTGCGCTTAGGATAGTTTTTGGAGGGGCGTCCGAGCTCGTGCTCTTCGGCCGCAAGGACTTCAGTCCATCTGTCAGCTAGCAAATCTTGATCAGCTCTAAGCTGTTGCTGCTTTTTCTTTAGGCTGTTCGCCGTGGCTAAAAGCCTGCGTTGAAAGCGCTCTTGTTCGGCGGGGTCTGATGGTACGATGAATTCGTCGTCGCCGAGGCTTGCCTCGTCTTCGGAGGGAGGCATGTAGTTATCGTCCTCGACCTCTCGCTCTGCCGCTCTCTCATGAGGGCGGTCTTCTCCATCTTCCTGTGCCAAATCCTATTGGTTTTGGTGTTCTTCGGCGCTGTCCGGGGTAGTATTATCTCCCGTGCCGGAATCACCGTTTCTGCTGTGGCGGGATTTGGAGCGGCGCCGCTGACGTCGGCGTTTTGGGGGCTTTTTCGAAGTGCCATCCTCCGCTGTTCCATCGCCATCTCCATCTTTTGGAGCTTCAACCATGTATATGTCGTATGACGAGGTGGCGGTCCAGCGCCCTGCAGGTGCTGGTTCTTGCTTGTCTCCTCCTTCGTCGTCCATACCGTCGAAGTCTTTGGAGTCGAAGTCGAGCATGTCGGTTAAATCGTCGACAGTCGCTATTAAGTGGGTGGTGGGTGGGCTTTGAATTTCTTCGTCGTCCGAATCCCAACCTCGCAGGCCACAGTTCGGCCTGGGCTCTCCTGAAAAAGAGAGAGACTTGAAAGATTTCAGAATATCACCGAAAGGCGAATACTGAAAGATGTCCGCGGCGGTGAACTCCTTTACCGGCGCCCAATCTGATTCGATTGGCAGGGGCGCGGGAGGTTCGGAGTTCGGAGAAGAGTCCGGCTCCTTGGAGTCATGTGCCATGCGGAGTGCGGGGCTTGCGTTTGGCTCAACGGCTTTTAAGATCGCAGCCCCTGAGGTGATGTCCAACCGTTCATCCTCAAAGAACGCAGCGGGCTCCGGATCGAGGATCGGGGCCGGAGCGTATGCGGCCTCCAGGACACTGTTCGGAGGCAGAGCTATATCATGCCCCTCGAGATAGTGCGGCTCGCTTGGCTATGGCTCGAATCCGTCGAAGATCAAGTCTCCGCGGATATCGGCCGTGTAGTTTAGGCTTCCAAACCTGACTTGATGGCCAGGGGCGTAGCTCTCGATCTGCTCCAGATGGCAAAGCGAGTTGGCCCCCAGAGCGAAACCGCCGAAGACGAAGATCTGTCCGGGGAGAAAAGTCTCACCCTGGACCTCATCGTTGTTGATGATCAAGGGAGCCATCGGGCCTAAAGGCGACGACACAGAGGAACTCTCAATGAAAGCACCAACGTCGGTGTCAAAACCGGCGGATCTCGGGTAGGGGGTCCCGATCTGTGCGTCAAGGTCGGATGGTAACAGGAGACATGGGACACTTTATTTTACCCAGGTTCGGACCCTCTCGATGGAGGTAAAACCCTACTCCTGCTGGATTAATATTGATGATATGGGTAGTACAAGAGTAGATCTACCACGAGATCGAGGAGGCTAAACCCTAGAAGCTAGCCTATGAGTATGATGATGGTTATGATGTGTTCGTCCTACGGACTACAATCCTCCGGTTTATATAGGCACCGGATAGGGTTAGGGTTACACAGAGTCGGTTACATTGGTAGGAGATCTTGAATATCCGCACGCCTAGCTTGCCTTCCACGTCAAGGAAAGAACCTTCCGGACACGGGACGAAGTCTTCAATCTTGTATCTTCATAGTCCAGTCCGGCTGAAGATATAGTTCGGCTATCCGAACACCCCCTAATACAGGACTCCCTCAGCCGGCTTTAGATGTTAGGGATGCGTCTGGTTCAGAGGATAGGTTTAAGTGGCTACGGATATCCCCAACCACCTGGCTAGGATACCCCTTTTTTCTGTTTGGTTGGATAGAATGTTAAGTGGCAGGAGATAGTGATTTGTCCGTTTGGTTCGAAGGATGAATATTGGCTAGGAGTTGTGGTGACCTTTTCTATTTAGAAGGTGAGATCACCTCATGGTTACATTTTTTTCAACATAAATCAGTTAAATATGATAACCTCGCAAAAAAAAGTCAAATATGATATAAATAGTAACAAAATTGAAATTTAAATTAAAGTGACAAATACAAAGTACTTTTTTTTATAGAAGATAAATACTTGAAAGAACACATCTGTACACAAAACAATAACAGAGAGAAAGAGGGGGTTGCTACACATCAAAGCTAGTACAAACCAAGAAAGAGCACACACGTACACATGCAGAGAGAGGACAGACCATGCACGCAGGCGCATAGCACCCAGCAGTCAACAGAGAAAGCACTCAGGCATTTACGCAAACAGTTGTTGAGCACGGTGAGGAAAGTGTCGTCGACATCTCTTCCGTTCCGAGCTTCAACTTGCAGCTCGCACGACAGGAGATAAGTCGTAGGCACGATTGCACGAACACAGGAAGAACGGCAAGCCAGGCTAGCCAGCTAACGAGCCACACGAAGAAGCAAGCACTCCAGCAGCCTGCTAGCAAGCCACACGCACACGCTCGGCCAACCTCAGCAAGCCGGAACCCCGCAAAAAAAAAAAAAACCTCAGCAAGCCGGCGCCCTGACCGCTAGCAACGCATGCAGCACAAAGCTAGCAACGCCGCTGGCTGCGCTGGCCGTCTCTCCGCTGTTGAGTATATATGATCTGTGCATATTGTGTATTGGGCCCGCCTCCTAGTCCCTGTATAGTTGGGGTCTGTGGTCCACCTTTATATTCATATATACGTGTATATACACAAAGAGCAATACATTCATCGTGCAATCATTATCTTCTACATGGTATCAGTTTTTAGATTTTAATTCTCGCCTTCCGCTGCCGCCGCCGCCGCCGCGCGCTTCCTCACGCGCCGCCGCCGCCGCCCAGCCGCCGCTGACCGCGCGTCGCCCGCACCCGCCGCCGCTCCTCCCTTCCTGGCCCGATCGCGCTGCATCGCCAGATCGCCCGCGCGATCGCCAACTCGCTAGCCAGCTGCAGCGTTGACCGATCCGCTGCAGCCGCGCGCGCCCACGCCCGCTGCTCCACGCCAGCCGCCGCAAACCGCCGCTCGCTAGCCGCCAACCCGCTCTCTCCCTGACTCGATCGCGCTGCATCGCTAGCCAAACCAAGTTCGTGTACGCATGTTCTTAGCTGTGTGTACCGTGTACTGTTCCTGAAGATCCATCAAGCTGCGTGCTTGCTAGCTTCGAAGCTAGCTTTTCACGTAGGCGTGAGCGTCTCTGGTTGATTTGAGCCACCGAGCGCCATGTCGCTGCTGCCGCCTGCCTGATCCGCGCGCCACTTCGGTCGCTCGCCCGCCCCGATGGCGTCCACTGGCCCGTTCGCCGCCGCCTTTGCCGTCCCGCCGCCGGCGTCCTACGGTGCGCCCCCGCCGCCGTACGGGGCGGTCGCCGCCTATGACGCGTCCGGCGTCGCCCTGCCACCGGCGCCGACTCTGCCCGTCGACCTCTTGCTATCGCGCGGGGCGTTCGACGCGCCCGTTCCCACATACGGGGCTCCGCCCGTGTACGGGGCTCCCGGGTACTGGAGGGGGTCGTCACCGGGCCTGCACTCGTCCGCTGGGCAGCAACCGCCACCGCTGCAGCTGAGCGGCAACTACGGTTTCCCCATGGCGTCTCCGTCCCCCTCGACGGCCCAGCTACCGGCGCCCTGGGACCCGGTGCTCCTCACCGTGCTGCATGCCGCTCCTCTGCCGAACAACTCCACTAGTGATGCTAATTGGTACATGGACACAGGTGCTACGGCTCACATGTTTGCTCATCCTGATAACCTTGCCTCTTTCACTCCTGTCTCCACCGATCGCCGCATTATTGTCGGCGATGGTTCCACACTTCCTATCACACATGTTGGGCACACTTCTTTTCCTTCTACTTCTACACCTTTATCTTTGTCTAACATACTTGTGTCTCCTGATCTTATTAAGAACCTTGTTTCTGTTAAATGTTTCACTCGTGAAAATCCTGTTACTGTTGAATTTGACGGCATTGGTTTTGTGTCAAGGACGCTCGAACCAGGATGGTACTCCACCGATGTGACAGCCCCGATGAGCTTTATCCGGTGCATCCGTCTTCTTCCACCGCCACCGCACCGGTGGCTCTCTCCGTTGGCGTCGATCTCTGGCATGCTCGCTTGGGTCATCCCAACCCCGTCACACTTCGTCATATTCTTAAGAGTTTCAGTTTCAGTTCTACTAAGATTGAGGATCACACTTGTCATGCATGCCGAGTCGGCAAACATGTTCGTCTGCCGTTTAATCATTCCACAACCATTGCTTCTTTTCCTTTTTAGTTGATTCATAGCGATGTGTGGACCTCTCCAGTTCCTAGTAATTCGGGCTATTTATATTATCTAGTCATTCTTGATGATTATTCTCATTACGTGTGGACTTTTCCTTTGCGCAGAAAGTCGGATGCACTCTCCACCTTGACGGCTTTTTACTCCTATGTCCGCACACAGTTCGGGCGTCCCATCCTTGCGTTTCAGACGGACAATGGAAAAGAGTTCGACAACCTCGCCTTCCGCACCTTTTTGTCACATCATGGCACAGTTTTCCGCCTCACATGCCCGTACACTTCCCAGCAGAACGGTCGAGCCGAACGCGTCCTTCGCACTCTGAACGACTGCGTTCGCATGCTCCTGTTTCATGCTAACGTGCCGCCTAGTTTCTGGCCGAACGCGCTTGCTACTGCATCCCTTCTCCTTAACATTCGACCCTGCCGACCACGGTGGAATTTTGCACCTCATCACCTCCTATTCGGTACGCCACCCTCTTATGATGGTTTGCGTATATTCGGGTGCCTTTGCTACCCTAGCACTGCCGACTCTGCTCCTCACAAGCTCGCACCTCATTCTGTCGCTTGCATCTTCATCGGCTATCCCTCTACCTCCAAGGGATATCGGTGCTACGATCCCGTCTCCCACCGTGTGTTCACTTCCCGGCACGTTTACTTTGATGAGCATGTGTTTCCGTTTCACCAGGTACCCCCGGCTGTTCCTCCCGCCACCGGTGACGCGGGCTCCTCGACGCCTCTCCCAGGGCGCTCGCGCGCCTCTCTCGGCCCGCCCCTGGCTTTGAGGGGCGCCCTCCGGCGATGGCACCCATGGCCCCCGAGGCACCCCCGGCGTCACTGCCGCCCGCGGCCCCCTCGGCGCCCCCGGCCCCCTCGGTGCCCGCGGCCCCCTCGGAGCCCCCGGCGCCCGCGGCCCCCTCGGCGCCCCCGGCGCCCGCGGCCCCCTTGGCGCCTGTGGCCGGTCCGGTCACCCGTGCCCGTACGGGCGTTTTTCGCCCGAGCTCGCGCTACGCCTCTGATGACTACGTCCATGCGGCGTCCACCTCTGAGCCGTCGCCTTTGCCGTCCTCCGTTCGAGCCGCTCTTCGTGACCCGCTCTGGATGGCTGCGATGCAAGAGGAGTTTGACGCCCTGCTGCGCAATCGGACGTGGCAGCTTGTTCCCCGTCCCCGGCACGCCAATGTGATTACAGGGAAGTAGGTCTTTAAACACAAGCTCCGTCCTGATGGTACCCTTGATCGCTATAAAGCACGATGGGTCGTTCGTGGCTTCCGACAGCGTGCTGGCATCGACTTCACCTACACCTTCGCTCCGGTGGTCAAGCCCGGTACGATACGCACGGTTCTCCACCTTGCGGTCTCCCGTGCTTGGCCGGTGCACCAGATGGACGTCTCCAACGCCTTCCTCCATGGTCACCTTGAGGAGCAGGTCTTCTGCCAGCAGTCCACCGGGTTTGTTGACCCGGCGCTTCCGGACCACGTGTGCCTACTTTTGCGGTCCTTGTACGGACTCAAGCAGGCTCCGCGCGCTTGGTACTAGCGCATCGCGGCGTTTCTTCACCAGCTTGGGTTCCACTCTACCCGCTTGGACGCCTCGCTCTTCGTCTATCATCAGGGCTCTGACACGGCCTACTTGCTGCTCTATGTCGACAACATCATCCTGACGGCATGTACGGTTGGTCTCCTCAGTCAGCTCACGGCTCGTCTTCGCGCTGAGTTCGCCATCAAGGACTTGGGTCCTCTGCACTACTTCCTCGGTGTCGAGGTGGTGCGCCGTCTGGATGGCTTCTTCCTTCATCAGCGGAAGTACGCTCACGAGCTCCTGGAGCGCGCCGGCATGCTTAACTGCAAGCCCTCCTCTACGCCTGTTGATACGAAGGCCAAGCTTTCTGCCACGGATGGTTCTCCTGCATCGGATGCTGCTTTCTATCGGTCTATCGTTGGTGCTCTCCAGTACCTCACTCTGACTCGACCGGAGATCCAGTATGCCGTGCAGCAGGTGTGTCTTCATATGCATGCTCCTCGAGACGTTCACTGGGCTGCCGTCAAGCGGATTCTCCGCTATATCTGTGGCACCACGGATCTTGGCGTTACGCTTCACGCCTCCGCTGACACCGCCCTCACCGCCTACTCCGATGCAGACTGGGCGGGCTGCCCTGACACTCGTCGCTCCACTTCAGGATATTGTGTCTACCTTGGACCCTCACTTATCTCGTGGTCGTCCAAGCGGCAGCCTACGGTCTCTCGTTCCAGTGCTGAGGCTGAGTATCGTGCGGTGGCCAACGCCGCCGCCGAGTGTTCGTGGCTTCGCCAACTGCTTCAGGAGCTCTCTTGCCCTGTTGACCGTGCCACGGTGGTCTACTGCGACAACGTTTCGGCGGTCTACCTTTCTGCTAATCCGGTGCATCATCGACGGACCAAGCATATTGAGTTGGATATTCATTTTGTTCGGGAACAGGTGGCCCTTGGTCATATTCGTGTTTTACACGTCCCTACTTCCCAACAATTTGCTGATATCATGACCAAGGGCTTGCCTACGGCGTCCTTTGAGGAGTTCCGGTCCAGTCTTTGCGTCAGCCGCGGTGCCGCTTCGACTGCGGGGGGGGGGGGTGTTGAGTATATATGATCTGTGCATATTGTGTATTGGGCCCGCCTCCTAGTCCCTGTATAGTTGAGGTCTGTGGCCCACCTTTGTACTCATATATACGTGCATATGCACGAAGAGCAAAACATTCATCGTGCAATCATTATCTTCTACATCCGCTACATGCTCTGGCCGGTACCGCCGTCCCGTCATGGCTTGTTGAGAAGAGATGAGACCGGGAAAAGGGTGGTGAGCGAAACAGAAGCGAAGAAAACGGTTCGTGCGCGCGGGTGGCTGAGCATATCCGCCAGATTTTTGCGACTCCGCTCAACCGCATTTCGAGGGTATATTCCACGAATCTTGGCTGCCCATATCCCTGCTTATCCCTCCTGCTCAATGAACCAAGCACATGGCAACCACCTAAAAAAGGGCTATCCCTGTCCACTCAAGGGATAGCCATCAAAGCAAACAAATCCTAGGCATTTGTGCAATGTCTGTTTGGTATTAGGTACGAACATTCGGCACACCTTTATCAAGGGGATAGGAGTAGCAACAACGTTGTCAAGATGATGGCTTCAGGCTTATTGATGTATCACTTCGTATGGTCTTTATGAATAATTAATAATATAGTTGCATGCATCGTCCAGATGCAGAGACCAGGGATACATCCTCCTTTCTAAAGAAAAAAAATCATCTTCCACACCAAATGCCTTCAAGAAGAGAGTACACCCTTGCATCGCTGCCGTTGAGTCCAACCCAAACAATGAGGATGCCAATTTTTATGTTACGTGTCAGGTGAAAACTACTAATAATATCGCATTTATCCCTCCCCAGATAAAACACCAAAGAGTGACAATGTCGTGGAAAGACATGAAGCTGTAGTCAGGCATCACATTTGTAATTATGTGTCTAGTGGTAGGCATGCAACTGCCCCCTCACCTCGACCAGACATCACATTTGTAATTATGTGTCTAGTGGTAGGCATGCAACTGTCCCGAGGCAATTGTGCGACCAGATGACAATATTTTCAAAATTCAAATATAAAATTTGTTGTATAATAAATATTAAAAACAAAATGTGTAACAAGAATTGTGCCGTTAGAAAGAAAAGGTTTAAAAACATAAATAAAAAGGAGAAAAAAAGAAGAAAAGGGTGAAAATTGAAACTAAAAAAAACACCATAAGAAACACAGATGGAAAAAACTTTAAATGTAAAGACCGCTAGTTTGAAAAATACCATGTGTAAGTGCATCTAGTGTCACTCCTAGTTGGTTTTGGAGTATTAACGATAAACCTGGTTGAGGGACTAATGTGTTTGTGAGAATTGCAGGATAACACAGGTAGTAGTCTCTCATTAATTCGGTTTACCTACTAGAGATGACCCCAAAAATGTATGAAGACATTGAAGACAATGGTGGTATGTGAAGATAATCACATCGAAACTTATGACTCGAAGAGTCATTCACGTGAAGACTATGGAGTGCGAAGACATAGTTGTTTCGTAGTTTCCTTTTCTTCTTTGTTGAGTCATAGGAACCACCGTACTGTTAAGTGGGGTCCAAGTGAACAAATTCATAGTGACTGAAATGATGCTCAACCCAATCCTATGTCTTTGAGCGAAGACAATGAGAGAAAATCTTATCCAGAGTTGGATGAGTCAGCTTTACTTGTAGCCCAAGTCAAGCTGCCGCGTGTGTTTGAAATCTGACCGTTGGAACACGTGTCAGTTCCTTAGTGACCGAGTGTCATTTCGGACAAATCAGGTCGGTTGCCAAGTGGCTATAAATAGCCCACCCCCTACACCATAAATTGGTGGCTGCTCAGAGTTAGTGCACGGCTTTTGTCCTTTGAGAGCAACCCACCTCGAAGCTTTTGAGAGAGAGAGAGAGAAATCCTTGCGAGGACAAAGCCCAAAACACCCAGAGCCAAAGAGTGTTAGGCATCACTGAAGTCTTTCTGTCCGCGTGACCTGAAGACTTGTTACACTTGAGGGCTGTGAATCTGAGGGAGTCCTGGATTAGGGGGTCTCCGGACAGCCGAACTATATCCTTTGCTCGGACTGTTGGACTATGAAGATACAAGATTGAAGACTTCGTCTTGTGTCCGGATGGGACTCTCCTTGGCGTGGAAGGCAAGTTTGGCAATACGGATATGTAGATCTCCTCCCTTGTAACCGACTTTGTGTAACCCTAGCCCCCTTCGGTGTCTATATAAACCGGAGGGTTTAGTCAGTAGGACAACAACAATCATACCATAGGCTAGCTTCTAGGGTTTAGCCTCTACGATCTCGTGGTAGATCAACTCTTGTAATACTCATATCATCAAGATCAATCAAACAGGAAGTAGGGTATTACCTCCATCGAGAGGGCCTGAACCTGGGTAAACATCGTGTCCCCCGCCTCCTGTTACCATCCGCCTTAGATGCACAGTTCGGGACCCCCTACCCGAGATCCGCCGGTTTTGACACCGACATTGGTGCTTTCATTGAGAGTTCCACTGTGCCGTCACCGTAAGGCTTGATGGCTCCTTCGATCATCGGTAACGATGCGGTCCAGGGTGAGGTTTTCCTCCCCGGACAGATCTTCGTATTCGGCGGCTTCGCACTGTGGGCCAACTCGCTTGGCCATCTGGAGCAGATCGAGAGCTACGCCCCTGGCCATCGGGTCAGGTTCGGAAACTTAAACTACACTGCCGACATCCGCGGAGACTTGATCTTCGACGGATTCGAGCCCATGGTAGGTGTGCCGCACAATCACGACGAGCATGACATAACTCTGCCATCGGACAGTGTTCGGGAGATCACACCTGCGACTACTCGGGCCCTCAATTCGGAGCAAATCGCGCCATCCAAGGACGGGTGGATAGACCCCGCCATGGAGGCCGCACTCTCAGTGGCGATAGAGCCGGATACAGACGTCACCCCTTACGAGAGCCGTGTCGCCGAACCATTGGATTCGTCTCCGGCCACGAACTCTGAGCCGCCTGCATCCGTACCTATCGAATCGGATTGGGCGCCGATCATGGAGTTTACCTCCGCTGATATCTTTCAGCACTCACATTTCAGCGACGTGCTAAGTTCATTAAGGTCCCTCTCCTTGTCAGGAGAACCTTGGCCGAACTATGTCCGGCTAGAATAGGATGCGGACAACGAAGAAATTCGCTCCCCACCCGCCACCCACTTAGTAGCCACCGTCGACAATTTAACCGACATGCTCGACTTCGACTCCAAAGACATCAACGGTATGGAAGACGATGCAGGAGATGAACAGGAACCACCGCCCATAGGGCGCTGGACCGCCACCTCATCATATGATATATACATGGTGGATACCCCCAAAGAAGGCAATGGCGACAAGACAGCGGAGGACGACCCCTCCAAGGAGCAACCCAAGCATCGACGTCAGCGGCGCCGCTCTAAGTCCCGCCATAGCAAAAGTAATGGTACCGGCACAAGAGACAATAACACTCCGGATAGTGCCGAAGACGACAACAATCCCCTCCAGCACGATTTAGAGCGGGAGGGTGAACAAGCTAGCCCTCCAGAACAGGCAGCAGATGGAGAAACGGAGGATGACAATTACATGCCTCTCTCCGAAGATGTGGTGAGCCTCGGCGACGAAGA
The DNA here is from genome assembly GCA_032464435.1 of Aegilops umbellulata. Classification (NCBI taxonomy): domain Eukaryota; kingdom Viridiplantae; phylum Streptophyta; class Magnoliopsida; order Poales; family Poaceae; genus Aegilops; species Aegilops umbellulata. The sequence continues at coordinate 352,123,342 of CP136056.1, forward strand.
ATTTGTCGTGCCTGAGGATCCCATCGAGTAGGAGCGCTTCAAGCGCCGACTTATAGCCACAACAAATAGCCTGAAGAAAAAGCAACAACAGCTTCGAGCTGATCAAGATTTGCTAGCAGACAGATGGACCGAAGTCCTCGCGGCCGAGGAATACGAACTCGAACGCCCCTCCAAGAGTTACCCAAAGCGCAGGTTGCTACCCCGACTCGAGGAGGAAGCATTGAAACCTACATCACCAATGTACGATGCGGCTGACCGGCCACCTCGTGGCCGAGACAGAGAGGCATTTCAGCCTGAAGTTCAGCTTGCACCCCGCCGCCACTCAAACAAAAATACCAAGTCCCGGGGCAACACACGGGACCTGCGAGACGTATTGGAAAGCAGGGCAAAACATGCAAGATCGATATACGGATCACGGGGGCGCGCACCAATGCGGGACGATGACCGTCACGCGGATACACTAAAAGTAAATCCGACCGGGCCGAATACAGTAGACAAGACTCATATGAAATGCGTCGTGATATAGCCCGGCACAGAGGCGCCGCACACCCCCTATGCTTCACTGGTGAAGTAATGGATCACGAATTCCCAGAGGGTTTTAAACCTGTAAATATTGAATCATATGATGGGACAACAGATCCCGCGGTATGGATCGGGGATTTCCTCCTCCACATCCACATGGCTCGCGGTGATGATCTACATGCCATCAAGTACCTCCCACTAAAACTCAAAGGACCAGCTCGGCATTGGCTGAATAGCTTGCCAGCTGTCGGTGTCAAAACCGGCGGATCTCGGGTAGGGGGTCCCGAACTGTGCATCTAGGCGGATGGTAATAGGAGACAAGGGACACCATGTTTTTACCCAGGTTCGGGCCCTCTCGATGGAGGTAAAACCCTACTCCTGCTTGATTAATATTGATGATATGGGTAGTACAAGAGTGGATCTACCATGAGATCAGAGAGGCTAAACCCTAGAAGCTAGCCTATGGTATGATTGTTGTTCGTCCTATGGACTAAAACCCTCCGGTGTATATAGACACCGGAGAGAGCTAGGGTTACACAGAGTCGGTTACAATGGAAGGAGATCTACATATCCGTATCGCCAAGCTTGCCTTCCACGCCAAGGAAAGTCCCATCCGGACACGGGACAAAGTCTTCAATCTTGTATCTTCATAGTCCAAGAGTCCGGTCAAAGGTTATAGTCCGGCTATCCGGACACCCCTAATCCAAGACTCCCTCAGTAGCCCCTGAACCATGCTTCAATGACGATGAGTCCGGCGCGCAGATTGTCTTCGACATTTCAAGGCGGGTTCCTCCTCTGAATACTTCATAGAAGATTTTGAACACAAGGATAGTGTCCGGCTCTGCAAAATAAGTTCCACATACTGCCATAGAGAGAATAGTATTTACATAAATCTAATCTGCTGACGTATTCCGTGGCGTGACATCACACCACGGCCAAGCCTTTATTCGAATCGTTTTTACTGTCCCACCCCAACGCGTTTAGCGAGGCAGTTTCCTTGGCATGTCTTGTCGAAGCAGAGATCGTGTCCCCTTATTCCGGGATTCTCATCAATACGGGCGTGGGTAACCCAACCGCGCCATTGATTACGACGCTTGGGAGATAAGCGAGTTTTACCAGGCTGGTGGGGACGTATAGTTTCGTCCGCCCATATAAGGGGATAAGGATCCGCCTTTTCACCCACGCCTTCTTCCTCCTTTGCTCATCCATTTTCGCATACTCGAGCTCCAATGCCCAAGTCCACATTCTCTTCCTCAACCTTCTCCAACCATGTCTGGAGCGGGAGGCAAGTGGATGGTCTCCTCCGTCACGGAGGGAGACGTCAAAAAGCTGAGGAGAGCCGGATACCTACCCGACGACATCGCGCACCGGCTCCCAGATGAGGGGCGGCTCATCCCCACCCCCAGGCCCCATGAGAGGGTCGTCTTCCTTACCCATTTCCTCCGCGGACTGGGATTCTCCCTCCATTCATTCGTCCGGGGGATCATGTTCTACTACGGCCTGGACTTCCACGATCTGGCCTCGAACTTCATCCTCAACATCTCATCGTTTATCGTCGTGTGCGAGGCCTTCCTCTGCATCCGGCCCCACTTCGGCTTATGGCTGAAGACCTTCAACGTCAAGCCGAAGATTGTGGGCGGCCGCCAGGCGGAGTGCGGAGGCGCCATGGTGGGCAAGATGCCCAACGTCCTATGGCTTGAGGGCTCCTTCGTGGAGACCATAAAGGGGTGGCAATCGGGGTGGTTCTACATCACCGAGCCGCGTGACCCTAAATGGGTCGCAGCCCCCGAGTTCCGATCCGGAGCCCCTACGCGGCTCACCTCCTGGAAAGAGAAGGGCCTGCTGTGGGGTAGTTCGGAGGAGGTGACCGGACTCCAAACATGTGTCCGGAACCTGGTGAGCAAGAAGCTCAAGCTAGGCAACGTAGTCCAGGTTATGCTCATCTGCCGGATCCTCCCGTGTCAACAACGGGCTTTCAATTTATGGGAGTTCGACTCGGCCCAGCACCGAACCCTGAGCCGGCTCTTCGACACAACGTACGAAGATGCCTGGAAGGCGTTGTTCAAGGGTGTCGAGGCTCCTTCTTCCGCCACTGAGGATCGTGGATTTTCCGCGCAGCGCCATGCCAACGCGGTAAGCTATTTTACCTCTTACAGGATACTTGTCTTTCATAGTTTGACTCTATGCGGGATCTAAACTCCCGTGCCTTTGACAGGATCGGCAGGAGACGTCCGGGCAGATCAACTGTCCGGCTCCTTTTCCCGAAGACCTAGCAGACGCCCGCCTAGAGGGGCTGCTGGTCCCGGCACCTTACGTGGTGCCGGAGAAGAAGGCCAAGAAGAAGTCCACGGGAACTCGGAAGAGTTCTCGGCGTCCGGTGGAGTCGGACTCATCGTACGATGACTCCGAGGCGGACTCCTCCCATGAAGACGAGGAGGAGGAAAGAGAGGTTTCTCCCCCAGCAGGGGGAGAAAAGAAAAGAAAGGCCGCCCCAACTGGGGAGGCCGGAGGGTCCAAGAAGGGGAAGACCCTTCCTCCGGACTACTCCACCAACGCCGCCGACAGCGAGGAGGAGTGGCCGCTCAGGGCCAAGCCCCTGGCGAAGTCGTTAATATTCGGACACCAGAGTGACTCATAGTGTCCCTTTATTGCGCAGCTTTCCCTAATGCCGAATATAATCGTGTAGTCCGGCCCAAGACTGGCTCGACGTTCTTCGAGCGGCTCCTTGGATTCGACGGATGTGAATAGCTTTTCACTTCCGGCCGCTACCTTCCCTCCCCCTACGGACGACGCCGAGGTGTTGTCCCAAAAGGTTCCAAGCCAGGGGGAGGTGGTCCTAGAGGCGCCGCAAGGCGACCTCCCGGACTCCAGGCACAAAGGGGATAAAACACCCAAGGGCTCCAAGTCCGGCCCTGGGCCGGACACCGCACCAAAACCTTCAAAGGTTCCGGAGTCCGGCAGGCGGCCCCTAAGAAGAAGGGCAGGCCTACGACACCAGCGACCTCCGTCCAACCGGAGGTGCCGGATAACTTGTTGGAGGTGCTTAACGGTGCCTCCATCGACGAGGAGCACCGCACTATCATGAGTGCGGTGATCCAGAAGGTTCAGTCCGCCAAGAGCGGGCTGACTGAAGCCTGCGCCAGCCTGCTAACAGGTTTTGAGGTATGTAAAAAATATGTGAAAATATTACCGCATAGACAGTAGCCCCTGATACTCTGTTTGGCGTTCGTAAAGAAAAGCAGAATAGAGGATCTAATAACATTCGCAGGAGTCTAACAGAATTAAGTCAATATGCGTATGCAGGCTTTGCTGCTGGCCTCTGCCGCACTGACTGCGGAGGTGGATGCGCTGAAGTAGAGCCTCGAGCGGTCCGAGCAAGAGCTCAACCTTGCCAAGAAGGAGCTCGGGGAAAAACAAGGTAAGTAATACCTTGTGGAGTATATTATAAAAAGATGCAGTTGCAAAAAATGACAGGATCGCTATTGGTGTTATAGGGGCCACGACTGAGGTGGCGACCCTTAAGCAAGCGCTGTCCAAGGCCAAAAAGAGGGCAACCACGGAGCGCACCGAGCGGGAGAAGCATGAGGCGCGGGTTGGCGAGGTGCAGCAAGAGCTCGAGGCTCTCGTGAAAAAACACGAGAGTTTGGAGCTTGACTCAAAGATGCGAGAGTCCGAGCTCGCGACGGCCCTTGAAAGCGCCAAATCTGCCAAGGCCGAAGCCCAGAAAGCCCTCCAAGAAGTTGAGGCGATGAAGATGATAGCAGCGTGTAAGGCATTCTTTATGCAAAGCAAGCACGTGAAAGTGAATTACTTGTTACTTACCCGAGTCCGGAGCTCTCTAGGAGCATTCGCAGATTTGCCCCGTAGCGTGTCAGATGCCGCTGCTTTCTACCGGGCCGAGGAGGGGAACTCGACAGAGAAGGTGTTCTGGTCTTAGTATGCTGAGACCGGACACCCGGTGCCCTTGAGCGACCAGCTGAAGCAGCTGGTCGAGCTCCATAAGGTGGCCGAACAGGCCATGACGGGTCTCATAGTCCAGCTGTGGCCCGGAGAGGCTATGCCTAGGAGCTACTTCGGACTGGTGAGGCGGCTGGTGGATGCCTGTCCACGGCTTGAAGTCATCAAGCGCTCCATCTGCATCGAGGGTGCCCGTAGGGCACTTGCCCGTGCTAAAGTGCACTGGGGCAAGATGGATGCTGAGAAGCTTGTGAAGGACGGGCCGCCGCCGGGCAAGGAGCATCGCCGCCCCGAGATGTATTACAAGGGCGTCCTGAAGGGTGCCCGCCTTGTGGCGGACGAATGTTCTAAAGATGTAATATTTCAGTAAACTTGTTTGTTTTATCCTGTGCGCTGAAGACTTGTTCATATGCGCTATGCAACGCTTGTTTTAATTTAAAATATTACCTTCTATGCGGCCGTTTATTAAATCTGAGAGATGGCGAGTCGTCGGCTTCTGCCCCCACGCCACTAGTGCTGGGGTGTTCGGGGATAAACCTGAGCACTCATTTTCCCATTGTTGGGTCCTTCGAGGGAGGTGCTCAGCCTGGCGAACAAGGCAATCAGACTATAGTGCGTTATTACTCTCACTTGGCCAGAGAATTATATAATTTTAAATTTTGGTGAAGCCCCTAGTGTTCGGAAGACCGAGCTCGGGGCGCTATACACGCCTTGTACCGGACAAAGCCGACTCCTCGCTCTAAGCGGCATAAGTCTTTAGGGAATCGGAACCTCTCGAACAGCGACCAACTCTCGCCCTATCATGACAGTCAGTTTTAGCTTTCTCTACTGAGGTGCTTAACCCAGCTCAACCGGGGCACAATCGCAGTAGTTCTCCCAGCGCTACCTTAGTCGATATAGTGGAACTAAGGTACCAAAACATGGGAGCCGGGCAAACCCAACTATTGACCAAAGACATGATTTGGAGCTGATGCATATAATGCTATAAGTTCGGAGGGCCGCACTTATGAAAGTGTTCGGACTTCTTATGCCGTATTATGGGGTGCTTAAGCCCCTGGCATATTAGCCGTACCAAAGTGTACGGATGCTGGATGTCATAACTGAACATATATATGAAAAAGGAATAAATAGAGAATGCAATAAAGAGCTGAAGCTAAGCATTGTTTATTCAAAAAGGCTGTGGTAAAAGCAGAACGATACAAAAAATGCGATGAGCAAGAGATGGGACTATTTGACATGTCCCCCTCCCAGGGGAAGCTGTGAGGTGGTATGCAAGACAAGTATTTTGCTCGTTATAGAGACCACCTGGGAGTTCGACGTAGCTTCTGCCTCCTTAGTTGTTGCATCGTGTGTTGGGCGATTATACTACCGGACAGGCCTTCTGAAGAGTGGAGTCCTGCAGGTAGGAAAAAATCATAAAATCGGAGCCCCTAGTGCGGTTGAGCCGCATTTTTTGGGCATGCCGTGGTCGTGCCCCTCCCCCTGAGCCCATTGTATTTTCAGAGCGTAGTTATGTACGCGTGGTACTGATTGCGTAGTTTCGCAAGGGCTGGGGTTGGGGCCGCATTGCTACGCTTGCTCGGAATGCGCCAGGCGGTCTTGTTGTAGGTTACTCCAGGCGCGCTTGATGGTGTCTGGACGTTTAAGAGCCAGACTGGAGAATTGCCTTGAGAGGCTGCTTTGTACTTCCGCTGCGAGGGCCGCCGTATGCTCCTCCGTTCAGAGAGAGCGTTCGGTGTTTCCATTGACTGTAATGACTCCTCGAGGGCCTGGCATCTTGAGCTTGAAGTATGCGTAGTGCGGCACCGCATTGAACTTTGCTAATACGGTTCGTCCGAGCAGTGCGTGATAGCCACTGCGGAACGAGACTATGTCGAAGATTAACTCCTCGCTTCGGAAATGATCCGGGGATCCGAAGACCACTTCAAGTGTGACTGAGCCTGTACAGTTGGCCTCTACACCTGGTATGACGCCTTTAAAGGTCATTTTTGTGGGTTTAATCCTTGAGGGGTCTATGCCCATTTTCCGCACTGTATCCTGATAAAGTAGGTTTAGGCTGCTGCCGCCGTCCATAAGGACTCTAGCGAGGTGAAATCCATCAATGATTGGGTCTAGAACCAATGCAGCGAATCCGCCATGGCGGATGCTAGTGGGGTGGTCCCTTCGATCAAAAGTGATCGGGCAGGAGGACCATGGGTTGAACTTTGGGGCGACTGGCTGCAACGCGTAGACGTACCTTAACGCACGCTTCCGCTCCCTCTTGGGTATGTGGGTTGCGTATATCATGTTCACCGTCCACACTTGTGGGGGGAAGCCCTTCTGTCCACTGTTGTTCGGCGGCCGGGGCTCCTCTCCTCGTCGCTGTGCAGCCCCTTGTCTCTGTTTTCGGCATTGAATTTGCCGGCCTGCTTGAACACCCAACAATCCCTGTTGGTGTGATTGTCTGGTTTTTCGGGGGTGCCATGTATTTGGCAAGAGCGATCGAGTATACGGTCCAAACTGGACGGGCCCAGAGTATTTCTTTTGAATGGCTTTTTCCGCTGACCGGGTTTGGAGCCTCTGAACCCGGCATTAACTATCGTATCCTCAGCACTTTCGCTGTTAATGCGGCGCTTGTGCTTGTTGCGACGTGACCTGCCATTGCTGTCCTTGGTATCCGAATTACCAGGGCTTTTGGTCATGTTATTGCTACGAGCCAGCCAGCTGTCTTCTCCCGCGCAAAAGTGGGTCATGAGTGTCGTAAGGGCTGCCATAGATTTCGGCTTTTCCTGTCCAAGGTGCCGGGCAAGCCACTCGTCACGGATGTTATGCTTGAAGGCTGCTAGGGCCTCTGCGTCCAGACAGTCGACGATTTGATTTTTCTTGGTTAGGAACCGTGTCCAGAATTTTCTGGCAGATTCTTCTGGCTGCTGAGTTATGTGGCTTAGGTCATCGGCGTCTGGTGGTCGCACATAGGTGCCCTGGAAATTGTCGATGAATGCGGCTTGCAGGTCCTCCCAGCAACCAATTGATTCTGCTGGCAAGCTGTTAAGCCAATGCCAAGCTGGTCCTTTAAGCTTGAGTGGGAGGTATTTGATGGCATGTAGATCATCGCCACGGGCCATGTGGATATGAAGGAGATAGTCCTCGATCCATACCACAGGATCAGTTGTGCCATCGTATGATTCAATGTTTGCGGGTTTGAAACCCTCTAGGATTTGTTGATCCATGACTTCATCTGTGAAGCATAGTGGGTGTGTGGCACCTCTGTATTGGGCTATATTGCGACGTAGCTCAAATGAGCTTTGTCTGCTGTGTTCGGCCCGGTCGGATGAATTCGGCGTGACTGTTATCGTCACGTGTCATGGGGCGCCCACGCGATCCGTAGATCGATCTTGTTTGCCTTGCCTTGTTCTCCAGCATGTCTCGCAGGTCTAGCGCGTTTCCCCGTGCCTTAGTATTTTTTGAGCGGCGCCGGGGTGCGGCTTGGGTGGAGGGCCTAGAGGCCTCTCTATCGCGGCCGCGAGGTGGCCGGTCAGCCGTATCATGCGCTGGTGACGTAGATTTAAGTGCTTCCTCCTCTAATCGGGGTAGCAACTTGCGCTTTGGGTAGCTCTTGGAGGGACGTTCGAGTTTGTACTCCTCGGCCGCAAGGATTTCAGTCCATCTGTCGGCTAGCAAGTCTTGATCAGCTCTAAGCTATTGCTGTTTTTTCTTGAGGCTACCTGCTGTAGCCATAAGTCTGCGCTTAAAGCGCTCTTGTTCGACGGGATCCTCAGGCACAAGAAATTCGTCGTCGCCGAGGCTTGCCTCGTCTTCGGAGGGAGGTATGTAGTTATCATCCTCCTGCTCTCCGTCTGCCGCTCTCTCAGGGGGGCTGGCTTCTCCATCCTCCTGCGCTGAATCTTGCTGGAGGGAGTTGTCTTCGGCACTGTCCGGGGTGTTACTATCTCCCGTGCCGGTATCACCTTTCTTGCTTTGGCGGGACTTAGAGCGGCGCCGCTGACGCCGGCGCTTGGGTTGCTTTTTGGAGGGGTCATCCTCCGCTGTTCCGTCGCCATTGCCTTGTTTGGGTGTATCCACCATATATATGTCATATGACGAGGTGGCTTTCCAGTGCCCTATAGGCGCTGGTTCATGTTCGTCTCCTACATCGTCGTCCATACCGTCGATGTCTTCGGAGTCGAAGTCGAGCATGTCGGTTAAATCATCGACAGTGGCTACGAAGTGGGTGGTGGGTGGGTGTCGTGGAGTTAACACGTCAGATGTCTTCTTGGAAAGACTTAGTTGTGGAGCCATCGCAACGGGTTAGCTTGAAGGGGTTAAACCGGACAAGGGACACGGGAGTTTATACTAGTTCGGCCCCTTCGATGAAGGTAAACGCCTACGTCTAGTTGTGATGGGATTGATTGGGTTTCGATGCACAGGGAGCGAATATGCTAGCCTGAGCCTCGAGTTGTTGTTGTCTGTCCCTAAACCGCCGCCGGGTCACCCCTTTATATATACAGGAGGACCTCGGCCGGTCTACAGAGTCCTAGGCTGACTTATACAAGTGCCAGTCTTGGTCTCTTCCTTTCTTTCTTATATTACAAGTTTATACAAGTATGGCGGTTTACCATCATGGGCCCTAAATCGCCCGTGGACTCTGGTCCATTACGCTTCCTCCGTAAAGCGCCATCCTCCGGGTTGTCTTGGGCTTCGGTATAGCTAAAGGTGAACCGGCCCCTCCTGGTCGGTTTACCCTTAGCGGTTATATCCTCAACATTAGGCCCCAAATTGATTTGAACCTATTCATGTCAATCTTCAATCGTTAGGAACATTATTAAAATTGATATACATCCTTGTAAACCGCCATATTGCCTTTCCCTGTGAACTTTAGTGAACCGCCGTGACATCATCTTCTGTCACTGCAGCAAGTTATGGTGATGTCATCCCTGTATACCAATATTTATAAAGATTCCCTTCTCTTTAATTAATTCCCGAAGATCGAGGCGACAACTGTATCCTTTTCTGTCGCTTCAGACCCCTCGATTTTCGCGCCTGCCATTTTATCCCCTTTCCTTTATAAATAAGACCGAGGCTCCTTCCATTTTCCCCCTTTGCCTCTTTGCCTCGTCTTCCTCCTCGCGACCCGAAGAACTCAAGCATCGCCGCTGTCGTCGACCTTGAAGCTCTGCCTCATCTCAGGCCGCCGCATCACCCTGTTTGCACCAGAGCTGCTATGATATTCCTCCGCCACTGTGTGACTCTGGTAAATGCTCCCTTTTCTCACTTATCAGATCTATATTAGGGTTTCAAGTTTTCTTTGGTGTTCGTCAGTGTTCATCAGCGTTCGTCAGTGTTCATCTGCCTTCCCTTTATCATCTCACTGACTCCAGTAATGCGTGATAGCTTCTTTTGCGGCTAGATCTGTAGTTTTTACCGTACCGTACCACAACATCTTGCTGTTCCTGGGTAAATTCTTATTTCAACCTTCTCTATTCCGTTTAGCGCCATTGTAGGGCTCAGAAAAAGTTCTTCATTGACCGACGGTAGATCCAAAATTATATCACCATCTTGTGAAACTTGTTTATGCAACACTTAGTAAATTTTCAGATCTAACCCTTTTATCAAAGGGCGGTTTAACCTGCGATAGTTGATAATTCCTCATATGCCATTAGCCCTCACTTAATCCGCCGTATAATTTTGAATATCAATGCTTGGCTCCTCTTACATACACTTTGATTAAACTTCCGGTTTAGCATTATACGCTAATTTAATATTGATGAATTCACTTGGATCAGCAATCGTAAACTTCCCATTTTCCTTCTGCAGACTATGATGGCACCTCAATTTGCTGCCTGTAACTGGGTCCCATCCTGGATTACCGAGACACAGATCAACAACTTTGTCATTACAGGCGCTTTAGCTCCACAGAATGTTCTTCAGTGGTGAGTTTCCGGTCCTGAATGCCCTCCTGAACCCAAAGAGGGAGAGGTGATTGTGTTCTTGCAACATCTGGTCCGGGGCTTCAGTCCCCCCGGATCAAAAAATTTCCGGGATGTGCTTGCCAGCTTCCAACTCCATCCTCAAGATATAGGACCAAACTCAGTGTCCAATATATGTGATTTCCAGGTTTTCTGTGAAGTTTATCTGCAGGAAGAACCAACTGTTGATTTATTCCGGGATCTCTTTCACTTAAACCGCCGGACCGAATTCGCTGACGGCCCCAACACTGAACTTGGCGGCGTTTCAATTCAGAAGCGGAAAGAAGTTGAATTTCCTCATGCCAAAATTTATAGTCACCCAAAGGACTGGAACCAAACGTGGTTCTATTGTCAAAACACTGCTCCTACTGATGAAAATCCTCTGCCGGGTTACCGGCCGTACCGGCTTAGCAATAGCCACCCTTTACCCCCGCGACTAACAGCAAAAGAACGTCAAGCCTATGCATCCCAACTTGTTAAACTCCAGGCTTTCATGGCCAATGGTTTAACTGGCGTTGATCTTGTCCGCTACTGGGTTTCATGGTGTATTTTGCCCTTAAGCTGCCGCTCCGGGTTAATGTGTGAATATACTGGCCAAACATATGACCCGCAATGGTTTAATCAAATAGAAATGACTGAGGGTGAGGTCACTGAAAGTGTGAAGAAGATACTTGATGAAAGTCTCACTGTGTGCACTCAGGTCAGTCTGCCTCCTTATTATGCCTCCAACAAACTGCCAGCGGTAAGCACTTTAACTTTGTATCTTCCTGACTCTGCCGCACTTATAGCTCTATTGTAATAGTCCTTTGCACAACCTCCCAGGGAGACAACTCCTTCTGGAAAAAGAAACTTCAAGACAAACCGGCCAAGGCTCCTCGGATTAAGAGCAAGGTCACCAAGAGAGCTGGCAAGAAGAAAGCCGCCGAGACTTCTGAACCGCAAGAAGATGTCCATGAATCAACTGAAGAGGTAGAACTTGACTCCCTTGGCTTTTATTTCATACTTCTTATTGACAATGATTACTCCCAGGATGACGCAGAGGCCAGCCGTGCAGATCACGTTGAGGTAATTTATCTATCTGACTTAGAACTTGTGCCAGCTCAAAAACTTCGCCGTGCAGTTCGGAAAGTGAAATGCTCTCACCCTCTTGCTTATGTGGGTCAAAAACTTTCTTTGAATACACAGCAAACCGAAGGTCATCGCACAACTCGGCACAGTGGCCAACAGGTCACTTCCTCCGCTTTACCTCTGACACCAACCCGGAAACGCCGTCCCGAGGTTGCTTGTTCTCCTGAAAAACGTTATCCTTTGAAGGTTTTTTTCGATGCCCTCTCAATTCATCCGACTCAAACTATCAGGTCTCTTCAAACTCGTCGGGCGGTTCATCCACCACTCAACTGCCTCCGTTGAAAACCGTCCCTGGGTAAGCATGCAGCCTTTCATTTTTCTCTTATCCTTATATTGACCCTGCTAATCCTTGTTTTGATATCAGCGGCAAAGCTCGTCTGAGTAAGAAGGCTAAGACCAGTACCCCTTCTGGCGAAGTTGAGCCGGCAGAGATTCCTGAAGATGCCCATGAAAACTTTGATAATCCCATGGATGACTTTATCCCGCCAGAACCAACTGTGAACGCTGATCCGCCAGAAGCTGACCCGGCCACTCATGAGGGCACCTCCAGTCCACATGCCACACCTGCAAGTCCAGCTGTTGATCCTTTGAACTCTACAGTCAATCTTCCAATTCCTCCTACCACTTTAATCCTAGAAAAGGATGATGAAGTTGTCGTCACCGGCATTAGTTATACTGCTCCGGGCAATCCGGTCATTTTGGCAAAACATAATACCAAAGATGAATTTGCTTTCCCAGGCAAAGGGAAAGCAGAAATTGATTTGTCAAAGTACGCTCATCTTTCTGTCCATGAGCTTCATTCCGGATTTTTGAACCAGCTTATGCAAGCCGAGACTCTGAAGCTGATTTGGTGAACCTGATGAAAGAACGCTATGAGGTATTCCTTCTCATCTCAATCTTGTATCCTGTAGCCCCCAAGGGTCGGGTTAAGTTATAAAGTTAAACCGGGACTTATAATCCCTTTCATTCTGAGTGCTCCTTATTGACGTTCCTTTGAGCGAATATACATTAGCCCCCAAGTACTCGGATTAAAACTTGTATTGATCCTGGGGAATTTGAACCAGCAGTAGTAAAGAAGCAATCCGCAATAGCCCCCAAGTGCCGAGTGTATAACTAGTTATATACTTGGGACTTTGATATTATATTGATATGTATCTGTGACTGACAGGCGGAGATAAACGGTCAACGCACTCAGATTGCGGACCTTCAAGACAACATCAAATCTCAGCAAGAAGAATCTTCCAAGTCCAAAGAGGAACTAAAAGCCGCTTTAACTTCCCTGGAACAACTTAAAGAAAGCTTCAAGACAGAACGTGCCAAGTGGGAAACTGAAAAGGATGCATTATGAAAACAAGCTGAAGACGCCGAATCAGCTCTTAAACCGGTGGAAGAAGAGCTATCCGGATTGAAGCGCCAAGTGAATGCTATGACTTTTGCAGTTTTTGGTAAGTATTCCCACTAATACATGACATGTTCCTTTTTGTAAGGCAGCAGTTGATAATCCTTAAACCGTTGCAGGAAGCCGTATTACTCATCTGGGCTCAGATGCACGGGTGAAATTGAAAGCAGCATATACCTTGATTGAACAACTATATGCTGGTGCCCGACGGGTTATTTGTGCGGCCTCTTATGACAACCCGGCCCCGATCCTGATTAAGAAACGCTAGCAAGGCTTTTGATGGTACCAGCCCAGTTAGAAGAAGTGAAGCGTTCTGCTGCCAGGGCAGGAGCTTTGTTGGCTCTCACCCGAGCCAAAGCGTGGATAGCTGACCTTGATCCGGTTGACCTTGCAAAAGGCTTTCCAAGCACACAAGAGGACAGGGCGGATTTTGACAACGCCGCTTTGAAAAAGGTGACAAGGGAAATGCGTCCTCTGGCAAGTCAGCTGGCAGAAGATGCTAACTTGACTATTCACCGGTCTCGTTATGATGCAAATAACAAACGGGTTAATGCTGACTTGCCGGAAGTGCAAAATCTCATTCCGCCAATCCGTAAGCACACTTATGCCCCTGATGTTGATCCGTCAGAACTTATCAGTGAAGAAGCTGTCTTTCAGGCTTTAACCCGGATTGACTGGACAAGCGCGGATTTCCAATCACAAGGTGAAGATGAGGCTGAAACGACGCCAAATGACCCGTCAACTTCGCAGCATCGTGGCAACGAAACTTAATCCGGCAAGTTGATAGATGCTCCACAGACTTTGTTCAGGGAAAAAAACACCATATTTTGGGCCTTGAAAGCGCCTTGTAATAGGCTAGACAAATATTGTGATCCGGCTGCCATCGTGCACTGGGATATACTTTTCCTTGATCTGTCTGGGAATTTTAATACTGCCTTATGTTTGCTCCATATCATGCAATCCCTGTATCTACATAAGAGAAATTCTGTCCAGACGGTTTACCGCTGGACAGGTCAAAAGTACCCCTCATATCTTGGCAAGCAACCATGGTTGCTAACAACATAGCAATAATAAATCATACCTGTGATAAGAAATATTGCTGTTAGTTTTACCAATTGTGATACTAGGAAGGATGAAAATCCAATTTCCAGTATGCCATGATGGTATATGATATCGAACTGGGTTGCGATAAACACCAGACGATTGTTGGAGACAGTGTCAATCCAGACCGGTTTGAGCGATGCCGGGTTACCTTTATTTGAATGCTTAAACAAAAAATTCGTAAGCCACACCGGGTTAAGAAACACCGGGTTCGTCGTAAACATGATGAAAGAATAAGAACTTAGCATGAACGAAGAAAACATAGCAAGGCTTTTCAAGGGCTGCCAGGCCCAAATCGAGGCTTTTCATGGGCTGCCAGGCCACTGAGTTAAACCATTTTAGCAAAGCCTTTTAAGATGGGCCTCCAACTAACCAATCATCGTTTCAACTTTGACGAGTTCAGGGTCTCAAGGAGAGTAACTGTCAAACGTTCGACGGGTCGTGCCAGGATTACCTGGATAGGAGTGGCTTACTTGATGAAGGCAGGTTAACCTGGGGTTTTAGGTGAATACACCAGGCTTCCAAGCCGTGGGTCGATACCCGGCTACAAGGGTCCTTTCAAGCTCTTTGGTATTTGACACAAAGAGCCCCCAAGTAACTTTGTGAGCTGTTGTAAGTGCATCTAGTGCCCCTTAGTGATTTTGGTGTATTGAAGACTTATAGGTTAAGTATCTAATGTGTTTACGAGTGTACACAGGTCTATAAGTCTATGAGGAGTTTGATATTTACAGAGAAAGTCGACCCCTAAAAATGAAGTTCTTCGACTGAAGACTTTGATATTTTGAAGACTTTGAAAGTGAAGAAACTGGTGTGACCTTGAAGACTTGGTTATCATTCGAAGAATATGAAGCGTGAAGACTTTTGTTTTCGTAGTTTCATTTTCTCTTTCTTGAGTCATAGGAAACACCGTACTGTTAAAGGGGGTCGAGGAAATACTAAGGAGCAAATTTCCAAGTGATGCTCATCTCAAATCCTACACCTACCAATCCCTTCGAGTGAAGCCATTGGAAATCTCATACAGTTCAGTCAATTTCTTCAGTGACAGAGACGCAGTTCTTCTGGTCACTGAGGACTTTGCTCTGACTGAGGAGTTAGGAATTCGCCAGTGTGAATTGCCTACACTGTGAGGAACATGATAGCCCTGAGAAATTTGAACCGCAAATTTCCGACCGTTGCTGTGCTACGCGCCAGCTGTCCTAAAATATCTTGTCCACCTAACGATCATATCATTGAAGGGCATTTATGTCTTATCATGTCGGGCTGCTCCCTAGGCTATAAATAGCCACCCCCTACAACCACTAGCTGGTTGGCTGCTCCGCGAGAACTTGACACTTGTCATTTGAGAGCAACCCATCCTCCGAGGACTTTGAGCGAAAATCATCAAGTGAGGAAAATCCAAACCCAAACCCAAAACACCTACAAACCCAAAGTGATTGAGCATCACTGAAGAGATTGATCCTGCGTGGATCCGATGCTTGTTACCTTTGAAGACTGTGCTTCTTCCAGACGGTTAGGCGTCAAGGTCTAGAGCATCCAAGAGGAATTGTGGATCGCCGAGTGACCAAGTCTGTGAAGGTTTGGAAGTCACCTGAAGACTTACCACGAGTGATTGGGCGAGGACTGTGTGTCCTTAGCTCAAGGAGAATACGTTGAGGACTGTGTGTTCGGGACTAGGTGTCCTCGAGTTTAAATACTCAGCCGCTCCAACCAGATGTACAACTGAGACAGCAGTTGGAACTGGTCTACCAAATCATTGTCTTCACCAAGCTTACTGGTTCTATTTCCTCAACACTTTCATTTCCTCATTACTGTGTTGTGTGTTTGTTCATATCTGTGTTTGAAGACTTTGACTAAAGACTTTCTCAATTTCCTCAGTTCAATTTCTTCAGTCTGTTTGTCTTCACATTGTGCTATCCTGTGTTTACGCTTTCTGTACTCTGTCTGTGTCTTCATTTCATCATGATGACCATGCATGTATTCTGTTATGTTTACCTCTGAGTACTTATTCCGCTGCAAGTAGTTCTTCGCTAAGGAATTTCCTCACGAGCAAATTCCTCAGTGAAGAATTCCATAAAAATCGCCTATTCACCCCCCCTCTAGTCGATATAATGCACTTTCAGCTGAGCTCAATGGGTGCCTATGTTTGAGCTGTGCCGTGAGCAACCAGACTCTCTTTGGCCCCTTGGGTGTGAAGCTCCCAAGCTAAGTGGTGGCGTGTTAGCCGGTTTAAGAGGTAGTACTCCGCTTTTCTAAGCTAAAGCCCCCAAGTTAATAGAAATTGGAAGAAAAACAACGGAGACCCTGCTTGATTTAGCAAAGATGCCAGTTTACTTTATTGATCATGATATGTACATTGTCGAAATATATACATAAGAAAAGCCAGTGGCTTCAAGTATAATAAGGCCGTAGGAGAGCTATGTTCCATGGCCGCCGGGTCTCCTCCTCAGAGCTACGTGAGTCTTCTCGAACGTCAATGAGGTAGTATGATCCGTTGTGCAGATTCTTGCTGACCACAAAGGGTCCTTCCCAAGGCGGGGATAGCTTGTGCATGTCAGTCTGGTCTTGAACGAGACGGAGCACCAGATCACCTTCTTGAAAGGTTCTTGTCTTAACCCGGCGGCTATGATAACGCCGCAGGTCTTGTTGATAAACTGCTGACCGAGCCAACGCCATGTCCCGTTTCTCATCTAACAGGTCCAGCGCCTCTTGGCGTGCTTGCTCATTGTCCGCTTCAACATAATTTGCAACTCGGGGCGAGTCGTGACGGATATCGCTTGGAAGGACAACCTCTGCCCCGTAAACCATGAAAAAAGGTGTATAACCTGTACACCGGTTTGGGTTGGTGTTTACACTCCATAACACCGACGGTAATTCTTCCACCCAACAACCCGGGGTCCGCTTCAGAGGGACCATAAGCCGAGGCCTGATACCCTTCAGGATTTCTTGATTCGCCCTCTCTGCCTGGCCATTAGACTGGGGGTGAGCCACAGATGCTAGATCAAGCCGGATGTGCTCTCGTTGGCAAAATTCCTCCATCTCCCCTTTAGAAAGGTTCGTACCATTATCTGTGATGATACTGTGTGGAAAGCCAAAACGGAAAATAATCTTTTTAAGGAATTGAACCGCCTTAGCTGCGTCACACTTACTGATAGGCTCCGCTTCAACCCATTTAGTGAATTTGTCAACCGCCACCAACAGGTGGGTCTTCTTGTCCTTGGAACGCTTAAAGGGTCCCACCATATCGAGCCCCCAAGTAGCAAACGACCAAGTGATGGGAATCATGCGTAATTCTTGAGCCGGAACATGAGCTCGACGTGAAAATTTCTGACAAGCATCGCACCGCTTTACCAGATCCTCCGCATCAGAATGGGCTGTTAACCAGTAGAACCCATGACGGAATGCTTTAGCCACGAGGGATTTGGAACCGGCATGGTGACCACAATCTCCTTCATGGATTTCACGCAAAATCTCTTGCCCCTCTTCGGGAGAAACACAACGTTGGAACACGCCCGAAACGCTGCAACGGTGCAGCTCACCATTATGCACGACCATAGACTTGGACCGCCGGATTATCTGTCTGGCGAAAAGCTCGTCATCTGGTAACTCGCCCCGGTTTAAGTATGCCAAATATGGGATAGTCCAATCCGGAGTGGCATGCAAGGCAACTACCAATTGGGCCTCCGGATCAGGAACGGCTAAATCCTATGTAGGCAATTTTACAGACGGGTTATGCAAAATATCCAGAAAGGTATTAGGTGGTACCGGCTTACGTTGAGATCCCAGGCGGCTGAGAGCATCAGATGCTTCGTTCTTGCGCCGGTCGATGTGCTCCACCTGATAGCCTTTAAAGTGGCCTGCTACCATATCCACCTCTCGCCTGTAAGCTGCCATGAGTGGATCTTTTGAATCCCAAGTGCCAGAAACTTGCTGGGCCATGAGATCAGAATCCCCAAAGCATCGAACCCGGCTTAAGTTCATTTCCTTAGCCACACGGAGGCCGTGGAGTAAGGCCTCGTACTCTGCTGCATTGTTAGTACAAGGAAACATTAAGCGGAGAACATAACAAATTTTATCACCTCGAGGGGAAGTAAGGACAACCCCAGCTCCCGAGCCTTCCAACTGTCTAGACCCGTCAAAGTGAATAGTCCAATATGTGTTGTCCGGTTTGTCTTCTGGTGCCTGTAACTCGGTCCAATCATTAATGAAATCGACCAGCACCTGTGATTTGACGGCTGTTCGGGGCATATACTTCAACCCATGGGGACCAAGCTCAATTGCCCACTTCGCAACCCGGCCAGTTGCTTCTCTATTCTGTATTATATCGCCCAAGGGAGCAGAGCTAACCACGGTGATAGGATGGCTTTGAAAGTAGTGCTTGAGCTTCCTACTTGCCATAAAAACTCCATACACCAGCTTCTGCCAATGTGGATACCTTTGCTTGGATTCGATTAATACATCGCTGATATAGTAAACCAGCCTTTGAACAGGATATTCTTTTTCAGCCTCCTTTCGTTCAACCACAATTGCCACACTGACTGCACGGGCATTGGCAGCCACGTACAACAATAAAGGCTCCTTATCGACCGGAGCAGCAAGGAGGGGCGGTTCAGTCAGCTGCCGCTTCAAATCCTCAAATGCTGCATTAGCGGCGTCACTCCAGATGAATTTATCTGTCTTCTTCAGCATTTGATACAGGGGAATAGCCTTCTCTCCCAAACGACTGATAAACCGGCTAAGGGCGGCAATCCGGCCCGCCAAACGCTGAACATCATTGATGCACGCTGGTTTATCCAAGGATGTGATCGCTTTGATTTTTCCGGATTGGCCTCGATGCCTCGGTTGGATACCAGAAAGCCCAGAAGCTTGTCTGCCGGAACACCAAAAACGCACTTCTCCGGGTTAAGCATCATTTTGTAAACCCGAAGATTGTCAAACGTCTCCTTGAGATCATCTATCAAGGTTTCCTGCTTCCTGGATTTTACCACAATATCATCCATGTAAGCGTGAACATTGCGCTCGATCTGCTTGTGAAGACAATTTTGCACACAACGCTGATAGGTTGCTTGGGCGCTCTTGAGCCCAGAAGGCATTGAAACGTAGCAGAAGGCTCCAAAGGGGGTGATAAAAGCTGTTTTCTCCTGGTCCTTAACTGCCATTTTAATCTGATGATAACCTGAGTAGGCGTCCAGGAAACTCAGGCGGTCACAACCCGCCGTCGCATCAATGATCTGATCGATACGTGGGAGAGCAAAAGGATCGGCCGGGCATGCCTTGTTCAAATCAGTGTAGTCCACACACATACGCCAAGTGCCGTTTTTCTTAAGAACGAGCACCGATTAGCCAACCACTCGGGATGAAATACTTCGACAATAAACCCTGCTGCCAATAGCCGGGCTACCTCTTCTCCAATGGCCTTGCGTCTCTCTTCATTAAAGCGGCGAAGGAACTGCTTGACCGGTTTGAACTTGGGATCAATATTGAGGGTGTGCTCAGCGAGTCCTCTCGGTACACCTGGCATGTCAGAAGGCTTCCATGCAAAAATGTCCCGATTCTCACGGATGAACTCGATGAGCGTGCTTTCCTATTTTGGATCCAGATTGGCATTGATACTAAACTGTTTGGATGAGTCACCAGGGACAAAGTCGATGATTTTAGTCTCATTAGCCGGTTTGAACGTCAGTGCCGGGTCATGTTCAGTTGTAGGCTTCTTTAAAGGGGTCATGTCTGTCGGATCAACATTGTCTTTATAAAATGTCAACTCCTCGGCTCAGCGTAAGCCGCCTCTCCTTCTTCACAATCCAGAGCAATCCCGCGGCTCCCGTGTACTGTGATCGTCCCTTTATGACCCGACATTTTGAGCTGTAGGTAGACGTAACAGGGTCTCGCCATGAATCTCGCATAGGCCTGCCGTCCGAACAGCGCGTGATATGGGCTCTGGATCTTCACCACCTCAAATGTCAATGTCTCATATCTGGAATCATGATTGTCTCCAAACACAACTTCCAAAGCAATCTTCCCAACAGGGTATGCCGATTTGCCTGGTACCACGTCGTGAAAAACTGTATTCGACGGTTTAAGTTTCTTATCTGTCAAAGCCATGCGACGGAAAGTCTCATAGTATAGGATGTTAATGCTGCTTCCTCCATCCATTAAAACTTTGGTGAACTTGTAACCCCCCACCTGAGGTGCTACAACCAAGGCTAACTAACCCGGATTATCAACCCGGGGCGGATGATCCTCTCTGCTCCACACAATGGGCTGCTCCGACCATCGTAGATAACGTGGCACGGCTGGTTCAACAGCATTAACTGCCCTCTTGTGAAGCTTCTTATCTCGTTTGCACAGGCTAGTCGTGAAAACGTGATATTGTCCGCTGTTCAGCTGCTTGGGATGACTCTAGTAGCCTGACTGCTGCTGATTCCCCTGATTGTTCTACTGGTTACTGCCATGGTTGCTCTGATGGCCTTGGTCATTCTGAAACCCGGAGCTTGAACCACCGCCCCCATGGAAACCGGGACCTGAACCACCGGGCGGACCCTGATCATACCGGTAGAGATCAGAGTTTTTGAACTCCCTCATTATGTGACAATCCTTCCAAAGGTGTCTGGAAGGGGCCTCCTTGGTTCCATGTTTCGGACAGGGCTGGTTTAGCAAGCGCTCCAGATTCATCCCGCTACCGCGCTGGGGCGGTTTACCTTTACGACACTGCATATTCGTGTTAGCCACAAAATCTGAATTATCTGCCTTGCGCTTACCGTTATTCCCATGACCTCCTTGGTTATGGTGCTGCTGCCCTTTCGCACCGCCGTTCTTCTTTCCCTTCTCCGGTTTCTCCTCATCAGACTCGGGATCCTTGGTATTATCAGAATCGGCATATTTGACCAAGGCGGACATGAGTGTTCCGATATCATTGCAATGGCGCTTGAGCCTTCCCAACTTCATCTTTAATGACTTAAACCGGCAGTTGCGCTCCAGCGTCAAGATCGCTTGGCCGGCACTAATCCGGTCTGAAGAGTGCAAAACCTCCGAAACCCGGCGCACCTAGTGAGTTGTTGACTCGCTCTCCCCTTGGACACAGGCATCCAAATCCACAATGGACATAGGCTGTTTGCAGGTGTCTTTGAAATTGGCTATGAACTGGGCTTTCAACTGCCCCCATGATTCGATGGAATTGGCCGGTAAGTTTTTCAGCCAAGTATGGGATGTCCCTTCTAACATCATCGTGAAATATTTTGCACAAGCCGCTTCATCCACCTCCAGCATCTCCATTGCCATCTCGTAACTCTCGACCCATGCCTCAGGCGGCTGATCAGCAGTGTAATTGGGTACCTTTCGCGGACCTTTAAAATCCTTAGGCAGTCGTATGTTACGAAGGGCCGGAAGGCACTCCCCAGGAACTGAAGGCGACCCCAGTGCCTCGGTCTACCGACGCCATTGGCTGAAGCGGGGCAGTTTGATGGCGGCCTGCCTCTCTGCGTGCCCTGCCATTATCTACCACCTCCTGAGCATTTATCTCACCGTGGGCCGCATTACGACGCCTGGCACTGCTAGATACTTCCGGTTCATCTATGTGTCTGCTGTAGCTTTTGCTTGGACGGGGGGTCGAATGAATTCTATCCCGGCTATAAGAATAGGCCTGCTGTTGTACCATGGCAGTTTGAACAAGATCCCCGGCCCGCCGCATCTCGATCGCTGCTAATGAGTCACCTTCGATCGGAATAGCCGCCAGACGGGACGCTGCAGCAATCATATTATCCAAAGGGCTCGGAAAGTGATCCGGTGGCGCGGCCACATGCGGCGGCGGATTGTCCGTCCGTCGAGGTGGTTCTGTCAGGCGTGGCTGATCCGGTGCCGTCCTAAGTGCTTCAGTCTGGTTCACGGCTGCTGGATTGCTCGTCCCATCCCCCGGTGTATTAAAGAGGTTCAAGCCTTCAAAGGCCGGCGGCAGGCGCGATCGATATTTCCGTCGCATCACCTCGTTTGATGCGTTTTGGTCCAAGGCCAGCCGGTAATTCTGTGCCTGTATCAATTGTGACTGGGCATCCAAAGCGGCTCGCTCCTCAGCCATCTTCGCATCTGCAACCGCCAGATCCTCCTTGGCCTGTGCTATCTGGTCTTTCAGCTTTGCAACATCTGCATTATGCTGGTCCTGTGTCTCCGGGGTAACCACCGCAGTTAGCAAGGTCGCCCAAGCATCCATCAGATCGGAGAGAATTTGAACCGGCCGGCGCCCCGGGCTACCTGCCGCGGCTGCTGTTGAAGATTGCAACGTGGGCTGTGTTCCGGCCATGTAGACGGCAACCCGGATCGGCGGTTCAGGGAGATCCGGAATACTACTGCCGTCGGAATATCCCTCGAACCCATCGTCATGGACTTGATACAGGGACTCAATTTCACCGGTGGATGACTCGCTATCGGAGTAAACAGCTGTCTCACCCTCAGATACCGGTTCAGATCCGGCTCCATGGACGCACCCTACGAACGCCCGCTTCATGGCAGGCTTGACCTGGGTAGGGTTTGCACGCTGAGCTGTCTCGACGAGGTCGGTGCAGATGTCCAGCTGAGGACCCGGTTCGCCGATCTTGCCGATGAAGACATGGATTCCTCCAAAGGGGACCCGGTATCCGTACTCAATTGAGCCGGTCTCAGGGCCCCACCCTTCGTTGTCGATGTAGAGCTTGCCGCGACGACTCTTAATCATCCGGCCAACCGCGTACCCTTTGATTCCTTCGAAGCTGCCCTTCAAGAACTCGAAACCATCGTGCGATAGCCCCACGGTGGGCGCCAACTGTCGTGGAGTTAACATGTCAGATGTCTTCTTGGAAAGACTTAGTCGTGGAGCCATCGCAACGGGTTAGCTTGAAGGGGTTAAACCGGACAAGGGACACGGGAGTTTATACTAGTTCGGCCCCTTCGATGAAGGTAAAAGCCTACGTCTAGTTGTGATGGGATTGATTGGGTTTCGATGCACAGGGAGCGAATATGCTAGCCTGAGCCTCGAGTTGTTGTTGTCTGTCCCTAAACCGCCGCCAGGTCACCCCTTTATATACACAGGAGGACCCCGGCCGGTCTACAGAGTCCTAGGCTGACTTGTACAAGTGCCAGTCTTGGTCTCTTCCTTTCTTTCTTATATTACAAGTTTATACAAGTATGGCGGTTTACCATCATGGGCCCTAAATCGCCCGTGGACTTTGGGCCATTACGCTTCCTCCATAAAGCGCCATCCTCCGGGTTGTCTTGGGCTTCGGTATAGCTAAAGGTGAACCGGCCCCTCCTGGTCGGTTTACCCTTAGCGGTTATATCCTCAACAGTGGGCTTGGAATTTCTTCGTCGTCCGCATCCCAATCTTGTAGGCCATAGTCCGGCCAGGGCTCTCCTGACAAAGAGAGAGACCTTAGTGAATTCAGAATGTCATTGAAGGGCGAGTGCTGAAAGATATCCGTGGCAGTGAATTCCATGATCGGCGCCCAATCGGATTCGATTGGCAGCGGCGCAGAGGGTTCGGAGTTTGGAAAAGAGTCCGGCACCCTGGAGTCATGGGTTTCGCAGAGGATGAGGCAGGTGTTCGGCTCGATCGCCGTTGAGGCTGCGGCCCCCGAGGCGGTGTCTATCCACTCGTCCTCGATCGGCGCAGACGGCTCCGAGCTAAGGGTCGGAGCTGATGCGGGCGCGGCCTCCAGGGCGCTGTTCGGCAGAAGAGCTAGGTCATACCCATCGTGACAGTGCGGCGCGCTTGGCTCTGGCTCGAATCTGTCGAAGATCAAGTCTCTGCAGATGGCGGCTGTGTAGTTCAAACTTCCAAATCTGACCTGATGGCCAGGGGCGTAGCTTTCAACCTGCTCCAGATGGTCAAGCGAATTAGCCCGCAGTGCAAAGCCGCCGAATACAAAGATCTGTCCGGGGAGAAAGGTCTCACCCTGGACCGCATCGTTGTTGATGATCGGAGGAGCCATCGGGCCTAAAGGTGACGACACAGAGGAACTCTCAATGAAAGCACCAATGTCGGTGTCAAAACCGGTGGATCTCGGTTAGGGGGTCCCGAACTGTGCGTCTAGGCGGATGGTAACAGGAGACAAGGGACATAATGTTTTTTCCCAGGTTCGGGCCCTTTTCGATGGAGGTAAAACCCTACTCCTTCTTGATTAATATTGATGATATGGGTAGTACAAGAGTGGATCTACCACGAGATCAGAGAGGCTAAACCCTAGAAGCTAGCCTATGGTATGACTGTTGTTCGTCCTATGGACTAAAACCCTCCGGTTTATATAGACACCGGAGAGGGCTAGGGTTACACAGAGTCGGTTACAATGGAATGAGATCTACATATCCATATCGCCAAGCTTGCCTTCCATGCCAAGGAAAGTCCCATCCGGACACGGGACGAAGTCTTCAATCTTGTATCTTCATAGTCCAAGAGTCCGACCAAAGGTTATAGTTCGGCTATCCGGACACCCCCTAATCCAGGACTCCCTCACCAGCAGACTCCGTTGGTAGTCGGGAGGATTTGGAAGGTGCATTCCTCGACAACTTCCAGGGAACTTATGTGCAACCACCGGATGCCGATGACTTGATCCATATAACTCAGCAGACAGGGGAATCGTCCAGGTCAGCGGAAAGGGCCACCCAAAAATAAAAATTCAGGCCCATCCAGTCTGGACCGCATGCTCGATCGCCAATGCCAAATTCATGGCACCACAGAAACGCCAGCCACCCATACCAACAGAGAATGTTGGGTCTTCAAACAAGCCGGCAGGGCAGGCGCCAAAGGCCAAGGGGGGTCCCAAAGCGACGATAGCGACGAAGAGCCCAGATCACCGAACACATGAGAGCAAAAGAAATTTCCCCCGCATATTCAATCGGTGAATGTGGTAAATACCACCCAAATTAGCAACTCGGACCGGATATGCATCCGTAGGGATGGCAAATCAATAGAATTAGTCGTCCCACAATATAAACTAGGGCCGATCACCTTCAACCGCACGGATCATACGGTCAATGCCAATCAGGCCAATCCAGCCACACTAGTCCTCGACCCAATAATAGATGGGTTCCACCTTACTCGAGTCCTTATGGACGGAGGTAGAAGTCTAAATCTGCTTTACCAGGCCACGGTGCGCAAGATGGGCATCGATCATTTCGGTGATCAAACCCACTAAAGCCACTTTCAGAGGCATTATACCAGGTGTGGGGGTTAGCTGCACAGGCTCCATTGCCCTTGAGGTAGTCTTCGGATTACCAGAAAATTACCGTACCGAAGAGTTAGTCTTTGAAATCGTCCCTTTTCGCAGTAATTATCAAGCGCTGCTCGGATGAACCATGTTCGCTCGATTCAATGCGGTTCCACATTATGCCTACCGTATGCTCAAGATGCCCGGCCCACGTGGCGTCATCATGGTTCATGGCAAGGCCGAACCTTCCCTCGGCACCAACAAACACACCACTGCCTTAGCAGCAGAAACAACGACCAGCATCTTGCAGCCGAACCTCGAGTCGACGTCCAGGCTCCCGGGCACTGTCAAGGGGCTCCGAACTACTTCATGGAAGGATAGCCCGGCTCGTACAGAGCTCAACTAAACACTCTGGCGAAGGCCAGGACAGGCCGAACTCAGCGGCTCAACCGCTCTCCGACACATAAATATTTCTTACATTTCTTTCGCAGGTTCACCTTTGCGCCGACCAGGATGGTCTACACGGAGGCAGCTTGAAAGCGTAAGGGAATCCTTAGATATTCCACGCAGTGACCGTCCCGCTATACTACGGATCCGCACTAAGCCTCTTCCCCCTGGTCTCAACAGGTTCCGCAATCATATTCCTTCTTTTACCGCATTACTTGTACCCATACGCATAGACGTACTATCCAAATACAACATGTGGATTTATATGACGTTTACCTGTGTTATTTCTTATTGAAATCATTTTTTCAAAGTGGCACCCGTATACAACGATATGCCTTAAAATATGCCAGGGGCTTTGTTTTACTCATAACACGACAATAAAAGTCCGAACACCTTCATGGAAGTTCGGCACCCCGAACCTATAGCATTATATGCATCACCTCCGAATCATGTCTTGGGTCAATAGTTGGGTTTGCCCGGCTCCCATGTTTTGGTACCTTACGTTCCGCTATATCGGCTAAGGTAGCACCGGGAGAACTACTACGATTGTGTCCCAGTTCTTCCGGACGAGCACCTCAGTAGAGAAAGCCAAAAACTGACTGTCATGATACGGCGAGAGCTGGTCAGCTGTTCGAGAGGTCACAAATCTTTAAGGATTTCTCCTGCATAATGCCATAACCAATGCAGCGTGCGATGGATCGGTTTTTTCTTCGATCAGGCGCTTATAGAGCCCCTAGTACGGTCTTCCGAACACAAGGGGATGCGCCTACCATACTAAACTCCAATGGCTAAGTGAGAGTGATAAAGCCCTATAGTCCGATTGCCTGGTTCGATTTGCTGAGCACCTCCTTTGAAGGACCCAAAACTGGGATAAAGACTGCTCAGGTTTATCCCAAACACCCCCGTACTTCTTACGTGGGGACAGAAGCCGACGACTGGCCAACTCTCAGGTTTAACATATAAAACGGCCGCACAGGAGGGTAAACTTTTATATAACAGGCGACAAATAAACGAGCTTGTTCAAACATTACAAAGGACAACATGATTGGCATTCATGGAAATATAATGTCCTTGGTGCATAGCTCCGCTGCAAGGTAGGATCCCTTCAGGACACCCTCATAATATAATTCGGGCTTGCGGGGCTCCTTCTGTTGGGGAACGTAGTAATTTAAAAAAAAATCCTACGTACACGCAAGATCATGGTGATGCATAGCAACGAGAGGGGAGAGTGTTGTCCACGTACCCTCATAGACCGAAAGCGGAAGCATTAGCACAACGCGGTTGGTGTAGTCGTACGTCTTCACGATCCGACCGATCAAGTACCGAACGTACGGCACCTCCGAGTTCAGCGCACATTCAGCCCGATGACGTCCCTCGAACTCTGATCCAGCTGAGTGTTGAGGGAGAGTTTCGTCAGCACGACGGCGTGGTGACGATGTTGATGTTCTACCAATGCAGGGCTTCGCCTAAGCACTGCTACAGTATTATCGAGGTGGACTATAGTGGAGGGGGGCATCGCACACGGCTAAGAGATCAATGATCAATTGTTTTTTTCTAGGGTGCCCCCCTGTCCCCGTATATAAAGGAGCAAGGGGGGTGCGGCCGGCCAAGGGGAGAGGCGCGCCAGGAGGAGTCCTACTCCCACCGGGAGTAGGACTCCCCCCTTTCCTAGTTGGAATAGGATTCAGGAGGGGGAAAGAGGAGAGAGAGAGAAGGAAGGGGGGCGCCGCCCCCTCTCCTTGTCCTATTAGGACTAGGGGGGAGGGGCACGCGGCCCAGCCCTAGCCGCCTCTCATCTCTTCCACCAAGGCCCACTAAGGCCCATTAAGTCCCCGGGGGGTTCCGGTAACCCCTCCGGTACTCCGGTAAAATCACAATTTCACCCGGACCACTTCTGATATCCAAACATAGGCTTCCAATATATCAATCTTCATGTCTCGACCATTTCGAGACTCCTCATCATGTCCATGATCACATCCGGGACTCCAAACAACCTTCGGTACATCAAAACATATAAACTCATAATATAACTGTCATCGTAACGTTAAGCGTGCGGACCCTACGGGTTCGAGAACTATGTAGACATGACCGAGACACGTCTCCGGTCAATAACCAATAGCGGAACCTGGATGCTCATATTGGCTCCCACATATTCTACGAAGATCTTTATCGGTCAGACCGCATAACAACATACGTTGTTCCCTTTGTCATCGGTATGTTACTTGCCCGAGATTCAATCGTCGGTATCTCAATACCTAGTTCAATCTCGTTACCGGCAAGTCTCTTTACTCGTTCCGTAATACGACGGCAAGTCGCATCCGTCGGAGTTCCTCAGCATCTACACCATTGCAGTGCAAGCTGCCGGGGGACGAGATGACAAGATCCTTGCCAACTACTTCCCGCTGGTACTCAAACCCAACGTCAGATCCTGGCTCATGCACTTGCCGGACAACTCCATATCCTCCTGGCCAGACCTGTGCCATCAGTTTGTCGGCGCCTTCACGGGCGGCCACAAACCCCACGGCTAGGCGAGTGACCTTCACTTGCTCGTTCAGAAGGAAGGAGAGACTCTGCGCAAGTTCATCCAAAGATTCAGCCGCGTGCACTACAACATCCCAGATGTCCACCCCGCTGTGGTCATTAGTGCGTTCCATCAGAACGTGCGAAACCGCAGAATGCAGGAGGAGATGGCGATGTGCAAAATCAAGGACGTCAGCGAGCTATACGCCCTGGCCGACAAGTGTGCGCGCGCTGAGGAGGGGAGGAAACTCCCCGGAGAAAGCATCGGAGCAGTAGGATCTGACAGTGACGACACCACCCCGGCGAGGAAAAGCCGGCGGCGGAATAACAAGAAGAAAAAGAGCCAAGGAGTGATGGTTGTTGAGCAGTCCGGCAGTGAGGGCACCGCCAAGAAAGCCCAGGCCGGTGGCTCTGGCAAGGAGGTTGCCGGGTGCCCCAACTGCCAGGCAGTGGCGGTCGCCGACAAACGGGACGGCACCGACAAGAAGTATTGCAAGATCCACCGCACCAAGGGCCACGACCTCCCGAATTGCAAGCAGGTCGAGCGGCTCGTCGAGCTGCAGAAGGCCGAGTACGAGCGGCGCGACAAGGAGAGAGCCCAAGCAGGCGGCGGGGGATCCGGCACGAAGCGTCCCGGCCAGGGGGAACGCCGCGGCAAGGACAAGCAGCGGCAAGCAGACAGACCTCCCAGAGGCCGCGACAAGGATGAAGACGACGACGACGACGAAGACATGGAAGACCCCGAGACCAGCGAGCAGGAGTTTCAGAAAGCCACAGAGGTCTTGTATGTGGACGGTGGTGCCTCTCTGCACACTTCTCGCCGCCAACTTAAACAGTGGGCGCGGGAAGTCAATGCAGCGGAACCGCCCGTTGAGTCGCGCAGGCCTCTGAAGTGGTCCAGCATGCCTATCATCTTTGATATTGAGGACCACCCTGATCGCACAACCGCAGTCGGGTGCTTGCCGATGTTGGTTTCCCCAACGGTCCGCAACCTCAAGGTCACTAAGATGCTAGTTAACGGCGGGGCTGGCTTGAACCTGATCTCCTCCGCTGTTCTCCGAAGACTCCAAGTTCCCGACAGCGAGCTCGAAGAGACCGGCACGTTCCAAGGAATCAACCCGAGAAGGAGCAAGCCGCAGGGGTAGATCACACTACCAGTGACGTTTGGCAGCGAGTTGAATTTCAGGACCGAGAGGATCACCTTTGATGTCGCCGATTTTCCATTACCTTACAATGGAATCCTCGGCCGTCCAGCGCTCGCCAAGTTCATGGCGGCCTCTCACTATGCGTACAACGTGCTCAAGATGCCAGGCCCGATAAGCGTCATCTCTGTCCCTGGCGACAAGAAGGATGCCCTTATCTGTGCCGAGGAGATCTACCGGGACGCAGCAGCAGCAACGGCCCACGGTCCACTTGCCGCTGAAGGTCCCGGGGGAAGGAAGAAGGCCAAGCCCGAAGAATGCTCTGGTGCCCACTCCGGCAAGCGCGCCTCCTCGGAGTGCTGCGCTACCGTCGAGGACGCACCATCGAGCTCCACCGGCAAGAAGACCAAACCCCGCAAGTGCTCTGATGCCCACTCCGGCAAGCGCGCCTCTTCGGAGTGCTGCGCTGCCGTCGAGGACGCACCATCGAGCTCGGCCGGCAAGTGCAAGAGGACGATGGCGGATCCACCAGCGACCAAGAAAGTGCCCGCCAAGGAGGACGGCACTGGTGGTACCTTCACCATCAGTGCCACGTTGGACCCCAAATAGGAAAGCGCGCTCGTTACTTTTCTGCGGGCGAATGTCGATGTGTTTGCCTGGCAACCATCTGACATCCCCGGTGTTCCCAGGAAAGTGATTGAGCACCACCTTGCCGTCTGTCCTCATGCGCGGCCCGTCAAGCAGAGGGTTAGGAAGCAAGCGGTGGAGCGCCAAGAGTTCATCGCGGAAGAGATCAAGAAGTTCGAAGCGGCAGGCCTCGTCCGAGGCGTGCTCCATCCGACGTGGTTGGCCAATCCTGTTGTCGTGCGTAAAGCAAATGGGAAATGGAGGCTTTGCATCGATTTTACCGATGCCAATAAGGCTTGCCCCAAAGAATCATTTCCCTTGCCGCGCATCGACCAGATTGTTGACTCCACGGCCGGATGCGACCTGCTTTCATTCCTTGACGCCTACTCCGGATACCACCAGATCTTTATGGCTGAAGAAGACGAAGGGAAGACCGCATTCATCACTCCATGTGGCACGTACTGTTTTGTACGAATGCCTTTCGGACTGAAAAATGCCGGTTCAACATTTGCAAGGGTTGTCCATACCGCTTTTGGGCCGCAGATCCACACGAATGTGGAGGCCTACATGGATGATATAGTGGTCAAAAGACGGGACAGGGCAACCCTGATCCAAGACTTAGAAGAGACCTTTGCAAATCTGCGCAAGATCAGCCTCAAGCTCAACCCCGAGAAGTGCGCGTTTGGAGTCCCTTCCGGCAAGCTTCTCGGGTTCTTCGTGTCTCAGCGGGGAATCGAAGCCAACCCCGACAAGATCAAGGCCATTGAGCAGATTGAAGCACCAACGCGTGTCAAGGATGTGCGAAGGCTTGCCGGCTGCGTAGCGGCTCTCAGCAGGTTCATTTCCAAGTCTGCGGAACGCGCCCTGCCATTTTTCAAAATTTTGAAGAAGGCAGGTCCAGTAAAATGGACTCCGGAAGCGGAGGCTGCACTGTAGGACCTGAAGAAATATCTGTCCTCCGCTCCAATATTTGTCGCGCTGAAGCCACAAGAGAGGTTGCTGCTGTACCTGGCGGCAACCAATCAAGTGGTTAGCGCTGCGTTAGTAGCGGAGAGGGAGGCAGATGACGAGCCAGCGACCGCGGCGAGCACATCCGACGGCAAGCAGGGGGCTTCCCCGACAGGCTCTGGCCCCGGCGAAGATGGATCTACGCAGATGCAAGGGGAGGTGCAAAAGAAGAAAATGGTGCAGCGCCCAGTTTACTTTGTCAGTTCCCTCTTGCAGGGGGCTAGGTCAAGGTACTCTGGAGTGCAGAAATTGCTTTTCGGTCTCCTTATGGCCTCGAGAAAGCTGCGCCACTACTTCCAAGCACACGAGATCACAGTTGTCACTCGCTTTCCGCTGAAGACGATACTGCAGAATCCCGAAGCAACAGGCAGGATCGTCGAGTGGGCACTGGAACTGTCAAGCTTTGGCCTGAAGTTCGAGAGCACTTCAACGATCCAAAGCAGAGCATTGGCAGAGTTCATAGCAGAATGGACGCCGACACCAGACGAAGAAATTCCAGAGACGAGCATCCCCGGCAAGGAAGCAAACAAAGAGTGGCTGATGTACTTCGATGGGGCTTTCTCGCTGCAAGGCGCCGGTGCTGGCGTACTGCTTGTCGCGCCCACCGGAGAGCACCTCAAGTACGTCGTCCAAATGCACTTTCCCAAGGAGCAGGCAACCAACAATACAGTAGAGTATGAAGGTTTGCTTGCCGGTCTCAGGATCGCGGCAGAACTTGGGATCAAGAAGCTTATTGTCAGGGGTGACTCGCAACTCGTTGTCCGCCAAGTGAACAAGGATTACCAGAGTCCGTTGATGGAGGCTTACGTTGATGAAGTGAGGAAGCTAGAAGAGCGCTTTGACGGCCTACAAATGGAGCACATTCCAAGAGCTGAGAACGACGTTGCCGACGGCCTGTCAAAGTGCGCCGCACTAAAGTTACCTGTGGAACCAGGAACCTTTGTGCTCAAGCTGACTCAGCCATCCGTGACACCGTCAACTGGGCAGAACAAGAAGAGGAAGTTGGTCTCCGGCGACTATCTCCCGACAGAGCTTCCCAAAGCCGCCGTCAAGAGAGTCCCCAAGATCGACGCCAAGAGTGCTGAGGAGTGACCCGCTCCGGCAAGCCCTAGGGTTTGTTCCGTTGAAGCAGGTGCTCCCGACAAGCTCTGCTCCGGCAGGCTTGCCGGGGAACAACAAGCTCCGGCCGAGCCCCAGACTCTCGCCGTAGAAGCTAATGTTCCCACAGCCGCAGACATGCCTTTGGTCCTTGTCGTCGAGCCACGAGCTCCGACATGGGCGCAGCAGATCGTCCGTTTCCTTCAGACAGGAGGACTTCCCGAAGAGCAAGAGGAAGCGGAAAGAGTAGCCCGGCAGTCCAGTATGTACCAGTTTGTTGACAGCACACTGTACAGAAGAGGACGCAATGGGGTGAAATTGAAGTGCATCCACCGGGAAGACGGACAGAAGCTGTTGGCGGAGATACATGGAGGCATATGCGGTCACCACATTGGCGCAAGAGCACTTGCCGGCAAAGCGTTCCGGCAGGGTTTCTTCTGGCCGACAGCCCTCCAGGATGCAACTGCACAAGTAACCAAGTGTGAAGCGTGCCAGTTCCACTCCAAGCAGATACACCAACCAGCTCAAGCTCTCCAGACAATCCCTTTATCCTGGCCCTTTTCGGTCTGGGGGCTCGATATCCTCGGCCCCTTCCCCCGAGCTGTCGGGGGCTTTGAGTACTTGTACGTCGCCATCGACAAGTTCACAAACTGGCCGGAAGTGGAACCAGTGAGGAAGGTGACGGCCCAGTCCGCGATCAAATTCTTCAGGTCGACCGTTTGCCGTTTCGGGATCCCTAACAGGATCATCACCGACAATGGTACACAATTCACGAGCCACGCCTTCATGCAGTACATCCAAGACCTCGGCGCCAAGGTCTGCTTCGCTTCTGTTGCTCATCCTAAGAGCAACGGTCAAGCGGAAAGGGCCAACGCCGAGGTGCTGCGCGGGCTCAAGACCAGAAGTTTTGACAGGCTGCACAAGCGCGGACGGAACTGGATCGAGGAGCTACCAGCGGTTCTTTGGTCGATCAGAACGACGCCAAATCGAGCCACTGGCCAGACACCATTTTCTCTAGTCTATGGAGCAGAAGCAGTTACCCCCACGGAACTCGTATACGGGTCACCTCGAGTGCTCGCTTATGATGAGCTTGAGCAAGAGCGGTCGCGTGAAGATGACGCGCTGCTCCTCGAGGAAGATCGTCTCCAGGCTGCTGTGCGAGCCGCTCGCTACCAGCAAGCTTTGCGTCGCTACCATAGCCGCAGAGTCAAAGCCAGGAGCTTCGAGGAAGGCGACCTTGTTCTTCGGCACGTTCAGTCGGCCAAGAATCACAACAAGTTGACGCCGAAGTGGGAAGGCCCTTACCGGGTGAAACGAGTCACGAGGCCCGGCGCTGTCCGCCTCGAGACCGAAGATGGAACTCCGGTGAGCAACTCCTGGAATATTGAGCATCTTCGTAAGTTTTACCCGTAAGGCGCGGTTGTCGGACCCCATTCGGCAACCAACCTTTTGTACAAGTCTTGCCGCAGCTGCATGTAATCCTTTGTACAAAGCCAGGCGCAGACCCTGGCAGCAGATAATGAAGCGCTGGCGCCCTAAGTTTTAGCATGCATGCTGAGTCGAGTCTCGTCCTTGGTTAGGGTTGATAGTGCCTAGCTGTCGCTAACCCCTAGCTTAGAGGTCGAGTCTGCGTCCCTTTTTCCTGTTCTTTCCTTTGGTTCGCAGGGATTACATGTCCCAGCCGGGCCGCTCAAGGACGAAGAGGGGGAGAAGGACGAACCAACGCCTACACCCCGGCAAGCCAAAGTTGCCGGGGACTGCGAGTACGAGGATCCACCCGCGGCAAGCCTGAGATGCCGGGGGCTGTAACCTCAGATAAGTTTTTGCATCCCTTATCATGCATTCTCTTATGGACTGTGGGATACGAAAACCTCGCTTCCTCCTAAGAGCTGCCGTGCTCTCTTATACGACAAGCCCCAGAGCGCGTTCCTGGGGCCCGTTTTTGATAGTAGCCGCGGCGGCAAAAGAAGGAAATGAGGGGCCTGAACCCGCCTTCTCCCTGCCTCCGCCAAGAGCGCGAGAAAGGTCGAGGGGCGCGGGAAGACGGCAGGGCCTGTTGCCGGGGGAGGAAGTGTCTATCTTAACGATGTAAAGGATTCGCTCCTTGCCGCGGGTGGTACCCGCGAGACAAATGATCCGGCAAACATCCCCTTTTCATTAAATACATTCCGCTCAGGTACAGTTCAGAGAGAATGAAAAACATGAAAAGATGGGATTACAAGATTTAAATGCAGCTAAGGCCCGAAGGCTTACAAGTTAAAAAGAGATAAGGTGCCCGTAATCCCTTTCTTGTCTCTCTCCTCAGGAGGTAGGGCAAGGAGACGAGAAGGGCAAAAGGGGCGCCTAGACGAGCTACGGGTGGCAGAAGACACCAAGAGAACATCCGGGGATCCGTCCGGGGGCTCCGGAGGCTGGATGGTGACGGCGGCGCCGGAAGCGGAGCTCGAAGATGGGGCAGCGGGACGTCAACACGCTGTCGAGGGCATATGGCCCTCGTACTCCGAGTTGACGGCCTTGCCGCCAGCCTCTTCCCCTTCCGCAGCCTCGCCACTCCAGCCGCCCGGGAAGACAAAGCCCCGGCAAGAGGAGCTTGCCGGGCCGGAGAGAAGACCCCGGTGGTCGTCGCCGAGAGCAAGGGTGATGACGGCGTCTGGGACGAAGCTGGAAGATGAGGCGGCGGGATGCCGGCAAGCTGGCGAAGACGGCACATACTCCGACTTCGCGGCCTTGCCGCCCGCCCTCTTCCTCTTCTGCAGCCTCCCTACGCCAGTCGCCCAAGGAGACGACCCCGGGGAGTTCATGGAGCCAGCGACGTGGATGATGGGGTCGCCGGTGCCACCCGCGGCTGCGACCGACACCTAGTCGGACCCGTCATCCCGGCGACCACTACCCTCGTCGTCGCTGTCGCTCCCCTCCTCATCACTCTCGCTCGAGGAGGAGCCTTCGCTGTCGGAGGAGCTATCCATGCAGCACGAAGCCCGGGTGCCAAAGTCCCCGAAGGCCTTGACAGAGAGAAGGTCGCCCTCCATCAACTTGAAATGGAGGGTGAACCCCTCCATCAGGCTATGGATGCGGGCGAACAACTTCCACCCTCGGCCAAGATACATCACGCCAGGGGCTCGGGACTCGACGTGGACTCGCGTACCACTGATCCCGCAGCCCCTCATCCGCAGTCTCAGCGTCTCGGGTCGCTCCACCTCCAACACGCTCACGAAGGGAGCCGAGAGGCGGAGGCGACGGCGAGGCACCCGACGCAGCCTGATGATGAACTCGCAGGGGTCGTCCCCGAGGTGGACCACCGTGAGAAGAGGAGCCGCTGGCGGGGGAGAGGCCGGCGCGTCACCCCGTCCGCCTCGTCCCCGGGCGCCTCGGCCACGTCCGCGACCCCGTCCACGACCTCGCCCCCTCCCCCTTCCCCTCACGGCCGGCTCCGCCACCACAGGCGCAAGGGGAGGAGGGGCGCGCTGCCTAGCAGCGACCCTCGCCGCCACCGACGAAGGACCAGGATTCCCTGCCTCCATGACAAATGGGGGGGGGGGAATCAGAAGCCGAAGAGGAGAAGAGATGAAGGAGCGCGGATTTCCGTTCCCCCATCGCCCTTTTTAAAGGAGCAGAGTGGGGGCTCGGCCGTCCCACCTAGCCAATTAAGGCGGAAGAGGAGCAGTCGGCTGGGGCCGACCCGCTGTCTCGGCCCGCGACGGCCCGGCCTCCTGCCTCCACCGCCACGACCCCGAGTGCATGGAGACTGCGTGGCAGGCGCGCAGAGCCGAGGCGACGGGTGAGGCGACCTATCCCTACCCCGTGATCGTGGGGAGCGGGCGCCTCGAAAACCGCGCGTCGGCCCCGTTCATTCGTCGAACTGCGCCTCCACATCTCCCCCCACTTGTGGAGAGGGCACGAATCGTCCCCTTTATCGCGAAGTGACGCATGCCTGCGGGGCACAGCCCCGCGCACGCCGCCCACGTCCCACACGCCTCTCCCCCACAGCACCGCGTTCGACGCGTGCCACCGGGGGAAGTGGCGTGGGGCTCGGAGTTAAGATGCAACCTGACCCAGGCCACGGGCGTTCGTGCACTGTCTTGGGCCTGGCCCAACAGCGCTCGGCACCGTGTATGGCCCAGGCCCGGGGGCTCCTGTCAGTGTACTAAAGTAGGGGTACCTTAGTACCCCTAACTTGTGCACGGACAGTCGCAGCCCCCCCCCCCCCGCGGCAAGGCTGGCCAGGGGAACGCCAAAACCTTCCATGGCCCTCTTTTGGCCATTCAAGAACGAAGTACGAAGGCAAGACCCCGGCAAGAGGCGCTTGCCGGGCCAGAGAGACAAGGCCCCGGCAAGAGGAGCTTGCCGGGATGACCAAGCAGAAGCACAAGAGACCCCCGCAGGAGGAGCTCGCCGGGGAGGCCCACCAGGGCAACTCAGGGAAAACTCGCCCCGGTGCACCGTGCGCCCCGG
This sequence comes from Aegilops umbellulata, assembly GCA_032464435.1. Lineage (NCBI taxonomy): Eukaryota > Viridiplantae > Streptophyta > Magnoliopsida > Poales > Poaceae > Aegilops > Aegilops umbellulata. The sequence goes on from CP136056.1 coordinate 352,159,856, forward strand.
CAAGGCCCGGCGAACGGCAAGTACCCGGGCGCGGCAAGACAGCAGCCGCGGCAAGCCATTTGCCGCGACAAGCCACCACCTCAGGACTGCGCTCCAGCTCACCCGCCCACGCGTCGCTTTGGGGTTTCCTCAGAGGCACGTGGCGGGGCACCGCGCAGCCAGAGGCATGCGATGGCATGCAACGCTGACAAGGCCGCTCTCGTGGCAAACGGGGGCGCCCCTAACGGTCCGCCTCAGCACTGTTCGGGCGACCCAGATGGGCATTTAATGCCCTTGTCCCCCGCCGTCAGAGTTAGGTGCGATAGCACTGTGCAGCCACTGTGCACATAGCTCCTTTCCATTTTTACCCTCACCTACGCTGCCACGTGTGGGCAATCCCTTGGCATATAAAAGGAGACCCCATGCGCACGTAGGGAGAAAGGGGGGAGAAAGGGGAGGAACCCATTCGCGTCCAGCCTCGCAAGCAGCTCGAGGGTACTGTAGCATCTCGCGCTTTCGAGCAAGAACCCAAATCAACCAGACAAGCAGCAGTAGGGTTTTACGCACCAGTGCGGCCCGAAGCTGGGTAAAATCGTTGTGTGCGTGTGTCGCCTCGATCTGCTCTTTGCGCAGCCTCCGCTCCCTGCCAAACCGAGAAGGGGCTCTGTCCCCATTGGTGTTCGAGGAGGCCGATTCCCCCCGACATAGATGCAGGAAGGAGTCGGTCTACTTGTCTCGGACGTGATGCCTATATACATGATCATACCTTAGATATTCTCATAACTATGCTCAATTCTGTCAATTGCTCAATTCTGTCAATTGCTCAACAGTAATTTGTTCACCCACCGTAGAATACTTATGCTCTTGAGAGAAGCCACTAGTGAAACCTATGGCCCCCGGGTCTATTCTCATCATATCAATCTCAATCACTTTAATCTTGCTTTGCTTTTTTTACTTTGCCTTTTACTTTTCACTTTGCATCTCTATATCGAAAATACCAAAAACATTATCTATCAGTTCTCACTCTCGTAAGTGACCGTGAAGGGATTGACAACCCCTAATCGCGTTGGTTGCCAGTTGCTATCGTTTTGTGCAGGTACGAGGGACTTGAGCGTGGCCTCCTACTGGATTGATACCTTGGTTCTCAAAAACTAAGGGAAATACTTACGCTACTATGCTGCATCATCCTCTCCTCTTCGTGGAAAACCAACGCAAGCTCAAGAGGTAGCAAGAAGAATTTCTGGCGCCGTTGCCGGGGAGGCTTACGCAAGGTCAAGTCAAGATTTGGACTCCCGACAACGAGCCATTTCTGGCGCCGTTGCCGGGGAGTCTATGCAAAAAGTTGACATACCAATAACCCATCACAATCCCTATATCTCGCATTACATTAGTTGCCATTTGCCTCTCGTTTTCCTCTCCCCACTTCACCCTTGCCGTTTTATTCACCCTCTCTTCTCCTTCTCCTTCTCCTTCTCTTTTTCCGCTTGCCTTTTTCTCGCTTGCCTTTCGTTTGCTCGTGTGTTGGATCGCTTGCTTGTCGCTATGTCTGAAATTGGGGAGGTTATCGCCGATATGGGCGATAACAATATCTTAGAAAATTCTGATGCTCCTGCTGAAGAACTCCCTACCTATCATATAAAAAGATTTCGAATCGGTAGTGGTAATATTATTGGAAAAGGAGTTATTCAAGATTTCTTTACTTGTGCCAGTGCATTGCCCTCTATGGGCGGTTCTATTCTCCATAGAACTAGTAGTCTTGCGGACGCTATTGCCATGCTTATTGTTGAACCTGAAAGGCAATTCATGCATATGCACCCATGTATACAAAGAATTTTCTAATATCAAGCATTCTTCTGTTAAGCGTGCCGCTACTGTCTTTTTGGCTCATGAATTCAGATTTATAATAAAAGAAGCCAAAGAAATTTTTGCGCATTATAGGGTGGACGCCGGTCGTCCTCCCATAGAATCTATCCTCTTTGATCAAGAAGAAATTATGCGCTTTCAATCTCTTGACTATGTTGCTTTCAATGAAAACCTTAGAAAAAAGGTGCCAATCAATATCTTAATTGATAGAATCTCTGAACTTAATGATGATTTGGATATTCGAAATAATGAGCTAGGATGATCTCTTGAGTTTAGGCTCACAAGGTTCTATCAAAAGAATGCTTATAATGATGAATTAGTTGTGCAATACGAAGGGCCGAAAGAGGAATCTATACCTCCTAAAATTGATCTTGGGGACTTTTGTCCTATTAAATTTAGCCCTTTCGATTACTTTTGCTTGCCTCAAAGAAAACTTGCTGCCGAACGTAGAGAATATGAAATGAGTTTCACCGATCTATCTTATTACTACGACACTACCTAAATCTATCCTCGCTTTTATGCCTAGCTAGGGGCGTTAAACGATAGCGCTTGTTGGGAGGCAACCCAATTTTATTTTGAGTTTTTTTGTTTTTGCTTCTGTTTAGAAATAAATAATCCATCTACCTTCTGTTTAGATGTGGTTTTGTGTTTTAGTTAGTGTTTGTGCCAAGCTAGACCTATTGGATCTTCTTGGATGATAGTTATTTGATCTTGCTGTAATTTCCAGAAACTTTGCTCTTAGTGCCTGAATTATTAAAAATCACCAGAATGCGATAAAATTCTGATTCCAATTGCGTCTGATCAATAAACAAATTTTCTAGGTCTTCTAATTTTGCTAGATATTTTGGAGTTCCATAAGTTTGCGTTAGTTATAGATTACTACAGACTGTTCTGTTTTTGACAGATTCTGTTTTTCGCGTGTTGTTTGCTTATTTTGATTAATCTATGGCTGGTAAAATAGTTTATAATCCATAGAGAAGTTGTAATACAGTAGGTTTAACACCAATATAAATAAATAATGAGTTCATTACAGTACTATGAAGTGGTTTTATGTTTTCTTTCTCTAACGGAGCTCACGAGATTTCTATTGAGTTTTGTGTTGTGAAGTTTTCAAGTTTTGGGTGAAATCTTTTGATGGATTATGGAACAAGGAGTGGCAAGAGCCTAAGCTTGGGGATGCCCATGGCACCCCCAAGATAATCCAAGGACACCAAAAAGTCAAAGCTTGGGGATGCCCCGGAAGGCATCCCCTCTTTCGTCTACTTCCATCAGTATTTTACTTGGAGCTATATTTTTATTCACCAACATGATATGTGTTTTGCTTGGAGCGTCTTGTATTATTTGTGTCTTTGTTTGTCAGTGTGCCACAATCATACTTGCTGTACACACCTTTGAGAGAGCCATCTATGAATTAAAATTTGTTAGAATACTCTTTGTGCTTCACTTATATCTTTTGAGCTATGCAGTTTTGCTCTATGTGCTTCACTTATATCTTTTGAGCGTGATAATTTTGCTCTATGTGCTTCACTTAGATCTTTTAGAGCACGATGGTGGACTTGTTTTAAAGAAACTATTGATCTCTCATGCTTCACTTAGATCATTTTGAGAGTCTTAATAGCATGGTAAATTGCTTAATATTAATATTCTTGGTATTCATGATTTGTGGATTTCTTTTGAGTGCGTTGAATACTAAGAAAAGATTGAAGCATGATAATTGTTTTGAGATATGGAGGTGATAATATTAGAGTCATGTTTGTTGAGTAGTTGTGAATTTAAAGAATACTTGCGTTGAAGTTTGTGATTCCCATAGCATGCACGTATGGTGAACCGTTATGTAACGAAGTCGGAGCATGATGTGTTTATTGATTGTCCACCTTATGAGTGGCAGTCGGGGACGAGCGATGGTCTTTTCCTACCAATCTATCCCCCTAGGAGCATGCGCATAATACTTTTCTTTGATAACTTCTAGATTTTTGCAATAAGTATATGAGTTCTTTATGACTAATGTTGAGTCCATGGATTATACGCACTTTTCCCCATCCTTCCACCATTGCTAGCCTCTCTAAATGCCGCACACTTTTCGCCGGTATCATACACCCACCATATATCTTCCTCAAAACAGCCACCATACCTACCTATCATGGCATTTCCATAGCCATTCCAAGATATATTGCCATGCAACTTTCCACCGTTCCGTTTATCATGACACGCTCCATCATTGTCATATTGCTAGCATGATCATGTAGTTGACATCGTATTTGTGGCAAAGCCACCATTCATAATTCTTTCATACATGTCACTCTTGATTCATTGCATATCCCGGTACACCACCGGAGGCATTCATATAGAGTCATATCTTGTTCTAAGTATCGAGTTGTAATTGTTGAGTTGTAAGAAAAATAAAAGTGTGATGATCATCATTTTTAGAGCATTGTCCCAAGTGAGGAAAGAATGATGGAGACTATGATTCCCCCACAAGTCGGGATGAGACTCCGGATGAAAAAAAAGAGTCCATAAAAAAATGCCTAAATAAAAAATGAGAGAAAAGAGAGAAGGGACAATGCTACTATCTTTTTACCACAGTTGTGTTTCAAAGTAGCACCAAGATCTTCATGATAGAGAGTATCCTATGTTGTCACTTTCATATACTAGTGGGATTTTTTCATTATAGAACTTGGCTTGTATATTCCAATGATGGGCTTCCTCAAAATGCCCTAGGTCTTCGTGAGCAAGCGAGTTGGATCCACACCCACTTAGTTTCTTTTGTTGAGCTTTCATATACTTATAGCTCTAGTGCATCCGTTGCATGACAATCCCTACTCACTCACATTGATATCTATTAATGGGCATCTCCATAGCCCGTTGATACGCCTAGTTGATGTGAGACTATCTTCCCCTCTTTTTGTCTTCTCCACAACCACCGTTCTATTCCACATATAGTGCTATATCCATGGCTCATGCTCATTTATTGCGTGAAGGTTGAAAAAGTTTTGAAAATGTTAAAGTATGAAACAATTGCTTGGCTTGTCATCGGGGTTGTGCATGATTTAAATACTTTGTGTGGTGAAGATGGAGCATAGCCAGACTATATGATTTTGTAGGGATAACTTTCTTTGGCCATGTTATTTTGAGAAGACATAATTGCTTTATTAGTATGCTTGAAATATTATTATTTTTATGTCAATATGAGATTTTGTCTTGAATCTTTCGAATCTGAATATTCATACCACAATTAAGAAGTTTTACATTGAAATTATGCCAAGTAGCACTCCGCATCAAAAATTCTCTTTTTATCATTTACCTACTCGAGGACGAGCAGGAATTAAGCTTGGGGATGCCTGATACGTCTCCAACGTATCTATAATTTTTGATTGCTCCATGCTATATTATCTACTGTTTTGGACTATATTGGGCTTTATTTTCCACTTTTATATTATTTTTGGGACTAACATATTAACCGGAGGCCCAACCCAGAATTGCTGTTTTTTGCCTATTTCAGTGTTTCGGAGAAACAGAATATCAAACGGAGTCCAAACAGAAAAAAAATCTTCGGGAACGTGATTTTCTCACCGAACATGATCCAGGGGACTTGGACCCTACACCAAGGCATCAGAGAGGCGGTCACGAGGGTGGGACCCCCCCTTAGGGCGTGCCCCCCTGCTGCGTGGGCCCCTCGAAGCTCCACCGACGTACTCCTTCCTCCTATATATACCTACGCACCCCTAAACGATCAGAACAAGAGCCAAAAAACCTAATTCCACCGCCGCAACCTTCTGTATCCACGAGATCCCATCTTGGGGCCTGTTCCGGAGCTCCGCCGGAGAGGGCCGTCATCACGGAGGGCTTCTACATCATCATAGCTCTCCTATGAAGTGTGAGTAGTTTACCTCAGACCTTCGAGTCCATAGTTAGTAGCTAGATGGCTTCTTCTCTCTTTTTGGATCTCAATACAAAGTTCTCCCCCTCTCTTGTGGAGATCTATTCGATGTAATCTTCTTTCTGCGGTGTGTTTGTTGAGAACGATGAATTGTGGGTTTATGATCAAGTCTATCTATGAATAATATTTGAATCTTCTCTGAATTCTTTTATGTATGATTGATTATCTTTGCAAGTCTCTTCGAATTATCAGTTTGGTTTGGCCTACTAGATTGGGTTTTCTTGCCATGGGAGAAGTGCTTAGCTTTGGGTTCGATCTTGTGGTGTCCTTTCCCAGTGACAGAAGGGGCAGCAAGGCACGTATTGCATCATTGCAATCGAGGATAACAAGATGGGGTTTATTTGATATTGCATGAATTTATCTCTCTACATCATGTCATCTTGCTTAAAGCGTTACTCTGTTTTAACTTAATACTCTAGATGCATGCTGGATAGCGGTCGATGAGTGGAGTAATAGTAGTAGATGCAGGCAGGAGTTGGTCTACTTGTCTCAGACGTGATGCCTATATACATGATCATACCATAGATATTCTCATAACTATGCTCAATTCTGTCAATTGCTCAACAGTAATTTGTTCACCCACCGTATAATACTTATGCTCTTGAGAGAAGCCACTAGTGAAACCTATGGCCCCCGGGTCTATTCTCATCATATCAATCTCAATCACTTTAATCTTGCTTTGCTTTTTTACTTTTCCTTTTACTTTTCACTTTGCATCTCTATACCGAAAATACCAAAAACATTATCTATCAGTTCTCATTCTCGTAAGTGACCGTGAAGGGATTGACAACCCCTAATTGCGTTGGTTGCGAGTTGCTATCGTTTTGTGCAGGTACGAGGGACTTGAGCATGGCCTCCTACTGGATTGATACCTTGGTTCTCAAAAACTGAGGGAAATACTTACGCTACTCTGCTGCATCATCCTCTCCTCTTCGGGGAAAACCAACGCAAGCTCAAGAGGTAGCAATCATCATGTGAAATGGAGTAGATTTCAATGGTGAACATCATTATGTTGATCATATCTACTATATGATTCACGCTCGACCTTTCGGTCTTAGTGTTCCGAGGCCATATATGCATATGCTAGGCTCGTCAAGTTTAACCTGTGTATTCTGCGTGTGCAAAACTGGCTTGCACCCGTTGTAGATGGATGTAGAGCTTATCACACCCGATCATCACGTCGTGTCTGGGCACGACGAACTTTGGCAACGGTGCATACTCAGGGAGAACACTTTTATCTTGAAATTTAGTGAGAGATCATCTTATAATGCTACCGTCAATCAAAGCAAGATAAGATGTATAAAAGATAAACATCACATGCAATCATAATATGTGACATGATATGGCCATCATCATCTTGTGCCTTTGATCTCCATCTCCAAAGCATCGTCATGATCTCCATCGTCACCGACATGACACCATGATCTCCACCATCTTGATCTATATCAATGTGTCGTCACATGGTCGTCTCGCCAACTATTTATCTTGCAACTATTGCTATCGCATAGCGATAAAGTAAAGCAATTATTTGGCGCTTGCATCTTATGCAATAAAGAGACAACCATAAGGCTTTTCCTAGTTGCCGATAACTTCAACAAAACATGATCATCTCATACAACAACTTATATCTCATCACGTCTTGACCATATCACATCACAACATGCCCTGCAAAAACAAGTTAGACGTCCTCTACTTTGTTGTTGCAAGTTTTACGTGGCTGCTACGGGCTGAGGAAGAACCGTTCTTACCTACGCATCAAAACCACAACGATAGTTTGTCAAGTTGGTGCTGTTTTAACCTTCGCAAGGACTGGGCGTAGCCACACTCGGTTCAACTAAAGTTGGAGAAACTGACACCCGCCAGCCACCTATGTGCAAAGCACGTCGGTAGAACTAGTCTCGCTTAAGCGTACGCGTAATGTCGGTCCGGGCCGCTTCATCCAACAATACCGCCGAACCAAAGTATGACATGCTGGTAAGCAGTATGACATATATTGCCCACAACTCACTTGTGTTCTACTCGTGCATATGACATCTACGCATAAAACCTGGCTCGGATGCCACTGTTGGGGAACATAGTAATTTCAAAAAAAATTCCTACGTACACGCAAGATCATGGTGATGCATAGCAACGAGAGGGGAGAGTGTTGTCTGCATACCCTCGTAGACCGAAAGCGGAAGCGTTAGCACAACGCGGTTGATGTAGTTGTACGTCTTCACGATCCGACCGATCAAGTACTGAACGTACGACACCTCCTAGTTCAGCACACGTTCAGCCCAATGACGTCCCTCGAACTCCGATCCAGCCGAGTGTTGAAGGAGAGTTTCGTCAGCATGACAGCATGGTGATGATGTTGATGTTCTACCGATGCAGGGCTTCGACTAAGCACTGCTATAGTATTATCGAGGTGGACTATAGTGGAGGGGGGCACCGCACACGGCTAAGAGATAAATGATCAATTGTTTTTTCTAGGGTGCCCCCCTGTCCCCGTATATAAAGGAGAAAGGGGGGTGCGGCTGGCCAAGGGGAGAGGCGCGCCAAGAGGAGTCCTACTCCCACCGGGAGTAGGACTCCCCCCTTTCCTAGTTGGAATAGGATTCGGGAGGGGGAAAGAGGAGAGAGAGACATGGAAGGGAGGCGCCACCCCCCCTCTCCTTGTCCTATTCGGACTAGGGGGGAGGGGCGCGCGGCCCAGCCCTAGCCGCCTCTCCTCTCTTCCACCAAGGCCCACTAAGGCCCATTAAGTCCCCGGGGGGTTCCGATAACCCCTCCGGTACTCCGGTAAAATCACAATTTCACCCGGACCACTACCGATATCCAAACATAGGCTTCCCATATATCAATCTTCATGTCTCGAGCATTTCGAGACTCCTCGTCATGTCCGTGATCACATCCGGGACTCCGAACAACCTTCGGTACATCAAAACATATAAACTCATAATATAACTGTCATTGTAACGTTAAGCGTGGGACCCTATGGGTTCGAGAACTATGTAGACATGACCAAGACATGTCTCCGGTCAATAACCAATAGCGGAACCTGGATGCTCATATTGGCTCCCACATATTCTATGAAGATCTTTATCGGTCAGACCGCATAACAACATACGTTGTTCCCTTTGTCATCGGTATGTTACTTGCCCGAGATTCGATCGTCGGTATCTCAATACCTAGTTCAATCTCATTACCGGCAAGTCTCTTTACTTGTTCCGTAATACATCAGCCTACAACTAACTCATTAGTTGCAATGCTTGCATGGCTTATAGTGATGTGCATTACCGAGTGGGCCCAGAGTTACCTCTCCGACAATCGGAGTGACAAATCCTAATCTCGAAATACGCCAACCCAACAAGTACCTTCGGATAAACCTGTAGAGCACCTTTATAATCAGCCAGTTACGTTGTGACGTTTGGTAGCACACAAAGTGTTCCTCTGGTAAACGGGAGTTGCATAATCTCATAGTCATAGGAACATGTATAAGTCATGAAGAAAGCAATAGCAACATACTATACGATCATGTGGTAAGCTAACGGAATGGGTCATGTCAATCAGATCATTCAACTAATGATGTGACCTTGTTAATCAAATGACAACTCCTTTGTCTATGGTTAGGAAACTTAACCATCTTTGATTAACAAGCTAGTCAAGTAGAGGCATACTAGTGACACTCTGTTTGTCTATGTATCCACACATGTATTATGTTTCCGGTTAATACAATTCTAGCATGAATAATAAACATTTATCATGATATGTAAGGAAATAAATAATAACTTTATTATTGCCTCTAGGGCATATTTCCTTCACCTTCCCCTCTGGCGGTCCTTCGGTCATCAGCTTTTCGGCATCCATCTTCCCCTAGTGCACCTTTGCGCGGGCGAAAGTCATTCGTGCACCTTCTATACAGACCGACCCCTTCATGACGTCAATTCGAGGGCAAGCGCTTACAAGCCGCTTAACGAGCCCGAAATAACTGCTTGGAATCGGCTCAGTAGGCAATAGACGGATAACCAGATCTTTCATGGCTAGTTCCGACGCCTTATGCAGTTCGATCAGCTGTTTCAGTTGATCGGCAAAAGGCACCAGATAATGCGGCGCCAAATACTGCGACGAGAAGAGCTTATCTACGGTGTTCCTTTCTTCGGCTCGGTAGAATTGGGAGGCATCTAATATGCTGCGAGGTAGCTCGGCAAATACCCCTGAGAAATCCGGATTCAAAATCAGAAACAGAGTTTTCCCTTCAAATACTCGCTTTACATGGAAAAAGCCTTACCCGCTGCGATAGTTCTCGCCTCCTGGATCCCCTGCAGGGCGCTTTGGGTTTCCCCCCGGGCGCCGCTCGTGGCATGACGCGCCTTGGTGAGTTCGGATTCTTTCTCTGTCAAACTCTGCTCCAAGGTCTCGCATTTCCTTATGCCCCCCTGCAGCTCCTGCTCAGCTTTAATAACTCTGGCCTCGTGTTTCTCACGAAGAGTAGGCTCTGTGGCCGTCTTTTTCTCGGCCTCGGCAACGACCCTTTTGAGGGCCTCGACTTCGGTCATAACTCCTAGCACAAATTACGCAGCTTATTTCATACTGAAAATTGATTCCGCAATAAATGCGAGCAAAGCTTGTGCATACCTTGTTTATCTCTCAACTGCATTCTCAACTGGCCAAGCTCTTCCATGGCCCGCTCCAGACTTTGCTTCAGTCCAGAAATCTCAGTAGTACGAGAGGCAGCAGCCGCTACAGACGCCTGCTTGTAACATAAGAGAAATCAATATCATTTAATGAGCCTTCCTGCGATCATTAATTCGATCCCCTGTCCGGTTCTTTCTCTCACCGAACAGTGTATCAGGGGCTACTATCTATACTATGACACTCTTCGACAACTCATAAAACATACCTCAAAGCCTCTTATAAGGCTGATACATGCTTCATTCAGTCCACTCTTAGTTGACTGAATCTTCCCAATCACCGCACCCATAAGGGCACGGTGTTCATCAATGATGGAGGCGCCTTTCAACGCCACCATCAAAGCATCAGCCACTTCTGGATAGACAAAGGTCGCTGGTGGAACAGGCATGCCCCCTCCAGCCGAAGGAGGCTACCTGCTTGATTCTGGAGCCGTATAGGTCTCTGGAATTGCATCCGGTTGGGAGCCGGACTCAGGATCGCCCCCGCCATCGGCCCCCATGGGAATCTTTTCCCCCATGTGTCCGGCCCCTGAGGTTTGACCTCCAGGCGCCGCCTTCACGGTTTTTTCCCTTCCTCCTTGGCGGGGTCCTTCTGGGACGAAGCCTCGGTGTAATACACCTGTTTGGAGGAAGGGGCCTTTGGGGGCGTCCCGCTCTCCATAGCATTTGAGCTCAGCAAATCCTCTGATGAGGACTGTTTGGTACGGGGCCTCGCCGGACTATACAAAAAAATGGCTCAGGTTAAAATATTAAGCCACGATGAGTCCGGACGCCTAAAACATGCTCGGATTTTATATACTTACGAGGTCACCAGGGGCTGGGCCCTGGGATCCCATGCTGGGCCGCTGTCGGCGGCGATAGTGGACTCCTCGGGAAGAGGAGCCTTTCCCCTTTTGGGCAGCTCGGCCTCCAAGTTTGCGGAGGCCGTCCTCTTCTTTCTTCCCCCTGCAGGGGATTCATCTTCCTCCTCATCCTCTTCGGAGGCGGAATGGGCATTGGAGCCTTTGGATATTGTGTCTGAAGTGCCGTGGCGGCGAAGGCCGCCCCGTGTCTTTTTGGCCTCCCTCTCGGCCGTCTTCTCGGGCACCTTGTAAGGCGCCGGCGCCAGCATCTTCGTCAGAAGTGGGATCTCCGGTTCTTCGGGCAACGGGGCTGGGCAATGGATCCGCTCCGCCTTCTTCGTCAAGCCGTGGAGAATTGTATAAAATGCGTTAAGCACTTCCCTTGGGTTACGCGGATAAAAAGTTTCGATGACTTACCGAACTTGCAGGGCGGGACAGTTGATACCCGCGGTCCTCGGCGGAATCCAGCCATGATTTGCTGGACTTAAAAAGCACCTTCCAAATGTCCTTGTGCGAGGAGCCGAAAAGCTCCCGCAAGGTCTGATGCCTGGCTGGATCAAATTGCCATAAATTGTAAGTCCGGTGCTGACAAGGCAAGATCCGGCGAACTAACATCACCTGGACTACATTGACAAGTTCAATGTTCTTGTCTCCCATATCCTCTATGCGCGTCTGGAGCGCCGACACTTCGTCGGATGAGGACCAGTCCAGGCCTGTCTCAATCCAGGATGTAAGCCGCAGGGGGTGATGACCCACAAGTATAGGGGATCGCAACAGCTTTCGAGGGTAGAGTATTCAACCCAAATTTATTGATTCGACACATGGGGAGCCAAAGAATATTCTCAAGTATTAGCAGCTGAGTTGTCAATTCAACCACACCTGTGAACTTAGTATCTGCAGCAAAGTGTTTAGTAGCAAAGTAATATGATAGTGGTGGTAACGGCAACAAAAGTAAAGACAACAAAAGTAACGTTTTTGGTATTTTGTAGTGATTGTAACAGTAGCAACGGGAAAGTAAATAAGCGAGAACCAGTATTTGGAAAGCTCGTAGGCACCGGATCAGTGATGGATAATTATGCCGGATGCGGTTCATCATGTAATAGTCATAACATAGGGTGACACAGAATTAGCTCCAACTCATCAATGTAATGTAGGCATGTATTCCGTATATAGTCATACGTGCTTATGGAAAAGAACTTGCATGACATCTTTTGTCCTACCCTCCCGTGCCAGCGGGGTCCTATTGGAAACTAAGGGATATTAAGGCCTCCTTTTGATAGAGAACCGGAACAAAGCATTAGCACATAGTGAATACATGAACTCCTCAAACTATGGTCATCACCGGGAATGGTCCTGATTATTGTCACTTCAGGGTTGCCGGATCATAACACATAGTAGGTGACTATAGACTTGCAAGATAGGATCAAGAACACACATATATTCATGAAAACATAATAGGTTCAGATCTGAAATCATGGCACTCGGGCCCTAGTGACAAGCATTAAGCATAGCAAAGTCATAGCAACATCAATCTTAGAACATAATGGATACCAGGGATCAAACCCTAACAAAACTAACTCGATTACATGATAAATCTCATCCAACCCATCACCGTCGAGCAAGCCTACGATGGAATTACTCACGCACGGCGGTGATCATCATGAAATTGGTGATGGAGGATGGTTGATGATGATGACGGCGACGAATCCCCCTCTCCGGAGCCCCGAACGGAATCTAGATCAGCCCTCCCAAGAGGTTTTAGGGCTTGGCGGCGGCTCCGTATCGTAAAATGCGATGATATCTTCTCTCTGATTTTTTTCTCCCCGAAAGCCAATATATAGAGTTGGAGTTGGCGTCGGAGGGTCTCCAGGGGGTCCACGAGGTAGGGCGGTGCGCCCTAGGAGGGGGGCGCCCCCCACCCTCGTGGACAGGGTGTGGGCCCCCTGGTCTTCATATTTGGCGAGGATTTATTATTATTTTTATAAGACATCCCGTGGAGTTTCAGGTCATTCCGAGAACTTCTGTTTTCTGCACATAAAACAACATCATGGCAATTCTTCTGAAAACAGCGTCAGTCCAGGTTAGTTCCATTCAAATCATATAAGTTAGAGTCCAAAACAAGGGCAAAAGTGTTTGGAAAAGTAGATACGACGAAGACGTATCAACTCCCCCAAGCTTAAACCCTTGCTTGTCCTCAAGCAATTCAGTTGACAAACTGAAAGAGAAAAAGAAAAACTTTTACAAACTCTGTTTGCTCTTGTTATTGTAACTATGTCAAGCCAGCATTCAACTTTTCAGCAAAGATCATAACTAACCACATTTGCAATAATTCTTAGGTCTCATAATTACTCATATCAATAGCATAATCAACTAGCGAGCCATAATAATAAATCTTGGATGACAACACTTTCTCAAAACAATCATAATATGGTATAACAAGATGGTATCTCGCTAGCCCTTTCTGAGACCGCAAAACATAAATGCAGAGCACCTTTAAAGATCAAGGACTGACTAGACATTGTAATTCATGGTAAAAGAGATCCAATCATAGTCACACCCAACATAGATTAATAGTGATGAATGTAAATGACAGTTGTGCTCTCCAGCTAGTGCTTTTTAATAAGAGGGTGATGACTCAACATAAAAGTAGATAGATAGGCCCTTTGCAGAGGGAAGCATGGATTTGTAGAGGTGCCAGAGCTCGGTTTTGAAATAGAGAATGAATAAAATTTTGAGCGGTATACTTTCATTGTCAACATAGCAACTAAGAGATGGCGATATCTTCCATGTCACACAAATTATAGGAGGTTCCCAAACAGAATGGTAAAGTTTATACTCCCCCTCCACCAACAAGCATCAACCCATGGCTTGCTCGAAACAACGAGTGCCTCCAACATACATCAGGTCCTAGGGGGAATTTTGTTTGCAATTAATTTTGATTTAGTTTGCATAAAGCATGGGACTGGGCATCCCAGTGACCAGCCATTTTCTCGTGAGTGAGGAGCAGAGTCCACTCCTCTTGAGAATAACCCGCCTAACATGGAAGATAAGGGCAGCCTTGGTTGATACATGAGCTATTCGAGCATACAAAATAGAATGTTTATTTGAAGGTTTAGAGTTTGGCACATACAAATTTACTTGGAACGGCAGGTAGATACCGCATATAGGAAGGTGTAGTGGACTCATCTGGAATAACTTTGGGATTCCCGCTTTGTACAAGTGAAGGCTAGCAAAAGACTGGGAAGCGACCAACTAGAGAGCGACAACAGCCATGCACATGCATTAAAATTAATAAACATTGGATGCAAGCATGAGTAGGATATAATCCACCATGAACATAAATATCGTGAAGGCTATGTTGATTTGTTTCAACTACATGCGTGAACATGTGCCAAGTCAAGTCACTTAAATCATTCAAGGGACGATACCACCCCATCATACCACATCATAATCATCTCAATAGCATGTTGGCACACAAGGTAAATCATTACAACTCATAGCTAATCAAGCATGGCACAAGCAACTATGATCTCTAATTGTCATTGCAAACATGTTTATTCATAATAAGCTGAATCAAGAACGATGGACTCATCATATTTACAAAAACAAAAGAGGTCGAGTTCATACCAGCTTTCCTCATCTCAGTCAGTCCATCATATAACATCATAATTGCCTTTCACTTGCACGACCGAATGGTGTGAATAATAATAAGAGTGTACGTGCATTGGACTAAGCTGGAATCTGCGAGCATTCAATAAACAGGAGAAGATAAGGCAATGTGGGCTCTTGGTTAAATCAACAATAATGCATATAAGAGCCACTTCAAAAATTTAATCATGGTCTTCTCCTACTGACCCCCAAAGAAAAGAGAAGAAATAAATACTATTTACACGGGATGGCTCCCAACGAGCAAAAGAAGAACCGGAAATATTTTTGGGTTTTCTTTTTAATTACTACTACAGGAAGAAAGTAAACTACTACTATTTTTTGTTTTTCTTAAGGTTTAACAAACACACAAGAGGAAAGCAGAATAAAGAAAATAAACTAGCATGGATATTACAGTGAAAGAGTATGAGCACCGACATCTAGCAATGAGTGTGTGTGAACATAAGTGTAATGTCGGTGTGAAATACGTACTCCCCCAAGCTTAGGCTTTTTGGCCTAAGTTGGTCTATTGCCAGTGATAGCCTGGAGGATACCCGTATGTGTAGCTAGGGTCGTACTATGATACAGTAGTTATCACCTGCTGAGCTGCAACATGGAGTCGTGCTGCTTCCGCTCTCCTCTCGTACTCATCTGCCTCCTCTCTGGTAATAGTATATCTTTGTTTTGGCTGAGAATCAAAGAAGGCAGGAGCAGGGAGAGTAATACGGACAACGTGCTGCTTGTTAAAAATTAAACGATATAAGAGAGGTGATTCAGGCCTCTCGACAAACTGGTGCGAAGCCATAGAGTTATAATCTAAATATGCAGGAGGCAACTCCGTATCACCCTCACGAATGTCTATCTCAAGAAAATTAGCTAAGCGGGTTGCATAAATTCCTCCAAAGAAATCTCCATTATATCTATTATGATGCAACCTATGAGCTATAATGGCTCCCATATGATAAGATTGGTCTCTTAACACAGCACTCCTAAGAATGCTGAGGTCAGGGACACACATGTGACATGCTTCATCCTTAGCATTTATGCATCTGCCGATGAAGGGAGCAAAATAATGTATAGCAGGAAAGTGAATGCTCCCTATGGTAGCCTGTGTTATATCTCTAGATTCCCCTATAGTTATACTAGCAAGAAAGTTTCTAAATTCAAATTTAGGAGGATCCCTAACACTGCCCCATGATGGAAGTTTGCAAGCAAAAGTGAAATCCTCTAAGTCCATGGTATAAGATTTGTCATAAAGATCAAACATGACTGAAGGAGAATTACGCGAAGATGAATACTCAAACCTCCTCACAAATAAACTTGTGAGATCATGATATTGGGGGCATTTGTCAGCCTCAAAATCCTCAAGACCGGCATTGCGCAAATATGCTTTGAATTCTTCTTTAATTCCCGCACGATCCATAAAATTTTCCGACGGCCATTCGCAAGGCCGCACTGGGGCGTCTCTTGGTGGTTCCTCGTCAGCATCACGCATAGCAATCCTGGGTCCTTGCTTCTTAGAAGAACCACCTTGGAACATCTTCCTAAGCATATTATTTTTCTCTGAAAAAAATCTGAAATTTTTAGTAACTTCAAACAAAAGTGAACCAACTTCAATAAAACTGATAGCAACTACTCCTACAAGTGCCTAGAGCCTATATCAAGCATTAGAACTACTTGGACCAATGGAGGAGTCACATACCAAGGAACAATCTCCCCAAGCAGTTTTGCGAGAGGTGCTTTGAGTAAGGAATCAAAAATCACAACAAAAGTGGTTGGAACTCGTGCTTGAGTTGGTTTTTCGGGTTTGTGTGAGGCAGAGGAAGAAGATGGGTGCTGGGATAAGTGGAGGAGGGCCATCGTGGGCCCACGAGGCAGGGGGCGCGCCCTAGAGGGGGGCGCCCTCTACCCTCATGGCCAGGTGGCAGCTCCCCCCGCGGTAATCTTTGCACAGTAAATCCTCAAATATTCCCGAAAAAATCATATTAAATTGGCATGGCATTCTGAGGACTTTTATTTTCGGGATATTTTTATATTGCACGAATAAGACAGGAAACAGACAAAAGAATACTATTTTTACTTTATTTCTACTAAATAATGGAGAATATAAAGAGGGTACAAAAGGTTGTGCTTCTAGTTTCATCCATCTCATGCTCATCAAAAAGAATCCACTAACAAGGTTGATCAAGTCTTGTTAACAAACTCATTCCGATAATCATGAAACCGGAGAAATTTCGAATAACACTAAGTTACCTCAACGGGGATATGACAGTAATAATAAGTATATAATATTTCTTTTTGACAGTAGGAAGAGGAAATTCAAAACCTCCAAATATAATCGATGGAATTTTTCCAATAGAGTTGGTACTTTGGACTTGAGGTTGTTTCCTCGGAAAGTGTACCATATGCTCATTACCATTAACATGAAAAGTGACATTGCCTTTGTTGCAATCAATAATAGCCCCTGCAGTATTAAGAAAAGGTCTTCCAAGAATAGTAGACATACTATCATCCTCAGGAATATCAAGAATAGCAAAGTCCGTTAAAATAGTAACGTTTGCAACCACATTAGGCACATCCTCACAAATACCGACATGTATAGCAGTTGATTTATCAGCCATTTGCAAAGATATTTCAGTAGGTGTCAACTTATTCAAGTCAAGTCTACGATATAAAGAGAGAGGCATAACACTAACTGTGACGCCCCCGATTCAATCGTACACTAATCATGCACACAAATGTGTACGATCAAGATCAGGGACTCACGAGAAGATATCACAACACAACTCTACAAATAAAATAAGTCATACAAGCATCATAAAACAAGCCAGGGGTCTCGAGGGCTCGAATACAAGTGCTCGATCATAGACGAGTAAGCGGAAGCAACAATATCTGAGTACAGACATAAGTTAAACAAGTTTGCCTTAAGAAGGCTAGCACAAACTGGGATACAGATCGAAAGAGGCGCATGCCTCCTGCCTGGGATCCTACTAAGCTACTCCTGGTCGTCGTCAACGGGCTGCACGTAGTAGTAGGCACCTCCAGAGTAGAAGGAATCATCGTTGACTGTGGCTTCTGGATCCTGGGCTCCAACATCTGGTTGCAGCAATCGGGTAGAGAGATGGGAAAAGGGGGAAACAAGGCAACCGTGAGTACTCATCCAAAGTACTCGCAAGCAAGGAGCTACACTACATATGCATGGATATATGTGTAAAGGGCCATATCAGTGGACTGAACTGCAGAATGCCAGAATAAGAGGGGGATAGCTAATCCTGTCGAAGACTACGCTTCTGGCAGGCTCCGTCTTTCAGCATATAGAAGAGAGTAGACTGAAGTCCTCCAAGTAGCATCGCATAGCATAATCCTACCCGGCAATCCCCTCCTCGATGCCCTGTTGGAGAGCAATCACCGGGATGTATCTGGCACTTGGAAGGGTGTGTTTTATTAAGTATCCATTTCTAGTTGTCATAAGGTCAAGGTACAACTCCGGGTCGTCCTTTTACCGAGGGACACGACTATTCGAATAAATAAACTTCCCTGCAGGGGTGCACCACATAACCCAACACGCTTGATCCCATTTGGCCGGACACACTTTCCTGGGTCATGCCCGGCCTCGGAAGATCAACACGTCGCAACCCCACCTAGGGACAACAAAGAGGTCAGCACGCCGTTCTAAACCTAAGCGCGCAGGGGTCTGGGCCCATCGCCCTGAGCACACCTGCACGTTGCGTACGCGGCCAGAGAGCAGACCTAGCAACCTCCATTACAAAGGAAGTCCCGTTACGCGGTCCAACCCGGCGCGCGCCACTCAGTCGCTGACGTCACGAAGTGCTTCGGCTGATACCACGACGCCGGGATACCCATAACTACTCCCGCGTAGATGGTTAGTGCGTATAGACCAAATGGCCAGACTAAGATCAAATACCCAGATCTCGTTAAGCGTGTTAAGTATCCGCGAATGCCGACCAGTGCCAGGCCCACCTCTCTCCTAGGTGGTTTGAACCTTCCCTGTCGCTCCGCCACAAAGTAACAGTCGGGGGCCGTCGGGAACCCAGGCCCACCTCTACCGGGATGGAGCCACCTGCCCCTTCAGCCCCCATCTCCGAACAGTATCACAGGTAATGTAACAGTGTAAAGTATATAGTATATGCCCGTGATCACCTCCCGAAGTGATCACGGCCCAGTAGAATAGCATGGCAGATGGACAAGAATGTAGGGCCACTGATGGAACACTAGCATCCTATACTAAGCAATAGGATAACAGGTAAGGGTAACAACTGTAGCAATAATGACATGCTATGCAGTAGAATAGGATTAACGGAAAGCAGTAACATGCTACACTACTCCAATGCAAGCAGTATAGAGAAGGAATAGGCGATATCTGGTGATCAAAGGGGGGGCTTGCCTGGTTGCTCAGACAAGAAGGAGGGGACGTCAACAACGTAGTCGATCGGGGCACCAGCAGCGGCGGCGGTCTCGGTGTCTACCGGAAAGAAGTAACGGAGGGGGAACACAATAAATAACAGAGCAATCAAAGCATCACAAAGCGTAACATGGCAATACGCGGTGCTAGAGGTGACCTAACGCAGTAGGAGGTGATACCGGCGAAGGGGGGAAACATCCGGGAAAGTATCCCCGGTGTTTTGCGTTTTCGGACAAAGGAACCAGAGGGGAAAAGTTGCAAGTTTGATAGGTTAGGGATGTGTGGCGGACAAACAGGCTACGTATCCGGATTCGTCTCATCGTTCTGAGCAACTTTCATATATAACATTTTTTCATCCGAGCTACAAATTATTTTATATTATTTCTTAAAGTTTTAATCAATTTTGTAATTTTTCTGGATTTAATTTTAATTCAAAATTAAAAGAATAAATTGCTACGGGTACCGAGAGTTGTACCCAACAGAATGTATGTGTGGCTGGCAGGTGGGGGCAAGGGGGTCCAGTCAGCATTTGACCAGTCAACTATTGACTGGTCAGCTGGGTCAAACATGACCCACGTGTCATGGACTGGGTCAACCCAGTCAACAGTTTGACTAGTCAAACTAGATAGGGGACCCACATGTCATTGGCACAAATGTTAATAAAACAAGTAACTAATTTAAATGGGGGGGGGGGCTGCATGCCTTACACTAGTAGCTACCCTAACACTAATTACCCCTAACAACATTTAAGTAGGCACTAATTAATTGGGCTGGCCATGTGCAGAGGCACAAGCCGGCCACTGTGTGGCTGTGCATCACGCACAAAGCGCACACATGCGCATGGCCAAGGCCGTGGCATGGCCGGGATGCAGCATGCAACCGTGCGTAGCGAGCAACAGCAGGGGAAGCGGCAGCAAGCAATAGTAGAGCAGCGGCAGCGGGGCAAGCAACAAGCAGGGAGAGGCGAGGCGGGGCGCGCAGGAGGCTGTGGGCACGCGCCTTGGCGCGGCCAAGGAGCGGCGGGCGCGACGGCGTGCTGGCGTGTGCGCAGACAGGACCGAGTGAGGGTGTGGGCTGGGCACGCGGGGGCTCGCGGCGAGCACGGCCAGCAGCAGGGGAGCGCGGCCAGAGCCGCGACAATAGAGCAGTGAACAGGGGCGCGGAGCCGAGCTCCCTGTCATGGCGGCCAACACATGGAACGGCCAAACAACGACGAATTCAAGGGGAAAGAAAAGGGGAACAGGGAGAGGATCTCACATCGATCCTGTAGGTGAGCAAAGCGGGCTCGAGGAGGCTCCGGTGAGGCCGAATCGAAGACGGTGAGCGGCGGTGCGGAGGTTGAAGATGACCTTGATCTGGTCGATGCAGGGGCTCCCTGCTACATTTGGTGGTTGTGGTTGAGGCAGTGGTCGACGATGGAGCGGAAGGACGCGCTCAGTGGGCGAGGGGACGACGGTGGCCGCAGCTATGGAGGCGTCATGACGACGGTGACGCTCGGGTGGAGATGGGATCGAGCGAGAGAGGGGTGAGGAAGGAAAAGATAGGGCTAGGGTTCGATCCAGGGATGAGGGTGGTCCCTTATCCTCTCAGCTTGCCGGCGGATGCTCGACGTGTGGCCATCCGCGCCATGGGTGGGTGTGCTGAGGCCATGCCATGGCCTCTGCCTCCTTCTTTGTTGAGGCATAGATGAAAAGGCCAACCGATGTGGGCTGGGCTGCGCTGTAGTAGTGGGCTACCATGCATAGTAGTTTTTCTAACTTACATTTTTTGTAAAAAAAGATAGCTACCGTTCTATTTACCTCGGCCACCAAATGAATTTAATTTTAAATGAAAAATTTGCACATAATTACTACGTAATATACTAGGCTACCACAAAAGGTTTGGGGTCTAAAGGAATTCGTTCGATTTATGTTTTGAATCTAAGTGTGTATAATTAAAGTTGCTAGCCCTATTTTAAATAGGTTAAGGGTATTTTATTAACTCAAATAATGTTTGTTTCCACATGATATTTAAATAGTGATTATCTGCAACCCAACGAACATTTTTGTTGGATAGTTTAAAGAAATAGAAATTTGACTTGTTAGTAGAATTTGTATTTGCACTGATTTTGAAACGAGTGTGGTTTAACAAAAATTTAATTAGGATGACATGGCATCATTATTAGAGGGTTACTCTAGCTTAATTATCCGGGCGTCACAATTCTCCTCCACTACAAGAAATCTCGTCCCGAGATTTAGGAGGGGAGTAAGGGGGAAAGTTCTGGTTACGATATTCTAACGGATCTTCTCGAAGAATTTATTACCTTTCATTGATGTCTCCATTTCTTTATTCCAATGCATCATGATAAACTTGTCATCATTTCTTCGGGAACTCCATCGTACTTACGAAAGGATAAGGGGCAGCTCAGCTACGACAAAATGCTTTCGAGGGAAACAATCTGGGGTTAACCCATGAATGAGTATAAGATTATCTCTCGAGTTGAACATATGAAATACATCGAGAGTAAGGTACGAAGGTACAATAAGCGGTTCCAAGCGGATAGATAGTTGCTCAAAGTCTAAACCAGAGTGAGAAAGGGGTTCAGAGTAGCGGGAGTAAGTATTGCGTATGATACCAGAATAGATCACTAGGACGGTGGCCCGTGAATTGCATACGAGGCCACGTGCGAGGAATAACTTTGGGAATAGGGGGTGTACAGGACAGTCAGGTTTCGATCCTGTGGAATTGTGGGTTATGGGCCCACCAGGTGGTTTTTTTAGCAGTGACATTTTGCCCGGTCATGATAGCAAGGCATGTCAGAGAGTACCATGTCAGTTATGTCGGCAACAACGTTGGTACCAAGGGTAGGGGCGAAGAGAACCATTTTCCTGCTCGTTGCAATGAGGCGGACCAATAGGCAAAGTTCCCGTCCATCGGTGGTTACCGGAATGTCATCAACAAAAGTAACAGGGTCTTACTGACAGAATTGTACACGAGGGGTCTACATAAGCAGGGAATTAATACCGCTTAGACCATAATGATCAGCAAAAAGGGTAAACCAAGTAATGGAAAGGAAAATATGATTATCAGATATTTCAGGGGTATATCCTTCCCAAGGACAAGCAGAGCATGATAACCATGACATGATATTAAGTAGAAAAGCCTCTAGGTGAGGGGAGAGAAATTTTCGTGACATTATCCATACAACGGTGTTTGGATAGTTGAGCAAGAAACAATTAGCATTGGGCTTCAAATGTTCTTGCTGAAGAATGGAGTACCATAGACATGCTTCGAGATAGCATTGACATGGTCTTTAAGCAAAGGTCAGACTTTGGAAACACAAAGGATTCATCGGAAACAACTTATAGGATAAGTCTTACAATTTCCTCATGGAAGAATGGATAACCTTGCTGAAAGGGAATCTATAACAATAGGTCATCCGGCCAGGTGTGTTGGGCATGCCATCACCTTACTGGTTTATATAAGGACCAATGTTATGACTCTTGGAAAATGTTCCAACCATCATATCTGGCCGAGATTCAGATCTGATTGGTGTCAAGATAACTCAGACTCATGATGCCCGAGAAGGAAAGGGGGCAACACAATTAGATGAGATGGAGTTGCAAGATTCTCGGGAAATGTACTATGGATGCAAGTTCCGAATCATGAATTCATCATTTAACCAAGGAGAGGATGAGGAGGTGGCTGATAGGCTCAGCAACAAATCATCGAGATTTCCAAAGGATTGATTCCCACAATTATGTGAACAAGGAAATATCATTTGTCGGATCAAATGATATAATGATGTATGCTCGAGGGAAACATACACAACTGAACATTGATAGAAAGGTGCACCCAGGAATCTGGACTAGGTAGCACGATCAATATTCGAATGATGATTCAATAAGCAATAGACTTAGAATGAAACTGTAGACCAATAACTTCAAAGCAATAGGGTTGCTAGAAGTTTAGAATTTACACATCACAGACCATTTGTCGGTATTCCGGTTAGAAACAACACGGAGAGCAAGAAATGAACGCAAAAGGTGAGAGATATTACTATATCAAGAATTCTCAAGAGGTGGTAAAATTACCACGACATTCTTGACATAAAAAGGTGGTAATATTCCAAGATAAAGAAGAACAAATGCTGGATAGCAAGGATCTCAAGGTATAACACATAACATGAACAAGTTTGTGTTGGACGGAAGGCAATTGAGTGGTCGATGATAACACAAATCATCGAGGGCAAGGATAGTATTTCTCATCATGAATTCAATTGATACCCTGGAAGAGCTCAGGATGCTGATGATGATCACGACACATGTGTCGAGAGATTTCATGAGGATGTAATCGATCGACGATGACATCAAAGTTTAAAGGAATGATGAAGCGAAAGGTTATTGTAACCATGGTTACGACACAAACTCGAAATCAAGCTTGTTGTTCGAGGGGAAACGATAAGACAAGGAAGATCGACATAAGCTTAGCTCATCGTCGAAAGTTGTGCTCCGGGAAGGACCAGGTAGCACAGTTAAAAGTTTGCACGATGATGATATAGCCGATAAGGCTAGGAATGACTAGAAGGATTATTAAACTCGTAAGAAACAAGAATTACTTAGAGTTATTGAATCAGAGTGCGGAATTGATTCACTTATCGGTGTTCTCAAGTGACTAATAACTCAGAACCTGGGGGGATCCGAGATCGGTGAGAAGCAATACTAGATGAAGACTCGCAGGAAGTAACACAATTCTCGAGATACCAGGGAGTAATACTCAAAGGTAGAACATGATAGAAGTAGAATCGGGTCATTGACCTATGACAGTAGATACTTCAACCTTGCCAAAAATAGACGAGGCACTAGAATGAATTCCCATCCGATATATCAGATCAGGACAGCATGGTCGGAACCATAACTGTAAGGAATCAATTTCAAGAATACCGAAAGAATCATACATCTGGATAATCATTTTACAAGAAGCTTCCGAGACGGTCTACATCATTTTCATGGGCATGAACACAAAGTTCAAGGTCGACTCCCACTTCTTTAATGCAGATCATTTCATTCACCTCTCGCTTTGATAAAACTAGAGTATTGGAATTTTATCTGGTGAAATACCAGATGAGTATGACTCGTGAAAACTTCAGAGTTCACACATATAAAGGAAGGCATAGGTTCAACCCGTCAGGGTATCGTGGAAACATATACCACAAGCTTCAATAGTAAATACGACCAGCTCGAAAGCAGAGCACGGTTGGCCAAGCAGATGATACAATTTACCAAGGGCATTATGTATCAGGTAAAGAACTCACAAGTATTTTGGCTGTGAAGGACATTGTCGGATAATAACCCGGCAATGGTTATGGCGGTTCACAATGGGGCTGATGTGAGTATCGGAACTCAATCAAAGGAAGAAGTAATGCCAAGGCATCGGATTATAGAAGCAACTGGCTAATTCAAAGCTTAATGCAAAGAAATTTTATGATTTCCAAATCAAGGGATCAGAAGCAATCGTTCTGATCAAAAACTGAATGAGTTCAATAGACTTGGAAGCACAAACGATCAAGGCATTGATTGGTCAAGAACCAGCTCATATCCAAATGACGTCTGAGCCGGAAGGATGAATCCTAGGATTTGAGTGAGGAATGCGAGCATCCTCAACATATTGAATCAACGGACTTAAAATGATAAAGACAAGGGAGGCCATAAGATTATGAAACTTATGGATTAACCATAATGCAAGCAAGCGAGAATTTCAAGAGCAATAGGCTGCTCGGGATTTTCGGAAGATCGAATCATAATTTGAAGTGTTTGGCGAAACACATGAACAACGGGGAATGAGCGGATAATCGATAAGTGCGATAATTATCCGTAGGGGTATTCAGGTGACAAAGAACAGCAAGGCAGTGAGCTCAAAGGATTCTTGAAACAACAGAGAGAATTTCGAGGTATCTTGTAATAACAAGATCAACTGGGAAACATTGTATGAATGGCGATTATACGTGCTTATCCATAGGGGTTTATCGATGGAAGGGCATTGCATAAGTGACCATAAAGTTTCGAGAGAACATCGGTGAGTATCTTCGGATCCTTCTGGTGCAGCAGACGATCATCTATAACAAGGGGCTCTTCGGGAGAAAGTTGTTACGAGAACCTAGAGTCAGATTTAGTAAAATCATTTATCCCGAATAAAAGAAAGATCAGCGTCCCAGAGTATAGATCGAGGAGTAAAAGATCCTACTACCACCCGAGGGCGACGTGTGCCCGTAAGACACACAACCATGTTAGTCAAAGTTTTGCAATGTCTAGACGTACTCGACTTCGGCCAAGGAGTTGGAAGGGGGATTCCTACAGGCAGTCGGCTCTGATACCAACTTGTGATGCCCCCGATTCAACCGTACACTAATCATGCACGCAAATGTGTACGATCAAGATCAGGGACTCACGAGAAGATATCACAACACAACTCTACAAATAAAATAATTCATACAAGCATCATAATACAAGCCAGGGGCCTCGAGGGCTCGAATACAAGTGCTCGATCATAGACGAGTCAGCGGAAGCAACAATATCTGAGTACAGACATAAGTTAAACAAGTTTGCCTTAAGAAGGCTAGCACAAACTGGGATACAGATCAAAAGAGGCGCAGGACTCCTTCCTGGGATCCTCCTAAGCTACTCCTGGTCGTCGTCAACGGGCTGCACGTAGTAGTAGGCACCTCCAGAGTAGAAGGAATCGTCGTTAACTGTGGCGTCTGGATCCTGGGCTCCAACATCTGGTTGCAGCAATCGGGTAGAAAGATGGGAAAAGGGGGAAACAAGGCAACCGTGAGTACTCATCCAAAGTACTCGCAAGCAAGGAGCTACACTACATATGCATGGATATATGTGTAAAGGGCCATATCAGTGGACTGAACTGCAGAATGCCAGAATAAGAGGGGGATAGCTAATCCTGTCGAAGACTACGCTTCTGGCAGGCTCCGTCTTTTAGCATATAGAAGAGAGTAGACTGAAGTCCTCCAAGTAGCATCGCATAGCATAATCCTACCCGGCAATCCCCTCCTCGATGCCCTGTTGGAGAGCAATCACCGGGATGTATCTGGCACTTGGAAGGGTGTGTTTTATTAAGTATCCAGTTCTAGTTGTCATAAGGTCAAGGTACAACTCCGGGTCGTCCTTTTACCAAGGGACACGGCTATTCGAATAGATAAACTTCCCTGCAGGGGTGCACCACATAACCCAACACGCTTGATCCCATTTGGCCGGACACACTTTCCTGGGTCATGCCCGGCCTCGAAAGATCAACACGTTGCAGCCCCAGCTAGGCACAACAGAGAGGTCAGCACGCCGGTCTAAACCTAAGCGCGCAGGGGTCTGGGCCCATCGCCCTGAGCACACCTGCACGTTGCGTACGCGGCCGGAGAGCAGACCTAGCAACCTCCATTACAAAGGAAGTCCCGTTACGCGGTCCAACCTGGCGCGCGCCGCTCAGTCGCTGACGTCACGAAGTGCTTCGGCTGATACCACGACGCCGGGATACCCATAACTACTCCCGCGTAGATGGTTAGTGCGTATAGACCAAATGGCCAGACTAAGATCAAATACCCAGATCTCGTTAAGCGTGTTAAGTATCCGCGAATGCCGACCAGTGCCAGGCCCACCTCTCTCCTAGGTGGTTTGA
Organism: Aegilops umbellulata; assembly: GCA_032464435.1. Classification (NCBI taxonomy): domain Eukaryota; kingdom Viridiplantae; phylum Streptophyta; class Magnoliopsida; order Poales; family Poaceae; genus Aegilops; species Aegilops umbellulata. The sequence continues at coordinate 352,186,880 of CP136056.1, forward strand.
ACCTGCCCTGTCGCTCCGCCACAAAGTAACAGTCGGGGGCCGTCGGGAACCCAGGCCCACCTCTACCGGGATGGAGCCACCTGCCCCTTCAGCCCCCATCTCCGAACAGTATCACAGGTAATGTAACAGTGTAAAGTATATAGTATATGCCCGTGATCACCTCCCAAAGTGATCACGGTTCAGTAGAATAGCATGGCAGACGGACAAGAATTTAGGGCCACTGATGGAACACTAGCATCCTATACTAAGCAGTAGGATAACAGGTAAGGGTAACAACTGTAGCAACAATGACAGGCTATGCAGTAGAATAGGATTAACGGAAAGCAGTAACATGCTACACTACTCTAATGCAAGCAGTATAGAGAAGGAATAGGCAATATCTGGTGATCAAAGGGGGGGCTTGCCTGGTTGCTCAGACAAGAAGGAGGGGTCGTCAACAACGTAATCGATCGGGGCACCAGCAGTGGCGGCGGTCTCGGTGTCTACCGGAAAGAAGTAACGGAGGGGAAACACAATAAATAACAGAGCAATCAAAGCATCACAAAGCGTAACATGGCAATACGCGGTGCTAGAGGTGACCTAACGCAGTAGGAGGTGATACCGGCGAAGGGGGGAAACATCCGGGAAAGTATCCCCGGTGTTTTGCATTTTCGGACAAAGGAACCGGAGGGGAAAAGTTGCGAGTTTGATAGGTTAGGGATGTGTGGCGGACAAACAGGCTATGTATCCGGATTCGTCTCATCGTTCTGAGCAACTTTCATGTATAACGTTTTTTCATCCGAGCTACAGATTATTTTATATTAATTCTTAAAGTTTTAATCAATTTTCTAATTTTTCTGGATTTAATTTTAATTCGAAATTAAAAGAATAAATTGCTACGGGTACCGAGAGTTGTACCCAACAGAATGTATGTGTGGCTGGCAGGTGGGGTCAAGGGGGTCCAGTCAACATTTGACCAGTCAACTATTGACTGGTCAGCTGGGTCAAACATGACCCACGTGTCATGGACTGGGTCAACCCAGTCAACAGTTTGACTAGTCAAACTAGATAGGGGACCCACATGTCATTGGCACAAATGTTAATAAAACAAGTAACTAATTTAAATGGGGGGGGGGCTGCATGCCTTACACTAGTAGCTACCCTAACACTAATTACCCCTAACAACATTTAAGTAGGCACTAATTAATTGGGCTGGCCATGTGCAGAGGCACAAGCCGGCCACTGTGTCGCTGTGCATCACGCACAAAGCGCACACATGAGCATGCCCAAGGCCGTGGCATGGCCGGGGTGCAGCATGCAGCCGTGCGTAGCGAGCAACAGCAGTGGAAGCGGCAGCAAGCAATAGTAGAGCAGCGGCAGCGGGGCAAGCAACAAGCAGGGAGAGGCGAGGCGGGTCGTGCAAGAGGCTGTGGGCACGCGCCTTGGCGCGGCCAGGGAGCGGCGGGCGCGACGGCGTGCTGGCGTGTGCGCGGATAGGACCGAGTGAGGGTGTGGGCTGGGCACGCGGGGGCTCGCGGCGAGCACGGCCAGCAGCAGGGGAGCGCGGCCAGAGCCGCGACAATAGAGCAGCGAACAGGGGCGCGGAGCCGAGCTCCCTGTCATGGCGGCCAACACATGGAACAGCCAAACAACGACGAATTCAAGGGGAAAGAAAAGGGGAACAGGGAGAGGATCTCACATCGATCCTGTAGGTGAGCAAAGCGGGCTCGAGGAGGCTCCGGTGAGGCCGAATCGAAGACGGTGAGCGGCGGTGCGGAGGTTGAAGATGACCTCGATCCGGTCGATGTAGGGGCTCCCTGCTACATCTGGTGGTTGTGGTTGAGCCAGTGATCGACAATGGAGCGGAAGTACGCGCTCAGTGGGCGAGGGGACGACGGTGGCCGCAGCTATGGAGGCGGCATGACGACGGTGACGCTCGGGTGGAGATGGGATCGAGCGAGAGAGGGGCGAGGAAGGAAAAGATAGGGCTAGGGTTCGATCCAGGGATGAGGGTGGTCCCTTATCCTCTCAGCTTGCCGGCGGATGCTCGACGTGTGGCCATCCGCGCCATGGGTGGGTGTGCTGAGGCCACGCCATGGCCTCTGCCTTCTTCTCTGTTGAGACGTATATGAAAAGGCCAACCGATGTGGGCTGGGCTATGCTGTAGTAGTGGGCTACCATGCATAGTAGTTTTTCTAACTTACATTTTTTGTAAAAAACAGATAGCTACCGTTCTATTTACCTCGGCCACCAAATGAATTTAGTTTTAAATGAAAAATTTGGACATAATTACTACGTAATATACTAGGCTACCACAAAAGGTTTGGGGTCTAATGGAATTCGTTCGATTTATGTTTTGAATTTAAGTGTGTATAATTAAAGTTGTTAGCCCTATTTTAAATAGGTTAAGGGTATATTATTAACTCAAATAATGTTTGTTTCCACATGATATTTAAATAGTGATTATCTGCAACCCAACGAACATTTTTGTTGGATAGTTTAAAGAAATAGAAATTTGACTTGTTAGTAGAATTTGTATTTGCACTGATTTTGAAACGAGTGTGGTTTAACAAAAATTTAATTAGGATGACATGGCATCATTATTAGAGGGTTACTCTAGCTTAATTATCCGGGCGTCACACTAACACCGGCTCCAAGATCACATAAAGCAGTTTTAATATAATTTCTTTTAATGGAGCAAGGTATAGTAGGTACTCCGGGATCTCCAAGTTTCTTTGGTATTCCACCCTTAAAAGTATAATTAGCAAGCATGGTGGAAATTTCAGCTTCTGGTATCTTTCTTTTATTAGTAATGATATCTTTCATATATTTAGCATAAGGATTCGTTTTGAGCACATCAGTCAATCGCATACGCAAAAAGATAGGTCTAATCATTTTAGCAAAGCGCTCAAAATCCTCATCATCCTTTTTCTTGGATGGCTTGGGAGGAAAAGGCATGGGTTTCTGAACCCAAGGTTCTCTTTCTTTACCATGTTTTCTAGCAACAAAGTCTCTTTTATCATAACGTTGATTCTTTGATTGTGGGTTATCAAGATCAACAGCAGGTTCAATTTGTACATCATTATCATTACTAGGTTGAGCATCATCATGAACATCATCATTAACATTTTCACTAGGTTCATGTTCATTACCAGATTGTGTTTCAGCATCAGTCATAGAGATATCATTTGGATTATCAGGTGGTTCAGCAATAGGTTCACTAGAGGTTTGAACAGTTCTATCATTTTTCTTTTTGGAAGAACTAGGAACATCAACATTATTTCTCTGAGAATCTTGCTCGATTCTCTTAGGGTGGCCTTCAGGATACAAAGGTTCCTGAGTCATTCTACCAGTTCTAGTAGCCACTCTAACAGCACAATCATTTTTCTTACTATTCATTTCATCAAGCACTTCTTTTTGAGCTTTAAGTACTTGTTCTACTTGGGTGGTAACCATAGAAGCATGTTTGCTAACAAGTTTAAGTTCACCTCTAATATTGGCCATATAATCACCCAAGTATTGAATCATATCGAAATCATATTTCAATGTCTACCAAAATAAGCATTGAAATTTTCTTGTTTGACAATAAAATTATCAAACTCATCAAAGAATTGACTAGCAATTTTAGTAGGAGGGACTTCAGCCTTATCATATCTATAGAGAGAATTTACCTTTACTACCTGTGTCGGGATATCGGGATCAGGAGGTTCTTCAATAAATAAAGGGTTGAGATCATATATTTCTTCAACAGGCGGTGAATTAAGACCATGTATTTCTTCAATAGGAGGTAAATTCTTAACATCTTTAGCTTTAATATCTTTTTCTTTCATAGATTCCTTTGCCTCTTGCATATCTTCGGGACTGAGAAATAGAACACCTCTCTTCTTCGGAGTTGGTTTAGGAATAGGATCATTAATTAGAGCAGGAGCTGGCTCAGGAGGTGCCCAATTATTTTCATTTGTCAACATATTATTCAATAGAATTTCAGCTTCATCCGGTGTTCTTTCCCTCAACAACAACCAGCTCACCCTCGCGTTGCAAAAGAAGTGCAAGTGGAGAAGATCATCGATGACATTAGAGAACCAGACCCTCTCACACGCTCAAAAGCTTCACATCTATCTAACTTTTGTGGGCACTTTGCTTTTGTCTCTATCACAGAGCCCACTAAGGTAGATGAAGCATTTCTGGAGCCTGAGTGGATTCAGGCCATGCAAGAAGAATTACATCAGTTCAAGCTCAACAACGTATGGGAACTAGTCAATCGTCCCGATCCTCGCAAGCATAACATCATTGGCACAAAGTGGATCTACCGCAACAGGCAAGATGAAAATGGTGTTGTGGTGAGGAATAAGGCATGACTAGTAGCTCAAGGCTACACACAGGTTGAAGGAATTGATTTCGATGAAACTTTTGCACCTGTTGCTAGACTTGAGGCTATTCGCATATTACTTGCTTATGCTAACCATCATGATATCATCTTATATCAAATGGATGTGAAAAGTGCATTCCTCAATGGTAAGCTTGAGGAAGAAGTATATGTTGCTCAACCCCCAGGTTTTGAAGATCCAAAACATCCTGACAAAGTCTTCACACTTAACAAGGCCCTCTATGGCCTCAAGCAGGCCCCACGGGCGTGGTATGATACATTGAAGGAATTCTTCATGAAGAAAGGCTTCACACCCGGTTCACTCGATCCCACTCTCTTTACTAAATCTTATGATGGTGAACTGTTTGTGTGCCAAATATATGTTGATGATATCATCTTTGGCTGTACTGACCAACGTTATATTGATGAATTTGCCTATATGATGAGTGAAGAATATCAAATGTCTATGATGGGAGAGTTGAAATTCTTCTTAGGTCTTCAAATTTGTCAACAGCGCAATGGCATATTCATATCTCAGGAGAAATACCTCAAGGATGTCCTGAAGAAATTCGGCATGCAAGATTGCAAAGGCATCAAAATTCCTATGCCCACAAATGGTCATTTATGCACTGATGAAAATGGTACTGACTTCGATCATAAGGTATACCGCTCCATGATTGGCTCTTTATTGTACTTATGTGCATCCAGGCCAGATATAATGCTTAGTGTTTGCATGTGTGCACGATTTCAAGCTGCACCGAAGGAATCACACCATAAGGCTGTGAAGCATATTCTTCAATATCTAGCTCACACACCAACACTAGGATTATGGTATCCCAAGGGCTCGGATTTTGATCTCATTGGATATTCTGACTCTGACTATGCTGGTGACCGTGTGGACCGCAAGTCAACATCTGGTACTTGTCATTTCCTCGGACGATCTTTGGTCTGTTGGTCCTCGAAGAAACAGAACTGCGTATCACTGTCTACTGCTGAAGCTGAGTACATTGCTGCTGGTTCTTGCTGTGCTCAACTGCTATGGATGAAGCAAACACTCAAGGACTATGGCATCAACGTGAAGAATGTGCCTCTCCTCTATGACAATGAGAGTGCCATCAAGATTGCTCACAACCCAGTTCAGCACTCGAAGACAAAGCACATTCAGATTCATCATCATTTTCTTCGTGATCATGTGTTGAAGGGCGACATCTCTATTGAGCATGTGAAGACTGAAGAACAGCTAGCCGATATCTTCACTAAGCCCTTGGATGAGAAGAGATTTAGCAAGTTGCGGTGTGAGCTAAATATCTTAGAGTCTTCGAATGTACTTTGAAAAGGCACTCATCCTAACACTTATGCAAAATTGATGACTTAGATGTGCAACACATGAAGAAACGTTTTTCTTCAATCAATGAAAAATAACACTCTAAGTGTGAAGAAATCAATGAAGAATTTGATTCTCAGAACCCTACGAGAATTGTACGCGGTGTCTAAAATCATCATTCTTATACGGTGGGTCACGCCACCACAAAAGTTGAAAATCTTTAGTTTGAGTTTTTCCTTAACTTTTGAAATTCCTCATTTTTTCAAATTCTTCAATTTTGCAAAGTCTTCACTTGTGCCGTCGTTTTTCTTCATTGGCTATATATATATATGAGCTTATGTCCTCTACAGCATTCACTTATGGCTATTTCTTCAAGTTGGTGTTTTCTGCTAAGTGAATGTGATAGGACCCTTCCCCTCTATGCTATACTCAATCCAATCTATTCACAAATTCTTCATGTGCGTTCTATTTGAAACTCGTTCAAATTCTTCACCGTGTCCTTGCCAGCTGAAGAAATAGCGAACGGAACGTTAAAACTAATCTTATCCAAACTTTTGGTTTTGCCGCTCAAACCGTTCCGCATCCCACGATGCATTATTTTATCCACCCACGATCTTACACGATCTCCACTACACAGTACGTGGGTGACACATGTCGTGAGAATTTGAACGGCCAGGGGCACGTTCGTCCCAAATCTTCGGGCAAACAGTTTTTCACCGTGGCTATAAATACCCCTGTCCCCTTCCTCACTTCTTTTACCCCGCTCGATCTCACTCTCCCGCTCGAGCTTCCGAACCCTAGCGCCGCCGCTACTCCATCGTCGCCGGTGAGGAAGAGCTTCACTGCCTCGACCTCGTCGCCGTCGTACTCGCGCCGACCGCGGAAATCTTCACCTTCGCCGCCGCCGTAGACATCTTCCTCCGCCAAGTTAGGGCATGGAAGATCTGCATCAACGAACTTCACTGTTTCAACTCACAGTTCGTCGTGTTCTTCGTTTCAGGGTAATTAAAAGCTACTTTTACTGCCCTCTTTGATTCGAAACTTTTCTACAAAATCTTCAAAGGTGTTTTATTCTTCAACTCCTCACACACAAAACACCTCACATGTTATCTATTCTTGATTCATTTCCCTAAGCCTCATTTTCCTCAATATTCCTCAGTTGTGTGGATCTTTGATCTATACAACTCTGGAACCTAAGATATAAATCGCTTAGTGAAATTCCTCAAGACGCATCTGGTCAAATTCCTCAAACTTGTTCTTTATGAAAAACCCTCTGAGAACGCATATGACCTCTTCAAATTCCTCGCAACTATACTCTGTTCACAGGTACACATGTCCGCTGCTGAATCATTAGGTTCTCATCAACTTAACTCATTTGCAGCGTTCCTCGAAGAAAAGTTGCATACTTCTTCAGAGAACTCAATTGTTCAAATTCCTCAACTGAAGAAAATGGCTGAAGGTAAAAGGCCTCAGAAAGGAGGAAAGAAGCCTGAGGTTATGACTGCATTTGAAATCCTTGAGGATATTTATAAAGATTACTGCACGCCTGATGAATCCAAATTTGGCAAAGAAGATAAAAATCAGCGCAAGGTGTGAATCCAGAGGATTGAACGGAGATGGGCACGCGAATGGAGGGAGTACAGATATGTTACTCCAAAGTACATGAAGAAATTCGCACTGAACCCTCCATGTCCAAGAGCCCCATTGGCACCTGGCCAAGTGGCAGATCCCACAAGCATCAAACGCGGTGAGGATTTTCCTGAAGAATGGGCCAAGCGCCAAGCTAAACTGGCAAGGCAAGCCAGAGAAGCAGTGAGGAAATTTAATGAAGACTCTGCTACTGCTGCTGCTGCTGCTGAGGCTTCTGTCAAGCCAAGGAAAGCGATGCTCAAGAAGCCCGCTCGCAAGCCAAGTGCTTCCTCTGCAATGCCCTCACGGCCAGACACCTCAAAATCTTCAAAGCAAATTCCTCATGCCGCTCCTGCTCCACCAAAGTCCTCAGCACCTCCTCCACAGTCCTCAGCTGTCCCGACAAAGTCCTCAGCACCTGTGCATCTGGCCTCGTGCCAAAGGACTACTGGCATCTCAATTGCCTCTGGTGTCTCAGCTAGTTCCTCAACTGCACCAAGTTCCTCAGCTGGACTCTCTCTACTGAAGAAAAAGGCTACTGCTGGACGCGGCACTTGCCCATGTCCTAAGAAGAAGCAGGTAGTCTTCACTGTACCATCTGATGATGATGAAGCTGATGAAGAAGAACTTGCTGAAATCATTAGGGACCGCCAAGAAACGGCTGCTAAAGCCAAAGGTACACCTGTGCCACTACTGTTGGATCCAAGGGCGATCCTCGATTACATTGATCTCTGGCATAAGGATCCCAACACACCTATGCCTGACTTCAAGCTGACACCTGGCCAAAGTCACATGTTGACTCACTTCATCCAAGAGGAGAAGTGGAAATATGATAGGGCCAGAGAGATCAAGAAATCACAGTATCGCAAAGAGAAGCTGCTGAAGAAAAATGTTGTCAAGATGACACCTGAGGAACTCATCAAGATGCAGGCTGAAATCAAAGCCCTCAGCGACAACTTTGATTCTTATTATGCTGATTGGCAAGGAGCCAAGGTCAGATTTATGAAGCTGACTGATACTTTCACCAAGGGTGCAGCCTCAACACAACAACAAGTTCCTCATGCTGAAGCATCTCTTCAGCAAACTGAAGAACATGCCAGCACCGCTGATGAAGTTCAGGCTGCTGAAGAAAATGCCAGTTCCAGGGCTGATGACTCTACTCTAGCCACTGAAGAAATTGCCAGGGCATCCACTAGTGGTGCGCCTGAAGAAACTGAAGAAATCAGGGCAACTGCATCAGTTGCGCCTGAGGAAAATCAACCAAATTCCTCAGCTCCACCTGCGCGTACTCCAACTCCTATTCTTCCTTCTGCACTAGATGTGAAGAAGACCAAGGCTGCAGAGCGAGCTGCAGTGAAGAAAAGGAAGGCATCAAATGCTTCAGCATCTTCAACTCCCAAGAAGATGAAGCCGATGACTAGCTCGTTTGCAAATCCCATTGATGCTATTCCTATCTCATCCATGCCATCAAAGGACCTTGTTCCTTTTGGTGAAGATTATATGATCCCAAGTGGATCAGATGAAGAAACTCAATCTGCTGCTTCCTCAGAGCAGATTGATGAAGAAATTGAAGTGGATGCAATCCCTTCAACCCCACTGATCTCATCACCAATGCCTCAGTTCGATGCTGAAGAGGCTGGTGTTGAAGAAATTGATGATGAAGATGTGGATATTGGAAGCACAACTCCGTTGATGAATGACGACTTTTGGGAAAGTCAGCACCCCAATTCCCCACTCTTCACCCCACTGCAGCAAATTCCTCACTCCCCTGCACAAACTGTTCCGATGGTGAAGAAACTTCTGCTGAAACTGAAAAGGTGACTGCACCTGAGGAGGAACCAGAAATTCCTCAGTCTGAAGAACCTGATATTGTGATTCCTGAGGTAGTGATGCCACTCACTGACACTCCTCTGCCCAAGCCAAAGGATCCGTTCTCAAGGAAACAAAAATTCAAGGCTGAAGACTTCTTTGGTGAGCACGTGTTCTTCACTGAATACAATTCCTATGACTCTGCTCGCATAAGGAAGAGGTGTTTCTGGACAGCAAGCCAAGCAAATTTCTATTCCTCAGTGCTTTTCAACAAGGACAAAGTCTTCGACCATGCACATATTCCTCACGTGGATATGGAGTCTATGCCGTGCTTCACGCGAGTCCTCAGTGTTCTTCACGATGCTGGGCTGCTCAACTTCTGCACTGACATATGCGGTTGGAATGAAGAACTCATTGTTCAGTTCTATGCAACACTTCACATCACCGGCAACTCTGAAGATGTGAATTCATGGGTTCTGGACTGGATGACTGAGAACACACATCATAAGGCCCCAGCATCTGAATTGCTTCGTGCCCTTCCTCTGAGTCCACCCACTGAAGATGCACGTTGTATTTACAACGAACTGGAGCTTTCAAATCACTATATGCAAGTGCTCATGAAGCCTTTGAAGCCAGGGCAGGCCCATCAAACCACATTCCTCGTCAAGGAATTGTTGTATGTGCCAAGGACTGTCTATCGCATTCTGATGAAGACAATGAGTCCCATCAAAGGACATGATTCAACTGATGAAGAAGTCGTTGGCATCATGAAGAATATGCTTTTCAACATCATTCATGGCGTTCCCATCAACTTCCATGATTACTTCATGAGGACTCTGGCCAACATTGCTATGTCACCATTTGAGTTGCAGCCTTATGCACCTTGGATTATGAGATTCATCAGGACAAGGTCTTCACTCAACTACAAAGCTGAAACTTTGAACCACTTCAACTACTTGCCTCCCATTGAAGTCCTCAAAAGGACATTTTCCTCAGCTGAAGAAAAGGGCAGGGCCACTGCTGTGATAGATGAAGGCATTCGTCCATTGGATGGTCAATTTCGCAAGGCCGCATCTTATTCCACCAATGATGACTCTGCCACACATGACACTGCCGCCAACACTGCCAAGCCAAATTCTCAAGCCACAGCACCCAGGGTGATGACTGACCGTGAGTTACTCCTCAGTCTTCATCAAAAGGTTGATCGCAATCACAAATGGGTCAAGCGTCAGTTTGGTTAAATTCTTCACAACATGACTGCGACACATAATGCAGTGAAGAAAAACCACTACTACCTTCATGAAACCTTCAACCGCACCTGGGCTATTCTATCTCAAGTCTACAGTGCTGATGATCTGAAGAAAATGAGTCTCAATGAAGAATTTCCCTGGTCCGCACCTCCTCCGAAGAAATACAAGAAGGTCCCAGTTCCTTCTTTGGTGGCCAGTTCATATTCTTCATCACGCGACACTGATGAACATGAAGACTTGGACGACACTGCGGCAGGCCCTACTTCAACAACCGACCCCAACAACGCTGGCGCTCCTTCATCAACTTGAATAACTTCAGGGGCGTTAGTCCTCAGTTTTAATCCTTTTGTTTATTCAATGACAAAGGGGGAGAAATCTGAGTTAGTCTTCAAGCGGGTCTATAATAAGGGCATTTTTTAAGTTACAACTCTCGTTCTTCCGAAACTTTTATTGGATCGAGTTGTAATCTTAAACCCGATGGTGCGCTGACACTTTTGTTGCACTATGCTTTGATACTTTTGATGCGCTATTCTGCATGCTTATTCCTCAGAAATACTATCGCACGCATGCTGAATTACATTAGGCACCATATTTCATCATGCATTTCAAATTCTTCATATTATATATCAAATGCGTGTATGAATTACAAGATATAGGGGGAGATCTCCATGATTCAACTCTTCAAGTGTGCATTGCTTCAAAAGCAAATTCCTCACTATGCACATCTTCAGGGGGAGTTCTTCTATATCTTGCAATCAAATTCCTCAATATCAGTATTTACACTTCATATATTTATCCCCGTTGAAAACTTAACCTATGTTGTCATCAATCACCAAAAAGGGGGAGATTGTAAGTGCATCTAGTGCCCCTTAGTGATTTTGGTGTATTGAAGACTTATAGGTTAAGTATCTAATGTGTTTATGAGTGTACACAGGCCTATAAGTCTCTGAGGAGTTTGATATTTACAGAGAAAGTCGACCCCTAAAAATGAAGTTCTTCGACTGAAGACTTTGACATTTTGAAGACTTTCTGAAGACTTTGAAAGTGAAGAAATTGGTGTGACCTTGAAGACTTGGTATTCATTCGAGGAACATGAAGCGTGAAGACTTTTGTTTTCGTAGTTTCATTTTCTCTTTCTTGAGTCATAGGAAACACCGTACTGTTAAAGGGGGTCGAGGAAATACTACGGAGAAAATTTCCATGTGATGTTCAACTCAAATCCTACACCTACCAATCCCTTCGAGTGAAGCCATTGGAAATCTCATACAGTTCAGTCAATTTCTTCAGTGACAGAGACGCAGTTCTTCTGGTCACTGAGGACTTTGCTCTGACTGAGGAGTTAGGAATTCGCCAGTGCGAATTGCCTACACTGTGAGGAACATGATAGCCCTGAGGAATTTGAACCTCAAATTTCCGACCGTTGCTGTGCTACGCGCCAGCTGTCCTAAAATATCTTGTCCACCTAATGGTCATATCATTGAAGGGCATTTATGTCTTATCATGTCGGGCTGCTCCCTAGGCTATAAATAGCCGCCCCCTACAACCACTAGCTGGTTGGCTGCTCCCCGAGAACTTGACACTTGTCATTTGAGAGCAACCCATCCTCCGAGGACTTTGAGCGAAAATCATCAAGTGAGGAAAATCCAAACCCAAACCCAAAACACCTACAAACATAAAGTGATTGAGCATCACTGAAGAGATTGATCCTGCGTGGATCCGACGCTTGTTACCTTTGAAGACTGTGCTTCTTCCAGACGGTTAGGCGTCAAGGTCTAGAGCATCCAAGAGGAATTGTGGATCACCGAGTGACCTAGTCTGTGAAGGTTTGGAAGTCACCTGAAGACTTACCATGAGTGATTGGGCGAGGACTGTGTGTCCTTAGCTTAAGGAGAATACGGTGAGGACTGTGTGTCCGGGACTAGGTGTCCTCGAGTTTAAATACTCAGCCGCTCCAACCAGATGTACAACTGAGACAGCAGTTGGAACTGGTCTACCAAATCATTGTCTTCACCAAGCTTACTGGTTCTATTTCCTCAACATTTTCATTTCCTCATTACTGTGTTGTGTGCTCGTTCATATCTGTGTTTGAAGACTTTGACTGAAGACCTTCTCAATTTCCTTAGTACAATTTCCTCAGTCTGTTTGTCTTCATCTTGTGCTATCCTGTGTTTACGCTTTCTGTACTCTGTGTTTGTCTTCATTTCATCACGATGACCATGCATGTAATCTGCTATGTTTACTTCTGAGTACTTATTCCGCTGCTAGTAATTCTTCGCTAAGGAATTTCCTCACGAGCAAATTCCTCAGTGAAGAATTTCATAAAAATCGCCTATTCACCCCCCTCTAGTTGATATAACGCACTTTCAATTGGTATCCGAGCAAGGTACTCCCTTGTTCTGTGTGAGTTTGGTTTAACCGCCTGGAGTTTTAGTTATGTCGACCGCAGGTATGATCAAGGTCTCTGCTGGGTGTCCTACCTTCGATGGGACGGACTACCCCTACTGGAAGAATAAGATGCGAATGCATCTTGAGGCAATTGATAACGATCTCTGGTATGTTGTGGAAAATGGTGTTCCCTCCATCTCACCCTCACTGAACGCTACCGATGTGAAGAGATTCAAGCAACTCGACTCTCAAGCGAAGAATATCATATGTGGCCATCTGAGCAAAAGACAGTATGGTAGAGTGAGTGCTTTGGAGACTGCTAAGCTTATCTGGGATAGGCTGTCCAAAGTCAATGAAGGAGTTTCAACTCAGCGTGACTCTCGAGTTGATGTTCTTCGCAATCTCTTCAACCGCTTCAAAAGACTCGACAATGAGAATGTTCAGCAAACCTTCGATCGCCTCACTGACATCTCAAATGAGCTGCAAGCACTTGGTGCCACTGACATTACCGACCATGAGGTGGTGAAGAAATTGCTGAGATCGCTTGATTCCTCATTTGACACTCTGGCACTGATGATACAAGAGCGTGCTGATTACAAGTCACTTGACCCCACTGATATCCTCGAGAGGCTAAACACTCATGAGTTCCAGCTTGCTGAGAAGAGAGATCTCTACGGATCGAGCTATGGCAGATCACGTGCACTGAAGGACAAGGTAGTATCTGAGTCCGAAGATGAAGACTCTGGTAGCAGCCTTGGTGATCCTGAAGAATTGAGTCATGATCTAGCACTGCTTGTGAAGAAATTCCAGAAGTTCTCAAGACATGGTCGCTTTGGAAAACCCTCAAGGAGCAATGATTCCTCATCCAGTGACTATAAGAAGAGGCTTTGTCACAAGTGCAAGAAACCAGGACATTACATTCAAGATTGTCCTCAGTGGGAAAAGGAATCAAAGAAGAAGAAATACAAGGATTACAGTTTTGATGATGCCAAGAAAAAGAAGAAGTCCTCAAAATCTTCATCATCAAAATCCTCAAAGTCTTCGTCTCACAAGAAGAGCAGTTCCAAGAAGGCTCGGGCATTCATTGGCAAGGAAATGGACTCTGAGGCTGAATCTGAAGAAAATGAAGCAGAAGAGGAATCTGATGATTCTGAGTCTGGTGTGGCGAGCATAGCCCTCGCTACTGCATTCGTCAGCAAATCCATCTTCAACGCTGAAGAAAGTGATCTCACCAACAAGGCTGATGAAGGCAGTGATGACTACGCTCCCACCTATTGCTTCATGGCAAAGGGTGCCAAGGTACTCAAATACGCCTCCTCTGAATCTAGTGAGGATGAATCTGATGAAAATCTTAAGCCTAGCTACTCTAAACTTGCTAAGATTGTTGTGCAACAACAAAAGGCTTTTGAAAAGGTTCAAAACATGCTAGACAAAAGTGATGATATGTTGGCTGAAGAATTGGATCGCACTAAGGCCTTAACTGAAAATCTTCAGAGACTTCAGACCAGGTTTGATAACCTTCAAAGTCATCATAACACTCTCTTATCTGATCATGAGAAGCTTTCTTATGAATATCTTCAAAATAAGCAAGATCTTGAGAAGCTAAGAGTGAGTTATGAAGATCTTCAGAAGGAGCGCGATCCATTACTTGCTCAACAAATCAGCGCTGCTCAGGAAGAATTCATTCCTCCATGTTTAAAATGCATTGAACGAGAATCTGCTAATTCTTCACTTGAATGTTCAAATGCTTCAAATATTACAAATTCTTCACATGTCTCTGCTATCACTAATTTCTCATCTGAAGACATTGCTAGTATTACTGACGATGCAGGGCTGAAGGAATTGTACATGACAGGCATGTACAAAAGCCTCAAAGGGCATCAGACTCTTTGTGATGTGCTTAAAAAGCAGATCCTCAACAGGAACCCTAGGAAAGAGGGTATTGCCTTTGAGAGGAAACTCAATGCTGATGGTACATATTGGAAGCCTGAGCAGTACCCCAAAACCTCATGCGTTGCTGCAAAGGGACCTCCAGTTGATCCATCTAATTTATCTGGCTATACATGTGAATCTTCTCATTCTTCTGATGAGTCATTTGACTCCAACTATAAACTATTCAAAAATCAGAATGGTGAAGTATTTGCTAGATATGTTGGCACTAACTGCAGTAATGGATCACCTATGAAGAAAATTTGGGTTCCCAAAAGGTGCCTTGAAAGTCTTCAGGTGAATGTCCTCATGACACCACCTGTGAAGAAAAGGAACCCCAGATCAAATTCTTCATATGGATCCAAGTCCTCATACGGTCCAAATTCCTCAAGGGGATCAAATTCCTCACATGGATCAAAATCCTCATATGAACATCATCGTGCTAACAACTCTGTTTCGCAGGGAAGAGCCAAGGACTATGAATATGAGCATTATTCTTCAAATTATTATGTTCATAAGTCCTCGAAGAATTTCTCTGCTTATTCATATGCTTACCCTAACCGCTCTTATGTGAAACGAAGTGGTTTGGCCGCTATGCCACCATTCTCATATGGAGCTCGCAGAGTGATGAACTCTTCGCCACCCCTTCAGATGTGGGTGGTGAAGAAAAAGAACTAATCACTTCTGCAGGGTCAGGTCTCCAGACATGCTCAAACATCTGAAGAATTTGCTGGGGGACCTGACAAAATGCCTAAAAGGACGCAGGCTAACCATGATGAAATGAACTTTCATTTCACACGTCCTCCCTCTGTTTTAACTGTCTTATTACGTGATGAAATTGATCTGATGAATTGTGATATCATATTCTTCACTGCTGAAGTATATGAGGTCGTAAGTTGCACTAATTCATCTGCAGGATGATCAACCCAAAGCCACTGAGTGGGTACTAGATAGTGGGTGTACAAATCACATGACTGGTGACAAGAATCTTTTGATGGATGCTCCCTTATCATCATCACATATGAAGCATATCATCTTTGCTGATAAAAGCAAAAGTCAGGTATTGGGTCTAGGTAAAGTTGCTATCACAAAGGATCGACACATGGACAAAGTCATGCTTGTTGAGTCCTTAGGATACAACCTTATGTCTGTCTCAATGCTTTGTGATCTTGATATGGTTGTTGTCTTTGGAAAGTATCGTTCTGTTGTGATTATGGAAGCTGACAATTCCAAAGTCTTCGAAGGCTTTAGGAGAGGAGATTTGTATATTGTTGATTTCTCTGCAGATTCACAACCAGCTGTGTGGCTACTTGCAAAAGCTTCAGAAGGATGGCTATGGCATCGACAACTTGGTCATGCAGGCATGAGGAATTTGAACTCGCTGGCAAAGAAGAAGCATGTCATTGGCATTGAGAATGTCAAATTCCTCAAGGATCACTTGTGCGGTGCCTGTGAAGCTGGAAAGATGACAAAGGCCAAGCATCCAGCGAAGACTATCATGACCACCACTCGTCCATTTGAATTGCTTCACATGGATCTCTTCGGTCCTAATCATTATTCCTCTGTTTCAAATGAAGCATCTCAATATGGCTTTGTTATTGTTGATGATTACTCTCGTTACACATGGGTACACCTTGTCTCTTACAAAACTGAAGTGCAGGAAGTCTTCAAACGATTTTCCTCGAGGGCTTCAACCAACTTTGGTGTGAAGATCAAGCACATCAGAAGTGACAATGGCACTGAGTTCAAGAATTCGGATCTCGATGACTATCTTGATGAACTTGGTATTACCCATGAGTTATCTGCTCCTTATACTCCTCAACAAAATGGCGTCGTGGAGAGCAAGAACAGGACTCTTGCTGAGATGGCTCGCACTATGCTCGATGAGTACAAAACCCCTCATTGTTTCTGGGTTGATGCAATTGATATTGCGTGCCATATCATCATCAGAGTATATCTTCAAAAATTCTTCAAGAAGACTGCCTATGAACTCCTCACTGACAAGAAACCCAATGTGAGTTATTTCAAAGTCTTCGGTGCTAAATGCTGGATTAGAGATCCTCATCACAACTCTAAATTTGCACCGAAAGCACATGAAGGTTTTATGCTTGGTTACGGAAAGGACTCGCACACCTACAGAGTCTTCAACAATGTTCTTCACAAGATTGTTGAAACTGTAGATGTGCGGTTTGATGAAACTAACGGCTCGCAAAGAGAGCACCTACCTTCTGTGTTAGATGAACCAGCACCTGAGGATTCTATCAAGCACAAGGCTACTGAAGATGTCATTCCTACTGAAGAATCTGCTGAAGAATTCATTCCAGAACGTGAAGAACGTCGAGCTGATGCACCTGAAGAAAATGCTGAGGAAATTGATGCTGAAGAAAATGCTGATCAAATTCCTCGACGACAACCAGCTCACCCTCGCGTTGCAAAAGAAGTGCAAGTGGAGAAGATCATCGATGACATTAGAGCACCAGGTCCTCTCACACGCTCAAAATCTTCACATCTATCTAACTTTTGTGGGCACTTTGTTTTTGTCTCTATCACAGAGCCCACTAAGGTAGATGAAGCATTTCTGGAGCCTGAGTGGATTCAGGCCATGCAAGAAGAATTACATCAGTTCAAGCTCAACAACGTATGGGAACTAGTCAATCATCCCGATCCTCGCAAGCATAACATCATTGGCACAAAGTGGATCTATCGCAACAAGCAAGATGAAAATGGTGTTGTGGTGAGGGGCACGACTAGTAGCTCAAGGCTACACACAGGTTGAAGGAATTGATTTCGATGAAACTTTTGCACCTGTTGCTAGACTTGAGGCTATTCGCATATTACTTGCTTATGCTAACCATCATGATATCATCTTATATCAAATGGATGTGAAAAGTGCATTCCTCAATGGTAAGCTTGAGGAAGAAGTATATGTTGCTCAACCCCCAGGTTTTGAAGATCCAAAACATCCTGACAAAGTCTTCACACTTAACAAGGCCCTCTATGGCCTCAAGCAGGCCCCACGGGCGTGGTATGATACATTGAAGGAATTCTTCATGAAGAAAGGCTTCACACCCGGTTCACTCGATCCCACTCTCTTTACTAAATCTTATGATGGTGAACTGTTTGTGTGCCAAATATATGTCGATGATATCATCTTTGGCTGTACTGACCAACGTTATAGTGATGAATTTGCCTATATGATGAGTGAAGAATATCAAATGTCTATGAAGGGAGAGTTGAAATTCTTCTTAGGTCTTCAAATTCGTCAACAGCGCAACGGCATATTCATATCTCAGGAGAAATACCTCAAGGATGTCCTGAAGAAATTCGGCATGCAAGATTGCAAAGGCATCAAAATTCCTATGCCCACAAATGGTCATTTATGCACTGATGAAAATGGTACTGACTTCGATCATAAGGTATACCGCTCCATGATTGGCTCTTTATTGTACTTATGTGCATCTAGGCCAGATATAATGCTTAGTGTTTGCATGTGTGCACGATTTCAAGCTGCACCGAAGGAATCACACCATAAGGCTGTGAAGCATATTCTTCGATATCTAGCTCACACACCAACACTAGGATTATGGTATCCCAAGGGCTCGGATTTTGATCTCATTGGATATTCTGACTCTGACTATGCTGGTGACCGTGTGGACCGCAAGTCAACATCTGGTACTTGTCATTTCCTCGGACGATCTTTGGTGTGTTGGTCCTCGAAGAAAAAGAACTGCGTATCACTGTCTACTGCTGAAGCTGAGTACATTGCTGCTGGTTCTTGCTGTGCTCAACTGCTATGGATGAAGCAAACACTCAAGGACTATGGCATCAACGTGAAGAATGTGCCTCTCCTCTATGACAATGAGAGTGCCATCAAGATTGCTCACAACCCAGTTTAGCACTCCAAGACAAAGCACATTCAGATTCATCATCATTTTCTTTGTGATCATGTGTTGAAGGGCGACATCTCTATTGAGCATGTGAAGACTAAAGAATAGCTAGCCGATATCTTCACTAAGCCCTTGGATGAGAAGAGATTTAGCAAGTTGCGGTGTGAGCTAAATATCTTAGAGTCTTTGAATGTACTTTGAAAAGGCAGTCATCCTAACACTTATGCAAAATTGATGACTTAGATGTGCAACACATGAAGAAACGTTTGTCTTCAATCAATGAAGAATAACACTCTAAGTGTGAAGAAATCAATGAAGAATTTGATTCTCAGAACCCTACGAGAATTGTACGCGGTGTCTAAAATCATCATTCTTATACGGTGGGTCACGCCACCACAAAAGTTGAAAATCTTCAGTTTGAGTTTTTCCTTAACTTTTGAAATTCCTCATTTTTCCAAATTCTTCAATTTTGCAAAGTCTTCACTTGTGCCGTCGTTTTTCTTCATTGGCTATATATATATGAGCTTATGTCCTCTACAACATTCACTTATGGCTATTTCTTCAAGTTGGTGTTTTCTGCTAAGTGAATGTGATCGGACCCTTCCCCTCTATGCTATACTCAATCCAATCTGTTCACAAATTCTTCATGTGCGTTCTATTTGAAACTCGTTCAAATTCTTCACTGTGTCCTTGTCAGCTGAAGAAATTGCGAACGGAACGTTAAAACTAATCTTATCCAAACTTTCGGTTTTGCCGCTCAAACCGTTCCGCATCCCATGATGCATTATTTTATCCACCCACGATCTTACACGATCTCCACTACATAGTACGTGGGTGACACATGTCGTGAGAAGGAGAACGGCCAGGGGCACGTTCGTCCCAAATCTTCAGGCAAACAGTTTTTCACCGTGGCTATAAATACCCCTGTCCCCTTCCTCACTTCTTTTACCCCGCTTGATCTCACTCTCCCGCTCGAGCTTCCGAACCCTAGCGCCGCCGCTACTCCATCGTCGCCGGTGAGGAAGAGCTTCACTGCCTCGACCTCGTCGCCGTCGTACTCGCGCCGACCGTGGAAATCTTCACCTCCGCTTCCGCCGTAGACGTCTTCCTCCGCCAAGTTAGGGCGTGGAAGATCTGCATCGACGAACTTCACTGTTTCAACTCACAGTTCGTCGTGTTCTTCGTTTTAGGGTAATTAAAAGCTACTTTTACTGCCCTCTTTGATTCGAAACTTTTCTACAAAATCTTCAAAGGTGTTTTATACTTCAACTCCTCACACACAAAACACCTCACATGTTATCTGTTCTTGATTCATTTCCCTAAGCCTCATTTTCCTCAAGATTCCTCAATTGTGTGGATCTTCGATCTATACAACTCTGGAACCTAAGATATAAAGAGCTTAGTGAAATTCCTCAAGACGCATCTGGTTAAATTCCTCAAACTTGTTCTTTATGAAAAACCCTCTGAGAACGCATATGACCTCTTCAAATTCCTCGCAACTATACTCTGTTCACAGGTACACATGTCCGCTGCTGAATCATTAGGTTCTCATCAACTTAACTCATTTGCAGCGTTCCTCGAAGAAAAGTTGCATACTTCTTTAGAGAACTCAATTGTTCAAATTCCTCAAATGAAGAAAATGGCTGAAGGTAAAAGGCCTTAGAAAGGAGGAAAAGAAGCCTGAGGTTATGACTGCATTTGAAATCCCTGAGGCTATTTATAAAGATTACTGCACGCCTGATGAATCCAAATTTGGCAAAGAAGATAAAAATCAGCGCAAGGTGTGAATCCAGAGGATTGAACGGAGATGGGCACGCGAATGGAGGGAGTACAGATATGTTACTCCAAAGTACATGAAGAAACTCGCACTGAACGCTCCATGTCCAAGAGCCCCATTGGCACCTGGCCAAGTGGCAGATCCCACAAGCATCAAACGCGGTGAGGATTTTCCTGAAGAATGGGCCAAGCGCCAAGCTAAAATGGCAAGGCAAGCCAGAGAAGCAGTGAGGAAATTTAATGAAGACTCTGCTGCTGCTGCTGCTGAGGCTTCTGTCAAGCCGAGGAAAGTGATGCTCAAGAAGCCCGCTCGCAAGCCAAGTGCTTCCTCTGCAATGCCCTCACGGCCAGACACCTCAAAATCTTCAAAGCAAATTCCTCATGTTGCTCCTGCTCCACCAAAGTCCTCAGCACCTCCTCCACAGTCCTCAGCTGTCCCGGCAAAGTCCTCAGCACCTGTGCATCTGGCCTCGTGCCAAAGGACTACTGGCATCTCAATTGCCTCTGGTGTCTCAGCTAGGTCCTCAGCTGCACCAAGTTCCTTAGCTAGACTCTCTCTGCTGAAGAAAAAGGCTACTGCTGGACGCGGCGCTCGCCCAAGTCCTAAGAAGAAGCAGGTAGTCTTCACTGTACTATCTGATGATGATGAAGCTGATGAAGAAGAACTTGCTGAAATCATCAGGGACCGCCAAGAAAGGGCTGCTAAAGCCAAAGGCACACCTGTGCCACTGCTGTTGGATCCAAGGGCGATCCTCGATTACATTGATCTCTGGCATAAGGATCCCAACACACCTATGCCTGACTTCAAGCTGACACCTGGCCAAAGTCACATGTTGACTCACTTCATCCAAGAGGAGAAGTGGAAATATGACAGGGCCAGAGAGATCAAGAAATCACAGTATCGCAAAGAGAAGCTGCTGAAGAAAAATGTTGTCAAGATGACACCTGAGGAACTCATCAAGATGCAGGCTGAAATCAAAGCCCTCAGCGACAACTTTGATTCTTATTATGCTGATTGGCAAGGAGCCAAGGTTAGATTTCTGAAGCTGACTGATACTTTCACCAAGGGTGCAGCCTCAACACAACAACAAGTTCCTCATGCTGAAGCATCTGTTCAGCAAAATGAAGAACATGCCAGCACCGCTGATGAAGTTCAGGATGCTGAAGAAAATGCCAGTTCCAGGGCTGATGACTCTACTCCAGCCACTGAAGAAATTGCCAGGGCATCCACTAGTGGTGCGCCTGAAGAAACTGAAGAAATCAGGGCAACTGCATCAGTTGCGCCTGAGGAAAATCAACCAGATTCCTCAGCTCCACCTGCGCGTACTCCAACTCCTATTCTTCCTTCTGCACTAGATGTGAAGAAGACCAAGGCTGCAGAGCGAGCTGCAGTGAAGAAAAGGAAGGCATCAAATGCTTCAGCATCTTCAGCTCCCAAGAAGATGAAGCCGATGACTAGCTCGTTTGCAAATCCCATTGATGCTATTCCTATCTCATCCATGCCATCAAAGGACCTTATTCCTTTTGGTGAAGATTATATGATCCCAAGTGGATCAGATGAAGAAACTCAATCTGCTGCTTCCTCAGAGCAGATTGATGAAGAAATTGAAGTGGATGCAATCCCTTCAACCCCACTGGTCTCATCACCAATGCCTTAGTTCGATGCTGAAGAGGCTGGTGTTGAAGAAATTGATGATGAATATGTGGATATTGGAAGCACAACTCCGTTGATGAATGACGACTTTTGGGAAAGTCAGCACCCCAATTCCCCACTCTTCACCCCACTGCAGCAAATTCCTCACTCCCCTGCACAAACTGTTCCGATGGGCTCTGAAGAAACTCATCCCATTGCGTCTGTGAATGAAGAAATTCCAGCCACTAGTGCTGAAGAAACTGCTGCTGAAACTGAAAAGGTGTCTGCACCTGAGGAGGAACCAGAAATTCCTCAGCCTGAAGAACCTGAGATTGTGATTCCTGAGGTAGTGATGCAACTCACCGACACTCCTCTGCCCAAGCCAAAGGATCCGTTCTCAAGGAAACAAAAATTCAAGGCTGAAGACTTGTTTGGTGAGCACGTGTTCTTCACTGAATACAATTCCTATGACTCTGCTCGCATAAGGAAGAGGTGTTTCTGGACAGCAAGCCAAGCAAATTTCTATTCCTCAGTGCTTTTCAACAAGGACAAAGTCTTCGACCATGCACATATTCCTCACGTGGATATGGAGTCTATGTCGTGCTTCACGCGAGTCCTCAGTGTTCTTCACGATGCTGGGCTGCTCAACTTCTGCACTGACATATGCGGTTGGAATGAAGAACTCATTCTTCAGTTCTATGCAACACTTCACATCACCGGCAACTCTGAAGATGTGAATTCATGGGTTCTGGACTGGATGACTGAGAACACACATCATAAGGCCCCAGCATCTGAATTGCTTCGTGCCCTTCCTCTGATTCCACCCACTGAAGATGCACGTTGTATTTACAACGAACTGGAGCTTTCAAATCACTATATGCAAGTGCTCATGAAGCCTTTGAAGCCAGGGCAGGCCCATCAAACCACATTCCTCGTCAAGGAATTGTTGTATGTGCCAAGGACTGTTTATCGCATTCTGATGAAGACAATGAGTCCCATCAAAGGACATGATTCAACTGATGAAGAAGTCGTTGGCATCATGAAGAATATGCTTTTCAACATCATTCATGGCGTTCCCATCAACTTCCATGATTACTTCATGAGGACTCTGGCCAACATTGCTATGTCACCATTTGAGTTGCAGCCTTATGCACCTTTGATTATGAGATTCATCAGGACAAGGTCTTCACTCAACTACAAAGCTGAAACTTTGAACCACTTCAACTACTTGCCTCCCATTGAAGTCCTCAAAAGGACATTTTCCTCAGCTGAAGAAAAGGGCAGGGCCACTGCTGTGATAGATGAAGGCATTCGTCCATTGGATGGTCAATTTCGCAAGGCCGCATCTTATTCCACCAATGATGACTCTGCCACACATGACACTGCCGCCAACACTACCAAGCCAAATTCTCAAGCCACAGCACCCAGGGTGATGACTGACCGTGAGTTACTCCTCAGTCTTCATCAAAAGGTTGATCGCAATCACAAATGGGTCAAGCGTCAGTTTGGCTCAATTCTTCACAACATGACTCCAACACATAATGCAGTGAAGAAAAACCACTACTACCTTCATGAAACCCTCAACCGCACCTGGGCTGTTCTATCTCAAGTCTACAATGCTGATGATCTGAAGAAAATGTGTCTCAATGAAGAATTTCCCTGGTCTGCACCTCCTCCGAAGAAATACAAGAAGGTCCCAGTTCCTTCTTTGGTGGCCAGTTCATATTCTTCATCACGCGACACTGATGAACATGAAGACTTGGACGACACTGCGGCAGGCCCTACTTCAACAACCGACCCCAACAACGCTGGCGCTCCTTCATCAACTTGAATATCTTCAGGGGCGTGAGTCCTCAGTTTTAATCCTTTTGTTTATTCAATGACAAAGGGGGAGAAATCTGAGTTAGTCTTCAAGCGGGTCTATAATAAGGGCATTTTTTAAGTTACAACTCTCGTTCTTCCGAAACTTTTATTGGATCGAGTTGTAATCTTAAACCCGATGGTGCACTGACACTTTTGTTGCACTATGCTTTGATACTTTTGATGCGCTATTCTGCATTCTTATTCCTCAGAAATACTATCGCACGCATGCTGAATTACATCTTACACCATATTTCATCATGCATTTCAAATTCTTCATATTATATATCAAATGCATGTATGAATTACAAGATATAGGGGGAGATCTCCATGATTCAACTCTTCAAGTGTGCATTGCTTCAAAAGCAAATTCCTCACTATGCACATCTTCAGGCGGAGTTCTTCTATATCTTGCAATCAAATTCCTCATATCAGTATTTACACTTCATATATTTATCCCCGTTGAAAACTTAACCTATGTTGTCATCAATCACCAAAAAGGGGGAGATTGTAAGTGCATCTAGTGCCCCTTAGTGATTTTGGTGTATTGAAGACTTATAGGTTAAGTATCTAATGTGTTTATGAGTGTACACAGGCCTATAAGTCTCTGAGGAGTTTGATATTTACAGAGAAAGTCGACCCCTAAAAATGAAGTTCTTCAACTGAAGACTTTGACATTTTGAAGACTTTCTGAAGACTTTGAAAGTGAAGAAATTGGTGTGACCTTGAAGACTTGGTATTCATTCAAGGAACATGAAGCGTGAAGACTTTTGTTTTCCTAGTTTCATTTTCTCTTTCTTGAGTCATAGGAAACACCGTACTGTTAAAGGGGGTCGAGGAAATACTAAGGAGAAAATTTCCATGTGATGCTCAACTCAAATCCTACACCTACCAATCCCTTCGAGTGAAGCCATTGGAAATCTCATACAGTTCAGTCAATTTCTTCAGTGACAGAGACGCAGTTCTTCTGGTAGCCCTGAGGAATTTGCTCTGACTGAGGAGTTAGGAATTCGCCAGTGCGAATTGCCTACACTGTGAGGAACATGATAGCCCTGAGGAATTTGAACCTCAAATTTCCGACCGTTGCTGTGCTACGCGCCAGCTGTCCTAAAATATCTTGTCCACCTAATGGTCATATCATTGAAGGGCATTTATGTCTTATCATGTCGGGCTGCTCCCTAGGCTATAAATAGCCGCCCCCTACAACCACTAGCTGGTTGGCTGCTCCCCGAGAACTTGACACTTGTCATTTGAGAGCAACCCATCCTCCGAGGACTTTGAGCGAAAATCATCAAGTGAGGAAAATCCAAACCCAAACCCAAAACACCTACAAACATAAAGTGATTGAGCATCACTGAAGAGATTGATCCTGCGTGGATCCGACGCTTGTTACCTTTGAAGACTGTGCTTCTTCCAGACGGTTAGGCGTCAAGGTCTAGAGCATCCAAGAGGAATTGTGGATCACCGAGTGACCTAGTCTGTGAAGGTTTGGAAGTCACCTGAAGACTTACCATGAGTGATTGGGCGAGGACTGTGTGTCCTTAGCTTAAGGAGAATACGGTGAGGACTGTGTGTCCGGGACTAGGTGTCCTCGAGTTTAAATACTCAGCCGCTCCAACCAGATGTACAACTGAGACAGCAGTTGGAACTGGTCTACCAAATCATTGTCTTCACCAAGCTTACTGGTTCTATTTCCTCAACACTTTCATTTCCTCATTACTGTGTTGTGTGCTTGTTCATATCTGTGTTTGAATACTTTGACTAAAGACTTTCTCAATTTCCTCAGTCTGTTTGTCTTCATCTTGTGCTATCCTGTGTTTACGCTTTCTGTACTCTATGTTTGTCTTCATTTCATCATGATGACCATGCATGTAATCTGCTATGTTTACTTCTGAGTACTTATTCCGCTGCTAGTAATTCTTCGCTAAGGAATTTCCTCACGAGAAAATTCCTCAATGAAGAATTTCATAAAAATCGCCTATTCACCCCCCTCTAGTCGATATAACGCACTTTCAGTAACTTGAGAAGCCTCCCCCAAGCTTGTGGGAGACTCTCTTCTTTAATTTGCACAAAGTTGTATATTTACATTAAAGCAGCTTGTTTCTTATGAGCAGGGACATATTTAGCAGAGAAGAAATAAATCATATCCTGGGGACTCCGCACACAACCAGAATCAAGAGAATTAAACCATATCTTAGCATCACCCTTTAATGAGAACGAAAATATTTTGAGTATATAGAAGTAACGCGATCTCTCATCATTTGTAAAGAGGGTGGCTATATCATTTAATTTAGTAAGATGTGCCACAACGGTTTCAGATTCATAGCCATAAAAAGGATCAGATTCAACCAAAGTAATTATATCAGGATCAACAGAGAATTCATAATCCTTATCAGGAACACAGATGGGTGAAGTAGCAAAAGCAGGGTCAGGTTTCATTTTATCTCTAAGTGATTCTTTGTTCCATTTAGCTAATAACCTCTTGAGTTCATATCTATCTTTGCAAGCTAAAATAGCAGCAGAAGATTCCATATCAAAAACATAACCTTCAGGAATAACAGGCATATTTTCGTCATCACTTTCATCATTATATTCAGATTCAATAATTTCTTTCTCTCTAGCCCTAGCAATTTGTTCATCATGAAATTCACTAAGGGGCATAGTAGTATCAGGCATAGAAGCAGTTTCATCATAAGTATCATGCATAGCAGAAGTGGCATCATCAATAACATGCGACATACCGAAACGAATAGCAGAAGCAGGTTTAGGTGTCGCAAGCTTACTCATAACAGAGGGTGAATCAAGTGCAAGGCTAGATGGCAGTTCCTTACTTCCCCTCGTAGTTGAGGGATAAATTGTTGTCTTAGCGCCTTTCAAGTTCTTCATAGTGTCCAGCAGATATAAATCCCAAGTGACTCAAAGAATAGAGCTATGCTCCCCGGCAACGGCGCCAGAAATTAGTCTTGATGACCCACAAGTATTGGGGATCGCAACAACTTTCGAGGGTAGAGTATTCAACCCAAATTTATTGATTCGACACGAGGGGAGCCAAAGAATATTCTCAAGTATTAGAAGCTGAGTTGTCAATTCAACCACACCTGGAAACTTAGTATCTGCAGCAAAGTGTTTAGTAGCAAAGTAATATGATAGTGGTGGTAACGGCAACAAAAGTAAAGACAACAAAAGTAATGTTTTTGGTATTTTGTAGTGATTGTAACAATAGCGACGGGAAAGTAAATAAGCGAGAACCAGTATATGGAAAGCTCGTAGGCACCGGATCAGTGATGGATAATTATGCCGGATGCGGTTCATCATGTAACAGTCATAACATAGGGTGACACAGAACTAGCTCCAACTCGTCAATGTAATGTAGGCATGTATTCCGTATATAGTCATACGTGCTTATGGAAAAGAACTTGCATGACATCTTTTGTCCTACCCTCCAGTGGTAGCGGGGTCCTATTGGAAACTAAGGGATATTAAGGCCTCCTTTTAATAGAGAACCGGAACAAAGCATTAGCACATAGTGAATACATGAACTCCTCAAACTATGGTCATCACCGGGAGTGGTCCCGATTATTGTCACTTTAGGGTTGCCGGATCATAACACATAGTAGGTGACTATAGACTTGCAAGATAGGATCAAGAACTCACATATATTCATGAAAACATAATAGGTTCAGATCTGAAATCATGGCACTCGGGCCCTAGTGACAAGCATTAATCATAGCAAAGTCATAGCAACATCAATCTCAGAACATAATGGATACTAGGGATCAAACCCTAACAAAACTAACTCGATTACATGATAAATCCCATCCAACCCATCACCGTCCAGCAAGCCTATGATGGAATTACTCACGCACGGCGGTGAGCATCATGAAATTGGTGATGGAGGATGGTTGATGATGACGACTGAGGGAGTCCTGGATTAGGGGGTGTTCGAATAGCCGGACTATACCTCCAGCCGGACTCCTGGACTATGAAGATACAAGATTGAAGACTTCGCCCCGTGTCCGGAAGGGACTTTCCTTGGCATGGATGTCAAGCTTGGCTATACGGATATGTAGATCTCCTACCATTGAAACCGACTCTGTGTAACCCTAGCCCTCTTCGTGTCTACATAAACCGGAGGGTTTTAGTCCGTAGGACGAACAATAGAACAACAATCATACCATAGGCTAGCTTTTAGGGTTTAGCCTCCTTGATCTCGTGGTAGATCTACTCTTGTACTACCCATATCATCAATATTAATCAAGTAGGAGTAGGGTTTTACCTCCATCAAGAGGGCCCGAACCTGGGTAAAAACATCATGTCCCTTGTCTCCTGTTACCATCCGCCTAGACGCACAGTTCGGGACCCCCTACCCGAGATCCGCCGGTTTTGACACCGACATTGGTGCTTTCATTGAGAGTTCCTCTGTGTCGTCACTTTTAGGCCCGATGGCTTCTCCGATCATCAGCAGCGATGCGGTCCAGGGTAAGACTTTTCTCCCCGGACAGATCTTCGTATTCGGCGGCTTTGCACTGCGGGCCAATTCGCTTGGCCATCTGGAGCAGATCGAAAGCTACGCCCCTGGCCATCTGGTCAGATTTGGAAGTCTGAACTACACGGATTATATCCGCATAGACTTGATCTTCGATGGATTCGAACCACAGCCGAGTGCGCCGCACTGTCACGAAGAGCATGATTTAGCTCTGCCACCAAACAGTGCTTTGGAGGCCGCGCCCGCATCGGCCCCGACCCTTAGTTCGGAGCCGATCGCGCCGATCGAGGACGGGTGGTTGGATGCCGCCTCGGAGGCCGAAATCTCTGTGGCGATCGAGCCGAACACCAGCTTTGTCCTTTGTGAAGCCTGTGACTCCAAGGTGCCGGACTCCCCTCCGGACTCCGAGCCTCCCGCGCCCCTGCCGATCGAATCCGATTGGGCGCCGATTATGGAGTTCACCGCCACGGACATCTTTCAGCACTCGCCTTTTGGAGAGCCCTGGCCGGACTACGGTCAACAAGGTTGGATTTCGGATGATGAAGAAATTCAAAACCCACCCACCACCCACTTTGTAGCCACTGTCGATGATTTAACCGACGTGCTCGACTACGACTCCGAAGACATCGACGGTATGGACGCCGATGCAGGAGACCATCAGGAATCAGCGCCTATAGGGCACTGGAAAGCCACCTCGTCATATGATATATACATGGTGGATACCCCAAAAGAGGGCGATGGCGATGGAACAGCTGAGGATGACCCCTCCAAGAAACAACCTAAGCGCCGGCGTCAGCGGCGCCGCTCAAAATCCCGCCAAAGCAAAAACGGTGATTCCGGCACGGGAGATAATAACACTCCGGACAGTGCCGAACAAAACCCCCTCCAGCAAAACTCAGCACAGGAGGACGGAGAAGCTAGCCCTCATGAGAGAGCGGCAGACAGAGAGGTCGAGGATGATAATTACATGCCTCCCTCCGAAGACGAGGCAAGCCTCGACGACGACGATTTGTCGTGCCTGAGGATCCCGTCGAACAAGAGCGCTTCAAACGCAGGCTTATAGCCACGGTGAGCAGCCTCAAGAAAAAACAGCTACAGCTTAGAGCTGATCAAGACTTGCTAGCCGACAAATGGACGGAAGTCCTAGCGTCCGAAGAGTACGAACTCGAACACCCCTCCAAGAGCTACCCAAAGCACTGGTTGCTACCCCGATTAGAGGAAGAAGCACCTACGTCACCAGTGCATGATGCGGCCGACCGGCCGCCACGTGGCCGTGACAAAGATGCCTCTCGGCCCTCCACTCAAGCCGCACCCCGGCACCACTTTAAAAATACCAATGCACGGGGGAATGCGCCAGACCTGCGAGATATATTAGAGGACAAGGCAAAGCAAACAAGGTCGATCTATGGATCGCGTGAGCGCCCCACAGCACGCGATGGTAATCGTCACGCCGAATACAGTAAATCTGGCCGGGCCGAACACAGTAGACAAAGCTCGCTTGAGTTACGTCGTGATATAACTCAATACAGAGGTGCCGCACACCCACTATGCTTCACAGATGAAGTAATGGATCATCAAATCCCAGAGGGTTTCAAACCCGTAAACATCTAATCATATGATGGCACAATAGACCCTGTGGTATGGATCGAGGACTATCTCCTCCATGTCCACATGGCCCGCGGCGACGATCTACACGCCATCAAATACCTCCCACTCAAACTTAAAGGACCAGCTCGACATTGGCTTAATAGCTTGCCAGCAGAATCAATTGGTTGTTGGGAGGACCTGGAAGCCGCATTCCTCGACAATTTCTAGGGCACTTATGTGCGACCACCAGACACCGATGACCTAAGCCACATAATTCAACAGCTAGAGGAATCGGCCAGGCAATTCTGGACACGGTTCCTAACCAAGAAAAATTAAATCGTCGACTGTCTGGACGCAGAGGCCCTAGTGGCCTTCAAGCATAATATCCGCGACGAGTGGCTTGCCCAGCACCTTGGACAGGAGAAGCCAAAATCTATGGCAGCCCTCAGGACGCTCATGACCCGCTTTTGTGCGGGAGAAGACAGCTGGCTGGCTCGTAGCAATAACATAACCAAGATCCCTGGTAATTCGGATACGAAGGACAACAGTGCCAGGTCGCGTCGCAACAAGAACAGGCGCCGTATTAACAGCGACAATGCTGATGAAACGGCAGTTAATGCTGGATTCAGAGGCTCTAAACCCGGTCAGCGAAAAAAGCCATTCAGAAGAAATACTCCGGGCCCGTCCAGTTTGGACCGAATACTCGACCGCTCGTGCCAGATACATGGCACCCCTGAAAAGCCAGCCAATCACACCAACAGGGATTGTTGGGTGTTCAAGCAGGCAGGCAAGTTACACGCCAAAAACAGAGATCAGGGGCTACATAGCGACGATGAGGAGGAGCCCCGGCCGCCGAACAGTAGTGGACAGAAGGGATTCCCCCCACAAGTGCGGACGATGAACATGATATACGCAACCCACATCCCCAAGAGGGAGCGGAAGCGTGCGTTAAGGGACGTATACGCGATGGAGCCAGTCGCCCCGAAGTTCAACCCATGGTCCTCCAGCCCGATCACTTTTGATCGAAGGGACCACCCCACTAGCATCCGTCATGGAGGATTCGCCGCGTTGGTTCTAGACCCAATCATTGACGGATTTCACCTCACTAGAGTCCTTATGGACGACGGCAGCAGCCTGAACCTGCTTTATCAGGATACAGTGCGGAAAATGGGCATAGATACCTCAAGGATTAAACCCGCAAAAACGACCTTTAAAGGCATCATACCAGGTGTAGAGGCCAATTGTACAGGCTCAGTCACACTTGAAGTGGTCTTCGGATCTTCGGATAACTTCCGAAGCGAGGAATTAATCTTCGACATAGTCCCGTTTGGCAGTGGCTATCACGCACTGCTCGGGTAAACCGCATTCGCCAAGTTCAATGCGGTACCGCATTACGCATACTTCAAGCTCAAGATGCCAGGCCCTCGAGGAGTCATTACGATCAATGGAAACACCGAACGCTCTCTCCGTACGGAGGAGCATACGGCGGCTCTCGCAACGGAAGTACAAAGCAGCCTCTCAAGGCAATTTTCCAGTCCGGTCACTAAACGTCCAGACACCGTCAAGCGCGCCCGGAGTATCCTACAGCAAGACCACCTGGCACGTTGTGAGCAGGCATAGCAATGCGGCCCCAACCCCTGCCCTCACGAAATTGCAAAACCAGTACTGCGCGTACATAATTACGCTCTGGAAATACCATGGGGACAGGGGGAGGGGCACCATCACGACACGCCCAAAACACGGCTTAAACCGCACTAGGGACTGCCGATTTCTTACTTTTATCTTACTTTCAGGACTCCATTCTTCGGAAGGCCTAAGCTGGCAGTACAATTGCCGCACAAACGATGCAAGAACCAGGGAAGAAGAAAACCACGCCGCACTATGGAACTCTAAGGTGGTCTCTATAACGAGCAGTATACCTGTTTTGCATATCATTCCACAGTCCTCCCCTGGATAGGACATGTCAAATAGTCCCACATTTTGCTTATCGCACAATTTGTATCGTTCTGCTTTGACCACAGCTTCTTCAAATAAACAATGCATAGCTTTTGTCTATTATTGTATTACTCTTTTTTAAGAATACATGTTCATTAATGACATGTCGCACCCATACACTTTGGTACGGCCAATACACCAGGGGCTTAAGTACCCCACAACACGGTGTGAGAAGTCCGAACACTTTCACAAGTGCGGCACCCCGAACTTATAGCATTATATGCATCGGCTCCGAATCATGTCTTGGGTCAAATGTTGGGTTTGCCCGGTACTATGTTTTGGTACCTTACGTTCCGTTGTATCGGCTAAGGTAGCACTAGGAGAACTACTGCAATTGTGCCCCAGTTGAGCTGGGCTAAAGCACCTCAGTAGAGAAAGCTAAAACTGACCGTCATGATAAGGCGAGAGCTGGTCGCTGTTCGAGAGGTTTTCGAGTCCCTAAAGACTTATGCCGCTTAGAGCGAAGAGTCGGCTTTGTCCGGCCCAGGCGTGGATAGCGCCCCGAACTTGGTTGAGGGAGTCCTGGATTATAGGTTGTTCGGATAGCCGGACTATACCTTCAGCCGGACTCCAGGACTATGAAGACACAAGATTGAAGACTTCGTCCCGTGTCCGGAAGGATCTTTTCTTGGCGTGGAAGGAAAGCTAGGCGTGTGGATATTCAAGATCTCCTACCATTGTAACCGACTCTGTGTAACCCTAACCCTATCCGGTGTCTATATAAACTGGAGGGTTGTAGTCCGTGGGACAACCATCATCATACACAATCATACCATAGGCTAGCTTCTAGGGTTTAGCCTCCTTGATCTCGTGGTAGATCTACTCTTGTACTACCCATATCATCAATATTAATCTTGCAGGAGTAGGGTTTTACCTCCATCGAGAGGGCCTGAACCTGGGTAAAATAAAGTGTCCCTTGTCTCCTGTTACCATCCGACCTTGACGCACAGTTCGGGACCCCCTACCCGAGATCCGCCGGTTTTGACACCGACATTGGTGCTTTCATTGAGAGTTCCTCTGTGTCGTCGCTTTTAGGCCCGATGGCTCCTTTGATCATCAACAACGATGAGGTCCAGGGTGAGACTTTCCTCCCCGGACAAATCTTCGTCTTCGGCGGCTTCGCTCTGTGGGCCAATTCGCTTGGTCGTCTGGAGCAGATCGAAAGCTACGCCCCTGGCCATCAAGTCAGGTTTGGAAGCTTAAACTACATGGCAGATATCTGCAGAGACTTGATCTTTGACGCGTTCGAGCCACAACCAAGCGCGCTGCACTACCTCGAGGGGAATGATATAGCTCTGCCTCCGAATAGTGCCATGGAGGCCGCACATGCACTGGCCCCGATCCTCGACTCGGAGCCCGTTGCGTTCTTTGAGGATGAACGGTTGGACGTCACCTCGGGGACTGTGATCTTGAAGGAAATCGAGCCGAACGCTAGCCCCGTACTCCGCACGGCCCATGACTCCAAGGAGTCTGATTCTTCTCCGAACTCCGCGCCTCCCGTGCCCCTGCCGATCGAATCCGATTGGGCGCCTATAATGGAGTTCATCGCCGCGGACATCTTTCAGCACTCACCTTTCGGTGATATCCTGAATTCTCTCAAGTCTCTCTCTCTATCAGGAGAGCCCAGGCCGGACTATGGTCTGCGAGGTTGGGATTCTTACGACGAAGAAATTCAAAGCCCACCCACCACCCACTTAATAGCCACTGTCGATGATTTAACCGACATACTTGACTTCGGCTCTGAAGACTTCGACGGTATGGACGACGAAGGAGGAGACGAACAAGAACCAGCACCTGTAGGGCGCTGGACCGCCACCTCGTCATATGACATATATATGGTGGATGCTCCAAAGGATGGAGATGGCGATGGAAAAGCGGAGGATGACACCTCGAAAAAACAGCCAAAACGCCGGCGTCAACGGCGCCGCTCTAAATCCCGCCACAGCAGAAACGGTGATTCCGGCACGGGAGATAATACTACCCCGGATAGCGCCGAAGAACACCAAATCCAGCAAGATTCGGCGCAGGAAGATGGAGAAGCCAGCCCTCATGAGAGAGCGGCAGAGCGAGAGGTTGAGGATGATAACTACATGCCTCCCTCCAAAGACGAGGCAAGCCTCGACGACGACGAATTCGTCGTACCATCAGACCTCGCCGAACAAGAGCGTTTTAAATGCGGGCTTCTAGCCACGGCGAATAGCCTAAAGAAAAAGCAGCAACAACTTAGAGCTGATCAAGATTTGCTAGCTGACAGATGGACTGAAGTCCTTGCGGCCGTAGAGTATGAACTCGAGCGCCCTTCCAAAAATTATCCTAAGCGCAGGCCGCTACCCCAATCAGATGGGGAAACACCTACATTACCAATGCATGACATGGCAGACCGGCCACCTCGCGGCCGCGACAGATAGGCCTGTCGAACCTCTAAACAAGCCATGCCCCGGTGCCGCTCAACTAAGGCACGGGAAAATGAGCCAGACCTGCGAGACGTACTGGAGGATAAAGCAAGGCAAACAAGATCGATCTATGGATTGCGCAGACGCCCGACGACACGTGATGATCTTCACTCCGAACACAATAAATCCGGCCGGGCCGAACACAACAGGCATAGCTCTTCCGAGCTGCGTCGTGACATAGCCCAGTACAGGGGCGCCGCACACCCACTATGCTTCACAGATGAAGTAATGGATCATAAAATCCCAGGCGGTTTCAAACCCGTCAACATCGAGTCGTACGATGGTACGACAGATCCGGCAGTATGGATTGAGGATTATCTCCTTCACATCCACATGGCACGTGGCGACGATCTACACGCCATCAAATATCTCCCCCTTAAGCTCAAGGGACCAGCCCGGCACTGGCTTAACAGCCTACCAGCGGACTCAATCGGTTCTTGGGAAGACCTGGAAGCCGCATTCCTCGACAACTTCCAGGGGACCTATGTGCGGCCACCAGACGCCGACGACCTAAGCCACATAATTCAGCAGCCAGAAGAATCGGCCAGGCAATTCTGGACACGGTTCCTAACAAAGAAACATCATATAGTCGATTGTCCGGACGCAGAGGCCCTAGCAGCCTTCAAACATAACATCCGCGACGAGTGGCTTGCCTGGCACCTGGGACAGGAAAAGCCGAAATCTATGGCAGCCCTCACAACACTCATGACCCGCTTTTGCACGGGCGAAGATAGCTAGCTAGCTCGCAGCAACAACTTATCGAAGAACCCTGGTAATTCGGATACCAAGGACAAAAGTGGCAGGACACGTCGAAATAAGCAAAAGCGCCGCGTTAGCAGCGACAGCAATGAGGATACGGCAGTAAATTCCGGATTCAGAGGCTATAAATCCGGTCAGCGGAAAAAGCCATTTAAAAAGAATACCCAGGGCCCGTCCAGTTTGGACCGGATACTCGACCGCTCGTGCCAGATTCATGGCACCCCTGAAAGGCCAGCCAATCACACCAACAGGGATTGTTGGGCGTTCAAGCAGGCAGGCAAGTTAAGAGCCGAACACAAAGACAAGGGGCTGCATAGCGACGACGAGGAGGAGCCCAGGCCGCTGAACAACAATGGACAGAAGGGGTTTCCCCCACAAGTGCGGACGGTGAACATGATATACGCGACCCACATTCCCAAGAGGGAGCGGAAGCGTGCGCTACGGGACGTATACGCGATGGAGCCTGTCGCCCCAAAGTTCAACCCATGGTCCTCCTGCCCGATCACTTTTGATCGAAGGGACCACCCCACTAGCATCCGTCACGGCGGTTTTGCCGCATTGGTTCTTGACCAATCATTGACGGATTTCATCTCACAAGAGTCCTCATGGACGGCGGCAGTAGCCTGAACCTGCTTTATCAGGATACAGTGCGGAAAATGGGCATAGATCCATCAAGGATCAAGCCCACAAGGACGACCTTTATAGGCGTCATACCAGGTGTAGAGGCCAATTCCACAGGCTCGGTAACACTTGATGTGGTCTTCGGATCTCCGGATAACTTTGAAGCGAAGAGTTAATCTTCGATATAGTCCCGTTCCGCAGTGGCTATCACGCCCTGCTCGGACGAACCGCATTCGCTAAATTCAATGCGGTGCCGCACTACGCATATCTCAAGCTCAAGACGCCAGGCCCTCGAGGAGTAATTACGGTCAACGGAAACACAGAACGCTCCATTCGTATGGAGGAGCACACGGCGGCCCTCGTAGCGGAAGTACAAAGCAGCCTTTCAAGGCAACTCTCCATTCCGGCCGTTAAAAAGCCGGACAATGCAAAGCGCGCCTGGAGTAACCTGCAACAAGACCGCCTGGCATGTTCAGAGCAAGCGTAGCAATACGGCCCCAACCCTAGCCATTGCAACATAGCGGAGCTAGTACCTCGAGTACACAATTACGCCCTCGAAATTCCATGGGCACAGGGGGAGGGGCACATTAACGGCATGCTTACAATACGGCGTCAAACGTACTAGGGGCTGCCGGATTTTTTTTACTTTCAGGACTCCACACTCTGGATAACCTATTCGGCTTTGCTGCCGCACAGACGATGCAAGACCCAGCAAAGCAGACAAAGCTACGCCGCATTACGGAACTCTCAGGTGGTCTCTATTTCGAGCGATATATCTGTTTCTAAATTCCGCGGCCTGCGCCTGGTCAGGACATGTTAAATAGTCTAATATCTTTTTTGCTTATCGCACTACTTGTATCGTTCGGCTTTGATAAATAGCCTCTCTATAAACAATGCATAGCTTTTCGCCTATTTTTTGCGTTGTCCTGTTTTAATATATATGTTCATTAAAAAAACATGATCGCAACCGTGCACCATGGTACGACAAAACACGCCAGGGGCTTCATTACCCTTCTATCTGGTGTGAGAAGTCCGTAGACTTTCACAAGTGCGGCACCCCGAACTTATAGCACTATATGCATCGGCTCCGAATCATGATTTTGCTCACATGTTGGGTTTGCCCGGCTCCTATGTTTTGGTGCCTTACGTTCCGCTATATCGGCTAAGGTAGCACTAGGAGAACCACTGCGATTGTGCCCCAGTTCAGCTGGGTTAAGCACCTCAGTGAAGAAAGCTAAAACAGACTGTCATGATAAGGCGTGAGACCGGTCACTCTTCGAGAGGTTTTTCGAGTCCTTAAAGACTTATGCCGCTTCGAGCGAGGAGCTGGCTATGTCCGGCCAAAGGTGTGGATAGCGCCCCGAATTTGGCCTTCCGAACTAGGGGCTTCGCCGAAATTTAACATTATAACGTTCTATGGCTAAGTGAGAGTGTTCAAGCATTATAGTCCGATTGCCTGGTTCGTTGTGCTGAGCGCCTCCCTCGAAGGACCCAACTATGGGAAAAAGAGCCCTCAGGTTTATCCCGAACACCCCAACGACTGGCCATCTCTCAATTTTTGATAATTGGCCGCACAGAAAATAATATTTTAAATTCAATAAGCATTGCTTAGCGCATATGAACAAGTTTTCAACGCACAGGATACAAACGAGCGAGTTCATTCAAATACTACATCTTTAGTACATTCATCCGCGACAAGGCGGGCTCCGGCAAGAACTTCCTTGTAGTAGTTCTCGGGCTTGCGATACTCCTTCCCCGGCGGCGGCCCGTCCTTCACCAGCTTCTCTCCGTCCAGCTTACCCCAGTGTACCCTTACACGGGCAAGGGCCCTCCGGGCACCTTCAATGTAGGCGGAGCGCTTGATGACCTCAAGCCATGGACAGGCCTCCACCAGCCACCGCACTAGCCCGAAATAGCTCCCAGGTAGGGCCTCTCCAGGCCACAGCCGAACTAGTAAGCCCTTCATGGCCTGTTCGGCCGCCTTGTGGAGCTCGACCAGCTGTTTCAGCTGATCGCTCAAAGGCACAGGGTGTCCGGCCTCAGAATGCTGAGACCAGAACACACTCTCCGTCGAGCTGCCCTCTTCAGCTCGGTAGAACGCGGCAGCGTCGGATACGCTGCGGGGAAGATCGGCGAACGCCCCTGGAGAACTCCGGATTCGGGTAAGTAACAGGTAGTTTACTTTTATATTCCTACTTTGCATTAAGAATGCCTTACCCGTTGCTATCTTTTTCACCTCCTCCAACTCTTGGAGGGCCTTTTGGGCTTCGGCCTTGGCACTCTTGGCGGTCTCAAGGGCCGACGCGAGCTCGGATGCTTGCGCTTTTGACTCAAGCTCCAAACTCTCATGTTTTTTCATGAGAGCTTGCAGCTCTTGCTGCACCTCGCCGACCTGAACCCCTAGCCTTTTTTGCTCGGCGCGCTCCTCGGCCGTTTTCTTTCCAGCCTCAGCCAGCGCCTGCTTCAGGGTTGCCACCTCGGTTGTGGCCCCTACAATAAGCAGTACAATCCTGTTATTTCTTTCTGCAATCAAGCCTCTCTATAGGCACCTTTTTTTTTTCTTTTTTTAGGGTATTTCTTACCTTGTTTCTCCTCGAGCTGCCATTTGGCAAGGCCGAGCTCTTGCTCGGTCCGCCCGAGGTCCTTTTTAAGGACATCCACCTGCGCAGTCAGTGCGGCGGTGGACAGCAGTGAAGCCTGCATACGCATATTTGACTTTTTGTTGTTAGACTCCTGCGAAAATTACTAGATCCTCTATTCGGCTTTTCTTTCCGAACATCGAACAGAGCATCAGGGGCTACTGTCTATGCGGTAAATAATTTGACATATTTTTACTTACCTCGAAGCCTATTAGAAGGCTAGAGCAAGCTTCAGTCAGTCCGCTCTTGGCGGACTGAACCCTTTGGATCACCGTAATCATAACAGTACGGTGCTCCTCATCGATGGCGGCGCCCTCAAGCACCTCTAGCAGATTGTCCAGCGCCTCTGGTTGGACGGAGGTCGCCGGCTCAGACGGCTTACTCCTCTCGGAAGGAGTTCGCCCACCGCGGACCAGGACTGTCGAGTCCGGCGCGGTGTCCGGCACAAAGCCGGACTTGGAGCCCTGGGGGTTTCATCCCCTTTACTCCTGGGGTCCGGAGGATTTCCTTGCGGCTCCTCCAGGACTATCTCCTCCTGCCCTGGAGCTTGGCGGGACGCCACTTCGGTGTCGTCTGCCCTACAGGGGGAGACAGCTGGCGGAACAGAGTTCACGTCCGACGAATCCAGGGAGCCGCTCGATGAATCATCAAGTTCGGCCCGGGGCGGGCTGCATAAATTACGAGCGGTACTAGGGAAAGCCGCGCATTAAAAGAATATCATGAGTCACTCTGCTATATAAATACATACAATTTCGCCGGACGCTTGGTTATGTCCGGCCACTCCTCTCCGCCCTCTTCGGCGTCGTGGGAGTAGTCCGGCGGAGGGGTCTTCCTTTTCCTCGACCCCTCGGCCTCCCCCGTTGGGGTGGCCTTCTTCTTCTTTTCTCCCCTCGCTGGGGGGGGGAGAGCTTTCTTGTTCCTCCTCCTCGTTTTCACGAGAGGAGAGCGTCGCGGACTCGTCAGATGACGAGTCCGACACCACCATGTTGCGGGAACTTTTTCGAGTCCTGGTGGCTTTCTTCTTCTTGGCCTTCTTCTCCGGCACCACATAAGGTGCCGGAGCCACCAGCTTCACCAAGAGAGTTGGGGCTGGGTCTTCGGGCAGGGGAGCCGGACAGTTAATTGGTCCGGATATAGCCCCCCAAGCCTG
This sequence comes from Aegilops umbellulata, assembly GCA_032464435.1. Taxonomy (NCBI): domain Eukaryota; kingdom Viridiplantae; phylum Streptophyta; class Magnoliopsida; order Poales; family Poaceae; genus Aegilops; species Aegilops umbellulata. Next base: position 352,226,397 of record CP136056.1, read on the forward strand.
TCAAAGGTAAAGGGAGTTTAGATCCCGCATAGAGTTAATCTATGAAGAAGAGCTTAACGAACCTGTCAAACGTATAGATAGCTCACCTCGCTGGCATGATGCTGCGAGATGTATCCGCGGTCCTCGGAAGCAGATGTGGGGGACTCGGCGCCTTTGGTCAGCACCTTCCAGACGTCTTCATACGTCGTGTCGAAGAGCCTACTGAGGGTTTGGTGCTGCGCCGGGTCGAATTCCCACAAAGTAAAATCCCGTTGTTGGCACGGGAGGATCCGGCGAACGAGCATGACCTGGATCACAGTGATCAGCCGGATTGGCCTGTTCACCAGGGACTGGATGCATGTTTGCCACCCAGTCACTTCTTCCTCATTGCCCCACGATAGGCCCGTCTCTTTCCAGGACATGAGCCGCGTGGGGTGTCCGGATCTGAACTCGGGGGCTGCGACCCATTTCGGATCGCGTGGCGCGATGATGTAAAACCACCCGGCCTGCCACCCCTTTAGGGACTCCACATAGGAGCCATCGAACCAAAGGATGTTGGCCATCTTGCCGGCCATAGCGCCTCCGCACTCCGCCTGGGTGCCGGACACCACCTTGGGCTTGACGTTGAAGGTCTTGAGCCAGAGGCCGAAGTGGACAAAGTTCGGGATGTTGAGGATAAAGTTCGGGGCCAGATCGTGGAAATCCAGGCCGTAGTAGAACATGAGCCCCCGGACAAATGGGTGAAGTGGAAAGCCCAGTCCGTGGAGGAAGTGGGGAAGAAAAACTACCCTCTCATGGGGCCCTGGGGTAGGAAGAAGCTGCCCCTTCTCAGGAAGCCAATGCGGGATGTCCTTGGACAAGTATCCGGCTTTCCTTAGCTTTTTTACTTGGGCCTTCGTAACGGAGGAGGCCATCCACTTGCCTCCCGCTCCGGACATTGTTGGAGAAGGTTGAGGAAGGAAGAGCGGACTTGGGCGCTAGAGCTTGAGTGCGCGAGAGATGGACTGGCAAAGGAGGAAGAAGGCGTAGGTTAAAAAGGTGAATCCTTATCCCTTTATACAAGCGGGTGCGGTTAGGCATCCCCACCTACCTAATAAAACTCACTTGCCTCCCAAGCGCCGTGGTAAGTGGCGCGGTTGGGTTACCCACATCCGTATTAATGAGAATCCCGTTAAAAGGGGCACACGATCTCTGCTTTGACAAGACGTGCCAAGGAAACCGCCTCGCTAAACACGCTGAGGTGGAACAATGAAAACAATTTATAAAAAGAGCTTGGCCGCAGTGTTATGACGCACTGCGGAATACGTCAGCAGATTTGATTTGTGTTAATATTATTCTCTATATGGCAATATGTGGAAACTTATTTTGCAGAGCCGGACACTATTTTTGGTGTTTGTAATCTTCTTGAAGAACCTGGAGGAGGAACCCGCCTTGCAATGCCGAAGACAATCTGCGCGCCGGACTCGTCGTCATTGAAGCCTGGTTCAGGGGCTACTGAGGGAGTCCTGGATTAGGGGGTGTTCGGATAGCCGGACTATACCTTCAGTCGGACTCCAAGACTATGAAGATACAAGATTGAAGACTTCGTCCCGTGTCCGGAAGGATCTTTTCTTGGCGTGGAAGGCAAGCTAGGCGTGCGGATATTCAAGATCTCCTACCATTGATACCGACTCTGTGTAACCCTAACCCTATCTGGTGTCTATATAAACCGGAGGGTTGTAATCCGTAGGACAACCATCATCATACACAATCATACCATAGGCTAGCTTCTAGGGTTTAGCCTCCTTGATCTCGTGGTAGATCTACTCTTGTACTACCCATATCATCAATATTAATCTAGCAGGAGTAGGGTTTTACCTCCATCGAGAGGGCCCCAACCTGGGTAAAATAAAGTGTCCCTTGTCTCCTGTTACCATCCGACCTTGACGCACAGTTCGGTACCCCCTACCCGAGATCCGCCGGTTTTGACACCGACATCGGTCTTCCGAACACTAGGGGCTTCGCCAAAATTTAACATTATAGAATTCTATGGCTAAGTGAGAGTGTTCAAGCATTATAGTCTGATTGCCTTGTTCGTTGTGTTGAGCGCCTCCCTCGAAGGACCCAAGAATGGGAAAAAGAGCGCTCAAGTTTATCCCGAACATCCCAGCACTCGTGGCATGGGGGCAAAAGCCGATGACTCGCCATCTCTCAAAATTTGATAAACGGCCGCACAGAAGGTAAATTTTAAATTCAAAAAGCATTGCTTAGCGCACATGAACAAGTTTTCAGCGCACAGGACAAAATAAACAAGTTTTACTCAAAATTTACATCTTTTGAGCATTCGTCCGCCATAAGGCGGGCGCCTTCCAGAACGCCCTTATAGTACATCTCGGGGTGGCGATGCTCCTTGCCCGGCGGCGGCCCGTCCTTCACAAGCTTCTCCGCATCCAGCTTGCCCCAGTGCACCTTAGCACGGGCAAGCGCCCTACGGGCACCTTCGATGCAGACGGAGCGCTTGATGACTTCGAGCCTTGGACAGGCCTCCACCAGCTGCCTCACCAGCCCGAACTAGCTCCCAGGCAGAGCCTCTCCAGGCCACAACCGAACTATGAGGCCCTTCATGGCCTGTTCAGCCACCTTGTGGAGCTCGACCAGTTGCTTCAGCTGGTCGCTCAAGGGCACAGGGAGTCCGGCCTCAGCGTACTGAGACCAGAATACCTTCTCTGTCGAGCTGCCCTCCTCGGCTCGGTAGAATGCGGCGGCATCGGACACACTGCGGGGCAAATCTGCGAATGCTCCAGGAGAGCTCCGGATTCGGGTAAGTAACAAGTAATTGACTTTCACATGCTTGCTTTGCATAAAGAAAGCCTTACCCGCCGCTATCTTCTTCATCGCCTCAACCTCCTAGAGGGCCTTCTGGGCTTCGGCCTTGGCAGACTTGGCATTCTCATTAGCCGCCGCGAGCTCGGACTCTCGGTTCTTTGAGTCAAGCTCCAAACTCTAATGTTTTTTCATGAGAGCCTGGAGCTCTTGCCGCACCTCGCCAACCTGCGCCTCATACTTCTCCCGCTAGGTGCGCTCCGTGGCCGCCCTCTTCTCGGCCTCGGACAACGCTTGCTTAAGGGTTGCCACCTCCGTTGTGGCCCCTACAATAGCCACGTTAGTCCTGTTACTTTTTGCAATTGCACCTTTTTATATTTAATAAGGTATTTCTTACCTTCTTTGTCCCCGAGCTCCTTCTTGGCAAGGCCGAGCTCTTGCTCGGACTGCTTGAGGTTCTGCTTTAGCGTGTCCACCTCCGCAGTCAGTGTGGCGGACGCCAGCAGTGAAGTCTGCATATGCATGTTGACTTACTTTTGTTAGACTCCTGCGAATTTTATTAGATCCTCTATTCGGCTTTTCTTTCCGAGCGCCAAACAGAGCATCAGGGGCTACTGTCTATGCGGTAATACTTTTACATACTTCTTACATACCTCAAAGCCTGTTAAAAGGCCGGCACACGCTTCGGTCAGCCCGCTCTTGGCGGACTGAACTTTCTGAACCACCGCACTCATAATGGTGCGGTGCTCCTCGTCGATGGAGGCGCCTTCAAGCACCTCCAGCAGATTGTCCGGCGCCTCCGGTTGGACGGGGGCCATCGGCTTAGTGGGCTTGCTCCTCTTGGAAGGAGGTCGCCCACCGGACTCTGGAACCTTTGAAGGTTCCGGAGCGGTGTCCGGCCTAGGGCCGGACTTGGAGCCCTTATGGGTTCTATCCCCTTGGCACCTGGGGTCCGCGAGGTCGCCTTGCGGTGCCTCCGGGACCACCTCCTCCTGGCTTGGAATCTCCTGGGACGCCACCTCGGCGTCATCCGTAGGGCGGGGGGGGGGGGGAGGTAGCCGTCGGAAGAGAGTTTATGTCCGACGAGTCCAGGGAACCGCTCGATGACATGTCGAGCCGGTCTTTGGGAGGACTGCATAATCATATTCGACGTAAGGAAAAGCTGTGCAGTAAAGGAAAACTATGACTTATTCTGGTATCCGGATACTTACGATTTCGCTAGGGGCTTAGCCCTGTGCGGCCACTCCTCTTCGCTGTCGTCGGCGTTGGTGGAGTAGTCCGAAAGAAGGGTTTTCCCCTTCTTGGACCCTCCGGCCTCCCCAGTTGGGGCGGCCTTCCTTTTCTTTCCTTCCCCCGCTGGAGGGGGAGGGGTATCTTCTTCCTCCTCCTCGTCTTCACGGGAGGATTGCGTCTCGGAGTCATCGGACGACGAATCCGACACCACTACACGACGGGCACTCTTTCGAGTCCCCATGGCCTTCTTCGTGGCCTTCTCCTCCGGCACCACATAGGGTGCCAGAACCAGCAGCCTTGCCAATAGAGCATCCACTGGGTCTTCAGGCAAAGGGGCCGGACAGTTGATCTGTCCAGACTTCGCCTGCCAATCCTGTCAAAGGAAAGGGAGCTTAGATCCCGCATAAAGTCAAAACCATGAAAAGCTAAAATACCCTGTAAAAGGCAAAAACGGTTTACCGCACTAGCATGACGCCGCGTGCTGAATCCGTGATCCTCGGCGCCCTTGAATAGCACCTTCCAGGCATCTTTGTGCGTCGTGTCAAAGAGCCTGCTTAGAGTTGGGTGCTGCACCGGGTCGAACTCCCACAGGTTGAAGGCCCGTTGTTGACATGGGAGGATCCGGCGGATGCGCATAACCTGGACTACGTTGACAAGTTTAAGCTTCTAGTTCACCAGGGTTTGGATGCATGTTTGCAGTCCAGTCAACTCTCCTTTGTTGACCCACGACAGGCCCGTCTCTTTCCAGGACGTGAGCCGCGTAGGGGGTCCAGATCGGAACTCGGGGGCTGCGACCCATTCAGGGTCGCGGGGCTCGGTGATGTAGAACCACTGTCGGTGTCAAAACCGGCGGATCTCGGGTAGGGGGTCCCGAACTGTGCGTCTAGGCGGATGGTAACAGGAGACAAGGGACACAAAGTTTTACCCAGGTTCGGGCCCTCTCGATGGAGGTAAAACCCTACGCCCTGCTAGATTAATATTGATGATATGGGTAGTACAAGAGTAGATCTACCACGAGATCAAGGAGGCTAAACCCTAGAAGCTAGCCTATGGTATGATTGTTGTATATCTTTTTTCTATCGACTAGCCTGGCCCTAGTTTATATAATGCACTAGAGGCCTAGGTTAACAAGAGTCCTAGCCGAATACGCCGGTGGGGAGAAGTCCTTGTCTTGATCGCCAAGTCTTGTGGAATCTTCCTTGTATGCGGCAGTTGTCCGAACTGGCCCATGAGTATACGGCCACGGGGGTCCTCGGCCCAATCTAATAGATTGGGAGACGACGTGGTGAGTACCCCCTAGTCCAGGACACCATCAGGAGCCCCCTGAACCGGTCTTCAAGTTAGGGACGCTCCTCGATTCTTCCGAACTGTTCTTCATCTTTGGTCGTCGGTCTTGAAAGCTGGTTCAACAAATCTTCTTCATCTTCGATTTTGAGGATCGCCGAAATGCATTCGACGGGTTTACACGTCGGGTATCCGAGGAGCCCCTTTAATTTTCCGGCCTTTATCAATGCCTTGTTTATTTTTGTGCCACACCTCAGGTTTGAAGTTGTTCCCGGGAGGCAGTGTCCTATTGCGTCCGAGCTCCAACGCCGGACTGCATTCAAGGTATATTTTGCAGCCGAGCACCAACGCCGGACCGCTTCTCAGCTCTAATGCCGGAATGTATCCGAGCTCCAACGTCGGACTATGTATCCGACTATATCCGAGCTCCAACGCCAGACTGTATCCGAGGTGTCGTAAATCACCTTGGTTCAAAGAAGTTTGAAGGAGTTTAGCCGAGCTTAATGCCGGAAATGCCCTCTATGGAGCCAGCCACTAGCGCCCGAGCTTTATGTCGGACTGCTTCCGAGGTGGTGCACCACCCCGAATGTGGGCCAATTTTTGTCAATATTTTTGATTGGAGCAATTTATTCTCTGACGAGATATATAGCCAGTAGCCCTCAAGGTGGTTATCGGTCTAAAACCCGAGATGCACATGAAGGATGACATAAGACCGATGATCCCAGTAGCCACTGAGACTCAGGTCTATTTGCAAAATCGGCCTGAGGATCAAGTCCTAGCTCGGCAGAATACTTCAGGACACTAAAAGCGGCGTGCTAAGTCCTCGAGACTCAGGTTGGGTGCGGACAACCAACCTGAGGATCAAAATCTCCTCGGAAACTATATTGCACATAAAATTTTCTGCATTGGACAAGCAATGCAGTAGCCCCCGAGACACTGGTCGGGTGGCAACAACAGATCAGTGGATCAATGTGCCCCTTTAATATGTTTAAATAATAAGCCCGAAGCCCAGTAGCCCCCGAGCCTTAATGCGGGCACGGGTGGACGAATTAAGGATCGATATCCATAGTAAAATCACAAATTGTGTGCAATGACTCTATGTATCCAAGTACTTTACGTCATTTAATGCTCGGATCCGCATTGTACAAAACTTTGTTGACCGACCATCGGCTTCCACCTCCTCGGCCAGTAGCCGAGGAGTGTTTGTCTTACTTTATAAAGCCTTTATGAGGGCAAAGATTTGCGACAAACAAGGCAATTTGGCCATACAGTTTTATAAACAAAGGTACGCGGAGAGATATGTTATATTACTGTTTAACAGAAGAAATGTCTTCCAAAGAAAATAGTCCCTCTATCGGTTCCTTTCTTTGGGTTGTCATGCTAAGCATGATCATAAATCCTCAGCTCCAATATAAGAGCAAAATATCGAGAATTCAGTTTGGGAGGCTAGTTAATAGCCCCCGGTAGTGTTCGGCGACAGTCGAGGTCAAGCTGTAAACACTTCAGCCAATGTTATGAACGGCCTGTTATTTAACATAGTCATCGGATCGCTGACCAGTTTACGCTTATTGTGACAGTTAGTTTTCGGCTTTCTCCACTGAGGTGCTTAACCATGTGAGCTGGAAGCACAATCGCAGTGGTTCTCCCTTTGCACGCCTAGCCGAACAAAATGGAACGTAGGAAGCAAGTGCAGGAGTCGGGCAACCCAACTATTGACCAAAGACACAATTCGAAACCGATGCATATATAGCAATATCTGAGAATGTTTTTGCCGAATCCCTAAAAGGTGTCCGGCGTTGCACTGCGAGACTAATGCTAGAAAAGCACAAATAGTTTAAAAGTGCCAAAAAGCTTGGAAAACCAAGAAACGTCAGTAAAAACATGACGTCCGAAAAATATCAAGTGTTCGGTGCCAATCCGAAAATTGGTCTTAGAAAAAAGAAGTGCTTCTGTCGTGCTTTAACATGATACATCCTATCTCAAGACTTCGAGCGGGTCAGCCTACGGCTTCAACCTCCTATCCCGAGGGCGGAGTACTTCTCGTCAGGCCAGTTTAGCAAACTAAACTGTAGCGGCTTTGAGAGAGAAATTAGGCTCCCCGGCTAGTGACCGCTCACTCGTGTCGAAAAAAGGAGTGATAAATAATAATAGTAAAACTTTGCAACGACTAAGAAGAAGAACACTTATTATAAAACGGCTCAAATAAACTTAAGAGCCCCCAAGTGACTTGGGTAGGAGAATGATTGCATGTACCGAAGTATTTATATCATATCTATGTTCAACCGAACTTTAAACGCGTCTTAACCGACCGTTGGCTTCTCCCTCTTCGGTCAAGGACCGAAAAGTGTTATGTACTCCATCGGTCGAGAATATTGACGGTGTTTCCAATAACCAGGCAATTAGGCCATAAGGCTGTAACAGACAAAGCGCGCTCAGGGAACTTATGTTATATTACTGCAAAGTGTAAGAACCATCTTCGAAGAAAATAGTACACCCACCGATACCTTTCTTCGGTGCTCATTGTTATTATGAGACTTGTGCAATAGATTTTTTGTACTCATGAGTTACGTTGTGTGCCGACCATGATTGAAAACTATAAGAGCGCTAGCTTTTGGCTTCACCCAGTCTGAGGTCCGGCTCGGGCGAACCGATCGTGACAATCACAGAGGTGCTCCCTTTACTCCCTAGCCGAACAATCGGGAACGTAGGGGTAAACACAAGAGCGAGGCAACCCAGCTTGCAAATCGCTTAAGTCAATATGGTGCATATTGTGGTGTAATACACGAACAAGGAACGAAGCCGTACAAGTATAATCATATGCAACAGGAAAAGCTTCATAAAGGAAGCCCCCGGTAAACGAGGTATTTGAATTTATGCGTCACAAACAAAGTTTTTTCCAAAAAAGTATAACGCTTGGTCGAACCGAACACAAGTTAGAAATTAAAGCTTTGAGCATGAAAGCGACTTAGCTGGTTAATGTGTTCGCAGTCTGAGCTTGATGCGGGACAAGGTTCTATCCCCCAAGTCGGTCCCGAGGTGGCGGAGCGGAGAGCTCGACACGCCGAAGTGGTGACATAGCACGGTCGATGCAGACCGGCAGAGTGGCGCCAAAGTCCCCGGATCATTCTCCTGTGCACAAAAATAGTGCAAACGGGAGATAATAGTAATAATGATAATTAAAAAAATCGTTGCATAATGAATAATTTATGCAAAGTGAGTAATAAAAGAAATATGGCCTAGCGCCGAAGTCAATGTCGATACAGGGCGTCGGCGTGATGCGATAAGGCGTGGCAAAGCCTGAATTCGCAGGTTGGTCCGAGCTCCGGATGCGGCATTCGCCGGACTATGTACGGAAACTGACCGAACCGCCATGCGACTGTCGTGAATGCGGCCACCGTTTGATAGACCTGTGTACATATGATGGACAAATCAGAGTAATAATTCTTTGGGAAAAATGAACCCAAACAAGCAAAAAATATTAGGGATTGATAGCACCTGGTTTATTTGTTGTAGCAATCCGAAGGAAGGTGATTCCCAAAATTGGGACTCGCTCCGCACACCCATTGCCTAATGGGCGATAAAACGACGGCATGGCAATGCTGGTAAAGGTTGGCTTGCCGAGGCAAAGCCCTCGGCCCAGCTAACGTGACGGAGCTGGTCGACTAGTGACGCCGAAGTGTCCGGAGTAGGTTGATGAAGAGATGGCGAAGCCCCCGGTCCAGCCGAGATGTCGAAGCCCCGATGTCAGCCGATGAGTCGAAGTAGGTCGGCGTGATGGACACCAGCTTGAAGAAGCGATAGTGCGGCCCTGTCGATGCAGGTCGTGACGTGGTCGATGCTGGCTTGATGAAGCAACCGTGCGGCGATGCCGGTATGCCCGCTCCGTGTAATCCATGGGGCGGTGATGTTGGTGATGTTTTATCCTTCGCGATGCCGGACTCTTGTTCGGCTTGCCGAGATGATGATCCGAAGAAGTTGAGCTCGGCTCAACAAAGTGACTCCATGTCTTAGCGCAGGTCGGCAGTCGTGGAGTAATATTGCCGGACTGGTTTGTCACCAGCATGATGTTGAAGATCATGTTCAAAAGATCTTAAAGTTAGTGGGATGTGTTCGGTAACAAAACACAATACCCCATACAAAAATTCCTTCAAAAAGGATGCCCGAAATCCCGTTCATAGAAAAGATGAACTCGGGTTGGATTTTTTTCGCGTAGAAAATAGATCCGAAAAGTGACGCACTAATCGGAAGGTTCCCGGAGTTTGGACGGTCGGATCAAGCTGAAATTTTGAGAGGTTGTAGATACAGGAATTCCGCAGCCGATCAACGGTTGGATCTTCCAAAGGACGCCCGAGCTAGAAGCTGGACACCACGCCCTAAACACATCCAAATTCCCGTCCAGATTTGACAGGGCTCCGGCATATCGTGGATTGCCAGAGATTCCTCCATCGGAACTCAACGAAATTTTCCAGGGTTGTTGTAGACTCAATTCCACACAATTCCACCAAAGCGATCATCAAAGTGATACTCGTGGAGGTGGTGGCAGCAGATACGAGTTCGCTGTCCACAAAAACAGCAAGGTCGGTTGAGGGCAATGTTGACGTTGAGCCCCGGAGCTCCATGGATAATTCCTCTGTGATCTTGATAGAGATCGGAGTTGATGTTTGATGAAGGCACTCGTACGAACATGGTGATCCTAACACGGGGTGCAATTCTTGGTCGAACCAAGGTGACCAGTCGAGCTGGTGACGAAGATGCCGAAGTCGCAGTTGATCTGCAGGCGAGCCCTCGATCCTTTTGTCGATTACACAGCGGAACTCTCAATGAAAGCACCAATGTCGGTGTCAAAACCGGCGGATCTCGGGTAGGGGTCCCGAACTGTGCGTCTAGGCGGATTGTAACAGGAGACAAGGGACATGAAGTTTTACCCAGGTTCGGGCCCTCTCGATGGAGGTAAAACCCTACGTCCTGCTTGATTAATATTGATAATATGGGTAGTACAAGAGTAGATCTACCACGAGATCAAGGAGGCTAAACCCTAGAAGCTAGCCTATGGTATGATTGTTGTATATCCTTTTTCTATCGACTAGCCTGGCCCTGGTTTATATAATGCACCAGAGGCCTAGGTTAACAAGAGTCCTAGCCGAATACGCCGGTGGGGAGAAGTCATTGTCTTGATCGCCAAGTCTTGGGGAATCTTCCTTGTATGCGGCAGTTGTCCGAACTGGCCCATGAGTATACGGCCAGGGGGTCCTCGGCCCAATCTAATAGATTGGGAGACGACGTGGTGAGTACCCCCTAGTGCAGGACACCGTCAACCACCCCGATTGCCACCACTTCAGGGTCTCCACGAAGGAGCCCTCAAGCCATAGGACCACTACAAGAAATATGTCAACTTATGACCTTCTGTCAGTGACCCTCGAAGAATTGGTCATAAATTTATGACCATTTCAGACCAATTGGTCAAAAGCTGTTCGGGGGGCTCCAAACCTTAAACCATTGCGACCATTTTGGTTAGAAAGGTCGTAATTTCCTCACACGAAAAGGTCATAAAGCAAACAACGCTAGTCCGCTGCCTTTTTTCTAGTTGTTAACGACCAATATAGATGGTCATAGCATTGTAAATTGTGGTGGGTTGCTATGACTAGGCGCCACCTCATCAGTTTTGCCTATGTGGCATGTCCATGTGGCAGTTTTTGCCCTAGGTTGTGAAGCAACCTATATTTCTGTCATTCCCAAAATTCCCAAAAAAATCTCATAAATTCTTTGGGTCATATCTTCGTCAAATATGTAAAAACCTTCCTTGCCTAGTTCAAAAATGATTCAAAAATATTCATTTTCCTATTCTGTTTAGAGTAACAGTTTGTGAAGGAAGTACCACTTTGGCATGTCCAAATAGTATCCATTTTCTACAGTGCTTTCCTATGCCCAAACAACCATCCTCCACCAAATCCCAGCTCAATCCATTCATTATTTTGAGCCGAGCTTCAACATTCGTATTTATGTCCAGTGTGGTGGTTTGCAAAGCAAGTACCAGCTAGGCTCCTCCTTTTGATCTGAAAATTTGTGAAGACGGTCTTCTTAGTAACTGATCATCCTCAGCCAAAACTCACGCCCATTAGCCATGTACATTTCCTGTACCACTAATCAAACACTTGGCTGCTAATTCATGTTTGAGCACCGATCGGTCTCCTCGTGAGAATCTTATGTTGTAATTTTATTTCTAGCACCTACATGGGGAGTGCCCAACCCACTAGACATGTCTAGGCCACCCAGAACACATGGCAACGCCACGGTCACGCGGTGACCACGCGGCGGGCATGCGAGCTTACGCGCTCTAGAGTTGGGGCCCTCGGCCACCGCCCAAACCTCGACGTATCGCCACCAAACCATGTATTTTATGATTTTTTGCAAAAAATAAATAGCAAACTATGAGGCAGCTGCAGTTCAAATTTGACCCGCTTCCAGCTGAATCGGCGGGAATTTGTCTTTTTCACGAGAGGTGGATCAAAACTTTTTGCACCAAACCATTTTGTCAATTGTGCATTAAATATGACCTAGTATTTTATAAAAATGATTTGGTCCAATTTTGCAACAATTATTTGGTAGTTCCTTCACAAAAAAACCTCCTTTCGGGCACTCGAAAAATGGAAAATGGTTTTTTCGTCCAACGAAAATGAAAACTTCCTTAGGCAAAATTGTTTGCTATTCCAATATGCACCCTTGTGCACAATATGAGATCATTTGAACAAACTATGCCATGAATGTGGCCATAAGATTGATCATTTGGCTTGAAAGCCATGAATCTTCACAGATGATAGCTCATTTCTGAGAACACTTTTTTAAAATAATTGCCGTATTACAAGTTTGTTATTTTTCTTGGGAACTTGGCCACATATAATGACACAATGTGAAGGTTTCCCAATTTTTTGATTTTTTTTGAATTTTTTATGCCCGTTTCAAAATGCGGTCAAAACGGCGGGCTTGACCGTTCCTAGCTAGTGGTTGAATCTTGGAAAACTTTTGGTGTTTCTCTGATTAAATAGATACTTATGTACATAGAAATGATTTTTGTAAAAAATAAATAGCAAACTATGAGGCAGCTACAGTTCAAATTTGACCCGCTTCCAGCTGAATCGGTGGAAATTTGTCTTTTTCACGAGAGGTGGATCAAAACTTTTTACACCCAACCATTTTTTCAATTGTGCATTAAATATGTCCTAGTATTTTAGAAAATTGATTTGGTCCAATTTCGCAACAATTATTTGGTAGTTCCTTCACAAAAAAACCTCCTTTCGGGCACTCGGAAAATGAAAAATGGTTTTTTCGTCCAAAGAAAATGAAAACTTCCTTAGGCAACATTGTTTGCCATTCCAATATGCACCCTTGTGCATAATATGAGATCATTTGAACAAACTATGCCATGAATGTGGCCATAAGATTGATCATTTGGCTTGAAAGCCATGAATCTTCACACATGATAGCTCATTTCTGAGAACACTTTTTTAAAATAATTATCGTATTACAAGTTTATTATTTTTCCCGGAAACTTGGTCATATATAATGACACAATGCGAAGGTTTTCCAATTTTTTGATTTTTTTTGAATTGTTTATGCCCGTTTCAAAATGAGGTCAAAACGGCGGGCTTGACCGTTCCTAGCTAGCGGTTGAATCTTGGGTTTTTTTGGTGTTTCTCTGATTAAATAGGTACTTATGTACCTAGAAATGATTTTTGAAAAAAGTAAATAGCAAACTATGAGGCAGCTGTAGTTCAAATTTGACCCGCTTCCAACTGAATCGGCGGAAATTTGTCTTTTTCACCAAAGGTGGATCAAAACTTTTGACACCCAACCATTTTGTCAATTGTGCATTAAATATGTCCTAGTATTTTATAAAAATGATTTGGTACAATTTTGCAACAAATAAATGGTAGGTCCTTCACAAAAAAACCTCCTTTTGGGCAATCGAAAAATGGAAAATGGTTTTTTCGTCCAAAGAAAATGAAAACTTCCTTAGGAAACATTGTTTGCCATTCCAATATGCACCCTTGTGCACAATATGAGATCATTTGAACAAACTATGCCAAGAATGTGGCCATAAGATTGATCATTTGGCTTGATAGCCATGAATCTTCACACATGATAACTCGTTTCTGAGAACACTTTTTTACAATAATTATCGTATTGCAAGTTTGTTATTTTTCCTGGGAACTTGGCCACATATAATGACACAATGCGAAGGTTTCCCAATTATTTGATTTTTTTTGAATTTTTTATGCCCGTTTCAAAATGCGGTCAAAACGGCGGGAATGACCGTTCCTAGCTAGTGGTTGAATCTTGGAATTTTTTTGATGTTTCTATGATTAAATAGATACTTATGTACCTAGAAATGATTTTTGGAAAAAATAAAGAGCAAACTACGAGGCAAGTACAGTTCAAATTTGACCCGCTTCCAGCTGAATAGACGGAAATTTGTCTTTTTCATGAGAGGTGGATCAAAACTTTTTACACCCAACCATTTGGTCAATTGTGCATTAAATATGGACTAATATTTTAGAAAAATGATTTAGTGCCATTTTGGCAACAAATGTATGGTAGTTCCTTCACAAAAAATCACATTTTGGTCACTCAGAAAATGGAAAATGGTTCTTTTGAGCAAAGAAAATGAAAACCTCCCAAATCAACATTGTTTGCCATCCCTAAATACACACATGTACAAGATATTGGTTTATTGGAACTGATTATAAGAGGTAAAATGTTTGCCCGAATAAGAGGGTTCAAACTACAAGAGAGAAAACAAAAAAACCTTAATTCCGATTGGTGGAACCAACTGTGTCATGGATCAATGACATGGCAAACATCCATCCATCCATCCATCCGTCCATCCACCCCCCTCTCTCTCATACAGCAAACCCCTCTCTCTCTCTCTCGCACAGCTAACCCTAGCGATCCACCTCTCCCCTCCCCTCCCCTCGCGCAGCCGCCACCCACCTCCACCACGCCTTCTTCCCACCCACATCGTCGCCGCTGCCGTCGGCCAACGCCCTCCCCCCCCCACAGCCGCCGTGAAAGCCTTCTCTCCCCGGTCGAGCAGTAGCAGGTCAGGCGGAGGCGGCAGCCAGATCCACCGCGTTGCTTCCGGATCCGCGCCCTCCCCACCCTCGATTCATCTCCAATCCCGCCGCCGACACCCAACCCCACCCCCACCGGCGACCTCCCCTAACCCCATCACCACCGGCGACCTCCCTCCCTTGCTCCTTAACCCAACCCAACCCCGATTCGATTCAGTTCAGAGATGAATCCGCTCCCACATCGCCGCCGCCACACACTGACGAATCCCCTCCATCCACATCGCCCCATCCGCATCCGGCTGCCTGGATCCGCGTCGCCCCATCTGCATCCGGCTACCAGGACCCACGTCGCCCCATCCGCATCCGCTACCTCGATTCTTCGTCACGGACCGCTTCTTCGGTGGGTCGCGGCGTTGCGCAGGTGTGGTGGAGGTGCAAGCGATAGAGTCGCACTAGCAGTGGATCACGGAGGCGATCCTGGAGCACGCGCTCAAGATTTGCTCCGATAAGAATGTAAGGCATCTCTGTTTCGATTGCTGATTTCTTCTCTTCCCCCGGCTGCTCGTGCTTAATTGGTGCTTAAATTGGGTCGGATTGTTGGTCTATTGAACGTAGAGGTGAAGACACAGGTGGTGGTGGCGGATCCCAAGGAGAAGATCTGCAAGGTGGCGGCCGAACTCAAGGACGATCTGCTCGTCACGGGGTGCCGTGCTTTCTGCCCCGTCAAGAGGTAACTAAAATACCAACATTGTCTTCTGTGCTTTGGTGAGCTGAATTTCTAGTTGTTCTGGCGCTGGCTTGCTGCCTGACACAAGTGCGAACTGTAAATGAAATTGCGGTTTCTGAAATCAGTTTTCTTGCCAGTACAACACCTGTAGACTGTAGTGAAATTCGTCTGTTCCAAATTCGACTGCAGATAACATCCGTGTTTACTGACACACTATAAGATTTGGGCAAAACTGGGTTATGAGAGAACTGTCCTACTATATAAACATCATTTTGCGTATGAATGTGATACAGTGTGAAGTATGTGTTACATCTGCTCCTGTAGACATGAGACTGCATGTGTATAGATAAATTTCTCTTGATCTGTAGCGCATTTGCGCCTTGGCATAGCATTTTTCTTTCCATAGAACTGAATATCGCAGATAGAACTGTTCAGTCAGTCTGTCTTAGTAGTAGCTACTGAAAACCGACTTGCATTGCTTCATGGAAATCTCTCACAGTCACAGTGAAGAACTCTACTTGTACAACCAAAATTGATTCAAATCCTACGTAACTAGAACTGCATCTTCACATTCTTTAGTGCAGCCATGTTGTACCACTGTAGTAACCTTCTAGATCAGTTCATTTAGTGATTTTTTTCCAGGGAGTTCATCTTGTAATCTATTTAGATCATGAAGTTTCCAGGACAGTTGCCTGCCTGCTTGTATGATAGGCGTTACCTTTCGTGTATGAAAGAAACAAGCTGATCCGGTTCCTTTGGTGACCAAGGCATATTCTAGTCCAGCATCTATTAAACTTTGTATGCTGAATTTCAATTGGCTGCCAGCACCAGCAGTTCCTTTTATGCACCGGTTCAGATCACCTGCTGGATACGCTTGTGCAATCCTATTCCAGTTCAAATAGAAACGCTAAACATATCATAAACGATGCACCTTTTGCATTCTTTCAGTCTTGTATTTTTAGGAAGCATTTTAAAACGACGGATCATGCAGCCCCCACATAATACTCATGTAGCCCCCACATAATGTTGTCTAACAGATTGCTTTGTTAATATACTGTTCTTCCTTGCGTAATGTTCTTGTTGCTGATAATAGGGCCTGTAGATAGCAAGTTATTTTCCTAGTGGTTACTTATGCTTATTGTGTATCACATTGAAAGAGAAAATGCACAATGAGCTTGTTTGATCTTTTCTATGCTTATGTATACTTGATCAGGGCATTCCTATTTCCTGTGATCTTTCCTATCATTTGCTAGTGTGATGCTTGAAGATGAAATTTTTTAAAACCCAAACTGGTGTGTGATGTCATGCATCTCCAGATTATTGGTTTAGTGTATCATAGATATGTGTGATCATTTTGTCTAACTATCTTCCTTGTGTATGCTTGTTCTTGAACTGCAGGGCGCGGAGGTTCTGCTGGTAACAAGTTCCGAATGTCCCTGGGTCTGCCGGTGGCAGCCAGTGTCAACTGCGCTGATAACACTAGTGCCAAGAACCTCTACATAATCTCCGTGAAGGTAATCAAGGGGCGCCTGAACAGGCTCCCTTATACCTGCATTGATGACATGGTTATGGCTACTGTCAAGAAGGGAAAGCCACACCTGAGGAAGAAAGTCATGCCGGCTGTCATTCTGAGACAATATAAGCCATGGCGCCGAAAGGATAGTGTCTTCATGTACTTTGAAGGTACTGCCAAGTTCTTATGATGACTTCAGTCATTCTGCACTAGTGTACTGTAGTAATTTAATTTGCCTTTCTAAAACTGTAGCCAAGCTGTACCTCCGCTACTGGAACAATAAAGATGAATGAATTCTTTCTCCTGCTCAACTCTTTCCTCTCTGTCTGTCCACGTAGTAGGATTCATGCACCAAGCCCAGAACCTGAATCTTTTATTTGGCTGCTAGTAAACCAGGTCGTACTCTTTCCAAGTCCAAGTTGGATAGAACCTGCAATTAAGTGCATATACATATATGGATTCTGGTTCAATTCATATGTATGTTTGTATGTGCATGCCTAAGACTTTGACTAAAACAAGTTAATTCATTGTTCTACCTTGAAGGTGACCAGTCCCTAGCTGTGCGCTTTGGTCGGTCCTGCTAATTTCAGTTCCTATGATTTTTAATCTCCATTTTCTGTTTTCCCCAGCTACCAAGACTCTGAGTTTGTGGTGATGGCAGCTGACACGGAACCGATCGAAATCTTCCCCCACCCCTGTTGCTCCCTGATGATAACAAGGTAGAAATTGTGTCCGTATGCTACATCATATATAGTACTGCCAATTAGTTTGTATGTCGTTGCTTGCGTGATATGGTTAGATCGACGACTGTCAAGCTCATAATTCTATATGATGTGTTAAAGATTAACAGAATATATGACATGACTTGTGTGCAGACCTCTAGTACCTTGCTCATCTATAATGTGTCTGTTGTACGCTTGCCTTTCTTTGGCCTACTATTTTTATTTATCAAATGAAAGGACATTCTGTTTGGCAGTGGGCGGTTTTGCTCAAAAATAAGTAAATAAATTGTATGTGCATGCTGAAATGTTAGATGTTTGTTGGTTGCTGTATATGGGAAAGATGAATTGAATCTTGTTGTGTACTTGTCAATTCTAGCTTATATTGGTGTCTTGCGATCCTAAAAAATTATTGAATCCTGTTGTGTACTTGTCAATCCTGTTGTGTATTCATATTGTGTCTCTGTTTTCTTGTATGAACGAGTTATCTAATTTTAACTAGCTGGAGAACAAAAAGCATGGTACTAGCTCAATTTGTATTATCATTCTAAATAAGTTTCCTTTTCCTGAATGGTCTGTTCATAATATACTTGCCTCACTTTTTCTGATTCTTTTCTGCTGATTCATGTAACAGGGCGACCAAGGAAGGCATGTTGTCTGTTTTCTTGAAGGCCGTTTTGTTTGTTCCCAGCCCTAACTACGGTTATCCAGCTAGCTCGGCATGTTGTTCATATCACTATGGTAGTCCAACAAGTTTGTCATGTTGTGAGTTTGGCATGTTCATGACAGGAGAGGGTGCCAGTTTATGATTGCTTGTATTACACAAGTCATTACTGTGATTGCCACTGTATTACACTTGTAAGGATCTGGTTGCTTTTATTTGAAGTATTATGTGTGCTTTTTGTCTGCCCATTTAAATACTGGTTCAAATATGAAGAATGTAAGCCTGATAGATTGGACCCACTTACCAGAACATGACAAATGGGACCTAGTTACCAGAACCAAACAACTGGGACCCATCTGACTAGTGGACCCATCTTTTGGGGAAAAAAAGAAAAACTAAATTTGTTTAGACAAAAGGCCACAACCCAACAATAAAAAGGCTGCAATATTGGACTTGGCCCATGAACCCAACCAAAAATTGATAGACAGAAAAAAACACAAATAGGCTGAATTGTTGGGCTAGGCCCATGTAGAAAATCAAATTGGACCGGGCTGAATCTTGTGCCACGTCAGATTGCCACGCTGGATGCCTACGTGGCCTGGGGAGGTTGCTAGTGACCAAAACGGCACAGTAGACGTATTTTGGTCGTAAACATCTTCGACCATTCCAGAAGAAAGGTCGCTATAGTCAGTTTATGATGGCCAGCTTTTGACCTTCTGTTTTTGGTCACAAAAAGGTCGCAAATGGAAATTTGTGACCTTTCAGTGACCAATAGTGGTGGTCACAAGTTGACATATTTCTTGTAGTGGACGTTGGGAATCTTGCCCACCATGGCGCCTCCGCACTCCGCCTGGGTGCCGCGCACCACCTTTGCCTTGACATTGAAAGTCTTGAGCCATAGGCCGAAATGGGGGCGGATGCAGAGGAATGCCTCACACACGACGATAAACGCCGAGATATTGAGGACAAAGTTTGGGGCCAGATTGTGGAAATCTAGGCCATAGTAGAACATGAGCCCTCGGACAAATGGGTGGAGAGGGAAACCCAGTCCGCGAAGGAAATGGGGGAGGAACACCACCCTATCATGGGGCCTTGGGGGGGGGGACAAGTTGCACCTCTTCGGGAAGTCGGTGCGTGATGTCGTTAGACAAGTATCCGGCCTTCCTCAGTTTTTTGATCTGTCCCTCCGTGACGTAGGAGACCATCCACTTGCCTCCCGCTCCGGACATGGTTGGAGAAGGTTGAGGTGGGGAGTGCGGACTTGGGCGCTGGAGCTCGAGTGTCCAGAAATGGATAGGCAAAGGAGCAAGAAGGCGCGGATGGGAAAGGCGGATCCTTATCCCCTTATATGGGCGGACGCAACTACGCGTCCCCACCCGCCTGGTAAAAGTCGCTTATCTCCCAAGCGCCATAATCAATGGCCGGTTGGGTTACCCACGCCCATATTGATGAGAATCCTGGAATAAGGGGACACGATCTCTGCTTTGACAAGATGTGCCAAGGAAACCGCCTCGCATAACACGCTGAGGTGGGACAATAAAACGATTCGAATAAAGGATTGGCCGTGGTGTGATGTCACGCTACGGAATACGTCAACAGATTAGATTGGTGTAAATATTATTCTCTCTATGGCAATATGTGGAAACTTATTTTGCAGAGCCGGACACTATCCTTGTGTTCGAAATCTTCTATGAAGTACTTGGAGGAGGAACCCGCCTTGCAATGCCAAAGACAATCTGCGCACCGGACTCGCCGCCATTGAAGCCTGGTTCAGGGGCTACTGAGGGAGTCCTGGATTAGGGGGTGTTCGGATAGCCAGACTATACCTTCAGCCGGACTCCTGGACTATGAAGATACAAGATTGAATACTTCGTCCCGTGTCCGGAAGGGACTTTCCTTGGGGTGGAAGGCAAGCTTGGCGATACGGATATGTAGATCTCCTACCATTGTAACCGACTCTGTGTAACCCTAGACCTCTCCGGTGTCTATATAAACCGGAGGGTTTTAGTCTGTAGGACGAACAACAGAACAACAATCATACCATAGGCTAGCTTTTAGGGTTTAGCCTCCTTGATCTTGTGGTAGATCTACTCTTGTACTACCCATATCATCAATATTAATCAAGCAGGAGTAGGGTTTTACCTCCATCGAGAGGGCCCGAACCTGGGTAAAAACATCGCGTCCCTTGTCTCCTGTTACGATCCGCCTAGACGCACAGTTCGGGACCCCCTACTCGACATCCACCGGTTTTGACACCGACAACGACGACGTCCCCCTCTCCGGAGCCCCAAACGGACTCCAGATCAGCCCTCCCGAGAGGTTTTAGGGCTTGGCGGCGGCTCTGTATCGTAAAATGCGATGATTTCTTCTCTCTGGTTTTTTCTCCCCGAAAGCAAATATATAGAGTTGGAGTTGGCGTCGGAGGGTCTCCAGGGGGCCCACGAGGTAGGGGTGCGCGCCCTAGGAGGGAGGGCGCACCCCCCACCCTCGTGGACAGGGTGTGGCCCCCCTGGTCTTCATCTTTGGCGAGGATTTTTTATTATTTTTTATAAGACATCCCGTGGAGTCTCAGGTCATTCTGAGAACTTTTGTTTTCTGCACATAAAACAACATCATGGCAATTCTGCTGAAAACAGCGTCAGTCCGGGTTAGTTCCATTCAAATCATACAAGTTAGAGTCCAATACAAGGGCAAAAGTGTTTGGAAAAGTAGATACGACGGAGACGTATCAGGGGGGCACCGGATCGGAACTCGGGAGAGGCGGCCCATTCCTTGTCGCGCGGCTCCGTGATATAAAACCACTGCTGTTGCCACTCCCTGACAGAATCATTAAAGGTCCCCGTTGGCCATATGACATTGGGCATCTTGCTCACCATCGCGCCCCCGCATTCGGCGTGCTCGCCGCCCACCACCTTGGGCTTCACGTTAAAAATCTTCAGCCATAAACCGAAGTGCGGCGAAACACGGAGCAAAGCCTCGCACACAACAATGAATGTCGAGATGTTGAGGAAGGAATCCGGGGACAGGTCATGTAGATCGATCCCCTAATAATACAGGATGCCACGAACGAACGGGTGGAGGGGAAAGCCTAGACCGCAGACAAAGTGAGGGAGGAATAAAACCCTTTCGTGGGGTTCCGTTGTAGGGACGATCTGTCCCGCCGTCGGGAGACGGTGGCTGATTTCCTTGGCCAGGTACCCGGCCTCCTGAAGCTTTATGATATCCTACTCTCGGACGGTGGAGGCCATCCATTTGCCTCCTGCTCCAGATCCGGACATCTTCAGAGGACCTTTTGTGGGCAGAAAAGATGAACGCTTGGGCGCCGAAGCTTGAGCAGAAGGGAATGAATCGGGAAGAAGGCGTGGGTGAAAAAGAGTAAATCCTTGTCCCTTTATAAGGGCGGAAGAGGCGATGCACCTCCCCACTCACCTGGTAAAACCTCTTATTCCCCAAGCGCCGTAATTGATGGCGCGGTTAGGTTACGCACACCCGTATTGATGAGAATTCCGCGATAAGGAGACATGATCTCTGCTTCGACGATATGTTCCAAGAAAACCGCCTCGCTATATGTGCAGTGCTGGTTGAGAAAAATAGTTTGAATAATGACCGGGCCGTGGTATGATGTCATGCTGCCAAACGTGTCAGTAGATTAGATTTGTGGAAATATTATTCTCTCTACGGTGGTATGTGGAACTTGTTTTGCAGAGACGGACACTATCCTTGCGTTCAAGATCTTCTATGGAGTATTCAGAGGAAGAACCCACCTTGCAATGCCGAAGACAAATCTGCATGCCGGACTCATCGTCATTGAAGCCTGGTTTAGGGGCTACTGAGGGAGTCCTAGATTAGGGGGTCTCCGGACAGTCGGACTATATCCTTTGGTCGGACTGTTGGACTATGAAGATACAAGATTGAAGACTTCGTTCCGTGTCCGTATGGGACTCTCCTTGGTGTGGAAGGCAAGCTTGGCAATACGGATATGTAGATCTCCTCCCTTGTAACCGACTCTGTGTAACCCTAGCCCCCTCCGGTGTCTAACCTAAGGGTTTAGTTCGTAGGACAACAACAATCATACCATAGGCTAGCTTCTAGGGTTTAGCCTCTACGATTTCGTGGTAGATCAACTCTTGTAATACCCATATCATCAAGATCAATCAAGCAGGAAGTAGGGTATTACCTCCATCGAGAGGGCCCGAACCTGGGTAAACATCATGTCCCCCGCCTCCTGTTACCATCCGCCTTAGACGCACAGTTCAGGACCCCCTACCCGAGATCCACCGGTTTTTACACCGACAGAATCCTCCAGCCGGTTAGACGTCGCGTTCTGAGCATCCAAGAGTCATTGTGGATGGCCGGTGAACGAAGTCTGTGAAGGTTTGGAAGTCTACCTTGAAGACTTACCAGAGTGATTGGGCGAGGACTTGGTGTCCTTAACTCAAGGGGAATAAGGTGAAGACATGGTCTTCTGAGTTAAATCTCAGCCTCCCTAACCAGGTGTACAATTGTCACAGCAACTGGAACTGGTCCAACAAATCCTTGTCCTCACCAAGCGACTGGTTCTATCTTCTCCCTCTCTTTACTAATAGTTTGTCTATGTGAAGTCATTGCTTGCCTGTGTTACCTATTTGACTTCTCTGTGTGACTTCTATTGTTGTTTGGCTTCATACTATCTTCCATCCTGATCACTACTACCTAGCTGCTATTAATCTTCGTGCTTTCACTTCATTGAATACTTGACTATGCCTTGCCTAGTGTAGTCTACCTTCCGCTGCATGTCAATAGGTTTATTTTTATTGTTTGTCTTTGAAACTCCCATGTTTTGAAGACGTTCATAAAAATCGCCTATTCACCCCCCTCTAGTCGATAACTAGCACTTTCAATTGGTATCAGAGCAAGGTACTCCCTTGTTCTGTGTGATTCAGTTTAACCACCTGGAGTTTTAGCTATGTCGACTGCAGGGATAATGAAGGTCTCCGCTGCGTGCCCTGTCTTTGATGGCACTGATTACCCCTACTGGAAGAATAAGATGCACATGCATCTTGAAGCCATTGATGTCGACCTTTGGTATGTCGTCAAGAACGGTGTTCCCAAGGGTGGCGAAGGCGTCACTCCTGCTGATGTCAAGAAGTTCATTCAACTGGATTCTACTGCGAAGAACATCATCTGTGGTCATCTGACCAAAGGACAGTATGGCCGTGTGAGTGCTCTGGAAATGTCGGAGCTAGTCTGGGACTGGCTCTCAAAGGTCAACGAAGGCGTCTCAACCTAGAGAGATCAAAGGATCAGTGTCCTTCGCAACCTCTTCAAGAGAAACGACAATGAGAATGTCCAACTCACGTTTGATCGCCTCACTGACATCACCAATGAGCTTCATGCTCTCGGCGCTACTGAGATCACCAAGCATGAAATCGTCAAGACACTCTTGAGATAACTTGACAGCTCTTTTGACACCCTAGCCCTGATGATTCAAGAATGCCTTGACTTCAAGACACTCGATCCGTCTGACATACTTGAGAGGCTCAACACACATGAGTTCCAGCTATCTGAGAAAAAGAGATATCTATGGTCCCAACTATGGCTGAACTCGCTCTTTGAAGGCAAAAGCTGCTTCCTCATCTGAAGAAGAATATGACTGCAGTTTTGGTGATCCTGAAGACATTGGAAAGGAGCTTTCTATGCTTGTGAAGAAGTTCCAGAAATTCACAAAGAAGAAAGGCTTCAGAAAGTCTTCACGATCCAGCTCAAGAAATGATTAAGCTTCTACTCATGACCACAAGAAGAGAACTTGCCACAAGTGCAAGAAACCTGGTCACTACATCTCTGAGTGTCCACAGTGGGACAATGAAAACAACAAGAAGAAGAAGAGCAAGGAATATGATTCTGATGACAAGAAGAAGAAGAAATCTTCAAAGTCTTCTTACAAGTCTTCGTCCAAGTCTTCATCACACAAGAAGAGCTCATCTGGCAAGGCTCGTGCTTTTGTTGGCAAGGAGATGGATTCAGAGGAGGAGTCTGCTTCTGAGGAGGCGGAGGTGGAGTCTGAGGAGGAGTCCGACTCTGGCGTCGCTAGTCTGGCGCTAGCTACAACTTATGTTGCCAAGTCCATCTTCAACACTGAAGACAATGGCTCCATCACCAACACTGATGCTAATGACAAGGACGAATCCGCTCCCACCTACTACTTCATGGCACGTGGTGCCAAGGTAAACTCATGCGATGCTTACTTTCAAACATCAAGTGAAGATGACTCTGATTGTGAATCCAAACCCAGCTACAAAACACTTGCTAAAATTGCAACTGAGCAACAGAAAGCTATGGAACGTATTCAAAAACTGTTAGACAAAAGCTATGACCTGTTGGACGCGGAAATGACTCGATCTCAATCCTTAATTAAAGACATACAAAATCTTCATGTTAAGTATGAAGAACTTGAAAGTCGTCATGAAACGCTCTCAACAACTCATGAAAAGCTTTCCTACGATTATCTTCAAAGGAAGCAAGAACTTGAGAAATTGAGGGCGGCTCATGAAGATCTTCAAAAAGAGAATGAGTCACTTCGCGCTCAACAGAACAGTCCCGCTCAGAAAGGATTTGAACCACCATGTCTAAAATGCCTTGAGCATGATAACGCTACTTCTGTTGCTGGATGTTCTACTGCTGCTACTGCTGCAATATCTTCGACTGTTGATGTGGTAACTAACCCCTCTGCTGAGGATGCCACCACTATTGCTGATGAAAATACTAGGTTGAAGACATTGCTTGAAATAGGGATGTACAAAAGTCTCAAAGGGCATCAGACACTATGCGATGTGCTCAAAAAGCAGATTCTGAACCGAAACCCTAGGAAAGAGGGTGTTGGGTTCGAGAGGAAAATGAATGTTGATGGTTCCTACTGGAAGCCTGAGCAGTACCCCAAAACCACATGGGTTGCTGCAAAGGAACCTTCAGTGGATCCATCCACCTTATCTGGCTTCACTTGTGCTAACCCTATTATCATTGATGAATCCTTTGATGTAAACTATAAACTGTTCAAGAATCAGAATGGTGAAGTGTTTGCCAGGAATATTAGTTCTAACTGCAGGAATGGACCACCTATGAAGAAGATCTGGGTGCCCAAAAGGGTTCTTGAGAATCTTCCTGTGAATGCCATCATGACACCACAAGGGAAGAAGACAAACCCCAGACCAAAGGCTTCATATGGCCCAAAGGCTTCATACAGACAGAGGACTCACCCGAGTCACCCTAACGCCAATGTTTTGCAGGGAAATCATGCTCAAACTTATGAATATGAGCGTGTTTCTTCAAACCGCTATGTTCATAAAACTAAGAACTTTTCTGCTTATTCATATGAGTATCATTCATCTCCTACAAGGCTATTTGCTAGGGCTCCAAAGCCGAAGTTTCTCAAATGATGCACTTAGACTCATTGCTTCTAAGCCACCCCTGAAGATATGGGTGGTTAAGAAGAATTAACTTTCTTTTGCAGGGAAAGGTCTCCAGCCGGAAATCAAAGGCGTCTGATGCTATTGCTGGGGACCTAAAACATCTTGTTGGGCGCAAGATAAAATGCCCAAATGGTCTCACTACGTATTTTGTTCCTGAATCGCTTGCCAATCATCCTATCAGTCCTAACCTTGATTTGAGCTTTGATAATCCTCTTGTGCATCAAATGTTTATGCTTCACAATACTCTTGGTGAAGCCTATCCCCCTAACTGTACTGTAGGGTATGACACCTCATGCTTCAGAATGGATTATGGACAGTGGATGCACTAATCACATGACTGGTGACCGAAGGCTTCTCATGGACTCAACCTTACGTCCATCTGATAAGAGTCACATCACATTTGCTGACACTGGTAAAAGCAAGGTATTGGGTCTAGGTAGAGTTGCAATCTCAAAGGATCAGCACATGGAGAAAGTGATGCTTGTTGAATCCCTTGGTTTCAATGTAATGTCTGTCTCAATGCTTTGCGATTTAAACATGATTGTGATATTTGGAAAATATCGTTGCCTGGTTTTAATGGAATCTGACAAGTATCTAGTCTTTGAAGGGTATCAGAAAGATGATTTGTACATGGTAGATTTCTCAGCTGGACCACAGCTTGCCGTATGTCTTCTTGCAAAAGCTTGCGAGTGCTGGCTCTGGCATCGGAGGCTAGGGCATGCTGGCATGAGGAACTTGCACACTCTCGCAAAGAAGAAGCATGTCATAGGCATCGAGGGCGTTAAGTTCAAGAAGTATCACTTATGCGGTACCTGCGAAGCTGGAAAGATGACAAGGGCCAAGCATCCCTCGAAGACAATCATGACGACATCTCAACCCTTCGAGCTGCTACACATGGACTTATTTGGCCCTACTCACTACTCTACTCTCACTACTACTGCTTGTCTCTATGGCTTCATCATTGTTGATGATTATTCAAGATATATGTGGGTGCATATAATCATCTACAAGACTGAAGTGCAGGATGTCTTCAGACGCTTCGCCAACCGTGCCATGAATAACTATGGCATCAAAATCAAGCATATCAGAAGTGACAACGACACAAAGTTCAAGAACACCAGCCTCGATCTTTACCTGGTTACATTAGGCATCACTCATGAGTTCTCCGCTCCATACACACCTCAGCAGAATGGCATCATGGAGCGCAAGAACAGAACACTCATTGAGATGGCTCGGACGATGCTTGATGAATACAAGACACCAAGAAAGTTCTGGCCTGAAGCCATTAATACTACATGCCACGTCATCAACCGTGTTTATCTTCACAAGCTTCTGAAAAAGACATCCTATGAACTCCTTACTGGTAAGAAGCCAAATGTCAGTTACTTCAGAGTATTTGGTGCTAGGTGCTGGATCAAGGATCCACATCACACTTCAAAGTTTGCACCGAAAGCACATGAAGGTTTTATGCTTGGTTACAGAAAGGACTCGCATTCCTACAGAGTCTTCAACCTCTTTCACTATCAAGTGGTTGAAACTGTAGATGTGCGGTTCGATGAAACTAATGGCTCGCGAAGAGAGCACCTGCCAAGTGTGATACATGAAGTTCCACCTAGTGAATCCATCAAGCTTATGGGAACTAGAGAAATCATACCTTCTGAGTCACAGGCTGAAGAGGAACTTATCATTTCTGCACCTAATCAACCTGAAGACAATGCTCAGCCCGAAGACAATCCTCCTAATGATGACAATGATCAGCAAGAGCAAAAATCTTCGTCTAGTTCATCCTCGTGTTGCGAATGAAGTACAGATTGAGAAGATAATTGATAGTATCAATGCGCCTGGTCCACTCACTCGTTCAAGAGCAACACAGCTAGCAAATTTCTATGGGCACTTTCATTTGTCTTAATACTAGAACCCAAGAAAGTTGCTGAAGCATTCATGGAAGCTGAATGGACTCAAGCTATGCAAAAAGAGCTTCAACAGTTCGAGCTGAACAATGTGTGGGAATTGGTCAAGCGTCCCGATCCTCGTAAACACAATATCATAGGCATTAAATGGATATATCGCAACAAGCAATATGTGCATGGTCAAGTTGTTAGAAACAAGGCTCGTCTCGTTGCTCAAGGATACACTCAAGTTGAAGGGATTGACTTCGATGAAATATTTGCTCCCATGGCAAGGCTTGAAGCCATTCGCATACTGCTAGCCTACGCAAATCATCATAACATCCTTCTGTATCAAATGGATGTTGAGTGCTTTTCTCAATGGAAAGATTGAAGAAGAAGTGTATGTTGCACAACCACCTGGCTTTGAAGATCCAAAACATCCTGATATGGTATACAAGCTCAACAAGGCATTGTATGGCCTCAAACAAGCCCCTCGCGCTTGGTATGACACACTAAAAGACTTCCTGAAGAGCAAAGGCTTCAAACCTGGTTCCCTGGATCCCACACTCTTCACAAAGACATATGATGGTGAAAGTGCAACTATCCCTAGGTGGTTTTGGTAATTCATAACAACATATAGCTCATTGAGCTAATGCTATTCCAAGATGATTATTTCAGGAAAGCTCAATGATTGGCATGGCATGGATGGTGAAAGTGGAACCCTCAAAATGCTAAGGACAAAAGATTGGCTCAAGCTTGAAAGCTCAAGACTCTTCATTTTACATTTTAGTGATCCAAGATCACATTGAGTCCATAGTAAAAGCCAATACTTTCAAGGAGGGATGAGGTGTTGCTTAATGAGCCCTTTGCTTCATGTGCTTAATGATATGCACCAAAATCCTCAGCTACTTTCTCATATCCACTCTTGACCTAAACCCAAAGCCAAACTCGGTCCTACCGATTCTTCCTATCCGGCGCCAGCGAGTTTCACATGTCATAAGCCACTGCCAAACCCTAGCAAATCGGTTCTACCGATAGGGATCTCGGTCTCACCGAGATGGGATTGCAATTTCTCTGTTTCCTTTTCGTAACTTTTCGGTCTCACCGAAAGAGCGGATCGGTCCCACCGAGATTGCAATGCAAACTCTCTCTTTCCTTTTTGTAACTTTTCGGTCTCACCAAAAGAGCAAATCGGTCCGACCGAGTTTGCCTGACCAACTCTCTGGTTAGCTTATTACCAAAACGGTCTCACCGAGTTTGTGTAATCGGTCTCACCGAAGTTACGTTATGCCCTAACCCTAACCATATCGGTCCTACCGAGTTGCATATCAGTCCCACCGAAAATCTCTAACGGTCACTAGGTTTACTATTTCGGTCCGACCGAGTTTGTTGATTCGGTCCCACCGAGATTGGTAAATTGTGTGTAACGGTTGGATTTTGTGTGGAGGCTATATATACCCCTCCACCTCCTCTTCACTCGTGGAGAGAGCCATCAGAACACATCTACACTTCCAACTCATATGTTCTGAGAGAGAACCACCTACCCTTGTGTTGAGGCCAAGATATTCCATTCCTACCATATGAATCTTGATCTCTAGCCTTCCCCAAGTTGCTTTCCACTAAAATCTTCTTTCCACCAAATCCAAATCCTGTGAGAGAGAGTTGAGTGTTGGGGAGACTATCATTTGAAGCACAAGAGCAAGGAGTTCATCATCAACACACCATTTGTTACTTCTTGGAGAGTGGTGTCTCCTAGATTGGCTAGGTGTCACTTGGGAGCCTCCGACAAGATTGTGGAGTTGAACCAAGAAGTTTGTAAGGGCAAGGAGATCGCCTACTTCGTGAAGATCTACCGCTAGTGAGGCAAGTCCTTCGTGGGCGATGGCCATGATGGGATAGACAAGGTTGCTTCTTCGTGGACCCTTCGTGGGTGGAGCCCTCCGTGGACTTGCGCAACCGTTACCCTCCGTGGGTTGAAGTCTCCATCAACGTGGATGTAGGATAGCACCACCTATCCGAACCACGACAAAAACATCCTTGTCTCCAATTGCGTTTGAATTCTCTAAACCCTTCCCTTTACATTCTTGCAAGTTGCATGTTTTACTTTCCGCTGCCTATATACTCTTTGCATGCTTGCTTGAATTGTGTGATGATTGCTTGACTTGTCCTAAAGTAGCTAAAATCTGCCAAGAACTAAAATTGGGAAAAGGTTAAATTTTTATTTGGTCAAGTAGTCTAATCACCCCCCCTCTAGACATACTTTCGATCCTACAGATGGTGAACTGTTTGTGTGCCAAATATATGTGGATGACATTATCTTCGGCTGCAGTAACCAGAAATACAGTGATGAGTTTGGACACATGATGCAAGAGCAATATCAAATGTCCATGATGGGTGAGCTGACGTTCTTCCTTGGTCTTCAAATTCGTCAGCAAAGCAACAACATCTTCATATCTCAAGAGAAATATCTCAAAGACAGCCTGAAGAAGTTTGGAATGCAAGATTGCAAAGGTTACACGACACCAATGCCAACCAAAAGTCATCTGGGTCCTGACGCCAATGGTAAAAGAGTTCGATCAAAAGGTATACCGCTCCATGATTGGTTCTTTACTTTACTTATGTGCATCTAGGCCAGATATAATGCTTAGTGTTTGCATGTGTGCCCGATTCCAAGCAACACCAAAGGAATCGCATCACTTAGCTATGAACCGAATTCTTCGATATTTGGCTTACACCCCAACATTAGGATTATGGTATCCAAAGGGCTCAGAGTTCGATCTAGTTGGATTGTCGTATGCTGATTATGCTGGTGACAAGGTGGATCGCAACTCTACATCAGGCACTTGTCACTTTCTGGGACGATCACTTGGTTGTTGGTCTTCAAAGAAGCAGAACTGTGTATCTCTCTCCATTGATGAATCTGAATACATTGATGTTGGATCTTGCTGCGCTCGGCTTCTATGGATGAAGCAAACACTCAAGGACTATGGCATCCATCTGAAGCAAGTACCACTCTACTGTGACAATGAAAGTGCCATCAAGATTGCCAACAACCCAGTTCAGCACTCGAAGACAAAGCACATTGAAATTCGTCACCACTTTCTTAGAGATCATGTCATGAAGGAATGTATTGATATCATTCATGTCAACACTGAAGAGCAACTGGCAGATATCTTCACAAAGCGCTTGGATGAGAAAAGGTTTTGCAAGTTGCGGTGTGAGCTAAATATCTTGGAATCCTGAAATGTCATGTGATTAGGCACATATCCTAACACTTATGCATGTTGATGACTTAGATGTGCAACACACGAAGTAACGTATATCTTCAATTAATGAAGAATTACACTCTAAGTATGAATAAATTAACGCGGAATCTGACTTCGGAGCACCACGATAATTGTGCGCCGTGTCTGGGTCTAATACTTCCTATACGGTGGGTAACACCACCACCAAACTTTTGTTTGGAGTGTTCTCTGTTGGCGTTACATTTGCAAAGTCTTCGCATTTGGTTTGTCTTCAATATTGACATGTCTTCATGTTTATCTTCACAATGTTGATTTGGTCTCATTCTGATATATACATATATTAGTGTTCTGTCCTCTACAACATTCATTTATAGCTATGTCTTCTCGTTGAATCTTTTGAACTAAGTGAATGTGATCGGACCCTAACCTCTCTATGCTTCCCTCTCAAATCTATCTATACAAATCATATGCATTCTATTGAAACTGTCGAATGTCTTCTCTGCGTCCTTGTCAATAGAAGATACAGAGACAAACATTAAATCTGTTTTAAATGCTCAATCCTTATTGCCTGAAACCCGGAGAAGCCGGAACGACCACCCAACAGTCCAGGCGTGCGTGGGAACATGGAACAACTTCCAATGTGTTGCATGTTAGCCACGTGTCCCTCATATGTGAACCACCAGGGGCACATACGTAATTGCTCTATGTTGTCCCTCTTCCCATAAATGCACATCACATCACGGTCAAAAATCCTTCTTCCACCTCTCCACCTCGACAAACCCTAGCGCCACCGCTAGCTCCCGACGACGCCGGCGACGAAGCGCTTAGCTGCCGCGACCTCACCGACGCCGTCTTCACACCGGCCGCGGACATCGTCTTCTCCGCCGCCGCCGTAGGTGTCCTCCATCGCCAAGTTAGGGCACGGAAGATTGAACTGCTCGGCCTCCTCTTCTACTCCGTCTAGCAGTTCATCGTGTGGTAAATTAAAACTCTCTTTTTACTATATTTTTGATCCGATAGATTTATCCTTCCTACCAAAAGTGGTTTTTGCCTTCACAAATTTGGATCTATCCTGTTCTGCATCTCATATTATGCCTAGTATATTCACCTATGCTTCACACGTAGTTAGATTCCTCACTTGTACTTATTCTTGGATTCGTACAACTTTGGAACCAACTCTCAACATATAAGTGAATGTCTTCGCGCTATGAGGTCAATGTCTTCTAAACTGATTTATCTTCAAAATCTTCTGAGAATGCATATGACCTCTTCCCCTTCCCTCGCATCTCTAATGCTGTCATAGGTACATGTCCGTGGGAGAATCCCTTGGTTCTCATAGTTTGCATTCATTTGCAGAATTCTTACAGCATCACATCAATTCTCCCGAAGCTAGTTCCTATCTGACCAGCAGACGGAAGCCATTGCCAGTTTTGAAGCCATTCAGTCTGAACTACATGGCCACAGATAAGTCAGCAAGGAAGGGAGACAGACAGCGCCGTGGGGGACATCAAGAGATCTGCAACCAGACCACTATGAGCTGTACAAAACAGATCCAGAAGAGGATTACAATCAGCGCAAAACATGAATCCAATGGATTCGAAGATATTGGGCCGAGCAATGGTCAAGTATAGGTCCGTGACCCAGGAATATGCTGAAAAGAACGCCATCAAGCGACCCTGGGGAGACATCTTGTACAAAAATCTTCCACCCAGGTCCAGAACTGAAGCTATTGATCAAGGATTCTACCCTTGCATGGTCCGTGGACCACAGCCTGCTAATGCCGACCCATCTTCTCTACTATGGTGTCGTGAAGACAATCTGTTCAAGCGCAACTATCAGTTTTCCAAGAACTCGGCCAAAGAGAACAAGAAGTCACGGGGATTAGACTTCAACCCAGGTCCCTCTGCTCCTCGTGCCGATGGCACACATGATGCTGAACCCAATATTGTTGGGCCCTTCTACAACCTTGAAGGTCTCATCACTCACATTATGGTTCAAGGGGCTGCCGTGGATCACTCTGCCAAAGACGCTGATTCTGACGAAGCGCCTGCACCACCGAAGCCTTAGAAGCTGAAGAAACCCAAGGCTTCGAAGCCCTCCACTGCACCAAGAGCTTCACGGGCGAAGCCTCTGGCCACTGCTCCACCTGCACCAAGTGTGCATTCTGAAGATCTCTCACGCATCTCCAAGTCTGAGAAGAAGAAGAAGCCCATGCAGACTACTGGTCAAGCATTGACCCCTGCTACCGTTATAAGGAATGATAACGACGCCATTGATCTGTCTAGTGACGATGATCTTGGCGATGATGCTCTTGAGCTGCTAATAAAGAGCAAGCAAGAGGCGGAAATCTTCAATGATCTTCCCCTCTTCGATGTGGACATCCTGAACAAGTTCATTGACGAGTGGTTTGACAGCCCAAACCTCAATTTTGATGATCTTCAACTCCCCATTGGCCTCAGCGTCTCCTTCCATGGAGCCATTGCTCCTGAGCTGGCTCTAGGTCAGAGGATAGTTGAACTGAAGCACAAGATTGACTATGAAAAGGCTCAGTTCACGAAGCACATGGCCCAGCTCAGTGTGACAGACGTCCAAAACTTCAAGCAAATGATGCATGAACTCAAGGAGGCGTTTCATAAGAAATGTGACAAAGCTACAGGTTCTCGAGAGCGCATGAAACTCCTCGCTGCCAAATGTGTACAAGCCTACAATGAAGCTGAGAAGCGCAAGGCACTTGGGCGTCCTGGCATCGACCCCAACATGGCTGCTAAGAAGAAGAAGCCTACTGTGGCCCCAGCTGAAGCATCCAGGCGGGAAGAACCTCACATTGTCTTCCCCGCCAGCATGACAGGCGTGAAGCCTAAGGTCCCCACAGTGGCTTCAGAGCTCAAGGAGACAAGAATAGCCGAAGCCGAAGCCAGAAAGCGCAAGACCAAGAACACCACTGATGAGGTTCCACCAACCAAGAAGAGAAAAACCAAGAAGTAAGATCGGGCTGCTCCCACAGAGCCCCTTGTCGTCGAGCCGATCTCAGTTGCTCGTCCTGCAACAGAACACCGAGAGCGTCAGTTGATTGTTCACGAGCCTGCTACCACAAAGGCTCCTGAAGTTGAAGATATTCCAGCTGTTGACCCCACCGCAGCTGAAGACATTGGTCCCCAAGACAATGTAGAATATGATGAAGTCCTTCCTCAGATCGAGCACAACATGGTATCATCGCCTGTTCTCACGAACAGCGAACTCATCAGCATTGGTCATCATTTGACGCCAATCGCTTAGGATGATTCATGGGCTGATCACCCTCAAGACTCCCCTCGTCAAGAAGAATCACCAAGTACTCCCCCAACTCAAGTCACCACTCCGGTGCTTGATGATGATGACTTTGCGGCCCAGACTACTCCATCTCCACAAGCGTCGCCAGTGTTTCGCAGGCTTCGCAAAGGACCAAGGTCACAAGTCACTCTTTCGAGTGTTCCAGAAGGAGAAGAGCACCACTCAGTATCACGCCAAGTATTTCCTGAAGCCTCTCCAACTGCGAACATCTCCGAGTCTGAAGCCAAAGCGGTTGAAGAAATTCCGGTTACATCAGCCGATTAACAAGAAGAACCAAGAGCAGAAGATGAACGTGTTGCTACACCCCCGTCCAACCCTGAAGTTGTTCTCGAGGAGAACGTGTCCGACCCTCCAGCTACTCAAGTGGAGGCTGACAATACTGAGGCGGCCACAAACAACTCAACTGAAGCCCATGACATTGTCATGGCCGAAGCTAATGTGGCACCTGAAGCTAATATGGTGCCAGAAGTGAATGCACCTGAAGCCAATGCTGCACCTGATGCAAATCTGCAGCCTCAAGTCAATGCCACTACCACCGACACTGCTCATGTACCACCTCCAAGGCCACACACCATCGAGCAAGCATTTGATCGTGGTCAGCTGTTTACTGTCAGATGGCCCATTCTGGTTCCTCCACCTGTTGCCGGTCCACAATTTGACTATCATGTCGAGCACATGCCTCATGTCAAGAAGCCTAAGCCAAGGTTGCCAAGGTTTCCAGGTACTGCAACTTCACCAGGATCGTTCAATGCAAATGGCTTCATTGTGCACAACACTTTCTTTGATAGTGCCAAGAACCCCTACTCCAAGCCAAGAATTTCATCTGATCGGTTCTGGAGCTATCAGCAGCGCAGTTACTATTCATGTGTCCTCTATGATCAAGGGCACATCTTTCCCCATATGCATCTAGACCGTGAAGCAATTACTGGACTACCCTGCTTAGAAGAAGCCCTTGACTGTTTTCATGATGCTGGGCTTCTGAACTTTGTGACTGATAAAGAGCATTGGAATGAAGAGCTTCTGCTACAATTCTATGCTGCCCTCCACATTCGCGGCTACAACAGGGATCCGAAGACTTGGATCCTTGAGTGGATGACAGGCAATACACACCACGAAGCTAAAGCTCTTGATATCATAGAGCTCACTGGCCTACCCACTCCAGGTGAACTCTTCGAACCTGGTTGTCAGCTTCACCGCAATGCTTTGCAGAGCATCTTTCAGAAGCCAGAGCCCAACATGAGGCAAATGCTAAGCATGATGAAGCCTCTACCACGTGACGTTGAATACCTAAGAGAATTCTTTGTTGAAGACCTAGAGTATCTGCCCCGCACGATCTATCATATCATCAGGCAAACTCTATGGCCAATCAAGGGACATTCTTTTGAAGTGAAGCTTGAAGGAGCAATGAAGACTTTGGTCTTCTACATCTTCAATGGCATTAGTTTTAATGCTCAAGACTTCTTCATCAAGCAATTGGCTGCATCAGGCTTTGATCTCTTTGGTATGAAGTTCTACGCTCCATGGGTTATGCGTCTTATCAAGCTTCACTCTGCTGTCAACTATCAGCCGTCTACGCGCAACCATCTGATATTCTTGCCAGAGGTTGATATGTCTGTCGAAGCCATCTACCCAGAGCCTGCCAAGGAGCCTATTTATGTTCACAATGCTGATCGCCAAAGCTTCACTCGGCCCATTGAAGGAGTTCAGGCCGTCACTCGTGTTTATCCTTTAGCTGGCAATACACGTGGACCTCACTGTGCCCATACTGAAGCCACTGAAAGCACTATTGCTCAAAGGCCTCAGAAGAGATCTCGTGTTCTCAATGACCGAGAGCTTCTCGTCACCCTGCATCAGAAACATGATAGGCATTACTACTGGCTGAAGTGTTAGATGCAAAGCCTCTTGGTGGACGTCAATCGTATTCGCAATCTTGCCACCAAGAATGCATTTGTCACTCACGAAACCCGTCGGAGGTTATGGAAGAGTTTGACTTTTCTCAGTGCTGAAGCTGATCTTCAAGACGATGGCTTCACTGAAAGATTCAAGTTTGACTCCACTCCTCCAAGGAATGTTGTCTTGCGTCGGACTCCCTCACTCGAAGACTCTGACTATTCCTCCTCAGCTGCAACTGTCAATGCCAGAGTCATTGATGACCAAGATGATGCTACTTCACCACCTCCAACTTCAGCGCGCATCGACACTGCACCAAGTTCTTATGCACCACCTAACCTCAACGACGACCCTGCTGCTTCACCTCCTACTCCTCTGGGGACGAGTAGAGGCTCTATGTCTTCAAACCTTTTTGGTTCTTACTGACAAAAGGGGGAGAATCATATGAGTTGATAGTCTTCAAGTGGGTCCATATGGGTGGTTGCTTTATATTTTGCCAAGTGTTTACAACTCTCGCTTTTGATACATTTGGTTCCTTGAGTTGTAACACTAAACTTGATGGCCATCTGCTACTTTTTTTCTGCTATTCTGTGATGCGATGATAAATTCTGCATGTGCGATGATAAATCCCGCACGAAGTCATATTGCATACGTCCATTTTTCATTATGCACGTCATTATCTTCGTTATATCTTATCATGCATGATGAATTTGTAGGCGTTCTGGGAACGGGGGTGAGGGAGTCCTGGATTAGGGGGTGTTCGGATAGCCGAACTATATCTTCAGCCGGACTCCAGGACTATGAAGATACAAGATTGAAGACTTCGTCCCGTGTTCGGAAGGTTCTTTCCTTGGCGTGGAAGGCAAGCTAGGCATGCGGATATTCAAGATCTCCTACCAATGTAACCGACTCTGTGTAACCCTAACCCTATCCGGTGCCTATATAAACCGGAGGGTTGTAGTCCGTAGGACGAACACATCATAACCATCATCATACTCATAGGCTAGCTTCTAGGGTTTAGCCTCCTTGATCTCGTGGTAGATCTACTCTTGTACTACCCATATCATCAATATTAATCTAGCAGGAGTAGGGTTTTACATCCATCGAGAGGGCCCGAAGCTGGGTAAAATAAAGTGTCCCTTGTCTCCTGTTACCATCCGACCTTGACGCATAGATCGGGACCCCCTACCCGAGATCCGCCGGTTTTGACACCGACATTGGTGCTTTCATTGAGAGTTCCTCTGTGTCGTCGCCTTTAGGCCCGATGGCTCCTTTGATCATCAACAACGATGAGGTCTAGGGTGAGACTTTTCTCCCCGGACAGATCTTCGTCTTCGGCGGCTTCACTCTGCGGGCCAACTCGCTTGGCCATCTGGAGCAGATCGAGAGCTACGCCCCTGGCCATCAAGTCAGGTTTGGAAGCCTAAACTACACGACAGATATCCGCGGAGACTTGATCTTCGACGGATTCGAGCCACAGCCAAGCGCGCCGCACTATCTCGAGGGGCATGATATAGCTCTGCCTCCGAACAGTGTCCTGGAGGCCGCATACGCTCCGGCCCCGATCCTCGATTCAGAGCCCGCTGCGTTCTTTGAAGATGAACGGTTGGACGTCACCTCGGGGGCTGTGATCTTAAAAGCCATTGACCCGAACGCAAGCCCCGCGCTCCGCATGGCCTGTGACTCCAAGGAGCCGGACTCTTCTCTGAACTTCGGGTCGTCCGTGCCCCCGCCGACCGAATCAGATTGGGCGCCTGTAATGGAGTTCGCCGCCGCGGACATCTTTCAGTATTCACCTTTTGGTGATATTCTGAATTCTCTCAAGTCTATCTCTTTGTCAGGAGAGCCCAGGCCGAACTATGGCCTGCCTGGTTGGGATTCGGACGACGAAGAAATTCAAAGCCCACCCACCGCCCACTTAATAGCCACTGTCGACGATATATCCGACATGCTCGGCTTCGGCTCCGAAGACTTCGACGGTATGGACGACGAAGGAGGAGACGAGCAAGAACCAGCACCTGTAGGGCGCTGGACCGCCACCTCGTCATACGAAATATACATGGTGGATGCTCCAAAAGATGGAGATGGCAATGGAACAACAGAGGATGGCACTTCGAAAAAGCCTCCAAAACGCCGACGTCAGCGGCGCCGCTCCAAATCCCGCCACAGCAGAAACGGTGATTCCGGCACGGGAGATAACACTACCACGGACAGCGCCGAAGAACACCAAAACCAGCAGGATTCGGCACAGGAAGATGGAGAAGACCGCCCTCATGAGAGAGCGGCAGAGCGAGAGGTCGAGGACGATAACTACATGCCTCCTTCCGAAGACGAGGCAATCCTCGGCGACGATGAATTCATCGTACCATCAGACCCCGCCGAACAAGAGCGCTTTCAACCCAGGCTTTTAGCCACGGTGAACAGCCTAAAGAAAAAGCAGCAACAGCTTAGAGCTGATCAAGATTTGCTAGCTGACAGATGGACTGAAGTCCTTGCGGCCGAAGAGCACGAGCTCGGACGCCCCTCCAAAAACTATCCTAAGCGCAGGCCGCTACCCCAATCAGAGGAGGAAGCCCAAGACATGGCAGATCGGCCACCTCACGGCCGCGACAGAGAAGCCTGTCGAACATCCAAACAAGCCATGCCCCGCAGCCACTTTACCAAGGCACGGGAACACGAACCAGACCTGCGAGACGTCCTGGAGGACAAAGCAAGGCAAACAAGATCGATCTATGGATCGTGCGAACGCCCGACGGCACGTGATAGTTTTCACTCCGGACACAATAAATCCGGCCGGGCCGAACACAACAGGCACAGCTCCTCCGAACTGCGTTGAGACATAGCCCAGTACAGGGGCGCCGCACACCCACTATGCTTCATAGACGAAGTAATAGATCATAGAATCCCAGAGGGTTTCAAACCCGTCAACATCGAGTCGTACGATGGTACGACAGATCCGGCAGTATGGATTGAGGACTATCTCCTCCACATCCACATGGCACGTGGCGATGATTTGCACGCCATCAAATATTTACCCCTTAAGCTTAAGGGACCAGCCCGGCACTGGCTTAACAGCCTCCCCACAGATTCGATCGGCTCTTGGGAGGACCTGGAGGCCGCATTCCTCGACAACTTCCAGGGGACCTATGTACGGCCACCGGACGCCGACGACCTAAGCCACATAATCCAGCAGCCAGAAGAATCGGCCAGGCAATTCTAGACACGGTTCCTAACAAAGAAAAATCAGATAGTCGATTGTCCGGATGCAGAGGCCTTAGCAGCCTTCAAGCATAACATCCGTGACGAGTGGCTTGCCCGGCACCTGGGACAGGAAAAGCCGAAATCCATGGAAGCCCTCACGACACTCATGACCCGCTTTTGCGCGGGCGAAGATAGCTGGCTAGCTCGCAGCAACAACTTATCGAAGAAGCAAGGTAATTCAGATACCAAGGACAAAGGTGGCAGGTCACGACGGAATAAACAGAAACGCCGCGTCAGCAGCGACAGCAATGAAGATACGGCAGTAAACACCGGATTCAGAGGCCATAAATCCGGTCAGCGGAAAAAGCCATTCAAAAAGAATACCCAGGGCCCGTCCAGTTTGGACCGAATACTCGACCGCTCGTGCCAGATTCACGGCACCCCCGAAAGGCCAGCCAATCACACCAACAGGGATTGTTGGGTGTTCAAGCAGGCAGGCAAGTTAAGAGCCGAACACAAAGACAAGGGGCTAGACAGCGATGACGAGGAGGAGCCCAGGCCGCCGAACAACAACGGACAGAAGGGGTTTCCCCCACAAGTGCGGATGGTGAACATGATATACGCGACTCATATTCCCAAGCGGGAGAGGAAGCGTGCGCTACGGGACGTATACGCGATGGAGCCAGTCGCCCCAAAGTTCAACCCATGGTCCTCTTGCCCGATCACCTTCGATTGAAGGGACCACCCCACTAGCATCCGTCACGGCGGTTTCGCCGCATTGGTTCTTGACCCAATCGTTGACGGATGTCACCTTACAAGAGTCCTCATGGACGGCGGCAGTAGCCTGAACCTACTTTACCAGGATACAGTGCGGAAAATGGGCATAGATCCATCAAGGATCAAGCCCACAAGGACGACCTTTAAAGGCGTCATCCCAGGTGTAGAGGCCAATTGCATAGGCTCCATAACACTTGATGTGGTCTTTGGATCTCCGGACAACTTCCGAAGCGAAGAGTTAATCTTCGACATAGTTCCGTTCTGCAGTGGCTATCATGCTCTGCTTGGACGAACCGCATTCACTAAATTCAATGCGGTGCTGCACTACGCATATCTCAAGCTCAAGATGCCAGGCCCCTCGAGGTGTAATCACGGTCAGCGGAAACACCGAACGCTCCATCTGTACAGAGGAACACACGGCGGCCCTCGCAGCAGAGGTACAAAGCAGCCTGTTAAGGCAACTCTCGAGTCCGGCCGCTACAAAGACGGACAAAGCAAAACACGCCCGGAGTAACCCGCAGCAAGACCGACTGGCGCGTTCAGAGCACGCGTAGCAATACGGCCCCAACCCCAGCCATCGCTACACAGCGGAGCTAGTACCTCGAGTACACAATTACGCCCTTAAAATTCCATGGGCATAGGGGAAGGGGCAGATCAAACGGCCTGCCAACAATATGGCGTCAAACGTACTAGGGGCTGCCGGATTCTTCTTTTCTTTCAGGACTCCATACTCTGGATACAGTGTTCGGCCTCGCTGCCGCACAGACGATACAGGACCCAGGAAAGCAGACAAAACAACGCCGCATCATGAAACTCTCAGGTGGTCTCTATTTCGAGCGATATATCTGTTTCTCAATTCCGCGGCCTGCGCCTGGTCAGGACATGTTAAATAGTCTAATTTTTTTTTCTCGCACTACTTGTATCGTTCGGCTTGAATAAACAGCCTCCTCATAAATAATGCATAGCTTTTTGTCTATTTTTTGCATTATCTTCTTTTAATATACATATGTTTATTCAAATAACATGATCGCACCCGTACACCATGGTACGGCAAACCACGCCAGGGGCTTTATTACCCTTCTATTTGGTGTGAGAAGTCCGTCCACTTTCACAAGTGCGGCACCCCGAACTTATAGCATTATATGCATCGGCTCCGAGTCATGATTTTGGTCATATGTTGGGTTTTCCCGGCTCCTATGTTTTGGTGCCTTACGTTCCGCTCTATCGGCTAAGGTAGCACTAGGAGAACAACTGCGATTGTGCCCCAGATCAGGTGGGTGAGCACCTCAGTGGAGAAAGCTAAAACAGACTGTCATGATAAGGCGCGAGACCGGTCGCTGTTCGAGAGGTTTTTCGAGTCCCTAAAGGCTTATGCTGATTCGAGTGGAGAGCTGGTTAAGTCCAGCTAAAGGCGTGGATAGTTCCCCGAATTCGGCCTTCCGAACTAGGGGCTTCGCCAAAATTTAAAATTATAACGTTCTATGGCTAAGTGAGAGTGTTCAAGCATTATAGTCCGATTGCCTGGTTCGCTGTGCTGAGCGCCTCCCTCGAAGGACCCAACTATGGGAACAAGAGCCCTCAGGTTTATCCCGAACACCCCAGCACTAGTTGCATGGGAGCAGAAGCCGACGACTCGCCATCTCTCAGTTATTGATAAACGGCCGCACAGAAAATAATATTTTAAATTCAGAAAGCATTGCTTAAGCGCATATGAACAACTTTTCAGCGCACAGGATACAAACGAGCGAGTTCATTGAAATATTACATCTTTGGCACACTCATCCGCGACAAGGCGAGCTCCAGCAAGAACTTCCTTGTAATAGTTCTCGGGCTTGCGATGCTCCTTCCCCTGCGGTGGCCCGTCCTTCACCAGCTTCTCTCCGTCCAGCTTGCCCAAGTGTACCCTTACACGGGCAAGGGCCCTCCGGGCACCTTCTATGCAGACGGAGCGCTTGATGACCTCAAGCCGTGGACAGGCGTCCACCAGCCGCCGCACCAGCCCGAAGTAGCTCCCAGGCAGGGCCTCTCCAGGCCACAGCCGAACTAGTAAGCCCTTCATGGCCTGTTCGGCCGCCTTGTGGAGCTCGGCCAGCTGCTTCAGCTGATCGCTCAAGGGCACAGGGTGTCCGGCCTCAGAATACTGAGACCAGAACACACTCTCCGTCGAGCTGTCCTCTTCAGCTTGGTAGAATGTGGCGGCGTCGGATACGCTGCGGGGAAGATCGAAGAACGCCCCTTGAGAACTCCGGATTCGGGTAAGTAATAGGTATTTCACCTTTATATTCCTACTTTGCATTAAGAATGCCTTACCCGCTGCTATCTTTTTCACATCCTCCAACTCTTGGAGATCCTTTTGGGCTTCGGCCTTGGCACTCTTGGTGGTCTCAACAGCCGACGCGAGCTCGGATGCTTGCGTTTTTGCCTCAAGCTCCAAACCCTCATGTTTCTTCATGAGAGCTTGCAGCTCTTGCTGCACCTCGCTGACTTGGACCCCAAGCTTTTCTCGCTCGGCGCGCTCCTCGGCCGCTTTCTTCTCGGCCTCAGCCAGCGCCTGCTTTAGGGGTACCACCTCGGTTGTGGCCCCTACAATAAGCAGTACAATCCTGTTATTTCTTTTTGCAATCAAGCCTCTCTATAGGCACCTTTTTTAGGGGTATTTCTTACCTTCCTTTTCCACGAGCTGCCTTTTGGCAAGGCCGAGCTCTTGCTCGGACCGCTCGAGGTCCTTTTTCAGGACTTCCACCTGCGCAGTCAGTGCGGCGGTGGACAGCAGGGAAGCCTGCATACGCATATTCAACTTTTTATTATTAGACTCCTGCGAAAATTATTAGATCCTCTATTCGGCTTTTCTTTCCGAACACCGAACAGAGAATCAGGGGCTACTGTCTATGAGGTAATGAATTTAGCATATTTTTTGCTTACCTGGAAGCCGGTTAGAAGGCTAGCGCAAGCTTCATTCAGTCCGCTCTTGGCGGACTGAACCCGTTGGACCACCGCACTCATAACAGTACGGTGCTCCTCGTCGATGGTGGCGCCTTCAAGCGCCTCCAACAGACTATCCGGCGCCTCTGGTTGGACAGAGGTCGCCGGCTCAGACGGCTTACTCCTCTTGGAAGGAGTTCGCCCACCGCGAGCCAGGACGGTTGAGTCCGGCGCGGTGTCCGACACCAAGCTGGACTGAGAGCCCTGGGGGGTTTCATCCCCTTTGCTCCTGGGGTCCAGAGGATTGCCTTGCGGCTCCTCCAGGACCACCTCCTCCTGCCCTGTTCGGCGGGACACTGCTTCGGCGTCGTCCGCCCCACTGGGGGAGACAGCGGGCGGGACGGAGTTCATGTCCGACGAATCCAGGGAGCCGCTCGATGAATCATCGAGTGCGGCTCGGGGCGGGCTGCGCAAATAGCATTCGACATTAGGGTAAGCTGCGCACTTGAAGATACTATGAGTCATTCTGGTATGTGAATACTTACGATGTCGCCGGATGCTTGGTTCTGTCCGGCCACTCCTTTCCACCCTCTTCGGCGTTGGGGGAGTAGTCCGGCGGAGGGGTCTTCCTTTTCCTCGACCCCTTGGCCTCCCCTGTTGGGGCGGCCTTCTTCTTTTTCGCTCCCCTCGCTGGAGGGGGAGAGCTTCCTTGTTCCTCCTCCTCGTTTTCACGAGAGGAGGGCGTCGCAGACTCGCCAGATGACGAGCTCGACACCACCACATTGCGGGCACTCTTTCGAGTCCCGATGGTCTTCTTCTTCTTGACCTTCTTCTCTAGCACCACATAAGGCGCCGAAGCCAGCAGCTTCTCTAAGAGAGCTGGGGCTGGGTCTTCGGGCAGAGGAGCCGGACAGTTGATTGGTCCGGCTATCTTCAGCCACACTTGTCAAAGGCAAAGGGAGTTTTTAGATCCCACATAGAGTTAATCTATGTAGAAAAGCTTAACGAACCTGTGAAAGGTATAAATAGCTTACCTCGCCAGCGTTACGCTGCGAGCTGTATCCGCGGTCCTCGGAAGCAGATGTGGGGCACTCGGCGCCTTTGGTTAGCACCTTCCAGACGTCTTCAGACGTCGTGTCGAAGAGCCTATTGAGGGTTTGGTGCTGCGCCGGGTCGAATTCCCACAAAGTGAAATCCCGTTCTTGGCACGGGAGGATCCGGCGAACG
Source organism: Aegilops umbellulata (assembly GCA_032464435.1). Taxonomy (NCBI): domain Eukaryota; kingdom Viridiplantae; phylum Streptophyta; class Magnoliopsida; order Poales; family Poaceae; genus Aegilops; species Aegilops umbellulata. The sequence continues at coordinate 352,270,312 of CP136056.1, forward strand.
AACATGACCTGGATGATGTTGACATGCCGGATGGGCTTGTTCATCAGGGACCGGATGCAAGTTTGCAGTCCGGTCACTTCTTCTTCGTTGCCCCATGATAGGCCCGTCTCTTTCCAGGACATGAGCCGCGTGGGGGGTCCGGATCGGAACTCAGGGGCCGCGACCCATTTCGAGTCGCGTGGCTCGGTGATGTAAAACCACGCTGCCTGCCACCCCTTTAAGGACTCCCCAAAGGAGCCATCGAACCAGAGTGCGTTGGCCATTTTGTCGGCCATAGCACCTCCGCACTCCGCCTGGGTGCCGGACACCACCTTGGGCTTGACGATGAAGGTCTGGAGCCAGAGGCCGAAGTGGGGGCGGATGCGGAGAAAGGCCTCACACACGACGATAAACGCCGAGATATTGAGGATAAAGTTCGGGGCCAGATCGTGGAAGTCCAGGCCGTAGTAGAACATGAGCCCCCGGACAAAAGGGTGAAGTGGAAAACCCAGTCCGCGGAGGAAATGGGGGAGAAAAACTACCCTCTCATGGGGCCTTGGGGTGGGAATAAGCTGCCCCGCCTCGGGAAGCCGGTGCGGGATGTCCTTGGACAGATATCCGGCCTTCCTAAGCTTTTTGATTTGACCCTCCGTAACGGAGGAAGCCATCCACTTGCCACCCGCTCCGGACATCGCTGGAGCAGGTTGGGGAAGAAAGAGCGAACTTGGGCGTTGGAGCTTGAGTGTGCAGGAGATGGATGGGCAAAGGAGGAAGAAGGCGTAGGTGAAAGAGGTGGATCTTTATCCCCTTATATAGGCTGATGCCGTTATGCGTCCCCACCTACCTAATAAAACTCGCTTGCCGCTCACACGCCATGGTAAATGGCGCGGTTGGGTTACCCACGTCCGCATTAATGAGAATCCCGTTAAAAGGGGCACACGATCTCTGCTTCGACAAGACGTGCCAAGGAAACTGCCTCGTTGAACGTGCTGTGGTGAAACAACAAAAAATAATCCATACAGAAGGCTTGGTCGCAGTGTTATGACGCACTGCGAAATACGTCAGCAGATTTGATTTGTGTTTGTATTATTCTCTATATGGCAATACGTGGAAACTTGTTTTGCAGAGCCGGACACTATTTTTTGATGTTTATTATCTTCTTGAAGAATTTGGAGGAGGAACCCGCCTTGCAATGCCGAAGACAATTTGCGCGCCGGACTCGTCGTCATTGAAGCTTGGTTCAGGGGCTACTGAAGGAGTCCTGGATTAGGGGTGTTCGGATAGCCGAACTATATCTTCAGCCGGACTCCAGGACTATGAAGATACAAGATTGAAGACTTTGTCCCGTGTCCGAAGGTTCTTTCCTTGGCGTGGAAGGCAAGCTAGGCGTGCGGATATTCAAGATCTCCTACCAATGTAACCGACTCTGTGTAACCCTAACCCTATCCGGTGCCTATATAAACCGAAGGGTTGTAGTCCGTAGGACGAACACATCATAACCATCATCATACTCATAGGCTAGCTTCTAGGGTTTAGCCTCCTTGATCTCGTGGTAGATCTACTCTTGCACTACCCATATCATCAATATTAATCTAGCAGGAGTAGGGTTTTACCTCCATCGAGAGGGCCCGAACCTGGGTAAAATAAAGTGTCCCTTGTCTCCTGTTACCATCCGGCCTTGACGCACAGATCGGGACCCCCTACCCGAGATCCGCTGGTTTTGACACCGACAGGGGGTCCCCAGACTTGCCTGCCTGCGGCCTGCAGCGTGGCTCGAGTGGGGGCCCAATGTGGCCCATCTTCATCAACACAAGGCTCAAGACCCTCGCGAGGGGCCAAGCCTCGCGAGGCGGACGACGCGGCGCTTCCTCCAGCACGGCCTCCCTAGGTCGGCTCGCGAGGAGGAGGAGAGATCAAGGTGGGGTACCTCACGAGGTGCCCATGACGCAAGCCATGACGACCAATGGTGCCAGGCGGGCGCCAGCCCACGCAGCGTCCTCCCTTTCCTCTTTGGTGCAAAGGGGGCAAGCGCAGGCGAGAGGATCAAGCAAAGGCACCCATTTCGGTACAACAAGACCAAGACCAGCTCCACGACAAGGAGGAAGTCACTGTGGAGCCCAAGCCGGCGTCATCACCAGAACATTTGGCAGGGGAAGACCAACTTTAGTCAGGATAAGTGTACCCGATGTCCCCCTTCAAATTGGCCAATTGTTGGCGCCCTTCCCGCTCAATATTTGGGAAGAGGCCCAGGGCCTTTGCCTATAAATAGGACTAGCCACCCGCAGGGTAGAGGCATCGAGCATCTAGAGAGAGAGAGAGAGAGAAGGGCGATCGAACTCCCCCTAGCAGTTCATCCCCTAGCCAAGAACTGACCCTCGCGAGGTCGTTCTTCCTTGTACTGTTCTTCCTCACCAGCCCAAGAGGCAATCCACCAACCACAAACTAGAGTAGGGTATTACACCACAACGATGGCCCGAACTAGTATAAATCTTGTGTCCCTTGTGTTGTTCTTGCAGTAGTTCAGATTCTAGCGAGACGGAGAGGTAGAGGGCTCGATCTCCGCACGCACCCCAGAGTTCAAACCTTAAGGGTCTGCCGGAACCCGTGATCCGACATTTGGCGCGCCAGGTAGGGGTGCGCCGGTGTCTGCCTTCCCATCGCTCCGTCTCCCGTTACGTCGTCATCATCATGTCCGGCGACCAGGCGGGCAACCCAGGCCCATGGGCGGCGTGGCCCATCTGCGCGGAGCCTCCCGCTCCGGGCGACCCCGCGCCACAGGCAGCTCGTGGTCCGTAGGGCGCTGCGGGCCGCTGGCGACGTGGGCAAGCTTCTGCGACCCTCACACCGCGACAAGCGCGGTCGGCAGCGAGGGCCTCCAACCACGCCGCGGCTACGACACCATACACCCGCCGAGAACAGGCCAACTCAAGGGCCGCGCTCATGGTAGCGCGGGAGCTATTGCAGTGCAGGCTACTGGAAGGTGGCCGCAACGTGCTGCTGGAGCGGGTCGCCGAGCTCCTGGGCTTCGCCGCTTCGGGGGCTGACCCCTTCTGCGTCCAGCTTCCGCCTCAAGCTCAGGGCGGCGCACGAGGGGGCCCCGCGCACCCGCGCGGGTCTCAAGACTACCCCAACACCGGCGAATCCGCCGGTACCAGACTGGCGGTGGCGCTACCCCCGCCCCCGCCGCGTGAAGGAGAGGGGCTCAGTGCAGCCCAAGGCGCCAGTGGCCAACCGCGCTACCACCCCGCGGTGGGCATGACAAGCAACGCTGCGTGGCGCATGGAGCATTACAGCACAGCATTCGGGGTGGCGGCGCCAGAGGAATACGTGCCCCACATGATGGACCAAGGGCACGCTCACGGGGTGAACAGGGCTCACTCTTCAGCCCCAGCTGGGAGGACGAGACGCCAGAGGCCGAACCCCTCCAGGAACCCCATGACGGCTCCGTTGGTCACACTGGAGGCAACGACTATCGGGTACCATCAATCCCTCAAGAGCAGGCATACGCTAATCATGGGTCACAGGAGATGCAGGTCGCCGCGACAAGCAGCTGCGCCCCTGCGGACTCCTACCCCTCGGGAGGAGGACGCAGGGGGCTGCAGGAAAGGGGCATAGATCCTACATCACCACCGCGGCGTTTGGAGCAAGGCGTTCTTAGAAGATAGGCCCTCCGCTGGGGAGGCGCCTGAGGGCCTGCCCCTGGCGGAGGACCCGTGGTCGTCGAGGGAACCGCTGGCGACCGCTCTACCCCACCGGCGGCGTCCTGGTTTCCGGTCGTCGTTGGTGGCACTAGAGTGTGGCGCAAGGCGGGGCCCTCGTCTGGCGATATGAAGCAAGGCCGGTTCCTGTGAAGAAGGCCCAGTGCCTGTGAAGCTCGCCGCCCCGTGACACTCTCACGTAATAATGAGTGGGGCTGTACACGCCCCGGAGTCTCAGGGGTGCCGGCCTCAGGCCCTGGGGCTCCCTCCCACGCCCAGTGGACAACACTTAGCTCCGCGCTGGTGAGAAGACGTCGAAGACTAGATTAGGTGCCGGACGTGGCCTTTTTTGTTTGCTTTCATTGCCTTCTTCCTTTGGTTACAACCTTTTTCCCCCGCTGGATCTAAGTTGAATTTGAATCTGAGCTTTGCGTGCGTTCGGGGAAGGGGTGTTTGGTCTTGTTTGAATCGTTCCCGTGTTCTGGTCACCATCTCATCACAGCTGCCTCCCGTCGTGAGCCCCTCGCGAGCCGGGCCAGTCCTAGCTTGAGCACGGCCCAGATTGCCGCTGCCACTCCCTCGCGAGGTGACCATTGGTGCCTGCAGAGATCGTTCTCTCATGAAGGCCCAGAGCCTGGGAAGAAGGCGAACGCTTGTGAAGCCATCCCTCTCGGGAGAAGGCCCAGAGCCTGTGAATAAGGCGAACGCCTGTGAAGCCATCCCTCTCGGGAGAAGGCCCAGAGCCTGTGAAGAAGGCGAACGCCTGTGAAGCCATCCCTCTCGGGAGAAGGCCCAGAGCCTGTGAAGAAGGCGAACGCCTATGAAGCCATCCCTCTCGGGAGAAGGCCCGGAGCCTATGAAGAAGGCAAACGCCTGTGAAGACGTCTCGCTCGAGGAAAAGGCCCGGAGCCTGTGAAGAAGGCAAATGCCTGTGAAGACATCTCACTCGAGGAAAAGGCCCGGAGCCTGTGAAGAAGGCAAACGCCTGTGAAGACGTCTCGCTCGAGGAAAAGGCCCGGAGCCTGTGAAGAGGGCGAATGCCTGTGAAGACGTCTCGTTCGAGAGAAGGCCCGGAGCCTGCAAAGATGGCCCACGCCTGTGGGGTTTCCTGTCAGTAACGACCCCGCCTCCCGAGGTTTCAACTACCCAGCACCCGTGGCATGACGCCCTCCAAAAGGCAGCACCGGAGCCAGCGAGGGACAAGGGCGAACCAGCCTACCGTTGGACACGCGTACGATTTAATCACTACAGATACGTTAGATACAAGTTCATACATGAGGGGCTCCCCCTCCCAAAATGCTCTCACAACCATCGGGCCCAGCGCCTGAGTTCTATCTATGCAGGGTAAAAAGGCGAGGATAGCACATGGTCAATCTGACAAATCCCCCAATGCATCCTCGGAGGCGCCTCCCGAGCTGTCGCTGGCGTCACTGAACTTGCCTTCGTTGTTTGCGCCCCCATCAGCGGCATTGGGGTCTTCCACCACACCACCTTCATCGGCGCCCACGATCACGCCGTCATCATCCGAAGTGAAGGCCCGGACGAGAGCATCTACGTTGCTCTCCACCCATTCAGCCAGGTCGCCTCGAAAAGCTTGGGGAACTAGGGTGATGGCGGCGTCGAAGTCGAAGTGGGGATCCATGTTTCGAAGATGGATGAAGACGCGGGAGAAGGCGCGCCCGAGCAGGGCGCGACTCCTCTCCTCCACCAACCTATCGGCTCTGGCCGACCATGCCTCCAGCTGTGTCACCACGGTGGTGAAGAACTGCAGGTTACCGGCGTAGTTAATCGTGTGCGGCTCGCCCACGGCAGCCTCACAGGTGTTGCCCAGGGCAATGTTGGCCCTATACTGGAGCTTGGTGAGCATGGGGCCGTGCTGGTGCTCCAGGACTTGCCGCTGGCGTATCTCATCGGCATTCTGACGCTCGACGGCCACGGCCTCTTCCACACGCTGGCGTAGGCAGAGCACCTCGGCCTGGGAGGAGGCCAGCTCTTTCTGCGCTGCCTCAAGGGCGACCCGGGAGGCGTCCACTCACCACGTCGCCTCATCTCGCTGGACCCTCAAGGCGGCGGTTCAACCCTCAGCCTCGACTCGGATCATCCTCAGCTTCCCCTCGAACTCACGCTCGAGGCCTTGGCGTGCTGCCGCCACCCGACGACAAACCTCCTCCAGGACGCGTGTTTCTCGCACGGCGACATCGTCTTCCGCCTGCGTCACCAGGCGCTCCCTCGTCTCCAGCTGCTCGAGCTCGCGAGCGCGTTCGGCGGCCTCCAGTACCAACGCTTCCTCACGCTTCCGAAGCTCCGCCGGGTCGCCGAAAGCCACCTCCATCGATGCAAGGGCTGCCTCGCGCAGCTCTGCTTGCTCCTCCAACGAGCGACACCGGGCCAAGAGCTCCCGAGCCTGTTCTTCTGCTGCTCCTCGCCGTCGTTCTGCTCCTCGGGCCTCCTCAACGGCCTGAGACCGGGCCGCCAGAGAGGCCTCCAGCGACGCCTTCGCCTCTTCGTCATCGAGGACGCGTTGACGACGCGCGAGGGCGCCGGCTGCCTCCAGCTCGTACCGCTCGACATCCAGGCGCAAGCCCTCAGCTTCCAGGCGCGCGTCTTCCTCAGCAAGCTCCTGCCCAAGCAGGTCTACGGCGCCACTCGCCCTCCGAAGGAATTCGTGGCGACGGGCACGGCGCTCTCGAGCGCGCTCAAGCATGCCTGCCACGATGTCATCCGCCCCAAGCAGGCGTCGAGAACCTTGGATCATCGCTCCGGCCCCGGGCAGGGGGCTGGGGGCTGGCGCCTCCCCGACAGACGGCCGCGCCGCATCAAAAGCCCGACTTGAGTCCAACCTGACCTCAGGAGAAGGGCCCCGGAGGTGCCTCAGCCGGTCGCAGCCCGCGACCAAACGGGGAGCCCACGGCAGGCTGCCTATGTCGAGGGAAGGCCCGCGGAAGGAAATCGCAGCGGCGGGAGAGTCGCCGAGCGCTACGCGGCAGTCCGCGCCGTCACCTGCCCAAACCACAAGGGCAGTGCCGCTCGAGAGACCCAGGGATGGTGGAGGAGACGGCGTCAAGAGGGGCGTCGTCCCGACGACTTCATCGAGCTCAGTAGGCAGAGGCCTGCAGGGCAAGGATCAGCGGATGTGGCAAGCAAGATAAGGAACAGGAAAGGAGAAGACTTACTCATCGACAGCGAAGTATTTCCGGTGCTTTAGCAAGCGGCAGGGGGAGTCGTCGCCCAAGGCCTCCCTTTTTCTCCGGAGGGCCTCAAAGTCCACACGGAAACGGCCCAGGAGAGATGTACATGAACCAGCCTGCGAAGAGGACGGAGCGCCAAGGCCACTCGCGTCGAGGGCGCATCTGTAGAACGCACGGGCAGTTGCCTCGTCAGAGATCCCGGCCGGGGGCTCAGGAGCCTCGGCCTCAAGCACCGGAGGCGGCGGCGCCTCGCCCGTGGCCTCGGAAGCGCGGACCTCGTGAGCTGCCCCGTCAAGAGCATCGCCAGGCGCAGTCACATCATCCACGGCTCCCTCGACCCCCGCCGTCTCCTGCCTCCCTGCGCCACCACTCGAGGAGGATTCACCCAGGCCGACCAGAAGGGAAATCACCACCACAGGGTTCTCGCGAGGCCCCTGGAGGCCGACAGGGCGTAGCCCCCACTCGTAGAAAGGGGACATCTGCCTCAAGAAGTCATCCCTATTGTGGCAGAGGTACAGCAAGGCTCCCCCCTGCCGGACACCCCCGGGGTTGGGATCGCCTGTCAAGACCAAGAGCACCCTCCTCAGCACCTCGGGCGTCAGGTCTTCTCCCTGAAGCCTCATGCGGTCACCATGCCCGCTGAAGGCCCACATTCTACAAGAATGGCATTGGAGAGGGGCAATGCGGCGCGATAGGAACTCCTTCACCACTTTGGGCGCCGTTACGCCAAGCTTCTTCAAGGACATGAAGCGATGCCAGACGAAGGCGAGCCGGGGACTTACGAGCGTCTCCTGGCCCCAGCCTGAATTAGGCACAGCAGGAGATGTCGGCTTCGCGAGCCGGGGGCTAGGCACCCCGACATCAATGTACAACCACCGCTCGCGGAACTCGGCTGAAGGCGGAGGGAGGTTGAAGTCGATACCAGAGGCTGCGGTCTCGGACGAAGCTAGGAAGCTCACGCATGCCGAGCATTGCGTGGGGTCGACAAGACGCAAGGAGAAGAAGTGGCACAGCAGGGCGACAGAAGGAGGGATGCCCACCATCGCCTCACAAACAAAAGCGAAGACAGAAAGAAGAGCTATGGACTCAGGACCCATATGCATCGAGCATCGAGCATCTAGAGAGAGGCATCCGCAGGGTAGAGGCATCGAGCATCTAGAGAGAGAGAGAGAGAGAGAAGGGCGATCGAACTCCCCCTAGCAGTTTATCCCCTAGCCAAGAACTGACCCTCGCGAGGTCGTTCTTCCTTGTATTGTTCTTCCTCACCAGCCCAAGAGGCAATCCACCAACCAGAAACTAGAGTAGGGTATTACACCACAACGGTGGCCCGAACTAGTATAAATCTTGCGTCCCTTGTGTTGTTCTTGCAGTAGTTCAGATTCTAGCGAGACGGAGAGTAGAGGGCTCGATCTCCGCGCACACCCCAGAGTTCGAACCTTAAGGGTCTGCCGGAACCCGTGATCCGACAGAATTGCCTTCATAAGTTGAAGAGGATCTCCACAAGTACAACCTGCCATGTGCATTTGCATTAGAAAAGCAAAATACATTTATGCACATCTTCAGGGGGAGCCTTTTGCTACTTATGAAGACAATATCTTAATCCTTTACAATTTCACATACTTTTATTCCCGTTGAAAACTTCAACTAGTATGTCATCAATCACCAAAAAGGGGGATATTGTAAGTGCACCTAGTGCCACCCCTAGTTGGTTTTGGAGTATTGACGACAAACCTAGTTGAGGGACTAATGTGTTTGTGAGAATTGCAGGATAACACAGGTAGTAGTCCCTCATTGATTCGGTTTACCTACCAGAGATGACCCCTAAAAATGTATGAAGACATTGAAGACAATGGTGGTATGTGAAGATAATCACATCGAAGCTTATGACTCGGAGAGTCATTCACGTGAAGACTATGGAGTGCGAAGACATAGTTGTTTCGTAGTTTCCTTTTCTTCTTTGTTGAGTCATAGGAACCACCATACTGTTAAGTGGGGCCCAAGTGAACAAAGTCAGAGTGACTGAAGTGATGCTCAACCAAATCATATGTCTTCGAGCGAAGACAATGAGAGCAAATCTTATCCAGAGCTAGATGAGTCAACTTTACTTGTAGCCCAAGTCAAGCTGTCGCGTGTGTTTGAAATTTGACCTTTGGAACACGTGTGAGTTCCTTAGTGACCCAGGGTCACTTCGGACAAATCAGGCCGGGTTGCCACGTGGCAATAAATAGCCTACCCCCTACACCATAAATTGGTGGCTGCTCAGAGTTAGTGCATGGCTTTTGTCGTTTGAGAGCAACCCACCTCAAAGCTTTTGAGAGAGAGAAATCCTTGCGAGAACAAAGCCCAAAACACCCAGAGCCAAAGAGTGTTAGGCATCACTGAAGTCTTTCTGTCCGCGTGACCTGAAGACTTGTTACACTTGAGGATTGTGAATCCTCCAGCCGGTTAGGCATCGCATTCTGAGCATCCAAGAGTCATTGTGGATCGTCGGTGAACGAAGTCTGTGAAGGTTTGGAAGTCTACCTTGAAGACTTACTAGACTGATTGGTCAAGGACTGGGTGTCCTTAGCTCAAGGGGAATAAGGTGAAGACATGGTCTTCTGAGTTAAATCTCAGCCTCCCTAACCAGACGTACAGTTGTCACAACAACTGGAACTGGTCCAACAAATCCTTGTCCTCACCAAGCGACTAGTTCTATCTTCTCCCTGTCTTTACTAACAGTTTGTCTTCATGAAGTCATTGCTTGCCTGTGTTACCTAATTGACTTCATTGTGTGACTTCTATTGTTGTTTGGCTTCATACTATCTTCCATCCTGATCACTACTACCTAGCTGCTATTAGTCTTCGTGCTTTCACTTCATTGAATACTTGACTATGGCTTGCCTAGTGTAGTCTACCTTCTGCTGCATGTCAATAGGTTCATTTCTATTGTTTGTCTTTGAAACTCCCATGTTTTGAAGACGCTCATAAAAATCGCCTATTCACCCCCCTCTAGTCGATAACTAGCACTTTCACCATGTCAAATGATGTGAACAATACAAAGTAAAAAATGTGTACAAAGAAAAATATACAAAATTGGAAATAAGTTTGCATATATACATGCATATGTATAAAATAAATATGATCATCGCGTATTTAAAATAAATTTCACGCAAAAAATATGTCCATTTAGAAAATTCTATGTAATGTTTTAAAACATTACAGATTTTTAAAAATCCATATAGTGAAATATATGTTCATAAAACATGAAATAAATGTTTGAAGAAAAAGAAAATCAAGAAAAAAAAGAAAGAAGCAAAAGTTTTGTATAAAATGAAATGAAAACAGACACAAAAATGGAAACACACACATGCACCTGTAAACAATAAAAAACAGCTGACTTTTTTTTGAGACAAAAAAACAGCTCTGACTTGCACCAAAAGAAAACTGACGGAAAAATAGGAAAGCCCACAAGTAAGCACAAAGGCCCTGATTGGTACCAGAAAAAAACTGCACACACAACACCCAATGACACATACTACATGCATATACCATACATAAAAAGTTGTGTGCTAAGCACCTTTTAACACGAATCTCAGCGCCTATAATACTTTGCTAAATCTCAGTCCACTGAACTTAGGAAGCCCGTTTTTACGCTATGATCTTCTTGTTTCACGGCCAACCGGAATCTCTTATGGATTACTATCCCACCGCGTTTCCAGTTCCTATCCGGAATAGGAGTGACAATGCCACATTCAATACATTGTCGAGGTGCGTTACTTTACCCACAGACCATCCATGACTCTGGCAATCATGTCATCGCACTCAGACTTTGGATAAGAAAGCTTTTTCACCCTCCCCATCTAGCATACCTCACCGCTTAGCTTTCCATGTACCTCATGCCTTCAGTAGAGATCATCCATGGCAATTAGTTACTTATAGCTGAGGACGCACCCTACTTGCCATTACTTTTACAGATACATTTTCATGGATATATGACATTCACGTGGCATTACATTAGCTTAATCCTGCCCATACATGGTCATGTTGTCAAGGCGGCCACTACGACACTTGAGTACAAGCAGCCAATTGTTATTTATAAACCTTATATAGTGATATCCACATGTAGTGAAACCTGCCTTCGATGGCATGCATGGTAGCCTCCAACCAGGGTACGAACTAGCAGCCATAAAAGAGATAACTGAAAGCGTTAGATTGGATCATTCAAGGTTCGTTCAATTTAGAAACTATATTTTCCATTGATGCGGGTGATACTACAAAAGTAGATTGCAAATATTTTGATAAATGTAATAGAACATATATGAACAAGGAATGGACTTGCCCGAGATACTCGGAAGATCATGTAGAATACACAGAAGACTCAACTCAACGCTAAGAACTCCAAAGAAGATTGAAATTGGCACAATGCAAATGAAGTCTAATAGGGACAACTCCAAAGCGCAGATACCAGGTGTCGGTGTCAAAACCGGCAGATCTCGGGTAGGGGGTCCCAAGCTGCGTGTCATGGATCGATGGGTAATAGGAGACAGGGGACATGATGTTTACCCAGGTTCGGGCCCTCTCTATCGAGGTAATAACCTACTTCCTACTTGATTGATCTTGATGAATATAGGGTTACAAGAGTTGATCTACCTCGAGATCGTATGTTGTGGTCTAAGACCTAAGGGTATGATAAATAATGTCATAATGATCTAGCATATCCCTATCGACTAGCCCGGCCTCGGCTTATATAATGTACCAGAGGCCTAGGATAACAAGAGTCCTAGTCGAATACGCCGGTGGAGAGGAGTCCTTGTCTTTATCACCAAGTCTTGTGGAATCTTCCTCATGCATGTCATCGGATGTCCGAACTGGCCCATGAGTAAATGGCCATGGGGGTCCTCGGCCCAATCCAACTGATCGGGAGACGACGTGGTGAGTGCCCCCTAGTCCAGGACACCGTTAGTAGCCCCCTGAACCGGTCTTCAAGTTGGGGACGCTCCTCGATTCTTCCGAACTGTTCTTCATCTTCGGCCGTCAGTCTTGAAAACTGGTTTAAAAAATCTTCTCATCTTTGATCTTGAGGATCGCCGAAGTGAATCTGAAGAGTTTACACGTTCGGTAGCCGAGGAGCCCTTTAAGTCTTCAGCCTTTATCAATGCCTTGTTATTTTTATGACATGCCTCGGGTTTGAAGTGTTTCCTGTGCGGCGGTGTCCTCTTGCATCCGAGCTCCAACGCCAGACTGTATTCGAGGTATCTTGTAGCCGAGCACCAACGCCGGACCGCTTCCGAGCTCCAACGCCGGAATGTATCCGAGCTCTAACGCCAGACTATGTCCAAGCTCCAACGCCGGACCGTATCCGAGCTCCAACGCCAGACTATATCCGAGGTGTCATAGATCACCTTGGTTCAAAAATTTTGAAGGAGTTTAGCCGAGCTTAATGCCGGAAATGCCCTCTGTGGATCCAACCACTTGCATCCGAGCTATATCCCGAAATGCTTTTGTGGTGGTTCTGTACCTCGGTCATGGGCTGATTGTTTGCGGATTTTATTTCTGATGCGTGTAAATTTAATTGTTGTCAATATGTATAACCAGTAGCCCTCAAGTTATGTGTCGGTCTAAAACCCGAGATGCACCTAAAGGAAAACATGAAACTGCTGATCCTAGTAGCCCCTGAGACTCAGGTCGATTCGCAAAATCGGCCTGAGGATCAAATCCTAGCTCGGTGGCATACGTAGAAATAGAACACAGTGTAATATATTAGAGGTAATAATGATTGGCGGACGGGTCCCTGCGAGAGGGTCGTGAGAAGTCGCCGTGATATATATGTTGATGCCGGATAAGTCCCAGATGGTACTTATTGTCGTCCGAAGACGCGCTTGTCCGAAGTACGGTCATGCCAAACACTGAGCACTTTGAATATTCTGCATTGAATAGGCAATGCAGTAGCCCCCGAGCCACTAGTCGGGTGGCGGCACCAGATCAGGGGATCGATGTGCCCCTTTAATATTTATAAATAATGAGCACGAAGCCCAGTAGCCCCCAAGCCTTAATGTGGGCACGGGTGGCCGAATTAAGGATCAAAATCCAGAGTAAAATCACAAATTTTTGTAATGATTCTATGTATGCAAGTACTTCACATCATTAAAGCTCGGATCCGCATTGTACAAAACTTTGTTGACCGACCATCGGCTTCAACCTCCTCCGCCAGTAGCCGGGGAGTGTTTGTCTGACTTTATAAAGCCTTTATGAGGGCAAAGATTCACGGCAAACAAGCCAATCCGGCCATACGGTTTTATAAACAAAGGTACGCAGAGAGATATGTTATATTGCTTTTTAACGTAAGAAAACATCTTCCAAAGAAAATAGTCCCGCTATCGGTTCCTTTCTTTGGGTTGTCATGCTAAGCATGATCATGAAACCTCAGCTCCGATCAATGTGGGAGGAAAATATTGAAGATTTACTTGGGGAAAGTTCCCGAACTATGTGGTCTTTAAAGAACCTAATTTTTCACTTCCATCGCTGCCGACCAATTATATCCTTTAAGATCGCTAACTTTCTGCTTCACCCAGTCTGAGGTACTAACTCGGATGGCCCGGTACTAACAATCACAGAGGTGCTCCCTTTACCGCCTAGCCGAACAATCGGGAACGTAGGGGTAAGCATATGAGCCAGGCAACCCAGCTTGGCCAAAATCTTAAGTCAAATTGATGCATATTTAAGGATTTATAACGATGATTACGGAAGGAAGCCTTCGTATATTAAATATAAACGCCGATGATATGTTTATTTTGACTTCGTTGCGACCGTTTATCAGTTGAAAGTGGCCCATCATCAGCTTCCACCCCTTTGTAGATGCTACGCAGAGTATTTCCGCAATAACAAAACAACCCTTAGCCGATGTCTCGGTGCCCGAAGGTAGTTGTGTTAGCGGAAACGAGGCAATTAGATATGCGGGCTTTATAACTTTCACTTAGTCATAGGAGCTTAAAGTTGGAAGGCCAGTTACTAGCCCCCGGTTAGTGTTCAGCGACAGCCGAGGTCAAGCCGTAAACACTTCGGCCAACGTTATGAACGGCCCGTCATTTAACACAGTCATCGGATAGCTGACCAGTTTACGCTTATTGTGACAGTCAGTTTTCGGCTTTTTCCACTGAGGTGCTTAACCATGTGAGCTGGAAGCACAATCGCAGTGGTTCTCCCTTTGCACACTGATACGTCTCCAACGTATCTATAATTTTTGATTGCTCCATGCTATGTTATCTACTGTTTTGGGCAATATTGGGCTTTATTATCCACTTTTATATTATTTTTGGGACTAACCTATTAACCGGAGGCCCAGCCCAAATTTGCTATTTTTTGCCTATTTCAGTGTTTCGAAGAAAAGGAATATCAAACGGAGTCGAAACAGAACAAAATCAACTAGAGAAGTTATTTTTGAAAGGAAAGCTACCGGATGGACTTGGACCCCATGTCAGGAGAGAAGGGAGGTGCCCACGAGGGTGGGGGGCGCCCCCCCTAGGGCGCGCCCCCTGCCTCGTGGGGCCCCCGAAGCTCCACCGACGTACTTCCTGCACCCATATATACTCACGTACCCTAAAACTTCCAGAACAGAGATTAGATCAGGAGTTCCGCCGCCGCAAGCCTCTGTAGCCACCAAAAATTCAATCGGCACCCTGCCGGAGGGGGGAACCTTCACTAGTGTCCATCTTCATCATCCCGACGCTCTCCATGACGAAGAGGGAGTAGTTCACCCTCGGGGCTGAGGGTATGTACCAGTAGCTATGTGTTTGATCTCTCTCTCCCTCTCTCTCTCTCTCTCGTGTTCTTCATTTGGCATGATCTTGATGTATAGCTAGCTTTGCTATTATAGTTGGATCTTATGTTGCTTCTCCCCCTCTTCTCTCTTGTAATGGATTGAGTTTTCCCTTTGAAGTAATCTTATCGAATTGAGTCTTTAAAGATTTGAGAACACTTGATGTATGTCTTGCCGTGCGTATCTGTGGTGACAATGGGATATCACGTGATTCACTTGATGAATGTTTTGGTGATCAACTTGCAGGTTCCGCCCATGAACCTATGCATAGGGGTTGGCACACGTTTTCATCGTGATTCTCCGATAGAAACTTTGGGGCACTCTTTGAAGTACTTTGTGTTGGATTGAATAGATGAATCTGAGATAACCCACGGATACTTGAGGTGACATCGGAGTATCTAGGTTACATTAGGGTTTTGGTTGATTTGTGTCTTAAGGTGTTATTCTAGTACGAACTCTAGGGCTGTTTGTGACACTTATAGGAATAGCCCAATGGATTGATTGGAAAGAATAACTTTAAGGTGGTTTTGTAGCCTACCATAATCTCTTTGTTTGTTCTCCGCTATTAGTGGCTTTGGAGTGACTCTTTGTTGCATGTTGAGGGATAGTTATATGATCCAATTATGTTATTATTGTTGAGAGAACTTGGACTAGTGAAATTATGAACCCTAGGCCTTGTTTCCTATCATTGCAATACCGTTTACGCTCACTTTTACCGCTCGCTACCTTGCTGTTTTTATATTTTCAGTTTACAAAAACCCATATCTACCATCCATATTGCACTTGTATCACCATCTCTTCGCCGAACTAGTGCACCTATACAATTTACCATTGTATTGGGTGTGTTGGGGACACAAGAGACCCTTTGTTATTTGGTTGCAGGGTTGTTTCAGAGAGACCATCTTCATCCTACGCCTCCTACGGATTGATAAACCTTAGGTCATCCACTTGAGGGAAACTTGCTACTGTCCTACAAACCTCTGCACTTGGAGGCCCAACAACGTCTACAATAAGAAGGTTGTGTAGTAGACATCAAGCTCTTTTCTGGCGCCGTTGCCGGGGAGGTGAGTGCTTGAAGGTATATCTTTAGATCTTGCAATCGAATCTTCTTGTTTCTGTTTTAGCACCAGTTTAGTTTATAAAAAGAAAACTACAAAAAATGGAATTGAGTTTACCTCGTACACTTCATCTTTTTAGTATCTTTCGTGAGTATGATGGAAAAGAAAATTGTGCCAAAGTGTTAGAAGAAGAATGCATTAAAATGTTTGGCACTGAATATTTGAATGATGAACATGATTGCAATGTTGTTATTATGAATTCCTTGAATATCCATGATGCTAATGATATGCAAAGCCACAAGCTTGGGGAAACTATGTTTGATGAAGATGATATTTTTTTGTCCCCCAAGCTTTGATGAGCAAATTTACTATGATGAAAGCATGCCTCCTATCTATGATGATTATTGTGATGACACCTATGCTATAAAGAATTATGATAACCATGAAACTTGTCATCTTGATCTTAATTTTCAATCACATGATAGTTATTTTGTTGAGTTTGCTCCCACTACTATTCATGAGAACAAATTTGCTTATACGGAGAGTAATAAAATTTCTATGCTTGTAGATCATGAAAAGAATGCTTTAGGTGCTGGTTATATTGTTGAATTCATTCATGATGCTACTGAAAATTATTATGAGGGAGGAATATATGCTTGTACGAATTGCAATAATATCGAGTTTCCTCTCTATGTGCTTAAAGTTTTGAAGTTATGCTTGTTTTACCTTCCTATGCTAGTTGATTATTGTTCCCATAAGTTTTTTTTGAAATAATTGTTCCCATAAGTTGTTTGCTCACAAAATTCCTATGCATAGGAAGTGGGTTAGAATTAAATGTGCTAGTCATATTCTTCATGATGCTCTCTTTATGTTTCAATTCCTATATTTTATGTGAGCATCATTGAAATCATCATGCCTAGCTAGGGGCGTTAAACGATAGCGCTTGTTGGGAGGCAACCCAATTTTATTTTAGTTTCTTGCTTTTTGGTTATGTTTAGGAATAAATAACCCATATAGATTCTATTAATATGTGGTTTTATGTTTTAATTAGTGTTTGTGCCAAGTAGAACCTTTGGGAAGACTTGGGTGAAGTCTTTATGATCGTGCTGTAAAAAAACAGAAACTTTAGCGCTCCCGAGATTAGCTAGAACTTTTTACTGGAGAGTGATATTTAGTTGATTCTTTTTGCAGATGATCACTAGACAAATTACTCAGGTCCACCAATTTATTTTGTAATTTTTGGAGTTCCAGAAGTTTGCGTTAGTTACAGATTACTACAGTCTGTTCTGTTTTTGACAGATTTTGTTTTCATTGTGTTGCTTGCTTATTTTGATGAATCTATGGCTAGTAAAATAGTTTATAAACCATAGAGAAGTTGGAATACAGTAGGTTTAACACCAATATAAATAAATAATGAGTTCATTACAGTACCATGAAGTGGTGTTTTGTTTTCTTTCGCTAACGGAGCTCACGAGTTTTCTATTAAGTTTTGTGTTGTGAAGTTTTCAAGTTTTGGGTAAAGATTCGATGGACTATGGAATAAGGAGCGACAAGAGCCTAAGATTGGGGATGCCCAAGGCACCCCAAGGTAATATTCAAGTATAACCAAGCATCTAAGCTTGGGGATGCCCCGAAAGGCATCCCTCTTTCGTCTTCATTCATCGGTAACTTTACTTGGAGCTATATTTTTATTCACCACATGATATGTGTTTTGCTTGGAGCGTCATTTTATTTTCTTTAGCTTTGCTTGTTGCTTGAATAAAGTACCAAGATCTGAAATTCTTAAATGTTAGAGAGTATTCACGTAGTTGCATAATTATTCGACTACTCAGCATGGTGGTAGTTTTATTTTGAAGAAATAGATGAACTCTCATGCTTCACTTATATTATTTTGAGAGTCTTAAATAGCATGGTAATTTGCTTAAATAATCCTAATATGCTAAGCATACAAGATTTGTAAGGATTCTTATGAGTGTGTTGAATACTAAGAAAAGTTTGATGCTTGATAATTGTTTTGAGATATGAAGATGGTGATATTAGAGTCATGCTAGCTGAGTAGTTGTGAATTTCAGAAATGCTTGAGTTGAGGTTTGCAAGTCCCGTAGCATGCACGTATGGTAAACAGTATGTGACAATTTTGAAACATGAGGTGTTATTTGATTGTCCTCCTTATGAGTGGCGGTCGGGGACGAGCGATG
Source organism: Aegilops umbellulata (assembly GCA_032464435.1). NCBI lineage: Eukaryota > Viridiplantae > Streptophyta > Magnoliopsida > Poales > Poaceae > Aegilops > Aegilops umbellulata. The sequence continues at coordinate 352,288,231 of CP136056.1, forward strand.
GTCTTTTCCTACCAATCTATCCCCCTAGGAGCATGCACATGGTGCTTTGGTTTTTGATGGCTTGTAGATTTTTGCAATAAGTATATGCGTTCTTTATGACTAAATGTTGAGTCCATGGATTATACGCACTCTCACCCTTTATCATTGCTAGCCTATCGGTACCGTGCATTGCCCTTTCTCACATTTAGTGTTGGTGCAAACTTCGCCGGTGCATCCAAACCCCGTGATATGATACGCTCTTTCACACATAAACCTCCTTATATCTTCCTCAAAACAGCCACCATACCTACCTATTATGGCATTTCCATAACCTTTCATGACACGTTCATCATTGTCATATTGCTTAGCTTGATCATGTAGTTGACATAGTATTCGTGGCAAAGCCACAGTTCATAATTCTTTCATACATGTCACTCTTGATTCATTGCATATCCCGGTACACCGCCGGAGGCATTCATATAGAGTCATACTTTGTTCTAGTATCGAGTTGTAATCATTGAGTTGTAAACAAACAGAAGTGTGATGATCATCATTCAATAGAGCATTGTCCCAAAAAAAAAGAAGAAAGGCCAAATAAAAAAAGAGAAGGCCCAAAAAAAGAAGAAGAAAAGGGGCAATGCTACTATCCTTTTACCACACTTGTGCTTCAAAGTAGCACCATGATCTACATGATAGAGAGTCTCTTGTTTAGTCACTTTCATATACTAGTGGAAATTTTTGATTATAGAACTTGGCTTGTATATTCCAATAATGGGTCTCCTCAAGTGCCCTAGGTCATCGTGAGCAAGCAAGTTGGATGTACACCCACTTAGTTTCTTTTGTTGAGCTTTCATACATTTATAGCTCTAGTGCATCCGTTGCATGGCAATCCCTACTCCTTGCATTAACATCAATTGATGGGCATCTCCATAGATCATTGGTTAGCCTCGTTGATGTGAGACTTTCTTTTTTTTGTCTTCTCCACATAACCCCCATCATCATATTCTATTCCACCCATAGTGCTATATCCATGGCTCGCGCTCATGTATTGCGTGAAGGTTTATAAGTTTGAGATTATTAAAGTATGAAACAATTGCTTGGCTTGTCATTAGGGTTGTGCATGATGAGAGCATTCTTGTGTGACAAAAATGGAGCATGACTAAACTATATGATTTTGTAGGGATGAACTTTCTTTGGCCATGTTATTATGAGAAGACATAGTTGCTTAGTTAGTATGCTTGAGGTATTATTATTTTTATGTCAATATGAACTTTTGTCTTGAATCTTATGGATCTGAATATTCATATCACAAGTAAGAAGAATTACATTGAAATTATGCCAACTAGCATTCCGCATCAAAAATTCTTTTTTATCATTTACCTGCTCGAGGACGAGCAGGAATTAAGCTTGGGGATGCTTGATATGTCTCCAACGTATCTCTAATTTTTGATTGCTCCATGCTATGTTATCTACTGTTTTGGGCAATATTGGGCTTTATTATCCACTTTTATATTATTTTTTAGACTAACCTATTAACCGGAGGCCCAGCCCAGATTTGCTGTTTTTTGCCTATTTCGGTGTTTCGAAGAAGAGGAATATCAAACAGAGTCGAAATGGAATGAAATCAACTGGAGAAGTTATTTTTAAAAGGAAAGCTACCAGATGGACTTGGACCCCACGTCAGGAGAGAAGGGAGGTGCCCACAAGGGTGGGGGGCGTGCCCCCCTAGGGCGCGCCCCTCTGCCTCGTGGGGCCCCCGAAGCTCCACCGACGTACTTCCTGCACCCATATATACTCACATACCCTAAAACTTCCAGAACAGAGATTAGATCAGGAGCTCCGCCACCGCAAGCCTCTGTAGCCACCAAAAAGTCAATCGGCACCCTACCGGAGGAGAGAACCTTCACCGGTGGCCATCTTCATCATCCCGGCCCTCTCCACGACGAGGAGGGAGTAGTTCACCCTCGGGGCTGAGGGTATGTACCAGTAGCTATGTGTTTGATCTCTCTCTCTCTCTCTCTCTCTCTCTCTCTCTCTCTCTCTCTCTCTCTCGTGTTCTTGATTTGGCACGCTCTTGATGTATCGTGAGCTTTGCTATTATAGTTGGATCTTATGTTGCTTCTCCCCCTCTTCTCTCTTGTAATGGATTGAGTTTTCCATTTGAAGTAATCTTATCGGATTGAGTCTTTAAAGATTTGAGAACACTTGATGTATGTCTTGCCGTGTGTATCTGTGGTGACAATGGGATATCACGTGATTCACTTGATGTATGTTTTCGTGATCAACTTGCGGGTTCTGCCCATGAACTTATGCATAGGGGTTGGCACATGTTTTCGTCGTGATTCTCCGATAGAAACTTTGGGGCACTCTTTGAAGTACTTTGTGTTGAATTGAATAGATGAATCTGAGATTGTGTGATGCATATCGTATAATCAAACCCACGGATACTTGAGGTGACATTGGAGTATCTAGGTTACATTAGGGTTTTGGTTGATTTGTGTCTGAAGGTGTTATTCTAGTACGAACTCTAGGGCTGTTTGTGACACTTATAGGAATAGCCCAATGGATTGATTGGAGAGAATAACTTTGAGGTGGTTTCGTACCCTACCATAATCTCTTCGTTTGTTCTCCGCTATTAGTGGCTTTGGAGTAACTCTTTGTTGCATGTTGAGGGATAGTTATATGATCCAATTATGTTATTATTGTTGAGAGAACTTGCACTAGTGAAAGTATGAACCCTAGGCCTTGTTTCCTATCATTGCAATACCGTTTATGCTCACTTCTACCGCTCGTTACCTTGCTGTTTTCATATTTTCAGTTTACAAAAACCCATATCTACCATCCATATTGCACTTGTATCACCATCTCTTCGCCGAACTAGTGCACCTATAAAATTTACCATTGTATTGGGTGTGTTGGGGACACAAGAGACCCTTTGTTATTTGGTTGCAGGGTTGTTTGAGAGAGACCATCTTCATCCTATGCCTCCTACGGATTGATAAACCTTAGGTCATCCACTTGAGGGAAACTTGCTACTGTCCTACAAACCTCTGCACTTGGAGGCCCAACAACGTCTACAAGAAGAAGGTTGTGTAGTAGACATCACACACCTAGCTGAACAAAGTGGAACGTAGGAGGCAAGCACAGGAGCCGGGCAACCCAACTATTGACCAAAGACACAATTCGAAATCGATGCATATATAGAAATATCCGAGAATGTTTTTGCAGAATCTCTAAAGGTGTCTGGCATTACACTACGAGACTCATGCTGGAAACACACAAATAGTTTAAAAGTGCCATAGGCTCAAAAATCCAAAAACTTATGTAATAGCTTGACGTCCGGACTAAACCGAGATTTTGGTGCCAATCCGGAAATTGGTCTTTAAAAAAATTGTGCTTCTGTCGTGCTTTAACATGACACATCCGATCTCAAGACTTCAAGCGGGCCAGCTTACGGCTTCAAGCTCCTTATCCCGAAGGCAGAGTGCTTCTCCGAGGCCAGTTTAGCGAACTAAAATCGAGCGGCTTTAGAGAGAAGCTAGGCTATACGGCCATTGACATACACTCGAGTTGAAAAAGGACCGGTAGGAAAAGACTTTGTACCGACCAAGAAGAAAACACATTATTATAGAACGGCTCGTGTAAATTTTAAGAGCCCCCAGTTAACATGGGTAAGGGGAGTTTCTTTTAACGAACAACGTATGTGAGCATGGTCGAACCAAACACAAGCTAAAAATTTAAAACCTTGAGCATGAAAGCGACTTAGCTGCTTAATGTGTTCGGCATTGATGACGCGGTCCGAGATTGATGCGGGACAAGGTTCCATCCCCCAAGCCAGTCCCGAGGTGGCGGAGCGAAGAGCTTGACACTCAGAAGTGGTGACATAGCATGGCCAATGCAGGCGGCAGAGTGACGGCAAAGTCCCAGCTGTGGGTTAATGAAGTATTGACGAAGCCCCCTGTCGGTGTCAAAACCGGCGGATCTCGGGTAGGGGGTCCCGAACTGTGCGTCAAGGCCGGATGGTAACAGGAGACAAGGGACACAATGTTTTTACCCAGGTTCGGGCCCTCTCGATGGAGGTAAAACCCTACTCCTGCTTGATTAATATTGATGATATGGGTAGTACAAGAGTAGATCTACCACGAGATCAAGGAGGCTAAACCCTAGAAGCTAGCCTATGGTATGAATGTTGTATGATGGAGTTGTCCTACGGACTAGAACCCTCCAGTTTATATAGACACCGGATAGGGTTAGGGTTACAAAAGTCGGTTACAATGGTAGGAGATCTTGAATATCCGCATCGCCTAGCTTGCCTTCTACGCCAAGGAAAGTCCCTTCCGGACACGGGACGAAGTCTTCAATCTTGTATCTTCATAGTCCTGGAGTCTGGCTAAAGGTATAGTCCGGCTATCCGATCACCCCCTAATCCAGGACTCCCTCAGTAGCCCCTGAACCAGGCTTCAATGACGACGAGTCCGGCGCACAAGTTGTCTTCGGCATTGCAAGGCGGGTTCCTCCTCCAAGTCCTTCGTAGAAGATTGTAAACACCAAGGGTAGTGTCCGGCTCTGCAAAATAAGTTTCCACATAGTGCCATAGAGAGAATAATATTAACACAAATCAGATCTGCTGACGTATTCCGCAGTGCGTCATTACACTGCGGCCAAGTCCTTTACTCGAATAGTTTTTGCTTTTCCACCTCGGCACGTCTTGCGAGGCGATTTCCTTGGCACGTCTTGTCAAAGCAGAGATCGTGTCCCCCTTTTACGGGATTCTCATCAATACGGACATGGGTAACCCAATCGTGCCCGTTAGCACGTTTCCTCGATTAAAGACGAGTCCCAAACGGTTACGGGGAGGGCTCTTGGTATTCAACCTCTTATAAAGAGACCAAGGCCTTACTCCTTTCAATCTCAAGCGAGTTCGCCCGTCGCCTCGAGTTCCAACACCATAGGCTCCAGATTCCAGGCGCTTCGGACCTTCGACAATGTCCGGCTCTGACCTTCAAGGCCGATGGACGCCTTCCTCCGTCACGGAGGAGGACGTGCTAAAGTTGAGAGAGGCTAAGTTCTTGACCGACGAAGTTTCGCACAGGTTGCCTGCTCAAGGGCAGGCCATTCCCAATCCCCAGCCCGGCGAGAGCGTGGTGTTCATGTCTCACTTCCTTCGGGGATTAGGCTTCCCCACGGATCCCTTTGTGAGAGGGTTGTTGTTTTATTATGGGCTGGAATTCCATGAGTTAGCTCCGGAGTCCATCCTCCACATCTCCTCATTCATCGTTGTGTGTGAAGCGTTCCTCCAGGTTACCCCTCATTTCGGATTATGGCTCAAGACCTTTAAAGTGGAGCCGAAGATGATCGAGGGACGACACGCAAAGTGTGGAGGCGCTGTCATAAGCAGAAATGCTGATGCTCCATGGCCCGAGGGCTCTTTTCAAGAGGAGCTAGGCTTGTGGCAACGAGAGTGGTTCTATATCACCGCTCCCCGGGGCACCAAGTGGGTGGCGCCTCCTGCCTTTCGCTCGGGTCCCCCACCATGGCTAGCGTCATGGGTCAGCAAAGGGTTAGATTGGGGGTTACCCAAAGATGTGCCCCTGTTGCAGGGCCGCATTAGGGATCTCTTAGAAGGAGACCTCAGCCTGGTCAAAGTGAAGCAGGTCATGCTGATTCGCCGGATATTGCCCGGCAAACGTCGCTCCCTCCGCCTGTGGGAGTTTAATCCAGAGGGACCGCGAGCTCTTCAGAGTTTCATGGGCGCAACGCCCGCGGAGATGTATAGACTATTCTTCGGATCACAAGAGATGTGTCCGGACTTGACCGAGGATGCGGGCCTAAGCTGCAATCGCCCGAAATACTCAAGTAAGTAACCCTGTGCCCGGACCTGCTATCCATATAATTATCATAAACTTGCCCCTAAAAGAGCTGTCCTTTTAAACAGGAGTGGATAGCGAAGGCGAAGCTGATCAGGTGTCCGGATCCTCTTCCCGAAACCAGGCCGGATCCCGTGCTTGTCAGGATGTTGAAGATAATGCCTTTAGAGGGAAGTATGGGGGAGAACAAGGAAACTATGGCCTCCTCGAAGGAGGCTGCTCCGAAGGGAGGAACCGACTATTCCTGTCCTAAGGGGACGAAGAGGGCCGCCTCTGACGACCCGGAGACCATGGCCTCGAAGCGGGGGAAAAATCCTCGGCAGAGGGTCCGACGCCGGGGAGTTCCTTGACCGAGCTACGCCCTCACAGGGATCAGCCCTCCAGCTAGCCGTAAGTAGAAAAAGGTTTTCCTTTTAAGGGATTAGGGAAATCCTTGATTTTATATCTGAGAAGACTTAACCGAAATTTCAACTTGTAGTTTAGACCTCAGCCCTTCTCAGCAGAGCTCGTCTTCGGGGGATCTTCTTCCGGAGATGATGGAGAGCGGGACGCCTCCCCGTGCCGTGCCGCCTAGTGAGGCGGGCGACCCTGAGGTGTCGTCGCGGAGGGTTTCTCCGAATCCGGTAGGGGTGGAAGATGGCTATGTGGCCCCCCAAGGTTCTCTGTGTCCGGCCTTCGAAAGAGGCCATGGGACCAGTCCGGCACCGTCTGGTGCTCGGCCGGAGGAGCTAAAGATTCTGCTGGGACGTGCTTCTATCTTAGAGGAGCACCGTGCATTGATGGGCGCGGTGATTGAAAGGATTTCATCCACGGAAAGCGGATTGCATGAGGCCGTCAAAAGCCTGCTGACGGGTTTCGAGGTACGTTGGATAATGTACGCTTTCATCAGTTGCGCACAAGTAAGATGCGCCCTATGTAGATAGTAGCCCCTGAGACTCTGTGCGTCGTCAAGAAATGACGGCACGCAGAGGATCATAATCCTAGGTCTAAGGTGTCGCCTTTGAATGTAGGCGGCGGGGTGTCCGGAATCGAGCCGAACTGATGATTTTACCGAACTAAAGCGGCAACTGTACGCGGCAGATGCCGATATCGTGCTTGTCAACAAGCGGCTTGATGAGGCTCAAGGTATGTAATTCCTCGGGCGGCATCCGGTAAGAAGAGTTTTATGCCACTGTCTTACGATGTGTGTGCTTGACGCAGATGGTGTGGCCGTCGTGGAGAGTCTCAGGGCAGAACTTGCCCGAGCTAAGGATCAAGCCAGAAAAAGCGATGCAGCTGCCAGGAAAGCCCTTGAAGAGCTGAGAGCCGAACAGGCTGCTCACTGCCGAAGCAAGGAAGAGATGGCCGAGATGGCCGAAAAGTTAAGGGACGCTGCAGACCGTTGCAAATTTCTTGAGAAAGAAGACCGGGTGAGACAGACGGACTTAGAGAAGGTCGTTGCCGATGCCAAGAACGCTCGCTCGGTGATGAGAGCTGCGAAGGAGGAGCTGCGTCAGGCCGAACAGATTGCGGCTGGAAAGCCCTTTATGCTGCGGAGGAAGTTTTGTGATCCGAAGTTTGCTCCGTTGGACCGGATGTGGAGTGTGGAGGACACCTATCTGGATTTGGCAGCAAGTGCTGCTAATGCAACCGAACAATTTCGAGATCAAAAAGATCGCGAAGTGGAAAAGCTTTTATGGTCGCAGTTTCACAATCCAGAGCGTCCGCTGGCAGTGGACGATCGTTTGGCTCAATGGGCCGAACTGAATAGGTTGTCCGGACTCGCCATGAAGTACGTCATGGGTCATCTGTGGCCGGGGAGATCGGAGCCAAAGAGTTATTTCGGCCTGGTGCAGCAAGTCCTTGACGCGGTGCCGCGTATTGGTGCGATGAAGAGGTCAGCATGCATAGAGGGCGCACGGATGTCTCTTGCCCATGTCAAAACATATTGGGCAGAGATGGATACCACCGTTGTTGCGTCCCGAGACTCGGACGAAAGCCGAGTACCCTCCGAGCACTATTTTCAGGAAGTCCTTGAAGGCGCTCGTGTAATAGAGACGCAGTGCTCGAAGGATGCTATGTTAAGATAGCATATGTAATTATAAAGGAATATTTTGATAAATTGTATTGGCCTTTTATACTTGTGCCTTAAGTATTTGGAACACCTCCTGTGCGGCCGTTTTAAGATACAAAATCTGAAAGATGGCAGTCGTTGGCTTCAGCCCCCACGCACATAGTGTGGGGGTACTCGCAGAAGACGCATTTTCACACTTAACCCAACGTCTTGGTCCTACAAAGGAGGTGACAGCGCAGCGGGCCAGGCAACCGGACTATAATGCTTTAACACTTTCACTTAGCCATAGGAGCTTGACAGTGGGACTATTTAGGTAGCTCCCTGGTGGCGACTGCGCTCGCCCGAGTTCGGGGCGCATATGTGCCTGGCCAGGAAACGGCCCTTCGTTAAAGCGGAGGAATCCTATAGATTCCGATAGGTCATCGAGTGGCTGACCAGTCTCACGCTACATCATGACAGTCAGTTTTCGGCTTTCTCTACTGAGGTGCTCGCCCGGCCTAACCGGGGCACAATCGCAGTAGTTCTCCCGGTGCTACCTAAGCCGATAGAGCAGAACGTAAGGTAGCCGAACTCAGGAGCCGGGCAACCCAACATTTGACCAAAGACATGATTCAGAGCTGATGCATATAATGCCAAAACTCGCGACGCCGAACACTCCCTAAGGTGTTCGGTCTTTATGAGTGCAGGAAATACAACACACTATATTAAAAAAGCCCCTAGTGTCCAGGTACGCGCAAAAATTCTGACGTGGCCACATGCCAAGACGCCAGCCTCCTCCTTGGTTATATCAGAGAAAACCAGGGGATATGTAGCAACAAGAGACAGTAAAAAAGGTTTACGCAGGGTCTTAATCTAAAAAGAATCCTTTAGGACGGGTCCCTACTGCACGTCTGCGCCTGTGTCTCCGTTGTGCCGTGTCCTGGACGGGTGCCGCACGACGTTCATCTGTAAAAGAGAGGAACTGAGTTGAAAATGTGTCGTGCCGAAAGAGAAAAAAGTTTTAATTTTTAAAAAAAGGGTATAAAAAATATATATAATTGAGCTTTCTTGTCTCTCATTGTATATGTGTGAAGCCCCTAGTGCGGGGGTGTATGGCCATTTTACTGTGGGGCTGCCAAGGCGGCCGCACAGTCCTCTACTTGGGGGAGGCGCACTTCAGTGCTTCCCCTTCAAAGAGATGATGCCTCGTGGACCGGGCATCTTAAGCGTGAGGGATGCATAATGCGGTATTGCGTTAAAGCGGGCGAAAGCTTCGCGTCCTAGTAGTGCTTGATAGCGACTTGAGAACGGGACGATGTGCAAGGTCAGCTTTTCGCGGCGGAAGTTGTCGGTATAGCCGAATATAACTTCGAGCCTGAGAAAACCCGTACAATGGGTGTCCGGACCAGGTGTTACCCCTTGAAAGGTGGTTTTGCTGCGGCGGATTCTTGCTGGGTCTATCCCCATGTGATGGATTGTGTCCTGATATATCAGGTTTAGTCCACTACCGCCGTCCATAAGGACATTTGAAAATGGTAGTCCGCCAATTATTGGATCGAGTACCAAGGCAGTCCAGCCTGCGTTCCTGGTACTCCTAGAGTAATCCCGTTGATCGAAGATGATTGGTTTTGACAACCAGTGGCGGGATCCCTTTGGGATAGGTCGTGTGGTGCGTACCTTTATGGGCGCCGCATGTTTTGTTATGTGAAGTAAGTTTACAGTTTTTACTTCTTGCGGGAAGTTCTTTTGTTTCCTGGTACTCTGCTTTTGGGGTTCGTCCTCGTCTTCACTTGGTGTGTCGAGCCCCTTGTGTTCGGCGTTGAGTCTGCCGGATTGTTTGAAACCCAACAATCTCTGTGGGTATGGTTAGTAGGCTTCCCGGGAGTACTGTGTATTTGACATATCCTGTCCAGGATTTTGTTTAAATTGGATGGATCGTCCCTGTTATCTTGGAGGGGAGGTTTTGTCTGATTCTGTCGCGAGCCTTTGAATCCGGCGTTAACTGCCGTGCTCTTCGGACTTTTTTCCTTTGTCCGACGACGGTCCTTGTTGCGTCGCGGTTTTCCATTTCCATCCCTGGTTTCGGATGTACTTGGGTCGCTGGGGCCGCATCTTGCCAGCCAGTTTTCCTCTCCTGCACAAAAGCGGGTCATGAGGCTTGTTAGTGCGGCCATTGTTCTTGGCTTTTCTTGGCCGAGGTGTCTGGCGAGCCATTCATCTCGGACGTTATGCCTGAAAGCTGCTAAGGCTTCGGCGTCCGGACAGTCGACTATCTGATTCTTTTTAGTGAGAAATCTATTCCAGAATTGCTGAGCTGATTCTCCGGGCTGTTGAGTTATGTGACTAAGATCGTCTACATCCGGAGGGCGGACATAGGTCCCTTGAAAATTTTCTCGGAAAGCGTCCTCAAGCTCTTCCCAACTTCCAATTGTGTTTTCAGGAAGGATTTTAAGCCAATGTCGGGCTGGCCCTTTAAGCTTAAGGGGTAAATATTTTATGGCGTGAAGATCATCTCCTCTAGCCATATGTATGTGGAGGATATAGTCCTCAATCCACACTCTAGGGTCTGTTGTTCCATCATATGCCTCTATGTTTACGGGTTTGAATCCCTCTGGAAATTCATGGTCCAGGACCTCATCGGTGAAACATAGGGGGTGTGCGGCGCCCCTGTATTTGGGTGTGCCAGATTCTGATGATGGCTTTATTGCATTGCTCACAAGAGCTTGCTTTCTGGGCCCGTAAATGGACCTGACTGGGCCATGATGCGAATCCTTAAGTAGGTCGCATGCCGATTTAAGTGTGGTGCCGCTTGCCTCTTTATGCTGGCCATGGGGTCGTCTATCCGACCGTGTGGCTTTCTTATTTTTTGAATGCGAGGGCTCTAGGGCCTCTTCGTCGAATTCAGGCAGTAGATTTCTCTTCGGATAGCTTTTAGTGCGGCAACTGTCACCGTATTTATCTGCGGTATTGATTACTTTGCTCCATCTGATCCTGAGTGCGTCTTCTGCTGTTTTTAGCTTCCGCTTCTGCTTTTTTAGGCTACGTGCTGTTGCAACGAGCCTCTGTTGGAGATTCTTCTTCTTCGTTGGTTTATCCGGCGTGAGGTCGTCCGGAATGCCGTTTTTGCCGGGGGAGGAATGTTCGGTTTCTCTATCTGTATTGCCCTGTTCGAATGGTTGCTCCAAGGCCTGCTCGCCGTCTATGGGCTCATCCTACTCTATGGCTGGGTCTTTATCGAGGCGGGGCTTGGGTCGGCGTTTACGCCGATGCTTTGATTGCTTTTCGGGGGGTCGATCTCCCGTTCCATCCCCTTTTTCCTCGTTATCACTCCCTTTAGGGGTATCCACCATGTACACATCGTGAGATGAGGTGGCTGTCCAATGCCCTATGGGCGTTGGTTCATCCGTATCTTCTGCATCGTCATCCATGCTGTCGATGTCTGCGGAGTCGAAGTTGAGCACGTTGTTTAAATTGTCGACAGTTGCTACCAAGTGGGTGGTGGGCGGGCTCTGAATTTCTTCATCGTCTGTATCCCATCCTCGCTGACCGTATTCCGGCCAGGGCTCTCGCGATAAAGAGAGAGACTTGAGGGAATTCAGGATGTCACCAAAAGGCGAGTGCTGAAAGATGTCCGCGGCGGTGAACTCCATTATCGGCGCCCAATCAGATTCGATCGGCAGGGGCGCGGGGGGTTCGGAGTCCGGAAAGGAGTCCGGATCCTCGGAGTCACGGGTCCTGCAGAGTGCGGGGCTGGCGTTCGGCTCGATCGTCTTTGAGATCGCAGCCCCCGAGGTGACGTCCAACCGATCATCCTCGATCGGCGGAACTGGCTCCGAATTGAGGGTCAGAGCCGGTGCGCTTGCGGCCTCCAGGGTACTGTCCGGCGGCAGAGCTAGATCATGCCCCGCGAGACAGTGCGGCGCGCTTGGCTGTGGCTCGAATCCGTTGAAGATCAAATCTCCGCGGATGTTTGCCGTGTAGTTTAGGCTTCCAAACCTGACCTGATGGCCGGGGGTGTAGCTTTCGATCTACTCCAGATGGCCAAGCGAATTGGCCCGCAGTGCGAAGCCGCCGAAGACGAAGATCTGTCCGGGGAGAAAAGTCTCACCCTGGACCACATCGTTGTTGATGATCAAAGGAGCCATCGAGCCCAAAAGCGACGACACAGAGGAACTCTCAATGAAAGCACCAATGTCGGTGTCAAAACCGGCGGATCTCGGGTAGGGGGTCCCGAACTGTGCGTCAAGGCCGGATGGTAACAGGAGACAAGGGACACGATGTTTTTACCCAGGTTCCGTCCCTCTCGATGGAGGTAAAACCCTACTCCTGCTTGATTAATATTGATGATATGGGTAGTACAAGAGTAGATCTACCACGAGATCAAGGAGGCTAAACCCTAGAAGCTAGCCTATGGTATGAATGTTGTATGATGGAGTTGTCCTACGGACTAGAACCCTCCGGTTTATATAGACACCGGATAGGGTTAGGGTTACACAAAGTCGGTTACAATGGTAGGAGATCTTGAATATCCGCACCGCCTAGCTTGCCTTCTACGCCAAGGAAAGTCCCTTCCGGACACGGGACGAAGTCTTCAATCTTGTATCTTCATAGTCCTCGAGTCCGGCTGAAGGTATAGTCCGGCTATCCGAACACCCCCTAATCCAGGACTCCCTCACCCCCCGTCCAGCCGAGGTGACGTGGTATGTCAGTACGCCGAGGTGACAACACTGCCCGACCCGGATCATTTACGTGTGCACAAAAAATAGTGCAAACCGGAGATAATAGTAATAATAATATATTAGAAAATGTTGCATAATAAATAATTTATGAAAAGTGAGTAATAAAAGAAATATGGCCTGTGGGCCGAACACTCGATAAGGTAGAGCTCTCTCGGCTATGCCGAACTCCCTGAGGCAACTGAACACGTCGGTATGGCAGCACGACCAACAAGGTGATCACGCGAGCCGATTTACGCCGATTGGGATGACGACGTTGGCTTGCCGAAGGGACCACATGACGCAATCGAAGTCGATTACCTACACATGTAAAATAGTGCAGGCCAACAATAATAATATAAATATATAAAAATCCTTGGCGCAATTAATTTACGCAAAATAATTTATTTAAAGATATGTGGCCTGGCGCCGAAGTCAATGTCGATGCAGGGCGTCGGCGTGATGCGGTAAGGGCGTGGAAAAGCCTGAATTCATAGGTTGGTCCGAGTTCCGGCTGGCGCCGAACTATGTATGGAAACTGACTGAACCACCACGCGACCATCGTCAAATGCGGCCACCATTTGATAGACCTATGTACAGATGATGGAATAAAACAGAGTAATAATTCCTTGGAAAAATAGACCCAGATAAAAAATTGCTACGATTAATAGCACCTGGTTTATTTGTTGTAGCAGTCCGAAGAAAAGTGACTCCCAAAATTGGGACTCGATCCACATACCCATTGCCTGATGGGCGGTGAAGCGATGGCATGGCGATGCTGTTAAAGGTTGGCTCACCGAGGCAAAGCCCCCGATCCAGCTAATGTGATGAAGCTGGTCGGCCGACGACGCCGAAGTCTCCAGAGTAGGTTGATGAAGGGATGGCGAAGTGATAATCCCCAAGTGCAGGGAATCATCGTAGCAATTTCCAAAGGTGGAAGTGATAAGTATGGAGTGTCGAACCCACAAAGAGCTAAATGTAAGATCAATATTCTCTCAAGCCCTATCTGCCACTGATACGACTCTATGTACACCGAATGTTTGCTTCCAACTAGAAACGAGAAATAAAACTACGTTGTGGGTATGAAGAGGATAAGTTTGTATGGTATCGGAGAGCTAAAATATGAAAGTAGGTGCTGTTATCATAAAGTTAGAATATATTACTAAATATTATAAATAGCGAGTGTGGAATAATGGTGGATCGGTGTGCGGAATTGTCCTAGGCAATTGTTAACAAGACTGGTAATCACTATTGTAGTTTCATATGAGGGAGAGGCATAAGCTAAAATACTTTCTCTACTTGGATCATATGCACTTATGATTGGAACTCTAGCAAGCATCCGCGACTACTAAAGATCATTAAGGTAAAACCCAACCATAGCATTAAAGCATCAAGTCCTCTTTATTCCCATACGCAACAATCCCTCTTACTCGGGTCTGTGTTTCAGTCACTCACCAACCCACTATAAGCGGATCATGAACGTATTGCAACACCCTACAACGGGAATCCCTCACGCTTGCGCGACACGGAGGGCACCATAGGACAGCACCAAAGTAAAACATACAACTCATACCAATCTAGATCATCAATCAACCCAAAGACAAAAGATATCTACTCAAAACATCATAGGATGGCAACACATCATTGGATCATAATATGTGGCATAAAGCACCATGTTCAAGTAGGGATTACAGCGGGGTGCGGGAGAGTGGACCGTGTAAAAGAGATGAGGATGGTGATGATGGTGGTGATGTTGATGAAGACGATCACCGTGGCGATGATTCCCCTCCCGATGGCACTCCGACGCCACCGGAAGAGAGGAGGAGAGGTTCTCCCCTTTGTGCTTCCTCCTCCATGGCCTCCACCCTCTGGTCCTTGGCCTTCATGGTGATGATGGCCCCTCCGGGATACTCCTCCATGGCCACCGGTGATTATGGCCCCCTCCGGCAGGGTGCCGGAGAGGGCCTAGATTGACTTCTCATGGCTACAGAGGCTTGCGGCGGCGGAACTTCTGATCTAGGTTTCTTTCTGGAAGTTTGGGTATATATAGAAGAGTTTTGCGTTGATTTCACGTCAGGGGGGTCTCCGGGCTGTCCATGAGGTAGGGGGCCCGCCCTAGGGGGTGGGCACGCCCCCACCCTCGTGTGCAGCCTAGGACTCTTCTGGCCTACTTCTGGTACTCCGTGGGCTTCTTCTGGTCCAAAAATGATCTCCGTCAAGTGGCACGTCAATTGGACTCTGTTTAGTTTTCCTTTTCTGCGATACTCTAAAACAAGAAGAAAACAGAAACTGGCACCGGGCTCTAGGTTAATAGGTTAGTCGCAAAAATCATATAAAATATCATATAAATTCATATAAAACATCCTAGAAGGATAGTATAATATCATGAATACTTCAATAATTATAGATACGTTGGAGACGTATCACGAAGCCCCTGGTCCAGACGTGGTGACGGAGTAGGTCAGTAAGGAGACGTTACGGCTGTCATGTCAGCCGAGGTGTTGAAGTAGTTCGGCGTGATGGACATCGTCTCGAAGAAGCAACCGTGGGGCCATGTCGATGCAGGTCGTAACTCGTGACGTGGTCAATGCCGGCTTGATGAAGTAACCGTGCGGCGATGCCGGTGTGCCCGCTCCGTGTAATCCGTTGGGCGGCGATGTTGGTGATGATTTATCTTTGGCGATTTAGAACTCTTGTCCGGCTCATCGGGATGACGATTCGAAGAAGTTGAGCTCGGCTAAAAAATCGACGACGTGTCTAGCGCAGGTCGGCTGTCGTAGAGCAATATTGTCGGACTGGTTTGACACCAGCGTGATAGTGAAGAATACCTCAGAGGAGGCTTAAAATCTTATGGGCACGTGTGAAGAACAACGCAAAATACCCTAGAAGATAATTCCTTTAAAAAGGTTGTCCAATATCACGTTCATAAAGAAACATGAATTCGGGTCGGATCGTATTCGCGCAGAAAATAGATCCAAAAATTGGTCCGCTCATCGGATGGTTTCCGGAGTTTGAACCGTCGGATCGAGCTGAAATTTTGAGGGGTGGTAGATATGGAAATTCCGCAGCAGATGAACGGTTGGATCTTCCAAAGGATCTCCGAGCTGGGCTCTAGAGACCATGCCCTAAACTCATCCAGATTCCCGTCCAGATTTGACGCGGCTCCGGTATATCGTAGGTTGCCGGAGATTCCTCCACTCGGAACTCGACGAAATTTTCCAGGGTTGTTGTAGACTCAATTCCGCACAATCCCATCGAAGCAATCGTTAAAGCGATGCTTGAGGAAGCGGTGTCGGCGGATACAAGTTTGCTGTCTTGAAAGACAGCACGGTCGTTCAAGGGAATGTTGACACTGGCCCCCGGGCTCCATGAATGATTCCTCCATGATCTTGAGAGAGATCGGAGTTGATATTGATGAAGGTCATCGTCCGAACATGACGATTTGACGCGGAGTACAGTCCTCGACTGAGCCAGGGTGACCAGCCGAGCCAGTGACGAAGATGTTGACGTCGCAGTTAATATGCAGGTGAGGCATTGATCCTTTTGCCGAACACACAGCGGAACTCTCAATGAAAGAACCATTATCGGTGTCAAAACCGGCAGATCTCGGGTAGGGGGTCCCAAGCTGCGTGTCATGGATCGATGGGTAACAGGAGACGGGGACACGATGCTTACCCAGGTTCGGGCCCTCTCTATCGAGGTAATACCCTACTTCCTGCTTGATTGATCTTGATGAATATAGGGTTACAAAAGTTGATCTACCTCGGGATCGTATGTTGTGGTCTAAGACCTAAGGGTATGATGAATAATGTCATAATGATCTAGCATATCCCTATCGACTAGCCTGGCCTCGGCTTATATAATGTACCAGAGGCCTAGGATAACAAGAGTCCTAGTCGAATACGCCGGTGGAGAGGAGTCCTTGTCTTGATCACCAAGTCTTGTGGAATCTTCCTCATGCATGTCATCGGCTGTCTGAACTGGCCCATGAGTAAACGGCCATGGGGGTCCTCGGCCCAATCCAACTGATCGGGAGACGACATGGTGAGTACCCCCTAGTCCAGGACACCTTCACCAAATATTTACATGCACGTTATAGCATCACTAACAAATATAGAAGTATGGACTATTTACTCAGTCTAGTATAGTTATGTATTTTATTTTGTAGTATCCATTACATGAGGAAAGCAACAATCTTTCATGCAGGAATTTTATGAACCTACTGTAGTACTAAAGTATTTTTGATCTGGTAGCAAGTTCACTTAGCTAACAACACCAGCATGATGACCATTTGTAATACATCACAGTACATATAGTCCATCTACTTATTGTCTTCCCTAATTTGTGTAGGAACCCACTTGAGAATATTAATAGTTAAATAAGCATACTAGTGATTCAATTCAATATAAATACTTTGGTTAAATTGCAAATCATTCTAAAGAGAGCAACAACTATTCATCTTTGAGAACTTTTAGAAATAAGCCTATGAATAAACATTTTTTTGATTTATTTACTTACTAACATGTACAACTCGAGTTAATTGATACTTATGCATGAAACCGATTCTAACTTGTTTGGTTCCATTGGTATCCTAACTCAGTGTTCTCCCTTCCTCTCATCTGCTAGGTTTTTCCATGGAGGCCTATAGGTGAAGATCCTATTGTAAGAGCACTCGGACTAAAAACGAGTACAAGGTTAATTATGGCTCCATGATGTTTAACTAAAATGTTGAGACACCGGTATGTCGATTTGGTAATTTTACACAACCTAGAGCTAGCTTCAACTTATGTTCCTGAAACCTCAATACACTACATTAAGTGGACAACCGAGTTTATTAATCAAATGGCAGGAAACTATATAATTACCATGTAAAAAAATCCTAGAACAACTAGTCCTATAGCACTGTTAAATCAAAAAAATTGATGGTCATTGTCATCTAAGAACCTAGGGCTAAATCCTGATTATTGGGTACATCATGGTAGTACAAGCCTTAGCTAAATATTTGAGTATGCTAAAAGATTTGAATAGTTGAACTATAACTAATATAAATATCACACACTAGATCACCAAAGCTACTAATTCAAAGTATGCACACTTCAAACTAAAATCTGTAATTTGAACACAAAATTTGAGTTCAAAGATAAACTTAAATTCCAACCACGATACTAAACTCAAAACACATATACATTTCATTGTGAAAACACTCTAGGACAGTTTAGTAAAGGCATAGGATTGCACGTAACTTGCAACCTATGGAATGTATAGAAGTACCAAAAATTGACAAGTCATATACATGGGCAATGAATGTACAAAACCTGAGCAAGAAAAAAAATGACAAGATCAATATATACCCACATATATAATGAATGATTGTGCGGGAATCTATTACCAACATACATAAATATACCGACAAAAAGATGTGGTCATTACCAACAAATGAAAAACATCGCATCTTTTTATGTTTAGGGGAATGAGAATTTCACTGACCTAGTAATGGAAAATGGAATATCGAATGCTCTAAATCATACCCAAACCAAATTATAAAAAAACTAAAACAGAAGTCAAGGAAGGTTACCAAGTACTAAACAAAATTGTGTCAAGAGAATAAAGTAAAAGACGACACAAATCACACTGAATTTCCATGTGAAAAATGCAACTAATCTTCAAGCAACAAACCACTAAAATGGAACCAAATTTATCATCAACAATCTGAAACACAAGTCAACTAGGACCATTAAATTGTCGTGGAACACACAGAAGTTGCCATGGAACTTCCTCTCTCTTCGCTCTAACTGGACATGGATGTCACCTTGCGATTTGGGGAAGGGCAATCCAGAAGAGAATCTGTATCTGTACTCCACTATTATTAAACAAGCGAGACGAGGCAGAAACATTATATCTCAGCCACATATCCCCCATCCATTAATCGGCCCAATTGCCCCAATGTTGTATCACATCAAATTCTCAAATTGTTAATTAATTTTAATCATCCGCATTGAAGGAAATATGCCCTAGAGGGAATAATAAAGTTGTTATTTTGTAGTTCCTTATTCATGATAAAGGTTTATTATTCATGCTATAATTGTATTGACCGGAAACTTAAATACTTGTGTGAATACATAAACAAATACTGTGTCCCTAGTAAGCCTCTATTAGACTAGCTCGTTGATCAAAGATGGTTAAGGTTTCCTAACCATAGACATGTGTTGTCATTTGATAACGGGATCACATCATTAGGAGAATGATGTGATGGACAAGACCCATCCGTTAGCTTAGCATAATGATCGTTCAGTTTATTGTATTGCTTTCTTCATGTCAAATACATATTCCTTCGACTATGAGATTATGCAACTCCCGGATAACGGAGGAATACCTTGTGTGCTATCAAATGTCACAACGTAAATGGGTGATTATAAATATGTTCTATAGGTATCTTCGAAGGTGTTTGTTGAGTTGGCATATATCGAGATTAGGATTTGTCACTCCGAGTATCGGGGAGGTATCTCTGGGCCCTCTCGGTAATAAGCATCACAAGAAGCCCTACAAGCAAAGTAACTAAGGAGTTAGTTGCAGGATGATGTATTACGGAACGAGTAAAGAGACTTGCCGGTAACAAGATTGAACTAGGACTGAAGATACCGACGATCTAATCTCGGGTAAGTAACATACCGATAGACAAAGGGAATGACGTACGTTGTCATAACGGTTCAACCGATAAAGACCTTCGTAGAATATGTAGGAGCTAATATGGGCATCCGGGTTACGCTATTGGTTATTGACCGGAGAGGTGTCTCGGTCATGTCTACATAGTTCTCGAACCCGCAGGGTCGGCACGCTTAACGTTCGTTGACGATATAGTGTTATATGAGTTATGTGATTTGGTGACTAAATCTTGTTCGGAGTCCCAGATGAGATCACGGACATGACGACGAGTCTCAAAATGGTCGAGAGGTAAAGATTGATATATAGGACGATGGTATTCGGACACCGGAAATGTTTTGTAAAGTACTAGGTACATATCGGGTCACCGGAAAGGAGTTTCGGGCAGCCCCGGCAAAGATATGGGCCTTATGGGCCAAGAGAGGGAACACACCAGCCCACAAGGGGCTGGTGCACCCCTATAGAGGCCGGCCCTATGAGGAGGAAAAGGCAAGAGGGGAGTGAAAGGAAAGTGTGGAGTAGGAAAGGGGGGCAGGGCAAGGCAGCAGCCGTAGGGCCGCCGCCAGGTCTCTTGGAGCGCCCTAGGGGCTGCCTCCTCCCCTTGCACCTATATATACATGGGGAGGGGGCGCCACACAAGGACACAACATTGTCTTAGCCGTGTGCGGCGCCCTCGTCCACCATTTACTCCCTCGGTCATATTTTCGTAGTGCTTAGGCAAAGCCCTGCAGAGATCACATCGCCATCACCGTCACCATGCCGTCGTGCTGCCCGAACTCATCTACTACCTCTCCGTCTTGCTGGATCAAGAAGGCGGAGGACGTCACCGAGCTGAACGTGTGCAGAAAACGGAGGTGTCGTGCGTTCGGTGCTAGATCGGTTGGAGCACGAAGAAAGTTCGACTACATCAACCGCGTTGTGAAACGCTTCCTCTTGCGATCTACGAGGGTACGCAGACATACTCTCCCCCTCATTGCTATGCATCTCCATGAATAGATCGTTGCGCGTGTGTAGAATTTTTTTTGTTCTCCATGCAACGTTCCCAACACCTACAACATCTTAATTAGGAATCATTGCGTCTTAATTACACCTTGATTCTAAAACAAATCATCACACCATATATGACGTAAATGAGAAAACACATCAGCCATCATCTCCACAATATCTTAATTAGGAATAAATGCACCTTAATTACACCTTCATTAAGAAACAAATTGTCACCCCATACATCACGTAATTGAAAAAACACATTAGCCAAAAAATCGCGCGTCACACACCTCCCACAATCATACCTCCTGCAAAACTGCCTCCGCTCAGGTAAAAAAAACTTTCTACGCACCATGTCCCCATGCTCGCGCCGCCGACGATGAACCAGCGCCTGTGGCCTGCCATGCCTGTCCGACTCTTTCCCATCACATGCAGTTCCCGACTCGACTGCCCGCACCATTCGCCGATGGTCCTCCACTCCTGCCAAGCCCGCCGGCGCACGCCTAGCCACGACCGGATACACCATCTCCTGCCTATGCCCGCTCGACTCGCAACACATGCCACTCCCGCCAGTGCAACCCTTGCCGCGACCGAACGCATCATCCATGGCCGCTTCAGCCAACATGTCTCAAGCAAAACCTGTGAGGACTGGACGCAACATCCGCTTATGTTCGCCGCTCACTTCCACCTCGAGGAAAACCTGCTAGTCACGCTCATGCTTGCACCCGCACCGGTCCAGTTGCTTCATTGACACCGGGTCACCAAACGAGAACATGGTCCACCTAGCTACATGGTGTATTTAAATTTTAAAGGTATGCATATACATATAGAGAAAATGCAGTATGTTTGTGTTTGTTCGCCTTAACTCTCCATTTTCCTTCTGTGTGAGAGACTTCTAGCATATTAGCATGCGCGTGTGTTGTGAAAGTTCTTTGTTGATTTTATGCTTTTAATACATGTTTGCTAATTTCTTCGAGCAAGGATGCTACAACATTTACATCATTTTAAGTATATACATAGCTTATGATTTCGAACTAATGAAACTCTTGTTTTTTCTCTACTATGCTCATAGGAATCCAGAAGTAAGAATACTAATCTTATACTCTCCACCTTTATTTACCTTTTTACATTTTTCTTATGGCATGCAGTTTATGCTAATGGAAGCATATGTTGAGGTTACCTACAGAATAAGTGTAGTCCAACATATGATGTTGCTTCTATCCTTACATCCATCCAGGTACAAGGCATAAGCATCTCAGTCCAACATTTTGCAATGCCAGCTTGTTAATTGCTATATTATTTTTTGGAAGCAAATTTGTACTTACATTCTCGAGAGTCCAGTATGCTCTAAATTTTACCAAACACCTACATTATAATGTTCATTTTATCCTATTTCCAATTTACAGTGATACAGTGCAATTGTGCTGATAAATCCTGGAACCATTGCTTTGCATGATGTCGAGGGAGCACAAGGCTAGGCTCTACAACATCCAGCAATGTGCCGTCATGTTCCTATGCTACCATGACTGATCCATCTCTACTTTTCTATACTCTGGTCCTGCCATGAGTGCCATGTTCTTCATATGGTTTGATCTCATTTCTAGCTTGGCTTAACGTCAGATTATTTGTTGGGTAGTTCATGAAGTTTCATATATGAAGGTTTTGTATAATAGATTTTGTGTTCTATGCTGCTCCTAAATTCTACAATGGCAAGACTTTTACATGTATCATTGTGTGACGTGTTGGAATATTACTGGTGTATTTGCTCCATCAGAAGTAACTGATCCAAACAAAGAAGATAACCTCAACCAAGAATGAACACGTGCATTTGTGACAATGTTGGTTATGGATATATATTTTCTCCCATACCTTATTACCTGGTTGAGTCACTTCATAAAGAAAGAATGGAGCAGTTATTTTTGTGATTCTCCGAGCCGACGTTGGAACAATTGTCAGGGATTGCCTGCAAAAATAATGTTACATAGACTAGGTGTATGTCATCCTTTGCTAGCCAATGTTACAGTGTCTGACTTAATCACAACTCAAGAGCATGTAGAATAGGATGCAAAGATCATGACTAAAATCATGCATTAATCCCGTGGTTACACATGCATGTGCCCAGTTACTAGTTTCAAAATAAACAATGACAAGACAAGGAGCGAAAGGGTTAACGGGCAGCCCACTAAGAGAAAGTATAATAGAGCTGAGTCAGCGGGCTATAAGAAATAAACTAGTATATTTCTGCTTAGTTGGAGGAAAGAGAAGAGGAGAGAGAAGGTAAGTGGGCTCTTCGTGAAGAATCAGCTCTAGCACGTGCTCCTAGGCACTTTGTGAGACTGAAAGATGGACCACATAATAAAAAAGTAGTACACTCTTTTGATCTACTATTATACATATTGGCTATAAGATGGACTGCAGATGACATGACATTGGCTTATAGGCAACAGCTGGCTATACTATTAACCATGCCCAAAGTGACAAGGTCAGACGGACAGAAAATCTAGTGAAGGCCAATTTACTTGAATCGGATGAAAAATAGCAAATACTCTTGGGCAGGAAAACAGAGTCTGTCATATGATCCCTGCAAAAAAAAGGTTTTTCTATTTAACAATCGACTGTTTTTCAATTCGCTGTAATTCGAATTTGTGGCCGTCTGATCTCGTGCTTAGATTCGCGCTGAGAGTTGTTGTTTCGGTCACGGGTTTCTTTTTGTCGGGCGCGGTCGGGTGCTGTTTTCTTTTATCTGGCTTGGTTTTATTTTGGGTCCACCCGTTACCATCTCCCCCGTGCGTGTCGTTTCCTTTTCTCCCTTTTCATTTTCCCCCCATTTCATTTGGGCAGTACTGTTTCGAAAGGGCAGAGGGGCAGAGGGGGGAGTGTTAGGAGGAAGCGCTCGAGCGGCGGAGGAGTCGAGGCGATTCCGTCGGGTTCATGGCGTTTCCAAGATCCCTGGTTATCTTCTTGTCTCTCTCCATTCCCGCGTGCGATTTGCCATGGTTGTGGTTCTGTAGCTTCCAGATCTAGGTGTTCGTGTATTTGTCTTGTATATTTTGTTGCTGTTTCAACATTTAGCTGCTGGTTCTGCTTCGCGGTTCGTGTAGTTTCCTGTGGATCCCATGTGCTTGCATTAGTTAGTATTTGTGTTTTCACCCCTGGCTTTGTGATTGCGCTGTTACGTTTTAGGTGTTCTCGTTTTGATCCTCTCGTTGTAGCCGCTGTTTGGTTGCTCATTTATGAATATTTTGATTGATATGTTGGTCCTCTGGTAGGGTGAGGGTTTGTGGTTTTTCAGGTGATAGGCATGTCTCTGTTTTGAGTGTTGGTTGAGCCCTCTAGCTCGTCCCCTGTTGTTGCAGTTTCAACCATCTGATTTTTTTTAGAAAAGGAGGATGACCCCCGGCCTCTGCATCTAGGAGATGCATACAGCCATTTTATTGATTATTCTCGAGGACCTTACAAAGTAGTACAACAATATGCCTGAATCCGCCATCTTGGCAACATCTGCCGCTACTCCAATTCATATGATGAATTTCAACCATCTGATAGGGTCAGGTTTTAGTAGAAGTGCATTTTTAGGGTTGGTTTTCTTTTTTTTATTGTATGAGTTTTTTCAGAGTTTGCAGTGTTGTTTTCCTGGTAGTTCGTGGGGTTTTTTTCTCCATAATCCCGTGCATTCTTGCACTGCAACTAGGTCTACTAGTGTGTGTCAACTTTTCCTCTATATGTTTTCCTAGAATTTCAGTTGATTTTAGCTTAGAATTGCACTGTAATGAGTATTTCCATGTAATGTGGTCCCCCAGTTTTGCACTGTATTGTAATTCCCGTCTGAGTGTTTGCTGCAATTCTTGTGCTTTTGGTCTGTAAGTGTAATCCCCCAGTTTAGACCTACGTTTGCACTGTAATTGTGTAGTTTTGCTTTGTAATTCATGCGCTTTTTTACTGTAGTAGCTTACTCTATAATTTTCATCAGTTTTGCAATGTACTCTGCAACAACCATGGCAATCACTCTGTACTTTGCATTGTAATTTGACTGAAAGTAGTCTGTAAGTAATTACACTGTAATTTTCCTCTATGTACACTTTAATATCCATGGTAATTTCACTGTAATTTCCCTCAATACACACCGTAATATTCATGGTAATTACACTGTATTTCCTCAATGTACAGTGTAATTTCCATATAGTACTTACACTGTAATTTCCCTCGATGTACACTGTAATTTCTCTATAGTTTTCACACTGTAATTTTCCTCGGTGTACACTGTAATATGCTTGGTATTTTCACTTAGATTTTTGCCAGTGTAATTTCCCTAAAGTAAACTGTATAATTGCTCTGTAATTACTATGTAATTCATGTGATTTTTGCACTATAATCTCGCATTTCCGATTTTCACTGTAATTCATGTGCTTTCTTGGCTGTATGCCTTTGATTACTCTGTAATTTGTGTCAGGTATACACTGTAATTTGTTCTGTTCTTGAGTGTAATTTCCATTAGTCTATACTATAAGTGGTGTCTCCTGGTTGTGTTATGCGCTGGGTTTGTGTATTAGCTGGAATCTGTGGAGGGGAGGGGTAGTACAAGGTGAGATCTGGGCCTTTTCGTGGGTTGCAAGTTCAAGGTCAGCTGTTTGCTGCTTTTCCTCTTCTTTTAGTTGTCAGGTGCTTTGTGATCCAGGGTATGTGCTTGGGGCGGGCAGGGAGGGGCGGTCCTTTTTAACCGCGTTGTTGAGTGTCTGTTTGTGTTTCTGTTTTGATTAGTTGAGAACCGGGTCACAATTTTAGCCCGGCCCATTTTTCAAAAATACAATGGATTTGCTATTTTACAGCTGAGTGTTTTGCAATTCACTGTCATTCAAATCGTTGTCCGTCCGTTCTTGCGCGGAGATTCACGCTGGTTTTTGTTTTTGTTTGGGCTCGTTTCCAGGTCTGTTTTTTTTTTGCCGGGCGTGGTTTTCTCTCTGCCCGTTACCACCGCCCCAGCCCTGCTGGTTTTTGTCTTGTTTGAATTGGGGAGAGTGTGTCGTTTACTCTTTCCCCATTCTGGAAGCTCTGTTTCGATAAGGCCGAGGGCAAGCTCGAGTGCCGCAGCAGAGGAGGCGATTCTCCCCGTCCATGGCGTTTTCGAGATCTTCCACCGCTCGATCTTGATTTCGGTCCCCTTTCTCTTCCATCCCCGGTGTTGCAGTTGGTTGTTCCTCTCTCTCTCTCTCTCTCTCTCTCTCTCTCTCTCTTTCTCTCTCTCTCTCTCTCTCTCTCTCTCTCCTGTGTGTTTTCTGGTTGCGTTTGGTTCCAGATCTAGGTAACTTCATGTCGTCCTCCCGCCGCTCCCCTGATGTAGTTGTAGATGCGTGATTTTTTGTCTCCCCGCTGGAGATGGAGATGCATGATTTTGTTGTCTCCCGCGCGCCCCTGATGAGTTGTAGATGTTGTGGTTGTTTGCCTTGTCTCCTATCTGTGGTTTGTCGAAGTTGGCGGATTATGTAGATGTACTCTGTAGGTGCGCGATTCTGCGGCTTTGTGTCCTGCTCTCTTATGTTTGTGATGCTTCCTGCTCATGTTTAGTTCCATTTTGTAGTCCCTGGATTTGCCTCCTGTTGTTTTGTTGTGAGATGCAGCTGTTTAGTTTCCTTTTGTGCCATGTTTTTTACCCTAGGTGTTTGTGTGATGTTGACTACAAGCAGACATGTAATTTGAAGTTTAGTTTAAGGGTAATTTATCCCAGCACATTCAGTGTAATTTACTCAATATTTCGAATGTAATTTGTCTGATGATGTCCCAGCCCCTTCATGTCTAGCTCTTTTCAGTGTACTTATAGTGTTATTCTGAATGTAATTACAGTGTAATCCCAGTATTTCAATGTAATTTGTCCCGGCCTTATAGTGTAGTTTATCCATTATCTTTTCCAGTGTGGTGTTGAGTGGATTTTTACTGTGTTATTTGAATGTATTTATAGTGTAATTTATCTCAGTATTACAGTTCAATTTTTCCTAGAATTACAACGTATTTCACCTAATATTCCAGTGTGCCATAGTGTAATTTGAATGTAGTTGCAGTGTAATTTATCACAAGTTTACAGTGCAATTTGTACCATACTTATAGTGTTTTTTACCTAACTTTTCCAGTGTGTCATAGTGCAATTACAGTGTAATTTATCCCAACTTTACAGTACAATTTGTCCCAGACTTTACAGTGTAATTTACCTAATTTTTTCAGTGTGAACTGTCATAGTGTAATTACAGTGGATTTAAAGTGTTATTTGAATGTAGTTACAGTGTAATTTATCTCAGTATTACAGTCCAATTTGTCCTAGACTTACAGTATATTTGACCTAATATTTTTTCAGTGTGTCATAGTGTAATTACAGTGGATTTATGTAATTGCAGTGTAATTTGTCCCAAGTTTATAGTGCAATTTGTACCGGACTTACGGTGTATTTTACCTAATTTTTCCACTGTGTCATAGTGTAATTTATCCCAACTTTACAGTGTAATTTTTGTCCCAGACTTACAGTGTAATTTGAATGTAGTTACAGTGTAATTTATCCCAACCTTACAGTGTACTTTACCCAATAATTCCAGTGTGATTTTTGTCATAGGATTTGAGTGGATTCTTATAGTGTAATTTAGCCCAGTTTGCACAGTAAATTTATCTAGATTTTCAGTGTAATTATGTCCAGTTTTAGCTAGTTTTCACTGTACTTTGCTTGTATCAGTGTCGTAGGGCTTTCGAATGCTTCAGCTAAATTTATTTATTTTTTGCCATTTTTACACTTTAATTTCTATGGTTCAGAACTGTAATTGTCAGTTAGAATATAGTGCATTTTTAAGTTTGAATTGGATGCATTTCACCGTTATTTAACTTCTTTTCCTTTTGTCCTCCTTGTGTTCTGTTTATAGGTTTAAATGGACAAGCTACGGAAAGTCTCTCATCGGGATGTTCCATTAGTATCATATTTATAGAGTGCAGATTCTCGGGGTGAACCATTTGTGCCTAATGATTTTGCAGAAGAGCTTCTTATCGTGTGTCTCTGATAGTTTATTTATTTTTGCTTCTTTATTTGTCTATTTCTTTATGTTCTTAGTTTGATTTATTTATTTTGGTGTATGTTATTTCTTATTTGTTTTGCAGGAACTATCTAGTAATGAAGGAGGGTTCGACAAAGCTCTTCCAAAGTTCCATCTGAATCAAGTCAGTTTTATTTTATCTTGTATTTTTTATTAATTTTGATTTTTGGTATTTCTTTTGGGTGACCCTTGTGTTTTTGTTATTTTCAGAAAGTAAAATGCTTGAAGAGGAAATTATCATCTGCTTCAAGGAGGAATGTGTATAGTTCTTCATTATTGTTTATTTGTTCTTTAATGCATGTTCCCCTGGTTTAGGGTTTTCTCAGTGTATCATAATTTTAGAGATTAGGATTGCTATATTTCTTTTGTAGTATGATTCTTCAGTGGATGTCGCTGATTGTGATTTTTTATAATCCCCAATGTTGTAGCCCTGCAATTGCCCTATGTTATTAGTCTTAGATCCCTCCAGTGATTTTTTCAGTTCCCTTTGTATTAGAGTGTAAGCTCATGTATTAATGTGTACTTTCAGTAGGTTTTTTGTTGGTAAATCATGTGTGCTTAATCATGTATTTGGCAGCATTTTTCATGTGCTCACAGCGTTGTTCATGTGTTTGCCCTGTTTTCATTACACTGTAATATTAATGTGATTTCCAGTGTAATTCCAATTCTTAGTCACTATATTTTTAGATATGTTACAATGTAATCTACCCCCAGAGTTGTACTGTAAACCCCATGAATTTCTTTTTTTTTCATTTTTGTATTTGCTCTTCTTGTTGTTATTCTGTTAGAGTACGTAATGGGTCTGGGCCCGTTAGTCTTAGAGTTATTTAGAGATAAGGGTCGCTTGCTTAGGGGTCAAGTAAAGCCTTGCTTGGGAGTCAAGTAAACCTCTCTATATAAAGAGAGGGGATGTATCAATCTAATCAAGTAAGAATTAAGAAGGAAAACCCTTCCCTCTTGCCCGGCCGTGGGCAAAAAGGCCCCCGGCCGGCACTCTCGCGCCCTTCTTCTAGCAGCGCCATAACAATTTGGTATCAACTAGCTTCGGTTCGATCATGTCTTCCTTCCTCGCCCCCGCCCCCGCCGTCCTCACCCCGGAGGAGGTGTCCGAGGTGCTGCGGGACCTAACCCAGGCGGTCCAGGAGATCCACCTGTTCTTGGCCGGGTCCTACGGGCCGCACCTGGCTGCGCCGCCCATCGCTCCCACCGCGCCGCCGTGCCTGCCTTGGCAGCCGCCGCACCAGGCGGCCTTTGCCGCGCTCGTCGGGTCGCACTCGGTTGTGCCGCCATCGCGCCGCCATGGCTGCCGTTTCAGCCGCTGCACCAGGCGGCCTCTGCCGCACTCGCTGGGCCGCTGCAGCAGCCGCTGCAGCTGCAATCCACCGTCCCGCCCTGGCTGAAGTGGCAGCCGCTGCAGCTGCAGCAGCCACCGCCGGTCAGCTCCGGCCCCGCATCACGCTCGCCGGCGGGAGTCCCGATCCACCAGATCAAGTTCCCATCGTCGCCATCACCGCTTCCCCAGGGCGTCCCCATCCAGTAGATCAAGTTCCCGTCGTCGCCGTCACCGCTTCCGGCTTGGATCACTACCCGCCACGTGTCGGCGGCGGTGAGGCTGCAGGCTGCTGCGCGCGGCTTCCTAGCGCGTCGACATGTGCAGGAGATGCGTGGTCTGCAGCTGCCGCTCCTCCCAGTTGCGCTTCCCTGCGCAAAGGACCTCGATCTCGTCCGCTGCGTCGGGGATCTTGGGCATGCTGTTTTCCCCACGGACAGCAACCTCAAAGTCTGCGATATCGGCGGTTGGGGGGGCGCACCCCTCCTCGCCATTCTCCATCGACAGCCCTCCACTCTTCTCTGTGCGGTGCAGACCAACAGCCTTCCGGTGGGGAGAAGGCATGGTGTCACCGACAAGAGCGCACGACGTAGCACCACTGCATTCCGCCGCCGGCTGCTGCGAGGGCGCCTCTGCTGGTCGCTCTTGCGACCACTTCCAGGTGGCCATACACATACACTCTTTTTGTCCAGATGGTTTCCATGGGATCCAGGTGGCTGTACACGTGCACGTCCGACGTGCGGATGGTGTCCACTTTATGTTCAGGGGTCCAAAATAAAGCGTCCCAGTCCATTTCAGGTTGAGAGTAATAAACCAAACCGAGATGTAAAAGGATTGATTTTAGGTGTTAGGTTTGTGTTGCGTCGAGTCATGGTTATAAGTTGGTTAGGCTGCAACTCGAGGACAAGCTGCATGTCCAGGTGGGGTGTAGTGTTAGAGTATGTAATGGGCCTGGGCCCGTTAGTCTTAGGGTTATTTAGATATAAGGGTCGCTTGCTTAGGGATCAAGTAAAGCCTTGCTTGGGAGTCAAGTAGACCTCTCTATATAAAGAGAGGAGATGTATCAATCTAATCAAGCAAGAATTAAGAAGGAAAACCCTTCCCTCTTGCCCGGTCGTGGGCAAAAAGGCCCCCGGCTGACACTCTCGCGCCCTCCTTCTAGTAGCACCGTAACATATTCATATGTAAGTAGTAGGGTTTTCAGAGTGTTCAGCCGTATTTGTGTAGTTTATGCGTAAGTTTTGTATTTTTACTACGGAATTTGTAGTAATCTGAGTAAATATTTTGAGTGGCTGAAATTTTATTTTAGTTTTGTTGCTTGTGTATTTCAAAGCTTTATTTGCTTATTGGTTCTATTGTATGTGTTTTGATATGTGTTTCACTTTTACTATTGTTTTGTAGAGGTAGAAACGATCTAGTGATTTCCCTTGTGCCACTTTCACTAGATATTCTGGAAAGTTCTTCTCTGATGTTGTTGATGGAATGTGTCATAGGTATCAGGGTGTTATCCAGACATATGGCATGGGCTGTCTCTTAAATTTTCCATAATTACAATTGATGTTGATCTATCTCTTTGTAGATGAAGAGAAATTCCTCCTAATTTGTTCATGCGAGAGGTGAAGAGAGAAGATGGTGAGCAGTTGGGACAGTTGTTGACCTGTGGATCATGTTGCTGAATCCCCTCTGATGTTTTTCCTTCTTGCTCCACGTCAGGTACATCCTCCTCTCCCAAGCCCTTTTGATTTATGTTTGCTCTCCCTTCTTCTCCTCCCCCCTCACCCATGGCTGCCTCCATCTTCCCCATTCTTCTTCCCTTCTGATTTGCCTTTTGTGCTGTTAGGTGTGATCTGTCGAGTGGTTTGTGGGAAGGGTTTGGCCCTTTTCATGCGTTGCAAGCTGCACTCGTGGTGTGTGGTCGTGGAGATCAAGACGGGTTGCCCCTTGATTTTTCTGGAGTGGTTAGTTGTCCAGCAAACCGGGTCAGATGTTTTCCTCGACCGGTTTTGGTGTCTCTTTTGTCCTGTTGGCTGATTTTGTGGTCAAACAGGTGTCATCTGTTCATTTGTCAGGAAATTTGAACGTTGTCGAATTGAAAAGCAGTCAAATGTCAAATAGACAGTCTAAAAAAAGCCTGTCATATGATCCACCTTTGCACGAGCTGCAGCAGTGCCGCCGTGGAAACCCCACCGTCGCTCAGGGCCTCCCTTGCCTCTCTCATGGCCACCAAAGTACTCTCCCGAAGCTCCCTCCCGCCATCGGAGCTCATCAACCAAGTAACCTTCCCCTCGATCTCCTCTGCCATCACGAAGTCATCTTCGCCTCGTTCTACCGCCACACCTAGTTGCATTCCCTCCACCAAGAATGCCTTGTTCATCCGTTGCTCCGCGTACAGCGGCCACCCCAGCATCGGCACGCCGGCGATGTCCGCCTCCAGCACCGAGTTCCACCCGCAATGGGTCACGAACCCGCCCACTGTTTCGTGGGCCAGCACTTCCCGCTGCGGCGCCCACGACCTGACTGTTGGGTCAACCATAGTCTTCGGCTGCATGCACGCAGCAGCAGTAGCTTCCTTGGCTTGAAAGGAAGTGGGATTTACCTAGTAGTTTCCTGGTAGTTCACTTAGCATTGCAGGGAAATTGACTAGTAGTAGACTAGAGCTGTACATGCAACTACGTGGTAGTTTCCTAGTGTAGATAGGAAGGTGTTGTGCACTTACGTGGTGCTTGTCTCGCAAGTGCCATTCCCAATCCTATAAAAGGACCCCTAGTCCCTCATATGTAAAAACTCAAGTCATTTTCAGCTTCAGTACAAGGCAGTAGAAGTGAACTCCACCAGTACGTCTGTGTGTGTGAAGCTTTGAGTTCGTATCCTCCTCTGCTAGTAAAGCTAGCTTGCACCGGCTGTAGTTTAAGACTTGTTGTCGACGAAGATGAGCGCAGGGGCGGTGTCCTGATTCAGCATCTCGCCAAGAAGGCGAGCAAGCCAAATGCCTTGACAGGCCGTGTTTTCTCTGCCTGGTTGATCCTCGGGGTACCTAGCTAGTCCATAGTTTTGGGCTAATAATTGGCATCAGAGCCTCAGGTTATGCCGAAGCATATGCCGAAAGGAGGCGTCGCCGACGACGGTTCCAAGACCGCCGAGAAGAGCTCGGCTGAGGCCACCCGTGCGGCGGACGCGCTCGCGCTGCGAGACTGGCCGGGAGGTGAGCTGGGTGCACCACGCTCCGTGCGAGACGTGGGCATGTCCAGCACCTCCTTCCCTCTCCTCACGCGGACCAACTACCCCAGTTGGTCGGTCATGATGAAAGTCATCATGGAGGCGCGACATATGTGGAAAGCTGTGGAAACCGGCGATGTCGAGTACGAGGAGGACCGGCTGGCGATGTAGGCGATCTTGCGCTCCGTCCCAGAGGAGATGGTGCTCACCCTTGGCGCCAAGGAGACGGCCAAGGAAGCATGGGACACCATCAAGACTCTGCGCATCGGTGTGGAGCGCGTACGGGAGTCGAAGGCCCAGACCTTGCTCCTCCAGTACGAGGAGATCCGGTTCAAGGCCGGTGAACAAGTCGACGACTTTGCCTTGCGGCTGCAAGGTCTCGTCAATGAGCTCGCAACGCTCGGAGATCACATCGACAACAAGATGGTGATTTTCAAGTTCCTCCGCGTCGTCCCCAGGCAGTACAAGCAACTGGCCTGGTCCATCGAGAGTTTGGTGGATCTCTCCACCATGACGATCGAGGAGCTGGTAGGGCGGCTGAAGGTCGTCGAGGAGCGCGGCGACGAAGCCGACAACCGTGCTGGCGGCGAACTACTACTCACCAGGGAGCAGTGGGACGCGCAGCTTCAGCAGCGCGGCCGCGACGGCTCTTCCGGCAGTGGGGGAGGTGCCCCCACGGGAAGCAGAGGTCGCGGCAGAGGCGGAGGCCGCGCCCAGAGTGGCGGCGGCAACCGCGGTCGCAAGCCAAGCCAGGCAGGGCGAGGCACTGGCAACGGTGGCAAGTGTCGCTACTGCAACATGCCGGGTCACTGGATCCGGGATTGCCGCAGGAGGAAAGCCGATGAGGCAGCCGCGGCAACGGCAAACCTCGTCCAGGCTGACGTGGACGGCGGGCCGGCAATGATGCTGGCAAGAGTCGAGCCCGTGCAGGAGAGCACAGCGTCTCTCGCGACCACGGCTCCGACAACCACCCATTCCGTGCAGGAGGCACGGAACCCGTCCACGGGAACCATCACTCCAGTGACAGGCCACACCTCGACAATGACGTTTTCGAGGCCTGTCGACTGGGAGGCGGTGAAGGCTTGGGTGTGGGGGAGCCACACCCCGGCGACGGCGTCCCCGAACTCGGGACCCGACGAGGTCGTGGAAGTTGGCGCGGCAACGGCGCATATGGCGGACCATGCTCCGACCATGATGCTGGCGACCATCGACTCCGTGCAGGAGCGCACGGAGACTCACGTCAGCCACAGCCCAACAACAAAGTGTTCGGGGTCCACCGTGTTGACGGGAGATGGCTCCCTGACAACGGCATGTGCGTGCGGCTACGTCTTCCTCAACGAGGAGAGAGCCGTGACCACACCCACGCTTGCAGGCTGCAAGCAAAGTGAGGGTTGGTTCCTTGACACCGGCGCCACGAACCACATGACTGGTTCGGTCGACGCGTTCGCGGAGCTGGACCGCTCAATCACCGGGAAGGTGCGGTTCGCGGACGGATCTGTGGTGGAGATCCATGGGCGCGGGACCGTCGTCTTCGCCGACAAAGGAGGTGATCATAGGGCGTTCACGGACGTCTACTTCATCCCGGCGCTCAAGAGCAACGTCGTGAGTGTTGGACAGCTCGACGAGGGCTGGTTCAACATCGGCATCCGGCGCGGCGTTCTCATCGTGCGTGACCAGCAGAAGAGGCTGCTCATCGAGGTAACCCGCTCGGCAAACCGCCTCTACAAGCTCTTCTTTCGACCCGTGCATCCCGTGTGCCTTGCCGTGGGCCATGTCTCCGACGCATGGCGTTGGCATGCCCGGCTAGGACACCAGCACTTCGACAGGTTGCGGAAGATGGCGCGAGGCAACCTCGTTCATGGGCTACCTCACATCGAGCACGCCGACGAGTTGTGCGATGCGTGTCTTGCTAGGAAGCAGCGGCGCTTGCCTTTTCCTGAAAAGGCACGCTATCGGGCGCAGAAACCCCTGGAGCTGGTTCACGGGGACCTCTGCGGCCCAATCACCCCAGCAACGCCAGGAGGGCGTCGCTACATCCTGCTGCTCGTCGACGACTATAGCAGGTTTATGTGGGTGCTGCTCCTCGCCTCCAAGGATGAGGTGGAGCGAGCCATCGTCAAGCAGCAAGCGGCAGTAGAGGTCGAGTGTGGCCAGAAGCTGCGCGTGCTGCGCACGGACCGTGGCGGCGAGTTCACGTCGGCCACGTTCTACAAGCACTACGGCGAGAAAGGGGTGCAACGTCACCTCACAGCCCCTTACTCGTCGCAGCAGAATGGCGTCGTCGAGCGGAGGAACCAGACGGTGCTCGGGATGGCACGCTGCATGCTCAAGGCAAAGCAGGTGCCGAGCACGTTTTGGGGGGAGGCCGTGCTCACGGCCGTCTTCATCCTCAACCGCTCCTTCACAAGGAGCGTCGATGGCAAGACGCCTTATGAGGCGTGGTACGGGAGGAAGCCTGATGTACGCTTCCTCCGCACCTTTGGCTGCATCGGGCATGTCAAGACGACGCGCCCACAGCTGAAGAAGCTTGATGACAGGAGCACCCCGATGGTGTTCATGGGCTATGAGATGGGCTCTAAGGCGTACAAGATGTACGACCCCGTCTCAAAGCGTGTGCATGTCTCACGCGACGTCATCTTCGACGAAGATGCGCGATGGACTTGGGAGACGTCGGAGGAGTCCCCGGCAAGCAGCTCCTTCACCGTAGAGTACCCGATGTACTCTACAACCCCGGGAAGCAAGACCTCAGGAATTGCCACCCCGGGAAGCCCGGGAGGTGTGGATCTGGGAACCGCAACCCCGACAACACCGTCCCCGGGTACGGTGTCCCCGGACACCCCGACGCCAAGCAAGATGGGTCCCGGGAGGCAGTTCGCAACCCCGCCAACGGCGAGGTCGGAGCTGTTCGACGCCGACGACAGCGTTGGCGCCCCCCACAACGTTGGCGCCGACGACAGCATGGGGGATCTCCTCGGCGAGGATGCGGCAACACCGCAACCACCCGAGGATGAGGACGCTGATGACGATGAGGTCCTGCATCTGATGGCCAGCGAGGAGCCGACCACGTCCGCGGAGGCCGAGCAAGAGGATTGCTGGTGCCACGCGATGCTGGACGAGCTGGCGTCGATCAATGACAACGCCACTTGGACACTCACCACACTGCCTGCTGGGCACCGAGCCATCGGGCTCAAGTGGGTGTTCAAGGTCAAGAAGGACGAGCACGGCGCCATTGTCAAGTACAAGGCGCGCCTCGTCGCAAAGGGCTACGTGCAGCGTGAGGGAGTGGACTTCGAGGAAGTCTTCGCTCCGGTGGCAAGGCTGGAGTCCGTACGGCTCATCCTTGCCGTGGCTGCTCACCGCGGGTGGGAGGTACACCACATGGACGTCAAGTCGGCGTTTCTCAACGGCGACCTTAACGAGGAGGTGTACGTCTCCCAGCCTCCAGGGTTCGTTGCCAAGAACCACGATCAGGGCGTGTACAGGCTACACAAGGCCCTGTATGGTCTCCGGCAAGCCCCAAGGGCGTGGAACACCAAGCTTGATGCAAGCCTCGCATCCCTTGGGTTCTCACGCAGCGCTTCTGAGCACGGCGTGTACTCGCGTGGCACCGCGAACACGCTGCTCATCGTCGGCATCTACGTCGACGACCTGGTCATTGCCGGGGCAGAGCCTGAAGAGGTTCGACGCTTCAAGGGAGAGATGCATCGTCTCTTCAGCATGAGCGACCTCGGTCTGCTCCGGTACTACCTCGGGCTGGAGGTAAACCAGGAGGGTGGTCGCATCACGATCACGCAGACGACCTACGCCACCAAGATGCTCGAGCGAGCAGGCATGAAGGACTGCTATGCTGTGCATGCTCCAATGGAGGCACGACTGAAGCTCAGCAAGGATAGCTCCGAGAAGGCGGTGGATGCTACACTCTACCGCAACATCATCGGGAGTCTCAGGTACCTCGTGCACACCCGACCGGACATCACGTTTGTTGTCGGATACCTGAGTAGGTTCATGGAAGCTCCGGCAAGCGATCACCTCGCTGCCGTCAAGCACCTACTCCGGTACATCGCGGGTACACTCACGCATGGATGCGTGTATCGTCGTGGCGACGATGAGAGCTTGGTCGGATACAGCGACTCCGACCACGCTGATGACGTGGACTCCCGGAAGAGCACCTCGGGCATACTATTCCTTCTCGGGAATAGTCCCGTCAGCTGGCAATCGGTGAGGCAGAAGGTTGTCGCCGTATCTTCGTGCGAGGCGGAGTACATCGCGGCAGCTACAGCGGCCTGTCAAGGCATTTGGCTTGCTCGCCTTCTTGGCGAGATGCTGAATCAGGACACCGCCCCTGCGCTCAACTTCGTCGACAACAAGTCGGCGATTTCCCTCTGCAAGAATACAGTGCTTCATGACCGCAGCAAGCACATCGATCTCCGCTATCACTTCATACGTGACTGCGTCGAGAAAGGCACGGTGATCGTGGAGTTCATCAGGACTGGTGAGCAGAAGGCGGACATCCTGACCAAGTCACTTGGTCGCGTCCGGTTTCAAGAACTGCACGACAAAGTCGGGCTCATGGATATCAAGCTCCTTCGACAAGGTTGAGGGGGAGATTGTTGGGTCAACCATAGTCTTCGGCTGCATGCACGCAGCAGCAGTAGCTTCCTTGGCTTGAAAGGAAGTGGGATTTACCTAGTAGTTTCCTGGTAGTTCACTTAGCATTGCAGGGAAATTGACTAGTAGTAGACTAGAGCTGTACATGCAACTACGTGGTAGTTTCCTAGTGTAGATAGGAAGGTGCTGTGCACTTACGTGGTGCTTGTCTCGCAAGTGCCATTCCCAGTCCTATAAAAGGACCCCTAGTCCCTCATATGTAAAAACTCAAGTCATTTTCAGCTTCAGTACAAGGCAGTAGAAGTGAACTCCACTAGTACGTCTGTGTGTGTGAAGCTTTGAGTTCGTATCCTCCTCTGCTAGTATAGCTAGCTTGCACCGGCTGTAGTTTAGGCCGTGTTTTCTCTGCCTGGTTGATCCTCTGGGTACCTAGCTAGTCCATAGTTTTGGGCTAACAGTGACCACCAGCCCTCTGTCCTTAGTCCTGTCCAGGAAGCCATTCGGGAGCAGCACGTCCAGCTCCGGCTCGCCCGGCTGCTCGTTGCCGCCCGGCGGGCTGCGTACGACCCAGAGGAACCGTTGCCCGCTCATCTCCAGCCCCGCCGCCATCTCCTTGATCTGCCCGGCGCTGAACCGGCCCATACTGCCGAAGCAGAGGAACAGCACGCTGGCCTTCGGGTGCGTGTCTAGCCAATCAAGGCACTCCCCGCCGCGCTTCTCGGCTACCTCCTCAGACTTCACCAGTGGGCCGATGCAAAATAAGGGCGGTGTCGTGCGCCCCGGGGGCGTGCAGAGGCCGGAGGCGACAGCGTCGGTGGCGCGCGGCTCCATGGATCGGCAGCTGTTCATAATAACGCCATGCGACTTGAACAGCTGTTCGGACAAGGCGAGGAAATGCTTATAGCTCAGGCTGCTCCGATCGAGGAAAGCAGCGGGGAGGTCGTGCGCCGGTATAGGAGTGACGCCAGGCACGTGCACGAGCTCGCCGCCGAGGTCACGCATGCTCACATCGTTTTGCCCGTGGATGACGGGCAGGTAGAGCAATACCGCCAGGCTGGCCGTGCAACTCGGGAAGAAGAAATACGCCGGGATGCCGATCTCTGCCGCGACATCGGCAGCGCTGTACCAGAAGAAGTCGAGGAGGAGGGCCGCCGGGGAGGTGGCGCGGAGGAAATCACGGAGCTCAGGGTTGGAAGCGCGTGTAAGCTCGAAAACCTTGGCCACATGGTCGCCCTCCGGCACCCCGTGCGGGAGTGGCGGTTCCGGGATGTAGTGGAAAGAGAGGAAGGGGCAGGCTGAAGCGTCGCCGTTGCCGTACAGGGAGGACGCGGGAGCTGTGGCGTTGCCGGCCGGAAGGCCACGCTGAACGACGATGACCGCGAGGCCATGCGAAACAAGCAGCCTGCCAAACTCCACCGTGGGGATCAAATGGCCTGCGCCAGGCGCAGGGTACATGACGACTGTGCTCCGCGACTCTCTGTTGCAGGAACCTTGGTTTGCCTCTTTCATTCTAGGACGTGGCTGTGGGAAGCAGAGGAATTGATCAAAGTCTTCTTTCCAGAACGAAGCTGCGAAAGGGGGATGGATCGTACTTGAGGACCAAATATACCATCCGCTTCATTTCAGGCCACAACCCGTACATACCTTGATATGACGTCCAACGGAGCGTAACCTTCACACGTCGAAAGGTATGTTCCTTTTCCAAATGGTTAACACAGCACACGGCCAAAAGATACAAGAGTGATGTGACCCTCTTACAAAGCCAAATGAATCACGCACAATGAAACCGAAAGAAAAAAAACACGAAGATGTGAGACCGACACCACACTATGCCTTACCACACCTAAGCTCCACGACAACACCCTCAAGAAGGAGAACGACATAGAGCGCTGCCGTACCGAGTCCACACGAACAAAGGTCTTCATCAGGAGCCCAAACATGGAGAGGAGCACCACGGCGATGTCTTCGTGAAGAGAGCGATGCTCGCGGGGGCCACAGTCGTCAATGCCAAAGTGTTGTGGCGGTGCCAGGAATCTTATTACGTGTAGTCAATTTGGCATTGTGTAGTCAATGTATGAAATTTGTTCCATGATTTATGCTTGTTGTATGATATTTTTGCAAAAGTCTGTCTAGTCAATTGACTACACATGTCATGTGTGACTTCACCACTGCCAAAGCGCAAGGCTTTCGCCCGGTATCTGTCTTCAGGAAAAGCGCGACGAATCCAGGGCCTTGGCTGCGCCCCATGGCCGTGTGGACCCCACCTGCACCGCGTTACGCCCATTCTTTCGCCTATAAATTTCATATTTCATGAAACCCTTCGCAAATCTTTCTTAGAATTTTTTCGCTGCCGCAAGCTTCTGTTTCGAGGAGATCCAATTTGGACGCATGTTCCTTTACTTTGCCAGAGGAGAAATCCATTGCCGGAGGCTTTTTCATCAACCTTGCTGCCTCCATGACCTTAGGACCTTAGGGCCCATAGCAGTAGCTAGATCTCTCTCTCTCTCTCTCTCTCTCTCTCTCTCTCTCTCTCTCTCTCTCTCTCTCCCCCTCTCCCTCCCTCTCTCTCCCTCCCTCCCTCCCTCCCTCTCCCTCTCTCCCTCTCCCTCTCTCTCTCTCTCTCATCTTCAATACCAAGTTTTCGTGAACCATCTCACATGATCGGGATCAATTAGATGTAATTCTTAGATGTGTTTGTTGGGATATGATGAATTATCACTTTATGATCAAAGTGTTTATTGAATTCAATTGAATCGTTTGAGGTTTTCTTGTTGTATAATTGAATAGCTCTGTTTGCTCTCCAATCTATCTTCTTTGGCCAAGCTCGACTTTTCAGGGGGAGTTGTGCATTGTAGTGGGTTCTAATCTTGCAGTGATCTATATCCCACAAAGAACAAGACACGTATCGTATTGTTACCACTAAGAATAAAATGATGGGTTCTCGTCATATTGATTGGTGTTTTACTGTCTATATTATGTCATCATGCTTATTGCAATGCTCTTTGTAACCTTAATACTTTGAGATGTATGCTAGCTAGCGGTCTTAGAGTGGAGTATTAGTAGTAGATGCAGTTGAATAACGGTCTACTTATCACAAACGTAATGCCTATATGGGATTATACCATGAATGATCATAGTATAAATATAAATAATGCAATTTAATCGCTGCCCAATTGTAATTTCTTCACCACATCATACTTGTATGCTTGAGAGATGCTAGTAGTGAACCATGCATTGCCCCCGGGTCTATTCTTCTTTACGAAAATTTTCATTGTAGTTACTATTTTTTTTACCTCTCTATCAACTATCATTATCTCATGCAATTTAATCTTGTAACTAGAAGGACAAGAAGCTTGGCAATCTTCTTGACGTGTTCGGGAGAATGTGTGTAGGTACCGGTGACTTTGTTTGCTGGGAGAACTCCTTCTGATTTGATTAACCTTGGTTCTACTTATTGCAAGGTTACCTCACCCTTACACTTGGGGGATGCCCAATCACTCCTACGAAAAAGCAAGCATATCACCAGGGGTGTTGATGCGGTCGGACGTCGGCCTTGCCTTGGTGCAAGAGGACGCTAATCTCGCGGGGGCCTATGCCATAAATCGGTCCAGGACGACCACGGAGACCCCCGTCCTTTGTCGTCGTTGCTAGATCAATGACCAGCTCCTCGGAGTGGGGTTGGAGGAGTCCGAGTGGTTGAACCGACTCAATGGCAATGGTAGGTAGCACAAACCGGACTCCATGGTCGAGCGTCACCGCAAGGCGAAGGCAGCCGAGAGGTTGCGCCGTGAGCGCCAAGAGGTGACCAATCAGGGTTGTTGTAATGCCTAGCAGGCCCTCTGCCACTAGACGGATGATGATGACAGCTCAGACTACAGCAGCGACAACGATGGTGGCGTGGACAATGACGGAGGTGTGGTGGCCATGGAGAACATGCCTACAAGGTAACTGCCCCGTACTTTGCATAGTTCTTTTAGTTTAAATTTCATTGTTAGTTGAAACTTCCCTAAATTTCCCCACTTTTGGTTGTAAATGTATCAAAATTTAGCAAATATAGTCTGATTTAGCATGAACTTCGTCCATTTTGATAGATCTGTTTGAAATAGGGCACACATTTGGTGCACACGGTTGGATGGCCTCCAACCTTATCATTGTTCGCGGACACGTCCGGACGTGTCCGTGGACATTTGGTGCAAGCTTGCAAAATTTATATGGAGTCTAGTTGCATTCTATGGGTCTACAAAATATTAAGGTAAATACACACTTCTTCATGAACTGTTTATCATGCAAAGGACAAGTGCACTATGTGCTTATGGTACCAATAAGAGAAAAATAATGATATTGGACCATAGAGAGGCAAATTTGTCCGACAACTAGTTCACTTGGGCCAATAATGTCTAGTGCCTACACATGAAACACTTGACCGCGCGCACATGGATACTAAATGAGACTTAAAATTCCCTTGGGCAACTATGCACTCTCTCGAAAGTGTTGATGCACTTTCGGACCATGCCTCAATTATTCTTGACCCGAATTCAAAAAACACTTCATCGTCCAATCAAATTCGGATTGGGTTGATTACTGCCTCTTGGCTCCGAACTTGTCAAGAATATTTGGGGAAGGTCGCTCATTGGTAGAACATCAATCAAGAGATGGAACCTTAGGATTTGCACTTGATTACCTCAATCTATTTCGGATTGTTGTAAAGGGACTTCTTCCTAGAGACCTAGGTTTGTCGAATCATGCAATTATGTTATGGTGCAGGTAGATGTGAGTTATAGAGGTTATCTATTATCGTGTAAGTCTTTGTGTTCGAGACAAAACGGAGATGGTAATGTGACATTCCAGGTTAATATGAATGATAGACTACACATGTCAACAAGGTGCCCCTTCTTTTCTGGGAGCCGATCCAGAAGGAACATCAAAGTTAAGCGTGCTTAGCTTGGAGCAATTTGAAGATGGGTGATCAACTAGAATGTTGTTCCCATGTGCGCACGAGTGAGGACAAAGTGTGCAGGAAAGACTGGTGTTTTTTCTGAGGGTAGTCTAGATCTCAGGCTCAACGGCCAGGAACTGATGGGTTTGCTCGAGGTGTTACAATCGAAATCAGGGACACCCTCGTGGTTACACGGGAGTGTGTGGATTAGTGATGCATGCATGCGGCACATGTGGATGCTTACACTGGCGCACATAGACATGTGCCAAGAGGAAACGTTAGTGCTAGGCTAACAGCGATGTTAATTGTGTCTGGATTGGAGAAATTTGAGGATGGCTAACAGAGTGGGAATTTGTTCCCAGCTACGAACGAGTGATGACAAAGTATGCAGGAAAGACTAGTGTTTGTATGTAGGTGATACGTCTCCAACATATCTATAATCTATGAAGTATTCATGCCATGTTTACAACAATTCTATATGGT
Organism: Aegilops umbellulata; assembly: GCA_032464435.1. Classification (NCBI taxonomy): domain Eukaryota; kingdom Viridiplantae; phylum Streptophyta; class Magnoliopsida; order Poales; family Poaceae; genus Aegilops; species Aegilops umbellulata. The sequence continues at coordinate 352,330,108 of CP136056.1, forward strand.
TTTGGTATGATTTGCATGGAACTAACCCGGACTGACGTTGTTTTCAGCAGAACTACCGTGGTGTTGTTTTTTCCGCAGAAATAAAAGTTCTCAAAATGCAAAAAAACTTTTTGATGGTTTTTTTGGAACAAAAGAGGCACTAGAAGCTTTGTGGGAGGGCCAGAAGAGCCACGAGGTGGCCACAACCCACCAGGGCGCGCCAGCCCCCTCTGGCGCACCCTGGTGTCTTGTGGACCCCTCGTGGCCATCTTCATGTGAAACCAACGCCAAAAAATCCTATTAATACAGAAATCCCCAAAAATAACCCTAGATCTGAAGTTCCGTCGCCCCAAGCCTCTGTAGCAACGAGAAACCAATCTAAGATCCTGTTCCGGCACCCTGCAGGAGAGGGAAATCATTCATCGGGGGGTCATCTTCATCATCCCTATGGTCTCCATGATGAGGAGGGATTAATCCATCCTTGGGGCTGAGGGTTTAATTTGTACTAGTAGCTATGTGTTTAATCTCTCTCTCTCTCTCTCTCTCTCTCTCTCTCTCTCTTGTTCTTGATATGGCACGATCTTGATGTATCATGAGCTTTGTTAATATAGTTGGATCATATGGTGTTTCTCCCTCTCTATCTTGTTGTGATGAATTGAGTTTTTCCTTTGAGATTTCATTATTATCGGATTGAATAATTTTATGGATTTGAGAGCACTTGATATATGTCTTGCATATGAATACCCATGCATGGTGACAATGGGGTATTATATTGATTCAGTCGATATATGTTTTGGCACTCAACTCGCGGATTCCCGAGGTGACATTGGGGTAATCTATGCATAGGGGTTGATGCACGTTTTCGTCCTTGTTTCTTCGGTAGAAATCTTGGGGAACTCTTTGAGGTTCTTTGTGTTGGATTGAGTATTATGAATCTGAAATTGTTTGATGTGTATCGTATAATTAACTCATGGATACTTGTGGTGACATTGGAGTATCTAGGTGAAATTAGAGTTGGTTGATGCATATCATATGGTGTTATTTTAGTACAAACTATTAGATAGATCGATTGGAAAGGATAACTTGGTGTTATTTTAGTACAAACTCTTGGATAGATTGATCAGAAAGGATAACTTTGAGGTGGTTTCGTACCCTACAAACAATTTCTTATTATTCTCTCCGCTAGATAAGAACTTTTGAGTGATTCTTCATCGCACGTTGAGGGATGGTTATGTGATCTAATTATATTAGCACTGTTGAGAGGTTACACTAGTGAAAGTATGAACCCTAGGCCTTGTTTCTAAGCATTGCAATACCGTTTGTGCTCACTTTTGTTACTTGCTAACTTGCTGTTTTTTATTATTCATATTACAAAAATTATAATCTACTATCATTACTACACTTGTATCATCATGTCTTCGCCGAACTAGTGCACCTATACAATTTTCCATTGTATTTGGTGTGTTGGGGACACAAGAGACTCTTTGTTATTTGGTTGCAACGTTGTTTGGGAGAGACCATCTTCATCCTACGCCTCCCATGGATTGATAAACCTTAGGTCATCCACTTGAGGGAAAATTGCTACTGTCCTACAAAACTCTACGCTTGGAAGCCCAACACGAATCTACAAGAACAAGTTGTGTAGTAGACATCAAGCTCTTTTCTGGCGCCGCTGTCGGGGAGGTGAGTGCTTGAAGGTATATCTTTAGATCCTGTAATTGAATCTTTTAGTTTCTTGTTTTATCACTATTTGGTTTATAAAAGAAAACTACAAAAAAATGGAATTGAGGTGGTCTCATATTGTTCATCTTTATAATGTCTTTCTTGAAAATGATGGGTCAGAAAATTGTGCTCAATTGATAGAACAAGAATTCAATAAAATGTTTGGCATAAATGATAATCATGATTGCAATGTTGTTAGTATGAATTCTTTGAATATCCATGATGCTAGTGATATGCAAAGCCATAAGCTTGGGGATGCTATGTTTGATGAAGATGATATTTTTAGGCCCCCAAGTTTTGATGAGCAAATTTATTATGATGAGTGCATGCCTCCTATTTATGATGATTACAATGATGAAAGTGGATTCGGAGAGGTCATGACTTTATTTAATGATGATCCCACTATTTTGGAAGAGGTTTCAATTGATTATGAAAACAAAGTTGCTATCTATGATGATTATGGTGATGACATGTATGCTATATTGAATAATGATAACCATGCAACTTGTCATTGTGATTTTAATTTTCAATCACATGATAGTTATTTTGTTGAATTTGCCCACTATTATGAATGAGAAGAAATTTGCTTATGTGGAGAGTAATAAAATTTATATGCTTGTGGATCATGGAAAGAATGCTTTATGTGATAGTTATATTGTTGAATTCATTCATGATGCTGATACGTCTCCAACATATCTACAATTTTTTATTGTTCCATGCTATTAAATTATCTGTTTTGGATGTTTAATGGGCTTTAATATACCTTTTTATATTATTTTTGGGACTAACCTATTAACCGAAGGTCCAGTGCTAATTGTTGTTTTTTGCCTATTTCAGTGTTTCACAGAAAAGGAATATCAAACAGAATCCAAATGAAACGAAACCTTCGCGAGGATCTTTTTTGGCACAAACGCAATCCAGGAGACTTGGAGTGGAAGTCAAGGAAGCAACGAGGCGGCCATGAGGCAGGAGGGCCTGCCCAGTGGGGTAGGCGCGCCCCCCACCCTCGTGGGCCCCTCGTAGCTCCACCGACCTACTTCGTTCGCCTATATATATATATATATATACTATTTTACCTTGAAAACATCCAGGAGACCCGCGGAACCACTTTTCCACCGCCGCAACCTTCTGTACCCGTGAGAACCCATCTTGGGGCCTTTTCCGGCGATCTGCCGGAGGGGGATTCGATCACGGAGGGCTTCTACATGAACACCATACCCTCTCTGATGATCTATGAGTAGTTTACCACAGACCTTCGGGTCCATAGTTATTAGCTAGATGGCTTCTTCTATCTCTTTGGATCTCAATACAAAGTTCTCCTTGATGTTCTTGGAGATCTATTCGATGTAATACTTTTTGCGGTGTGTTCCGATGAATTGTGGGTTTATGATCAAGTTTATCTATGAACAATATTTGTTACTCTGAATTCGTATATGCATGATTTGATATCTTTGGAAATCTCTTCGAATTATCGGTTTAGTTTGGCCTACTAAATTGATCTATCTTGCAATGGGAGAAGTGCTTAGGTTTGGGTTCAATCTTATGGTGCTCGATCCCAGTGACAGAAAGGGAAACGACACGTATTGTATTGTTGCCATCGAGGATAAAAAGATGGGGTTTATATCATATTGTTTGAGTTTATCCCTCTACATCATGTCATCTTGCCTAATGCGTTACTCCACTCTTATGAACTTAATACTCTAGATGGATGTTGGATAGCGGTCGATGTGTGGAGTAATAGTAGTAGATGCAGAATCGTTTCGGTCTACTTGAGACGGACGTGATGCCTATGTTCATGATCATGCCTAGATATTCTCATAACTATGCGTTTTTCTATCAATTGCTTGGCAGTAATTTGTTCACCCACCGTAATACATGTTATCATGAGAGAAGCCACCAGTGAAACCTATGGCCCCCGGGTCTACTTTACATCATATAAGTTTCCGATCTACAATTCTAGTTTACTATTTATTTTGCAATCTTTATTTTCCAATCTATACAACAAAATACCAAAAATATTTATCTTATTATCTTTATCAGATCTCACTTTTGCAAGTGGCCGTGAAGGGATTGACAACCCCTTTATCGCGTTGATTGCAAGGTTCTTGATTGTTTGTGCAGGTACTAGGCGATTTGCGTGTAGTCTCCTACTGGATTGATACCTTGGTTTTCAAAAATAGAGGGAAATACTTACGCTACTTTGCTGCATCACCCTTTCCTCTTCAAGGGAAAACCAACGTATGCTCAAGAGGTAGCAAGAAGGATTTTACGCGCCATTGCCGGGGAGATCTATGCCAAGTCAAGACATACCAAGTACCCATCACAAACTCTTATCCCTCGCATTACATTATTTTCCATTTGCCTCCCGTTTTCCTCTCCTCCACTTCACCCTTGCCGTTTTATTTGCCCTTTTTCGTTCGCCTCTTTTCGCTTGCTTCTTGTTTGCTTGTGTGTTGGATTGATTGTTTGTCGTGATGGCTCAAGATAATACTAAATTGTGTGACTTTTCCAATACCAACAATAATGATTTTATTAGCACTCTGATTGCTCCTACTACTGATCCTAAATCTTGCGCTTCGTTGAATCTTGTTATGAAAGATCAGTTTTCTGGCCTTCCTAGTGAAGATGTCGCTACCCGTCGAAACAACTTCGTTGATTTGTGTGATATGCAAAAGAAGAAAGATGTGGATAATGATATTGTTAAATTGAAGCTATTTCCGTTTTCGCTTAGAGATCGTGCTAAAACTTGGTTCTCTTCTTTGCCTAAAAATAGTATTGTTTCATGGAATAAGTGCAAAGATGCTTTTATCTCTAACTATTTTCCTCCCGCCAAGATCATCTCTCTTAGAAATGATATTATGAATTTTAAACAACTTGAGCATGAGCATGTTGCACAAGCTTGGGAGAGGATGAAATTAATGATACGTAATTGCCCTACTCATGGTTTGAATTTATGGATGATTATACAAAAAATTTATGTCGGATTGAATTTTGCTTCTAGAAATCTTTTAGATTCGGCCGCGGGAGGCACTTTTAAGGAAATCACTTTAGGAGAAGCTACTAAACTCCTAGATAATATTATGGTTAATTATTATCAATGGCATACCGAAAGATCCACTAGTAAAAAGGTTCAAGCGATAGAAGAGATTAATGTTTTGAGTGGAAAGATGGATGAACTTATGAAATTGTTTGCTAATAAGAGTGTTTCTTCTGATCCTAATGATATGCCTTTGTCTACTTTGATTGAGAACAATAATTAATCTATGGATGTGAATTTTGTTGGTAGGAACAATTTTGGTAACATCGCATATAGAGGAAATTTTAATTCTAGGCCGTTCCCTAGTAATTCCTCTAATAATTATGGCAATTCCTACAAGAACTCTTATGAAAATTTTAATAATATGCCCTCTGATTTTGAGACTAGTGTTAAAGAAATTATGATTTCGCAAAAGAATTTCAATGCTTTGCTTGAAGAAAAATTGCCTAAGATTGATGAGTTAGGTAGGAACGTGGATAGAATTTCTCTTGATGTTGATTCTTTGAAACATAGATCTATTCCACCTAAGCATGATATCAATGAGTCTCTCAAATCTATGAGAATTTCCATTGATGAGTGCAAAGAAAGAACCGCCAGGATGCGTGCTAAAAAAGATTGCTTTCTGAAAGCGTGTTCTTCTAGTTTTCATGATAATAATGATGAAGATCTAAAAGTGATTGATGTGTCTCCTATTAAATCGTTGTTTTCCAATATGAATCTTGATAAAGATGGGACTAGAGATAAGTCAACTTTAGTTAAAAGGCATCCCAATGGTTCGGATTTTTTAGATCTTGATGCAAAAATTGATAAAAGTGGGGTTGAAGAGGTCAAAACTTTACATAGAAATGAACCCACTATTTTGGATTTCAAGGAATTTAGTTATGATAATTGTTCGTTGATAGATTGTATTTCCTTGTTGCAATCCGTGTTAAATTCTCCTCATGCTTATAATCAAAATAAAGCTTTTACCAAACATATCATTGATGCTTTAATGCAATCCTATGAAGAAAAGCTTGAATTAGAAGTTTCTATCCCTAGAAAACTTTATGATGAGTGGGAACCTACTATTAAAATTAAAAATCATGAATGCTATGCCTTATGTGATTTGGGTGCTAGTGTTTCCACGATTCCAAAAACTTTGTGTGATGTGCTAGGTTTTCGTGAATTTGATGATTGTTCTTTAAATTTGCATCTTGCGGATTTCACCATTAAGGAATATATGGGAAGGATTAATGATGTTCTTATTTTTGCAAATAGGAATTATGTGCCCGTAGATTTCATTGTTCTTGATATAGATTGCAATCCTACATGTCCTATTATTCTTGGTAGACCTTTCCTTAGAACGATTGGTGCAATTATTTATATGAAAGAAGGAAATATTAGATTCCAATTTCCGTTAAGGAAAGGCATGGAACACTTTCCTAGGAAGAAAATTAAATTGCCTTATGAATATATTATGAGAGCTACTTATGGATTTCATACCAAAGATGACAATACCTAGATCTATTCTTGTTTTTATGCCTAGCTAGGGGCGTTAAACGATAGCGCTTGTTGGGAGGCAACCCAATTTTATTTTTGTTCCTTGCTTTTTGTTTCTGTTTAGTAATAAATAATTCATCTAGCCTCTGTTTAGATGTGGTTTTATGTCTTAATTAGTGTTTGTGCCAAGTAGAACCTTTGGGAAGACTTGGGTGAAGTCTTTGCGATCTTGCTGTAAAAAACAGAAAATTTTGCACTCACGAGTTTAGATGCCATTTTTTACTGGAGAGTGCTTTTAGGTTGATTCTTTTTGCAGATGATTAATAGAAAAATTCCTCACGTCCACCTATTTCAGAATTTTTGGAGTTACATAAGTATATGTTTGATGCAGATTACTACAGACTGTTCTGTTATTGACAGATTCTGTTTTTCGTGTGTTGTTTGCTTATTTTGATGAATCTATGGCTAGTATCGGAGGGTATGAACCATAGGGAAGTTGGAATACAGTAGGTTTAACACCAATATGAATAAAGAATGAGTTCATTACAGTACCTTAAGGTGGTGATTTGTTTTCTTATACTAACGGAGCTCATGAGATTTTCTGTTAAGTTTTGTGTTGTGAAGTTTTCAAGTTTTTGGGTAAAGATTTGATGGATTTTGGAACAAGGAGTGGCAAGAGCCTAAGATTGGGGATGCCCAAGGGACCCCAAGGTAAAATTCAAGGACAACCAAAAGCCTAACACTACAAAAAAAAGAAACATCCGTGACATTTTGGGCCGAACGAATTTTTTTCTGTCATACTTATGACACTTATATGACAATAATTGTTACAAAACACGGTATCATGATAGATGTGGTGGTGTCCTACTTATATGACAAAAAATCATGACAGAAAATGGGCTTTTCGTCCTGGGCGGGTCGGAGTCGCAGATGCATGACATTCTTTGGGTCGTCCTTGACGGAAAAAACCATGGTAGAAGCGAGGGCGAGGAGAATATCGGGGTGTTCCCGGTTACGGTGGGTGGTCGGGGCCGAGCGATGCGCGTTTCTCTCGTACACGCACACGCGTGGGTGCGAGGCATTGGGATCTAACTGAACCCGAGCGAGGCGTTGGGCTCTAACTGAACCCGAGCGATTGCACTGCAGGCTACGCGTTACTGAACCCGAGCGATCGATCGATGGCTGTTAACTGAACCAGATCGAGCGATTCCTTCGCTACTTCTGTAACTGAAGCCGATCGATGCTGCCTCTGGATGAACAGTGAGCGTTGCTGGGGGGTTTGGATGAATAGTTCCCGGTGGGGGTGGATGAACAGGACCCCGATCGATCGTGCCGGTTGGGGCTGGATGAACAGGACCCCGTGGAGGCTGGATGAACAGGACCACCCCTTGGAGGGCTGGATGAACAGTAGACAGTGGAGGGCTGGATGAATAGTAGTCCGTGGAGGGGTGGTTGAACAGGAGCCCGTGGAGAGGGATGGTTGAACAGTAGCCGGTGGAGTAGCGCGCGGTGGAGGCTGGATGAATAGGAGCCCATGGATGAACAGTCGCAGGTGGAGGCTAGAGGAGGTCGACGGTGGATGAACAGTAGGCTATGGAGGCTGGAGGGGGTCGGCGGTGGAGATGAACAGTATCCCGTGGAGTCCCGTTTTGCGCTACGCCACACCCCTCCCAATGAACAGGACCCCCGTTTCGACCGTAGCGCTCCAACACAAGTCTGTTTCCTACGTTTTGCGGTACGCCACACCCTCCCGATCAACAGGACCCCCGTTTCGACCATAGGAGGTCTGTTTCCTCCATTTTACGATACGCCAGACCCCTCCCGATGAACAGGATCCTGTTTTGAACGTGGCCAGTCGAACACAAGGCCGTTTCCTTCGTTCCGCGGTACGCCAGGCCTTATTTCCATCGGTTGTTCCGTCCAAGCCCTCCCGATGAACACGACGACACATTCCGTTCCAACCCAGCCGGTTGGCTCCCCATGAACATGACGATGACGTTGTTTCTCCGTTCCGACCCAGCCATGTACACGAGCCCTGACCGTACGTACGCGCGAGTAGGCGTTCGAGACCCCGCCCATATGTACGTACGTGGTCGTATTTACTCTCTTGCACCCTGGCCGCTGTACGTACGTGTACATGGTACGTGCGCGCCTCTGCTACGACACGTGTGCGCCTCTACATCGACCAGTATGTATGTACATGTTCGCGACCAGAATGACAACGCTACGTACGCTTCGACCAGGTGGGTCCCGACTGTCAGGCACTTCCTTGCGTGCGAAGATGTCACTACTAGGAAAAGGGCTATAGATAGGAGTGATACTAATGGCGCACCAGGGAAGCAGTGCGCCACTAGTATATACTAATGGCGCACCGGTTGGTGATACGCCATTAGTGTGGAAGACACTAATGGCGCACCGGAATTAGGGTGCGCCACTAGTATGAATTATTATTTTTTTCCATTTTCCCATACATACTAATGGCGCATCTGGTCCATCATGCGCCATTACTAGTTATAACTACTAATGGCGCACCAAGCAGACAGTGCGCCATTACTGCAAATTTTGTTTTATTCTTTTTTTTGCAAAACTACTAATGGCGCGTCTTCTCACAGTGCGCACTCTGAGGAGATGCGCCATTAGTATATATATTTATTTATTTTTACTTTTTTGCAAAACTACTAATGGCGCACCACCTGCTGGTGCGCCATTAGTAACCAGGGTTACTAATGGCGCATTTGCTAGTGGTGCGCCATTAGTAACCTGGGACCCCAACAAGATATTTTGGACAGCCCACACCTACCCACTCACTTTCCCCACTTCATTCCATCCACCTCCTTCTCCAAGCTTTCGGCCATCTCCTCCTCCTCACCTCATTTCCACCATAGATTCATCAAAATTAAGTGGTGAAATTACCTTTTTTTGATAGGTAAGTAAGGGAAAGCTATCTTCATGATGTAGATCTACTTTTTTTCCCTAGCTCGCTCCAACAACGTGCACATGCACTTTTTGTGGCCTAGCTAGATCTATGTATGTTTGTGGTTTTGCATATATGTTTGTGTTTGAAGGTACCGGTATTTGAAATGCGATAGTTGCCAATATTTTGCCGGAATGTTTTGATTCATTTCCGTTTCGGCGAGAATTTTGGCACTATGCATTCTTTTTGGTCCTATTTTTAGGGAAGGTCATGCCAAATTTTTTCTTGGTTCTAAAATATCGTTTTGCTCTACCCCGCAGGCGATCATGGTCCGCACGATGACTAAAGGCATCATGAATAGGTTTTTGAGCTCCGCGAAGGCCGAGATGCTTCAAAAGAACGAGACGGAGATAAGATGTCCGTGTCGAAGATGCAAGCTGAAGAGCCTTATTGCGGACCCGGATTCCGGGCAGGTGCGGGACCACCTGCTCTTGCGTGGTTTCATGGACGGCTATCGGTGGCAAGGTGATGAAGATGACTATGAAGTCGTCCATGGCCGGGGCCGGGTAAGAAATGAGGAAGGGCAACAAGACAAGTACCACTGCGGCGAGGGCGGGCGAGAAGACGAAGAATCTCCAGGACATGATCACGACGGTGATGCTGTACACAGTCATCATGTAGAAGATGTCGTACATGATGATGAGGAAGATCAAGACAAAGGGCATGATCATGAAGATGAAGATGCCGGAGCATACGATGATGGAGGCTGGGTGCAGGACCCTCATATTCAAGAGCTGCTTCTCAAGCAGACGGATAACGCAAGAGCTGCTGCCCGAGAGAAAGCCAAGCTGGATCAACTGGAGATAGACGCGGTTACTCCATTGTATGAAGGATGCAGGCCCGAGGATACCCGCCTGAAAGTAACGCTCATGGCTCTGGAGATGAAGGTAAAACACAAAATGACCGACGCATGCTTCGACGAGAACATGTCATTCTGGCACGAACGTCTTCCCAAGGGGAACAAGTGCCCGACCAGTTTCGAGGAGGTGAAGAAAATCGTGTGTCCTCTGGATTTACCGCACGTGAAATACCATGTGTGCATGAACAATCGTATCATTTATCGGGACGAGCACGCGGAGTCTACCATATGTCCGGTGTGCGGCGTCACTCGATACAAGAAGAGGAAGAAAGCTCCTCGAAAATCGGTGTGGTACTTTCCGATCACTCCTCGTCTGCAGCGGTATTTCGCGGACCCTAAGGTAGCAAAGCTCCTGTGCTGGCACGCGGATAGGGAGGAGAAGAAGCGGGAAGATGACGGAAATGATCCGGAGATAAATAAAAAAGACAAGATGTTGAGTCACCCTAAGGATGCGAGCCAGTGGCAAGCGTTGAACTTCGAATACCCAGAATTTGGGAAGGATCCAAGGAACATCCTGCTGGGCGCGAGCACCGATGGAGTCAATCCGTTTGGCAGCCAGAGAAGCACACATAGCACCTGGCCTGTGTTTGTGTGGATGTACAACCTTCCCTCCTGGTTGTGCATGAAGAGGAAGTACATTCACATGAGTATGCTAATTGAAGGGCTGAAACAACCAGGGAACGACATCAATCTGTATCTAGGGCTACTAAAGGAGGAGCTAGACACACTGTGGAAAACGCCAACCAATACGTGGGACGCCGCAGAGAAAGAATATTTCCCTATGAGAGCCGCACTGCTCACGACGGTGCACGACTATCTCGGTTACGGATATATCGCGGGGCAGGTAGTCCACGGATTTTTTGGATGCGTTAGGTGCATGGATGACACAACGTATCGCCAGCTAGATAGAGATCCCGGGTCTTCGAAAACCGTGTTCATGGGACATCGAAGGTGGCTTCGCGACGATGACCCGTGGAGGAAACGCAAGGATCTGTTCGATGGTGAAACCGAACCCCGAAAACGCCCGTGTACGAGGAGCGGCGAGGAAATAGACAAGCTGTTGAAAAATTGGAAAGACTGCCCACTGTCGGGAAAGAAGCGAAAGGCGCCAGAGCCGCTGCTGAAGGTATGGAAAACGAGGTCTGTTTTCTGGGACTTGCCGTACTGGAAGATCCACCGTGTGCCTCACAGCCTTGATGTCATGCATATCACGAAGAACGTGTGCGAGAGTCTGCTTGGTACCCTGCTCAACATGCCAGAGAGGACCAAAGATGGGCCGAAAGCAAGGGCAGACTTGAAATCAATGGGCATCAGGCAGGAGCTTCACGCTAATGATGATGATGATGATGATGATGATGATGATGATGATGATGATGATGATGATGATGATGATGATGAGGCGAAGCAGGACACGGAAAGTCGTCGCAAAGGCAAAAAGGCCAAGAAGACCGGAAATGACTACCCTCCCGCGTGCTTCACTCTAAGTCAGGAGGAGATCGAGCAGTTTTTCACCTGCCTCCTGGGAGTAAAACTTCCTTACGGTTACGCGGGGAAGATAAGCAGATACCTAGACCCAGCGAAGCAGAAGTTCAGCGGATGAAGTCTCACGACTGTCACGTGCTGATGACGCAGATACTTCCAGTTGCAATCCGTGGGATCATGGACGCACACGTCCGTGAAACGCTATTTGGCCTATGCAACTTTTTCGACGTCATGTCTCGGAAGTCGATTGGCGTGAGGCAACTCAGAAGGCTACAGGAAGAGATCGTGGTGATACTATGCATCCCTGACGCCCTATACATGTTTTCGCAGGGCACCGCCGACGTTCCTTGCACTCTTCTGCACTTCGTGGGCGCCGAGTTGGTCGATGTCGCCAAGGGCAGAATCGTTCAACCGGGCAACCCCATGTTCCACGGTAATCCGATGCCAACCACAATGTATAGGGTTGAAGTGGTCCGGGTGCTGCCAGGCTGCGACGAGCTGTTACCTCCGATTCGACCCGCTGGGGCCGACGAAGAAGATGAGATGACCCTCGGCACCTGCGTAAACTGGCCCCTGCTATGGCCGAAGAGCCAGATTCTTTTGGGGGCGGGGGACACCACCCCACAGACAAGACCGCCAGTCGTGCCGGTGCCAAGCCATGGCAAGAACGCCGCAACGCTACCGGACCTGCGGGACATCCCTATGGCACAGGATCCGGACAGCCCTATGGCACAGGATCCGGACGGCGACGACAACGACGACGGTACATTTACCAAAGTTGATAAGTACTTTGCCGAACATGGGTACGCTGACGAGTTCTGCGGGCCTCTTTCTCAAGAACCCAACCAAGACCACCGCGATCTAGCTAGTACGACGGAGAAATCCAATTGCAACAAGCGTCGTCTGGCGTTCAGTTCTCAGGACACGCATCCAGCTCCCGCCTTCACCGAGCCTCAGATAGCTGAGGCGCGAAATATTATCAGCCCCAACACGCTGAAGAAGGCGGTCTGTGAGCAGAACTCGGTCCCATTACAGGAGATCAAGAAGAAGGGACGGAAACGAAAGACTAACAAGGGCGCCGGTGCGAGCCAGCCGGCACCGAGTTCGATCCGTGCTCAGGACGGGCCACCTTCACCTAAGGATATCTCGAGGAGGGTGCATGTGGCGGGTAGGGCGATGCTACCGCCAAATATGCTGAATGCTGCAACCGGTGCTATGCGGAGTCTGCACGACAGTGTTCTTTCTTTGGAGAAGCGGCGTCTCAGAGAGAAGGATGTGGCATACCCGGTTTTCGTGGCCAAGGTGCCAGAGAGCAAGGGCTATGTTTAACCTTCATCCGCTGCACTACACCTTCGTTCGGCTGTTTTCGCTGAGCATGCAGATGCGGATCATTAGAGACAAGACCCCGGACATCGTGATAGTCGACCCCTTCTACATGCGTGCCAAGCACTTGAGCAGCGCTGGGGACCGCCAAGTTGCGAGTTCACACCTCGAAGGCGTCATTCTGGCAAACGCAGATAAGGATAACTTCCTTGTGGCTTACTTTCCCGAGTAAGTCATCCCTTAACCGCCCCGTAACATATGATTTCTTAGATTTTGATCGTTCTTTTTTTTCTAACATTCCGTGTTCTGTGCAGTGACACACATTGCACACTCATCCTCTTAAGCCCGAAATATTCCATGGCCACGTATTTCAACCCGTACCGTAACTCCAAGATAGACTACACAAATGTCAAGAAAGTTCTTGATGATGTTCTCCCCGGCTACGCCAAATCTGGAGGCACCTTCACCAGGCCAGTTCGTAAGTACGGCAAGCACATGTTCTCACACAATACGAAGTTCTGCTGCGTCAAGCAGCCGCCTGGCGGTCAGAAGGATGCCTACTACGCCCTCCATCACATGCGGGCGATCGTAAGGGACCATCATCACCTTCTGCTACCAAATAATCTCAAAGATTGGGCCGCGAGCTTGTCGGCAGTCCAGGACGCGGACCTCAGACAAGAATTCTTTCGCATCCAGTCGGAGTTTGCGGACATCATCCATCAATTTGTCCTTCATACCGCGGGGCAGTTCTTCCTCAGATATCAACCGTCCAACAGTGAGATAGATGAAATGCTACAAATGCAGGGTGACAACGACCGTGATTTCATGACCATCACGACAGACGGCGGCTTCACCCATGCTCCTGTCCGATGAGTCGAGTCGAAAGTAGTGATGTGTAGTTCTGAAACATTGATTGGCTCATGTTGTAATTAAACTTTAATGAATTCGTATGTCTCTTTCGTTTGGACAGTTGTTCAACTTAGATGTAATCGATGCTATTTATTAGTAGGACTATGAATCGTGCTATTAATGTCTTGCTTTTCTCTTCCGATCCTTTTGTTGCATACTTACATATTGCTTATGTATTGTCTGTTGTTTGGCTTGTGCATAGAGATGTCGTCGTATGTCGTGTACAAGGGTAAGGTTCCCGGAGTCTACGATGACTGGGAGGAGTGTCGGAGACTGGTTCACCGTTTCAGCGGTAACAGTTACAAAGGGTACACCACTAGGGCGGAGACCGAATCAGATACGCCCACTATCTAGCGGGAGAGAGGAGGGAGCGTTGGAGGAACCGGATGAAGACCAGTTTGATCGCGATGATGCTCATCATGATGACCACAGCTCTCTTCTATGTGATGGTAGTTTAGATGATCGATGTCGACTTGTAATGTGAAGGCAAACTCGATACTCGCAGTCTTGAGACTTGTAATGTTTTATCTTTGTCCAGTCTTTTGAATTCGGAGACTAATATGATGAATTGTATTCGGAGACTATTGTATTTGATGAATCTGATGTTGCTGTGTGCTGCTGTCTATATTCTGTCCCATAATATTTTTTGTAACCTGTGCAAAAATCAGAAAAGCAAAAAAAAATCTAATATTCACACTAATGGCGCATTGTGATCATCACACTAATGGCGCATTGGTTGCCGGTGCGCCATTAGAGTGCCAATGCACATGGGTACATATAGCCCCCTGGGAGGCACTCTAATGGCGCACCAGTGGTGCGCCATTAGAACACCAGATACTAATGGCGCACCAGTGGTGCGCCATTAGAATTTAATTCTAATGGCGTGATGCCAGTGGCGCACCAGGAGTGTGCCATTAGAAGGCAAATCCGGTGCGCCACTAGCATGCCTTTTCCTAGTAGTGTGTAGCTGGTGGGTCCCAGCAGTCAGGGGGCGAATCGTTTTTTTTTGCCCGGACGCACTTCCTTGCGTGCGAAAATGTAGCTGGTGGGTCCCAGCAGTCAGGGGGAAACGTTTTTTTTTGCGAAATACGGTGGCCCGTCCGGTGGATCCCCGCTGTCAGGTGGAGGAATCATTATTTTGTGCGCAATAAGTAGGCACTTCCTTGCTGCGGCCATGGACCCAGCCGTCAGCCATGGAAGTCGTTCCTTGACCATGTTGACCACGCCGCGTCGAGAGCACCAGGGCGGTGGACGACGGTGAGGCCTAGGAAGGGGACGACACGAAGCCGGGGAAGACGCGGTAGTGGATGCCCACGCGTAGAGGAGTATGAGGGCTCACTAGTTCACTGTGGTGTGAGGCTGTCGTCGCCGCAGAATAACACGTGGTGTTGGTGAGTAGAGGGATGGCCTGGCAAGCAGTGGGAATAGTAGGGTCTGTGAGGCTTCCGTGGCAGCACAGCCGGCCACGGGAGGCAGGAGCATGTGACACGACCGGCATTGCTTTGGGCGGCTGGAGCAAGAAGACCAGAGGTTGAAGAAGCACTACGGCCGTTGGATGGACATCGTACGGTCACTGGATCTAGAATCGTTCATATTGACTATGTTGACAAAGCACTCCATCCCCGTCAACTTAGTAGGCCCACAAGTCAGCCTACCACCAAGGTCGGTCCTAACCAGCAGGGGGAGTATTCATTTTTTTGTTCGTAATAAGGAGGCACTTCCGGTGGGTCTGAGCTGACAGCGGGGGGAACGTTTTTTTCGTGCAATACGGTGGCCCATCCGGTGGGTCCCACCAGTCAGGGGGAAATGTTTTTTTCATGAAATACGGTGGCCCGTCCGGTGGGTCCCTGCTGTAAGGTGGAGGAATCATTATTTTCCACGTAATAAGGAGGCACTTCCTTGCTGTCGTCGTGGACCCAGCTGTCAGCCTCTCCATGTACAGTCCACATCCGATGGAAGCCGTTCCTTGACCACGTTGACCACGCCACGCCGAGAGCACCAGGGCGATGGACGACGGCGAGGCCTAGGAAGGGGATGACGCGGAGCCGGGGAAGACGCGGCAGTGGAAACCCGCGCGGAGAGGAGTACGAGGGTTCACTGGTTCGGCTGCGGTGTGAGGCTGCCGTCGCCGCAGAATAACAGGGGGGTGGGTGAGTAGAGGGATGGCCTGGCCAGCGGTGGGAGTAGTAGGGGCGGTGAGGCCTCCGCGGCATCACAACCGGCCACGGGAGGCAGGAGCACGCGGCACGACCGGTGCTGCTTTGGGCGGCTGGAGCAAGAAGACCAGAGGTTGAAGAAGTACTACGGTCGTTGGATGGACATCGCATGGTCACCGCAACTAGAATCATTTATATTGACTAAGTTGACAAAGCCCTTGGTATGCGTCAACTTAGTAGGCCCACAGGTCAGCCTCCGAAACGGTGCACCCCAGATGTCAAGGGAAGGAATCATTTTTGGGGCGGCTCAAGCAAGAATATCCGAGATTGAAGAAGAAGCACGACATCCGTTGGATGGACATCCAACGGCCACAACTGCCATAACCGTGTGTTGTTGACAAAGCCTTGCATACGCGTCAACTTAGTTTTTTTAGGGGACGCGTCAACTTAGAATGTCCACAAGTGTGTGGCAGAGAACATATAGCCCATTTGCGATTTGTAAGAATCTACAGCCCGTTTTTTAATTCTAATGGAATTTATTACAGCCCATTTACAGTTTGTTAAAAGTACAGCCCATTTTCTAGCTAGGACAACGATTAATAATTTCAACCAACTGCTCAAAACAGAATTCAAAAAAAATTCCCACATTTTTATGGGATCCGAAATGTTTTTATCCAAAATTTCTAGTCAGATTAAATATAATTTCAAAATAAAGTTGTATTACGTTAAAATCCAATGAAATATTGCGCGCGTAACAAGTAATGAAATTAAAATTTTCAAATTCCAAAAATAATATATTTTTTAAACTAATTACGCATTTGGTGCATTTTTCTATAGTTACTGCCCACTTATTATAATTACATCCCATTTATTATTTCTTAAAGTCCATTTTCTTGTTAAGCCTAATGCATACCTCCTAGGAAAGTTTGCAGCCCAGCGGGGTGGAGAATAACAAGTTGACCCGGATATTGTGTACAACTATCTACCCAGTTGCATTGCTGATGTTGAAAAAAAGGGCCTGTGTAGTACAGTACAACCTAACATGGCTACTCAGCCCACATTCAGTGACACCGGAAAGGCCCAAACAAGGCTTCTGTACAACTTTTTGAAGTCACTGAGCTCAATTAACAACTTAGGAAAAAAGTCAGATTATAGTGGAACCTAATTAAAAGCTGTCACGAGTAAAGAAATAATTCGACGGGTCCCACTTGTGCGTGCATGTGCATGTGTGTGTGTGTGTGTGAGAGAGAGAGAGACCCATCGGTCGATGCTCTAAATACATCTTTCAGCCATATGCATTGCTGACGCTCAGTAAAAACTTATATAGTTGACACAATCATATAGAACATCATAGCACACTGAACTTGCATACAAAAATTTCACGCAGGCGGCACAATCAGGATGGAAGCAGTGGATCGCTACGGGTAGGGCTATGTTGAAACTAACGAACTCGTACATAACGGTTCATCGTCTTTATCAATGTCAGGGAAATATCTTGAATGTTGTGCAAAGAAAACAGACAGACAACACAATAAGTTCTGCTAGCACATTAAGTTGACGTACAACCCTTTCTAAAAAAAGTTCAGGTACAAAATTAGAACATGTCGCAATCAAATGTACCCATAGCTCGGATTTAACTAGTATCTGACAAGATTCAGTTGTTACCTCAAATTAGAGCACATCTAGGCAGCCAACCTTGCCTCTTCTCCCAAAGAAGCAGTGGCCTCCGCCGCGCGATGGAGTAGGCCCTGTGCCATCCATCGTTCCGAGCAACACGGGGAAAGTCTGACGTTGACTCCTGTAATGGACGTCGTCGACGGACCCTAGTACCAGCGGCGACGGCAGGACTTCGATTGATGGATTGAACACTTCTTCGACATGCACGAACACTCGATACAGGTACATCCCTAACGTGGTTCGTGGCAGCCTTGGTGGCAACGAATAGTACAACCCCAGTTCCTTCACCGGTATCTCAACACCAATCACCTTCGGTATGGTGGGCGGCTTCTTCATCCATGCCATAACCGTTAGAGCCCAGCTGTCTAGAGGAACAAACATAGTTACGAGCTCACCTCCATGGTCATTGATAAGCTCATTCATGGACTCGCTGTTCCAAGCACGTCGGGGCATGCCGTGGAAGGTAAGCTTTGTTAAAAACTCAATCTCAGAGGGCACCGAGCCCCATCCTGGGTGCCATCGATCAAAGCTCACCAGCGCGCCATCGCAGAACAAACGCCGGGAAGATTCGAACACACGACTGCAGTCGAAAGTTGTCCGAAACCTGACGAAGAAATCAGCCGGTGGCGGACAGACTTCGACGAGCAAGTCACTTATTTGGATATCGTGCGCAATGCCAAGAGCTTTGACAAGGTCATCCGGCGAGACGGGAGGTCGGTCGCCATTGATGGTTACCATCAGCACTTTGCCAGCAAACTGATCATCAAGCGCCGCCATGCCACTGTTGAGCGACAGCACGTAGCGACCGAAGGCAGGACGGACCTCAGGATCTCCGACTCGGAGATCCGCGTTGACCGGCGACATGATAGTGAGCTTGAGTACAGGGAGTACAGGAGGGGGATTTGGGGGAACTGGAGTAGGAATCGAGATTCCAGAGGTGGGGGAGGGGCAGGATATTGGGGATGAAAAGGTAGCTTGAATTTCGAACACACGCCAATATGCTCTCGGCGCGCAAGCGCATGAAAACACCGGTGGCGCCCACATGTCGGCCTAAGAGTCCTTATTCTTTCTTTTTTGGAGATCCCGACCTTCTTTTTTTAGGATCTTTTGAGAGCCCGGCCTGAGAGTCATAATTGACCTATTTGGCATTGTGTTACTACTCGGCCCATATTCAACGACACCTCACTGGCCCAAACAAGTGTACATCATCGAAAATACACTGAGCTCAAATAATATAACTTGAAAAAAGGAGATACACTCTGAACACTAGAGAATGGTGATGCCCTCATTTAGCCCACCAGTAGTTCGAGACAATAAACAGTTCGAAACAACGATATATACAACATTCAAACACTGACTAGTGACTACTACTGACATAAACAACAAGACATGATAGTTCATAAGAAGTCATGCTACACCACCAAAATGCACCCATCTGCAGCGCTCAGACTCTCGTGATCCAGTCGAGAATGACATTCTAAACAGAGGAAACTATTAGATAGTAAGAGTGACATAGACGAGGATGACCAAATGACAAGTAATATGCATAACAAAAGGAAGAACTACCCATCCAGAACAAGCAGCAAAGGCAACAAAGTCATTCGAAAATATGATCCAACACCATCATAATTTGAAGCCCCGCTTCAGCGACCAATGATCCGGAGACACCAGTACTCCACCTTTTCGACGCAACAGCCCAATTACCTATCAACCTGAAGTCTTGAACCACATCACTGCCTGTCGTAATTGAGACATCCAAGGATCAAAGTTAATCCGGATGCCTTTGTCATTCTCATCTTCTTTTGGCTGCAGGCTGTATCATTGACAATAAGGGGAGTTTGCTCCCGAACTCCTAGGGCTCGCCATGTAGACACAGTTTTCCATAGCAAACAGAGCCTCTCTGCCATCAAGGTCCTTGCCAACGGTGATATCCTGGTTAATCGGATAATTGAGTCTGAGAAACAGAGAGTGTGAACCAAGGTTGTTTACCCGCCTCCAACTAAAAAATCCTGAAGACTCCAACAAGCTGGTATCCTTCTCACAGACGTAACAGCCACTGTCCAGATACTCACATATTTCACGGTGCTTGTATACAATGGTTTTTTTTTTGCAATATAACTTTTTCGGCTCATGTGTCCGAATGATCATCAGTCTTTTGCCATCGTCTGATCGAGCGAGGAACCAATTGTGCTTCCCTGTTTTTGGCAAATGTGGTGTAATTGCAAAGGGCAGTAACTGTTGGGACACTGCATCATATCAAAAAGGACAGGCATTGTTAATGTAAGATCAGCATTGTTCAGAGTATGAGTAGGAGAATGCAAGAAACGGCATTGATATGTCCCTGTTGGAACTGGGAGGAAAATACAGGGAAACATATATTGGGTTCGAAAATATAGAAGTGCCATGCATGGTTATACTCATGTTATCTCGCAATCGATTCTTCACAGGAAACTACCATGTCATGCATGTTATGTAATCATGTTCTGTCCTCACAAACAAATTCTTCAAGGTAACTAACACAGACCATGCATTGTTATATACTCGTGTTCTGTGGGCACAATTTTTGTGAGTATATTATTCTAGACATTGATTTCTGAAGGGCGAATATAGGTATGTACACATGGTAAGCATTACAGGATTTCACTACTTCCAAATATAGATTCTCCATATGCACATTTACTTCCCTAATGTATGGTTAGATGAAACCAACAGTGTGTTGCATGTTTCTACATCATGAAAATGAGGGAACTAACATGGCCATTGATACACACTCATATTTAGTAGTAGTATATAGATTACTGTAAAATAAGGAGAATATCCATATATTCCTAACCGTTTGATTATTCAGGGATACAAATTGGATGTAGTGACATAATCACAATCGCATGAATTAAGTCATTCCAAATATAGCTGATTTACGGCGTCTCTAATACATTGCCATAGTTCTACTCAAATTCTGCTCAAACAGGGATATGCCAATCATCCCAAAAAGTTCAAACACTGTCATGGTGTCATCATTAACATGAGATGGAAACAACTTACACGCGTCGTCCCAGCAATACGTGGTGCCATCTGCTTTGTCGATCGCGTAGATGATGCCATTGTGTTCAATAGCATCACAGAATTGTGTATCAGCTTTGACGATGATCCACTGCGAGCTGAGTTGTCTCCAGCTAAAGAAGACATCGGCGTAAAGATAGGCGAGTCAACGGTCGAACAAGGCAATTAGCTTGAAGTCTGCGTAATTCGCATGTCGTGTGGGCACTTGGCAGATTACAATCTTCTGCAAAACAAGGTCCGTCCAACTGACGTGGTAATCTAGATGACTAGGACTGCGATGGTAAAACTCTATATAATCCAACGGAGGAAGGATAATCTCATGGGAGGTCTGGAAGTTCACGAGCACCAACTTTTTACCGTCTTCTCTGAAGGCAGCCATCCAGTGGGAGTTCATGCCGACCCAGTACATACCTGCCAACAAGTTTCAGGCAATGGTGATCGGATCGAAGTCGAGGGAAATGAAGTACGGCGACCCACTACATACCTGCAAAGAAGTTTCAGCTAATGGAGATCGGATTGAAGTCGAGGGGCATCATGTACGCCACTGTATCATGGTGAGCCAATCTCGCAAGACTAGATAGCAGCAAGTAGAGTGTCTTGAAAAGCTTTGGCCTCGCTTCGATGATGGCCGTGTGCATGCCCCTCGAGCATGCAGCCAGCCGCAAGGCGCTCAACATATCCATACACGAACAACAAAGGTCGAGGACGTCACTGGGGAGATTGCTCCGATCGCGACTCATATGGATCCTGCGCAGTTCGCGTTCGGCCATGGTGGAGTTCGGAAGGTGGGGTTTTGGGGGGCTTGATTTACGGGGGAGAAAGCTGTTGGTGCTGGAGCGGCTAGCGAGGGAATAGTGGTACTGGGGGAGGCGAGCAAGGCGAGGGTATGCGGGGGCACAGTGAGATAATGAAGAGTGACCTCAGGATCTCCAGCGAGACGGAGATGGAGATGGAGTGGTGCTAGGGGAGAGGGAGACGAGGCGAGGCATGCTATACAGCGGCGGTGACAGTGAATGCACAGTGCACAAGGTGAGGCTGACTTTGGTAACCCGGACACACCACCTGGACTGGTATCACCTCGGGTGCAGGGTCTTGTCACTTCACTGTGAGGACTGGATGAATAATAGTATTTTGACCATCAAGTGTTCCACAGTTGTACTACTACTAGTAGGAGTAGTAGGAAGATGAGTACACTCCCGTGCTAGCATGCCTCTGGGTTCACTTCATCCTCCAGCTATCATCCATATTGCAAGTAGAACCAAATTCTCGCGCATTCGGAAGCGCAAATAAGGAATTTTCTTTTTTGAGGATAACCGCATATTCCTTAACCGTAGTAGGAACATGAGTAGTACTCCCTCCGGTCCTCTTTTGTCTATGCATAACTTTTTTCAGTATTTCTCTAATTAGTGTGTATATACCCTTTTGCATGCTGAGCGCCTCCCTCGAAGGACCCAAACATGGGAAAAAGAGCGCTCAGGTTTATCCCGAACACCCCAGCACTACTGGCATGGGGGCAGAAGCCGACGACTGGCCATCTCTCAATTTTTGATAAATGGCCGCACAGAAAGTAATATTTTAAATTCAAAAAGCATTGCTTAGCGCATATGAACAAGTTTTCAGCGCACAGGACAACACGAGCGAGTTCATTCAAAAATTACATCCTTGGTACATTTATCCGCCATAAGGCGGGCACCCTTCAGAACATCCTTATAATAGTTCTCGGGTTTGCGATGCTCCTTCCCCGGCGGTGGCCCGTCCTTCACAAGCTTCTCACCGTCCAGCTTGCCCCAGTGCACCTTAGCGCGGGCAAGGACCCTCCGGGCACCTTTGATGCAGACGGAGCGCTTGATGACTTCAAGCCTTGGAGATGCCGCCACCAGTCGCTGAACCAGTCCGAAATAGCTCCCAGGCAGGACCTCTCCAGGCAACAGTCGAACTATGAGGCCCTTCATGGCCTGTTCGGCCACCTTGTGGAGCTCGACCAGCTGCTTCAGCTGGTCACTCAAGGGCACAGGGTGTCCGGCCTCAGCATACTGAGACCAGAACACCTTCTCCATCGAGCTGCCCTCCTCGGCTCGGTAGAATGCGGCGGCATCGGATACGCTACGGGGAAGATCTGCGAATGCCCCTCGAGAGCTCCGGATACGGGTAAGTAACAAGTAGCTTACTTTTATATGTCTGCTTTGCATAAAGAATGCCTTACCCGCCGCTATCTTTTTCACCGCATCCAACTCCTGGAGGGCCTTATGGGATTCGGCCTTGGCACACTTGGCAGTTTCGATGGCCGCCGCGAGCTCGGACGCTTGCGTCTTCGAGTCAAGCTCCAAACTCTCATGTTTTTTCATGAGAGCCTGAAGATCTTGCCGCGCCTCGCCGACCTGCGCCTCAAATTTCTCTCGCTCGATGCGCTCCGAGGCCGCTCTCTTCTCGGCCTCGGACAACGCCTGCTTGAGGGTAGCCACCTCAGTTGTGGCCCCTGCAATAAGCAGCACAATCCTATCATTTTTGCAATTGCATCTTTTTATATATTTTTCTATAAGGTATCTCTTACCTTCTTTCTCCTCGAGATGCCTCTTGGCAAGGCCGAGCTCTTGCTCGGACCGCTCGAGACCCTGCTTCAGGGTGCCTACCTCCGCAGTCAGTGCGGCGGTCGCAAGCAGCGAAGCCGGCATACGCATATTGACTCATTTTTTGTTAGACTCCTGCGAAATTTATTAGTTTCTGTATTCGGCTTTTTTTTCGAACGCCAAACAGAGCATCAGGGGCTACTGTCTATGCGGTAATACTTTTACATATTTTTTACTTACCTCGAAGCCTGTTAGAAGGCTGGCACAAGCTTCAGTCAGTCCGCTCTTGGCGGACTGAACCTTCTGGATCACCGTACTCATAATAGTACGGTGCTCCTCGTCGATGGAGGCGCCGTTAAGCACCTCCAGCAGATTGTCCGGCACCTCCGATTGGACGGGGGCCGCCGGCTCAGAAGGCTTGCTCCTCTTAGAAGGAGTTCGCCTACCGCAACCCGGAACTGTTGAAGATTCCGGCGCGGTGTCCGGCTCAAAGCCGGACTTGGAGCCCTGGGGGGTCTTGTCCCCTTTACTCCCGGAGTCCGGGAGGTCGCCTCGCGGCTCCTCCAGGACCACCTCCTCTTGGCCCGAAGCTTGTGGCGATGCCACTTCAGCGTCGTCCGCAGTGCGGGGGGAGGCAGCGGGCGGAACTGAATTCACGTCCGATGAATCCAGGGAACCGCTCGATGACTCGTCGAGCCCGGCCATGGGCGGACTGCATAATTATATTCGACATAAGGAAAAGCTATGCAACAAAGGAATGCTATGAGTTACTCTAGTGTCCGAATACTTATGATGCCGCCAGGCACCTGGCCCTGTGCGGCCACTCCTCTTCGCCCTCGTCGGCGTCGGTGGAGTAGTCCGGAGGGAGGGTCTTCCCCTTCTTGGACCCTTCCGCCTCCCCTGTTGGGGCGGCCTTCCTCTTCTTTCCTCCCCCCGCTGGAGGGGGAGAAGTTTCTTCTTCCTCCTCCTCGTTTTCACGGGAGGAGCGCGTCTTGGATTCGTCGGATGAAGAATCCGACACCTCCTGGCGCCGGGAACTCTTTCGAGTCCCCGTGGCCCTCTTCTTGGCCTTCTTCTCCGGCATCACGTAAGGTGCTAGAGCCAGCAGCTTCGCTAAGCGAGCGTTGGCTGGGTCTTCGGGCAAAGGGGCCGGACAGTCGATCTGTCCGGACTTCGCCAACCAATCCTGTCAAAGGAAAGGGAGTTTAGATCCCGCATAGAGTCAAACTATGGAAAACCGACATCCTGTAAAAGGTAAAAATAGCTTACCGCACTAGCGGGAAGCTGCGTGCTGAATCCGCGGTCCTCGGCGCCATTGAATAGCACCTTCCAGGCGTCTTCATACGTTGTGTCGAAAAGCCTGCTCGGGGTTGGGTGCTGCACCGGGTCGAACTCCCACAAATTGAAGCCCCGTTGCTGACACGGGAGGATCCGGCGGACGAGCATAACCTGGACTACGTTAACAAGCTTAAGCTGCTTGTTCACCAAGGTTTGGATGCATTTTTGCAGTCCGGTTACCTCTCCTTTATTGCCCCACAACAGGCCCATCTCTTTCCAAGACGTGAGCCGCGTAGGGGGTCCGGACCGGAACTCAAGGGCTGTGACCCATCTGGGATCGCGCGGCTCGGTGATGTAAAACCACCCCGATTGCCACCCCTTCAGGGTCTCCACAAAGGAGCCCTCGAGCCATAGGACGTTGGCTATCTTGCCCGCCATGGCACCTCCGCACTCCGCCTGGTTGTCGCGCACCACCTTGGGCTTGACATTGAAAGTCTTGAGCCATAGGCCGAAATGGGGGCGTACGCAGAGGAAAGCCTCACACACGATGATAAAGGCCGAGATGTTGAGGACGAAGTTCGGGGCCAGATCGTGGAAATCTAGGCCATAGTAGAACATGAGCCCCCAGACGAACAGGTGGAGAGGAAAGCCCAGTCCGCGGAGGAAATGGGGAAGGAATACTACCCTCTCATGGGGCCTTGGGGTGGGGAGGAGCTGCCCCTCTTCGGGAAGCCGGTGCGCGATGTCGTTAGACAAGTATCCGGCCTTCCTCAGCTTTTTGATATGGCCCTCCGTGACGGAGGAGACCATCCACTTGCCTCCCGCTCCGGACATGGCTGGAGAAGGTTGAGGTGGGAAGTGCGGGCTTGGGCGCTGGAGCTCGAGTGCGCGGAAGATGGATAGGCAAAGGAGGAAGAAGGCGTAGGTAAAAAGGTGGATCCTTATCCCCTTATATGGGCGGATGCGACTATGCGTCCCCACCAGCCTGGTAAAACTCGCTTATCTCCCAAGCGCCGTGATAAATGGCGCGGTTGGGTTACCCACGTCCGTATTGATAAGAATCCCGTAAATGAGGGACACGATCTCTGCTTCGACAAGACGTGCCAAGGAAACCGCCTCGCAAGATGCGCTGAGGTGGGGAAGTGAAAACGATTCGAATAAAGGCTTGGCCGTAGTGTGATGTCACGCTAGTGAATACGTTAGCAGATTAGATTTATGTAAATATTATTCTCTCTATGGCAATATGTGGAAACTTATTTTGCAGAGCCGGACACTATCCTTAGTGTTAACAATCTTTTATGAAGTACTTGGAGGAGGAACCCGCCTTGCAATGCCGAAGACAATCTGCGCGCCGGACTCGTCGTCATTGAAGCCTGGTTCACGGGCTACTGAGGGAGTCCTGGATTAGGGGGTGTCCGGATGGCCGGACTATACCTTCAGCCGGACTCCTAGACTATGAAGATACAAGATTGAAGACTTCGTCCCGCGTCTAGATGGGACTTTCCTTGGCGTGGAAGGCAAGCTTGGCGATGCGGATATTTCGATCTCCTACCATTGTAACCGACTTTGTGTAACCCTAACCCTCTTCGCTGTCTATATAAACCGGAGGGTTTTAGTCTGTAGGACAACAGAACACACAACAATCATACCATAGGCTAGCTTCTAGGGTTTAGCCTCCTTAATCTCGTGGTAGATCTACTCTTGTACTACCCATATCATCAATATTAATCAAGTAGGACGTAGGGTTTTACCTCCATCGAGAGGGCCCGAACCTGGGTAAAACTTCGTGTCCCTCGTCTCCTGTTACCATCCGCCTAGACGCACAGTTCGGGACCCCCTACCCGAGATCCGCCGGTTTTGACACCGACATTGGTGCTTTCATTGAGAGTTCCTCTGTGTCGTCGCTTTTAGGCCCGATGGCTCCTTCGATCATCAACGACGATGCAGTCCAGGGTGACACCTTTCTCCCCGGACAGATCTTCGTCTTCGGCGGCTTCGCACTGCCGGCCAATTCTGTCGGCGTTCTGGGAAGGGGGGTCCACAGACTTGCCTGTCTGCTGCCCGCGGCGTGGCTCAAAGGAGGCCCAGCGCGGCCCAACTTCCTCAACACGAGACCCAAGACCCTCGCGAGGGGACAAGCCTCGCGGGGCGGACAACACAGCGCTTCTTCAGGCGCGTCCTCGTCAGGTTGGCTCACGAGGAGGCGGAGAGATCAAGGCGGGGTACCTCGCGAGGCGCCCATGACGCAAGCCATGACGACCAAGGGCGCCAGACGGGCGCCAGCCCGCGCAGTGTCCTCCCTTTCCTCTTTGGTGCAAAGGGGGCAAGCGCAGGCGAGAGGATCAAACAAAGGCATCCATTTCGGTGCAACGAGACCAAGACTAGTCCAACGATGGGAAGGAGGTCATCGTGGAGCCCAGAGCGGCATCACCACAGGGCCTTTGGCAGGCGAGCGCCAACTTTAGTCAGGATAAGTGTACCAGATGTTCCCCTTCGAATTGGCCAATTGTTGGCGCCCTTCCCGCTCAATATTTGGGAAGAGGCCCAGGGCCTTTGCCTATAAATAGGACTAGCCACCCCCGGGGTAGAGGCATCTAACATCGAGCAATCAGGCCAGCAGAACTTAGAATCAGAGCAAGCAAAGAGAGAGGGAGAGAGAGAAGGGCGGCTAAACTCCTCCTAGTAGTTCGTCCCCCTAACCAAGAACAGACCCTCGCGAGGCTGTTCTTCCCTGTATCGTTCTTCAACACCAGCCCAAGAGGCAATCCATCCACCACAAACTAGAGTAGGGTATTACACCACAATGGTGGCCCGAACTAGTATAAACTATGTGTTCATTGTGCTGTTCTTTCGGTAGTTAGATCCTTGCGAGGCGGAGAGGTAGAGGGCGTAATCTCCGTGCGCACCCCAGAGTTCGAACCTTAAGGGTCTGCTGGAACCCTAAATCCGACATTTGGCGCGCCAGGTAGGGGTGCGCCGGGGTCCACCTCTCTACCACTCCGCGTCCCGTCGCACCGTCATCACCATGTCCGGCGACCAGGCGGGCAACCAAGATCCATGGGCGGCGTGGCCCGCCCGCGCGGAGCCGCCCGCCTCGGGCGACCCCGCGCCCCAGGCACCTCGCGGTCTGCAGGGCGCTGCGGGCCGCGGGCGGCGCGGACAGGCTTCAGCAACCCTTACGCCATGGCAAGCGCGGTCGGCAGTAAGGGCCTCCAATCATGCCGCGGCCACGACACCGTACACCCGCCGGGAGCAAGCGAACTCGAGGGCCGCGCTCACGGTGGCCCGAGAATGGCTGCAGTGTAGGCTGCTGGAAGGCGTCCGCGACGTGCTGCTGGAGCGGGTCGCCGAACTCCTGGGCTTCGCCGCTTCGGGGGCTCACCCCTTCTGCGCCCAGCTTCCGTCTCAAGCTCAAGGCGGCACACGCGGGGGGCCCGCGCGCTCCCGCGGGCCTCTGGGCTACCCCAACACCAGCGAGTCCATCGGCGCCGAGCTGGCAGTAGTGCTACCCCTGCCCCCGACGCGTGAGGGAGAGGGGCTCGGTGCAGTCCACGGCGCTGGCGGGCAGCCGCGCTACCACACCGCGGTGGGCACGTCAAGCAATGCCGCATGGCGCACGGAGCACTACAGCACAGCCTTCGGGGAAGCGGCGCCAGAAGAATACGTGCCCCGCATGATGGACCAGGTGCACGCTCACGAGGGCGAACAAGGCTCGCTTCTCAGCCCAAGCTAGGGGGACGAGACACCAGAAGCTGAGCTCTTCCAGGAGCCCCGGGACGGCTCTGTCGGCCACGCTCGAGGCGACAATTATCGGGTACCACTAATCCCTCAGGAGCAGGCATACGCTAATCATGGATCGCAGGAGGTGCAGGTCGCCGCAGCGAGCATTTTCCCCGCTCCCACAGTCTCCTACCCCTCGGGAGGAGGGTGCAGGGGGCTGCAGGAGAGGGGCAGGGACCCTACATCACCACCGCGGCGTTCGGAGCAAGGTGTTTTCAGGAGGTAGGCCCTCCGCTGGGGAGGCGCCTGAGGGCGTGCCCCTAGCGGAGGACCCGTGGTCGTCGGGGGAACCGCTGGCGACCGCTCTACCCCACCGGCGGCGTCCTGGTTTCCGGTCATCGTTGGTGGCACTAGAGTGTGGCGTAAGGCGGGGCCCTCGTCTGGCGATATGAAGCAAGGCCGGTACCTGTGAAGAAGGCCCAGTGCCTGTGAAGCTCGCCGCCCCGTGACACTCTCACGTAATAATGAGTGGGGCTGTACACGCTCCGGAGTCTCAGGGGTGCTGGCCTCAGGCCCTGGGGCTCCCTCCCACGCTCAGTGGACAACACTTAGCTACGCGTTGGTGAGAAGACGTCCAAGACTAGATTAGGTGTCGGACGCGGCCATTTGCCTGTTTTCATTGCCTTCTTATTTTTGGTTGTAACTTTTCCCCTACTGGATTTAAGTTGGATTCTAATTTGAGATTTGTGTGCATTCGGGGAAGGGGTGCTTAGTCTTGTTCGAGCTATTTCTCGCGTTCTGGTTACCGCTTCACCACAGCTGCCTCCCCTCATGAGCCCCTCGCGAGTTGGGCCGGGCCAGGCTCGTGCGCAGCCCAGACTGCCGTTATTGCTCCTTCTCGGGAGGACTTTTTGGTACCTGCGGAGGATGTCCCTTTATAAAAAGGCCCGGAGCCTGTGAAGCTATCGCGTTTATAAAAAGGCCTGAAGCCTGTGAAGAAGGCGAATGCCTGTGAAGCTATCGCGTTTATAAAAAGGCCCGGAGCCTGTGAAGAAGGCGAATGCCTGTGAAGCTATCGCGTTTATAAAAAGGCCCGGAGCCTGTGAAGAAGGCGAATGCCTGTGAAGCTATCGCGTTTATAAAAAGGCCCGGAGCCTGTGAAGAAGGCGAATGCCTGTGAAGCTATCGCGTTTATAAAAAGGCCCGGAGCCTGTGAAGAAGGCGAATGCCTGTGAAGCTATCGCGTTTATAAAAAGGCCCGGAGCTATGAAGAAGGCGAATGCCTGTGAAGCTATCGTGTTTATAAAAAGGCCCGGAGCCTGTGAAGAAGGCGAATGCCTGTGAAGCTATCACGTTTATAAAAAGGCCCGGAGCCTATGAAGAAGGCGATTGCCTGTGAAGCGATCGCGTTTATAAAAAGGCCCGGAGCCTGTGAAGAAGGCGAATGCCTGTGAAGCTATCGCGTTTATAAAAAGGCCCGGAGCCTGTGAAGAAGGCGAATGCCTGTGAAGCTATCGCGTTTATAAAAAGGCCCGGAGCCTGTGAAGAAGGCGAATGCCTGTGAAGCTATCGCGTTTATAAAAAGGCCCGGAGCCTGTGAAGAAGGCGAATGCCTGTGAAGCTATCACGTTTATAAAAAGGCCCGGAGCCTGTGAAGAAGACGGATGCCTGTGAAGCTATCGCGTTTATGAAAAGGCCCGGAGCCTGTGAAGAAGGCCAGCGCCTGTGAAGCCCCTCGCCAACAGCACCTGCGCGTCCTACGATTCCAACTGGAGAACACTCAGGACACCACGTCCTCCCACAAGCTGCCTCGGGGCTTGCGCGAAACAAAGGTAAACCAGCCAGCCCCCAGGCGCGGGTGCCCGCGCAACACAATAGCTGCTAATACGATCTACACAAGTTTTACATGAGGGGCTTCCCCTCCCAAAATGCTCTCACGACCATCAGGCCAAACACCTGAGTTCTATCCATGCAGGGCAAAAGACAGGAGCAACACACAGTCAGTCTGACAAATCCCCCAAGGCACCCTCGGGAGCACCTCCCGTGCCGCCGCTGGCATCGCTGGATTCGCCACCGCTACCTGCATCGTCGCCAGCGGCATCAAGGCCATCCACCACACCGCCTTCGTCGGCAGCCACGATCACGTCATCGTCATCCGAAGTGAAGGCCTTCACAAGAGCGTCCATGTTGTTTTCCACCCAGTCCGCTAGGTTGCCTGGGACGGCCTGGGGGACTGGGGCGATGGCGGCGTCGAAGTCGAAGTGGGGATCCATGTCCTGAAGGTGGCTGAAGACACGAGAAAAGGCACGCCCGAGCAGGGCGCGGCTCCTCTCCTCCACCAAACTGTCAGCCCTGGCTGACCGTGCCTCCAGCTGCGTCACCACGGCGGTGAAGAACTGCAGGTTGCCGGCATAGTTGATCGTGTGCGGCTCGCCGACAGTCGCCTCGCAGATGTTGCCCAAGGCTGCGTTAGCCCTCTCCATGAGCGTAGCCAGCATGGGGCCGTGCACGTGCTCCAGGACCTGCCGCTGGCGTATCTCATCAGCGTTCTGGCGCTTGACGGCCTCGGCCTCTTCCACCCGCTGACGAAGACGGGGTACCTCGGCCTGAAGGGCAGCCGACTCCTTTTGCGCTGCCTCAAGGGCGGCCCGGGAAGCGTCGACCTGCCGCGTCGCCTCATCCCGTTGGGCCCTCAGGGCTGCGGTTCTTCCCTCAGCCTCGACCCGGATCAACTCCAGCATCCTCTCGAACTCGCGCTCGAGGCCTTGGCGCGCTGTCACCACCCGACGACCAACCTCCTCCAGGACACGTGCCTCCCGCGCAGCGACTTCATCTTCCGCCTGCGTCACCAGGCGCTCCCTTGTCTCCAACCGCTCGTACTCGAGGGTGCGTTCGGTGGCCTCCAGCGTCAACGCCTCCTCACGTCTCTGGAGCTCCGCTGGGTCCCCAGAGGCCACCCTCATCGACGCAAGGGCCGCCTCGCGCAGTTCCACCTGCCCCTCTAACGAGTGGCATCGGGCCAGGAGCTCCTGAGCCCGCTCCTCCGCTGCTTCTCGCCGTCGGTCGGCTCCCAGGGCCTCTTCAGCGGCCTGGGATCGGGCCACCCGGGAGGCCTCCAGCGACTCCTTCGCCTCTTCGTCTTCAAGGTCGGACTGGTGGCATGCGAGGGCGACGGCGGCCTCCAGCTCGCGCCTCTCCACGGCCAGGCGCAGGCCCTCGGCCTCCAGGCGCGCGTCTTCATCGGCAAGCTCCTCTCCAAGCAGGTCTACCGTGCCGCTCGCCCTTCGAAGGAATTCGCGGCGGCGAGCGCGGCGCTCCCGAGCACGCTCAAGCACGTCTCCCGCACCATCGTCTGCCCCAGGCAAGCGCCTGGAAGCACGAATCATCGCTCCCCCTCCGGGCAGGGGGCTGGGGGCTGGCGCCCCCACAACGGCCGGGCGTGCCACACCAGAAGCTCGGTCTGGGGCCAGCACTTCTCCCAAAGAAGGGTGCAGGGGGCGCCTCAGCAAGTCGCAGCCCGCGACCAGATGAGAAGCCCACGGCAGGCTGGCCATGCCAAGAGAGGGCCCACGAAGGAAGATCACAGGAAGAGAAGGGCTGCGGGGCACCTCAGGATGGTCCGCCCCTTCGCTCGTCCTCACCATAAGAGCCGTACTGCTCGGGGCGTTTTGGGGCGACGGGGAAGGTGAAGCCAAAGGAGGTGGCACCTCAGCGGCTTCCACGACCTCGGCAGGAAGAGGCCTGGAGAGCAAGGATCAGCAGACGCAACAAGGGGATCAGGAGCCGGGAAAGGTGAAGGCTTACTCGTCAGTGGCGAAGTACTTCTGGCGCTTCAGCAAGCGACAAGGAAAGTCATCACCCAGGGCCTCCCTTTTCCTCCGAAGGGCCTCAAAGTCCACACGGAAGCGGCCCAGGGGAAGAGCGCGAGGATCAACCCGCGACGAAGACGAAGTAGCAACTCTATCTGCGTCAGGGGCGCCTGCCTGGCGCGTGTTGCCAATCACCTCGGCAGAAGACGCGGCTATGGCCTCGGGAGCCTCGGCCCCAGGCGCTGGGAGCGACTGCTCACCACCCACAGCCTCTGCAGCACGGGCCTCAGGAGCTGCTTCCTCGAGGGCATCGCCAGGCGCAGTCTCCTCTTCGGGAGCCTTATTGGTCTCCGTCACCTCACGCCTCCCTGCCCCGCCACTCAAGGAGGATTCGCCTTGACCGACCGGAAGGGCGGTCACCACCACAGGGTTATCGCGAGGCCCTTAGAGGCCAGCGGGGCGCAACCCCCATTCGTCGAAGGAGGGCATCTGCTTCATGAAGTCGTCCTTGTTCTGGCAGAGGTACAATAGGGCCCCTCCTCTCTAGATGCTGCCCGAGTTGGGGTCGCCAGTCAGGACCAAGAGCACGGTCCTTTGCGCCGCAGGCGTCAGGTCTTCTTCCTGGAGCCTCATGCGGTCACCATGCCCGCTGAAAGCCCACATTCGACGAGAGTGACGTTGGAGAGGGGCAATGCGGCGTAACAAGAACTCCTTCACCACCTTGGGCGCCGTCACACCGAGCGACCTCAAGAACGTGAAGCGGTGCCAGACGAAGGCGAGCCGGGGGCTCACGAGCGTCTCCTGGCCCCAGCCCGAACTGGGTGCGGCAGGGGAAGTTGGCTTCGCCAGCAGGGGGCTGGGCACCCCGACATCAACGTACAACCACCGCTCGCGGAACCCAGCTGAAGGCAGAGGAAGCCCGAAGTCAATCCCCGAGGCCGCAGTCTCGGGCACGGTAACGAAGCTCACACACGCTGAGCATTGAGTGGGGTCAGTAAGGCGCAAAGAGAAGAAGTGGCGCAGCAAGGCGGCGGAAGGAGGGATGCCCATTATCGCCTCGCAAACAAAAGCAAAGACCGAAAGGAGGGCGATGGATTCAGGACCCAAATTCATCATATGGATCTGATAATGGGAGAGGACGGCCTTGAAGAAATCAGAAAAGGGGGGAACCAGACCCGCTCACAAGGCATCGGCGAAATAATGGACCTCAGTGATTATCCTGTCGGTGGGGAAGTGAGACGTAGACCAGGCCATCGTCCTCCCACACTCGTTGAAGGTGGTTTCCAGAGCCGGGCTGAGCTTACCCAGGCACTCTTGATTGAGTATGATCGATTTGCCGACAGCCTGATTCACCAACGGCGGCGAGCGGGACGGAGTCATGGGTTTCTTCCCTTTCTCCTTCTTCGTCGGAGCCATGGCGATGGAAAGGAGGGGGAAGATGAGAGATGGGATTGAAGACAAGAGTCGGAGGTCGAAGGGAGGAAGGATAGGGGATGGTCGAGCAACAGGAAGGGGAGCAGCTGTGTACAACTACGAGTCCACATAGGAAGTCACAAAATAAGGAAGCGTGGGGGAACAGTGCTGCCCACGTCCAATCAACCGCCACGCGGCACCCGAGGCCGCAGGCTGTTAGGGCCCACGGCGCTTCGCCCTTGCCCTTTCGCCTCTCGACACGGCCAAGTCTGTGTGCGCCTTGGGCCCGGGGGCTACTGTCGGCGTTCTGGGAACGGGGGTCCCAAGACTTGCCTGCCTGCGGCCCGCGGCGTGTCTCAAAGGAGGCCCAGCGCGGCCCGACTTCCTTAACACGAGACCCAAGACCCTCGCGAGGGGCCAGGCCTCGCGGGGCGGACAACACAGCGCTTCTTCAGGCGCGGCCTCGTCAGGCTGGCTCACGAGGAGGCGGAGAGATCAAGGCGGGGTACCTCGTGAGGCGCCCATGACGCAAGCCATGACGACCAAGGGCGCCAGACGGGCGCCAGCTCGCGCAGTGTCCTCCCTTTCCTCTTTGGTGCAAAGGGGGCAAGCACAGGCGAGAGGATCAAACAAAGGCATCCATTTCGGTGCAACGAGACCAAGACCAGTACAACAGTGGGAAGGAGGTCATCGTGGAGCCCAAAGCGGCGTCACCACAGGGCCTTTGGCAGGCGAGGACCAACTTTAGTCAGGATTAGTGTACCAAATGTTCCCCTTCGAATTGGCCAATTGTTGGCGCCCTTCCCGCTCAATATTTGGGAGGAGGCCCAGGGCCTTGGCCTATAAATAGGACTAGCCACCCCCGGGGTAGAGGCATCTAACATCGAGCAATCAGGCCAGCAGAACTTAGAATCAGAGCAAGCAAAGAGAGAGGGAGAGAGAGAAGGGCGGCTAAACTCCTCCTAGTAGTTCGTCCCCCTAGCCAAGAACAGACCCTCGCGAGGCTGTTCTTCCCTGTATCGTTCTTCATCACCAGCCCAAGAGGCAATCCATCCACCACAAACTAGAGTAGGGTATTACACCATAACGGTGGCCCGAACTAGTACAAACTCTGTGTTCCTTGTGCTGTTCTTTCGGTAGTTAGATCCTTGCGAGGCGGAGAGGTAGAGGGCGTAATCTCCACGCGCACCCCAGAGTTAGAACCTTAAGGGTCTGCCGGAACCCTAAATCCGACAAATTCGCTTGGCCATATGGAGCAGATCGAAAGCTACACCCCTGGCCATCAGGTCAGATTTGGAAGTTTAAACTACACGGCTGACATCCGCGGGGACTTGATCTTCGACGGATTCGAGCCACAGCCGAGCACGCCGCACTGTCTCGATGGGCATGATTTAGCTCTGCCGCCGAAAAGTGCCCTAGAGGTCGCACACGCTTCGGTTCCGGCCCTTCATTCGGAGCCGGCTGCACCGATCGAGGATGAGCGGTTGGACGCGGGCTCGGGGGCTGCAATCTCAAAGGCGATTGAGCCGAACACCAGCCCCGCACTCCGCAAGGCCCGTGACTCCGAGGGGCCGGATTCCTCTCCGAACTCCAAGCCCTCCGTGCGCCTGCCGATCGAATCCGATTGGGCGCCGATCATGGAGTTCACTGCTGCGGACATCTTCCAGCACTCGCCCTTCGGCGACATCCTGAAGTCACCAAAGTCTCTCTATTTATCGGGAGAGCCCTGGCCGGACTACGGTCAGCAAGGTTGGGATACGGACGATGAAGAAACTCAAAGCCCACCCACCACCCACTTCGTAGCCACTGTTGATGACTTAACCGACATGCTCGACTTCGACTCCGAAGACATCGACGGTATGGACGACGATGCAGGAGACGACCAAGAACCAG
This sequence comes from Aegilops umbellulata, assembly GCA_032464435.1. NCBI lineage: Eukaryota > Viridiplantae > Streptophyta > Magnoliopsida > Poales > Poaceae > Aegilops > Aegilops umbellulata. The sequence continues at coordinate 352,365,445 of CP136056.1, forward strand.
CACCTATAGGGCACCAGAAGGCCACCTCGTCGTACGACATATATATGGTGGACACTCCAAAATATGGAGATGGCGATGGAACAAGAGGGGATGACACCTCCAAGAAACAACCGAAGCGCCGACGTCAGCGGCGCCGCTCTAAATCCCGCCAAAGCAAAAACGGTGATTCCGGCACGGAGATAATAATACTCCGGATAGTGCCGAAGAACACCCCCTCCAGCAAGATTCAACACAGGAGGATAGAGAAGCCAGCCCTCACGAGAGAGCGGCTGACAGAGAGGTTGAGGATGACAATTATATGCCTCCCTCCGAAGACGAGGCAAGCCTCGACGACGACGAATTCGTCGTGCCAGAGGATCCCGCCGAACAAGAGCGTTTTAAACGCAGGCTTATGGCCACGGCAAGCAGCCTCAAGAAAAAGCAACAACAGCTCAGAGCTGATCAAGATTTGCTAGTTGACAGATGGACTGAAGTCCTTGCGGCCGAAGAGTATGAACTCGAACGCCCCTCCAAGAGTTACCCAAAGCGCAGGCTGCTACCCCGATTAGAGGAGGAAGCACCTAAACCTACATCACCAGCGCATGACATGGCCGACCGGCCACCTCGTGGCCGTGACAGAGAGGCCTCTCGGCCCTCCACTCAAGTCGTGCCCCGGCGCCGCTCAAAACATACTAAGGCACGGGAAAATGCACCAGACCTACGAGAGATACTGGAGGACAAGGCAAGACAAAAAAGATCGATCTACGGATCGCGTGGGCGCCCCACGACACGTGACGGGGATCGTCACTCCGGACTTAATAAATCCGGTCGGGCCAAACACAATAGACAAAGCTCATTCGAGCTGCGTCATGATATAGCCCAATACAAAGGCGCCGCACACCCACTATGCTTCACAGATGAAGTAATGGATCATAAAATCCCTGAGGGTTTCAAACCCGTGAACATCGAATCATATGATGGCACAACAGAACCTGCGGTATGGATCGAGGATTATCTCTTTCATATCCACATGGCCCGCGGCGATGATCTACACGCCATCAAATACCTCTCGCTCAAACTTAAAGGACCGTCCCGACATTGGCTTAACAGCTTACCAGCAGATTCAATCGGTTCTTGGGAGGACCTGGAAGCCGCATTCCTCGACAATTTCCAGGGTACCTATGTGCGACCACCAGACGCCGATGACCTAAGCCACATAATTCAGCAGCCAGAGGAATCGGCCAGGCAATTCTGGACACGGTTCCTAGCAAAGAAAAACCAAATAGTCGATTGTACGGACACAGAGGCCCTAGCAGCCTTCAAGCATAATATCCGCGACGAGTGGCTTGCCCGACACCTTGGACAGGAAAAGCCGAAATCTATGGGAGCCCTCACGACACTCATGACCCGCTTCTGCGCGGGAGAATACAGCTGGCTAGCTCGCAGCAACAACTTACCCAAGAACCTTGGTAATTCGAATACCAAGGACAAAAGTGGCAGGTCGCGTCGGAACAAGCAAAAGCGCCGCGCTAACAGCGACAGCAATGAGGATACGACAGTCAATGCCGGATTCAAAGGCTACAAATCCGGTCAGCAGAAAAAGCCATTCAAAAGAAATACTCAGGGCCCGTCCAGTTTGGACCGAATACTCGACCGCTTATGCCAGATACATGGCACCCCCGAAAAGCCAGCCAATCACACCAACAGGGATTGTTGGGTGTTCAAGCAGGTAGGCAAGTTAAATGCGGAAAATAGAGAGAAGGGGCTACGTAGCGACGACGAGGAGGAGCCCAGGCCGCCGAACAACAGTGGACAAAAGGGTTTTCCCCCACAAGTGCGGATGGTGAACATGATATATGCAACCCATATCCCCAAGAGGGAACGGAAGCGTGTGTTACGGGACGTATATGCGATAGAGCCAGTCGCCCCAAAGTTCAACCCATGGTCCTCCTGTCCGATCACTTTTGATCGAAGGGACCATCCCACTAGCATCCGTCATGGCGGGTTCGCCGCATTGGTTCTAGACCCAATCATTGATGCATTTCATCTCACAAGAGTCCTTATGGACGGCGGCAGCAGCCTGAACCTGCTTTATCAGGACACGGTGCAGAAAATGGGCATAGATCCCTCGAGCATTAAGCCCACCAAAACGACCTTTAAAGGCGCCATACCAGGTGTAGAGGCCAACTGTACAGGCTCAGTTACACTTGAAGTGGTCTTCGGATCTCCGGATAATTTCCGAAGCGAAGAGTTAATCTTCGACATAGTCCCGTTCCGCAGTGGCTATCACGCACTGCTCGGGCGAACCGCATTTGCAAAGTTCAATGCGGTACCGCACTACGCATACCTCAAGCTCAAGATGCCAGGCCCTCGAGGAGTAATCACGGTCAATGGAAACACCAAACGCTCCCTCCGAACGGAGGAGCACACGGCGGCCCTCGCAGCGGAAGTACAAAGCAGCCTCTCTAGGCAGTTCTCCAGTCCGGCCGTTAAAAGACCGGACACTGTCAAGCGCGCCCGGAGTAACCTACAACAAGACCGCCTGGCACGTTCCAAGCAAGCATAGCAATGCGGCCCCAACCCCAGCCCTCGCGAAATAGCAAAACCAGTGCTTCGCGTACATAATTACGCTCTCAAAGTACCATGGGCGCAGGGGAAGGGGCACCATCACGGCACGCCCAAAACACGGCTTAAACCGTACTAGGGGTTGCCGAATTCTTTCTTTATCATCTCTTACTTTCAGGACTCCATACTTCGGACGACCTGTTCGGCAATTCAATTGCCGCACAAACGACGCAAGAACCAGGGAAGCAGACAAGCCATGCCGCATTATGGACTCCCAGGTGGTCTCTATCACGAGCAGTATACCTGTTTTGCATATAAATTCCGCGGCTTGCCCCTGGACCGGACATGTTAAATAGCCCAGCTTTTCGCCTATCGCGCTATTTGTATCGTTCTGCTTTGATCGCAACCATTTTAAACAATGCATAGTCTTTATCTATTTTTTGCATTACTATTTTTACAAATATATGTTCATTAATGACATGTTGCACCCGTACACTGTGGTACGGCAAATACGCCAGGGGCTTCAGTACCCCTCAATATGGTGTGAGAAGTCCGAACACTTTAACAAGTGCGGCACCCCGAACTTATAGCATTATATGCATCGGCTCCGAATCATGTCTTGGGTCAATAGTTGGGTTTGCCCGGCTCCTATGTTTTGGTACCTTACGTTCCACTATATCGGCTAATGTAGCACTAGGAGAACTACTGCGATTGTGCCCCAGTTGAGCTGGGCTGAGCACCTCAGTAGAGAAAGCTAAAATTGACTGTCATGATGAAGCAAGAGACCGGTCGCTGTTCGAGAGGTTTTTCGAGTCCCTAAATACTTATGCCGCTTAGAGAGAGGAACCGGCTTTGTCCGGCCAAGGCGTGGATAGCGCCCCGAACTCGGTCTTCCGAATACTAGGGGCTTCGACGCAATTTAAAATTATAGAGTTCTATGGCTAAGTGAGAGTGTTCAAGCATTATAGTCCGATTGCCTTGTTCGTTGTGCTGAGCGCCTCCCTCGAAGGACCCAAACATGGGAAAAAGAGCGCTCAGGTTTATCCCGAACACCCCAGCACTAGTGGCATGGGGGCAGAAGCCGACGACTGGCCATCTCTCAATTTTTGATAAACGGCCGCACAGAAAGTAATATTTTAAATTCAAAAAGCATTGCTTAGCACATATGAACAAGTTTTCAGCGCACAGGACAACACGAGCGAGTTCATTCAAAAATTACATCCTTGGTACATTCATCCGCCATAAGGCGGGCACCCTTCAGAACATCCTTATAATAGTTCTCGGGTTTGCGATGCTCCTTCCCCGGCGGTGGCCCGTCCTTCACAAGCTTCTCACCGTCCAGCTTGCCCCAGTGCACCTTAGCGCGGGCAAGGGCCCTCCGGGCACCTTCGATGCAGACGGAGTGCTTGATGACTTCAAGCCTTGGAGATGCCGCCACCAGCCGCTGAACCAGTCCGAAATAGCTCCCAGGCAGGGCCTCTCCAGGCCACAGCCGAACTATGAGGCCCTTCATGGCCTGTTCGGCCACCTTGTGGAGCTCGACCAGCTGCTTCAGCTGGTCACTCAAGGGCACAAGGTGTCCGGCCTCAACATACTGAGACCAGAACACCATCTCCGTCGAGCTGCCCTCCTCGGCTCGGTAGAATGCGGCGGCATCGGATACGCTACGGGGAAGATCTGCGAATGCCCCTCGAGAGCTCCGGATACGGGTAAGTAACAAGTAGCTTACTTTTATATGTCTGCTTTGCATAAAGAATGCCTTACCCGCCGCTATCTTTTTCACCGCATCCAACTCCTGGAGGGCCTTATGGGATTCGGCCTTGGCAGACTTGGCAGTTTCTATGGCCGCCGCGAGCTCGGACGCTTGCGTCTTCGAGTCAAGCTCCAAACTCTCATGTTTTTTCATGAGAGCCTGAAGCTCTTGCCGCGCCTCGCCGACCTGCGCCTCAAATTTCTCTCGCTCGATGCGCTCCGAGGCCGCTCTCTTCTCGGCCTCGGACAGCATCTGCTTGAGGGTAGCCACCTCAGTTGTGGCCCCTGCAATAAGCAGCACAATCCTGTCATTTTTGCAATTGCATATTTTTATATATTTTTCTGTAAGGTATCTCTTACCTTATTTCTCCTCGATCTGCCGCTTGGCAAGGCCGAGCTCTTGCTCGGACCGCTTGAGACCCTGCTTCAGGGTGCCTACCTCCACAGTCAGTGCGGCGGTCGCAAGCAGCAAAGCCTGCATACGCATATTGAATCATTTTTTGTTAGACTCCTGCGAAATTTATTAGATCATGTATTCGGCTTTTCCTTCCGAACGCCAAATAGAGCATCAGGGGCTACTGTCTATGCGGTAATACTTTTACATATTTTTTACTTACCTCAAAGCCGGTTAGAAGGCTGGCACAAGCTTTAGTCAGTCCGCTCTTGGCGGACTGAACCTTCTGGATCACCGTACTCATAATAGTACGGTGCTCCTCGTCGATGGAGGCGCCGTTAAGCACCTCCAGCAGATTGTCCAGCACCTCCGGTTGGACGGGGGCCGCCGGCTCAGAAGGCTTGCTCCTCTTAGAAGGAGTTCGCCTACCGCAGCCCGGAACCGTTGAAGATTCCGGCGCGGTGTCCGGCTCAAAGCCGGACTTGGAGCCCTGGGGGGTCTTGTCCCCTTTACTCCCGGAGCTGGGAGGTTGCCTCGCAGCTCCTCCAGGACCACCTCCTCTTGGCCCAGAGCTTGTCACGATGCCACTTCAGCGTCATCCGCAGTGCGGGGGGGAGGCAGCGGGCGGAACTGAATTCACGTCCGATTAATCCAGGGAGCCGCTCGACGACTCGTCGAGCCCGGCCTTGGGCGGACTGCATAATTATATTCGACATAAGGAAAAGCTATGCAACAAAGGAATGCTATGAGTTACTCTAGTGTCTGAATACTTACGATGCCGTCGGGCGCCTGGCCCTGTGCGGCCACTCCTCTTCGCCCTCGTCGGTGTCGGTGGAGTAGTCCGGAGGGAGGGTCTTCCCCTTCTTGGACCCTTCGGCCTCCCCTGTTGGGGCGGCCTTCCTCTTCTTTCCTCCCCCCGCTGGAGGGGGAGAGGTTTCTTCTTCCTCCTCCTCGTTTTCATGGGAGGAGCGCGTCTCGAATTCATCGGATGAAGAATCTGACACCTCCTGGCGCCGGGAACTCTTTCGAGTCCCCGTGGCCCTCTTCTTGGCCTTCTTCTCCGGCACCACGTAAGGTGCTAGAGCCAGCAGCTTCGCTAAGCGAGCGTCGGCTGGGTCTTCGAGCAAAGGGGTCGGACAGTCGATCTGTCCGGACTTCGCCAACCAATCCTGTCAAAGGAAAGGGAGTTTAGATCCCGCATAGAGTCAAACTATGGAAAACCGACATCCTGTAAAAGGTAAAAATAGCTTACCGCACTAGCGGGAAGCTGCGTGCTGAATCCGCGGTCCTCGAAAGCGGATGCGGGAGCCTCGGCGCCTTTGAATAGCACCTTCCAGGTGTCTTCATACGTTGTGTCGAAGAGCCTGCTCAGGGTTGGGTGTTGCGCCGGGTCGAACTCCCACAAATTGAAGCCCCGTTGCTGACACGGGAGGATTCGGCGGACGAGCATAACCTGGACTACGTTAACAAGCTTAAGCTGCTTGTTCACCAAGGTTTGGATGCATTTTTGCAGTCCGGTTACCTCTCCTTTATTGCCCCACGATAGGCCCGTCTCTTTCCAAGACGTGAGCCGCGTAGGGGGTCCGGACCGGAACTCAGGGGCTGCGACCCATCTGGGATCGCGCGGCTCGGTGATGTAAAACCACCCCGATTGCCACCCCTTCAGGGTCTCCACAAAGGAGCCCTTAAGCCATAGGACGTTGGCTATATTTCCCGCCATGGCACCTCTGCACTCCGCCTGGTTGTCGCGCACCACCTTGGGCTTGACATTGAAAGTCTTGAGCCATAGGCCAAAATGGGGGCGTACGCAGAGGAAAGCCTCACACACGACGATAAACGCCGAGATGTTGAGGACGAAGTTCGGGGCCAGATCGTGGAAATCTAGGCCATAGTAGAACATGAGCCCCCGGACGAATGGGTGGAGAGGAAAGCCCAGTCCGCGGAGGAAATGGGGATGGAATACTACCCTCTCATGGGGCCTTGGGATGGGGAGGAGCTTCCCCTCCTCGGGAAGCCGGTGCGCGATGTCGTTAGACAAGTATCCGGCCTTCCTCAGCTTTTTGATATGGCCCTCCGTGACGGAGGAGACCATCCACTTGCCTCCTGCTCCGGACATGGCTAGAGAAGGTTGAGGTGGGAAGTGCGGGCTTGGGCGCCGGAGCTCGAGTGCGCGGAAGATGGATAGGCAAAGGAGGAAGAAGGCGTAGGTAAAAAGGAGGATCCTTATCCCCTTATATGGGCGGATGCGACTGTGCGTCCCCACCAGCCTGGTAAAACTCGCTTATCTCCCAAGCGCCGTGATAAATGGCGCGGTTGGGTTACCCACGTCCGTATTGATGAGAATCCCGTAAATGAGGGACACGATCTCTGCTTCGACAAGACGTGCCAAGGAAACCGCCTCACAAGATGCGCTGAGGTGGGGAAGTGAAAATGAGTCGAATAAAGGCTTGGCCTTAGTGTCATGTCACGCTAAGGAAAACGTGAGCAGATTAGATTTATGTAAATATTATTCTCTCTATGGTAATATGTGGAAACTTATTTTGCAGAGCCGGACACTATCCTTAGTGTTAACAATCTTTTATGAAGTACTTGGAGGAGGAACCCGCCTTGCAATGCCGAACACAATCTGCGCGCCGGACTCGTCGTCATTGAAGCCTGGTTCAGGGGCTACTGAGGGAGTCCTGGATTAGGGGGTGTCCGGATGGCCGGACTATACCTTCAGCCGGACTCCTGGACTATGAAGATACAAGATTGAAGACTTCGTCCCGCGTCCGGATGGGACTTTCCTTGGCGTGGAAGGCAAGCTTGGCGATGCTGATATTTAGATCTCCTACCATTGTAACCGACTTTGTGTAACCCTAACCCTCTTCGGTGTCTATATAAACCGGAGGGTTTTAATCCGTAGGACAACAGAACACACAACAATCATACCATAGGCTAGCTTCTAGGGTTTAGCCTCCTTAATCTCGTGGTAGATCTACTCTTGTACTACCCATATCATCAATATTAATCAAGCAGGACGTAGGGTTTTACCTCCATCGAGAGGGCCCGAACCTGGGTAAAACTTCGTGTCCCTCGTCTCCTGTTACCATCTTCCTAGACGCACAGTTCGGGACCCCCTACCCGAGATCCGCCGGTTTTGACACCGACACCCCGCATTCACAGCATTAATTAGTGTACGCATGAGCAGCTGCAGCCAGACTCCAGCCAATAAACTGCAGCATGTAAGTGGGCCATTCTGTGCGCGTGGGAGAGAGAAAAGGCAACCGAAGAGCTCATCCAATCCATTGCATGCAGCAGTCAGACCACCTCAGCTCTCCTCATGCATGCACATAACTTCTCCCATTTACTTCTCCATCGGGAACCGAATTTCCTCGGCTTTTTCACTACTCCTTGATCTTCATTTGCATCCAAACCACACTGCATTCACATTGTTTTAACCTCTTCACATCCTCCTGGAGTAATTCTGAAGCCCCTATAAATAATCATCTTCTTCAGTTAGACTAGCCATCTAATACTAATTCTCCAAACCATAGCCCTTCGGTCCAGCGGTTCCACATGGCGAAAGAGATCGAGATGCGGGTTTTAAGCGTCCAACATGTCCTCGTCGAAGGCTCGTTGAGCATAGTTGCCACAGTCACCGACCACCCAAGGGTTGTTCGAAAGTGGATCAACAATGTATCCAACTCCCTCCAAAAGGTGGAGATGAATGTCATCGGCCTTGACACAGAGTACATGGAGCGTGCCACTGGGAAGATCCAACGCACCGCTGTCCTTCAGCTGTGCCTCGAAGATGATGTTTTGGTGTACCACATCATACACGCGCCCTCCATACCATGTGATCTTCATGATTACTTGTCTCGGGAGGACATATACTTCTGTGGGGCAGCCATCGCAGGGGACAAACAGAAGTTGGAGCCGTACAACCTTGATTTTAAAAGCATCGCTGACCTACAAACCAAAATAAAAATTCATGTAGAAGATTGTGATAAACCGAGACCATCCCTATTCGACATAGAAAATTTTGTGCTAGGAACAAATCTTCAGAAGGGTGACGAGACCCTGGAATTAAGGTCATCTGGATGGGAGAATTATCCCTTGACGTACGAGCGGATAAAATATGCTGCCCTCGATGCCCGTGTGAGTTTCAAGATAGCTGCAAGGTCCAGATAGCTTGTTGCGAAGCCGTCTCGCACAGAAAATGAGAACAACAACAAGAAGAAGATGCTGCACCACCAGCAGGGCATTATGGATGGATGAACTATTTCCTCTCTTGTAAAAAATATTCCCTCTCTATGTATATTGATATAGATGGACTATTTCGATGGTGTGCATGTCTTTGGAACAAGTAGTAGCATGGGTCTGCTTGACTATAAGGAACTATTTATCCGCCTAGCTATATCTACTACTCCTTCCAGTGATCGGTATGCAATGCATGTGTCCGTAGACATGACAGCTTGTCCATGGAAGTTTAACTACGGCGACCATCACGTTTCATCCATTGCCACTCGCGATTCCCACGACGCCACTCCAATCCACGGCACCACATCCCCCGACGTGCGCCTCACCACTCTCGGCCGCACCGCCCCTTTGCCTTTGTGTGCATGACATGTGGGCCACCTTAAATGCGGCGAGCATCAAGTTTCTACCACAGCCACACGCGATTCCCACGACGCCGCACGAACCCATTACACCACACGTCCCCCGACCTGCGTCTCACCCCTCTCGGCCCCACTGCCCCTCTAAATTTGAATTTGAAACTTATAAAACAAAAAGATTCAAAACAAATAAACTGGGAGAGAGGGAGTATATCATAGGATGTGTCCCATATGAAACAAGTCCCCTGGTTTGTCACCGCGAAGAAGCGGTTAGAAAGGAGCACAACGTCTTCGTACTCGTACGGCAACAAATCGGCCACAGACAGCATGGTTCACCTTTGACCACCATGTGAAAGGTTCGTGCTATCTTATTTAATCTCACCGTGGTTCTATCGTACCAATTCATGAGGTGGCCTATTGCATGGCTGATCCCAATGTTGGACAAAGGTTCTACGAGAACAGTGTCACCGTTGTAAATGTTGTGCAAATTGATGTTCGTACACTCCCGTACATATGCAAGCCAATCTCCACTCGCACCGAGCCTAACCTGTGAAACAGTGGGAAGGGGGAGAATTAGGAAATGGACACGGAAGTAGTCCTTAGAATGCATTTACTACGTGATCAAAATCATCTTACCTGCTCATCGGAGGAAATCCGAGTGCCCCTCAATGTCGGCATCTCAAGGGGCGTCAACTTGCAACTACGGCCACACCGCGCTGGAGAGACCCCCAAGGAAACATCCTCGTGCATTCCACGGAACATGAAGATGCATTTGTATGAATAGTTTATCTTGTGAGAGAAAAGGATGAACGAGGGAAGGCCTCTAGAGATAGAGATAGACACTACTACTACCAACGTGCTGGCCCGTGCGTTGCAATGGATCCAAAGTAGTAGAATAATACTTGTTCACGTGCTTGAAATATAAACACTCTAGTTTTGATACACACGTGTCAGCAGACATGACAGCTTGTCCATGGAAGTTGAACCACGACGACCATCACGTTTCTTGTTTCTACCACTGCCACACCCACACGTGATTCCCACGACGCCGCTCCAACCCTACCTGTAAGCACGACGTCCCCCGACGTGGACATGGATCCTCTGACATGGCTATCACTGCCTTACCCTGCCTTTCCTTCACTGACTGGTGGGACCCACACTTGCGGGTCCCACATGTCAGTGGTAAAATGGTTGGATTGTTCACATCAGGGGATCCTCATCCCCCCGATGTGTGCCTCATCCCTCTCGGCCCCACCGCTCCTGTGCCTTTGTGTGCATGACATGCGAGCTAAACTGCGGCGATCATCAACTTCCTACCACAGCCACACCCGATTGGACGCGGTTTGCCTGCTCCGCTGTTGTGCGTCGATCCGTACTCTTGCACCATCGAATTTTCATCCAGCGGATGTGACACATTTCGTCCCAGGCATCAATCCTCAGTTGGAGTACTTCTGTACTACAGGTAGTACCCGCCGGTGTGGCCATCTACGCCTCATAATGCCCCGACGCCCAGCTGTGGCACCCTCACCACGACCATGCCACCACCGGCCGGTTCATCTTGAACGTGTGAGTCGCGAACCACACCACCACCATGAGAATGATATGTGGGTCAGCCACATTTAAGGTCCGCGTGTCATTGACTCATAGGTCGGGCACTAAGCAACTAAAGTTCGGTCCCGTGAGCCCTGAGAGGGAAATGTAACTCCTGCGGCAGGCCTTGTGGTGCTCCTGCAGTACGAGCTCGTGCCGAACCTGGAATTTCTTTCTTACTACTACCAACTACTAGTAAGGTACACGTGCATTGCACGCATGAGATTCTGGTGGTTTGTGCACTATGCTTCTACATGTGGAGTCTTCTAGATTCTACATGTGTCAAAATCTGGTGGAATGTAGATGATATCCAACGACCAGTAGTGCTCGGATTTGCCATCTTTGTACCGTCGGATTGGCTTCATCCAACGACCAACTTTCAAAGTTATGGTTTGGTTTGCAGCCTAAGGTTGCCACGCCTAAGCTTAGACGTGCCACAAGTGTGTTTGGTTGCGTTCTCGTCTCAGCATAGTTGTTCCCTCTTCATGCATGCTCAACTCAACACCCCTCTTCATGTATGCTCTCTTCATGCATGCTTCTAGTGTATTTGTGCTAATCTAGTGTGGACTCATGCACCCTCCATACACTCTACCAAACACCCAAAAGTGGGTCGAGAAGGGAACTCTTGGGATCATGCACCCTTCATACATCCTACCAAACACATCAGGCATGTGTTTGATTCATTGCTACACTTGTGGCTTGCCACACTTTTCTAGCTACATGATCCACATGTCATAGACTTAACTTCTTGCCAAATCTTGCCACATTTGTGGTGGCCATTTTGTTAGCCACATTTTTTGTGGCAGACACACTTTGCCTAAGCTTAGTTGTGGCAAAGTTGGTCATGAATGAAGTTCAACAATGGAGTCTTCTAGATTCTACATGTGGCAGAATCTGGTGGAATGTAGATGATATCCAACGGCCATTAGTGCTCGGATTTGCCATCTTTGTACCGTCGGATTGGCTTCATCCAACGACTAACTTTAAAAGTTATTCACACACTATATAGGGGGTATAGATATAGATGTGCCGGCCCATTGCAATGGATCCAAAGTATATCTGTTTAGTGGAGTGCACTTTAACACATTATCTATTTATTTTTCTCTAACCTTTCGTAGCCATGCAACCAAGCCACATAAGCTTCATGGGTGCCCCCACATCATATTATTCATACTACGTTGACTGAAAAAAAGATAAATCACCCAAAACAAGATCTTCTCGTTTTTGTTCCTACGATGTTGTGCCGTGCACGTACCTACTAGTTGTATAGTGGTAGTACTAGTTGTATAGTACAAACTTGGTACTAGTAGGAGTAGAGTAGTACGGAATGCTCCTACTCTATCAACGAGCCCCATCTGACACCAATTTTCTTGGCTTCTGTGCTACATCTAGATCTTCCCCTCGTTTCTGTTTTCCAACCCGGCGGCGGGGGGTGCGGTTTGCCAATAGTCGGTTTGCTCAACGGCGGTCCCACATGAAAGTGAAAATGCTAGGCAACACGCCTTCCCTAAGCTATGTGTCGTGCCGGACGGGCCATGGAGTACTCCCGATTCCCAGGCGTGTGGGGGGGGGGGTGGAGTGCGACACGAACGCGGCAGACCTTTTCCTTTTATTAGCAATGTGCCTGTGCGTTGCGACGGATCCAAAGTAGTAGAATAGTAGTACTTGTTCACAAACTTGAGAGAAATCACTCTTCTTTTGATATACTCCTAATATATTACTCCCTCCGTTCCTAAATATTTGTCTTTTTAGAGATTTCAAACGGACTATCACATACGGATTATATACACATATTTTGAAGTGTAGATTCACTCATTTTGCTCCGTATGTAGTCACTTATTGAAATCTTTAGAAAGACAAATATTTAGGAACGGAGGGAGTACTTTTCACTCAAAATATATTTCTCAGGCTGTTTTGATGAGGTGAGGGAGGGATGTGGTTGCTTTCAAGATAATAAGGGGTTTCTGCAAATTGGAGCAGAGAAGTGGGCCATTGTTGCAAAAATGCCACAACTTACCTCACAATCGTTAGATGCAGATCTAATGGTCAGAAACGACGGATGGCAGACACACCACCATCACCAACTGAGTCTTTTATAGGAGTAGGAGTAGAGAAACATGTATAAATTGTAACATTTTGGTTCTGCTCCTTGGCACGATTGATAGATAGAAATAATGATTGGAAACGCTAGGGCGGGGCTATTTCCGCCAGATAAGCAGGGTAGGTAGTAGCTAGGTTGGCGCATCGTCGGTTTGGTCACACGCGGTCCCACATGTTCTAGTGTTTCTAGCAAGATGCCTGTGCATTGCACGAAGTTGATGGAAAAGGTAAGCACAACTTATAAATTGACGGATGGAGTACTAGTTACAGTGATGCATATAATTAAGCAAAGGGATCGCACATGTCGGTATTGACTGGAACGAGAATGCAATAGCACAATTAGAATTAAGGCCACGATGATGATGCGATCGCAGTGGTGGTTACAGAAGGCAAGAAGAAAGATGCATCCGTCAACGTACAACCTCCTCCTCCTCAACTTAGTGCGTTGGGCCACCGACCGACGGCTAAGGAGCGGCGGCTTTTGTGGCGAGGTCGAGGTGCTTCTCAGCAAAGGCATCCAAGGCTTCCAGCCGGTTGAGGAAGGCCAACGTTGTAGCATCCTTACTGGCCTTGTAGATACCTATGTACATAATTTGCTCGTACACGTCGATGTGTAGGTCGACAAATTCTTACAAAGCGAGGCGCCTCACGGCGAGTGGGACCTCCAGGTAGACATTCTTCATGGCGTCGGCGGGCAGTCGCAGGGCCACTAGTGCTTGAAAGAAGTTCCGACCATGGAGGACGATTAGGGTGGCACGCAATGAGGAGCCCGGGTGCGCGGGCTGGAGGAGTACGGTGATGTCGTCCGCGAGCTTCTTGAGGACGGTGAACTTGCTGGTGGTGGTGAGGGAGTCCTGGACTAAGGGGTCCTCGGGCGTCCGGCCTGTTATCCATGGGCCGGACTGATGGGCTGTGAAGACATGAAGGCCGAAGACCGTACCCGTGTCCGGATTGTACTCTACTTGGCGTGGAAGGCAAGCTTGGCGGCCGATTATGAAGATTCCTTCTTATGCAACCGACTCTATGTAAACCCTAGATCCCCCCGGTGTCTATATATACCGGAGGGGTTAGTCCGGAACGGACACATTATCATAGTCATATAGGCTAGACTTCTAGGGCTTAGCCATTATGATCTTGTGGTAGATCAACTCTTGTAATACTCATATTCATCAAGATCAATCAAGTAGGAAGTAGGGTATTAGCTCCAAAGAGAGGGCCCAAACCTAGGTAAACATCGTGTCCCCCGTCTCCTGTTACCATCGATCCTAGATGCACAGTTCGAGACCCCCTACCTGAGATCCGCCGGTTTTGACACCGACATTGGTGCTTTCATTGAGAGTTCCACTGTGCCGTCGACGAAAGGCTCGATGGCTCGCCTTGTCCTTAAAGACAATATCACCACCGGGGTAGCTCTGACCCCGGGCCAAACCCTCCGGCTGGGTGACTTTACTATGATCGCCCGTTCGGCCTTTGAGCCGACGATGACCTCTCGGGCCATCGAAAACCCCCTTCGCATCAACTCCGAGCACTCCAAGCAGATGGATCCGGTTGAGTTTTCATCCTTAAATGAGCTCCTAGATCGCATCGCCGCTTTGGGAATCGCCACAAATTATGACGGATCGGGCCTAAAACCGATCAGGGACAAACCAAAACTCCACCGGTCACCCACCAGATTGCGGTAGTCGTGGAGCGGGATGGCGAGTCTTCTTCTATATCGAAGACAGACTATGTTTGGATCACCCTTCATGAAGAACCGGATACTCACCTGCGAGAGGATGCGACCACCCCTCCAAACATAGCATCGGACGGCGGTCCCAAACAATCAGAAGATATTCTAGAATCCAGACTGTCGAACCCAGAAGGTCATCAGACTCCGGATAATCGGTCAGTCGGGGTTCGGATTTAATTCCACCCACCCACCCGGACATAGACGCTCTCATGAGCATGAAACAACAGTCTCAGGAAAAGGTCCACCACTTCTGGGCTAGATTCCTCCTTGTCAAGGACAAGATAAAAGATTGCCGTGACGAGGACGCAATATCAGCGTTCTGCAAAAATTGCACGGACGAAGGAATCCTCAACGCCATCAATCGCCGCCGCATACTAAAATTTGCTGACTTAGCAACCATCGTACAAAAGTATAGCACGATGGAGAGCGCCTGGGAAACTCAGGCAGCTTACTGGGAACCATCAGTCCCAACCCAACTCCCCCTACAGGCGATAAGGGCGCACCCTCGTGGTACGCCCAGCCCAACAGTCAAGAAACACAAAGCCGCTATACGGCACGACACCGTTCTGGAGGGATGGTTCGATGGCCCATGAAAAATACATACAACAACAGATATTGTGGCAACCCACGGCCTTAGAGCATGTTGGATACTACGATAGGTAGCCAAGAGCGGCGAAGACATTCTTATCAAGAACGCCCTGGAACAGCATCCCCCAGTAGACAACGACTCAAGAGTATTGACAGTCTTTGAGACATTCGCTTAAAACAACAAGCGCAAAAGGGCACTTCGCGAACTCGACGAAGTCTGCCAAATTGCTGCAATAAACCCATGGAACGACACGGCGGTAACATTCAACGCCAGTGACGAACCAAAGTACAAAACAATACGAGCGCCAGCCGCGTTAGTCCTCAGTCCCATCGTGGATGGGTTTCGACTCACCAAGGTCCTCATGGACGGCGGTAGCATACTAAATCTCATTTACAAGGATACACTCCATAAAATGGAAATAGAAAGGAGCCGCATCAAGCAAAGTAACACAACCTTCCGGGGAATTATTCCTAGTCGGGAGGCGCGGTGCATGGGCGAAATCACACTTGACATGGTATTCGGCACACAGGAGAACTATCGGTCCGAAGAAATAACTTTACAAGTGGCCCCTTTCGGCAGCGGATATCACGCCCTGTTGGGGCGGGATGCTTTTACACGCTTCCAAGCTATACCTCTTTACGGGTATATGAAGCTCAAACTGCCCGGACCAAACGGTATAATCACTCTCGTAAGTGATCCAGACATAGCACTCCGCGCTGAAAACAAAACCGCATCCTCGGCCCTGGAGGCGCTATCCGAAGCCCTCGCGGCCGAAGAATTAACCCCACTACACTCCACGATGGACAGGGACGATGTGATCCTCGACAAACGCCCCAAATCCACCTCATTCAAACCAGCAGAAGAAATAGTCAAATTCCAGGTCCATCCCCTGGAGCCCAAGAAGACAGCATCTATCGGAGCTCAACTGAACCCAACAGTTGATGCGGCACTGCGAGAATTCCTGCGCGAAAATTGGGACATATTTGCCTCGCACCCTTTGGATCTGCCAGGGATCCCACGGAACTTGGCCGAACATAGCCTCAACATATTAAAGGGATTTAAACCAGTCAATAAAACACTACGACACTTTTCCGAACCCAAGCGACAAGCCATGGGGGGGAGCTAGCCAAGCTCATCGAGGCTGGATTCATTAGAGAAATCAAGCATCCAGACTGGCTAGCAAACCTGGTGATGGTACCAAAGAAGGATAAATCCTGGCGCCTATGTGTCGATTTCAAGGATCTCAACAAGGCTTGCCCTAAGGATCCTTTTCCCCTTCCCCGCATTGATCAAATCATCGACGCCACCGCAGGACACGACTCACTGTATTTCCTCGATGCATATTCCGGATACCATCAAATCAAAATGAAGGAATCTGATCAAGCTGCAACATCATTTATTACCCCATACAGGCAATTCTGCTTCAACACTATGCCCTTCAGGCTCAAGAACGCCGGCGCGACATACCAACGCATGATTCAAACATGCCTGGAGAAACAGATCGGCAAAACGGTAGAAGCTTACGTCGATGACGTTGTCATCAAAACTAGGCATGTCGAAACACTAATAGACAACTTACGTCTTATGTTCGACAACCTCCGGGCATATGACATTAAGCTCAACCTGGAAAAGTGTGTCTTCGGCGTCCCCGTTGGAAAACTGCTGGGCTTCATTGTTTCCAATAGAGGAATCAAAGCAAATCTGGCTAAAATCCGACCTATGTCACAATTGGCTACACCAACAGACCTCCAACAGGTCCAAAAGCTGGCGGGATGCGTGGCAGCACTAAGCCGCTTTATCTCCAGACTAGGAGAAAAGGCACTACCACTCTATCGCCTCTTACGGCGCACTGATAACTTCGAATGGATAGACGCGGCGACTGTCGGACTGGAGGAAATAAAGACCCTCATAGCAAGCAATCCAATCCTGGCCGCACCAAACGCGGATGAACCCATGTTGCTATACATATCGGCAATACATCAGGTGGTGAGCGCCGTGCTCGTCGTTGAATGAGAACAGGACGGACACAAATTCCCACTTCAAAAACCAGTATACTATGTATCCACTGTCCTCACACCATGCAAATCTCGGTACCCCCACTACCAAAAGATAGCATACGCGTCTTCATGGCATCCCGCAAACTATGACACTACTTCCAGGAGTGTTCAATTACGGTGGCCTCTGAGGTCCCACTCAATGACATAATAAAAAACCGCGATGCCACGTGACGTATCGCCAAATGGGCCATAGAGCTACTTCCATTTGACATAACAATACAAGCCATGTCGAGCCATCAAATCTCGAGTACTGGCCGACTTCGTAGCCGAATGGACAGAGGCCGAATTCCCTAAAGAGTATGGCGCATTGAGGGAGTCCTGGATTAGGGGGTGTCCGGATGGCCGGACTATACCTTCAGCCGGACTCCTGGACTATGAAGATACAAGATTGAAGACTTCGTCCCGTGTCCGGAAGGGACTTTCCTTGGCGTGGAAGGCAAGCTTGGCGATGCGGATATTTAGATCTCCTACCATTGTAACCGACTTTGTGTAACCCTAACCCTCTCCGATGTCTATATAAACCGGAGGGCTTTAGTCCGTAGGACAATATACAACAATCATACCATAGGCTAGCTTCTAGGGTTTAGCCTCCTTGATCTCGTGGTAGATCTACTCTTGTACTACCCATATCATCAATATTAATCAAGCAGGACGTAGAGTTTTACCTCCATCGAGAGGGCCCGAACCTGGGTAAAACTTCGTGTCCCTTGTCTCCTGTTACCATCCGCCTAGACGCACAGTTCGGGACCCCCTACCCGAGATCCGCCGGTTTTGACACCGACATTGGTGCTTTCATTGAGAGTTCCTCTGTGTTGTGGCCTTTAGGCCCGATGGCTCCTCCGATCATCAATAATGATGCAGTCCAGGGTGAGACTTTTCTCCCCGGACAGATCTTCGTCTTTGGCGGCTTCGCACTGCAGGCCAATTCGCTTGGCCATCTGGAGCATATCGAAAGGTACGCCCCTGGCCATCAGGTCAGATTTAGAAGTTTAAACTACACGGCTGACGTCCGCGGGGACTTGATCTTCGACGGATTCGAGCCACCGCCGAGCGCGCTTCACTGTCGCAATGGGCATGATCTAGCTCTGCCGCCGAACAGTGCCCTGGAGGCCGCGCACGCATCGGTTCCGACCCTGGATTCAGAACCAATTGCGCCGATCGAGGACGAGTGGTTGGACGCCGCCTTGGGGGCTGCAATCCCAACGGCGATCGAGCCGAACACCAGCCCTGCACTCCGCAAGGCCCGTGACTCCATGGGGCCGGACTCCTCTCCGGACTCCAAGCCCTCCGCGCCCCTGCCGATCGAATCCGATTGGGCGCCAATCATGGAGTTTACCACCGCGAACATCTTTCAGCACTCGCCCTTTGGCGATATTCTGAAGTCATTAAAGTCTCTCTCTTTATCAGGAGAGCCCTGGCCGAACTGCGGTCAGCAAGATTGGGATACGGACGACGAAGAAATTCAAAGCCCACCCACCACCCACTTTGTAGCCACTGTCGATGATTTAACCGACATGCTCGACTTCGACTCTGAAGATATCGACAGTATGGACGCCGATGTAGGAGACGACCAAGAACCAGCACCTATAGGGCACTGGAAAGCCACCTCGTCGTATGAATATACATGGTGGATACCCCCAAAAAAGGAGATGGCGATGGAACAGCGGGGGATGACCCCGCCAAGAAACAGCCTAAGCGCCAGCGTCAGCAGCGCCGCTCTAAATCCCGCCAAAGCAAAAACGGTGATTCCGGCACAGGAGATAATAATACTCCGGATAGTGCCGAAGAACACCCCCTCCAGCAAGATTCAGCGCAGGAGGATGGAGAAGCCAGCCCTCACGAGAGAGCGACAGACAGAGAGGTCGAGGATGATAATTATATGCCTCCCTCCGAAGACGAGGCAAGCCTCGACGACGACGAATTCGTCGTGCCAGAGGATCCCGTCGAACAAGAGCGTTTCAAACGCAGGCTTATGGCGATGGCAAGCAGCCTTAAGAAAAAACAGCAATAGCTTAGAGCTGATCAACATTTGCTAGCCGACAGATGGACTGAAGTCCTTGCGGCCGAAGAGTATGAACTCGAACGCCCCTCCAAGAGCTACCCCAAGCGCAGGCTGCTACCCCGATTAGACGAGGAAGCACCTAAACCTACATCACCAGCGCATGTTACGGCCGATCGGCCACCTCGTGGCCGCGACAGAGAGGCCTCTCGGCCCTCCACTCAAGCCGCACCCCGGCGCCGTTCAAAACATTTTAAGGCACGGGAAAATGCGCCGGACCTGCGAGATATATTGGAGGACAAGGCAAAGCAAACAAGATCGATCTATGGATCGCGCGGACGCCCCACGGCACGTGACGGTGATCGTCACTCCGGATATAATAAATCCGGCCGGGCCGGACACAATAGACAAAGCTCATTTGAGTTGCGTCGTGATATAGCCCAATAGAGAGGCGCCGCACACCCCCTATGCTTCATAGATGAAGTAATGGATCATCAAATCCCTGAGGGTTTCAAACCCGTGAACATCGAATCATACGATGGCACAACAGATCCCGCGGTATGGATCGAGGATTATCTCCTTCATATCCACATGCCCGCGGCGACGATCTACACGCCATCAAATACCTCTCACTCAAACTCAAGGGACCAGCTCGGCATTGGCTTAACAGCTTGCCAGCAGAACCAATCGGGTGTTGGGAGGACCTGGAAGCCGCATTCCTCGACAATTTCCAGGGCACCTATGTGCGACCACCAGACGCCGATGACCTAAGCCACATAATTCAGCAACCAGAGGAATCGACCAGGCAATTCTGGACACGGTTCCTAACAAAGAAAAACCAAATAGTCGACTGTCCGGATGCTGAGGCCCTAGCAGCCTTCAAGCATAATATCCGTGACGAGTGGCTTGCGCGGCACCTTGGACAGGAAAAGACGAAATCCATGGCAGCACTCATGACGCTCATGACCCGCTTTTGCACGGGAGAAGACAGCTGGCTAGCTCGTAGCAATAACTTGACCAAGAACCTTGGTAATTCGGACAGCAGGGATAACAGTGGCAGGTCGCGTCGGAACAAGCAAAAGCGCCGCGTTAACAGCGACAGCAACAAGGATACGACAGTCAATGCCGGATTCAGAAGAAATACTCAGCGCCCATCCAGTTTGGAACGAATACTCGACCCCTTGTGCCAGATACATGGCACCCCCGAAAAGCCAGCCAATCACACCAACAGAGATTGTTGGGTGTTCAAGCAGGCAGGCAAGTTAAATGCCAAAAATAGAGGCAAGGGGCTGCGTAGCGATGACGAGGAGGAGTCCCGGCCGCCGAACAACAGTGGACAGAAGGGTTTTCCCCCACAAGTACGGACGGTGAACATGATATACGCAACCCACATCCCCAAGAGGGAGCGGAAGCGTGTGTTAAGGGACGTACACGCGATGGATCCAGTCGCCCCAAAGTTCAACCCATGGTCCTCTTGCCCGATCACCTTCGATCGAAGGGACCACCCCACTAGCACCCATCATGGCGGATTCGCCGCATTGGTTCTAGACCCAATTATTGACGGATTTCATCTCACAAGAGTCCTTATGGACGGCGGCAGCAGCCTGAACCTGCTTTACCAGGATACAGTGCGGAAAATGGGCATAGATCCCTCGAGGATTAAGGCCACCAAAACGACATTTAAAGGCGTCATACCAGGTGTAGAGGCCAACTGTATAGGCTCAGTCACACTTGAAGTGGTCTTCGGATCTCCGGATAATTTCCGAAGCGAGGAGTTAATCTTTGACA
This sequence comes from Aegilops umbellulata, assembly GCA_032464435.1. Lineage (NCBI taxonomy): Eukaryota > Viridiplantae > Streptophyta > Magnoliopsida > Poales > Poaceae > Aegilops > Aegilops umbellulata. Next base: position 352,386,585 of record CP136056.1, read on the forward strand.
TAGTCCCGTTCTGCAGTGGCTATCACGCACTGCTCGGGCGAACCGCATTCGCAAAGTTGAATGTGGTGCCGCACTATGCATACCTTAAGCTCAAGATGCCAGGCCCTCGGGGACTAATCACGGTCAATAGAAACACCGAACGCTCCCTCCGAACGGAGGAGCACCCGGCGGCCCTCGCAGCGGAAGTACAAAGCAGCCTCTCAAGGAAGCTCTCCAGTCCGGCCGTTAAACGTCCGAACATCGTCAAGCACGCTCGGAGTGACCTACAACAAGACCGCCTGGCATGTTCCGAGCAGACATAGCAACGCGGCCCCAACCCCAGCCCTCGCGAACTAGCGAAACAAGTGCCCCGCATACTTAACTACGCTCTCGAAATACCATGGGCACAGGGGGAGGGGCACCATCACGGCGCGCCCGAAACATGGCTTAAACCGCACTAGGGGCTGCCGATTTCTTTATTTTCTCTTACTTTCAGGACTCCATACTTCGGAAGACCTGTTCGGCAATCCAACTGCCGCTCAAACGATGCAAGAACCAGGGAAGCAGAAAAGCTACGCCGCATCATATATCTCCCAGGTGGTCTCTATCACGAGCAGTATACCTGTTTTGCATACTATTCCGCAGCCTGCCCCTGGAAAGGACATGTTAAATAGTCCCGCTTTTGCTTATCGCACTATTTGTATCGTTCTGCTTCGATCGCAGCCTTCCTATAAACAATGCATAGCTTTTCTCTACTTTCGCATTACTGTTTTTTACAAATATATGTTCATTAATGACATGTTGCACCCGTACACTTTGGTACGGTCAATACGCCAGGGGCTTCAGTACCCCCCTTATATGGTGTGAGAAGTCCGAACACTTTAACAAGTGCGGGACCCTGAACTTATAGCATTATATGCATTGGCTCTGAATCATGTCTTGGGTCAATAGTTGGGTTTGCCCGGCTCCTATGTTTTGGTGCCTTACGTTCCGTTATATCGGCTAAGGTAGCACTAGGAGAACTACTGCGATTGTGCCCCAGTTGAGCTGGGCGGAGCACCTCAGTAGAGAAAGCTAAAACTGACTGTCATGATGAAGCGAGAGACTGGTCGATGTTTGAGAGGTTTTTCGAGTCCCTAAAGACTTATGCCGCTTAGAGCGAGGAGTCGGCTTTGTCCGGCCAAAGGCGTGGATAGCGCCCCGAACTCGGTCTTACAAACACTAGGGCCTTCGCCGAAATTTAAAATTATAGAATTCTATGGCTAAGTGAGAGTGTTCAAGCACTATAGTCCGGTTGCCTTGTTCGTTGTGCTGAGCGCCTCCCTCGATGGACCCAAACATGGGAAAAAGAGCGCTCAGGTTTCTCCCGAACACCCCAGCACTAGTGGCATGGGGCAGAAGCCGACGACTCTCCATCTCTCAAATTTGATAAACGGCCGCACAGAAGGTAATATTTTAAATTCAGAACGCATTGCTTAAGCGCACATGAACAAGTTTTCAGCGCACAGGATAACACAAGTGAGTTTACTCCAAAATTACATCCATGGAACATTCATCCGCCACAAGGCGGGCACCCTTCAGAACGTCCTTATAATAGTTCTCGGGCTTGCGATGCTCCTTCCCCGGCGGTGGCCCGTCCTTCACAAGCTTCTCACCATCCAGCTTGCCCCAGTGCACCTTAGCGCGGGCAAGGGCCCTACGGGCACCTTCAATGCAAACGGAGCGCTTGATGACCTCGAGCCTTGGACAGGCCTCCACCAGCCGCCGCACCAGCCCGAAGTAGCTCCCAGGCAGAGCCTCTCCAGGCCATAGCTGAACTATGATGCCCTTCATGGCCTGTTCGACCGCCTTGTGGAGCTCGACCAGCTGCTTCAGCTGGTCGCTCAGGGGCACTGGGTGTCCGGCCTCAGCATACTGAGACCAGAACACCTTCTCCGTCGAGCTGCCCTCCGTGGCTCGGTAGAATGCGGCGGCATCGGATACGCTACGGGGAAGATCTGCGAATGCTCCTGGAGAGCTCCGGATTCGGGTAAGTAACAAGAAGCTCACTTTTACATGTTTGCTTTGCATAAAGAATGCCTTACCCGCTGCTATCTTTTTCACCGCATCCCGAGCTCGGACGCTCGCGTCTTTGAGTCAAGCTCAAAACTCTCATGCTTTTCCATGAGAGCCTGGAGCTCTTGCCGCACCTTGCCAACCTGGGCTTCATACCTCTCACGCTCGGAGCGCTCCATGGCCGCTCTCTTATCGGCCTCGGCCAACGCTTGCTTGAGGGTCGCCACCTCAGTTGTGGCCCCTACAATAGCCATGTTAATCCTGTCATATTTTTGCAATTGCACTTTTATATTTTATTTTTCTATAAGGTATTTCTTACTTTCTTTCTCCTCGAGCTGCCGTTTGGCAAGACCGAGCTCTTGCTTGGTCTGCTCGAGGCCCTGCTTCAGTGTGCCCACCTCCGCAGTCAGTGCGGCGGTCGCCAGCAGCGAAGCCTGCATACGCATATTGACTCTTTTTCTGTTAGACTCCTGCAAATTTTATTAGATCCTCTATTCGGCTTTTCTTTCCAAACGCCAAACAGAGCATCAGGGGCTACTGTCTATGCGGTAATATTTTTTATATATATGTACTTACCTCGAAGCCTATTAGAAGGCTGGCACAAGCTTCAGTCAGTCCGATCTTGGCGGACTGAACCTTCTGGATCACCGCACTCATAATAGTGTGGTGCTCCTCGTCGATGGAGGCGCCGTTAAGCACCTCCAGCAGATTGTCCGGCGCCTCCGGTTGGACGGGGGCCGCCGGCTCAGTAGGCTTGCTCCTCTTGGAAGGAGTTCGCCTACCGCGGCTCGGAACCGTTGACGATTCCGGCGCGGTGTCCGTCGAAGGAGCCCTGGGGGTTTTATCCCTTTTACTCCTAGAGTCTGGGAGGTCGCCTTGTGGCGCCTCCAGGACCACCTCCTCCGGGCTTGGAGCCTGTTGGGATGCCACCTCGGCATCGCCTGTAGGGCGGGGGGAGGTAGCGGGCGGTAGTGAATTCACGTCCGATGAATCCAGGGAGCCGCTCGACGACTCATTGAGCCCGGCCTTGGGCGGACTGCATAATCATATTCGACAAAAGGAAAGGTTGTGCAATAAAGGAATGCTATGAATTACTCGGGTGCCCGGATGCTTACGATTCCGCCGGACGCTTGGCCCTGTGCGGCCACTCCTCTTCGTCGTCGTCGGCGTCGGTGGGGTAGTCCGGAGGAAGGGTTTTCCCCTTCTTGGACCCTTCGGCCTCCCCGGTCGGGGCGACCTTCCTTTTCGTTCCTCCCCCCGCTTGAGGGGGAAAGGTTTCTTCTTCCTCCTCCTCGTTTTCACGGGAGGAGCGCGTCTCGGATTCGTCGGATGAAGAATCCGACACCTCCAGGCGCCGGGAACTCTTTCGAGTCCCTGTGGCCCTCTTCTTGGCCTTCTTTTCCAGCACCACGTAAGGTGCCGGAGCCAGCAGCTTCGCTAAGCGAGCATCGGCTGGGTCTTCGGGCAAAGGGGCCGGACAGTCGATCTGTCCGGACTTCGCCAGCCAATCTTGTCAAAGGAAAGGGAGTTTAGATCCCGCATAGAGTCAAACTATGGAAAACCAACATCCTGTAAAAGGTAAAAATAGCTTACCACACTAGCGGGAAGCTGCATGCTGAATCCGTGGTCCTCGGAAGCGGATGCGGGAGCCTCGGCGCCTTTGAATAGCACCTTCCAGGCGTCTTCGTACGTTGTGTCGAAGAGCCTGCTCAGGGTTGGGTGTTGCGCCGGGTCGAACTCCCACAAATTGAAGCCCCGTTGCTGACACAGGAGGATCCGGCGGACGAGCATAACCTGGACTACGTTGACAAGCTTGAGCTTCTTGTTCACCAAGGTTTGGATGCATTTTTGCAGTCCGGTTACCTCTCCTTTATTGCCCCACGACAGGCCCGTCTCTCTCCAAGACTTGAGCCGCGTAGGGGGTCCGGACCGGAACTCGGGGGTTGCGACCCATTCGGGATCACGCGTCTCGGTGATGTAAAACCACCCCGATTGCCACCCCTTCAGGGTCTCCACAAAGGAGCCCTCGAGCCATAGGACGTTGGCTATCTTGCCCGCCATGGCACCTCCGCACTCCGCCTGGTTGCCGCGCACCACCTTGGGCTTGACGTTGAAAGTCTTGAGCCATAGGCCGAAATGGGGGCGGACGCAGAGGAAAACCTCACACACGACGGTAAACGCCGAGATGTTGAGGACAAAGTTCGGGGCCAGATCGTGGAAATCTAGGCCATAGTAGAACATGAGCCCCTGGACGAACGGGTGGAGAGGAAAGCCTAGTCCACGGAGGAAATGGGGAAGGAATACTACCCTCTCATGGGGCCTTGGGGTGGGGAGGAGCTGCCCCTCTTCGGGAAGCAAGTGCGCGATGTCGTTAGACAAGTATCCGGCTTTCCTCAGTTTTTTGACGTGTCCCTCCGTAACGGAGGAGACCATCCACTTGCCTCCTGCTCCGGACATGGCTGGAGGAGGTTGAGGTGGGAAGTGCGGGCTTGGGCGCTGGAGCTCGAGTGCGCGGAATATGGAAAGGAGGAAGAAGGCGTAGGTAAAAAGGTGGATCCTTATCCCCTTATATGGGCGGATGCGGTTAAGCGTCCCCACCAGCCTGGTAAAACTCGCTTATCTCCCAAGCGCCGTGATAAATGGCGCGGTTGGGTTACCCCTGTCCGTATTGATGAGAATCCCGTAAATAAGGGGACACAATCTCTGCTTTGACAAGACATGCCAAGGAAACCGCCTCGCAAAATGCGCTGAGGTGGGGGAGTAAAAACGATTCGAATAAAGACTTGGCCGTGGTGTGATGTAACGCTACGGAATACGTTAGCAGATTAGATTTGTGTAAATATTATTCTCTCTATGGCAATATGTGGAAACTTATTTTGCAGGGTCGGACACTGTCTTTTGTGTTCAAAATCTTCTATGAAGTACTTGGAGGAGGAACCCGCCTTGCAATGTCGAAGACAATCTGCGCGCCGGACTCGTCGTCATTGAAGCCTGGTTCAGGGGCTACTGAGGGAGTCCTGGATTAGGGGGTGTCCGGATGGCCGGACTATACCTTCAGCCGGACTCCTAGACTATGAAGATACAAGATTGAAGACTTCGTCCCGTGTCCGGAAGGGACTTTCCTTGGCGTGGAAGGCAAGCTTGGCGATGCGGATATTTAGATCTCCTACCATTGTAACCGACTTTGTGTAACCCTAACCCTCTCCGGTGTCTATATAAACTGGAGGGCTTTAGTCCGTAGGACAATATACAACAATCATACCATAGGCTAGCTTCTAGGGTATAGCCTCCTTGATCTCGTGGTAGATCTACTCTTGTACTACCCATATCATCAATACTAATCAAGCAGGACGTAGGGTTTTACCTCCATCGAGAGGGCCCGAACCTGGGTAAAACTTCGTGTCCCTTGTCTCCTGTTACCATCTGCCTAGACGCACAGTTCGGGACCCCCTACCCGAGATCCGCCGGTTTTGACACCGACACGCATACTCCAACTAGGTCATGTATTTTGACGGCTCCAAAATGTTGGCAGGACTAGGAGCGTGAGTCGTATTAACATCCCCCACTGGAGACGTCATCCACTATGTACTCCAGATATTATACACAGACTCCAACAACGCAGCCGAATACGAGGCCCTACTGCATGGTCTTTGGATGGCCACATCCATGGGCATACAACGCCTGGAGGTGCGCGGGGACTCGAACCTCGCGATATCTCAGATAAACGGTGACTTTGACGCCAAAGATCCAAAGACGGCAGCTTATCGCAATGCCGTATTAAAAATGTCGGCTCGGTTCGAGGGGCTTGAATTCCATCACGTTGCCCGAGAAAGCAATCAAGCAGCGGACGTCCTGGCTCGCATCGGCGCTAAGCGCGACCTCGGCCCACCTAAGATCTTCCTGGAAAGGCTCTTCAAGCCATCCGTGGTGTGGCAAGGGGAGGGCGGCGACCACAGTTCAGATCCGAACACAACCTCAAATACCGAACATACAGTCAGTGCCAGGGGCTCAGCCACCGAAGTAACACCGTCAGCCCATCTCATTATGGCAGTTATTGCCCCATGGACTGAACCCTTCTTGGCCTACATTAATAGGAAGGAGCTTCCCGACGACCAGAATGAGGCTCGCCGCATTGTCAGGCGTTAGAAGGCCTACAAGGTTCACGACGGAGAGTTCTACAAGAAAAGCACTACCGGAGTACTTCAAAGATGTATCTCCGAAGAAGAGGGGCGACAGCTTTTAGCGGAAATTCATGATGGCCTCGGTGGACACCACGCCGCAGCTCGGGCCCTCGTTAGCAAAGTCTTCCGCACGGGGTTTTATTGGCTGACAGCCCGAGCGGACGCACAGGACCTTGTCCAACGCTGCATCAGATGCCAGCTCTTCGCCAACCAAAGCCACATGCCCCCAGCTGCCTTGCAAACTATCCACATTACTTGGCCTTTTCCGGTCTGGGGCCTGTATATGGTTGGACCCCTTAAAGGGGGAAGCCATAAGAAAAAATATATGCTGGTTATGGTGGACAAATTCACTAAGTGGATAGAGGCTAAACCGGTCAAAACGGCTGAGTCCGGCCCGGTGATTGACTTCATATCCGGTGTTGTGCACCGTTATGGTGTCCCACACAGCATCATCACCGACAATGGCTCTAATTTCACAGCCGACGAGGTAAAGAGCTGGTTTACTAATCTGGGTATTAAACTTGAATACGCCTCCGTCTACCACCCACAAACCAACGGTCAAGTCGGACGAGCCAACGGTCTTATTATGAGCGGCATCAAGCCCAGACTAGTGCGGTCTTTGAAAGAATCAGACAAGCACTGGGTTGAGGAGCTCGACTCCATACTCTAGGGGCTGCGGACCACGCCCAACCATACTACATGATACACACCTTTCTTCATGGTGTATGGCGCAGAGGCCGTATCGCCCTGTGACATTATTCACGACTCACCTCGAGTGCGTATGTACGAAGAGAGAGAAGCCGAGCTCGATCGGCAGGACAGCCTAGATGCCCTGGAGGAGGAACGCGATGTCGCAAAAGCTTGTTCAGCATTTTACCAACAGCAGGCTCAAAGATACCAAAGCAGAGAAGTATGGGCCAAGACTTACAATGTTGGCGAACTTGTTGTACGCCCGCTGGAGAAGAAAAAGGACAAACTCAAGCCCAAATGGGAGGGTCCCTTCATAATTGACAAAGTTCTCACCGGAGGAGCGTACCGTCTTCGTGATGCATCAGACAATCGCCTCGAGCCGAACCCCTGGAACGCGGCCAAACTCCAAAGATTCTATGCCTAGCGCCGGACTCCTTGTTCGTCTCCTTCTCCCCTGTAGTTGCCATTACTTTTTCTCTCTTTTCCGATTACTTTTTTCATTCAACACTTTAAACTTTTGGTACGGCTAGACCGCACACCGCTAACACATACATATTTAAAATATGTATGTCCATTATACCTGGGGGCTTCTTGGACAGAAGCTTTTTATCATTATTCCTCGAGCATCAAGCTCTTCACGTATGAGTTCCTCCATATGTACCTTTTCTTCGCCACTATATGCATCGATATGACTTAAGTTTTGGCCAAGCTGGGTTGCGTGGCTCCTATGCTTATGCCCTACGTTCCCATTAGTTCGGTTAGGGCATAAAGGGAGCACCTCTGCGATTGTTACTTCCGGGTCATCCGGATGTGTACCTCAGACTGGGTGAAGCCGAAAGCTAGCGTTCTTAAGGGAATATTCGGTCGGTGAATTAAAGATGTTTTTGCAATCAGTCCATTGGTAACCCCCAAAAGTTACATACACTGTGATTTTCCATCACAATTCGGACATGTACATTAATACATGCACACCCAGGGAAAGGAACCCTTAACAGAACTATTCTCTCTGGAAGTTGTTTCTTATGATCTCAATGTAATATAACATAACTAGCAGAATACAACTTGTCTGTTCAAGCAACTATGACCCCTATGCCTAGTTTTCCAGGAATACCCCGGCCTATTTGGCCGTGAGGGTATTCAGAAACACTCCGCACCCTTGGGTCTGGAGGTTGAAGCGAAAAGGTCGGCCATGACAAATGCTATACAATTCAGCTACAATTACATAGGGTAAGGAAAGTACATAGTCACTTGGACTCAAACACTTCACCCTCTACACCGTCCAACAGGCGGTCCAACTTACAATCATGTTGGGAATATTTGGCGGCCACATCTACTTGGTCATATACTAAACTAACGGGAATTTCTTCCCCATCGACCCTATCGGTCCAACCCGGGCCATGTGATTCGGATCCAGCTTGGTATATCACGTTTTCACCATGGCCCAGGCCTCTCGTGCACCCTCTCGGCAGGCTGATATCTTCCATAGTCAGATACGCCGTCGCGCTCCCTTGAACAGCTCTACAAGCTCCTCCACACTTCCTGGAGGGGAGGCGGACGGCCATAAGGCCTTGGCCACACCCCGCATGGCTAGCCGAGCATGCTCGTGCACTTGTGACGGCCTTTGCAGTAGATCACTTGATGATCGGGATAACTCCTCTTCAGGACGGCCCGTCAATATACTTGCAAACATGACTATATCAGTCCAATTTATCTCTGAGCTCTTCAAAAAGAGTATAGACACATAGTGAAGATACCGCCCCGCAACTTCTTGTTTTCCTTCACGGAATCAGCTAGCTGGGCTCGAACATCTTTCAACTCTTCACCCATTGCAGTGTTGGAATCCTGTAGCTTGTTTTTCTCATCTCTGACGCGGGTCAGCACATGCTCGCCTGCGGCGTGTTGCCTTTTCACCTCTTTTTCTCGCTCTTAGGCGATCTTTAACTTCTCTCCAAGTTGATCTGGCGACCCTATTACGTGATCAGCCGAAGAATTAGCACAGGTGGTATGCAATTATTGTTCCTCGATGGAGGGGAACATTACCGGAAGATGACTTCTTGAAGTTTTCCAGTTCGGCGGTAGCAGCATTTAGCTGGGCCCGGCACTGCTCCAGCTCTTGGGCTCAAGCCATTCTTCTCTGTAAGGACCTGGTCGTACAATGATCCTTAAATCAGTTGTGCCAACTGCTTTCAGTCTCGGGGGCTACAGGCATATGGTTATCCTTTTTTGACAAAGAAAATTTACCTGCACATCTGTCAGATATTGCTTTGTGGCTCTTCTAAGCCCGTCTCGAGTAGATCGGATGTATGCGCCGCCCGAGCTAAAGGCATTAAATGCCTCTTCCAAGAACTTGGGGTCTCGTAAAACAGCCCTACAGCGTCGATGACTCATGGCGCTCTCTACCTCCGAGTTGGTGACGGACATATTTTCCGAACCCTCGGCCGAAGGGCAGTCCGGTGATGTTCCTACACCGGCCCCCGTATCCCCGATTGGATCTAAATCCCGGTTGTCGGGAGCGCAACCGACCGGGCCCCCGGACACAGTTCGGCGAACCTTTTTCCTATAACCAAGAAAACACACAAGTCACAGTCGGATGCGGCCACTGAAAAGCATATTTATCCGTACCTCCTCGACGAAGGCATGGTTGTGTCTTCACCGGTCTTCCTCTTCGAAGGCTTGCCTGGCGCAGGAACCGATCTCTTCGGAGTCGCCGAATGTCTCCCCTGTAGGAGCACGATACAGTGCAGTGTGTGAGGTAGAGTAAGAGCACTCTTTTATAAAAGGTGTTTCTTGATTATTTACATGTGAAGCAGGAAGAAGGCCAGGGTAGTCGGCGGTGATGGCCATTTCTGTGCCATCATAGCTCGTCTGGTAAAACACTCCCTTGGCGAGCACCACGAATATATCCGAATCCTCCTCAAATCCAGGATCAAGCTCCCGGTTGTGGTCCTCCGGCTGTGAGGCGAGACTATGAAGTCCTTCGGTGACCTTTCGCCAGTGATGTCATAACAAACGGATTTGAAACTTACCGAAAGTAATCCAGCAAGGAAAGAAGTGAAACAAAGGGGTAGAGGCTTACCCAACTGGGAGGATCATACATAGAATACCCATCTCTGCGCTTAATGCGAAGAAATTCCTCTTCCTCCCCTTTAAACAGCTCGGCCAATATCTTGGCTAGAGCGGCGGGGGTATCCGGACCTTTCCGGCCACAGCGGGAGGCGTCATCCTCTCCGTTATAGTGCCACATTGGCAGCACTCTGTATTGTAGCGGCTGAACACCTCGCAGTATGAAGGTCGCCATTACCTCGACTGTTGTGAGTCCGGACTGAGCGAGCGTCTTTATTTTGCTCATGAGCTGACGAACTTCTGCACTATCATCCTCTTCATGACTCCGCGGACGCCAAATGTGGCATTTCTTCAGTGGAACACTCGCGAATTCAGGAAGACCCTTTTGAACTGGGTTAGGAAGCGCGACGTCCTCAATGTAGAACCATTCGGAAGGCCATTCTTCAGATGCCTTCCTTGGTGTGCCGGACAGATATCCGGTATCGGCGATACGCCACACTTTGGCTCCGCCCACTTCAAATATTGACCCCTCGTGATTATGCAGGACAAGACAGAACAACTTCCTCCACAGCTCGAAATGAGCCTCGATGCCCAGAAATAATTCGTATAAAGCGACATAACCCGCGATGTGCAGAAGGGAGGCAGGGGTGAATTCATGTAGCTGGATGCCATAGTATTCCAGAAGCCCTTGGAGGAATGGATGGACCGACGCCTCTTAGTAGGTAGGGGACGAAACACACTCACTCCCCCTTGGATGGATTGGGGAATCCCTCTGCCTGGGTCTCACCGTTGAAGGAATCTAGCCCCGCTCGAACAGGAACTAGATCTGCGGGGGGAAGAAATCCTTGCGTATGCAGCTTTGCTAATTGACTATAGGGCACAGAACACCTCTCCCACTCTCCCTTCTCTGGGTCGGAACGGGAGGAGGAGCTGGGAACGCTAGCCATGTTGGAATGGTTTCTTCTGGTAGTCTCCGGGGATTTTCTCTGCGTAGTGCCGAATGGATCTAGGATCTAATCTCTTTAAATAGGTGCTCTTCCCTGCAGGGATGGGGTGTTATTCGCAAAAATTCTCCAACCGTCCACATTTGCCCGACACGTGGAAGATGAAGATGTTTAACGCGCGGAAGCCGAGGGGAGCGACATTGGATCAATGGCCGAATACATTACTTGAAGATCATTAAAGGAGGAACCCGCCTTGCAATGCCGAAGACAATTTGTGTGCCGAACACCTCGCTATTGAATACTGGTACGGGGGCTACTGAGGGCGTCCTGGACTAAGGGGTCCTCAGGCTCCGGCCTGTTATCCATGGGCCGGACTGATGGGCTATGAAGACATGAAGGCCGAAGACCGTACTCGTGTCCGGATTGGACTCTACTTAGCGTGGAAGGCAAGCTTGGTGATCGATTATGAAGATTCCTTCTTATGTAACCGACTCTATGTAAACCCTTGATCCCCCCGGTGTCTATATAAACCGGACGGGTTAGTCCGGAACGGACACATTACCATAGTCATATAGGCTATACTTCTAGGGTTTAGCCATTACGATCTCGTGGTAGATCAACTCTTGTAATACTCATATTCATCAAGATCAATCAAGCAGGAAGTAGGGTATTGCCTCCATAGAGAGGGCAGGAACCTGGGTAAACATCGTGTCCCACGTCTCCTATTACCATCGATCCTAGACGCACTGGTCAGGACCCCTGAAAGTGCAACTATCCCTAGGTGGTTTTGGTAATTCATAACAACATATAGCTCATTGAGCTAATGCTATTCCAAGTCAATTATTTCAAGAAAGCTCAATGATTGGCATGGCATGGATGGTGAAAGTGGAACCCTCAAAATCCAAAGGACAAAGGATTGGCTCAAGCTCAAAAGCTCAAGACTCTTCATTTTACATTTTAGTGATCCAAGATCACATTGAGTCCATAGGAAAAGCCAATAGTATCAAGGAGGGATGAGGTGTTCCTTAATGAGCCTTTTGCTTCATGTGCTTAATGATATGCTCCAAAATCCTCAGCTACTTTCTCATATCCACTCTTGACCTAAACCCAAAGCCAAACTCGGACCTACCGATTCTTTCTATCCGGCGCCACCGAGTTTCACATGTCATAAGCCACTGCCAAACACTAGCAAATTGGTTCTACTGATAGGGATCTCGGTCTCACCGAGATGGGATTGCAATCTCTCTGTTTCCTTTTCGTAACTTTTCGGTCTCACCGAAAGAGCGGATCGGTCCCACCGAGATTGCAATGTAAACTCTGTGTTTCCCTTTTGTAACATTTCGGTCTCACCGAAAGAGCAAATCGGTCCCACCGAGTTTACCTGACCAACTCTCTGGTTAGCTAATTACCAAATTGGTCTCACAGATTTTGTGTAATCGGTCTCACCGAGATTACGTTCTGCCCTAACCCTAACCATATCGGTCCTACCGAGTTGCATGTCAGTCCCACCGAAAATCTCTAACGGTCACTAGGTTTACTATTTCGGTCCGACCGAGTTTGTTGATTCGGTCCCACCGAGATTGGTAAATTGTGTGTAACGGTTGGATTTTGTGCGGAGGCTATATATACCCATCCACCTCCTCTTCACTCGTGGAGAGAGCCATCAGAACACAACTACACTTCCAACTCATATGTTCTGAGAGAGAACCACCTACTCATGTGTTGAGACCAAGATATTCCATTCCTACCATATGAATCTTGATCTCTAGCCTTCCCCAAGTTGCTTTCCACTCAAATCTTCTTTCCACCAAATCCAAATCCTGTGAGAGAGAGTTGAGTGTTGGGGAGACTATCATTTGAAGCACAAGAGCAAGGAGTTCATCATCAACACACCATTTGTTACTTCTTGGAGAGTGGTGTCTCCTAGATTGGCTAGGTGTCACTTGGGAGCCTCCGACAAGATTGTGGAGTTGAACCAAGGAGTTTGTAAGGGCAATGAGATCGCCTACTTCGTGAAGATCTACCGCTAGTGAGGCAAGTCCTTCGTGGGTGATGGCCATGGTGGGATAGACAAGGTTGCTTCTTCGTGGACCCTTCGTGGGTGGAGCCCTCCGTGGACTCGCGCAACCGTTACCCTTCGTGGGCTGAAGTATCCATCAACGTGGATGTAGGATAGCACCACCTATCCGAACCACGGGAAAAACATCCGTGTCTCCAATAGCGTTTGAATTCTCCAAACCCTTCCCTTTACATTCTTGCAAGTTGCATGCTTTACTTTCCGCTGCCTATATACTCTTTGCATGCTTGCTTGAATTGTATGATGATTGCTTGACTTGTCCTAAAGTAGCTAAAATCTGCCAAGAACTAAAATTGGGAAAAGGTTAAGTTCTTATTTGGTCAAGTAGTCTAATCACCCCCCTCTAGACATACTTCCGATCCTACAACCCCCTACCCGAGATCCGCTGGTTTTGACACCGACAGGTGGTAATGATCATCTGGTCCAACTGAGAGTCGTAGTTGGCGTCGATGGCGGCCATCCACCAGCCGGTCTCCAACACCGTCTAGAGACAATCCTCAGCGCCATGCCGTAGGCCGACGTCATGGACCATCTGGCACAGCCGCTGGTAGCTCGCGTGCATCGCCGCCATGGGTCTGGAGTGAGCTCTTTTGTGCTTAGTGTAGGTGCTTAGGCAAATGCTTAGGTGTGTATGATGTGGTAGATGCATTGGAATGGAGGGGTGCCTTTATATGAGGGCAAACTGCGTTGCATTCACATCGTGCAACCTCTTTTCCCGGTCCTCCTCCCATTACTTCCCTCATGCATTAATTGAAGGAGGATGCATTGGCCGTTCAACATTTCGGGAACCGCTACTCCCTCCCTCGTCTGCATTAAAGCCGTATCGGGAACTGCACCGCCCGCTGTCAAATCAAATTGTACTACGCCGCTTGCTGCATGCCCGGCTAAACACGCCTCCTCGTCTCCATCAAATCCCTCCATTAAACCTGCATGCAAACCGAGAAACCTACTCCGGCCACACGTCCATTCATGAGCGGGACGTAATTGAATGCAACATCGGACGAGCTCCTCCTATGCGCCCTCAGTTTAAACGAGGTCAGACGCCGGCCAAGCTCCTACTGTCCGCCCTCTATTTACACGAGGCTAGACAGACAACGGGCAAGAATCGCACCCTGATATGTCTCCAACGTATCTATAATTTATGAAGTATTCATGCTATTATATTATCCATCTTAGATGTTTTATATGCATTTATATGCTATTTTATATGATTTTTGGGACTAACCTATTAACCTAGAGCCTAGTGCATGTTTCTGTTTTTTCCTTGTTTTTGAGTTTTACAGAAAAGGAATACCAAACGGAGTCCAATTGACGTGCCAATTTTTGACGATTTTTTATGGACCAAAAGAAGCCCCCGGAGTAAAAAAGTTGGGCCAGAAGAGTCCAGGGTTGTCCACAAGGATGGGGGGCGCGCCCTACCCCCTGGGCGTGGGCCTCTATCTTGGGGACGACTCGGAGACCCCCTGACGTGAAACTGACGCCAAAAATTCCTATAAATATAGAAACCCCTAGAAAATAACCTAGATCGGAAGCTCCACCACCGCAAGCCTTTGTAGCCACGAGAAATCAATCTAGGCCCTCTCTGGCACCCTGCCGGAGGGGGCCATCATCACGGGAGGCCATGGAGGAGGATCCCGGAGGGGCCATCATCGCCATGAGGGCCAAGGATCATAGGGAGAACCTCTCCCCATCCAGGGGGAAGGCCATGGAGGAGGAAGCACAAGGGGGAGAACCTCTCCTCCTCTCTCTCGGTGGCGCCAGAGTGCCATCGGGAGGGGAATCATCGCCGCGGTGATCGTCTTCATCAACATCACCATCATCATCACCATCCTCATCTATTTTACGCGGTCCATTCTCCCGCACCCCGCTGTAATCCCTACTTGAACATGGTGCTTTATGCCACATATTATGATCCAATGATGTGTTGCCATCCTATGATGTTTTGAGTAGATATCATTTGTCTTTGGGTTTATTGATGATCTAGATTGGTATGAGTTTTATGCTTTATTTTGGTGTTGTCCTATGGTGCCCTCCGTGTCGCGCAAGCGTGAGAGATTCCCGTTGTAGGGTGTTGCAATACGTTCATGATTCACTTATAGTGGGTTGGTAAGTGACTGGAACACAAACCCGAGTAAGGGGGTTGTTGTGTATGGGAATAAAGAGGACTTGATGCTTTAATGCTATGGTTGGGTTTTACCTTAATGATCTTTAGTAGTTGCGGATGCTTGCTATAGTTCCAATCATAAGTGCATATGATCCAAGTAGAGAAAGTATGTTAGCTTATGACTCTCCCTCATATGAAATTGCAATGACGACTATCGGTCTTGTTAACAATTGCCTAGGACAATTACGCACACCAATCCATCATTATTCCACACTCGCTATTTATATTATTTAGTAATATATTCTAACTTTATGATAACAACACCTACTTTTATGTTTTAGCTCTCTGATATCATGCAAAGTTATCCTCTTCATACTCACAACGTAGTTTTATTTATCGTTTCTAGTTGGAAGCAAACGTTCGGTGTACTTAGAGTCGTATCCGTGGCAGATAGGACTTGGGAGAATATTGATCTTACCTTTAGCACCTTGTGGGTTCGACACTCCATACTTATCACTTCCACCTTTGGGAATTGCTACGATGATTCCCTGCACTTGGGGATTATCACACCCCTCCGCCGCTCCCCCATCTCCTCCTTCACCATTTTCTCCACTCTTCCGATGGCTTCCGAGGAGCCGTTCTCCGGCATATTACCCGGCTGGGTGGCCCGCCGAGCCCTCCGGATACGGGCGAGGCCGCTCGGTGCTTCATCAACCTCACTTGGCCCGACGGAGCCAGTTGCCTCCCCAAGCAGGCACGTGGTTCAACAACTGTCGGATGTGGGGTTCCGGCACACCCTTAAGGTTCGAACACTGGGGTGCGCGTGAAGTCTTTCCCTCCTACCGATCTACGCTCTAGCTCGCTAAGATCTTGCAGGCGAACTCGACGAATTCACCACACAGAAAGAGACACGGGGTTTATACTGGTTCGGGCCACCATTGTGGTGTAATACCCTACTCCAGTGTGGTGGTGGTGGATTGCCTCTGGGGCTGATGATGAATAGTACAAGGGAAGAACAGCCTCCTGAGGTTGAGGTGTTCTTGGGGCTAGGCTCTCGATCGGATTGGTTCAACCTAAGTTCAGATTGCCTCTACTGTGGTGGCTAGCTCTACTTATATAGGCCCTGGTCCTCTTCCCAAATGTTGAGCGGGAAGGGAGCCAACAACGGCGGGCCAATTTGAAGGGGGACAACTAGTACAAGCTATCCTGACAAAAGCAGTCTTCGCCTGCGAAAAGCCCTGGGATGACGCCGTCTTGGGCTCCACGATGACCTCCGCCTTGCCATCCTCCTAGTCTTGGTCTTGTTGCACCAATATGGCAACCTTTGCCTGATGCCTCGGTACTCTTAGTCTGCGCTTGCCTCCTTAGCACCAAAGAGGAAACAAGGACGCTGCGCGCACCGTCGCCCGCTTGGCACCGTTCGTCATGGCTCACGTCACGAGACCCTCGTGAGGTTTGCCTTTCCTTGATATCTCCGCTCCTCGTGAGTCTGCCTGGCTAGGCCACTCCAGAGGATGCCTTGCGTCATCCGCCTCATGAGGTTCGGCTCCTCGCGGAGGTCTTGGATGCCTTGTTGACGAAGATGGGTCGTACGGCCTGCTGCTCGGCCACGCAGTGGGCCGCAGGCAGGAAAGTCTGGGGACCCCCGTTCGCAGAACGCCGACAGCAACTCGCCGCTCCAGTTCAGCTAGATGAGGAGTGGCGAGTTGCTCCACGCTGGCACGACGGCGAGCACACCGGTACGGGTGTCGTCGCTGCCGCGTCGTACCACGCTACCAGTGTCTGCGGTGTCGCGCCTCCCGTGTCTGTGGGAGTGCCTCCCGTGCCTGCGGTAGCGCCATTCAGGCAGAGACAGAAGCCGGGTGCGTGGAGAGCGACGAGTCGGAGGCCAGCTTCTCCGTGTCCGCCGCCATCATCGAGGAGAAGTGGAACATGGGAGGCCGCCGCCACTTGGGTCCCATGAAGGCCACCGCCGAGGCGACGCCTGCGCATTCATGTGATTTCTTTGCTTCTTCGTCTCTTTCGAGGACCTTCGTCGACCCCGCAAAGTGTCTGCCGGACATGAGGAAGACAAGGGGATCCGCGGGTGGCCATTTAGATTATGTACTCCCTCTCCAGCTGGCGGGAAATTTTTGTTCTAAGAATGGATAAATTGTATGTATCTATAACTAAAATAAGTCTAGATACATCCATTTCTAGGACAAGTATCTCCGGACGGAGGGAGTATTAATTATACCAAGAGAGCCGGATTGGCACCGCTTAGTTCATGTAAATGTAATGAAATCCATCATGTTTATATGAAGATCCGGCTTTTTATACGAATCCTTCATGCTTATATGAAATCAGTCCGTGTTTGCACGAATTTCATCTGGTTGGTTAGAGTTGTGAAAATGTATGTCGCTGGCGTTTGATGTCGTCCTCCGCGGAAGGAAGCGGGAGGAAATTTGCCGGCTGCCGTTGGAGATGCTCTTATGCTGGAAATAATAGAGTGACATCCAATCCATTTGAGTTAATTGCGTGTATGATTGTCCCTCTATAAAAAGTTAATTGCATGTATAGTGTACACGTGACTTGCAGGGTGGCTACACCTTCGTACTGAAAGTTAAAAAGAAACAAGTCAATCCTTAATCTTATATTCTAAGAACTCTGTGGTTACACTGTCAGTACAATAGCGAAAGAAGTATATATTAAATAAGAAATATATAATATAAAAATCTAAAGTTAAAGACAGAATTTGAACTCATGTCATCGTGTTGTGAGCACCCGGCGCTAACCAGTCCAGCACATTTTTGTTGTAGACCATGCTGGAGATATATCTCCATGTCTACTCTTATACTCCACCTGTTCCTAAATATTTGTCTTTTTCAGATTTCAAATGAACTACCGCATACGGATGTGTATGTAGACATATTTTAGAGTGTAGATTCACTCATTTTGCTCCATATGTAGTCACTTGTTGAAATATCTAAAAAGGCAAATATTTAGGAACGGAGGGAGTAGAAAACAGAGTGGGTGATGATGGTGCGCGTGCCATCCTGCAATATAGGCTGTCGGATTTATATCTAACGGATAGGAAGAAAACTATGGCAATTTTGCAAAAATATACCCACACCCCTCTCCACGTTCGCAAATACGGCCTTCCCTCGTTCAACCTTTTCTCTCACAAGATAAACTACTCATACAAATGCATATTGATGTTCTGTGCAATGCACGGCATCTAGCTAGTTTCTTTTAAAATAGTTACTGCGATAATTGGGTTAAAGTGATATATTTTATGTCCTCCCCGAATGATTTCAGATTCACTAGTAGTAACAAAGAAAAGGTTGCCGTGTTAATTAACAGAACACAGGGTGAAAACTATCAAATGAGGCCGGTAAAAATGAGGCACACTGGGTTTAGTGTCATCATCACTACAGCTGTGCGCGCGCGAGAAGTCTACATATCGAGGGAGCTACTGAGCGAGGCACAGAGAAACAATGTTCGAGAGAGAAACCAATTGACAGATTACGTTCAGATCGAGTTATCGCCCTTCTGCTGTCATTGTTGGGGTGGGGGAGGGGGAGGGAGAGAAAGACGTATCGAGAGTGTGCGCGGTAGGCACAGAGGCACAACTAGCGAGTGTGTGTGTATGTGTGTGTGTGTGTGTGTGTTTGAAAGAGGAGTAGATAGATTACTATCAAGATCGACGTGCCTCCCTACTCCTTCGGTGTTGGGAAGTGTGTGTGTGGTTGTGTGGGTGTGGGTGTGGGTGTCGGGGGGGCAGTGACACTTACATATCCCTACTCTTATAAAAAACAGAGTTGGTGATGATGGTGTTCCTACCATCCTGCAATATAGGCCATCCGATTTATATCCGATGGATAGGAAGGGAAATGTGGCAATTTTGCAAAAATATACCCACACCCCTCTCCGCATTTGCAAATAAGGCATTCCCTCGTTCATCCCTTTGTCCCACAAGATAAACTACTCATACAAATGCATCTTGATGTTCGGTGCAACGCATGGGCATCTTGCTAGTAGGGAGAAGGAGTTTGTGTGACACATATCTAGCTATATTAAGGTATAGGTAGATAGCATTTGTGCGAGGCATACTTAAAGCATCACGAAGATAAACAAAACTGTGTGCATGCAAGTGCCGGAAAAAATGAAGCGAGAAACAATGTGTGTGCACGCGCGCGCGCGCGTGTGTGTGTGTGTGAGAGAGAGAGAGAGAGGGAGGGAGAGAGAGAGAGAGAGAGAGAGAGAGAGAGAGAAATCTCAAAACAAAAGGTGCTCTGCTGGAATCCCATTGTATGTATTCATATTGTTCTAGAACTCGAGTTAACCTTAGGCATATGTGTGAGAGACGTTATTATACTTTGAGACATTAGTGGCTGTGGGTGGGCGGAATTAAAGGGATGGGCGTGTTCGACAGAGAGAGCGTGTGTGTTTCTGTGTGAGAGACTTGTAGGACGGGGTAGAAAGACGAATTCTAACCTTGACGGAGGGAGAGAAATACACGAAGTGCGCGTGTGTGATTCTGATGCCCACAGGGAAATGAGATATGTATGCGTGTGAGAGAGATTGCACAATTCATTCACGTATCACTATCTAGCGATCGTGGACGTGCATCGCTTGAACATAAATCAATATCTACTTCGTATTGTGGCCAAAGGTACAATATCGATTCAACGCTATAAAGATTGGACACTCTGGGCCATAGGTTTCACTAGTGGCTTCTCTCGAGAGCATAAGTATTACGGTGGGTGAACAAATTACTGTTGAGCAATTGATAGAATTGAGCATAGTTATGAGAATATCTAGGTATGATCATGTATATATGCATCAGGTCCGAGATAAGTAGACCGACTCCTGCCTGCATCTACTACTATTACTCCACACATCGACCGCTATCTAGCATGCATCTAGAGTATTAAGTTCATAAGAACAGAGTAACGCCTTAAGTAAGATGACATGATGTAGAGGGATAAACTCATGCAATATGATATAAACCCCATCTTGTTATCCTCGATGGCAACAATACAATACATGCCTTGCTGCCCCTACTGTCACTGGGAAAGGACACCGCAAGACTGAACCCAAAGCTAAGCACTTCTCCCATTGCAGGAAAGATCAATCTAGTAGGCCAAACCAAACTGATAATTCGAAGAGACTTGCAAAGACAACCAATCATACATAAAAGAATTCAGAGGAGATTCAAATATTGTTCATAGATAAACTTGATCATAAACCCACAATTCACCGGTCTTAACAAACACACCGCAAAAGAAGATTACATCGAATAGATCTCCACGAGAGAGGGGGAGAACATTGTATTGAGATCCAAAGAGAAGAAGCCATCTAGCTAATAACTATGGACCCAAAGGTCTAAGGCAAACTACTCACACATCATCGGAGAGGCTATGGTGTTGATGTAGAAGCCCTCCGTGATCGATGCCCCCTCTGACGGAGCTCCGGAACATGCCCCAAGATGGGATCTCACGGGTACAGAAGGTTGCGGAGGTGGAATTATGTTTTTGGCTCTATATCTGGTAGCTTGGGGGTACGTAGGTATATATAGGAGGAAGAAGTACGTTGGTGGAGCAACGTGGGGCCCACAAGGGTGGAGGGCGCGGCTGGGGGGGTAGGCGCGCCCCTACCTCGTGCCCTCCTGGTTGATGTCTTAACGTAGGGTCCAAGTCCTCTGGATCACGTTCGTTTCGAAAATCACGTTCCCGAAGGTTTCATTCTGTTTGGACTCTGTTTGATATTCTTTTTCTGCGAAACTCTGAAATAGGCAAAAAAACAGCAACTCTTGGCTGGGCCTCCGGCTAATAGGTTTGTCCCAAAAATAATATAAAAGTGTAATAAAGCCCAATAATGTCCAAAATAGAATATAATATAGCATGGAACAATCAAAAATTATAGATACGTTGGAGACGTAACAAGCATCCCCAAGCTTAATTCCTGCTCGTCCTCGAGTAGGTAAATGATAAAAACAGAATTTTTGATGTGGAATGCTACTTAGCATAATTTCAATGTAATTCTCTTAATTGTGGTATGAATATTCAGATCCGAAAGATTCAAGACAAGAGTTTAATATTGACATAAAAATAATAATACTTCAAGCATACTAACTAAGCAATCATGTCTTCTCAAAATAACATGGCCAAAGAAAGTTATCCCTACAAAATCATATAGTCTGGCTATGCTCTATCTTCACCACACAAAGTATTTAAATCATGCACAACCCCGATGACAAGTCAAGAAATTGTTTCATACTTTTGATGTTCTCAAACCTTTTCAATCTTCACGCAATACATGAGCGTGAGCCATGGACATAGCACTATATGTGAAATAGAATGGTGGTTGTGGAGAAGACAAAAAGGGAGAAGATAGTCTCACATCAACTAGGCGTATCAATGGGCTATGGAGATGCCCATTAATAGATATCAATGTGAGTGAGTAGGGATTGCCATGCAACAGATGCACTAGAGCTATAAGTATATGAAAGCTCAACAAAAGAAACTAAGTGGGTGTGCATCCAACTCGCTTGCTGACGAAGACCTAGGGCATTTCGAGGAAGCCCATCATTGGAATATACAAGCCAAGTTCTATAATGAAATTCTCACTAGTATATGAAAGTGATATCATAAGAGACTCTCTATCATGGAGATCATAGTGCTACTTTGAAGCACAAGTGTGGTAAAAGGATAGTAACATTGTCCCTTCTCTCTTTTTCTCTCATTTTTTTATTTGGGCCTTTTCTCCTTTTTTATGGACTCTTTTTTATTTAGTCCGGAGTCTCATCCCGACTTGTGGGGGAATCATAGTCTCCATCATCCTTTCCTCACTTGGGACAATGCTTTTAAAAAAATGATGATCATCACACTTTTATTTACATACACCTCATAAGTTACAACTCAATACTTAGAACAAAATATGACTCTATGTGAATGCCTATGGCGGTGTACCGGGATATGCAATGAATCAAGAGTGACATGTATGAAAGAATTATGAATGGTGGCTTTGCCACAAATACAATGTCAACTACATGATCATGCGAGGCAATATGACAGTGATGGAGCGTGTCATAATAATCGGAGCGGTGGTAAGTTGCATGGCAATATATCTCGGAATGGCTATGGAAATGCCATGATAGTTAGGTATGGTGGCTGTTTTGAGGAAGGTATATGGTGTATGATACCGGCGAAAGGTGCGCGGTAGTAGAGAGGCTAGCAATGATGGAAGGAAGAAAGTGTGTATAATCCATGGACTCAACATTAGTCAAAAAGAACTCATATACTTATTGCAAAAATCTACAAATTATCAAAGCAAAGTATTACGCGCATGCTTCTAGGGGGATACATTGGTAGGAAAAGACCATCGCTCGCCCCCGGCCGCCACTCATAAGGAAGACAATAAATAAATAAATCATGCTCTGACTTCATCACATAACGGTTCACCATACGTGCATGCTACGGGAATCACAAACTTTAACACAAGTATCTCTCAAATTCACAACTACTGAACTAGCATGACTCTAATATCACCATCTTTATATCTCAAAACAATTATCAAGCATCAAACTTCTCATAACATTCAAGACACTCATAAGAAATTTTTTACTAATCTTAGATACCTATTACCTTAGGACAAATTTCTCAATTTAAGAAAATTACCATTCTGTTCTAAAAGACTCTGAAAACAATATAAGTGAAGCATGATAGATCAATAATTTCTATAAAACCACCATCGTGCTCTAAGTGAAGCACTAGAGCAAAATTATCTAGCTCAAAAGATATAAGTGAAGCACATAGAGTAATCTAATAAATTCTGAATCAAGTGTGATCTCTCAAAAGGTGTGTACAGCAAGGATGATTGTGGTAAACTAACAAACAAAGACTCAAATCATACAAGACGCTCCAAGCAAAACACATATCATGTGGTGAATAAAAATATAGCTCCAAGTAAAGTTACCGATGGAAGTAGACGAAAGAGGGGATGCCTTCCGGGGCATCCCCAAGCTTTGGCTTTTAGGTGTCCTTAGATTATCTTGGGGTGCCATGGGCATCCCCAAGCTTGCCACTCCTTGTTCCATAATCCATCAAATCTTTCACCCAAAACTTGAAAACTTCACAACACAAAACTCAGCAGAAAATCTCGTGAGCTCCGTTAGCGAAAGAAAACAAACGACCACTTCAAGGTACTGTAATGAACTCATTCTTTATTTATATTGGTGTTAAACCTACTGTATTCCAACTTCTCTATGGTTTATAAACTCTTTTACTAGCCATAGATTCATCAAAATAAGCAAACAACACACGAAAAACACAATCTGTCAAAAACTGAACAGTCTGTAGTAATCTGTAACTAACGCAAACTTCTGGAACTCCAAAAAATCTACCAAAATAGGAAGACCTAGAAAATTTGCTTATTGATCAGCAGAAATTGTAATCAATATTTTATCACGTTCTGGTGATTTGTAACAATTATTTTGGTGAACAAAAAGTTTCTGGAATTTTCAGCAAGATCAAATAACTATCACCCAAGAAGATCCTATAGGTTAAACTTGGCACAAACACTAATTAAAACATGAAAAGACATATAACCAGAGGCTAGATCAAAGATTTATTCCTAAACAGAAGCAAAAATCAAAAAACTAAAAATAAAATTGGGTTGCATCCCAACAAGCGCTATCGTTTAACGCCCCTAGCTAGGCATAAAAGCAAGGATAGGTCTAGGTATTGCCATCTTTGGGAGACAATTCTTTAATGAGACATATATCACTGTTAGGAGTTTCTTTCTTTTTATTAATTATCAAACTTCTATGCACATATCCGCAAAATTCACTTGTAGCAAATGGTTCCTTAATGATAGCAAAAAGATTGGTATGAATACTTATAGATTTGAGATCCGCAGTTTCCTTACTAGAGGATTCACCCTTATTTTTAGGAACATACATAAGCTTGGAAATTTTAGTTGGAGGACTTGGAGTATTCTTTATGGAAGAAAAAGTTATTCCCAAGTTGGTAATGATACCCTCAAGTTTATCGATTCTAGTGGAATCCTGATTTATTCTTTCATTAACTATGGGTCCCTTCTCTTTAATATTTTTCAAAGTGAATCCTACTTTAGATCCATATGGGTAATTTGGTTGTGGATCTTTTTATCCAAATTTTCAATTAACTCTACGGTAGCAACTTTATTTTCAATAATTTCAAGTCTTTGCATTACATGCTCCAAAGTTAACATAGTCTCATTAACCAAAAGAGGTGGTGAGACAAACAAATCTATCATGGCATTATAAGAATCAAAAGTATGGCTACCCAAGAAATTCCCTCCCATAATGGTATCAAGGATATATCTGTAGATTGCTTGGGTCTACCAGGAAGCAATCTACTTCCATTCCTCTCCGCAATTTTTAAAAGTAACGCCTACATAAAAATTGCGGAGAGGAACGGAAGTAGATTGCTTCCTGGTAGATCGATTTTGAGCATTGCAAATTCTATACCGAGCGTCTTTTAGATTTTCTCCCTCCCTTTGCTTAAAATTTAGAACTTCATTCTCGAGAGACAATGGAGAATATAGAGAGCTAGCAATGGCAACGAGCACACACAAGAGGCAAGCGAAAAAGAGGCGAACGGAAAAGAGAGGACGAATAAAACGGCAAGGGTGAAGTGGGGGAGAGGAAAACGAGAGGCAAATGGCAAATAATGTAATGCGGGAGATAAGGGTTTGTGATGGGTACTTGGTATGTTGACTTTTGCGTAGACTCCCCGGCAACGGCGCCAGAAATCCTTCTTGCTACCTCTTGAGCACTGCGTTGGTTTTCCCTTGAAGAGGAAAGGGTGATGTAGTAAAGCAACGTAAGTATTTCCCTCAGTTTTTGAGAACCAAGGTATCAATCCAGTAGGAGGCCACACACGAGTCCCTCGCACCTACACAAACAAATAAATCCTCGCAACCAATGCGATAAGGGGTTGTCAATCCCTACACGGTCACTTACGAGAGTGAGATCTGATAGATATGATAAGATAATATTTCTGGTATTTTTATGATAAAGATGCAAAGTAAAATGGAAATCAATAAAAATAACTAAGTTTTGGAAGATTAATATGATGGAAAATAGACTCGGGGGCCATAGGTTTCACTAGTGGCTTCTCTCGAGAAAATAAGAATTATGGTGGGTGAACAAATTACTGTTGAGCAATTGATAGAATTGAGCATAGTTATGAGAATATCTAGGTATGATCATGTATATAGGCATCACGTCCGAGACAAGTAGACCGACTCCTGCTTGCATCTACTACTATAACTCCACACATCGACCGCTATCCAACATGCATCTAGAGTATTAAGTTCATAAGAACAGAGTAACGCGTTAAGTAAGATGACATGATGTAGAGGGATAAACTCATGCAATATGATATAAACCCCATCTTGTTATCCTTGATGGCAACAATATAATATGTGCCTTGCTGCCCCTACTGTCACTGGGAAAGGACACTGCAAGATTGAACCCAAAGCTAAGCACTTCTCCCATTGCAAGAAAGATCAATCTAGTAGGCCGAACCAAACTGATAAATCGAAGAGACATGCAAAGATAACCAATCATACATAAAAGAATTCAGAGAAGATTCAAATATTGTTCATAGATAAACTTGATCATAAACCCACAATTGTAGGATCGAAAGTATGTCTAGAGGGGGTGATTAGACTACTTGACCAAATAAAAATCTATCCTTTTCCCAATTTTAGTTCTTGGCAGATTTTAGCAACTGGACAACTCAAGCAATCTTAGCACAATTCAAGCAAGCATGCAAAGAGTATATGAGCAGCGGAAAGTAAAGCATGCAACTTGCAAGAATGTAAAGGGAAGGGTTTGGAGGATTCAAACGCAATTGGAGACACGGATTTTTTTGTCGTGGTTCCGATAGGTGGTGCTATCGTACATCCACATTGATGGACACTTCAACCCACGAAGGGTAACGGTTGCGCGAGTCCACGGAGGTCTCCACCCACGAAGGGTCCACGAAGAAGCAACCTTGTCTATCCCACCATGGTCGTCGCCCACGAAGGACTTGCCTCACTAGCGGTAGATCTTCACGAAGTAGGCGATCTCCTTGCCCTTACAAACTCCTTGGTTCAACTCCACAATCTTGTCGGAGGCTCCCAAGTGACACCTAGCCAATCTAGGAGACACCACTCTCCAAGAAGTAACAAATGGTGTGTTGATGATGAACTCCTTGCCCTTGTGCTTCAAATGATAGTCTCCCAAACACTCAACTCTCTCTCTCACATGATATGGATTTTGTGGAAAGAAGATTTGAGTGGAAAGCAACTTGGGGAAGGCTAGAGATCAAGATTCATATGGTAGGAATGGAATATCTTGGCCTCAACACAAGTGTAGGTGGTTCTCTCTCATAAAATGTAGGTTGGAAGTGTAGGTTCGTTCTGATGGCTCTCTCAACGAATGAAGAGGAGGTGGAGGTGTATTTATAGCCTCCACACAAAATCTAATCGTTACACACAACTTGCCAAAGTCGGTGGGACCGAATTGGTAAAGTCGGTCGGACCGATTTAGCAAATCTAGTGACCATTAGGATTTTTGGTGGGACCGACATGCAACTCGGTAGGACCGATATGGTTAGGGTTAGGGCATAATGTAATCTCGGTGAGACCGGTTACACAAATTCGGTGAGACCGATTTTGGTAATAAGCTAACCAGAGAGTTGGTCAGGTAAACTCGGTGGGACCGATTTTCTCATTTCGGTGAGACCAAAATGTTACAAAAGGGAAACAGGGAGTTTACATTGCAATCTCGGTGGGACCGATCGCTCATCTCGGTGGGACCGAAACGTTACGAAGGGAAACAGAGAGATTACAACCCCATCTCGGTGAGACCGAGATCCCTATCGGTGAGACCGATTTGCCTAGGGTTTGTGGCAGTGGCTAAGACATTTGAACTCGGTGGCGCTGGATAGAAAGAATTGGTGGGGCCAAGTTTGACTTTTTGTTTAGGTCATATGTGGATGTGAGAAAGTAGTTGAGGGCTTTGGAGCATATCACTAAGCATTTTGAGCAAGATCCTCATTAAGCAACACCTGATTCCTCCTTGATAGTATTGGCTTTTCCTATAGACTCGATGCGATCTTGGATCACTAAAATAGAAAATGTAGAGTCTTGAACTTTGAGCTTGAGCCAATCCTTTGGTCCTTAGCATTTTGAGGGGTCCACTTTTCTCATCCATGCCATGCCAATCATTGAGCTTTCCTGAAATATTAATCTTGAAATAGCATTAGCTCAATGAGCGATATGTTGTTAAGAATTACCAAAACCACCTAGGGATAGTTGCACTTTCAATCTCCCCCTTTTTGGTAAATGATGACAACATACAGATCAAAGCTTCGACAAATGATAATAAGAGTGAAAAACATTGTCGCTTTGAGAAGTATGTGAAAAGCAAGAGCTCCCCCTAAATTTGTGCATAGTTTAAGATTTGCTTTGGACTGCAAATGCACAATGAGTTAGGATCATGGGTTACTCTTCCATGTCACATACATCTTGGTGGAGCGCTCAAAATGATAATAATTAAAATACATGCACTCATCACCAAGCAAAGTGAATGATCATATGGAATATAAAAGGATAATGTCATCCAACAAGCATTAAGGTAGCATAGGATCAAACACATGATCATCCAAGTATCACACACAAGCATAAAGTATCTCAAACAAGCAAATAACAAAGTTCAACCACCAAAGAGAAATGCAAGAGAGAACAAAAGCAACACTCTCTCTCGAAGCCTGTGATCTATACATTTTCTCCCCCTTTGGCAACAAGTTACCAAAAAGTTCATAAAAATGCATAGTGCTAGATCGACATTCAGGCTTGGTCTTCAGGTGGTGGTGTAGACAGAACTCCAAGAAGGAAAGCATCAGTCGATGTAGATGGTGCTGGAGGAGTAGGTGTTGGAGCTGGTGGTACTGAAGTTGTAGCTAGTGCAGATGAAGTTGCTTTGGGGTCTGTAACAGGCATAGCAGCAGATCTCTGACCTCTGGGCACTCTAGCAAAAGCATCAGTGGTTGTCTTGCCCTTCTTCTCCTGCACTTCCTCCTGAAGTTGCTCAACAACAGACTGTATCTCAGTGACCTTCACATCTAAATCATAGAACTTCTGCTCCATGATCCTCTCCAGGCTCTCCTGGTTTCGAGTCAGGGTGGCCAATCCCTTCTCAATCCTCATAGTGGAGGCAATCAAGTAGCCAAGCTGATCTTGCTTGCTCTTCAGAAGATACTGAGATGCCTCATCCATGGTTGGCATCCTTGCAGCCTTTTTAGTATTTGCTTTCTTCGTCTTTGCTTGGGCTTGCACAGAAGATGGTTCATTTTCATCCATGACCACAGTGTTATCCTCAAAGTCTGGGTAGATGGGCAGGTGCTCCTTGTCCAAGAGATATGTGCCAGTGCCCATCTTGGAGTTGATCAGCTCCTGAATCTGTGGGGCATACCCACAACTCCTCTTCTGATCTGCAGCTGTTCTCTTAATGGTTTCCACCATCAGACTCATGACTTTGAACTTCTGTGGGACATCAAAAATGTGCAGTAGGTTGATGGAGTGACCTCTGATCATTCTGTGATCACCTAACTTGGCCATAAGTGTGTGCCTGAGGATCCAGTTGATTGTGGGCAGGCCAGACAACAAGTGTTTCACAGATCCAAACTGGCGAGTCTCAAGATCTGCATCAGGAATCTCCTTGTACATGCTAGCCGTGGAGTTGTGATCCTTCTTCTTCTTGGCATAGACGTCCAAGTCATCTTCTTGTTCTTCTGGAGCATTGATCAACTGAGCCCATTCTGCAACTGTTGGCTGGTATCTAGTACCTTCAGACATCCAGACAATTCTTCCATCTGGGTAGAAATGAGTTGTGGAGTAGAACTGCATAATAAGCTCATCATTCCACTTTGTGAGCTTCTGCCCAACAAAGTCCTCTACTCCACAAGCCTTGAAACTGTCATAGACTCCAGGATAGTGCTCTTCATTCTCCTTGATGTACTTCCAGTCCACCCATTTCATATCACAGACTATGGGCTTCTTGTCAAGCAGCACTGTCTCATAGAAGTCTTGTTGTTCCTTTGTATGGAACCTGTAGTCCACAGCAGTTCTTCTTCTGGTGGCATATGGATCTGACTCTCTCCATAGCCTCAATCTTGAATCTTTCCTGATTTTCATGTTTTCAGCTACTGGATGAGCATCATTGTGATCTGGAATTTTTGGCTTCAGCTTCCTCAAGACATGTGACTCATCATCTTCTTATTCCATAGCATCTTCAGGCACTGGGGCCTTGTTCTTCTCTACTGTTGGGATGTTCCTTGTACTCCTCTTGGGTGCAGTTTTTGATTTTGGAGCTGGAGCAGCAGTCTTGGGAGCAACTTTGGGCTTGGATGGAGCAGCCCCTGATTTGATAGCATCTCCCATTAGCTTCTGAGTCTTAGGTGTTGGTGCAGCATCCTCTTCCTCTTCCTCTTCAGAGTCTCTCATCATAGAGGGATTGCCAAGAACTCTGGCAGTGCTCTTCTTGACCCTCTCTTTCCTCTTCTTGCCATCTCCAGTTTCCTTGGGTTCAAGAGTGAACACCATTGTTTCTCCTGTGGGAACTTTCCTTGGCTTAGACATTGGTTGTCTTCTTGCTGGAGCCTTTGTATTCATTCCTGGCTTAGTTGCAACAGCTGTGACATACTCCTTTTTCAGCACTTTCTTCTTTGAGGTGGCCTCTTCCTCATCAGCCACATAGTCCTCATCCTCAGAATCTGAGTTTCTCTTCTTGCTGGCCCTGGTGGCAGCCTTAGGCAAGTTGTTGGGTGTGCTCCTGCTTCCATCATCAGAGCTGCTAGAGGGACTAGTGCCCTCACTCATGTGATTCTGCTCCTCAAACTTGTTCTGACTGTCACTCTGATCTAACATGATGCAAACACTGACAGCTGACCCTGTGAATAGATTATAGATGAGGTAGATTTGATGAGCATCACAAAGTGCAGATGTATTTGGAAAAGAATGAATCAAAAACTTAGTTTTAGTTCGGATCTACCGATTTGAAATCTTGGTGATACCGAAGCAGCTTTTGGAACCTAAACTGATGAACTCGGTCAGACCGAGTCACAGTTCGGTGGCACCGAGGCTGCTAGGGTTTCACATAGACTTGAACTCGGTCACACCAATTTGCAATTCTCGGTCAAACCGAGAATCACATGTGCAATGGCCTGAGCCAAATCG
Organism: Aegilops umbellulata; assembly: GCA_032464435.1. Lineage (NCBI taxonomy): Eukaryota > Viridiplantae > Streptophyta > Magnoliopsida > Poales > Poaceae > Aegilops > Aegilops umbellulata. The sequence goes on from CP136056.1 coordinate 352,416,933, forward strand.
GTGGAACCGATTTCAACAACTCGGTCGGTCCAATATGATTTCGACGGAAACCTAACCCTAAATTTTCAATCCACAACTAAACTACGGAGTGTTTTCGCTGGATAGGGTGATCTCAATCGTGGCAAGATACATGGCAAAACAATGTGCTGGGGAATTGGAGTGAGAACAGCACAAAGATCAAGTCCATACCCTAGTGCGGCGATGGACTTGCTACGGTGGCAACGGCGGAGACGATCCCATTGACGTCGGCGGAGACCAGCGACTGGAGGCAGCTGGCGACGAGGAGCACGATCCGGAGACCGAGGGAGGCAGAGCAGGCTGAGTGCGGGCGAAGAGGTTCGGAAAATTTTCCAAATTTTGGCCCGTGGGTATATATAGCCTGACCCTATCGGTGTGAACGAGTGGAACAACTCGGTGGCACCGAGATGCATAACTGCAAGCAGTTACAGCAACTTGATGTGACCGAAAAGTTCAAATCGGTTGCACCGAGATTGAAAACCTAGATCGACTTAGTGATCTCGGTATGACCGAAATGGATGAATCGGTCAGACCGAAATGCACAAAGAAGTTTAACTCTATGACGAATCAGGGACTCCGAGTGCTCCTCACACAGAGTGGTTCGAATCTGACTTGATCAAACTTTGTGATGTAGCATGAATAGAGTTTGAGACGAGAATAGCATAGATAGCTAGAGAAGGTTCTTAGGAATTCTTGTCCATCCACTTGGCAAGAGAAAAAGAAACCAATCAATCAAAACAACAAGTGGATGTCCTCGAATGAGTAAATTATGCAACCAACATGCTCACACAATAAAATGATGAATGAAATATGTGGCAAAGCATGCACAACCAATTCTAGCATCTATCAAGCAATTGGCTATGACTAGGTCATCTACACATGAGTATATAGACTTAGGAGTCAAATGAGAACATCTGATCATAGGTCATACTCATCGTTTAAGCACAAGTGGGGTTACCACTTTTACATAAAGCATTGTTGTGTTCACATCATTAGAGTTGCTTTAGCTCAATTCTTAGAGTAAAGCTCCCCCTAGATGTGAGATCCCCCCTAAGAGGGATGAACTAACCTTGGGTTTTGTCGATGATGAATTCATGTAGGTGTTGAAGATGTGGATGCTCAATGTTGATGTAGATCATTTGGAGCTATCCTTTGGAGTGAGTTGCACTTTCAATACCTACACGGGTTAGTCCCACAAGGAACAAACAAGGACATCCATAGACATAGAGTGATGCAAACACAAGATGATGTCTATGAAAGCATTAAGTTACCTTGTCCCTTGTCTTACCAACAAGAGGGTTTGTGACTCCTTGAACTAGTGCATGATGTGGAGGTTGATTGCACTTGTTCTTGCCAAAATGATAAGAGTGAAATATGCTAGCGGAGTCACCCTCAAGAACTCTCTAGTTCTTCTTCTTCGGGACCCACACCATCTTGATGGGAATCCTTGGAGTTGTAGTTGTACTTGATGAAGTGGAACTTGATGTAGTCTTGAGAACCCACTTGACCAAGGCCTTAGGAGCTTCTTCAAATGCATCAATTTCCTCTTGAAGCTTGTCCTTGCCTTTTTCCTTGTGGTCTTGTGGTGGAAGATCATCTTGAGCTTGTGTCCCTTTGAAAGAAGTAGGATCATACTTATCTTGTTGAGGAACAAACTTCGTCTTGGGGTATTGATCTTCTTCCCACTCAACTCCATTGGCATTGAACTTTCGTTCAAAACCAACACCTTGGTTCTTCCGGTGCCTTCCTTGCTTGCGTACAATTTCCTTGAATTGCATACTCCCGGCATGGATCTTGTAAACACCTTTCTCTATAATTCCCTTCAATAAGTTATTTTCTTGCTCAAGTGTAACCTGCCTAAGAGAATCATTAGTGGAATCAAGAGAACTACTAGAAGCAACAACATTGGATTTAGCATGACTATTGTTACTACTAGAGGAAGAATCTTTCTTGTTCTTGTTACTAGACTTGACTTGAGGCATGTAAGTGGATAAGAGTAAACGCTTGGCAATGTAAGAAGAACTTTTCTTGCGAAGATCATCATTGATTGCCTTTAAGAACTCATGCTCTTGCTCAAGGTTGAGCTTTTCAAAACGTAATTTCTCATGAGTCCTTAAAAGTTCTCGATGATCTCGTAAGATAGTTTCATGAGCTAACTTAAGAGTGTTTAGTTCTTTAGTTAGAGACTCAATCTTCTCCTTATCATTGTCATTCGTTTTATCTTGACTAGCATGATTAATTGACGTTTCATCATAGTATTCATCACTAGAGTTGTCAACAAGTAAATCATCATCACCTAACAAGTCATCTTCATCACTATTGAAATCAACATACTCGGGGTGTGATACCTTTGGACCTTTGGCCATGAAGCATCTTCCAATTCCTTCATTTGGTGAATCAAATATGTCGTAGGAGTTGGTTGACACAAGTGCTAGACCGGAAACACCTTCATCTTGAGTATGTTCGGAGCCAGAGTGATAGCTTCTCTCAGAGCGATTGTCGTAGTCGGAGCCGGATACCCATTCACCAACATGAGCTTGATGTCTTCGTTTTGTGCAGCTCCTTGATGACTTGTCCTTCCTTTCCGAATCCTTGCTTCTCCGGGATGTTCTTCGTTCATAACGATTATCTCTACTCCTTCTTTCTCTTGATGGTGATTCTTCTCTTTTACTTCTTCTTTTTGGAGAATCTTCTCTTCTCTTGTAGGGTGTCGTACACTCATTGGAATAGTTTTCTTTACAGAAAGACTATAAGGGAACCCCCTACAGTATAATTGGTGCAACAAACCCAAATTGCAAGTATCATGCCTTGAACCTGGATGGGTGGGAAGGCATCAGCCCCTTCCTACCACTAGGCTATGCCTTAGTCATTGGAATAGTGTCCGGGTTTTCCACAATTGTAACAATTACGCTCTCGAATAGAAGATCTTTTGTCATTGTAGGACCTTGACTTGGAACTTTTCTCTTTGCTTCTACTCTTGTAGAACTTGTTGAAGTTCTTCACCATTAGGCTCAATTCTTCATTGAAGGTTTGTTTCTCACTTGATGATGTGGGAGCTTCACATGAGGCTTTGTAAGCACCACTTGACTTGTTCTGGAGCTCCTCCTTATCCTTGAGTGACATCTCATGAGCAACAATTCTTCCAATGACTTCCGTTGGCTTGAGATCTTTGTAATTGGGCATCATTTGGATCAATGTGCATACGGTATCATATTTTCCATCCAAAGCTCTTAGGATCTTTTTGATGATGAATTTGTCGGTCATCTCTTCACTTCCTAAGCCGGCAATCTCATTTGTAATAAGAGCAAGCCTAGAGTACATTTCAGTGACACCTTCACCATCCTTCATTTTGAACTTGTCAAGTTGACTTTGAAGCACATCCAACTTGGATTCCTTGACGGAGTCGGTACCTTCGTGCATATCAATCAAAGTATCCCAAATTTCCTTTGCATTCTCAAGACGGCTGATTTTGTTGAATTCTTCGGGGCACAATTCGTTGAAGAGGATGTCACAAGCTTGAGCATTGTATTGTAGCATCTTCAACTCTTCCGCTGTAGCTTCATGGTTCGGTTCTCTCCCATCAAAGAATTCACCTTGCAAGCCAATACACATAATAGCCCAAACGGCGGGGTTATGTCCAAGAATATGCATTTTCATCTTATGCTTCCAACTAGCAAAATTAGTACCATCAAAGTAAGGACCTCTACTATGGTAATTTCCCTCTCTAGACGCCATACTCTCCTAGGTTGTGAAACCAAGGCTATGACTACCAAAAGCTATGGAAATCAAAGCAAATGGAGACCAAAGCTCTGATACCACTTGTAGGATCGAAAGTATGTCTAGAGGGGGGGTGATTAGACTACTTGACCAAATAAAAATCTATCCTTTTCCCAATTTTAGTTCTTGGCGGATTTTAGCAACTTTGGACAAGTCAAGCAATCTTAGCACAATTCAAGCAAGCATGCAAAGAGTATATGAGCAGCGGAAAGTAAAGCATGCAACTTGCAAGAATGTAAAGGGAAGGGTTTGGAGGATTCAAACGCAATTGGAGACATGGATGTTTTTGTCGTGGTTCCGATAGGTGGTGCTATCGTACATCCACATTGATGGACACGTCAACCCACGAAGGGTAACGGTTGCGCGAGTCCACAGAGGGCTCCACCCACAAAGGGTCCACGAAGAAGCAACCTTGTCTATCCCACCATGGCTGTCTCCCACGAAGGACTTGCCTCACTAGCGGTAGATCTTCACGAAGTAGGCGATCTCCTTGCCCTTACAAACTCCTTGGTTCAACTCCATAATCTTGTCGGAGGATCCCAAGTGACACCTAGCCAATCTAGGAGACACCACTCTCCAAGAAGTAACAAATGGTGTGTTGATGATGAACTCCTTGCTCTTGTGCTTCAAATGATAGTCTCCCCAACACTCAACTCTCTCTCACAGGATATGGATTTGGTGGAAAGAAGATTTGAGTGGAAAGCAACTTGGGGAAGGCTAGAGATCAAGATTCATATGGTAGGAATGGAATATCTTGGCCTCAACACAAGTGTAGGTGGTTCTCTCTCAGAAAATGTAGGTTGGAAGTGTAGGTTCGTTCTGATGGCTCTCTCCACGAATGAAGAGGATGTGGAGGGGTATTTATAGCCTCCACACAAAATCTAACCGTTACACACAACTTTCCAAACTCGGTCGGACCGATTCAGCAAATCTAGTAACCGTTAGGATTTTTGGTGGGATCCACATGCAACTCGGTAGGACCAATATGGTTAGGGTTAGGGCATAACGTAATCTCGGTGAGACCGATTACACAAACTCGGTGAGACCGATTTTGGTAATAAGCTAACCAGAGAGTTGGTTAGGTAAACTCGGTGGGACCGATTTGCTCAAATCGGTGAGACCGAAATGTTACAAAAGGGAAACAGAGAGTTTACATTGCAATCTCAGTGGGGCCGATCGCCCATCTCGGTGGGACCAAAGTGTTATGAAGGGAAACAGAGAGATTACAACCCCATCTCGGTGAGACCGAGATCCCTATCGGTGAGACCGATTTGCCTAGGGTTTGTGGCAGTGGCTAAGAGATTTGAACTCGGTGGCGCCGGATAGAAAGAATCGGTGGGGCTGAGTTTGACTTTTGGTTTAGGTCATATGTGGATGTGAGAAAGTAGTTGAGGGCTTTGGAGCATATCACTAAGCATTTTGAGCAAGATCCTCATTAAGCAACACCTCATCCCTCCTTGATAGTATTGGCTTTTCCTATAGACTCAATGTGATCTTGGATCTCTAAAATAGAAAATGTAGAGTCTTGAGCTTTGAGCTTGAGCCAATCCTTTTGTCCTTAGCATTTTGAGGGGTCCACTTTTCTCATCCATGCCATGCCAATCATTGAGCTTTCCTGAAATATTAATCTTGAAATAGCATTAGCTCAATGAGCTATATGTTGTTAGGAATTACCATAACCACCTAGGGATAGTTGCACTTTCCACAATTCATCGATCTCAACAAACACACCGCAAAAGAAGATTACATCGAATAGATCTCCACGAGAGAGGGGGAGAACATTGTATTGAGATCCAAAAAGAGAGAAGAACCCATCTAGCTAATAACTATGGACCCGAAGGTCTGAGGCAAACTAGTCACACATCATCGGAGAGGCTATGGTGTTGATGTAGAAGCCCTCCGTGATCGATGCCCCCTCCGACGGAGCTCCGGAACATGCCCCAAGATGGGATCTCACGGGTACAGAAGGTTGCGGAGGTGGAATTACATTTTTGGCTCTGTATCTGGTAGCTTGGGGGTACGTAGGTATATATAGGAGGAAGAAGTACGTCGGTGGAGCAACGTGGGGCCCACAAGGGTGGAGGGCGCGCCTGGGGGGGTAGGCGCGCCCCCTACCTCATGCCCTCCTGGTTGATGTCTTAACGTAGGGTCCAACTACTCATACAAATGCATCTTGATGTTCGGTGCAACGCATGGGCATCTTGCTAGTAGGGAGAAGGAGTTTGTGTGACACATATCTAGCTATATTAAGGTATAGGTAGATAGCATTTGTGCGAGGCATACTTAAAGCATCACGAAGATAAACAAAACTGTGTGCATGCAAGTGCCGGAAAAAATGAAGCGAGAAACAATGTGTGTGCACGCGCGCGCGTGTGTGTGTGAGAGAGAGAGGGAGGGGGAGAGAGAGAGAGAGAGAAATCTCAAAACAAAAGGTGCTCTGCTGGAATCCCATTGTATGTATTCATATTGTTCTAGAAATCGAGTTAACCTTAGGCATATGTGTGAGAGACATTATTATACTTTGAGACATTAGTGGCTGTGGGTGGGCGGAATTAAAGGGATGGGCGTGTTCGACAGAGAGAGCGTGTGTGTTTCTGTGTGAGAGACTTGTAGGACGGGGTAGAAAGACGAATTCTAACCTTGACGGAGGGAGAGAAATACACGAAGTGCGCGCGTGTGATTCTGATGCCCACGGGGAAATGAGATATGTATGCGTGTGAGAGAGATTGCACAATTCATTCACGTATCACTATCTAGCGATCGTGGACGTGCATCGCTTGAACATAAATCAATATCTACTTCGTATTGTGGCCAAAGGTACAATATCGATTCAACGCTATAAAGATTGGACACTCTGGGCCATAGGTTTCACTAGTGGCTTCTCTCGAGAGCATAAGTATTACGGTGGGTGAACAAATTACTGTGAGCAATTGGTAGAATTGAGCATAGTTATGAGAATAACTAGGTATGATCATGTATATATGCATCAGGTCCGAGATAAGTAGACCGACTCATGCCTGCATCTACTACTATTACTCCACACATCGACCGCTATCCAGCATGCATCTAGAGCATTAAGTTCATAAGAACCGAGTAACGCCTTAAGTAAGATGACATGATGTAGAGGGATAAACTCATGCAATATGATATAAACCCCATCTTGTTATACTCGATGGCAACAATACAATACATGCCTTGCTGCCCCTACTGTCACTGGGAAAGGACACCGCAAGACTGAACCCAAAGCTAAGCACTTCTCCCATTGCAAGAAAGATCAATCTAGTAGGCCAAACCAAACTGATAATTCGAAGAGACTTGCAAAGATAACCAATCATACATAAAAGAATTCAGAGGAGATTCTAATATTGTTCATAGATAAACTTGATCATAAACCCACAATTCATCGGTCTTAACAAACACACCGCAAAAGAAGATTACATCGAATAGATCTCCACGAGAGAGGGGGAGAACATTGTATTGAGATCCAAAAAGAGAGAAGAAGCCATCTAGCTAATAACTATGGACCCAAAGGTCTGAGGTAAACTACTCACACATCATCGGAGAGGCTATGGTGTTGATGTAGAAGCCCTCCGTGATGATGCCCCCTCCGGCGGAGCTCCGGAACAGGCCCCAAGATGGGATCTCATGGGTACAGAAGGTTGCGGCGGTGGAATTAGGTTTTTGGCTCCGTATCTGGTAGTTTGGGGGTACATAGGTATATATATAGGAGGAAGAAGTACGTCGGTGGAGCAATGTGGGGCCCACGAGGGTGGAGGGCGTGCCGGGGGGGTAGGCGCGCCCCCTACCTCGTGCCCTCCTGGTTGATGTCTTGACGTAGGGTCCAAGTCCTCTGGATCACGTTCATTCCGAAAATCACGTTCCCGAAGGTTTCATTCCGTTTGGACTCTGTTTGATATTCTTTTTCTGTGAAACTCTGAAATAGGCAAAAAAAATAGCAACTCTGGGCTGGGCCTTCGGTTAATGGGCTAGTCCCAAAAATAATATAAAAGTGTATAATAAAGCCCAATAATGTCCAAAATAGAATATAATATAGCATGGAACAATCAAAAATTATAGATATGCTGGAGACGTATCATCCACGGCCTCAGATCCGCTTCCTCACACCCTCATCCAACCTACCGGAGTAGCTTCTGATGCCCCGTCCACGGCCGCAGATCCGCATCGTCGACACCATCCTTAACCCAACCACCGGAGCAGCTTCACCTACGCCCTCGTCCACGGCCACAGATCCGCTTCGCCCACACTGTAGTCCACCCTACCGGAGCCACTCCACAAGCACCCTACTCGACGGTTCTAGATCTCCTTACCGGATCCCGACAGCCAGCGCAACGTCATCACCCTTGACATTTCTAACCTGATTCCCACTGTCTGGAAAGATGCCAAGCACCCGCCACGACCTAGGTACTTGTCACCTTTAAACCCGTACAGCATCACCTGCCCAATGTACTTCAAATATACTAACAGGTCGCTGTTACCTGTTATACAGCTGGCAAAAACTACAAGGACGATGTTTCTTCTGGATCTAACAGCTTGGCCAACCAAGATCCTGGACCGAGGCATTGCTATGATCTTGTAAGCGTGTCTCTCTCTCTTGTATTGTTCTGTGCCTGCCTGCGTGCTTTGCTAGGATTTTCGACCTGTAATCCCTTTGTGCAGACAATGATTTCTACTACTGGCTGCTAAATTAGATATGTAGATGTCATACATGATACTACCTCGTACCTTCGTTCCTAAATATAAGTCTTTCTAGAGATTCCACTATAGGCTACATACGGAGCAAAATGAGTGAATCTACACTCGAAAATGCATCTATATACATCCGTATGTGGTCCATACTGGAATCTCTATATAGACATATATTTAGGAACAGAGGCAGTACATTACACAAAATCGTTGGTGGCATGTAGGAATTCCAGTACACTACATTAGGCTCCCTTAGAGTGCCTGCTAGTCCAGCAAACAGAGTCATGGCTAGTTTATGCTACGCACACAATCATTAATTGGTGGTTTAAATATGCGCAAGGGATATGCAATGTATTATCATGTATAGATGTCTAAAATTAGCCATGTCAACTTGCAGATAGGGTTACACAATGAAAAAGTACAAGATGTATGTGGCAATTTCACGGAACATCGCAAAAAAGGAGAGCCAGCGGTGAGCCTATACAGTGTGCTATGGTACGTCACTCCTCCATTGCAATCATCGTGACATGTTATTTGTATGTCAGTTCTATTGGCCAAGTTTCTTAGGGACAGTTATTGCGAGTTATCCTAAGAAAATAAGCACCTATGAATATAAGCTCCATGTAATAATCCAACCAGTTCTTTTCATTTCGTTTTCAGCTTATCTTTGGTATGATCAGTGAAAAGTCTAGATTGCATTATATTTTTTCATTTTGCTACCCATATAAAAATTAATTTGACTTGCAAACATCACAAATTGAACCCAGTGCAGTAATTAATATGATAGGAAAACAGACCATCACTATTTGCTCAAAATGCAAATACAAAGATACCATCTACTTGGCACAATCTACTTTGGTCAATGTTTTCCATAGAGATCCCATTGCCTAATTTAAACGAAAAATGCATGACCCACATTTAAATGAAGAACAATTATTTATTGAAATTTGATGGTCCAAGTGGCTGGTTATTATCATATAGCAGCACCACCTGAAAGCATCATATAGCAGCAGCATAGCTCATAGCAACTCATCATACAGCAGCAGCAGCAGCAGAGTGCAATTCATCATATGCCAGCAGCAGCTCATAGCAATTCATCATATAGCAGCAGCAGCTCATAGCAATTCATCATATAGCAGCAGTAGGAGCAGCTCATAGCAATTCATCATATAGCAGCAGCAGGACTAGCTCATAGCAATTCATCATATAACATCAGCAGGAGCAGCTCATAGCAATTAAGGACAGTATAACCGAGCCTAAAGCGAGCTCTCTCAGCGATTTGCGTTTCTGGCCGTCCGATTTCATGTTTTGGGCGTTTTTGGCCGTCTGATCTCCCATGTACAGCCATCTCTCCCGAAACTGGCCCAGCTGTCCTATGGGATGCTTCTCTAGAGGCCGAAACGGAGCTCTCTGGTGAACTGGGCCATCGGACAACCCATTCCAGCCCAGCTGCGCTTCGGTGGTGGCCCGTGCTGCGGCTCGGTAAAGCGTGTCCGTCCTGTCCCCGATGCGTCTATCCAGTCCCGATTACTACTAAAAAACAGTCTTGATGCGAGGCGCACATCCAGCCCCGATGCAAGGCGCTCGACTGGATCGGCCGGAGGTGCAGGAGGCGCAGGCGCTGAATGCTATTCGCCCGCCCGAGGGGTTTAGGTCGCGATTAGATCGATTGGATCCGCCGGAGTTGCGGGCGGATCGTGTCAACGGGTCACTGCCAGAGAAAGAAGGGGATCGATGCGACACAGAGGAAGGGATCGATCAAGCCGCCGCGAATGATGGGGCGACGCGGTGTTCGCTCAATCCAGCCAACGCGGACAATCAATCCAGCCGTCGCCTCGTCTGAGCGAAACTGCTCCGCCGAGATTTCAAGTAGGCAATCATTCTTCAGTTTATGCGCAGAATTCATGGCGGGTGATGTGCACATCCTCTGCCTCGTGATACACAGGTCTGTGCATATATATGTTGCCTCCCCTAACAACCCTCTCTCAACCTTTCCAATCCGGGGCAGAAAACCTTCTCCAACATGATGCTCGTCTAGGTTTTCCTATATTTTTTTCAGTTCATGTATGATTCTTCCACCAAACAATTGCTTTGTCATAAAAGAGAAGATCATTATTTGTCTTTCTTTCTTTGAGCTATATCCCTTCGTTGGTCACTGAGAACAAGATCATTATTTTTATCCGGGGCTACCCAGTTAAAAGTATTTAGAAATCATTTTGCTTCGTTGAGTGAATTTGTCATGCGAGTCTAAATTGATGTGTTTGTTTGACTAATGCAGGTGCATACATTCCTCAACCATATTAGCCAGTCAGCCAAGCCTTATTGAGAAATTAGTCAGCCTCTCCCTGATAAGGCGGAGTATTCAACTCATAACTGTATCTGGTGTGCTTTCGTTATGGTATGAATGAGCGTTACCATTTCATTGATTTTAACAAATCTAGGGAATCTAACAGTTACTTTGGGTCTGTTGTTACCTTTGTACATCCTCATAGAAAATATCAGTCTGTTCATGTTTAGAGGTTATTTAATTTAGGTGGTTACTCTTCCAACTGCAACTATGTGGTCTGGAACTATATTCTTGTTGTTGGCACATTCAGGCACCTTGATATTCTCGGTTATTTTTATTCTTGCTAAGCTTGTGTGTTGCAACAACAGAACACTTGCATGCATAATGAAAGATTTTAGTATTTTGAAATTCGTTGTGCAGTGAAGATAGTTACGATATTTTCGGTTCCACGCTATTGTTGGGTATTTTTTTAACGCCTGTAATTTGATTAAAGGGACATCCTGTATTCTCACAAAATAAATGTTGAGTCTATTGGTGTATTAGAGCACACAGTTTCATTTTTAACAAAACCGCGAGCAGAAGGCTCCTTAATTTTAAAAGCATATAGGGTGTACAAGCAAAAATTCAATGTGGGTTGATGAGACAAAAACCCATCATTGTATGTTTTCATCTCTGGCCTATGGGTATCCTTCCCAGTAAAAGAGGTTTTGCATTACTCGGTTAGAATTATGATTTTGGTACTTATCTTTCTCTCCACTTGCACTATTGGTTATTTAACGAGTCATGTGAAATCTACTCTTAATTAGACACCAAAGCATTATTTAGCATAATTCCTTGAATCACACTGTATTGTTGCTATGTTTTGTTCTGTTTCATATTATTTTGTTTTCCACTTGGGCAATGTTAATTATATGTACAAAATCTATTGTTTGTTACTAGCATTTTATATTTCTTGATTATTACCATTTATTATTTGCTTGAGATTGGCCTAACCTAAATTGGGCAGGCTTCTCATGCACTCATGTTTTTATTGAGGTTCCTGCGAGTATTATTCTACCATCTGATGAAAATGGTGATATTGCGAACAATCATCAAAACATTCATGTTTCGTGTCCATTTTATGCAATTTCCTATCATTCGGTCGCTAAAATAGACGGGCGCAGCAACGCGCGCCATCAATGATCTAGTTCATCATACAGCAGCAGCAGGAGCAGCTTATAGCAACTCATCATATAGCAGCAGCAGCTCATAGCAATTCATCATATAGTAGCAGCAGCTCTTAGCAATTCATCATATAGCAGCAGTAGCTCATAGCAATTCATCATATAGCAGCAGCAGGAGCAGCTCATAGCAATGCATCATATAGCAGCAGAAGAAGTAGCTCATAGCAATTCATCGTATAGTGGATCGGAATGAAAATTTGGCAAAAAATCAGAGGAGATCCTCGCCTTGTTGGATGAGCTCATCCTTCAACAGCACCTCAAGGCCACGGCCTGGGAGATGGGGAGGGGGAATAAGGTGCCTTCTGCCATAGTGTGGCATCAGTCGTAGTTGTGCAACGTCTGCCGAAGTAGTGCGTTGGACGAACCACAGTGGAGCAGCTGCTGGACACCATGAGAATGAGGGGCGACGCCAGAGGGAGGAGCAGCCAGGGAGATTTGCCCCTACCCGCCGGCCATGTAGCCTAGCTAGACAGAGCATCGTCGAGGACCAGGCCAGATGGGACCAGTGGCGACAGCTTGCTGGAGGAACCCTAGTGCTGCAGGCAGGGGATCAAGGCAGAGGGAAAGGGTAGAGGAGATGCAAGCGGGCAGGGGAATGAACGCTTGCGTGTTTGTTTTTACTTGAGGGTGAGGTGTGACGCGGGCGTCACCAGTTGCATTTTGAGTGTAATATAGGCAGACAACTGAGTCATATCACTATTGCCCTTCCCTTCAATTTTTAGTGAGGTTCTACCCGAAACACCCCCTCCAAAGCGAAATTAGTCAAGCCCAAGCCCATAACTCAAAAATGACTTCTTTACATCTTTTATGGCTTATTTTGACAATAAGCCTTGAAAAGGCGGAATAGAACTAGCCCTTAACCCACAATTCAATTGTGCGTGCAATGATGAATCACTCCTGCCTGCTATAGTGTACATTTAGGCATCATCATACATGGCATAACCTAATACATGTCCATTCCATTGTAGAATCTGGAATATGCAATGTTAATGTTAGTTCATACATTGCACATGATGTTTAAATGCCCCTTAAATCTGGTCAGTCAAGTGATGGTCTTTAAGCCTCCTTCTTTGCTTCTTTTCTTGATATGTAAGAGAGTGTTTGACAAAATCCTACCACTTTAGGGGTATCCGTCCCACAAAACTACCACTTTTTAAAAAGTGACCGAAAACTACCAAAACTTCTTAATTTTGTGACTAAAAACTACCAGTTTCAGATAATTGCCCGTTTAAATGATTTAAACATGTTTATGACATGTGAGGCCAACTCGTCAGGGCTGACGTGGCGGCACAATCAACTCCGTTCATTTTGACAGTCAAGTTGACTGTTATTACAGGTGGGGCCCACACGTCAGCACCTACATTCTTATTCTTCCTCCTCTCTTAGGCATTTCAACGAACAACTTGTACGCGAAACAAAACCAATCGGTGCTGCCGCTCGCCGAGGACCTCCTCCTCATGCCCCGGTGCATCGAGCCACGGATCTGGTAGCCACCATCGTCCCCGCACGCCGCCGGCGTGGATCCGGTCACCACCACCGTCTCCATCACCCTGCACGAGCAGCAGGCCGTGGCACCGTCCAGATGCGGGAGAGTAGAAGCAGCATGCAGTGGGCCGGCCAGATGTGGAAGACCAGCGACCGCGAGCCCTGGCAACGGAGGGCGGCGGAGGTGTGCCTAAGCCCCAGGCGTCCTGCTGCACCATCATCACAGAGGCGACGCGCCACACACCGCACCGACGTGCACAGCCTCGGCGAAGTACACAACTCCTCCCGGCAGCAAGGCCTCCTGCATGGAGCCGAGGAGCAGGAGAAAGGCATGAAGGCATCCTGCTGCGAGGCGCCCGACAACCTTGCGGCCGGTCCGGATGAGGCGTGCGGTGCTGCAGGAGTCGCCTCGAAAGACGGACATGACGGACTTGGCGAGGAATGTGGGGACGGTTTGGAGGTCGCGCCCAATTGAGCGGGCGCCGCGGCCGGCGTCACCGTCGCCTGTCATCGACGTAGAGCGCGACGACCCGCACGCACGCCTCATCCTCCGACAGCGAGCGTAGTGTCGAGGGCACAACGCTCATGGAGGTGCCTCCGCCGTTGACCAGGAGGCGGGCACGGCGCCATGCTCGGACTTCCATCGCCGTTTGTGTTGAACGTGGTCGCGGCAGCCTCGTCGTCGCTCACTCTCACCGCCGGCAGCCTACTGCGCGTCCTCGACGGGCGTCCAATCCATGCTCTGTTCCATCATGCTGGCAAGGACACTAGGTGTTCGTTGAAATGCCTATGAGAGAAAAAAAAGGAGGAAGAAGAAGAATGTAGGCGCTGACATGTGGGACCCACCTGTAATAACGGTCAACTTGACGGTCAAATTGAACGAGTTGACTGTGCCGCCACGTCAGCCCTGACGAGTGGGCCTCACATTTCATAAACGTGTTTAAATCATTTAAACTGGCAGTTATCTGAAACTGGTAGTTTTTAGTCACAAAATTAAGAAGTTTTGGTAGTTTTCGGTCACTTTTTAAAAAGTGGTAGTTCTGTGGGACGGATACCCCTAAAGTGGTAGTATTTTTGTCAAACACTCATATGTAAGATTTGCTCACACATATGTTCAATTGCTTGTTTGCATCAGCCAGCCATACTAGGACTGTTTGCTTTGATTACTTGTTGTTCTTGACCTAACACTCTAACAGAGCTTATCAACGATTTAAACACTAAGGGCTACTGTAGTGGGGCCTTTTCTAACTCATAGGTGACATAAAGGTTTGGAGGTCCAGTTCGAAGGTATGCCTAGTTTTTACATAGTGGAGACATAGTAAATACTCATTTCATTGTGTGCAAGTGCAAGAGATGCGGCATGTTTCATTATGTGTTGTTGTTTTGTTATAATCTCATCCTTTTGTATTCACAGACTGGAAAGTATGCATATTTATCTTCCAAGGAGACGAGAAACTAGTTTGTGTCACCTTGCAGAGGGGGTGCAAGATAAGATTGAGGATTTCTAAGTACAAGATGTTAGGAAGGAGCCTTGCAAGAGAAGTAGGAGCTGCGCTGAGCCTCTTCAACCTATTTAGGTAAGTTGATGTATCCAACTCAACAGTTCAATTCCTTGTTCTTTTCAGGCATAGTTAATTTGCTCTTTTCAATTGCTTTATTTGTCCTCAGTTAATGAGATGCCCAAAGAATGATGCCTGATGTTGGGTACTTGTATAACTATTAGTTGACATAATTAAAGACCTTACCATTTAATTACTCTGCTGAAGTGTGCCTGAAACTTTGAAGTCTATTAACCAACTATTATTGCATGAGGCTCACAATCTAGTTTATACTAGGCTAATGGTTGCATAGTTTTGCTTGCTGCAGTATGTTTGTATGAAACCCTCTGCTGTTCATTATGCTCCCTAAGACTTTAATTGAGCTACAGAATGGCCAACTGCTTGCTTACTTCTATGCAACATGTTGTCTAAATTTGTAACTTGTCTGTGTTTTGGATTGGGCCCCAACATCATGCTCCTCTGGTGAGCTAAGAGAGACTTCTGTATGCAGGCTGCACAGACTACCTTTTTTATAATTTTTAAAATATCACCTGCTTATGCTTCATGATGTGTAACATTATTGTTAGTCCTGTTTTGCCATGTGCAAAATAGTTTGTCTTACTCGCTTCATTGTTGTAACTATATTTTTTCCCTAGTCATGTGTACTTACAGAAACATTTCAGGATTAAGTGACATCAACACAAAGATCTGCGAGCAGTGCGGCATGGCCGTTACCGAATGATTATGGATTGGAATTGGAATGTGCTGATGTTCTCGAGCATCAACTAGAGGTGGCAATACAACATGTACATGATTCTGAACGTACAATCAACTTGAGACTGGACATGCAGGTATTAGAAGCAAGAGTCAAAAAAATGAAACAAGACACTGAGGTAACAACGAAGGAATTGGAGATTTTGCAGACTGAAATTTGTGATATCTAAATCCGGCCAATCCTATTTTCTGAAGAGATTATAGTTCAAATGGTAAGTTATGTTGATGCGCGTCCATGATGTATGAGTTGTATTTGCCCAGTGTATATAATTTGTTGTTTGTGTATGCTTTATTATCACTGGTGCCGAACCATAATTCCCAGTGGGTATAATCGGCTGTAATTTATTTATTGTATAGTGTAGGATTATTCTACGTTTCTATGCCTTAGTCTCTTTATTGTATAGTGTATGTTTTTTAGAGGTGATAGTATACAGTAGGATAATTCTTTGCATATGCTATATCGTTCAAACGGGGGCCAACTCGCCCAAACATTGTAGTGACCATGGCCCTCCACAGGCCGTACGATCCATGGGCCATCTACGGGACGAACGATCCATGGCCTTCTATGGTCGTCGGATCCGTGGGCCTTCTATGGGCTGCCGGATCCGTGGGCCTTCTATCGGCTATCGGATCCATGGGCCTTCTATGGTCCGTCGAATCCATGGGCCTTCTATGGGCCGTCGGATCAATGGGCCTTCTATGGGCCGTCGGGTCAATGGGCCTTCTACGTCCCGTAGGATCCATGGGCCTTCTACGGGCCGTCTCATCTATGTGCCTTGTACAGGCCATATAAGGGGCCATAAACGGGCTAAAGTGGAAATCGTACGTTTTATGGGCTGACCATAACGGGCCATTAATAGGCCGTATTTGATGATGCTATGAAAGTGGCCCAACAGATTAACGGGCCACAAACGGGCCGACTGTATCCACAGGCTGAATTTGGCCCACAAGCAGAAAAGACTAGTAACGGGCCGTAAGTAACCAAATGCTGGAAATGAGCCCAAGAATAAATGGGCGCTCAGAAGGCCGAAAGGTAACACGGGCTGGAAACGACCCAATGGAAAAATGGGCCACTAATGGGTATAAAATGATACACTGTTCATTACGGGCCGGTTTCACCACGGGCCATTAATGGGCCAAGAGTTACAAAGGGACTCATATGGGCCAAAATACGTCATGGTCCATACATGGGCCGGAAGTGAAAACGGGCTAGAATTATATTGGACGGCCCAGATGACGCTACTGGGCCTTATTCGGATAGGCCGTAAACGGGCCCTGGGTTAGCGGGTTGTAAATGGGCTATATGCGAACAGGCCGTTAATAGGCTTGCCATGGGCCGGCCCGCCACCTTTTGACCAAGTCAAACGTGACGGTCTTTTCACAGGAATGGGCCTATGTTGGGCCATGCCACGTGTCGACGTATCATAGGCGCTTTGGGTCCAATGAGTGGATGACATCTGTCCCAACGGTGAGCCGACACGTGTTTCCTCCAGCCAATGATGATTTCACACGTGGAAAATCCCCATTGGTCGGGGCTGTTAACGGGTTATCGGATCCAAAACCGGACCCGATCGCTTAACGACGTTCGGTTACGGTGGATGCCACGTGTCGTTCACCCTTGACGAAAGCACTTCAGTGACTCGCTATTTATCGTCATGGAAGTGGACACTTCCGTGATGATAATTTTGGTAATGTCATGGAACACTTCTACGACAGCACATGTATGACTATCTTGATTCTGTCATAAAATTGTCATGGATGTACATGCATGACAGAAAACGTGACCTACTATGACAAACACGTATCATCACGGAAGTGTATTTTTTGTAGTGTAATCTTGGGGATGCCCCGGAAGGCATCCCCTCTTTCGTCTTCATCTATCGGTAACTTTACTTGAGGCTATATTTTTATTCACCACATGATATGTGTTTTGCTTGGAGCGTCTTGTATGATTTGAGTCTTTGCTTTTTAGTTTACCACAATCATCCTTACTGTACACACCTTTTGGAGAGATACACATGAATCGGAATTTATTAGAATACTCTATGTGCTTCACTTATATCTTTTGAGCTAGATAATTTTGCTCTAGTGCTTCACTTAGAGCACGATGGTGGTTTTATAGAAATTATTGATCTCTCATGCTTCACTTATATTGTTTTCAGAGTCTTTTAGAACAGCATGGTAATTTGCTTTGGCTATAAAATTAGTCCTAATATGATAGGCATCCAAGATGGGTATAACAAAAACATTCATATAAAGTGCATTAAATACTATGAGAAGTTTGATACTTGACCGTTGTTTTGAGATATAAAGGTGGTAATGTTAGAGTCATGCTAGTTGGCTAATTGTGGAATTAAGAAATACTTGTGTTGAGGATTGCAAGTCCCGTAGCATGCGCGTATGGTAAACATTGTGTGACAAATTTGAAGCATGGGGTGTTCTTTGATTGCTTTCCTTAAGAGTGGCAGTCGGGGACGAGCGATGGTCTTTTCCTACCAATCTATCCCTCTAGGAGCATGCGCGTAGTGCTTAGTTTTGATGACTTGTAGGTTTTTGCAATAAGTATCTTTATGACTAATGTTGAGTCCATGGATTATACGCACTCTCACCCTTCCATCATTGCTAGCCTCTTCGGTACCGTGCATTGCCCTTTCTCACCTTGAGAGTTGGTGCAAACTTCGCCGATGCATCCAAACCCCGTGATATGATACGCTCTATCACACATAAACCTCCTTATATCTTCCTCAAAACAGCCACCATACCTACCTATTATAGCATTTCCATAGCCATTCCGAGATAATATTGCCATGCAACTTTCCACCGTACCGTTTATTATGACACGCTCCATCATTGTCATATTGCTTTGCATGATCATGTAGTTGATATCATATTTGTGGCAAAGCCACCTTCATAATTCTTTCATACATCTCGCTCTTGATTCATTGCACATCCCGGTACACTGCCAGGGGCATTCACATAAAGTCATATTTGTTCTAAGTATCGAGTTGTAATTCTTGAGTTGTAAGTAAATAAAAGTGTGATGATTTTCATTATTAGAGCATTGTCCCATGTGAGGAAAGGATGATGGAGACTGTGATTCCCCCACAAGTCGGGATGAGACTCCGGACGAAAATAAAAAAAATAGGCCAAAGAAGCCCAAACAAAAAAAAGAGATGGGGCAATGTTAGTATCCTTTTTCCACAGTTGTGCTTCAAAGTAGCAGCATGATCTTCATGATAGAGAGTCTCTTATTTTCTCACTTTCATATACTAGTGGGAATTTTGTCCTAGGACTTCGTGAGCAAGCAAGTTGGATGCACACCCACTTGGGCCGAGGATGAACAGTACAAGGGGAAGAACAGGCTCCTGAGGAGAGGTGTTCTTGTGCTTTGTGGGTGTATGGTCGAGGGAGAGCTTCCTCCTCTCCCCCTATGGTGGTGGCTAGTCCTATTTATAGAGGCCCTGGTCCTCTCCCCAAATATTGAGAGGGAAGGGAGCCAATGATACGTCTCCAACGTATCTATAATTTATGAAGTATTCATGCTATTATATTATCCATCTTAGATGTTTTATATGCATTTATATGCTATTTTATATGATTTTTGGTACTAACCTATTAACCTAGAGCCCAGTGCCAGTTTCTGTTTTCTCCTTGTTTTTGAGTTTTGCAGAAAAGGAATACCAAACGGAGTCCAATTGACGTGCCATTTTTTGATGATCTTTTATGGACAAAAAGAAGACCACGGAGCATCGGAGTTGGGCCAGAAGAGTCCCGAGCTGCCCACGAGGGTGGGGGGCGCGCCCACCCCCCTGGGCGCGTGGGCCTGCCTCGTGGACAGCTCGGGCACCTCATTGACGTGAGACCGACGCCAAAAGTTCCTATAAATACAGAAACCTCGGAAAATTAACCTGGATCTGGAGTTTCGCCACCAGAAGCCTCTGTAGCCACGAGAAATCAATCTAGGCCCTCTCCGGCACCCTGCGGGAGGGGGCCATCATCACCGGTGTCCATGGAGGAGTATCCCGGAGGGGCCATCATCACCATGAAGGACAAGGACCAGAGGGTGGAGGCCATGGAGGAGGAAGCACAAAGGGGAGAACCTCTCCTCCTCTCTCTCGGTGGCTCCGGGGTGCCATCGGGAGGGGAATCATCGTTGCGGTGATCGTCTTCATCAACATCACCATCATCATCACCATCCTCATCTATTTTACGCGGTCCACTCTCCCGCACCCCGCTGTAATCCCTACTTGAACATGGTGCTTTATGCCAAATATTATGATCCAATGACGTGTTGCCATCCTATGATGTTTTGAGTAGATATCCTTTATCTTTGGGTTGATTTATGATCTAGATTGGTACGAGTTGTATGTTTTATTTTGGTGTTGTCCTACTGTGCCCTCCGTGTCGCGCAAGCGTGAGGGATTCCCGCTGTAGGTTGTTGCAATACGTTCATGATTCGCTTATAATGGGTTGCTTGAGTGACAGAAGCATAAACCCGAGTAAGGGGGTTGTTGCGTAGGGGATAAAGGGGACTTGATGCTTTAATGCTATGGTTGGGTTTTACCTTAATGATCTTTAGTAGCTGCGGATGCTTGCTAGAGTTCCAATCATAAGTGCATATGATCCAAGTAGAGAAAGTATGTTAGCTTATGCCTCTCCCTCATATGAAATTGCAATGACGACTATCGGTCTTGTTAACAATTGCCTAGGACAATTCCGCACACCGATCCATCATTACTCTACACTCGCTATTTATATTATTTAGTAATATATTCTAACTTCATGATAACAGCACCTACTTTTATATTTTAGCTGTCCGATATCATGAAAAGTTATCCTCTTCATACCCACAACATCTAGTTGGAAGCAAACGTTCGGTGTACGTAGAGTCGTATCAGTGGCAGATAGGGCTTGACAGAATATTGATCTTACCTTTAGCTCCTTGTGGGTTCGACACTCCATACTTATCACTTCCACCTTTGGAAATTGCTATGATGATTCCCTGCACTTGGGGATTATCAAGCTCTTTTCTGGCGCCGTTGCCGGGGAGCAATAGCGTGGGGTTGATATTCTCGTGTGTGCTTGTTTGCTTTCTTCACTAAGTAGATTTTGTTTTTACTTTTTGTTTCTGTTTAGTTGTGGGTGAAACATACAAAAAAAATTAAAGAATGAAAATACCAAAAAAAAATACTTGCCTCTCATGCCTAAAAAGTTTTTCAAAAAGAGAAGTGATTGGAAAGTTATGCATTGAAGAAGTGAGGGTCGACCTTGAGCACTTGTGTTCATGCTCACGGAAATAATGTAGAATTTTTCATGGAAGTTTCTCTGTAAATAATTATCCCCTTTTATATATCCATTGTATTATAATAATAATGTACCAAGCTTTGGTTTTAGGATGATTAGATTGCTTGTTTACTATGTGCAGAACAAAAACAGAAACTTCGGCTGTAGTGCGTGAATTTACTTTTTTTACTGGAAAGTCAAATGGGTCTGAAACTTTTTGTACATTTCTTATGTACAAATTTTTGAAATTTTCATATTTATTTCATAATTTTAGTAGTTACAGAAGTTTACCAAACTTCCAAATTACTACAGACTGTTCTGTTTTTAACAGATTCTGTTTTTGCGTGTGTTGTTTGCTTATTTCGATGAATCTATGGCTAGTATCGGGGGGTATGAACCATAGAGAAGTTGTAATACAGTAGTTTTAACACTAATATAAATAAAGAATGAGTTCATTACAGTACATAAAGGTAGTGATTTGCTTTATTACACTAACGGATCTCACAAGTTTTTGTTAAAGTTTTGTGTGGATGAAGTGTCCGAAGATCGAGGAGCTATCAATATGAGAAGAATAAAGAGAGGCAAGAGTTCAAGCTTGGGGATGCCTAAGGCACCCCAAGTAAACATTTCATAGGATACTCAAGCATCTAATCTTGGGGATGCCCCGGTTGGCATCCCATCTTTCTTCTTCAACAAATATCGGTATACCTCGGGTTTTGCTTTGTTCACATGATTTGTGACCTTTGTGTTTTTGTTTTTCCTTTAAGAACGATGATAGAATGAGATAGCCCTTCATTTATTTATATAATACTTCATGTGCTTCACTTAAATCTTTTAAGTATGATCTTATAGAATTGCTCTTTGTGCTTCACTTAAATCTTTTGAGTATGGTTGTATAGAATGCTTCATGTGCTCCACTTATAAATTTTGAGCTTGGATATTGGTTAGTCTATATTAATTGTAGAATGATCCATGAACTTCACTTATATCTTTTGGAGTATGAATAATACTATAATTTAAAGTGGGTTTGGAAGAGTTTCAACTTTATGAATTAGTGATCCCACTATTTTGGAGGGTGTTGAATCTTGGTGTGATATTTATGAAAGTGGATTTGGAAGAGTGTCAACTTTAGCTAGTAATGATTCCACTACTTCGGAAGAGGTTCCAATTGAGTATGAGAACAAAGTTGCTATCCATTATGCTACTTAAAATTATTATGAGGAAGGAATACATGCTTGTAGGAGTTGCAATAATATCAAGTTTCCTCTCTATGTGCTTAAAGTTTTGAAGTTATACTTGTTTTGCCTTCCTATGCTAGTTGATTCTTGTTCCCATAAGTTGTGTGCTCACAAAATCCCTAGGCATAGGAAGTGGGTTATATTTAAATGTGCTAGTCATATTCTTCAAGAAGCTCTCTTTGTGTTTCAATTCTTGTCTATTATGTGAGCATCATTGAAATCATCATGCCTAGCTAAAAGGCATTAAATAAAAGCGCTTGTTGGGAGACAAACCAATATTTACCCTTACTGTTTTTGTGTGTATACATGATTAAGCTACTGTATTAATCATGTTTTATAGTTTTTTTTCAATAAAGTGCCAAGTAAGACCTTTGGGAAGACTTGGGTGAAAGTTAATGTGATCTTGCTCGAAAAAACAGAAACTTTGCGCTCACGAGATTAGTTGTCATTTTTTACAGAAGAGTGCTTTTGAGTTGATTATTTTTGGGGAAGATTAATAGAAAAATTCCTCACGTCCACCAATTTATTTCATAATTTTTGGAGTAGCAGAAGTATGGTTTATGTTCAGATCATTACAGACTGTTCTGTTTCTGACAGATTCTGTTTTCATTGCATAGTTTGCTTGTTTTCTAGTTTCTATGACTTATATTTCTCAATATAAATTGTAGAAATGATATGGTACAGTAGGCATTGTGTGAGAAAAATTATGAAACTTGTCCTTAACAGTATCAAAGTGAATGGTTTACTCTTTATCATACTAACCTATCTCATGAAGTTTGGTTAAGTTTTGTGTGATTGAAGTTTTCAAGCTTTGGGTGAGATACCGATATGAAGAGAATAAGGAGTGGAAAGACCCTAAGCTTGGGGATGCACAAGGCACCCCAAGGTAATAATCAAGGAAGACTCAAGTACCTAAGCTTGGGGATGCCCCGGAAGGCATCCCCTCTTTCGTCTTCAAAACTATCGGTATACCTTACTCGAAGCTATATTTTTATTCGTCACATGATATGTGTTTTGCTTGGAGCATATTTTCAATTTTACTTACTGTTTGAATAAAATCATTGGATCTGAAATATTGAATGAAAAAGAATCCTCCCATGGCTAGTTAATTATTTGACTACTCAGTGTTCTTCGCTCATATCTTTTGGAGTAGTTTGTCATTTACTCATGTGCTTCACGTATCTCCTATGAGTAAATGGTTGAATAAATTGAATGTCATAAATCTGAATCTATATATGTTTCATATGCTTATAATATGGGGAGTAATGACTTCACACATAATAAGTATAGGTAGTAAACTTATTGAAAGTTAGCAAACGTAGAATTGGTCACTTGAACAATTCATGAAATAATATTGAAGGGAGAGGGATTTCACATATAAATATACTATCTTGGACATCTTTTGTAATTGTGAGCACTCATTAAAATATGACATGCTAAAAGGTTGATGTTGGATAAGGAAGACAACGTAATGGGTTATGTTTTCTTATATCTGAATAAAGTATATTGTCATGGATCGCCCAACACGTTGAGCTTGCCTTTCCCCCTCATGCTAGCCAAATTCTTTGCACCAAGTAGAGATACTACTTGTGCTTCCAAATATCCTTAAACCAAGTTTTGCCACGAGAGTCCGCCATACCTACCTATGGATTGAGTAATATCCTTCAAGTAAGTTGTCATCGGTGCAAGCAATAAAAATTGTCCTCTAAATATGTATGATTGACTAGTGTGGAGGAAATAAGCTTTATACGATCTTGTGATGTGGAAGAAATAAAAGCGACAGACTGCATAATAAAGGTCCATATCACAAGTGGCAATATAAAGTGACGTTCTTTCGCATTAAGATTTTGTGCATCCAACCCTGAAAGCGCATGGCAACCTCTGCTTCCCTCTTCGAAGGGCCTATCTTTTACTTTTATCTCTTAACCTTATGCAAAAGTCATTTGGATCACCACGTCAAAAAAAAAAAAGTCATTTGGATCACAACGCCCTATACAGGAGCCGCGGTGGTGTTCCCGAACTCCATAAAAAACGATCGTGTGTCCCGCACCTCCCGTGCCTCGATCCCCACCTCGCTCGCCTCGATCCCCAACCGGCGACCCCTCCCCCACCCGCCGCCAGTGCTCCACCCCGCCCCGGACCCACCTCCCGCCGTAGGTGCCCCACCCCACCGCCGCCTGGCTCCCTGCGCGCCGCTTCCCCGACCACCCGCGCGCCGCCGCCTGGCTCCCTGAGTGCTGCCGCCACGACCACATGCGCGTCGCCGCCCCGACCACATGCCCGCCGCCGGCCTAGCTCCATGCGCGCCGCTGACTCCGACCACCTGCACGGCGCTGCCCCGAACACCTGCACGCCGCTGCCTGTCTCCCTGTGCGCCGTCGGCGTTGAGCACCTGAGCGCCGAGGCCACGCCAAGATCCAAGCTGGAGGTACACTACCTGTCAACGTCTGATCTGCCGTGCTCCTTCCCCTGAGTTCTTCTCTTCCTGTGTCGCCAGAAGCCAGCCATGGTGAGCATCGTCCCTCCCCATCAACTCTCTCCGACCTTCCCTGTCAACTCTCTCTGACCTTCCCCACACCTCTCCTAGCTGCAGCGCACGGTGCTTCGTGGCATCCCAGGTTCCTCTCCGAAAACAGTCGTGAGTAGTGCTCCCATGAAAATCCTCTCGTGTGTGCAAAGCTATGCCATCCAACTAATATGGCTAAATTTGTTTAGCAGTTTTTCTCTTTGAACTAGCTGACGAAATGCTCCAACATATGGATGTGTTGCTCATGTGAAAAGTGTGTTAACTGAACTTCACAATCTTGACCGAAGATGTTTTAAAAAATGTGTCAATCCCTGCTCCCACGCATTGGCGACCAGCCATCTCCAATCCTCGCACGCACGCCGTACCACTTGCATTTCGATGCTCCGATGCCTACTGGCACTGCCTGCATCTTTGTCCTACAAAAAACTCTAGCAGTGTTTAATTCTTCTGATTTCTTGCAGCAGTTCAATATATATTACACAAGAAGAAGAAACTAACAGTATGTTGCAGATGTTCTCTTTTGTGATTGTCGTAGACTTCCAACAATTTAGATGTGGGCAAGTCAAACTGAGTTCTCTTTGCTTATGTTGATCTTCTTGGGTCATCAAGATTGTACACATTGGCAGGTCAAATAGAGTTTTCGTGGCAAGTCGAACAAAGATGCCCGTGGAGCCGTTTCTGCTAGTTACCATCCCCTTGTTATGTCCACTAGGACTTTGAATGTCGAGGCCGCAAGCGAGGAGCTCGAGCTACCGGAAGAAAGCGGCGGCGTGGGCGTCGTCTCACCACCACAACCACGGCAGCAAGGCGCATTACGTCCATGGCGGGAGACCGACACCAAGGTGGCCTGCCAGGGTCATGGACGAGTTCAGGAAGATGCCGGTGGGCCTGTTAGCCTTCCCGCCGTGGCCGCCCAAGGTCACCTTCTCCGCCAACTCCAGGGGCGGTGGCGAGGACGCCGTGGCTGTGGCGCCCAAGAGGCCATCGTGCAACAGCTCCAGCCTGCAGCCGGTGAACAACACGCACTACGACGAGGCCATCTCTGACTGCGTCGAGTTCTTCCATCGGTCCGCTAGGGTGGATGTCAGGTCACGGCCGTCGTCGTCGTCCCACTTCTAAATTCCCATCGTCGTCAACTTTGTGCTAGCTTCAAGCATATCCCACTGTGTGTGTGGGCATGTGTATGTGTGTCTGTCATGTTACTGTGTTTTTTCTTTTGACATCTGTCATGTTAGTATATTACTGTGTTAGTAAAACGGACAGCGAGCCAACTGCTGCAGGTCAATGGTAACAAGTATCAAAGCGTTTTGGATGTGAGCATGTTGCAAAGTCCTAGTGGGCTAGCGATAACTGTGTTATAACTTTATGGTAGCCTTTTAGACCGATCATAGCTTGGATTAGTGTATTTCATTTCATAGCTTGGATTTTGTAACGTTTTAAGTTTATTATGCAGAACGTTCAGAAAAGATGCCAAAAAAGTATGTTATGGACCTTGTAACTCCTTCCCCCCTTTTCCATTCATGCATGTTCTTTCGCGTGATTTGATGTAAGCAAGTTTGTGTAAACCATATTGTTTACATACACCTAAAGGAGTATGTATTTTTTAAAGTAATCTGTCAGTTCAAATATTATTGTATAGAGAGTTCAATCATTGTATTTTAGGAAGAATGCATCTTACTGTTAAAATGCTTAGAGAAAAAGCATTCATAAAAAAAGTAAGCAAGCCGATTTTTGGGAGGTTCAAAATGTTAAATTTGCACAAAAAAGTGTAGAAAAAGATGGGCACTGCAAAAAATGATACTAAACAAACAAATAATTTGAAGTACAAATTCGTGGAGTTGGGTAGTTCAATAAATAAAAAATACAAAACAAAAGACTAGTCTGTAGGTTGCACAGGCCCATGACAAGTTCGTAAATTTAAAAATTGTTTTTTTATGGTGGAAAATATCCTTTGATTTCCATTTTTACGTAGAGAAACAGTGAGCAAAAAGACCACAATAAAAAATGATGTTATTTTCCGTGATTTTACCCGTTTTATGTAGAGAAAGAGTTAGCAGAAAAGACTAGTCTGTAGGTTGTTCAACATAAGGTTATTATTCATCAATGCACCGCTTTCTCTTTGGGAGCAGAAAAAGAGAGAAGTTCATCCTGGCAGCCCAATGTGGTTCAATTTGTATATTAAAAGAAGACCGTAGAAGTTCAAAATTAAATAACGATGCGGTTCAATTTTTATTTAGTAAGAAACAATTTTCCTTGAGACTAAATAATCAAGCCACCAAGTTCACATTAATAATAACAAAGCAGTTCAATATACACAAAAAACTCAAATTCTTCCTGTTTTCTAGAAAAAAAAAAGTACGAAGTTCAATTTAAAAACTAAAAGTACAAAAGGATTTTCACTGTTTCTAAATAAAAAAACTCTCGAAGTTCAAAGTAAAATAATGGAGCGGTTCGATGTTTACTAAAACTACTAGGATATTTTCCATTACGAAAAAAAAACAAGAAGTCCAAATTTTAAAAATGGAGAAGTTTGATGTGAAGAAAAAACTTAGATTTTTTTCTCGTTGCTAAAGAATAAAATGAAGAAGTTCAAATTAAAATAATGGAACATATCAAAAAGGTTTATAAAATATGATTTCCCCATTTTCTAAAAATACCTGAAAAGCCCATATTAAAACAACATCATGGCTCGATCTTTACGAAAAATAGAGCGCTTCAAAATTTGATAAAAAAGATTATGAAAAAAACCAGGAAGTCCATATTAAAAAGATGGAGAAGTTCGATGATTATAGAAAGCTCAGATTTTCCTCGCTATTAAAGAATGGAAACAAGAAGTTCAAAAATAAAAAACAAGAAGTTCAACTTTAAAAAATATAACGCTTCAAAATTTCATAAAAAAGATTAAGAAATAAAACCAGAAAGTCCATATTAAAAAGATGAAGAAGTTCGATGATTATAGAAAACTCAGGTTTTCCTCGTTATTAAAGATTGGAAACAAGAAGTTCAAAAATAAAAAACAAGAAGTTCAACTTTTAAAAATAGAGCGCTTCAAAATTTTATAAAAAAGGATTAAGAAATTCAGATAAATATTTATAAAAAACTCAGATATTTTCACGTAACCGAGAGAAGTTCGATTGATAACTGCCAGAAGTTCACGTACTACACAGTGTGCATTTTGTATTAAAAAAGAATAAAAAAGCAAAGACTAAAAGTTTTGTTGTTATAAGTGCAACTCTTCGGTCAAAGAAAGTAAAAAAAAAATATTGTGAGAGGGGTTTGTACAAAAGGAGTATCATTTGTGTAACAGTAACGAATGGATGAGAAAATTACAAACGAAAAATACGTCACAGAAGTTCAACGTGAAAACAACATGAAGTTCAACTACTACGCTGAATGAAATTCAGATGAAAAACTTTTAAAACCATCGCGAGTATGAAAAAACGATTAATACGGGAAAGTTAAGTGCTTACAGCAGCTTTCCACCGGTATATCACTTACTAAATTCCGGTGAGTGGATGGAGAGTTACGACTAGTGGATGGAGACCTACGAGCAAAAAAATCACGTGAAAAATAGAGTGAAGTTCAGGTACACGCGCCGAGAAGTTCACGTTCTTTCACGCGGTGCATTTTCGAAGAATCTGTTTCGCGATAAAGGCAGAACACATGATCCCGACGTTTTTGAAATTACTTGAAAACGTCTAGGAATCAGAGAAAACCATCAACATGAAAAAGTTTCGCATTTTCCGTAGCTTTTCAGCGGTATATTATTTTCCCCATTTCGATAAAGTTTGTAAAAATTACGGCAAAAATACATTTTTCGCCTTTTTCGAAACTGACTTAAAACCGTAAAGAATTGGGAGAAACAATACATACCAAAAAGTTTCGTATTTGTTCAACCTTTCCAACGCCATATCATTTGCTACATTCGGCACACGGTTAAAAAATTAGCTCGAAAAAACGAACTCGGTAGGACTTGGACCATTTTCTAAATTACTCTTAAACCATTCAAAATTAGAAAAAAACTTTCAAGATGAAAATGTAGTGCATTTTCATAAGCTTTCCAAGGCTGTATCATATGCCTCCATTGGATTAGCCGTTTAGAAACGACATTGAAAAAACGAACTCAGCTGTTCGGTTTACGAAATTTTACGTTTTTTTAAATTACTCTTCAACCATAGGTAATTAGAGAAAATTTTCAACATGTGGAAGGAGCGGTTTTGCAGTAGCTTTTCAACGCCATATTATATGCCTCATTCCGATAAACGGTTTAGAAATGCGATCGAAAATACGATTCACATTTTTTGTGCAAAGAAAAAACGGTTTTCAAAACTGCTCTTAAACCGCTTATATTTTGCCAAAAATTTAACTTGGGTCATGATACTGGTGTCCATAGCTTTCCAACGGTATATCACAAGCCCCATTTCTGTAATGTTGGCGGAAGTTCAACCTAGTTCATAGGGAAGTTCAACGTACTACTAGCGGAGCAAGTCAGGTTGTGATCAGAATAGTGTTTATGTATGTATGTATGTATGTGTGTGTGTGTGTGTGTGTGTGTATATATATATATATATATATATATATATATATATCCAATTGGATGTAAGTCATCATGAACTATTATTGTTGACATTACCCTTCAGGTAAAAGGTTGGGAGGCGAATCTATAAGCCCCTATCTTTCTCTATGTCTGATTTAAACTTTGAATCCATAAATATGGCATGAGTGTTAGCAATTGTGAAAGACTAAATGATAGTTGAGTCTGTGGAGTTTGCTAAATCAAAGCTCTGACATAGACTCTTCCTGAAAATCAGATGAATTGTAATTGTTTGATGACTGATAACACGGTTTGTTAGTTTCCAAGAAAGTTTATGATCTATACCTTAACACGTGAATTGCTTGTTACTTGATCATGAAAAGTTTTATGAGATGAGCTATTGTTATGACATATAATGATGCTAAAAAAAGTTATTAGAATTATCATTGATCAAACTTAAGCACCTGCCAGCATTCATACTTCATAAATTATTTCTTTTATCATTTACCTACTCGAGGACGAGCAGGAATTAAGCTTGGGGATGCTGATACGTCTCCAACGTATCTATAATTTATGAAGTATCCATGCTATTATATTATCCATCTTAGATGTTTTATATGCTATTTTATATGATTTTTGGGACTAACCTATTAACCTAGAGCCTAGTGCCAGTTTCTATTTTCTCCTTGTTTTTGAGTTTTGCAGAAAAGGAATACCAAACGGAGTCCAATTGACGTGCCAATTTTTGATGATTTTTTACGGACCAAAAGAAGACCACGGAGCATCGGAGTTGGGCGAGAAGAGTCCCGAGCTACCCACGAGGGTGGGGGCGCGCCCACCCCCTGGGCGCGTGGGCCTGCCTCGTGGACAGCTCGGGCACCTCCTTGACGTGAGGCCGACGCCAAAAATTCCTATAAATACAGAAACCTTGGAAAATTAACCTAGATCAGGAGTTCCGCCGCCAGAAGCCTCTGTAGCCACGAGAAATCAATCTAGGCCCTCTCCGGCACCCTGCCGGAGGGGGGCCATCATCACCGATGGCCATGGAGGAGTATCCCGGAGGGGCCATCATCACCATGAAGGCCAAGGACCAGAGGGTGGAGGCCATGGAGGAGGAAGCACAAGGGGGAGAACCTCTCCTCCTCTCTCTCAGTGACGCCGGAGTTCCACCGGGAGGGGAATCATCGCCGCGGTGATCGTCTTCATCAACATCACCATCATCATCACCATCCTCATCTATTTTACGCGGCCCACTCTCCCGCACCCCGCTGTAATCCCTACTTGAACATGGTGCTTTATGCCACATATGATGATCCAATGATGTGTTGCCATCCTATGATGTTTTGAGTAGATATCCTTTGTCTTTGGGTTGATTGATGATCTAGATTGGTACGAGTTGTATGTTTTATTTTGGTGTTGTCCTACTGTGCCCTCCGTGTCGCGCAAGCGTGAGGGATTCCCGCTGTAGGGTGTTGCAATACGTTCATGATTCGCTTATAATGGGTTGCTTGAGTGACAGAAGCATAAACCCGAGTAAGGGGGTTGTTGTGTACAGGATAAAGGGGACTTGATGCTTTAATGCTATGGTTGGGTTTACCTTAATGATCTTTAGTAGTTGCAGATGCTTGCTAGAGTTCCAATCATAAGTGCATATGATCCAAGTAGAGAAAGTATGTTAGCTTATGCCTCTCCCTCATATGAAATTGCAATGGCGACCATCGGTCTTGTTAACAATTGCCTAGGACAATTCCGCACACCGATCCATCATTATTCCACACTCGCTATTTATATTATTTAGTAATATATTCTAACTTTATGATAACAGCACCTACTTTTATATTTTAGCTCTCCGATATCATGCAAAGTTATCCTCTTCATACCCACAACGTAGTTTTATTTCTCGTTGCTAGTTGGAAGCAAACATTCGGTGTACGTAGAGTCGTATCAGTGGCAGATAGGGCTTGAGAGAATATTTATATTACCTTTAGCTCCTTGTGGGTTCGACACTCCATACTTATCACTTCCACCTTTGGAAATTGCTACGATGATTCCCTGCACTTGGGGATTATCAGCCAACAACGACCAATTCGAAAGGGACAGCTAGTACAAGCTATCCTAACTAAAGGTGGTCTTCGCCTACCAAAGGTTCTGGTGGTGACGCTGTCTTGGGCTCCACGTGACCTCCGTCCTGCCGTCCTGCTGGTCTTGGTCTCGTAGCACGGATATGGAAACCTTTGCCTGATGCCTCAGTACTCCTTGCATGCGCCTGCCTCCTTAGCACCAAAGAGGGAATGAAAACAGTGTGCGTGCTGGCACCCGCCTGGCCTTGGTCGTCACGGCTGATGTCGTAGGAACCTCGCGAGGTTCACCTTGCCTTGATCTCTCCGCCACTCGCGAGCCAGCCTGGTGAGGCTACTACCGAGGAGGTCTTGTGTCATCCACCTCACGAGGCTTGGCCCCTCGCGAGGGTCTTGAGTGCCTATTGGTGAAGACGGGCCGTACTGGGCCGCGAGTGGAGCCATGCTGCGAGCCGCAGGCAGGCAAGTCTGGGGACCCCTGTTCCCAGAACGTCGACAGTAGTCCCCGGGCCGAAGGCGTGCTCGAACTTGGCTTCGAGGTGAAGCCAAAGGGCAAGTGCGGAGCGCCGCGGGCCTCAACAGCCTGCGGCCTTGGTCGACGTGTGGCGATTGATTGGACGTGGGCATCTCCGCTTCCCCACGCAGCCTGGAAATCCGCCTGGCTAGGCGGCCACGGCATCCTACACAGCTATTCCCCCGTTGCTGGCAACGCACTCCCCAACTTCTTCGCTTCCTCGTACCTCTGCTTCCTCTTCCAATCCGACTCGAGCTCAGTCCTCTCAACTACCATGGCGCCGAACCGGATGGAGAAAGGGAAGAAGCCCCTGTCCTCAGCCAGCCCACCACCGGTCGTCGAGCCCGCTGTCGGCCGATCGCGGGTGCTCAACCAGGAGGCCATGGATAAGGTCCGCCCTGCACTTGCTACCAGCTTCAACGAGTGGGGAGGGACGGTGGCCTGGCCTGCGTCTAGAGCCACCATTGATTGGATTGGCACCGAGGTCCAGTTCTTCGTCGACGCCCTGTGGGCTGGCCTGGTTCCTCCCTTCTCCACCTTTTTTGATGTCGTGCTTTCCCATTACCAGATCCATATGCTGCACCTTGATCCCCAATATGTCGCCCTTCTTGCCGTCTTCGCTTTCGTCTGCGAGGCCATGGTGGGCATTGCTCCTTTAGTGTCCCTCTTGCGCCATTTCTTCTTGCTGCACTTGACCAGCCCCCGGCAGTGCTTGGGGTGCTTGAGCTTCCAGGCCGTGGCGGCGACAGCCGGCTCGGGGATTGACTTCGACCTCCCGCCGTCTATGAGCGAGTTTCGGATGCGGTGGGTGTATGTCGATGTCGGAGTACTCAACCCCCTGCTCATGCCTTCGGCGTCCCCAGCTCCGGCTGGGGTCACGAGGAGCTCGTGAGCTCCCGTCTCTCTTTCGTCTGGTTCCGGCTGAGGAGGCTGAAGTATCTTGGTGTGACCGTGCCCAAGGTGATGAAGGAGTTCCTCCGGCGCCGTATCGCCCCACTCCAGCGCCATTCCCAGCCGATGTGGGCTTTGACCGGCGACCAGGATCGTATGAGGCTTCAGGAGTAGGGGCTTCTGGCCAAGGCACGAAGGACGGTGCTCGAAGTCTTGGCCGCTGACCCCTCACTGGGTGATTTGTCGCAGGGGGTTGTTGCTTGTACCGCTGGTCGAACAGGGTGGAGTTCGCGGGGCAGATGCCCCCCTTCGACGAATGGGGGCTGCATCCAGTCGGCCTTGTGGGGCCTCATGAGAATCCTGTCACCGTGGTTCCCCTCCTTGTCGCCGGCGCCGAGCTTGCCCCAAGAGTGGACGCAGGGGGGAAAGCATTGCTGGAGACCGGAAGCATGGGTGTTGAGGTGTCGATGCTGCCTGAGGCTCCCGAGGCGTCGTCCTCGGGAACCCATGATTCTCGCCCTGGGGCGGCAGCTGAGGAGGTGATGCAGTCCGCTGCTCCTGAGGCCGCCGCTCTCGAGGCCCCGGCGGGTCGTCGCGAGGCAGAGCCCGATAGCTCTCCCCAGCCTGGCACTCCTGAGGTCATCTCCTTGGGTGCTTCACTAGCCGCGCACCGCGCTGGTCGCCATGTACAACGCTTGGGCCGGTTCCGCGTGGACTTCGAGGTGCTCCGTAAGAGGAAGGGGTCTCCAAGCTGCTGCAGTAGCACTGTCCGGCCATTGAAACATAAGAAGTGCATCGCCATAGACGATTAAGTGCCTTATCTTTGTAATTCCTCGAGTGCTGCTTCCCTTCCTGACAGTGGCTCTTCAGGATCCCTTCCGCCAAGGCCGTGGAGTTTCCTAAGGAGCGAACTCCTCTTGCCTCATCTTCCTCGCTAGCCTTGAGTGCCCCAAGCCGGTGCGCCGCCTCCAGCGCGGGGTTGGCTAGAGAAGCGAGCCTGCCTGCAACGCGCCTCGAGCCCCTGCCATCTCTCCTCCGCGGCCTTGCTTGGGGTGCGGCCGGCGTGCCAAGGGCTCCTTCTCTAGTCATGGACAGCGGCTAGATGGCTTCGATCTTGGGCTCCTCTTCAAGCGGCGAGTCTGCACCTACCCGGGCCCCTCGCGGGGCCTGGCTAGCGATCGAGGGGACGCCAGCCCCCAGCCCCCTATTGAGAGAGGGTGAGCCGCTCCGGGCCTCGTCGGCAACCCCCGCGGCGGAGGACGGAATTGGCCGCGCGCTCAAGGTCGCATACGAACGAAGCGCCGTCCGCCATGAGCTTTTCCAGGAGGCGATGGCGCGATGAACCAGCTCGGTGGGGAACTTGCGGACATAGACGCGCGCCTCGAGGCCAAGGGCCTTCGGCTGATGGAGGAGCGGCATAAGCTGAAGGTGGCCATCAACCTCGGGCGCCACCAGCGCGAGCTTGACAATGCGAAGGCCGAGGCGTCTCTTGCGATCTCGCGCAAGGCCTGCTCCCGAGCCTTGGAAGAAGCCCGAGAAGCCGACCGCCGCCGCGAGATCGTAGAGAAGCGCGCGTGGGAGCTCCAGGCCTGGAGCAGCAGGTGGAGGCGTGCCAAGCCTTCCTTGCGTCGATGAGGGGGACACCTGCCGAGGAGGAAGAGATCCTGAAGCGCGAAGAAGCACTGGCGCTCGAAGCCATGGAGCGCAGCCTTGAGCTTGAGCGACTGGAGACGAGGGAGCGCCAAGTTGCTCTAGCGGAGGATGTCGTCGGCGCGTGCGAGGCCCAGGACCAGGAAGTCATGGACCGTCGAGTGGCCGAGGCTCACGCGGATCTTGTGGGTAGGTACGACCTGAAGCTAGAGCTTGTAGCGGCCGAGGCTGCGGGCAGGACTGCTGCCCTCAAGGCCAGGCTGACTGAGGCGTAACGGCGTGAGGAGGCCGCCGCAGCTGCCCTGGCCTCGGCGTAGGCTAAGCTGGCCTCTGCCCCCGCCGAGCTGCTTCCTCTTCAGTGGCGGATCGCCAACGCCGAGTCCATCGCGCAGCAGAACAGTGTGGAAGTGCTTCAGCAGTGAACCCTGGAGTGTGTGCACGCCCCCATGCTCGAGGGCCTTAGGAACAGGGCTAACGCAGCACTGGGCCACATCTGTGATGAAAATTCCCCTCATCCCCATGCGAACGACTATGCCAGCCACCTCCGCTTCTTCACCGACGTGGTGACACGCCTGGAGAATCGTTCCGAGAGAGCTCGCCAGCTTGTTGAAGAGAGTAGTTGTGGCCTGCTCGGGCGCGCATTCTCCTGCGTCTTCAGTCATCTCCAAAACACCTACCCCAACTTTGATTTTGACCCGCCAATGCTCCCGTACCCGAGGCCATCCAGGTGACCTAGCGCGATGGGTGGAGGACAATGTGGACGCGCTGGTCAGGGCCTTCACTTCCGATGACGATGTGGTGGTGGTCACGGCGGACGAAGGCGACGTGGTCGACGACGGCGAGGGCGGCGCTGGTGATGGTGACAGGGACGCCAGCGACAGTGACAGCGACGCCAGTGACGCGTCTGAGGGCGACCCGGGGGACGCCGCGAGCGACATGTCCGACTGAACCTATGCTTCCCTGTTGTTTATCCTGCATGCTAAAACTCGGGCACGGCCCTGGAGGTTGTAAGAGAATTTTGGGAGGGGAAGCCCCTCATGTAAACAGATTGCTGTCTCTATTTCTTAGGCTGAGCTGAATATATGTCTTCATGAACCTGCGAACCTTCTGGCGAGTTCCCTGTTGTAATTTATCTTAGCCGGAACAGGCCCCGAACTGGCCCGTGAGGTCGCGAGCTTCTAAGGGTCCTGTGAGGAGCCTGCCGATCCGCCCGAGGGGGCCTCGTGAGAAGCAAGCGCCAGTCAAGGCAGGGCATGCATGCAACGCTCGCATGCTATGCCCAGCCCTGCTCGCGAGGAGGAGGCGGTAGGCATGAACTCTGAATTAAGGCAGGAACCAAATTGCAAGAAATCACACGAACGAGAAAAGGCAGCCCCCGTGCACATTAACGAAAATTCAACTTCAACTTAAATCCAAAGCCAGAAAGCAGGGCTACAGAAAAGAGGTTTAAAAGCAAATGGCCGCGTCCGGCACCTTGCCTAGTCTTCTTGTCTTCTCACCAGCGTGGAGCTAAGTGCTGCCACTAGGACGTGGGAGGGAGCCCCCGAGGCCCGAGGGCGGCACTCCTGAGACTCCGGGGCGTGTACAGCCCCACTCATTATTACGTGAGAGTGTCACGAGCGAAGACCTTCACAGGCGCGATCCTTACTTCATATCGCCATACGAGGGCCCCGCCTTGCGCTGCCCTCGACCACCGTTGGGGGCATCCGGAAACCAGGACGTCACCAAGGGGCAAAGGGGACACCAGCGGCGCCCTCGGCGACCACGGGTCCTCTGCCGCGGGGAAGGCTCTCCAGCGCCTCCCCGGCAGAGGGCCTACCTCCGGGGGACGCCTTGCTTCGTGCGGCACGGGGAGGGGCCCTGCTCCCGGCCCCTCTCCTGCAGCCCCAGTGCGCTCCTCCTGGCGGAAGGGAGGCTGTCGAGCTGGGGCCGCCATCTGCCACTGTGACTTGATCCTCCTGCGACCCATGGTTAGTGTAAGCTTGCTCCTGAGAGACTAGTGGTACCTTGTAGCTGTTGTCGCTAGCGCGGTTGGTGAGGCTCCCGAGAGGCTCCTGGAAGGTCTCAGCTTCTAGCGCCTCCTCCTCCCAGCCCGACTTGAGGAATGAGTTGGGGTTGTCTTCCAGCGTATACTCCTGGTCCACCATGCGGGGCACGTAGGCCTCTGAGGACGTCGCCTCGAAGACCTAACCGTAGTACCCCATGCTCCATGTCACCCGGCCCAGCGCGCCGCCCTGGGGATGGTAGGGTGGCAACCCGCTGGGGCCATAGGTGGCAATTCTCGTACCCGCGCTTATTGGGGGTGGCGCGGGTGGGATTGGGCGTCCGGTGCCGTTGGTCACGCCGGTGTCGATGAAGCCCAAGGGTGCGCCCGGGGGCACGCGGGCGCGG
Source organism: Aegilops umbellulata (assembly GCA_032464435.1). Classification (NCBI taxonomy): domain Eukaryota; kingdom Viridiplantae; phylum Streptophyta; class Magnoliopsida; order Poales; family Poaceae; genus Aegilops; species Aegilops umbellulata. Next base: position 352,453,845 of record CP136056.1, read on the forward strand.
CGAGGCCCATCATGCGATCCGACAGCGGCCTGAGGTGCAAGCAGGGAGCATAAGGGTGGTGCTCCCGAGGCAGCGGCGTCCAGGAGCTCGGCGACATGCTCCAGCAATGCATCCCGGCCGCTCTCCATCAACCGACATCGCAGCAGCTCCCGAGCCACCATGAGCGCGGCCCTCATGTTTGCTTGTCCCCGCCGGGTGTATGGCGCTGTGGTCGCGGTGTGGCTTGAGGCCCTTGCGGCTGCTCGCGCTTGTCGTGGAGTGAGGGCGGACGGCGCGTGATCGCGTCGCCCGTGCCCCGCGGTGTTTGGCGGCACGCGCGATGCCTGGGACACGGGGTTGAGGTCTTCTTGGGCAGACAACGCTACCCGGGCTTGCCAAGCTGCCCAGCGATCGACGTTGGTCCTTGGGTCACCGGACATCGGAGCCGCGGAGTTTCGGCAGATCAACTGGTGGAAGGAAAGCTCCAGCGCACCCCTACCTAGCGCGCCAAATGTCGGATTTCGGGTTCCGGCAAAACCCTTGAGGTTCGAACACTGGGGTCCGCATGAAGATTTCCCCCTACCTAATCATGCTCTCAACCTCGCCGCAATCTCAAAGCCTAGCTCGACGAAGTCGCAACACAAGGGATATAGGATTTATACTGGTTCGGGCCACCGTTGTGGTGTAATAGCCTACTCCAGTGTGGTGTGGTGGATTGCCTCTTGCGCTGAGGATGAACAGTACAAGGGGAAGAACATCCTCTTGAGGAGAGGTGTTCTTGTGCTTTGTTGGTGTATGGTCAAGGGAGAGCTTCCTCCTCTCCCCCTATGGTGGTGGCTAGTCCTATTTATGGAGGCCCTGGTCCTCTTACCAAATATTGAGCGGGAAGGGAGCCAACAACGGCCAATTCGAAAGGGGATAGCTAGTACAAGCTATCCTGACTAAAGGTGGTCTTCGCCTGCCAAAGGTTGTCGTGGTGACACCGTCTTGGGATTCACGGTGACCTTCGTCCTGCCGTCCTGCTAGTCTTGGTCTCGTTGCACCGATATGGAAACCTTTGCCTGATGCCTCAGTACTCCTCGCCTGCGCTTGCCTCCTTAACACCAAAGAGGAAATGAGGACACTGTGCGTGCTGGCACCCGCCTGGCCTTGGTCGTGACGGCTGACGTCATAGGAACCTCGGGAGGTTCGCGTTGCCTTGATCTCTCCTCCCCTCACGAGCCAGCCTGGTGAGGCTACTCCCGAGGAGGTCTTGTGTCGTCTGCCTCGCAAGGCTTGGACCCTCGCGAGGGTCTTGAGTGCCTGTTGGTGAAGACGGGTCGTACTGGGCCGCGAGTGGAGCCACGCCGCGGGCCGCAGGCAGGCATGTCTGGGGACACCCATTCCCAGAACGCCGACAGGTAGCATTCCACATCAAAATTCTGATTTTATCATTTACCTACTCGAGGACGAGCAGGAATTAAGCTTGGGGATGCTTGATACGTCTCCAACGCATCTATAACTTTTGATTGTTCCATGCTATTATATTATTTGGTTTGGATGTTTAATGGGCTTTAATATACCTTTTTATATTATTTTTGGGACTAACCTATTAACCGAAGGCCCAGTGCAAATTGTTGTTTTTTTTACCTATTTCAGTGTTTCGCAAAAAAGGAATATCAAACGGAATCCAAACAGAACGAAACCTTCGCGAGGATCTTTTTTGGAACAAACGCAATCCAGGAGACTTGGAGTGGAAGTCAAGGAAGCAACGAGGTGGCCACGAGGCAGGAGTTGATGAAAGTTTCCTCTCTTTATGATGAAAGTTTTGAAGTTGCACTTGTTTTGCCTTCCTATGCTAGTTGAGTCTTGTTCCCATAAATTGTTTGCCCACAAAATCTCTATGCATAGGAAATGGGTTAGACATAAATGTGTTGTTCATATGCTTCATGATGCTCCTGTTGTGTTTCAACTCTTTACTTTTATGAGAGCATCATTGAAATCATCATGCCTAGTTAAAAAGGCATTAAAGAAAAGCTCTTGTTGGGAGACAACCCAATACTTCTACCTACTGTTTTTGTGTGCTCACAAGATTAGTCTACTGTAGCAATCATATTTTATAGCTTTTGTTTCAATAAAGTGCCAAGCAAAGCCTTTGGGATAGTGTGGATGATAGTTGATTTGATTCTGTGAAAAAACAGAAACTTTTGTGCCCAGTATCAGAATTGTTAAAATTCACTGGAACATGCATTTGATCTGAAATTTTTACACATGCTTGATATAAAAATTTCCCACGTTGATCTGAAATTGAGTTGCAGAAGTATGAGAACAATTCAGAGCATCAATTTTTTTTTCTGTTTTTTACATATTCTGTTTTCAATGCATAGTTTGCGTGTTTTATGGTTTATATGGCTTATATTGGTCAATATAAATTGTGGAAATGATAGAGTACAATAGGCATTGTGTGAGAAAAATTATGAATCTTGTCTTTGACAGTATTCAAGTGAATGATTTGCTCTTTATTATTCTAACGCATCTCACGAAGTTCCGTTGAGTTTTGTGTGATTGAAGTTTTCAATTGAAGTTTTCAAGTTTCGGGTGAGATATCGATATGAGGAGAATAAGGAGTGACAAGACCCTAAGCTTGGGGATTCCCAAGGCACCCCAAGGTAATATTCAAGGAATGTCCAAGCAACTAAACTTTGGGATGCCCTGGAAGGCATCCCCTCTTTCGTCTTCAAGATTATAGGTAACCTCACTTGAGACTATATTTTTATTCACTACATGGTATGGGTTTTGCATGAGCGTCCTTTTATTTTAATAGGATTTGATTTCTGTTATTTAGATAACGTTTTGCATCTTTTATTTCAATAAAAGTGGCAAGGATATCCTCCACCATGCTTAGATTGCAAGTATATGAGTTGCTGTTTCAAAATAGAAAGTTTATCACTGTTGCAAAAATTCTCGAGAAAAGTCAAAATGTGATAAAATGTTGAAAGTTTTTGAAAAATAAGATATGATAAATTTTCTATAGTGTGGTAATTTTTCAGAATTTTTTGAGTTAAATGAGTATGCATACTTCTTCATCCTTTACAGACTGTCCTGTTTAGACAGATTGCTGTCATGTTTGCATTGTTTGCATATGTTTGCTTGTCTAAAGATTCTATTTAAGGATAGGAGTATTAAATATGCAGAGACATTTAGTATGCAATGTCAAATTATAATTTTAGTGATTTGTTACAGTAGAGAATGATAAGGGTTTTGCATTGATTTATACTAACTTATCTCACGAGGTCTTTCTGTGTTTTGTGTGGATGAAGTTTTTAAGATTTAGGGAAACCGTGATGTAAAAGGAATTAAGGAGACACAAAAGCTCAAGCTTGGGGATGCCCAAGGCATCCCAAGTTAATATTTCAAGAAGTCTCAAGCATCTAATCTTAGGGATGCCCCGGTAGGCATCCCACCTTTCTTAATCAACAATTATCGATTAGCCTCGGATGAGCCTAAGTTCTTGCTTCTTAATTCATTTTATTTTGTTTTGATTGTTGTTTTAATAAAATACTTAGATTTGAAACTTTTAAATAAGAGAGAGCCTCAGATAGCTACCTATTTACTTAACTACTCATTTGATCTTCACATATATCTTGTTGGGGTAGTTTGTCATTTACTCTCATGCTTCACTTAGATTATTTTGAGAGTAGCAATTTTTGAAGAAATACTTATGCTCTCATGCTTCAATTAAATTTTTTGAGAGCTTGTTAGTAGCAATGGTAATATATAAATTTCAAAGTAATGGATATTCAAGAGGGATATAATAAGAACTTTCATGAAGATCATTGGATATGATAAATTTGATTCCTTGCAATAGTTTTGCGATATGGAAATAATAATATGCGAGTCATGTTGGTGAGTAGTTATGCTTTACTAAGAATATTTGTGTTAAGGTTTGTGATTCCCTATGCAAGCACAAAAGTCAGTAGTTATGCAATGACGTTACATCCTACTTGTGGTGCATTATTCGGTGTTAGTTATGTTTAATGATCTTTTATGCACGTGTTCGTTTCTTGGTTGGTCACTTCTCAATATATTTGCTAGCCTCCATTTGTACTAAGTGGGAATACTACTTGTGCATCAAAATTCTTAAACCCAAAGTTGTGACAAATGAGTCCACCATACCTACCTATATGCGGTATTTCCATGCCGTTCCAAGTAAATTTGTATGTGCCAACTCTAATTTTCAAAATTAATTTCCTTTTTGTGTGCCCTTACCGCTCATGAAGCGGCAAGGGGTGGCCAATATTTTTTCATGCTAGATGTGTTATTCTCAAGATGAGTTTTTATTCACTTGGCATTGCATGAGAGTGTGGCGGTAATAGGGATGCCCAGTCCCGAAATGAAAAAGAAATTTATTTTATGTTGTCAAGTAATAAATTCCTTTGAAAGTGTTGGTATGGAAGGCAAGCCATGGATTGTGAAAGAATGGTGGGAAAAGGAATAAACTTTATTTTATGTTTGGGAACCGCCTATGATGTATCTAGCATGGAAAGTATTGGGAATTCTCGGTCGTTTTCGTTGACAGGAAAAGCATGCCTCTCAAAACAATTTTATCTCTCAATTTAAGCTTTGAGCTCTGGCACCTCTACAGATCTCTACTTCCCTCTGCGAAGGGCCTATCTATTTACTTTATGCAATTTTTATTTTTATTTTGAGTCTCCATCTTTTATTACAAAGCACCAACTAGGGAACACTATTGTCATACTTGTGCATTGGATGTAGCTAATATTTGAGTGTGTTTCATGAATGGATCAATGATTGAGCATAATGGGCTAGGGATAGCTTTCTTTAGTGTTAATATTTTGAAAGACACGATTGCTTGTCAGTCTGCTTGAGTATTGATGTCTTCATATCAAATTATAGACTATTGCTTTGAATCATTCAAGTACAAATGTCCATGCTATTAAAGAAAAGAGTATATGAGGAATATGATAGGTAACATTCCACATCAAAAATTCCGTTTTCAATTGCTACTTTATCATGATGAGTTTTATGAGAAAGAGTTGCTATTATAATGCTAGAAAAAGTGATTGAAATTATCATTGATCAAACTTATGCACTATGCTAGCATTCACACTTCATAAATTATTTCTTTTATCATTTACCTACTCGAGGACGAGCTGGAATTAAGCTTGGGGATGCTGATACGTCTGCAACGTATCTATAATTTATTAAGTATTCATGCCTTTTTTACAACAATTATATATGGTTTTGGTATGATTTGCATGGAACTAACCCCAGACTGACGTTGTTTTCAGCAGAACTATTGGGGTGTTGTTTTTTGTGCAAAAATAAAAGTTCTCCAAATGCAACGAAACTTTTGATGATTTTTTGGAACAAAAGAGGCACTAGAAGCTTCGTGGGAGGGCCAGAAGAGCCACGAGGTGGCCACAACCCACCAGGGCGTGTTAGCCCCCTCTGGCACGCCATGGTGTCTTGTGGGCCCCTCATGACCCATCTTCGCGTGAAACCAACGCCAAAAAATCCTATAAATACAGAAACCCCATAGAAATAACCCTAGATCAGAAGTTTCGCCGTCGCATGCCTCTGTAGCCATGAAAAACAATCTAAGACCCCGTCCTGGCACCCTGTCGGAGGGGGAAATCATTACCAGAGGCCATCTTCATCATCCCTATAGTCTCCATGATGAGGAGGGAGTAGTCCACCCTAGGGGCTGAGGGTTTGTACAAGTAGCTATGTGTTTAATCTCTCTCTCTCTCTCTCTCTCTCTCTCGTGTTCTTGGTTTTGCATGATCTTGATGTATCATGGGCTTTGTTAATATAGTTGGATCATACGGTGTTTCTCCCTCTCTATCTTGTTGTGATCAATTGAGTTTTTCCTTTGAGATTTCGTTAATATCGATTTGAATACTTTTATGGATTGGAGAGCACTTTATATATGTGTTTCATATGAATACCCGTGGTGACAATGGGGTATTATATTGATTCACTCGATATATGTTTTGCACTCAACTTGCAGATTCCCGAGGTGACATTGGGGTAATCTATGCATAGGGGTTGATGCATGTTTTCATCCTTGTTTCTCCGGTAGAAATCTTGGGGCACTCTTTGAGGTTCTTTGTGTTGGACTGAGTATTATGAATCTATTTTTTATGCGTTTCGTGTAATTAACTCATGGATACTTGTGGTGACATTGCAGTATCTAGGTGACATTAGAGTTGGTTGATGCGTATCATATGGTGTTATTTTAGTACGAACTCTTAGATAGATCGATCGGAAAGGATAACTTGGTGTTATTTTAGAACAAACTCTTGGATAGATTGATCGGAAAGGATAACTTTGAGGTGCTTTCATATCCTACAAACAATTTCTTCTTATGCTCTCTGCTAGATAAGAACTTTGGAGTGATTCTTCACCGCACATTAAGGGATGGTTATGATCCAATTATATTATCATTGTTGAGGGATTGCACTAGTGAAAGTACGGACCCTAGGCCTTGTTTCTAAGCATTGCAATACCGTTTGTGCTCACTTTTGCTACTTGCTACCTTGCTGTTTTTTATTGTTCCTATTACAAAAATCATTATCTACTATCAGTACTACACTTGTATCATCATCTCTTCACCAAACTAGTGCACCTATACAATTTAACATTGTATTTGGTGTGTTGGGGACACAAGAGACTCTTATTTATTTGGTTGCATGGTTGTTTGAGGGAGACCATCTTCAAACTACGCCTCCCACGGATTGATAGACCTTAGGTCATCCACTTGAGGGAAAATTGCTACTCTCCTACAAAACTCTGCGCGTGGAGGCCCAACACGAGTCTACAAGAACAAGTTCTGTAGTAGACATCACTGGGGCCAGTCTAGATCCCAGGCACAACGTCACGAACTGGTGCGTGAACTTGTAGGTTTTGTTGGGGCATTATAGGTGACATATGTAAGCAATAAGAGGAAATAGGCCAGGACAAAAAGTTTCTCGTTGATACGTCTCCAACGTATCTATAATTTTTTATTGTTCCATGCTATTATAGTATCAATCTTGGATGTTTTATATACAATTATATATCATTTTTTGGGACTAACCTATTAACTTAGTGCCCATTGTCAGTTGTTGTTTTTTTGTTTGTTTTTGGCTTTTCAGGAAAATAATACCAAACGGGGTCCAAATGCTACGAAACTTTTAGATGATTTTTTTCTCGACCTAGAGAGACCCTAGAAGTTTCGGGAGAAGACCAGAGAAGTCACGAGGGAGCGACAAGCTCGGGAGGCGCGCCCCAAAGGCTTGTGGGCCCCTCGTGGCACCTCTTGATCTAATTCCACCTCTATAAATTCTCAAATATTCCGAATATACCAGAGACCCACCTGAAACACTTATTCTGCCGCTGCAAGTCTCTGTTCTTCCGCAATCCCATCTGGAGACCTTTTTGGTACTCTGTCGGAGGGGGAATCGATCACGGAGGGCTTCTACATCAACTTGCCGCCCTTCCGATGATGCGTGAGTACTTTACCACAGACCTACATGTCCTAGCTTGTAGCTAGATGTCTTCTTCTCTCTCTTTGATCTTCAATACAATGTTCTCCTCGATGTTCTTGGAGATCTATTCGATGTAATTCCTTTTTGCGGTGTATTTGTTGGGATCCGATGAATTGTGGGTTTATGATCAGATTATTCAGGAATATTATTTGAGTCTTCTCTGAACTCTTTTATGCATGATTGCTATAGCTTTGTATTTCTCTCTGATCTATCCGTTTGGTTTGGCCAACTAAATTGATTTATCTTGCAATGGGTTTATCTTGGAGTGCTCCATCCTAGAGATAGAAAGGGAAAGGGCACGTATTTGTATTGTTTCCATTAAGGATAAAATGATTGGGTTTATTCATATTGCTTGGATTACTTTGTCTACATCATGTCATCTTGCTTAAGGTGTTACTCTGTTTTTATTAAATTAATGCCCTAGATGCATGTTGGATTGCGGTCATGGGTGGAGCAATAGTAGTAGATGCAGGCAGGAATCAGTCTATTTGTCTCAGACGTGATGCCTATATACATGATCATTGCCTTGAATATCGTCATAACTATGCGCTTTTTTATCAATTGCCCAATAGTATTTTGTTTACCCGCAATATGCTTGTTGTTCGAGAGGAAGCCTCTAGTGAAAACTATGGCCCCCGAGTCTACTTTTATCATATTTAAAATCCAAAAATGTCTTTCTTTAATTTTATTACCATTATTTTGTTTTGTGTTTTATTTTATCTATCTACCGCTACGAGATTTGATCCTTGTAAATAACCGCCGAGGGGATTGACAACCCCCTTGATCACGTTGAGTGCAAATATTTGCTTATGTGTGTGTAGGTACAGCTAACAAGTTTCTACGTGGTTCTCCTACTGGATTGATAACCTTGGTTCTTAACTGAGAGAAATACTTATCTCTATTGTACCGCTTCATCCTCTCCTCTTCGAGGAAATCCCAACACGGCTCACAAGTAGCAACAAGAATTTATGGCACCGTTGCTCGGGAGACATCAGCAAAAACCTATCAAGTACCTTCGCATAAACTATCATCTACTTGTTCTTACTTTCATTTGCCATCCGCCTCCCATTTTCATCTCTCCCACTTCTATTTTTTTAAACACTTTTTTTCTTGTTTGATTGCTTGAGGTTGCCATCATGTCCGAGTTGTTATTAATAAAAGTGAGAATGGTAAAATCCCTAAAATAGAACTTCCCGCAAATTTGGATACTAAACTTTTTGTGACAGGAAGTGGGAACATCATAGGAAAAAACATTATTCAGGAATTATCTACTTGTACGAGAACCTTGTTCTGCAATGATATTGCTATTCTTAAATGAATCAATAGTTACGCCGAAGCTATTTATGTGCTTGTTCTTAAACTTGGGAGAATATTTATGCGTACTCATCTCACTTTCCAAAGGCTTTTCTATGAGTTACTTGTTATCAATAACCCTAAGGATAAAAAGATAGCTACTCGTATCCTTATGAATGAATTTGATTACATAGTGCGAGAGGCTAGGGAGATCTTTGATTTTATAATACGAGTCATGAACATCCTGTGACCGATGAAATTTTATATGATGAAGATTACATGTTGAGACATGTATTCCATGATTATCATACCTTTCAAGAAAATACTAAAAAAATATGTCCCTCCTTTTCATATTATCCAACAAGTTTTCAATGGCATTAATCAGCAATATTCTTGGATCGTAAAAGGGAACCAACAAGAATTTGAGGAAAGTTACCTTAACAATGCTAAAATTTTGATTGATGATGTGTTCCCTATTCTCTTTGAAAAAAATCTTGATAAAAACACATCACAATATGCAAAAACTAAAGATGGCAACACTTGAAACATCGCCTTGTGCCTAGCTAGGGGCGTAAAACAATAGCGCTTGTTGGGAGGCAACCCAATAGTTCTCTTTATTTTCTATTTTTATTTTTTATTTTTGAGAGTTCACACAATTATGCTTTTGTTATGGTTGTGTTTTTGTGGTTTAATTAGTGTTTCTGCCACGTAAAGCCTTCGGGATGATTTGGTTGATAGTTGATTTGATTCTGTGAAAAAACATAAACTTTTGCACTCAGTCCCGAAAAATCTAAAAATTATTGGAACATACTTTTGATCTGAATTTTTTACACATGGTTGATATACAAATTGCCCACATTGTCCTAATTGTTCAGAATTTTAAGATCTCCAAAAGTATGGTGATTATTCAGATTACTGCAGACTGTTGTGTTTTAGACAGATTCTGTTTTCGTTGCATAGTTTGCTTGTTTTGATGAATCTATGAATTATATCGGAGGGTATAAGTCATGGAGAAGTTGGGATACAGTAGGTATTATGCAATAATAAAATATGAATGGGTTCATAACACCTAAAGTTTGTGATTTGGATGTTATACTAACGGATCTCATAAGGTTTCTGTTGAGTTTTGTGTATTGAAGTTTTCAAGTTTTAAGTGAGATCGCGATGGATGAAGGAATAATGAGTTGCAATACCCTAAGCTTGGGGATGCCCAAGACACCCCAAAGTAATATTTAAGTAGACACAAGCATCTAAGATTGGGGATGCGCCGGAGGCATCCCCTCTTTCGTCTACAATCCACCGATAAATTACTTGGAGCTATATTTTATTCATCACATGATATAAGTTTTGCTTGGAGCGTCATGAATTATAGTGGTCTTTTCTTTGTTTGCTTTTTAGTTTACCACAATCATATTTATTGGACACACCTTTCGAGAGGGACACACATTTATTCATGATTGGTTAGAATACTCTTTGTGCTTCACTTATATCTTTTGAGCTAGGCAGTTGCTCTAGAGCTTCACTTATATCTTTTAGAGCACGACAGTGGTTATATTTTAAAGAAATAGTTGCACTATCATGCTTCACTTATATCATTTTGAGAGTTTGATAAATAGTAATGGCAATATGCACGAGTTATGAAATTGGACCTAATATGATAGATATTCCAGTGGGATATAATAAAAACTTTCATGTAGATCACTAAATATGATAAGTGTTATTCTTTGCAATAGTTTTGCGATATTAAGATGGTAATATGTGGGAGGTACTAGTAAATGATTGTGGTTTAGTAAGAATATTTGTGTTAAGTTTTGTGATTCCCGAAGCATGCACGTATGGTCTCTAGTTATGCTAAGAAGTTGGAGCATGATTTATTATTGATTTCTTCCTTATGAGTGGCGGTCGGGGACAAGCGATGAACTTTTCCTACCAATATATCCCCCTAGAGGCATGCATAGTAGTACTTTGCTTCGAGGGCTAGTAAACTTTTGCAATAATTATATGAGTTCTTTATGACTATTGTGAGTCCATGGATTATACGCATTCTTAGCTTTCCGCAATTTGCTAGCCTCTTCGGTACCGTGCATTGCTCTTTCTCACCTCGAGAGTTGGTGCAAACTTCGCCGGTGCATCCAAACCCCGTGATATGATACACCCTATCACACATAAGCCTCCTTATATCTGCCTCAAAATAGCCACCATGCCTACCTAATATGGCATTTCCATAGTCATTCCAAGATATATTGCCATGCAACTTCCACTGTTCCGTTTATATGACACACATCATCATTGTCATATTGCTTTGCATGATCATATAGCTGACATAGTATTTGTGGCTCAGCCACCATTCATTATTTCTATACATGTTATGCTAGATCATTGCACATCCTGGTACACTGCCAGAGGCATTCATATAAAGTCATATTTTGTTCTAGTATCGAGTTGTAAGTAAATAGAAGTGTGACGATCATCATTATTCACTATTAGAGCATTATCCCAGTGAGTAAATAAATAAAGAGAGAGAAAGAGGCCAAAAAGATACCACCAAAAAATGAGAGAAAAACAGAGAAGGGGCAATGTTACTATCCTTTTACACACTTGTGCTTCAAAGTAGAACCATGTTTTTATATAGAGAATCTCTTATGCTTTCACTTTCATATACCCCTCGTGGCACCTCTTGACCTAATTCCGCCTCTATAAATTCTGAAATATTCCCAATATACCAAAGAGCCACCCAAAATACTTTTTTCACCACCGCAAGTCTCTGGTCTTCCGTGATCCCATCTGGAGACCTTTTCGGTACTCTGCGGAGGGGGAATTGATCACGGAGGGCTTCTACATCAACCTTGTTGCCCTTCCGATGATTCATGAGTAGTTTACCACAGACCTAGGGTCCATAGCTAGTAGCTACATGGCTTCTTCTCTCTCTTTTATCTTCAATACAATGTTCTCCTAGATGTTCTTGGAGATCTATTCGATGTAATTCTTTTTTGTGGTGTGTTTGTTGGGATCCGATTAATTGTGGGTTTATGACCAGATTATTCATGAATATTATTTGAGTTTTCTCTGAAATCTTTTATGCATGATTGTTATAGCTTTGTATTTCTCTCCGATCTATCCGTTTGGTTTGGCCAACTAGATTGGTTTATCTTGCAATGGGAGAGGCGCTTTGTTTGGGTTCGATCTTGTGATACTCCATCCTAGTGACAGAAAGGGAAATGACACGTATTTGTATTGTTGACATTAAGGATAAAATGATGGGGTTTATTCATATTGATTGGATATTACTTTGTGTATGTCATGTCATCTTACTTAAGCATTAATCCATTTTATTAACTTAATACCCTAGATGTATGCTGGATAACGGTCGATGGGTCGAGTAATAGTAGTAGATGCAGGCAGGAGTCGGTCTACTTGTCTCGGACGTGATGCCTATATACATGATCATTGCCTTGAATAGCGTCATAACTATGCGTTTTTCTATCAATTGACCAACTGTAATTTGTTTACCCACCATATGCTTTTTGTTCGAGAGAGAAGCCTCTAGTGAAAACTATGGCCACGGGGTCTACTTTTATCATATATAAAATCCAAAAATATATTGATGTAGTTTTATTACCATTATTTTATTTTGTGTTTTATTTTATCTATGTACCACTACGAGATTTGATCCTTGCAGATAATCGCCGAGGGAATTGACAACCCCCTTGATCGCGTTGGGTCGTATTTGCTTTGTTTGTGTAGGTACCGCTATCGGGGTTTTGCGTGGTTCTCCTAACTGAGGGAAATACTTATCTCTACTATACTACTTCATCCTCTCCTCTTCGAGGAAATTCCAAAGCAGCTCACAAGTAGCACTCATGCAGTTGTTTACACATGTTTTGGATCATGATATAGAAAATAATTATCGATACAAAGAATAAATAATAATTTCATTGTAACTAGATGTTGGCGATGTTTTCTTGTGATACCACGATTAAATGCCACTAATGGAGCCATCCAATCTTTGCGCTAATCCGTCTCCCGGGGTTACCTTGGTTGTTAAGAATTTACTAGAAACAGTTAATGACATCATTTGTCCCCCAAGGAATTGGTTCCAGCTACCGTACTCTGCTTATTGTCACTTGTGTTTGATATATTTTGCCACTATTCCATGTGTGTCGCATGTCCTTGTATCAATCTTCGCCGCATTGGGTGCCAGCCAGTTGTTGGATCCAGAATGATACAAGAGACAAAATGTTGTACCAACATAAATATATAAAGGAATAGTTTCACACACGCTGGGGTGTGAGGCTGTCCTCAGCCCTTTGCCCAAGGAGATTACTAACATATTGCAATCGAATCATAGAATACAGACATTGTAGATAGGTTTACTTGAAGATGAATGAGTAAACATGTTACAATATCACTGCTTGCAATGGGATCTCGATTACAAGTATTGATCTAATGGAGATGGTAGCTATGGCTATGGAACTAGCGAATGAAGCAAACTACTTGTGGGGTGCCTTCTTTCTCCTTTATATAGTGCATACGAATGGAATAGGTTTTGATGCCTCGTTGCAAGTTGTACGGCCAATACAAATAGTCTTCTGATGATGACATGGAGGTAGTGGCGAGTAGTATGCCCGCCAGTACAAGCAATGTTGGTTGTCTTTTCTTTTGGAAGCTCTTGTGGTGACCATTTTATATGAAAATGATCATCTCCTCATGCACTTCCCGTACATTCCTTGATTCCTCCTCAACTGATTACCCATCCAAAGTAGCCAAGGGAAGACAAATATTCGAAGAGAAATATACATCTATAAACAAAAAATAAGGTATCAATATAATATGAACACAAAGAAATATTTCATCACATGTTCAACACCACTGCTAGGTTTACATCAGATGGACCACAATCGTGATAGCCAGCTCATGTGCCCTTGACAACAAGGGGGTGTAGAAGCAGGGATGTTGGCACCAATGCTGAGGTAGGGACTGCCATGTTACTACGGTGGCGTGGGATGAGGAGCCACACTGAGCAGCAAAGCTCACAACGCCTCGTCAACCTCCTGCTCCAAGCACTCCTGCTCGAGCGACTCCCAGGCAATCCTGCGCTATTCGAAGACATTGGTGGAACGTGGATGAGGATGACGGTCCCAATGACAGGCGATGGTGGCGAACGTGAAGGGGAGGTGTGCTGATGGCATATTGAGTAGAAGTCGGCATCACTACGGCTACTCGTATCGGAAGCCGATGAGGAGATACATCACCCGTGACCTCAAACACAGCTCGATCATGGCCTCCTCATCCACCCTGGTGCATCCCATCGTGTGGGGTTGGCGGGCGGCTAGGTTTGGCTGGGTGGTTAGGTAAGGTTTGTTGTGTTGGGCTGCGTCCGACTATGGATGGGGTGGGAGAGAGAGGGTGAATGGAGTAAGAGAGAGGGAATGGCTGGAGCAGGACATATTAAGCGACAGGGTCGTACTGTCGGACGGGACGTGGCACACACTTTGGCCATATATGGCCTGGATTTGCAAGAGACTGGACTATCTCGACATTTGGGTTGATTTTGGATTGTCTCTCGTCGTTTGCCTTATTGTGCGGACCACACGACGCTGAGAGCTCCAAATCAGCGCTTGTATCGCCAGTTTTCCTCTTGGCGCACAGCGCATCCCGAATGGGTCGACCCATTTGCACAAGGCTGTAGTGGGCAAGCACTATAGCAGATGGAACATAATGTAATGATTTCAGTCATTGTAGCATCACGAGGCACTATAGCGGTTCGAAAAAAGTTCACTCATTTGAAAAAAATCACAAATTTGGAAAAGTTCAAAAAAAATTAAAAAATAATCATGCATATTATATTCTAAGTCAGAAAAATTTCGTGAAAATAAAAAAAAATCATGAATTTGGAAAAAAAAAGTTCATAGATTTGAAAGAAAAGTTCACAAATTTAAAACACCATTCTTAAATTTGAGAGAAAATAAAGGATTTGAAAAAAATCACGGATTAAAAAGAAGTTCACCAATTTGAAAACAAAGTTCACTTTGAGAAAAATATTTACAAATTTGAAACAAGTTCCTGAATGGCGAAAGTATCATAAATTTCAAATGTGTTCGCAAATTTTTAAATGTTCACAGATTTCAACTGAATTTGTAAAAAAATGAGTTTCTAAATTTTCAAAACACACACAAATTCCTAAAAATAGTGGATTTCTAAAAAAATTATAGATTTGCAAAAAAGTTCACGAGTATGAAAAGGTTCAATTTTTAAAAAGTTCATGAATTTGAAAAAAAAATCACGGATTTTGAACAAAATCATGGATTTTCGAAAATAAAAATTTCGAATATTGTAAGAAAAATTCATGCATTTGGAAAAAGTTCACGAGTTCAAAAAAGGTTCACGGGTTTGAAAAAAGTTCAGGAGTTTGATTTTTTTGCCAAATTTAAAAATATTTTACAAATTTGCAAAACAGCATGAATTTGTATAAGAATTGAATTTGAAAAAAATATAAATTGAAAAAAGTTCATGAATTAGAAAAATTGAAATTGACAAAACTACATGAATTTGAGAAAAAAAATCATGAATTTGGAAAAATGTTCACAAAATTTTGGAAAGTTTGCGAATCTGGGAAAGAGAAAAATATCATGAAAACTAAAATGAAAAATAACTAAAAAAGAAACGAAAAGGAAAAATCCAGGCTACGAACTAGCAGGTGCAGAACAGAAAAAAATGCTAGAAAATAAACACGAGAAGAACCAAAGTACCCGCTACAGTGCTAAATGGCCCAGTCCACTGCAACATGGGCCATTTAGCACTGTAGCGGTAACATGTTAAAATAAATAGAATTAATGGAGTCCAATCACTAATGAAAAATAATTCCTATGCATGTTGTAGTGGACCTTTGTTTGATATGTATGCATGTTAATATAATATAACTAGTGTGGATAAACTATTTAGGTATATGTTCTTCTCAAAAAAAAAAAACTATTTAGGTATATAGAATACCGTACCACAGTACTATTATTACTAGTAGCTAGCCTTCTACACTCTGACAGGTTGAGTTATACTCTTGACTTTCTATAGATTCAGCTCCATGTAGGACGTGATGTATCTACTCGCGAGCTCATATGTTTCAGGATGAACAATAAATTCAAAGAAAAGTTAAAATAATCTGATTTTATTTTTGGAAAACTTGAAGTAATGTTTTGAGCACTTACAAAGTTGATCATGAAATCACATTCATGAAAGTCGTGACGAAAAAGACAAAATGAACGCTCTAGAAATGGCACTTTCAGACGCAATTTGGAGCTATGATTTATTTTTACCACGACTTCCACCAATGTGATTTCGTGATAAATACTTTGTAGGCAATCCAAACATTCCTTAAAGTTTTCCACACACAAGAATTTTCTGAATATGTGTTATTTTAATTCCACACACAAGAATTTTCTGAATATGTGTTATTTTAATCTACTGTTTCACGCTAAGACCATTCAAGCTCGAGCTGAGAGGACGCGGAGTATGTGATCGCGAGCTCACAGGAGCTCGCTATCTGTACCGCCCAATATAGCGTTGCGATTCGAAACATTAAATGCTTGTGGGCCACATGTGCCAGATATACGCACCTGACCCGTGGGTCGTCGTCGAACGGACGTTTGACGCTGTGGACGGACAGACGCAGAGCCGTGGCTCGACATGTCGCCGCGGCTCTGATCCGTGGATCAAATCCGGTGCTCTCCGGTAACAGCGGTACTAGGCGAAGTAAATGCACGAGTGGGGTGGCTGAGACCGGGTGTCTCTAACCTCAGGGCCAAGCTTCATCCTTATCCAAAGCGGCGGCTTGGTGGAGAGAACGACCGCAACACGGGCAGTTTGGCGGCGAGGCAAGCATGGCGTTCTTGATGCAGCCCATAAATAGGTATGGATCTGATTCATACCACAACTATTTCGCCACACTTTTGGGTGTCATTGTTCCAAAAGGTCTGATTTTTCTTCGTCCTATATTTCGAAGCAGCAGCACTCTGCTGGAGGAGGTGAACCAGAATAACATCGGCATGGAGCCTCGTCACTACCCTGTGCAGACGCCGCCGGCGATTGACATGCCGGCGAGGCCCCGTCAAGTGCAGACGGTCAGATCTGTGCTGAGGGTGTTGTTCCACGGTCAGACAGTGCAGAGAAACCTCAAGCTTCAGAACACTCCGTCGAGGAGATTGATCCAAGAACGCCAGGGTGGACGCAAAGGTAACAAATTCAGAACTTGGAAATAAATTTAAGTGTTGATTTAAGGTTCTCCGGGCACTATGGTGAGAGCCTGTTTGAAGACATAATGAACATATATATATATATATATATATATATATATATATATATATATATATATATATATATATATATATATATATATATATTACAGTAGTGGTTCGATTCATATGCCTTGTGTTTTTGTTGCTATGTAGAACCTGCAATATTATCTGTGCCATACTGCAATCGTGTAAATCGATAAAGAAAAAAATTGTACAAACTTGACAATGGATGAAATAAAATTAACTTTGTATAAGAGTAGTTTATAAGCGATTCAGTTGCAATTCTGATGTGCCTGAACTTTACTGCTAGTGTATATTATGACATACTACTTTGGATAAATGGTCAGTGGTTTGGTTTTTTAATCTGAACTGGGCACCCTATTAGTTGTTCATGCTTTGAATAGATTTGCAGGGTGCGAGTCGGTGCAGCCCCACTAGGCAAAGCCCAGGATTTCAGCGATGGAGAAAATTATTGGTCGATTTGGTGAAGAGCCTGGGGACATTGTGATTGTCCCAAAGATAGGAACACGTTTTGACATGCTTGGTGAGGCTTATGATTTGTATAATTTATATTCATGGGAGAAAGGGTTCAGCATCAGATACGGGAAAAGCAGACTGGATGTCCACCGGACAAAGTGCATCTAGGAGATAGTGTGTGGTTGCGCGGTAATACATTTTGTGTAACCATGTCAGATTTTTTAATAGGCCATCTCTGATTTATGCTAAGATTGACAAAATTCATGTTTGTAGGGGAAGCTAATAGTGGAAAATACTTGCTCTTGCCACTCTGAATGCCCTGCGTTGATAAGATTGTTGCGTTCAAAGGACAATGGAAGGTACATTGCAGAGTATCGTGATGAGTACAAAATTTGAGTGGGTTTTTGCAGAATTCATTAGGATAATGGGTGGGGCTGCACCACAAACAATACTTACAGGTAAGATGTTGTGGATAACTCTTGAACCATTGATTTAGTGAGTACTCCAAAGCATGTGAAATTTATGCATTGAATAATGGAAAATGATTTGCTTTGTTTGATTTTCATATCAGAATCGAGTAATGGAAGTAGCGATGCAAAATGTGATGCCTGACACTGCACACAGGTGGTGCAAATGGCATGTGTTGAAGAACGCAAAAGAGTCTTTGGGTCCTTTATATTAAAAAAGAGTGACTTCTGTCTTGAATTTCACAAGGTATGCTTACCATATATGAATTTGAGGAAGGTTGGAAGTACCTCACAGAGAAGTGGAACCTGCAGCAGCACACATACATGACACAATTGTATAAGATCCAGCACAAGTGGGTGAAGCCTTCCTTCAAGGTGTATTGTGTGCTAAAGTAACGAGCACACATCGGAGTGAAAGTGCAAATCACATGTTGAAGAATTATGATCCTCCTAGGTGCCCCGTGCATATGTTCATGAGGAAGTACATGCGGTTGTTGTTTGACAGAGAATCTGAAGAAAACTACGAGAAGCGGACCAGAATTGTAAGTACAGATACATAACACCTGTGATGGTATACCATGAAGTACTCACCTGACTAAAGGATTTTGCAGGGGAGGCCAGTTCTGGGAGCAAACATGGCAATAGAAAGGCATGCTGGGAAGATATACGCTAGAGCTATGTTCGAGCAGTTTGGACATATACTGTATGAGTGTGATACATATATTGATGCAAATCGAAGGGAGAAGTGGTTTAGAACTTCATACAAGGTTACAGTACTAGACGGTGGGGAGGAATTCGATTGTGATAGTGGTCAGTCTGCACACATGGGACTGTTGTGCAGCCGTGTATTAAAGGTAATTACACCTGCTAATTCTTGTCGCATAAATAATGTAGACAGAGGGTTATTGTGTGACTCAAATCATTTGGTGTGTTCGGTTGCAGGTCCTAGATTTTATGTGCGTTACAGAAATCCCTAAGAAGCATATACTTAAAAGATGGACCCGAGATGCACGGGATATCCTACCACCGCATCTTAGTCAGTACCAGAGGGACCATGCTCAGGAGAACTCATTTAGTTTCAGGCGTTTTAAAATGTATATGCATGCAAAGCTTGTGCAAATGGGCGACAGTAGCGTAGAAGCATACGAGCACCAAATAAATCTGTTCAAGCATTGTGCAGCTGAAATGAAGCCCTTTACAGAGATGAGAGACGGTCTAGGACTGGAGGACAGATTGGCTGAAAATGGAGATGTTTTCAACCGAGTTCATTCCAAAGACACAACATGAGTTGCGCTAGTACGGACAATTGTTGATATGGGTAGATGACTACAATTCAGTAAATGAGTCAGGAAACATGTTAGCAAGGTTATTACCTCCAGC
This sequence comes from Aegilops umbellulata, assembly GCA_032464435.1. Classification (NCBI taxonomy): domain Eukaryota; kingdom Viridiplantae; phylum Streptophyta; class Magnoliopsida; order Poales; family Poaceae; genus Aegilops; species Aegilops umbellulata. The sequence continues at coordinate 352,473,261 of CP136056.1, forward strand.
TAAGTGAAAGGAGATGAGAGGCCTACCACAAGCAGGGAGAAGGCACCATACGAAGGGTTGAATACACGAAGCAGATTCTGCAACATCTGTAGGCGACAAGACCACAAACGGGCACCTTGTCTTGATCGCGGCGATGTACCAAAACAGCCTCGCAAGCCATCCAGATGCAAGAATTATGGTGCTGGAGTTCACCGTCGAAACAACTGTCACAGGGCTGCTGAGCTGAGACTTAAGTAATTCTGCCGATCTTCAGAATAGTGTTTTGTTGTATAATTAGAGCTTGTTCAAGCTGGCTAATTGTAGTTTTCTGTCGGTCAATTGCTAATAAGAATAATTTGCTGTCCATCCTACCTAGCTGGGGTAGATCATAAACTCATTTATTACTGAATTTCATGTCGATTACTATAGCATTAGAAGGTTCAGTTCAATTATATGCGGACTTTGCATATGACATGGTGCATGCTTCTGGTTAATTCAAAATCAACCTGACATGAACCAGGAAGCTGTTGCATATAGGTTGCAAGTTTGTTAGTTCAGTGAGTAGAACACAAGTAAATGCAGACAGTGTTGGTTCGGCCATGTATAGCTGTGTTGGATTTGCCTGAAGTTGAATCAGGCGCCGGAGTGGTGGTGTGAATCGCTAGTAATAAGGATGAAGAGCAGTGTTGGGGAAGATTGGTGGGTGCAATAGTTGTCTGCCATAAATGAGCTGCAACACTTCGTTAGAACAGAATCGCACAGAAAACGGACCTCAACATCCATCTCCATCTGGCCCGTGGTAACGTTACCTGACAGAGTTATCTGACCCGTGGGCCATGTTCTGCTGTTGTACCTGTAGCTATACCATAGCAGCACAGATCACGAAATACATGCATGGCCCAGATACCAAGATCACTGCAGCTCGGGCTCACACTAGTACTTTCGGAGCTGAGAAAGGTACTTTCACTCCATATTCCACTACATGCCGCCCAGCCCGTCTGTAACGCCCGGATAATTTGGCTACAGTAAAACTTTTCTGATGATGCCATGTCATCTGTGTTACTGTTGCTAACCTCGCAATAATTCGAAACCGTTCGAAACTCAGATTCAAATTACTGATAACAATAACAGTTTTCAAAAATTAAAACAAAATTGTTCGGTGGTTGCAGAATATTACAAAGGTAATTGTGGTGAAGTAAATGCATTTTTATAAAATGGCTAAATGGATTAAACAATTTAAACAGAAAAGAAAATACAAAAAAAGAGGGAAACAAACATAAAAAAAAGGAAAGCAACCCCCCTCCCCCATTGGGCTTCGGCCTAACTGGCCTCTGGCCCAGCCGGCCGCCCCCCCACTCCCTTATCTCCACTTCCCCCTCCCGAAACCCTAGCCGCCTCCCCCACTCGCCCACGTTTCCCCCCACTCGCTCTCTCCCCCTCCCCCCGATCCAGTTCTGGATCGAGATCGGGGCGACGCCCGAAGCCGCCCCCGACGCCATCGTCGCTTTCCTCCTCGCCGGCGCCGTCGACCGGAGCCTTCCCCACCGGCCTGCTCCTCCACGACGACGCCGTCCTCGTCCCCCTCTACGACGGCCCTCCCCGACCTCCACCGAGCACACTGCCCCGTTCCCTGCTCCTCGATGTGAGCTCCGCCTCGCCCCGACCTCTTCTCTCTCCCCCGCCCTGTGCTTCCTGCGTCGACGGTCGCACCCCGCCGCCCCTGGACGCGCCCTGGCCGTGCGCGCGCACGCGTCCGCGCACCCGCGCTGGTCTTGCCCCGCCCATGGCCGCGCCCCCGCGCTCCCTCTCGTCCTCTTCCCACACCCGGCCACGCCCGATGCGTGCTCGTCGCGCGGGCACAAGCCCGTGCCGCCCGTGTGCCTGTCGCGGCCACCACACTCGCCATCCGCCACCGCTGCTAACCGCCGCCCTTCGCCCCTCTGCGTCACGGCCTTCGCCTGGACGCTGCCCCTCGCCTGCATCCGCGGCCGCGCGCCCGCGCCGCCGTGCGCTCGCGCACCCCGCCGGCCACATCCCCTTCGTCCTGCTGCCCTGTTCCGGCCGGCGCCGGCGCGGCCCCTGGCCGCCGGAGCTCGCGCCCGGCTCCCCCGTTGCCTGGGCATGATAGCCTCGGGCACGGGCGCCCGCAACCACAGCGCCCGCAAGCCCGCTATGGCCTCTGTGCCACTGGACAGAGGGGCCCACGCCCTGGAACGCTTTAAAAAAATGAAAAGGAAAAGAATTAAATAATAATAATAATAATAGTAATAAATAAATAAATAAATAATGGAAATAGTTAATTAATCAATTAATTAATTAACTAATTAATTAACTTAATTAATTCTGATTAAATTACTAATTAAGGTTAATTAACCTAAGGATTAATTAACTACTGCTAATTAGCTAATTAATTAGTATGGCAGTGGGGCCCACCCCATTAATTAATTATGATTAGTTTAATTAATTTGTTAATTAAAATATGTCACTGCCTAGTGGGACCCACTGGTCAGGTTGACCAGTCAACTCTGTTGACTGCTGACGTCAGCATGACATCATGCTGACGTCATTAATTCATTTTCGAATTAATTAAATAGTTAATTAAATTTCAGAAATTAATATAATCTTTAGAAAATCATATCTTTTAACCCGTAACTCGGATTAAAATATTTTCAACATGAAAGTTGCTCAGAACGACGAGGCGAACCCGGCTACGCAGCCCGTTCGTCCACCACGCATCCCTAACCTATCCAACTCGCAACTTTCCCCCTTCGGCTCCTTTGCCCGAAAACGCGAAACACCAGGGATATTTTCCCGGATGTTTCCCCCCTTCACCGGTATCATCCCATACCGCGTTAGGGCACCTCTAACGCCGTTACTTGTCATGTCATGCATCACTATGCATCTGCTTGCTTAAATATTTATTGTTTCTCCCCCCTCTTCTCTCGTTAGACACCGAGACCGACGCTGCTGCTGCCCCGTTCGACTACGGAGTTGACGATCCCTCTCTCTTGCCAGAGCAACCAGGCAAGCCCCCACCCTTGATCACCAGATATCGCCTACTCTTCTCTGTACTGCTTGCATTAGAGTAGTGTAGCATGTTACTGCTTTCGTTATTCCTATCCTGATGCATAGCTTGTCTTTGATACTGATGTTGATACCTTTACCTGCACTCCTACTGCTTAGTATAGGATGCTAGTGTTCCATCAGTGCCCCTACACTCTTGTTCGTCTGCCATGCTATACTATCGGGCCGTGATCACTCGGGGGTGATCACGGGCATATACTATATACTATACACTGTTACATTACATGTGATACTGTTCGGAGATGGGGGCTGAAGGGGCAGGTGGCTCTATCCCGGTAGAGGTGGGCCTGGGTTCCCGACGGCCCCCGACTGTTACTTTGTGGCGGAGCGACAGGGCAGGTTCAGACCACCTAGGAGAGAGGTGGGCCTGGCCCTGGTCGGCGTTCGCGGATACTTAACACGCTTAACGAGATCTGGGTATTTGATCTGAGTCTGGCCATTTGGTCTATACGCACTAACCACCTACGCGGGAGTAGTTATGGGTATCCCGACGTCGTGGTATCAGCCGAAGCACTTCGTGACGTCAGCGACTGAGCAGCGTGCGCCGGGTTGGACCGCGTAACGTGACTTCCTTTGAAATGGAGGTTGCTAGGTCTGCTCTCCGGCCGCGTACGCAACGTGCAGGTGTGCTCAGGGCAATGGGCCCAGACCCCTGCGCGCTTAGGTTTAGACCGGCGTGCTGACCACTCTGTTGTGCCTAGGTGGGGCTGCGACGTGTTGATCTTCCGAGGCCGGGCATGACCCAGAAAAGTGTGTCCGGCCAAATGGGATCAAGCGTGTTGGGCTATGTGGTGCACCCCTGCAGGGAAGTTTATCTATTCGAATAGCCGTGTCCCTCGGTAAAAGGACGACCCGGAGTTGTACCTCGACCTTATGACAACTAGAACCGGATACTTAATAAAACACACCCTTCCAAGTGCCAGATACAACCCGGTGATCGCTCTCTGACAGGGCATCGAGGAGGGGATCGCCGGGTAGGATTATGCTATACGATGCTACTTGGAGGACTTTAGTCTACTCTCATCTATATGCTGCAAGATGGAGGCGACCAGAAGCGTAGTCTTCGATAAGACTAGCTAGCCCCCTCTTATTCTGGCTTTCTGCAGTTCAGTCCACCGATATGGCCATGTACACATATATCCATGCATATGTAGTGTAGCTCCTTGCTTGCGAGTACTTTGGATGAGTACTCACGGTTGCTTTTCTCCCCCTTTTCCCCCTTTCCCTTCTTTGTCGCAACCAGATGCTGGAGCCCAGGATCCAGACGCCACCTTCGACGATGACTCCTACTACTCTGGAGGTGCCTACTACTACGTGCAGCCCGCTGACGACGACCATGTGTAGTTAGGAGGATCCCAGGCAGGAGGCCTGCGCCTCGTTCGATCTGTATCCCAGTTTGTGCTAGCCTTCTTAAGGCAAACTTGTTTAACTTATGTCTGTACTCAGATATTGTTGCTTCCGCTGACTCGTCTATGATCGAGCACTTGTATTCGAGCCCTCGAGGCCCCTGGCTTGTATTATGATGCTTGTATGACTTATTTTATTTGTAGAGTTGTGTTGTGATATCTTCCCGTGAGTCCCTGATCTTGATCGTACACATTTGCGTGCATGATTAGTGCACGATTGAATCGGGGGCGTCACAAGTTGGTATCAGAGCCGACTGCCTGTAGGAATCCCCCTTCCACACTCCTTGGCCGAAGTCGAGTCTAGACATTACAAAAACTTTTACTAACTTGGTTGTGTGCCTTATGGGCTCACGTCGCCATCGGGTGTTACTAGGATCTTTTACTCCTCGACCTTTACTCTGGGACTCTGAACTCTCTTATACTCGGGTTAAATGAATTTACTAACTCTGACACTAGGACCCCGTGACGACATGCACCCCAAAGTTGGATAAAAGCCATAGTTATTCCTTGGTATAGAGTTTTGCACAATTTCCACACTGTCACTTGACTCCTTTGAAACATCTTTGTTTTCAGATGGAACCCATGAGGCAGGTCGTGCGCCACACGGCGGCCATTGGCGCCTCGGGATCGCCGGCCGTGCTAGCTGAGATGATGACCTATCTAGGTTATCGCTGGCACCCCGAGTACACCATCACCGAGGAGTACCAGGACTTTAACGAGGAGCAGTACCGTGCCACCGTCCACCTCTACTCTCGGGAGTATGACTCCACTACAGTGCTGCACACCGCTAATGGTGTTGGAGTGACCATTGATATGGCAGTTCACGATGCTGCCTATGCTGCTCTGACACGCCTTCGTAGGGAGTACCGGGAGTTGGACACCTCCCCCTTCAGGCACATTGCTATCGCATCTGATATTGGTGCGGAGGGTTACTACACTGCTGCCTACTCCACCGTCACCCGCGAGCCCTTCCACCATCAGAACTTTGTTCTGCATGCTGATGGGCTAGATCGAGCTAACCGAGCTCTTCGCCACGAGTTGTACACCACTCGCCAGCACCTCTACCGTGCCTTGACGATGTTGCACCCCTTTGTTGGATCTGGGGAGCTGCCGCGTTCTGCTATCTACCCAGCCAGGACCGTGATGCCTCAGGGTGTCGGTTGGCCAGAGGTGGGAGGCTACTCTCCCGCACTTGGTCCACTTCTGCGGCCAGAACGTCGGGTTCAGCACCAGAGCACCCGCGGACCCCAGGTTGCCGACGTGGTGTACCCGTTGCCACACTACCAGCTTTCAGGCTACACCTACCTCCGCAGTGTCGTGTGGGACTGATGTAGACTTGCTTGCTTATGTTAGATGCATTCGCCGCGAACCTGCGTGCCGCCTATGATGTCTTATTCTATGTACTGAACTCTGTGTACCGAACACTTTGCATGATCTCTTTTGTAAGACGTGCCGTATATTATGTGGTATCTATCGTGCTGCTTTCATTATGCATGTTTCGTCTTGAATAATTCTTGTCTTTGCAAATATTCTCAAATGCTGAACTACCCCTGTTATATATTAGCAGGATGGTTAGACCAGGTGGTCGTGGTCGGGGTGGCAACTTCCCACCACCGCCTGAGTACATGGCTGGTATGATCCAACAGCTTGAGATGAATCGCCAGTTCATGGAGAACATGATGGCTCAGTTTCCTCGCCCCAATATGAACCAGCAGCCAAACACAGTAACTCTGCAAGATTTCATACGCCTGAACCCAACTGTGTACCGCAGCTCAACTCAGCCTCTGGATGCTGATGACTGGCTCCGTGACATCACCTATGAGATGGAGTCTGCTGATGTAGCCCCTGCCAGCTATGTCACGTTTGCTTCCTTCTTCCTGAAGGGACCCGCAGCTCAATGGTGGGACAGCCACAGGCGTACTCTGCCAGCTGGAACAATCATCACCTGGCTAGACTTCCAAGCTGCTTTCCGTGCCCGCTTCATTCCTCAGGGAGTCATGGACCGGAAGAAGCGTGAGTTCCGCAACCTCATCCAAGGCAACAAAACTGTTGAAGCTTATCAGCGAGAGTTTCTGGACTTGTCCCGCTATGCTGAAGAGGACATTGCTACTGATTCACGCAGACAGGAGAAGTTCCGTGATGGCCTTCAAGCTGACATCAAGTTCGCACTTCTAGTGCACGACTTTGCTGATTTCGCCACCTTGGTGAACAAAGCCATCAACGTCGAAACTGGTCTGCAGGAATACCAGAGCTCTCATAGGCGCAGCCGTGACACGGGCTCATCTTCGGGCCCGTCCTCGCAGAAGCGCAGGATATGGATTCCCAACAGCATGTACCAGCCGAATGCACCTGCCCCAAGGCAGTCCTATGCTACACCTCGTCTGCCTAATGCTCCTGCTAGGCAGCCAAAACTTCCAGCTCCACCACCCCAAGCTCCGGTCCCCACTCCCAATAATGGTCTGTGCTACAAGTGTGGTCAACCAGGTCACCTTGCCAGGAACTGCTATCAGAATCAGAATCAGAATCAGCTGGCCCTTCCTGCAGCTGGTCGTGGGAACAACCAGAACCGCAACAACAATGCCAAGTCTTATGGTCGTGTTCATGCCAACCACGTTGATCTGAACGAAGCTCAAGACCAGCCTGCTACTGTGATGGGTACACTCCTCGTAAATTCAGTACCTGCATCTGTTTTATTCGATACAGGAGCATCGCATTCATTCATGTCAGAAGAATTTGCATACAAGCACGACGTTAAGTGTGAGGCGATGAACACTTCGGTAGTGGTAAAAACCCCCGTGGGACAATGTCAAACCTCCATGGTTGGCGTCGATGTCCCCGTGGAAATCGAAGGGCTGGAATTCTATGCCGCGCCCATTATCCTGAAGACGTCTAACATCGACCTCATTCTGGGGATGGATTGGTTGAAAGCGCATACTGCTTCCATAGTTTGCGCCACTAAGACCGTCCATCTGCTACATCCTTCAGATGAAATAGTTACATACCACGCTCGCCTGGTGCAAAATGCCGAGGCAAGGCTTTATGCCTTGAATGCATTGAACTCTGCACCACTCGAGGGCATCGAAAACATCCCCGTCGTGCGTGACTTCCTCGACGTCTTTCCTGAAGAACTTCCAGGGATTCCCCCTGCTAGAGCTGTCGAATTCGTCATCGACTTGAAACCAGGCACCACTCCTATTGCCAAGCGACCCTACAAGATGCCACCACATGAACTCCTTGAGCTTAAGGAGGAAATCGACAAATCTCTTCAAAATGGTTTCATTCGCCCAAGTTGCTCTCCTTGGGGAGCACCTTCTCTCTTTGTCAAGAAGAAGGATGGGACAAACCGACTGGTCCAAGACTACCGTCCTATTAACCAAGCTACCATTCAGAACAAGTATCCTCTTCCTCGGATCAATGATCTGTATGATCAACTGGCTGGTTCATCAGTGTTCTCTAAACTCGACTTGAGATTGGGTTACCACCAGATCTGTGTTCGTGAAGAGGATATCCCAAAGACCGCCTTTGTGACTCGTTATGGTTCATACGAGTACACTGTCATGTCCTTCGGCTTAACCAATGCCCCAGCCACCTTCTCTCGCCAGATGAACTATATATTCATGGATTACCTCGACAAGTTCGTCGTGGTTTATCTGGATGATATCCTGGTATTTTCCAAGAACGAAGAAGAGCATGCTGAACATCTTCGTCTTGTGCTGGAAAGGCTACGAGAGCATCAGCTGTATGCCAAGTTCTCTAAATGTGAATTCTGGCTTCCTGAAGTAACCTATCTTGGACATGTCATCTCTAAGGATGGTATTGCCGTTAACCCTGAACGAGTTCAGGCTATTCTTGATTGGACTCCTCCGAAGAATGTCAAGCAAGTTAGAAGTTTTCTCGGTCTCGCCAGCTATTGCCGTCGATTCGTCGAGAACTTCTCCAAGATTGTCAGGCCTCTGACTAATCTGTTGCATAAGGGCGTCAAGTTCCAATGGACAGACAAATGTCAGGAAAGCTTCCAGGCACTTAAAGACAAGTTGACTTCTGCCCCAGTGCTAGCTCCACCTGATACAAAGAAGGACTTCGTCATTTATTGCGACGCTTCCCATCAAGGATTAGGCTGTGTCCTAATGCAAGAGCGCAGAGTGATTGCCTATGCCTCTCGTCAATTGCGCCCTCACGAAGAGAACTACCCAGTTCACGACCTCGAGCTTGCTGCTGTCATTCATGCACTAAAGCAGTGGCGACATTACCTTCTCGGTAATCGTTGCGAGATCCTCACCGACCATCAAAGTCTGAAGTATCTGTTTACTCAGCCAGATCTGAACCTCCGTCAGCAGAGATGGATGGAGACCGTAGCAGACTTTGACTTGGGTATTTCCTATACACTAGGCAAGGCTAATGTAATGGCAGATGCCTTGAGCCGCAAGTCTTACTGCAACCACCTCCAGGTTCATAAAGTTCAGCCCTCGCTCGTTGAAGAATTCAGAAAGATGAACCTCCATATTGTTCCTCCGGGTGCACTCGCTCCCCCTCCTGAGGAGTTCTAGAAGATGAACCTCTGTGTTATTCCCCAGGGTTCACTCTATACCCTGGTTGTCGAACCCGATCTCGTGAGCTCCATCAAGACAATACAAGGTTACGACTCTGAAGTCCACAAGATTAAGCGCGACCTAAAGGAAGGAAAGCCCTCATACTTCACTATTGCTGGTGATGGCGCCTTGTACTTCAAAGGCCGCCTAGTGGTGCCGTGTAGGAGGGAAAACCTGGATATGACTCGGAAGGTTATGAAAGAAGCTCATGATACGCCTCTATGTATCCATCCTGGTAGTACCAAGATGTACCAGGACATTCGTCAAAGATTCTGGTGGTCTAATATGAAGCAAGACATTGCTCGCTATGTTGCCGAGTGTGACGTTTGCCGTCGTATCAAAGCAGAACATCAAAGGCCTGCTGGAACTCTACAACCTATCTCTATTCCTGAATGGAAATGGGACCATGTTGAAATGGACTTCGTCACTGGATTTCCCAAATCGCAGAAAGGTAATGATGCTATTCTTGTCATCATTGACCGGCTTTCTAAAGTTGCACATTTTCTGGCGGTCAAGGAAACGATCACTGCTAGCCAGCTTGCAACTCTCTACATGTCCAGAATTGTTTCACTTCACGGTATTCCACTGGTTATCAGTTCGGACCATGGCAGCTTATTCACTTCAAGATTCTGGGCAAGTTTCCAAGAAGCTATGGGAACTCATCTATCGTTCAGTACTGCTTTTCATCCGCAGTCTCAAGGGCAAGTTGAACGTGTCAACCAAGTTCTCGAAGACATGCTTCGAGCTTGTGTTATTTCCTTTGGCAAGAAATGGGAGGAATCTCTCCCGTATGCTGAGTTCTCTTATAATAATAGCTATCAAGCTAGTCTGAAGATGGCCCCCTTCGAAGTGTTATATGGACGAAAGTGCCGAACCCCTCTGAACTGGTCAGAAACTGGGGAACGTCCACTCTTTGGTCCGGATATTATCCAACATGCCGAAGAACAAGTCCGCATTATTCGCGAGAATCTCAAGACTGCTCAGTCACGCCAAAAGAGTAACTATGACCGTCATCATAAGGACATGGTCTATCAACCTGGCGAAAAGGCCTATCTTCGAGTTACACCAATGAAGGATGCACACCGCTTCGGGATCAAAGGAAAGCTAGCTCCCCGCTATATTGGTCCTTTCACTATTCTCGGGAGGCGTGGAAAAGTGGCTTATCAACTGGAGCTTCCGCCGAACCTTTCTCAGGTTCACGATGTGTTCCACGTGTCACAACTCCGTCGCTGCTTCAAGGACCCAATCCGAGCTGTGGACCATGAAGTGCTCGAATTGCAACAGGACCTCTCCTATAAAAAGCATCCGGTCCGCATTCTCGACCAAGCTGAACGCCGCACTCGCGCACCCCGCCGGCCACATCCCCTTCGTCCTGCTGCCCTGTTCCGGCCGGCGCCGGCGCGGCCCCTGGCCGCCGGAGCTCGCGCCCGGCTCCCCCGTTGCCTGGGCATGATAGCCTCGGGCACGGGCGCCCGCAACCACAGCGCCCGCAAGCCCGCTATGGCCTCTGTGCCACTGGACAGAGGGGCCCACGCCCTGGAACGCTTTAAAAAAATGAAAAGGAAAAGAATTAAATAATAATAATAATAATAGTAATAAATAAATAAATAAATAATGGAAATAGTTAATTAATCAATTAATTAATTAACTAATTAATTAACTTAATTAATTCTGATTAAATTACTAATTAAGGTTAATTAACCTAAGGATTAATTAACTACTGCTAATTAGCTAATTAATTAGTATGGCAGTTGGGCCCACCCCATTAATTAATTATGATTAGTTTAATTAATTTGTTAATTAAAATATGTCACTGCCTAGTGGGACCCACTGGTCAGGTTGACCAGTCAACTCTGTTGATTGCTGACGTCAGCATGACATCATGCTGACGTCATTAATTCATTTTCGAATTAATTAAATAGTTAATTAAATTTCAGAAATTAATATAATCTTTAGAAAATCATATCTTTTAACCCGTAACTCGGATTAAAATATTTTCAACATGAAAGTTGCTCAGAACGACGAGGCGAACCCGGCTACGCAGCCCGTTCGTCCACCACGCATCCCTAACCTATCCAACTCGCAACTTTCCCCCTCCGGCTCCTTTGCCCGAAATCGCGAAACACCGGGGATATTTTCCCGGATGTTTCCCCCCTTCACCGGTATCATCCCATACCGCGTTAGGGCACCTCTAACGCCGTTACTTGTCATGTCATGCATCACTATGCATCTGCTTGCTTAAATATTTATTGTTTCTCCCCCCTCTTCTCTCGTTAGACACCGAGACCGACGCTGCTGCTGCCCCGTTCGACTACGGAGTTGACGATCCCTCTCTCTTGCTAGAGCAACCAGGCAAGCCCCCACCCTTGATCACCAGATATCGCCTACTCTTCTCTGTACTGCTTGCATTAGAGTAGTGTAGCATGTTACTGCTTTCGTTATTCCTATCCTGATGCATAGCCTGTCTTTGATAGTGCTGTTGATACCTTTACCTGCACTCCTTCTGCTTAGTATAGGATGCTAGTGTTCCATCAATGCCCCTACACTCTTGTTCGTCTGCCATGCTATACTATCGGGCCGTGATCACTCGGGGGTGATCACGGGCATATACTATATACTATACACTGTTACATTACATGTGATACTGTTCGGAGATGGGGGCTGAAGGGGCAGGTGGCTCCATCCCGGTAGAGGTGGGCCTGGGTTCCCGACGGCCCCCGACTGTTACTTTGTGGCGGAGCGACAGGGCAGGTTCAGACCACCTAGGAGAGAGGTGGGCCTGGCCCTGGTCGGCGTTCGCGGATACTTAACACGCTTAACGAGATCTGGGTATTTGATCTGAGTCTGGCCATTTGGTCTATACGCACTAACCACCTACGCGGGAGTAGTTATGGGTATCCCGACGTCGTGGTATCAGCCGAAGCACTTCGTGACGTCAGCGACTGAGCGGCGCGCGCCGGGTTGGACCGCGTAACGTGACTTCCTTTGAAATGGAGGTTGCTAGTTCTGCTCTCCGGCCGCGTACGCAACGTGCAGGTGTGCTCAGTGCGATGGGCCCAGACCCCTGCGCGCTTAGGTTTAGACCGGCGTGCTGACCGCTCTGTTGTGCCTAGGTGGGGCTGCGACGTGTTGATCTTCCGAGGCCGGGCATGACCCAGAAAAGTGTGTCCGACCAAATGGGATCAAGCGTGTTGGGCTATGTGGTGCACCCCTGCAGGGAAGTTTATCTATTCGAATAGCCGTGTCCCTCGGTAAAAGGACGACCCGGAGTTGTACCTCGACCTTATGACAACTAGAACCGGATACTTAATAAAACACACCCTTCCAAGTGCCAGATACAACCCGGTGATCGCTCTCTGACAGGGCATCGAGGAGGGGATCGCCGGGTACCATTATGCTATACGATGCTACTTTGAGGACTTTAGTCTACTCTCATCTATATGCTGCAAGACGGAGGCGACCAGAAGCGTAGTCTTCGATAAGACTAGCTATCCCCCTCTTATTCTGGCTTTCTGCAGTTCAGTCCACCGATATGGCCCTGTACACATATATCCATGCATATGTAGTGTAGCTCCTTGCTTGCGAGTACTTTGGATGAGTACTCACGGTTGCTTTTCTCCCCCTTTTCCCCCTTTCCCTTCTACCCGGTTGTCGCAACCAGATGCTGGAGCCCAGGATCCAGACGCCACCTTCGACGACGACTCCTACTACTTTGGAGGTGCCTACTACTACGTGCAGCCCGCTGACGACGACCATGAGTAGTTAGGAGGATCCCAGGCAGGAGGCCTGCGCCTCGTTCGATCTGTATCCCAGTTTGTGCTAGCCTTCTTAAGGCAAACTTGTTTAACTTATGTCTGTACTCAGATATTGTTGCTTACGCTGACTCGTCTATGATCGAGCACTTGTATTCGAGCCCTCGAGGCCCCTGGCTTGTATTATGATGCTTGTATGACTTATTTTATTTGTAGAGTTGTGTTGTGATATCTTCCCGTGAGTCCCTGATCTTGATCGTACACATTTGCGTGCATGATTAGTGTACGATTGAATCGGGGGCGTCACACCGCCCAACTCAAGCTGTAGGAAAATAGTACTCTACAGCCGACAATCCAGTTTCTACACAACGAGAGTAATGGCTATCCCGCAAAAACAAAAAATTGAGTAAGAGCAACTCCAACGGGCGACCCAAACGGACGGCGATTTCGTTCGCTTTTTGTCTGTTTGGGTCGGCCGCCCGCCCGGCGTCCGTCCTGTTTTTCATATGAGTCAACAGCATGCTCAACGCGCCGACCCATATGTGCAGGCGTGGCCGGCTGGACACCCAATTTTGCATTGCATTAAACGTATTGTGAAATGAAAATTTAACAAACAAAATAGTCCGCCTAAATAAATAGTATAGTTACAGGCCAAATAAAAATAAAAATGTTTCACATAGTTTTACAAATGAATAATAGAAGATACATCTATTGGTTGCCAACATGAATCCACATATGCTCAACCAAATCATTTTCCAGTTGCACGTGAGTTTCCCAATCACGCATGTCTTCATGAAACTGAGTGAACTGCTCAAATGTTGCCGCTACTCCATGTTCAGGCACAACATTCTCACCCTGAAACTGAAAGCCTTGATCGTACAGACGTTCCGGGCGCTCGTATTCTACGATCATATTGTGCATGATCACACAAGCAGTCATCACCTCCCATAGTTTCTGCGTGCTCCAAGTATTAGCAGGATACCGAACGATGCCCCATCGAGATTGCAAAACACCAAAGGCACGCTCGACATCCTTTCTAGCACTCTCTTGCTCTTGGGCAAATCTTTTCTTTTTCTCTCCAACAGGGTTGGGTATTGTCTTTACAATAGTGGTCCACTGAGGATAGATACCGTCACCCAAATAGTACCCTTTGTCGTAGTTGTGGCCGTTGACAGTAAAGTTCACCGATGGGCTGTTGCCTTCGGCAAGCCTAGGAAACACCGGCGAGCGCTGAAGCACGTTGATATCATTGTGTGATCCAGCCATGCCAAAGAAAGAGTGCCAGATCCAGAGATCTTGAGACGCCACGGCCTCTAGTATGACAGTGCAAGCCCTGACATGTCCCTTATACTGCCCTTGCCAAGCAGAAGGGCAGTTCTTCCACTCCCAGTGCATGCAGTCTATGCTGCCAAGCATCCCCGGAAAGCCACTGCTAGCATTCATCACCAACAAACGGGTTGTATCTGCAGCTGTCGGCTCTCTCAAGTACTCAGGGCCAAACACAGCAATCACAGCCTTGCAGAACTTATACAGGGACTCTAGGCATGTAGACTCGCTCATACGGACGTACTCGTCAATGAGATCAACGGGCACTCGTATGCAAGCATTCGGATGGCGGCAGTGCATTTCTGATAAGAGGAGAAACCAATCTTGCCGACGGCATCCTCTTTGCACTCGAAGTAGTCATCATAGCCGACCACTCCCTCTCTAATACGGTTGAAAACATGCCTACTCATACGGAACCGGCGGCGGAATTTGTGATGTTTGAACAACGGGTTTGTTGTATCAAAGTAATCCTTCCAGAGAAGGAAATGTCCGCTCTCTCGGTTACGATTCAACGCCGGAAGGTGACCCGGAATGGAGCCACGGAACAACGGTCACTGGTTGTTGAGGTGGTGATGGACCAACACGGCAGCCAATATCTCCTCATCGTCGTCGGACGACGAATCGTCGGAGTCGCAAATGAAATTGTGGAAAAAGAACTCGTCGGCGGAGTCCATTTTCATACCTTGGCAAACTGTCGAACAACTTGCGGGCGTTGAAGAAGGAGACGGCCCGCGAGGGAAGACGCGGCGCCACGGACCAGCTAGATGCCCTGTCGGCGTCCGCCAAGTGTGGCGGCGTCCGACGAGCGTGCCGGTCGTATGTAGCGGGGGCGGCAAGGCGTCTTCTTGGTCGCGGGCGGCTGTGCGGTGGGGGAAGCGGCGGTGGGAACTAGTTTGCTCCCCGGCGGCGGCGGGCGACTGGAGGCAAAGGCGGCGTTGCTGGGCGGATGTGGAGGCGGCAGCTAGAAGAGTCGCCGCAAAAATGGGTGGCGACGTCGGTGACGGAGGAGGCGGGAGGCGAGGGTTACTTGTTGGCCGGGGAAGGAAGGCCAATGTGCCACAGACCAGCGGGCCCGGGGACAGAAGTAGCGACCGCGTGTGCGTCCGTCGCGTGTCCACGCCGACGCAAATCAGACTCAAAAATGAACCGGAAATGGGTCGCTCGCGGACGAAAAACGGACGCGCGTCCGTTTGTGTCGGCGCGTTGGGCCGCCTTTTCTGCCCACGCCGACACAACCGGACGGCCACGGACAAAATGGGTCGCTCCAATCCATCGAGTTGCTCTAATGGCCTGCTTTTCATCACATCGTTGGTGGAGTCAACTTGTACCAACGGAAGCCTGCATGCTTCATTTATTAACCGGCAATCCACAAGCCTGCCAAGTCCACCGGGCGGGGCGCGTTTGCTCTGTTCCGTCAGTCTCAGAACGAACAGCAACACGTACATGCCGCCCGGCCCGCCCAACACGACTTGTGCAAAATCCACCATAGTATAACAAGACGAGACCACGCCATCTGGCGACGGACCATACTACCCTCCCATACCTGCTTGCTCGGGTCTTTGGTCCACAGTTCCATTCCACGTACGCCATGGCGACCGTCGGGTTCGGGCCGTACAGCGTCGCCACAGCGGTCGAGAAGAACGAGCCGACGAGGCCGCTCGCCTACCCGTCCCCGTCCGTCCACCCGGCGACCGACGACGACGTCGAGGTCCAGGATGCCACCGCGACCACCGCCAAGCGCCCGCGCTCCACGGGGTGCCTCCGCGGCCGCCGGTCCGTGCTCTGCTGCGGCGGCTGCTGCGGGGCCTCCGTGGTCATCGCCGGGATCGTCGCCCTCGTGCTCGCCCTCACCGTGTTCAAGGTCAAGGACCCCGTCTTCACCATGAACCGCGTCACCCTGGAGGACGTCGACGGCGACTTCCTCGGCGCGGACGAGCGGCACCCGGTGTCCGTCAACGCCACCCTCAACGCCGACATCTCCATCAAGAACCCGAACGTGGCCTCGTTCAGCTACGACCGGAGCGAGACGAACTTCTACTACAAGGGGGAGACGGTCGGCGTGGCGTACGCCCCCGACGGCGAGGTCGGCGCCGACCGGACCGTGCGGATGAACGTCACGCTCGACGCACTCGCCGACCGGATCTCCCCCAACGTCAATGTCACCGACCTCATCTTCGGCCAGAGCCAGGACTACGACCTCAGCAGCTACACGGAGATCAGCGGGAGAGTGAGCGTGCTGGGGATCTACAAGAGGGACCTTGACATCAAGGTGAACTGCTCCATTACCTTGGAGGTCAGCGCCTTTAGCTCAGTGCATAGTAAAACTACGGACTGCGTTGCAAACGTGAAGTAACCGATCATTGCTTATCATGGGCAGGACGCCCCTCCTGTTTCTTTTTGTTCTCTATATATCCTCCCTTTCTTTTTCTTCACACTGTTTTGAGATGGATCCTCCTTTTCTTTGACCTATGTATCGTTATGTAATTATTATTATTAGTTACTCCCTTTTAGGGGATTTTCATATAATTATATCAGGGTGTTCCACTTTATGAAAGGATAGAAATCAGTTGCTTAGGCCAGTTATTGCCCACTTGACAGAACAAGAGCAAAGCTACAAAATCGATTTCTAGACAGACTGGTAGGTTAACAACCCTGTTCTTTTTAGTCCTTTTGCTGACGCATGCTCTTTCTAGTATTTTCTCGCTTCATCTGCGCCATCTCTCATGAACAGTAACCTTTTTTTATCGTGACTCTCGGATCACAAGAATTTACAAAAGGCATTGAGGTCGCGTATCGAGGTAGTGTAGAAAGATTAGATAAGTCACCGCTAAAAAAAAGATAAGAGGGCGTCTGATCGGATTATGCCTCAGACCCGATATGTGGCTCGGCTGGGGCTTCCAGCTTTTGATGTTAGGTTTAGGTGAGTGATTTGGGTAGTGGACCAGCTAGCATTCCGGATAAGAGTAGCGCATATGTTGTCAAGATGGTGGATTCAGGTATATTGCTTGTAATACTTTGTAAGGTCCTTAAAAATAATTAATAAAGTGACCGTATGCATCTCCCAGAGCCAGAGACCGAGGGTCATCCTCCTTTTCTAAAAGAAAAAAAGAGATAAACCATGCGGAAGGCATGCTGATGTACTATTTCAAGACTCAAACAAATGTGGCAGGATTTCAAATAAAACATGGGGAGTTGTTAGACGTTGGGACTTGTGATGTGTTTGATTAGCACCGCAGCCGCCTCCCTTAAGAAAAAGCCAAGAGTTCCTCGGCATCCCGCTGGCGCCGGAGCCGGCCCGCCTCGTTTTCGGTGGCCTTAGGGCCATACGGCGCGGTGGATCTCAACCCTTACCGGCGGGTGGGCTTTATTTTTAGATATTTTTTGAGTTTTGTCCTGCTCAGGAAGACGAGAAGGGGGCGGCTTCCTGAAGATAAAATAAGGTTCTCCCCATCTAGCCCCCGTCTGAGTGGTGTGTCTAGCGTCGCCTGTGGACCTGTGGAGGTGTGTCTTCGGCAGATCTGTTCTTGGTGGATTTGCACGGATCTGTTCGTAATTCGGCTACGTTCGTGTGTCTTCAAATTGGATCATTCCGATCTACGGTTCTCTTCATCAGCGATGGTTATTGTTCTGGTGCGTTGGTCCTATGGGGCTTTAGCATGACGACTTCCCGACTGTCTACTACAACAAGATTTGCCCGACTCCAGCAAGGGAGGGGCAATAAGGGCGACGCGTCTTCGGCTCGCTCCAGTGCTTGTAGTCGTCGCTAGGTGATTTACGGATCTGGATGCAATTTTTATTACTTCTGGTGTTTGTTGTACAACCATGATTGGAGATGAATATATTGAAAGTTTTCTCGCAAAAAGGTCGGGAATTAGCCGCTAGATAGCTTGATGTATTGAATGAGTCCCTTCAAACTGGTTGGGAATGCCACTTTTTTAATGTAAAAAGGAATTTCCCTCGATTTTTTTAATAGAAACTGCAGTTATAGGCGCCGGTCGACCACCGACCGGCGCACAACCATCCGATTTCGTCCGCTTGAGCCGTTAGATTGCATCTTCCACCCCCCCCCACCCCCCCCCCCCCCCCGTTTTCAGCTCCCCTCCCCTAGCGCGGCGACACACAACACTTCCAGCGCGTCCTTCCCTCGTCGTCGTGTAGCCTCACCTCCTCCAGTCCCCCTGCCCCGCCGACGCGGCGGCGCCACCCCGCACATACAGCAGACCCGTCCTCCATCCCTGCACACCTTGCTCTCGAGTTCCTAGCACCGCTAGACGCCGGTTTTGCAGCAACGCCGCTGGATGCTGCTCCACCAGCGTTGGGTTGTAGCTCCCTTCACAAACAGTTGCCAGCTCACCGTAGCAGGTGCCGCTAGATGCAGCTCTCAACCTCTTGTCACTGGTCGGTGGCAGGTCGACGTCGGCCATCGCCGCTAGCATGCAGCTCCCATCCGTCAGTTGCAGCTCCCATAGTTGCCCTTTGCAACTTTGTATTGCTCGGTAGCAAAAAATAGTCACCGGTGGTAGCATCCCCGACCACCGTTCCACTGATCATAGAAAAAACTGGATATAACATTCCCTACCACCAATTCCAACACCCGCCACCACCGGATGCAACATTTTGTAGCTCCCATGGCCGCCCGTTTCAGCTTTGTATTGCTCGGTTGTAGCAAAACCAGTCACCGGTGGTAGCATCCCCGGCCACCAGTCCACCGGTCATAGTAAAAACTGGATGCAACATTCTCAACCACGGGTTCCAGCACCCGCCATCACCGGATGCAACATTTTAAAGCTCCCGTCGCCCCCGTTCAGCTTTGTATTGCTGGGTTGTAGAAAAATCAAACGCCGGTGGTAGATCCCTGCAGTGTGGAGCACGCGGTGATGTGGTCGCAGCATCTCCACCAGGAGGTCACAGCTTCTTCGTCCGACGATTCCAAACAACCTCTCTGTTGTCCCCCATCCCAGTGTCTTCATCGTTGGCTTGCAGCATCGCCCAAAGTGGATTATATGGCGTGGTGTGTAGACGTAGGGGATGCTGGGAGAGAGAAGAGGGAGGCTGCGGGCGACAGAATTGTGGCTGAAAAGTATGGAAGGAAGGGAAGGAATGTGGGGCTTCAGATAAGATGATGGAAGACCTCACTTGGGGCCACTAGTGAACATGCATGTGCGGGCGATCGAGAGCGATCTAACGGAGCAATCCAACACGCAGCGCACGTCCGGCACAAACGCTTCGGTCGATAGGCCGACCACAAACATTTCCCTAATAGAAACCATCATTACAACCAAAGAAAACATAAGGCCAACTACAAAATGCTAGACTAATTGCAGAAGAACACCACAAAAAGGCAGTGACCTAGAAAGTAAGGATGCAATCCCTCTCCGGTCACAATTCAACCAAAGTTCCAGCCAACAAGATATCGAACACCAGGGCAACAAGACTTAAAGTTGACTCTATTACAACAACATATAGGGGAGTAGCATTTTCAAACTACTGGCATATTAGACAAAGGGAAACATGAGACTAGGCCAAAGATAAAACAACTCAAACAGGGAGCAAAAAATGAGAATCTTCACAACCAAATCTCATATGGCACCGAGGCAGGGTCCCCTAGCTCAGTTGCGGCGCCAGGCCCCTAGCAGCACGGGTAGCTGCCTGGGGCGTGATGGCCAATTCCTTTGATAACTGTAGCAGTACTATAGTCATAGTGCTAAAGTAACACAAAGGCTGCCCGGGGCCTGTGCAATTCCTCGTTCCGCTACTGCCTTAGATAGTCTTCCCTTTTTCCTTTAGCCACCTATGAAATGAGGAACTCTAGGGTGCCAACCTCTACCCGCATTGAAAGTTTCACTTGCTACTTTTGTTCGAGCAATTTTACCCCATATCAGTTCTCTTTGCTTTTCCTAGTTTGTCTACAAGATTGAATAAGAGTTAATCATAACACAAGATCTATGAAGAATCAAAAAGGGATCCAACACCCTCTTGCTTTCAAAGCATATTTCGTTACTGCAATTCCAAATAGACCATATGACAGCAGAGATGCCAACTTAAAGCATCAATTTCTTTTCTTTTACCATATTGAGCAATCCAAGAAGTAAAAAGAGTTCTAATATTATTGGGAGGATATTTCAGATTGGAAGTATATCTTAACATGGTCGACATGAACTTATCTCTACATAACAATCAATCAACAAATGATCAATTGATACTTCCTTACCACAGAAAATGCATCTATTATTACCAGCCCACCTCTTTTTAGCAAGTTGTGTTTTGTAAGAATATTGTTTCTCAAAGTGAGCCATAGAAAAATTTGATTGTTGGTGGAGTTTTAACTTTCCATGAAAACTTAGAAGGATAATATAACTCATTCATGAGCAATTGATTATAAAAGGATTTCATAGTAAATTTGCCATCATTACTGAATGGCCAAGTAATGCTATCTTTGTTCTCATCTAGACTAATATCAAAACAAGCACTCTTAATCTCATTCCACTATATCAGGGTGCCTTCCCATTGGGTCATCCTAAAAGTAAAATGATTCTAGTCTTTTTCAAAAACCTCAGCCATAGTACTATTCCTAGTGAAGTAGAGAGATCATAGTCTAGGATAGTAAATATCAAAGGTTTATCATCAATCCACCAATCCTCCCAAAGATGAGCATTGGCTCCATTTCCCGCATTCTTCTTAACATATTTGTAAAACAAGCACCTTGCAAACAAAATACCATATCAAAATTGAGAATCTCCTTGTTTATGCTTTATCCCAGAAAGATATGTACCTTTTACATATTTATTCAACAACATCGATTGCCAATGGCCTTCCACTATTTCCAATTTGCAAATCCATTTAGCTAATAAGGCTTTGCTGAAAATATCCAAATTGGCTATCCCTAACTCCCCTTGCTTCTTGGGTTGACATACCTCAACCCCTTCAACAAGATGATATTTATTTTTATCTTTATCTCCCTACCATGCAATCCTATCTCTAAAGAAGTCATTTATCTTTCTCATTCCAACAAGGATGGGGTAAATGGACATCATGAACATAGGTAGGCTGCTCAAACTTGACTATACGAAAGCAAGTTTGCCATCAACACTTGGCATCTTAACTTGCCAGAAAGCACATTTATTTAATCTTATTTTCAACATGCTTCCAATCTTTATTTCTTATTCTCACCTTATTGAGTGGAATCCCCAGATATTTCATCGGTAGTTCCCCAATTGGCAGGTAACAATTTTCCTATATTCTTCTCCTCTATTCACAACATCTCCAAATAAGAACATCTCACTCTTATAAAAAATTATTTTCAAACCTGACATATGTTCAAAAGCACATGAGATATTTTTAAAATTTTGACACCATCAATACAATTTGGAAGGAGGAAGATTGTATCATTTGCATACTGCGGCATGTTTACACCTCCTTCAGTGGATTCATTGATCATTCCCTTGTCATGCCCATGCTTTTTAGCAGGGAATGCCATCTACCCAATGCGGTGCTAGTGATGGGAGTTAAGGACTAGAATCATGGTCGTTTTTGCTTGGGTGAAGTAAATTTCCTCGTGCCCTGCAACCATTCTTGCTTGAGTTGGGTGGCGGATTCCTATTGCGATTTGGGCCAAAAACGTCTCCGAAATAATCTTAGCATTGCAGGTCGAGGATGTTAGGTAAACTCTACGACGTAAAAAGACCATAGGGAGTTAAGAGGGGGAAAAATTAAACGGGTCAATGACGTTCCACAAGTGTAGGGGATTAATTGTAGATCTTTTTGATAAGTAAAGGCTCGACCCAAGAGGGCCTGAAGGAAATGGCAAGTGCAAAAACAACAAGGATTCACAAATACTAAATGGTGTGACGGCGTTGTGATTTGTGATGGTGAAATCATAACCAAACATGAGTAGAAGCAAAATATAATTGAGTGCTGCAAGTGGCCAATCCCTAGTAATGCTAAGGACAAGTTGGTTGTGTTACTTATGCTGATGAAATGTTCTTGAGGATGAAGGGATAATACTAAATTTTGTCGAATTTATCACACACACACTTGATCATTTGATATTCCCTTCGACCACTAGCTTCATCTCGTTGTTTCACACCACTTTCATGTTGTAAGTTTTCTGTTTTGATAGTCATAGATGAGTAGACTAAGGTATTCATTACTATCGCATACGTTCTGACTTTGAAATTTTCTTTGACCACTAACGTCATCTCGTTGTTCCATGGAATTTTTGTGTTGTACATTTTTCGTTTTGCTTTGCATAGACGAATAGGTCTATGCCTATCTACTATTATATTACTATGTATAACCTCTAGTCATGTGCATAATCGGGCCAAATCAAGGCGAATGTATGCAACCATATGACATTTAGTGCATTAGCCCAATATAATGCAGGCAACCAAACACTGGGAGGAAGTTGCTTGTAATCCCTGTTTGCCGCACTCTGCGACAAATTGTCGTTGTCTCGCATAGGTAGGCCCTACGCATGGGCACCAGGACCCGATGAACGAGATGGGTTGGCCTTGTTAACAAATAGAGAATGTGTTATAGGACCCAGAATGTGTTGGCCTCCCAAATTGCTTCCCTTATGCAGGCAGCCATTTTTATAGATAAATAAATTATGTGCAAAACATAATCTCTAGCCGGTTAGCCACAGATGCAAATGGCTAAAAAATAATGCAGTAACCAAACATGCCCTACGTGATACAGTGTACACTAGTCCTGGCCATGGGCAGCCTGTACCGAACAGCCCGACCTGACCCGGCCCGAAAAAGCCTGTCCCGGCCCGACCCGAGTACTGTACACCCATGACCCGTCCGGCCGCTCCAGCTCCATTATGATCCCCGGCACTCACACAGTTTCCATGCATGTGCGCGTGCCTCCGGCTGCAGGCACACTGCACAAACTGAGCCGGCCCTGCTGAATCGCTGGTCGTACTCGTACATGATATCGAAGAAGCGTATTCGGGACATACCAACGAATGAATACTACATGAGTACGTGTGTACGCCGAATCGCGGACATCCTCATACTGCTCACCATTTCTCCGGGTGATGATGGCCTCTCCTCCTGGCCTACTCTCCATGTGTTCCAGCACTGCTCCTTCCAGTGACTGCAGCCGACAGCATTAGTAGTAGAATTCAATGGGATAACAAACGGAGTAAGGCCAACTCCACAGCGCGACTCCAAACAGACGTCTGTTTTGTTCGGATTCTGTCCGTTTGGGTAGGGATTTGGGGCCGTGTCCGGACCTGTCCTGAGATGCGGTGGCCGTGCGCCCAGCGCGCGGCCGCATCTTTTTGCCCCATCCTGTCCGCGTATTTTTCTTTGCAAGTCCTTAACTTTATTTCATCATTCATTTGTGGTACATGGAAAATGCATCATCATATTTTGACTACTAAAACAAGGCCAAAGAAAACAAAAACCATAAGAATACATTTTAGAAGATACCCAATTTTCATAACTGCTCCCTTGAATTGGGTTAGGGCTTTCTCGATGCACTCGTTGTTGATCTGTGGAGGAGGGTCGATCTGGCATCCTCCTTTCTTCTTCAAGCCAGAAGGCTCGATCTGGCATCCTCCTTTCTTCTTCAAGCCGGAAGTCGATGTTGCTTCCTCCTCACACCTAGTCTCATGTCTAGCCTCTAATCTAGCAACAAGTGCACTTGTCTCATTTACAGCCTCTATGCTAGCTAAAAGTGCATGAACATGTACTAAATTTCGCTCTATCAATATATCGATGTACTCTTCTTCCCAATACCAAAACTTGCATCCGTTCTACACAACAAAATTTGAAGTTAGCACAACTAGTTAAATCTAGAGCACAAATCAAAGCTAAAAAAAGTGCATACCCCATCGTTTAAGCACTTGATGAACACCCATCCGGAATGTTCTGGCGTTGTAGACACGCGGCGCACGACCATCCTTGGGCAGTGGTCGCACTTAATGAGTGGCAACGGTGCGCCGGCGAGCTTTTGGGCAAGCACCGAGCCCGGCCGACCACCATTCGTGTATCTGCCGACGGACCACCGACGGTGCAGATCCGAGCAGCTAGAGGAGCCAGTGCCTGCATGTGGCCTTGCGGCCCTGCCAGGGCCTTCCGGCGAGGTGCCCGGCCAGTCCATGGCGCGGCCCGGCCTCCCACAGCTGGCGGAGCTCAAGACCGACCGGATCCGCCCCAAGACCGGCCGGCGGGTGCGCAAACCAGGTGGCCGTGGTTGGGTAGCTCGGCAGCGCTGAGGGAAAGGGGTTGGGCAAGCTCGCGTCCGAACTGCCCGGCTGCAATGGCAGCGGCGGCGGCGGCGGCAGCGATGGGAAGAGTGGAGGGGGTGCGGCCGGAGGGAGGGAGGGGGGCGGATAGAAAAAGGCCCGTCTTGTGCCACCGACGGGCGGGCCAGGGCAGGACACGCGCAGACGACCCGCGTGTCCGTGTGGTGTCCGTTTCACCCCAAAAATGGCGCAAGTTTGGGCCGGGAATGGGTCGAAAACGGACACAAAGCGGACAAAAGTCCGTTTGCTACCGCGCGCTGGGCCGTCTTTTTTGTCCCTCTTACCCCAAACGGACGGGGCCGGACAGGATAGGGTCGCGCGATGGAGTTGGCCTAAAAGAAGTGGTTGTAGAGTGACTCAGCATTACTCTGGTTCCGCACTGCAACCTTGCTAATCGTACATCAATTCGGTATTCAGTGGATGCATGTACTGTGTCTCAAGTACAGTCATTTTATTAGAAATCATAGAGCAACAAACTTTTAACACGTTTTTTTTTCTAAAAGAAGAATATATTAATATCGCGAAGATATCAATTACACTCAGCTACCGCACCAATAAGAAGTCATAAAGACATACATGATGCACACAACCTGAAAAGAAAACAAAAAAGGAAAAAAATGGCATCGCCAAAGTGATCAACTCCTCTCAGCATCAGCACATAACCACCACCAAAGGCAGCACCCAGAAAATATAAAAGACCTCCGAAAGTGATGCCTTCAAGAAAGAAGCAGTGCACAAGCGCCATCGTCGCCCGATCCAAGATCATAGGTTTTCATCCTGGAGAAAGACCGAGCTCTTAAAACAATACCTTCAACAAGGCAATTGCCAGACACAACCAATGAAGGCCAGACCTTAGGTTTTCATCCTGAAAGTCACGACTCGACAACCGAGGAGCACCACCAAAAATGAAATCCTCTTGTGCTGCCGCCCCCACTTGACACTGTTGCTACTGAGAGTTATCAAACATCTGGCTGACTCCATCGCCTACAAGGCCCCCTCCGCCTTACTGATCCTCTAATCTTAGCCATCAAGAGTTTCTCCACCGCTATCTGTGTCATGGAATCGAGATGCCGACATGTCTCATGGTGTCAACAAACAACAGAGCTTCGCGACGCGCCCTCCTGGAGCCACGTAGGCTGATATGGACGTGCACGACCAGATACTATCCAATCAAGATCAAGGAGGACCGATCATGCAGATTGTTGCCGTGATGCGACAAGAGCACAATGACCGCCACCACTCCGCTGCCTCCATCACACCGACGCCATCGCCGCAACGATGGAGGACACGGGCCCTTGCTGCTCAAAGCCCACGACTCCAAGCACCAGATCAGAAGGAACCGACACCAGCCGCCCCGTCATGACACCGCGCCGGCCCGTCCCGCCCTCTTCGCCACATAGCGCCCTCTGAGTCCACGCACCGGTGCACCCGAAGCTCGACCGTCCGAGACGCCGCCACAACGCCCTGGTGGAGCGCCGCGCTCCACGCCCGCTTGCCACGTCCTACGCTGTAGCCACCAGGGGAGGAGGGATAAGGGGCCCTGCTGTCGCGAGCTGGGCTTCGCCCGGCGGCGAGGGAGTGTTAAATGATAGGCTAGTTGTGTAAACGTGATATGTCACGGTGGTGTAATTGCGTGTGTTTGTGTGTGTTGTATCTGCAGGTTGTTACTTGAGATAATCCTCATCTTGTATAGCTTGGAGTAGGGGAAAAGTCTCGTAATAACCTGCGCCATTGTAATCTATGATGCCTGTATAACACGTACACGTCCCTGCCTACCAAGGCATACGCTTACCGCAAAACCTCTTTTTCTTACATGGTAATCAGAGCCTCTCTCGAGCTCATCCATGGCAACATCTTCAAATACCTTCCCATCATCTCCATTCGCTCACGTCGTCTCGTAGAAACTCATCAAGGGCAACCAGGCACAATGGCGGGCGACAGTTCTGTCTGCCATCCGGGGTGCTCAGATGGAGAAGTACCTCAATGTCGACCACCCGGTGCCACCCATGGAGCTGGAAGTCATAGACTCCGACGGGAAGACCAAGAAGAAGGCACCCAACCCGGAGTTCCAAACCTGGTATGCACAAGATCAACAAGTTTTCTCATATCTTCTGACAGCACTGCCTCGTGAGATGGCAATTCAGGTCGCCACCTGCCACACCTCGGTAGAACTGTGGAACACTGTTCAGAGGATGCTGTCCTCTCAGACCCGTGTCATGACTGTCAATGTATGGATCGCCCTCGCCAATCTCCAGAAGGGAAACAACTTTGTCACCGACTACGTTGGCAAGATCTGAACCCTCTGTGATGAACTGGTCGCAGCAGGAAAAAGGGTGGACGAGGAGGATGTCATCTCCCACATTCGGGCCGGGCTTGAAGAAGACTTCGACCCAGTGGTCTCAGCCATGTGCTCCCGAGTGGAGCCAGTCACCGTGCCAGAGTTGTACTCGCATCTCGTCAGCTTCGAGACACGGATGAATCTCCACCACGGGGGATCGCAATCCTTGGCAAACGCGGCCACACGTGGGCGCGGCCGTGGCAATGGTGATCGCGGCCGCGACAGACAAGGCGGCAACTCTGGTGGTGACCGCTATCGTCCTTACACCAAGCAAAACGGTTGTGGCAGCGGTGGCGGATGCGGCAGGGGCAATTACAACAACTCTGCCTCTGCGCCCAAGGTGGTGTGCCAGATCTGTGGCAAACCAAGCCACCCGGCCTACAAGTGTTGGAAGCGCTATGATGAGTCGTACCAGGGAGAAGAAGAGAAGTCTGCCAATATGGTGACCCCTCGGTATGGGGTAGACACCAATTGGTACCTAGATAGCGGCGCCACCGACCACATCACCGGCGACCTGGAGAAGCTGACGGTGCGGGATAGGTACACTGGCGATGAACAGATCCACACTGCAAGCGGTTCAAGTATGGCTATCCAACACATTGGTTATTCAGCTATTCACACCCCTGATCGCGATCTCCACTTAAACAAAATCCTCCATGTTCCTGAAGCTGATAAAAGCCTAATTTTAGCCAGTCGTCTAGCCACCGACAATAACACTTTTATTGAAATTAATCCTTGTTTTTTTTCTTGTCAAGGAACAGGGAACGAGGAAGGTTCTACTTTGAGGCAGGGGTAGACGAGGTCTCTATCATGTCAAACACATGGGGGAAACGCCAAGAAGCAAGTGCTAAGTGTCACCAAACTATCTCCAGATAGGTGGCACCGGCGTTTAGGCCATCCTTCTTCGATCAATGTTAGGAAGATTGTTAGCAACAATAACCTCCCATGTGATAGTTCATTCAATAACGAATTTGTATGTGACGCCTGTCAAAAAGGCAAAAGTCACCAGTTACCTTATCCAAAATCAATAAGTGAATCAGAGTTTCCTTTAGAGCTTGTCTTCTCTGATGTTGGGGCCCTGCTGTCGAAACAGTAGGAAGAAAAAAAATTCTATGTGAGTTTCATAGATGATTTTAGCAAGTTCACCTGGATCTATCTCATTAAACATAAATCCGAAGTTTTCCAAAAGTTTCATGACTTTCAAAACCTTGTTGACAGACAGTTCAATCGCAAAATTATTGCCCTCCAAATAGGTTCGGGTGGGGAGTACGAAAAACTCAACTCCTTGTTCACAAAAATCGGCATATCTCATCATGTCTCCTGTCCCTATGCCCATCAACAGAATGGCTCAGGAGAACGTAAACATCGGCATATAGTTGAGGTCGGCTTGTCTCTTCTCGCCCAAGCCTGCATGCCCTTAAAGTTTTGGGACGAAGCTTTCATTGTTGCTATATACTTGATCAATCGCCTACCTAGCAAGGTGATCAACTTTGAAACCCATCTTGAATGATTATAACATGAAAAGCCCAACTATTCATCTCTTAGAATTTTTGGTTGCGCTTGTTGGCCTAATCTTTGGCCGTATAATAATCACAAGCTTCAATTCCGATCCAAGCAATGTGATTTTTTCGGGTACAGTAATCTTCATAAAGGTTTCAAGTATCTTGACATCTCTACAGGACGTGTCTATATTTCCAGGGATGTAGTTTTTGATGAAAATGTCTTCCCCTTCTCTACTCTACATCTTAATGCCGGAGCCAGATTGCGTTTTGAAATCCTTCTGTTGTCTCCAAAACTCTTGGATCCAACTGATCAAGGGGGTGAAAATAGTGTGGATGATCATTTGTGTAATAGCCCTACTAATGATGGTGGCAACGGTAAAAAAAGGAGCCCGAATCAACCGTGATTTTATGCAGAGACATGTTCTTGCTCAGACGGGTGTGGAACACAAGGCGGGTCCTCCTGCTGGCTCTGATCCCGCTGTTTTTGGCGCGGAACATGATCCCGAGGTGGATCTGGTGGCGCCACAGACGCCTCCTCCTCCAGTTTCTGCGTCTGTCCACTCTGCGGACGACACGTCACCTGGGTCAGGCATCCGGTCAGGTGGCTTGGTGGATTCCTCGCCCTCGCATGACAGATGTCGCGTGTCAAGTGGGGGCAGGACCTCTGTCACCCGAGGCAATGATGGCGTCGGGCCCTGGACCACGCGCTGTCGCCGGACAGTGGGTCGCTTTCACGAGGCCCATAGGCACGGGATATGGGCCAGGTGAAGCGCGCGGCAGTCGAGGGAGATCCTCCTGCGGCTGGTCGGTCTGCTCCAGTACAAGGTGGCAGATCGGGATCCTATGCGGTCATCGATTCTGTGCCACATTGTATAACAACAAGATCACAAAAAGGTATTTTAAAGCCTGCATCTTTCAAGGATGGGACGGTCAGGTATGAAAGAAACTTCAAGTTTGCAAACTTTGCTTCCACTGGAGAACCACATAATCTAACTGAAGCCCTAAGAAATGTAAGTTGGAAAAATGCTATGAATTTTGAGTATGATGCACTCATGAAAAATCAAACATGGCACTTAGTTCCTTGCAAGCAAGGGAGGAATGTTATAGATTGTGAATGGGTATACAAAATCAAGAAAAGACCTGATGGCACAATAGATAGATACAAGGCTAGGTTAGTAGCTAAAGGCTTCAAACAACGATATGACATTGATTATGATGACACCTTTAGTCTAGTTGTTAGAGCTGCTACTATCAGACTTGTTTTGTCTGTTGCTATCTCCAGGGGATAGAATCTTCGCCAGCTGGATGTGCAGAATGTGTTCTTACACGGCGTTCTCGAGGAAGAAGTCTATATGAGACAACCACCTCGGTTTGAAGATGGTTCTAGACCAAATCATGTGTGCAAATTGGACAAGGCTCTATATGGTCTCAAACAGGCCCTCAGAGCCTGGTATTCAAGACTAAGCACAAAGCTACAACAACTTAGTTTTCGAGCTTCCAAGGGAGATACCTCTTTGTTCTTCTTTAAAAGAGGAAAGGTGATGATATTTATGTTAATCTATGTTGATGACATCATTGTTGCTAGTTCATCTCAAGAGGTCACCTCATCATGCTAAAATAGCTAAAAATGAGTTTGGTCTTAAGGATCTGGGAGAATTACATTATTTCCTAGGGATTGAAGTTAAAAAGATGCATGATGGTATAGTCTTAACCCAAGAAAAGTATGCCAGATATGTAATCAAGCCTGTAGGTATGTAAGACTGCAAACCCTCTAATACACCCATGTCTACAACTGATAAGTTATCATTGCATGAAGGAGTGTTATTGAGTCCAGAAGAAGGAACAAAATATAGAAGTGTAGTTGGTGCACTTCAGTATTTAACTTTAACAAGACCAGATATATCCTTTTCTGTTAACAAGGTTTGTTAGTTTTTGCATGCTCCTACCACAGTGCATGGGACAGCTGTAAAAAGGATTTTTGAGATATATTCAAGGAAGTGTTGAAACATGGCTGAGATTATGTAAGTCTTCTTCAACAACAGTAAGTGCCTTCTCTGATGCAGACTGGGCTGGATGTCCTGATGATAGGAGGTCCACTGGTGGCTTTGCCATTTTCCTTGGTTCGAATCTCATATCTTGGAATGCAAAGAAGCAAGCAAGTGTGTCTCGATCAAGTACAGAAGTAGAATATAAATCTCCGGCGAATGCAACTGCTAAGGTAATGTGGATAGAAACCCTACTTGATGAATTGGGTCTTGGAAGATCACATGTTTCACAACTATGGTGTGATAATCTTGGAGCAACATATCTCTCTGCGAATCATGTATTTCATGCAAGAAGGAAGCATATAGAAATTGACTATCACTTTGTCCAGCAAGCCTACGAAGAGATTACTCATCCCGGCAGTAAGCGGCATGAAATTGGTGATGGAGGATGGTTGATGATGACGATGGCGGCAAATCCCCCTCTCCGGAGCCCCGAACGGACTCCAGATCTAGCCTCCCGGTGAAGAACAAGAGGTGGCGGCGACTCCATATCGTGAAACGCGGTGAAACTTCCTCTCTTATTTTTTCTCCAAAGATAGGAATTTATAGGATCAAGAATAGGGTCAGTGGAGCCTTGTGGGCCCCACTACCCACCAGGGTGCGCCCTGGTGCCTAGTGGGCGGCTGGGGCCACCCCTCTAGTTAGTCTTGGTTGCAGTATTTTTCTTTGATTCCAAAATAATTCTCCAAAAAGTTTTGTCCAATTTCAAGAACTTTTATTTCTACACAAAAACAACACCATGGTAGTTCTGCTGAAAATTGCGTTAGTCCGGGTTAGTTTCATTCAAATCATGCAAATTACTGTCCAAAACAAGAGCAAAAGCATTAGGAAAAGTAGATACGACGGAGAAGTATCAGATCATGCCAAGTTTCATGATTTTCGGGTGAGTTTTGGGTTTACAGGAATTAAAAACCAAGTTTCTCAATGTTTCTGGCCGAGCCACGATGCCCAGATGTTTGAAATTTGTTCCCTTTCTTGCATGGGACCTAAACATTCACTCGAGGACACACATATGATTTTTCAACCAGCTTTGGTGCACTCGAGCATGTGCATGTAGTTCAAATTTGAATTATGCTCATTAAATGCCTATAAAACTGAGTTAATGTATAAAAAGGCCAGACGAACCCGGATTAATTCCTAAAATTACCACGATACTCCTATTGGTCTATGTTGCCTCTATAAAAAAACAAGGTGGAAGAGGATGTTTATATCGTTTCGCACACAGAGGTGACACATCCCCTCTCAAAACCATGAGGCTTCTTGAGAACTGGATAATTTTTTGTAAGAAGCTTACACATCCCCTCTCAGAACCATGAGGCACATTTTGTAAGAAGCTTACATGAAATCTTGTCCCAAATCGGATAATTTTTTTACCACAGCATGTTGGTGCCATTTCATGATACCATCCCAAGTTTCGTGTTTTTCAGGCGATTTTTTGGATTTACAGGAATTTAAAAACCAAGTATCTCAATGTTTCCAGCCGAGCCATGATGTCGAGGTGTTTGAAATTCATTCCCATTTCTTGCATGGGACCTAAACATTCAGCCAAGGACACATATATAATTTTTCAACTCATTTCGATGCACTAGAGCATGTGCTTGTAGTTCAAATTTGAATTATGCACATTAAATGCCTAGAAACTCAATTAATGTATTAAAAAGGCCAAACGAACCCTGAATAATTCCAAATTTTAACACGTCACTCATATAGTTGCATGTTTACTGTAGATAAATGTTCTAGCAATTCAAGCACCGTCCTTTCCCTACGTAACACCATTTTGTCTTTCAAATCAAAAAGAAAAAATCGGGTACACAACAAAGAGTTTACTAGCAAGAATCGTGCGCGATGCGATATAAAATATCTTGTTGTACCCTCTTGTATGGCTTACGCCGGAAGCTCCATCGTCTACGGTCCACTGCCCACACTTCAACCACACTTGCACGCCAGTTTCTCGCTGCACCAGGCAAAAAATTTCGACAACCGCTGAAAATATTTAGCTCCCCGCCCCTACCCCTCGTCTAAAAGCAACATTTCCACTGTTCCTCCTTCCTTTCCAAGTTTAAACCTTCACTACTAACTTGCAGCGCCACCTCCTCGCCGGTGATTCTTCTTCTTGCTGCACAGCCTCGTCGATATAGTCAGGTAATTCGCACCCCATTCCCATCCCCATCCTCCTCCTCCTTCTCCATCCCACATGCCCCGACCGATGGTGCGACACCTTCCGCCCAAATCACTGCCCCATCCTCCAAATAAGCGTCGGCCATAGCCATTTTGCACGCAGTATAGCGAGGAGCTCAAGAGAATATGGCGGCAGAGAAGCAAATCGCGGCTGCACGCGTGGTTGAGGTCGCGGTGGTTGCCATGCGTGCCGACCGCCGGATCTTGGATGAGCACCTAGCCTTCGAGGCCACCGTCGATGCCACCACATGGTTGGCTACTTTTAAATACAGTTCATGGTATTTTCTAGATGCCATCGCCAGTGCCTTCTAGTGAATTGTCCTCTATAATGTTAATATGCAATCTGATCTTCTGAAATGTAATGTTTGGTTAATAGTTTGGTCCAACAATTGCTTCATTTCCTAGTAGTTATCAAGCATTATTGGTTTGATTAACTCTCTTATCTTATAGTGTATGGTTTTTTGTGCAATGTGGTGCTCAGTTGACAGTTTGGTTCATTTGCCGTGGGTACAATTTTGTATTGTTATGTATGTGAGAAATAAATCGAGTTTGGTTGTACTAAATACACAAGAAACATATACAATTGCTCTATTTCCAAGTTGTTTAGCAAGGTTTGTGTTATCCTTGAGTCTTTGTAGTGTTGTAGAGGTCTTCGGTGTTGGTGTGTAGCGGCTTGGCTGCTCTATGATTTGCCTCATCGCCAATGGCATGAAGTTGGTCTAGGTTGAGTTAATCTGTTGGATCTGCAATTTGTCTATTTTTCATTAACATATTCTACTGATAGTATGCCAACTCTTAGATAACCTGATCAAGATCTGCCTTATATGTGTTGCAGAGAAACGATGGGAGGCAATGAGGTTTACCATCAAGGTTTGCACATGCATGGTCCTTTGGCTAATAGAACATTATTTTGCAGTTGCAGGAATCATTCTAATATTTAGTTTTTTTTAACAATTTGGTCTTGCACATGTAGGTCCTGCTGTTAGAGGTTTAGACCCACTGTTCTACCCATTTTGCATATGGGGAAATGAGATGTTCATGAATATCAGTCAAGTCAAGAAACTCAGAAATATTGTTAGGATAAAGAAACTTGCAACGAAACAGCAAGATCTTTGTTTGCACAATGAAGAACACATCAGTCAACTATAGGATGGTACTAACTCTTTTACCTTTTTTTCCTTGTGCCATTTCAAACTTTACAACAACTATTTATGCATATCTTTATTTTCAGTACTTTCCAAAGCAGTTCACCGATGATTACCTCTCAAACCACCTGCATGGTCAAGAGGCGAGGAAGGTACTCATTCAATACCCACGGTACAATATTGAAGTCTTCCTCAAGAGGACGAAGTTTGGGTGGGCAATACTCCATAGCCACTGGCCTAAAGTTGCAAGGACATTCAACATCACTAAAGGCTCAATATTCGCCTTCCGCTTCAGCAGTTACCCAGATGAGATTCATCTGTCAAAAAAACCATAGTGTTTTGGTTAATGAACCCGCGGTCCTAAATTTATGTTAGAAAAATGATTTGCATTTTTTCGGGAACCCCCGACTCTTTTAGTTAATGATAACCCACAAGTATAGGGGATCGCAACAGTTTTCGAGGGTAGAGTATTCAACCCAAATTTATAGATTCGACACAAGGGGGGCCAAATAATATTTGAAGGTATTAGCAGCTGAGTTGTCAATTCAACCACACCTGGAGGTTAATTCTCTGCGGCAAGTATTCAGTAGCAAAGTAGTATGACAGTTTTGATAGTAGTGACAACAGCAACAGTAACAGTAACAGCGATAGCAGTAGTTTTGTAGCAAGTGTAACAGTGACGATAGCAATAGTAACTCAATAAGATCAATATAAATAAATTCGTAGACATTGGATCAGTGACTTGTTTGATGATATTCATCATGTGACAGTTATAACCTAGGGCGATACGGCACTAGCTCCAGTTTATCGATATAATGTAGGCATGTATTCCGTAAATAGTCATACGTGCTTTATTAAAAGAACTTGCATGACATCTTTTGTCCTACCCTTCCATGGCAGCGGGGTCCATACTGGAAACTAAGGGATATTAAGGCCTCCTTTTAATAGAGAACCAGAACAAAGCATTAACACATAGTGAATACATGAACTCCTCAAACTACGGTCATCGCCGAGAGTGGGCCTGGCTGTTGTCACTCCGGGGTTGTCGGATCATAACTGTAGTAGGTGACTATAACTTGCAAGATCGAATCTAAAACATGGATATAATGATGAATTCATAAAAGGTTCAGATTTGAGTTCATGGCACCCGGGCCCAAAGTGACAAGCATTAAGCATAGCAAAGTCATAGCAACATCAATCTAAGAACGTAGTGGATACTAGGGATCAGGCCCTAACAAAACTAACTCGATTACATGATGAATCTCATCCAACTCCTCACCGACCAGCGAGCCTACGAAGGAATTACTCACTCCCGGTGGGGAGCATCATGGAATTGGCGATGGAGATGGGTTGGTGATGACGAAGAATGAAGATCCCCCTCTCCAGAGCCCCAAATAGACTCCAGAACTACCCTCCCGAGGAAGAACAGGGCTTAGCGGCGGCTCCGTCTCGTGGATCACGATAATTCTTTCTCCCTTAGTTTTTTTTCTGGAAATATGTGATTTTATAGTATCAGGGGGTCGTCAGCGGGGCCACCAGGTGGGTACAACCCACCTAGGTGCGCCAGGAGAGGGGGGCACGCCCTGGTGGGTTGTGCCCACCTAGGTTCTCCTGTCCGTAGGTCTTGGCTCCAGAAATTCTTATTGTTGATATTAAAAATCCTCGCAAAGTTTCCTTCCATTCCGAGAACTTTTATTTCTGCACAAAAACAACACCATGGTAGTTCTGCTGAAAACAACGTCAGTCCGGGGTTAGTTTCATTCAAATCATGCAAATTAGAGTCCAAAACTAGAGGAAAAGCATGAGAAAAAGTAGATACATTGGATACGTATCAGTTAATCAAACTGTCATCCATCTTTTTTTGGACAAGTTCAAATGCTTTTTTTAAATATCCATATCTTTTAAACCCCAACTCCAATTTTGACATGTCATATATGAAAGTTGATTAAAAAATGTCTAGAATCTAAATATGATGTTATTTTACCTCTTAAGTATTTTTCAAATGTGATTCAAATGCTTTTTTTAATATTCATATCTTCTAAATCCTAACTCCAATTTTGACATTATAAAAATAGAAATTGATTAGAAAAATGTGTAGAATCTGAATATGATGTTCTTTTACATGTTAAACCTTCTTTAAATGATATTTTGGGGACAATATTAATCAATAGTGCATGATCCATATTTCTTTTGTACCATATCAGGTTAGAAACCAACACCTCAGCAAAATTAGTTTGGAGAAGAAAGAAACCATTTATAACCACGCATGCACGACTTGGTAAAACCTTCAGGTGAAAAAAGTAGATTTCTCATCTTATGTGGAGAGAAAGGGAGACACCTTAGAATTGGCCAATTCAAGCGAGTTGTGATTGTGAGCACTGAGACCTCCGTTTACAAGGGTGGGAAGCACGGTAAGTAGGAACATAGATGGGATGCTCGTGGACCCATTGAGGTCTCCAGTCATGATTATTCTGTTAGGAGCGTCTGGTATTTTTTTCTGTTGCAACGCACGGGCTTTTTTGCCAGTATTATACATAGGTGGAAAATGTTTGATAAAATAATGAAGAATTTGCCAAATGTTTGTACCAAGTAGCTGGAAGTTTGATAAAATAATTGGAGAATTTGGAATTTATCAAGATGCTTGTGGATACAAGAAGTTTAGTGGGAGCTATATGACATTTCTGATCTTACATATGTATGACATATCACTTGATCAGAAATAATATAAAGTATATTAGCACAAAATATTAAAAATCATGTTTCTAAAAGGACTTAGAATTATTGGATGAAAATCTATATAGATAGATTAATACATCTGATTATACAAAGATATGTACTGTGACAAACTTTTAAAGAAGTTTAAAAGGAGAAAATGTTTTCTCAAAATGTCACATAGCATAACACTATGCAAAAATCAATAGTTGATAAGCATGTGTGGATGAATAGAGTTCAATTTGATTGAATACATCATGTATGCCATCAAATGTACAAAGCCATATGTTTTTGTATGAACCAATCGTGAGTAGTAAGTACCATAGTAATCCTGGAGAGATTCACTAGGGTAATCGCTTAAAGATTAAGTACCTCAATTGGACAAATGTTTTCTTTCTTGTCCTTGGAGGAGATGAAGAGATTGTTGTAAATAGTTACACAAAATATTTGTTGTAAAAGTTACACAAAGACAACTTTATGACCGATATGAATTAACTATCGGGTTATAATTTTTAAAATAATTTTTAGGAACGAACATAAATTGTGGATCTATAAATGATATAGATTGAGACTTAATAAGTTATTCAATAGGATGTGATCTTGATGAATAAAAGGTTTATTGGTAGATAACGATGTAATTCGAAAATGAATATTGACTATATAAAGATATATCAATTGGATTATATGAATATATAGTGTTACTATAGAATGGACTATATGAAGATATAGTGCTACCATTAATGTAATAAAAGAATTACACAATAGAATCTCGTATTACCGACACAAATTGGGCCTTGAAGAATGTTTGATCCGGTGGCGAAGGATCTACCACTAGCAAAGCATGTGCAACACAGGATAGCCATGGGTGTTAGATAAAGATGCAACTAGATTACTAGCTCTAGTGTAAGTGGGAGACGGTTGGAAATATGCCCTAGAGGTAATCATATTTGTACTATTATATTTTCATATTCATAATTATGGAGTTTATATTCTATGATATAACTGCTATGTGAAGGAAATATGCCCTAGAGGCAATAATAAAGTTGTTATTTATATTTCCTTATATCATGATAAATGTTTATTATTCATGCTAGAATTGTATTAACTAGAAACTTAGTACATGTGTGAATACATAGACAAACAGAGTGTCACTAGTATGCATCTACTTGACTAGCCCGTTAATCAAAGATGGTTAAGTTTCCTAGCCATAGACATGACTTGTCATTTGATGAACGGGATCACATCATTAGAGAATGATGTGATTGAAAAGACCCATCCGTTAGCTTAGCATGATGATTGTTTAGTCTGTTGCTATTGCTTTCTTCATGACTTATGCATGTTCCTATCACTATGAGATTATGCAACTCCCGAATACTGGAGGAACACTTAGTGTGCTATCAAACATCACAATGTAACTGGGTGATTATAAAGATGCTCTACAGGTGTCTCCGAAGGTGTTTGTTTAGTTGGCATAGATCGAGATTAGGATTTGTCACTCTAATTGTCGGAGAAGTATCTCTGGGACCTCTTGGTAATGCACATCATTATAAGCCTTGCAAGCAATGTGACTAATGAGTTAGTTGCGAGATGATGCATTACAGAATGAATAAAGTGACTTGCCGGTAACGAGATCTACGTATTGAGATACCGACGATCGAATCTCGGGCAAGTAACATACCGATGACAAAGGGAACAACGTATGTTGTTATGCGGTTTGACCGACAAAGATCTTCGTAGAATATGTGGGAGCCAATATGAGCATCCAGGTTCAGCTATTGGTTATTGACCAGAGATGAGTCTTGGTCATCTCTACATAGTTCTCGAACCCGTAGGGTCCGCATGCTTAACGTTCGATGACGATCGGTACTATGAGTTTATGTGTTTTGATGTACCGAAGGTAGTTCGGAGTCCCAGATGTGATCACGGAGATGACGAGGAGTCTCGAAATGGTTGAGACATAAAGATTGATATATTGGACGATGTTATTCAGACACCGGATCAGTTCCGAGGGTCACTGGATGAATATCGGAGTACCAGAAGGGTTATCGGAACCACCGGAGAAGTAATGGGCCTTGTTGGGCCTAGGGGAGAGAGAGGAAGGGGCTGTCAAGGGCTGGCCACGCGCACCCCCCATGGGCCTAGTCCGAATTGGACTAGGGGGAGGGGCGGCGCCCCCTCCTTCCTTCTCTTTCCCCTCCTTCCTTCTTCTCCTAGTAGGACTAGGAAAGGGGGCAGTCCTACTCCTACTAGGAGGAGGATTCCTCCCCCCTTAGCGCGCCTATGAGGGCCGGCCGGCCTCCCCCTTGCTCCTTTATATACGGGGGTAGGGGGCACCCTAGAACACACAAGTTGACATTTTTCTTGGCCGTGTGCGGTGCCCCCCTCCACAGATTTCCACCTCAGTCATATTGTTGTAGTGCTTAGGCGAAGCCCTGCGTTGGTAACTTCATTATCACAGTCATCACGCCGTCGTGCTGACGAAACTCTCCCTCGGCCTCAGCTAGATCAAGAGTATGAGGGACAT
Source organism: Aegilops umbellulata (assembly GCA_032464435.1). NCBI lineage: Eukaryota > Viridiplantae > Streptophyta > Magnoliopsida > Poales > Poaceae > Aegilops > Aegilops umbellulata. Next base: position 352,512,096 of record CP136056.1, read on the forward strand.
CACCGAGCTGAATGTGTGCAGATCGCGAAGGTGTCTGCGTTCGGTACTTGATCGGTTGGATCGAGAAGACGTTCGACTACATCAACCGCGTTACTTAACGCTTCCACTTTCGGTCTATGAGGGTATGTGGACACACTCTCCCGCTCGTTGCCATGCATCACATAGATAGATCTTGCGTGATCATAGGTAATTTTTTTAAATACTGCGTTCCCCAAACAGTGGCATCCGAGCCAGGTCTATGCGTAGATGTTATATGCACGAGTAGAACACGAATAGTTGTGGGTGATAATAGTCATACTGCTTACCAGCATGTCATACTTTGATTCGGCGGTATTATTGGATGAAGCGGCCCGGACCAACATTACGCGTACGCTTACGCGAGACTGGTTCTACCGACGTGCTTTGCACACAGGTGGCTGGCGGGTGTCAGTTTCTCCAACTTTAGTTCAATCGAGTGTGACTACGCCCGGTCCTTGTTGAAGGTTAAAACAACACACTTGACGAAAAATCATTGTGGTTTTGATGCGTAGGTAAGAACGGTTCTTGCTAAGCCCGTAGCAGCCACGTAAAACTTGCAACAACAAAGTAGAGGACGTCTAACTTGTTTTTGCAGGGCTTGATGTGATGTGATATGGTCAAGACGTGATAATATATAAATTGTTGTATGAGATGATCATGTTTTGTAAAAGTTATCGGCAACTGGCAGGAGCCTTATGGTTGTCGCTTTATTGTATGAAATGCAATCGTCATGTAATTGCTTTACTTTATCACTAAACGGTAGTGATAGTCGTGATAGCAATAGTTGGCAAGACGACAACGATGCTTCGATGGTGATCAAGGTGTCAAGCCAGTGACGATGGTGATCATGACGGTGCTTTGGAGATGGAGATCAAAGCCACAAGAGGATGATGGCCATTGAAGGAAATATGCCCTAGAGGCAATAATAAAGTTATTATTTATTTCCTTACATATCATGATAAATGTTTATTATTCATGCTAGAATTGTATTAACCGGAAACATAATACATGTGTGGATACATAGACAAATAGAGTGTCACTAGTATGCCTCTACTTGACTAGCTTGTTAATCAAAGATGGTTAAGTTTCCTAACCATAGACAAAGGAGTTGTCATTTGATTAACAAGGGCACATCATTAGTTGAATGATCTGATTGACATGACCCATTCCATTAGCTTAGCACCCGATCGTTTAGTATGCTGCTATTGCTTTTATCCATGACTTATACATGTTCCTATGACTATGAGATTATGCAACTCCCGTTTACCATAGGAACACTTTGTGTGCTACCAAACGTCACAACGTAACTGGGTGATTATAAAGGTGCTCTACAGGTGTCTCCGAAAGTATTTGTTGGGTTGGCGTATTTCAAGATTGGGATTTGTCACTCCGAATGTCGGAGAGGTATCTCAGGGCCTTCTCGGTAATGCACATCACATAAGCCTTGCAAGCATTGCAACTAATGAGTTAATTGCGGGATGATGTATTACGGAACGAGTAAAGAGACTTGCCGGTAACGAGATTGAACTAGGTATTGGATACCGACGATCGAATCTCGGGCAAGTAACATACCGATGGACAAAGGGAACGATGTATGTTGTTATGCGGTCTGAACGATAAAGATCTCCGTAGAATATGTAGGAGCCAATATGGGCATCCAGGTCCCGCTATTGGTTATTGACCGGAGAGGTGTCTCGGTCATGTCTACATTGTTCTCGAACCGTAGGGTCCGCACGCTTAAGGTTACGATGACAGTTATTATGAGTTTATGCATTTTGATGTACCGAAGGAGTTCGGAGTCCCAGATGTGATCACGGACATGACGAGGAGTCTCGGAATGGTCGAGACGTAAAGATTGATATATTGGACGGCTATGTTCGGACATCGGAATGGTTCCGAGTGGTTTCGGATAATACCGGAGTGCCAGAGGGGTTACCGGAACCCCCCGGGGGAAGTATGGGCCTTATTGGGCCGCGAGGGGAGAGAGAGGGCCGCGCCAGGAGGTGGCGCGCGCCCCCCCCATGGGCAGTCCGAATTGGACAAGGAGGGGGGGCGCGGCCCCCCTTTCCCTCTCCCTCTCCCTCTCTTTCCTTCCCCCTTCCTCCCTCCTAGTTGGACTAGGAAAGGGGAGTCCTACTCCTACTAGGAGGAGGACTCCCCCTCCCTTGGCGCGCCTCTCTAGGCCGGCCGGCCTCCCCCCTTGCTCCTTTATATACGGGGGCAGGGGGCACCCCATGGACACACAAGTTGATCCTTGAGATCGTTTCTTAGCCGTGTGCGGTGCCCCCCTCCACCATATTCCACCTCGGTCATATCGTTGCGGTGCTTAGGCGACGCCCTGCGTCGGTAGTTCATCAAGATCGTCACCACGCCGTCGTGCTGACGGAACTCATCCCCGGAGGTTTTGCTGGATCGAGACCCGGGGACGTCATCGAGCTGTACGTGTGTCAAGAACTCGGAGGCGCCGGAGTAACGGCGCTTGGATCGGTCGGATCGCGAGGAGGATGTACGACTACTTCCTCTACGTTGTGTCAACGCTTCCGCTTCGGTCTACGAGGGTACATAGACAACACTCTCCCCTCTCGTTGCTATGCATCACCATGATCTTGCGTGTGCGTAGGAAATTTTTTAAAATTACTACGTTCCCCAACAGTGGTATCAGAGCCTAGGTTTTTATGGTTTGATGTTTTGCACGAGTAGAACACAAGTGAGTTGTGGACGATACAAGTCATACTGCCTACCAGCATGTCATACTTTGGTTCGGTGGTATTGTTGGATGAAGCGACCTGGACCGACATTACGCGTACGCTTACGCGAGACTGGTTCTACCGCCGTGCTTTGCACACAGGTGGCTGGCGGGTGTCAGTTTCTCGAACTTTAGTTGAACCGAGTATGGCTACGTCCGGTCCTTGAGAAGGTTAAAACGGAGTCTATTTGACGAAGTATCGTTGTGGTTTTGATGCGTAGGTGAGATTGGTTCTTGCTTCAGCCCGTAGCAGCCACGTAAAATTTGCAACAAACAAAGTAGAGGACGTCTAACTTGTTTTTGCAGGGCATGTTGTGATGTGATATGGTCAAGACATGATGCTATATTTTATTGTATGAGATGATCATGTTTTGTAACCGAGTTATCGGCAACCGGCAGGAGCCGTATGGTTGTCGCTTTATTGTGTGCAATGCAATCGCCCTGTAATGCTTTACTTTATCACTAAGCGGTAGCGATAGTCGTAGAAGCATAAGATTGGCGAGACGACAACAATGCTACAATGGAGATCAAGGTGTCGCGCCGGTGACGATGGTGATCATGATGGTGCTGCGGAGATGGAGATCACAAGCACAAGATGATGATGACCATATCATATCACTTATATTGATTGCATGTGATGTTTATCTTTTTATGCATCTTATCTTGCTTTGATTGACGGTAGCATTATAAGATGATCTCTCACTAAATTATCAAGAAGTGTTCTCCCCGAGTATTCACCGTTGCCAAAGTTCGTCGTGCCCAGACACCACGTGATGATCGGGTGTGATAAGCTCTACGTCCATCTACAACGGGTGCAAGCCAGTTTTGCACACGCAGAATACTTGGGTTATACTTGACGAGCCTAGCATATGCAGATATGGCCTCGGAACACGGAGACCGAAAGGTCGAGCGTGAATCATATAGTAGATATGATCAACATGATGATGTTCACCATTGAGAAATAATCCACTTCACGTGATGATCGGTTATGGATTAGTTTTGATTTGGATCACGTGATCACTTAGAAGATTAGAGGGATATCTATCTAAGTGGGAGTTCTTAAGTAATATGATTAATTGAACTTAAACTTATCATGAACATAGTCCCTGATAGTATCTTGCTTATGTTGATTGTAGATAGATGGCTCGTGCTGTTGTTCCGTTGAATTTTAATGCGTTCCTTGAGAAAGCAAAGTTGAAAGATGATGGTAGCAATTACACGGACTGGATTCGTAACTTGAGGATTATCCTCATTGTTGCACAGAAGAGTTACGTCTTGGATGCACTGCTAGGTGCCAGGCCTGCTGCTGGAGCAACACCAGATGTTATGAACGTCTGGCAGAGCAAAGCTGATGACTACTCGATAGTTCAGTGTGCCATGCTTTACGGCTTAGAACCGGGACTTCAACGTCGGTTTGAAAACCATGGAGCATATGAGATGTTCCAGGAGTTGAAGTTGATATTCAAACAGAATGCCCGGATTGAGAGATATGAGGTCTCCAATAAGTTCTATAGCTGCAAGATGGAAGAAAATGGTTCTGTCAGTGAGCATATACTCAAGATGTCTGGGTATTATAATCACTTGAATCAGCTGGGAGTCAATCTTCCGGATGATTGTGTCATTGACAGAATTCTCCAATCACTGCCACCAAGCTACAAAGGCTTCGTGATGAACTATAATATGCAAGGGATAGATAAGTCTATCACCGAGCTCTTCGCAATGCTAAAGGCTGCGGAGGTGGAAATCAAGAAGGAGCATCAAGTGTTGAAGGTCAGTAAGACCACTAGTTTCAAGAAAAGGGCAAAGGGAAGAAGAAGGGGAACTTCAAAAAGAACAGCAAACAAGTTGTTGCTCAAGAGAAGAAACCCAAGTCTGGACCTAAGCCTGAAACTGAGTGCTTCTACTGCAAGCAGACTGGTCACTGGAAGCGGAACTGCCCCAAGTATCTGGCGGACAAGAAGGATGGCAAGGTGAATAAAGGTATATGTGATATACATGTTATTGATGTGTACCTTACTAGAGCTCGCAGTAGCACCTGGGTATTTGATACTGGTTCTGTTGCTAATATTTGCAACTCGAAACAGGGACTACGGATTAAGCGAACACTGGCAAAGGACGAGGTGACGATGCGCGTGGGAAACAGTTCCAAAGTCGATGTGATGGCGGTCGGCACGCTACCTCTACATCTACCTTCGGGATTAGTATTAGACCTAAATAATTGTTATTTGGTGCCAGCGTTGAGCATGAACATTATATCTGGATCTTGTTTGATGCGAGACGGTTATTCATTTAAATCAGAGAATAATGGTTGTTCTATTTATATGAGTAATATCTTTTATGGTCATGCACCCTTGAAGAGTGGTCTATTTTTGATGAATCTCGATAGTAGTGATACACATATTCATAATGTTGAAGCCAAAAGATGCAGAGTTGATAATGATAGTGCAACTTATTTGTGGCACTGCCGTTTAGGTCATATCGGTATAAAGCGCATGAAGAAACTCCATACTGATGGACTTTTGGAGTCACTTGATTATGAATCACTTGGCACTTGCGAACCGTGCCTCATGGGCAAGATGACTAAAACACCGTTCTCCGGTACTATGGAGAGAGCAACAGTATGTGGTCCGATGAATGTTGAGGCTCGTGGCGGATATCGTTATTTTCTCACCTTCACAGATGATTTAAGCAGATATGGGTATATCTACTTAATGAAACACAAGTCTGAAACATTTGAAAAGTTCAAAGAATTTCAGAGTGAAGTTGAAAAACATCGTAACAAGAAAATAAAGTTTCTACGATATGATCGTGGAGGAGAATATTTGAGTTATGAGTTTGGTCTACATTTGAAACAATGCGGAATAGTTTCGCAACTCACACCGCCCGGAACACCACAGCGCAATGGTGTGTCCGAACGTCGTAATCGCACTTTACTAGATATGGTGCGATCTATGATGTCTCTTACAGATTTACCGCTATCGTTTTGGGGTTATGCTCTAGAGACAGCCGCATTCACGTTGAATAGGACACCATCAAAATCCGTTGAGATGACACCTTATGAACTGTGGTTTGGCAAGAAACCAAAGTTGTCGTTTCTTAAAGTTTGGGGCTGCGATGCTTATGTGAAAAAGCTTCAACCTGATAAGCTAGAACCCAAATCGGAGAAATGTGTCTTCATAGGATACCCAAAGGAAACAGTTGGGTACACCTTCTATCACAGATCCGAAGGCAAGACATTTGTTGCTAAAAATGGATCCTTTCTAGAGAAGGAGTTTCTCTCGTAAGAAGTGAGTGGGAGGAAAGTAGAACTTGATGAGGTAACTGTACCTGCTTCCTTATTGGAAAGTAGTTCATCACAGGAACCGGTTTCTGTGACGTCTACACCAATCAGAGAAGAAGTTAATGATGATGATCATGAAACTTCAGATCAAGTTACTACAGAACCTCGTAGATCAACCAGAGTGAGATCCGCACTAGAGTGGTACGGCAATCCTATTTTGGAAATCATGCTACTAGATCATGACGAACCTACGAACTATGAAGAAGCGATGGTGAGCCCAGATTCCGCAAACTGGCTGGAAGCCATGAAATCTGAGATGGGAGCCATGTATGAAAACAAAGTGTGGACTTTGGTTGACTTGCCCGAGGGTCGGCAAGCAATAGAGAACAAGTGGATCTATAAGAAGAAAGACTGACGCCGACGGTAATGTTACTGTCTACAAAGCTCGACTTGTCGCAAAGGGGTTTCGCCAAGTTCAAGGGATTGACTACGATGAGACCTTCTCACCCGTAGTGATGCTTAAGTCTGTCCGAATCATGTTAGCAATTGCCGCATTTTATGATTATGAAATTTGGCAAATGGATGTAAAGACAGCATTCCTGAATGGGTTTCTGGAAGAAGAGTTGTATATGATGCAACCAGAAGGTTTTATCAATCCAAAGGAAGCTAACAAAGTATGCAAGCTCCAGCGATCCATTTATCGACTGGTGCAAGCATCTCGGAGTTGGAATAAACGCTTTGATAGTGTGATCAAAGCATTTGGGTTTGTACAGACTTTTGGAGAAGCCTGTATTTACAAGAAAGTGAGTGGGAGCTCTGTAGCATTTCTGATATTATATGTAGATGACATATTACTGATTGGAAATGATATAGAATTTCTGGATAGCATAAAAGGATACTTGAATAAGAGTTTTTCAATGAAAGACCTCGGTGAAGCTGCTTACATATTGGGCATTAAGATCTATAGAGATAGATCAAGACGCTTAATTGGACTTTCACAAAGCACATACCTTGACAAGATTTTGAAGAAGTTCAAAATGGATCAAGCGAAGAAGGGGTTCTTGCCTGTTTTGCAAGGTGTGAAGTTGAGTAAGACTCAATGCCCGACCACTGCAGAAGATAGAGAGAAGATGAAAGATGTTCCCTATGCTTCAGCCATAGGCTCTATCATGTATGCAATGCTGTGTACCAGACCTGATGTGTGCCTTGCTATAAGTTTAGCAGGGAGGTACCAAAGTAATCCAGGAGTGGATCACTGAACAGCGGTCAAGAATATCCTAAAGTACCTGAAAAGGACTAAGGAAATGTTTCTCGTATATGGAGGTGACAAAGAGCTTGCCGTAAAGGGTTACGTTGATGCAAGCTTTGACACTGATCCGGACGATTCTAAGTCGCAAACCGGATACGTATTTACATTAAACGGAGGAGCTGTCAGTTGGTGCAGTTCTAAACAAAGCGTCGTAGCGGGATCTACATGTGAAGCGGAGTACATAGCTGCTCGGAAGCAGCAAATGAAGGAGTCTGGATGAAGGAGTTCATATCCGATCTAGGTGTCATACCTAGTGCATCGGGTCCAATGAAAATCTTTTGTGACAATACTGGAGCAATTGCCTAGTGCATCGGGTCCAGATTTCACAAGAGAACAAAGCACATCAAGATACGCTTCAATTCCATCCGGGACTTGGTCCAGGTGGGATACATAGAGATTTGCAAGATACATACGGATCTGAATGTAGCAGACCCGTTGATTAAGCCTCTTCCACGGGCAAAACATGATCAGCACCAAGACTCCATGGGTGTTAGAATCATTACTGTGTAATCTAGATTATTGACTCTAGTGCAAGTGGGAGACTGAAGGAAATATGCCCTAGAGGCAATAATAAAGTTATTATTTATTTCCTTACATATCATGATAAATGTTTATTATTCATGCTAGAATTGTATTAACCGGAAACATAATACATGTGTGGATACATAGACAAACAGAGTGTCACTAGTATGCCTCTACTTGACTAGCTTGTTAATCAAAGATGGTTAAGTTTCCTAACCATAGACAAAGGAGTTGTCATTTGATTAACAAGGTCACATCATTAGTTGAATGATCTGATTGACATGACCCATTCCATTAGCTTAGCACCCGATCGTTTAGTATGCTGCTATTGCTTTTATCCATGACTTATACATGTTCCTATGACTATGAGATTATGCAACTCCCGTTTACCGTAGGAACACTTTGTGTGCTACCAAACGTCACAACGTAACTGGGTGATTATAAAGGTGCTCTACAGGTGTCTCCGAAAGTATTTGTTGGGTTGGCGTATTTCAAGATTGGGATTTGTCACTCCGAATGTCGGAGAGGTATCTCAGGGCCTTCTCGGTAATGCACATCACATAAGCCTTGCAAGCATTGCAACTAATGAGTTAATTGCGGGATGATGTATTACGGAACGAGTAAAGAGACTTGCCGGTAACGAGATTGAACTAGGTATTGGATACCGACGATCGAATCTCGGGCAAGTAACATACCGATGGACAAAGGGAACGACGTATGTTGTTATGCGGTCTGACCGATAAAGATCTTCATAGAATATGTAGGAGCCAATATGGGCATCCAGGTCCCGCTATTGGTTATTGACCGGAGAGGTGTCTCGGTCATGTCTACATTGTTCTCGAACCGTAGGGTCCGCACGCTTAAGGTTACGATGACAGTTATTATGAGTTTATGCATTTTGATGTACCGAAGGAGTTCGGAGTCCCGGATGTGATCACGGACATGACGAGGAGTCTCGAAATGGTCGAGACGTAAAGATTGATATATTGGACGACTATGTTCGGACATCGGAATGGTTCCGAGTGGTTTCGGATAATACCGGAGTGCCGGAGGGGTTACCGGAACCCCCCGGGGGAAGTATGGGCCTTATTGGGCCGCGAGGGGAGAGAGAGGGCCGCGCCAGGAGGTGGCGCGCGCCCCCCCATGGGCAGTCCAAATTGGACAAGGAGGGGGGGCGCGGCCCCCCTTTCCCTCTCCCTCTCCCTCTCTTTCCTTCCCCCTTCCTCCCTCCTAGTTGGACTAGGAAAGGGGAGTCCTACTCCTACTAGGAGGAGGACTCCCCCTCCCTTGGCGCGCCTCTCTAGGCCGGCCGGCCTCCCCCTTGCTCCTTTATATACGGGGGAAGGGGGCACCCCATGGACACACAAGTTGATCCTTGAGATCGTTTCTTAGCCGTGTGCGGTGCCCCCCTCCACCATATTCCACCTCGGTCATATTGTTGCGGTGCTTAGGCGAAGCCCTGCGTCGGTAGTTCATCAAGATCGTCACCACGCCGTCGTGCTGACGGAACTCATCCCCGGAGGTTTTGCTGGATCGAGACCTGGGGACGTCATCGAGCTGTACGTGTGTCAAGAACTCGGAGGCGCCGGAGTAACGGCGCTTGGATCGGTCGGACGCGAGGAGGACGTACGACTACTTCCTCTACGTTGTGTCAACGCTTCCGCTTCGGTCTATGAGGGTACGTAGACAACACTCTCCCCTCTCGTTGCTATGCATCACCATGATCTTGCGTGTGCGTAGGAATTTTTTTAAAATTACTACGTTCCCCAACAGCCATATCATATCACTTATATTGTTTGCATGTGATGTTTATCCTTTATGCATCTTATTTTTCTTAGTTCGGCGGTAGCATTATAAGATGATCTCTCACTAAATTTCAAGGTACAAGTGTTCTCTATGAGTATGCACAATTGCGAAAGTTCGTCGTGCTGAGACACCACATGATGATCGGGTGTGATAAGCTCTACGTTCACATACCACAGGTGCAAGCCAGTTTTGCACACGCAGAATACTTGGGTTAAACTTGACGAGCCTAACATATGCAGATATGGCCTCGGAACACTGAGACCGAAAGGTTGAGCGTGAATCATATAGTAGATATGATCAACATACTGATGTTCACCATTGAAAACTACTCCATCCGATGTGATGATCGGACATGGTTTAGTTGATTTGGATCACGTGAACACTTAGAAGATTAGAGGGATGTCTATCTAAGTAGGAGTTCTTAAGTAATATGATTAATTGAACTTTAATTTATCATGAACTTAGTCCTAATAGTATTTGCATAACTATGTTGTAGATCAATAGCTCGTGATGTAGCCCCCCGTTTATTTTTGATATGTTCCTAGAGAAAAATAAGTTGAAAAGATGATAGTAGAAATGATACGGACTAGGTCCGTGATCTGAGGATTATCCTCGTTGCTGCACAAAATAATTATTTCGTTGATGCACCGTTAGGTGACACACCTATTGCCGGAGCAGATGCAGACGTTATGAATGTTTGACAAGCTCGGTATGATGACTACTTGATAGTTTAGTGCACCATGCTTTACGGCTTAGAAACCGGGACTTCAAAAACGTTTTGAACGCCACAGAGCATATAGATGTTCCAAGAGTTGAAACTGGTATTTCATACTCATGCCCGTGTCGAGAGGTATGAGACCTCTGACAGTACTTTGCCTACAAGATGGAGGAGAATAGCTCAACTAGTGAGCATGTGCTCAGCTTGTCTGGGTACTACAATTGCTTGAATCAAGTGGGAGTTAAACTTCCAGATAAGATAGTAATTGACAAAGTTCTCTAGTCACTATCACCAAGTTACTAGAACTTCGTGATGAACTATACTATGCAAGGATGACGAAATTAATTCCCGAGCTCTTCGCGATGCTGAAATCGGAGAAGGTAGAAATCAAGAAAAAGCATCAAGTGTTGATGGTTGACAAGACCACTAGTTTCAAGTAAAAGGGCAAGGGAAAGAAAGGGAACTTCAAGAAGAATGACAAGCAAGTTGCCACTCCCGTGAAGAAGCCCAAAGCTAGACCTAAGCCTGAAACTGATTGATTCTACTGCAAAAGGGAACGGTCACTGGAAGTGGAACTACCCTAGATACTTGGCGGATAAGAAGGATGGTGAAGTGAACAAAGATATATTTGATATACATGTTATTGATGTGTACTTTACTAGTGTTTATAGCAAGCCCTCGTTATTTGATACTAGTTCAGTTACTAAGAGTAGTAACTCGAAACAGGAGTTGCAAAATAAACGGAGACTAGTTGAGGACGAGGTGACGATGTGTGTTGGAAGTAATTCCAAGGTTGATAAGATCACAATCGCACACTCCTTTTACCTTCGGGATTAGTGTTGAACCTAAAATAAATGTTATTTGGTGTTTGCGTTGAGCATGAATATGATTGGATCATATTTATTGCAATACAGTTATTCATTTAAGTCAAAAAATAATTGTTGTTCTGTTTACATGAATAAAACCTTCTATGGTCATACACTTAATATAAATGGTTTATTGAATCTTGATCGTAGTGATACACATATTCATAATATTGATGCCATAAGATGCAAAGTTGATAATGATAGTGCAACAGACTTGTGGCACTGCCGTTTAGGTCATATTGGTGTAAAGCGCATGAAGAAACTCCATGCGGATGTGTTTTTGAAATCACTTGATTATGAATCATTTGATGCTTGCGAACCATGCCCCATGGGCAAGATGACTCCATTCTCCAGAACAATGGAGCGAGCAACTAACTTATTGGAAATAATACATACTGATGTATGCGGTCCGATGAGTGTTGAGGCTCGCGGTAGGTATCATTATTTTCTGACCTTCACAGATGATTTAAGCAGATATGGGTATATCTACTTGATGAAAACAAGTCTGAAATATTTGAAAAGTTCAAAGAATTTCAGAGTGAAGTGGAGAATCATCATAACAAGAATATAAAGTTTCTATGATATGATTGCAGAGGCGAATATTTGAGTTGCAAATTTGGCTTTCAGTTAAGACAATGTGGAATAGTTTCACAAACTCATGCCACCTAGAACACCACAACATAATGGTGTGTCCGAACGTCGTAACCGCACTTTATTAGATATGGTGCGATCTACGATGTCTCTTACCGATTTACCACTATCGTTTTGGGATTATGCATTAGAGATAGCTGCATTCACGTTAAATAGGGCACCATCTAAATCCGTTGAGACGACACAGTATGAACTATGGTTTGGCAAGAAACCAAAGCTGTCGTTTCTTAAAGTTTGGGGTTGCGATGCTTATATGAAAAAGTTTCAAACTGATAAGCTCAAACCCAAATCGAAGAAGTGCGTCTTCATAGGATACCCAAAAATAAATTGTTGGGTATACCTTCTATCACAGATCTGGAGGTAAGATATTCGTTGCTAAGAATGGATCCTTTCTAGAGAAGAAGTTTCTCTCGAAAGAAGTGAGTGGGAGGAAAGTAGAACTTGATGAGGTAATATTACCTGCTCCAGAATTGGAAAGTAGTTCATCACAGAATTCAGTTCTAGTGATTCCTACGCCAATTAGCGAGAAAGCTAATGATGATGATCATGAAACTTCAGATCAAGTTGCTACCGAACCTCGTAGGTTAACCAGAGTATGTTCCACACCAGAGTGGTACGGTAATCCTGTTCTGGATGTCATGTTACTTGACCATGACGAACCTACGAACTATGAGGAAGCGATGATAAGCCCAGATTCCGCGAAATGGCTTGAGGCCATGAAATCTGAGATGGGATCCATATATGAGAACAAAGTATGGAATTTGGTTGACTTGCCCGGTGATCGGCAAGCCATTGAGAATAAATGGATCTTCAAGAGTAAGACGGACGCTGATGGTAGTGTTACTATCTACAAAGCTCAAATTATCGAAAAAGGTTTTTGACAAGTTCAAGGTGTTGAATACGATGAGATATTCTCACTCGTATCGATGCTTAAGTCTGTCCGAATCATGTTAGCAATGGCCGCATTTTATGAAATCTGGCAAATGGATGTCAAAACTGCATTCCTTAATGGATTTATTAAAGAAGAGTTGTATATGATGCAACCAGAAGGTTTTGTCGATCTTAAAGGTGCTAACAAAGTGTGCAAGCTCTAGTGATCCATCTATGGACTGGTGCAAGCATCTCGGAGTTGGAATATACGCTTTGATAAGGTGATCAAAGCATATAGTTTTATACAGACTTGTGGTGAAGCCTGTATTTACAAGAAAGTGCGTGGGAGCACTACAACCTTTATGATAAGTATATGTGAATGACATATTGTTGATCAGAAAAGATGTAGAATTTTCTGGAAAGCATAAAGGAGTGTTTGAAAGGAGTTTTTGCAAAGAAAGACCTCGGTGAAGCTGCTTACATATTGAGCATCAAGATCTATAGAGATAGATCAAGAGGCTTGATAAGTTTTTTCAATAAATACATACCTTGACAAGATTTTGAAGTAGTTCAAAATGGAAGAGTCAAAGAAGGAGTTATTGCATGTGTAGTAAGGTGTGAAGTTGAGTAAAGACTCAAAACCCGACCACGGCAGAAAATAGAAAGAGAGTGAAAAGTCATTCCCTATGCCTCAGTCATAGGTTCTAATAAGTATGCTACGCTGTCTACCAGACCTATTGTGTACCTCACCATGAGTTTGGCAAGAGGGTACAGTAGTGATCCAGGAGTGGATCACTGGACAGTGGTCAAAATTAACCTTAGTGGAATAAGTATATGTTTCTCGGTTATGGAAGTGACAAAAAGTTCGTCATAAAGGGTTACGTTGATGCAAGTTTTGACACTTATCCGGATGACTCTAAGTCTCAATATGGATACATATTGTAAGTGGGAGCAATTAGCTAGAGTAGCTCCGTGCACAACATTGTAGACATAGAAATTTGCAAAATACATATGGATCTGAATGTGGCAGACCCATTGACTAAACTTCTCTCACAAGCAAAACATGATCACACCTTATTACTCTTGGGTGTTAATCACATAAGCGATGTGAACTAGATTATTGACTCTAGTAAACCCTTTGAGTATTGGTCACATGGCGAGGTGAACTATGGGTGTTAATCACATGGTGATGTGAACTATTGACGTTAAATCACATGGCGATGTGAACTAGATTATTGACTATGGTGCAAGTGGGAGACTAAAGGAAATATGCCCTAGAGGCAATAATAAAGTTGTTATTTATATTTCCTTATATAATGATAAATGTTTATTATTCATGCTAGAATTGTATTAACCGGAAACTTAGTACATGTGTGAATACATAGACAAACAGAGTGTCACTAGTATGCCTCTACTTGACTAGATCGTTAATCAAAGATGGTTAAGTTTCCTAGCCAAAGACATGAGTTGTCATTTGATGAACGGTATCACATCATTAGAGAATGATGTGATTGACAAGACCCATCCGTTAGCTTAGCACGATGATCGTTTAGTTTGTTGATATTACTTTCTTCATGACTTATACATGCTCCTATGACTATGAGATTATGCAACTCCCGAATACCGGAGGAACACTTAGTGTGCTATCAAACATCACAACGTAACTGGGTGATTGTAAAGATGCTTTACAGGTGTCTCGATAGTGTTTGTTTAGTTGGCATAGATCGAGATTAGGATTTGTCACTCCGATTGTCGAAGAGGTATCTCTGGGCCTTCTCGGTAATGCACATCACTATAAGCCTTGCAAGCAATGTGACTAATGAGTTAGTTGCGAGATGATGCATTACAGAACGAGTAAAGAGATTTGCCAGTAACGGGGTTGAACTAGGTATTGAGATACCAACGATCGAATCTCAAGCATGTAACATACCGATGACAAAGGGAACAACGTATGTTTTTATGCGGTTTGACCAATAAAGATCTTCGTAGAATATGTGGGAGCCAATATGAGCATCCAGGTTTCGCTATTGGTTATTGATCGGAGATGAGTCTCGGCCATGTCTACATAGTTCTCAAACCCGTAGGGTCCGCATGCTTAACGTTCAATGACGATCGGTATTATGAGTTTATGTGTTTTGATGTACCAAAGGTAGTTCGAAGTCCCGGATGTGATTACGGAGATGACGAGGAGTCTCAAAATGGTTGAGACATAAAGATTGATATATTGGGCGATGTTATTCGGACACCGAATGAGTTCCGAGGGTCACCGGATAAATATCGGAGTGCCGGAAGGGTTATCGGAACCACCGGAGAAGTAATGGGCCTTGTTGGGCCTAGGGGAGAGAGACAGGGGCTGCCAAGTGCTGCCCCCCATGGGCCTAGTCCGAATTGGACTAGGGGGAGGGGCGGCGCCCCCTCCTTCATTCTCTTTCTCCTCCTTCCTTCTTCTCCTAGTAGGACTAGGAAAGGGGGGAGTCCTACTCCTACTAGGAGGAGGATTCCTCCCCCCTTGGCGCGCCTATGAGGGCCGGCCGGCCTCCCCCCTTGCTCCTTTACATACGGGGGCAGGGGGCACCCTAGAACACACAAGTTCACAGTTGTCTTAGCTGTGTGCAGTGCCCCCCTCCATAGATTTCCACCTCGGTCATATCATTGTAGTGCTTAGGTGAAGCCCTGCGTCGGTAACTTCATCATCACCGTCATCACGCCGTCGTGCTGACGAAACTCTCCCTCGGCCTCAGCTAGATCAAGAGTACGAGGGACGTCACCGAGCTGAACGTGTGCAGATCGCGGAGGTGCCGTGCGTTCGGTACTTGATCGGTTGGATCGCGAAGACGTTCGACTACATCAACCGCGTTACCTTATGCTTCCGCTTTCGGTCTACGAGGGTACATGGACACACTCTCCCGCTCGTTGCTATGCATCATATAGATAGATCTTGCATGATCGTAGGTAAATTTTCTGAAATATTGCGTTCCCCAAACACTATGATCCTGAAATATGCGATTCAGTGTAAAACTCATATGCACATGTGGAATGATAAACAGTTAAATAAAAGGTTCCTAGTCTTGTCTCTAGGACTATCTCAAGTGTTGTTGGTGATCATATTTTCCGGATCTAAGGATATCGTTAAGTGTAATGATAGTCCTAAAACAACATTGTGATTATGACGTTGGAAAAATGATCATATTGAATCGACCCAAACTTGTTTGTTGTGAATTGAATTGATATCGTCCGTATTCAATTGTAATAACATGGAGTGTTAACATGTGATCTTGCTCCTTAGACCATAAGAGTATCATGGTCACTCCGTATCGTATGATGGGCTTTGGGGTTGCTCAAACGGCACATGTAACACGATGATCATAACGACGACTTACAAGTTCATCGGAAAGTTTAACAGGTGACCAAATAGCTCGAGAGTGAGATTTGCTCCTCCGATGATTGAGAGATATTCTTAGGGCCCTCTCAGTGTGACGGCATCAATCATGTCTGGCCAGACATAGGTGACTTCGTCACAAGGATGCTGGAACAAAATTATGAGAAAGAAGAACAGAACCTATAACGAGGATTCGGTATAGTGGGCATGGTGATGACTCAAGAGGATACCAATGAATCCCGGGTTTTGTGAAGTATCGCGAATCAAAGGGAACACACGATAACCAATGGTTCACTCGAGTATCATTCATGTACTTGCAGGGACAAATACTAACGTCTACGGTCCCGTTGTTGGTCATTGAACGAACGGTTTCGTTCATTTCTGTGAGTTACCAAACCTACGGGGTCGCTTTTTGGTTTCAATTTTTTTTTGAAAAAATGTACAAGTGCACAAGGATGTGATGTGTATTCGTGTAAAATTTCAGAATGAAATACCTTGAGATGTAATCTATGGAAAAAGAACAAATTCATGGACTTTTAAGATGAATAGTATCATGTGTTAAAAAGACACATATTTGTCTTTTTTGCATAACCTTCATTTCAACGTATTTCGTTCTGAAAATTTACACACATGTACGTTATGCCTCCATATATGTCTGTATTTTTTCAGAATTTTTTGAAATGTAAAAATATGAATTTTGTTGAATTTTGAATTCTGAAAATATACACAAATGGAATTTTCAATTGTTATGAGTTCTGTTGAATTGTGAATTTTGAAAATTTACACACATGGGCTTTAATGAAGAATGTTGTCGCGCTATTGTGGCAACTTGATCGCATACACACGGATTGATTCTAGACACACAACAAACTTCACTTAAATGCAAGGTTTTATCGGGGCGAAATGTAAGGGTATTTTTTTTTTGAAAAACTTTTGTAAAAAACACTAAAAGTAAAAATTACATCCAAGTTTGTAGATAATCTAGATTACAAGCACTGAAACAAGCCGAAGGCGTGCCGCCATCATCGCTTTCACCGGAGCCGGGCAAACCTTGTTATAGTAGACAATTGAAAAGTCGTCGTGCTAAGGCCTAAGAGGACCAAAACAACAACCGCGGTCAATGAAGAGAAGCGTAGATCGAACCTGGAGACACACGAGCGCAGACGAACGAAGACCGGATCCAAGTAGAACCACCAAAGACAAACGCTGACCGAATCCCGTGAGATCCGTCGGAGACACACCTGCACACGCCTTCCGATAGTGCGTCGTCGGAGAAACTCCTCCACACGCCTTCCGATGGTGCTACACGCACCACCAGAATGGAGGCTAGACGGCTAGGGAATCTTATTCCAACTTTAGGGAGCCGTCTCCGTCTCGTCTTTTTGTCTTTCTAAACAGGACACAAATTCTAAGAGCATCTACAGCCGCATGTACCTAATTCGGTCCTTCAAACGTCCGCATCCGCCGTCCGCTTTCGTCCTCATTTTCTCTCTCTAAAACAATCGCACCCCTCATTTTCAACCCTCAATTTCTCTCTCTACATGCAACATTTAATCAAACACGTTGTGTGCATGCATACCGACAGCGTGTTGCTGTAGGTGAGCCGGAGGCCAGCACCGACTCACGCGGGAGCTCAGCAGCCAGCTGCATGCACGCACGCGCACCGGCGGCCTCGCGCACGTCCGCCCATGCCAAAGCAAGCTAGCCAGCACCTCGCACGTGCATTTATTTTTGCTACTACGCTATGTACATGCCAGCATGATACCAGCCCGGCCAGCATGCGGCGGCAGCTCGCGACGCCTGCTGCGGCAGCATGCGCGCCCAGCGCGCCCGACGACTGCACTGCAGCATACGCGCTCGCCCCGCACGCCGCACAGCGGCGGCAAAATTTCGTGTTTTGATCCTTTTTCGAACAAAATCGGGATCTGACCCTAGTTCAGAAAATTTTTAGGATCTGACCTTTTTGCCTACTGCCAGAAGGCCTGGCGGTAGGGTTGTGTGTCCTACCGCCGTACCCTACGGCGGTAGGCCCTGTGACGGCGACTGACGGCCGTTTGGCAGGTGCTGACGTGGAAAAGGGCCTACCGCCATCCACTACCGCGGTAGGTTACTGAACCCTACCGCCACAGCCTCTGGCGGTAGGCTCCTGTGTTGTGGATAAGGTGGGGAGGGGCTGGTTTGTGGGCCCCACCACCACTCTTTTTTCCCACTCTTCTTCTTCTCCGTGCTGAGCTCCTCTTCCCCCTCTCTCCCCCTCACAAACGCCCCTAGATCCACTCCATTTGCTTGGGATTTCATCGATGGATCCGGAGCATTTTCATCACCCAAGGTGGCTCCCCCATTCCCCCTTCTTTTGATTGGTTGAGATCTTTGTTTTGTGTTGATTTGGTCAATTTATTGCAAACCCTAGGTGTTGATGTTGTTGTGTGCATTTATGATGCATTTATGGCTATGGTTGTGGTTATGTTAGGGGTTGGTGTTAGGGTTAGGGTTAGGGATGTTGGGTGGTTATGTTGGGGGTTAGGGTTATAGTGATTATGTTAGGGGTAATGGTTAGGGTTAGTGGTTAATGGTTAGGTTAACTTTAGTATGAATAGTACTTATGCAAAATTTCGTTCATTTGTCCATTTGTGTTGGTTGGATGACATATATGAATTGATTATATTGTTCCCATTTTCTTAGATGCATAAGCTCGTAAACATTCATTATTTGGACAAGTCGACATTTATGCTTGGAAATGACGATGAAGGGGAAGAGGCTATGGTTTTTGACACAAGTCCAAGCTTTGATGATCTTGTAGTTCAAGTGAGAAGCGTCTTACATTGAAATGACCCAAATGCCGAGGTTAAGCTTATTGGGAGGTATGACGTTGGATTGGGAGTAAAGTCCCGATTAAAGATTATGCCCATCACCTCCCAATTGCATTGGAATGTGTACAAGGAAAAAGTAAACGCATCACAAGACAAGTCTCTTGAGATCTTTGGCACAAAGGTTGATCCTCCTCCTCCTTTGCAAATTGATCTCAACCGCAATGCATCCTCCCCCATGCATGATGACAGTGCCGAGGTGTATGTCCCCAATTCTTCTAGCCAACCACCAAGTAGCCAACCCAATGAATATCATATCAACGCTAGCGCCATAGTACTTCGTCATGATGCTATTCCTCATATTCAAGAAGATGCTATTCCTCATGTTGATGATGGTGCTATTGTTTCTCTAGAGGAGGATGTTTAGTCGGAGAATGAAGAGATCCATTACAATCCAATTGGTAACTTGGATGTCATTGTGCGGCAACAAGACATGGACCGTACCCTCCCTTATAACCGTATGTGTGGGTATAACTCGGATGACGAGGGTCCGGAGGAAGAGTTGGATGAGGATGGGTTGACTGCGCAAGAAAACGAAATCTACAAGAAGGTGGCCGGCAAGGAGAGAGGGTCGCCTTTGTTTAGAGATGTGAGTCTTGCGGACAATGCAGTCGTTGATGGTGGGATGAGATTATGGTTGTCCGAGCCAACGCCGTGCCCCAAATTCAGTGATCCTCGACCAGAAAATGAGGATGAGAATGCTCATTTGAAGAAAGGCATCAAGTTTGGTTCTTTGGTAGAGTTCAAGATATGGTTGTGTGACTATGCCATTAGGAACCATAGGCCCTTTGTTGTTGGTCATTCAAATCTAAAACTTCGGTACACGATCAAATGTGACAAAGAAGGTTGCGAATGGATGGTCCGCGGTAGAAAAATCAAAGAAACCGGGCAATGGGTCTTGAAGAGTCATGTTGCCACTCACACGTGTGTACCCCCGGACAAGGCCGACCAAAGCAAAGGACACCGTCAACTCACGTCGGAGTATCTAGGATATAAATTGTTGCATCAAATAGCACATGATCCAACCGTGAAGGTCAAGTTTCTCATGTCTTCGATTGAGGAACAATTCGGACACCCGGTTAAGTACGGGAAGGCATGGATGGCGAAGGCAAACGCTATTAGGATGTTGCATGGTGATTATGAGGCCGCATATAACATTCTCCCCAAGATGTTGGCAGCCATTGCTCATCGAAACCCGGGAATGCGCCATCGGGTGGAGTCAATTGACGGAGTGTTTCGTCATGCCTTCTGGAGCTTTGGACAATGCATTGAGGCATTCACGTATTGTCGCCCGGTGTTGTCTATAGATGGTACATTCTTGACCGGCAAATACAAGGGCACATTGATGGTGGCGATGGCCCACTCTTCAAATGATAACGTGTTGTCGGTGGCATTTGCCTTGGTGCCTTCGGAGCACGATGATAATTGGGAGTGGTTCATGGAGCATGTGAGAACCAAGGTGATAGGCAAGCGAGAGGTATGCATTATATCGGATCGCCATCATGGGATTCTCAAAGCAATAGACGTTGATATTCCCGGTCTTCCAAAGCTTCAACACCATTGGTGCATGAGACACTTTGTTGCAAACTTTTACCGGGCATGCAAGAGCAAGGAGTTTTGCAAAGACCTTACCCTTGTTTACGTTGAATTCAACAACGCCTCATTCAAGACCCGATATGATAAACTCCTCGAGGCTTTGGAGAAGAACAAAGGGGGGAAAGAATTCTTGGTTAGGCACTTTCCGGAGAAGGAAAAGTGGTCACGCGCTTATGATGAAGGAGGTATGCGATATGGGGACATGACAAGCAACATGGTGGAATGCTTCAACAATGTGTTGAAGGGTGTCCGTTCCTTGCCGGTGACCGCAATACTCAAGTACACTTTCATCAAGCTCAATGAGTACTTCCTAAAGCATTCTGCAAGCACGGCCAAGTGGATTGGGGAAAAGATGGACTATCCATTAAAGGTTCATGATTGGTTGTTGCATCAAGCGCACAAGTCTGCCAAACAACAAGTGATCACATATAATGAAAAAGAAATGATCTATCAAATCGATGAGCCGGGTGGGACAACAAGGGACGGTAGGTCTTACGGTGGAGTTGCTTACGAGGTGCGCCTGAAAAACCGTTGGTGCCAGTTTGAGAGGCCACACAAGTATCATTGGCCTTGCTCGCATTTGATGACCGCAGCACGGGTGAGAAACATGAACGTATCCGATGGCACAACGGTGCGGTTGCACAAGTTTACATTGGAACGAACAAGGTTGACGTGGGCGCCTCGGTTCAATCCTTTCCTTGATGCCTCACAGTGGCCTGAGTATGTTGGGCCAGACATTGTGCCAGATCCCGCACTCATGGTGCCTATGAGGGGAAGAAGAAGAAAGAAGAGATTCCGGAGTGACATGGATGATCTAGCTGGATACACCGAAATGAAGCAATTTGGTAGTGGTCATTTCATGGAGCCACCGAAAAACAACAATTGTGGAGAATGCAATGACATAGGAAACAACGTTAGGACATGCAAGAAACGAAGAACCAACACGGGCACTAGTCAAACACGTGGATGGAGCAGTAGCCTTGGAGGGGGCCGTGGCCGTGGAGGAAGGGCTAGCATTGGAGGGGGCTCGGAGGCATGAGTGGTGCGCATGGAGGACGGACGAATCTTGGCGGTAGTGGACGAGGAGACAGTATTAGAGGGCGTGGGGGGCGGTCGGGTACCGGTGGCCGTGGTCGTAGGACGAGAAGGGTTGATAGAGGAAGGCCTATTGACATCTTGTTTAACCCACATGGTTGAAATAAGGTGAATGATATTTGTTATTTGGTCTTGTTTATTTGTTTTTTGCATACATACATGTTTTTTTACTTTACTAACTACCAAGTTTGTCTTTATAGGCATGGCTTCTTCCGGTTCCGTGACGAGGCCACCGTGTGTTAACCGCGAGGATATGCCGGACAAGTGGACAGACGCCGAGTTGGATAAGGTGAAGGACAAATATATGAGAACTCCATCATGTTGGTGTGGAGATGTCTGCAAAGTTAAGGTATCCACCGACCGCAACAAATCATGGACGGAAGGAAGAAGATATTTTGTTTCTCCCAACTATGCCTACGATCGTCCTCGTCCAGCTCACGCCTATGATGTACCGCCGGTGAGTTGTTCAAGTTCAAACATGTCGTCGACCATTGAATCTATCTTACTAATGACCACATTTGTTCTTTATTCGTACCTAGTCACCGCCTCCACTTTGTAAGTACTTCACATGGATAGATCAAGATGTGCCAGAAGATGTTAAGAAAGATCAACTTCAAGATTGTCTACGGAGGCAGGGTTGTTTGAAGAAGCATTTCAGAGAGGCTTGGATGAAGAGCGTCGTGAAAAGGAGAGGATGGAGCGCAAGAAGCGTGAAGAGGAGAGGGCACGCAAGGAGAAGATTGCTCGTCAAGAGGAGAGAGCAAGAAAGCTTGCAAGGGCTCGTGAAGCCCAAGAGAAGGATGAGGCACGTGACAAAAAAGGAAAATGGCCTCGTGTGACCCAATAAGGCCTTCGTTTCAAAAATCTAGTCACGAACTACGCCTTCGATTCGAGAAACATGTGATGAACTATGTCTTTGATTTGTGATACCTATCATGAACTATGTACTTTATTTGTGAAACCTGTGATGAACTACGTCTTCGATTAGGTGAAACTATGTCATGAACTATGTTTGTTTTGCTGTTGCTGTGACCTGATTTGTCTTGAAGTGAAGAAGAGGAAAAACAGAGCAAACATTGCTCTGCTTTGCACCCTACCGCCAGACCACATGGCGGTAGGATTTGACAACATACCGTCGGAGGTTACGGCGGTAGGTTGGTGAAATGTACTGTGGCCGAAACGGTCCCCTGTTCAGCGGTAGGGTTGGCCACCCTACCGCCAAGCATCTCGGCGGTATGTCCTACCGCCAGGGATCATGGCGGTAGGGTTGGCCATACCAGCCATTTTTTCTGTGACCAATTCAGCCACTGTTTTTACGGTAGGGTTGGTCAACCTACCGCCGGAGCCTATGGCGGTAGGGTGGCGAAATGTACTGTGACCGAAACTGTCCCCTGTTCTGCGGTAGATTTGGCCACCCTACCGCCGCGGCCAATGGCGGTAGGGTTGGGCACCCAAATGCCTGGTATGCTGCTTCTTCTGTGGCTTAATCGGGCAATTTGTTGGGTGATGTTCCTTTTATCCCTTTGCCTTTGCATTTCTTACAAATTTCGTTGACCTAAGCATCCAAAATGACATGCAAAAATGATGGAGTAGCGAAGACATACATAACTGAGCATAGTTCATTACATCCACAAATGGCACTAGTTCAACTGACTTAAAACATCTAGAGACTCGAATGACATGAGTTCGAAATACAAAGCTCAAACACGAGTATACACTTTCTACTTCGGAAAATTAGATCTAAAACTCATAACACGCTCAATTTGTGCGTCACGATCAGGATTAGGCTTCAGTTGATAATCCTGAGAACCCGCCCAATTCTCCAACACACCTTTCGTTTCGCCGAACCAGGCCCATCGAGCACGGCGTTCCGGAATCTCTGACTTGCCTTCTGTGATTGCCCATCCAATGACCTGTCCGGGTTTCCTCAAGTCCAGATCACGGAATTCTTCTATGTTCGCAGAGAAAAATATCTCCGTTGCCAAAGAGTGCCTTCTAGCATATGCCTTCTCATGCAGCAGATCAAGTATCTTCTGTTTTTCTTTCACAACCCTACGAAAAACTTTTCTCTCCTTAAGATCAGAAGGTTCCTACATGAATGTATACTTTTGGAAATCCATCATGGCAGCAAACTCCTCATCATTGCTCTTGAACCATGCTTCAACCTCCCTCTTGATAGCAAGTTCTCGCTCCGGTACAATCTTCTTAGACGCCGCAGCCAAACTCTTATATGCAATGCAACAACACTTCCCATATACTTTCTTCAACTGCTCCGGGGTCATGTTTTCAATCATGTTTTCCATGCTACATGAAATGGAACAAACAAAAACTCAAATCAAATGATACAATACAAACACAAAGCATAACTTATTTAGGCTACATAATGTTCTCACTGGTTCAAATGATATAGGTTACATAAATGATAAGGGTACATGCCATTACAGTCTAAATGACACTACAACATCATTTGTTTCAACCCCCTCTACTAGTCCATCAACAAGACATATTTGTCGTACGGCCCGGGGTTGCAACAAATGACATCATTTCTTTCACGGACCCAAGCCCAACGAGTTGCTCGACTAAGTATCGCCGATAATGGTTGGGTAACTAGCCAATCAATGATCTGGCCAGGGTTGTTAAAGTCCATCTCATTCACTTCATCCCTTGTTCCACACAATGCAATTTGCCTTGCAAGAGCGCCTCTATGAATTTTCTCTTCCTTCTTGAGGTTGCTTATGTTTTTCTCTTTAGCTTCGTATAACTTCACTCTGGCATCGTCACACTTCGACACATAATACTTTGAAAATTTTCTACAAGACACATTCAATGCATCAACGGCTTTGACCCACAAGTCCATCTCTTCCTCAATGACTGCACGTTCACGCTTCGCCGCCGCCTCCGCGGAACTCTCAACAAAGATGATCGATCCCATCCTACAAGTCGAGGTATTACTATAACGGTCATCCAAGGTAAAAATCCTAACCGTGTCTCGACAAAAACTTGAACCCTAGGAGTAGATTGAGCTATAATTCAAACTACTCTAACAAAACCCTAATTGAACTATAACCATAACGTTCATCATATAGGCATTTACTTAAGCATAACCATAAACCCAACCTTAACCCTAACCATGTCATTAACCCTAACAAAACCCTAAATGATATTTCTTACTACCCAAACAATGCTACTGACACAATACATTGTCAAAGCACAAACATTACCCTAAATGCATCATATACAATGATTTCACCACAACAAAACCATGAACTAGTGATTCCAACAAAATGAGCAAAATGCATGATTTGAACCAACCAAATGAAGGGGGGATGGGGGAGGTACCTTGGGTGATGCAAATGAGCTCGATCCACTGGCCAAATCTCAAGCAATGGAGGGGGATCTAGCGGGTGATTTGGTGGGGGAGAAGAGGGGGAGAGAGCTTTAGCTCAAAAGAAGAGTGGGGTGAATGAGTGGGTGGGGGAGCAGCACAGCCCCCTCCTTCACAACCTTATCCAGGAACCTACCGCCAGCCATCCCGGCGGTAGGTTGCAAGAGCCTACCGCCGTAGGGTGTGGCGGTAGGTCCCTTTGCCACGTGTAGACGGCCGTTAACGGCCAGACGGCGTCAGGAAACCTACCGCCACGAGGAGCGGCGGTAGCCTGCACACATCTATCGCCACAGAGCCCGGCGGTAGCAAAAGGGTCAAATGTCGAAATAATTTCAAACCGGGGTCAGATCTCGATTTTGTTCGCAAAAAGGGTCAAAACACGAAATTTTGCCCATAGCGGCCCCGGCTGGCGGCGGGTGTTGGAATAAGCCACGGTGCCACGACGGTGACCGGCGTAGTGTGCGCCCAGGTAGCGTAGGTCGTGTCCCTGGCGTATTTGGGCATAGTCTGGCACAATATCTGATGCAAGTCCGAGAGATGTCCGGGGCTTGTACGTGTGTGTTTCAGTTGTTGATCGGACGCCGGTGTGTGGCCGCGTCCGAGTAGCGTGGGTCGAGTCGGAGTTAGTTAGCTGCAGTAGCGGGAGTGGCCGGTGCGATCTGGTGGAAGCTGGTCGCGTCGTGCGCGTAATTGCGCGCCGTGCGCGCGGGTCAGGCGAGCAGATCGTACGCCAGTTTAGGGAGGGTGGGCTGCATCATGTGAGTGCACGAGTGCACATATAAACCCCCCCTGAACTGAGTTTGTAACTCTCCAAGCCAGCCATGTAGCCATTGAAAAGATAAAGACGATTAGGGCGTGCGTGCGCCTACGGTGGCGTTCGTGCGCCGGCCCGGAAATTCTTGTGTCTTGTGTCTTCTTCTACCTCTAGCCGAGAGTGAGAGAGGGCTGCGGTTCCAACAATTGGTATACAGAGCCAAGGTTGGAGGGGCGGCCGTGGCGCGCGGTGGCGTCCGCGGCGAGCGCGGCCGACATGGAGGCATCGGCTGCGGCGCGCAGCGAGCGCGTGGCGACGGTAATGCGCGGCGAGTCCACGGCTGTGTGGTGTGATGTCGTGCGCGTGAAGGGCACGGCGGTCGTGGAGACGAGGAGATCGCGAAGGACCTACGTGGTGGCGCAGAGGTCGCGACGGCTCAGCGCGACAACCGTGGAGGCGCGTGGCATGGAGCCGCAGCGCTCGTGTTGGATGCGTCAGGCGCGTGTATGGGCGCGCGCCGGGCGTGTCAGGTGCGGCGGGACCATGGTGTAGGGTGGCCGTCGGCGAGCGGGGGTGTGCGAGTTGAGCTGGTCCATCACGGGCTCGCCGCGCCCAGACGTGTACGTGCATGTTGGAGGAGGGGGCGGGACGGGCGCTTGACGTGGGCTGGGACGTGGGTGTGAGCCCGGCGTGTCCCTGGGCATAAAACCCCCCGTGAACGTTGTAAAGGCATTGCCTGGAGTCGAGTTCGAGCTCGAGGGAATCAAGGCCGTTGGTGCGGCGGCAGCGTTCGTGCGCTGGAAGAGAAGCTGCGGCGTGCGTCGCCGGAGATGAAGGGCGTTCTTCGTGGCAGTCGACGAGAGGCCGGAGTCCTGTCAGGTCGTGCGGCGAGGTCGTGGCTTAGGGGGAGTGTGTTGGAATAAGCCACGGTGCCATGACGGTGACCGGCGTAGTGTGCGCCCAGGTTGCGTAGGTCGTGTCCCTGGCGTATCTGGGCATAGTCTGGCATAATACTGGTGCAAGTCCGGGGATGTCCGGGGCTTGTACGTGTGTGTGCGTGTGTTGCAGTTTTTGATCGGACGTCGGTGTGTAGCCGCGTCCGAGTAGCATGGGTCGAGTCAGAGGTAGTTAGCTGCAGTAGCGGGAGTGGCCGGTGCGATCTGGTGGAATCTGGCCGCGCCGTGCGTGTAATGGCGTGTCGTGCTCGCGGGTCAGGCGAGCGGATCGTACACCAGTTTAGGGAAGGTGGGCTGCATCGTGTGAGTGCACGAGTGCACATATAACCCCCCCCCCCCAAACTGAGTTTGTAACTCTCCAAGCCAGCCATGTAGCCATTGAAAAGATAAAGACGATTAGGGCGTGTGTGCGCCAACGGTGGCGTTCGTACGCCGGCCCGGAATTTCTTGTGTCTTGTGTCTTCTTCTACCTCTAGCCGAGAGTGAGAGAAGGATGCGGTTCCAACAGCGGGACCTCCACCTTCAACGCGGCGGGGTGAGCTACGACCTCGGACCCGTCTCGCGGCGGGAGCTTTGCCGCCAGCTCGGTGCGGCGGGCGAGCTCCGCTACCGGCGCGGGCGTGCTGCAGCCCTAGCTCGCGGCGGGAGCTCTGCCTCCAGCGCGGCGCGGGCGAGCTGCGGGAGCCGGCACCGGCGCGGATGTGCTTCGTCACCAGCGCGCCTAGCTCGGGCGAGCTCCGGCACCGGCGCGGATGTGCTCGGTCACCAGCGCGCCTAGCTCGGGCGGCTTCCCTCCCCGACGCGAGCCTGCTCCGGCACCAGCGCGGCTAGCTCGGGTTCACGGAGAAGGCATGCGCAGCACAGAAACATGAATGTGAGGTTGCAGGTGGGGTTCGCTCTTGTACGCCACTTCAGAGCGGGCAAGTCCGGTCGCCCTAGGGATGAAATGAGGATCCGATTGGGTCACTTTTTTTCGGCTGTAGATGCTTAAAAAACACCTAAAAACAAAACAGGTGCAACGGCAAGGATCCACCACGCCTCCATGGAGATAAGGCCATGGAAGACGAAGCCATGCAAGGGTTTCTTCATGCTAGAAGTAATTGCTAGAAAGAAAAAACAAGAAAAAAAAACATTGCAACGAGACAGAAAACTCTCGACAAATCTTCAAGATCTCGAGTTCATATAATTAAGGCCCTGTTTGTTTCGAATTCTGGGACCGGATTCAGCTTTCTCAGTGAAGCTGAATCTAGAATCTGAAACAAACGGCTATTTGAAATCAGCTTTGCCACTGAAGCTGAATCTGGATTTAGGCCATTTTTAGTGTAATTTCCTAAAGCATCTCAAAGTGTAATTCGATGCTGATACTGATTCTGCGAATTAGCTTTGCCAGTGAAGCCAATCCATATATGATTAAAATCTAAGTGAAGCTGAAACAAACAGGGCCTTAAGCGACCACATCATGATCACAATAGAAAAATGAAATGCAAAGTACTCCACCCGTCCTTCAAAGAGTGTACTTTTAACTTTATTGGAGGGTCAAACTATCTCAATGTTTGACCGAGTTTGTGCAAATATATATCAATGCTTGTGAAACTAAATTTGTATATAATGAAAATATATTTTATTATGAATTTAATGCTACTAATATGATGACATAAATGTTGGTGCATTATTGTATAAATACGATCAAACATAAAAATGTTTGACTTTTTTAACAAAGTTAAAAATACACTCTTCAAAGGGACGGAGGGAATAAACCTTATGTAGCAGTAGCCAATGCTAATTATAACATTTCACAATAAGGCAAACCAGCAACGCTGTATTCACAACTATGCCTTGCTCCAACATCTACTTTTTTTTTCGAGAAACCCATCATCTACTTCTACATTACAAAATTTTCTCGAAGTAATAGTAATGGGAACCGAAGCAACTCTTTACAAATCCTAAGCACACCACCAGTCGTACTAGCACCTAAAACTCCTCATGTGTCCTTACCAATCAAACAATCGACAAATTTACAGAACCCTTCAACGCAAAAACAAAAAAGAGGAGTAACAATTGAGAGCAGCGTCAGCGAGGTGCACCAATGTAGAGTGTCCGTCACCTGCTGCGCCGCCGGTCAGCGGCGTATTGCGAGAGCGGGACGAGCTCCGAGAGTGGCGTCGCGAGCGGCGTGGTGACGGGCGTGGGGATGGGGGACGATCTGCAAACGGGGCACGACGCGCTCCTGCGCAGCCAGGCATCGAGGCACATGACGTGGAACCTGTGCCTGCACTCGGGCATCAGCCGTAGCATCTCGCCGTCCATGTACTCGGAGAGGCAGATCGAGCACATGGCGTCGCCGCCCGCGGTCCTGGAGAAGGGGGCCTTGGGATACGACGCGATGGCAGCGGCGTCGAGCCCGACTGGCGACGAGGCGGCCGCGGCTGCCGAGGAGTAGGCCTCGGGGGACTCGGACCCCTCGGCGACGAACAGCACGCGCGGCACGGTGATGGAGAGGTGGCTGGAGCTGGACGTGGGCGTGATGGCGCCGGCAAAGTGGCCGCCCGCGCCCTCGCCGTGTCGGAAGCAGAAGTAGGAGGCGAGCAGGACGGAAGCGAGGAGGACGAGGAAGCCAAGCGCGATGGCGATGGAGTAGCCGAGGCCGAGCGTGGCGAGCGAGGAGAGGAGGGACGGTGTCGTCATGGCGACGGTAGCGGTAACGGCGGCGGCGGCGGCCGAGATGATTTTGCAGCGGGGAAGTGGAGGAATGGCATCGGTGGCGTGCGCGTGTGGGGTGGGGATTGGGTGGGTCGATCGAGCGACTAGCTAGAGTCGAGTCCTGGTGGGGTGGGAGTAAATGTGGATGGTGGCGTGGTGATTTTTCTTCGTTTCCTTCTCGTCCCATCGCGGCAAGGGGGCGCTAGATCTGGTGGTGGTGGGTGGACGGCGCCAGCGGCTGCATTTATTGCCGGAGAAGTGGCACGGGCCGAGGAGTAATGGCGGCGGATGGAGATGCTCTGCTCGGCTCCGCTGTCATGACTTCGGGAGGGAGAGGACGGGAGCGTCGTCCATGGCAGCGTGGGAGGGGGGCTATCTGCCTGTGCTCACTACTGGAGTGCTGCGGCATGGGATGTTCGAGTTGGAGGTCACTCGTTTGACCTCTGGAGCGCCATGCTGGTGAGCAATGCCACTCATAGCGGCGTCAATTCCTTGGAAGATATCCTGTCGTTGAGGCACCATCCACCGGTGATGGTGATATGCAAAAGGTCTCTTCAGGACATATCTAAATGTGACATCATTATGTCATATTTAGCCTAATGTCCACTATATTTGCGGTCTATTTTTTTATCCTAATATTTGTTTTGTTTTTTGTTGCTGCTTTATTGTGAGAGTTTAAATGTGACATTCTTAGAAAACATCTAGATGTAAATTAGACAGAGGGGTGTCTAGGGCATATGTAGATGTCTCTAGTTATTGCACATCTAAGTGAATGAATCAAGCACAAAGAGAAAAAGGAAAAAGAAAAAAGAAAATATTCACACAAATCTCAGCGTAACATCAATGACATAGGACTTAGATGTGCAATACTTATTGCACATTTAGATGTGCTTTAGCAAAACTGTTAGACAAATATGCAAAATTGATACCTAAGTAAAATGCTTTATTTTTTCCATGATCCAATGTTTGTTTTTTTTTCTAAAAAATGATCAGATTTACACAAAGATTCATCGAACGAACAAAGCACCTCAAACGTAATAAAAATTACATTGAAGTCCATGGACTATCTAACAACCAGGCAGCCGCCAAAACGAGCTGCCGACGCACCGTTGTCGCGGCTCTCACACCGGAGCCAGTCTAATCTTGTTGATGACAACTGAAAAGTCTACGTGCACATGCCCCTAAGAACTAGGGCCCCAGAGTCGCACTCGTCACTGTTTGAATCCTTGAATCAATCTAAAGAACCTGACACCTAATCTCGTCGTTGCATACGCATGACGAGAAACCTTAACCACCCCGGAGCTGGGAGGAAACGGCGCTGAAGCTCCATCTAATCCGTCCCGGCGAACGAACTTGAGGATGATCAGATCCCCAAAGAGTAACTCAAAGAAGAAGTGTTGTTAACCCTTCGAGTGTCCCCCATGTGAGGAGTAAAACCCCACCTATCTATTGGTCGGAGCCGAGGCGCCAGAATTCCCCTCCCCACCACAGGCCGCCAGATCAACAAGCGGAAGGGAGGCGAATCCACAGACTCGCCGGCGAAGATCGAGAGAATGAAGGCTTTAGCCTAATCGCCTTGCGAGAGGCCGTTCACTTAAGCTATTGATACGTCCATTTTGCATCATGTTTTCCTACTGTTATTTATAGTGCTTTTATACTTTATAACACTTTGTGGAGTAATTTTAATGCCTTTCCTCTCATAATATCCAAGGTTTACAAAGAGGGAGAATGCCGGCAATTGGAATCTGGACCGGAAAAAGCTATGTCACAGATATCTATTATGCACATCTCCAAATGAGTTGAAATTTTACGGAGAATTATTTTGGAATAAACAAAAAATATTGGAGAAAAGAACTACCATAGGGGGGTAGCCATGTGGCCACAAGACACCAGGGGTAGTGGGCACCCTGACCCACCTCTGGTGCCCATCTTCTGGTATATAAGGTCTTTTGACCTAGAAAAAAATAGGGAGAGGACTTTCGGGACGGAGCGCCACCATCTCGAGGCGGAACTTGGGCAGGAGCACTTTTGCCCTTCGGTGGAGCGATTCCGCCAGGGGAACTTCCCTCCCGGAGGGGGGAATCGAAGCCATCGTCATCACCAACAACCCTCTCATCTTTGGGAGGCCAATCTTCATCAACATCTTCAACAGCACCATCTCATCTCAAAACCCTAGTTCATCTCTTGTGTTCAATCTTTGTACCGGAACCTCAGATTGGTACCTGTGGGTGACTAGTAGTGTCGATTACATCTTGTAGTTGATGCCAGATGGTTTATTTGGTGGAAGATGATATGTTCACATCCATTATGCTATTTAATATCCCTCTGATCTTGAGCATAAATATTATTTGTGAGTAGTTTCCCTTGTTCCTGAGGCCACCGGAGAAGTCATGTTGCAAGTAATCATGTGAATTTGTTATCCGTTCGATATTTTGATGATATGTATGTTGTGATTCCCTTAGTGGTGTTATGTGAATGTCGACTACATGACACTTCATCATCTTTGGGCCTAAGGGAATGCATTGTGAAGTAGTTATTAGATGATGGGTTGCTAGAGTGACAGAAGCTTAAACCCTAGTTTATGCGCTATTCTGAAAGGGGCTGATTTGGATCCATATGTTTAATGCTATGGCTAGATTGTTATTTTAATTCTTCTTTCATAGTTGCGGATGCTTGCGAGAGGGTTAATCATAAGTGAGAGGCTTGTTCAAGTCAGAACAGCACCCAAGCATCGGTCCACCCACATATCAAATTATCAAAGTAGCGAACGCGAATCAAACCAACATGATGAAAGTGATTAGATGAAATTCCCGTGTGCCCTCAAGAACGCTTCTCTTATTATAAGAGACCGTTCCAACATGCAGTTTGCTACAAAAAGGATTGGGATACCTTGCTGCACTTTATTTACCGTTACCGTTACTTGCTCGTTACAAATTATTTTACTATCAAACTACTTGTTACCGACAATTTCAGTGCTTGTAGAAATTACCTTGCTGATAACCGCTTGTCATTCCCTTCTGCTCTTCGTTGGGTTCAACACTCTTACTTATCGAAAGGACTATGATTGATCCCCTATACTTGTTGGTCATCAAGACTTTTTTCTGGCACCGTTGCCAGGGAGTGAAGCGCTCTTGGTAAGTGTAATCAGTAAGGAAAAATTTATTGTCACTTGTTATTATGGAAAAGAGAAAAGTATACTTTTCGTCCCTCAACTCTTCGCTGAGTTTAGTTTTCGTCCCTCAACTCTAAAACCGGACAGAGTGCACCCTGAACTCTCGAAACCGGTCATATTTCGTCCCTGCAACTGAGTCAACCCGGTTTTGACCACGAGTGAACAGTACATCCGATGAACAGTAAATTAGAAAAAAAATAGAAACAAAATCAAAAAAATCTGAAATTTTATGACATCGAAGATACTCAGGTGCGCCACATACGTGCAAATTTTTGTCATGTTTGGAAGTTCGAGGAGCTCGCAGCAAAAAAACAAAAGTGAATCTACTCTGAAGTGAACAGTAAATTCAAAAAAATAGCAAAACAAAATTAGAAAAAAAAATGAATTTTTTGGTATCGAAGATGCTCGGGTGTGCAAGGTGCATACATATTTTCGTGGTCAAATGACATCGTAGAAGGTCGTGCCAATAAAAACAAAATAGCATATGTGTGCATGTCGCTTCAGGTGGTTTCCAAACCCTCGGATTTTATTTTACCACAAATATTTGCACGCACCTTGCCCACCCGAGCATCTTCGATGCCAAAAAAATTCAATTTTTTTCTAATTTTTTTTGAATTCTTCAGAGTAAATTTTCATTTTCTTTTTTTTTGCTGCGAGCTCCTCGAACTTCCAAACATGACAAAAATTTGCACGCACGTGGCGTACCCGAGTATCTTCAATGTCATAAAATTTCAGATTTTTTTGATTTTTTGCTATTTTTTTCTAATTTACGGTTCATTGGATGTACTATTCACACATGGTCAAAACCGGGTTGACTCAGTCACAGGGACGAAAAATGACCAGTTTTGAGAGTTCGGGGTGCACTCTGTCTGGTTTTAGAGTTGAGGGACAAAAATTAAACTCAGCGAAGAGTTGAGGGATGAAAAGTATACTTTTCTCTATGGAAAACAATCCTTTGAAGGGTTTGTTCAGGGTATCTTCACGTCGATCAGAAACACAAAGAGTTGCCCCTCAACCTACTGCACCTACTGAAAACATTAGTTATGAAATTCCTTCAGGTATGATAGATCAACTGCTAGCTAATCCTTATGCAGGAGACAGAACAAAGCATCCCGATATGCATTTAATATATGTGGATGAAATTTGTGGATTATTTAAGCTTGCAGGTTTATGCGGAGATGAAGTTAAGAAGAAGGTTTTCCCTTTATCTTTGGGGGGAAAAGCATTGATGTGGTATAGGTTATGCGATGATATTGGATCTTGGGACTAGAATCAATTGAAATCGGAATTTCACCAAAAGTTTTATCCTATGCATCTAGTTCATCGTGATCGGAAAATTATATATAATTTTTGGCCTCATGAAGGAGAAAGTATCGCTCTATCTTGGAGGAGGATTAAGTCAATGTTATATATATGCCCCAATCATGAGCTCTCGGGAGAAATTATTATTCAAAAATTGTATGCTCGGCTTTCTCGTAATGATCAATTCATGCTCGATACGTCTTGTGCTGGTTCTTTTATGAAGAAAACTATTGAATTCAAGTGGGATCTTTTAGAAAGAATTAAACGCAACTCTGAAAATTGGGAACTCAAGAAGGTAAAGAGTCAGGTATTAAGCTTGAGTTCAATTGTGTTAAATCTTTTATCCCGATGCTTTTCACAAGTTTAGCACTAAATATGGACTTGACTCTAAGATAGTAGCCTCTTTTTATGAATCATTTGCTACTCATGTTGATCTCCCTAAGGAGAAGTGGTTTAAATATCATCTCCCTATTAAAGAAGAAATTAAAGAACCGGTCATAGCTAAAGATGAAACTATCATTTACAATGTTGATCCAGTAGTTCCAACTACTTATATTGAAAGAACACATTTCCCTGTTAGGATAAAGGAACATGCTAAGGTATTAATAGTGGTTCACAGAAGTAATATTAAGGCACCTAAACCCTTTGAACAAATTAAATTAGAACCTAATGTTGCTATGGTTAAAGATCTCTTGTCGATAATATTGATGAGCATATTATTTACTTCTGTGATGAAGCTGCTAGAATTGCCAAACCCGATGAAAAAGATAAACATAGACCTGTTGTTGTCATGCCTGTTGTCTCAGTTAAAATAGGAGATCATTGTTATCATGGCCTATGTGATTTGGGTGCTAGTGTGAGTGTTATTCCTTTTACTCTTTACCAAGAAAATATGAATGACATAGCACCCCCTGAAATAGAAGACATAGATGTTACTATTAAACTTGCTAATAGAGATACCATCACACCACTTGGGATTGTTAGACATGTTGAAGTATTGTGTGGGGAAATAAAATACCCTACTGATTTTCTAGTTCTTGGTTCCCCACAAGATGACTTTTTCCCCATAATTTTTGGTAGACCTTTGTTGAACACTGTCAATGCTAAGATAGATTGCCATAAAGAAATTGCCAGTGTTAATTTTGGTGATGTGTCTCATGAGTTTAATTTCTCTAAGTTTTGTAGACAACCTCATGATAAAGAATCACCTAGTAAAGATGAAATAATTGATCTTGCTTCTATTGCCATACCTCCTACTGATCCTTTAGAACAATTTTTGCTAGACCATGAAAATGATATGCACTTGCGTGAAAGAAATGAAATAGATAAAATGTTCTTTGAACAACAACCTATCCTTAAACACAATTTGCCTATTGAAACTCTAGGAGGTCGTCCTCCACCTAAAGGTGATCTTGCGTTTGAATTAAAACAGTTGCATGACACTCTTAAGTATACTTATCTTGATGAGAAAAAGATATATCATATTATTATTAGTGCTAACCTTACAAAGCATGAAGAAGAGAGATTATTAAGAATTCTGAGGAAGCATTGTGCTGCTATTGGATATACTCTTGATGATCTTAAGGGCATTAGTCCCACTCTCTATCAGCACAAGATTAATATGGAACCTGATGCTAAACCCGTTGTTGATCACCAACGACGATTGAGTCCTAAGATGAAAGAAGTGGTAAGAACTGAAATACTAAAGCTTCTAGAAGCAGGTATAATCTATCCAATAACTGGTAGTAGATGGGTAAGTCATGTTCATTGTGTCCCTAAGAAAGGAGGTATTATTGTTGTTCCTAATGATAAAAATGAACTTATCCCACAAAGAATGGTGACTGGCTATAGAATGGCAATTGAATTTAGGAAATAAACAAAGCTACTAGAAAAGATCATTACCCTCTGCCTTTCATTGATCAAATGCTAGAAAGATTATCTAAGCACACACACTTTTGTTTTCTTGATAGATATTCTGGTTTTTCTCAAATACCTATTTCACAACCTGATCAAGAGAAAACCACTTTTGCTTGTCCTTTTGGAACTTATGCTTATAGATGTATGCCCTTTGGTTTATGTAATGCACCTGTTACCTTTCAAAGATGTATGACTGCTATATTCTCTGAATTTTGTGAAAATATTGTTGAGATTTTCATGGATGATTTTTTTCGTCTATGGAACTTCTTTGATGATTGCTTAAGCAACCTTGATCGAGTTTTGCAGAGGTGTGAACAAACTAATATTGTCTTGAATTGGGAGAAGTGACACTTTATGGTTAATGAAGGCATTGTCTTGGGGCATAAAATTTCTGAACGGGTTATTGAGGTGGATAAAGCTAAAGTTGATGCAATTGAGAAAATGCCATGTCCTAAAGACATTAAAGGTATTCATAGTCTCCTTGGTCATGTTGTTGGGGAACGTAGTATATCAAAAAATTTGCCTACGATCACGCAAGATCTATCTAGGAGAAGCATAGCAACAAGCGGGGAGAGTGTGTCTACGTACCCTCGTAGACCGAAAGCGGAAGCGTTTAATAACGCGGTTGATGTAGTCGAACATCTTCGCTATCCAACCGATCCAAGTACCGAACGCACGGCACCTCCGCGATCTGCACACGTTCAGCTCGGTGACGTCCCTCAAACTCTTGATCTAGTTGAGGCCGAGGGAGAGTTCCGTCAGCACGACGGCATGGTGACGGTGATAATGAAGTTACCGGCACATGGCTTCGCCTAAGCACTACGACGATATGACCGAGGTGTATAACTGTGGAGGGGGGCACCGCACATGGCTAAGACACATCTTGGAGTGCCTTTGGGGTGCCCCTTGCCCACGTATATAAAGGAGGGAGGAGGAGGAGGCCGGCCTAGGAGGGGCGCGCCTATAGGGAGAGTCCAACTAGGATTCCCAATCCTAGTTGGAATCCCCTTCCTTTTCCAAGAGGGGAGAGAGGGAAGGAGTAGGAGAGGGAGAAGGAAAGAGAGGGGGCGCCGCCCCCTCCCTAGTCCAATTCGGACTTGCCATGGGGGGGCGGCCACCCCTTGAGGCCCTTCTCTCCTTTCCCGTATGGCCCATTAAGGCCCACTACTTCCCCCGACGAATTCCCGTAACTCTCCGATACTCCAAAAAATACCCGAATCACTCGGAACCTTTCGGATGTCCGAATATAGCCTTCCAATATATCAATCTTTACCTATTGACCATTTCGAGACTCCTCGTCATGTCTGTGACCACATCCGGGACTCCAAACAACCTTCGTTCATCAAATTACATAAACTCATAATACAAATCGTCATCAAACGTTAAGCGTGCGGACCCTGCGGGTTTGAGAACTATGTAGACATGACCAAGACACATATCCGGTCAATAACCAATAGCGGAACCTGGATGCTCATATTGGCTCCTACATATTCTACGAAGATCTTTATCGATCAAACCGCATAACAACATATGTTGTTCCCTTTGTCATCGGTATGTTACTTGCCCGAGATTCGATCGTCGGTATCACCATACCTAGTTCAATCTCGTTACCAGCAAGTCTCTTTACTCGTTCCGTAATGCATCATCCTGCAACTAACTCATTAGTCACATTGCTTGCAAGGCTTATATTGATGAGCATTACCGAGAGGGCCCAGAGATACCTCTCCGATACACAGAGTGACAAATCCTAATCTCGATCTATGCCAACTCAACAAACACCATTGGAGACACCTATAGAGCATCTGTATAATCACCCAGTTATGTTGTGACGTTTGATAGCACACTAAGTGTTCCTCCGGTATCCGGGAGTTGCATAATCTCATAGTCATAGGAACATGTATAAGTCATGGAGAAAGCAATAGCAATAAACTAAACAATCATAGTGGTAAGCTAATGAATGGGTCTTGTCCATCACATCATTGTCCTAATGATGTGATCCCGTTCATCAAATGACAACACATGTCTATGGTCAGGAAACTTAACCATCTTTGATTAACGAGCTACTCTAGTAGAGGCATACTAGGGACACTTTGTTTTGTCTATGTATTCACACATGTATCAAGTTTCCGGTTAATACAATTCTAGCATGAATAATAAACATTTATCATGATATAAGGAAATATAAATAACAACTTTATGATTGCCTCTAGGGCATATTTCCTTCACATGTTGCTTTCTATAGGAGGTTTATCAAAGACTTCTCTAAAATTTCTAGGCCTCTTACTAATCTTTTACAAAAGGATGTTCCATTTGTTTTTTATGATGATTGTGTAGAAGCCTCTGAAACACTTAAGAAAGCCTTAACTTCTGCATCTATTGTTCAACCACCTGATTGGAACTTGCCTTTTGAAATTATGTGTGATGCTAGTGATTATGTTGTTGGTGTTGTTCTAGGACAAAGAGTCGATAAGAAATTAAATGTTATCCATTATGCTAGCAAAACACTAGACAGTGCCCAAAGAAATTATGCTACTACCAAAAAGAATTTTTAGCAGTTGCCTTTGCTTGTGATAAATTCAGATCTTACATTGTTGATTCCAAAGTAATTGTTCACACTGGTCATGCTGCTATAAAATATCTTATGGAAAAGAAAGATGCTAAACCTAGACTCATTAGGTGGGTTCTCTTGCTAAAAGAATTTTATTTACATATCACTGATAGGAAATGAGCTGAGAACCCAGTAGCTGATAACTTGTCTAGGTTAGACTATATTCTTGATGACCCACTACCTATTTATGATAGTTTTCCTGATGAACAACTAGCTGTAATAAATGCTTCTCATAACACTCCTTGGTATGCTGACTATGCTAATTATAGCGTTGCTAAATTTGTACCACCTAGTTTCACATACTAACAAAAGAAAAAAAATTATTTTATGACTTAAGACATTACTTTTGGGATGACCCACATCTTTATAAAGAGGGAGTAGATGGTATTATTAGACATTGTGTACCTGAGCATGAACAGGAACAAATCCTACGGAAGTGTCACTCTGAAGCCTATAGGGGACATCATGCAGGAGATAGAACTGCTCATAAGGTATTACAATCTGGTTTTTATTGGCATACTCTTTTCAAGGATGCCCGTAAGTTTGTCTTTTCTTGTGATGAATGTTAAAGAATAGGTAATATCGGCAAGCGTTAGGAAATGCCTATGAATTATTCACTTGTTGTTGAACCTTTTGATGTTTGGGGCTTTGATTATATGGGACCTTTTCCTTCCTCTAATGGGTGCACACATATTTTGGTTGTTGTTGATTATGTCACTAAGTGGGTAGAACCTATTCCAACTAGCAGTGTTGATCATAACACCACCATTAAAATGCTTAAAGAAGTTATTTTCCCAAGGTTTGGAGTCCCCAGATATTTAATAACTGATGGTGGTTCACACTTTATTCATGGTGCTTTTCAAAAAAATGCTTCCTAATATGATGCTAACCATAGAATTGCATCACCCTATCATCCTCAATCTACTGGTCAAGTTAAACTTAGCAATAGAGAAATAAAATTAATATTACAAAAAACTATCAATAGGTCCCGAAAGAATTGGTTTAAGAAACTTGATGATGCACTTTGGGCCTATAGAACAACTTATAAAAATCCTATGGGTATGTCTCCATATAAAATGGTTTATGGAAAAGCTTGTCATTTGCCTCTTGAGTTAGAACATAAAGCATATTGGACAATTAAAGAACTCAATTTCGATTTCAAACTTGCTGGTGAAAAGAGGTTGTTTGATATTACCTCACTAGATGAATGGAGAACCCAAGCTTATGAAAATGCCAAACTATTTAAAGAAAATGTTAAAATATGGCATGAAAAAAGAATCCAAAAGCGGGAATTCAAAGTTGGTGAACATGTTCTATTGTACAATTCTTGTTTTAGATTTTTTTTGCAGGAAAACTTCTTTCCAAATGGGAAGGACCATATATCATTGAAGAAGTTTATCGCTCTGGACCTATCAAGATTAATAATGCCGAAGGTACCAATCCAAAGGTGGTCAATTGGACAAAGAGTTAAGCACTATATTTCAGGTGCGCCTATTAACGCTGAAACTAACATTATCCAAACCATGACACCGGAGCAACACATAAAAGAATCCTTCCATAACACTCCAGAACCCTGAAAAGGAAAAGGTGCGTGATACAGTAAGTAAACGAACACCAAAAAATCCACAAAAATATTTTCTGCCGGTTTTGGAATATTAGCAAAAATAGAAAAATAAGAAACAACCGGGAAGGCAACCCAGGTGCCCACAAGGCATCAGGGCGCGCGTGCCCCACTTGGCGCGCCCTGGTGGGTTGTGGGCCCCTCGGGCACCTTCCTGACTCGGTTTTCCTTCCGCATACTTGTTTCCCAAGATAAAAAATCTTTATATATACCCTCGGACGATTTGACAACAGTATCGCGAAGAAATCCTCTGTTCTTGTTTCGTGCTATTTTCCTGGCAGATCTGAAAATATGTCGTCTCAACATTCGGAGGGAGAGAGCTATGTCGTTGATTATGTCGCAAATCCCAAGGTCTATGGAGAAGAGGATCCTTATGGTTGGACCAAGGATGAGGAGGAAGACGTTGACATGGAGAAAACAAGAGATGATAGCTCTGATTAAGATGAAGATCCACTACCTCAACCTGGAGATATGCACATGGAATTCAAGAAGTCAAGCCTCCCTAACAAAGCAAAAAATCTAAGATCCAATTTATCCCATTTCGTTTTCTGCAGGAGGGTAAGGCGAAATTATGCAAAATGGTATTAAAGCTTGAATTAGAGAATTTTAGCCTTATACGCAAGCTGGAGAAAAATACTGCCTCGTCACCACCACCATCATCTTCATCACCAAAGGAGACTTGAGTACACGGGTATGGGCACTCCCCTTGGCCTGTGCCAAGCTTGGGGGAGATGCCCCGGTATCGTATCACCATCACTTTTATTACCTTTACCTATCTTAGTTCGTGATAACCCACAAGTATAGGGGATCGCAACAGTTTTCGAGGGTAGAGTATTCAACCCGAATTTATTGATTAGACACAAGGGGAGCCAAATAATATTCTCAAGTATTAGATGTTGAGTTGTCAATTCAACCACACCTGGAAGACTTAATATCTGCAGCAAAGTATTTAGTAGAAAAGTAGTATGGAAGTAACGGTAACGGTGGCAAAAGTAACAGTAACAGTTTTGTAGTAATTGTAACAGTGGCAACGGCAGAGTAACTAAGCAAAGATCAATATGTGAAAAGCTCATAGGCATTGGATCAGTGATGGATAATTATGTCGGACGCGATTCCTCATGCAATAGTTATAACCTATGGTGACATAGAACTAGCTCCAGTTCATCAATGTAATGTAGACATGCATTCCGAATATAGTCATACGTGCTTATGGAAAAGAACTTCATGACATATTTTGTCCTACCCTCCCGTGGCAGCGGGGTCCTATTGGAAACTAAGGGATATTAAGGCCTCCTTTTAATAGAGTATGATGACCCACAAGTATAGGGGATCTATCGTAGTCCTTTCGATAAGTAAGAGTGTCGAACCCAACGAGGAGCAGAAGGAAATGATAAGCGGTTTTCAGCAAGGTATTCTCTGCAAGTACTGAAATAAGTGGTAACAGATAGTTTTGTGACAAGATAAATTGTAACGAGCAACAAGTATCAAAAGTAAATAAAGTGCAGCAAGGTGGCCCAATCCTTTTTGTAGCAAAGGACAAGCCGAAACAAACTCTTATAATAGGAAAAGCGCTCCCGAGGACACATGGGAATATCGTCAAGCTAGTTTTCATCACGTTCATATGATTCGTGTTCGGTACTTTGATAATTTGATATGTGGGTGGACCGGTGCTTGGGCGATGTTCTTACTTGAACAAGCATCCCACTTATGATTAACCTCTTCCAAGCATCCGTAACTACAACAAAAGTATTAAGGTAAACCTAACCATAGCATGAAACATGTGGATCCAAATCATCCCCTTACGAAGCAACGCATAAACTAGGGTTTAAGCTTCTGTCACTCTGGCAACCCATCATCTACTTATTACTTCCCAATGCCTTCATGTAGGCCCAAATAATGGTGAAGTGTTATGTAGTCGACGTTCACATAACACCACTAGAGGCTAGACTGAAGGAAATATGCCCTAGAGGCAATAATAAAGTTATTATTTATTTCCTTATATCATGATAAATGTTTATTATTCATGCTAGAATTGTATTAACCGGAAACATAATACATGTGTGAATACATAAACAAACAGAGTGTCACTAGTATGCCTCTACTTGACTAGCTCGTTAATCAAAGATGGCTATGTTTCCTAACCATAGACAAAGAGTTGTTATTTGATTAATGAGATCACATCATTAGGTGAATGATCTGATTGACTTGACCCGTTCCGTTAGCTTAGCACTTGATCGTTTAGTTTGTTGCTATTGCTTTCTTCATGACTTATACATGTTCCTATGACTATGAGATTATGCAACTCCCGTTTACCGGAGGAACACTTTGTGTGCTACCAAACGTCACAACGTAACTGGGTGATTATAAAGGTGCTCTACAGGTGTCTCCGAAGGTACTTGTTGGGTTGGTGTATTTCGAGATTAGGATTTGTCACTCCGAGTGTCGGAGAGGTATCTCTGGGCCCTCTCGGTAATGCACATCACTTAAGCCTTGCAAGCATTGTAGCTAATGAGTTAGTTGCGAGATGATGTATTACGGAACGAGTAAAGAGACTTGCCGGTAACGAGATTGAACTAGGTATTGGATACCGACGATCGAATCTCGGGCAAGTAACATACCGATGACAAAAGGAACAATGTATGTTGTTATGCAGTCTGACCGATAAAAGATCTTCGTAGAATATGTGGGAGCCAATATGAGCATCCAGGTTCCGCTATTGGTTATTGACCGAGAATGGTTCTAGGTCATGTCTACATAGTTCTCGAACCCGTAGGGTCCGCACGCTTAACGTTCGTTGACGATATAGTACTATGAGTTATGTATGTTGGTGACCGAATGTTGTTCGGAGTTTTGGATGAGAGCACGGATATGACGAGGAACTCCGGAATGGTCCGGAAGTAAAGATTGATATGTGGATAGTAGTGTTTGATCTCCGGAAAGGTTCTGGAATCCATCGGATGGGGTTCCGAATGTTTCCCAAAATGTTTGGGCACGAGAACACTTTATCTGGGCCAAAGGGGAAAGCCCACGAGGTTTTTGGAAAGTGCAAAAGGAAGTTTTGCGGGGTCCAGAGGCCAGACGCCAGGATCCCTGGCGTCTGGGTCCAGACGCCGGGAACCCTGGCGTCTGGCCCTGGAGTCCGAGAAGGACTCTTGCCTTTCGAGTCAAACCGACTTTGTGGAGGCTTTTACTCCAAGTTTCGACCCCAAGGCTCAACATATAAATAGAGGGGTAGGGCTAGCACCCAAGACACATCAAGAAACACCAAGCCGTGTGCCGGCAACCCCGTTTCCTCTAGTTTATCCTCCGTCATAGTTTTCGTAGTGCTTAGGCGAAGCCCTGCGAAGATTGTTCTTCACCAACAGCGTCACCACGCCGTCGTGCTGCCGGAACTCATCTAGTACTTCGCCCCTCTTGCTGGATCGAGAAGGCGAGGACGTCACCGAGCCGAACGTGTGCAGAACTCGGAGGTGCCGTGCTTTCGGTGCTTGGATCGGTTGGATCGTGAAGACGTATGACTACAGCAACCGCGTTGATATAACGCTTCCGCTTACGGTCTACGAGGGTACGTAGACAACA
This sequence comes from Aegilops umbellulata, assembly GCA_032464435.1. Taxonomy (NCBI): domain Eukaryota; kingdom Viridiplantae; phylum Streptophyta; class Magnoliopsida; order Poales; family Poaceae; genus Aegilops; species Aegilops umbellulata. The sequence continues at coordinate 352,555,813 of CP136056.1, forward strand.
CTCTCCCCTCTCGTTGCTATGCATCACCATGATCTTGCGTGTGCGTAGGAAATTTTTGAAATTACTACGTTCCCCAACATAGACAACATACATCTTATCATCGAACGAATACCAAATTCACATGAATACTAATAGCAAGACTTCTCCCTTGTCCTCAGGAACAAAGGTAACTACTCACAAAGCATATTCATGTTCATAATAAGAGGAGTAATAATATGCATATAGGATCTGAAGATATGATATTCCACCAAATAAACCAACTAGCACCAACTACAAGGAGTAATCAACACTACTAGCAACCTACTAGCACCAATCCCGGACTTGGAGACAAGAATTGGATACAAGAGATGAACTAGGGTTTGGAGATGAGATGGTGCTGGTGAAGATGTTGATGGAGATTGCCCTCTCCCGATGAGAGGAGCATTAGTGATGACGATGGCGATGATTTCCCCCTCCTGAAGGGAAGTATCCCCGACAAAACAGCTCTGCCAGAGCCCTAGATTGGTTCCGCCAAGGTTCCGCCTCGTGGCGGCGGAGTTTCGTCCCGAAAGGTTCTTCTTGATTTTTTCTCATCGAAAGACTTCATATAGGAGAAGATGGGCGTCGGAGATCCACCAGGGGGCCCACGAGGTAGGGGGCGCGCCCTAGGAGGGGGGCGCGCCCCCCACCCTCGTGAGCAGGGTGTGGCCCCCCTGGCCTTCATCTTTGGCGAGGATTTTTCTTTATTTCTTTTAAGATATTCCGTGGAGTTTCAGGACTTTTGGAGTTGCGCAGAATAGGTCTCTAATATTTGCTCCTTTTCTAGCCCAGAATTCCAGCTGCCGGCATTCTCCCTCCTTATGTAAACCTTGTAAAATAAGAGAGAATAGCCATAAGTATTGTGACATAACGTGAAATAACAGCCCATAATGCGATAAATATCGATATAAAAGCATGATGCAAAATGGACGTATCAACTCCACCAAGCTTAGACCTCGCTTGTCCTTAAGCGAAAAGCCGATAACAATAAATATGTCCTCATGTTTAGAAGTAGAGGCGTCGATAAAAATAAAATACGGACATGAAGGCATCATGATTATTCTCATAACAGCAACATACATAGATTTTGTCATATGATTACTTATGTTCAAGTGATGATCTATTCACAATGCAAAAGTATGAATCAGAAACCTTATTGGGCTCCAACAAACTATAATCTCAGTCATTGAAGCAATTGCAATTTATCATAACATCGGAGAGAGTCTATGTCAGAGCTGAAAAGCAAGTCCACATACTCAACTATCATTTAGTCCTTCATAATTGCTAACACTCATGCAATACTTGTGGTTATGAAGTTTTAATCGGACACAAAGAAAGATAGGGACTTATAGTTTTACCCCACAACCTTTTACCTCAAGGGTAATGTCAACAATAATAATTCATGCTCCTGTACATCCAATTATATATATATATATATATATATATATATATATATATATATATATATATATATATATATATATATATATATATATATATATATATCATGTTCTTTCCAACATGCTGGGCTTGCCAAAGGATAAAATGAAAAAGGAAAGGTGAAGATCACCATGACTCTTGCATAAGGTAGAGGATAATAATAAAAGATAGGCCCTTCGCGGAGGGAAGCAGAGGTTGCCATGCGCTTTTATGGTCGGATGCACAAAATCTCAATGCGAAAGAACGTCACTTTATATTGCCCCTTGTGATATGAACCTTTATTATGCAGTCCGTCGCTTTTATTACTTCCACATCACAAGATCGTATAAAGCTTATTTCTCCCACACCAATCAATCATACATATTTAGAGCAATTTTTATTGCTTTGCACCGATAACAACTTACTTGAAGGATCTTACTCAATCCATAGGTAGATATGGTGGACTCTCATGGCAAAACTGGTTTAAGGGTATTTGGAAGCACAAGTAGTATCTCTACTTAGTGTTGAGAATTTGGCTAGCATGAGGGAGAAAGGCAAGCTCAACAAGTTAGAGGATCCATGACAACATACTTTATCTCAGTATAAGAAAGACATAACTCATTATGTTGTCTTCCTTGTCCAACATCAACTCTTTAGCATGTCATATTTTAATGAGTGCTCCCAATCATAAAAGATGTCAATGATAATATATCTATATGTGAAACCTCTCTTTCCTTATTACTTCCTATTAATTGCAACGATGACCAAAGCTATGTTTGCCAACTCCCAACAACTTTTAATTATCATACTCTTTCTATGTGAAGTCATTACTCTCAATAAGATCAATATGATCTTTTGTTTCTTTTTATTCTTTTTCTTATTTTCTTTTATTCACTCAAGATCATGGCAAAAAAATCAAGCCCTTGACTCAACACTAATCTTTATTATATATATAGCTCACGGACTCGATTACATAGAGAGATCATAAAGCAAAACTCAAAACTAGATCATGCCATAAACTTTATTCTACTAGATCAAGATACTACTAATAGGATCAAACTAACAAAACGGTAAAGATAGGAGTTTTGATTGTGATACGATACCGGGGAACCCCCCCCCCCCAAGCTTGGCAGTTGCCAAGGGGAGTGCCCATACCCATGTGATCATGTCTCCTTCTTTGTTGGTGGAGAAGGTGGAGGTGATGGATAGTCGCACATCGAGCGTAAGAGGTCCTCTAGCTTGCGAATAATGCCCTTGAGCCCGAGGATATGATCCTTCAACAAAATATTTTCACTTGTGAGATACTTGTTTTGGATACGAGTTAACTCAATCATCTGGAAAGCTTCGATCTTAGTTGGGGTAAGAAGGTTGTGATCAAGTGGAAGGATGTCTTCTGTCGTCGGGGCTTGGTTCTCCGTGGCCTTCTTGATCCCTTCATCTTTGTTAATCTCCATGGGTTCTTCCCTCTTCAGCTCTATCTTCATTAGCCAAGCATCTTTGTCACCGTTGTTGGAGGAGGGGGACGACATGATGCCTGGATCTGTCAGAAGAACAGCTCGAAACAAAAACAGAGGAGATTTGCGTGATACGGGAGTCAAAACCTTCGGGAGTATATATAATGAATTTTTACCGACCAAAATATGTATCGTGCAAGAAAACGGAGTTCGGAGGGCACACGAGGTGCTCACGAGGTAGGGGGCGCGCCCAGAGGGGTAGGGCGCGCCCACCACCCTCGTGGGTCCCTTGTGTCCTTCCCGGACTGCTACTTATTTTTCTATTCTTCTAAATATTCCAAAATGGAGAAATATTGCCTTAAAAATTGTTTTGGAGTCGGTTTACTTACCGTACCACATACCTATTCCTTTTCGGAGTCTGAAACAGTCTGGAAAGTGTCTCTTATGTATTCCTCTGGGGTTACGGTTTCAATAATATTGGTTTCAACATTTATGGGATAACCTGAGATATAATGTTTGATTCTTTGACCGTTTACCACCTTCGGGTTTGTGCCTTCGAAGTTGCTGATTTTTATGGCACCAGAATGATAGACTTCCTCGATAACGTAGGGGCCATCCCATTTAGAGAGAAGTTTTCCTGCAAAAAATCTTAAACGACAGTTGTATAGTAATACATAATCACCTACATTAAACTCACGCTTTTGTATCCTTTTGCCATACCATCTTTTAACTTTTTCTTTAAACAACTTGGCATTTTCATATGCTTGAGTTCTCCATTCATCAAGTGAGCTAATATCAAATAACCTCTTCCCACCGGCAAGTTTGAAATCATAGTTGAGCTCTTTAATAGCCCAATATGCCTTATGTTCTAGTTCGACAGGTAAGTGACATGCTTTTCCATAAACCATTTTGTACGGAGACATACCCATAGGATTTTTATATGCAGTTCTCTAGGCCCATAATGCATCATCAAGTTTCTTAGACCAATTCTTTCTAGACCTATTAACATTCTTTTGCAAAATTAATTTGAGCTCTTTGTTGCTCAATTCTACTTGACCACTAGACTGTGGGTGATAAGGAGATGCAATTCTGTGATTAACGTAATATTTAGCAAGCATTTTACGGAAAGCACCATGAATAAAGTGTGAACCACCATCAGTCATTAAATATCTAGGGACTCCAAACCTCGGAAAAATAACTTCCTTAAGCATTTTAATAGAGGTGTTATGATCAGCACTACTAGTTGGAATAGCTTCTACCCACTTAGTAACGTAATCAACAGCAACTAAAATATGTGTATATCCATTAGAGGCAGGAAAAGGTCCCATATAATCAAAGCCCCAAACATCAAATGGTTCAATAACAAGTGAATAATTCATAGGCATTTCTTGAGGTCTACTAATATTACCAATTCTTTGACATTCATCACATGAAAAAACAAACTTACGGGCATCCTTGAAGAGAGTAGGCCAATAAAAACCGGATTGCAATACCTTATGTGCAGTTCTGTCTCCAGCGTGGTGTCCCCCATAAGCTTCGGAGTGGCACTTGCGTAGGATCTGTTCCTGTTCATGCTCAGGTACACAACGTCTAATAACACCATCTACTCCTTCTTTATAAAGATGTGGGTCATCCCAAAAGTAATGTCTCAAATCATAGAAGAACTTTTTCTTTTGCTGGTATGTGAAACTAGGTGGTATGAATTTAGCAACTATGTAATTAGCATAATCAGCATACCAAGGAGTACTACGAGAAGTACTTATAACATTTAATTGTTCATCGGGAAAGCTATCATTAATAGGTAGTGGGTCATCAAGAACATTCTCTAACCTAGATAAGTTGTCTGCAACGGGGTTCTAAGCTCCTTTTCTATCAACAATATGCAAATCAAATTCTTGTAGCAAGAGAACCCATCTAATAAGTCTAGGTTTAGCATCTTTCTTTTCCATAAGATATTTAATAGCAGCATGATCAGTGTGAATAGTTACTTTAGAATCAACAATATAAGGTCTGAACTTATCACAAGCAAATACAACTGCTAAAAGTTCTTTTTCAGTAGTAGCATAATTTCTTTGAGCATTGTCTAGAGTTTTACTAGCATAATGAATAACATTCAATTTCTTATCAACTCTTTGCCCTAGAACAGCACCTACAGCATAATCACTAGCATCACACATAATTTCAAAGGGTAAATTCCAATCAGGTGGCTGAACAACAGGTGCAGAGACTAATGCTTTCTTAAGTATTTCAAATGCTTCTACACAATCATCATCATAGACAAATGGTATATCTTTTTGCAATAAATTAGTCAGAGGCCGAGAAATTTTTGAGAAGTCTTTAATGAACCTCCTATAAAATCCGGCGTGACCAAGGAAACTTCTTATACCTTTGATGTCCTTGGGACATGGCATCTTTTCAATAGCATCAACCTTGGCTTTATCAACTTCAATACCTCTTTCAGAAACTTTATGCCCCAAAACAATACCTTCATTTACCGTAAAGTGGCACTTTTCCCAGTTCAAGACAAGATTAGTTTCTTCACATCTCTGCAAAACTCGATCAAGATTGCTCAAGCAACTGTCAAAAGAGGAACCATAGACGGAAAAGTCGTCCATGAAAACCTCACAAATCTTTTCACAAAAGTCAGAGAATATAGCCATCATGCATCTTTGAAAGGTAGCAGGTGCATTACATAGACCAAAAGGCATACATCTATAAGCAAAAGTACCAAAAGGGCATGTAAAATTAGTCTTTGATTGATCTCTAGCCGACACAGGTATTTGAGAGAAACCAGAATAACCATCTAGAAAGCAGCAATGTGTATGTTTGCATAATCTTTCTAGCATTTGATCAATAAAAGGTAAGGGATAATGATCTTTCTTAGTAGCCTTATTTAATTTGCGGAAATCAATTACCATCCTATAACCTGTGATAATTCTTTGTGGAATCAATTCATCTTTATCATTAGGAACAACAGTAATACCTCCCTTCTTAGGGACACAATGGACAGGACTTACCCACTGACTATCAGCAACGGGATAAATTATACATGCCTCCAGAAGCTTGAGTATTTCTTTTCTTACCACTTCTTTCATTTTAGGATTCAGACGTCGTTGAGGATCACGAACTGGTTTGGCATCTGCTTCCAAATTTATTTTATGTTGACATAGAGTGGGACTAATGCCCTTAAGATCATCAAGAGTATATCCAATAGCATCACAGTGCTTCTTCAGAGTTTTCAATAATCTTTCTTCTTCATGCTCTGAAAGGTTAGCACTAATAATAACAAGATATATCTTCTTTTCATCAAGATAAGCATATTTAAGATTATCAGGCAAAGGCTTAAGCTCAAACACATGATCACCCTTGGGTGGAGGAGGATCCCTAGGATTTCAACAGGCAAATTGTGTTGTAGAATAGGTTCTTATTTAAAGATACTTCATCTATTTCCCTTCTTTCATTCATGAACATATCATTTTCATGGTCTAGCAAATAGTGTTCTAAAGGATCACTAGGAGGTACGGCAATAGAAGCAAGACCAATAATTTCATCCTTACTAGGTAATTCTTCCTCACGATGTTGTCTACTGAATTTAGAGAAATTAAACTCATGAACCATATCATCCAAGCCAATAGTACCAACATTCTTTTTGCAATCTATCCTAGCATTAACAGTGTTCAAGAAGGGTCTACCAAATATAATGGGACAAAAGCTATCTTGCGGGGAAGCAAGAATAAGAAAATCAGCAGGATATTTAGTTTTCCCACACAAGACTTCAACATCTCTAACAATCCCAATTGGTGAAATAGTATCTCTATTGGCAAGCTTAATTGTGACATCAATATCTTCTATCTCAGCAGGTGCAATTTCATGCTTAATTTCTTCATACAAAGTAATAGGTATAACACTCGCACTAGCACCCATATCACATAAGCCATGATAAAAATGATCCCCTATTTTAACAAAAATAACAGCCACGCCTACCACAGGTCTATGTTTATCTTTAGCACAAGGTTTAGCAATTCTAGCAGTTTCACCTTCGAACTGAATAACATGCCCATCAATATTATCAGACAAGAGATCTTTAACAATGGCAATATTAGGTTCTACTTTAACTTGCTCAGGAGGTGTATAAGTTCTAATATTGCTTTTACGAACAACAGTTGAAGCTTTAGCATGATCCTTTACTCTGACAGGGAAAGGTGGTTTCTCAACATAAGAAGTAGGAACAACAGGATCATTATAAGTGACAGTCTTTTCTTCAACTTTAATAGGTGCAGCTACTTTTACTTCTATGGGAGGATGATATTTAAACCACTTCTCCTTAGGGAGATCAACATAAGTAGCAAAAGATTCACAAAAAGAAGCTACTATCTCAGAGTCAAGTCCATATTTAGTGCTAAACTTACGGAAAATATCGGTATCCATAAAAGACTTAACACAATCAAACTTAGGTGTCATACCTGACTCCTTACCTACGTCGAGGTCCCAATCCTCAGAGTTGCATTTAATTCTATCCAATAAATCCCATTTAAATTCAATAGTCTTCATCATAAAAGAGCCAGCACAAGAAGTATCGAGCATGGCGCGATTGTTTTCAGAAAGTCGAGCATATAAATTTTGAATAATTGTTTCCCTTGGAAACCCATGATTGGGGCATGAATATAACATTGATTTAAGCCTCCCCCAAGCTTGAGCGATGCTTTCTCCTTCGCGAGGCCAGAAATTATATAATATATATAATTGCAATCACGATGAACAAGATGCATAGGGTAATACTTTTGATGAAATTCCAATTTCAATCTTTTGTAGTTCCATGATCTCATATCATCACATAGCCTATACCATGTCAATGCGTCTCCCTTCAAAGATAAAGGGAAGACCTTCTTCTTAGAAACATCATCGGGTATACCTGCAAGCTTAAATAATCCACAAACTTCATCCACATATATTAAGTGCTCATCAGGATGCTTTGTTCCATCTCCTGTAAAAGGGTTAGCTAGCAGTTTTTCCATCATACCCAAAGGAAATTCAAAAGGAGTTTCATTTTCAATAGGTTCAGTAGGTTGAGGAGCAACTCTTTGCTCTACTGGACGGGGTGAAAATACCCCGAACAAGCCCCTCAGAGAATTACTTTCCATAGTAACAAGTGACAGTAAATTTCAGCACACTATATAAATTTTTCCTTACCAAATTCCACCTACCAGAAGCGCTACACTCCCCGGCAACGGCACCAGAAAAGAGTCTTGATGACCCACAAGTATAGGGGATCTATCGTAGTCCTTTCGATAAGTAAGAGTGTCGAACCCAACAAGGAGCAGAAGGAAATGGTAAGCGGTTTTTAGCAAGGTATTCTCTGCAAGTACTGAAATAAGTGGTAACAGATAGTTTTGTGACAAGATAAATTGTAACGAGCAACAAGTATCAAAAGTAAATAAAGTGCAGCAAGGTGGCCCAATCCTTTTTGTAGCAAAGGACAAGCTGGAACAAACTCTTATAATAGGAAAAGCGCTCCCGAGGACACATGGGAATATCGTCAAGCTAGTTTTCATCACGTTCATATGATTCGCGTTCGGTACTTTGATAATTTGATATGTGGGTGGACCGGTGCTTGGGTGTCGTTCTTACTTGAACAAGCATCCCACTTATGATTAACCTCTATTGCAAGCATCCGCAACTACAAAAAGTATTAAGGTAAACCTAACCATAGCATGAAACATGTGGATCCAAATCAGCCTCTTATGAAGCAACGCATAAACTAGGGTTTAAGCTTCTATCACTCTAGAAACCCATCATCTAATTATTACTTCCCAATGCCTTCCTGTAGGCCCAAATAATGGTGAAGTGTTATGTAGTCGACGTTCACATAACACCACTAGAGGCTAGACAACATACATCTTATCAAAATATCGAACGAACACCAAATTCACATGACTACTAATAGCAAGACTTCTACCTTGTCCTCGGGAACAAACGTAACTACTCACAAAGCATATTCATGTTCATAATCATAGGAGTAATAATATGCATATAGGATCTGAATATATGATATTCCACCAAATAAACCAACTAGCATCAACTACAAGGAGTAATCAACACTGCTAGCAACCTACTAGCACCAATCCCGGACTTGGAGACAAGAATTGGATACAAGAGATGAACTAGGGTTTGGAGATGAGATGGTGCTGGTGAAGATGTTGATGGAGATTGCCCTCTCCCGATGAGAGGAGCGTTGGTGATGACGATGGCGATGATTTCCCCCTCCCGGAGGGAAGTATCCCCGACAGAACAGCTCTGCCGGAGCCCTAGATTGGTTCCCCCAAGGTTCCGCCTCGTGGCGGCGGAGTTTCGTCCCAAAAGGTTCTTCTTGATTTTTTTTCTCATCGAAAGACTTCATATAGGAGAAGATGGGCGTCGGAGACCCACCAGGGGGCCCACGAGGTAGGGGGTCGCGTCCTAGGAGGGGGGCGCGCCCCCCACCCTCGTGAGCAGGGTGTGGGCCCCCTGGCCTTCATCTTTGGCGAGGATTTTTCTTTATTTCTTTTAAGATATTTCGTGGAGTTTCAGGACTTTTGGAGTTGCGCAGAATAGGTCTCTAATATTTGCTCCTTTTCTAGCCAGAATTCCAGCTGCCGGCATTCTCCCTCCTTATGTAAACCTTGTAAAATAAGAGAGAATAGCCATAAGTATTGTGACATAACGTGAAATAACAGCCCATAATGCGATAAATATCGATATAAAAGCATGATGCAAAATGGGCGTATCAGAGTACCGGACCAAAGCATTAACACTTAGTGAATACATGAACTCCTCAAACTACGGTCATCACCGGGAGTAGTCCCGATTATTGTCACTACGGGGTTGCTGGATCATAACACATAGTAGGTGACTATTGACTTGTAAGATAGGATCAAGAACTCACATATATTCATGAAAACATAATAGGTTCAGATCTGAATTCATGGCACTCGGGCCCTAGTGACAAGCATTAAGCATAGCAAAGTTGTAGCAACATCAATCTCAGAACATAATGGATACTAGGGATCAAACCCTAACAAAACTAACTCGATTACATGATAAATCTCATCCAACCCATCACCGTCCAGCAAGTCTACGATGGAATTACTCAAGCATGGCGGTGAGCATCATGAAATTAGTGATGGAGGAAGGTTGATGATGACGACGGAGACGGATTCCCCTCTCCGAAGACCCGAACGGACTCCAGATCAGCCCCCCCCCCCTGAGAGAGATTAGGGCTTGGCGGCGGCTCCATATCGTAAAATGCGATGAATCCTTCTCTATGGTTTTTTTCTCCCTGAACGTGAATATATGGAGTTGGAGTTGAGGTCGGTGGAGTCTCAGGGGGCCCACGAGGCAGGGGGCGCGCCCTCCACCCTCGTAGATAGGGTGTGGGCCCCCTGATGCTGATTCTTTCGCCAGAATTTTTTATATATTCCAAAAATATTCTCCGTGAAGTTTCAGGTCATTCCGAGAACTTTTATTTCTGCACAAAAATAACAGCATGGCAATTATGCCAAAAACAACGTCAGTACGGGTTAGTTCCATTCAAATCATGCAAGTTAGAGTCCAAAACAAGGGCAAAAGTGTTTGGAAAAGTAGATATGTTGGAGACGTATCAGTTCGGTCCTTAGCTATTTTGTGATTTAGTTGAATAAAAGTTTAGTATGATCTATTTTCGAGTGCTAGTCTCGTGATCTATCTATCTATGTAATCGAGTGAGAGTTATATAATATATTTTAGTTTGAGTTTTTGCTTCTTTACTTCTTTTTTTGCAATCAAAATAAAATAAAATAATGAAAAAGATTATATGCTAATCTTATGGTAAGTAATGACATCACATAAGGAAAAGTATAAGTGGTAAAATTTGTTGAAAGTTGACAAACATAGCATTGGTCAATGATGCAATTCATGAAAGAATTAATAAGTGAAGAGAAGATTCACATGCAAATACACTATCTTGGACATCTTGTATGATTGTGAGCCCCCATTAAATATCTTATGCAAAATTGTTGACATTGGACAAGGAAGACAACGTAAAGATTTATGTTTGTTCATATTCACATAGAAGTTATATTGTCATAGATCCTTCAACATGTGGTGCTTGCTCGATATCTTTGGTAGCCAAAAATCCGCACTAAGTAGAGATACTACTTGTGCATCCAAAACCTTTAAACCCAAATTCATATTTTGAGAGTCCACCATACCTACCTATGGGTTGAGTAAGATCCTTCAAGTAAGTTGTCATCGGTGCAAAAGGGCAATAAAAATTGCTCCTAAATGTGTTTGATCCTTTAGTGTAAGGGAAAATAAGCATTGTATGAACTTGTGATGGCAAAGTAATAAAAGTGACAGACTGCATAATAAAGGTTGCTATCATAAGGGGCAATATAATGTGATGTTCTTTTGCATTAAAAGACTGTGCATACGAAACCAAAAACCGCATGACAACCTCTGCTTCTCTCTGCGAAGGGCCTATCTTTTACTTTTATGCAAGAGTCAAAGTATTTTCCTATATTCCTTTTTATTTTTCTCTTTGGCAAGCATCATGTGGTAGGGAAAGATCTAGGCACATATACCCAGTTGGATACGAGTGAGCATGAGTTATTATTGTTGACCTCACCCTTGAGGTGAATAAGTTGGGAGGCGAAACTATAAGCCCCTATCTTTCTATGTGTCCGGTTGAAACTTTTTGCTCATATATATGTTGTGAGTGTGAAGATTAAATGATGGTTGAGTATGTGGACTTGACAAAAGGCTCCGATGCGAGATCCTTCCTGAAAATATGATGAATTGTAGTTGCAAAGTTGACTGAGAACATAGTTTGTTAGTTTTCAATAAAGTTTATGCTTTCTACTTTGATGTTGTGATGAATTGTTACTTGTTCATGAGAAGTTATATGATCAAGCTTTATGATAAAGTTTTTTGCTGTTATAATAATGAGCATGATGCTACTATGTTTGTATTTTGTTTTTATCGACACCTCTCTCTCACTAAACATGTGGACATGATTTTTGATATCGACTTTCGCTTGAGGACAAGCGAGGTCTAAACTTGGGGTAGTTGATACGTCCATTTTGGTGTTTTTATGCTTTATAAAACTTTGTGTAGTAATTCTAATGCCTTTTCTCTCATAATTTGCAAGGAGAATGCCGACAGCTAGAATTCTGGACCGAAAAAGCTATGTCAGAGATACCTATTATGCACATCTCCAAATGAGCTGAAAGTTTACGGAGAATTATTTTGGAATAAAAAAATACTGGAGAAAAGAACTACCAGAGGGGGACAGCCAGGTGGCCACAAGACACCAGGGCGCGCCAGACCCTCCAGGCGCACCCTGGTGGGTAGTGGGCACCCTGGCCCACCTCTGGTGCCCATCTTCTGGTATATAAGGTCTTTTAACCTAGAAAAAAATTAAGGAGAGGACTTTCGGGACGGATTGCCGCCAACTCAGGGTAGAACTTGGGTAGGAGCACTTTTGCCCTCCGGCAGAGCGATTCTGTCAGGGGGAAATTGAAGCCATCATCGTCACCAACAACCCTCTCATCTTTGGGAGGACAATCTTCATCAACATCTTCAACAGCACCATCTCATCTCAAAACCCTAGTTCATCTCTTGTATTCAATCATTGTACCGGAACCTCAAATTGGTACACGTGGGTGACTAGTAGTGTTGATTACATCTTGTAGTTGATGCCAGATGGTTTATTTGGTGGAATATTATACGTTCACATCCATTATGCTATTTAATATCCCTCTGATCTTGAGCATAAATATTATTTGTGAGTAGTTGCCCTTGTTCTTGAGGCCATCGGAGAAGTCATGTTGCAAGTAATCATGTGAATTTGTTATCCGTTTGATATTTTGATGATATGTATGTTGTGATTCCCTTAGTGGAGTTATGTGAACGTCGACTACATGACACTTCATCATCTTTGGGCCTAAGGGAATTCATTGTGAAGTAGTTATTAGATGATGGGTTGGTAGAGTGACAGAAGCTTAAACCCTAGTTTATGCGATATTCTGGAAGGGGCTGATTTGGATCCATATGTTTAATGATATGGCTAGATTGTTATTTTAATTCTTCTTTCATAGTTGTGGATGCTTGCGAGGGGGTTAATCATAAGTGGGGGGCTTGTTCAAGTAAGAACAACACCCAAGCACCGGTCCACCCACATATCAAATTATCAAAGTAGAGAACATGAATCAAACCAACATGACGAAAGTGACTAGATGAAATTCCCGTGTTCCCTCAAGAACGCTTTGCTTATTATAAGAGACCGTTCGAGCATGTCCTTTGATACAAAAAGGATTGGGCTACCTTGCTGCACTTTATTTACCGTTACCGTTACTTGCTCATTACAAATTATTTTACTATCAAACTACTTGTTACCGCCAATTTCAGTGCTTGCAGAAATTACCTTACTGAAAATCGCTTGTCATTTACTTCTACTCCTCGTTGGGTTCGACACTCTTACTTATCGAAAGGACTAGGATTGATCCCCTATACTTATGAGTCATCAGCTATAGTTTATCCTTAGTTCTTATTGTTGTTTTCTTATCACTAACTTGTATTTTTCTTTTCCACCCGGCATGTCTCCTCCAATTCTTCATAATTCATCAAAGACTAGAAGGATTGGGTGCCCCGCAGAGTCGTTGCTGTTGTTGGGTTTTCAAAAAAATGCCTATGTTTAAAAATATAGGGTGTATTAGGTTTTGAAATGTCAAGCCTCTTTAAGTTAGACCAAATTTGTAGAGAACTATATAAATATCGATAATATCAATTTGGTAGCATTAGATTCATCTTGAAATGAATTTTAAAATTTTATTTATTTAATACTGATGATGTCAATATTTTTGGCTCTGAACTTGGCCAAAGTTAAAGAAAACTTGAGTTTTCAAAAAACAAATACACCTTATATTTCGGAACTTAGTAAGTATTTGGTACGGCGAGTGTGGGACATGACCGAGTTTGTTTTCCGTTGGACCCCGATAAGTACCACACCCGTAGCACGAAGCAACTTGGGCCAAACGCCCCCATCACCACTGATCACGCCACGTCATTGCATGCGTGCACAAATGACGAAACTGATGATGTCAACAGAAAATTTTGGGTTTTCAGTTTTTAAAATGTCTTCTCTTAAATTAAAAATCTGATTAAAACCCGTTTTCACGATTAAATCTGTCGCGACGAGATCTACGAAACTAGATCCCATATTGATATGTTTCGATGACTTTTTTTGTTAAAAGTTATTATGTCTATTGCACATAAATTGTCATGGCATTTACACTGAAGTTACCATGATATGTTTCAACTAATTTTCTTTTGTACATTTAAATAAATTTTGACATGTCATAAAAAAAGGAAATTAAGAAACTAAACTTTCCATGGTGAATTACTATAATTTGCCATGATCCATGAAATAATTTTGACATGGTTCATAATTAAAAAGAAATATGTCATTAATTACTTTAAAAATGCATGATCACTAACTCAAATTAGGCATGAACCATAAACTAAAAATGTCATGGTGAATTAGTTAAATTTGTCATGATACACGCACTAAATTTGCCATGGTTCATATAAAAAAACCAACTACCATGATGAAAATACTAAAATTGTCATGATCTATAAACTAAATTTGCCATAATGAATTACTATAAATTGCCATGGTCAATTAATAAAATTTGCTGTAAAATATAGTTGAAATACAATGATATCTTTGAAATCTAGAAGAAAAAATAGATGAAACATATCATGACAATTTTAGTGTAAACACTATGCAACTTCAGTGTAAACATCATGAAATTTTTTGACGTAAAAAGTCATCGAAACATGTCAATATGAGATCTAGTTTTGAAGATCTCGTTGAGACGAATTTAATGATGAAAACGGATGTTTAATCAGATTTTTTTATTTAGGAGATAAAACATTTTTATGTCTAAAAACCAAAAAGATTCCACTGATGTCATATGTTTGACGTCGCAAAATGGATGGTAATGGAGGCATTTGGGCCATGTTGCTCCGTGCCACATGTGTGGCACTTATCATTTGGGTTTTTTTTTTATTATAATGCGATGTTTTGGTGGGCCCTTCACGATGTGATTATGTGTTATCTGCTAATCAATCATACTAATGTGGGGAAAAATTATGCATCTATGTCTGCATGTACTATATTTATGCTACAATATCACATGTTGACTTTTTTCTAGGTGGTGAGAGGGTGCACCGGGTTGGTATGTTTGTATAGGCCGATTGCCGCCTGTTGATTCAAAAATTGTTGACCCGGTCAAAATCGTAAACCAAATCTAAAATCGAATATCTCAATTTAATGGGAGAGCTTGAAAGTTAGGGAGCATAATGAATTAGAAAATTGAATGAGAGAGCTCCTTGAGAAATTACTGACTCGGTCAAAATTTGGTGACCCAATTTTAAATTGAAGACCTTAATTGATTATGAGGCCATAAATATTAGGGATCATAGTGAACTAAAAAATTTGAATGAGAGAGCTCCTTAAGAAATTGTTGATCCGGTAAAAATCGGGTCGCCCAATTCCAAATTGAAGACCTCAATTGATTGTGAGGCCTTAAAAAGTAGGGAGCATATTGTATTTATAGACAGACTTTATAAGGGCATGGATAGTGGTTGATAAGACGGTCTTACCTTTTAATATCATCTCTAAGAGATCATCAATACGCAGACTCGGGTGAAACCACCCCGCGTCACTCCCGCTCGGGTGGTTCCCCAGCCCTAGCCGTCGCCGGGGCCGAACCCACCTGCCTTCCCTCACCCCCAACGCCGTCGGAGGACGCCGCTAGGATGCGCCCGGGGGTCGACGGCGGTGGCGGGGATCCTTCTCTCCCCCGGGTCTCACGGGTGGTGCGGAGCCCTTGCGCGTGTGGAGGCGCGACAGATCCGGCAATGCGGCGACGATGGTTGCGGCGGCGGCAGCGATGGCTGGCCCTGCCACGGGCGACAGCGACTGCGGCGCGTCGGGCAACCTGGTCACGAGCGGTGGTGGGCGACGGCTTGCCTGGTTCGGGCGGCGGCGACTTATGTTGCGACAGTGCCTCATCTGGCTTCAGATCGGCGGCGGCGTGGAGGGCTTGGTGGACTGCTCGGCGGCACCTCCGGTCAGATCTGTTCTGGCCGGTGCAGCCGGCAATGGTGGTCATCTCCTCCGTCAAAGGTGGTCGGATCTCGAGATCCGTCATCTAGTCTCGGTTGCGAGTTGGGCAAGCCGACGACAGGCGATGGCGGCGTTCTGCACCGTTACCTTGATGAAGGCATCGTTGAGTAACTACTGTCGACCCACTCGTGCTGCTCCGTGGGAAACCCTAGTATCTGATGTTCCAGATCGGGCGATGGCGGCACTACGGTGTCGTTTCTCTCTTGGGAGCAACGCTAGAAGGTAGAGGCAGGAGGCAGGACGGCTTCGTCTTGAACGGAGCTTCGGTGGAGATGTCAAGTCATGACTGGTCGACAGGTGCTATGCTTTTTCATGCTTGGTCCGCATGTGCTACGCACGACAGATCTTCCAGAGTCTCGCATCGGGATGGACGAGCGCAGGGCGGTGGTGTCATTGGGCGCCGTGGTGGCGTCGACGGTTGGTCGAACTGGTAAGGATGATGCGGATCTCACTCCTGAAGATGGGACAGCGGTTTGATGATGATGACGGCTTCTAAAACATGTGCATGTGGTGTAAGCTTTAGGTCTGCCGCATCGGTTGTTGGTTCCGATACGTTATAAGGATGAATCGACGACGACATTGGTTATAGATATGGGAGTGAAAGCACTCCGCATTATCAACTTTGTAGGTGTGAGTGGTAGCTTCGGGTGGCTTGATGTATGTCTTTGTTAGACCTTCGTGGAATAATTAATAAAGATGGTTGTATGCATCGATTGATGCATAGGTCGGGGGTTTAACCTCCTTTTAAAAAAATGACAAGTATTTTTTTCTGCTTTCTCTTTCTTCCACCTCAACAGACATCTTACGTGGCACTCTTAAGGTAGCACAATTGTACAAACCTTAAGTGAAAAAGGATGCTTATGCCGAGGAGAAATATTCAATATGATTGACTTAGGACGCAACACATGGCCAGCAGCGGAGAGGCAGACCACCTACGACCAATAAAAAGAGATGGCGAAAGGAGAAGGAAGATAAAAGAGGAGGAGGGAAGTACCTGTGTTGCCCAAAACAGAATTAGATACTCCCTAAAGGAAAGTAGATCTATAGATACAAAACATGGTTCAAAATGTGACAACGATTAGACAAAGGTGTTTCAAGTGTCCCCATGTCACAATTACATAATTCAACAAGAATAAATTATATCTTTTAATATATTAAATGCATATGACTTTATCAGGTAATACTCCCTCATGGCGAATAGCTGACATCGGTCCTTGGTATTCATGTTTGATGATAAAAAAACTTGTAGTCATATGTTAGCAGAAATTATAAATTTGATATGATACAAATCATTCATGAGAGATGATACTTTTTCACCTTACTAATTATCACCTAACATAAAAAATTGTAGGCATATGATACTTTTTCACCTTACTAACTATCACATAATATAAAAACTTATCACCTTATTTTAATTAATAAGGTGAAAAAGTATGATTTGTTTTCCGTTTGATGTGAGTAATAACCCTCCCAATAACAGAAATATATTTTTAATTAAAATATGATAAAAGTTATGTTTGTGGCCGAAAGTGGGTGTGTGTATCTTCGGTCAGGGCCAAATAAGAGCATCTCCAACCGTTGTGCCCTTCAGGAGGCGTTTTTTCGACCTCCTGGGAAGGCCCCGGCGCTAACTTTGCATTGGGGTGCAAAAATTTTCCAGCCGTTGTGCCCCCAGGTTGTGTCTTATTTTCTCTTTCTCGCTTTGTCATTGCAACAAACATGTTGTGGGCATTGTCGGGCCACGCGAGCTCGAGCTCGTCGGCGATGACCCCAGCCGACCGGGCGACTCCCTCGGACGCGTCTCCGTCTTCCGCCGCCACCGACGCGCTGCTCGAGCTCGGCGCACCCCCCGACGCCGCCGACGTCCTCCCCGCGCCGCGCAGACTGGCGACGCCGCACGGCTCCTCGTCGCGGCCTCGACGATGCCCCCGTGCTCCACCTCGAGGCGCAGCTCCTCAACGGCTCTCCTGCGATGCTGCTAGGAGCGGGGCGGGGCCGAGCCGTGGCTGCTGCTGCGCATGCACGCGCGCGGCGGCCTGCGCTCGGGCACGCACGCAAGAGCTCCGAGCACGGCGTCGCTACAGCACGCACGCACGCGAGAGCTCGGGCACGCACGCGATAGCGACGGCCAACCCGGCCAGCACGCGGCGGCTGCGGCCACCAAGCCCGGCCAGCATGCAAGCCCGTTCACGCCCGTGCGGCTGCGGAGCCGGGCCAACACGCCCGCGAGCAACGCACGCATGCACGCGGCGGACAGCGACGGCCAGCACGCAGGGAGCAAGCCAGCCGCGCTGGCCTCTCCGGGCCGGGGCCCAGGAGCAGCAGTAGGACCACGCGAGCCGGAGCCGGAGCTGGAGCTGGAGCGCCCGGCGAGCCGTGCCGTGCCGTCCTCGTCCTCCGCCGCGTCGTCCTCGTCCACGCGAGCAGCCGGCCAGGGCGAGCTAGAGCCGGGGCGCCCGGCGAGCCGCGCCGTGCCATCTCGTCCTCCGTCGTGTCGTCCTCGTCCACGCGAGCAGACGGCCAGGGCGAGCTGTGTCGTGCCGTCCTCGTCCTCCGCCGCGTCGTCCTCGTCCTCGGCCATGCCGTGGAGCTGGAGCTCGATCGCCCGGCGAGGGCGCCGTGGAGTGCGCGGGCGAAGACGGCCCACTCCGGCCGTCTCGCCATGTGCCCGTCTTGCCCGGCGGCCCGTTCGTCTAGCCGTGCAGGAGCAGCGAGGAGGCGTGGCAAGGGAGTGCGGCAGCCAAGGCGATGGTGCGCGGTGAGCGCGGAAGGCGAGGAGGCGTTGCGGTCAGTGCGAGGGCTCGGCTTGCTGCAAGTGGGTGGGTGGGCCTGACAAAAAAAGGGGGAGAGAGAGGAGAGAGGCTGACTAGTGGGGTTTGCATGCAGGAAAAGTAGCATCGGGCATCCCAAGTGCCTCCCGGGGCGCTGGGTTTGCCCGGGGTCGCCGGCGCTGTTTTTGCTGAAATCCGGCGCAAAACGAGGTTGTGGGGGCGTGACTGGGAGCATTTTTTACAACCGGCGCTAAAAAAGATGCTTGGGGGCGTCTTGGGGAGCCTAGTGGAGATGCTCTAATGGGCCTCTTTTTTCATCATTTCTTCTATGTCACTGGCGGCATCCTCTGGAAGATGTCGCAACGTGATTTTCTTCTTCAAATCCTTTTTCTTTTTCGTTCGATGAAGGATACTTAGATGCGGCTCCGTCAAGGAACTTGTGAGGACTGAGGAGTGTGTCCCCCTCCTCCCTATGGTCGCAGTTGGGATTATCTTCTACCCTCTCCCCCTGGGTGTCAGCTTCTCTAGGAGGGCGATATGTCCAAATCGTGGTTGTCGGTGTCTTATGTACGCCGACGACTTCCCTATTGTTGCTTCCTCAAGCTCTTGAATTTCAACAAGATTGCTCCGTTAAGACGGAGCCCCGGAGACGACAACGGGCATTGCTCATGTTGCGCCGCCGATAAATGCAAAAGGAAGACGGTTTTGGTTTCTTCAGTAACTTGTTTGTAATTTCTTGTTCTTGTAAGAAATCCTTGTAAGGGTCGGTTTTATCTAATATTGCACTTGACCTTTCGCAAATATTTGCACATAAATAGTATGTTCATCAAACCATTTTTCTTTCATTAGGCTATTATGATGGAGAATATTTACACTTCCATGCTAAATTGTAATGATGGTGTATGTGTGTGCGCACGTGTAAGAGTGTATGAACATTAATATTTCACAAATAGGACCATCATATTGATAGTACTAGACCATGGAGGCGCGCTTTGTTACGCCCGTCCATCTTTAATAGTTAAAGATGGAAATATTTAAGAGATTTGGGGCTATAATAACATATAATAAATTTTGTATGGTCGAAGTTAACATGCATAGATATAACATTTAGGCATGATTTTCTTTCAAAATTTTGATATCATCATAAGCATGGGAAGTCAGATTCATACTAAGAGTTATAGCATGGCTAGTAAAATCATGACCAGAATTGCAACAGAATAATGAACCTTGATGTTGGTGATGTATATCATATATTTTGGTCATCAAACAAATCTTTATGACTTGAAAGGCCAACATTGTGAGATATATAAATTGTTAGGACATAATTGGTACAACAAATTACCATGGACGTGTTCAATGAAATGTGTAGAGAATCATAAAATCTTTTGTTCTCCATTAAATGGGACGATGCTGGCATGTAGAACAAACATAAATACAAAGTACAAATTGTCGATTCTTTAGAAAGCAAATAAAAATAGCACATACAAGGGAGCTGGGAAACAAATGGAGAAAATTCACTGTCTGCTATACCCAAAAAAAACTTAGCTCATTGTCGACTGCTCTTTTTTGTTCATAGGAGGCAGCTTTTTCTTCCACATTGTTCGCCTCTGCCTAAAACTTTGTATCAAAGTTCTCGCGACACCGGTGGCCCTACACAAAAAAGCACCAGTTTTACCAACAGTGTCGTCCTGCAATACATAACATCAATTAAGAAAATTTTCAAGTTCTATCACAAAGTCTGGTATCACGTATGGCTGGATATGGTTTAGAGAGACCAAATCGTACGAGTTTTCATCAAATAACGAAACATGCCAAGCATAGGGTTTGGATGCGTTCTGGTCACTTTTTTTCAACAAATTAGACATGATGTAGCTCCAAATCAAGGATAAGACAGGAGGTCTGACCAGCAGTATTCGATGGTCACTAATCCAAGCACTGTGAAAACTCTAGGTTGTAGGACAGTGGCAATATGATCGTGCACACTTGGATCAGCAAAGCAGCAATGTCACCCTCATCTACCCCTTTCCCGTATCAAATCTTGCCACACTGCATGCCCTGCACGGGAAGGTCAGAAGGGATTCTGCAGCAGCCGGGTGCAGGCCCATGCACCGTCGGTGGCCGTGGGATCTCTCAATGGTAGGGTTCAGGGACAGGGTGTGGACGAATGAGACACAACAAATTCTGTTCATCAGACTAGGTGAATCTTTGGAGAGAGAGAGGGAGAGAAATTAGGGAAGAAGAGGGGACCTGAATCACAAAATCAGTAAGAGGTGAAAGTCATAGAACACGGCAAGCAACTCTGGGACAAGCATGTCAGTAACGGGATGCGCGTCGACCGCCCCGTGGTGCAGGCGAGGTACTGGTGGAGGCGGGTTACTGCTCTTGGCTGCGTTGAGGCGAAGGAGGCGAGGCGTCCTCTCGTCATCCTGCGCTGGACGGATGAATCATACTATGTCGCTAGAATGGGCTGCTAAGTGAAGAAGCAAAAATGGGCTGTCCAAGCCGGATTCCCACCAGACAAGGCCCGGTAAACCACAGGCCACCTGGACCGCTTAGCGGAGCAACAGCCCATTACGTGGGGACGAGTGGATTCGCGATGACCCAGCGAGGCTGTGAGAGATCCGAGACGTGGAAGAACATGATCCGATGGTACATAGCGCCAAATTGCTGTGGAGGGTCCTGGGTAGCTCAGTTTTACTGTTTAGTAATGTTCAGTAAACCATTTTTTTAATATACAAAATCTAGGTTGAAAGCACAACTTTTCACCAAATTATGTAGTACTGTACTCATGAAATGAGGCCTACCATCCATCTCGTGCTTGGAAGGGTAAACGAGCTATTTTTTCTAAATAATACATTTTTAATTAATTTTTAGAAATATTACACCAAAATTATTTTTTTCAAAAATAATACATTGTCGGCCATCTGGTAGCCGACTGGGTCTAGTCGGTCAGGAGGAAGCCGATAGCCGATAGGTAAGCCGAGCAGTAAGCCAATTAATCCCAGTCAGCTTACTGCAAAATTTGAGAAAACTTTTTTTGCCTTTTGCATTAACCCAACTTTGAAATTCAAGTTCCAAATGCAAAAGCCAAAAAAGTTTTCTCAAATTGTTTCACAAAAATGTTTAAACTACTCTCCTCGATATTTTAACATTTACAAAAATAAAAAAACAATTTGAATAAATAAATTTAAACCCTATCTATATTCACCAGGAGCTATCAAATACAATTGTAAATATGTGATGTTCCAAAAATAATGAAAATTTATGTGGCTTGTTAATATTGCTAGTAATTTATGCAAAAAGTTTCAACGCAAACCTAATTCATTTGATAGCTAGAATAAATAGAAAAACAACTAAAACCAAAAACTGTAAAAAAAAATATGGGCACATGCAACTATCGGCCAGCAGTAAGCCGACTGGGACTAAGTCCTCTCGCCGACTGGATCCTGTCGGTCCCCAATCAGCCATCTGTCAGCTGACAGGGTACCTATCGGCTTCCTCCTGGCCGACTAGATCCAGTCGGCCACCAGATGGCCGACTATGTATTATTTTTGAAAAAATTAATTTTGATGTAATATTTCTAAAAATTAATTTAAAATGTATTATTTTTTAAAAAAATAGCGGTAAAAGAAGTCCCGAAGCGTCAGAAATGGGCCTACGATCCATCCCGTGGTTGGAAGGGTAAACGAAGCCCCGAAGCGTCAGAAATGGGAAAAGGAAGGGTAAACGAAGTCCCGAAGCGTCAGAAATGGAAAAAAAATTGTAAAAAACGCCGTTGCCGGGGATCGAACCCGGGTCACCCGCGTGACAGGCGGGAATACTTACCACTATACTACAACGACTTTGATGCTAATTTACAAGTGTAATATTATAACTTAAAACTCCTACGAAAGCATATTCAGAGCATCAAAACTGTCTCCGAACTGTCCGCTGAGCATCCGCACATCCCGGTAGCATATTCCCAGATCCCAGCTTCCACTCTTTGCTTTACTACTGGATCGTTATCAGTTTCCGACTCACTATGTTCGGTTGCTCTGGTTGTGCGACCACTCTCCACTCTTCTCCGGTGCAGATTTGCAGCCTCCGGAGGCTACTTGAAGCCCTGTAGCTTTTACCTGTGAGTAATCTGGTTTCTTTTATTCCACTCCCTTACTTGTTCTGCTTGGTAAAGTTCATGTAGTTTCAGAGCTCACCTTAGCTTCCGCTTAAGTTTGTGTAGTTTAATTGTTCTCTGCTGCTTAGTTTGAATCGGTTTCTCTTTAGAGGCTCTTTTCCCTCTGATGCTAGGGGAAGCAGGATTCAAGTCCGAGAGCTAGATTGCCAAATTTAGTTCTTGCCTTTCTGTAAATTGATGGCTTGCTCCAGTATTTTAAAGATACTTTTGAATCAATAATGTAGAGAAACATGTGTCAGAAGCTTCTGTTTTGAATCAAGCTTCTGACGCATGTTTTGGAATTTCTGTACAAATTTTGTGTGGTAGTGTCTTTTTGTATGTTCTGCTCGCAGAAGGTGTTTCTGTGCAGCAACAATTTCTTCATTGTGCGAATTGCGAAAGCAAGGAATTCCCTATTTGCCGCTTGTTTCGTAGAAGTAGAACTGTCGACGCAAGGCACAGGGGAAGGGAATTCCAGTCAACGCTACGCAGCTATCTATCCGATCTGGGCCGGCCCATTTTAACAGCCAGTCGCTCCCGGTTTTAGAAACCTTCTTAAAGGTTCCCGCTGGGTTTATACAGGTTCTGGGAACCTTCTAGAAAGTTCCAGAACCAGTTTTTTCTATTTTACTTCTTTATTGGTTTTTCTTTTTCTTTTCTATTTTCTTTTCTATTTTTTGTTTCTTTTTAAAATTTTCGTTTCCCCTTTTAATTTTTTTCCTTTTCAAGTCCATTTCTTTCAAACTTGAACAAAAAAATGTTTGGAATTTCAAAATATGTTCTCGTTTTCAAAATTTGTTCGTAAATTCACAAAATGTTTGCAGTTTCAAATTTATCACAATTTAAAAAAATTCATGTCTAAAAAATTTGTTCAAAAATGTAAAAAATGTTCTGTTTTTCTAAAATTTGTACAGAAACTCCAAAATATTCAGAGAGTTTCCAGTAATGTTCGCACTTCCAAAATTTCTATAAAATCATAAAAATGTCCCTGTTCTCAAATTTTTGTTCACTAAATTAAAAAGTTCAGGGAAATTCATTTTTTTGTGGTTAAATTTTTTTTCATTTTTCTGAACAATGTTTAAAATTCCAAAAAAATCATCTTTGGAAAAAAAGTTCGAAAATTAAAAAAAAAGTTGATTTTAGAAACCTGCTTTTTAGAAGAAAAAAATGTTTCCCTTTTGACATTCTACACAATATCTAAAATACAAGAATATTTGTTTTCGAAGATTCCTGTAGAATTTTTTTAAAATGTGAATATGTTTTGATTTATGAATAAAAGTTGAAAAAATGGCAATTTTCTGAAATTTTGAAAGAAAAAAAATTAAAAGCCCTAACTTTTTTTGAAAAAATATAAATAAACTTGAAAAGGAAAAAGCAGAAAAACAAATAACAAAAAGACAAAAGAAAAAAAAAAGGGAAAAAGACCAGTTCTACAGTAAACCGGTCGTCGTTGATCGCTCTTATAACCCGCGTTTCGTAACTGGACAGTGTAGGTCATCATGCCAGGGACGAGCGCTTACTAGCATGAGGTGCAGGTTCGATCTCTCGCTCCATTTTTAGTTTTGAACAGTTTCCGGCGCGATAAGAGACCGGCCCAGTCGAGAATCTATCCCTCTGCGGCGCGCACCAGTTGGACACAAGGCGCTCCTATAGGGGAGCTCCTACTGGACGCTCTTTGCGTCAAATTGGTGTCGCAACGCACAGAGGCACTCAGGGGGGCAGCCTGCCTGGGCCGGCCCATCCAGCTGTACCGAGTGAGAAAAAAGGGAAGCAAAAATTGAGCCAACCGCAATCCCAGGAATCGAACTGGCGACCAAGCGTTTGCGACAGCGTGCTCCTTGCCAATCCAGCAGACTAGCGTTTTATGTATTTTAACATTGCGTTACTAAATGAACTTAGAACGCCCGTACAACAAGCAAAATCTACTTCGAACACAAAACTTATTTTTTTTTCAAAAAACAAAACGTGAATGTTTTATCAAACGCGAACATTATTAGTTATATTCACAAATTTTAAGAAAATTCAAATATTTTTCAACACACAATCGAATTTTGGAGATGCGAACATATTTTCTAGAACAGAAACATTTTTTAAACTACCCAAAAAACTGAACAGGAACAAATTTTGAATTTGAAAATAAAATTTGGAAACAAGAACAACTTTTGCACATGAACATTTTTTGAAAGTCCAGAACAAAATTGAAAAAACGAACATTTTTTCAATTTTGCAAACAATTTTGGAAACGGAACATTTTTCAAAACGCCGAACAAAACTTGTAAATACGAACATTTTTTGGAAATTTGCGAACATTTTTTGGAATGGGAACATCTTTTCAAACTCCCAAATAAATTCATGGAATTTACGAACATTTTTGCAATTTGTGAACAAAATTTGAAAACATGAACATTTTCTAAATTTAAAAAGCTTGAACACTTTTTGAAATTCCTAAACATTTTTCTAATGCAAACAAAATTTGAAAACGTGGACAATTTTGAAATAGGAATATTTATTGAAACTCACGAACAAAATTTGAAAAAACAAACATTTTTCTTAAATTTGCAAACAAATTTTGCGAAGTTGTGAAATTTTGAAAAAAAAACATAAATAAAAGAAACAGAGAACAAACTTCAAAGCGCGAACAAAATTTTAATGCATGAACATCTTTTGTATCTTGAGAATTTTTTTAAACAGAGAGCAATTATGAAAAAATTCCAACAAAGTTGCAAATGTCAATTTTTTAATAAGTGAACAAAAATAATTAACAAGTGAACAAAAAAATTGAAATCCGGTAGATTTTCCGAATTTCGAAAGTTTTAAACTTTTTTGTGTAATGAGAACATTTTTTGAATTTGAGAACATTTTTTGAAAATTCCGAACATTTTTTGATAAATGCATACAGTTTTTGAATTTATGAACAAAATTTGAAAACACAAACATTTTTCAAATTTTGAACTTTTTTTAAAAGCGCGAACATTTTTTTGAGAGAGAAGACATAAACTTGAAAAACAAAAAAGAAAAAAAGAAAAGAAAAAGAAACAGAAATAGAAGAAGAAAGGAAAATAAAAAACCGGTTCAGGAACCTTCTAGAAGGTTCCCAAAACCGGAAAAAAAATCAGCTGGGAACTTCTAGAAGGTTCCCAAAACCGGGAGTGCTGGAACGGTTAAACGGGCCGGCCCGTTGCGTCGCTGCTCGGTCGCTCGCGTGTGCGAAGCGCCGGCAGTTTGACGCAACGAGCGGCGAATAGGATATTCCCTCCTATAGGAGCTCCCCGAAAGCAACACGAGCTCTGGCCCATTAAGACATGGCGCAGCCCATCTTCAAAGTTAGGGCTCACATGTAAAATATACTGTAAATCAGAACAAAAACCCAATTATATTTCTAAAAAAATGTTACGCTAAAAAATACTAAAATGTTAGTTAGAAAAAAACTAGAAAAAATTGGTTAAGAAGAAACCTGACTTTGCACCAGTGTTTTCGTAATTTTCTATATTTATTTTAGGATCTGCGCTGATTTTGTGTATATATAAACCGGCCGTTTAAAATTGCCAACAGTTTTTTATCATTGTGTCGTATAGATATATCGGAAATTAAAACTCCTGTTAATAGGTTTCGGTGATTTCTTTGACGCACAAGTGTACTTCTCATGTTAGGGAGTATTTGATGTCAGCGTGTGTGTTGTGCTTCCATGTTAGTGTACACTTTTTTTTTGAACCGCCTAAAGTGCACACTTTTACATTAGTGTTCATTTCCCAGTGCTAATATGTGTTCTTCTCATGCGCAACACATGTTGGCGCAAGCGTGCCCTGCTCCTCTCCCTTGCGCTCCTTATGTCTAAAAAATATTTTTGGATATTGCTCATACTATTGATCAATGAAGCTACTCAGAGTATGTTCCTATGATTATACGAAGGTGTTATTCTTGGCCTCATTTGTAACTCACTGGGTCATGGCAAAGTGGTCAACGTAAGCTGAAATTTCTCTCGTCTAGATGTTTATAGATATAAATGAACGAAAAAATGACTGTCATATTGTAGTGAGGTTTGATCGGCAATATTGTCATGATTATAAGGAAACGCACACTTCAATGTGGTATGAAGCGTATTTTGATTAACTTTTGACCAATAATTCCATTAGCATATTGATAATGGAGCGCAAACCACAATAACAAGTAATTACTTTAAAACGAGAAGCATCAATTTTGAGCTACACACTGATTGAGTTGGTCAAAATAGCATTTTCAAGAACCAAAATACTCCATGTATAACCAAAGTACCTCCCTGCATAATTTAGTTAGTTATTTTCACAAACAAATGTCTACGAAAATCTGACGCTTCAACAGAGAAATGAAATAAGATTGTACTTCTAGAAAAAGCAATCCACGAATAATGAAGCTTAATCTTAGCATAGAGACATCGTAGTTTACTAAAACCACTCTTCCCAGCATCCGCATCGTTCCACGGGCGGACCCTAGCCGCCGAAGCCCTCAACTCTCGTGCTCCCCTCCTCCCCTCGCCGTCGTCAGATGACACGCCACGTTGTGGCGAATGAGCGTCTGGTTTGGCCGGTTTGCCTGTCGAATCTGGCTCATTGGCTTGTTGATGATGAGGTTGGTGGCATTGCCTCTGTTCGAGGTGTGTACGGGCCAGTGGTGGCGCTTGTCAGTATTGGCCGAGGGCGTTGGAATGGTGGTTGTGTTGCTATCAGCGAAAGCCACCGATGACGGCGGTGCTCATGGGCGCCGTTATCCTCCTTGGGGCAGGCGAGCTCTTGGGCAAAGATTCTGCTGCAGGATCAGACAACGACATCGTTTCAGCGTTGTTTTGTCTCTTTGTGAATTGTGACATCGTCTTAATCCCTTCTGCGCTTCCTTGGCACTGGATGTGCATGACATAGTGGTCCGTAGGCGCCTTGTGTGGCGACGATGGCCGTAGCAAGATGAGTAGGGTGCGGCTTTGCCTTCGCCGCTGATTATTTGACATGTTCCTAAGGGTGAAATGGAGTTGCAAGATGCCGGGCGACACAGCGGCAATGATGCCGCGTGATGAGCAACTAGGCCCCCGTTGGTGCTGGGTGTGCTCCTTTTCTCTTGGGCAACTTGTCATCAAGTCAGAGCTGCCTGGCCCTTGGCATGTTGGGGTTGATTGTTTGGCACAGGCCAGTAAGATTTATGTGGTTCGCTCGATCAGAGAGTTCTTGGGTGGTTGTCTGCAGTGAAGTCGGAATCTCTTATCCGGGGGCAATGATGACAATGACGCTTTACAGATATCCTCGACGACATTCCTCCTTGTGGTAGTGTGCGTGCCGATCATGTGGATAGTCAGGTCAACCGAGTGCCTTGTCTTAGGGCGTACTGTGATGGTGTCCGGTTCTCTATTAGTTAATCGGGCAAAGTGAATGGATATCCCAAGGCTTAAAAAATGCATTTGCTAAACATCGGGTACATGAAAATTTTCGACGTGGCAGCGACAAGCGTTGACCCCGATGAGTCCAAGCCGTGAACAAGTGGAAGCAAGCTATAGCGTACGGGAGCGAGTTTAAAACTTAATGGTGCGGGTTCGTCATCAAAGTTGCTGCAAATTAGGGAGGGGGCTTAAAGGGATGGCTAGAGGTGGTGAACAAAACGGTGGTACGGGAGGTCAAGGGAAGGGTGGCCAACAAGGCGGTGCGTGGCGGCGTCGGCCCACCACGGGGGGACGGGGGAGGGGGGGAAGCAAGCTGTTAGGGCTAGGTCGGGGGAGAGGGGGTCGTGCGCGCGGGAGAAAGCAGAAGATCATGTGGCGGCGTGATCATGGCTGTTGGTTGATGATTCGATGGCTCCGTAAAACGATTGACACTGAAAATTGTTTCAGGTACCTGACCGTATGGGCGCTCAAAAAACAATAATCCATGAATCAGCGTTTTTCTTTGACGAAAAAACCTTAGCCAGCAAGTTATGTGCTCTCCAAGTCGTCCCATTCGACTTCCTTGGCCGCGTCGTTGCTCCAGAAGCTTCTGCCCGAGACGACAAGACTGCCTTCGCGCCGACGGATGTCGGCCCCGCACCACGTGTCACAGCTCCGCTCAACGCACCCTCGCGATCTCCTCCGGCTGTCCTCCGTCGTGGGTCCGGCAAGGACGTGCCTGCGATGACGACGCCTCCCCGTCCGCGTCTTCAAACTTAACTCCCAAGGACAACCCCTCTTCCGTCCACCTGCACACGCACCCCTCGTCCCGCTGTCACCGGGGCCCAGACCCCCACCTGCGGTCTTAATTGGCCATTAAGCGAGAGGGTAAAGCTGGGCCCAAGTCGAGGGGCGCGTCACCTACGGCGTGGACGGAGCCTACCAGTTCCAAACCGCTTTTGCTCGCATCCTCGCCCTCCGTGCGGCGTCGAGACGGACGGCCTCGATCGCGTCGCCCGCCGTATAAAGGGTCGCCGCCCGGCTACGTGCACCCGGAGATCTTTGTGTGACCGCGCAGCCAGGGGGAAAGAAAAGAAAAGCATCCCAAAAAAGCTCGGGGGTTTCTTAGCGTGGGAGGAGAGGAGGAGAGCGTGGGGGAGGGAGCATGGCGGAGCACAAGGAGGAGCCGGTGGCGGAGTCCATGATGGACAAGATCTCCGACAAGTTCCACGGCGGGGACTCCTCGTCGTCCTCCTCGGACTCGGACGACGACAAGAAGGGGTCGGCGGCGGGCGTCAAGGCCAAGATCTACCGCCTCTTCGGCCGCGAGAAGCCCGTCCACGCCGTCCTCGGCGGCGGCAAGCGTAAGCCCCCGAGCTCTGTGTTCCAGATTGGGAATTGATTATGGTTTGGTTCTAGATCCGTTGCGATCTGATCGCGTTTCGTCTCGCTTGTTTTAGTGGGAACTGTTGTTACTTTATTGCTTGGTACGGAGCAGTAACTAGCTTTAGCTTCAGGATAAGATAGAAGCGATAGGACCCTCGGTTATGTGATTTCAGCCATCAGCCTGTTCTAAAGCTTGTTAGGAGGGTTTAAAGTTTGTTCATAAGCAGTAAACTTAAGGTTTGGGTGTTGAATTCGGGTAATGGCGACGGTTAAACGGCGGCACAGTTTGTCGTCGCTCTAAACCCCTAATATGCTCCAGACGATCTGGGGGCAGTAGAACAGATCTGGATTGCTTAACCGCCTATATGTTTATTCTGGTGTTTTGGCCTGATGTGAACGCTTGCAATTATTTTTACTTGCAGCTGCTGATCTTGTTCTATGGAGGAACAAGAAGGTCTCCGGAGGGGTGCTTGCTGGCGCTACGGCCATCTGGCTGCTGTTCGAGGTCATGGAGTACCATCTGCTCACCTTGGTGGGCCACTGCCTCATCCTCTCCCTGGCAACCCTCTTCCTCTATTCCAATGTCTGCATTTTCATCCACAAGTGAGCTTCTCCTCCCAAATTAAATTGATTCAACTTATGCTTGACCTGCTGCTGTTGATTGTGGTGCCTGCAGACAACGTCCCTGCCCATTACAATTTACTGATTGTTTAGCACTTCTCATAATCCTTTGTATTTCTGATACTTTAGGTCTCCTCCAAACATACCTGAAGTGAAAATCCCAGAGGACATGACTGTAAACATTGCACTATCACTGCGGCATGAGATCAACCGGGGCTTCTTTACCTTGAGAGAGATTGGTCATGGTCGTGATCTGAAGAAATTCCTCATTGTATGTTGGTTATCTCTTCAATTTGGAAATGATTAATGGTTGTTGCTTTCTTGATCGTGCTCATGAACATGCAACTGTTCTTTGTATTCCCAGGTGATTGGAGGGCTCTGGCTTCTTTCTGTTCTTGGGAGCTGCTGCAACTTTTTGACATTGTCATATATAGGTAATGGTCACCTGTGCTGCAAGCCTATTTTCATCACCACTCACTAAATATCTATGCAAGTTACTAATGGACACCTTTTTTTTTCCGAGCGTAGTCTTTGTGGTGCTGTACACTGTGCCAGTTCTGTATGAGAAGTACGATGACAAGGTTGATGCTTTTGGTGAGAAGGCCATGATCGAATTGAAGAAGTATTATGCCATCTTTGAAGAGAAGGTCCTGTCGAAGATCCCGAAGAACAAGAAGCACTAGATCACAAGAGTTACCCTGCCGCGTATTGCCATCTGTGTTACCCTCAACTTGTCGCCTCATTTTGAAGGATGGTTCTGTGTCATTGTGTCCGTCTTTAGTTAATACTACTTGATAGTACATATAGATGTGGTGTGCTGATCTTTTTGTGAAGTGGAGTCATGCCAGCTGAAGATTGTTGATCTTCATTTTTTTTGTTTATTTTCCAACTTTCAGCATGGTTACTCTATCCGGGAGCCAGAAATGTTATGGCATTACCTGTTCTAGTGCCTGGTGAACTTTGTGATATACTGCG
The DNA here is from genome assembly GCA_032464435.1 of Aegilops umbellulata. Classification (NCBI taxonomy): domain Eukaryota; kingdom Viridiplantae; phylum Streptophyta; class Magnoliopsida; order Poales; family Poaceae; genus Aegilops; species Aegilops umbellulata. Next base: position 352,587,197 of record CP136056.1, read on the forward strand.
TAGTGATTTATCCAGTTTTCTTCGTTTCTTCCATTTAATAGGTACTCCCTCTATAAAGAAATGTAAGACCGTTTAGATATTAGCGATTTATAAACGATCTTAAAAGCAGTATTTTCTTTATAGAGGGAGTATTTATTTTGACAGACCATTTGTAGGTATTGATAGAACTCCGTTCGGTTATTTAAATATGATAATTTGATATATTTTCACCAAGTATTTATGTAAGGGTTGCAAACAGAGGGTTCGTCTAAATGATGCGACCTCCCTAGCATTGAAACATTGTAAGAGCCTAACTGCCTGTCTATGGGAAATTTTTTTCGTCCCGAATAGATCCTGCAATGTCGTTCATCTTGTAATTTTTTTTCAGGAACATGCATTTTTTCCGTCCCGAATAGATCCTGTAAAATTGTTCATCTTGTAATTTTTTTTCAGGAACATGCATATTCCAGGCCGTTTCTTCTATATCTACGGGATTTGAGGCAATTTCGCAGGGCCTGGAAAGTAAGAAATGGTTGGCAGGAGGGAACTTGCTCCCGCCACGGTCTTCCCCGAGCGCGACCTGAACGCCTCGACACCGGTGCTTGAGCCGTGAGCTACGCGAGCTAGCTAACTACTGCCACCGTCGCTAGCTAGCTGCTGCCGCTGCCTGCTCCTCGCGTCCGCCCTAGCGCTCATCGTCCTGCTCCACTGCGCTCGCTCCTTCTCGCACCGCGGCACCTCCGCCCCAGCCCGCGCCTCGTCTGGGAAGGACCCAATTGCAATCTTTATTTTGCTTGTAGGAGACTTTATGCTATTTTAGCCATCCTGTAAAAACGTTTTGCATTGTGCTCTAAAACAATTTCAGAGGACAAAGATTTACAGGATTTGCTAGAGATGCTCTAAGGGCATCTTGAGGCCATCCCTCAAATTGCCATTAAATGTCCAAAGTTCTGGATGTTTCACACAATCCAAACGACCACGGCTGCGTCTGCCTCTGTCACGTGGGACTATGACGCCCATGACCGACTAAAGTCCCCTTTCTCGGACCATTTTCTCCCATTAACCTCTTTTCCCTGTTGCTTTGTATATGCCTCTTCCTAGCCCAACGTTGTCACACTACCACTCCGGCCGCCGCCCAGGTCTTGTTACACGTTCGTCGCAATCCCATGTGCTGGTTGTCTTTTTTTTTTAACATCAGTATAGACACAAGCGCTCATATACATGCGCATACACTCATCCCTATGAACGCACACACGCACACCCTACCCCTATGAGCACCTCTGAAAGACCGAGCCGACATATCATCTTGAGTTTTACGAAGTCACCGTAGGCGCCTCGTCGTCGATGGGAACGTCTCCTCCCACTGAATGCGCATCACCGGAAATTCTGAAATAAATCCAGGAATAAATGCGAGCATCAGGATTTGAACCCTGGTGGGCTGGGGATACCACAGTCCCTCTAACCATCCAACCATAGGTTGGTTCGCATGTGTCGGTTGTCTTCGACTACGCAATCGTCCACCCCTAATCCGTATATGTTACGTATTTGTGTATTCAAAGTTTCAAGGATCATATTATAGTATTTCTAAGTTTCAAAGGCCTTTCTGAAAGCACAAGTGCTCCTCAGTTGGTTTTGGTAATTAATGTCAACATATCTCTTGTTGGACTAATATTTCTATCTAGCATGTTTCAGATAAGTTCAACAATTGAGTGGCATGGACTAAAGGTTGTGGGACTCCTTCTGATGATAAGGACAAAGGATTGGCTAAAACTTCAAGCTCAAAGATGCTTCATTTTACACTTTTAGTGATCCAAGATCACATTGAGTCTATAGGAAAAGCCAATACTATTAAGAAGGGATGAGGTGTTGCTTAATGAGCCTTTTGCTCTATGTGCTTAATGATATGCTCCAAAATCCTCAACTACTTTCCCACTTCCACATATGACCTAAACCCTAAGCCAAACTCGGTCCTACCGATTCTTTCTATCCGGCGCCACCGAGTTTCATATGTCATAAGCCACTGCCAATCCCTAGCAAATCGGTTTCACCGATAGGGATCTCGGTCTCACCGAGATGGGATTGCAATCTCACTGTGTATGTCCATTGTCAAAATCGGTCTCACCGAGTTTAGGCAATCGGTACTACCGAGATTACAATGCAAACTCTCTGGATAACCCATTACCAGAATCGGTCCAACCGAGTTTAGTAATCGGTCCCACCGAGTTTGCCTGACCAACTCTCTGGTTAGCTAATTATCAACTCTCTGGTTACCTACACTTCCAACTCATATGTTCTGAGAGAGAACCACCTACTCATGTGTTGAGACCAAGATATTCCATTCCTACCATATGAATCTTGATCTCTAACCTTTCCTAAGTTGCTTTCCACTCAAATCTTCTTTCCACCAAATCCAAATCCTGTGAGAGAGAGTTGAGTGTTGGGGAGACTATCATTTGAAGCACAAGAGCAAGGAGTTCATCATCAACACACCATTTGTTACTTCTTGGAGAGTGGTGTCTCCTAGATTGGCTAGGTGTCACTTGGGAGCCTCCGACAAGATTGTGGAGTTGAACCAAGGAGTTTGTAAGGGCAAGGAGATCGCCTACTTGGTGAAGATCTACCGCTAGTGAGGCAAGTCCTTCATGGGCGATGGCCATGGTGGGATAGACAAGGTTGCTTCTTCGTGGACCCTTCGTGGGTGGAGCCCTCCGTGGACTCGCGCAACCTTACCCTTCGTGGGTTGAAGTCTCCACTAACGTGGATGTAGGATAGCACCACCTATCCGAACCACGGGAAAAACATCCGTGTCTCCAATTGCGTTTGAATTCTCCAAACCCTTCTCTTTACATTCTCGCAAGTTGCATGCTTTACTTTCTGCTGCCTATATACTCTTTGCATGCTTGCTTGATATGTATTGTATGTGCTGAAATTCTGCCTAAAACTTCACATAAACTAAAAGGGCTTAAAAACTGCAACTTTAGTACTAAGTGTCTAATCACCCCCCCTCTAGACACACCCACTTCTAGATCCTACAAGTGGTATCAGAGCTTTGGTCTCCATTGCCTTGGTTTAATCACCTTTGGAGGAAGATGGATGTGTCTACTTTAGGGAGTCTTAGACATAGAGTGCCTATTCTTGATGGAGAGTATTTTCATGAATGGAAAAATGAGATGCTTGTGATTTTCACTCAATATCATTTCAACAAGTATATTGCTAGTCCTTGTGCTCCTCATGTTGATCCTATGCATCCCACTCTAGATGAAGATGTTGACATGATTCGCAATCTTAGAACCGTTGAGCTCATCATTAGAGGATTGCCCAAATCCTTGATTGCTAGTTTACCCACTCTTAAATGCGCCTATACTATATGGAAATTTCTTGAGGAACGATTTCCCAATTATTCCTTGAAAAATTTGGATGAAATTCTCCATAAATCTATCGCCTTGAGTAAGATGAACTCTAGTGATCCTAGTTTTGGTAATTGTCTATTTGAGCTTACTAATCTCATGCGTGCTAAAGGAATTGTTGGAATCATTGGTGATATCATAATCGAATCCATAAGAATTCATAAAAGTGACCACCTTGATGATCATTTATCTAATGAATTACCCTCTCTAGGATATGATCAATCACAAGATGATGTTGAACATGGATACTATGATAAAGATGATGATAGTGACTCCGATCTTGATGATGCAATGAGACACTTTGGTCTTATGGCTAATCTTCGAGGATATGTGTCAGGAGGAAAGGAATGGGTTCTCGACAGTGGATGTACTGATCATATGACCGGAGATGAAGAGATGTTCCGTGAGCTTGCTGAAAATGACGGCCCTCGAAAATATGTCACCTTTGGTGATAATTCAAAGGGTAAGGTGGTTGGCCTTGGTAAGGTGGCCATCTCACACGATAGCTCCATTCAAAATGTCATGCTTGTTGAATCCCTTGGCTACAACTTACTTTCAGTATCTAGACTAGCTGATTTCGGATTGAATGTCCTATTTACTGAGGTAGATTGCCAAGTGTTTCGACGAGACAATCATAAAATGGTCTTTACCGGTACACGTAGAGGTGACCTTTATATTGTTGATTTCTCAAAAAGGGCACAACCTAAAACTTGCTTTATTGCTAAATCCTCAAAAGGTTGGTTGTGGCATAGACGACTAGGTCATGTTGGCATGAGAAACCTTGACAAGCTTATTAAAGGAAATCATATCCTTGGAGTTAACGATGTCATATTTGATAAGGATAGACTTTGCAGTGCTTGTCAAGCAGGTAAACAGGTTGGAGGAAGGCATCCCGTGAAGAACATCATGACCACAAGGAGGCCACTCGAGCTACTTCATATGGATCTCTTTGGTCCCAATGCCTACAAGAGTCTCGGTGGAAATTCTTTTGGTCTAGTCATAGTTGATGATTTTTCAAGATTTACGTGGGTGCTCTTTCTTGATGATAAGTCGCAGGTCCAAAAGATCTTCAAAAACTTTGCTACAAAGGCCCAAGATCAGTTTGACGTGAAGATCAAGAAGGTTCGAAGCAACAACGGAACGGAGTTCAAGAACGCAAATGTGGATACCTTTCTTGATGAAGAAGGGATTTCACATGATTTCTCGGCTACGTACACACCTCAACAAAATGGAGTTGTTGAGAGGAAGAACCGGACGCTCATCGAAATGGCGAGAACGATGCTTGATGAGTACAAGACGCCGAAGCACTTCTGGGCAGAAGCGGTTGAGACGGCTTGTCATGCAACAAATCGCTTGTATCTTCACAAGCTACTCGGCAAGACGGCATACGAGCTCCACACCGGTAACAAACCCCAAGTTGGATACTTTCGAGTATTTGGCTCAAAGTGCTACATTCTAGATAAGCATCGTCGTTCAAAGTTTGCTCCTAAGTCTCATGAAGGTTTCCTACTTGGTTATGGCTCAAACTCTCACACTTACCATGTCTACAACAATTTCACCCGAAAGGTTGAAGAAACGGTAGATGTGAAGTTTGATGAATCTAATGGCTCGCAAGTAGAGCAATTGCCAATTGATGTAGGAGACAAAGACCCTTCGGAAGCAATTCAAGACTTGTCGGTTGTCAAAATTCGTCCAACGGAGGTGAAGGAGAATACCTCGTCCGTCCAAGTGGAAGCTTCTACTTTACGACAAGGTGAACCAAGAGTTGACACGGAAGCATCCACAAGTGGGACACACCAAGATGAAGAAAACGAGGAAACACATCAAGACGAACATCAACAACCTCCTTCTCCACCACGACAAGAGAACAACAACGTCAACAATGAAGAAGAAGATCAAGATGAAGAAGAAGTTCAACGAAGACCCAAGCAAAAGCTTTCACGAGTTCGAGCAAGAATTGCCAAAGATCATCCCGTCGAACAAATCTACAATGATATCCAAACCGGGAGAATCACTCGCTCTAAAACTCGTTTAGCTAACTTTTGTGAAAACTATTCATTCATCTCTAGCATTGAACCTATGAAGGTTGAAGAAGCATTGGAAGATCCGTATTGGATAAATGCTATGCACGAAGAGCTACACAACTTTGAGAGAAACCAAGTTTGGACATTGGTTGAGAAGCCCGACAACAACCACAACATCATCGGTACCAAATGGGTGTTTCGCAACAAGCAAGATGAAGATGGACAAGTGGTACGCAACAAAGCACGTCTCGTTGCCCAAGGATACACACAAGTCGAAGGTATGGACTATGGTGAGACATATGCTCCCGTTGCTAGACTCGAGTCCATTCGCATCTTACTTGCCTTTGCTAATCACCACAATATCACCTTGTACCAAATGGATATTAAAAGTGCTTTTCTAAATGGTGAAATAGAGGAGGAAGTTTATGTCAAACAACCTCCCGGCTTTGTCAATCCTAAGAAACCTAATCATGTTTATAAACTTCACAAAGCACTTTACGGTCTTAAACAAGCTCCTAGAGCATGGTATAAATGCTTGACTAAGTTCCTTATTGCAAGTGGTTTTGAAATTGGAAAAATTGATTCTACCCTTTTTACTAAAAGAGTTAATGGAGAATTATTTGTATGCCAAATTTATGTTGATGATATCATATTTGGTTCTACTAACCCTCTTTTTAGTGAAAAGTTTGGAAAGCTTATGTCAAAGAAGTTTGAGATGCCTATGATGAGTGAACTCAAATTCTTTCTCGGTTTGCAAATCAAGCAAACTAAGGAAGGTACATTTATCTCTCAAACAAAGTATACCAAAGACCTATTCAAGAAGTTCAATATGAAAGAATGCAAAGGTATGTCTACACCCATGCCTACTAGTGGACATAATGATTTGACCAAAGATGGTGAACCGGTTGATCAAAAGGTTTATCACTCTATGATTGGTTCATTGTTATACCTATGTGCCTCTCGCCCCGACATTATGCTAAGTGTGTGCATGTGTGCACGATATCAAGCTGCTCCTAAAGAATGTCATCTTAAGGCCGTGAAAAGGATAGTAAGATACTTAATCCATGCACCAGATTTTGGCATTTGGTATCCTAAGAGGTCCTCTTTCGATCTTGTTGGGTATTCCGACTCGGATTATGCCGGAGACAAGGTTGATAGAAAGTCCACTTCGGGTACATGTCAATTTCTCGGTAGATCTCTTGTATCTTGGTCCTCCAAGAAACAAAACTCGGTATCCTTATCCACCGCCGAAGCGGAATATATTGCCGCTGGTTCATGTTGTGCTCAGTTACTTTGGATGACCCAAACTCTTAAAGATTATGGGGTCTATGTGAAACATGTTCCATTGCTTTGTGACAATGAAAGTGCTATCAAAATTGGTCATAATCCTGTGCCACATTCTCGAACTAAGCATATTGAAGTACGTCATCATTTCATTCGAGACCATGTTGCAAAGGGAGACATTGATCTCAAACATGTTCGCACCGATAAGCAATTAGCGGATATATTCACTAAACCGCTTAATGAAAAAGTGTTTTGCGGGTTGAGAGGAGAATTGAACATCATTGATGCTTCAAACTTGGAGTAGAAACTCCATTGGATACATGCAAGACATGAGCTTATGGCTAATCCTTGATATATCTCTTATGATGACTATCTTATGTCTTGGATATATTTGTACCTTGCATGTTGTGACGCCCGAGTATTTAAGCTACAATAATCACACACTGATAGTGCCATGTCATCACAATTAATTTTGCTAAACCTCGCTTTAATCCAAACCCAATTCAAATTCAAAGATAAAGTCAAATAATTAAAAATTTCAAAAGGAAAAAAAATGTAAGATGGGTTGCAAATATTCACCAACTAATTTTCATGTAAGAGATAACCTTTTACAAATATACAAGTGCCCCTAAACATTTTTAAAACTGACACATAAGCTTTTTATTGAAACAATCTAATTTAAATAAATATGCAAAGTATTCAAAAATCAGTTGAGACTTGTTGGACTAGCCCAAAATATTGTCTCAAGTTTAGTTAATACTTTGAACATTTAAATAAAATCATTTAGTACCTAAAATAAAATAATACAGTAAAAGAAAAAGAACAACAAAAAAAAGAGACAAAAGAAATTACAGCCGCCCCTCGCTGGGCCTCGGCCCAAATGGCCTCGGGGCCAATCAGGCTGGCCCAGCCGGCCCCTCCACTCTCTCCTTATCCCCACCACGTAACCCTACCCCCCCCCACTCGCCCCACTCCCTCCCCCGATTCCCCTGGATCGGGATCGATCCCCTCTCTCCCCTCGTCTCCCCCATCGCGCACCCGCCCCGCCGCTCGACGCCGTCGCCGGAGACCACCACGCCGGAGCCGCCACCGCCTTGGCGCTGCCGCGGCGCCCGAGCCGCTCATCCCCCGCTCGATCTGGGCGCCCGCCTGTGGCCAGGGGCCCGATCCCGCTTCCACCTCCGTTCCCGCGCTCTCCATCGACCCGGCGCCCTGAAAGCTTGCCCGCGAGCTCCGTCATCGTCCGCCTCGTCGTCTTCACCCACTAGATCCAGCAGGGAGCCACCGCAACGTCTGCATCAACCTCGTCTTCATCTTCGGCCAACACAGCTCCTCCGCGTCGATCCGCCCGACTCCGGTCGTCCCCGGCCTCATCGGGCCTCCCCTGCAACGCTGTGAGCAGCACCACGTTCCCCCTCTGTCCTCCCCCTCAATTTGTGGTTGTTGCTGCTAGCTCCGCCATTACCGAGCCCGTCGCCTAGCCCCACTCCTCGCCGGCCGGCGCGCTCGCCGTAGGCCGCTCGCGCCCTGGTTTCGCATGCCCACTGTCGAGGCCTTCGCCCTGGGCCTTGCCCGCCCCGCTTCGGCCAGCCACCTCCCCGCTGTTGCCATCGCCGTCCTGCGCGCACACCCGCGCATCCCCGCGTCCTCCGCCCGCCTCTGCTGCCTGCCGCCTCGTCCGCTGCGTCCCGGCTCGCCTGCGCCACCACGTTCCCCCGCGCCCACTGTCCACTGCGCCTTCCGCTCGCCGGTCCGGTCGGCGCCTCCAGCCGGACACTGGCCGCCGGCGCCCAACCGGCGCCGCGCCCGCACCAGGCAAGCCGTAACCCAAACGGGCTAGCGCCCCAGCACCCGCTAGCAACCGCCCCGCGGTGGCCCTCTAGGCCACTGACTAGGGGGCCCCCACCCCCAGAACGATTTAAAAAAAAGGAATATAAAAAAATAATTAAATAAATAATAATAATTAAATTAATTAATTAATTAAATTAATTAATCTTGATTAGATTAACCTAATTACTAGTTAACTTAATTAACCCCTGATTAGCCTAATCAATCAATGACATGCGGGTCCCACACATAGTTGACCAGGTCAACTGCTGACGTCATGATGACGTCAGCAAACACTATTCTGGATAATGTTAGTTTAAATTAATTAAATAAAATCTAAAAATGATTAAAACTTTAGAAAATCATATAAAATAATTCGTAGCCCAGATGAAAATACTTTCTACATGAAAGTTGCTCAGAACGACGAGACGAACCCGGATACGCAGCCCGTTCGTCCGCCACACATTCCTAACATATCAAACTCGCAACTTTTCTCCCTCCGTCTCCCCTGCCCGAAAACACGGAACACCGGGGATACTTTCCCGGATGTTTCCCCCCTTCACCGGTATCACATATCCCTGCGTTAGATCACCTCTAGCACCGCGTTTGTCATGTTATGCTTTGATTGCTATGTTATTTATTGTGTTCCCCCTCCGTTACTTTTTTCGGTAGACCTCGAGACCGCTGCCGGTACCCCTATGATCGACTACGGTGTTGACGACCCCCCTTCTTGTCTGAGCAACCAGGCAAGCCCCCCCTTGATCACCAGATATCGCCTACTCTCCTCTATACTGTTTGCATTAGAGTAGTGTAGCATGTTACTGCTTTCGTTATTCCTATCCTGATGCATAGCCTGTCTTTGATACTGCTGTTGATACCTTTACCTGCAATCCTACTTGCTTAGTATAGGATGCTAGTGTTCCATCAGTGGCCCTACACTCTTGTCTGTCTGCCATGCTATACTACTGGGATGTGATCACCTCGGGAGGTGATCATGGATATATACTATACTTTAAACATGATACATGTGGTGACCAAAGTCGGGTTGGCTCGAGGAGTACCCGCGAGTGATTCACGGATTGGGGGCTGAAAGGACCTTTGTCCCGACGGCCCTCTGTGTGGATCTTTGTGGCGGAGCGGCAGGGCAGTTCGGGGCTACCTGGGTGAGAGGTGAGCCTGGCCCTGTTGGCGTTCGCGGATACTTAACACGCTTAACGAGATCTGGGTATTTGATCTGAGTCTGGCCATTTGGTCTATACGCACTAACCAACTACGCGGGAAAGATATGGGCACTCGGCGTCGTGGTATCAGCCGAAGCACTTCTTGACGTCAGCGACTGAGCGGCGCGCGCTAGATTGGGCCGCGTAACGTGACTTCCGTTGTACTGGAGGTTGCTAGGTCTGCTTCCGGCCGCGTTCGCAACATGCAGGTGTGCTCAGGGCGATGGGCCCAGACCCCTGCGCGCTTAGGTTTAGACCGGCGTGCTGACCGCTCTGTTGTACCTAGGTGGAGCTGCGACGTGTTGATCTTCCGAGGCCGGGCATGACCCAGGAAAGTGTGTCCGGCCAAATGGGATCAAGCGTGTTGGGTTATGTGGTGCACCCCTGCAGGGAAGTTAATCTATTCGAATAGCCGTGTCCCTCGGTAAAAGGACGACCCGGAGTTGTACCTTGACCTTATGACAACTAGAACCGGATACTTAATAAAACACACCCTTCCATGTGCCAGATACAACCCGGTGATCGCTCTCTAACAGGGCAACGAGGAGGGGATCGCCGGGTAGGATTATGCTATACGATGCTACTTGGAGGACTTCAGTCTACTCTCTTCTACCTGCTGCAAGACGGAGGCGACCAGAAGCGTAGTCTTCGATAAGATTAGCTATCCCCCTCTTATTCTGGCATTCTGCAGTTCAGTCCACTGATATGGCCCTTTACACATATATCCATGCATATGTAGTGTAGCTCCTTGCTTGCGAGTACTTTGGATGAGTACTCACGGTTGCTTTTCTCCCCCTTTTCCCCCTTTCCCTTCTACCCGGTTGCCGCAACCAGATGCTAGAGCCCAGGATCCATACGCCACCTTCGACGACGACTCCTACTACTCTGGAGGTGCCTACTACTACGTGCAGGCCGCTGGCGACGACCGGGAGTAGTTAGGAGGATCCCAGGCAGGAGGCCTGCGCCTCGTTCGATCTGTATCCCAGTTTGTGTTAGCCTTCTTAAGGCAAACTTGTTTAACTTATGTTTGTACTCAGATATTGTTGCTTCCGCTGACTCGTCTATGATCGAGCACTTGTATTCGAGCCCTCGAGGCCCCTGGCTTGTATTATGATGCTTGTATGACTATTTTATTTGGTAGAGTTGTGTTGTGATATCTTCCCGTGAGTCCCTGATCTTGATCGTACACATTTGCGTGCATGATTAGTGTACGATTGAATCGGGGGCATCACAAGTTGGTATCAGAGCCGACTGCTTGTAGGAATCCCCCTTCCAACTCCTTGGCCGAAGTCGAGTCTAGACATTGAAAAACTTTTACTAACATGGATGTGTGTCTTACGGGCACACGTCGCCGTCGGGTGGTATTAGGATCTTTTACTCCTCGATCTTACTCTGGGATTCTGAACTCTCTTCTATTCGGGTAAAACGATTTTACTAAAATCTAACTTTAGGTTCTCGAAAATACTTTCTCCCGGAGAGCCCCTTCAGTCCAGATGATCGCCGGCTGCACCAGAAGATTTCGAAGATACTCTCCGATATTCTCTCTAGACCTTGTGCCCGTTGCTTTTGCAACTACCTTCCACCGAAATATCCCTATGGATAAATACTTACACCTGTCGTGCTTACTTTTATTCCCAGTCGATCTTGTTATTACAAGATACCCCGAGAATATTTTGTGCTTACTGCCTTGCAGTTCTTTGCCACCTGAATACCCCTAAGAGTAATTTCTCGCACTTTCCAAGTATCCGCTCATCCCTAGTTGTTCAGGTGATTCACAAAAGTCTTTGAAATACTATTCAATCCTTCGAAAATCCTTAGCAACTAATGCTCTGCAAATTCTTGTATGCTTACATTATGGATGCTCCCATATCACTAGCAATATTCACTAGTATTGTTTGACACCGTCATTTTGATCCTATTGATTCAACATGTGTGCGAATGCACACAATCATCTATCAACCCTTCTAAATTATCTTTCTGGCTCAGACACCCTTTTAAACATGAGTTGGTTCCCGACCAGTCAGATTGCCATCGATTGTACCCCTAAGTCTACGCAACTTATCCATCCTTAATAAGAGCGTCTGCTTCTGATCCTTTGTTTGGGAAATCATAATTCATTTGTTATCTAAGCATCAAATTATTCAGATGTTCTATAATATGATGCCCGTGCATTCTTCTTCCTCTGGTTGAGTACCGATACTCACATCAGCCCCGTTGTGGACCGCCATACCCATTGCCGGGTTATTATCCGACAATGCCCTTCACAACCAAAATTATTGTGAGGTATTTACCTGATACATAATGCCCTTGGTAAATTGTATCATCTGCTTGGCCAACCCTGCTCTGCTTTCGAGCTGGTGGTATTTACTATTGAAGCTTGTGGTATAGGTTTCCATGATACCCTGACGAGTTGAACCTATGCCTTCCTTAATATGTGTGAACTTGAAAGTTTTCACGAGTCACACACTTCTGGTATTTTGTTAGATAAAATTTCAACACTACAACTTCCTCGAATGTGAGAAGTGAATGAAAGGTTATGCATTAGAGAAGTGGGAGTCGACCTTGAACTTTGTGTTCATGCCCATGGACACGATGTAGATCTTATCATTAAAGCTTCTCTTAAATTAATTCTTCCCTTACTATAAGTTCATATTATATCTGGGATCTGGCCTTTGCAAGCGTGGTTCCGACCATGTTCTCCTTTAAATACCATTTCTCATGCAAGTTTAAGAACTTGTCTTCTGTAGAGCAATACCCCGGACCAACCTCTACTTTGATCTGTCGTCGAGTATTACCCCCTGGTATCTCGAGATTAACACGGAACTGCATAACTTCTTATGAGTTCTTCATCAAGTACTACATTCTCACTGATTCCATTTTTTTCACACGCTCTGAGTTATTAGGCACTCAAAGACACCGATAACTGAATAGAGTTGTGTTGTGATATCTTCCCGTGAGTCCCTGATCTTGATCATACACATTTGCGTGCATGATTAGTGTATGATTGAATCGGGGGCGTCACACATGTTATCTAACCCATGTAGGTACTTGGTTGAATCTAATTCTATGAGATTGCAAGTCACTCACATCTTGAGCAATCTCTACATCACCAAGTCTCTACACAACGGTGGTCGACGACAAGGAAGCACGAAACCATTCGAACATATCCTTCTATGTTGAGCTTCATGATTGTCATTTTTGGATATACAAGTGATTTTCCTTGCAAGAACTAACCCATGTAGGTAGATGAACTTAAACTCCAAGTGGTGCTCCCAACTCTTGATGATCTACATCAACTTCGAGCACCCACACAAGTTCAACTACATGAGCAAGATCCACTCCACCACCCAAGGTATGTTATTCCATCTTAGAGAAGCTTTACTCCATGACATGAGTCAAAGCAACTCAACAAGATGAGAATACATCAAGATGCTTAAACGAAAAATGGTAACCCCATTTTTGAGCTTAAACGATGAGTATGACCTATGATCAAGTGTTCTCACTTGACTCCTAAGTCAATATACTCTAACATAGGTGACTATGTCACCGCCCAATTCTAGATGAAGTTATCTTGTGTTCTTTTCTGTGTTATTGCATTTGTCCCTTGCATATTTGTTTCCCTTGTTTTTCACAACAACAACAAAAAAAATTCATTGCAAATCTAGAACTTTCATTCTTTTCTGTTTCTTTTTGTTCTGCATATTCTGCATCAAATTCCTTGCAAATCTTTCAGTTAATTCATTGCAAATCTTTGTGAAATCTTATTTGACTAGTGAGCTGAGGTGACAAGTATTTTCTCTGAAGTAAACTCGGTTCCACCGAACTGAACTTTTCGGATCAACCGAATTCTTTCGGTACCACCGAAACTTGACGCTCGGTGTCACCGATTTCGCAACAGGAAAACAGTTTGCCACTTATTCTATATTTCTTCTGATCCAGCTCCACTCGATGAATCTTATCCTCTACAAGCATCACAGTTTTACCATTGCTTTATGCTGAACCTCAAGGACCAAACCTTTTCGACAGATTCCAGTAAGACCTTCTTGGAAATTGATGTCAAAGGGGGAGAGAGAGATCACATCAAAGCTTATCATCAGGGAGAAAGAGAGAAAGTATTAAGGGGGAGAAAGAGATCTCCAGGGGGAGAGAATACTCAAGGATCCCAGATGCTTGATGATTAAGAGGAGAGATGCCACATGTCTTTTTGGGGGAAAGTCATGTGTTTTAGTGCTTCTGTTCATTTATATCTTTCAGCTCTGATTTTCTGTTCCCTATCTTCTCTCAATATCTCATGTCAGATTCAGGGGGAGCAAGACACCTAAGGGAAAGAAATCATTCAAATTCATTGCATATCTTTACTCTTGGGGACATGTCTGATTCAATGTGGTACTCTGTACTCACTCTCTACATGTCATCCCAGTCTTGGTACTCTTGTGGTTTCTTTTGTTTGCTCTGGCTAGTGGATGTATCTATGTTATCTAACCTTGTTTGTGCAGGTTCATTTCATCCTAAGTCAACTCAAGACCACAAGGTAAGTATATGCATCAGAATCATGAGTATGAGGAATCCTTGCTTTTGTACAAACTGTTTGCAAGAAGGACTCATAAACATGATGGTATTCCTCCTAATAATCTTTTACTCTGATGCATATGGCCAAGATACATGTAACACATTGTCTACTCTGTCATGGTTATGCTCTCACATACTTCTACATTTTATACTCACATGATTGCATACATGTAAGAGGAGCCTATGGTTGTTACATGTCCTTCCAAAGCTTTACTTGCTACTCCTTGTATCTTTATCTAAAGCTTTGATGTATGTTGCCATCAATTACCAAAAAGGGGAGATTGAAAGCACAAGTGCTCCTCATGTGGTTTTGGTAATTAATGTCAACATATCTCTTGTTGGACTAATGTTTCTATCTAGCATGTTTCAGATAAGTTCAACAATTGAGTGGCATGGACTAAAGGTTGTGGGACTCCTTCTGATGATAAGGACAAAGGATTGGCTAAAGCTTCAAGCTCAAAGACTCTTCATTTTACACTTTTAGTGATCCAAGATCACATTGAGTCTATAGGAAAAGCCAATACTATTAAGAAGGGATGAGGTGTTGCTTAATGAGCCTTTTGCTCTATGTGCTTAATGATATGCTCCAAAATCCTCAACTACTTTCCCACTTCCACATATGACCTAAACCCTAAGCCAAACTTGGTCCTACCGATTCTTTCTATCCGGCGCCACCGAGTTTCATATGTCATAAGCCACTGCCAAACCCTAGAAAATCGGTTTCACCGATAGGGATCTCAGTCTCACCGAGATGGGATTGCAATCTCACTGTGTATGTCCATTGTCAAAATCGGTCTCACCGAGTTTAGTCAATCGGTACTACCGAGATTACAATGCAAACTCTCTGGATAACCCATTACCAGAATCGGTCCAACCGAGTTTAGTAATCGGTCCCACCGAGTTTGCCTGACCAACTCTCTGGTTAGCTAATTACCAAATCGGTCTCACCGAGTTTGTGTAATCGGTCTCACCGAGATTACGTTATGCCCAAACCCTAACCATATCGGTCCTACCGAGTTGCATGTCAGTCCCACCGAAAATCTCTAACGGTCACTAGGTTTACCGTTTCGGTCCGACCGAGTTTGTTGATTCGGTCCCACCGAGATTGGTAGATTGTGTGTAACGGTTGGATTTTTAGTGGAGGCTATATATACCCCTCCACCTCCTCTTCATTCGTGGAGAGAGCCATCAGAACACACCTACACTTCCAACTCATATGTTCTGAGAGAGAACCACCTACTCATGTGTTGAGACCAAGATATTCCATTCCTACCATATGAATCCTGATCTCTAGCCTTTCCCAAGTTGCTTTCCACTCAAATCTTCTTTCCACCAAATCCAAATCCTGTGAGAGAGAGTTGAGTGTTGGGGAGACTATCATTTGAAGCACAAGAGCAAGGAGTTCATCATCAACACACCATTTGTTACTTCTTGGAGAGTGGTGTCTCCTAGATTGGCTAGGTGTCACTTGGGAGCCTCCGACAAGATTGTGGAGTTGAACCAAGGAGTTTGTAAGGGCAAGGAGATCGCCTACTTCGTGAAGATCTACCGCTAGTGAGGCAAGTCCTTCGTGGGCGATGGCCATGGTGGGATAGACAACGTTGCTTCTTCGTGGACCCTTCGTGGGTGGAGCCCTCCGTGGACTCGCGCAACCTTACCCTTCGTGGGTTGAAGTCTCCACTAACGTGGATGTAGGATAGCACCACCTATCCGAACCACGGGAAAAACATCCGTGTCTCCAATTGCATTTGAATTCTCCAAACCCTTCTCTTTACATTCTCGCAAGTTGCATGCTTTACTTTCCGCTGCCTATATACTCTTTGCATGCTTGCTTGATATGTATTGTATGTGCTGAAATTGTGCCTAAAACTTCACATAAACTAAAAGGGCTTAAAAACTGCAACTTTAGTACTAAGTGTCTAATTACCCCCCCCCCCTCTAGACACACCCACTTCTAGATCCTACACTTTCCTCGTATCGCTTTTCTTTCTTCCCTTAGAAATAAAGGGCGATCTACCTGCCGCCAGGTCCTTCCGTTGCCGTCCTATGGTGGCAACCCTCTTCCGACGACCGAGGTCGTCGGTGGTTAAGGGTGGGGGAGAGGGGCACCGGATCCATACGTGTGGATCGTGTAGCTTTAGGTTTTAGGCCCTAGTAGCTTAGGTTTTTTGGGTTGTTCATCGTCTTGGCTTCGGCGACGACGATGGTGACGTTGAAATAAAGAAGCTTTAGATCATTCTCCAACAAGGCGATCAATACTATGTTTGGGGATGAATTTAAAAACTGTTCAAGCAAGAATGACGTGGCAGTGGCGACATCCTCATGGTGGACTTGTGTCCTCGGACTCCGCCGTTGCAACGACGTTTGCTCCAGTGTCGCCCGGGGCGTGGGAGGTAATTCAGGAGCGGATGCAGATTGTGATATGCTTCAACAACATTTGGAAGATGGTGGATCGTATGCTGATTTCGTGGTTTGCGACTGGCAGGTATGGTTTCCTCCTTCGACGTCTTAGCGTGCAGGGGTGCCAGATCTGGAGTTTGATGGCGTGTTCGCGGTGTTGCCTCGGTCTAATTCGTTTAACGGCAATGACTTCGCCTTTGGTGAGCCACCCTGGAGGCCCGCAAAACTGCATACCAGCGATGGAGCCATGTTGAGCTCGGATGAGAAGGTGATCCGTCATTTTTTTATGGCTGTTGTGGTGGTGCCGGAGGCTGATGACCGGCGTAGATGTGAAGCTCAAAGTATTCTTCGGTCTTAATTATATATTTTTTCTTGTATGATGTTTTTTATGCAAAGACTAGCGTTCCAATGATTTTTTAGTTTTGTCAGGTTAATGGGTATGTAGTTTGTACCGCTTGTACCATGATTTTTGTAAGGATATAAATGAGACACCATTTGCCACGAAAAAAAGTTGTATTACGCGTCTGCAAGTTTCGAGGACCAAAGTTTGTAGTAAGTTTCTCTGTCGCCTTGGTGCTGCTGTATCTGAGCCCGCCACGCGCTCGGAGCCAGGCAAGCAAGCATGGTGGTTAGAGCATCAAGTCCGGCTCCTGGAAGCTCGCGGACATGCCCATTAAAATAGTGTAATTCAAATTCAGGACATCTCAATTATTATATCTTAAATCCACACAAATTCCTGCAACTATGTTGATGCACACATATTGTTTGGCTATTAAATCATTACTAACTAAACATGCCATTGGACTATCAAAATTTGGCATGTTTGGTTATGGTGGAGCTCATCCATGGCTGCCCTTGCCCTTCCCGGCGCTCTTGTCGTCCCTCTCGCGGAAGTACCGGTCGAAGACGCAATACGAATTGAGCCGGATTTGCTCGTTGCCGGAGTTGTCCTCGCCGTCACTGTCCGCCTTCTCCTCCTTCGGTGGCAGTCCGGCCATGGCACGGACTGCCCGATTCTGCTCTTGGGCAAGGGCGCGCGTGTTCCTCCGTTGTTGTTTCTTCACAATATGGGCGTGGATGGCTTCCTCCTCCACTGCCGCTCGCGTTGTCACCATTTTCGCCGCGATACGGGCCTCGGCGGCCCTTATCCTCTCCATCCCACTACGGGCCGCCCGTTCTCGGCGGGACTCATAGTCTGCCCGACCGGTGATGGGGAAGGAGAGGTGTTCTGGCCGCCGGGACCGCGAGGATCCAGCACCAGAGAACCCGAGCGTCCGGTGAGCCGACGCTATGGAGTCGCGGCGGACAGATCCGTCGGTCGGCTGGGCGCTGTCCTCTCGGGAGCGACGAGTGCAATGCGGACTGCCATTGCCTCCTCCAACCCGCACGGGATGACACCAGAGTCAACGGAGTGGTCGGAGTCCGATCCGCTGTCTGCCATGCCGAAGAAGACCGAAAAGAGGTGAGCTTGGGTGGCGGAGGGGAATGGAGTGAAGTGGCCAGGGTTTGCTCCGTGAGCGGATGAGGACGAACATATGTGGGGTCGGATGAGCCAGCATGGGCCCGGTCCGATGTAACAGGCGTGTCCGTGCGCCCGGACACCCCATATCTTCTCATATTTGAGCTGAATATGATGGGTGCCGGTCAACCCGGGCGTTTGAGGCCCGTTTGAAGACGTTCATCTAGATATAGAAATCGCGATCGGTCAGAGCAACTCTAATGGGGCGACCCATTTCGTCCGCGCTGTCCGTTTGGGTCGGCGCGGACAGAAAAATCGGCCCAACGCGCCGACCCAAACGGACGCGCGTCCGCTTTTCGTTCGCGGGCAACCCATTCCCGGCCCATTTTTGAGCCAGATTTGCGTCGGCCCGGACACGCGACGGACGCGCGCATGCTCGCCTTCTCCTCTCCCCGGGCCCGCTGGTCGGTGGCTCATTGGCCTTCCCCCACCCCCAGCCAACAACAACCCTTGCCCGCCTCCTTCGTCTCGACGCCACCGCCCTTTTTTGCCGGTGACTCTGCCAGCTGCCGCCGCCTCCACCTCCGCCCAACAACGCCGCTCACTCCCCCCGTCGCCCCCTCCACTGCCGTCTTGCCGCCGGGGAGTAAACTGTTTCCCACCGCCGCTTCCCCCAACCGCACAACCACCCCCGACCAAGAGGCCGCCCTGGCCAGATCCTCACCGGCACGCTCATCGGACGCCGGCCCACTTGTCAGACATCGGCAGGGCAGCTAGCTGGTCCGTGCGCGCCGCGACTCCCCTCGTTGGCCGTCTCCTTCTTCGACGCCTGATAACCCACAAGTAGGGGATCAATTGTAGTCTCTTTCGATAAGTAAGAGTGTCGAACCCAACGAGGAGCTAAAGGTAGAACAAATATTCCCTCAAGTTCTACCGACCACCGATACAACTCTACGCACGCTTGACGTTCGCTTTACCTAAAACAAGTATGAAACTAGAAGTACTTTGTAGGTGTTTTCGGATAGGTTTGCAAGAAAATAAAGAGCACGAGAATAAAAACTAGGGGCTGTTTAGATAAAGACACAATAAAGTAAATATAGCGAGTGTGGAAAAGTGGTGGTAGGAGTTGCGAAATTGTCCCTAAGCAATTGACTACTTTACTAGACCGATAGCAAGTTTCATGTGGGAGAGGCCATTGCTAGCATGTCATCCCTGACTTGGAATTCTATGCACTTATGATTGGATCTATTAGCAAGCGTCTGCAACTACTAACGTTCATTAAGGTAAAACCCAACCATAGCATTAAGTGATATTGGTCTCCCTTCAATCCCGTATGCATCAATTTCTATGCTAGACTGAAACTTCTGTCACTCTTGCCCTCCAATACATAGTGCTATCAACATACAACTAACCCTACGGTGTGATCCACGCGCGCGCTCATATGATGGGCACCAAAGGACAACAACATAACCACAAGCAAATTAAATCAATCATAGCAATTCATCAACCACCGATAGGACAACGAAAATCTACTCAGACATCATAGGATGGCCACACATCATTGGATAATAATATGAAGCATAAAGCACCATGTTCAATTAGAGGGTACAGCGGGTTGCGGGAGAGTGGACCTGTAGATAGAGGGTGGAAGGTGATGTAGATGTTGGTGAAGATGGCGAAAGTGTTGGTGTAGATTGCGGTGAGGATGATGGCCCCCGGCGGCGTTCTGGCGCCACCGGAAGCGAGGAGGAGAGAGCCCTCCTTCTTCTTCTTCTTCCTTAACCTTTTCCCTAGATGGGAGAAGGGTTTCCCCTCTGGTCCATGGTCTCCATGGCATGGGAGGGGCGAGAGCCCCTCCGAGATTGGATCTGTCTCTCTGTCTCTCTCTGTTTCTGCGTTCTCAGATTCTGCCCTGGCACCGTTTCTTTTATATCCGGAGATCCGTAACTCCGATTGGGGTGAATCTTTCGCCCAGATCTTTTTCATAAAATTAGCTTTCTTGCGGCCGAAGAAGGGCATCAACCGCCTTACAGGTGGCCCATGAGGGTCAGGGGCGCCTGCCTAGAGTGGGCGTGGGCCCCACCCTCGTGGCCACCTCGGGCACCGTTTCGCGTTGATTTTACTTCCCAAAAATCACAAATATTCTAAAATAATTCTCCGGCCGTTTTATCCCGTTTGGAATCCGTTTGATATGGGGTTTCTGCGAAACATAAAACATGCAACAGACAGGAACTGGCACTAGGCACTGGATCAATATGTTAGTCCCAAAAATAGTATAAAAAGTTGCCAAAAATTATATGAAAGTTGAATAATATTGACATGGAACAATAAAAAATTATAGATACGACGGAGACGTATCAGCATCCCCAAGCTTAATTCCTGCTCGTCCTCGAGTAGGTAAATGATAAAAAAGATAATTTTTTATGTAGAATGCTACCTAGCATAATCTTGATCATATGTCTAATCATGGCATGAATATTAAGACACGAGTGATTTAAAGCAATAGTCTATCATTTGACATAAAAACAATAATACTTAAATCCTACTAATAAAGCAATCATGTCTTTTCAAAATAACAAGGCCAAAGAGAGTTATCCCTACAAAATCATATAGTCTGGCTATGCTCCATCTTCACCACACAAAATATTCAAATCATGCACAACCCCGATGACAAGCCGAGCAATTGGTTCATATTTTTTAACGCGCTTCAGCTTTTTTAACCCTCACGCAATACATGAGCGCAAGCCATGGATATAGCACTATAGGTGGAATAGAATATGATGATGGAGGTTATGTGGAGAAGACAAAAAAATGAAGAAAGTCTCACATCGACGCGGCTAATCAACGGGCTATGGAGATGCCCATCAATTGATGTCAATTCAAGGAGTAGGGATTGCCATGCAATGGATGCACTAGAGCTATAAGTATATGAAAGCTCAAACTGAAAACTAAGTGGGTGTGCATCCAACTTGCTTGCTCATGAAGACCTCAGGCATTTGAGGAAGCCCATCATCAGAATATACAAGCCAAGTTCTATAATGAAAATTCCCACTAGTATATGAAAGTGATAACTCAAGAGACTCTCTATATGAAGAACATGGTGCTACTTTGAAGCACAAGTGTGGTAAAAGGATAGTAACATTGCCCCTTCTCTCTTTTTCTCTCATTTTTTCTTTTTTTCTTTCCTTTTTCTTTTTTGGGCCTTCTCTTTTTTTGGCCTTTCTCTTTTATTATTATTAATTTTATTTTTTTTCGTCCGGAGTCTCATCCCGACTTGTGGGGGAATCATAGTCTCCATCATCCTTTCCTCACTGGGGCAATGCTCTAATAATGATGATCATCACACTTTTATTTACTTACAACTCAATATTACAACTCGATATCTAGAACAAAGATATGACTCTATATGAATGCCTCCGGCGGTGTACCAGGATGTGCAATGATCTAGCGTAGCAAAGATATCAAAAAACGGACAAGCCATAAAAATATCATGCTACCTGTCTTATGATCATGCAAAGCAATATGACAATGAATGCTCAAGTCATGAATATGATGATGATGGAAGTTGCTAGGCATATAGTGCTCAAGTAATGGATCCACCCGGATCCCAAGGTATATCAAAGCCAATTTTAATTAACAATGATTTGTGGTTTAGTAGTGAGCACAAAGTAACATATATCATGCAACAACGAAGTCTAACTCTCCTCCTATGCATCGACATGTCATAAAAGAACAATTCATGCACACATAGTAAAGGCCAATGCATAGTATAAACAATTTCTTGCAATTTTATCATGTTGGAAACATAGAGAGGTGGAGATATAGTTCCTCTCTCATAATAATTGCAAGTAGGAGCAGCAAGCACATGCATATTATATTCATCAAAATCATCATGTGCAACGGTAAGAGGCAACCCAGCAATATAATCCTTAATAAGTGCAAACTTCTCCGATATAGTGTTGTTTGGAGAATTCAAAAAAATAATAGGACTATCATGTGTGGGTGCAATAGAAACAATTTCATGTTTAACATAAGGAACTATAGCAAGTTCATCTCCATAAGCATAATTCATATTGGCATCTTGGCCACAAGCATAGCAAGCATCATCAAAAAGGATATTTCAAGAGAATCAATGGGATCATAACAGTCATCATAGCAATCATCCTTCGGTAAGCACGAAGGGAAATTAAACAATGTATGAGTTGAAGAGTTACTCTCATTAGAAGGTGGGCACGGGTGATCAATCCGCTCTTCCTCCTTTTGTTCTTCGCTCTCCTCCTCATTTTTTTCATCCAATGAGCTCACATTTTCATCAATTTCTTCTTCCATAGACTCCTGCAAAATATTAGTCTCTTCTTGGACAGCGGAGACTTTTTCAATAAGCGCATTAAAATAGGAATTATATTCATAATTATCATAGCAATATTTCAATATAGCCAAATTTTCAGGCCTATAAACATCATCATCAAAAGCTTCATACTTTTCAAACAAAGATTCAATTTCATAAGCGGCCTTAAAAGCAACAAATTCTTCTATTTGTTCCACATCATAGTAATCATATATACCATTAGCATAAGAAGCTAAGGTTTCATTATCATTAAATTTGTATGAAAAGGGAAGGTGTGGAGCCTTCATCCTAGAGCAACAAGTATAATCATATCTCAAGCATAGTTGCCTAGCATACCACTTCAATATATAAATTTGATCCCATAATAGTTTCCCTTTTTGTGTCAAGCGATAATCCCTAAAGTATTCACGTTGATCCAACGTTACTCCCATTACCAAATATATGGGGTTTTCTCTGGATTATCAAAGTAGTACATAATATCTGTCACATAACGAGCATCGAGGGTTTTAGGAGGTTCCTCATCTCCATGAGTAGAAAGCACACCTAATTTTTTTTGTATATCGTGTTCCATATCTATAACTAAATATAAAGAACAACTAAGAACAGCAAATAAGAATTACTTAGTGATAAATCAAACAAGCACACACGAGAATATTCACCCCATGCTATTGCTCCCCGGCAACGGCGCCAGAAAAAGGACTTGATAACCCACAAGTAGGGGATCAATTGTAGCCTTTTTCGATAAGTAAGAGTGTCGAACCCAACGAGGAGCTAAAGGTAGAACAAATATTCCCTCAAGTTCTATCGACCACCGATACAACTCTACGCACGCTTGACGTTCGCTTTACCTAAAACAAGTATAAAACTAGAAGTACTTTGTAGGTGTTTTCGGATAGGTTTGCAAGAAAATAGAGAGCATGAGAATAAAAACTAGGGGCTGTTTAGATAAATACACAATAAAGTAAATATAGCGAGTGTGGAAAAGTGGTGGCAGGAGTTGAGAAATTGTCCCTAAGCAATTGACTACTTTACTAGACCGATAGCAAGTTTCATGTGGGAGAGGCCATTGCTAGCATGTCATCCCTGACTTGGAATTCTATGCACTTATGATTGGATCTATTAGCAAGCGTCTGCAACTACTAACGTTCATTAAGGTAAAACCAACCAAAGCATTAAGTGATATTGGTCCCCCTTCAACCCCGTATGCATCAATTTCTATGCTAGGCTGAAGCTTCTGTCACTCTTGCCCTCCAATACAGTCCTATCAACATACAACTAACCCTATGGTGTGATCCACGCGCGCACTCATATGATGGGCACCAAAGGACAGCAACATAACCACAAGCAAATTAAATCAATCATAGCAATTCATCAACCACCGATAGGACAACGAAAATCTACTCAGACATCATAGGATGGCCACACATCATTGTTTAATAATATGAAGCATAAAGCACCATGTTCAAGTAGAGGGTATAGCGGGTTGCGGGAGAGTGGACCGCTGTAGATAGAGGGGGGAAGGTGATGGAGATGTTGGTGAAGATGGCGGAGGTGTTGGTGTAGATTGCGGTGATGATGATGGCCCCCGGCGGCGTTCTGGCGCCACCGGAAGCGAGGGGGAGAGAGCCCCCCTTCTTCTTCTTCCTTGACCTTCTCCCTAGATGGGAGAAGGGTTTACCCTCTGGTCCATGGTCTCCATGGCGTGGGAGGGGCGAGAGCCCCTCCGAGATTGGATCTGTCTCTCTGTCTCTCTCTGTTTCTGCGTTCTCAGATTCTGCCCTGGCACCATTTCTTTTATATCCAGAGATCCGTAACTCCGATTGGGGTGAATCTTTCGCCTAGATCTTTCTCATAAAATTAGCTTTCTTGCAGCCAAAGAATGGCATCAACCGCCTTACGGGTGGCCCACGAGGGTCAGGGGCACGTCTGCTTGGAGTGGGCGTGGGCCCCACCCTCGTGGCCACCTCGTGAAGGAAATATGCCCTAGAGGCAATAATAAAGTTATTATTTCCTTATATCATGATAAATATTTATTATTCATGCTAGAATTGTATTAACCGGAAACATAATACATGTGTGAATACATAGACAAACTGAGTGTCACTAGTATGCCTCCACTTGACTAGCTCGTTACTCAAAGATGGTTAAGTTTCCTAGCCATTGACATGGGTTGTCATTTGATTAACGAGATCACATCATTAGGAGAATGATGTGATTGACTTGACCCATTTCGTTAGCTTAGCACCTGATCGTTTAGTATGTTGATATTGCTTTCTTCATGACTTATACATGTTCCTATGACTATGAGATTATGCAACTCCCGTTTACCGGAGGAACACTTTGTGTGCTACCAAACGTCACAACATAACTGGGTGATTATAAAGGTGCTCTACAGGTGTCTCCGAAGGTACTTGTTGGGTTGGCGTATTTCGATATTAGGATTTGTCACTCCAATTGTCGGAGAGGTATCTCTGGGCCCTCTCGGAAATGCACATCACTTAAGCCTTGTAAGTATTGCAACTAATGAGTTACTTGCGGGATGATATATTATGGAACGAGTAAAGAGGCTTGCCGGTAACGAGATTGAACTAGGTATTGAGATACCGACGATTGAATCTTGGGCAAGTAACATACCGATGACAAAGGGAACAACGTATGTTGTTATGCGGTCTGACCGATAAAAGATCTTCCTAGAATATGTGGGAGCCAATATGAGCATCCAGGTTTCACTATTGGTTATTGACCGGAGACGTGTCTCGGTCATGTCTACATAGTTCTCGAACCCATAGGGTTCGCACGCTTAACGTTTCAATGACAGTTATATTATGAGTTTATATGTTTTGATGTACCGAAGTCTTTTCAGAGTCCCGGATGTGATAACGGACATGACGGGGAGTCTCGAAATGGTCGAGACATGAAGATTGATATATTGGAAGCCTATGTTTGGATATCGGAAGTGTTCCGGGTGAAATCGGGATTTTACCGGAGTACCGGAGGGGTTACCGGAACCCCCGGGGGGTTAATGCGCCTTAGTGGGCCTTTGCGGAGAAGAGGAGAGGCGGCCAGGGCTGGGCCACACGCCCCTCCCCCCCTAGTCCTAATAGGACAAGGAGAGGGGAGCGGCGCCCCCCTTCCTTCCTCTCTCCTTCCTCTTTCCCCTCCCAAGTCCTAATCCAACTAGGAAAGGGGGGAGTCCTACTCCCGGTGGGAGTAGGACTCCTCATGGCGCGCCCCCTCTAGGTCGGCCGCACCTCCCCCCTTGCTCCTTTATATACGGGGGCAGGGGGCACCCTAGAGACACAACAATTGATCATTTGATCTTTTAGCCGTGTGCGATGCCCTCGTCCACCATAGTCCACCTCGATAATACTATAGCGGTGCTTAGGCGAAGCCCTGCGTCGGTAGAACATCATCATCATCACCACGCCGTCGTGCTGACGAAACTCTCCCTCAACACTCGGCTGGGTCGGAGTTCGAGGGACGTCATCGGCCTGAACGCGTGCTGAACTCGGAGGTGTCGTGCGTTCGGTACTTGATCGGTCGGATCGTGAAGACGTACGACTACATCAACCGCGTTGTGCTAATGCTTCCGCTTTCGGTCTACAAGGGTAGGTGGACAACACTCTCCCCTTTCGTTGCTATGCATCACCATGATCTTGCGTGTGCGTAGGAGTTCTTTTGAAATTACTACGTTACCCAACAGTGGCATCCGAGCCAGGTTTTATGCGTAGATGTCATATGAACGAGTAGAACACAAGTGAGTTGTGGGCGATATAAGTCATACTGCTTACCAGCATGTCATACTTTGGTTCGGCGGTAGACCGACATTACGCGTACGCTTACGCGAGACTGGTTCTACCGACGTGCTTTGCACACAGGTGGCTGGCGGGTGTTAGTTTCTCCAACTTTAGTTGAACCGAGTGTGGTTACGCCCGGTCCTTGCGAAGGTTAAAACAACATCAAATTGACAAACTATCGTTGTGGTTTTGATGCATAGGTAAGAACGGTTCTTGCTAAGCCCGTAGCAGCCACGTAAAATTTGCAACAACAAAGTAGAGGACGTCTAACTTGTTTTTGCATGGCATGTTGTGATGTGATATGGTCAAGACATGATGGTAAATTTTATTGTATGAGATGATCATGTTTTTTAACCGAGTTATCGGCAACTGGCAGGAGCCATATGGTTGTCGTTTTATTGTATGCAATGCAATCGCCCTGTAATGCTTTAATTTATCACTAAGCGGTAGCGATAGTCGTAGAAGCATAAGATTGACGAGACGACAATGATGCTACGATGGAGATCAAGGTGTCGCGCCAGTGACGATGGTGATCATGACGGTGCTTCGGAGATGGAGATCACAAGCACAAGATGATGATGGCCATATCATATCACTTATATTGATTGCATGTGATGTTTATCTTTTATGCATCTTATCTTGCTTTGATTGATGGTAGCATTATAAGATGATCCCTCACTAAATTATCAAAGTATAAGTGTTCTCCCTGAGTATGCACCGTTGCAAAAGTTCTTCGTGCTGAGACACCACGTGATGATCGGGTGTGATAGGCTCTACGTTCAAATACAACGGGTGCAAAACAGTTGCACACGCGGAATACTCAGGTTAAACTTGACGAGCCTAGCATATAACAGATATGGCCTCGGAACACGGAGACTGAAAGGTCGAGCGTGAATCATATAGTAGATATGATCAACATAGTGATGTTCACCATTGAAACTACTCCATCTCACGTGATGATCGGACATGGTTTAGTTGATTTGGATCACGTGATCACTTAGAGGATTAGAGGGATGTCTATCTAAGTGGGAGTTCTTAGGTAATATGATTAATTGAACTTAAATTTATCATGAACTTAGTACATGATAGTATCTTGCTTGTCTATGTTGATTGTAGATAGATGGCCCGTGTTGTTGTTCCGTTAAATTTTAATGCGTTCCTTGAGAAAGCAAAGCTGAAAGATGATGGTAGCAATTACACGGACTGGGTCCGTAACTTGAGGATTATCCTCATTGCTGCATAGAAGAATTACGTCCTGGAAGCACCGCTGGGTACCAGGCCTGCTGCTGATGCAACTGACGACGTTAAGAACGTCTGGCAGAGCAAAGCTGATGACTACTCGATAGTTCAATGTGCCATGCTTTACGGCTTAGAACCGAGACTTCAACGACGTTTTGAATGTCATGGAGCATATGAGATGTTCCAGGAGTTGAAGTTAATATTTCAAGCAAATGCCAGATTGAGAGATATGAAGTCTCCAATAAGTTCTATAGCTGCAAGATGGAGGAGAATAGTTATGTTAGTGAGCATATACTCAAGATGTCTGGGTATAATAATCACTTGATTCAGCTGGGAGTTAATCTTCCGGATGATAGCGTCATTGACAGAATTCTCCAATCACTGCCACCAAGCTACAAGAGCTTCGTGATGAACTATAATATGCAAGGGATGGATAAGACGATTCCTGAGCTCTTCGCAATGCTAAAGGCTGCGGAGGTAGAAATCAAAAAGGAGCATCAAGTGTTGATGGTCAATAAGACCACCAGTTTCAAGAAAAAGGGCAAAGGGAAGAAGAAGGGGAACTTCAAGAAGAACAACAAGCAAGTTGCTGCTCAGGAGAAGAAACCCAAGTCTGGACCTAAGCCTGAGACTAAGTGCTTCTACTGCAAGCAGACTGGTCACTGGAAGCGGAACTGCCCCAAGTATTTGGCGGATAAGAAGGATGGCAAGGTGAACAAAGGTATATTTGATATACATGTTATTGCTGTGTACCTTACCAGAGCTCGCAGTAGCACCTGGGTATTTGATATTGGTTCTGTTGCTAATATTTGCAACTCGAAACAGGGGCTACGGATTAAGCGAAGATTGGCTAAGGACGAGGTGATGATGCGCGTGGGAAATGGTTCCAAAGTCGATGTGATCGCGGTCGGCACACTACCTCTACATCTACCTTCCGGATTAGTATTAGACCTAAATAATTGTTATTTGGTGCCAGCGTTGAGCATGAACATTATATCAGGATCTTGTTTGATGCGAGACGGTTATTCATTTAAATCAGAGAATAAATGGTTGTTCTATTTGTATGAGTAATATCTTTTATGGTCATGCACCCTTGAAGAGTGGTCTATTTTTGTTAAATCTCGATAGTAGTGATACACATATTCATAATATTGAAGCCAAAAGATGCAGAGTTGATAATAATAGTGCAACTTATTTGTGGCACTGCCGTTTAGGTCATATCGGTGTAAAGCGCATGAAGAAGCTCCATACTGATGGACTTTTGGAACCACTTGATTATGAATCACCTGGTACTTGCGAACCGTGCCTCATGGGCAAAATGACTAAAATTCCGTTCTCCAGAACTATGGAGAGAGCAACAGATTTGTTGGAAATCATACATACAGATGTATGTGGTCCAATGAATGTTGAGGCTCGTGGTGGATATCGTTATTTTCTCACCTTCACAGATGATTTAAGCAGATGTGGGTATATCTACTTAATGAAACATAAGTCTGAAACATTTGAAGAGTTCAAAGAATTTCAGAGTGAAGTTGAAAATCATCGTAACAAGAAAATAAAGTTTCTACGATCTGATCGTGGAGGAGAATATTTGAGTAATGAGTTTGGTCTTCATTTGAAACAATGCGGAATAGTTTCGCAACTCACGCCACCCGAAACACCACAGCGTAATGGTGTGTCCGAACGTCGTAATCGTACTTTACTAGATATGGTGCGATCTATGATGTCTCTTACTGATTTACTGCTATCATTTTGGGGTTATGCTTTAGAGAAGGCCGCATTCACGTTAAATAGGGCACCATCGAATTCCGTGTGAACTGTGGTTTGGCAAGAAACCAAAGTTGTCGTTTCTGAAAGTTTGGGGCTGCGATGCTTATGTGAAAAAGCTTCAACTTGATAAGCTCGAACCCAAATCGGAGAAATGTGTCTTCATAGGATACCCAAAGAAGACTGTTGGGTACACCTTCTATCACAGATCCGAAGGCAAGACTTTTGTTGCTAAATTCAAAATCTTTCTGGAGAAGGAGTTTCTCTCGAAAGAAGTGAGTAGGAGGAAAGTAGAACTTGATGAGGTAACTATACCTGCTCCCCTGTTGGAAACTAGTTCATCACAGAAACCGGTTTCTGCAACACCTACACCAATTAGTGAGGAAGTTAATGATGATGATCATGAAACTTCAGATCAAGTTGTTACCGAACCTCGTAGGTCAACCAGAGTAAGATCCGCACCAGAGTGGTACGGTAATCCTGTTCTGGAAGTTATGTTACTAGACCATGACGAACCTACGAACTATGAAGAAGCGATGGTGAGCCCAGATTCCGCGAAATGGCTTGAGGCCATGAAATCTGAGATGGGATCCATGTATGAGAACAAAGTGTGGACTTTGGTTGACTTGCCCGATGATTGGTAAGCAATTGAGAATAAATGGATCTTCAAGAAGAAGACTGACGCTGACGGTAATGTTACTGCCTATAAAGCTCGACTTGCTGCAAAAGGTTTTCGACAAGTTCAAGGGATTGACTACGATGAGACCTTCTCACCCGTAGCGATGCTTAAGTCTGTCCGAATCATGTTAGCAATTGCCGCATTTTATGATTATGAAATTTGGCAAATGGATGTCAAAACTGCATTCCTGAATGGATTTCTGGAAGAAGAGTTGTATATGATGCAACCGGAAGGTTTTGTCGATCCAAAGGGAGCTAACAAAGTGTGCAAGCTCCAGCGATCCATTTATGGACTGGTGCAAGCCTCTCGGAGTTGGAATAAACGCTTTGATAGTGTGATCAAAGCATTTGGTTTTGTACAGACTTTTGGAGAAGCCTGTATTTACAAGAAAGTGAGTGGGAGCTTTGTAGCATTTCTGATATTATATGTGGATGACATATTGTTGATTGGAAATGATATAGAATTTTTGGATAGCATAAAGGGATACTTGAATAAAAGTTTTTCAATGAAAGACCTCGGTGAAGCTGCTTATATATTGGGCATCAAGATCTATAGAGATAGATCAAGACGCTTAATTGGACTTTCACAAAGCACATACCTTGACAAAGTTTTGAAGAAGTTCAAAATGGATCAAGCAAAGAAAGGGTTCTTGCCTATATTACAAGGTGTGAAGTTGAGTAAGACTCAATGCCCGACCACTGCCGAAGATAGAGAGAAAATGAAAGATGTTCCCTATGCTTCAGCCATAGGCTCTATCATGTATGCAATATTGTGTACCAGACCTAATGTGTGCCTTGCTATAAGTCTAGCAGGGAGGTACCAAAGTAATCCAGGAGTGGATCACTAGACAGCGGTCAAGAACATCCTGAAATACCTGAAAAGGACTAAGGATATGTTTCTCGTTTATGGAGGTGAAAAAGAGCTCATCGTAAACGGTTACGTTGATGTAAGCTTTGACACTGATCCGGACAATTCTAAATCGCAAACTGGATACGTGTTTACATTGAACGGTGGAGCTGTTAGCTGGTGCAGTTCTAAACAAAGCGTCGTGGCGGAATCTACGTGTGAAGCGGAGTACATAGCTGCTTCGGAAGTAGCAAATGAAGGAGTCTGGATGAAGGAGTTCATATCCGATCTAGGTGTCATACCTCATGCATCTGGTCCAATGAAAATCTTTTGTGACAATACTGGTGCAATTGCCTTGGCGAAGCAATCCAGATTTCACAAAAGAACTAAGCACATCAAGAGACGCTTCAATTCCATCCGGGATTTAGTCCAGGTGGGAGACATAAAAATTTGCAAGATACATACGGATCTGAATGTTGCAGACCCGTTGACTAAGCCTCTTCCACGAGCAAAACATGATCAGCACCAAGGCTCCATGGGTGTTAGAATCATTACTGTGTAATCTAGATTATTGACTCTAGTGCAAGTGGGAGACTGAAGGAAATATGCCCTAGAGGCAATAATAAAGTTATTATTTATTTCCTTATATCATGATAAATGTTTATTATTCATGCTAGAATTGTATTAACCGGAAACATAATACATGTGTGAATACATAGACAAACAGAGTGTCACTAGTATGCCTCTACTTGACTAGCTCGTTAATCAAAGATGGTTAAGTTTCCTAGCCATTGACATGGGTTGTCATTTGATTAACGAGATCACATCATTAGGAGAATGATGTGATTGACTTGACCCATTCCGTTAGCTTAGCACCCGATCGATTAGTATGTTGCTATTGCTTTCTTCATGACTTATACATGTTCCTATGACTATGAGATTATGCAACTCCCGTTTACCGGAGGAACACTTTGTGTGCTACCAAACGTCACAACGTAACTGGGTGATTATAAAGGTGCTCTACAGGTGTCTACGAAGGTACTTGTTGGGTTGGCGTATTTCGAGATTAGGATTTGTCACTCCAATTGTCGGAGAAGTATCTCTGGGCCCTCTC
Organism: Aegilops umbellulata; assembly: GCA_032464435.1. Taxonomy (NCBI): domain Eukaryota; kingdom Viridiplantae; phylum Streptophyta; class Magnoliopsida; order Poales; family Poaceae; genus Aegilops; species Aegilops umbellulata. The sequence continues at coordinate 352,619,156 of CP136056.1, forward strand.
GGAAATGCACATCACTTAAGCCTTGCAAGCATTGCAACTAATGAGTTAGTTGCGGGATGATGTATTACGGAACGAGTAAAGAGACTTGCCGGTAACGAGATTGAACTAGGTATTGAGATACCGACGATCGAATCTCGGGCAAGTAACATACCGATGACAAAGGGAACAATGTATGTTGTTATGCGGTCTGACCGATAAAAGATCTTCCTAGAATATGTGGGAGCCAATATGAGCATCCAGGTTCCGCTATTGGTTATTGACCGGAGACGTGTCTCGGTCATGTCTACATAGTTCTCGAACCCGTAGGGTCCGCGCGCTTAACGTTTCAATGATAGTTATATTATGAGTTTATATGTTTTGATGTACCGAAGGTTGTTCGGAGTCCCGAATGTGATCACGAACATGACGAGGAGTCTCGAAATGGCTGACACATGAAGATTGATATATTGGAAGCCTATGTTTGGATATCGGAAGTGTTCCGGGTGAAATCGGGATTTTACCGGAGTACCGGAGGGGTTACCGGAACCCCCCGGGGGTTAATGGGCCTTAGTGGGCCTTTGCGGAGAAGAGGAGAGGCGGCCAGGGCTGGGCCGCACGCCCCTCCCCCCTTGTCCGAATAGGACAAGGAGAGGAGGGCGGCGCCCCTTCTTCCTTCCTCTCTCCCTCCTCTTTCCCCTCCCAAGTCCAAATCCAACTAGGAAAGGGGGGAGTCCTCCTAGCGTGCCCCCTCTAGGCCGGCCGCACCTCCCCCCTTGCTCCTTTATATACGGGGGCAGGGGGCACCCTAGAGACACAACAATTGATCGTTTGATCTTTTAGTCATGTGTGATGCCCCCCTCCACCATAGTGCACCTCGATAATAATTGTAGCGGTGCTTAGGCGAAGCCCTGCGTCGGTAGAACATCATCATCGTCACCATGCCGTCGTGCTGACGAAACTCTCCCTCAACACTCGGCTGGATCGGAGTTCGAGGGACGTCATCGGCCTGGACGTGTACTGAACTCGGAGGTGTCATGCGTTCGGTACTTGATCGGTCGGATCGTGAAGACGTACGACTACATCAACCGCGTTGTGCTAACGCTTACGCTTTCGGTCTACGAGGGTACATGGACAACACTCTCCCATCTCGTTGCTATGCATCACCATGATCTTGCGTGTGCGTAGGAATTTTTCTGAAATTACTACGTTACCCAACACCTCGGGCACCGTCTCGTGTTGATTTTACTTCCCAAAAATCACAAATATTCTAAAATAATTCTCCGTCCGTTTTTATCCCGTTTGGACTCCGTTTGATATGGGGTTTTTGCGAAACATAAAACATGCAACAGACATGAACTGGCACTAGGCACCGGATCAATATGTTAGTCCCAAAAATAGTATAAAAAGTTGCCAAAAAGTATATGAAAGTTGAATAATATTGACATGGAACAATAAAAAATTATAGATACGACGGAGACGTATCAACGCTCGTGATACGTCTCCAACGTATCTATAATTTTTTATTGTTCCATGCTATTATATTATCCATCTAGGATGTTTTATATGAATTTATATGTTATTTTATATGATTTTTGGGACTAACCTATTAACCTAGAGCCCAGTGCCATTTTCTGTTTTTTCCTTGTTTTTGAGTATCGCATAAAAGGAAAACCAAACGGAGTCCAATTGATCTGAAAATTGACGGAGATTATTTTTGGACCAGAAGAAGCCCACGAAGCACCAAAGATGGGCCAGAGGAGTCCCGGGGCACCCACGAGGGTGGGGGGCGCCCTACACCCCTGGGCGCGCCCCCTGCCTCGTGGCCGCCTCAGAGCCCCCCTGACTTGTTCCCCACGCCAAAACCTCTTATATATACCCAAACTTCCAGAACATAACCTAGATCGGGAGTTCCGTCGCCGCAAGCCTCTGTAGGCACCGAAAACCAATCTAGACTCGTTCCGACACTCTGCCGGAGGGGGGAATCCCTCTCCGGTGGCCATCTTCATCATCTCGGCGCTCTCCATGACGAGGAGGGAGTAGTTCACCCTTGGGGCTGAGGGTATGTACCAGTAGCTATGTGTTTGATCTCTCTCTCTCTCTCTCTCTCGTGTTCTTGAGGTGGTATGATCTTGATGTATCACGAGCTTTGCTATTACAGTTGGATCTTATGATGTTTCTCCCCCTCTACTCTCTTGTAATGGATTGAATTTTTCTCTTTGAAGTTATCTTATCGGATTAAGTCTTTAAGGATTTGAGAACACTTGATGTATGTCTTGCATGTGCTTATATGTGGTGACAATGGGATATCACGTGATCTACTTGATGTATGTTTTGGTGATCAACTTGCGGGTTCCGTGACCTCGTGAACTTATGCATAGGGGTTGGCACACGTTTTCGTCTTGACTCTCTGGTAGAAACTTTGGGGCACTCTTTGAAGTTCTTTGTGTTGGTTGAATAGATGAATCTGAGATTGTGTGAATCGTATAATCATACCCGCGGATACTTGAGGTGACATTGTAGTATCTAGGTGACATTAGGGTTTTGGTTGATTTGTGTCTTAAGGTGTTATTCTAGTACGTACTCTTGAATAGATCGATCAGAAAGGATAACTTTGAGATGGTTTCGTACCCTACAATAATCTCTTCGTTTATTCTCCGCTATTAGTTACTTTGGAGTGACTCTTTGTTGCATGTTGAGGGATAGTTATATGATCCAATTGTAAGTGCATCTAGTGCCCCTTAGTGATTTTGGTGTATTGAAGACTTATAGGTTAAGGATCTAATGTGTTTATGAGTGTACACAGGTCTATAAGTCTATGAGGAGTTTGATATTTACAGAGAAAGTCGACCCCTAAAAATGAAGTTCTTCGACTGAAGACTTTGATATTCTGAAGACTTTCTGAAGACTTTGAAAGTGAAGAAATTGGTGTGACCTTGAAGACTTGGTATTCATTCGAGGAACATGAAGCGTGAAGACTTTTGTTTTCGTAGTTTCATTTTCTCTTTCTTGAGTCATAGGAAACATCGTACTGTTAAAGGGGGTCGAGGAAATGCTAAGGAAAAATTTCCATGTGATGCTCAACTCAAAATCCTACACCTACCAATCCCTTCGAGTGAAGCCATTGGAAATCTCATACAGTTCAGTCAATTTCTTCAGTGATAGAGACGCAGTTCTTCTGGTCACTGAGGACTTTGTTCTGACTGAGGAGTTAGGAATTCGCCAGTGCAGATTGCCTACACAGTGAGGAACATGATAGCCCTGAGGAATTTGTACCTCAAATTTCCGACCGCTGCTGTGCTACGCGCCAGCTGTCCCAAAATATCTTATCCATCCAACGGTCATATCATTGAAGGGCATTTATGTCTTATCATGTTGGGATGCTCCCTAGGCTATAAATAGCCGCCCCCTACAACCACTAGCTGGTTGGCTGCTCCGCTAGAAACTGACACTTGTCAATTGAGAGCATCCCATCCTCCGAGGACTTTGAGCGAAAATCATCAAGTGAGGAAAATCCAAAACCCAAACCCAAACACCTACAAACCCAAAGTGATTGAGCATCACTGAAGATATTGATCCTGCGTGGATCCGACGCTTGTTATCTTTGAAGACTGTGCTTCTTCCAGACGGTTAGGCGTCATGGTCTAGAGCATCCAAGAGGAATTGTGGATCGCCGAGTGACCGAGTTTGTGAAGGTTCGGAAGTCACCTGAAGACTTACCACGAGTGATTGGGCGAGGATTGTGTGTCCTTAGCTCAAGGAGAATACAGTGAGGACTGTGTGTCCTCAGGTTTAAATACCTTGCCGCTCCAACCAGACGTACAACTGAGACAGCAGCTGGAACTGGTCTACCAAATCATTGTCTTCACCAAGCCGACTGGTTCTATTTCCTCAACACTTTCATTTCCTCATTACTGTGTTGGTTTCTTGTTCATATCTGTGTTTGAAGACTCTGACTGAAGACTTTCTCAATTTCCTCAGTTCAATTTCTTCAGTCTGTTTGTCTTCATCTTGTGCTATCCTGTGCTTACGCTTTCTGTACTCTGTGTTTGTTTTCATTTCATCATGATGATCATGCACGTATTCTGTTATGTTTACTTCTGAGTACTTATTCTGCTGCAAGTAGTTCTTCGCTAAGGAATTTCCTCACTAGCAAATTCCCCAGTGAAGAATTTCATAAAAATCGCCTATTCACCCCCCTCTAGTCGATATAACGCACTTTCAATTGGTATCAGAGCTTGGTACTCCCTTGTTCTGTGTGATTTTGGTTTAACCGCCTGGAGTTTTAGTTATGTCGACCGCAGGTATGAAGAAAGTGACATGCCCTATATTTGACGGTCACGAGTATCCCAAGTGGAAGGCCATGATGAAAAAGCGCCTCATGGCGATGAACAGCGAGCTGTGGACCGTCACTGAGATTGGTCTGACCGATCTGTGCAAGACGGCGGAAGCTGATGACATTCGCAAGTACACCCTTCTGAACCTCACGGCGAAGGACGTCATCTGCTCCTGTTTGTCTCGAAATCAGCTCAGGAACGTCATGCATCTCGATCATGCGAAGCTTATCTGGGACCATCTCTCTGATGTCTATGAAGGCAACGATGACTACGCTCCCACCTATTGCTTCATGGCAAAGGGTGCCAAGGTACCTAGATATACCTCCTCTGAGTCAAGTGAAGATGAATCTGATGACAATCTTAAGCCTAGCTACTCTAAACTTGCTAAGATTGTTGTGAAACAACAAAAGGCTTTTGAAAATGTTCAAAACATGCTAGACAAAAGTGATGATATGTTGGGTGAAGAAATGGATCGCACTAAAGCCTTGACTGAAAATCTTCAGAGACTTCAGACCAGGTTTGACAACCTTCAAGGTCATCATAGCACTCTCTTGTCTGATCATGAGAAGCTTTCTTATGAATTTCTTCAAAGAAAGCAAGATCTTGAGAAGCTAAGAGTGAGTTATGAAGATCTTCAGAAGGAGCACGATTCATTACTTGCTCAACAAATCAGCGCTGCTCAGGAAGAATTTGTTCCTCCATGTTTGAAATGCATTGAACGAGAATCTGCTAATTCTTCACCTGAATTTTCAAATGCTTCTAATGTTACCAATTCTTCACCTGCCTCTACTATCATTAATTACTCATCTGAGGACATTGCTAGTATCACTAACGATGCAGGGCTGAAGGAATTGTACATGATAGGCATGTACAAAAGCCTCAAAGGGCATCAGAATCTTTGTGATGTGCTTGAAAAGCATATCTCAACAGGAACCCTAGGAAAGAGGGTATTGCCTTTGAGAGGAAACTCAATGCTGATGGTACATATTGGAAGCCTGAGCAGTACCCCAAAACCTCATGGGTTGCTGCAAAGGGACCTCCGGTTGATCCATCTAATTTATCTTGTTATACGTGTGATTCTTCTCATTCTTCTGATGAGTCATTTGACTCCAACTATAAACTGTTCAAAAATCAGAATGGTGAAGTATTTGCTAGATATGTTGGCACTAACTGCAGGAATGGTTCCCCTATGAAGAAAATCTGGGTTCCCAAAAAGTGCCTTGAAAGTCTTCAGGTGAATTTCCTCATGACACCACCTGTGAAGAATAGGAACCCGAGATCAAATTCTTCATATGGACCAAATTCTTCATATGGATCCAAGTCCTCATACGGACCAAATTTCTCACGTGGATCAAATTCCTCAAAAGGATCAAATTCCTCATATGAACATCATCGTGCTAACAACTCTGTTTCGCAGGGAAGAGCCAAGGGCTATGAATATGAGCATTATTCTTCTAATCATTATGTTCATAAGTCCTCGAAGAATTTCTCTGCTTATTCATATGCTTACCCTAATCCCTCTTATGTGAAACGAAATGGTTTGGATGCTATGCCACCTTTTTCATATGGAGCTCGCAGAGTGTTGAACTCTTTGCCACCCCTTCAGATGTGGGTGGTGAAGAAAAAGAACTAATCTCTTCTGCGGGGTCAGGTCTCTAGACGTACTGTAACGTCTGAAGAATTTGCTGGGGACCTGACATACTACCTGAAAGGACGCAGGCTAATCATGAAGAAATGAATTTTCATTTCTCACGTCCTCACACTGCTTCATCTGTCTTACTGCTTGATGAAATTGATCTGATGAATTGTGATATCATATTCTTCACTGCTGAAGTATATGAGGTTCGTAAGTTGCACTAATTCATCTGCAGGATGATCAACCCAAAGCCACTGAGTGGGTCCTCGATAGTGGATGTACAAATCACATGACTGGTGACAAGAATCTATTGATGGATGCTCCCTTATCATCATCACATCTGAAGCATATCATCTTCGCTGACAAAAGCAAAAGTCAGGTATTGGGTCTAGGTAAGGTTGCTATCACAAAGGATCGACACATGGACAAAGTCATGCTTGTTGAGTCCTTAGGATACAACCTTATGTCTGTCTCAATGCTTTGTGATCTTGATATGGTTGTTGTCTTTGGCAAGTATCGTTGTGTTGTGATTATGGAAGCTGACAATTCCAAAGTCTTCGAAGGCTTTAGGAGAGGAGACTTGTATATTGTTGATTTCTCTGCAGATTCACAACCAGCCGTGTGCCTACTTGCAAAAGCTTCAGAAGGATGGTTATGGCATCGACGACTTGGTCATGCAGGCATGAGGAATTTGCACACACTTGCGAAGAAGAAGCATGTCATTGGCATTGAGAATGTCAAATTCCTCAAGGATCACTTATGCGGTGCCTGTGAAGCTAGAAAGATGACCAAGGCCAAGCATCCATCAAAGACTATCATGACCACTACTCGTCCATTTGAATTGCTTCACATGGATCTCTTCGGTCCTAATCATTATTCTGCCATTTCAAATGAAGCATCTCAATATGGCTTTGTTATTGTTGATGATTACTCTCGTTACACATGGGTACACCTTGTTACTTACAAACATGAAGTGCATGAAGTCTTCAAACGATTTTCCTCGGGGGCTTCAACCAACTTTGGTGTGAAGATCAAGCACATCAGAAGTGACAATGGCACTGAGTTCAAGAATTCGGGTCTCGATGACTATCTTGATGAAATTGGTATTACTCATGAGTTATCTGCTCCTTATACTCCTCAACAGAATGGCGTCGTGGAGCGCAAGAACAGGACTCTTGCTGAGATGGCCCGCACTATGCTTGATGAGTACAAAACCCCTCGTCGTTTCTGGGTTGATGCAATTGATACTGCGTGCCATATCATCAACAGAGTATATCTTCACAAATTCTTCAAGAAGACTGCCTATGAACTCCTCACTGACAAAAAACCCAATGTGAGTTATTTCAAAGTCTTTGGTGCTAAATGCTGGATTAGAGATCCTCATCACAACTCTAAATTTGCACCGAAAGCACATGAAGGTTTTATGCTTGGTTATGGAAAGGACTCGCACACTTACAGAGTCTTCAACAATGTTCTTCACAAGATTGTTGAAACTGTAGATGTGCGGTTCGATGAAACTAATGGCTCGCAAAGAGAGCACCTACCTTCTGTGTTAGATGAACTAGCACCTGAGGATTCTATCAAGCACAAGGCTACTGAAGATGTCATTCCTACTGAAGAATCTGCTGAAGAATTCATTCCAGAACGTGAAGAACATCGAGCTGACGCACCTAAGGAAAATGCTGAGGAAATTGATGCTGAAGAAAATTTTGATCAAATTCCTCACCGACAACCAGCTCACCCTCGCGTTGCAAAAGAAGTGCAAGTGGAGAAGATCACCGATGATATTAGAGCACCAGGTCCTCTCACACGCTCAAAAGCTTCTCATCTATCTAACTTTTGTGGGCACTTTGCTTTTGTCTCTATCACAGAGCCCACAAAGGTAGATGAAGCATTTCTGGAGCCTGAGTGGATTCAGGCCATGCAATAAGAATTACATCAGTTCAAGCTCAACAATGTCTGGGAACTGGTCAATCGTCCAGATCCTCGCAAGCATAATATCATTGGCACAAAGTGGATCTACCGCAACAAGCAAGATGAAAACGGCCTTGTGGTGAGGAATAAGGCACGTCTAGTAGCTCAAGGCTACACACAGGTTGAAGGAGTTGATTTCGATGAAACTTTTGCATCTGTTGCTAGACTTGAGGCTATTCGCATATTACTTGCTTATGCTAACCATCATGATATCATCTTATATCAAATGGATGTGAAAAGTGCATTCCTCGATGGTAAGCTTGAGGAAGAAGTATATGTTGCTCAACCCCCAGGTTTTGAAGATCCAAAGCATCCTGACAAAGTCTTCAGACTCAATAAGGCCCTCTATGGCCTCAAGCAGGCCCCACGGGCATGGTATGATACTTTGAAGGAATTCTTCATGAAGAATGGCTTCACACCCGGTTCCTCGATCCTACTCCCTTTACTAAATCTTATGATGGTGAACTGTTTGTGTGCCAAATATATGTTGATGATATCATCTTTGGCTGTACTGACCAACGTTATAGTGATGAATTTGCCTATATGATGAGTGAAGAATATCAAATGTCTATGATGGGAGAGTTAAAATTCTTCTTAGGTCTTCAAATTCGTCAACAGCGCAATGGCATATTCATATCTCAGGAGAAATACCTCAAGGATGTCCTGAAGAAATTCGGCATGCAAGATTGCAAAGGCATCAAAATTCCTATGCCCACAAATGGTCAACTATGCACTGATGAAAATGGTATTGATTTCGATCATAAGGTATACCGCTCCATGATTGGTTCTTTGGTGTACTTATGTGCATCTAGGCCAGATATAATGCTTAGTGTTTGCATGTGTGCCCGATTTCAAGCTGCACCAAAGGAATCACACCATAAGGCTGTGAAGCATATTCTTCGATATCTATCTCACACACCAACACTAGGATTATGGTATCCCAAGGGCTCGGATTTTGATCTCATTGGATATTCTGACTCTGACTATGCTGGTGATCGTGTGGACCGCAAGTCAACATCTGGTACTTGTCATTTCCTCGGACGATCCTTGGTCTGTTGGTCCTCGAAGAAACAGAACTACGTATCGCTGTCTACTGCTGAAGCTGAGTACATTGCTGCTGGTTCTTGTTGTGCTCAACTGCTATGGATGAAGCAAACACTCAAGGACTATGGCGTCAACGTGAAGAATGTGCCTCTCCTCTGTGACAATGAGAGTGCCATCAAGATTTCTCACAACCCAGTTCAGCACTCGAAGACAAAGCACATTCAGATTCGTCATCATTTTCTTCGCGATCATGTGTTGAAGGGCGAAATTTCTATTGAGCATGTGAAGACTGAAGAACAGCTAGCCGATATCTTCACAAAGCCCTTGGATGAGAAGAGATTTAGCAAGTTGCGGTGTGAGCTAAATATCTTAGAGTCTTCGAATGTACTTTGAAAAGGCACTCATCCTAACACTTATGCAAAATTGATGACTTAGATGTGCAACACATGAAGAAACGTTTTTCTTCAATCAATGAAGAATAACACTCTAAGTGTGAAGAAATTAATGAAGAATTTGATTCTCAGAACCCTACGACAATTGTACGCGGTGTCTGAAATCATCATTCTTATACGGTGGGTCACGCCACCACAAAAGTTGAAAATCGTCAATTTGAGTTTTTCCTCATTTTTGAAATTCCTCAGTTGTTCAAATTCTTCAACTTTTCAAAATCTTCACTTGTTCCGAAGTTTTTCTTCACTAGTTGTATATATATATGAGTTTTGTCCTCTACAGCATTCACTTATGGCTAATTCTTCAAGTTTGTTTTTCTGCTAAGTGAATGTGATCGGACCCTTCCCCCTCTATGCTATACTCAATCCAATCTATTCACAAATTCTTCATGTGCGTTCTATTGAAACTCGTTCAAAATCTTCACTGCGTCCTTGTCAGCTGAAGAAATTGCGAACGGAACTTTTAAACTAATCTTATCCAAATTTTCGGTTTTGCCGCTCAAACCGTTCCGCATCCCACGATGAATTTTTTATTCACCCACGATCTTACACGATCTCCACCTCTCTGTACGTGGGTGACACATGTCGTGCGAAGGAGAAGGGTCAAGGGCATGTTCGTCCCAAATCTTCGGGCGAACAGTTTTTCACTGCCCTTATAAATACCCCCTCACCCCTTCCTCACTCCCTTTACTCCGCTCGATCTCTCTCTCTCCCGCTCGAGCTTCCCAAACCCTAGCGCCGCTGCTACTCCATCGTCGCCGGTGAGGAAGAGCTTCACTGCCTCGACCTCGTCACCGTCGTAATCGCGCCGACCGCGGAAATCTTCACCTCCGCCGCCGCCGTAGACGTCTTCCTCCGCCAAGTTAGGGCGTGGAAGATCTGCACCGACGAACTTCACTTCTCCATCTCTGTGTTCGTCGTGTTCTTCATTCAGGGTAATTAAAAGTTACTTTTACTGCCCACTTTGATTCGAAGTTTCTCTACAAAATCTTCAAAAAGGTGTTTTATTCCTCAAATCCTCACACACAAAACACCTCACAAATCTTATGCTCTTGATTCATTTCTCTAAGCTTTATTCTCTTCAAGATTCCTCAATTGTGTGGATCTTCGATCTATACAACTCTGGAACCTAAGACAAAGCACGCTTAGTGAAATTCTTCAAGACACATCTGGTCAAATTACTCAAACTTGTTCTTTTTGAAAAACCTTCTGAGAACGCATATGACCTCTCCAAATTCCTCGCAACTATACTCTGTTCACAGGTACACATGTCCGCTGCTGAATCACTAGGTTCTCATCAACTTAACTCATTTGCAACATTCCTCGAAGAAAAACTGCATACTTCTTCAGAGAATTCGATTGTTCAAATTCCTCAGCTGAAGAATATGGCAGATGGTAAGAAGCCACAGAAAGGAGGAAAGAAACCTGAGGTCATGACTGCTTTTGAGATCCCTGAGGACATTTATAAAGATTACTGCACACCTGATGAAGCCAAGTTTGGCAAAGAGAACAAAAATCAGCGCAAGGTGCGCATTCAGAGGATAGAAAGGAGATGGGCAAGAGAATGGAAGGAGTACAGATACGTTACTCCAAAATATATGAAGAAATTCGCTCTCAACCCTCCATGCCCAAGACTTCCACTGGCACCTAGCCAAGTGGCCGATCCCACTAGCGTCAAACGCGGTGAGGACTTCCCTGAAGAATGGGCCAGACGCCAAGCCAAGTTGGCAAGACAAGCCAGAGAAGCAGTGAGGAAATTCAACGAAGATTCTGCTACTGCTGCTGCCACCGAGGCCTCTGTCAAGCTGAGGAAATCAATGGCAAATAAGCCTGCTCGTAAGCCAAGTGCTTCACCAACATTATCCTCACGGCCAAGTTCCTCAGCTGCGCCCTCATGGCCAGGAACTTCAAAATCTTCAAAACCAATTCCTCAAGCTGCTCCTGCTCCTCCAAAATCCTCTGCACCTCCTCCAAAGTCCTCAGTTGTTCCGACAAAGTCCTCAGCACATGTGCATCTGGCCTCGTGCCAAAGGACTGCAGGCATCTCAATTGCCTCTTGTGTCTCAGCAAGTTCCTCAGTTGCACCAAATTCTTCATTTGGCCCCACTCTGCTGAAGACTAAGGCAACTGCTGGACGAGGTCCTCGGCCAAGTCCCAAGAAGAAACAGGTCGCCTTCCAAGAGCCACCAGAAGATGATGAGGTTCATGATGATGAACTTGCAGAAATCATCAGAGATAGACAACAAAGGGCCGCTAGAGCCAAAGGCACACCTGTGCCCCTGCTGTTGGATCCAAGGGCGATCCTAGACTACATTGATCTCTGGCATAAGGACCCAAATACTCCTATGCCTGACTTCAAGTTGACACCTGGTCAAAATCACATGCTGACTCACTTCATCCAAGACGAGAAGTGGAAGTATGACCAGGCCAGGCAGATCAAAAAGGCCCAGTACAAGAAAGAGAAGTTTTTGAAGACCAACGTGGTCAAAATGTCGACTGATGAACTCATCAAAATCCAGTCTGACATCAAAACCCTCAGCGAAAAATTCGACTCATACTATGCTGATTGGAAAGGAGCCAAAGTCAGGTTTGTGAAGCTGACTGAGAAATTCACCAATGTTGCAGCTCCATCGCAACAAGAAGTTCCTCAAGCTGAAGCTTCTGCTCACCCCACTGAAGAACATGCCAGCACCGCTGATGATTTTCAGGCTGCTAAAGAAAATGCTAGTTCCAGGGTTGATGACTCCATTCCAGCTGCTGAAGAAATTGCCAGGGCATCCACTAGTGGTGCGCCTGAAGACACTGAAGAAGTCAGGGCAACTGCATCAGTTGCGCCTGAAGAAATACAAACAGATTCCTCAGCTCCACCTGCGCCTACACCAACTCCTATCCTTCCATCTGCATCAGATCTGAAGAAGACCAAGGCTGCAGAGCGAGCTGCAGTGAAGAAAAGGAAAGCATCAAGTGCTTCAGAATCTTCAGCTCCAAAGAAGATGAAGCCTATGACCAGCTCTTATGAAAATCCGATTGATGCTGTTCCGAATTCCACCATGCCATCAAAGGACCTTGTTCCTTTTGGTGAAGAATATGAGATCCCAAGCGGATCTGATGAAGAAACTCAATCTGTTGCTTCATCAGAGCAGATTGATGAGGAAATTGAAGTGGACACGATCCCTTCAACCCTAGTGGTATCATCACCAATGCCTCAGTTTACTGCTGAAGAGGCTGGTGTTGAAGAAATTGATGATGAAGACGTGGACATTGGAAGCACAACGCCAGTGATGAATGATGACTTTTGGGATAGTCGGCATCCCAATTCTCCACTCTTCACCCCACTACAACAAATTCCTCACTCCCCTGCACCAACAGTTCAATTGGGCTCTGAAGAAACTCATCCCACCTCATCTGTCCGTGAAGACATTCCAGCCACTAGTGCTGAAGAAACTGTTGGAAATATGCCCTAGAGGCAATAATAAAAGGATTATTATTATATTTCCTTGTTCATGATAATTGTCTATTGTTCATGCTATAATTGTGTTATCCGGAAATCGTAATACATGTGTGAATACATAGACCACAATATGTCCCTAGTGAGCCTCTAGTTGACTAGCTCGTTGATCAACAGATAGTCATGGTTTCCTCACTATGGACATTAGATGTCATTGATAATGGGATCACATCATTGGGAGAATGATGTGATGGACAAGACCCAATCCTAAGCCTGGCACAAGATCGTGTAGTTCGTTTGCTAAAGCTTTTCCAATGTTAAGTATCATTTCCTTAGACCATGAGATCGTGTAACTCCCGGATGCCGTAGGAGTGCCTTGGGTGTGCCAAACGTCACAACATAACTGGGTGACTATAAAGGTATATTACAGGCATCCCCGAAAGCGTCTGTTGGGTTGACACGGATCGAGACTGGGATTTGTCACTCCGTATAACGGAGAGGTATCTCTGGGCCCACTCGGTAATGCATCATCATAATGAGCTCAATGTGACCAAGTGGTTGGTCACGGGATCATGCATTACAGTACGAGTAAAGTGACTTGCCGGTAATGAGATTGAACGAGGTATTGGGATACCGACGATCGAATCTCGGGCAAGTAACGTACCGATTGACAAAGGGAATTGCATACGGGATTACTTGAATCCTCGACATCGTGGTTCATTCGATGAGATCATCGTGGAGCATGTGGGAGCCAACATGGGTATCCAGATCCCGCTGTTGGTTATTGACCGGAGAGTCGTCTCGGTCATGTCTGCATGTCTCTCGAACCCGTAGGGTCTACACACTTAAGGTTCGGAGACGCTAGGGTTGTATAGATATGAGTATGCAGTAATCTGAAAGTTGTTTGGAGTCCCGGATGAGATCCTAGACGTTACGAGGAGTTCCAGAATGGTCCGGAGGTGAAGAATTATATATAGGAAGTGCAGTTTCGGCCATCGGGAAGGATTCGGGGTCACCGGTATTGTACCGGGACCACCGGATGGGTCCCGGGGGTCCACCGGGTGGGGCCACCCATCTCGGAGGTCCCCATGGGCTGAAGTGGGGAGGGGAACCAGCCCGTAGTGGGCTGGTGCACCCCCCCTTGGGCCCCCCTGCGCCTAGGGTTGGAAACCCTAGGGTGGGGGCGCCCCACTTGCCTTGGGGGGCAAGGCTCCCCCTGGCCACCGCCCCCCCTAGGAGATCCCATCTCCTAGGGCCGGCGCACCCCCCCTAGGGGGCCTATATAAAGGGGGAGGGAGGGAGGGCAGCCGCACCTCAAGTCTTGGCGCCTCCCTCTCCCCTGCTACACCTCTCCCTCTCGCAGAAGCTCGGCGAAGCCCTGCTGCGATCACTGCTGCATCCACCACCACGCCGTCGTGCTGCTGGATCTTCATCAACCTCTCCTTCCCCCTTGCTGGATCAAGAAGGAGGAGACGTCTTCCGCTCCGTACATGTGTTGAACACGGAGGTGTCGTCCGTTCGGCACTTGGTCATCGGTGATTTGGATCATGGCGAGTACGACTCCATCATCCCCGTTCTCTTGAACGCTTCCGCTCGCGATCTACAAGGGTATGTAGATGCACTATCCTCTCGTTGCTAGTTGACTCCATAGATTGATCTTGGTGGAACGTAGGGAAATTTTTTTGTTTTCTGCAACGTACTCCAACAGTGGCATCATGAGCTAGGTCTATGCGTAGTTCTCTTTGCACGAGTAGAACACAAATTTGTTGTGGGCATAGATGTTGCCAACCTTCTTGCCGCTACTAGTCTTATTTTGCTTCAGCGGTATTGTGGGATGAAGCGGCCCAGACCGACCTTACACATACGCTTACGTGAGACAGGTTCCACCGACTGACATGCACTAGTTGCATAAGGTGGCTAGCGGGTGTCTGTCTCTCCCACTTTAGTTGGAGCGGATTCGATGAAAAGGGTCCTTATGAAGGGTAAATAGAAGTTGGCAAATCATGTTGTGGCTTTTACGTAGGTAAGAAAATGTTCTTGCTAGAACCCTATTGCAGCCACATAAAACATGCAACAACAATTAGAGGACGTCTAACTTGTTTTTGCAGCAAGTGCTTTGTGATGTGATATGGCCAAAAGTTGTGATGAATGATATATGTGATGTATGAGATGATCATGTTATTGTAATAGGAATCACAACTTGCATGTCGATGAGTATGACAACTGGTAGGAGCCATAGGAGTTGTCTTAATTTATTTATTACCTGCGTGTCAACATAAACGTCATGTAATTACTTTACTTTATTGCTAAAGTGTTAGCCATAGTAGTAGAAGTAATAGTTGACGTGACAACTTCATGAAGACACGATGATGGAGATCATGATGATGGAGATCATGGTGTCATGCCGGTGAAGAAGATGATCATGGCGCCCCGAAGATGGAGATCAAAGGAGCAATATGATATTGGCCATATCATGTCACTATTTGATTGCATGTGATGTTTATCATGTTTTGTTTCTTATTTGCTTAGTACGACGGTAGTAAATAAGATGATCCCTCATAATAATTTCAAGAAAGTGTTCCCCCTAACTGTGCACCGTTGCTAAAGTTCGTTGTCTCGAAGCACCACGTGATGATCGGGTGTGATAGATTCTAACGTTCACATACAACGGGTGTAAGCCAGATTTACACATGCAAAACACTTAGGTTAACTTGACGAGCCTAGCATGTACAGACATGGCCTCGGAACACAGAAGACCGAAAGGTCGAACATGAGTCGTATAGAAGATACGATCAACACGGAGATGTTCACCGATGATGACTAGTCCGTCTCACGTGATGATCGGACACGGTCTAGTCAAGTCGGATCATGTATCACTTAGATGACGAGAGGGATGTCTAATCTGAGTGGGAGTTCATTATATAATTTGATTAGATGAACATAATTATCATGAACTTAGTCTAAATAAACTTTGCAATATGTCTTGTAGATCAAATGGCCCGCGCTAATGTCAACCTCAACTTCAACGCGTTCCTAGAGAAAACCAAGCTGAAAGATGATGGCAACAACTATACGGACTGGGTCCGGAACCTGAGGATCATCCTCATAGCTGCCAGGAAACAATATGTCCTAGAAGCACCGCTAGGTGAAGCACCCATCCCAGAGAACCAAGACGTTATGCATGCTTGGTAGCAGCGTGCTGATGATTACTCCCTCGTTCAGTGCGGCATGCTTTACAGCTTAGAACCGGGGCTCCAAAAGCATTTTAAGCAACACGGAGCATATGAGATGTTCGAAGAGCTGAAAATGGTTTTCCAAGCTCATGCCCGGGTCGAGAGATATGAACTCTCCGACAAGTTCTACAATTGCAAAATGGAGGGAAATAGTTCTGTCAGTGAGCACATACTCAAAATGTCTGGGTTGCACAACCGCTTATCCCAACTGGACATTAACCTCCCGGACGAGGCGGTCATTGACAGAATCCTTCAGTCGCTCCCACCTAGCTACAAGAGCTTTGTGATGAACTACAATATGTAGGGGATGGAAAAGACCATTCCTGAGGTGTATTCAATGCAGAAATCAGCAGAAAAAGGAACATCAAGCGTTGATGGTCAATAAAACTACTAAGTTCAAGAAAGGCAAGGGTAAGAAGAACTTCAAGAAGGACGGCAAGGAAGTTGCCGCGCCCGGTAAGCCAGCTACCGGGAAGAAGTCAAAGAATGGACCCAAGTCTGAAACTGAGTGCTTTTATTGCAAGGGAAAGGGACACTGGAAGCGGAACTGCCCCAAATACTTAGCAGACAAGAAGGCCGGCAACACTAAAGGTATATGTGATATACATGTAATTGATGTGTACATTACCAGTACTCGTAGTAGCTCCTGGGTATTTGGTACCGGTGCGGTTGCTCATATTTGTAACTCAAAATAGGAGCTGCGCAATAAACGGAGACTAGCGAAGGACGAGGTGACGATGCGCGTCGGGAATGGTTCCAAGGTCGATGTGATCGCCGTCGGCACGCTACCTCTACATTTACCTACGGGATTAGTTTTAAACCTCAATAATTGTTATTTAGTGTCAGCTTTGAGCATGAACATTGTATCTGGATCTCGTTTAATGCGAGATGGCTACTCATTTAAATCCGAGAATAATGGTTGTTCTATTTATATGAGAGATATGTTTTATGGTCATGCCCCGCTGGTGAATGGTTTATTCTTGATGAATCTCGAACGTAATGTTACACATATTCATAGTGTGAATACCAAAAGATGTAAGGTTGATAATGATAGTCCCACATACATGTGGCACTGCCGCCTTGGTCACATAGGTGTCAAACGCATGAAGAAGCTCCATATAGATGGACTTTTGGAGTCTCTTGATTTCGAATCATTTGACACGTGCGAACCATGCCTCATGGGGAAGATGACCAAGACTCCGTTCTCCGGAACAATGGAGCGAGCAACCAACTTGTTGGAAATCATACATACTGATGTGTGCGGTCCAATGAGTGTTGAGGCTCGCGGTGGCTATCGTTATGTTCTCGCTCTCACTGATGACTTGAGTAGATATGGGTATGTCTACTTAATGAAACACAAGTCTGAGACCTTTGAAAAGTTCAAGGAATTTCAGAGTGAGGTTGAGAATCAACGTGACAGAAAAATCAAGTTCTTACGATTAGATCGTGGGGGTGAATATTTAAGTCACGAATTTGGTACGCACTTAAGGAAATGTGGAATCGTTTCACAACTCACGCCGCCTGGAACACCTCAGCGTAACGGTGTGTCAGAACGTCGTAATCGCACTCTATTGGATATGGTGCAATCTATGATGTCACTCACTGATTTACCGCTGTCATTTTGGGGATACGCTTTAGAGACAGCTACATTCACTTTAAATAGGGCACCGTCTAAATCTGTTGAGACGACACCGTATGAATTATGGTTTGGGAAGAAACCTAAGCTGTCGTTTCTAAAAGTTTGGGGATGCGATGCTTATGTCAAGAAACTTCAACCTGAAAAGCTCGAACCCAAGTCGGAAAAATGCGTCTTCATAGGATACCCTAAGGAAACCATTGGGTATACCTTCTACCTCAGATCCGAAGGCAAGATCTTTGTTGCCAAGAACGGGTCCTTTCTGGAGAAAGAGTTTCTCTCGAAAGAAGTAAGTGGGAGGAAAGTGGAACTTGATGAAGTATTGCCTCTTGAACCGGAGAGTAGCGCAGCTCAAGAAAATGTTTCTGTGGTGCCTCCACCGACTAGAGAGGAGGTTAATGATGATGATAATGAAACTTCAGATCAAGTTGCCACTGAACTTCGTAGGTCCACAAGGACACGTTCCGCACCAGAGTGGTACGACAACCCTGTCCTGGAAATCATGTTGTTAGACAACGGTGAACCTTCGAACTATGAAGAAGCAATGGCGGGCCCAGATTCCAACAAATGGCTTGAAGCCATGCAATCCGAGATAGGATCCATGTATGAAAACAAAGTATGGACTTTGACAGACTTGCCCAATGATCGGCGAGCGATAGAGAATAAATGGATCTTTAAGAAGAAGACGGACGCGGATGGTAATGTTACCATCTATAAGGCTCGACTTGTCTCTAAAGGTTATCTACAAGTTCAAGGGATTGACTACGATGAGACCTTCTCACCCGTAGCGAAGTTGAAGTCCGTCCGAATCTTGTTAGCAATTGCCGCATACTATGATTATGAGATATGGCAAATGGACGTCAAAACGGCATTCCTCAACGGCTTTCTTAAGGAAGAATTGTATATGATGCAGCCGGAAGGTTTTTTCGATCCTCAGAATGCTAACAAGGTATGCAAGCTCCAGCGCTCCATTTATGGGCTGGTGCAAGCATCTCGGAGTTGGAACATTCGCTTTGATGAGATGATCAAAGCGTTTGGGTTTATGCAGACTTATGGAGGAGCCTGCGTTTACAAGAAAGTGAGTGGGAGCTCTGTAGCATTTCTCATATTATATGTGGATGACATACTTTTGATGGGAAATGATATAGAACTTTTGGACAACATTAAGGCCTATTTGAATAAGTGTTTTTCAATGAAGGACCTTGGAGAAGTTGCTTATATATTAGGCATCAAGATCTATAGAGATAGATCAAGACGCCTCATAGGTCTTTCACAAAGCACATACCTTGAAAAGATATTGAAGAAGTTCAAAATGGATTAGTCCAAGAAGGGGTTCTTGCCTGTGTTACAAGGTGTGAAATTGAGTTCATCTCAATGTCTAACCACGACTAAAGATAGAGAAAAGATGAGTGTCGTCCCCTATGCCTCAGCCACAGGGTCTATCATGTACGCCATGCTGTGTACCAGACCTGATGTAAACCTTGCCGTAAGTTTGGTAGGAAGGTACCAAAGTAATCCCGGCATGGAACACTGGACAGCGGTCAAGAATGTCCTGAAGTACCTGAAAAGGACTAAGGACATGTTTCTTGTATATGGAGGTGACGAAGAGCTCGTCGTAAAGGGTTACGTCGACGCTAGCTTCGACACAGATCTGGATGACTCCAAGTCACAAACCGGATACGTGTTTATTTTGAATGGTGGGGCAGTAAGCTGGTGCAATTGCAAGCAAAGCGTCATGGCGGGATCTACATGTGAAGCGGAGTACATGGCAGCCTCGGAGGCAGCACATGAAGCAATATGGGTGAAGGAGTTCATCACCGACCTAGGAGTCATACCCAATGCGTCGGGGCCAATCGCTCTCTTCTGTGACAACACTGGAGCTATTGCACTTGCCAAGGAGCCCAAGTTTCACAAGAAGACCAGGCACATCAAGCGTCGCTTCAACTCCATTCGTGAAAATGTTCAAGATGGAGACATAGATATTTGTAAAGTGCACACGGATCTGAATGTCGCAGATCCGTTGACTAAACCTCTCCCTAAGGCAAAACATGATCAGCACCAGAACTCTATGGGTGTTCGATTCATCACAATGTTACTAGATTATTGACTCTAGTGCAAGTGGGAGACTGTTGGAAATATGCCCTAGAGGCAATAATAAAAGCATTATTATTATATTTCCTTATTCATGATAATTGTCTTTATTCGTGCTATAATTGTGTTATCCGGAAATCGTAATACATGTGTGAATAACAGACAACAATGTGTCCCTAGTGAGCCTCTAGTTGACTAGCTCGTTGATCGACAGATAGTCATGGTTTCCTGACTATGGACATTGGATGTCATCGATAACGGGATCACATCATTAGGAGAATGATGTGATGGACAAGACCCAATCCTAAACATAGCATAAGATCGCATAGTTCGTTTGCTAGAGTTTTCCAATGTCAAGTATCCTTTCCTTAGACCATGAGATCGTGTAACTCCCGGATACCGTAGGAGTGCTTTGGGTGTGCCAAACGTCACAACGTAACTGGGTGACTATAAAGGTATACTACGGGTATCTCTGAAAGTGTCTGTTGGGTTGACATGGATCGAGACTGGGATTTGTCACTCCGCTTGACGGAGAGGTATCACCGGGCCCTCTCGGTAATGCATCATCATAATGAGCTCAATGTGATCAAAGTGTTTGATCACGGGATCATGCATTACGGTACGAGAAAAGTGACTTGCCGGTAACGAGATTGAACGAGGTATTGGGATACCGACGATCGAATCTCGGGCAAGTAAAATACCGATTGACAAAGGGAATCGTATACGGGATTAATTGAATCCTCGACATCGTGGTTCATCCGATGAGATCATCGTGGAGCATGTGGGAGCCAACATGGGTATCCAGATCCCGCTGTTGGTTATTGCCCGAGAGCCATCTCGGTCATGTCTGCATGTCTCCCGAACCCGTAGGGTCTACACACTTAAGGTTCGGTGACGCTAGGGTTGTGAAGATATGTATATGCAGTAACCCGAATGTTGTTCGGAGTCCCGGATGAGATCCCGGACGTCACGAGGAGTTTCGGAATGGTCCGGAGGTAAAGATTTATATATGGAAAGTTGTCATACGGACATCGGGACAAGTTTCGGGGTTATCGGTATTGTACCGGGACCACCGGAGGGTCCCGGGGGGTCCACCGGGTGGGGCCACCTATCCCGGAGGGCCCCATGGGCTGTATGAGGGAGGGAACCAGCCCATAGTGGGCTGGTGCGCCTTCCCCCCCAAAGGCCCATGCGCCTAGGGTTGGGGGGAGAAACCCTAAAGGGGGCGCCCCCCTTGCTTGGGGGGCAAGCCCCCCTCCCTGGCCGCCGCCCCCCTAGGAGATTCCATCTCCTAGGGCCGGCGCCCCCCCAAGGGGTTATATAAAGGGGGGAGGGGAGGGGGGCTGAATACCCTATGCCCTGGCGCCTCCCTCTCCCTCTCCAACACCTCCTCCTCCTCCGTAAGAGCTCGGCGAAGCCCTGTCGGAGTACTGCGGCTCCTCCATCACCACGCCGTCGTGCTGCTGCTGGAGTCTTCTTCCCCAACCTCTCCTTTGCCTTGCTGGATCAAGAAGAAGGAGACGTTACGCTGACCGTACGTGTGTTGAACGCGGAGGTGTCGTGCTTTCGGTGCTAGGATCTCCGGTGATTTGGATCACGGTGTGTACGACTACTTCATCCCCGTTCGTTGAACGCTTCCACTCGCGATCTACAAAGTGGTATGTAGATGCAATCTCTCTCTCCCATGACTCGTTTCTAGATGAACTCATAGATGGATCTTGGTGAAACCATAGGAAAAATTTTAATTTTCTGCAACGTTCCCCAACAGTGGCATCATGAGCTAGGTCTATGCGTAGTTCTCTATTGCACGAGTAGAACACAATTTGTTGTGGGCGTAGATGTTGTCAACTCTTCTTGCCGCTACTAGTCTTATCTTGCTTCAGCGGTATTGTGGGATGAAGCGGCCCGGACCAACCTTACACGTACGCTTACGTGAGACCTGTTCCACCGACTAACATGCACTAGTTGCATAAGGTGGCTGGCGGGTGTCTGTCTCTCCCACTTTAGTTGGAGCGGATTCGATGAAAAGGGTCCTTATGAAGGGTAAATAGAAGTTGACAAATCACGTTGTGGTTTTCACGTAGGTAAGAAAACGTTCTTGTTAGAACCCTAATTCAGCCACGTAAAAACTTGCAACAACAATTAGAGGACATCTAACTTGTTTTTGCAGCAAGTGCTTTGTGATATGATATGGCCAAAGTTGTGATGTATGATGAATGATCTATATGTGATGTTTGAGATGTTCATGCTATTGTAATAGGAATCACGACTTGCATGTCGATGAGTATGACAACCGGCAGGAGCCATAGGAGTTGTCTTTATTTTTTGTATGACCTGCGTGTCATTGAGAAACGCCATGTAAATTACTTTACTTTATTGCTAAACGCGTTAGCCATAGTAGTAGAAGTAATAGTTGGTGAGCAACTTCATGGAGACACGATGATGAAGATCATGATGATGAAGATCATGGTGTCAAGCCGGTGACAAGATGATCATGGAGCCCCAAGATGGAGATCAAAGGAGCTATGTGATATTGGCCATATCATGTCACGTTTATTATTTGATTGCATGTGATGTTTATCATGTTTTGCATCTTGTTTACTTAGGACAACGGTAGTAAATAAGATGATCCCTCATAATAATTTCAAGAAAGTGTTCTCCCTAACTGTGCACCGTTGCGACAGTTCGTTGTTTCGAAGCACCACGTGATGATCGGGTGTGATAGATTCTAACGTTCACATACAACGGGTGTAAGACAGATTTACACACGCGAAACACTTAGGTTGACTTGACGAGCCTAGCATGTACAGACATGGCCTCGGAACACAGAAGACCGAAAGGTCGAGCATGAGTCGTATAGAAGATACGATCAACATGAAGATGTTCACCGATGTTGACTAGTCCGTCTCACGTGATGATCGGACACGGCCTAGTTGACTCGGATCATGTAATACTTAGATGACTAGAAGAGGGATGTCTATCTAAGTGGCAGTTCATTAAATAATTTGATTAAATGAACTTTATTATCATGAACTTAGTCTAAATATTTACAATATGTCTTGTAGATCAAATGGCCAACGTAGTCCTCAACTTCAACGCGTTCCTAGAGAAAACCAAGCTGAAAGACGATGGTAGCAACTATACGGACTGGGTCCGGAACCTGAGGATCATCCTCATAGCTGCCAAGAAAGATTATGTCCTACGAGCACCGCTGGGTGACGCACCTATTCTCCCTGCAGAACAAGACGTTATGAACGCTTGGCAGTCACGCTGCGATGATTACTCCCTCGTTCAGTGCGGCATGCTTTACAGCTTAGAGCCAGGACTCCAAAAGCGTTTTGAGAGACATGGAGCATATGAGATGTTCGAAGAGCTGAAAATGGTTTTCCAAGCTCATGCCCGGGTCGAGAGATATGAAGTCTCCGACAAATTCTTTAGCTGCAAGATGGAGGAAAATGGCTCTGTCAGTGAGCACATACTCAAAATGTCTGGGTTGCACAACCGCTTGACTCAACTGGAAGTTAATCTCCCGGATGAAGCGGTCATTGACAGAATCCTCCAGTCGCTTCCACCTAGCTACAAGAGCTTTGTGATCAACTACAATATGCAGGGGATGGTAAAGACCATTCCTGAGGTATATGCTATGCTGAAATCAGCTGAGGTAGAAATCAAGAAGGAGCATCAAGTGTTGATGGTGAATAAAACCACTAAGTTCAAGAAGGGCAAGGGTAAAAAGAACTTCAAGAAGGACGGCAAGGAAGTTGTCGCACCCGGTAAGCAAGTTGCCGGGAAGAAGCCAAAGAATGGACCCAAGCCCGAGACTGAGTGTTTTTATTGCAAGGGAAGTGGTCACTGGAAGCGAAACTGCCCCAAATACTTAGCGGACAAGAAGGCCGGCAAAACCAAAGGTATATGTGATATACATGTAATTGATGTGTACCTTACCAGTACTCGTAGTAGCTCTTGGGTATTTGATACCGGTGCAGTTGCTCACATTTGTAACTCAAAGCAGGAGCTGCGGAATAAACGGAGACTGGCGAAGGACGAGGTGACGATGCGCGTCGGGAATGGTTCCAAGGTCGATGTGATCGCCGTCGGCACGCTGCCTCTACATTTACCTACGGGATTAGTTTTAAACCTCAATAATTGTTATTTGGTGCCAAGTTTGAGCATGAACATTGTGTCTGGATCTCGTTTAATTCGAGATGGCTACTCATTTAAATCCGAGAATAATGGTTGTTCTATTTATATGAGAGATATGTTTTATGGTCATGCTCCGATGGTTAATGGTTTATTCTTAATGAATCTCGTACGTGATGATACACATATTCATAGTGTGAATACCAAAAGAGTTAAAGTTGATAACAATAGTCCCACATATTTGTGGCACTGCCGCCTTGGTCACATAGGTGTCAAACGCATGAAGAAGCTCCATGCAGATGGACTTTTAGAGTCTCTTGATTATGAATCATTTGACACGTGCGAACCATGCCTCATGGGTAAAATGACCAAGACTCCGTTCTCAGGAACAATGGAGCGAGCAACCAACTTACTGGAAATCATACATACCGATGTGTGCGGTCCAATGAGTGTTGAGGCTCGCGGTGGCTATCGTTATGTTCTCACCCTCACTGATGACTTGAGTAGATATGGGTATGTCTACTTAATGAAACACAAATCTGAGACCTTTGAAAAGTTCAAGGAATTTCAGAGTGAGGTTGAAAATCAACGTGATAAAAAGATCAAGTTTCTACGATCAGATCGTGGAGGAGAATACTTGAGTCACGAATTTGGCACACACTTAAGAAAATGTGGAATAGTTTCACAACTCACGCCGCCTGGAACACCTCGTAATGGTGTGTCCGAACGTCGTAATCGCACTCTATTAGATATGGTGCGATCTATGATGTCTCTTACCGACTTACCGCTATCTTTTTGGGGCTATGCTTTAGAGACTACCACATTCACTTTAAATAGGGCTCCGTCGAAATCCGTTGAGACGACACCGTATGAATTATGGTTTGAGAAGAAACCTAAGCTGTCATTTCTAAAAGTTTGGGGATGCGATGCTTATGTCAAGAAACTTCAACCTGAGAAGCTCGAACCCAAGTCGGAAAAATGCGTCTTCATAGGATACCCGAAAGAAACTGTTGGGTATACATTCTACCTCAGATCCGAAGGCAAGAGCTTTGTGATGAACTACAATATGTAGGGGATGGAAAAGACCATTCCTGAGGTGTATTCAATGCAGAAATCAGCAGAAAAAGGAACATCAAGCGTTGATGGTCAATAAAACTACTAAGTTCAAGAAAGGCAAGGGTAAGAAGAACTTCAAGAAGGACGGCAAGGAAGTTGCCGCGCCCGGTAAGCCAGCTACCGGGAAGAAGTCAAAGAATGGACCCAAGTCTGAAACTGAGTGCTTTTATTGCAAGGGAAAGGGACACTGGAAGCGGAACTGCCCCAAATACTTAGCAGACAAGAAGGCCGGCAACACTAAAGGTATATGTGATATACATGTAATTGATGTGTACATTACCAGTACTCGTAGTAGCTCCTGGGTATTTGGTACCGGTGCGGTTGCTCATATTTGTAACTCAAAACAGGAGCTGCGCAATAAACGGAGACTAGCGAAGGACGAGGTGACGATGCGCGTCGGGAATGGTTCCAAGGTCGATGTGATCGCCGTCGGCACGCTACCTCTACATTTACCTACGGGATTAGTTTTAAACCTCAATAATTGTTATTTAGTGTCAGCTTTGAGCATGAACATTGTATCTGGATCTCGTTTAATGCGAGATGGCTACTCATTTAAATCCGAGAATAATGGTTGTTCTATTTATATGAGAGATATGTTTTATGGTCATGCCCCGCTGGTGAATGGTTTATTCTTGATGAATCTCGAACGTAATGTTACACATATTCATAGTGTGAATACCAAAAGATGTAAGGTTGATAATGATAGTCCCACATACATGTGGCACTGCCGCCTTGGTCACATAGGTGTCAAACGCATGAAGAAGCTCCATATAGATGGACTTTTGGAGTCTCTTGATTTCGAATCATTTGACACGTGCGAACCATGCCTCATGGGGAAGATGACCAAGACTCCGTTCTCCGGAACAATGGAGCGAGCAACCAACTTGTTGGAAATCATACATACTGATGTGTGCGGTCCAATGAGTGTTGAGGCTCGCGGTGGCTATCGTTATGTTCTCGCTCTCACTGATGACTTGAGTAGATATGGGTATGTCTACTTAATGAAACACAAGTCTGAGACCTTTGAAAAGTTCAAGGAATTTCAGAGTGAGGTTGAGAATCAACGTGACAGAAAAATCAAGTTCTTACGATTAGATCGTGGGGGTGAATATTTAAGTCACGAATTTGGTACGCACTTAAGGAAATGTGGAATCGTTTCACAACTCACGCCGCCTGGAACACCTCAGCGTAACGGTGTGTCAGAACGTCGTAATCGCACTCTATTGGATATGGTGCAATCTATGATGTCACTCACTGATTTACCGCTGTCATTTTGGGGATACGCTTTAGAGACAGCTACATTCACTTTAAATAGGGCACCGTCTAAATCTGTTGAGACGACACCGTATGAATTATGGTTTGGGAAGAAACCTAAGCTGTCGTTTCTAAAAGTTTGGGGATGCGATGCTTATGTCAAGAAACTTCAACCTGAAAAGCTCGAACCCAAGTCGGAAAAATGCGTCTTCTTCCCCAACCTCTCCTTTGCCTTGCTGGATCAAGAAGAAGGAGACGTTACGCTGACCGTACGTGTGTTGAACGCGGAGGTGCCGTGCTTTCGGTGCTAGGATCTCCGGTGATTTGGATCACGGTGTGTACGACTACTTCATCCCCGTTCGTTGAACGCTTCCGTTCGCGATCTACAAAGTGGTATGTAGATGCAATCTCTCTCTCCCATGACTCGTTGCTAGATGAACTCATAGATGGATCTTGGTGAAACCGTAGGAAAAATTTTAATTTTCTGCAACATTCCCCAACAGCTATGTCACCATTTGAGCTGAAGCCTTATGCGCCATGGATTATGAGATTCATCAGGACAAGGTCTTCACTCAACTACAAAGCTGACACTCTGAACCACTGCAGCTACTTGCCTCCAATTGAAGTCCTCAAAAGGACATTTTCCTCAGCTGATGACAAAGGCAAGGCAACTGCTGTGATCGATGAAGGCATTCGTCCATTGGATGGTCAATTTCGCAAGGCCGCATCCTATTCCACCAATGATGACTCTACCACACATGACTCTGCCGCCAAGAATGCCAAGAAAAATCCTCAAGCCACAGCACCCAGGGTGATGACTGATCGTGAGTTACTCCTCAGTCTTCATCAGAAGGTTGATCGCAATCACAAATGGGTCAAGCGTCAGTTTGGTTCAATTCTTCACAACATGACTTCAACACACAATGCAATGAAGAAAAACCACTACTAACTCCATGAAACCCTCAACCGCACCTGGGCTGTTCTATCTCAAGTTTACAGCGCTGAAGATCTAAAGAAAATGGGTCTCAAAGAAGAGTTTGACTAGTCTGCACCTCCTCCGAAGAAATACAAGAAGGTCAAGGTTCCTTCTTTGGTGGCCAGCTCCTATTCTTCATCGCGTGACACTGATGAACATGAAGACTTGGACGACACAGCGGCAAGCCCTACTTCCACAACCGAGCCCGACAACGCTGGTGCTCCTTCATCAACTTGATTATCTTCAGGGGCGTTAGTCCCCAGTTTCGATCCTTTTGGTCATTCTATGACAAAGGGGGAGAAATATGAGTTAGTCTTCAAGCGGGTCTATTTTAGCGCCCATATACATCGGTTTTTTGCTAAGTTACAACTCTCGTTCTTCCGAAACTTTTATTGGATCGAGTTGTAAACTTAAACCCGATGGTGGTCTGATACTTCTGCTACGTTATTCTGCATGCTTATTCCTCGCACGCATGCTGAAATACGTCAGTCACCATTTTTCATCATGCATTTCAAATTCTTCATATTATATGTCAAATGTGTGTATGAATTACAAGATATAGGGGGAGATCTCCATGATTCATCTCTTCAAGTGTGCATTGCTTCAAAAGCAAATTCCTCACTATGCACAACTTCAGGGGGAGTTCTTCTATATCTTGCAATCAAATTCCTCAATATCAGCATTTACACTTCATATGTTTATCCCCGTTGAAAACTTAACCTATATTGTCATCAATCACCAAAAAGGGGGAGATTATAAGTGCATCTAGTGCCCCTTAGTGATTTTGGTGTATTGAAGACTTATAGGTTAAGGATCTAATGTGTTTATGAGTGTACACAGGTCTATAAGTCTATGAGGAGTTTGATATTTACAGAGAAAGCCGACCTCTAAAAATGAAGTTCTTCGACTGAAGACTTTGATATTCTGAAGAATTTCTGAAGACTTTGAAAGTGAAGAAATTGGTGTGACCTTGAAGACTTGGTATTCATTCGGGGAACATGAAGCGTGAAGACTTTTGTTTTCGTAGTTTCATTTTCTCTTTCTTGAGTCATAGGAAACACCGTACTGTTAAAGGGGGTCGAGGAAATACTAAGGAAAAATTTCCATGTGATGCTCAACTCAAAATCCTACACCTACCAATCCCTTCGAGTGAAGCCATTGGAAATCTCATACAGTTCAGTCAATTTCTTCAGTGACAGAGACACAGTTCTTCTGGTCACTGAGGACTTTGTTCCGACTGAGGAGTTAGGAATTCGCTAGTGCGGATTGCCTACAAAGTGAGGAACATGATAGCCCTGAGGAATTTGTACCTCAAATTTCCGACCGTTGTTGTGCTACGCGCCAGCTGTCCCAAAATATCTTATCCATCTAACGGTCATATCATTGAAGGGCATTTATGTCTTATCATGTCGGGCTGCTCCCTAGGCTATAAATAGCCGCCCCCTACAACCACTAGCTGGTTGGCTGCTCCGCTAGAAACTGACACTTGTCAATTGAGAGCATCCCATCCTCCGAGGACTTTGAGCGAAATCATCAAGTGAGGAAAATCCAAAACCCAAACCCAAACACCTACAAACCCAAAGTGATTGAGCATCACTGAAGATATTGATCCTGCGTGGATCCGACGCTTGTTATCTTTGAAGACTGTGCTTCTTCCAGACAGTTAGGCGTCATGGTCTGGAGCATCCGAGAGGAATTGTGGATCATCGAGTGACCGAGTTTGTGAAGGTTTGGAAGTCACTTGAAGACTTACCACGAGTGATTGGGCGAGGACTGTGTGTCCTTATCTCAAGGAGAATACGATGAGGACTGTGTGTCCGGGACTGTGTGTCCTCAGGTTTAAATACCTAGCCGCTTCAACCAGACGTACAACTGAGACAGCAGTTGGAACTGGTCTACCAAATCATTGCCTTCACCAAGCCGACTGGTTCTATTTCCTCAACACTTTCATTTCCTCATTACTGTGTTGGTTGCTTGTTCATATCTGTGTTTGAAGACTCTAACTGAAGACTTTCTCAATTTCCTCAGTCTGTTTGTCTTCATCTTGTGCTATCCTATGCTTACGCTTTCTGTACTCTGTGTTTGTTTTCATTTCATCATGATGATCATGCATGTATTCTGTTATGTTTACTTCTGAGTACTTATTCCGCTGCAAGTAGTTCTTCGCTAAGGAATTTCCTCACTAGCAAATTCCTAAGTGAAGAATTTCATAAACATCGCCTATTCACCCCCCCTCTAGTCGATATAACGCACTTTCACCAATTATGTTATTATTGTTGAGAGAACTTGCACTAGTGAAAGTATAAACCCTACACCTTGTTTCCTAGCATTTTAATACCGTTTACGCTCACTTTTATCAATAGTTACCTTGCTGTTTTTATATTTTTAGATTACAAAATCCTATATCTACCATCCATATTGCACTTGTATCACCATCTCTTCGCCGAACTAGTGCACCTATACAATTTACCATTGTATTGGGTGTGTTGGGGACACAAGAGACTCTTTGTTATTTGGTTGTAGGGTTGTTTGAGAGAGACCATCTTCATCCTACGCCTCCCACGGATTGATAAACCTTAGGTTATCCACTTGAGGAAAATTTGCTACTGTCCTACAAACCTCTGCACTTGGAGGCCCAACAACGTCTACAAGAAGAAGGTTGTGTAGTAGACATCAAGCTCTTTTCTAACGCCGTTGCCGGGGAGGTGAGTGCTTGAAGGTATATCTTTAGATCTTGCAATCGAATCTTTAGTTTCTTGTTTGATCACTAGTTTATTTTATAAAAGAAAACTACAAAAAAAATGGAATTGAGGGTGCTCATATGCTTCATCTTTTTAATATCTTTCATGAAAATAAGGATTCCGATAATTGTGCCAAAGTGTTAGAAGAAGAATGCACTAAAATATTTGGCACTAAATCTTTGAACGATGAGCATGATTGCAATGTTGTTAGTACGAACTCTTTGAATATCCATGGTACTAATGATGATTGCACTAGTCATGATGAAAATGTCTCTTATAAGCATGTCAATTTTTGTGGAGTGCATAGAGTTTGCAAGAACACACCAAATAGGGAAGATAGATTTTGCAAGAGGCATAAGTATTTAGAAACTAAATGGTTGCATGAAAGGCTAGATGTTTGTGCTGAAAATTTAAATTTTCTTTGCCATCCTTGTGAACTTTGCAATGAACGTGATCATTTAAATCTCCAATGCAAATTGTTTCATGATCGAATTGTGTCCAAAAATTGTGATGGCTCGATTTCCCTTGCACATCATAATGAACTTAGTTTGCTTGTGGGTTATGAAGAAATGAAACGTATAACTAAGGATCTTCCAAAATTCGTCCTTGATAAAGTTCTTGATTTTGATCTAGAGAAAATTTATATGTATTGTGCGGTGAATTGCATTGAAAATCCTTATATTGCCAATTACATAAAGACAAGAAAACAAATAGAAGATGAAGATAATACTAATGAAAGGGAAGAGACTTTCCAATATCCTCCTATTATTTCTTATGATGAATTAGGTAACGAGGAGGAGCCTTCTATTCAACCAATCTCATTAATAAGGAGGTCCAAAAAGAGGATTAAACCCATACTTAATGTGAAGAAGAAAAATAAAAGACGGAGAAGCAAAGGTAAAAAGGTATCCCTCCCAAATGATGTTGCTCCTATTACTCATTGTGATGATGATAATTGCTATACTATTGGTGCTATGCATGCTATTAATGATGAGGGTGATTATGCTTATGATATGAAAAGGCCCAAGCTTGGGGATGCTATGTTTTATGAAGATGATATGTTTAACCTCCCAAGCTTTGATATGCAAATTTATTATGATGATAGCATGCCTCCTATTTATGATGATTATATTGATGAAAGTGGGTTTGGAAGATTGTCAACTTTAGGAAGTAATGATCCCACTATTTTGGAGGGCGTTGAATCTTATTGTGACAATTATGAAAGTGGATTTCGAGAGGTCATGACTTTATTTAGTAATGATTCCACTATCTTGGAAGAGGTTTTAATTGATTATGATGAGAACAAAGTTGCTACTTATGATGATTATTGTGATGACACTTATGCTATAAAAAGTAGTGATGATTATATTAAAACTTGTCATGATTATGATTACCCTTTTTCTGAACATTACTCTTTTAATGTGGAAACAATTTATAGTATTCGAGTTTCTTATGATACTCCCATTATTCCGGACGAGAAGAATCTTGCTTATGTGGAGAGTAGTAAATTTTCTGTGTTTGTAGATCATGAAAAGAATGCTTTATGTTATGGTTATATTGTTGAATTCGTTCATGATGCTACTGAAAATTATTATGAGGGAGGAATATATGCTTGTAGGAATTGCAATAATATCAAGTTTCCTCTCTATGTGTTGAAAATCTTGAAGTTATGCTTGTTTTGCTTTCCTATGCTAGTTGATTCTTGTTTCCATAAATTGTTTGCTCACAAAATTCCTATGCATAGGAAGTGGGTTATACTTAAATGTGCTAGTCATATTCTTCATGATGCTCTCTTTATGTTTCAATTCTTATCTTTTATGTGAGCATCATTGAAATCATCATGCCTAGCTAGGGGCGTTAAACGTTAGAGCTTGTTGGGAGGCAACCCAATTATATTTTTGTCCTTTGTTTTTGCTCCTGTTTAGTAATAAATAATTCATCTAGCCTCTGTTTAGATGTGTTTTATGTTTTAATTAGTGTTTGTGCCAAGTAGAACCTTTGGGAAGACTTGGGTGAAGTCTTTATGATCTTGCTGTAAAAAAACAGAAACTTTAGCGTTCACGAGATTAGCTGCCATTTTTTACTGAAGAGTGCTTTTAGGTTGATTCTTTTTGAAGATGATTAATAGACAAATTACTCAGGTCCAAAAATTTATTTCAGAATTTTTGGAGTTCCAGAAGTATACGTTTGATACAGATTACTACAGACTGTTCTATTTTTGATATATTATGTTTTCTATGTGTTGTTTACTTATTTTGATGAATCTATGAGTAGTATCGAAGGGTATGAACCATATATAAGTTGGAATACAGTAGATATTACACCAATATGAATTTAGAATGAGTTCACAACAATACCTAAGTGGTGGTTTTATTTTCTTATACTAACGGAGTTTACGAGTTTTCTGTTGAGTTTTGTGTTGTGAAGTTTTCAAGTTTTGGGTAAAGATTCGATTGACTATGGAATAAAGAGTGGCAAGAGCCTAAGCTTGGGGATTACCAAGGCACCCCAAGGTAATATTCAAGGACAACCACGAGCCTAAGCTTGGGGATGCGCCGGAAGGCATCCCCTCTTTCGTCTTCGTTCATCGGTTACTTTACTTGGAGCTATATTTTTATTCACCACATGATATGTGTTTTGCTTGGAGCGTCATTCTATTTTCTTTTCTTTTGCTTGCTGTTCGAATGAAATACCAAGATATTAAATTCTTAAATATTAGAGAGTCTTCACATAGTTGCATAATTATTCGACTACTCATTAATCTTCACTTATATCTTTCGGAGTAGTTTGTCGTTTGCTCTAGTGCTTCACTTATATCTTTTAGAGCACGGCGGTAATTTTATTTTGAAGAAATTGTTGATCTCTCATGCTTCACTTGTATTATTTTGAGAGTCTTTTAGAACAGCATGGTAATTTTCTTTGGTTACGAAACTAGTCCTAATATGATGGGCATCCAAGATGGGTATAATAAAAACTTCCATATAGAGTGCATTGAATACTATGAGAAGTTTGATACTTGATGATTGTTTTGAGATATGAAGATGGTAATATTAGAGTCGTGCTAGTTGAGTAATTGTGGAATTGAGAAATACTTGCGTTGAGGTTTGCAAATCCCGTAGCATGCACGTACGGTAAACGTTGTGTGACAAAATTGAAGCATGAGGTGTTCTTTGATTGCTTTCCTTATGAGTGGCGGTCGGGGACAAGCGATGGTATTTTCCTACCAATCTATCCCCCTAGGAGCATGCGCGTAGTGCTTGGTTTTTGATGACTTGTAGATTTTTGCAAAAAAGTATGTGAGTTCTTTATGACTAATGTTGAGTCCATGGATTATACGCACTCTCACCCTTCCATCATTGCTAGCCTCTTCGGTACCGTGCATTGCCTTTTCTCACCTCGAGAGTTGGTGCAAACTTCGTCGGTGCATCCAAACCCCGTGATATGATACACTCTATCACACATAAGCCTCCTTATATCTTCCTCAAAACAACCATCATACCTACCTATTATCACATTTCCATAGCCATTTAGAGATATATTGCCATGCAACTCTCCACCGTTCCGTTTATCATGACACGCTTCATCATTGTCATATTGCCTTGCATGATCATGTAGTTGACATCGTATTTGTGGCAAAGCCACCATGCATAATTTTTCATACATGTCACTCTTGATTCATTGCTCATCCCGGTACACCGCCAGAGACATTCATATAGAGTCATACTTTGTTCTAGTATCGAGTTATAATCATTGAGTTGTAAATAAATAGAAGTGTGATGATCATCATTAATAGAGCATTGACCCATGAGAAAAAGGGAAATGACAAAAAAGGCCAAAAAAATAAAAAGAAAATAAGAAAGGCCAAATAAAAAAAGAAAGGCCCAATAAAAAGAAAAAAGAGAGAGAAAAGAAGGGACAATGCTACTATCTTTTTTTTACACTTGTGCTTCAAAGTAGCACCATGATCTTCATGATAGAGAGTCTCTTATGTTGTCACTTTCATATACTAGTGAGAATTTTTCATTATAGAACTTGGCTTGTATATTCCAACAATGGGCTTACTCAAATGCTCTAGGTCTTCGTGAGCAAGCAAGTTGGATGGCAATCCCTACTCCTCGCATTAACATCAACTGATGGGCATCTCCATAGCCCATTGATTAGCCGCATCAATGTGAGACTTTCTCCTTTTTTGTCTTCTCCACACAACCTCCATCATCATATTCTATTCTACCCATAGTGTTATGTCCATGGCTCACACTCATGTATTGCGTGAAAGTTGGAAATTTTTTGAGAATACTAAAGTATGAAACAATTGCTTGTCTTGTCATCGGGGTTGTTGTGACGCCCCCGATTCAATCGTACACTAATCATGCACGCAAATGTGTACGATCAAGATCAAGGACTCACGGGAAGATATCACAACACAACTCTAAAACATAAATAAGTCATACAAGCATGATAATACAAGCCAGGGGCCTCGAGGGCTCGAATACAAGTGCTCGATCATAGACGAGTCAGCGGAAGCAACAATATCTGAGTACCGACATGAGTTAAACAAGTTTGCCTTAAGAAGGCTAGCACAAACTGGGATACAGATCGAAAGAGGCGCAGGCCTCCTGCCTGGGATCCTCCTAACTACTCCTGGTCATCGTCGGTCTCCACGTAGTAGTAGGCATCGGCGGATGGCATCTGCTCCTGGGCTCCGACATCTGGTTGCATCAACCGGAAAGAAGAAAAGGGGGAGCAAAGCAACCGTGAGTACTCATCCAAAGTACTCGCAAGCAAGGATCTACACTACATATGCAACATTATCAAAGGAAGGTTGTATATGTGGACTGGGCTGCAGAAATGCCAGAATAGAGAGAAGGCCTAGTCCTACCGAAGACTAGCATCTTCTGGAAACCACCATCTTGCAGCAACAGGAGGGAGTAGAGTAGCTTAATGTAAAGTAGTAGTAGTGTTATCAACCTCGGCCAGAGATCCTTTCTCGACTCCCTGCAAGAAAGAAATCCCAGAGCCATACTATCCAGTTATCAGCACAATCCAGTTCTCATCACCATCCAATTCTCATCACAAGTATCCAGTTCTAGTTGTATCGATCGGGATACAACTCCAAGTGTCCATTACCGTAGGACAGGCTATCGATAGATGTTTTCTTCCCTACAGGGGTGCACCAACTTACCCACCATGCTCGATTAACTCCGGCCGGACACACTTTCCTGGGTCATGCCCGGCCTCGGCCAAACAATACGCCGCAACCCGACCTAGACTTGATAGAGAGGCTAGCACGCCGGACTAAACCTATGCCCCCAGGGGTCATGGGCCATCTCCCCGGGAACTCCTGCACGTTGCGTGGGCGGCCGGTGAGCAGACCTGGCTACCTCCCTAAAAAGGAAGGAGCTTACCAGTCCAACCCGGCGCGCGCCGCTCAGTCGCTGACGTCTATTAAGCTTCGGCTGATGCATACGACGCAGAACGCCCATACTATGCCCACGTTATGGTTAGTGCTATCAGGCCAGAGGCCCCTCGGATCAAATATCCAAATCGTAGTGGATTAGGAACGCGCGGTAACAAGCAGAGACTCACGAAAGATGTGACCCCATTGCCCCGTCTCGAGGACTTGCGACAAGGGCTAGGAATGCCCGGCCACGCCTCGTAATTATCTCACGGGCACCCTCCAGGTCCGCCCGACTCCACATCACTCGCAATTAAGCTCGCGCGGGTACCCCTCGGGGTTGACCCGTCTTTCCAAGTAACAGGGTTAAAGTCCAAGTATCCGTGTGTCCAAACATCAAGGGAAAACCCGAGGAATCACCCCCGATGAATTCCACTAGATGTAATCATCAAGGTGAACGTAAGAGGAATCACCCCCGAGGTTAACACTTGAGGGGTTGCACGACAGAGTCGTATCGGAAGTGGTTAAGGAGGAAATCATCCTCGACGACCACGATCGAATGACTACACTACAGGGTTAACATCAGAAGTGCTGAAGAGGTTCACCCTCGGTACTCGATAGTAACCCAGTAGTGTCGAGCAACTAAGGGGAAAGTGATGTGCGGTGTCAGGGCCTGGTCTTCGATCCCGTTGATCGGGTCTTCGATGATGAAGCAGGGGAAACAAGGACAAGGTGGGGGTCACTGATGGGTCTCTAACCAACCTATACTAAGCAGTTTAGGATAAGCAGGTAGGTAACGATAGCAGGCTACAATAAACAGGCTATGCAGCAGAATAGGAGCAAACAATAACAATAGCAAAATCTAATGCAAGCATGAGAGAATAGAATGGGCGATATCGGGATGATCAAAGGGGGGGCTTGCCTGGTTGCTCAGACAAGAAGAAGGGGTCGTCCTCGACGTAGTCGATCACAGTGGCATCAACGGCAGTCTCGGGGTCTACCGGAGAGAAGAGGGGGAAGAAACAGTAAATACATAGTAAGCAAGTGCATAACAAGACAACAGGCAGAGCTAGACGTGTTCTAACGCGGTGCTATGCGGTGCTACGCGGTACTATGGAAGGGGGAAACATCCGGGAAAGATTTTCCGATGTTTGCATTTTTCGGACAGATGAAACGGAGGGGGAAAGCTGCAGGTTCTCTATGCTAGGGATGTGTGGAGGACGAACGGACCGCGTATCTGGATTCGTCTCGTCGTTCT
Organism: Aegilops umbellulata; assembly: GCA_032464435.1. NCBI lineage: Eukaryota > Viridiplantae > Streptophyta > Magnoliopsida > Poales > Poaceae > Aegilops > Aegilops umbellulata. The sequence goes on from CP136056.1 coordinate 352,655,860, forward strand.
GAGTAACTTTCATGTAGAAAACTTTTTCATCCGAGTTGCGGTTTATTTTCTATGAATTTCTAAAGATTTTAGACATATTCTGGAATTATTATTAATTATTTAATTTCGAATTAAATTGGACAAAAGCTAGGTGTACACAGGAATTCGTACCCAGTGTGTAAGACAAGTGGGGCAGTGTACAGAGTTGACCCGGTCAACATTGACCGGTCAAAGTGAACAGTACAGGGTCCCACATGTTAGTGTTTTAATAATATCTAAAGGATTTATCTAATCTAATTAGAAGGGACCCACTTGTCATTGCTAACAGGCTTAATTAGCATTGAATTAATACTAAACTAAACCTACTACTACTGCTAGCAAGCAAGGGCCGGTCGTACGTACGAGAGACACAGCCAACGCTGTGCTCACACACGCACGCAGGCACGGCGGCCAGAGTCCACCGGCGCTGGGTGGGAGCAACGGCCGGTGGCTAGCGTAGGGAGCGGCAGCCGGCGGCGCGCGGACACCGGCGGCAGCGGCGCAGCAGGCGGGAGTAGCAGAGCAAGGCGGAAGCAGCGGCGGCAGCAGAAACACAGCAGCAGCGAGCGGACGTGACGCCACCGCAGTACAGGGAGCAGCCGAACAACGGCAGGGCCGCGGGCAACTGCGGCACGCGTGGGCGTGCGGCCGAGTGCGCCAGCGCGCCGAGGCACAGTGGACACGGGACTGGGCGCGGTGCGCGAGGTGGCTGGAGCAGGCGACGACGGACGCGTCAGCGGCAGTCGGAGGTAAGGCCAGGACGGGGCGCACGGGAGTGGGCGCGGGAGGTAGCGGCTAGCAGACGTGCGGGCGAGCACGAGGGCGGCCGCAGGGGAGCGAGTGAGTGGGCCGCCACGACGGGTTGTGAGGAGTGGAGTCGGACGGACGCGACCACGGCGGTGAGGCGGTGTTATACAGCGCAAATCAAGGTCGATGCAAGGGGGGCGGAGGGGAGGCTCACCTTGGAGCTCAAGATGGCTCGGTGAGCGGCTTAGGAGTAGCAGAGGCATTGGATTCGGTGCGAAACTTCAGCGACCGAAGCGGGAAGAAGCGGTCGATCCCGAAGTTTGACGGTGCCCCGGCTCGATCTGGTGGCCGTAGTCGAAGTAGACGAGGCCGTCGCGTCTCCTGGCGAAGTTTCAACCGGTGGGGACGACGGTGGCCACGGCGACGATGGCGATGCGGTGACGCCTATGTTCGGTTGCGAGTTCTAGATCGAACAAGGAAAGGGGAGATAGAATTATGAGCTAGGGTTTCTCCTGAGGCGTGCCGGGTTGTTTTGTAGGGCACCGGGGTGTGTTGGATGGCCGCCACGCACGACATGGCGTGGCCATGCCGGTGGATGGCCGCCACGATTCCCCCGCCTCCTGTAGCGAGGTTGGGGATGAGGTCGAGGTGGGTTGGGCCTTCCCTTTTGCAAGATGGGCCATAGTGCCAGTAGATTAGGTCCTCTATATCCCCTTTCTCTTTTCTCTTTTCTTTACATTTCTACCACTATTTTCTATTTAGCTGCTATAGCAAATGAATTTAGTTGAGCTAGAAACTTGGCACAAAATTCAAGCGCGATATCTTGGAGCGGCACATAAAGTTTTGAGTCATTTGGAAACTCATAATTATTTGTTTATTTAGAAAAGGTTACACTTGTTGGAGTTGGACCACTTTATATTTTATTAGGGATTAATTGGTGAGTCAAATGATGTTGGATTCAACATGACAAATGATCAAGGGAATTTGTAGAATAATGCGAACATTTTATTTTGCATATTTGAGAAGTTTGAAATTTGACTTTAATTTGAATTTAAAATTTGGACTAGATTTGAATCAAAGTGATATTAGCAACAGTAACAATGATGACAAGGCATCATTAGAAGGGGATTACTGTAGCTGAACTATCGGGGTGTTACAGTTGTGCATGATGAGAGCATTTTGTGTGACGAAAATGAAGCATGGCCAAACTATATGATTTTGTAGGGGTGAGCTTTCTTTGGCTATGTTATTTTGAGAAGACATAATTGCTTGGTTAGTATGCGTGAAGTATTATTATTTTAATGTCAATATTAAACTTTTGTCTTGAATCTTATGGGTCTGAATATTCATGCCACAATAAATAAGATTACATTGATAAATATGTTAGGTAGCATTCCACATCAAAAATTCTGTTTTTATCATTTACCTACTCAAGGATGAACATGAATTAAGCTTGGGGATGCTAGATACGTCTCCAACGTATCTATAATTTTTTATTGTTCCATGCTATTATATTATCCATCTAGGATGTTTTATATGCATTTATATGCTATTTTATATATTTTTGGGACTAACCTATTAACCTAGAGCCAAGTGCCAGTTTCTGTTTTTTCCTTGTTTTTGAGTATCGCAGAAAAGGAAAACCAAATGGAGTCCAATTGACGTGAAAATTGACGGAGATTATTTTTGGACCAGAAGAAGCCCACGGAGCACCGGAGATGGGCCAGAGGAGTCCCGAGGCACCCACGAGGGTGGGGGACGCGCCCTACACCCCTGGGCACGCTCCCTACCTCATGGCCGCCTCAGAGACCCCCTGACTTGTTCCCGACGCCAAAACCTCTTATATATACCCAAACTTCCAGAACATAACCTAGATCGGGAGTTTCGCCGCCGCAAGCCTCTGTAGCCACCGAAAACCAATCTAGACCCGTTCCGGCACCCTGCCGGAGGGGGGAATCCCTCTCCGGTGGCCATCTTCATCATCCCGGCGCTTTCCATGACGAGGAGGGAGTATTTCACCCTCAGGGCTGAGGGTATGTACCAGTAGCTATGTGTTTGATCTCTCTCTCTCTCTCTCTCGTGTTCTTGAGGTGGTATGATCTTGATGTATCACGAGCTTTGCTATTATAGTTGGATATTATGATGTTTCTCCCCCTCTACTCTCTTGTAATAGATTGAGTTTTCCCTTTGAAGTTATCTTATCGGATTGAGTCTTTAAGGATTTGAGAACACTTGATGTATGTCTTGCATGTGCTTATCTGTGGTGACAATGGGATATCACGTGATCTACTTGATGCATGTTTATGTTCAACTTGCGGGTTCCGTGACCTCGTGAACTTATGCATAGGGGTTGGCATACGTTTCTGTCTTGACTATACGGTAGAATCTTTGGGGCAATCTTTGAAGTTCTTTGTGTTGGTTGAATAGATGAATCTGAGATTGTGTGATGCGTATCATATAATCATACCCGCGGATACTTGAGGTGACATTGTAGTATCTAGGTGACATTAGGGTTTTGGTTGATTTGTGTCTTAAGCTGTTATTTTAGTACGAACTCTTGAATAGATCGATCAGAAATGATAACTTTGAGGTGGTTTCCTACCCTACAATAATCTCTTCATTTGTTCTCCGCTATTAGTTACTTTAGAGTGACTCTTTGTTGCATGTTGAGGGATAGTTATATGATCCAATTATGTTATTATTGTTGAGAGAATTTGCACTAGTGAAAGTATGAACCCTAGGCCTTGTTTCCTAGCATTGCAATACCGTTTACGCTCACTTTTATCAATAGTTACCTTGCTGTTTTTATATTTTTAGATTACAAAATCCTATATCTACCATTCATATTGCACTTGTATCACCATCTTTTCGCCGAACTAGTGCACATATACAATTTATCATTGTATTAGGTGTGTTGGGGACACAATAGACTCTTTGTTATTTGGTTGCAGGGTTGTTTGAGAGAGACCATCTTCATCCTACGCCTCCCATGAATTGATAAATCTTAGGTTATCCACTTGAGGGAAACTTGCTGTTGTCCTACAAACTTCTGCACTTGGAGGCCCAACAACGTCTACAAGAAGAAGGCTGTGTAGTAGACATCAGCCCGCAAGTTGTTCGACAGTTTGCCAAAGTATGAAAATGGACTACGCCGATGAATTATTTTTCCACAATTTCCTTTGCGACTCTGACGATTCGTCGTCCAACGACGAGGAGGAGATATTGGCTGCCATGTTGGTCCATCACCACCTCAACAGCCAGCGGCCGTTGTTTCGTGTCACCATTCCAGGCCACCTTCCGGCGTTGAATCGCAACCGAGAGAGCGGACATTTCCTTTTTTGGAAGGACTACTTTGATACAACAAATCCGTTGTACAAACATCAAAAATTTTGCCGCCATTTCCGTATGAGTAGGCATCTTTTCAACCGTATTAGGGAGGGGGTGGTCGGCTATGATGACTATTTCGAGTGCAAAGAGGATGCCGTCGGCAAGATCGGTTTCTTCTCTTATCAGAAATGCACTGCCCCATCCGAATGCTTGCATACGGAGTGCCCGGTGATCTCATTGACGAGTACGTCCGTATGAGTGAGTCTACATGCCTAGAGTCCCAGTATAAGTTCTGCAAGGCTGTTATTGCTGTGTTTGGCCCTCAGTACTTGAGAGAGCGGACAGCTGAAGATACAGTCCGTTTGTTGGCGATGAATGCCAGAAGGGGCAGGGCCAACCCTATGTTTCAAAGGGTCCTTGGCGAACTTGACGACATGGGCCTTAAATACTATATGTATATGTATGTTTCTGCACATTATATAAGCATGTAGTGTATGCCTAACTTCATTTGCAAAATATTAAGAGTAATTTTCAGCCATACATGACGAAGAAAAATAGTACATATACAATTAGAAACACCTTAACAATTCTATACCATGTATACTAAAATTGCTGATGGATGAATCATTGCATATCTTTGAAAGACTGAGAGGACGATTATCGACGATGAACTCCTAGCCTCAGGGATGGCTGGACGGCAAGATTAGGACGAGTCAACGACCAGTGGCGAAGCCACGTTGAGAGCAGTGTGGTCAATTGACCACACAGGTTTTTCGCAAATCCTTTGTACACAAATAGAAATCATGTATTTTTTAAAAAAATTGATGAAAATACATGTATTTGACATCACAGATTTAAAATGACATCACTGACTTCTGATCCTGGCACCGCCACTGTCAACGACGGCACGGTGCAGGACAACAAAAATTGAGAGCGAAGCCAGGCTCGGCAGCCAGCATGGCGCTGAGCGGCGGCAACATGCAAGAAACTGGAGCGACGGTTGAGTCTCAAGCGACTAACACAAGAAGACGATGAGGCAGCGATCGCCGATGGTTCTTTTCTATCCTTTGATTTCAAAATAGCGATCCATATGGATGGATGGATGTGTGCGAGAAGCCCTACGACACTTGACATTTTCCTCGCTGGCCATCAGCAAAGCCCAACACGCATTCACGCTACTCCTTCCTTCCTATATATTTTTTCTTTTTTTATTACTGGGCTATACATATACATGCATCACATATCATGGCCCCCCTACCAGACCTGGGCCCTAGGCGGTCGCCCCATCCGCCATACACCAGGCCCGGCCCTGAGAAAGGGCTTCCCAGAGATGCTTGGCAGCATAGTCTGCATGCACTCGGAGTGGAAGAACTGTCATTCTGCTTGGCAAGGGCAGTATAAGGGACATGTCAGGGCTTGCACTATCATATTAGAGGCCTTGGCGTCTCAAGATCTCTGGATCTGGCACTCTTTCTTTGGCATGGCTGGATCACACAATGATATCAATGTGCTTCAGCGCTCGCCGGTGTTTGCTAGGCTTGCCGAAGGCAACAGCCCACCGGTGAACTTTACTATCAACGGACACAACTACGACAAATGATACTACCTGGGTGACGATATTTATCCTCAGTGAACCACTATTGTCAAGACAATACCCAACCATGTCGGAGAGAAGAGGAAAAGATTTGCCCAGGAACAAGAGAGTACCAGGAAGGATGTCGAGCGTGCCTTTGGTGTTTTGCAATCTCGATGCGGCATCATTCGGTATACTGCTAATACCTGGAGCACGTAGAAACTGTGGGAGGTGATGACTGCTTGTCTGATCATGCACAATATAATCGTAGAAAACGAGCGCCCGGAACATCTGTACGATCAAGGGTTTCAGTTTCAGGGTGAGAATGTTGTGCTTGAGCATGGAGTAGTGGTAACATTTGAACAGTTCACCCAATTTCATGAAAACATGCGTGATTGGGAACTCACGTGCAGCTGCAGAATGATTTGGTTGAGCATATGTGGGCTCATGTTGGCAACCAATAGATATATCTTCTTTTATTCGTTTGCAAAACTATGTGAAATATTTTTATTTGTATCCGGTTTGTAAAACTATATTTTTTTATTCGGTAAAACTATGTTATTTGAATGCAAATCAATGTAAATATTGGGCGGCCAATCGGTCATGCCGGCACATATGGGTCGATGCATTGGACGCGCTGCCGACCCAAATCTAAAAAAGACGGACAGAGAACGGGCGGCCGACCCAAACAAATAAAAAATAGACGAAATCAATCGCTCTCAGTGACTCGGCAGACCGTCCGGCCGGACATTTGAGGAGGGTTCAGGCCTGTAGATGCTCTTAATCAAATGAGCCCAAAGTTAGACCAGCCCACGATGCAGCCGACCTGACACGAACACGACGACGGCAGCAACGGAGAACGCGTCCGCACCGGCCAACACCACCGCGGCTCGGCTCGCTGCACCACCTTCCTCTTTCTTCCCGCCCTCGCCCCCTTCCCAGTCCCACCACGCCGTGATTCCAGCGCCGACCAGACCACCTACACAAAACCCTAGCCAGTCCCCTCCCCTCCCCTCCAGCCCATCCCCACCTCGCATGCTCGCACCCCTCTTCCTCCGAAACCCCAGCCTCCTCTTCCTCCCCGCCGTCGTCCGCATCGCCCGCGGAGCAATGTCGGCCTCGCCGGCCGCCAAGGCGACCGTCTCCGTCGAGTACGCCAAGTCCGGCCGCTCCTCCTGCAAGGGCTGCAGCGCCGCCATCGCCAAGGGCGCGCTCCGCCTCGGCGCCTCCGCCCGCGACCCTCGGGGCTACGACAGCACCAAGTGGTATCATCTCGCCTGCTTCCCCGCCTCCTCGCACCCGCTTGGCCCCGTCGAGGAGGTCGAGGGGTTCGACTTCATTAAGGTTTGGCTTGTTTATTTTGTTCCATTCGGTTTTCGATCTGTTCTGTTTTGTGCTTGGATGCTAAACTCCCGGTATTTGGGGGTTGTGCAGGATGACGATCGCGAGGAGCTGCGAGAGCTTGAGAAGGTAGCACATTCCTCACCTGTTGAAAATGCCTGTTCTGTTAGTGGTCTTCCATCCACTCCTGCACTGAATATTTCTGCCTATTGGATGGCAATTTTGAGTAATGTAGAATTATGTTGCTAAATCATAAGGTGGAACGTTTGGGTAGCTTTCTATATAATCGATTTTTTTATGAGCAAAGGAATAAGAGATTTGATTTGTTCCCCCATTGAATATAGTTTTGCTTCATAAAAATATTAACTATTCCATGAACTCGAGAAATCTACTATTTTCAGAATAATAAGAGCGACCAGACTGCAGTCAGTCCATTGGAAGTACCAAGTCCGAAGAAAGCAAAGGTTTCGCCTAAAGCAGAGGTGGCAGAGAAAGGAAGTGTGTCTGTTGAATACGCCAAGTCCGCCCGTTCCACCTGCAAGGCCTGCAATGCAAGCATCGCAAAGGGCGCTCTTCGCATTGGCGTCTCAGCCCATGATCCCCGTGGCTTCGACAGCACTAAGTGGTACCATGTCGCCTGCTTCCCCGCCTCCTCGCACCTGCTTGGCCCCGTCGAGGAGGTCCAGGGGTTCGACTCCATTAAGGTTTGGGTGTTTTTTTTTCTGTTCCATTTGGTTTTCGATCTGTTCTATTTTGTGCTTGGAGGCTAAACTCAAGGTATTTTTGGGGGTTGTGCAGGATGACGATCGCGAGGAGTTGCGAGAGCTCGAGAAGGTAGCACATTCCTCACCTGTTGAAAATGCCTGTTCTGTTAGTGGTCTTCCCGCCATTCCTGCCCTGAATATTTCTGCCTATTGGATGGCAATTTTGAGTAATGTAAAATTATGTTGCTAAGGCCTCCTTCGGTTCATAGGAATATTGTAGGAATTGCAAAGGATAGGAACTTTGTAGAAAAAATTCCTGTGGAGCCCTTTGGTTTGTAGGAATGGATTCTTATTCCTATGTAGGATAGGTATCAATCCTTCACATTTCAAAGGAAAAAAAACATTGGACTAGACTCAATGGAAAAATTCCTATCCTATGCATCAAATGACATCTCTTTCTCTATAGGATTTTGAGATGCATGTCATCTTACTTCCTATGATTTTCCTATTCCTATACTATTCCTGTCCTATGAACCAAAGGAGGCCTAAATCATAAGGTGGAACATTGGGGGTACCTTTCTATATAATCGATTTTTTTATGAGCAAAGGAATAAGAGATTTGACTTGTGCCTCCACAGTATGTAGTTTTGCTTCATAAAAATATGAACTGTTCCATGAACTTGAGAAATCTACTCTTTTCAGAATAATAAGAGAGACCAGACTGCAGTCAGTCCATTGGAAGCACCAAGTCCGAAGAAAGCAAAGGTTTCGCCTAAAGCAGAGGTGGCAGAAAAAGGAAGTGTCTCTGTTGAATACGCCAAGTCCGCCCGTTCCACCTGCAAGGCCTGCAATGCAAGCATCACCAAGGGCGCTCTTCGCATTGGCGTCTCAGCCCATGACCCCCGTGGCTTCGACAGCACCAAGTGGTACCATGTCGCCTGCTTTCCCACCTCGTCGCATCCGCTAGGCCCTGTTGAGAAGCTCAAGGGGTTCGACTCCATTAAGGTTTGTGCTCTGGGAGGCTTCATTTCATTGTTATTTAGTTCTGTTTTTGTATTTCTCGTTGGTGGCTAAACTGTTACTTTTGGCCTCCAGGATGACGATCGTGAGGAGTTACGGGAGCTAAAGAAGGTAACACATTCCCCACTTGCTGAAATGCCTACGCTGCTGTATGATGAATATTTCTGAGTACTAAATACTACCATATTTTGCAATAGTTTTGTAGAAGTATGTGCATGTCCATAAAATTTACCCATTTTCAGAATAAAAAGGGAGACCAAGCTGCAGTTGGTCCAGTGGAACTATCAAGTCGGAACAAAGGAAATTCCCATATATCTTTACCTGAAGTGGAAGTGGCTGAAAAGGCAAGTGTATTTTATGACGCCCAATATTTACTGTGGATTGTTTTGTGGGCTTTTATTCTAATGAAGTTTGGATGTCAATTGTTTGAAATTTGTGGATTTGATGGGATGTGAACAGGAGATAACAGTTGGCCACTCATAGATCTTGTTTAAACAAAGTGGTATTGTTACTACATGATATTTCTGCACATTAGTAATTGGCGCACTTTTGATCCTTGTTTGTCTCTGTGACATGTCATGTCTTACATCACAGTTTGTTTAGTTTGGAGTGCTTAGTTTGATTCACCATGTGTAAAGGTAAAGTGACTTGCCTACTTTCAAATCCCTCTCCTTTTGCATCATAGTATTTAGAGGCATCAATCATTTGACGTTTATAGTTCTAAGTTTCGCTTGAAGCTTCCTTACTAAGGTTGGATAAGCTCCATGAATAAGCCAGAGATAGTATCAGATGTTAGCCTATTATAACTTGCACTTCGCCACATTCTATGTTCTTTACCAAGGTGGTGAATGCTGATCCTTTTATTTTGAGAGTCCATCCTAAGAAATGACTAGTACACATCTTTGTATCTTACACGTTTTCTAAAAAAATCCTACTACACTAAATCAATTAAATAACCAAGGCTGTGAAGTGGGGTAACGTTGACAGGACAACCGAGTCACTTATTTTGAGTGAAAAAGGTTTATACTGTAGCCACCTCCTTCCTCTTTGTTTTCTTAACTTCACCTTGGAGCTCAGCTGCATGGTTATTTATTTGATTTATAATGCTGGTTTTGTTTTCCATAACAGTCGTCTCCAGGGAACAAAACAGTTGGTACAGCGATACCCTTTTCGCCTTCTGATATCAAGAAAACATACAAGGTAGTCTTGTAATTCCTAGCTAGTCTTACTCAGGTGTTTCTCTCTCTTTGGCTGTTGATAAACATTTTATTGTACTGAGTTGCTACACGCACACCTTGTTGTCTGTTGATGCAGGATGCTACCCTTCCCACTCATTGGAAGGCTTTTGATACCGTTATTTTCCGTGAGCAGGTGTGTTGAGGAAAAAAAAAGAAAGTAACAGATCTCAAGAATTATTTTATCCTTAAACAGTCTATATCACTCTACTACTTTTGGTTACATACCGTCTTGTAAAATTGTCAGAAAGTAACTTTGTGTAATTCTAATGTTCAGGATGATGGCCTTCATGCTTCAGCTAAGATTGCTGCGTTTGATTTCGACGGTTGCCTCGCCAAAACCTCAGTGAAGATGTATTATATTATATAATTTCCCTTCTTAAAATATGTTATGTTTGATAAGAGTGTTCTACATGCTTGTTCTGTGAATGTGGTATCAAATATTCATCGTTTTTATAATGAAGACACATTTTAATTGATTTGGTACAGAAAAGATTTGTGTTACAGTTCAAGTTCTATGGGCAATGTTTGTCTGGTTGGGCAATCTCATATAATGTCATCTATCTGTAAGTTATGGACTAATGTGTCCTACATCTTGTCATAACTGGAAGTGCAGAATGATATGTCTGTTAAAATCCAAAATGCTTCTTATTTAAATTTGAAAAATTGATTAAAAAAAGTTTAGTCCATGCATGCATGACGTGGGCTCTCTACATAGGGCGCTCATTACCACACATTCCTGAAGAACATGTATAGTATGATACACTAATCTTAAAGAATCTTAAAATGTTGGAAATCACAACTTTTCATCATTCATCATCGCCCCTGTCTTGGCGTTCTTGACCTAAGCGGTTTCCTTTTTTACAACCGTCCATTTCAAGTAACCTTCTCTTGAGAAAAATATTTGGTACCTAGATCTACTAGAGTTCGAGTTGTGAAAAAAAATGCTTACCTGATGGTCTTGAGTATAACCGTTAGGTGCTGGCTGTGCGATGTGATCTCCGGAGACTGACTTTTTATAAATGGAGTTTCTGATTTGAATGCTTCTCTTATATGAGCTGTTACACTAGGGAGACAGTTGATAACTTTTGACCTACTGCAAATGTAGCATTGGTGCAGACAAGTGGTCTTTACAGCATAAATCAATTCCTGACAAGTTGCAAAGCCTGTACAATGATGGCTACAAGTTGGTTAGTTTCTTTCTTATTTTGATTCCATCACTTTACTCTTCTTCTGTATCTGTGTACTCCATTTCAAGATAAGTATACACATGGCATGTTAATACAAAATCATGTTGTATGGTGTTGGCAGGTCATATTCACCAATGAGTCAAACATTGAGCGCTGGAAGAATAAGCGGCAGCAAGCTGTTGACTCAAAAGTTGGACGCCTTGACAACTTTATTGAGTGTGTTAAAGTCCCTATTCAGGTATTTTGCTAACCTATCTTCTTTTCTCTAATATTTGTGTTAAAATGTGTCTCTTATGTTTCTGATCGATCCTTTGACATAATAAATAATAATAATAATAATAATAATAATAATAATAAGAGCTGTAGCTTATTGTGCTTGTGTTTTCCTGCAGGTTTTCATTGCGTGTGGTACAGGGAAAGGAAAAGGCACATCGGATGATGTGTTTCGCAAACCAAATTCAGGAATGTGGTGGTTGATGGCAGAGCATTTAAATTCTGGAATTGCCATCGACATGGACCAGTAATCATTCTATTTCCGATTTTTTTCCAGAGTCACCATTTTGAATTGATTTATTTCATAGGGTGTAAGCTTAAACATTTAATTTTGAATGTAATTTTGTTATCTCTGTTCATATGTGGTTGTTGGACAAGCAGCTGACACGCACACGGTTCATTTTCTTTGTTTGTTTCTGTGAGCTGCATGTGTCGCTTAGCCATGGTTTCATTCAGGACAATTGCTTCTTGGAGCCATGCCCATGTTGCTAACTTGCTTATATATCAACCACACTCACAAGACTGTCCTTGTGATCTACATGAAAGTACTGTTGTCGTACGTGTAAGATTCACCACATATCCTATTTTTAGGGCTTTAAGCCGAGTGATCAGCACATGAAGCTCCATTATAGCACCCGAGGTTCTGAGTTTGCTGCTAAATCCACACAAAGAATAGGGCCTCCACAGCTTAAACATGAGTTATGCTGTTATGCAAACTAGTATTGCCCACCTTGTTCTTATAGTTCAATTCTCTGAGTCTGTTCAGTATGTTGCTGCAAGAATTCATGCCACACCTTTTTCTCCTTAGGATTTGGTCATGCTACATGCTCTCCTTCTGAAATTTCCCGTGCCTTTTCAGATCTTTCTATGTTGGTGATGCTGCTGGGAGAGAGAATGATCATAGTGACGCAGATATAGAATTCGCTAAGGTATGGTGAAAAAACCTCTACCCTTGAGCTACAATGCACTACCATTTCTTCAGTTGAGTTCAAACATTCAGCAACTTGAAATGCCCCTCACACTTGTCATTTATAGAAATGCCAACGAACTGGGTTTAGAAGCATATTTCTTATTTAGAAACTGAGACCTGATCACACCATACATCAGCATTTAAACTTGTAACTATCTATTTGGAAGTTATTCTGTTAGCTATGCAATCAATTAAGGAGACACAGTTCAAGAAGCGACAGATAACAGTTAGATAGGATATACTCCCCCTGTAAACAAATATAAGACGTTTTGGATCACTCAGAGGGAGTAGATCTTAAAGCTTGTAATAGGTACCATCAGATCAGGCACGATTGTTTCATCTGGAGTTTGGAAAGCTAGCCTTAGAACCCTTAGTTATAACCAGGATTTTCAGCCATCTTTCTGTGTTAGGAGAACTTGTTAATTGGATATTCGTAAGCCAAGCTGTGAATGATTTACTCTGTAATTTGATAAGACCATGTGAATAAACTATTTAAACATCCTTTCATGATAGTAAGAATCCCATCATAACGAACTTAGTGTGCTCAGAATTTGCCCGGCATGGCTCTGGGAACAGGTGCAGATTGAAGTAGTTTTAGAATTGCCTTTCCTTTAGGTTACCTGTTCTAGTTCTAGTTCCATTATCATTTTGACTTCTTCATGCGGTATTGTCCTTATATGGGTATAAAACCCTACTTGCTAGCTGAGGCAACATATCAGAATGATACAATAAAATCCAAGATACCCTTTTCCAAATCCCTGTTATTGGTAAGTTTGCCATTTTTTGCTAATCACCGATGAAATAGACTATAGTTGAACTTGAAGCTAGTTTAAAGAATGCAGGTTCCATCTAAAATATTTTTTTTTTGAGGGAAAGCCAATTGGCACTTTATTGCTGGTTCAGAATAGTTACATCCTTCAAGACATGCGGGAGAAGAAAACTAGGGGGGTAATCACTCCACCGATACATCAAGTTTGAATCATAAACATGTCTAGCTAAGAAATGTGCCAAAGAGTTTGCTTCCCGTGGGCAATGTTCAAAGCTAATTGAAGGAATATCGTGCGCCAACTGGAAGCAATCTGCCAGTATTGCTGAATAGGGAGCTAGGATATCTGACTCACCATTACATGCGTTGATTATCTCTAAGCAGTCCGATTCCACGGCCACTCGCGAGCATCCAATCTGATGAGCAAGCTGTAATCCACGGCGTACGGCCATCGCTTCTGCTGCCGCTGCATTTACAGTATGGTCAATAGTTTCAGCAACTCCTGCCATAGCCTCACCCCTGCTGTTCCTTAAGATCGCTGCAACAGCCCCTGAACCATCCTCGAAAAAAGTGGCATCAGTGTTTAATTTGTATGAACCCGGAGCAGGTTTGACCCAGCCAGGCTTCGCTGGGGTAGCCGAATGCTTGATTACAGAGTTGGACGTGATTCCATGGATTGCAAAAGCAGTACTGTTTGGGTTTTTTAATGTCTCTCCTTTGCGTGCTTCCCGACGTTCCCACCAAATGTACCATGAAGCAGAACCGGAGACGAGCCTTTTGGTCGTCGTAAGATTTCCTCGAGTACCACTGAACCAGAACGATCAACTTTCGCTGCTTCTTCAATGGTGTTGTCCAGTCCAAGAGCACGCCAAACCTGGGCTGCACGCGAACAGGTGAAGAGCAGGTGCTTAATATCTTCCAGACCTTTGTTACAAACCGGACACACCGGGGAGACCTTTATGTGTCTATTTGCTAGGACGGCCATCCCCGGGATGAAACCATGAAGAGCCCTCCATAAAAATATCTTAATCTTGCTTGGGACTTCTAATTTCCATAGTATTTCCCACACCGGATTTGTTGCAGAAGGACCTTGGGCACTTGTAGTTCTCAGGCCAAACTGGTGCTCCCACTCTACATGATACGCCGATTTTACTGAGAACGAGAACGATTTTGTTCTGTTCCAGGCAACAAAATCGTCAAGAAGGTGCTCCGACAGTGGGATTCTAAGAATGTTCTCTGCATCCACCGGAAGAAAGATACTCCTGATGAGTTCTTCATCCCATATTTTCATGTCCGGCATTATCAACTCATTTACTGTTCTTACCAAAGTGTTTCCTCTTCTTGTGAATACCATCCTTGTTGGGCTAGAAGGAATCCAATGATCCTCCCAGATGTTTATTTTCTCCCCAGTTCCAACTCTCCAAATGTGACCCCTCCTGAAAGTTTGGAGTCCTGCAAAGATACTTTGCCACGTGTACGAGGAGCCTTTTTTGGGACCTGCTTTGAGTATGTTGCCATCCGGGAAGTATTTTGCTCTAAGCACACGGGCACATAAAGTTTCAGGGTGTGAGATCATTCTCCAACTTTATTTTGCCAACATTGCTAAGTTAAAAGCATGGAGATCCCTGAATCCCATACCTCCTCTATCCTTAGGTAGGCACATTCGCCACCAAGCCACCCAATGCATTTTCTTCTCTTCCTCTGTATCTCCCCACCAGAAAGCAGCCATAGCATCTGTAATCTCTAAAATAATTTAGTATGCGAAAATAATTCCATTTTTTCCTCTAGAAAGCTGGATTATCTCATCTCATATATAATCCCCCACCCATGTACCTTGTCTGCATTTCCTATGTTATTTGTTCCACCAAAAGCTTTTTATTTTTTGAACGTTTTTGTTCGCTATGCTACTTCATGGTTACTAATTAACTGTCGAAGCTTTAATTGGCTCTATATTGTTTGCCTTCCCATTTCTGACGTTCTGTTGTATTTTCCATTATAGGCCATCGGTCTGAAGTTTCACGTTCCTGAAGAATTCTTCGGTCCCTAGGCGTTCACTGTGATATGTTAGGTGGTGAATAAGATGGTTTACTAATTGCCGTAGGTCGGTGTCTCATGTTTGGAACCTAAGAATGCCGCAGTTATTCTGACGTTGCAAGATCGCTGTTTAAACTTGCCGTAGACCTTTGCCGTAGTATCATGCCTGTTCGTCTAGGATCGACTTGAATCAATGTACTGGGGGCGGGGAACTGTTGGGATCTGAGTCAATGCCATACTGGACTCGTTGATCACTGATTTCTGTCGCCCCGTTATATTTTTAGAACGAAGATGCAAGAAGTGTCCGGCTTTAACTTAATAAAGCCTTCAAACAGGCAGCATCCAACAAACATAACGGTCTTAAAACGAAAGGAAATGAAAGTGGCCGAAGCCAAAGTTAAACATGCAACCGGCCTAGGCTTGAGAGATACAACAAAAGTCTAAACATGCCAACACCGGCAAAAGAGAGGAACAGTCATCGACTTCTAGTGGCGTGTTGCAATCTGGATCAGTCGAATACGCTCCATCGCCTCCTGCATCAGCTCAGTGTCCTGCCGTTTCCTCAAGGACATCCAAGTCTGGAGGAACATATGGCATTTGAAAACAATGTCAGTGGGATGAGAGGAAAATTTATGTTCTATGGTGATTTTGTTTCTAGTAGTCCATAGAGCTCATAGCAGCGCCCCAACGCATCTCCAAAGCACTCTACCAAATCCACCCCTATGGGCCAGGAGTATGCCACGGAGGTCACTACTCGAGTGGGGGTTCCAATTTTGATCGAAGGCCTCCCTGACCACACTCCAAGCGAAGCGAGCAAGATGGCAATTGAAGAAGATATGGTTTGCATCCTCGTGCGCACCACACATCACACAATTGCCATCGGACGGCCCGTTCCGTTTAGCAATGTTGTTAGAGGACACGAGTCGGGCGCGGAACATTTGCCAAAGGAAGACTTTAATTTTGGGGGGGAATGGTCACTTTCCATAGCCCCCTAGCTATGTCCAGTGTCGGGCCTCTGTCAACTTATTGTATAGGGACTTAACCGAGAATTTTCGGGAACTCGTGAGGGACCAAGAGACCGAATCGGCCTCAGGGCACAACGACACCGTCGCAAGATCGCCGCGTAACTCGTCCCAACAAGCGCGTTCGGCATCAGAAAGAGGCCTTTTGAAGGAAATGGCTAGCGGGTTGGTCCTAAGCACATCAGCAACGAGGATATCTATGTTGGTAGCCAGATGGTATAAGGAGGGGTGGCTACGCCACAACGGCTCCTGACCGAACCAGTGGTCTAACCAAAATCGCGTGGATGTGCCGTCGTTGACGCCAAGCTTAGCTCCAAGCGCGAAGGTCGGTTTGACAGCCTGGATCCCATTCCAGAATGTCGACCCCTTGGCTTTGGAGGTAAGAAAATTCCCGTCGGGGAAGTATTTTGCGCGAAGGATATCCACCCAGAGCCCCTGCTCATTTTGGGCAAGTTTCCAAAGCCACTTTGAGAGAAGGGCTACGTTCATAAGCTTGGAATTTATAATCCCAAGGCCGCCATATTTCTTAGGCCTACAAATCGCAGCCCACTTTACTAAGTGGTACTTCTTTTTGGATCCAGTTCCTTCCCAAAAAAACTTGGATCGGGGAGTGTCAAGCTTGGCATGGACGCCGTCTGCTAGGAGGAACATGCCCATGGTAAACATGGGAAGCGAGGAGAGACTAGAATTCATTAGGATGAGCCTAGCAGCCGAGGACATGAACCGGCGCCAAGGGCTGACCCGGTTCGCCACCTTACCGTACAAGGGTTCCCACTCTTGTATAGAAATGTGTTTGTCAGAGATGGGGAGGCCCAAGTATTTAAACGGGAAGCTCCCAAGCTTACAGTTCAACAGGTTGGCAACGCGCAAAGCAAGAGGTGTCGTCCATCCCATTGTCTATGACCTCACTTTTTAGGAAATTTATCTTGAGACTGGAGACGATCTCGAAGGCCAGGAGGATGAGCTTGATCGAGGCAATACTGTGATCGTCCGGCTCAAAAAGCAGCATGGTATCGTTCGCGTATTGGAGGTGTGTGACCCCTCCTGGGATAAGGTGGGGACAACTCCACGGATGTGTCCGGCGCCCTTCACATTGGAAATCATGGCCGAGAGGGCGTCCGCAACAAAATTAAAGATTAGAGGGGAGGAGGGGTCACCCTGCCTAAGCCCTCTCTTATTGCGAAAGAAGTTCCCAACTTCTCCGTTTATCGACACTGTCGTCTGGCCCCCCGAGACCAGCTGCATCACACAATGGACAAAGCCTGACTCGAAGCCCTTACGGACGAGGACCTCGCTAATGAACTCCCAGTTCACTCGGTCGTATGATTTTTTGAAGTCCGGCTTAAGGAGCACGGCAGGTTGCCGAGTGCGTTTAAGCTCATGGACAATCTCCTGCAGGACTACCGGACCCTCGAGGATATTACGCCCCTTGAGAAAAGCCGACTGGCTGCGGCTGATGATTCTATGAGCCACCAGACCAGCCGCGTCGTATATGCCTTAGCACAAATTTTGAAAGGCACGTTAATAAGGGTGATAGGCCGATATTGTTTAATGGAGTCCGCCCCTTTGACCTTTGGAATTAAACTAATGACCCCAAAGTTGAGGCGTGAGATGTCTACCGTACCTAGCGCAAATCCGTTAATGATATCGTAAAAATGTGATTTGAGCATGGGCCAAAACCGACGGAAGAAAGCCACGGCCAGCCATCCGGGCCGGGGGCAGTGTCGGTCTTCATTGATCTAATGGCCCCATCGATCATGGAGAAGGACAGGGCAAGGGAATCGTTTTCGGCTAGAGATACTCGAGCTTCTTCGTCAGCTCGGAGGCGCAAGGGTTTCTCCTCCGCTGTTCCCAACAGATTGAGGAAAAACTCGTAAATGTGAGCCGTAATATCCACTTGGCTCACAAGCACCCCTTGCTCGGATTGCAGACGCAAAATCGAGCATTTCCGTTTACGCCCATTAGCATAGGCGTGGAAATAGCCCGTGTTGGCGTCACCCTTGGTGATCCATTTGACGCCGCCCCGACGACGCCAATATTCCTCCTCTTCCCTGAGGATGGCAAGCACTTGGTTTTCGAGGGCGTATCGGTTAGCCCACTCAGCCTCCGAGAAAGCCCTAGAGTCTGCAAGGGCGTCGAGGGATTTGATTTCGTCTAGGAGGGCTTCCCTAGCCCTCTTCGACTCGCTGCCGTGGTTAGCCCCCCAACCACGGAGGAAGCTGCGCAAGGTGCCAGCCGCCGAGATCCATAGATCCATTGGCCCTCTGGTACGACCGGCCGCGACCACCGCTAGCTCCCAGCGAGCGACGATCAACGGGATAAATCCGTTTACCTCGAACCAGCCAGTTTCAAAGAAGAAACGTCGGCTGCGTTTGATCCTGTCCTCCCCGGAGGCCGAGATGAGCGGGACATGATCAGATCCTATACGTGTTTCTGCAACTAGCGTACAAAGAGGGAAAAGAACTTCCCAATCGGGCGTAACAAAAATGCGATCAAGCACACTACGCACCGGAGCTAACTGCTTGTTGGTCCAAGTAAATCTAGCACCAGTTCTGGCGATCTCCCGCAGGGCGGAAGTCGCAATGGCGTTATTGAACATGGCCACCCTTGGCCAATCAATATTTCGGTTATTTTTATCCGCCCCCGAGCGGATGAGGTTGAAATCACCCCCAAGAATGATGGGGATGTTGGCGGCTTGCTTGGTCCCAACCAAGACTTGGATTTCGTTCAAAAAGACCGCCGCGTGTGAGTGGTCAGCATGGTCGTAAACACACACGATTGCCCATGTAGCTAAGGAGATACGGTGTTTGATCGTGGCCGTAATAAAGAAAGAGCCATAGTCCCAACTTACAACATCACATACATCACTATTACATCCCAAGAGAAGACCACCCGAATGACCGTTGGAAGGGACCCAACCCCACAGAAAACGTTGAAGGGGATCAAAAGCCGTGAGGTCTCTAAAAGTGAAGTCCGTTTTGATCGTTTCTTGAAGCGCCACTATATCTATTTGTTCACGGGCAATGTATTCTCTAAGCTGGGAGCGTCTGCCCGAGTGCCCGCAACCCCGGATGTTCCAGAAAAGATAGCGCATCAGATAATACGGTTGTGAAGGCGCACCCCTCTGGATGTCACCGGTTTTGCCACTCTTTTCTTAGCCGGGGCACGACTGGTGGAGGGGGTCGCGTCCACCTCCCTGGCTTCGGCCTCTCCACCTGACGATAACATAAGCGTGGCGCCAGGCACAACCCCAACTGTGTCCTCGGCCGGATTGGTGGCCGCGGTGGCCTCCCTGGCCTTTGCCGCGGCCGCAGCTTCTGCCAAAGCCGCCTGAGCGTCCTCACGCGCATGAATCATAGAAATAATATCACCGCCCTCCGCACCTAACTCGAAACCACTATCGTCAAGGATCAAAGCTAACTGAAGATCGGAGAAAGCGTTCAGAATTTATAGGAGGGGGGTGGGTTACCCGCAGTCTCGAGATTCTTGTCAGCGCGACGTAGCTGGGCACTTTCCAGGGAAGAAAGATCGCCCAGCACCGCCTTGGACCTGGCACTTGGGGCCCGCTGAACCACCGCGTCGCCTTGGAGCGCTTGGTCTTAGTAGCCGTACCCGCCGAGCCGAGTGTAGCCTGCAGATCCCCGCCCGAAGGCGCCACTGGGGACGGCAGAGAGAGCACTGCGGGGTTGGCCGTCGGCTTCTGACCCGCAGTCTTCTTGGGGGCACGCCCAGAGCCGCTGAGTTGCACCGTCCGGACGGGGGGGGGGGGGGTGCGGCGAGGAGGGTCGTCGAGCACACACCCAGCGTCCGAACCATGCAAGCCAGGCGAGGCCGGGGCAGGGATGGGAGCAGATCCGGTTGCCGGCAACAGCACCACAGCAGACAGGGGGGACGCACCCGCTTTCATGCTAGAACCATACTGATCAAAGGCCCCAGCCAGCACACGGCCCGCCGGAGGGCTGCTCCCAGCCGTATCGCGCACCGCGAGCGCCCCTGGCTTCGGTGTCTCCTTGTCCACAGGTGGATCTTGAGCACTGAGACCCAACTGGTCCCAAGTCTCCGTGTCGATCGACGTGTCCGGCATGCTCTCGCCTGGATCCTCATCGCGACACGCCATCTCCACGTCCTTGGCCTGGCCGTCAGGGGGCGCTGACTGGCCCCCTAGGCCGCCTTGATCACCCTGTTGCTGTGCCTGCGGCCCACCAGTCCCCGAACTAGACGGGCCGTCGCGCTTGTTAGAGGGTCGAGGGGGTGCATCATTGGGGCCTGGTGCCACTGGCCCGTCCCCCGGGCGCATGGGTAGCCTCTCCACCTCGACCTTGATATCGTAGCCCTCGTGATTGAACCAAACTTGAACAAAACCATTCATCTTATCGGGAGCCTTGCAACCAAACTTCATCCTCATCGGTCCCATTTGGATGAGGGAGAGCTCGTCCACCACAATGGGCCTCCCTAGCATCTTGAGTCCCTCCATGAGCCGGTCCACGCATCGGTGCTTCTTGGGGATGCCATGGAGACAGAGCCACACCTCCGGCATCGAGAGGGGCATGATTTCTTCATGGAGAGAGTCGCGAACCAGCACCGTGATGTCATTGATAGACATGAAAAGCTTCCCGCTGGATTTCACCATATGCAGCAGGTCAGCAGAGGGGAACACCATCGAGAAGTCATTGTCGCCGACCTGTGCAATCTGCCAGTCCGAGTCCCCGGCCACCATATGCTTCAGCTCTTGCTTGAGCGTGCGGAGTGAGAGCCTCCCTGGCTCCGCCGAAAGGATGGCGCCATTGACCGCCTTCAAAGCTGGGCCGTCGTCCTCGTCCACATCTTCAAAGTCCATGCAGAAAAAACCTTCACCTGGAATGGTGGTGCCCATGATCTGCAAGTGGAGATGCTTGCCGCGGGTCGAGCAATAAGCAGAGGCATGACCTTCCTGCTTGCAGATCACGCAGAGAGGGGGGAAGGTGCATTTTTCCTGGAAACGGCCTATTCGCCCGCACTTGAAACACTCAGACCCGATCTCTTCTTCGACTGCGATGGGCGCCGCCGCCGAGCCCCGGGGCGCATCGGGCAGGGCCACCGCCAGTGGCTCAGCCGACGCCTGCGGCTTCTTGGCCAAGGGGTCCCCGTGGCTCCCACCGCAGTGGGGATGCTCCTGCGGCTTCCACTCGAGTTCACGGCGTCGCTGGCCCTGTTTTTGCTTCTTCTTTCGTTCTTGCTGCTGCCCCCACCACGGCGGAGGAGGACCCCAATCCCCCTCGCGCCCGTAGGGACCGAACCCTTGACCATGACTGTAGCCGCCATCGTAGCCGTACCCATTGCCGCCGCCGCCGCCCTGGCCTTGCCCAGATCCGCCACCCTCGCCCCGGCCCGACGATCTGACATGGAGCTCGCGCTTGGCCTTATCGCGCAGATCCTTCTCGCGCCGCCGCTCGGCCTCAGGAACCGGGGGCTCCATTGGCCGCTTCTCCACCCGCCGGTCTCCCATGGCCGTCACCACAACAAAGGACAGGAGGAGATCAGGTGGAGGGGGAGGAGAGGGGTGGAGAGATCTGACGGAACGACCGAGGCGTCGCACCTCACTTGGGGTAGCAGGAAACCCTAGTGAGGGGTTGCGGGTGCCCCGTCGGAGCCATATATATCGGAATGCAGCAGGCTCACGGGCCAAAGGCGCATGGGCCAAAGGCAGGGTGGGCCGGGGAGCGGGAGCCGAGGAGAGGCCCGGTCCAGCTCCACCAACCCCGGCCCACCGACCGCGCCAGCCCCCGAGTCGGGCATGGGCCCAGAACCAGAGGCCGGCCCACCACCAGCCGACGCGGCCCGGTCCATGGGGCACTGCAGGGAGGACTCGCCACACTCCTGCGCCAGCCCTAGCGCCTCTGCCGCCGACACCACTGTCGCCCAGTTGACTCGTATAATTGTCACCAGTGTCAAATGCGGGTTCACGTCTGCTTACCTCGTGTCCCGAAAGGCAAAAGACACCGTTTTTCTCTCCCTGGTGGCATCTAAAGTTAAGTAAGAGACGCTGGTTCTTTTCTCTAGTTCTCTAACCTTCACTAGCGGGAACAAAATGATAGGAAACAACTGTACGCCTGGGAGTCCTATAAATTCAAACCCTGAATTCTCAGAAACCCAAAGTCCAAGCTCCGAAACAATGCCGGAATATGTTCGTGCTGCTGTTCATCCAATACTTGTTCTCTATGATTATTCACATGTGGGAAACAAATCCAAGAGAAGCCCCTGTGTTAAATTCACACGGTTATATATAGATTTGACACTGCAACCCGCACTCTGCAGAATGCACAACCTGAGAATAATTAGGCTTAGCGCATCTCAAAATAAACTTCCACTTGCATTTCAACAACCAATGATTCCTTGGGGATTAAGTCTGCAGTCTGCATAGTACTACGTACTCCCTGACAATTGTCAACGTGCTTGTGTTTTTCTCTAGTTCACGATCTAGTTGGGGATTAAGTATGCAGAAACGAGCAAAAATAGTCAAAGTGATGTGGACTATATGGTACTCCAGGAATCGCTAGGTTCATGATCAAGATCAACTAGATCCTACCACTGCTATGAGAAGGATTAGAGGGGACTTGTGTCAGCACCTGATGCAACGGGGGCCTTTCTTCAGTTAGGTGTGGCGAATCAGGCACGTCTTCTATTAGTAGTTATTACTATTTACCGTTTACCTCTTGCCGCACTGGCGGGTAACTCTCTTCCCTATAAGCAGAGCCGGGTTGTGGCGAAGCATCTCATTCAGTATTTCCCATTTTTTTGAGGAACTGGCAGGTCACTGCCTATATATTAAGCAGGAGAAAAGTAAAACAAATAGTTCTTACAACACAGCGTTACAATGAAGAGTAGAAAGTCTAGTCTGGCTCAGGTTCTGGCTGGTTCTCAACATCACTAAGCCAGTGAGATGAAAGCATAGGTTGAAGAATTTCCTGGTTGATGAGGAGAAGCACACCCTGCTCAGCAAGAGTCTTATGCTCGAATACGCGTCTGTTTCGTTCCTTCCAGATATTCCAGCAGGTGTAAATGGCCGTGTTAGTGGTCTTCTTGCCAAGGGGGCAGATTACATCATTCCACCAGGAGATGATAGAGGTGGCATGCATGGCAGCCGTGGCCAGTCCAGGAGCAGAATGGAAGTTCTCCACCAGGTGCCACACAGAGCGTGCAAAGGGGCATTGCAGGATAAGATGGAAGGCAAATTCTTCTTCCTGATCGCAGAGATTGCACCTCGGATTGTGCGGGAGTGCACGCCTTGCCAAGTTGTCGTTGGTCAGAATTTTGCCCTTGAGGAAAAGCCAGAAGAAGAACCTGCATTTGCCCTCGACCTTGGCCTTCCACAACTTGTCGTAATTAGCAACCGGTGCAGAACCAAGAAATTGAGAGTGATATGCCGATCTGGCAGTGTACGTCATCGAGACAGTGCGGTTCCAAGAGATACTATCTTCCCTGTTCGGGTCCAGAACAAAGTGCCGCAGCTTTGTCCAAAGAAAGGTGAATTGACGAAGCTCAGGCTCAGTGGATATGCGATGCAAACCCGACAACCAGCGCTGGTCTGCGAGTCCCTGTGCCACTGAGAAATTCTTCCTGTAGCAGAGACAGAAGACGTCAGGTGCTAGTTGACAAGGCACCTCACCATGAAGCCATCGGTCTTGCCAGAAGCGAGCCCGCGAACCATTGCCCACAGTGATATTTGTAGCAGCAGCAAACAGAGCCTCGTCATCTCGGTCACAGGGAGTGGGAAAGCCAACCCAAGGCCTGTTCTGGTCCCGCCACTCGAGCCACTTCCACCTAAGCCGCAGCGCCCTTCCAAACCGCTTCAGATCAATCATCACACCAAGACCCCCAAGGTATTTCGGGCGACATACCGTGGACCAGTTGACCAGAGCAATGCCCTTGTCTGCCTCAGGCCGGGAGCGCCACAGGAAGTTCCGCCGTAGCTTGTCGATTTCCTTGATGGCCCAAGCACCAAGCTTAAAGATGGTGATTAAGTACACCGGAATGGCGGAGAGCACGGAGTTAATAAGCCGCAGACGAGCGTCCCCAGACATGAGCTTGCCGCGCCATCGTTGAAGTTTGGAAGCCAACTTGTCCAGAATAGGTTGGATGCCAGCCCTGGTGATGTTCTTGTAGTGGAGAGGGAGACCAAGGTATCGACAGGGGAATTGAAGCACAAGCACGGGGAAGTGCTGTAGAAGTGATTCTAGGTTTATGTGTTCGCAGGAGATGGGGTAGATGCCACTCTTACTAATGTTACAGACAAGGCCTGAAGCAATGCCAAAGCTGGAGAGGATGTGTTTTGTGAGGAGGATGTCCGCCTCGTTGGGGGCGATGAACAGAGCCGCGTCATCGGCATAAAGACTAACCCGAAGTTGGGAGGGGGGTAACTTGATCGGGGACAAGGCTCCAGAAGAGGCAGCATGCGTAAAAAGCCAATGTAGTGGAGCGATGGCGAGAGTAAAGAGCATGGGTGAGAGAGGGTCACCTTGGCGTAGACCACACCGGTGGGAGAAGGGCTGGCCAAGCTCGCCATTCGCCATAACATGGGAAGACGAGGAGCTCCAAAGTAGCGGGACCATGTCGCACCACCTACTCCCAAAGCCTAGTCGTGGCATAAGCTCGAGCATGTAGGACCAGGAAACATTGTCGAAGGCACCAGCGATGTCAAGCTTCAGAAGTAGTGCAGGATCGTTGACAGAGTGTAATTTCCGGACGGCATTCTTGACAAACAAGAAGTTGTCATGGATGCTGCGAGTCTTGATGAAAGCGCTCTGGGAGGGAGGGATCAACACTGATAGGAACGGAGCCAGACGGATGGACAACATCTTGCAAACAATCTTTCCGACGGAGTGCATGAGACTGATGGGGCGGAACTCCTTGATGCGAGTAGCCTCATTGGATTTGGGCACAAGAGTAATGTGGGCAGAATTCAACATGTGCCAATGATTACCGCGAAGGTTGAAGAACTGACAGATGGCCGCAGTAAGATCATGCTTAATCACCTCCCAGCAGTGCTTGAAAAAATCAGCGGTGAAACCGTCCGGCCCAGGCGCCTTACCGGAAGGTAGACCAAAAACTGCCGCTTTAATTTCCTCCTCTGTGAACGGGGCATCCAGGGAGGAAAGGTCAAGTCTGGGAAGGTCCAAGGCTTCCCAATTAAGCGATTGGTTCCTTGCTTTAACTGAGCCAATGGTGGCAGAGAAGTGCTTGTGAAGCTCAGCATGCTTGTCAGCTTGGGTGGTGAATTGGCCATGATCGGTCTGCAAAAGGGGAATATAATTGCGGCGGCGTCTCCCATTGGCCTTGATGTGAAACAGCCGAGAATTAGCATCACCCGCACGAAGCCATAAGACCCTTGATCTTTGCCTGATCCTGATGCGTTGGATTGCAGCAAGGCCAAGCAATTTGCGCTTTAGATAGTGCCTTAGACCGATTTCAGCAATAGTAAGGTCTCTGTGGTCTTGAGCATGGTCAAAGCCAAGGATAATCTGTTCCGCAGCGGCTGAGAGTAGCGTAATATTACCAACTGTTTTCCTACTCCAGCAACGCAAGGAGCGCCCAAGACGCGACAATTTGTCGTGTAGGATCATCATGGTGTCCGTGTGAGTGCAAGGTTCACTCCAGGAGTTGCTAACCTCTCATCTTTAACCAATAATTTTCAAAACGGAAGCCGCGGAAGCGCCGGTGGTTGATCTGTCCAGTGAGAACCATGGCACAGTGGTCAGAGACCGAGGAGGATAAGGCCCTCAGGTAGCATTGGGGGAAAAGTAGTCCCCAGTCCAAGGTGCAGAAAACATGATCAATTTTGGTCTTTGTCTACAGCTGGCAAGAGCTCACCCAGGTGAAGCGTCGACTGTGAAGTCGCAGCTCAGAGAGTTCCATGGAGTTCAGAGCAGATGTGAAAGCATTGATCAGTCTGCGGCTGATGGTGGCGTTGCTCTTGTCCGCAGCCTTGCAAAGGAGGTTGAAGTCGCCTAGGAGAAGCCAGGCCGACAGCATGGTGGGGCGGATAGCCTTGATCTCATTGATGAATGCCATCTTCTTTGTGTCCCCCTGCGGCCCATAGACGGCAGTGAGACTCCAAGAAGCGACAGAGGCGCGCATGACAATAGTAGCAGAGACCGTGTTGGCGGTGGTGGAGGAGCTCTGGATGTTGAAGAGGTCAGAATTGAAAGCCAAGATAATTCCTCCCTTGGTTTCGTCCGCGGGGAGGAAGCAGAAGGCATCAGTGAACAAGGGGCCAAGGAGCTCCAAAATTAGCCTTTTATCCACGGAGTCCAATTTGGTCTCTTGGAGACAGACAATGGAGGCGCGGTTGCGAACAACCAAATTGTTAGAGTTATATTATAAGTCATGTACCCCTTTGTATTTATCCCGTTGTATAAGAGGTTTCCTGCATATGTTTCGCATCTGTACATGTATATATATCGGCCTATGGCCTCATGGGAATACAAGTTGCTTATTCCTAACATGGTATTAGAGCTAGGTTAATTTTTTCGCACGCTGCAACTCGTGCGTTCGATCCTTTCTCTCCAGATCGATCTTCTCTCTCGATCTCTCTCCTCTCCCGATCGATCGAAGCAGCAGGCCGCCGGACTCCCTCGCTCGTTCTGCAGCAGGCCGCCGCCTCCGAAACTCTCTCCTCTCCCGCTCGATCGAAGCAGCAGGCCGCCGGCTCTCCCCAGCGGACGACGTTCCCGTCACCAGCGTCCTCTCCAGCGGACGTCTGATCCAGCCAGCGCCGGTGTAACGCCCCGGATCCGATGCGCCAGGTGTCCGCCAATTATTCGCCGTCCTTGCCATGTCATTTGCTTGCGTGTCGCACTTTGCCATGTCATCATCTGCATTTCATATCATGTCATCATGTGCATCGCATTCGCATACGTGTTCGTTTCATGCATCCGAGCATTTTCCCCGTTGTCCGTTTTGCAATCCGGCGCTCCGTTGTTCCCCGGCTTCCCCTTTTACCTTTTTCCGTGTGCGGGTATTAAACCTTCTCGGAATGGACCGAGACTTGACATGTGGCCTTGGTATAGCACCGGTAGACCGCCTGTCAAGTTTCGGGTCAATCGGAGGTCGTTTGATACTCCAACGGTTAACCGGGTATCCGCAAAGGCCTCTTTTGGTGCAACCCAACACCCCTCCATTTTGGCCCAAATCCCATCTAAGTCCCTTCCATCATCTCGGTCGTTCGATCACGATCGCGTGGCCGAAAACCGCACTCCATTTGGAGCTTCCTAGCCCCCTCTACCTATAAATATGTGATCCCCTCCCGAAATTCGCGGTGCAACCCTAGCCTTCTTCATCCTCGCGCCGCCGGACGTGTCCAACCCGCAGCCGGACATGTCCGCCTCGCCCCTCCACCTCACCCCGACCAACCACAGGCCGCCACATCACCACTGCCGCCTCCGCGCCCAATGGGACGCCGCCACGTGGCCTTCCCGGCTCCCCCTCTCTCCTCCCTCCGCCGCCGGCCCGCGGGACCCGGATCGGGCCCGCGCGAGCCCGGTCGCCGCCGCCGCCTGGCCCGCTTCGCCGGCCCGCGCTTCCCTGCTCCGGCCGCCGCGCCCGAGCCGTCGCCTCCCCGCACCGGCGACCTCGTGCCCCGCGCCGCCCGCTCGCCGGCCCCGCCGCCTCCTCCTCTCGCCGCGCCGCCCTCCGCCGCCACCAGCCGCCGCCTTCGCCGGCCCTGCGCACCGCGCCCGAGCCGCCCGGCCGCCGCGCGCCTCTCCGCCTGCCCCGCCTGCTCCGCCGCCCGGCGCCCCGCGGCCGCCGCCTCCGCCGCCCCGCGCCGGCGCCCTGCCCCGCCGCCCGCGCCGCGCCGCTCCGCCACCGCGCCGCGCCACCTCTTCGCCGCCCGCCATCGCCGGCCCCCGCTCCGGCCGCCACCTGCCTTGGCTTCCGCGCCCCCGTTCGGATCTGGATCCACACCCGGTTGACCTTCTCCCCCCTCTAATTTTGCTAAGTCCCGTAATACTTTTGCATCATCATGCCATATTCATCATGTCATAACTTCGCGCCTGTTGCTTCGTTTTGGGCGTATATTATGTCAAATTGTTTGTCTCGAAGAGTACATCATTACATTCCATTGCATCATTTTCATTTGAGCTCATCTTGGTGCCCGAAATGCTGTTAGAAGAGGGCTAGTTGATGTTAGTTGCTGGATCTTGTCTGAACATGCACTTTTGTCATTTTTGCCATGATTGATGTGTGCATCCTATGAAGTTGAGTCCTACATGAGTTTTGTAATATGCCATGTTATTTTTCCAGATAATTTTGCCATGTATTTTTGTGATCTATGTGGTGACTAGCACAAGCATGCAAACTAGGTTACTTGATGTTGCTGATTTCAGAGACTTAGTGATTTCACTAAGTCCCTGACTGCTGTTATTTTCATGCCATGTATTCATGTTGTTTCTGAGAGATCTATGCGTAATTTGAGCATGATCAGTAAGGAAGTTTTGGACTTGAGTATTTTCTCTATCCATCCATGCCTTTGTTTGCAATTATGGAGTGCCATAGCTTGGGTCAATCGAGCTCTACTTTTGCTTCAGAATGTTGCTGGCAGAATGTTTACATGTTATTCGATTTTGCCAAGCTTGGTGTAGTTGATCCTTGCATGATATGATGTTGTTCTTGCCATGTATAGTTACTATGCCATGTCTTCTTAATGTATGTATGCTTAGTTTATCATGCAATGCTCTATAGTGAGTGCATCGAGCTCACGAACATGCCTAGTCGTTATTAATTTCTGCCATGCCCAGTTTTCTGCTAAGCCTGAAACCTGTAACGAAACTTGCTTAATTGACATGGGTGTAATCATATTTTATGATCCTTTTTGGCTTATGGTCAGTAAAGGACTTTTGTCAAGTGCCTTGAGTAGATTCATGCCATGCCTTGCTTTGCTATATACTGAACCTGTAGCATATTGTTTCATTGCTCTGAACATGTCATCCTGATGTTAGTTTCTGCTATGTTGTTAATTTCACTAAGTCTGTGAACTTGTTATCGTTTGCACTTTTGCCATGATTGTTTGGACCTGTTATGATGTGAATTAGCCGTAGCTCAGTGTTCATCTTTTGTCGTGCATCTTGTGTAGATTATTGTTATATGTTTTGTTGCCATGTTTGGGTGCAGTAGCTTAATTATTTGTTGATTGCTAAGTAGCATCATGCTGTTAATGGCAGATTATTGTCATTCTTGTATTGCTTGCCATTTGCAAACCGTGCATCCGATTCCGGTGAGCTTTATATCGATTTCAACCGAAATCACCTCACCTTTCCAGTGGCATACTTGGTTTGCCAAGATTATGCCTTGTTCATCTTCTCCCTTCCGTGCATGCATATGCATTGCATACCATATCTCGCATATCATGCCATGTTTGTGTGTTGGTTGTTTACTATGTTGTGTGCTTCTTTCCGGTGTTGCTTCTTCAGGTTGATTCCGTTATCATCGCGGTTGAGAGGATCCGTTCGTCTACGTCCGTTTGTCTTCTTCATGGACTCGTTCTTCTTCCTTGCGGGATTTCAGGCAAGATGACCATACCCTCGAAATCACTTCTATCTTTGCTTGCTAGATTGCTCGCTCTTTTGCTATGCCTATGCTGCGATACCTACCACTTGCTTATCATGCCTCCCATATTGTTAAACCAAGCCTCTAACCCACCTTGTCCTAGCAAACCGTTGTTTGGCTATGTTACCGCTTTGCTCAGCCCCTCTTATAGCGTTGTTAGTTGCAGGTGAAGATGAAGTTTGTTCCTTGTTGGAACATGGAGATGTTGTTCCTTGTTTGGAACATGTTTACTTGTTGGGATATCACAATATATCTTATTTAATTAATGCATCTATATACTTGGCAAAGGGTGGAAGGCTCGGCCTTATGCCTGGTGTTTTGTTCCACTCTTGCCGCCCTAGTTTCCGTCATATCGGTATTATGTTCCCGGATTTTGCGTCCCTAACGCGGTCGGGTGATTTATGGGACCCCCTTGACAGTTCGCTTTGAATAAGACTTTTCCAGCAGGCCCAACATTGGTTTTACCATTTGCCTACCACCTACCCCTTTCTCTTGGGTCTGATCAACCCGAGGGTCATCTTTATTTAGCCCCTCCCGGGCCAATGCTTGTCTAAGTGTTGGTCCGAACTAGAGCCCTTTGCAGCGCCACCTCAAGGAAACTTGAGGGCTGGTTTTAGCTGTACGGAGTGTTCATCCGGTGTTGCCCTGAGAACGAGATATGTGCAGCTCCTATCAGGATGTCGGCGCATCGGGCGGTTTTGCTGGACTTGTGTTATTGCTGTCGAAATGTCTTGTAGCCGGGATTCCGAGACTGATCGGGTCTTCCCGGGGAGAAGGAATATCATTCGTTGATCGCGAGAGCTTATCATGGGCTAAGTTGGGACACCCCTGCAGGGTTTCGAACTTTCGAAAGCCGTGCCCGCGGTTATGGGCAGATGGGAATTTGTTAATGTCCGGTTGTAGAAAACCCGAAGTTGGTCTTAACTAAAATACACCAACCGCGTGTGTAACCGTGATGGTCTCTTCTCGGTGGGGTCCGGGAAGTGAACACGGTTGTTGGAGTTATGCTTGACGTAAGTAGTTCAGGATCACTTATTGATCATAGTTGTTCGACCGTGCTTTGCCTTCTCTTCTCGCTCTCTTTTGCGTATGTTTAGCCACCATATTTGCTAGTCGCTTGCTGCAGCTCCACCTCATACCTTTTACCCTACCTTTAAGCTTAAATAGTCTTGATCTCGCGGGTGTGAGATTGCTGAGTCCTCGTGACTCACCAGATACTTCCAAACCAGTTTGCAGGTGCCGATGAGTCCGTGCAGGTAACGCACCCGAACTCAAGGAGGAGTTCAATGAAGATCTTGTCCTTTATGTTGTTCCGTTCTAGTCGATCAGTAGTGGAGCCCAGTTGGGGTCGATCTTGGTCCTTTGTCGCTTTTGAGGTTCTTCTTTTATTTTGGCTCCGTAGTCGGGCCCTGATTGTAGCTGTATGATGTATTGTTTTATTCATGTAATTGTGTGAAGTGGCGATTGTAAGCCAACTATGTATCTTTTTCCCTTATGTATTACATGGGTGGTGTGAAGATTACCTCACTTGCGACATTGCATTCAATGCGGTTATGCCTCTAAGTCGTGCTTCGACACGTGGGAGATATAGCCGCATCGAGGGCGTTACAGCCGGCCTGCCGCTCGTTCCGCCAGGGACGCACCCGATCCAGGAGCAAGCACGCGGGCTTGTTCCAGCCAGCGCCGGCCTGCCCGTTCCAGCCAGCGCCGGCCCGCCCGATCAGGTCGCCCGTTCCACCAGTGACGCCCAGCGCCGGCCCGCCTGATTCTGCTGGTGCTCTCGTCGGTTCCAAAAAAAAATGTCTGCTGCATCGGGCTATGTTGCTGTCCCTCGCTGTCCGGTGATCTTCGATGATACTAACTACACTGAGTTCACTGGCTTCATGCGCATTCACATGCGTGGCATCCGTCTCTGGGGTGTTCTTTCTGGCGAGGTCTGCTGTCCGCCACG
Source organism: Aegilops umbellulata (assembly GCA_032464435.1). Classification (NCBI taxonomy): domain Eukaryota; kingdom Viridiplantae; phylum Streptophyta; class Magnoliopsida; order Poales; family Poaceae; genus Aegilops; species Aegilops umbellulata. Next base: position 352,687,612 of record CP136056.1, read on the forward strand.
TCCGGTTCCTCCGGTGGCCCCTACTCCGCCGACTCCACTGGTTCTTGCTCCGGATGCTAATCAGGCCGCCAAGGATGCGGCTAAGCTTGCTGATGAGGCCGCTGATCGTGCTTATGATGAGAAGGTTTTGGCTTATGAGGAGGCTCTTCAGATTTATCATGGTGCTCTGTCTGCTTACACCCAGTGGCTTGATGATGATGCTCGTGCTGCAGCTGTTCTCACTGCTAGTGTTTTGCCTCAGTTTGCTTTTGAGTTTCTGGGTCTTCCTACTGTCTTTGAGATGTGGACCCGTCTTCGTCAGCGCTATCAGCCCTCTGGTGATGCCTTATACCTTTCTGTGGTCCGTCAGGAGCATGCTCTTCAGCAGGGTGACTCTACTGTTGATGACTTCTACGCATAGAGTTCTGCTATCTGGCGCCAGCTTGATTCTCTCCGCAGTGCTGGTTGTCGTACCTGCCCCTGTTGCCAAGCTGTTCAGGCCAATTTGGAGTTTCATCGTGTTTATGAGTTCCTGTCTCGGCTCCGTAAGGAGTTTGAGCCCCGGCGTGCTCAGTTATTTGCTCGTGGTCGGATTTCTCTCATGGAGGCGCTTTCTGAGATTCGTGCTGAGGAGACTCGCTTACGTGGTGCTGGTTTGCTGGAGGTTCCCTCTGTGCTCGCTACTCGTGCTCCTACGCCACCTGCTGCACCGACCCCTTCTCGCTCGAGTGCTCCGCCGCTCTTGCCCACTCCTTCTGGAGGCTCAGGTCGCCCCCGTCCACATTGCGACTACTGCAACAATGATGGTCATCTTGAGTCTCAGTGCTACACGAAGAAGAAACACCTGCGCAAGGCGCGATCATCTTCAGGGTCTTCGTCATCTACCTCGACAGCTTCAGCCATTGCTTTGACTGAGCAGGATATTCTGAGACTTAAGCGTCTGCTCGCGGCTTCAGGTTCTTCCTCGACGGGTACCGCTGGTTCTGTGACTGATGCTTCCCGCACTGAGCAATCACCCTCTACACAGTCAGGTACATCCCCATGGGTTCTGGACTCTGGAGCTTCTTTTCATATGTCTTCTCATTCTTCCACTTTGTCCTCTCTTCGATCACTGGATTCTCCTGTTCATGTCTTCACTGCTGATGGTACTCCACTTTCTGTTGCTAGTAGAGGCAATCTTACCACTCCTTCTTATTCTGTTCCTGATGTTGCTCACGTTCCTCGACTTACCATGAATCTGTTTTCTGCTGGTCAACTTACTGATTCTGGTTGTCGCGTCATCCTTGACGTTGACTCTTGTTCTGTCCAGGACCGTCACACGCACACTCTGGTTGGGGCTGGCCCTCGCCGCCGTGATTCTCAGGGTCTTTGGGAGTTGGACTGGCTTCATGTTCCTTCCGCTGCCACCACCATCGCCAGTTCCTCCGCTTCAGTCGCCTCCGTTACTGGTTCCTTCAAGCAGTGGCATCATCGACTTGGTCATTTGTGTGGTTCTCGGTTGTCGTCTTTAGTTCGTCGAGGTCTTCTGGGGTCTGTCTCAGGAGATGTCTCTTTAGAGTGTCAGGGTTGTCGTCTTGGCAAGCAGATTCAGTTACCATATTCACATAGTGAGTCAGTGTCGAAGCGTCCTTTCGATTTAGTTCATTCTGATGTATGGGGTCCGGCTCCTTTCGCTTCCAAAGGTGGTCATAAATACTATATTATTTTCATAGATGATTTCTCTCGTTACACATGGCTTTATTTCATGACTTCTCGTAGTGAGGTGTTGTCTATTTATAAGCGTTTTGCTGCCATGGTTCAGACTCAGTTCTCTTCACCCATTCGTGTCTTTCGTGCTGACTCCGCTGGCGAGTATATCTCTAAGATGTTGCGTGGTGTTCTTGCTGAGCAAGGAACTCTTTCTCAATTCTCTTGTCCTGGTGCTCATGCTCAGAATGGTGTGGCTGAGCGAAAGCATCGGCATCTTCTTGAGACGGCTCGTGCATTGATGATTGCTGCCTCTCTCCTGCCTCATTTTTGGGCCGAGGCCGTCTCCACCTCCACCTATCTTATCAATATACAGCCTTCCGCTGCTCTACAGGGTGGTGTTCCTTTCGAGCGTCTTTTTGATCGTTCTCCCGATTATTCGATGCTTCGCTTGTTTGGTTGTGTTTGCTATGTTCTTCGTGCCCCTCGCGAACGCACCAAACTGACCGCTCAGTCTGTTGAGTGTGTCTTCTTAGGCTACAGTGATGAGCATAAGGGCTATCGTTGTTGGGATCCTATCGGTCGTCGGATGCGTATCTCTCGAGACGTGACTTTTGATGAGTCTCGACCCTTCTACCCACGCCCATCTTCCTCGACTTCTTCAGTGGAGGATATTTCTTTCCTCACTTTTCCTGACTCACCTATCATCCCCGTCGAGCCTGTGCCTCTTCGTTCCACTCCTTCTGCTTCTCCAACTCCAGTCGATTTGCAGCCACCATCTTCCTTGGTCTCCTCGCCTAACATGTCACCGGATTCTACACCTTCATCTCCGGCGACTTCTTCGTCGCCACCCCCCGATTCTACCCTAGCGATTCCTCCTTCTATTGTTCCATCTTTTCCTCAGCATTACACTCGTCGTTCACGACCCGTGGATGCCTCTGTGGATGAGTCGTCATCTTCCTCTCAGCCTACTTATGGCTTGCGTTCTCGTCCTCGTCCGCCTATTGATCGCTTTGGATTTCCCACTGCTGGTGCTGCTGTTCTTGAGCCGACTTCTTATCGTCAGGCTGTTGTTCATCCTGAATGGCAGTTTGCGATGGCAGAGGAGATTGCTGCTCTTGAACGCACTGGTACCTGGGATCTTGTTTCTCTTCCTCCCGGAGTCCGTCCCATCACTTGTAAGTGGGTCTACAAGGTTAAGACTCGCTCCGATGGTTCTCTTGAGTGTCATAAAGCTTGTCTTGTGGCTTGTGGTTTTCAGCAGGAGCATGGTCGTGATTATGACGAGACTTTTGCTCCTGTGGCCCATATGACCACTGTTCGTACACTTCTTGCCGTTGCCTCTGCACGCCACTGGTCTATCTCTCAGCTTGATGTTAAGAATGCCTTTCTTAATGGTGAGCTGCGTGAGGAGGTGTACATGCAGCCACCACCTGGGTATTCTGTTCCTGATGGCATGGTATGTCGTCTTCGTCGCTCTCTCTATGGCCTCAAGCAAGCCCCCCGTGCCTGGTTTGAGCGTTTTGCCTCTGTGGTCACTGCCGCTGGTTTTTCCGCCAGTGCTCATGATCCAGCTTTGTTTATTCACCTTTCTCCTCGTGGTCGGACTCTTCTTCTTCTCTATGTTGATGACATGATCATCACTGGGGATGACCCCGAGTATAGTGCCTTTGTAAAAACTCGTCTTAGTGAGCAGTTTCTTATGTCTGATCTTGGACCCCTTCGCTACTTTCTTGGGATTGAAGTCTCTTCTACCTCTGATGGCTTTTTTATATCCCAGGAAAAGTATATCCAGGATCTTCTTGCTCGTGCTGCTCTTACTGACGAGCGCATTGTTGAGACTCCTATGGAGCTCAATCTTCACCTCCGTGCTACTGATGGTGATCCTCTCCCTGACCCGACGCGTTATCGTCATCTTGTTGGCAGTCTTGTCTATCTAGCTGTTACTCGTCCGGACATCTCTTATCCGGTCCATATTCTGAGTCAGTTCGTCTCTGCTCCCACTTCAGTTCACTATAGTCATCTCCTTCGTGTTCTTCGATATCTTCGGGGCACGATCTCTCACCGTCTATTCTTTCCTCGCTCCAGTTCTTTACAGCTTCAGGCCTATTCGGATGCTACGTGGGCTAGTGATCCTTCAGATCGCCGTTCACTTTCTGCTTACTGTGTTTTTCTTGGTGGTTCTCTCATTGCCTGGAAGACGAAGAAACAGATTGTAGTTTCCCGTTCGAGTGCCGAGGCTGAGTTGCGAGCAATGGCTCTTTTGACGGCAGAGGTGACTTGGTTACGGTGGTTACTTCAGGATTTTGGTGTTTCTGTCACTACACCGACTCCTCTCTTATCTGACAGTACAGGTGCTATTAGCATTGCGCGTGATCCTGTGAAGCATGAGCTCACCAAGCATATTGGTGTTGATGCTTTCTATGTACGCGCTGGTGTGCAGGATCAGGTTATTGCTCTTCAGTATGTGCCTTCCGAGTTACAGTTGGCGGATTTCCTGACGAAGGCCCAGACTAGAGCACAACATGGCTTTTATCTCTCCAAACTCAGTGTTGTACATCCACCATGAGTTTGAGGGGGGTGTTAGAGTTATATTATAAGTCATGTACCCCTTTGTATTTATCCCGTTGTATAAGGGGTTTCCTGCATATGTTTTGCATCTGTACATGTATATATATCGGCCTATGGCCTCATGGGAATACAAGTTGCTTATTCCTAACACAAATCACGAACAACTTGGCGACGTGCGGGGTTGTTTAGTCCCCTCACATTCCAATTGAACACAACACAATTATGATCACTCATTGGGAAACAAAGGAGCTCTGTTGAATTGAAGAGGAGCAGCTCGAAGCCTGACTAAACTGACGAAAATGGAAAATGGCAGTAGAGAAGGAACCACCAGTAGGACGGGTTCAGAAAAAGAAGATACAGATACATAGACTGCAGCGGCATCGATGGGGACGCTCCGCGGTTGTCTGCGAGGGGCGATCATGGGGAGGGGGGCATCTCGCGGTGGGCACGCGTGGTGAGCGAGCTCACTTGGCAGCAGCACGTTTGGCGCGCACCCTGCGGCCGGAGGAGGGTCTGCTCAGCAGAGCAGGCTTGGCCTTGGAGAGCTGGCAGGAACCGAAGAGGGCCTTGACGGCGTCGATCTCATCAGGAGAGAGCAGCTCCTTGAAAAGCTCCGTGAAGCGCTGGAGTAGCGCCTCCTCCGAGGCGGCGCCGTCTTCGTCGTCGCCGATTCCCCATTTCATGCGAAGGACGCAGCGAGCCCTTTCGATGGTGCCAAGAGCAGACGCGGGCTTGCCGGCCAAGCGTCGGCTGGCGCGGCGAGGAGGGGCCGCAGGGGTGGCCGGGGTGGCGGTGGTCGGAGCCGTGGCGATGAGCGGCGGTGGGATCTCGACGAGGATAGAAGCTGCAACAGGTTCGCATGCTTCCGTGTCTGCTGCAGCAGCAGTAGATGTGGCGAGGGCGGTGATGGGCCCAAAGTCATCGGAGATGGCCCCTGAGTTGTTGGCGTGGTCGATGATGCTGTTGGGCTGCGAGAGGTCGACAACCGCGACCGCCACAGGCCCTCCCTCATCGCGGCCCAAGGGTGTGCTGCTCTCCTGCGTGACAGCAGGGTTCAGAATCGTGTCACCGGACACGGGCGGCAGCACTCCTGTGCCCGTCAGATGGTTGACTTTGTCATGCCGCTGGCTGCGCTGAGCCTGCTCGGCAGTGGCCACCTCCAGATTGCCAACAGGGGCAACCTGCAAGCAATCGATGCCACCGAAAGCGCCTTGGTCGTCCACCGAGTTTACTTGGCACAGAGCACGTGTGCTGCATCCAACAGGCTGCATGGCCAGAGGAGGCAGAACAGCGACATTGGTGACGGAGGGAGACGCCTCGCCGTGAACCACCGTTAGCGGGGTGGAGGCCGTCAAGTCGTGAGCCTCAACGGACATGAGGGTTCCGTCGGAAGGAGGCGACATGTCATCTACACCGTGATGGCGTCGACGATGGTCGGGGTGGAAGCCAGCGCCGGCGCTGTCGGACAGCGGTGGGCGGCTGGTGGCGTCACCGCGGCCCTGACCAGATATGACATTGCCATGCGAGCCGCCAGCACCACCCTGGCCCCCGGGGCCGTCCGGGGAGCGATCGCGACGGCGAGGCCCTAGCTGTTGGTGCGTAGGGCGTCGGTTGACAGGGCGCCAACCGTCCTCGAAGGAGAAGGACCAAGAGAGGTCCCTCTTCCGAGGGTAGTCGTCGTCGGAGTCGCCGGATGGGATGCCGCTCTGGCCGGAGTCGCTGCTGCGCCCGGAGTAGCTGTCGTGGCGCGACGAGTAGTCTCATACCTTGTCGAGATGCAGCAGGATTGGGTAGGAGAGGAGGTTGGCCGGCCCCTCAACCGGCACAGATGGCTCGTGGATGCCGAGCTCCGGGAAATCAAATGGCGGCGTGGCAGCGAGGGGACATTCCTCCAGCGCAAGGGAGCCGCGACGAGCGATCATCTCCGGGTCCGCAGAGCACACCCAGACGCAAAAGCACGCCGCGTCCTGCTCGGTGGGGTGGATGTCGTCGACGCAGTCTATAAGGCAAGACTTGCCAAAGAGGACGGCGACCGTCTCGAGCTGGCAGCCATGCTTGGGCACCCCTTCGAGGCAGACGCGAGCCCGGAAGGGGAGTGGCACCAGCTCAGCCCCGACCAGGCGAGTCCAAGGGCGGAAGGCGAGGGAGGCATAGCCGACGTGCAGAGTGTCAGGAAGGCTTATGGAGAGGTTGCGGATGACGGGATCGTTGAACAGAACGAAGAAGTCGCCGCCGTGTGCAAGCATGGTGACGGAGTAGGTGCCCGGAGCGAGGGAGAAGCGCCGACCCACCTCCGCCGTGACCTGGCTAGCACGGAGGCGCGGCCTGTTCCCGATGGTGATCAACATGGCGCCATGCGCCTCATGGAAGCGCTCGGCCGACACCATGGCCGAGGTAAACGACGCGATCCTAGTGACGAACCTGGGCCGGTTGCACGCGTCGCCAGGCACCAGGTCGCTCCATGTCAACAGATAGTGATGGCGCAGGTCCCAAGATGGACGGCTGCGTGGACGCCACGGCGTGATGTGAGAACAGCAGGCGTGGCGGGGGAGCAGAAGCCGGCTGGTCAGGGGGGAAACAGATACGGGAGGCCACCGGCTGCCGGAGCTGGTGGTCGGGAGGGAGAGTGAGGCGCGAGGAGGCCGGGAGGCGGGTGGAGTTGGGGTGGCCGGGAGGGAAAGTGAGGCGCGAGGAGGCCGGGAGGCGGGTGAAGTTGGGGTGGTCTGGAGACAAGCGGAGGCCAGCCGGGGGGCGGACATGTTGATTGGTGCACCGGCGAGCCTTATGGCCAGGTTGCCCGCAGAGGAGGCAGGTGGGAGGCTTGGTGCAGCTCTTGACACGGTGGAGAGGGGAGAGGCAATTGTAGCATTTTCCTTCGGCCGCCTCCTTAAGAAGAACAAGGAACTGCAAGGAAGGGGAGGCTCCTGGCACGCCATGAATGTCCTGACGCGGACGATTATGGCGGCCATTTGATGCGCGCAGCTCCTCCAGGAGGCGTGCGCGCCGCTCCCGATGCCACCAGCCTTTCTTCCGCTGGACGGACCAGCCGTTGGGGCAGGGCATGACCTGCCGAGTCGCACGCCGATCCGAGCCCATCACGCTGGAGGGGCTTGGGTCTCCGCCAGGACGCGACCGTCCCTCTTGAATCCTGCCCGAAGAGAATGGCGTGGTGGGGTGGACAGCGACGACATGTGAGGACTAAATGTCCTTTCCCCTCACGACCGAAGCAGGGGGCGGCGCAGAGAGCAGGGCCTCCATGAAGGATGCCCTGACGGGCGGCGAGGCGGAGGGCGAGGACAAAGGGCTGCAAGATAGATCCAGCCCGCGCGGGCTGAGATCACGATGGGGAGGAGGAGGTGTACGACAGCGGCCGGAGTGGTCCGCCGTCGGTGGCAAGGAGGATGAAGCTAGGCGGAGGAGGAGCCGGGAGAGCCGGGCTCTCGTGACTTGCCATATCCAACTCATTTCCCAATTATCAACTCTGGGCTAGAACCCTAAACACTATATGATGCAGAGCATCCCGCGACCATCCCCATGGACGTCCACTAACCACCGCAAGCACTGAGAGGACCAATGACAAGAGCACGTGCACGCGCCATCGAGAACGAGGTCAATTCTTTCCTCTCTGAGTTTCGTCCGGATTCACTTGAGAATGGGATTCTACCTCAAAGAGACACGTTATGCATTCTTAGGTACTTCGGAGATCGTCACGAGGAAGCACGGAGGAATCACCAAGTTCACCCGGAGACTCAAGGAGAAGGAGAGGGAGAAGAACGCGAAGGACCGGAGACCCACTAGACACCCCGGGTGCCCAGACGCGAGGACCCCGGGTGCCCGGGCCTGTAGCTGCAGGGTGGGCAAAGCCCCTGGGCACCCCGGGTTCCCGGCCTCCCAGCCCCGGGTGCTCGGCCCCCTCCTCCCAGGCGATACCCCGGGTGACCGGCCCCCTCCCGCTGGAGCTGCTTCCATCTCCCCGGGTGCCCAGCCCCGCCGAGCCGGCCTCCTAACTGGTCCGGGTGCCCGGGCCTTGGGCCCCTGGGTGCCCGGCCTCCCGCCTCCAGCCTCCTAGCGCCACCCTGGGTGCCCGGGCCACCTATAGCCGGCCCCTGACCGGTCCAGGTGCCCGAGCCACTTTACCCCGGGTGCCCGGACTGCCCCGTATGCTGCTACCTCTTGAGCACTGCGTTGGTTTTCCCTTCAAGAGGAAAGAGTGATGCAGCAAAGTAGCGTAAGTATTTTCCTCAGTTTTTGAGAACCAAGGTATCAATCCAGTAGGAGGCTACGCTCAAGTCCCTCGCACCTACACAAACAAATAAGAACCTCGCAACCAACGCGATAAAGGGGTTGTCAATCCCTTCACGGTCACTTACGAGAGTGAGATCTGATAGATATGATAAGATAATATTTTTGGTATTTTTATGATAAAGAGAAATAAAGATGCAAAGTAAAATAAAAGGCAATAGAAATAGCTAAGTGTTGAAAGATTAATATGATAGAAAATAGACCCAGGGGCCATAGGTTTCACTAGTGGCTTCTCTCAAGAGCATAAGTATTATGGTGGGTGAACAAATTGCTGTCGAGCAATTGATAGAATTGAGCATAGTTATGAGAATATCTAGGTATGATCATATATATAGGCATCACGTCCGTGACAAGTAGACCGAAACGATTTTGCATCTACTACTATTACCCCACACATCGACCGCTATCCAGCATGCATCTAGAGTATTAAGTTCACAAGAACAGAGTAATGCTTTAAGTATGATGACATGATGTAGAGGGATAAACTCATGCAATATAATATAAACCCCATCTTTTTATCCTCGATGGCAACAATACAATACGTGCCTGGCTGCCCCTGCTGTCACTGGGAAAGGACACCGCAAGATTTAACCCAAAGCTAAGCACTTCTCCCATTGCAAGAAAGATCAATCTAGTAGGCCAAACCAAACTGATAATTCGAAGAGACTTGCAAAGATAACCAATCATACATAAAAGAATTCAGAGGAGATTCAAATATTGTTCATAGATAATCTTGATCATAAACCCACAATTCATCGGTCCCGACAAACACACCGCAAAAGAAGATTACATCAAATAGATCTCCAAGAGAATCGAGGAGAACTTTGTATTGAGATCCAAAGAGAGAGAGAGAGAGAGAGAGAGAGAGAGAGAGAGAGAGAGAGAGAGAAGAAGCCATTTAGCTAATAACTATGGACCCGAATGTCTGAGGTAAACTACTCACACATCATCGGATAGGCTATGGTGTTGATGTAGAAGCCCTCCATGATCAATGCCCCCCCTCCGGCAGGACGCCGGAAAAGGCCCCAAGATGGGATCTCACGGGTATAGAAGGTTGCGGCGGTGGAACTAGGTTTTCGTGGATGCCTCTGATGGTTTGGGGGTACGGAGATATATATAGGAGGAAAAAGTACGTCGGTGGAACAATGTGGGCCCCACGAGGGTGGAGGGCGCGCCTGGGGGAGGTGGGCGCGCCCCCCTACCTCGTGCTCTCCTCGTTGATTACTTTACGTAGACTCCAAGTCCTCTGGATCACGTTTGTTCCAAAAATCACGTTCCCATAGGTTACATTCCGTTTGGACTCCGTTTGATATTCTTTTTCTGCGAAACTCTGAAATAGGCAAAAAATAGCAATTTGGGCTGGGCCTCCGATTAATAGGTTAGTCCCAAAAACAATATAAAACTGTATAAATAAGACCATTAAACATCCAGAACAGAATATATAATAGCATGGAACAATAAGAAAAATTATAGATACGTATCTTGTGGTCTTTGACCCTTGTACCCCTCTCTCCCTCACATTTCGTCCCTAGGCTATATAAACTCCTTCCCTAGCTCATTGGAGAGGATAGCAAAGTATTTGATAGACACTAGAGAGCTTTGCTCCTTGTATCCCCTCCTTTTGGAGATCAAGCCCCCACCTTGGGAAGAATCCTTTGGATTATCAAGGCCTCCTCTTGGAGAAGATCAACATCAGGACCTCATCTCCCAGGAGTGGGAAGAACTTTACCCTAGTGCTACTTTCCTTGAATTGTGCTTGTATACTTGTGGATCTCATGTATGCTACTCTAGTGGATGTGGTATTTGGGTTTGTTTGAGTGATTTGTTCTTTGTGTTCTTGAGTGTTCTTCCTCTTTTCCCCTCCAAGTGTGATAAAAATCCCCTCTAGGGTTTCACCCTACAACATCTTGGTATCATGAGCAAGGTTGATTCACATCTTGAAGTCCCATCCCCCCATTTGCTAGCTTGATTTGTTGTTTTTCGTCCTAATTCGAAAATCCCCACAAAAATAGCCCCCAAATTTTTTCTTGCAATTTGTTGGATCTTGTGAGATTTGGTTGTTTTGGTCCATGGATTTGTTGTTTGGCAAGTGGATCTAGCCCCTACCCATCAATCCCCACCCTTCCCACCACGAAATCCATGGAATTTTACCATCTCCCAATTTTTTTTGCCCAAATCCGACACCCCCGGGTGCCCGCACCCCCCGAAACAGCCCAACTATAACTCCATTTTGGCCATAACTCCCAAATCCCAAGCCCCTTTTTTGTGTTCTTTAGCTCGTTCTGAAGCTCTTGACATCCCCATCGACATATATCATTACCACCACCATTGGCCTCCATAAAATAAAATTCATCAAAAAAGCACCCACCTTCCGCATTTGACCGATTTTGAGTTGCGGTTTCCGTTTCCTATGGTGTTTCGGCTACTTAGGAACGTGTGACATCGACATCATCGCCTCAGAGTCATCTTTGCCAATGATCTTCACCATTAACACCGCTAATCGTAAGAAATGACGATAACCTCGACGACACTTACTTCATACCCTTGCTTTTGCATTGATAACCCGAGTCATTTTGCGTCACTTACCCATCAAGACTAGCGAGTTGAGAATTGCCGGGCCATGCTATTGTGCACCGTAGTGATCTTGCTATCATCTTTGTGCCATGGGTCTCTCCCGTGCATATCTTACATACTTGTCTCATATCATAATTGGCTCGAGCATCAAGCATAGTGAAAAAAAGAAAGAAATAAAAGCTTTTAAGCAAAAGAGGAGAAACAAAGAGCTTATAAGCAATAGCATTGAGCCATTTTGCATAGACATATCATCTTGGTCACCGCATACATAGCATAGTTGGGATTGAAGACAGCACATTTCTCTCATAGGTTGGTGCACAAGTGTATCGTGCCCATTTGAGCAATCGAGCTAGCGTCTCTCTAGCATTTGTATTCCGTGGTTACACATTTTGAGCTCACTCCTTGGTTGTGCGGATCCCATCTATCTTTCGTGTGTGTGTGTGTTCCTAGTGATATTCTTGGGTTTGATCTATTTGCTTTACTTGCAATTTTGTGAACCTTCTCAACCTTATCGATATCTTGACTAACATTTGCTTGAATTTTTTGCCACCATCCTAACCGAGCTACTCCATAAGCTTTACCTGTCTAGGTGTGAGAAACAAACCCGGTACCAATTCTCATATTGTGGCATTACATTGAGTGACACTTCATACATCCTCAATCCTCGGAAAAGGTAACTTCGGTACTGTTCTCTCATTTTCCTCCTCAGCCCACTTGGTTATGATGGATAGGCCAAGTTCTTCGGCGAACCTGCTTTTCGAGGAGCAAGGTGATGATCGCGACTACATCACCAAGAGCCACTTCTTCATCGCGCAACGAGCTCTCCATCAAGAAAGTGAAGCCTTGGGTGAACGCCTTGAGCAACTCGCCACCGACCTTCGTCAATCGGAAGCAAGGAACCACGACTACATCGACGCCAAGTTCACCACACAAATGGAAGAACTCCGCAACATGATCGTGCGACGCCTGTCTTCCTCAACCTCTTCATCAGGACGGCGCCACTCAAGCCGTCGCTCAAGTCGGCAATCTTCGGACTACTCCTCTTATGATGCAATTCCTCCACGAGCTCGTTTCCTCGACGTGATGACCCTCAAGATCGCCAAGCTCAAGAAAATCCATTTCATGGCAATGGCTTACAAGACCGAGTCCGAGCACGTGAAAGGGTGCAACAACAAGCGCAAGAAGCAATGGAGCAAGATCAAATACCTCCACAAGTACAACGTCAAGAACCTCAAGATGGTGACGCCATCCGTCAAGCACAAGCACTCGAAGCACAACGCGCACTCCGCGAGGCCACTAGAGCCGTCGACGAGCGCAACTGCCAAGTGCGTGAACAAGAGGAAGCACTTCGTCAAGCACGACAATAAAAGGCCGCCCGACGCGAAGAGCAACAAGAAAGGTGAAACCAAGCGCATATTCCTTGTCCTCCTCCATGACAAGAACGTCACCAAGTGGAACAAGTGCTTCAAGAACCTCCTCCACGCCAAGAGCGACATCTTGAGGAACGAGTATTTGAGGACCTTCCTCCACAGCAAGAGCGATATCAAAACCGCCACTATGATGAAGAACTCCGCTACGGCAAGCTCAAGTTCACCATGCCCAACTTCTCCGGAAGCAATGATCCCGAATAATATCTCTCATGGGCCTTGAAGGTGGACATGATATTCCGTCTTCACAACTACGACGAGGAAAATAAGATCGCCATGGCCTCCCTTGAGTTTCAAGACTACGTCCTCATTTGGTGGGAACAAGTGATCCAGCGACGACAAACAAGAGGCGAACCATCAATCACAACTTGGACGAAAATGAAGGATGTCATGAGAGCTCTCTTCAAGAAGTTGCAACTCCTCAAGCAAGGCACGAAGACGGTGGAAGAATACTACCAAGACATGGAGGTTTCCATGATACGAGCAATGTCAAGGAAGATGACGAGCAAACGATGGCACGCTTCTTGAACGGCCTCAACCACCCAATTGAGTGGATTGCCGACTTCCAATCATACTCCAACCTTCTCGAGCTAGTTCATCAAGCGACCAAGGCCGAGCGACAAGTGCAAGATGACTTCAAACACGCCAAGTACTCGTCCAAGACCTACGGCTCCTACTCTCAAGCTCCAGCGACTTCGGCACCTCCTACCTCAACTAGATCATCACCAAGTACCAGCGACAAGTCAGGTTCCAAGAATGTCACGCCTTCCTCGACTTGTCCTCCGGCAAGCACCTACAAATCCAAGACTCCTTCATCTTTGGCGCCACCGAATGACCCCGTCAAAACAAGTTCTATCAAGTGCTTCACATGTGGTGGCCGAGGACACAAGTACTTCGAATGCACCAACAAGCGAACCATGATCTTCAACGATGATGGCACATACGACTCGATGAGTGAAGAAGAAATGGAAGCCCTTGAGCACGTGGCCATGCACCGGCGCGTGAACGAAGATGAACATGATCAAGTCTATTGTGACAATGATTCAAGTCCCTCTCTCATGGTCTCCAAGGTCTTGACGCTCCAACATCACCAACAAGAAGATCAACGGTGCCACATCTTCCACACCAAGGCCGGCATCAACGTGCGTTCCGTGAAAGTCATCATCGACGGAGGAAGTTGTCACAACTTGGAAAGTGAAGAGCTATGTTACAAGATGCAATTGGTCAAGAAGAAGCATCCTCTTCCCTACAAGGTGCAATGGCTAAGTGACTCCGGCATTATTCAAGTGGAGCATACGGTGCAAGTTTCCTTCAAGATCGGCGCCTACGAGGACACCTTGGAGTGCGACGTGGTTCCTATGTCCATGTGCCATCTTCTTTTGGGAAGAACTTGGCAATTCGACCGCGGCGTTATCCACAATGGAAGAACTAACCACTATAGCTTCAAGATGAAGGGCAGGAGTATGTGCTATGACCAATGTCACCAACCCAAGTGATCACCACCAAGCAAGCTTCCACCCATCATGGAGATACTAGTGAGAGAGTGAACCACCACAAAGAAAGTGAGCGCCACAAGCCCAAATTGAGCGACTCTTCCCAAGAGAGAAAAACTTAGTCCTCCTAGCCATAAAAAGAGAGATGAGAGAAGTGTGTGAGAACCCATCGAGTGTCATCCACTATGTCCTCATGTGCAAAGATGAGGTGGCAAAAACTAACACTCCTAATCCGCTTCCTCTAGTGTTCTCTAACTTGTTGTAGGAATTCGCGGATGTCTTTCCCGATGAGCTACCTCCCGGACTCCCTCCTCTACATGGCATTGAACATCGGATCGACCTCATCCCCGACGCACCTCTTCCTGACAAGGCTCCATACCACGTCAACCCCGAAGAAACTAAGGAGATCCAACAGCAAGTACAACAACTCATCGACAATGGTCATGTAAGTGAAAGCTTAAATCCTTGTGCCGTTCTGGTTATCCTTGTGCCTAAGAAAGATGGTAGTTTTCGCATGTGCTCCGATTGTAGACCCATCAATGCTATCACCGTTCGTTATAGGCACCCCATTCCTCGCCTTGATGATATGCTAGATGAGCTTAGTGGTGCCACCATTTTCTCAAAAATTGATCTTAAAAGTGGCTATTACCAAATATGCATTCAAGAAGGTGATGAATGGAAAACCGCTTTTAAAACTAAATTTGGCTTGTACGAGTGGTTAGTTATGCCTATGAGTTTATCGGAAGCTCCCGGTACTTTCATGCGTCTTATGCATTTCGTGCTTCGTCCATGCATTGGAGTGTGTTGTAGTCTACTTTGACGACATACTTGTTTTTAGCAAATCCATCAAAGATCATGTAAATCATGTTAGGGCCGTTTTGCAAACTCCTCGCAAGGAATGTGTTTATGCCAACATGAAAAAAAAGCACTTTTGGAGTTTACAAGCTTGTTTTCTTGGGTTTCATTGTTTCCTCAAAGGGTGTCCATGTTGATGAGTCAAAAATTGAAGCAATTAAAACTTGGCCACAACCCACAAATTTGCAACAAGTGCGTAGTTTTCTTGGCCTTGCTGGTTTTTATCATCGCTTTGTGAAAGATTTTAGCACTATTGCCGCACCGTTGCATGCCTTGAGTAAGAAAAAATGCTCCTTTTGTTTGGGGACCTTTGCAATCTACCACATTTGATGTGCTCAGATCTTTGCTTACTCATGCTTCGATTCTTGCTTTGCCTAACTTTGACAAAACTTTTGAGGTTCATTGTGATGCTAGTGGTAATGGAATTGGTGGAGTTTTGATGCAAGAAAAGCGAGCCATTGCATATTTTAGTGAAAAACTCTCCGACGCTCAACTTAACTATCCCATCTATGACAAAGAATTGTATGCCTTAGTGCGCGTGTTGCATGTTTGGGAGCATTATCTTCGCCCACATGAGTTTGTCATACATACCAATCATGAGACACTTAAGTACCTTAAAGGACAAACCAAGTTGAATAAACGACATGCTAAATGGAGTGAATTTATTGAATCTTTCCCCTATGTGTTCAAGTACATTAAGGGCAAAGAGAATGTTGTGGCAGATGCTCTTTCTCGCAAATGCATGTTAATTACTCAACTTGAATTGAATGTTGTTGGATTTGAACATATCAAAGATTTGTATGAGCACGATGTGACTTTTGCTAAGTGTGTGACACATACATCTTGGGAATGATATTATATCAAAGATGGTTATCTAATGAGAGCTAACAAAGTATGCATTCCCGAGTCTTCTCTTCATTTGTTACTTCTGCAAGAGGCTCATGGAGGCGGACTCATGGGACACTTTGGACGCGACAAGACTTTTGCCACACTCTCCAAGAACTACTTTTGGCCCAAGATGTTCCGTGATGTCACGCTTCACCAACCAATGCTCTACATGCCGCAATGCTAAGTCACAATCTCAATCCAATGGTTTACATATGCCACTACCTATTCCACATCAACGTTGGGAAGATATTAGCATGGATTTTGTGCTTGGATTACCTAGGACTCAAAATGGCAAGGACTCCGTATTTGTTATTGTGGGCCGATGAAAGGATCGAGAAGAGGTGTCTAGAGGGGGGTGAATAAACCCTTAGCAAAGAAAAGTAGCAGTTTTTAATTTCTTCAAGTTAAGGTGGAATTTTAGCACATGTTTAAACATTCACAATACATATCAAGCAAGCATGACAAGAGTATATGAGCAGCGGAAAGTAAAGCATGAAATTTGCGAGAATGTAAAGGGATGGGATTGGAGTGTGCAAATGCAATTGGAGACACGGAGATTTTTGGCGTGGTTCTGATAGGTGGTGCTATCGTACATCCACGTTGATGGAGACTTCAACCCATGAAGGGTAACGGTTGCGCGAGTCCACGGAGGGCTCCACCCACAAAGGTTCCATGAAGAAGCAACCTTGTCTATTCCACCATGGCCATCGCCCACGAAGTACTTGCCTCACTAGGGTAGATCTTCACGAAGTAGGTGATCTCCTTGCCCGTACAAACTCCTTGGTTCAACTCCACAATCTTGACGGAGGCTCCCAAGTGACACCTAACTAATCTAGGAGACACCACTCTCCAAAAGGTAATAGATGGTGTGTTGATGATGTACTCCTTGCTCTTGTGCTTCAAATGATAGTCTCCCCAACACTCAACTCTCTCTCACGGATTTGGATTTGGTGGAAAGAAGATTTGAGTGGAAAGCAACTTGGAGAAGGCTAGAGATCAAGACTTATGTGGTTGGAATGGAATATCTTGATCTTAACACATGAGTAGGTGGTTCTCTATCAGAAAATGTATGCTGGAAGTGTAGGCATGTTCTGATGGCTCTCTCCATGAATCAAGAGTGGGTGGAGGGGTATATATAGCCTTGACACAAAATCTAACCGTTACACACAATTCACCAAAATCGGTGGGACCAAATCATAAAACTCGGTCAGACCGATTTAGTTCAAAATGTGAACGTTAGGCTTTTTGGTGGGACCGATATGATCAACTCAGTGGGACCGATGTGCTAGGGTTAGGTTAAAACCTCATCTCGGTTTGACCGATTACACAAACTCAGTGGGACCCATTTTGGTAATAAGATAACTAGAGAGTTGGTCAAGCAAACTCGGTGGGACCGATTGTATATCTCGGTTAGACCGAAATAAGTACAATAGGAAACATAGAGTTTGCAAGCCCATCTCGATGAGACCGGGATCCCATCGGTGAGACCAAATTGATTAGGGTTTCTGGTAGTGGCTATGTCAAGTGAACTCGGTGGCGCCGGATAGATCAAATTGGTAGGGCCGAGTTTGACTTTTGGTTTAGGACATATGTGGATATGAGAGAGTGTTTGAGGGTTTTTGGTGCATATCACTAAGCATTTTGAGCAAGCAAGCCATTAAGCAACACCTCATACCCTTTTAATAGTATTGGCTTTTCCTATGGACTCAATGTGATCTTGGATCACTAAAATGAAAATGTAGAGTCTTGAGCTTGAGCCAATGCGTCCTTAGCATTTTGAAGGGGTTCCACATCCTCTTGTCCACGCCACTCCACTGTTGAACTTATCTGAAATATACTAGATAAAAGTATTAGTCCAACAAGAGACATGTTGACATTAATTACCAAAATCACCCAGGGAGCACTTGTGCTTTCAATCTCCCCCTTTTCAGTAATTTATGACAGCATACACCAAAGCTTTAGATAAAGATATAGAAAATAGCAAGCTTTGGAAAGACATGTAACATGCATAGGATCCCCCTACATGTATGCAATCATGTCAATATAGAGTGTAAGAGCACGTGAATGCATAAACATGACAGAGCAAGCAGTGTGTTACATGTATCTTGGCTATATGCATCAGAGCAAAAGTAATGTGAGTAGGAAGTGTACCTTCATGTTCATGAGTCCTTCTTGCAAACAATATGTACATCAGCAAGAGATCATCATGCACATGAGGTGATGCATATACTTACCTTGTGGTCTTGAGCTGGCTTGGGAAGAGATGAACCTGAGTAAACAAGGTTAGATAACACAGAAACATCTACTAGACAGAGCAAGAGCTGCAAACCACAAGAGTACCAAGATTGGGATGACATGTAGAGAGTGAGTACTAGGTACTCTATCTTATATAGACATGTCCCCAAAGGTAAAAGATATGCAATGAATTCGAAGATTTCCTTCCCTTAAAGTTCTTTCTCCCCCTGAATCTTATGTTAGATAATGGGAGAATATAGGAAAAGAAAATCAGAGCAAGACAATTCAGAGCACAAAACATAACACAAACTAACATGTCTTTCCCCTCTTAAAGACATGTGACTTCTCTCCTCTTGAATACCGAGCATCTGGGGTCTCTCTCTTGATGTGATTATCTCTCTCCCCCTTTTGATGTGATTAAGCTTTGATGTGAGCTCTCTCTCCCCCTTTGACATCAATTTCCAAGAAGGGATCTTCTGGAGTGTGAGTCACAATAGGTTTGGTCCTTGAGTCACATAACAAATTAGCATGTAGAGTGTGATGCAGGTAGTGGACAAGAGTCATCGAGTGGAGCTGGAGTAAATATGTAGGATGCAAATGGCAAATTGTCTTCTCTGCAGTGAAATCGGTAACACCGAGTTGTATTCTTCGGTGGCACCGAAATGGTTCGGTTTGACCGAAAGCGACAGACCGGTGTGACCGAGTTCAACACAGAGAGAACATTTGTCACCTCAGTTCACTAGGCAAATAAGATATCACAAAGAATTTGCAAAGAATTAATTGAAGGATTTTCAACGAATTGGATGCAAGAAATGCAGAACAAAACAGAGAACATGAAAAGAATTCTAGATGAATTTTTTTTAAAAGAAAGGGGAACAAATATGCAAGAGTTAAATGCAAGGCCTCATAGAAACACTAGAGAACTTCATCTAGAATTGGGCAGCGACAAAAGTCACCTATGTTAGAGTATATTGACTGAGGAGTCAAGTGAGAATACTTGATCGTAGGTCATACTCATCGTTTAAGCTCAAAATGGGGTTACCACTTTTTGTTTAAGCATTTTGATCTATTCGCATCTTGTTGAGCTGCTTTGACCCATATCTTGGGGTAAAGCTTCTCTAAGATGGAATATCATACCTTGGGTGGTGGTGTTGATCTTGGTTATGTAGTTGAACTTGTGTGGGATGCTCAAGGTTGATGTAGCGCATCATTGGTTTGGAGCACCTCTTGTAGCTTGAGTTCATCTATCTACATAGGTTAGTCTTGCAAGGAATAACACTTGTGTATCCAAAAATGGCAATCATGAAATTTGATACCAAATGAAGTTTGATATATAGAATTTGTCAAAGAATATGTTGAAGAGTTTCATGCTTCCTTGTTTTCAACCACCATGGTGTAGAGACTTGGTGATGTAGAGATTGCTCAAGATATGAGTGAGTTGCAATCTCATGGATTTAGATTCATCCAAGTTCCTTTGCTTTCTTGCATGTTGAACTTGTTGAATAAGTCCTTTTGGTGTACTTTGTTTGAGAAACAAAGGTGCCTTCCTTAGTTGCTTGATTTGCAAACCAAGAAAGAACTTGAGTTCACTCATCATAGACATCTCAAACTTCTTTGACATTAGCTTCCCAAACTTTTCACTAAAATGAGGGCTAGTCGAACCAAATATGATATCATCAACATAAATTTGGCACACAAATAATTCACCATTAACCCTTTTAGTAAACAGAGTAGAATCTATCTTTCCAATATCAAAGCCTTTTTCAATAAGAAACTTAGTCAAGCATTTATACCACGCTCTAGGAGCTTGTTTAAGACCATAAAGAGCTTTTTGAAGTTTGTAAACATGGTCGGGTTTCTTAGGATTGACAAAGCCGAGAGGTTGTTTAACATAAACTTCCTCCTCAATTTCACCATTTAGAAAAGCACTTTTAATGTCCATTTGGTACAAGGTAATATCATGGTGATTAGCATAGGCAAGTAAGATGCGGATGGACTCAAGTCTAGCAATGGGGGCATATGTCTCACCATAGTCCATACCTTCGACTTGAGTGTAGCCTTGGGCGACACGACGTGCTTTGTTGTGAACGACTTGTCGATCTTCGTCTTGCTTGTTGCAAAACACCCATTTGGTACCGATGATGTTGTGGTTGTTGTCGGGCTTCTCGACCAATGCCCACACTTGGTTTGTCTAAAAGTTGTGTAGATCTTCATGCATGGCATTTATCCAATCCGGATCTTCTAATGCTTCTTCAACCTTCATAGGTTCAATGCTAGAGATGAATGAGTAATGTTCACAAAAGTTAGCCAAACGAGTTTTAGAGCGAGTGATTCTCCCGGTTTGAATATCATCAAAGAATTGTTCGACGGGATGTTCTCTTGAGACTCTTGCTCGAACTCGCGAGAGCTTTTGCTTGGGTCGGGGTGGAACATTTTCTTCATCATGTTGTCCTTCTTCTTGGCCTTTTTCATTGTTGACGTTGTCGTCCTCTTGTTGTGGTGGAGAAGGAGGTTGATGAGGTTCATCTTGGTGCACTTCCTCGTTTTCTTCATCTTGGTGTGTCCTACTTGTGGGTGCTTCCATGTCAACTCTTGGTTCACCTTGTCGTGAGGTAGAAGCTTCCACTTGGACAGACGAGGCACTCTCCTTCACCTCCATTGGATGAATCTTGCCAATAGACAAGTCTTGGATTGCTTCTGAAGGGTCTTTGTCTCCTACATCAATTGGCAATTGCTCTACTTGCGAGCCGTTAGATTCATCAAACTTCACATCTACCGTCTCTTCAACCTTTTGGGTGAAATTGTTGTAGACACGGTAAGTGTGCGAGTTTGAGCCATAACCAAGTAGGAAACCTTCATGAGATTTAGGAGCAAATTTAGGACGACGATGCTTATAAAGAATGTAACACTTTGAGCCGAATACTCGAAAGTATCCAACTTGGGGTTTGTTACCGGTGAGAAGCTCGTATGTCGTCTTGCCGAGTAGCTTGTGAAGATACAAGCGATTTGTTGCATGACAAGCCGTCTCAACCGCTTCCGCCCAAAAGTGTTTTGGAGTCTTGTACTCATAAAGCATCGTTCTAGCCATCTCAATAAGAGTCCGGTTCTTCCTCTCAACAACTCCATTTTGTTGAGGTATGTACGTAGCCGAGAACTCGTGTGAAATCCCCTCTTCGTCAAGAAAGGTATCCACATTTGCGTTCTTGAACTCCATTGCATTGTCGATGCGAACCTTCTTGACCTTCACTTCAAATTGATTTTGGCCCTTCCTAGCGAAGTTCTTGAAGATCTTTTGGACCTGTGATTTATCATCAAGAAAGAACACCCACGTAAATCTTGAAAAATCATCGACTATGACTAGACCAAATGAGTTTCCACCGAAACTTTTGTAGGCATTGAGATCGAAGAGATACATATGAAGTAGCTCGAGCGGTCTTTTCGTGGTCATGATGTTCTTCACTGGGTGACTTCCTCCAACTTGTTTTCCTGCTTGACAAGCACCGCACAATCTATCCTTGTAAAATATAACATCTTTCACTCCAAGGATATGATTGCCTTTAATAAGCTTATCAAGATTTCGCATGCCCACATGATCTAACCTTCTATGCGACAACCAGCCTTTAGAAGATTTAACAATAAAGCAAGTTGTAGGTTGAGCCTTTTTAGTGAAATCAACAATGTAAAGATTACCTCTATGTATACTGGTAAAGACCATATTATGATTATCTCTACGAAACACTTGGCAATCTACTTCAGTGAATAAGACATTGAAACCAAAGTCAGCAAGTCTAGATACGGAAAGTAGATTATAGCCAAGAGATTCAACGAGCACAACATTTTGTATGGAGCTATCATGTGAGATGGCCACCTTACCAAGGCCAACCACCTTACCCTTTGAGTTATCACCAAAAGTGGCATACTTTCGAGGGCCGTCGTTTTCAGCAAGCTCACGAAACATATCCTTGTCTCTGGTCATATGATCGGTACATCCACTATCAAGGACCCATTCCTTTCCTCCAGCCATGTAGCCACGAAGATTTGCCATAAGACCAATGTGTCTCATAGACTCATCGAGATCGAAGTCACTATCATTATCCTCATCATAGTATCCGTGTTCAACATCGTCTTGTGATGGGTCAATTCCTAGAGAGAGTGATTCGTTAGATTTATGACCATGACAATGTGCATCTTTATGGATTCTAATGACTTCGGAGATAATATTACTAATGATTCCAACATCTCCTTCGGCACGCATAAGGTCACGAAGCTCAAACAAACAATCACCATACTTAGGATCATTAGGACTCATCTTAGTCAAAGCAATAGACTTGTGAAGAATCTCATCTAAATTTTTCAAGGAATAGTTTGGAAATCGTTCCTCAAGAAATCTCCATATAGTGTAGGCACAATCAAGAATAGGCAAGCAACCAATCAAGTTTCTAGGCAAACCTCTAGTGATAAGATTAACAGTTGTAAGGTTGCGGATCATGTCAATGGACTCATCAAGGGTAGGATGCAAAGGATCAACATGAGGTGCACAAGGGCTAGTAATGTACTTGTTCAAATGATATTCATTGAAAATCACATGCATCTCATTTTTCCACTCATGAAAGTACTCTCCATCAAGTATAGGCACTCTACGTCTAAGACTCCCCAACGCAGACTCATCCATCTTCCTCCAAAGGTGTTTAAACCAAAGCATTGGAGACCAAAGCTCTGATACCAATTGAAAGGATCGAGAAGAGGTGTCTACAGGGGGGTGAATAGACCCTTAGCAAGGAAAAGTAGCAGTTTTTAATTTCTTGAAGTTAAGGTGGAATTTTAGCACATGTTTAAACATTCACAACACATATCGAGCAAGCATGACAAGAGTATATGAGCAGCGAAAAGTAAAGCATGCAATTTACAAGAATGTAAAGGGATGGGATTGGAGTGTGCAAATGCAATTGGAGACACGGAGATTTTTGGCATGGTTCCGATAGGTGGTGCTATCGTACATCCACGTTGATAGAGACTTCAACTCACGAAGGGTAACGGTTGCGCGAGTCCACAGAGGGCTCCACCCATGAAGGGTCCACGAAGAAGCAACCTTGTCTATCCCACCATGGCCATCGCCCACGAAGGACTTGCCTCACTAGGGTAGATCTTCATGAAGTAGGCGATCTCCTTACACGTACAAACTCCTCGGTTCAACTCCACAATCTTGACGGAGGCTTCCAAGTGACACCTAACCAATCTAGGAGACACCACTCTCCAAAAGGTAATAGATTGTGTGTTGATGATGAACTCCTTGCTCTTGTGCTTCAAATGATAGTCTCCCCAACACTCAACTCTCTCTCACAGATTTGGATTTGGTGGAAAGAAGATTTGAGTGAAAAGCAACTTGGAGAAGGCTAGAGATCAAGATTAATGTGGTTGGAATGGAATATCTTGATCTCAACACATGAGTAGGTGGTTCTCTCTCAGAAAATGTATGCTAGAAGTGTAGGCATGTTCTGATGGCTCTCTCCACAAATGAAGAGTGGGTGGAGGGGTATATGTACCCTCGACACAAAATCTACAATTCACCAAACTCGGTGGGACCGAATCAGAAAACTCAGTCAGACCGATTTGGTTCAAAATGTGAACGTTAGGCTTTTCGGTGGGACCGATATGATCAACTCGGTGGGACCGATGTGCTAGGGTTAGGGTAAAACCTCATCTCGGTCTGACCGATTACACAAACTCGATGGGACCCATTTTGGTAATAAGCTAACCAGAGAGTTTGTCAAGCAAACTCGGTGGGACCGTTTGTATATCTCGGTTAGACCAAATAAGTACAATAGGAACAAAAGAGTTTGCAAGCCCATCTCGGTGAGACCGGGATCCCATCGGTGAGACCGAATTGATTAGGGTTTCTGGCAGTGGCTATGTCAAGTGAACTCGGTGGCGCCGAATAGATCAAATCGGTAGGGCCGAGTTTGACTTTTGGTTTGGGACATATGTGGATATGAGAGAGTGGTTGAGGGTTTTTGGAGCATATCACTAAGTATTTTGAGCAAGCAAGCCATTAAGCAACACCTCATACCCTTTTAATAGTATTGGCTTTTCCTATGGACTCAATGTGATCTTGGATCACTAAAATGAAAATGTAGAGTCTTGAGCTTGAGCCAATGTGTCCTTAGCATTTTGAAGGGGTTCCACATCCTCTTTTGCACGCCACTCCACTGTTGAACTTATCTGAAATATACTAGATAAAAGTATTAGTCCAATAAGAGACATGTTGACATTAATTACCAAAATCACCCAGGGAGCACTTGTGCTTTCAACCGATTCTCTAAAATGGCTAATTTTATCCTTTGCAATAAGATCGACGATGCTTCACATGTTGCAAATCTTTTTTGTAGGGAAATCTTGACGTTACATGGAGTGCCAAAGACAATTGTGTCAGACCGAGACGTCAAGTTCTTAAGCTACTTTTGGAAGACGTTATGCGCCAAGCTCGGAATCAAGCTACTCTTCTCCATGGCGTATCATCCTCAAACCGATGGCCAAAAGGAAGTCACCAACCGGACGCTTGCCACTCTCCTACGCGTGTTGATCAAGAAGAACATCAAGGAGTGGGAGGAGTGCTTACCCATCGCTGAGCATGCCTACAACCACGCAACACACTCTACCACCGGCTAGTCCCCCTTCGAGGTTGTCTACGGCTTCAACCCTTTGTCGCCATTGGACATCCTCCCCTTACCGCTACAAGAACGAGCAAACATGGTGCCGGGGATTCTGACTCCTCGAGCACCTATGGGGACGGAGCCCCTTCTCGGTTCGGCGGGGGGCGGAGGCCGCGCGAAGAGCGGATCGAGGCGAAGCACACGAGGGGTTTTTACCCAGCTTCGGAGCTCTCCATAGAGATAATACTCCTACTGCTGCTTTGTGGATCGTATTGAGTTCTTTCTCGGGAGCGCTGAGTGCTACAGTACACACCAGCAGCTAACGAGACCGAGCGCGAGTGTTCTACTGTTCGTCCTCCTCCCCTACATTGTGCATGGGCCTCCTTTTATATGCTCAAGGGGTCTCCAACAGGTGGCAACGTAGGCAGGGGCAAAAATGGAAAGGTGCTGCGGTAGGTACAGCTACCTACATAGTGTATCATACCTAACTCTGACGGCAGGGGACAAGGGCATTAAATGCCCATCTGCGTCGCCCAAACAGTGCAGAAAAGGGACCGTTAGGGACGCCACCGCTTGCCACGATGGCGATCTTGTCAGCGCCTGCTTGCCACTATGCACCCCTGGCTGCACAGCCTCCCTCCACGTACGCCTGGAAGTGCCTCAGAGAGACACGTTGGTGGGTGAGCTGGAGCGCGGGTACAGAGTGGTTGCTTGCCGCGGTTGTTGTCTTGTCGCTTCCGGGAGCTTGTCGCTCGCCGGGTCTTGCCGGGATGCGTGGCGCGTCACGGTAAGTATCTTGGGATGCCTTGGTTGGCCTTCCCGGCAAGCTCCTCTTGCCGGGGCCTTGTGCTTTGAGTGGCCTTCCCGGCAAGCTCCTCTTGCCGGGGCCTTGTCTCCTTGGCTCAAATACTTTGTTCTTGAGTGGCTCCAAAGGAACCACGGAGGTCCTTGGCGATCACCTGGCAAGCCTTGCCGCGGGACGCTGCGACTGCCCGTGCACAAGTTCGGGATACTAGGGTACCCCTACTCTAGTACACCGACAAGAGCCCCCGGGCCTGGGCCATACACGGTGCCGAGCGTTGTTGGGCCAGGCCCAAAACAGGGCACGGGCACGCGCGGCCTGGGTCACGTCGCACCTTGCTCCGTATCCACCGCGCCCTCCCCGAACGGCACACGTCGATTGCGGCGTCGTGGGTGGTTCCTTTACTCGGAAAGGCGGACCGTCCGCCCCCTCCCTCCTTATAAGCAGGGGGAACAGGGGCAGTTCGCCCATCTGCCCGTTGCTATTCCCTCCTCGAGAATCTCCGCCACTCCCCTTCTTCTCAAAGCCGAAGGAGAGCAGCGCCCCGCCCCCATCGCCACCAGCACCACCAACGCCGTCGTCCTCCCTCTCCATTCCCGCCATGGCTCCGAAAGCCGAGAAGGCGAGGTCGGCCGAGGCGCAGCGGCTCGCGGCGCTGCGAAAGGAGCGGGCAATCTTCCCTCCGAGGCTTGAGGCGGCAGAGCTGAAGGAGGACTTCTACCTCTTCTGGTCGACGGGGACGCGAGCGCATCCGCGCACGAAGGTACTCCCAGCCACTGCTTGGGATAAGTATCCCACTGGTATCCCTTCTTCGCCTTGTTCTTCTACTGTGGGCTCTGCCCGCCCTTTTCGGAAGTCTTTTGTAACGTCATGAACACCTACGGGCTCCACCTCCTTGATTTCACCCCCAATGCTGTCCTGACCATGGCAGTTTTCGCACATCTCTGCGAAAACTTTGTCGGGATCCATCCAAACGTAGCCCTTTTTCGCCATTTCTTTTTGCCTCGGGTTGAGAAAGGAGAGCCTTTATCCGGCGGAATCGCCTGGATCTCGAAAGCTGGCAAGAAGGATGCTTATCTGGATGGAGAGTTCCGCAGCAAGTGGGAGGAGTGGAGGGCGGACTGGTGCCTGATTGTCGAGGAGAACCCGCAGCCGTTTACTGCTCTGCGCGAAACCCCAGTAGTGCGTGGCAATGATTGGAGTAGCCTGGAGATCGTCTCCTCTTCCTCTTCGTCTTCGGACAGCTTGCCGCAAGCAGAGCCCCTGGCTCCACAAGCAGAGCCCCCGGCTCCAGAAGCAGAGCCCCCGGCTCCACCAAGAAGGCGTCTTGTCTTGTATCTCATTTGCTTTACTCTGAACTTATTCCTTTTTAGGACTCTGGCCCAGAGAATGGCAAAGAGAGCCAAGGTCCCGGTGATTGTCATCGAGGATGATCCCACCGTGCCAGCAGGGGGTGCGCCCGAGACAAACTTGCCGGACCCGACAACTGTTCTTCAGAGCAGCCCCCAGCGCAGCCCCCAGCGTAAGTATATGGTTTCCTTCCCGCTGTTAGGCGCGCATGGATACTCTTTGCTTGCTGATATCTGACTGTTGGCTTGTGTAGGAGCAGAGCAGCCCCACCAGGAGCGTCCAGACGCTGCCCCTGACATGCCATCTGCTTCGACTACGCCGCCAAGGGAGAGTTCTCCGGCAAAGGAGAATCCTCCGACAAGGGAGAGTTCCCCGGCAAGGGAGAAGTCTCCGACAAGGGAGAGCTCCTCGGCAAGGGAGAAGTCTCCGACGAGGGAGAGCTCCCCGGCAGGGGAGAAGTCTCCGGCAAGGGACAGTACCAGCGACCCCCCGGCAGCGGAGATCCCAACTACCGAGCCTGGTACAGGTACTCCTTGCTTCTAAACTTCCCTTGGGTTCTTCTTTTTGGATATTTGCTTGACTTTTCTTCCTTTTCCGGCCGTCAGATCCATCTGCTGTGGAGCCGATGGAGACCGAGGTCGCTGTTGACGATGCCACGGCCATCGAAGAAGCGGCCGGCGCTGATGATCCCGCCGGCGAAGAGGCCGCCAGGGCTGCCGCCGCAGCAGCCGACGAGAGGTCTGGTGATCGCACTGACGACCCTGAGGCCGCAGGAGCGATAGGCGCTACACCGACAGCCGATCCCCCCGCCACTGCCGCAGCGCCAGGCTCCGAAGAGCCCCAGCCAGGCGTCTACTTGAAGGCCGGCGATGGCGTCTTCATCAACCTCCCCTGGGCGTCAACGTCCAGGGCGCCGGTCGAAGGAGAAAGCTTTGACGTGGAGGTGCTCGCCTCCACTGGGCTGACGTTGGTCGACGCGCCAGGCAGTAGCAGCGACGAGCCTGAGGAGGAGCGACTGCTGCGGAAGCTGGTGTCGCTCTACCGCGCTCGACAAGCCAAACTGGAGTCCCGCGAAGCGCTTGTCGCGAAGGCGGGGGTGGACATGGAGAAGCGCACGGAGGAGCTCCGGGGTCTCAACCAGGCAGCTCTCCAGTCGCTGGCGGCGGAGCGTGTGCAGCTTGATGAGGCACAGAAGGCCTTCATCCTCGAGAAGGCAGAAGTTGCAGAGCAACAGCGGCTTGCCGCCGAGGGGCTATCTGCGCGAGAGGGCGAATTGGTGCAGCTGAAGGCCAGCCTGGACAGCCACGAAGAGGAGCTTGCTGCGCGCGAGCAAACACTCAGCGGAGCCCTCAAGGAAGCAAAGGACGCTGCCGCAGCTGCCGAGGCCGCCAAGAAGGAGCTGGAGGTGAAAGTGGCGCAGCTAGAGACTGATCTCAAGGCGAGCGGTGAAGCGCTTGCCGCGCTCAAGCATGAGCGCGAGAAGGACGCCTACACCTTTGGCGAGCTGCAGGGTTGTCTCGCCGAGAAGATCAAGGAGCTTGACGCCGCCAAGGACTCCAACGCCGATCTTGAGCTGAAGCTGGCTGCCTTGACCAAGACGCTGGACGGCGCCAGGGAGCAGGAGGCGTCCCTGAAGAAGGAGATCAAGGCCGACAAGGCGCTGCTGGAGAGCATTGCTGCCACCCAGAATGATTTTAGAGAGACTGTGGAGCAGTGGACTGAGGGTCTTGTGAATGCTTGTAACGCCCCAGATGTAACTTGCCATTATTGTAATCCAACTCTTGCCATTTCCGGCTATGTGTTATGATATTCCCTCCGTGGTTGGGTTCTCTCAGTTTTGCATTTTGGTCTTGTCATGCATTTCATATCATGTCATCATGTGCATCGCATTCGCATACGCGTTCGTCTCACAAATCCGAGCATTTTTCCCGTTGTCCGTTTTGCAATCCGGCGCTCCTATGTCTCCCGGAGCCCCCGTTTACATTTCTTCGTGAGCGGGTATTAAACATTCTCGGAATGGACCGAGGTTTGACATGTGGCCTTGGTATAGCACCGGAAGACCGCCTGTCAAGTTTCGGGTCAATCGGAGTTCGTTTGGTACTCCAACGGTTAACCGGGTAACCGTGAAGGCCTCGTGCGTGTTGCAGCCCAAAACCCCTTCATAACGGCCCAATAACCCATCTAAGTCACTCCCATGTCCTCCGCCGTTCGATCACGATCACGTGGGCGAAAACCGCACTCCGTTTGGAGCCCCCTAGCTCCTCCTATCTATAAAAAGGCCTTCCCCGTCCAAATCTGAGAGAGACTCACCCCGAAACCCTAGCCTCGCCTCGGAATCCGCGCCAACAGCGCCGCCGCCGCCGGCCACCTCATCGCCGCCACTTGGCACCCCCTGATTGGCCAGCCGCCGCCACGCGGGCGCCCCGGGCCAACCGGAGGGCGCCACGTCGCCTCCGCCCGAGCCCCACTTCGCCGCGTCGCCGCGGGCCCGCGCGGCCCAGATCCGGCCCGCGGGGCCCGTCCCTCCGCCGCCGCCCGTGGGATCCGCCTCCCTCCGCGCGCCCGCCGCCGCAGTCGCCGCCGTCGCCCGCCCGCGCGCGCCGCCTCCCTCCGCCGCCGTCGCCGCCCGTCCCGGCGCCGCCCCGCGCCGTCCCCGCCTCCTCCGCGCTCGCCGGCGCCAGATCCGGCCGCCCCTCACCTCGCCGCCGCCTTCCCCCGCGATCTCCGGCGAGATCCGCGGCGTGCCTCGGTTTCCGCGCCGGTGGTTGACTTCGCTTTCCCCCTCGTTTTTTTCTAAGTCCCTAGTCAATTGCATCATCATCCAATGTTCCCAGTGCCATAACTTTGCATCTGTAGCTCCGTTTCGTGCGTGTAATATGCCTGTTTGTTCGCCTCGAAGAGTAGATCATTTTGTTCCATTGCATCATTTTCATTTGAAGTCATCTTGATGCCCGAAATGCTGTTAGAAGAGGGCTAGTTGATGTTAGTTGCTGGATCTTATCTGAACATGCACTTTTGTCATTTTTGCCATGATTGATGTGTACCTCCTATGAGGTTGAGCTATATATGTGTTTTGTAATATGCCATGTTACCTTTCCAGGGAATTTTACTATGTATTTTGGTGATGCTTGAGGTGGCTAGAAATTGCATGCAAAGTAGGGATGATGATATTGCTGTTTTCAGAGACTTAGTGATTTCACTAAGTCCCTGACTTTTGTTATTATCATGCTGTATGTTCATGTTGTTTTCGAGAGATCCGTGCATATTTTGAACATGATCAGTAAGGGAGTTTTGAACTTGAGTATTTGCTCTATCCATACATGCCTTTGTTTGCAATTTTGGAGTGCCATAGATTGAGTCAATCGAGCTCTACTTTTGCTTCAAAATGTTGCTGGCAGATTGTTTACATGTTATTCGATTTTGCCAAGCTTGGTGTAGTTGGTCCTTACATGATATGATGTTATTCTTGCCATGTCTAGTTACTATGCCATGTCTTCTTGATGTACGTATGCTTAGTTTATCATGAAATGCTCTGTAGTGAGTGCATCGAGCTCACGAACATGCCTAGTCGTTATTAGTTTTCTGCCATGTCCAGTTTTCTGCTAAGTCTGAAACCTGTAACGAAACTTGCTTAATTGTCATGGGTGTAATCATATTCTATGGTCCTTTATGGCTTATGGTCAGTAAGAGACTTTTGTCAAGTGCTATGAGTAGATTCATGCCGTGCCTTACTTTGCTATGTTCTGAACCTGTAGCATGTTGTTTCATTGCTCTGAACATGTCATCCTGGTGTTAGTTTCTGCTTGTTGATATTTTCACTAAGTCTGAGAACTTGTTATCGTTTGCACTTTTGCCATGCTTGTTTGGACATGTTATGATGGGATTGAGCCGTATCTCAGTGTTCATCTTTTTTCGAGCATCTTGAGTAGATTACTGTCATATGCTTTGTTGCCATGTTTGGGTGCAGTAGCTTAATTATTTGTTGCTTGCTAAGTAGCATCATGCTGTTTATGGCAGTTTCGTGTCATTCTTGTATTGCTTGCCATTTGCAAACCGTGCATCCGATTCCGGTGATCTTTATATCGATTTCAACCGAAATCACCTCATCTATCCAGCGGCATGCTTGGTTTGCCAAGATTATGCCCTGTTCATCCTTGTCTTTCCGGAGCATGCATACGCATTGCATATCACCTCTCGCATATCATGCCATGTTTTGCATCATATTGCTTGCGCATTGCATCGTGGTTGATATTGGTTCCTTTGCTTGTTCTCTTGTCTTGGGTAGAGCCGGGAGACGAGTACGTGACCGAGGATTCCGTTGAGAACGCTTACGAGGACCAAGCTTTCGACAACTCTGAGAACCTTGCAGGCAAGATGACCATACCCTCGAAATCACTTCTATCTTTGCTTGCTAGATTGCTCGCTCTTTTGCTATGCCTATGCTGCGATACCCACCAATTGCTATATCATGCCTCCTATATTGCCATGTCAGCCCCTAACCATCCATGTCCTAGCAAACCGTTGTTTGGCTATGTTACTGCTTTGCTCAGCCCCTCTTATAGCGTTGCTAGTTGCAGGTGAAGATGAAGTTTGTTCCTTGTTGGAACATGGACTTGTTGTTCCTTGTTGGAACATGTTTACTTGTTGGGATATCATAATACCTCTTATTTAATTAATGCATCTATATACTTGGTGAAGGGTGGAAGGCTCGGCCTTATGCCTGGTGTTTTGTTCCACTCTTGCCAACCTAGCTTCCGTCATACCGGTGTTATGTTCCCGGAGTTCCGTTCCTTACACGGTTGGGTGATTTATGGGACCCCCTTGACAGTTCGCTTTGAATGAGACTTTTCCAGCAAGGCCCAACATTGGTTTTACCATTTGCCACCACCTACCTTTTTCCCCCGGGTTTTCGCGAGCCCGAGGGTCATCTTTATTTTAGCCCCCCCGGACCAGTGCTTCTCTAAGTGCTGGCCCGAACCGAGCAACCTGCGGGGCCACCTCGTGGCAACTCGAGGGCTGGTTTTACTCGTAGCTTGACTTATCCGGATGTGCCCTGAGACCGAGATATGTGCAGCTCCTATCAGGATTTGTCGGCACAATCGGGCGGCTTTGCTGGACTTGTTTTATTGCTGTTGAAATGTCTTGTAGTCCAGGATTCCGAGATTGATCGGGTCTTCCCGGTAGAAGGAATATCCTTCGTTGACCGTGAGAGCTTATCATGGGCTAAGTTGGGACACCCCTGCAGGGTATTATCTTTCGAAAGCCGTGCCCGCGGTTATGAGGCAGATGGGAATTTGTTGATGTCCGGTTGTAGAAAACCCGAAGTTGACTTTAACTAAAACACATCAACCGCGTGTGTAACCGTGATGGTCTCTTCTCGGCGGGGTCCGGGAAGTGAACACGGTTGTTGGAGTTATGTCTGACGTAGGTTGTTTCAGGATCACTTCTTGATCAATTCTAGCTTCTCGACCGTGCTTTGCCTTCTCTTCTCGCTCTCTTTTGCGCTATAGCCACCACATGCTAGTCGCTTGCTGCAGCTCCACCTCACAAACCCCTTTCCCACCTTTAAGCTTAAATAGTCTTGATCTCGCGGGTGTGAGATTGCTGAGTCCCCGTGACTCACAGATATTATCACCTCAGTTGCAGGTACCAACGATGTCAGTGCAGATGACGCGACCGAGCTCACTTGGGAGTTCGATGAGGAACGTGGCCGTTACTATGTTTCTTTTCCAGATGATCAATAGTGGAGCCCAGTTGGGTGATCCGGGGATCTGTTTAGCATTTGGGGTAGTCTTCTTTCATTTTGGTACCATAGTCGGACCTTGAGTGTAATCTGTTTGATGGATGTTATTTATGTACTTGTGTGAAGTGGCGATTGTAAGCCAACTATGTATCTTTCCCCTTTATTTATTACATGGATTGTGTGAAGATTACCTCACTTGCGACATTGCTTTCAATGCGGTTATGCCTCTAAGTCGTGCCTCGACACGTGGGAGATATAGCCGCATCGAGGGCGTTACAAGTTGGTAATCAGAGCCTTTCCCGACCTTAGGAGCCCCCACTGTTTGATCGTCTTTAGTGGCCGAGTTGTGTCTAGAAAAAATGTTTTGAGTCATTTAGGAATTATATATCGGAGAGTTTAGGAATTCTTTTTACTCCCCAGTCCCTTCGACCTTCTGGTAAGGCATCCTGACGTAGAGTTTGACTCTTCTCTTCTCAAATTTCACTAAATTTTTTTTTAGGATCACGCGGGTATATTACAATCGTTCCGATGGTTTTATGATGACAACATTGTCTTGGTTGCCTCCTGACATTTAGGGGTTGTGGCAGTGTCCCGGGGAGTTGAGCTCCGAGGTGTTGTCGTCATAATCTTATCGTTGCGGTTTTGGAATACCTGAGTCTAGTACGACCGACATCGAAAATCTCTTTTGTACAGTTGTTGGTGAGATAACCTGATAGCCCAGTACTGTGGCGAGTGCAGGAGTATTGCCATGACTTGTATAACGGATGTGTTTTCGAAGGTTGAGGTAGACGATTTCCGAAGGTTTCTTGGTTATGTGTTGAAGGATGGATACAGCTGGTTGTAGGATTTGCTAGTTTGGGTGAGATATTATGCTTCCCCTGTATCCCCAACACCTGATTGCATAACCAGAAAGTTCCGGGAGTTTATAAGTGGGAATTCTTGTAGCTTTAGTATTTCTTCCGCAGATATTTGGTTTGTGATTGGGTAATCCTTACCAAGTATTTGTCATATCCGTACCTTGTTGATTTTTTTTCTTACCATGTTCTAAGTGGCTTCTCAGCTTTGGAAGTGTGATGATTTACATTGGAATTCATTCGTTCATTCTCGTTCGAATGTTAATTGTGAAGACTATATGTTGCAATTTCGTTCCTTTGATTCAGCTTCAATATATCTCTGTCAAGATGCTAATGG
Source organism: Aegilops umbellulata (assembly GCA_032464435.1). NCBI lineage: Eukaryota > Viridiplantae > Streptophyta > Magnoliopsida > Poales > Poaceae > Aegilops > Aegilops umbellulata. Next base: position 352,721,358 of record CP136056.1, read on the forward strand.
ATGTCACCCTCTTCAGGATGGCTCCACCAACGCGTCAGAATCCGGAACGCAATGAAGGGAATCAGGCTAACCCTCCGCCACCACCTCCGCCTCCGGAAGCTTGGCAAGCCTTGATGACTGCCACAAATGCCAATGCTCAGATTCTGATTCAGCTCTTGCAAGATCGCAACCAAGGTCAAGCTAATCAAGAGAATCAAGGCCAAGGCAACAATCAGCCGCATTTCGCTTCACTGAACCAGTTCCTTGCTAATCAGCCAAAGACCTTCAGCTACTGTGTCGAGGCCACTGACGCTGATGATTGGCTCGTGGACATCAGCAAGCATTTCGAGTGCAGCAATGTGAGACCTGAGGACTTTGTCAAGTTTGCCTCTTTTCAACTCAAAGATCAAGCTGCTGAGTGGTTCCAGCAATACAAAGATTCCAGAGGAGGTCGTGTGATTACTTGGGATGATTTCCGCCGTGACTTCAAAGCACACCACATTCCAGAAAGTGTTGTTGAGAGTAAGCGTGAGGAATTCCGCAATCTCAAGCAAGGCACCATGTCTGTTTATCAATACAACACTCAGTTCCAGAAGCTCTCTCGTTTTGCAAGGCAAGACATTCCTGATGAGAAGAGTATGATCTACCAATTCAGGCGTGGTCTCAGAGAAGATCTGCAACTTGCTCTCGTGCTTTTCGAGCCACTAAAGTATGATGAATTCTACAACATGGCACTGAAACAAGAAGCTGCTCAGCTCAAGTGTGAGGCATCTAAGAAGAGAGTCAGAGACGCAGTTCAGTCTTCTTCTTCCTCACTTGTGGCAGCTAAGCAACAGAAGTTCTGGTTGCCTCCTCCTCCTCCGTTCCGTCAGCCTTATCAACAGAAGAATTCAAGTAGTCGTGGATCTTCCCACCCACCCAACCCTGGTTATCAGAACAAGTCTCAGAATCAAGCTCCAAGGCCAAGTGCTCCTTATCATCGTCCGCTCTCAGAGGTGACTTGTAACAAATGTCAGCAGAAGGGTCACTATGCGGATAAGTTCTTCAATCAAAGGCGCCTTCCGCCTCCTCCTCCTGTGAAATCTTCCAGCAATGCAGTGGTCAAGCATAATCCTAAGCATGCCAAGGTGAACATGTTGAATGCAGCTCAAGCAGAGGAGTCTTCTGAAGTGATCATGGGTAATCTTCCTGTTAATGATATTCCTGCAAAAGTCTTATTTGATACTGGTGCATCGCATTGTTTCATGTCAAGACCATTTTTCGCCAAGCATGAGTTCACTTCTTCAAATTTGGATAGACCCATGCCTGTCATTTCTCCTGGTAAACGTTTGAGCTCTAGTTTGGTGGTTCCCAATGTTTCCATCAAGATGGGTGACTACAAATTCTTGTCTAAACCAATTGTTCTTGGTGATTCTGATATTGATCTCATTCTCGGGATGGACTGGCTTTCTAAGCACCAGGCTCAGCTCGAGTGTGCTGCCAGGGAAATCAAATTGACTCACACTTCGAACGATGTGATCATCTATGCTTCTCGTGATGATACCATTCGGTTGTTTTCTCTCAATGAGATGGGTGAAATGGAGGCTATCTCTCAGATTCCAGTCGTATGTGAGTACCAAGATGTTTTTCCAGAAGAGCTTCCGGGTATGCCTCCCCGTCGGCCAGTTGAATTCGTGATTGAGCTTGAGCCTGGCACAGAACCCGTTTGCAAGCGTCCTTACAAGCTTGGACCAGATGAGCTCAAGGAATTGAAGATTCAACTCGATAAACAAGAACGTCTGGGTCTGATCAGACCGAGTTCTTCTCCTTGGGGTTGTGGTGTTCTTTTTGTCAAGAAGAAGGATGGCACGGACCGACTTTGCGTCGATTACCGTCCATTGAACAAGAAGACTATCAAGAACAAGTACCCACTTCCCAACATCAATGAGCTATTTGAGCAACTCAAAGGTGCTAAGGTGTTCTCCAAGCTGGACCTTCGTATGGGTTATCATCAGATTCGCATTCGTGAAGAAGATATTCCCAAGACAGCATTCAGAACAAGCTTTGGTTCTTATGAATATACTGTCATGTCATTCGGCCTTGTCAATGCTCCTCCGTATTTCACTCGCTTGATGAATTTCATCTTCAACCCTTACATCAACGAATTTGTCTTGGTCTATCTCGATGATATTTTGGTCTTCTCCAAGAATAAGAAGGATCATGCCGAACATTTGCGATTGGTACTCGACAAGCTCAGAGAGTATCAATTATATGCGAAGTTCTCCAAATGTGAATTCTGGCTTGATGAAGTTCTTTATCTTGGTCATATCATCTCTGCCAAGGGCATCGCTGTTAATCCAGAGAGGGTGTCTGCAGTTTTGAATTGGAATCCTCCTCAGAATGTCAAGCAGCTTCGCAGTTTTCTTGGACTTGCAAGCTATTGCAGAAGATTCGTTGAGAATTTCTCCAAGATTGCCAAGCCTCTTTCCAACCTTCTCCAGAAGCATGTGAAATATGTCTGGTCTCCTGAGTGTGACGTTGCTTTCAACACTCTCAAAGAGAAACTCGTCACTGCTCCAGTTCTGACTCCTCCTGATGAATCCAAGCCTTATGAAGTATTCTGTGATGCTTCTCTTCAGGGCCTCGGTGCTGTCTTAATGCAAGAGAAGAAGGTTGTTGCCTATACCTCTCGCCAGTTGAAGCCCAATGAAAGGAACTACCCCACTCACGATCTTGAGTTGGCGGCAGTGGTCCACGCTCTAATAACATGGAGACATCTCCTGTTGGGAAGGAAAGTGGACATATTCACAGATCACAAGAGTCTCAAGTACATCTTCACTCAGCCTCATCTCAACCTTAGGCAAACTCGATGGGTCGAAATGATTCAAGAGTATAATCCGAGTATTGAATATACTCCAGGCAAGGCTAATGTGGTTGCAGACGCTTTGAGCAGAAAGGCTTACTGCAACAGCTTAATCCTCAAGCCTTTTCAACCAAATCTCTGTGAGGCTTTTCGCAAGTTGAATCTCCAAGTTGTTCCTCAAGGTGTTCTTGCCAACCTCATTGTCTCTCCTACTTTGGAAGATCAGATTCGTGAGGCACAATTGTTGGATACCATGGTGAAGAAGGTGAAACGTGGTATTGAAAAGAGCATCCCCAAATACAAGTGCTATCAAGTTGATGACAGAGATACTCTTTTCTTCGAGGACCGGATCGTGGTTCCAAAGGGTGATCTTCGTAAAGTCATTATGAATGAAGCGCACAATTCTCTTCTGTCAATTCATCCTGGAAGTTCGAAGATGTACCATGACCTCAAGCAGTCGTATTGGTGGACTCGAATGAAGCGTGAGATCGCTCAGTTCGTGAATGAGTGTGATGTCTGTAGAAGGGTGAAAGCAGAACACCAACGACCAGCTGGACTTCTCCAACCTCTTGCTATTCCAGAATGGAAGTTTGATCATATCGAAATGGACTTCGTGACTGGTTTTCCTAAGTCCAAGCGTGGAAATGATGCTATCTTCGTCGTCATCGACAAGCTCACCAAAGTGGCTCATTTTCTTCCTATCAAAGAGTCTATCACAGCAGCGCAGCTGGCAGAGCTCTACACCTCAAGAATTGTCTCTTTGCACGGCATTCCACAATTGATCTCTTCAGACCGTGGCAGCATCTTTACCTCCAAATTTTGGGATTCTTTTCAGACGGCCATGGGCACCAACATCCGCTTCAGCACAGCGTTCCACCCTCAGACTAGTGGACAAGTTGAGCGTGTTAATCAAATTCTTGAAGATATGCTCAGAGCCTGTGTTATCTCTTTCGGCATGAAGTGGGAGGATTGTCTTCCTTATGCTGAGTTCTCTTACAACAACAGCTTTCAAGCCAGCTCGGGCAAAGCCCCATTCGAGATTCTCTATGGCAGAAAGTGTCGTACTCCCCTCAACTGGTCTGAAACCGGTGAACGTCAATTGCTCGGAAATGATTTGATCTCAGAGGCTGAGGCTATGTGCAAGGTGATTCGTGAGAACCTCAAAGCAGCGCAGTCGCGCTAGAAGAGCTATTACGATAGCAAACACCGAGATGTGGCATTCGAGATCGGAGACCATGTTTACCTCCGTGTCTCGCCAATAAAAGGAACTCGTCGCTTCGGTATCAAGGGGAAACTTGCCCCCAGATACGTCGGTCCCTTCAAGATCATCGGCAAACGAGGCGATCTAGCCTATCAACTTGAGCTCCCCTCCAACTTTGCAAATGTGCACGATGTCTTCCACGTGTCACAGCTTCGCAAGTGCTTCAAGACGCCTGAGCGTACCATCAACTTCGAAGAGATTGATCTTCAAGAAGATTTGTCCTATCATGAGCATCCAGTTGCCATTCTGGAGACAACTGAGCGCAAGACTCGCAACAAGTCAATCAAATTCCTCAAAGTGAAATGGTCACATCATTCAGACCGAGAGGCCACCTGGGAGCGTGAAGACCACCTACGTTCTGAGTACCCGGAGTTCTTTCAGTCCTAGATCTCGGGACGAGATCCTCTCGTAGTGGTGGTGTGTTGTAACGCCCCAGATGTAACTTGCCATTATTGTAATCCAACTCTTGCCATTTCCGGCTATGTGTTATGATATTCCCTCCGTGGTTGGGTTCTCTCAGTTTTGCATTTTGGTCTTGTCATGCATTTCATATCATGTCATCATGTGCATCGCATTCGCATACGCGTTCGTCTCACAAATCCGAGCATTTTTCCCGTTGTCCGTTTTGCAATCCGGCGCTCCTATGTCTCCCGGAGCCCCCGTTTACATTTCTTCGTGAGCGGGTATTAAACATTCTCGGAATGGACCGAGGTTTGACATGTGGCCTTGGTATAGCACCGGAAGACCGCCTGTCAAGTTTCGGGTCAATCGGAGTTCGTTTGGTACTCCAACGGTTAACCGGGTAACCGTGAAGGCCTCGTGCGTGTTGCAGCCCAAAACCCCTTCATAACGGCCCAATAACCCATCTAAGTCACTCCCATGTCCTCCGCCGTTCGATCACGATCACGTGGGCGAAAACCGCACTCCGTTTGGAGCCCCCTAGCTCCTCCTATCTATAAAAAGGCCTTCCCCGTCCAAATCTGAGAGAGACTCACCCCGAAACCCTAGCCTCGCCTCGGAATCCGCGCCAACAGCGCCGCCGCCGCCGGCCACCTCATCGCCGCCACTTGGCACCCCCTGATTGGCCAGCCGCCGCCACGCGGGCGCCCCGGGCCAACCGGAGGGCGCCACGTCGCCTCCGCCCGAGCCCCACTTCGCCGCGTCGCCGCGGGCCCGCGCGGCCCAGATCCGGCCCGCGGGGCCCGTCCCTCCGCCGCCGCCCGTGGGATCCGCCTCCCTCCGCGCGCCCGCCGCCACAGTCGCCGCCGTCGCCCGCCCGCGCGCGCCGCCTCCCTCCGCCGCCGTCGCCGCCCGTCCCGGCGCCGCCCCGCGCCGTCCCCGCCTCCTCCGCGCTCGCCGGCGCCAGATCCGGCCGCCCCGGCCCGGATCCGGCCGCCCCTCGCCTCGCTGCCGCCTTCCCCCGCGATCTCCTGCGAGATCCGCGGCGTGCCTCGGTTTCCGCGCCGGTGGTTGACTTCGCTTTCCCCCTCGTTTTTTTCCAAGTCCCTAGTCAATTGCATCATCATCCAATGTTCCCAGTGCCATAACTTTGCATCTGTAGCTCCGTTTCGTGTGTATAATATGTCGATTTGTTCGCCTCGAAGAGTAGATCGTTTTGTTCCATTGCATCATTTTCATTTGAAGTCATCTTGATTCCCGAAATGCTATTGGAAGAGGGCTAGTTGATGTTAGTTGCTGGATCTTATCTGAACATGCACTTTTGTCATTTTTGCCATGATTGATGTGTGCCTCCTATGAGGTTGAGCTATATATGTGCTTTGTAATATGCCATGTTACCTTTCTAGGGAATTTTGCTATGTATTTTTGTGATGCTTGAGGTGGATAGAAATTGCATGCAAAGTAGGGATGATGATATTGCTGTTTTCAGAGACTTTGTGATTTCACCAAGTCCCTGACTTTTGTTATTATCATGCTGTATGTTCATGTTGTTTTCGAGAGATCCGTGCATATTTTGAACATGATCAGTAAGGGAGTTTTGAACTTGAGTATTTGCTCTATCCATACATGCCTTTGTTTGCAATTTTTGAGTGCCATAGATTGAGTCAATCGAGCTCTACTTTTGCTTCAAAATGTTGCTGGCAGATTGTTTATATGTTATTCGATTTTGCCAAGCTTGGTGTAGTTGGTCCTTACATGATATGATGTTATTCTTGCCATGTCTAGTTACTATGCCATGTCTTATTGATGTATGTATGCTTAGTTTATCATGAAATTCTCTGTAGTGAGTGCGTCGAGCTCACGAACATGCCTAGTCGTTATTAGTTTTCTGCCATGTCCAGTTTTCTGCTAAGTCTGAAACCTGTAACGAAACTTGCTTAATTGTCATGGGTGTAATTATATTCTCTGATCCTTTTTGGCTTATGGTCAGTAAGAGAGTTTTGTCAAGTGCTATGAGTAGATTCATGCCGTGCCTTACTTTGCTATGTTCTGAACCTGTAGCATGTTGTTTCATTGCTCTGAACATGTCATCCTGGTGTTAGTTTCTGCTTGTTGATATTTTCACTAAGTCTGAGAACTTGTTATCGTTTGCACTTTTGCCATGCTTGTTTGGACCTGTTATGATGGGATTGAGCCGTAGCTCAGTGTTCATCTCTTGTCGAGCATCTTGAGTAGATTACTGTCATATGCTTTGTTGCCATGTTTGGGTGCAGTAGCTTAATTATTTGTTGCTTGCTAAGTAGCATCATGCTGTTTATGGCAGTTTCGTGTCATTCTTGTATTGCTTGCCATTTGCAAACCGTGCATCCGATTCCGGTGATCTTTATATCGATTTCAACCGAAATCACCTCATCTATCCAGCGGCATGCTTGGTTTGCCAAGATTATGCCCTGTTCATCCTTGTCTTTCCGGAGCATGCATACGCATTGCATATCACCTCTCGCATATCATGCCATGTTTTGCATCATATTGCTTGCGCATTGCATCGTGGTTGATATTGGTTCCTTTGCTTGTTCTCTTGTCTTGGGTAGAGCCGGGAGACGAGTACGTGACCGAGGATTCCGTTGAGAACGCTTACGAGGACAAAGCTTTCGACAACTCTGAGAACCTTGCAGGCAAGATGACCATACCCTCGAAATCACTTCTATCTTTGCTTGCTAGATTGCTCGTGTTGGAAATATGCCCTAGAGGCAATAATAAAAGCATTATTATTATATTTCCTTATTCATGATAATTGTCTTTATTCGTGCTATAATTGTGTTATCCGGAAATCGTAATACATGTGTGAATAACAGACAACAAACATGTCCCTAGTGAGCCTCTAGTTGACTAGCTTGTTGATCGACAGATAGTCATGGTTTCCTGACTATGGACATTAGATGTCATCGATAACGGGATCACATCATTAGGAGAATGATGTGATGGACAAGACCCAATTCTAAACATAGCATAAGATCGCATAGTTCGTTTGCTAGAGTTTTCCAATGTCAAGTATCCTTTCCTTAGACCATGAGATCGTGTAACTCCCGGATACCGTAGGAGTGCTTTGGGTATGCCAAACGTCACAACGTAACTGGGTGACTATAAAGGTATACTACGGGCATCTCTGAAAGTGTCTGTTGGGTTGACATGGATCAAGACTGGGATTTGTCACTCCGCTTGACGGGGAGGTATCACCGGGCCCTCTCGGTAATGCATCATCACAATGAGCTCAATGTGATCAAAGTGTTTGATCACGGGATCATGCATTACGGTAACGAGAAAAGTGACTTGCCGGTAACGAGATTGAACGAGGTATTGGTATACCGACGATCGAATCTCGGGCAAGTAAAATACCGATTGACAAAGGGAATCGTATACGGGATTAATTGAATCCTTGACATTGTGGTTCATCCGATGAGATCATCGTGGAGCATGTGGGAGCCAACATGGGTATCCAGATCCCGCTGTTGGTTATTGCCCGAGAGCCGTCTCGGTCATGTCTGCATGTCTCCCGAACCCGTAGGGTCTACACACTTAAGGTTCGGTGACGCTAGGGTTGTGAAGATATGTATGTGCAGTAACCCGAATGTTGTTCGGAGTCGCGGATGAGATCCCGGACGTCACGAGGAGTTCCGGAATGGTCCGGAGGTAAAGAATTATATATAGGAAGTGCTATTTTGGCCATCGGGACAAGTTTCGGTGTTATCGGTATTGTACCGGGACCACCGGAGGGGTCCCGGGGTCCACCAGGTGGGGCCACTTGCCTTGGGGGGCCACATGGGCCTTAGGGGGTGCGCCTTGGCCCACTTGGGCCAAGGGGAACCAGCCCCAAGGGCCCATGCGCCAAGGAAACTTGGAGGAGGGAGAGTCCAAAGGGGGGAAGGCACCTCCGAGGTGCCTTGGGGAGGATGGACTCCTCCCCCCCTCTTGGCCGCACCCCTTCCTTGGAGGAAGGGGCAAGGCTGCGCCCTCCCCCCCTCTAATGCATCTATATAAAGGGGGGCATGGGAGGGGGCAGCGCACCCCATTGCCCTGGCGCCCCCTCCTCCCTGCAACACCTCCTCCTCCTCCCGTAGTTGCTTAGCGAAGCCCTGCCGGAGTTCTGCTGCATCCACCACCACACCGTCGTGCTGGATCTTCCTCAACCTCTCCTTCCCCCTTGCTGGATCAAGAAAGAGGAGACGTCTCCCGTCCCGTACGTGTGTTGAACGCGGAGGTGCCGTCCGTTCGGTACTAGATCATCGGTGAATTGGATCACGGCAAGTACGACTACCTCATCCACGTTCACTCGAACGCTTCCGTTGCGATCTACAAAGTGGTATGTAGATGCTATCTAATCTGAATACTCGTTGCTAGATGAACTAATAGATGGATCTTGGTGAAACCGTAGGAAAAATTTTAGTTTTCTGCAACGTTCCCCAACAGTGGCATCATGAGCTAGGTCTATGCGTAGTTCTTCTTGTGCGAGTAGAACACAATTTGTTGTGGGCGTAGATGTTGTCAATTCTTCTTGCCGTTACTAGTCAATCTTGATTCAGCGGTATTGTGGGATGAAGCGGCCCGGACCAACCTTACACGTACGCTTACGTGAGACCGGTTCCACCGACTAACATGCACTAGTTGCATAAGGTGGCTGGCGGGTGTCTGTCTCTCCTACTTTAGTTGGATCGGATTCGATGAACAGGGTCCTTATGAAGGGTAAATAGAGATTGACAAATCACGTTGTGGTTTGAACGTAGGTAAGAAAACGTTCTTGCTAGAACCCTAATTCAGCCACGTAAAACTTGCAACAACAATTAGAGGACGTCTAACTTGTTTTTGCAGCAAGTGCTTTGCGATATGATATGGCCAAAGTTGTGATGTATGATGAATGATCTATATGTGATGTATGAGATGTTCATGCTATTGTAATAGGAATCACGACTTGCATGTCGATGAGTATGACAACCGGCAGGAGCCATAGGAGTTGTCTTTATTTTTTGTATGACCTGCGTGTCATTGAGAATCGCCATGTAAGTTACTTTACTTTATTGCTAAACACGTTAGCCATAGTAGTAGAAGTAATAGTTGGCGAGCAACTTCATGGAGACACGATGATGAAGATCATGATGATGAAGATCATGGTGTCAAGCCGGTGACAAGATGATCATGGAGCCCCAAGATGGAGATCAAAGGAGCAATGTGATATTGGCCATATCATGTCACGTTTATTATTTGATTGCATGTGATGTTTATCATGTTTTGCATCTTGTTTACTTAGAACGACGGTAGTAAATAAGATGATCCCTCATAATAATTTCAAGAAAGTGTTCTCCCTAACTGTGCACCGTTGCTAAGGTTCGTCGTTCCGAAGCACCACGTGATGATTGGGTGTGATAGGTCCTTACGTTCGCATACAACGGGTGTAAGACAGATTTACACACGCAAAACACTTAGGTTGACTTGACGAGCCTAGCATGTACAGACATGGCCTCGGAACACAGAAGACCGAAAGGTCGAGCATGAGTCGTATAGAAGATACGATCAACATGAAGATGTTCACCGATGTTGGCTAGTCCGTCTCACGTGATGATCGGACACGGCCTAGTTGACTCGGATCATGTAATACTTAGATGACTAACAGAGGGATGTCTATCTAAGTGGGAGTTCATTAAATAATTTGATTAAATGAACTTTGTTATCATGAACTTAGTCTAAATCTTTACAATATGTCTTGTAGATCAAATGGCCAACGTAGTCCTCAACTTCAACGCGTTCCTAGAGAAAACCAAGCTGAAAGACGATGGTAGCAACTATACGGACTGGGTCCGGAACCTGAGGATTATCCTCATAGCTGCCAAGAAAGATTATGTCCTAAGAGCACCGCTGGGTGACGCACCTATTCTCCCTGCAGAACAAGACGTTATGAACGCTTGGCAGTCACGCTGCGATGATTACTCCCTCGTTCAGTGCGGCATGCTTTACAGCTTAGAGCCGGGACTCCAAAAGCGTTTTGAGAGACATGGAGCATATGAGATGTTCGAAGAGCTGAAAATGGTTTTCCAAGCTCATGCCCGGGTCGAGAGATATGAAGTCTCCGACAAATTCTTTAGCTGTAAGATGGAGGAAAATGGTTCTGTCAGTGAACACATACTCAAAATGTCTGGGTTGCACAACCACTTGACTCAACTGGAAGTTAATCTCCCGGATGAAGCGGTCATTGACAGAATCCTCCAGTCGCTTCCACCTAGCTACAAGAGCTTTGTGATGAACTACAATATGTAGGGGATGGTAAAGATCATTCCTGAGGTATATGCTATGCTGAAATCAGCAGAGGTAGAAATCAAGAAGGAGCATCAAGTGTTGATGGTGAATAAAACCACTAAGTTCAAGAAGGGCAAGGGTAAAAAGAACTTCAAGAAGGACGGCAAGGAAGTTGCCGCGCCCGGTAAGCAAGTTGCCGGGAAGAAGCCAAAGAATGGACCCAAGCCCGAGACTGAGTGTTTTTATTGCAAGGGAAGTGGTCACTGGAAGCGGAACTGCTCCAAATACTTAGCGGACAAGAAGGCCGGCAAAACCAAAGGTATATGTGATATACATGTAATTGATGTGTACCTTACCAGTACTCGTAGTAGCTCTTGGGTATTTGATACCGGTGCAGTTGCTCATATTTGTAACTCAAAGCAGGAGCTGCGGAATAAACGGAGACTGGCAAGGGACGAGGTGACGATGCGCGTCGGGAATGGTTCCAAGGTCGATGTGATCGCCGTCGGCACGCTGCCTCTGCATTTACCTACGGGATTAGTTTTAAACCTCAATAATTGTTATTTAGTGCCAAGTTTGAGCATGAACATTGTATCTGGATCTCGTTTAATTCGAGATGGCTACTCATTTAAATCCGAGAATAATGGTTGTTCTAATTATATGAGAGATATGTTTTATGGTCATGCTCCGATGGTTGATGGTTTATTCTTAATGAATCTCGTACGTGATGATACACATATTCATAGTGTGAATACCAAAAGAGTTAAAGTTGATAACAATAGTCCCACATATTTGTGGCACTGCCGCCTTGGTCACATAGGTGTCAAACGCATGAAGAAGCTCCATGCAGATGGACTTTTAGAGTCTCTTGATTATGAATCATTTGACACGTGCGAACCATGCCTCATGGGTAAAATGACCAAGACTCCGTTCTCAGGAACAATGGAGCGAGCAACCAACTTATTGGAAATCATACATACCGATGTGTGCGGTCCAATGAGTGTTGAGGCTCGCGGAGGCTATCGTTATGTTCTCACCCTCACTGATGACTTGAGTAGATATGGGTATATCTACTTAATGAAACACAAGTCTGAGACCTTTGAAAAGTTCAAGGAATTTCAGAGTGAGGTTGAAAATCAACGTGATAGAAAGATCAAGTTTCTACGATCAGATCGTGGAGGAGAATACTTGAGTCACGAATTTGGCACACACTTAAGAAAATGTGGAATAGTTTCACAACTCACGCCGCCTGGAACACCTCAGCGTAATGGTGTGTCCGAACGTCGTAATCGCACTCTATTAGATATGGTGCGATCTATGATGTCTCTTACCGGCTTACCGCTATCTTTTTGGGGCTATGCTTTAGAGACTGCCGCATTCACTTTAAATAGGGCTCCGTCGAAATCCGTTGAGACGACACCGTATGAATTATGGTTTGGGAAGAAACCTAAGCTGTCGTTTCTAAAAGTTTGGGGATGCGATGCTTATGTCAAGAAACTTCAACTTGAAAAGCTCGAACCCAAGTCGGAAAAATGCGTCTTCATAGGATACCCTAAAGAAACTGTTGGGTATACCTTCTACCTCAGATCCGAAGGCAAGATCTTTGTTGCCAAGAATGGATCCTTTCTAGAGAAGGAGTTTCTCTCGAAAGAAGTAAGTGGGAGGAAAGTAGAACTTGATGAAGTGTTACCTCTTGAACCGGAAAATGGCGAAACTCAAGAAATCGTTCCTGAGGTGCCTGCACCGACTAGAGAGGAAATTAATGATGATGATCAAGATGCTTCTGATCAAGCTGCTACTGAAATTCGAAGGTCCACAAGGACACGTTCCGCACCAGAGTGGTACGGCAACCCTGTCTTGGAAATCATGTTGTTAGACAACGGTGAACCTTCGAACTATGAGGAAGCAATGGCGGGCCCAGATTCCGACAAATGGCTAGAAGCCATGAAATCCGAGATAGGATCCATGTATGAAAACGAAGTATGGACTTTGACTGACTTGCCCGTTGAAAGGCGAGCCATAGAAAACAAATGGATCTCTAAGAAGAAGACAGACGCGGATGGTAATGTGACCATCTATAAAGCTCGGCTTGTCGCTAAGGGTTATCGACAAGTTCAAGGGGTTGACTACGATGAGACTTTCTCACCGGTAGCGAAGCTGAAGTCCGTCCGAATCATGTTAGCAATTGCCGCATACTATGATTATGAGATATGGCAAATGGACGTCAAAACGGCATTCCTTAATGGTTTCCTTAAGGAAGAATTGTATATGATGCAGCCGGAAGGTTTTGTCGATCCTAAGAATGCTGACAAGGTGTGCAAGCTCCAACGCTCGATTTATGGGCTGGTGCAAGCATCTCGGAGTTGGAACATTCGCTTTGATGAGATGATCAAAGCGTTTGGGTTTACACAGACTTATGGAGAAGCCTGTGTTTACAAGAAAGTGAGTGGGAGCTCTGTAGCATTTCTCATATTATATGTAGACGACATACTTTTGATGGGAAATGATATAGAACTCTTGGACAGCATTAAGGCCTATTTGAATAAAAGTTTTTCAATGAAGGACCTTGGAGAAGCTGCTTATATATTAGGCATCAAGATCTATAGAGATAGATCGAGACGCCTCATAGGTCTTTCACAAAGCACATACCTTGATAAAATATTGAAGAAGTTCAATATGGATCAATCTAAGAAAGGGTTCTTACCTGTATTACAAGGTGTGAAACTGAGCTCAGCTCAATGTCCGACCACGGCAGAAGATATAGAAGAGATGAGTGTCATCCCCTATGCCTCAGCCATAGGTTCTATTATGTATGCCATGCTGCGTACCAGACCTGATGTAAACCTTGCCGTAAGTTTGGTAGGAAGGTACCAAAGTAATCCCGGCAAGGAACACTGGACAGCGGTCAAGAATATCCTGAAGTACCTGAAAAGGACCAAGGAAATGTTTCTCGTTTATGGAGGTGACGAAGAGCTCGTCGTAAAAGGTTACGTCGACGCTAGCTTCGACACAGATCTGGATGACTCTAAGTCGCAAACCGGATACGTGTATATTTTGAATGGTGGGGCAGTAAGCTGGTGCAGTTGCAAGCAAAGCGTCGTGGCGGGATCTACATGTGAAGCGGAGTACATGGCAGCCTCGGAGGCAGCACATGAAGCAATTTGGGTGAAGGAGTTCATCACCGACCTCGGAGTCATACCCAATGCGTCGGGGCCAATCAAGCTCTTCTGTGACAACACTGGAGCTATTGCACTTGCAAAGGAGCCCAGGTTTCACAAGAAGACCAGGCACATCAAGCGTCGCTTCAACTCCATTCGTGAAAATGTTCAAGATGGAGACATAGAAATTTGTAAAGTGCACACGGATCTGAATGTCGCAGATCCGTTGACTAAACCTCTCCCTAAGACAAAACATGATCAACACCAGAACTCTATGGGTGTTCGATTCATCACAATGTAACTAGATTATTGACTCTAGTGCAAGTGGGAGACTGTTGGAAATATGCCCTAGAGGCAATAATAAAAGCATTATTATTATATTTCCTTATTCATGATAATTGTCTTTATTCGTGCTATAATTGTGTTATCCGGAAATCGTAATACATGTGTGAATAACAGACAACAAACATGTCCCTAGTGAGCCTCTAGTTGACTAGCTTGTTGATCGACAGATACTCATGGTTTCCTGACTATGGACATTAGATGTCATCGATAACGGGATCACATCATTAGGAGAATGATGTGATGGACAAGACCCAATTCTAAACATAGCATAAGATCGCATAGTTCGTTTGCTAGAGTTTTCCAATGTCAAGTATCCTTTCCTTAGACCATGAGATCGTGTAACTCCCGGATACCGTAGGAGTGCTTTGGGTATGCCAAACGTCACAACGTAACTGGGTGACTATAAAGGTATACTACGGGTATCTCTGAAAGTGTCTGTTGGGTTGACATGGATCGAGACTGGGATTTGTCACTCCGCTTGACGGGGAGGTATCACCGGGCCCTCTCGGTAATGCATCATCACAATGAGCTCAATGTGATCAAAGTGTTTGATCACGGGATCATGCATTACGGTAACGAGAAAAGTGACTTGCTGGTAACGAGATTGAACGAGTTATTGGTATACCGACGATCGAATCTCGGGCAAGTAAAATACCGATTGACAAAGGGAATCGTATACGGGATTAATTGAATCCTTGACATCGTGGTTCATCCGATGAGATCATCGTGGAGCATGTGGGAGCCAACATGGGTATCCAGATCCCGCTGTTGGTTATTGCCCGAGAGCCGTCTCGGTCATGTCTGCATGTCTCCCGAACCCGTAGGGTCTACACACTTAAGGTTCGGTGACGCTAGGGTTGTGAAGATATGTATGTGCAGTAACCCGAATGTTGTTCGAAGTCCCGGATGAGATCCCGGACGTCACGAGGAGTTCCGGAATGGTCCGGAGGTAAAGAATTATATATAGGAAGTGCTATTTTGGCCATCGGGACAAGTTTCGGTGTTATCGGTATTGTACCGGGACCACCGGAGGGGTCCCGGGGTCCACCAGGTGGGGACACTTGCCTTGGGGGGCCACATGGGCCTTAGAGGGTGCGCCTTGGCCCACTTGGGCCAAGGGTAACCAGCCCCAAGGGCCCATGCGCCAAGGAAACTTGGAGGAGGGAGAGTCCAAAGGGGGGAAGGCACCTCCGAGGTGCCTTGGGGAGGATGGACTCCTCCCCCCTCTTGGCCGCACCCCTTCCTTGGAGGAAGGGGCAAGTCTGCGCCCTCCCCCCCTCTAATGCATCTATATAAAGGGGGGCAGGGGAGGGGGCAGCGCACCCCATTGCCCTGGCGCCCCCTCCTCCCTGCAACACCTCCTCCTCCTCCCGTAGTTGCTTAGCAAAGCCCTGCCGGAGTTCTGCTGCATCCACCACCACACCGTCGTGCTGGATCTTCCTCAACCTCTCCTTCCCCCTTGCTGGATCAAGAAAGAGGAGACGTCTCCCGTCCCGTACGTGTGTTGAACGCGGAGGTGCCGTCCGTTCGGTACTAGATCATCGGTGAATTGGATCACGGCAAGTACGACTACCTCATCCACGTTCACTCGAACGCTTCCGTTGCGATCTACAAAGTGGTATGTAGATGCTATCTAATCTGAATACTCGTTGCTAGATGAACTCATAGATGGATCTTGGTGAAACCGTAGGAAAATTTTTAGTTTTCTGCAACGTTCCCCAACAGCTCGCTCTTTTGCTATGCCTATGCTGCGATACCCACCAATTGCTATATCATGCCTCCTATATTGCCATGTCAGCCCCTAACCATCCATGTCCTAGCAAACCGTTGTTTGGCTATGTTACTGCTTTGCTCAGCCCCTCTTATAGCGTTGCTAGTTGCAGGTGAAGATGAAGTTTGTTCCTTGTTGGAACATGGACTTGTTGTTCCTTGTTGGAACATGTTTACTTGTTGGGATATCATAATACCTCTTATTTAATTAATGCATCTATATACTTGGTGAAGGGTGGAAGGCTCGGCCTTATGCCTGGTGTTTTGTTCCACTCTTGCCACCCTAGCTTCCGTCATACCGGTGTTATGTTCCCGGAGTTGCGTTCCTTACACGGTTGGGTGATTTATGGGACCCCCTTGACAGTTCGCTTTGAATGAGACTTTTCCAGCAAGGCCCAACATTGGTTTTACCATTTGCCACCACCTACCTTTTTCCCCCGGGTTTTCGCGAGCCCGAGGGTCATCTTTATTTTAGCCCCCCCGGACCAGTGCTTCTCTAAGTGCTGGCCCGAACCGAGCAACCTGCGGGGCCACCTCGTGGCAACTCGAGGGCTGGTTTTACTCGCAGCTTGACTTATCCGGATGTGCCCTGAGACCGAGATATGTGCAGCTCCTATCAGGATTTGTCGGCACAATCGGGCGGCTTTGCTGGACTTGTTTTATTGCTGTTGAAATGTCTTGTAGTCCGGGATTCCGAGATTGATCGGGTCTTCCCGGTAGAAGGAATATCCTTCGTTGACCGTGAGAGCTTATCATGGGCTAAGTTGGGACACCCCTGCAGGGTATTATCTTTCGAAAGCCGTGCCCGCGGTTATGAGGCAGATGGGAATTTGTTGATGTCCGGTTGTAGAAAACCCGAAGTTGACTTTAACTAAAACACATCAACCGCGTGTGTAACCGTGATGGTCTCTTCTCGGCGGGGTCCGGGAAGTGAACACGGTTGTTGGAGTTATGTCTGACGTAGGTTGTTTCAGGATCACTTCTTGATCAATTCTAGCTTCTCGACCGTGCTTTGCCTTCTCTTCTCGCTCTCTTTTGCGCTATAGCCACCACATGCTAGTCGCTTGCTGCAGCTCCACCTCACAAACCCCTTTCCCACCTTTAAGCTTAAATAGTCTTGATCTCGCGGGTGTGAGATTGCTGAGTCCCCGTGACTCACAGATATTATCACCTCAGTTGCAGGTACCAACGATGTCAGTGCAGATGACGCGACCGAGCTCACTTGGGAGTTCGATGAGGAACGTGGCCGTTACTATGTTTCTTTTCCAGATGATCAATAGTGGAGCCCAGTTGGGTGATCCGGGGATCTGTTTAGCATTTGGGGTAGTCTTCTTTCATTTTGGTACCATAGTCGGACCTTGAGTGTAATCTGTTTGATGGATGTTATTTATGTACTTGTGTGAAGTGGCGATTGTAAGCCAACTATGTATCTTTCCCCTTTATTTATTACATGGATTGTGTGAAGATTACCTCACTTGCGACATTGCTTTCAATGCGGTTATGCCTCTAAGTCGTGCCTCGACACGTGGGAGATATAGCCGCATCGAGGGCGTTACAATGCTGCCGCAGACATCGACAAGGAGCTGACGCAGCTGGGGATGGGGGATCTCGGTATCCCTCCGATGAGACCCTCCCATCCAGCGCCAAGCTCACTCTGTTCTTCAAAGGCGTGGCGACGACCCTCCAGCGACTCCGAGAAAGGATCCCAAAGCAGCTGGCCGACGAGTCGCGCAAGATCTGCGCGGGAGCTCTTCAGAAGGTGCTGGTGAAGGTAGCCTTCCGCAACCCGGTCCTCAACCTCACCAACGTCCTCAGATCCCTGCCGGCGGAAGCTGATCTGGAGGCGCTCAAGGACCTTGTCGCACCCATTGTGGACAAGGTGAGCGGGATCAAGAGGGTTGAGGGCGATCGTGTGGACTAGGCCGCCCGTTTTCTTCTTTTCTTGCTGCTGCTAATCACGTTATGAAAGCAGTCTATTAGGGCCGCGACAAGCTATCTTGTAATATATGACTTTGTTTTGGGTAATGATTGCAATGTTATTTCCTTTACTTGATTCCTTCCTTTGTATGTTTTTGCCCTACACTTTTAGGGAACTTGCCGGCGCAGGCACTCTTGCCGCGAGCGCTGAGTGCGGGACGTCAGCAGCCTGCTGACAGTGCCGTTGCCGACAAGAAACCTTGTCGTAACTAGTCGCAACTCGTTTAAGTTGTTGAGTGAACTCGAAACAAGGTAAGGGCGCGACTCTAGTCGCAGCACACTTAAACTGTTGAGTGAACTCGAAACAAAGTAAGGGCGCAACTGGCCACGAGTCGGTTCCTTCGCGCATAGGTTTTCCATACAAAGCATGGTCGTTCAAGGAAAATAACTTAAAATTTAAAAAATCTGATTGCTCAAACTTTGGCAACTTAGCTTTTCTGTCGTTTGCTTCTCGGCAAGGCGAAACTTTCTTGAACGACGCCTGGTCCATACCATTATCTTCCCCTTCCCCCCGGTAATCTTGTGGGCGAAGGAGCCTTCATTTCCTTGAGAAAAAAGAAAGTAGAGAAAAATAATGATAATTATTGCTTACCGGGGGTGTTCGCTGCACAAAGTGTCAGATAATTCATGCAAAAAAGCATGAAATTGACAAGGTGTGTGACGAGGATACGCACCTAGGGTAGGGTAACTTATCATACCTGAGGTACCCAATCAAGGACCCGGCTCCTACAACGAAAGACATTCTGAGAAGTACCAACAGGTCAGTCGACCTGGTCAGCCCAGTCGACGGACACAAACGTACTCGACCAAGAAGCGCAAGCAGTCGACCACGAAGAAACCACTCGACCGTAAGAAGATCTAAAGGCACTGCCTACAAACGGTCATCTCATAAGTAGCTTTTATGGCCTTCATGGTCCTTTATTACAGGCGTTACCAGTAACCCCCTCTCTTTATGTACATTAAACCCCTTGTAACGTGGGCTGGCTGGGGTCCTGGTGAGCTCTATATAAACCACCCCCTCCACTAGGACAAGGGGTTCGCATCTTTGTAACACTCACGCATATAATCCAGTCGACCGCCTCCGGGCTCCGAGACGTAGGGCTATTACTTCCTCCGAGAAGGGCCTGAACTCGTTAACTCCTTGCGTGCACAACTACTCCAGAGCTAGGATCTTGCCTCTCCATTCCTACCCCCCATTCTACTGTCAGACTTAGAACCACGACAGTTGGCGCCCACCGTGGGGCAGGTGTTCTAGCGATTTGTTGGAGGAGTTGGGATTCTTTCAACCCATATCATGTTTTCGAGCGGAGTCATGGTCGAGAGCCGCGAGATCCGTCTCGGCGCTCTCTCCTTCATCGTCGACGACTCTGCTTGGCTGCAGGAGGCTCCACTCGACGTGGACGCGCTCCCCGCCCGCGGAGCCACGCATTTTCGCGCATGCGTCCGCGGCGTCCTCCTGCGGCAACCGTCGACCCAGTACGGGTCGGCATTCGTTGCGCCATCATCATCATCATCATCGTCATCAGCTTCCCACCGGCGCAGGCGCACCGGTCGGTCGAGACTCCAGCGGTGGGTGAAGCACGCACTGGCCCGCCAGTCGGCCATCCCCCAAGTCGCGGCAATCGAGCCCGACGAGTCACTCTACGGCCTGTTCGATCTGTCGACTGGCTCCGTAGAGACTGCGTCCGAGTGCGACAGCAGTGACCCAGCGGCGGAAGTACTAATGGTCGACGGACCACGTAGCCCCCCCGGATTCCCCCAAACCGAAGAGGTTGACGCAGGGGGGATTCCGGCGCGAGGTCACGAAGAGTACAGGCCCGAGCCCCTTACCTCGGTGCAGAGGGAGGAACTCCGTCGCCGGAACATGGACGCCCTTCACACTCCTATCGTTGGAGAAACCCCTGAGGCGCGAGCCCTGGAGGAGGCGCGCTTAGCCAATTTGGCTGAACGTGCTCGATTGGAGAATCTCCAGAGAGCACTCGACGAGCGCGCGCGACCACCCGCTCCCGAGTCCAGCCGTCGCCGCGTTTCCCAGCCGCCGACCCAGGTATACCGGACTCCGATTCAGAATTTGGCAGCTGCGGCTCGCATAGCGGAGTCGATCCAGCCTTCACAGTCGGAAGCAGGGAGAGGTCTGTTGCAAATCAGAGATTTGCTTCGCGCAGCGGGTGACCAGAATTCAGCCGTGTCGCAGTCGCGCAACAGGATTCACAGTCGATCCGTCACTGCGAATTCCTTTCAGTCGGCTCATAGTCCGAGGTCGCCCCCGAGACGTGAAGGACACAGAGGCCGGCACGAGAATCAGTACCAAGGGCACGAGCGATATGAGCACCGATTCGATCGCAACGATCAACGTCGAGTGCCTTCCCCTCCCCCAAGGGCCGGGTCGTACATTCCTCGACGGCAAGAAGACAGACGCCAGTTCAGTACTGGGCGAAAGGTTCCAGTCGACCCCAGGGAACCAGGCTTTGATGCGAGATCCATCATCGTTCAAGGCCTGGTCGATCGGAATAGAGCTCACCGAGAAGACCGTGACGGAGGCGCCCCGTCCAGCAGCAGAGTTCGCGTCTCAGGTCCCGAGTGTTTCAGCAGAGCAATCAGAGCTGCAGTGATTCCTCCCAACTTCAGGTTGGCGGCTGGAGTCAGCAAGTTCACCGGAGAATCCAAGCCGGACACATGGCTCGAGGATTACCGAGTGGCTGTTCAGATCGGAGGCGGCAATGACGAGGTGGCCATGAAGCATTTGCCCCTCATGTTGGAAGGATCAGCCAGAGCATGGTTGAATCAGTTGGCTCCCAGCAGTATTTATACTTGGGAAGATCTAGCCCAGGTGTTTGTCAGGACGTTCGAAGGAACTTGCAAGCGACCGGCGGGGTTGACAGAATTGCAGTCATGTGTTCAGAAGTCGAGTGAAACCCTGAGGGATTATATCCAGAGATGGATCACTCTGAATCACACGGTCGAGAATGTATCCGATCATCAAGCAGTTTGCGCCTTCAAGGAAGGTGTCAGAAACAGGGAGTTAACTTTGAAGTTTGGTCGAACCGGAGATATGACCCTGAGTCGAATGATGGAAATCGCCACCAAGTACGCGAACGGAGAAGAAGAAGATAGGCTCCGGAGTGGCAAGTATAAGGCAGCCGCTAATGAGACCGGCGGAGGACACTCCAGTCGGAAGCAGAAGCGCAAGGCCGAGCCAGTCGCCCCCGGGGAAGCCTTAGCTGTGACCCCTGGGAAGTTTAAGGGGAAACCCAAGGGCCCTTGGAACCCCAAGAAAGTGAAAGACCAGGACGGAAACGATGTGATGGACTTGCCATGCCACATCCACACGAAGAAAGATGAAGAGGGAAATCTCATTTACCCTAAGCATACCACTCGACAATGTCGACTCCTGATGCAACAGTTCCAAGGGAAACAAGCCAAGGACAAAGGGAAACAGTCGGACAAAGTTGAAGACAGAGAAGACAGCGACGAAGAATACCCTCAAATCAATTCCACTCTGATGATTTTCGCTGATGTCGAAAGTAGGAGTCGACTGAAGGTCATCAATCGCGAAGTAAACACGGTCGCTCCAGTGACGCCCCAGTACCTGAAATGGTCCCAAACCGCCATCACCTTCGATCAGTCCGATCATCCGACTCATATTGCCACCCCAGGGAGGCAAGCGTTGGTGGTCGACCCAATTGTTGAAGGCACTCGGCTGACCAAGGTTCTGGTGGACGGCGGCAGTGGGCTAAACTTGTTGTATGCAGAGACGTTGAAGGGGATGGGCATTCCGATGTCCCGGATCAGCCCCAGCAACATGAGCTTCCACGGAGTCATCCCTGGGAAGAAAGCTGAGTCACTCGGCCAAATCGCTCTCGACGTCGTCTTTGGTGACTCGAAGAATTTCAGGAAAGAAAAATTAACCTTTGAGGTCGTGGATTTTCAGAGTGCGTACCACGCCATTCTTGGGAGGCCAGCCTATGCTCGCTTCATGGCTCGGCCATGCTACGTATATCTTAAGATGAAGATGCCTGGCCCCAAAGGTGTAATCACCGTCGTCGGCAATCGGAAGAAGGCAGAGGAGTGCTTCCAGAAAGGCGCCAAAATTGCTGACGCTCAGATGGCCAAGATAGAGATACAAGAGTATCAGAAGACTGCAGACCCGAGTGAATTGTTACGAGCCAAGAAGCCCGCCACAGAATCAGCATTTCGGTCGACTGGTGAGACCAAGCAAGTTCACATCCACCCGACCGATCCAAATGCGGCTCCAACCAACATCTCCACTACACTCGACCCCAAATAGGAAGAAGCGCTCGTCCAGTTCCTCCGTGAGAACTGGGACATCTTCGCATGGAAGCCTGCTGACATGCCAGGTGTGCCCAGGGGACTGGCCGAGCACCGCCTCCGAGTCGACCCAAAGGCCAAACCAGTCAAGGAGCATCTCCGACGGTCCGCCGTTCAGAAGAGAAAGGCCATTGGCGAAGAAGTGGCCCGACTCCTGGCAGCAAAATTCATTCGCGAGATCTTCCACTCCGAGTGGCTCGCTAATGTTGTAATGGTCCCTAAGAAAGACAGGTCGTTGCGCATGTGCATCAATTTTAAGCATATCAATCGGGCCTGCCCGAAAGATCATTTTCCCCTTCCTCGCATCGATCAAATAGTTGACTCGACTGCAGGATGCGAGAGGCTATCCTTTTTAGATGCTTACTCTGGATACCATCAGATCCGTCTGTATGGACCCGATGAAATAAAAACAGCCTTCATCACCCCATTTGGGTGTTTCTGCTATGTTACCATGCCTTTCGGTCTCAAGAACGCCGGAGCTACATTCATGAGAATGATTCAGAAGTGCCTAATCACTCAAATCAGTCGGAATGTAGAAGCGTACATGGATGACATAGTTGTCAAGTCACGAAAAGGTTCCGACCTGCTGACTGACCTAGCTGAAACTTTTGCCAATCTCAGGAGTTATGATATCAAGCTCAATCCGTCGAAGTGCACATTTGGAGTCCCTGGGGGAAAGTTACTCGGTTTTCTCGTTTCCGAACGAGGAATCGACGCTAACCCTGAAAAAGTTGACACCATACTCCAGATGAAACGCCCCGTGCGTGTGCACGACGTCCAGAAACTTACTGGATGCTTGGCCGCCCTAAGTCGATTCATCTCCAGGCTCGGTGAAAAAGCGTTGCCTCTTTACCGACTGATGAAGAAGTCAGACACGTTCGAATGGACCCCGGAAGCTGATGCAGCATTCGCAGAGCTAAAAGCTCTGCTCTCCACCCAGCCGGTGCTTGCTGCGCCTGTCAGCAAAGAGCCATTGTTGCTTTACATAGCAGCCACGGGACAAGTCGTTAGTACTGTTCTTACGGTCGAGCGGGAAGAGGAAGGAAAGACCTTCAAAGTTCAACGCCCAGTGTATTATCTCTCTGAAGTTCTGACCCCGTCGAAGCAAAGATATCCCCACTATCAGAAGCTCGTTTACGGGATTTACATGACCACAAAGAAGGTTGCTCATTATTTCTCTGATCACTCTATCACAGTCGTCAGCGACGCTCCATTATCAGAGATTCTTCATAACAGAGATGCAACCGGTCGAGTGGCGAAATGGGCAATTGAACTTCTTCCTCTTGATATCAAGTTCGAGGCAAAGAAAGCTATTAAGTCCTAGGCAATAGCTGATTTCCTCGCCGAGTGGACCGAGCAGGAGCTTCCGACTCAAGTTCACTCGGAGCACTGGACTATGTTTTTCGACGGCTCCAAGATGTTGAACGGATCCGGTGCGGGGGTTGTACTGGTTTCCCCCCGAGGAGATAAGCTCAAGTATGTCCTTCAGATTCACTTTGATTCCTCCAACAATGAGGCAGAGTACGAAGCGCTTTTATACGGGTTACGTATGGCCATTTCACTCGGCGTCCGTCGCCTTATGGTCTACGGCGACTCAGATCTGGTTGTTAATCAAGTGATGAAGGAGTGGGACGTCAGAAGCCCATCCATGACGGGATATTGCAGCGCAGTGAGAAAGCTGGAGAAACGATTCGAGGGGTTGGAGCTCCATCATGTACCCCGACTGAAAAATCAAGCTGCAGATGATTTGGCGAAGATAGGGTCCAAAAGGGAGGCCATCCCTAAGGATGTGTGTTTGGAGCACATTCACACACCATCGGTGCAAGAAGATCCTTTCACAGAAGAGCCTCCACAACCAAAAAGCGCCTCTGACTCGACCGAAGTGGAGATACCAGCTGTGGTCGACCTGATTATGGAAGTTATGGCCACCACTCCCGATTGGACAGTGCCGTACATCGCGTATATCATAAGAAAAGAGCTCCCAGAAGATGAAGAAGAGGCTCGGCAGATCGTCCGTCGATCCAAAGCCTTTACAGTAATCAAAGGGCAGCTGTACAGAGAAAGCGCGACTGGAGTCGGTCAGAAGTGCATCACGCCTGAAGAAGGGCAGATAATTCTCGAAGACATCCACTCGGGGACCTGTGGCCATCACGCGTCCTCTCGGACCATCGTGGCTAAAGCATACCGAGCGGGTTTCTACTGGCCGAAGGTGAATGAAATGGCAAAGGATATAGTCGACAAGTGCGAGGGGTGCCAGTTTTACTCCAATATGTCTCACAAGCCCGCCTCCGCCTTGAAGACAATTCCACTCGTCTGGCCTTTCGCTGTCTGGGGTCTGGATATGGTCGGACCACTGAGAACTGGCAGGAGTGGCTTCACCCACTTGTTGGTCGCAGTCGACAAGTTCACGAAGTGGATAGAAGCAAAACCCATAAAGGACCTCGACGCAAGCACTGCCATCAGTTTTATCAGAGGATTGATATTCAGATATGGGGTTCCACACAGCATCATCACGGATAACGGATCAAACTTTGATAATGACAAATTCAAAGCCTTCTGCGCCTCTCAGGGCACTCGAGTCGACTACGCTTCAGTTGCTCACCCTCAGACGAATGGACAGGCCGAACGCGCGAATGGCCTCATCCTCAAAGGACTAAAACCCCGACTAATGCGTGATCTCAAACACGCAGCAGGCGCCTGGGTCGACGAACTTCCGTCAGTTCTATGGGGTTTGAGGACCACCCTTAACCGGTCGACTGGAAGAACGCCATTCTTTCTGGTCTATGGAGCCGAGGCGGTTTTGCCAAGCGACTTGCTCCACAACGCGCCTCGAGTCGAGTTATATTCCGAAGCAGAAGCAGAACAGGCCCGACAAGACGCAGTCGACCTCTTAGAGGAAGAAAGAGAGATGGCTCTAATCCGTTCGACCATCTACCAACAAGAGTTGCGTCGGTTTTACGCCAGGAATGTGAAGGGTCGAGCCTTTCAGGAAGGAGATCTGGTCCTTCGCGTGGATCAGCAAAAACCTCACAAACTTGCCCCGACCTGGGAAGGCCCTTTCATCATCACCAAAGTCTTGCACAACGGAGCGTATCACCTTTACAACATCGATCGTCGGATCGACGAGCCTCGAGCATGGAATGCGGACCTGCTTCGTCCTTTTTACACTTAAAAATGCGCTCGACTGAGATGTAATAAAAGTACCTCTGTAATTCCTTTGTTTCAAGAAAGAGACTGCCATTTCTTTTTTCTGTCTGTCTAAATTTCCCCCAGTGGGTGACTTAGTTGCGAATCCGCTTCGCCTAAGTTTTCAGAAAATCCTACCGAGTGGAGAGCCAGCCTCCCACTCGGGGGCTTAGCTGGCGAATCCGCTTCGCCTAAGTTTTCAGAAAATCCTACCGAGTGGAGAGCCAGCCTCCCACTCGGGGGCTTAGCTGCGAATCTGTTTCGCCTAAGTTTGAGAAATCCTACCGAGTGGGAGCGAACCTCCCACTCGGGGGCTTAGCTGCAGTCCAAGTACTCGCCTAAGTAATTGAAATCCTACCGAGTGAGAGCAAACCTCCCACTCGGGGGCTTAGCTGCAGTCCAAGTACTCGCCTAAGTAATCAAAATCCTACCGAGTGAGAGCAAACCTCCCACTCGGGGGCTTAGCTGCAGTCCAAGTACTCGCCTAAGTAATCAAAATCCTACCGAGTGAGAGCAAACCTCCCACTCGGGGGCTTAGCTGCAGTCCAAGTACTCGCCTAAGTAATCAAAATCCTACCGAGTGAGAGCAAACCTCCCACTCGGGGGCTTAGCTGCAGTCCAAGTACTCGCCTAAGTAATTGAAATCCTACCGAGTGAGAGCAAACCTCCCACTCGGGGGCTTAGCTGCGGTCCAAGTACTCGCCTAAGTAATCAAAATCCTACCGAGTGAGAGCAAACCTCCCACTCGGGGGGCTTAGCTGCAGTCCGAGCACTCGCCTAAGTAATTGAAATCCTACCGAGTGAGAGCAAACCTCCCACTCGGGGGGCTTAGCTGCAGTCCGAGCACTCGCCTAAGTAATTGAAATCCTACCGAGTGAGAGCAAACCTCCCACTCGGGGGCTTAGCTGCGGTCCAAGTACTCGCCTAAGTAATTGAAATCCTACCGAGTGAGAGCAAACCTCCCACTCAGAGGCTTAGCTGCAGTCCAAGTACTCGCCTAAGTAATCAAAATCCTACCGAGTGAGAGCAAACCTCCCACTCGGGGGCTTAGCTGCGGTCCAAGTACTCGCCTAAGTAATCAAAATCCTACCGAGTGAGAGCAAACCTCCCACTCGGAGGCTTAGCTGCAGTCCAAGTACTCGCCTAAGTAATCAAAATCCTACCGAGTGAGAGCAAACCTCCCACTCGGGGGCTTAGCTGCGGTCCAAGTACTCGCCTAAGTAATCAAAATCCTACCGAGTGAGAGCAAACCTCCCACTCGGGGGCTTAGCTGCAGTCCAAGTACTCGCCTAAGTAATCAAAATCCTACCGAGTGAGAGCAAACCTCCCACTCGGGGGCTTAGCTGCAGTCCAAGTACTCGCCTAAGTAATCAGATTCTACCGAGTGGAGAGCGAACCTCACACTCGGGGGGCTTAGCTACGATCCGAGCACTCGACTAAAGCAATTGGACTCTTACCGAGTGAGGAGCAGACCTCCCACTCGGGGACTTAGCTATAGCCCGATACTCGCCCAAGCCAGGATGACAAGACACCATCATGGCGATGAGCGTCGTGCAAACCAGGCGGCCTCTGAGGGAACAACCAATAGAAGATCGGCGGATCAAGTCACGAAGACATTCAACGTCGAGCCAAGTTCGAACAAAACCAAAAAATCCTAGATCGCAAATAAAGTACTCGAGCTATAAGCTCGACGGAGTTTATCGGTTACATAAACCACTCGGCATTCCGAGGCAAATTTAAGGCAAAGAGCATCAGTTTTTTACTCCTCCGGCGGAGGACTGGAAGGTGCAACAAATTCGTCCAAGTCGATCCCATCAGAGATCCGAGTGGCAGCAGCGATGAAGGTCTCCATGAAGTCCTGAAAGTTATGTTTCCTGGTATTGGCAACTTGGAGAGCAGCCAGCTTCTCCTCGCGCGCCTCCTTGCAGTGGACGCGAACCAGTGACAAAGCCACATCAGCGCCGCACCTGGCAGAAGACTTCTTCCATTCTTGCACTCGACCTGGAACCTCACCTAGTCGACTGATCAGGGATTCAAGGTCGTTCTGAAGCGTCTCCTTGGGCCAGAGTGCGGAGTCGATCCGTGACACTGCAGCTTTCAGTCGAGCCAGGTAGTCCACTGCACTAGCGACACGGGATTCCAGCCGGAAGACATTCATGGCCACTTCGTCCTTCACGGGGGAGTTGATAGGGTCCAAGCGGGTCTCCACTCGACTGGTCTCTTCTTCAAAGTTTCGGCAGAATTCTGAAGGAAGTTTCGACAGGTCAAAACTGTGGCCAAATGGTGAGTCAACAACAATGAGGTTAATCGCGCAAAAAGGGTTACCTTCAAGCATGAGGTATAGCTTCTTGGCAAGATCCCCAAGATAGTCCCCCAAGTCCTTATGCTTCCCCGCCAGCTGGCCGAGCTTGTCGTTCAGGGTACTCTTGTCAGTCTTCAGTCGACTCGCTTCCTTGTTGGCCGAGTCAAGAGCAGACTTCAGCCTAGCGTTCTCGCTCTCCAGTTGCTCGACCGAAGCAAGTTTCTCTTCAGCAAGCTTCAGTTTCTCCACAGCCGCCTTTTGTGCTTCCGCAAGGTCAAGATCTTTCTTCTTCAGGGCCTTTTCCAGTTCGTCTACGAAACAACAATAAGCACAGAGTTGAGAACAGACAGGAGGACAGAGACAGCCGTCGAGTCCTCACCAGCCATACCTTTTGCCTCATCCTTCGCCTTCTGCACATTTTCTTGAGCAAACTGTAAATCAAGATTGAGCTGGATTTGCTTGTTCTTCAGATCGGCGAGCTGAGCAACAAGCTCACAAGACCTCTGCAAAGAGTCAATCGACAGAGGGTATAAAAGATAAGTTACTCCCGAGTGACTGAAAGAAAGAGCACAACACTTCTAAGACTACAGCCAAATCAAAACATTCGGCAGTAGCCTCGGGGACTACACCCAGTGGGTGCACTCAGCGTGCCCCCACTGGTTTTCAAAAAAAAAAAAAAGAGGGCGACTACCAGCAGTCGACCGGATAGAGTGTCATCCGACGAGATACAACTACAGAAAGACAGTACAAAGACCACAGACGACTGCCAGCAGTCGACCGTGGCCTCGGGGACTACACCCAGTGGGTGCACTCAGCGTGCCCCCACCAATGAGAAATTTCGACCAACGGCACCCAGTGGGTGTACAACGCAAGTGAAGATCAACTAACCTGGACGTTCTGCTGCAACGCCGAGCTGATGTCATAAGCCGCTTGACTGGCATCCCGAGCCGCCTTGGTCTGCTCCATCACGAGCCCCGCCTGACGTATAGCCTCCTTGGCAGCACTCACTTGATCCTCCGGGGTCTGGTAGGCGGCGAAGAACGAGGGCGGGTCGACCGGTGGAGGGGCAGTCGACGACGAAGGCCGGGCAGTCGTCAGTGGCTCAGCAAAAGTCACAGTAGTCCGGGCGGTATTGTCACCCCCTTGGACCACCGCCTCGGCAGTTGACGCAGCCTGAGGAACCTTGTCGACCGGAGCCCTCCGGCCTCTTCTCCCAAAAGGCCTGAGCGGCGCTTCCGCCTCCTCCTCATCATCCGGAAGGTCAATGACGTTGGTTGGAGCTACAAAAGTTCAGAAATGAATACCCAATCGACTCGGCAGTTAAACAGTCGGATCATGTCAAGGATTATACCTAAGTTGGAAGTGACGGCGTCCTCCATCGTCTCATCAGCATTCTGGAGGGAAGTGTCGGAAGTAGCGGCGCTGCACGATTCCAAGCAAATAATTTGAAAATGAATCGACTAAGAATCCGTCCTAGTCGACTCAAGAAAGGTGAAGACAGTCACTTACCCAGAGATGACCGGAATGGCGACCCTGATTTTGGGCAAGGCCTTAGGCGGCTTAGTCGGGATGGCTCTAGGCTGCTTGGGAGCTTTCTCAGTTGGGGCCGGCGACGCAGTCCTAGGGCGCTTGGATGACTGACCTGCCGGAGCACTCGACTGACCGCGCTCCACGGCGGGATCCTGAGCGTTCTTGGAGCGCCTCTCGCGTCGAGGAAGGTCGACCTCCACTTCTTCATCTTCGTCAACCGAGTCATCGCTGACCTCCCCCTCTACGTCATCGTCAGATTCCCACTCCTCGACTTCGCCCTCGGCTTCAACTTCATTCTCGCTCCCTTCGCCTCCACTCCCTCCTCCTTCAGATACGTGCTCCTGGTTCCCATTCGGCATCGAGTACATCTCGTTGATCTCCTGCGAAACAACAGGCAGAGCAAGGATCAGTCGACCTTTCGCGAGCCAGTTGCTAGACGGAGTGAAAATTTCAGTCGGAAGAAGCAAAATGTACCTTGTCTGTTTGCATCATCCCGTCGAGCGGAGCAATCCTCCTGGAACCCCTGGGGTTGTCCTTATTCCCGGTTATGCTGGACAGCCAGCTCTCCAGCACAGAAGCCTCGACCCCCTCCGGGTGGATCCGCGCGGAGTCGTCGGGCCCGGAATACAACCACATCGGGTGATCCCGAGCCTGGAGAGGTTGGATTCGTCGCTGAAGAAAGACTTCGAGCAAATCCATGCCGGTCACGCCTTCACGGACCAACTCAACCACTCGACTGACTAGTACCTTCACCTGAGCCTTCTCCTCCGGAACCACTTTCAAAGAAGCGGGTTTCTGCACTCGGTCCAAGGTGAAAGGAGGTAGGCCGGTCGAGTGTCCAGGAGTCGGCTGGTCCTTGCAATAGAACCAAGTCGACTGCCACCCGCGCACAGAATCGGGAAGTGTCATGGGAGGAAAACAACTCTTACCCCTCGTCTGGATCCCGAGGCCCCCGCACATCTGGATCACCTGCGTCCTCTCCCCGTCCGGGCTAAGCTTTTTGACCGACTGGGATCGGCAGGTGAAGATATGCTTGAAGAGGCCCCAGTGGGGTCGACAACCTAAGAAACACTCGCACAGAGACACAAAAGCCGCGAGATAGACTATGGAATTGGGCGTAAAATGGTGGAGCTGCGCTCCGAAGAAGTTCAAGAAAGCCCTAAAGAAAGGACTCGGGGGCAGAGAAAACCCCCGGTCGACATGGGTGGCTATCAGGACGCGCTCACCATCGCGAGGTCTTGGCTCCGTCTCCTTCCCCGGAAGGCGAGCGGCCTTGTGGGGAATGAGCCCTCCTTCCACCATGTCGTCGATGTCTGCCTGAGTAAGGATGGAGGGCATCCAATCCCCTTGCAGCCAGCCGGACGGCAGGGCGGCCCGCGAGGACGACCCGCCTCGCCCAGATCTCTTCCCTTTGCCCTTCGCCGCGGCCTTCTTCGCCCGTTCCGCCGCCGCCGTCCTATCCGTCCCCATCGTCTCGAACGAAGTCTTGGCCGAGCGACAGTGTCGAGGTTGCGGCGGAGGGCGAGGCGGAGGGTTACGGAGGAAGGAGGAAGGAGAACGAGGGCGCACAGTAAAAGGTCAGAGTCATTGCTTTATATAAGGCCACACCCGAGTGGCTGATCAGTGGGCCTGCCCCTCCCAGTCAGATCCCGCAACGGGCGCGCGCGCAGTACGTGGCGAAAAAGGTGGCGCAGAGATCGAGGCGCCCTTGCCTTATCCAGCCGATTCGCGCGGTTTCCTCCGTCCGGTGCGCTTCTCAATTTTCAAATCCCGCAAAATCCGCGATCGACAGGACGGGTTGTCAGACGAAAGATCCATTTCCTTAAGTCTCCCAAGGGACTCGTCACGTAAACGCACTCGACGGTAATTCGGAACCACTCGACGAGCATCTGAATGGATCAAGGCAAACTGAAGAATGAGACCCCGCCGTGACTTCCGTTTATCCGAAGACAGATACAATTGAAGCATGGAGGTTGAGTCAGAAGCGTAGGCTCGACCCCATTCTCACTTAACCCCTGACCCATTCGGGGGCTAATGACGAGGATACGCACCTAGGGTAGGGTAACTTATCATACCTGAGGTACCCAATCAAGGACCCGGCTCCTACAACGAAAGACATTCTGAGAAGTACCAATAGGTCAGTCGACCTGGTCAGCCCAGTCGACGGACACAAACGTACTTGACCAAGAAGCGCAAGCAGTCGACCACGAAGAAACCACTCGACCGTAAGAAGATCTAAAGGCACTGCCTACAAACGGTCATCTCATAAGTAGCTTTTATGGCCTTCATGGTCCTTTATTACAGGCGTTACCAGTAACCCCCTCTCTTTATGTACATTAAACCCCTTGTAACGTGGGCTGGCTGGGGTCCTGGTGAGCTCTATATAAACCACCCCCCTCCACTAGGACAAGGGGTTCGCATCTTTGTAACACTCACGCATATAATCCAGTCGACCGCCTCCGGGCTCCGAGACGTAGGGCTATTACTTCCTCCGAGAAGGGCCTGAACTCGTTAACTCCTTGCGTGCACAACTACTCCAGAGCTAGGATCTTGCCTCTCCATTCCTACCCCCCATTCTACTGTCAGACTTAGAACCACGACAGTGTGCGGAGCACGTGAGCTTTATTTATGCACAGGGTTTGCGCCTGGCTTTGTACAAAGGATTACATGCAACAGAGGCAAGACTTGTACAAAAAGGTGGTTGCTGGACAGGGTCTGACAACCGCGCCTTACGGGTAAAACTTACGAAGATGCTCGATGTTCCAGGAGTTGCTCACCGGAATGCCATCTTCGGTCTCAAGGCGGACAGCGCCAGGCCTAGTGACTCGTTTCACCCGATAAGGACCTTCCCACTTCGGCGTCAACTTGTTGGAATTCTTGGCGGAATGAACGTGCCGAAGAACAAGGTCGCCTTCCTCGAGACTTCTGGCTTTAACTTTGCGGCTATGGTAGCGGCGCAAAGCTTGCTGGTAGCGAGCAGCTCGCACAGCAGCCTGAAGACGATCTTCCTCAAGGAGCAGCGCGTCATCTTGTCGCAGCTGCTCTTGCTCAAGCTCATCATAAGCGAGCACTCGAGGTGACCCGTATACGAGTTCCGTGGGGATAACTACCTCTGCTCCATAGACTAGAGCGAAAGGTGTCTGGCCAGTGGCTCGATTTGGCGTCGTCTTGATCGACCAAAGAACCACCGGCAGCTCCTCGATCCAGTTTCTTCCGCACTTGTGCAGCCTGTCAAAAGTCTTGGTCTTGAGCCCCCGCAGCACTTCAGCATTTTCCCTCTCCGCTTGACCGTTGCTCCTGGGGTGAGCAACAGAAGCGAAGCAGGCCTTGGCGCCAAGATCTTGGACGTACTGCATGAAGGTGCGGCTCGTGAATTGTGTACCGTTGTCGGTGATGATCCTGTTAGGGATCCCGAAGCGGCAAACAATCGACCTGAAGAACCTGACTACTGACTGTGCTGTCACCTTCCTCACTGGTTCCACTTCTGGCCACTTTGTGAACTTGTCGATTGCGACGTACAAGTACTCAAAGCCCCCGACTGCCCGGGGGAAGGGGCCGAGTATGTCGAGCCCCCAGACCAAAAATGGCCAGGATAAAGGGATCGTCTGGAGAGCTTGAGCTGGCTGGTGTATCTGCTTGGAATGGAACTGGCACGCTTCACACTTGGTTACTTGTGCAGTTGCATCCTGGAGGGCTATCGGCCAAAAGAAGCCTTGCCGGAACGCTTTGCCGGCAAGCGCTCTTGCGCCAATGTGGTGACCACATATGCCTCCATGTATCTCTGCCAACAGCTTCTGTCCATCTTCCCGGGGAATACACTTCAATTTCACACCTTGAGTCTTCTTCTGTACAGTGCGTTGTCGATGAACTGGTACATACTAGACTGCCGGGCTACTCTTTCCGCTTCTTCTTGCTCTTCGGGAAGTTCTCCTGTCTGGAGGAAACGGACGATCTGCTGTGCCCATGCCGGAGCTTGTGGCTCGACAGCAAGGACTAAAGGCATATCTGCTGCTGCGGGAACATCCGCTTCTACGGCAAGAACCTGCGGCTCAGCCGGAGCTTGGCGTTCCCCGGCAAGCTTGCCGGAGCAAAACTTGTCGGGAGCGTCTGCTACAATGAAACAAACCCTGGGCCTTGTCGGAGCAGACTGCTCCTCAGCACTCTTGGCGTTGATCTTGGGGACCTTCTTGGCGGCGGCTTCGGGAAGCTCTGCTGGAAGATAGTCACCAGAAGTCAACTTCCTCTTCTTGCTCTGTCCAGTTGATGGTGTCACATACGGTTGAGTCAGCTTGAGCACAAAGATCCCTGGTTCCACAGGTAACTTAAGTGTTGTGCACTTTGACAGGCCGTCAGCAATGTCGTTCTGAGCTCTTGGATCATGTTCCATCTGTAGGCCGACAAAGCGCTCTTCTAGCTTCCTCACTTCATCAACGTGAGCTTCCATCAACGGACTCTGATAATTCTTGTTCACTTGGCGGATGACGAGCTGCGAGTCACCCCTGACAATGAGCTGCTTGATCCCAAGGTCTGCCGCGATCCTGAGACCGGCAAGCAATCCTTCATACTCTGCAGTATTGTTTGTTGCTTGCTCCTTGGGAAAGTGCATCTGGACTACGTACTTGAGGTGCTCTCCGGTGGGTGCGACAAGTAGCACGCCAGCACCGGCGCCTTGCAGCGAAGGCACCATCGAAGTACATCAGCCACTCTTTGCTTGCCTCTTGACGGGGATGCTCGTCTCTGGAATTTCTTCATCTGGTGTTGGCGTCCACTCTGCTATGAATTCTGCCAATGCTCTGCTTTGGATAGTTGAAGTGCTCTCAAACTTGAGGCCAAAGCTTGACAGTTCCAGTGCCCACTCAACAATCCTGCCTGTTGCTTCGGGATTCTGCAGTATCCTCTTCAGCGGAAAGCGAGTGACAACTGTGATCTCATGTGCTTGGAAGTAATGGCGCAGCTTTGTCGAGGCCATGAGAAGGCCGAAAAGCAATTTCTGCACACTAGAGTACCTTGACCTAGCCCCCTGCAGAAGGGAACTGACAAAGTAGACTGGGCGCTGCACCATTCTCTTCTGTTGTATCTCTTCGCACATCTGCGCAGATCCATCTTTGTCGGGACCAGAGCTTGTCGGAGAAGCCCCTGCTTGTTGCTAGATGTGCTTGCCGTGGTCGCTGGCTCATCATCAGCCTCCCTCTCCGCTACTAACGCAACACTAACCACTTGATTGGTCGCCGCCAGATACAGCAGCAACTTCTCTTGCGGCTTAGGTGCGACAAGTATTGGAGTGGAGGACAGGTATCTCTTCAAGTCCTGCAGCGCAGCCTCCGCTTCCGGAGTCCATTTCATTGGACCTGCCTTTTTCAAAATTTTGAAAAACGGCAGGGCGCGCTCAGCAGACTTAGAGATAAACCTGCTGAGAGCCGCCACGCAGCCGGCAAGTTTCCGCACGTCCTTGACGCGCTTCGGTGCTTCGATTTGCTCAATGGCCTTGTCGGATTGGCTTCGATTCCTCTCCGAGACACGAAGAACCCGAGAAGCTTGCCGGAAGGGACTCCAAACACGCACTTCTCGGGGTTGAGCTTGAGGCTGATCTTGCGCAGGTTTGCAAAAGTCTCTTCTAGATCCTGAATCAGAGTTGCTTTGTCCCTGCTCTTGACCACTATATCATCCATGTAGACTTCCACATTTCTGTGTATTTGTGGCTCAAAAGCAGTATGGACGACCCTTGCAAATGTTGAACCAGCATTCTTCAATCCGAAAGGCATCCGTATAAAAGAAGTATGTGCCACATGGAGTGATGAATGCGGTCTTCTCCTCATCTTCTTCTGCCATGAAGATTTGATGGTATCCTAAGTATGCGTCAAGAAATGAAAGCAAATCGCATCCGGCTGTGGAGTCAACAATCTGGTCAATGCGCGGCAAGGGAAATGGATCTTTGGGACAAGCTTTATTGACATCGGTGAAGTCAATACAAAGCCTCCATTTCCCGTTTGCCTTGCGCACGACTACAGGATTGGCCAACCACGTAGGATGGAGCACTCCTCTGACAAGGCCTGCTGCTTCCAACTTCTTGATCTCTTCTGTGATGAATTCTTGGCGCTCCACTGCTTGTTTCCTGACTTTCTGCTTGACGGGCCGCGCATGAGGACAAACGGCAAGGTGGTGCTCAATTACTTTCCTGGGAACGTCGGGGATGTCAGACGGTTGCCACGCAAACACATCGACATTCGCCCGCAGGAAAGCAACGAGCGCGCTTTCCTATTTATGGTCGAGAGTGGCACTGATGGTGAGAGTACCACCAGTGCCGTCCTCTTTGGCGGACACCTTCTTGGTTGCTGGCGGAGCTGCCATCGTCTTCTTACACTTGCCGGTGGAGCTCGATGATGCGTCCTCGACGGTAGCGCAGCACTCCGAAGAGGTGCGCTTGCCGGAGTGGGCATCAGAACTCTTGCCGGACTTGGTCTTCTTCTTCCCCCCGGGAGCTTCAGCGGCAAGTGTCTCACGGTCTGCTGCGGCTGCTGCTTCCCGGTAGATCTTGTCGGCACACATAAGAGCATCCTTCTTGTCGCCGTTGTCAGGACCCTGATCCTAAGTCACACCGATCTAGCATGTAACACATCATATCACTTTGCGGCCTCACGCACGGTATTCGCACGGGTGCCACCTTACCTGGCCCAGGACCGTTTGCGCCTTTTGGCTCACGTATATGATAGTGTCGCTAGCATCCATATGACAAAGAACCCGGGCCGACATGGCTAGTCGTGAACCCAAGGCGGCACTAACCCATGAGGACAGGCATACATGAATCACATCGAGCATGTCGGTCATCAACGTATAAATCCGGGCTGTAGCACTGGGCTAACAGGACTCCGGTAACCCAGGCTGTAGCAGGCTAGGCAGGACTCCGCATAACACCGCGTGACATTTCCCCGAAGGGACAGACACAGGAACGACGTGAATCACATGCCGGCCAGTCAAGTGTCCTGAGCAGTAGTGCTGGGCTAGCAGGACTCCGGTGAACCGGGCTGTAGTGGACTACTATCGCTCAGAAGCACTGGACTACATTTCCTCATATGAAAGGCTGCCAAGGATAAACAACTAGATAGTCGGATCCCACTCATACCAAGCATTTCAATCATACACACAATATGCCCGATATGAGTAAATACAACATGGCATCACAACATAACTCTACGACTCAAGTATTTATTCATTAGGCTCCGGAGAGCGAGATATTACAAACATGGGTCTCATGACCCAGCATTCAGAGCATACAAGTCAAAGCACATGCGGAAGCTTAACATGTCTGAGTACAAACATCTACAAATGAAAAGGGCTAAGAAGCCTGACTATCTACCAGATCCTGCCGAGGGCACAAGATCGTAGCTGAGGTATCAAGCTAAACGTCGAAGTCCAAGCGGTACTACTAGCGAGACTGAAGTCTCTCTGCAAAACATAAAATAGGCAAACGTGAGTACAAATGTACCCAGCAAGACTTACATCAGAACTAACTACATATGCATCGGTATCAATGAAGGGGGTGGTGGAGTTTAACTGCAGCAAGCCAGCTTTGACTCGGTGGCTATCCTGAACTACGATTGCAAGTAACTCTTTTGAGGTGGCGCACACGAGTCCACATATTCACCATATCAATACACCACTATGGATCCGCTCCCGTCTCCCTACGGGGACGCCATCCATAGCACTCACGCTTATCTTGCGCGTTTTAGAGTATCCACTTTCACTTGTCTATGAACTATGCAAGGGGTCCAAGTTTCCATATCCGAGGAATCCGGCTATTCGAATAGATAATGATAACCCTGCAGGGGTGTACTTCTTCACACACGCTTTCGCCACTTATCGCCCTATACACGTCATGTACCTCGGCAACCTTCAAGCGGAAGCTGGGCGAGGGAGTCGGCCACGACCTGACTAACCACACAAGTCTCTAGTCCAGGTTTATCGCCTATTCGGGTTCCATCCGCAAGGAGATCCGGCCGGGGTGTCGCTCACGGCCCCAAACAATGTGTGCAGGGTTCCCAAGCCCACCTCGACGGGTGGATCTACGCTTGGTACACCGTGCCACGGTGCCTAGTCTGTCCCAAGCCCACCTGTACAAGGTACCACTTGGTAGACTACTAACACTACCTACAAACACCAGAAACTAGTTGCAACTCCTGGACAGAGATCAAGTGGATTAATAAGTCGAGAGGGCTTGGAGCGCCCGGAGCCCAATGTGTGGTAGTAACTGTTCATGGATCACAAACACAGAACTCAGTTCCTGAGGACGGCTGCAATGAGACAACCCACCATGTACTCCTACATGGCCTCTCACCGCTACCTTTACCAAATCGTGTTCACACACTTAGCTCTCAACAGTAGGACATGTTCACCACATTCCAATTCATTCCCGATGAATCAGACCTGACTCAACTCTAAGCAGTAGCAGGCATGACAAACAAGCATGAATGAGTAGGCACAACAGGGCTCAAACAACTCCTACTCATGCTAGTGGGTTTCATCTATTTACTGTGGAATGACAGGTCATGCAAAGGATAAAGGGGTTCAGCTACCGCAGCAAGTAACACATGAATCGTTGTTGTCCTAATGCAATAAAAGAGAGTAGGAGCGAGAGAGTGGGATTGTATCGGAATGAACAAGGGGGTTTTGCTTGCCCGGCACTTCTAAAGATATTATAGTTCTTCATCGGTGTCATCGATCTCATCGTCGAAACCACGTCTATCGAGCGGGGACAATCACCGGCAACAGAGAAAGAATACAATAAATGCAATGCGACAATATGATGCATGATCATGACATGGCAATATGATGTGGTTTGAGCTAATGCAACTAGCAACCAGATTAAATGAAGTTGATTTGAATCCAAGATTCAAATTCAAACTCCATATGTGGATATTTAAATGCCATTATAAGATTTGTGCTAAACAGCAACTATAAGTTGTTCTAACATGCATGAAAATAGTACAGATGGATTCCTTGAATTTTTCTGATAATTTTTCATATATAAATTATTTCATTCTGAGCTATAGATTATTTTCTATGATTTTTCAAAGTTTTGGATATTTTCTGAATTAAACAAATCATTTGAGATTTATTTAAATTCCAGAAAAGGATTACAGCGTCAGCCTGACATCATCATGACGTCAGCAGGTCAACGGGGCACGGTCCAGGTCAAACCTGGACGGTGGGGCCCGCGTGTCAGTGTCATTAGACTAACTAATTTCAGTTAGTACTAATCCTAGTTAATTAGCGGGGGTGGCCCCACATGTCAGTGAAATAACGGGTCATTAGTCCTAATCTGATTTAGTCAGAGGCGGGGCCCACGTGTGTTGACCCCAGGGAGGTCAAACCCCGGGTCAGACGGGTCAAACCCGCCGGCGGCTCGTCGCCGGCGAGGCCAGGCGTGGCGGAGCAGCGCGAAATTCGCCTACAGGGCGCGGTTTGGCGCGCGGAGCACGTCTACGTGATGCGGGAAGTGAGCCGCATCGAGTGGTGGTGGTGATTGGCCTCGGGGTCGCCGGAAACGTCACCGGCGACGCCCTTGGCGGCTGCCGGAGCTCGGGCGAGGTCGGGGTTGGCGCTAGGGGGCACAGCAGGCCGAAAGGGTGGGTGCTACGGACTCCTACGAGTACGGTGAAGACGATGGCGTGCTCGGAGTCGAGCCATCGTGGCTGTGGCCACGACGGCGACGTGCAGTGGCGGCGGCGGGTGCGGCCGAGCTCGGTGTGGTCGTTGTGGTGCGCAAGAAGGCAAACAGAGAGGGGGAGAAGGTGCAGGAGCTCACAGCGGGGTCGGAGAGGGAGTCAGTGAGTTCGGGGAGGTCCTGGCGGCGCCGAATCGACCGGAGGCGGCTCGGGTGCCCGAGGTTGAAGACGAGGGCGAGGTCGGCGCTCGAAGGTGTTTGGAGTCGCGTGGGTCAGCGGAGAGGTACGGGGCGACGAGGCGGAGCTCTTGGGCTAGTCAGGGAGGTGAGGGGGAGGCGGTGGCTACGGTGAACGGTGTCGGCGGCGACGAACTCGCTCGGTGGAGCTCGACGGAGGGGAATGGAGGAGGGGATCGTCTCGGGAGAGTGAGAGGGGCCGGGGAGGGTACGTGTCGGCGTCCAGGGCGTCCAGAGGGGGAAGGGGGCAGCCAGGCAGGGAGGAGGTGGCCGGGCGCGTGCCGGTGCGCGGTGGCCACACGCCTCGCGTCCTTCTGGCGCGAGATGGGAGACGGTGGTGGCTCTGGTGGGCTGGGCCGCCAGGTGGACTGGCCAGCCGGGTCGGCCAGGTAAGCGGCTGGGCTTCTCTCTCTCTGCCCTTTTCTAATTTCCTTTCTGTTTTGCTATTTTCTGTAATTTGTTTTGATTTAGTTTTAGAAACTAAATCATTTTTGTAAATCCTGAAAATAGTTTTGGGCATTAACTGAAATATTACAGAGGCCCTTAGCTATTTCCAGAATATGTTGGAGCAATTAAAATTATTTATAGAATTTAAGTGCCCCAATTCAAATACAATATGGGTTGATTCAAATACCAAAATGTCTGGAAAAATATCCATCATCACTGGATATGGTTTTCACCTTTTTCCATTAATCATGAACATTTTTGCAAACCAGTTTGGGTTCTTTGAAAATATTTTGAAGTTGAACCTATTTGCATTGTTTCAGTACTAGGGGTTCGATCAATCCCCATTTCAAATTTCATGAAATTTAAACATGATGCATGGATGCAATGCCACAAGCTACAAGCAAACTCTAGGGCTGTGACAGCCGTGGACAGAGATGACACTTATCGGGCCTGGCATCTTCAGCATGTTGTACGCGTAGTGAGAGGCCGCCATGAACTTGGCGAGCGCTGGACGGCCGAGAATTCCATTGTAAGGCAATGGAAAATCGGCAACGTCAAAAGTGATCCTCTCAGTCCTGAAGTTTAGCTCGCTGCCAAATGTCACCGGCAGCGTGATCTTCCCCTTCGGCTTGCTCCTTCCTGGGTTGATTCCTTGGAATGTGCCGGTCTCTTCGAGCTCGCTGTCAGGGACTTGGAGTTTTCGGAGCACAGCGGAGGAGATCAGGTTCAAGCCAGCCCCGCCGTCAACTAGCATCTTAGTGACCTTGAGGTTGCGGATAGTTGGTGATACCAACATCGGCAAACACCCGACAGCAGTTGTGCGATCAGGGTGGTCCTCAATATCAAAGATGATAGGCGTGCTGGACCATTTCAGAAGCTTGCGTGACTCAACAGGTGGTTCTGCTGCATTAACTTCTCGCACCCACTGCTTGAGTTGGCGGTGTGAAGTATGCAGAGAAGCACCGCCGTCAACGCACAAAACCTCTGTGGCTTTCTGGAACTCCTGCTCTCTGGTCTCGGCGTCATCCATGTCTTCGTCGTCGTCGTCATCTTCATCCTTGTCATGGCCGCGGGGAGGTCTGTCGCCTTGCCGCTGCTTGGCGTTGCCGCGGTGTCCTCCCCAGCCGGTGCGCTTCGTACCGGATCCTCCAGTACCTCCTTGGGATTTCTCCTTGTCGCGTCGCTCGTACTCGACCTTTTGCAGCTCGACAAGCTGCTCGACCTTCTTACAGCTCTGGAGGTCATGGCCCTTGGTGCGGTGGATCTTGCAGTACTGTTTGTTGGTGTCATCCTGCTTGTCGGCGGCCGCCACAGCCTGGCAGTTGGCGCATGCGGCAACCTCCTTGCCGGAGCTACCAGTCTTGGCTGTCTTGGCGCCACCTTCGTTGCCGGACTACTCAACAACTAGCACATCTTTGCCTTTCCTCTTCCAGTTGTTCCGCCGCCGGTTTTTGTTTGCCGGGGCAGCATCCTCACTGTTAGATCCTCCTATTCCTGTATTCTCTCCGGGGAGTTTTCTCCCTTCCTCAGCGCGTGCACACCTGTCGGCTAGAGCATATAGCTCGCTGACATCTCTGATCTTGCACATCGCCATCTCCTCCCGCATCCTGCGGTTACGCACGTTCTGGTGGAACGCGCTAATGACCGCGACAGGGTGGACATCTGGGATGTTGCGTTGCACTTGGCTGAATCTTTGGATGTACTTGCGCAAGGGCTCTCCTTCCTTCTGGGCAAGCAGGTGAAGGTCACTCTCCTGGCCATGAGGTTTGTGGCCGCCCGTAAAGGCCCCGACAAACTGATGGCATAGGTCTGCCCAGGAAGATATGGAGTTTTCCGGCAAGTGCATGAGCCAGGACCTGACGTTGGGTTTGAGCACCAGCGGGAAGTAGTTGGCAAGGTTCTTGTCATCTCGCCCCCCGGTAGCCTGCACCGCGATGGTGTAGATGCTGAGGAACTTCGACGGATGCAACCTGCCGTCGTACTTCTCGGGTACGCCTGGCTTGAAATTCTTCGTGCTGGGCCACTGGACTTGCCGCAGCTCACGGGTAAACGCAGGGCAACCTACCGCATACGGCAGGTCGCCCGGTTCCCCTGGCGCATGCATGTCGACAGTGGGCCCAGCGCGCCGGTCGGATTGACGCCGCGTTTCTTTTCGGCGCTCGATGCGAGTACGAGCGTCTTCTTGCTGTCGTTCGTGAAGAACTTGGCGCTGATCGCGGCGAGTTTGCGGATCTGATGAAGCGGTGGAGTCGCTGTCGTGGCGGACCCGGTGAGTCGGCGATCTTGGCCTTCGGGGCGGAGAGTGCACGGTGGTTGCACCCCCACCGGTTTTGTCGCCATCGGCTCGCACCTGGCTGGCCTGCCGCGGCTGCGATGTGATCGCCTGCCGTGGAGTGTCGTCGTTGGCGAAGCCGATGAGACTCTGAATGGTGGCCCTCCAGTCGTCGATCTTGTCTGGCGTTGGAGGGAAGTCTAGGAGCAGTTGAGCCCGTGCTAAAGCTTCTGCTGGAGTGGCGGGAAGCGGTGGCGAGCGGTGCGAGGAGCGGGATATGCTCGGACTTCCAACGATGTTAGAAGGAGCAGTATTCCGTCCAGGCAACCGTGCCTCGCTCGCGCCAGCACGTTGGCGTGCATGTTGGCCTTGAGCATCCTGAGATCCGCCAACTCGATTTGGGTCCAGCGAGCGTATGGTACCGTGAGTACCACGACGCTGTCGGTCCTGCGCCTCCTGAGATGGGCGCGGTGCGTCTACGGACGCTCGGTCGTCGTGGGAGCCGGCTACACCGCCGATGGGCAGCGCAGCCTTGTCCTTGGACCTGGCGGCACCGTGGGCTCCCTCGTCGACGCCCGTTCTTCCGCCGGCGCCTTCCCCACCAGCCGTTTGCTCCGGTGGCGGTGGGTTCGACGCGGACGGAGCAGCCGCCTCCGAAGCCTTCTTCTTCGGTGGCATGTCGATGAAGTCGATGAAGATGTAGCTCGCGTGAACGTTAGATCAGGTTCACACAACCTCGACGCCCCCTACCTGGCGCGCCAAAGATGCCGGGGATTCTGACTCCTCGAGCACCTATGGGGACGGAGCCCCTTCTCGGTTCGGCGGGGGGCGGAGGCCGCGCGAAGAGCGGATCGAGGCGAAGCACACGAGGGTTTTTTACCCAGCTTCGGAGCTCTCCGGAGAGATAATACTCCTACTGCTGCTTTGTGGATCGTATTGAGTTCTTGCTCGGGAGCGCTGAGTGCTACAGTACACACCAGCAGCTAACGAGACCGAGCGCGAGTGTTCTACTGTTCGTCCTCCTCCCCTACGTTGTGCATGAGCCTCCTTTTATATGCTCAAGGGGTCTCCAACAGGTGGCAACGTAGGCAGGGGCAAAAATGGAAAGGTGCTGCGGTAGGTACAGCTACCTACACAGTGTATCATACCTAACTCTGACGGCAGGGGACAAGGGCATTAAATGCCCGTCTGCGTCGCCCAAACAGTGCAGAAAAGGGACCGTTAGGGACGCCACCGCTTGCCACGATGGCGATCTTGTTAGCGCCTGCTTGCCACTGTGCACCCCTGGCTGCACAGCCTCCCGCCACGTACGCCTGGAAGTGCCTCAGAGCGACACGTTGGTGGGTGAGCTCGAGCGCGGGTACAGAGTGGTTGCTTGCCGCGGCAATTGCCTTGCCGCGGTTGTTGTCTTGTCGCTTCCGGGAGCTTGTCGCTCGCCGGGTCTTGCCGGGATGCGTGGCGCGTCGCGGCAAGTACCTTGGGATGCCTTGGTTGGCCTTCCCGGCAAGCTCCTCTTCCCGGGGCCTTGTGCTTTGAGTGGCCTTCCCGGCAAGCTCCTCTTGCCGGGGCCTTGTCTCCTTGGCTCAAATACTTTGTTCTTGAGTGGCTCCAAAGGAACGACGGAGGTCCTTGGCGATCACCTGGCAAGCCTTGCCGCGGGACGCTGCGACTGCCCGTGCACAAGTTCGGGATACTAGGGTACCCCTACTCTAGTACACCGACACATGGACGCTAGCGCAAGAGCCACCTACCTCAAGAAGATGCATGAAGAAACAAGGTCCACGATCGAGCGTCAAGTACACCGCCTCGCCTCCAAGCTCAACATCAACAAGTCACCGATGGTGTTCCAACCGGGCGATCTTGTATGGTTACATCTCCACAAGGACCGCTTCCCCAAGGAACGCAAGTCCAAGCTACTTCCGAGAGCCGACGGACCATTCAAGGTGCTCGCATGATACAACGACAACACGTACAAGATTGACATTCCACGTGACAAGTACAATGTAAGCGACATCTTCAACGTCAAAGACTTGGCCAAGTACCATGGTGATGAAGATCACGATCTGTGGACGGATCTCTCCCAAGGGGGGGGGGGGAGATGATGCAGATCATCCTGCGACCATCCCCATGGACGTCCACTAACCACCGCAAGCACCGAGAGGACCAGTGACAAGAGCACGTGCACGCGCCATCGAGAACGAGGTCAATTCTTTCCTCTCCGAGTTTCGTCCGGATTCACTTGAGAATGGGATTCTACCTCAAAGAGACACGTTATGCATTCTTAGGTACTTCAGAGATCGTCACGAGGAAGCACGGAGGAATCACCAAGTTCACCCGGAGACCCAAGGAGAAGGAGAGGGAGAAGAACGCGAAGGACCGGAGACCCACTGGACACCCCGGGTGCCCAGACGCGAGGACCCCGGGTGCCCGGGCCTGCAGCCGCAGGGTGGGCAAAGCCCCTGGGCACCCCGGGTTCCCGGCCTGCCAGCCCCCCTCCTCCCAGACGACGCCCCAAGTGCCCGGCCAACTGGCCCCGGGTGCTCGGCCGCCTCCCGCTGGAGCTGCTGCCATCTTCCCAGGTGCCCGGCCCCGCCCTGCCGGCCTCCTGCCTGGTCCGGGTGCCCGGGCCTTGGGCCCCCGGGTGCTCGGCCTCCCGCCTCCTGGCGCCACCCCGGGTGCCCGGGCCACCTACAGCCGTCCCCTGACCGGTCCGGGTGCTTGCGCCACTTTACCCCGGGTG
Organism: Aegilops umbellulata; assembly: GCA_032464435.1. NCBI lineage: Eukaryota > Viridiplantae > Streptophyta > Magnoliopsida > Poales > Poaceae > Aegilops > Aegilops umbellulata. Next base: position 352,766,078 of record CP136056.1, read on the forward strand.
CCCGGACTGCCCTGTATGCCTACACGCATTTTGTGGTCTTTGACCCTTTTACCCCTCCCCCCTCACATTTTGTCCCTAGGCTATATAAACTCCTTCCCTAGCTCATTGGAGAGGGATAGCAAAGTATTTGATAGACACTAGAGAGCTTTGCTCCTTGTATCCCCTCCTCTTGGAGATCAAGCCCCCACCTTGGGAAGAATCCTTTGGATTATCAAGGCCTCCTCTTAGAGAAGATCAACATCAAGACCTCATCTTCCAGGAGTGGGAAGAACTTTACCCTAGTGCTACTTTCCTTGAATTGTGCTTGTATACTTGTGGATTTCATGTATGCTACTCTAGTGGATGTGTTATTTGGGTTTGTTTGAGTGATTTGTTCTTTGTGTTCTTGAGTGTTCTTGAGTAGCTACTAGGAGTTGACCGTGTCTCATGAATCGGATGCTGCTATTCACGCCATACTGTACTATGCCAATGAATTGGGCTTGGGCTTGGACTTTTCCATCAAAAAAGCATGAAGTGGGTCACCTATGTAATCAGCAAAGATTCATGTAGATGCCAGCCTAGCTCGCTCTGGCTTGGGGGATTCTGCACGGGATCTCCTAACAGGCTCAGTGGATCGCCTCGTTCGCTCGATTTCAGTTGATCGGTCGACAGTTGGCCGGTTGACTGGTCAACTGTTGGAAAACAATTCCGAAAAAAATAAAAAAATCATAAATTAAAAAATGTTCATGAAATTTGAAAGGAAGTCCACAAAGTTGAAAAATTTTCACGAAATTGAAAAAAGTTTCATCAATTTTGAAAAAAAATCATCAAATTTGAAAAAAGTTCATCGATCTTAAAAAAGCGTTCACCAAATTTAGAAAGAGTTAATCGAATTTGAAAAATTAAAAAAGTTCATCGATTTTAAAAAAACACAGAATTTGGAAAAAGTTCATCAAATTTTTTAAAAAATCATCGATTTTGCAAAAAGTTCATCGAATTTGAAAAAAATCATCATTTAAAAAAATCATGATTTGATAAAATGTTCATAAAATTGAAAAAACATTCAACAATTTTGAAGAAAAACTCACTGGTTTGAAAAAAGAAAGAAAAAAGAGAAAAAAGAAAGAAGAAACGGAAAAAGAAAAAAAGAGAGAAGGAACAAAGCATGGAAGAATATGTACCTGATCAAATAATATGAAGTGGGCGAACCCGCCATGGCGCGATTTGATCCCATCTCAGGTCGCATTTTTGTAGCAGTTTTTTTCTAGAAAAAACAAAAATGGGATGGGTCCATCATGGACGAGGGATGTGCGCCCTGTACGGTTAACGCTATAACGGGCGCTTAGAGCACCATTTAGGATTTGACGTTCTGCAACAGCCGTATGCAGAAACACAGACAGTTAGTGGCTTCCATCGTTTCTATGGTTCCCTTTTAAACGGTGAGGCCCTCTTTATACACTGGAGCCCTTTCTTTCATCAAAAGGTATTGCGAACTTGTATAGTTCATATTCTTTGGCTCTACCAATCCATTATAGAGTAAATAGCTCTTTTCACAATTAGAGTTATTTATACAGTGACAGTATTTAATTATGAAAGTTGGCTAAATAGCTGACCCTGTTAGTCCGTTCTTTTAAGATAAAGGAGCATAAGCCTTTTTCTTTTTATTACTATTTCCTCCACTTAATGGATAACCATGATCATCCATGGAGTCAAGGAGGTTGCAGCGCTAGAAGCGACCACCTGTCGCGAAGCTCTGTATCTTGTTGAGGATTTGCTACTTCAAAATTTTATTGTTGCCTCCGACTCGAAACAAGTGATAAGCGGCATTGAGAAGGGAACGAACAGTACTTATGGACACATTATCAAGGAGGTCAAGCACTAAGCATCAAACTTCAATTGCAAATTCATTTTCGAAGGCCGAGCAACGAGCACAGATGCAGATAGACTAGCTAATTTTTCGAATTCTGTGCATGAGGGGCGCCATGTTTGGTTTCAACCCCATGATATTTTTTGTATCCCACTTCATGTGGCTTTTGATCAATATAAAATTCACTAGCTATTATCGTCAAATAGAAAAAAAAACAGACGCACCGTCGTTTTTGTTGCCTCAAAAAGGAAAAGAAAAACTCCCCTAAAGAAAAGGAAAAGAAAAACAGACGCACCGTCGTACCGCTACAATATATACGGCCGAGACCCAGTAAGACAAATCTACTCTGGATTCTGATCTAGTCTATCTATACCAAACAGCAGTTCGAAACCTCGGGAGGACGATCGAGATGGCGACTTCCATGGTGACGGACTTCGGCGACGGCCACTGCATCGTGGCGTTCGACCAGGACCACGTCCACACCACCCTGACCTCCTCCGGCGGCGTCGTCGACGAGTGGCTGGACCTCATCTACCGCATCCACCGCCGCCGCCTCGACCGCCTCGTCGTCGGCCTCGACGTCGAGTGGCGCCCCTCGTTCCGCGGCCTCCCGCCGGCCCCCGTCGCGCTGCTGCAGCTGTGCGTCGGCCGCCGCTGCCTCGTCTTCCAGATCCTCCACGCCGACTACGTACCGGACTCCCTCTTCGACTTCCTCGCCGACGGCCGCTTCACCTTCGTCGGCGTCGGGGTCTACGGCGACGCGCAGAAGCTCGGCGCTCACTACGGGCTGCAGGTGACGAACACGGTGGACCTGCGCTACCTCGCCGCGAACACGCTGGGGAAGCCGGCGCTGCGCCACACCGGGCTGCAGGGTGTCGTGTGGCAGGTGATGGGCGTCTGGCCCGAGAAGCCGCACCACGTGCGGGTCAGCGCCTGGGACGCGCCGCGGCTGACGCGGGATCAACTGCAGTATGCTTGCGCCGACGCCTTTGCATCGTTCGAGGTTGGCCGGAGGCTCTACGACGGCGACTATTAGGTCAAGGGTGCCAATGCCATGTGCTTAGTTTTCTAGGGTTATTAGATGAATAGTGTTACCTTTTGCTTTGCATCCCAAGCATGTCGATATGGAGTTTGCCCTGGTGTTGGAACTTAAACTTTACAAGATACTCCCTCCGTTTTTAAATATAATTCAGATTTCAATATGGACTATATATGGATAGACATATTTTAGAGTTAGATTCACTCATTTTATTGAAATATCTGAAAGGGCTTATATTTAAAAACGGAGCGAGTACAAGGTAGAGAGTATATCTGGTGAAACGAATTGAAAATCATGTTTCAAATATTCCAAATTTTTGACAAAAAAGCTATAGTGTTACATAATCCACAGGTTTCAGAAACGTGCAAGATATAAAATCAAATCAATATCGCTTGGGAGGTGTGAAAAAAAATCAGCATCACTTCCAATAACTCATATTTTCATATGTCTCACTTTTGGTTGCCAAATTTATGTCCTTTATCATAGCTCCCATAATACTGCCTCTCTCATTTTTCAGGCTTTTTTGGAACATTTGGTTTCCACTTCCTATGAAAACTTTGTTTCCACAAGTAGTAGTAGTTTCTTGAAATAGACTTTTGGCTCGCTTTATATAAAAAGCAACATGGCCGAATGATATAAGGTAGTGAGAAAAGTCTTACAAAATAGTCCCTCCATTTTTAAAAGAGTGTACTCCCAACTTTGTTAGAAGGTCAAACTATCTCAAAGTTTGACCGAGTTTGTGCAAAAATGTGTCAATGTTTGTGAAACCAAATAGGTATATCATGAAAATACATTTTATCATAAATCTAATGCTACTAATTTGATGGCATAAATGTTGGTCTATTATCGTATAAATACGGTCGAACATAAAAAAGTTTGACTTTCCAACAAAATTGGAAGTACATGTTGGTCTATTATCATATAAATACGGCCATTTGCATTTCTGCCCCTAACTCGAACCACCTACTCAGATTTGCCCCTAATTTCAAAGCATGCTCAAATTTGCCCCTCTGTCGTTAAGTCACTACTCAGAAACGCTCTTCCGTCCAGTCAAAGGCCTTTGACCGTCAAAGGCCCATGTGTACTGTAGCAGACGGAAAGTGCTACAGTATTGGACGGAAAGTGCTACAGTACTGTACGGAAGGGCATTTTTGAGTAGTGACTTAACGGCGAAGGGGCAAATTTGAGCATGCTTCAAAATTAAGGGCAAATCTGAGTAGTGGGTTCGAGTTAGGGGCGCAGATGTAAATGTCCCCTCTTTTAAGAACGGAGGGAGTATATCAGAGAAACAACAAAAAATGCACCGCAAAAAAAAACACACAAATCCCCTTAACAGCGCAATTCATCACTGCCTTCGAGTCCATCAAGCGCGCCCCAAGGGTAAGGCCCGCTGCGAGTCAGGATCACTCACCGCCACACCGGTTGCCGGCCACACAACCAAGAAGTGCAGCCACCACCGTCACCATGAGACTCGACCGAGAAGTGCAGCCACCACCGCCACCATGGGACTCGCTGGAGAGCCAAACGGGCAATCCACCACCCGGGGGCACCACCCTGGCATCCTAGACCAAACCCCTCACTGAAACCAAAACACGAGGATGTTGCCAACCGCCTCGCGCACCATCCAGCAAGTCTCCACCTTGACTTGGACGAAGGTGGCCATTGGCCAAGCCACACACGAAGAGGCCGACCCACCGCCCCCCCGGGTTTGTAACTTGGACGACTTCAAAGTTCTGGTTTAATTCTTGACTATTTAGAGTTGAAATATGGACTTCTCTCTTTGAGATATGACACGGAACATCTAAGAAAAGATATGACACATAAACTAAACATATAGTTGCATTGCCACTTTGTGAGTATATCCAGTCGCACGAGGCATATGGCACATAGCTTTCCTATCCAACGTTGCATTTGAAGATTAAGATGCCGAGGAGTTAGGAAGAGAATGTCTCGGCATCAGTCAGCAATGCTATCAATAACATCCCCGAGACATGTGACCAAAAGAGTTCAGCCTCTCACCATGCACTCATAGTGAATCAGTCATACACCGTGCAAGGAGCATAATCCAATTATTCAAAGACTGCTAGTATACAACAAACGAACACGTCGCAGAAATATCCCCAGTACTTCAAGCCATGCAATATCACAGATCGTCCTAGCTATCTGAGACTGTAAAGGTGTACATTTGATCACTCACTCGAAAAGAACTCGTAGGCCTCCTCGTATTTCTCTAGCACAACGTTGTAGAGCGGATGAATTTGCTCTAGCAAGTTCGAGTATGGGCCAAGCATGTGCTGCGGCAAGGGGCATGAAACGGAACCTGTCATTGCGCTGTACTGGCTAACTGAGAGGCCACTCAGGCAGTAGCATGAGTGATAGTGGTCTCTGTTCTTTCCAGGTTTATCCCTCAATCCTCCCTCCGGCACCTGTGTGTTTCAGCAGTAGACGTAGTTTCAGTTACAACATGAACTTTCAAAGCTGAAGAATTATATCCCGTCACGAAATGCACGCTCGAAAATTTGAAGTTCCAAAAATAGAAACTCTAGATATCTATCTATGCAAGAAGTAAGATGTCCTTTTTTTTACCTGTGCGCAAAGCAGGATGTATTGTTGCAGAGCAATGTTGTGGAACAGCGGACCTATTTGGTTGCTCTGCTTCATAAAATCAAATCCAATCTTCGCATAATCCACTATCAGAGAACAAAAACACACAAAACGGTGACCTAAATCAAGATCAGACCCAACACCTTGTAAATCCAAGCACTAGACACTAGTATGTAACGCAGGTTATGAAGCATTAGAAATTTGTATTCAAGTTACAAATATGTGTCGAAGGTACCAAGGCAACAAGGTGACCAAATGACACTAGTGCAGTAATGCACGTTACTTACGAATATACTCCTGATGAACTAACAAAAACTTGAAAACACCAATAATCACACCATATTGAATTGCCAAACCCCAACTCATCACAATTCCAAAAGAGAAAGTTTATATTTCTTCAATGTGTTACAGTTTATAAACTCAGCAAAGAAGATATATAAGCATGATATTTAATGTAAGTATAACAGGGAATCTCAGTCAATTAATTATTTCACCAGATATTTGAAGCAGAAATATGTTTTTAATAAAGAAAAGCACACTGGTACCACAAGATAATTTTCCACAAGAAAGTATTGAGCACAAAATACTTACCAATAGAAGATTTTTCTGAAGCCAATCCAGATGAGCTGGTCCCACAAGAATCATCTACCAAGGATAATTTGCTGGGCTGTGATTGTTTAGATTGTTCATCAGACCCTGCCATTAGCTTTTGAGCTAAAACAATAGCAGCTCCCTGGACATACACAAGACATCTGTCATATATGGAGCAGAACATGTGGCTTAAGAAATTCAAATACGATAGTGGTATTTTACCTGCCAAAAGGAGTAGCAACCATCAACCAATTTATTTGTCCGTCCTTGGAATCCGCATTCCACTCCTTGACGAAATGCCACCCAGCCCTAAATGATGAGGCCCTAGTTAGTGTTGCAACAAACAATGATGTGACAACACATTACATTTGCGGCCTCATATATTTCCTAGAAAAGGTTCACTTTTCAACCTGGAGCTTCCGCAAGAGTCCACTTCCAACTCTGAACTATTGCAAAAGTCAACTTTCCAACTTTGGACTCTAAAATCGTCTAAGTTGCAACCATGAAATAACAAAACCGTCCGCTTTACAACCTTGGTTAGTTTCACAACTGGCTTCGGCTGACATGGATATCATGCCACTGACATATCATCAAACAAAACAGTCCCGTGCCAGATCTTTTTCTCTTTCTTCTCTCTTTACAGTTTCACAGAAATTAAGATATTTTTGATATTTGCAAAACACCCAAGATTGTAAAGTAGACAGCTCCGGTCGTTAGAGGTTGCAACTTGGACATATGTTTCGGTTGTTAGATTTGTCTGATGACATGGTAGTAACGTGGTGTGCCAGTCAAAAATACTCGCAAAACTACCCGAGGTTGTGAAGTGCGCAGTTTCAGTTGTTACAGGTTGCAACTCGGACAATTTTTTAGTCAATTGAGAGTTGACAAGTTACCTTTTTCTATTTCCTAACAACACAGCAATAGATTTTTAAATAATATCCGATACATTTCTCCTTTACATAATTGAAAACCAAAGGGCCAAGTTCAACTAATTGCAACCAAAATTAGCACACACACCAAAATTAGAAGGAAAACTGAATAAAGTAGTAGGAGGGGTCGTCTTACAATCAAGCTAGGCAAATCGAGTTTCTCCACTTCATTAAGCAGGACCATTGCAGCCAGCCCACAAAAAGTGTACCTTATCAAAGCAATTTTTATTTAAACTTTTTAACAGATACATAAAAATCATCAGAGATCCCCCGCAAAAAAAAATCATCAGAGACCATCCTTAGAAACGTACCCACCATGAGCTTCAGCAGAAGGTTCCCCCGCAATCCCACCTTCATAAGTTTGACAACTGGGGGGCATATAGTGTATGAATTAACCAATCATTCTATAGAAAAAGGTTATCTGAACAAATCAACCACATATTTTAAAATTGCAAAATTGAAAAAAACACATTAACCAAAGCAAACCTTGCTATGTAGTTTCCAACACCTTTTGCCAGCTCATCATCAAGAATGTTCACGAGGCTGGCAACCTAAATCTCAACAAGCGTAATATTAGAGAATGGCAACAGAAACATTAAGAACTACAAGAAACTCACCGATATTGCAGTATAGCAAGCTCGGACATCAATTTCACCACCATCATGCATTCTGGTTGAAGGATTTTCAATGGAGTAACAGACATTAGTCAGATGGAACTTGGTATGGAAATAGTATTTTTCCTTGCCCTATGCACTATCGAGAAAACACACCTGAAAGCACCTGATTTGTCCTTCATTAGAAGCATAAACTTGTACAGATTGTCCCTGATTGACAACTTAGAATGGTTAAGAAAACGACACAGATATAAATAACATCTTTCTCCAAGAGCGGACATAGAGTTACCTTTTTATTGATGATAGTGCTCTTTCACTCCCTATGGTTACAAGTGTATTTACAGCAGCGTACGATGTAGCGAGATGAGGTAACTACCAAAGAAAGGTGAACAAAAGGATGAAATTAAAAACTGGTCAGTGGAAATTATCATCTTGAATGAGTAGATAAACATGAAACGGTAGATCAATTAACAAAAAAAAAGATTAATGCTATCTCTGAACTTCCAAAAGATGGAGAAACAAAACCACTACAAAAGCTAGCTTTGCCAACTACAGCAGGCTTCTTGAGTTACATGAACACATTAGGTCATCAAATAGACAAATACCAAACACACAGATACATATTTCATATAAAACATATCTCCGAAGTTCTTATAACCCTAAAATGATTTGTCGAAGTTATTTTGTATATTCATGTGAACGTGCCAAGTAGCCTAGGACGGTCCAAGCACTCATTTTGAAGCAAACATTTGAAAGTAATGTCAGATCCAGTATCTCTACAGCCCAGCATTCACATGGCCTGTTCCAAATTCCATGGTTGCCTAAAATTGCATTTCAAGAACAAATGCAAAAGATTGACCAACCTAAATGTGGGGAATTAAAAAGAGTTTGAGGTTAGAGCAAACCTGCCCAGGTCCACCACCATATCCACCATGTTTGTCCTGAACCAATTATAATTAAGCCACCATAAGAGAAAGAAAATGGTAATATTCATAAATTACTGTATCTGCAAATGGGTATCTCCAGTGCTTTAACTATGTATGACCAATACTACTTGCATTTTTCCATAAAAAAATCATATAAGATTTACTGTGTCGTGCAACCAGAGCATATTGTCTCAGCAACTTTATTAGTTTCTATAATCTATAGTATGTATATATGCAAAACTACACGTGGATTGAGAGGTTTATTCATGTAGCCCCACCACCTTAAGCAGTTTGGTAAAGCGGTTCCATTCAATCTTGTTTTTCATATCAGCAAAGAAGAGCGGAAGTTTGAAACAAAGCCTTAAACAGTCTGCTTGTAAAGTTTTCAGCATATATATCCTTAAGCGTAAGTGTTATCAAAATTTAACTGCAAACTGCAGCAAGATATCCATACAATTATATTGTAACAGATCAACAAACCTGGCATCGAGACAAGAAGTCCACAATATCGTTCTCGAGGTCATCGTCAAGTGTTTCATCCAGCAACGCAAGCCCATGAACCATCCAATAGCATAACCAAGGTCGACTGGAATAACCAGAAGAAAATTGTCAGCAAAATATAAACCAGGGACGGCATATGATTTAATTTAACTCTGGAGAAGCAATACTTGGCATCAAGCACATGGAAGCTAGGTGCAAGATGTCTCAGCCCTTTCGTCAAATACTCGACATGCTGATCGCGCCACAGCTCTAGCCTGCAGCAGAAGAAAAACCACGACCAAAGCTCGGTATAAACAAGTGAAGAACATCATAGTCTCGAGCCAGTGCTTGTGAAAATTAGAAGGCACACCTATACAGCACCTAATTGGCAGCACTAAGCTTTTATGAGCAAAAATTTCTGTACCACAATCAAGCAATTCCTCCCCCCATCTGCTACAGTGGTGAGTCTATCAGTGAGCTTCCAATTCCGAGCAGAAGCCAAGCAAACCTAACTGGTCTCCGCACCAAGCAAGCCCTGAAGCCCATCTCTCGCACCCAAACCCGCCACTCCCAAACACCGCGAACAGCAGGCTAGTAGCTAAAGAGAAGTACTAATATGGAGCGTGCTTGAGGGTCCCTTACATGACGGACTTGGCGTTGGGCGCGGCGTCGAAGAGGACGCGGTAGATGTCGGCTACCCGCGCCTCCACCTTCATCTGCTCCACCTGCGTCACGGTGAGCCGGGGCAGCTCCGCGGCCGCGCCGTCCTCCGAGGGGTCGCCCCCGGCGGGGGGCGACTGCGGCTGCAACGAGGAATCCATAGGCGCGGCGGAGGCAGGCGGACCGACGCTCGGCTGAGTGCCGCGGCTGCGAGCTCTGTCTCCGTGCGGCCGCGAGGATCTCAGGGAAAGGCGAACCACCATGTGCGAGCTTGGTCCTTGGACTGGGGTAGTAGAAATTCGATGCCGATAAAGGAAGGAAGGAAGGCCTGAAAGTGAAAAGCCCAGCCCAGCAGGCAGTGAGGCCCAGTGGACCGGGCCAGCTTCGGGGCGAGGCCGTGTGCTATACCCACCCGTCCGGCTCGAGCGGGCGGATCATTCCCACCACCACACACGGCCGCGCCGCCGCCGCCCGCTAACCACCGTAGGGCAGCCTCCTCTTTCCGCTTGGCGGCTGGGGCTCTTCGCCTCCGCGAGGGTTTCCGCGGCGCACGGAACAGCAGGAGCAGGCCGCGCTGAGAGGTTGAGGGTGATGGCTGCCATGGTTGGAGCGCGCAGGGCTCTCTTCGCCGCCCGCTACTCCCCTCGCGGCGAGCTCGCGGCCGCGCTCATCTCCCCGGCCCGTCGCGTCGGTTCTCCTCACAGGTACCGCACGCCTGCGCCAAGTCCTTGGACCAGTCTTCCCCTGCCTACTAATCATGATTTCATCGTCCAGTGGTTTAGTCCTCTCTGTGAGCTTGTGCTCATTTGCGATAGAAACGAAGCCACATGAGTTACATATAGAAGATCTTTTTTTTTCAAAAAGTATGTAGAAGAAATCAATTTCGGCCGGAGCTTGAGATGGCAGATATACTAAACACATACGCCCACTCATGGCACCTTATAATTTCAGTGTGCTGAAACTAGCCCGCCACCTCAATCCCTTATAATTTCAGTGTTCACATGGCCAAGCAGATTGCTTTGACGCCTCCAACTGGCCACTATGATTTCTTCGACGCATGTTTCTTGCCTGGACATTAACGTGACATGTTTGCTATTCTGTTTCAGTCTTCCAGCTGAAAGAGGATGCCCGCGTTCTTTGGTTCCAAATCGAGGCGCTGGCAGTGTGGCATCCGAACAAATTGATGGAGACTATCACCGTGATTGGGGGGTGCAAAACGCAGGGAACTACGGAGAGTCCCGCTCAAAACACTCACCTGATCATTTCAGCCGCCCCTTGCAGAGGGACCCCCCTTCAGCTAATTCTTCAGAAGGCATTGATAGAAATAAAGGTGTGCATGCTGATGGCGGTGTCAATGCACATTATGGACGCAATTCTGAACAGCCTTACCAGAGGGGTGGATCGTATGGCTTACCAGATAGTCGCCAGCCATATACTGGTGCAAGAATGAATAACGAGCCACCTGGATATACTGCCAGGCAATCGTATGGGGGCAATAGTGCATATGGCCACCAAAACCCCAAGGGCGATATACCAAGTGCTCATCAGCAGCAGACTGTCACACCTGCTATTAATGGCCTTTCTGCAGATGGTAATGTGCGAAGAGGTCGTGACGTTACTGGATATGATTGCGGCTCTGGATACAATTCCCGAAGTAACCAGGAGAGCTATACTAGTGGGCAGTACGGATATGGCCCGTCAGCACAGTCACATCAAAGCTCAACTGGAAGTGACCAGCAAGTCTTTCAGCAACAGAAGGTTGATCGAATATCTAATGGTAATTACTTCAACAAGCCTGGCAATTCTGCGTCGCAGTATCCAACTCCAAGCAGTTCCCATAAGGAGCATGTTGCAGGATCTCAACAAGGCCACAATGGTGATTTTGGATACAATACCAGGCAGCCTGATCAGGGAAGTGGAGCATACAATCACCCAAGTCCTAATGGAGGTCCACCAAGTACTCAGCAGCAGCACAATGGCACTGGATATGCCACACACAACTTTGGTTACAACACCCAAAGTAACCAGCAGAACTATAATGGCAGGCAGAATGGATACGGTCCTTCAGGACAGTCATATCAAAACTTAACTGGAAACGTTCAGCAGCAGAATGATTATCAAAGTCATGATCCTGCAAATAGGCCTGTGAATTCTGCCTCACAGTATCCAAATACTAGCCATTTCCATAAGGAGCATGTTCCAGTATTCCAGCAAGGCCACAAAGGTGATTTTGGATACAATGCTTCACAAGCATATCAGAGTCATTATACCACTAACAAAATTGACACGCAGAGAAATCATCGAGAGCATTTCATGAATGTAAACACAGATGTACAGCACAGCCATAACAGAACTTATCCAGAATCTCATTCAGATATTCAACCTATTACGTCAGCTGGGAACAACTTGAGCAGTAAGCCCTATCAAGATAATATGTATTTCCAGCATTCACTGCCTGGCAGCCTGCCAAATAATGGATCACCTTCTGAAGTATCTGATGAAGCCAGCGGCATATCCAAAGGTACTATTGAGGAACTGGATAAGTTATGTGAAGATGGGAACATAAAAGAAGCTTTGAAAGCTCTACCGGTGCTGCAAGGAAAAGGCATTGTACTGCGTGCTCCTCAATACTTTAAACTGATGCAAGCATGCGCTGATGCATGTGCTCTTGCAGAAGCAAGACAAATACATGATCAAATATCTCAATCAGAACTAGCTGTTGACATAGATGTTAACAACAAAATTTTGGACATGTATGCTAAATGTGCCTCGATGGAAGATGCAAAGAAACTTTTCAGTACTATGGCGCAGCATGATTTGACATCTTGGAGCACTATAATCTCAGGGTTTGTGCATAATGGTCTTGGTGAAGAAGCAACTGACTTTTTTGATCGTTTTAAGCAGACGGGAGATAAGCCAGATTCTGGCATGTTCACACATGTATTTTTGGCCTGTGGAATTTTGGGATCAGTTGACGAGGGCATGTTGCATTTTGAATCAATGCAGAAGGATTTTGGTATAATTCCTTCCGTGGATCATTATGCGAGCATTGTTAATATGCTTGGCCAGTCGGGCTATGTTGATGAAGCTTGTGAATTTGTTGAACGGATGCCTATGGAACCGAGCGTCGATATCTGGGAAAGTTTGATGAATATGTGCCGACTTAATGGATACTTAGAGCTTGGGGATCGTTGTGCTCAGATTATAGAACGCCTGGATCCTTCTAGGCTGAATGAGCAGTCTAAAACAGGTCTTTTCCCTGTAAATGCTTCAGACCTTGCAAAGGAGAAAGAAAGGAAAAAGGCTAATACTGCTGAAGCTAGGAGCAAAGTTCATGAATACAGAGCAGGGGATCGATCCCATCCAGAAACCCTTAAGATCTATGAAGAGCTGAGGTACTTGGCGGCTCATATGAAGGAGGCTGGCTATGTTGCGGATACTCGATTTGTGCTTCACGACGTTGATCCAGAAACTAAAGAGGATGCCTTGCTAGCTCACAGTGAGAGACTAGCTGTTAGTTACGGTCTTATTACTAGTGCTGTCCGTTCGCCAATTCGGGTTATCAAGAATCTTCGCTCCTGTGGAGATTGCCACACAGCTTTGAAGATAATCTCTGAGCTTGTTGGCCGTCAGATCATTGCGAGGGATGCAAAGAGGTTCCACCATTTTGAAAATGGTGTGTGCTCTTGCAAAGATTATTGGTAAACGTAATGCGACATGTCTATGCTGTTATCAAATTTAATAGGTAGAGATCCAAAATTAGTTGTGTAAATCCTGAAGGTATGTTGCCTATGAAACATTTAGTTTAACCACAGGTTTCATGCCAGGGACACGGTGTATCCTCTTCTATGTAACATCCTATGAGTGTTCTACCCTGGAATTTATTAGCTTGAAGCATTCTTTATCTGATGATGCTCCCTCACAAATCATTATGCATGGAAGACTAAAGATATACACTTGGTTTGCAGGTATTCTGTAGTTCGTACTTGTTGGTAACTTTTTTGTGCTAAAGGACCTGTACGAAACTTCCTGGTTACCCCTTCTTTTGTACTCCTTGATTTACTGAACCTTCAACTCACAGCATAGACAATTCTGCACGGTCCTTTACGGGTAGCCTTTATATGCTTTAGTGTTCCAATAAGAGGATTTTTAGTTATTCTGTGTATCAGGAGCCTCACTGAAGAAGTCTGCAACTTGGAGCTTTGATGGTAAAAGCAGTGACTTGGGTGCACTTACTTCTGTAGCTGGAATTGTGCCAAATGGTGAAATGGAAGTCCAACACATCATACAAATTTTCAAAAAAAATCTACTGTACAACATTGACCCAGGTTGCATACAATATCTTGTAAAATCTTACGTCAAAATTCGATTTACATGTGGCACCACTGGAGCATCCTACGAGTGAGGTCGAAGTGGCATGGTTAGCATCCGGCTCCGAATTCCGTGCGCGCCTGAGCTCTGCCGATCTAAAATTTGGGATATAAAGCTATGCTAGTTTAATTTTCTGGAGCGGGGAAAGACATGATCTCGCATTCCCAAGCGCGGAGTTGGAGAAATCATAGGGCAAATGCCTTCGATAACAAAAAGGGGGTTGCTAGTTCGCACCAATCCAAAAATAAAACGATCTGAAAACGGTTCGTTGGCTTGCATGATCTTTCAAATGATCTAGTTTTGGATATGGGTTGAGCCACAACCCATGTAGTAATAGTTCTTTTTTACTTCACAAGCGGATTATGGGTTTGTAGAACTTTAAATCAGAAAGAACTGGATTTTATTTTAGAGAAAAGCCATGAGCCCGACTTTATAGATAAAGCCATGCAGAGTCAACATCACAGCAACACACAGAGTAGTAGCAACGCCCACATAGATAGTTTAGAAAAGCAAACGTACCTGGCTCCGAGCTAGCACACGGCACGCAGGCCGGAAACTCGGAGAGAGACGACCAAAGGGACCACCAAGCTCCTAGCCGGCAGACTGATGCTGCAGAAGAGAAGTGGTAGTAGCTCGAATCTTGGTAGACATCAAATCAAAAGCATCACGGTTCGCCTCCTTAGTCAATAATCTCCACTGCTGCAAGAATATGCATGATTTGAACAAGCAATCAGATGGTTTAGCAGGGAAGATATGCCCAATGGTAAACTTGTTCCTAGTAGTCCACAAAGTGCAGCACATAGCCGATAATCCTACCCAGAACAGTCTCCTCTCGGCCCCAACCAGGTTAGAAGCCAAAATTCAAAGTTCTGAGAAGGAAACTGGGCTCCAAGAGACATGAAGCCAGAACGTGATGCAGCACCAAAATAGTTTTGCCAGAACGCAACTAAAGAATATATGGTCCGTATCCTCCATTTCACCACACAAAGCGCATCTATCGGATCCCGGTCTGTTTCGCTTACGGATCTGGTCAGCCGTCGGTAACCGCCCTCTGAAAGCTTGCCACATAAAGACCTTAATCTTGGGGGGGATACGTGTCCGCCAGATCACCTTGAACTTGGAAGTAGTAGTACCAGAGATAAGCTTTGCGTATAACGACTTAACAGAAAGACGCCCGGACGCACTATGGGGCCAAGTTACCAAGTCCTCCTCCTCCGTGTCGGTGTACAAAACTAGGGGCACGTTTTCGTACCCCTTTACCTGTGCATGGGCAGTCAGAGCCGCGCCCGCGACCACACCAAGCAGAGCGAGGGGGGTGAGCCAAGGTAAGACCGAAGCCGAAGGCACAAGACGAAGCAAAGCAACGACAAGGACCAAGGCCACAAAGATCAGATGGATGAAGCAGGTTTCCCCGGCAAGGACCCTTGCCGGGGCAGCCTCAGCGGCCCTGGCAAAACCCTTGTTGGGGCAGCTCGCCCACGCCAGCCGAGCGAGCCACCCTCGAGCCCACCAACACTCGACAAATGCATTGGGACAGGGCTCGGGAGGCACCTCTGTGGTGGCATGCAGATCTTTGTGAAGACAAAGAATAGTCAAAATCAAATGAGAATAGGAAGGCAGCCATCCTCATCGAAGAAACCCACAAGACCCCCGGCAAGATCCTTGCCGGGACGCCTGCACGCCACGGCAAGACCCCTTGCCGGGCCTCCCGGCAAGGCCCTCGCCAAGCGAACCAGCAGGGCCACCGTCAGGCCCGCACTAGCCAAGTCTCCGCCGCCATTCGCATGCAGCTGCCGACCCAACCAGCTGGGCAGGCACCTGCGTGGCAACATGCGGCCCTTCGTGGAGGCTCCACCACCGCGCCACCTCAGCTGCCTGCCTACATGGCACCGCATGCATCGCTGGCCAGGGCGCGTGTCGAAGCTTGGAGGAGCGGCGACGGACGGGACGGGCCTCGCCCCCGTCCCCGATAAAGCAAATGGACACCTAAGCCTCGCATTAAAGGCGCTTTGTCCTGTAATACCAGGATAACCACGCAAACATTGTTGCCTTTCCACCTCCTTTGTGCCACTGTGGCAACTCCTTTTTCTATAAAAGGAGGCCCAAGGCGACGAGGAGAAGGATTCGGCTTTTTGGAGCTCGTTACACCCCGTAGCTAGTTCAAGAACTCAGAATACATCCACCAAAGCAGGACTAGGGTTTTACGCATCCTCGCGGCCCGAACCTGGATAAACGAACCGCGTGCTCTCTGTTAGACCCGCTCTTCTCTCAACCCCGCGCCCCGCAACCGCAGTAGGGATTCTTGTGATCCCATAGATGTCATTTTCCACCGACATCTTTGGCGCGCCAGGTAGGGGGCGCGCAATTGTGAGAATCGGTTTTAGCAGTTAAGTGAGCGTTTCTTCATCACGATGGCTCTAAGAGAAGCAGGAGAGGGGGTCGAAAGATCGACGTCGGCGCGACTACAAGCAGAAGCTAAGTCACACCAAACCCTGACTACTTTCTTTCCTTTTTTATATGAGGTTATTTCCCTCGGAGATGTCGTGCCTTTGTATGGAAAACCTGCACGCCAGGGGCTCTCCCGCTGTCGGCAATGCCCTTGCCCAGTTTCGAGTCCGCTCAACAGCTCAAGCGGCTGCGTCGAGAGCGGCAGGGTAGCCTTCCGCGATTGACAACGCTCTCGATTCTGACTCGAGTCAAACTCGACAGTTCGAGCGGCCGCGTTAAGAACGGTAAGATGGCTCGCCCGGCAGCACGCATACCCGGCAGGCCAATGGGGATCCGTCCCCAAGACGCCGCATTGGGCTTCCGCGCCGGCGAGCCTGCCCAGTTGGCGTAGGGTGCGTATACAAAGGAAAATTGAACAGGGAAATAACATGCATAGTACTGAAAGTGCTGCAGAGTTATGGTACATTAAATTGCCGCTGCGGTTCTAACTAGAGATAACAATTGTCTTGGTTGTGAACCTGCAGCGGCGATAAGGAAACGGGGCGCCTAATCCCGGCGCTGGCCTTCCACCCTCAGAATTCCGCTGACTCGGCTAATGATGGGCTCGATGCGCTCCCTGAGCGGCGCAAGGTCGGTCCCCTCCGGCAAGCTCTCCAACGCGGCGTCGAAGTCAAGGTCGGGGTACCAGTGCGCCACCTTGGTGAGAACCTTGGTCATGGCACCCTGGCAAAACCTCCGGGACTCGTCGGCCAGTGAGGCCGCCCGGTTGGCGTGGAGCCGCTCCAGAGCACCGACGACCTTCTCAAAGAACATGGCCAGGCTGCAATTGGCGCTCACGCTCCACTCTAGGACATACCTCACGTCCGGCATCCCCATGATAGCCAGCTGCGCGACGGCCTGGTTGGCGACGGTGGCGAGGTGATCGAGCAAACGGTTCTCGCCCTCCACGTGATCCGCAAAGTTGAGGCCCTCGTTCTTCCGCAACAGCTTCTCGGCCTCCAGCTCCTTGGCCAGGGTCCCCTCTCGGGTTGTAGCCTCCGACAGCACCTTCTCGAGACCCTCCAGCTTTAGCTTGAGGTCTTTGATGGAGTTGTTGGCCTCGGAGAGCTCCCCAGCCTTGCTGACGACCGCGCCCTGCGCCTCTGTCAGAGCACTGTTGAGCGTGTCCTTTTCGTGGGACAACTTCAGGGCCTGCTCCTTCAGCCTGTCGCGCTCTGCCTCCAGCTCCTCCACCTTGCCGGTGTGAACCTGGGCCTGGGCATTGAGTGCCTCCTTGTGCCTCTGCTCCAGCTCACTAGTCCGCTGCAAGACAAGCTTCTCCACCTCTACATCCTTGCCGCGGAGCATGGCGACAAGCTTCTCCTCGTGTGCAGCAAGGTCCTCCTCCTGGGAGTTCAGCGCGGCCTCGCGCTGGGTCCGAACGGCCTCGGCGGCCTCGGCCGAGTTCTTTGCCGCCTCCTGAGCTTTCTCGACGTCGGCAAGCTTCATGGCAAGCTCCACGTCGCGCTTGACCTGCTCGTCCTGGGCCACCTTGAGCTCCTTGTGGGCCTCGCGGAACCAATCCCGCGCTTCGGCGACGCGCTCCTGGAGGTCCGCCTCCGCCTTCTCCACCACCGCCATCCCGGACTTAACCTTGTCCAGGCGGGCGCAGTGGAGCGCCTGGAGCTTCCGGAAGCCGGCGCCCATGGCGTCAAGGAGCCGTTCTTCCTGCGAACCGCTGCCACCAACGATTGGCTCGTCGACGACTTCGAGCCCGGCAGCGGCGAGCACCTCGTCGTCAAACACCTCTCCTTCAACAGGCGTCCTTGTGCCCGACGCGCCTGGGAGGTGGACGAACAAGTCATCGCTCACCCTCAGTTACTTGCCGGAGGCAGAAGCAGCAGAGGAGGAAGGCCGGTCGCCAGCCTCCTCCTCCGTCTCCCCGGCAAGCCCTTTGCCGGCCTCCTCAGCGGCAGCCTTGTCAGCCTCCTCGGCGGCCTCCTCGGCAGCGTCCTTGGCGGCCTCCTCGGCGGCGACCTTCTCGGCGTCCGCCTCGGCGGCCTTGGCGACGCCCTCGTTGACAGCATCCATGTCCTCTGGGTCCGCCAAGGAGGAATCTGGGCGCCGAAGACAGGGGTGAGGCAAAGCCAAGACCAAGAACCGAAAAGAAGAAGAAGCAGGGATGAACGGAAAACGACTTACCGGTGCCATCACCCGGCTGGGACATGGAAGTCCCCTCCCCGCCAACATTTGGCATCGAGGCAAAGCCACCGGCGCCCAAGTTCTCTTCCTCCTCCTCCATGTGGGTGGGCTCGGTGCTTGGCGCCCTTGCCAGGGACGTCCCTCGGGGCGGCGTGGTCGATGGGGGCGGCGTGTTGGGAGTAGCCCCCTGTGGCTCCTCCTGCCGCTGCTCCCCTCCTAGACACCTGGCAAGGTCAGCACCAAAGTGTCGCACCCCTGACACATGTCGAAGAGAGAAGAATGATGAACTTACGCTGGAGGCTTTGCCGGGGGCTGCTGTCCGGGCTGCTCAATACCACCAAGGGCGCCCTCGAAGTACCAGTCGGGGGCTGGCCGGCTGGCCACCCACCGAGACCTTGGCCCTTTTTACTCTTTGGGCCAGCGTCTCCTCGTCCCTGCAAAGATGAAAACAAGTCGAGATCAGTAACGCAGAGTGAGGAGGCAGAGATAACGAAAAAGGAACCAGATGCTTACTCGTCGTCCGCCTCCTCCTCTGCCGTCTTCCTCTTCCTCCTCGGGCTGAGGGATCCATAGTCGAAGGTGACCTCCGTGTCAACACCCGCCGGAGAAGGGGAAGGAGGCGGCGTATGGGCACGCTTGTATGAAGAAGGAGCGGCCGTCTTCTTCTTCACCGCGACCTTCGCCGGCTTCTTCACCGCCGCGGCCCTCGTGTGGGGCCGGGACCCCTCCAAGGTCAGCTGCGACTGCGCAGCCCTGGAGGGCCGAACCGGCTCGCCGGAACTGGCCCGCCGCAGGACTCGCCCCCTCCCCGCAGGTAGCGTCGGGTCTGCGATCTCGTCCTCCTCCTCCTCCGACGACTCGCCGGTCACATCCTCAACCAGTGGAGCCTCGGTGCCGGCACTGCTGGCTCCCCCGGCAGCCGCCGCCCACCGGGCAAGCTCCTCCTCCTCCGCGATCGTCGCGGCCTTGTCCTCCACGCCGCCATCGTTGCTGGTCTCCCTGGCAAGCTGCGCCTCCCTCACCCTGGTGGCAATGTAGTCCAGCTCCGCCTGGGAGGTGTCCTGGACAAGCAACCGCTCGGCATCAGCATTGACATACCCCTCGTGCAGAGTGTCAAAGAACTGCTGCACCTCGGCGTCCTCCGGCTCCTTCCAGCTCGGGTCGGGGCCATGCGCATTGCAGTCCAGCATCATAGCAATGATATCGGACCGACGCGAGTTATTACACAACGGGACCACCCCCGTTGGCAGCTTGAACAACGGCCCCTTGAGGACCTTGCCGGCCTTCGCGGCGGCCCTCGCAACCTTGCCGGTCCGCGCGACCTCGCTGTCACGGCCCACGTCAAGCTGGAAGAGCCGCTGGCAGAAATGGGCGTGATCCATCACCGTAAAGTTGTGGTCAAGGCTGGGGCGGAGTCGCATGATGTCAGCGGGGTTCGTGAGGAGCCAGCTAGCCTCCCCTTGTTATGCAATGGAGCAATCCGGCGGCGGATGAAGTCCGCCCTGATCATTTCAAGGGTGAGCTCGGCCTGGGTAAGCCGGAGAATCCTGGTGGTGGCGACCGTGAGCTTTCTGTCGGCGGCGTCAACATCGCTCCAATCGCTGCCGCGAACCGGCGGCGCCCGGCGAACTTTGCAGAACGCCGGCGGGTCCTTCTCTTCAATCCAGCACCACCGGCCCCGTCATTCCTCCCACCTCTCCTTCATGGCGCCGTCCGGGTACGCCCCCTTGAATCTTGGGATCCAGGTGACGCAACCAGAGATGGCGCCCCCCAGCTGGATCCGAGGGGAGAAGTAATGGCGGAAGAGCGCCGTGTTGGGGTGCACCCCAGCGAAGCCCTCGCAGAGATGCGCGAAAAGGGCCATGCATGCCACTGCATTCGGAGTAAAATCCAAGAGGCGGAAGCCAAAGGTGTGCATGACGTCGCTGAAGAAATCGGAGAAGGGAGGGCAAAGCCCGCAAGAAAAGTAATCAACGAAGAAGGGGTACCGATTTGGGGCAGGCTCGGCGCAGGCGGCGGGGATGGCGCATGTGGCCGGGTGCCCCGAATCCTCTCCCCGTCTTCACTCCCCACAAGGGCCTGAAGAAGTCCCGAAGCTCGGACACATCGACCGTCGAGGGGAAGAAGAAGGGGACTGTGTCCGTTGCCCCGACAGCGCGCTCTTCGGCGGCTCCACAGCCCCGGCATCCTTGGCCACCCCCTTGCCCTTGGTGGATTTTGGCGCCATGGTGGCTGAAGGAGGAGGGAGGAGCGGAGGGCGGCAGAAGCACAACGGCGGCGAGCGGAGACGAAGCTTGGAGAAGAGGAGGGAGACAGGCAGAGGTTTCCGAGATTGGGGTTGTGCGAAGGGTAAAAGGAACAGTGCGCCCGCGATTATCCCTTTTTATGGGGAAGCCGCGGGTCGCGCCGCCCATTTACTGCGACGTGACGCATGCGTGTGAAAACCACCCCACGCATGCCGCCCACGTCACGCACGCCCCTCCATGCCGCACAGCGCGCGCGGGTCGTGGGAGGCACAGCGCGCGAAAAATCTTACCGCGGTAAAAGCCGCCCCGCCTGCCCGCGCACCGTTTTGGGCCTGACCCAACAACGTGTCGCGCTTATGTGTGGCCCAGGCCCGGGGGCTCCTGTCGGTGTACAAAACTAGGGGCACGTTTTTGTACCCCTTTACCTGTGCACGGGAAGTCAGAGCCGCGCCCGCGACCACACCAAGCAGAGCGAGGGGGGTGAGCCAAGGTAAGACCGAAGCTGAAGGCACAAGACGAAGCAAAGAAACGACAAGGACCAAGGCCACAAAGATCAGATGGACGAAGCAGGTTTCCCCGGCAAGGACCCTTGCCGGGCAGCCTTAGCGCCCCCCCGCAAGACCCTTGCCGGGGCAGCTCGCCCACGCCAGCCGAGCGAGCCACCCTCGAGCCCACCAACACTCGACAAATGCATTGGGACAGGGCTCGGGAGGCACCTCTGTGGTGGCATGCAGATCTTTGTGAAGACAAAGAATAGTCAAAATCAAATGAGGATAGGAAGGCAGCCATCCTCACCGAAGAAACCCACAAGACCCCTGGCAAGATCCTTGCCAGGACGCCTGCGCGCCACGACAAGACCCTTGCCGGGCCACCCGGCAAGGCCCTCCCCAAGCGCACCAGCAGGGCCACCATCAGGCCCGCACCAGCCAAGTCTCCACCGCCATTCGCATGCAGCCGCCGACCCAACCAGCTAGGCAGGCACCTGCGTGGCAACATGCGGCCCTTCGTGGAGGCTCCACCACCACGCCACCTCAGCTGCTTGCCTGCCTACATGGCACCGCATGCAATGCTGGCCAGGGCGCGTGTCGAAGCTTGGAGGATCGGCGACGGACGGGACGGGCCTCGCCCCCGTCCTCGATAAAGCAAAGGGACACCTAAGCCTCGCATTAAAGGCGCTTTGTCCTGTAATACCAGGATAAGCACGCAACACTGTTGCCTTTCCACCTCTTGTGTGCCATTGTGGCAACCCCTTTTTTATAAAAGGAGGCCCAAGGCGACGAGGAGAAGGATTCGGCTTTTTGGAGCTCGTTACACCCCATAGCTAGTTCAAGAACTCAGAATACATACACCAAAGCAGGACTAGGGTTTTACGCATCCTCGCGGCCCAAACCTGGATAAACGAACCGCTCTCTGTTAGACCCGCTCTTCTCTCAACCCCGCACCCCGCAACCGCAGTAGGGATTCTTGTGATCCCATAGATGTCGTTTTCCACCGACACTCCGAGAGCACAGGGAAGAGGGCAACGAGATGCTGCCAGTCCTCCAACTCTACAGGAGAAAGGGAGCGGCGGAGAGCCAGGTTCATGCGGTAAGAGAAAAGAACCGGAAAGGAAACCGCAAGTTGAGCCAGATTGCACCACCAATCAAGCAAAGCCGCGTAAACCTGCCATTGCGAACTACAAATTTAACGAGAGATTTGAACATCGGCCGTACTTTAACCAGATCTTTCCAGAATTGAGAGGCGCCCAAAGTCGAAGCAAACATAGGACTGGAGTTAGGAAAGTACTTCGCTTTAAGAATGGTAAGCAAAGTGGGTTCTCAGTGTTAGTCATGATCTTCCACCACCACTTGATAAGACATTTGTTCATAATCAAGGTACTAATAATGCCCAACCCCCCAAGGTTCCTGGGCCTACAGATATGTTCCCATTTCACCAATCTGTACTTGCGTTTATTATCCGCAGCATTCCAGTAGAAAGCACCCCTGTGCTTATCAACCCCTGCGTGAGTACCAATGGAGAGAAGGTAAAAACCCATCAAGAACATGGGTAAGGATGACAAGCAAGCATTAATTAGGGCAATCTTGCTGGCGTGAGTATTATATCTGCCCCTCCATGGCATAACATGATTGCCCACTTTGGCAACCGCGGGAGCAAAATCTTTTGCCAAAAGATTATCATTAGAAATAGGGAGCCCAAGGTATTTAAAAGGGAAGGAGCCTAGAGAGCAATTCAGCAGTTGAGGGACACGCAGAGCCTTAGCTTCCGAAACCCTAGTTACAATCACTTCGCTCTTAGCGAAGTTGATCTGGAGCCCCGACAAGGCTTCAAAACAAAGCAGCAAGAACTTAAGGTGGGTAATTCATACGTCGTTCAGCTCGACCATAATAATCGTATCATTAGCATATTGGAGGTGGGTGATCCCCTCCGAGATAAGGTGAGAGCTAACATGGGAGATGTGCTCGGCCACAACTGCCCTCGAGAGGATATTGGAAAGAGCGTCCGCTATGAAATTGAACAAGAGAGGGGAGGCCGGATCTCCTTGCCAGGCCCCTAGAGTTGCGGAAGAAATTACTCACCCTACCATTCACAGACACCGCTGTGTGGCCACCCGACACCAATTGCATGACCCTGTGAACAAAAGCTCCATCAAAGCCTTTTGCCAGCAGAACCTGCCGTAGAAACTTCCAACTGACCGAGTCATAAGCTTTCTCAAAGTCCAGTTTAAAGATTGCCGCCTTGGTGCCTCTCTTACGAATGTCATGAACAATTTCATGATGACAAAGGACCCCGTCCAGAATGAATCGTCCTTTAACAAAGGTGTATTGATAAGGGGAGAGAACTCTATAAGCAAGGGGGGAGAGACGAGAGGCAAAGCCTTTGGCGGAGAACTTCGCAAAGTTATTAATAAGGGCGATAGGTCTGAATGGAGAGATCATGTCTGCGCCCTTGACTTTAGGGATGAGGGTGATGACAGCGTAGTAAGCCTAGAACTATCGACCGTACCCAAAGAAAACCCTTGAATCACCGCGCAAACAAGGGTGCGCAACTGGGGCTAGAATTTCCTGAAGAAGGGGATAGAAAAGCCATCCGGGCCCGAAGCCGAATTAATGTTAGCCTTGCTAATGGTATCCAAAATCTCCTCTCGGAAAGGGGAATCATTAAGGCTTCATTTTCCTCAGCGGAAATCTTATCATGGTCATTCCAAAAAGAAGGGGCAATCTTAAACCCAGAGTCCAGTTTGGCCGAGAGGAGAGAGGAGAAGAACTCCACAACATGTGACATAATGAGGTTCTGGTACGAGATTCTAACACCATTGATAAGAAGACTATCGATCGTACATCGTCTACGCCTCCCATTGGTTATAGAGAAGAAGTAGGCCGTAGGGGAGTCACCCTTTAACAACCAGTTCACAGTGCCCCTTTGTCGCTAATAAATCTCATCCTAGCAGTGCAACTGCACCAAGGCATCTTCAATGGAGTACCGCAACACCCATTCTTGGTCCAGAAGGCCCGGGCCATCGGTCGCCACGTCCAGGGAGCAAATTTGCCCCGTCAGGAGCGCCTTGTCCCTGCGCTCCTCAGTCGCACGGTTGCGGGCCCAACCACAAAGAAATTTGCGGAGGGAGTAAGAGCAATGGTGCCAATCGTCCATTGGCCCAAAGGAGTGCCTATTGCGGATAGAAGGGCCGAGATCCTGGAAGACAACAGGTCACAAAAGCCATCTACCAGGAGCCAAGATGCATCAAATTGGAAGCGGGGCTATGAGAGTTTCGAGCCCAACGTCAAGGATGAGTGGTGCATGATCCGAGCCGGCGATGGGTTTAGCTTTGAGAAAAGCACGGGGAAACATAGCATCCCAATTCGGGCAGACGAAGACACGATCAAGGGCCTGCCAAATAGGAGAGGTTTGGTGGTTCGTCCAGGTGAACCGAGAGCCCGCCCTAGGGATCTCACGAAGAGCACAATTACTAATGAAGTCGTTAAAAGCGTGTGCAAGGGGCCACGAGAAGTTGTAGTGTTCTTATCCGACGACAAGCGTAGCAAGTTAAAATCCCCGCCAACCAGGAGGGGAATGGAGCACGACTCTATTTTGGAAGTGATTTCATCAAGGAACAGAGTAGAAAGAGGATGGTCTGCCGGGCCGTAAACAACCATGACCTCCCAAAGGACATTCAAATGGCGATGGTACAAAACAATACTAGCCCAAAAGATACCATGGTCAAAAGCCACAAAATCAAAAACGTCCCCTTTAGTGCCAATAAGGATACCACTAGAATGGCCAGAGGAGGGAAGGAAATTCCAATCAAATCTGTCAGCATCCGCAACTGCGGAAAACTCATTGGGGGGGGGGGGCTTTTAAAAGTTTCAACTAAGCCTACCAAGTCAATATTGTCACCTCTAATCACATATCTCAATTGATCTCTGCGCCCCCTAGCGCCAAAAACCCTAATATTTTTCAAAAAAGGGCTCTCATTTGGACGACAGGTTTTGATGCGGAGACTAGACCTGCACGGTGCCACATAGGATTTAGAACGCTTAGCGGCACCCCGTTTGACAGGAAACGGAGGGACCTGGCCCCTACCAGCCTCATCCAGCGCTCCTTCGGCCACTACCGAAGGAGGGATGTGTGATGCCGCTAACTCTTTAGCTTTAGCAATGGCGGCCTGGGCCACCTCATTGGCCCTAACCAGAGCAAGAATGGCGGAAGGAGAACCAGCTCCCAACTCAAAGGAAATGCCCACATCCGAAACCACATTAATCAAATGATCATCCGAGCACGAAGGAAGCACCAGCCGAATAGGGGACTTAAGAGATTCAACAGGAACAGGAGGGGTTGGGGGAAAGTACCTGAGGGAGGGACATCTCTGGTCGCCGCCCGATCGGCCACCCGTTCACCGCTATTCGGGACCCGTCCACTTTTGCGAGTAGTGGAGGACGGGGACCGGATAGGCGTGGCGCGACCCACCGGGGGAGGAGATGTCGGACCAGAAGCAACGCCCATATCAGCCTCCAGACGACGACATAGTTCGGCCAACGACTGCTCGGATCCCGCTGAAGCCCTGCTCCACGCCGAGAATTTCCTGACCGACGACTTTGAAGGAAATATGCCCTAGGGGCAATAATAAAGTTGTTATTTATATTTCCTTATATCATGATAAATGTTTGTTTATTATTCATGCTAGAATTGTATTAACCGGAAACTTGATACATGTGTGAATACATAGACAAAACATTGTGTCCCTAGTATGCCTCTACTAGACTAGCTCGTTAATCAAAGATGGTTAAGTTTCCTAACCATAGACATGTGTTGTCATTTGATGAACGAGATCAC
This sequence comes from Aegilops umbellulata, assembly GCA_032464435.1. Classification (NCBI taxonomy): domain Eukaryota; kingdom Viridiplantae; phylum Streptophyta; class Magnoliopsida; order Poales; family Poaceae; genus Aegilops; species Aegilops umbellulata. The sequence continues at coordinate 352,792,344 of CP136056.1, forward strand.
ATCATTAGGAGAATGATGTGATGGGCAAGACCCATCCGTTAGCTTAGCATAATGATCATTAAGTTTTATTGCTATTGCTTTCTTCATGACTTATACATATTCCTTTGACTATGAGATTATGCAACTCCCGGATACCGGAGGAACACCTTGTGTGCTACCAAACGTCACAACGTAACTAGGTGATTATAAAGATGCTCTACAGGTGTCACCGAAGGTGTTTGTTGGGTTGGCATAGATCGAGATTAGGATTTGTCACTCCAAGTATCGGAGAGGTATCTCTGGGCCCTCTCGGTAATGCACATCAAGATAAGCCTTGCAAGCAATGTGACTAATGAGTTAGTTGCGGGATGATGCATTACGGAACGAGTAAAGAGACTTACCAGTAAGGAGATTGAACTAGGTATGAGGATACCGACGATCGAATCTCGGGTAAGTAACATACCGATGACAAAGGGAATAACATATATTGTCATTGCGGTTTGACCGATAAAGATCTTCATAGAATATGTAGGAACCAATATGAGCATCCAGGTTTCGCTGTTGGTTATTGATCGGAGATGTGTCTCGGTCATGTTTACATAGTTCTCGAACCCGTAGGGTCCGCACGCTTATAGTTCGATGACGATTTGTATTATGAGTTATGTGTTTTGGTGACCGAAGATTGTTCGGAGTCCCGGATGAGATCACGGACATGATGAGGAGTCTCGAATGGTTGAGAGGTAAAGACTGATATATTGGAGGATAGTATTTGGACACCGGAATGGTTTCGGAGTGTTTCGGATATTTATTGGAGTACCGAGGGGTTACCGGGACCTCCCGGGGAAAGTAATTGGCCTCATGGGCCATAGGGGAAAGAGAGGACAGCCCACAAGGGGGTGCCCCCCCATGGGGAGTCTGAATTGGACAAGGGGAGTGGGCGCGGCCCCCCTTTCCTTCTCCCTCTCCATCTCCTTCCCCCTTTCCCCCTCTGAAAGAAGGAAGGGGGGAGAATTGGACTTGGAGTCCTAGTAGGACTCCTCCCCCTTGGGGGCGCGCCTAGGCCGGCCTCCTCCCTCTCCCTCCTTTATATACGGGGGCCGGGGGCACCCCAAAGCACATCAATTGTTTCTTAGCCGTGTGCGGTGCCCCCCTCCACCGTTTACTCCTCCGGTCATATTGTCGTAGAGCTTAGGAGAAGCCCTGCGCAAATCACATCACCATTACTGTCACCACGCCGTCGTGCTGACGAAACTCTCCCTCGACACTTTGCTGGATCAAGAGTTCGAGGGACGTCATCGAGCTGAACATGTGCTGAACTCGGAGGTGCCGTACGTTCGGTACTTGATCGGTTGGATCGCGAAGAAGTTCGACTACATCACCGCGTTAAACTAATGCTTCCGCTTTCGGTCTACGAGGTTACGTGGACACACTCCCCCCTCTCGTTGCTATGCATCTCCTAGATAGATCTTGCGTGATCGTAGGATTTTTTTTTGAAATTGCATGCTACGTTCCCCAACAGTGGCATCCGAGCTAGGTCTATGCGTAGATGATATGCACGAGTAGAACACAAAGAGTTGTGGGCGATCATAGTCATACTGCTTACCACCAACGTCTTATTCTGATTTGGCGGTATTGTTGGATGAAGCGGCCTGGACCAACCTTACATGACCACGTTCATGAGACCGGTTCCACCGACACACATGCAACTTGTTTTTCATAAAGGTGACTGGCGGGTGTCTGTTTCTCCAACTTTAGTTGAATCAAATTTGACTACGGCCGGTCCTTGTTGAAGGTTAAAACATCACACTTGATGAAAAATCGTTGTGGTTTTGATGCGTAGGTAAGAACGGTTCTAACTAGAAGCCCCTAGCAGCCACGTAAAACTTGCAACAACAAAGTAGAGGACGTCTGACTTGTTTTTGCAGGGCATGTTGTGATGTGATATGGTCAAGACATGATGTGATATACGTTATTGTATGAGATGATCATGTTTTGTAAAAGTTATCGGCAACTGGCAGGAGCCTTATGGTTGTCGCTTTATTGTATGAAATGCAATCGCCATGTAATTGCTTTACTTTATCACTATGCGTTAGCGATAGTTGTAGAAGCAATAGTTGGCGAGACGACAATGACGCTACGATGGAGATCAAGGTGTCAAGCCGGTGACGATGGAGATCATGACGGTGCTTTGGAGATGGAGATGAAAGGCATAAGATGATGATGGCCATATCATGTCACATATTTTGATTGCATGTGATGTTTATCCTTTATGCATCTTATTTTGCTTAGTACGGCGGTAGCATTATAAGATGATCCCTCACTAAAATTTCAAGGTATAAGTGTTCTCCCTGAGTATGCACCGTTGTGACAGTTCGTCGTGATGAAACACCACGTGATGATCGGGTGTGACAAGCTCTACGTTCACATACAGTGGGTGCAAGATAGTTTTGCACGTGCGGAATACTCAGGTTAAACTTGACGAGCCTAGCATGTACAGACATGGCATCGGAACACTGAGACCGAAAGGTCGAACGTGAATCATATAGTAGATATGATCAACATAGAGATGTTCATCATTGAAAACTACTCCATCTCACGTGATGATCGGACATGGTTTAGTTGATATGGATCGCGTGATCATTTAGATGACTCGAGGGATGTCTATCTAAGTGGGAGTTCTTAAGTAATATGATTAATTGAACTTAATTTATCATGAACTTAGTCTTGATAGTTTTTGCATATCTATGTTGTAGATCACTGGCCCGTGCTACTGTTCCCTTGAATTTTAATGCGTTCCTAGAGAAAGCTAAGTTGAAAGATGATGGTAGCAACTACACGGACTAGGTCCGTAACTTGAGGATTATCCTCATTGCTGCATAGAAGAATTACGTCCTTGACGCACCGCTAGGTGCAAGGCCTGCTGCAAGAGAAACTGCTGACGTTATGAACGTCTAGCAAGCTAAATCTGACGACTACTCGATAGTTCAGTGTGCCATGCTTTACGGCTTAGAATCGGGACTTCAAAGACGTTTTGAACGTCATGATGAAGGAAATATGCCCTAGAGGCAATAATAAAGTTGTTATTTATATTTCCTTATATCATGATAAATGTTTATTATTAATGCTAGAATTGTATTAACCGGAAACTTAGTACATGTGTGAATACATAGACAAACAGAGTGTCACTAGTATGCCTCTACTTGACTAGCTCGTTGAATCAAAGATGGTTAAGTTTCCTAGCCATAGAAATGAGTTGTCATTTGATTAACGGGATCACATCATTAGAGAATGATGTGATTGACTTGACCCATTCCGTTAGCTTAGCACTTGACCGTTTAGTATGTTGCTATTACTTTCTTCATAACTTATGCATGTTCCTATGACTACGAGATTATGCAACTCCCGAATACCGGAGGAACACTTTGTGTGCTACCAAATGTCACAACGCAATTGGGTGATTATAAAGGTGCTCTACAGGTGTCTCCGATGGTACTTGTTGAGTTGGCATAGATCGAGATTAGTATTTGTCACTCTGATTGTCGGAGAGGTATCTCTGTGCCCTCTCGGTAATGCACATCACTATAAGCCTTGCAAGCAATGTGACTAATGAGTTAGTTGTGGGATGATGCATTACAAAACGAGTAAAGAGACTTGCTGGTAATGAGATTGAACTAGGTATTGAGATACCGACTATCGAATCTCGAGCAAGTAACATACCGATGACAAAGGGAACAACATATGTTGTTATGCGGTTTGACCGATAAAGATCTTCGTAGAATATGTGGGAGCCAATATGAGCATCCAGGTTCTGTCTATTGGTTATTGACCGAAGACGTGTCTCGGTCATGTCTACATAGTTCTCTAACCCGTAGGGTCCGCACGCTTAACGTTCGGTGACGATCGGTATTATGAGTTTATGTGTTTTGATGTACCGAAGGTTCGGAGTCCTGGATATGATCATGGACATGACGAGGAGTCTCGAAATGGTCGAGACATAAAGATCTATATTGGATGGCTATGTTTGGACATCGGAATGGTTCCGGGTGAGTTCGGGCATTTACCGGAGTACCGGGAGGTTACCGGAACCCCCTATCGGTGTCAAAACCGGCGGATCTCGGGTATGGGGTCCCGAACTGTGCGTCTAAGGCGGATGGTAACAGAAGGCGGGGGACACGATGTTTACCAAGGTTCAGGCCCTCTCGATGGAGGTAATACCCTACTTCCTGCTTGATTGATCTTGATGATGTGAGTATTACAAGAGTTGATCTACCACGAGATCGTAGAGGCTAAACCCTAGAAGCTAGCCTATGGTATGATTGTTGTATATGATCTATCGATTAGCCCGGCCTCGGTTTATATAATGCACCAGAGGCCTAGGATAACAAGAGTCCTAGCCGAATATGCCGGTGGGGAGGAGTCCTTGTCTTGATCACCAAGTCTTGTGGAATATTCCTTGTATGCGGCAGTTGTCCGAACTGGCCCATGAGTATACGGCCATGGGGGTCCTCGGCCCAATCTAACAGATCGGGAGATGACGTGGTGAGTACCCCCTAGTCCAGGACACCGTCAGTAGCCCCCTGAACCGGTCTTCAAGTTAGGGACGCTCCTCGATTCTTCCGAACTGTTCTTCATCTTCGATCGTCGGTCTTGAAAACTGGTTCAACAAATCTTCTCGTCTTCGATCTCAAGGATCATCGAAGTGCATCTGAAGAGTTTATACGTCGGGCATCCGAGGAGCCCCTCTAAGTTTCCGGCCTTTATCAATGCCTTGTTATTTTCACGCCCACCTCAGGTTTGAAGTTGTCCCCTTGCGGCGGTGTCCTCTTGCACCCGAGCTCCAACGCCGGACTGCTTTTGAGGTATCTTTTGCAGCCGAGCACAAACGCCGGACTGTATCCAAGCTCCAACGCCGGACTGAATCCAAACTCCAACGCCGGAGAGTATCCGAGCTCCAACGCCGGACTATATCCGAGGTGTCATAGATTACATTGGCTCAAAAGGTCAAAGGAGTTTAGCCGAGCTTAATGCCAGAAATGCCCTTTACGGAGCCAACCACTGGCGTCCGAGCTTTATGCCGGACTGCTTCCGGGGTGTCTATTGTAGTCGAGCACCAACGCCGGACTGCATCCAAGGTAGTACACCACCTTGACCATGGGCTGATTTTTATGAATTTAATCTCGAATTATGCAATGTAATCACTGCTGAGATGTATAGCCAGTAGCCCTCAAGGTGCGTGTTGGCCTAATATCCGGGATGCACCTGAAGGAAAAAAATCAAACTGCTGACCCTAGTAGCCCCTGAGACTCAGGTCGATTCATAAAATCAGCCTGAGGATCAATTCCTAGCTCGGCGGCATACTTAGGAATAGAAACGCGGTGTGCAAAGTCCTTGAGACTCAGGTTGGGTGCGGCCGACCAACCTGAGGATAATAATCTCCTCGAAAACTATATTACACTTTAAATTTTCTACATTGGATTGTCAATGCAGTAGCCCCTGAGACACTGGTCGGGTGGCAACACCAGATCAGGGGATCGATGTACCCCTTTAATATTTGTAAATAATAAGCACGAAGCCCAGTAGCCCCCGGGCCTTAATGTGGGCACGGGTGGCCGAATTAAGGATCGATATCCAAAGTAAAATCACAAATTATGTGTAATGATTCTATGTATCAAATACTTTTCATCATCAATGCTCGGATCCGCATTGTACAAAACTTTGTTGACTGACCATCGGCTTCCACGTCCTTGGCCAGTAGCCGAGGAGTGTTTGTCCTACTTTATAAAGCCTTTACAAGGGCAAAGATTTACGACAAACAAGGCAATCCGGCCATACATTTTTATAAACAAAGGTACGCAGAGATATATGTTGTATTACTGTTTAATGTAAGAAACATCTTCCAAAGAAAATAGTCCCGCTATCGGTTCCTTCCTTTGGGTTGTCATGCCAACCATGATCATGAAACCTCACCTCCGATCAATGGAGGAGAAAAATATTGAGGAGTTAGTTCAGGGAAAGTTCCCAAATTCTATGTTTATTTTGACTCCGTTGCGACCGTTTATCAGTTGAAAGTGGCCCATCGTCGGCTACTACCCCTTTGTAGATACTACGCAGGGTGTTTCCGCAATAACAAGACAACCCTTAGCTGACGTTTCGGTGCCCGAAGGCGGTTGTGTTAGCAGAAACGAGGCAATCAGATATGCGGGCTTTATAACTTTCACGTAGTCATAGGACTTTTAAACTTGGGAAGCTAGCTATGATCCCCCGGTTAGTGTTCGGCAACAGTCGAGGTCAAGCCGTAAACACTTCGGCCAATGTTATGAACGGCCCGTCATTTAACATAGTCATCAGATCACTGACCAGTTTATGCCTATTGTGACAGTCAGTTTTTGGCTTTCTCCACTGAGGTGCTTAACCATGTGATCTGGAAGCACAATCGCAGTGGTTATCCCTTTGCACACCACTACAAAAAAAGACACATCCGTGACATTTTGGGCCGAACGAAATTTTTTCCTGTCATACATATGACACTTCTATGACAATATTTGTGACAAAACCCGGTATCATCATAGATGTGGTGGGCTCCTACTTCTATGACAAAAAATCATGACAGAAAATGGGCTTTTCGTCCTGGGCGGGTCGGAGACGCAGCTGCATGACATTCTTTGGGCCGTCCATGACGGAAAAAACCGTGGTAGAAGTGAGGGGGAGGAAAATTTCGGGGAGTTCCCGGTTACGGTGGGAGGTCGGGGGCCGAGCGATGCGCGTTTCTCTCGTACACGTACGCGTGTGTGTGCGAGGCGTTGGCTCTAACTAAACCCGAGCGAGGCATTGGGCTCTAACGGAACCCGAGCGATTGCACTGCAGGCTACGCGTTACTGAACCTGAGCGATCGATCGATGGCTGTTAACTGAACCCGATCGAGCGATTCCTTCGCTACTGCTGCTAACTGAAGCCGATCGATGCTGCCTCTAGACGAACAGTGAGCGTTGCCGGGGGGGGGGGGGTGGATGAACAGTTCCCGGTGGGGGTGGATGAACAGGACCCCGTCGTGTTGCCTCTGGATGAACAGGACCCCGATTGATCGAGTCGGTTGGGGTTGGATGAACAGGACCCCGTGGAGGGCTGGATGAACAGGACCACCCCATGGAGGGCTGGATGAACAGTAGACGGTGGAGGGCAGGATGAACAGTAGCCCGTGGAGGGGTGGTTGAACAGGAGCCCGTGGAGAGGGCTGGTTGAACAGTAGCCGGTGGAGTAGCGCGCGGTGGAGGCTGGATGAACAGGAGCCCGTGGATGAACAGTCGCAGGTGGAGGCTGGAGGAGGTCGACGGTGGATGAACAGTAGCTCGTGGAGGCTGGAGGGGGTCGACGGTGGAGATGAACGGTATCCCATGGAGTCCCATTTTGCGGTACGCCACACTCCTCCCGATGAACAGGACCCCCATTTCGACCGTAGGAGGTCCGTTTCCTCCGTTTTGCGGTACGCCACACCCCTCCCGATCAACAGGACCCCTGTTTCGACCGTAGGAGGTCTGTTTCCTCCGTTTTGCGGTGCGCCACACCCCTCCCAATCAACAGGACCCCCGTTTCAACCGTAGGAGGTCCGTTTCCTCCGTTTTGCGGTATGCCAGACCCCTCCCGATGAACAGGATCCCGTTTCGAACGTGGCCGGTCGAACACAAGGCCGTTTCCTCCGTTCTGCGGTACGCCAGGCCTCGTTTCCATCGCCTTTTCCGTCCAAGCCCTCCCGATGAACACGACACATTCCGTTGCCTCCCCATGAACACGACGCATTCCTTTGCCTCCCCATGAACACGACGCATTCCGTTGCCTCCCCATGAACACGACGACGACGCTGTTTCTCCGTTCCGACCCAGCCATGTCAACGAGCCCTCGCCGTACGTATGCGCGAGTAGGCGTTCGAGACCCCGCCCGTATGTACACATATGTGGACGTATTTTCTTTCTTGCACCCTGGCCGCTGTAAGTACGTGTACATGCTACATGCGCGCCTCTACGACGACACGTGCGTGCCTCTACTACGACACGTGCGCGCCTCTACATCCACAAGTATATATGTACGTACACGTTCGCGACGAGAATGACAACGCTACGTACGCTTCGACCAGGTGGGTCCCGACTGTTAGGCAATTCCTTGCGTGCGAAGATGTAGCTGGTGGGTCCCAGCAGTCAGGGGGGCGAATCATTTTTTTTGCCCGGACGCACTTCCTTGCGTGCGAAGGTGTAGCTGGTGGGTCCCAGCAGTCAGGGGGAAAACGTTTTTTTTTCACGAAATACGGTGGCCCGTCCGGTGGGTCCCCGCTGTCAGGTGGAGGAATAATTATTTTGCACGTAATAAGGAGGCACTTCCTTACTGCGGCCGTGGACCCAGCTGTCAGCCTCTCCACGTACAGTCCACGTCTGACGGAAGTCGTTCCTTGACAACGTTGACCACGCCGCGCCGAGAGCACCAGGGCGGTGGACGACGGCGAGGCCTAGGAAGGGGACGACGGGGAGCCGGGGAAGACGCGAAAGTGGAAGCCCGCGCGGAGAGGAGTACGAGGGTTCACTGGTTCGGCTGCGGTGTGAGGCTGCCGTCGCCGCAGGGCCTAGCTAGCGGTGGGAATAGTAGGGGCGGTGAGGCCTCTGTAGGCGTTCTGGGAACGGGGGTCCCCAGACTTGCCTGCCTGCGGCCTGCGGTGTGGCTTAAGGGGAGGCCCAATATGGCCCATCTTCATCAACATAGACCCAAGACCCTCGCGAGGGGCCGGGCCTCGCGGGGTGGGCGACACAGAGCTGCCTCAGGCGCAGCCTCATCAGGCTGGCTCGCGAGGAGGCGGAGAGATCAAGGCGGGGTACCTCACGAGGTGCCCATGACGCAAGCCATGACGACCAAGGGCGCCAGGCGGGCGCCAGCCCGCGCAGTGTCCTCCCTTTCCTCTTTGGTGCAAAGGGAGCAAGCGCAGGCGGGAGGATCAAGCAAAGGCATCCATTTCGGTGCAACAAGACCAAGACCAGCTCCGCGACAAGGAGGAAGTCACCGTGGAGCCCAAGACAGCGTCATCACCAGAGCTTTTGGCAGGTGAGGACCGACTTTAGTCAGGATAAGTGTACCAGATGTCCCCCTTCAAAATGGCCAATTGTTGGCGCCCTTCCCGCTCAATATTTGGGAAGAGGCCCAGGGCCTTTGCCTATATATAGGACTAGCCACCCCCAGGGTAGAGACATCGAAAAACCTGGTAGCTACGCATCACACAGAAAGAGAGAGAAGGGCGATTGAACTCCTCCTAACAGTTCATCCCCCCAGCCAAGAACAGACCCTCGCGAGGCTGTTCTTCCTTGTATTGTTCCTCATCATCAGCCCAAGAGGCAATCCACCACACCACACTGGAGTAGGGTATTACACCACATCGGTGGCCCGAACCAGTATAAACTCTGCGTCTCTTGTGTTGTTCTTTTGGTAGCTTAGATCTTTGCGAGGCGGGCGAGTACGGGTAGCTAGGAAGCGTAATCTTCGCGCGCACCCCAGAGTTCGAACCTTAAGGGTCTGCCGGAACCCGAAATCCGACATTTGGCGCGCCAGGTAGGGGTGCGCCGGAATCCGCCTTCCACCGCACTGTTCTCCTCCGACCATCGCGTCCATGTCTGATGCCCGTCGGGCTCGCGCCGGGCGCCGGGCCACCCTCGCTTCCCGCATTGCCCAGACGGCTCCCGTCGGCGGGCCTCCTCGTTGTTCCCCGGCACCTGCCGTCAACACCGCCACCGGCCCGGCGAGGAACGAACGGCAAGTGTCGTCTCAGCGTTCGTACGCGCGACAGGATGGCCGCGCCGCTACACCAACACCCCCGGTCGTCGCGGCCCTCCTGGGCGGCTCGCAAGCGCCGCTTACAAGTCACCACATCAAGCCGTTCGTCCGCCGGGTCAGCGCCGCTTCCGCGCGGCAGGGAGCTCTCCCGGACCGGGCCGCACCCAAGGCCGGCCTGACCTTCAGCTCGGAGGACCACCCCTCCAACTCGGTCTGCTCGGGCGCGCTCCCCATGCTGTGCACCCCCACCATCTGCCAGGTGGCCATCACCAGAACTCTCATCGATGGCGGTGCGGGCCTCAGCATGCTCTCGGTCGAGGCCTTCAACCTCCTCCGCATACCCCTGGAACGACTGCAACCCAACCGGCCTTTCTCGGGCGTTGGGGGCGGGTCATCCAGCTCCTTGGGACAGATCCGCCTCCCAGTAACCTTTGGCACCTACGACAACTTCCGCACGGAGATGGTCGACTTTGACATCGCCCCCATCGGCCTCCCCTACAACGCCATCCTCGGCTACCCAGCGCTGGCCCAGTTCATGGCCGCGACACACCCGACGTACAACCTCATGAAGATGCCCGGGAGCAGCGGTGTCCTCACCGTGCACGGGGACACCGGAGACACGCTGCGAGTGCTCAAGCTCGCCTTCAAGACGGCGGTGTTAGCACAGCCCGCCAGCTCGGAGGCCCCCGAGCCCAAGGGGGCTGCACCCACCAAGAAGAAGCAATTGTTCACCCAAGACAAGGCAGAAACCAAGCAGATACGTGTCGATGAGGATGGGTCCACCAGTGCCACTTTTACCATAGGCGCCAACCTCGAGCCCGAGCAGGAGGAAGCCCTGGTCAGGTTCCTGCGCGCAAACAAGAAGGTATTCGCTTGGGAGCCTGACCAGTTGGCAGGGATCCCTAGGAGTGTAATCGAGCATCACCTCAACGTGTGCCCCAATGTGCGCCCCGTGAAGCAGAAGGCGAGGCGGCAGTCCACAGAGAAGCAGGCCTTCATCGTCCAAGAGACCCAGAAACTAGAAGCCGCTGGGGTCATTCGCGAGGTCCGATACCCGGATTGGTTGGCCAACCCTGTCGTTGTGCTAAAGAAGGGAGGTAAGGAGTGCATGTGTGTCGACTTCACCAACCTCAACAAGGCATGTCCGCAAGATCCATTCCCGCTCCCCCGCATCGATCAGATTGTCGATTCCACCGCGGAATGCGACCTGCTATGCTTCCTGGATGCCTTCTCTGGGTATCACCAGATCAAGATGGCGGTAGAAGACGTCGAGAAGACAGCCTTCCTGACCCCGTGTGGGGTGTACTGCTGCACATGCATGCCATTCGGGCTGCGAAACGCAGGGGCGACCTTTCAGCGGCTGATGCACATCACCTTGGGCCAGCAGCTCGGGAATAATGTCGAGGCTTATGTCGATGACATTGTGGTGAAGTCTCGGGAGGCCAAGACCCTGATACAAGACTTGGAGGAAACCTTCGCGAGCCTCGACACGGTGAACCTGTGGCTCAACCCCGAGAAGTGTGTGTTCGGGGTCCCCTTAGGCAAGCTCTTGGGTTTCCTCGTGTCCCACCGGGGCATCGAGGCCAACCTGGAGAAGGTCAAGGCGGTCGAGGACATGAGCCCACCAAAGACCCTCAGAGAAATGCAGAAGCTCACTGGACGCGTGACCGCGCTAGGGCGCTTCATCTCCAGGCTGGGGAGCGAGCGCTGCCTTTCTTCCAGCTAATGAAGAAAAAGGGGCCCTTTGAATGGACTGAAGAGGCCGACAAGGCATTCCAAGATCTCAAGAGATACCTGACCAGCCCTCCGGTCATGGTGGCCCCGCGCCCTCAGGAGCCCCTGGTGCTCTACCTCGCCGCCACTCCTTACTTCGCTAGTGCAGCCCTAGTGGCGGTTAGGGAGGAGCGTTGAATCAAAACCGCAGCTGCAGCCCGGGACAAGGCGAAACGGGAACAAAGAAGGCCCACAGAAACCGCCATGGTAGTAGAGGGGGATCATCCACCACGGAGGAACGCACCGGAGGTGGAAGGGGCTCCTCACTCAGATGGTCGGCCTCCGGAGGCCTTATCGCCTCCGGAGGCGCAATCATCTCCGGAGAGCGCCATAAGTGTTGACACACCCAGCCTCGTTGAGCACCCCGTGTACTTCGTCAGCACGGTATTGCAGGACGCAAGGGCACGATACCCCATGCCTCGGAAGCTCCTCCTCGCACTACTGGTGGCCTCACGCAAGTTGCGGCACTACTTTCAGGGTCACCCCTCAAGGTCATCTCGTCATACCCCTTGGAGAGGGTGCTCAGGAGCCCTAACTCGGCCGGAAGGGTCGCCGAGTGGAACATAGAACTACAAGCATTCCAGCTCGAATTCAGCACGACCAGGGTCATCAAGGGAGCAGCATTAGCGGATTTTGTGGCAGAATGGACGGAGGCACCAGGCCTCAAGACTGACGAGGATCGGTCCCTCTCCCCGGGGAGCGAGGCACTGTAAGGCTGGGTCATGTACTTCGATGGGGCGTTCTCTAGGCATGGTGCTGGGGCTGGGGCGGTGCTTATATCGCCCACTCAGGACAAGCTCTACTACGCAGTACATCTCTGTTTCCAGCAAGGCAAAAAGGTCTCCAACAACATAGCGGAGTATGAAGGTCTAATAGCGGGCTTGAAGGCCGCAGTCGCCCTGGGGGTGAAACGCCTCACCATCAAGGGCGATTCGCAGCTCCTTGTCAATTTCTCCAATAAGGTGTACGAGTCGAAGGATGAGCACATGGAGGCCTACCTTGCAGAGGTCCGCAAGATGGAGACGCAGTTCTGGGGGCTGGAGTTGAAGCATGTACCGCGTGGCACCAATCAGGAGGCCGACAACATCGCCAGACGGGCGTCCAGGCGGCTACCTCAGGAGCCTGGCGTCTTCGAGGAGCGGCTCTTCAAGCCCTCAGCCCTGCCGGCATTATCAAACACGGCTCAGCCTCGAGAAGAGCTCCCCCAGCCGCCTGCCTCAGGAGCCCCGGTCTATGGCCCGGCCTCAGGAGCGCGCCTGCTCCTGAAGATGGAACCTCAGGAGGGGTGCTGGATCGCGGAGCTCCGGAGTTATTTAACATAGGGGATCCTGCCGGAGAAGGAGGAGGAAGCGGAGCGTGTGGCACGGCAGGCCACGACATACTGCATCAATGATGAAGAACTCTACCGGAAGCGACCCAACGACGTATCCCTGCGCTGCATCTCCAGGGAGCAGGGAAAGGAACTGCTGGAGGACATACATGGCGGAGACTGTGGACATCATTCATCATCACAGACCCTCGTCGGCAAGGCGTTTCACAGTGGGTTTTATTGGCCCACCGCACTCAATGACGCCGTCGAACTGGTGAAGCCTTGTGAGGCCTGCCAGTTCCACGCCAAGCAGATCCATCAGCCGGCGGGAGGCCTGCAGACTATACCCCTTTCGTGGCCATTCGCAGTCTGGGGGCTGGACATCCTGGGCCCGTTTCCTCGGGCGCCAGGGGGCTACCGCTACCTCTACATCGCCGTGGACAAGTTCACCAAGTGGGATGAAGTAGAGGCCGTCGGCACCATCCCCGCGGGTTCCGCGGTCAAGTTCATCAGGGGCATCGTGAGCCGGTTCGGGGTGCCAAACCGCATCATCACAGACAATGGTTCGCAGTTCACCAGTAACCTCTTTAAAACATACCGTGCTAACCTTGGGACGCAGATATGCTACGCTTTGGTGGCACACCCCCAAAGCAACGGCCAGGCGGAGCAAGCCAACGCAGAGGTCCTAAGGGGCCTCAAAACCAGGACGTTCAAGAAGAAGCTGGAGGCCTGCGGAAGAGGTTGGTACGACGAGCTTCCGTCCGTGTTGTGGTCCATCCGCACAACCACGACCAAGCCGACGGGAGAGACCCCGTTCTTCCTGGTCTACGGAGCCGAGGCGGTCCTCCCTCACGAGGTCAGACGTCGCTCCGCGCGGGTGCTGGCGTTTGACGAGGCGCAGCAGGACGCCATGCGGGGGATGGACCTCGTACTGGGGGAGGAACGCCGCCGAGAAGCCGCACTGCAGGTGGCAAGGTACCAACAAGCACTGCGATGATATCACTGCCGCCACATCCGCCCCAGAACTCTCGAGGTAGGAGTCCTCGTGCTGAGGCGGGTCCTCTCCAGTGAGGGACTGCACAAGCTCTCTCCCATGTGGGAGGGCCCGTTCAAGGTTGTTCATGTTTCCAGGCCTGGCTCCGCGCGCTTGGAGACTCAGGAGGGGGTGCCGATCCAGAACGCGTGGAACATCCAGCACCTCCGGAGGTTCTACCACTAAAGGCCCAGAGCCTGTGAAGAAGGTGAACGCCTGTGAAGATTATCCTTTTTGGAAAAGGCCCAGAGCCTGTGAAGAAGGCGAACGCCTGTGAAGATTATCCTTTTTGGAAAAGGCCCAGAGCCTGTGAAGAAGGCGACTGCCTGTGAAGCTATCGCGTTTTGGAAAAGGCCCAGAGCCTGTGAAGAAGGCGACTGCCTGTGAAGCTATCGCGTCTTGGAAAAGGCCCAGAGCCTGTGAAGAGGGCAAATGCCCGTGAAGCTCGTTCCCCCTAAAAAAGGCCCGGAGCCTGTGAAGAAGGCCAATGCCTGTGAAGCTCGCCGCCCGTGACACTCTCACGTAATAATGAGTGGGGCTGTACACGCCCCGGAGTCTCAGGAGCGCCGGCCTCAGGCCCTGGGGCTCCCTCCCACGCCCAGCACTTAGCTCCGCGCTGGTGAGAAGACGTCGAAGACTAGATTAGGTGCCGGACGCGGCTTTTTCATTTGCTTTCTGCAGTTGGCTTGTTCATTCTCATTTGAAGTTTTATTGGAGTTATTGCCGCCTTTGACTTATGGTTCTTCGGTTTTTTCACTCTCCTGCCTCGATTTCTCTTATGCAAGGCCTCACGAGGGGAAGGGGCAGCCGAGCGCCCTCGCGAGTATTTTTGTCCTAGCCATTCAAAGGTTTCGCGACCTGGGTCCATTACAGGAGCACCCCTCCGGTCCGTGCCCCACGGGCACCGCGACATGAACACAGGGCCTGGGTCGGTCGCCCCCCTCACGACTGGGGTTGGAAACTATCTACACATAAGCACGATAGCAAAAGCAAAGCAATAATTAACAGCGATAACCCAAACACGCCCCCGCGGGGCCCCACGCTACTGTCTTTTTACGCAGGACAAAGGAAAAGAAAGAACAAATCGAGTGCAGCTCGCCTCATACCGGCCTGCAGGGAAGACTCGAGCCGCCTCCAGGACTCAGGCGGACTCCCTCTCGCGCTTCACCGAAGCGCGGCAGCGGGCAGACGCACCACCACCTCCCAGGCAGGTACGACGGCGTGGAGGCTGGCTGCGGCCACCGCTGGAAGAGTCGCCGCCTGAGGAAGAGTCGGCGAAGCTTGGGGAACCCTGAGCACCGCCGATCACGCGAGCGCTGCCCTCTCCATCGTCGACGGGGCTGGGTTCCCGGTCGCGGTCGTCGTCCTCAGGGCAGCACCCTGCGCGGCGACCATCTTCCCCAAACACCCTCACGAAGAGGGTGGCATCACCGTCAAACTTGAAGTGCAGGGTGCACCGACAGCTCAGGCCCCGCGCGCGGGCAAACGTCTGCCAACCGCGGGCCAAGGCCAGGCTCCCAGCTGCGGAGACCTCCAGTGAAGCCCATGAGGCCCGGCTGCAGCAACCATCTGCTTGTGGCTAGAGGCCGCAAGGGGCACCGGCCGGGAGCTCGCCGAGGAGGAAGCGAGGGAGATGAAGCCGGGTGCTAGTCGGCTCCGCCGACCACACAACGAACTCCGGCAACACCTCTGCTGCATGAGAACGCGGCCTAGGGGGGCGCGCGACCGAAGCGTGCCCCCGGTGGCCGTTGCCCGACCGTCACCAAGCTGGAAATCGCCCCCACGGCTGTTAAGGGCCGTCGTGGTGGCCGCGGGATATTTGTGAGGACGCCCCCGGCCGCGCTTGGGCGGAGGAGAGGCAGGCTCAACCTGGCGAGCCTTCCCCTTCTCCACGGCTGAGAACCTCCTCGATGGCGCCATGAAGAAGAAGGAGAAGCAAGGGGGATGGACTGGAAGGGCGCGTGCCGTTTCGTACTTATAGCTGGCGAAGGCCAACCGTTAGCCTCCATGATCTCAGGTAATCAAGATCCGTTTTGCATGCATGGACTTGTCCAATCCGTGCAGATGCCGAGGCGTCGTGGGGAAGCGGAGACGCCCACGACCAATCAACCGCCACACGACGCCCAAGGCCGCAGGCTGTTAGGGTCCGCGGCGCTTCGCCCTTGCCCTTTCGCCTCCCTGCACGGCCATGTCCGGGCGCGCCTTGGGCCCGGGTGCTACTGTCGGCGTTCTGGGAACGGGGGTCCCCAGACTTGCCTGCCTGCGGCCTGCGGCGTGGCTCAAGGGGAGGCCCAATATGGCCCATCTTCATCAACACAGACCCAAGACCCTGGCGAGGGGCCGGGCCTCGCGGGGCGGGCGACACAGAGCTTCCTCAGGCGCAGCCTCATCAGGCTGGCTCCCGAGGAGGCGGAGAGATCAAGGCGGGGTACCTCACGAGGTGCCCATGACGCAAGCCATGACGACCAAGGGCGCCAACCCGCGCAGTGTCCTCCCTTTCCTATTTGGTGCAAAGGGAGCAAGCGCAGGCAGGAGGATCAAGCAAAGGCACCCATTTCGGTGCAACAAGACCAAGACCAGCTCCGCGACAAGGAGGAAGTCACCGTGGAGCCCAAGACAGCGTCATCACCAGAGCCTTTGGCAGGCGAGGACCGACTTTAGTCAGGATAAGTGTACCAGATGTCCCCCTCCAAAATGGCCAATTGTTGGCGCCCTTCCCGCTCAATATTTGGGAAGAGGCCCAGGGCCTTTGCCTATATATAGGACTAGCCACCCCCAGGGTAGAGACATTGAAAAACCTGGTAGCTACGCATCACACAGAAAGAGAGAGAAGGGCGATTGAACTCCTCCTAACAGTTCATCCCCCCAGCCAAGAACAGACCCTCGCGAGGCTGTTCTTCCTTGTATTGTTCCTCATCATCAGCCCAAGAGGCAATCCACCACACCACACTGGAGTAGGGTATTACACCACATCGGTGGCCCGAACCAGTATAAACTCTGCGTCTCTTGTGTTGTTCTTTTGGTAGCTTAGATCTTTGCGAGGCGGACAAGTACGGGTAGGTAGGAAGTGTAATCTCTGCGCGCACCCCAGAGTTCGAACCTTAAGGGTCTGCCGGAACCCGAAATCCGACAGCCTCCGTGGCAGCACAGCCGACCACGGGAGGCAGGAGCATGCGGCACGACCGGCGCTGCTTCGGGCGGCTGGAGCAAGAAGACCAGAGGTTGAAGAAGCACTACGGCCGTTGGATGGACATCGTACGGTCACTGGAGCTAGAATCGTTCATATTGACTAAGTTGACAAAGCCCTTCGTCCCCGTCAACTTAGTAGGCCCACAAGTCAGCCTCCCACCAAGGTGGGTCCCAGCTAGCCGGGGGAGTATTCTTTTTTTGTGCGTAATAAGGAGGCACTTCCGGTGGGTCCGAGCTGACAGTGGGGGGAACGTTTTTTCGCGAATACGGTGGCCCGTCCGGTGGATCCCAGCAGTCAGGGGGAAACGATTTTTTTCGCAAAATACTGGTGGCCCGTCTAGTGGGTCCCCGCTGTTAGGTGGAGGAATAATTATTTTCCGCGTAATAAGGAGGCACTTCCTTGCGGCTGCCGTGGACCCAGCTGTCAGCCTCTCCACGTACAGTACTCTTCTGATGGAAGTCAGTCGTTGACCACATTGACCACGCCGCGCCGAGAGCACCACGACGGTGGACGACGGCGAGGCATAGGAAGGGGACGACGCGGAGCCGGGGAAGACGCGGTAGTGGATGCCCACGGGGAGAGGAGTACGAGCGTTCACCGGTTCGGCTGCGGTGTGAGGCTGCCGTCGCCGCAGAATAATAGGGGGTGTGGGTGAGTAGAGGGATGCCCTGGCCAGCAGTGGGAGTAGTAGGGGGCGCTGAGGCCTGCGCGGCAGCACAGCCGGCCACGGGAGGCGGGAGTAGGCGGTCCCGCCGGCGCTGCTTTGGCGGCTGGAGCAAGAAGATCAGAGATTGAAGAAACACGACGGCCGTTGGATTGACATCCAACGGTTACGTATGCTAGAATTGTTTGTTGACGTATATAATAACTAAAAAAATCTTGCATACGCGTCAACTAAACAGGCCCACAATTCAGACCACTCCCTCTTTTTTTTAATAATTTATATATAGCTCATGGCAACTTCTTATGCAATTTATTGCAGTCAGTTTTTTGGTTGGCCAGGGCCAATTTCGCATATTTCTGTGGGTTCCAAACTATCTTTACTACCGAAATGTCCAGCCAGATTTAAAGTACTTTGAAGATATATTGAAATTAGGTTAATGCCCAGTGAAATAGGAAACTGAAAATGTGATACAATTCAAAAATTATAAAGTAATTGCCATTTGTCATCTGTTTTTATATTTACAATCCATTTCATATTACTTTCAAGATTTGCAGGCGTCTTGAAAGAGTTGCAGCCCATCAAGGCGTAGAAAAATAAGTAGGCCTGGATTGGGTATTCTTCAGAAAAACAAACTGGGCTCGTTTTCACAAAGAAAAAATAGCTGGGATGGTCACATGGTGAACATAAAATATAAGCCTGGGCTAGACGGGCCACAACCCAGTTCAAACCCTGCTCCGTCTCAACAATAGCAAACAAAAAAAATACTGCTCGAGTAGCTACGTCCCAGGTGTCAGCCAATCTTGTGCTGTTCTCTTGTCTATTGACTATATACGCTCACAATGTCGTGGGTCCCAGATGTCAGGAAAACACTAGGAGGAAGCATTTTATTTTTCCATACGCTGACGTGGTGGGCCCCTACTGTCATCCTCTCCACGTATTTCTGCCGATTCCTGTTGTTTTTTGACCATGTTGACAACGTGAGAGGGCGGCGCCGCGGCGAGCGCACCAAAGCGCGCGGAGGACGTCGGCGTTAAAGATTTAGGAGACGGTGGGGGTGGCGATGCGTGCGCTGAGGTGCAGCCAGCCGTGGGAGGCGGAAGCAGGCGGCCCTGCCAGTGCTGGTTTGGTTTTGGCGGCTGGATGAAGACAGGACTGAAGAAATACGACAGACTGTAAAAGCAGCTGGAGTACTTAACAACCTTAACTGAAACCAGCAGGGGCACTTAACAACCAAAGCAGAAAGCAGTATGAGTACTTATACAGGTTCAACCGTACAAATCACGCCTCGAACAGTGCTACTTTGCATACAGTTAACCAAGGGTGAGGCCGCCAAGCCCCAGGACAAGGCCCAGGCGCCACCCCGCGCATCCACAACCTTATGAAAGCGGCTTCATCTCGCAACGTGGTCAATAAACAGGATATTCGCTTTAGAGCCATGGAAAAGCATGAACACAATCTTCTGTCCTATTCTCCAAGATGGACGGGCCTTCATTATTTGAGACCACCCATGAATAAGTATCTTTTCACCTCCGAGGGGAATTGAGTAGGTCGACATAAACATCATGTTGTGACCAAGCGCAAGTCTGACCCGACCATGGTCAGGCATCTGTATAGGAACAATAGAACTCGGCAGTTCCAGTTTCTAGAAGATCACAGCTGTAAAACTGTGTATAAGCAATAGTTTATGAACAACATATATAACAGAAAACAGCTCGTACCATAAGTTTCTCGACACAGTTGGACCTGTTCAACGAGTGCAGCAGTGGCACACATATCCCACGTGGCCTTCCACCATTGAAACGCCCCACAAGGACCTCAAGACGATCAATAAAGTGTAGGAACTTGTGGATGTCGATCCAGTCAACTTCAGTGCCATTAGTAACAGCCGAGTTATTACAGAGTAACAAACGAGCAAACTGCTTAACTCTGAAAAAACCTACACATGCCACCAATTATAAGAAAATATTAGTTAGAAGTAGCATCTTACTGAGAGATTCGTTGCTACTTCTAAAGTTAAATTGTGATTAGTTAGACAGAATAGGTGGATTAAGAAGTAATCGAGGCAACAAGCAAGAACCAGATACAAAACTAACATGGATGAACAATTGGAACAACGTCGGGGTGGAAGATCGCAGTGAAGATGAGACCAGGTTCTGCTATTTCCATCAACATTTGTGTGCCAACTTTTAGTCCGTAACACTTGAGAAAGTTTATCCAAGTTCGGCCATAAAAAAAGCAGCGATCTTCTTGGTTCATGAACCCAACTTGGAACTTATATCCATGGCTTGTCTTCACTGTGACCATTAAACTAGTGTATTCAGTTATAGCAAGGCCGAGCATCTTGAGTACATGTGTTCTGGCAGAGCAAATAATACACCGCAGGAAATAATATGAGAACACAGCATGTTAAAAAAAAACCCACCCTCCCGGATAGAAAAGAGGATTCTAGGAACATACTGTGCGCGTTTCAAAATGTTGTGTTAGGATGAGAAGGAACAAGTGTGGCGTCTAGCCGAGGGCGCAGAAACCTGTAGGGTACTCGCACTTTGCGCACTGCAAATGAAACACACTATATTCAGTAGGAAGAAAAATGCATCAACGGCGGCGGCTGCCATCCTAGGATTACCTACGACCAAGGGACCTGGGTTTATCGGGGATGGATGAAGAATTCGTACCTGGTTCTCCATGAGAAAACCCTATGCAATCGCCGAGAGGGGGTTTTCTCTGAACAAGCAGATGAGGGAGAAGGGGATTCGGCCCAGTGAAATATTGCCGCTTCGTCCGTCCAGCTTACTGCTAAAGCTGGAAAGGGGGGGGGTTGTGATTTGACGGCTCATTGGGCATTACTGCAGCGCTACGACCGGGGTGTGTCTACCATGAAGTTGTGCACTCTAATTTGTGCATATGGCACGTGGACCCCGTTGCCGGTTGCCCCACATATCAGCGAAAGGAAGTAGAAAGATAGGAGTAACTAGTTACACATAAATATATATTTTGACAGAGAGATACTCCCTCTGTAAAGAAATATACAAATCTTTTATATCACAGGCTCACCTTGCCGAGAAATATACTCCCTCTACAACGCACGGGCATTATAGGGGTTCAACTTTTTTTATGGGGGTTCAGCTGAGAATATAATACTCAGATAGGCTCACGGTTCTGGACTTTGGGCCGCAGGCCGACCCTGCATGTTTGGGGGCCCATGTGTTCTACCTCAGCGCTTTTCATATTGCAAGCGATCGGTACAGCGCTGGTTTTAGATGCTGTCGCAAGGCGAATACAGAAAATTGAATAAAGCACGGCAGCTGTTGGAATGAAATCGAACGACAGTTCCTAACCAGCAATCAGAGTTGCAATTCTATCAACGATATACCATGTGATAAATAATACTGTCATACTACTTATACACACATGGCACTTGTTTCACCATGCCAGATTATTACATCAAAATCTCTCGGAGGATAGATCAGTTCGGCAGTTGCGTGCTGCTAATTTCAAAGTTGATTTGAACCAGCTCTCCTTGCCGAGAAAGTTCGATTTTCACATCATCCCCTACCGCAAGATATGATTTAGATTTGAACCTTGACCATACTTTAGTATCAATCATCATGCGGCCATCCTTTGTACTTACGGTATATTGAGCAGGTTCATTCACACCAAGGCTGCGCATGGTAAGAGAAACTTGGCCGCGGTCGCCCGGATTGTTGAACGACTCCCTCGTTGCTCTAGGAATTCTCTGTTTGCAAACAAGAAGACATGCCCAAACAGTTAGATCAACACAGTGAATCATGTGAAACAACATGGAAAGAAAAAAGAACGAAGCACTTGGGCGGCCAATGCTTACCAAGAAGGTGGACATGTCGGTTTTTGTAAGGACTTTGGTATATGAAGTGCGAACTGCAGCCCAGTCTGTTGCCGGTGCAACTGCACGGGCCAGAGCAGATGCAAGTGCAAGTGTTGGTGCAGGTGCCGAAGCCGCTGCTGCTGCCGGAGATGGTGCTCCTTGTAGAGCTGGTGCCGGTGTCGATGCCCGGTCCTCTGGTAGATCAAAATGATCCGCTGGCGCGGTCGGTGCCCAATCCTCAGCTGGATCAGACTGAGCTACTGCCGCTGTCAGTGCTAGAGCAACTGTCGGTGCTCGATCTGTGCGAGACAGCGGCGATCGTGTCTGGTCTGCTATGATCAGCTTTCTAACTTGACTAGGATCCGTGACCGTGATCCAGTTTTTTTCTTCATTTCTTTTAAACGCAAGAAGGACTAATTGTTGCATTTTTGTTAAACTAAACTGCAGTTCATCATAGGGATTCAGCTTGTACTCAGACAACAAACTGATCCAATTTTTTCCAGTAATATAAGTGATGGACAGTGCCTTCGTTACTGACACGACATAAGAAGTGAACCTGCAAAAATAGCCATCGTAGAGCAAACCAAACGGTTTATTCTGTGATGAATGTCACATGGCAAAACCTGCATCGTAAAATTGCAGGAAAAGAAAGAAAACATGACATTAAATCAATAAGATTTAGACAGTAAATCAATAAGATTTACTTGATGTGACACGAGTGAATCCTTACCAGGAAATCACTATGTTGAAGTACTAGACAGAAGATTGATCATCCAACTACGCGTGGCATGCAGGGGCCCTGCCTACTCCCACAAGCAGGACAGTCCAAAGGTCGTGACAAATGTATGGACCGAACATCCATGGGACTGGAAATCCTGGTGGGTGCAATAAACCCTGCAATGCATACAGATATTGGAGTGTAACCATAATTGATAAACCGTCCTCACAAAAATGATCTGGATACTTCAAAATATACAGACTGAATTGAGTGGAGAGACATTAACATAGACCGTTCTCAGGACTGACCACACACGAAAAGTGGCAGTACTAATAAACAATACAGGGTTCACAAACACAAATCAAGCACTGAGCAATAGTACTTACTACAGACAAGCAAAATTGCAGTAACTAAACTATGCAGACTATTTCTTGCTACCGACCTACGGGATGAATCCCGCATAACTGACTAGGCCATGGACTTCGTGTGAGATGTCTACACGCACCATCACCATCTTGTCAACCTTGGAGAACCTAACAGAGTGGTCTTTCCACTCATAAACATGATGATGAAGACAGGCCGCATCAGATTTGTTGGGAAGCTTTACAAGAACCACACCCTTCGTAATCGAAGGCACAGCCAGGAAATTGTTGAGGTCAAGTACAGCCTCGAGAACACGCCTGACAACAATGCTACAGGAAAACACTAGTTCAGGACGCGTGGCGACAAGGAAATAGCAGCTGGATAGTTCAGCAGTAGAACTCATCATCAGGTCTTCCAGTTCACACGACATGACTTTGAGAACTTCATCTCCACCGCGGACCTGGTTCTAATTCAAACAGGAACCATATTTTATTACTACCTCCGTTCAGAAATATAAGATGATTTTCGATATTATACTCCATAAATAACTACATATACACACATAAATGAGTGAACAAAGACACTAGAACATGTCTTCAAAGGCATGAGAGTAGAGGGATTACATGCAAAATCCATAACACAAGTTACTGAGACAAATATACCCTCTTAAAAGGTAGCATTGATGTTCATAAAGTACTCCCTCCATCCCAAAATTCTTGTCTTAGATTTGCCTAGATACGGATGTATCAAGTCACATTTTAGTATTAGATACATCCGTATCTAGACAAATCTAAGACAAGAAATTTGGGACAGAGGGAGTAGTTGAAAGTAATCTATAAGAAATCAGTGTCAACCTCTCGCATGTTTTGGTCAAAAGAGGAATTTAGAACCGTCATTTGGCACACAAAAATCACATGCAAGATCACCCAGAAAGTTGTACTACTAGTACTAGTACTGCGTGTTAGATGAAAAACACGATAAAGATCGAGAAAAAGATTGTCAAGAAGAGATATCACCTGGACTTGCTTAATGAGGGATCTCGAAGAGGGGGGCTTGGACAGGGCGATGGCTTTGAGCTTGTCTGCGGTAGTCTCGGCGGGGTGCTTGCGCTTCTTCGTACCATGAGCCTCGACGGTTTTGGCCGGAGCCATAGACATCACTTCGGCCGGTGCTCCAGCGTCCATCAAGAAACTGTCAAATAGAAATAAAAGAAAAGAAACCATAATCACAAACCCAAAAGAAGAAAAGAGAGGGAGTTATAGGATCAGTCTCGGGGTTGCAAGACCGGGCCTTGGCCAGAATCAACACCATTGATGCGCTCACCTTTCCTTCTTTGGGAGAGAAGAACAATGGCAGAAGCAGGTCGGGGTTTTCTTGAAGAAATGAGGAACAAGATGAGGCAGAAGCGAGGGTTGGGTAGAGAGGAAGCTGAGAGAGAAGAGTGAAATGATGGTTGCTTCGTCCGTCCAACTTACTGCTGGAAAGGAGGGGGTTTTGTGATTTGACGACTCATTGGGCATTACTGCGGTGCTTCGATCGGGGTAGTCTACCGTCACCCTACTAAGGAGTAATTTAGTGCATGGCTGGTGGACCCCGATGCTGGCTGTCCCACACGTCGGCGAAAGTGAGTAATTTAGTGCATGGCTGGAGGCGGATCCGCATGGTAGAGCGCGTCCACTATTTTTCAGAAGAAAAAAATGATTACAACAAGCGTTTCCACTCTTACGACGGAGGAGTGCGAAACACGACAGCCACTTGAACATACACAGTGCTCCTACTACTAGGCATGTGCAGTGGTTCATACGTCAGTACTACACAATCTTGTTGCTAGTGTAGTAAGATATGACGATAACAAATGATGTTGTGCGCATGTCAACTACTCCTATATGTAACATAGTACCGCTTTTTCGACTGTCCGGTCGAGAATGAACGGTGAGATCAATGTTAACAAAACTAGGTCCATAGCGCACGGAGAGTACGGTGCTACACTACTCCACGAAACATGAACCATATGAAGCACGAATAGTGTTAGGCAGGGTGTATGAAGGGTGCACGGGATGGGAGCAAAAGTTCCCTTCTCGACCCACTTTTGGGTGTTTGGCAGAGTGCATGAAGGGTGCATGAGTCCACACTAGTAGGTTGACAAAAATACACAAAGAGGAAACAACTATATTGAGATGAGAATGCAACCAAACACACCCACACACTTTGTGCTACAGTGACTGATCTACACCGTCTGAGTTTGATCCAATGGTCATGTTGCGCCGAGACATGGACATGCCCATGCAGAGGGAGCCTAAACACCACCGAAGTCCCTCTGCTTCTCGGGGCGCACGACGTTGGTGATGCAGGGTGCAACCGCCCGCAGAGCCCGCTCCCGGTCGACGGGAGCCAGCTCGTCAAAGACGGCGTCCAATGGCACGAATGGATTCCGGTGACGGAGCCCTGAAAGGATTCGCCCGGCAACGGCGGCGGCAGACCGCAACCCCTCCTTGTCCAGCTCAGCCCCCACCATCGCGTGGAGACGGCTCAGCTCCTCGGAGATATAGGTGAAGAAGGAGACCAGGTCAGGAAGCCGCAACTTGTTGAAGTCGACCGGGTGGTCGAACGGGTTTAGCCCGACGGCCGGCATCGTCGCGCTGGCACGACGGTAGGCATCGCGCAGACGCAACACGTGCGTGGCAACTTGGTTCACCAAGTGGCTAAGGCGATCCTGGACCTCGTCACGATCGGCCCGCTCGCGCTCCAGCCGGCTCCCCTGACAGCCTATCGTATCTCCCGCTATCTGCAGCAACGCCGCCGACGCCTCGAGCATCTTTGTGGTGGACGCCTGCCGCTTTTGAAGCTCCGTGAACTCCCGCACATAACGGAGGAGCATGGCACTCCTCTCCTCCTTGAGCTCACGGAGCTCCACGTCCTTGGCCCTGAGCTCCGCATCCTTGGCATGGAGCTCGTGTGTCAGGAGCCTCACCTCGGACTCCGTGATCTGCTGCGCTTCCATGGCACCAGGTAGAAGCAATGGGGAGAGGAAGCAAAGGGGGCGAAACGGCTGAAAGGCAATGCAATCTACGGGAAGGCGGAGGGAGCGGGGAATCTTTTGGTTTTCACCATGGTAAAACACCAGTCGACGACTTCTCACATCAAGGAGCGGTGGGTTTTTACAGGCGGAGTCATCGTGACTAATTGCTGCCGCGCCTGCTCCCGTCAATCAAAAAATTAAAAATCCTGCCGCGCCTGCTCTCGTTAATCAAAAAATAAAAATCCTGCTGCATCCAAACACCAGAGCAACACCGCGATGGATATTTAAATTTACCTGCTGGCAAGTAGATAAAAAAAGGGGTGAAAAAACAAATGTGGCTGCGGCCTAGCTAATCGGTTGAACTAGCCCAACTAGCTAGCCACTGTGCTTCATTGATGTACTCGGCGGGAAAGGTGGTCTTTCGTGATTTGACGACTCATTTACTTGCTTCGGCGCTACGATCGAGGAGGACCCAGAAAACGCGCGGTAGGGCGTCCCACGTCAGGAAGAATATATGCGTGCACCACCCGGGAGGATCCCGAAACCGCGCGGTAGGGTGTGCCATGTCTCGGCACGGAGGAAAAATGTGCGTGTAAAAATATACTGTATCAGACGTAGTACCTATGGTTCGACCTCGGGAACCAGCCAGTCGGCCGAAAACACCCCACTAGCCACACAGCTTCATCACGCAAACGTGGCACGGAGGATAGATGTGGCTAGCTCTGTCTCGACCAACCACAACGTCTCTTGTTCTAGGCGATTCTTCTATTTTCCAAGCTTTTTTAGTTGTAATAACACCACGGCAAGCTAGCGCCGCTCTTCGTGTGTGCCCGTGCAAAGGTTAGACGATGGAGAGAAGAGAGATTGAGATCGCAGACCTGGGACCCACCAGTAAGTGAGACAACGGTCATGCACGTGTTGACGAGACACTCCCTCTACTCTACTCAACGAAAGTACTGTATAAATAAAATCATGTTATGGGACAAAGCCAACAACCGTTCGTTTTTCAGGCTATTGACTTACGCTTTGTAGTCCAGGTTGCCAGTTCGAATCTCGTCTTTCAGATTTGTTAGTTTTAGGTCCAAATTTGATTAATGACAAGTGGGACCCCCGTGTGTTGTTCTGATATTTCAGTGTAGGATGGTTTTTTTGAACAAACACTTTGCACGGTTAGACAAGTAACGGCACGAGTTACACGTATTTTGCAAGTTTATGAACAAAAATGACAGCGGCATAGAATATCACATCCATCCCGCAGCTTATATACTATGGTGATACGAGTTTTTACACTGTTGGAAGTGAGATCCAATGGCTTGGGAGTAGTCTTTGTAATTATGCGCAATTTCCAAACTCTCCAAAGGTTTTTTTTGTTGCAAATAAAACATTCAGGCCTCATGTGTGCCGCTGCATCTTCGATCCAACGGCTCCCCGGTGCTCATATTAGGTGCTCCCCGTAGCTTAATTACCCGCTACGGTGATATGAGCATCTAGGTCGTATGATCAGTGATCAGATGGCACATGCATAGTACTTGTACTTTCTGCGCATTTCCCAAACTCTATCAGCCGTATATTGCAAAAACATTCAAACCTCCTATTGTGGGCCGTTAGATCTCAGTGAACTCGTATCACCATAGAATCTAAGGTGCGGGAGCACCTCATACTCTCCCGTGTGAGAAAACATAAGGTGCTATCGCAGCTTGGATGCTACGGTGATACGAGCTTGGAGGTCGTTTGATCTGAGATCCAATGGCATCTGAGCAGTCTTTGTGCTTGTAAGCAGTGGCCGAACTCTTTTGGGGCTTTTCTGCAAAAAACCATTCGAACCACCAAGGAGGTGTTGGGTCACAAATCCAACGCCTCCGAAGAGCTTGTATCACCAAAGCATCTAAGGTGTGGTAGCACATGATATTCTTGCATACAAGAGAATATGATGTCCTCCTTCATCTTAGATGCTACGGTGATACGAGCTTCGAGGTCATTGGATATGGGATCAAAGGGCATCTAAGTAGTTTTTGTACAAATTGTGTGCAATTCTCAAACTCATCAAGGTTTCCTGTAGAAATATTAAGACACGTCATGTGAGCTGCTATATCTCAGATCTACAAGCTCGAAGCAACTCGTATCGGCATATAGCATCTAAGGTATGGGGGCACATGATATTCTCCCGGGGAGGAGGGGTGGGGGGTGCACAACCAATCGGTGGCTAGGAGGGTGGGGACAAATATAATCTAAACAACCCTAAACAGAGCTCCACAATTTTATCTAAGGTCGAGGGGTTGACCCCCGACAATCATAGCTCCGCCTAAACAGAACATTTGCATGTACTGTAGTAATAGACTTAATATTCATGTTTCAGTTTCATGTTCATTTTAAATATTGAACTGAGGACCATGGATGTCTTACATTTTACTCCCTTCGTTCCTAAATATTAGTCTTTTTAGAGGCTTCAAATGGACTGGCACATACGGATGTATATAGACATATTTTAGAGTCTAGATTCACTCATTTTGCTCCGTATGTAGTCACTTGTTGAACTCTCTAAAAGACTAATATTTAGGAATAGAAGGAATATTTTTGAATTCGTGTCATACATGCATGGTTTGGAAAAATAGATGCACTATACTTATTGGATTGTTGTTGTGTTCGTGCGTGTGTGTCTCTCTCTCTGTGTGTGTGGTCATATGGTTGATACATACAAAGTTTTCTCACCTCCATATAGTTCATCTTTTAAATTTGAATTTGCATTGGAAAACTTACTAGGGATACCATGAAATGTGAAATCCACGTTGAGATCACTATATCACAAACTCACTGTAATTCAACAACTCGTCATAAATCAATTACCATGTTGAGATTAGTATTTGCAAGGAAAATACGGGTATTGTAATACACATAGATTCGTTCGGCAATTTAAAAGGTTCCTTTCGTATTCTTGAATGGTAGGACCCAATAGCGTACCAACCAGACTTTGGCTCGTGTTGATCCTAAAAAAATCAGGCTCGTGTCCTTCGGTGGCGTGCGTGGTACGCACATTAGGCAACCCCATTACCCCAACCAGTCGAGCCTCAGCGTTTCAAGTCGAAATATCTGGCGGCCAGAATTCCAGCCATAGGAAATTCCCCTCATGTCCCCGGTCCATAATGACTACCGATGAACAACAGAGGGATGCTTTAGTAACTAGACAACGTTACCTACCGTGCTGAGCACGGTTCAATTCCCTCGGTCGCCGCTCGTCGAGGTCACCCGTCAACTGCATTGCCTAGTACTACTACTACTACACCAGGATGAGCACAGAATTGAACCCGTTTGTTTGTGCCTAGTACTTGAGTTAATATATCAGGCAATGCACTGGTACGGAGGGATTATCCTTTTACTCTTCATATATAACCTGTCTGAAGTCTAACTAAGCAAAATGTTTGACCAAATCCTTTCTTAAGAAATACAACAGGACAGATGTACGGCTTGAAAATTTATTGCATGATGCAGGTTATGATATTGTTTCGAATCCTGGATCTTAAATTTCAGAAAATCCAAAAGTGAGCATAAATTCTTGAAACTAAGCATGGTCACGTGATATGGCACAAATATTACTTCGTAAGTTTTTTCTTCAATTTGAGACAAGCTGCTTATGACAAGTTGCACAAATGAAGAGCCAAGGTATTTTGGAAGAAAGACCTGTCACGTTAAGGCGAACCCTTTCACTATTGAAACCGTGGGCGTTTACGTGCCGCCACGAGTCCCCGCTTCTCATCGGCAATCGGCAGGTGCCGTCCGAGCAAGCGTGTGAGTCGACGGGAGGCGTGTGACCAGACCGCTGCGCCGACTGTCAGGGAGGCGTGCGAGCAGACCGCTGTGCAGGCTCACCGGGAGGCGAGCCCTTTGACCAGGCTCCGCCGCCCACCGTCGTCCCAACTGCTCCCACTTTTAATGTCGTCGGCGCTGCAGTTTAAAATCAACCCCGCACTACCCGGTACTCCCTCCATTCTGGTTTATAGGGCTTATCTCAAAATATTAGTTTTTCCATTTTATATGGCTCAATTTTGTTGTTTCCCATCACATGTTCAGATTCCAAGGTAAACTAAATCATTGCATGCAAGTATTAAGAGAAAATTGACCAATGCATGTAATTTATGCATGCATGCATTGCAATTAATGCATTGGTAAACATATTTTTTTTGAGAAAAACAAGAGCATTAATTGGGTGCTTTTGCAAACTACAAAAAGTATTCCACCACTCACCATCTACCTTGGTTGATGAGATTTTTGAATCGAGCCTTATAAACCGGAAAGGAGGGAGTATCGCTACAATCCTCTCTCTTCCTCTCCGATTCTCCTGTCGTCTACCTCCAACTAGCCTGACCTAAACGTACGCCATGCCGCATCACGATGGTCTGCCCTTAGTGTTCCAGTTTCCTGAGGAATACACCCAGCCGGAGTCTCAAGAACATAAGGCGCTTTGGGACGAGCTTGAACTGGCCTTGCGGGAAGACGTCGCGCCTGTCCCCGCTCCCGTTCCGGCTCCCGTCGCCCCGACTGCGCCAGCGCCCATCCCCGTGGCATTGATGGGCTGGGAGCCGCACATTGTCGCCGAGCTTGATCCCACGGGGTTCCACGAGGTGCCCGCTGACTTTCACGTGCCCGTGCACCTGTCAGCGCATGCGCCTGCGCGTGCACTGACGCGCACGCCCGTGCCGGTGCCCGTGCACCTGCCAGCGCATGCGCCTACGCGTGCACTGACATGCGCGCCTGTGCCGGTGCCCGTGCACACGAATGTCTCCGCTGCGCTGTTGACAGCGCCTGTCCCCGCACGGGTGCCAGTGCCCCCCTCAGCGGCATGGATGGCCGCCGTCGACCGCTTCCTTGCACCAACGCCAGTCGCCTCCTCCCGCCAATCGACTCGCTCCGAAGTCCAGAACATTTTGGCCTTCCTTGAAGCTAGGCCAACGTCCAGGAGTACGCCAACAACGGCGCAAGACGCCGCCGTCGCCGTCGGTCAGTGGCCCGACGACACACAGAGCACGGCAGAGGAGCCGCTTCCCACCGCAAGACATCGCCGCCGCCGCCGCCGCGTAATCTAAACTTGCCATGAAAAACGTTCGGATTGCCATGATTAAAATCCGAACGTTTATCATTTCCATTTATTTTATATCGATCGTCGTATAATTTAAAGCCGGAGTGAGACTGAACAAAATGTATGGTTTGATCGATTGAATGTTCTGCTAGAGCCGTATCAAATTAAATATAAAACATCATCAAGCCACATGTATTCCTTGTCATCCAACGACCTAGACTGCTTCAACGTCGAGCGCTCAACACGTTTAGCGTGCAGTTAATTTCATGCCAAAAATAGTGCTAATCACATGACAACACGCAAATAATATCCTAGTACCTAATATCCGCATGCACTTAATATACTTCCAAATTAACGTGCATTGCACGTACACACTGACTAGTGCTGCTAGTGCATGTAACTGGTGCCGTGACTTGTGAACGCGTCCAGATATGGTCAACGGCAACATCGCCCGCGAGTTCTTCCTGTTTGCCCGTGCGTCTAAACGCAGAAGGGGAGGAGAGAGAGAGAGCACACATGGAACCCACCAGTAAGTGAAGGCGAATAGTACTAAAAATAATATTACATGTTATCCATTAATTAGGCTGTGGTAATATAAAAACATTATGTGAACAAAGGGGGTACAACAAACATTGCTATTCTACGTATGTTGCCTACTCTTGACGTGCGGCTTGAAGGCCCGGTCGCATGTTCGATCCTCGTCCTTTATTTTTTAATTTGTATATGGGTCCAAATTTGTTTCATGACATGTGGGCCCCTCGGTGTGTAGTTTGTACCACTTTAATTTGTGGGTCGAAATTTGTTCCATTCCAAGTGGACTGTCGCCGTGTAGTTTTGTAGCTTATTTATAATAACTAAAGAGAACAACATAGTTTTTTCAATAATACCATGGTGCGACATTGAAGGCGAGAAAGGACGTGCGAGAGAGCGATGACCGAGCCAGAGGGAAATCAACTAGGGAAGTTGCGTGGGTTGCAACGGTGTTTGGAGTAGTTGTGGGCTGAATGCTACGAAAATATAATCTAAACCGACCGGAATAAATGCCTACACAAATTAATCCAAGGTTGGAGTGCCCCTCGCAATGTAAATAGCTCCGGCTTTGCAAGGGATGGAGAGGTAGTAGCTTCAACGTGTGGAAGATATGGTGTGAGAAAGCGAGGTCAATCGAGAGACATATTGATAGAGAGACAAAGTGAGTGTGGTCCGACACTCATTGAACAAATATATATGCTATGGAGAGATATTGTCCGATTGAGCTTTTTGGCAAGGGTGAGGGCTGTAAGATAGAGCTTGAGAGATGATCCAGTCATAGACGTGTAGATATATTTTGTGCGTGGGAGGAAGCAAGGTCAACCGATCACATAGGGTCGCCGTGCGATCGAAAGAGTGAGACGGGTTGGAGAGAGTGACCTAGATAGACGATGTACGTGAGAGAGTATACAATGTGAATAGGTCGAATTGGGCTCAAACATGGTGATATATCGTTTTTGTCCGAGAAAGAGCAAGGTCAATCGAGACATACAGAGAGAGAGAGAGAGAGAGAGAGAGAGAGAGAGATTGAGTGAGCGTGGCCCACCATGAGATCAAAAGAGTGGTGGCAGCTTGGATGGACTGACCTAGATAGAAAATCTGCGTGAGAGAGTATAGAGTGTGTCGATCAAGGCCCGAACAGGGAGATATATCATTTGTGTGTGAAAGAAAACGAGGTTAAACGAGACTCAGATAAAGAGAGCGAGATTGAGCGAGTGTGGCCCGCCGTGCGGAAGAAAGAGTGAGACAGTCTCGAGGGAGTGACCTAGATATACAACGTGCGTGCGTGCACATGCACGAGAGGTTGGGGGGCTAGATAGGCAATGCATGTATTTAGCGTGAGAGGGTGAGAGGGAGAGGGGGGAGAGAGAGAGAGCTCGGCGTGGGGTGCAATGGCGGGTGTGTGAGGTAAATACATTTGGTAACAGAGTGGAAAAAGGGGTTGTGTAGTTGAGAGACTTAGAGATCGAAACATGGAGAGAAAGAATGAACATGTGTTGGAAACCGATAGCTTCCTAAGGTGGTTAGGAGAGGAAGATTGACCGGTACAGGAAGTATGCAGCGTTTGTGCGGGGGGGGGGGGGGGCTAAAAACAACATTTGAATGTACATAGTACGAGACTTAATATTGATGTTTCAATTCGGTGTACATTGTAAGATTTGAACCGAGGACCAGGAATACGGGTAATTATTTCGAATTCGTGCCATACTAAGTTTTGAAAAGTTGACATTGACTCGGTTTGTTGTGCTATTTTGTAGGTCATATGTTTGAATCTATCCAAAAGTTTTCTCACTACCATGGTGTTCATCATATACATATGAATTTGTATTAAAAAAGTAGCATGGATACAGTGAAATGCGAAATCCACGTTAGAATTGGAGATCGCTACGTGACACACACTCTAATTCAAATAACTAACTACGTGACACACACTCTAATTCAAATAACTAATTATGTGAGACACACTCTAATCCACGTTAGCGTGGGTACCGTTTTGATTTCTTTTCAAATAACTCCTCATTAATTAATTTATAGTACTCCCTGTGTTCACTTTTATAAGACCTTGAAGTCATTTCAGACAATGTGCAAAACAGTTCATTTTAAGTTGTCTGAAATGACTTACAAAAGTGAACGGATGGAGTATCTCGTTTCGAATGACTAATTATTGCAAGGAAAACACGGGCATGGTAATACATACAGATTCGTTTGCAAATGAAAGAAGATTCGTTTGCATTCTCAAATGTAGGTGCACCAGGCAAACCAGGGTCATGTCGGGGTGGTCGTGTGTGTCGGACGGACGCGTAGCACCCAGCCACCCACCCCCTCCCCCCCCCCAAAAAAGGACGACGACAATATAAGTTCGCGCTTCCACGTTTTGGATTGAAATATCTGGCGGCCCCAATTCCAGCCCTGCAAAATCTCTCTTCTCCACCGTCCCCTTCCGCGCCTAGATTGCTCAAATCCCTAATTCGCCGCCAACCCTCGAATCGCCCCTCGTCTCGTCTCTTTCCCCACCGTTCCCCACCTCTATGCCGGACGACGATGACGAAGACGGCGGTCGCGCTTCACCACCGCACCGGAGCTACCTCATCTACGCCCTCGTCCACCGCACCGGGTGGTCCACCAACAACGTCGGCCGCCGCAACCGACGTGCCTCACAGACACCGAGTTCAACCGCATCAGGTGCGCTTCACCGACGCCGTATCCCAGCTCACCGGGGCTACTACACCGAGCACATCGTCGCACCTCCGCCCCCCGAGGCCGTTGGGGCTTCACCAACGGTCTCGTCCACCGCATCGTAGCGCTCCGCTGCCACTCAAGATCTGCATCCGTGCGCGGCCAGCCAACGCCAGCGCGTCACCCTCAACGGCTCTGACGTGACTCGCACTCTAGCTAGGCGAGCATGCCCAAACGCCGGCCCGAACTAGGTATCCACACATCACTCCCTTGTGCACTGTTTTGACGATGTTTGGATATCCTTTCACTGCTCTCTTAGCTTACACACCTATGCAACTCTGACCTTAACTCTTATTTCTTCTGGAGATATCATCTGAAACAAGCAAATCCATATTTTAGCGAAGCATGACGACGCTACGGGGTCTGGTACACATTTTGCACACTCGTATAACCTTGTAAGTATCTGTCCTCCGGTACAACATCAAGGTCGATTCCTCTTATTTGATCAACCATTCGCCGTGTCAAAAATGTAGAGGGGGATGCAAGGAGCACAAGGCCTGCACATCCAAGCAAGTGGTAACATGGACTTGTACATGGAACATCCCAAGCGCAAGCAGAGCTGCAGTGAGCCTGTACAACGAGCTAGCGTAATTCCCTTCATTTCATTTAATTCGTACTGGCATTCGTGTATGATTTGTGTGCAGTGGCTGATCCACGAATTCAAGTTACCAGGGGCGAACATTTAACTTAAAAAATACGAAGGCACTTGCACTCCGGAAATCAACATAACTTGAGAAATGTGAAGCTACATGCACTTTGAAAACCAGCTAATGATCCAAAGTAGTTCAGATTATAAACATTAAATGATGCAAGCACCAAAAAACACAAAATGCAACATGGTGTACAAGGACTACAAACATGGTCTGTACCTGCTTGAATTATTCGTTCTCTGGCTGAAAATATCGAAGTGTAATTCACGTATAACCAGTGCGCAAACTGCATATCAATATATCTATCCTGCACAAGTATGCCAATAGTTTCAAACAACAGATTAGAAAAGTATTTATGCTATGTTTTCATGATACAGGGACTTTCTGGTAGATGGCCTCGATGTTTCCTCAAGCTATGAAAATGCACTATAATTTGCTTGTCATCAATGCCTGCAAATCTCTGTCTCTCTCAACATAGTAGATCATCATTAGACACTAAATCCTTCAATGAGCTTGCAAAATGCTTGCATTAGATCCCTCATTAGACACTATATGTTCATCACCAGGAGCATGTAAAATGTTTGCATCAAATCCTTCATTAGCAGTCTGTTCATTAGACACTTCAGGCTCAAGAAAAACATGATCTTGTATGTTTGCACCGGAAACTTGATTAGATACATCAGATTCAGTCAGTTCAGTATTGATTGGGGGAGTTATAAAATAAGTAGAAATTGGTTTCATTTTCTCATAGATTCCCTACATACAAGCAGTTTTACAACACCGTCAGGTTTAACTATTGGCCAGAAATTGAAGAGTTGAATTAGATATAATCAAGGATGTGATGTACCTGCTCGTTGCGCATGCTACTCTTGCAATTAGCGACTGTTCGTTTGCGCAAGCTCGATGTCATGCCCGTGCTGCCGCGCTGCCGCGCACACAGGCTACACCCAGGGTTGGATCTTCATCTTCTTGTCCTTCCGTTCGCTTGAAGCCCGGCGACCGCCCTCCAACGAGGGCGCGAGGAAGTGCTATGTCGGTCTATCCAACGGCGGCTAGGCTAGGAGCGAACCAGACTGGAGGCTGGAGCGAATGGATTGGGATTTTTCCTGCTGTCGATTGATATGGGAGGCGCTCATTTGGGCCGCGAGCCTGCTATAGGGCCTGCCTTGCACTTATGTTATTGGCCCATCCAAATTGAAACATTTTTCTTCATTTCTTACATTGCCTGCTCGTGCGTTGGGACAAACAAAACTAGCATGGGCCAACCTGGACGACTCAAACTAGGTGCACACTTTCCAGCCACCTGAGGCGGCTGCCCATACCAGCCCCTATGGTGGCGTCGCCCCTTTTTGCGTGTATGATTGGATAGTGAAAAATATTCCAGTGGCGCTTTTTATTTACCCACATAATGGTTGAATTGCTTGTTTCTATGAACTGAGTTCGCCAATAATGTGAAGGATGCCAGTCTTTTCATCCTATTGTAGATTGCTTAGATCTCGATATGCCAAAAGTAATCGCATGAAATATACAGTAAAAGCCAGTGTGATGTGTTTGGCTACAACTAGTCTGACTACACATCCTCATATAACATATCAAGGACGCACCATCTTACCAGATTAACCATTCGACTTACCCATGCAGTGTGGGAAGAAAGAAGTATTGGGACTGCGTATCCAAGCAATTGATGCCATGGACTCCTTTGTACAACCTTGTAAGCGAAAAATAAGTTGCAGTGTGCCTGTACAAAGAACTAGCATAAGTTCAGTTACCTGCTTCTCGGAATTTTAGTTAGTCACTTATTGCAAAATTGTTCAATTACGTTGCTTGGCTTAATTTAGTTTGCTACTGATTACATAATGGCACATCCTGTTAATCATATTATAGACTGCGCCTATCTATGTGTTTGATACTTACTGTTAAGAATTACCTGTTTGCCTTAACTTAAATATCTACTTGTTTGTTTAACTGCTTTGCTGCTGCAACAGCGGGTTACAATGATGTTAATAACTACTTTTCAGCATCCAATTGAAACTCTTTAATTCCTTGTTTGTTTAACTGGTTTGCTGTTATAACTCCCAGTTGAGATGTTTTGCTAACTTCAACTTTTCTGAATCCAATCGGAACTTTAATGGCAAAACAGGTTAGCCCAAGATCAAAGAGCGAGGTCCCCATGGACGTTGCATCATCCCACAACAGTGGCACCGGCCCAATCGTGCATTATGAATTGCCAACTGCTGATGCTCTAGAGGCTAAACTAGTGGTAGAAAGAGATTCTTGTTCTGCACTTAGAGATGAAGTTGACATGTTGAGGAAGCAAACAACACAATCACAAGCAGTACTCAAGACAACCATTAAATACTTGGTGGATTTCAAAACGAAGCAAGCTGAGACTGACCAGATTGTTAAGGTCCTGAAGGAAAAAAGGAAATTAAATTCCTACTTGGTAAATCATAGGTGAAATGTTCTTTCCATAGTTGAATAACCTTTGTGTTGTTTGTTTATGTAGTCAATCAAACCATTTGTTTTAGAGATCATGTAATGATTGTTTTTTTTGTTTTTTTGTTTGTAATTTTATTTGAGCACAAGTCTGTATTAATTGATAAGACTCGGACATTTCATTTGGATTGCTGTGCCAGACCTACAAATATGCCAATCGGGCTGAATGTGCATTCAACAATAGTAGTATAGATGGACCATAAGTGGCACGCATCGGAAAGGGCCAAGATGCTGGCTAAAAAAGGATGCTGTTGTAGCCAAAAAAAAGTACAGCGGCCTGGCTTATGTATGTTAGTTGATATTATTGATCCATATACTCTATAAGTGTTTATATGTCTGTTAGTTCCGTACATTCTTGGTTGATTGACTCGGTATTTGAATCTTGATACATCGCTTGTGTACATTATGTTGCGTGTGACATTTGAGTTGGACATGAAGTGTTCCAAATATTCGAATTCACCTTAAACTGGATTCTAGTTTCTGAATTTGAGTATCAGCATTTGTAAACCATAATCATATATGACAGTGGAATACATCTTTGTCGTCCTTTTGAAGATACATAAAAACACATAGAATGATTTATAAAGATTCATATAGGAATACAAAATGGATTCGAATTTAGTTGCCAGGGTAAACGTGGATGCTTATTGTCCCAAAATTCGAAAGAAACAACAAAATGTCCACTCCCACATTGGCTGCCCGAAGCCAAGTGTTTGGGAGATGGAAATTACTGTCTAACCATTACACGGACAATCCATCGGCCGGATTTCCACTGCTCTAAATAGGGGTAGGTTAGTAACTTCAATTAGACGTGACACGACCGCCTCTAAGCCCATTCCGACACGGTGGGCGTCAAACATGGGCGACAAAACTCATTTGATTCAAGCTCGTCCGAAAGACCTCTGTTTCTCCCTCCATTCCCCATTCATACACGGTGGGCGGCAAAACAAACTCTCCTCGTCCAAAATAGATGTAGGCTAATATTTTAAATAGGGGCAAATGTGTAACTTCCATCAGACGTGACACAACCGCCCTACCTGTCAGCCCCATTCATACACCATGGGCGCCAACCATGGGCGGCAAAACACCCTCTCCTCGCCTGAAATAGTTACCGGCAAATATTTAGGAGATGCGAGATTACCGTCCTATCCCCAACCAACGAGACGTCCAAATTTGAAACGGGGGATAAGTTCATAACTTTCCCATATTTCAGACAGGCGCGTCCCAAAAACATGATTCCCCGTACCTCTCCCTCCATTTTCCAATTCATACACCGTCCGCGCTAGAACACCCCATTCCCACACCAGCCTCCGTCCGCCACCCCATCCATCGCCGCCGTCCTCCACCACATCCATCGCCACTGTCCTCCACCATGCCGGAGCGCCTACCAAGACCGCGTTGTCCACTACTAGAGATGGACGTTTCTCATCCACGGCGACGGACCAATAGCCTTGCATCGCGTCCTCTCGCTTCATCGGCGCCATCGTCCTCTTTGCCGGGGCCGCTCACACGACCTTCTCTTCCACCGCAACATGACTTATCCCCCGATGCACCCGTCTACCGTCGCAGATCTGCTTCAACGCCACCGACAGCCATCGCACCCCCGATGCCTACACGGCGCCGCAAGAGAGGTGGTACTTCATATCTCCTCAACTTTTTGATCTCAACCAGAAAATAGATCTTAACTTGGTTACTCTACTTTCTTTTCATCTCTTAGAATTTAGTTCTTAGTTCGAAGCAAACAATGGATGCTAAATATCATTTCTCCGGTTTGCAGCTTCAAATCTGCCATGGCACAACCATAATACGGTTTAATTGATCATGCTTAGGGTTTAATTGATCATGTTGGTTCCGTGGTGGTTTCTTTAATATAAATCAGAGGGAAACCCTCTTTTGCTAAAAATATATGCTTAGAGTTTCCCCCTTTTATGATCACTATACGATCAAAATACGTGCTTCGTTTCATAATAACACTGCTCCACCCATCAAGCTAAACAAACTTAGTTGTTCAAATACGAATATGATATTATTAAAACAGAGTTGTTTAATTGGTCAGCTAAATGTTCCTAAATTAGTTTCAAAAATGCATGTTCGCCGCTCGGGTGTGTATCTCTGTGTGTGGTCTGGTCAGCACGGTTGGGGAGGTGAACTTTGCATATGCAGGGGTTTATAGGGAGACACTCTCCGAGTTGAAACTGCAATGCATTCCATAGATAATCTGATTACTTTTTATGTTTTCATGAATCTCAGATTCTAAACAGCATCATAATGATTATGAGCTTGCACGCATGAAAAGAATAAAGCAGAACAATGCCATGGCTGTCAAACTTGGCATTAAGGGACTGAAATCAAGTCTGGATGCAATGTAATGAAAACACTCTCCACCTACAGATTCATGCTTAGAATATGATCCTAACAGTGATTCTGAGCTAGAGGGAGACCTAAGTCAATGTAGCTCCCTGGTGGAGGAGTCAGAGGAAGATGCCCTATCTTATTCACCCATCAAGGTACTTGCTCTAACTTTCCAAGGTTACATTGCTCGCACATATCTTGCAACTGATGCTTTGCATTGCTTCTACTTTGTTGAACTGCCATTAGCTTAGTTTACACATCGTGTATGTGAATACGCCCTGCCTATCCATTTTCAGTACATATTCCATCTATTATCATACCATATTTATCCATTCAAATGATGTTCTTGTGTATCAGACGTTCAAAAGGAAGAGGGCGATTGCTGATCGTGGAGGAGCACAAGCAAAGTATTTGGAAAAGGTAGTGGCACCTGACAAATCAAATAGCCCATTAGGTGTAGTTGCAATATCACCTGACCCACAAAATACCCCAACTCTAGCAGACTCTAGCCCTACTACACTGGTCATTTCTGATGCCCCAACTCAGCAGACCCCAAATGCAGCAAACAGTATGATTATGCCAGTTGACATAGCACCAGATGTACGACGCAAAGCCCCCATTCCAGCAAAGAGTACACCAAATCCAGTTGCCAAATCCCTTTTCGAACCAGAGAGAGCCCCAATTGCAGCAAATAGGACCCCTATTCCATTTCTTCCCAGTTTAGAAGACGAAGCTTATGTTGTTGTCAGGAACTTTGTGCGCATCTTTCCTTCATGGAAAGATTATACCGCAAACACAGAACAATTTCCAGTCTTCCTCCGCAACTTACGCGTAAGTAATGTACTAATGTTATTCATGGTCATTACTGCATATGTTTCTGCTGACAGAAGACACAAGATTTCATTCTTTTAAATAGGCGAGGCGCAAACTGGATTGTGATGACGAGCAAGGGTTGGTTGCGCTTTTCGAGCACTCGTTGATGAAGTATCGCTCCTACCTGAGGCAAGCGCACTTCAATGGCAAGCCTCTGAACGAAATTTCTGTGAAGTCTCTGGTGCTACATTTATCCGACGGTGACTGGAATAATCTTGTTACACATTGGTCTCGGCTGCAGCGTAAGGTACTGTCTATGATAGCACATCACAATTTGAACTACATTTCTGCATTTGCCTTAATGTCTCACTTGTACGAAAACTGTGATTAGAAGAACATTCGTTCTCAAGGGACCACAGAATCTCGCAACTATACTGCACACTGCATTGCTCTTGTGAGTACCTCTTGCCCTGTATGACCATACTTACTTTCATAGCTGTTTGATTATGTAGCATCACTGCACATGTTAGCCTCGTAATCGTCCATTTGGTGGACATTATAAGATCCGTATGGACTCTTACATAAATTTAGAATCAACCCAATGCTTTTGAAGAGGTTTAGCTCTACAGTCCTCTTGTAAGGACTGAACGTAGTCTATCACTGTACTTACATTAACAGCTACTCCCTCCGTCCCATAATATAAGAACGTTTTGTACAGTACACCAGTGTTCAAAACACTCTTGTATTATGGGAAGAGGGATTGGTTCATTTTATAGCATTCTGCATCTTATCTCCCTCACCCACCATTTACTAAAAAAGATCAGATCTATATTTAATCTTACCAACAAGTAGAATACAGACAATGCCAGTGCAGAAGTGTAGCCCATTGCTCTTGTCAGTACATTTTGTCCTGTAATGCTTGTACTTTTAGGGATTGGTAGTTGATTATGTAGCATCAATCTGCATCTTATCTTCATTATCGTCTATCCCTTCTAGTATTATCATATGTATAATTACTCTCTACAAAAATGTAGAGTACAGGCAATGCTTATGAAGAAGATTCTGTGCTGAAATTCTTGAGTTATCCTTCCCTTGACATGGAGAAGGGCATTATAAAGCCGGTGTTAACTGTTAATGTATGTCAGTCCTTCTAAAGCCTTTATCCTCAACTGCTGTTTAATTTGCTCATACTCCCTATCATTTACTGCTGTT
The DNA here is from genome assembly GCA_032464435.1 of Aegilops umbellulata. NCBI lineage: Eukaryota > Viridiplantae > Streptophyta > Magnoliopsida > Poales > Poaceae > Aegilops > Aegilops umbellulata. Next base: position 352,833,901 of record CP136056.1, read on the forward strand.
TAGTTTGCTGTTTCTACCAAAATGCATGTTCGTAAGAACCGTAAGTTCTAAGTTTTACTTGTAAAACCAAATTCCTTATTCATACCATGCACATTACTTAATACTCCCTATATGTATGCTTGTTTTTTTGGATCTATAATCTAGTTGTGGTGAAGCAGCCCACGTTTGCACCTTGTCATCTCCTGTTTTATCTTACTGATGTGGCTGATGATATGAACAACGTGCCATGCACTTTATCCAAAATAGATACAATGATTTTCTTTGCCCTTCATCTATGCTTATTATGTTGACATGGTAATCCAGTAGTGTGGTGAAGCTCCCCGCATTATGAACAATGCCAAATTATGCTATTGATATTTTGAACATACTCTTTATTTTCTAATTTGAAATTGGATAGAATTGACAGAACAGTTATCATCTTTGTTTATACACGTGGAAAACCTGTCATCTCTCTGCTTTGTTTCAAGGTGATATGCCTGATGGCATGCACAAGTCTGCTGAAGGCTGTGAGACAAGCCCAACATATATTGCAGCAAAGAAGGCAAAACATCTTGAAGATAGTGAGACAACCCCAAAGTCTTGTCTTAATGCAGTGTTCAAGTTACTTGAGACTAACAGTCAGACAAGCTCACAGAATTCGTTGTCTGAATCAGTTCGACTTCTTCAGTCCCAAGTTCTAGCAGAAAGGCATTCTGCAACTCAACTTCGACTTGAAGTCCTATCTCTAAGAACGATTGCGGAGAACACCAATGAGAACCTCATCGCTAAACAGCTACACCTGGAAGCTATGACTGACATGCTAGGCCGGTCTCATAGCCTTGCTCAGCAGCTTGCGCAGCAGTTCCCCCCACAAGGCTAACCTTTCTTGAACTGTCTTGGAAGTGGTCTCGGTTCAGTATTATTTTGTTACACTGCAATGGTGCCCAGTTTTTGTAACCTGCTTCTTCGTTGTGATTTATGATCACTGGTGGCGAACTTCGATGCCTAGTGGATGTAATATACCTTAAACCCTTTATTGTATAGTGTAGGTTTATTCTAAGTTACTATGCCGTAATTTCTTTATTGTATAGAGTAGGTTTGTTCTTAATTCATACTAGTTACGCAGCAGCCCGAAATGAACCCCGTCCCATGATTGTGCGAATCAAATCACGGGCTTTTAACAGGCCAAAATTGTCTCGGTCCTTGTTTGGCCCAATCAGATATCGACTGCGAGCAAGCCGGATGCAAACATGGCCGTAGTTAGGCCCAACTATATGACGGGCTTTTAACAGGCCGAAATTAATATAGGGCCGAAATGTTAAACGGGCCCTTAACAGGCCAAAACTAATATCAGGCCGAATTACTAAGTGGGCCTTTAGAAAGTGGGCCCAAAAGCATAGTGTCCAGTTGACGGGCCGAATCTGATATGGTCCATAATTGAGCCCAAAGCCTCTTAAAGGGCCGGACCTGATCTGGGCCGTAGTTTGGCCAAGAACGTGGTAGGCTTTTAACGGGTCGGATCTCATTTGGGCCACTATTAGGCCCGGAGCATGGCAGGCCATTAATGGACCGAATCAAATATGGGCCGACATTTGGCCCAAAACATGGCAGCCAGTTAATGGGCCGGCCTACTAGGGTCCTCAAAATCTTGTGGGCCTACAGCTGGGCCGGCCCATTAATGTCGGCGAAATCTCGTGGGCCTTTAGCTGGGCCGGCCCATTATGACCCACAAGAATCTTGTGGGCTTTACCTGGGCCGGCCCATTATGGCACACAAAAATCTTGTGGGCCTTTACCTGGGCCGGCCCATTATGGCCCGCAAAATCTTGTGGGCCATTAGCTGGGCCAACCCGTTATGGTCCGCAAAATCTTGTGGGCCTTTAGCTAGGCCGGCCCATTATGGTCCGCAAAATCTTGTGGGCCTTCAGTTGGGCCGGCCCATTTAAACTTGATGGGCCGGTCCACGTGTCAACATATCATAGGCGCGTCTCACCTATTGGATGAGTTGACACGTGTCTCCTCCAGCCAATGATGATTTTACAAGTGGAAAATCCCCATTGGTCGGGGCTGTTAATGGGTTATCGGATCCAAAACCCGACCCGATAGCTTAACGGCGTTCCGTTACGGTGGATGCCACGTGTCCGTCACCCTTGACGAAAGCACTTCTGTGATGCGCGATTTATTGTCATGGAAGTGGACACTTCCATGATGATAATTTTGGTAATGTCATGGAACACTTCTACGACAACACATGTATGACTATCTTGATTCTGTCATAAATTTCTCATGGATGTACATGCATGACAAAAAAGCGACCTACTGTGACAAACACGTATCATCACGGAAGTGTATTTTTTTTGTAGTGCACCTAGCCGAACAAAGCGGAACGTAGGAGGCAAGCACAGGAGCCGGGCAACCCAACTATTGACCGAAGACACAATTTGAAACCGATGCATATATAGCAATATCCAAGAATGTTTTTGCCGAATCCCTAAAGGTGTCCGGCGTTGCACTGCGAGCCTAATGCTGGAAACGCACAAATAGTTTAAAAGTGCCATAGGCTTGGAAAACCAAAAAACGTCAGTGAAAACCTGACGTCCGAACAAGATCAAGTATCCGGTGCTAATAGGAAAATTGGACTTTAGAAAAAAAGTGCTTCTATCGTGCTTTAACATGACACATCCTATCTGAAGACTTCAAGCGGGTTAGCCTACGACTTCAACCTCCTATCCCGAAGGCGGAGTACTTCTCATTAGGCCAGTTTAGCAAACTAAACTCTAGCGGCTTTGAGAGAGAAATTAGGCTCCCCGGCTAGTGACCACACACTCGTGTCGAAAAAAGGAGTGATACATAATAATAATAAAAATTGTGCAACGACTGAGAAGAAGAACACTTATTATAAAATGGCTCATATAAATTTAAGAGCCCCCAAGTGACTTGGGTAAAAGAATTTTATGTATAATGATTGTATGTACCAAAGTACTTATATCATATCTGTGTTCATCCGAAGTTTATACGCGTCTTAACCGACCATCGGCTTCTCCCTCTTCCGTCAAGGGCCGAAAAGTGTTATGTACTCCACCTGTCAAGAATATCGACTATGTTTTCGATAACCAGGCAATCAGGCCATAAGGCTGTAACAGACAAAGCGCGCTCAGGGAACTTATGCAATATTACTGAAAAAGTGTAAGAAGCATCTTCGAAGAAAATAGTACCCCCACCGATACCTTTCTTCGGTGCTCATTGTTACTATGAGACTTGTGCAATAGATTTTTTGTACTCATGAGTTCCGTTGTGTGCTGACCATAATTGAAAAAAATAAGAGCGCTAGCTTTGGGCTTCACCCAGTCTGAGGTCCGGCTCGGGTGACCCGATCGTGACAATCACAGAGGTGCTCCCTTTACTCCCTAGCCAAACAATCCGGAATGTAGGGGTAAACACAGGAGCGAGGCAACCCAGCTTGCAAATCGCTTAAGTCAATATGGTGCATATTGTGGCGTAATACACGAACAAGGAACAAAGCCGTACAAGTATAATCATATGCAAGAGGAAAAGCTTCATAAAGGAAGCCCCCAAGTAAACGGGGTATTTGAATTTGTGTGTCACAAACAAAGTTTCAACAAGGAAGTTTTTCAGAAGCCACTTTTTGCCAAAAAGGTATAATGCTTGGTCGAATCGAACAAAATTTAAAACTGGGAGTTTTTGAGCGTCAAAGTGACTTAGCTGGTTAATGTATTCGGCATTGATGACGCGGTCCGATCTTGGTGTGGGACAAGGTCTCAGCCCCCAAGCCCGATGTGGCCGAGCGAAGAACTCGGCACTCCGAAGAGGTGACATAACGCGACCAATGCAGGCCGCCGAAGTCCCCGGCGTGGGTTAATGAGGTGTTGATGAAGCCCCTTGTCCAGCCGAGGTGACGTGGTATGACAGTACGCCGAGGTGACAACACTGCCCGACCCGAATCATTTACCCTTGCACAAAATATAGTGCAAACTGGAGATAATAATAATTAAAAAATGTTGCATAATAAATAATTTATGCAAAGTGAGTAATAAAAGAAATATGGCCGGGCGCCGAAGTCAATGCCGATGCAGGGCGTCGGCGTGATGCGGTAAGGGTGTGGCAAAGCCTGAATTCACAGGTCGGTCCGAGTTCCGGATGCGGCGTTCGTCGGACTATGTACGGAAACTGACCGAACCACCATGCGACCTTCGTTAATGCGGCCATCATTTGATAGAGCTGTGTACAGATGATGGACAAGCCAGAGTAATAATTCCTTGGAAAAAATAAACCCAGACAAGCAAAAAATACTAGGATTAATAGCACCTGATTTATTTGTTGTAGCAATCCAAAGAAAAGTGACTCCCAAAATTGGGACTCGGTCTACATTCTCATTGCCTGATGGGTGGTGAAGCGACGGCATGGAGATGCTGGTAAAGGTTGGCTCGCCGAGGCAAAGCCCCCAGTCCAGCTACCGTGACAAAGCCGGTTGACTGGTGACGCCGAAGTCTCCGGAGTAGGTTGATGTAGACATGGCGAAGCCCTCGGTCCAGCCGAGGTGTTGAAGCCTTGATGTCAGCCGATGAGTCGAAGTAGGTCGGTGTGATGGACATCGGCTTGAAAAAGCAATAGTGCGGCCCTGCCGATGCAGGTTGTGACTCGTGATGTGGTCAATGCCGGCTTGATGAAGTGACCGTGCGACGATGCCGGCGTGCCCGCTCCGTGTAATTCGTGGGGCAACGATGTTGGTGATGATTTATCCTTCGCGATGCCGAACTCCTGTTCGGTCGCCGAGATGATGATCTGAAGAAGTTGAGCTCAGCTCAACAAAGTGATGACGTGTCTAGCGCAGGTCGGCAGCTGTGGAGCAATATTGCCAGACTGGTTTGACACCAGCATGATGGTGAAGATCATGTTCAAAAGATTTTAAAGTTAGTGGGATGTATTCGGGAACAAAACACAATACCCCACACAAAACTTCCTTCAAAAAGGATGTCCGAAATCCCGTTCATAAAAAAGACGAACTCGGGTCGGATTCGTTTTCGCACAGAAAACAGATCCGAAAAGTGATGCACTAATCGGAAGGTTACCAAAGTTTGGACGGTCAGATCGAGCTGAAATTTTGAGGGGTGGTAGATATAGGAATTCCGCAGTCGATCAACGGTTGGATCTTCCAAAGGAAGTCCAAGCTAGAAGCTGGACACTACGCCCTAAACTCATCCAGATTCCCGTCCAGATTTGACAGGGCTTCGGTATATCGTGGATTGCCAGAGATTCCTCCATGGGAACTCGACGAAATTTTCCAAGGTTGTTTTAGACTCAATTCCGCACAATTGCACCCTGCAATCGTTAAAACGACACTTGAGGAGGCGGCGGCGGCGGATACAAGTTCGCTGTCCAGAAAAATAGCACGGTCGCCCGAGGGCAATGTTGACATTGAGCCCCCCGGCTCCCTGGATGATTCCTCCATGATCTTGATAGAGACCGGAGTTGATGTTGATGAAGGCCCTCATCCAAACATGATGATCGGAGGTAGGGCGCAGCCCTCGGTCCATCCAAGGTGACCAGCCGAGACGGTGACGAAGAAGCCGACGTCGTAGTTGATCTGCAGTCGAGCCATTGATACTTTTGCCGCTCACACATCGGAACTCTCAATGAAAGCACGAATGTCGGTGTCAAAACTGGCGGATCTCGGGTAGGGGGTCCCGAACTGTGCGTCTAAGGCGGATGGTAACATGAGGCGGGGGACACGATGTGTACCCAGGTTTGGGCCCTCTCGATGGAGGTAATACCCTACTTCCTGCTTGATTGATCTTGATGATATGAGTATTACAAGAGTTGATCTACAACGAGATCATAGAGGCTAAACCCTAGAAGCTAGCCTATGGTATGATTGTTGTATATGATCTATAGACTAGCCTGGCCTCGGTTTATATAATGCACCAGAGGCCTAGGATAACAAGAGTCCTAGCCGAATACGCCGAGTCCTTGTCTTGATCACCAAGTCTTGTGGAATCTTCCTTGTATGCGGCAGCTGTCCGAACTGGCCCATGAGTATACGGCCATGGGGGTCCTCGGCCCAATCTAACAGATCGGGAGATGACGTGGTGAGTACCCCCTAGTCTAGGACACCGTCACCCCCCGGGGAGTCAATGGGCCTTAATGGGCCATAGTGGAAAGGAGGAGGAGGCAACCAAGGTTGGGGCGCGCCCCCCAAAGCCCAATCCGAATTGGGAGGGGGGCCGGCCCCCTTTTCCTTCTCTTCTTCTCCCCCTTCCTTCCCTCTCCTACTCCAACTAGGGAAGGGGGAATCATACTCCCACCGGGAGTAGGACTCCCCACTTGGGCGCGCCTAGGAGGCCGGCCCTCTCCCCCTCCTCCACTCCTTTATATACGGGGGAGGGGGAACCCCATGGACACACAAGTTGATCATTGATCTCTTAGCCGTGTGCGGTGCCCCCCTCCACCATAATCCACCTCGGTCATATCGGTGTAGTGCTTAGGCGAAGTCCTGCGTCGGTAACTTCATCAACACCGTCATCACACCATCGTGCTGACGAAGCTCTCCCTCGACACTTAGCTGGATCAAGAGTTCGTGGGACGTCACCGAGCTGAACGTGTGCTGATCGCGGAGGTGTCGTGCTTTCGATACTAGGATCGGTTGAATCGCGAAGACGTTCGACTACATCAACCGCGTCACTTGATGCTTCCGCTTACGGTCTACGAGGGTACGTAGACAACACTCTCCCCTCTTGTTGCTATGCATCACCATGATCTTGCGTGTGTGTAGGAATTTTTTTGAAATTACTACATTCCCCAACAGTGGCACCCGAGCCAGCACTACTAGGGAAAACCTTATACACAGAATATTAGCAGCAGCGTGGCATAAAAAGAGGCGCTGCTGCTAATTAGTAGCAGCGCGGCTAAGGAAAGCTCGCTACTGGTGCAAACTTAGCAGTAGCGCGTGATGCTTAAACCGCGCTGCTACAAAAATCCACCGACAGTACACAACGACCTAAGTTTACCAGTAGCGCGGCATCAGGAAGCGCGCTGCTCCTAACGCCATAGTAGTAGCGCGCTTTTTTGTCACGTCGCTGCTGCTAATTTTGAAATTGTGCACATGGTTGGCCCATTTAGCAGTAGCGCGTGATAGGAAAGCACGCTGCTGCTACGCTCTTAGCAGCAGCGCGCTTTTGCTCCCGCGCTACTGCTAAGACGCAGCACCCACCACCTTTTTCCACCTCCCCCTCCCCATCTCCTCTCCTCCCTTTCCCCTACCTCACACATCCTCCCTCTCTCACTCTTCTTCTTCCTCAATAATTCTCCCCCCATTACTCTCCCTCTTCTACCTACCTTTCTCTCTCTTCATTACTCCTAGCTATAAGTACACCACCTCCATTAATGCATCTCCTTTCTCTTTTTCCTCCCCCCTCCACTAGTTGAAGTTGTCTCCTCCCAAATTAGCTAGCTAGGTAGATGTAGCATTTAGTTAAGTGACCTGTTTGCCCCCTAACTAGATCTTTCTTTGTCAAGAAGAGCTTTGTGCACTTTTGACCTCGCTACATCATCATCTCCACCGTGTGCTCGATCTCGAGATAGAGGTGTGATTAATATTTCATGCTTTTGCAAAATGGAAATATGTTTATGTGTGTGTGATATGTTTATGGAAATTGTGTGTGTGGCATGAGTTGACGCCAAATTGTGCTTTTGAGTTGCCTATGTTTTGCCGAAATGTCGATTTATTTCAGTTTCGGCGAATTCCGGGCAAACTCTAGATCTATATATGTCCTATTTTTAAGGAAGGTCATGCCAAATTTTTGTATGACTTTGATGAATGCACGCATTTTTATAATCAATTTGTTTATTATTACCGTGCAGAGTTGACGATGGTCAGTGGAACGATGGTGGACAGGTGGTTGCGGTCGGCGGTGCAGGACATGAAGGAAAATAACCGGACAGAGGTTTTATGTCCGTGTCGAAAATGCAAAGGAATAGTTTGTCTTGACCCCATGACGATGGTCGTGTCGAAGCGCACCTGCTCATGACTGGTTTCATGGATGGCTATACTCGGTGGATAATTGAAGATGAGGATGACGATGTTGAGGATGCCGACGGGGCAGGCAATGATGACACGGGGCAAGACGAAGAGATGATCGATAATGGCGGCGGGGAAGAGGCCGGACATGGCGGCGGAGAAGGGGCCGGACATGGCGGCGGTGAAGGGGCCGGACAAGGCGGCGGAGAGAACAACATGGACTCCACGCAGCAGAGTTCATCGGTACTAAGTTCAATCGTACAGGACCCTCATGTTCAAGCATTGCTTCGCAAGGAGACGAGTACTGAGAGAGCTGATTCTAGAGAGGAGGCTAAGCTGGAGCAACTGGTGGTAGACTCGAACACTCCATTGTATGATGGTTGCAATCCTGAGGTGACCCGCTTGAGTTTCACACTCCAACTCCTGAAGATGAAGGCTAAGAACAAATGGACCGACACTAGCCTCGATGAGCATCTCAAGTACCTAAAGGATGTTCTTCCCGCGGGTAATCTATGTCCTAGTACTGTTGATGAGGCCAAGAAGATCGTGTGCCCTCTTGATCTGCCACACGTTAGATACCATGCATGCATCCATGATTGCATAATTTATCGGAAGGAGCACGCGGAAAAAACAAGCTGTCCGGTGTGCAATGCTTCTCGATACAAGAAGGCTGGAAAGAAATGTCCCCAGAAAGTGGTATGGTACTTACCGATCACTCCCCGTCTCCAGAGGTATTTTGTAGATCCCAAGGAAGCAAAGCTAATGCGCTAGCACACGGAGAGGAAGAAGCCCGACGATGGAGATGATCCGAAGCTGAGACACGTCAAGGATGGAAGCCAGTGGAGAGCGTTGAACAACTTCTATCGGTATTTTGGATGTGATGCAAGGAACATCGTGCTCGGCGCGTGTACCGATGGCATGAATCCGTTTGGCAATCAGAGCACCAACCATAGCACATGGCCCGTGTTTGTATGGATGTACAACCTCCCCCCTGGTTGTGCATGAAATCAAAGTACATTCACATGAGCATGCTTATTCAAGGGCCAAAAAAACCAGGAAATAATATTAATTTGTATCTGGGGCTACTTCAAGAGGAGTTAGACATGTTATGGAAAACACCGGCCAAGACATGGGACGCCAGCAAAGGCGAGTATTTCAACATGAGAGCCGCGCTGATCACGACAGTGCAGGACTATCTCGGTTACGGATATGTGGCAGGCCAGGTGTGCCATGGATATTGCGGATGCACGCGGTGCATGGATGATACGACGTCTCAACAGCTAACGTCAAGGAAAGATGGCGGGTCTGGGAAAATCGTTTACATGGGGCATCGAAGATGGCTCGAACAGGACGACCCGTGGAGAAACCATGGAGATCTATTCAATGGTCACGCTGAGCATCGAGGACCTCCACGTAAGCGGAGCGGTGCCGAAATCAATGAGCTGTTGAAAAACTGGAAGGAGTGCCCCGCGTCGGGAAAGACGACGAGAAAGGCGCCAGAGTCGCTGCTGAAGGTATGGAAGACGAGGTCTGTGTTCTGGGACTTGGAGTACTGGCACAAACTCGATACACATCATTGCCTTGATCAAATGCATATCTGTAAGAATGTCCTTGAGAGCTTGCTCTCAATACTGATGAACATGCCGGATAAGACCAAGGATGGGCCGAAGGCAAGAAAAGACTTGCAAGATTTGAAAATCAGGGAAGATCTGCACATGCCGCCCCGTAAAATGTCAGACGAGACAGAGATGGAGACAGAGGCACGAGAGAAGAAGGGCAAGAAAATAAAGAAAGAGGATTATTGCACCCCTTCTTGCTTCACCTTAAGTCAGGCTGAGATCCATCAATTCTTTAAGTGCCTTACCGGAGTCAAAGTTAGTTCCGGTTACTGTGGCAAGATAAGCAGATATCTAGACACGGACAAGAAAAGGTTCAGCGGGATGAAGTCCCATGATTGTCATGTGATGATGACGCATATACTACCTGTTGCCATTAGAGGGATAATGGACAAGCACGTCCATGACACGCTTATTGGTCTCTGCAACTTTTTCGACGTCATCTCTCGAAAGTCGATCAGTGTGAAGCAGCTCCGAAGGCTACAGGAAGAGATCGTTGTGATACTGAATGAGCTTGAGATGTACTTCCCGCCCGCGTTCTTTGACGTCATGGTGCATCTGTGTGTCCATATTGTGGATGACATAATAGACCTGGGGTCGTCATTCCTGCACAACATGATGTCGTTTGAGAGGATGAATGGGATCATCAAAGGATTCATTCATAACATGTCCAAACCGGATGGAAGCATCGTCCAGGGCTATTTGACACAAGAGTGCATCTCTTTCTGTGAGATTTTTCTATATGGCGCAGACCAGCCGCCTGGTGTTAGTGTTGGTTTGCCCGTTAACAAGCATGATGGGAGGCTCGAAGGAGAAGGTCACTGCAACGGTCGCATGGAATTGCACGTGGCATACTTAGATCGACGCAGCGACTTTGACAGAGCAAACTTGGTAGTGCTACAACATCTAGACGAGGTAGATCCTTTCATGGCACTGCACAAAGAAATTATCGCAAAGAAGTATCGTGACCGGGGGGTATGCAAGACAGACGCCGAAGTTACTAGAGAACACAACTCCACTTTCCTGCATTGGTTCAAAGAGCATATTATTGCTAATCCCCCGGAGGAGGGCTCTAAGGATGGATTGCTCATATACGCCTTACACATGGCCCCTCGCCCAACCTCGTAACCTATCAGGCATACGATATCAATGGATACACGTTCTACATGGAGGCCAAAGATATGGATAGTGATGATCAGAACTCAGGGGTGATGATGGAATGCATGACCGGCAGCAACAACGGCGCAACTGAACCATTTTATGGAAGGGTTGAGGAGATCTGGGAGCTTGACTACTCTGGACTGCACAACACGACGATGTTCCGTGTCAGATGGGCTAAGAATGTCGAAAGAGAAAACCGAATTTTCACTACCATGACTATACCCGACGCCAAGAGCGCTACCGTGAACGCTATCGGAAAAAACGAGCCATGGGTACAAGCTAAGCACGTGACACAATGCTTCTTCATAACCGACCCATGCAATCCCAGTCGTGTTGTCGTGAGGAGAGGCAAAAGGAACATCATTGGAATGGATGGAGTCGCCAACGAGGAAGACTATGATCAGTACGGCAACCCAATGAGGGAAGATGACGATGATGATGAAGTATACGTCAAAAGAAGAATCAATACTACATTACCAAAGAAAAATCGTACTCCATGGAAAAGGCAAAGTCACAATGAGGGGCTCAATTATTCTTCGACGAACAAGAAGGGAAAGAAGCTGACTCAAAAACGAAAACGTCAGCGCTGAGGAATCGGTCAAATGATCATGTAATATATATATATATATATATATATATATATATATATATATATATATATGTTCCTATTTTGTATACACACTTAGCCATTATTATGCATGGGTCCAATGATGTAATATATATATATATATATATATATATATATATATATATATATATATATATATATGTTCCTATTTTGTATACACACTTAGCCATTATTATGCATGGGTCCAATGATGTAATATATATGTTCCTATTTTGCATACATATTTAACCATCAAATGATGCAATATATATCGCCTTCCCTTCGTTCACTGCTCTTGGAAATAAAAAAAGTGAGAAAAATAAAAGAAAAGAAAAAGGGAAACTGGTTATAGCAGTAGCACTTTACTGAAAAAGAGCTACAGCTAGTCAAGGTAGCAGTAGCGGTTTCTGTAAAAAACCGCTGTAGCTACCCGTAATAGTAGTAGCGCACTTCGTGTAAACGCGCTACTGCTACGTCCACTTAACCCAAAATTCTCACTCTCCCTGCTTCATCCCGCCTCTTTTCCCCCAAATCCCCACTCTCTTCCCCGACCCCGTCGCACCGCCGCGCCCGACCCAGGCGCGCTCGCCCCCGACCCCGCCGCGCCCGACCCAGGCGCGCTCGCCCCCGACCCTGCCGCGCCCGACCCAGGCGCGCTCGCCCCCGACCCCGCCACGCCCGACCCAGGCACGCTCGCCCCCGGCGCCGGCGCTTGCCCCCGACCCCGGCGCGCTCGCCCCCAACCCGTCGGCCCATGCCTCCCTCCTCTGCTTCCTCCCCTCCCAACCTCGGCCGTCGTCGGGCCTGCCTCCTCGCCCCTGCACCCTCTGTAAACCAAGGGTTCTTCGGTTAATTTACTTAGGTTTTATTTATGTTAATTAGGTTATCTATTTAGTTATGAATTTAGATAGGTTTCAAAATTAGCTGAATTTATATGCAAATTTGAACTGGACATGTGATATGTGGATATGTCATGTTTTGGACATGTCATGTTTTGGTAAATGATCCGAGTGGCCTATGTTACACCAGAATGTTGATTCATTTCCGTTCCGGTGAATTTCAGGCGCTCGATATGTCCATTTTTTTAGCAAAGGTCATGCCGAAATTTCCCGTGAATAAAGGCATGATTTGTGCTACATAGTTGGCATATCGAGTGCTGGCACATAGATTTCTTTTTTATGTCATTTCTCATTTATTCATACTTTTAGAAATAAATGAGGACACTTAATCATATGAAACATGTCGAACAGCGAAGAAACTGGGCCTTCTAACCAAGATGCATACGAGATGGATTATCGGGGTGAACAAGACTACCTCGACTTTTTGACTGCAAAGCAACGTTTGCAGGGCCGCCTCGATGATGGTACTGATGCCGACATCGACACCGACGGCGGCGCCGAGACCGGTGGGGAAGGTACCGCGCGGGGAAGATACCAGTGGGGAAGGTACCGGTGTCGACGCCGCTACCGAAAAGAGGAAGCATAAGAAGCAGAGGATACGAAAACCTAACAAACTAGGGATTGGACGACTTGTGATCACAAAGATGGCACCTGGCAAGTTTGAGCCGTTAGAGCCGGAAGAACCTCGCAAGTGCTATGGGAACCAAGTAGGATGCATCCTACGGGAATGCGCGAGCATCAACGATGATGACTTAAGGAGTAAAGAACATTTGACGCAGTTGCTCCTAACGAAGTTGCACAAGAGATTCAAGTTCCCTGACCGGGATGATAACATAGAACAACCATGAGATGATCCGAAGATGAAAAAGATTAACAATCACGCCATGGGCATGTTCATCAATGATTTGGCCTCCTGGAAAGGGAGGGTGAAACGAGCTATTGAGGCTGAGGAACCCCTGTCCAAGATTCTGGAGGAAAATCCGACACTTACGGAAGAGGAGTTCGAAAAGTTCAAGGACACTTGCGCTACCGAGGACGCCAAGGCTAAGGCTGCAAAATTCAAGAGCCTTCAGCAAAGGAACACGGTGAAGCATCGCCTCGGAAGCCGTGGCTACCTCGGTAAAAGGCCCATATGGGATAAGGAGGACATGGAACATGAAGCCGCGGGTCTCCCGGACCCCTTTGCGAAGTTCACCAACCCCTTGGAGCGTGACTTCATCAGGGCCCGCTACAAGTGGGACAAGGAGAAAAATGTTTTTTACACGGACCAGATCATGAGGAAATTGATTAGACTACTGGAGAAGCAACAGCAGCTTGCAGCCGAAAGCCCTACTTCTCCGATGAGGCCCAAGTGGGACACCCCTCTCAACCGGGCCTTGAACGAACTTAAGGGACTCCTTTTGGGCCAGCGGCCGCAATATGGTCGTGTGCACGGTGCTGGAGACGGCGCCACATGGAAGGTGTTTCACAACGAGGGCCCGGAGGCCAAGAAGCAGAAAAAGAAGTTTAGTCAGGCGGACATCGACGCGAAGGTGAAGCTTGCAGTCGAGAAAAAAAGTAGCTGAGGACGCGAAAAAGCAGCCGAGGACAAATATGAGTTGTTACAGCAGGCAGTCAATGCAGCTGTAACTGCCTGCAGAAATGATTTTGCTACTAACTTGGTTTCAGTTATCATCAACTGGACGAAGTAAAATCCAGACAAGACGGTACATGATTTCCCGTTGCCCAATTTCATCGCGAGCAACTCCATGAACAACAACATCATCGCACCATCACTTGCCCACGCAACCGGGCCTCCGGTGGGCGCGCCCTACCCCCTGGGCGCGCCCCCTACCTCGTGAGCACCTCGTGTGCCTTCTGGACTCCGTTTTCTTGCACGATACGTATTTTGTTCGGTAAAAATTCACTATATATACTCCCGAAGGTTTTGACTCCCGTATCACGCAAATCTCCTCTGTTTTCGTTTCGAGCTGTTGCTGCTGCAGATTAGATCAACATGTCTTCCCAGGATTCGGAAGGAGAAAGCTATATGGATGATTATTTAGCAAATCCCAAGGTCTATGGAGATGTGGAACATGATGGTTGGACCATGGAGGAAGAAGAGGACTATGAACCCAAGGGGAAGGAGGAGACGAGCTCAGATGAAGACGAAGCCCCATTACCTCAACCTGGGGACATGCACGTGGAGTTCAAAAAGTCAAGTCTCCCTGATAGGGTGAAGAAACCCAAGTTCGAGTTTATTCCTTTTCGTCTCTTGCAGGAAAACAAGCAGGACTTATGCAAAAAGATATTAACCCTAGAATGGGAGATTGATGATCTGAGGGATCAAAATGTTGTTCTCAAGCGCAAATTAAGGGAGAAGTCTAAGCCCACATCATCAACAACACCTCCGCCTTGTTCATCAACAACAAAGGAGACATAATCATATGGGTATGGGCACTCCCCATGGTAACTGCCAAGCTTGGGGGAGGTGCCCCGGTATCGTATCATAATCACAACTCCTATCTTTACCGTTTTTCTTAGTTCGATCCTATTAGTAGTATCTTGATCTAGTAGAATAAAGTTATGGCATGATCTAGTTTTGAGTTTTGCTTTATGATCCTTCTTTGTAATCGAGTCCATGAGCTATATATAATAAAGATTAGTGTTGAGTCAAGGGCTTGATTATTTTGCCATGATCTTGGGTGAATTAAAGAAAAAGAATAAAAAGAAACAAAAGAGTTCATATTGATCTTATTGAAAGTAATGACTTCACATAGAAAGAGTATGATGATTAAAAGTTGTTGGGAGTTGGCAGACATAGCTTTGGTCATCGTTGCAATTAATAGGAAGTAATAAGGAAAGGGAGGTTTCACATATAAATATATTATCATTGACATATTTTATGATTGGGAGCACTCATTAAAATATGACATGCTAAAGAGTGGATGTTGGACAAGGAAGACAACGTAATGAGTTATGTCTTTCTTATATCTGAGATAAAGTATGTTGTCATGGATCCTCTAATGTGTTGAGCTTGCCTTTCCCCCTCATGCTGGCCAAATTCTCAGCACCAAGTAGAAATACTACTTGTGCTTCCAAATACCCTTAAACCAGTTTTTCCATGAGAGTCCACCATATCTACCTATGGATTGAGTAAGATCCTTCAAGTAAGTTGTCATCGGTGCAAAGCAATAAAAATTGCTCTAAATATGTATGATTGATTGGTGTGGGAGAAATAAACTTTATACGATCTTGTGATGTGGAAGTAATAAAAGCGACGGACTGCATAATAAAGGTTCATATCACAAGGGGCAATATAAAGTGACGTTCTTTTGCATTGAGATTTTATGCATCCAACCATAAAAGCGCATGGCAACCTCTGCTTCCCTCTGCGAAGGGCCTATCCTTTATTATTATCTTCTACCTTATGCAAGAGTCATGGTGATCTTCACCTTTCCTTTTTCATTTTATCTTTTGGCAAGCCTAGCATGTTGGAAATAACATGATATATATATATATATATATATATATATATATATATATATATATATATAAAATTGGATGTAGGGGAGCATGAATTATTATTGTTGACATTACCCTTGAGGTAAAAGGTTGTGGGGCAAAACTATAAGCCCCTATCTTTCTCTGTGTCCGGTTAAAACTCCGTAACCACAAGTATCGCGTGAGTGTTAGCAATTATGAAGGACTAGATGATAGTTGAGTATGTGGACTTGCTTTTAAGCTCTGACATAGGCTCTTTCCGATGTTATGATAAATTGCAATTGCTTCAATGATTGAGATTATAGTTTGTTGGTGCTCAATAAGGTTTCTGATTCATACTTTTGCTTTGTGAATAGATCATCACTTGAATATAAGTAATCATATGACAAAATCTATATATGTTGCTGTTATGAGAATGATCATGATGCCTTCATGTCCGTATTTTATTTTTATCGACGCCTCTACCTCTAAACATGAGGACATATTTATTGTTATCGGCTTTTCGCTTGAGGACAAGCGAGGTCTAAGATTGGGGGAGTTGATACGTCCATTTTGCATCATGCTTTTATATCGATATTTATTGCATTATGGGCTGTTATTTCACGTTATGTCACAATACTTATGGCTATTATCTCTTATTTTACAAGGTTTACATAAGGAGGGAGAATGCCGGCAACTGGAATTCTGGGCTGGAAAAGGAGCAAATATTAGAGACCTATTCTGCGCAACTCCAAAAGTCCTGAAACTCCACGAAACATCTTAAATTAAATAAAGAAAAATCCTCGCCAAAGATGAAGGCCAGGGGGGCACACCCTGCTCACGAGGGTGGGGGCGCGCCCCCTACCTCGTGGGCCCCCTGGTGGCTCTCGACGTCCATCTTCTCCTATATGAAGTATTTCGATGAGAAAAATATAGGGAGGAACCTTTCGGGACGAAACTCCGCCGCCACGAGGCGGAACCTTGGCGGAACCAATCTAGAGCTCCGACAGAGCTGTTCTGCCGGGGATACTTCCCTCTGGGAGGGGGAAATCATCACCATCGCCATCACCAACGCTCCTCTCATCAGGAGAGGGAAATATCCATCAACATCTTCACCAGCACCATCTCATCTCCAAACCCTAGTTCATCTCTTGTATCCAATTCATGTCTCCAAGTCCGGGATTGGTGCTAGTAGGTTGCTAGTAGTGTTGATTACTCCTTGTAGTTGATGCTAGTTGGTTTAATTGGTGGAAGATCATATGTTCAGATCCTATATGCATATTAATACCCCTCTGATTATGAACATGAATATGCTTTGTGAGTAGTTACGTTTGTTCCTGAGGACAAGGGAGAAGTCTTGCTATTAGTAGTCATGTGAATTTGGTAGTCGTTTTATATTTTGATAAGATGTATGTTGTCTAGCCTCTAGTGGTGTTATGTGAACGTCGACTACATAACACTTCACCATTACTTGGGCCTAGAGGAAGGCATTGGGAAGTAATAAGTAGATGATGGGTTGCTAGAGTGATAGAAGCTTAAACCCTAGTTTATGCGTTGCTTCGTAAGGGGCTGATTTGGATCCATATGTTTCATGCTATGGTTAGGTTTACCTTAATACTTTTGTCGTAGTTGCCAATGCTTGCAATAGAGGTTAATCATAAGTGGGATGCTTGTTCAAGTAAGAATAGCACCCGGTCACCGGTCCACCCACATATCAAATTATCAAAGTACCAAACGCGAATCATATGAACGTGATGAAAACTAGCTTGACGATATTCCTATGTGTCCTCGGGAGGGCTTTTCCTATTATAAGAGTTTGTTCTGGCTTGTCCTTTGCTACAAAAAGGATTGGGCCACCTTGCTGCACCTTATTTACTTTTGATACTTGTTGCTCGTTACGATTTACCTTATCACCAAACTATCTGTTATCACTTATTTCAGTACTTGCAGAGAATACCTTGCTGAAAACCGCTTATAATTTCCTTCTGCTCCTCGTTGGGTTCGACACTCTTACTTATCAAAAGGACTACGATAGATCCCCTATACTTGTGGGTCATCAGTTGGTAGTTTAAACTTATCCACGAATCCCCTTGATATTTATGAATGCGATGCACCAGTATAAAAAAGAACAAGAGCGGTAAATGACTTAACCAAAAACTTACCGATTACCGCGTCTGGCTGCTCTTCAACCTCCTCCATGTTAACGTGGTTCACTTGTCCTTTGTTGAATGGATTAGGCTTCTTCCCTGCGCTCCCATTTCCGTTTCCATTCCTTCCTTCAGGGCAATCATTGGCGTAGTGCCCTGTCTTCCCGCACTTAAAGCAAGTAACTTGACTTAGGTCCCTTTTGGCGGGTGTGGCTGGGTTGGAGCGGTTCTGGTTGTTGTTCTTTTGAATGGATTAGGCTTCTTCCCTGCGCTCCCATTCCCATTTCCATTCTTAGCACCATTGTGGTTATGCGATCCTCCTCCAGTGTGATTGTGACCTCCATGGTTATGAACGAGTCCTCCTGAGTTCGGGGTTAGGCGTGGCTTCTGCTGAGCTCCTGAGTTATACTTCCCCTGTCCGTACTTCCTCTTACGGCTCTCAATCTGCTGTTGCTTCCCTTCAATCATAAGAGCCTTATCTACCAACTCCTGGTAGTTGTTGAAGGTTGCTACCATCAACTGCATGCTCATCTCATCATTTAGCCCTTCCATAAACTTCTCCTGCTTCGCGTCATCTGTGGCCACATCGTCAGGGGCATAGCGAGATAACTTGCTAAACTCATCCACGTATTGAGCCACAGTACGGTTCCCCTAGCGTAAGTTGCAGAACTCCCGCTTCTTCATCTGCATAGCTCCAGTTGAGACATGGGTTGTGCGGAAAGCTTGCTGAAACTGGTCCCAAGTGACATTGGCTACAGGAAAAGTGGCCGTGTAATTCTCCCACCATGAGGCTGTTGGTCCATCCAATTGATGTGCGGCAAAGCGCACCCTCTCAGCATCTGTGCAACCTGCGATGGTCAACTCCCTTCCAATACGGCGTAGCCAATCATCAGCAACTATAGGCTCGGTGCTATTGGAAAACACCGGTGGCTGTAACCTTAGAAAGCGGGCTAGGTTGTCCACTGGCGGCGGGTTGTTGTTGTTGTTGTTGCCCTGGTTCTGAACTAGCAATTGCATCAAGGCATTCTGCTGGTGGATCAACTGGGTAAGCTCCAGCGGGAAAGCGAAACCGGTGTCACGTCTCGAAGGCATCTGAGGGGTTTAGATGGAAGAGATCAGAATAGAAAAAGGTCTAATGAGAAAGCACTACCCATATGCACATGAGACAAACACAATCATTTCACTCAATCAATCAAGCAAGGGCATACAAGCGGTCTAGAAGTATCGAAAAAGTGCTCTACTACTACTAAATACATGGGGAAATACTAATAATATATGGTGGTCATCTAGAAATTTTGATCGGTTAAAGACTCCATGATGTCTGCTCCAGTTTCGTCTTCAAAGTCATCATCACTAGGATCGAAATCGGTGTCGTCGATGATGATGTAGTTGTCCGGGCAAGTGGGATCGTTGTCTTCTTCTCCCGATGCTGGTCCTCCCATGAATACTCCGATCTTCTTAACCAGGTCATCATTCTTCTCTAGTAGTGTCTTGATTTCCTCCTCATATCCATCGCGTGTAAACTTGAGTTCTTCCTCCAGCTCGATGATCCTAGTCTTCGCCTTCTTCAAGTCCATCATGTCTGCGCACATTTGGTTCTCCTGACGTCGAATGTGCTGGTTTAACTCCTGGATGAAAGTTGCAATGGATCTATCCTTCTTGGTGCTGATTACTTCCCATTGCTCGTCTCGGCGCCCACATATTTGGTAGGTAGTGTTCTTGAGTTCCCGGTTGTAGACTTCTCCAATGCGTCCCATGGTAATGTGGCTGCCATGCTCTTGCCTAGACTCCAGGTGGGTGCTTCGAAAGAAAATTCTATGGGTTTAGAAGTTGGCGAGAACGTCCTTCCTGGAACTTGTACTTGAATCATCCAGCGCTCCTCTTCTGGTAAAGTGGCGTTGTACGTCCCGGTGAAGCTTGGTATTCCAATGTTCAAGTACCTAGTGACTTCCTTCAAGTGATGTCCAAAAGGTGTGTCTTCATCCGGTTGGGCAAACTTGTTCTTCATCTCCGTCATCCTAAAGAGTAGAGAATGGAGAGGAGTCAGAAATGAGTAGAGAAGTGTGACCTATGGTTTTTCTTAGTGGTCGTGTCCTACACTCAGCGTGTGCTCTGATACCATCTTGTAGCGACCCGACCTCAGATGGTCAAGTCTCTGTGCTTCTATGTCATCCCTGGATCGGTAATGCTGACACACGCAGTACTCGAAGGATTTATAACAGAGTAGCAATCACACACTTATTACATCAAATGTCTCAAGAGAGAACTTATTACCATAATATGGCTTAAGGCCATCTAATACGATAACAGCGAAAGGCTTGGAAGATAAAGTGAGTCCATCAACTCCAACGGCATAGCTGAGCTGCACGGCAACGACCTAATGAACCTTACTCCTCGTCTGAAAAGTCTGCAACATAATACGTTGCAGCCCGAAAACGGGTCAACACATGGAATATGCTGGCAATATAACATAGTAGAGCATGAACAGAATAATGCTATCACTACATGCATATTTGGCTGGTGGAAAGCTCTATGGTTATAGTTTTGCGAAAAGCCACTTTTTTCCTACAACAAAGGAATATATTTTAATTTAACTATCATGGTGGTTGAACAACATTGAGAAGGTACCCCCAACTCAATCCCAATTAAAGTAATTAACAACCCAACAATATTAATTAAAAGTGATGAGATACATGTGATAACCCAAGTAATAGATACTCAAGATTGTCCATAACCGCGGACACGGCTAACCATGATTAGATTGTACACTCTGCAGAGGTTTGCGCACTTTTCCCCACAAGACTCGATCGCCTCTGTTGGATTTCTCGCAATGCATGGTGTTTGAGAAACGGAAGACTGAGACACAGTCTTTCAGAAACATTAACTCTCTACTCCGGGTAGACCATACCAAACCTACAAAACCCACTACTTGCTGATCCACCTCTTCAAGAGCTTCACGTAACTTACTCAACTATGCTAGAGCCCATAATATCTTGTGGCTGCACATGGAAGTTTCTAGCATGAATCATCTCAGTTCCCTTTGAGCCTGGGTGGCGGTCCATAGGAAGATCACACGGGTACCCCGGGATTTCCAAAAAAACAGACAACACTGGGTTCCCCAGGTGCCTTAATCCACCCAGATGTTAATTTAAGTTGCCACCTTAAGTTGAACCATTAATTAACAATCTCACATCTGTCATGGATTTCACTCAAACCCAAACCACGTCTACGAGCATATCATAGCAATATAAGCAACGCGTAGAAGTAACTCCCAAGGGTTTGATAGTAACAGGGCAATAGGTCTACCTCATCAACTACTTCCCAACCCACAAGTTAATGACATCCTAAGCATGCAATGTTTGAGGATTGAACTAATGCATAAAAACTGGGTATGGAAAGGGTATGATCAATGTGTTACTTGCCTTGCTGATGACCCGCGAATCCTAGAGACTCGTAGTAACACGTTTCGCACTCCGGGAATTCTATCGCAAACAAACAATAACATACATAAGAAACAAGAAAAGATGCACAAGCAAAACTCAAATAAAAGAGGTTGACCAGAAAGTTCAACTTAAGAACTCCGGTTTGCAAAAAGAATCAAATCAAACGGAGCAACGAAACTCAAACGGCAAAAGAAACAAGATCTATTTACTAATCTGAACTAAGGTCAAATTTTACAGTACCAAAATCTTGTTTAAGTTGATTAAACAGAAAGAGGGTCTCGAGACGAAGATCTTGGTGCTTGAATCGCCTGATTCCGACTAACGAGCGAAAAGATAAACAGAAACTAAGATCGGATCAGAAACCGCGATCGAAAATAATCGCAGAAAAGTCCGATAAAAAGAAAACTGACGAACAGACTAACGAACGAGCGTTCGTTAGCTGTAACTAACGGGCGAAAACCGTTCGTTAAGACGAACGTACGGACGAACGTCCGCTAAATAGAAGTACCGAGAAAACCAGCGAACCGAAAAAAACGAATCTAGGGTTTCTAAAAAAACCGGCGGCTCGGATCCGGTGCGGTACCTCCGGCGAGGCGGGGTTGGGCGGCGGGGCGGCGGCTCATGGGGCGGGGCTCGGCGGCGGCGGTGGCAAGCGCGGGCGGCGGCGGCGGCTCAGGGCGGCAGTGGTTGTGGTGGTGGTGGTGGTTTGGGGCGGCGGGGTGGCGGCTTATAAAGAGGGAGCGGGGGCGACTTGGGGGAGGGGGCAAGGCGCGGCGGAGGCAGAGTCTGGCTCGGACTCCGGTCCGAGTCGGCGGCAGTGGCGGCGCGCGCGCGCGGGGAGGCGGCGGCGGCGGTGGCTGGGCCAGCGGCCTAGTTGGGTTTCGGCCCAGTCGGGCGCGGGAGTTTTTTTTAAATAATTTCACCGACAGAAATAAAATCATAGAAAATAAAATAAAAACCCAAAAATGCCAAAACAATTTTTCACCTCCTAAATAAAATATTTAGGACGAGATGAACATTTTCTTGGCCGTAAAATGCAATTTTGAAAACATGCAATTTTTCTAATGCAAATAAAATCCAAATAAAATCAAATAAATGATTTTAATATTTTTCCTCCAATATTTCAATTATTTTGGTGAAGTCGTATTATCTCCTTTCTTATATTTTAATATGAAATATTTTTGGAGAGAAAAATAATTAAAATAAATATCCTCGTTTCATTATTTGATGAAAATCAAATATGAAAACCGGAAAATCCCCAACTCTCTCCGAGGGTCCTTGTGTTGCTTAGGATTTCGAGGATTGCGGAACGGAAATGCAATAAAATATGATATGCATGGATGACCTATGTATAACATTCCAAATTGAAAATTTGGGATGTTATATCCCGTGGCCTCAAGAATGAAAGGCAACTAATCACAAATAATATTCATGCTCAAGATCAGAGGAGTAATAAATATCATAATAGATATGAACATATAATCTTCCACCAAATAAACTGGCTAACATCAACTACTAGATGTAATCAACACTACTAGTCACCAACAGGTACCAATCTGAGGTTTTGATACAAAGATTGAACACAAGAGACAAACTAGGATTTGAGATGAGATGCTGCTATTGAAGATGTTGATGAAAATTGGCCTCCGAAAGATGAGAGGGTTGTTGGTGATGATGATGGCTTCGATTTCCCTCTCCCAAAGGGAAGTTTCCCCGGCGGAATCGCTCCGCGGAGGGCAAAAGTGCTCTTGCCCAAGTTCCGCCTCAAGACAGCGGTGCTTCGTCCTGAAAGTCCTCAACTTATTTTTTCTAGGTCAAAAGATCTTATGTACCAGAAGATGGACATCGGATGTGGGCCAAGGAGCCCACTATCCACCAGGGCGCACTCACTTGGGTGGCCCCCTCTGATAGTTCTTTTCTCCAGTATTTTTTATTTATTCCAAAATAATTCTTCATAAAATTTCAGCTCATTTGGAGATGTGCAGAATAGGTATCTCTGACATAGCTTTTTCGGTCCAGAATTCCAGTTGCCAGCATTCTCCCTCTTTGTGCAAACCTTGCATATTGTGAGAGGAAAGACATTAGAAATACTCCACAAAGTGTTAAAATGCATAAAAACACTATAAATAACAATAGAAAAACATGATGCAAAATGGACGTATCACCTATCTGTGTATGAATTATTGAATTTTATTTTGGCATGTTGAATTCTCATTTATCTGTATCGTTGAATTGTCGACCTGATGATGAATTTATACTATATGATGGAAATCCATGGATATGAGGGCAGGCATGTGGGGGTATGGTTGTCCGGGAGGACAAATGAGAACCCGCCCGATGATGTCTGCGGGCACGGCGGCAGACGTATACATGCATGGATTTGCTAACTCCGGTTGTAGATGCTCTAACTGTAGTAGGTGAGCCCTTGTTAGGCCCTGTTGCGGTCTCCTCGGGAAACTAAAAGTCCTAGAACCTACCTCTCAACTCTTGGATACATGTCCACACAAAACAAAAATCAAGAAGCTAGTGTTTCACTTGGCATTCTTCTCCGACTCCTGATTGAATTAGACTGGGGGACTAGAACGAAGCATTTCCCTATTAGCCGGTGAACGATCACTAGGAGAGGGTGGTATTTCGAACGATTTTGTTGGCTACTTTAGTTCTGAGGCGATGGCAATTTCTTTAGAACAACATGGTAGTTTCTTTAGAAGAAAGGCATTTTTTGTTTAAAACTACCAAGAAAAATCGTTCGCTTGACATTTCCTTCCCAGTTGAGGTTCTACAGATAACATTACTGTTTTCCTTTGAGGGAATTGCCTGGGCGGGTGGGGGGTCGATTATGGGTTACACAGGGATTGTGGCAAGATTTCAGCGGAAGCTGGGGGCAAAATTCTTTGCTGACTCAAAGAGATGGCTCCCCCTCTCCTCTCCCCTCCTTGCTCCCCTCCCTTGTTTGTTGCGACGGTGCGGCCCTCCTTCCTCTCTCTAGTGGTGCTCTCCTCCCATCTGGCTCCTAGCTCTCCTCGTCCCCGGCTCGTCTTGCCCTCTCTCTGGCCCTCTCCCCTCCTACCCCTCGGTCCTCACCTCTCGGCCCGCGTCCGCGCAACAAGTTTTGGGCGTTGGGACTTGGCGACGACGATTCTGACTCTCAGTCTGAGCCAGAGCCTCATTCCCCGACCCTTCTCCATGGGGCTGCTGTGGTGGTTGGTGGGGATGCGCCGGTGCGTGGCCGGTAGTTCGCCCCGGGGGGGGCGGCAGGAAGGTTCTCTCCTCTTCGTCGGGTGACCTTGGTTGGATCTACGTCTCCCGCCGTCGGTGGACCTCGAGAAAGGTGCATGCGGCCTCGCCGGACCGCGGCGTGCTAGGTGCGGGGCCTGGCCGTGGTGGCTCCTAGGGTGGTGAGATTCGCTCTCCTTCTTCTTCGTCGTATCCGGTGGGCTCTGTGGTGGGGCTGTGCCTGCTGCCGCCGGCAGCGGCGGTTTTTATGCCAACCCTAGATCGGGTGACTTTCCAGACGGCTTGTGGGCCTTTGGTGCGGGCTTCCTCGCCCTCCCTGGGCCTGTTGCCCCCCCGCTCTCTTCTTTAGTCTATTTCCCCTACCTATCCTAGGCTCTGGGCTGCAGGTGGCCTAACCCAGTCTGCTCGACCTGGCCCGCCCTGCTCGGGCGGCCCCGGCCTCACTAGCTCTGGCTATTTATGGGTCCGCAAAGGCTCCCCCCTTCCTAGAGTTTTCTACCTCCAAAACTGACGTCTGGCGTCTGTGCTTCCCCATCTGCCAGTTCCATAGATCCAACTCCCCTCCTCCCATGTCCCTCTCTTTTGCGGTTGTGCTCGCCATGGACCGCTCGCGCGGCTCGTTGAGTGAGGTCGTCTCTGGCCAGAAGCGGTGGTGCGATGGTTCTGTCGAGGCGGTTGCGGATCTGGAGCTCGAGGCGGTGCTCAGATCCGAGCTTGAGGCGGGCCAGGTGATGCGCGAGCAGGTGGCTCGTGTTCGTGAGGCCTGGGCTGCCAGGCCCGAGTGGCTGCAGCGCGACGAGTGGGCCCGCTCGACGGCGGCGGCGGCGGCGGCGGCGGAGGGCTCCGTGGCGCTCGGATCTGGTGGAGACCCTTGGGAGGCTGCGGTGGCGGCGGGCGGGGCCATGAGCTCCATCCCTACTTTCCCCCTCCTCCACCTCCACGCGGGCCGCCGGCTCCCACCCGTGGTGCCGTCCGCGGCTCGAGGGCGTCCTCGGGTTATGGTGGTCATCTGCAGCTGCCTCGCGGTCCTGGTTCCAGCTTCTTTGGTCGTCGCCTTCCCCTATCGGCCCTATTTCGTCTTTGGCTGGCCAGGGTGATGGCATCCTTCCCCCTCCCCCTCCCCCTCCATCTCACCCTCCTCCTTCCACCCAACCACCCAACCCCAATCTCACCTGCTTCGCCTGCCACCAACCAGGCCACTTCCAATCCCGCTGCTTCAACCCCCCTTCTGCCTCATTTGCAAGGAGGAGGGGCACCTCACTATGGACTGTCAGAATCCTCGCCCCGTCCGTCGCCGCTCCTCCTCGCCTTGACACGCGCCCTGGCCAGTGAGGTGCATGGTGCCATGTAGGCAGTCAGGCAACTGAGGTGATGCGGTGGCGGAGCCTTCACGAAGATCTGCATGCCGCCACGCAGGCGCTCGGTGAGTTGGCCTAGGAGCTGCATGTTGCCATGCAGGTGCCTGCCCAGCTGGTTGGGCTGGCAGCTGCATGCGAACGGTGGTGGAAGCTTGTCCGGCGCGGGTTTGGCAGTGGCCCCGCTGGCGCCCTTGGCAAGGGCCTTGCATGGTGGCCCTGGCAAGGGTCTTGCCGCGGCGTGCTGTCGTCCCCGGCAAGGCCCTTGCCGGGGGTCTGGTGGCCTTCCTCGGCAGGGATCTTGCCAAGAATCGTCGTCTTCTAATCCTCATCGGATCTTGAATATGTCTTCACAAAGATCTGCATGCCACCACAGAGGTCCCTTCCCGAGCCCTGGCCCCACGTTGATGATGGCGCTGGGGGCCGCGGGCTCAAGGGTGGCTCGCTCTGTTGGTGCGGGGCGAGCTGTCCCTGCAAGGGTCTCGCCGGGGCCGCTGAGGCTGCTCGACAAGGGTCTTGCCGGGGGAACCTGCTTCGTCCCTCTGCTCTTCGTGGTCTTGGCCTTGGCGTTGCTTTGATTGTCTTTGGTCTTACCTTGGCTCACCTCCCCTGTTCTGCTTGGTGTGGTCGTGGACGTGGCTCCGACTGCCCGTGCACAGGTAAAGGGGTACAAAAGCATGCCCCTATTTTTGTACAACGACACATAGCAACGAGAGGGGAAGAGTGTGTCCACGTACCCTCGTAGACCAAAAGCGGAAGCATTATATTAACGCGGTTGATTTAGTCGAACGTCTTCACGATCCAACCGATCCAAGTACCGAACGTACGACACCTCCGTGTTCACCACAAGTTCAGCTCGATGACGTCCCTCGAGCTCTTGATCAAGTAGAGGGTCGAGGGAGAGTTCCGTCAACACGACGGCGTGGCGACGGTGTTGGTGATGTGATCCGCGTAGGGCTTCGCCTAAGCACTACGACACTATGATCAGAGGCATAAACTATGGAGGGGGCACCGCACATGGCTAAGAGAAATCTTGGTGTGCCTTTGGGGTGCCCCGCCGCCCCCGTATATAAAGGATGAGAGGAGGAGGCCGGCTCCCTAGAGGCGCACCAAGTGTGAGGAGTCCTACTAGGACTCCCAAGTCCTAGTAGGATTCCCCTTTCCTTTTCAAGAGTGGGAAAGAGGGAAAGGGAGAGGGAGTAGGAAAGGGCAAGGGGGGAGCCGCCCCCTCCCCTAGTCCAATTCGAACTCCATGGGGGGGGCACCTCCCTTGGCCTGCCTCCTCTTCTCCCTTATGTCCCAA
This sequence comes from Aegilops umbellulata, assembly GCA_032464435.1. Taxonomy (NCBI): domain Eukaryota; kingdom Viridiplantae; phylum Streptophyta; class Magnoliopsida; order Poales; family Poaceae; genus Aegilops; species Aegilops umbellulata. The sequence continues at coordinate 352,861,144 of CP136056.1, forward strand.
TAAGGCCCAATTACTTCACCAGGGGGTTCCGGTAACCCCTCGATACTCTGGAAAAATACTTGAATCACTCGGAACCATTCCGATATCCGAATATAACCTTCCAATATATGAATCTTTACCTATCGACCATTTATAGAATCCTCGTCATGTCCGTGATCTAATCCGGGACTCCGAACAAATTTCGGTCACCAAAACACATAACTCATAATATAAATCATCATCGAACGTTAAGCGTGCAGACCTTACGGGTTCGAGAACTATCACTACAAAAAAATACACTTCCTGATGATACATGTTTGTCACAGTAGGTCATGTTTTCTGTCATGCATGTACCTCCATGATGATTTTATGACAGAATCAAGATAGTCATACATGTGCCGTCGTAGAAGTGTTCCATAACATTATCAAAATTATCATCACGGAAGTGTCCACTTCCATGACGATAAATCGCGCGTCATAGAAGTGCTTTCGTCAAGGGTGACCGACACATGGCATCCACCGTAACGGGTTGCTGTTAAGCTATCAGGTTCCGGTTTGGATCCGATAACCCGTTAACAGCCCAGACCAATGGGGATTTTCCACGTGTAAAATTCTCATTCGCCAGCAAATCCACTTGTCAGCCCGGAGTTTGGACAGTTGTCATCCAGCGAATGGACAGGACGCGCCTATGATACGTCGACACGTGCCTCGGGCCAACAGTGGCCCATTCAGGTTAAAAGGTCGGGCCTGTCAAAATAAGCGGGCCGGCCCATTAGCAGCCTTCTTGAGTCAGGCCCATTTACAAGCATGGCCCATACAAGTTACACAGAATCGGTCCATCAAAGGCCCATTCTAGATTTGACAATTTCCAGCCCATCGTCAGTTTCAGCCCGTTAACAGCCTGCTACGTCTTTGGACCCAATTACGGCCTGAGCTTCTTTCGGCCTGTTAGCAGCCCATCATCAGTTCCAGCCTGTTAACGGCCTGGAACATCTTTCGGCCTTTTCTCGGCCCATTCTGCAGTTGGGCCAATTCTAGCCCGTTGTGACTTTAGGCCTGTCCTCGGCCCATTCAGTAAATGGTCCAATTCCTAGCCCATTTTGTCTTTCAGCCTATTAACGGCCTGTATAAGAGTTGGGCCTTTGACTTTAGGTCCATTAGGGGCCCACGTTCCGCAGGGCAAAATTTCAGCCCGACGTGACTTTCGACCTGTTAAAAGCCTGGTTTGCAAATTGGGTCTCCTCTGGCCCATAACACCTTCCGCCTCTTACTGGCCCATAAAGTAAAAGGGCCGAGACAAAATTGACATGTATTTCATCCTGCTAGAGGCCCGCGGGCCATTTCCATTTATACAGCCCTATCGAGCTTTTGGCCTGTTAACGACCTGGTAAGAGTCGTTGTTATGATGGGCCACATCATTTGGGATCCAGTAAATATTATTTTTGACCTGCCCAATTAAGGCCCACTTTGACTACACATGTTTGTTCGTTTGTATGGCGTCCAGGAAATGTTTGGGCGTGTTGGCCCCCGTTTCAATGATATAGCATATTCAAGAATTATCCTACTCTATACTATCGCCTCTTAAAGACATACACTATACAATAAAAAGACTAAGCCATAGAAACATAGAATAATCCTACACTATACAATAAAGAAATTACATGTGAATATACCCACTGGGCATTATAGTTCGGCACCAGTGATAATAAAGCATACACAAACACCAAATTACATACACTAAACAAATAAAGCTCATACATCATGGACACGCATCAACAGAACTTACCATTTGAACTATATCTCTTCAGAAAATAGGATTGGCCAGATTCAGATAGCACAAATTTCAGTCTGCAAAATCTCCAATTCCTTCATGGTTACCTCAGTGTCTTGTTTCATTTTTTGACTCCTGCATATAATACCTGCAAGTCCAGTCTCAACTTGTTGATTGTACGTTGAGAATCATGTACACGTTGTATTGCCACCTCTAGTTGATGCTCGAGAACATCAACACATTCCAATTCCAGTCCATAATCATTTGGTAATGGCCATGCCACACTGCTCGCAGATATTTGTGTTGATGTCACTTCATCCTGAAATGTTTCTGTAAGTACACATGATTAGGGCAAAAATATAGTTACAACAGTGAAGCGAGCAGGACAGACCATTTTGTACATGGCAAAACAGGGCTAAAAATAATGTTACACGGCATGAAGGATGAGCAGGTGATATTTTAAAAATTATAAAAATGGTAGTCTGTGCAGCCCGCATACAGAAGTCTCTCTTAGCTGACTAGAGGAGCATGATGTTGGGGCCAAATCCAAAATACAGACAAGTTACAAATTTAGACAACACGTTGCGTATAAGTAAGCAAGCAGTTGGCCATTCTGTAGCTCAATTGAAGTCTTAGGGAGCATAATGAACAGCAGAGGGATTCATACAAACCTACTACAACAAGCAAAACTATGTAATCATTAGCCTATTATAAACTAGATTGTGAGCCTCATGTAGTAATAGTTGGTTAATGGACTTCAAAGCTTCAGGCATACTTCGCCAGAGTAATTAAATGGTAAGGCCTTTAATTATGTCAACTAATAGTTATACAAGTACCCAACATCAGGCATCATTGTTTGGGCATCTCATTAACTGAGGACAAATAAAGAAATTGAAAAGAGCAAATTAACTATGCCTGAAACAAACAAGCAATTGAACTATTGAGTTGAATACAGTGACTTACCTTAACTGGTTGAACAGGCTCAACGCTACTCCTACTTCTCTTGCAAGGCTCCTTCCTAACATCTTGTACTTGGAAATCCTCAATCTTATCTTCATTGCACCCCCTCTCCAAGGTGACACAAACTAGTTACTCGTCTCTGTGGAAGATAAATATGCATACTTTCTAGTCTGTGAACAACACAAAAGGATGAGATTATAACAAAACAACACCACATAATGAAACATGCCACATCTCTTGCACTTGCACACAATGAAATGAGCATTTACTATCTGTGCACTATGTAAAAACTAGGGATACCTTCGAACTGGATCTCCAGGTACTCTTGGAGAGCCTACTTTAGTGTACAGCCAAACCTTTATGTCACCTATGAGTTAGACAAGCCCCCACTACAGTATCCCTTAGTGTTTAAATTGTTGACAAGCTCTATTAGAGTGTTAGGTCAAGAAAAAAAAGTAATCAAAGTAAACAGTCCTAGTATGGCTGGCAATTGAACAGATGTGTGAGCAAATCTTACATATCAAGAAAAGAAGCAAAGAAGGAGGCTTAAAGACCATCACTTGACTGACCAGATTTCAGGGGCATTTAAACATCATGTGCAACGTATGAACTAACATAAACATTGCATATTCCGGATTCTACAATGGAATGCACATGTATTAGGTTATGCCATGTATGATTATGACTAAATGTACACTATAGCAGGCAGGAGTGATTCATCATTGCACGCACGGTTGAATTGCAGGTTAAGGGCCAGTTCTATTCCGCCTTTTCAGAGCTTATTTTCAAAATAAGCCATAAAAGATGTAAAGAAGTCATTTTTGAGTTATGGGCTTGGGCTTAACTTATTTCGCTTTGGAGGGGGGTGTTTCGGGTAGAAGCTCACTAAAAATTTAAGGGAAGGGGAATAGTGAAATGACTCTGTTGTCTGCCTATATTACACTCAAAATGCCACTGCTCAGGCCCGCGTCACACCTGACCCTCAAGTTAAAACAAACACGCATGTATTTATTGCCCTGCTCGCTTGCATCTCCTCTCCCCTTTCCCTCTACCTCGATCCCCTACCTGCAGCACGAGGGTTCCTCCAGCGAGCCATCACCACTGGTCCCATCTGGCCTGGTCCTTGATGATGCTCTGTCCAGCTATGCTACATGGCCGGCGGGTAGGGCCAAATCTCCTCGACTGCTCCTCCCTCTGGCGCCGCCCCTCATTCTCATGGTCTCTAGAAGCTGCTCCACTGTGGTCCGTCCAATGCACTACTCCGGCGGGCGCCGCACAACTACGGCCGATGCCACACTACGGCAGAAGGCACCTTATTCCCCCTCCCCTCCTCCCAGGCCGTAGCCTTGAGGTGCTGTTGAGGGATGAGCTCATCCAACAAGGTGAGGATCTCCTCTGATTTTTTGCCAAATTTTCAATCTGATCCACTATACGATGAATTGCTATGAGCTGCTTCTACTGCTGCTATATGATGCATTGCTATGAGCTGCTCCTGCTGCTGCTATATAATGAATTGTTATGAGCTGTTGCTGCTGCTATATGATGAATTGCTATGAGCTGTTGCTACTATATGATGAGTTGCTATATGATGAATTGCTATGAGCTTCTCCTGCTGCTGTTATATGATGAATTGCTATGAGCCGCTCCTGCTGCTGTTATATGATGAATTGCTATGAGATGCTCCTACTTTTGCTATATGATGACCTGCTATGAGTTGCTGCTGGTATATGATGAATTGCACACTGATGCTGCTGCTGTATGATGAGTTGCTATGAGCTGCTGCTGCTATATGATGCTTTCAGGTGGTGCTGCTATATGATAATAACCAGCCACTTGGACCATCGAATTTCAATAAATAATTGTTCTTCATTTAAATTTGGGTCATGCGTTCTTCATTTAAATTAGGCAATGGGATCTCTATGGAGGACATTGACCAAAGTAGATTGTGCCAAGTAGATAGTATCTTCGTATTTGCATTTTGAACAAATAGTGATGGTCTGTTTTCCTATCATATTAATTACTGCACTGGGTTCAATTTGTGATGTTTGAAAGTCAAATTAATTTTCATATGGGCAGCAAAATGACAAAATATAATGCAATCTAGACTTTTCACTGATCATACCAAAGATAACCTGAAAAGGAAGGCAATGAAAAGAACTGGTTGGCTTATTACCTGGAGCTTATATTCACAGGTGCTTATTTTCTTAGGATAACTTGTAATAACTGTCCCTAAGAAACTTGGCCAATAGAACTGACATACAACTAACATGTCACAATGATTGCAATGGAGTAGTGACCTACCATAGCACACTGTATAGGCTCACCGCTGCCTCTCCTTTTTTTGCGATGTTCCATGAAATTGCCACATACATCTTGTACTTCTTAATTGTGTAGCCCCATCTGCAAGTTGACACGGCTAATTTCATACATCTCTACATGATAATACATTGCATATCCCTTGCGCATATTTAAACCACCAATTAACGATTGTGTGCGTAGCATAAACTAGCCATGACTCAGTGTGCTGGACTAGCACGCACTCTAAGGGAGCCTAATGTAGTGCACTGGAATTCCTACATGCCACCTACGATTTTGTGTAATGTACTACCTCTGTTCCTAAATATATGTCTTTGTAGAGATTCTAGTATGGACCACATACAGATGTATATATATGCATTTTCGAGTGTAGATCCATTCATTTTGCTCCGTATGGAACCTATAGTGGAATCTCTAGAAAGACTTATATTTAGGAACAGAGGTACGAGGTAGTATCATGTATGACATCTACATATCTAATTTAGCAGCCAGTAGTAGAAATCTTGTCTGCACAAAGGGATTACTGGTCGAAAATCCTAGAAAAGCATGCTAGCAGGCACACAACAATACAGGAGAGTGAGACGCACTTACAAGATCATAGCAATGCCTCAGTCCAGGATCTTGGTTGGCCAAGCTGTTAGATCCAGAAGAAACATCGTCCTTGTAGTTTTTGCCAGCTGCATAATAGCTAACAGCGACCTGTTAGTATATTTGAAGTACATCGGGCAGGTGATGCTGGACGGGTTTAAAGGTGACAAGTACCTAGGCCGTGGCGGGTGTCGGTGTCAAAACCGGCGGATCTCAGGTAGGGGGTCCTGAACTATGCGTCTAGGATTGATGGTAACAGGAGACGGGGGACACGATGTTTATCCAGGTTCGGGCCCTCTCTATGGAGGTAATACCCTACTTCCTGCTTGATTGATCTTGATGAATATGAGTATTACAAGAGTTGATCTACCTCGAGATCATATGTAGTGGTCTAAGCCATAGAGGTACGATGAGTAATGTCATAATGATCTAGCATATATCATCTATCTATCGACTAGCCTGGCCTCGGCTTATATAATGTACCAGAGGCCTAGGATTACAAGGGTCCTAGTCGAATACGCTGGTGGGGAGGAGTCCTTGTCTTGACCACCAAGTCTTGTGGAATCTTCCTTGCACATGTCATCGGCTGTCCGAACTGGCCCATGAATATTCAACCCTGGGGTCCTCGGCCCAAATCAACTGATCGGGAGACGACGTGGTGAGTACCCCCTAGTCCAGGACACCGTCAGTAGCCCCCTGAACCGGTCTTCAAGTTGGGGACACTCCTCGATTCTTCTGAACTGTTCTTCATCTCCGACCGTCGGTCTTGAAAACTGGTTCAACAAATCCTCTCATCTTCGATCATGAGGATCGCCGAAGTGAATCCGGAAAGTTTATACGTCGGGTATCCGAGGAGCCCTTTTAAGTTCTCGGCCTTTATCAATGCCTTGTTATATTTTACGCCACACCTCGGGTTTGAAGTGTTTCCCTTGCGGTGGTGTCTTCTCACATCCGAGCTCCAACGCCGGACTGTATTCGAGGTATCTTTCACAGCTTTGCACACACGTCGGACCGCTTCCGAGCTCCAACGCCGGATTGTATCCAAGCCCCCATGCCGAACTATGTCCAAGCTCCAACGTTGGACCGTATCGGAGCTGCAATGCCGGACTATATGAGGTGTCATAGAACACCCCGGTTCAAAAAAGTTGAAGGAGTTTAGCCGAGCTTAATGCCGGAAATGCCCTCTATGGAGCCAGCCATTCAAATCCGAGCTTTATGCCGGACTACCTCCAAGGTGGTGCACCACCTCGGGCTTGGGCTGATTGTTTACGGATTTTATTTCCGATGCGTGTAAATTTATTCGCTATCAACATGTATAACTAGTAGCCCTCAAGGTGTGTGTCGGTCTAAAAGCCGAGATGCACCTGAAGGAAAACATGAAACCGCTGATCCTAGTAGCCCCTGAGACTCAGGTCGATGCACGAAATCGGCCTGAGGATCAACTCCTAGCTTGGTAGCACACGTAGGAATAGAAATGCAGTGTAATATATAAGAGATAATAGTGATCGGCGAACGGGCCCTTGAGAGAGGGTCTTGAAAAGTTGCCTTAATATATTTAGCTTGATGCCAGATAGGTCCAAATGGTACCTATTGTTATCCAAAGACACGTTTGCCCATAGTTTGGTTAAGCCGAACACTTGGCAGTTGGAATTTTCTGCATTGAAATAGGCAATGCAGTAGCCCCCGAGACACTGGTCTGGTGGCAACACCAGATTAGGGGATCGATGTGCCCCTTTTAATATTTATTAATAATGAGCATGAAGCCCAGCAGCCCCCGAGCCTTAATGTGGGCACGGGTGGCCGGATTAAGGATCGATATCCATTTGATAAAAAAAAATTGCTTGTGTAACACAAACTTCTCGGAAAGAGAATAAAGATCTCATAAAGGATTTAGAGCTAACGAAAGCTGAGCTCGCCAAGGTAGGCCTAAAGGGGCTCAAAAGAAAGGAAATTAATGCCAATAAGGAACTATGAGAGCATTATGTCAGCTGCTCGGGCGTCTCAAAGAGACTGTGCCATTGACTCTTTAAAAGATTGGCTGAGAAAAAAAATTGATTTTTGCTCACAATTTATGTGTAATGATTCTATGTACCCATGTACTTTACATCATCAATGCTTGGATCCGCATTGTACAAAACTTTGTTGACTGACCATCGGCTTCAAACTCTTTGGCCAGTAGCCGAGGAGTGTTTTCCTACTTTATATAGTCGTGATAAGGGCGAAGATTTATGGAAAACAAGGCAATCCGGCCATACGGTTTTATAAACAAAGGTACGCAGAGAGATATGTTATATTACTTTTTAACGTAAGAAACATCTTCCAAAGAAAATAGTCCCGCTATCGGTTCCTTTCTTTGGGTTGTCATGCCGACCATGATCATGAAACCTCACCTCCGATCAACGCGGGAGGAAAATATTGAGGATTTAGTTCGGGGAAAGTTCCCAAACTCTATGGCATTAATAAACCAAAATTTTCACTTCCGTCATTATCGACCAATGTGATCCTTTAAGATTGCTAGATTTCGGCTTCACCCAGTCTGAGGTACTTACTCGGATGACCCGGTAGTAACAATCGCAGAGGTGCTCCCTTTACCACCTAGCTGAACAATCGGGAACGTAGGGGTAAGCACAGGGGCCAGGCAACCCAGCTTGGCCAAAATCTTAAGTCAAATTGATGCATATTTATGGCTTTATAATGATAACTACAGAAGGCAGCACTTGTATACTGAATACAAATACTGGTGATATATGTTTATTTTATGCATAATGATTGTATGTACTGAAGTACTTATATCATATCTGTGTTCGCCCGAACTTTAAACGTGTCTTAACCGACCGTCGGCTTCTCCCTCTTTGGTCAAGGGCCGAAGAGTGTTATGTACTCCACCTGTCGAGTATATCGGCAGTGTTTCCGATAACCAAGCGACCAGGCCATAAGGCTGTAACAGACAAAGCGCGCTCATGGAACTTATGCTATATTACAGACGAAGTGTAAGAAGCATCTTCGAAGAAAATAGTACCCCCACCGATACCTTTCTTCGATGCTCATTATTACTATGAGACTTGTGCAATAGATTTTTTGTACTCATGAGTTCCGTTGTGTGCCGACCATGATTGAAAACAATAAGAGCGCTAGCTTTCGGCTTCACCCAGTCCGAGGTCAGAGCTCGGATGACCCGGTCGTGACAATCGCAGAGGTGCTCCCTTTACTCCCTAGCCGAACAATCGGGAACGTAGGGGTAAGCACAGGAGCCAGGCAACCCAGCTTGCGGAACACTTTAGTCAATATGGTGTATATTGTGGCGTAATACACGAACAAGGAACGAAGCCGTACAAGTATAATCATATGCAAGAGGAAAAGCTTCATGAAGGAAGCCCCCAAGTAAACAGGGTATTTGAATTTGTGTGTCACAGACAAAGTTTTGACAAGGAAGTACGACGCTTGGTCGAACCGAAAAAAAATTAAAACCGAAAGTTTTTTAGCATGAAAGCGACTTAGCTTGTTAATGTATTCGGCATTGATGACGCGATCCAAGCTTGATGCAGGACAAGGTTCCATCCCCCAAGCCGGTCCCAAGGTGGCGGAGCAAAGAGCTCGGCACTGCGAAGTGGTGGCATAGCACGGCAAAAGCGGGGCGACAGAGCAACGCCGAAGCCCCCGGTGTGGGTTAATGAAGTGTTGACAAAACCTCCCGTCCAGTCGAGAAGACAGCACTGCCCAACTCGATTCATTTACCTGTGCACAAAAAATAGTGCAAACCGGAGATAATGGTAATAATGATGAATAAAATTGTTGCATAATAAATAATTTATGCAAAGTCAGTAATAAAAGAAGTATGGCATGTGCGCCGAACACCCGGTGAGGTAGAGCTCTCTCGGTGATGCCGAAGTCCCTGAGGCAATCGAACATGTTGGTATGGCAACACGACAAACAAGGTGATCACGCAAGCTGATTTATGCCAATTCGAGACAACGGCGTTGGCTTGCCGAAGCGATCGCGTAACGCAGTCGAAGTCGATCACCTACACGCATAAAATAGTGCGGTCCAAAAAGAATAATATAAATATATATATATATAATCCTTGCATAATTGCTTTTCGCAAAAATAATTTATTTAAAGAGATGTGGCCTGGCACCGAAGTCAATGTTGATGCAGAGCGTCGGCATGACGCGATGAAGGCATGGCAAAAGCCCGAATTCACATGCCAGTCCGAGTTCCGGATTCGGCGTTTGCCGGACTATATACGGAAATTGACCGTACCACTGCATGACCATCGATAATGCGGCCGCCATTTGACAGGCCTGTGTAGAGATGATGGAACAAACCAGGGTAATAATTCTTTGGGGAGAATAGACCCAAACAAGCAAAAATTAATGGGATAAATAGCACCTGGTTTATTTATTGTAGCAATCCGAAGAAAGGTGACTCCCAACATTGGGACTCGATCCGCACACCCATTGCCTGATGGGTGATAAAGCGCCGGCATGGCGATGCTGGCAAAGGTTGGCTTGCCGAGACAAAGCCCTCGGTCCAGCTAATCGTGACGAAGCTGGTCGGCTAGTGACGCCAAAGTCACCGGAGTAGGTTGATGAAGAGATGATGAATCCCCCGCTCTAGCCGAGGTGTTGGAGCAGCTCGGCAAAGAGATGCCGGAGTCTACATGTCAGCCGATGTGTCGAAACAGGTCGGCGTGTTTGATGATGATTTGAAGAAGAGGCAGCATGGTGATGCCGACGCATGTCAAGACTTGTGACGCGACCAACGCTAGCTTGATGAAGCTACCGCGTGGCGATGCCGGTGTGCCCGCTTCGTGTAATCCGTGGGGCAGCGATGTTGATGATGATTTATCCTTCGCGATGCCGAACTCTTGTTCGGCTTGCCGAGATGATGATCGAAGGAGTTGAACTCGGCTCAATAAAGCGGCGACGTGTCTAGCGCAGGTCGGCAGCCGTGGAGCAATACTGCTGGACTGGTTTGACACCAGCGTGATGGTGAAGATTACCTTGGAGGAGGCTTAAAATTTTATGGGTACGTGTTTAAAAACAATGGGCAATACCCTAGAAAAAAATTCCTTCAAAAGGGGTGTCCGATATCCTGTTCATGAAGGAACATGAACTCGGGCCGGATTCATATTCGCACAGAAAACGGATCCGAAAATCGTTGCGCTCATCAGAGGTTTCCCGGAGTTTGAACGGTTGGAGCTGCAATTTTGAGGGGTGGTAGATATAGGAATTCCGTAGCCGATCAACGGTTTTATCTTCCAAAGGACCTCCGAGCTAGATGCTGGACGCCACGCTCCAAACTCGTCCAGATTCCCGTCCAGATTCGAAACGGCTCCGGTATATCATAGATTGCGAGAGATTCCTCCATCGGAACTCGATGAAATTTTGCATGGTTTTTGTAGACTCAATTCCGCACAATCCCACCGAAGCAATCGTCAAGGCGATACTCGAGGAGGTGGTGGCGGCAGATACGAGTTCGTTGTCTAGAAAAATAGCACGGTCGCTCGAGAGCAATGTTGACGTTGAGCCCCCGAGCTCCATGGATGATTCCTCCATGATCTTGATAGAGATCAGAGTTGATGTTTGATGAAGGCCCTCGTCCGAACATGGTGATCCGAACACGGGGCGTAGTTCTTGGTCGAACCAAGGTGACCAGTCGAGCTGGTGACGAAGATGATCTGCTGGCGAGCCATCGATCTTTTGTCGAACACACAGCGGAACTCTCAATGAAAGCACCAATGTCGGTGTCAAAACCGGCGGATCTCGGGTAGGGGGTCCCGAACTGTGCATCTAGGATCGATGGTAACAGGAGACGGGGGACACGATGTTTACCCAGGTTCGGGCCCTCTCTATGGAGGTAATACCCTACTTCCTGCTTGATTGATCTTGATGAATATGAGTATTACAAGAGTTAATCTACCTCGAGATCATATGTTGTGGTCTAAGCCCTAGAGGTATGATGAGTAATGTCATAATGATCTAGCATATATCATCTATCTATCGACTAGCCTGGCCTCGGCTTATATAATGTACCAGAGGCCTAGGATTACAAGAGTCCTAGTCGAATACGCCGGTGGGGAGGAGTCCTTGTCTTGATCACCAAGTCTTGTGGAATCTTCCTTGCATATGTCATCGGCTGTCTGAACTGGCCCATGAGTATTCGGCCTTGGGGTCCTCGGCCCAAATCAACTGATCGGGAGACGGCGTGGTGAGTACCCCCTAGTCTAGGACACCATCAATGGGTGCTTGGCATCTTGCCAGATGGTGGGAATCAGGTTAGAAACGTCAAGGGTGATGATGCTGCGCTGGCTGTTGGGGTCCGGTAAGGAGATCTAGAACCTTCGAGTAGGGTGTTTGTGGAGCGGCTCCGGTAGGGTGGACTACGGTGTGGGCGAAGCGGATCTGTGGCCATGGGCGAGGGCGTCGGTGAAGCTGCTCCGGTGGTTGGGTTAAGGATGGTGCCGACGATATGGATCTGCGGCCGTGGACGGGGCGTCAAAAGCTGCTCCGGTAGGTTGGATGAGGGTGCGACGAAGCGGATCTGAGGTCGTGGACTTGTGAGTTGGCAAAGCGGCCTCGGTAGGGTTGAGAATGGTATAGGCGAAGCTACTCCGGTAGGGTTGACGATGGTGTCGGTGAAGCGGCTCCGGTAGGGTTGAGGAAGGTGTCGGCGAAGAGGATCAGAGGTTGTCGATGGGGCCGTCGGTGGGGCGGCTCCGGGGGGTGTGGACGAAGCGTCTCCAGTGGGGAGTACGAATGAGCCGCTGCAGATGCACTGCGGTTGATGAGAGTACCAACGAAGCAGATCCGGCACCATGGACAAGGCTGGCACTGAATGGGCTGTGGTATAGTGGTGGATGAGCAGTCTACTTGTTTCTAGTGGAGGTGAGAGGGGTAGTAGATGCGGCCGCAGAAGCAGATTCAGTGAGGTGAACACTGCTGGTAGTGAATGGGCTCTGGTACGCCGGTGGGTGAGAAGTCTAGGGTTTCGAGAGGGGAGGGGTAGAAAGGCCGATGAAGTACGGACGGCGTGATGTAAGATGCTCTGGTGCTGTGGAGTTAGTCGTTTTTGTGGGAGGGGGAGAGGAAATGGGGGTGCCGTGTGGTGGGGGGAACCGGAAGTTACCAAAGCAGCCCCGACCTATTATGTAGATGAGGGCGGTATTGTAACTGTTGTTCTCCGTGCACCAAGGACAAAAGGGGAATTTCGCATGCTAAAGACTAGGTGGCGGAAATTTTAGAAGGAGGCGGGAGATTTTGCCACCCGCGGGATCATTCATATCCATTTCAACTAATTTTGGTCCGTGCTAGTGGGAAGGTCATGCGAGACTGTGTACACGGGGCATGCGTCAGCAGTTAATAACTGGTGTGAAGTCCACCCCAGAAAAAAAGACAATAACTCGGGATGATGCGCCAATAACTTGGACGTTCACATGGGCGCGGCCAATCATACGGGTGTAGAGGCGCGTTCACAAAAAAAGGGATCAAACGCTCAGCCTATGTATTTCTCATGTAAATAGATAATTTAGTGCCATTGGTTATTTACTTTAAACATAATGCATTGACATGTTAGTGTAGAGGCGCACAAAAAGAAATGGATATTGTAGTCCCACAAAAGAAATGGATATTGTAGTCCGCTACTTAAAAGTGTTATCTCATATGATTACATAGCCTCCATTTCATAAATTGCGTACCCGTTGAATTCATATATGAATATTACATATATTACTTCATAATACAACCTTAAATCATCCAAGACTAATGAATCTAAATGCAAGAGTAACAATGGTGCATGTACATGATAGCTACGTTGGTTGATTAAAGAAACATCACTGTAACTTTGGCATGCACAATTGAAAAGGTTTATTTAGATCGAAAAAAATGTGATATGTGAGTGTGCAATCTTTATAGCGCTGAATCGATATTGTAACTTTGGCCACGATATGAAGTAGATATTGATTTATGTTCAAGCGTTGCACGTCCACGATCGCTAGATAGTGATACATGAATGAATTGTGCAATCTCTCTCACACACATACATATCTCATTTTCCCGTGGGCATCGGAATAACACACGCGCACTTCATGTATTTCTATCCCTCCGTCAAGGTTAGAAGTGATCTTTCTACCCCGTCCTACAAGTCTCTCGCACAGAAACACACACGCTCTCTCTGTCGAACACGCCCACCCCTTTAATTCTGCCCACCCACAGCCACTAATGTCTCAAAGTATAACTATGTCTCTCACACATATGCCTAAGGTTAACTCGAGTTCCGGAACCATATGAATACATACAATGGGATTCCAGCAGAGCACCTTTTATTTTGAGATTTCTCTCTCTCTCTCTCTCTCTCACACACACACACACACACACACACACACACACACACACACACACACACACACACACACACGCGCGCGCGCGCGTGCTTAGACATTGTTTCTCGCTTCATTTTTCTGGCACTTGCATGCACACCGTTTGTTTATCTCCATGATGCTTTAAGTATGCCTCGCACACATGCTATCTACCTATCCCTTAATATAGATATGTGTCACACAAACTCCTTCTCCCTACTAGCAAGATGCCCATGTGTTGCATGGAACGTCAAGATGCATTTATATGAGTAGTTTATCTTGTGAGAGAAAAGGATGAACGAGGGAAGGCCTTATTTGCAAATGTGGAGAGGGGTGTGGGTAGCTTTTTGCAAAATTGCCATAGTTTCCTTCCTATCCGTCAGATATAAATCGGACGGCCTATATTACAGGATGGCATGCACACCATCAACACCAACTCTGTTTTTATAAGAGTAGAGAAAACGATGAACGAGGGAAGGCCTTATTTGCAAACGTAGAGAGGGGTGTGGGTATCTTTTTGCAAAATTGCCATAGTTTACTTCCTATCCGTTAGATATAAACCCGATGTCCTATATTGCATGATGGAACGCACACTGTCATCACCAACTCTATTTTCTACTCCCTCCGTTCCTAAATATTTGTCCTTTTAGAGATTTCAACAAGTGACTATATACGGAGCAAAATGAGTGAATCTACACTCTAAAATATGTCTACATACACATCGTATGTGGTGGCCCATTTGAAATATGAAAAAGACAAATATTTACGAACGGATGGAGTATAAGAGTAGACATGGAGATATATCTCCAGCATGGTCTACAACAAAAATGTGCTGGACCGGTTAGCGCCGGATGCTTGCAACGCGATGACCTGAGTTCGAAATATGTCTTTAACTTTAGATTTTTATATTATATATTACTTACTTAATATATACTTATTTCGCTAATGTACTGATAGTGGAACCCACAGAGTACTTAGAAATACGAGATTAAGGATGGACTTGTTTCTTTTTAACTTTCTGTACGAAGTTGTGGCCACCCTGCAAGTCACGTGCACACTGTACATGCAATTAACTTTTTATAGAGGGAGAATCATACATGCAATTAACTCAAATGGATTGGATGTGACTCTATTATTTCCAGCATAAGAGCATCTCCAACGGCAGCCGACAAACTTCCTCCCGCTTCCTTCCGCGGAGGACGACATCAAACGCCAGCGGCATACATTTTCACAACTCTAACCAACCAGATGAAATTCGTGCAAACATGGACTGTTTTCATATAAGCATGAAGGATTTCGTATAAAAAAGCCGGATCCTCATATAAACATGATGGATTTCATTACATTTACATGAACTAAGCGGTGCTAATCCGGCTCTCTTGGTATAATTAATACTCCCTCCGTCCGGAAATACTTGTCCTAGAAATGGATGTATCTAGACTTATTTTAGTTATAGATACATCCAATTTGTCCATTCTTAGAACAAATATTTCCCGCCAGCTGGAGAGGGAGTACCTAATCTAAATGGCCGCCCGCAGATCCCTTTGTCTTCCTCATGTCCGGCAGACACTTGCGGGGTCGACGAAGGTCCTCGGAAGAGACGAAGCAGCAAAGAAACCACCTGAATGCGCAGTCGTCGCCTCGGCGGTGGCCTTCATGGGACCCAAGTGGCGGCGGCCTCCTGTGTTCTACTTCTCCTCGATGATGGCGGCGGACACGGAGAAGCTGGCCACCGACTCGTCGCTCTCCACGCACCCGGCTTCTGTCTCTGCCTGCATGGCGCTGCCGCAGGCACGGGAGGCGCGCTGACAGACACGGGAGGCGCGGCCACCGCAGACACTAGTGACATGGTATGACGCAGCAGCGACGACGCCCATACCGGCGTGCTCACCGCCGTGCCTGCGTGGAGCAACTCGCCACTCCTCATCGAGCTGAACTGGAGCGGCGAGTTGCTGAACCACGCGCCGGCTTGGGGCGGCAACTGGCTCTGTCGGGCCAAGCGAGGTTGGTGAAGCACCGAGCGGCCTCGCCTATATCCGGATGGCTCGGCGGGCCACCCAGCCGGGTAGTGTGCCGAAGAACAGCTCCTCGAAAGCCATCAGAAGAGTGGAGAAAATGGTGAAGGAGGAGATGGGGGAGCGGTGGAGGGGTGCGATTCTTGCCCGCTGCCTGTCTAGCCTCGTTTAAATAGAGGGCGGACGCTAGGAGCTTGGCTGGCGTCTGGCCTCATTTAAACTGAGGGCAGACGGGAGGATCTCGGCCAGTGTTGCGTTTAATTCAGACCCGCTCATGAACGGATGTGTGGCCGGAGTAGGTTTCTCAGTTTACATGTGGGTTTAACGGAGGGGTTTGATGGAGGCGAGGAGGCGTGTTCAGCCGGGCGTGCAGCGGGCGGTGCAGTACTATTTGATTTGACAGCGGGCGGCGCAGTTCTCGATACGAATTTAATGCAGACGAGGGAGGGGGTAGCGGTTCCCGAAATGTTGAACAACCAATGATGCATCCTCCTTCAATTAGCATCGTGAATGCATGAGGGAAGTAATGGGAGGAGGACCGGAAAAAGAGGCTGCACAAAGTGAATGCAACGTAGTTTGCACTCATATAAAGGCGCCCCTCTATTCCAATGCATCTACCATATCATACGCACCTACGCATTTGCCTAAGCACCTACACTAAGCGCAAAAGTCCTCACTCCAGACCCATGGCGGCGATGCCCATGAGCGGACAGCGGCGGTGCTAGATGGTCCATGATGCCGGCCTGCGGCATGGCGCCGAGGATCATTTCTAGACAGCGTTGGCGACCGACTAGTGGATGGTTGCCGTCGATGCCAACTATGACTCTCAGTTGGACTAGATGATCGTTGCCACCACCAAAAAGTTCACCGTCCTCAAGAAGCTCGCGGACGACATCGCCGTACTCCTCCAGCCCGCGTGCCCGGGCTCCTCATTGCCTGCCACCCTAATCAGCCTCCATGGTCGGAACCTCTTTCAAGCACTGGTGGCCCTGCGACTGCCCGCCGACGCCACGAAGAATGTCCACCTGGAGTTCGCGCTCACCGCGAGGCGCCTCGCCCTGCAAGAATTCGTCGACCTGCACATCCACGTGTACGAGCAAATCGTGTACATAGGTATCTACAAGGCCAGTGAGGTCGCTACGACGTTGGCCTTCCTCAACCGGCTGGAAGCCTTGGATGCCTTTGCTGAGAAGCACCTTAACCTCGCCACAAAAGCTGCCGCTCCTTAGCCGCCGGTCGGTGGCCTGGCGCACTAAGTTGAGGAGGACGAGGTCGTACGTTGATGGATGTATCTTTCTTCTTACCTCCTGTAACCACCACTGCAATCGCATCATCATGGCCTTAATTCTTATTGTGCTATTGCATTCTCATTCCAGTCAATACCTACATGTGTGATCCCTTTGCTTAATTATATGCATCACTGTAACTAGTACTCCATCCGTCAATTTATAAGTTGTCCTTACCTTTTCCATAAACTTCGTGCAACGCACGGGCATCTTGCTAGAAACACTAGAACATGTCAGACCGCATGTGACCAAACTAACGATGCGCCAACCTAGCAACTACGTACCCTGCTTATCTGGTGGAAATAGCCCTGCCCTAGCGTTTCCAATCGTTATTTCTATCTATCGATCGTGCCAAGGAGTAGAACCAAATGTTACAATGTATACTTGTTTCTCTACTCCAACTCCTATAATAGACTCAGTTGGTGATGGTGGTGTGTCTGCCATCCGTCGTTTCTGACCATTAGATCTACATCTAACGGCTATGAGGTAAGTTGTGGCATTTTTGCAACAATAGCCCACTTCTCTGCTCCAATTTGCAGAAAACCCCTTATTATCTTGAAAGCAACCACATCCCTCCCTCACCTCATCAAAACAGCCTGAGAAATATATTTTGAGTGAAAAGTGATATATTAGGAGTATATCAAAACAAGAGTGATTTCTTTCAAGTTTGTGAACAAGTACTACTATTCTACTACTTTGGATCCGTCGCAACGCATGGGCCCATTGCTAGTAAAAGGAAAATGCCTGCGACGTTCGCGTCGCACCCCCACACACTTTCATTGCTGAGTAAACCGACTATTGGCAAACCGCACCCCGCCCGCCGCCGGGTTGGAAAACAGAAACGAGGGGAAGATCAAGCTGTAGCACGGAAGCCAAGAAATTTGGTGTCTGATGGGGCTCGTTGATGGAGTAGGTGCATTCCGTACTACTACTCCTACTAGTAAGAAGTTTGTACTACAACTAGTACTACCACTATACAACTAGGTGCGTGCACGACACAACATCGTAGGAACAAGAAATGGGAAGATCTTGTTTTGGGTGATTTATCTTTTTTTCAGTCAACGTAGTATGAATAATATGATGTGGGGGGCACCCATGAAGCTTATGTGGCTCGGTTGCATGCCTAGGAAAGGTTAGAGAAAAATAAATAGATAATGTGTTTAGAGTGCACTCCACTAAATAGATATACTTTGGATCCATTGCAACGCATGGGCCAGCACATCTATACCCCTACTAGCAAGATGCCCATGCGTTGCACGGAACATCAAGATGCATTTCTATGAGTAGTTTATCTTGTGAGAGAAAAGAATGAACGAGGGAAGGCCTTATTTGCAAATGTGGAGAGGGGTATGGGTATCTTTTTGCAAAATTGCCATAGTTTCCTTCCTATCCATCAGATATAAATCAGACGGCCTATATTGCAGGATGGCAGGCACACCATCATCACCAACTCCGTTTTTTTATAAGAATAGAGATACTAGCAAGATGCCCGTGCATTGCACGGAACATCAAAATGCATTTTTTACAAAACACCTCCTGTGATTGACCCATGCAGGATTAATCCCATGTGTAAAAACTAATGAATCTTGAGAATTTTATCAAAAAAATGGTATCTCAAGAATTTCATTGAAAAAATTATATCTCGAGAAAGATGAGAGATAAGGTGAGGAGGAGTAGGGCGTGGTGGTGACTGCTGGTCGGACTGGGCGGAGGGTATGGACGGCGCCGACAGGCGGCCACCATGCCAGATTGTTCTAGAGACTTCCTTTTTTAATTACTCAGCAATGAGGTTTTGGGAGATAAGGATGAACGAGGCAAGGCCTTATGTGTAAATGTGGAGAGAGGTGTGGGTTTTTTTTTGTAAAATTGTCATAGTTTGCTTTCTATCCGTCATATATAGATTGGACGGTCTATATTACAAGATGGCAGACACACCATCATCACCAACTCGGTTTTTTTATAGAGTAGAGATAGTGTGTGAATAACTTTGAAAGTTGGTCGTTGGATGAAGCCAATCCGACGATACAAAGATGGAAAATCTGAGCACTACTGGCCGTTGGATATCATCTACATTCCACCAGATTCTGCCACATGTAGAATCTAGAAGACTCCATGATTGAACTTAAGCATAATGCACAAACCTCAAAACACAAGCACTTCTCCTTTGTTCTAGAATCTCCCATATCTTAATTGCCCAAACTTCTTTTTTCAAAATAAATTGTCACTATTTGTTTTTTACTTTATGCTTTACGAATCTTAAAATAGATTTTTTTATAAAACTAATTGATTTTGAACTAGATGAACTATAAGAATTAAACGAACATCTACATCATGCATATATGACTCAAAGCTTACATGCTATAGTGTGTTATTTATTCATAATTTGGTTACCAAATCTCATGCGTGCAATGCACGTGTACCTTAGTAGTTGGTAGTAGTAAGAAACCAATTCCAGGTTTGGCACGAGCTCGTACTGCGGGAGCACCACAAGGCCTGCCGCAGAGTTACATTTCCCTCTCGGGGCCCACAGGACCGAGCTTCAGTGGCTTAGTGCACCGGCCTATGAGTCAATGACATGCAGACCTTAAATGCGGCTGGCCCACATGTCATTCTCATGGTGGTGGTGTGGTTCGTGACTCACTCGTTCCAGATGAACCGGCCAGTGGCAGCGTGGCCGTGGCGAGGGTGCCACAGCTAGGCATCGAGGCGTTACGAGGCGTAGATGGCCACACCGGCGGGTACTACCTGTACTATAGAAGTACTCCAGCTGAGGATTGATGCCCGAGAAGAAATGTGTCACAGCCACTGGATGAAAATTCGATGGTGCGGGAGTACGGATCGGAGCAGGCAAACCGCGTCCAATCGGGTGTGGCTGTGGTAGAAAGTTGATGGTCGCTGTAGTTCAGCTGCCCCGCATGTCATGCACACAAAGGCAGAGGAGCGGTGGGGCCGAGAGGGATGAGGCGCACGTCGGGGGACGTCGTGTCGTGGGTTGGAGCGGCGTCGTGGGAATCGCGTGTGGGTGTGGCAGTGGTAGAAACAAGAAACGTGATGGTCACCATGGTTCAACTTCCATGGACAAGATGTCATGTCTGCTGACAAATGCATTGCATACCGCTCACTGCAAGGAGCATTAGCAGAGAAAACTTGTTCCAAAGATACCATTTTTTCAATAAAATTCTCGAGATATCATTAGTTTTTACACATAGAATTACTCCTTCAAGGGTCAATCACAACAGGTGTTTTGAAAAAAATGCATCTTGATGTTCCCTGCAATGCACGGGCATCTTGCTAGTTATAGAAGAAGCCCACACGGGCATCTTGCCGCAGGGTGTGCCACCGACCCAAACTCAATTTTTTTTCAGCGCGGTGTGGCCGTAGTTTGGCACACCCCTCTCCACATTTGCAAATAAGGCCTTCCCTCGTTCATCCTTTTCTCTCACAAGATAAACTACCCATTCAAATGCATCTTGATGTTCCGTGCAATGCACGAGGATGTTTCCTTGGGGGTCTGTCTAGCGCGGCGTGGCCCTAGTTGCAAGTTGACGCCCCTTGAGATGCCGACATTGAGGGGCACTCGGATTTTGTCCGATGAGCAGGTAAGATGAGTTTGATCATGTAGTAAATGCATTCTAAAGACTACTTCCGTGTCCATTTCCTAATTCTCCCCTGCCCACTGTTTCACAGGTTAGGCTCGGTGCAAGTGGAGATTGGCTTGCATATGTACGGGAGGGTACCAACATCAATTTGCACAACACTTACAATGGTGACACCGTCCCCGTAGAACCTTTGTCCAACATTGGGATCAGCCATGCAATGGGCCATCGCCTGATTTGGTACGATGGAACCATGGTGAGATTGAAGAAGATAGCACGAACCCTGCACATGGCGGTCAAAGGTGGACCATGCTGTCTGCGACCGATTTGTTGTCGTACGAGTACGAGGATGTTGTGCTCCTTTCTAACCGTATCTTCACAGTGACAAACCAGGGGACTTGTTTAGTATGGGACACATCCTACGGTATACTCCCTCTCTCCCAGTTTATTTGTTTTGAATTTTTTGTTTTATAAGTTTCAAATTCAAATTTAGAGCTCCCCATCACATGTTGAGATTACAATGTCCATTAAATCGTTGTGTGCATGTATAGTAAAGAAACAAATCTCGAGTTTGGCACGAGTTCATGCAACGGTAGCACCACAAGGCCTGGCGCAGGAGTTACATTTCCCTCTCGGGGCCCTCGGGACTAAGCTTAAGCGCCTTACTACACCTGCCTTTGAGTCAATAACATGTGGACCCGATAGGTGGCTAGTCCACATGTAATGCCCCCGAAGGCAGAAGGGCAGTGGGGCCGAGAGGGGTGAGCCGCAGGTCAGGGGACATGTGGTCATGGGTTCGAGCGACGTCGTGGGAGTCGCGTGTGGCTGTGGTAGAAACTTGATGCTTGTCGCATTTCAGGTGGCCCACATGTCAAGCACACAAAGGCAGAGGGGCGATACGGCCGAGAGGGGTGAGGCGCACGTCGGGGGACGTGGTGCCGTGGGTTGGAGTGGCGTCGTGGGAATCGTGAGTGGCAGTGGATGAAACGTGATGGTCGTCGTTGTTGAACTTCCATGGACAAGCTGTCATGTGTACGGACACATGCATTGCATACCGATCACTGGAAGGAGTAGTAGTAGAGAAAGCTAGAGGGATAAATAGTTCCGTATAGTCAAGCGGACCCATGCTACTACTTGTTTAAAAGACATGCACACCATTGAAATAGTCCATCTATATCTATATACACAAAGAGGGAATAATTTTTTTACAAGAGAGGAAATAGTTCATCCATCCATAATGCCCTACTGCTGGGCAGCCCCTAGGCCTCACTATTTATAGGAGGAGGGGAGGAGGGTGCGCCCCCTCTAGGTTTAGATTGGAAAAAGGGGGGCGGCCAAGAGGGGAGGAGAGGGACGTGCAGGGAGTATGGGCCTTAGGGCCCATCTGCCCTAGGGTTTGCCCCCTTATCCTCTCCCTTGCGCCTTGGGCCCTTGTGGGGGGGCGCACCAGCCCACCTGGGGCTGGTCCCCTACCACACTTGGCCCATGCATGCCTCCGGGGCTTGTGGCCCCACTTGGTGGACCCCCGGACACCTCCGGTGGTCCCGGTACACTACCGGTGATGCCCAGAACACTTCCGGTGGCCAAAACCATACTTCCTATATATAAATCTTTACCTCCGGACCATTCCGGAACTCCTCGTGACGTCCGGGATCTCATCCGGGACTCCGAACAACATTCGGTAACCACATATGAACTTCCTTTATAACCCTAGCGTCATCGAACCTTAAGTGTGTAGACCCTACGGGTTCGGGAGACACGCAGACATGACCGAGACGTTCTCTGGTCAATAGCCAACAGCGGGATCTGGATACCCATGTTGTCTCCCACATGCTCCATGATGATCTCATCGGATGAACCACGATGTCAAGGACTTAATCAATCCCGTATACAATTCCCTTTGTCTATCGGTACGATACTTGCTCGAGATTCGATCGTCGGTATCCCGATACCTTGTTCAATCTCGTTACCAGCAAGTCTCTTTTACTCGTTCCGCAACACATCATCCCGTGATCAACTCCTTTATCACATTGTGCACATTATGATAATGTCCTACCGAGTGGGCCCAGAGATACCTCTCCGTCACACGGAGTGACAAATCCCAGTCTCGATTCGTGCCAACCCAACAGACACTTTCGGAGATACCTGTAGTGTACCTTTATAGCCACCCAGTTACGTTGTGACGTTTGTCACACCCAAAGTATTCCTACGGTATCCGGGAGTTGCACGATCTCATGGTCTAAGGAAATGATACTCGACATTAGAAAAGCTTTAGCATACGAACTACATGATCTTGTGCTAGGCTTAGGATTGGGTCTTGTCCATGACATCATTCTTCTAATGATGTGATCCCGTTATCAATGACATCCAATGTCCATGGTCAGGAAACCGTAACCATCTATTGATCAACGAGCTAGTCAACTAGAGGCTTACTAGGGACATGGTGTTGTCTATGTATCCACACATGTATCTGAGTTTCCTATCAATACAATTCTAGCATGGATAATAAACGATTATCATGAACAAGGAAATATAATAATAACCTATTTATTATTGCCTCTAGGGCATATTTCCAACAGTCTCCCACTTGCACTAGAGTCAATAATCTAGTTCACATCGCCATGTGATTAACACTCACAGAGTTCTGGGTTTGATCATGTTATGCTTGTGAGAGATGTTATAGTCAACGGGTCTGAACCTTTCAGATCCGTGTGTGCTTTACAAATATCTATGTCATCTCCTAGATGCAGCTACCACGCTCTATTTGGAGCTATTCCAAATAACTGTTCTACTATACGAATCCAGTTTACTACTTAGAATAATCTGGATTAGTGTCAAAGTTTGCATCGGTGTAACCCTTTACGACGAACTCTTTTACCACCTCCATAATTAAGAAAATTCCTTAGTCCACTATTTACTAAGGATAACTTTGACCGCTGTCCTGTGATCCATTCTTGGATCACTCTTGTACCCCTTGACTGACTCATGGCAAGGCACATTTCAGGTGCGGTACACAGCATAGCATACTGTAGAGCCTATGTCTTAAGCATAGGGGACGACCTTCGTCCTTTCTCTCTATTCTGCCGTGGTCGAGCTTTAAGTCTTAACTTCATACCTTACAACTCAGGCAAGAACTCCTTCTTTGACTGATCCATCTTGAACACCTTCAAGATCATGTCAAGGTATGTGCTCATTTGAAAGTACCGTTAAGCATTTTGATCTATCCTTATAGATCTTGATGCTCAATGTTCAAGTAGCTTAATCCAGGTTTTCCATTGAAAAACACCTTTCAAATAACCCTATATGCTTTCCAGAAATTCTACATCATTTCTGATCAACAATATGTCAACAACATATACTCATCAGAAATTCTATAGTGCTCCCACTCACTTCTTTGGAAATACAAGTTTCTCATAAACTTTGTATAAACCCAAAATATTTGATCATCTCATCAAAGTGTACATTCCAACTCCGAGATGCTTACTCCAGTCCTTAGAAGGATTGCTGGGGCTTTGCATACTTGTTAGCATCTTTCAGGATCGACAAAAACTTCTGGTTGTATCACATACAACCTTTCCTCAAGAACAAGGAAACAATATTTTGACATCCTATCTGCAAGATTTCATAAATAAATGCAGTACCTGCTAATTCCAACAGACTCTCAGCATCGCTACGAGTGAGAAGGTCTCATCGTAGTCAACTCCTTGAACTTGTCGGGAAACATCTTAACGACAAGTCGAGCTTTCTTAATGGTGACATTTACCATCATTGTCCGTCTTCCTTTTAAAATCCATCTGTACTCAACAGCCTCACGACCATCGAGCCGTTCTGCCAAAGTCTACACTTTATTTTCATACATGGATCCTCTCTCGGTGTAACGCCCCAGATGTAACTTGCCATATTTGTAATCCAACTCTTGCCATTTTCGGCTATGTGTTATGATTTCCCTCCGTGGTTGGGTTTCCCTTCGTTTTGCATTTTTGTCATGTCATGCATTTCATATCATGTCATCATGTGCATCGCATTCGCATACGTGTTCGTCTCATAAATCCGAGCATCTTTCCCGTTGTCCGTTTTGCAATCCGGCGCTCCTATGTCTCCCGGCGTCCCCGTTTACATTTCTTCTTGAGCGGGTATTAAACATTCTCGGAATGGACCGAGGTTTGACATGTGGCCTCGGTATAGCACCGGAAGACCGTCTGTCAAGTTTCGGGTCAATCGGAGTTCGTTTGGTACTCCAACGGTTAACCGGGTAACCGTGAAGGCCTCGGGTGTGTTGCAGCCCAACACCCCTTCAAAACAGCCCAATAACCCGTCTAAGTCACTCCCATGTCCTCCGCCGTTCGATCACGATCGCGTGGGCGAAAACCGCTCTCCATTTGGAGCCTCCTAGCTCCTCCTATCTATAAAAACATCTCCCCCTCCTCAAATCCGGGCAAAAACCACCCCTAACCCTAGCCATTTCTCCTCCCGCCGCCGCCGGACAAAAATCGGACGGGCGGACGTGTCCGTCCGCGCCGCCCGACCAACGCCGCGCTGCCACGTGGGCAAGCCGCTCCCACATCGCCGCCCGCGCCGCGCCGGCCCGCCGGGGCCCAGGCGGGGCCCCCCGAGCCCGAGCCGTCGCCCGCCTCGCCCCGCTCCGGCCCGCCGCCCCGCGCCGGACGCCGCCGCCGCCGACTCCGCGCCGCCTCGCCGCCTCCGCCGCCGTCCCCACCGTCGCCGGCCCCGGATCCGCGAGATCCCGGCCACCGAAGCGCCCGGCCGCCCCGGGCCTCTTCTCCGGCGAGCCGCCGGCGCCAGATCCGTCGCCGCCTCGATCCGCGTGCCATCGGTTGACTTTCCCCCTCTCAAAATATCTCTAAGTCCCAGTATTTTTACATTATCATCCCATGTTCGACCTGCCATAACTATGCATCTGTAGCTCCGTTTTGCGCGTATAATATGTCAAATTGTTCGCCCGAAGAGTACATCATTTCGTTCCATTGCATAATTTTCATTTGGGGTCATCTTGGTGCCCGAAATGCTGTTAGAAGAGGGCTATGTGATGTTAATTGCTGGATCTTATCTGAACATGCACTTTTGTCATTTTTGCCATGATTGATGTGTACCTCCTATGAAGTTGAGTTCTACATGAGTTTTGAAATATGCCATGTTAAGTTTCCAGAGAATTATGCCACGTATTTTTGTGATCTTTGTTGTGACTAGCACAAGCATGCAAACTAGGGCACTTGATGTTGCTGATTTCAGAGACTTAGTGATTTGAACTTGAGTATTTTATCTATCTATACATGCCTTTTTTTGCAATTATGGAGTGCCATAGCTTGAGTCAATCGAGCTCTACTTTTGCTTCAAAATGTTGCTGGCAGATTGTTTACATGTTATTCGATTTTGCCAAGCTTTGTGTAGTTGATCCTTACATGATATGATGTTGTTCTTGCCATGTCTAGTTCCTATGCCATGTCTTCTTGATGTATGTGTGCTTAGTTTATCATGAAATGCTCTGTAGTGAGTGCATCGAGCTCACGAACATGCCTACTCGTTATCAGTTTTTGACATGTCCAGTTTTCTGCTAAGTCTGAAACCTGTAACGAAACTTGCTTATTTGACATGGGTGTAATCATATTTTCTGATCCTTTTTGGCTTATGGTTAGTAAGGGACTTTTGTCAAGTGCTTTGAGTAGATTCATGCCGTGCCTTAATTTGCTATGTCCTGTTCCTGTAGCATGTTGTTTCATTGCTCTAAACATGTCATCCTGATGTTAATTTCTGCTATGTTGTTATTTCACAAAGTCTGTTAACCTGTTATCTTTTGCACTTTTGCCATGCTTGTTTGAACCTGTTATGATGTGATTTAGCCATAGCTCAGCGTTCATCTTTTGTCAAGCATCTTGAGTAGATTACTGTCATATGCTTTGTTGATATGTTTGGGTGCAGTAGAGTATTTATTTGTTGCTTGCTAAGTAGCATCATGCTGTTAATGGTAGATTCGTGTCATTCTTGTATTGCTTGCCATTTGCAAACCGTGCATCCGATTCCGGTGAACTTTATATCGATTTCAACCGAAATCACCTCACCTATCCAGTGGCATGCTTGGTCTGCCAAGATTATGCCCTGTTCATCCTTGTCCTTCCGGAGCATGCATATGCATTGCATATCACCTCTCGCATATCATGCCATGTTTTGCATCATGTTGCTTGCGCATTGCATCGTGGTTGATATTGGTTCCTTTGCTTGTTCTCTTGTCTTGGGTAGAGCCGGGAGACGAGTACGTGAACGAGGATTCCGTTGAGAACGCTTTTGAGGACCAAGCTTTCGACAACTCTGAAACTCTTGCAGGCAAGATGACCATACCCTCGAAATCACTTCTATTTTTGCTTGCTAGATGCCCTCTCTTTTGCTATGCCTATGCTGCGATACCTACCACTTGCTATATCATGCCACCCATATTGCCATGTCAGCCCCTAACCACCCATGTCCTAGCAAACCGTTGTTTGGCTATGTTACCGCTTTGCTCAGCCCCTCTTATAGCGTTGCTAGTTGCAGGTGAAGATGAAGTTTGTTCCTTGTTGGAACATGGACTTGTTGTTCCTTGTTGGAACATGTTTACTTGTTGGGATATCACAATACCTCTTATTTAATTAATGCATCTATATACTTGGTAAAGGGTAGAAGGCTCGGCCTTATGCCTGGTGTTTTGTTCCACTCTTGCCACCCTAGTTTCCGTCATACCGGTGTTATGTTCCCGGAGTTTGCGTTCCTTACACGGTTGGGTGATTTATGGGACCCCCTTAACAGTTCGCTTTGAATAAGACTTTTCCAGCAAGGCCCAACATTGGTTTTACCATTTGCCACCACCTACCCCTTTTTTCCCCCGGGTTTTCGCGAGCCCGAGGGTCATCTTTATTTTAGCCCCCCCGGGCCAGTGCTTCTCTAAGTGCTGGTTCGAACCGAGCAGCCTGCGGGGCCCCCTCGAGGAAACTCGAGGCCTGGTTTTACTCGTAGCTTGACTTATCCGGATGTGCCCTGAGACCGAGATATGTGCAGCTCCTATCAGGATTTGTCGGCACAATCGGGCGGCTTTGCTGGACTTGTTTTGTTGCTGTCGAAATGTCTTGTAGTCCGGGATTCCGAGACTGATCGGGTCTTCCCGGTAGAAGAAATATCCTTCGTTGACCGTGAGAGCTTTATCATGGGCTAAGTTGGGACACCCCTGCAGGGTATTATCTTTCGAAAGCTGTGCCCGCGGTTATGAGGCAGATGGGAATTTGTTGACGTCCGGTTGTAGAAAACCCGAAGTTGACCTTAACTAAAACACATCAACCGCGTGTGTAACCGTGATGGTCTCTTCTCGGCGAGGTCCGGGAAGTGAACACGGTGTTGGAGTTATGTTTGACGTAGGTTGTTCTAGGATCACTTCCTGATCACTTCTAGCTTCACGACCGTGCTTTGCCTTCTCTTCTCGCTCTCTTTTGCGCTGTAGCCACCATATGCTAGTCGCTTGCTGCAGCTCCACCTCACAAACCCCTTTCCCACCTTTAAGCTTAAATAGTCTTGATCTCGCGGGTGTGAGATTGCTAAGTCCCCGTGACTCACAGATATTATCACCACAGTTGCAGGTACCAACGATGCCAGTGCAGATGACGTGACCGAGCTCACTTGGGAGTTCGACGAGGAACGTGGCTGTTACTATGTTTCTTTTCCAGATGATCAGTAGTGGAGCCCAGTTGGGTGATCCGGGGATCTGTCTAGCATTTGGGGTAGTCTTCTTTCATTTTGGTACCGTAGCCGGACCTTGAGTGTAAACTGTATGATGGATGTTATTTATGTACTTGTGTGAAGTGGCGATTGTAAGCCAACTATGTATCTTTCCCCTTTATTTATTACATGGACTGTGTGAAGATTACCTCACTTGCGACATTGCTTTCAATGCGGTTATGCCTCTAAGTCGTGCCTCGACACGTGGGAGATATAGCCGCATCAAGGGCGTTACAAGTTGGTAATCAGAGCCTTTCCCCGACCTTAGGAGCCCCCACTGTTTGATCGTCTTTAGTGGCCGAGTTGTGTCTAGAAAAATGTTTTGAGTCATTTAGGAATTATATATCGGAGAGTTTAGGAATTATTTTTACTCCCCAGTCCCTTCGACCTTCTGGTAAGGCATCCTGACGTAGAGTTTTGACTCTTCTCTTCTCAAATTTCACTAAATTTTTTTTAGGATCACGCGGGTATATTACAATCGTTCCGATGGTTTTATGTTGACAACATTGTCTTGGTTGCCTCCTGACATTTAGGGGTTGTGGCAGTGTCCCGGGGAGTTGAGCTCCGAGGTGTTGTCGTCATAATCTTATCGTTGCGGTTTTGGAATACCTGAGTTTAGTACGCCGACATCGAAAATCTCTTTTGTACAGTTGTTGGTGAGATAACCCTGATAGCCCAGTACTGAGGCGAGTGCGGGAGTATCGCCATGACTTGTATAACGGATGCTTTTCGAAGGTTGGAGGTAGATGATTTCCGAGGATTTCTTGGTTATGTGTTGAAGGATGGATACAGCTGGATCTAGGTATTGTTAGTTTGGGTGATATATTTTGTGTCCCCTGTATCCCCTACACCTGATTGCATAACCAGAAAGTTTCGGGAGTTTATAAGTGGGAATTCATGTAGTTCTAGTATTTCTTCCGCAAATATTTGGTTTGTGATTGGGTAATCCTTACCAAGTATTTGTTCACATCCGTACCTTATTGATTTTATTCCTTACCATGTGCTAAGTGGCTTCTCAATTTTGGAAGTGTGATGATTTACATTGGAATTCCTTCGTTCATTCTCGTTCGAATGTTAATTGTGAAGACTATATGTTGCAATTTCGTTCCTTTGATTTAGCTTCAATATATCTCTGTCAAGAAGCTAATGGATGTCACCCTCTTCAGGATGGCTCCGCCAACGCGTCAGAATCCGGAACGCAATGAAGGAAGTCAGGCTAACCCTCCGCCACCACCTCCGCCTCCGGAGGCATGGCAAGCCCTGATGACTGCCACAAATGCCAATGCTCAGATTCTGATTCAGCTCTTGCAAGATCGCAACCAAGGGCAAGGTAATCAAGAGAATCAAGGCCAAGGCAACAATCAGCCGCACTTTGCTTCACTCAACCAGTTCCTTGCTAATCAGCCAAAGACCTTCAGCTACTGTGTCGAGGCCACAGACGCAGATGATTGGCTCGTGGACATCAGCAAGCATTTCGAGTGCAGCAATGTCAGACCTGAGGACTTTGTCAAGTTTGCCTCTTTTCAACTCAAAGATCAAGCTGCTGAGTGGTTCCAGCAATACAAAGATTCCAGAGGAGGTCGTGTCATTACTTGGGATGATTTCCGCCGTGACTTCAAAGCTCACCACATTCCAGAAAGTGTTGTTGAGCTTAAGCGTGAGGAATTCCGCAATCTCAAGCAAGGCACCATGTCTGTCTATCAATACAACACTCAGTTCCAGAAGCTCTCTCGCTTTGCAAGGCAAGACATCCCTGATGAGAAGAGTATGATCTACCAGTTCAGGCATGGTCTCAGAGAAGATCTGCAACTTGCTCTCGTGCTTTTCGAGCCATTAAAGTATGATGAATTCTACAACATGGCACTGAAACAAGAAGCTGCTCAGCTCAAGTGTGAGGCTTCTAAGAAGAGAGTCAGAGACGCAGTCCAGTCTTCTTCTTCTTCACTTGTGGCAGCTAAGCAACAGAAGTTCTGGTTGCCTCCTCCTCCTCCGTTCCGTCAGCCTTATCAGCAGAAGAACTCAAGTGGCCGTGGATCTTCCCACCCACCCAACCCTGGTTATCAGAACAAGTCTCAGAACCAAGCTCCAAGGCCAAGTGCTCCTTATCATCGTCCGCTCTCAGAGGTGACTTGCAGGAAATGTCAGCAAAAGGGTCACTATGCGGACAAGTGCTTCAACCAAAGGCGCCTTCCGCCTCCTCCTCCTGTGAAATCTTCCAGCAATGCAGTGGTCAAGCATAATCCTAAGCATGCCAAGGTGAACATGTTGAATGCAGCTCAAGCAGAGGGTTCTTCTGAAGTGATCATGGGTAACCTTCCTGTTAATGATATTCCTGCAAAAGTCTTATTTGATACTGGTGCATCGCATTGTTTCATGTCAAGACCATTCTTTGCCAAGCATGAGTTCTCTTCTTCAAATTTGGGTAAACCCATGGATATCGTTTCTCCGGGCAAGCGTTTGAGCTCTAGTTTGGTGGTTCCGAATGTCGGTATCAAGATGGGTGACTACAGATTTCTGGCTAAACCAATTGTTCTTGGCGACTCTGATATTGATCTTATTCTCGGGATGGACTGGCTTTCTAAGCACAAGGCTCAGCTTGAGTGTGCTGCCAGGGAAATCAAATTGACTCACACTTCGAACGATGTGATCATCTATGCTTCTCATGATGATACCATTCGGTTGTTTTCTCTCAATGAGAATGATGAATTGGAGGCTATCTCTTAGATTCCAGTCGTTTGTGAGTACCAAGATGTTTTTCCAGAAGAGCTTCTGGGTATGCCTCCCCGTCGGCCAGTTGAATTCGTTATTGATCTTGAGCCTGGCACGGAACCCGTTTGCAAGCGTCCTTACAAGCTTGGACCAGATGAGCTCAAGGAATTGAAGATTCAACTCGATAAACAAGAACGTCTGGGTCTGATCAGACCGAGTTCTTCTCCTTGGGGTTGTGGTGTTCTTTTTGTCAAGAAGAAGGATGGCACGGACCGACTTTGCGTTGATTACCGTCCATTGAACAAGAAGACTATCAAGAACAAGTACCCACTTCCCAACATCAATGAGCTATTTGAGCAACTTAAAGGTGCTAAGGTGTTCTCCAAGCTTGACCTTCGTATGGGTTATCATCAAATCCGCATTCGTGAAGAAGATATTCCCAAGACAACATTCAGAACAAGCTTTGGTTCTTATGAATATACTGTCATGTCTTTCGGCCTCGTCAATGCTCCTCCATATTTCACTCGCTTGATGAATTTCATCTTCAACCCCTACATCAACGAATTTGTCTTGGTCTATCTCGATGATATTTTGGTTTTCTCCAAGAATAAGAAGGATCATGCCAAACATTTGCGATTGGTGCTCGACAAGCTCAGAGAGTGTCAATTATATGCGAAGTTCTCCAAATGTGAATTCTGGCTTGATGAAGTTCTTTATCTTGGTCATATCATCTCTGCCAAGCACATTGCTATTAATCCAGAGAGGGTGTCTGCAGTTTTGAATTGGCAACCCCCTCAGAATGTCAAGCAGCTTCGCAGTTTTCTTGGACTTGCAAGCTATTGCCGAAGATTCATTGAGAATTTCTCAAAGATTGCAAAGCCTCTTTCCAACCTCCTCTAGAAGCATGTGAAGTATGTCTGGTCTCCTGAGTGTGACGTTGCTTTCAATACTCTCAAAGAGAAACTCGTCACAGCTCCAGTTCTGACTCCTCGTGATGAATCCAAGCCTTATGAAGTTTTCTGTGATGCTTCTCTCCAGGGCCTCGGTGCCGTCTTAATGCAAGAGAAGAAGGTTGTGGCCTATACCTCTCGTCAGTTGAAGCCCAATGAACGGAACTACCCCACTCACGATCTTGAGTTGGCGGCAGTTGTCCACGCACTAATAACATGGAGACATCTCCTGTTGGGAAGGAAAGTGGACATTTTCACCGATCACAAGAGTCTCAAGTATATCTTCACTCAGCCTCACCTCAACCTCAGACAAACTCGATGGGTCGAAATGATTCAAGAGTATAATCCGAGTATTGAATACACTCCAGGCAAGGCTAATGTGATTGCAGACGCTTTGAGCAGAAAGGCTTACTGCAACAGCTTAATCCTCAAGCCATTCCAACCGGATCTCTGTGAGGCTTTCCACAAGTTGAATCTCCAAGTTGTCCCTCAAGGTTTTCTTGCCAACCTCATCGTCTCTCCTACCTTGGAAGATCAAATTCGTGAGGCACAATTGTTGGATACCATGGTGAAGAAGGTGAAACGTGGTATTGACAAGGGCATTTCCAAATACAAGTGCTATCGAGTTGATGACAGAGATACTCTTTTCTTCGAGGACCGGATCGTGGTCCCAAAGGGTGATCTTCGTAAAGTCATTATGAACGAAGCGCACAACTCTCTTTTGTCAATTCATCCTGGAAGTATGGAGATGTACCATGACCTCAAGCAGTCGTATTGGTGGACTCGAATGAAGCGAGAGATTGCTCAATTCGTGAACGAGTGTGATGTCTGCAGAAGGGTGAAAGCAGAACACCAACGACCAGCTGGGCTTCTCCAACCTGTTGCTATTCCTGAATGGAAGTTTGATCATATCGAAATGGACTTCGTGACTGGTTTTCCTAAGTCCAAGCGTGGAAATGATGCTATCTTCGTCGTCATCGACAAGCTCACCAAAGTGGCTCATTTTCTTCCTATCAAAGAGTCTATCACAGCAGCGCAGCTGGCAGAGCTCTACACCTCCAGAATTGTCTCTTTGCACGGCATTCCGCAATTGATCTCTTCAGACCGTGGCAACATCTTTACCTCCAAGTTTTGGGATTCTTTTCAGAAGGCCATGGGCACCAATATTCGCTTCAGCACAGCTTTCCATCCTCAGACTAGTGGACAAGTCGAGCGTGTCAACCAAATTCTTGAAGATATGCTCAGAGCTTGTGTTATCTCTTTCGGCATGAAGTGGGAGGATTGTCTTCCTTATGCTGAGTTCTCTTACAACAACAGCTTTCAAGCCAGCTCGGGCAAAGCCCCATTCGAGATCCTCTATGGCAGAAAGTGCCGTACTCCTCTCAACTGGTCTGAAACCGGTGAACGCCAATTGCTCGGCAATGATTTGATCTCAGAGGCTGAGGCTATGTGCAAGGTCATTCGTGAGAACCTCAAAGTCGCGCAATCGCGCCAGAAGAGCTATTACGATAGCAAACACCGAGATGTGGCATTCGAGATCGGAGACCATGTCTACCTCCGTGTCTCTCCAATGAAAGGAACTCGTCGCTTCGGTATCAAGGGGAAACTTGCCCCCAGATACGTCGGTCCTTTCAATATCATCGGCAAACGAGGCGATCTCGCCTATCAACTTGAGCTCCCCTCCAACTTTGCAAATGTGCACGATGTCTTCCACGTGTCACAGCTTCGCAAGTGTTTCAAGACGCCTGAGCGCACCATCAACTTCAAAGAGATTGATCTTCAAGAAGATTTGTCCTATCATGAGCATCCAGTTGCCATTCTTGAGACAACTGAGCGCAAGACTCGCAACAAGTCAATCAAATTCCTCAAAGTGAAATGGTCACATCATTCAGACCGAGAAGCCACCTGGGAGCGTGAAGACCACCTACGTTCCGAGTATCTGGAGTTCTTTCAGTCCTAGATCTCGGGACGAGATCCTCTCGTAGTGGTGGTGTGTTGTAACGCCCCAGATGTAACTTGCCATATTTGTAATCCAACTCTTGCCATTTTCGGCTATGTGTTATGATTTCCCTCCGTGGTTGGGTTTCCCTTCGTTTTGCATTTTTGTCATGTCATGCATTTCATATCATGTCATCATGTGCATCGCATTCGCATACGTGTTCGTCTCATAAATCCGAGCATCTTTCCCGTTGTCCGTTTTGCAATCCGGCGCTCCTATGTCTCCCGGCGTCCCCGTTTACATTTCTTCTTGAGCGGGTATTAAACATTCTCGGAATGGACCGAGGTTTGACATGTGGCCTCGGTATAGCACCGGAAGACCGTCTGTCAAGTTTCGGGTCAATCGGAGTTCGTTTGGTACTCCAACGGTTAACCGGGTAACCGTGAAGGCCTCGGGTGTGTTGCAGCCCAACACCCCTTCAAAACAGCCCAATAACCCGTCTAAGTCACTCCCATGTCCTCCGCCGTTTGACCACGATCGCGTGGGCGAAAACCGCTCTCCATTTGGAGCCTCCTAGCTCCTCCTAGCTATAAAAACATCTCCCCCTCCTCAAATCCGGGCAAAAACCACCCCTAACCCTAGCCATTTCTCCTCCCGCCGCCGCCGGACAAAAATCGGACGGGCGGACGTGTCCGTCCGCGCCGCCCGACCAACGCCGCGCTGCCACGTGGGCAAGCCACTCCCACATCGCCGCCCGCGCCGCGCCGGCCCGCCGGGGCCCAGACGGGGCCCCCCGAGCCCGAGCCGTCGCCCGCCTCGCCCCGCTCCGGCCCGCCGCCCCGCGCCGGACGCCGCCGCCGCCGACTCCGCGCCGCCTCGCCGCCTCGCCGCCTCCTTGCCGGCGCCGCGCCTCCGCGCCGCCCCGTGCCGCCTCCGCCGCCGTCCCCACCGTCGCCGGCCCCGGATCCGCGAGATCCCGGCCACCGAAGCGCCCGGCCGCCCCGGGCCTCTTCTCCGGCGAGCCGCCGGCGCCAGATCCGCCGCCGCCTCGATCCGCGTGCCATCGGTTGACTTTCCCCCTCTCAAAATATCTCTAAGTCCCAGTATTTTTACATTATCATCCCAAGTTCGACCTGCCATAACTTTGCATCCGTAGGTCTGTTTCGTGCGTATAATATGTCAAATTGTTCCCCTGGAAGAGTACACCATTTCGTTCCATTGCATCATTTTCAGTTGGGGTCATCTTGGTGCCCGGAATGCTGTTAGAAGAGGGCTATGTGATGTTAATTGCTGGATCTTATCTGAACATGCACTTTTGTCATTTTTGCCATGATTGATGTGTACCTCCTATGAAGTTGAGTTCTACATGAGTTTTGAAATATGCCATGTTAGCTTTCCTGATAATTATGCCATGTATTTTTGTGATCTTTGTGGTGACTAGCACAAGCATGCAAACTAGGGCACTTGATGTTGCTGATTTCAGAGACTTAGTGATTTCACTAAGTCCCTGACTGCTGTTATTTTCATGCCATGTATTCATGTTGTTTATGAGAGATCTATGCATAATTTGAGCATGATCAGTAAGGGAGTTTTGAACTTGAGTATTTTATCTATCCATCCGTGCCTTTGTTTGCAATTATGGAGTGCCATAGCCTGAGTCAATCGAGCTCTACTTTTGCTTCAAAATGTTGCTGGCAGATTGTTTACATGTTATTCGATTTTGCCAAGCTTGGTGTAGTTGATCCTTACATGATATGATGTTGTTCTTGCCGTGTCTGGTTCCTATGCCATGTCTTCTTGATGTATTTGTGCTTAGTTTATCATGCAATGCTCTGTAGTGAGTGCATCGAGCTCACGAACATGCCTACTCGTTATCTGTTTTTGACATGTCCAGTTTTCTGCAAAGTCTGAAACCTGTAACGAAACTTGCTTATTTGACATGGGTGTAATCATATTTTCTGATCCTTTTTGGCTTATGGTTAGTAAGGGACTTTTGTCAAGTGCTTTGAGTAGATTCATGCCGTGCCTTACTTTGATATGTCCTGTTCCTGTAGCATGTTGTTTCATTGCTCTAAACATGTCATCCTGATGTTAATTTCTGCTATGTTGTTATTTCACAAAGTCTGTTAACCTGTTATCTTTTGCACTTTTGCCATGCTTGTTTGAACCTGTTATGATGTGATTTAGCCGTAGCTCAGCGTTCATCTTTTGTCAAGCATCTTGAGTAGATTACTGTCATATGCTTTGTTGATATGTTTGGGTGCAGTAGAGTATTTATTTGTTGCTTGCTAAGTAGCATCATGCTGTTAATGGTAGATTCGTGTCATTCTTGTATTGCTTGCCATTTGCAAACCGTGCATCCGATTCCGGTGAACTTTATATCGATTTCAACCGAAATCACCTCACCTATCCAGTGGCATGCTTGGTTTGCCAAGATTATGCCCTGTTCATCCTTGTCCTTCCGGAGCATGCATACGCATTGCATATCACCTCTCGCATATCATGCCATGTTTTGCATCATGTTGCTTGCGCATTGCATCGTGGTTGATATTGGTTCCTTTGCTTGTTCTCTTGTCTTGGGTAGAGCCGGGAGACGAGTACATGAACGAGGATTCCGTTGAGAACGCTTTTGAGGACCAAGCTTTCGACAACTCTGAAACTCTTGCAGGCAAGATGACCATACCCTCGAAATCACTTCTATTTTTGCTTGCTAGATGCCTGCTCTTTTGCTATGCCTATGCTGCGATACCTACCACTTGCTATATCATGCCACCCATATTGCCATGTCAGCCCCTAACCACCCATGTCCTAGCAAACCGTTGTTTGGCTATGTTACCGCTTTGCTCAGCCCCTCTTATAGCGTTGCTAGTTGCAGGTGAAGATGAAGTTTGTTCCTTGTTGGAACATGGACTTGTTGTTCCTTGTTGGAACATGTTTACTTGTTGGGATATCACAATACCTCTTATTTAATTAATGCATCTATATACTTGGTAAAGGGTAGAAGGCTCGGCCTTATGCCTGGTGTTTTGTTCCACTCTTGCCACCCTAGTTTCCGTCATACCGGTGTTATGTTCCCGGAGTTTGCGTTCCTTACACAGTTGGG
The DNA here is from genome assembly GCA_032464435.1 of Aegilops umbellulata. Taxonomy (NCBI): domain Eukaryota; kingdom Viridiplantae; phylum Streptophyta; class Magnoliopsida; order Poales; family Poaceae; genus Aegilops; species Aegilops umbellulata. Next base: position 352,898,470 of record CP136056.1, read on the forward strand.
TGATTTATGGGACCCCCTTGACAGTTCGCTTTGAATAAGACTTTTCCAGCAAGGCCCAACATTGGTTTTACCATTTGCCACCACCTACCCCTTTTTTCCCCCGGGTTTTCGCGAGCCCGAGGGTCATCTTTATTTTAGCCCCCCGGGCCAGTGCTTCTCTAAGTGCTGGTTCGAACCGAGCAGCCTGCGGGGCCCCCTCGAGGAAACTCGAGGCCTAGTTTTACTCGTAGCTTGACTTATCCGGATGTGCCCTGAGACCGAGATGTGTGCAGCTCCTATCAGGATTTGTCGGCACAATCGGGCGGCTTTGCTGGACTTGTTTTGTTGCTGTCGAAATGTCTTGTAGTCCGGGATTCCGAGACTAATCGGGTCTTCCCGGTAGAAGGAATATCCTTCGTTGACCGTGAGAGCTTTATCATGGGCTAAGTTGGGACACCCCTGCAGGGTATTATATTTCGAAAGCCATGCCCGCGGTTATGAGGCAGATGGGAATTTGTTGACGTCCGGTTGTAGAAAACCCGAAGTTGACCTTAACTAAAACACATCAACCGCGTGTGTAACCGTGATGGTCTCTTCTCGGCGGGGTCCGGGAAGTGAACATGGTGTTGGAGTTATGTTTGACGTAGGTTGTTCTAGGATCACTTCCTGATCACTTCTAGCTTCACGACCGTGCTTTGCCTTCTCTTCTCGCTCTCTTTTGCGCTGTAGCCACCATATGCTAGTCGCTTGCTGCAGCTCCACCTCACAAACCCCTTTCCCACCTTTAAGCTTAAATAGTCTTGATCTCGCGGGTGTGAGATTGCTGAGTCCCCGTGACTCACAGATATTATCACCACAGTTGCAGGTACCAACGATGCCAGTGCAGATGACGCGACCAAGCTCACTTGGGAGTTCGACAAGGAACATGGCCGTTACTATGTTTCTTTTCCAGATGATCAGTAGTGGAGCCCAGTTGGGTGATCCGGGGATCTGTTTAGCATTTGGGGTAGTCTTCTTTCATTTTGGTATCGTAGCCGGACCTTGAGTGTAAACTGTATGATGGATGTTATTTATGTACTTGTGTGAAGTGGCGATTGTAAGCCAACTATGTATCTTTCCCCTTTATTTATTACATGGATTGTGTGAAGATTACCTCACTTGCGACATTGCTTTCAATGCGGTTATGCCTCTAAGTCGTGCCTCGACACGTGGGAGATATAGCCGCATCGAGGGCGTTACACTCGGATTTTATGGCCTCGAGCCATTCATTGGAATCTGGGCCCACCATCGCTTCTCCATAGCTCGTAGGTTCTTTCTTGTCTAGCAACATGACTTCCAAGACAGGATTACGTACCACTCTGAAGTAGTACGCATCCTTGTCGTCCTACGAGGTCTGGGAGTGACTTTATCCGAAGTCTCATGATCACTATCATAAGCTTCCACTTCAATTGGTGTAGGTGCCATAGGAACAACTCCTGTGCCCTGCTACACACTAGTTGAAGTGACGGTTCAATAACCTCATCAAGTCTCCACCATCCTCCCACTCAATTCTTTCGAGAGAAACTTTTCCTCGAGAAAGGACCCGATTCTAGAAACAATCCCTATTGCTTTCGGATCTGAGACAGGAGGTATACCCAACTGTTTTAGGTATTCTATGAAGATGCATTCATCCGCTTTGGGTTCGAGCTTATCAGCCTGAAACTTTTCACATAAGCGTCGTGACCCCAAACTTTTAAGAAACAACAGCTTAGGTTTCTCTAAACCATAGTTCATACGGTGTTGTCTCGACGGATTTGCGTGGTGCCCTATTTAAAGTGAGTGCGGTTGTCTCTAATGCCTAACCCATGAACGATAGTGGTAATTCGATAAGAGACATCATGGTATGCATCATATCCAATAGGGTGCAGTTATGATGTTCGGACACACCATCACACTATGGTGTTCCAGGCGGTACTAGTCGTGAAACAATTTCCACAATGTCTCAACTGTGTACCAAACTCGCAACTCAAATATTCATCTCTATGATCATATCATAGATATTTTATCCTCTTGTCACGATGATATTCAACTTCATTCTGAAATTACTTGAACCATTCAATAATTCAGACTTGTGTTTCATCAAGTAAATATGCTCAGTATCTACTCAAATCATCTGTGAAGTAAGAGCATAACGATATCCACTGCGTGCCTCAGCACTCATTGGACTGCACACATCAAAATGTGTTACTTCCAACAAGTTGCTTTCTTGTTCCATTTTACTGAAACCGAAGCTTTCAGTCATCTTGCCCATGTGGTATGATCTGCATGTCTCAAGCGATTCAAAATCAAGTGAGTCCAAACGGTCCATCTGCATGGAGTTTCTTCATGCGTATATACCAATAGACATGGTTCACATGTCTCAATCCTTTTCAAAAATGAGTGAGTCCAAAGATCCATCAACATGGAGCTTCTTCATGCGTTTTATACCAATATGACTTACATGGCAGTGCCACAAGTAGGTGGTACTATCATTACTATCTTATATCTTTTGGCATGAACATGTGTATCACTATGATCGAGATTCAATAAACCATTCATTTTAGGTGCAAGACCATTGAAGGTATTATTCAAATAAATAGAATAACCATTATTCTCCTTAAATGAATAACCGTATTGCGATAGACATAATCCAATCATGTCTATGCTCAACGCAAACACCAAATAACAATTATTTAGGTTTAACACCAATCTCGATGGTAGAGGGAGCGTGCGATGCTTGATCATATCAACCTTGGAAGCACTTCCAACACATCTCGTCAGCTCATCTTTAGCTAGTCTCCGTTTATTCCGTAGCTTTTATTTCGAGTTACTAACACTTAGCAATTGAACCGGTATCTAATATCCTGATGCTACTAGGAGTACTAGTAAAGTACACATTCACATAATGTATATCCAATGTACTTCTATTGACAGCCTTCTCATCTACCAAGTATCTAGGGTAATTCTGCTCCAGTGGCTGTTCCCCTTATTACAGAAGCACTCAGTCTCGGGTTTGGGTTCAACCTTGAGTTTCTCCACTAGAGCAGCAGCTGATTTGCCGTTTCATGAAGTATCCCTTCTTGCCCTTGCCCTTCTTGAAACTAGTGGTTTCACTAACCATCAACAATTGATGCTCCTTCTTGATTTCTACTTTCGCGGTGTCAAACATCGCGAATATTTCAAGGATCATCATATCTATCCCTGATATATTATAGTTCATCACGAAGCTCTAGTAGCTTGGTGGCAATAACTTTGGAAAAACATCACTATCTTATCTGGAAGATTAACTCCCACTCGATTCAAGTGATTGTTGTACTCAGACATTCTGAGCACAAGCTCAACGATTGAGCTTTTCTCCCTTAGTTTGCAGGATAAGAAAATCGTCGGAGGTCTTATACCTCTTGACGTGGGCACGAGCCTGAAATCCCAATTTCAGCCCTCGAAACATCTCATACGTTCCGCGACATTTCAAAAATGTCTTCGGTGCCTTAATTCTAAACCATTTAACATTACCGAACTATCATGTAGTCATCAAATCGTGTATGTCAGATGTTCGCAACATCCACAGACCACGTTCGAGGTCCAGCACACCGAGCGGTGCATTAAGGACACAAGCCTTCTACTGTCCGCATAATTGCTACTATCAACTTTCAACTATATTTTCTCTAGGAACATATCTAAAACAGTAGAACTAAAGCGCGAGCTTACGACATAATTTGCAAAGATCTTTTGACTATGTTCAGGATAATTAAGTTCATCTTATGAACTCCCACTCAGATAGACATCCCTCTCGTCATCTAAGTGATTACATGATCCGAGTCAACTAGGCCGTGTCCGATCATCACGTGAGACGGACTAGTCATCATCGGTGAACATCTTCATGTTGATCGTATCTACCATACGACTCATGCTCGACCTTTCGGTCTCTTGTGTTCCGAGGCCATGTCTGTACATGCTAGGCTCGTCAAGTTAACCTAAGTGTTTCGCATGTGTTCCGAGGCCATGTCTGTACATGCTAGGCTCGTCAACACTCGTTGTATTCGAACGTAAGAATCTATCACACCCGATCATCACGTGGTGCTTCGAAACGACGAACTTTCGCAACGGTGCACAGTTAGGGGGAACACTTTCTTGAAATTTTAATGAGGGATCATCTTATTTACTACCGTCGTTCTAAGCAAATAAGATGTATAAACATGATAAACATCACATGCAATCAAATAGTGACATGATATGGCCATCATCACTTTGCTCCTTTTGATCTCCATCTTCGGGGCTCCATGATCATCGTCGTCACCGGCATGACACCATGATCTCCATCATCATGATCTCCATCATCGTGTCTTCATGAAGTTGTCTCGCCAACTATTACTTCTACTACTACAGCTAACGGTTAGAAATAAAGTAAAGTAATTACATGGCGTTTACGTTTGACACGCAGGTCATAAATAAATTAAAGACAACTTCTATGGCTCCTGCCGGTTGTCATACTCATCGACATGCAAGTCGTGATTACTATTACAAGAACATGATCAATCTCATACATCACATATATCATTCATCACATCCTTTTGGCCATATCACATCACATGGCATACCCTGCAAAAACAAGTTAGACGTCCTCTAATTGTTGTTTGCATGTTTTACGTGGCTGCTATGGGTTTCTAGCAAGAACGTTTCTTACCTACGCAATAACCACAACGTGATATGTCAATTGCTATTTACCCTTCATAAGGACCCTTTTCATCGAATCCGATCCGACTAAAGTGGGAGAGACTGGCACCCGCTAGCCACCTTATGCAACTAGTGCATGTCAGTCGGTGGAACCTGTCTCACGTAAGTGTACGTGTAAGGTCGGTCCGTGCCGCTTCATCCCACGATGCCGCCGAATCAAGATTGACTAGTAACGGTAAGCATATTGAACAAAATCAACGCCCACAACTACTTTGTGTTCTACTCGTGCAAAGAATCTACGCAATAGACCTAGCTCTGATACCACTGTTGGGGAATGTAGCAGAAATTCAAAATTTTCCTACGTATCACCAAGATCTATCTATGGAGGAACCAGCAATGAGGGGAAGGAGAGTGCATCTACATACCCTTGTAGATCGCTAAGCGGAAGCGTTCAAGTGAACGGGGTTGATGGAGTCGTACTCGTTGTGATCCAAATCACCGATGACCAAGTGCCGAACGGACGGCACCTCCGCTTTCAACACACGTACAACCCGGTGACGTCTCCCATGCCTTGATCAGCAAGGAGAGAGGGAGAGGTTGAGGAAGACTCCATCTAGCAGCAGCACAACGGCATGGTGATGATGGAGGAGCGTGGTGATCCAGCAGGGCTTCGCCAAGCACTACGAGATATGAGGAGGAGAGAGGTAGGGCTGCACCAACAGGGAGAGATCAGATCGTCTTGTGGGCAGCCCCTAGGCCTCACTATTTATAGGAGGAGGGGAGGAGGGTACGCCCCCTCTAGGGTTCCCACCCCTAGATGGGCGGCAGCCCTAGATTGGAAAAAGGGGGGCGGCCAAGAGGGGAGGAGAGGGAGGCGCAGGGAGTATGGGCCTTAGGGCCCATCTGCCCTAGGGTTTGCCCCCTTATCCTCTCCCTTGCGCCTTGGGCCCTTGTGGGGGGGCGCACCAGCCCACCTGGGGCTGGTCCCCTCCCACACTTGGCCCATGCATGCCTCCGGGGCTTGTGGCCCCACTTGGTGGACCCCCGGACACCTCCGGTGGTCCCGGTACACTACCGGTGATGCCCAGAACACTTCTGGTGGCCAAAACCATACTTTCTATATATAAATCTTTACCTCCGGACCATTCCGGAACTCCTTGTGACATCCGGGATCTCATCCGGGACTCCGAACAACATTCGGTAACCACATACGAACTTCATTTATAACCCTAGCGTCATTGAACCTTAAGTGTGCAGACCCTACGGGTTCGGGAGACACGCAAACATGACCGAGACGTTCTCCGGTAAATAGCCAACAGCGGGATCTGGATACCCATGTTGGCTCCCACATGCTCCACGATGATCTCATCGGATGAACCACGATGTCAAGGACTTAATCAATCCCGTATACAATTCCCTTTGTCTATCGGTACGATACTTGCCCGAGATTCGATCGTCGGTATCCCGATACTTGTTCAATCTCGTTACCGACAAGTCTCTTTTACTCGTTCCGCTACACATCATCCCGTGATCAACTCCTTGATCACATTGTGCACATTATGATAATGTCCTACCGAGTGGGCCCAGAGATACCTCTCCGTTACACGGAGTGACAAATCCCAGTCTCGATTCGTGCCAACCCAACAGACACTTTCGGAGATACCTGTAGTGTACCTTTATAGCCACCCAGTTACGTTGTGACGTTTGGCACACCCAAATTATTCCTACGGTATCCGGGAGTTGCACGATCTCATGGTCTAAGGAAATGATACTCGACATTAGAAAAGCTTTAGCATACGAACTACATGATCTTGTGCTAGGCTTAGGATTGGGTCTTGTCCATGACATCATTCTTCTAATGATGTGATCCCGTTATCAATGACATCCAATGTCCATGGTCAGGAAACCGTAACCATCTATTGATCAACGAGCTAGTCAACTAGAGGCTTACTAGGGACATGGTGTTGTCTATGTATCCGCACATGTATCTGAGTTTCCTATCAATACAATTCTAGCATGGATAATAAACGATTATCATGAACAAGGAAATATAATAATAACCTATTTATTATTGCCTCTAGGGCATATTTCCAACAGTTGGATCTTCCCAGTGGCACGCTCCGTGTACTCTGCGTCGAGAGCGATGACCTTCATCTCCACCTTTTGGAGGGAGTTAGATACATTGTTGATCCACTTCCGAACAACCCTTGGGTGGTCGGTGACTGTGGCAACTATGGTCAACGAGCCTTCGACAAGGACATGTTGGACGCTTCGGAAACCACCAAACAGAGGGACCGTGATGAGAGTTCCATGGCCCTGGATTAAAGCCCGTCATCCGGTCAGGGGGCATGGGTGTTTCTGGTTGGGACCGAGAGGGGGCACCCCTTAGAGCGCGCGATATAAATTTGATCCCATGCTTTCGAGGTTGTGGCCTCCCCGTCTTAAAGTTTTTCTTGAACGTTGCCTAGGGTGATTCCTGGCAGCGGAATGTGGAATGGGTGTGTACTGGTTAGACGTGTTTCTTCTAAAATACCGTAAACGGAACTAGTACTTTGTGACTATTGAAATCCGTTGGCTGTGGTTAAAGAGTACAAACTCTGCAGAGTTAAAACCATTCCAATATCCATGTCCACGATCAAGGACTTGAACATCATCTCAGTGTCAGTGTCACTCTCAGTGTCGACCTCATTGTCAACCCCAGTGACAGTCTCCGGAGGTATAAGCATGAAAACTGAGAGTGGTAAACCCGGCTGAATGTTATCCCTGTGAATGGACTAACCAGCTTATTATTATGTGCCGAGTATTTCCTTGAGATGACTTAAATTCATGAAACTGCTTGAATTCAGTGATGAAATACAAGCCCTTTATGTGATGTCGCCCAGACGTCCGACTGTGGCACTCTTGTTATTTACTTTCGATATAAGCCCTTTATGTGATGTCGCCCAGACGTCCGACTGTGGCACTCTTGTTATTTACTTTCGATATAAGCCCTTTATGTGATGTCGCTCAAACGTCCGACTGTGGCACTCTTGTTATTTACTTTCGATATAAGCCCTTTATGTGATGTCGCTTAGACGTCTGACTGTGGCATCCTTGTTATTTACTTTAATTATAAGCCCTTTTCAAGATGTCGCTCAGACGTCCGACTGAGGCACGTTCCGTCATTTACTTTTAAATATAAGCCCTTTATGTGGTGTCGCCCTAACGCCCGACTGCGGCATGTTAATTTAATTTTTCCTTTCGAGGCGTCACTTCAGACACCCGATCGGTTTTTCAGCTATTTTATTGGGATTTCAGGAGGACTACCGCCTGACTTCCCTTTTATTTTAATTGCAGTGCAATTTATTATCTGAGTGCGCATTACTAATCTGCTCATGTGCATCATGTTTGCATTCGTTATATCTTATGTCCAAACTGTCTTGCGAGTACATTCAAAGTACTCACCTGGCTTGTTGATTTGGCCAGATGTTGACGAAGGCGATCTTATGGATGAAGAGTTCGATAGCGAGTCAGACACCTAGAGGAGTCCCAGTCAGTCCCGTGCGATCCTGGAATTGGTCACTTGTATTATATACGCTTCCGCTACCCAAATAAAATCATCGAGCCTCACTCTGACGCTTGATGAGCTGTAAGATTTAGGAGTCATGTCACCCACTTCACTATGATATATCCACCACCACTTTTATTATGACTCAGTAGTTATGCCACCATACCCTTGTGTCATACCCGCCTTTATGTATAATATCGGCGTGCTTGTAATAAATTGTTGAGCAGCCTCAGCTCAACCTTGTATAATATTTAGTACTGTTGGATTTCTGTATCAAGGATTTGTCTGCCAGTAAGAAGGATTCTTCTACACTGGTCCGATAAAAGGGTCGGTTTCTCAATAAATGTTTTATTGAAAACCGGTCCTGACAAGGTAATACCCTACTTCCTGCTTGATTGATCTTGATGATATGAGTATTACAAGAGTTGATCTACCACGAGATCGTAGAGGCTAAACCCTAGAAGCTAGCCAATGACTGTGATTGTCCTTTTCCTACGGACTAAACCCTCCGGTTTATATAGACACCGGAGGGGGCTATGGTTACACAGAGTCGGTTACAAGGGAGGAGATCTACATATCCGAATTGCCAAGCTTGCCTTCCACGCCAAGGAGAGTCCCATTCGGACACGGGACGAAGTCTTCAGTCTTGTATCTTCATAGTCCAACAGTACGACCAAAGGATATAGTCCGGCTGTCCGAGGACCCCCTAATCCAGGACTCCCTCAGTAGCCCTCGAACCAAGCTTCAATGACGACGAGTACGATGCGCAGATTGTCTTCGGCATTGCAAGGCGGGTTCTACTCCAAATTCTGAGTACATGTCGAGTAGTGTCCGGCTTCCCATGAATGTTGCACTCCTCGGCTTCTACGCCTAATAATGTCTATCCTCCATGTGTCGAGCGAATGCGAGAAGTCGGGGCATTTTTACACTTGCCACCCTAACCATGTAAGTAAACCATCTATTTAAAGAGACGGGGATCCTTAGATCCAGATCACACCATTATCCCACACCGAGCATCCATCGGAGAGCGCCCGAAAAAATCCATCCCATCATGGCCGGCCATCGCAGCTCCTCCTTTCGCTCCCGTAGCCCCAAGCCGGGCAATTGGAAGAAGTGTTCCGTTCCCCATAGCCAATTAGTAGAGTTATAGACCCAGGGGTTTCTCTCTCCTGCGTATATGGTCCCCGTCCGAGCCGGATTAGCCACTTACAATGGCGGGGAGCAAGCAGAGAGCTTTCCCAACCCATCCATGGGGGAGCGGGTATGCCTTGTCCCTTATTTATTAAGGGGACTTGTATTTCCAATCCATCTGTTCCTCCGCGGACTCCTAGAGTTCTACGTCCTCCAGCTGCATAACCTTACTCCCGCCTCCATTTTACATATTGCTGGCTACGTCACCCTTTGCGAGCTATTTTTGGGCTATGAAGCTCATTTCGAGCTATGAAAGAGGCTATTCTGCCTCGTACCCCATACACAGGAGGGGTCAATATATCAAGTGGGCGGAGCTGAGATATGGCGCATCACCGGGACCAGATACCTGTCCGGTACTCCGAAGAAGACCTCCGAAGACTGGCCTTCAGAGTGGTTTTATATGGAGGACGTCCCCCTTCCGGACCCTATTTGGATGGGCCTTCCTGAGTTTAGTAACGCCCCTTTGAAGAAACACCGCAGATGGCGCCCTCGGAGCCCCCAGGAGGAAGATAACGGAGAAGTCCTTTACCTGATGGACCAGATAAAAACGCTGGCCAAATCAGGATTGACAATAATCGAGAGGTTATGTCGATATGTATAATCCGGGGGGTGCAGCCACTTCAGTATCGGGGACAACCCATGTGGCACTTCAATGGAGAAGATGATGCTAGCCGCTGCAGTCGTAAGGGATCGGACTCCGTCGCTGCTTTAGCGAAAATACTGTCCGATTTATATAAAGGAGAGGAAGAGGAGTTCATTCGCATTAAGCCACGTGATGGATTCTCCATGTACAACCCCCCAAGTTGGGTGAGCTGCTACCTTTTACTCCTAACCTTCCCGCATTTTTTGTCATAGGTATTTACCTTGCTATTTCATAGCAGGAACTTCGAAAAGCTGTGAGGGAGGTCCACAGCCCGACTCCACAACCAGAGGACCCTGACCGGGCCCTCAACCCTGGACTCGAAGAAGATCCGGACACATTTGTGGAGCTGATCGACAGGACATTCTATCAATTAAGCCGTGACGGTGCCTTGGTGGCCATCATAGCCGATTATCCTGGACTACTCCCAGCGTCGCATGTAAGTAAAACCAGAGTCCCAACTTCCGAGAAGGATCCTTTTTTTCGCACTTCACCTACCGCACACATATTGTGTCTTACATGGAAGGTCTTCGGGACGCCATGCCGAACCGCAGTGACTCACCAACAAGGGGCACCGAAACCGGGTAGGCTTAAAAGGAAGGCGGTCAGGATTGAGAGGCCGTCGCAGAGGTACGAAAAAGAACCCCGCTCCGTGGTTGTCGTCTTTTAAAATGTAACAACGTCCATGTTTCCTAGCAGAAAAAACGCTCACCGGACCATATCCGGAGAGCCTTCCGGCCATGCCTCTACCAGCCGGGCTCCAGAGCCGGACTTAGAGGCAAACGCTAACATGGGGCCAACACCGGGTGTCCCTCCTACAGAGGATGCGGATAGGCTGTCCGCCACGAATTCTGAAGTGGAGAGTGGCATGAATCACAGGCGTCGCCGGGCCGTACTCCGCGATGCTTGTTTCTCTCAGGAGGCGTTCGATGCCTTCAACTCAGGAGACGTGTACATCCGAGCTGCTCAAAATGGCCTGGCCAGAGCGATGGACCAGTATGTAAAAGATATACGGGTAAGAAAATCTGATAATTATGTATACCAGTAGCCCTTGAGACTTGAAACAGTTGGCACAACTGATTAAATGATCATTATATGTGTAGGTTCTTACGGACAAGAATACCTAGTTGTCTCAAGAGCTGGAGGAATGCAAAGCCCAGCTATGGTCCGCAGTTGCTGGAATGGAGGAGTCCCAGAAGGCCCCATCTAGTAATACTTGTCGTGATCAAGAATGAAATGACATGTACCAGTTAGTATTCGGCATGCATGCAAATCTAACAATAGATTCTGCGGATAATCTCAGAGTGAATCCGAAGATCGTTCGAGGGGATGAGCAACAAGCTCAACGGCAGCTAGAGGCTGGCGAGCGCGTGCTTACATGGGTTAGGCGGGAGAAAAACGATCTCCAAGATGCCAATGCCCGGCTGGGCGTTGAACTGAAAGATGTTCGGGCCCAGCTTGCTGACTCCGTAAAGGAGAATAAGATCCTTCGACGCGGCATATTTAGTAAGTGCTTGAACGAACTTTTATAGAGTTCGGCGAAGAAACCGGCTAACAAAGTTATATCTGTAGGTATGCTGATGGGTCATCCCGAGAGGAGATGCCCGGATCTGCAGGCGATCTTCTGCAAGAGCTCTCACAACTACACAAACAAGTTCGGCAGGTGATGCAGGGCATTGCCCAGGCCTTGTGGCCATCCGCCTTCCTACCAGGAGGCATGCGGGAGCTCGTAGAGATGCTCAAGGGAGCGTGGCGGTGCTTCAGATTATGGAAGATATCGTCCTGCCGACAAGGTGCAAGGGAAGCCTGGGCCAAGGTGAAGACGCGATATACCAAGGCTGACCCGAACCACATGGCCGAGGTTGGACCTGTAGGGCCTGATGGGAAAGAGATCCCCGTTAATCTGGTATATGACCAGGTAAAACTAGCTGCAAAGTATTCCCAACGTGATTGTAGGCTAGACAGCCTGTTGGATGGTATAGAAGAAGAATTTAGTCAGTCTAAGTGACTGTGTACTTCAAATGACATATTTTGTCCCTAGCCGGATTGTAAATCATTTTTCATGGCGGACCTTTTCGCTTCGACCTCCGAACCCGACAGTCCGAAGTGTATCCGAATACACGCTCAGTTATGTAAAAACTGGGGTACGCGTGGAAACTAGGCATAGCGGTCATAAGTGCTTGAAGATACAAGTACCTAACTAGCTATGTTATATTACATGGATAGTAAGAAACATCTTGCAGGGAGAATAGTTCCGTTAAGGGTTCCTTTCCCTGGGTACGCATGCATTAATGTGCATGTCCGAACTGCGAAAAGAGATGCAGGATATAAACATCTAGGGGCATGTATTGCAATAACTAAAAGTCATCTTTTGTTCACCGACCGAATATTCTCTTAAGAACGCTAGCTTTCGGCTTCACCCAGTCTGAGGTACACATCCGACTGACCCGGCAGTAACGATCGCAGAGGTGCTCCCCTTATGCCCTAGCCGAATTAATGGGAACCTAGGGCATAAACACAAGAGCCAGAGAACCTAGCTTGGCCAAAACTTAAGTCATATCGATGCATATAATGGCGAAGAAAAGGTACATGTGGAAAAGTAACACATGTGCGGGGGCATAAAGCCCGGAACATAATTATATTAGGCTTCTGTATAAGAAGCCCCCAAGTATAATGAGCACGCCTAGCGCGTCAAGATTGTGTAGTCAAGACACATTTTTACCTTTTAAGGTTGTGAATAAAAAGGGAAGAAAGAAAGAAAATATAGATAACGGATATAAAAAAATTAACGGAGGTAAGGAGAGGAACACATAGTCCGGCACTAGGCGTAGAACCTTCGGAGTCTGGCTACGTTCCATGGGTTTGGCTCGAGTCGATTGTCCGATGCATCCCGCAGACGGTACGCTCCGCCAGTCAGAATTTGGTCGATAACGAAGGGACCTTCCCATTTGGGCTTGAGCTTGTTCTTTTTCTTCTCCAGTAGGCGTAGAACTAGTTCGCCAACGTTATAAGTTTTGGCCGTACTTCTCTGCTTTGATACCGTCGAGCCTGTTGCTGATAGAATGCGGAGCAGGCTTTTGCCACGTCATGCTCCTCCTCCAGGGCGTCCAAACTGTCCTGCCAATCAAGCTCGGCCTCTTTCTCTTCATACATGCGCACTCGAGGTGAGTCATGAATTATGTCGCAGGGCAGTACCGCCTCTGCGCCGTACACCATAAAGAATGGTGTGTATCTGGTAGTGCGATTCAGCATGGTCCGCAGCCCCCATAGTACGGAGTCGAGCTCCTCGACCCAGTGCGTATCTGATTCCTTCAAGGATCGCACTAGTCTGGGTTTAATGCCGCTCATAATGAGACCATTTGCCCGCTCAACCTGACCGTTTGTTTGGGGGTGATAGACAGAGGCATAATCGAGGTTAATGCCCATGTTGACGCACCAAGTTTTTACCTCGTAGGATGCAAAGTTGGAGCCGTTATCGGTGATGATGCTGTGGGGGACGTTGTAACGATGTACAACCCCGGATATGAAGTCTATCACTGGTCCGGATTCGGCTGTGGTTTGACTTCTATCCATTTGGTGAATTTATCCACCATGACCAATAGGTATTTTTTATTATGGCTTCCCCCTTTAAGGGGTCCGACCATATCAAGCCCCCAGACCGCAAAGGGCCAAGTAATGGGGATTGTTTGGAGAGTGGTAGGTGGCATATGGCTTTGTTTTGCGAAAAGCTGGCAACCAACACAACGTTGAACGAGGTCCTGTGCGTCTGCTCGGGCCGTCGGCCAGTAAAAACCAGTACAGAAGGCCTTGCTTAAAAGGGCCTGAGCTGCAGCGTGGTGGCTGCCAAGTCCAGCATAAATTTCTGCCAAAAGCTGCCGTCCTTCCTCTTTGGAGATGCATCTTTGAAGTACTTGTCGGCGTTCTGGGAATGGGGGTCCCCAGACTTGCCTGCCTCCGGCCTGCGGCGTGGCTCAAAGGGGGGCCCAGCACGACCCATCTTCATCAACACAGACCCAAGACCCTCGCGGGGCGGACGACATTGAGCTTCCTCGGGCACGGCCTCATTAGGCTGGCTCGCGAGGAGGCGGAGAGATCAAGGCGGGGTACCTCACGAGGTGCCCGTGATGCAAGCCATGACGACCAAGGGCGCCAGGCGGGCGCCAGCCCGCGCAGTGTCCCTTTCCTCTTTGGTGCAAAGGGAGCAAGCGCAGGCGAGAGCATCAAGCAAATGCACCCGTTTCGGTGCAACGAGACCAAGACCAGCCCAACGGCAGGGAGGAAGTCATTGTGGAGCCCAAGCCAGCGTCACCACCAGAGCCTTTGGCAGGCGAGGACCAACTTTAGTCAGGATAAGAGTACCAGATGTTCCCCTTCAAAATGGCCAATTGTTGGCGCCCTTCCCGCTCAATATTTGGGAAGAGGCCCAGGGCCTTTGCCTATAAATAGGACTAGCCACCCCAGGGTAGAGGCAATCGGCCAATCCAGAAACAAGCTGGGATCGGATCGAGTAGCATCACATAGAGAGAGAGAGAGAGAGAGAGAGAGAGAGAGAGAGAGAGAGAGAGAGAGAGAGAGAAGGGTGACTGAACTCCTCCTAGCAGTTCTTCACCCCAGCCAAGAACAGACCCTCGCGAGGCTGTTCTTCCTTGTATTGCTCATCATCATCAGCCCAAGAGGCAATCCACCACACCACAAACTAGAGTAGGGTATTACACCACAATGGTGGGCCGAACTAGTATAAACCCTATGTCTCTTGTGCTATTCTTTCCATAGCTTAGATCTTAGCGAGGCGGTGGGGTGCAGGTAGGTAGAAGGCGAAATCTCCGCGTGCACCCCAGTATTCGAACCTTAAGGGTCTGCCGGAACCCGAAATCCGACATTTGGCGCCCCAGGTAGGGGTGCGCCGGAATTCGTCTTCCACCGCCCCGTTCTCCTCCGACCATCGCGTCCATGTCTGACGCTCGTCGGGCCCGTGCCGAGCGCCGAGCCGCTCTCACTTCCCGCGTCGCCCAGACGGCTCCTGTCGGCGGGCGTCCTCGCCGTTCCCCGTCACCTGCCGTCAACGCCGCCACCGGCCCGGCGGGAAACGAGCATCAAGCATCGTCTCAGCATCCGTCCGTGCGGCAAGACGGCCGCACCGCTACTCCCTCGCTCACTCTAGCTGGTTCTTCGTCCCGCGCGCTCCGCGCACCCATGGAGGCTCGAGCTGCGCTCATCGCGGCAAACGAGCTCCTGCGCTACCGTCCCGTCGACGACGTCTACGAAGAATGGCTCGACCGCGTCGCCGAGCTCGTCCGCGCCGCAGGGGGCTCTCCTGCGCCGTCCTTTCCGGTGCACCGCACCCCCGCCCTGCGTGGGCGACGAAGCTCCGGGGGCGCCCCAGCCACCTCCTCCTCAAGAAGGTGCCCTGGCTCCATGGCGCGTGGCCCCTAGGCGGAACCCGCTCCGTCAGGTGCCAGCGCGGCAAGAGCAGAGCTGCCAAGAAGTCCCTCGCCTGCAAGAAGCTGCCCGGGCGCTCCCTGCTCCAGCACGTCATGACCATGCTCCTGCTCCCGCACGTCAAGACCCCGCGCTGCTCCCAGCTGCAGCGCATGGGGACCTGCAAGACCAAGCTCTCCGTCACCCAAGGCCTCCCGTGGCCACAGGAGGCTGCCGTGCCTTCACCACTGAGCTACGCAGCGTCACGTGGCCCGGCAAGTTCAAGCCAGACCTGCCTCCTCGTTACGACGGCATGGCCGACCCTGCGGAGTTCCTCCAGCTCTATGAGCTGGGCATCAAAGCTGCCAACGGAGACAAGAAGGTCATGGCGAACTGGTTTCTCATGGCGCTCAAGGACGGGGACCGCACCTGGCTCCTGAACCTGGCTCCAGGCACGATCTCCTCCTGGGACGAGATGCGCACCCGCTTCATCGCCAACTTCCAAGGTACTCGCGACCGGCCACCCGCCATGAGCGACATGCGCCCCATCAAGCAACAACCCGGAGAGACCCTGCAGAAGTACATCCAGCGCTTCAACAACGCACGCCTCAAGATTCCCAAGGTGACCAAGGAGGCCATCATCTCAGCCTTCTCCGACGGCGTGCGCGACGTCAAGATGAAGGAGGAGCTGGCAATGCATGAAGACCTGTGCACTTCCTTGGAGCTGTTCAACTTGGCGACCAAGTGCACCAGGGCTGAGGAAGGGCGTCTCTCCCTCCTCGAGCTGCCTGCCGCAGACCCAGAAGAGAAAAAACCCAAGTCCAAGGACGTAAAGCGCAAGGGGGCTGTCGTGCTCGCGGCAGAACCAGACACCAAGCGGGGCAAAGATCTGCCCGAATCCTCCAGGGGCAATCGGTATTGCGTGTACCACGACCTCCGCACCCACAACACCAACGAATGCCAAGAACTCCACGCCGTGCGAGAAGGAAGGATCGGCCGTCCTCCCGACCGCGCAGACCGGGGCTACGACCGAGGAGGAGGAAGAAACGCAGGACGCCCGCAACTAGCTTCAGCCAACCAAGCCTTTCTCCAGAGTCACCGACGGCTCCACAGTCCCGATTGGGCAGGTCCGCCTCCCTGTCACCTTCGGGGCACGCGACAACTACCGCATCGAGCTCATCGACTTCGATGTCGCTCACATTCGCATGCCGTACAACGACATCCTTGGGTACCCAGCGCTGGCCAAGTTCATGGCCGTAACTCACCAGGGCTACAATGTCCTCAAGATGACAGGAAGTGGCGGAGTCATCACGGTGCCCTGTGAAGAGAAGGACGCGGTGTGTTCCCTGGAACGAGCCTTTCAGGCCGCATCACTGGAAGACCCGGATCACGGAAGCAGGAGGCTTCCCGAGACCACCCCCAAGAAGAAGAAGACATCGTCCGGCCTGGCCGCTCAGGAGGCAGGCCCCTTAGGGCCCGCGCCTGCCCAGGGGGAACCTCCTTCCATCGCATAGGAAAGCGCGCCCGGCGCCCTCCTCAGGCAGGGCTCGGGGGCTCTCCCCTGGAGGGCCACCGACCTGGCTAAGGTCACGAGGGAGGCGCTTGGGCACCACATGGAGGCATGTTTCGAAGCACGTTTCCCTCAAGAAGGAGTAAGGCAAGGAGGGCCAGACCCTCAGGAGTTCGTCAGCAAGGCCATTCAGGAGCTACAGGAGTCAAGAGTCATGAGAGGCGGCCGCCGCCTACCAGCTGTGGCTCCCCATCTAGGCGAGGATGGTGGGCTGCGCGTCTGCATTGACATACCAAGGCTCAATCGAGTCGCCTCTCTGGAGCGCCTCTGGCCCTCGCGAGTGGGGCGCTGCGAAGGTCCACCCCACAGCTACATTCGCATTCCTTACGGCTTGCCGAACGTGGCTGCCACGTACCAGCGCCTCATGAGGGGCATCATGGAGGCTCAAGAGGCCAGGCGTTCCGCAGCCTTGTCGGAGATGGAGATGGTCCGCGAGGAGCCACCAGCGCCTCCGGAGCCTCCTGGGGCCCCTGGGCCTGGGGGCTCGTGAGGATCGGCTTCCGCAGCCCACCGAGTGTCACGACCGGTTTTTCAATGAAAATATTTATTGAGAAACCAATCTTAAAAATCCAGTTTGAGATAAACATCCTCACTGGTTGACAAACACTTGATACAATAAGCCAGTAGCATCAATATATTACAGGGTTGAGCTGAGGATGCTCAACAATTTATTACAAACGTGCCAATAATTATACATAAGGCGTATATGACACAAGGGAGTGGTGGCATACTACTGACTCGCAAATAGGGTAGTGGTGGAGTAACACAGTGGGGAGTGGATAAAGTGGCTCTCAAACTAACATCCCATCGAGCGTCGGGGTGAGGCTCGATGAATTTATTTGGGTTGCGGAAGCGGGTATAATATAGTGACCAAGTCCAGGGTCGCACGAGAATGACTGGGATTCCTCTAGGCGTCGGACTCGCTATCGAACTCTTCATCCATGAGATCACCTTCGTCAGCATCTGGCCAAATCAACAAGCCAGTGAGTACTTTGAAAGTACTCGCAAGACAGTTCGGACGTAAGATATAACAAATGCATGCATGAATGCGTCATGATTAGTTCACCAATGCATAATTGAAATGTTGCAGGCAAGGTAAGTAAAAAGGGAATCGGCTGTAGTCCGCCTGAAATCCCAACAGTGAAGTAAAGGAAACCAATCGAGTGTCTAGAGCGACGCCACGAAAGGTAAATTAATAAATGAAGGAAAATAATGCCACAGTCGGGCGTCTTAGCGACACCACATAAAGGGCTTTAAAAGAAATGCCACAGTCGGGCGTCTGAACGACACCACCTAAAGGGCTTTAAAAGAAATGCCACAGTCGGGCGTCTTAGCGACACCACCTAAAGGGCTTTAAAAGAAATGCCACAGTCGGGCGTCTTAGCGACACCACCTAAAGGGCTTTAAAAGAAATGCCACAGTCGGGCGTCTTAGCGACACCACCTAAAGGGCTTTAAAAGAAATGCCACAGTCGGGCGTCTTAGCGACACCACCTAAAGCGCTTTAAAAGAAATGCCACAGTCGGGCGTCTGAGCGACACCACCTAAAGGGCTTTAAAAGAAATGCCACAGTCGGACGTCTTAGCGACACCACCTAAAGGGCTTTAAAAGAAATGCCACAGTCGGGCGTCTGAGCGACACCACCTAAAGGGCATTAAGAAGAAATGCCATAGTCGGGCGTCTGAGCGACACCACCTAAAGGGCTTTAACTGACAAGGAAATAATATTCATAATCAATATTCAACTCTTGAAAATAAACGGGTTAGTCCATCCACAAGAATAAACATTTAACCGTTCTTAGTGCTCATGTGTCCCACCGGGTAATCTGTCACCAAAACTGGCACTTGTCAGTTAGTACGAATCTTGGATATGAATAAGATGATTTGAAGAAGTTTGACTCTGCAGAGTTTGTACATAAACTTCCCACAGTTAACGGATTTCCATAGTCACATGGACTAGTTCCGTTTACGGTATTTCAGAAGAAAACACAGCTAACCAGTACACACCCATCCAACCTCTCGATGCCAGGAATCACCCTAGACATCGTCCAAGAAAAACTTTTGAGACGGGGAGATCACAATCTCGAATAGCATGGGATCAAATTTATATACGCGCGCTCTAAGGGGTGCCCCCCTCTCGGTCCCAACCGGAAACACCCATGCCCCCTGACCGGATGACTGGCTTTAATCCAGGGCCATGGAACCATCATCCCGGCCTCTCATTTTTGGTGTGTACCAAGAAAGCGGTTTGCGACTTACTAAACCATATCCCTTTCGGGAAACATGTGGTAGTACAGGGATAGGAAATGGATATGAACCCAACCGATACGGGTTGGTACTGAAGTTAACTTGCATGGCATAAGACTGGCATGCTACAACACTGCCATCTTACCCACCTTTCTTACCAACACATGGCCTTGCATATTCACATCCAACAATGTATGGCCATCGAACTTACTTGTCCCAACAATGCATAATAAACAGTTCATCGGTATTCTCCATAACATACCATGAAACTAACTAAATGCAAAACATGCCAAGACACTCATCATATCAAAAGTTCAAACATGCTTTCCTGGTTCAGAGTAGTCGGAGTCTAGCTCGGTGAAGTTTGCGGTCCCGTCACCTCCGTCGGTATCTACGGTATAAAGAGGATACACACACTATCGTAAATACCAAGAGGTGCACAGAAAATAATCCAAGAAATTTTCAAATAAATCTTATAAAAAACTAGACAAAATTTTGAAGAAAACAGAAAAAGAATCATTCAAAAATATGCTTCTGTTAAAAAGTTATAAAGGTTTTTGCCCAGGGACCCATCTGTAATGAAACAGAAACTTCCCAGGGTTCTATTTATAAAAACAGAAAACGTTTCAGTCTCAAATACGCCGGCTCAGAAGAGAAGACGTATTTTGCTCGAATGCGCTTTCAGAAAACGATTCGAAAAAGAGAGAAACCTGACGGGGCGGTCCCACCCGTCGGGTTTGAACTGTCTTTGGCGCTTTTGGCGCCAGAGAGCCGCTTTTGGCGCTTTTGGCGCCAGAGAGCCGGAGAGCCGCGGCGAGGCAGGGGGATCGGAGGTTACCTCCGTGTTCACGGCGCCATTCTGCGTCAGGTGGTGGTCGTGGTGGTCGCCGGCGTGCACTGTGTCGACGGTGGCCCTTGTTCCGGCGGACGGTGGTTCGGACGAGGGTGAAGCTCGCCGGAGAGGGCTCACCGCAGTGAATCGAGCTGGAGGCCGAGGTGGAACGGAGTGGCCGGAGTTGGGGGAGGAGACCTCCTCGAGGCCCTCCTAGTGGCCTGGCGGGGCGTTGGTGTAGTGCAGAGGTGGTGTGAGCCCGAGGGGGAGCTCGGGGTCTCCTTTTATAGGTGATCCGAGGCGGTCGCCGTGAACGGAGTTTTCCGGCGAAGGATTACGGCGGCGTGGAGGTTGCACGGGAGGTTTTAGAGGTGGAGCGTCGTCGTGGTTGCCACCTGGTGCGGTTTATGTGCTAACGGCGTAGGGACTTGCTTGCTGAGGTGGGGTTCGACGGAACGGGGCGGCGCGGACCCGTCGGCGGCAGAGAGCGTGCGCTGTGCACGCCGCGCCACGGCGGTTGTGCTGCATGCGTGCGCTGGCGCGGAGAGGGCCACGCGGAGCCACCAGGGAGATTGGGCGGCGCTGAACGGCGTTGCGCCGCCGTTCTGCTTCCTGTCGGCCGCTACGGCGGCTCGGCCGCCGCAAGACACGACGACGCAGGCGGGCCAGGGCGCCACCGACGCCGGGAAGCTGCCAAGCGCGCGTGCGGGGCTTCGGACAAGCAAGCCAGGCGGCTAGCAACGTGCCAAAGGCACTGTGATCATGTGACTGCACTTCTCTGACGGAGATCGACACTGAAACTGAATTTAACTGAAAGTGTCTGAAACAGTGCATGCAAGGTGTTCGACAGAATGTTTTTGGCTTGTAGGAATTTTTCCTTGGGCTGATTTTTGGTAGAGTAGCTTCTCATTGCTCCAGTAGGTTGTCTGATTTTTGGTGGAATTTTTGGAGAAGGGTAGATACGAATTTCACCAAATTTGGCAAATCTGGTCCAAACTTGCAGGGAGTGCAGGTTGAAAAATTTGAAAAGTAGATGAGTGGATCAAGATGGTTCTGGGTTGTGGGTACAAAGGACTAGCCAGTAGAGTTGGTTTGACATCGAAATACAAGTTCTACAAGGTTCTAGCTTTGTAAATGGGTCAGGCTCAAATTAAAGATCAGAAAAGATTTGAGAGGTGAAATAATCAAAATAAAATCCAAAACTTGTTTGGATGAGTTGAGACAGGGAATTTGAGTTGCTAACAAGGAGGAGAGAAGGTTTTGGGGTGGTTTTACCTCATGGGCAAAAATACAAGGTCATGGGTGGTTATCAAAAGAATGAAGATCCCAAATTTTTTTCATAGAGTTTTCTTTTCAAAAAGAAAAGATTGAACTCCCAAAAATAATTTGAGAAGAGGACCAACAAAGGAATTTTTTTTTAAAAAAAAAGGTCAAACCCAAAGTTTGAAGAAGAAACCAAAAATAACAATCCTAGCCAAAGATAGAAGATTTTTAAGAGGATTGTTTTTTCTAAAAAAATTTTGAAAGGCCACATCCGCAAAAGAAAAACCAGCAAGGTTTTTGCTAAAACCAAATAAAGAATTTTTTTGGAGTGTCACAACACCTACCCCCTTAGGAAAAATCTCGTCCCGATTTCAGCTGATCCTTAAATAAGTGCGGATGCTCTGCTCGAAGGAAATCCTCTCTTTCCCAAGTTGCTTCGTTGTCAGTATGATTGCTCCACTGAACTCTGAAAAAATTTAATGGTCTTTTGTCGGGTCCTCCTTTCAGACTCCTCTAAGATTTTTACGGGGTGTTCCCGATAGGTGAGGTCTGGTTGCACATCGATGTTCTCATGGGACACTTGTTTCTCTGGATTGCTCACGCACTTCCCTAACTGCGAAACGTGGAATACGTTGTGGATATCTGATACTTCCTTAGGTAAGTCTAGCTGGTAGGCTACCGTGCCCCTTCGTGCCAATATACAAAATGGTCTGATAAATCTTGGTGCTAGCTTCCGTTTAATCTCTCTCATAGGGGATACTCGTAGGTACACAAACTCTCCGGGTTTGAAGCTGACCCACGATGCTTCTGATCGTAATAACTCTTCTGTCGGCTTTGTGCGGTCTTGAGTCGATCCCTGATTAACTTGACCTTTTCCTCGGCCTCTCTGAGCATGTCTGGTCCGAAGATGCGGCTGTCTCCGGTCTCGGACCAATTTAACGGGGTGCGACATCTCCGTTCGTATAGAGCCTCAAATGGTGCCATTTGCAGGCTGGCCTGGTAACTATTGTTGTATGCGAACTCGGCGTATGGCAGACTTTCTTCCCAACTGGTTCCATATGTGAGGACACATGCTCTTAGCATATCTTCTAAAATCTGGTTTACGCGTTCTGTTTGCCCATCTGTCTGGGGGTGGTAAGCTGTACTGAAGGCTAGTTGAGTTCCCAGTGCCTGTTGTAAGTGATCCCAAAATCTCGAGACGAACTGAGTGCCCCTGTCGGATATTATAGTCCTTGGGACACCGTGCAGACAGACTATGCGGGAGAGGTAAATCTTAGCAACCTTCTGAGTGGTGTGGGTTGTTCTTACTGGAATAAAATGTTCCACCTTGGTTAACCTGTCGGTAATGACCCATATAGCATCATTCCCGTGTCGTGACCGAGGTAGTCCGATAATGAAGTCCATCCCTATTTCATCCCATTTCCACTCGGGTATTTTGTTTGGTTGTAGTAGTCCGGCTGGTCTCTGATGTTCAGCTTTTATGCGTTGACATGAGTCGCAACATGCAATGAAGGTAGCGATGCCCCTTTTCATACCGTGCCACCAAAATCTTGCTTGAATATCTTTATACATTTTGGTCCCTCCAGGGCGGATTGAATATGGGGCGGTGTGGGCTTCAGCCAAAATTTGTTGTTTAAGATCTTCTATGTTTGGTACGCAGAGTCTTTCTCCGTACCATAATATACCTTCATCGTCTATGATGAATTCCGAGGTCTTGCCTATACTCACCTTTCTTTTGAATCCTTCGATGCTGGGGTGTCCAGGCTGAGCTCCTTTAATTTTCTCCACAAGTTCGGGTTGTATTTCTAAATTTGTTATGGTGCCTTCCGCTACCATCAATAAGTTGAGTTTGGCAAATTCTTGTTGGAACTCGGGTCTCAGGCCCTGCAGACTGCTTTTGTCGGGGCCGGGGTTCCGACTGAGAGCATCGGCCACTACATTTGCTTTACCTGGATGGTAGTGGATACCAACATCATAATCCTTTACCAATTCCAACCAGCGTCGTTGCCGTAAATTTAGTTCTGGCTGCGTGAAAATATATTTGAGACTTTTATGGTCCGTATATATTTCACATCGATTTCCAAGTAGGAAATGCCTCCATTCCTTAAATGCATGAATAACGGCTGCCATTCCTAAGTCATGAGTGGGATAATTTTCCTCATGCTTGCGAAGTTGCCTTGAAGCGTATGTGACAACCTTGCCTTCTTGCATCAACACGCATCGGAGACCCTTCCTGGACGCGTCACAATATACTTCAAAATTCTTGTGTATGTCTGGCACAACTAATACCGGTGCTGTTGTTAATTTCCGCTTTAGCTCTTGGAAACTTTTCTCGCAGGCTTCTGTCCATTCAAACTTCTTTTCCTTCTTGAGTAACTGTGTCATAGGTTTGGCTATGGTGGAGAATCCTTCAATAAATCTGCGGTAATATCCTGCCATTCCCAAGAAACTTCGTATGTCCGTCACACTGGCTGGTGACTTCTAGCCAAGTACGGCCTTTACCTTCTCCGGGTCCACGGTGATACCGTCTTGGGTCAGCACGTGGCCTAGAAAGCCTACTTGCCTTAGCCAAAATTCGCACTTGCTGAATTTGTCGTATAATTGATGTTTCCTGAGTTCTCCTAGCACAATTCTGAGATGTTCAACGTGCTCTTCCGGTGTCTTGGAGTACACCAGAATGTCGTCGATGAATACCACAACAAACTTGTCCATAAATTTCATAAATACTTTGTTCATGAGGTGAACAAAATATGCGGGGGCGTTCGTCAACCCAAATGGCATTACTGTGAACTCATACAGTCCATATCTGGAGGTGAAGGCTGTCTTGGGGATGTCTTATGTTCGCACCTTCAGTTGATGGTATCCTGACCTTAAGTCAATTTTTGAGAATACCTTGGCCTGAGCGAGTTGATCGAATAAATCATTTATCCTGGGCATCGGGTATTTGTTCTTGACTGTGACCATGTTAAGTGCTCGGTAGTCAATACACAATCTCAGCGTTCCATCTTTCTTTTTGGCAAATAAAATTGGTGATCCCCATGGTGAGGAACTGGCTCGAATGTATCCTTTGTCAAGCAATTCCTTTATTTGTTTCTTCAGTTCAACCAACTCGGATGGTGCCATTCTGTATGGTTTCTTGTATATGGGGGTGGTTCCTGGTGCTAACTCAATGCTGAATTCTATCTCTTGGTCTGGTGGCATGCCTGGTAGCTCTTCGGGGAATACGTCTGGAAATTCACATACTACTGGAACTTTGTTTAGCTCAGAAACGTCCACCTTATTCTATCTCGGTTGCCGGGGTATTTTTCTTTCCTTGGCGTATACCCTTATTGTCTTCCCGAGGTGATGCGTGAGGATTACGGTCCGGTTGAAACAGTCAATGAAACCCTTATTTGTGGTTAGCCAGTCCATCCCAAGGATGACATCCAGTCCTTTATTTTCCAACACAATAGGATTTGCGTGAAACTTCAGCCCTTCGAACTCAATAATCACATCCTGACAGTAACTCTGAGTAACTTGCTGAATCCCAGGGGACTTGATGATCATGGATTTCTCCAAAGGAAGCATTGAAAAATTATTTTGCAACGCAAAACTTTTCGAAACAAAAGAATGAGAAGCTCCAGAATCAAACAAAACCATTGCAGGTATTGTGTTGACAGGAAACGTACCGAGTACGATATCCGGAGCATTTTGTGCCTCCTCTTTGGTTACGTGGTTCAGATGACCCTTCCTGTGGTTGTTGTTGGGATTGAAATGGTTTCGCTTGGGTGCTGAATTATTGCTGCCGTAGTTTGGCTTTGGTGCTGAGTTTCTAGGCTTGGGACACTGCTTGGCATAGTGTCCTTCTTCTCCACAGGCGTAACAAGTAACGCCAGGGCGATAGGTGAACTCCTTGTCCCTTGCATGGAAATTCTTGATTGGGCGTGAGGCGTTGGATGCAGACTTGTGTGTTCCACCTTTTTGAAAATCTGCCTTGCTTCGATGACTGCGAGTATGGTTGGTCTGGTCCCTTTTTCTCTTGCGGAAATCTTCCAAACTGCGCCTTTCATTTTCCAGAGTAATGGCCTTATCCACCAGTGTCTTAAAGTTTGGGAAAGTGTGTACGACCAGTTAGCATTTTAACACGGGCGCTAGACCGTCAAGGAATTTCTCCATTTTCTTGCTCTCAGACATACGATCTTCATTGGCGTATCAAGATAACAGAGTAAACTGACCGTTGTAATCTGACACTGTCATGTTCCGTTGTTTGAGGTCATCGAATTCTCTCTTCTTGATTTTCATGATACTCTTAGGAATATGCGCGCCACGAAAGCCTTCTTTGAAATCATCCCAGGTTATATTGTTTTTGTTGGAATGCATGTGCAGGAAATTCTCCCACCAAGATGCGGCTGTTCCTGTGAGATAATGCGGAGCATATAGTACCTTTTCGGGGTCTGAACATTGTGCAATATTTAATTTCCTCTCCACGTCTCGAAGCCAGTCTTCGGCCTCGAGAGGCTTATCAGTATGAGAAAATGTTGGGGGACGCGTCTTCTGTAGCTTAGATAACTTGGAATGCTGCGGATACTGTCCATGGTGATTTCTCATGTTGATGACTTGGTTCATCATTTCCCGATGCTGTTGCTGACTTTGTTCATACAGGCGGCACATTTGAGATAGTGCCGTCTCACTACCCTGTTGACTTGATTGACCTTGAGTGAAATTGTTGCCTGGTTGATTGTCATAATATTGGTTCGACTGCCCTTGTGCAAAATTGTTGTCTTCTTGAGTGCCATAATTTTCCTCTGGCGGAGCTGGCATGGAGCGAGTCCAAGGACGAGACATTTTTCACTCTAGGGATATATTTTGCAAAACCCATAAGCAAACGAAAAAATAAATCCATAAAAGCACAAGGTTGGCAAAGAAACCAAATAGCCAAGATTACTAGGGAAAACCATTTAATTTGCGCACGGAGAAAGACTGCTCATTACGTATCTTACACGCGGGCGATAGTTATACAATACGTCACTCAGGATATGCGTACATATTCCTGACATGTTATTTAGGCTAGTGCACTTCTCCAGATCCTACATGATGCGCAAACATGCTACTTCCCATATCTTATATGGCGGTACATCGCGCGACGGCTAAGCGTACTTAGTCGGAGATGTTGATGATGTCCTTGGCCCTGCCAAGGGTGAGGCGTAGCGAGGCTGGAGACTCAACTTCCTCCTCGTTAATAGGTTCCATACGAGTAGTGCTGCGCCGAGCAGAAGGAGCGGGTGCCAAGGGCGGAATAACACGGATAGGAGTCGGCGCGAGTGGCGGTGCAGTGTGCGCTGGAGTGGGCGCAATGACCTGGTTGAACTCCTCAGTAGAAGGCAGGCGACGAGCTGGTGCATAGGATGCTGATGATGAGGCATAAGTCAGTGGCAGTGCTGTGGGCAGGAGCTCCCTCCTGTTGGCAGCACAGCCATGGACTGAGTCCATGCGGGCGGCCACAAAGTCGTCCACCAAGTTGTCGAAGGCGGCCTCCAGAGCCCGAAGATACTCAATAAGCATCTCAAAGGCCTCATCTCGTTCTCCTCTGGGGCAGGAGTATGCGTAGTGACAGGTGTAAGGCACGTGGCATGGAAGATAGCGGTAGCGACGAGTCTTCATCACGGGAAGGACATCCCTGAGGCGAGCTATTGACTAGCGGGCTGCCATCTGGATAGCATGCTTCTCCGTGGGCATGGCTCTTCCCACGAACCGAAAGCGGCGTAACTCACCACGCCCTCCCCTGAATTGCACCGAGGCCGGGTGCATGGTCAGACTGTCGTTGACTTTATGCTGGCACAGAGAGACGACTGGGCGTACAGATGGCCCCATCGCGACCTGAACGATGAAGGATAGAAGCTTGACGAACCCATCGGGTACGTTGGCGAAGGACTGAGACTCGCAGCTGTTGTCGGCCATCTACAAAAGTAGACAAAAATTCTGATTGCTCAGATCATAAATATATGTTGACTGTCAGAAAAATGACTACAGTTGCAAAAATACAATTTAGCTCGAACATCCTCACTGGTTTCCTACAGTCAGCCTGGCTCTGGTACCAAGCTTGTCACGACCGGTTTTTCAATGAAAATATTTATTGAGAAACCAATCTTAAAAATCCAGTTTGAGATAAACATCCTCACTGGTTGACAAACACTTGATACAATAAGCCAGTAGCACCAAATATATTACAGGGTTGAGCTGAGGATGCTCAACAATTTATTAAAAACGTGCCAATAATTATACATAAGGCGTATATGACACAAGGGAGTGGTGGCACACTACTGACTCGCAAATAGGGTAGTGGTGGAGTAACACAGTGGGGAGTGGATAAAGTGGCTCTCAAACTAACATCCCATCGAGCGTCGGGGTGAGGCTCGATGAATTTATTTGGGTTGCGGAAGCGGGTATAATATAGTGACCAAGTCCAGGGTCGCACGAGAATGACTGGGATTCCTCTAGGCGTCGGACTCGCTATCGAACTCTTCATCCATGAGATCACCTTCGTCAGCATCTGGCCAAATCAACAAGCCAGTGAGTACTTTGAAAGTACTCACAAGACAGTTCGGACGTAAGATATAACAAATGCATGCATGAATGCGTCATGATTAGTTCACCAATGCATAATTGAAATGTTGCAGGCAAGGTAAGTAAAAAGGGAATCGGCGGTAGTCCGCCTGAAATCCCAACAGTGAAGTAAAGGAAACCAATCGAGTGTCTAGAGCGACGCCACGAAAGGTAAATTAATAAATGAAGGAAAATAATGCCACAGTCGGGCGTCTTAGCGACACCACATAAAGGGCTTTAAAAGAAATGCCACAGTCGGGCGTCTGAACGACACCACCTAAAGGGCTTTAAAAGAAATGCCACAGTCGGGCGTCTTAGCGACACCACCTAAAGGGCTTTAAAAGAAATGCCACAGTCGGGCGTCTTAGCGACACCACCTAAAGGGCTTTAAAAGAAATGCCACAGTCGGGCGTCTTAGCGACACCACCTAAAGGGCTTTAAAAGAAATGCCACAGTCGGGCGTCTTAGCGACACCACCTAAAGCGCTTTAAAAGAAATGCCACAGTCGGGCGTCTGAGCGACACCACCTAAAGGGCTTTAAAAGAAATGCCACAGTCGGACGTCTTAGCGACACCACCTAAAGGGCTTTAAAAGAAATGCCACAGTCGGGCGTCTGAGCGACACCACCTAAAGGGCATTAAGAAGAAATGCCATAGTCGGGCGTCTGAGCGACACCACCTAAAGGGCTTTAACTGACAAGGAAATAATATTCATAATCAATATTCAACTCTTGAAAATAAACGGGTTAGTCCATCCACAAGAATAAACATTTAACCGTTCTTAGTGCTCATGTGTCCCACCGGGTAATCTGTCACCAAAACTGGCACTTGTCAGTTAGTACGAATCTTGGATATGAATAAGATGATTTGAAGAAGTTTGACTCTGCAGAGTTTGTACATAAACTTCCCACAGTTAACGGATTTCCATAGTCACATGGACTAGTTCCGTTTACGGTATTTCAGAAGAAAACACAGCTAACCAGTACACACCCATCCAACCTCTCGATGCCAGGAATCACCCTAGACATCGTCCAAGAAAAACTTTTGAGACGGGGAGATCACAATCTCGAATAGCATGGGATCAAATTTATATACGCGCGCTCTAAGGGGTGCCCCCCTCTCGGTCCCAACCGGAAACACCCATGCCCCCTGACCGGATGACTGGCTTTAATCCAGGGCCATGGAACCATCATCCCGGCCTCTCCTTTTTGGTGTGTACCAAGAAAGCGGTTTGCGACTTACTAAACCATATCCCTTTCGGGAAACAAGTGGTAGTACAGGGATAGGAAATGGATATGAACCCAACCGATACAGGTTGGTACTGAAGTTAACTTGCATGGCATAAGACTGGCATGCTACAACACTGCCATCTTACCCACCTTTCTTACCAACACATGGCCCTGCATATTCACATCCAACAATGTATGGATCATCGGACTTACTTGTCCCAACAATGCATAATAAACAGTTCATCGGTATGCTCCATAACATACCATGAAACTAACTAAATGCAAAACATGCCAAGACACTCATCATATCAAAAGTTCAAACATGCTTGCCTGGTTCAGAGTAGTCGGAGTCTAGCTCGGTGAAGTTTGCGGTCCCGTCACCTCCGTCGGTATCTACGGTATAAAGAGGATACACGCACTATCGTAAATAGCAAGAGGTGCACAGAAATTAATCCAAGAAATTTTCAAATAAATCTGATAAAAAACTAGACAAAATTTTGAAGAAAACAGCAAAAGAATCATTCAAAAATATGCTTCTATTAAAAAGTTATAAAGGTTTTTGCCCAGGGACCCATCTGTAATGAAACAGAAACTTCCCAGGGTTCTATTTATAAAAATAGAAAACGTTTCAGTCTCAAATACGCCGGCTCAGAAGAGAATACGTATTTTGCCCGAATGCGCTTTCAGAAAACGATTCGAAAAAGAGAGAAACCTGACGGGGCGGCCCCACCCGTCGGGTTTGAAAACGGGACGACGCTTTTGGCGCCAGAGAGCCGCGGCGATCGCCGGCGGCGATCCACGGCGAGGCAGGGGGATCAGAGGTTACCTCCGTGTTCAGGGCGCCATTCCGCGTCGGGTGGTGGTCGTGGTGGTCGCCGGCGTGCACTGTGTCGACGGTGGCCCTTGCTCCGGCGGACGGTGGTTCGGACGAGGGTGAAGCTCGCCAGAGAGGGCTCACCGCAGTGAATCGAGCTGGAGGCCGAGGCGGAACGGAGTGGCTGGAGTTGGGGGAGGAGACCTCCTCGAGGCCCTCCTAGTGGCCTGGCGGGGCGTTGGTGTAGTGCAGATGTGGTGTGAGCCCGAGGGGGAGCTCGGGGTCTCCTTTTATAGGTGATCCGAGGCGGTGGCCATGAACGGAGTTTTCCGGCGAAGGATTACGACGGCGTGGAGGTTGCACGGGAGGTTTTAGAGGTGGAGCGTCGTCGTGGTTGCCACCTGGTGCGGTTTATGCGCTAACGTCATAGGGACTTGCTTGCTGAGGTGGGGTTCGACGGAACGGGGCGGCGCGGACCCGTCGGCGGCAGAGAGCGTGCGCTGTGCACGCCGCGCCACGGCGGCCGTGCTGCATGCGTGCGCTGGCGCGGAGAGGGCCACGCGGAGCCACCAGGGAGATTGGGCGACGCTAAACGGCGTTGCGCCGCCGTTCTGCTTCCTGTCGGCCGCTACGGCGGCTCGGCCGCCGCAAGACACGCCGGCGCAGGCGGGCCAGGGCGCCACCGACGCCGGGAAGCTGCCAAGCGCGTGTGCGGGGCTTCGGAAAAGCAAGCCAGGCGGCTAGCAACGTGCCAAAGGCACTGTGATCATGTGACTGCACTTCTCTGACGGAGATCGACACTGAAACTGAATTTAACTGAAAGTGTCTGAAACAGTGCATGCAAGGTGTTCGACAGAATGTTTTTGGCTTGTAGGAATTTTTCCTTGGGCTGATTTTTGGTAGAGTAGCTTCTCATTGCTCCAGTAGGTTGTCTGATATTTGGTGGATCTTTTGGAGAAGGGTAGATATGAATTTCACCAAATTTGGCAAATCTGGTCCAAACTTGCAGGGAGTGTAAGTTGAAAATTTTGAAAAGTAGATGAGTGGATCAAGATGGTTCTGGGTTGTGGGTACAAAGGACTAGCCAGTAGAGTTGGTTTGACATCCAAATACAAATTCTACAAGGTACTAGCATTGTAAATTGGTCAGGCTCAAATTAAAGATCAGAAAAGATTTGAGAGGTGAAATAATCAAAATAAAATCCAAAACATGTTTGGATGAGTTGAGACAGGGAATTTGAGTTGCTAACAAGGAGGAGAGAAGGTTTTGGGGTGGTTTTACCTCATGGGCAAAAATACAAGGTCATGGGTGGTTATCAAAAGAATGAAGATCCCAAATTTTTTTCATAGAGTTTTCTTTTCAAAAAGAAAAGATTGAACTCCCAAAAATAATTTGAGAAGAGGACCAACAGAGGAATATTTTTTTAAAAAAAAGGTCAAACCCAAAGTTTGAAGAAGAAACCAGAAATAACAATCCTAGCCAAAGAAAGAAGATTTTTAAGAGGATTGTTTTTTCTAAAAAAATTGAAAGGCCTCATCCACGAAAGAAAAACCAGCAAGGTTTTTGCTAAAACCAAATAAAGAATTTTTTTGGAGTGTCACATCGAGTCTGCTACACCAACACTCATTCGTCCTCAACATCATCAGGTGACATCTGTCAAGTTTCATTTCCAGCTGGGAGCGCCCCCCAGGGCTGCATTATTCCCAGGCCGCGTGGGTCCGTCCCTGCGGCATGTATCCCTTTTATTTCATGTTGTTAGCTTACTTTGTTGGGGGCGCCCCTCGGACTGCATCATTCCCAAGTCGCTCGGGCCTGACCCAGTGATGTCCGCCTTCCCAGCATCTATTTGAATGAATCTACTCCTTCGCGGCTAATGTGTTTGACCTAGTTGCCCGCTCAACTGACGCAAACCAACGGAGCTGCTCCCAAAACGGCACGACGCTTGCGCATGGGTCCGTCCCTGCAACGCCGACAAACCTGAATGGCTGAGCTCTGGCCGCGGCAGCCCCGCATGGCGCCACCTCGTCAAGCCTTCAGTGCCTCATCGCCCCTCGGAAGCAACCAACGGCTGACCGTCAATTGTCATGGCAACCCCTCGTTCTTTCTATGATGGGTCTACAGGATCTCCTAAAGGAGTTGCGTCAGGCGAGGCCCTTGCGGTGCCTCCTTCACTCTCATCCACGCGAACCGCTTGCAGTTAAAGGGGGGGTGCCTGAGCATCACGACTCAGGGCTCCTACTGGCTCTCCAGCCCTCACCCTCTAGCCTTGTCCGTGGCGTCGTGACCTGGCATACCAGCGACGGCTGAGACTCGCTCGAGGGCCGGGACCCGAGGACGTAGAGCAGAAAGGGGAGCAAAGGCGAGTGGGGGGGGGACACGCGAGGACCTCGCCGAGCAACCTCACGCCTGCCGATGCACGGACCCGGAGACACACCAGGGAGCGGTCCCTGATTCTCGAGATAAGTCACCACCCGAAAGCACCAGCTACCGTGGCACCGTCCCCGCACCTAATGCAATCCCGTGTTAGCGGCGCCGCTCTCCTTTCTCACCGAACAACGGCTGCTTGAGCGCCAAAGGGAACCTCCTGAGCATCGCGACTCAGGGGCTCTTACCGGACCCCGGGTCGCTCACCTCCTAGCCTTGACCACGACATCGCGACCTGGCATACCAGCGACGACTGAAGCCGCCTTGGGACTGGGACCTGTCGGCGCAGAGCACCAAGCCCTCGTGAGGTTCGAAAGGGAGAACTGAGCTAAGACGGAATGAGCAACTCACACAATTCTACGACAAGGGTGATATTAACAAACAGGATCACAGGCACCTTACAAGCCCCCACGGGACGCGTCTTTGATTCCTCACAAGGAACAGATCCTAAAAGGACGCTCACTACACGTGCCCTTGCAAAAGACGCCATCATCAACAGTGGGCCGTCAAGCACCGGCGCCAACCCCATCTAGATCAGAGTCGGCGACGGCCTGACGAGCTCGCCCTGCTCCAGGAGCGGCGCTGGCTCGGGGGCTCGTAGCTGTCGTCGCTCATCTCCGGAGTCGCGAAGAGCTCGCCGGAGTCGCTGGATCCTCCGCCGCCTCCGCCGCCTCCGCCGCCTGAGGAGCTACCAAGGGAGCGGTCGGCGGGCCCAGTCCTTGCCGTAGCAGGGTCCCGACCACCTCTCCCAGGGCAGCACTCTGGCCGGCGCCCGTTCGCATCGAAGACCTTGAAGAACATCACTGAAGCACCGTCGTACTCCAAGTGGATCGCGAAGGCGCCTCTTGTCCTGCAAACCCGGGCGATTTCACCCCAGCCTCGAGTCATGAAGACCTCGCCCGGGGCAACGACCGCGACCTCTGCCTCGGTCGCGAGGGTGCTGCAGCCGGCGTGCTGCAGCCAAAGCTCCAGGAGTTCTCCCTGCGAGATGATGGAGGCGAAGAAGGGAGGAAGGAGAGTCCAAGACTGAGGAGGCATGGCAGCGTGGAGCATGAACTCTCGGGAGGAGCCCTCGGTGTGGACCCAGGGGGGACGACCCACACCTTCGTGACCCGTCGGCGCCGACGGCGGCGCCGCCCGTGGCGATCGGCATCGGCTCCTTCAGAGCCCTTGATGTGGGCGTACAAGGGAAGCGGGAACCCCGGCAGTGGCCGCTCGCACCAGGGCCCCGACACCACCTGATGGGCCCCCTCGTCCCGGCGGCAGAGGGTGAGCCGTTTCTTTGGTGGGAGCGGGTCTGGTTCCTCTCGGGGAGCCTTTCCCTTCTCTGCCGCCGAGAACCGGCGGATCGGAGCCATCGCAGCAAGATGGAGCAAGGACCGGGAAGAAAGAGAAGCAAGAAGAGATGGACTGGAAGGGCGCGTGCCGTTCCGTACTTATGGCCTGCGAAGGCCAACCGCCGGCCTCCATGATCGCAGGTAATCATGACCCGCTTTGCATGCAGGGACTTGTCCAGTCCGTGCAGTTGCCGAGGCACCGTGGGGAAGTGGAGACGCCCACGTCCAATCAACCGCCACGCGGCGCCCAAGGCCATAGGCTGTTAGGGCCCGCGGCGCTTCGCTCTTGCCCTTTCGCCTCCCTGCACGGCCAAGTCCGGGCGCGCCTTGGGCCCGGGGGCTACTGTCGGCGTTCTGGGAATGGGGGTCCCCTGACTTGCCTGCCTGCGACCTGCGGCGTGGCTCAAAGGGGGGCCCAGCATGGCCCATCTTCCTCAACACATACCCAAGACCCTCACGAGGGTCCAAGCCTTGCGGGGCGGACGACACGGAGCTTCCTCAGGCACGGCCTCATCAGTCTGGCTCGCGAGGAGGCCGAGAGATCAAGGCGGGGTACCTCACGAGGTGCCCGTGACGCAAGCCATGATGACCAAGGGCGCCAGGCGGGCGCCAGCCCGCGCAGTGTCCTCCTTTCCTCTTTGGTGCAAAGGGAGCAAGCGCAGGCGAGAGCATCAAGCAAAGGCACCCGTTTCGGTGCAACGAGACCAAGACCAGCCCAACAGCAGGGAGGAAGTCAATGTGGAGCCCAAGCCAGCGTCACCACCAGAGCCTTTGGCAGGCGAGGACCAACTTTAGTCAGGATAAGAGTACCAGATGTTCCCCTTCAAAATGGCCAATTGTTGGCGCCCTTCCCGCTCAATATTTGGGAAGAGGCTCAGGGCCTTTGCCTATAAATAGGACTAGCCACCCCTAGGGTAGAGGCAATCGACCAATCCAGAAACAAGCTAGGATCGGATCGAGTAGCATCACACACACACACACACACACACACACAGAGAGAGAGAGAGAGAGAGAGAGAGAGAGAGAAGGGTGACTGAACTCCTCCTAGCAGTTCTTCGCCCCAGCCAAGAACAGACCCTCGCGAGGCTGTTCTTCCTTGTATTGCTCATCATCATCAGCCCAAGAGGCAATCCACCACACCACAAACTAGAGTAGGGTATTACACCACAATGGTGGCCCGAACTAGTATAAACCATGTGTCTCTTGTGTTGTTCTTCCCATTGCTTAGATCTTAGCGAGGCGGTGGGGTGCAGGTAGGTAGAAGACGAAATCTCCGCGCGCACCCCAGTGTTCGAACCTCAAGGGTCTGCCGGAACCCGAAATCCGACAGTACTCCAGTAGCGCTTTTCTTATAAAGCTCTCCTTCGTGGACCTTGTAGGATTTAGAATGCCGTACAATGCAACGTGCCTGGTTTGGGTCCTGAGGGAGTTCTTGCCTAATTAGGTAGGCCAAGAAGGGTTCTGTCCACGGGGTGATGACAGCTGACGGTGTCCTGGACTAGGGGGTGCTCACCACGTCATCTCCCGATCTGTTAGATTGGGTCGAGGACCCCCGTGGCCGTATACTCATGGGCCAGTTCGGACAGCTGCCGCATACAAGGAAGATTCCACAAGACTTGGCGATCAAGACAAGGACTCCTCCCCACCGGCATATTCGGCTAGGACTCTTGTTATCCTAGGCCTCTGGTGCATTATATAAACCGAGGCCAGGCTAGTCGACAGACAACCATCATCATACGCAATCATACCATGGGCTAGCTTCTAGGGTTTAGCCTCCTTGATCTCGTGGTAGATCTACTCTTGTACTACCCATATCATCAATATTAATCTAGCAGGAGTAGGGTTTTACCTCCATCGAGAGGGCCCGAACCTGGGTAAAATAAAGTGTCCCTTGTCTCCCGTTACCATCCGACCTTGACGCACAGTTCGGGACCCCCTACCCGAGTTCCGCTGGTTTTGACACCGACATTGGTGCTTTCATTGAGAGTTCCGCTGTGTGATCGACAAAAGGATCGATGGCTCGCCTGCAGATCAACTGCGACTTCGGCATCTTCGTCACCAGCTCGACTGGTCACCTTGGTTCGACCAAGAATTGCGCCTTGTGTTCGGATCACCATGTTCGGACGAGGGCCTTCATCAAACATAAACTCCGATCTCTATCAAGATCACGGAGGAATCATCCATGAAGCTCGGGGGCTCAACGTCAACATTGCCCTCAAGCGACCGTGCTGTTTTTTTGGACAGCGAACTCGTGTCTTCTAGCGCCACCTCCTCGAGCATCGCTTTGACGATCGCTTTGGTGGAATTGTGCGGAATTGAGTCTACAACAACCCTGGAAAATTTCGTCGAGTTCCGATGGAGGAATCTCCGGCAATCCATAATATACTGGAGCCCTGTCAAATCTGGACGGGAATCTGGACGAGTTTAGGGCGTGGTGTCCAGCTTCTAGCTCGGGCAACCGTTGATCGACTGCGGAATTACCATATCTACCACCCTTCAAAATTTCAGCTCGATCCGACCGTCCAAACTCCGGGAACCTTCCGATTAGTGCATCACTTTTCGGATCTGTTTTTTGCGCGAGAACGAATCCGACCCGAATTCATCTTTTTTATGAACGGGATTTCGGACATCCCTTTTGAAGGAAGTTTTGTATGGGATATTGTGTATTGTTCCCGAACACATCCCACTAACTTTAAGATCTTTTGAACATGATCTTCGGCATCATGCTGGTGTCAAACCAGTCTGGCAATATTGCTCCACGGCTGCCGACCTGCGCTAGACACGTCGTCACTTTGTTGAGCCGAGCTCAACTTCTTCGGATCATCATCTCGGCAAGCCGAACAAGAGTCCGGCATCGCGAAGGACAAATCATCACCAACATCGCCGCCCCACGGATTACACGGAGCGGGCATACCGGCATCATGGCACGGTCGCTTCATCAAGCCGGCATCGACCACGTCATGACCTGCATCGACAGGGCTGCACTGTTGCCCCTTCAAGCCGGTGTCCATCACGCCGGACTACTTCGGCTGGCCTCGAGGCTTCGACATCTCGGCTGGACTGGAGGATTCATCATCTCTTCATCAACCTACTCCGGACACTTCGGCGTCACTAGCCGACCAGCTTCGTCACGATTGGCTGGACCGAGGGCTTTGCCTCGGCGAGCCAACCTTTGCCAGCATCATCTTCCTTTGGATTACTACAACAAATAAACCAGGTGCTATTAATCCTAATATTTTTTGCATGTTTGGGTTCATTTTTTCCAAGGAATTATTACTCTGGTTTGTCCATCATATGTTCACAGGTCTATCAAATGGTGGCCGCATTAACGACGGTCGCATGCTGGTTCGGTTAGTCTCCGTACATAGTCCAGCGAACGCCGCATCCGGAGCGCGGACCGACCTATGAATTCAGGCTTTGCCACGCCTTTACCGCATCACGCCGACGCCCTGCATCGACATCGACTTCGGCGCCAGGCCATATTTCTTTTATTACTCACTTTGCATAAATTATTCATTATGCAACGATTTTTTTATTTATCATTATTACTATTATCTCCCGTTTGCACTATTTTTTGTGCACGGGAAAATGATCCGGGGACTTCGGCGTCACTCTGCCGGTCTGCATCGACCGTGCTATGTCACCACTTCGGCGTGTCGAGCTCTCCGCTCCGCCACCTCGGGACCAGCTTGGGGGATCGAACCTTGTCCCGCATCAAGCTCGGACTGCGAACACATTAACCAGCTAAGTCGCTTTCATGCTCAAAGCTTTAATTTCTAACTTGTGTTCGGTTCGACCAAGCGTTATACTTTTTTGGAAAAAAAGAGTTGCTTGTAAAAAAAATTTCTTGTCCAAACTTTGTTCACACATACTTGACGCGCTACCCGCGCTCATTATACCTGGGGGCTTCTTTAACAGAAGCTTATTAATACGGGCTTTATGCCCAACACATGTGTCACACTTCCGCATGTACCTTTTATTCACCATTATATGCATCGATATGACTTAAGTTTTGGCCAAGCTGGGTTGCCTGGCTCCTGTGCTTACCCCTACGTTCCCGATTGTTCGGCTAGGTGGTAAAGGGAGCACCTCTGCGATTGTTACTGCCGGGTCAGCCGAATGTGTACCTTAGACTGGGTGAAGCCGAAAGCTAGCGTTCTTAAGGGAATACTCGGTCGGTGAACTAAAAGATCATTTCTTACCTATTTATTTACCTGCCCCCATATGTTTTTCTGCTCTTTTCGCAGTCCAGACATGCACTTTAGGGCATGCCTCCCAGGGAAAGGAACCCCTAACGGAACTATTCTCCCTGGAAGATGTTTCTTACTAACCATGTAATATAACATAACTAGTTGGGCACTTGTCTGATAAAGCACTAATGACCCCTACGCCTGGTCTCCACGCATGCCCCGGTTTTTATAACCGCGAGGGTATTCAGACACACTCCGGACTATCGGGTCAAGAGGTTGAAGCGAAAAGGTCCGCTACGACAAACGATCTACAATGCGGCTAGAAGGCATTCTACATGTCACCTTACATTATATAGTCAACTTTTACCCAAGTCACTTGGGGGCTCTTATGTTTATTTGAGTCGTTTCATACTAAGTGTTTTTCTTCTTAGTCGTTGCAAAGTTATTATTATTTATCACTCCTTTTTTCGACACGAGTGTGCGGTCACTAGCCGGGGAGCCTAATTTCTCTCTCAAAAGCCG
This sequence comes from Aegilops umbellulata, assembly GCA_032464435.1. NCBI lineage: Eukaryota > Viridiplantae > Streptophyta > Magnoliopsida > Poales > Poaceae > Aegilops > Aegilops umbellulata. Next base: position 352,936,944 of record CP136056.1, read on the forward strand.
CTAGAGTTTAGTTTGCTAAACTGGCTTGATGAGAAGTACTCCGCCGTCGGGATAGGAGGTTGAAGCCGTAGGCTGACCCGCTCGAAGTCTTGAGATAGGATGTATCATGTTAAAGCACGACAGAAGCACTTCTTTTTTCTAAGACCAATTTTCGGGTTGGCACCGAACACTTGATATTGTTCGGACGTCATGTTTTTACTGACGATTCTTGGTTTTCCAAGCATTTTGGCACTTTTAAACTATTTTTGGTTTTTTAGCACAAGTCTCGCAGTGCAATGCCGGACACCTTTATAGATTCGGCAAAAATATTCTCGGATACTGCTATATATGCATCGGTTTCGAATTGTGTCTTCGGTCAATAGTTGGGTTGCCCGGCTCCTGCACTTGCTTCCTACGTTCTGCTTTGTTCGGCTAGGCATGCAAAGGGAGAACCACTGCGATCGTGCTTCCAGCTCACACGGTTAAGCACCTCAGTGGAGAAAGCCGAAAACTGACTATCACAATAAGTGTAAACTGGTCAGTGATCCGATGACTGTGTTAAATAACAGGCCGTTCATAACATTGGCCGAAGTGTTTACGACTTGACCTCGACTGTCGCCGAACACTACCGGGGGCTATTAACTAGCCTCCCAGACTAAATCCTCGATATTTTGCTCTTACATTGGAGCTGAGGTTTTATGATCATGCTTGGCATGACAACCCAAAGAAAGGAACCGATAGTGGGACTATTTTCTTTGGAAGACATTTCTTATGTTAAACAGTAATATAACATATCTCTCCGCGTACCTTTGTTTATAAAACCGTATGGCCAGATTGCCTTGTTTGTCATAAATCTTTGCCCTCATAAAGGCTTTATAAAGTAAGACAAACACTCCTCGGCTACTGGCCGAGGAGGTGGAAGCCGATGGTCGGTCAACAAAGTTTTGTTCAATGCGGATCCGAGCATTAATGACGTAAAGTACTTGGATACATCGAGTCATTACACATAATTTGTGATTTTACTATGGATATTGATCCTTAATTCGGCCACCCGTGCCCGCATTAAGGCTCTTGGGCTACTGGGCTTCGGGCTTATTATTTAAACATATTAAAGGGCATATTGATCCCCTGATCTAGTGTTGCCACCCGACCAGTGTCTCGGGGGCTACTACATTGCTACTGCATAGTTTCCGAGGAGATTTTGATCCTCAGGTTGGTCGGCCGCACCCAACCTGAGTCTCGAGGACTGAGCACGCCGCTTTTTGTGTCCCGGAATATTCTGCCGAGCTAGGACTTGATCCTCAAACCGATTTTGCAAATCAACCTGAGTCTCAACGGCTACGGGGATCAGCGGTCTTATGCCATCCTTCATGTGCACCTCGGGTTTTAGACCGATACCCACCTTGAGGGCTACTGGCTATATATTTCGGTAGAGAATAAATTGCACCGATCAAAAATATTGACAAAAATCGGCCCACATTCGGGGTGGTGCGCCACCTCGAAAGCAGTCCGGCATAAAGCTCGGGCGCTAGTGGCTGGCTCCATAGAGGGCATTTCCGGCATTGAGCTCGGCTAAAACTCCTTCAAACTTCTTTGAACCAAGGTGATTTACGACACCTCGGATACAGTCCGGCGTTGGAGCTCGGATACATAGTCCGGCGTTGGAGCTCGGATACATAGTCCGGCGTTAGAGCTGGGAAGCAGTCCGGCATTGGTGCTCGGCTGCAAAAAATACCTCGAATGCAGTCCGGCGTTAGAGCTCGGACGCAAGAGGGAACTGTCTCCCGGGAACAACTTCAAACCCGAGGTGTGGCATAAAAATAACAAGGCATTGATAAAGGCTGGAAACTTAAAGGGGCTCCTCGGATACCCGACGTGTAAACTCGCCGAATGCATTTCGGTGATCCTCAAGATCGAAGATGAGAAGATTTGTTGAACCAGTTTTCAAGACCGTCAACCGAAGATGAAGAACAGTTCGGAAGAATCGAGGAGCGTCCCTAACTTGAAGACCGATTCAGGGGGCTACTGACGGTGTCCTGGACTAGGGGGTGCTCACCACGTGATCTTCCGATCTGTTAGATTGGGTCAAGGACCCCCGTGGCCGTATACTCATGGGCCAGTTTGGACAGCTGCCGCATACAAGGAAGATTCCACAAGACTTGGCGATCAAGACAAGGACTCCTCCCCACCGGCATATTCGGCTAGGACTCTTGTTATCCTAGGCCTCTGGTGCATTATATAAACCGAGGCCAGGCTAGTCGATAGACAACCATCATCATACACAATCATACCATAGGCTAGCTTCTAGGGTTTAGCCTCCTTGATCTCGTGGTAGATCTACTCTTGTACTACCCATATCATCAATATTAATCTAGCAGGAGTAGGGTTTTACCTCCATCGAGAGGGCCCGAACCTGGGTAAAATAAAGTGTCCCTTGTATCCTGTTACCATCCGACCTTGACGCACAGTTCGGGGCCCCCTACCCGAGATCCGCCGGTTTTGACACCGACAACAGCCATAATCATGTGGGCCGAAGGCGTTATTTCGGTGGTAGAGCCTCCGATTACGTCAGAGTGTTCGGTATCTGGTGTTGTGGCCAGGTCCGGACTGTTGTTGCTAGTCTCTCCTTCCCGTACCACAGATGGCTTAAACAGCCTTTCCAAGAAGATATTAGGTGGGACAGGGTCGCGCTTAGCGCCGATGCGGGCGAGGATATCCGCCGCTTGATTGTTTCCCCTGAGCACATGGTGGAATTCAAGTCCCTCAAACCGAGCTGACATTTTGAGGACGGCGTTGCGATAAGCCGCCATTTTTGGGTCCTTGGCGTCAAAGACTCCATTTATTTGAGATATTGTGAGGTTCGAATCCCCACGCACCTCTAGGCGTTGAATGCCCATGGAGACTGCTATCCGGAGACCATGCAACATGGCCTCATATTCTGCTGCATTGTTGGAGTCTATGTATAATATTTGGAGTACGTATTGGATTGTGTCTCCGGTGGGGGATGTCAGGACGACGCCTGCCCCCAGACCAGCCAGCATCTTAGAGCCGTCAAAGTGCATGATCCAATTGGAGTACGCGTCGTACTCTTTAGGAGTTCGGCTTCTATCCATTCGGCCACGAAATCAGCCGGTACTTGTGACTTAATGGCTCGTCGTGGTTTGTATGTTATGTCGAACGGGAGGAGCTCAATAGCGAATTTAGCAATCTGGCCCGTGGCATCGCGGTTATTTATTATGTCGTTGAGTGGTACTTCAGAGGCCACCGTAATTGAACACTCTTCAAAGTAGTGTCGTAATTTTCGGGATGCCATGAAGACCGTGTATGCTATCTTTTGATAATGTGGGTACTGTGATTTGCATGGAGTGAGGACAGTGGATACATAGTATACCGGCTATTGAAGCGGGAACTTATGTCCGTCCATCTCTTGTTGGACGACAAGCACTGCGCTTACAACTTGGTGTGTTGCCGCTATATAACAACATTGGTTCGCCAACATTTGGCGCGACCAATATTGGGTTGGCGGCCAAATCGGCTTTTATTTCTTCCAATCCGGTCATGGCCGCATCCGTCCACTCGAAGTGTTCGGTGCGTCGAAGAAGGCGATAAAGGGGTAGTGCTTTTTCCCCTAAGCGGGAGATAAAGCGGCTTAAGGCAGCCACGCATCCAGTTAATTTTTGGATTTGCTTGAGGTCTGTTGGGATAGCCAACTGTGACAGAGCTCGTATTTTAGCCAGATTTGCTTCAATTCCTCTGCTGGAGACGATGAAGCCCAAGAGCTTTCCGGCGGGCATGCCGAAAACACATTTTTCCGGATTGAGCTTGATGTCATATGTTCGGAGATTGTCGAACGTGAGACTCAAGTCGTCTATTAAGGATTCGACATGTCTGGTTTTGATGACCACGTCGTCTATGTATGCCTCCACTGTTTTGCCAATTTGTGTTTCCAGGCATGTCTGAATCATGCATTGATAGGTTGCACCAACGTTTTTGAGCCCGAAAGGCATGGTGTTAAAATAGAGGGGGCCGTATGGAGTGATAAATGTCGTTGCGGCTTGATCGGACTCTGCCATCTTAATTTGATGGTATTCAGAGTATGCGTTGAGGAAACACAACGAGTCGTGTCATGCGGTAGCGTCGATAATTTGATCGATGCGGGGGAGAGGGATGGGATCCTTGGGGCAAGCCTTGTTAAGGTCCTTGAAATCGACACATAGGCGCCAGGATTTGTCCTTCTTTGGTACCATCACCAGGTTTGCTAGCCAGTCCGGATGTTTTATTTCTCTAATGAATCCGGCCTCAAGTAACTTGGCTAGATCTTCTCCCATGGCTTGTCGCTTAGGCTCAGAGAAACGCCAAAGAGTCTGCTTGACCAGCTTGAACCCCTTCAGAATGTTAAGGCTATGCTCGGCTAGCCTGCGTGGGATTCCTGGCATGTTTGAAGGATGCCAGGCGAAGATATCCCAATTCTCGCGCAAGAACTCCTGTAGTGCGGCGTCTATTGTGGGGTTTAACTGTGCCCCGATGGATGCTGTTTTTGCAGGGTCCGTTGGGTGGACTTGGAATTTGACTATTTCATCCACTGGTTTAAAAGAGGTGGACTTGGGTCTTTTGTCGAGTATCACGTCGTCCCTGTCCACTGTGGAGCGCAGCGCAGTTTGTTCTTTGGCCGCAAGGGCTTCAGATAATGCCTCGAGGGCTAGTGCGGCGGTTTTATTTTCAGCGCGGAGTGCTATGTCCGGATCACTAGCTAGAGTGATGATTCCATTGGGCCCGGGCATTTTGAGCTTCATGTACCCGTAATGGGGTATAGCTTGGAAGATCGTGAATGCCTCCCGCCCTAAAAGGGCATGGTATCCACTACTGAATGGGGCCACTTGGAATGTGATTTCTTCGGACCTATAATTCTCTGGCGTACCGAATACCACAGCTAGTGTGATTTTTCCTGCACATCGTGCCTCCCGACTAGGGATGATTCCTCTGAAGGTCGTGCTGCTTTGCTCAATGCAGCTCTTGTCTATTTCCATTTTTCTAAGGGTTTCCTCATAGATGAGGTTTAATCCGCTGCCATAGTCCATGACCACTTTAGTAAGCCGGAAGCCGTCCATAATTGGACTAAGGACCAAGGCGGCCGGTGCTCGGGCTGTTCGAAATTCATGACTGGCATTGAAGGTTATAGCCGTGTCGCTCCATGGATTTATTGCTGCTACGTGGCAGACTTTGGCAAGGCTGTGGAGTGCACACTTACGCATATTATTTGAGGCGAAGGTCTCGAAGACTGTCAATAATGTATTGTTATTTTCCACGGGATGGTGCTCTGTTGCATTGTTGATGAGGATATCCTCGCCGCTCTTGGCCACCTGCCGGAGTACCCAACATGCTCTAAGGCTATGTGTTGGCATGGTATCCGTTGTACTGTGAATTTTGCATGGCCCATTGTGCCATCGCTCCAATACGGTTCCATGCCCTGTAGTGGGCTTTTGTTTCTTTGTAATTGGATCGGGTGACTTACGAGAGTACACCCTTTTAGTTCGGACGGGGGGTTTAGTGAGAGCCGGAGGATCCCAGAATTTTGTTTGGGTTTTCCATGTGCTTTCCATCGCACAGTACTTCTGTACTATGGCCGCCAAGTCAGCGAAGTGTGCTATGTCATGGCGACTTATGGTGTTGAGGATTCCCTTGTCCGTGCAATTTTTGCAAAAGAATGAAATTGCGTCTTCCTCGCGACAGTCCTTAACCTTGCTCATTACAAGGAGGAATCTGGCCCAATAGTGATGTACTGTCTCTTGGGGCTCTTGTCTAATGTGGGAAAGATTACTTATATCTGGGTGGGTGGGTAGATTTAGGTCTGAACCCTGACCCGATCTGAGACCCAGGGGCGGAGGAGTTTCCAAGCTTGGCAGTTCGGGCTTCGAGATGTTGCCCAATAGATCTGGCTTGCTGTCTGATTCTAAGTTCAAAGCTTGGGCCATGTCCTCCCGTAGATGGGTATCCGACTCGGAGAGCTCAGGAATCCGGACATAGTTCTTCCTCAAGATAGATGAAGAATTGCTGCGTTGCTCCTCCACCATCGCTATCTGATGGGTGACCGACGGAGAATTAATCTCCCTTTGGTCGGGTTTAAGCCCGATCCGATCATAGTCCGTAGCGACTCCCAAGGCGGCGATGCGATCCAAGAGCTCGTTCAAGGATGAGCGCTCCATTGGATCCATCTACTCGGCGAATCCCGAGCCGATGTGGAGGCTATTTTTGATGACCCGAGAAGTCATCGTCAGCGCAACGGCCGAACAGGCGGTCATGATGAAGCCGCCTAATCGGAGGGTTTGGCCTACAGCCAGGGCTCCCCCCGAGGTGATGTTGTCCTTGAAAACAAGATGAGCCATTGAGCCTTATGATGATGGCACAGTGGAACTCTCAATGAAAGCACCAATGTCGGTGTCAAAACCGGCGGATCTCGGGTAGGGGGGCCCGAACTGTGCATCTAAGGCGGATGGTAACAGGAGGCGGGGGACACAATGTTTACCCAGGTTCGGGCCCTCTCGACGGAGGTAATACCCTACTTCCTGCTTGATTGATCTTGATGATATGAGTATTACAAGAGTTGATCTACCACGAGATCGTAGAGGCTAAACCCTAGAAGCTAGCCTATGACTGTGATTGTCCTTGTCCTACGGACTAAACCCTCCGGTTTATATAGACATTGGAGGGGGCTAGGGTTACACAGAGTCGGTTATAAGGGAGGAGATCTACATATCCAAATTGCCAAGCTTGCCTTCCACGCCAAGGAGAGTCCCATCCGAACACGGGACGAAGTCTTCAATCTTGTATCTTCATAGTCCAACAGTCCGGCCAAACGATATAGTCCGGCTGTCCGAGCACCCCCTAATCCATGACTCCCTCAGGACCCGTTGAATTATTTCTTCGCTCGTGACAGCTTTTAATTAGGTTCCACTCTACTCTAACTTTTTTCTTAAGTTATTAACTGAGCTCAGTGACTTCAAAAAGTTGTACAGAAGCCTTGTTTGGGCCTTTCCGGTGTCGCTGAATGTGGGTTGAGTAGCCATGTAAGGTTGTACTGTACTACACAGGCCTTTTTTTCATCGTCAGCAATGCAACTGCGCCGACAGTTGTACACAATCCGGGTCAACTTGTTATTCTCCGCCCCGCTGGTTTGCAAATCTTTCCTAGGAGGGATGCATTAGGCTTAACAAGAAAATGGGCTTTAAGAAATAATAAATGGGATGTAATTATAAAAACTGGGCAGTAACTATAAAAAAATGCACCAAACACGTAATTAGTTTATAAAATATTACTTTTGGATTTTGAAAAATTTAATTTCATTAATTGTTGCGCGCGTAATGTTTCGTTGGATTTTTACATAATACAAACGTATATTGAAATTGTATTTACTCTGACTAGAAGTTTCGGGATAAAAATATTTTGGATCCCATCAAAATGTGGGAAATTTAATTGAATTCTGTTTTGAACGGTTGGTTGAAATTATTAATTGTTGTCCTAGCTAGAAAATGGGTTGTAATTTTAACAAACTGTAAATGGGCTGTAGTAAATTCCATTAGAATTCAAAAATGGAATGTACATTCTTACAAATCACAAATGGGCTATAAGTTCTCTGCCACATACTTGTGGGCCTACTAAGTTGACGCGTCCCCTAAAAAAAGTAAGTTGACGCATATGCAAGGCTTTGTCAACTTATATTCAACACACGGTTCTAGCAGAAGTGTCCGTTGGATGTCCATCCAACGGATGTCGTGCTTCTTCTTCAATCTTGGATATTCTAGCTTCAGCTGCCCAAAAAATGATTCCTCCCTCTGACATCCGGGGCGCACCATTTCGGAGGTTGGCCTATGGGCCTACTAAGTTAACGCGTACCAAGGGCTTTGTCAACTTAGTCAATATAAACGATTCTAGCTGCAGTGACCATACAATGTCCATCCAACGGCCATCGTGCTTCTTCAACCTCTGGTCTTCTTGCTCTAGCCGCCCAAAGCAGCGCCGATCACGATGCCTGCACCTGCCTCTCGTGGCCGGCTGTGCTACCGCGGAGGCCTCACCATCCCCTACTACTCCCACCGCTGGCCGGGCCATCCCTCTGCTCTTCCTGCACCAGCCGCTCAAACAAGCGCTGGTGGGACTACCTACTCCCTCCTCCCGCGTCCGGCTATGCTGCCGCGCAGGCCTCACCGCCACACCGTACTCCCATCGCTGGCCTAGCCATCCCTCTACTCACCCGCACCTGCTGTTATTCTCCGGCGACGGTAGACGAACCAGTAAACCCTCGTACTCTCCTCCGCATGGGAAACAACCACCGAGTCTTCCCTGGCTCTGTGTCGTTCCCTTCCTAGGCCTCGCAGTCTTCCACCGCCCTGGTGCTCTCGGCACGGCATGGTCAACATGGTCAATGAACGACATCCATCAGAAGTGGACTGTACGTGGAGAGGCTGACAGCTGGGTCCACGGCCGCACGCAAGGAAATGCCTCCTTATTACGTGCGAAATAATGATTCCTCGACCTAACAGCTAGGACCTGCCGGAAGGACCTATGTATTTCGAGAAAAAAACGTTCCCCCCGCTGACAGATCGGACCCACCAGCTATATCTTCGCACGCAAGGAAGTGCCTCCTTATTACGCACAAAAAATATGAATACTCCCCCTGCTAGCTGGGACCCACCATAGTGGGAGGCTGACTTGTGGGCCTACTAAGTTGACGGGGACGGAGGGCTTTGTCAACTTAGTCAATATGAACGATTCTAGCTCTAGTGACCATACGATGTCCATCCAACGACCGTAGTGCTTCTTCAACCTCTGGTCTTCTTCCTCCAGCCGCCCAAAGTAGCGCTGGTCATGTCGCATGCTCCTGCCTCCCGTGGCCGGCTATGCTCCCGCAGAGGCCTCATCCCACCGCTGGCCAGTCCCTGCAGCGACGGCAGCCTCACACCGCAGGCGAACCAGTGAACCCTCGTACTCCTCTCCGCATGGGCATCCACTGCCGCGTCTTCCCCGGCTCCGCTTCGTCCCCTTCCTAGGCCTCACCGTCGCCCACCTCCCTGGTGCTCTCGGCGCGGAGTGGTCAATATGGTCAAGGAACGGCTTCCATCGGAAGAGTACTGTACATGGAGAGGCTGACAGCTGGGTCCATGGCCGCAGCAAGGAAGTGCCTCCTTATTACGCGGAAAATAATGATTCCTCCACCTGACAGCGGGGACCCACCGGACGGGCCACCGTATTTCGCGAAAAAAACGATTCGCCCCTAACTGCTGGGACCCACCAGCTACATCTTAGCACACAAGGAAGTGCATCCATATTACGAGCAAAAAATATTATTCGCCCCCTGACTGCTGGGACCCACCGGCTACATCTTCGCACGCAAGGAAGTGCCTGACAGTCGGGACACACCTGGTCGAAGCGTACTTAGCGTTGTCGTTCTGGTCGTGAACATGTACGTACATACGATCGGTCTGTCTGCAGGCAGCAGCGATGAACCGTGGCCGTGTAAGGAAGGGCACGTGTCGTAGTAGAGGCACGCACGTGTCGTAGTAGAGGCACGCACGTAGCATGTACACGTACGTCCAGCGGCGAGGGTGCAAGAAAGTAAATACGACCACGTACATACATACGGGCGGGGTCTTGAACGTCTACTCGCGCATACGTACGGCCAGGGCTCATGTACATGGCTGGGTTGGAAGGGAGAAACTGTGTCGTCGTCGTGTTCATGGGGAGGCAACGGAATGCATCGTGTTCATCGGGAGGGAATGGAAGGCATCATGTTCATCGGGAGGCAACAGAACGTGTGTTGTTCGTTGGGAGCCAACCGGCTTGGACGGGACAATCGATGGAAACGGGGCCTAGCGTACCGCAGAAGGGAGGAAACGACCTTGTGTTTGACCAGCCACGGTCGAAACGGGATCCTGTTCATCGGGAGGGGTCTGGCATACCGCAAAACAGAGGAAACAGACTTCTCTTGGACCTCCTACGGTCGAAATGGGGTCCTGTTGATCGGGAGGGGTGTGGCGTACCGCAAAATGGAGGAAACGGACTTGTGTTGGAGCGCTACGGTCGAAACGGGGGTCATGTTCATCGAGAGTGGTGTGGCATACCGCAAAACGAGACTCCACGGGATACTGTTCATCTCCACCGTCGACTGCCTCCACGGGCTACTGTTCATCCACTGTCGACCTCCTCCAGCCTCCACCTATGACTGTTCATCCATGGGCTCCTGTTCATCCAGCCTCCACCGCGCGCTCCTCCACCAGCTACTGTTCAACCAACCCTCTCCACGGGGTCCTGTTCAACCACCCCTCCACGGGCTACTGTTCATCCAGCCCTCCACCGGCTACTGTTCAACCAGCCCTCCATGAGGTCCTGTTCATCCAGCCCTCCACGGGGTCCTGTTCATCCAGCCCTCCACCGGCTCGATCGATCGGGGTCCTGTTCATCCAGTTGCAATGGCCTCTACTACCACGGGGTCCTATTCATCCAAACCCCCCAACAACGCTCACTTTTCATCAAGGGAAGGAGGCAATAGTGTTCGATCGGCTTCAGTTAGCAGCACTAGCGAAGGAATCACTCAAGTTCAGTTAAGAACAAGGAATCGATCGGGGTTCAGTAACCTAGTGTCGGAGTAATGGGCCACGGGTAGGCTAACCCGAGACCCAGAACCTTTCAAGACATCGGGGCCGGCTTCGCCCCTCAGGAACCTCTGGACGGAGGGCCGCCTCTAGGAGTCGGCTGCAGCGCAGCCGACTACCCACTCACGGCCGAGTTTCAGGGACAACTAGAAGATGAGCCGACTCCTGGATGACGGCTTCCAAAGAAGCCGGCTATGGGGAGTCGGCCCGCGACTTCCACCACCTCATGCCCTCGTGAGGAGGGACGGGACCGGGCGTGGCCTCAGTACGGGCCACACCACCCCTTACCAAGGGCAGGCATGGCCACAGTGCGGCGTACCAACGGAGATCTTCGTCACGGCGCGGCACTGTTGCCATGCCAGCCCTGACATCAGCTCCACCAGCGGAACCGTGTGCCCACATCGGCCTGCCTGTATGGCCCGGAGACGGCGGGCCCCGCTTGTCGGCGAGGGTATAGAAGATGGCGAGAGCGCCCCAAGATGGACCCCGTGGGAGTCGGCCTCCAAGAGTCGGCCGGCCCCTCCCACGGGCCCCGCATGCCATTAACCAGACAAGACGGGGAGTGGCAACAGTGATCGCCCGTTAGGCAGCGGCACTGTTGCCATGACCCCATGACCAAGCCAGCGTCATTAGAAGCACGGCCACAGTAATCCGCAGCCGGCCAGACCCGCCTGTGGCGGACAAGGACTGTCGCCCTCGTACCCGGCCAGTCGGCGGGGCCCACCAGCCAGCGGGCCCCAGAAGTCGGCGGAGAAGACGGCGGCCTGAGAGACAGACGGCTGGGACCCGCGCCCAGCCAAATTACCATTGTACCCCCGGGGGGTAGGCCTATATAAACCCCCCGGGGCACCCATGCAAAGGGTTGGATTCCTTTAGCACTAGACCAGAGAACACAGGGGGGAGAGAGCTAGCCTTGCCTTCTCCTACCTCCAGGAAACAGCTCAAGGAGCAACCTTGTATACACCTTGCCATAATGATCATGCGGAGACCCTGCAGAGCAGCAGTAGGGGTGTTATCTCCTCGGAGAGCCCTGAAGCTGGGAAAGATTTGCCGGCGTGCATGTCTACACCTCATCCCGTTTCCAGGCACCGCCGACGTTCTACTCGCCCCCACCATGATAAGCCATCCTTTGGCATATGTCTCACCCAACCCCCGACATTTGGCGCCCACCGTGGGGCGAGGTGCACCGTCGTCCGGAGACCTGCTCTGGACGGGAACCCTTTTCCTCCTTGGCGAGCGCAGCCAGCCCGGCACGCCAGAGGGAGTTTGCGCCGACGCGCTGAACGGCGCTGAGATTGCCTGCGCGGCCAGCTGCCTCGCCGAACTTGTCGGCGAGGTTTGCCTCTCCGACGAGCCTGCATCCGACACAGGCACCGGCGGCCCCGAGAGCCTTCTCACGGGCCTCCTCGACGAACTCCACGTTGCCGGCGAGCCTGCCGCCGACCTGGAGTCCGTAGGCTCCACCGACCCGATGCTGGTCGATTCCGACAACGCGTCGCTCGACACGTTCCCTACCAACGTGGTAGTCTACGACGAGCCGTTCCCTCGTGCGGAGAGCGGCGGAAGCAACATCACAGAAGTGCTCGTCATCGGCCATGGCGGGCACTCCGACGGCGGGGCTCATGACCCACTTGATGCGGTGCTGCAAGACCTGGATTCGCCCATCCCAGAAGACACTGACGCCGAGACGCTGGAAGCACACTGCCTCCAGCTCGTCGAAGGCGCAAAGAAGCTGGCAAGCATGAGACGCTTGTCACAAGCCTACCAGCGTGAGATGGATCGCGCTGTGGGCGGCTCGCCAGCCCCGGCGGGGCCTAGCCACCTAGGCGCGGTCCGGCAGCGCGGCGCGGACATCGCCAACATGTTCGGGGCCAATCGCCCCCTATACGCCACGCCCGCAGAGAACATCCGAGTCGCCCAGGCGGCGGCAGACGAGTTGGACAACCTCGAAGGCGAAGAGCGCCGACTGATGACGGAGCGAGTCCAGTGACTCCTCGACGCGGCTGCTGCGCAGAACGCGGCCGGCTGCCGCACCGAGGCGCCACAACGACAGAACGACGACCTGACACCCCGTCGAGATCAAGGTGCAACGTCTCGGACGCCGACTTGCGGCGTCCGCGGAAGGAAAGATAAGGATCCGGCTGCCAGTCGCAGTCGGACTCACATCACCGCCGAGCGCGACCAAGATGGCCGCCCAAGGGCAGTGGAGCGGCGGGACGACTATCTGCCTCCTCCACCTCGCAGAGAAAGGCGAGTCTCCCCGCCACCCGTTGAGCATCCGACTCTCGGCGACCGCCTTGGTCGCCGAGAGGGAGTCGGAGAAAACGACGCGCGTCACCGGATCGATCGGCTCCACCGATCCCTGGTGCTGGAAGAGGAGGACGAGTTGGGTCCGCCGTGTTTCGGCCCCCGCATTCGAGATAAGCCCTTTCCCAAAGGGTTCACTCTCCCTAGAGACACTCCCAAGTACACCGGCTCCGTGAAGCCGGAAGACTGGATGGTTGACTATGCCACGGCCGTCGACATAGCAAGCGGCAACAAGCGCGTTGCCGTGAAGTACGTTCCACTCATGCTCCAGGGCACGGCCCGGACATGGTTGAACAGCCTGAAGCCCCGCAGCATCAACAGCTGGGTCGACTTCACCGAAGCTTTCGTCCGCAACTTCACAAGCACGTACAAGCGACCTCCCAAGCCTCGCCAGCTTTCCTTGTGCGTGCAGGTTCCCAATGAGTCGACTCGCGATTATCTCACGCGTTGTGCCGAGCTCCAAAACTCCTGCGAGGGCGTGCACGAGGTGTAGGCCATCGAGTACTTCACCGCCGGGTGCAGAGAAGGCACCCTCCTCAAGCACAAGCTCCTCTGCGATGAGCCAGAGACCCTGGATGAGCTGCTGATCATAGCAGACAAGTACGCCACAGCTGATTCCTCCATGAAGACAGAGATCCAAGTTAGCATGGCTGGCAAAGTAGCCCCTCAGGCTCCCAGAACTCCGGCTGGAGACGCCAGTCGGCAACAACAGCAGAACGACCACAAGCGCAAGGCCCCGCAGCCGGCTTCCAGTAGCCGGCAAGTGGCAACGATCGAAGACCAGTAGCCGGAGGGGCAGCCTCCGCCCAAGCGACAAAAAGGCGGCAAGTCAAACTGGTTGCCAAGCTTTTCTTACGAGCAGACTCTAGATAGTCCCTGCAAGTTCCACAGCGGCGCGAAGCCGTCAAACCACACCACCCGGAAGTTCCACTGGCTCACCAGGATTGCCAAGGGAGACGGCCTGATGCCTCCTCCGCCTGATGGGCAGCCGCCTCCACCTCCACCCCAGCAGCCGGCTGTCAGGCCAGTCGGCGCAGTACAAGACGAGTACCCAGAAGAGCATGGGGCCTATGTGGTGTTCACCAGTGTGGCAGATGATAAACGCAGCAAGCGGCTGCAGCGGCAAGAGGTGAACGCGGTGGCGTCAGATACTCCAGAGTTCATGCATTGGTCCGAGAGGCCTATCAGTTGGAGCAGAGCTGATCACCCAGAGGTGATGCCGAGCCCATGCTCCTACGCCTTGGTCTTGGAGGCCACCTTTGCCACTGATAGGCGGGCCGCATGCTTCTCGCGAGTGCTGATAGATGGAGGAAGTAGCATCAACATCCTGTACAAGGATACCCTGGAGAAGTTAGGGATCAAGCAGAGACAGCTTCAGAACACCCGGACTGTAACGCCCCGGATTCGATGCACCAGGTGTCCGCTAGTTATTCGTCGTCGTTGCCATGTCATTTTCTTGCGTGTTGCATTTTGCCATGTCATCATGTGCATCTCATTTTGCATACGTGTTCGTTTTATGCATCCGAGCATTTTCCCCCGTTGTCCGTTTTTCAATCTGGCACTCCTATGTCACTCGGCGCCCCCTTTCGCCTCTTTTCGTGTGTGGGTATTAAACTTTCTAGGAATGGACCGAGGTTTGCCAAGCGGCCTCGGTACACCACCGGTATACCGCCTTTCAAGTTTTGTGCCATTTGATGTCCGTTTGATACTCCAACAGTTAACCAGGTAGCTGTAAAGCCTCTTTTGTGTGCAGCCCAACACCTCTCCAAAGTGGCCCAAAACCCATCCAAACCCCCTCCATCCTCTCGGCAGTTCGATCACGATCGCGTGGCCGAAAACCGCACTCCATTTGGAGTCTCCTAGCTCCCTCTACCTATAAATATGTGCCTCCCCCGAAATTTTCGCGGATGAAACCCTAGCCTCTTCCTCCTCCCATCGCCGGACGCGTCCACCCCGCCGTCGGACATGTCCGCCGCCGCCCTCAGCGAATCAGATCGCGCCACGTCGCCCGACGGCCCTCTCTCTCCTCCCTACCGTGCCTCCAGCCGCCGCGGCCCGCGGAGCCCATCACGGGCCTGTGCGGGCCCAAATCTCGCTGCCGTCCGGCCCGCTCCGCCCCGTCGCCTCGCGCGCCTCGCCTTCCGGCCGCGCCGCCCAGCTTCGCCTCGCGGGTGCTGCCCCGCGCGCCCGCCGGCGGCCACCGCCATGCCCGCGCGCCGCCGCCCACGCTGGCATACTCCTCCCGCGCCGCCCTTCGCCTGCTGCCGCTCGCCGGCTCCCCTCCGCAGCAGCGCCTCGCCTCGCCGGCGCCCGCGCGCCGCCCGGTCGCCGCTCCTCGTCCCTCGCGCCCAACAGCGCCGGCGCGCCGCCTCGCCCCGCGCATCGTCGCCGGAGTCGTTGCCCTCCGCCGCCTCGGGCCCGCCGCCGGCCAGATCCGGCGCGGCCTTGCCCGGATCACGTCGTCCCCGGACCGCCCCGACCTCCCCGCTCGTCGTCGGAGCGCGCCGCCTCGCCGGCGTCCTCCTCCATCGCCGGAGTTCGCCTCTCCGGTGGATCTGGAAAGGTGGACCAGATCCACCCATCCGCGAACCAAACGGCGCCCTCGACCCCGGGATCCCTCGGTCCCGCTCCTCCTCATCCCGCGTTGACTTCCCCGAAGGTATAATTTTCGCCAAGTCCCCGGATCTGCTGCATTTTCATGGCATGTTCATCGCATCATATCTCTACATCCGTGGCTCCGTCTTGGGCATGTAGCATATCAAATTGTTCGTCTCGATGAGTACATTATTTTCTCTCATTGCATCATTTTCATTTGAGCTCATGTGGATGCCCTAATCATTGTTGCAAGAGTGCTATATAATGTTGTCCGCTGTCTGTTAACAGAACATGCACTTTTGTCATTTTCTTCATGATTGATGTGTGCATCCTATGATATTGAGATCTACATGTGTTCTGAACTATGCCATGCCATATTTTCAGAGGTTTATGCCATGTATTTTTGTGATCTATGTGGTGACTAGCACGAGCATGCAAACTAGGCTTCGTGATGTTGCTGATTTCAGGGACTTGGGATTTTCCCAAGTCTTTGTTCTGCTGTTATTTTTATGCCATGTATTCATGTTGCTACAGAGTGATCCGTGACTCTTCTGAGCATGGTCATTAAGTATGTTTTGTAGATATTGTGGTCCTCTATCCATCGATGGCCTTTTTGGCAATTATAGAGTGGTATAACATGTCCTAATCTTGCTCTACTTTTGCTATAAAATGTTCCTGGCAGATTGTTAACATGTTTAGCATTTTTGCCTAGCTTGTTGTTGTTGATCCGTGCATGCTATATTATTGTTTTTGCCATTTCTAGCTTCTATGCCATGTCTAGTTGCTGGTTGTATGCTTGGTTTGTCATGCAATTCCTCGTAGTGAGTGCATAGAGCTCGTAAACATGCCTACTAGTTATCTGTTTTGGCCGTGCTCCAGTTTTTCAGTCTGAATCTGTAACGAAACTTGCTATGTTTACATGGGTGTCATCATATCTTCTGATCCCTTTTGGCTCATGGTCACTAAGGGTCTCTTGTTATATGCTTTGAGTAGATTCATGCCATGCTCTAGTTTGACATGATAGCTTGCTGTAACATGTTGTTTTATAGCTCTAAACATTGCAACCTGATGTTATTTCTGCCATGTCCTGTGAATTCTGCAAAGTCTGTGAACCTGTTATTATTTGCAATCTTGCCATGTCCTTTTGAGTATGTTCTATTAGTTTCTGGAGATAGCTCAGTGTTCATGTTTTGTTATGCTTTATCTGTAAATCATGTCCATGCCTTTTGTTTTTATGTTGAGATCCTGTAGCATGTTGGTTCGATGCTTGCAATATGCCTAGTTGCTGTTTTGGACAGCTTGTCCTTTAAACTTGTATAGAGTGTATGTGTTGAACCGTTGCTCCGTTTTGAGTGTGTTCTATATGAAACTTGCTTAGTTTTGCATGTAGTTTCATGTTACCTTGTTGCATCCATGTTTTGAGGTGTTTGCTTGATGTTTGAATGCATTTCGCATCAATGCCATGTTTAACTTGTTTTGCTCATATCTTCTAGGCCGTAGCTCCGAATCTAACGAACTTTATATGTAACTTGACTAGAATTTCGCGTAGATCATCGTGGTGCATCTTAACTTGCTGTTTAACAACTTGAACATAAGGTTTATTCAGATCTGGACTAATTTCGAAATTTGCATATGAGGACTTACCGGAATTGTCCTATGTTGTTTCCGGCCTCATTTAAACTTGCTTTGATGTGTTGCTCTTGTATGCATCATCTCTTGCCATGAGTAGCTTAATGTAGCCTTGTCATGCATCATACTTGGTTGAGCATCATGCCTTGTTCATGTGTGGTGTGTTTACCATGTTGTGTGCTTCCTCTCGATAGTTCCCGTTTCGTTGCGATCGTGAGGATTCGTTCGTCTACGCTTGGTTCGTCTTCGTGACTTCATCTTCTTCATGGATTCGTTCTTCTTCCTAGCGGGATTTCAGGCAAGATGACCGTCACCTTGGATCTCATTACTATCATTGCTATGCTAGTTGCTTCGTTCTATCGCTATGCTGCGTTACCTACCACTTGCTGCTCAAGCCTCCCAAATTGCCATGAACCTCTAACCTTTGTTACCCATCCTAGCAAACCGTTATTTGGCTATGTTACCGCTTTGCTCAACCCCTCTTATAGCGTTGCTAGCTGCAGGTGAAGATGAAGATTGCTCCATGTTGGATTACGTTTATGTTGGGATATCACAATATCTCTTATATTATTAATGCATCTATATACTTGGTAAAGGGTGGAAGGCTCGGCCTTATGCCTGGTGTTTTGTTCCACTCTTGCCGCCCTAGTTTCCGTCATATCGGAATTATGTTCCCGGATTTTGCGTCCCTAACGCGGTTGGGTGATTTATGGGACCCCCTTGACAGTTCGCTTTGAATAAGACTCCTCCAGCAAGGCCCAACCTTGGTTTTACCATTTGCCTCACCACCACCTACTTTTCCCTTGGGAGTAATTAACCCAAGGGTCATCTTTATTTAGCCCCCCGGGCCAATGCTTATCTAAGTGTTGGTCCAAACTAGAGCACCGTGCGGGACCATCCCTTGGCAACTTGGGTTACGTAGATACCTGTACTCTTCGCTTATCCGGTGTTGCCCTGAGAACGAGATATGTTCAGCTCCTATCGGGATTGTCGGCGCATCGGGCGGTCTTGCTGGTCTTGTTTTACCATTGTCGAAATGTCTTGTAGCCGGGATTCCGAGACTGATCGGGTCTTCCCGGGGAGAAGGAATATCCTTCGTTGATCGCGAGAGCTTATCATGGGCTAAGTTGGGACACCCCTGCAGGGTTTGAACTTTCGAAAGTCGTGCCCGCGGTTATGTGGCAGATGGGAATTTGTTAATGTCCGGTTGTACTAAACTTGAAGTAAACTCTTCTAAAATACACCAACCGTGTGTGTAACCGTGAGTGTCTCTTTTCGGGGTTGTTCGAGAGGAGAACACGGTTTCTGGGTTATGTTTGACGTAAGTAGGAGTTCAGGATCACTTCTTGATCATTACTAGTTGACGACCGCTTGCTTTGCTTCTCTTCTCGCTCTTATTTGCGTAAGTTAGCCACCATACATGCTTAGTCGCTGCTGCAAACTCACCACCTTACCCTTTCCTTACCCATTAAGCTTTGCTAGTCTTGATACCCATGGTAATGGGATTGCTGAGTCCTCGTGGCTCACAGATTACTACAACACCAGTTGCAGGTACATGTTATGCAATGATCATGACACGAGAGCGATGTTTACTTGTGTTGAAGTTCTTCTTCTTCTTCGTCGGTCTTGGGTTAGGTTCCGGGTCGGCAACCTGGGCTAGCAGGGTGGATGTCGTTTGAGTTTTTGTTTATGTTTCATCCGTAGTCATATGTTGATCTTGTATGTGATGTATTGTTGTATTCATGTGACATTGTATGTCTTGGTTCTATCCCCACTATTATGTAATGTTGATGTAATGATATCCACCTTGCAAAAGCGTCTTCAAGATGCGCTTCTATCCTTGGTGGGACCTTTGAGTTCCTTTAGGACAGGGTCGCATCTTGGGCGTGACAAGTTGGTATTAGAGCCTCGACCGACCCTAGGAGCCCCCTTGATTGATCGTGTAGTTTGGCCGATGTTGAGTCTAGAAGAAAACTTTTTCGGAGTCTAGCTATATCGGAGAGTAGGAATTCTTTTTACTCCTCTGCCCCTTCATCACTCTGGTGAGAAATCTTGACGTAGGTGTTTTGAACTACTCCTCTTCCCATTCAAATTTTTCTTTAGGATCACGCGGTTAGTTTTTGTTCGTTGTCCATCCTCTTTTATCCGGCACATCACTCGTCAAGTCGACTCGAACTTCTTTGTATTTTGGGAGATCAATCCTCAGTTCTTTTCAGTCGACGTTGTTTTCCCCATCCGAAGTTGTCCTTGTTTTTTCCCACCCGCCCACCTCTTTTCTTCTCGAAACTGGAGTCCGTAATCGAGTATCCTTCCTACTCGTGCGAAGCCCTTGCTTTCTTTCCTCGATTATTTCAACCGGAATTTTTTCTCTCCAAGTTACTCGTTGATCCCCCGTTCAAGTTGCCTGTGTTTTTTTCCCGCCCTCCCACCCTTTTTATTCCGGAGTCTGAGCCTTTATTCAAGCAATCAATTTCATTCGTGCGGAGTATCTTCAGTCTTTCCTCAATTCTCTCAACCGGTGAAGTCTTGTCTAGTTCATCATTGTTCGTCGCATTTTTCTTTCCGGTGGATCCAAATTCAAGTTTTTTCGTTGTCAATCGTATTCTTTCCCTCGGCTCAAATATTTCCCTTTGCTCGTGCGCCTCTCACCATTCTATCATTCCGGAGTGATGAAGACATCTCAGAAGATTCGTGTTTGCATTCAATTAATCCGAGGTTGTCACCTCATTCAAATCTTTCAATTGTTCCGGTGCATCGTCTCTTCTTCAATCCTTTCCAACGTCGTTTCTTTTTAGTGGGCCCGAGCCCACAGGTCTTTTCCCAGGATCTTACCTGACTCTTCTTGTTTCCCGGTGCCATTTTCAAATTCTTTTCGAAGTTTGACGTAAGTATGGATTTCATCAGTCAGACGCCTTTCCAAGATCGATTCCAAATCATTTTCATCGTTGTCTCAACCTCTTCGCTTTTCATTGTCCTTGAGTATCTATCTAATTCTTCAAGGTGTTTCTCGTCGACCGAAGAAGAGTTTTCCTTAAACCTTGCCCATTCTCTTGGAGATTCGCCGTGCTAGCTTGATGTTATCCTATCAAGTTGTTTCCAGTCGTGCAATTATTTTCATCCATCCAGAGTATTTCAGGAGTTGTTGTCTCTCTCGATCATCCGGAGGCCATCTTTTCGGAATATTTCTTCGTTCTAAGTTGTCAAATTCGTTCTCCAATTATTCTATATCCGTGCCCCTTCGCTCGTCTCAATATTCTTCCGGTGCTTCGTTCAAGTATTCTTCAATCAGCTCGCGAATTCTACCTTCTCGTCTCTCTAAATTCCCTCAAGTATCTTCGTGCTTTTCTAATTCTTCCCGGCGATTCATTCTCTTTTCTTCGTTCTTTTTATTTCTAATGGTGGTTCGTTCAAGATTCCTTTTCATTTGTAATCACATCAACTAATTCGTTCTTTCCAAATCCTACCGGTGGTTCAAGAAGTGTCGTGGAATTAACACGTCGGATGTCTTCTTGGAAAGACTTAGTCATGGAGCCATCGCAACGGGTTAGCTTGAAGGGGTTAAACCGGACAAAGGGACACGGGAGTTTATACTAGTCCGGCCCCTTCGATGAAGGTAAAAGCCTACGTCTAGTTATGATGGGATTGATTGGGTTTCGATGCGCAGGGAGCGAATACGCTAGCCCGAGCCTCGAATTGTTGTTGTTGTTCCCTAAACCGCCGCCGGGTCACCCTTTTTATACACAGGAGGACCCTGGCCGGTCTACAGAGTCCTAGGATGACTTATACAAGTGCCAGCCTTGGTCTCTTCCTTTCTTATAATACAAGTTTATACAAGCATGGCGGTTTACCATCATGGGCCCTCAAATCGCATGTGGACTCTGGGCCGCTAAGTTTCGTTCGTAAAGCGCCATCCTCAGGGTTGTCTTGGGCTTCGGTATAGCTAAAGGTGAACCGGCCCCTCCTGGTCGGTTTACCCCTAGCAGTTATATCCTCAACATTAGGCCTCAGATTGATTTGGACCTGTTCATGTCAATCTTCAATCCTTAGGAAAATTATTAAAATTGATAACTACCCTTGTAAACCGCCATACTGCCTTTCCCTGTAAACTTCAGGGAATCGCCGTGATGTCATCTTCTGTCACTGCAGTAAATTATGGTAATGTCATCCCTGCATAATAAGATTTATAAAGATTCCCTTCTCTTTAACTAATTCCCGAAGATCGAGGCGACAACCGCATCCTTTTCTGCCGCTTCAGACCCCTCGATTTCCGCGCCTGCCATTTTATCCCCTTTCCTTTATAAATAAAATCGAGGCTCCTTCCATTTTCCCCCTTGCCTCTTCTCCTCATCTTCCTCCTTGCAACCCGAAGAACTCAAGCATCGCCACCGTCGTCGACCTTGAAGCTCCGCCTTATCTTAGGCCGCTGCATCATCCTATCCGCACCAGAGTTTCTGCGATACTCCTCCGCCGATGCGTAACTCTGGTAAATGCTCCTTTCTTTCACTTATCAGATCTGCCTTAGGGTTTCAAATTTCTTTGGTGTTCATCGGTGTTCATCAGCGTTCGTCAGCGTTTAACTGCCTTCCCTTTAGCATCTCACTGAACCTAGTTATGCCTGATAGTTTCTCTTTGCGACTGGATATGTAGGTTTTACTGTACCGTACTACAGCATCTTAACTATTCTTGGATAAATCCTTGAACCTTCTCTGTTCTGCTTAACGCCATTGTAGGGCTCAGAAAAATTTCTTTACTGACCGACGGTAGATCCAGAATTATATCACCATCTTGTGAAACTTGTTTCTGCAACACTTAGGGGATTTTTAGATCTAACCCTTGCACCGAAAGGCGGTTTGACCTGCGATAACTGATAATTCCTCATATGCCATTAGCCCTCACTTAAACCGCCGTGTAATGTTCAATAGCAATGATTGGTTCTCGTATGCACACCTTGATTAAATTTCCGGTTTAACATTATATGCCAACGTAACATTGATGAATTCACTTGGATCAGCAATCGTGAACCGCCCGTTTTTCTTGTACAGATCTTGTATGATGGCACCACAATTTGCTGCTTTTAACTGGGTCCCATCCCGGATTACCGAGACACAAATCAATAACTTTGTCATCACAGGCGCTTTAGCTCCATAGAATGTTCTTCAGTGGCGAGTCCCTGGACCTGAATGCCCTCCTGAACCCCAAGAGGGAGAAGTGATTGTGTTCCTACAACATCTGGGCCGGGGCTTCAGTCCCCCCGGATCAAAAAATTTCCGGGATGTACTTGCCAGTTTCCAACTCCATCCTCAAGACATAGGACCAAACTCAGTGTGAAATATATGTGATTTCCAGGTTTTCTGTGAAGTTTATCTGCAGGAAGAACCAACTGTTGATTTATTCCGGGGTCTCTTCCACTTAAACCGCTGGACCGAATTTGCTGACGGCCCCAATACTGAACTTGGCGGCGTGTCAATTCAGAAGAGGAAAGAGGTTGAATTTCCCCATGCTAAACTTCATAGCCATCCAAAGGACTGGAACCAAACATGGTTTTACTGTCAAAACACTGCTCCTACCGATGAAAATCCTCTGCCGGGCTACCGGCCACACCGGCTTAGCTACAGCCATCCCTTACCTCCTCGGCTGATAGCAAAAGAACGTCAAGCCTATGCTTCCCAACTTGTCAAACTCCGGGCTTTCATGGCCAGCGGTTTAACTGGCATTGATCTTGTCTGCTGCTGGCTTTCATGGTGTATCTTACCTTTAAGCCGCCCTGGGCTAATGTGTGAATATACTGGCAAGACAGACAACCCGCAACGGTTTAACCAAATAGAATTGACTGAGGATGAGGTCACTAAAAGTGTGAAGAAGATCCTTGATGAAAATCTCACTGTGTGCACTCAGGTCGGTCTGCCTCCTTATTATGCCTCCAACAAACTGCCAGCGATAAGCATCTTAACTTTGTATCTTCCTGACTCTGCTGTGCTTTTAGCTCTATTGTAATGACCTTTTGCACAACCTCCCAGGGAGACAGCTCCTTCTGGAAAAAGAAACTTCAAGATAAACCGGCCAAGGCTCCTCGGATTAAGAGCAAGGTCACCAAGAGAGCTGGCAAAAAGAAAGCCGCCGAGACTTCTGAACCGCCAGAAGATGTCCATGAATCAACTGAAGAGGTAGAACTTAACTCCCTTGGCTTTTATTTCATATATCTTATTGACAATGATTGCTCTCAGGATGATGTAGAAGCCAGCCATGCAGATCACGTTGAGGTAATTTATCTTTCTAACTCAGAACTTGTGCCGGTTCAAAGGCTTCGCCGTGCAGACCGGAAAGTGAAATGCTCTCATCCTCTTGCTTATGTGAGTAAAAAACTTTCTTTGAAGACACAGCAAACCGAAGGTCATCGCACAACTCGGCACAGTGGCCAACAGGTCACTTCCTCCGGTTTACCTCTGACACCAACCCGGAAATGCCGTCCAGAGGTTGCTTGTTCTCCTGAAAAACGTTATCCTTTGAAGGGTTTTTTCCGATGCCCACTCAACCCATCTGACTCAAACTATCAGGTTTCTTCAAACTCGTCGAGCGGTTCCTCCACCACTCAGCTGCCTCCATTGAAAACCGTCCCTGGGTAAGCATACAGCCTTTCATTTTTCCCTTATCCTTATATTGACCCTGCTAATCCTAGTTTTGTTATTAGCGGCAAAGCTCGTCTGAGTAAGAAGGCTAAGACCAGTACCCTTTTGGCGAGGTTGAACTGGCAGAGATTCCTGTAGATGCCCATGAAAATCTCGATAAGCCCATGGATGATTTTATCCCGCCAGAATCAATCGTAAATGCTGATCTGCCGGAAGCTGACCCGGCCACTCACGAGGACACCTCCAGTCCACATGCCACGCCTGTCAGTCCGGTTGTTGATCCTGTGAACTCCTCAGTCAATCCGCCAACTCCTCCTACTTCAATCCCAGAAAAAATGATGAAGTTGTCGTCACAGGCATTGGTTATACTGCCCCGGGCAATCCGGTCGTTTTGGCAAAGCATAAGGCCAAAGATGAATCTACTTTCCCGGGCAAAGGAAAAGTAGAAATTGATTTGTCCAAATACGCTCATCTCTCTGTCCAGGAACTTCATTCCGGATTCTTGAACCGGCTCTATGCAAGCCGAGATTCTGAAGATGATTTGGTGAATCTGATGAAAGAACGCTATGAGGTATTCCTTCTTGTCTCAATCTTGTACCCTGTAGCCCCCAAAGGTCGGGTTAAGTTACAAAGTTAAACCGGAATTTATAATCCCTTTCATCTTGAGTACTCCATATACATTAGCCCCCAAGTGCCCGGATTAAAACTTGTATCCTGGGGACTTTGAACCAGCAGTAGTAAAGAATCAATTTGCATTAGCCCCCAAGTGCCCGGATTAAAACTTGTATTGATCCTGGGGACTTTAAACCAGCAGTAGTAAAGAATCAATCCGCATTAGCCCCCAAGTGCCGAGTGTATAACTAGTTGTATACTAGGGACTTTGACATTACATTGATATGCATCTGTGGTTGACAGGCGGAGATAAACGGTCAACGCACTCAAATTGCGGACCTTCAAGAAAGCATCAAGTCTCAACAAGAAGAATCTTCCAAGTCCAGAGAAGAATTAAAAGCCGCTTTAACTTCCCTGGAACAGCTTAAAGAAAGCTTCAAGACTGAACGTGCCAGGTGGGAAACTAAGAAGGACGCATTACGAAAACAAGCTGAAGACGCCGAATCGGCTCTTAAACCGGTGGAAGAGGAGCTTTCCGGATTGAAGCGCCAAGTGAATGCTATGACCTCTGCTGTTTTTGGTGAGTACTCCCACTAAGCCATGAAATATTCCTTTGTAAGGCAGCCGGTAATAATCCTTTAAACCGTTGCAGGAAAACGGATTACTCATTTGGGCTCAGACACACGTGTGAAATTAAAGGCCGCATATACCTTTATTGAACAACTGTATGCTGGTGCCCAACGGGTTATTTGTGCAGCCTCCTATGACAACCCGGCCCCAATCTTGATCAAAGAAATGCTAGCAAGGCTTTCGATGGTACCAGCCCAGATAGAAGAAGTGAAGCGATCCGCTGCTAGGGCAGGTGCTTTGTTGGCCCTTACCCGAGCCAAAGCATGGATAGTTGACCTTGATCCGGCTGACCTTGCAAAAGGCTTTCCAAGCACACAAGAGAACGGGGCTGATTTTGACGACGACGCCTTGAAAAGGGTAACAAGGGAAATGCGTCCGCTAGCGAGTCAACTGGCAGAAGATGCTAACTTGACTGTTCACCGGTCTCGTTATGATGCAAATAATAAACGGATTAATGCTGACTTGCCGGAAGTGCAAAATCTCATTCCGCCAATCCGTAAGCACACTTATGCCCCTGATGTTGATCCGTCAGAACTTATCAGTGAAGAAGCTGTCTTTTAGGCTTTAACCCGGATTGACTGGACAAGCACGGATTTCTAACCACAAGGTGAAGAAGAGGCTGAACCGGCGCCAAATGACCCGTCAACTTCGCAGCATCATGGCAACGAGACTTAATCCGGCAAGCTGATGGATGCTCCGCAGACTTTGTTCAGGGGAAAAAACACCATATTTTGGGCCTTGAAAGCGCCTTGTAATAGGCTAGACAAATATTATGATCCGTCTGCCATCATGCACTGGGATACTTTGTCTTGATCTGTCATGATAATTTCAGTACTGCCTTATGTATTTTCAATATTATGCAATCCCTGTATCTGCATGATAAAAAATCTGTCCAGGCGGTTTACCGCTAGACGGGTCAAAATACCCCCGCATAACTTGGCAAGCAACCATGGTTGCTAACAACATAGCAATAATAAATCATACCTGGGATATGAAACATTGCTGTTAGTCATTACCAATTATGATATTAGGAAGGATAAAAATCCAACTTTCACCATGCCATTTTGGTGTATGATATCGAACCGGGTTGTGATAAATGCCGGACGATTGCTGGAGACAAAGTGTCCATCCAGACCGGTTTTAAAGGATACCGGGTTACCTTTATTTGAATGCTTGAACGGAAAATCCGTAAACCACACCGGGTTAAGAAACACCGGGTTGATCATAAACATGATGAAAAAAATAAAAACTTAATCATGGGCAAAAACCAAGAAAATCAATAACAAGGCTTTTCAAGGGCTGCCAGGCCCAAAACAAGGCTTTTCATGGGCTGCCAGGCCACTGAGTTAAACCATTTTAGCAAAGCCTTTTAAGATGGGCCTCCAACTAACCAATCATCGTTTTAACTTTGACAAGTTCAGGGTCTCAAATAGAGTAACTGTCAAACGTTCGACGGGTCGTGCCAGGATTACCTGGATAGGAGTGGCTTACTTGATGAAGGCAGGTTAACCCGGGGTTTTAGGTGAATACACCAGGCTTCCAAGCCGTGGTTCGATACCCGACTACAAGGGTCCTTTCAAGCTCTTTGGTATTTGACACAAAGAGCCCGCAAGTAACTTTGTGAGCTGTGCTCAATGGGTACCTATGTTTGAGTTGTGCTGTTTAGCAAACAGACTCTCTTTGGCCCCGTGGATGTGGGTGTGAAGCTCCCAAGCTAGGTGGTGGCGTGATAGCCGGTTTAACAGGTAGTACTCCGCTTTTCGTAGCCGAAGCCCCCAAGTTAATAGATATTGGAAGAAAAACAACGGAGACCCTGCTTGATTTAGCAAGGGTCCCGGTTTATTTTATTGATCATAATATATACATTGTCGAAATATGTACATAAGAAAAGCCAGTGGCTTCAAGTATAATAAGGCCGTAGGAAAGCTATGTTCCATGGCCGCCGGGTCTCCTCCTCAGAGCTACGTGAGTCTTCTCGAACGTCAATGAGGTAATATGATCCGTTGTGTAGATTCTTGCTGACCACAAAGGGCCCTTTCCAAGGCGGGGATAGCTTGTGCATATCCATCTGGTCTTGAACGAGACGGAGCACCAAATCACCTTCTTGAAAGGTTCTTGTCTTAACCCGGCGGCTGTGATAACGCCGCAGGTCTTGTTGATAAACCGTCGACCGAGCCAAAGCCATGTCCCGTTTTCATCCAACAGGTCCAGCGCCTCTTGGCGTGCTTGCTCGTTGTCCGCTTCTACATAATTCGCAACTCGGGGCGAGTCGTGACGAATATCACTTGGAAGGACAACCTCTGCCCCATAAACCATGAAAAAAGGTGTATAACCCGTAGACCGGTTTGGGGTGGTGTTTATACTCCATAATACTGATGGTAATTCTTCCACCCAACAACCCTGGGTCCGCTTCAAAGGGACCATCAGCCGAGGCTTAATCCCCTTCAGGATTTCTTGATTCGCCCTCTCCGCTTGACCATTAGACTGTGGGTGAGCTACAGATGCGAGATCAAGCCGAATGTGCTCTCGTTGGCAAAATTCCTCCATCTCTCCTTTAGAAAGATTCGTACCATTATCTGTGATGATACTGTGTGGAAAGCCAAAACAGAAAATAATCTTTTTAAGGAATTGTACCGCCGTAGCTACGTCACACTTACTGATGGGCTCCGCTTCAACCCATTTAGTGAATTTGTCAACTACCACCAATAGGTGGGTCTTCTTGTCTTGGGAACGCTGAAAAGGTCCCACCATATCGAGCCCCCAAGTAGCAAATGTCCAAGTAATGGGGATCATGTGTAACTCTTGAGCCGGAACATGAGCTCGACGTGAAAATTTCTGACAAGCAGCACACCGCTTTACCAGATCCTCCGCATCAGCATGAGATGTAACCAGTAGAACCCATGACGGAATGCTTTAGCTACGAGTGATTTTGAACCAGCATGGTGACCACAATCCCCTTCATGGATTTCACGCAAATCTCTTGCCCTTCTTCAGGAGAAACACATCGTTGGAACACGCCTGAAACGCTGCAACAGTGTAGCTCGCCATTGTGCACTACCATAGACTTGGACCGCCGGATTATCTGTCTGGCGAAAAGCTCATCATCTGGCAACTCACCCCGGTTTAGATATGCCAAATATGGGACAGTCCAATCCGGAGTAGCATGTAAAGAAGCTACCAATTGGGCCTCCGGATCAGGAACAACGAAATCCTCCTCTGTAGGCAATTTCACAGATGGGTTATGCAAGATATCCAGAAAGGTGTTAGGTGGTACCGGTTTACGTTGAGATCCCAGCCGGCTTAGAGCATCAGCTGCTTCATTCTTGCGTCAGTCAATGTGCTCCACCTGATAACCTTTAAAGTGGCCTGCTACCATATCCACCTCGCGCCTATAAGCCGCCATGAGTGGGTCCTTTGAATCCCAAATGCCAGAAACTTGCTGGGCCACTAGATCAGCTCCAAAGCACCGAACCCGGCTTAAGTTCATTTCCTTAGCCATACGGAGGCCGTGGAGTAAGGCCTCGTACTCTGCTGCATTGTTAGTACAAGGAAACATTAAGCGGAGAACATAACAAATTTTATCACCTCGAGGGGAAGTAAGGACAACTCCAGCCCCCGAGCCTTCCAACTGCCTGGACCCGTCGAAGTGAATAGTCCAGTATGTGTTGTCCGGTTTGTCTTCTGGCGCTTGTAACTCGGTCCAGTCATTAATGAAGTCAACCAGCGCCTGAGATTTTATGGCAGTACGGGGCGTGTATTTCAACCCATGGGGACCAAGCTCAATTGCCCATTTTGCAATCCGGCCAGTTGCCTCTCTATTCTGGATTATATCGCCCAAGGGAGCAGAGCTAACCACTGTGATGGGATGGCCTTGAAAGTATTGCTTGAGCTTCCTACTTGCCATAAAGACTCCGTATACAAGCTTCTGCCAATGTGGATATCATTGCTTGAACTCGATCAGTACTTCACTGACATAGTAAACTGGCCGTTGAACCGGATATTCTTTCCCAGCCTCTTTACGTTCAACCACGATCGCCACACTGACTGCGCGGGCATTGGCAGACATGTACAACAATAAGGGCTCCTTATCAACTGGAGCGGCTAGAAGGGGCGGTTCAGCCAGCTGTCGTTTCAAATCCTCAAATGCTGCGTTAGCGGCATCACTCCAGACAAATTTATCTGTCTTCTTCATCATCTGATACAAAGGAATTGCCTTCTCTCCTAGACGACTAATAAACCAGCTGAGGGCTGCAATCCGGCCCGCCAAACGCTGAACATCATTGACACACACCGGTTTAGCCAGCGATGTGATTGCTTTGATTTTTTCTGGATTGGCCTCAATACCTCGGTTGGACACGAGAAAGCCTAGAAGCTTGCCTGCCGGAACACCAAAAACGCACTTCTCCGGGTTAAGCATCATTTTATAAACCCGAAGATTATCAAACGTCTCCTTGAGATCATCTATCAAGGTTTCCTGCTTCCTGGATTTTACCACAATGTCATCCACGTAAGCATGAACATTGCGCCCGATCTGCTTGTGAAGACAATTCTGCACACAACGTTGATAGGTTGCTTGGGCACTCTTGAGCCCAAAAGGCATAGAAACATAGCAAAAGGCTCCAAAGGGGGTGATGAAGGTTGTCTTCTCCTGGTCCTTAACTGCCATTTTAATCTGATGATAACCCGAATAAGCATCCAGGAAGCTTAGGCGATGACAACCCGCCTTCGCATCAATGATCTGATCAATCCGCGGGAGAGCAAAAGGATCGGCCGGGCATGCCTTGTTCAAATCTGTGTAGTCCACACACATACGCCAAGTGCCATTTTTCTTAAGGACGAACACCAGATTAGCCAACCACTCGGGATGAAATACTTCAACGATAAACCCTGCTGCTAGTGACCGGGCTACCTCTTCACCAATGGCCTTGCGTCTCTCTTCATTAAAGCGGCGAAGGAACTGCTTGATCGGTTTAAACTTGGGATCAATATTGAGATTGTGCTCAGCGAGTCCTCTCAGTACACCTGGCATGTCAGAAGGCTTCCATGCAAAAATGTC
Organism: Aegilops umbellulata; assembly: GCA_032464435.1. Lineage (NCBI taxonomy): Eukaryota > Viridiplantae > Streptophyta > Magnoliopsida > Poales > Poaceae > Aegilops > Aegilops umbellulata. The sequence continues at coordinate 352,967,024 of CP136056.1, forward strand.
CCGATTCTCATGGATGAACTCAATGAGCGCGCTTTCCTATTTTGGATCCAGATTGGCACTGATACTAAACTGTTTGGACAAATCACCGGGGACAAAGTCAACGAGTTTAGTTTCATTGGCCGGTTTGAACGCCAGGGTCGGGTCATGTTCAGTTGTGGGCTTCTTCAACGGGGTCATGTCTGCTGGATCAACATTGTCTTTATAGAACTTCAACTCCTCTGTAGCACAAACCGACTCGGCATAGGCCGCCTCACCTTCCTCGCAATCCAAAGCAATCTTGCGGCTACCATGTATTGTGATCATCACTTTATGACCCGGCATTTTGAGCTGTAGGTAGACATAACAGGGTCTCGCCATGAATTTTGCATAAACCGGCCGCCCGAACAGCGCATGATATGGGCTCTGGATTTTCACCACCTCAAATGTCAATGTCTCTAATCTGGAATCATGCTCATCTCCAAACACGACTTCCAAAGCAATCTTGGGTATGCCGATTTGCCTGGTACCACGCCGTGAAAAACTGTATTTGACGGTTTAAGATTCTTATCTGTCAACCCCATGCGGCGGAAAGTCTCGTAGTACAGGATGTTTATGCTGCTTCCTCCATCCATTAAAACTTTGGTGAACTTGCAACCTCCCACCTGAGGTGCTACGACCAAGGCTAACTGACCCGGATTGTCAATCCGGGGTGGGTGATCCTCTCTGCTCCACACAATAGGTTGTTCCGACCATCGTAGATAACGTGGCACGGCCGGTTCAACAGCATTAACCGCCCTCTTGTGAAGTTTCTGATCTCGCTTGCACAGGCTAGTTGTGAACACGTGATATTGCCCGCTGTTCAACTGCTTGGGATGATTTTGGTAGCCTGACTGCTGTTGATTCGCCTGGTTGTTCTGCTGGTTACTACCGTGGTTGTTCTAATGTCCTTGATTATTCTGAAACCCAGAGCTTGAACAGCCGCCCCCATTGAAACCAGGGCCTGAACCGCCGGGCGGACCCTGATCATACCGGTAGAGATCAGAGTTTTTGAACTCCCTCATTATGTGACAATCCTTCCAAAGGTGTGTGGAAGGGGCCTCCTTGGTTCCATGCTTCGGACAGGGCTGGTTTAACAAGCGCTCCAGATTCATCCCGCCACCGCGCTGGGGCGGTTTACCCTTACGACGCTGCATATTCGTGTTAGCCACAAAATCTGAATTATCTGCCTTGCGCTTACCGTTATTCCCATGGCCTCCTTGGTTATGGTGCTGCTGCCCTTTCACACCGCCGTTCTTCTTTCCCTTCTCCGGTTTCTCCTCGTCAGACTCGGGATCCTTGGTATTATCAGAATTGGCATATTTGACCAAGGCGGCCATAAGTGTTCCGATATCATTGCAATGGCGCTTGAGCCTCCCCAACTTCATCTTTAGTGACTTAAACCGGCAATTGCGCTCCAGCGTTAAGATCGCTTGGCCAGCGCTGATCCGGTCCGAAGAATGCAAAACCTCCGAAACCCGGCGCACCCAGTGAGTTGTTGACCCGCTCTCGCCTTGAACGCAGGCATCCAGATCCACAATGGACATAGGCTGTTTGTAGGTGTCTTTGAAATTGGCTATGAACTGAGCCTTCAACTGTCCCCATGACTCGATGGAATTGGCTGGTAGGTTTTTCAGCCAAGTACGGGCTGTCCCTTCTAACATCATTGTGAAATATTTTGCACAAGCTGCTTCATCCACCTCCAGCATCTCCATTGCCATCTCATAACTTTCGACCCATGCCTCAGGCGGCTGATCCGCAGTGTAATTGGGTACCTTCCGCAGACCCTTAAAATCCTTGGGTAATCGTATGTTACGGAGGGCCGGAATGAGACACGACACCCCCCAGGAACTGAAAGCGACCCCAGTGCCTCGGTCTACCGATGCCATTGGCTGAAGGGGGGCGGTTTGATGGCGGCCAGCCTCCCTACGTGCCCTACCATTATCTACCACATCTTGAGCATTTATCTCCCCACGGGCCGCGTCACGTCGCTTGGCACTGCTAGATACTTCCGGTTCGTCCATGTGTCTGCCGTAGCTTTTGCTCGGCCGGGGGGTCGAATGAATCCTATCCCGGCTATAAGAATAGGCCTGCTGCTGTACCACGGCGGTTTGAAGAAGATCCCTGGCCCGCCGTGTTTCGATCGCCGCCAACGAGTCACCTTCAATCGGAATAGCCGCCAGACGGGACGCTGCAGCAATCATATTATCCAAAGGGCTTGGAAAATGATCTGGTACACGCGGCGGTGGGTTGTCCGTCCGTCGAGGTGGTTCTTTTAAGCGCGGCTGATCCGGAGCTGTCCCAGGTGCTTCAGTCTGGTTTACGGCCGCTGGATTGCTAGTCCCAGCCCCTGGTGTATTGAAGAGATTCAAGCCTTCAAAGACCAGCGGCATACACGATCGGTACTTCCGCCGCATTACCTCGTTTGACGCATTTTGATCCAACGCCAGCCGGTAATTTTGTGCCTGTATCAATTGCGACTGGGCATCCAAAGCGGCCCGTTCCTCAGCCATCCTGGCATCTGCGGCCGCCAGATCTTCCTTGGCCTGTGCAATCCGGTCTTTTAGCTATGCAACGTCCGCATTATGCTGATCCTGCGTCGCCGGGGTAACCACCGCGGTTAGCAAGGTCGCCCAAGCATCCATCAGATCAGAGAGAACTTGAACCGACCGGCGCCCCGGGCCTCCTGCCACAGCTGCTGTTGAAGATTGCAATGTGGGCTGTGTTCCGGCCATGTAAACAGCAACCCGGCTCGGCGGTTCAGGGAGATCCGGAATGCTACCGCCATCGGAATATCGCTCGAACCCATCATTACGGACTTGGTACGGGGACTCAATTTCACCGGCAGATGACTCGCTATCAGAGTAAATAGCTGTGTCACCTTCAGATACCGGTTCAGATCTGGCCCCATGGACGCACCCTACGAACGCCCGCTTCACGACGGGTTTAACCTGAGTAGGGTTTGCACGCTGAGCTGTTTCGACGAGGTCGGTGCAGATGTCCAGCTCAGGACCCGGTTCACCAGATCTTGCCGATGAAGACATGGATTCCTCCAAAGGGGACCCGGTATCCGTACTCGATTGAGCCGGTCTCGGGGCCCCATCCTTCGTTGTCGATGTAGAGCTTGCCGTGACGACTCTTGGTCATCCGGCCAATCCTCGTACCCCTTGAGTCCTTCGAAGCTGCCCTTCAAGAACTCGAAACCGTCGTGCGATAGCCCCACGGTGGGCGCCAACTGTCGTGGAATTAACACGTCAGATGTCTTCTTGGAAAGACTTAGTCGTGGAGCCATCGCAACGGTTAGCTGTAAGGGGTTAAACCGGACAAAGGGACACGGGAGTTTATACTAGTTCGACCCCTTTGATGAAGGTAAAGGCCTACGTCTAGTTGTGATGGGATTGATTGGGTTTCGATGCGCAGGGAGCGAATACGCTAGCCCGAGCCTCGAATTGTTGTTGTTTTTTCCTAAACCGCTGCCGGGTCACCCCTTTATATACACAGGAGGACCCCGGCCGGTCTACAGAGTCCTAGACTGACTTATATAAGTGCCAGCCTTGGTCTCTTCCTTTCTTATAATACAAGTTTATACAATCATGGCGGTTTACCATCATGGGCCCTCAAATCGCCTGTGGACTCTGGGCCGCTTCGTTTGTAAAGCGCCATCCTCCGGGTTGTCTTGGGCTTCGGTATAGCTAAAGGTGAACCGGCCCCTCCTGGTCGGTTTACCCCTAGCAGTTATATCCTCAACAAGAAGACTTTCTCAAATTTTCGCGATACATCCCTCCGTAATCTTTTCTAACGCGGATAAGCAGTATGCAAATCCATTGCTTCGCATCAATTTAGGATAAGCATAATATAATTCTTATTCCGTTTTCATCAAGTGGATTAATTCCTTCCGTCGATGATTGTTCTTGGTGAATAATCTCTCGATTCCAAGTTGTTCATCTTTTCTTTCCGGAGTTCCTAGTTTTCTCGGTGATCTCGTCTCGAAGCTCCATCCGAATCATCGCAAGGCTGTAATCTTATCCCTTTCATTCTTCAATTTCATCTCGTCATTCTTTTGTTACCGGAGTTCTTCACGGTGACTCCTCAGGATTTGATTCATTCTTCAAGTGTTCGTCAAGATTCTTGTTGGAGGAGCGCAAGTGTCTTTTCTTCCTGCATCTCGAAGTGCAATTAATTCTCTATATTTTTTTTTGGAAATGGAGTTTTGCATTTCTTCTTTCTTCTCATTCCACTATTTCAATTCTTCCGGAGGCATTGTGTTGTTCCTCTCGGCAAGTTTCGTTCCTTCTTCTCAGTTCATGCTCTATTCCTTTCCATGTTTAGCCGGAGTGCTGCCTAATTCTTTCGTTCTTATTCCTTTTCGAACCGGAGTGGTTTCAGAGTCTATCTTATTTTTTGAGCTATCGATTCTCGTCATATTTGTCATTTCTTTTCCCACTCAAGTGTTCTCGACTTTGTTCATCCTCTCTCTTTTGTTCTTTTCACCTCATCCCTTTTCCTCCCCGTCTCGGTCCTAAGATCTCGGGACGAGATCTCTTGTTAGTGGAGGAGTGTTGTAACGCCCCGGATTCGATGCGCCAGGTGTCCGCTAGTTATTCATCGTCATTGCCATGTCATTTGCTTGCGTGTTGCATTTTTCCATGTCATCATGTGCATCTCATTTTGCATACGTGTTTGTTTTATGCATTCGAGAATTTTCCCCGTTGTCCGTTTTGCAATCCGGCACTCCTATGTCACCCGGCGCCCCCTTTTGCCTCTTTTCGTGTGTGGGTGTTAAACTTTCTCGGAATGGACCGAGGTTTGCCAAGCGGCCTTGGTACACCACTGGCAGACCGCCTGTCAAGTTTCGTGCCATTTGGTGTCCGTTTGATACTCCAACGGTTAACCGGGTAACCGTAAAGCCTCTTTTGTGTGCAGCCCAACACCTCTCCAAAGTGGCCCAAAACCCATCCAAACCCCCTCCATCCTCTCGGCCGTTCGATCACGATCGCGTGGCCGTAAACCGCACTCAATTTGGAGTCTCCTAGCTCCCTCAACCTATAAATATGTTTCTCCCCCGAAATTTTCGCGGATGAAACCCTAGCCTCTTCCTCCTCCCGTCCACGGACGCGTCCACCCCGCCGCCGGACATGTCCGCCGCCGCCCTCAGCGAATAAGATCCCGCCACGTCGCCCAACGGCCCTCTCTCTCCTCCCCACCGCGCCTCCAGCCGCCGCGGCCCGCGGAGCCCATCACGGGCCCGCGCGGGCCCAGATCTCGCCGCCGTCCGGCCCGCTCTGCCCGTCGCCTTGCGCGCCTCGCCGTCCGGCCGCGCCGCCCAACTTCGCCTCGCAGGCGCTGCCCCGTGCACCTGCCGGCGGCCACCGCCATGCCCGCGCGCCGCCGCCCGCGCTGGCATACTCCTCCGGCGCCGCCCTTCGCCTGCTGTCGCTTGCCGGCTCCCCTCCGCAGCAGCGCCTCGCCTCGCCGGCGCCCGCTCGCCGTCCCTCGCGCCCCACAGCGCCCGCGCGCCGCCTTGCCCCGCGCATCGTCGCCGGAGTCGTCGCCCTCCGCCGCCGGCCAGATCCGGCGCGGCCCCGCCCGGATCCCGCCGTCCCCGGACCACCCCAGCCTCCCCGCTCGTCGCCGGAGCACGCCGCCTCGCCGGCGTCCTCCTCCATCGCTGGAGTTCTCCTCTCCGGTGGATCTGGAAAGGTGGACCAGATCCACCCATCCGCGAACCAAACGGCGCCCTCGACCATGGGATCCCTCGGTCCCGCTCCTCCTCATCCCGCGTTGACTTCCCCGAAGGTATAATTTTGGCCAAGTCCTCGGATCTGCTGCATTTTCATGCCATGTTCATGGCATCATATCTCTGCATCAGTGGCTCCGTTTCGGGCGTGTAGCATATCAAATTGTTCGCCTCGACGAGTACATCATTTCTTCTCATTGCATTATTTTCATTTGAGCTCACGTGGATGCCCTAATCATCGTTGCAAGAGTGCTATATAATGTTGTCTGCTGTCTGTTAACAGAACATGCACTTTTGTCATTTTCTCCATGATTGATGTGTGCATCCTATGATATTGAGCTCTACATGTGTTCTGAACTATGCCATGCCATCTTTCCAGCGGTTTATGTCATGTATTTTTGTGATCTATGTGGTGACTAGCATGAGCATCATATCTGTTTTGGCCATGCTCCAGTTTTTCACTGTCTGAATCTGTAACGAAACTAGCTATGTTTACATGGGTATCATCATATCTTCTGATCCATTTTGGCTCATGGTCAGTAAGGGACTCTTGTTATATGCTTTGATTAGATTCATGCCTTGCTCTAGTTTGACATGATAGCTTGCTGTAACATGTTGTTTTATAGCTCTAAACATTGCAACCTGATGTTATTTCTGCCATGTCGTGTGAATTCTGCCAAGTCTGTGAACCTGTTATTATTTGCAATCTTGTCATGTCCTTTTGAGCATGTTCTGTTAGTTTCTGGAGATAGCTCAGTGTTCATGTTTTGTTATGCTTTATCTGTACATCATGTCCATGCCTTTTTTTCATGTTGATATCCTTTAGCATGTTGGTTTGATGCTTGCAATATGCCTAGTTGCTGTTTTGGACAGGTTGTCCTCTAAACTTGTATAGAGTGTATGTGTTGAACCGTTGCTCCGTTTTGAGTGTGCTCTATATGAAACTTGCTTAGTTTTGCATGTAGTTTCATGTTACCTTGTTGCATCCATGTTTTGAGGTGTTTGCTTGATGTTTGAATGCATTTTGCATCAATGCCATGTTTAACTTGTTTTGCTCATATCTTCTAGGCCGTAGCTCCGAATCTAACGAACTTTATATGTAACTTGACTAGAATTTCGCGTAGATCATCGTGGTGCATCTTAACTTGCTGTTTAACAACTTGAACATAAGGTTTATTCAGATCTGGACTAATTTCGAAATTTGCATATGAGGACTTACCGGAATTGTCCTATGTTGTTTCAGGCCTCATTTAAACTTGCTTTGATGTATTGCTCTTGTATGCATCATCTCTTGCCATGAGTAGATTCATGTAGCCTTGTCATGCATCATACTTAGTTGAGCATCATGCCTTGTTCATGTGTGGTGTGTTTACCATGTTGTGTGCTTCCTCTCGATAGTTCCCGTTTCGTTGCGATCGTGAGGATTCATTCGTCTACGCTTGGTTCGTCTTCATGACTTCATCTTCTTCATGGATTCGTTCTTCTTCCTAGTGAGATTTCAGGCAAGATGACCGTCACCTTGGATCTCATTACTATCATTGCTATGCTAGTTGCTTTGTTCTATCGCTATGCTGCGTTACCTACCACTTGCTGCTCAAGCCTCCCAAATTGCCATGAACCTCTAACCTTTGTTACCCTTCCTAGCAAACCGTTGTTTGGCTATGTTACCGCTTTGCTCAGCCCCTCTTATAGCGTTGCTAGCTGGAGGTGAAGATGAAGATTGCTCCACGTTGGATTATGTTTATGTTGGGATATCACAATATCTCTTATATTATTAATGCATCTATATACTTGGTAAAGGGTGGAAGGCTCGGCCTTATGCCTGGTGTTTTGTTCCACTCTTGCCGCCCTAGTTTCCGTCATATCGGTATTATGTTCCCGAATTTTGTGTCCCTAATGCGGTTGGGTGATTTATGGGACCCCCTTGACAGTTCGCTTTGAATAAGACTCCTCCAGCAAGGCCCAACCTTGGTTTTACCATTTGCCTCACCACCACCTACTTTTCCCTTGGGAGTAATTAACCCAAGGGTCATCTTTATTTAGCCCCCCGGGCCAATGCTTGTCTAAGTGTTAGTCCAAACTAGAGTACCGTGCGGGACCATCCCTTGGCAACTTGGGTTACGTCGGTACCTGTACGCTTCGCTTATCCGGTGTTGCCCTGAGAACGAGATATATGCAGCTCCTATCGGGATTGTCGGTGCATCAGGCGGTCTTGCTGGTTTTGTTTTACCATTGTCGAAATGTCTTGTAGCCGGGATTCCGAGACTGATCGGGTCTTCCCGGGGAGAAGGAATATCCTTCGTTGATCGCGAGAGCTTATCATGGGCTAAGTTGGGACACCCCTGCAGGGTTTGAACTTTCGAAAGCCGTGCCCATGGTTATGTGGAAGATGGGAATTTGTTAATGTCCGGTTGTAGTAAACTTGAAGTAAACTCTTCTAAAATACACCAACCGTGTGTGTAACCGTGAGTGTCTCTTTTCGGGGTTGTTCGAGAGGAGAACACGTTTTCTGGGTTATGTTTGACGTAAGTAGGAGTTCAGGATCACTTCTTGATCAGTACTAGTTGACGACCGCTTGCTTTGCTTCTCTTCTCGCTCTTATTTGCGTAAGTTAGCCACCATACATGCCTAGTCGTTGCTGCAACCTCACCACCTTACCCTTTCCTTACCCATTAAGCTTTGCTAGTCTTGATACCCATGGTAATGGGATTGCTGAGTCCTCGTGGCTCACAGATTACTACAACACCAGTTGCAGGTACAGGTTATGCGATGATCATGACGCGAGAGCGATGTTTACTTGTGTTGAAGTTCTTCTTCTTCTTCGTCGGTCTTGGGTTAGGTTCCGGGTCGGCAGCCTGGGCTAGCAGGGTGGATGTCGTTTGAGTTTTTGTTTATGTTTCATCCATAGTCAGATGTTGATCTTGTATGTGATGTATTGTTGTATTCATGTGACATTGTATGTCTTGGTTGTATCCCCACTATTATGTAATGTTGATGTAATGATATCCACCTTGCAAAAGCGTCTTCAAGATGTGCTTCTATCCTTGGTGGGACCTTTGAGTTCCTTTAGGATAGGGTCGCATCTTGGGCGTGACACGGACTGTGTTCCACGGCATCGTGCCCGGCCTTTCTTGCTCACCAATCGGCAAGATTCTGATAGATGTCCTCTTTGGAGACAAGGATCATTTCCGCCGAGAGCCAGTCTGGTTTGAAGTGGTGGACCTTGAGAGCCCATACCATGCGCTGCTTGGCAGGCCCGCTTTGGCCAAGTTCATGGCAGTCCCCCACTACGCCTACCTCAAGATGAAGATGCCGAGTTCCAAGGGAATTCTGACCATAGCCGGCGACTACAGAAAGACGTTCGCTTGCGTGGCTGAGAGCAGTCGGCTGGCCGAGTCCCTGGTGATCGCAGCTGAGAAGTGGCTTCTTGATCAGGTTGTGGCAATGGCCGGCAAGCAGCCATAGATGTTGCCCAACCCCAAGGAGTCGGAAGCTGAGGGCTCGTTCAAGCCGGCCAAAGAGACAAAGAAGATACCCTTGGACCCAGAGCACCCGGAGAGGTACGCTGTCATAGGTGCAAACCTTGACAGCAAATAGGAAGGCGAGCTCGTCGATTTCCTCCGTGAGAATCGGGACATCTTCGCATGGTCCCCCAAAGACATGCCAGGTGTACCGACGGAATTCGCCGAGCACAAGTTACATGTCCGATCTGATGCGAAGCCCGTCAGGCAGCCCTTGCACCGCCTGTCAGAAGAGAAAAGAAGAGTTGTTGGAGAAGAGATAGCCCGGCTCCTTGCAGCTGGCTTTATCATGGAGGTGTTTTTTCCAGAATGGCTAGCAAACCCGGTCTTGGTGTTGAAGAAGAACAAGCAGTGGCGGATGTGTATTGACTACACAAGCCTCAACAAAGCTTGCCCCAAGGACCCGTTTGCTTTGCCAAGAATCGATCAGGTGATAGACTCCACAGCCGGATGCGAGCTGTTGAGTTTCTTAGATGCCTATTCAGGATATCACCAGATCAAGCTGAACCCGGCGGACAGACTAAAAACCGCCTTCATCACGCCGTTTGGAGCCTTCTGCTACCTGACCATGACGTTCGGCTTGAGGAATGCTGGCGCCACCTTTCAGCGTTGCATGCAGAAGTGCCTCCTCAAGCAACTCGGCAGAAATGCCCACGTCTACGTGGATGATGTGGTGGTGAAGACGGAAAAGCGCGGGACTCTGCTGGAAGACCTCAAGGAGACCTTTGAGAACCTACGCCGATTCCAGATCAAGCTCAACTCTGAAAAGTGCGTCTTCGGAGTACCAGTCGGCCAGCTCCTTGGCTTCCTGGTCTCCGAACGCGGCATAGAGTGCAACCCTGTGAAGATCAAGGCCATCGAGAGGATGGAGGTACCCAGCCGACTGTTGGATGTGCAAAAGTTCACTGGCTGCATGGCATCCATCAGCCGGTTCATCAGTCGGCTGGGCGAGAATGCTCTCCCTTTGTACCAGCTCATGAAGAAGACCAATTTTTTCGAGTGGAGCCACAAGGCGGACGAGGCTTTTCTCCAGCTGAAGAAGATGTTGGTTACTCCCCCTATGCTGGCGGCTCCGACTCCCAAAGAGCCCATGCTCCTGTACATCGCCGCCACCAGCCGGGTAGTCAGCACAGTCATCGTAGTTGAGCGCAAGGAGGAAGGCAAGGCACTACCTGTCCAAAGACCGGTATATTACCTAAGCAAAGTATTGTCGACCTCCAATCAGAACTACCCCCACTACCAGAAGATGTGCTACGGCGTACACTTCGCCGCTAAGAAGCTGAAGCCTTACTTTCAAGAGCATCCAATCAGTGTGGTCTGCACACCCCCACTAGCCGAGATCATCGGAAGCCGAGATGCGTCTGGCCGAGTGGCCAAATGGGCCCTAGAGTTGCCCCCCTACACGATCTACTATCAACCCCGCACCGCCATCAAGTCGCAAGCACTGGCCGACTTCCTCGTCGGCTGGGCCGAGACCCAGTACCTGCCGCCAGCACCCGACTCCACCCATTGGCGGATGCATTTCGATGGCTCCAAGATGCGCACTGGTTTGGGAGACGGTGTTGTCCTCACTTCTCCTAAAGGCGACAAGCTCAAGTATGCGCTACAGATCCATTTCGCCGCCTCCAACAATGTCGCTAAATACGAGGCGCTCATTCACGGGCTCCGGCTTGCCAAAGAACTTGGCATTCGCCGGATCCTGTGTTATGGCGACTCTGACTTGGTGGTCCAGCAGTCATCCGGCGATTGGGATGCCAAGGACGCAAACATGGCAAGCTACCGCTTCCTCGCGCAGCAACTCAGCGGATATTTCGAGGGGTGTGAGTTCCTCCACGTGCCAAGAAACGACAACGACCAAGCAGATACTTTGGCACGAATCGGCTCCACACGCCAAGCAATACCATCTGGCGTCGCTCTCCAGCGCCTCCTCAAGCCGTCTATCAAGCCTTCACCAGAGTCAGATTCCATTTTTGTGCCGGCTCCCCCTGAAGAAGTCGGATCCAACTCAAGAGCCCCAGCAGGCGGCACAAAAACCCTTGCAGACGACTCCAAGAACGCCGCAGTCAAAGCCGGCCCGGGGACTGCGGCGACCAGACCGAAGACTCCAGAGCTCGGCCCGGCGACTACACCAGCCGGCCCGGGGACTTCATTGATCCAGCAAGCGGCCGCAGACTCCAGCCCGCCGCCTCCTAGCCCAGCCGCCCTCGTCCAAGTCGCAGTTCTGGCAGTCGACGAAATAGCAGCACCCTCATGGGTGCAGCCCATCCTCAAATTCCTGGTGAATAAAGAGTTGCCAACTAACGAAACGTTGGCTCGGCAAGTGCAACGCCGGGCGGCAGCGTACACCATAATCAACACAGAGCTGGTCAGGCGCAGCGTCACTGGTGTCTACCAGCGTTGCGTCGAGCCAGAGCAAGGCCAGGCAATTCTTAGAGACATCCATCAAGGTGAGTATGGCCACCATGCGGCCTCAAGAGCACTCGTCGCCAAAGCTTTCCGGCACGGTTTCTTCTGGCCGACTGCCCTAGAAGATGCCAAGGATTTGGTCCAGAAATGCAAGGGGTGCCAGAAATTCTGTTCCAAGCCGCATCAGCCGGCTTCAGCGCTCAAGACTATCCCAATCGCCTGGCCCTTCGCAGTTTGGGGCCTGGACATGGTGGGTCCATTCAAAACGGCACGAGGCGGCCTAACTCACCTACTTGTCGCGGTGGACAAGTTCACCAAGTGGATAGAAGTAAAGCCCATCAAGAAGTTGAATGGTCCGACTGCCGTGACCTTTATCTCCGACATCACGATTCGGTACGGCATACCGCACAGCATCATCACCGACAACGGCACCAACTTTGCCAAAGGCGCCCTGGCCCGTTTCTGCGCGATGCAGGGAATCCGACTGGACTTAGCGTTCGTTGCCCATCCGCAGTCAAACGGCCAGGTGGAGCGGGCGAATGGCCTCATCCTGTCTGGCATCAAGCCTCGGCTGGTCGAACCACTGGAGCGTTCGGCCGGCTGTTGGCTTGACGAGTTGCCAGCCGTCCTCTAGAGTCTGCGCACGACTCCAAACAAGTCGACCGGCTTCACGCCCTTCTTCCTCGTCTACGGTGCTGAAGCCGTCATCCCAACGGATATAGAGTTCGACTCCCCGCGAGTCACGATGTACACCAAGGAGGAAGCAGAAGAACCACGGCAAGATGGCGTCGATCTGCTAGAAGAGGGCCGACTGTTGGCACTCAGCCGGTCCAGCATCTACCAGCAGAGCCTACGCGGCTACTACAACAGGAAGGTCAGGCCGAGATCTTTCTAGGAGGGAGACCTTGTGCTCCGACTGATCCAGCGGACAGCCGGCCAGCACAAGTTGCCGGCACCCTGGGAAGGCCCCTTCATCATCAGCAAAGTGCTGGGCAACGACTCCTACTATTTGATCGACGCTCAGAAGCCCCGAGCACGCAAGAGGGACGACTCCGGCAAGGAGACAGAATGGCCGTGGAATGCAAATCTTCTCCAAAGATTTTCCAGTTAATGCAGTATGTACCATGCTCCCCTTTTGTATTAAAAGTACCAAGACTTCGGGCCCGACTGCCCTTTTTGTTATCTGTATGATAAGAATTATGCCTTCGAGTATGTTACTCTTTGTTATGCCGCTTGGCACCGGGCTCGACTAATCGGCCCGAGGACTCGCCGCCTTGCGCTATGAAATGCTTCCTGCAGTCAGACAAGTAGTGTGTGGTGCCTAAGCCGTCTCCTGTCAGAAGCCACAACTCGTAGAGCGACTGTTGGTGGGCAGGAATAAGGAAGAATGGGCGCCCACACGAAAAATGGCCAAGGATTCAAAGCATAAACGTAGCTCAAGCCGGCTTTCCAGCCTTTCTTCGCAAAACCGACTCTTGAGTAGTCATCTTGCCGCCTTCTATTCAACTTGAAAGACCCTAAAAAAGGCTGAGTACTTGCCTCCCCAAAAGTAGCCAAGCACTTGACCCTGTGGCAGTCCGCAGAGCGGCTGTCCGACTGGCAAAGACGGCAACTAAGGGAAGGCGGCAAAGGAAAAAGCCAAGAGAGCGATAAGCGAGAAACGATAGAACCCAGATAAATATTTACATAACATAGGCCCTTGGCCGAATCTTCGAACGGAAGTTCAAAATACACCCCGCGGGTGGAATTGTGCGAATTAACAAGTTCTTCAAAAGACTATTAAGCAGATAAGATAAAACAAGGCAGCAGCCTGGGAAGCAGCAGACGGGTTTGGAGGCTCAGAGGAGATGGCGGTGTCAGACGTAGGGGCGGCCGGCTGAGCAGTCTCGGCTTGATCGCCTCCGGCGGCAGCCGGCTCGGTTGGGCGCAGCTCGTTGTTGGAGGCACGGTCGAGCTGAGGCTGGTCGCCCGCTCTGTCTTCTGGCGCCTCCGTCTCGTCTCCAACCTCCGCCTCACCTCCCTCCTCGGCGCTGGAGCCGATCACCTCCGCCGAGTCCTCGTCGTAGTCCGGGTTCATCTCGAACCACTCCGGAGGTGCCTCCTCGCCGTCGTCAGACCGCTCAGGAATGAAGACATTAGTATCGGCGTACTCGGCGATCGCCGCGGCGCGCTTGACAAGGGCGTCTTCCACGGCTGCCAGCTCTGGCTTGTCCTCTGCCCAGAGCGTGGCTAGCTGGTCCAGGTCCAGGTCTGGATACCACGCCTTGACGAACTCCAAGGCCTGGCATGCTCCAGCCCGTGCCGAGGAGCCCTTCCAAACTTCAAGACGGACGGCTGTGACCTCCAGCCAGTCGGCAGTCCGGCTGGAGGTGCACAGAATAGGCATGTCTGGCCACAAGGCAGCGATCGCCTGGGCGCTGACACGTTGAAGTCGGCGCAGCATCCGGTGGGCCGGCCGCAGGCGAGCCTTGATGCTCAGAAGCTGCTCATCAAGGGTCCGGGAGGCATTGGCGGCAACCTCCTCGCCAGCTGCTCTCTGCGCCTCGCGATCGGCCTTGATGGCTTGGGTAGCAGCTTGCGTGTGTCCCGGGAAGAAGTCTGCCAAGACGAAAAGAGGCAAGTCAGAAAAGCCGGAGTTGGCCCGACCTACAATCGGCGGCTCAAAGAAAGAAAGTAAAGAAAACTCACCATCGATGATATCCTCAATCTCATGAAAGCCGGAGGTCAGCATCGCCTCCTGGTCGGTCCAGGAGGAGCGCTCGGTCTCGAACTCGGCCAGGAGTGCAGTCTCTTTCCCCTCCGCCTCCTCCTACACCTTCTTGAGCAGCTCCTTCTGCTCCGCCAGCTGTGTAGCCAGCAGGTCGCGCTCTGCGACGAGCTTGCTACACTCCACCTCCTTGGCATGCAAGGCGGTGTTGGCTTCGCCCAGCTGCTACTGAAGAACAGCGTTGGCCTCTGAAGAAAGAAGAAAAAAGACGTAAGTCGTCAACAAAGAAGGTCGCTGGGAAGATCTGGCCCGACTGCTCAGCAGTTGGCCCGAATCTCGGGGACTACAGCCCGCGGGGGCGCCAGCGCGCCCCCGCGAAGAAGAAGGAAAACTTACTCTGACTCTCGGACAAGTCGGCAGTCCGCTTGCCCAACTCTTCAACATTACTGTTGAAGGTGGTGACCCGGAGGTTGTGGTAATCCTGTGATAAACATTTCAAACAAGAGTAAGTATTTGGAACTCGCCAGTGGAGTTCCGACCCACCTGCTCAGCAGCCGGCCCGGAACTCGGGGACTACACCCAGTGGGTGCGCTGGCGCGCCCCCACAGAGAAGAAACAAAGTCAGAAGAAACATACTCAGACGGCTGTTCGCGATGCCAGATACGCCTTGGTGCAGTTCTGGATGGCGTCGCCCTTAGCTCGTAGCTTTGCCTGGACGTCCAGGAGCGCCTTGTTCAGTGGGCCCGTGCTGCCTCCTCGCACCCACCCGACGGGCGCGACGCTCGTTGCCTCGACGTCTGGGATGGCCGAGCTGGCGGCGCCGGCCTCCAGGGGGTGTGGCGCCGAAGTCGCCTTTTCAAGACGGCAGCGCGTTGGCGAGGCAACTTGCAGGAGTAGCTGCGCCACGGCCTCGCCGTTAGTCGGCGGCACCGGAAGGTCCGCCGGCTGTTCACCTCACGCGCTCCCAGACGGCGGTGGAGGCGGCGGTGGCGGCACGACCCTGTCCGACTCGGAGGCCTCGCCGCCTTCCTTCTCCATGATGGGATGATCGCCGCCGGCTTCCCCGGTCTGCTCCGCGAAATCCTGAGGCGGCTGCACCAAGTTCAGCGGGATGACGACCAACGCCGACTGGTGGCACGCGGCTTCTTCGGCCTGCTGTTTTGCCGTGACGGCGGTTTCGGCTTCCTCCATATTCTTCTGGGCAGAGGCGGACGCCTTCTCGGCCTGCGCCTTCTCTCGGCGGGCGGCTTCGTCCTCGTCGCGATTCTCCTGCGCGTTCCGCTCCGTCGCCTCTCGGAGGTTGGCGGCAGGGTCAATGCGCCAAGTGGCGGCAGACGACTCTGCCGACCCCTTGATGGAGGCGGCGGTAACCCTCCCAAGGGTGAGGGGAGCCCTGGAACAGGGAGAGCATATAAAAGATTTGGACAAAATCCACCAGAAGAAAGTAAAACAAGACGGAAGCACTTACGCAGAAGTCAGTGGCGGTTTCTTCACTTCCTTGCGGAAGCGTTGGGCACTCACGACCGCCTCTTCCCGCTTGGTCGCGGGGGCCGCCCCCTTGAACTTCTTCTCCTGGCCACCAGTGGAGCTCGGCCCAGCCCGGCGTTTCCTCGCGCCGCCTAGATCGCCCAAGGCGGCGGACGAGCTCGCACCGTGGTGGCCGGCTCTTGCTTGATGGCGCGGGACGACTTCTCCATCGTCATCGGCGGGCCAGTCGGCAAAGGTGGCCGAGGGCCTAAGGCCGCCTTCCTCTCCTCCGCCGCCTCCGTCGGTGTCGGCCTCCATCGCCGCCGCCCCCAGGTCGGGGTCGTCAACTTCACTCTCCGCTCGGTCGGGGGCGAAATGGCGGGCTGGCCCCGCGGTGCCGGCCGAGGGCTGGACGAGAGGATTCTGATTCGAAGGCTAAAAAGATCAGGAGTCGGATTCGGCTGCAACAAGGAAACAGAAGAAGAAGAGAGACAACTTACAACCGACGGGGGGTTGGCGCGCGAGTACGGCTCCTTGCCGAACTGCTAATCCTCTATGTGACCGCAGTTCGCGATGAAATTCACCATCTCCGCCACCTCCGCGTGGGGCATGTCTTTGGAGCACATCCGACTAGGGTCCCGATGGCTGCTCATCTGACAGATCATATGAGGCCGGCCTTGGAGCGGGAGGACTCGGCGCGGCACGAAGGCGGCCAGCAAGTCGGCCCCAGTCAGACCCTCCGACTACGTCAGCACTCGGAGTTGCCCAACGGCAGTGGCACCGGCCGGAGTCAGCGTCTTGGCCCAGTGGGACCAGCTGGGGAGCCTTCCCGCTGGCGCGCCGGCTTTGTAATGTGGCAGGTTGACCCAGTCGCCCTCCGAGGCGATGTTCTTTACGTAGAAGTAAGAGCGCTGCCACATCTTCACCGACTTAATCAGCGAGATGGTGGGGAACGGGTTGTCGGCCACCGACCTCCGCATCGCGATGTAGGCGCCGCATTGAGCCGGCACGCCGGTGACGTGCGTGCCAATCTTGGAATGGAAGAATTTCCCCCACAGTTCGATGGTGGGGAGGACGCCAAGGAAGCCTTCGCATAAAGTGGCGAAGGCAGCCAGTAGCACCACCGTATTCGGAGTGAGGTGGTGCGGCTGGAGGCCGTTGAAATCCAGGAACGAGCGGAAGAAGCCGCTCGCCGGCAGCCCAAGGCCGCGCATGAAGTGCGAGCGGAATACGACCCGCTTGTCCTCCTCCAGCGCCGGCGACACCTCCTTCGCCGGCGGGGTGCGAGCCCGCACTAAGTGCGCGCCGGGGAGGCGGCGCGTCTTGCGGAGGAACTTGATGTGGTCGTCATCGACATCGGAGCCGTCCCACGCGCCGGAGCGCACGGCGGCGGGCACGGCGGCAGAAGAAGAGCTCATCGCTGCAAGCGCGACGCAGTTCGGCGCAGCAGCGGCGGGAGAAAGAAGAAGCAAAGAGAAGCAAAGAAAAGCAAGGGAGAGTGGGCGCGCGTGCTTCGCAGCCCGCTCCCCCCCGCTACTTATAGGCCCGTAGGCTGAGAAGCCAAGGGGGCGTCGTGGGATTAACTGCGCCCAGGCCCCCACGACGCCCACGATTTACCACTCGCAGTTACTGCGCGGGGATCCCAACCGTTCGCACGGCCGCAACCGATCCGTTCAAAGGCCGAGGCACGGTTGTGGCGGGCCCCGCCTGCGGGCATGTCCCATCGCGCGCGTGGGCGGGCAGACTGGCCCGGCCACGTGGAGCCGCCCGGCGGGTCCACAACGGGCAGCTGCTAGGAAGCTTATCCGACACGCCATCTGAAACCCGCAACCACTTTCAAAACTACTTCAAGGAACGAGATGGCCTTCGATGAGAACGGCTCTCGATAGTCGGCTTGGCTGAAATAGCCTGAGCAAGATCGCCTCCCGACAGTCGGCTTGAAGGAAGACGGCGGGCGAGGCCTAGATCCAGCCACCGGAAGGAAGAAACTGCTGAGGCTCCTCGACGTGTCTCCCTCGGCGCCTCGCCAGCTTCGGGGACTACTGTCGGAGTAATGGGCCACGGGTAGGCTAACCCGAGACCCAGAACCTTTCAAGACATCGGGGCCGGCTTCGCCCCTCAGGAACCTCTGGACGGAGGGCTGCCTCTGGGAGTCAGCTGCGGCGCAACCGACTACCCACTCACGACCGAGTTTCAGGGACGACTACAAGATGAGCCGACTCCTGGCTGACGGCTTCCAGAGAAGCCGGCTATGGGGAGTCGGCCCGCGACATCCACCACCTCATGCCCTCGCGAGGAGGGACGGGACCGGGCGTGGCCTCAGTACGGGCCACGCCCGCCCCTTACCAAGGGCAGGCATGGCCACAGTGCGCCGTACCAATGGAGATCTCCGTCACGGCGCGGCACTGTTGCCATGCCAGCCCTGACATCAGCTCCATCGGCGGAACCCTGTGCCCACGTCGGCCTGCCTGTACGGCCCGGAGACGGCGGGCCTCGCTTGTCGGGCGTACAGAAGACGGCAAGAGCGCCCCAAGACGGACCCCGTGGGAGTCGGCCTCCAAGAGTCGGCCGGCCCCTCCCACGGGCCCCGCATGCCATTAACCAGACAAGACGGGGAGTGGCAACAGTGATCGCCCGTCAGGCAGCGGCACTGTTGCCATGACCCCATGACCAAGCCAGAGTCATTAGAAGCACGGCCACAGTAATCCGCAGCCAGCCAGACCCGCCTGCGGCAGACAAGGACTGTCGCCCCAGTACCCGGCCAGTCGGCGGGGCCCACCAACCGGCGGGCCCCAGAAGTCGGCGGAGAAGACGGCGGCCTGAGAGACAGACGGCTGGGACCCGCGCCCAGCCGGATTACCATTGTACCCCTGGGGGTAGGCCTATATAAACCCCCCGGGGCACCCATGCAAAGGGTTGGATTCTTTTAGCACTAGACCAGAGAACACAGGGGGGAGAGAGCTAGCCTTGCCTTCTCCTACCTCCAGGAAACAGCTCAAGGAGCAACCTTGTATACACCTTGCCATAGTGATCATGCGGATACCCCGCAGAGCAGCAGTAGGGGTGTTATCTCCTCGGAGAGCCCTGGAGCTGGGTAAGATTCACCGGCGTGCATGTCTACGCCTCATCCCGTTTCCAGGCGACATTCTACTCGCCCCCGCCATGATAAGCCATCCTTTGGCATATGTCGCACCCAGCCCCCGACACCTAGCTAGTGCAATCGCTCGGGTTCAGTTAGAGCCCAATGCCTCGCTCTGGTTTAGTTAGAGCGCAACGCCTCGCACACATGCGCATACGTGTACGAGAGAAAAGCACATTGCTCGGCCCCCGACCACCGACCGTAACCGGGAACTCCCCGATATTTTCCTCGCCCTCGCTTCTACCATGGTTTTATCTATCATGGACGGCCCAAAGAATGTAATGCAACTGCATCTCCGGCCCGCCCAGGACGAAAAGCCCATATTCTGTCATGATTTTTTGTCATAGAAGTAGGAGCCCACCACATCTATGATGATACCGGGTTTTGTCACAATTATCATCATAGAAGTGTCATAAGCATGACATAGAAAAATTCGTTCGGCCCAAAATGTCACAGATGTGTCTTTTTTTGTAGTGTATGTAGACATGACCGAGACACATCTCCAGTCAATAACCAATAGCAGAACATGGATGCTCATATTGGCACCTACATATTCTATGAAGATCTTTATCGGTCAAACTGCATAACAACATACGTCATTCCCTTTGTCATCGGTATGTTACTTGCCCGAGATTCGATCGCCGGTATCATCATACCTAGTTCAATCTCGTTACCAGCAAGTCTCTTTACTCTTTCCATAATACATCATCCCGTAACTAACTCATTAGTCACATTGCTTGCAAGGCTTATAGTGATGTGCATTACCGAGAGGGCCTGGAGACACCTCTCCGATACACGGAGTGACAAATCCTAATCTTGATCTATGCCAACCCAACAAACACCTTCGAAGACACCTGTAGAGCATCTATATAATCACCCAGTTATGTGGTGACGTTTGATAGCACACAAGGTGTTCCTCCGGTATTCGGGAGTTGCATAATCTCATAGTCAGAGGAACATGTATAAGTCATGAAGAAAGCAATAGCAATAAAACTAAACGATCATTACGCTAAGCTAACGGATGGGTCTTGTCCATCACATCATTCTCTAATGATGTGATCCCGTTCATCAAATGACAACACATGTCTATGGTCAGGAAACTTAACCATCTTTGATCAACGAGCTAGTCAAGTAGAGGCATACTAGGGACATGGTGTTTTGTCTATGTATCCACACATGTATCAAGTTTCCAGTTAATACAATTATAGCATAGATAATAAACATTTATCATGATATAAGGAAATATAAATAACAACTGTATTATTGCCTCTAGGGCATATTTCCTTTAACATATGCTACTGCATAGTTCTAAGCATGATACTTGAGTCAAGAATTCCTCAAGTCACTCTTGATATTTGTGATTGGGCGGATGAAAGGATCGATATAGTTGACTAGAGGGGGGTGAATAGGCAACTAAATTTTTTTAGCTTATCTTTACCAATTTAAACTTTGCATCAAAGTAGGTTGTCTAGATATGCAACCAGGTGAGCAACCTATATGATGCAACAACAACGAGCACACAAGCAAGCAAGGGATGAAACACAATAAAAGCTTGCACAAGTAAGGGTAAAAGATAACCAAGAGTGGAGTCGGTGGAGATGAGGATGTGTTACCGAAGTTCCTTCCCTTTGAGAGGAAGTACGTCTCCGTTGGAGCGGTGTGGAGGCACAATGCTTCCCAAGAAGCCACTAGGGCCACCGTATTCTCCTCATGCCCTCACACAATGCGAGATGCTGTGATTCCACTATTGGTGCCCTTGAAGGCCGCGATCGAATCTTTACAAACAAGGTTGGGGCAATCTCCACAACTTAATTGGAGGCTCCCAATGATACCACAAAGCTTCACCATAATGGACTATGGCTCCACAGTGACCTCGACCGTCTAGGGTGCTCAAACACCCGAGAGTAACAAGATCCCCAAGGGATTAGTGGGGGGAATCAAATTTCTCTTGGTGGAAGTGTAGATCAGGGCCTTCTCAACCAATCCCTAGAAAATCAACAAGTTTGATTG
Source organism: Aegilops umbellulata (assembly GCA_032464435.1). NCBI lineage: Eukaryota > Viridiplantae > Streptophyta > Magnoliopsida > Poales > Poaceae > Aegilops > Aegilops umbellulata. The sequence continues at coordinate 352,988,026 of CP136056.1, forward strand.
GCTAGGGAGAGAGATCAGGCGAAAAATGGAGCTTGGGGAGAGAAGAGGTGGTCAACTTGGGGAAGAAGACCCCCTGATATAGGGTGAGGAAAAATCCAACCGTTACCCACCTACTCAGCCCGCGACATGCGGTACTACCGCACAGACCAGCGGTACTACCGCACTAGCTTGCGGTACTACCGCTGGTTAGTGCGGTACTACCGCTCATGCGGCAGGGGCCAGGTGAGGCCCTGTTGCACAAGGCAACGAGCGGTAGAACCGCCGGAGCGATACTACCGCATGCCGTTGCGGTACTACCGCAAGGCAGGGCTCATCCTGGGCTGGGAAGGCACGGACTAATAAAATTACATCCGTGGCTACTTCCGCTGAATACCGGTCAGTGCAAAAATCCGGCACGGTACTACCGCTCACAGGGAGCAGTACTACCGCGTAGGGTGCGGAAGTAAAAAATTACTTTCGCCCCTACATCCGCTCATGCCACGGTACTTGCCAGAGGCCACGGTACTACCGCGATCCAGGAGCGTTACTACCGCACTTACGGTACTACTGCTGCCCTAGGCAGTACTACCGTGGCCAGCTACGGTACTACTGCTCTATTGAGCAGTACTACCGCAAGCCACATACCAGTAGCACTGGGAGGCCATCATCTTCGCAATGACAAGGGGAACAACCGGTGCTCCAATGAAGTAAGGAAAGGTAGTGCAAGGGACAGATGTGTACGTGTTGATTCCACCCTAACCTTTCTGAAGCGAACCCCCTCTTAATAGTACGGCTTACCTACGACTCAATTCCACCGAAAATAAAAATAGAGAAATGTCGTCTTCGAGAAGCTCCGAGGGGCACCGAATCTTCTTGTGCCTATACATGAGATATCTGAAATGCTTAATGCACACGATTAGTCCGCAAAAGCATTGTCATCAATCACCAAAACCACTTATGGAGAAATATGCCCTTACAATCTCCCCCTTTTTGGTGGATCGATGACAATACGAGATTTGCAAATAGGGATATAAAATGACACATAAGCAAACCCAACATCTATAAAATATAGACAGGCTCCCCCTAGATGTGTGCACTCTAGAGAAGTGCTTTGGACTGCACGACACACATACTAGGATCAACACTCCCCCTATATTTTATAAACAAGGAAATCCTTGCAACAATATGAATGACAATGAGCATGGAGGCAAGGTATAGAATTGAGAATGAAGTGAAAAGGGCACATGGCATAATAAGCTCACAAACTACTAATTAAACTAGATATAAGGATAAGATAGTACGATAAGCTGAGGACATATGTCTTACACCACAAACCAGCAAGCCAACGCAAACGAGGTTTAACCGAAAGAAAACAAAGCGACAAAACGAAACGAAACACGACTCAAGACTCGCAGATCCCTACACTCCCTCCCCCTTTGGCATCGAGACACCAAAAAGGCAGAGAGGGCACCTACCACACAGGTGATAGCTCATGCTGCAGTGATCACCCATCACGCTCCTCATCGGTCTCGGCAGTGGGAATGGTCTCCTCCTATGACTCAGTCCACTGGTAGCCCTGCTTCACCATCCAGTCAGCTTCAGGAGTGATGTTCCTCTCGGACCCGCTCAATACGTGCTCGCCGAACGTCCTCAAGATCCTCTTGATGCGCTGGCGACTCTCCTTTTGAGCAACATGGGACTTGTACTGTCCCTTGGCCTGCATGGAGAACAGAGCCTTCATCTTGTTATTCAGCCGCTTAGCCCAAGTGGGCTCATAAGAAGGAGTGTATCCCTCAGAACTTTCCTCAGCCGCTTCCTCCTCCTCAAGCTCATCCTCATCCACATTCATCCTTGCAGCCTCTGCCTCAGCCTGGGTAGTGGTGTTAGCCCACTTGCTCTTGATGCGTAGCTTCATAGGCTCATGGCGAATCCAGTTGGGAGCCTCAAACTCTTCATTGGGAAAGAGCTGCTCCCAAGTCTTCGAGATCAAAAGAAACAGGTAAGGTCCATAGATGGGTACCTTACGGTTGAACACCGCAAACCGCAGCTCACACCACATGATATGAGATACATCAAGTGGTTCCGACTGCTGGAGACGCGCCTGCTCACAGATGAGCATCATATCCACCAGATAAGCATGCACCTTATCCTTGTCACCAATGCGAGGAAAAAGTGTGTTGCAAAAGATCATGTGCATAATGTCAAGGAATGGATTCAACACCCAGGTCTTCTTGCCACTGGCAAGCTTCTTCTCAACAAGATAGGGCTAAAACTTGTTCTTGTTGGCCAACTCGGGGTTGCCATGAGGGCGGACACCAACGGGCACATTGAGCCCCTCATCATGAACGTTTAGCATCACCATGAACTCCTTCCACTTAGCAGTCACCCTCCTCCCATTGGTCATCCACGTCATGGTCCGCTCCTCATTAGTGTGGAAGTGTACGGAAGCAAAGAACTGTGCGACGACTTCTAGGTCAAAATCCATGTGGAACGTGATAAGGTCTTCAATGCCAAACTGCTCCAGCAGGTCCAGAGTCTCACCAAAATGTGCCCTGTTACTATCCTTCCTCACATGAACCATGTCAATCCAGTGCACATCCACGTAGATGTTTTGCTTAGACTTGATCACATCCAGGAAGATGAGATTCTATTGCTTGGTCCAAAACAGATGATTTCCTCTGAAATTCTCACAGGGCTTCACATAGGGGTTGAGCTTCCTGCGAGTGACAAACTCGGCTAGTGGTATCTCGTCCATGCCCAAAGATGGCTCCTTCAACTTGCTGGCGGTGGTATTAACATTGTGTTGTTGGGCACTAGAGCCCTCTGGTGCCTCTTGATTGCGAAGCCGCTTGGAGCTCGTGTAGCGGTTGGGATTGGAGTGCCGGACATTGGAAACGTAGCCACCACCTATGACACACAACACAAACACGAGAACACCGAGAAGGAATATTGCAAAGACGAGGGCCAAAACCAAATGAAACAAGCAAACATGAGATTTGGAAGGACAAAACAACATTGTTTGCAACTCTACGGTAGTACCGGACCTGCTTACGGATGTAAAAAATACATCCGCTCTAGCTGCGGTAGTACTGTGCCGGGGTGGCACGGTAGTACCGCGCTTGGAGCGGAAGTAATTTTTTACTTCCGCGCCCCGGGCGGTAGTACCGCTCCAACGGAGCGGTAGTACCGCACGAGGACAGTTCATGGGCGAGCATGCGGTAGTACCGCTCGGATTCGAAATCCCCACGAACATCATATCCAGATCTAGAAACATCCGCAACAATCGATCGGTACTACCGTTGATCAAACTATACGATTGTATCACTCCAAATAGCATGCCTACTGCACTAGCACTCTCCTACAATCCCCTCTTGCAAAGATTTAGCCAAAAATCACACGAACAACACATGCATCTCCCCAATACCTAGAAGCACAAGATCAAAAAGGGAAGTACTTGGGGAAATACCGGGGTCCATGGCAAGAGGGCAAGGTGGGGAACAATCCCACCGGTCGGAATGCGAGGAGAGCAGATGGAGATGGAGACCCGGCACGGTCCTCCGGCACCATTCTTGGGCAGGAGAGAGAGACGGGGTGGGGAAAGAGATGAATGGGTATGGGGGAGTTGGAATTCCCCCTGCCCCGCTCTTAACCCCCACCCGCTCGCGGCAGCGTGGTAGTACCGCAGGTCCTTGCGGTAGTACCACCCGGGCGGAAGTACCGCTCGTAGGGCGGTAGTATCGCTCTTCTAGCGGCAGTAAAAAATTATTGCCGCGATTGAAGCGGTAGTACCATGTCGGGGATGCCGCTGTGCACGCACAGAGCAACCCATCTCTAGCAGTAGTACCGTGGCCTGCCAAGGTAGTACCGCAAACCCAAGAAAGTGCAAGTTTCGACAAGCAGAAAATAACACGACCTTTGCAATGCAACCTTCAAGCAACTGAACACACAAAAGAGCGAACACACGAGGCAACTCAAACACAAGCTCGGCTCAAGGAAAAAGGAAAGACAACAAGGGCCAAACGCGAAACACAACCCCTCCAAAGAGAGGGCGGTGGCTGGAGCCACCTATGTTTGATTCAATTGGTATGGCACCGCGAAGAATTATCCTTGGGCCCATGACCAAAACTCGTCTTTGAAGCACAAGTACCATTAAAAATGGCTAATGTGAAAGAGTTGATCAATTTATGCATAATGGGGGGAGGGAGAGTTCATTGAGAGAACAACACTCCCCCTATGTCCATGCCTACACCTAAACAAGACATCAAGATGAGTATGGTGGGGTGTGCAAGGGTTCAAGCCACATTTCTCAAATCAATGATATTTAGCTCATGCCTTAACTCGCGAAATCTTGCTTCATCCAAGGGCTTCGTGAAGATATTTGCAAGGTTATCATGAGTGTTGACATAGTTGAGCTCGATCTCCCCTCGCCTAATGTGATCCCGAATGAAGTGATATCGAATCTCATTATGCTTCTGTCGGGACCCCGATCCTAAGCCACATCGATCCAGCATGTAACACATCATATCACTTTGCGGCCTCACGCACGGTACTCCCACGGGTGCCACCTTACCTGGCCCGGGACCGTTTGCGCCTTTTGGCTCACGTATATGATAGTGTTGCTAGCATCCATATGACAGAGAACCCGGGCCGACATGGCTAGTCGTGAACCCAAGGCGGCACTAACCCATGAGGACAGGCATACATGAATCACATCGAGCATGTCAGTCAACAACATATAAATCCGGGCTGTAGCACTGGGCTAACAGGACTCCGGTAACCCGGGCTATAGCAGGCTAGGCAGGACTCCGGATAACACCGCGTGACATTTCCCCGAAGGGACAGACACAGGAACGAAGTGAAACACATGCCGGCCAGTCAAGTGTTCCGAGCAGTAGTGCTGGGCTAGCAGGACTCCGGTGAATCGGGCTGTAGCGGACTACTATCGCTCAGAAGCACTAGACTACATTTCCCCATATGATAGGCTGCCAAGGATAAACAACTAGATAGTCGGATCCCACTCATACCAAGCATTTCAATCATACACACAATATGCCTGATATGAGTAGATACAACATGGCATCACAACATAACTCTACGACTCAAATTATTTATTCATTAGGCTCCGAGGAGCGAGATATTACAAGCATGGCTCTCATGACCCAACATTCAGAGCATACAAGGCAAAGCACATGCGGAAGCTAAACATGTCTGAGTACAGACATCTACAAATGAAAAAGGCTGAGAAGCCTGACTATCCACTAGATCCTGCCGAGGGCACAAGATCGTAGCTGAGGTAACAAGCTAAACGTCGAAGTCCACGCGGAACTACTAGCGAGACTGAAGTCTCTCTGCAAAACATAAAATAGGCAAACGTGAGTACAAATGTACTCAGCAAGACTTACATCAGAACTATCTACATATGCATCGGTATCAACAAAGGGGGTAGTGGAGTTTAACTGCAGCAAGCCAGCTTTGACTCGGTGGCTAACCTGAACTACGACTACAAGTAACTCTTTTGAGGTGGCGCACACGAGTCCACATATTCACCATATCAATACACCACTATGGATCCGCTCCCGTCTCCCTACGAGAACGCCATCCATAGCACTCACGCTTATCTTGCGCATTTTAGAGTATCCACTTTTCACTTGTCTATGAACTATGCAAGGGGTCCAAGTTTCCATATCCGAGGAATCCGGCTATTCGAATAGATAATGATAACCCTGCAGGGGTGTACTTCTTCACACACGCTCTCGCCACTTATCGCCCTGTACACGTCATGTACCTCGGCAACCTTCAAGCGGAAGCCAGGCGAGGGAGTCGGCCACGACCTGACTAACCACGCAAGTCTCTAGTCCAGGTTTATCGCCTATTCGGGTTCCATCCACAAGGAGATCCGGCCGGGGTGTCGCTCACGGCCCCAAACGATGTGTACAGGGTTCCAAGCCCACCAAACGGGCGGCGCTTGGTCTACCCGGCCACGGTGTCTAGTCTGTCCCAAGCCCACCTGTACCGGGTACGACTTGGTAGACTACTAACACTACCTACAAACACCAGAAACTAGTTGCAACTCCTGGACAGAGATCATGTTGATTAATAAGTTGAGAGGGGCACTTAAGCATTCCAATGCGTGGTAGTAACTGTTCATGGATCACAAACACAGAACTCAGTTCCTGAGGACGGCTGCAATGAGACAACCCACCATGTACTCCTACATGGCCTCTCACCGCTACCTTTACCAAATCGTGTTCACACACTTAGCTCTCAACAGTAGGACATGTTCACCACATTCCAATTCATTCCCGATGAATCAGACCCGACTCAACTCTAAGCAGTAGCAGGCATGACAACAAGCATGAATGAGTAGGCACATCATGGCTCAAACAACTCCTACTCATGCTAGTGGGTTTCATCTATTTACTGTGGCAATGACAGGTCATGCAGAGGATAAGGGGTTCAACTACCGCAGCATGTAACAGTTGAATCGTTGTTGTCCTAATGCAGTAAAAGAGAGCAGGAGCGAGAGAGTGGGATTGTATCGGAATGAACAAGGGGGTTTTGCTTGCCTGGCACTTCCGAAGATAATATAGCTCTTCATCAGTGTCATCGATCTCATCGTCGAAACCACGTCTATCGAGAGGGGACAAATACCGGCAAACAAAGAGGAACACAATCAATGCAATGCAACAAATATGATGCATGATAATTTCATGGCAATATGATGTGATTTGGCCTAATGCAACTAGCACAGATTAAATGAAGTTGGTTTGAATACAAAATTCAAATTCAAACTCCATATGTGGATATTAAAATGCCATTTAATTGATTTGACCTGATCAGCAAGTATAAGTTGTTCTGACATGCATGAAAATGGTACAGATGGATAGATTTGATTTTTCTGATCATTTTTCATATATAAATCTTTGCATTTGGAGTTACGGTTGAATTTCTATGAATTTTAGAAGTTAGTACTATTTTCTGGAATTTCCTATATAAAAATAAATCCAGAAATTGAATTAATGCGTCAGCGTGACATAGGTGTGACGTCAGCGGTCAAAGGCGCCAGCCCAGGTCAAACCTGATGTGTGGGATCCACACGTGAGTGACACAGGGCTAAAAAGGGTGGTTGACAGGTGGGACCGGTCAACGCTGACTTCTCAAAGTCAATGCTGACACATGGGGCCCGCAAGATTAGCACTAATTTAACAGGATAATTAGATTAACCTAATTAGGCTCGGGGACCCACATGTCAGTGTCTGTTAGGGTGGGTAATTAACAGATATTAGCACTAATTGTGCCGCCACGTCAGCATCGCCGGATTAGGCGCCGGCGACCATATCCCGCGGCTGAGGCTCGCCGGAGTTGCTCGGGCTCGCGCTACAGAGGACCATTTCGTGCGCGGTTTGCGGCTACGGAGAGCTGGCGGTGGGGCGCATCCAGTGGTGGTGGCAGCTGGAGCTGGGGCGGCCTACAGAGGCACCGGCGACGAGCTATGCGGCGGCCGGAGCTCGGGCACCTGCGGGTTTGGCGTTGTAGTGCACGGGAGGGGAAGCTGGTGTGTGTGTTAGGCTCCTGGTGAGGTGTGGAGCACGTTGCCGTGCTCGGGGGTTAGCTACGGTGGCTCTGGCCTCGTCTGCGTCATCGCCGGCGGCGAGGAGCTCACGGCCCCGGCGAAAAGGGTGGCTAGAGTGCGGGAACGAGCGCGGCTCACAGCGATCTCAACGGAGAACTCAGCGGGCTCGGGGAGGAGTCGGAGCAAGCGGGGCGACGAGGGGGATCTCCGGCGGCCGACTGCATGGATGAGGATGATGGCGTCGCTTTGGGCGTCCCGCGAGCGCGTGCTTCGTCTTGGGGCTCCGTGACATCAAGGCGGAGCCTCTCGGCAGCTCGGAGGGGCGAGGGAGAGGCGATGGCCACGGTGGTGTTCGTCGGCGGTGGCGACGGCGCTCGGTGGTTGCGAGCGAGAGAGCCAGAGGAGGAGAGGAGCTCGGGGAGAGAGTGAGAGGCCTGGGGGGGCGCGTGGCCGTCCCCGAGGCGCTGGAAGGGCCTCGAGGGCGTGAGGCAGGCAGGGAGGAGGCCACGGCATCGCCAGCGCTCGCCACCGAGCTGCTTCGGGGCGAGGGGAGAAAGACGACAGGAAGGGTGGCCTGGGCCAGGTGGCTGGGCTGCCAGCTGGGCCGGCCAGGTAGGTGGGCCTCAGGTAAGCGCCAGGTTAGTCCTTCTCTCTTTTTTTCTGTTTTCTATTTTTCTTAGTCTTTGTGGCTTTTCTAAAAATACCTAGACCCTTTCAAAAATCACCAAACTGTACATGCCCACTGTATAGAATATATCCAACATGGAACATTTCAGTTTAGGATTATTTGGGCTTTTAAAATATTTACTAGCATTTAAATGCCCAAATTCAAATAGCATATGATTTAGTTCAAAAATCCAGAATGGCCAAGAAATATGTGCATGACTTTTGGCAGAAGTTTTCACCTTTAACAAAAATCATGAACTTTTCTAAAGGGCATTTGGGATCATTGAAAATATTTTTATTTTGATCCTAATTGCATTCCATTTAGTGCTAGGGTTTGTCATCCCCATTTCAAATTTAAATGGAATTTAATCATGATGCAAGATGATGATGGAAAGGCAAGCAAGGCTAAAGCTAGGGCTGTGACAGCTTCGTCTTGAAGTGTTGTACCGGGTTGAGAGAAATCTTGATGGCACTTTCATTGTCACACCAAAGAAGCACTTTGTCACAAATGACACCGTAATCCTTTAAAGTTTGCCTCATCCATATAAGTTACGCACAACAACTACCGGCGGCCACATACTCCACTTCGGAGGACGAGAGAGACACACACAACTTTGTTTCTTAGAAGACCAACTCTCCAAAGAGCAACCAAGTAATTGGCACCCTCCGGAAGTTGGCTTCCTATCCACTTTGTCTCCCGCCCAATCCGAGTCCAAAACTCCCACAAGGTTGAAGTTAGCTCCTCTTGGGTACCCTAAGCCAAAGTTTGGGGTATGAGCCAAATATTGAAAGATTCGCTTGACCGCCACAAAGTGGCTTTCCTTAGGTGCGGCTTGAAACCGTGCACAAATTCCCACACTCAACATGATATCCTGTCTACATGCACAAAGGTAAAGAAAGGAGCCAATCATGGAGCGATATACCTTTTGATCCACCACTTTACCATTGGGATCTATGTCAAGTTGGCATTTGACGGGCATTGGAGTGGAAGCCGGCTTGACATCACTTACTTGAATCTCTTGAGAGTGCTTGAGTGTATTTGGCTTGGTTGATGAAGGTTCCTTCTCTTCTTTGCTTGACTTTGAACCCGAGAAAGAACTTCAACTCTCCCATCATGGACATCTTGAACTTTGAGGTCATGACAGCAGCAAATTCCTCATTGAAAGCTTTGTTAGGGGAACCAAAGATAATATCATCAACATATAGTTGGCACACAAATGACTCCCCTTTGACCTTGTTAGTTAAAAGAGTGGGGTCGATTTTCCCAATTTCAAACCCACGGTCTTGCAACAACTCGGTAAGGTGGTCATACCATGCATGTGGGGCTTGTTTAAGGCCATAAAGTGCCTTATCGAGTTGGTACACATGATCGGCGAAATATGGATCCTCGAACCCGGGGGGTTGTTTGACATACACCAACTCATTAATAGGACCATTAAGAAAAGCACTCTTCACATCCATTTGTTGCAACTTGAAGTTATGATGAGAAGCATAAGCAATCAACAAACCAATAGATTGAAGGCGAGCAACGGGAGCGAAGGTTTCACCGTAGTCGATACCCTCAACTTGGGAGTAGCTTTGTGCTACCAAACGAGCCTTGTTGTGAACGATAATTCCATGAGCATCTTGCTTGTTCTTGAATATCCACTTGGTTCCAATGACTTTATGGTTCCCCGTTGGCCTTGGCACCAATATCCACACCTTGTTGTGCTCGAAGTTGTTGAGTTCTTCATGCATGGCATTAAGCCAATCCGGATCCTCGAGCGCCTCATAGACCTTTTGGGGTTCAACACAAGAAACAAACATGTGATGTTCATAATAGTTTGTTAATTGTCTACGAGTTCTTACCCCCTTTCTTAAGCTTCCAAGCACATTCGTCATGAGATGATCTTTGGTAGAGAGCTTGGATGCAATCTTAGCGGCACGACGCTCCAATTCCTCTTCAGTAGTGAGTTGAGGAGCGGAAACTTCATCATCTTGAGTGTCATCTTGAGCTTATTCTTGATCTTGAGCTTGTTCTTGATCTTGAACTTGCTCGGGAGTGAGAACTTGACCTTGGGCATCACTTGGTGGTTCACCACCATCTTGAGGTTGATCTTGTCCTTGATCTTGTTCATTTGGTTGAGGGCCTTCACATTGTTCTTTGGAAGCGTGTGGGTCTTGGGTTGGTGATGGTTCCACTTGAGTGGAACATTGTCCTTCTCCTTCGGCCACAAGGGGTTCCTCAGTGGGTAGGATATGACGAACACCCATTCTTCTTATGGCTTGGAGAGAAATTTCATCACCTACATCACAAGTACCACTTTGCTCCACTTGGGAGCCATTATTCTCATCAAACTCCATGTTACATGTCTCCTCAATAAGTCTCGTGGACTTATTGAGGACACGATAAGCATGGGAGTTTGTAGCATAACCAACAAATATGCCCTCATGAGCTCTAGCCTCAAATTTAGACAAACGAACACCTTTCTTGAGAATGAAACACTTATACCCGAACACCCGGAAGTACTTGAGGTTGGGCTTGTTACCGGTGAGTATCTCATATAGAGTCTTGTTCAAGACTTTGCAGAGATAGAGCCGATTGGATGCATGACAAGCGGTGTTGATGGCTTCGGCCCAAAAGTTGTATGGAGACTCGGACTTCGCCATTATGGTCCTTGACGCATCCATCAACCTCCGGTTCTTCCTCTCTTCTACACCATTTTGTTGAGGGGTGTATGGTGCGAATATTGATGCTCGATCCCCTCATCACTAAGAAACTCATCCAAGGTGCAATTCTTGAACTCGGTGCTGTTGTCACTTCTTATCGTCAAGATCTTTGCATTGTGTTGGTGTTGAGCTTCATTTGCAAAGTCAATGACGGTTTGTTGGGTCTCACTCTTCCTCTTCAAGAAGTATACCCAAGTATATCTTGAATAATCATCCACAATCACCAAGCAATACTTTCTACCCCCAAGACTATCAAAGGATGGAGGCCCAAAGAGATCCAAGTAAAGGAGCTCCAAAGGCCTCTTGGAGTAAATGATAGTCGTGGGAGGGTGAGCCTTCTCATGTAGCTTTCCTTCGATACAAGCACTGCAAGCACGATCTTTCACAAAACTAACATTTGTTAGTCCACGGACATGGCCCCCCTTGAGAAGACTTTGCAAAGATCTCATACTGACATGGGCTAAACGTCGATGCCAAAGCCATCCCACGTCAACTTTAGCCATTAGGCATGTCACGGTCTTAGTGGTCTTAGTGGGTCGCTCCAAAAAGTTAATCACATAGAGACCGTTCTTGACATGCCCAACAAAGGCTACTTTAAGAGTCTTGATCCACAAGAGAGCCACGATATCAATATCAAAGAAAGTGGCAAAGCCCATGAGTGCAAGTTGACGAACAGAAAGTAAATTGTATGCAAGGGACTAAACAAGCATGACCTTCTCGATCGTGAGATCATGATAAATGACAACCTTGCCAAGTCCCAATACCTTAGAAGACGAGGCATCACCCCACTCAACATTGGTGGGCATATATGGGATCTTGTGCACGTCCACCACACCAAGTCCTTGCGTCCGTTCATATGATTTGTGGCTCCACTATCGAGCAACCATGATCCCCCACCCGAAGCAAACACCTACAAGAGATCAATGCTTGGTTTTTGGTACCCATTTTGTAATGGGTTGTTTGATGTTAGTAACAAGGGTCTTAGGAACCCAAATAGACCGTTCAATGTACTCGTAAGGAGAACCAACAAATTTAGCATAAACATGCCCATCACTAGCACGACATAACACATAAGAAGGATTAAAATTTTCGGCTTTGTTGGAAGGGGTGGCGTTGCCCTTCCTGACACCACCACCCTTCTCATTATTCGTCTTCCCCTTAGAAGCACCCTATCCCTCCTTCACAAAAGTTTGCTTGAGAGGAGGAGGTCGTTTGGCCTTGTCATTCTTCTTGTTCTTGGACTTGGGTGCGAACCCAATTCCCTCCTTGTCCACAACTTCCTTTTGATTGCTCAAAAGTTCATTGAGGTTCCTCTCACCTTGTATGCAAGACACAAGGCCTTTCTCAAGTTGCTCTTTTAATTTGCATTCTCCTCCACAAGATGCACATGCTCACAACATGTGTTAGTAGCATTTGCACTATCAATTAAAACCATACGAGGAAAAGTGGCTTTCTTCTTGGTTAGCTTCACTTGGAGTTGATCACGAGACTCTTTAAGGCTAGCATGAGTACCCTTCAAGGCCTTGTGAGCCTTGTCAAGTATATCAAACTCCCGCTTGTGTCTAGCAAGATCAACCCCAAGTTTGGCCTTCTCGGAATTTGGCACACGAGATACAACAAGAGCATGATCAAGATCTTTCTTTAATTTAGCATGATCATCGTTGTGTGACTCCTTGTCGGTGTCAAAACCGGCGGATCTCGGGTAGGGGGTCCCGAATTGTGCGTCTAAGGCGGATGGTAACAGGAGGCAGGGGACACGATGTTTACCCAGGTTCGGGCCCTCTCAATGGAGGTAATACCCTACTTCCTGCTTGATTGATCTTGATGATATGAGTAGTACAAGAGTTGATCTACCACGAGATCGTAGAGGCTAAACCCTAGAAGCTAGCCTATGGTATGATTGTTGTCGCCCTACGGGCTAAACCCTCCGGTTTATATAGACACCGGAGGGGGCTAGAGTTACACAAAGTCGGTTACAAGGGAGGAGATCTACATATCCGTATCGCCAAGCTTGCCTTCCATGCCAAGGAGAGTCCCACCCGGACACGAGATGAAGTCTTCAATCTTGTATCTTCATAGTCCAACAGTCCAGCCAAAGGATATAGTCTGGCTGTCCGGATACCCCCTAATCCAGGACTCCCTCAATAGCCCCTGAACCAGGCTTCAATGATGAGTCCGGCACGCAGATTGTCTTCGGCATTGCAAGGCGGGTTCCTCTCCAAATTCCGAATACCCGTTAAATAGTGTCCGGCTTCTCATAAATGTTGCGCTTCTCGGCTTCTACGTCCAATAATGGCTACCTTCCACGTGTCGAACGAATGCGAGAAGCTAGGGCGTTTTTACATTTACCACCCTTGCTATGTGAACAAACTGTCTATTTAAGGAGACGGGGATTCTCAGATCCAAATCACATGATCCTCCCTAAGCGAGCATTCATCGGAGTGTGCCTGAAAAAATCCATTCCAACATGGTCGGCCAGCGCCGCTCCTCATCTCGCTCTCGTAGCCCTAAGCCCGAAGATTGGAAGAAGTGTTCCGTCCCGCACAGTCAATTGTTGGAGCTACAGACCCAGGGATTTCTCCCTCCAGCATACATGGTCCCCGTTCGAGCCGGGCTCACCACCTATAATGGCGGAGAGCAAGCGGAGAGCTTTCCCAATCCCTCCAAGGGGGAACGGGTATGCCTCGTCCCTTATTTAGTAAGGGGACTCGGATTTCCAATCCATCCGTTCCTCCGAGGGCTCATGTAGTTCTACGGCCTCTAGTTGCATAATCTCACCCCTGCCTCCATATTACACATCGCTGGTTATGTGGCCCTTTGCGAGCTGTTTCTGGACTGCGAAGCTCACTTCGCGTTGTGGAAGAAGCTATTCTGCCTTGTGCCCTGTAACGCCCTGGATGCAACTTGCCATATTTGTACTCCAACTCTTGCCATTTTCGGCAATGTGATATGATATTCCCTCGTGGTTGGGTTCTTCTTCGTTTTGCTTTTGTCCGTGTCATGCATTCCTTATCATGTCATCATGTGCATCGCATTTGCATACGTGTTCGTTTCATGAATCCGAGCATTTTCCCCGTTGTCCGTTTTGCAATCCGGCGCTCCTATGTTCCCCGGCGTCCCCTTTTACCTTTTTTCGTGAGCGGGTATTAAACTTTCTCGGAATGGACCGAGGTTTGTCAAGCGGCCTTGGTATAGCACCGGTAGACCACCTGTCAAGTTTCGGGTCATTCAGAGGTCGTTTGATACTCCAACGGTTAACCGGGTAACCGTGAAAGTCTCTTTTGGGTTGCAGCCCAAAACCCGTCCAAATCAGCCCGATAACCCACCTAAACCTATCCCATCACCTAGGCCGTTCGATCACGATCGCGTGGCCGAAAACCGTGCTCAATTTGGAGCCTCCTAGCCCCTCCTACCTATAAATACACCCCCTCCCCCGAAATCCCGGATCAATTCCACCCTAACCCTAGACCATCTTCCTCCTCGCGCCGCCGGACGAAATCCTCGCCGCCCAGACATGTCCATCGCCGCGCGCCCAACCGGCGTCCGCCACGTGGCGCGCCTCCGTCGCCCGCGCCGCCGGCCCGCCTGGCCCGAGGCCGGCCCTCTCGCGCCGCCTACCGGGCCCGCGCCGCCCGTCCGCGCCCGCCGCCGCTGCGCTCACCGTTCACCGGCGTTGCGCGCCGCCGCCCGCCTCCGCTGGTCGCCGCCTCGCGCCGCCTCCTCACCGGCGCTCCGCGCCGTCGCCCGGGAGCACGCAGCGCGCCCCGCCGCCTCCTCCGCCTCCCCGCGCCCAGATCCGGCCCGGATCCGCCCTTCTCCGGCCATCTCCTTCCTTCTCCGGCGACAACTCCGGCGTGCCTTGATTTCCGTGCAAGGTTGACTTTCCCCGAGCCCCGAAATCCTCCGTCTTCGGATCTGCATTTTTTTATCCAAGTTCATCGCATCATAACTCTGCATTCGTGGCTCCGTTTTGGATGTGTAGCATGTAAAATTGTTCGTCTCGATGAGTACATCATTTCATATCATTTCATCATTTTCATTTGAGTTCATCTTGATGCCCGAAATGCTGTTAGAAGAGGGCTTTGTGACGTTAGTTTCAGATCTGTTTCAGAACATGCACTTTTGTCATTTTTGCCATGATTGATGTGTGCATCCTATGAACTGGAGTCCTACATGTGTTTTGTAATATGCCATGCCATCTTTATAGGGGTGTATGCCATGTATTTTTGTGATCTCTGTGGTGACTAGCACAAGCATGCAAACTAGGGATCATATTGTTGCTGATTTCAGAGACTTAATAATTTTACTAAGTTATTTCCTGCTGTTATTTTTATGCCATGTGCTCATGTTGTTTCAGAGAGATCTATGCCTCTTTTGAGCTTCATCAGTAAGGATGTTTTGAACATATGAATGTGCTATATCCATCCATGCCTTTGTTTGTAATTTTGGAGTGCCATAGCTTGAGTCAATCGAGCTCTATTTTTGCTATAAAATGTTTCCTGGCAGATTGTTTACATGTTATTCGATTTTGCCAAGCTTGTTGTAGTTGATCCTTGCATGCTATGATGTTGTTCTTGCCGTGATTAGTTTCTATGCCATGTCTTCTTGATGGTTGTATGCTTAGTTTATCATGAAATGCTCTGTAGTGAGTGCGTCGAGCTCGTAAACATGCCTACTTGTTATCTGTTTTGACATGTCCAGTTTTCTGCTAAGTCTGAAATCTGTAACGAAACTTGCTTAATTGACATGGGTGCTATTATATTTTATGGTCCTTTTTGGCTCATGGTCAGTAAGGGACTTTTGTTCTATGTTTTGAGTAGATTCATGCCATGCCTTGTTTTGCTATATTGTGTCCCTGTAGCATGTTGTTTCATTGCTCTAAACATGTCATCCTGATGTTAATTTCTGCTATGTTGTTATTTCACTAAGTCTGTGAACCTGTTATCTTTTGCACTTTTGCGATGCTTGTTTTGAACCTGTTGTGGTGTGATTTAGCCGTAGCTCAGTGTTCATCTTTTGTCAAGCATCTTGAGTAGATCACTGTCATATGATTTTCTGATATGTTTGGATGCAGTAACTTAATTTCTTGTTGCATGCTAAGTGGCATCATGCTGTTAAACGCAGAAATATGTCATTCTTGTTTTGCTTGTCATTTGCAAACCGTGCATCCGATTCCGGTGATCTTTATATCGGTTTCAACCGAAATCACCTCACCTTTCCAGTGGAATACTTGGTTTGCCAAGATTATGCCCTGTTCATCTTTTCCTTCCGGAGCACGCATATGCATTGCATACCACATCTCGCATATCATGTCATGTTTTGCATCAGGTTGATTGCGCATTGCATCGTGGTTGATAGTTGTTCCTTTGCTTGCGTTCTTGTTCTGGGTAGAGCCGGGAGATGAGTACGTGAACGAGGAACCTGTTGAGAACACTTACGAGGATCAAGCCTTTGACAACTCTGAGAACCTTGCAGGCAAGATGACCATACCCTCGAAATCACTTCTATCTTTGCTTGATAGTTGCTCGCTCTTTTGCTATGCCTATACTACGATACCTACCACTTGCTTATCATGCCTCCCATATTGCTAAACCAAGCCTCTAACCCACCTTGTCCTAGCAAACCATTGTTTGGCTATGTTACCGCTTTGCTCAGCCCCTCTTATAGCGTTGTTAGTTGCAGGTGAAGATGAAGTTTGTTCCTTGTTGGAACATGGAGAAGTTGTTTCTTGTTGGAACATGATTATTTTGGGATATCAGAATATCTCTTATTTAATTAATGCATCTATATATTTGGTAAAGGGTGGAAGGCTCGGCCTTATGCCTGGTGTTTTGTTCCACTCTTGCCGCCCTAGTTTCCGTCATACCGGTGTTATGTTCCCGGATTGTGCGTCCCTAACGCGGTTGGGTGATTTATGGGACCCCCTTGACAGTTCGCTTTGAATAAGACTCCTCCAGCAAGGCCCAACATTGGTTTTACCATTTGCCTACCACCTATCCCTTTCCCTTGGGTCGGCCAGCCCGAGGGTCATCTTTATTTTAGCCCCCCCCCCCGGGCCAATGCTTGTCTAAGTGTTGGTCCAAACTAGAGCGTTTTGCAGCGCCACCTCAAGGAAACTTGGGGTCTGGTTTTAGTTGTACGGACAGCTCATCCGGTGTTGCCCTGAGAACGAGATATGTGCAGCTCCTATCAGGATGTCGGCGCATCGGGCGGCTTTGCTGGTCTTGTTTTATTACTGTCGAAATGTCTTGTAGCCGGGATTCCGAGACTGATCGGGTCTTCCCGGGGAGAAGGAATATCATTCGTTGATCGCGAGAGCTTATCATGGGCTAAGTTGGGACACCCCTGCAGGGTTTGAACTTTCGAAAGCCGTGCCCGCGGTTATGTGGCAGATGGGAATTTGTTAATGTCCGGTTGTAGAAAACCCGAAGTTGACCTTAATTAAAACACATCAACCGTGTGTGTAACCGTGATGGTCTCTTCTCGGCGGAGTCCGGGAAGTGAACACGGTGTTGGAGTTATGCTTGACGTAAGTAGTTTCAGGATCACTTCTTGATCATAGTTGTTCAACCGTGCTTTTGCCTTCTCTTCTCGCCCTCATTTGCGTATGTTAGACACCAGATATGCTAGTCGCTTGCTGCAGCTCCACCTCACTACCCTGTCCTACCTTTAAGCTTAAATAGTCTTGATCTCGCGGGTGTGAGATTGCTGAGTCCCCGTGACTCACAGATACTTTCAAAACCAGTTTGCAGGTGCCGATGAAACCGTGCAGGTGACGCACCCGAGCTCAAGGAGGAGCTCGGTGAGGATCTTGTTCATTGTGTTGTTTCATTTCAGTTGATCAGTGGTGGATCCCAGTTGGGGACGATCGGGGATCTGTGTAGCATTTGGGGTAGTCTTCTTTCATTTTGGTTCCGTAGTCGGACCTTGAGTGTAATCTGGATGATGGATGTTATTTATGTATTGTGTGAAGTGGCGACTATAAGCCAACTATGTATCTCTTTTCCTTATGTATTACATGGGTTGTGTGAAGATTACCTCACTTGCGACATTGTTTCAATGCGGTTATGCCTCTAAGTCGTGCTTCGACACGTGGGAGATATAGCCGCATTGAGGGCATGACATGCCCCGTACTCAGAGGGGGTCAATATATCAAGTGGGCGGGACCAAAATATGGCGCATCGCCGGGACCGGATACCTATCCGGTACCCCGAAGAAGACGTCCGAAGACTGGCCTTCAGAGAGGTTTTATATGGAGGACGTCCCCCTTCCGGATCGTCCTTCTCGAGTTTGATAACGCTCCTTTGAAGAAGCGCTTAAGCTGGCGACCACGGAGCCCTCAGGAGGAAGATGATAGAGACGTTTTATACCTGATGGGTCGGATAAAGGTGTTGGCTCAATCAGGACTGACCATAATCGAGGTTATGTCAATATGCATTATGCGGGGGGTGCAGCCACTTCAATATCGAGGCCACCCCATGTGGCACTTCAACGGGGAAGATGACGCCACCCGCTGCGGTCGTAAGGGGCCTGTCGGGGTAAATGACCACGGGTAGCCTAGCCGGCTCCCCTTGGCACTTCAGAAAAAATTATGAGCCGATCCGGCCTCCAAGAAACCAAGACGTGGGGTCGCCTTCCCCCTGCCGGCTGCCTCTCAGGCCGACTGTCGGAAGGCGGACCAGCCTTAACCCTCATGAAGAAAGCCGCGAGAAGGCCGGCTCCGAGAAGCCGGCTATGAGAAGGCCGACTCCAAGAAGCCGGCTCTCACGACGCGGTCAAGATCGTACCCTCGAGGCCCGCAACCACATAACGGCGATGGGACGGGGCGTGGCTACAGTAAAGCCTGCCACCCCCGAAACCCGGAGCACGCCTGGCACGGTGCGCCGTACAGGGTAGCCCTGACCCGTCCGGCGCGGCACTATTGCCATGATGACTATGGCGCCATCCACGGCGGGCTGTCAGCGCAGCCCACGGGCGGTGGGCCCCTTTGGGCAGAGAGACACCCGAAGGCGGCCAGGCCTCCCCCAGTCGGCCCAAGACATGGCTGGCTTTCCCAAGCCGGCTTGCTCCTTCCCTCGAAGGAGGCGCCCCATTAAGAAGACAAGACGACGTGAGGCTACAGCGATCGCCCACCAGGCGGCGGCGCTGTAGCCACGCTTACCTCGATAAAGCCCTCATCATCAGGATTGAGGCAATAGTAATCGGCCGCCGACAGGGCCCTAGGCAGTAGGGCCTGCCTGTCGACCAAGATGCCGGCAGTCGGCGGGCCCCAGCAGCCAACGCAGAAGCCGGCGAGCGTAGACACTAACGACTGGGACCCGCTCCTAGCCGGATTACCATTGTACCCCCAGGGGGTAGGCCTATATAAACCCCCCGGGGCACCCATGCAAAGGGTTGATCTCATCTAGGTTACAACACACATAGAGAGAAGAGTAGAGCTAGCCTTGCCCTTCTTCTTCCTCTCACCAAACAGCTCGAGGATCACCATGTAGTTACTTGTTCATCGAGTGATCATGCGGAGACCCCGCAGAGCAGCAGTAGGGGTGTTATCTCCACGGAGAGCCCCGAAGCTGGGTAAGATTCACCGGCATGCATGTCTTCACCTTATCCCGCTTCCAGGCACCGGCGACGTCTTACTGGCTCCCACACAGATAAGCCACCCGTTGGCATATGTCGCACCAACCACCCGACATTTGGCGCCCACCGTGGGGCCAGGTGCACCGTCGTCCGGAGACCTATTCTGGACGGGAACCTTCTTCCTCCCCAGCGAGCGTAGCCAGACCGGCACGCCCGATGGCGCTTGCCACGATGCGCTGCAAGGCGTCACCAACGCTTGCGTAGCAAGCGACCTCGCCGATCCCCTTGGCGAGGCCCTCATCTCCGATGAGCCCGCTTCCAACACAGGCACCGACCGCCTCGTCGACCTCCTCAGCCAGCTCCACGTCTCCAGCGAGCCTGCTGTGGACCAAGAGTCTGTTGGCTCCACCGATCCGATGCATGTCGACTCCGACACTGCCTCGCCCGACGCCTTCCCCACCAACATCGTGATCTACGACGACCCGCTTCCCCGAGCCGATGGCTGTGACGTTGCCACTGCCGACGTGATGGTCATCAGCCACGGCGGCGCTTCTGGCGAGAACGCCCATGACGCCCCGCAAGCGGCGATCCACGACCTGTCCGTCCCCCTACCGGCCGATGCCGACGCCGAAGCATTGGAGGCTCGCCGCCTCGCCCTCCTCGCGGAGGGCCGGAAGCTAGCTTCCGTGAGACGCCTCACCGAGGCCCACCAGCGCGAAGTCGACCGCGCCGCCTTCAGCAGCCACCTCCTGGCGGGCCAAGCCGAGTCGGCGTCGTCAGGCAATGCGGCGCCGTCATCGCCGACTTGCTTGGAGTCGACCGCCCAGTCTACGCCACCCCACTCGAGAACCTGCGCGCCGCCCAGGCGGCCGTAGACGAGCTGGATGGACTGGGGGCCGGAGAGCTCCCCTACATGACCAGATGCATCCAGCAGCTAATCGATGCAGCCGCGCAGCGGCACGAAGCCGAAGCCCGCGAGGAAAGCCCTCCACCGCGCCGAGAGCACGGCGCGACGTCCCGGACGCCGACTGCGGGTAAAACCCGCGCGCGACACGAGAAAGAGCCAGTTGCCAGCCGAAGCCGAACCCGGATCTCCATCAAGCGAGACGCAGAAGTCCACCCTCGAGCCGTGGAGCGGCGGGGCAACCCGCCTCCGCCTCCGCCTCGTGGGGAAAGGTATCCCACCCCACCGCCTGTCACGCATCCGACTCTCAGCGGCCGACTAGGTCGCCGCGAAGGAGTCGACGAGAACGACGCCCACCATCGGATCGACCGCCTAGCGCAATCCCTGGCGCTAGAAGAAGAAGATGATGTCGGCCCGCCTTGCTTCGGCCCCCGCATCCGCGACGAGCCCTTCCCCAAAGGGTTCTCGCTCCCAAGAGACACGCCCAAGTACAACGGCTCCGTGAAGCCGGAAGATTGGTTGATCGACTACTCCACCGCGGTACGCATCGCGAACGGCAACAGGCGCATTGCCGTGAAGTACGTGCCCCTCATGCTCCAAGGCACGGCGCGGACCTGGCTCAACAGCCTCAAGCCGTACAGCGTCAACAGTTGGCTAGACTTCACAGAAGCCTTCGTCCGCAACTTCACCAGCACCTACAAGCGGGCTCCCAAGCCCAGACAGCTCTCCTTGTGCGTACAAGGCCCCGCCGAGTCCACCCGCGACTACCTCACGCGTTGGGCCGAGCTTCGCAAATCTTGCGAGGGAGTGCACGAGGTGCAAGCCATTGAATTCTTCACAGCCGGGTGCCGAGAGGGCACCCTCCTCAAGCACAAGCTCCTCTGCGACGAGCCGACTACCCTCGACGAGCTTCTGGTCATAGCGGACAAGTACGCCACCGCCGACTCCTCAATGAAGACTGAACTTCGGGTTGACGCGTCCGGGAAGGTACTCAACCCGGCGCCCAAGACGCCGGCTGGGGACTCCGGCCGACGCCCGTACCAAAACGACCACAAGCGCAAGGGCCCCATGCCGCCTTCCACCAGTCGGCAGGTGGCCACGGTCGAGGGCGAGCAGCCTGAAGGGCGGCCCACACCCAAGAAGCAGAAAGGCGGCCGGCCGGCTTGGCAGCCGGCCTTCTCCTACGAGCAGACCCTCGACGCCCCATGCAAGTTCCACAGCGGCGCAAAGCCGTCCAACCACACAACCCGGAAGTGCCACTGGCTCACCCAAATCTCCAAGGGCGAAGGGCTCGCGCGGCCTCCACCTGCTGGTCCACCGCCTCCGGCTCCGCAGCAGTCGGCCGCTCGGCCAGCAGTCGGAGCCATGCACGACGAGTTCCCCGACGAGCATGCTGCCTATGTCGTCTTCACCAGCCAGCCTGAAGACCGGCGCAGCAGGCGCCGAGAGCACCAGGAAGTCAACGCGGTTGCCTCCAACCCCTCCGAGCACATGCACTGGTCAGAAAAACCCATCAGCTGGAGCCGAGCCGACCACCGAGAGGTGATGCCATCTCCCGGCTCTTATGCACTGGTTCTGGATGCCACCCTTGCGACCGACAGACGCGCAGCCCGTTTCTCCCGCGTGTTGATAGACGGCGGGAGCAGCATCAACATCATGTACCTTGACACCCTGAAGAAGCTCAACGTCAAGACGAAGCAGCTCACGCCTACCCGGACGGTGTTCCACAGCATCGTACCCGGCCTGTCCTGCTCCCCCATTGGCAAGATCAAGATTGATGTCCTCTTTGGGGACAAGGATCATTTCCGCAGGGAGGCCATCTGGTTTGAAGTGGTGGACCTTGAGAGCTCTTGCCATGCACTGCTTGGCCGACCTGCCTTGGCCAAGTTCATGGCTGTTCCCCACTATGCTTACCTCAAGATGAAGATGCCGAGCACCAAGGGCATCATCACCATAGTCGGCCATTACAAGAAATCGGCCGAGTGCGCGGCAGCCAGCAGCCGGCTGGCCGAGTCCCTAGTGATTGCCGAAGAGAAGAAGAAGTTGGACCGGGTCGTGGCCATGGCTGGCAAGCAGCCGGCCCTGTCCCCCGATCCCAAAGAAAGTGATGCCCAAGGTTCCTTCCAGCCGGCCAAGGAAACGAAGAAGATACCTCTTGACCCCGAGCACCCAGAAAGGTTTGCCGTCATTGGGGCAAACCTAAGCAGCAAATAGGAAGGCGAGCTCGCCGATTTCCTCTGTGAGAATCGGGACATCTTTGCATGGTCCCCCAAGGACATGTCGGGTGTTCCGAAGGATTTCACCGAGCACAAACTACACGTCCGAGAAGGTGCAAAACCAGTCAAGCAACCCCTCCGCCGACTGTCGGAGGAAAAGAGAAGGATTGTAGGAGAAGAGATAGCCCGGCTTCTGGCTTCCGGCTTCATCATGGAAGTTTTCTTTCCGAAGTGGCTCGCCAACCCGGTCCTCGTGTTGAAGAAGAAGAACAAGTGGCGCATGTGTATAGACTACACGAGCCTCAACAAGGCCTGCCCCAAAGATCCTTTTGCCCTCCAAGGATAGATCAAGTGATGGACTCCACAACCGGATGAGAGCTGTTGAGTTTTTTGGATGCTTACTCCGGGTACCACCAGATAAAGTTGGACCCGGCCGACCGCCTGAAGACCGCCATCATCACACCATTCGGAGCCTTCTGCTACCTGACTATGACATTCGGTTTGAGAAATGCCGGTGCCACTTTTCAGCGTTGCATGCAGAAGTGCCTCCTCAAGCAGCTCGGCAGAAATGCCCACGTCTACGTGGACGACATTGTGGTGAAGACGGAGAAGCGAAGCACCTTTCTAGAAGACCTCAAGGAAACATTCGAGAACCTGCGCCGATTCCGGATCAAGCTCAACCCCGAGAAATGCGCGTTCGGAGTGCCAGCCGGCCAGCTCCTAGGCTTCCTGGTCTCCGAACGCGGCATCGAGTGCAACCCAGTAAAGATCAAAGCCATTGAGAGAATGGCGATTCCCACCAAACTGCGAGACGTCCAGAAGTTTACCGGATGCTTGGCTTCCCTGAACCGCTTCATCAGCCGGCTCGGAGAGAAGGCTCTCCCCCTCTACCACCTCATGAAGAAGACCACTCACTTCGAGTGGAACGACCAAGCCGACCAAGCTTTTCATGAGTTGAAGAAGATGCTGACCACGCCGCCTGTCCTAGCGGCGCCGACTGAGAAAGAGCCCATGCTCCTTTACATTGCTGCAACCAGTCGGGTGGTCAGCACCGTCATCGTAGTCCAGCGCCTAGAAGAGGGCCGAGCCCAGCCGGTCCATAGGTCGGTGTACTATTTGAGCGAGGTGTTGTCTACCTTGAAGCAGAACTACCCGCACTACCAGAAGATGTGCTACGGCGTGTACTTTGCCGCCAAGAAGCTGAAGCCCTACTTCCAAGAGCACCCCATCACGGTCGTATGCACCGCCCCGCTCGCCGAGATCATAGGCAGCTGGGATGCATCCGGTCGGGTGGCGAAATGGGCCATCAAGCTGGCCCCTTACACGATCTTCTACCAGCCCCGCACCGCCATCAAGTCCCAAGCATTGGCCGACTTCCTCGTTGACTGGGCCGAGACCCAGTACCTGCCGCCGGCTGCGGACTCCACTCACTGGCGCCTGCACTTCGACGGGTCCAAGATGCTCACCGGCTTGGGAGCCGGCGTCGTCCTCACCTCTCCCAAAGGCGACAAGCTCAGATACGCGCTGAAAATCCACTTCGCCGCCTCCAACAACGTGGCCGAGTATGAGGAGCTCGTACACGGGCTCCGGCTTGCCAAAGAGCTCGGCATACGCCGGATCCTGTGTTACGGCTACTCAGACTTGATAGTCCAGCAGTCATCCGGCGATTGGGACGCCAAGGACGCAAACATGGCAAGCTACCGCTTCCTCGTCCAGCAGATCAGCGGGTAATTCGAGGGATGCGAGTTCCTCCATGTACCACGAGCCGATAACGGGCCAGCAGATGCCCTGGCCCGATTAGGCTCCACTCGGCAGGCAATACCAACCGGCGTCTCTCTGCAACGCCTCCTCAAGCCGTCTATCAAGCCGTCTCCAGAGTCTGATTCCATCTTCGTGCCGCCTAGCCCCGATGCAGCCGGATCCGGCTTGAAGAGCCAAGCAGGCGGCCCGGGGACTTCGATAGGCGGCGCGGGGACTTCAGCAGGCAGCTCAGGGACTTCCGTAGTCGCACCCGACCCGGGGACTTCTGAACCCGGCTCGGGGACTGCGGTAGTCGGCCCGGGGACTGCACCAGCACCACAGGCGGCGGCCGACCCCAGCATTTCACAACCCAGCCCGCCCACCCTGGTTGCAGTAGCCGCGTTGGCAATAGAAGAAGTCACAGCTCCATCATGGGCCCAGCCCATCCTCAACTTCCTGACAAACCAAGAACTGCCGGCTGACGAGACAGAGGAAAGACAAGTCCAACGCCGAGCCGGAGCATACACAATCGTCAACAGAGAGCTCCTCAGGCGCAGCGTCACTGGAGTTTTCCAGCGATGCGTTGAACAAGAGAAGGGCATAGCAATCCTTAGAGACATTCACCAAGGTGAATGCGGCCACCATGCGGCCTCAAGATCACTAGTCGCCAAAGCTTTCCGCCATGGATTCTTTTGGCCGACTGCTTTGGACGACGCCAAGGAATTAGTCAAGCATTGCAAAGGGTGCCAAGTCTTCAGCTCCAAGCAACACCTTCCGGCTTCGGCACTCAAGACCATTCCCCTCACTTGGCCCTTTGCCGTTTGGGGTCTGGACATGGTGGGCCCATTCAAGACGGCGCGCGACGGCATGACACATCTGCTTGTTGCCGTGGACAAGTTCACCAAGTGGATCGAAGTAAAGCCGATCAAGAAGCTGAATGGGCCGACTGCCGTGACATTCATCGCAGACATAACAACTCGGTACGGCGTGCCGCACAGCATCATCACCGACAACGGTACAAATTTTGCCAAGGGAGCATCGGCACGTTTCTGCGCGACGAAGGGCATCCGACTCGACTTAGCGTCCGTTGCCCACCCGCAGTCAAACGGCCAAGTCGAACGAGCCAACGGCCTCATCCTTTCAGGCATCAAGCCCCTACTAGTCGTGCCACTGGAGCGTTTGGCCGGCTGCTGGCTCGATGAGCTGCCGGCCGTCCTCTGGAGTCTGCGCACTACCCCAAACAGGTCAACCGGTTTCACCCCTTTCTTCCTCGTATACGGTGCCGAGGCGGTCATCCCAACCGACATCGAGTTTGTCACATCCCTAGCTTCTGGCATTGCACTAGGCTAACTTCATGTGTGCATCATGTTTAAATTCCTCAGAAACTTGAAATGGGGATTGCCTAAACCCTAGCATTAAGGAATCCAACTAGGTTCAACTAAAATATTTTCAGTAAATCCAAATGGCTTTCAAAAATGTTCATCATTTATGGAAAATGCTGTAAACAGTAACCAGAGGTGATGCACATTTTTCCATGACCATTTGGGCTCTGAATTAAATCATATTCTATTTGAATTTGGGCACTTTAATACTATAAAATATTTAAATTGCCCAAATAGTCATAAACTAAAATGTTTGTTGTTGGTTATATTCCAAACAGTGGCATTGAGAAGTTTTATGATTTTTGGATCTGTCTAGGTATTTTTAATAAAGCCCAGAACAAAATAAGAAATAGAAAACAGAAATAAAAGAGAGAAATGGAAAAACCTACCTGTGCTTACCTGTGCAGCCACCTGGCGGCCCAAGTGGCCAGCCCAGCAGCAGCCCAGCCCACTGGCGCCTCTGTCGTCTTCCACCCCCTCGCCCAAGCAGCTGCGTGGCCGGCATGCCGCAGCCGCGCCACGGCCTCATGCCTGCCTGTCCTCCCCTCCGTCGCCCTGGATGCCCCGCACGTCGCCTCGCGCCCCTGGAACCTCTCAGCCTCTCCCCGAGCTCCTCTCCTCCTCTGGCTCTCGCACGCAAACCACCAAGCGCTGTCGTCGCCGCCGACGAGCGCAACCGCGACCATCGCCTCTCCCTCGCCTCTCCGTGTTGTCCAGAGGCTCCGCCTCGACGCCACGGAGCCCCAAGACGAAGCATGCACCCGCGGAACGCCCTAAGCGACGCCATCATCCTCATCCTCGCCGTCGGACGCCGGAAATCCCCCTCGCTGCCCCGCTCGCTTCAGCCCCTCCCCGAGCTCGCTGACTCGCTCCTCGTGTTCACCGTGAGCTTCTGACCATCCTCCCCCTCTCCGTTTCCTCTTTTGCACTCCGTAGCCACCGCACCCCTCTCGCCCGACTGCGCCGCCGCCCGCACTCATCGCCGACGCAGCTCCGGTGACCATTTGGTCCCGGGCGTGCGTCCAACATGCTCACCACCACGCGTAGAGCATCCCTAGCGCCACACCGCGCTCGTTTGCACCCTGAAACGTCGACCCCGTGAACACCCACATGTCGGCCGCCGCCGTGAGCTCTCCTCCGGCGAGCTCCGGCCACCCGAGCTTCTCCCACTTGCTCCATTGGATGTGCGCGTTTGCCAGCTCCGCGTAGATGCCCTCCGACGGCCATTTGGTCGACGAAGGAGGAATCCCGAGCCCCTCCGCCGTCTCTGGCCCTGCCGGCGACGAGCCCCGGGTCAACTCCGGCGAGTTTGACCCGGGTTGACCCAGTTTGACCCCCTTTCTCTCTCACTGGCGTGTGGGCCCCAGGCCACTAACTAAACTAGGTTAGTGTTAGTTTAACGCTAACTAAACTTAGTTTAACTAACACTGACAGACAGGACCCACTGGTCAGTTTGACCTAGACCGGGTCAGTTGACCGCTGACGTCACACTGACGCAAGACTGACGCAGTAACTTTTTTTATGGATTTATTCTTATATAGGAAATTCCAGAAAATGTTTCAAACTTAAAAATTCATAGTAAATCAACCGTAACTCCAAATGTGTCGGTGTTCTGGGAATGGGGGTCCCCAGACTTGCGTGCCTGCGGCCTGCGGCGTGGCTCAAATGGGGGCCCAACGTGGCCCATCTTCATCAGCACAAGGTTCAAGACCCTCGCGAGGGGCCAAGCCTCGCGTGGCGGACGACGTGGCGCTTTCTCAAGCATGGCCTCCTCAGGCTGGCTCGCGAGGAGGCGGAGAGATCAAGGCGGGTACCTCATGAGGTGCCCATGACGCAAGCCATGACGACCAAGGGTGCCAGGCGGGCGCCAGCCCGTGCAGCGTCTCCCTTTCCTCTTTGGTGCAAAGGGGGCAAGCGCAGGCGAGAGGATCAAGCAAATGCACCCATTTCGGTGCAACAAGACCAAGACCAGTCCAATGGTGGGAAGGAGGTCACCATGGAGCCCAGGACGGCTTCACCACAGGGCCTTTGGCAGGCGAAGACCAACTTTAGTCAGGATAAGTGTACCGGATGTTCCCCTTCAAATTGGCCAATTGTTCGCGCCCTTCCCGCTCAATATTTGGGAGGAGGCCCAGGGCCTTTGCCTATAAATAGGACTAGCCACCCCTAGGGTAGGGGGGCTCGAATCTGATTCAGTATCTAGGGCAAGTAGAGAGAGCATCCAGAGGCAATCTGATCGAATCCAGCATCTAGAGAGAGAGAGAAGGGTGATCGAACTCCCCTAGCCAAGAACAGACCCTCGCGAGGTCGTTCTTCCTTGTATTGTTCTTCATCATTAGCCCAAGAGGCAATCCACCCACCACACTAGAGTAGGGTATTACACCACAATGGTGGCCCGAACCAGTATAAACCTTGTGTCTCTTGTGTTGTTCCTGCAGTAGTTAGATCCTTACGAGACGGAGAGGTAGTGGGCACGATCTCCGCGCGCACCCCAGAGTTCGAACATTAAGGGTCTACCGGAACCCGTGATCCGACATTTGGCGCGCCAGGTAGGGGTGCGCCGGAATCTGTCTGCCACCGCTCCGCTCTCCTCCGACCATCACATCCATGTCTGACGCTCGTCGGGCCCGCGCCGAGCGCCGGGCCGCCATCGCTTCCCGCGCCGTCCAGACGGCCCCCGTCGGTGGGCGCCCTCGTCGTTCCCCGTCGCCCGCCGTCAACGCCGCCACCGGCCCGGCGGGGAACGAGCAGCAAGCATCCTCTCAGCACCCGTCCGTGCGGCGGGATGGCCGCACCGCCACTCCGTCGCTCACCCCGCCCTGTTCTTCGTCGCACGCGCTTCGCGCGCCCTTGGAGGCTCGAGCTGCGCTCATCGCGGTGAACGAGCTCCTGCGCTACCGCCCCGTCGACGACTTCTACGAGGAGTGGCTCGACCGCGTCGCCGAGCTCGTCCGCGCCGCAGGGGGCTCTCCCGCGCCTTCCGCACCGCTGCGCCGCACTCCGCCCCGCATGGGCAATGAAGCCCCGGGGGCATTCTAGCCGCCTCCTTTCCAAGAAGATGCCATGGCCCCGAGGCGCGCAGCTCCTGGGCGGAACCCGCTCCGTCATGCGCCGGCCCAGCAGGAACGGAGCTGCCAAGAAGTCCCGCGACCGCAAGAGGCCGCCCGGGCGCTCCCAGCTCCGGTACGTCAAGACCCCGCGCTGCTCCCAGCTGCAGTGCAAGGGGACCCACAAGGCCAAGCTCTCCCTCAACCAAAACCTCCCGCGGTCACCGCTGGCTGCCGCGCCTACACCCCCGAGCTGCGTAGTGTCTCATGGCCCAGCAAGTTCAAGCCGGACCTGCCTCCTCGCTATGATGGCACAACTGATCCCACAGAGTTCCTCCAGCTCTACGAGCTGGGAATCGAAGCGGCCAGCGGGGACGAAAAGGTCATGGCGAACTGGTTCCCCATGGCGCTGAAGGAAGGTGCTCGCACTTGGCTCCTGAACCTGGCCCCAGGCACGATCTCCTCCTGGGACCAGATGCATACTCGCTTCATCGCCAACTTCCAAGGTACCTGCGACCGGCCTCCCGCCGTGAGCGACATGCGCCGCATCAAGCAGCAACCTAGGGAGACCCTGCAAAAGTACATCCAGCGCTTCAACAGTGCGCGCCTCAAGATCCCCAGGGTGTCCGAAGAAGCCATCATTTCGGCCTTCTCCGACGGCGTGCGCAACGTCAAGATGAAGGAGGAGTTGGAGATGCACGAAGATCTCTACACCTCCCTGGAGCTGTTCAACCTGGCGACCAAGTGCGCCAGGGCTGAGGAGGGACGCCTCTCCCTCCTCGAGCTGCCTGGCGCAGACACAGAAGAGAAGAAGCCCAAGGCCAAGGAAGTGAAGCGCAAGGGGGCTGTCGTGCTCACGGCAGAGCCGGACACCAAGCGGGGCAAGGATCTGCCCGAATCCTCCAGGGGCAGCCGGTACTGTGTGTACCACGACCTCCACACCCACAACACCAATGAATGCCAAGAACTCCGCGCCATGCGAGAAGGAAGAGTCGGCCGACGCCCTGACCGTGCTGACCGGGGCTACGGCCGAGGAGGAGGAAGGAACCCGGGACGCTGGGAAGATCGTGGCCCACGTCAAGGCTGGCGTGACCAACCTCGCAAGGATCGCTGGCGCGACCCGCCTCGCGAGGGGGACTGGAGGGACCAGCCTCGTGAGGATCGCCCTCATGGCAACCCAGGCCTGCCGCCGTTGCCGCCTCAGCCAAGAAGGAATGAAGACCGCCACCAAGGCGAGGGTGCTGGGGGCTTCCAAGAGCCCCGCGCCATCGCCTGCATCCTGGGCGGAGCTCAAGCCCCAGCCTCTCAGCGTATCTTCAAGCAGTTTGCTCGCGAAGTGAATGCAGTTCTCCCCAAGCTCGAAGCAACGCGTCCCCTTAGGTGGTCGGCCTGCACCATCACGTTCAGCTCAGCAGACCAACTCAAGTGCGCGGCCACAGCCGGAGTCCTCCCAATGCTTTGTTCCCCAGTCATCAGCAACGTTCTGGTCACCAGGACCCTCATCAACGGATGGGCAGGGCTCAATGTCTTGTCCGTGGAAAGATTCAACAGCCTCCAAGTGCCCTATGACCAGCTACAGCCAACCAAGCCCTTCTCTGGAGTCATGGATGGTTCCACGGTCCCGATCGGGCAGGTCCGCCTCCCAGTCACCTTCGGCACCTACGACAACTACCACACCGAGCTCATCGACTTTGACGTCGCCCACATCCGCCTGCCGTACAACGCCATCCTCGGGTACCCAGCACTGGCCAAGTTCATGGCCGTGACTCACCACGGCTACAACATCCTCAAGATGCCAGGAAGCGGCGGCGTCATCACGGTGCCATGTCAAGAGAAGGATGAAGTGTGTGCCCTGGAGCGAGCCTTTCAGGCTGCGTCACTAGAAGACCCAGATCGCGGAAGCAGGAGGCTTCCTGAGACCACCCCCAAGAAGAAGAAGAAGACGTCAGGCTCAACCCCTCAGGAGGCAGGCCCTTCAGGGCCCGCGTCTGCCCAGGGGGATCCTCCTTCAATCGCATAGGAAAGCGCGCCTGGCGCCCTCCTCAGGCAGGGCTCGGGGGCTCTCACCTGGAGGGCAACCGACCTAGCCAAGGTCACGAGGGAGGCGCTTGGGCACCATGTGGAGGCGTGCTTCCAAGCATGCTTCCCTCGAAAGGAAGCCAGGGAAAGAAGGTCAGACCAGCAGGAGTTTGTTAACAAGGGCATTCAAGAACTACAGGAGTCAAGGATCATGAGAGGTTACCGTCGCCCCCCTGCTGTGGCTCCCCATCCAGGCG
Source organism: Aegilops umbellulata (assembly GCA_032464435.1). Lineage (NCBI taxonomy): Eukaryota > Viridiplantae > Streptophyta > Magnoliopsida > Poales > Poaceae > Aegilops > Aegilops umbellulata. Next base: position 353,019,095 of record CP136056.1, read on the forward strand.
AGGATGGTGGGCTGCGCGTCTGCGTCGACGTACCAGGGCTCAATCAGATCGCCACGGCGGAGCGCCTCTGGCCCTCACAAGTGGGGCGCTGCGGAGGACCACCCCACAGCTATGTTCGCATGCCTTATGGCCTGCCGAGCGTGGCTGCGGCGTACCAGCGCATCATGAGGAGCATCTTGGAGGCACAAGAAGACAGGCGTTCCACAGCCCTGGCGGAGATAGAGGCTGCTCACGAGGAGCCACCAGTGCCTCCGGAGCCTCCCGAGGCCCTGGGCCTCGGGGCTCGTGAGGATCAGCTTCCGCAGCCCACCGAGTCTGCTGCACCAACGCCACTGCACCGACGACATCTTCAGATGACATCTTTCAAGTTTCATTCTCAGCTGGGAGCGCCCTCCCAAGGTTGCGTCATTCCCAGGCCGCGTGGGTCCGTCCCTGTGGCATGTATCCCTTTTTATCTTTTCAGTTGCTAGCTTGCTTTGCTGGGGGCGCCCCTCGGGCTGCATCATCCCCAGGCCACTCGGGATAGACCCAGCGGCATGTATCCCTTCCGCGTTTATTTCCAATTATGCATCATGCTTGATTACTCGATGCCATCCGCGGCGCCTTTTCTTCTTCATGTCGACCACTTGCACGTTAAAGGGGGGGTGCCTGAGCATCGCGACTCAGGGCTCTTACTGGCTCTCCAGCCCTCACCCTCTGGCCTTGTCCACGGCATCGCGACCTGGCATACCAGCGACGGCTGAGACAAGCTCGAGGGCCGGGACCCGAGGACGTAGAGTGCCGGCATCTAACCAGATTTTGCAGGAACACATCTCAAGATACGGCCCAGCGCCAGGAGCAACCCGCCTAGAGGTAGGGCCTCGTGAGTCCCGCGCTGGCTCACGGGTGCCCAGACACACCTCGCCTGCTCCAACCAGCGAGCTCCTGAGCGACTAACAGTCCAACTAATTGCTGCTATGGCAACCCCGTCTTCTTTCTGTGATGAATCTGCAGGGCCCATAGAGGGAACCGCGCTAGCCAAGGCCCTCGCGGCGTCCCCTTCGCCCTTGCCCGCGCGACCCGCTTGCACGTTAAAGGGGGAGTGCCTGAGCATCTCGACTCAGGGCTCCTACTGGCTCTCCAGCCCTCACCCTCTGGCCTTGTCCACGGCATCGCGACCTGGCATACCAGCGACGGCTGAGACCAGCTCGAGGGCCGGGACCCGAGGACGTAGAGCAGAAAGGGGAGCAAAGGCGAGGGAGAAGGGGCACGCAAGGACCTCGGCCAGAGACTCCACTCAAGTTACCCCCCGGACCCGACGACGCGCTCGGGGCGATCCCCGATTCTCGAGATAAGTCACCATCCAAAGCGTTGGCTACCGTGGCACTACCCCCGCACCTAAAGCGACTCCGTACTAGCGACGTTGCTTCTATTTCTCACAAGCGACGGCTGCTTGGGCGCCAAAAGGGACCTCCTGAGCATCGCGACTCAGGGGCTCTTACCGGACCCCGGGTCGCTCACCTCCTGGCCTTGACCACGACATCGCGACCTGGCATACCAGCGACGGCTGACGCCGCCTTGGGACTGGGACCTGTCGAGGCAGAGCACCAAGCCCTCGCGAGGTGCGAAAGGGAAGACAGAACTATGACGGAGTTTGCAATTCACACAAATCCATAACAAGGGTTACATATTAACAACAAGGATCACAGCCGCCTTACAAGCCCCTATGGGGCCCAATGTGATTTCTCGCAGGGAACGGATCCTAAAAGGTGCTAACTGCGCGCGCCTTCACAAAAGATGCCATCATCAACAGTGGGCCGTCAGGCACCGGCGCCAACCCCATCCAGATCAGGATCGGCGGCGACCAAGCGAGCCTGCCTTGCTCCGGGAGCGGCGTCGTCTCGCGGGCTCGTAGTTGTCGTCGCTCGTCTCCGGCGTCGCGAAGACCTCATTGGGATCGCTGGATCCTTCGGTGCTCCCGTCACTTGTGGAGCTGTCCAGGGGGCGGTTGGCAGGCCCAGCCGTCGCCATGGCGAGGTCCTGGCCGCCTCCCCCGGGCAGCACTCCAGCCGGCGACCGCTCGCGTCGAAGACCTTGAAGAACATCACCGAAGCGCCGTCGTACTCCAGGTGGATCGTGAGGGCGCCCCTCGTTCTGCAGCACCGAGCGATTTCACCCCAGCCGCGAGTCATGAAGACCTCGCCCGGGGCAGTGATCTCAACCTCTGCCCCGGTCGCAGGAGTGCTGCAGTCGGCGTGCTGCAGCCATAGCTCCAGGAGTCTCCCCTGCTGGAAGACGGAGGCGAAGAAGGGAGGAAAGCGAATCCAAGTCCGCGGGGGCATGGCGGCGTGGAGCACGAGCTCGCGAGAGGAACCCTCGGCGTGGACTCCAGGAGGAACGACCAACACCTTCGTGACCCTCCGGCGCCGGCGACGGCGCTGGCCGAGGATATCGGCGTCTCCTCTTTCAAGGCCCTCGACATGGGCATACAAGGGAAGCAGGAATCCCAGCGGAGGCCGCTCGTACCAAGGCCTCAGCACCACCAGGCGGTTCCCCTCGTCTCAGCCGCGCAAGGCAGGACGTTTCTTCGGCGGGAGCGGGTCAGGTACCTCTTGAGGAGCCTTTCCCTTCTCCGCTGCAGAGAGCCGGCAAATCGGAGCCATCACGGCAAGGCGGAGCAAGAATCAAGGCGAAGGAGAAAGCAAGGGGAGATGGACTGGAAGGGCACGCGCGGTGCCGCACTTATAGCCGGCGGAGGCCAACCGTCGGCCTCCACGATCACAGGTAATCATGACACGATTTGCATGCAGGGACTTGTCCAATCCGCGTGATCGTCGAGGCGTCGTGGGGAAGCGGAGACGCCCACGTCCAATCAACCGCCACGCGGCGCCCAAGGCCGCAGGCTGTTAGGGCCCGCGGCGCTTCGCCCTTGCCCTTTCGCCCCACGACACGGCCAAGCCCGTGCGCGCCTTGGGCCCGGGGGCTACTGTCGGCGTTCTGGGAACGGGGGTCCCCAGACTTGCCTGCCTGCGGCCTGCGGCGTGGCTCAAATGGGGCCCCAGCGTGGCCCATCTTCATCAGCACAAGGTTCAAGACCCTCGCGAGGGGCCAAGCCTCGCGAGGCGGATGACATGGCGCTTTCTCAAGCACGGCCTCCTCAGGCTGGCTCGCGAGGAGGCGGAGAGATCAAGGCGGGTACCTCATGAGGTGCCCATGACGCAAGCCATGACGACCAAGGGTTCCAGGCGGGCGCCAGCCCACGCAGCGTCTCCCTTTCCTCTTTGGTGCAAAGGGGGCAAGCGCAGGCGAGAGGATCAAGCAAAGGCACCCATTTCGGTGCAACGAGACCAAGACCAGTCCAACGGTGGGAAGGAGGTCACCATGGAGCCCAGGACGGCGTCACCACAGGGCCTTTGGCAGGCGAAGACCAACTTTAGTCAGGATAAGTGTACCAGATGTTCCCCTTCAAATTGGCCAATTGTTGGCGCCCTTCCCGCTCAATATTTGGGAGGAGGCCCAGGGCCTTTGCCTATAAATAGGACTAGCCACCCCTAGGGTAGGGGGGTTCGAATCTGATTCAGTATCTAGGGCAAGTGGAGAGAGCATCCAGAGGCAATCTGATCGAATCCAGCATCTAGAGAGAGAGAAGGGCGATCGAACTCCCCTAGCAGTTCATCCCCTAGCCAAGAACAGACCCTCGCGAGGTCGTTCTTCCTTGTATTGTTCTTCATCATCGGCCCAAGAGGCAATCCACCCACCACACTGGAGTAGGGTATTACACCACAATGGTGGCCGAACCAGTATAAACCTTGTGTCTCTTGTGTTGTTCCTGCAGTAGTTAGATCCTTACGAGACGGAGAGGTAGTGGGCACGATCTCCGCGCGCACCCCAGAGTTCGAACCTTAAGGGTCTGCTGGAACCCGTGATCCGACAAAATGAAATAATTTATATATGAAAAATGATCACAAAAATCCAATCTATCCATCTGTACTGGTTTCATGCATGTTAGAGCAACCTAACCTTGTTGTTTAGCTCAAAACATGTTAATGCACTTTATAAACCCATAACTTGAGTTTGTATTTGAATCTTTGATTCAAATGAGATCAAACCACCCTGGTTGTAGATGCATTAGCCCAACACACCCATTTTGCCATGTCATATTCATGCATCATATTGTTGCATTGCATTGATTGTGTTTTCTCTTTGTTGCCGGTAATTGTCCCCTCTCAGTAGACGTTGCTTCGACGATATGTTCGATGACATCGATGAAGAACTATATTATCTTTAGAAGTGCCAGGCAAGCAAAACCCCCTTGCTCATTCCGATACAATCCCACTCTCTCGCTCCTGCTCTCTTTTACTGCATTAAGACAACAACGATTCATCTGTTACCTGCTGCGGTAGTTGAACCCCTTATCCTTTGCATGACCTGTCATTGCCACTGTAAATAGATGAAACCCACTAGCATGAGTACGAGTTGTTTGAGCCATGTTGTGCCTACTCATTCATGCTTGATTGTCGTGCCTGCTATTGCATAGAGTTGTGTCAGGTCTGATTCATCGGGGGTGAATCGGAGGTGTGTGAACATGTCTTACTGTTGAGAGCTAAGTGTGTGAACACTATCTGGTAAAGGTAGCGGTGAGAGGCCATGTAGGAGTACATGGTGGGTTCCCTCATTGAAGCCGTCCTCAGGAACTGAGTTCTGTGTTTGTGATCCATGAAGCAGTTACTACCACGCATTGGGCCCGAAACCAATGGACCCTCTCGGCTTCTTAATCACCCTTGTCCTCTGCCCAGGAGTTGCAAGTAGTTTCTGGTGTTTGTAGTATGCTGGGGGCCGCACGCAGCGCTGACCGTCAGGGTGGGCTGTGTTGCGGTAGGCACGTGCCACGGTGTACCGGGCGCCCGTTTGGTGTCTCGGGAACCCTGCTCACATCGTTCGGGGCCGTATGTGGAAACCTCGGCCGGACTCCCTGCAGATGGAACCTGAATAGGCGATAAACCTGGACTAGAGACTTGAGTGTTTAGGTAGGCCATGGCCGACTCCCTCGCCAGGCTTCCGCTTGAAGGTTGCCGAGATACACGACGTGTACATGGTGGTAAGTGGCGAGAGCGTGTGTGAAGAAGTACACCCCTACAGGGTTATAATGATCTATTCGAATAGCCGTGTCCGTGGTAATGGACTTCTGGGTTGCCTATAACAGTTCATAGACAAGTGGAAGTGGATACTCTAAAATGCGCAAGATAAGCATGAGTGCCATGGATGGTGTTCTCGTAGGGAGACGGGAGCGGATCTATAGTGGTGTATTGATATGGTGAATATGTGGACTCGTGTGCGCCACCTCAAAAGAGTTGCTTGTAGTCGTAGTTCAGGATAGCCACCGAGTCAAAGCTGGCTTGCTGCAGTCAAACTCCACCACCCCCTTTATTGATACTGATACATATGTAGCTAGTTCTGATGTAAGTCTTGCTGGGTACATTTGTACTCACGTTTGCCTATTTTATGTTTTTGCAGAGAGACGTCAGTCTCGCTAGTAGTCCCGCGTGGACTTCGACGTTTAGCTTGTTACCACAGCTACGATCCTGTGCCCTCGGCGGGATCTAGTGGATAGTCAGGCTTCTCAGCCTTTTTCATTTGTAGATGTCTGTACTCAGACATGTTAAGCTTCCGCCTGTGTTTTGACTTGTATGCTCTGAATGTTGGGTCATGAGACCCATGTTTGTAATATCTCGCTCCTCGGAGCCTAATGAATAAATACTTTGAGTCGTAGAGTCTTGTTGTGATGCCATGTTGTATTTACACATATCGAGCATATTGTGTGTATGTTTGAAATGCTTGGTATGTGTGGGATCCGACAATCTAGTTGTTTATCCTTGGCAGCCTCTCTTATGGGGAAATGTAGTCTAGTGCCTCCTTGAGCCATAGTAGTCCGCTACAGCCCGGTTCACCGGAGTCCTGCTAGCCCAGCACTACTGCTAAGGACACTTGACTGGCCGGCATGTGTTTCACTTCGTTCCTGTGTCTGTCCCTTCGAGGAAATGTCACACGGTGTTATCCGGAGTCCTACCTAGCCTGCTACAGCCCGGGTTACCGGAATCCTGTTAGCCCAGTGCTACAGCCCGGATTTATACGTTGTTGACCGACATGCTCGATGTGATTCATGTATGCCTGTCCTCATGGGTTAGTGCCGCCTTGGGTTCACGACTAGCCATGTCGGCACGGGTTCTTTGTCATATGGATGCTAGCGACACTATCATATACGTGAGCCAAAAGGCGCAAACGGTCCCGGGCCAGGTAAGGTGGCACCCGTGGGAATACCGTGCGTGAAGCCGCAAAGTGATATGATGTGTTACATGCTGGATCGGTGTGACTTAGGATCGGGGTCCTGACAGCGTTGGTATCAGAGCCTGACTGTCTATAGGATTACCAAGCCAAACTGGTCGAAGTTGAGTCTAGAAATGCTTTAGCTATATAAGGGAATTGATTGTGGAAGGGAACATAAGGCTCTTTTTACTCCTTTACCTTATGCCCTTCTGTCTGAGTCATCCTCTTCTCTTCTACGGGGGTTAAGAACTAGGCCTTCTCATCTATCTATCAGGATGACGAGTTACTATGATAGAGACTTATAGGATTGTTGGATTCGAGCCCCTGCTCGATTTCTACTACTTTTAGTATGTTGTCAGTTGATCTCCGAACCTTGATATTGTGGTGTTGCGTGGTTATGCCACAATTTTTGCAGGATGTCTCAAATAATTTTGAGCATTTACAGCCGTTATGCTGTCCGAGTCATCCCGGGTTTCTAAATAGTCTGATGCATTTGCAAATCCTTTCTCTCCATTCCCGATGTCCTTTTTGGTCAGATTAAGCACACTAATCGGTCTGTTGAGGTACTCCGTTGCCTTAACGTATATGTTGGAGCTACTATTATGACCCTAGGTGTCTTATGAAACCATCTAGTAATCTGTCCATGTTTTGTGTTCCCAGTGTGATGAATCTGGCCACCATTCTCGAAAGCATCCCGTGATGCCACTTAGTAGTAGGCATTCTACTCCTGGGTTTTGAACCCGAGATTCACCCTACCTACCTCATGTCGATAGTGTTTGCTAGTTTCTTTAGGATATTAGTAACCTTTGCATTAGTCCTCGAGGTCTGTGGTAGTTCCTTCTTCCAAATACTACGAACCTCTTATGGCAGAAGTTCTATGAACCAAAAGATCACAACCAAAGTGCTCTTGATGAGCTCTCCATTCATATTGCGATTCTGCCAGTTCTTCCTGTCTGCGTGGGTTATCCGAAAGAAATATGTTGAACTCGTTCGACATGCTAATCTATGCATCCACAACTCAGAAAGTTATATGTTCCTTGAATTGTCCCTCTTTAGTTGTTTTCTCGCCTTCGTCTATCAATTGATAGTCAGGGGTATATGTGCATTCGTTCATCGATGCCTATTATTCTTGTGGTCTATCAAGCCATTCTATTCCGGAATGACTAGGAGAAACAAACTCCAGTACATCATCCATATTCAGGAATGGGTCAAAACAGTTGTATTCCGCAGATCAAAATGCCAATCCAGCTTTTGATTATGTTCTACTCTGAAGTATTGCCCTCTTTATGTCAGGAATATCATAGGAATTGCACAACATCCTATGAACTCTTGATACAGTGATACTTCTCGCCATCATCATTCATTCCTCGGTCTCCGTGTTATTGTAACCGGATTGCCGACAAGTGAATTGGGATGTGTGAAATCAATACTCCGAGCAACTCGTTGCTGAAGGAAATATGCCCTAGAGGCAATAATAAAGTTATTATTTATTTCCTTATATCATGATAAATGTTTATTATTCATGCTAGAATTGTATTAACTGGAAACATAATACATGTGTGAATACATAGACAAGCAGAGTGTCACTAGTATGCCTCTACTTGACTAGCTCATTAATCAAAGATGGTTATGTTTCCTAGCCATGAACAAAGAGTTGTTATTTGATTAACGAGATCACATCATTAGTTGAATGATCTGATTGACATGACCCATTCCATTAGCATAGCACCCGATCGTTTAGTATGTTGCTATTGCTTTTATCCATGACTTATACATGTTCCTTTAACTATGAGAATATGCAACTCCCGTTTACCATAGGAACACTTTGTGTGCTACCAAACGTCACAACGTAACTGGGTGATTATAAAGGTGCTCTACAGGTGTCTCCGAAGGTACATGTTGGCTTGGCATATTTCGAGATTAGGATTTGTCACTCCGATTGTCGGAGAGGTATCTCAGGGCCTTCTCGGTAATGCACATCACATAAGCCTTGCAAGCATTGCAACCAATGAGTTAGTTGCAAGATGATGTATTACGGAACGAGAAAAGAGACTTGCCGGTAACGAGATTGAACTAGGTATTGGATACCGACGATCGAATCTCGGACAAGTAACATACCGATGACAAAGGGAACAAACGTATGTTGTTATGCGGTCTGACCGATAAAAGATCTTCGTAGAATATGTAGGAGCCAATATGGGCATCCAGGTCCCGCTGTTGGTTATTGACCGGAAACGTGTCTCGGTCATGTCTACATTGTTCTCGAACCGTAGGGTCCGCACGCTTAAGGTTACGATGACAGTTATTATGAGTTTATGCATTTTGATGTACCGAAGGAGTTCGGAGTCCCGGATGTGATCACGGACATGACGAGGAGTCTCGAAATGGTCGAGACGTAAATAATGATATATTGGAAGCCTATGTTTGGACATCGGATGCATTCCAGGTAAAATCAGGATTTTACCGGAATACCGGGAGGGTTACCGGAACCCCCCGGGAGCATAATGGGCCAACATGGGCCTTGGAGGAGAAGTGAGAGGGCAGCCCTAGGGGCTGCGCGCCTCCCCCCTTCCCCTAGTCCTATTAGGACTAGGAGAGGTGGGCGCCCCCCTCTCCTTCTCTCTCCCCCTTGAAGAATCCTAGTCCAACTAGGATTGGGGGGGGAATCCTACTCCCAGAGGGAGTAGGACTCCTCCTGCGCCTCCCTCCTTTGGCCGGCCAGCCTCCCCCCCTTCATCCTTTATATACGGGGGCAGGGGACACCCCAAGACACACAAGTTGATCTACGGATCGTTCCTTAGCCGTGTGCGGTGCCCCCTTCCACCAAATTCCACCTCGATCATATTGTTGCAGTGCTTAGGCGAAGCCCTGCGCCGGTAACACATCAAGATCGTCACCACGCCGTCGTGCTGACGGAACTCTTCCTCGACGCTTTGCTGGATCGGAGCCCGGGGATCGTCATCGAGCTGTACGTGTGCTAAAACTCGGAGGTGCCGGAGTAACGGTGCTGGGATCGGTTGGATCGCGAGGAGAACGTACGACTACTTCCTCTACGTTGTGTCAACGCTTCCGCTTCGGTCTACGAGGGTACGTAGACAACACTCTCCCCTCTCGTTGCTATGCATCACCATGATCTTGCGTGTGCGTAGGAAAATTTTTGAAATTACTACGTTCCCCAACAGTGGCATCCGAGCCTAGTTTTTTATGGTATGATGTTATTTGCACGAGTAGAACACAAGTGAGTTGTGGACGATACAAGTCATACTGCCTACCAGCATGTCATACTTTGGTTCAGCGGTATTGTTGGACGAGACGATCCGGACCAACCTTACGCGTACGCTTACGCGAGACCGGTTCCCTCGACGTGCTTTGCACATAGATGGCTTGCGGAAGACTGTCTCTCCAACTTTAGTTGAACCGAGTGTGGCTACGCCCGGTCCTTGAGAAGGTTAAAACGGAGTCTATTTGACAAACTATCGTTGTGGTTTTGATGCGTAGGTAAGATGAGTTCTTGCTTAAAGCCCGTAGCAGCCACGTAAAAACTTGCAACAACAAAGTAGAGGACGTCTAACTTGTTTTTGCAGGGCATGTTGTGATGTGATATGGTCAAGACGTGATGCTAAATTTTATTGTATGAGATGATCATGTTTTGTAACCGAGTTATCGGCAACTGGCAGGAGCCATATGGTTGTCGCTTTATTGTATGCAATGCAATTGCGATGTAATGCTTTACTTTATTACTAAGCGGTAGTGATAGTCGTAGAAGCATAAGATTGGCAAGACGACAACGATGCTGCGATGGAGATCAAGGTGTCGCGCCGGTGACAATGGTGATCATGACGGTGCTGCAGAGATGGAGATCACAAGCACAAGATGATGGCCATATCATATCACTTATATTGATTGCATGTGATGTTTATCTTTTATGCATCTTATCTTGCTTTGATTGACGGTAGCATTATAAGATGATCTCTCACTAAATTATCAAGAAGTGTTCTCCCTGAGTATGCACCGTTGCGAAAGTTCTTCGTGCTGAGACACCACGTGATGATCGGGTGTGATAGGCTCTACGTTCAAATACAACGGGTGCAAAACAGTTGCACACGCGGAATACTCAGGTTTAACTTGACGAGCCTAGCATATACAGATATGGCCTCGGAACACAGAGACCGAAAGGTCGAGCGTGAATCATATAGTAGATATGATCAACATAATGATGTTCACCATTGAAACTACTCCATCTCACGTGATGATCGGACATGGTTTAGTTGATTTGGATCACGTGATCATTTAGAAGATTAGAGAGATGTCTATCTAAGTGGGAGTTCTTAAGTAATATGATTAATTGAACTTTAATTTATCATGAACTTAGTACCTGATAGTATCTTGCTTGTCTATGTTGTGTAGATAGATGGCTCGTGCTGTTGTTCCGTTGAATTTTAATGCGTTCCTTGAGAAAGCAAAGTTGAAAGATGATGGTAGCAATTACACGGACTGGGTCCGTAACTTGAGGATTATCCTCATTGCTGCACAGAAGAATTACGTCCTGGAAGCACCGCTGGGTGCCAGGCCTGGTGCAAGAGCTACGCCAGATGTTTTGAACGTCTGGCAAAGCAAAGCTGATGACTACTCTATAGTTCAGTGTGCCATGCTTTACGGCTTAGAACCGGGACTTCAACGACGTTTTGAACACCATGGAGCATATGAGATGTTCCAGGAGTTGAAGTTAATATTTCAAGCAAATGCCCGGATTGAGAGATATGAAATCTCCAATAAGTTCTATAGCTGTAAGATGGAGGAGAATGGTTCTGTCAGTGAGCATATACTCAGAATGTCTGGGTATAACAATCACTTGATTCAACTGGGAGTTAATCTTCCGGATGATTGCGTCATTGACAGAATTCTCCAATCACTGCCACCAAGCTACAAGAGCTTCGTGATGAACTATAATATGCAAGGGATGACCAAAACTATGCCCGAGCTCTTCGTGATGCTAAAAGCCGCGGAGGTAGAAATCAAAAAGGAGCATCAAGTGTTGATGGTTAACAAAACCACTAGTTTCAAGAAAAAGGGCAAAGGGAAGAAAAAGGGGAACTTCAAAAAGAACAGCAAGCAAGTTGCTACTCAAGAGAAGAAACCCAAGTCTGGACCTAAGCCTGAAACTGAGTGCTTCTATTGCAAGCAGACTGGTCACTGGAAGCGGAACTGCCCCAAGTATTTGGCGGATAAGAAGGATGGCAAGGTTAACAAAGGTATATATGATATACATGTTATTGATGTGTACCTTACTAATTCTCGCAGTAGCACCTGGGTATTTGATACTGGTTCTGTTGCTAATATTTGCAACTCAAAACAGGGGCTACGGATTAAGCGAAGATTGGCTAAGGACGAGGTGACGATGCGCGTGGGAAATGGTTCCAAAGTCGATGTGATCGCGGTCGGCACGCTACCTCTACATCTACCTTCGGGATTAATATTAGATCTAAATAATTGTTATTTAGTACCAGCGTTGAGCATGAACATTATATCTGGATCTTGTTTGATGCGAGACGGTTATTCATTTAAATCAGAGAATAATGGTTGTTCTATTTATATGAGTAATATCTTTTATGGTCACGCGCCATTAAAGAGTGGTTTGTTCTTACTTAATCTCGATAGTAGTAATACACATATTCATAATGTTGAAGCCAAAAGATGCAGAGTTGATAATGATAGTGCAACTTATTTGTGGCACTGCCGTTTAGGTCATATCGGTGTAAAGCGCATGAAGAAACTCCATACTGATGGACTTTTGGAGTCACTTGATTATGAATCACTTGGCACTTGCGAACCGTGCCTTATGGGCAAGATGACTAAAACACCGTTCTCCGGTACTGTGGAGAGAGCAACAGATTTGTTGGAAATCATACATACTGATGTATGTGGTCCAATGAATGTTGAGGCTCGTGGCGGATATCGTTATTTTCTCACCTTCACTGATGATTTAAGCAGATATGGATATATCTACTTAATGAAACACAAGTCTGAAACATTTGAAAAGTTCAAAGAATTTCAGAGTGAAGTGGAAAATCATCGTAACAAGAAAATAAAGTTTCTACGATCTGATCGTGGAGGAGAATATTTGAGTTACGAGTTTGGTCTACATTTGAAACAATGCGGAATAGTTTCGCAACTCACGCCACCCGGAACACCACAACGTAATGGTGTGTCCGAACGTCGTAATCGTACTCTACTGGATATGGTGCGATCTATGATGTCTCTTACCGATTTACCGCTATCTTTTTGGGGTTATGCTCTAGAGACGGCCGCATTCACGTTAAATAGGGCACCATCAAAATCCGTTGAGACGACGCCTTATGAACTGTGGTTTGGCAAGAAACCAAAGTTGTCGTTTCTTAAAGTTTGGGGCTGCGATGCTTATGTGAAAAAGCTTCAACCTGATAAGCTCGAACCCAAATCGGAGAAATGTGTCTTCATAGGATACCCAAAAGAGACTATTGGGTATACCTTCTATCACAGATCCGAAGGCAAAAATTTTGTTGCTAAAGTCGGAAACTTTCTAGAGAAGGAGTTTCTCTCGAAAGAAGTGAGTGGGAGGAAAGTAGAACTTGATGAGATAACAGTATCTGCTCCCTTATTGAGAAGTAGTACATCACAGAAATCTGTTTCTGTGACACCTACATCAAATAGGGAGGAAGCTAATGATAATGATCATGAAACTTCAGTTCAAGTTTCTACTGAACTTCGTAGATCAGCCAGAGTAAGATCCGCACCAGAGTGGTACGGTAATCCTATTTTGGAAGTCATGTTACTAGACCATGGTGAACCTACGAACTATGAAGAAGCGATGGTGAGCCCAGATTCCGCAAAGTGGCTTGAGGCCATGAAATCTGAGATGGGATCCATGTATGAAAACAAAGTGTGGACTTTGGTTGACTTGCCCGATGATCGGCAAGCAATTGAGAATAAATGGATTTTTAAGAAGAAGACTGACGCTGATGGTAATGTTACTGTCTATAAAGCTCGACTTGTTGCAAAAGGTTTTCGACAAGTTCAAGGAATTGACTACGATGAGACTTTCTCACCCGTAGCGATGCTTAAGTCTGTCCGAATCATGTTAGCAATTGCCGCATTTTATGATTATGAAATTTGGCAAATGGATGTCAAAACTGCATTCCTGAATGGATTTCTAGAAGAAGAGTTGTATATGATGCAACCAGAAGGTTTTGTCGATCCGAAGGGAGCTAACAAAGGGTGCAAGCTCCAGCGATCCATTTATGGACTGGTGCAAGCTTCTCGGAGTTGGAATAAACGCTTTGATAGTGTGATCAAAGCATATGGATTTATACAGACTTTTGGAGAAGCCTGTATTTACAAGAAAGTGAGTGGGAGCTCTGTAGCATTTCTGATATTATATGTGGATGACATATTGTTGATCGGAAATAATATAGAATTTCTGGATAGCATAAAGGGATACTTGAATAAGAGTTTTTCAATGAAAGACCTCGGTGAAGCTGCTTATATATTGGGCATTAAGATCTATAGAGATAGATCAAAACGCTTAATAGGACTTTCACAAAGCACATACCTTGACAAAGTTTTGAAAAAGTTCAAAATGGATCAGGCAAAGAAAGGGTTCTTGCCTGTGGCACAAGGTGTGAAGTTGAGTAAGACTCAATGCCCGACCACCGCAGAAGATAGAGAGGAAATGAAAAATGTTCCCTATGCTTCAGCCATAGGCTCTATCATGTATGCAATGCTGTGTACCAGACCTGATGTGTGCCTTGCTGTGAGTTTAGCAGGAAGGTACCAAAGTAATCCAGGAGTGGATCACTGGACAGCGGTCAAGAACATCCTTAAGTACTTAAGAAGGACTAAGGATATGTTTCTCATTTATGGAGGTGACAAAGAGCTCGTCGTAAACGGTTATGTTGATGCAAGCTTTGACACTGATCCGGACGATTCTAAATCGCAAACCGGATACGTATTTACATTAAACGGTGGAGCTGTCAGTTGGTGCAGTTCTAAACAAAGCGTCGTGGCGGGATCTACATGTGAAGCTGAGTACATAGCCGCTTCGGAAGCAGCTAATGAAGGAGTCTGGATGAAAGAGTTCATATCCGATCTAGGTGTTGTACCTAGCGTATCGGGTCCAATGAAAATCTTTTGTGACAATACTGGTGCAATTGCCTTGGCAAAGGAATCCAGATTTCACAAAAGAACCAAACACATCAAAAGACGCTTCAACTCCATCCGGGATTTGGTCCAGGTGGGAGACATAGAGATATGCAAGATACATACGGAGCTGAATATTGCAGACCCGTTGACTAAGCCTCTTCCACGAGCAAAACATGATCAGCACCGAGACTCCATGGGTGTTAGAATCATTACTTTGTAATCTAGATTATTGACTCTAGTGCAAGTGGGAGACTGAAGGAAATATGCCCTAGAGGCAATAATAAAGTTATTATTTATTTCCTTATATCATGATAAATGTTTATTATTCATGCTAGAATTGTATTAACTGGAAACATAATACATGTGTGAATACATAGACAAGCAGAGTGTCACTAGTATGCCTCTACTTGACTAGCTCATTAATCAAAGATGGTTATGTTTCCTAGCCATGAACAAAGAGTTGTTATTTGATTAACGAGATCACATCATTAGTTGAATGATCTGATTGACATGACCCATTCCATTAGCATAGCACCCGATCGTTTAGTATGTTGCTATTGCTTTTATCCATGACTTATACATGTTCCTTTAACTATGAGAATATGCAACTCCCGTTTACCATAGGAACACTTTGTGTGCTACCAAACGTCACAACGTAATTGGGTGATTATAAAGGTGCTCTACAGGTGTCTCCGAAGGTACATGTTGGGTTGGCATATTTCGAGATTAGGATTTGTCACTCCGATTGTCGGAGAGGTATCTCAGGGCCTTCTCGGTAATGCACATCACATAAGCCTTGCAAGCATTGCAACCAATGAGTTAGTTGCGAGATGATGTATTACGGAACGAGAAAAGAGACTTGCCGGTAACGAGATTGAACTAGGTATTGGATACCGACGATCGAATCTCGGACAAGTAACATACCGATGACAAAGGGAACAAACGTATGTTGTTATGCGGTCTGACCGATAAAAGATCTTCGTAGAATATGTAGGAGCCAATATGGGCATCCAGGTCCCGCTGTTGGTTATTGACCGGAAACGTGTCTCGGTCATGTCTACATTGTTCTCGAACCGTAGGGTCCGCACGCTTAAGGTTACGATGACAGTTATTATGAGTTTATGCATTTTGATGTACCGAAGGAGTTCGGAGTCCCGGATGTGATCACGGACATGACGAGGAGTCTCGAAATGGTCGAGACGTAAAGAATGATATATTGGAAGCCTATGTTTGGACATCGGATGCATTCCAGGTAAAATCAGGATTTTACCGGAATACCGGGAGGGTTACCGGAACACCCCGGGAGCATAATGGGCCAACATGGGCCTTGGAGGAGAAGTGAGAGGGCAGCCCTAGGGGCTGCGCGCCTCCCCCCTTCCCCTAGTCCTATTAGGACTAGGAGAGGTGGGCGCCCCCCTCTCCTTCTCTCTCCCCCTTGAAGAATCCTAGTCCAACTAGGATTGGGGGGGGGGAATCCTACTCCCAGAGGGAGTAGGACTCCTCCTGCGCCTCCCTCCTTTGGCCGGCCAGCCTCCCCCCCTTCATCCTTTATATACGGGGGCAGGGGACACCCCAAGACACACAAATTGATCTACGGATCGTTCCTTAGCCGTGTGCGGTGCCCCCTTCCACCAAATTCCACCTCGATCATATTGTTGCAGTGCTTAGGCGAAGCCCTGCGCCGGTAACACATCAAGATCGTCACCACGCCGTCGTGCTGACGGAACTCTTCCTCGACGCTTTGCTGGATCGGAGCCCGGGGATCGTCATCGAGCTGTACGTGTGCTAAAACTCGGAGGTGCCGGAGTAACGGTGCTGGGATCGGTTGGATCGCGAGGAGAACGTACGACTACTTCCTCTACGTTGTGTCAACGCTTCCGCTTTGGTCTACGAGGGTACGTAGACAACACTCTCCCCTCTCGTTGCTATGCATCACCATGATCTTGCGTGTGCGTAGGAAATTTTTTGAAATTACTACGTTCCCCAACAGTTGCTTTGTAGTAAATGGACAATATTCTCATTCTTAGCGTGTTGGTTACTATGTCATCATCCTAAGATTGATCGTGCTACCTAGTCCTTATTTCTGGTGCACTCTTCGATCCATGAGTTGGGATTGTGTCGATCCCTCACTCTTTCGACCATATCGTCTTGCCCTAAAAGGCAAGATTATTCTCGTGCTTAGTGACATATCGGTGGTTCGTGATTTTCCGAAGATCTTCTCGGAAGTATTACCTGGTTGTCACCTGACCGCTATGTCGAGCTCGTGATCACGTTGGTTTCTTATAAACCACCCCTTCTCCAAGAACCTGTGGTGGATACCCCTGAGCTAGTTGGTTAAGCTAAACAACAACTTGGAGAGTTGGAAGATAAAAGCTTGTCTGACTTAGTTCATGTTAGGGGATATCTTTGTGTGTGTGTGTGTGCTGAAGAAAAATGATATCTCCATCGATTGGTCCTCATGATCAGTTGTTGGGTCTATTGTCTTGTCAAAATTTTGACTTGAGTATGGGCTATTGTCAAGTCAAACCAGAGCCAACGATGTTCATAATGTTGTCTCACTCGTGATTGATCCCTCGAGCATACATGATTACATCTTTTGGTCTGACCAATGCTATCACCGTGTTCACATGATGGTGGAAGTCCAGTGATATGGAAATTCCGATGAGTTGTTGTTGATCCCATCAGCAGCATCTTGTCTCCTCCATGATTCGTGTTGAACATTAAGCTAGTGTTGGAAACTTTGTAAACGATGCCTTCGTGTTCCGCTCATGAAGCATATGTTTGGATGAAAGGAGTAACTTCCTCTAATTCACGTGCATTTGATGAAAGTTGCCGCCGTGAATTTGAGAAAGCTTGTTTTTGCTTCCTTCGGAACCATCCCAAGTCAGTCATGCATACATGCAAAGTATTCTGTGGTCTGGAGACTTGCAACCTTCATTCTATATGAATCCCTAGCACACCAAGCCACTGATTGATTTGTTCAAGGAGAAGAAGTTTCTTCTTAAGAGCTAGACTTATGCAAGGACTTCGATATCTTCGATGATGGTTCCCCACCTGAACTCGGTAGTGTTTTATTATAAGACTACTACGTGATCATCCTTGTCTAGGACAGTGTGTTCACATGTATGTAGCAGAACTAGCTCATGTTTTGGAGCTTGCTATCGTAGTTCATTTCCCGAGAATCTCGCAACGTCATCTCATCGGTTTGTGTTGCAAACTTTCTTCTTCAGGCATGCTGTCTGAAATATCCCGTTATCAACCAAATCTGAATCTCAGGCAGATATGATGGTTGCAACCTTCCCAACAGTTGCATTTTGTTCCCAGCTTGCACCGCCATTGTGCCAATTCCCCATGGGCTGCCCTTCTCGGTAGTTGCTGTCCAGGATCATCTTCAAAAGTGGTCCTGTCATGAGTCACATCCATTTTCAGTGATAAGCAAAATCATCCCTTGCGTTGTCTTCAACAAGGTAGTCCACATCATCCATTCTAGTCCGGGTATGCCATCCCTTCGTACTCCGCCAAACGATTGTTGTGGTTTGCCTCAGGCTGGTATAAAGAGTTTCAATGACCTAAATATCAAAAGTAATTCTTTTTGCCATTTAAGGTAATAACTCTATGAGTCACCTTTTCCAAGGTGCCCCATTATGGAATCATGACAATTATTTCCTCACCACCTTGACACCATTCACCATCTTACTAAGCGTGGAATTGTTGCCCACCAAATCAAACCCCGTCATTTGTTTTTCCATCCCTCTCGATGTGTTTTGTGTCTCAACTCGGGATGTTTCAACATCTCATTCCGCGAGTCGGGATTGTATAGTTTGATCTTTGAGAAGATCAATCCTAGTAGAGTTTCTTTCCGCCGTCACCGCGTCGATGAAGATCTCAAAAGCGAGGATGTCAAGATCAACGTATGCAACGAATCAACCACCTTATGAGGTGCAACCTGGATCGTGAAGATTATGATAGCTTGTGTTTTCCCCCTTCATCTTACCCTACGCTTGAATCTCGGGACGAGATTCTTGTTTAGTGGGGGTGAGTTGTCACATCCCTAGCTTCTGGCATTGCACTAGGCTAACTTCATGTGTGCATCATGTTTAAATTCCTCAGAAACTTGAAATGGGGATTGCCTAAACCCTAGCATTAAGGAATCCAACTAGGTTCAACTAAAATATTTCTAGTAAATCCAAATGGCTTTCAAAAATGTTCATCATTTATGGAAAATGCTGTAAACAGTAACCAGAGGTGATGCACATTTTTCCATGACCATTTGGGCTCTGAATTAAATCATATTCTATTTGAATTTGGGCACTTTAATACTATAAAATATTTAAATTACCCAAATAGTCATAAACTAAAATGTTTGTTGTTGGTTATATTCCAAACAGTGGCATTGAGAAGTTTTATGATTTTTGGATCTGTCTAGGTATTTTTAATAAAGCCCAGAACAAAATAAGAAATAGAAAACAGAAATAAAAGAGAGAAATGGAAAAACCTACCTGTGCTTACCTGTGCAGCCACCTGGCGGCCCAAGTGGCCAGCCCAGCAGCAGCCCAGCCCACTGGCGCCTCTATCGTCTTCCTCCCCCTCGCCCAAGCAGCTGCGTGGCCGGCATGCCACAGCCGCGCCACGGCCTCCTGCCTGCCTGTCCTCCCCTCCGTCGCCCAGGATGGCCCACACGTCGCCACGCGCCCCCGGAACCTCTCAGCCTCTCCCCGAGCTCCTCTACTCCTCTGGCTCTCTCGCACGCAAACCACCGAGCGCTGTCGTCGACGCCGACGAGTGCAACCACGGCCATTGCCTCTCCCTCGCCTCTCCGTGCTGTCCAGAGGCTCCGCCTCGACGCCACGGAGCCCCAAGGCGAAGCACGCGCCCGCGGAACGCCCTAACCGACGCCATCGCCCTCATCCTCGCTGTCGGACGCCGGAGATCCCCCTCGCCGCCCCGCTTGCTTTAGCCCCTCCCCGAGCTCGCCGACTCGCTCCTCGTGTTCACCGTGAGCTTCTGACCATCCTCCCCCTCTCCGTTTCCTCTTTTGCACTCCGTAGCCACCGCACCCTTCTCGCCCGACTGCACCGCCGCCCACACTCGTTGCCGACGCAGCTCCGGTGACCATTTGGTCCCGGGCGTGCGTCCAACATGCTCACCACCACGTGTAGAGCATCCCTAGCGCCACACCGCGCTCGTTTGCACCCTGAAACGCCGACCCCGAGCACACCCGCACGTCGGCCGCCGCCGCGAGCTCTCCTCCGGCGAGCTCCGGCCACCCTAGCTTCTCCCACTTGCTCCATTGGATGCGCGCGTTCGCCAGCTCCGCATAGATGCCCTCCGACGGCCATTTGGTCGACGGAGGAGGAATCCCGAGCCCCTCCGCCGTCTCTGGCCCTGCCGGCGACGAGCCCCGGGTCAACTCCGGCGAGTTTGACCCGGGTTGACCCAGTTTGACCCCCTTTCTCTCTCACTGACGTGTGGGCCCCAGGCCACTATCTAAACTAGGTTAGTGTTAGTTTAACGCTAACTAAACTTAGTTAGTTTAACTAACACTGACAGACAGGACCCATTGTGGTCGTTCTTCCTTGTATTGTTCTTCATCATCAGCCCAAGAGGCAATCCACCCACCACACTGGAGTAGGGTATTACACCACAATGGTGGCCCGAACCAGTATAAACCTTGTGTCTCTTGTGTTGTTCCTGCAGTAGTTAGATCCTTACGAGACGGAGAGGTAGTGGGCACGATCTCCGTGCGCACCCCAGAGTTCGAACCTTAAGGGTCTGCCGGAACCCGTGATCCGACAAACTGAAATAATTTATATATGAAAAATGATCAGAAAAATCCAATCTATCCATCTGTACTGGTTTCATGCATGTTAGAGCAACCTAACCTTGTTGTTTAGCTCAAAACATCTTAATGCACTTTATAAACCCATAACTTGAGTTTGTATTTGAATCTTTGATTCAAATGAGCTCAAACCACCCTGGTTGTGGATGCATTAGCCCAACACACCCATTTTGCCATGTCATATTCATGCATCATATTGTTGCATTGCATTGATTGTCTTTTCTCTCTGTTGCCGGTAATTGTCCCCTCTCAGTAGACGTTGCTTCGACGATGTGTTCGATGACACCGATGAAGAACTATATTATCTTCAGAAATGCCAGGCAAGCAAAACCCCCTTGCTCATTCCGATACAATCCCACTCTCTCGCTCCTGCTCTCTTTTACTGCATTAAGACAACAATGATTCATCTGTTACCTGATGCGGTAGTTGAACCCCTTATCCTTTGCATGACCTGTCGTTGCCACAGTAAATAGATGAAACCCACTAGCATGAGTAGGAGTTGTTTGAGCCCTGTTGTGCCTACTCATTCATGCTTATTTGTCGTGCCTGCTATTGCTTAGAGTTGTGTCAGGTCTGATTCATCGGGGGTGAATCGGAGGTGTGTGAACATGTCTTACTGTTGAGAGCTAAGTGTGTGAACACGATCTGGTAAAGGTAGCGGTGAGAGGCCATGTAGGAGTACATGGTGGGTTGTCTCATTGAAGCCGTCCTCAGGAACTGAGTTCTGTGTTTGTGATCCATGAAATAGTTACTACCATGCATTGGGCCCGAAACCAATGGACCCTCTCGGCTTCTTAATCACCCTTGTCCTTTGTCCAGGAGTTGCAAGTAATTTCTGGTGTTTGTAGTATGCTGGGGGCCGCACAAAGCGCTGACCGTCGGGGTGGGCTGTGTTGCGGTAGGCACGTGGCACGGTGTACCGGGCGCCCATTTGGTGTCTCGGGAACCCTGCTCACATCGTTCGGGGCCGTATGTGGAAACCTCGGCCGGACACCCTGCGGATGGAACCTGAATAGGTGATAAACCTGGACTAGAGACTTGAGTGTTTAGGTAGGCCGTGGCCGACTCCCTCGCCAGGCTTCCGCTTGAAGGTTGCCGAGATACACGACGTGTACATGGTGGTAAGTGGCGAGAGCGTGTGTGAAGAAGTACACCACTGCAGGGTTATAATGATCTATTCGAATAGCCGTGTCCGCGGTAATGGACTTCTGGGTTGCCTATATGTAACGCCCTCGATGCGGCTATATCTCCCACGTGTCGAAGCACGACTTAGAGGCATAACCGCATTGAAAGCAATGTCGCAAGTGAGGTAATCTTCACACAACCCATGTAATACATAAGGGAAAAAGATACATAGTTGGCTTATAGTCGCCACTTCACACAATACATAAATAAACATCCATCATCCAGATTACACACAAGGTCCGACTACGGAACCAAAATGAAAGAAGACTACCCCAAATGCTACACAGATCCCCGATCGTTCCAACTGGGCTCCACTACTGATCATCAGGAAAAGACACATAGTAATGACCACGTTCCTCGTCGAACTCCCACTTGAGCTCGGATGCGTCATCCGCACTGGCATCGTTGGCACCTGCAACTGTTTTGGTAGAATCTGTGAGTCACGGGGACTCAGCAATCTCACACCCGCGAGATCAAGACTATTTAAGCTTAAAAGGTAGGATAGGGATGAGAGGTGGAGCTGCAGCAAGCGACTAGCATATATGGTGGCTAACAACGCAAAAGAGAGCGAGAAGAGAAGCAAGGCACGGTCGTGAAGCTAGAAGTGATCCTAGAACAACCTACGTCAGACATAACTCCAACACCGTGTTCACTTCCCGGACTCCGCCGAGAAGAGACCATCACGGTTACACACGCGGTTGATGTGTTTTAATTAAGGTCAACTTCGGGTTTTCTACAACCGGACTTCAACAAATTCCCATCTGCCTCATAACCGCAGGCACGGCTTTCGAAAGATAATACCCTGCAGGGGTGTCCCAACTTAGCCCATTATAAGCTCTCACAGTCAACAAAGGATATTCCTTCTACCGGGAAGGCCCGATCAGCCTCGGAATCCCGGACTACAAGACATTTCGACAATGGTAAAAGAAGACCAGCAAAGCCGCCCGATGTGCCGACAAATCCCGATAGGAGCTGCACATATCTCGTTCTCAGGGCACAACGGATTGTCCAAACTTCCGGTAGGCGAGCCCAGAGTTGCCCCTGGTAGCCACCGGCGGCTGACGGTTTGGACCAACACTCGAAGGAGCACTGGCCCGGGGGTTGAAATAAACATGACCCTTGAGTCCGCGAAACCCGAGGGAAAAAGGCTTAGGTGGCAAATGGTAAAACCAAAGTTGGGCCTTGCTGGAGGAGTCTTATTCAAAGCGAACTGTCAAGGGGGTCCCATAAATCACCCAACCGTGTAAGGAACGCAAAAATCAAGGAACATAACACCGGTATGACGGAAACTAGGGTGGCAAGAGTGGAACAAAACACCAGGCATAAGGCCGAGCCTTCCACCCTTTACCAAGTATATAGATGCATTAATTAAATAAGAGATATTGTGATATCCCAACATAATCATGTTCCAACATGGAACAAACTTCATCTTCACCTGCAACTAGCAACGCTATAAGAGGGGCTGAGCAAAAGCAGTAACATAGCCAATCAACGGTTTGCTAGGAAGGGATGGTTAGAGGTTTGACATGGCAATATGGGTGGCATGATATAGCAAGTGGTAGGTATCGCAGCATAGGCATAGCAAAAGAGCGAGCATCTAGCAAGCAAAGATAGAAGTGATTTCGAGGGTATGGTCATCTTGCCTGCAAGGTTCTCAGAGTTGTCGAAAGCTTGGTCCTCGTAAGCGTTCTCAACAGGTTCCTCGATCACGTACTCGTCTCCCGGCTCTACCCAAAACAAGAACACAAGCAAAGGAACAACTATCAACCACGATGCAATGCACAAACAACAGGATGCAAACATGGCATGATATGCGAGATGTGGTATGCAATGCATATGCGTGCTCCGAAAGGACAAGGATGAACAAGGCATAATCTTGGAAAACCAAGTATGCCTCTGGAAAGGTGAGGTGATTTCAGTTGAAATCGATATAAAGATCGCTGGAATCGGATGCACGGTTTGCAAATGACAAGCAAAACAAGAATGACATATTTCTGCGATTAACAGCATGATGCCACTTAGCAAGCAGTAAGAAATTAAGCTAATGCATCCAAACATAACAGAAAAGCATATGGAAGTGATCTACTCCAGATGCTTGACAAAATATGAACACTGAGCTACGGCTAATTCACAAAATAGCAGGTTCAAACAAGCATGGCAAAAGTGCAAAAGATAACAGGTTCACAGACTTAGTGAAAACAACATGCCAGAAATTAACATCAGGATGACATGTTTAGAGCAAGCAAACAACATGCTACAGGAACACAATATAGCAAAAACAAGGCACGGCATGAATCTACTCAAAACATAGAACAAAAATCCCTTACTGATCATGAGCCAAAAAGGACCAGAAAATATAATAGCACCCATGTCAATTAAGCAAGTTTCATTACAGTTTTCAGACTTAGCAGAAAACTGGACATGTTAAAAACAGATAGCAAGTAGGCATGTTTAAGAGCTCGATGCACTCACTACAGAAAAATTGCATGATAAAATAAGCATACAACCATCAACAAGACATGGCATAAAAGCTATACATGGCAAGAACAACATCATAGCATGCAAGGATCAACTACAACAAGCTTGGCAAAATCGAATAACATGTAAACAATCTGCCAGTAACATTTTATAGCAAAAGGAGAGCTCGATTGACTCAAGCTATGGCACTCCATAATTATAAACAAAAGCATGGATGGATAGAGCAAATCCATATGTTCAAAACACCCTTAGTGATCATGCTCAAAATGGGCATAGATCTCTCTGTAACAACATGAACACATAGCATAAAAATAACAGCAGGACATGACTTGGTGAAATTGCTAAGTCCCTGAAATCAGCAACAATATGATCCCTAGTTTGCATGCTTGTGCTAGTCACCACAGAGATCACAAAACTACATGGCATACACCCCTATAAAGATGGCATGGCATATTACAAAACACATGTAGGACTCCAGCTCATAGGATGCACACATCAATCATGGGAAAAATGACAAAAGTGCAAGTTCTGATAAGAATCTGTAACTAACATCACATAACCCTCTTCTAACAGCATTTCGGACATCAAGATGAGCTCAAATAAAAATGATGCAATGAGATGAAATGATGTACTCATCGATACGAACAACTCTATGTGCTATACGCCCAAAACGGAGCCACGGATGCAGAGTTAACATATGATGAAAGTGCAACAAAATATCTGACAGAAAAGACTTGGAGGATTTCGGGATCAACCTCCACACAGATCTACGATTTCGACCCGAGGCACGCGAACCGAGGCAGCGGCGCGGCTCGTCGGAGATGGTCGGAGATGGCCGGATCCGGGCGCTCCTCGCCAGATCCGGAGGAGGAGGGCGCCAGGCGACGGGATCCGGGCGCGGGGTGCTCGGCGGCGCGCGGCGCGGCGACTAGCGGCGCGGGCGGCGCGGTGGCGGCGGTGGAGCTGCGGCGGCGGCGCGGTGCAGCGGGCGGCGCGGCGGAGCGGCGGCGGGGCGACAGGATCCGGGCGCGGGAAGGGGCGCGGGCGGCGCGCGGGAGCCTCGCGGGCCGCGGGGGCCGGCGACGGGCTTCGGCGGGCCCGCGGGTCGGCGGCGAACTGGGGACCCCCCCCCCCCCATGGACACGTGGCGACGGCGGGTTGGTCCGGAGGAGCGGGCGGACGTGTCCGGCTCCGCCCGGACGTGTCCGACGGCCGCGAGAGAAGCGGGGCTAGGGTTAGGGGAGGAAGAGATCCGAAAATTTCGGGGAGAGGCTAGATTTATAGGTAGGAGGGGCTAGGAGGCTCCAAATTGAGCACGGTTTTCAGCCACGCGATCGTGATCGGACGACTTAGAGGATGGGAGTGACTTAGATGGGTTATTGGGCTGTTTTGGAGGGGTTTTGGGCTGCAACCCAAAAGAGGCCTTTGCGGTTACCCGGTTAACCGTTGGAGTATCAAACAACCTCCAAATGACCCGAAACTTGACAAGTGGTCTACCGGTGCTATACCAAGGCCGCTTGGCAAACCTCGGTCCATTCCGAGACCATTTAACACTCGCACATGAAAATAGGTAAAAGGGGGCGCCGGAGGACGTAGGAGCGTCGGATTGCAAAACGGACAACGGGGAAAAGGCGCGGATGCATAAGACGAACATGTATGCGAATGCGATGCACATGATGACATGACATGAAATGCATGACAAGGACAAAATGCAAAATGAAGGGAAACCCAACCATGGAGGGAATATCATATCACATTGCCGAAAATGGCAAGAGTTGGAGTTACAAATATGGCAAGTTGCATCCGGGGTGTTACACTATAACAGTTCATAGACAAGTGGAAGTGGATACTCTAAAATGCGCAAGATAAGCGTGAGTGCTATGGATGGTGTTCTCGTAGGGAGACGGGAGCGGATCCATAGTGGTGTATTGATATGGTGAATATGTGGACTCGTGTGCGCCACCTCAAAAGAGTTGCTTGCAGTCGTAGTTCAGGATAGCCACCGAGTCAAAGCTGGCTTGCTGCAGTCAAACTCCACCACCCCCTTTATTATTATTGATACATATGTAGCTAGTTCTGATGTAAGTCTTGCTGGGTACATTTGTACTCACGTTTGCCTATTTTATGTTTTTGCAGAGAGACGTCAGTCTCGCTAGTAGTCCCGCGTGGACTTCGACGTTTAGCTTGTTACCTCAGCTACGATCTTGTGCCCTCGGCATGATCTAGTGGATAGTCAGGCTTCTCAGCCTTTTTCATTTGTAGATGTCTGTACTCAGACATGTTAAGCTTCCGCATGTGTTTTGACTTGTATGCTCTGAATGTTGGGTCATGAGACCCATGTTTGTAATATCTCGCTCCTCGGAGCCTAATGAATAAATACTTCGAGTCGTAGAGTCTTGTTGTGATGCCATGTTGTATTTACACATATCGAGCATATTGTGTGTATGATTGAAATGCTTGGTATGTGTGGGATCCGACAATCTAGTTGTTTATCCTTGGCAGCCTCTCTTATGGGGAAATGTAATCTAGTGCCTCCTTGAGCCATAGTAGTCCGCTACAGCCCGGTTCACCGGAGTCCTGCTAGCCCAGCACTACTGCTCAGGACACTTGACTGGCCGGCATGTGTTTCACTTCGTTCCTGTGTCTGTCCCTTCGGGGAAATGTCACGCGGTGTTATCCGGAGTCCTGCCTAGCCTGCTACAGCCCGGGTTACCGGAGTCCTGTTAGCCCAGTGCTACAGCCCGGATTTATACATTGTTGACCGACATGCTCGATGTGATTCATGTATGCCTGTCCTCATGGGTTAGTGCCGCCTTGGGTTCACGACTAGCCATGTCGGCCCGGGTTCTTTGTCATATGGATGCTAGCGACACTATCATATACGTGAGCCAAAAGGTGCAAACGGTCCCGGGCCAGGTAAGGTGGCACCCGTGGGAATACCGTGCGTGAGGCCGCAAAGTGATATGATGTGTTACATGCTGGATCGGTGTGACTTAGGATCGGGGTCCTGACAGAGTTCCACTCACCTCGGGTGACCATGTACACGGAGGTGGAGGCCAAGGAAGCACGAGAAGACGGCGTCAACCTGCTGGAAGAAAGCCGGCTGTTAGCCCTCAGCCGGTCCGCCATCTACCAACAGGGTCTGCGTCGCTACCACAGCCGGAAGGTCACGCCAAGATCCTTCCAAGAGGGCGACCTTGTGCTCCGGCTGATCCAGCAAACAGTCGGCCAGCACAAGCTCTCGGCCCCTTGGGAAGGCCCCTTCGTCATCAGCAGAGCGCTAGGAAACGACTCCTACTACCTGATCGACGCGCAGAAGCGGAAGGCACGAAAGAGAGACGACTCCGGCAAGGAGTCGGAACGACCATGGAACGCCAACCTCCTCCGAAGATTTTACAGTTGAAATGCAGTATGTATCACGCTAACTTTTGTACTAAGTACGAGACAATTGGCCCCCCAAGGAGAACTCGGGGACTACCATCTTTCATCTATGAATGAAGAGTATCATGCTTATGATTATGTTATTACATTTACTTCTCTCGTCCGGCACCGGGTTCGACTAGTCGGCCCGGGGACTGGCCGCCTTGAGTTATATTAAAAGTCCTACCCGTGGTCAGACAAGTAGTGTGCCGGCTCCAAAGCCCTCTTTTGCCAAAAGTCACAGTTCAAAGAATCGGCTGTTCGGCTGGCAAGAGCCAAAGGCAGGAAAGGACGCCCACACAAAAAATGGCTAGGGACTAACGGACTAATATAACAAAAGCCGGTTTTTTCCCACCGCCGACCGACTACAAGAGTAGTCGGCTGGCCGGTTTCCATTCACTTCGCTACAATCTAAGAAAGCTCGAGTACTTGCCTTCCCCAAAAAAGATAGCCGAGTCCTTCATTAGCCACAGACTGCAGAGCAGCTGCCGGCTGGGAAGGCAGCAATCAAGGGAAGGCGGCAAAGGAAACAGCCTAAGGATAAAAAGCATACGAGAATGGAAGCCAAACACATGCATGATTATATTTACACAAAAGGCCTTGAAAAGGCCAACATTCAACATAGTTTGAATACACCCCAAGTGGGTGGAACTGCGCAAGCTTAATAAGAATTGTTCAAAAAGTAGCAAGCAGGAAAAGCAAGAGCGGCAGATCAAGCCAAAGGAACGACTGGCGAGTCGGGAAGGTCGGTGGAGACAGTAGCGCCGATTGGAGGAGTGGTCGGCTGGTGAACCTCGGCATGATCACAGCCTCCCGCAGATGGCGCGCTAGCGCGCGCCTCGTTGCTGGAGGCACGGTCATGCTGAGGTGGGCTGGTTGCTTCACCGGCCGGCTCGACGTCTTCGCCCTCCTCCCCTTCTTCGTCTTCACCTTCATCGCTGGAGGCGATCTCCTCCGCCGAGTCTTCACCCTCCGCCAGGTTCAGCCCGAACCACTCCTCCGGCTGGGCGACGCCGTTGTCGTCCACCTCAGGAGCGGAGACGCTGGTGTCGGTGAAATCGGCAAGAGCCGAAGCACGCTGGATGATAGCCGGCCGCACCTCCACCAGCTCTTCGTCAGCCTCCTCCCGCCAAGTCCTCAGCTGTTAGAGATTCGGCCCGGGGTACCAGGCCCGGACAAACTCCAGCGCCCGCCTGGCTCCGGATCGAGCAGCGGAGGCCTTCCAGGCCTCAAAGGGGCCAACCGCCACCTCCAGCCAGTCGGCAGTCCGGCTCGGGGTGCGGGGAATCGCCTCGCCTGGCCAGAGGGCGGCCAGCACCTGCGCTCCAGCACGCTGGAGGCAGCGGAGCATGTGGTGTGCCGGCTGCAGCCGGGCTTGGATCGCCAAGAGCTGCTCCTCAAGTGTCCGGCTCGCGTCCGGCGCGATCTCAACCCCCGCCTGCTGGCGTGCCTCCCGGTAGGCCTCGATGGCCTGAGTGGCTGCGACAGAGTGGCGGGGGAAGTAGTCTGCGCAGAGAACGAAAGCAGCACAAATCAAAAGACGAATCAGAGGGCAAGGGGGCGAGCAAGGAGTAAGGGAGTCGGCTTACCGTCGATCAGATCCTCGATCCGGCTGTAACCCTCGCTCAGCGCTTGCTTCGCCTCAGCCCAGCCCGCCGCTTCGGTCTCGAACTCGGCTTTGAGGGCGGCCTCGCTATCTCGCGCCTCCTTCAGGGCCGCCTTGTGGCTCTCCTCCTGGTCGGCCAACTTCTTGGCCAAGCGGTCACGCTCCTGGACTAAGGCGTTGAGCTCGGCCTCCTTGGCGTGAAGGGCGGTCTGGGCCTCGCCGAGCTGCTCCCTCAAGTCGGCATTGGCCCCTGCAAGCATGAAGTCGAAGGAAGATAAAATAAGGAAGAAGTCGTCGGGGAAGATCCGACCCGACTGCTCAGCAGTCGCCCCGGATCTCGGGGACTACACCCAGTGGGTGCGCCGACGCGCCCCCACAGGATATGAAGAAAACGGAGCACGCACTCCGGCTATTGTTCAGATCCTCGCTCTTGTGGCGCAGCTCCCGAGCCTGGGAGTCGAAGGCGCAGCACTCCGGTTATGGTACTCCTGGAAGATTAGACAGGATGCAAGAATAAGACAACTATCAGGACCTAGTAAGTTCCGAGCCGCCTGCTCAGCAGCCGACTCGGAACTCGGGGACTACACCTAGTGGGTGCGCTGACGCGCCCCCACAGAAGTAATCAAAAAGGCAAGGCAGCCAAGGCCAAAAGACTCACCCGAACGACGGCCCGCGTCGCAAGGAAGTCGCGAGTATATCGCTGCAGCGCGGTGGCATGAGCCTGAAGCCGGCTCCGGACCTCCTGGGCCGACGCGTTCAGCTCGCCCGTCTCCTTGTTGGGCGCCCACTCGGACGCGCCGGAGCTGGCCGCCTCCAAGGCCTCCGCCGTCTGGCTGGCGGTCGCAGCTCTGCCTGGCTCCGGCACGAAGGTAGTTCCCTCCGCGCGCCGGCGTGACGACGGCTGCACCACCAGGCCGGCTCTTGCTGCCGGCTCGCTCCCGGCCGGCTGCACCGGCGCCGCGGCCGGCTGGCCGCCCTTGCCCGCCCCCAGTCGGCGCCGCCCGCGGCACCTCCTCCAAGACGATCACATCATCCTCCCTCCGCTCCGCCGCCGCCTGGCCGCGGTTGGCGTCCTCAGACGGAGGCACGGGGGCGCTGGGAGCCACACTCCGCAGGGGGATGACGAGCAGTGGAGGCCGGTTGCGCGAGGCCTCCGCCTCCTTCTCCGCGGTCGTCGCTTCCGCCTGGGCCTTGGCCGTCGCGTCGGCCTGCTCCTTCGCCGCCTGGGTGGCCCTCGTTCCGACGCTTCCCGCGCCTCCCGCGCGTTTGGCGCCGTAGCCTCCATGAGATCGGCGCGGGGGTCCATGCGGCGGGAGCTCGAAGAACCTCCCGCTGATTCAATCACGGAGCCGGCAGGACCCCGTTCAAGGGAAAGCGGCGCCCTGGCCAGTCAACCAAGAAAGCATTTAGAAGAACTCCCATCAAAGAACACGACAAGAATACAAGACGATTAACACTTACGCCGAAACCGCCTGCGGCCGCTTCACAACCTTCTGGAAGCGGGCCGCCTTCGCGGCCGCCTCATCCCGCTTCGTTGCCACGGCGGTGCCCCTGGGCTTCTTCGGCCAGCTGCCGAAGTAGGTCGACATGGCCCGGCGCTTTGGTGCGGCGTCACGGGCGGCCGGCGCGGCAGAGGGGCCCGTGCCTTGAGGATCCGACGCCGGCTGGCGGTGCGGGACGGCTTCGACCTCGTCGTCGTCCGCCCAGTCCTGGAGGCTGGCTCCGAGCCCGGCGCCGCCTGCCTCGCCGCCCTCCCCCGCGGCGGCGTCCTCCATGGCGGCCGCTCCAAGGTCCGGATCATCGACGTCATCTACCGTGCGGTTGGGGTGGAACAGGCGCTCTGCCCCCGCGGCCCCCGCCGCCGGCAGAAGTAGAGGATTCTGCAAAAAGCAAGCTGGTGGATCAGAAGCCGGTCATATCGAAACCGGCAACATAAAAGAAAGGAAAGAAGAAATACTTATGACAGACGGAGGGTTGGCGCGAGAGTACGGCTCCTTGCCGAATCGCCAATCCTCGGCGAGTTTGCAGTTGGCGATGTAGTTCACCAGGTAGGACACCTCGGCATGACGCATCTCCCTGGTACTCAGTCGGCATGGGTCGAAGTGGTCGCTCATCTGGCAGATCATGTGCGGCCGACCTTGGAGCGGGAGTACCCGGCGCTCCACGAAGGCGGCCACCAGGTTGGCTCCGACCAGGCCCTCCGACTGGACCATCACCCGGAGGCGGGCGACGGCGGCATTCCTGGCCTGGGACAGCGTCCTGGCCAGGTAGCTCCATGAGGCCGGCCTCGAAGCCGGCGGGCCGGCTACGTAAGCCGGCAGATTGACAAAGTCACCTTGCGGGGCGACGTTCCTCACATAGAAGTAGGACTTCTGCCAGAGCTTCACCGACTGGATCAGCGGGATGGACGGGAATGGATTGTTCTCGCCCGTCCGCCTCATGGCGATGTAAGCTCCGCATGGGACGGGCACGCCCACGACGACGGTGTCGAGTTTGCTCTGGAAGAATTCTCCCCAGAGCTCTAAGGTGGGGAGGACGCCAAGAAAACCCTCGCAGAGGGTGACGAAGGCCGACAGCAGCATCACGGTGTTGGGGGTGAGGTGATGCGGCTGAAGGTGATAGAATTCAAGGAACGAGCGGAGGAATCCGCTCGCCGGGAGGCCGAAGTCGCGTATATAGTGCGAGCGGAAGACCACCCACTCGCCCTCCTCCGGTGCCGGCGAGATCTCCTCCTCCGGCGCGCGCCGGACCCACACATAGTTCTCGCCGGGCAGACGCCGCGTCCGGCGGAGGAACTCGATGTGCTCGTCGAGGACGTTGGAGCCGTCCCACGAGCTCGACAGCGCCATTGGAGCGGCGCGGTGAGGAGCAAGGTGCGGTGGCGGCAAAGGCGCGGGTGACCCCGCTGCGGCGGAGCGGCGCGGCGAAGTGGCGCTGCGGCGACGAAGAGAGTAAGGAAAGAAGACGAGGAAGGGCGGAGCGAGGGAGAGCGTGCGAGCCTTTGCCGCTCCCTCTCCTCCCCTACTTATGGACCCTCGCGGCGGAGCCGAGGAGGCGTGGTGTGGGGGACGAGGGATTAACTGCGCCCACTCCCCCACGTCCCGCAATTACTGCGCCTTGACCGCAGAAGATCCGCGCCCGGGCCAAGGCCAGGAGTGGCGGGCCAGGGCCTGCAGCGACGTCCCATCGCGCACGCGCCATGGTAGGCCCTTTCTGCCACGTGACACGCAGGGAGGCGCGTGGTCGGCGCGCGAGTTGTCCCACACTCCCGTTGACGAGACCACGACGCCCCCCCCCCCAAGGCGGCGCGCATAAGCAAAGCCGGCTCCCAGCCGCCGGCTTCTCAAGATAGGAAGCTGACCGAGCTTCTAGTTCCCCTTGCCGACCTTGAAGTGCGACCAGCTTCGGGGACTACTGTCGGGGTAAATGACCACGGGTAGCCTAGCCGGCTCCCCTTGGCACTTCAGAAAAAATTACGAGCCGATCCGTCCTCCAAGAAACCAAGACGTGGGGCTGCCTTCCCCCTGCCAGCTGCCTCTCAGGCCGACTGTCGGAAGGCGGCCCGGCCTTAACCCTCATGAAGAAAGCCGCGAGAAGGCCGGCTCCGAGAAGCCGTCTATGAGAAGGCCGACTCCAAGAAGCCGGCTCTCACGACACGGTCAAGATCGTACCCTCGAGGCCCGCACCCACATAACGGCGATGGGACGGGGCGTGGCTACAGTAAAGCATGCCACCCCCGAAACTCGGAGCACGCCTGGCATAGTGCGCCGTACGGGGTAGCCCTGACCCGTCCGGCGCGGCACTGTTGCCATGATGACTATGGCGCCATCCACGGCGGGCTGTCAGCGCAGCCCACGGGCGGTGGGGCCCCTTTGGGCAGAGAGACACCCGAAGGCGGCCAGGCCTCCCCCAGTCGGCCCAAGACATGGCCGGCTTTCCCAAGCCGGCTTGCTCCTTCCCTCGAAGGAGGCGCCCCATTAAGAAGACAAGACAACGTGAGGCTACAGCGATCGCCCGCCAGGCGGCAGCGCTGTAGCCATGCTTACCTCGATAAAGCCCTCATCATCAGGATTGAGGCAACAGTAATCGGCCGCCGACAGGGCCCTAGGCAGTAGGGCCTGCCTGTCGACCAAGATGCCGGCAGCCGGCGCAGAAGCCGGCGAGCGTAGACACTGATGGCTGGGACCTGCTCCCAGCCGGATTACCATTGTACCCCCGGGGGGTAGGCCTATATAAACCCCCCGGGGCACCCATGCAAACGGTTGATCTCATCTAGGTTACAACACACATAGAGAGAAGAGTAGAGCTAGCCTTGCCCTTCTTCTTCCTCTCGCCAAACAGCTCGAGGAGCACCTTGTAGTTACTTGTTCATTGAGTGATCATGCGGAGACCCCGCAGAGCAGCAGTAGGGGTGTTATCTCCACGGAGAGCCCCGAAGCTGGGTAAGATTCGCCGGCGTGCATGTCTTCGCCTTATCCCGCTTCCAGGCACCGGCGACGTATTACTGGCTCCCACACAGATAAGCCACCCGTTGGCATATGTCGCACCAACCACCCAACAGGGCCGGACTCAATTGCTGCCCTAGCAAAAATTCTGTCCAGCTTGTCCAAGGGAGAAGAAGAGGAGTTCCTCCGCATCAAGCCGCGGGACGGATTCTCCATGTATAATCCTCCGAGTTGGGTAAGCTGCCACTTTTCATATCTATCCTTTCCACATTTTTGCAATAAATATTTTATCTTGCCCGTTCATTGCAGGAGCTGCGTAAGGCTGTAAGGGAGATCAACAGCCCACCTCCGCAACCAGAGGATCCCGAACAGTCCCTAGACCCCAGCCTACAAGAGGATCCGGACATATTTCTGGAGCTGATTGACAGGATATTCTATCAATTAAGCTGCGATGAGGCCATGGTGGCTATTATAGCCGACTATCCTGGGCTACTCCCTGCCTCGCAGGTAAGCGAGACCAGAGTCTCAACCTTTGAGAAGCATCCCTTTTTACGCACTTCACCTACCGTATCTGTACGGTGTTTTACAGGGAAGGTCCTCGGGACACCATGCTGAGCCCGTGGCGAATCGCCAACAAGGGGCGCTGAAGCCAGGCAGGCTAAAAAGGAAGGCGATCCGGACGGAGACGGTGGCGCAGAGGTATTATACAAAGTCTCGCTCCATGGTTATCATCTTTTGAAACATAATAACACCCATGTTTCCTAGAAGGAAAAACGCTCGCCGGACTATATCCGGAGAGGTTGCCGATCACGCCTCTACCAGTCGGGCTCCAGGGCCGGACATAGAGGCGGAAGCTAATGCGGGGCACACACTAGATGCTCCTCCAACAGAGGATGCGGATAAAATATCCGCTACAAATTCCGAAGTGGAGAGCGCCATGAATCACCGGCGCCGCCGGGCCATACTCTGTGACGCTTGTTTCTCCCAAGAGGCTTTTGATGCCTTCAACTCAGGAGACGCGTACATCCGTGCTGCTCAAAATGGTCTTGCCAGAGCCACGGATCAGTATGTAAAGGATATACGGGTAAGAAAATTTGATGATTATATATAGCAGTAGCCCCTGAGACTTGAAACAGTTGGCGCAACTGATTTAAGGATCGTTATTTTTGCAGGTTCTTACAGAGAAGAATACCCAATTGTCTCAAGAGCTGGAAGAGTGCAAGGCCCAGCTACGGGCCGCAGTTGCCGCATTGAAGGAGTCCGAGAAGGCCCCCTCTCGTAACACTTGTTTCAAAGAATGATAGGTACCATATAGTATGCGGCATGCCTGCAAATCTAACAATAAAAATTGTAGATGAAGCCGGAGTGAATCCGGATGAGCAACATGTCATACGACGGCTAAAGGCTGGTGAGCGTGTGCTCACCAAAGTTAGGCAGGATAAAAACAATCTCTAAGACGCCAATACCCAGCTGGGTGAGGAACTGAAAGATGTTCGGGCCCAGCTGACTGACTCCGTGAAGGAGAATAAGCGGCTTCGACGCGGCATTTTCAGTAAGTGCCTTGAACGAACTGTCGAAGGAGTTCGACGAGGAAGCCTGCTAACAGAGTTATGTCTGCAGGTATGCTGACGGGTCGTCCCGCGGAGGAGATTCCCGGGTCTGCGGGTGATCTTCTACCAGAGCTCTCACGACTGCACGAACAAGTTCGGCAGGTGATGCAGGGTATTGCCCAGGCCTTGTGGCCATCCGTTTCCCTGTCAGAAGGCCTTGGAGAGCTTGCAGAGAAGCTCAAGGGAGCGCGCCGGCGCTTCCGATTATGGAAGATATCGGCCTGCCGTCAAGGTGCCAGGGAAGCCTGGGCCATGGTGAAGACGCGGTATACCAAGGCTAACCCAAACCACATGGCCGAGGTCGGACCTATGGGGCCTGATGGGAAGGAGATCCCCGTCAATCTGGTTTATGACCAAGTGGAATTAGCCGCAAAGTACTCCCAACAGGATTGTAGGCTAGACAGCCTGTTGGATGGGATAGAAGAAGAATTTGGTCATTCTAAGTGATTGTGTAATTTAAGTGACATGTATAATGTCTCTAGCCGGATTGTAATTCATTTGTCATGGCGGACCTTTTCGCTTCGACCTCGGGACCCGATAGTCCGGAGTGTATCCGAATACCCGCTTAGTTATGTAACAACCGGGGTATGTGTGGAAACCAGGCGTAGGGGTCATAAGTGCTTGAACAGACAAGTACCCAACTAGTTATGTTATATTACATGGATAGTAATAAACATCTTCCAGGGAGAATAGTTCCGTTAAGGGTTCCTTTCCCTGGGTACGCATGCCCTAATGTGCATGTCCGAACTTCGAGAAGAGACGCAGGTAAAAACATCTCGGGGCAAGTAGAAAAAATAAATAAAATTCATCTTTTGTTCACCGACCGAATATTCCCTTAAGAACGCTAGCTTTCGGCTTCACCCAGTCTGAGGTACACATCCGGCTGACTCGGCAGTAACAATCGCAGAGGTGCTCCCCTTATGCCCTAGCCAAATTAACGGGAACGTAGGGCATAAATACAAGAGCCAGGCAACCTAGCTTGGCCAAAACTTAAGTCATATCGATGCATATAATGGCGAAAAAAGGTACGTGCGGAAGGATAACACATGTGCGGAGCAATAAGCCCAAGAAAATAATCAAGCTTCTGCGTAAGAAGCCCCCAGGTAAAATGAGCGCGGTTAGCGCGTCAAGATTGTGTAGACAAGACACAAATTAGCCTTTAAGGCCTGGAGGAGGAAGGAGAAGAAAGAGAGAGAAGACAGATAACGTATATGCAAAAAATGGACAGGGGTGAGGAGACGAACATAGAGTCCGGCGCTAGGCGTAGAATCTTCGGAGTCTGGCAGCATTCCATGGGTTTGGCTCAAGGCGATTGTTCGATGCATCCCGCAGACGGTACGCTCCGCCAGTCAGAACTTGGTCGATAATGAAGGGACCTTCCCATTTGGGCTTGAGCTTGTCCTTTTTCTTCTCCGTCAAGCGTAGAACTAACTCGCCAACGTTATAAGTTTTGGCCCGTACTTCTCTGCTTTGGTATCTTCGAGCCTGTTGCTGATAGAATGCGGAACGCGCTTTTGCCACGTCACACTCCTCCTCGAGGGTGTCCAAACTGTCCTGCCGATCGAGCTCGGCCTCTCTTTCTTCATATATGCGCACTCGAGGTGAGTCATGAATTATGTCGCAGGGCAGAACCGCCTCTGCGCCGTACACCATAAAAATGGTGTGTGTCCGGTAGTGCGATTCGGCGTGGTCCGCAGCCCCCAGAGTATGGAGTCGAGCTCCTCTACCCAGTGCGTGTTAGATTCCTTTAAGGACCGCACTAATCTGGGTTTGATGCCGCTCATGATAAGACCATTTGCTCTCTCAACTTGGCCGTTAGTTTGCGGGTGATAGACAGAAGCATAATCGAGCTTGATGCCCATGTTGCTGCACCATAGTTTTACCTCGTCGGCAGTCAAGTTTGTGCCGTTGTCGGTGATGATGCTGTGGGGGACGCCATAACGGTGTACAACCCCGGATATGAAGTCTATCACCGGTCCGGATTCGGCCATTTTAACGGGTTTGGCTTCTATCCATTTGGTGAATTTGTCCACCATGACCAGTAAGTATTTTTTCTTATGGGTTTCCCCCTTAAGGGGTCCAACCATGTCAAGCCCCCGGACCGCAAAGGGCCAGGTAATGGGTATTTTTTGTAGGGCGGTGGGCGGCATATGGCTTTGGTTTGCAAAAAGCTGGCAACCGACGCAGTGTTGGACCAAGTCCTCTGCGTCTGTCCGGGCCGTCGGCCAATAGAATCCTGTATGGAAGGCCTTACTTACGAGGGCCCGGGCTGCGGCGTGGTGGCCACCGAGTCCGGCATGGATTTCTGCCAGAAGCTTCCGCCCTTCCTCTTCGGAGATGCACCTTTGAAGGACTCCGGTGGTGCTTTTCTTGTAAAGCTCTCCCTCGTGGACCTTATAGGCTTTAGATTGCCGCACAATGCAGCGTGCCTCATTTTGGTCCTCTGGAAGTTCCTGCCTGGTTAGGTAGGCCAGGAATGGTTCAGTCCATGGGGCGATGACGACCATTATTGCGTGGGCTGAAGGTGTTATTTCGGTGGCAGAGCCTCCGATTATGTCAGAGTGTTCGGTATCTGCCGTTGTGGCCGGGTCCGGACTATTATTACTAGTGTCCCCTTCCCATACCATGGATGGCTTAAACAGTCTTTCCAAGAAGATGTTGGGAGGGACCGCATCGCGCTTAGCGCCGATACGGGCGAGGATATTCGCCGCCTGATTGTTTTCTCGAGCCACATGGTGGAATTCAAGCCCCTCAAACTGAGCTGACATCTTGAGGATGGTGTTGCGATAAGCCGCCATTTTTGGATCCTTGGCGTTGAAGTCTCCATTTATTTGGGATATTGCAAGGTTCGAGTCCCCACGCACCTCCAGGCGTTGAATGCCCATGGAAACTGCCATCCGGAGACCATGTAACAGGGCCTCGTATTTGGCTGCATTGTTGGAGTCTGTGTACAGTATTTGGAGTACATATTGGACTGTATCTCCGGTAGGGGACGTCAGGACGACGCCAGCCCCCAGACCAGCTAGCATTTTAGAGCCGTCGAAGTGCATAATCCAATTGGAGTATGTGTCGTACTCTTTAGGGAGTTTGGCTTCTGTCCATTCGGCGACAAAGTCGGCCAATACTTGCGACTTAATGGCTCGCCGAGGTTTATATGTTATGTTGAACGGGAGGAGCTCAATGGCCCATTTGGCAATCCGGCCCGTGGCATCGCGGTTGTTTATTATATCATTCAGTGGCACTTCCAAGGCCACTTTAATTGAACACTCTTGAAAGTAGTGTCGCAGTTTCCAGGATGCCATGAATACCGCATATGCTATCTTTTGGTAATGCGGGTACCGTGATTTGCATGGAGTGAGGACAGTGGATACATAATATATCGGCTTTTGAAGGGGGAATTTATGTCCATCCGTTTCTCGTTCGACGACAAGCACTGCACTTACAACTTGATGAGTTGCCGCTATATATAGCAGCATTGGTTCGCCGATGCTTGGCGCGGCCAAGATTGGGTTTGTGGCCAAGATGGCCTTTATGTCTTCCAGTCCGGCTGTGTCCATCCACTCAAAGTGTTCGGTGCGCCAAAGGAGGCAATAAAGCGGTAATGCCTTTTCTCCTAAGCGGGAGATAAAGCGGCTTAGGGCCGCCACGCATCCAGTTAATTTCTGGATTTGCTTGAGGTCAGTTGGGATGCCAACTGTGACAGGGCTCGGATTTTAGCCGGATTTGCTTCAATTCCTCTGCTGGAGACGATAAAACCCAGGAGCTTTCTGGCGGGTACGCCGAAAACGCATTTTTCTGGGTTGAGCTTGATGTCGTATGTTCGGAGATTGTCAAACGTGAGCCTCAAGTCATCTATTAAAGAGTCGACGTGTATGGTTTTAACGACCACATCGTCTACGTATGCCTCCACTGTTTTGCCGATCTGCTTTTCCAGACATGTCTGGATCATGCGTTGATATGTTGCACCGGAGTTTTAAGCCCAAAAGGCATGGTGTTGAAACAGAAGGGGCCGTATGGTGTGATAAATGCCGTTGCAGTTTGGTCGGACTCCGCCATCTTTATTTGGTGGTAGCCGGAGTATGCGTCGAGGAGGCACAATGAATCGTGTCCTGCGGTAGCGTCGATAATTTGATCGATGCGGGGGAGGGGGAAGGGATCCTTTGGGCAAGCCTTGTTGAGGTCCTTGAAATCGACGCATAGGCGCCAGGATTTGTCCTTCTTAGGTACCATCACCAGGTTTGCTAGCCAGTCTGGGTGTTTTATTTCTCTGATGAATCCGGCCTCCAATAACTTGGCTAGTTCCTCTCCCATAGCTTGTCTCTTAGTTTCAGAGAAACGCCGGAGAGTTTGCTTGACCGGCTTGAATCCTTTTATAATGTTGAGGCTATGCTCGACCATCCTGCGTGGGATTCCTGGCATATCCGATGGATGCCAGGCAAATATGTCCCAATTCTCCCGCAGGAATTCCCGTAGTGCGGCGTCCACGGCGGGGTTTAACTGTGCCCCGATGGAGGCTATTTTTGTAGGGTCCGTTGGATGGACTTGGAATTTGACTATTTCATCTGCTGGTTTGAAAGAGGTGTACTTGGATCTTTTGTCAAGTATCACGTCATCCCTATCCACGGTGGAGCGTAGCGCAGTTAACTCCTCTGCCGAGAGGGCTTCGGATAATGCCTCGAGGGCCAGTGCGGCTGTTTTGTTTTCGGCACGGAGTGCTATGTCCGGATCACTAGCTAGAGTGATGATTCCATTGGGTCCAGGCATTTTGAGCTTCATGTACCTGTAATGGGGTATGGCTTGGAAGATCGTGAACGCCTCCCGCCCAAAAAGGGTGTGGTATCCGCTGCTGAACGGGGCCACTTGGAATGTGATTTCCTCGGACCTGTAATTCTCCGGCGTGCCGAATACCACATCTAGTGTGATTTTCCCAGCGCAACATGCTTCCCAACTGGGGATAATTCCTCTGAAGGTTGTGCTGCTTTGCTCAATGCGGTTCCTGTCTACTTCCATTTTTTGAAGAGTTTCCTCATAAATGAGGTTTAATCCGCTGCCGCCGTCCATGAGCACTTTGGTGAGCCGACAGCCGTCCACAATTGGGCTAAGGACCAATGCGGCTGGTGCTCGGGTTGTTCAGAATTTAGGTTCGTCACTAGCATTGAAGGTGATAGCCGTGTCGCTCCATGGATTTATT
Source organism: Aegilops umbellulata (assembly GCA_032464435.1). Lineage (NCBI taxonomy): Eukaryota > Viridiplantae > Streptophyta > Magnoliopsida > Poales > Poaceae > Aegilops > Aegilops umbellulata. Next base: position 353,059,350 of record CP136056.1, read on the forward strand.
GCTGCCACCTGGCAGATTTCGGCAAGGCTGCGGAGTGCTCACTTGCGCCTATTATTTGAGGCGAATGTCTCGAAGACTGTTAACACCGTATTGTAATCCACGGGATGGTGTTCGGCGGTATTTTGAATGAGGAGATCCTCACCGCTTTTGGCCACCTGCCGGAGTACCCAACATGCTCTAAGGCTATGTGTTGGTATGGTATCCGTTGTACTGTGAATTTTGCAGGGCCCGTTAAGCCATCCCTCCAACACGGTTCCACGCCCTGTAGTGGGCTTTTGCTTTTTTGTAATTAAATCGGGCGACTTACGAGGATGTGCCCTTTTAATTCGGACTGTGTGTTTAATCAGGTCCGGATTATCCCAAAATTTTGTTTCGGTTTTCCAGGCACTTTCCATCGCACAGTACTTCCGTACTATGGCTGCCAAGTCAGCGAAGTGTGCTATGTCACGGCGACTTATGGCGTTAAGGATTCCCTTGTCCGTGCAATTATTGTGGAAGAATGAGATTGCGTCTTCCTCGCGACAGTCCTTGACCTTGTTCATTACAAGGAGGAATCTGCCCAATAGTGATGTACTGTTTCCTGGGGCTCTTGCCTAATGTGGGAGAGATCGCTTATATCTGGGTGGGTGGGTGGATTTAAGTCCGAACCATGACCCGATCTGAGACCCAGGGGCAGGGGAGTTTCCGATCTTGGAAGTTCGGGCTCCGGGATGTTGCCCGATTGGTCTGGCCCGCTGCCTGATTCTAGGTTCGAGGCTTGGGCGACGTCCTTCTGTAAACAGCTATCCGGCTCGGAGAGCTCGGGAATCTGGACATAGTTTGTCCTCAAGATAGAGGAAGAATTGTCGCATTGTTCCTCCACCACCGCTATCTGATGGGTGACCGGCGGAGAGTTAATCTCCCTTTGGTCGGCTTTAAGCCCAATCCGATCATAGTCCGTAGTGACTCCCAAAACGGCAATGAGATCCAAGAGCTCATTTAGGGAAGAGAGCTCCATTGGATCCATCTGCTCGGCCAGTTCCGAGCTGACGTGGAGGCTGTTTTTGATGACCCAAGAAGTCATCATCGGCGCAGCAACCGAACGGGCGGTCATGACGAAATCGCCAAGCCAGAGGGTTTGGCCGACAGCCAGGTCTCCCCCAGAGGTAACGTTGTCCTTGACAACGAGACAAGGCATCCTTCCTTGCGGCGACGGCACAATGGAACTCTCAATGAAAGCACCAATGTCGGTGTCAAAACTGGCGGATCTCGGGTAGGGGGTCCCGAACTGTGCGTCTAAGGCGGATGGTAACAGGAGGTAGGAGACACGATGTTTACCCAGGTTCGGGCCCTCTCAATGGAGGTAATACCCTACTTCCTGCTTGATTGATCTTGATGATATGAGTAGTACAAGAGTTGATCTACCACAAGATCGTAGAGGCTAAACCCTAGAAGCTAGCCTATGGTATGATTGTTGTCGCCCTACGGGCTAAACCCTCCGGTTTATATAGACACCGGAGGGGGCTAGGGTTACACAGAGTCGGTTACAAGGGAGGAGATCTACATATTCGTATCGCCAAGCTTGCCTTCCACGCCAAGGAGAGTCCCATCTGGACACGAGACGAAGTCTTCAATCTTGTATCTTCATAGTCCAACAGTCCGGCCAAAGGATATAGTCCGGCTGTCCGGATACCCCCTAATCCAGGACTCCTCACTCCTCAAGAGCCAAACGATGAACACGCTCCTCCTCAAGCACATTAGAGAGATCTGATATCTCGTCCGCATAGTCAGGACTATGCCCCTCCATCTTACATATGGTTTCTTCGTGAGCCTCGATCATGTCATTGGCTTCACCAAGTTGTTCCAAGAGAGCAACAAAGTACTTCTTGGATTTACCCTTGAGCTTACTCATAAAAGACTCAAATTCATTTTCCTCCTCATTAGACCCCTCACTTTCATCAATGCAATCCATCAAAGAAGGATTAGTAATGATGGTAGTTTTGATGTTGGGGGTTACCTTATTGGTGGCTTTACCCATGAGGCACTTGGCGGTGATGTTCTCATTCGGTGAGTTGAAGAGGGACACCCGTGGAGTTGTCACAATGGCAACGGATGCCATGGCAACCGACTCACCGTCTTCATCATCATCCTCGTCCTCATTGCACTCTTGTTGTGCCACCAACCCCTTGTGAGGAGTCCTCTTGGTGAAGTTGTTCTTGTTGGGGAAGGACTTGGCCTTGTCTTTTCGGATGAGCTTGCCACCATTGTCTTCCCTCTTCTCATATAGGCACTCCGCAGCAAAATGGCTCACATTGCCACAATTATAGCAAATCCTCACACATTTCTTTCCCTTGGTGCCACTTGAGTTGTTCTTGTTGAATTTGGGCCTTGAGTTCTTCTTGCTCCAAAATTGCCTTGAAGCGGGAGCCATGTGCTCATGATAAGCATATTTTGTATATTAGGGTTTACTCTCTGAAAGTGCAACTATCCCTGGGTGGTTTTGGTAATTCCTAACAACATATAGCTCATTGAACTAATGCTCTTTCAAGATGATTATTTCAGAAAGTTCAATGATTGGCATGGCATGGACTAGGAATGTGGACCCCTCAAAATTCTAAGGACACATATTGGCTCAAGCTCAAGACTCTACATTTTCATTTTAGTGATCCAAGATCACATTGAGTCCATAGGAAAAGCCAATACTATTAAAAGGGGATGAGGTGTTGCTTAATGGCTTGCTTGCTCAAAATGCTTAGTGATATGCTCCAAAAGCCCTCAACCACTTTCTCATATCCACATATGTCCCAAACCAAAAGTCAAACTCGGCCCCACCGATTTGATCTATCCGGCGCCACCGAGTTCATTTGACATAGCCACTACCAGAAACCCTAGTCAGTTCAGTCTCACCAATAGGGATCTCGGTCTCACTGAGATGGGACTGCAAACTCTCTGTTTCCCTTCGTAACATTTCGGTCTAACCGAGATGAGCGATCGGTCCCACCGGGTTCGCAATGCAAACTCTCTGTTTCCTTTTCGTAATGTTTCGGTCTCACCCAAATGAGCGATTCGGTCCCACCAAGTTTGCCTGACCAACTCTCTGTTTGCCTAATACAGAAATCGGTCTAACCGAGTTTATGTGATCAGTCTCACCGAGATTACGTTATGCCCTAACCCTAATGAAATCGGTCCCACCGAGTTGACATGTCGGTCCCACAGAAAGCCCAACGTTCACATTTTGGACTAAATCGGTCTGACCGAGTTTTATAATTCGGTCCCACCGAGTTTGGTAAATTGTGTGTAACGGTTAGATTTTGTGTGGAGGCTATAGATCCTTTCAGCATTGACACTCTATCAAACGGGCATCCTCTAGGACGTCTCCGAAATAGCGCTCCGGTGTGCGGTGGTCCTTGCCTCTAGGCGGGCCCTCAACTGCCACAATGGTGGCCTTCATTTTCGCCCAATGCATTTTTACACGGGCGAAGGCCATCCACCGCACCTTCTATGCATGCCAACCGCTTGATTGCATCAACTCTAGGCAGCGCATCGCCGAGTCGCTGCACTAAGCCGAAGTAGCTGCTCGGAACGGATTCGGTCGGCCATAGTTGGACTATAACATCCCTCATGGCCAAACCGGACACCCACGCAGCTCAGCCCATTGCGCCATCTGATCGTTCAACAGCGACGAGCGCTCTTGCGCCACGCATTGCGACTAGAATAGCTCCTTCGTCATATGCCCCTCCTGGGCCCGAAAGAACTGTAAGGCGCCGGCAACACTCTTTGGAAGATCCACAAATGCTTCTGGAGAACTCCACAGTCGAGTGAGCAGGGCATACTTCTAACTGCTGAATTTACTCTCTAAAAGGAAGCGCTTACCAGCTGCTATCTGCTTGGCCTGCTTGATCTCCTCGCGCGCCGCACAGGACTTGTTCCGTGCCTCCTCGGCTCCCTGGAGAGCCTTGGCTAGTTTGGCCGCCTGGGCTTTATTTTTTCTCTTCCAAGGACTCGCACTTATTGGCGGTCTCCTTGAGTTCCTGCTCTACTTCAGTCACTCGCTCCTCGTACCGGCGGCGGGCATCCTGTTCAGCCTTTAAATCAGCGCCCGCTTTGTCAGCAGCTTCTTGGCTTATCCGCGCCTGCTCCTTGGCCTGGGTGAGGTTGCCCTTCAGGGTCTCGACCGCGGCTGCACTTCCAGCAAATAAAAAGGAGCTTAGTCTCCGCATGGTTACACATTTTCTTTTTCTCGCAAACATACCCTATGCTTCATCAAACCTCTTGTTGATGCGGATGAGATCCTCGTCAGCCAGCCCCAGCTTCCGCTTGAGCTCGGATACTTCGGCGACCTGGGCGGCTGCCGCCAACAGCGATGCCTGCTTTTTCAAAATAGACAAGTACATTATGTCCGGCGAATACTATCGATCCTCTGTTCGGCCGCTTTTCCACAAACCAAACAGAGTCTTAGGGGCTACTGTTTATAGATAGGGATATTTTTTCATATGAACAGTGGCTAAAAGTTCTTACATCGCATACCTCGAAACCTGTTAACAGGTTAGTGAAGGCTTCGTTCAGCCCGCCCTTAGCAGACTGAACCTTTTCAACCACCGCACTCATTAGGGTACGGTGCTCCTCCATGATGGAAGCACGTTGAAGCATCTCCATCGGTGTGTTCAGCGCCTCTGAATTATCGGAGGTCGCCGCTGTCGGCGTTCTGGGAACGGGGGTCCCCAGACTTGCCTACCTGCGGCCTGCGGCGTGGCTTAAAGGGGGCCCAGCACGGCCCATCTTCGTCAACACAAGACCCAAGACCCTCGCGAGGGGCCAAGCCTCGCGGGGCGGACGACACGGAGCTTCTTCAGGCGCGGCCTCATCTGGCTGGCTCACGAGGAGGCGGAGAGATCAAGGCGGGGTACCTCACAAGGTGCCCATGACGCAAGCCATGACGACCAAGGGCGCCAGGCGGGCGCCAGGCGGGCACCAGCCCGCGCAGCGTCCTCCTTTCCTCTTTGGTGCAAAGGGGGCAAGCGCAGGCGAGAGGATCAAGCAAAGGCATCCATTTTGGTGCAACGAGACCAAGACCAGTCCAATGGCAGGGAAGAAGTCATTGTGGAGCCCAGGACGGCGTCACCACCCGAGCCTTTGGCAGGCGAGGACCAACTTTAGTCAGGGTAAGAGTACCAGATGTTCCCCTTCAAAATGGCCAACTGTTGGCGCCCTTCCCACTCAATATTTAGGAGGAGGCCCAGGGCCTTTGCCTATATATAGGACTAGCCACCCCCAGGGTAGAGGGATCGATCTATCTGCATCGAGCGATCGAGGAACCAGGCATCCAGAACCTGGGCAATCAGAGAGAGAGAGAAAGAGAGAGAAGGGCGGCTGAACTCCTCCTAGCAGTTCATCGCCCCAGTCAAGAGCAGACCCTCGCGAGGCTGTTCTTCCCTGTATTGTTCATCATCATTAGCCCAAGAGGCAATCCACCCACCACAAACTAGAGTAGGGTATTACACCACAACGGTGGCCCGAACTAGTATAAACCATGTGTCTCTTGTGCTGTTCTTTCGTTAGCTTAGGTCTTTGCGATGCGGAGAGGTAGAAGGCGTAATCTCCGCGCGCACCCCAGAGTTCGAACCTCAAGGGTCTGCCGGAACCCTAAATCCGACATTTGGCGCACCAGTTAGGGGTGCGCCGGAATTTGTCTTCTACCGCTCCGTTCTCCTCCGACCGTCGCGTCCATGTCTGACGCTCGTCGGGCCCGCGCCGAGCGCTGGGCCGCCATCGCTTCCTGTGTCGCCCAGACGGCTCCCGTCGGCGGGCGTCCTCGTCGTTCCCCGTCACCCGCCGTCAACACCGCCACCGGCCCGGCGGGGAACGAGCAGCAAGAGTCGTCTCAGCACCCGTCCATACGGCAAGACGGCCGTACCTCTACTCCCTCGCTCACCCCAGCTGGTTCTTCGTCCCACACGCTCCGCGCACCCTTGGAGGCTCGAGCTGCGCTCATCGCGGCAAACGAGCTCCTGCGCTACCGTCCCGTCGACGATGTCTACGAAGAGTGGCTCGACCGCGTCGCCGAGCTCGTCCGCGCCGCGGGGGGCTCTCCCGCGTCGTCCGTTCCGCTGCGCTGCACCCCGCCCCGCGCGGGCAACGAAGCTCCGGGGGCGTACCAGCCGCCTCCTCTTCAAGAAGACGCCATGGCTCCAAGGTGCGTGGCCCCTGGCCGGAACCCGCTCCGTCAGGCGCCGGCGCGACAAGAGCAGAGCTGCCAAGAAGTCCCTCGCCCGCAAGAAGCTGCCCGGGCGCTCCCTGCTCCGGCACGTCGCGACCCTGCTCCTGCTCCCGCGCGTCAAGACCCCGCGCTGCTCCCAGCTGCAGCGCATGGGGACCCGCAAGACCAAGCTCTCCACCAGCCAAGGCCTCCCGTGACCACCGCAGGCTGCCGTGCCTACACTACCGAGCTGTGTAGCGTCGTGTGGCCCGGCAAGTTCAAGCCGGACCTGCCTCCTCGCTACGACGGCACGACCGACCCTGCAGAGTTCCTCCAGCTCTATGAGCTGGGCATCGAAGCTGCCAGCGGAGACAAGAAGGTCATGGCGAACTGGTTTCCCATGGCGCTGAAGGAAGGAGCTCGCACTTGGCTCCTGAATCTGGCCCCAGGCACGATCTCTTCCTGGGACCAGATGCGCACCCGCTTCATCACCAACTTCCAAGGTACTCGCAACCGGCTGCCCGCCGTGAGCGACATGCGCTGCATCAAGCAACAACCCGGAGAAACCCTGCAAAAGTACATACAGCGCTTCAACAGCGCACGCCTCAAGATTCCCAAGGTGTTCGATGAGGCCATCATCTCAGTCTTCTCCGACGGTGTGCGCGACGTCAAGATGAAGGAGGAGCTGGCGATGCATGAAGACCTGTGCACTTCCTTGGAGCTGTTCAACTTGGCGACCAAGTGCGCCAGGGCTGAGCAAGGGTGTCTCTCCCTCCTCGAGCCTCCTGCCGCAGACCCAGAAGAGAAAAAGCCCAAGTCCAAGGACGTAAAGCGCAAGGGGGCTGTCGTGCTCGCGGCAGAACCAGACACCAAGCGGGGCAAAGATCTGCCCGAATCCTCCAGGGGCAATCGGTATTGCGTGTACCACGACCTCCGCACCCACAACACCAACGAATGCCAAGAACTCCACGCCGTGCGAGAAGGAAGGATCGGCCGTCGTCCCGACCGCGCTGACCGGGGCTACGGCCGAGGAGGAGGAAGAAACGCAGGACGCTGGGAAGACCGCGGCCCACGCCAAGGGTGGCGCGATCAACCTCGCGAAGACCGCTGGCGGGACCTGCCTCACGAGGGGGACTGGCGCGATCAGCCTCGCGAGGACCGTCCACAAGGTAACGCAGGCCTCCCACCGCTGCCGCCTCAGCCAAGGAGAAACGAGGACTGCCATCAAGACGAGGGGGCTGGGGGCATCCAGGAACCACGCGCGATCGCCTGCATCCTGGGCGGAGCTCAAGCCCCAGCCTCCCAACGCATCTTCAAGCAGTTTGCCCGCGAGGTGAATGCAGTCCTCCCCAAGCTCGAAGCAACACGCCCTCTCAGGTTGTCAGCGTGCGCCATCACGTTCAGCTCAGCGGATCAGCTCAAGTGTGCGGCCATAGCCGGAGTCCTCCCGATGCTTTGCTCCCCAGTCATCAGCAACGTACTGGTCACCAGGACCCTCATCGATGGTGGGGCAGGGCTCAACGTCCTGTCCGTGGAAACGTTCAACAACCTCCAAGTACCCTATGACCAGCTTCAGCCAACCAAGCCTTTCTCCGGAGTCACCGACGGTTCCACGATCCCGATTGGGCAGGTCCGCCTCCCTGTCACCTTCGGGGCCCGCGCCAACTACCGCACCGAGCTCATCGACTTCGACGTCGCTCACATCCGCCTGCCATACAACGCCATCCTCGGGTACCCAGCGCTGGCCAAGTTCATGGTCGTAACTTACCATGGCTACAACGTCCTCAAGATGCCAGGAAGTGGCGGAGTCATTACGGTGCCCTGCGAAGAGAAGGATGCAGTGTGTTCCCTGGAGCGAGCCTTTCAGGCCGCGTCACTAGAAGACCCGGATCGCGAAAGCAGGAGGCTTCCCGAGACCACCCCCAAGAAGAAGAAAACATCATCTGGACCGGCCCCTCACGGCCCGCGTCTGCTAAAGGGGAACCTCCTTCCATCGCATAGGAAAGCGTGCCCGGCGCCCTCCTCAGGCAGGGCTCGAGGGCTCTCCCCTGGAGGGCCACCGACCTGGCCAAGGTCACGAGGGAGGCGCTTGGGCACCATGTGGAGGCGTGTTTCGAAGCACGTTTCCCTCAAGAAGGAGAAAGGCAAGGAAGGTCAGACCAGCAGGAGTTCGTCAACAAGGCCGTTCAAGAACTACAGGAATCAAGAGTCATGAGAGGTTGCCGTCGTCTACCCATTGTGGCTCCCCATCCAGGCGAGGATGGTGGGTTGCGCGTCTGCATCGACGTACCAGGGCTCAACCAAGTCGCCACGATGGAGCGCCTCTGGCCCTCGCAAGTGGGGCGCTGCGGAGGTCCGCCCCACAGCTACGTTCGCACGCCTCACGGCTTGCCGAGCGCAGCTGCCACGTACCAGCGTCTCATGAGGGGCATCGTGGAGGCTCAAGAGGCCAGGCGTTCCGCAGCCTTGGCGGAGATGGAGATGATTCGCGAGGAGCCACCAGTGCCTCTGGAGCCTCCCGAGGCCCCCGGTCCTGGGGGCTCGTGAGGATCGGCTCCCGCAGCCCACTGAGTCTGCTGCACCAACACCCCTTCGTCCTCGACATCATCAGGTGACATCTTTCAAGTTTCATTTCCAGCTGGGAGCGCCCCTCCCAGGGCTGCATTATTCCCAGGCCGCGTGGGTCCGTCCCTACGGCATGTATCCCTTTTTATTTCATGTTGTTAGTTTGCTTTGTTGGGGGCGCCCCTCAGGCTGCATCATCCCCAAATCGCTCGGGCCCGACCCAGTGATGTCTACCTTCCTAGCATCTATTTGAATGAATTCGCTCCTTCGCGGCTAATGTGTTTGATCTAGTTGCCTGCTCAAATGATGCCAACTGACGGAACTGCTCCCACAACGGCAGGATGCTTGCGCATGGGTCCGTCCCTGTAACGCCAACAAACCTGAACGGCTGAGCTCTGGCCACGGCAGCCCCGCACGACGCCACCTCGTCAAGCCTTCAGTGCCTCACCTCCCCTTGGAAGCAATCAACGGCTGACTGTCAATTGGCATGGCAATCCCTTTTTCCTTCTATGATGAGTCTACAGGATCTCCTAAGAGAGCTGCTCCAGGCAAGGCCTTCGCGGCGTCTCCTTCACTCTCGTCCACGTGAACCGCTTGCACGGTAAAGGGGGGGCGCCTGAGCATCGCGACTCAGGGCTCCTACCGGCTCTCCAGCCCTCACCCTCTGGCCTTGACCACGGCATCGCGACCTGGCATACCAGCGACGGCTGAGACTTGCTCGAGGGTCGGGACCCAAGGACGTAGAGCAGAAAGGGGAGAAAAGGCAAGGGGGAAGGGGCACGCGAGGACCTCGCCAAGCGATCTCGCTCCTGCCGACGCGCGGACCCGGCGACACACCAGGAATGATCCCCGATTCTCGAGATAAGTCACTGCCCGAAAGCACCAGCTACCGTGGCACCACCCTCACACCTAGTGCAATCCCGTGTTAGCGACGCCGCTCTCCTTTCTCACCAGACGACGGCTGCTTGAGCGCCAAAGGGGACCTCCTGAGCATCGCGACTCAGGGGCTCTTACCGGACCCCGGGTCGCTCACCTCCTGGCCTTGACCACGTCATCGCGACCTGGCATACCAGCGACGGCTGACGCCGCCTTGGGACTGGGACCTGTCGACGGAGAGCACCAAGCCCTCGTGAGGTTCGAAAGGGAGAACTGAGCTAAGACGGAATAAGCAACTCGCGCAATTCTGCGACAAGGGTTATATATTGACTAACAGGATCACAGGCACCTTAAAATCCCCCATGGGGCGCATTTTGATTCCTCGCAGGAAACGGATCCTAAAGGATGCTAACTACACGCGCCCCTGCAAAAGACGCCGTCATCAACAGTGGGCCGTCAAGCACCAGCTCCAACCCCATCCAGATCAGAGTCAGCGACGGCCAGACGAGCCCGCCCTGCTCCAGGAGTGGCGCCGGCTCGTGGGCTCGTAGCTGTCGTCGCTCATCTCCGGAGTCGCGAAGGTCTCGCTGGAGTCGCTGGATCCTCTGGCGCCTCCGTCGCCTGTGGAGCCACCAAGGGAGCGGTCGACGGGCCTAGCCCTCACCGTGGCAGGGTCCTGGCCACCTCTCCTAGGGCAGCACTCCAGCCGGCGCCCGTTCGCGTCGAAGACCTTGAAGAACATCACCGAAGCACCATCGTACTCCAAGTGGATCGTGAGGGCACCCCTTGCCTTGCAACCCCGGGCGATTTCGTCCCAGCCTCGAGTCATGAAGACCTCGCCCGAGGCAACGACCGCGACCTCTGCCTCGGTCGCGGGGGTGCTGCAGCCGGCGTGCTGCAGCCAAAGCTCCAGGAGTTTTCCCTGCGGGATGATGGAGGCGAAGAAGGGAGGAAGGCGAATCCAAGATCGAGGAGGCATGGCGACGTGGAGCATGAACTCACGAGAGGAGCCCTCGGTGTGGACCCCAGGAGGGACGACCCACACCTTTGTGACCCATCGGCGTCGACGACGGCGCTGACCGTGGTGATCGGCATCGACTCCTTCAGGGCCCTCGGCATGGGCGTACAGGGGAAGCGGGAACCCCGGCGGAGGCCTCTTGCACCAAGGCCTCGACACCGCCTGGGGAGCCCCGTCGTCCCGGTCACGGAGGGCGAGCCGTTTCTTCGGCGGGAGCGGGTCTGGTTCCTCTCGAGGGGCCTTTCCCTTCTCCGCCGCAGAGAACCAGCGGATCGGAGCCATCGCAGCGAGACAGAGCAAGGGTCGGGAAGAAGGAGAAACAAGGAGAGATGGACTGGAAGGGCATGCGCCGTTCCGTACTTATAGCCGGCGGAGGCCAACCGTCGGCCTACGCGATCGCAGGTAATCATGACACGATTTGCATGTAGGGACTTGTCCAATCCGCGCGATCACCGAGGTGTCATGGGGAAGCGGAGACGCCCACGTCCCATCAACCGCCACGCGGCTCCCAAGGCCGCAGGCTGTTAGGGCCCGCGGCGCTTCACCCTTGCCCTTTCGCCTCTCAGCACGGCCAAGTTCGGGCGCGCCTTGGGCCCGGGGGCTACTGTCGGCGTTCTGGGAACGGGGGTCCCCAGACTTGCCTACCTGCGGCCTACGGCGTGGCTTAAAGGGGGCCCAGCACGGCCCATCTTCATCAACACAAGACCCAAGACCCTCGTGAGGGGCCAAGCCTCGCGAGGCGGACGACACGGAGCTTCTTCAGGCGTGGCCTCATCAGGCTGGCTCACGAGGAGGCGGAGAGATCAAGGCGGGGTACCTCACGAGGTGCCCATGACGCAAGCCATGACGACCAAGGGCGCCAGGCGGGCGCCATCCTGCGCAGCGTCCTCCTTTCCTCTTTGGTGCAAAGGGGGCAAGCGCAGGAGAGAGGATCAAGCAAAGGCATCCATTTCGGTGCAACGAGACCAAGACCAGTCCAACGGCAGGGAAGAAGTCATTGTGGAGCCCAGGACAGCGTCACCACCCGAGCCTTTGGCAGGCGAGGACCAACTTTAGTCAAGATAAGAGTACCAGATGTTCCCCTTCAAAATGGCCAACTGTTGGCGCCCTTCCCGCTCAATATTTGGGAGGAGGCCCAGGGCCTTTGCCTATATATAGGACTAGCCACCCCCAGCGTAGAGGGATCGATCTATCTGCATCGAGCGATCGAGGAACCAGGCATCCAGAACCTGGACAATCAGAGAGAGAGAGAGAGAAAGAGAGAGAAGGGCGGCTGAACTCCTCCTAGCAGTTCATCGCCCCAGTCAAGAGCAGACCCTCGCGAGGCTGTTCTTCCCTGTATTGTTTATCATCATCAGCCCAAGAGGCAATCCACCCACCACAAACTAGAGTAGGGTATTACACCACAACGTGGCCCGAACTAGTATAAACTATGTGTCTCTTGTGCTGTTCTTTCATTAGCTTAGATATTTGCTAGGCGGAGAGGTAGAAGGCGTAATCTCCACACGCACCCCAGAGTTCGAACCTCAAGGGTCTGCCGGAACCCGAAATCTGACAGCCGCTAAAGTTGACGCTCCCCCCTCCTTCGAAGGGGGTCGCTTATTCGGCTCTGGAGCCACTTGGGTTTCCGAAGTGGTGTCCGGCTGGGGGCCGGATTGGTCGAGGCCCTGCCCATAAGTCTCCATGGGGATTCCATCCCCCATGTTCTTGGCAGACGAGGCATTACCCTCTGGCGCCATCTTGGCGGTCCCCCGCGCATCTCCACGAACTGGAGAGGTCCTTTGGGATAATACCTCGGCGTCATCCGTAGTAGGTGGCGGGGAGGTTCGCGGAGGCAATTCGCTCTCCATCAACTCCAATGCCAGAGAATTCCCCGATGACGAAGATAGTTGGGGAAGATCGCGGGCCGGACTGCAGCACATGATTTAATATGATTCCCATGATTCGGAAAAAATCAGATGTGTGTAGAGCATCTTTAGATACTTACAACTCGGCTAGGGGCTTGACCCTGGGGCGATGCTTGGGGGCGACTTCGTCGTCCGTATCTGAGTCATCGGACAAGGATATTTTCCACTCTTGGACGCCTCCGCCTTTGGGTCTATGGAGGCCGCCCTCTTTTTCTCTTTGGGAGGGGGTTATCTTCTTCCTCCTCCTCTTTGTCCTCGTCTTCGTCCCCCTCATGGGAGGAGGGATCCTCGTTCCCTCCGGACACGGCGTCCGGAGTACCTTTATGGCAGAGGCCACTTTTGACCTCCTGGCCTTTCTTCTTCTTGTTCTTCTTCGTCGGCGCCTGGTATGGCGCCGGGACCAACATCTTCATTAACAGAGGAGGGGCTGGGTCTTTGGGGAGTGGGGCCGGACACCTGATCCGCTCCGCCTTTTTCATCCAACCCTGTTTGGAGGAGGGATTCGCCAGCATTCCCCCCTTTTGTTTCTTTTGATGAACTAAAGCTATGTTTGGAAATTTAATACTTACCGGGGTGGCCGGATGATTGCAGTCGAGGCCAATGTCCTCGGACGTCTCCGGCCACAACTTTTGAGTCTTGAAGAGCAATTTCCATATCTCTTTGTGCGTTGTGCCGAAGAAATGCTGCAAGGTCCGCGGCCCTTCCGGATTAAACACCCACATACGGAGAGGCCGTCGCTGGCACGGAAGGGTTCGGCGGACTAGCATCACCTGGATCACATCAGTAAGGCTTATGTTCTTTTCTACGATACTCTTGACGAGCTTCTGCAGCATCAGCACCTCGACAGACGACCCCCAGTACAGACCTTTGTTGGTCCATGATGCAAGCTGCAGCGGGGGTCCGGATCTGAATGCGGGAGCGGCCGCCCACTTGGTGTCGCGTGGTTCGGTGATGTCGAACCACTCCTTCTGCCATGTCTTGACGGTCTCCACGAAGGCCCCTTTGGGCCAGGTGACCTTGGGGAGCTTGCTCACCATGGCGCCGCCGCAATCCGTGTGCTGCCCCTCGACAACCTTCGGCTTCACATTGAAGACCTTGAGCCACAGGCCGAAGTGTGGGGGGTGCGGAGAAATGCCTCGCACACAACGATGAACGCCAAGATATGAAGGAAGGAGTTCGGGGCTAGATCATGAAAATCTAGCCTGTAATAGAACATAAGGCCGCGAACAAAGGGATGAAGGCTAAACCCTAGCCCGCGGAGGAAATGAGGGATGAACACGACCCTCTCACCGAGCTCTGGTGTGGGGATGACTTGCCCTTTTGCAGGGAGCGTGTGTCTGATCTTCGCAATCAGGTACCTCGCCTCCCTGAGCTCTTTGACATTCTCCTCCGTCACGGAGGAGGCCATCCACTTACCTTGAGCACCGGATCCGGACATTGCTGGAAGGGTTGGTGGCGATGGGCAAGGTTGAAGCTTGGGCGCTAGAGCTCGAGGATGGGAAGGCAGAAGAAGGAAGAGGGCGTGGGGTGAAAGGTTGGATCTTTATCTGTTTATATAGGTCGTGAACATCAAGCGCCCCCCCCCCCTCAAGCACTAACCCATGGGGACAGGCATACATGAATCAACTTCGAGCATGTCGGTCAGCAGCGTGTGAATCCGGGCTGTAGCACTGGGCTAACAGGACTCCGGTGACCCGGGCTGTAGCAGGCTAGGCAGGGCTCCGGATGTCACCGCGTGACATTTCCCCGAAGGGACAGACACAGGAACGAAGTGAAACACATGCCGGCCAGTCAAGTGTCCTAAGCAGTAGTGCTGGGCTAGCAGGACTCCGGTGAACCGGGCTGTAGCGGACTACTATGGCTCAAGGAAGCACTAGACTACATTTCCCCATAAGAGAGGCTGCCGAGGATAAAAAAACTAGATTGTCGGATCCCACACATACCAGGCATTTCAATCATACACACAATATGCTCGATATGTGTAAATACAACATGGCATCACAACAAGACTCTACGACTCAAGTATTTATTCATTAGGCTCCGAAGAGCCAGATATTACAAACATGGGTCTCATGACCCAACATTCAGAGCATACAAGTCAAAGCACAAGCGGAAGCTTAACATGTCTGAGTACAGACATCTACAAATGAAAAAGGCTGAGAAGCCTGACTATCTACCAGATCCTGCCGAGGGCACAAGATCGTAGCTGAGGTATCAAGCTAAACGTCGAAGTCCACTCGGAACTACTAGCGAGACTGACGTCTCTCTGCAAAACATAAAATAAGCAAACGTGAGTACAAATGTACCTAGCAAGACTTACATCAGAACTATCTACATATGCATCGGTATCAACAAAGGGGGTGGTGGAGTTTAACTGCAGCAAGCCAGCTTTGACTCGGTGGCTATCCTGAACTACGACTGCAAGTAACTCCTTTGTGGTGGTGCACACGAGTCCACATATTCACCATACCAATACACCACTATGGATCCGCTCCCGTCTCCCTACGAGAAGGCCATCCATAGCACTCACGCTTATCTTGCGAGTTTAAGAGTATCCACTTTCACTTATCTATGAACTATGCAAGGGGTCCAAGTTTCCATATCCGAGGAATCCGGCTATTCGAATAGATAATGATAACCCTGCAGGGGTGTACTTCTTCACACACGCTCTCGCCACTTATCGCCCTGTACACGTCATGTACCTCGACAACCTTCAAGCGGAAGCCGGGCGAGGGAGTCGGCCACGACCTGACTAACCACACAAGTCTCTAGTCCAGGTTTATCGCCTATTCGGGTTCCATCCGCAAGGAGATCCGGCTGGGGTGTCGCTCACGGCCCCAAACGATGTGTGCAGGGTTCCCAAGCCCACCAACCGGGTGCCACTTGGTACATCGGGCCACTGTGCCTAGTCTGTCCCAAGCCCACCTATATCGGGTGCCACTTGTTAGACTACTAACACTACCTACAAACACCAGAAACTAGTTGCAACTCCTGGACAGAGATCAGCTTGATTAATAAGTCGAGAGGGGCACTTAAGCATTCCAATGCGTGGTAGTAATTGTTCATGGATCACAAACACAGAACTCAGTTCCTGAGGACGGCTGCAATGAGACAACCCACCATGTACTCCTACATGGCCTCTCACCGCTACCTTTACCAAATCATGTTCACACACTTAGCTCACACACAGTAGGACATGTTCATCACCATTCCAATTCATTTCCGATGAATCAGACCCGACTCAACTCTAAGCAGTAGCAGGCACGACAAACAAGCATGAATGAGTAGGCATATCAAGGCTCAAACAACTCCTACTCATGCTAGTGGGTTTCATCTATTTAATGTGGCAATCACAGGTCATGCAGAGGAAAGGGGTTCAACTACCGCAGCATGTAACAGTTGAATCGCTGTTGTCCTAACGCAGTAAAAGAGAGCAGGAGCGAGAGAGTGGGATCGTATCAGAATGAACAAGGGGGTTTTGCTTGCCTGGCACTTCTGAAGATATTATAGTTCTTCATCGGTGTCATCGATCTCAGCGTCGAAACCACGTCTATCGAGAGGGAACAACCACCTACAAACAGAGGAGAAACACAATCAATGCAATGCAACAATTATGATGCATGATAATGTCATGGCAATATGTTGTTGATTGAGCTAATGCAACTAGCAACCATATTAAATGAAGTTGGTTTGAACCAAGGGTTCAAACTCAAACTCCATATGTGCTTATTTTAATGTCATTTATGCAAATTGTCCTGTACAGCAACCCTAGGTTGTTCAAACATGCATGCAAATGCCATAAACTGATTACTTGAATTTTTCTGATAATTTTTCATATATAATTTATTTCATTTGGAGTTACGGTTGATTTTCTATGAATTTTAGAAGTTTTAGTTATTTTCTGGAATTTCTTGATCAATAATAATTCCAGAAAATAAGTTATTGCGTCAGCATTAGGTCATGCTGACCTCAGCAGGTCAACAGACGGGTCCAGGTCAAACATGACAAGTGGGACCCGCACGTCAGTGTAATAGGGCGGGGACACAGGCTGACCAGTGGGTCTGGGTCGACGCACACGTCAGCATAGTCAAAGCTGACGCGTGGGCCTGCTGCAATTAGATTAACCTTAATCTATTATTGTTAGTCGATTAATTAGTCAGTGGGGCCCGCATGTCAGCGAGCCAGGGGGTTAGTTAGTGGGTCATTAGCCACTAATGATGTCTCCACGTCAGCGCGGCCGGGGTTAGGCCACCGGCGACCTCAAGTCGCGGCGGAGGCGCTCGGGATTCGCCGTCCGGCGACCAAAAGAGCGGCGGAGGGGCTCTATGAGACGCCCCGGCTCGCGCGCATCCAAAGGAGGCCGCGGGAGTTGCCGGGGTGCAGTGTAGCGGTGGCTGCGACGGCGGAGCGGTGTTCGGAGTTCCGCCGGGTGCGGGGGCGCGGCTACGGTGCGCTGGGGAAGGAACGGGCGGTGGCTTTGGCTTCCTGCGGAGCTACTGAGCATGGTGACGCGCGCGGATGCAGGCTACGGTGGCTCAGACCACGGCGGCGCCATGGCCGGAGGCGGAGGCTCTCAGGCTCGATGGAAACGATGACTACGCGGCGCAATCGAGCAAGGGGAGAGGGGGGTTCGGTAGAGGAGCTCACCGCGAGTTCAAAGGTGGCCTCGGCATGCTTGGGAAAGCACCGAGGCGATTGGGGCGGCGAGAGGGATCTCCGGCGACCGACGAGGGAAACGGCGACGGGGGCAGTGTGTTGCGGCTCGTCCGGGGCCTCGTGGGTCGTCGAGGAGGTCGGGGACGTCGAGGCGGAGCTCGCAGGCACGGCGATGGGTCGAGGGGGAGGCGGTGGCCACGCTGGTGCTTGTCGGCGGCGACGGACCCGCTCGGGTGGTTGAGAGGAAGAGGTCCAGGGGAGGGTAGAGGCCGCGGGTGAGGGAGAGAGACGTCGGGGGGTGCGTGGCGTCGACCAGAGCGTCCAGAGGGGAAAGGGGGCAGCCAGGCAGGAAGGAGGTGGCCGGCGCGTGGGCACGCGCGGCGGGCACACGCCCCTTGTACCTCTGGCGAGAGGAGGGAGACGACTGGCATCGGCCAGCTGGGCTGGGCCGGCTAGGCTGGACCAGTGGGCACCAGGTAAGGGCCTGGTAAGCACAGGTAGGTTTTTTTTCATTTCTCTCTTTTATTTCTGTTTTCTAATTTTGCAATTTGTTTTTGATTTAGTAAAAACACCAAATCATTTCTATAAATTCTGAAATTAATTATGGGCAATAACTGAATTTTTCTCAGAGGCCCTTAGCTATTTTCAGAATTGTTGGAGCATTTAATAATATGTATAGCAATTAAATGCCCCAATTCAAATACTTTATGAATTAATTCAAATATCCAGAATGGCCTGAAAATATTTGCATCATTTTTGGTAGGGGTTTTCACCTTTAACAAAAATCATGAACATTTTCAAAGGCATTCTGGGTTCTTGAAAAAGATTTTATTTGAACCTATTTGATTTCTTTTAGATGCTAGGGTTTGATCAATCCCCATTTCAACTTTCTGAGAAATTTAAACATGATGGCATGAATGCCTTAATGCAACTAATGACAAGCAAATTCTAGGGTTGTGACAACTCACCCCCACTAAACAAGAATCTCGTCCCGAGATTCAAGACGTGAGGTAAGAAGACAGAGGGGACACAAGCTAACACGATCTTCATGATCCAGGTTGCACTTCATAAGAACGTTGATTCGTTCATCATCTTTGATTATGACATCCTTTCCTTTGAGAACTTCATCCAACATGGTGACAAGAGAGCAAGACAACCTCACAAGAATGGACCATCAATCTTAATGAACACAAAATCAACTCACGGAATGAGACGTAGAAACATCCCGAGTTGTGACACAAGACACATCGAGAGGGATGAGAGAACAAACGACGGGGTTTGATTTGGTGGGCAATAATTCCACGCTTAGAAAGATGGTGGATGGTGTCTGGGTGGCGAGGAAATAATTTCCATGAACCCATAACGGGGCACCTTGGGAAAGGTGTCTCGTAGAATTATTCCCCTATGTGGCAAAAAGAATTACTTTTGATACAAGATCATTGAAATTCTTTGTACCAGCCTAAGGCAATCACAAACGATCGTGTGAACGAATTTGAAGGATTGGCATACCCATACCAGAATGGATGATGTGGACTACCTTGTTGAAGACAACGCAATGGATGATTTTTGCTTATCACCGGAAATGGATGGGACCATGACATGACCACTTTTGAAAATGATTCTAAACAGTAATTGCTGAGGTGCAAGCTGGGAACAAAATGCAAATGCTGGAAATGATTCTGGTAACTGGGAAAGAAAACTCAATAGTCGAGAGTGATTCCCCTGTTTGAATGGTTATAGGGTAATCGAAGAAACTGAGAGCACGAGAATTCCTAGGAAGCAACTTCTACCATAAGTCACACAAAATCCTCATGGAAAGTTGGTCAAATAGTACAATCAAGATACTACCATGATAGATCTTCCGGCTAGGTGTGTCGGCCAGACATCAACCTTGCCGAGACCTACATAATAGATCTTGGAAAAGTTCCAACCATCATATCTGCCTGAGATTCAGATCTGGTTGGTAACGGAATATTTCAGACAGCCTGTTTGGAAAAGAAAGTTTGCAACACAAATCGACGAGATGACGTTGCCAGATTCTCGGGAGATGAGCTACGATAGCAAGCTCCAAAACATGAGCTGGTTCTGCTACACACCTGTGAACATACTGTCCTAGACAAGCATGAGCACATGGTAGCCTTATAATAAAACACTACCGAGT
Source organism: Aegilops umbellulata (assembly GCA_032464435.1). Taxonomy (NCBI): domain Eukaryota; kingdom Viridiplantae; phylum Streptophyta; class Magnoliopsida; order Poales; family Poaceae; genus Aegilops; species Aegilops umbellulata. The sequence continues at coordinate 353,078,708 of CP136056.1, forward strand.
TCTGGTTGGGAACCATCATCGAGGATAACGAAGTCCTAACATAAGTCATGATTCTTAAGTAGGAACCTCTTCTCCTTGAGCAAATCAATCAGTGGCTTGGTGTGCTCGGGAAATACCGATGGGATGGAGGTAGCTAATCTCTCAAGCCATAGTATACTTCGCACGTGCATGACTGACTTGGGATGATTCCATAGGAAACAAAAACAAACTTTCTTGAATTCACGGCGGCAACTTGCATCAAGTGCACGTGAATTAGAGGAAGTATCTTCTTTCATCCAAACATATACTTCATGAACGGAACACGAAGATAATGCTTATAAAGTTTCCAATACTAGCTGGATGTTCAACATGAATCATGGGGGAGACAAAATGCTGCTGGTGGGCTCAACAGCAACTCATCCTAATTTCCATATCACTGGACTTCCACCATCATGTGAACACGGTGATAGCATTGGTCAGACCAGAAGATGTAATGGTGTATGCTCGAGGGATCAACCACGAGTAGGACAACATTATGAACATCGTTGGCTCTGATTTGACTTGATGATAGCCCATACTCAAATCAAAGTTTTGACAAGACAATAGATCCAACAACTGATCACGAGGACCAATTGGTGAAGATATCATCTTTCTTCAACACACACACACACACACACACACACAAGGACATCCCTTTGGAGTGAACTAAGCCGGACAAGCCTTTATCTTCCAACTCTCCAAGTTGTTGTTTAGATCAACCAACTAGCTCAGGGGTATCCAACACAGATTCTTGGAGAAGGGGTGGTTTATAGGAAACCAACTTGATCACGAACTCAACATAGCGGTCAGGTGACAACCTGGTAACACTTCCGAGAAGATATTCGGAACATCACGAACCACCGATATGTTACTAAGCTCAAGAACAACCTTGCTTTTCAGGGCAAGATGATATGATCAAAAGAGTGAGGAATTGACACAATCCTAACTCATTGATCGAGGAGTGCACCAGAAATAAGGACTAGGTAGCACGATCAGTCTTAGAATGATAATTCAATAACCAGCACGCTAAGAATGAGAGTATTGTCCATTAACCACCTGGCAACGGTGTTGCTAGGAATATTGATTTCGCACATCACACCCTTGTCGGCATTCCAGTTACAAGAACACGGGAACCAAGGAATGAACAATGATGGCAAGAAGTATTACTGCGTCAAGAATCCATAAGAGGTGGTGCAATTCTCATGACACTCTTGACGTAAAGATGGTAACACTCCAAGGTAGAACAGAGCAAAGCTGGAATTGCAATTTGATCTGCAGAGTACAACTACTTTGACCCAATCCTGGATATGGATGAGGTACTGGAGTTTGTTTCTCCTAGTCATTCTGAACTAGAATGGCTTAACGGACCACACGAATGACAGGCATCGATGAACGAATGCATGCATACTCTTGAGTATCAAATGATAGACGAAGGTCAGAAAACAACTAAAGAGGGACAACTCAAGGAACATATAACTTTCGGAGTTGTGGATGCATAGATTAACATGTCGAACGAGTTCAACATATTTCTTCCGGATAACCCATGCAGAAGGGAAGAACTGGCAGAGTCACAATATGAATGGAGTACTCCTCAAGAGCACCCTGGTTGTGATCTTTTGGTTCAAACAACATCTGCCTTAATGGTTCATGGTATTTGGAAGAAGGAAATACCACGGACCTCAAGAACTGTCGCAAGGTTACTAATATCCTAAAGGAACTAGCAAACACTATCGACATGGGGTAGGTAGGGTGAATCTCAGGTTCGAAACCCAGGAGTAGAATGCCTACTACTAAGTGGCATCACAGGATGCTTTCGAGAATGGTGGCCAGATTCAACACACTGGGAACACAAAACATGGACAGATTACTAGATGGTTTCATAAGACACCTAGGGTCATAGTAGTAGCTCCAACATATACGTCAAGGCAACGGAGTACCTCAACAGACCGATTAGTGTGCTTATTCTGACCCAAAAGGACATCCGGAACGGAGAGAAAGGATTTGCAAATGCATCAGACTATTTAGAGACCTGGGATGACTCGGACAGCATAACGGCTGTAAATGCTCAAATTTATTTGAGACATCCTGCAAAAATTGTGGCATAACCACACAACACCACAATATCAAGGTTCTAAGATCAACTGACAACATACTAAAAGTAGTAGAAACTGAACAGGGGCTCGAATCCAACAATCCTATAAGTCTCTATCATAGTAACTCGTCATCCTGATAGATAGATGAGAAGGCCTAGTTCTTAACCCCCGTAGAAGAGAAGAGGATGACTCAGATCAGAAGGCCATGAGGTATAAGGAGTAAAAAGAGCCTTACGTTCCATCCCACAATCAATTCCCTTATATAACTACAACATTTCTAGACTCAACTTCGACCAGTTTGGCTTGGTAATCCTACAGGCAGTCAGGCTCTGATACCAACGCTATCAGGACCCCGATCCTAAGTCACACCGATCTAGCATGTAACACATCATATCACTTTGCGGCCTCACGCATGGTATTCCCACGGGTGCCACCTTACCTGGCCCGGGACCGTTTGCGCCTTTTGGCTCACGTATATGATAGTGTCGCTAGCATCCATATGACAAAGAACCCGGGCCGACATGGCTAGTCGTGAACCCAAAGCGGCACTAACCCATGGGGACAGGCATACATGAATCAACTTCGAGCATGTCGGTCAGCAGCGTGTGAATCCGGGCTGTAGCACTGGGCTAACAGGACTCCGGTGACCCGGGCTGTAGCAGGCTAGGCAGGGCTCCGGATGTCACCGCGTGACATTTCCCCGAAGGGACAGACACAGGAACGAAGAGAAACACATGCCGGCCAGTCAAGTGTCCTAAGCAGTAGTGCTGGGCTAGCAGGACTCCGGTGAACTGGGCTGTAGCGGACTACTATGGCTCAAGGAAGCACTAGACTACATTTCCCCATAAGAGAGGCTGCCGAGGATAAACAACTAGATTGTCGGATCCCACACATACCAGGCATTTCAATCATACACACAATATGCTCGATATGTGTAAATACAACATGGCATCACAACAAGACTCTACGACTCAAGTATTTATTCATTAGGCTCCGAAGAGCCAGATATTACAAACATGGGTCTCATGACCCAACATTCAGAGCATACAAGTCAAAGCACAAGCGGAAGCTTAACATGTCTGAGTACAGACATCTACAAATGAAAAAGGCTGAGAAGCCTGACTATCTACCAGATCCTGCCGAGGGCACAAGATTGTAGCTCAGGTATCAAGCTAAACGTCGAAGTCCACTCGGAACTACTAGCGAGACTGACGTCTCTCTGCAAAACATAAAATAAGCAAACGTGAGTACAAATGTACCTAGCAAGACTTACATCAGAACTATCTACATATGCATCGGTATCAACAAAGGGGGTGGTGGAGTTTAACTGCAGCAAGCCAGCTTTGACTCGGTGGCTATCCTGAACTACGACTGCAAGTAACTCCTTTGTGGTGGCACACACGAGTCCACATATTCACCATACCAATACACCACTATGGATCCGCTCCCGTCTCCCTACGAGAAGGCCATCCATAGCACTCACGCTTATCTTGCGAGTTTTAGAGTATCCACTTTCACTTGTCTATGAACTATGCAAGGGGTCCAAGTTTCCATATCCGAGGAATCCGGCTATTCGAATAGATAATGATAACCCTGCAGGGGTGTACTTCTTCACACACGCTCTCGCCACTTATCGCCCTGTACATGTCATGTACCTCGACAACCTTCAAGCGGAAGCCGGGCGAGGGAGTCGGCCACGACCTGACTAACCACACAAGTCTCTAGTCCAGGTTTATCGCCTATTCGGGTTCCATCCGCAAGGAGATCCGGCCGGGGTGTCGCTCACGGCCCCAAACGATGTGTGCAGGGTTCCCAAGCCCACCAACCGGGTGCCACTTGGTACATCGGGCCACTGTGCCTAGTCTGTCCCAAGCCCACCTATATCGGGTGCCACTTGGTAGACTACTAACACTACCTACAAACACCAGAAACTAGTTGCAACTCCTGGACAGAGATTAGGTTGATTAATAAGTTGAGAGGGGCACTTAAGCATTCCAATGTGTGGTAGTAACTGTTCATGGATCACAAACACAGAACTCAGTTCCTGAGGACGGCTGCAATGAGACAACCCACCATGTACTCCTACATGGCCTCTCACCGCTACCTTTACCAAATCATGTTCACACACTTAGCTCACACACAGTAGGACATGTTCATCACCATTCCAATTCATTTCCGATGAATCAGACCCGACTCAACTCTAAGCAGTAGCAGGCACGACAAACAAGCATGAATGAGTAGGCACATCAAGGCTCAAACAACTCCTACTCATGCTAGTGGGTTTCATCTATTTACTGTGGCAATCACAGGTCATGCAGAGGAAAGGGGTTCAACTACCGCAGCATGTAACAGTTGAATCGCTGTTGTCCTAATGCAGTAAAAGAGAGCAGGAGCGAGAGAGTGGGATCGTATCGGAATGAACAAGGGGGTTTTGCTTGCCTGGCACTTCTGAAGATATTATAGTTCTTCATCGGTGTCATCGATCTCAGCGTTGAAACCACGTCTATCGAGAGGGAACAACCACCGACAAACAGTGGAGAAACACAATCAATGCAATGCAACAATTATGATGCATGATAATGTCATGGCAATATGTTGTTGATTGAGCTAATGCAACTAGCAACCATATTAAATGAAGTTGGTTTGAACCAAGGGTTCAAACTCAAACTCCATATGTGCTTATTTTAATGTCATTTATGCAAATTGTCCTGTACAGCAACCCTAGGTTGTTCAAACATGCATGCAAATGCCATAAACAAATTACTTGAATTTTTCTGATAATTTTTCATATATAATTTATTTCATTTGGAGTTACGGTTGATTTTCTATGAATTTTAGAAGTTTTAGTTATTTTCTGGAATTTCCTGATTAATAATAATTCCAGAAAATAAGTTATTGCGTCAGCATTAGGTCATGCTGACCTCAGCAGGTCAACAGATGGGTCCAGGTCAAACATGACAAGTGGGACCCGCACGTCAGTGTAATAGGGCGGGGACAGAGGCTGACCAGTGGGTCCGGGTCAACGCACACGTCAGGATAGTCAAAGCTGACGCGTGGGCCTGCTGCAATTAGATTAACCTTAATCTATTATTGTTAGTCGATTAATTAGTCAGTGGGGCCCGCATGTCAGCGAGCCAGGGGGTTAGTTAGTGGGTCATTAGCCACTAATGATGTCGCGTCAGCGCGGCCGGGGTTAGGCCACCGGCGACCTCAAGTCGCGGCGGAGGCGCTCGGGATTCGCCGTCCGGCGACCAAAAGAGCGGCGGAGGGGCTCTACAAGACGCCCAGGCTCGCGCGCATCCAAAGGAGGCCGCGGGAGTTGCCAGGGTGCAGCGTAGCGGTGGCTGCGACGGCAGAGCGGCGGCCGGAGTTCCGCCGGGTGCGGGGGTGCGGCTACGGTGCGCTGGGGAAGGAACGGGCGGTGGCTTTGGCTTCCTGCGGAGCTACTGAGCATGGTGACGCGCGCGGATGCAGGCTACGGTGGCTCAGACCACGGCGGCGCCATGGCCGGAGGCGGAGGCTCTCGGGCTCGATGGAAACGACGACTACGCAGCGCAATCGAGCAAGGGGAGAGGGGGGTTCGGTAGAGGAGCTCACCGCGAGTTCAAAGGTGGCCTCGGCGTGCTTGGGGAAGCACCGAGGCGAGCGGGGCGGCGAGAAGGATCTCCGGCGACCGACGAGGGAAACGGCGACGGGGGCGGTGTTGCGGCTCGTCCGGGGCCTCGTGGGTCGTCGAGGAGGTCGGGGACGTCGAGGCGGAGCTCGCAGGCACGGCGATGGGTCGAGGGGGAGGCGGTGGCCACGGTGGTGCTTGTCGGCGGCGACGGACCCGCTCGGGTGGTTGAGAGGAAGAGGTCCAGGGGAGGGGAGAGGCCGCGGGTGAGGGAGAGAGAGGTCGGGGGGTGCGTGGCGTCGACCAGAGCATCCAGAGGGGAACGGGGGCAGCCAGGCAGGGAGGAGGTGGCCGGCGCGTGGGCGCGCGCGGCGGGCACACGCCCCTCGTCCCTCTGGCGAGAGGAGGGAGACGACTGGCATCGACCAGCTGGGCTGGGCCGGCTGGGCTGGACCAGTGGGCGCCAGGTAAGGGCCTGGTAAGCACAGGTAGGTTTTTTTCCATTTCTCTCTTTTATTTCTGTTTTCTAATTTTGCAATTTGTTTTTGATTTAGTAAAAACACCAAATCATTTCTATAAATTCTGAAATTAATTATGGGCAATAACTGAATTTTCTCATAGGCCCTTAGCTATTTTCAGAATTGTTGGAGCCTTTAGTAATATGTATAGCAATTAAATGCCCCAATTCAAATACTTTATGAATTAATTGAAATATCCAGAATGGCCTGAAAATATTTGCATCATTTTTTGCAGGGGTTTTCACCTTTAACAAAAATCATGAACATTTTCAAAGGCATTTTGGGTTCTTGAAAAAGATTTTATTTGAACCTATTTGCTTTCTTTTAGATGCTAGGGTTTGATCAATCCCCATTTCAACTTTCTGAGAAATTTAAACATGATGACATGAATGCCTTAATGCAACTAATGACAAGCAAATTCTAGGGCTGTGACTAGGGGGCACCGCACACGGCTAAGAGAACGGTCACGAAGATCAACTTGTCTGTCTAGAGGTGCCCCCCTGCCCCCGTATATAAAGAAGCAAGGGGGAGACCGGCCGGCCCTTGGGGCGCGCCAAGGAGGCGGGAGTCCTCCTCCTAGTAGGAGTAGGAGTCCCCTTTCCTAGTCCAACTAGGAAGAGACAAGGGGGAAGGAAAGAGAGGGAGAGGGAGAGGGAAAGAGGGGCCGCGCCCCCCACCCCTAGTCCAATTCGGACTCCCATGGGAGGGGGCGCGCCACCTCCTGGGCTGCTGCCCTCTCTCTCCCCTCAGGCCCACTAAGGCCCAATACTTCCCCGGGGGGTTCCGGTAACCCTTCCGGCACTCCGGTTTTCTCCGAAATCACCCGGAACACTTCCGATGTCCGAATATAGCCGTCCAATATATCAATCTTTATGTCTCGACCATTTCAAGACTCCTCGTCATGTCCGTGATCACATCTGGGACTCCGAACAACCTTCGGTACATCAAAATATAAAAACTCATAATGAAACTATCATCGTAACGTCAAGTGTGCGGACCCTACGGGTTCGAGAACAGTGTAGACATGACCGAGACACGTCTCCGGTCAATAACCAATAGCGGAACCTGGATGCTCATATTGGCTCCTAAATATTCCATGAAGATCTTTATCGGTCAGACCGCATAACAACATACGTTGTTCCCTTTGTCATCGGTATGTTACATGCCCGAGATTCGATCGTCGGTATCTCAATACCTAGTTCAATCTCGTTACCGGCAAGTCTCTTTACTCGTTCCGTAATACATCATCTCGCAACTAACTCATTAGTTGTATTGCTTGCAAGTCTTAAGTGATGTGCATTACCGAGAGGGCCCAGAGATACCTCTCTGACAATCGGAGTGACAAATCCTAATCTCGAAATACGCCAACCCAACATGTACCTTTGGAGGCACCTGTAGAGCACCTTTATAATCACCCAGTTACGTTGTGACGTTTGGTAGCACACAAAGTGTTCCTCCAGCAAACGGGAGTTGCATAATCTCATAGTCACAGGAACATGTATAAGTCATGAAGAAAGCAATAGCAACATACTAAACGATCGGGTGCTAGGCTAATGGAATGGGTCATGTCAATCACATCATTCTCCTAATGATGTGATCCTGTTAATCAAATGACAACACATGTCTATGGTTAGGAAACATAACCATCTTGGATTAACGAGCTAGTCAAGTAGAGGCATACTAGTGACGTTTAGTTTGTCTATGTATTCACACAAGTATTATGTTTCCGGTTAATACAATTCTAGCATGAATAATAAACATTTATCATGATATAAGGAAATAAATAATAACTTTATTATTGCCTCTAGGGCATATTTCCTTCAGTCTCCCACTTGCACTAGAGTCAATAATCTAGATTACAAAGTAATTATTCTAACACCCATGGAGCCTTGGTGCTGATCATGTTTTGCTCGTGGAAGAGGCTTAGTCAACGGGTCTGCTACATTCAGATCCGTATGTATCTTGCAAATCTCTATGTATCCCACCTGGACTAGATCCCGGATGGAATTGAAGCGTCTCTTGATGTGCTTGGTTCTCTTGTGAAATCTGGATTCCTTTGCCAAGGCAATTGCACCAGTATTGTCACAAAAGATTTTCATTGGACCCGATGCACAAGGTATGACACCTAGATCGGATATGAACTCCTTCATCCAGACTCCTTCGTTTGCTGCTTCCGAAGCAGCTATGTACTCTGCTTCACATGTAGATCCCGCCATGACACTTTGTTTAGAACTGCGCCAACTGACAGCTCCTCCGTTTAATGTAAATACGTATCCGGTTTGCGATTTAGAATCATCCGGATCAGTTTCAAAGCTTGCATCAACGTAACCATTTACGATGAGCTCTTTGTCACCTGCATATACGAGAAACATATCCTTAGTCCTTTTCAGGAATTTCAGGATGTTCTTGACCGCTGTCCAGTGATCCACTCCTGGATTACTTTGGTACCTCCCTGCTAGGCTTATAGCAAGACACACATCAGGTCTAGTACACAGCATTGCATACATGATAGAGCCTATGGCTGAAGCATAGGGAACATCTTTCATTTTCTCTCTATCTTCTGCAGTGGTCAGGCATTGAGTCTTACTCAACTTCACACCTTGTAACACAAGTAAGAATCCTTTCTTTGCTTGATCCATTTTTGTCGGCTTTCTGGGAATGGGGGTCCCCAGACTTGCCTGCCTGCGGCCTGCGGCGTGGCTCAAATGGGGGCCAAGCATGGCCCATCTTCATCAACACAAGACTCAAGACCCTCTCGAGGGGCCAAGCCTCGCGGGGCGGACGACATGGCGCTTCCTCAGGCGCGGCCTCCTCAGGCTGGCTCGCGAGGAGGCGGAGAGATCAAGGCAGGGTACCTCGCGAGGTGCCCATGATGCAAGCCATGACGATCGAGGGTGCCAGGCGGGCACCAGCCCGCGTAGCGTTCCCCTTTCCTCTTTGGTGCAAAGGGGGCAAGCGCAGGCAAGAGGATCAAGCAAAGGCACCCATTTTGGTGCAACAAGACCAAGACCAGTCCAACGGTGGGAAGGAGGTCACCATGGAGCCCAGAACGGCGTCACCATAGGGCCTTTGGCAGGCGAAGACCAACTTTAGTCAGGATAAGTGTACCAGATGTTCCCCTTCGAATTGGCCAATTGTTGGCGCCCTTCCCGCTCAAATATTTGGGAAGAGGCCCAGGGCCATTGCCTATAAATAGGACTAGCCACCCCCAGGGTAGAGGCATCTTGACATCTAGAGAGATCGATCCACGAACAGAGCTAGCAACACACCCAGAGAGTGAGAAGGGCGATTGAACTCCCCCAGCAGTTCATCCCCTAGCCAAGAACAGACCCTCGCGAGGCTGTTCTTCCTTGTACTGTTCATCCTCATCAGCCCAAGAGGCAATCCACCACACCACACTGGAGTAGGGTATTACACCGCATCGGTGGCCCGAACCAGTATAAACCCTGTGTCTCTTGTGCTGCTCGTTCTGTAGTTTAGATCCTTGTGAGACGGAGAGGTAGAGGGCATAATCTCCGCGCGCACCCCAGAGTTCGAACCTTAAGGGTCTGCCGGAACCCGTGATCCGACATTTTGGCGCGCCAGGTAGGGGTGCGCCGGAATCTGCCTTGCACCGCTCCGCTCTCCTCCGACCGTTGCATCCATGTCTGACGCTCGTCGGGCCCGCGCCGAGCGTCGGGCCGCCATCGCTTCCCGCGTCGCCCAGACGGCCCCCGTCGGTGGGCGTCCTCGTCGTTCTCCGTCGCCCGCCGTCAACGCCGCCACCGGCCCGGCGGGGAACGAGCAGCAACCATCGTCTCAGCACCCGTCCGTGCGGCAAGACGGCCGCACCGCTACTCCGTCACTCACCCCGGCCGGCTCTTCGTCCCGTCGGCGGCGAACGAGCTCCTGCGCTACCGCCCCGTCGACGACGTCTACAAAGAGTGGCTCGACCGCGTCGCCGAGCTTGTCCGCGCCGCAGGGGGCTCTCCTGCGCCGTCCGCTCCGCTGCGCCGCACCCCGCCACGCGCTGGCAATGAAGCTCCGAGGGCGTACCAGCCGCCTCCTCTCCAAGAAGACGCCATGGCTCCAAGGCGCGTGGCCCCTGGGCGGAACCCGCTCCGTCAGGCGCCAGCCCAGCAGGAACGGAGCTGCCAAGAAGTCCCTTGACCGCAAGAGGCTGCCCGGGCGCTCCCAGCTCCGGCTCGCCGAGACCACGCTCCAGCTCCGGCACGTCAAGATCCCGCGCTACTCCCAGCAGCAGCGCAAGGGGACCCGCAAGGCCAAGCTCTCCCTCAACCGAAGCCTCCCGTGGCCACCGCAGGCTGCCGCGCCTACACCACCGAGCTTCGTCGCGTCGCATGGCCCGGCAAGTTCAAGCCGGACCTGCCCCCTCGCTATGACGGCACGACTAATCCCGCGGAGTTTCTCCAGCTCTACGAGCTGGGAATCAAAGCTGCCAGCGGGGACGAAAAGGTCATGGCGAACTGGTTCCCCATGGCGCTGAAGGAAGGTGCTCGCACTTGGCTCCTGAACCTGGCCCCAGGCACGATCTCCTCCTGGGACCAGATGCGTACTCACTTCATCGCCAACTTCCAAGGTACCCGCGACCGGCCTCCCGCCGTGAGCGACATGCGCCACATCAAGCAGCAACCTAGGGAGACCCTACAAAAGTACATCTAGCGCTTCAACAGCGCGCGCCTCAAGATCCCCAAGGTGTCCGAGGAAGCCATCATTTCGGCCTTCTCCGATGGCGTGCGCGACGTCAAGATGAAGGAGGAGCTGGCGATGCATGAAGACCTCTGCACCTCCCTGGAGCTGTTCAACTTTGCGACCAAGTGCGCCAGGGCTGAGGAGGGACGCCTCTTCCTCCTCGAGCTGCCAGCCGAAGACCTAGAAGAGAAGAAGCCCAAGGCCAAGGATGTGAAGCGCAAGGGGGCTGCCGTACTCGCGGCGGAACCAGACACCAAGCGGGGCAAGGATCTGCCCGAATCCTCCAGGGGCAGTCGGTACTGCGTGTACCACGACCTCCACACCCACAACACCAACGAATGCCAAGAACTCCGTGCCGTGCGAGAAGGAATAATCGGCCGTCGCCCTGACCGTGCTGACCGGGGCTACGGCCGAGGAGGAGGAAGAAACCCAGGACGCTGGGAAGATTGTGGCCCGCGCCAAGGGTGGCGCGACCAACCTCGCGAGGACCGCTGGCGGGACCCGCCTCGCGAGGGGGACTGGAGGGATCAGCCTTGTGAGGATCGCCCTCATGGCAACCCAGGCCTGCCACCGCTGCCGCCTCAGCCAAGGAGGAATGAAGACCGCCACCAAGACGAGGGGGCTGGGGGCTTCCAAGAGCCGCACGCAATCGCCTGCATCCTAGGCGGAGCTCAAGTCCCAGCCTCTCAACGCATCTTCAAGCAGTTTTCCCGCGAAGTGAATGCAGTCCTCCCCAGGCTCGAAGCAACGCGCCCCCTCAGGTGGTCAGCGTGCGCCATCATGTTCAGCTCGGCAGACCAGCTCAAGTGCGCGGCCACAGCCGAGTCCTCCCAATGCTCTGTTCCCAGACATCAGCAACATTCTGGTCACCAGGACCCTCATCGATGGCGGGGCAGGGCTCAACGTCTTGTCCGTGGAAACATTCAACAACCTCCAAGTGCCCTATGACCAGCTTCAGCCAACCAAGCCTTTCTCCGGGGTCACCGACGGCTCCAAAGTCCCAATCGGGCTGGTCCGCCTCCCCGTCACCTTCGGGGCCCATAGCAACTACCGCACCGAGCTCATCGACTTCAACGTCGCCCACATCCGCCTGCCGTACAACGCCATCCTCGGGTACCCAGCGCTGGCCAAGTTCATGGCTGTGACCCACCACGGCTACAACGTCCTCAAGATGCCAGGAAGTGGCGGCGTCATCACGGTGCCCTGTGAAGAGAAGGACGCAGTGTGTTCCCTGGAGCGAGCCTTTCAGGCCGCGTCGCTAGAAGACCGAGACCGCGGAAGCAGGAGGCTTCCTGAGACCACCCCCAAGAAAAAGAAGACGTCGTCAGGCTCAGTCCCTCAGGAGGCAGGCCCTTCAAGGCCCGTGTCTGCCCAGGGGGACCCTCCTTCCATCGCATAGGAAAGCGCACCCGGCGCCCTCCTCAGGCAGGGCTCGGGGGCTCTCACCTGGAGGGCCACCGACCTTGCCAGGGTCACGAGGGAGGCGCTTGGGCACCATGTGGAGTCGTGCTTCGAAGCGCAATTCCCTCGAGAAGGAGCCAGCCGAGGAAGGTCAGACCAGCAGGAGTTCGTTAACAAGGCCATTCAAGAACTACAGGAGTCAAGGATCATGAGAGGTTGCCGTCGTCCACTAGTTGTGGCTCCACATCCAGGCGAGGATGGTGGGCTGCGCGTCTGCGTCGACGTACCAGGGCTCAATCAGATCGCCACGACGGAGCGCCTCTGGCCCTCCCGAGTGGGGTGCTGCGGAGGACCGCCCCACAGCTATGTTCGCATGCCTTACGGCCTGCCGAGCATGGCTGCGGCGTACCAGCGCCTCATGAGGGGCATCTTGGAGGCTCAGGAAGACAGGCATTTTGCGGCTCTGGCGGAGATGGAGACAGCCCACGAGGAGCCACCAGTGCCTCCGGAGCCTCCCGAGGCCACAGGGCCTGGGGGCTCGTGAGGATCGGCTTCCGCAGCCCATCGAGTCTGCTGCACCAACGCCACTTCGCCGACGACATCTTCAGGTGACATCTTTCAAGTTTCATTCCCAGCTGGGAGCGCCCTCCCAGGGTTGCGTCACTCCCAGGCCGCGTGGGCCCGTCCCTGTGGCATGTATCCCTCTTTATTTTATCTAGTCGTTAGCTTGCTTTGCTGGGGGCGCCCCTCGGGCTCCATCATCCCCAAGCCGCTCGGGCCAGGCCCAGCGGCGTGTATCTCTCCCGCGTTTATTTCCAATTATGCATTCGCCTATCATGCTTGATTACTTGATGCCGTCCACGGCACCTCTTCTTCTCCATGTCGACCACTTGCACGTTAAAGGGGGGGTGCCTGAGCACCGCGACTCAGGGCTCTTACTGGCTCTCCAGCCCTCACCCTCTGGCCTTGTCCATGGCATCGCGACCTGGCATACCAGCGACGGCTGAGACAAGCTCGAGGGCCGGGACCCGAGGACGTAGAGTGCTGGCATCTAACCAAATTTTGCAGGAACACATCTCAAGATACGGCCCAGTGCCAGGCGCAACCCGCCTAGAGGTAGGGCCTTGTGAGTCCCGCGCTGGCTCACGGGTGCCCAGATACACCTCACCTAGCCCTGCTGTGCCGGCCACGTGTCAGGGCGGGGCTATACACGCCCCGAGGGCTCCTCCCGGAGGGGAGCCCCCTCCCACGTACCAGTGGAAGCACCATGCTCCGCGCTGGCTGACGACACTGCCGAGGAGCGGCTATGCCCGTACACATACGGAAGCGCTATGCTCCGCGCTGGTGATAAACAACTGAGGGTGGCCTCCGGGCCGCGTCAACCTCAAGGAGCCCAGAGCTCAGTGGCTGGCCTCTTCGCAACGCCTCCCCTTGGGAGCGCCGCGCCAGGGGGCTAGGCACGGGGGCTACGACTGGGTCACGCCCAGACGTACGCCGCCCAGCCAGGCCCCTCAGGCCTAGTTCGTCGCGCGTCTCTCCCCGAGTGGAGCCAAGGTGTGAAGGCCGTTTGAGCGTCAAGGGGGACCCCTGAGCATCGCGACTCAGGGGCCTAACTGGTCCCGTAGCCCCTCACTCCTTAGTTCCGAAAGGCTATGCTGGGTGAGGTACGCGTGGGGCCGGGCTCTGCAGACGTAGAACGGTAGCCCCGCTTACATCTCGCCTCATCACCCGCTATTCGCGCGTCAAGGGGGACTCCTGAGCATCGCGACTCAGGAGCCTAACTGGCTCCGTAACCCCTCACTCCTTAGTTTCGAAAGGCTATGCTGGGTGAGGTACGCGGGGAGTCAGGCTCTGCAGACGTAGAACGGAAGATACACCTACATCATGTTTCCCTACTTGTTGTTCGTGCGCCAAGGGGGACTCCTGAGCATCGCGACTCAGGAGCCTAACTTGTCATGTAGCCCCTCACTCCTTTGGTCCCGTCCTGGTTTCCGGTCGGGGCTAATGCTGGGTGAGGCACGCGCGGGGCCGGGCTCCGCCGGCGTAGAACACAAGCAAGTAGGGAAGAAGAACATAAAATTCAAGGAACTTAAAAGCAAATATTACAACCCATACTGTCGCCTTAGTACCAAACGCAAATTTAAATGCCTCCCCGAGGCGTCGTACATCTGCAGGAGTCGGAAGAAGAACAGGAACGATAGAGAAGTCACTTGTCGGCGGTGGAGCTGCGTGGAGTGGCTTCGCCTCGTGGAGCATCAGGACCGGCAGCGCCTTGCTTTGGCTTGGTGCTAAAGGCCCGGAACTTCCCTAGCAGCGCCTCCGCGCGCCCCTTCACGGCTTCGACAGCAGCGGCAGCACCCTCGCCGCTCACCAGCTCCAGCAGGCTGTCAAGGTCGGCGCTGGGATCGCGAAGGTAGACGTGGGCGAAGACCCACGTCAGCGCAGCAGAAGACAGGACACACGCCTCGGCCTCAGCCGTGGGGGTGAGGCCAAGGGCGACATCCCCAAGGGATTTAACCAGGAAAGGAAGCAACTTGGCGGGGCCGTCCCTGTCACAGGCTAGCGGGCTATCCAGACCGCTCTCGTAAAGCGTCTTCAGCGAAGCACGGGCATCTTTCTCCATGCCCGCGAAGGCCACGCGATCCTCGGCGAGGACCCGGGCCTTGGCGTCCAGCTCGGCCTTCGTCACCTCCAGCTCCTTCTTCAACGTGCTTAGGTGGCCGCGGCGCTTCTTGAGCTTGGCCTCCCGGTCCTCGAGCGCCGCCTCGCGAGCCTTCGCCCCCTTCTCCTACTCCTGGCGAAGGTGGACCTCCTCCGCAAGCTGGCCTCGCAGGCCTTGCAGCTCGTCCTCCAACTCCTTGCAGCGACCACGGACTCCAACCACCTCTCCCAGGGTCGCGTCTCGGGCAGCCTTCGCCTCGAGGGTGGCCTCCCTCTCTTCGTCACAGGTCGTTGAGGCCTGAACCAACGCCGCCCGAACCGAGGCATCAGAGCGAATCCACCCCGAAGCCAGTTCCAGGCGCCCGGCCACCAGGCGAGGGTCGGCGCCGAGAAGATCCTGCCGCAGCCGGTCCAGTTCAGCAACGGCGCGCTCCAGGATGGAAGAAGAAGGCGGAGAAACATCGGTGCGCTCCAAGACAACAGGAGGAGTTGGGGAAGCAGCGGTCGGTGGAACGGGAGGAGAAGATAGCGGCGGCGAGGCCGCAGTGTCCCGAGGCGGAGTCCGCTGCACCTCCCCAGCCATAGCAGCGGCACCAGACAAGAGCACCTCGGGGGTCACTTGAGCCATGGGGGCTGTCGCCCCAGCCAGATCAGCCAAGCCCCGCAAGGACGAGCGGGCGGGAGAGGCTCGCGCGTCACGGTCACCCTCCCCTGCAGGCGGAGGCGCCGCCGTAGATGGGGTCTCAGGAGCTCCCCTTCGGCTTCTTCGCCATGGGCGCCAGCCTACTCAAGAGAAGCAATCATCAAGCCTCGACGACGGAACGAGAAACCAAAGATCAAGGATCAAGCACTTACGGGTCGTTGCCAGAAAGCTCTAGATGCCTCCGGCCATACTTAAAGCCTGAGAGCCGGCTGGAAGGGTCGACCTCTGAAGCAGAAGGCGCGTCAGCGGTTCGCCCCGGAGTCAGGACGGACCCGCGGGGAATCAACCCGGTCCTGCCCTTCTTCGGGACCGGGAGCGAGCTCCCGCTGCCCAACACGTCATCGTCGTCATCATCATCATCGCTCGGCGAGAGGCAGAGAGTGCGGGGCTTGCGCCGGGGAGGGGGAGCCCTGGACTCTCCATCAGTTGCCTCGGAGTCGAGACCTCCCTCCCGCTCCTCGTCGCCCTCCTCTCCACTGGAGTCGCCGGAAGACACGTCCACAGGTCCCTCGGGGGCCACCACGGGCACGGGCCCGACCCCATTGAAGATGGGCATGGACTCCACCACTTGCTCCCAATCGTCGCGAAGGAACAAGGGCAAGGGCGCGCCCTCCAACCTTGCTACCTCGCCCCCGACCAGGGATTAGAGAACCGCGGTCACATCCTCTTCGCCCATAGCTGCGGGGCTCGGATGAGGCCTCCACATTGGGGGAGAGTACTGCCGAAGCGGAGCCAATTGGTGCTCCAGGAACTCCCTCAGCAGCGACGCCCCGGTCAGCTTCGCCACCGCCATGCTGGCCGGCTTCAGGTCAGCGTCCATCTTCGCCAACATCGACTTCACGCACGGATCCGTGAGCTCCGCTCGGCACCAATCGCTAGAACTCACGGGCGGCTCCGTGGGAAGGATCAACCGAGGATGGATGCGCCCGGCATCTACCAAAACCCACTTGCTCCGGAAGCCCTCGATCCTCTTCCCCGGATTCGAAATGGCCATGGCACTGCCGCACGCGACGAAGCTCCCGCATGCAGAAGGGGAACCACAGGAAGTCTGGAGGTAGAAGTAGTGGCGCAGCAAGGCCACTGAAGGTTGCACCCCCACATGAACCTCGCAGTAGTAGGCAAAGATCGCCAGAAGAAGGATGGAGTTGGGGTGGAGATGCAGAGCTTGCAAGTTGTAATGGCGGAGGACGGAGAGGAAGAACTCAGAGAAAGGAGGCACCAAGCCCACAGTAATGGAGCTTACGAAAAGAGGATAGAAGGTGCTCCCTCGGCCCTCAGGGATGGCGGAGCCGACCTTGAACACCTGCGCCCCGTTGATGCCCTCCGCCGCCGCCATCCTGTGCAGTCGGGCGAGGCTCGCCTCCGACACGTTGGGCGAGTCCAAAGCAGGCGAGAACCAAGCTTCAGCCGGGGGCTGGCAAGGCGCCATAGCTACCTAGGTCAAGCAGATGGAGCAGATCTGGAAGCTTGGAGGAAGAGAGGAGAGGCGCAAGAAAGGGGATCTGAGCAACGGCCGAGGAAGGAGAAGAGCAAGGCTGGAGCGGATGCCACGCCTTTAATAACCCGCGTAGTTGCGAAAGCACCCACGTCCAATCAACCGCCACGCGGTGCCCAAGGCCGCAGGCTGTTAGGACCCGCGGCGCTTAGCCCTTGCCCTTTCGCCTCTCGGCATGGCCAAGTCCATGCGCGCCTTGGGCCCGGGGGCTACTGTTGGCGTTCTGGGAACGGGGGTCCCCAGACTTGCCTGCCTGCGGCCTACGGCGTGGCTCAAATGGGGGCCCAGCATGGCCCATCTTCATCAACACAAGACTCAAGACCCTCGCGAGGGGCCAAGCCTCGCGGGGCGGACGACACGGCGCTTCCTCAGGCGCGGCCTCCTCAGGCTGGCTCGCGAGGAGGCGGAGAGATCAAGGCAGGGTACCTCGCGAGGTGCCCATGACGCAAGCCATGACGATCGAGGGTGCCAGGCGGGCGCCAGCCCGCGCAACGTTCCCCTTTCCTCTTTGGTACAAAGGGGGCAAGCACAAGCGAGAGGATCAAGCAAAGGCACCCATTTCAGTGCAACAAGACCAAGACCAGTCCAACGGTGGGAAGGAGGTCACCATGGAGCCCAGAACAGCGTCACCACAGGGCCTTTGGCAGGCGAAGACCAACTTTAGTCAGGATAAGTGTACCAGATGTTCCCCTTCGAATTGGCCAATTGTTGGCGCCCTTCCCGCTCAAATATTTGGGAAGAGGCCCAGGGCCTTTGCCTATAAATAGGACTAGCCACCCCCAGGGTAGAGGCATCTTGACATCTAGAGAGATCGATCCACGAACAGAGCTAGCAACACACCTAGAGAGTGAGAAGGGCGATTGAACTCCCCCAGCAGTTCATCCCCTAGCCAAGAACAGACCCTCGCGAGGTTGTTCTTCCTTGTACTGTTCATCCTCATCAGCCCAAGAGGCAATCCACCACACCACACTGGAGTAGGGTATTACACCACATCGGTGGCCCGAACCAGTATAAACCATGTGTCTCTTGTGCTGTTCGTTCTGTAGTTTAGATCCTTGTGAGACGGAGAGGTAGAGGGCATAATCTCCGCACGCACCCCAGAGTTCGAACCTTAAGGGTCTGCCGGAACCCGTGATCCGACAATTTTGAACTTCTTCAAAACTTTGTCAAGGTATGTGCTTTGTTAAAGTCCAATTAAGCGTATTGATCTATCTCTATAGATCTTAATGCCCAATATGTAAGTAGCTTCACCGAGGTCTTTCATTGAAAAACTCTTATTCAAGTATCCCTTTATGCTATCCAGAAATTCTATATCATTTCCAATTAGCAATATGTCATCTACATATAATATCAGAAATGCTACAGAGCTCCCACTCACTTTCTTGTAAATACAGGCTTCTCCAAAAGTCTGTATAAAACCAAATGCTTTGATTACACTATCAAAGCGTTTATTCCAACTCCGAGAGGCTTGCACCAGTCCATAAATGGATCGCTGGAGCTTGCACACTTTGTTAGCTCCCTTTGGATCGACAAAACCTTCCGGCTGCATCATATACAACTCTTCTTCCAGAAATCCATTCAGGAATACAGTTTTGACATCCATCTGCCAAATTTCATAATCATAAAATGCGGCAATCGCTAACATGATTCGGACAGACTTAAGCATCGCTACGGGTGAGAAGGTCTCATCGTAGTCAATCCCTTGAACTTGTCGAAAACCTTTTGCGACAAGTCGAGCTTTGTAGACAGTAACATTACCGTCAGCGTCGGTCTTCTTCTTGAAGATCCATTTATTCTCAATTGCTTGCCGATCATTGGGCAAGTCAACCAAAGTCCAAACTTTGTTCTCATACATGGATCCCATCTCAGATTTCATGGCTTCAAGCCATTTTGCGGAATCTGGGCTCACCATCGCTTCTTCATAGTTCGTAGGTTCATCATGATCTAGTAGCATGACTTCCAGAACAGGATTATCGTACCACTCTGGTGCGGATCTTACTCTGGTTGATCTATGAGGTTCAGTAGTAACTTGTTCTGAAGTTTCATGATCATTATCATTAGCTTCCTCACTAATTGGTGTAGGTGTCACAGAAAACGGTTTCTGTGGTGTACTACTTTCCAATAAGGGAGCAGGTACAGTTACCTCATCAAGTTCTACTTTCCTCCCACTCACTTCTTTCGAGAGAAACTCCTTCTCTAGAAAGGATCCATTCTTAGCAACAAATGTCTTGCCTTCGGATCTGTGATAGAAGGTGTACCCAACAGTCTCCTTTGGGTATCCTATGAAGACACATTTCTCCGATTTGGGTTCGAGCTTATCAGGTTGAAGTTTTTTCACATAAGCATCGCAGCCCCAAACTTTCAGAAATGACAACTTTGGTTTCTTGCCAAACCATAGTTCATAAGGCGTTGTCTCAACGGATTTTGATGGTGCCCTATTTAACGTGAATGCGGCCGTCTCTAAAGCATAACCCCAAAACGATAGCGGTAAATCTGTAAGAGACATCATAGATCACACCATATCAAGTAAAGTACGATTACGACGTTCGGACACACCATTACGCTATGGTGTTCTGGGTGGCGTGAGTTGCGAAACTATTCCGCATTGTTATAAATGTAGACCAAACTCGTAACTCAAATATTCTCCTCCACGATCAGATCGTAGAAACTTTATTTTCTTGTTACGATGATTTTCAACTTCACTCTGAAATTCTTTGAACTTTTCAAATGTTTCAGACTTATGTTTCATTAAGTAGATATACCCATATCTGCTTAAATCATCTGTGAAGGTGAGAAAATAACGATATCCGCCACGAGCTTCAACATTCATTGGACCACATACATCTGTATGTATGAGTTCCAACAAATATGTTGCTCTCTCCATAGTACCGGAGAACGGTGTTTTAGTCATCTTGCCCATGAGGCACAGTTCGCAAGTACCAAGTGATTCATAATCAAGTGGTTCCAAAAGTCCATCAGTATGGAGTTTCTTCATGCGCTTTACACCGATATGACCTAAACGGCAGTGCCACAAATAAGTTGCACTATCATTATCAACTCTGCATCTTTTGGCTTCAACATTATGAATATGTGTATCACTACTATCGAGATTCATCAAAAAATAGACCACTCTTCAAGGGTGCATGACCATAAAAGATATTACTCATATAAATAGAACAACCATTATTCTCTGATTTAAATGAATAACCGTCTCGCATCAAACAAGATCCAGATATAATGTTCATGCTCAACGCTGGCACCAAATAACAATTATTTGGGTCTAATACTAATCCCGATGGTAGATGTACAGGTAGCGTGCCGACCGCGATCACATCGACTTTGGAACCATTTCCCACGCGCATCGTCACCTCGTCCTTCACCAGTGTTCGCTTAATCCATAGTCCCTGTTTCGAGTTGCAAATATTAGCTACAGAACCAGTATCAAATACCCAGGTGCTACTGCGAGCTCTAGTAAGGTACACATCAATAACATGTATATCACATATACCTTTGTTCACCTTGCCATCCTTCTTATCCGCCAAATACTTGGGGCAGTTCCGCTTCCAGTGACCAGTCTGCTTGCAGTAGAAGCACTCAGTTTCAGGCTTAGGTCCAGACTTGGGTTTCTTCTCTTGAGAAGCAACTTGCTTGATGTTCTTCTTGAAGTTCCCCTTATTTTTCCCTTTGCCCTTTTTCTTGAAACTAGTGGTCTTGTTGACCATCAACACTTGATGCTCCTTCTTGATTTCTACCTCCGCAGCTTTTAGCATTGCGAAGAGCTCGGGAATCGTCTTATCCATCCCTTGCATATTATAGTTCATCACGAAGCTCTTGTAGCTAGGTGGAAGTGATTGGAGAATTATGTCAATGACGCAATCATCCTGAAGATTAACTCCCAGTTGAATCAAGTGATTATTATACCCAGACATTTTGAGTATATGTTCACTGACAGAGCTGTTCTCCTCCATCTTGCAGCTATTGAACTTATTGGAGACTTCATATCTCTCAATCCGGGCACTTGCTTGAAATATTAATTTCAACTCCTGGAACATCTCATATGCTCCATGACGTTCAAAACGTCGTTGAAGACCCGGTTCTAAGCCGTAAAGCATGGCACAATGAACTATCGAGTAGTCATCAGCTTTGCTCTGCCAGACGTTCTTAACATCGTCAGTTGCATCAGCAGCAGGCCTGGCACCCAGCGGTGCTTCCAGGACGTAATTCTTCTATGCAACAATGAGGATAATCCTCAAGTTACGGACCCAGTCCGTGTAATTGCTACCATCATCTTTCAACTTTTCTTTCTCAAGGAATGCATTAAAATTCAACGGAACAACAGCACGGGCCATCTATCTACAATCAAACATAAACAAGCAAGATACTATCAGGTACTAAGTTCATGATAAATTTAAGTTCAATTAATCATATTACTTAAGAACTCCCACTTAGAAAGACATCCCTCTAATCTTCTAAGTGATCACGTGATCCAAATCAACTAAACCATAACCGATCATCACGTGAAATGGAGTAGTTTTCAATGGTGAACATCACTATGTTGATCATATCTACTATATGATTCACGCTCGACCTTTCAGTCTCAGTGTTCCGAGGCCATATCTGCATATGCTAGGCTCACCAAGTTTAACCTGAGTATTCTACGTGTGCAAAACTGGCTTGCACCCGTTGTAGATGGACGTAGAGCTTATCACACCCGATCATCACGTGGTGTCTGGGCACGACGAACTTTGGCAACGGTGCATACTCAGGGAGAACACTTTTATCTTGCGATAAGATGCATAAAAGATAAACATCACATGCAATCAATATAAGTGATATGATATGGCCATCATCATCTTGTGCTTGTGATCTCCATCTCCGAAGCATCATCATGATAACCATCGTCACCGGCGCGACACCTTGATCTCCATCGTAGCATCGTTGTCGTCTCGCCAATCTTATGCTTCTACGACTATCGCTACCGCTTAGTGATAAAGTAAAGCATTACAGGGCGATTGCATTGCATACAATAAAGCGACAACCATATGGCTCCTGCTAGTTGCCGATAACTCGGTTACAAAACATGATCATCTCATACAATAAAATTTAGCATCATGCCTTGACCATATCACATCACAACATGCCCTGCAAAAACAAGTTAGACGTCCTCTACTTTGTTTGTTGCAAGTTTTACGTGGCTGCTACGGGCTTAAGCAAGAACCAATCTTACCTACGCATCAAAACCACAACGATAGTTTGTCAAGTTGGTGATGTTTTAACCTTCGCAAGGACCGGGCGTAGCCACACTCGGTTCAACTAAAGTTGAAGAAACTGACACCCGCCAGCCACCTGTGTGCAAAGCACGTCGGTAGAACCAGTCTCGCGTAAGCGTACGCATAATGTCGGTCCGGGCCGCTTCATCCAACAATACCGCCGAACCAAAGTATGACATGCTAGTAAGCAGTATGACTTATATCGCCCACAACTCACTTGTGTTCTACTCGTGCATATAACATCAAACCATAAAACCTAGGCTCGGATGCCACTTTTGGGGAACGTAGTAATTTCAAAAAAAATCCTACGCACACACAAGATCATGGTGATGCATAGCAACGAGAGGGGAGAGTGTTGTCTACGTACCCTCGTAGACCGACATCGGAAGCGTTATGACAACGCGGTTGATGTAGTCGTACGTCATCACGGCCCGACCGATCAAGCACCGAAACTACGGAACCTCCGAGTTCTAGCACACGTTCAGCTCGATGACGATCCCCGGACTCCGATCCAGCAAAGTGTCAGGGAAGAGTTCCGTCAGCACGATGGCGTGGTGACGATCTTGATGTTCTACCGTTGCAGGGCTTCGCCTAAGCACCGCTACAATATTATCGAGGATTATGGTGGAGGGGGGCACCGCACACGGCTAAGAGAACGATCACGAAGATCAACTTGTGTGTCTAGAGGTGCCCCCCTGCCCCCGTATATAAAGGAGCAAGGGGGAGGCCAGCCGGCCCTTGGGGCGCGCCAAGGAGGGGGGAGTCCTCCTCCTAGTAGGAGTAGGACTCCCCTTTCCTAGTCCAACTAGGAAGAGAGAAGGGGGAAGGAAAGAGAGGGAGAGGGAAAGAGGGGCCGCGCCCCCCTCCCCTAGTCCAATTCGGACTCCCATGGGAGGGGGCGCGCCACCTCTTGCGCTGCTGCCCTCTCTCTCCCCTCAGGCCCACTAAGGCCCAATACTTCCCCGGGGGGTTCCGGTAACCCTTCCGGCACTCCGGTTTTCTCCGAAATCACCCGGAACACTTCCGGTGTCCGAATATAGCCGTCCAATATATCGATCTTTATGTCTCGACCATTTCGAGACTCCTCGTCATGTCCGTGATCACATCCGGGACTCTGAACAACCTTCGGTACATCAAAATATATAAACTCATAATGAAACTGTCATCGTAACGTTAAGCGTGCGGACCCTACGGGTTCGAGAACAATGTAGACATGACCGAGACATGTCTCCGGTCAATAACCAATAGCGGAACCTGGATGCTCATATTGGCTCCTACATATTCCACGAAGATCTTTATCGGTCAGACCGCATAACAACATACGTTGTTCCCTTTGTCATCGGTATGTTACTTGCTCGATATTCGATCGTCGGTATCTCAATACCTAGTTCAATCTCGTTACCGGCAAGTCTCTTTACTCGTTCCGTAATACATCATCTCGCAACTAACTCATTAGTTGTATTGCTTGCAAGGCTTAAGTGATGTGCATTACCGAGAGGGCCTAGAGATACCTCTCTGACAATCGGAGTGACAAATCCTAATCTCGAAATACGCCAACCCAACATGTACCTTTGGAGACACCTGTAGAGCACCTTTATAATCACCCAGTTACGTTGTGACGTTTGGTAGCACACAAAGTGTTCCTCCAGCAAACGGGAGTTGCATAATCTCATAGTCACAGGAACATGTATAAGTCATGAAGAAAGCAATAGCAACATACTAAACGATCGGGTGCTAAGCTAATGGAATGGGTCATGTCAATCACATCATTCTCCTAATGTTGTGATCCCGTTAATCAAATGACAACACATGTCTATGGTTAGGAAACATAACCATCTTGGATTAACGAGCTAGTCAAGTAGAGGCATACTAGTGACGTTTAGTTTGTCTATGTATTCACACAAGTATTATGTTTCCGGTTAATACAATTCTAGCATGAATAATAAACATTTATCATGATATAAGGAAATAAATAATAACTTTATTATTGCCTCTAGGGCATATTTCTTTCAATGATTTATTTTGTTCAAGTATTTTTGCCCTTGTGGTTTAGGGCTTTGACTGTTTTAACAGAGCCGGATATAGTTCCCTTGTTCAACTGCTTTGGTGTATTTGGAGGAGGAACCCACCTTGCAATGTCGAAGACAATCTGTGCGCCCGATACATCGTCATTGAAGCATGGTTCAGGGGCTAATGAGGGAGTCCTGGATTATGGGGTCCTCGGGGAGCCGGCCTACACTACATGGGCCGGCCTGATGGGTCATGAAGATACGAGATAGAAGACCTTCCCCCGTGTCCGGATGGGACTCTCCTTTGTGTGGACGGCAAGCTTGGCGTCCGGATGTGAGGTTTCATTTCTCTATAAACCAACTCTGTATAACCCTAGGCCCCTCCGGTGTCTATATAAACCGGAAGGGTTTAGTCCGTAGAGGCTAAGACAAATCATACAGGCTAGACATCTAGGGTTTAGCCATTACGATCTCAAGGTAGATCGACTCTTGTAACCCCTATACTCATAAAAGTCAATCAAGCAGGAAGTAGGGTATTACCTCTATTAAGATGGCCCGAACCTGGGCAAACATCGAGTCTCCTACCTCCTGTTAACTTCGATCCTCAGATGCACAGTTCGGGACCCCCTACCCGAGATCGGCCGGTTTTGACACCGACAGTAACCCCACTTGTGCTTAAACGATGAGTATTACCTATGATCAAATGTTCTCATTTGACTCCTAAGTCAATATACTCATATATAAATGACCTAGTCATCGCCAATTTGTTTGATAGATGCTAGAGTGTTTGTGCATGCTTTGTCACATATTTTATTTGCTATCTTATTGTGTGAGCATGTTGGTTGCATATTTTACTCATTCGAGGACATCCATTTGTTGCTTTGATTGTTTGGCTCTTTTTCTTTTGCCAAATGGATGAGCAAGAATGCCTAAGAACTTCCTCTAGCTATCTATGCTTTTCTCGTCTCAAACTCTATTCCTGCTACATAACAAAGTTTGATCAAGTCAGATTCGAACCCTCTGTGTGAAGAGCACTCGGAGTCACCGATTCGTCCTAGACTTAAACTTCCAAAACCTCTCTGTGCATTTCGGTCCGGCTGATTCATCCTTTTTGGTCTGACCCAGTTCACTGAGTTGATCTAGGTTTTCAATCTCGGTGCAACCGATTAGAACTCTTTGGTCACACCGAGTTGCAATAACCGCTTGCGATTCTGCATCTCGGTGCCACCGAGTTGTTCCACTCGGTCACACCGACAGGGTCAGGATATATATACCGACGGGTCAAAATTTGGAAATTTCTCCAAATTGCCCGCGCGTGTCCTGCTCTGCCACCTCAGGACTCCGAATCATCCTCTCGTCGCCGGCGACCTCCCGCTGCTGGTCTCCATCGCCGTCAACGGAATTCAACCCCGCCATTGTCGACGTAGCAAGCTCATCACTGAACTAGGGTATGAGTTCGAATCTTTGTGATGTTCCTTACTTCGATTCTTAGCACAAAGCAAATGCCATGTTCTTTACCACGTATGAGATCATCCTGTCCAACAAGAACATCCTTTAGATTAGATTTGATTTGAAAATTTAGGGTTAGGTTTCCGCTGAACTCATCTCGGACCGATCGAGTTGTGGAAATCGGTCTCACCGATTTGGCTTAGGCCATTGCACTTGCAATTTTCGGTCTGACCGAAACTTGCAAATCGGTGTGACCGAGTTCAACTCTCTGTGAAACCCTAGCAATCTCGGAGTCATCGAACTATGTCTCGTCTAACCGATTTCACTAGTTTAGACTCCAAAAGTTGCTTCGGTGTCACCGAGTTTAACAAATCGGTAGCTCCGAAAAGCTTTCTGTGGAAAACTAAAACTAAGTTTTTGACGCATTTGTTTTGCAAAATCTCTGCACTTTATGATGCTCATCCACTCTATCTCATCTATAACAATTCATAGGGTTAGCTGTCAGTTTATAGTACCAGTATGTCTGATCAGAGTGACAGCCAGAATAAGTCTAAGGAGCAGGTCAACCTGAGTGAGGGCACTAGTCCCTCTAGAAGTTATGATGAAGGCAGCAGGAGTACTCCAAACAACTTGCCTAAGGCTGCTACTAGGCAAAGGAGGAAGAGAAATTCTGACTCAGAGGATGAGGATTATGTTGCTGCTGAGGAGGAGGTTAGCTCCAAGAAGAAGGTGCTGAAAAAGTAATATGCTGCTGCAACTAAGCCAGGTCAGCACAAGAAGACACCGGCAAAGAGAGTGCCTATGTCAAAGGCTAGAGCCTCAACTCAGGATACAATTGAGTCCACTCTTGGACCAAAAGAGGCTGGTGAGGGCAAGGAAAGAAAAGAGAGGGTCAAGAAGACCATTGCCAGAGTCATTGGGAGATCCTCTATGATGAGAGATCCAGCTGAGGATGAAGAGGAAGATGAAGAGGATGCTGCGCCAACACCCAAGTCTCAAGAGCTGATGGGGGATGCCATCAAGTCTGGGGTTGCCCCTTCAAAGCCCAAGACTGCCCCCAAAGCTTCTGCTCCAGCTCCAAAGACTACACCAAAGAGGAGCACAAGAAATATTCCAGCTGCTGAAAAGAACAAGGCCCCAGTGCCTGAGATTGATGAAGAAGATGTTGAAGCCCAAGTGCTTAGGAAGCCCAAGTGCTTAGGAAGCCCAAGCCCAAGATACCTGACCATGATGATAGTCATCCAGTGGCAGAAGACATGAACATCAGGAAGGATGCAGGTCTCACATTATGGAGACAAAATGATCCATATGTTGTGTGGAGAAGGACTGCTGTGGATTGCAGGTTCCACACCGAAGAACAACATGATTTCTATGAGACCATCTTGCTTGATAAGAAGCCCATTGTCTGTGATATGAAGTGGGCACATTGGAAATACATTGATGAGAATGAAGATCATTTTCCAGTTGTGCATGAGTGCTTTAGGCTATGTGGAGTGGATAAGTTTGTGGGCCAGAAGTTGACCAGGTGGAAAGCTCATTATGCAATTCTATTCTACATCTCATCTCTATCCTAATGGCAGAATTGTTTGGATGTCTGAAGGTACTAGGTACCAATCAACAGTTGCTGAGTGGGCCAAATTGATCAAAGCCCCTGAAGAGCATGAGGATGACTTGGATGTCTATGCCAAGAAGAAGAAATACCACAACTCAATGGCCAACATGTACAAAGAAATTCCTGACAAAGCTTGGACACTCATAAGCTAGGCTTTGTTCATTAACTATTATCTGCTTTGGCCACAATTAACACCATCTTGAGGCACACCTTGTTGCCCAAATCTGGAGATCACAAGATGATCAGAAGTCATTCCATCAACTTGCTGCAATTGTTTGATGTGCCCAAAAATTCAAAGTCATGAGCCTGATTGCGGAAATAATCAAGAGGACAGCTGCAGATCAGTAGGGGTCATGTGTGTATGCTCCACATATTCAAATGCTCATCGACTCCAAGATGGGCACAGGCACCTACTTGTTAGATAAGGAGCATCTACCCTTGAGACCAGATTTTGAGGACAACATTGTTGTCATGATTGAAGAAGATCCTACATCTACACAGGCAAAAGAGAAAAGAGAGAAAGCTAAAGCTGAGAAAGCAGCAAAGATGCCAAGTGCTGAAGAGGCATCTCAAGTGTATCTCAAGACTAAACAAGATCAACTTGCATATCTGATTCAAGCAACCTTGAGGATTGAGAAAGGATTAGCCACCCTGACTCAGAACCAAGAGAGCCTGGAAAGGATCATTGAGACTAAGTTCTATGAACTTGATCTAAAAGTGATAGAGATGCAAACAACAGTTGAGCATCTCCAGGAAGAAGATGAGGAGAAGAAAGGGCAGGCTACCACAGATGCCTTTCAAAGAGTGCCAAGAGGTCAGAGATCTGCTGCAGTGCCCATGGCTGACACAAGATCAACTTCATCAGCACCTGCAGCCACAGCATTAGTGCCACCTCCAGTTGCCACTCCACCAGCTCCAACAACTTCTACAGATGCATTCGTCCTTGGAGTCCTCTCAACACCACCTCCCAAAGATCAAGCCTAGAGAGACGCATAGCACTATGCATTTTCAAACTTTTTGGTAACTTGTTGCCAAAGGGGGGAAATGTATAGATCATAGGCTTCGAGAGAGTGTTTTTGCTTCTTTTCTCTCTTTTGCTAGTGTTTTTGCTTCTTTTGTCTCTTTTGCTATTTGGTTTATACTTATTTGTGTGCTTGCTGGCTACCTTATATGTGTGTGAGATACTTGTTTGGTCATGTGGTTGATCATATCATACGTTAATGCTTATGCTTGAATGATGTTATCTCTTATCTATCCTATACGATCATTCACTTTGCCTTGGTGATGAGTGCATCTTTTACCTTCTATCATTTTGAGTGCTCCACCAAGATGTATGTGACATGGAAGAACCCATGATCCTAATCGATTGTGCATTTGCATTCAAAAGCAAATTTTAAATAATGCACAAATTTAGGGGGAGCTCTTACTTATCACATACTTCTCAAAGAGACGATGCTTTTCAATCTTATTATCGTTTGTCGAAGCTTTGATCTGTAACATCCCAAATTTTCAATTTGGAATGTTATACATTAGATCATCATTGCATTTTGGTTTGATCCAAGAAATTCTACGCAACTCAAGGACCCACGGAGAGAGTTGAGGATTTCGTTATTTTCATATTTGAGTTTTCTCAAATTTTGAAAAGAGGATCGTTTGATTTTAATTATTTTCTTTTCAAATATTTCTTTTTATGAAAATAAAATGGAGAGGATAAAATGACTTCCTTAAAATAAAGAAATATCAGAGATTTAATATTAAAATCAAATAAGAATTTTATTCGAAGTTTTATCGCTATTTTATTTGAATTAGGAAAAAAATGCATTTTTCAAAATTGCATTAGAGTCACAAATAAATGTTCACCTTGTCCGGCTTATTTTTAGAGGACGGGGAAATTTTATTTCAGGATTTTTGGAGTCCGTTTAGTATTTCTTTTATTTCTTTTTCTGCATGTCGGGATTTTAAAAAAACGAAACCGACTTCGGGCCGTACCAGAGCGGGACTCCGCCCGGGGGGGCTTTATAAGCCGCAGCCCCGAGCCGCCCCAAGGCCCAAACACCGCCGAAGCCCACCGCCGCCCCAAACCCTAACCCTAACCGCGCCGCACCGCCGCCGCCGCCACCCGCCGCCGCGCCACCGCACCGGAGTCGCAGCACCACCGCCGCCGTCTCGCCCGACCCGCCGGAGGTAGCCGTCGCCTCAGTTTTCGCGAGAAAACCGATCGGTTTTTTTGAAACCCTAGATGCATTTTTTTATTTTAGATCATTTTTTTGGTTTAGTTATTTAGCGAACGTCCGTTCGTATGTTTGTTTTAACGAATGGTTTTCACCATTTAGTCACGGACAGGGAACGTTCGTTCGTTAGCCTGTTCGTCAGTTTTTCTTTTTCTTGGATTTTCCGCGATTATTTTCGATTGCGATTTCTGATCCGATTTTTTTTTTAGTTTATCTTTTCGCTCGTTTATCGGAATCAAGCGATTCAAGCGCCTAGAGTTTCGTCTCGAAGCCCTCTTTCTGTTTAATCAACTTAAACAACTTCTTGCTACTGTAAAATTTGACTTTAGTCCAGATTAGTAATTGAAGCTTGTTTCTTTCACCGTTTGAGTTTTGTTGCTTCGTTTGATTTGATTATTTTTGCCAGCCGGAGTTCTTAAGTTGAACTTTCTGGTTAGATCTCTTATTTGAGTTTTACCCGTGCACCTTGCTTGATTGCTTATTGTATGCTTGTTTGTTTGCGATAGAGTACCCGGAGTGTGAAGTGTGCTACTACGAGTCTCTAGGTTTCGCGGATCATCATCAAGGCAAGTAACACTTTAATTATACCTCTTTACTACCCAGTTTTATTGCATTAGATCAATCCTCAAACAATTGCATGGTTAGGATCTGATTAAATTGTGGGTTGGGAAGTAGATGAGGTAGTACCTATTCACCTGTTTATTATCAAACCTTTGGGAGTTACTTCTACGTTGCTTATACTGCTATGCTATGCTCGTAGACGTGGATTGGGTTTGAGTTTATTCATGACAGATGTGAGCATTTTTAATTAATGGTTAACTTAAGGTGGCAACTTTAATACACATCTAGGTGGATTGAGGCACCTGGGGAACCCAGTGTTGCCTGTATTTTTGGAAATCCTGGGGTACCGTGTGATTCTCCTATGGACTGCCACCCAGGATCAAAGGGATCATAAGATTATTCATGCTAGAAATTTCTGTGTGCAGCCACATGCCATTATGGGCTCTGGCATAGTTGAGTAAGTTGTGGGAAACCTTTCCATGATAGGCTAGCAGATGTAGGGGACTGTAGGTGTACAGGCCTATCTATCAGTTAAGGGGACCTCTTCGGAAAGACTGTGTCTCGGTCATTCGTTTCTCAAACATCATGTAGTGCAAGAAATCAAACGGAGGAGATCGAGTCTTATGGGGAAAAGTGCACAAACCTCTGCAGAGTGTACAAACTAATCATGGTTAGCCGTGTCCCCGATTATGGACGTCTTGAGTATCTAGCTCTTGGATTATCATGTGGATCTCATCACTCTGTTACAATATTAATTTTGATTGGGTTATTAATTACCTTTTAATTGGGATTGAGATGGGGTTTACCATTCTCAATGTTTTCAACCAACTTTGTAGTTAAATAAAAATATATTCCTTTGTTGTAGGGAAAAAATTGGCTTTCTGCAAAACATATTAACCATACAGCCTCCACCAGCCATATATGCATGTAGTGATAGCATTATTCCGTTCATTACTCTCTTGTGTTACATTGCCAGCATATTCCGTGTGCTAACCCGTTTTCGGGCTGCAACATATCATGTTGCAGACTTTTCAGACGACGAGTAAGGAGCCTTAGGTCGTGGTCTTTCACTCAGTGATGTCGTTGGAGTTGATGGACTCACTTTATCTTCCAAGCCTTCCGTTGTTATCGTATTAGATGGCCTTAAGCCATATTTATTATAATAAGTTCTCTTTTGAGACATTCGATGTAATAAGTGTGTGATTGCTACTCTGTTATAAATCCTTCGAGTACTGTGTGTGTGTCAGCATTACCGATCCAGGGATGACACTTATGCACAGAGACTTGACCGTCTGAGGTCGGGTCGCTACATGATCTATATGTTGTCATCAATTACCAAAAGGGGGAGATTGAAACTGCAACTATCCCTGGGTGGTTTTGGTAATTCGTAACAACATATAGCTCATTGAACTAATGCTCTTTCAAGATGATTATTTCATAAAGTTCAATGATTGGCATGGCATGGACTAGGAATGTGGACCCCTCAAAATGCTAAGGACACATATTGGCTCAAGCTCAAGACTCTACATTTTCATTTTAGTGATCCAAGATCACATTGAGTCCATAGGAAAAGCCAATACTATTAAAAGGGGGATGAGGTGTTGCTTAATGGCTTGCTTGCTCAAAATGCTTAGTGATATGCTCCAAAAGCCCTCAACCACTTTCTCATATCCACATATGTCCCAAACCAAAAGTCAAACTCGGCCCCACCGATTTGATCTATCCGGCGCCACTGAGTTCATTTGACATAGCCACTACCAGAAACCCTAGTCAGTTCGGTCTCACCAATAGGGATCTCGGTCTCACCGAGATGGGACTGCAAACTCTCTGTTTCCCTTCGTAACATTTCGGTCTAACCGAGATGAGCGATCGGTCAGTTTGCAATGCAAACTCTCTGTTTCCTTTTCGTAATGTTTCGGTCTCACCAAAATGAGCGATTCAGTCCCATTGAGTTTGCCTGACCAACTCTCTGTTTGCCTATTACAGAAATCGGTCTTACCGAGTTTATGTGATCGGTCTCACCGAGATTACATTATGCCCTAACCCTAATGAAATCGGTCCCACCGTGTTGACATGTCGGTCCCATCGAAAAGCCCAACGTTCACATTTTGAACTAAATTGGTCTGACCGAGTTTTATAATTCGGTTCCACCGAGTTTGGTAAATTCTGTGTAACGGTTAGATTTTGTGTGGAGGCTATATATACCCCTCCACCCACTCTTCATTCGTGGAGAGAGCCATCAGAACGTGCCTACACTTCTACCATTCATTTTCTGAGAGAGAACCACCTACTCATGTGTTGAGACCAAGATATTCTAATCCAACCACAAGAATCTTGATCTCTAGCCTTCCCCAAGTTGCTTTCCACTTAAATCATCTTTCCACAAAATCCAAATCTGTGAGAGAGAGTTGAGTGTTGGGGAGACTATCATTTGAAGCACAAGAGCAAGGAGTTCATCATCAACACACCATCTATTACCTTTTGGAGAGTGGTGTCTCCTAGATTGGTTAGGTGTCACTTGGGAGCCTCCGTCAAGATTGTGGAGTTGAACCAAGGAGTTTGTATGGGCAAGGATATCGCCTACTTCGCGAAGATCTACCCTAGTGAGGCAAGTCCTTCGTGGGCGATGGCCATGGTGGGATAGACAAGGTTGCTTCTTCGTGGACCCTTCGTGGGTGGAGCCCTCTGTGGACTCGTGCAACCGTTACCCTTCGTGGGTTGAAGTCTCCATCAACGTGGATGTACGATAGCACCACCTATCGGAACCACGCCAAAAATCTCCGTGTCTACATTGCGTTTGCTCCCTCCAAACTCCTCCCCTTTACCTTCATATGCAATGATTTACATTCTGCTGCTATACTCTTAGAATTGCATGTGTAGGTTGATTACTTGACTTGTACTAAGTTGCTAAAATCTGCCAAAACTTAAAATTGGGAAAAGGCTAGATTTTTATTTGGTCAAGTAGTCTAATAACCCCCCTCTAGACATACTTTCGATCCTACACTCTCCTCTTCTTCCTCTTCATCCTCTTCTTCCACGCTAGCCTTGGCCTTCAAGGCAAGGTTGGGCGTCTTTGCTCTTTGAGAACGCAACACCACATTGTTGGCGGTCTTGTCCAAGATCCTCATCGCCACAAACTCATCCAACACTTCACTTGAGGACAAGGTGTGGAAGTACGGCCTTTGATGGATGACGGAGGACATGGCCTTATGGTAAGGCATCATGGCCTTGAGGAACTTGTGCTTGATCCAATTGTCATCTGTATCCTTGCTCCCATGATCTCGGAGTGAGACTACAAGAGTGGTTAATCTCCGGTAAAGCTCATGAGGTTCTTCATCTTCATTCGTTGCAAACTCATCGGCTTCATCTTGCACCACTTCATAGTTGGAGCGTTGAATGCTTGCGCTCCCCTTGTAAATGGAAACAACATGTTGCCATGCTTCCTTGGCCACGGTGAAAGGTCGGAGATGCGCAATATCTTCGGATGGAATTGCATCTTGGATGATGAAGAGAGCATTCTCGTTGAATTGATGATCCGCGGCTTCTCTAGGGGTGAAGTTGCTTGGGTCATGTGGATAGAGATCTTGCTCAATGATTCTCCAAAGATTAGTATTAACATGATTTAAATGACGTTTAAAGCGGTTGACCCAAGAGTCAAAATCCTCATTTTTCACAATCTTAGGAGGAGGACCAACATGATTCAAATGAGTGGAGGGAACCGGTCCTCCATAAGTAAGTGGAGGTTCAACATGGGCAAAGATGCCACTTCCATTTCTACCACTAGATAAAGGAACTTTTTCACTAGTAGCTTCCCCCTTGTCGGAGTTAGCATCTGTCACCCTGTTAGCGGGATCACCCACTTTCATTGGTGTGGTAGATAATTTAAGGCCTTCTCAGAACTTGTTGAACATGCCTTCAACCTCGGTCGTCATGGAGGTTTTCAATGTGTCCAAAGCCGCATTGAACTCCGCATGGGAGACCGAGGTTCCCCCATCAGCCGTAGACGAGAACGAATTCACACCAGAGTGCTCCTCCCCACCGTCTACGGAGTCAACCATACTCTACGGACGACAAAGTCCTTAATAAAGAGACGAGGTTGTGACACCAACTGAAAGGATCGATGTAGTTGACTAGCGGGGGGGTGAATAGGCAACTAACAATTTTTAGCTTATCTTTACCAATTTAAACTTTGCATCAAAGTACGATATGCAACTAGGTGAGCAACCTATATGATGCAACAACAACGAGCACACAAGAAAGAAAGGGATGCAACACAATAAAAACTTGCACAAGTAAAGGTAAGAGATAACCAAGAGTGGAGCCGGTGGAGACGAGGATGTGTTACCGAAGTTCCTTCCCTTTGAGAGGAAGTACGTCTCCGTTGGAGCGGTGTGGAGGCACAATGCTCCCCAAGAAGCCACTAGGGCCACCATATTCTCCTCACGCCCTCACACAATGCGAGATGTCGTGATTCCACTATTGGTGCCCTTGAAGGCGGCGACCGAACCTTTACAAACAAGGTTGGGGCAATCTCCACAACTTAATTGGAGGCTCCCAGTGACACCACAAAGCTTCGCCACAATGGACTATGGCTCCGCGGTGACCTCAACCGTCTAGGGTTCTCAAACACCGAAGAGTAACAAGATTCGCAAGGTATTAGTGGGGGGAATCAAATTTCTCTTGGTGGAAGTGTAGATCGGGGCCTTCTCAACCAATCCCTAGAAAATCAACAAGTTTGATTGGCTAGGGAGAGAGATCGGGCGAAAATGGAGCTTTGAGCAACAATGGAGATTGGGAAGAGAAGAGGTGGTCAACTTGGGGAAGAAGGCCCCCCTTATAGGGTGAGGACAAATCCAACCGTTACCCACCTACTCAGCCCGCGACATGCGGTACTACCGCACAGACCCGCAGTACTACCACACTGGCTTGCGATACTACCGCTGGTTAGTGCGGTACTACCGCTCGCGCGGCAGGGGCCAAGTGAGGCCCTCTTGCACAAGGCAACAAGCGGTAGAACCGCCGGAGCGATACTACCGCAAGGCGGGGCTCATCCTGGGCTGGGAAGGCACGGACTAATAAAATTACATCCATGGCTACTTTTGCTAAGTATCGGTCAGTGCAAAAATCCGGCACGGTACTACCGCTCACAGGGAGCGGTACTACCGCGTAGGGTGCAGAAGTAAAAAATTACTTCCTCCCCTACATCCGCTCATGCCACAGTACTGGGCCAGAGGCCACAGTACTACCGCGATCCAGGAGCGGTACTACCACACTTATGGTACTACTGCTGCCCTGGGCATTACTACCGTGGCTAGCTGCGGTACTACTGCTCCCTTGAGCAGTACTACCGCAAGCCACAGACCAGTAGCACTGGGAGGCCATCATCTTCGCAATGACATGGGGAACAACCGGTGCTCCAATGAAGTAAGGAAAGGTGGTCCAAGGGACTGATGTGTACGTGTTGATTCCACCCTAACCTTTCTGAAGCGGGCCCCCTCTTAATAGTACGGCTTTCCTACGACGCAATTCCACCGAAAAGAAACATAGAGAAACACCGTCTTCGAGAAGCTCCGAGGGGCACCGAATCGTCTTGTGCCTATACATGAGATATCTGAAATGCTCAATGCACACGATTAGTCCGCAAAAGCATTGTCATCAATCACCAAAACCACTTAGAGATAAATATGCCCTTACATCGGATCCTAGTACAGAATACGTTCTACTCGGGGCAGACTTCATACCATGCATGCCACTACTGTAATTTCTATTGGGGAACGTAGTAATTTCAAAATTTTCCTACGCACATGCAAGATCATGGTGACGCATAGCAACGAGAGGGGAGAGTGTTGTCCATGTACCCTCGTAGACCGAAAGCGGAAGCGTTAGCACAATGCGGTTGATGTAGTCGTACGTCTTCACGATCTGACCGATCAAGTATCGAACGCACGGCACCTCCGAGTTCAGCACACGTTCAGCCCGATGACGTCCCTCGAACCCCGATCCAGCCGAGTGTTGAGGGACAGTTTCGTCAGCACGTTGGCGTGGTGACGATGTTGATGTTCTACCGACGCAGGGCTTTGCCTAAGCATCGCTACAGTATTATCGAGGTGGACTAAGGTGGAGGGGGGCACCGCATACAGCTAAAAGATCAGATCAATTCTTGTTGTTGGGGTGCCCCTCTGCCCCCGTATATAAAGGAGCAAGGAAGAAGGAGGCCGGCCCTAGGAGGGGGCGCGCCAAGTGAGGAGTCCTACTAGGACTCCCTAGTCCTAGTAAGATTCCACCTCCCATATGGAATAGGAAAAGAGGAAGGGAAAAGGAGAAGGAAGGAAGGGGGCGCCCCCCTTCCCTAGTCCAATTCGGACCAGACCAAGGGGAGGGGTGCGGCCACCCTTGAGGCCCTTTTCCTTCTTTCCCGTATGGCCCAATAAGGCCCAATACGTATTCCCGTAACTCTCCGGTACTCTGAAAAATACCCGAATCACTCGGAACCTTTACGATGTCCGAATATAGTCGTCCAATATATTGATCTTTACGTCTCGACCATTTCGAGACTCCTCGTCATATCCCCGATCTCATCCGGGACTCCGAACTCCTTCGGTACATCAAAACACATAAACTCATAATATAACTGTCATCGAAACTTTAAGCGTGCGGACCCTACGGGTTCGAGAACTATGTAGACATGACCGAGACACGTCTCCGGTCAATAACCAATAGCGGAACCTGGATTCTCATATTGGCTCCTACATATTCTATGAAGATCTTTATCGGTCAGACCGCATAACAACATACGTTGTTCCCTTTGTCATCGGTATGTTACTTGCCCGAGATTCGATCGTCGGTATCTCAATACCTAGTTCAATCTCGTTACTGGCAAGTCTCTTTACTCGTTCCGTAATACATCATCCCGCAACTAACTCATTAGTTGCAATGCTTGCAAGGCTTAAGTGATGTGCATTACCGAGAGGGCCCAGAGATACCTCTCCGACAATCGGAGTGATAAATCCTAATATTGAAACACGCCAACCCAACATGTACCTTTGGAGACACCTGTAGAGCTCCTTTATAATCACCCAGTTACGTTGTGACGTTTGGTAGCACAAAAAGTGTTCCTCCGGCAAACGGGA
The DNA here is from genome assembly GCA_032464435.1 of Aegilops umbellulata. NCBI lineage: Eukaryota > Viridiplantae > Streptophyta > Magnoliopsida > Poales > Poaceae > Aegilops > Aegilops umbellulata. The sequence goes on from CP136056.1 coordinate 353,116,164, forward strand.
GTTGCATAATCTCATAGTCATAGGAACATGTATAAGTCATGAAGAAAGCAATAGCAACATACTAAACGATCGTGTGCTAAGCTAACGGAATGGGTCATGTCAATCACATTATTCTCCTAATGATGTGATCCCGTTAATCAAATGACAACTCATGTCTATGGTTAGGAAACATAACCATCTTTGATCAATGAGCTAGTCAAGTAGAGGCATACTAGTGATACTCTGTTTGTCTATGTATTCACACATGTATCATGTTTCCGGTTAATACAATTCTAGCATGAATAATAAACATTTATCATGAAATAAGGAAATAAATAATAACTTTATTATTGCCTCTAGGGCATATTTCCTTCAGTTTCCCCGCTCGGTTATCACTACGGTATCTAAGGGTTTCCCCGTGGACCCAACATCGCCAAGGGTTCTCCGTTATTCCCCTATCAATTGCAAATGTGAGGTAGAGAGGTTTTTACTGTCACCTTGAATTACCTCAACATCTTAGCGTTTGCAACTACGATAATATGCTTCATGGTTTTGCGGCGGACATGCCGAGTGGGGCCCATTCACGACATTCACCATGGGTATTACCAAACATTCAACAGAGAATCTCATATCTTTATTAACATTTTATCTTCTATACATAGCAAGGTTCATCCATATCCCCGAGAACTAAGGGAACTACACACACATCGCGGTATGCATCACCATCGATATCCTTCGGTGGCTCCCAGACCACCTCCAACCCGTGCTAGTCGATGATGCCGCCGCAACCCGCCTGGACATCATCTCCACCGCTTCAAGCCTCGCCTCTATCACCGCTCGTCTCGTCTCCTCCGTGGCCTGCATCGACACTGAAATCGGCAGCTTACCTCTTGTCAGAAGGGGGAGAGAAGATGAGTGAACGGATAAGGTAGAACCAGTGCAACGCTCGCGTTTGCGCTTGACCACGCGGGAGCGAACGCTTTGTTGCATCTGACGTGTCAATGAGATTGTGCGTCAAGATTGACGAAGTGCATCCAACAGTTGCTAGGATGCCCATGTCGAGAAAAAAATCTGACACTTCTGATAATTCTATAGACCTGGTCCACTGAATGTGGCACATGACCTGGCCAGATGGTCTGCCACGGCCCAGCCTGGCCTAAACGGGCCAGACACGACGCGACCCACCCAGGCACGCCTAATACGCAGGTCGTGTCGGGCAGGCACTCGCGCCGTACTCGTTGGCCCAAGCACATCACAACAAGAAAACGGGCCAACCCATCGACACGTTTAGCCCACCAGGCCGCTTGATTTTGGGCAGTTTTGGGCCTAGCTGTTTTGAGGGGCTAATATATATTTAAAAAATCTGAAATAAATAAAAAGTAAGCGACCGTGTTGTGCCGACATTTGTGCCCAGCCTCGCGGCCCAGGCACGGCCCTAGGTTGTTTTTTTGAGGGTCAGGCACGGCCCTAGGTGGGCCACATGCCGGCACGACCTGATTATAATGTGCCGGGCCAGGCTCACCATGTGACGGGCACGTGGGTTATCGGGCCAGCACCGGCCCATTTGGCCACATTTGGGCATAGCTCACTCGTATAGACCGCATCCACCTGTAGTGTCACTCAGGTCTCACAGTCCATCAGCGTCCAAACGGTGAAAGAAGCCCAAAGAGGGCAACGACGAGGGTTTTAGAGCCCATCCACACCAGCCATGGCGACGGCGGCTGGCGGCGCGCGGCGAGCCCTCGCGGGGCTGCGCTCCGCTTCCCCATCTACTCTGTCCAGAACGTTTTCCAGGCCGGCAGTTGCCCAGTCCCCGGAGCTGGCGGCCTCCGCTCTGCCGCGCGCCCCGCACCGGCGCCTCGCGATCTCGAGGTAGATACCTCTGTGTTTCTTTTCCTCGGATTGGTCGTGCTTGGACAGTATGGTTTGCTCAGATTTGGCGCGGACTTCGTTGTGCAGGGTGCCGGTGGCGGCTCTGGGCGGCGCGCAGGGGCTGATGCCGCTGCACAGTGCGACAGCATCGGCGCTGCTCACCTCCATGCTCGGGCTTAAGCCCGGGTCTTGGGGTTGGCTCTCCGAAGGTAAAATGACTTAATTTGTCTTGCTGGATCTCCTTGACTTGGATGAGGCGTGAAAATGTTAAAAGTTCAGAAAACGAACTACAGTCATCTAGTGAATTATGTCAGAATTAGATTTTGTTCTCCCTTCTACTATTAGGTTTGAAGTTTGATGTATCTTTTAAACATAATAGTGCTTCGTTAGTTTTGAACTTTTTGATATATCTGCATTCCCATGATTGAGATGGTGGCTATTCATGGCCAGGCAGAAATAAGGTGCACTTCAAATATGAACATAGCAATGCCTGAGGTAGAATGGTTGTTGTGGGAAGCGAGTGGCCAGTGTGTGCCTGAGTTTTAATCTAATATCGCTTGGTGTGTCCTTGTTTTGGGGTTAATGGATGGCATTCACTACTTTATCGTTGTTGCTGGCTTGCTCCAAATGCATGCCCCTATGTAGTATGTACCTTCAACTGATTTTTATTGTTTACAGAGGGAGTACAAACCTTGAAATTATCTACTCCGTTCCTAAATATAAGTCTTTAGAGATTCTAGTATGGACTACATACGGAGCAAAATGAGTGAATCTACACTCTAAACTATGTCTATATACATCCGTATGTAATCCATAGTGAAATCTCTTAAAAGACCTATATTTAGAAACGGAGGAAGTAATTGTTATGTTCTTTAGTCGAGCTACTTCCTCTTAGCGTATGGCCTGTCAATTTTCTGTTTGTAAGCATTTTGTTAACTGCTTTCTCCTTTTGGAAAAATGTTATGTATTCTCTCATTTATGCCTCTTGCTTGGTTGATTTCATCTTTTCTTAAATGATCAGGTCAAATAGCTTGATTATCTATTAATGTTCTTTACAATACCAGGACGAGGCACATAGTTATAGGGCATATACTGTATAAGAACTGACATCCCGAAAGACGGCAATGGCATGTAGAACCAAAGGTTGAAGCCAAGGTGTATGCAATCCTTATACCAAAATAACCATTAAGTTGTTATAGACTGTCAGTAATGCTCCATCTTGCTTATTTTGGTTCACCTGATCACTTGATGAATTTCTTAACTTACAAAATGGATATGCTACACTGGTAATTAAGCCTGTCATATTGTATTGATACTTGATATTGTATGGAGCATCTTGATACTATCTCTGCTGATGAAAGATTCATGAATTTTATGTTGCTTGTACACCTGCCAATGCCTTTCACTAAAAGCCATCCTTAACCACTGTACTTTGGTAGTTGGCCTTCTGTAATGTGATAGTGGTACTTCCACACGTTCTCTTTGTTTTTTTTGTAGTGTTCTTGTTCTGACCCTTTTTTTCCCACTCATTTGCAACTTCAGGTTTTGCAACGCCTCTATAACAAGAACGGTGCTCCAGTCACCATACAAGAGTCTTCAGTTTAGCCTTCCCCTGGCAGATTCCAATAACACTAGCTACATGCCTTGTGGACTATACCATTGGATTTTTGCTGATGGAATCTGTAGTCTCACCGCTTAAAACTTATGATGACATGGTGTGCCAGTCATCTTATTGCCCTGTGACGATATTCATGGCAACTTTTAAGTAACCTTGTTTCATGATACCAGTTTTTGTTTATCTGATGCATTTAATGATTCTTCGCCCTGAATGCATCATGGAATCCTAAACATACTCAATTCATAACGGCAGTTACATAGCTCAATAGAAAGTGATACACCAAATCATTTGCATGAATATGGACTCTCTTTCCGAAAATGCTGTTTGGAGGACGAGCTCCATGCAGCTCGCTATCAGGGTCGTCAGTAATCACATCGAGATGCTGCAGCGACGCATTTATGTCATGTATTCATGCCAGCAGCTTTAACCCCAATCCCGTATTCTGTATTTTCCTACAGTAGCATCCCATGTCGTCCACGGCTCACTGGCAGGCTGGTTAGACATGCGATCCACTTCCCCATCATGGCCCTGCAGTGCCAGCCTCTCTCACAGATGATCATGAACATGGGTATGCTAACGCTCTCATGTTCGTCACGGTCTTCTATTTTTCTTATGCCAAGCATAAATCGCCAACTGAAATAAATTTTCTTCACCCACAACACCACACGACCATATCCAACATAAATCTTGAGGCAAATTCAATAATGTGATGAACCAGACGACACAGAAATGCTCAGTTGCACACATTACCATCTCATGATGTTTTACACAACTAACATACCGGTTCTTATAACAAGGTGACACAGACAAATCCATACGATTGCTAAAACAGACAATAAAATCCAGATTTTTTTAGACCTTAGGCGGGTTGCTGCATGTGTTCTTCCTGTGCCCTGTCAACCCACATTTTGAGCAGCGAGGAGATTTCCTAGGTGCCTTTGGCACATCCCCTCTGGCAGGGCGCGTTGTGCTCTTGTGCCCCTGAATTCTACATATAGAACAGAATCTGCTCCTCTTTGATGGTTGTTCATATGGAGCCTTGTCACGGCTGGTTGTTGGACGCCCAGCAGGCCGTTTCTTGGACGATGCTGGAAACATATCTGGTCCTTGTGAGATGCTGTGCTCAGACTCAGACTCAGCTCTCCCAAAATGCTGCTTGTTCCCAACCCCAGAGCCTGCTGAATTTGCAGCCAGCTCTCTATCAGACAAACCAAGCCCATCCCGCACGGCGGCAACTTGCTCGAGCAGCACTTTCACATCTCACATCTTCTCCATTGCTAGTGCATGTGCTTCCACATTGTTGTCACCTAACTTAATCACATCCAGTGCCAACAATTATAAAGTGTTGTGCCGACGAGACGAGTACTTCAGTGGCCCATGGTCCTTCTGGTAGCGCAAATACTCCGGCGGTAGTATATCCCTTGCATCTCTAGTCCATCACTTGACCACATGTTTCGGCAGGAGCTCGTGCAGTTTTAGGTGTATCATGACCTGGCGAAACAGCAACCAGAAAATGTCAGTTTCATGACCTCACCAGCAGCATATGTTTTTGTAGGGGAGCCCACACAGAAAATGGTTTATAGAAACCGGAGAGTATATGCGTCACGCACCTTAAGCACATGGTTGCAAGCCTGCAAATCATTCTATGGTGCTCAAATTGTTCCACACTCGCAAATGAACTAATCGGCTGTCTCACTCACGGAGATGACAAGCTCATTCTTGCACCACTTTTCCCTTGACTGGACACTGTAAACTTTTATCGTGCCAAAGAAACTACCCACGACACTGTAAACCTTGCTAATGCTGATATTATTTTCTCTCAATTGCTTAACCATGTCCCTTGTATAGCTATCTATGTGTCGGTGCGACTTCCAGTGCAATTTCTCTCCACAATTAAGAGATAAATCATGGTTGTGGTCAGCCCTGTGCTCGCATACATACCATCCACCATCGTCTGACCTCAGCAGTCGTATCATGGCATTGCAACCACACCTCGTCGATCTACTGTCTGCTTGCAATGGCTTACCCTGCAGGAGACAAGCGCGCATGCAAATCAGAGGATGAAAAAAAATTGTAAATTAATACCCACATTTTCTTTGCATGGCTTTAAACAAAAAAAATGAAATGAAGCTAAAAAGAAAACCCCAAAATGTAATAGGAAAATGATGTTATGTTACTGACTCACCGCACAGGCACAAACTATCTCCAGCATGCACTTCTTCCTGTGTACATTCAAACGGCTTTTTGCATAGCGCACCCCAAAACCAACCTCCCATGAATAAAGATTGTAAAACTCGTAGCCCTCTTCAATGGAATCAAAACTAGTTTCAATCGATGGATTGACAACATTTTGAGACTTTTTATCAACAAATGGACGGATAGAAGCTTCAAGGGCAGGCATCCTTGAAGCGCTGGGCTCCCTCTCATCCTTAGCTTTTCCAACTCTAACCCTGCGAAAAAATGACACACCAAACTCATCAGCGGATTAAATCCACTGAAGGACACAAAATAAAGTGTTGTACATGGGCACACTGCCCACACAACCTGGTTGCATGCATAGCAGAATCAATAATTTTTGGTGATATAATTTACTAGACATACGTGTGTCGCTATGCTAGTAGCAGTACCAGATTCAGAAAAATTTCATTTCGAACAAAACAGAAACCGGCAGATAGCATCATCATTTTCTTAGGTGTGTTAGATCAGCGTTATTTTTTGTGATCCAAGGGCATCAGACATGTCTCGAAAAATGGTCTTATTCCTTACTCTGATTATGATTTTGCCCCTGTTGTGCCTGCTCGCTCATGTGCCACTACAACACAGGTAACCCTCTCATAAACGATTTCCAATGCTCATGTTTTTCCTACTAATTTTCAACATGGTGAACCGTTCACAAAATTCAAAATCGGCCAGACGAACAGCGCTTGTGCAACCAAACTACGAGCAAAAGGTGATGATGCATATAGCTGAGCAGAAATTAAATCGACAGTATCCAAAACAGCCTCAAGGCGAGTGATAAACAGAGAAGTCACCTCCTGGTCCAAGAAGATTGTTTTGCGTTTGACACTCCCACGCCATCTTCGTCTGCATCTTGGCCCATGGCATCAGGGACTGTATTTGCACGGCCTGTCTCGCAGGAATCGCCCTCCCCTTCGTCGCTAAGATTATACGATGCGCAGCCCCACATACCAGCACCTTCGCTGCCTTCAAAATCCATGTCGCCTCCAGCTTGACCCATGGGCAGAGAAGAAATCAAGTCCTCCTCCGCATCCTCTGTTCCACTTGTGCCGCCTTCAGTCAGTTGGTCGCCGGCAACTAGACCACTTAAGAAAACTCCGCCGGCCGCCCGCGGCACCAACCTGCACAGGCAAACGGGAGCCAGCCAGATCTAATTGTTTGGGGAATAGCTCAACGGAAACTCCAATCGATAGATTTCTAGCTCAAAAAATCACATCCCGCATCGAGAACTTGGGCGAGATTCTAGGAATATTACCCTGATGCAGATTCCTCGAAGATGAACTCCATGTCGTCCATGGCGAGAAGCAGCGCTGCCCTCGGCCTGGTGCCGTCCGCTTTCTGGTCGACTGGCCAAACACGAACAGGCACCGCTTAGTGGTTGACGCCGTCGCCGAGTGGACGCAGCAACCGCACATTTATTTTTCTCACCAACCAAACTCGTCAGCCGGCGAGGTGGGCCAAATAGGGCGAATCAACTTGTGGTTGAGTTGGTTAGGTAGACAGTGGTATCCCCAACCCATCAGGGTTCAAATCCTGGTGCTCGCATTATTTCTGGATTTATTTCAGAATTTCCGGCGATGCGTTTTCAGTGGGAGGAGACGTTCCCGTCGACGACGAGGCGCCTACGGTGACTTCGTAAATCTCAAGATGATATGTCGGCTCAGTCTTTCGGAGGTGCTCATAGGGGTAGGGTGTGCGTGTGTGCGTTCATAGGGGTGAGTGTATGCGCGTGTATATGAGCGCTTGTGTCTGTACTGATGCTCAAAAAAAAAAAGAAACGGTAAATAGGAAAAAGAACAGAGGCCACGCATCGCAACGCCAGAATGACCGCCGCAGATACCGGCCTCCATGCAGCTCGTCCACCAAAACGCCCCTCTCCTCTCTTTCAGCGTACACTGACTGATTTGATTTCCAGTGGATATGCCGATCACAGTCAGTGCCGAATACTATAGGCTAGAGATTGCCCTTATTTCAAATTCAATATTTTTGTATTAAGAAATCTGTGTCTACTCTGCCCACACGTTTCAGGGTTCAAGATCAATGAAATGCGGGTTACATGCCATAAAAATTTATGCCATTGAATTTATATTCAAAAAAAGTAAACAATGATATAACTGTCTACATCACATGGCTCATATGTTTAGTCTAACTGATGGTGAATTAAATCTTGAAATACCGTAAAACCAGGGGGAATTTACTCTTTCACTTATAAAAATAGCATTTTTAATTGTGGCAATGTTTACAAGGCTGAGTTTGATTTGTGACACATCTTCAGAAAATAAAACTAATGGACAATTTGAAATTGTATACAAAAGCTGGATAAACTTATGGTATCATATATTTTAAAGTTCTATAAGACAAGTTTTTCTATTTCCATCATAACATGGGTATAAGTCAAAAGGTTATCTTACTTATTCGGGTTTGCTCTTTTATTATTTCCGTAACTTTTTGTGTACTTGATACAAAGTTTTTGATTATGAGACTTTTCTTGCGACCGGATCTTTTTATGCTCTCTTGGAACCGACAACTTACTTCATGCTATTACTAACACTTATGACTGAGCCGCACTTGCTTTTCAAAAGAAATTGAAACAATCATGCCTGAGACTAGCCAATAGAAGAAAGAGCCACAAGCAAGCCACATCAGCATCCTTTTTCTTCGATTTCTTCAACAATGCGAGTCTACCTCACTCATCATAACTCAAATTCAAGTTCCAAATTAATATTTCCCCACGAAAGCAAACCTTTTTATGTTTGCCAAGTCTACAGAAAAATGTACCAAGATCTACACTATCAAATATATATGGTATGGAAATACATTTTATAAAGAATCCACTGAAACATATTTGGTATATTGATATGTTTTTTCTAGAGACTTGGTCAAACTTGAGTTGACTTAAGAAAAAGTTATCAATTACTCTCTCCGTCCCAAAATAAGTGACTCAACTTTATACTAACTTTATAGTATAAAGTTGAGTCACTTGGGAGTATTTTAGAATGAAGAGAGTAATTTCCATGGGCAGGTCAAAGCAACATTTGGTGCACACCCAAATACTCCCTTCATTCCTAAATATAAATCTTTGTAGAGATTCCACTATGGACTACACACAGAGCAAAATGAATGAATCTACACTCTAAAATGCATCTATATACATCCGTATATGGTTCATAATGGAATCTCTACAAAGACTTGTACTCCCTCCGTCTGGAAATACTCGTCGTAGAAATGAATAGAAATGGATGTATCTAGAACTAAAATATGTCTAGATACATCCATTTCTTCGACAAGTATTTTCAGACGGAGGGAGTATTTAGGAATGGAGGGAGCATATGATATATGTGTGTCTGCTTTGCTGTATTGTTATATCTTTGGAACTTTGTCCGCAAAACAACATATACACTGGTCCACATATGAAATGTCACGACTATTGTGACCTTGGCTGTATCATCGCACCTACAGCCAATATGCAGCCAGACGGTGTTCTCATGCAAAACTGCACCATGATCTTTGCATTGCTTGACTTCATCCATTTGTCGTTGCATTCACACGATCACGATTGTGTCCTTGCCCTTATCTTCTTCTTCCGAGTCATCATCGGCATGTGACACTAAATTTCTATCACTTGGTGGAGCGTTCTGAAATATATCGAACAGCAGAACTCGTATTCGCTTCCGCAGCCCCGAAGCTTCTACAGGGCTGAACCACTTGCGTCCAAACTAAAAACCAGCAAGAGGACAAAAGTCAGGACTCCTGATATTTATACTGAATACAAATAATGAAGCTGTTTAATTTACACCTTGCAAGGCCGCACTCCTGTCAAATCATCTGGTGCCTCTTGAATAAACTTATCGATGTAGTAAAGCATAAAGACACCGCAATCAAAGTCATTTTGCTGCTGCGGCACCTTGCAAGTGGAAATGAAAGGCAGCTTTAGAAAACTGGCACAAAAAAGCAGTGAAGGAATAGGTACTGTAAAGCCAGCAAGTTCATTGTAACTCAATTCACGACGATCATAAGTTCACATTCTCAAGTAATCAGCTCCTTGAGAACATCATTAAAAACACTATGGTTCTTACCTCGATTTTTTCCTTATGTATATTTCTTGAAAGATGTCTCCATATTGTGTCTGAAAAAGGAATATCATAAGAAGAATCCTTCTGTAGATGGCGCCATTCTTCTATGAGATAGCTGTGAAAACATACAATTTCAAAAGCATGGACAAGACATTAAAATTAGGAATCTTTAGAATGGCAGGTTCCCCTACAGGGAGGGTACACAGCACTACAGCACCCTCCAGTCCTGAATAGTAAATGGTTGGGATCAAGACCATTTTCTCACATAGTATCATGAAACATACCTCTCAATCACGCCAAAAACCTTGTCACTGGAATGTAGTCCTAGAGAGTCCAAGTGAAACACCCTTGGCCCAGATTTTATCTCTTTTGCGGGCATGAAGATAATGACCAAGCTCCAATGCACCCTAATTTACAGAACATAAGATAATCGCCATCTTATAAGTACTACCTCCATTCCAAAATATAAGACGTTTTGGTAGGTACCAAAATGTCTTATATTTTGGAATGGAGGTAGTATATGATAACTAGATACACTAGAATGTTATCCATTGACCAACAAACACACCCTCATGTCAAATATCAACCAAACAAATAATATGTGCTTGGGAGTAGCAGATAAGCACATCTGGTTTCATCTTGCAGTATTATCCTGAGAATAAGAAACTTACTGTCCATGAATTGGCAAAAGGAGGTATGGTGTCTTAAAAATATCTACACTTCTCCACCATCGCCTTAACTTGCTAAACTGCGAGCCACACTCACCCTAGAACAAATGCACAAGTCAGTCAGCATTTTAAAACGCTAGCTTCGAGGGGGTGAAGAAGAGGTGATCCCAACATGCAAAAGGAAATAAATAAACAGAGATTTACAAAATGAAGTAATGGGAAGTACGATATTTTCCAGAGAAAAACATATATGAACCGGCTTTCTGGAACATATCATGTTGAAAACAAAAAAAAACCATGCATATTGCAATTTACACATTAAACATTCAAATGACTGCCATGGTTTTATACAATTTCTTGGAACATAAACTGGGAATAAAACTTCGCAATTCGAAAAACTGTCTCAAGAAAAAGTACAAAGTAATATGATTGTTATATTTACATATGCACATGTCAGCCCCATATTTTACTAACCTTATCAGTAAGGTGATATAATTTAAAATAAGCTTTGGAAAATCAATAGAACATGGACAAATTAGTATATGAAAAAATAATGTGAATTGAATGACACCAGGGTGTTAACTTTGCAATGAGAGAATGCAGTGCACTACAGCAGAAAGTCATGTTTATGTGTGCATCGCTGTATGGGAACAATGAAGCTTCCACTTCAGGCCAGCTCATGCACCACCTAGAACATAACTTTAACCCATCGATTTGCAAGGACATGTAGTGTTGAACATCATAAATAACTAAATACAACACAATAAGATCAAAGAGCATACCGTCCTGGATAACGCTTCTTCAAGTTTGCTATAGAAATATGTATTGAAGATGTACAAGTCGTCACAAGGCCTGGATTTTCTTAGGTACCTGACATTGCCATAGTCGGTATGGACAGAAAACATGTATTAAAAATTACTCCCTCCGTGTAGTGTCAAAAACGCTCTTATATTATGGGACGGAGGGACTAGAAAGCACATGATCGAATTTTTTATGCTTATTCAGCTAAACCATCCAAACTAGAAAAACAAATACAACGCCGACATTCGATCTTGAAGGGAACACATCACAGTAAATGTGAGATGTTGACACGTCATGAATCATTTGACCGGATACACTTTTGCACTTTTAGTCCTTTATACACATCAAATATGTCTTTCAACCACGCATTCATTAACTAGTCTGTTGGTACTGATAATTCCCTGTAGTAGCTCAGTGATAGAGTGAGTACATCACATAACGTACTTTTCTAATTCTACATAACATTTGATAGTCCTTAAGTGGCATCTAAGGTAAGAACTGCATATAATAAGAAAAGAAAAAAGACATCTATAAATAAATGCAGTTCAGTCATACCCATGCAAACTTTCCAACAGCTGCATGTGAGCACTTGGACGTTTAACTTACTAACAGAAGAAAGAGGAAGATAATGTCACAAGCAGAAAAGAGAATGAATATATTACTTACTGGATGTAAAAGTTTATGACAGGTGATTTTAAAAAAACTTCGGGGTCAAGACATTTTATGTCAGAATATGTCAGCTCGACAGTTTCCGGATCAGTCCTGTAGACAGTAGTAGACATAAGTATGGGCGGAGAATCCCTCTCTCAATACCTCTAACAATACATGATCCTTACCTCGACGGATAGTAGATCTGTGATTTGTCCCTACAGAAATCCAATTTGATTAATTAAGCATATAAATGGTCATAGTGATGAAATGTTAACAGGCAGAAACATTATCACTTATTGTGTTACCAATTTACCATATATTAACAATCTCGACATCAACTGATTTAGAAGGTTCTGTATCCTCGTCATCCAAGAGAACTACTTCCTGACAAAGATAAGAGCATGATTGGAATACATATGTAGAAAGCTTAATTCATGTCAAACATTTGCAGCTAAGATTAATGATAATGATGAAGTATTCAAGCATCAATGACGATCTTCTCAGTGAATCAAATCCAAACACTGTAAATGATTTGATGACCAGTATTTGTATTTGGCAGATCTAGGTTTTAACTCGATAGATTTATTATTTATAGTGGTGGCCTTCTCTACTGTTTATGCTAAAAAAGATTTATTATTCAGAAAACATGTTGGATGAAATAACAGGAACAACCTTTGCATTTGTACTCATAATGTTACACCATGATAAGTACTATAACGCTAGATGCGGATAGCAATTTTAGTTCTGATAAAGAATTTCATTTTCATAAGGAGGGAATGGAAAAAACAATACCACAGAACAGTCAAAGAAAAAGGTGAAACAGCTGGCAGCATACTCACCTTCTTTTCGTTTCTTCTATTTAACCTCCGGTATTGGTAGGTATGATTCTTGGAATGGTCCCACCTGCACATCAGAATAATTTATCAGAGAAACAAAATGTTATGTGGGGTACCACATACCAACAGGAGCCCAAGCCCTCACCCAAGAGCTGTGGTACACCATGGCTACAAACCCTGGCCTCCCATCCAGCACAACTACAATCTACAGTCACGATCCGGGGTTTATACCACATATAGTGGTTTTAAAGACGGATGTTACTTATAAGAATTATTCAGATGCAACTATGTTCCTCTTATAAATTAGAAAAGATAAGGCAAACTTATTCCCACATGGCGACTCCAGCAGGTTAATCCAAATAGCTGGCTATGAGGGCTCCAGAGTCGTATATGCATGTTATAAGACCACTGTTTCATTATTTCACTAGCTTCCACCAACAGCTAATGGTGACGTTATGGACTACACAAAGAAGATATAGCATTGAAGATAGATGTGCTTAGCATGCCAATTGCTGCAATGACAGGACATAATCTTTAAAGTCTCTAATGATGATAACAGCCCTCCGGAGACACAAACAAAACAAAGATACCAGTGTATGAAATCAGAAAGACACCAGAATTATTTATATTGAAGTTTATTTATAAATGGAACACAAGATAGTGTAGCTGACAGAGTGGCAATAGAAAGAGAAATAAATCAACAAATGAAGACACGCACAAGCAAAATGACAAGTCATAAATGTTGTACAACAAGAACAAAGTGAAGTCTCAGACGCATAAGCAAAATAGACGACAACTAAAGAAGAGATAATATAGCTCATACAACTAATAAAGGTAAAAGAACAGATGAATTGGATCAGCAAACAGGAGTGAATACCTCTTGGTCGAACTCCCAGAAGTGCGATCTTCTGTGCGTAGTTTAGTGGACATGCCCTTTGGCTCAACAGAGTTATTTTTCTGTTGATCTTCTGTACAGATCTTCATACCTAACTTCCTACCATTTGTATCTAAATGTTTCTTGTCAGCAATATTTTGAGAAACTCTACGCCTTTTTGGTTGATGATTCACTGTGTTCGTTGCTCTTTTCCGATCTTTCACTTGGGAAGCACGTTTGCTTGTGTTAAAATGGCCTAGCTCATCAGCGAATGCTGCTTCGCCCTACATATAACCAGGAAAGCTGTCAAAACGTTTGTAAATACTAACCACAATAGTATCGTAACATACAAAACTAGGAGTGAGGTCACTAAAATGCATACCTTGCCATGGCAATGCCATTTATCAGAAAACCTGCTGCAGTTGATATGGTCACTTTCCTCTGCAAAAGAAATGGCAAAGGTACATTGATGACTGATAAAACATAAGTGGCACCCATCAGACAGTTGAAGGCAGGAAAAAGGAAGGTCTTAGATCGACCAACCACCAAAAGGAAGACCTAATAAATGAATCCTAATGCTTACTGATCAGGTGCATTATGCCATTGAAATATCCAAAAGGGACGTGCATTTTTTATATCAACAAATTATGATTATGCTGGAAACATGGTACCATAGGTGTTTGTTGACCTTGTAAACAGACTGTCTAGAGCCTGAAGCATCTATGCTCCCTCCCATGTAAGGAAACATCCATATCTTGTCGAGCAGTACACAACATAATGAAATCAGTTGACCACCACTATCCATTATAAGAACTTCCTAGAAAGTCCAAATATAAATTCAGCTATATGCTAGCTAGTAGCTACTTCCTCTTAAGTCTTAACAACATCTAGCATCAGAAACCATGAACGATAACCAAGTCTCGGTACTGTTTATGTATTCTGTTTGAGAGATTGGGATAGCATGTGTTCATTAAAACAAGAATATTGAATTAGCCAATAGTTTAACACCCCCCTCCAATGCCCAAATCACCTTCAAACCATGCCATCTGGCCTTCTTCTACATGGCAGTTATCCCTATGGGTTTCAGGTGGCCATCAGATGGGTACAAGAAAACAAAACAGCATATGTATCTGATATTACTTGAGGGTTTTTTAAGCGCTAGGCGCTGAGAGAGCGTTTTGCCTCCGCTTATAGTGCAATAACAGCTTAAGCAGCGCCTAGGCGTGCTTAAGCGTTCTGTATGGATGTCATACGGACAGGAACAAGGGCACACAAAAAAATCATTTTTCAAAGCATGCAAGGCATGTATAAATGTAAAATAGCAAATTATGTTGGGAAAGAAGAGACGAGGAGTAACTCGAGGTTGGGGAAGAGAAGTCACCAGGCTCCAGCCTAGACGAGGAGGAGTCCGTGATCGGGGGAGAGGGGGAAGGACTGGTCGCGAGGTCGGGGAAGGGGAGCTCAAGGTCCAGCGGCACTAGGTTGGGGAAGATGGGTGGTGAGGTCGGGGAAGAAAGCCCCAGATCTGGCGGCGCAATGTCGCCTTGCTCTCCTCTGTTTGTCTCACTCGGTTCTCCTTCATCTAACCCTAGGCGTCCGAGCGCTTTTTTCAGCGCTTACCCCAAAAGCGAAGCGGTAGGCCTCCACTCAGAGCTTAAGCGCGCCTAGGCGTACACTCAACTTTTTTCCCTGATATTCTACCGACGTGCATTGCATAAACAACTAAACAGAAATAATAAAGCTTACTGAAGGTGTAGGGATCATCCCCACTGGGTGTCTGCGCTGACTGCCTCCGACCCGTGTCAACCTACAATAATTAATGAAAACCACAAAGTAAGGGCATGGATGAAATATGCTGACAAATCATTCAATAAAAGTATGCTCACAAATAGGAATATATTAGGACGGCCCAATAATACCGCCATAGAACATAGCAAAAGTAAATTGTTCAGAAATATTATTAAATTCCTTGTTAGTTGCCCTGATTGTGAAGACACAATATCTCATTCACATGCCCATAACACCAAAGAAGTGATGTTCCGAACACATTCAAGATAAAGATGATACATCGTGGAACAGAAGACGTTTGGCACAGTGAACTGAGCACTAGCTCAGTGGTAGGGGCACTGTCAAGCATTCCAAGCCAGCCGAGTTCGATCCCGCACAGGGAGCTAATATTTCAACCGAGATTCTCGCTTCTATAATCAAAGGCCGAGGGGTCCTTCCCCCTATGGTCTCATTTTTCTTTCCATCAAAAACAATGTTTGGCAGAAGCTGCTTATGTGCCAACTTAATTGCACAAGTCTGCAACCATGGGTTAGAACTTCCAGCATCCCACTTTCACAAACAAGAAAACATATACTTTCCTTAACTGAATACAAAAGGGAAGAGCACAAATCTGCAGTTAATCAAGAGAATGAGGCTATTGAAAGTGGGGCATCAAGTACAGTAGTAAACTACAATCCCAAATTTGACGACTTCTATGAAATTATCAATCCTAATATCACTGATCACACTGAATACATAGCTATCTCTGACAAGAAATTACTTGACTGACAATAGGCACCTGAATCGCTACCTAACATTATAAATCGGACATCACCCAAGGCTAAACTACTAGCCAGCATTTAGAATTTAATTACCGAAACAAAACAAACTTCCTGTCACGAAGAGGTAGAAACGCAGATCAGCTGATAACACACCCCCTTTGGTCACCCGCGATTTCACCTTTGCAATACAACCATCGATAATCCTCACATACACGAATTCAGATTGGGGCAAAAGCACGCAGTTTGGAGAAAATCCCCGTGAAACGATTATGCAGAGCCCACATTATACTCACCTTCCTCGGCCCGGCAGCGCGGCGGCGATCAAGCTCTTTCTTCATCCTGCAGAGGAACTTACGCATCTTCTCGCCGCCGTCAGGTACGGACAGGATCGGGTTACCGCTCCAGTGCTTGATCCTTTCCTCCAGTTTTTCATCAGTGAATCTCTTGAACTCATCCGGATCCCCCTCACCACCATCGGAAGCGCCATCGCTCGCCGCAGGGGGCTGCGGCGTCACACGCGGAGAGGAGGAGGCGATGATCTCGACCTCCGCCGGCGGCGAGTCGAGGGGCATTTGGGCCCGGTCGATGATTATCGGGCCGTTCGGCATGGTTGGTGCCGCCGGGCGGCGGCGGGCGGGCGGTGGGAAACGGGCGGAGGAGGATTTTATTCCATACGAGGGGAGAGTGCGGTGCGGCGGGTGCAGGAAAGGAGGAGACGAAGGTGAAAACGAGATTTTTCGAAAAGTCGGAGAAATCCCGAGACTGATATGCTGCCGCTTCAATCGCCCCCTCAAAAACGCAGTAATGAGTCCACCTGCCTGGCGTGGCGCCTGTCCAATTTATGCGCACCTTCTTGCCTCTGTCCACTCAACGTGGCCTACGCAACTACTAAGGCCTCCTTTGATTTGATTTGATTTGAAGAAATTTTATAGGGTAGGATTCATATACAGAAAAAAATAAATCCCTTAGGGCATTTCTAGTCGATCCCCAGAATTTAGAATAAACGGCTAAGGGCGTGTTCGGTATCTCTCCCGGCTGCTAACTCCGCTCCGCGCGAGGAGCGCGGTCTGAGCCGCTCCCAGCAATATTGCTGGCCCTCCGTCCGCTCCGGGAGCTGCTGGGGCGGAGCGGATAGTATCCGAAGAGGGCCTAAGTATCCCTCTCTCTCAAAATAGGTTTTCGTCTCACTTTATAAATAAAGCAATCATCCATACAACCAACATCGAAACGTCATAGCAAATACGACCTGGCAAACAACATATTCACGCCCAAAAAAGCAAAAGAGAAATAAGAAGAAAAAACATCGAGTGGCGCCCTACAGGGGCCCTACGAAGAGGATAGGCGACGCGGTAGTCAGAAGCGTATCCATCATGAGCCCGAGACGATGTCTAGAGATTGGCTGCCAGTGCTGCAAAAAAAGCAAGGAATTTCAAGGAGCCAGAGGCCTGCCGCAGAAAGACCCGCTCAATCACCATTTTATTACGTGTCGTCCACGACGTCCAGGACATTGCTGCAAAGATTAGCCAGAATAAGCGGCGACGCCGCTCGGGCTGTGTAGCTCTGTCCTGAAGGAACTCCGCAAAGTCCAGGGCCTCCTAGTGGGGCCCCAGAGCCTCGCGGACAAAAGTCCAGAGAACCCATGCTGCCGTGCATGAGAATAGGATGTGAGTCCCCGTTTCGGGACCGCACAAAGGGGGCACAATCCATCACCCGGGCCATGCCACTTAAGCACCTCGGTCCTCGAGTGAATGCAGTCTCGTAGTAGTCGCCACACAAAAAACTTAATCTTCAAGGGCAGTGGTGCCTTCCACATAGGGGAAAGCCAGGGGATGATGGGCGGCCGGCATAGTTGTGACGCCCCCGATTCAATTGTACACTAATCATGCACGCAAATGTGTACGATCAAGATCAGGGACTCACGGGAAGATATCACAACACAACTCTAAAACATAAATAAGTCATACAAGCATCATAATACAAGCCAGTGGCCTCGAGGGCTCGAATACAAGTGCTCGATCATAGATGAGTCAGCGGAAGCAACAATATATGAGTACAGACATAAGTTAAACAAGTTTGCCTTAAGAAGGCTAGCACAAACTGGGATACAGATCGAAAGAGGCGCATGCCTCCTATCTGGGATCCTCCTAACTACTCCCGATCGTCGTCAGCGGGCTGCACGTAGTAGTAGGCACCTCCAGTGTAGTAGGAGTCGTCGTCGACGGTGGCGTCTAGCTCCTGGACTCCATAGTCTGGTCGCAGCAATCGGGTAGAGAAAAGGGAAAAAGGGGGAACAAGGCAACTGTGAGTACTCATCCAAAGTACTCGCAAGCAAGGAGCTACACTACATATGCATGGAATATATGTGTAAAGGGCCATATCGGTGGACTGAACTGCAGAATGCCAGAATAAGAGGGGGATAGCTAATCCTGTCGAAGACTACGCTTCTGGCAGCCTCCGTCTTGCAGCATGTAGAAGAGAGTAGACTGAAGTCCTCCAAGTAGCATCGCATAGCATAAACCTACCTGGCGATCCCCTCCTCGATGCCCTGTTATAGAGCGATCACCGGGTTGTATCTGGCACTTGGAAGGGTGTGTTTTATTAAGTATCCGGTTCTAGTTGTCATAAGGTCAAGGTACAACTCCAAGTCGTCCTGTTACCAAAGATCACGGCTATTCGAATAGATTAACTTCCCTGCAGGGGTGCACCACATAACCCAACACGCTTGATCCCATTTGGTCGGACACACTTTTCGGGGTCATGCCCGGCCGCGGAAGATCAACACGTCGCAGCCCCACTTAGGCACAACAGAGAGGTCAGCACGCCGGTCTAAACCGAAGCGCACAGGGGTTTGGGCCCATTGCCCTTAGCACACCTACACGTTGCATACGCGGCCGGAAGCAGACCTAGCCCCCTTAATACAAGCGCGAGCTTACGGTCCAATGCGGCGCGCGCCGCTCAGTCGTTGACGTCACGAAGTGCTTCGGCTGATACCACAACGTTGAGTGCCCATAACTGTTCCCGCATAGTTGGTTAGTGCGTATAGACCAAATGGCCAGACTCAGTTCAAATACCAAGATCTCGTTAAGCGTGTTAAGTATCCGCGAACGCTGACCAGGGCCAAGCCCACCTCTCTCCTAGGTGGTCTCAACCTGCCCTGTCGCTCCGCCACAAAGTAATAGTCGGGGGTCGTCGGGAACCCAGGCCCACCACTACCTGGGTGGAACCACCTGCCCCTTCAGCCCCCATCTCCGAACAGTATCACAGGTAATGTAACAGTGTAAAGTATATAGTATATGCCTGTGATCACCTCCCGAAGTGATCACGGCCCAGTAGTATAGCATGGCAGACGGACAAGAGTGTAGGGCCACTGATGGAACACTAGCATCCTATACTAAGCAGTATGATAACATGTAAAGGCAACAACAGTAGTAGCAAGGACAAGCTATGCAGCAGTATAGGATTAACTGAAAGCACTAACATGCTACACTACTCTAATGCAAGCAGTAGAGAAGAATAGGCGATATCTGGTGATCAAGGGGGGGCTTGCCTGGTTGCTCTGGCAAGAAGGAGGGTTCGTCAACACCGTAGTCGTACTGGGTAGCAGCGGCGTCGGTCTCGGTGTCTAGCGAGAGAAGAGGGGGAAGAAACAATAAATATTTAAGCAAACAGATGCATAGCGATGCATGACATGACAAGTATCGGTGCTAGGGGTGCCCTAACGCGGTATGAGGTGATACCGGTGAAGGGGGGAAACATCCGAGAAAGTATCCCCGGTGTTTCGCGTTTTCGGACAGATGAACCGGAGGGGAAAGTTGCGGGTTTGCTATGCTAGGTGTGTGTGGCGGACAAACGGGCTGTGTATTCGGATTCGTCTCGTCGTTCTGAGCAACTTTCATGTACAAAGTTTTTCCATCCGAGCTACGGTTTATTTTATATTAATTTTTAAAGTTTAAAATCATTTTCTAGAATTAACAGAACTAATTTAATACTAAAATACATTTCTGACGTCAGCACGATGTCAGCAGTCAACCAGTCAGTTGACTGGGTCAAACCGACGCGTGGGTCCTACTGTCATTGACTAAGACTAATTAAACAGGTTAATTAGTTTCATTAGTAATTAGGTCAACCTAACTAAGATTAATTAAGTTAATTAATTCGTTAATTAATTAATTAATTAATTAATATTTTAATTGTTTTTAATTATTTATTTATCTATTATTATTTTTATTAAATCTTTTTTTTCTGGGGGGTGGGCCCCGTCCATCATTGGGCCAAAGGCCTTTGCAGGGCGGGCGTGTGCGGCGTTGGGCGTCGGGTCGCCTGGACCCGAGCGTGCGCGGGCTGGCCGGCGGCCACGGCAGGGTAGCTGCAGCCGGCCGGAGCGGGTCTGCGAGGTGAGGGGGGCGGCGGCCAAGCGCGACACCAGGGGGGAGCCTACGGGCACGCACAGCAGGCGGCGGGCGCGGCGCGGATGCAGCCGTGGATGCGGCACGCGGCAACGGGGCTCGGCACGGGGAGCAAGGGCGGCAGGGGGGTGACGCGAGGGCGAGGGCGCGGTCGCGTGAGCCGGGGCCGATGGCCTTGGCCCCGAACGACGTGTAGAGAGTGAGCGGGAGGCGATGGAGGTGCAGGGAAGCAGGGGCGACTGCAGCGGCGGCCGTCACGGCCAGAGCAGAGCAGCTCAGGGGCAGGCGGGGCACGATAGGGGGGACGCGAGCAGCAGCAACACTGCATCGGGCAGCAGAAGCAGAGCCAGCAGCGGGGTCTGCGGGAGCAAGGCCGGAGTAGCCAGGGCGCGGGCGAGCGGCTTGCAGGGCGCGCACGAGCGGTGACGGGCGCGGCCGGTGCGGGTGTGGGCGCGCGACAATGCGCGTGTGCGGCGAGAGCAGAGGGGCGACGGGTCGGCGAGCAGTGGAGGGGTTGAGCACGGGGCAAGGTAGAGAGAGGAGGAGGCCTCACAAGGGATGCAGGGCACAGGGCAGCGGGGGGTTGAGGAGCTCGACGAGGAAGACGGCGTTGAGGAGGCAGGCCGGCGGGGCAGCTCCGGCGAGTGCGTCGAGTGGCGGGGGCGAGGCGGCGCCTTGTCCAGCGGCGGGGCACGAGGCGAACGCCCCCGATCCCTGATCTGGATCGAGGAGGGAGAGGGAACCGTGGGGGGGGAGTGGATAGGGTTTCGGTTGACAAGGGGTGGGGTTATGGGGGAGTGGGGTGGCCGGTTGGGCCTGTGGCCTGCTGGGCCAGAGCCCAGTGGGAGGGGGGGTTTCTCCTTTTTGTATTTTTGTTAGTTTTTTTACTATTTTACTTTTAGTTTTCTTTATTTTAGTTTTATATAAAAGAAAAATTATCACTAGCACCTAAATTAATACTTTTAAATACACTACTACCACATTAATTCTCAACCCAAATTAAAATAGTTTAATAATTATAAAATTCAAAAGGCATTTATTTTAATATTTAAACCTCTGTTTTAATTATTTTGAACACTTAAACATTCTATTAAATTTAGGTTTCTCCACCATTATTACCGATGATTTATTTAACACCTTTACAACATTTTAGTTTTAACTATTGAAAACTTTTATTGTTTGCCTCATTTTAAATTTTGAATTTGAATCGGTTTCGAACTAATGCGAGATTAGCAACAATAACCGAGGTGACATGGCATCGTTAACGTGAGATTACTGTAGCTTAATTACCCGGGCGTCACAATTCTCCTCCACTACAAGAAATCTCGTCCCGAGATTTAGGAGGGGAGTAAGGGAGAAGGGATTGGGTTACGAAAAATCTAACGGATCTTCTTGGTCTTGGTTGCTCTCCTCGAACAGGTCGATCCATTACATTGATGTCTTCATTCCTCTGCTTCAGGTCATCATGGTGAAGTCGTCCTTTTCTTCGGGAACTCCAGCGTACTTACGAATAGGTAAGGGGTAACTTCGGAAGAACGGACCTTACAAGGTTGGCTATCTAGCAGATAACTCAGGGAATGTGGTAGAAAGTAACTCTCGAATAGATACTTAAGAAAATATCGAGAGTAAAGTAAGAAGGTACCATGAGAAGTTTCAAATGGATAGGCAATCGTTCGATGTCTGAAACAACATGTGAAAGGGGTCCAGAGCAACGAGATTGAATATTGCATCTGTTACCAGAATAGATCACTAGGACGGTGGCCCGTGAACTACATACGAGGCCACGTGCGGGGAATAGCTTTGGGAATAGGGGGTGTACAGGAGAGTCAGGTTTCGATCATGTGGAACTGTGGGTTATGGGCCCACCATGTGGTTTTTTATAGGAGCAGTGACATCTTGCACGGTCATGATAGCAAGGCATGTCAGTGAGTACCATGTCAGTTATGTCGGCAACAATGTTGGTACCAAGGGCGAGGGAAGAAGAGAACCATTTTCCTGCTCGTTGCTACGAGGCGGGCCAATAGGCAAAGTTCTCGTCCATCGGTGGTTACCGGAATGTCATCAACAAAAGTAACAGGGTCTTACTGACAGAATTGTACACCGAGGGGTTTACATAAGCAGGGAATTAATACTGCTTAGACCATAATGATCACCAGAAAGGTTAAACCAAATAATGGAAAGGAAAATATGATTATCAGATATTTTAGGGGTATAGCCTTCCCAATGATAAACAGAGCATGATATCCATGACAGGATATAATGTAGAAAACCCTTTAGGTAAGGGGAGAAAAATTTCATGATATTACCCATACAACGGTGTTCGGATAATTGAGCAAGAACATTTAGCATTGGGATTCAAATGTTCTTGTTGAAAATTGGAGTACCACAAACATGCTTCGAGACAGTATTGACATGGTCTTCAAGCAAAAGTCAGGCTTTGGATACGAAGGATCCATCAAAAACAACTTATTGAATAAGTCTTACAATTTCCTAATGGAAGAATGGATAACCTTGCTGAAAAGGAATCTATAACAATAGGGCCTCCGGCCAGGTGTGCTAGGCACGACAATACCTTACCGGGTCACATAAAGACCATTGTTATAACTCTTGGAAATATGTTCCAACCATCATATCTGACCGAGATTCAGATCTGATTGGTGTCAAGAATAACTCAGACTCAGGATGCCTGAGAAGGAAAGGTGCAACACAATTTGACGAGATGGTGCTACCAGATTCTCGGGAAATGAACTATGGAAGCGAGTTCCGAAGCAAGAGTTCGTCATTAAACTAAGGAGAGGGTGAGGAGCTGGCTGATGGACTCAGCGACAATTCACCGAGAATTCCAACAAGTCGGATTTCCACAATTATGTGAACAAGGAGATAACATTTGTTGGATCAAATGATATAATGATGTATGCTCAAGGAAAACATACACAATTTAAACATTGGTTGAACGGTGCACCCAAATTATGGTCTTAGGTAGCAAGATCAATGATAGAAGGGTGATTCGATATCCAATACACAAAGAATGTATCTATCGTTCATTAACTTACAAGCAATAGGGTTGTTAGAAGTTTTGAAATTTTCACATCACAGTCCATTTGTCTGTATTCCGGTTGGAACACGGGGGCCATGAAAAGAATGGTGATGGTGAGAAGCATCTCTTGCATCAATAATTCATAAGAGGTGGTGAAATTCTCACAACATACTTGACATAAAAGATGATAATATTCCAAGGTAAAGAAGAACAAACGCTGGATAGCAAGGAACTCAAGGTATAACACAAAACACGGTCATGTTTGTGTTGGAGGTAAGGCAATAAGGTGGCCGGTGATAATACAAATCATCAAGGACAAGCATGAAATTTCTCATCATGAATTCAATGTACGTCTCGGAAGAAGTTAAAATGTTGACGATGGTCACGACACTTTTATCGAGAGGTTTCAAGAGGCTGTAATCGATCGGCGATGACATCAATTCAAAGGAATGTTGAAGCGAAAGGTTATTGGAACCACGAGTACGACACAAACTTGAAATCAAGCTTGTTGTTCAAGGTGAAATGATATGACAAGGACAATCGACATAAGCTTAGCTCATTGTCGAAAATTGTGCTCTGGGAAGGAGGACCAGGTAGCACAGTTAAAATCGGCACGACAAGGATATAGCCAAGCACGCTAGGAATGACGTGGTCGAGTTCAAACTCATAAGTAATGAAGGTTACCAAGAGTTGGTTAATCGCGGTGCGGACTTGAGTCAGTTATCGGTGTCTTTGGGTGTTTAATAACTCAGAGCCCGTGCAAAATTGGAATAGGTGAGAATGTAGTACTTGATGAAGAACTCATAAGAAGTTATGCAGTTCCATGATAATTTCGAGATACCAGGGGGTAATACTCGATGACAGATCAAAGTAGAGTTTTGACTAGGTTATTGCTCTCCAGAAGACAAGTGCTTGAACTTGTCCGAGAAATTTGGATCAAAGAAGAACAATATGGTCGGAAACCACGATAGCAAAAGACCAAATCCCAGATATAAGATGAAATTATATCAAGGGGATAATTATTGTTACGAGAAGCTTCCATGACAAGATCTACATCGTGTCCATGGGCATGAACACAAAGTTCAAGGTCGACTCCCACTTCTCCAATGCATAACCTATCATTCACTCCTCATTTTCGATGGAGTTGTAGTGTTGAAATTTTATCTGGTAAATCACCAAGAGAATATGACTCGTGAAAACTTTCGGGTTCACATGGTTTTAGAGAAGGTATAGGTTCAACCCATCGGGGCATCTTAGAAACATATACCACAAGCTTCAGGAGTAACTAACACAAGCTCGAAAATAGAGCAAGGTTGACAAAAGGAGAGGATACAATTTACCAAAGGCATTATGTATCGGAGAAAGAACTCACAAGGTGATTAATTATGAAGGACACTGTCGGAAAATAATCCAACAGTGGATATGGCGATCCACAATGGAGCGGATGTGAGTATCGATACCCAATCAGAGGAAGAAAGAATGCAATTGCATCGGTTTATAGAACATCTGAATAATTCAACGTTTAAATAACAAAGGAATTATCATTTTCAAATCAAGGGATCAGGAGCAAACGCTCTGATCAAGGATGGATAAGTTGAAAAGACTTAGGGGTACAATCAATGGCATTCTGATTGGTCAAGAACCAGCTCATATCCAAATGATGTCTGAGCCGGAAGGATGAATCCTAGGATCTGATTGAGGATTGCGAGCATTCGCAACAAATTGAATCAACGGACTCAAAATGATAATGACAAGGGATGCCAATAAGATTATGAGACTTATGGGATTAAGCATAACGCAAGCAAGCAAGAATTTCAAGAGCAATAGACTGCTTAGGACTTTTGAAAGATCGAATAGTATCTCTAGGACTTTTGTGAAACACGTGAACAACTGGGAATGAGCGGATACTCGATAAGTGCGAGAAATTATTCGTAGGGGTATTCAGGTGGCAAAGAACTGCAAGGCAGTAGGCACAAAGTATTCTCGGGGTACCTTGTAATAACAAGATCGACTGGGAATAAAAGTAAGAACGACAGGTGTAAGTATTTATCCATAGGGATATTTCGGTGGTAGGGAGTTGCAAAAGCAACAGGCACAAGGTCTCGAGAGAATATCGGAGAGTATTGTCAGAATCTTCTGTTGAAGCAGTCGATCATCCGTAATGAAAGGGCTCTTCGGCAGGAAGTGGTAACGAGAACCTGGAGTTAGATTTTAGCAAAATCATTTAACCCGAATAGAAGAGAGATCAGAGTCCCAGAGTATAGACGAGGAATAAAAGATCCTAATACCACCCAATGGCGACGTGTGCCCGTAAGACACACAACCATGTTAGTAAAAGTTTTGCAATGTCTAGACTCGACTTCGACCAAGAAGTTGGAAAGGGGGATTCCTACAGGCAGTCAGCTCTGATACCAACTTGTGACGCCCCCGATTCAATCGTACACTAATCATGCACGCAAATGTGTACGATCAAGATCAGGGACTCACGGGAAGATATCACAACACAACTCTAAAACATAAATAAGTCATACAAGCATCATAATACAAGCCAGGGGCCTCGAGGGCTCGAATACAAGTGCTCGATCATAGACGAGTCAGCGGAAGCAACAATATCTGAGTACAGACATAAGATAAACAAGTTTGCCTTAAGAAGGCTAGCACAAACTGGGATACAGATCGAAAGAGGCGCAGGCCTCCTGCCTGGGATCCTCCTAACTACTCCCGGTCGTTGTCAGCGGGCTGCACATAGTAGTAGGCACCTCTAGTGTAGTAGGGGTCGTCGTCGATGGTGGCGTATGGCTCCTGGACTCCATAGTCTGGTCGCAGCAATCGGGTAGAGAAAAGGGAAAAGGGGGGAACAAGGCAACCGTGAGTACTCATCCAAAGTACTCGCAAGCAAGGAGATACACTACATATGCATGGAATATATGTGTAAAGGCCCATATCGGTGGACTGAACTGCAGAATGCCAGAATAAGAGGGGATAGCTAATCCTGTCGAAGACTACGCTTCTGGGAGCCTCCGTCTTGCAGCATGTAGAAGAGAGTAGACTGAAGTCCTCTAAGTAGCATCGCATAGCATAAACCTACCCGGCAATCCCCTCCTCTATGCCCTGTTAGAGAGCAATCACCGGGTTGTATTTGGAACTTGGAAGGGTGTGTTTTATTAAGTATCCGGTTCTAGTAGTCATAAGGTCAAGGTACAACTCCAAGTCGTCCTGTTACCGAAGATCACGGCTATTCGAATAGATTAACTTCCCTGCAGGGGTGCACCACATAACCCAACACACTTGATCCCATTTGGCCGGACACACTTTTTGGGGTCATGCCCGGCCGCGGAAGATCAACACGTCGCAGCCCCACTTAGGCACAACAGAGAGGTCAGCACGCCGGTCTAAACCGAAGCGCACAGGGGTTTGGGCCCATCGCCCTTAGCACACCTACACGTTGCATACGCGGCCGGAAGCAGACCTAGCCCCCTTAATACAAGCGCGAGCTTACGGTCCAATGCGGCGCGCGCCGCTCAGTCGCTGACGTCACGAAGTGCTTCGGCTGATACCACGACGTCGAGTGCCCATAACTGTTCCCGCGTAGTTGGTTAGTGCGTATAGACCAAATGGCCAGACTCAGATCAATTACCAAGATCTCGTTAAGCGTGTTAAGTATCCGCGAACGCCGACCAGGGCCAGGCCCACCTCTCCCCTAGGTGGTCTCAACCTGCCCTGTCGTTCCGCCACAAAGTAACAGTCGGGGGCCGTCGGGAACCCAGGCCCACCACTACCTGGGTGGAACCACCTGCCCCTTCAGCCCCCATCTCCGAACAGTATCACAGGTAATGTAACAGTGTAAAGTATATAGTATATGCCCGTGATCACCTCCCGAAGTGATCACGACCCAGTAGTATAGCATGGCAGACGGACAAGAGTGTAGGGCCACTGATGGAACACTAGCATCCTATACTAAGTAGTAGGATAACAGGTAAAGGCAACAACAGTAGTAGCAAGGACAAGCTAAGCAGTAGTATAGGAGTAACTGAAAGCAGTAACATGCTACACTACTCTAATGCAAGCAGTAGAGAAGAATAGGCGATATCTGGTGATCAAGGGGGGGGGGCTTGCCTGGTTGCTCTGGCAAGAAGGAGGGTTCGTCAACACCGTAGTCGTACTGGGTAGCAGCGACGTCGATCTCGGTGTGTAGCGAGAGAAGAGGGGGAAGAAACAATAAATATTTAAGCAAACAGATGCATAGCGATGCATGACATGACCAAGTATCGGTGCTAGGGGTGCTCTAACACGGTATGAGGTGATACCGGTGAAGGGGGAAACATCCGGGAAAGTATCCCCGGTGTTCCGCGTTTTCGAACAGATGAACCAGAGGGGGAAAGTTGCGGGTTTGCTATGCTAGGGGTGTGTGGCGGACGAACGGGCTATGTATTCGGATTCGTCTCGTCGTTTTGAGCAACTTTCTTGTACAAAGTTTTTTCATCCGAGCTACGATTTATTTTATATTAATTTTAAAGTTTAAAATCATTTTCTAGAATTAACAGAATTAATTTAATACTGAAATACATTTCTGACGTCAGCATGACGCCAGCACGACATCAGCAGTCAATCAGTCAGTTGAGTGGGTCAAACCGACGCGTGGTTCCTACTGTCATTGACTAAGACTAATTAAACAGGTTAATTAGTTTCATTAGTAATTAGGTCAACCTAACTAAGATTAATTAAGTTAATTAATTAATTAATTAATATTTTAATTGTTTTTAATTATTTATTTATCTATTATTATTTTTATTAAAACTTTTTTTTCTGGGGGTTGGGCCCCGTCCATCATTGGGCCAAAGGCCTTTGCACGGCGGGCGTGTGCGGCGTTGGGCGCCGGGTCGCCTGGACCCAAGCATGCGCGGGCTGGCCAGCGGCCACGGCAGGGCAGCCGCAGCCGGCCGGAGTGGGTTTGCGAGGTGAGGGGGAGGCGGCGACCAAGCGCGACACCAGGGGGAGCCTACGGGCGCGCACAGCAGGCGGCGGGCGCGGCGCGGATGCAGCTGTGGATGCGGCACGCAGCGACGGGGCTCAGCACGGGGAGCAAGGGCGGCAGCGGGGCGACGCGAGGGCGAGGGCGCGGTCGCGCGAGCCGGGGCCGATGGCCTTGGCCCCGAACGGCGTGTAGAGAGTGAGCGGGAGGGGATGGAGGTGCGGGGAAGCAGGGGCGGATGCAGCGGCGGCCGTCACGTCCAGAGCAGAGCAGCTCAGCGGCAGGCGGGGCGCGATAGGGGGGACGCGAGCAGCTGCAACACTGCATCAGGCAGCGGAAGCAGAGCCAGCAGCGGGGTCTACGGGAGTGAGGCCGGAGTAGCCAGGGCGCGGGCGGCCGGCTTGTAGGGCGCGCACGAGCGGTGACGGGCGCGACCGGTGCGGGTGTGGGCACGCGACGATGCGCGTGTGTGGCGAGAGCAGAGGGGCGACGGGTCGGCGAGCAGGGAAGGGGTCGAGCACGGGGCAAGGTAAAGAGAGGAGGGGGCCACACAAGGGATGCAGGGCACAAGGCAGCAGGGGGTTGAGGAGGTCGACGGGGAAGACGACGTTGAGGAGGCAGGCCGGCGGGGCAGCTCCAGCAAGTGCGTCGAGTGGCGGGGGCGAGGCGGCGCCTTGTCCAGTGGCGGGGCATGAGGCGAACGCCCCCGATCCCTGATCTGGATCGGGGAGGGAGAGGGGACCGTGCGGGGGGGGGGGAGTGGGGAGTGGATAGGGTTTCGGTTGACCAGGGGTGGGGTTATGGGGGAGTGGGGTGGCCTGCTGGGCCAGATCCAAGTGGGAGGGGGGGTTTCTCCTTTTATATTTTTGTTAGTTTTTTTACTGTTTTACTTTTAGTTTTCTTTATTTTAGTTTTATATAAAAGAAAAATTATCACTAGCACCTAAATTAATACTTTTAAATATACTACTACCACATTAATCTCAACCCAAATTAAAATAGTTTAATAATTTATAAAATTCAAAAGGCATTTATTTTAATATTTAAACCTCTGTTTTAATTATTTTGAACACTTAAACATTCTATTAAATTTAGGTTTCTCCACCATTATTACCCATGATTTATTTAACACCTTTACAACATTTTAGTTTTGACTATTGAAAACTTTTATTGTTTGCCTCATTTTAAATTTTGAATTTGAATCGGTTTTGAACTAATGCGAGATTAGCAACAATAACCGAGGTGACATGGCATCGTTAACGTGAGATTACTGTAGCTTAATTATCCGGGCGTCACAATAGTGCCTGGTAAGCCGAGCTCACCGAGAACTCACCCGAAGGAGTGAGGCTCCATGAAACAGTGTCTGGATAATCCAGCAACATCGGCGGGAGGACAGCCTGCAATCTAGCCCATCCCTTAGTTTCCACCTGCCCAAATGTGCGACAGAACGGGATGTTCCACTACCAATCACGAGGTGCCGCGGAGACCAGGAGCATCGGGTCCGCGCAGATAGCGAAGAGACCAAGGAAGCTCACCCAAAATGGCTCATCGCGCACCCAAGGGTCCAACCAGAATTGGGTTCCTTCCCCATTTCCTCTAGTGAAGGAGACCCCTAGACAAAATCCTTCTTGATCCGTTGGATGAATCTCCAAGACTGGGAACCCCCCGGGCGAGAGCAAGCTAGGAGAGGCTCACCCCTTAGGTTTTTTGCATGAAGCAGTTGCAGCCACAAGCCTCCCTCGCCTCGCAAGATCTGTCACACCCATTGAGCATGACAGGGACGTTCATGCGTCGGGAGGCCATAATATCTAGTCCCCCCGATCCTTGGGCAAACATATGTCCACCCATTTGACCATATGATACTTCAGGCGACCGTTCGCGGCCTGCCAGAAAAATCTAGCGAGATCCTTATCGAAGGAGCTATGGATGCCCTCCAGTAGGATTTACAGCCCCATCATGTGTTGGGAAATGTAGCATGCAATTTCAAAAAAAATCTACGCTCACGCAAGATCTATCTAGGAGATGCATAGCAACGAGTGAAGGAAATATACCCTAGAGGCAATAATAAAGTTATTATTTATTTCCTTATATCATGATAAATGTTTATTATTCATGCTAGAATGTTATTAACCGGAAACATAATACATGTGTGAATACATAGACAAACAGAGTGTCACTAGTATGCCTCTACTTGACTAGCTTGTTGATCAAAGATGGTTATGTTTCCTAGCCATAGACATGAGTTGTCATTTGATTAATAGGATCAGATCATTAGGAGAATGATGTGATTGACATGACCCATTCCGTTAGCTTAGCACACGATCGTTTAGTATATTGCTGTTGCTTTCTTCATGACTTATACATGTTCCTATGACTATGAGATTATGGAACTCCCGTTTACCGGAGGAACACTTTGTGTGCTACCAAACGTCACAACGTAACTGGGTAATTTTAAAGGAGCTCTATAGGTGTCTCCAAAGTTACACGTTAGGTTGGCGTATTTCGAGATTAGGATTTGTCACTCCGATTGTCGGAGAGGTATCTCTCGGCCCTCTCAGTAATACACATCACTTAAGCCTTGCAAGCATTGCAACTAATGAGTTAGTTGCGGGATGATTTATTACGGAACGAGTAAAGAGACTTGCCGGTAACGAGATTGAACTACGTATTGAGATACCGACGATCGAATCTCGGGCAAGTAACATACCGATGACAAAGGGAACAACGTATGTTGTTATGCAGTCTGACCGATAAAGATCTTCATCGAATATGTGGGAGCCAATATGAGCATCCAGGTTCCGCTATTGGTTATTGACCGGAGACGTGTCTCAGTCATGTCTACATAGTTCTCGAACCCGTAGGGTCCGCATGCTTAACGTTTCGATGATAGTTATATTGTGAGTTTATATGTTTTGATGTACCGAAGGTTGTTCGGAGTCCCGGATGTGATCACGGACATGACGAGGAGTCTCGAAATGTTCGAGACATGAAGATTGATATATTGGGAGCCTATGTTTGGATATCGGAAGTGTTCCGGGTGAAATCGGGATTTTACCGGAGTACCGGGAGGTTACCGGAACCCCCCGGGAACTTAGTGGGCCTAGGTGGAAGAGAGGAGAGGAGACAAGGGCTGGGTCGTGCGCCCCTCCCCCTAGTCCGAATAGGACAAGGAGAGGGGGGCGGCGCCCCCCTTCCTTCCTTCTCCACTCCTTCCCCCTCCCAAGTCCTAATCCAACTAGGAAAAGGGGGGAGTCCTACTCCCGGTGGGAGTAGGACTCCTCCGGCGCGCCTCCTCCCTTGGCCGGCCGCACCCCTTGCTCCTTTATATACGGGGGCAGGGGGCACCCCATAGACACAACAATTGATCAAGTTGATCTTTTAGCCGTGTGCGGTGCCCCCCTCCACCATAGTCCACCTTGATAATACTGTAGCGGTGCTTAGGCGAAGCACTGCGTTGGTAGAACATCAACATCGTCACCATGCCGTCGTGCTGACATAACTCTCCCTCAACACTCGGCTGGATCGGAGTTCGAGGGACGTCATCGGGCTGAACTTGTGCTGAACTCAGAGGTGCCGTACGTTCGGTACTTGATCGGTCGGATCGTGAAGACGTACGACTACATCAACCGCATTGTGCTAACGCTTCCGCTTTCGGTCTACAAGGGTACGTGGACAATACTCTCCCCTCTCGTTGCTATGCATCACCATGATCTTGCGTGTGCGTAGGAAATTTTTTGAAACTACTACGTTCCCCAACAATGGCATCCGAGCCAGGTTTTATGCGTAGATGTCATATGCACGAGTAAAACACAAGTGAGTTGTGGGCGATATAAGTCATACTGCTTACCAGCATGTCATACTTTGGTTCGGCGGTATTGTTGGATGAAGCGGCCCGGACCGACATTACGCGTACGCTTACGCGAGACTGGTTCTACCGACGTGCTTTGCACACAGGTGGCTGGCGGGTGTCAGTTTCTCCAACTTTAGTTGAACAGAGTGTGGCTACGCCCAGTCCTTGCGAAGGTTAAAACAACACCAACTTGAAAAACTATCATTGTGGTTTTGATGCGTAGGTAAGAACGGTTCTTGCTAAGCCCATAGCATCCACGTAAAACTTGCAACAACAAAGTAGAGGACGTCTAACTTGTTTTTGCAGGGCATGTTGTGATGTGATATGGTCAAGGCATGATGCTAAATTTTATTGTATGAGATGATCATGTTTTGTAACCGAGTTATCGGCAACTGGCAGGAGCCATATGGTTTTCGCTTTATTGTATGCAATGCAATTGCCCTGTAATGCTTTACTTTATCACTAAGCGATCGCGATAGTCGTAGAAGCATAAGATTGGCGAGACGACAACGATGCTACGGTGGAGATCAAGGTGTCGCGCCGGTGACGATGGTGATCATGGAGGTGCTTCGGAGATGGAGATCACAAGCACAAGATGATGATGGCCATATAATATCACTTATATTTGATTGCATTCGATGTTTATCTTTTATGCATCTTATCTTGCTTTGATTGACGGTAGCATTATAAGATGATCCCTCACTAAATTATCAAAGTATAAGTGTTCTCCCTGAGTATGCACCATTGCGAAAGTTCTTCATGCTGAGACACCACGTGATGATCGGGTGTGATAGGCTCTACGTTCAAATACAACGGGTGCAAAACAGTTGCACACGCAGAATACTCAGGTTAAACTTGACGAGCCTAGCATATAACAGATATGGCCTCGGAACACGAAGACCGAAAGGTCGAGCGTGAATCATATAGTAGATATGATCAACATAGTGATGTTCACCATTGAAACTACTCCATCTCACGTGATGATCGGACATGGTTTAGTTGATTTGGATCACGTGATCACTTAGAGGATTAGAGGGATGTCTATCTAAGTGGGAGTTCTTAAGTAATTTGATTAAATGAACTTAAATTTATCATGGACTTAGTACATGTAGTATCTTGCTTGTCTATGTTGATTGTAGATAGATGGCCCGTGCTGGAATTTTAATGCGTTCCTTGAGAAAGCAAAGTTGAAAGATGATGGTAGCAATTACATGGACTGGGTCCGTAACTTGAGGATTATCATCATTGCTGCACAGAAGAATTATGTCCTGGAAGCACCCCTGGGTGCCAGGCCTGCTGCAGGAGCAACACCAGATGTTATGAACGTCTGGCAGAGCAAAGCTGATGACTACTCAATAGCTCAGTGTGCCATGCTTTATGACTTAGAACCGGGTCTTCAACGACGTTTTGAACGTCATGGAGCATATGAGATGTTCCAGGAGTTGAAGTTAATATTTCAAGCAAATGCCCGAATTGAGAGATATGAAGTCTCCAATAAGTTCTACAGCTGCAAGATGGAGGAGAATAGTTATGTCAGTGAGCATATACTCAAGATGTCTGGGTATAATAATCACTTGATTCAAGTGGGAGTTAATCTTCCGGATGATAGCGTCATTGACAGAATTCTCCAATCACTGCCACCAAGCTACAAGAGCTTCGTGATGAACTATAACATGCAAGGGATGGATAAGACGATTCCTAAGCTCTTCGCAATGCTAAAGGCTGCGAAGGTAGAAATCAAGAAGGAGCATCAAGTGTTGATGGTCAACAAGACCACTAGTTTCAAGAAAAAGGGCAAAGGGAAGAAGAAGGGGAACTTCAAGAAGAACAGCAAGCAAGTTGCTGCTCAAGAGAAGAAACCCAAGTCTGGACCTAAGACTGAAACTGAGTGCTTCTACTGCAAGCAAACTGGTCACTGGAAGCGGAACTGCCCCAAGTATTTGGCGGATAAGAAGGATGGCAAGGTGAAAAAAGGTATATGTGATATACATGTTATTGATGTGTACCTTACTAATGCTCGCAGTAGCAGCTGGGTACTTGATACTGGTTTTGTTGCTAATATTTGCAACTCGAAACAGGGGCTACGGATTAAGCGAAGATTGGCTAAGGACAAGGTGACGATGCACGTGGGAAATGGTTCCAAAGTTGATGTGATCGCGGTCGACATGCTACCTCTACATCTACCTTCGGGATTAGTATTAGACCTAAATAATTGTTATTTGGTGCCAGCGTTGAGCATGAACATTATATCTGGATCTTGTTTGATGTGAGACGGTTATTCATTTAAATCAGAGAATAATGGTTGTTCTATTTATATGAGTAATATCTTTTATGGTCATGCACCCTTGAAGAATGGTCTATTCTTATTGAATCTCGATAGTAGTGACACACATATTCATAATGTTGAAGCCAAAAGATGCAGAGTTAATAATTATAGTGCAACTTATTTGTGGCACTGCCGTTTAGGTCATATCGGTGTAAAGTGCATGAAGAAACTCCATACTGATGGACTTTTGGAACCACTTGATTATGAATCACTTGGTACTTGCGAACCGTGCCTCATGGGCAAGATGACTAAAATGCCGTTCTCCGAAACTATGGAGAGAGCAACAGATTTGTTGGAAATTATACATACAGATGTATGTGGTCCGATGAATGTTGAGGCTCGTGGTGGATATCGTTATTTTCTCACCTTCACAGATGACTTAAGCAGATATGGGTATATCTACTTAATGAAACATAAGTCTGAAACATTTGAAAAGTTCAAAGAATTTTAGAGTGAAGTTGAAAATCATCGTAACAAGAAAATAAAGTTTCTATGATCTGATCGTGGAGGAGAATATTTGAGTTATGAGTTTGGTGTACATTTGAAACAATGCGGAATAGTTTCGCAACTTACGCCACCCGAAACACCACAATGTAATGGTGTGTCTGAATGTCGTAATCGTACTTTACTATATATGGTGCAAACTATGATGTCTCTTACTGATTTACCGCTAACGTTTTGGGGTTATGCTTTAGAGATGACCGCATTCACGTTAAATAGGGCACCATCAAAATCCGTTGAGACGACGCCTTATGAACTGTGGTTTGGCAAGAAACCAAAGTTGTCATTTCTGAAAGTTTGGGGCTGCGATGCTTATGTGAAAAAGCTTCAACCTGATAAGCTCAAACCCAAATCGGAGAAATGTGTCTTCATAGGATACCCAAAGGAGACTGTTGGGTACACCTTCTATCACAGATCCGAAGGCAAGACTTTTGTTGCTAAATTTGGAAATTTTCTAGAGAAGGAGTTTCTCTCGAAAGAAGTGAGTGGGAGGAAAGTAGAACTTGATGAGGTAATTGTACCTGCTCCCGTATTGGAAAGTAATTCATCACAAAAACCAGTTTCTGTGACACCTACACCAATTAGTGAGGAAGTTAATGATGATGATCATGAAACTTCAGATCAAGTTACTACTGAACCTCGTAGATCAACCAGAGTAAGATCCGCACTAGAGTGGTACGGTAATCCATTTCTGGAAGTCACGCTACTAGATCATGATGAACCTACAAACTATGAAAAAGCGATGGTGAGCCCAGATTCCGCAAAATGGCTTGAGGCCATGGAATCTGAGATGGGATCCATGTATAGAACAAAGTATGGACTTTGGTTGACTTGCCCGATGATCGGAAAGCAATTGAGGATAAATGGATCTTCAAGAAGAAGACTGACGCTGACGGTAATGTTACTGTCTACAAAGCTCGACTTGTCGCGAAAGGTTTTCGACAAGTTCAAGGGATTGATTATGATGAGACCTTCTCACCCGTAGCGATGCTTAAGTCTGTCTGAATCATGTTAGCGATTGCCGCATCTTATGATTATGAAACTTGGCAAATGGATATCAAAACTGCATTCCTGAATGGATTTCTGGAATAAGAGTTGTATATGATGCAACCGGAAGGTTTTGTCGATCCAAAGGGAGCTAACAAAGTGTGCAAGCTCCAGCGATCCATTTATGGACTGGTGCAAGCCTCTCGGAGTTGGAATAAACGCTTTGATAGTGTGATCAAAGCATTTGGTTTTGTACAGACTTTTGGAGAAGCCTGTATTTACAAAAAAGTGAGTGGGAGCTCTGTAGCATTTCTAATATTATATGTGGATGACATATTGCTGATTGGAAATGATATAGAATTTCTGGATAGCATAAAGGGATACTTGAATAAGAGTTTTTCAATGAAAGACGTCAGTGAAGCTGCTTATATATTAGGCATTAAGATCTATAGAGATAGATCAAGACGCTTAATTGGACTTTCACAAAGCACATACCTTGACAAAGTTTTGAAGAAGTTCAAAATGGATCAAGCAAAGAAAGGGTTCTTGCCTGTGTTACAAGGTGTGAAGTTGAGTAAGACTCAATGCCCGACCACTGCAGAAGATAGAGAGAAAATGAAAGATGTTCCCTATGCTTCAGCCATAGGCTCTATCATGTATGCAATGCTGTGTACCAGACCTGATGTGTGCCTTGCTATAAGTCTAGCAGGGAGGTACCAAAGTAATCCAGGAGTGGATCACTGGACAGCGGTTAAGAACATCCTGAAATACCTGAAAAGGACTAGGGATATGTTTCTCGTTTATGGAGGTGACAAAGAGCTCATTGTAAATGGTTACATTGATGCAAGCTTTGACACTGATCCAGACGATTCTAAATCGCAAACCGGATACGTGTTTGCATTGAATGGTGGTGCTGTCAGTTGGTGCAGTTCTAAACAAAGCGTCGTGGCGGGATCTACGTGTGAAGCGGAGTACATAGCTGCTTAGGAAGCAGCAAATGAAGGAGTCTGGATGAAGGAGTTCATATCCGATCTAGGTGTCATGCCTAGTGCATCTGGTCCAATGAAAATCTTTTGTGACAATACTGGTGCAATTGCCTTGGCAAAGGAATCCAGATCTCACAAGAGAACCAAGCACACCAAGAGACGCTTCAACTCCATCCGGGATCTAGTCCAGGTGGGAGACATAGAGATTTGCAAAATACATACGGATCTGAATGTTGCAGACCCGTTGACTAAGCCTCTTCCACGAGCAAAACATGATCAGCACCAAGGCTCCACGGGTGTTAGAATAATTACTGTGTAATCTAGATTATTGACTCTAGTGCAAGTGGGAGACTGAAGGAAATATGCCCTAGAGGCAATAATAAAGTTATTATTTACTTCCTTTTATCATGATAAATGTTTATTATTCATGCTAGAATGTTATTAACCGGAAACATAATACATGTGTGAATACATAGACAAACAGAGTGTCACTAGTATGCCTCTACTTGACTAGTTTATTGATCAAAGATGGTTATGTTTCCTAGCCATAGACATGAGTTGTCATTTTATTAACAGGATCACATCATTAGGAGAATGATGTGATTGACATGACCCATTCCGTTAGCTTAGCACACGATCGTTTAATATGTTGCCGTTGCTTTCTTCATGACTTATACATGTTCCTATGACTACGAGATTATGCAACTCCCGTTTACTGGAGGAACACTTTGTGTGCTACCAAACGTCACAACATAACTGGGTGATTATAAAGGAGCTCTACAGGTGTCTCCAAAGGTACATGTTGGGTTGGCGTATTTCAAGATTAGGATTTGTCACTCCGATTGTCTGAGAGGTATCTCTGGGCCCTCTCGATAATACACATCACTTAAGCCTTGCAAGCATTGCAACTAATGAGTTAGTTGCGGGATGATGTATTACGGAACGAGTTAAGAGACTTGCCGGTAACGAGATTGAACTAGGTATTGAGATACCGACGATCGAATCTCGGGCAAGTAACATACTGATGACAAAGGGAACAACATATGTTGTTATGCGGTCTGACCGATAAAGATCTTCGTAGAATATGTGGGAGCCAATATGAGCATCCAGGTTCCGCTATTGGTTATTGACCAGAGATGTGTCTCGATCATGTCTACATAGTTCTCGAACCCGTAGGGTCCGCACGCTTACGTTTCGATGACAGTTATATTATGAGTTCATATGTTTTGATGTACCGAAGGTTGTTCGGAGTCCCGGATGTGATCACGGACATGACGAGGAGTCTCGAAATGTTCGAGACATGAAGATTGATATATTGGAAGCCTATGTTTGGATATCGGAAGTGTTCCGGGTGAAATCGGGATTTTACCGGAGTACCGGGAGGTTACCGGAACACCCCGGGAACTTAGTGGGCCTAGGTGGAAGAGAGGAGAGTAGGCAAGGGCTGGGCTGTGCGCCCCTCCCCCTAGTCCGAATAGGACAAGGAGAGGGGGGCGGCGCCTCCCTTCCTTCTTTCTCCTCCACTCCTTCCCCCTCCCAAGTCCTAATCCAACTAGGAAAGGGGGGGGGGGGTCCTACTCCCGGTGGGAGTAGGACTCCTCCGGTGCGCCTCCTCCCTTGGACGGCCGCACCCCCTTGCTCCTTTATATACCGGGGCAGGGGGCACCCCATAGACACAACAATTGATCAAGTTGATCTTTTAGCCGTGTGCGGTGCCCCCCTCCACCATAGTCCACCTTGATAATACTGTAGCGGTGCTTAGGCGAAGCACTTCGTCGGTAGAACATCAACATCGTCACCATGCCGTCGTGCTGACGAAACTCTCCCTCAACACTCGGCTGGATCGGTGTTTGAGGGACGTCATCGGGCTGAACGTGTGCTGAACTCGGAGGTGCCGTACGTTCGGTACTTGATCGGTCGGATCGTGAAGACGTACGACTACATCAACCGCATTGTGCTAACGCTTCCGCTTTCGGTCTACAAGGGTACGTGGACAATACTCTCCCCTCTCGTTGCTATGCATCACCATGATCTTGCGTGTGCGTAGGAATTTTTTTGAAATTACTACGTTCCCCGACAACGAGAGGGGAGAGTGTGTCTATGTACCCTGGTAG
Source organism: Aegilops umbellulata (assembly GCA_032464435.1). Lineage (NCBI taxonomy): Eukaryota > Viridiplantae > Streptophyta > Magnoliopsida > Poales > Poaceae > Aegilops > Aegilops umbellulata. The sequence goes on from CP136056.1 coordinate 353,155,501, forward strand.
ACCGTAAGCGGAAGCGTTTGACAATGCGGTTGATGTAGTCGAATTTCTTCTAGCTCCGACCGATCAAGTACCGAACGTACGACACCTCCGAGTTCTGCACACGTTCGGCTCGATGACGTTCCTCATCATCTTAATCCAGCAAAATGTTGAGGTAGTAGATGAGTTCCGTCAACACGACGGCGTGGTGACGGTGATGGTGAAGTGATCCATGCAGGGCTTCGCCTAAGCACTACGAAGATATGATCGTGGGAGTAAACGGCGGAGGGGGACGCCGCACACGGCTATGCAATAGTCTGAGGTGTGCTAGAGGCGTCCCCCACATATATATAGGTGGGGGGAGAGGGGAGGCAGCCAAGGAGGCGCCCAAGTAGGCCGAATCCTACTTGGGGCCTTCCTATGGCCGGCGCCCCCCTTCCTTATTTACCGGAGGGGAAAGGAAAGAGGAGGGAGGAGGGAAGGAAGGGGGAGGCCGAATCCCCCCTTTCCTTCTCCCTTCCCCTCTTTCCTTCTCTTCTAGTGCGGCCTATATGGGGGCATAGCAGCCCCTGGTGGCTGCTGTGTTTCCCCTCTTGTCCCATAAGGCCCATATCTTTTGCCCGGGGTGCCCGGAACCCCTTCTGGTGACCCGATATGTACCCGGCACCCTCCGGAACACTTCCGGTGTCCGAATACCATCGTCCTATATATCAATCTTTACCTCTCGACCATTTCGAGACTCCTCATCATGTCTGTGATCTCATCCGGGACTCCGAACAACATTCGGTCACCAAATCACACAACTCATATAATACTAAATCGTCATCGAACGTTAAGCGTGCGGACCCTACGGGTTCGAGAACTATGTAGACATGACCGAGACACCTCTCTGGTCAATAACCAATAGCGGAACCTGGATGCTCATATTGGCTCCTACATATTCTACAAAGATCTTTATCAGTCGAACCATTATGACAACATATGTTATTCCCTTTGTCTATCGGTATGTTACTTGCCCGAGATTCGATCGTCGCTATCTTCATACCTAGTTCAATCTCGTTACCGATAAGTCTCTTTACTTGTTTCGTAATACATCATCTTGTAACTAACTCATTAGTCACTTTGCTTGCAAGGCTTCTTATGATGTGTATTGCTGAGAGGGCCCAGAGATACCTCTCCGATACTCGGAGTGACAAATCCTAATCTCAATCTATGCCAACCCAACAAACACCTTCGGAGATACCTGTAGAGCATCTTTATGTTCACCTAGTTACGTTGTGACGTTTGATAGCACACAAGGCATTCCTCTGGTATCCAGGAGTTGCATAATCTCATAGTCGAAGGAATATGTATTTGACATGAAGAAAGCAATAGCAATAAAACTGAACGATCATAATGCTAAGCTAACGAATGGGTCATGTATGATGTGATCTCATTATCAAATGGCAACTCATGTCGGTGGTCAGGAAACCTTAACAATCTTTGATTAGCGAGCTAGTCAAGTAGAGGCTCACTGGGGACATAGTGTTTGTCTATGTATTCACACATGTATTTAGGTTTCCGATCAATAAAATTCTAGCATGTATAATAAACATTTATCATGAATAAGGAAATATAAAATAACAACTTTATTATTGCCTCTAGGGCATATTTCCTTCAGTCTCCCACTTGCACCAGAGTCAATGATCTAGATTACATTGTATTGATTCTAACACCCATGGAGTCTTGGTGTTGATCATGTTTTGCTCGTGGAAGAGGCGTAGTCAACGGATCTGCTACATCAGATCCGTATGTATTTTGCAAATCTCTATTTCTCCCTCCTTGACTTGATCACGGATGGAGTTGAAGCATCTCTTGATGTGTTTGGTTCTTTTGTAAAATCTGGATTCCTTCGCTAAGGCAATTGCTCCAGCATTGTCACAAAAGATTTTCATTGGACCCGATGCAGTAGGTATTACACCTAGATCGGATATGAAATCCTTCATCCAGACTCCTTCATTTGCTGCTTCCGAAGGAGCTATGTACTCCGCTTCACACGTAGATCCCGCCACGACACTCTGCTTGGAACTGCACCAACTGACAGCTCCACCATTCAAAATAAATACGTATCCGGTTTGTGACTTTGAGTCATCCGGATCAGTGTCAAAGCTAGCATCGATGTAACCATTTACAACGAGCTCTTTGTCACCTCCATAAACGAGAAACATATCCTTGGTCCTTTTCAGGTACTTCGGGATGTTCTTGACTGTTGTGCAGTGATCCACTACTGGATTACTTTGGTACCTCCCTGCCAGACTTATGGCAAAGACACACAATAGGTCTGGTACAGTTTCAAAATCATCATCATTAGCTTCCTCTCTGGTTGACCTATGAGGTTCAGTAGTAACTTGATCTGAAGTTTCATAATCATCATCATTAGCTTCCTCTCTAGTTGGTGTAGGCATCACTGGAACAGTTTTCTGTGATGAGCTATTTTCCTATTCGAGAGAAGGTACAATTACCTCATCAAGTTCTACTTTCCTCCCACTCACTTCTTTCGAGAGAAACTCCTTCTCTAGAAATGTTCCATTCTTGCAAAAAATATCTTGCCTTCGGATATGTGGTAGAAGGTGTACCCAATTGTTTCCTTAGGGTATCCTGTGAAGACGCACTTCTCCGATTTGGGTTCGAGCTTATCAGGCTGAAGCCTTTTGACATAAGTGTCGCAACCCCAAATTTTAAGAAACGACAGCTTAGGTTTCTTGCCAAACCATAGTTCATATGGTGTCGTCTCAACGGATTTACACGATGCCTTATTGAACCTGAATGCAGCTGTCTCTAATGCATAACCCCAAAACGATAGTGGTAAATTGGTAAGAGACATCATAGATCGCACCATATCTAATAAAGTGCAGGTACGACATTCGGACACACCATTACGTTGTGGTGTTCCAGGTGGCATGAGTTGTGAAACTATTCCACATTGTTTTAAATGAAGGCCAAACTCATAACTCAAATATTCGCCTCCGCGATCAGATCGTAGAAACTTTATTTTCTTGTTACGATGATTCTCTACTTCTCTCTGAAATTCATTGAACTTTTCAAATGTTCCAGACTTGTGTTTCATTAAATAGATATACCCATATCTGCTCAAATCATCTGTGAAGGTCAGAAAATAACGATACCTGCCGCGGGCCTCAACACTCATCGGACCGCATACATCGGTATGTATTATTTCCAATAAGTCATTAGCTCGCTCCATTGTTTCGGATAACGGAGTTTTAGTCATCTTGCCCATGAGGCATGGTTCGCAAGTATCAAATGATTTATAATCAAGTGATTCCAAAAGTCCATCTGCATAGAGTTTCTTCATGCGCTTTACACCAATATGACCTAAACGGCAGCGCCACAAATATGTTGCACTATCATTATCAACTTTACATCTTTTGGCATCAATATTATGAATATGTGTATCGCCACAATCGAGATTGAACAAAAATAGACCACTCTAAGAATGCATGACCATAAAAGATATTACTCATATAAATAGAACAACAATTATTCTCTGATTTAAATGAATATCCGTCTCGCACTAAACAAGATCCAGATATAATGTTCATGCTCAACGCTGGCACCAAATAACAATTATTCAGGTCTAAAACTAATCCCGAAGGTAGATGTAGAGGTAGCGTGCCGACGGCCATCACATCGACCTTGGAACCATTCCCGATGCGCATCGTCACCTCATCCTTTGCCAATCTTCGTTTAATCCGTAGCTCCTGTTTCGAGTTACAAATATGAGCAACGAAACCAGTATCAAATACCCAGGCGCTACTATGAGCATTAGTAAGGTACACATCAATAACATGTATATCAAATATACCTTTGTGCACTTCGCCATCACTGGTACGCATCGGTGCTATACAAACGGTTTTTAACCCCTTTCCGTGACGGCATTTGGAACCGTCGCCTAGTGAGTGACGGCAATAAGGGGGTCTTTCCCACACGACCCAGAAACCGTCGGGGATAGGGAGCCTTGATGCATACAGTTGTCCCTATATAACCATTTCCGATATCTCGAATATCCCAAACGCTTCATCCTTGCTACTCGTTTGTGCTCGCATTGCCATCACAGTCGGAGTTTTGTGGTTTTACCTAAAAGCAGGTAGATTCTAGGCACGGGAGCTTTGCAGGCAGATTCCAGGCACGGGAGTTTTACGATGCCTGGCACATCACAAATAGTTCATGATTATAAACCGTGTACGATAGGTAGACAATCACACGCATTTAGTTTTCCCGCACCGTATGTGATAGTGTCTGACATGACACACGCTTTGCAAACGGCAACTATGTGCATTGTTACACACGTTTCCTCTCCGTGAACCGTGTTGGATTATGATCACTACTAGGGAAAACCTTATACACAAAACTTTAGCAGTAGCGCGTGTTAAAAAAGCACGCTAGTGCTAAGTAGCAGTAGCGCGTTGGCGTAAACCGTGCTACAGATACAATTGTAGCAGTAGCGCGCCTGAAGATAAACGCGCTACTACTAAAATTCCCACTGCTAAGTCGATAGGCTACACAAAGTAGTAGCGATCTACTGTGAACAGCGGTACTGCTAGTTGGTTTGTAGCAGCGCGTTTACGCAGAAAGGCACGACTGCTAAAGGAAATAAAATTAAATGGAAAGCAAATAGAAAAGTAAATGAAAATGAAAGAGATAGAAAAAGGAGAAAGTAAAAGAATAAAATGTAAATAAAAATAAATGAAAAAGGTAAAAAGAGAAAGGAATAGCAGTAGCGCATATCCGGAAACGTGCTATAGCTAACTTAGCAGTAGCGCACTTCCCGGAACGCGTTACTGCTACTTTTGACTTAACCGCACCGTTCGTTCCTCCCTCGACCACTTCCCCCAAATCCAAACTCCTCCGATGTCGCCGCCTCCATCGCCCGTCGGCCGCCGCGCGCTCTCCCGTCGCTCTCCGCACACCCTCGACGCATCCCCGACCCCAGATTCAACGCTGCCCCCGACCCCGACCTCGACGCCGCCCCCGACCCCAACCTCGACGCCGCCCTCTGCCGCGCGCTCGAGCCCCGACCCCGACCTCGACGCCGCCTGCCCCTCCCTCGCCGCAGGCACCCGAGGTGTGCACGCCTGCTCCTCCCCCTCCCCTACCTCTGCCTAGGGTTCTTCAAATTTTAATTGCATGAAATTAGTTAGGGTTCATCTAGGGGTGGAAACGAATCTAGATGGTAATTAGGGCAGTAGTTCCTAGGTATTAATTAGTTAGTAAGAACTAGGTACTAATTAGGTACTAGTTTATTTTTATTTATAATAAGTTTATTTTTAGTAAGAACTAGTTGAATTAATAGAACTAGTTGAACATGTCACTTTTTTGTTAACTTTTAGGTAAAGCAATTATTCCCGCATCGATGTCGACGATGCCTATCCCGCATCCTCGTTGTCGTCGACTCGGCGGGGGACACCTGCTTGACCAGATGGGCCATGTCAAGGACTGGGCTCCGCCGGGCTGGTACTAGGAGGCGCTACCTATCGGGGGCGCAGCTTGGTGAGGAGTCAGCCCGTCATTGACCCGAACCTTCTTTGGTGGCGGTCGCGTGGGCCAATGACGGCCAGAGGCTCGAGGACCCCGCGGAGGTGGTACATCACCGTGTCAGGGAGGAGGACGCGCACGTCCGTCGTTACTTGTTTGGTTGGAGCACAGGTTCTCCAATACCTGGCAGGTTCTCCAGGGATCTCACTGGAGCTATGATCCTGTGATGGTTCCTTCTCTTTGGGTGTCCACCGCACGCGCCGATACCCGTCGTGCTCTAGGGTTTTAGTTGTATTAGTGATGTTATATGTATGATACTATTCGGGATGTATTAGTGATAATATTCAACGATGTACGGATGCATGAGATGATTTACTTTTGCTTATTGAATGCATGCTAATTTGAATACTTATTTATTTTATGATTTGGTTTTGCTTATTGAATGCTCATGTCAATATGAGTCCTATAAGATATTTGGAAATGTATATCTTGTGTTGCTCAAATAGGATATGTGCTTTCCCAAGTGGCCGGTCATGTTTGCACGTTATACCTCCGAGTGGCCTATGTTTTGCCGGAGTGTTGATTCATTTCCGTTTCGGCAAATTTCAGGCGCTCGATATGTCCTATTTTAGCAAAGGTCATGCCGGATTTTTCCATGAATTTTGGCATGACTTGTGCCAGAACATGTAGGAAATATCGAGTGCCTCGGATTTGTGTGTTGAGTATCCTGGTAGTTGCCTTCGATCGATTTTCAATTAATTTTTCAACTATGAACATAGGAAATGTCTGACGACGAAAAGGATTTCGGTATTTGCGAATACTGCTAAGACGAGCGCGGCCTGTGCAACAGAATCTTCCTAGATGATGATAGGCGCTTCAGCATCAAGATGGACGAGAACTTCGAAGTGGATACAGTAAGTCACAACGACAAGTCTTTTTTCGTAATTAAGCATGACATCTGCTTCATTTGCTTCAACTTATAATTCAAATCTTTTACTATTCTACTAGCGTATCCCCTGCCATGCAAGAGTTTTTGTCTTGGATAAGATAGGTTTCAGTCCTATGAAAACTACTATGGAGGTAAAGAGAGTTTACTTGAAGATCGAGCATGGTTATACTTTCCACGCAAAATTATACAACGCAGACACCTACACCTATTTTGAATGCAAAACTTGGCAAGCACTATGCAAGGCTTATGCATTTGAGCCTGATATGTTTATCACCTTTGATATTCATCCCGAAGATGATATTGAAGGTAATAGAGACATCTGGGTCGATGTGCAGAGGCCTCCAGTTATACCATTATGTGAGTTTCTCAACCATATTTATGTCTTCGATATTGTTTATTCAAAAATAGTTGACAACTAATTTCTATTGACAGCTTATTTCCATTCAAGCAAACATGTCCGACGCTTGGTAGACATGACCGCCCACTGTCCCGGGGCTGAACTAAACTGCGAGGAGATAGGTCATTATGTTTCATGGCTTGAGGATCTTCATACTGTCAAGACAAATTATTTTCCTGGACTTAAAAATTTTAGTACTCAAAACGTGCGACCAATAGTGTTCGTACTGAACTACGGTAACATATATTTAGGAAAGATGGTAAGATTTTTACTATTTCTCCTCAGTGCATCTTTTGCATACATTATTTTTTAAGCTAAACTTCATTGCTAAGTATGTTACTATACGATGTTCTTCAACAAGGACTCCCGATGAATGTTGTGCCTCATTGGATCGAGACTAAAGGCCGCATGAGAATTGTTAGCTTACGACCAAGATATCCTACAATGCACTTTAGTGCTCTCCTCTGTTTGTCTCACTCGGTTCTCCTTCATCTAACCCTAGGCGTCCGAGCGCTTTTTTCAGCGCTTACCCCAAAAGCGAAGCGGTAGGCCTCCACTCAGAGCTTAAGCGCGCCTAGGCGTACACTCAACTTTTTTCCCTGATATTCTACCGACGTGCATTGCATAAACAACTAAACAGAAATAATAAAGCTTACTGAAGGTGTAGGGATCATCCCCACTGGGTGTCTGCGCTGACTGCCTCCGACCCGTGTCAACCTACAATAATTAATGAAAACCACAAAGTAAGGGCATGGATGAAATATGCTGACAAATCATTCAATAAAAGTATGCTCACAAATAGGAATATATTAGGACGACCCAATAATACCGCCATAGAACATAGCAAAAGTAAATTGTTCAGAAATATTATTAAATTCCTTGTTAGTTGCCCTGATTGTGAAGACACAATATCTCATTCACATGCCCATAACACCAAAGAAGTGATGTTCCGAACACATTCAAGATAAAGATGATACATCGTGGAACAGAAGACGTTTGGCACAGTGAACTGAGCACTAGCTCAGTGGTAGGGGCACTGTCAAGCATTCCAAGCCAGCCGAGTTCGATCCCGCACAGGGAGCTAATATTTCAACCGAGATTCTCGCTTCTATAATCAAAGGCCGAGGGGTCCTTCCCCCTATGGTCTCATTTTTCTTTCCATCAAAAACAATGTTTGGCAGAAGCTGCTTATGTGCCAACTTAATTGCACAAGTCTGCAACCATGGGTTAGAACTTCCAGCATCCCACTTTCACAAACAAGAAAACATATACTTTCCTTAACTGAATACAAAAGGGAAGAGCACAAATCTGCAGTTAATCAAGAGAATGAGGCTATTGAAAGTGGGGCATCAAGTACAGTAGTAAACTACAATCCCAAATTTGACGACTTCTATGAAATTATCAATCCTAATATCACTGATCACACTGAATACATAGCTATCTCTGACAAGAAATTACTTGACTGACAATAGGAAAAGCCAATACTATCAAGGAGGGATGAGGTGTTGCTTAATGAGCCTTTTGCTTCATGTGCTTAATGATATGCTCCAAAATCCTCAGCTACTTTCCCATATCCACATATGACCTAAAACCCAAAGCCAAACTCGGTCCTACCGATTCTTTCTATCCGGCGCCACCGAGTTTCACATGTCATAGGCCAGTGCCAAACCCTAGCAAATCGGTTCTACTGATAGGGATCCCAGTCTTACCGAGATGGGATTGCAATTTCTCTGTTTCGTTTTCGTAACGTTTCGGTCTCACCGAAAAGAGCGGATCGGTCCCACCGAGATTGCAATGTAAACTCTCTGTTTCCCTTTTGTAACTTTTCAGTCTCACCGAAAGAGCAAATCGGTCCCATCGAGTTTACTTGACCAACTCTCTGGTTAGCCTATTACCAAATCGGTCTCACCGAGTTTGTGTAATCGGTCTCATCGAGATTACGTTATGCCCTAACCCTAACCATATCGGTCCTACTGAGTTGCATGTCAGTCCCACCGAAAATCTCTAACGGTCACTAGGTTTACTATTTCGGTCCGACCGAGTTTGTTGATTCGGTCCCACCGAGATTGGTAAATTGTGTGTAACGGTTGGATTTTGTGTGGAGGCTATATATACCCCTCCACCTCCTCTTCATTCGTGGAGAGAGCCATCAGAACACATCTACACTTCCAACTCATATGTTCTGAGAGAGAACCACCTACCCTTGTGTTGAGGCCAAGATATTCCATTCCTACCATATGAATCTTGATCTCTAGCCTTCCCCAAGTTGCTTTCCACTCAAATCTTCTTTCTACCAAATCCAAATCCTATGAGAGAGAGTTGAGTGTTGGGGAGACTATCATTTGAAGCACAAGAGCAAGGAGTTCATCATCAACACACCATTTGTTACTTCTTGGAGAGTGGTGTCTCCTAGATTGGCTAGGTGTCACTTGGGAGCCTCCGACAAGATTGTGGAGTTGAACCAAGGAGTTTGTAAGGGCAAGGAGATCGCCTACTTTGTGAAGATCTACCGCCAGTGAGGCAAGTCCTTCGTGGGCGATGGCCATGGTGGGATAGACAAGGTTGCTTCTTCGTGGACCCTTCGTGGGAGGAGCCCTCCGTGGACTCGCGCAACCGTCACCCTTCGTGGGTTGAAGTCTCCATCAACGTGGATGTAGGATAGCACCACCTATCCGAACCACGGGAAAAACATCCGTGTCTCCAATAGCATTTGAATTCTCCAAACCCTTCCCTTTACATTCTTGCAAGTTGCATGCTTTACATTCCGCTGCTCATATACTCTTTGCATGCTTGCTTGAATTGTGTGATGATTGCTTGACTTGTCCTAAAAGTTGCTAAAATCTGCCAAGAACTAAAATTGGGAAAAGGCATAGCTTTTATTTGGTCAAGTAGTCTAATCACCCCCCCTCTAGACATACTTCCGATCCTATAAGTGGTATCAGAGCTTTGGTCTCCATTTGCTTTGATTTGCATAGCTTTTGGTGGTCATAGCATTGGTTTCACAACCTAGGAGAGTATGGCGTCTAGCGAGGGAAATTATCACCGTAGAGGTCCTTACTTTGATGGTACTAATTTTGCTAGTTGGAAGCATAAAATGAAAATGCATATTCTTGGACATAACCCTGCCGTTTGGGCTATTGTGTGTGTTGGTTTGCAAGGTGACTTCTTTGATGGGAAAGAACCAAACCTTGAAGCTACCGCGGATGAGTTGAAGATGTTACAATACAACGCTCAAGCTTGTGATATTCTCTTCAACGGATTGTGCCCCGAAGAATTCAACAAAATCAGCCGTCTTGAGAATGCAAAGGAAATTTGGGATACTTTGATTGATATGCACGAAGGTACCGACTCCTTCAAGGAATCCAAATTGGATGTGCTTCAAAGTCAACTTGACAAGTTCAAAATGAAGGATGGTGAAGGTGTCGCTGAAATGTACTCTAGGCTTGCTCTCATCACAAACGAGATTGCCGACTTAGGGAGTGAAGAGATGACCGATAGATTCATCATCAAGAAGATCCTAAGAGCCTTGGATGGAAAATATGATACCGTGTGCACATTGATCCAAATGATGCCCAATTACAAAGATCTCAAGCCAACAGAGGTCGTTGGAAGAATTGTTGCTCATGAGATGTCGCTCAAGGATAAAGAGGAACTTCACAACAAATCAAGTGGTGCCTACAAAGCCTCATGTGAAGCCCCCACCTCATCAAGTGAGAAACAAAACTTCAATGAAGAATTGAGCTTAATGGTGAAGAACTTCAACAAGTTCTACAAGAGTAGAAGCAAAGATAGAAGCTCCAAGTCAAGGTCCTACAATGACAAAAGATCTTCTAGTCGAGAGTGAAACTGCTACAATTGTGGAAGACCCAGACACTACTCCAATGAGTGTACGGCTCCCTAGAAAAGAAGAGAGGATTCTCCAAAAAGAAGAAGCAAAAGAGAAGAATCACCATCAAGAGAGAGAAGGAGTAGAGATGATCGTTATGAACGAAGATACTCACGGAGAAGCAAGGATTCGGAAAGAAAGGAAAAATCATCAAGGAGCTACACAAAACGAAGACATCAAGCTCATGTTGGTGAATGGGTATCCGGCTCCGACTCCGACAACCACTCCGAGAGAAGTTATCACTCCGATTCCGAATATACTCAAGATGAAGGTGTTGCCGGTCTAGCACTTGTGTCAACCAACTCCTACGACATATTTAACTCACCTGATGAAGGAATTGGAAGATGCTTCATGGCCAAAGGTCCTAAGGTAACTCACCCTGAGTATGTTGATTTTAATAGTGATGAAGATGACTTGTTAGGTGATGATGATTTACTTGTTCACAACTCTAGTGATGAATACTATGATGAAACGTCAATTAATCATGCTAATCAAGATAAAACGAATGACAATGATAAGGAGAAAATTGAGGCCCTAACTAAAGAACTAAACACTCTTAAGTTAGCTCATGAAACTATCTTCGAAGATCATCGAGAACTTTTAAGAGCTCATGAGAAGTTACGCTTTGAAAAGCTCAATCTTGAGCGAGAGCATGAGTTTTTAAAGGCAATCAATGATGATGTCCGTAAGAAAAGTTCTTCTTACATTGCCAAGCGTTTACTCTTATCCACTTACATGCCTCAAGTCAAGTCTAGTAACAAGAACAAGAAAGATTCTTCCTCTAGTAGTAACAATGATCATGTTAAATCCAATATTGTTGCTTCTAGTAGTTCTCTTGATTCCACTAATGATTCTCTTAGCCAAGTTACACTTGAGCAAGAAAATAGCTTATTGAAGGGAATCATAGAGAAAGGAGTGTACAAAAGCCTTGCCGGTAGTAAGCAATTCGAGGAAATTGTACGCAAGCAAGGAAGGCACCGGAAGAATCAAGGTGTTGGCTTTGAACGAAAGTTCAATGCCAATGGAGTTGAATGGGAAGAAGATCAATACCCCAAGACAAAGTTTGTTCCACAACAAGAGAAGTATGATCCTACTTCTTTCAAGGGGACACAAACTCAAGATGATCTTCCACCACAAGACTGCAAGCAAAAGGGCAAGGACAAGCTTCAAGAGGAAATTGATGCATTTGAAGAAGCTCCTAAGACCTTAGTCAAGTGGGTTCCCAAGACTACTTCAAGTTCCACTTCATCAAGTACGACTACAACTCCAAGGATTCCCATCAAGATGGCGTGGATCCAAAAGAAGAAGAACTAGAGAGTTCTTGAGGGTGACTCCGCCAACATACTTCACTCTTATCATTTTGGCAAGAACAAGTGCAATCAACTTCCACATCTTGCACTAGTTCAAGGAGTCACAAACCCTCTTGTTGCTAAGTCAAGGGACAAGGTAATCTAAAAGCTTTCATAGACATCATCTTGTGTGTGCATCACTCTATGTCTATGGATATCCTTGCTTGTTCCTTGTGGGACTAACCCATGTAGGTATTGAAAGTGCAATTCACTCAAAAGGATAGCTCCAAGTGATCTACATCAACATTGAGCATCCACATCTTCAACATCTACATGAAGTCATCATCGACAAAACCCAAGGTTAGTCCATCCCTCTTAGGGGGGATATCACATCTAGGGGGAGCTTTACTCTAAGACTTGAGTTAAGGCAACTCTAATGATGTGAACACAACAATGCTTTATGTAAAAGTGGAAACCCCACTTGAGCTTCAACGATGAGTATGACCTACGATCAAGTGTTCTCACTTGACTCCTAAGTTAATATACTCATATATAGATGACCTAGTCATCGCCAATTGCTTGATAGATGCTAGAATTGGTTGTGCATGCTTTGTCACATATTTCAATTGCCATTTTATTGTGTGAGCATGTTGGTTGCATATTTTATTCATTCTAGGACATCCACTTGTTGTTTTGATTGTTTGGCTTTATTTTTTTCCTTTTGCCAAGTGGATGGACAAGAATGCCTAAGAACCTTCTCTAGCTATCTATGCTTTTCTCGTCTCAAACTCTATTCATGCTACATCACAAAATTGATCAAGTGAGATTCAAACCACTCTGTGTGAGGAGCACTCAGAGTCCCCGATTCGTCATAGACTTAAACTTCCAAAACCTCTTTGTGATTCTCGGTCTGACCGATACCCCACTTTCGGTCTTACCGAGATCATTAAGTTGATCTATCTTTTCGATCTTGGTGCAACCGATTTGAACCATTCGGTCACACCGAGTTGCAGTAACTGTATACAGTTTTGCATCTTGGTGCCACTGAGTTGTTCCACTCGGTCACACCGACAGGGTCGGGCTATATATAGACACGGGCAAAAATTTGGAAATTTCTCCGAACCCTTTCGCCCGCGCGATAGCTCGCTCTGCCTACGTGGTCTACGGATCGTCTCCTTGCCACCAGCCGCCTCCAGTCGCTGGTCTCCGTCGCCGTCAATGGGAATCAACCCCGCCGTTGCCGCTGTATCGAGTCTCCGCCGAACTAGGGCATGGACTCGATCTTTGTGCTATTCCCCAATCTGATTCCTAGCACATTGTGATCATATTGATTCTAGCCACGTTTGATAAACTTCTATCCAGTAAATGAATCCGTAGAATAGGTTTGATTCTTAAATTTTAGGGTTAGGTTTCCGCCGAAACCATCTCGGACCCAGCGAGTTGAAAAACTCGGTCCCACCGATTTGGCTTATGCCATTGCACAAGTGAGACTCGGTCTGACCGAGTATTGCTAATCGGTGTGACCGATTTTGGAACTTTGTGAAACCCTAGCAGTCTCGGTGCCACCGAACTGTGACTCGGTCTGACCGAGTTCACCAGTTTTGGCTCCAAAAACTGCTTCGGTATCACCGAGTTTAAAAATCGGTAGATCCGAAATGATTTCTGTGGGAAACTAAAACTAAGTTTTTGAATAATTCTTTTGCAAAAATCTCTGCATTTTGTGATGCTCATCCACTCTACCTCATCTATAAACTATTCACAGGGTCAACAGTCAGCTTGTTCATTATGTCAGACCAGAGTGATAGTCAGAACTTGTCAGAACAGCCAGTGCAGATGAGTGAGGGCACTAGTCCCTCCAGTTCTTCAGATGAAGGCAGCAGGAGCACTCCCAGCAATCTGCCAAAAGCTGCCACCAGACATAGGAAGAAGAGAACCTCAGAATCTGAGGACGAGGACTATGTGGCAGAAGAGGAAGCCACTTCCAAGAAAGTTGAGCTCAAGAAAGAGCATGGCTCAAGACAGAGCACCAAGCCAGGCTTAAAGGTCAAAAGGCCAGCAGGCAGGCAGCCCATGCCAAAGGCTAGAGCCTCAACAAAGATTCCTGAGAAGCCTGCACCCAAAGAGACAGTTGCTGCTGAAGGGAAGAAGGAAAGGAAAAGAGGAAGATGGTGCAAGAAAGTTGATCCCATGGCTGAATTTGAACATCATTCTTCTGATGAAGAAGAAGAAGAAGAGGTTGCTGCACCATCACCTAAGGCACCCAAGCTAATGGGTGATGCTATCAAATCAGGGGCTACTGCAACTAAGCCCAAGACAGCATCAAAGGCCAAGACAGCTCCAAAGAGAAATACAAGGAGCATCCCAGCAGCTAAGAAGAACAAGGCCCCAGTGCCTAACACTGCAGAAGAAGAGGAAGGCCAAGTTCTCAGAAAATTGCAGCCCAAGATCCCAGACCACAATGATGCTCATCCTGTGGCTGAGGATATGAAGATCAGAAGAGACTCAGGACTGAGAAAGTGGAGAGCAGAGGATCCATATGCTATCAGGAGGAGGACTGTTGTTGACTACAGGTTCCACACTAAGGAACAACATGACTTCTATGAGACAATGTTGCTTGATAAGAATCCCATTGTGTGTGATATGAGATGGGTCGACTGGGAGTACATCAAGGACAATGAAGAGCACTACCCTGGAGTGCAAGACAGCTTCAAGGCTTGTGGAGTAGCTGACTTTGTTGGGCAGAAGCTCACAAAGTGGAATGAAGAGCTGATCATGCAGTTTTACTCCACAACACATTTTTATCCAGATGGCAAAATTGTATGGATGTCTGAAGGTACGAGGTACCAATCAACAGTTGCTGAGTGGTCACAGCTTATCAATGCCCTAGAGGAGCATGAGGATGACCTAGACATTTATGCCAAGAAGAAGATGGACCACAACTCTATGTCAAATATGTACAAAGAGATCCCAAACAAGGCACTTGACACTTTCAAGTTTGGATAAGTACATTATCTTCTGTCAGGATTGCCAACCATTAATTGGATACTGAGGCACACCTTGTTGCCCAAGTTAGGTGATCACAAGATGATCAGAGGCCATGCAATCAACCTGCTTCATATATTTGGTGTGCCTCAAAAATTCAAAGTCATGAGCCTCATGGTAGAAACAATCAAGAGGACTGCAGCAGATCAGAAGAGGAGCTGTGGATATGCCCCTCAGATCCAGGAGATGATTAACTCCAAGATGGGTACAGGCATATACCTCTTGGACAAGGAACATTTGCCTATTCATCCAGATTTTGAAGATAATGAAGTTGTGATGAGCAAGGATGAACCATCTTCAGCCCATGCACAAGCACAGAAGGAGAAGGCAAGGAAGGAGAAAGCTGCAAGGATGCCAACTCAAGAGGAGGCATCTGAATATTTCTTGAAAACCAAGCAAGAGCAGCTCAGTTACTTGATTGCATCCACCCTGAGGATAGAGAAAGGACTGGCCACCCTTAATCAGAATCAGGAGAGCTTAGAGAGGATCATAGAACAAAAGTTCTATGACTTGGATGTCAAAGTGACAGAGATTCAGTCTGCAGTGGAGCAACTTCAAGATGATATGCAGGAGAGGAAAGGGAAGACTACCACTGATGCATTTGCCAGAGTGCCACGAGGTCCGAGGTTGTCTGCAGTGCCAGTTCCTGACACAAGAGCCACCGCCTCAGCTCCAGCCACAGCACCAGCCCAACCAGCTCCAGCATCTACTTCAGCTCCAACTCCAACCACGTCTACAGAAGCCTTCGTCCTTGGAGTTATCCAGACTCCACCACCACCAGAAGATCAAGCCTGAGTGTCGATTTAGCACTATGCATTTTCTAGGAACTTTTTGGTAACTTATTGCCAAAGGGGGAGAAAAATGTATAGATCATAGGCTTCGAGAGAGAGAGAGAGTGTTGTTTTTCTCTCTTGCTTTATTTGGTGGTTTGGTTTTTCAAACATTGTTTGCTTTTGGTCGAGACACTTTGATATGCTTGTGAGACATTGATGATCATGTGTTTGGTCATAAGCTACACTTATGCATGCTTGATATATCTTATCTATCTTATGTGATCATTCACTTTTCCTTGGTGATGAGTGCATGTATTTCATTATTATCATTTTGAGCGCTCCACCAAGATGTATGTGACATGGAAGAGTAACCCATAATTCTAACTCTTTGTGCATTTGCAGTCCAAAGCAAATCTTAAATATGCACAAATTTAGGGGGGGCTCTTACTTATCACATACTTCTCAAAGCGACGATATAATTCATTCTTATTATCATTTGTCGAAGCTTTGATCTATATGTTGTCATCAATTACCAAAAAGGGGGAGATTGAAAGTGCAACTATCCCTAGGTGGTTTTGGTAATTCATAACAACATATAGTTCATTGAGCTAATGCTATTTCAAGACAATTATTTCAGGAAAGCTCAATGATTGGCATGGCACGGATGGTGAAAGTGGAACCCTTAAAATGCTAAGGACAAAGGATTGGCTCAAGCTCAAAAGCTCAAGACTCTTCATTTTACATTTTAGTGATCCAAGATCACATTGAGTCCATAGGAAAAGCCAATACTATCAAGGAGGGATGAGGTGTTGCTTAATGAGCCTTTTGCTTCATGTGCTTAATGATATGCTCCAAAATCCTCAGCTACTTTCCCATATCCACATATGACCTAAAACCCAAAGCCAAACTCGGTCCTATCGATTCTTTCTATCCGGCGCCACCGAGTTTCACATGTCATAGGCCAGTGCCAAACCCTAGCAAATCGGTTCTACTGATAGGGATCCCGGTCTTACCGAGATGGGATTGCAATTTCTATGTTTCCTTTTCGTAACGTTTCGTTCTCACCGAAAAGAGCGGATCGGTCCCACCGAGATTGCAATGTAAACTCTCTGTTTCCCTTTTGTAACTTTTCGGTCTCACCGAAAGAGCAAATCGGTCCCACCGAGTTTACCTGACCAACTCTCTGGTTAGCCTATTACCAAACGGTCTCACCGAGTTTGTGTAATCGGTCTCACCGAGATTACGTTATGCCCTAACCCTAACCATATCGGTCCTACCGAATTGCATGTTAGTCCCACCGAAAATCTCTAACGGTCACTAGGTTTACTATTTCGGTCCGACCGAGTTTGTTGATTCGGTCCCACCGAGATTGGTAAATTGTGTGTAACGATTGGATTTTGTGTGGAGGCTATATATACCCCTCCACCTCCTCTTCATTCGTGGAAAGAGCCATCAGAACACATCTACACTTCCAACTCATATGTTCTGAGAGAGAACCACATACCCTTGTGTTGAGGCCAAGATATTCCATTCCTACCATATGAATCTTGATCTCTAGCCTTCCCCAAGTTGCTTTCCACTCAAATCTTCTTTCTACCAAATCCAAATCCTATGAGAGAGAGTTGAGTGTTGGGGAGACTATCATTTGAAGCACAAGAGCAAGGAGTTCATCATCAACACACCATTTGTTACTTCTTGGAGAGTGGTGTCTCCTAGATTGGCTAGGTGTCACTTGGGAGCCTCCGACAAGATTGTGGAGTTGAACCAAGGAGTTTGTAAGGGCAAGGAGATCGCCTACTTCGTGAAGATCTACCGCTAGTGAGGCAAGTCCTTCGTGGGCGATGGCCATGGTGGGATAGACAAGGTTGCTTCTTCGTGGACCCTTCGTGGGTGGAGCCCTCCGTGGACTCGCGCAACCATTACCCTTCGTGGGTTGAAGTCTCCATCAACGTGGATGTAGGATAGCACCACCTATCCGAACCATGGGAAAAACATCCGTGTCTCCAATAGCGTTTGAATTCTCCAAACCCTTCCCTTTACATTCTTGCAAGTTGCATGCTTTACATTCCGCTGCTCATATACTCTTTGCATGCTTGCTTGAATTGTGTGATGATTGCTTGACTTGTCCTAAAAGTTGCTAAAATCTGCCAAGAACTAAAATTGGGAAAAGGCATAGCTTTTATTTGGTCAAGTAGTCTAATCACCCCCTGAGGGAGTCCTGGATTAGGGGGTGTTCGGATAGCCGAACTATATCTTCAGCCGGACTCCAGGACTATGAAGATACAAGATTGAAGACTTTGTCCCGTGTCCGGAAGGTTCTTTCCTTGGCGTGGAAGGCAAGCTAGGCGTGCGGATATTCAAGATCTCCTACCAATGTAACCGACTCTGTGTAACCCTAACGCTATCCGGTGCCTATATAAACCGGAGGGTTGTAGTCCGTAGGACGAACACATCATAACCATCATCATACCCATAGGCTAGCTTCTAGGGTTTAGCCTCCTTGAGCTCGTGGTAGATCTACTCTTGTACTACCCATATCATCAATATTAATCTAGCAGGAGTAGGGTTTTACCTCCATCGAGAGGGCCCGAACCTGGGTAAAATAAAGTGTCCCTTGTCTCCTGTTACCATCCGACCTTGACACACAGATCGGGACCCCCTACCCGAGATCCGCCGGTTTTGACACCGACACCCCCCTCTAGACATACTTCCGATCCTACACTACACTATGACTATGATGATTAAATAGCTACTGTTGGTGGTAATGACTATGATGATGATTAAATATCTTGTGTTGGCGGATTAGATTCAAGTGGAGGCAACATGTGGTGCACATCGAAAGTACTACTAGTCCAAACTAGATCAAGTTTGGATTAGTAGTATACTTTTGACATGCACCACATGTTGCCTCCACTTGAACCTAATCCACCTTCATTTGACACACTGTTATGGACATATTGATATAACAACCTCATAATTGGTATTATACCAAAATTTGTATAACGGCGTATAAATACACTAAAAATTAAAGAAATGAGAAAAAGAATACTAGTAGCGACGGAGAGTAAACACGCTACTACTAGCTATATTAGCAGTAGCGCGGGAGTGAACAAACGCTGCGGCTATATGTCTTAGCAGTAGCGCGTGCCGCACGCACTACTGCTAAGGAATAGCTGTAGCGCCTTACTAGTAGCACGGTGTCCCGCGCTACTAGTGGGCATTAAACCCGCGCTACTGCTAGGGTTTTCCCTAGTAGTGGATGTATATCACACACGCTGTGCTTTATTAACCGTGTGCGCCGTAATGACTTGCACACCATAATTTCACCCTAATTTAATTGCTGCTATTTAAAATTGCACCTAATTTAAACTTGGAAGTAGGCTATAGCTTTATTCATATCCATCAGGTTCAAACAACCAATGCATTATTCGATTCACAGGTACATATGTTTAAGAATTACATAAGCAAAAGAATGACGAACCAAGGTTCTATACTTGTAGTATTACACATGGTAAAGAAAGAGGCGACAAACATCCGATTGTTGAACAAGGTGAAGCAGAATGGCCCTATTATGCTCTCCTGGATGCACAAGGCATGCAGGACTCTAGCAACCCCTTGTGATGGACGGCCGCCAATCTTTGGAGAGGTAATCTTGAGTAAACTGCTTCAGGATCCACTGCAAAAGAAAAAAGATTCAGACATTGTCATCTAACACAACTCATTACGGGCAGTAAAAGGAAGGCTACAGGGTTCTTACTTACCATCCTGCAGTTCACTGTTGTCTTGCATAAAGTGTAAACAAATAGTTCGATTGACATCTTTTGACCCATTTTAATAACAATCTTTATCAGTTTCCTCACTTGATGCTGGTTCATGAATATCTCATTGCCCCATACGCAGAAAGGGTCGAAGTATGGATCTTTGGCAATGATATATGTACCTAAAAGCACCAAGTTAATATTAGAAGCTAAATAACAATTGAAAAATGATGTAGTACAACACTCCCTCCATCCCATTATATAAGATTTTATTACATGTATATCTATACATCATGAGTACATTAAGGTAACACTCTTCCTTGTTTCTATGAAGCCTGGATTGCATATTTAGTCATTAAGTACAATACATGTTGTTATGTAGCCTCAGATATATTAAATATGGTCCTAGTTAACCTACTGATAAATGGATTACAGATATATTCAGTGAAATGTCCGATTCGACGATTAATCCCTTATCAGCCCCAAGCTATTTGGTACCAGCTACCGATATCCTAAACAGCGAGCACATATAAGCAATGCGATGAAACTAACCTCGATGGAAAACAACATTGTTCTCAATATTGTCCTGCATGAGTACATATAAAGGCATGTTAAGCACAACAGGCTAAACATCAACCAAATATATCCATGGTAGACAACATAATCTACAAATGACAGCTTCAGTGTGCAGGCTTAAGCACGCTAGTTAAGCAAAACAAGAAGTGGAAAGGTGTGTTAACTACATCAGGCATAACATTTAAAAACAAGCAAATAGTCATTCAAACTGGTATTGTGCTAGTCTAAAGTACACTAGTTATTGTTAAAAAAATGAAAAGGCATGTTAACTGCAATATCCTTAACAGCAACCAAATATCGTAATTCATAGTGGTATTGTTGAAACTGTTATTGATGAAATTGAACTACACGGCAAATAGTTGCACATATAGAGCATCATATTGTGAAGAACAGAAATAAACAAGTCATAAGGCCATCTCTAGCCGATCCTTAAAAAGTTAAAGGACTAAAACCCTTAGTGGATATATATACTCCAGCAATTTTTGGCCTTTTCTAGTCGATCCCCTAAGCTTAAGGTTGTAAACTTCAATTTGATCAAGTTCAAAGCAGGTTCAACCGAAGGTAGCATGCATTCAAACATAAACATAGATAGTTTTGCATAACCGAACATAAAACATAAATTTAAACTAAGCTAAACTACTTTCGGTCGAAGTAGAGGTCAAGCCAATCCTTCCTCGTCATGTATAGTGTGCCGCGAGCCGGGTTCGAGCCGGTGCCATCGTCAGGGTCATTGGGGAAGGCAATCCTCCACTCGGCGACGTCGATCTCCTTGTCCTCGGGGCCCACCTAGACGCCCTCCGCGCCGCCGTCGCCGTCGCCTTCGACCTCGTCATCGGAGGAGAGCGCGATAACCTCGCCGCCCTCCACGCCGCCGTCCTCGCCGCCTTCGACCTCGTCATCGGAGGATAGCACGATAACCTCGCCGCCTTCTGCGCCGGCAATGATCGCCCGCTCCGCCTCCATGAGCTCCGGTGCTGCCGGTAGAGCTGCACGTAGGTCTCATCGACGGCCTTGGCCTTGAGGCGCTCCCACGCCTCGCGGTCCTCCCGCACCATAGCCGAGATCACCACCCCTGGCTCCGGCGGAATGAGGCCGACCGGATGTGCGTCGAAGAGGAAATTGAGCCTAGCCGCCGCACCGTGGTAGCGGACCTGCCAGCGGTCGTACTCCACGGCCGTGAGCTCAGGCGTGTGGAAGCTACCGAGCCACCGGCAGGTGTGGGTCTCCCGATTTGTAATCTCGTTGACCCACGTCCCCCACCGCCACTGCCGGACCGTGAGGTAGGACCTCGTCGGCTGCTGGGTCCGAGGGAGGATGGGGAAGTCCTCGAACCGACAAAGGGGCACGGCGGCGGGCGGATCGGGGGACCGACGTCGGCAGATCGAGCCAGCGGAGGATGACGGGGACACCTCAGCGGCCAGCTCGCCGGCGTCGGGTGAAAAGGCCGCGATAAACCTCTTTTTGGCCATTGGCTCCTCGAGCTCCCTGGCACACAGGCAGAGGTTGAGGATGGAGGCGCCGGCGATGGCGGTGACCTACACCAATGCTTTCGGGGGTGGTGTGTGTCTGTGTGAGCGAAGGTTTTGGGGAGTGTGTGGTGTGTGTGGAGGGGGGGGCAAGGTTGTGTTTGAGGAAATACTGCGGCAACTGAAAATTTTACTAGGCGGGAGTAACAAGGCGGGGCTACTGAAAATTTGGATCAAGGGCGGCGAGCAGATATTTTTGAGATTGCGAGGGATACAGAGGCGGGAGTAAAATGCCGGGGCTACTAAAAATTTAAATCAAGGGACTGAAGCAGAGCGGGAGTATCAGACATCGCACACGGTCCGCACATACTAATCGTGTGCTATCAAACACTAAAACCTTCTAGGGGGTAGATATTTTCAAGATTACGAGGCAGTAATACTATGGACTGTAGCCGACGCACCTTCTCGCATAAGCCATAGGTGTACTATACACTGACGGTGCTCCAAGATATTTTCTACTCCATCTCACACGGTTGGTGATAATAAACTGTGTGGGATCTACTTGATTTTCCATCTTGATTTGAATTACATGATGGGGTCACAGCGGCAATGGACGGTGTTTGAATTGCTAGACCTTTTATCTGCTTATGTCCATGGGTTTATGCTTATGTCCCATGCAAGAAATGGTATGAATTTCGAACACTACGGCACCTTTGGGGACAAAACGACATCGGTTGCCTCTTATTGCTTTCAAAAATTTTCTAGTGTCAACATAGAACAACAGGAGTGGTGTGTTAAGTTTTGGAATTTTTTGGGGTTCGTTTGGACATTTTTATACATTAACTGGGTTTTCTAGGCATTTTATGTGCATAATTCAAATTAGAAATATATTCACATGCTCCAGTGCATATAAATTGGTCGAAAAATCAAATATGTGTCCTTGGGTGTATGCTTAGGTCCCATCCAAGAAATGGGAATGAATTTGAAACACCAGGGCACTATTGATTGTGGGCAAAACGTTGAGATACCTAGTTTTTAAATTCTAGTAAATCCAAAACTCTTCTGAAATTCATGAAACTTGGCACGGTATCATGGAGCGGCATCAACATGCCGTGCTAAAAAATTTATCCCATTTGGGGCAGGTTTGGGTCTAAACTTCTCACAACAAGCCTGGTGGTTTCGGTAGGAACGCGCCACCTTTGGGGACGAAACGATATCCGTTGCCTCTTATTGCTTTCAAAAAATTTCTAGTGTCAACATAGAACAACAAGAGTGTTGTGTTAAGTTTTGGAATTTTTCGAGGTTCATTTGGAAATTTTTATACATTAACTGGGTTTTCTAGGCATTTTATGTGCATAATTCAAGTTAGAAATACATGCACATGCTCCAGTGCATATAAATTGGTTGAAAAATCAAATATGTGTCCTTGGGTGCATGCTTAGGTCCCATCCAAGAAATGGGAATGAATTTCAAACACCAGGGCACTGTTGATTGCCGGCAAAACGTTGAGATACCTGGTTTTAAAATTCTAGTAAATCCAAAGCTCGTCTAAAATTCATCAAACTTGGCATGCTATGATGGAGCGGCATCAACATGCTGTGGTAATTTTTTTGTCCCATTTGGGGCAGGTTTGGGTATAATCTTCTCACAACAAGCGTGGTGGTTTCGGTAGGGAACGTCCCACCTTTGGGGACGAAACGATATCCGTTGCCTCTTATTGCTTTCAAAACTTTTCTCGTGACAACATAGAACAACAGGAGTGTTGTGTTAATTTTTGGGATTTTTTGGGGTTCGTTTGGACATTTTTATGCAGTAATTGAGTTTTCAATGCATTTATGTGCATAATTCAAAATATGAACTACATGCACATGCTCCAGTGCATATAAATTGGTTGAAAAATTAAATATGTGTCCTTGGGTGCATGCTTAGGCCCCATCCAAGAAATGGGAATGAATTTCAAACACCAGGACACTGTTGATTGCCGGCAAAACGTTGAGATACCTGGTTTGGAAATTCTAGTAAATCCAAAACTCGTCTGAAATTCATGAAACTTGGCATGGTATCATGGAGCGACATCAACATGTCGTGCTAAATTTTTTGTCCCATTTGGGGCAGGTTTGGGTATAAGCTTCTCACAAACCAGAGCTTCTCACAACAAGCCTGGTAGTTTCGGTAGGGTACGTGCCACCTTTGGGGATGAAACGATATCCATTGCCTCTTATTGCTTTTAAAATTTTTCTCGTGTCAACATAGAACAAAAAGAGTGGTGTGTGAAGTTTTGGAATTTTTCGGGGTTCGTTTGGACATTTTTATGCATTAATTGAGTTTTCAATGCATTTATGTGCATAATTCAAATTTGAACTACATGCACATGCTCTAGTGCATATAAATTGGTTGAAAATTCAAATTTGTGCCCTTGGTTGCATGCTCATGCAAGAAATGGGAATGAATGTCAAACACCCTGCCACGATCACTAGGCCGCAAACATTGAGATACCTGGTTTTTAAATTCTAGTAAATCCAAAGCTCGTCTGAAATTCATGAAACTTGGCATGCTATCATGGAGCGGCATCAACATGCCGTGGTATTTTTTTGTCCCATTGGGGGCAGGTTTAGGGATATGCTTCTCACAAACCAGAGCTTCTCACAACAAGCCTGATGGTTTCGGTAGGGAACGTCCCACCTTTGGGGACGAAATGATATCCATTGCCTCTTATTGCTTTCAAAATGTTTCTCGCGTCAACATAGAACAACAGTAGTGTTGTGTCAATTTTTGGGATTTTTCGGGGTTCATTTGGACATTTTTAGGCATTAATTGAGTTTTCAATGCATTTATGTGCATAATTCAAATTCGAACTACATGCACATGCTCCTGTGCATATAAGTTGGTTGAAAAATCAAATATGTGTCCTTGGGTGCATTCTTAGGTCCATCCAAGAAATGGGAATGAATTTCAAACACCAGGGCATTGTTGATTGCCGGCAAAACATTGAGATACCTGGTTTTTAAATTCTAGTAAATCCAAAACTCGTCTGAAATTCATGAAACTTGGCATGGTATCATGGAGCGGCTGTCGGCGTTCTGGGAACAGGGGTCCCCAGACTTGCCTGCCTGCGGCCTGCGGCGTGGCTCAAAGGGGGGCCCAGCACGGCCCATCTTCATCAACACAGACCCAAGACCCTCGCGAGGGGCCAATCCTCGCGGGGCGGATGACACGGAGCTTCCTCAGGCACGGCCTCATTAGGCTGGCTCGCAAGGAGGCGGAGAGATCAAGGCAGGGTACCTCACGAGGTGCCCGTGACGCATGCCATGACGACCAAGGGCGCCAGGCGGGCGCCAGCCCGCGCAGTGTCCTCCTTTCCTCTTTGGTGCAAAGGGAGCAAGCGCAGGCGAGAGCATCAAGCAAAGGCACCCGTTTCGGTGCAACAAGACCAAGACCAGCCCAACGGCAGGGAGGAAGTCATTGTGGAGCCCAAGCCAACGTCACCACCAGAGCCTTTGGCAGGCGAGGACCAACTTTAGTCAGGATAAGTGTACCAGATGTTCCCCTTCAAAATGGCCAATTGTTGGCGCCCTTCCCTCTCAATATTTGGGAAGAGGCCCAGGGCCTTTGCCTATAAATAGGACTATCCACCCCCAGGGTAGAGGCAAATAGGCCAATCCAGAAGCAAGCTGGGATCGGATCGAGTAGCTTCACACACACACACACAGAGAAGGGTGACTGAACTCCTCCTAGCAGTTCATCGCCCCAGCCAAGAACAGACCCTCGCGAGGCTGTTCTTCCTTGTATTGCTCATTATCATCAGCCCAAGAGGCAATCCACCACACCACAAACTAGAGTAGGGTATTACACCACAATGGTGGCCCGAACTAGTATAAACCCTGTGTCTCTTGTGCTGTTCTTTCCATAACTTAGATCTTAGCGAGGCGGTGGGGTGCCGGTAGGTAGAAGGCGAAATCTCCATACGCACCCCAGTGTTCGAACCTCAAGGGTCTGCCGGAACCCGAAATCCGACATTTGGCGCGCCAGGTAGGGGTGCGGCGGAATTCGTCTTCCACCGCCCCGTTCTCCTCCGACCATCGCGTCCATGTTTGACGCTCGTCGGGCCCGTGCCGAGCGCCGAGCCGCTCTCGCTTCCCGCGTCGCCCAGACGGCTCCTGTCGGCGGGCGTCCTCGCCGTTCCCCGTCACCTACCGTCAACGCCGCCACCGGCCCGGTGGGAAACGAGCAGCAAGCATCGTCTCAGCATCCACTCGTGCGGGAAGACGGCCGCACCGCTACTCCCTCGCTCACCCCAGCTGGTTCTTCGTCCCGCACGCTCCGCGCACCCATGGAGGCTCGATCTGCGTTCATCACGGCAAACAAGCTCCTGCGCTACCGTCCCGTCGACAATGTCTATGAAGAATGGCTCGACCGCGTCGCCGAGCTCGTTCGCGCCGCAGGGGGCTCTCCTGCGCCGTCCTTTTCGCTGCACCGCACCCCGCCCTGCGCGGGCGACGAAGCTCCGAGGGCACCCCAGCCGCCTCCTCCTCAAGAAGGCGCCCTAGCTCCAAGGCGCGTGGCCCCTAGGCGGAACCCGCTCCGTCAGGTGCCAGCGCGGCAAGAGCAGAGCTGCCAAGAAGTCCCTCGCCCACAAGAAGCTGCCTGGGCGCTCCCTGCTCCAGCACGTCGCGACCATGCTCCTACTCTGGCACGTCAAGACCCCGCGCTGCTCCCAGCTGCAGCGCATGGGGACCTGCAAGACCAAGCTCTCCGTCACCCAAGGCCTCCCATGGCCACAGCAGGCCGCCGTGCCTTCACCACCGAGCTATGCAGCGTCACGTGGCCCGGCAAGTTCAAGCTAGACCTGCCTCCTCGTTACGACGGCACGGCGACCCTGCGGAGTTCCTCTAGCTCTATGAGCTGCGCATCAAAGCTGCCAACGGAGACGAGAAGGTCATGGCGAACTGGTTTCCCATGGCGCTCAAGGACGGGGCCCGCACCTGGCTCCTGAACCTGGCTCCAGGCAGGATCTCCTCCTGGGACGAGATGCGCACCCGCTTCATCGCCAACTTCCAAGGTACTCGCGACCGGCCACCCGCCGTGAGCGACATGCGCCGCATCAAGCAACAACCCAGAGAGACCCTGCAGAAGTACATCCAGCGCTTCAACAATGCACGCCTCAAGATTCCCATGGTGACCGAGGAGGCCATCATCTCAGCCTTCTCCGACGGCGTGCGCGACGTCAAGATGAAGGAGGAGCTGGCGATGCATGAAGACCTGTGCACTTCCTTGGAGCTGTTCAACTTGGCGACCAAGTGCGCCAGGGCTGAGGAAGGGCGTCTCTCCCTCCTCGAGCTGCCTGCCGCAGACCCAGAAGAGAAGAAGCCCAAGGCCAAGGATGTGAAGCGCAAGGGGGCTTCCGTGCTCGCGGCAGAACCAGACACCAAGCGGGGCAGAGATCAGCCCGAGTCTTCCAAGGGCAGTCGGTACTGTGTGTACCACGACCTCCACACCCACAACACCAATGAATGTCAAGAGCTCCGAGCTGTGCGAGAAGGAAGGATCGGCCGTCGTCCCGACCGCGGTGACCGGGGCTACGGTCGAGGAGGAGGAAGGAACGCAGGACGCTGGGAAGACCGCGGCCCGCGCCAAGGGTGGTGCGATCGACCTCGCGAGGATCGCTGGCAAGACCCGCCTCGCGAGGGAGACTGGAGGGATCAGCCTCGCGAGGATCGCCCGCAAGGCAACGCAGGCCTCCCTCCGCTGCCGCCGCAGCCAAGGAGAAACGAGGACCACCATCAGGACGAGGGGGCTGGGGGCTTCTAGGAGCCGTGCGCGATCGCCTGCATCCTGGGCGGGGCTCAAGCCCCAGCCTCTCAGCGCATCTTCGAGCAGTTTGCCCGCGAAGTAAATGCAGTCCTCCCCAAGCTCGAAGCCACGCTCCCTCTCAGGTGGTCAGCGTGCGCCATCACGTTCAGCTCAGCGGATCAGCTCAAGTATGCGGCCACAGCCGGAGTCCTCCCGATGCTTTGTTCCCCAATCATCAGCAACGTGCTGGTCACCAGGACCCTCATCGATGGCGGGGCAGGGCTCAACGTCCTGTCCGTGGAAACATTCAACAATCTCCAAGTGCCCTACAACCAGCTTCAGCCAACCAAGCCTTTCTCCGGAGTCACCGACGGCTCCACGGTCCCGATTGGGCAGGTCTGCCTCCTTGTCACCTTCGGGGCACGCGACAACTACCGCACCGAGCTCATCGACTTCGACGTCGCTCACATTCGCCTGCCGTACTACGCCATCCTTGGGTACCCAGCGCTAGCCAAGTTCATGGCCGTAACTCACCACGGCTACAACGTCCTCAAGATGCCAGGAAGTGGCGGAGTCATCACAGTGCCCTGTGAAGAGAAGGACGCGGTGTGTTCCCTGGAACGAGCCTTTCAGGCCGCATCACTGGAAGACCCGGATCGCGGAAGCAGGAGGCTTCCCGAGACCACCCCAAGAAGAAGAAGACATCGTCCGGCCCGACCCCTCAGGAGGCAGGCCCCTCAGGGCCCGCGCTTGCCCAGGGGGAACCTCCTTCCATCGCATAGGAAAGTGCGCCCGTCGGCCTCCTCAGGCAGGGCTCAGGGGCTCTCCCCTGGAGGGCCACCGACCTGGCTAAGGTCACAAGGGAGGCGCTTGGGCACCACATGGAGGCGTGTTTCGAAGCACGTTTCCCTCAAGAAGTAGTAAGGCAAGGAGGGCCAGACCCTCAGGAGTTCGTCAGCAAGGCCATTCAGGAGCTACAGGAGTCAAGAGTCATGAGAGGCGGCCGCCGCCTACCAGCTGTGGCTCCCCATCCAGGCGAGGATGGTGGGCTGCGCGTCTGCATCGACATACCAGGGCTCAATCGAGTCGCCTCTCTGGAGCGCCTCTGGCCCTCGCGAGTGGGGCGCTGCGAAGGTCCACCCCACAGCTACATTCGCATGCCTTACGGCTTGCCGAACGCGGCTGCCATGTACCAGCGCCTCATGAGGGGCATCACGGAGGCTCAAGAGGCCAGGCATTTCGCAGCCTTGGCGGAGGTGGAGATGGCCCGCGAGGAGCCACCAGCGCCTCCGGAGCCTCCCGAGGCCCCTGGGCCTGGGGGCTCGTGAGGATCGGCTTCCGCAGCCCATCGAGTCTGCTACACCAACACTCCTTCGTCCTCAACATCATCAGGTGACATCTTTCAAGTTTCATTTCCAGCTGGGATCGCCCCCAAGGCTGCATTATTCCCAGGCCGCGTGGGTCCGTCCCTGCGGCATGTATCCCTTTTATTTCATGTTGTTAGCTTACTTTGTTGGGGGCGCCCCTCGGGCTGCATCATCCCCAAGTCGCTCGGGCCTGACCCAGTGATGTCCGCCTTCCCAGCATCTATTTGAATGAATCCACTCCTTCGCGGCTAATGTGTTTGACCTAGTTCCCCGCTCAACTGACGCCAACTGACGGAGCTGCTCCCAAAACGGCACGACGCTTGCGCATGGGTCCGTCCCTGCAACGCCGACAAACCTGAATGGCTGAGCTCTGGCCGCGGCAGCCCCGCATGGCGCCACCTCGTCAAGCCTTCAGTGCCTCATCGCCCCTCGGAAGCAACCAACGGCTGACCGTCAATTGTCATGGCAACACCTCGTTCTTTCTATGATGGGTCTACAGGATCTCCTAAAGGAGCTGCGTCAGGCGAGGCCCTTGCGGTGCCTCCTTCACTCTCATTCGTGCGAACCGCTTGCACGTTAAAGGGGGGGGTGCCTGAGCATCGCGACTCAGGGCTCCTACTGGCTCTCCAGCCCTCACCCTCTGGCCTTGTCCACGGCGTCCTGACCTGGCATACCAGCGACGGCTGAGACTCGCTCGAGGGCCGGGACCCGAGGACGTAGAGCAGAAAGGGGAGCAAAGGCGAGAGGGGAGGGACACGCGAGGACCTCGCCGAGCAACCTCACGCCTACTGATGCACGGACCCGGCGACACACCAGGGAGCGGTCCATGATTCTTGAGATAAGTCACCACCCGGAAGCACCAGCTACCGTGGCACTGTCCCCGCACCTAATGCAATCCCGTGTTAGCGACGCCGCTCTCCTTTCTCACCGAACGATGGCTGCTTGAGCGCCAAAGGGGACCTCCTGAGCATCATGACTCAGGGGCTCTTACCGGACCCCGGGTCGCTCACCTCCTGGCCTTGACCACGGCATTGCGACCTGGCATACCAGCGACGGCTGAAGCCGCCTTGGGACTGGGACCTGCAGGCGCAGAGCACCAAGCCCTCGTGAGGTTCGAAAGGGAGAACTGAGCTAAGACGTAATGAGCAACTCGCACAATTCCACGACAAGGGTTATATTAACAAACATGATCACAGGCACCTTACAAGCCCCCACGGGACGTGTCTTTGATTCCTCGCAGGGAACAGATCCTAAAAGGACGCTAACTACACGCGCCCCTGCAAAAGACACCATCATCAACAGTGGGCCGTCAAGCACCGGCGCCAACCCCATCCAGATCAGAGTCGGCGACGGCCTGACGAGCCCGCCCTGCTCCAGGAGCAGCGCCGGCTCGGGGGCTCGTAGCTGTCGTCGCTCGTCTCCGGAGTCGCGAAGAGCTCGCCGAAGTCGCTGGATCCTCCGCCGCCTCCGCCGCCTGAGGAGCCGCCAAGGGAGCAGTCGGCGGGCCCAGTCCTTGCCGTAGCAGGGTCCAGACCACCTCTCCCGGGGCAGCACTCCAGCCGGCGCCCGTTCGCATCGAAGACCTTGAAGAACATCACCGAAGCACCGTCGTACTCCAAGTGGATCGCGAAGGCGCCTCTTGTCCTGCAAACCCGGACGATTTCGCCCCAGCCTCGAGTCATGAAGACCTCGCTCGGGGCAACGACCGCGACCTCTGCCTCGGTCGCGAGGGTGCTGCAGCCAAAGCTCCAGGAGTCGTCCCTGCGGGATGATGGAGGCGAAGAAGGGAGGAAGGTGAATCCAAGACTGAGGAGGCATGGCGGCGTGGAGCACGAACTCTCGGGAGGAGCCCTCGGTGTGGACCCCAGGGGGACGACCCACACCTTCATGACCCGTCGGCGCCGACGGCGGCGCCGCCCGTGGCGATCGGCATCGACTCCTTCAGAGCCCTCGATGTGGGCGTACAAGGGAAGCGGGAACCCCGGCGGTGGCCGCTCGCACGAGGGCCTCGACACCACCTGATGGGCCCCCTCATCCCGGCGGCAGAGGGTGAGCCGTCTCTTCGGTGGGAGCGGGTCTGGTTCCTCTCGGGGAGCCTTTCCCTTCTCTGCCACCAAGAACCGGCGGATCGGAGCCATCGCAGCAAGACGGAGCAAGGACCGGGAAGAAGGAGAAGCAAGAAGAGATGGACTGGAAGGGCGCGTGCCGTTCCGTACTTATGGCCGGCGAAGGCCAACCGCCGGCCTCCACGATCGCAGGTAATCATGACCCGCTTTGCATGCAGGGACTTATCCAATCCGTGCAGTTGTCGAGGCGCCGTGGGGAAGTGGAGACGCCCACGTCCAATCAACCGCCACGCGGCGCCCAAGGCCGCAGGCTGTTAGGGCCCGCGGCGCTTCGCTCTTGCCCTTTCGCCTCCCTGCACGGCCAAGTCCGGGCGCGCCTTGGGCTCGGGGGCTACTGTCGGCGTTCTGGGAACAGGGGTCCCCAGACTTGCTTGCCTGCGGCCTGCGACGTGGCTCAAAGGGGGGCCTAGCATGGCCCATCTTCGTCAACACAGACCCAAGACCCTCGCGAGGGGCCAAGCCTCGTGGGGCGGACGACACATAGCTTCCTCAGGCACAGCCTCATCAGGCTGGCTCGCGAGGAAGCGGAGAGATCAAGGCGGGGTACCTCACGAGGTGCCCGTGACGCAAGCCATGACGACCAAGGGCGCCAGGCGGGCGTCAGCCCGCGCAGTGTCCTCCTTTCCTCTTTGGTGCAAAGGGATTAAGCGCAGGCGAGAGCATCTAGCAAAGGCACCCGTTTCGGTGCAACGAGACCAAGTCCAGCCCAACGGCAGGGAGGAAGTCATTGTGGAGCCCAAGCCAGCGTCACCACCAGAGCCTTTGGCAGGCGAGGACCAACTTTAGTCAGGATAAGAGTACCAGATGTTCCCCTTCAAAATGACCAATTGTTGGCGCCCTTCCCGCTCAATATTTGGGAAGAGGCCCAGGGACTTTGCCTATAAATAGGACTAGCCACCCCCAGGGTAGAGGCAATCGGCCAATCTAGAAACAAGCTGGGATCGGATCGAGTAGCATCACAGAGAGAGAGAGAGACAGAAGGGTGACTGAACTCCTCCTAGCAGTTCATCGCCCCAGCCAAGAACAGACCCTCGCGAGGCTGTTCTTCCTTGTATTGCTCATCATCATCAGCCCAAGAGGCAATCCACCACACCACAAACTAGAGTAGGGTATTACACCACAATGGTGGCCTGAACTAGTATAAACCCTATGTCTCTTGTGCTGTTCTTTCCATAGCTTAGATCTTAGCGAGGCGGTGGGGTGCAGGTAGGTAGAAGGCGAAATCTCCGTGTGCACCCCAGTGTTCGAACCTCATGGGTCTCCCGGAACCCGAAATTCGACAGCGGCATCAACATGCCGTGGTAAAAAATTTGTCCCATTTGGGGCAGGTTTGGGTATAAACTTCTCACAAACCAGAGCTTCCCACAACAAGCCTAGTGGTTTCGGTATGGAACGTGCCACCTTTGAGGATGAAACGATATCCATTGCCTCTTATTGCTTTTAAAAAATTTCTCGTGTCAACATAGAACGACAGGAGTGTTGTGTCAATTTTTGGGATTTTTCAGGGTTCGTTTGGACATTTTTATGCATTAATTGAGTTTTCAATGCATTTATGTGCATAATTCAAATTTGAACTACATGCACATGCTCTAATGCATATAAATTGGTTGAAAAATTCAAATTTGTGCCCTTGGTTGCATGCTTAGGTCCCATGCAAGAAATGGGAATGAATGTCAAACACCATTCCACGGTCACTCGGCCGCAAACATTGAGATACCTGGTTTTTAAATTCTAGTAAATCCAAAGCTCGTCTGAAATTCATGAAACTTGGAATGCTATCATGGAGCGACATCAACATGCGGTGGTAAATTTTTTGTCCCATTTGGGGCAGGTTTGGGGACATGCTTCTCACAAGCCAGAGCTTCTCACAACAAGCCTAATGGTTTCGGTAGGGAACATCCCACCTTTGGGGACGAAACGATATCCATCGCCTCTTATTGCTTTCAAAAAAATTCTCATGTCAACATAGAACAACAAGAGTGTTGTGTCAATTTTTGGGATTTTTCGGGGTTCGTTTGGACATGTTTATGCATTAATTGAGTTTTCAATGCATTTATGTGCATAATTCAAATTTGAACTACATGCACATGCTCTAATAAATCCAAAATTCGTCTAAAATTCATGAAACTTGGCATGCTATCATGGAATGGCACCCGACGTCTGGTGGTATTTTTCGTGTCCATTTTGAGAGAAGGTGCACTGGAATAACAGCCAACAAAGGCATTTTGAAAAAATAGCTGCCACTTTAATATCTCAAACGTTTGTATAATTCAAATCGTGTGCGTTCTGTTAACCATTCACGTGACACCACGTGTCTTCGTTTTAATGGCTATAGGAGGTCTCGTGCGAACAGTTGCTTGACCTTGACTGAACGGGAGGCGTGCAAGCGGAGTCCGGTGCGCAGGCTGACCGAGAGGCGTACAAGCTGTCCTCCAATGCGCAGGCTCACCGGGAAGCGTGCGAGTTGTCCGCTGCGCAGGCTCACTGGGAAGCGAGCCCTTTGACTTCCATGGTCGCCCGCCTTCCTCTCCATTAATGGAGCCCGAGCCGATGTTTAATACGGGCGGCCTTACTGTTAGCCTCCCATTCCCCTACCTCCCACAGACCTCCACCAATGCCATGGCGCAGAATGATCATCTGCCACTAGTCTTCAAGTTTGGTGAAGTGAACAATGAGTCGGAGGAGATAGAAAATAAGGAGGAATGGGGCCTCATGGACATGGCCCAGAATGAGCTCGTTGCGGCGGTTGCTGCCCCCGCTCCCATCCCAGCTCCCATCCCCGCGCCCGCGCTAGCGACCATCCCCGTAGCATGGATGGGCTGGTCGCCGAGCACTATTACAGAGCTAGAAGCCGCGGGCATCAACGAGTTTTCTACAAGACTATCAATACTGAACTAGGGATAAGGTGTTAGCGCTAGCACACTAGTATCCATCCCGAATACCCTGCAACGGATGTTGGAATAGGTCTGGAGAGTGCGACCATGCAAGACAACACCTGCTTCTTTACTAACATCAGCAGTGCCCTGTATACAAACAAGAAGAGGTGATCCATCGGGGTAAGTTGCCAGGCGCCACTGAGTATATGGGTCCTGCTCGTCCTCATGCTCGTGATCATCACCATCGTCATCTCCCCCTTGGTTATAACAATTTTCAAGTATAGGTGGTGGAATGTTCACATGACCTTGGAAACACAAGAAGGTTAATTAGTAAAGGGAAACTAGCTAGCTAACCCACATGCATGTGGATGAAACAATTATAATTATGCTGGAAGACAAACGTACCGAAACCATAAGGATTCCATGCAAAAACAGTGCCATGAGTGGTGGCAGCAAACACAAGACCCTCGTATTGAATTGCATCACAGTACTCATCCGTGTACAAAA
Organism: Aegilops umbellulata; assembly: GCA_032464435.1. NCBI lineage: Eukaryota > Viridiplantae > Streptophyta > Magnoliopsida > Poales > Poaceae > Aegilops > Aegilops umbellulata. The sequence continues at coordinate 353,189,811 of CP136056.1, forward strand.
ATTGATTTTTGAGCAATATCCATCGAGTCGTGGAAGCAAGGACAGCAACAAGCTTGTTGAAGATAGCAACAACTTCATAGTTCATGTAATTCCCAGAGCGGTTGGGAACACGACAAATTGCTATCTTCCGTAGATGACAGTCACCATGATCGTATTTGAACGTACATAGAATAGCGGTGTGCTCAACTTCGGGGCAGTCTGAAATTTTTGGAAGTGGAACCCGGTGACGAGTGTACACATTCACCAGTTCCCACTCGCAGTTGTACCCAATATAAACAACCCAATCTCCATTTGTGCCTACCCAAGCCTTACGCTCAAGCGATGGCATCTTAACATCACACGTATCATTATCAAGCGGCATCAACTTGCACAAGGCGAGGCTTCCGTCGTCAGCGCGCCAGTGATCAGGGTCACGGCGAAGAAGATAGGGGAGATCAAACCGCTCCTGGGCCCTTGGGTTGCTTGTAATGATGTTATTAGTTGAGTCGAGAATGGTCTTTAACGAACTTTCCATGCCAGCCGAGGTGATGACGTCGCACCGATCGATGAGTTCCTCCACCACATCATCTTTCAGATCGGGGCAAGAATAACGGGATCGTTTCCGGCCTGTTCCCTCCATGGAGAAGACGATCGAACAATGGCAGAAGGAAATGGTGAAGGCAAATGGAGGGAGTAAGAGCGTGCGATAGGAGTTCCAAATTGAGAGGGAAAGGCGAAGAGGCGGTGGACGGTTTCCACGGTACAAGAAGAAGCTAGTGGGGAGCGAACGGTTGCCACAGAGGTCACACACTGACGACAAGGCTGAGTGAACCGCATGCCATATATCGCACACACCTTGATCTGGCCGACCGTTTCTTTTGTGTTGCCTAATCACAAACAGTTCATCCGAGTGAACCATATGCTGTATATCGCACACACCTTCATCTGGCTGCCCGTTTCATTTGTGTTTCCTAATCACAAACAGTTCATCCGAGTGAACCGTATGCTGTATATCGCCTTCATCTGGCTGCCCGTTTCTTTCATGTTGCCTAATCACAAACAGTTCATCCGAGTCAACCATATGTTGTATATCACACACGCCTTCATCTGGCTGCCCGTTTCTTTTGTGTTGCCTCATCGCAAACAGTTAATTGAGCTGAACCGTACCTGCATCGCACACGTAACTAAAATCTGAACCGTGTTTGATGCATCCTCCAGCACAAATGTTTTGCACCTTTTTTAACGTTTTTTTACACCACCGTTTGCGATTAATGCATCACACACAGTTTCGTCCAAGGGTCTCTGATTGTAGTGTCGCATTAGCAGCAACCTGCACTAGTGCATCCTTATTATCCGCCAAATAGTTGGGGCAGTTTTGCTTCCAGTGACCAGTCCCTTTGCATTAGAAGCACTTAGTTTCAGGCTTTGGTCCAGCTTTGGGCTTCACCCCGGGGGTGGCAACTTGCTTGCCATTCTTCTTGAAGTTCCCCTTCTTTCCCTTGCCCTTTTTCTTGAAACTAGTGGTCTTGTTAACCATCAACACTTGATGCTCCTGCTTGATTTCTACCTCCACAGCTTTGAGCATTGTGAAGTGCTCAGGAATTGTCTTCTCCATCCCTTGCAAATTATAGTTCATTGCGAAGCTTTTGTAGCTTGGTGGAAGTGATTGGAGAACTCTGTCAATAACACTATCATCTTGAAGATTATCTCCCAGCTGAGTCAAGTGATTATGATATCCAGACATTCTGAGTATGTGTTCACTGACATAACTGTTCTCCTCCATCTTGCAGCTATAGAACTTGTTGGAGACTTCATATCTCTCAACTCGGGCATTTGCTTGAAATATTAACTTCAACTCTTGGAACATCTCATATGCTCCATGATGTTCAAAACATCTTTGAAGTCCCGATTCTAAGCCGTAAAGCATGGCACACTGAACTATCGAGTAGTCATCAGATCGAGCTTGCTAGACGTTCATAACATCAGCATCTGCTCCTGTAGCAGGCCTTTCACCTAGCGGTGCATCAAGGGCACAATTCTTCTGTGCAACAATGAGGATAATCCTCAAGTTACGGACCCAGTCTGTGTAGTTGCTACCATCATCTTTCAACTTAGCTTTCTCTAGGAACGCATTAAAATTCAAGGGAATGGTAGCACGGGCCATTGATTAACAACATAGATATGCAAATACTATCAGGACTAAGTTCATGATAAATTAAGTTCAATTAATCAAATTACTTAAGAACTCCCACTTAGATAGACATCCCTCAAGTCATCTAAATGATACGTGATCCAAATCAACTAAACCATGTGCGATCATCACGTGAGACGGAGTAGTCATCAATGGTGAACATCTCTATGTTGATCATATCTACTATATGATTCACGTTCGACCTTTCGGTCTCTAGTGTTCCGAGGCCATGTCTGTACATGCTAGGCTCGTCAAGTTTAACCCGAGTATTCCGCATGTGCAAAGTTGTCTTGCACCCGTTGTATGTGAACGTAGAGTCTATCACACCCGATCGTCACGTGGTGTCTCAACACGATGAACCGTCGCAATGGTGCATACTCAGGGAGAACACTTATACCTTGAAATTTAGTTAAGGGATCGTCTTATAATGCTATCGCCGTACTAAGCAAAATTAGATGCATATAAAAGATAAACATCACATGCAATCAAAATATGTGACATTTTATGGCCATCATCATCTTGTGCTTTTGATCTCCATCTCCAAAGCATCGTGATGGTCTCCATTGTCACCGGCTCGACACCTTGATCTCCATCGTTGCGTCGTGGTCGTATCGCCAACTATTTCTTCTACAACTATCACTAACGCATAGTGATAAAGTAAAGCAATTACATGGCGTTTGCATTTCATACAATAAAGAGACAACCATAAGGCTCTTGCCAATTGCCGATAACTTTTACAAAACATGATCATCTCATAGAATAACGTATAGCACATCATGTCTTGACCATATCACATCACAACATGCCCTGCAAAAACAAGTTAGACGTCCTCTACTTTGTTGTTGCAAGTTTTACGTGGCTGCTACGGGCTTCTAGCAAGAACCGTTCTTACCTATGCATCAAAACCACAATGGTGATTTATCAAGTTTGCTACTTTAACCTTCAACAAGGACCGCTGCAGTCAAATTCGATTCAACTAAAGTAGGAGAAATAGACACCCGCCAACCACCTTTATGAAAAACTAGTTGCATGTTTGTCGGTGGAACCAGTCTCATGAACGTGGTCATGTAAGGTTGGTCCGGGCCGCTTCATCCAACAATACCGCCGAATCAAAATAAGACATTGGTGGTAAGAAGTATGACGATCACCATCCACAACTCTTTGTGTTCTACTCATGCATATCATCTATGCATAGACCTGTCTCGGATGCCACCGTTGGGAAACGTAGCATGCAATTTCAAAAATTTCCTACGCTCACACAAGATCTATCTAGGAGATGCATATGAACGAGCGGGGGAGAGTGTGTCTACGTACCCTCGTAGATCGTAAGCGGAAGCGTTTGTCAACGCGGTTGATGTAGTCGAACTTCTTCTAGCTCCGACCGATCAAGTACCAAATGTACGACACCTCTGAGTCCTGCACACGTTCAGCTCGATGACGTCTCTCGTCCTCTTGATCCAGCAAGATGTCGAGGAAGTAGATGAGTTCCGTCAACACGATGGCATGGTGAAGTGATCCACTCAGGGCTTTGCCTAAGCACTACGAAGATATGACCGTGGGAGTAAACGGTGGAGGGGGCACTAAAAAAAGATACATCCGTGACATTTTGGGCCGAACGGATTTTTTTTCCTGTCATGCGTATGACACTTCTATGATGATAATTGTGACAAAACCCGGTATCATCATAGATGTGGTGGGCTCCTACTTCTATGACAAAATATCATGACATAAAATTGGCTTTTCGTCCTGGGCGGGCCGGAGACGCAGCTGCATGACATTCTTTGGGCCCTCCATGACGGAAAACCATGGTAAAAGTGAGGGTGAGGAAAATATCGGGGACTTCCCGGTTACGGAGGGTGGTCGGGGGCTGAGCGATGTGCGTTTCTCTCGTACACGTACACACGTGGGTGCGAGGCGTTGGGCTCTAACAGAACCCGAGCGAGGCGTTCACCTACTCAACCTGAGCGATTGCACTGCAGACTACACGTTATTGAGCCCAAGCGATCGATCGATCTGGTTGTTAACTGAACCCGATCGATCGATTCCTTCACTACTGCTCCTAACTGAAGCCGATCGAACCTGCTGCCTCTTGATGAACAGTGAGCGTTGTTGGGGGGTTGGATGAATAGTTCTTGGTGGGGGTTGTATGAACAGGACCCCGTGGTGTTGCCGCTGGATGAATAGGACCCCGATCGATCGAGCCGGTTGGGGTGCATGAACTGGACCCCGTGGAGGGCTGGTTGAACAGTAGCCGGTGGAGGGCTGGATGAATAGTAGCCCGTGGAGGGTGAACGAAATATGCCCTAGAGGCAATAATAAAGTTGTTATTTTATATTTCCTTATACCATGATAAATGTTTATTATTCATGCTAGAATTCAATTAACTGGAAACTTGATACATGTGTGGATACATAGACAAAACAGAGTGTCCCTAGTATGCCTCTACTTGACTAGCTCGTTAATCAAAGACAGTTAAGTTTCCTAACCATAGACATGTGTTGTCATTTGATGAACGGGATCACATCATTAGAGAATGATGTGATGGACAAGACCCATTTGTTAGCTTAGCACTATGATCATTTAGTTTATTGCTATTGCTTTCTTCATGACTTATACATGTTCCTCTGACTATGAGATTATGCAACTCGCGAATACCGTAGGAACACCTTTTGTGCTATCAAATGTCACAATGTAACTGGGTGATTATAGAGATGCTCTACAGGTATCTCCGATGGTGTTTGTTGAGTTGGCATAGATCAAGATTATAATTTGTCACTCTAAGTATTGGAGAGGTATCTCTGGGCCCTCTCGGTAATGCACATCACTATAAGCCTTGCAAGCAATGTGACTAATGTGTTAGTTGCGGGATGGTGCACTACAAAACAAGTAAAGAGACTTGCCGGTAACGAGATTGAACTAGGTATGATGATACCGACGATCGAATCTCGGGCAAGTAACATACCAATGACAAAGGGAACAACGTATGTTGTTATGCGGTTTGTCCGATAAAGATCTTTGTAGAATATGTAGGATCCAATATGAGCATCCAGGTTCCTCTATTGGTTATTTACCGGAGATGTGTCTCAGTCATGTCTATATAGTTCTCGAACCCGTAGGGTCCGCACGCTTAACGTTCAATGACGATTTGTATTATGAGTTATGTGATTTGATGACAAAAGTTTGTTTGGAGTCCCGGATGAGATCACGGACATGATGAGGAGTCTCGAAATGGTCGAGAGGTAAAGATTCATATATTGGAAGGCTATATTCGGACATTAGAAAGGTTCCGAGTGATTCGGGTATTTTTCGGAGTACCGGGGAGTTACGGGAATTCACTGGGAGAAGTAATGGGCTTTATTGGGCCATACGGGAAAAGAGGAGGCAGGCCAAAGGGGAGATGGCGCCCCCCATGGGTCCTAATTGGACTACGGGAAGGGGGCAGTGCCCCCCTTTCCCTTTCCTACTCCCTCTCTCTTTCCCTCTTTCCATCTCTCCTACTCCAAAAAGGAAAGGGATTCCTACTAGGACTTGGAAGTCCTAGTAGGACTCCATACTCTTGGCGCGCCCCTAGGGGGGTGGCCTCTCTCCCTCCCTCCTTTATATACGTGGGCAGGGGGCACCCCAAAGGCACTCCAAGATTTGTCTTAGCCGTTTGCGGTGCCCCCCCTCCACAGTTACACACCTTGGTCATATCGTCGTAGCACTAGTAGAAAAAGGGTCTTTTGTGAAGCACAATAGTGCCGGTTTGAATTTCAGCCGGAACTAATGTGTACACTAGTGCCGGTTCGTGGCGGCGATCAATAGCACCGGTTCGTGCCACGAACCGGCACTAAAGAGGCTGTGTCAGCCCGCGGTCAGGCTATGGCCCCACCATCACCATTTAGTGCCGGTTCGTACCACGAACCAGTACTAATGAGGTTATGGCAGGCTGTTTTTAGTCCCACCTCGCTCCCCTAACAAGCCTTTACCACCTTAAATATGTTATTTCTCAAACTATCATAAGCAATTGGTCTTCATTGAACTCTATGTGTAGAATTTGTGGCCTCAATATGAGTCTTCATCGGTTTAAAAATCATTGATGACTCATATTGACAATTCAGATTGTACACACAAAGATCACTGATGATCAAAGTATTTTTTTGATGTTATAAGATCATATTGACAATTTAGACTGTAGAGAAATATAAGATCATGATCTAAATGCTCTTATATTTTTTGTGTTTAGTATGCACCATTCAAAGCGACACCATCAACTTTCAACCATTTCTGCCTTCATTTGCTATTTTTCATGCATTCAATGATTTGTTTTGAGAACTAAATGACCTGGAAATTGAAAAGCACTACAAATGAACTCTGAAAAAGTTGAAACTTGGCATGGTATCATCATTGCACCCACATAGATTGTTCAAAAAAGTAGAGAGGGTTACGACAAAAACTGGATGCATTTCGTTCACAAACTGGACAATCTCTTTCGAAGTATTCAGGTTTCTGACGAAATTAAACTCATCTGTTACAAAGGCATTTCATTTTTTTCAACTTATTACAACTCCAGACTTTTTGTGCATTCAGTATGCACCATTCAAAGCGACGCCATCAACTTTCAACCATTTCTGCCTTCATTTGCCATAACTGTTTTAAGTGCACCACCTTTAGTACCGGTTGGTGGCTCCAACTGGTACTAAAGGGTGACCAGTACTACAGTTGCTTAGGAAGCTGTTTTTTAGTCCCACCTCGCCAAGAGAGAGGGACTAGGAGCGGTTTATAAGCCCTGAATGCAGAGACGATGAAGAAGAGGCTCAAATGCTCACGTTGCTTAGCTTCAAGCCTTCAGGAATATGGTAGATTGCGCGGAGCTATGCGCAGTGCACTTTACACTATTCCGAAAGGCTTGAAGCAAAATAACAAGCATTGCACCTCTTTTTTATTTTTAATAACTTATTACAACTCCGTACTTCTTCTGTTATGGCAAAAACTAATTGCACGTCGGCATTTTTTTTAAACTTTGGTTATAACTCCAGACTTTGACCATCAAGTTTTGCAGAAAAGAAAAAATAGCAGAAAAGAAAAAAAACTATATCTGAAAAGAAAAAAACTATATAAAAAAACTATTCAGAAATAAATAGAACAAAATAAATATAGCAGAAAAGAAAAAACTGCTCAGAAATAAATAGAAGAAAAAATAAAGCAGAAAAGAAAAAAAAATTATATTTGCTATTTTTCAATCGTTTACAAAATGACCGTGAAACTGAAAATCACTACAAAATGAACTCTGAAAATGTTGAATTTTGGCAAACTAGATGAAAAACTACTCATAAATAAATAGAAAAAAAAATATAACAGAAAAGAAAAAACTATACAAAAAACTACGCAGAAATAAATAGAAGAAAATAAAGCAGAAAAGAAAAAAATATAAAAAAAATTGGGGCGCTGCCCTGTGGGCCTGCTACACCACGGGCGTGCAATTACATGCCCTAAAGGCCCAACAGACTCACAGGGCAGCGCGCAGAAATTAGGCCCACAAGCCTGCTATATAGAGGAGTTCAAAGAGGCAGCCGTGGCTGGATTTATAAACCGGTGCGGCTGCCCTTCGCCCGACGAGGTGGGACTAACCTTTGGGGTTGCAGCGCGAGGCCTTTAGTACCGGTTGGTGGCTCCAACCGGTACTAAAGACCACCCTTTAGTACCGGTTGGAGCCACCAACCGGTACTAAAGGCCTGCTCTTCCCGCCTCTTGGCCTGGCCAAAGTTGGCCTTTAGTACTGGTTGGTGGCTCCAACCGGTACGAAAGGCCTCTCCTATATATACAACACTTACGAAAATTTTTCAGTTAGTTGTTCGTCTTCGTCGCCGCCCCCGCCCCCGCCCCCGTATCACGCCCCGTCCTCGTCGCCGTCGTCGCGCCTCGGCCGTCCCCGGCGTCGCGCGCGCCCCGGCCGTCCCCGCCCCCGTCGTCACGCGCGCCCCGGCCGTCCCCGCCCCCGTCGTCGCGCGCGCCCGGCCGTCCCCGTCCCCGTCGTCGCGCGCTACCCGGCCGTCCCCGCCCCCGTCGCGCCGTCCCCGTCGTCGATCGCCGCCTCGCGCCGCCGCCCGTATGCCGCCGCCCCCGTCGTCGCCGTCTCGCGCCGCCGCCGTACGCCGCCGCCCCCGCTCGTACGTACACACACGCATACACACACACACATGCACACACACACACACACAATTTTTTTACTTATTTTCTATTTTCTGTTTTTTAGATTAATGCATGTCAAATTGTTAATTAGATGAATTACCTAGATAAGAATGTTAGATTAATGTGAAATGTTAGATATGAATTCGATAGAAAAGTTAAATATTAATGTCAATTGTTAGATGAATTATAGCTAGATATTAATTAGGTATATGAGATTTGAACTAGTTGAATTAATATAACTAGTTTATTTTTAGTAAATGCTTAGTTGAATTAATAGAACTAGTTGAATGAATAGAACTAGTTGAATTAGTTGAAATAATAGAACTAGTAATAATATTGTTTCACCTATATATAGAACTTAACTAGCTAGATGTTAATGTTAATGATTTTTTTTATAAATTTTTAGTTTATATAAATGTTAGATTAATGTCAAATGTTAGATGAATTAGATAGAAAATATATGTTAGATATTAATGTCAAATGTTAGATTAATATTAGAATTAGCTAGATATTAATTAATGTTAGATAGTAAGTGTTTAATGTTTCACCTATATGAACATAGGAAATGTCATCTGACGACGAAAAATATTTCATTACGTGCGAACACTGTGAAGACCAGCGCGGCCTGTGCGACAAAAATTTCCTTGTTGATGGTAAGCGCTTCAGCATCAAGCTGGATGAGACATTCGAAGTTGATACAGTAAGTCACTTTGTCAATTATTATTTGAATGCAAAACTTATGCTTCATTTGCTTCAACTTATAATTTTAAATTTTCACTATTCTACTAGCGCATCCCCTGCCATGCAAGAATTTTTGTCTTGGATAAGATAGGTTTTAGTGCTATAGATGATATGGAGGTAAAGAGAGTTTACTTGAAGACGGAGCATGGGTATACTTTCAACGTCAAATTATATAATGGAGACACATACACCCATTTTGAATGCAAAACTTGGCAAACACTATGCAAGGCTTATGCATTTGAGCCTGATATGGTTATCACCTTTGATATTCGTCCGGAAGATGATATTGAAGGTAATATAGACATCTGGGTCGATGTGCAAACGCCTCCAGTTCTACCATTATGTGAGTTTTTCTCAACCACATGCATGCATATGTTTATGTCTTTGAAACAGTTTATTCAAAAATAGTTGACAACTAATTTGTATTGTCAGCTTATTTCGGTTCAAGCAAACATGTCCGGTGCTTGGTAGACAGGACCTACTACTGCCCCGGGGCTCAACTAAACTGCGAGGAGATAAGTCATTATGTTTCATGGCTTGAGGATCTTAATACTGCCAAGACAATTTTTTTCCTGAACTTAGAAATGTTAGTACTCAAAACGTGCGACCAATGGTGATCGTATTAAACTACGGTCACATCTATAATCGAAAGATGGTAAGATTTTAAATATTTGTCCTTAATTAGTGCATCTTTTGCATACATTATTTTTGAAGCTAAACTTTCGTTGCTTAGTATATTAATTACTATACGATGTTCTTCAACAGGGACTTCCGATGACAGTTGTGCCTCAGTGGATCGAGACAAAAGGTCGCATGTCAATGGTTAGCTTACGACCAAGATTTCCTATATTGCACATGAGTGCATTCAGGATTTCTGAAAGCGAAGAATGCTTAATAGTGAAAGATTGGAGCAAAATTGTTAACGATCGCAGAGAAGTACTAGGGGGCAGCAAGGAGAAGCGCAACCCAAGATTAGGAGACAGATTCATCTGCATGCTCCAGTATGATGAATCAGGAGAGCTATACATGTTCTATGCTATTCTACCTGAGAGGGAGCAGCAGGAGTAGCTACTAGTTCATGCTCTTAATTAGTACTTGTCTCATGTCCGTGTCCTGAACTTCGATGTTGGTGATGATTATGTTGAACTTGATGATATCTTTGCTTCTGTTACAAAGTGAATGTTTCCTCTTTAATTAAGCTAGCCAGCGTTGGTGATGATTAGATAGCTAGCGGTAATTACTATGATGATTAAATAGTGGTAATTAGACGACTACGATGATTTTTAGGTAGCTAGATTTTATTTATTTATTAATATGCGATGATGATGATGACTACAACTCATTATAACGTAAAACAATCCTAAATTAAATTTATAACACAAATTTAATTGAAAAATACAAAATAAAACAAAAACCCACTAACATTTAGTACCGGTTGGTGTTACCAACCGGTACTAAAGGTCTCCCGGCCCCCGGAGCTGGCTCGTGCCACGTGGTTGCCCTTTAGCACCGGTTCATGCTGAACCGGTACTAAAGGGGGGGGGGAGGCCTTTAGTGCCGGTTCCTAAACCGGCACTAAAGGGCCTTACGAACCGGTGCTATTGCCCGGTTCTGCACTAGTGTAGTGCTTAGGCGAAGCCCTTCGCCGGTAACTTCATCATCACCGTCACCATGCCGTCGTGCGAGCGGAACTCTCCCTCAGTCTCAACTGGATCAAGAGCTCATGGGATGTCATCATGCTGAACGTGTGCTGAACACGGAGGTGCCGTACGTTCGGTACTTGGATCGGTTGGATCATGAAGACGTTCGACTACATCAACCGCGTTAACCTAGTGCTTCCGCTTTCGGTCTACGAGGGTACATGGACACACTCTCCCCCTTTTGGTCTACATAAAGAACGTGTGCAGGACTCGAAGGTGTCCTACATTTGGTACTTGATCGGTCGGAGCTAGAAAAGTTCAACTACATCAACCGCATTGACAAACGCTTCCGCTTTCGGTCTACGAGGGTACATGGACACACTCTCCCCGCTCATTGATATGCTTCTCCTAGATAGATCTTGCGTGACCGTAGGATTTTTTTTGAAATACTACGTTCCCCAACAATGGTATCAGAGCCAGGTTTATGCATAGATGTTATATGCACGAGTAGAACACAATGAGTTGTGGGCGATAATAGTCATACTGCTTACCACCAACATCTTACTTTGATTCGGCGGTATTGTTGGATGAAGCGGCCTGGGCCGACATTACATGACCGCATTCATGAGACTGGTTCTACCGACGTGCTTTGCACACAGGTGGCTGGCGGGTGTCTGTTTCTCAAACTTTAGTTGAATCGAGCTCGACTACGGCCGATCCTTGATGAAGGTTAAAACAGCACACTTGACAAAAAATCGTTGTGGTTTTGATGCATATGTAAGAACGGTTCTTGCTAGAAGCCCGTAGCAGCCACGTAAAACTTGCAACAACAAAGTAGAGGACGTCTAACTTGTTTTTGCAGGGCATGTTGTGATGTGATATGGTCAAGACGTGATGAGATATAAATTGTTGTATGAGATGATCATGTTTTGTAAAAGTTAACGGCAACTGGCAAGAGCCTTATGGTTGTCGCTTTATTGTATGAAATGTAATCGCCATGTAATTGCTTTACTTTATCACTAAGCGGTAGCGATAGTCGTAGAAGCAATAGTTGGCGAGACGACAACGATGCTACGATGGAGATCTGGGTGTCAAGCCGGTGACGATGGAGATCATGACGGTGCTTTGGAGATGGAGATCAAAGGCACACGATGATGATGGCCATATCATGTCACATATTTTGATTGCATGTGATGTTTATCTTTTATGCATCTTATTTTGCTTAGTACGGCGGTAGCATTATAAGATGACCCCTCACTAAATTTCAAGGTATAAGTGTTCTCCCTGAGTATGCACCATTGCTACAGTTTGTCATGCCGAGACACCACGTGATCATCGGGTGTGATAAGATCTACGTTCACATACAACGGGTGCAAGCCAGTTTTGCACGGGAATAATACTCGGGTTAAACCTGACGAGCCTAGCATATGCAGATATGGCCTCGGAACACTGAGACCGAAAGGTCGAACGTGAATCATATAGTAGATATGATCAACATAGAGATGTTCACCACTGAAAACTACTCCATCTCACGTGATGATCGGACATGGTTTAGTTGATATGGATCATGTGATCATTTAGATGACTCGAGGGATGTCTATCTAAGTGGGAGTTCTTAAGTAATTTGATTAATTAAACTTTAATTTATCATGAACTTAGTCCTGATAGTATTTGCAAATTATGTTGTAGATTAATAGCTCGCATTGTAGCTCCCTTATATTTTGATATGTTCCTAGAGAAAACTAAGTTGAAAGATGTTAGTAGCAATGATGCGGACTTGGTCCATGATCTAAGGATTATCCTCATTGCCGCACAGAAGAATTGTGTCCTTGATGCATCGCTCGTGACAGAAATATTGCAGGAGCATATGCAGACGTTATGAACGTTTGGCAAGCTCGGTATGATGACTACTTGATAGTTAAGTACACCATGCTTTACGGCTTAGAACCGGGACTTCAAAAATGTTTTGAATGCCACGGGGCATATAAGATGTTCCAAGAGTTGAAATTGGTATTTCATACTCATGCCTGTATCGGGAGGTATGAGACCTCTGACAGTACTTTGCCTACAAGATGGAGGAGAATAGCTCAACCAGGGAGCATGTGCTCAGATTGTCTGGGCACTACAATTGCTTGAATCAAGTGGGAGTTAATCTTCCAGATAAGATAGTAATGAAAAAGTTCTCTAGTCACTATCACCAAGTTACTAGAACTTCGTGATGAAATATAATATGCAAGGGACGATGAAAGTAATTCCCGAGCTCTTCGCGATGCTGAAATCGATGAAGGTAGAAATCAAGAAAGAGCATCAAGTGTTGATGGTTAACAAGACCACTAGTTTCAAGAGAAGGGCAAAGGGATAGAAAGGGAACTTCAAGAAGAATGACAAGCAAGTTGTCACTCCCGTGAAGAATACCAAAGCTAGACTTAAGCCTGAAACCGAGTGCTTCTACTGCAAGGGGTTAATCACTGGAAGCGGAACTACCCCAAATAATTGGCGTATAAGAAGGATGGCAAAGTGAACAAAAGTATATTTGATATACATGTTATTGATGTGTAATTTATTAGTGTTCATGGTAACCCTAGGGTATTTGATACCAGTTCAGTTACTAAGATTAGTAACTTGATAAAGGAGTTGCAAAATGAACAGAGACTAGTTAAGGGTGAGGTGACGATGTGTGTTGGAAGTGATTCCAAGGTTGATAAGATCACCATTGCACACTCCCTATACCTTCGGGATTGGTGTTGGACCTAAATAAATGTTATTTGGTGTTTGCGTTGAGCATGAATATGATTTGATCATGTTTATTGCGATACGGTTATTCATTTAAGTTGAAGAATAATTGTTGTTCTATTTACATGAATAAAACCTTCTATGGTCATACATCCAATGTAAATGGTTTATTGAATCTCAATCATAATGATACACATATTCATACATCCAATGAGGCATGGTTCGCAAGCATCAAATGGTCATACTCATGCCACCTAGAACACCATAATGTAATGGTGTTTTCGAACATCGTAGCCGTACTTCATTAGATATAGTGCGATCTATGATGTCTCTTACCGATTTACCACTATCGTTTTGGGGTTATGCATTAGAGACAACTGCATTCACGTTAAATAGGGCACCATCTAAATCCATTGAACTGCATGAACTATGGTTTGGCAAGAAACCTAGCTGTTGTTTCTTAAAGTTTGGGGCTGCGATGCTTTTGTGAAAAAGCTTCAACCTGATAAGCTCGAACCCAAATCGGAGAAAATGCGTCTTCATAGGATACCCAAAGGAGACTGATGGGTTCACCTTCTATCACAGACCTGAAGGCAAGGTTTTCGTTGCTAAGAATGGATCCTTTCTAGAGAAGAAGTTTCTCTCGAAAGAAGTGAGTGGGAGGAAAGTATAACTTGATGAGGTAATTGTACCTTCTCTTGAATTGGAAAGTAGTTCATCACACAAAACTGTTCCCGTGATGCCTACACCAATTAGTGAGGAAGCTAATGATGATGATCATGAAACTTCAGATCAAGTTACCACTGAACCTCGTAGGTCAACCAGAGCATGTTCCGCACCTGAGTGGTATGGTAATCCCGTTCTGGAAGTCATGTTACTAGACCATGATAAACCTATGAACTATGAGGCAGCGATGATGAGCCTAGATTCCGCAAAATGGCTTGAGGCCATGAAATCTGAGATGGGATCTATGTATGAGAACAAAGTATGGACTTTGGTGGACTTGCACGATGATCGGCAAGCCATTGAGAATAAATGGATCTTAAAGAAGAAGGCAGATGGTGATGGTAGTGTTACTATCTACAAAGCTTGAATTGTCGCAAAAGGTTTTAGACAAGTCAAGGTGTTGACTACGACGAGATTTTCTCACTCGTATCAATGCTTAAGTCTGTCTGAATCATGTTAGCAATTGCCGCATTTATGAAATATGGAAAATGGATATCAAAATTACATTCCTTAATGGATTTATTAAAGAAGAGTTGTATATGATGCAACCAGAAGGTTTTGTCAATCCTAGAGGTCCTAACAAAATGTGCATGCTCTAGCGATCCATCTATGGACTGGTGCAAGCATCTCGGAGTTGGAATATACACTTTGATGAGTTGATCAAAGTATATAGTTTTATACAGACTTGCGGTGGAGCCTGTATTTACAAGAAAGTGAGTTGGAGCACTACAGCCTTTCTGATAAGTATATGTGAATGACATATTGTTGATCAGAAACGATGTTGAATTTTCTGGAAAGCATAAAGGAGTATTTGAAAGGAGTTTTCCAAAAGAAAGACCTCGGTGAAGCTGCTTACATATTGGGCATCAAGATCTATAGATATAGATCAAGACGCTTGATCGGACTTTCGATGAGTACATACCTTGATAAGATTTTGAAAGAGTTCAAAATGTGTCGGTGGGAACGACACCTATGGGATCACAAGAATCCCTACTACGGTTGCGGGGCGCGGGGTCGTGAGAAGAGCGGATCAAACGGATAGCACACGGTTCGTTTATCCAGGTTTGGGCCGCGAGGACGCGTAAAACCCTACTCCTGCTTTGGTGGATTGTTTATCTGTTGTCTTGGACTAGCTATGGGGTGTGAGGAGCTCCAAAAAGCCGAATCCTCCTCCTGGTCGCCTCGAGCCTCCTTTTATAAGAAAAGGGGTTGCCACAGTGGCACACAGGAGGTGGAAAGGGTACAGTGATGCGAGGTTATCCCTCGCATTACATGACAAGGTGCATTTAATGCGCCTTGCTTAGGTGTCCTTACTTTATCGGGGACGGGGGAGAGCCCTGTCTCGTCCGTCGGCGCTTCCTCTCGTGACGACACGCGCCCTGGCCAGCGGTGCCCGCGGTGCCATGTAGGAAGGCAGGCAGCTGAGGTGGTGTAGTGATGGATCTCCACGAAGATCCGCATGACGCCACGCAGGTGCCTGCCTAGCTGGTTGGGTCGGCAGCTGCATGCGAACGGCGGTGGAGGTTTGATTGGCGTGGGCCTGATGGTGGCCCTACGGGTGTTCTTGGCAAGGGCCTTGCCGGGGCCCCGGCAAGGGTCTTGCCGTGGCGCCTGCTGTCATCCCCGGCAAGGTTCTTGCCGGGGGCCTTGTGGTCCTTCTTGGCTGGGATCCTGCCAAGGATCATCATCTTCTAAAGTGTGTATCTGATCTTGAATGTCTTCACAAAGATCTGCATGCCACCACGGGAATGTCTCCCGAATCCTTGCCCCATGGGGGCAGTGGACTCAAGGGTGACTCGCTCCGTAGGTGTGGGGCGAGCTGCCACGGCAAGGGTCTTGCCGGGTTTGGTAAAACCGCCTCCCGGCAAGGATGCCGGGGGAGCCCACTTCGTCCCCTTTGCTCTTTGTGGTCTTGGTCTTGGCATCGTTCTGCTTCTCTCGAGCTTCGGTCTTACCTTGGCTCACCTCCCTTGCCTTGCTCAGTGTGGTGGTGGCCGTGGCTCAGACTGCCTGTGCACAGTTATAGGGGTACAAAAAGTGTACCCCTCTTTTTGTACACCGACAGGAGCCCCAGGGCCTGTGCCACACGTAAGCGCAATCGCGTCGTTGGGCTAGGCCCAAAAACGGTGCGCGGGCAGGCGGGGCGGTTTATACCGCAGTAAGTCTCTTCGCGCGCTGCGCTTCCCACGCTTCCCGCGCGTGGTGCGGCGTGGGGAGGTGTGTGCGACGTGGGCGGCATGCGTGGGGCTGAGCTCTGCACGCATGCGTCACGTCGTAGTAAAGGGGGCGGTTCGCGCCTTCCCCATAAACAGAGGGAGGCGTGGAGGCGCGGCCCATTTACTGAATGGGGCCGAGGCGTGGTCTTCAAGGCATCCACTCCCCACGATCACGGGGTGGGGAGAGGTCGCCTCACCCGTCGCCTCGGTCCTGCCCGCCTGCCACGTGGCTCTCATGCGCTTGGGGTGGCGAACGGTGGAGGCGGTAAACTGGGCCACCGCGAGCTGGGGCAGCGGGTCGGTCCCAGTTCCCTGCGCCTTCCGCGTCTTGATTGGCTGAGCGGGGCGGTCGAGCCCCCACCCCGTTCCTTTATAAAGAGCGGGAGGTGGGGATGGCGTCCCACATTCTTTCATCTCCTCCTTCCTTCAGCTTCTGCTCCCCCCTTCCATCCGCCATGGAGAGAGGGAATCCTGGTCCTTCAACGGTGGCGGCGAGGGTCGCCGCTCGACAACGTGTCCCTCCTTCTCCTGCAACTGCGGTGGCAGATCCAGCAGCGAGGGGAAGGGGGAGGGGGCGAGGCCGTGGGCGAGGCCGAGGCGTTCGGGGAAGAGGAGGACAGGGCGGCACGCCGGCCTCGCCTCCGCCAGCAGTTCCTCCCCCTATGGAGGGCCACGTTGGGGATGACCCTTGCGAGTTCTTCGTCAGGCTGCACTGGCCGCCGCGTCGTCGCCTTCGTCTCTCGACCCCATTCGCGCGGGAGATGGAGCTGGATCCGCCGGAGTCATTGCGGCTGCACATGAGGGGCTGTGGGATCAGCGGCACGCGAGTTCGCATCGACTTCCCTGCCCCTCACGTGATGTATCTTCGTCGGGGATGGAAGACGTTCGCTCATATCCACCGCTTGACAGAGGGGCTCACTCTCCATTTCAAGCTGATGGAGGGCGGCCTCCTCTCCATCAAGGTCTTCAGGCTCTTCGGGACCAGTGCAAGGTGCTGCGTGGAGAGCTCTTCTGATAGCGAAGACTCCTCCTCAGGCGGGAGTGACGAGGAGGACAGCGGTAGCGACGACGAGGGTAGTAGGCGGTAGGATGATGGGTCCGACTAGGTGTCGGGCGCCACTCCGTGCGGCACTGGCGACCCCATCATCCGTGTCGCCGGCTCCCTGAATTTCTCGGGTTCGTCTCCTTGGGCGGCTGGCGTTGGGAGGCTGCGGAAGAGGAAGAGGGCGGGCGACAAGGCCGTCAAATCGGAGCACGCAGGCACCGACGCCTTCAACGCGTGCTGACGTCCTGCCGCCTCGTCTTCGAGCTCCGCTTCCGGCGCCGCCATCACCATCCAGCCTTCGGACGGCCACCGAGATGTTCTGCTGGTGTCGTCTGCCACCCGTAGCTCGCCTAGGCGCCCCTTTCGCCCTTTTCGCCTCCTTGACCTGCCTCCTGAGGAGAGGGACAACAAAGGGGTTACGGGCACCTTATCTCTTTTTAGTTTGTAAGCCTTCGGGCCTTGGCTGAATTTAAAACTTGTAATCCCATCATTCATGTTTTTCATTCCCTATGGACTGTACCTGAGTGGAATGTTTTTAATGAAAAAGGGATGCTTGCCGGGTCATTTGTTTGCGGGTAGAACCCACGTCAAGGAGTAAATCCTTGATATCTCTAAGATAAACATTTCCTTGCCCGGCAACAGGCCTTGCCGTCTTCCCACTTCGCTCGACCTTTCTCACGCTTTGGCAGAGGCAGGGATGAGGTGGGTTCAGGCTCCTTGTTTCATCCTTTCGCTGTCGCGACTACGACCAAACCTGGCCCCAGGAACGAGCCCTAGGGCCTAGAGTTTAGGGGAGCACGGTAGCTTTAGGAAAAAAAATGAGGTTTCACATACCTTAGTCCATAAGGGAATGCATGATAAGGGATGAAAAACTTATCTGAAGCTGTAGCCCCCGGCAACCCTGGTTTGCCGTGGGTGAATCTTTGCTCTTGTAGTCCCCGGCAATACTAGCTTGCTGGGGTCTAGATGCTGGTCTGTCCCTCTTCTCTTTTTCGTCCTCAAGTGATCCGGCAAGGATATCTGTGAGTCCTGCGAACCAAAGAAGGCAAAAGAACGGCAAAGAGACGCACACTCAACCTCTAAGCTGGGGTTAGTCGCTGCAAAGCACTATCAACCCTAACCAAGGACGAGACTCGACCTAGCATGCATGCTATAACTTAGGGTGCCAATGCTTCATTTATTTATGCTCAGGGTCTGCGCCTGGCTTTGTACAAAGGGTTACATGCATCATCGGCAATGCTTGTACAAAAGGTGGCTTGCCGGGGGGCCCGGCAAGCCGCGCCTCATGGGTAAAACTTGCGAAGATGCTCAATGTTCCAGGAGTTACTCATCGGAACGACATCTTCGGTCTCCAGGCGGACTGCGCCGGGCCTGGTGACTCGTATTTCCCGATAAGGGCCTTCCCACTTTGGCGTCAACTTGTTGGAATTCTTGGACGATTGAACGTGCCGAAGGACAAGGTCGCCTTCCTCAAGGCTTCGGGCATGAACCTTGCGGCTATGGTAGCGGCGCAAGGCTTGCTGGTAGCGTGCTGCTCTCACAGCTGCCCGAAGACGATCTTCCTCAAGGAGCATTGCGTCATCTTGCCACAGTTGCTCTTGCTCAAGCTCATCATAAGCGAGCACTCGAGGTGACCCGTATATGATTTCAGTGGGGAGAACTGCTTCTGCCCCGTATACTAGGGCAAAGGGTGTCTGGCCGGTGGCTCGATTTGGCGTCGTCCTGATCGACCAAAGAACCGTCGGCAACTCATCAATCCAGCGCCTTCCACTCTTATGCATCCTGTCAAAGGTCTTGGTCCTTAAGCCTCGCAGTACTTCAACATTTTCCCTCTCAGCTTGACCATTGCTTCATGGGTGAGCAACGGAAGCGAAACAGACTTTGCTGCCGAGGTCTTGGGTATATTGCATGAAGGTGTGGCTTGTGAACTGTGCGCCGTTGTCGGTGATGACCCTATTGGGTACACCAAAACGACACACTAGTCCCTTTAAGAACTTGACGGCTCACTGAGTTGTGACCTTCCTCACTGCCTCCACCTCCGGCCACTTTGTGAACTTGTCGATTGCAATGTACAAGTACTCAAAGCCCCCGACAACGCGGGGGAAAGGGCCCAGTATGTCGAGCCCCCAGACCGAGAAGGGCGAGGAGAGAGGAATGGTTTGAAGGGCTTGAGCTGGCTGATGAAGCTTCTTTGAATGGAACTGACACGCTTCACACCTGGTGACTAGTGTCGTCGCATCCTGGAGGGCGGTGGGCCAGAAGAAGCCTTGCCGAAATGCCTTGCTGAAATGCCTTGCCGGCAAGGGCCCTTGACCTGATGTGGGATCCACATATGCCTCCGTGTATCTCCGCCAACAGCTCCAGTCCTTCCTCTCGAGGGATACACTTCAATTTCACACCATTCGGCCTCTTTCTGTACAGGACGTCATCGACGAACCGGTACATGGTAGAGCAACAGGCTACTTTTTCCGCTTCTTCCTGCTCCTCAGGAAGTTCCCCTGTTTGGAGGAATCGGACGGTATGTTGTGCCCATGCTGGAGCCTGGGGCTCGACGGCGAGGACTAAAGGCATTTCCTCCGCTGTAGGAGCGGCTGTCTCGACGGCAAGAGCTTGACGCTCCGCCGGAGCTAGCCGTCCCGTGGCGGGCTCAGTGTCCGTGGCAACATCCTTGCCGGCGGCTCCACGGAGCTCGGCGGGAAAGTACTTGCCGGGCCCTGATTTCCTCCTCTTGTTCTGCTCTGTTGATGGATCAACGTATGGCTGAGTTAGCTGAAGCACAAAGGTACCTGGTTCCACAGGTAGCTTGAGGGCAGCGCATTTTGACAGGTAATCGGCGATATCGTTCTCCGCTCGGGGAACGTATTCAGCCTGTATACCGTCGAAACGCTCTTCCAGCTTTCTCACTTCATCGACGTAGGCCTTCATCAACGGGCTCTGGTAATCCTTGTTGACTTGCTTGACGACAAGCTGTGAGTCGCCCCTGACGATGAGTTTCTTGATTCCGAGGTCCGCCGCGATCCTAAGACCGGCAAGCAGCCCTTCATACTCTGCTGTATTGTTTGTTGACACCTCCCTGGGGAAGTGCATCTGGATCACGTACTTGAGGTGCTCTCCGATGGGCGCGACAAGCAGTACGCCAGCCCCAGCACCTTGTAAGGAGAAAGCTCCATCAAAGTACATGATCCAATCACAACTTGCCTCCTTGCCGGGGAGAGCAGTCTCTTGGGCTTCTTCGTCAGGCGTTGCGGTCCATTCTACAATGAACTCCGCCAGGACTCGGCTCTGAATCGTCGAAGTACTTTCAAACTTGAGGCCAAAGATGGACAGCTCCAGTGCCCATTCCACAATTCTTCCCGTTGCATCTGGACTGTGCAATATCCGTTGCAGACGGAGGCGAGTGACAACAGTGATCTCGTGTGCCTGGAAGTAGTGATGCAGCTTCCTTGAGGCCATAAGAAGGACGAAGAGCAGTTTCTGCACGCCGGAGTACCTTGATCTAGCCCCC
Organism: Aegilops umbellulata; assembly: GCA_032464435.1. Taxonomy (NCBI): domain Eukaryota; kingdom Viridiplantae; phylum Streptophyta; class Magnoliopsida; order Poales; family Poaceae; genus Aegilops; species Aegilops umbellulata. Next base: position 353,210,758 of record CP136056.1, read on the forward strand.
TGCAGGAGGGAACTAACAAAGTAGACCGGGTGCTGCATCATTTTCTTCTTCGGTGGAACTTCAACTGGCTGTGTCGTCTCTGCATTGGTGGTGTCGGGCTCTGTCGCTGCCATTACCTCGTTGTCAACCTCTCTCTGCGCCACTAGTGCGGCGCTGACCACCTGGTTCGTTGCCGCCAGGTATAGCAGCAACGGCTCCTGTGGCCTAGGCGCAACTAGTATTGGCACAGAGGAGAGGTACTTCTTCAAATCTTGCAGTGCTGCTTCGGCTTCTGGCGTCCACTCCACCGGGCCCGCCTTTTTCAGGATCTTGAAAAAGGGAAGGGCGCGCTCGGCAGACTTGGAAATGAACCTGCCCATGGCGGCGACCCAACCAGCAAGCCGACGCACATCCTTGATTTGCTTGGGTGCTTCAATCTGCTCTATAGCTTTGATCTTGTCCGGATTGGCCTCTATCCCACGCTGTGACACAAAGAACGCGAGAAGCTTGCCGGACGGGACGCCAAAGACGCACTTCTCAGGGTTCAGCTTGAGATTGATCTTGCACAGGTTTGCAAATGTTTCTTGCAAATCTGGTATGAGGGTTGCCCTGTCCTTGGTTTTGACCACTATGTCATCCATATAAGGTTCCATATTTCTATGGAGCTGGGGTTCAAAACCAATCTGGACCGCCCTTGCAAACGTCGAACCAGCACTCTTCAACCCGAAAGGCATCCGCATGAAACAATACGTACCACATGGGGTGATGAATGCTGTTTTCTCTTCGTCTTCTCTTGTCATGAAGATCTGGTGGTAGCCGGAGTAGGCATCGAGGAATGACAACAGATCACACCCAGCTGTGGAGTCAACAATCTGGTCGATGCGCGGCAATAGGAAGGGGTCTTTAGGACAAGCCTTATTGATATCTATGTAATCAATACACAACCTCCACTTCCCATTTGCCTTGCGCACTACGACCGGATTGGCCAACCACGTTGGATGGAGCACTCCTCTTACCAAACCCGCTGCTTCTAGTTTTCGGATCTCTTCTGTGATGAACTCTTGTCGTTCCAAAGCTTGCTTTCTGATCTTCTGCTTGACGGGCCACGCATGAGGACAGACAACAAGGTGGTGCTCAATCACCTCCCTGGGAATGCCGAGGATGTCGGAAGCTTGCCATGCAAACACATCGACATTCGCCCGCAGGAAGATGACGAGTGCGTATTCCTATTTGTCGTCAAGGGTGGAGCTTATGGTGAAAGCTCCTCCCGTGCCGTCCTCATTGACAGAAACCTTCTTGGTTCCCGGCGGTATGGTCCTGGGCTTCTTGTTTCCGCCGGTGGAGCTCTCTGGCACGTCCTCGATAGGAGCGCTACACTCCGAAGAGGTGCGCTTGCCGGAGTGGGTGTCCGAGGTCTCACCGGTCTTCTTCTTCTTCTTCTTCCCTCCCGGGGTCCCAGCGGCAGGAGCAAGTGCCCTAGTGGCGGCAGCTGCTGCAACTGCTTGCTGGTATAGTTGGTCAGCGCAAACCAGCGCATCTTTCTTATCGGAGGGGATGGTGATGATCGTCACAGGTCCTGGCATCTTCAGGGTGTTGTAGGCGTAGTGTGACGCCACCATGAACTTGGCTAGCGCTGGGCGGCCAAGGATCTCGTTGTAGGACAAGGGGATCTTGGCAACATCAAACACGATCCTCTCCGTCCTGTAGTTCAGGTCGCTTCCAAAAGTCACGGGCAGTGTGAACCTTCCCTTGGGTTGGCTTCTTCCCGGGTTGACCCCCTAAAACGTGCCCGTCTCTTCGAGGTCTCCATCAGGAATCTGCAGTTTCTCGATCACGGCAGGCGAGATCAAGTTCAGACCGGCCCCGCCATTGACTAGCATCTTTGTCACCTTGAGGTTGCGTATTGTTGGTGAAACCAACAATGGCAAGCACCCGACCACAGTAGTGCGATCAGGGTGATCCTCAGTGTCAAAAATGATAGGTGTGCTGGACCACTTCGGCGGCCTTTGGGCATAAAACGACGGCTCTGCCGCTGTAATCTCTCGCGCCCACTGTTTAAGCCGGCGGTGAGAAATATGTAGCGAGGCGCCGCCGTCAACGCACATGGCCTCTGTAGCTTTCTGAAACTCTTGGTCGCCGGATTCGTCGTCCTCTTCGTGATCGTCGTCTTCTGGCTTTCTGTCACGGCCCCGGGCGGGCCTCTCCTGTTGTTTATCCTTGACGCGACGGCCCGCCTGGCCGTCGCGCTTCTTGTCGGACCCCTCAGCACCGTCTTGGCCCTTCTCCTTGTCCCGCCTCTCATACTCAGCCCTCTGCTTCTCAGCGAGGAGCTCAACCTGTCGGCAGTCTTGGAGAGCATGGCCTTTGGTGCGATGGATCTTGCAGTATCTTCGCGCAGGCCCGGCAGCTCTTCACCTTGTTCATCGCCAGCTCTTCGCACGTCGGTTACGCACGTTCTGATGGAACGCGCTGATGATGGCGGCAGGGTGAACATCAAGGATATTGTACTGTATCCGGCTGAACCTCTGTATATACTTGCGGAGACTCTCGCCTCCCTTCTGGGGAATGACGTGCAGGTCGCTCGCTTGGCCATGGGCTTGGTGGCCTCCAGTAAAGGCACCCACGAACTCATGGCACAAATCCGACCAGGAGGAAATAGAGTCTACCCGCAAGTGCATCAACCATGACATGGCGTTGGGTTTAAGAGCCAACGGAAAGTAATTCGCAAGCACCTTATCGTCGCGGGCTCCAGCAGCTTGCATCGCGATGGTGTAGATGCTGAGGAACTCGGACGGGTGGGTCTTGCCGCTGTACTTTTCGCCCACGTCAGGTTTGAAGGTGCGGTGAGTGGGCCACTAGAACTACCGCAGCTCACGGGTAAAAGCCGGACAGCCTACCTCGTAAGGTAGGCCTCCAGGGCTCTCCAGTGCCGGGTGGTTCCCAGCAGGCCCTGCTCGCCTGTCTGATTGGTGGCGTGCTCCGCGTCGGCGCTCGATAGTGGTTCGAGCGTCTTCATGTTCTCGTTCCCAAAGAACTTGGCGCTAGTCACAGTGGGTCCGCGGGTCGGACGACGCTATGGAGATTTCGTCGCCCGTAACATTGCGACGGGCTGGCGTCCGCGGTACCGGGCGAGGAGGAGGCGAGTGCACCGTGGTCGCGGCGCCGCCGACTTTCCTGCCACTGGTGCGTGGGACTCCGTCGGAGTGTTGACCCGGGGGCTCCACCGGACTCGGTTCGTCTTTGTTGGCCATCGCAACAAGGCTTCGGATAGTGGCTCTCCATTCGTCGAGTTTCCCCGTAGTGGGAGGAAAATCGAGGAGCAACTGCGCGCTAGGGCTTCTGCTGGCGTTGGTGCCAGCAAAACCTGCACGAATCGCGACGCGCTTCGACTTCTGACCATGGTAGAAGGAGCTCTATCACGACCCCGCGGTCACATGCCATCTTCACCAGCGCCTCGGCGAGCGGGCAGGTCTTCTACATCCCGGGAGTGGCGCTCGGGGCTCTTCCCGCGGCGACGCTCGGGGTCTTCGGCGTGATTACGCCGTTCGTAACACGCCGCTTGAGAGGAGCGCGCCGTTGGCGCCGGCGTGGGAGTCTTGGAAGCCCTCGCGTCGCCTTCGGGCAGGGTGGCCGCGATCTTGGAAGGCCCCGCGCTACCCGCGGAGGTCCTGGCTCCGTCTTTGGATTTGGCGGCGTGCGGCCCGTTACTAGGCGCACGAACATCGCCGCCTCCCAAACTCCAGCTGCCGGGACAGTGTTGTTGTTCGCGAACGGCGCCGCGGGTCCTTTCTGTGACCCGTCCGCTGCTCGCCCGCGTCGGGACGGGATGTCCGGCTTCCGACGGGCCAACCGCCACCGTCGTCTTCTTCTTGGGCGCCATGACGATGAAGAAGCGTCGAACTAACTGCTAAAGCCGATTCTCACAACTGCGCAACCCTACCTGGCGCGCCAAAGATGTCGGTGGGAACGACACCTATGGGATCACAAGAATCCCTACTACGGTTGACGGGCGCGGGGTCGTGAGAAGATCAGATCAAACATATAGCACACGGTTCGTTTATCCAGGTTCGGGCCGCGAGGATGCGTAAAACCCTACTCCTGCTTTGGTGGATTGTTTATCTGTGTTCTTGGACTAGCTATGGGGCGTGAGGAGCTCCAAAAAGCCGAATCCTCCTCCTGGTCACCTCGGGCCTCCTTTTATAGGAAAAGGGGTTGCCACAGTGGCACACAGGAGGTGGAAAGGGTACAGTGATGCAAGGTTATCCCTCGCATTACATGACAAGGCGCATTTAATGCGTCTAGCTTAGGTGTCCTTGCTTTATCGGGGATGGGGGAGAGCCCTGTCTCGTCCGTCGCCTCTTCCTCTCATGTCGACACGTGCCCTGGCCAGCGGTGCCCACGGTGCCATGTAGGCAGGCAGGCAGCTGAGGTGGCGCAGTGGTGGGTCTCCACGAAGATCCGCATGCCGCCACGCAGGTGCCTGACCAGCTGGTTGGGTCGGCATCTGCATGCGAACGGTGGTGGAGGTTTGATTGGCGTGGGCCTAATGGTGGCCCTACGGGTGTTCTTGGCAAGGGTCTTGCCGGGGCCCCGGCAAGGGTCTTGCCGTGGCGCCTGCTGTCATCCCCGGCAAGGCTCTTGCCGGGGGCCTTGTGGTCCTCCTTGGCTGGGATCCCGCCAAGGATCATCATCTTCTAAAGTGTGTATCTGATCTTGAATGTCTTCACAAAGATCTGCATGCCACCACGGGGATGTCTCCCAAATCCTTGCCCCATGGGGGCAGTGGACTCAAGGGTGACTTGCTCCGTAGGTGTGGGGCAAGCTGCCATGGCAAGGGTCTTGCCGGGTTTGCTAAAACCGCCTCCCAACAAAGATCTTGCCGGGGGAGCCCGCTTCATCCCCTTTGCTCTTTGTGGTCTTGGTCTTGGCATCGTTCTGCTTCTCTCGAGCTTCGGTCTTACCTTGGCTCACCTCCCTTGCCTTGCTCAGTGTGGTGGTGCCCGTGGCTCAGACTGCCCGTGCACAGTTATAGGGGTACAAAAAGTGTAACCCTCTTTTTGTACACCGACAAAATGGATCAGTCAAAGAAGGAGTTTTTGCCTGAGTTGTAAGGTATGAAGTTGAGTAAGACTCAAAACCCGATCACGGCAGTAAATAGAGAGAGAATGAAAGTCATTCCCTATGCCTCAGCCAAAGGTTCTATAAGTATGCCATGCTGTGTACCAGACCTATTGTGTATCTTGCCATGAGTTTGGCAAGAGGGTATACGATAGTGATCCAGGAGTGGATCACTGGACAGCGGTCAAAGTTATCCTTAGTTACCTAAGATGACTAAGGAAATATTTCTCGGTTATGGAGGTGAGAAAGAGTTCGTCGTAAAGAGTTACGTCGATGCAAGATTTTACACCGATCCGGATGACCCTGAGTCTCAATCTGGATACATATTGAAAGTGGGAGCAATTAGCTAACGTAGCTCCATGTAGAGTAGTGTAGACGTAGAAAATTTGCAAAATACATACGGCTCTGATTGTGGCAGACTCGTTGACTAAACTTCTCTCACAAGCAAAACATGATCACACCTTAGTACTCTTTGGGTGTTAATCACATAGCAATGTGAACTAGATTACTGACTCTAGTAAACCCTTTTGAGTGTTAATCACAGGGTGATGTGAACTATTGGTGTTAAATCACTTGGCGATGTGAACTAGATTATTGACTCTAGTGCAAGTGGGAGACTGAAGGAAATATGCCCTAGAGGCTATAATAAAGTTGTTACTTTATATTTCCTTATATCATGATACGTGTTTATTATTCATGCTAGCTTTGTATTGACTGGAAACTTGATACATGTGTGGATACATAGACACAACAGAGTGTCCCTAGTATGCCTCTACTTGATTAGATCGTTAATCAAAGATGGTTAAGTTTCCTAACCATAGAAATGTGATGTCATTTGATGAAAGGGATCACATCATTAGAGAATGATGTGATGGGCAAGACCCATCCGTTAGCTCAGCACTATGATCGTTTAGTTAATTGCTATTGCTTTGTTCATGACTTATACATGTTCCTCTGACTATGAGATTATACAACTCCCGAATACCGGAGGAACACCTTATGTTCTATCAAATGTCACAACGTAACTGGGTGATTATGAAGATGCTCTACAGGTATCTTCGATGGTGTTTGTTGAGTTGGCATAGATCAAGATTAGAATTTGTCACTCGAGTATTGGAGAGGTATCTCTGGGCCCTCTCGGTAATGCACATCACCATAAGCCTTGCAAGCAATGTGACTAATGAGTTAGTTGCAGGATGATGCACTACGGAATGAGTAAAGAGACTTGCCGGTAACGAGATTGAACTAGGTATGATGAGACCGACGATCGAATCTCGGGCAATTAACATACCGATGACAAAGGGAACAACGTATGTTGTTATGCGGTTTGACCGATAAAGATCTTCGTAGAATATTTAGGAGCCAATATGAGCATCTAGGTTTCGCTATTGGTTATTGACCGGAGATGTGTCTCGGTCATGTCTACATAGTTCCCGAACCCGTAGGGTCCGCACGCTTAACATTCGATGATGATTTGTATTATGAGTTATGTGATTTGATGACCAAAGTTTGTTTGGAGTCCCAGATTAGATCACGGACATGACTAGGAGTCTCAAAATGGTCGAGAGGTAAAGATTCATATATTGGAAGGCTATATTCGGACATCGGAAAGGTTCCGAGTGATTCGGGTATTTTTCGGAGTACCGGGGAGTTACGGGAATTCACCGGGAGAAGTAATGGGTCTTATTGGGGCATACGAGAAAAGAGGAGGCTGGCCAAAGGGGAGGTGGCGCACGCCCCCTGTTGGGGATATTATTACTGGGCGTAAACCGGCCAGGAGAGGCCGGGTTAACCCCATAATGGTTCACTGTATCTGAAGCCCGTGAAGAAGAAGATAGTGACGCTTTATGAAGGCCTAGGGCCCAAAGCCGGTTTAAGGCCTGTAGACATAAACCGGCATTGATATGTAAACTTGTGTTGTAAGATAGAAAGAGCAGAGACCGAACCGGACACGTTTATGAGCCGGCCTCGGGATTCTGTAAACCGACGGGCGTCAACCCATGTATATAAGGGGACGATCCGGCGGCGGTTTAGAAGAACAGACAACAACTCGAGACCCAGGCAAAGCATATTCGCTCCCTGGTCATCGAAACCCTAGCAATTACACAACAACTGAATTAGGACTTTACCTTCACCGCAAGGGGCCGAACCAGTATAAACTCTCTGCGTCCCTTGTCCGCTTTAACCCCTTTAAGCTAACCCGTCGCGATGGCTCCACGACTAAGTCCTTTCTCTTGGACATCTGCCGTGATAAAACCACGACAGTTGGCGCCCACCGTGGGATCAAGAGTGTCTTCTGCTATGTGTCTATGCCCTTTGGGCTCAAGAGTGCCCAGGCGACTTATCAGCGATGTGTGCAGAATTGTCTTCATGATCAGATCGGCCGCAATGGTCATGCCTATGTAGATGATATTGTGGTGAAATCTAGAGAGAAGGAGACATTGATTGATGACTTGAAGGAGACTTTTGATAACCTCCGGGTTTATAAAATGATGCTTAATCCGACCAAGTGTGTCTTTGGTGTACCGACAAGCAAACTCTTGGGCTTTCTGGTATCTAACAGAGGCATCGAAGCTAATACGGAGAAAATCAAGGCTATAACTTCTTTGGCTAAACCAAAATGCATCAATGATGTTCAACGCCTGGCAGGACGGATTGCCGCATTGAGCCGGTTTATCAGTCGCCTTGGTGAGAAGGCCATTCCTTTATATCAGATGCTGAAGAAAACGGATAACTTCGTCTGGAGTAATGCCGCCAATGAAGCATTTGAGGACTTAAAGCGACAGCTTGCTAATCCACTGGTTCTTGCTGCTCCTATTGATAAGGAGCCATGTTACAATATGAGGCAGCTAACGCTTGGGCTGTCAGCGTGGCTATTATGGTGGAGCGCAAGGAGGCCGAATAGGAATATCCGGTTCAACGACCGGTTTATTATATCAATGAGGTACTTATAGAGTCCAAGCAAAGGTACCCGCATTGGCAGAAGCTGGTGTATGGAGTTTTCATGGCAAGCCGGAAGCTTAAGCAATACTTCCAAGGTCATACCATCACAGTGGTCAGCTCTGCTCCTTTGGGGGATATAATCCAGAACAGGGAAGCAACCGGCCGGATTGCTAAGTGGGCTATCGAGCTTGGGCCTCACGGATTAAAATATATACCCCGAACGGCGATCAAATCTCAGGCACTTATGGATTTCATCAATGATTGGACAGAACTACAGGCGCCAGAGGAGAAGCCGGTTCATACTTATTGGACCATTCATTTTGATGGGTCCAGGCAATTGGAGGGCTCGGGGGCTAGAGTCGTTTTAACTTCCCCACGAGGTGATAAGTTTTGTTATGTTCTCTGTTTAATATTCCCTTGCACTAACAATGCAGCTGAATATGAGGCCTTACTCCATGGTCTTCGGATGGCTAAAGAGATGAATCTCAGCCGAGTTAAGTGCTTTGGTGATTCGGACCTAGTGGCTCAACAAGTGTCCGGCACTTGGGACTCCAAGGACCCACTCATGGCGGCATATCATCGTGAGGTGGCTATTGTTGCAGGTCACTTCAAAGGTTATTAGGTGGATCATGTGGATCGGCGGAAGAATGAAGTGGCGGACGCTTTAAGACGCTTGGGTTCCCAATCTAAGCCGGTTCCACCTAATGTATTCTTGGATGTGCTGCATAATCCGTCCGCCAAGCTCCCTGGTGAAGCGGATTTGGCTGTTCCTGATCCGGAGGCTCAGTTGGTGGCGGCTCTTCATGTTATTCCGGATTGGATGGTTCCATATTTGGCGTATATGAACCGCGGCGAGTTACCAGAAGACGAAACTTCGGCCAGGCAGATAATCCGGCGGTCCAAGTCCATGACTATTATCAATGGAGAGTTACATCATTGCAGTGTGACAGGGGCGTTTCAACGCTGTGTATCCCCTGAAGAAGGCCGTGAAATTTTGCATGAGATACACGAAGGAGATTGTGGTCACCACGCCGGTTCAAAATCGCTAGTAGCCAAGGCGTTTCGTCACGGTTTCTATTGGTTGACGGCTCATGCTGATGCCGAGGACTTGGTCAAAAGGTGTGATGGATGTCAAAAGTTCTCACGACGGGCTCATGTATCGGCTCAAGAGTTGAGGATGATTCCAATTACTTGGCCGTTTGCGACTTGGGGGCTCGATATGGTTGGACCCTTTAAGAGATCCAAGGATAAGAAGACCCACCTTCTAGTGGCGGTTGATAAGTTCACTAAGTGGGTGGAGGCAGAGCCAGTCAGTAAGTGTGATGCAGCTACGGTGGTTCAATTCATCAAAAAGGTGATATTCCGGTTTGGCTTTATAACATATAATGGTACCAATCTGTTAAAGGGTGCCATGAAGGAGTTCTGTCAACGCGAGCACATCCGGCTTGACGTATCATCAGTGGCTCACCCCCAGTCCAATGGTCAAGCCAAGAGGGCCAATCAAGAGATCTTGAGAGGCATCAAACCCCAGCTTATGGTTCCTTTGCAATGGACTCCGGGTTGTTGGGTTGAGGAATTACCTTCTGTGTTATGGAGCATCAATACCACACCCAACAGATCGACGGGGTACACGCCTTTTTTCATGGTTTATGGAGCGGAGGCGGTTCTTCCTAGTGACATCCGTCATGACTCGCCCCGTGTGGTGGCATATGTCGAAGCTGACAATGAGAAGGCACGGCAAGAAGCTCTCGACCTGTTAGATGAGGAGCGTGACATGGCAGTAGCCCGTTCGGCAATTTATCAGCAAGATCTATGTCGTTATCACAGCCGTCGGGTTAGAACCAGAACCTTTCAAGAAGGTGATTTGGTGCTCCGACTCATCCAGGATCAGACGGATATGCACAAGTTATCCCCCCTTGGGAAGGACCCTTTGTGGTCAGCAAGAATCTGCACAACGGGCCATACTACCTAATCAATGTTCGAGAGCGCAAAGACTCATGTAAATCAGAGGAGGAGACCCACCGGCCATGGAATATCGCTCATCTTCGGCCCTACTATACTTGAACCATAGGCTCTGTTTATGTACATAGTTATGACAATGTATATATTATGATCAATATAATAAACCGGAGCCTCAGCTAAAGCGGGGTATCTGTTGTTTTTCTTATATCATGTGTGGTTACATGGGGGCTTCTATTCATAAAGCGGCGTCTGGTTTACCCCTTGATTCAGCTTATTAAAGCTTTATATAAAAATCACTTGGGGGCTTGGTTGCATTTGAACCATAGTTACACCTCTTGATCAGCACAATGCCACAATATCACTTGCGGGCTTGGTGGTATTCGAACCATAGTCACACCTCTTGATCGGCTCAAAGCCAAATTACTCCGGGGCCAAAGAGAGTGTTGCAAAACAACAACTCAAACATAGGCACCCACTGAGCACAGCTCACAATGTTACTTGGGGATTCTTTGCTGTCGCACTGAACAAAGAATCTACACTTGTAATAGGCTATCAAGCCACGGCTTGGAAGCCTGGTGTATACACCTAAAACCCCGGGTTAGCCTGCCTTCTTAAGTAAGTTACTCTGCCCAGGTAAACCTGGTATGACCCGTTGAACTTTGATAAGTTACTCTGATAAGACCCTGAACTTGTCAAGTTAAAACGACGATTGGTTAAGGACTGAGGAGCATCTTAAAAGGTGTTGTAAAATGGTTTAACTTAGTGGCCTGGCAGCCCATGAAAAGCCTCGAATTTGGGGCCTGGCAGCCCGTGAAAAGCCTTGACGACAAGTTTTCATTTGCTTTTTGCCAAGTTTTTCTCTCTTTTGATAAGACTTATGATGTTTTTTAAACCGGTGTTCATCAACCCGGCTAGGCTGTCAACTACAAGTTGTCAGTACGTAATCATTTATAACCCGGAGTGTCTTCACCCGATCTGGTTTCGATTCAAAGTCGCCAGCATTGAATAAATCGGTGTTTATCGCAACCCAGAACGGTTTTATCATAAACCGGCATAATATAACAGGAGTTATTGATACTCCGGATTAGGGTTGTTACCCTCACTGCAACAAGTTGGTCAGCTAACATTATGACTCAAGGTCACAGGTATCAATTATTTTCATATTTGATTATCTTTTTGCAGCCTCGGTTATAAAACCCTGGCTATATATCTGGGCATCATGACCTGTCCGGCGGTAAACCGCCAGGACACTATATACTTCTTGTGTGCAGGAATGGCTTGAGTAAATCGCTTCGGTTTATGAGCATCATATGTCTTAAGCATGGTGGGTTAACAAGTGTCAGGCACAAATAAATATGCACGAAGGCATAACAGACCAAGTGCTTTAACTTGCCTATTACAAGGCGTTTCAGTGCCCAAAAGGATAATTGTTTCTCAAATAAGTGTTGCAGCACGTGGAAGACTAAACCGGCCTCCGGATTATGATTGGTCACCAGCTTGACCTGACGGCTACAGATCATCTTGCACCGGTTCATCCTCTTCGTCTCTACCCAGCGGCTGGAAGTCAATAGTTGTCCAGTCGATCCCACTTAATGCTTTGAACACAACTTCGTCGCTTATAAGGGTGGACGGTTCAGTATCAGGGGCATAAGTGTGCTTACGGATTGGAGGGATCAGGTTTTGAGCCTCAGGAGTCGGTGCAGAAACCCGTTTGTTATTGGTGTCATAACTCGCCTAGTAAAATGAAAGATCAGCCTCTTCAGCGAGTTGACAAGCCAGTGGACGTACTTCCCGGTTTATGGTGCTGAGATCTTCAGTGCCAAATTCTGATCCGTCTTCTTTTAAGCTTGGGTAGCCTTTAGCCACGTTCGCCGGATCAAGATCAGGCACCCATATTTTTGCCTGGGTTAGTGCGGTCAGAGCGCCAGCCCTTGCAGCAGATCTCTTTTGCTCTTCTACCCGGGCATGCAGCATAGATAGCCTGTCTAAAGTATCCTTGATTAACGTCGGGGGCGGCTTATTGTGAGAAGCGGTGCAGATAATTCATTGCACGCTCGTGTACAATTGCTCTATCAGCGTGTAGGCAGCCTTCAGTTTCTTCTGTACATCAGAGCCCATAAGACTAATGCGAGTTCCTACATCATTACAAACGTTAGTAAACCGGCAACACATGGGAAGATATGTTGAAAGTATAAACCAAGGATGTTTACCGAACACAGCAGCAGTCATGGCATGTATCTGCCGCTTTACGCCAGTCAGCTCATCTACCACCGGTTTAAGAGCTGGGCTCTTTTTCGCAAAGCGGATTTTTCTGTCTCCCAATCCGCTCACTCCTTGTTGAAGCTCTCTTTCAGGTTTTCCATAGCGTCTAAAGCGCTGGTCAGCTCTTCCTTGGCCTTGGAGGTTTCGGCTTGCTGAGATTTGATGTTCTATTGCAGATCGGCGGTTTGAGCTTCCTTTTTGCTCAGCTCAGACTGTAACAGACAGAAGTATAATGAGTTGGTAATACATGTTTGAAGTATCAAGCACATAACAAGTTATGCACCTGATACTTGGGGGCTAATGCATATTTGCTTGTTCTCGAAAATTTCAACAAGTCCCAAGCATAATACAAGTATTACTCTTGGCACTTTGGGGCTAATGTATGTTTGCTCAAAGTACTCATCTGGGAAGTCTTTTAAAAGTCCCGGTTCATCTTTATAAAGTTAAACCGGCCCTTGGGGGATACACCAGTGAAAAAGATGCAGTGTTGCAAATATAAAGTTATTACTAAGTCCCGGTTTAGATTGGTATCATAAAGCATCACTTGGGGGCTACTGGAGTTGATATTTGAAAATGGACATAAGAGACATAGTTGTGTGGTTACCTCATATCTCTCCTTCATCAGATTTACTAAACCGGCTTCATAGTCACGATTGGTGTACAGACGGTTCAAGAAGCCAGAGTGAATGTCTTGGGCATTGAGATGAGCATAGCTGGACAATCGGTGCTCCATTTGCCTTTTCCCATAGCAGAAAGTTCATCCTTGGCGCTATGTTTGGATAAAGCGACCGGGTTGCCAGGAGCAGTGTGGCTGACACCGGTAATCATAACATCATCCTCTTTATCATCAGCAGCCTTCACGGGAGTAGACGGTTTATCGGTAGCCTTAGCTGGATTGGCCAATTTGTCATCAGGTCGGACCGGGCTGGTCGGTTTGTCAGCATGGCCCGTGGTGTCAATTTCTACTTGTTCAGTAAACAAATCATGGTCTTGAGGCGGCGGATCATTAAGCATGGCATAAACATCGGTTTCTTCTGGGTCTGGAGTCTTTTCCGGTTCAACAACCATGTTATCATCAGCCGGTTTATTTAACCGAGCCTTCTTGCTGGGTCTAGGCTTGGCACTGGGAAAATAAACATGAGGATCAGTATAATATGTAAAAATAACACATCAAGGATAAAACCAAGTGCATAGCTCACCCATGAACTGTTTTGAGGGGTGGAAGCTTTGTGGCCGATGACTCGCCAGAAGATGAGTGGGAAGTGCCTGATAATTTGAATCAGACGAATTAAGAGGCTATTGGAAACAACCCGCCTTGGAGCAAAAAGTGTCAAGAGTATAAGAGAACTCTGATCGGCGTTTCTGAACCGGAGTGTTCGGTAAACCGGCGGAGGTAACTACCTGGCCGCTGTGCCGGGTCGTGCGGCGAGCTTCGTGTTGCTGCGTCTTCAAAAGAAAGTTGGGGTCCAAGTAAGCAAGAGGGTGAGAAAATTTTACTTTTCGGTTTGCTCGACGGATTTTCGATGTTGGCAGAGGATCTGAATCGGAGGAAAGAATGATTACCTCTACGTCATCAGCTTGACTCCCTTCAGCATCGTCCTGATAATAGTCATCGTCAATGAGGTGTACGAAAAATGAACCAAGAGAGTCAAATTCTACCTCTGAGTCTAGATTAGCCACATCATCATCAACATTTGGCTCGGAAGATGCAGTGGTCCTTTTCTTGGCAAGTTTTTTAACAACCTTGGTCTTCGGGCGAAGTGGCTTTGCCGGTTTATCTTGTGGTTTTGCCGGTTTATCTTGTGGTTTTTTCTTCCAGAACGGATCATCGCCCTGTCAAAGATGGACACGATTTTTCATAAGATATTTTGAAAGAAGCAAGTTAAAGTAAAAAAGGGTATATGATCCTTACTTTTGGCGGTTTATTGGAAACACAGAAAGGGCTTAATCCGGTTTGGCTACAGACAGCCTCCGGTTCATTCAGCATCTTCTTCACAGCCTCAGTAACTTCCGCATCGGTAAGCTGAATATCAATGTGTCATTGAGGATCCTTCAAACTACCTGTATATTCACACATCAAACCGGGGCGCCGGCTTAAGGGCAGGATACTCTAGCTTATCCAACAACGAGCAAAGTCAACACCCGTTAAACCGTTCGCCATGAAGGCCCTAAGCTTTGATAGTTGCGGGGCATAGTTGGCTCTCTCCTTTGCAGTCAACCTCTGAGGAAAGGGATGTGTATTGCTAAGACGGTGAGGCCGGTAACCCGGCAAGGGGTTTTCGTTAGTTGGAGATGTGTCTTTGCAATAAAACCAAGTTTGGTTCCACTCCTTGGGGTGACTGTGAAGCTTGGCGTGAGGGAAGCTGACTTCCTTCCTTTTTTAACTACCATTCCGCCAAGTTCAGTATTGGGTCCATCATAGAACTCTGTGTGACGGTTTAAGTGGAAGAAATCTCTAAACAACTCAACTGTGGGCTCTTCTTGAAGGTAAGCCTCACAAAACACTTGGAAATAGCAGATGTTGGACACCGAGTTTGGACCGATGTCCTGAGAGTGAAGCTGGTAACTGGCGAGTATGTCACGGAAGAATTTTGAACCGGGAGGGCTAAAACCTCGACCCAGATGGTCAACAAAAACCACTACTTCTCCGTCCTTGGGTTCAGGAGGATTTTCTGGACCAGGGGCCCTCAAGTGGATGACCTCTTTCTTGGCTAAGGCACCAATTGCGACACATCTGCTCAACTGTTCTTCAGTGACTCGGGAAGGAGCCCAGTTGCACTCATAGACTTGTTTGGCCATTTCAATGACAAGCTGAAACATAATTATTGCCGTTTTAAGATTCACAATTGACAACTATAAGCGATGCGAGGATGTATGCATATTATTAAACCGGGCTTTGTTATTGGTAAACCGGAGTCTGACAATGGAGACAGTACAATGACGAATGCATTGGCGGTTCAATAGGGGACTAATGGTATCTACTGGGTCATCATTTTTCTATGGGATTAAACCGCCTAATCTGGTATTGAAGATACAAGTCTAAAGACGTGTAAGTGAAGGAAAAACAAGTTTCACAACTTGGCATGGTAATTTCAGATCTGCCATGCGTTGGAAAATCAAAATATATTCGGACCTAATTTCAAGTGCTCGAAGAGTTCAGCAAGTTCAGATGAGTTTTATATAAGGCAGATGCCCTAACAAGGAAAAAGGAGTTGAAACTACAAGGGCACTGGAAAATATCAGATCTAACTAGTCATTGGTATTACTGAAGAGGAACAAGGAAGAACAGCTCGAAGAACTATGAAGAACACTAAACTCTAATGGTGGATCTAGAGTGAGGAGAAGAGGAACTTACTAGTGCTGAGGAAGCAGTGGAGGATCGCCACGATTCTCTGATGCGGTCAGGTTGATGCAGCGGCCGTTGTTGGGGCAGAGGCGAAGGTCGACGACGACGGCAGAGCTCGAAGGTTGGTTGGCACGAGGTAGAAGACGATGCGAAGAGGCACAGGGGGAAAGTGAAAAGGACCCCTCGGCCTTATTTATAAGGTGAACGGATAAGTGGCAGGTGCGAGAATCGAGGAGCCTGGAAAATGGAATATGTGACAGATCTATTGCCTCGATTGTCGGAGGACCATTAATAAAGGTGGGTTATGCGCAGTTCTTAATAACAGATGACGTCATGGCGATTTATCATGGTCCTGGAAAGTGACGTCATGGTGATTTATCATGGTCCTGGAAAGTGACGTCATGGCGGTTTACAAGATTTCTGGGAAGATGATGATGCGTAGAGGATTGACATGAACCAGTTCAAATCAATCTGGGGCCTAATGGTGGGGATATTACTACTGGGCGTAAACCGGCCAGGAGAGGCCAGGTTAACCCCATAATGGTTCACTGTATCTGAAGCCCATGAAGACAAAGACGATGACGCTTTATGAAGGCCCAGGGCCCAAAGCCGGTTTAAGGCCTGTAGACATAAACCGGCATTGATATGTAAACTTGTGTTGTAAGATAGAAAGAGCAGAGACCAAGCCGGACACGTTTATGAGCCGGCCTCAGGATTCTGTAAACCGACGGGCGTCAACCTATGTATATAAGGGGACAATCCGGCGGCGGTTAAGAACAGACAACAACTCGAGACCCAAGCAAAGCGTATTCGCTCCCTGGTCATCGAAACCCTAGCAATTCCACAACAACTGGATTAGGCCTTTACCTTCACCGCAAGGGGCCGAACTAGTATAAACTCTCTGCGTCCCTTGTCCGCTCTAACCCCTTTAAGCTAACCCGTCGCGATGGCTCCACGACTAAGTCCTTTCTCTTGGACATCTGCCGTGACAAAACCACGACACCCCCATGGGTCCGAATTGGACTAGGGGAAGGGGGCGGCGCCCCCTTGCCCTTTCCTACTCCCTCTCTCTTTCCCTCTTTCCTTCTGTCCTACTCCGAAAAAGGAAAAGGATTCCTACTAGGACTTGGAAGTCCTAGTAGGACTTCATACTCTTGGCGCGCCTCTAGGGGGGCTGTAAGTGCATCTATTGCCCCTTAGTGATTTTGGTGTATTGAAGACTTGTAGGTTAAGGATCTAATGTGTTTATGAATGTACACATGTCTATAAGTCTATGAGGAGTTTGATATTTACAGTGAAAGTCGACCCCTAAAAATGAAGTTCTTCGACTGAAGACTTTGGTATTCTGAAGACTTTCTGAAGACTTTGAAAGTGAAGAAATTGGTGTGACCTTGAAGACTTGGTATTCATTCGAGGAACATGAAGCGTGAAGACTTGTTTTTCGTAGTTTCATTTTCTCCTTCTTGAGTCATAGGAAACACAGTACTGTTAAAGGGGGTCAAGGAAATACTAAGGAAAAATTTCCATGTGATGCTCAACTCAAAATCCTACACCTACCAATCCCTTCGAGTGAAGCCATTGGAAATCTCATACAGTTCAGTCAATTTCTT
This sequence comes from Aegilops umbellulata, assembly GCA_032464435.1. Taxonomy (NCBI): domain Eukaryota; kingdom Viridiplantae; phylum Streptophyta; class Magnoliopsida; order Poales; family Poaceae; genus Aegilops; species Aegilops umbellulata. The sequence goes on from CP136056.1 coordinate 353,227,978, forward strand.
TAGTGACAGAGACGCAGTTCTTTTGGTCACTGAGGACTTTGTTCTAACTGAGGAGTTAGGAATTCGCCAGTGCGGATTGCCTACACAGTGAGGAACATGATATCCCTGAGGAATTTGTACCTCAAATTTCCGACCGTTGCTGTGCTACGCGCCAGCTGTTCCAAAATATCTTATCCATCCAACGGTCATATCACTGAAGGGCATTTATGTCTTATCATGTCGGGCTGCTCCCTAGGCTATAAATAGCCGCCCCCTACAACCACTAGATGGTTGGCCGCTCCGCGAGAAACTGACACTTGTCAATTGAGAGCATCCCATCCTCCGAGGACTTTGAGCGAAAATCATCAAGTGAGGAAAATCCAAAACCCAAACCCAAACACCTACAAACCCAAAGTGATTGAGCATCACTGAAGAGATTGATCCTGCATGGATCCGACGCTTGTTACCTTTGAAGACTGTGCTTCTTCCAGACGGTTAGGCGTCATGGTCTAGAGCATCCAAGAGGAATTGTGGATCGCCAAGTGACCGAGTTTGTGAAGGTTCGGAAGTCACCTGAAGACTTACCACGAGTGATTGGGCGAGGACTGTGTGTCCTTAGCTCAAGGAGAATACGGTGAGGACTGGGTGTCCGGGACTGTGTGTCGGCGTTATGGGAACGGGGGTCCCCAGACTTGCCTGCCTGCGGCCTGCGGCGTGGCGCAAATGGGGGCCCAGCGCGGCCCATCTTCATCAACACAAGACTCAAGACCCTCGCGAGGGGCCAAGCCTCGCGGGGCGGACGACACATCGCTTCCTCAAGCGCGGCCTCCTCAGGCTGGCTCACGAGGAGGCGGAGAGATCAAGGCGGGGTACCTCGCGAGGTGCCCATGACGCAAGCCATGACGATCGAGGGTGCCAGGCGGGCGCCAGCCCGCGCAGCGTCCCCCTTTCCTCTTTGGTGCAAAGGGGGCAACCGCGGGCAAGAGGATCAAGCAAAGGCACCCATTACGGTGCAATGAGACCAAGACCACTCCAACGGTGGGAAGGAGGTCACCATGGAGCCGAGAACGCCGTCACCACAGGGCTTTTGGCAGGCGAGGACCAACTTTAGTCAGGATAAGTGTACCAGATGTTCCCCTTCGAATTGGCCAATTGTTGGCGCCCTTCCCGCTCAATATTTGGGAAGAGGCCCAGGGCCTTTGCCTATAAATAGGACTAGCCGTCCCCAGAGGAGAGGGATCGAGGAGTCTAGCAAGTTAGCATCGAGCAATCCGGCCAGCAGAGCCTAGGACCAGAGCAAGCAGAGAACAAAGGAGAAAGAGAGAAGGGTGGGTGACTTCTCCTAGCGGTTCATCCCCCTAGCCAGGAGCAGACCCTCGCGAGGTTGTTCTTCCCTGTATTGTTCATCATCACCAGCCCAAGAGGCAATCCAACCACCACAAACTAGAATAGGGTATTACACCACAACGGTGGCCCGAACTAGTATAAACTCTGTGTTCTTTGTGCTGTTCTTTCGGTAGTTAGATCCTTGCAAGACTGAGAGGTAGAGGGCATAATCTCCGCGCGCACCCCAGAGTTCAAACCTTAAGGGTCTGCCAGAACCCGTGATCCGACACTGTGTGTCCTCGAGTTTAAATACTCAGCCGCTCCAACCAGATGTACAACTAAGACAGCAGTTGGAACTGGTCTACCAAATCATTGTCTTCACCAAGCCAACTGGTTCTATTTCCTCAACACTTTCATTTCCTCATTATTGTGTTGTGTGTTTGTTCATATCTGTGTTTGAAGACTTTGACTGAAGACTTTCTCAATTTCCTCAGTTCAATTTCTTCAGTCTGTTTGTCTTCATCTTGTGCTATCCTGTGTTTACGCTTTCTGTACTCTGTGTTTGTCTTCATTTCATCATGATGACCATGCTTGTATTCTGTTATGTTTACTTCTGAGTACTTATTCCGCTGCAAGTAGTTCTTCACTAAGGAATTTCCTCAGTGAAGAATTCATAAAAATCGCCTATTCACCCCCCCTCTAGTCGATATAATGCACTTTCAGGGGCGGCCTCTCTTCCTCCCTCCTTTATATACGTGGGCAGGGGGCACCCCAAAGACACTCAAATATTTGTCTTAGCCGTGTGTGGTGCCCCCTCCACAGTTACACACCTCGGTCGTATCGTCGTATTGCTTAGGCGAAGCCCTGCGCCGGTAACTTCATCATCACCGTCACCATGCCGTCGTGCTGACGGAACTCTCCCTCGGCCTCAACTGGATCAAGAGCTCGTGGGACGTCATCGTGCTGAACGTGTGCTGAACACGGAGGTGTCGTACGTTCGGTACTTGGATCGTTAAGACGTTCGACTACATCAACTGCGTTACTAAGCGCTTCTGCTTTGGATCTACGAGTGTACGTGGACACACTCTCCCCACTCGTTGACATGCTTCTCCTAGATAGATCTTGCATGATCGTAGGATTTTTTTGAAATATTACGTTCCCAATAGAGGGGTGGTTGAACAGGACCCCGTGGAGAGGGCTGGTTGAACAGTAGCCGTTGGAGGAGCGGTGGAGGCTGGATGAACACGAGCCCGTGGATGAACAATCGCAGGTGGAGGCTGGAGGAGGTCGACGATGGATGAACAGTAGCCCGTGGAGGCTGGAGGAGGTCGACGGTGGAGATGAACAGTAGCCCATGGAGTCCCGTTTTGCGGTACGCCACACCCCTGCTGATGAACAGGACCCCTGTATCGACTGTAGCACTCCAACACAAGTCAGTTTCCTTAATTTTGTGGTACGCCACACCCCTCCCGATCAATAGGACCCCGATTCGACCGTAGGAGGTCCAAGAGAAGTCTATTTCCTCTGTTTTGCGGTATGCCACACCCCTCCCGGTGAACAGGATTCCCTTTCGACTGTAGGCGGTCGAACACAATGCCGTTTCCTCCGTTCTGCGGTACACCAGGCCTCGTTTCGATCGGCTATTCCGTCCAAGCCGGTTGGCTCCCGATGAACACGACGACGCAGTTTCTCCATTCCGACCCAGCCATGTACACGAGCCCTGGCCATACGTATGCGTGAGTAGGCGTTCGAGACCCCGCCCGTATGTACGTACGTGATCGTATTTACTTTCTCGCACCCTGGCTGTACGTACGTGTACATGCTACATACGCGCCTCTACTACGACACGTGCCCTTCCTTACTCGGCCACGTTTCATAGCTACAGCCTGAAGACAGACCGATCGACTAGTATGTACGTACACGTTCGTGCCAGAATGACAACGCTACGTACGCTTCGACTAGGTGGGTCCCGACTGACAGACACTTCCTTGGTGGGTCCCAACAGTCAGGGGGGAAAGGTTTTTTTTGCGAAATACGGTGGCCCGTCTGGTGGGTCCCTGCTGTCAGGTGGAGGAATCATTATTTTCCGCGTAATAAGGAGGCACTTCCTTGCTGCAGCCATGGACCCAGTTGTCAGTCTCTCCACGTACAGTACTCTCCCGATGGAAGTCGTTCCTTGACCACATTGACCATGCCGCACAGAGAGCACCAAGACACAACAATGGATGCTCATGCGGAGAGGAGTATGAGGGTTCACTGGTTCGGCTGCGGTGTGAGGCCACCGTCGCCGCAAGGCCTGGCCAGCGTAGGGAGTAGTAGGGGCGGTGAGGCCTCCGCGGCAGCATAGCCGGCCACAGGAGGTAGGAGTAGGCGACACGACCGACGCTGGTTTGGGCGGCTGGAGCAAGAAGACCAGAGGTTGAAGAAGCACTACGGCCGTTGGATGGACATCGTATGGTCACTAGAGCTAGAATCGTTCATATTGACTAAGTTGACAAAGCCCTCCGTCCCCATCAACTTAGTAGGCCCACAAGTCAGCCTCCCATTATGGTGGGTCCCAGCTAGCACGGGGAGTATTAATTTTGTGTGTGTTGACCCCGCCCCGCCGAGCGCATCAAAGGTGGTGGACGAGGGCGAGGCCCCGGACAGCAACGAGCCGGAGATGGGAAGACGCGGGAGTGGAGTCGTAGACAGAGAGGTGTACGAGGGTTAACTAGTTCTGGTGTAGCGTGGTTCGGCAGTCGGTGGAGAAGAACAGGAGGTGTGGAGGGGTGGAGGGATGGCCTGGCCGGCGGTGGGGTAGCGCTTCACAGCGAAGCGTGCTAAGCAGAGCTGCTAGCAGCAGGAGGCGGGAGCAGGTGGTCCCGACGGCGCTGGAGGAAGAAGACGAGAGATTGAAGATGGATGCCGGTCATTGGATGTAAATCCAATGGCTAACGATGTCAGAATCATTTGTTGACTAACTTGACAACGACTTGCGTTGGCTTCGACCTATTGGCCCACATTTCAGTCTCCAAAACCGTGGCACATATTCGACACATTTTTTCAGAATTTACAGTCCATTTGATGTTTTTTTTGAGAATTACAGTCCATTTGCTGGGCTGGGTGAACAAATAATGTAGCGTCCATGCGGCCCATTTTTTTAAACTATAGCCCAGTTTCACTTTCTCGAAATACATGAATTTGTTGGGTTGGTTGAACAAATAATGTAGCGACCATGCGGCCCATTTATTTTTTTTCCTAAAAAATTACAGGCCATTTGCACTTTCTCGAAATACACGATTTTGCTGGGCCGGTTCTAATTATAATGTTGGGTTGGGCGCAACAATGTTATCAAAAAATAAACAGGGGTTGAGCATTTTGTTTTAAATATATTTAAATAATAAGTGATTTATTATCACATTGGTCGTTAAATCTTACCAAGCTTTTGTACACAATCTCTAGGATTTTCGTTGCCTTAATGTAAAAAAATCCAGGATTTCATTGTTAAGAAATTATTTTATAAGTTAATAAGATGTGGGATATTGTTTTCTTATATATGTAAGTATCTGTTAAATATATGATGACAACAACAATAATATATAATAAAATATAAAATAATATATATATATATAATATAGTTAGAAGAGAAACATAAGTTGGATGTGGCGTTCCTATTCTTATATAGAAAAATAGAACAGACCTGTGCGTTTTCTTCAAAAAGTACATAAGTTGGGTTGCCGATCTTTCAGGAAAATAAAATCTCGGATGGGAGGTCCATAGGCCGGTCGATACATGATGACCCTCAAGGAAATACAAACCGGCATGTCGTGGGATGCGCATGTTAAAAAAGAAAGCCTAGACAGGGTACCCCACAACCCAGCTGATACTTGCTGGCCCAATGATAATAAATGATACCTGCCAGCTCCCCTGCTTCGTTGTAAATTTATCTCCTTTAGTAACTACGTTGAAGCACCTAAAAATTTTAACTATGTTGACAAACCTGTGGGCCCCAACGTCAGTATAGCATTTGGAGGACGTAATTTTTTCAATGAGGCACTTGCTTGCGTACGGCCATAGACCTGGTGGGTCCCGACTGTCCCCCTCTCCACGTACAGTCCTCTCCAGATTCCTCTCGTTTGTTCAACATGTTCACAACGGCAGACAGCGGCGCCACGGCGAGCACACAAAGGCGAAGGACGAGAACAAACCACCTGAAGCAGTGCCTTATTTCTACCGAAACTACTGAACTAGCCCAGTGGCCAAGTGACACTACCCGACCGCTGTTCCGCCCGGGTTCGATTCCACCTGATGTAGGGAAAATATCTCCAAATTTTTGCCTCTGCCATTATTGACATGTCGGTCCCCATTGTCATCTATGCACACCACGTCCAACACTTGCCAAAACTTCGTCCCTCGTTTTCTCTGTTTTTCACACACTCGACATTGTGTGGACATTTTGAAAATAGCATATCTTTTTGACTGTGCATCATATGAAGATGTGCTATGCATGAATCTTGATCAACATGATGTTAACTGGCTGGTAATTCCATTTTCGACCATGAGTAAAACTTCCAACATGGTGTTATCCCTATTTGAAAATGGCGTGTTAATATAAATGCTCTGCCTCTGAAACTTGCAGTTTCTTATCTGAAACTGAAACTTGCAGTTTCTTATCTGAAACTAAAACTTGCAGTTTCTTCTCTGAGAATCACATTGTCTGCACTTTTATACTCCTATGAAACTACATTTTTTAAGTGCTAAAAATAGATCTCTAGAATTCATAAAATACTTCATATGCTCAATACTGCAAATTTGAAATTAAGAAGACATTCATATATGAAAGTACTCTCAAAATACACAACACAAAACACAATTCATAACCTGCAAATATTGACAACCCTAATCTCCTCCTGACAATTCACAACCTGCCTGACTGTTGGGCTCGGGGGGCAGTCCCCTCCTATTCCTCGGCGACAGACAACCGCCCCGTGAGATGATGTGAACGGCGAGGGAGAGGATGGCGGGGAAGCATCGTCGGGCCAACTGCTTTTCTCCTCTTGTAGTTGGGTTCGGTCGACGAAGACTCCACCGGCTGGCTCTAGCACGACACCCTCACAAACGGCACCCTCTAGATGCTCGATCCTTCAATCTCTGGTGGATGCTCCATCTGGGATCGATACTCCCACCACCGCTCCCTCACGATCGGATTCGGTGAATCTATTTGCTCCATGGCCCAGAGGAGCAGATCTATGTACTCCGGCACGACTCCCTTCGGGAGTATCGCCGCCTTTTCGCTCTGTCGTAGATATTTGGCCATGGATGACGCCTTCGCCGCTAGTTGGTCCTTGTTGTCAAACCAAGACTGTATCTCCAACATCCTAGCTAGCTTCACAGGGTCACCGTCTGCGATCCTCACGTATCGGTTGTACTCCTCCATCGATCTACTTCTCCACAGCACCTTCACTCACCAACGGTGGTTTTTGAATGCAAGAGGAGAGGTTCGACGCTGGTTTTTGATTAGAACGGAAGAGGAGCGGCGCTGGTTTTGGATTGGAACAGGAGAGGAGGGGTAGTGGTTTTGAAATGGAAGGGGAGAGGAGCGGCGCTGGGTTTAGATTGGAACAGGATAGGAGCGGCGGTGGTTTAAGAGGAGAGGAGCGGCGCTGGTCTTGGAAGTATTTTTTTGTTTTGCGTATTTTGGGTCAAAGTTTGACTATGTACTGTATTTGACAAGAAAAATGTGAATGCATGTCACCAAAAATTGTATCGTTTGGTTTGTATCTAAATGTAATTTCAAATTATATTATTTTTGCAACATATAACATATATTTTATTTGTGAAAATCATGGTCAATTATGACCCAGAATAAAAGGGAGACCAGTTAATGTGGGGTGCTTTCTTAATTGAAGGGTAAACTGATTTTGATTTTGATCCAGTCACAGCGCGTCGGCCCTCTCGTCCAATCCTAAGTCGCTGCCGCACGCTCCTCTCCCTCTTCTCCATTGCAAAACCACCTCATTTCCTCTCCATCATCTCCATTCCAAAACCACCATCTCGCCTCTCCCTCTTCTCCATTGAAAAACCACCCCTCTCCTCTCCATCTTCTCCATTGCAAAACCACTGTGTCGCCTCTCCCTCTTCCCTATTACAAGACCACCGTCTCTCCTCTCATCTTCCAAAGCTAGCACCAGACCTCTCAAAAGGACATTGTCGGTGTCAAAACCGGCGGATCTCGCGTAGGGGGTCCCGAACTGTGCGTCAAGGTCGGATGGTAATAGGAGACAGGGGACACTTTGTTTTACCCAGGTTCGGGCCCTCTCGGTGGAGGTAAAACCCTACTCCTGCTAGATTAATATTGATGATATGGGTAGTACAGGAGTGGATCTACCACGAGATCAAGGAGGCTAAACCCTAGAAGCTAGCCTATGGTTTGATTGTATATGAAGATGATTCTGTCCTACGGACTACAACCCCCCGGTTTATATAGACACCGGATAGGGTTAGGGTTACACAGAGTCGGTTACATTGGTAGGAGATCTTGAATATCCGCACGCCTAGCTTGCCTTCTACGCCAAGGAAAGAACCTTCCGGACACGGGACGGAGTCTTCAATCTTGTATCTTCATAGTCTTGGAGTCCGGCGGGAGATGTAGTCCGGCTATCTGAACACCCCCTAATCCAGGATTCCCTCAGTAGCCCCCGAACCAGGCTTCAATGACGATGAGTCCGGCGCGCAGATTGTCTTCGGCATTGCAAGGCGGGTTCTCCTTCAAACTCTGTGTACCTGTAGGAATAACGTCCGATTTTTATGATGTAGCGTTCCTTGGCTTCCACGCCCAATAATGGATGTCTTCCATGTGTCAAAAGTATGCGAACAGCCGGGGTGTTTTTACATTCAAACCCCTGGCCGCATAAACGAGCCGCTTATTTGACGGGATGAGGATCCAGACCCAAATCACACTTCTCCCTTCCGCGAGTTATCATCAGAGCGCGTCCATCAAAGGCTCATTCCAGCATGGCCAGCCATCGCAGCTCCTCCTCTCGCCCTTCCAGTGATAAACCCGGAGAATGGGAGAGCTGCTCCATCCCTCACAGTGAGTTAGTGTCACTTCAGGCCAAGGGATTTCTCCCTCAGGCCTGCATGGTCTCGGCCCGAGCCGGACTCGCCACCTATAATGGTGGAAATCAAGCGGAGAACACCCCCAATCCTTCGAAAGGAGAGCAGATATGCCTCGTCCCTTATCTAATAAGGGGACTGGGATTTCCGATTCACCCATTCCTCCGCGGGCTTCTGGAGTTCTATGGTCTCCAGCTGCATGATCTCACGCCCGCCTCTATATTACATATTGCGGGTTTCGTCGCTCTTTGCGAGCTATTTTTAGGCATCGAGGCTCATTTCGCGTTGTGGAAGAAGATATTCTGCCTGGTGCCCCGTTCTAAAGAGGGATCCATATATCAAGTAGGCGGAGCCGAAGTATGGCGCATCGCCGGGACCGGATACTTGTCCGGAACCCCGAAGAAGGCATCCGAGGACTGGCCCTCGGAATGGTTTTACATAGATGACGTCCCACTGCCGGACCCTGTCCGGATTGGCCTCCCTGAGTTCAACCATGCTCTACTGAAGAAACGCCTGAGCTGGCGCCCTCGGAGCCCTCAGAGAGAGAGAGTGACAGAGACGTCCTTTACTTAATGGGCCGGATTAGACTGCTGGCTCATTCCGGACTAACCATGATTAAGATCATGGCTATATGCATTATGCGGGGGGTGCAGCCACTTCAATACAGAAGCCACCCCATGTGGGAGTTCAACGGAGAAGATGACGCCACCCGCCACGGCCGCAAGGGGCCGGACTCATCCGCCGCTCTAATAAAGATCTTATCCTCTTTGTACAAGGGAGAAGAGGAGGAATTCCTCCGCGTCGACCCGCAGGGTGGATTTTCCATGTACAATCCCCCGAATTGGGTATGCAAACAATCATGCCTTCCTGTTTATTTCATGTCCATGTGATCAAACACGTAGTCTAACGACTTTAATGTAGGAACTGCGTCGGGATGTAAAAGATATAACCAGCCATCCTCCGCAGCCCGAGGACCCCGAACGGTCCCTTGATCCGGACTCCGAAGAGGATCCGGACCTATCGGTGGAGTTCATAGACGGAGTGTTTTACCAGCTAAGCAAGGACAATGCCCTGGTAGCTATCATAGCTGACTACCCTGGGCTAATTCCGGCCTCCAAGGTGACAAGCACCGGAGTTTTTATTCCCTTAGAAGGGATTCTTTCACGGATTCCGGTCGTTCTAACAATCAACCGTGCATTGCAGGGAAGATTCCCGAGGCAGGAGGCCGATCCTGCAGCAGCTGGCCAACGAGGGGCCGCAGGGCCCCGTGGGGCAAAAAGGAATATAGTCCGGACTGAAACGCCGGAGCAATGGTATGGCGCACCCTCATTTTCCCTGGTGTTTTATTTCTTCAGGGTATATTAATATTCGCGCTATCTTTAGGACAAAGAGACCTCGCCGGACTATATCCGGAGAGGTTGCCAATCATGTTTCCACCAGCCAGGCTCCAACGCCCGGCCCGGAAACAGAGGCAAGCACAAGGCACGCATCGGACGCCCCTTCATCAAAGGACGCGGACAGGCTGTCTGCCACCAATTCCGAGGTGGAGAGCGCTATGAACCACAGGCGTCGCCGGACAGTCCTTCGCGACGCTTGTTTCTCCCAGGAGGCTTTAGATGCCTTTAATTCGGGAGATGCGTACCTCCGTGCTGCTCAAGATGGTTTAACCAGAGCCACGGAGCAGTATGTGAAAGACATACGGGTAAGAATTTTTTTGGTAAATACAGACATACCAGTAGCCCCCGATACTTGAAACAGTAAAAATAATTGATTTAAGGATCATATAACATGCAGTTTCTTATCTAGAAGAACACCTCTCTGTCCCAGGAGCTGGAGAGGTGCAAGGCCCAACTAGAGGCCGCACTTAAAGCGGCAGGGGAGTCTAAAGAGATCCCCTCAGGTAAACAATACAACAAAAGATTAGTATTGTGCGGCTTTAAGTGCAAATCTGACAAATGGTATTGCAGACGACGCCGGACTCGATCCGGACAGGCAACAGCTTCTACGCCAGTTGAAGGCTGGTGAGAACGTGCTGACAAGGGTGAGGCAGGAGAAGAACAATCTTCAAGATGCCAACACCAAATTGGACGTCGAACTAAAAGATGTTCGAGCCCAATTGTCGGACTCCATGAGGGAGAATCGACGACTTCGACGCGGCATCTATAGTAAGTGCTTGAACGAACTCTCGAAAGAAGTTCGGCGAGGAAGCCGGTTAACAGCATTATGTCTGTAGGTATGCTGACAGGTCGTCCGGAAGAGGAGATGCCCGGTTCTACGGGTGACCTTCTTCCCGAACTTGTGCAGCTGCATGATAGAGTTCGGCAGGCGATGCAAGGCGTTGTTCGAGCATTATGGCCCTCCTATTCCATGCCCGAAGGTCTTGGAGAGCTTGCCGAGAAGCTGAAAGGAGTTCGGCGGCGCTTCCAATTGTGGAAGAAATCGGCCTGCCGACAAGGCGCTAGGGAGGCCTGGGCCATGGTGAAGACGCGTTACACCAAGTCTGACCCAAACCATATGGCCGAGGTCGGACCTGTAGGGCCCGATGGGAAGGAGATCCCTGTAAGCTTAGTGTACGGCCAAGTAGAGTTGGCCACAAAGTATTCCCAGCAGGACTGTAAATTAGACAGCCTGTTAGATGGTATAGAGGAGGAATACAGTCAGTCACAATGACTGTGTAATTTAAAATTGACATATGTAATGCCTTCTAGCTGGATTGTAGATCGTTTGTCGTTGCCGACCTTTTCGCTTCGACCTCGGGACCTGATGGTCCGGAGTGTGTCCGAATACCATGATGGTTATAGAAGAACCAAGGTATGCATGGAGACCAGGCGTAGGGGTCATCAGTGCTTTATCAGACAAGTGCCCAACTAGTTATGTTATATTACATGGTTAGTAAGAAACATCTTCCAGAGAGAATAGTTCCGTTAAGGGTTCCTTTCGCTGGGGTGGCGTGCCCTAAAGTGCACGTCCGGACTGCAAATGTAGGAAATCGTCTGGGGGCATGTAAAAAATAGAAAGGATCATCTTTAGTTCACCGACCGAATATTCCCTTAAGAACGATAGCTTTCGGCTTCACCCAGTCTGAGGTACACATCCGGCTTATCCGGCAGTAACAATCGCAGAGGTGCTCCCTTTACCCCTAGCCGAACAATCGGGAACGTAGGGGTAAGCACAGGAGCCAGGCAACCCAGCTTGGCCAAAACTTAAGTCATATCGATGCATATAATGGTGAAGAAAAGGTGCATGCGAAAGTCTGACGCATGCGTTGGGTATGAAACCCATATAAGCAAGCTTCTGTTAAAGAAGCCCCCAGGTATAAGAAGCGCGGGTTGCGCGTCACGTAGTGAGCCCGTGATGGATTAGAAGAAAAGAGGAGGAGACAAAGTAAAGAAAAAATGAATAAATGCAAATAATGGACAGAGGAAGGAGACAAACACAGAGTTCGGCGCTAAGCGTAGAATCTTCGGAGACGTGTCGCGTTCCATGGATTCGGCTCGACTCGGTTATCCGACGCATCTCGCAGGCGGTATGCTCCACCGGTTAGGACTTGGTTAATTATGAATGGACCTTCCCATTTGGGCTTGAGTTTATTTTTTTGCTTGTCCGGCAGGCGTAGAACTAGTTCGCCAACATTATAACTTTTGGCCCGTACTTCTCTGCTTTGATATCTTCGGGCCCGCTGTTGATAAAACGCGGAACGGGCTTTAGCCACGTCTCGCTCCTCTTCCAGAGCATCCAGGTTGTCCTGCCGATCGAGCTCGGCTTCTCTTTCTTCGTACATGCGCACTCGAGGTGAGTCATGAATGATGTCGCAGGGCAGAACTGCCTCAGCGCCGTATACCATAAAGAATGGTGTGAATCCGGTGGTACGGTTGGGCGTGGTCCGCAGCCCCCAGAGTACGGAGTCGAGCTCCTCTACCCAGTGCATATTAGATTCCTTAAGGGACCGCACTAGTCTGGGTTTAATGCCGCTCATGATGAGACCATTTGCACGTTCCACCTGACCGTTAGTTTGTGGGTGATAGACAGAAGCGTAGTCGAGCTTGATGCCCATGTTTTTGCACCACAGCTTGACCTCATCCGAAGGGAAGTTTGTGCCATTATCGGTGATGATACTGTGGGGGACACCATAACGGTGTACGACCCCGGATATGAAGTCTATCACATGTCCGGATTCGGCTGTCTTGACAGGCTTGGCTTCTATCCATTTGGTGAATTTATCCACCATGACCAATAAGTATTTTTTCTTGTGGGTTCCACCTTTAAGGGGTCCCACCATGTCAAGCCCCCAGACCGCGAAAGGCCAAGTGATGGGGATAGTTCGGAGGGCGGTGGGTGGCATGTGGCTTTGGTTGGCAAAGAGCTGACAACCGACGCATCGTTTTACTAGGTCATGAGCGTCTGCTCGGGCCGTCGGCCAATAGAAGCCTGTACGGAAAGCCTTACTTACAAGGGACCGAGCTGCAGCGTGGTGGCCACCGAGTTCGGCGTGAATTTCGGCCAATAGACTCCGCCCTTCCTCTTCGGAGATACACCTTTGAAGGACTCCTGTAGTACTTTTCCTGTATAGCTCTCCCTCGTGGACTTTATAGGCTTTAGACCGCCGCACTATGCAGCGTGCCTCGTTGTTGTCCTCAGGGAGTTCCTGCCTGGTAAGGTAGGCTAGGAATGGTTCTGTCCACGGGGCGATGACCGCCATTATTTCGTGGGCTGACTGTGTAATTTCGGTGGCAGAGCCGCCGATTATGTCTAATTGTTCGGCGCCGGGTTGTGCAGTTAGGTCCGGGCTGTTGTCCGAAGGTTCCCCTTCCCATGTCACGGATGGTTTGAATAATCTTTCTACGAAGATGTTGGGGGGAACCGCATCTCGCTTTGCTCCGATGCGTGCCAGGACATCTGCTGCCTGATTATTTTCTCGGGCGATGTGGTGGAACTCCAGTCCCTCGAACCGAGTTGACATTTTTAGCACAGCGTTGCGATAAGCCACCATCTTTGGATCTTTGGCGTCGAAGTCGCCATTTATTTGGGATATTGCGAGGTTTGAGTCCCCGCATACTTCTAGACGTTGAATGCCCATGGATATTGCCATTCGGAGACCATGTAGAAGGGCCTCGTATTCGGCTGCGTTATTGGAGTCCGTGTACATAATCTGTAGTACGTATTGGACTGTGTCTCCTGTAGGGGACGTCAGAACGACGCCAGCCCCCAGTCCGGCCAACATATTGGAGCCGTCGAAATGCATGATCCAATTTGAGTACGTGCCGTACTCTTTAGGGAGTTCGGCCTCTGTCCATTCGGCGACGAAGTCGGCCAGGACTTGTGATTTAATGGCTCGCCGTGGCTTGTAGATTATGTCGAATGGGAGGATCTCTATGGCCCACTTCGCTATCCGGCCCGTTGCGTCGCGGTTGTTAATAATATCGTTGAGCGGTACTTCCGAGGCTACTGTTATAGAACACTCTTGAAAGTAGTGTCGTAGCTTTCGGGATGCCATGAACACCGCGTATGCGATCTTTTGGTAATGCGGGTATCGTGATTTGCACGGTGTGAGGACAGTGGACACATAGTAAACTGGCCTTTGAAGGGGTAGTTTGTGTCCGTCCGATGCTCGTTCGACGACGAGCACTGCACTGACAACTTGATGGGTTGCGGCAATGTATAATAACATGGGCTCACCGGTATTCGGCGTGGCCAGGACAGGGTTTGTTGCCAGGATGGCCTTTATTTCCTCGAGTCCGCTCGTGGCAGCGTCCGTCCACTCGAAGTGTTCGGTGCGCCTTAGGAGGCGGTAAAGGGGCAGTGCCTTTTCTCCCAAACGGGAGATGAAGCAGCTTAAGGCCGCCACGCATCCGGTAAGTTTCTGTATTTGCTTTAGATCTTTTGGAACATCCAGTTGTGACAGGGCTCGGATTTTGGCTGGATTTGCTTCAATTCCTCTACCGGATACTATGAAGCCCAGGAGCTTTCCGGCCGGGACGCCGAAGACACATTTTTCCGGATTGAGCTTGATGTCGTATTCCTGTAAATTATTGAATGTGAGTCTCAGGTCATCCACCAGGGTTTCGACGTGTCTTGATTTAACGACCACATCGTCTACGTATGCCTCCACTGTTTTGCCGATCTGGTTTGTCAGACATGTTTGAATCATGCGCTGATATGTTGCGCCGACGTTTTTGAGCCCAAAGGGCATTGTGTTGAAGCAGAATGGGCCGTATGGCGTGATGAATGCTGTTGCAGCTTGGTCGGACTCTGCCATCTTTATTTGATGGTAGCCGGAGTATGCGTCCAGGAAACACAGGGAATCGTGTCCGGCGGTGGCGTCGATGATTTGATCAATTCGAGGGAGGGGAAAGGGATCCTTTGGGCAGGCCTTATTAAGGTCTTTAAAGTCAACGCACAGGCGCCAGGATTTGTCCTTCTTTCGTACCATTACCAGGTTTGCCAGCCTGTCCGGGTGTTTTATATGTTTAATCTTGCCCCGATGGAGGCTGTTTTGTTGGGGTCCGTTGGGTGGACTTGGAATTTGACTATTTCGTCCGCTGGTTTGAAGGATGTGGATTTAGATCTTTTGTCGAGTATCACATCATCCTTATTCACTATGGATCGCAGCGTCGTCAGTTCTTCGGCTGCGAGGGCTTCGGATAGTGCCTCGAGGGCCAATGCGGCTGTCTTGTTTTCGGCGCGGAGCGCAATGTCCGGATCACTAGCGAGAGTGATGATCCCGTTCGGCCCAGGCATCTTAAGCTTCATGTACCCGTAATGGGGTATAGCTTGGAAGACTGTGAATGCCTCTCGTCCTAATATGGCGTGATATCCGCTTTTGAACGGGGCCACGTGGAACATGATTTGTTCGGACCTATAATTATCCGGAGTGCCGAATACCACATCAAGTGTGATTCTTCCTGTGCAGCGCGCTTCCTGACTGGGGATTATACCTCTAAAAGTTGTGCTGCTTCGCTCAACGCGGTTCCGATCTATTTCCATCTTTTGAAGGGTTTCCTCGTAGATGAGGTTCAATCCGCTGCCTCTGTCCATGAGTACCTTTGCGAGGCGACAGCCGTCCACTATGGGACTGAGGACCAGTGCGGCCGGTGCTCTGGCTGTTCGGAATTTAGGTTCGTCGCTCGCATTGAAGGTGATGGCGGTGTTGTTCCAAGGATTTATTGTCGCTGCTTGGTAAACTTCGGTGGGGCTGCGAAGTGCTCTTTTTCGCGTATTAGTCGATGCGAAAGTCTCAGAGATTGTAAGGACGGTACTGAAGTTCTCGGGCTGGTTCTCTTCGACCTCTGGAATTAGGAGATCTTCGCCAATCTTGGCCACCTGCCGGAGTATCCAACATGCCCTGAGGCTGTGCGTTGGTGCGGCGTCCACTGCATTATGAATTTTGCAGGGTCCATCTAGCCACCTTTTTAGTACGGTTCCATGTACCCTAGAGGGTTTTGATTTTCTATTTAATCCGGACGTCTTACTGTAGTGCGTCCTTTTGATTCGGACGGGATTGTTGTTCAAGGCCGGATAATCCCAAAATTTAACTTCGGTTTTCCAAGCGCTTTCCATCGCACAGTACTTCTGCACAATGGACGCCAAGTCGGCAAAACGTGTGATGTTGCGGCGACTTACGGCGTTGAGTATCCCTTTGTCCGTGCAGTTATTACAGAAGATAGAAATTGCGTCTCCTTCACGGCAGTCCTTTATCCTGTGCATGAGCAGGAGGAATCTGACCCAGTAATGATGTACTGTCTCTTCTGGCCTCTGCCTAACCTGGGAGAGATCGCTTAGGGTTGGGCAAGCGACACTCATTAAATCTGATGCCTCGCCCGGTTTACTGTTCGGAAGCCGAACAACCTCCGGATTCGATGATCCGGAGCCTCGGATGTTATCCGGTTTGCCCGATTCTAAGTTCGGGCCTTGGATTGGATCCTCCCCTCCGTGGATATCCGGCGTGGAGGGTTCCGGAATTCAGACATAGCTAGTCCTTAAGATCGATGAGGGGTCGCCGCATTGTGTCTCCACCACAGCGACGTGGTGGGTGGCTCGGGGGGAGTTGATTTCCCTTAGATCGGGTTTAAGCCCAACCTGGTCGTAATTAGTGGCGACCCCCAGTGCAGCGATGCGATCCAGGAGCTCGTTTATGGAGAAGAGCTCCACCGGATCGAGCTGTTCGGCAGATGCCGGACTTATGTGGAGATTGTTTTCGATGGCCCGAGAGGTCACCGTCGGCGCAACGGCCGCAGGGGCGGTCATAAGAAAACCACCCAGCCGGAGGGTCTGGCCGATAGCCAAAGCTCCCTTAATGACGGTGCCGTCTTTAAAGACGGGAAAAGTCATCCTTCCTGATTACGACGGCACAGAGGAACTCTCAATGAAAGCACCAGTGTCGGTGTCAAAACCGGCGGATCTCGGCTAGGGGGTCCCGAACTGTGCGTCAAGGTCGGATGGTAACAGGAGACAGGGGACACTTTGTTTTACCCAGGTTCGGGCCCTCTCGGTGGAGGTAAAACCCTACTCCTGCTAGATTAATATTGATGATATGGGTAGTACAAGAGTGGATCTACCACGAGATCAAGGAGGCTAAACCCTAGAAGCTAGCCTATGGTTTGATTGTATATGAAGATGATTCTGTCCTACGGACTACAACCCCCCGGTTTATATAGACACCGGATAGGGTTAGGGTTACACAGAGTCGGTTACATTGGTAGGAGATCTTGAATATCCGCACGCCTAGCTTGCCTTCTACGCCAAGGAAAGAACCTTCCGGACACGGGACGGAGTCTTCAATCTTGTATCTTCATAGTCTTGGAGTCCGGCGGGAGATGTAGTCCGGCTATCCGAACACCCCCTAATCCAGGATTCCCTCAGACATCTATGGAGAGGATGCAGTAGTGAATTGGGCAGATCGCCGGCGGCGTTAGCTAGGTTGAAGGAGATCCTTACTTGGTTTGATAATGAGTGGGAGATTTCGAGGACGGTGAGGGCCATGTGGCAATGTATGCGAAAGAGCGAGACGGCGGCGATATACTCCTCGGCGGCAGTAATGCCGCAGTCCTTCGAGTTCATCGAGTATCTCCTCTAGGCGATGGAGCAGACAGATTCGCCCGTGGCGAAAGTCAGGTGGAGGTGGTGGGCATATAGTTCGAAGGTCGAGCATCCAGAGGATAACAAAATCGATCGAGTACGGTGTGCCGTTCGTGAGGGTGCAGAGCCAGCCGGAGCCACAGGAGTATTCGTGCTCCCACCACAAGTGAAGGCCGGATGGCGCGACGTCGCTTCCCCGCCATTCTCCATGGTTCCATCGACGCTCGCCTAGTTTCAACGGCGGCGGCAGGGTTTAAGGTAAGCTTCGCACTAACCTAATCTTCCATCTGCTCATGCTTACAATCAGTGTGACGGCTAATGAAAATCATGCTTACAATCAGTCTCTGAGTACTACGCCAATCACCCTAAAATAGCTCTGGACCTTTCGGTCAAAGTTGTGACACTGTGTACAAATAAACAAAAATAGATTGGTGCTTCTTTCAAAAAAGAGTACTTCCTAGAAAACTGCCAATATAAGCTACTAGTATTTGGTTAGAGGATTTGCTGCCGAGAAAGGTCCTCCACAGAGAGCGCCACACATCCCACTGGTGGTGGTGGATGCCAATGCGTGCATGGAGCATGGTTGGTGTCAGTAATTTTTACTTGGCACGCCTCGCACTCTGCATATATGCCGGTTCCATCCGTACATTTGTGCAGTTCCACCAAAATGCAGCCGAATAACCCTATTTGCACAGATAATGAAAAAGCGTGATTACATTATAGTGGCACTAGTTTATGAAACATACACTAATAAATAGAAGAAAATATTGTGATAGTATCATAGTATGCCATGCTGCGAGGGCGAGCTGGGCCCTGCGACGCCTCATACGGTAGGCCTCATACGGTAGGCCTCATACTGGAAATCGACCCAATTCTCCTCGATACACATTCTGCCAGTGATGAACATCAGTGTACATCGGTAGTACAAGGAGGGGCCTTGAGACATTCCAATCTCTATTTTTGTGCAGATCGACTAAAATTAAGCACCCCAGTTTGCAGAAACGCTTAGCATTAACAATGGGACTAGTTGATGAAACATATACTAACAAAGAGAAGCACTTTCTTTATCTACATTGGAAATGAAATGATAGAGAGGACACTCGTTCTATTTTAACTGTATTATTACTTCATTTTATCAGTGGCACTAGGGTCGAGCAGGTAGCAAATGAGGTGTACCGTGCGTCGCAAGGATGGAGGCCGGGGGTGCTTAGACTGGGATGTTGAAGCTGGCTCTTTCAGTCCCTATCTTCTCCCCTTGTGTTTCTATGGTAGCATTTGGGTTGTAATCCAAACTTGGTAGAGCTGGTGTTGCGTCCCCCTACCTGCCTAGCTTATGTGGAGAACTTGTCTCCTGCTAGTACTCAGTCCGTTCTAGTAGTAGTTGCATAACTGCCCGTTTACACTGAGATGTTGTTGAATAATGGTTCTCTATGTTTGGGTTTCTTTAATGAAATCAGAAGAAACCCCCTCTTTCGATATATAAAAAAATCAGTGGGACTAGCGGTGCCAAAATATTGCCTCAAATTAATAGTGCCACTAGATTAAGGTGCAAAATAATAACATTACTGCTTTATCATGGTAGTGCCAAAACAGTAGCACAAGAGCAGACTCAACATGCAGGATCTTTGGCAAACTGTCGGACCAAAAAGGAACATACCTCGTGATGGGAACCATATCTGCAGTCAACGCCATCGTAGAAGGGATGACACTAGTCACCAACATGGATGATTCAATTCACGGGACCTTTTTGTGCAGTTCACCTAAAATGAAGCAATGTCCCATGAGCTAGCAGCTTCTTCTCCATTTTTTTAAGAAAAGGGCTCCAGCCCCGGTTCCATTTCCATCAGAAAACGAAACCACAAAGCTTATTCTTCATTAGTTGCAGTAAAATTGAGCAACACCAAGGTTGGTTGTGAAGCTCGTGGAATGTTCAACTATAATTTGGATATAATTGGTGTAGTTCAACTAAGATCAAGCGTGAAATGTATATCTCTGTTTGCACAAAAAAGTGGAAAGGAGGATGACTAACAAGTGATGAAACATACATCAAATGAAAAGAAGCATGTTCCTTATCTGAATGGCAATCCTACAAGCACAGTAGCAATTTCTAAAGGAGCAGCATTGCCAGATATTAGTGTGGGCATTAGGATTAACTATGACAACCGTTAAATATGACATTACTTTAATGGTGCCATTGCTTCATTTTACCAGCAACATTACATTAACAACTGCTATAGAGTTAGTATTTAGGCACGAGAGAGTAGCCGGCCCAGGACAGTTGCATTTCTAATGAAAAGAAGCAACTTATCTTAACGGGAAATTTAGCAGGACATGAAAAACAGTGCCATTGATCCATATTACTGGAGGCATTACATTGAAAACAACACTGGTTTAACGTGTCCTTACTTTTAATAGTGCACCTGCTACATTTTACCAATGGCATTACATAAGAGGGGCTCCGGGCAACAAACATCAGAACAGGATTTCTGGGTTGGTCCCATTTTTGTTCGATATAGCCACCTTATACTGTGTGAGGCTAGCAAATCTAGTGTTGGACATACTCTATTGACTTGTCCCCCAGTCCCCACTTTCTTTTCTTTTTCAACCAATAGATCGGGTTTATATTGAGTTTGTACCGCGTTTCCCTTTATTTCCCTATTAGACCAAGAGACCAATTGAATAGCCAGTCTCTGCTACTTTTCAACCCCATTATTTCCTCTTTCGACCAAGTCCTAGATTCAGTTAACAAATCTTCCCCCACCCCCACCCCTTTCTTCCTTGTTTGAACCAAGTAGTACTAGATTCGAGTGCATGAACTAGTTTTACCTCGTAAAAGTAAAAATTTAGGTGGCTTTCGAACAGCCGATCGATCCTATCTACGAGGGGGCCTGAAAAATAGTAAAAGATACAAATGCAGCAACGTCAGGAGCTGGGGAAGTAGAGCAAGGCCGGTTTCGATGGAAGTTATACCTGAGGGTCGCCGGGATGTCGCTAGGTGGGCGGCGGGAGGCCGGATCTGCCCACACTACGGCAGCGAGGAAGAAGGGGTCGGAGGCCCTCCCTAGCCGATGGTGCGTGGGAGAGAACAGCAAGGCACACTAATCGGGACGCGCCGACAATGGGTAAGAGCCGTCGTCGAGGACGACTGCGTGAACGTTGCACCTTCTCACCTTCCCCGGCGGAGAGGATCCGGTTGGATCTGTGACCAGCTGTGAGCAGAGAGAGTGTGGGCACCGCTGTCGTGTTTAGATCTGGAGAGGATGAGACAGTGTGAAGAGAGCAACACTAGAAATCAAGTGCGGAGGCTCCTGCCTATATAGTGGAGAAGTTTTCTTTTGCCTACCGTAGCCGGCTTGACCTCGTCAATGATTGTTGAGAAGTCTTCATGCACGTGCCCCGGAGGTGCAATTGTCATCATTTTGATCTGAAGCACCGGATTAACATATAAAACGAAAAAAATGCCACATGACAAGAAACCATAACCACACTGCCCCAAGGAGACAACATGAATCCCGACGGACAAACTAGACGAGAATCAAAGCTCAAATTAAAGATAAACTCGTAGAAAAGGGGTCCATCGACAGATGTCCTAATTAACATAGCTGGCTTGACCTAGATGACAGCCGAGTAGCCTTCGTGGATGTGCCCCCAATGACTAGCGCCTTGGAGGAACTCAGTTGCCGCTGTTTAACCCTCGCAGTGATCCGAAGCACATGACACCTAATATTGCGAGATGACAAGAAACCTTTTTTTAGATTTCTCATCAGAACTACAACCCTGTACAACACAACTTGCACAATATGTAGACGGTAGCCAACCCAGCCGTGTCTGCTGGAGTCTGGTCACATGCATGGATGAACTGATCTTCCGTGTCATGCAGGGATCGTCCAGGCACCGACGGCTGTACAACACTGCTCCAGTACTATCTCTCATCTCTCTCGTATTAACTCACCCGACTTGCGGGGCTGGGGAGTGTGCCTATGGTTGGTTCTCAATTGCGGTCCCTGTCGGCATTCTGGGAACAGGGTCCCCAGACTTGCCTGCCTGCGGCCTGCGGCGTGGCTCAAATGGGGGCCCAGCATGGCCCATCTTCATCAACACAAGGTTCAAGACCCTCGCGAGGGGCCAAGCCTCACGAGGCAGACGACACGGCGCTTCCTCAAGCGCGGACTCCTTAGGCTGGCTCGCGAGGAGGCGGAGAGATCAAGGCGGGTACCTCACGAGGTGCCCATGACGCAAGCCATGACGACCAAGGGTGCCAGGCGGGTGCCAGCCCGCGCAGCGTCTCCCTTTCCTCTTTGGTGCAAAGGGGGCAAGCGCAGGCGAGAGGATCAAGCAAAGGCACCCATTTCGGTGCAACGAGACCAAGACCAGTCTAACGGTGGGAAGGAGGTCACCATGGAGCCCAGGACGGCGTCACCACAGGGCCTTTGGCAGGCGAAGACCAACTTTAGTCAGGATAAGTGTACCAGATGTTCCCCTTCAAATTGGCCAATTGTTGGCGCCCTTCCCGCTCAATATTTGGGAAGAGGCCCAGGGCCTTTGCCTATAAATAGGGCTAGCCACCCCCAGGGTAGGGGCAGATTGGAATGACCTAGAATCCGATCTGATCGAGTACCAAGAAACCAGTAGAGGCATCTAGAGAGAGAGAGAAGGGCGATTGAACTCCCCCTAGCAGTTCATCCCCTAGCCAAGAACAGACCCTCGCAAGGTCGTTCTTCCTTGTATTGTTCTTCCTCATCATCCCAAGAGGCAATCCACCCACCGCACTGGAGTAGGGTATTACACCACCACAATGGTGGCCCGAACCAGTATAAACCCTGTGTCTCTTGTGTTGTTCTTGCAGTAGTTTAGATCCTTGCGAGACGGAGAGGTAGAGGGCTCGATCTCCGCGCGCACCCCAGAGTTCGAACCTTAAGGGTCTGCCGGAACCCCTGAATCCGACATTTGGCGCGCTAGGTAGGGGTGCGCCGGAGTCCGTCTTCCACCGCTCCGCTCTCCTCCGACCGTCGCATCTATGTATGACGCTCGTCGGGCCCGCACCGAGCGCCGGGCCGCCATCGCTTCCCGCGCCGTCCAGTCGACCCTCGTCGGTGGGCGTCCTCGTCGTTCCCCGTCGCCCGCCGTCAACGCCGCCACCGGCCCGACGGGGAACGAGCAGCAAGCATCCTCTCAGCACCCGTCCGTGCGGCGGGATGGCCGCACCGCCACTCTGTCGCTCACCCCGGCTGGTTCTTCGTCGCACGCGCTTCGCGCGCCCTTGGAGGCTCGGGCTGCGCTCATCGCGGCGAACGAGCTCCTGTGCTACCGCCCCGTCGACGACGTCTACGAGGAGTGGCTCGACCGCGTCGCCGAGCTCGTCCGCGCCGCAGGGGGCTCTCCCGCGCCTTCCGCACCGCTGCGCTGCACTCCGCCCCGCGTGGGCAATGAAGCCCCGGGGGCGTTCCAGCCGCCACCTTTCCAAGAAGATGCCATGGCCCCAAGGCGCGCAGCTCCTGGGCGTAACCCGCTCCGTCATGCGCCGGCCCAGCAGGAACGGAGATGCTAAGAAGTCCCGCGACCGCAAGAGGCCACCCGGGCGCTCCCAACCCCGGCTCGCCGAGACCCCGCTCCAGCTCCGGCACGTCAAGACCCCGCGCTGCTCCCAGCTGCAGCGCAAGGGGACCCACAAGGCCAAGCTCTCCCTCAACCAAAACCTCCCGCGGTCACCGCTAGCTGCCGCGCCTACACCCCCGAGCTGCGTAGCGTCACGTGGCCCGGCAAGTTCAAGCCGGACCTGCCTCCTCGCTACGATGGCACAACTGATCCCACAGAGTTCCTCCAGCTCTACGAGCTAGGAATCGAAGCAGCCAGCGGGGACGAAAAGGTCATGGCGAACTGGTTCCTCATGGCGCTGAAGGAAGGTGCTCGCACTTGGCTCCTGAACCTGGCCCCAGGCACGATCTCCTCCTGGGACCAGATGCGTACCCGCTTCATCGCCAACTTCCTAGGTACCCGCGACCGGCCTCCCATCGTGAGCGACATGCGCCGCATCAAGCAACAACCTGGGGAGACCCTGCAGAAGTACATCCAACGCTTCAACAGTGCGCGCCTCAAGATCCCCAGGGTGTCTGAAGAAGCCATCATTTCGGCCTTCTCCGACAGCGTGCGCGACGTCAAGATGAAGGAGGAGTTGGCGATGCATGAAGACCTCTGCACCTCCCTAGAGCTGTTCAACCTGGCGACCAAGTGCGCCAGAGCTAAGGAGGGACGCCTCTCCCTCCTCGAGCTGCCCGCCGCAGACCCAGAAGAGAAGAAGCCCAAGGCCAAGGACGTGAAGCGCAAGGGGGCTGCCGTGCTCGCGGCAGAGCCAGACACCAAGCGGGGCAAGGATCTGCCCGAATCCTCCAGGGGCAGCCGGTACTGCGTGTACCATGACCTCCACACCCACAACACCAATGAATGCCAAGAACTCCACACCGTGCGAGAAGGAAGAGTCGGCCGACGCCCTGACCGTGCTGACCGGGGCTACGGCCGAGGAGGAGGAAGGAACCCGGGACGCTGGGAAGATCGTGGCCCACGTCAAGGATGGCATGACCAACCTCGCGAGGACCGCTGGCATGACCAACCTCGCGAGGACCGCTGGCGCGACCCGCCTCGCGAGGGGGACTGGAGGGACCAGCCTCGTGAGGATCGCCCTCATGGCACCCCAGGCCTGCCGCAGCTGCCGCCTCAGCCAAGAAGGAATGAAGACCGCCACCAAGACGAGGAGGCTGGGGGCTTCCAGGAGCCTCGCGCCATCGCCTGCATCCTGGGCGGAGCTCAAGCCCCAGCCTCTCAACGTATCTTCAAGCAGCTTGCTCGCGAAGTGAATGCAGTTCTCCCCAAGCTCGAAGCAACGCGTCCCCTCAGGTGGTCGACCTGCACCATCATGTTCAGCTCAGCAGACCAGCTCAAGTGCGCGGCCACAGCCGGAGTCCTCCCAATGCTTTGTTCCCCAGTCATCAGCAACATTCTGGTCACCAGGACCCTCATCGACGGAGGGGCAGGGCTCAATGTCTTGTCCGTGGAAACATTCAACAGCATCCAAGTGCCCTATGACCAGCTCCAGCCAACCAAGCCCTTCTTCGGAGTCACCGACGGTTCCACAGTCCCGATCAGGCAGGTCCGCCTCCCAGTCACCTTCGGCACATACGACAACTACCGCACCGAGCTCATCGACTTTGACGTCGCCCACATCCGCCTGTCGTACAACGCCATCCTCGGGTACCTGGCGCTAGCTAAGTTCATGGCCGTGACTCACCACGGCTACAACGTCCTCATGATGCCAGGAAGCGGCGGCGTCATCACGGTGCCATGCCAAGAGAAGGACGCAGTGTGTGCCCTGGAGCGAGCCTTTCAGCCCGCGTCACTAGAAGACCCAGATCACGGAAGCAGGAGGCTTCCTGAGACCACCCCCAAGAACAAGAAGACAACGTCAGGCTCAACCCCTCAGGAGGCAGGCCCTTCAAGGCCCGCGTCTGCCCAGGGGGATCCTCCTTCAATCGCATAGGAAAGCGCGCCCGGCGCCCTCCTCAGGCAGGGCTCGGGGGCTCTCACCTGGAGGGTCACCGACCTCGCCAAGGTCACGAGGGAGGCGCTGGGGCACCATGTGGAGGCGTGTTTCGAAGCACGCTTCCCTCGAAGGGAAGCCAGGGAAGGAAGGTCAGACCAGCAGGAGTTTGTTAGCAAGGCCATTCAAGAACTACAGGATTCAAGGATCATGAGAGGTTGCGGTCGCCAACCAGCTACGGCTCCCCATCCAGGCGAGGATGGTGGGCTGCGCGTCTGCGTCGACGTACCAGGGCTCAATCAGATCGCCACGGCGGAGTGCCTCTGGCCCTCATGAGTGGGGCGCTGCGGAGGACCACCCCACAGCTATGTTCGCATGCCTTATGGCCTACCGAGCGTGACTGCGGCGTACCAGCGCATCATGAGGAGCATCTTGGGGGCGCAAGAAGGCAGACGTTCCACAGCCCTGGCGGAGATGGAGGCTGCTCATGAGGAGCCACCAGTGCCTCCGGAGCCTCCCGAGGCCCCTGGGCCTGGGGGCTCGTGAGGATCGGCTTCTGCAGCCCACCGAGTCTGCTGCACCAATGCCACTGCACCGACGACATCTTCAGGTGACATCTTTCAAGTCTCATTCCCAGCTGGGAGCGCCCTCCCAGGGTTGCGTCATTCCCAGGCCGCGTGGGTCCGTCCCTGTGGCACGTATCCCTTTTTATCTTCTCAGTCGCTAGCTTGCTTTGCTGGGGGCGCCCCTCGGGCTGCATCATCCCCAGGCCACTCGGGCTAGGCCCAGCGGCATGTATCCCTTCCGCGTTTATTTCCAATTATGCATCATGCTTGATTACTCGATGCCGTCCGCGGCGCCTTTCTTCTTCATGTCGACCACTTGCACGTTAAAGTGGGGTGCCTGAGCATCGCGACTCAGGGCTCTTACTGGCTCTCCAGCCCTCACCCTCTGGCCTTGTCCACGGCATCGCGACCTGGCATACCAGCGACGGCTGAGACAAGCTCGAGGGCCGGGACCCGAGGACGTAGAGTGCCGGCATCTAACCAGATTTTGCAGGAACACATCTCAAGATACGGCCCAGCGCCAGGCGCAACCCGCCTAGAGGTAGGGCCTCGTGAGTCCCGCGCCGACTCACGGGTGCCCAGATACACCTCGCCCGCTCCAACCAGCGAGCTCCTGAGCGACTAACGATCAACTAATGGCTGCTATGGCAACCCCGTCCTCTCCTTGTGATGAATCTGCAGGATCCTTAGAGGAAGCTGTGCTAGCCAAGGCTCTCGCGGTGTTTCCTTCACCCTCGCCCGCGCGAACCGCTTGCACGTTAAAGGGGGGGTGCCTGAGCATCGCGGCTCAGGGCTCCTACTGGCTCTCCAGCCCTCACCCTCTGGCCTTGTCCATGGCATCGCGACCTGGCATACCAGCGACGGCTGAGACAAGCTCGAGGGCCGGCACCCGAGGACGTAGAGCAGAAAGGGGAGCAGAGGCGAGGGAGAAGGGGCACGCGAGGACCTCGTCAAGCAACCCCTCTCAAGCTACCCCCCAGATCCGACGACACGCTAAGGGCAATCTCCGATTCTCAAGATAAGTCACCATCCAAAGCGTTGGCTACCGTGGCACCACCCCCGCTCCTAAAGCGACTCCGTACTAGCGACGTTGCTTCTCTTTCTCACCAAACGACGGCTGCTTGGGCGCCAAAGGGGACCTCCTGAGCATCGCCACTCAGGGGCTCTTACCGGACCCCGGGTCGCTCACCTCCTAGCCTTGACCATGGCATCGCGACCTGGCATGCCAGCGACGGCTGACGCCGCCTTGGGACTGGGACCTGACGACGCAGAGCACAAAGCCCTCGCGAGGTGCGAAAGGGAGAACCAAACTATGACGGAATTCGCGATTCGCACAAATCCATAGCAAGGGTTACATATTAACAACAAGGACCATAGCCACCTTACAAGCCCCTGTGGGGCACAATGTGATTCCTCGCAGGGAACAAATCCTAAAAGGTGCTAACTACACGCGCCCC
Source organism: Aegilops umbellulata (assembly GCA_032464435.1). Classification (NCBI taxonomy): domain Eukaryota; kingdom Viridiplantae; phylum Streptophyta; class Magnoliopsida; order Poales; family Poaceae; genus Aegilops; species Aegilops umbellulata. The sequence goes on from CP136056.1 coordinate 353,255,010, forward strand.
TGCAAAAGATGCCATCATCAACAGTGGGCCGGCAGGCACCAGCGCCAACCCCATCCAGATCAGGATCGGCGGCGGCCAAGCGAACCTGCCCTGCTCCGGGAGCGGCGTCGGCTCGCGGGCTCGTAGCTGTCGTCGCTCGTCTCCGGCGTCGCGAAGACCTCACTGGGATCGCTGGATCCTCCGGCGCTCATGTCGCTTGTGGAGCTGTCCCGAGGGCGATGGCGGGCCCAGCCGTCGCCATGGCGAGGTCCTGGCCGCCTCCCCCGGGGCAGCACTCCAGCCGGCGACCGTTCGCGTCGAAGACCTTGAAGAACATCACCGAAGCACCGTCGTACTCCAGGTGGATCGTGAGGGCACCCTTCGTTCTGTAGCACCGAGCGATCTCGCCCCAGCCGCGAGTCATGAAGACCTCGCCCGGGGCAGTGATCGCAACCTCTGCCCCGGTCGCAGGAGTGCTGCAGTCGGCGTGCTGCAGCCACAGCTCCAGGAGTCTCCCCTGCTGGAAGACGGAGGCGAAGAAGGGAGGAAAGCGAATCCAAGTCCGCGGAGGCATGGCGGCGTGGAGCACGAGCTCACAGGAGGAGCCCTCGGCGTGGACTCCAGGAGGAACGACCAACACCTTCGTGACCCTCCGGCGCCGGCGACGGCGCTGGCCGAGGGGATCGGCATCTCCTCCTCCAAGGCCCTCGGCATGGGCATACAAGGGAAGCGGGAATCCCGGCGGAGGCCACTCGTACCAAGGCCTCATCACCACCAGGCGGTTCTCCTCGTCTCGGCCGCGCAAGGCAGGCCGTTTCTTCGGTGGGAGCGGGTCTGGTACCTCTTGAGGAGCCTTTCCCTTCTCCGCTGTTGAGAACCGGCGAATCGGATCCATCACACCAAGACGGAGCAAGAACTGAGGCGGAGGAGGAAGCAAGGAGAGATGGACTGGAAGGGCACGCGCGGTGCCGTACTTATAGCCGGCGGAGGCCAACCGTCGGCCTCCACGATCACAGGTAATCATGACACGATTTGCATGCAGGGACTTATCCAATCCGCGCGATCGTCGAGGCGTCGTGGGGAAGCAGAGACGCCCACGTCCAATCAACCGCCACGCGGCGCCCGAGGCCGCAGGCTGATAGGGCTCGCGGCGCTTCGCCCTTGCCCTTTCGCCTCTTGGCACGGCCAAGTCCGTGCGCGCCTTGGGCCCGGGGGCTACTGTTGGCGTTCTGGGAACGGGGCTCCCCAGACTTGCCTGCCTGCGGCCTGCGGCGTGGCTCAAATGGGCGCCCAGCGTGGCCCATCTGAATCAACACAAGGTTCAAGACCCTCACGAGGGGCCAAGCCTCGCGAGGCGGATGACACGACGCTTCCTCAAGCGCGGCCTCCTTAGGCTGGCTCGCGAGGAGGCGGAGAGATCAAGGCGGGTACCTCACGAGGTGCCCATGACGCAAGCCATGACGACCAAGGGTGCCAGGCGGGCGCCAGCCCGCGCAGCGTCTCCCTTTCCTCTTTGGTGCAAAGGGGGCAAGCGCAGGCGAGAGGATCAAGCAAAGGCACCCATTTCGGTGCAACGAGACCAAGACCAGTCCAACGGTGGGAAGGAGGTCACCATGGAGCCCAGGACGGCGTCACCACAGGGCCTTTGGCAGGCGAAGACCAACTTTAGTCAGGATAAGTGTACCAGATGTTCCCCTTCAAATTGGCCAATTGTTGGCGCCCTTCCCGCTCAATATTTGGGAAGAGGCCCAGGGCCTTTGCCTATAAATAGGGCTAGCCACCCCCAGGGTAGGGGCAGATTGGAATGACCTAGATCCGATATGATCGAGTACCAAGAAACTAGTAGAGGCATCTAAAGAGAGAGAGAGAGAAGGGCGATCGAACTCCCCCTAGCAGTTCATCCCCTAGCCAAGAACAGACCTTCGCGAGGTCGTTCTTCCTTGTATTGTTCTTCCTCATCAGCCCAAGAGGCAATCCACCCACCACACTGGAGTAGGGTATTACACCACAATGGTGGCCCGAACCAGTATAAACCCTGTGTCTCTTGTGTTGTTCTTGCAGTAGTTTAGATACTTGCGAGACGGAGAGGTAGAGGGCTCGATCTCCGCGCGCACCCCAGAGTTCGAACCTTAAGGGTCTGCCGGAACCCCTGAATCTGACAGTCCCACATGTGTGTGCAAACGCAATATGATGCGCGTTCCATTCGGTGAGCGGCGTGCCAGACCGACCGACCGTCTGGGGTGCGACGCGAATGCGGCGGGCGTGTTGTATACTCTATACATGTGTACCGCCGTTTTCTTGAGGCTTTGCTCCATGGCGCAATCCATGGATACAAAATTATACTATACTATTTAAAAGTCGAGGGCGGGGCTTTTCCCATGCGGTAGGCGGGGCAGTTCCGCCTAGTCGGTTCGACAGAGATGCGAGAAGATGAGGGAGTAGGCTACTGCAAATATAGGGCTATGTGATTTGACAACGAGTTACTGCTGGACAGGTGGGGCCCCATGATTTCACTTGCCATTATCATTTTAGCTGCAGCGCTACAACTGGCGTGAGTCTCCCGATTCTTGACCACCTCCATGGTATACAGGTGCCTCTCCCGATGCTCCACCATGTAGAGCATGGTTAGTATAGCCAGCTGCTGGTGCTGCATAAGTATATAAACATGCCATGTCATCAAAAGTTAGTAGTATTATTTATTAGTCATACAATAGGGTTGGCTATAAGTTTTTTCTCACTTTCTCTCTATCTATCTCCTTGTATTAAATGCTTTTGTCTAGGAGCACGTGTAGAGGTTGTCTCTTGCATGAGAGCCCACTCCTCCACTTTTTCCTTGCCTTTCTCCTCCACATATGCAAAATGCCATATAAGCGGGCTTATAGCCCACTATTGTACTTGCTCGTACAGGTGCTAAGCCTGCCATATAGGCATAAAGTCTGATGTGGCAAGTTAATTAAGAAGAGAGAGACTAGTTTAGTGAACCCATGAAGAAACGGTGCTAAGCGCGTGTACCTAGGTGAAAAGACAATTTTGAGTCTATAGCTATTTAACTGAAGCAAGCTTAGAGCATCTCCAAAAGGTTGTATGTTAATCTTGTTGGTAAAATGTCCATGTCATCAACCAACAAGCTATCATACAACTACACCAACAGGTTGTATCTAAGTTATCCAATAGATGGTGAGAAAATAAATGTGATTGCTCTCTATTTCACCTTGGAGCTTGTGCAAATTTTGTTGGTTAATCTACATACAACTTTGCTCTCTCTCCACATTTATTACATGCCACATCATCACTATGTCCTAGGTGGCAAATTTACCAACATTTATCTTACAATTGTTGGAGATGCCCTTAGCAACAAAAAACTAAGCACCTATGCATTGGGGACTTGAGTTGCTAAGCCATTTAATGCCCTTAGCTCCTCATCTAAGCACCATTTCATTGGAAGAGGTCACTCCTTGGCAAATGCAATAAATAATATGAAGAAAGAGATAGAGAGAAATAAAAAAATACTCTTATAGCCAACCTTATAGCTAACCTTGTTGTATGAGTAACTAAGTGATGACTATGTATGACATGCCAACATCAGATAGCCTAACTCACAGTGTGAAATCTCCAAGGGCGTGACCTCGCGAGCGAGGCGATGGTCGTGGTAGGCGCGACCATGATAAGGGCTGCTGGCAGCCGTTGGATCTGAGATTGAACGATCGCATGCTAAGTTGCTGAAACTTTGCAGAATAACCCTACAGGATAGGATATTCACCCATAGGTCTGGAATCACTCCATGCAACCGTTCGATCTCAGATCCAAGGACTCTCAGAAGCCCGTATCATGGGAGCATGGAAAGCTTCGTATCACCTGTAATTTTCAAGACACTTCACGTGCGAACACGAAGATGCATGAAGCCATTTAATTGGGCGTCGAGTAGACATGACATCTAATTGGGCCCCCGTAGTACTATGCATGAATCCATTTATCCACCAGGCAAGCCACTATCCCACCGTTCGCACGCCCCACTCAGCATTTTTACAATCGAAGAACCGCTAGCAGTTCGCTCCTACTCGTCCCCGAATGTCCTTTAACATTACGGCAGTTCGCTCCTAGTCGTCCCATCCTTTCACATTACGGAAGTTCCACTAATCCTAACTGAGGGAGTCCTGGATTAGGGGGTATCCGAATAGCCGGACTATATCCTTTGGCCGGACTATTGGACTATGAAGATACAAGATTGAAGACTTCGTCTCGTGTCCGGATGGGACTCTCCTTGGCGTGGAAGGAAAGCTTGGCGATACGGACATGTAGATCTCCTCCCTTGTAACCGACTATGTGTAACCCTAGCCCCCTCCGGTGTCTATATAAACTGGAGGGTTTAGCCCGTAGGGCAACAACAATCATACCATAGGCTAGCTTCTAGGGTTTAGCCTCTACGATCTCGTGGTAGATCAACTCTTGTACTACTCATATCATCAAGATCAATCAAGCCAGAAGTAGGGTATTACCTCCATCGAGAGGGCCCGAACCTGGGTAAACATCGTGTCCCCTGCCTCCTATTACCATCCACCTTAGACGCATAGTTCGGGACCCCCTACCCGAGATCCGCCGGTTTTGACACCGACATTGGTGCTTTCATTGAGAGTTCCACTGTGCCGTCACCGTAAAATTGGATGGCTCCTCCGATCATCGACAACGATACGGTCCAGGGTGAGGTTTTCCTCCCCGGATAGATCTTCGTATTCGGCAACTTCGCACTGCGGGCCAACTCGCTTGGCCATCTGGAGCAGATCGAGAGCTATGCCCCTGGCCACCAGGTCAGGTTTGGAAACTTGAATCACACTGCCGATATCCGCAGAGACTTGATCTTAGGCGGATCCGAGCCCATGCCAGGTGTGCCGCACGATCACGATGAGCACGATATAGCTCTGCCGTCGGACAGTGTTCGGGAAATCACGCCAACAACCACTCCGGCCTTCAATCCGGAACAGACTACGCCATCCGAGGGCGGGCGGATAGACCCCACCTTGGAGGCCGCACCCTCAGTGGCGATAGAGCCGAATACTGACCTTACCCCTCACGAGAGCCGTGACGCCGAACCAATGGACTCGTCTCCGGCCACGAACTCCGAACCGCCTGCGCCCATGCCCATCGAATCCGATTGGGCGCCGATCATGGAGTTCACCTCCGCGGATATCTTTCAGCACTCGCCCTTCAGCGACGTACTAAACTCGTTAAGGTCTCTCTCCCTGTCAGGAGAACCTTGGTCGAACTATGTCCGGCTAGAATGGGATGCGGATGACGAAGAAATTCACCCCCACCCACCACCCACTTAGTAGCCACTGTCGATGATTTAACCGACATGCTCGACTTCGATTCCGAAGACATCGATGGTATGGGCAACAATGAAAGAGACGAAGATGAACCACTGCCCACGGGGCACTGGACCGCCACGTCATCACATGACATATACATGGTTGATACACCCAAAGAAAAGGATGACGCGGAACGGAAGAAGGATAGCTCCCTCGAGAAGCAATCAAAGCGGCACCGTAGGTGCAGCTCCAAATCCGGCCTCGGCAAAAACAACGATAATAGCGCAAGAAAAAACAATACCTCGGTCGACTCCGGAGGAAATGACGACCAAACAGACCCAGCGATAGAGTAGGGTAAGCCAGGGACAAAGGACAAAGTACAGAACCGCTGTCCGAACACGGCGACGCCGAGCGTCAGGCTAATCAACCCGTCTCCGGGGAAGAGAACAGTCCAGATGACGATGAACACAGCAGCCCAGAAAGGCAGCTGGAGCAGGAGAACCTCCATAGAAGGCTTACCACCACTGCAAGGAGTCTGAAGAAGCAGAAGCAAAGGCTCAAGGCCGCACAAAATACACTCAGCAGTAGATGGAACAAAGTGCTCTATACAACAGAAAAGTATGGTGGCAGTCACCACACGAAGAGCTACCCAAAGCGAAAGCTGCTGCCTGAATTCGACGATGAGGCCTTAGAGCCCCCTGAGGGAGTCCCGGATTAGGGGGTGTCGGATAGTCGGACTATACCTTCAGTCGGACTCCCGGAATATGAAGATACAATATTGAAGACTTCGTCCCGTGTCCGGAAGGGGCTTTCCTTGGCGTGGAAGGCAAGCTTGGCGATGCGGATATTCAAGATCTCCTACCATTGTAACCGACTTTGTGTAACCCTAACCCTATCCGGTGTCTATATAAACCGGAGGGTTCTAGTCCGTAGGACAACTTCATCATACAACAATCATACCATAGGCTAGCTTCTAGGGTTTAGCCTCCTTGATCTCGTGGTAGATCTACTCTTGTACTACCCATATCATCAATATTAATCAAGTAGGAAGTAGGGTTTTACCTCCATCGAGAGGGCCCGAACCTGGGTAAAACTTCGAGTCCCTTGTCTCCTGTTACCATCCGGCCTAGACGCACAGTTCGGGACCCCCTACCCGAGATCCGCCGGTTTTGACACCGACATTGGTGCTTTCATTGAGAGTTCCTCTGTGTCATCACTTTTAGGCCCGATGGCTCCTTTGATCATCAACGACGATGCGGTCCAGGGTGAGACTTTTCTCCCCGGATAGATCTTCCTCTTCGGCGGCTTTGCACTGCGGGCCAACTCGCTTGGCCACCTGGAGCAGATCGAAAGCTACGCCCCTGGCCATCAGGTCAGGTTTGGAAGCTTAAACTACACGACAGACATCCACGGGGATTTGATCTTCGATGAATTCGAGCCACAGCCAAGCGCGCCACACTGTCTCGAGGGGCATGATCTAGCTCTGCCGCCGTACAGTGCCCTGGAGGCCGCACACGCACCGATCCCGACCCTTAATTCGGATCCTATTGCGCCAATCGAGGATGAGCGGTTGGACGTCACCTCGGGAGCTGCGATCTCAAAGGCGATCGAGCCGAACGCCAGCCCCATACTCTGCATGACCCGTGACTGCGAGGATCCGGATTCCTCTCCGGACTCCGAACCCCTTGTGCCCCTGCCAATCGAATCCGATTGGGCGCCGATAATGGAGTTCACCGCTGCGGACATCTTTCAGTACTCGCCCTTCGGCGACATCCTGAATTCTCTAAAGTCTCTCTCTTTATCAGGAGAGCCCTGGCCGGACTATGGTCAGCAAGGATGGGATACGGACGATGAAGAAATTCAAAGCCCACCCACCACCCACTTGGTAGCCACTGTCGACAATTTAGACGAGTGCTCAACTTCGACTCCGCAGACATCGACAGCATGGACGACGATGCAGGAGATACAGATGAACCAACGCCCATAGGGCATTGGTCAGCCACCTCATCTCACGATGTGTACATGGTGAATACCCCTAAAGGAAGCGACAACAAGGAAAAAAGGGATGGAACGGGGGACCGATCCCTCGAAAAGCAATCAAAGCGTCAGCGTAAACGCCGACCCAAGCCCCGCCTCGATAAAGACCCATCCATAGAGCAGGATGAGCTGGTAGACGACGAGAAGGCCTTAGAACAACCGTCCAAATAGGGCAACACGGATAGAGAAACCGAACATCCCTCCCCCGGCGAAAATGGCACTCCGGACGACCTTACGCCGGATAAACCCATGAAGCAGAAGAATCTCCACAAGAGGCTCGTTGCAACAGCACGCAGCCTGAAAAAGCAGAAGCGGAAGCTAAAAACGGCGGAAGATGCACTCAGGATCAGATGGAGCAAAGTAATCAATACCGCAGATAAATACGGCGACAGTCGCCGCACTAAAAGCTATCCGAAGAGAAAGCTACTGCCTGAATTCGACGAAGAGGCCTTAGAGCCCTCGCATTCAAAAAATAAGAAAGCCACACGGTCGGATAGATGACCCCATGGCCAGCATAAAGCGGCAAGAGGCGACGCACATAAGCCGGCATGCGACCCCCTTAAGGATTCGCATCACAGCCCAGCCAGGTCCATTTACGGGCCAAGAAAGCAAGCTCTCGTAAGCAATGCAATAAAGCCATTATCAGAATTCGGCACACCTAAATACAGGGGCGCCGCACACCCCCAATGTTTCACCGATGAGGTCCTGGACTATGAATTTCCAGAGGGATTCAAACCCGTAAACATAGAGGCATATGATGGAACAACAGACCCTGGAGTCTGGATCGAGGATTATATCCTCCACATACATATGGCTAGAGGAGATGACCTCCACGCTATAAAATACTTACCCCTTAAGCTTAAAGGGCCAGCCCAGCATTGGCTTAAAAGCCTTCCTGAAAACACAATCGGAAGTTGGGAAGAGCTCGAGGACGCGTTCCGAGCAAATTTTCAAGGGACCTATGTCCGCCCTCCGGATGCAGACGATCTTAGTCACATAACTCAACAGCCCGGAGAATCAGCTCGGCAATTCGGGAATAGATTCCTCACTAAAAAGAATCAGATAGTCGGCTGTCCGGACGCCGAAGCCTTAGCAGCTTTCAGGCATAACGTCCGAGACGAATGGCTCGCCAGACACCTCGGCCAAGAAAAGCCAAGAACAATGGCCGCACTGACAAGCCTCATGACCCGCTTTTGTGCGGGAGAGGACAGCTGGTTGGAAAGATGCAGCACCAGCGACCCAAGTACATCCGAAACTAGGGATGGAAACGGAAAACCGCGACGCAATAAGGACCGTCGCCGTACTAAGGAAAAAAGCCCGAAGAGCACGGCAGTCAACGCCGGATTCAAAAGCTCATGACAGAATCAGGCAAAGCCGCCCCTCCAGGATAACAGGGATGATCCATCCAACCTAAACAAAATCCTGGACAGGATATGTCAAATACACAGTACTCCCGGGAAGCTGCTAACCATACCCACAAAGATTGTTGGGTTTTCAAACAATCCGGCAGACTCAACGCCGAACACGAGAGGCTCGACACACCAAGTGAAGACGAGGACGAACCCCAAAAGAGAGCACCAGGGAATAGAAGAATTTCCCACAAGAAGTAAAAACAGTAAACCTACTTCACATAACAAAATGTGCGGCACCCATAAAGGTACGCGCCACACAACCCATCCCAAAGGGGTCCCGCCACTGGTTGTCAAAACCAATCATCTTCGATCATCTGGATTATTCTAGAAGTACCAGGAACGCAGGCTGGACTGCCTTGGTACTCGATCCAATAATTGGCGGGCTCCAGTTTTCAAATGTCCTAATGGACGGCGGCAGTGGACTAAACCTGATATATCAGGACACAATCCGTCACATGGGGATAAACCCAACAAGAATCCGCCACAGCAAAACCTCCTTTCAAGGGGTAGCGCCCGGTCCGGATACCCAATGCATGGGTTTTATCCGGCTCGAAGTTATATTCGGCTCTACCGATAACTTCCGCTGCGAAAGGCTAACTTTCCACATCGTCCCATTCTCAAGTCGCTATCAAGCACTGCTGGGACGCGAAGCTTTCGCCCGCTTCAACGCAATACCGCATTACGCATCCCTTACGCTTAAAATGCCCGGTCCACGAGGCATCATCTCCTTGAAGGGGAAGCATTAAGTGTGCCCCCCCCCCCGAGCGGAGGATTGTGCGGCCGCTTTAAACAGTCCCACAATACAATGGCTTCACCAGCCAGAACATCCGAATAGGTCATGAAAACCACGGACACGGATGGACGAGTCCGGCACAAAAGTATCGTTGATAAAGGCTTAGTGGCCATATACTCCCGCACTAGGGGCTCCGCACATATACAATAAGAGACAATAAAGCTCAATTTTACATATTTTACTTTATACCTTGTTTATTTTAAACTTTTGTTCGGCACGACCCATTTTCAACTCAGTTCCTCTCTTTTACAGATGAACGTCGTGCGGCGCACGTCCAGGATACGGCACAACGGAGACACTGGCGCAGACGTGCAGTAGGGACCCATTCTAAGGATTCTTTTTAGATTAAGACCCTGCGTAAACCTTTTTTACTGTCTTTTGTTGCTGCATATCCCCTGGTTTTCTCTGATATAACCAAGGAGGAGGCTGGCATCTTGGCATGTGGCCACGTCAGAATTTTTGCGCGTACTTGGACACTAGGGGCTTTTCAATAAAGAGTGTTGTTTTGCCCGCACTCATAAAGACCGAACACCTTAGGGAGTGTTCGGCGTCGCGAGTTTTGGCATTATATGCATCAGCTCCGAATCATGTCTTTGGTCAAATGTTGGGTTGCCCGGCTCCTGTGTTCGGCTACCTTACGTTCCGCTCTATTGGCTAAGGTAGCACTAGGAGAACTACTGCGATTGTGCCCCGGTTAGGCCGGGCGAGCACCTCAGTAGCGAAAGCCGAAAACTGACTGTCACGATGCAGCGTGAGACTGGTCAGCCACTCGATGACCTACCGCAATCTATAGGATTCCTCCGCTTTAACGAAGGGTCGTTTCTCAGCCAGGCACATACGCGCCTCGAACTCGGGCGAGCGCAGTCGCCACCAGGGGCAACCTAAATAGTCCCATTGTCAAGCTCCTATGGCTCAGTGAAAGTGTTAAAGCATTATAGTCCGGTTGCCTAGCCCGCTGCGCTATCACCTCCTTTGTAGGACCAAGACGTTGGATTAAGTGTAAAAATGCGTCTTCTGCGAGCACTCCCGCACTATGTGCGTGGGGGCTGAAGCCAACGACTGCCATCTTTCAGATTTTGTATATAAAACGGCCGCACAGGAGGTGTTCCCAATACTTGAAAGCACAAGCATAAAAGGCTACTCCAATATATCAAAATATTATTACATATGCTATCATAATATAGCATCCTTCGAGCACTGCGTCTCTATTACACGAGCGCCTTCAAGGACTTCCTGAAAATAGTGCTCGGAGGGTACTCGGCTTTTGTTCGAATCGCGAGATGCAACAACGGTGGTCTCCATCTCTGCCCAGTATGTCTTGACACTGGCAAGAGCCATCCGTGCGCCCTCTATGCATGCTGACCTCTTCATTGCATTGATACGCGACACCGCGTCAAGGAATTGCTGCACCAAGCTGAAATAACTCTTCGGCTCCGATCTCCTCGGCCACAGATGACCCATGACGTATTTCATGGCGAGTCCGGACAACCTATTCAGTTCGGACCATTGAGCCAGACGATCGTCCACTGCCAGTGAACGCTCTGGATTGTGGAACTGCGACCAGAAAAGCTTTTCCACTTCGCAATCTTTTTGGAAAGTGTTCAGTCGCATCAGCAGCACTTGCTGCCAAATCCAGATAGGTGTCCTCCACACTCCACATACGGTCCAACGGAGTAAACTTCGGATCGCAAAACTTCCTCCGCAGCATAAAGGGCTTTCTAGCCGCAATCTGTTCGGCCTGACGCAGCTCCTCCTTCGCAGCTCTCATCGTAGAGCGAGCGTCCTTGGCATCGGCAACGGCCTTCTCTAAGTCCGTCTGTCTCGCACGGTCTTCTTTCTCAAGAAGTTTGTAACGGTCTGCAGCGCTCTTTAATTTCATGGCCATTCGGCCATCTCCTCCTTGCTTCGGCAGTGAGCAGCCTGTTCGGCTCTCAGCTCTTCAAGGGCTTTCTCGGCAGCCGCATCGCTTTTTCTGGCTTGTTCCTTAGCTCGGGAAACTTCTGCCCTGAGACTCTCCACGGCGGCCGCACCATCTGCGTCAAGCACACACATTGTAAGACACTGGCATGAAGCTCCTCTTACCTGATGCCGCCCGAGGAATTACATACCTTGAGCCTCCTCAAGCCGCTTGTTGACAAGCGCGATGTCGGCATCTGCCATGTCCAGTTGCCACTTTAGTTCGGCAAAATCATTAGTTCGGCTCGATTCCGGACACCTTGCCACCTACATTCAAAGGCGATACCTTAGACCTGGGATTATGATCCTCTGCGCGCCGTCACTTCTTGACGACACACAGTGTCTCAGGGGCTACTATCTACATAGGGTGCATCTTACTTATGCGCAACTGACAAAAGTGTACACTATCTAACGTACCTCAAAACCTGTTAGTAAACTTCTGACGGCCTCATGCAACCCGCTTTCTGCGGATGAAACCCTTTCAATCACCGTGCCCATCAATGCACGCTGCTCCTCTAAGATGGAAGCTCGCCCCAGCAGAATCTTTAGCTCCTCCAGTCGAGCACCAGATGGTGCCGGATGTGTCCTTTGGCCTCTTTCGAAGGTCGGATGCGGAGAACCTTAGGGGGCCACATAGCTATCTTCCGCCCTTGCCGGATTCGGAGAAACCCTCCGCGACGACACCTCAGGATCGCCCGCCTCGCTAGGCGGTACGGCAGTAGGAGGCGTTCCGCTCTCCATCATCTCCGGAAGAAGATCCCCCGAAGACGAGTTCTGCTGAGAAGGGCTGAGGTCCGAGCTACAAGGTAAAATTTCGGTTAAATCTTCTTAGACATAAAGCAAGGATTTCTCACATCCCTCAAAAGGAAAATCTTTCTCTACTTACGGCTCGCTGGAGGGCTGATCCCTTTGAGGGCGTAGTTCGGCCGAGGAACTCCCCGGCGTCGGACCCTCTGACGAGGATTTTCCCCCCCCCCGCTTCGAGGCTATGGTCTCCAGGTCGTCAGAGGCGGCCCTCTTCTTCCCCTTAGGAGAGGAATCATCGGTTCCTCCCTTCGGAACAGCCTCCTTCGAGGAGGCCATAGTTTCCTTGTCCTCCCCCTCACTTCCCTCCAAAGGCATTATCTTCAACATCCCGACAAGCATGGGATCCGCCCTGGTCTCAGGAAGGGGAGCCGGACACCTGATCAGCTTTGCTTTCGCTATCCACTCTTGTTTAAAAAGGACAGCTCTTTTAGGGGCGAATTTATGACGATTATATGGATAACGAGTCCGGGCACAAGGTTACTTACTTGAGTATCCGGGCGATTGCACCTTAAACCTGCATCCTCGGTCAAATCCGGACACATTGCTTGTGATCCGAAGAACAATTTGTACATCTCCACGGGCGTTGCGCCCATAAAATGTTGGAGAGCTCGTGGTCCCTCCGGATTAAACTCCCATAAACGGAGGGAGCGACGTTTGCCGCGCAGGGTTCTGCGGATCAGCATAACTTGCATCACTTTGACCAAGCTGAGGTCTCTTTCCAAGAGATCCTTGATCCTGCCCTGCAACAAAGGCACGTCCTGAGATGGCCCCCAGTCTAGGCCTTTATTGACCCATGACCCTAGCTGTTGTGGGGGACCCGAGCGAAAGGCAGGCGGCGCCACCCATTTTGTGCCCCTGGGAGCGGTGATATAGAACCACTCCCGTTGCCATAAGCCGAGCTCCTCTTGAAAGGAGCCCTCGGGCCAGGGAGCGTCAGCATTCTTACTTATAACAGCGCCTCCGCACTCTGCGTGCCCGTCCCTCGATCATCTTCGGCTCCACTTTAAAGGTCTTAAGCCATAATCCGAAAGTGAGGGGTAACACGGAGGAACGCTTCACACACGACGATGAATGAGGAAATATGGAGGATGGACTGCGGAGCTAAGTCGTGAAATTCCATCCCATAATAGAACAGTAGCCCTCTCTCAAAGGGATCCATTGGGAAGCCTAAACCCCGAAGGTAGTAATCTACACAAGATGCACGACAAAAGATGAACACTGAGCTACGGTTAATTCACATCATAACAGGTCCAAACAATCATGGCAAAAGTGCAAACGATAACAAGTTCTCAGACTTAGTGACATAATCAACATAGCAGAAACTAACATCAGGATGACATGTTCAGAGCAACGAAACAACATGTTACAGGTTCAGAACATAGCAAAGAAAGGCATGGCATGAATCTACTCATAGCACTTGACAAAAGTCCCTTACTGACCATAAGCCAAAAAGGATCAGAAAATATTATTACACCCATGTCAATTAAGCAAGTTTCGCTGCAGGTTTTAGACTTAGCAGAAAACTGGACATGTCAAAAACAGATAACGAGTAGGCATGTTCGTGAGCTCGATGCACTCACTACAGAGCATTGCATGATAAACTAAGCATACATACATCAAGAAGACATGGCATAGGAACTATACATGGCAAGAATAACATCATAACATGCAAGGATCAACTACACCAAGCTTGGCAAAATCGAATAACATGTAAACAATCTGCCAGCAACATTTTGAAGCAAAAGTAGAGCTCGATTGACTCAATCTATGTCACTCCATAATTGCAAACAAAGGCACGGATGGATAGAGCAAATACTCAAGTTCAAAACTCCTTTACTGATCATGCTCAAATTATGCATAGACCTCTCAAAAACAACATGAATATCTGGCATGAAAATAACAGCAGTCAGGGACTAAGTGAAATCACTAAGTTTCTGAAATCAGCAACATCAAGTGACCTAGTTTGCATGCTTGTGCTAGTCACCACAAGTATCACAAAAATACTTGGCAAAATTCTATGAAAAGTTATCATGGCATATTAAAAAAACTCATGTAGGACTCAACTTCATAGGAGGTACACATTAATCATGGCAAAAATGACAAAAGTGCATGTTCAGATAAGATCCAGCAACTAACACCAACTAGCCCTCTTCTAACAGCATTTCGGGCATCAATATGACTTCAAATGAAAATGATGCAATGGAACAAAATGATGTACTCTTCGAGACGAACAATTTGACATATTATATGCGCGGAACGGAGCTATGGATGCAAAGTTATGGCATGGCAAACATGGCATGATGATACAAAATTTAAAGACTTAGAGAAAACGGGGGGGAGGGAAAAGTCAACCCCCGCGATTTGGATCTGAGATCCCGGCGATTCCGGCGGCTCCGGCGGCGGATCCGGCCGGCGCGGACGACGCCGGCGACGGGGAGGCAGCGGGGCGACGCGGCGAGGGCGAGGGCGGCGCGGGGGCGGCGCGAGGCGGCGGTCGGCGGCGCGGGGCGGCGCGGCTCGCCGGGCGCGGCGCAGCGCAGCGCGGCGGCGGTCGGCGGCGGCGGTCGGCGGCGGGGCGAGGCCGGCGCGGGGCCGCGGCTGGCGGGCGGCGCGGAGCGGGCCGGTGCGGGACGCGACGGGCGGCGCGGAGCGGGCCGGGGGGCCCCGCCTGGGCCCCGGCGGGCCGGCGCGGCTCGGTGCGGCGATGTGGGCGCGGCTGCCACGTGGCGGCGCGCGGTTCGCCCGGCGGCGCGGGCGGACGTGTCCGTCCGTCCGGTTTGAGGGGGGTTTCGTCCGGCGGCGCGGGGAAGAATGGACTAGGGTTTGGATCCGGAAATGGAGGAGGGGAGGCCTTTTATAGCTAGAAGGAGCTAGGAAGCTCCAAATGGAGAGCGGTTTTCGGCCACGCGATCGTGATCGAACGGCGGAGGACATGGGAGTGCCTTAGATGGGTTATTGGGCTGTTTTGAAGGGGTGTTAGGCTGCAACACACATGAGGCCTTCCCGGTTACCCGGTTAACCATTGGAGTACCAAACGAACTCCGATTGACCCGAAACTTGACAGGCGGTCTACCGGTGCTATACCGAGGCCGCATGTCAAACCTCGGTCCATTCCGAGAATGTTTAATACCCGCTCAAGAAGAAATGTAAACGGGGACGCCGGGAGACATAGGAGCGCCGGATTGCAAAACGGACAACGGGAAAGATGCTCGGATTTATGAGACGAACACGTATGCGAATGCGATGCACATGATGACATGATATGAAATGCACATGAACAAAATGCAAGACGAAGAGAACCCAACCACGGAGGGAATATCATAACACATAGCCGGAAATGGCAAGAGTTGGATTACAAATATGGCAAGTTACATCTGGGGCGTTACAACACACCACCACTACGAGAGGATCTCGTCCCGAGATCTAGGACTGAAAGAACTCCGGATACTCGAAACGTAGGTGGTCTTCACGCTCCCAGGTGGCTTCTCGGTCTGAATGATGTGACCATTTCACTTTGAGGAATTTGATTGACTTGTTGCGAGTCTTGCGCTCAGTTGTCTCAAGAATAGCAACTGGATGCTCATGATAGGACAAATCTTCTTGAAGATCAATCTCTTCGAAGTTGATGGTGCGCTCAGGCGTCTTGAAGCACTTGCGAAGCTGTGACACGTGGAAGACATCGTGCACATTTGCAAAGTTGGAGGGAAGCTCAAGTTGATAAGCGAGATCGCCTCGTTTGCCGATGATCTTGAAGGGACCGACGTATCGCGGGGCAAGTTTCCCCTTGATACCGAAGCGACGAGTTCCTTTCATTGGCGAGACACGGAGGTAAACATGGTCTCCGATCTCGAATGCCACATCACGATGTTTGCTGTCGTAATAGCTTTTCTGACGCGATTGCGCGGCTTTGAGGTTCTCACGAATGACCTTGCACATAGCCTCAGCCTCTGAGATCAAATCATTGCCGAGCAATTGACGTTCACCAGTTTCAGACCAGTTGAGAGGAGTACGGCACTTCCTGCCATAGAGAATCTCGAATGGGGCTTTGCCCGAGCTGGCTTGAAAACTGTTGTTGTAAGAGAATTCAGCATAAGGAAGACAATCCTCCCACTTCATGCCGAAAGAGATAACACAGGCTCTGAGCATATCTTCAAGAATTTGGTTGACACGCTCGACTTGTCCACTAGTCTGAGGGTGGAAAGCTATGCTGAAGCGAATATTGGTGCCCATGGCCTTCTGAAAAGAATCCCAAAACTTGGAGGTAAAGATGCTGCCACGGTCTGAAGAGATCAATTGTGGAATGCCGCGCAAGGAGACAATTCTGGATGTGTAGAGGTCTGCCAGCTGCGCTGCTGTGATAGACTCTTTGATAGGAAGAAAATGAGCCACTTTGGTGAGCTTGTCGATGACGACGAAGATAGCATCATTTCCACGCTTGGACTTAGGAAAACCAGTCACGAAGTCCATTTCGATATGATCAAACTTCCATTCTGGAATAGCAAGAGGTTGGAGAAGTCCAGCTGGTCGTTGGTGTTCTGCTTTCACCCTTCTGCAGACATCACACTCATTCACGAATTGAGCAATTTCTCGCTTCATTCGAGTCCACCAATACGACTGCTTGAGGTCATGGTACATCTTTGAACTTCTAGGATGAATTGACAGAAGAGAATTGTGCGCTTCATTCATAATGAATTTACGAAGATCACCCTTTGGAACCACGATCCGCTCCTCGAAGAAAAGAGTATCTCTATCATCAACTCGATAGCACTTGTATTTGGGGATGCTCTTTTCAATACCACGTTTCACCTTCTTCACCATGGTATCCAACAATTGTGCCTCACGAATCTGATCTTCCAAAGTAGGAGAGACGATGAGGTTGGCAAGCAAACCTTGAGTAACAACTTGGAGATTCAACTTGCGGAAAGCTTCACAAAGATCCGGTTGAAAGGGCTTGAGGATTAAGCTGTTGCAGTAAGCCTTCCTGCTCAAAGCGTCTGCAATCACATTAGCCTTGCCTGGAGTATATTCAATACTCGGATTATACTCTTGAATCATTTCGACCCATCGAGTTTGCCTGAGGTTGAGATGAGGCTGAGTGAAGATATACTTGAGACTCTTGTGATCGGTGAATATGTCCACTTTCCTTCCCAACAGGAGATGTCTCCATGTTATTAGAGCGTGGACCACTGCCGCCAACTCAAGATCGTGAGTGGGGTAGTTCCTTTCATTGGGCTTCAACTGGCGAGAGGTATAGGCAACAACCTTCTTCTCTTGCATTAACACAGCACCGAGGCCCTGAAGAGAAGCATCACAGAATACTTCATAAGGCTTGGATTCGTCAGGAGGAGTCAAAACTGGAGCAGTGACAAGTTTCTCTTTGAGAGTGTTGAAAGCAACGTCACACTCAGGAGACCAGACATATTTCACATGCTTCTGGAGAAGGTTGGAAAGAGGCTTGGCAATCTTGGAGAAATTTTCAACGAATCTTCGGCAATAGCTTGCAAGTCCAAGAAAACTGCGAAGCTGCTTGACATTCTGAGGAGGTTGCCAATTCAAAATTGCAGACACCCTCTCTGGATTAATAGCAATGCCCTTGGCAGAGATGATATGGCCAAGATAAAGAACTTCATCCAGCCAGAATTCACATTTGGAGAACTTCGCATATAATTGATACTCTCTGAGCTTGTCGAGCACCAATCGCAAATGTTCGGCATGATCCTTCTTATTCTTGGAGAAGACCAAAATATCATCGAGATAGACCAAGACAAATTCGTTGATGTAGGGGTTGAAGATGAAATTCATCAAGCGAGTGAAATACGGAGGAGCATTGACGAGGCCGAAAGACATGACAGTATATTCATAAGAACCAAAGCTTGTTTTGAATGCTGTCTTGGGAATATCTTCTTCACGAATGCGAATCTGATGGTAACCCATATGAAGGTCAAGCTTGGAGAACACCTTAGCACCTTTGAGTTGCTCAAATAGCTCATTGATGTTGGGAAGTGGGTACTTGTTCTTGATAGTCTTCTTGTTCAATGGACGGTAATCGACGCAAAGTCGGTCCGTGCCATCCTTCTTCTTGACAAAAAGAACACCACAACCCCAAGGAGAAGAACTCGGTCTGATCAGACCCAGACGTTCTTGTTTATCGAGTTGGATCTTTAATTCCTTGAGCTCATCTGGTCCAAGCTTGTAAGGACGCTTGCAAACGGGTTCCGTGCCAGGCTCAAGATCAATCACGAATTCAACTGGCCGGCGGGGAGGCATACCCGGAAGCTCTTCTGGAAAAACATCTTGGTACTCACAAACAACTGGAATCTGAGAGATAGCCTCCAATTCATCATTCTCATTGAGAGAAAACAACCGAATGGTATCATCACGAGAAGCATAGATGATCACATCGTTAGAAGAGTGAGTCAATTTGATTTCCCTGGCAGCACACTCAAGCTGAGCCTTGTGCTTAGAAAGCCAGTCCATCCCGAGAATGAGATCAATATCAGAATCACCAAGAACAACTGGTTTAGACAAGAATTTATAGTCGCCCATCTTGATAGAAACATCCGGGACACAAACATTAGATGTCATTTGCTTGCCCGGGGACACAATCTTCAATGGAATAGGAATCTTTTCGGTCACAAACTCATGCTTGGCAACAAAAGGTCTCGAAATGAAAGAAAGCGATGCACCAGTATCAAATAAGACTTTTGCGGGAATATCATTAACAGGAAGATTACCCATGATCACTTCAGAAGAATCCTCTGCTTGAGCTGCATTCAACATGTTCACCTTGGCATGCTTAGGATTATGCTTGACCACTGCATTGCTGGAAGATTTCACAGGAGGAGGAGGCGGAAGGCGCCTCTGGTTGAAGCACTTGTTCGCATAGTGACCCTTCTGCTGACATTTGTTACAAGTCACTTCAGAGAGCGGACGATGGTAAGGAGCACTTGGCCTTGGAGCTTGATTCTGAGACTTGTTCTGATAGCCAGGGTTGGGTGGGTGGGAAGATCCACGACCACTTGAATTCTTCTGCTGATAAGGCTGACGGAACGGAGGAGGAGGAGGCAACCAGAACTTCTGTTGCTTACCTGCCACAAGTGAGGAAGAAGAAGACTGAACTGCGTCTCTGACTCTCTTTTTAGATGCCTCACACTTGAGCTGAGCAGCTTCTTGTTTCAGTGCCATGTTGTAGAATTCATCATACATTAATGGCTCGAAAAGCACGAGAGCAAGTTGCAGATCTTCTCTGAGACCACGCCTGAACTAGTAGATCATACTCTTCTCATCAGGGATGTCTTGCCTTGCAAAACGAGAGAGTTTCTGGAACTGAGTGTTGTATTGATAGACAGACATGTTTCCTTGCTTGAGATTGCGGAATTCCTCACGCTTAAGCTCAACAACACTTTCTGGAATGTGGTGTGCTTTGAAGTCACGACGGAAATCATCCCAAGTGATCACACGACCTCGTCTGGAATCTTTGTATTGCTGGAACCACTCAGCAGCTTGATCTTTGAGTTGAAAAGAGGCAAACTTGACAAAGTCCTCAGGTCTCACATTGCTGCACTCGAAATGCTTGCTTATGTCCACGAGCCAGCCATCGGCGTCTGTGGCCTCGACACAGTAGCTGAAGGTCTTTGGCTGATTAGCAAGGAACTGGTTGAGTGAAGCGAAGTGCGGCTGATTGTTGCCTTGGCCTTGATTCTCTTGATTAGCTTGCCCTTGGTTGCGATCTTGCAAGAGCTGAATCAGAATCTGAGCATTGGCATTTGTGGCAGTCATCAGGGCCTGCCAAGCTTCCGGAGGTGGAGGCGGTGGCGGAGGGTTAGCCTGATTCCCTTCATTGCGTTCCGGATTCTGACGCGTTGGTGGAGCCATCCTGAAGAGGGTGACATCCATTAGCATCTTGACAGAGATATATTGAAGCTGAATCAAAGGAACGAAATTGCAACATATAGTCTTCACAATTAACATTCGAACGAGAATGAACGAATGAATTCCAATGTAAATCATCACACTTCCAAAGCTGAGAAGCCACTTAGAACTTGGTAAGGAATAAAATCAACAAGGTACGGAAGTGAACAAATACTTGGTAAGGATTACCCAATCACAAACCAAATATCTGCGGAAGAAATACTAGAGCTACATGAATTCCCACTTATAAACTCCCGAAACTTTCTGGTTATGCAATCAGGTGTTGGGGATACAGGGGAAGCATAATATCTCAACCAAACTAGCAAATCCTACAACCAGCTGTATCCATCCTTCAACACATAACCAAGAAACCTTCGGAAATCGTCTACCTCAACCTTCGAAAAGCATCCGTTATACAAGTCATGGCAATACTCCCGCACTCGCCACAGTACTGGGCTATCAGGGTTATCTCACCAACAACTGTACAAAAGATATTTTCGATGTCGGCGTACTAAACTCAGGTATTCCAAAACCGCAACGATAAAATTATGACGACAACACCTCGGAGCTCAACTCCCCGGGACACTGCCACAACCCCTAAATGTCAGGAGGCAACCAAGACAATGTTGTCATCATAAAACCATCGGAACGATTGTAATATACCCGCGTGATCCTAAAAAAAAAATTAGTGAAATTTGAGAAGAGAAGAGTCAAAACTCTACGTCAGGAAGCCTTACCAGAAGGTCGAAGGGACTGGGGAGTAAAAAGAATTCCTAAACTCTCCGATATATAATTCCTAAAAGACTCAAAACATTTTTTTCTAGACACAACTCGGCTACTAAAGACGATCAAACAGTGGGGGCTCCTAAGGTCGGGGAAAGGCTCTGATTACCAACTTGTCACGCCCTCGATGCGGCTATATCTCCCACGTGTCGAGGCACGACTTAGAGGCATAACCGCATTGAAAGCAATGTCGCAAGTGAGGTAATCTTCACACAATCCATGTAATAAATAAAGGGGAAAGATACATAGTTGGCTTACAATCGCCACTTCACACAAGTACATAAATAACATCCATCATACAGATTACACTCAAGGTCCGACTACGGTACCAAAATGGAAGAAGACTACCCCAAAAGCTAAACAGATCCCCGGATCACCCAACTGGGCTCCACTACTGATCATCTGGAAAAGAAACATAGTAACGGCCACGTTCCTCGTCGAACTCCCAAGTGAGCTCGGTCGCGTCATCTGCACTGGCATCGTTGGTACCTGCAACTGTGGTGATAATATCTGTGAGTCACGGGGACTCAGCAATCTCACACCCGCGAGATCAAGACTATTTAAGCTTATAGGTAGGAAAGGGGTTATGTGAGGTGGAGCTGCAGCAAGCGACTAGCATATGGTGGCTACAGCGCAAAAGAGAGCGAGAAGAGAAGGCAAAGCACGGTCGAGAAACTAGAAGTGATCAAGAAGTGATCCTGAAACAACCTACGTCAGGCATAACTCCAACAACCGTGTTCACCTCCCGGACCCCGCCGAGAAGAGACCATCACGGTTACACACGCGGTTGATGTGTTTTAGTTAAGGTCAACTTCGGGTTTTCTACAACCGGACATCAACAAATTCCCATCTGCCTCATAACCGCGGGCACGGCTTTCGAAAGATAATACCCTGCAGGGGTGTCCCAACTTAGCCCATTATAAGCTCTCACGGTCAACGAAGGATATTCCTTCTACCAGGAAGACCCGATCAATCTCGGAATCCCGGACTACAAGACATTTCGACAGCAACAAAACAAGTCCAGCAAAGCCGCCCGATTGTGCCGACAAATCCTGATAGGAGCTGCACATATCTCGGTCTCAGGGCACATCCGGATGAACACTACGTACGGCAACCGAAGATACCCCAATTTGCCTCAGGGCGGCACCGCAAGTGGCTCTAGTTGGACCAGCAATCGAAGGAGAACTGGCCCGGGGGGGTTAAAATAAAGATGACCCTTGAGTCTGCAGAACCCAAGGGAAAAAGGCTTAGGTGGCAAATGGTAAAACCAATGTTGGGCCTTGCTGGAAAAGTCTCATTCAAAGCGAATTGTCAAGGGGGTCCCATAAATCACCCAACCGTGTAAGGAACTCAAACTCCGGGAACATAGCACCGGATTGACGGAAACTAGGGTGGCAAGAGTGGAACAAAACACCAGGCATAAGGCCGAGCCTTCCACCCTTTACCAAGTATATAGATGCATTAATTAAATAAGAGGTATTGTGATATCCCAACAAGTAAACATGTTCCAACAAGGAACAACAAATCCATGTTCCAACCAGGAACAAACTTCATCTTCACCTGCAACTAGCAACGCTATAAGAGGGGCTGAGCAAAGCAGTAACATAGCCAAACAACGGTTTGCTAGGACATGGATGGTTAGGGGTTGACATGGCAATATAGGAGGCATGATATAGCAAGTGGTAGGTATCGCAGCATAGGCATAGCAAAAGATCGAGCAATCTAGCAAGCAAAGATAGAAGTGATTTCGAGGGTATGGTCATCTTGCCTGCAAGAGTCTCAGAGTTGTCGAAAGCTTGGTCCTCGTAAGCGTACTCAATGGAATCCTCGGTCACGTACTCGTCTCCCAGCTCTACCCAAGACAAGAGAACAAGCAAAGGAACCAATATCAACCACGATGTAATGCGCAATCAACATGATGCAAAACATGGCATGATATGCGAGAGGTGATATGCAATGCGTATGCATGCTCCGGAAGGACAAGGATGAACAGGGCATAATCTTGGCAAACCAAGCATGCCACTGGATAGGTGAGGTGATTTCGGTTGAAATCGATATAAAGATCACCGGAATCGGATGCACGGTTTGCAAATGGCAAGCAATACAAGAATGACACGAATCTGCCATAAACAGCATGATGCTACTTAGCAAGCAACAATTAATTAAGCTACTGCACCAAAACATGGCAACAAAGCATATGGTAGTAATCTACACAAGATGCACGACAAAAGATGAACACTGAGCAATGGTTAATTCACATCATAACAGGTCCAAACAATCATGGCAAAAGTGCAAACGATAACAAGTTCTCAGACTTAGTGACATAATCAACATAGCAGAAACTAACATCAGGATGACATGTTCAGAGCAACGGAACAACATGTTATAGGTTCAGAACATAGCAAAGAAAGGCATGGCATGAATCTACTCATAGCACTTGACAAAAGTCCCTTAGTGACCATAAGCCAAAAAGGATCAGAAAATATTATTACACCCATGTCAATTAAGCAAGTGTCGCTACAGGTTTCAGACTTAGCAGAAAACTGGACATGTCAAAAACAGATAACGAGTAGGCATGTTCGTGAGCTCGATGCACTCACTACAAAGCATTGCATGATAAACTAATCATACATACATCAAGAAGACATGGCATAGGAACTATACATGGCAAGAATAACATCATAACATGCAAGGATCAACTACACCAAGCTTGGCAAAATCGAATAACATGTAAACAATCTGCCAGCAACATTTTGAAGCAAAAGTAGAGCTCGATTGACTCAATCTATGTCACTCCATAATTGCAAACAAAGGCATGGATGGATAGAGAAAATACTCAAGTTCAAAACTCCTTTACTGATAATGCTCAAAATATGCATAGATCTCTCAGAAACAACATGAATACATGGCATGAAAATAACAGCAGTCAGGGACTTAGTGAAATCACCAAGTCTCTGAAATCAGCAACATCAAGTGACCTAGTTTGCATGCTTGTGCTAGTCACCACAAGTATCACAAAAATACTTGGCAAAATTCTATGGAAAGTTAATATGGCATATTAAAAAAACTAATGTAGGACTCAACTTCATAGGAGGTACACATTAATCATGGCAAAAATGACAAAAGTGCATTTCAGATAAGATCCAGCAACTAACACCAACTAGCCCTCTTCTAACAGCATTTCGGGCATCAATATAACTTCAAATGAAAATGATGCAATGGAACAAAATGATGTACTCTTCGAGATGAACAATTTGACATATTATACGCGCGGAACGGAGCTATGGATGAAATGTTATGGCATGGTAAACTTGGCATGATGATACAAAATTTAAAGACTTAGAGAAAACGGGGGGGGAGGGAAAAGTCAACCCCCGCGATTTGGATCTGAGATCCCGGCGATTCCGGCGGCTCCGGCGGCGGATCCGGCCGGCGCGGACGACGCCGGCGACGGGGAGGCAGCGGGGCGACGCGCGAGGGCGAGGGCGGCGCGGGGGCGGCGGTCGGCGGCGGTCGGCGGCGCGGGGCGGCGCGGCTCGCCGGGCGCGGCGCAGCGCAGCGCGGCGGCGGTCGGCGGCGGGGCGAGGCCGACGCGGGGCCGCGGCTAGCGGGCGGCGCGGAGCGGGCCGGTGCGGGACGCGACGGGCGGCGCGGAGCGGGCCTGGGGGCCCGCCTAGGCCCCGGCGGGCCGGCGCGGCTCGGTGCGGCGATGTGGGCGCGGCTGCCACGTGGCGGCGCGCGGTTCGCCCGGCGGCGCGGGCGGACGTGTCCGTCCGTCCGGTTTGAGGGGGGTTTCGTCCGGCGGCGCGGGGAAGAATGGACTAGGGTTTGGATCCGGGAATGGAGGAGGGGAGGCCTTTTTATAGTTAGAAGGAGCTAGGAAGCTCCAAATGGAGAGCGGTTTTCGGCCACGCGATCGTGATCGAACGGCGGAGGACATGGGAGTGCCTTAGATGGGTTATTGGGCTATTTTGAAGGGGTGTTGGGCTGCAACACACACGAGGCCTTCCCGGTTACCCGGTTAACCGTTGGAGTACCAAACGAACTCCGATTGACCCGAAACTTGACAGGCGGTCTACCGGTGCTATACCGAGGCCGCATGTCAAACCTCGGTCCATTCCGAGAATGTTTATTACCCGCTCAAGAAGAAATGTAACGGGGACGCCGGGAGACATAGGAGCGCCGGATTGCAAAACGGACAACGGGAAAGATGCTCGGATTTATGAGACGAACACGTATGCGAATGCGATGCACATGATGACATGATATGAAATGCATGACATGAACAAAATGCAATACGAAGAGAACCCAACCACGGAGGGAATATCATAACACATAGCCGGAAATGGCAAGAGTTGGATTACAAATATGGCAAGTTACATCTGGGGCGTTACAAGTAGCCCTCTCACAAAGGGATCCATTGGGAAGCCTAAACCCCGAAGGAAGTGAGATATGAACACCACACTCTCACCAGGCTGGGGACTGGGGAATGCCTGCCCTTGAGCAGGCAACCTATGCGACATTTCGCCGGTCAAGAACTTAGCTTCTCTCAACTTTAGCACGTCCTCCTCCGTGACGGAGGAGGGCATCCACCGGCCTTGAAGGTCGGAACCGGACATTGTCGATGGTCCGAAGCGCCTGAAATCTGGGGCCTAGGGTGTTGGAACTCGAGGCGATGGGCGAACTCGTTTGAGGCTGGAAAAAAGGAGTAAGGCCTTGGTCTCTTTATAAAAGGTTGAATACCAAGAGCCCTCCCCGTGACCGCTTCGGACTCGCCTTTAATCGAGAAAACATGCTGAACGGGCACGATTGGGTTACCCACGACCGTATTGATGAGAATCCCATCAATAAAGGGGACACGATCTCTGCTTTGACAAGACGTGCCAAGGAAACCGCCTCGCAAAACGCACTGAGGCGGAGAAGTGAAAACGATTCGAATAAGGACATGGCCGTAGTGTGATGTCACGCTACGGAATACGTCAACAGATTAGATTTGTGTTAATGTTATTCTCTCTATGGAAACATGTGGAAACTTATTTTGCAGAGCCGGACACTACTCTTGGTGTTTACAATCTTTTATGAAGAACTTAGAGGAGGAACCCGCCTTGCAATGCCGAAGACAATCTGCGCGCCGGACTCATCGTCATTGAAGCCTGGTTCAGGGGCTACTAAGGGAGTCCTGGATTAGGGGGTGTTCGGATAGCCGGACTATACCTTCAGCCGGACTCCCGGACTATGAAGATACAAGATTGAAGACTTCGTCCCGTGTCCGGAAGGGGCTTTCCTTGGCGTGGAAGGCAAGCTTGGCGATGCGGATATTCAAGATCTCCTACCATTGTAACCGACTTTGTGTAACCCTAACCCTATCCGGTGTCTATATAAACCGGAGGGTTCTAGTCTGTAGGACAACTTCATCATACAACAATCATACCATAGGCTAGCTTCTAGGGTTTAGCCTCCTTGATCTCGTGGTAGATCTACTCTTGTACTACCCATATCATCAATATTAATCAAGCAGGAAGTAGGGTTTTACCTCCATCGAGAGGGCCCGAACCTGGGTAAAACTTCGCGTCCCTTGTCTCCTGTTACCATCCGGCCTAGACGCATAGTTCGGGACCCCCTACCCGAGATCCGCCGGTTTTGACACCAACACCCCCACAGCCAGAAAATAAAACTGCCGATCAGTCGGATCGACAGCCTCGTGATCGCTATAGAGCGGCCAACGAGACCGCGCATAAGTCAGTACATGACCCATGCGAGGACCCGCATCTAAGGGCCGGCACAACCAGATCCATCTATGGACCAAAGAAACGCGCTCCAGCACTCAACCAGAACCAAATATTACAACCGTCCGAACGCGATGGTGCAGCTAAATACAGGGGTGCCGCACACCCCCTATGTTTCACCGACAAGGTACTAGACCATGAATTCCCAGAAGGATTCAAACCAGTGAACATAGAGGCGTACGACGGGACAACAGACCCAGGGGTCTGGATTAAGGACTTTATCCTCCATATTCATATGGCCCGCGGAGACGATCTCCATGCCATCAAATACTTGTCCCACAAGCTCAAAGGACCAGCTAGGCTTTGGCTAAAAAGCCTCCCCGAAAACTCCATCGGAAGTTGGGAGGAGCTCGAGGATGCGTTTCGGGCTAATTTTCAAGGGACTTATGTCTGACCTCCGGACGCAGACGATTTGAGTCATATAATTCAAATGCCCGGAGAGTCAGCCCGAAAGCTCTGGAACAGGTTCCTCACTAAGAAGAACCAAATTGTCGACTGTCCGGACGCCGTAGCCTTAGCAGCTTTCAAGCATAGCGTCCGAGACGAATGGCTCGCCAGACACCTCGGCCAAGAAAAACCAAGAACAATGTCAGCCCTAACAAGCCTCATGACCCGCTTTTGCGCGGGCGAAGACAGCTGGTTAGCCCGGAGCAGCACCAGCGACCCAAGCACATCCAAAGTTAGGGATGGCAATGGAAAACCACGACGCAGTAAAAACAAGCGCCGGAACAAAGAAGACGGCCCAGATAACACGGCAGTAAACGCCGGGTTTAGGGGCTCTCAACCGGGTCAGCGAAAAAGCCCTTTAAAGGCAACAGAGATGGACCGACCAGCCTAAACAAGATTCTAGACAAACTATGTGAGATCCACGGCACCCCCGATAAACCTGCAAATCATACCCTCAGAGAATGCTGGGTCTTCAAGTAGGCCCGCAAGCTAAACGCCGAACACCATGGGAAGGACACTCCGAGCGAAGATGAGGATGAGCCTCGCCAGCAAGGCACTGGGGGACAGAAAAAATTCCCACCATAAGTCAAAACAGTAAATGTGATCCACGTGACAAAGAGGAGAAACAAACAAGCACTCCAAAATACATGGGCCGTAGAGCCCGTCACCTCTGAATTAAACCCCTGGTCGACTTGCCCGGTCACTTTTGATCGCAGGGATCACCTAACAAGCATCCGGCCTGAAGAATCAGCCGCCTTGGTGCTGGACCAATAATAAACGGATACCATCTCATACGAGTCCTTATGGACGGCGGCAGTAGTCTAAACCTAATATATCAGGACACCATCCGCAAAATGGGGATAAACCCAACAAAAATCAGCCACAGTAATACTACCTTCAAGGGAGTAATACCAGGCACAGAGGCCCGTTGCACGGGCTCTCTAGTACTAGAGGTTGTGTTCGGCTCGCCCGACAACTTCCGAAGCAAAAAGTTAACCTTCGACGTTGCTCCATTCCGAAGTGGCTGTCAAGCACTACTCGGACGAGCGACTTTTGCTCGTTTTAATGCAATACCGCATTACGCTTTTCTTAAACTTAAAATGCCCGGACCGCGTGGCATCCTCACAGTACAAGGAAATGTTGAGCGCTCCTTACGAGCAGAAGAACGTACGGCTGCTTTAACAACTGAACACTAGACGGCCTCACCACCAGAACAGATGACCGGTCGTTAAGACCACGGACACGGTTAGACAATCCCGGCTAATCATCGAATAAAGATTGGTTTGACGGTTATACCCTTATAGACGGTACCAGGGGCTTCTCAGCGATAGTTCGGCACCCATCTTGACTTTTAAATGGTTTATTTATAATAGCCAATTTTTTGCACGGCAACTTTCAACTAAGTTCCTCTCTTTTACAGATAACAATCGTGCTACGCCCGTCCAGGATACGGCACAACGGAGACACAGGCGCTGACGTGCAGTAGGGACCCGTTCAAAGGTTTCTCTTTAGATTAAGACCCTGCATAAACCTTTTTTTACTGTCTTTTGTTGTTCACATCCTCCGGATTCTCAATACAACCGAGAAGGATGCTGACGTTCTTGGCATGTGGCCACGTCAGAATATTGCTCGTACCCGGACACTAGGGGATCATTATCCGAGGGCATCATTTAGCCCGGTATATACCTCAAAGACTGAACACCTTAGGGAGTGTTCGGCATCGCGAGTTTGGCCTTATATGCATAAGCTCCGAATCATGTCTTTGGTCAAATGTTGGGTTTGCCCGGCTCCTGTGTTTTGCTACCTTACGCTCCGCTCTATCGGCTAAGGCGGCACCAGGAGAACTACTGCGATTGTGCCCTGGTTCGGCCGGACGAGCACCTCAGTAGAGAAAGCCGAAAACTGAATGTCATGATAAAGCACGAGACTGGTCAACCACTCGATGACCTAAGGGGATCTTTGTGATTCCTTCGCATTAACGAAGGGCCGTTTCCTGGCCAGGCATGTACCCCCCTTATTCGGATGAGCGCGGAGCCACCAGGGGCTATATAGTAGCCCCACTGTCAAACTCCTATGGCTAAGTGAAAGTGTTAATGCAATATAGTCCGGTTGCCTCGTTCACTGCGCTATCACCTCCTTAATGGACCAAGACGTTGGATCAAGTGTGAACACGCGTCTTCTGCGAACACCCCCGCATTATATGCGTGGGGGCTGAAGCCGACAACTGCAAACTTTCAGGTTATATACATATATACATAAACGGCCACACAGGAGGCACCATCATACTTTCAGGCAAAAGTATAAAAATAGCCTTTACAATTCAGTAAAAACTTGTTTTTCAATGGGAATACATGTCATTAGAACATAATATTCTTCGAGCACTGAGCTTCTATCGAACGAGCGCCTTCAAGGACTTCGTCATAGTAGTGCTCGGCAGCTATTCGGCTAACGGCCGAACTCGGGGTTGCAATTGCGGTGGCTTCCATCTCCGCCCAGTATGTCTTGACACGGGCAAGCGCCATCCGCGCACCCTCGATGCACGCCGACCTCTTCATAGCATCGATGCGCGGCACAGCACCAAGGAACTGCTGCACCAAACTAAAATAACTGTTCGGCCTTGGCCCTTCCGGCCATAGATGATCCACAACAGACTTCATGGCGAGCCCGGACAACCTATGGAGCTCCGCCCATTCAGCCATCCGCTCATTTAAAGGAAGCGGGTGCGCTGGAACGTTAAATTGTGACCAGAACAGCTTCTCCACTTCGCGATCTTTTTGATCTTTGAAGTATTCGGCCGCATCAGCGGCACTTGCTGCCAAATCCAGATACGCGTCTGCGGAACTCCACAGCCAATCCAGCGGAGCGTACTGAGGATCTACGAACTTCATCCGCAGCATAAAGGGCTTCCCAGCCACGATATCCCCAGCGTGACGCAACTCCTCCTTCATCGCTCTAATCGTAGAACAGGCGTCCTTGGCTGCCACCGTGGCCTTCTCCAGGTCCGTCATCTTCGCTCGATCTTCCTTTTTGAGAAGCTCGTAACGGCCGGCGGCATCCTTTAATTCCACGGCCATCCTGGCTATTTCCTCCTTGCTTCGGCAATGAGCGGCCTTTTCGGCTCTCAGCTCCTCGACCGCCTTCAGGGCATCCGCATCACTTTTCCTGGCTTGTTCTTTGGCCCGGGAAAGTTCTGCTCGGAGGGTCTCCACGGCCGTAGCTCCATCTGCAGCCGCAACATATTAAAGATACAGGCATCATGCTCCTCTTACTATGTACTGATCACTGGAGAAATCACATACCTTGTGCCTCGTCAAGCCGCTTGTTGACAAGCACGATGTTGGCATCTGCTGCATCTAGTTGCTGCTTCAGCTCGGCAAACTCACCAGTCCGGCTAGCCACCGGACCTTCCGCTACCTGCATATGCAGACAGCCGAATTGTTACCTGGGACTATGATCCTCTGTTTGCCGCCATTTTCGACAACAACCAGAGTCTCAGGGGCTACTATCTGCATAGGACACACCTTAACGTGTGCGGTACTGACAGAAATACACATTATTTCACGTACCTCAAAACCTTTCAGCAGACTCACAAAGGCTTCATGCAACCTGCTTTTGGCGGATGAAATCCTCTCAACCACCGTACCCACCAGCGTACGGTGCGCTTCTGAGATAGCCGCCTGCTCTAGTAGATCCTTCAGTGCGTCCGACCGCTTAACAGACTGTCGGGACCCCGATCCTAAGTCACACCGATCTAGCATGTAACACCTCATATTACTTTGCGGCCTCACGCACGGTATTCCCACGGGTGCCACCTTACCTGGCCCGGGACCGTTTGCGCCTTTTGGCTCACGTATATGATAGTGTCGCTAGCATCCATATGACAGAGAACCCGGGCCGACATGGCTAGTCGTGAACCCAAGGCGGCGCCAACTTATGAGGACAGGCATACATGAGTCACATCGAGCATGTCGGTCATCAACGTATTTATCCGGGCTGTAGCACTCGGCTAACAGGACTCCGGTAACCCGGGCTGTAGCAGGCTAGGCAGGACTCCGGATAACACCGCGTGACATTTCCCCGAAGGGACAGACACAGGAACGACGTGAAACACATGCCGGCCAGTCAAGTGTTCCGAGCAGTAGTGCTGGGCTAGCAGGACTCCGGTGAACCGGGCTGTAGCGGACTACTATCGCTCGGAAGCACTAGACTTACATTTCCCCATATGAAAGGCTGCCAAGGATAAACAACTAGATAGTGGGATCCCACACATAGCAATACACGTTACACGTACGCATAACATGCAAGTATGTGCTGTACAACATGGCATCACAACATAACGCAAACTCATATAGATAAAGGCCCAGAAGAGCCACATAGCATTAAATACAAACAGGGGTCACATGACCCATCATTCAGAGCATACAAGCAACAAGCGGAAGCATTACATGTCTGAGTACAGACAACTACAAAAGAAAAGGGCTGAAAAGCCTGACTATCTACAACCTCCGATCAAGATCGTAGCTGAGGTACAAGCTACCTATCGAAGTCCAAGCGGAACTACTAGTGAGACAGATGTCTCATCTGCAAAACATAAATAAAGAAAACGTGAGTACAAAGGTACTCAGCAAGACTTACATCAGATCCTATCATACATGCATTAGTATCAAGGAGGTAATGTGGGGTTTAGTTGCAGCAAGCCAGCTTTGACTCTGTGGCTATCCTGTTCTACGACTGTTGGTAACTCTTTTGAAAAGGCGCACACGAGTCCACTAATCACCACATCAATACACTACTATGGATTCATCCCCGTCTCACTGCGAGAAGGCCATCCATAGCACTCACACTTATCTTGAGCATTTTATGGTATCCACTTCAAGTTGTCTATGTACCACGTAAGCATCCAAGAAGTCCATAACCGAGGACGCGGCTATTCGAATAGATCATGATAACCCTGCAGGGGTGTACTTCTTCACACACGCTCTCACCACTTATCACCATGTACACGTCATGTATCTCGGCAACCTTCAAGCGGAAGCCTGGCGAGGGTGTCGGCCACGACCTGACTAACCACACAAGACTCTAGTCCAGGTTTATCGCCTATTCGGGTTCCATCCGCGAGGAGATCCGGCCGGGGTGTCGCTCACGGCCCCAAACGATGTGTACAGGGTTCCCGAGCCCACCATCCGGGTGCCACTCGGTACACCGGGCCACGTGTGCCTAGTCTGTCCCAAGCCCACCTGGCCGGGTGCCACTTGGTAGACTACTAACACTACCTACAAATACCAGAAACTATTTGCAACTCCTGGACAGAGATCAAGTGGGTTAATAAGTCGAGAGAGCTTGGAGCGCCCGGAGCCCAATGTGTGGTAGTAGCTAGTCATTGGACAACTTACACAGAACTCGGTTCTTAAGGACGGTCCCAATGAGACAACCCACCATGTACTCCTACATGGCCTCTCACCGCTACCTTTACCAAAACGTGTTCACACACTTAACTCTCAGCATCAGAACATATCATATCACTCCAATCCATTCCCAATGAATCAGACCTGACACAACTCTAAGCAATAGCAGGCATGGCATGGTAGAAGCACAACATGGCTCAATCAACTCCTACACATGCTAGTGGGTTTCATCTAATTACTGTGGCAATGACAGGTCATGCAGAGGAATGGGTTCAACTACCGCAGCATAAATAGCGGTTGATTCGCTGTTGTCCTAATGCAATAAAAGAGAGCAGGAGCGAGAGTGGGACCATATCGGAATGAACAAGGGGGGTTTGCTTGCCTGGTAGATCAACAAGGGAGGCACTGCTTCACAGACAGGTACTCTGGAACGGTCTCCGGAGCAGGACCTGTCGAGAAGGAACGGTGCCAACAATCAATGCACAAGCATATGCAACAATATGATGCATGAACATGGCATGAAGATGTGATGCTGTTTGACCTAATGCAACTAGCATTCACACTGAAAGAAGTCTATTTGAACCAAAGGTTCAAATGCAACTCCTAATTAAGCTCTTATAAATGCCATTTATATGATTTCACCTATTCAGCAGGTATAAGTTGTTCTATCATGCATGAAACTGGTACAGATGGATAGATTGCATTTTTCTGATAATTTTTCATATATAAATCATTTCAATCCGAGCTACGGTTGAATTGATATGAATTTTTGAAGTTTGAAACATTTTCTGGAATTTCCTGTTTAAGAATAATTCCTGGAAAATAATTAATTGCATCAGCACCGCGTCATGCTTGCGTCAGCAAGTCAACGGCGCTGACTGGTCAAACCCGACGTGTGGGGGCCACACGTCAGTGACAGGGGGTTAAACAGGGGTTTAATTAATCTTAATTAAAAAGGTTAGTGGCGCTGGGGCCCACTGGTCAGTGACTAAGCTAACTGTCAGGGTTAATTAGCACTAATCTAAAACTAACTAAAAGTTAACAGAGACGGGCCCGCACGTCAGTGACCCTGGGGGGGTCAAATCCCAGGTCAAACGAGTCAACCTCGCCGGACTTGGTCCACGGCTCATCGCCGGCGACACCAGAGACGGCGGAGGTGCTCGGAATCGCAGCTCAGGCGACCAAAAGAGCGGCGGAGAGGCTCTACGGGGAGCTGACGATCGCGCGCAACCAACGGGGCAAGCGGGAGCAGCTGGGGTGGACCGAGCTCGTCGGAAGCGAGCTCGCGGCGGCGGCCGGAGTTCGGCATCGGTGGTTAGGCGCTACGGTGTGTTTCGAGGCGAACCGGAGGGTTCTGCGGCTTCCCGAGGAAGGGCTGAGCACGCCTGCGTGCTCTGTTGCTACTTGCGGGTGTTATAACCGCGGCGGCGACATGGCCGGCGGCGGGGAGCGTTTGGCTCCGGTGGCTGATGCGTTTAGAGAGCGAGATAGACGGCGGTTCATGGGGAGAAGGGTACAGCGGCTCACCGCGGTTCTTCCGGTGCTTCTGGCGAGGCAGGGAGGGCACGGGGTCCAGCGAATCGACGACGGGGATCTCCGGCAACCGAGGTCGGAAACGGCGGCGTTGGGGGGGCTTCAGGGCATCCGGCGTCGCGTAGCTCAGCGAGGAGGTCGAGGACGACGCGGCGGAGCTTCTGGGCTCATCGGAAGAGCGAGGGGACGGCGGGGAGTGCGGCAACAGCGAGCAGCGGCGACGGGGGTGCGCGGCGTTCGCGGGAGAAAGAGCGAGGGAGAGAGGAGAGAAAGCCAGGGAGAGTGAGAGAGCGGCG
This sequence comes from Aegilops umbellulata, assembly GCA_032464435.1. Lineage (NCBI taxonomy): Eukaryota > Viridiplantae > Streptophyta > Magnoliopsida > Poales > Poaceae > Aegilops > Aegilops umbellulata. The sequence goes on from CP136056.1 coordinate 353,289,458, forward strand.
CGGGGCGTCGTGGCGACGTCCGGGGCGTCCAGGCGACGAGGGGAGAAGCAGGAGGTGGCGGGGAACGTGGCCCCGGCAGGACGCGTGGCCGCGCGCGCCGGCGCGTGCCCCTGTCCTCCTGGCGAGAGGAAGGGGACGACTGGCGTCGGCCAGCTGGCTGGGCCGGCCAGCCGGGCCGCACAGTGCCAGGCCTCAGGTGGCCCAGGTAAGCACTTTTCTATTTTTGTTTTCTTTTCTAATTTCTGACATTTGTTTTGATTTAATAAAAATACTAAATCAATTTATTTTCTTATGCCAATTTTTGCAGGGGCTAATGGTATTATTCCAGAGCTCCTCAATTACTGGCACAATTTTTGGATATATAAAACATATATATCATTTATATATCCAATGCAAATAATTATGCATTAACTCCAAATGCCCAAAATAAATACCTATGATCTCCCAAAAATATTGGTTTGATTTTTATCTCTGCCCAATATTTTCAGAGAGAGACATGAACATTTCTTGGACCTTTTTGGAGAAATTTTATTTGGGTCATTTCCAGAAAAGATTCTGAGGGTTTCACAAATCCCCATTTCAAATTTAAATGAAATTTAAACATGATGCACACATGACTAGCTAGCCTTGAGCATACCAGAACTAGGGATGTGACACAGACGGTGCCGGATCCCTCCGGTTGCTCTCCTCAAGAGCCGGATACTCAGGACTTTGGGCGGCCAAAGGATTACCCTCTGGCCTTGCCGGAGCAGGAGATGCCCTCCGTGACGACACCTCGGGGTCGCCTGCCTCGTAAGGTGGGAAGGCATGGGGAGGCGTTTCGCTCTCCATCATCTCCGGAAGTAGATCCCCCGCAGACGAACTCTGCCGAGAATGGCTATGATCCGGACTACAAAATAAGTGTTTCGGTTGTTTTTCTCAGAAGCAAAGTAGGACATTTTTTACTATGAAGTCCCCCTTCTACTTACAGCTCGGTTGAGGGCTGACCCCCTTGCAGGCACTGTGCGACCAGGGTATCCCACGGGGCAGGACCCTCTGGCGAAGATTTCTTCCCCCGTTTGGAGACCATTGTCTCCGGGTCTCCAGAGGCGGTCCTCTTCCTTCCTTGGGAAGGGGGAATTTCAGTTTCTTTTCCCCGATTATCCTCCTTCGGGGAGGCACTAGCCTCTTTCTTACCCCCCCCCCTTCGTCTTCCCCTAAGGGCGCTTGATAAGGCGCGAGCTCCAGCATCCTGGCAAGTACAGGATTCGGTGAGACCTCAGGGAGGGGGGCCAGAAACCTGATCATCTTCGCCTTTGTTACCCAGTCCTGGTCAAAGAGCGACTTTTTAGAATGATGTTGTGATAAATAGAGATGCAACGTGTTTGGTTACAAGACTACTTACTTGGGTATTTGGACGATTGCAGTTCAAACCCGCGTCCTCGATAATGTCCGGACACATTATTTGTGGTCCGAAGAACAATTTATACATCTCCTCGGGCGTCATGCCAAGGAAATGATGGATAGCTCGCAGTCCCTCCGGGTTGAACTCCCACATGCAGAGGGGACGACGTTTGCAGGGCAGGACTCACCGAATTAACATGACTTGCACCACCGTGATTAGACTGACGTCTCTCTCTAGGAGATCTTGGATGCGGCTCTGCAATATTGGCACGTCCTTTACTGGCCCCCAGTCCAGCCCCTTGTTGACCCATGACTCTAGTTGTGGTGGGGGGCCCGAGTGAAAAGCAGGGGGAGCCACCCACTTGGTCCCCCTGGGAGCTGTGATATAAAACCATTCTCGTTGCCATAAGCTGGACACCTCCTGGAAAGAACCCTCTGGCCATGGGGCGCCGACACTTTTACCTATTACGGCGCCTCCGCACTCTGCGCGCCACCCCTCGATCATCTTCGGCTCCACCTGGAAGGTCTTCAGCCACAGGATGAAGTGAGGGGTAATGCGGAGGAAGGCTTCACACACGACGATGAATGACGAGATGTGGAGGACAGAATCCGGAGCCAGATTGTGGAAATCCAACCCATAGTAAAACATGAGCCCCCTCACGAAGGGATCTAGAGCAAGGCCTAGCCCTCAGAGGAAGTGAGATATGAATACAATGCTCTCGCCGGGTTTGGGAGTGGGAATGACCTTCCCTCGAGCAGGCAGCCGGTGCGGGATCTCGCCGGTCAGAAACCTAGCCTCTCTTAACTTTTTGACGTCCTCCTCTATGACGAAGGAGGGCATCCACCGACCTTGAAGGTTGGATCCGGACATGGTTTAAAGTCTGAAGCACCTGGCCTGAGCTTCGGGTGTTGGAACTCAAGGCGGGGGAAGGATTCGATTGAGTTCAAGGAGTAACAGGGATAGGCTTTGGCCCCTTTGTAAAGAGGGTGAATACCAAGCGTCCTCCTCGTGACCGTTTGGACTTACCTACTATCGAGGAGTCATACCAACGGGCACGATTGGGTTACCCACGTCTGTATTGATGAGAATCCCGTAATAAGGGGACACGATCTCTGCTTCGCCTAGTCGTGCCGAGGAAATCGCCTCGCGATGTGCGCCAAGGCCGGTTGAGAAAAACAGTTCGAATAATGACCGGGCCGTGATATGATGTCACGATATCAAGCGTGTCAGCAGATTAGATTTGTGGAAATATTATTCTCTCTATGGTGGTATGTGGAACTTGTTTTGCAGAGCCAGACACTATCCTTGTATTCAAGATCTTCTATGGAGTATTCGGAGGAGGAACCCGCCTTGCAATGTCAAAGACAATCTGCACGCCGGACTCATCGTCATTGAAGCCTGGTTCAGGGGCTACTGAGGGAGTCCTGGATTAGGGGGTATCCGGACAGCCGGACTATATCCTTTGGCCGGACTGTTGGACTATGAACATACAAGATTGAAGACTTCGTCTCGTGTCCGGATGGGACTCTCCTTGGCGTGGAAGGCAAGCTTGGCGATACGGATATGTAGATCTCCTCCCTTGTAACCGACTCTGTGTAACCCTAGCCCCCTCCAGTGTCTATATAAACCGGAGGGTTTAGCCTATAGGGCAACAACAATCATACCTTAGGCTAGTTTCTAGGGTTTAGCCTCTACGATCTCGTGGTAGATCAACTCTTGTACTACTCATATCATCAAGATCAATCAAGCAGGAAGTAGGGTATTACCTCCATCGAGAGGGCCCAAACCTGGGTAAACATCGTGTCCCCTGCCTCCTGTTACCATCCACCTTAGACGCACAATTCGGGACCCCCTACCCGAGATCCGCCGGTTTTGACACCGACACTAACCCTCCTTCCAAATCCATGGTGTCCCAAATCTCGATGATCAGCGGTGAGTACAAGGTTAGAACCATCACCGGTGATGAGTTCGACGTCATCTACACCCGTTCTTACGCAACGGTGAAAGGATGCGTTGCTCAATTCAGACGCATGTTCGAAAAGTCAAATGATGAGTTGGTTGCTGGGCTAGATGTTGAGCACACCACAACCCTGGACAAAGAAAAGAATCTAAAGGAGGAAGAGAGGATGGAGCCCGCAGTGATCCAGGTTTGTGTGTTAACTTATGCTTGGTCTACCACATATTCCATGCCAACGTTTTGTTCAAGGAATTTAAGAACTTCCTCGCGGGTGGCCTAGTCAAATTCATTACTGTAGACTTTATGAATGACATAACAATCTTGGGTCGGATAGGCCTCGTTGTAGGCGAGCCCTTCGACCTCTAGAAGAATGGGCTGGTGCCCTCCCATGATCAACCTTCAATGCTGACCTTGGCAGTAGCCATGGTCCATCCTTCATACGGTAAACTGAAGAAACCTCCACCCAAGTTTCATCGTGCATGGCAGTGGAATGTACTAGATATAGACCACATCCACTACGCTGCAATGGATGCCTACCTTTGTTTCAATATCTACAAGGGTTGGATGAAGAGCAAGAGCCAAGTGTGCGGTTCAAGCAAAGAAGTATCGGCCAAGAGGAAGAGGGACAAGGACGAAGTCGATCACGTGGACGAGGAGTCCGAGTAAGGTGGCAGTGTCATTGCTCATGGTGGTTCTAACACAGTGTCTACTGGATTAGTTGCTTAGTTTAATTTCAGGGGTGCTTAGTTTTATTTGAGGGGTGTGTTGGGCTGAGCCCCCAGCAGAACTATGTTATGTTCCTTCTCGTTACTTTAACTCTTCAGTACGTACATACTAGTATTTCTTATAGTTCATATTTTAGTATAGTACTACCACTCGTTTCTTCACATTATCTACGTACAATACATATGGCCAACATCATATAGCCAGCAGTTTAGTTGTCAAAGAATTTTAGGGTGCTTAGTTTTATTTGAGGGGTGTGTTGTGCTGGACACCATTATTGTGACTCAAATCTCTTTTGCCATGTTATAATGACATAAATACCTATGGAACAACATGCCAGCTCTCCCTCTATCTCACTACAGTACAATAAAGTGTGGGGCCTACTTGATCCCAATAGCGTTCTTATTTTCCTGTAAAATTATTCACTAGGTTACTCCTGACAAGTGGGGCCACACTTATCATTGTGAGAATCGGCTTATTTTTTGTCATATAACATGGTCAACGGGTTTGACGTGAAAATAGCAATGTCTAATGGCATTTTTAAGCAAACATCTAACAGAATGATGACATTTTTTAGATATCTAATTGCATTTTGAGCAAGCATCTCACGGATCGATGGCATTTTTGAGTATTTGTAACTTCTAATGGCAAAACTGAGTAGTGATACACAACTAGTGGCATAAATAATAAGAACCCAAGAATTAAATAGGTATGCTAATTTCTTTAATAGAATTTAGCACCCCATTTAAGCACGTACTAGCTTTTTTAATAGTACTATATGCATAATTTGGCGACGAGCGCTCTCTATATGTACCACCTTTTTTCTTTAATTTCATCTTGTTAGTTTTGCTCCATGGTGCAATCCATCGATACTACTATTGTACAAAAGTATACATTTTTTAAAAGGCTAGAGGGTGGGGCAGTCTCGCTTGGTCGGTTTCACGAGAGGTGAGGGCCTTTGTGATTTGATGGCTCATTACTGCTGGAATGCGGGGCCTTGTGATTTGAATGCTCGTATAAATGTTGTCGGCGAGCTGAGGAGGAGCAAAGAACCGTGCGGTATACTCAATTTTTCCACTGGAGTACTAGTACGACGGAGGAGCACGAAACACGGCAGCCCAATGCCATATGGTGATAAAAATGATCTAATTTGCATGTCATTGATCCCACGACGCCGATTATCGTTAGCATTGTTCTATTCATGCCTCGCAGAGAACGTGACACGTGGCGAGAAACACCCGAAGCAAAAGAAGAAACACAGGAGAAAAAGAAGAAGGAAGATTATCATCCCCAAAAAGAAGGAACACACACACACAAGTCTGGGGCACTGCTCTCTACTACATGAAGGGTTTCTGGCGGCGGAGTCGTAACTGCTTCTTCATCGCCTCTACGACCTCCATCTCCTTGCGCGTCTCCTCCACCATCTTCTTCATTCTTTCCATGACGCGGGATTTCTCTACGCGAGCCTTCATCATCCGTTCCACGTCTGCATTACGTACCTTGACAGCAGCCGGGTGCTTGATGCGGAGCTTCGCCAACTCCTCCTTCTATGCCATGATGAGGGCCTGCAGCATCTTCATCGAGGAACTACTCTTCTCATGCAGCTTCTTCCAGCCGGCGTTCTCGTCCTTCAGTAGGTCGAGCTCGTGGCAGAGCTTCGCCTTGTCCTCCTGAAGTTGCAGGATTTCACCGGTCGCCTTCTTATCCGACGCAATGCTCTTCTTCAGCAGCATCACCAAGCCGACAGTCAACTCCCCCTGCTCATTGAGCTCATCGGGCATGTCATCGAGGCTCTCCTTCAGCAGCTCCACGAGGCCATCGATGAACTCCTCCTACTTATTGAGCTGATCGGGCATGTCGTTGAGGGATAACGACTCCAGCGCCGCCAGCTCGGCATGTTCGCCTCCGCAGCTAGGGCGCTCCTGGGAGCCCTCGCCTCCGTGGCTAGGGCGCTCCTGGGAGAACTCACCTCCACTGCTAGGGCATTCCTGGGAGCCCTCGCCTGTCTCTGCCAGGCGGCGAGCCCTCTTTTTTTCCGCAGCCTTGGTTGCCGCTCCCTTGTTACGAGTAGTTCTCGACCAAGAGCTTGATACGTCTCCAATGTATCTATAATTTTTTATTGTTCCATGCTGTTTTATTATCAATCTTGGATGTTTTATAATAGTTTTATATCATTTTTTGGTACTAACCTATTGACATAGTGCCAAGTTGCAGTTGCTGCTTTTTCCATGTTTTTTACATCACAGGAAATCAATATTAGACGAAGTCCAAATGCAACGAAACTCCACGATGATTTTTTATGGGCCAGAAGGAAGGCAATGGGCCCTGGTTGCACCTGGGGGTGCCCCGAGGGGGGCACAACCCACCAGGGTGCGCCAGGAGGCCCAGGCGCACCCTGGTGGGTTGTGCCCACCTCTGGTGCCCCCGGGACCGCCTCTTTTCTCTATAAATACCCCAAAAATACCATAACCCTAAAAGTGTCAACGAATTATTCATCCAGCCGCCATAGAGTCCAGAACCAACAGATCCAACCTAGACACCATCACAGAGGGGTTCACTACTTCCATTGGTGCCTCTCCGATGATGCGTGAGTAGTTCTTTGTAGACCTTCGGGTCCGTAGTTAGTAGCTAGATGGCTTTCTCTCTTTTGCTGAATTCTCAATACAATGGTCTTTTGGAGATCCATATGATGTAACTCTTTTGCGGTGTGTTTGTTGGGATCTGATGAACTTCGAGTTTATGATTAGTTATATCTTTTTATATCCATGAAAGTTATTTGAGTTTCTTTGATCTCTTATATGCATGATCTCTTATAGCCTCGTATTTCTTATCCGATATTTGGGTTTTGTTTGGCCAACTTGATCTATTTATCTTGCAATGGGAAGAGGTGCCCGGTAGTGGGTTCAATCTTATGGTGCTTGATCCCAATGACAGAAAGGGAACGACACGTATGCATCGTTGCTACTAAGGATAAAAGGACGGTATCTATATCTACCGCCATAGATAAACGGATCTTGTCTACATCATGTCATCGTTCTTATTGCATTACTCCGTTTTTCCATGAACTTAATACACTAGATGCATGTTGGATAGCGGTCGATGTGTGAAGTAATAGTAGTAGATGCAGGCAGGAGTCGGTCTACTAATCTTGGACGTGATGCCTATGTAATGATCATTGCCTGGATATCATGATAATTATTTGAAGTTCTATCAATTGCCCAATAGTAATTTGTTTACCCACCATTTGCTATCTTTCTCGAGAGAAGCCACTAGTGAAATCTACGGCCCCCGGCTCTTCTTTCTCATATATTTGCTTTGCAATCTATTTTATTTGCACTTTTTATTTAGATCTATTAAACAAAAATACAAAAATACTTTGCTGCATTTTATTTTATTTGCGATCTATTTGTTAAACCAATTAAAACTTTCTCCCGTCATCACGCAATTTGTGGCACCATACCCTGAAAGGGATTGACAACCCCTTTAACACATCGGGTTGCGAGGTGTTGTGTGCAGGGGCTGTTTACGTTGTGTTGCTTGGTTCTCCTACTGGTTTGATAACCTTGGTTTCATATCTGAGGGAAATACCTACCGCCGCCCTGCTGCATCATCCCTTCCTCTTGGAGAAATACCGACGTAGCTTCAAGCGACAACAAAAGGAATTTCCAGCGCCGTTGCCGGGGAGGATCTTCAGCATAACCAGGTTCCTAATCACAAATCTCATCTCTTTGCAATTTACATTATTTGCCATTTGCCTCTTGTTTTCCTCTCCCCCACTTTGCCGTTTATTCGCCTCTCTTTCTCCGTTCGCCGTTTTCTTGCCAGATCTGTTTTGAGTGCAATCTTGTTGTGTAGTCATCATGAGTCAAGAGAACACCAAGTTATGTGATTTCTCAAATACCAATAACAATGATTTTATTTGCACTCCGCTTGCTCCTCACGCCACTAGTGCGGAGACTTATGATATTAATACGGCTTTGCTGGATCTTGTTATGAAAGACCAATTTTCTGGTACTCCTAATGAGGATGATGCATCCCATCTTAATACCTTCGTGGAATTATGTGATATGCAAAATAAAAAAGATGTGGAGAATGATGTGGTCAAGATGAAATTATTTATGTTTTCTTTGCATGATTCTGCAAAAATTTGGTTCTCTTCTTTGCCTCGCAATAGTATCGATTCTTGGAATAAGTGTAAAGATGCTTTTATCACTAAGTATTTTCTTCCCGTGAAAATTATTAACCTTAGAACCCAGATCATGAATTTCAAGCAACCTGAACATGAGCATGTTGCACAATCTCGGGAAAGGATGAAAATGATGCTAAGGAATTGCCCAACTCATGGGTTAAATCTTTGGATGATCATACAAAAAAATTATGCGGGGTTGAATTTTGTTTCTCGTAATCTTTTAGATTCCGCCGCAGGTGGAACTTTTATGGAAATCACTTTGGGTGAAGCCACCAAATTGCTTGATAATATCATGGCAAATTACTCACAATGGCATACCGAAAGAGCTCCTACTAGTAAAAAAGTTAATTCAGTTGAAGAAATTTCTTCTTTGAGTGATAAAGTTGATGCTCCTATGAATTTGGTTGCTAGTAAAAGTGATCCTATTGATTTTAATGATATGCGTTTGTCTACTTTGATTGAGCAAAAGAGTGATGCCATTGATGTGAATTTTATTTCTCGCAGTAATTTCAACAACAATGCTTATAGAGGGAATTTTAATCCTAGGCCTTTTCCTAGTAATTCCTCTAATAATTATGGTAATTCCTATGGAAATCAATCTTATATTAATAATAGGAACACCTCTGATCTTGTGAATAATATTAAAGAATTTATCAACACACAAAAAGTTTTCAACACTTCCATAGAAGAAAAGTTGAATAAGCTTGATGATTTGTCTAGAAGTGTTGACAGAATTGCTCATGATGTGGAAAATCTCAAGATGAAATTTTTTGTGCCTAAAGTAGATGAATCAATTAAAGCTCTTTATGTTTCTATGGATGAAATTAAGAATAGAACTGCTATGCTTAGAGCTAAAAGAGAATTTTTTAGAGAAAGCTTTTTCTAGTGGTTATTCTTGCAAAAATGATGAAGATCTTAAAATGATTGGTGTTTCTTCTATTGATTCCTTGTTTAGTAAAGTTAAGAATGATTAAAAAGGGACTGGAGAAGAGTCAACTTTAGGTAGAAGGCATCCCAATATTTCGCAGGGTGAAAATCTTGTTGAGAAAATTGATAAAGGTGGGTTTGGAGAGGTCAAAACTTTAGTTAGTGATGCACCCACTATTTTGGATTACAAAGACTTTAATTATGATAGTTGCTCTTTGATTTATTGTATTTCTTTGTTGCAATCCATGCTAAATTCACCCCATGCTTATGAACAAAATAAAGCTTTTACTAAACATATTGTTGATGCTATGGTGAAAGCTTTGGAAGAAAAGTTGGAATTAGAAGATTCAATTCCTAGAAAATTGCATGATGAATGGGAACCTACTATCAAAGTCAAGATTAAAAATTATGATTTTTTTTCTTTGTGTGACTTGGGTGCTAGTGTTTCTACAATTCCGAAATCTTTATGTGATGTGCTTGGTCTTACCAATCTTGAAGAATGTTCTTTGAACTTGCACTTGGCGGATTCTACTATTAAAAAGCCTACAGGAAGAATTAATGATGTTCTTATTCTTGCAAATAGAAATTATGTGCCCATAGATTTTATTGTTCTTGATATTGATTGCAATCCGTCTTGTCCAATTATTCTTGGTAGACCGTTTTTACGCACTATTGGTGACGTGATTGATATGAAAGAAGGCAATATCAAGTTCAAATTTCCTTTGAGGAAGGGTATGGAACACTTTCCTAGAACAAAAATCAGGCCACCTTATGAATCAATCATGAGGGCATCTTATGGATCTCGAACCAAAGATGACAAAACTTAGATCCTTGCTTTATGCCTAGCTAAGGGTGTAAAACTATAGCGCTTGTTGGGAGGCAACCCAATGAATAAATTTTTTTATGCTTTTTGCTTTCTGTTTTTGTGTGTTTGCACAATTATGCTACTAGTATGATTGTGTTTTTTGTGTTTTAATTAGTGTTTGTGCCAAGTAAAGCCTTTAGGATCTTCTTGGGTGATAGTTGTTTGATCTTGCTGAAAAACACATAAACTTTGTGCTCACAAAAGTAATTTTCATAAATCACAGAAAAGAGATTTTGCCCTGATTCTTTTTGCAGAAGATTAATATACAAATTAACCTAGTAGTCCTAATTTTCTAAAAATTTTGGAGTTCCATAAGTATTCGCAAAAGTCAGATTGCTATAGACTGTTCTATTTTGACAGTTTCTATTTTCTTTGTGTTGCGTGCTTATTTTGATGGCTCTATGGTTTTCTTTGATGAGTTTTTGCCATAGAAAAGTTGGAATATATTAGATATAATACGAAAACAAAATATTAATTGGTTTGATACAACACTTATAGTAGTGGTTTGCTTCCTTATACTAACGGATCTCACAAAGGTTTTGTTGAGTTTTGTGTGATTGAAGTTTTCAAGTTTTGGGTTATCTTACGAAGGATGAAGGAAGGATGTAAGAGCCTAAGCTTGGGGATGCCCCGGCATCCCAAGATATTATCCAAGAATGAGCAACCAACTAAGCTTGGGGATGCCCCCGAGTGGCATCCCCGCTTTCTTCCAGCAACCATCGGTATTTTACTCGAGGCTATATTTTTATTCGTCACATGATATGTGTTTTGCTTGGAGAGTCTTGTATGATATGAGTATTTTCTTGTTTTATTTTGTGTTTTTAGTCATCAGTACTTGTTGGACACAACTATTTGAGAGAGCCAAAATTATATCATGACTTGATAGAATTGCTCTCTGTGCTTCACTTAAATCTTTTATGAGCTAGGACTTGCTCTAGTGCTTCACTTATATCTTTTTGAGCGCGGTGTGCTTTGTTATTTTTGAAGAAATGATCTCTTGATTCACTTAGATTTATTTGAGAGTTAGTAAAATTTTGAAGAAATTCTCTCTTACTTCACTTAAATTATTTTGAGAGAAAGAAAAATTTTATGCTCATGATTCTCACTTATATTTGTTTGAGCTTATGAAAAGCAACACATGGAAATTAGTCCCAAAGTGATAGATATCCAAGAAGGATAAAGTAAAAAAATTTCATGAAGATCATTGGAAAAAATAAACTTGATTCTTAGTAATAGTTTTGAGATATGATGATGTGATATGTGAGTTATGTTGATGAGTAATTATGCTCTAGTAAGAATATTGGTGTTAAGGTTTGTGATTCCCTATGCATGCACGAAAGTCAATAATCATGCAATGAAAATTATATCCTACTTGTGGTGCTTTATTCGGTGTTAGTTATGCTTAATACTTGCTTATGAGATTATTCATTTCTTGGTTGGTCGCTTCTCAATCTTTTTGCTAGCCTTCATTTTGCACTAGGTATGACCTCTACTTGTCCATCCAAAATCCTTTAAACCAGTTTTTCCACATGAGTCCACTATATCTACCTATATGCGGTATTCTTTTGCCGTTCTAAGCAAATTTGCATGTGCCATCTCTAATTTTCAAAATAAACTTCTCTTTCGTGTGTTTGTTTCGCTCGCGAAACGGTAATGGGTGGCTAATATTTTCCATGTTGGATGTGTTATTCTCACGATGAGTGTTTATTCACTTGTCATTGCACGAGAGTAAGGCAAAAGTTTTAGAGATGCCCAGTCCCGAAATGAAAAAATGAATTTACTTTATGTTGTCAAATAATAAATTCCTTGGAAAGTGTTGGTATGGAGGGCACCCGTGGATATGGTTAGCCATGGAAAATGAAAGTATGATGGAAAAAGGAATAAACTTTATTTTTTGTTTGGGAACCGCCTATGGCATATCTAGCATGGAAAGTATTCATAGATCTATGTCATTTTCGTTGGTGGGATGGATACACCTCCCAAAATGTTTTTATCTCTATTTTTTTTTGCTTTGAGCTCTGGCACCTCTACAAATCCCTACTTCCCTCTGTGAAGGGCCTTTCTTTTACTTTATGTAATTTTTATTTTGAATTTGAGTCTCCATCTTCTCTCATAAAAAGCACCAACTAGGAGGCAATATGATCGTACTTAAGTATTGGGTGTAGTTAATATCCGAGTGTGTTTCATGAATGGATCAATGTTTGAGCATGATGGGCTAGGGATAACTTATTTTAGCATTGATATTTTGAAAGACATGGTTGCTTGTTGATATGCTTCAGTATCTAAATTATTATGTCAAAACTAGACTATTGCTTTGAATCACATAAAAGTCCAAATGTCCATGCTATAAAGAAAGGAATATGACATGACATGATAAACAGAACTCCACATCAAAAATTCTGTTTTTATCACTTACCTACTCGAGGACGAGCATGAGTTAAGCTTGGGGATGCTGATACGTCTCCAACGTATCTATAATTTTTGATTGTTCCATGCTGTTTTATTATCAATCTTGGATGTTTTATAATCATTTTATATCATTTTTTGGTACAAACCTATTGACATAGTGCCAAGTGCTAGTTGTTGTTTTTTCCATGTTTTTTACATCGCAGGAAATCAATATCAGACGAAGTCCAAATGCCACGAAACTCCACGATGATTTTTTATGGGCCAAAAGGAAGGCAATGGGCCCTGGTTGCACCTGGGGGTGCCCCGAGGGGGGCACAACCCACCAGGGCGCGCTAGGAGGCCCAGGCGCGCCCCGGTGGGTTGTGCCCACCTCGGGTGCCCCCCGGACCGTCTCTTTGCTCTATAAATAACCCAAAAATACCAGAACCTTAAAGCATCGGTAAAATATTCATCCAGCCGCTGCAGAGTCCAGAACCACCAGATCCAACCTAGACACCATCACGGAGGGGTTCGCCACTTCCATTGGTGCCTCTCCGATGATGCGTGAGTAGTTCTTTGTAGACCTTCGGGTCCGTAGTTAGTAGCTAGATGGCTTTCTCTCCCTCGCTGGATTCTCAATACAATGGTCTCTTGGAGATCCATATGATGTAACTCTTTTGCATGTGTTTCTTGGGATCTGGTGAACTTCGAGTTTATGATCAGTTATATCTTTTTATATCCATGAAAGTTATTTGAGTTTCTTTGATCACTTATATGCATGATCTCTTATAGCCTCGTATTTCTTCTTCGATATTCGGGTTTTGTTTGGCCAACTTGATCTATTTATCTTGCAATGGGAAGAGGTGCCCGGTAGTGGGTTCGATCTTACGGTGCTTGATCCCAGTGACAGAAAGGGAACCGACACGTATGCATCGTTGCTACTCAGGATAAAAACGCAGGATCTATATCTACCGCCATAGATAAACGGATCTTGTCTACATCATGTCATCATTCTTATTGCATTACTCCGGCTTTCCATGAACTCAATACACTAGATGCATGCTAGACAACGGTTGATGCGTGGAGTAATAGTAGTAGATGCAGGAAGGAGTCGGTCTACTAATCCTGGACGTGATGCCTATGTAATGATCATTGCCTGGATATCGTCATAATTATTTGAAGTTCTATCAATTGCCCAACAGTAATTTGTTTACCCACCGTTTGCTATCTTTCTCGAGAGAAGCCACTAGTGAAATCTACGGCCTCCGGGTCTTCTTTCTCATATATATATTTGCTTTGCGATTTATTTTATTTGCACTTTTTATTCAGATCTACTAAACCAAAAACAAAAAATACTTTGCTGCACTTTATTTTATTTGCGATCTATTTATTCAATCAATTACAACTTTCTCCCGTCATCACGCAATTTCTGGCACCATACCCCAAAAGGGATTGACAATCCCTTTAACAAGCCGGGTCGCGAGGTGTTGTTATTTGTGTGCAGGGGCTGTTTACGTTGTGTTGCTTGGTTCTCCTAGTGGTTCGATAACCTTGGTTTCATATCTGAGGGAAATACCTACCGTCGTTGTGCTGCATCATCCCTTCCTCTTTGGGGAAATACCAACGTAGCTTCAAGCGACATCAGAGCTCTGCACACCGGCCATGGCAAGGACGGACGAACAAGAAAGACTTATGAGGAGGAAGAGGTAGAGTGATTTTCGGCTAGGTACTAGTTCCCCTTTTTATAACCTAGTACTAGCACTAGTACTAAAACCTGCATAGTGGGAACACGTTCAGGTTTGATACGTACTACTAGGTGTGAGCAGGTTTGCACCTTATAATTATACTATACACTTTGGAATGTGATGGTAACAAGCTAAAGATTAATGGATGGTTTTGGTTTCGAGGCCCACAACAGCTCCCGATGAGTTTCCTGGAACACAAATTTCAAGTACTACTGCTCAAATACGGTCGCACAAGTCAGTGATGTAACTGGTCGTACATGTCAGACCAAGCCGATGCGTGTCGCGGGTCCCACCGACCATCTATTGGTGCGACCGACTGTAAGTATTATGTGATTGAGACTTATGGTTGTGGCTTCGGGTGATTGTCACGACCAAGAATTCAAAGACTAGTGATAAATCAATTACCATCTTTTTCCAAACGACCAAGTATTTTCACAGGAATACAATACATATAGATGGAGTGATTGTCACGGTTGCAAACCGCCATGGCGCCACAAGTTCACTGCAGCAGCAACCGAGTAGGTCACTGCATCGCTGGCAGGGAAGGAGGGCAGCTCACCTCGCCTATGATGCATGCCCAGTGGTGCCGCTGTAGCTGGTCCCGTGATTTGGCTTCTCCTACCACCCATTTTAACAGTTGCACCGGTTGTTCATGCCATTCCGCAGACATGCGCGTTCTTTCCTCCGCAGTTGACTCCATGAATATGATCTCTGCCATTAGCCCTAGCTCGAAATCAATGCGATGCTGCCAGATGCTGACATCCCTCGGCATCTCTCCCCGGAGATCGACTTGTCCTCACCTTGTGTTGAGCCAGGCGCATCTCCTTCGAACTTCTCTCCAATCGATGTGACGCTTTCTTGATCCAATTTTTCCTTGCTGCCCACCACCTGAAACGCAGCCCTAGCATGTCCTCCGGCGCCACCGGTCTGTGATTCTGGAGCAATTGATCCCCTCTAAAACACATGTGGGTTTCACTCAAAGGCTGCAGTGCTGCGGGCCGCAACGATAGGGCAACCCACGGGATCCTGGGATCTAAGGGATTATCCATGGCGGGATCCAATGTCGAGCCGGGGAGGCGAGCCTAGGCGCTAGGAGAGCCCTACGAGGCTAAGGTAAAGATAGTACTACTCCACTCTATCCATATTTAAATACAAAGGCCACCAACAGTAGCCCTGGCAAAAATTGATCATGCTGCATGCGTCCTAGTTTATTGGCCCCCTTTTTTTGTGCCACTTTTTATGACATGCATAAATATTATGTTACTACTTAAAAATATGGTAAAGAATTGGCACAAAATACGAAGGAGACCAATGGAAGTAGCAACCCATGATTTAACTACTCGCATGCATGCAGTGGAGTAGTAATGTCTTTCTCAACTACTTCCTCCCTCACATCCACTCAATTTGCATGCGCTGTATTAATTGACCATCAATGAAGTGAAGGACTTTACATGCGTCAAATTATCACATGGGGTGGATCTTCATACAAAAATACGTCCCACCGTGTACCCGGGTGTGCGTGCATGCACATCTTTGCTTCGTGCATGTACTGCCAATAATGTGCCTTCGAGAGGACGAGTACATTCTTCTGGAACCAGCAACACGTCATTATGATCAATCCACACAAGGAGGTCGTGACAACGCCTCCACATGTGCCACGTGGCTTCATGAACTGAAAGAGAGACACTATGTAGCATGCCATTGGAATTCTAATTTACGTGTTTTGCACATACTGGAAGTACTAGTAAGGTACACGTGCATTGCACGCATCAGATTTAGCAACCAAAATATGAATAAATACCACACTATAGCATGTAAGCTTTAAGTCATATATGCATGATGTAGACGTTCATTTAATTCTTATAGTTCATCTCATTGAAAATCAATTAGTTTTTATAAAAAAGTTCGGGCCTCTTTGATTCGTAGGATTTCTAAAATGCGGGAATAGGAAAAACATGGGATTAGAGTGGAATGTCGTCTTGAATCCTACAGGATTGTACGAGTGTTTGATTGTGCATAGAAAAACGTATGATTCTTTCAAAGAGGTTTGAGTGGATGGAAAGTTTCCTATGAAATCTAGTGCAAATGAATTCTATGGAAAAATTCCTATGGTTTACAATCCTACGAATCAAACAACCAAGATAGGAAAAATTCCAAAGGATTAGAATCCTCCAAAATTCCTTTGAGAATCCTTTGAATCAAAGAAGCCCTTAATCTATTTTATGATTCATGGAATTGTGCATTGTAAAGCATAAAGTAAAAACAAATAATGGCAATTCAACTAGAAGAAAAGTTCAACCATACAAATAATGGAAGATTCTAGAACAAAGGAGAAGCACTTGTGTTTTGAGATTTGTGCATTATGCTTAACTTAAACCATGGAGTATGCTAGGTTGTACATGTGGCAAAATCCGATGGGGGGGACTAGAAGATGGTGCGAGGGGCCAAGTGGAGGGAGACTATGAAGGAGTGCACAAGTGCGAGATCGATATTTAAAGAGAGGGGCGAGAACGTGCGCTGTTGCACGCAGTGGCGGAGCCATGAAAAATAAATGAGCTAGGGGGGCAAGCTTTGCTAATCCTTTACGAGGAGGGCCAATTCATCAACTTAAACCATTTTACCAGCAATTGATCTACTTGTTGGGGAACGTAGCATGCAATTTCAAAAAAAATCTATGCTCACGCAAGATCTATCTAGGAGATGCATAGCAACAAGAGGAGAGAGTGTGTCCACGTACCCTCGTGGAGTGAAAGCGGAAGCGTTAGCTTAACGCGGTTGATGCAGTCGAACATCTTCTCGATTCAACCGATCAAGCACTGAACGTACGGCACCTCCGAGTTCAGCACACGTTCAGCTGGATCACGTCCCCCGAACTCTTGATCCTGCAAAGTGTCGAGGGAGAGTTTCGTCAGCACGACGGCGTGGTGACGGTGATGATGAAGTGGTCTGCGCAGGGCTTCACCTAAGCACTACGACAATAAGACCGGAGGAGTAAACTATGGAGGGGGGCGCCGCACACGGCTTGAAACAATTGTGTGTCTTGGAGGCACCCTCGCCCCCGTATATAAAGGAGAAGAGGGGAGGAGGCCATCCTTGGCGGTGGGCCAAGTGGGGGAACCCACTTGGACTCATAGTCCTATTCGCCCCCTTCCTTCTACCTGAGGGGGAAAGGGAGAAGGAGAGGGAGAGGGAGAAGGAAAGGGGGGCCACGCCCCCTCCCATTGTCCAATTCGGACTCCCCATGGGGGGCGCCACCCCCTTGCGGGCTGCCTTTCCTCTCCCCTATGGCCCCTGTGGCCCATTACTTCCCCCGATGGGCTCGGGTAACCTCCCGGTACTCCGATAATTACCTGAAACACTTAGGAACCATTCCGGTGTCCGAATACTATCGTCCAATACATCATTCTTTACCTATAGACCATTTCGAGACTCCTCGTCATGTCCGTGATCTCATCCGGGACTCCAAACAATCTTCGGTCACCAAAACACATAACTCATAATACAAATCGTCATCGAATGTTAAGCGTGCAAACCCTACGGGTTCGAGAACTATGTAGACATGACCGAGACACATATCCGGTCAATAACTAACAGCGGAACCACAATGACAACATACGTTATTCCCTTTGTCATCGGTATGTTACTTGCCTGAGATTCGATCGTCGGTATCTTCATACCTAGTTCAATCTCGTTACCAGCAAGTCTCTTTACTCGTTACGTAATGCATCATCCCGCAACTAACTCATTAGTCACATTGCTTGCAAGGCTTATCATGATGTGCATTATTGTAGGATCGGAAGTATGTCTAGAGGTGGGGTGATTAGACTACTTGACCAAATAAAAACTTAGCCTTTTCCCAATTTTAGTTCTTGGCAGATTTTAGCAATTTTAGGATAAGTCAAGCAATCATCACACAATTCAAGCAAGCATGAAAAGAGTATATAGCAGCGGAAAGTAAAGCATGCAACTTGCAAGAATGTAAAGGGAAGGGTTTGGAGAATTCAAACGCAATTGGAGACACAGTTGTTTTTCCCGTGGTTCGGATAGGTGGTGCTATCCTACATCCACATTGATGGAGACTTCAACCCACGAAGGGTAACGGTTGCGCGAGTCCATGGAGGGCTCCACCCATGAAGGGTCCACGAAAAAGCAACCTTGTCTATCCCACCATGGCCATCGCCCACGAAGGACTTGCCTCACTAGCGGTAGATCTTCACGAAGTAGGCGATCTCCTTGCCCTTAGAAACTCCTTGGTTCAACTCCACAATCTTGTCGGAGGCTCCCAAGTGACACCTAGCCAATCTAGGAGACACCACTCTCCAAGAAGTAACAAATGGTGTGTTGATGATGAACTCCTTGCTCTTGTGCTTCAAATGATAGTCTCCCCAACACTCAACTCTCTCTCATAGGATTTCGATTTGATAGAAAGAAGATTTGAGTGGAAAGCAACTTGGGGAAGGCTAGAGATCAAGATTCATATGGTAGGAATGGAATATCTTGGTCTCAACACATGAGTAGGTGGTTCTCTCTCGGAACATATGAGTTGGAAGTGTAGATGTGTTCTGATGGCTCTCTCCATGAATGAAGAGGAGGTGGAGGGGTATGTATAGCCTCCACACAAAATCCAACCGTTACACACAATTTACCAATCTCGGTAGGACCGAATCAATAAACTCGGTCGGACCGAAAAGGTAAACCTAGTGACCATTAGAGATTTTCGGTGGGACTGACAAGCAACTCGGTAGGACCGATATGGTTAGGGTTAGGGCATAAAGTAATCTCGGTGAGACCGATTACACAAACTCGGTGAGACCGATTTGGTAATTGGCTAACCAGAGAGTTGGTCAGGTAAACTCGGTGGGACCGATTTGCTCTTTCGGTGAGACCGAAAAGTTACAAAGGGGAACAGAGAGATTGCAACCCCATCTCGGTGAGACCGAGATCCCTATCGGTGAAACCGATTTGCTAGGGTTTGGCAGTGGCTTATGACATGTGAAACTCGGTGGCGCCGGATGGAAAGAATCGGTAGGACCGAGTTTGGCTTGGAGTTTAGGTCATTTGTGGATATGGGAAAGTAGCTGAGGATTTTGGAGCATATCATTAAGCACATAAAGCAAAAGGCTCATTAAGCAACACCTCATCCCTCCTTGATAGTATTGGCTTTTCCTATGGACTCAATGTGATCTTGGATCACTAAAATGTAAAATGAAGAGTCTTGAGCTTGAAGCTTTAGCCAATCCTTCGTCCTTAACATTTTGAGGGTTCCACTTTCACCATCCATGCCATGCCAATCATTGAGCTTTCCTGAAATAATTTTCTTGAAATAGCATTAGCTCAATGAGCTATATGTTGTTATGAATTACCAAAACCACCTAGGGATAGTTGCACTTTCAATCTCCCCCTTTTTGGTAATTGATGACAACATATAGATCAAAGCTTCGACAAATGATAATAAGAATGAATTGTATCGTCGCTTTGAGAAGTATGTGATAAGTAAGAGCTCCCCCTAAATTTGTGCATATTTAAAATTTGCTTTGGACTGCAAATGCACAAAGAGTTAGAATTATGGGTTACTCTTCCATGTCACATACATCTTGGTGGAGCGCTCAAAATGATAATAATGAAATACATGCACTCATCACCAAGGAAAAGTGAATGACCACATAAGATAGATAAGATATATCAAGCATGCATAAGTGTAGCTTATGATCAAACACATGATCATCAATGTCTCACAAGCATATCAAAGTATCTCGACCAAAAGCAAACAATGTTTGAAAAACCACCAAATAAAGCAAGAGAGAAGAAAACAACACACACTCTCTCTCGAAGCCTATGATCTATACATTTTTCTCCCCCTTTGGCAACAAGTTACCAAAAAGTTCCTAGAAAATGCATAGTGCTAGATCGACTCTCAGGCTTGATCTTCTGGTGGTGGTGGAGTCCTGATCACTCCAAGGACGAAGGCTTCCGTAGACGTGGTTGGAGTTGGAGCTGAAATAGATGCTAGAGCTGGTTGGCCTGGTGCTGTGGCTGGAGCTGAGGCGGTGGCTCTTGTGTCAGGAACTGGCACTGCATACGACCTCGGACCTCGTGGCACTCTAGCAAATGCATCAGTGGTAGTCTTCCCTTTCCTCTCCTGCATGTCATCTTGGAGTTGCTCCACTGCAGTCTGAATTTCTGTCACCTTGATATCCAAGTCATAGAACTTTTGTTCTACGATTCTCTCTAAGCTTGCCTGGTTCTGAGTCAGGGTAGCTAGTCCTTTCTCAATCCGCAGGGTGGATGCAATCAAGTAACTGAGCTGCTCTTGCTTGTTTTTCAAGAAGTACTCAGATGCCTCCTCTTGAGTTGGCATCTTGGCAGCTTTCTCCTTCCTTGCCTTCTCCTTCTTGGCTTGTGCTTGGACTGATGATGGTTCATTTTCATGCATCACAACTTGGTTGTCCTCGAAATCTGGATGGATAGGCAAATGTTCCTTGACCAACAAGTATGTGTCTGTGCCCATTCTTGAGTTGATCAACATCTGGATCTGAGGGGCATATCCACAACTTCTCTTCTGATCTGCTGCAGTCCTCTTGATAGTTTCTACTATGAGGCTCATGACCTTAAACTTCTGAGGCACATCAAAGATATGTACCAGGTTGATGACATGACCTCTGATCATCCTGTGATCTCCAGACTTGGGCAAAAGTGTGTGCCTAAGGATCCAGTTGATCGTAGGCAGACCTGACAACAAGTGTTTCACAGACCCAAACTGGTGAGTATCAAGATCTTCTGCATGAATCTCCTTGTACATATTTGCCATAGAGTTATGATCCATCTTTTTCTTGGCATAAACATCCAAGTCATCTTCATTTTCTTCTGGGGCATTGATCAACTTTGCCCATTCCTCAACAGTTGAGTGGTACCTTATACCTTCAGACATCCATGTGATCCTTCCATCTGGATAGAAGTGTGATGTGGAGTAGAATTGCATAATCAGCTCCTCATTCCACTTTGTGAGCTTCTGCCCAACAAAGTCAGCTACTCCACAAGCTCTGAAGCTATCTTGCACTCCAGGGTAGTGCTCTTCATTTTCCTTGATATATTCCCAATCAACCCATCTCATGTCGCACACAACTGGCTTCTTGTCCAATAAGACTATCTCATAGAAGTCCTGTTGTTCCTTAGTGTGGAACGTGTAGTCAACAGCAGTCCTTCTCCTGGTAGCATATGGATCTTCTGCTCTCCATTTTCTTAGCCCAGAGTCTCTCCTGATCTTCATGTCCTCAGCCACAGGATGAGCATCATTGTGGTCTGGGATCTTGGGCTTCAACTTTCTCAGCACTTGGCCTTCCTCTTCTTCAACAGCTTCAGGCACTGGGGCCTTGTTCTTCTCAGCAGCTGGTATGCTCCTTGTGTTTCTCTTTGGTTTTGGCTTTGGAGCTGGCTTGGCTTTGGATGCAGCCTTGGGGGCTTCCTTGGGCTTAGATGCAGTTGCTCCTGATCTTATAGCATCACCCATCAGCTTGGGTGCCTTAGGTGCTGGTGCAGCAACCTCTTCTTCTTCCTCTTCTTCATCAGAAGAATGTTGTTCAAATTCAGCCATGGGATCAACTTTCTTGCACCATCTGCCTCTTTTCCTTTCTTTCTTTGTTTCAGCTGCAACAGGCTCTTTGGGTGCAGGCTTCTCAGGAATCTTTGTTGAGGTTCTAGCCTTTGGCATGGGCTGCCTGCCTGCTGGCCTTTTGACCTTTAAGCCTGGCTTTTTGCTCTGTCTTGATCCATGCTCTTTCTTGAGTTCAACTTTCTTGGAAGTTGCTTCCTCCTCTGCCACATAATCCTCATCCTCTGATTCTGAGGTTCTCTTCTTCCTTTGTCTTGTGGCAGCTTTTGGCAGGTTACTGGGGGTACTCCCACTGCCTTCATCTGAAGAGCTGGAGGGACTAGGCCCTCACTCATCTGCACTGGCTGCTCTGACAGGTTCTGGCTATCACTCTGGTCTGACATGATGAACAAGCTGACTGCTGACCCTGTGAATAGTTTATAGATGAGGTAGAGTGGATGAGCATCAAAAAATGCAGAGATTTTTGCAAAAGAATGATTCAAAAACTTGGTTTTAGTTTCCCAAAGAAAGCATTTCGGATCTACCGATTTTTAAACTCGGTGATACCAAAGCAATTTTTGGAACCTAAACTAGTGAACTCGGTTGGACCGAGTCACAGTTCGGTGGCACCGAGACTGCTAGGGTTTCACAAAATTCCAAAATCGGTCACACCAATTAGCAATACTCAGTCAGACCGAGTCTTGCTTGTGCAATGGCATAAGCCAAATCGGTGGGACCGAGTTTTTCAACTCGGTGGGTCCGAGATGGTTTCGGCAGAAACCTAACCCTAAAATTTTCGAATCAAACCCATTCTATTGAGTTCATTGACTGGATAGGAGTTTATCAAACGTGGCAAGAATACATTTGATCACAATGTGCTAGGAATCGGATTGAGGAATAGCACAAAGATCGAGTCCATACCCTAGTTCGGCGAAGACTCGCTACGGCGGCAACGGCGGGGTTGATTCCCGTTGACGGCGACGGAGACCAGTGAGTGGAGGCGGCTGGCGGTGAGAAGACGATCCGGAGACCACGTAGGCAGAGTGAGCTATCGCGCGGGCGAAGGGGTTCGAAGAAATTTCCAAATTTTTGCCCGTGTCTATATATAGCCCGACCCTGTCGGTGTGACCGAGTGGAACAACTCGGTGACACCGAGATGCAAAACTGTATACAGTTATTGCAACTCGGTGTGACCGAAAGGTTCAAATCGGTTGCACCGAGATCGAAAACAGAGATCAACTTAATGATCTCGGTAAGACCGAAAGTGGGGTATCGGTCAGACCAAGAATCACAAAGAGGTTTTGGAAGTTTAAGTCTATGACAAATCAGGGACTCCGAGTGCTCCTCACACAGAGTGGTTCGAATCTGACTTGATCAATTTTGTGATGTAGCATGAATAGAGTTTGAGACGAGAAAAGCATAGATAGCTAGAGAAGGTTCTTAGGCATTCTTGTCCATCCACTTGGCAAAAAGAATAAAGCCAAACAATTAAAACAACAAGTGGATGTCCTCGAATGAGTAAAATATGCAACCAACATGCTCACACAATAAAATGGCAATTGAAATATGTGACAAAGCATGCACAACCAATTCTAGCATCTATCAAGCAATTGGCGATGACTAGGTCATCTATATATGAGTATATTGACATAGGAGTCAAATGAAAACATTTGATCATAGGTCATACTCATCGTTTAAGCTCAAGTGGGGTTACCACTTTTACATAAAGCATTGTTGTGTTCACATCATTAGAGTTGCTTTATCTCAAGTCTTAGAGTAAAGCTCCCCCTAGATGTGATATCCCTCCTAAGAGGGATGAACTAACCTTGGGTTTTGTCGATGATGACTTCATGTAGATGTTGAAGATGTGGATGCTCAATGTTGATGTAGATCACTTGGAGCTATCCTTTTGAGTGAATTGCACTTTCAATACCTACATGGGTTAGTCCCACAAGGAACAAACAAGGATATCCATAGACATAGAGTGATGCACACACAAGATGATGTCTATGAAGGCTTTTAGGTTACCTTGTCCCTTGACTTACCAACAAGAGGGTTTGTGACTCCTTGAACTAGTGCAAGATGTGGAAGTTGATTGCACTTGTTCTTGCCAAAATGATAAGAGTGAAGTGTGTTGGCGGAGTCACCCTCAAGAACTCTCTAGTTCTTCTTCTTTTGGATCCACACCATCTTGATGGGAATCCTTGGAGTTGTAGTCGTACTTGATGAAGTGGAACTTGAAGTAGTCTTGGGAATCCACTTGACTAAGGTCTTAGGAGTTTCTTCAAATGCATCAATTTCCTCTTGAAGCTTGTCCTTGCCTTTTTGCTTGTTGTCTTGTGGTGGAAGATCATCTTGAGTTTGTGTCCCCTTGAATGAAGTAGGATCATACTTCTCTTGTTGAGGAAAAAACTTTGTCTTGGGGTATTGATCTTCTTCCCACTCAACTCCATTGGCATTGAACTTTCGTTCAAAACCAACACCTTGATTCTTCTGGTGCCTTCCTTGCTTGCGTACAATCTCCTCGAATTGCTTACTTCCGGCAAGGCTTTTGTACACTCCTTTCTCTATGATTCCCTTCAATAAGCTATTTTCTTGCTCAAGAGTAACTTGGCTAAGAGAATCGTTAGTGGAATCAAGAGAACTACTAGAAGCAACAATATTGGATTTAACATGACCATTGTTACTACTAGAGGAAGAATCTTTCTTGTTCTTGTTATTAGACTTGACTTGAGGCATGTAAGTGGATAAGAGTAAATGCTTGGCAATGTAAGAAGAACTTTTCTTGCGGAGATCATCATTGATTGCCTTTAAGAACTCATGCTCTTGCTCAAGATTGAGCTTTTCAAAGCGTAGCTTCTCATGAGCTCTTAAAAGTTCTCGATGATCTTCGAAGATAGCTTCATGAGCTAACTTAAGAGTGTTTAGTTCTTTAGTTAGAGCCTCAATTTTCTCCTTATCATTGTCATTCGTTTTATCTTGATTAGCATGATTAATTGACGTTTCATCATAGTATTCATCACTAGAGTTGTCAACAAGTAAATCATCATCACCTAACAAGTCACGCTCATCACTATTGAAATCAACATACTCAGGGTGAGTTACCTTAGGACCTTTAGCCATGAAGCATCTTCCAATTCCTTCATTTGGTGAGTCAAATATGTCGAAGGAGTTGGTTGACACAAGTGCTAGACCGGCAACACCTTCATCTTGAGTATATTCGGAATCGGAGTGGTAACTTCTCTCGGAGTGGTTGTCGGAGTCGGAGCCGGATACCCATTCACCAACATGAGCTTGATGTCTTCGTTTTGTGTAGCTCCTTGATGATTTTTCCTTTCTTTCCGTATCCTTGCTCCTCCGTGAGTATCTTCGTTCATAACGATCATCTCTACTCCTTCTCTCTCTTGATGGTGATTCTTCTCTTCTGCCTCTTCTTTTTGGAGAATCTTCTCTTCTTTTGTAGGGAGCCGTACACTCATTGGAATAGTGTCCGGGTCTTCCACAATTGTAGCAGTTTCGCTCTCGACTAGAAGATCTTTTGTCATTGTAGGACCTTGACTTGGAGCTTATATCTTTGCTTCTACTCTTGTAGAACTTGTTGAAGTTCTTCACCATTAGGCTCAATTCTTCGCTGAAGTTTTGTTTCTCACTTGATGATGTGGGTACTTCACATGAGGCTTTGTAGGCACCACTTGATTTGTTGTGAAGTTCCTCTTTATCCTTGAGCGACATCTCATGAGCAACAATTCTTCCAATGACCTCCGTTGGCTTGAGATCTTTGTAATTGGGAATCATTTGGATCAATGTGCACACGGTATCATATTTTCCATCCAAGGCTCTTAGGATATTCTTGATGATGAATCTGTCGGTCATCTCTTCACTTCCTAAGCCGGCAATCTCGTTTGTGATGAGAGCAAGCCTAGAGTACATTTCAGCGACACCTTCACCATCCTTCATTTTGAACTTGTCAAGTTGACTTTGAAGCACATCCAATTTGGATTCCTTGACGGAGTCGGTACCTTCGTGCATATCAATCAAAGTATCCCAAATTTCCTTTGCATTCTCAAGACGGCTGATTTTGTTGAATTCTTCGGGGCATAATCCGTTGAAGAGAATATCACAAGCTTGAGCGTTGTATTGTAGCATCTTCAACTCATCCGCGGTAGCTTCACAGTTTGGTTCCTTCCCGTCGAAGAAGTCATCTTGCAAACCAACACACACAATAGCCCAAACGGCGGGGTTATGTCCAAGAATATGCATTTTCATTTTATGCTTCCAACTAGCAAAATTAGTACCATCAAAGTAAGGACCTCTACGGTGATAATTTCCCTCGCTAGACGCCATACTCTCCTAGGTTGTGAAACCAAGGCTATGACCACCAAAAGCAATGGAAATCAAAGCAAATGGAGACCAAAGCTCTGATACCACTTGTAGGATCGGAAGTATGTCTAGAGGGGGGGTGATTAGACTACTTGACCAAATAAAAACTTAGCCTTTTCCCAATTTTAGTTCTGGGCAGATTATAGCAATTTTAGGATAAGTCAAGCAATCATCACACAATTCAAGCAAGCATGCAAAGAGTATATAGCAGCGGAAAGTAAAGCATGCAACTTGCAAGAATGTAAAGGGAAGGGTTTGGAGAATTCAAACGCAATTGGAGACACGGATGTTTTTCCCGTGGTTCGGATAGGTGGTGCTATCCTACATCCACGTTGATGGAGACTTCAACCCACGAAGGGTAACGGTTGCGTGAGTCCATGGAGGGCTCCACCCACGAAGGGTCCACGAAGAAGCAACCTTGTCTATCCCACCATGGCCATCGCCCACGAAGGACTTGCCTCACTAGCGGTAGATCTTCACGAAGTAGGCGATCTCCTTGCCCTTACAAACTCCTTGGTTCAACTCCACAATCTTGTCGGAGGCTCCCAAGTGACACCTAGCCAATCTAGGAGACACCACTCTCCAAGAAGTAACAAATGGCGTGCTGATGATGAACTCCTTGCTCTTGTGCTTCAAATGATATTCTCCCCAACACTCAACTCTCTCTCATAGGATTTGGATTTGGTAGAACGAAGATTTGAGTGGAAAGCAACTTGGGGAAGGCTAGAGATCAAGATTCATATGGTAGGAATGGAATATCTTGGTCTCAACACATGAGTAGGTGGTTCTCTCTCAGAACATATGAGTTGGAAGTGTAGATGTGTTCTGATGGCTCTCTCCACGAATGAAGAGGAGGTGGAGGGGTATATATAGCCTCCACACAAAATCCAACCGTTACACACAATTTACCAATCTCGGTAGGACCGAATCAATAAACTCGGTCGGACCGAAAAGGTAAACCTAGTGACCGTTAGAGATTTTCGGTGGGACTGACAAGCAACTCGGTAGGACCGATATGGTTAGGGTTAGGGCATAATGTAATCTCGGTGAGACCGATTACACAAACTCGGTGAGACCGATTTGGTAATTGGCTAACCAGAGAGTTGGTCAGGTAAACTCGGTGGGACCGATTTGCTCTTTCGGTGAGACCGAAAAGTTACAAAGGGGAACAGAGAGATTGCATCCCCATCTCGGTGAGACCAAGATCCCTATCGGTGAAACCGATTTGCTAGGGTTTGGCAGTGGCTTATGACATGTGAAACTCGGTGGCGCCGGATGGAAAGAATCGGTAGGACCGAGTTTGGCTTGGAGTTTAGGTCATTTGTGGATATGGGAAAGTAGCTGAGGATTTTGGAGCATATCATTAAGCACATAAAGCAAAAGGCTCATTAAGCAACACCTCATCCCTCCTTGATAGTATTGGCTTTTCCTATGGACTCAATGTGATCTTGGATCACTAAAATGTAAAATGAAGAGTCTTGAGCTTGAAGCTTTAGCCAATCCTTTGTCCTTAACATTTTGAGGGTTCCACTTTCACCATCCATGCCATGCCAATCATTGAGCTTTCCTGAAATAATTTTCTTGAAATAGCAGTAGCTCAATGAGCTATATGTTGTTATGAATTACCAAAACCACCTAGGGATAGTTGCACTTTCAATCTCCCCCTTTTTGGTAATTGATGACAACATATAGATCAAAGCTTCGACAAATGATAATAAGAATGAATTATATCGTCGCTTTGAGAAGTATGTGATAAGTAAGAGCTCCCCCTAAATTTGTGCATATTTAAAATTTGCTTTGGACTGCAAATGCACAAAGAGTTAGAATTATGGGTTACTCTTCCATGTCACATACATCTTGGTGGAGCGCTCAAAATGATAATAATGAAATACATGCACTCATCACCAAGGAAAAGTGAATGACCACATAAGATAGATAAGATATATCAAACATGCATAAGTGTAGCTTATGATCAAACACATGATCATCAATGTCTCACAAGCATATCAAAGTATCTCGACCAAAAGCAAACAATGTTTGAAGAACCACCAAATAAAGCAAGAGAGAAGAAAACAACACTCTCTCTCTCTCTCGAAGCCTATGATCTATACATTTTTCTCCCCCTTTGGCAACAAGTTACCAAAAAGTTCCTAGAAAATGCATAGTGCTAGATCGACTCTCAGGCTTGATCTTCTGGTGGTGGTGGAGTCCTGATCACTCCAAGGACGAAGGCTTCCGTAGACGTGGTTGGAGTTGGAGCTGAAGTAGATGCTGGAGCTGGTTGGCCTGGTGCTGTGGCTGGAGCTGAGGCGGTGGCTCTTGTGTCAGGAACTGGCACTGCAGACGACCTCGGACCTCGTGGCACTCTAGCAAATGCATCAGTGGTAGTCTTCCCTTTCCTCTCCTGCATGTCATCTTGGAGTTGCTCCACTGCAGTCTGAATTTCTGTCACCTTGATATCCAAGTCATAGAACTTTTGTTCTACGATTCTCTCTAAGCTTGCCTGGTTCTGAGTCAGGGTAGCTAGTCCTTTCTCAATCCGCAGGGTGGATGCAATCAAGTAACTGAGCTGCTCTTGCTTGTTTTTCAAGAAGTACTCAGATGCCTCCTCTTGAGTTGGCATCTTGGCAGCTTTCTCCTTCCTTGCCTTCTCCTTCTTGGCTTGTGCCTGGACTGATGATGGTTCATTTTCATGCATCACAACTTGGTTGTCCCCGAAATCTGGCTGGATAGGCAAATGTTCCTTGACCAACAAGTATGTGTCTGTGCCCATTCTTGAGTTGATCAACATCTGGATCTGAGGGGCATATCCACAACTTCTCTTCTGATCTGCTGCAGTCCTCTTGATAGTTTCTACTATGAGGCTCATGACCTTAAACTTCTGAGGCACATCAAAGATATGTAGCAGGTAGATGACATGACCTCTGATCATCCTGTGATCTCCAGACTTGGGCAAAAGTGTGTGCCTAAGGATCCAGTTGATCGTAGGCAGACCTGACAACAAGTGTTTCACAGACCCAAACTGGTGAGTATCAAGATCTTCTGCAAGAATCTCCTTGTACATATTTGCCATAGAGTTATGATCCATCTTTTTCTTGGCATAAACATCCAAGTCATCTTCATTTTCTTCTGGGGCATTGATCAACTTTGCCCATTCCTCAACAGTTGAGTGGTACCTTATACCTTCAGACATCCATGTGATCCTTCCATCTGGATAGAAGTGTGGTGTGGAGTAGAATTGCATAATCAGCTCCTCATTCCACTTTGTGAGCTTTTGCCCAACAAAGTCAGCTACTCCACAAGCTCTGAAGCTATCTTGCACTCCAGGGTAGTGCTCTTCATTTTCCTTGATATATTCCCAATCAACCCATCTCATGTCGCACACAACTGGCTTCTTGTCCAATAAGACTGTCTCATAGAAGTCCTGTTATTCCTTAGTGTGGAACCTGTAGTCAACAGCAGTCCTTCTCCTGGTAGCATATGGATCTTCTGCTCTCCATTTTCTTAGCCCAGAATCTCTCCTGATCTTCATGTCCTCAGCCACAGGATGAGCATCATTGTGGTCTGGGATCTTGGCCTTCAACTTTCTCAGCACTTGGCCTTCCTCTTCTTCAACAGCTTCAGGCACTGGGGCCTTGTTCTTCTCAGCAGCTGGTATGCTCCTTGTGTTTCTCTTTGGTTTTGGCTTTGGAGCTGGCTTGGCTTTGGATGCAGCCTTGGGGGCTTCCTTGGGCTTAGATGCAGTTGCCCCTGATCTTATAGCATCACCCATCAGCTTGGGTGCCTTAGGTGCTGCTGCAGCAACCTCTTCTTCTTCCTCTTCTTCATCAGAAGAATGTTGACACGAGATTTTTTTGAAGCAATAAGAGGCAATCGATATCGTTTCGTCCCCAAAGGTGGGACGTACGTTCCCTACCGAAACCATCAGGCTTGTTGTGAGAAGCTCTGGTTTGTGAGTAGCATATACCCAAACCTGCCCCAAATGGTACAAATTTTTTACCACGGCATGTTTATGCCGCACCATGATAGCATGCCAAGTTTCATGAATTTCAGCGAGTTTGGGATTTACTAGAATTTAAAAACCAGGCATCTCAATGTTTTGCCGGCAATCAGCGGTGCCCTGGTGTTTGAAATTCATTCCCATTTCTTGCATGGGACCTAAGCATGCACCCAAGGACACATATTTGATTTTTTCACCAATTTATATGCACACATAAATGCATTGAAAACTCAATTAATGCATAAAAATGTCCAAACAAACCCCGAAAAATCCCAAAAATTGACAAAACACTCCTCTTGTTCTATGTTGACACGAGAAAATATTTTAAAGCAATAAGAGGCAATGGATATCGTTTCGTCCCCAAAGGTGGGACGCTCCCTATCAAAACCATCATGCTTGTTGTGAGAAGCTCTGGTTTGTGAGAAGCTTGTACCCGAACCTGCCCCAAATGGGATAATATTTTTACCACGGCATGTTGATGAAACCCCATGATAGCATGCCAAGTTTCATGAATTTCAGACGAGTTTTGGATTAACTAGAATTTAAAAACCAGGCATCTCAACATTTTGCCGGCAATCAACAGTGCCCTGGTGTTTGAATTTCATTCACATCTCTTGCATGGGACCTAGAAATTCACTCAAGGACACACATGTGATTTTTCAACCAACTTTAGTGCATTGGAGCATGTGCTTGTAGTTCAAATTTGAATTATGCACATAAAATGCCTAGAAACCCCAGTATATGTATAAAAAAGGCCAAACGAACCCCGAAAAATTCCAAGATTAAACACAACACTCCTCTTGTTCTATGTTGACACTAAAAAAATGTTGAAAGCAATAAGAGGCAACAGATATCGTCCCGTCCCCAAAGGTGGTACGTTCCCTATCGGAACCATCATGCTTGTTGTGAGAAGCTCTGGTTTGTGAGAAGCTTATACCCAAACCTGTCCCAAATGGGACAAAATTTTCACCACGGCATGTTGATGCTGCTCCATGATAGCATGCCAAGTTTCATGAATTTCAGACGAGTTTTGGACTTACCAGAATTTAAATACCAGGTGTCTCAACGTTTTGCCGGGAATCAACAGTGCCCTGGTGTTTGAAATTCATTCCCATCTCTTGCATGGGACCTAAGCATGCACCCAAGGACACACACGTGATTTTTCAAGCAATTTATATGAACTAGAGCATGTGCATGTAGTTCACATTTGAATTATGCACATAAAATGCCTAGAAAACTCAGTTAATGCATAAAAATGTCCAAACTAACCCCGAAAAATCCCAACAATTGACACAACACTCCTGTTGTTCTATGTTGACATGAGATTTTTTTGAAGCAATAAGAGGCAATGGATATCTTTTCGTCCCCAAAGGTGGGACGTACGTTCCCTACCGAAACCATCAGGCTTGTTGTGAGAAGCTCTGGTTTGTGAGTAGCATATACCCAAACCTGCCCCAAATGGGACAAATTTTTTACCACGGCATGTTTATGCCGCACCAGGATAGCATGCCAAGTTTCATGAATTTCAGCGAGTTTGGGATTTACTAGAATTTAAAAACCAGGCATCTCAATGTTTTGCCGGCAATCAACGGTGCCCTGGTGTTTGAAATTCATTCCCATTTCTTGCATGGGACCTAAGCATGCACCCAAGGACACATATTTGATTTTTCAACCAATTTATATGCACTAGAGCATGTGCGTGTAGTTCAAATTTGAATTATGCACATAAATGCATTGAAAACTCAATTAATGCATAAAAATGTCCAAACAAACCCCGAAAAATCCCAAAAATTGACAAAACACTCCTCTTGTTCTATGTTGACACGAGAAAATATTTTAAAGCAATAAGAGGCAATGGATATCGTTTCGTCCCCAAAGGTGGGACGCTCCCTATCAAAACCATCATGCTTGTTGTGAGAAGCTCTGGTTTGTGAGAAGCTTGTACCCGAACCTGCCCCAAATGGGATAATATTTTTACCACGGCATGTTGATGCCACTCCATGATAGCATGCCAAGTTTCATGAATTTCAGACGAGTTTTGGATTAACTAGAATTTAAAAACCAGGCATCTCAACGTTTTGCCGGCAATCAACAGTGCCCTGGTGTTTGAATTTCATTCCCATCTCTTGCATGGGACCTAGAAATTCACTCAAGGACACACATGTGATTTTTCAACCAACTTTAGTGCATTGGAGCATGTGCTTGTAGTTCAAATTTGAATTATGCACATAAAATGCCTAGAAACCCCAGTATATGTATAAAAAAGGCCAAACGAACCCCGAAAAATTCCAAGATTAAACACAACACTCCTCTTGTTCTATGTTGACACTAAAAAAATGTTGAAAGCAATAAGAGGCAACAGATATCGTCCCGTCCCCAAAGGTGGTACGTTCCCTATCGAAACCATCATGCTTGTTGTGAGAAGCTCTGGTTTGTGAGAAGCTTATACCCAAACCTGTCCCAAATGGGACAAAATTTTCACCACGGCATGTTGATGCTGCTCCATGATAGCATGCCAAGTTTCATGAATTTCAGATGAGTTTTGGACTAACCAAAATTTAAATACCAGGTGTCTCAACGTTTTTCCGGGAATCAACAGTGCCCTGGTGTTTGAAATTCATTCCCATCTCTTGCATGGGACCTAAGCATGCACCCAAGGACACACACGTGATTTTTCAACCAATTTATATGGACTAGAGCATGTGCATGTAGTTCATATTTGAATTATGCACATAAAATGCCTAGAAAACTCAGTTGATGCATAAAAATGTCAAAACTAACCCCGAAAAATCCCAGAAATTGACACAACACTCCTGTTGTTCTATGTTGACACGAGATTTTTTTGAAGCAATAAGAGGCAATGGATATCGTTTCGTCCCCAAAGGTGGGATGTACGTTCCCTACCAAAACCATCAGGCTTGTTATGAGAAGCTCTGGTTTGTGAGTAGCATATACCCAAACCTGCCCCAAATGGGACAAAAATTTTACCACGGCATGTTTAAGCCGCACCATGATAGCATGCCAAGTTTCATGAATTTCAGCGAGTTTGGGATTTACTAGAATTTAAAAACCAGGCATCTCAATGTTTTGCCAGCAATCAACGGTGCCCTGGTGTTTGAAATTCATTCCCATTTCTTGCATGGGACCTAAGCATTCACCCAAGGACACATATTTGATTTTTCAACCAATTTATATGCACTAGAGCATGTGCATGTAGTTCAAATTTGAATTATGCACATAAATGCATTGAAAACTCAATTAATGCATAAAAATGTCCAAACGAACCCCGAAAAATCCCAAAAATTGACAAAACACTCCTCTTGTTCTATGTTGACACGAGAAAATATTTTAAAGCAATAAGAGGCAATGGATATCGTTTCTTCCCCAAAGGTGGGACGCTCCCTATCAAAACCATCATGCTTGTTGTGAGAAGCTCTGGTTTGTGAGAAGCTTGTACCCGAACCTGCCCCAAATGGGATAATATTTTTACCACGGCATGTTGATGCCACTCCATGATAGCATGCCAAGTTTCATGAATTTCAGACGAGTTTTGGATTAACTAGAATTTAAAAACCAGGCATCTCAACGTTTTGCCGGCAATCAACAGTGCCCTGGTGTTTGAATTTCATTCCCATCTCTTGCATGGGACCTAGAAATTCACTCAAGGACACACATGTGATTTTTCAACCAACTTTAGTGCATTGGAGCATGTGCTTGTAGTTCAAATTTGAATTATGCACATAAAATGCCTAGAAACCCCAGTATATGTATAAAAAAGGCCAAAAAAACCCGAAAAATTCCAAGATTAAACACAACACTCCTGTTGTTCTATGTTGACACTAAAAAAATGTTGAAAGCAATAAGAGGCAACGGATATCGTCCCGTCCCCAAAGGTGGTATGTTCCCTTTCGGAACCATCATGCTTGTTGTGAGAAGCTCTGGTTTGTGAGAAGCTTATACCCAAACCTGTCCCAAATGGGACAAAATTTTCACCACGGCATGTTGATGCTGCTCCATGATAGCATGCCAAGTTTCATGAATTTCAGACGAGTTTTGGATTTACTAGATTTTAAAAACCAGGTATCTCAATGTTTTGGTGGCAATCAACAGTGCCCTGGTGTTTGAAATTCATTCTCATCTCTTGCATGGGACCAGAAATTCACCCAAGGACACACATGTGATTTTTCAACCAACTTTGGTGCATTGGAGCATGTGCTTGTAGTTCAAATTTGAATTATGCACATAAAATGCCTAGAAAACCTAGTTAATGTATAAAAAGGCCAAACGAACCCTGAAAAATTCATTCCCATTTCTTTCATGGGACCTAAGCATGCACTGAAGGACACAGATTTGATTTTTCAACCAATTTGTATGCACCAAAGCATGTGCATGTAGTTTTTTTTTTTGAATTGTGCACATGAAATGGCTAGAAAATCAGTTTAATGTATAAAATGTCCAAATGAACCCTGAATAATTCCAATTCTTTTATGACACACATATAGTTCCATGTTCACTTCAGATAAAAGGTCTAGCTATTCAAACATCGTCCATTGCCGCTGTGACCCCATTTTGTAATTCAAATCAAGTAGATCCCACACAATTTATTATCACCAACCGTGTGAGATGTAGTACAAAATATCTTGGAGCACCGTCGGTGTATAGTATGCCTCTGGCTTACGCGAGAAGGTGCGTCGGCTACATTCCACAGCCGGCATGTCAAGCACACTAGCTCACTCCCCCAAAACCCCTGCCTCTGCATCCCTTGCAATATCGAAAATATCTACCGCCTGGAAGGTTTTAATGTTTGATAGCACACGATTAGTATGTACGGGCCGTGTGCGATGTCTGTTACTCCCGCTCTACTTCAGTCCCTTGATTCAAATTTTCAGTAGCGCCGGCATTTTACTCTCGCCTCTGCATCCCTCACAATCTCAAAAATATCTGCTCGCCCTTGTTCCAAATTTTCAGTAGCCCCGCCTAGTTACTCCCGCCTAGTAAAATTTTCAGTTGCCGCAGTATTTCCTGAAACACAACCTTGCCCCCCCCCCTCCACACACACCCCAAAACCACCGCTCACACAAACACACACAACCCTCGAAACCATTTGTAGGTCTCCGCCATCGCCGGCGCCTCCATCCTCAACCTCTGCCTGTGTGCCGGGGAGCTCGAGGAGCCAATGGACAAAAAGAGGTTTATCACGGCCTTTCACCCGATGCCTGTGAGGTGGCCGCCGAGGTGTCCCCGTCGTCCTCCACGGGCCCGATCTGTCGTCGCCGGTTCCCCGATCCGCCCGCCGCCGCTCCCCTACGCCGGTTCGAGGACTTCCCCGTCCTCCCTCGGACCCGGAAGACGACGAAGTCCTACCTCGGGGTCCGGCATCGGCGGTGGGGGACGTGGGTCGCTGAGATTACAGATCGAGAGAACCACCCCCGCCGGTGGCTCGGTAGCTTCCACACGGCTGAGCTCGCGGCCATGGAGTACGACCGCTGGCAGGTTCGCTACCACGGCGCGGCGGCTAGGCTCAATTTCCCCTTTGGCACACGTCCGGTCCACCTCGTTCCACCGAAGCCAGGGGTGGTGAGCTCGGCTATGGCACGGGAGGACCGCCAGGCGTGGGAGCGCCTCAAGGCCGAGGCCGCCGACGAGGCCTACATGCAAGAGCTCCGCCGGCAGCACCCGAAGCTCGTGGAGGCGGAGCGGGCGATCTTCGCCAGCGCGGAGGGCGGCGAGGTTATCGCGCCCTCCTCTAATGACGAGGTCGAAGGCGGCGAGGACGGCGGTGCGGAGGGAGGCGAGGTTATCACGCTCTCGTTTGATGACAAGGTCGCAGGCGGCAGCGACGGTGGCACGGAGGGCGTCGAGGTGGGCCCTGAGGATGAGGAGATCGACGTTAACGAGTGGAGGAGTGCCTTCCCCAACGACCCCGACGACGGTACTGGCCCGGACCCGGCTCGCGGCACACCATACATGACGAGGAAGGATTGGCTCGACCTCTACTTCGACCGAAAGTAGTTTAGCTTAGTTTAAATTTAAGTTTTGTGTTCGGTTATGCAAAACTATCTATGTTTATGTTTGAATGCATGCTACTTTCGGTTGAACCTGCTTTGAACTTGATCAAATTGAAGTTTACAACCTTAAGTTTAGGGGATTGACTAGAAAAGGCCAAAAATTGCTGAGTATATATATATATCCACTAAGGGTTTTAGTCCTTTAACTTTTTAAGGATCACCTAGAGATGTCCTTATGACTTGTTTATTTCAGTTCTTCACAATGTGATGCTCTATATGTGCAACTATTTGCCGTGCAGTTCAATTTCATCAATAACAGTTTCAACAATACCACTATGAATTATGATATTTGGTTGCTATTAAGGATATTGCAGTTAACATGCCTTTTCATTTTTCAGTTGTTGTTTAGCAATATGCATTGTATTGAATGACTAAATATGCAATCCCAGGCTACATAGCAACAAGGAAGAGTGTTACCTTAATGTTCTGATGATGTCTAGATATACATGTAATAAAGTCTTATATAATGGGATGGATGGAGTGTTGTACTACATCATTTTTCAATTGTTGTTCAGCTTCTAATATTAACTTGGTGCTTTTAGGTACATATATCATTGCCAAAGATCCACACTTCGACCCTTTCTGCATATGGGGCAATGAGATGTTCATGAACCAGCATTAAGTGAGGAAACTGATAAAGATTGTTATTAAAATGGGTCAAAAGATGTCAATAGAACTATTTGTTTACACTTTATGCAAGACAACAGTGAACTGCATGATGGTAAGTAAGAACCCTGTAGCCTTCTTTTTACTACCCGTAATGAGTTGTGTTACATGACAATATCTGAATCTTTTTTCTTTTGCAGTGGATCCTGAAGCAGTTTACTCAAGATTACCTCTCAAATGACATGATTGGCGGCCGACCATCACAAGGGGTTGGACTAGAGTCCTGCATGCCTTGTGCATCCAGGAGCATAATAGGGCCATTCCGCTTCACCTTGTTCAACAACTAGAATGTCTGTCGCCTCTTTCTTTACCATCTGTAATAGTACAAGTATAGAACCCTGGTACATCATTCTTTATTTGGTGCTTATGTAATTCTTAAACATATGTACCTGTGAATCGAATAATGCATTGGTTGTTTGAACCTGATGGATATGAATAAAGCTATAGCCTACTTTCAAGTTTAAATTAGGTATAATTTTAAATAGCAGCAATTAAATTAGGGCGAAATTACGTTGTGCATGTCATTACGGCACACACGGTTGGTAAAACACAAACGTTTGCGATATACACCATAATCTGAGATGGTTCACAGAGAGGAAACGTGTGCAAGCATGCACATAGTTGCCGTTTGCAAAGCGTGTGTGATGTCAGACACTATCACATACGGTGCGGGAAAACTAAATGTGTGTGATTGTCTACCCATCATACATAGTTTATAACCATGAACTGTTTGTGATGTGCCAGACATTGTAAAATTCCCATGCCTGGAAAACTCCCGTGCCTGGAATCTGCCTGGTTTTAGGCAGAACCACAAAACTCCGACTGCGATGGCAATGCGAGCACAAACGAGTAGCAAGGATGAAGCGTTTGGGATATTCGAGATATCATAAACGGTTATACAGGGACAACTGTACGCATCAAGGCTCCCTATCCCCGAAGGTTTCTGGGTCGTGTGGGAAGGACCCCCTATTGCCCACACTCCCTTGGCGACGGTTCCAAATGCCGTCGCGAAAAGGGGTTAAAAACCGTTTGTTTAGGACCGATGCGTACCAGTGACTCCTGGATCACTATTGTATCCCCTTGCCAAACTCATGGCAAGGTACACAATAGGTCTCGTATACATCATGGCATACTTTATAGAACCTATGGATGAGGCATAGGGAATGATTTTCATTCTCTTTCTATCTTCTGCCGTGGTCGGGTTTTGAGTCTTACTCAACTTCATACCTTACAACTCAGGCAAGAACTCCTTCTTTGACTGATCCATTTTGAACTCCTTCAAAATCTTATCAAGGTATGTACTCATCAAAAGTCTTATCAAGCATCATGATCTGACTCTATAGATCTTGATGCCCAATATGTAAGTAGCTTCACCGAGGTGTTTCTTTGAAAAACTCCTTTCAAACACTCCTTTATGCTTTCCATAAAATTCTACATCATTTCCGATGAACAATATTTCATTCACATATACTTATCAGAAAGGCTGTAGTGCTCCCACTCACTTTGTTATAAATACAGGCTTCACCGCAAGTCTATATAAAACTATATGCTTTGATCAACTTATCAAAGCGTATATTATAACTCCGAGATACTTGCACCAGTCCATAAATGGATCGCTAGAGTTTGCACACTTTGTTAGCACCTTTAGGATCGACAAAATCTTTTGGTTGCATCATACACAATTCTTCTTTATGAAATCCATTAAGGAATGCAGTTTTGACATCCATTTGCCAGATTTTACAAAATGCGGCAATTGCTAACATGATTCGAACAAACTTAAGCATCACTACGAGTGAGAAAAATCTCATCATAGTCAACACTTTGAACTTGTCGAAAACCTTTTGCGACAATTCGAGCTTTGTAGAGAGTAACACTACCATCAGCGTATGTCTTCCTCTTGAAGATCCATTTATTCTCAATGGCTTGCCAATCATCGATCAAGTCCACCAAAGTCCATACTTTGTTCTCAGACATGGATCCCATCTCAGATTTCATGGCCTCAAGTCATTTTGCGGAATCTGGGCTCATCATCACTTCCTCATAGTTCGTAGGTTCGTCATGGTCTAGTAACATGACATCCAGAACAGGATTATCGTACCACTCTGGTGCGGAACATGCTCTGGTTGACCTATGAGGTTTGGTAGTAACTCGATTCAAAGTTTCATGATCGTTATCATTAGCTTCCTCACTAGTTGGTGTAGGCATCACGGGAACGGTTTTCTGTGATGAGCTACTTTCCAATTTGAGAGAAGGTACAATTACCTCATCAAGTTCTACTTTCTTCCACTCACTTCTTTCGAGAGAAACTCCTTCTCTAGAAAGGATCCATTCTTAGCAACAAAGATCTTGCCATCGGTCTGCGATAGAAGGTGTACCCAACAGTCTCCTTTGGGTATCCTATGAAGACGCATTTCTTCGATTTGGGTTCGAGCTTATCAGGTTGAAGCTTTTTCACATAAGCATCACAACCCCAAACTTTAAGAAACGACAGCTTAGGTTTCTTGCCAAACCACAGTTCATACGGTGTTGTCTCAACGGATTTAGATGGAGCCCTATTTAACGTGAATGCAGCTGTCTCTAATGCATAACCCGAAAATGATAGTGGTAAACTAGTAAGAGACATCATAGATCGCACCATATCTAATAAGTAAGTTTACGACGTTCAGACACACCATTACGCTGTGGTGTTTCAGGTGGCGTGAGTTGTGAAACTATTCCACATTGTTTTAAATGAAGACCAAACTCGTAACTCAAATATTCGCCTGTCGGCGTTCTGGGAACGGGGTTCCCCAGACTTGCCTGCCTGCGGCCTGCGGCGTGGCTCAAAGGAGGCCCAGCACGGCCCATCTTCATCAACACAAGACCCAAGACCCTCGCGAGGGGCCAAGACTCACGGGGCGGATGACGCAGAGCTTCCTCAGGCGCGGCCTCATCAGGCTGGCTCATGAGGGGGCGGAGAGATCAAGGCGGGGTACCTCACGAGGTTCCCATGACGTAAGCCATGACGACCACGGGCACCGGGCGGGCGCCAGCCCGAGCAGTGTCCTCCTTTCCTCTTTGGTGCAAAGGGGGCAAACGCAGGCGAGAGGATCAAGCAAATGCATCCATTTCGGTGCAACAAGACCAAGACCAGTCCAACGGCGGGAAGGAGGTCACCGTAGAGCTCAGGACGGCGTCACTACAGAGCCTTTTGGCAGGCGAGGACCGACTTTAGTCAGGATAAGTGTACCAGATGTTCCCCTTCAAAATGGCCAACTGTTGGCGCCCTTCCCGCTCAATATTTGGGGAAGAGGCCCAGGGCCCTTGCCTATAAATAGGACTAGCCACCCCTAGGGTAAAGGAGGTCGGGAACTAGCGAGCTAGAATCCGGAGAGAAAAACAGAGAGAAAGAAGGGCGGCTGAACTCCTGCTAGCAGTTCATCCTCCCAGCCAAGAACAGGCCCTCGCGAGGCTATTCTACCTTGTACTGTTCATCATCATCAGCCCAAGAGGCAATCCACCCACCACAAACTAGATTAGGGTATTACACCACAATGGTGGCCCAAACTAGTATAAACCTTGTGTCTCTTGTGTTGTTCTTTCAGTAGTTTAGATCTTTGGGAGACGGAGAGGTAGAGAGCGTAATCTTCGCGCGCACCCCAGAGTTCGAACCTTAAGGGTCTGCCGGAACCCGAAATCCGACATTTCGCGCGCCAGGTAGGGGTGCGCCGAAATTTGTTTTCCACCGCTCCGCTCTCCTCCGACCGTCGCGTCCATGTCCGACGCTCGTCGGGCCCGCGCCGGGCCGCCATCACTTCCCGCGTCGCCCGGACGGCTCCCGTCGGCGGGCGTCCTCGTCGTTCCCCATTGCCCGCCGTCAACGCCGCCCCCAACCCAGCGGGGAACGGGCGGCAAGCATCGTCTCAGCATCCGTCAGTGCAGCGAGACGGCCGCGCCGCTACACCAACACCCCCGGTCATCGCGGCCCTCTTGGGCGGCTCGTAGGCGCCGCCCACAAGTCGCCACGTCAAGCCATTTGTCCGCCAGGTCAGCACCGCTTCCGCGCGGTAGGGGGCTCCCCCGGATCGGGCGGCACCCAAGGCCGGCCTGACCTTCAGCTCGGAAGACCACCCCTCCAACTCGGCAAGCTCGGGCGCGCTCCCATGTTGTGCACCCCCATCATCTGCCATGTGGCCGTCACCAGAACCCTCATCGATGGTGGCGCAGGCCTCAGCGTGCTTTCGGTTGAGGCCTTCAATCTCCTTCGCATACCCCTAGAACGGCTGCAACCCAGTCGGCCCTTCTCGGGCGTTGGGGGTGGGTCATCCAGCTCCCTGGGACAGATCCGGCTCCCAGTAACCTTTGGCACCTACGACAATTTCCGCACGGAGATGGTCGACCTCGACATCACCCCATCGGCCTCCCCTACAACGCCATCCTCGGGTACCCCGCGCTGGCCAAGTTCATGGCCGCCACGCACTCGGCGTACAACCTAATGAAGATGCCCGGGAGCAGCGGCGTCCTCACCGAGCACGGGGACGCCGGGGACGCGCTGCGGGTGCTCGAGCTCGCCTTCAGGACTGCGGCATCGGCACAGCCCGCCGACTCAGGGACCCCCGAGCCCAAGGGGGTTGCGCCCGCCAAGAAGAAGCAGTTGTTCACCCAGGACAAGGCGGAAACCAAGCAGATACCTGTCGATGAGGACGGGACCTCCAGTGCCATAGGCGCCAACCTCGAGCCTGAGCAGGAGGAGGCCCTGATCAGGTTCCTGTGCGCGAACAAAAAGGTATTCGCTTGGGAGCCTGATCAGTTAGCAGGGATTCCAAGAAGCGTAATCGAGCACCACCTCAACGTGTGCCCAAACGTGCGCCCCGTGAAGCAGAAGGCAAGGCGGCAGTCCACCGAAAAGTAGGCCTTTATCGTTCAAGAAACCCGCAAGTTAGAAGCCGTTGGGGTCATTCGCGAGGTTCGATACCCGGATTGGTTGGCAAACCCTGTCGTGGTGCCAAAGAAGGGAGGGAAGAAGCGCATGTGTGTCGACTTCACCAACCTCAACAAGGCATGCCCACAAGATCCATTCCCGCTTCCCCGCATCGACCAGATCGTCGATTCCACCGCAGAGTGCGACCTGCTATGCTTCCTCGACGCCTTCTCTGGGTATCATCAGATCAAGATGGCGGTAGAAGACGTCGAGAAGACCGCCTTCCTAACCCCTTGCGGGTTGTACTGCTATACATGCATGCCATTTGGGCTGCATAACGCAGGGGCAACCTTTCAGCGGCTGATGCACATCACCTTGGGCCCACAGCTTGGGAAGAATGTCGAAGCTTACGTTGACGACATTGTGGTGAAGTCTCGGGAGGCCAAGACCCTGATACAAGACCTGGAGGAAACCTTCGCGAGCCTCGACGCAGTGAACCTGTGGCTCAACCTAGAGAAGTGTGTGTTCGGAGTCCCCTCAGGCAAGCTCTTGGGTTTCCTCGTGTCCCATCGAGGCATCGAGGCTAACCCGGAAAAAGTAAAGGCGGTCGAGGACATGAGCCCGCCAAAGACCCTCAGAGAAATGCAGAAGCTCACCAGACGTGTGACCGCGCTAGGGCGCTTCATCTCCAGGCTGGGGGAACGGGCCCTGCCTTTCTTCCAGCTAATGAAGAAAAAGGGACCCTTTGAATGGACTGAAGAGGCAGACAAAGCGTTTCAATATCTCAAGAAATACCTGACCAGCCCTCCGGTCATGGTGGCTCCGCGTCCTCAAGAGCCCCTGGTGCTCTACCTCGCCGCCACTCCTTACTCCGCCAGCGCAGCCCTAGTGGCGGTTAGGGAGGAGCGCCAAATCAGAACCACAGCAGCAACTCAGGACGAGGCAAAACAGGAACAAGGAAGGCCCCCGAAGGCCGCAACCGCGGTTGAGGAAGATCAGACATGAAAGAGTGCGCCGGGAGCAGGAGAGGCCACTCACCTAGATGGTCTGCCTCCAGAGGCCTCGTCGCCTCGCGAGGCGCCCTTGCCTCCGGAGGGCGCCACGAGCGCTGATGCACTCAGCCTTGTGGAACACCCGGTGTACTTCGTTAGCTCAGTGTTACGGGACGCGAGGGCACGGTATCCCATGCCTCAGAAGCTCCTCCTCG
Source organism: Aegilops umbellulata (assembly GCA_032464435.1). NCBI lineage: Eukaryota > Viridiplantae > Streptophyta > Magnoliopsida > Poales > Poaceae > Aegilops > Aegilops umbellulata. The sequence continues at coordinate 353,332,445 of CP136056.1, forward strand.
CGCAACTGGTGGCCTCGCGAAAGCTGCGTCACTACTTCCAGGGTCACCCCATCAAGGTCGTCTCGTCATACCCCTTGGAAAGAGTGCTTAGGAGCCCTAACTCAGCCGGAAGGGTCGCTGAATGGAACATAGAACTGCAGGCGTTTCAGCTTGAGTTCAGCACGACCAGGGTCATCAAGGGAGCAGCATTAGCGGATTTCGTGGCAGAATGGATGGAGGCACCAGGCCTTAAGGACGACGAGGATCGGTCCCTCTCCCCAGGGAGCGAGGCGCCGGAAGGTTGGGTCATGTACTTCGATGGGGCGTTCTCCAGGCACGGCGCTGGGGCTGGTGCGGTGCTGATATCACCCACTCAGGACAAGCTCTACTACGCTGTACAACTCTGCTTCCAGCATGGTGAAAAGGTCTCCAACAACATAGCGGAGTATGAAGGTCTAATAGCGGGCTTGAAGGCCGCAGCCACCCTGGGGGTGAAGCACCTCACCGTCAAGGGCGATTCGCAGCTCCTTGTCAACCTCTCCAACAAGGTGTATGAGCCAAAATATGAGCACATGGAAGCCTATCTAGCGGAGGTCCGCAGAATGGAGAAACAGTTCTGGGGGTTGGAGTTGAAGCATGTGCCCCGCGGCACCAATCAGGAGGCCGATGACATCGCCGGACGGGCGTCCAAGCGGTTACCTCAGGCACCTGGCGTCTTCGAAGAGCGGCTCTTCAAGCCCTCAGCCTAGCCGTCATCATCAAACATTGCTCAGCCTCGGGAGGAACTCCCCCAGCCACCTGCCTCGGGAGCCCTGGTCTGTGGCCCGGCCTCAGGAGCACGCCTGCTCCTGACAATGGAACCCCAGGAGGAGTGCTGGATCACGGAACTTATGAGTTATTTAACACAAGGGACCCTGCCGGAGAAGGAGGAGGAAGCAGAGCGCGTGACGCGGCAGCCCACGGCATACTGCATCAGGGATGGAGAACTCTACCGGAAGTGACCAAACGACGTATCGCTGCGCTGCATCTCCAGGGAGCAAGGAAAGGAACTGCTAGGGGACATACACGGCGGGGACTGTGGGCATCATGCATCATCACGGACCCTCATTGGCAAGGCATTTCGCAGTGGGTTCTACTGGCCCACCGCGCTCAACGACGTTGTCGAACTGGTAAAGGCTTGTGAAGCCTGCCAATTTCACGCCAAGCAGATCCATCAGCCGGCGGGAGGCCTGCTGACTATCCCCCTTTCATGGCCATTCGTAGTCTGGGGGCTGTACATTCTGGACCCGTTCCCTCGGGTGCCAGGGGGCTACCGCTGCCTCTACGTCGCCATCGACAAGTTTACCAAGTGGGCAGAAGTAGAGGTCATCCGCACCATCCCCGTGGGTTTGGTGGTCAAGTTCATCAGAGGCATCATGAGTCGGTTCGGGGTGCCGAACCGCATCATCACAGACAACGGTTCGCAGTTCACCAGTAACCTTTTCAGAACATACTGTGCTAACCTTGGAACGCAGATATGCTACGCTTCGGTGGCGCACCCACAGAGCAACGGCCAGGCCGAACGAGCCAACGCAGAGGTCCTGAGGGGCCTCAAGACCAGGACGTTCAAGAAGAAGCTGGATGCCTGCGGAAGAGGTTGGTACCATGAGCTCCAGTCCGTGTTGTGGTCCATCCGCACAACCGCGACCAAGCCAACCAGAGAGACCCCGTTCTTCCTGGTCTACGGAGCCGAAGCAGTCCTCCCTCACGAGGTCAGACGTCGCTCCGCGCGGGTCCTGGCGTTCGACGAGGCGCAGCAGGACGCCATGCGGGGGACGGACCTCGTGCTGGGGGAGGAACGCCACCGAGAAGCCGCGTTACGAGCGGCGAGGTACCAACAGGCACTACGACGATATCACTGCCGCAACATCCGCCCCAGGACTCTCGAGGTAGGAGACCTCGTGCTCAGGCGGGTTCTCTCCAGGGAGGGGCTGCACAAGCTCTCCCCCATGTGGGAGGGCCCGTTCAAGGTTGTTCATGTTTCCAGGCCTGGCTCAGCAAGCTTGGAGACTCAGGAGGGGGAGCAGATCCAGAACGCATGGAACATCTAGCACCTCCGGAGGTTTTACCCCTAAAAGGCCCAGAGCCTGTGAAGAAGGCGAACGCCTGTGAAGATTATCCTTTTTGGAAAAGGCCCAGAGCCTGTGAAGAAGGCCAACGCCTGTGAAGATTATCCTTTTTGGAAAAGGCCCAGAGCCCGTGAAGAAGGCGAACGCCTGTGAAGATTATCCTTTTTGGAAAAGGCCCAGAGCCTGTGAAGAAGGCGAACGCCTGTGAAGATATCCTTTTTTGGAAAAGGCCCAGAGCCTGTGAAGAAGGCGAACGCCTGTGAAGATTATCCTTTTTGTAAAAGGCCCAGAGCCTGTGAAGAAGGCGAACGCCTGTGAAGATTACGCTTTTAAGAAGAAAGGCCCGGAGCCTGTGAAGAAGGCCAACGCCTGTGAAGCTCGCCGCCCGTGACACTCTCACGTAATAATGAGTTGGGACTGTACACGCCCCGGAGTCTCAGGAGCGCCGGCCTCAAGCCCTGGGGCTCCCTCCCATGCCCAGTGGCAGCACTTAGCTCCGTGCTGGTGAGAAGACGTCGAAGACTAGATTAGGTGCCGGACGCGGCTCTTTCATTTGCTTTCCGCAGTTGGCTTGTTTGTTCGCATTTGAAGTCTTGTTGAAACTATTGCCGTTGTTGGTTTGTGGTTCGTCGATTTTTACTCCCCCCGCTTTGATTTCCCTTGAGCAAGGCCTCGCGAGGGGGGATAGCCGAGCGCCCTCGCGAGTGTCCCTACCCTAGTCATTCGAAGGTTTCACGACCTGGGCCCGTTACAGGAGCACCCCTCCGGTCCGTGCCCCTCGAGCACCGCGACACGCACAGGGCCTGGGTCGGTCGCCCCCCGCGGCTGGGGCCGGGAACTATTTACGCGCGGACACATAGCCAAAGGGCGCGAGAGCGGAATCAAGGTAATGGTTAACAGCAATAAACCCGAACACGCCCCCGCGGGGCTCCACGCATCTGTTTTCTTTTACACAGGAAACAAAAGGAAAGAAAGGACAAGTCCGGCGCGGCCCGCCTCGCACCCGCCTGCAGAGGAGACTCGGGCTGCCTCCAGGGCTCAGGCGGACTCCTCCTCGCGCTTCACCGGGGCGCGACGGCGGGCGAACGTGCTGCCACCTCCTAAGCCGGTGCAACGGCGAGGGGGCTGGCTGCGACCACCGCTAGAAGAGTCGCTTGAAGAAGAGTCGATGTAGCTCAGGGAGCCTTGGGCGCCGCCAGCTGCGCAGGCACTGTCTCCTCCATCGTCGTCGGGGCTGGGTCCCCGGCCGCGGTTGTCGCCTTCAGGACAGCACCCTGCGCGGCGACCATCTTCCCCAAACACCCTCACGTAGAGGGTAGCATCACCGTCAAACCTAAAGTGCAGGGTGCACCGGCGCCCCAGGCCGCGGGCACGGGCAACGCCTGCCAAACACGAGTTAGGGCCAAGCTCCCAGTAACGAAGACCTCCAGTGCGGCCCATGAGGCCCGGCCGCAGCAGCCGTCCGCCTGAAGCCAGAGGCCACCCGGGGCGCCGGCCGGGAGCTCACCAAGGAGGAAGCGAGGAAGCTGGAGCCGGGCGCTAGCCGGCTCCGCCGACCATACGACGAACTCCAGCAACACCTCCACGACGCAAAAGCGCGGCCTAGGGCAGCGCGCAACCAATGCGCGTCCCCCGGCCGCAGCAGCTCGCCCGTCACCACGCTGGGAACCACCTCCACGACCGCGGGATGCAGCCGCAGCGGCCATGGGATCCTTCCGAGGGCGTCCTCGGCCGTGCTTGAGCGGGGGGGAGGCAGGCTCAACCTGGCGGGCTTTCCCCTTCTCTGCAACCAAGAACTTCCTCGACGGAGCCATGAAGAAGAAGGAAAAGCAAGGAGGGATGGACTGGAAGGGCACGAGCAGTTCCATACTTATAGCCGGCGGAGACCAACCGTCGACCTCCACAATCACAGGTAATCATGACACGATTTGCATGCAGGGACTTGTCCAATCCACGCGATCACTGAGGCGTCGTGGGGAAGCGGAGGCGCCCACGTCCCATCAACTGCCACGCGGCGCCCAAGGCCGCAGGCTGTTAGGGCCCGCGGCGCTTCGCCCTTGCCCTTTCGTCTCTCGGCACGGCCAAGTCCGGGCGCGCCTTGGGCCCGGGGGCTACTGTTGGCGTTCTGGGAACGGGGGTCCCCAGACTTGCCTCCCTGCGGCCTGCACGTGGCTCAAAGGAGGCCCAGCACGGCCCATCTTCATCAACACAAGACCCAAGAGCCTCGCGAGGGGCCAAGCCTCGTGGGGCGGACGATGCAGAGCTTCCTCAGGCGCGGCCTCATCAGGCTGGCTCACGAGGGGGCGGAGAGATCAATGCGGGGTACCTCACGAGGTGCCCATGACGTAAGCCATGACGACCACGGGCGCCGGGCGGGCGCCAGCCCGCGCAGTGTCCTCCTTTCCTCTTTGGTGCAAAGGGGGCAAGCGCAGGCGAGAGGATCAAGCAAAGGCATCCATTTTGGTGCAACAAGACCAAGACCAGTCCAACGGCGGGAAGGAGGTCACCGTGGAGCCCAGGACGGCGTCACTACAGAGCCTTTTGGCAGGCGAGGACCGACTTTAGTCAGGATAAGTGTACCAGATGTTCCCCTTCAAATGGCCAACTGTTGGCGCCTTTCCCGCTCAATATTTGGGGAAGAGGCCCAGGGACCTTGCCTATAAATAGGACTAGCCACCCCCAGGGTAAAGGAGGTTGGGAACTAGCGAGCTAGAATCCGGAGAGAAAAACAGAGAGAAAGAAGGGCGGCTGAACTCCTCCTAGCAGTTCATCCTCCCAGCCAAGAACAGGCCCTCGCGAGGCTGTTCTACCTTGTACTGTTCATCATCATCAGCCCAAGAGGCAATCCACCCACCACAAACTAGAGTAGGGTATTACACCACAATGGTGGCCCGAACTAGTATAAACCCTGTGTCTCTTGTGTTGTTCTTTCAGTAGTTTAGATCTTTGCGAGACGGAGAGGTAGAGAGCGTAATCTCCGCGCGCACCCCAGAGTTCAAACCTTAAGGGTCTGCCAGAACCCGAAATTCGACATCGCCTCCACGATCAGATCGTAGAAACTTTATTTTCTTGTTATGATGATTTTCCACTTCACTCTAAAGTTCTTTGAACTTTTCAAATGTTTCAGACTTGTGTTTCATTACGTAGTGAAAGGATCGAGAAGAGGTGTCTAGAGGGGGGTGAATAGACTCTAATCAAGAAAAGTTGCAGTTTTTAATTTCCTTTGGTTGATGTGGAGTTTGAACACAAGTTTACATTCACAATACATATCAAGCAAACATGCGAGCATACAAAGAGATATGAGCAGCGGAAAGTAAGGCATGCAAGTTGCAAGAATGTAAAGAGATGGGATTGGAGTGTGCAAACGCAATTTGGAGACACGGAGATTTTTTATCCGTGGTTCCGATAGGTGGTGCTATCATACATCCACGTTGATGGAGACTTCAACCCATGAAGGATAATAGTTGCGCGAGTCCACGGAGGGCTCCACCCACGAAGGGTCCACGAAGAAGCAACCTTGTCTATCCCACCATGGCCATCGCCCACGAAGGACTTGCCTCACTAGGGTAGATCTTCACAAAGTAGGCGATCTCCTTGCCCTTACAAACTCCTTGGTTCAACTCCACAATCTTGTCGGAGGCTCCCAAGTGACACCTAGCCAATCTAGGAGACACCACTCTCCAAGAAGTAACAAATGGTGTGTCGATGATGAACTCCTTGCTCTTGTGTTTCAAATGATAGTCTCCCCAACACTCAACTCTCTCTCATAGGATTGTATTTGGTAGAAAGAAGATTTGAGTGGAAAGCCACTTGGGGAATGCTAGAGATCAAGATTTATGTGGTTGGAATGGAATATCTTGACCTCAACACAAGTGTAGGTGGTTCTCTCTCAGGAAATATGTATTGGAAGTGTAGGCATGTTCTGATGGCTCTCTCCACGAATGAAGAGTGGGTGGAGGGGTATATATAGCCTCCACACAAAATCTAACCGTTACACACAAATCACCAAACTCGGTGGGACCGATTCAGAGAACTCGGTCGGACAGATTTGGTTCATAATGTGACCATTAGGCATTTCGGTGGGACCGATGTGCTAAGGTTAGGGTAAATCTAAAACTTGGTTTGACCGATTACTCAAACTCGGTGGGACCAATTTGGGTAATAAGTGAAACAGAATGTTGGCCAGGCAAACTCGGTGAGGCCGGTTGCAAATCTCGGTGACACCGAAACTATTGCAACAGACAACACAGAGTTTGCAAGCCCATCTCGGTGAGACTGAATTGATTAGGGTTTCTAGCAGTGGCTATGTCAACTGAACTCGGTGGCTCCGGATGAAAAGAATCGGTGGGGCCGATTTGGACTTTTGGTTTAGGGCATATGTGGAAGTGAGAAAGTGGTTGAGGGCTTTGGAGCATATCACTAAGCACTTTGAGCAAGCAAGCCATTAAGCAACACCTCATCCCTTCTTAATAGTATTGGCTTTCCTATGGACTCAATGTGATCTTGGATCACTAAATAGAAAATGTAGAGTCCTGAGCTTTGAGCTTGAGCCAATCCTTTGTCCTTAGCATCTTGAAGGGGTTCCGCATCCTCTTGTCCATGCCACTCCATTGTTGAACTTATCTAAAACATACTTGGTAGAAACATTAGTCCAACAAGAGATATGTTGATATTAATTACCAAAATCACCCAGGGAGCACTTGTGCTTTCAAGTAGATATACCCATATCTGCTCAAATCATTTGTGAAGGTCAGAAAATAAATATACCGGCCGCGAGCCTCAACACTCATTGGACCACAGACATCGGTATGTATTGTTTCCCATAAGTCAGTAGCTCGCTCCATTGTTCCGAAGAACGGAGTCTTAGTCATCTTGCCTATGAGGCATGGTTCGCAAGCATCAAATGATTCATAATCAAGTGATTCCAAAAGTCCATCTGCATGGAGTTTCTTCATGCGCTTTACACCAATATGACCTAAACGACAGTTCCACAAATATTTTGCACTATAATTATCAACTTTGCATCTTTTGGCATCAATATTATGAATATGTGTATCACCACGATCGAGATTCGACAAAAATAGACCACCCTTCAAGGGTGAATGACCATAAAAGATATTACTCATATAAATAGAACAACCATTATTCTTTGATTTAAATGAATAACCGTCTCGCATCAAATAAGATCCAGATATAATGTTCATGCTCAACACTAGCACCAAATAACAATTATTGAGGTCTAAAACTAATCCCGAAGGTAGATGTAGAGGTAGCGTGTCGACGGCGATCACATCGACCTTGGAACCAGTTGTCGGTGTCAAAACCGGCGGATCTCGGGTAGGGGGTCCCGAACTGTGCGTCTAGGATCGATGGTAACAAGAGATGGGGGACACGATGTTTACCCAGGTTCGGTCCCTCTCTATGGAGGTAATATCCTACGTCCTGCTTGATTGATCTTGATGAATATGAGTGTTACAAGAGTTGATCTACCACGAGATCGTAATGGCTAAACCCTAGAAGCCTAGCCTGTATGACTATGGTAATGAATATCCTTTCCGGACTAACCCCTCTTGTTTATATAGACACCGGGGGGGTCTAGGGTTACATAGAGTCGGTTACATAAGAAGGAATCTTCATAGTCGGTCGCCAAGCTTGCCTTCCACGTCAAGTAGAGTCCAATCTGGACACGGGTACAGTCTTCGGCCTTCATGCCTTCACAGCCCATCAGTCCTGCCCAATGGATAACAGACCGGACGCCCGAGGACCCCTTAGTCCAGGACTCCCTCAGTAGCCCCCGAACCAGTCTTCAATAGCGAGGTGTTCGGCACACAAATTGCCTTCGGCATTGCAAGGCGGGTTCCTCCTTTAATGACCTCCAAGTGATGTATTCGTCCATCGGTTCAATGTCGCTCCCCTCGGCTTCTGCGTGTTAAATAAATTCGCCTTCCACATGTCGAGAGAAGGTGGAAGGTCAGGGTATTTTTGCAGATAACACCCCGTCCATGCAAGGAAGAGTTCCTATTAAAGAGATTGGATCCTAGATCCATCCGACACCACGCAGAGGAAATCCCCGGAAACTTCTTAGGAGAAACCATTACAGCATGGCTAGCGCCCCTAGCTCCTCCACCCATCCCGGCCCAGAGAAACGCGAGTGGGAGAGGTGCTCAGTGTCCCACAGTCAATTGACGAAGTTGCAGACGCAGGGATTTCTTCCCCCCGCGGATCTAGTTCATGTTCGAGCGGGGCTAGATTCCTTCAACGGTGAGATTCAGGCAGAGGACTTTCCCAATCCATCCAGGGAGAGCGAGTATGTTTCATCCCCTATGTCGGTGTCAAAACCGACGGATCTCCGGTAGGGGGTCCCGAACTGTGCGTCAAGGCCGGATGGTAACAGGAGACAAGGGACACGATGTTTTTACCCAGGTTCGGGCCCTCTCGATGGAGGTAATACCCTACTCTTGCTTGATTAATATTGATGATATGGGTAGTACAAGAGTAGATCTAGCACGAGATCAAGGAGGCTAAACCCTAGAAGCTAGCCTATGGTATGATTGTTGTGTATGGAGTTGATTGTCCTACGGACTACAACCCTCCGGTTTATATAGACACCGGATAGGGTTAGGGTTACACAGAGTCGGTTACAATGGTAGGGGATCTTGAATATCCGCATCGCCAAGGAAAGTTCCATCTGGACACGGGACGAAGTCTTCAATCTTGTACCTTCATAGTCCAGGAGTCCGGCGAAGGTATAGTCCGGCTACCCGAACACCCCCTAATCTAGGACTCCCTCAGTAGCCCCTGAACCAGGCTTCAATGACGACGAGTCCGGCGCGCAGATTGTCTTCGGCATTGCAAGGCGGGTTCCTCCTCCAAGTCCTTCATAGAAGATTGTAAATACCAAGAATAGTGTCCGCCTCTGCAAAACAAGTTTCCACATATTGCCATAGAGAGAATAATATTAACACAAATCAAATCTGCCGACGTATTCCACAGTGCATCATCACACTACGGCCAAGTCCTTTACTCGAATCGTTTTTACTTTTCTACCTCAGCACGTTTTGCGAGGGGGTTTCCTTGGCACGTATTGTCAAAGCAGAGATCATGTGCCCTTTTTACGGGATTCTCATCAATACGGACGTGGGTAACCCAACCGCGCCATTTACCATGGCGCTTGGGAGGCAAGCGAGTTTTATTAGGCAGGTGGGGACGCATAACCGCATCCGCCCATATAAGGGGATAAGGATCCACCTTTTTTTACCTACGCCTTCTTCCTCCTTTGCCTACCCATCTCCTGCGCACCCGAGCTCCAACGCCCAAGCCCGCTCTTCCTACCTCAACCTTATCCAGCAATGTCCGGAGCGGGAGGCAAGTGGATGGTCTCCTCCGTTACGGAGGTCCAAGTGAAAAAGTTAAGGAAGGCCGGATACCTGTCAAAGGACATCGCGCACCGGCTTCCCGAAGAGGGGCAGCTTCTCCCCACCCCAAGACCCCATGAGAGGGTAATATTTCTTCCCCACTTCCTCCGCGGACTAGGTTTTCCACTCCACCCATTTGTCCGGCGGGTATCGTTATTTTCTGACCTTCACAGATAATTTAAGCAGATATGGATATATCTACTTAATGAAACACAAGTCTGAAACATTTGAAAAGTTTAAAGAATTTCAAAGTGAAGTGGAGAATCAACGTAACAAGAAAATAAAGTTTCTATGATGTGATCGCGGAGGCGAGTATTTGAGTTACAACTCATGCCACCTGGAACACCACAACGTAATGGTATGTCCGAACATCATAACCGTACTTTATTAGATATGGTGTGATCTATGATGTCTCTTACCGATTTACCACTATAATTTTGGGGGTCATGCATTAGAGATAGCTGCATTGACGTTAAATAGGACACCATCTAAATCCGCTGAGACGACACCATACGAACTATGGTTTGGCAAGAAACCTAAGTTGTCGTTTCTTAAAGTTTGGGGATGTGATGCTTATGTCAAAAGGCTTCAACCTGATAAGCTTGAACCTAAATCGAAGAAGTGTGTCTTCATAGGATATCCTAAAGAAACTATTAGGTACACCCTCTACCACAGATCCAAAGGCAAGATCTTTGTTGCTAAGAATGGGTCCTTTCTAGAGAAGTTTCTCTCAAAAGAAATGAGTGGGAGGAAAGTAGAACTTGATGAGTTAATTGTACCTTCTCTTGAATTGGAGATTAGCACATCAGAGAAATCTGTTCCCATGATGCCTACGCCAACTAGAGAGGAAGCAAATGATGATGATCGTGAAACATTGGATCAAGTTACTACTATACTTCATAGGTCGAACAAAGCATGTTCCGCACTAGAGTGGTACGATAATGTTGTCCTGGAAGTCATGTTATTAGACCATGGCGAACCTACGAACTATGAAGAAGCTATGATGATCCCAGATTCTGATAGATGGCTTGAGGCCATGAAATCTGAGATAGGATCCATGTATGAGAACAAAGTGTGGACTTTGGTGGACTTGCCCGATGATCGGCAAGCCATAGAGAATAAATGGATCTTCAAGAATAAGACTGACGCTGATGGTAATGTTACTGTCTACTAAGCTCGACTTGTCACAAAAGGTTTTCGACAAGTTCAAGATGTTGACTACAATGAGACTTTCTCACCCGTAGCGATGCTTAAGTCCGTCCGAGTCATGTTAGCAATTGCCACATTTTATGATTATGAAATCTGGCAAATTGATGTCAAAACTGCATTCCTTAATGGATATCTCAAAGAAGAGTTGTATATGATGCAACCAGAAGGTTTTGTTGATCCTAAAGGTGCTAACAAAGTGTGCAAGCTCTAGCGATCCATCTATAGACCGGTGCAAGCATCTTGGAGTTGGAATATATGCTTTGATGAGGTGATCAAAGCATATGGTTTTATACAGACTTACGGTGAAGCCTGTATTTACAAGAAAGTGAGTGGGAGCTCTGTAGCATTTCTGATATTTGTAAGGGCATATTTATCCTCAGTAGTTTTGGTGATTGATGACAATGCTTTTGCGGACTAATTGTGTGCAGTGAGCATTTCAGATATACCATGTCTAAGCACAAGACGATTTGGTGCCTCTCGGAGCTTATTGAAGACGGCGTTTCTCTATGTTTCTTTTCGGTGGATTTGAGTCGTAGCAAAGCCGTACTATTAAGAGGGGGTCAGTGTTGGAAAGGTTTGGGTGGAATCAACACGTACATGTCTGTTCGTTTTTGCACCACCTTTCCTTTTGGCTCTTTGGAGCATCCTTCGTCTCTCCGTGTTTGTGAAAAATGAAGGACTCCTAGTGTTGCTGATCTGGGGCATGTGGTAGTACTGCTCTTTGGAGCGGCAGTACCGCATGCTCTTGTGGTAGTACCGCAGGTGCTCACGGTAGTACCGCTCCTTGGGAGCGATAGTACCGTGGCCTCAGGCCAGGCGCAGCTGCTCGAGCGGTAGTAGGGGCGGATGTAATTATTTACATCCGCGCCCTACGCGGTAGTACCGCTCTGTTGGCGCGGTAGTACCATGGGCTCTGGCCAGGCGTAGCAGCATGAGCGGAAGTAGGGGCGGATGTAATTTTTTACATCTGCGCCCTATGCGGTAGTACCGCTCCAGGCTTGCGGTAGTACCGTGTCGGATTTTTGCATAGATCAAAACTCAGCGGAAGTAGTCACGGATGTATTTTTGTATGTCCGTGCCTTACCAGCCTAGACTAGTCCCGCCTTGCGGTAGTACCGTGCCAGCGGTTCTACCGCTCCCTGCCTTAGCGCTTATGGGCTGGTTCTAGCCCCTGCCATGCCAGCGGTAGTACCGTGGGCCCGTGAGGTAGTACCGCTTGTATGGTGCCGTAGTACCGCGTGTCACAGGCTGAGTTGGTGGATAATGTTTGGATTTGTTCTTTCACTATATAAGGGGAGTCTTCTTCTCCGAGTTGACCACCTCTTCCATCCCCAAGCTCCATTGTTGCTCTAAGCTCCATTTTCGCCCAATCTCTCTCCCTGGCCAATCAAACTTGTTGATTTTCTAGGGATTGGTTGAGAAGACGTCGATCTACACTTCCACCAAGAGAAATTTGATTCCCCCCACCAGTCCTTGCGGATCTTGTTACTCTTGGGTGTTTGAGCACCCTAGACGGTTGAGGTCACCGCAGAGCCATATTCCATTGTGGTGAAGCTTCGTGGTGTTGTTGGGAGCCTCCAATTAAGTTGTGGAGATTACCCCAACCTTGTTTGTAAAGGTTCGGTCGCCGCCTCCAAGGGCACCAATAGTGGAATCACGGCATCTTACATTGTGTGAGGGCGTGAGGAGAATACGGTGGCCTAGTGGCTTCTTGGGGAGAATTGTGCCTCCACATCGCTCCAACGGAGACGTACGTCCTCTCAAAGGGAAGGAACTTCGGTAACACATCCTCGTCTTCACCGGCTCCACTCTTGGTTATCTCGTACCTTTACTTGTGCAAGCTTATATTGTGTTGTTCCCTTGCTTGCTTCTGTGTTTGTTGTTGTTGCATCATATAGGTTGTTCACCTAGTTGCATATCTAGACAACCTACTTTGATGCAAACTTTAAATTGGCAAAGAAAAGCTAAAATTTGTTAGTTGCCTATTCACCCCCCCCCCCTCTAGTCAACTATATCGATCCTTTCAATATTATATGTGGATGACATATTCCTGAATGGAAATGGTATAGAATTTCTGGATAGCATAAAAGGATACTTGAATAAGAATTTTTCAATGAAAGACCTCGGTGAAGCTGCTTACATATTGGGCATCAAGATCTATAGAGATAGATCAAGACGCTTGATAAGATTTTCAATGAGTACATACCTTGAAAAGATTTTGAAGGAGTTCAAAATGGATCAGTCAAAGAAGCTGTTCTAGCCTGTATTGTAAGGTGTGAAGTTGAGTAAGACTCAAAATCCGACCACGACAGAAGATAGAGAGAGAATGAAAGTCATTCCCTATGCCTCAGCCATAGGTTCTATAAAGTATGCCATGATGTGTACCACACCTATTGTGTACCTTGCCATGAGTTTGGCAAGGGGGTACAATAGTGATCCATGGGTAGATCACTAGATAGCGGTCAGAATTTATCCTTAGTTACCTAAGAGGACTGAGGAAATATTTCTCTGTTATGGAGGTGATAAAGAGTTTGTCGTAAAGGGTTACGTCGATGCAAGCTTTGACACCCATTCCCTCCACTCATTTAAATCATGCCGGCTCTCCTCCTAAGATTGTGAAAATGAGGATTTTGATGCCTGGGATTATTGCTTTAAATGTCATTTAAATCATGTTAATACTAATATTTGGAGAATCATTGAGCAAGGTTTTCATCCGCATGACCCAAGCAACTTCACCCCTAGAGAAGCCGCGGTCCATCAATTCAACGAGAATGCTCTCTTCATCATCCAAGAGGCAATTCCATCCGAAGATCTTGCACATCTCCGACCTTTCACCATGGCCAAGGAAGCATGGCACCATGTTGTCTCCCTCTACAAGGGAAGCGCAAGCATTCAATGCTCCAACTATGAAGTGGTGCAAGATGAAGCTGGTGAGTTTGCAATGAATGAAGATGAAGAACCCCGTGAGCTTTACGGAGGTTGACCACTCTCACGGTCTCACTCCAAGATCATGGGAGCAAGGATACGGATGACAATTGGATCAAGCGCAGGTTCCTCAAGGCCATGATGCCTTACCACAAGGCCATGTCCTCCGTCATCCGTCAAAGTCCGGACTTCCACACCTTGTCCTCAAGTGAACTGTTGGATGAGTTTGTGGCAATGAGGATCTTGGACAAGACCGCCGACAATGCGGTGTTGCGTTCTCAAAGAACTAAGAAGCCCAACCTTGCTTTGAAGTCCAAGGTTAGTGTGGAAGAAGAGGATGAAGAGGAAGAAGAGGAGAGCAATCCCTAAGATACAAAATATGCTTATCATGAGCACATGGCTCTCGCTTCAAGGCAATTTTGGAGCAAGAAGAACACGAGGCCCCACTTCAATAAGAACAACTCAAGTGGCGCAAAGGGCAAGCAATGAATGAGGACTTGCTATAATTGTGGCAATGTGAGCCACTTTGTTGAAGAGTGCCCATATGAGAAGAGGGAAGACAATGGTGGCAAGCTCATCCGAAAAGACAAGGCCAAGTCCTTCCCCAACAAGGGCAACTTCACTAAGAAAACTCCTCCCAAGGGGTTGGTGGCACAAGAAGAGTACAATGAGGATGATGATGATGAAGATGGTGAGTCGGTTGCCATGGCCTCCGTTGCCATTGCGATAACTCCAAGGGTGTCTCTGCTCGACTCACCCAATGAGAACATCACCGCCAAGTGCCTCATGGCCAAAGCCACCAACAAGGTAACCCCCAACATCAAAACTACCATCATTACTAATCCTTCTTTGACAGATTGCATTGATGAAAATGAGGGGTCTAATGAGGAGGAAAATGAATTTGAGTCTTTTATGAGTAAGCTCAAGGGTAAATCCAAGAAGCACTTTGTTGCTCTCTTGGAACAACTTGGTGAAGCCAATGACATGATCGAGGCTCACGAAGAAACCATCTCTAAGATGGAGGGGCATAGTCATGACTATGCCGATGAGATATCGGATCTCTCTAATGCGCTTGAGGAAGAGCGGGGTCACTGTTTGGCTCTTGAGGAGTCACACAACGATGACCATGCTAAATTAAAGAAAGATCTTGATCATGCTCTTGTTGTATCTCGTGTGCTAAATTCCGAGAAGGCCAAACTTGGGGTTGATCTTGCTAGACTCAAGGAGGAGTTTGATATACTTGACAAGGCTCACAAGGCCTTGAAGGGTACTCATGGTAGTCTTAAAGAGTCTCATGATCAACTCCAAGTGAAGCTAACCAAGGAGAAAGCCACTTTTCCTCATATGGTTTTAATTGATAATGCAAATGCTACTAACCCTTGTTGTGAGCATGTGCATCTTGTTGAGGAGAATGCAAAGTTGAAGGAGCAACTTGATAAAGGCCTTGTGTCGTGCATACAAGGTGAGAAGAACCTCAACGACCTTTTGAGCAATCAAAAGGAAGTTGTGGCCAAGGAAGGGATTGGGTTCGCACCCATGTCCAAGAACAAGAAGAAGAATGGCAAGACCAAACGACCTCCTCCTCTCAAGCAAACTTTTGTGAAGGAGGGAGAGGGTGCTTCCAAGGAGAAGAAGAACAATGTGAAGGGTGGTGGTGTCAAGAATGGAAATGCCACCCCTTCCAACAAAGTCGGCGACTTTAACCCTTCTTATGTGTTGTGTCGTGCTAGTGATGGGCATGTTTATGCCAAATTTGTTGGTTCTCCTTATGAGTACATTGAATGGTCTATTTGGGTTCCTAAGACCCTTGTTACTAACATCAAAGGACCCATTACAAAATGGGTACCTAAAACCAAGCATTGATCTCTTGTAGGTGTTTGCTTCCAGTGGGGGATCATGGTTGCTTGATAGTGGAGCTACTAATCATATGACCGGAAGCAAGGACTTGGTGGTAGACGTGCACAAGATTCCACCTATGACCACCAATGTAGAGTGGGGTTATGCCTCGTCTTCTAAGGTAAAGGTCTTGGCAAGGTTGTCATTTCTCATGATCTCACGATCGAGAAAGTCATGCTTGTTGAGTCCCTTGCATACAATTTACTTTCCGTTCGTCAACTTGCACTTATGGGCTTTGCTACTTTCTTTGATATTGATACCGTGGCCCTCTTGTGGAGCAAGGCTCTTAAAGTAGCCTTTGTTGGGCATGTCGAGAACGGTCTCTATGTGATTAACTTCTCGGAGCGATCCACTAAGACCGCGACATGCCTAATGGCTAAAGTTGACGTGGGATGGCTTTGGCATCGCTGTTTAGCCCATGTCAATATGAGATCTTTGCAAAGTCTTATCAAGGGGGACCATGTCCGTGGACTAACAAATGTTAGTTTTGCCAAAGATCGTGCTTGCAGTGCTTGTATCGAAGGAAAGCTACATGAGAAGGCTCACCCACCCACGACTATTATTTACTCGAAGAGGCCTTTGGAACTCCTTCACTTGGATCTTTTTGGGCCTCCATACTTTGATAGTCTTGGGGGTAGAAAGTATTGCTTGGTGATTGTGGATGATTATTCAAGATACACTTGGGTATATTTCTTCAAGAGAAAAAGTGAGACCCAACAAACCATCATTGATTTTGCAAATGAAGCTCAACGCCAACACAATGCAAAGATCTTGACGATTAGAAGTGACAACGGTACCGAGTTCAAGAAGTACACCTTGGATGAGTTCCTTAGTGATGAGGGGATCAAGCATCAATATTCCGCACCTTACACCCCTCAACAAAATGGTGTAGCGGAGAGGAAGAACTGGACGTTGATGGATGCGGCAAGGACCATGATGGCGGAGTTCAAGTCTCCATACAATTTTTGGGCCGAAGCCATCAACACCGCGTGTCATGCATCCAATCGGCTCTATCTCCGCAAAGGCTTGAACAAAACACCATATGAGATTCTCACCGGCAAAAAGCCCAACCTCGAGTACTTTCGGGTGTTCGGGTGTAAGTGTTTCATTATCAATAAAGGTGTTTGTTTGTCTAAATTTGAGTCTAGAGCTCATGAGGGCATTTTGTTGGTTATGCTACAAACTCTCATGCTTACCGTGTACTCAATAAGTCCACGGGACTTATTGAGGAGACGTGTAACGTAGAGTTTGATGAGAATACCGGCTCCCAAGTGGAGCAAAGTGGTACTTGTGATGTAGGTGATGAAATTCCTCCCCAAGCCATAAGAAGAATGGGTGTTGGTCATATCCTACCCATTGAGGAACCCCTTGTGGCCGAAGGAGAATGACAATGTTCCACTCAAGTGGAACCATTACCAACCCAAGACCCACACGCTTCCGAAGAACAAAGTGAAGGACCTCAACCAAATGAACAAGAGCAAGGGCAAGATCAACCTCAAGATGGCGGTGAACCACCAAGTGATGCCCGAGGTCAAGTTCTCTCCTCCGAACAAGTTCAAGATCAAGAGGAAACTCAAGATCAAGAACAAGCTCAAGACGACGCTCAAGATGATCAAGTTTCCGCTCCTCAACTCACCCCTGAGGAGGAATTGGAGCATCGTGCCATCAAGATTGCATCCAAGCTCTCTACCAAGGTTCATCTCATGAAGAATGTGCTTGGAAGCATCCAAAAGGGGGTAAGCATTCGTAGACAATTGGCAAACTATTCTGAACATCACGCGTTTGTCTCTTGTGTTGAACCCCAAAAGGTCTATGAGGCACTCGAAGATACGGATTGGATTAATGCCATGCATGAAGAACTCAACAACTTCGAGTACAACAAGGTGTGGAGATTGGTGCCAAGTCCAACGGGGAACCACAATGTCATTGGAACCAAGTGGATATTCAAGAACAAGCAAGATGCTCATGGGATTATCATTCGCAACAAGGCAAGATTGGTAGCACAAGGCTACTCCCAAGTCGAGGGTATCGACTACGGTGAAACCTTTTCTCCCGTTGCTCACCTTGAATCCATTCGTTTGTTGATTGCTTATGCTTCTCATCATAACTTTAAGTTGCAACAAATGGATGTGAAGAGTGCTTTTCTTAATGGTCCTATTAATGAGTTGGTATATGTCAAACAACCCCCCGGGTTCGAGGATCCCTACTTCCCCGATCATGTGTATCAACTCGATAAGGCACTCTATGGCCTTAAACAAGCCCCAGTGTGTGGTATGACCACCTTACCGAGTTGTTGCAAGATCGTGGATTTGAAGTTGGGAAAATCGACCCCACTCTTTTTACTAATAAGGTCAAAGGGGAGTTGTTTGTGTGCCAACTATATGTTGATGATATTATCTTTGGTTCCCCTAACAAAGCTTTCAATGAGGAATTTGCCGCTCTCATGATCTCAAAGTTCAAGATGTCTTCGATGGCAGAGTTGAAGTTCTTTCTCGGGTTCGAAGTCAAGCAAATAAGAGAATGAACCTTCATCAACCAAGCCAAATACACTCAAGACATGCTTAAGAGATTCAAGCTAAGTGATGTCAAGCCGGCTTCCACTCCAATGCCCGTCAAATGCCAACTTGACATAGATCCCAATCGTAAAGCGGTGGATCAAAAGGTATATCGCTCCATGATTGGCTCCTTGCTTTACCTTTGTGCATCTAGACCGGATATCATGTTGAGTGTGGGAATTTGTGCATGGTTTCAAGCCGCACCTAAGGAAATCCACTTTGTGGCTGTCAAACGAATCTTTCGATATTTGGATCATACCCCAAACTTTGGCTTATGGTACCCAAGAGGGGCAAGCTTCAACCTTGTAGGCTATTCGGACTCCGATTGGGCGGGAGACAAAGTGGATAGGAAGTCAAGTTCCACAGGGTGCCAATTTCTTGGTTGCTCTTTGGTGAGTTGGTCTTCTAAGAAGCAAAGTTGTGTATCCCTCTCATCCACCGAAGCGGAGTATGTGGTGGCCGGTAGTTTTTGTGCACAATTCTATGAATGAGGCAAACTTTAAGGGATTACGGTGTCATTTGTGACAAAGTGCCTCTTTGGTGTGACAATGAAAGTGACATCAAGATTTCTTTCAACCCGGTGCAACACTTCAAGACGAAGCATATTGAGATTTGGTATCAATTCATTCGGGATCATATTAGGCGAGGGGAGATCGAGCTCAACTATGTCAACACTCATGATAACCTTGCAGATATGTACACGAAGCCCTTGGATGAAGCAAGATTTTGCGAGTTAAGGCATGAGCTAAATATCATTGATTCGAGCAATGTGGCTTGAACCCTTGCACACCCCACCATACTCATCTTGATGTCTTGTTTAGGTGTAGGCATGGATATAGGGGGACTGTTTTTCTCTCAATGAGCTCTCCCTCCCCCCATTATGCATAAATTGATCAACTCTTTCACATTAGTCATTTTTTATGGTACTTGTGCTTCAAAGACGAGTTTTGGTCATGGGCCCAAGGATAATTCTTCGCGGTGCCATACCAATTGACTCAAACATAGGTGGCTCTGGCCACCGCCCTCTCTTTGAAGAGGTTGTGTCGCGTGTTTGGTCCTTGTTGTCTCTTGTTTTCCTTTCTTCGTGTCGCGCTTGTGTTTGAGATACCTCCTGTGCTAGCTTTTTGGTGTGTCCGTTTGCGTGAAGGTTGCTTTGCAAACGTTGTTTTCCTCTCTTGTTTGCGAAACTTGCATTTTCTTGGGTCTACGGTACTACCGTGGCTTGCCACGGTACTACCGCAGGAGCTGTGCACGGTACTACCACAGCCAGCACGGCAGTAATTTTTTTACTGCCGCTGGACGAGCGGTAGTACCACCCAGCATGTGGTACTTCCGCCCGGGCGGTACTACCGTGATGACCTGCGGTACTACCGCGCAGTCGTGAGCGCGTGGGGGTTAAGAGCGGGCAGGGGGAGTTCTAACTCCCCCATACCCATTCAACTCCTTTTCCCCATGTCGTCTCTCTCTCTCCTACCCAAGAACGGCGATGGAGGACCTCGCCGGATCTCCATCTCCGGACGCTCTCCTCGCATTCCGACCGGTGGGATCGTTCCCCACCTCACCCTCTTGCCATGGAACAAGGTTTCTCCCCAAATCCCTCGCTCTTTGCTTCGTTGTTTTGTCTTTAGGTTTTGAGGGATATGCATGTTGTTCTTGAGATTTTAGGCCAAATCTTTGCAAGAGTAGAATGGAGGAGAGTAGTAGTGCTGTAGAGATGCTATTTGGTATGTTGCCACATGGAATTTTTGATCAACCGTATTACCGCTCCGTTGTTGCGATTGTGCCCAGATCTGATTCATCTCAGATCTGACCCCGAGCGGTACTACCGCACCTCTCGTGTGGTACTACCACTCTGGTCGTTGTCGCCTCCTATGGTACTACCACTCCTCAGGAGCGGTACTACTGCACGAGGCGCGGAAGTAAAATTTTACTTCCGCTCCAGGTGCAGTACTACCGTGCCATCTTGGCGTGGTACTACCGCGGCTGGAGTAGCAGTAAAATTTTAGTTCCGCACCATGGTGCGGCACTACCGTTGGAGTCGAACCTTCCCTATGGCAACTACCCAATGTTGTTTCTACATGTTTCATTTGCTTTGTTGTGGTCTTTGCATTGATCCTTCTCGCTTATCTTCCGTGTTCTCGTGTTTTGTGTCATAGGTGGTGGCTCCGGTTCCAATGTCCGTCAGTCGAATCCTGTCCGCGACACAGGCTCGAAGCGCCTGCGCAACCAAGATGAAGCTCCAGAGGGCTCCAATGCCCCCCAACGCAGAACCAAGACCACCGCCACCAAGAACAAGGAGCCATCAATGGGCATGGATGAGATACCACTGGCTGAGTTTGTCACTCAGAGGAATATCAACCCCTATGTGAATCCCCGTGCAAACTTCAGAGGGAATGACTTGTTCTGGACCAAGTAGCAGAATCTTATCTATCTGGATGTGATCAAGGCCAAGCAGAACATCTACATGGACGTGCACTGGATTGACATGAATCATATGATGCAGGATAAGCACCGTGACTATTTTGGTGAGGCTTTGGACCTGGTGGAGCAGTTTGGCATTAAGGACGTGATCTCTTTCCACCTGGACTTTGACCCTGAGATTGTGGCTCAGTTCTTTGCTTCGGTCCACTTCCATCTTGTTGAGGAACGGACCATGACCTGGATGACCAATGGACAGCGGATGACTGCTACGTTGAAGGACTTCATGGATTTGCTACAGATTCCTGATGAGGGGCTCAACACGCCAGTGGGTGTTCGCCCTCATGCCAACACCGAGTCCGCCAGCAAGAACAAGCTTCAGCCCTACTATGTTGAGAAGACACTTCCCAGTGGCAAGAAGGCGTGGGGTGCTACTCATTCCTTGACATCATGCATCAGATCTTCCGCAACTCCCTCTTTCCGCACATTGGTGACAAGGATAAGGTGCATGTCTATCTCGTGGATATGATGCTCATTTGTGAGGAGGCGCGTCGTGCTCAGACGCAACCACTTGATGTCTCACATATCATGTGGTGTGAGCTATGGTTTGCAGTGTTCAACCGTAAGGTTCCCATCTATGGACCTTACCTGTTTCTCTTGATCATGAAGACTTGGGAGAAGCTCTATCCCGATGATGAGTTTGTTACCCCTGACTGGATTCGTCATGAGCCCATCAAGCTCCGCATCAAGAGCCAATGGTCTAACACCACTAACCGTGCTGAGGCAGCGGCTGCTACAATGGACGTTGATGAGGATGAGTTTGATGAGGAGGAAGCGGATGACGACAGCTCTGGTGGATACTCTCCTTCATCTTCTGAGCCCTCTTGGGCTAAGAAGCTGAAGAATAAGATGAAGACCTTATTCTGTATGCAAGCCAAGGGGCAGTACAGGACCCATGTTGCTTCCAAGGAGAGTCGCCAGTGAGACAAGAGGATCTTGAGGACTTTTGGCGAGCAGGTATCCAGCGGATCTGAGATGCACATCACCCCTCAGGCTGAGTGGATAGCGAAGCAAGGTTACCAGTGGACTGAATCTGAGGAAGAGAAGGAGGAGACCATCCCCACTGTCGAGTCCGACGAGGAGCGCGACGAGTGACCGCGTCAGCCTGAGCTACCACTTGTGTCGTAGGTGTCCTCTCTGCCTTTTTGGTGTCTCGATGCCAAAGGGGGAGAGAGTGTAGGATTTGCGTTTTGTGTCGTGTTGTTTCGCTTTGTCGCTTTGCTTTCGTTCTGTTGGACCTCGTTTGCTTTGCTTTGGTTTGTGCTCGTAAGACCAAGTTCCCTATCATATGGTGTAATACATATGCACTCTAGCGTATCTTATTGTCTTTCATGCTTAATAACCCATGAGCGTATGCTATCTTGTGCCAGTTACTTTATGCTCTTAGTTATTATCTTGCCTGCTTGCTTAGTGTTAGTTTTTTTGCAAGCTATGCCTTGTCTATAAAATACAGGGGGAGTGTTGATCCTAGTATGTGTGTCGTGCAGTCCAAAGCACTTCTCTAGAGTGCACACATCTAGGGGGAGCCCGTCTATATTTTATAGATGGTGGGTTTGCCATCGTTTCATTTTATATCCCTTTGTGCAAATCCCGTATTGTCATCAATCCACCAAAAAGGGGGAGATTGTAAGGGCATATTTATCCCTCAGTAGTTTTGGTGATTGATGACAATGCTTTTGCGGACTAATCGTGTGCAGTGAGCATTCAGATATACCATGTCTAAGCACAAGACGATTTGGTGCCTCTCGGAGCTTATTGAAGACGGCGTTTCTCTACGTTTATTTTCTATGGATTTGAGTCGTAGGAAAGCCGTACTATTAAGAGGGGGTCCGCGTTGGAAAGGTTTGGGTGGAATCAACATGTACACGTATGTTCCTTTTTGCACCACCTTTCCTTTTGGATCTTTGGAGCATCCTCCGTCTCTCCCTGTCTGTGCAAAATGAAGGGATCCTAGTGTCGCTGATCTGGGGCATGCGGTAGTACTTCTCTTCGGAGCGGCAGTACCGCAGGCTCTTGCGGTAGTACCGCAGGTGCTCACGGTAGTACCGCTCCTTGGGAGCGGTAGTACCGTGGCCTCAGGCCAGGCGCAGCTGCTCGAGCGGTAGTAGGGGTGGATGTAATTTTTTACATCCGCGCCCTACGAGGTAGTACCGCTCCGTTGGCATGGTAGTACCATGGGCTCTGGCCAGGCGCAGCAGCATGAGCG
Source organism: Aegilops umbellulata (assembly GCA_032464435.1). Lineage (NCBI taxonomy): Eukaryota > Viridiplantae > Streptophyta > Magnoliopsida > Poales > Poaceae > Aegilops > Aegilops umbellulata. The sequence goes on from CP136056.1 coordinate 353,355,216, forward strand.
GAAGTAGGGGCGGATGTAATTTTTTACATCCGTGCCCTACGCGGTAGTACTGCTCCAGGCTTGCGGTAGTAGCGTGTCGGATTTTTGCATAGACCAAAACTCAATGGAAGTAGTCACTGATGTATTTTTATATGTCTGTGCCTTCCCAGCCTAGACTAGTCCTTCCTTGTGGTAGTACCGCAAGGGGGCGTGGTAGTACCGTGCCAGTGGTTCTACCGCTCCCTGCCTTAGCGCTTCTGGGCTGGTTCTAGCCCCTGTCGTGCCAGCGGTAGTACCGCAGTTCTTCGCGGTAGTACCATGGGCCCATTCAGTACTACCGCTTGTATGGTGCAGTAGTACCGCGTGTCGCGGGCTGAGTTGATGGATAACGGTTGGATTTGTTCTTTCACTATATAAGGGGAGTCTTCTTCTCCAAGTTGACCACCCCTTCCATCCCCAAGCTCCATTGTTTCTCTAAGCTCCATTTTCTCCCGATCTCTCTCCCTAGCCAATCAAATTTGTTGATTTTCTAGGGATTGGTTGAGAAGGCCTCGATCTACACTTCCACCAAGAGAAATTTGATTCCCCGCACTAATCCCTTGCGGATCTTGTTACTCTTGGGTGTTTGAGCACCCTAGACGGTTGAGGTCACCGCGGAGCCATATTCCATTGTGGTGAAGCTTTGTGGTGTTGTTGGGAGCCTCCAATTAAGTTGTGGATATTGCCCCAACCTTGTTTGTAAAGGTTCGGTCGCCGCCTCCCAGGGCACCAATAGTGGAATCATGGCATCTCGCAGGATGTGAGGGCGTGAGGAGAATACGGTGGCCATAGTGGCTTCTTGGGGAGCATTGTGCCTCCACACCGCGACGTACTTCCTCTCAAAGGGAAGGAACTTTGGTAACACATCCTCGTCTTCACCGGCTCCACTCTTGGTTATCTCGTACCTTTACTTGTGCAAGCTTATATTGTGTTGTTCCCTTGCTTGCTTGTGTTTTTGTTGTTGTTGCATCATATAGGTTGTTCACCTAGTTGCATATCTAGACAACCTACTTTGATGCAAAGTTTAAATTGGCAAAGAAAAGCTAAAATTTGTTAGCTGCCTACCCCGCCACCCACACACACACACCCTTTAGTCAACTATATTGATCCTTTCAATATTATATGTGGATGACATATTCCTGATTGGAAATGGTATAGAATTTCTGGATAGCATAAAAGGATACTTGAATAAGATTTTTTTCACTGAAAGACCTCGGTGAAGCTGCTTACATATTAGGCATCAAGATCTATAGAGATAGATCAAGACGCCTGATAAGATTTTCAATGAGTACATACCTTGACAAGATTTTGAAGGAGTTCAAAATGGATCAGTCAAACAAGGAGTTCTAGCCTGTATTGTAAGGTGTGAAGTTGAGTAAGACTCAAAACCCGATCACGATAGAAGATAGAGAGAGAATGAAAGTCATTCCCTATGCCTCAGCCATAGGTTCTATAAAGTATGCCATGATGTGTACCACACCTATTGTGTACCTTGCCATGAGTTTGGAAAGGGGGTACAATAGTGATCCAGGAGTAGATCACTAGATAGCGGTCAAAATTTATCCTTAGTTACCTAAGAGGACTGAGGAAATATTTCTCGGTTATGGAGGTGATAAATAGTTTGTCATAAAGGGTTACGTCGATGCAAGCTTTGACACCCATTCCCTCCACTCATTTAAATCATGCCGGCTCTCCTCCTAAGATTGTGAAAAATGAGGATTTTGACGCCTGGGTTTATCGCTTTAAACGTCATTTAAATCATGTTAATACTAATCTTTGGAGAATCATTGAGCAAGGTTTTTATCCGCATGACCCAAGCAACTTCACCCCTAGAGAAGTCGCGGACCATCAATTCAACGAGAATGCTATCTTCATCACATGACGATGTGAACTAGATTACTGACTCTAGTGCAAGTGGGAGACTAAAGGAAATATGCCCTAGAGGCAATAATAAGTTTGTTATTTTATATTTCCTTATTCATGATAAAGGTTTATTATTCATGCTAGAATTGTATTAATCGGAAACCTAAATACATGTGTGAATACATAAACAAATATCGTGTCCCTAGTAAGCCTCTACTAGACTAGCTCGTTGTTCAAAGATGGTTAAGGTTTCCTAACCATAGACATGTGTTGTCATTTGATAACGGGATCACATCATTAGGATAATGATGTGATGGACAAGACCCATTCGTTAGCTTAGCATATTGATCATTCAGTTTATTGCTATCGCTTTCTTGATGACAAATACATATTCCTTCGACTATGAGATTATGCAACTCCCGGATACCGGAGGAATACCGTGTGTGCTATCAAACGTCACAATGTAACTAGGTGGTCATAAAGATGCTCTACAGGTATCTCTGAAGGTGTTTCGTTGAGTTGGCATAGATCGAGATTAGAATTTGTCACTCCGAGTATTGGAGAGGTATCTCTGGGCCCTCTCGATAATACACATCATAAGCTTGCAAGAAAACGACTAAGGAGTTAGTCACGAGGTGATGAATTACGAAACGAGTAAAGAGACTTGCCGGTAACGAGATTGAACTAGGTATGAAGATATCGACGACCGAATCTCGGGCAAGTAACATACCAATGGACAAAGGGAATTACGTATGTTGTCATAACAGTTCGACCGATAAAGATCTTCGTAGAATATGTAGGAGCCAATATGGGCATCCAGGTTCCTCTATTGGTTATTGACCTAAGAGGTGTGTCGGTCATGTCTACATAGTTCTCGAGCCCGTAGGATCCTCACGCTTAACGTTTGTTGACGATATAGTGTTATATGAGTTATGTGATTTGGTGACCGAATGTTGTTTGGAGTCCCGGATGAGATCACGGACATGAAGAGGAGTCTCGAAATGGTCGAGAGGTACAGATTAATATATAGGACGATGTTATTCAGACATCGGAAGTGTTTCATAGGGTACCGGGTAATTATCGGGTCACCGGAAAGGAGTTTCGGGCACCCCCAGCAAAGATATGGGCCTTATGGGCCAAGAGAGGAAACACACCAGCCACAAGGAGCTGGTGCGCCCCCATAGCAGGCCGGCCTAAGGAGGAGAAGGAAGGGGGGAAGGGAAAGGAAAGTGTGGATTAGGATTCCCACTTCCTTCCCTCTCCCCCACTTTTTCCTTCCCCCTTGGGAATACATGGCAGGGGAGGGGGTGCGGACAGGGCAGGGGCCCTAGGACCGGCCGGACACCTATGTGGTGCACTAGGCTGCCTCTCCTCCCCCTCCCACCTAGGGGGAGCTGGTGCGCCCCCCATAGCAGACCGGCATAGCGCACCCGAGATCAATTGTTAGCCGTGTGCGGCGCCCCCCTCCACCGTTTACACCCCCGGTCATATTTTTGTAGGCGAAGCCCTGAGATCACTTCATCATCACCATCACCATGATGTCGTGCTGACGGAACTCATCTACTACCTCCACGTCTTGCTGGATCAAGGAGGTGAGGAACGTCATCGAGCTGGACGTGGAGGTGCCGTGCGTTCGATACTTGATCAGTTGAAGTGCGAAGAAGTTCGACTACATCAACCGCGTTGTGAAACGCTTCCGCTTATGATCTACAAGGATGCGTAGACACACTCTCCCCCTCGTTGCTATGCATCTCCATGGATAAATCATTGCGTGTGCGTAGATTTTTTTTTAATTTCCATGCAACGTTTCCCAACAATCAATACACCGACTCCCACAACCAAGTCTTAACTTCCCCGTGTCTGGTTCGAGGGCTCCGACTCATGACTTGTGACACTAGGTGCTATTCATCCGAAAATACAAAGGTGAACATGGGTGCGCGCGCACCCACGTGAATAGTAAATTTATAAAAAAATACTAGAAAAAAATAGAAATTTCTAAGATTTCGAAGTATGAACCTTGGTCGATCATTCTACTCATGTGTGAAGTTTCATGATGTATTGACATCCATGGTATTCTTAGTGAAGAAAATACAAATGCGACCATACTATTCATTAAATAGTGTTTTTCAATATAGTTTCGATTAGCTTCGATTTTGTCATTTTGTCATTTTTGCCGAGATTACCACGGATGTGATTTCTTCGTGAAACATCACATGCGTGTTGGGGAACGTAGCAGAAATTCAAAATTTTCCTACGTGTCACCAAGATCTATCTATGGAGAAACCAGCAATGAGGGGGAAGAGAGTGAATCTACATACCCTTGTAGATCGCTAAGCGGAAGCGTTCAAGTGAACGGGGTTGATGGAGTCGTACTCGTCGTGATCCAAATCACCGATGATCCTAGTGCCGAACGGACGGCACCTCCGCGTTCAACACATGTACAGCCCGGGGACGTCTCCTCCTTCTTGATCCAGCAAGGGGAGAGGAGAAGTTGAGGGAAAACTCCGACAGCACGACGGCATGGTGGTGATGGAGCTCGTGGTTCTCCCACAGGGCTTTGCCAAGCACTACGGAGGAAGACGAGGTGTTGGAGGAGGGAGAGGGATGCGCTAGGGGAAGGGTGCGGCTGCCCTCTCTTTTCCTCACTATATATAGGGGTAAGGGAGGAGGGGGAGGCGCCCTAGGGTTCCCTAGGGGAGGGGCGGCGGCCACAGGGGAAACCCTAGATGGGTTTGGGCGCCCCCACCCCCTAGGAAACTTGCCCCCCAAGCCGGGAGGGGCGGCTGCCCTAGGGGTGGCGCCCCCGCCTCTATGGTTACGTGAGATGGGGTTGGGAGGGGCGCTCAGCCCTTAGTGGGCTGATGTGCCCTCTCCCCTTGGCCCATAAGGCCCCCCAACGCTTGTCGGGGCCTCTGAAACCCCTTTCGGACACGCTGGTCATCACCTGGTACCCCCAGAACAATTCCGGACTCCAATACCCTTCGTCCAATATACCGATCTTCACCTCCGGACCATTCCGGAGCTCCTCGTCATGTCCGGGATCTCATCCGGGACTCCGAACAACCTTCAGTAACCACATACTATTTCCCATAACAACTCTAGCGTCACCGAACCTTAAGTGTGTAGACCCTACGGGTTCGGGAACCATGCAGACATGACCGAGACAACTCTCCGGCCAATAACCAACAGCGGGATCTGGATACCCATGTTGGCTCCCACATGTTCCACGATGATCTCATCGGATGAACCACGATGTCGAGGATTCAATCAATCCCGTATTCAATTCCCTTTGTCTAGCGGTATTGCACTTGCCCGAGATTCAATCATCGATATCTCGATACCTTGTTCAATCTCGTTACCGGCAAGTCTCTTTACTCGTTCCGTAACACATCATCCCGTGATCAACTCCTTGGTCACATTGCGCATATGATGATGTCCTACCGAGTGGGCCCAAAGATACCTCTCCGTTACACGGAGTGACAAATCCCAGTCTCGATTCTGCCAACCCAACAGACACTTTCGGAGATACCTGTAGTGTACCTTTATAGCCACCCAGTTACGTTGTGACGTTTGGTACACCCAAAGCATTCCTACGGTATCCGGGAGTTGCACAATCTCATGGTCTAAGGAAATGATACTTGACATTAGAAAAGCTTTAGCATATGAACTACACGATCTTTGTGCTAGGCTTAGGATTGGGTCTTGTCCATCACATCATTCTCCTAATGATGTGATCCCGTTATCAACGACATCCAATGTCCATGGTCAGGAAACCGTAACCATCTATTGATCAACGAGCTAGTCAACTAGAGGCTTACTAGGGACATGGTGTTGTCTATGTATCCACACATGTATCTGAGTTTCCTATCAATACAATTCTAGCATGGATAATAAACGATTATCATGAACAAGGAAATATAATAATAACTAATTTATTATTGCCTCTAGGGCATATTTCCAACAATACGAATATACCGGTTGACTATGTATATTTAAAAAATAAATTCAGATTTTTTTTTACTTTTTCTAGAATTTTTTTGAATTTGCTATTCATAAAGGGTGCGCGCGCACCCATGTTCACCGAATCTACGTCCCTATTCATCTAACAACTTAACCATAAATATTATTCTAACAAATAAATTCTTTACATATGCTAGTACTACCTCAAGTATGAAGATAAGTCAGCCTTGTCCCATAGGCATTGCTGGTTTGTCAAGCTGGCCTCGTCGCTCCGCGAGCACGGAGCTTGCTGCCTAACGCTAGCTCTGCACGCTAAGGCCAACTCCACCGCACGACCCTATCATGTCCGCCCCCGTCCGTTTGGGGTAAAAGGGACAAACGAGACGGCCCAGCGCGCGGCCGCAAACAGACTTTTGTCCGCTTCGTGTCCGCTTTCGACCCATCCCGGTCCAAGTTTGCGCCGGTTTTGGGGTGAAACAGGCAGTGCGCGAACGGGCGGGACGCGCGCGCTTGTCCTCCCCTGGCCCGCCTGTCGGTGGGAGAAACCAAACCCCCCCCCCCCACGCCCATTTGGCGCCATTTGCCCCAAACCCTCCCATGTCCCTCCCGCCGCCCCCTCTCCCCCGTCCATGGCCGACGCCCCGCTGAGTTCCGGCGGCCTGGCCATCGACCCGCCCGCAAAGGTGAAGAATACGGCGCCAAGGAAGCTGCGGTCAGAGTGCACGCCGGAGGAGATCGCCAAGTTGGACGCGGAATCGGCGAAGAGGAGGGAACGGAGAGCGGTCGTCAAGGTCAATGTCGCCGCGGCCAAGTTCGCCGCCCAGCGCGAGGAGCTGGAGGCCGCGCGGCACAAGGCCGCTGCCAACGAGAAGGAGGACCTCGTCAACAAAGCGCACGCCATCCTCATGCTTGGCATGGGCCGTCCTGCCGGGTTCCCTGCAGCGGCCGTCGGCCCGGCGAGCACAGGCTCGTCGGTCGCCCGGCCTACGCACTGCTAGTCGCCGGCGTCGCGCTCCGCGCCCATGTCACCCGGCTTTCCTCCGCCAAGGCACGACGGCCAGACCCGTTTCTCGGCGTCGCCGGACGTGGGCTTGTTCGCGCCGTCCACACCGTGCCCCGCGTCCGTCATCGACCACAACGTCACGCCTGGGTCCAGCAGCGATGGGCAGCCGTCCGTCGAGATGCAAAGAAAGCAGGCGCGGGCACCATGTCGGCCCCCCGCGTCTTGTTTGACGGAATGCCAACCCCAACGCCAACGGTCGACGACCCCTTCTACAACCAGTACATGGAGGACGTGATCTTCCAGGGTGGGCATGGCCGTGCCTACGACCCCGATGAGACCCAAACTCAGGATGGCTGTGCCCAGTACGTCCCCGATGAAGAGGCCGACGACCGTGCTGACTACGACCATGGTGATTCGTGGCATGAAGAGATGACATCTATGTCGAAGGTGATGGTGATGAAGATGAAGGCAATGATGTTGATATTAGTGGCGAGCCATTGTTGATCGACGAGCTCACCCAAAGAGCGGAAGCACAAAAGAAGCGGAAGAGCATTCGCACGGGTTCATATACACAAGATGAGGACAAGTTGATTTGCCAATCTTGGATGGAGATTAGCCAAGATTCGAGGACCGGCGCTTAACAAAAGGGCATTGTTTTTTGGACGAGAGTCCACAAAACATTCCATGAAAGGAAGATGTTTGAGCCCTATCAAATTACAAGCAACCGTGGCATCGGCTTGATTCAAAAAAGATGGTTGTTCATCCAACAAGAGTGCAACAAGTATTGCGCCGCATTTGAGAGCGTTGAAGCACGGCCCGCGAGTGGTCTCGGCGTTGGGGACATGGTATGCTCTCCTCTTTCTTGCCCTTTCCGTTGCTACGGCCATGAGACTTCGGCTGTGTATATGTTTGCATGTTCACTTGTTGTTCATCATGTGGTGTAGGCATTTCAATCTTTGGAGGCATTCAAGGCCCGGCACAATGACAAGCCATTCACTCTTGCGCATTGTTGGACGATCATCAACAATTGCCCTAAGTTCAAGGACCAATACCGTGAACTACAAAGGAAGAGAGGACTGAAGACGACCAAGTTCGCCAGAGGTGGAGATGGAGAGGCGTTGAAGAGGCCGAGGGGCAAGACCAACTCCAAGGTTGATGACATATGTGATGCCTCATCCATGGCATTGCATGACACTTTGCATGGCATCATGTCTCAAAAGGATGTGAAGGACGAGAAGAAGCGGCAAAGCAAGGACGAGCAAATGAAGCAATACCTAGACCTTCAAAGAAAGAAGCTTGAGATGGAGGAGGCGGCCAAGAAAAGGAAGATAGACATGGATGAGGAGGCCCGGCAAAGGCAGCTCGACATGGAAGAGGCCGCCCGGCAAAGGTAGCTCGACATCGAGGCCGACAACGTCAAGGCCAGGCAGAGGCAGCTCGACATCGAGGCCACCAATGCCGCCACCAAAGCGAAGGAGGTGGCCCTTGCGATCATGAGCATGGACTTGTCGAAGATGAGCGACAAGACGAGGGCCTGGTTCGAGGCCAGGCAGAAGGAGGTGCTCGACCCTGAAGGCCTGAACTAGGTCGTCCGATCGGCGTGGCCGTTCTTTTTGGAGGCTGGCACGGGTGCCGCCCGCCCGCTGGGCCGCTGGCAGTGTGCCGGCGAGAAAACATTCATTTTGATGGCCGGCTGTGTTGCCGGCGAGGACAACTATTCATTTTGGAGGCTGGCTGTGTTGACGGTCGCTGGCCGATGCCGGCGATGGACGTGTAGGCCGCTGGCTTTGTTGCCGGCGTGATGAACTGGGGTCGTGAACTGGGGTTTGGCATTTGAAACGTCGTTTTTTTTTAAATAGACGCGGACAGGATGGGGCAAAAGGATGCGGCCACGCGCTGGGCGCACGGTCACCGCATTCCAGGACAGGCCCGAACACAACCCTAAATCCCTACCCAAAGGGACAGAAACCGGACAAAACGGACATCCGTTTGGGGTCGCGCGGTGGAGTTAGGCTAAGACCGACGTCGCCGCGACCGGCTCGATGGCTCCGGTTTCTTCATATCCGGTTCTGCAGGGAGTCTGTCGCGGGGGCTCCGACTGGCAACTTACAGCTCAGAGTGCAGTATATATGATTATTTTGCTCACGCATATTAATTCCTATGAGATTTTTTTTCTTCTTCTGCTTGTATTATTTTATGTGCAACTTTTCCAATGATCACGACCGACTCCCTGCCGTGTTCGGCACGGGGAGCTTCGTCTCTTCACATATGGTTCTAGGGTTCGAATCTCACGACCTCAACAACCCAGAGCACATTATCAATGCATAGAGCATATAAAGCTAAGTCACCTTCACGCTTAAGCTTCATAATTTCACTCCATAAATAAGTTTACTATTTTTCGAGTCGGCTGAGCACACCGCTCGATTTCTACTCACACCCACACCCATCAGATGAGTTGCGCCTCCGTGTGTTCTAAAACAAAATTCCATCATGTTAACCCCTCCACAGTCAAAGACCGGAGGCTGCATCACAATGACCCCTCCAAGGCAGGTATTCTTAAGTTCTTCGAACTTAACACCGGAGACAACATTCTTTTTGGTTGTGCATGGACTATTTTCCTTTGTGTGCACTAGCAAACAAATCAGTCCATGCCTGTTTATGTCAGCAATCTCCAAAACATAGGAGGGAAAATATTGCACCAACAATAATATTCATGATTGTTTAAATTTTATATGGATTTAATTTTTGTATGAATTGAAATTCAGAAGTGGTCAATTATGTCCATAAAAATTTGAAAGTTAATTAATTTGAATGTTCTCACATTTTAAAAAAGGTAAATAAGATATTAAATAATAACTAAAGCAAATTAAAACGTTAATAAAAGAGCCGAGAAACAATCAAACAAGAAGAAATCCCAATTTCTTATTTTTGGCTTTTCACCTTGTTTCCCACAAAATAGTCTGCTTGATTTGTTTATGGATTTGTAATTGTAAGATTAGAAACATATTCATGAATGTAAAAATGCTCACAAATTTTAGGTAATATCTATATCATATTGAAAATCACATATTATTATGCTAAAAATATCTTATATTATTAAAACTGTGCACAAATTTTAAAAAATGGACAAGCATTTTAAAAAAAATTCTGGATTCTTTGAAAATGTCAATAAACTTTAGAAATATTCATATATATTGAATAATGATCAACAAAATGAAAATACTTATAAATTTTAAAAACATCATTAATTTCATACGTGCAGGAAAAATATTGAATAAAGAAGAAGAAATAAGAAATTAATCAGAAAGGAAAAGAAATAGTCAAAAACACAACAAAGGAAAATGAAAAAAAAAACAAAGAAAAATAAACCTAGATAAAAGTAAAACCAGAACAAAGCCGAAAGAACCCCACAAAAATCGAAACAACAAAAGGAAAAGGAAGAGCGGCTAGGAAAACCATGATCTGCTGGACCTATGTTGCGGACGCTCCATAGGTCACCATGACATTTTAAAGCACGGAGCGTCAAATATTTTTTTCTTAAACTTCAATAAAAAAATCATATAAATCACTAAATCACTAGTCGAAACCTAGCAATTTTCCCTTTTTTTCGCAGATTTGTTTTTTTAAGTTAATCTTTTGAATGTGTCCAAATTCTAAACCGTTTTCATCATGGGATTTCTTACCTCAAAATCTTCAAAACTGGAGCCCATGTTAATAGGTTTTGTCAAACTTTTTCCACGAAAGAAAAGAAAACCAAAAAATAATAGTAAGGCAACCTGGAAAGAAACGGAAACAGGAAAAAATAGAAGAAAAAAACCAAAGATGATAGCACAGTTGCGTATTTTACTTTTTCGTGGAAGCACATGCTCCGCTTTTTTTTCTGGAAGCAAAACCGTGCCTCTTCCGGAAGCATGGGTTGTGATATTCCTTTTTAGGGGAAGTATAGTTGTGCTTCTCGCAAAAGCACAAAAAAAGTGAGCTTCTCAGAAGAAAAAACTAAGAAAAACTTCAAAGAAAGCCAAAACCTAGAAAAAAACAAGCAAAAGTAAAAAATAACCCGAAAACACATACAAAAACAGAAAAAACTCGTGCTACCGCGGGGTGCGGCCAACGCACAACACGTGGAGGCTGCTGGGCGCACCAAGTCGCGTGCTCCAAGCAACCAAAAGTGCCCGCTAGGTATCCTCGTATGGGTACGCATTAGATAGTGGCTCTATATAAATTGGCGCCTTTTGAAGATTGGATATAGTTACTAATTCATGATTTGACATTGTGTCATGTCTGGACTGCACATTTGCTGCCTGGATCAAGAACCCTGCCTTCGTGCCGCCAACGCACGAGACCTAATTCTTTCTTAGTGTGAGTCATATAGCTTTTCTCCCTGAGGGATTTTTCTCTCGCGTGGCAAGTGGGCCGACCTGTTTCTCAATTTGTTTTGCCTTTGGTAACTCGCTCAGGAGAAGACGTTCGCAGCTCACTCAGTTTCGTTGGTTTTTTCCTTTTTATCTTTCTATTGATTGGACTGTCTGGTTTTCATCGGTTTCTTTCTTTCTTTCTTTCTTTCTTTCTTTCTTTCTGTTTGTGTTTTGTTTATGGTCTTCTTCCGTTTTCATTGCCTTTTTATTTTCTTTATCTTCTGTGTGTTTTCTTTGGTTTCATTGTTGTTTTTCCTTTATTTTTTATGTGCTTTTCCTCACGGTTTTCAATTGTTATTTTCTTTAATTTCACTTTCTATGTGATTTCCTTACTGTTGCCATTGGGTTTTTCTTTGTTTTTTATTTATTTATTTTTGTTTATTTTTCTTTATATTTTTTCAACACATGTCTACATTTTTATACACATCGTACATTTTTCGTATATGTCAAGAATATTTTCAGTATATTTTTTACATTATTCTAATACATTATGAACATTTACTAACATATATTTGTTTTGATGCCTATTGTTCTCATACACATTGTATGTTTTTGGTATACATCAAAAACATTTTGTATACAGGTTTAACATTTTTCATATAGGTGGTTAACATTTTTTCAAATATATGTTTTGGTGTCCATTTTTCGTGTACATGATACATCTTTTATATATGTGAAGAACATGTATTTAGTACAGGTTTAACATTTTTTAAATATACATGTTTTGATGCCTATTGTTTTTATACACATATTTATATACATGGTGAACATTTTTTTAAAATATGTGTTTTCATGTCTATTTTTCCGTGCACGTCGTACATTTTTCTTATACATCAAGACATTTTCTTCATACACGTTTAATATTTGTTGAAATGCATGATTTACATTTTTTCAAAAAAAATATGGAAAGTGATTTTCGAAATAAAATTATTTCGAATATTTGAAATAATGACGAAAGTAAAAAAATATAGCAGAAAACGAAAGAGAAGCACGCTACTAGCTAGCTAGAAGTGCGAGTGCAGTCGCTCGTTGGGCCCGGCCCACGGTTGCGAGGGCCTGCCTGAGGCGAGACGTGCGTCCAACTTGCTATAAGCGAGGTATAGACGCAGCCGCAGCCTGCGGGCCTCCTGCTGCAGGGTCTAGCGAGCGAGGAGGACAGTCTGGCCGGTGGCGTGCCGTTGACTAGCCCCGGCTGCAGTCAAGGTCGTCGTCGATCCTGTGTACGCAAACGCAGAGTAAAAAACATGATGGTGACTGGATCTAAACTGAGGTCTCTATTTCATCGGCCATCGATCGGCAGGCGTGGCGTGCATCGTGCATGCAACGTGGACGACTTGGCATTTTCCTGCATGCAAGTGGCCGTGGCTTGGCAGCTCATCTCATCTCATCTCACCTTTGTACTTGCACGTAAAAAATTATCTCCTCATGCATGTACTACATCTGATGGCTACGACTAATCAATGCAGTTAGGCAGATTTCACAGCTCGGAATGTCCTGCAGTTTGGTGCGATGACCTAATAATCCTAGCTCAGCTAGCAGCACTTCACTCCCTCCCTTGCGCCCTGTCGGTCCGGAGCTGGAGTATATAATATATATGCAGAGCTGCTGACTTTTGGGTGAGCATACGTACTGTACTACGATACGACGACTTGTTTATAGCATGCAGGATCAGCCTTTGTGTCAGGACGCGCAAAGGCAAAATGGATTGGTGGACTTGGACGTGATGCTGCTACTGTTAATTGGTCCTAGAGTCAAAGAGGCCGTGGTGATCTGTACGTCGGTGCTCCATGATCGTGGCGTGCCACGGACAACGGTTCCCTGCAGGGCCAGGCCAAAGCAAGCGGCCAAGCAGGCAATCACAGGCTCATGCGTGGTTTCCAACCTTTTGCGAGCCACGGGACGGGAGGAGCTTTGTACCTCATGGCCGAAGCCAAGACAAAAAGATCATGTTAAACTCGGGTACGCGTGGGCAGAACGTGGAGCGGGTCCGCGGGCCATGAGCCTGAAACCAGCGCGTACTAGCGCGCGCGGTTGACCTCGTTTTTATCCGCATGCGCTGCCGGATTTGGCTCCAGCAACCGGAGGTGGTTGGCGTTGGCTGGCTCGCAAGACGGTGGTGTCGGGTTCGTCTCGGCCGGACGGATCGGACGCGGTTTCTTCTTGGTGCGGTGCGGTGGACGCCGTCCCATTCTGGCATGCATTCTCCTCTCTTTTTTCCTATGCCCCCTAGTGCTAGTGTATGCTCGCCTGGATCAACAACAACAAGATTTCCTGCTCCCGTCACAGTCACGACGTGACTGTGCAGATTGCGTATGAACATCGGCTACGTTGGTAGCCAGTTGTGTCTGCGTAGATCTTCTTTTTTAGAACAAAAACGGTGTTTGCGTAGAGCACGCAACTGTCCGTCGAACCGATCGGCGCCTCACTCGCTAGCTCGCGCCCTGCTTTTTCGCGCGCGGGGAGGAGGACGCTGGATGGTCAGAATCTTGGCTCTCGATCGGGAAAGGCTGTGGCCGTCGACCGGGTCGTCGCCTCCACCAACCGGGCGGTCGGTGCGTGCCCTTTTGTCTACCGCAGATGGGCCCTGCCTTCCCTACCCGGCACCCTGCTACCCCACCACCCTAGAGCTAAGGGAGACCGGACCATGAGACCAAGCCCATCATCCCCCTTCTGTTTTCTCCTACACATGTTTTTTTTTCTCTTTTTCCCGATCATTCTCGTTTGTTCTACTCGCCGGATGTTTCTTAATTCTTGCCCGGATAGTGGGTGCTATAGCACACTCCTGTGTGTTTTTTATTAAAAAAAACTCTTCTTTTTTTCTGCTCGGAAGGGTGCTTTGTACCTGCCTGCAGCTTTGCATGCAATGCATGCATGCATGTATCCGTCCATCCATGATTGTGTTGCATATGCGGTTGGGTTCACTTAACAAAACACGGGGGAAATGGGCAGGTCCGGCATTCAGTCTGCTCTATTTTATGCCGAGAAGGATCGCGTAAAGCTCGTTGACAGGGCCACAGAATTGAGCTGACAAAGCCTCAGGATACGTACACGGACATGGGAAATATATTATTCTCATATATATACGTACCGTGCAAAATATTGGAAGCGGCGTTCTCTTGATGGCTCTTTCGGCCACAATGTTTGCAGCAAGTATACTTGCAAAAGCCCATTACTTAAGAAAGACGCATTCCTTTTGAGCGACGTGTTTCTTTTCAGCGGTCGTACAGATTATGCCACAATACTCTCTCCGTGTTCTTCTCTGCCGTGGTAGCAATGATGCTGTAATAATTTACCCCGGTGCGTTAAAACTTTCAGTTTATCTAATTCACATCTAGATGTTTTTTTAAGGATATCACATCTAACCTCGTACAAATATATAATGTAGCAATAAGAAACAAAAAAAACATAAACAGAGTGAACATTAACTTAGATGTGACGTAACTATGTCACATCTATATGTGTCCCAGACAGATCCTAAAACTTCAGTCTGATGGTTATTGAACATTATGCTACTGAGCATCTACTGCACAATGATAGAATCATACAAGTTCTTCGTTTAATACTAGTACAAGATACTCCCTCCGTTTCTGAATATTTATCTTTTTAGAGATTTTAAATGGACTATCATATACGAATGTTATGGATATATTTTAAAATATAGATTTACTCATTTTGCCTCGTACATAGTCATTTATTGAAATCTCTAGAAAGACAAATATTTAAGAGTAGATGTGTTTCTCGTGCGAGAGAATTTTCAGAACTTGCATGGAGCCTCATTATTAAATTCATATTAGTACTGCACGCTGCGAAACCAAAGTTCAGATCGTAGACTGTCATGCAGGTGGTGGCACACTGCGCCAGGAGACGAACACGGCATGGCGCATGTGGTGGCGGTGCACGGGTGGGAAAAGGCTGCGAGCGACGTACGTGGATGACTCCGTCGCCAGAAAAAATCGGCAGGATTTTACTTCAGACCAGAGCGTCCATCCCAGCCCAAATGCGTGCTGCATGGCCAATATCTTAGCGGTGCGCGTAGATGGATCACGCCATATGCTCTCATGAGGGGCAGGTACGCTGTGATCCAAAAGGATGACAGCAAGGCCGTACCTCGTGATGAAGTTTATGTTTCCAAGGAAGAAGAAAAAAATGCTCCATGTGCTTATGATCTCCGACGGCCACCCTATTTAAGTTCCAGCACAAAGCGTCGTCGTCTTGGACGTTGCTGCGATCTCCAGCACTTGGAGCAGAGCTTCACACTGTATATCCCCTTTCAACGAATTCAGGAAGCCTACGAGAATACAATAATAGGAAGTTCGATTTCTAATATTTTTTGTCCAATTCAGAAAAGCTTATACCCACGCAAGTGTGTCCCCTCATTTATCGCAAAAAAAAAAAGCATGCGTTATAACATCCATGCTGTTGATGATACCGGAGATAAATTCTGAATGCCAATAGTTCACATTAAAATGCATTCCACAAAGTGTAAGTATGAACGCTATAATTTAACATTTTTAAGTTTGTGCCACTATAGTTTATTTTTATTTTTCATAATTAGCCGAGTGGCTAAGTTGGAACATGCTGAGCAAATGCAGTGCAAAAAAACATTTTCTGCACATCATTTGGTACCATGTGTTGCATCTGAGCACTTTCAGGGCATGAGCAATGGAGGCATCACCTTGATGCTGCTCCATGCCTTTGTTTAAACATAAAGTATTGAAACTATCATTCACACTTTTCTTCACCCAATGGAGGCAGGCATAGGTAGATGTCATCCTAGTGGACCCATCTTAATTCTTTTCTCCTCATCTATCTCTCTTCCTTCGTTCCCCACCTCTCCCTCTTCCCCTTTTCCCACTTTTCTCTTGCTTTTATCCTGGAGAGGCTACCTCCTCTGCAGGAGACTGCCTCCTCTCCAAAGCATCACCCGAACCTGAATTGGAGGATCCAAGCCGAGCTGGACCTGCGGAGCAGCACCATGGGGCACCCCGTTGGCCATGCCCTCATGCCATACGTTTGGTTGCATGCATTTGTGTTTTGGAGGCGAGTGCATGCAAATCTCAACTGTTTGGCTGTGTGCAAATGTGTTGTTGTACTAACGTTTTCAAATCTGATGGGCTTATCACCACACTACACAACACCATACTACACAAAGGAAAAATCAGCATAAACACACAACACGTGAATAACTACTGCATGTAAACAGAAGTAAACACTTCAGTAGCTTACTAGGAGGAGTTAAAGATAACAGGGGCATCCCGTGACCCTGCACAACCTCATGGTGGTGTTCATGACAAAAATGCACAATTTAACACCTAAAAATTCAGTTAACTAGACAGGCAATAGGACTTGGTAAACTTTAGACACTGAAATCAAATGGACCTTGGCACACAAACTTGTGGAATCTATAGGAGGCGATGGCAGACTTCTTGCCGTTGTAGATCTGCACTTTGAACCCGAGGTTGAAGATCTTTCACTACTAGAAAAAGGGCTATAGGTGGGATTGCCACTATTGGCGCACCAGATAGGTAGTGCGCCATTAGTATATATTAATGGCGCACCACAATCTGATGCGCCATTAGTGTTGAAAGTACTAATGGCGCACCTTGACTAGGGTGCGCCATTAGTATCCTAATTTTTTTTTGAACTAGCGCGTCTGTCCAAACACACTAATGGCGCATCCTGGCACGGTGCGCCATTACTAGTTGTAACTAGTAATGGCGCACTAGTACCAGAGTGCGCCACTAATGCTGTTTTTTTAATTATATTTTTTATTCCTTTTGTTGGAAAACTACTAATGGCGCACTGTCCCACCGTGCGCCATTACTAGTTCAAACTACTAATGGCGCACCGTTGGAGAGTGCGCCATTAGTATGATTTTTTTTCTTTTTTTTTCGCAAAACTACTAATGGCGCATCAGATAGAGGTGCGCCATTAGTAACCTGGATTACTAATGGCGCATTTACTGCTGGTGCGCCATTAGTAAGTGGTCAGCAACAAGATATTTTGGGCAGCCTCTCCTACCCACACTCACTTTCTTCCCACTCCATTCTCTCCACCTTCTCCTTGTCTCGGGTGCCTCCTCTTTTTCACCTCATTTCCACCATAGATTCATTGAAATTAAGTGGTTAAATTACCTTGTTTTGATAGGTAAGTAAGGGGGAAGCTATATTTATGTTGTTCTCCCTACAACAATTTGCACATGCACTTTTTATGGCCTAGCTAGATCTATGTATGTTCGTGGTGTTGCATATGTTTGTGGTGTTGCATATGTGTTTGTGTTTGGAGGTGTACCGGTATTTGAAATGCGATAGTTGCCAATATTTTGCCGGAATGTTGATTCATTTCCGTTTCAGCGATAATTTTGGCATTAAGCATTCTTTTTTGTCCTATTTTTAGGGAAAGTCATGCCAAATTTTTTGTTGGTTCTAAAATATCGTTTTGCTCTACCCCGCAGGCAACCATGGTCCGCACGATGACCAAAGGCATCGTGAATAGGTTTTTGAGGTCCGCGAAGGCCGAGATGCTTCAAAAGAATGAGACGGAGATAAGATGTCCCTGTCGAAGATGCAAGCTGGAGAGCCTTATTGCGGACCCGGATTCCGGGCAGGTGCGGGACCACCTGTTTTTGCGTGGTTTCATGGATGGCTATCGGTGTCAAGGTGATGAAGATGACTACGAAGTCGTCCATGGGGGCCGGGCAAGAAATGAGGAAGGGCAGCAAGGCAACCACCGCGGCTCGGGCGGGCGAGAAGGCGAAGAATCCCCAGGAGATGATCACGACGGTGATGCTGTACACAGTCATCATGTAGAAGATGCAGGACATGATGATGAGGAAGATGGCGCCGGAGCAGACGACGGGCACGATCATGAAGATGATGATGCCGGCGGAGCATACGACGGTGGACCATCGATGGGCTGGGTGCAGGACCCTTATATTCAAGAGCTGCTTCTCAAGCAGACGGATAACGCAAGAGCCGCCGCCCGAGAGAAAGCCAAGGTGGATCAACTTGAGTTAGACGCGGTTACTCCATTGTATGAAGGATGCAGGCCCGAGGATACCCGCCTGAAAGTAACGCTCATGGCTCTGGAGATGAAGGTAAAACACAAAATGACCGACGCATGCTTCGACGAGAACATGTCATTCTGGCACGAACGTCTTCCAAAGGGGAACAAGTGCCCGACCAGTTTGGAGGAGGCGAAGAAAATCGTGTGTCCTCTGGATTTACCGCACGTGAAATACCATGTCTGCATGAACAATTGCATCATTTATCGGGACGAGCACGCGGAGTCTACCATATGTCCGGTGTGCGGCGTCACTCGATACAAGAAGAGGAAGAAAGCTCCTCGAAAAGTGGTGTGGTACTTTCCGATCACTCCTCGTCTGCAGCGGTATTTCGCGGATCCTAAGGTAGCAAAGCTCCTGCGTTGGCACGCGGATAGGGAGGAGAAGAAGCGAGAAGATGACGCAAATGATCCGGAGATAGATAAAAAAGACAAGATGCTGAGTCACCCTAAGGATGCGAGCCAGTGGCAAGCGTTGAATTTTGAATACCCAGAATTTGGGAAGGATCCAAGGAACATCGTGCTGGGCGCGAGCACCGATGGAGTCAATCCGTTTGGCAGCCAGAGAAGCACACATAGCACCTGGCCTGTGTTTGTGTGGATGTACAACCTTCCCCCCTGGTTGTGCATGAAGAGGAAGTACATTCACATGAGTATGCTAATTGAAGGGCCGAAACAACCAGGGAACGACATCAATCTGTATCTAGGGCTGCTGAAGGAGGAGCTAGACACGCTGTGGAAAACGCCAGCCAATACGTGGGACGCCGCAGAGAAAGAATATTTCCCTATGAGAGCCGCACTGCTCACGACGGCGCACGACTATCTCGGTTACGGATATCTCGCGGGGCAGGTAGTCCACGGATTTTCTGGATGCGTACGGTGCATGGATGACACAACGTATCGCCAGCTAGATAGAGATCCCGGGTCTTCGAAAACCGTGTTCATGGGACATCGAAGGTGGCTTCGCAACGATGACCCGTGGAGGAAACGCAAGGATCTGTTCGATGGTGAAACCGAACCCCGAAAACGCCCGTGTACGAGGAGCGGCGAGGAAATAGACAAGTTGTTGAAAAATTGGAAAGACTGCCCACTGCCGGGAAAGAAGCAAAAGGCGCCAGAGCCGGGAAAAAAGCGAAAGGCGCCAGAGCCGCTGCTGAAGGTATGGAAAACGAGGTCTGTTTTCTGGGACTTGCCGTACTGGAAGATCCACTGTGTGCCTCACAGCCTTGATGTCATGCATATCACGAAGAACGTGTGCGAGAGTCTGCTTGGTACCCTGCTCAACATGCCAGAGAGGACCAAAGATGGGCCGAAAGCAAGGGCAGACTTGAAATCAATGGGCATCAGGCAGGAGCTTCACGCTATATATGATTATGATGATGATGAGGCGAAGCAGGACACAGAAAGTCGTCTCAAAGGCAAAAAGGCCAAGAAGACCGGAAATGACTACCCTCCCGCGTGCTTCACTCTAAGTCAGGAGGAGATCGAGCAGTTTTTCACCTGCCTCCTAGGAGTAAAACTTCCTTACGGTTACGCGGGGAAGATAAGCAGATACCTAGACCCAGCGAAGCAGAAGTTCAGCGGGATGAAGTCTCACGACTGTCACGTGCTGATGACGCAGATACTTCCAGTTGCAATCCGTGGGATCATGGACGCGCACGTCCGTGAAATGCTATTTGGCCTATGCAACTTCTTCGACGTCATCTCTCGGAAGTCGATTGGCGTGAGGCAACTCAGAAGGCTACAGGAAGATATCGTGGTGATACTATGCGAGCTTGAGATGTACTTCCCGCCCGCATTCTTCGACGTTATGGTGCATCTGCTGGTCCATATAGTGGAGGATATCATCCAACTCGGGCCGACGTTCCTGCACAGCATGATGCCGTTCAAAAGGATGAATGGTGTCATCAAAGGATACGTTCGCAACATGTCACGTCCAGAGGGAAGCATAGCCAGGGGCTTTCTGACCGAAGAGTGCATCTCGTACTGCACGAATTATCTAGGCATCGAGAACCCCGTTGGTCTGCCCGTCAACAGGCACCTCGGCAGGCTCGCTGGATGGGGTCACCGTGAGGGTCGCCGCGAAATGCATGTAGACTTCGAGGGTCGACTCGCCGACTTTGAAAGAGCAAACCTAGTCGCACTACAACACATAGACGTGGTCGATCCTTGGGTGGTAGAGCACAAAACCTTTATTAAGAAGACGTACAATGACCGAGGCCAACAGAGGATGGACGGAGATATACTCAAAGAGCACAACTCATGTTTCACGCGTTGGTTCAAGCAGAAGCTTCTGTCGTATCCTTTACATGAGGATTCTTCCGTGGAAGAACAACTCATATTCGCCTTGTCACAGGGCGCCGAGCACAACCTGATGACCTATGAGGCATACGATATCAACGGCTACACATTCTACACCGAGGCCAAGGACATGAAGAGCGATGGTTATCAGAACTCCGGGGTAACGATGGAATCCTACACCGGTAACGACAAGGACAGATACTATGGAAGGATCGAGGAGATCTGGGAGCTGAGCTACGCTGGAGAGAAGGTCCCGATGTTCCGTGTCAGATGGGCCAAGAGCGTCCTAAAAGAAGACCGGTATTTCACCACCATGGTTATACCCGAAGCCAAATCCAAGACCGCGGGCGCAAACGTCACCGCGAAAAATGAGTCATGGGTACTGGCTTCCCAAGTGGACCAATGCTTCTTCATTACCGACCCGTCAAAGACCAGTCGTGTTGTCGTGAGGAGAGGCAAAAGGAAGATCATCGGAATGGATGGAGTAGCCAATGAGCAAGACTTCGACAAGTACGGCGACCCGAGGATCGAACATGACGACGATGATGAAGTAGCAGCATACACCACAAGAAGAAGCAGGACCACCCTACCTAAAGGACGTCCGTTCCACAGAAGAACTCCATTTGCGAAAAAGAAGGGCAAGAAGATTGTTAACAGATAGCTAGCTAAGATCGATTGTATTTAAATCGTAGCCTTCATTTCTCGATTGTATTTCATGGGCACTTTTTAAACTATCATGAATATTTTTAAATTTCATGGACACTCGATCTCGATCCCCCTCCATCTCGATCGCTATCCCACCTCGCCAGATCCGGTCCCCCTCGCCGCCGAGCACCCCCCGGTCCACCGGCCGCCGCCGACCCCCCGCACCCTCGATTCCCCTACTCAACCGCCGCCGCCGACCCCCCGCACCCCTCCCCTACTCAACCGCCGCCACCGACCCCCCGCACCCCTCCCCTACTCCACCGGCATTACTGTTTGATGATATTTTTTTTAAAATTACTACTGTCTTATAAAAAAAATTACTGTTATGATTTAAACAAGTTTGAACATATTTAAACACAAATAAGTATAATGATGAGGATGCTCCATGGATACGGCACAATCGTAAGCAAGCAGGGACACAAGGGAAGAATTGATGTGTAATAATTTATTGCACCAAACTTTGTATTTGGTCGATGAACTGAATGATGTATCAAACATTTTGTCAAACCTTCAAGGGATTTTAAAATGAATTAGTTTTATTTTTCTGATTTTTTGATATATAATTGTATTTTTAAGATTTTAAAATGAATTAGTTTTATTTTTCTGATTTTAAAAGGAAAAAGGAAGAAGAAGAAAGAAGGAAAAAGGAAGAAAAAACAGAAGAAAAAAACAGAAGAAAAAAGGAAAAACAGAAGAAAGAAAGCGCCAGTTCTAGCACAGACCCTTTAGTCCCGGTTGGGGAGGCGGACCGCGACTAAAGGGTACCCTTTAGTCGCGGTTGTTGTCCCCAACCGCGACTAAAGGGTCTTTCTGCGCGGGAATGAAAGCGGCGCCAAAACCCTTTAGTCCCGGTTGGGGAGGCGGACCGCGACTAAATGGTATCTTTAGTCGCGGTCCGCCTCCCCAACCGCGACTAAAGGTGCGTCTATAAATACTGCACTTAGCCCTCCCGGGCCCACACCTATCCCCTCTCTCTCCCTCGCCCTCGCCCTTGATCCCCTTCCCCTCTCCTCTCCCGACGCCGCTGCCCCGCCGCCTCGACGCCGCCCCGCCGCCTCGACGCCGCCCCGCCGCCTTGCCTCTGCGCCCACCGCCGCCTGAGGCCCCGACGTCGGCGCCGCTCTCCCCACGGGACTCCACCCCCGCCGCCCCCGCGCCCTCCGAACGGGATCGGCCGCTGCTCGACGCGCTCCCCGGCGTCCGCGCCTTCCGCGCTGACCTCCGCTCCGGCGACGGGCTCGAGGCCGTCTCCGCGTCCTTCGGCCAGGTACTTGCACCCCCTCCCCATCCTGGGAGCACCCCATTCCGTCCTGGTTACTGCTGCCGTCATTTCTGTTCATTATTCTTCGTGCAGCTAGTAAAGCATCTAGCTAGAGAGTGTAACTGTTACTGTACAACTTGCTTTAATGCTAGGGGTTGCTCTTCTCACCAATTATTTGCTCATATAGTCACATGCTCAAGGGTTAATTACCAAATCAGTCTGTTCTTGCTCTTATTGGCATTTGTCAGAACCACACTTCGTCATTGTTCTTCTCTGACTGCGATCCGCAGCATTGCATTTCTGTCATGTATTCATACCTTTTTTTGCGTTATCTCTTTAAGTAAAATATTGAAACAGATTTCTCATTTCACTAGGGAATTCCCAGTGATGATGGCGTCCTATATGGTGGTGCGTTTGACAAGATACCATTAGGTAAGCTCTCCCGCTTCACTTGTGGAAATGTGCAAATTTCCTTTCCTAGCTTATGTTTGTTTATGTTGGTAAAATTGGAGCGTTGCCAACTTTGTTTGTCTCAAATTTTTACCATATATGTGTGGATGAAGCTTGTGTAGATTAGTTAACTTGAGGTTGCACATTCCTAGCTACTCGATTAATATGTATGCTGTGATATTCTGTTGAACTTTTGGACCAAGGCACGTATGCATGATAGCTGGCATGCATGGAGGCATTTGTGTTTTCGAAACATTTTTTTAAATGGGTCCTGGAGGCATTTACATGCCCACATGGATTACATCAACGTCTTGAACCCAGGATTGGACATTTAGTGATATAAGCGCAGGTCATTTCTTTAAGTGGACTGTTTCCCATTATTTTCTGTTTATATGAAAACCCTGTTTTTTATGGGAATATGAATACCGTGTTATTCTTTTACAGAGCATATCTTCAGTTCCATACACAGATGACGCTCTATATTTTCAGGCGGTGTTATTCTTTTCTGCTTAGGCTGTCTGTATGTCTTATATAATAATATGGCTGCAGCATACCCCCATTGTTAGCACACGAACATTCAGCCTAGCACTGTTAGCGTTATCTCGACCCGGACGAGCAGTTGGCTCAAGTTGTCTGCTACCTCTGGTTCAGGGTTGCAACACAAACTACAAAGAACATTGTAACATGCAGGCCAATAGTGAAGTTTCTCTTTGATAAGTTTGTAGTAATGTTGTTGCCTTTAGGTTCCCAACTAGTTTGATTGTTTTCTAGCTGGGAGAAACGGTTCAGTTTGACTGCAATGCACGATTTTAAAGAATTTTTACAGTATTTTTGCTGCTTTCACTCTTATTAGTGGGTAACGGTATTTTATATGCATAAATGTGCACCACCTGGGATAATGATTTTACAGTGAACTCAACCATATGATCTGCTTTTGTGTTACAAATAGAAAAATGCTGAAATTGTGATGGCCATGCAAGTTTGCAACCACATTGAAGCACAATCTTTTTTACTGCTTATGCTTTACTCAACATGGATATGGTGGTATGTAGGCTTTTTGCTGGATACAACAAAGCAATCAGAGTGTTTGACGTTCATCGGCCTGGTAGAGATTTTGAGCAATACCCTTTGCTTAAAGGGGGTGAAGGGCCAACTGGTAAGTGAAAGTTCCACTGGTTTACTTAGTACTTACTATGCTTCAAGACAGCATATGACTTCAGTTGGGGTTTGAAACAGAGAAATGCGCTAATGTTGATTTAATCTGCATGCAACTTTGGTTCTCTGTTTAAGGATTCACCAAGAAAGAAAGAAATTACTTTCCATCACATGAATTAAATTTTAATGTTCATGACCTATTAAGTTTACCAATGATTTTTTGTTTGATGAAACTGTGAGTAACAATGTCAGTTTATTACCACAATACTGATGAATGAAATCTTGAGATAGTATTCATTTTCGTTATTATTTTTGCATAATCAAACTCCAAAGTAACTTTGTGCCAGGACCTTGTTTTTCCTCCTATATTATTTTTCTACAAAACTTTGCATTAGAACTTCGGAAGGACTTTCACTATTAAAAATCAGGCTATAAATTGTGACTAGGACAAGTAGTTTAAACATAAATACATTTTTCATGCAGACTGAAAGATTCTGCACAAATGCTTATTGTAGATATCTCTTGACTTGTTTTTATCAGTTCAAGTTTTGGCTAATATTGATGAATATGCTTTATTATCATGTTCCCATGGCTCATTGGACAGAGATTTAAGCAAGTAGCACATTGCCTTGTCCACCTGGGATAATGGTTTTGCAGGTACCCCAAGAGGCCCTTGAGTTTGCCGGAATGTTGATTAACTTCCGTTCCGGCAAATTCGGGTACTCCATATGTCCTATTTTCAGCAAAGGTCATGCTAAAATTTTCCGTGAATTTTAGCATGACTTTGCTAAAAATAGGACATATGGGGTACTTGTGACTAATGCATGGGCCGGGGTATCTTAGTAGTTAATTAAGTAGGATCAAGTGCCCCGGCGTACTTGTGACTAATGCATGGCTTTTAGGGTGCCTCGGTGTCGATAAAAACCGAAATGATGAAAGCTTAGGCGTTTAGGGTGCCTCGGCGTCGAAAAACCCTCAATGATAAAAGCTTAGATTTTAGGATGCCTCGGTGTCGACAAACCCTAAATGATGAGACCATGATCTTGTTCCTTGATAATAACCAACTTTTTGACCAAACTTTGTTTCTATTTAGAGAGAAACATGGCCCACAACGATGAGGCCGGGGGTTCAGGCGGCAAAGCATTCTGGGAGCTGTCCCAGGAGATGGAGGAACAACCTCACTTGTATGAGGACACCGCCTTCCCCACCGATCCTGAGACCACTGATGGTGCCGCCGAGGATTACCCCACTGATGCCACCACTGATGGTGCCGCCGAGGATGCCACCACTGATGATGGCGGCGCACGCACAGATGGCAGCCAGAAGAGGCAACGGAAGGACCGGCGCCCGACCGTGCTCCTCACCCTCAAGGAGGAAGTTACTGAAGTGGACTCCGACAGGAATCCAACGGCGCCCGCACGAATAGTCAAGGGGTACTCGCTTCAGCTCGGGTGCATTCTCCGGAGCACCGTCTCGATCAACACCGAGAACCTGAGGCATCCTGACCGAGGGAATTTGCGCAACCTCCTCTTCACGAAGCTGCACGAACGATACAAGTTCCCCGCTGAATTTGAAAACACAAGCCTCAAAGGGAATAAAGTGAACAATGCTGCCCTCACGAAGATGAGCAAGGCCCTGTCTACTTGGAAAAGCAATGTGAAGAGAATGATCAAGAAAGGTGAGAGTTATGAGAAGATCAAGGAGAAAAATCCTTCGATCACCGAAGATGACTACAACATATTCAAGATCAATTGCTCGAGCACCGCACACTCCCAATCAAGTCAGTGGGGGAAAGAAATGCGGGAGCTAAACTTAGGGGAACACACACTCGGTCCCGGCGGTTATAGAGTGGCGGAGCCTATATGGGACAAGGAGGAGGCGGACCGTGCCGAGCAAGGCCTACCGCCCCTCTTCGATAAATACGGTGACAAGCAGACCAGGAACTATGTCAGGGCCCGGTACAAGAAGGACCCGAAAACAAAGGAGCTTACCACGGATCTGAAGACCAGGGCGCTTGAGCTTGTTCTGGTAAGGAATACACCCCCGCGTAATTAGCTCCATATGGTTGCATTCTAATTAATGAAGCCAAATTTCTAAATGGTTCACATTCCTTCCGCAGGCGACAGAAAGCAGTAGCGCGGGGTCGACTAAGAGCAACCCTTGGGACACCACTCTAAATAGGGCGTTGAATGTAATGAAGAACAAGGATAAGCTCAGTAAGCCGACGTCAGCTGGTCGTGTGGCCGGCAAAGGCTTGTCGACAAAATGGGGGTCATACTATAACACTGGTGGGCGAAAGGAGAAAAAGACCAGCTCGGAAAGCCAGGCGCGCGAGGTTCAAGAACTCAAGGCACAGGTGGCGCGGATTCCGGAGATTGTCCAAGAGCAAGTGCAACAACAACTCGGAGCGACTATCACCGCCATTGTGCCTACCTTGATCCAGGGGTTGAGTGCGTGGATTGCGGGCGGCCAACAGGGGCCGCCCCCGATTCCTAGCTTCACGGCCAGCAACTCGCAGAATGCGATGGCGGGGCCATTGGTGTCTCCGACGCCGGCACGGGAGCTTAATGCACCCGGGTGTACGCCGACCGACACCTCTGCAGCAAGCGGCCCCTCCGTCAACTGCACGCCCGCCGTTGGCGGTGCCTCGACATCAGCCGAGCACGACGCCATCATCACGGTAACTAATTAAGCCTCTCTCGGCCGAGGACTTCATCTCCTTGCCTTTGACTGGGCATCCCTGATGCCCTACATGTTTTCGCAGGGCGCCGCCGACGTTCCGTGCACTCTCCTGCACTTCGTGAACAATGAGTTGGTCGATGTCGCCAAGGGCAAAATCGTTCAACCAGGCAACCCCTTGTTCCACGGTACCCAGATGCCACCCAACGTGTTTAGGGTTCAACTGGTTCGGGTGCTGCCAGGCTGCGACGAGTTGTTACCTCCGATTCGACCCATCGGGGCCGACGATGATGACGTGATGACCCTCAGCGCCTGCCTGAGCTGGCCCCTGCTTTGGCCGAAGAGCCAGATTCGTTTGGGGGCGGGGGACACCACCCCAAAGACAACACCGCCAGTCGTGCCGGTGCCAAGTTGGCCCCATGGCAAGACCGCCACAACGGTGCCGGACATCCATATGCCACTGGATCCAAACATGCATATGGCACAGGATCAGAACGACGACGACGACGATACATTTGCCAACGTCGATTGGTACTTTGCCGATCATGGGTACGATGGCGACTTCATGGGGCCTCCTTCTCAAGAACCCAACCCAACAAAAGACGTGCGCGATCTAGTTGGTACCGCGGAGAAGCCAAGTTGCAACAGGCGTCGTCTGCCATTCAGCTCTCAGGAGACGCCTCCAGCTGCAGACTTCACCGAGCCTCAGATAGGCGAGGTGCGAAATATTCTCAGCCCCAACACACTCAAGAAGGCGGTCTGTGAGCAGAAATCGGTCCCATTACAGGAGAAGAAGAAGGCACGCAAAAGAAAGACTAACAAGGGTGCGGGCCAGCCGGCACCGAGTACGATCCGTGCTCAGGACGGGCCACCTTCACCTGAGGATTTAATGAGGAGGGTGCATGTGGCGGGTAGGCCGATGCTACCGAGAAATATGCTCGATGTTGCAGCCGGTGCTATGCGGAGTCTACATGACAGTGTTCTTTCTTTGGAGAAGCGGCGTCTCAGAGAGAAGGATGTGGCATACCCGGTTTTCGTGGCCAAGGTGCTAGAGGGCAAGGGCTTTGTGGATAACTACATCGGGGGTACGATCGTCCTGCGGTTTGATGACATCCACGCTATGTTGAACCTTCATCCGCTGCACTACACCTTCGTTCGACTATTTTCGCTGAGTATGGAGATGCGGATCATTCGCGACAAGACCCAGGACATCGTGATAGTCGACCCTTCTACATGCGTGCCAAGATCTTGGGCAGCGCTGGGGACCGGCAAGTCGCGAGTTCTTACCTCGAAGGCGTCATTCTGGCAAACCGAGATAAGGATAACTTCCTCGTGCCTTACTTTCCCGAGTAAGTCCTCCCCTCAACCGCCCCATAACATACGAATTCTTAGATTTCGATCGTTTTTCTTTTAACATTCCGTGTTTTCTGCAGTGACACACATTGCACGCTCATCCTCCTAAGCCCCAAATATTCCATGGCCACGTATTTCGACCCGGACCGTCAGTCGAACGTAGACTACACAAATGTCAAGAAGGTTCTTGATGATGTTCTCCCCGGCTACGCCCAATCTGGAGGCACCTTCAACATGCCTATTCGTAAGTACGACAAGCACGTGTTCTCCCACAATACGATGTTCTGCTGCGTCAAGCAGCCGCCTGGCGGTCAGAAGGGTGCCTACTACGCCATCCATCACATGAGGGCGATCGTACGGGACCATCATCAACTTCTGCTACCGAGTAAACTCAAAGATTGGGCCGCGAGCGTGTCGGCAATCCAGGACGCGGACATCAGACAAGAATTCTTTCGCATCCAGTCGGAGTTTGCGGAAATCATCCATCAAGATGTCCTTCGTACCTCGGGGCAGTTCTACCTCAGAAATCAACCGTCCAACAGTGAGATAGACGGAATGCTACAAATGCAGGCTGACAACGCCCGTAATTTCATGACTCCCACGATAGACGGCGGCTTCATCCATGCTCCGGTCCCTTGAGTCGAGTCGAAAGCAGTGATGATGTGTCTAGTTCTGAAACATCGATTGGCTCATGTTGTAATTAAACTTTAATGAACTTGTAGTATGTCTCTTTGGTTTCGAGAGTCGTTCAACTTAGATGTAATTGATGCTATTAATGTCTTGCTTTTCTCTTCCGATCGTTCTGTTGCATACTTATATATTGCTTATGTATTGTCTGTGAATTGGTACTAACGTTTCGTTTCGCTAGTGCATAGCGATGCCGTCGTATGTCGTGTACAAGGGTAAGGTTCCCGGAGTCTACGACGACTGGGAGGAGTGTCGGAGACAGGTTCACCGATTCAGCGGAAACAGTTACAAAGGGTACACCACTAGGGCCGAGGCCGAATCTAGATACGCCCGCTATCTAGCACGAGAGGGGAGGGAGCGTTGGAGGAACCGAATGAAGACGAGTTTCATTGTGATGATGCTCATCGTGATGACCGCAGCTCTCTTCTATTTGATGGTAGTTTAGATGATCGATATCGATTTGTAATGTGAAGACAAACTCGCTACTCGCGGTCTCGAGACTTGTAATATAATGTTCTATCTTTGTTCGGTCTTTTCAATTCGGAGACTAATGTGATGAATTGTATTTGGAGACTAATATGATGAAATGTATTCAGAGACTAATCTTCTATTGTATTCGATGAATCTGTTGTTGATGTGTGCTGTCTATATTTTGTCCAATTATACATTTTGTAACCTGTGCAAAAAAACAGAAAATAAAAAAATAAAAAAAACCTAATATTCATACTAATGGCGCATCACATAACAGTGCGCCATTAGTATTCCAGAGGATACTAATGGCGCATCCTTAAGCAGTGCGCCATTAGTATGCCGAGGTTACTAATGGCGCATCACCCTGTGGTGCGCCATTAGTATACCAAAGCACCTGGCTATACATGGCCCTGGGAGGCATACTAATGGCGCACCATGTCCTATACTAATGGCGCACCAGTGGTGCGCCATTAGTAAGTATTACTAATGGCGTGCTACTAATGGCGCACCACTAATGCACCATTAAAGGCCAAATTAGGTGCGCCATTAGTAGCCCTTTTTCTAGTAGTGTTCAACGCAAGGAGGTTGTCGTGGTGGGCGCACGTCAGATGCTAAGGGATGGCTAAAGATAGGAGGAGGCTCGAGGGCACTGGTGGGCTCCAAAGGCAAGGTTGGCATGACCGAGCGCGGGACGCAAGACATACCCAGGTTCGGGGCTCTCCGGAGAGATAACACCCCTAGTCCTGCCGAGTGTAGTTTATGTGTATCAGTACAGGGTCGCTCCTCGAGCTGTATGAGGAAGAAGGAAGACATGCCAGAGCTTATGCTGCTTCTCCTTGTGGTGTGTGTTACTGATGATCTGGTCACTGGTCTCTCTCTCTCTCTCTCTGTGTGTATGTGTGTTCCGCCTGTATGCATGAGGGCCCCTGGGGGGTTTTATAGGTCAACCCCCCCAGGGGTACAAGAGTAATGTTACAAGGCCGTGGGGCCGGGTTGTCATCGTCCGGGAAGCCGGTGCTGGGATCCGCCGGGGGTCAGGGCTCGCCGGGTTCTCCGGGCACGGGGCCCGCTGGGTACGGGGGCACTGTTGGCCGTCTCGCCGATCGTCGAGGAGTGGCCGGGTTGAGTCGGCTAAAGTGGCGCTCCGTCAGGTCGCCGCTTGATGGCGTCATTGGTGACGACGGTTGCACTATTGCCACGCCGGAGCTGGTCAACGGGTAGGTGGGGCACTGTTGCCATGCCCCAGCTGACCTGAGGCATGGGTGGGGTACAGTTTGGCTCCGTCATCGGTAGGTGGAGACTCGTCCCATCGTACAGCTGGGATGGGACGGGAGCTGACCCGCGGCCGGTTTGGAGAACATGCCAAGGGTGGAGCTGCTTGTTGGGAAAGTTTTGGTGCGTCGGGCTCGGCTGTCTTGAGCTGGTTGTTGGGGCCGAGTTGAGGAGTCCGGCCGGGTTTGGCTGGGTCGAGGGGCTTGGCCGGGTCAAGCGACCCGGCCAAGCGTGGGTCGGCTTGAGCACTACTAGGGAAAACCTTACCAGTAGCGCTGGTTTTTGAGCTACCAGTAGCGCGGGCGCCAGCGCTACTGCTACGGCGCTACAACTATTTTGTAGCAGTAGCGCTTGTTTAGGCCAGCGTTACTGGTAAGTTCAGGTACTAGTAGCGCGGCACTGGAGAGCGCTACTGGTAAATGAACGCTGCTGGTAATATTTTGGCCCGCGCCCCTGCTAAAATTTATGTTTTTTTAACATTTTGGCGTTGTACATATTTAAACAGATATATCTTTTATATAATAACAACTCATCATGAACTAGTCTGTTTAAATAGCATATTCATTACCACTTGTCATCACCACCAAACAATGTTCGTCAATGAGACATCATATAACAAGTTGGTCACTAGTCATAATCACAACTCCTCCTCCTCATCATCATCAACTCTAACACATTGTAGCACATAATAACACATTCTAGCTACGACCTACTCCTCTCATAGGACCTACTCTACCCTCTCTTAGGTAAAATATCATAAAACAAGATAGGCATTGACTCTCCATTAAGGAAAATTGACTCTCCATAATAAAGAACGGAGATCATCCTGTCTCTAAGTCTTGTCCTACGCATAATGTTGCTTCCAAGTAGCTCTCTACGTGGTTCAAACATTATTTGAAATCATTTATTATCATGGCTTCCTTGCTTTTAGAAATCCGGTATGGACATGAGTGATGTGGATACTGCGGCTGACCTGGTCGTGGTGGCCGTAAGCTCATAACATCAACGCGACCTCTCGGCACCATCAGATGAGGCACACAATCCATTGCGATTTTCTATTCAAAAACATGGTAATAATTTTGTAGTTAGCAATGTAGATTAGTTTTAGAAGAATTTATGCAAAAGATGCACGGATGTCGTAATAGTAGAAAATCTTATCATGCTATCTCCATTGATGTTATCGTAGTTCAACACGTGCACTAGTGGCACGTATTGACCATAATGTGAAGGAGTTTGATAATAGCTATTGTAATTCTCAATATTAGTAAAAAATGCGATAAGACCATCTTTCTCCTTATAAGTTAATTGTGCTTCATCATTGTAGTAGTAGGTTCTGTCTACCATTTTCTGTACATTTTTTGAAGAATGAAAATAAGTTGTCAATGGAAATAAGCTATCAAATATTCTGAAATAAATAATATAAATTACTTAATAAATATGTTTGAGAAACTCACACAACAGTAGAACTGGAAGCGTGTCAACAAGGACCCAAATGGTCATATTATTTTCGTCGCTGTCAGGATCACCAAGATCGAAGGTGAGAAGCATACCCTCATGAAAATCATACGCCTTGCAAAGGGCTTCCCAATTCAGGCAACCAAAATTGGATGAGTTCACAAAATTGTATAGATTTACAATAAAATCATAACCATGATGGGTCCTTAGTTGAATTATCTTTGTCTCCATGCTTTCATGATCTTCAAAATCCATCTTCTCCAAGACATAGCGTCTTGCATGGTATGGGATAAACTAGTCGAATTGTAAAAGACGAAAATTACACGTTGAAGAAGCAGAGTAGTCGTGCAAAAAATAACAAAAAACACTTGTCGTCGTTGCATACCGTTTCAACATCGAAGGTCTCTTGGAGCTTGATGCTGAAGCGCCGACCTTCTACCAGGTGAGGCCTGTCGCACAGACAGTGCTCATCTTCACAGTACTCGCACATAGCGAATTCCCTTTCGTCGTTAGACATTTCCTAATAGGTAATTAATAATCCATCATCGAATACATATGTAGTAGTTTGTAGCAAAGATCATCATATAACAAGCAGACTAAGGCATAGCCTAGTGGTAGGAAGGGGCTGATGCCTTCCCACCCACCCAGATTCAAGGCGTGGTACTTGCAATTTGGGTTTGTTGCACCAATTATACTGTAGGGGGTTCCCTTACAGTCTTTCTGTCAAAAAAGATCATCATATAACAACTAAAACACCTAAAATTTGTAGTTTGTAGTAGTTTGTAGCAAAAATCACCATCGAGCCTAGTTTGTAGCAAAAATCATCATATAATCCATCATCAAATACATATATAGTAGTTTGTAGCACAAACCGCGCTCGTCTTTTGCATTCAATAAGCAAATAACTAATAGGTAATTAATAATCCATCATCGAATACATATATAGTAGTTTGTAGCAAAGATCATCATATAATATCACTAATACATCTCGAATAATAGCTCCTCTAGGTTCAGTGGACCGCGGTGAACACCCAAAGAGAAGGAACCATCACCGGATCATAGCTCCGATGAGATCCCCAAAGAATCTGCCAGGTATTGGAGAACCGGTCGTTCGCCAACGCAACCATGTAGGCTGGACATGCGCGTTCTCCTTCGTGACACGGTGTTGTACCACCTGTGCAGGGGACTCAAGCCTCTGCACCGATGCAGGCCCACATGACCGCCACCAAAGAAGCTCCGGGTCGACGACGGGCTGGCTCCTCACTAAGCTGCGCTCACCAGAAGGTAGCACAACCCAGTACCAGCCCGGCGGAGTCCAGTCCCAGACATGGCCCCTCGGCTCAAGCAGGAGTCCTCCACCAAGTCTACGACGAGGATGCGGGATAGGCATCGTCGACGTCGAGAACAAAATGCTTAATTATGAAAACAAATTTAATAATCATTTAGCAAAATTCGCCATGATCTTTGCTAAAAGCAGGACATATCGAGCGCCTGAAATTTGCCAGAACGTAAACGAATCGACATTTCTGGCAAAACATAGGCCACTCGTGTTGGGTAACGTAGTAATTTCAAAAAAATTCCTACGCACACGCAAGATCATGGTGATGCATAGCAACGAGAGGGGAGAGTGTTGTCTACGTACCCTCGTGGACCGGAACGGAAGCGTTGACGCAACGTAGAGGAAGTAGTCGTACGTTCTCCTCGCGATCCGACCGATCACAGCACCGTTACTCCGGCACCTCCGAGTTCTTGGCACACGTTCAACTCGATGACGATCCCCGGGCTTCGATCCAGCAAAGCGTCGGGGAAGAGTTCCGTCAGCACGACGGTGTGGTGACGATCTTGATGTGTTACCGGCGCAGGGCTTTGCCTAAGCACTGCAACGATATGACCGAGGTGGAATTTGGTGGAAGGGGGCACCGCACACGGCTAAGGAACGATCCGTAGATCAACTTGTGTGTCCTAGGGTGCTCCCCTGCCCCCGTATATAAAGGAGCCAAGGGGGAGGGGCTGGCCGGCCAAGGGGTGGCGCGCCAGGGAGTCCTACTCCCTCCGGGAGTAGGATTCCCCCCCCCCAATCCTAGTTGGAATAGGATTCCTCAAGGGAGGGAAAGAGAGAGAGGGGGCCGGCCACCTTCTCCTAGTCCTAATAGGACTAGGGAAGGGGGGAGGCGCGTGGCCACCTAGGGCAGCCCCTTTCTCCTTTCCACTAAGGCCCACTATGGCCCATTTAGCTCCCGGGGGGTTCCGGTAACCCTCCCGGTATTCCGGTAAAATCTTGATTTCACCTGGAACACTTCCGATGTCTAAACATAGGCTTCCAATATATCAATCTTTATGTCTCGACCATTTCGAGACTCCTCGTCATGTCCGTGATCACATCCGGGACTCCGAACAACCTTCGGTACATCAAAATGCATAAACTCATAATAACTGTCATCGTAACGTTAAGCGTGCGGACCCTACGGTTCGAGAACAATGTAGACATGACCGAGACACGTCTCCGGTCAATAACCAATAGCGGGACCTGGATGCCCATATTGGCTCCTACATATTCTACGAAGATCTTTATCGGTCAGACCGCATAACAACATACGTTGTTCCCTTTGTCATCGGTATGTTACTTGTCCGAGATTCGATCGTCAGTATCCAATACTTAGTTCAATCTCGTTACCCACAAGTCTCTTTACTCGTTCTGTAATACATCATCCCGCAACTAACTCATTAGTTGCAATGCTTGCAAGGCTTAAGTGATGTGCATTACCGAGAGGGCCCAGAGATACCTCTCCGACAATCGGAGTGACAAATCCTAATCTCGAAATACGCCAACCCAACATCTACCATTGGAGACACCTGTAGTACTCCTTTATAATCACCCAGTTACGTTGTGACGTTTGGTAGTACCCAAAGTGTTCCTCTGGCAAACGGGAGTTGCATAATCTCATAGTCATAGGAACATGTATAAGTCATGAATAAAGCAATAGCAACATACTAAACGATCGGGTGCTAAGCTAATATAATGGGTCATGTCAATCAGATCATTCAACTAATGATGTGATCCCGTTAATCAAATGACAACTCATGTCTATGGCTAGGAAACATAACCATCTTTGATCAACGAGCTAGTTAAGTAGAGGCATACTAGTGACACTCTGTTTGTCTATGTATTCACACATGTATCATGTTTCCGGTTGATACAATTCTAGCATGAATAATAAACATTTATCATGAAATAAGGAAATAAATAATAACATTATTATTGCCTCTAGGGCATATTTCCTTCAGTCTCCCACTTGCACTAGAGTCAATAATCCAGTTCACATCGCCATGTGATTTACCAACAATACTTCACATCACCATGTGATTAACACCGATAGTTCACATCGATATGTGATCAACACCCAAAGGGTTTACTAGAGTCAGTAATCTAGTTCACATCGCTATGTGATTAACACCCAAAGAGTACTAAGGTGTGATCATGTTTTGCTTGTGAGAGAAGCTTAGTCAACGGGTCTGCCAAAATTCAGATCCGTATGTATTTTGCAACTTTCTATGTCTACAATGCTCTGCACGGAGCTACTTTAGTTAATTGCTCCCACTTTCAACATGTATCTAGATTGAGACTTAGAGTCATCCAGATTAGTGTCAAAACTTGCATCGACGTAACCTTTTATGACGAACCTTTTTGTCACGTCCATAATCGAGAAACATATCCTTATTCCACTAAGGATAATTTTGACCGCTGTCCAGTGATCTACTCCCAGATCACTAGTGTACTCCCTTGCCAAAATCAGTCTAGGGTATACAATAGTTCTGGTACACAGCATGACATACTTTATAGAACCTATGACTGAGGCATAGGGAATGCCTTTCATTCTCTTTCTATCTTCTGCCGTGGTCGGGCTTTGAGTCTTTACTCAACTTCACACCTTGTAACACAGGTAAGAACTCTTTCTTTGACTGTTCCATTTTGAACTACTTCAAAATCTTGTCAAGGTATGTACTCATTGAAAACTTATCAAGCGTCTTAATCTATCTTTATAGACCTTGATGCTTAATATGTAAGCAGCTTTACCGAGGTCCTTCTTCGAAAAACTCCTTTCAAATACTCCTTGATGCGTCGCAGAATAATTCTACATTATTTCCGATCAACAATATGTCATTCACATATACTTATCAGAAATGCTGTAGTGCTCCCACTCACTTTCTAGTAAATACAGGCTTCACCGCAAGTCTGTATAAAACTATATGCTTTGATCAACTTATCAAAGCGTATATTCCAACTCCGAGATGCTTGCACCAGTCCATGGATGGATCGCTGGAGTTTGCATATTTTGTTAGTACCTTTAGGATTGACAAAACCTTCTGGTTGCATCATATACAACTCTTCTTTAATAAATCCATTAAGGAATGCAGTTTTGTTTATCCATTTGCCAGATTTCATAAAATGCGGCAATTGCTAACATGATTCGGACAGACTTAAGCATAAATACGAGTGAGAAACTCTCATCATAGTCAACACTTTGAACTTGTCGAAAACCTTTTGCGACAATTCTAGCTTGTAGATAGTAACACTACTATCAGCGTCTGTCTTCCTCTTGAAGATCCATTTATTTTCTATGGCTTGCCGATCACCGGGCAAATCCATCAAAGTCCATACTTTGTTCTCATACATGGATCATATCTCAGATTTCATGGCCTCAAACCATTTCGCGGAATCTGGGCTCATCATCGCTTCCTCATAGTTCGCAAGTTCATCATGGTCTAGTAACATGACTTTCAGAACAGGATTACCGTACCACTCTGGTGCGGATCTCACTCTGGTTTACTTACGAGATTCGATAGTAACTTGATCTTGAAGTTACATGATCATCATCATTAGCTTCCTTACTAATTGGTGTAGTAGTCACAAGAATAGATTTCTGTGATGAACTACTTTCCAATAAGGGAGAAGGTACAATTACCTTATCAAGTTTTCTATTTTCCTCCCACTCACTTCTTTCGAGAGAAACTCCTTCTCTGGAAAGGATCCATTCTCAGCAACGGATATCTTGCCTTCGGATCTGTGATAGAAGGTGTACCCAACTGTCTTCTTTGGGTATCCTATGAAGACATATTTCTCCGATTTGGGTTTGAGCTTATCAGGATGGAACTTTTTCATATAAGCATCACAACCCCAAACTTTAAGACAAGACAACTTTGGTTTCTTGCCAAACCATAGTTCATATGGTGTCGTCTCAATGGATTTTGATGGTGCCCTATTTAATGTGAATGCAACTGTCTCTAATGCATGATCCCAAAACTATAGTGGTAAATCGGTAAGAAACATCATAGATTGCACTATATCCAATAAAGTACGGTTATGACGTTCGGACACACCATTATGCTGTGGTGTTCCAGGTGGCGTGAGTAGTGAAACTATTTCACATTGTTTAACTGAAGGCCAAACTCGTAACTCAAATATTTTACCTCTGCGATCATATCGTAGAAACTTTTATTTTCTTGTTATGATGATTCTCTACTTCACTCTGAAATTCTTTGAACTTTTCAAACGTTTCAGACTTTATGTTTCATCAAGTAGATATACCCATATCTGCTCAAATCATCTGTGAAGGTTAGAAAATAATGATACTTGTCGCGAGCCTTAATATTCATCGGACCATATACATCAGTATGTATGATTTCCAACAAATCTGTTGCTTGCTCCATTGTTCTGGAGAATGGCGTTTTAGTCATCTTGCCCCAGAGGCATGGTTCGCAAGCATCAAGTGATTCATAATCAAGTGATTCCAAAATCCCATCAGCATGGAGTTTCTTCATGCGCTTTACACCAATATGACCTAAACGGCAGTGCCACAAATAGGTTGCACTATCATTATTAACTTCGCATCTTTTGGTTTCAATATTATGAATATGTGTATCACTATGATCGAGATCCAATTAACTATTTTCATTGGGTGTGCATGACCATAAAAGGTTCTATTCATGTAAACAGAACAACAATTGTTCTCTAACTTAAATGAATAATCGTATTGCAATAAACATGATCAAATCATATTTATGCTCAACACAAACACCAAATAACACTTATTTAGGTTCATCACTAATCCCGAAAGTATAGGGAGTGTACGATGATGATCATATCAATCTTGGAACTACTTCCAACACACATCGTCACCTCGACTTCTACTAGTTTCTGTTTATTCTGCAACTCCCGTTTCGAGTTACTACTCTTAGCAACTGAACCAGTATCAAATGCCGAGGGGTTGCTATAAACACTAGTAAAGTACACATCAATAACATGTATATCCAATATACCTTTGTTCACTTTGCCATCCTTCTTATCCACCAAATACTTGGGGTAGTTCCGCTTCCAGTGATTAGTCCCTTTGCAGTAGAAGCACTTAGTCTCAGGCTTAGGACCAGACTTGGGTTTCTTCACTTGAGCAGCAACTTGCTTGCTGTTCTTCTTGAAGTTCCCCTTTTTTCCTTTGCCCTTTTATTGAAACTAGGATCTTGTCAACCATCAACACTTGATGCTCTTTCTTGATTTCTACCTTCATCGATTTCATCGTCATGAAAAAACTCGGGAGTCTTTTTCGTCATCCCTTGCATACTATAGTTCATCACGAAGTTCTACTAACTTGGTGATGGTAACTAGAGAATTCTGTCAATCACTATCTTATCTGGAAGATTAACTCC
Source organism: Aegilops umbellulata (assembly GCA_032464435.1). Lineage (NCBI taxonomy): Eukaryota > Viridiplantae > Streptophyta > Magnoliopsida > Poales > Poaceae > Aegilops > Aegilops umbellulata. Next base: position 353,394,028 of record CP136056.1, read on the forward strand.
CACTTGATTCAAGCGATTGTAGTACCCAGACAATCTGAGCACATGCTCACTAGTTGAGCGATTCTCCTCCATCTTTTAGCTATAGAACTTGTTGGAGACTTCATATCTCTCAACTCGGGTATTTGCTTGAAATATTAACTTCAACTCCGGGAACATCTCGTATGTTCCATGACGTTCAAAACGTCTTTGAAGTCCCGATTCTAAGCCGTTAAGCATGGTGCACTGAACTATCAAGTAGTCATCAAATTGAGCTAGCCAAACATTCATAATGTCTGCATCTGCTCTTGCAATAGGTCCGTTACCTAGCGGTGCATCAAGGACATAATTCTTCTGTGCAGCAATGAGGATAAACCACAGATCACGGATCCAATCCGCATCATTGCTACTAACATCTTTCAACACAATTTTCTCTAGGAACATATCAAAATAAACACAGGGAAGCAACAACGTGAGCTATTGATCTACAACATAGATATGCTAATATTACCAGGACTAAGTTCATGATAAATTTAAGTTCAATTAATCATATTACTTAAGAACTCCCACTTAGATAGACATCCCTCTAATCCTCTAAGTGATCACGTGATCCAAATCAACTAAACCATAACCGATCATCACGTGAAATGGAGTAGTTTTCAATGGTGAACATCACTATGTTGATCATATCTACTATATGATTCACGCTCGACCTTTCGGTCTCTGTGTTCCGAGGTCATATCTTATATGCATAGCTCGTCAAGTATAACCTGAGTATTCCGCGTGTGCAACTGTTTTGCACCCGTTGTATTTGAACGTAGAGCCTATCACACCCGATCATCACGTGGTGTCTCAGCACGAAGAACTTTTGCAACGGTGCATACTCAGGGAGAACACTTCTTGATAATTTAGTGAGAGATCATCTTATAATGCTACCGTCAATCAAAGCAAGATAAGATGCATAAAAAGATAAACATCACATGCAATCAATATAAGTGATATGATATGGCCATCATGATCTTGTGCTTGTGATCTCCATCTCCGCAGCACTGTCATGATCACCATCGTCACCGGCGCGACACCTTGATCTCCATCGTAGCATCGTTGTCGTCTCGCCAATCTTATGCTTCTACGACTATCGCTACCGCTTAGTGATAAAGTAAAGCATTACAGGGCGATTGCATTGCATACAATAAAGCGACAACCATACGGCTCCTACCGGTTGCCGATAACTCGGTTACAAAACATGATCATCTCATACAATAAAATTTAGCATCATGTCTTGACCATATCACATCACAACATGCCCTGCAAAAACAAGTTAGACGTCCTCTACTTTGTTTATTGCAAATTTTACGTGGCTGCTACGGGCTGAAGCAAGAACCAATCTCACCTACGCATCAAAACCACAACGATACTTCGTCAAATAGACTCCGTTTTAACCTTCTCAAGGACCGGGCGTAGCCACACTCGGTTCAACTAAAGTTGGAGAGACAGTCTTCCGCAAGCCATCTATGTGCAAAGCACGTCGAGGGAACCGGTCTCGCGTAAGAGTACACGTAAGGTTGGTCTGGATCGTCTCGTCCAACAATACCGCCGAACCAAAGTATGACATGCTGGTAGGAAGTATGACTTATATCGCCCACAACTCACTTGTGTTCTACTCGTGCAAATAACATCAAACCATAAAACCAGGCTCGGATGCCACTGTTGGGTAACGTAGTAATTTCAAAAAAATTCCTACGCACACGCAAGATCATGGTGATGCATAGCAACGAGAGGGGAGAGTGTTGTCTACGTACCCTCGTGGACCGGAACGGAAGCGTTGACGCAACGTAGAGGAAGTAGTCGTACGTTCTCCTCGCGATCCGACCGATCACAGCACCGTTACTCCGGCACCTCCGAGTTCTTGGCACACGTTCAACTCGATGACGATCCCCGGGCTCCGATCCAGCAAAGCGTCGGGGAAGAGTTCCGTCAGCACGACGGCGTGGTGACGATCTTGATGTGTTACCGGCGCAGGGCTTCGCCTAAGCACTGCAACGATATGACCGAGGTGGAATTTGGTGGAAGGGGGCACCGCACACGGCTAAGGAACGATCTGTAGATCAACTTCTGTGTCCTAGGGTGCTCCCCTGCCCCCGTATATAAAGGAGCCAAGGGGGAGGGGCTGGCCGGCCAAGGGGTGGCGCGCCAGGGAGTCCTACTCCCTCTGGGAGTAGGATTCCCCCCCCCCCCCAATCCTAGTTGGAATAGGATTCCTCAAGGGGGGGGAAGAGAGAGAGGGGGGCCGGCCACCTTCTCCTAGTCCTAATAGGACTAGGGAAGGGGGGAGGCGCGCGGCCACTAGGGCTGCCCCTTTCTCCTTTCCACTAAGGCCCATCAAGGCCCATATTGCTCCCGGGGGGTTCCGGTAACCCACCCGGTATTCCGGTAAAATCCTGATTTCACCTGGAACACTTCCGATGTCTAAACATAGGCTTCCAATATATCAATCTTTATGTCTCGACCATTTCGAGACTCCTCGTCATGTCCGTGATCACATCCGGGACTCCGAACAACCTTCGGTACATCAAAATGCATAAACTCATAATAACTGTCATCGTAACGTTAAGCGTGCGGACCCTACGGTTCGAGAACAATGTAGACATGACCGAGACACGTCTCCGGTCAATAACCAATAGCGGGACCTGGATGCCCATATTGGCTCCTACATATTCTACAAAGATCTTTATCGGTCAGACCGCATAACAACATACGTTGTTCCCTTTGTCATCGGTATGTTACTTGTCCGAGATTCGATCGTCAGTATCCAATACTTAGTTCAATCTCGTTACCGGCAAGTCTCTTTACTCGTTCTGTAATACATCATCCCGCAACTAACTCATTAGTTGCAATGCTTGCAAGGCTTAAGTGATGTGCATTACCGAGAGGGCCCAGAGATACCTCTCCGACAATCGGAGTGACAAATCCTAATCTCGAAATACGCCAACCCAACATCTACCGTTGGAGACACCTGTAGTACTCCTTTATAATCACCCAGTTACGTTGTGACGTTTGGTAGTACCCAAAGTGTTCCTCTGGCAAACGGGAGTTGCATAATCTCATAGTCATAGGAACATGTATAAGTCATGAATAAAGCAATAGCAACATACTAAACGATCGGGTGCTAAGCTAATATAATGGGTCATGTCAATCAGATCATTCAACTAATGATGTGATCCCGTTAATCAAATGACAACTCATGTCTATGGCTAGGAAACATAACCATCTTTGATCAACGAGCTAGTTAAGTAGAGGCATACTAGTGACACTCTGTTTGTCTATGTATTCACACATGTATCATGTTTCCGGTTGATACAATTCTAGCATGAATAATAAACATTTATCATGAAATAAGGAAATAAATAATAACATTATTATTGCCTCTAGGGCATATTTCCTTCAACTCGGAAAAATATGACATGTCCAAAATGTGACATGTTCAAAATATGACATGTTCACTGCAAATTTGCATATAACAGGAAAAATTGCTTTAACTAAAAAAATAACAACAATTGCTTTAACTTAAAAAATACCTAGAATTCTCTTAACTACACCTAAAACAACTAAAACACCTAAAACTCTTTTAAATACACTTAAAACACCTAAATTCTATTAACTACACCTAATTAAAACCTAGCTAAATTTTTGTCCTAACTTTAAAACCTAACTAAATTTAAAAACCTAGGGTTCATACGAATTAACTAGGGTTCATACCTAATCTGTCCTAGCTAGGGTTCGATCATAACCTACATTATTCTAAGAACCTACATTTTTTCAACTACATAGGATTCAAAATAACTACTCCCTAATAACTATAACTAGGGAGGGAGGAGGAGGAAGGAGGGATGAGTACCTCTTGGTGGAGGAGGGCCGACGCGGGGGGGGGGGGGCGACCGTCGGGGGAGGATGGCCGGTGCGGGGGGGCGGCTGGCAGGGGAGGAGGACCGGCGCGGGGAAGGGCGGCTGACGGGGGAAGAGGGGCCCGCGCGGGGGAGTGCGGCCGGAGTAGGACACGGGGGCGGTGGCTGGATCGGGGGACGATTGAGGGATTCGATCTGTGAGTGTGAGCGTGTGAGTGTGAGTGAGTGAGAGGGGAGAGGGGCGCGCGGGCCGGCGCGGGAGGAAGCAGAGGTGGGCTTAGCGGCAGCGCGGGGTAGGAGGCCGAGCGCTATAGGTAAAGCTGCAACAGGGGGCGGAGAGCGTGGCCCATCAACAACAGCGCTGGCCGGGAAATCCAGTGCTACTGCTAACGTACACTTGTAGCGCTGTTGTTGTCCGGCGCTACTGCTAAATAGCAGTAGCGTGGGGTCTCTAACCAATGCTACTGCTAAATGTCTACCTACAAGCATTTTCCTAGTAGTGGAGGGGCATTGCTGGCCCCGTTGTTTTTGAAAAGGATCCGGGTTCCGTTGCGTGCCTGGTGTTCATCCCCCCGACAATAGTCCCCGAAGCTGTGAAGGTCCGCCATCTTCGGATGGGAGGGCCTTCGCAGTTTCCCTTCCCCGAGGAGGCGAATTTTATGGCCACCGGGTCCGGCAACACCCACTGTGCGCCGGCTTCTGGAAGTCGGATCGTGGCACCTCGTCAGAGGCGGGATACCGAGGAGTCCGTCGAATCTTGGGGTAATCTTTCGGATTTCGCGGGGGCGCCATGTGGTGCCTGGAAGCCGGGGGGGCTGACAGGCCATGCACGCGACGGGACATGGCGACGCGCTGGGGGCCGCGACCGCGCGCCCTTGGCCCACGTGCGCGGATTTATTGCGGCGTCCGCAAGTCGGTTGCCATTCTCGAGGCAGTTATTGCGCGCGTACGTGCACAATTATTGCAGGAAAGTGGGAAAGGCGGGCGCAAACGATCCCACTCCCCCACGTTTCAAACCGTGGCTTGCGAGGAGGGGGCGGCGGAAATCATTCTCGCTCGCGTCCCCCTACCTTCTTCTTCCTTCCTCTGCTTCTTGCGACCGCCGCGTGCTGCGACGCCCGTTGCTTCGAGCAGAGCTTCGTCGCCATCTTCTTCTTCCTTCTCCCGCATCTTGGTCGATGGCGTTGCCGTCAGGCTCGTGGATGGGTTCGACCGTCACTCTTGACGACATCGCCTATCTCCGCACCACCAGACGCCTGCCAGGGGAGACGGAGGTCGCCACGCGCCTACCGCGGGGAGAGCGGGAGCCGCGGCACGAGGGCACGGAGCGCGTGGCCTTCTTCCCTCACTTAAAGCGCGGGTTCAGGCTTCCCGCGAGCGGCTTCTTCCGCGACTTCCTGGAGTTCTTCGGGCTCCAGCCCCATCATCTTGGCGCCGGCGCCATCATGCAGCTGTCGGGCTTCGTCACCCTCTGCAAGGGGTACCTGGAGGTCGAGCCTTCGATCGACCTTTGGGTGCGCTTCTTCTCCTTGAAGCAGCAGGGGCCGAGGGCCGGGGAGATGTCCGAGTGTGGGGTCGCCATCATCTCCAAGCGGTCGGGCGCTGACTGCCCGAAGATGCCACTGGAGGATTCTACCAAGAAGTGGCAGAATTCTTTCTTCTACGTCCGCAACCTCGGCCCGGACCATATCAACTTGCCGCCCTTCGTCAACTCGCCGCCGAGGGAGAAGCAGAACTGGGGGTACTACCCCAAGCACCCGTCGCAGGAGGTGCTCAACCTGTGCGAGCGGGTGTCGGTGATGAAGGAGCGGGAGGGGCTCACTGGCACCGACCTCATTACCGCCTTCATCATCCGCCGAGTGCTGCCGCTGTAGCAGCGCAGCCACCTCATCGGTCACATGACCGGCCTTCAGGACCCCAACCGCATGGCGAACTTGCGGCTAGGGGCGGACCAGGTCGCGTGTCGGGTCAATGACATCTCCAAGGCCAACCTACGGGACGACTAGCAGTCCGGAAAACCGCCGTACAGCCGCGCGAACCCGGCACCGATGGTGAGTCCTTGGTCTCCATACTTTGCTGCTGCTCATCTTCTTATTCGCCCTGACGCGACACGGGAGGTGCTTCTGAACGCCATCCAGCATCCTTACGACCGGGCGCGGGCGCATGTGGTGCGTGCTGCCTCGAATGAGCCCGAGGCCCACGGTGGAAGGGAGGAGGCGACTGCCGACGCGGGCGCAGGGCGCCGAGCAGATAAGTCTTGTCTTCACTTCTTGAGTCACCCGTCACGGGACGTTCTTGGGAGGCTGACACGAGTTGTTGTCGCAGCGGCACTAGGTGGAGGAGGCGGCGGTGCGGCCGGAGTCGGGTCGTCCCGCGGGGCGCCGGCGGCGAGCCGGCCGCACGGGAAGGACAATGTCGCACTACGGGCCCCGGCCATGAAGCGCGCGGTTAACCCGGCCTGGGGCGCGAAGCTGCCCGCCAAGAGGAGGCGTGGCGCTTCGCAGGAGAGGGCGGCGAGGCCCGACGTTCCGGTGGTGCCGGGGTGAGTTCCTTTTTCGCTTGAACCGAGTGGCCGAGCGGCTCTGCTTAGCTCGTATTTATTTTGTCTTGGGTTTCAGGTCATCGATCTCGCTGGCGCTGGCGGCGGCGGACGCGACATCCAACGAGGGTGCCGCATTCCGGAGGAGCCGGACCGGCACCGTCGACCGGGACGAGGAGGAGGAGGAGCGGGCGGATCCGGATCTTTGTCTGGACTCGGCCGACACCGAAGGCCTGGCCTGGCGGGATCGGAACCGGGCCAAGGCGCAGTTGGAGGCGGCGTCGACCCAGGCCTGGGTTGACGTTGCAGTGACGTGGTCGCGGACAGGCGAGGAGCCGGCGTGGCCGGAGATGCCGGCAGGGATGGTGGCGGCGGTTGTCGGCGTTCTGGGAACGGGGGTCCCCAGACTTGCCTGCCTGCGGCCTACGGCGTGGCTCGAGTGGGGGCCCAACATGGCCCATCTTCATCAGCACAAGGCTCAAGACCCTCGCGAGGGGCCAAGCCTCGCGAGGTGGACGACACGGCACTTCCCCAAGCATGGCCTCCTTAGGCTGGCTCGCGAGGAGGCGGAGAGATCAAGGTGGGGTACCTCACGAGGTGCCCATGACGCAAGCCATGACGACCAAGGGTGCCAGGCGGGCGCCAGCCCGCACAGTGCCTCCCTTTCCTCTTTGGTGCAAAGGGGGCAAGCGCAGGCGACAGGATCAAGCAAACGCACCCATTTCGGTGCAACGAGACCAAGACCAGTCCAACGGTGGGAAGGAGGTCACCATGGAGCCCGGGACAGCGTCATCATAGGGCCTTTGGCAGGCGAAGACCAACTTTAGTCAGGATAAGTGTACCAGATGTTCCCCTTCGAATCGGCCAACTGTTGGCGCCCTTCCCGCTCAATATTTGGGAAGAGGCCCAGGGCCTTTGCCTATAAATAGGGCTAGCCACCCCCAGAGTAGGGGCAGATTGAAAAGAGCTAGGATCGAATGCAGCATCTAGAGAGAGAGAAGGGCGATCGAACTCCCCCTAGCAGTTCATCCCCTAGCCAAGAACAGGCCCTCGCGAGGCCGTTCCCCCTTGTACTATTCTTCCTCATCAGCCCAAGAGGCAATCCATCCACCACAAACTAGAGTAGGGTATTACACCACAATGGTGGCCCGAACTAGTATAAACCTTGTGTCTCTTGTGTTGTTCTTGCAGTAGTTAGATCCTTACGAGACGGAGAGGTAGAGGGCACGATCTCCGCGTGCACCCCAGAGTTCGAACCTTAAGGGTCTGCCGGAACCCGTGATCCGACATTTCGCGCGCCAGGTAGGGGTGCGCCGGAATCTGTCTTCCACCACTCCGCTCTCCTCCGACCGCCGCATCCATGTACGGCGCACGTCGAGCTCGCGTCACGCCAGCGGCCCTCGCTGGTGGACGTCCTCGCCATTCCCCGTCGCCCGCCGTCAACACCGCCACCGGCCCGACGGGAGGCGAGCAGCAAGCACCACCCCGGCGCCTGTCTATGCGACCGGTTACCGCACCACAACGTCGACGTTCCCGGTCGTCGCGGCCCTCCTGGGCGGCTCGCAGGCGCCACCAACGAGCCGCCATGTCAAGCCGTTTGCCCGCCAGATCGGCGTTGTTTTCGCACGGCAGGGGGCTCCCACGGACCGGGCGGCGCGCGAGGTTGGCCTGGCCTTCAACTCGGAGGACCACCCCGCTAACTTGGCCGGCTCGGGCGCGCTCCCCCTGTTGTGCACCCCCACCATCTACCAGGTGCCTGTCACCAGAACCCTCGTTGATGGCGGCGCGGGCCTCAGCGTGCTTTCGGTCGAGACCTTCAACCTCCTCCGCATACCCCGGGAGCGGCTGCAACCCAGCCGATCCTTCTCAAGCGTCGGGGGCGGGTCGTCCGACTCCTTGGGGCAGATCTGGCTCCCGGTGACCTTCGGCACCTACGACAACTTCCGCACGGAGATGGTCGATTTCGACATCGCCCCCATTGGCCTCCCTTACAACGCTATCCTCGGCTACCTGGCACTGGCTCAGTTCATGGCCGCCACGCACCCGGCGTACAACCTCATGAAGATGCCCGGGAGCAACGGTACCCTCACCGTGCACGGAGACACCGGGGACGCCCTGCGAGTACTCAAGCTCGCCTTCAAGACGGCGGCATCGGCACAGCCCGCCGACGCGGGGACCCCTGAGCCCAAGGGGGCTGCGCCTACCAAGAAGAAGCAGTTGTTCACCCAGGACAAGGCAAAAACCAAGCAGATACTCGTCGACGAGGACGGATCCTCCAGCGCCACTTTCACCATTGGCGCCAACCTGGGGCCTGAGTAGGAGGAGGCCCTGGTCAAGTTCCTGCGTGCAAACAAGAAAGTGTTTGCTTGGGAGCCCGATCAGTTGGCAGGGATCCCCAGGGACGTCATCGAGCACCACCTCAACGTGTGCCCAAATGTGCGCCCCGTGAAGCAGAAGGCCAGGCGGCAGTCCGCAGAGAAGCAGGCCTTCGTCGTCCAAGAGACCCGCAAGTTGGAAGCCGCTGGAGTCATCCGCGAGGTCCGGTACCCAGATTGGTTGGCCAACCCTGTCGTTGTGCCCAAGAAAGGGGGGAAAGAACGCATGTGTGTCGACTTCACCAACCTCAACAAGGCATGCCCGCAAGATCTGTTCCTGCTCCCTCGCATCGACCAGATCGTCGATTCCACCGCTGAGTGCGACCTGTTGTGCTTTTTGGATGCCTTCTCCGGATATCACCAGATCAAGATGGTGATAGAAGACGTTGAGAAGACCGCCTTCTTGACCCCGTGCGGGGTGTACTGCTATACATGCATGCCATTTGGACTACGCAACGCAGGGGCAACCTTTCAGCGGCTGATGCACATCACCTTGGGCCCGCAGCTCGGGAAGAATGTTGAAGCATACGTCGATGACATTGTGGTGAAATCTCGAGAGGCCAGGACCCTGATACAAGACCTGGAGGAGACCTTCGCGAGCCTCGACGCGGTTAACCTGCGGCTCAACCCGGAGAAATGTGTGTTTGGCGTTCCCTCGGGCAAGCTTTTGGGATTCCTCGTGTCTCACCGTGGCATCGAGGCCAACCCCGAGAAGGTCAAGGCGGTCGAGGACATGAGTCCGCCAAAGACCCTCAGAGAAATACAGAAGCTCACTGGGCATGTGACCGCACTAGGGCGCTTCATCTCCAAGCTGGGGGAACGAGCGCTGCCTTTCTTTCAGCTGATGAAGAAAAAGGGACCCTTTGAATGGACTGAAGAGGCAGATAGGGCGTTTCAAGATCTCAAGAGGTACCTAACCAGTCCCCCAGTCATGGTGGATCCGCGCCCTCAAGAGCCTCTACTGCTTTACCTTGCCGCCACCCCCTACTCTGCCAGCGCAGCACTGGTGGCGGTTAGGGAAGAGCGCCAGTCCAAGACCATAGCGGCAGCCCGAGGCCAGACAAGACGGGAACAGGGAGAGCTCGAGGAAGCCGAAACCACAAATGAAGAGAGTCAGCTGCCGAGGGACGCACCAGAGACAGGAGAGGCAGCATGCCCGGATGATCCACCTCCCGAGGCCACAGCATCTCGTGAGGTGCCCTCACCTCCCGAGGGCGCCGCGACCCAAGCTGCTCTCAGCCTTGTTGAGCACCCGGTCTACTTCGTTAGCACGGTGCTACGGGACGCGAGGGCACGATACCCGATGCCTCAGAAGCTCCTCCTCGCACTGCTGGTGGCCTCGCGCAAGCTGCGGCACTACTTCCAAGCTCACCCGATCAAGGTCGTCTCATCGTACCCCCTGGAGAGGGTGCTCAGGAGCCCTAACACAGCCGGAAGGGTCGCTGAGTGGAACATAGAGTTGCAAGCGTTTCAGCTCGAATTCAGCACAACTAGGGTCATCAAAGGAGCCGCATTGGCGGATTTCGTGGCGGAATGGACAGAGGCGCCAGGCCTCAAGGATGACGAGGATTGCTCCCTCTCCCCAGGGAGCGAGGCGCCAGAAGGCTGGGTCATGTACTTCGACGGGGCATTCTCCAGGCACGGCGCGGGGGCTGGCGTTGTGCTGATATCACCCACTCAGGATAAGCTTCGCTATGCAGTACAACTCTGTTTCCAGCAAGGAGAAAAGGTCTCCAACAACATAGCAGAATATGAGGGATTGATAGCCGGGTTGAAAGCCGCAGCGGCCCTGGGAGTGAAGCGCCTCACCGTCAAAGGCGACTCGCAGCTCCTAGTCAACTTCTCCAATAAGGTGTACGAGCCGAAGGATGAACACATGGAGGCCTACCTAGCAGAGGTCCGCAGGATGGAAAAGCAGTTCTGGGGGCTGGAGCTGAAGCACGTGCCCCGTGGCACCAACCAAGAAGCTGACGACATAGCCGGACGGGCGTCCAGGCGCCTGCCGCAGGAGCCAGGCATCTTCGAAGAACAACTCTTTAAGCCTTCAGCGCGGCCAACGCTATCAAGCACAGCACAGCCTCGAGAGGAGCTCCCTCAGCCGCCAGCCTCGGGAGCCCCGGCCTGTGGACCGCCCTCAGGAGCACGTTTGCTCCTGACGATGGAACCTCAGGAGGAACACTAGATCACCGAGCTCCGGAATTACCTGACACATGGGGCCCTACCAGAGAACGAAGAGGAAGCAGAACGTGTGGCGCGGCAGGCCACGGCATACTGCATCAGAGACGGAGAACTCTACCAGAAGCGACCCAACGACATATCTCTGCGCTGCATCTCCAGGGAGCAAGGAAGGGAACTACTGGGGGACATACACGGCGGAGACTGCGGACACCACTCATCATCACGAACCCTCGTCGGCAAAGCATTCCGCAATGGGTTCTATTGGCCCACCACGCTCAACGACGCGATCGAATTGGTAAAGGCTTGTGAGGCCTGCCAGTTCCATTCCAAGCAGATCCATCAACCAGCGGGGAGCCTGCAGACTATACCCCTATCATGGCCATTCGCAGTTTGGGGGTTGGATATTCTGGGCCCGTTCCCTCGGGCGCCAGGGGGCTACCGTTACCTCTACGTCGCCATTAACAAGTTCACCAAGTGGGCAGAGGTGGAGGTTGTCCGCACCATCCCCGCAGGCTCCGCGGTCAAGTTCATCAGGGGTATCGTGAGCCGGTTCGGGGTGCCGAACCGCATCATCACAGACAACGGTCCGCAGTTCACCAGTAATCTCTTCAAAACATACTGTGCTAACCTTGGAACGCAGATATGCTACGCTTCGGTGGCACACCCGCGAAGTAATGGGCAAGCCGAACGAGCCAACGCGGAGGTCCTAAGAGGCCTCAAGACCAGGACGTTCAAGAAGAAGCTGGAGGCCTGCGGCAGGGGTTGGTACGACGAGCTCCAATCCGTGCTGTGGTCCATCCACACAACCGTGACCAAACCAACCGGGGAAACCCCGTTCTTCCTGGTCTATGGAGCTGAAGCAGTCCTTCCTCACGAGGTCAGGCATCGCTCCGCGCGGGTCCTGGCGTTCGACGAGGCGCAGCAGGACACCATGCGGGGGATGGACCTGGTGCTGGGGGAGGAACGCCGTCGGGAAGCCGCGCTGTGAGCGGCAAGGTACCAGCAAGCGCTACGACGATATCACTGCCGCAACATCCGCCCCAGGACCCTAGAGGTAGGAGACCTCGTACTCAGGCGGGTCCTCTCCAGGGAAGGGCTGCACAAGCTCTCTCCCATGTGGGAGGGCCCGTTCAAGGTTGTTCATGTTTCCAGGCCTAGCTCCGTGCGCTTGGAGACTCAAGAGGGGGAGCCGATCCAGAACGCGTGGAACATCCAGCACCTCCGGAGGTTCTACCCCTAAAAGGCCCTGAGCCTGTGAAGAAGGCGAACGCCTGTGAAGATCTTCTCTTTTTGGAAAAGGCCCTGAGCCTGTGAAGATCTTCTGTTTTTGGAAAAGGCCCTGAGCCTGTGAACAAGGCGAGCGCCTGTGAAGATCTTCTCTTTTTGGAAAAGGCCCTGAGCCTGTGAAGAAGGCGAACGCCTGTGAAGATCTTCTCTTTTTGGAAAAGGCCCTGAGCCTGTGAAGAAGGCGAACGCCTGTGAAGATCGTCTCTTTTTGGAAAAGGCCCTGAGCCTGTGAAGAAGGCGAATGCCTGTGAAGATCGTCTCTTTTTGGAAAAGGCCCAGAGCCTGTGAAGAAGGCGAATGCCTGTGAAGCTCATTACCTCTAAGGAGAAAGGCCCGGAGCCTGTGAAGCTTATTACCTCTAAGGAGAAAGGCCCGGAGCCTGTGAAGAAGGCCAATGCCTGTGAAGCTCACCGCCCCGTGACACTCTCACGTAATAATGAGTGGGGCTGTACACGCCCCGGAGTCTCAGGAGCGCCGGCCTCGGGCCCTGGGGCTCCCTCCCACGCCCAGTGGCAGCACTTAGCTCCGCGCTGGTGAGAAGACGTCGAAGACTAGACTAGGTGCCGGACGCGGCTTTTTCATTTGCTTTCCGCATTTGGCGTGTTTTACTTGCATTTGAAGTCTTATCGAAATTATCGCCGTTGTTGATTTGTGGTTTGTCGATTTTCGCTCCTCGTTCTGATTTTCTCTCATGAAAGGCCTCGCGAGGGATGGGACTCGAACGCCCTCGCCAGCGTTTCTGCTCTAGCCGCTTAAAGGTTTCATGGCCCGGGCTCTCTACAGGAGCACCCCTCTGGTCCGTGCCCCTCGGGCACCGCGACATACACACACGGCCTGGGTTGGTCGCCCCCCGGCTGGGGCCGCAAACTACCTACGCGAGGACAAATAGTTGAGAAGCGCAATAACAAAATTAAGGTAATGGCTACAACGGCAATAATTCTCAAACACGCCCCCACGGGGCTCCACGCAGCTGTCTTATCTTACACAGGACGCAAAAGGAAAAGGAAAGGGCGAGCCCGGCGCGGCCCACCCCGCATCGGCCTACTGAGGCGACACCAGATGCCTCCGGAGCTCAGGCGGACTCCCTCTCGCGCTTCACCGGAGTGCGACGACGAGCGGATGAACAGCCACCCCCAAGCAGGCGCAGAGGCGAGGGAGCTGGCTGCGGCCACCGCTGGAGGAGCCGCCTGAAGGGGAGTAGGTGAAGCTTGGGGAGCCTCGGGCGCCGCCAGCAGAGTGGGCGCTGTCTCCTCCATCGTCGTCCTCAGGGCAGCATCCTGCGTGGCGACCATCTTCCTCAAACACCCTCACGTAGAGGGTGTTGTCGCCGTCGAACTTGAAGTGCAGGGTGCACCGCTCGCCCAGGCCGCGCGCGCGGGCAAACGTTTGCCAGCCGCGGGTCAGGGCCCCATTCCCAGAAGGGGAGACCTCGAGCGAAACCCAAGAGGCCCTACTGCAGCAGCCGTCAGCCTGGAGCCAGAAGCCGCACCGGACGCCGGCCGGCAGCTCGCTGATGAAGAAGCGAGGGAGCTGGAGCCAGGTGCTGGTCGGGTCCGCCGACCACACGACGAACTCCGGCAGCACCTCCGCCGAGCAAAAGCGCGGCCTCAACTACAGCCTGCCTCTCCATGGCAGCCGAGCGCTCACCACCACGCGGAGAACCACCCCTGTGTCCGCGGGGAACCACAGCGGGGACCACGGGGTGCTTGCGGGGACGACCCCGGCCGCGCTTGGCCGAAGGGGAGTCGGGCCCCGCCCGACTAGCCTTCCCCTTCTCCGCGGCTGAGAACCTCTTTGGAGCCATGCGAGCGGCGGCGGCGAAGGAGAGGAAGAAGAAGAGAAGCGGAGAGGGATGGACTGGCGGAGCCTGTGCGACCTCGCACTTATAGCCGGAAGAGGCCAACCGTCGAGCACCACGATCGCGGGTAATAATGACCCGTATCTATGCATGCAGGGACTAGTCAAGTCACGCAGTTGCCAAGGCGTCGTGGGGAAGTGGAGACGCCCACGTCCTGTCAAACCGCCACGCGGCGCCCAAGGCCGCAGGCTGTTAGGGCCCGCGGCGCTTTGCCCTTGCCCTTTCGCCTCTCGGCACGGCCAGGTCCGTGCGCGCCTTGGGCCCGGGGGCTACTGTCGGCGTTCTGGGAACGGGGGTCCCCAGACTTGCCTGCTTGCGGCCTGCGGCGTGGCTCGAGTGGGGGCCCAACGTGGCTCATCTTCATCAGCACAAGGCTCAAGACCCTCGCGAGGGGCCAAGCCTCGCGAGGTGGACGACACGGCGCTTCCCCAAGCATGGCCTCCTTAGGCTGGCTCGCGAGGAGGCGGAGAGATCAAGGTGGGGTACCTCACGAGGTGCCCATGACGCAAGCCATGACGACCAAGGGTGCCAGGCGGGCGCCAGCCCGCGCAGTGCCTCCCTTTCCTCTTTGGTGCATAGGGGGCAAGCGCAGGCGACAGGATCAAGCAAATGCACCCATTTCGATGCAACGAGACCAAGACCAGTCCAACGGTGGGAAGGAGGTCACTATGGAGCCCAGGACGGCGTCATCACAGGGCCTTTGGCAAGCGAAGACCAACTTTAGTCAGGATAAGTTTACCAGATGTTCCCCTTCGAATCGGCCAACTGTTGGCGCCCTTCCCGCTCAATATTTGGGAAGAGGCCCAGGGCCTTTGCCTATAAATAGGGCTAGCCACCCCCAGAGTAGGGGCAGATTGAAAAGAGCTAGGATCGAATCCAACATCTAGAGAGAGAGAAGGGCGATCGAACTCCCCCTAGCAGTTCATCCCCTAGCCAAGAACAGGCCCTCGCGAGGCCGTTCCCCCTTGTACTATTCTTCCTCATCAGCCCAAGAGGCAATCCATCCACCACAAACTAGAGTAGGGTATTACACCACAATGGTGGCCCGAACTAGTATAAACCTTGTGTCTCTTGTGTTGTTCTTGCAGTAGTTAGATCCTTACGAGACGGAGAGGTAGAGGGCACGATCTCCGCGCGCACCCCAGAGTTCGAACCTTAAGGGTTTGCCGGAACCCGTGATCCGACAGCGGTGACGGTCTTCGTGTCGTCGCTGGAGGGGAGGCGCGGCCAAGGCGGCCGCGCGGATGTGATGGACCTTGACCGGGAGTGATGTGGTCGACACCCCGCTGCGGACCGATGTGGTCGAGCGGACGGGGGCCGATGGAGGCGGTGGCAACGCCGTCTTGGAGGAGGCGTCGCGGATGGCGCCAGAGGGAACACCCCAGGCGCCGACGAGCGAGGCACCGTTGGTGGTGGAGCCGTAGGCCGCTTCGGCCACTGAACCGGTGTAGCAGTTGGGTCGAATCTTAAAATAGCACTTTGTTTCTGAATCTTTCTTCTTCAGCCAAGGTGCTGTCCTGGAGGACCCGGCTGATTCGGGCCAGCTTCCACTATGACCGGCTTGTTGCCGACGCCGGCCGGCTTGGGGCTGATGTGGCGAGGGCAAGGGCGGAGGCGACAGGAGCCCGGCAGGCGCTCGATGAAGCCAGCCGGTTGCGGGAGCAGTTGGCGGGCGACAAGGGCCGTCTTGAGGCCGAGGTGGAGCGCCTCAAGGCAGAAGCCACCAAAGTCGTGGAGGCACAACATGCCCTTGTCGAGGCGGACCAACAACGCGGCAAGCTGGCCGACGACAAGGATCAGCTCCAGGCCGAGGTGGAGCGTCTGAAGGCGCTGGTGGCTGCGGCGGAGGAGACCCGCCAGGGGGAAACCTGGCGCTGCGAGGAGGCCGCGAAGGCGGCCGAGGACAAGGACGCCGAGCTGAAGGCGGTCGTTGCCAAGGTCGGCGAGCTGGAGAAGACGCTCCACGAGCGCGACCGCACCATCGCCCGGGGAGCGGCGCGGTACGTTGCTCGAAGCGCAGTACCTGGAAGAGTCCTTCTCCAGTAAGTGCTTTCCTTGGGGGTTTTGCCGGGTTGGGACCCCGGCTTCTTGTCCTTGGTGACTTTCTTCTGACTTGCTTTTCTTCTTGACAGGGGTCTTCCCGGAGACACGCCAGTTGGCGGAGGAGGCGGTCCGCTTTCAGCGCGACCCGCAGGGGAAGTAATGGGCCTCTATGGGCCATATGGGAGAGAGAGGGAAGCCCACAAGGGGGTGACGCGTGCCCCCCAAGGGGAGTCCAAATAGGACAAGGGGAGGGGGCGCGACCCGCCTTTCCATCAATTGTTCTCTTAGCCGTGTGCGGTGCCCTCCTCCACAGTTTACTCCTCCAGTCATATTGTTGTAGTGCTTAGGCGAAGCCCTGCGCGGATCACATCACCATCATCATCACCACGCCGTCGTGCTGATGAAACTCTCCCTCGACACTTTGCTGGATCAAGAGTTCGAGGGACGTCCTTGAGCTGAACGTGTGCACAACTCGGAGGTGTCGTTTGGTGCTTGATCGGTTGGATCGCGAAGACGTTCGACTACATCAACCGCGTTAAGCTAACGCTTCCGCTTTCGGTCTGCGAGGGTACGTGGACACACTCTCCCCCTCTCGTTGCTATACATATCCTAGATAGATCTTGCGTGATCGTAGGAATTTTTTGAAATTACATGCTACGTTACCCAACACGAAGACGTTCGACTACATCAACCGCGTTAAACTAACACTTCCGCTTTCGGTCTACGAGGGTATGTGGACACACTCTCCCCCTCTCGTTGCTATGCATCTTCTAGATAGATCTTGCGTGATCATAGTTTTTTTTTGAAATTGCATGCTACATTCCCTAACAGTTAGTACTATAGTTTCATCCATGTTGTTGACGATATTAGAGATATCACATTAAAATGCATTCCATAAAGTGTAAGTATGAACATTATAATTTAACGGTTTTAAGTTTGTGCCACTATAGTTTTTTTTCATAATTGCTTTTTGATTAAATAAAGACAACAAAATAGAAATAAAACAACTGAAGCCATAACGAGAAAAAGAACTCCCTAGTGAAATAAAAGTGTGTGGTCCTTGGAAATTGTCACCTTGGGCTCTACTTGTCGCCCCTTCGAGTTCCTTCAAACCTCAAGCGAAAGAACTAGAGAGAGGACAAAAATCTACGCAAGGTCGACTCACGCCAAATGAGTTTGATGAGTTGCACACACTCTATAGGTTGGAACGTAACACCATTGTAACGTGGACGAAGACACACCCCTTACTTGCAACACAAGATGTTGAACCAATGCTTTAAGTTCAATTGGTAGGAAGGGATTATAAGTAGAGAATATTGAAAGAAAGCAAAGAAATTAATTATCAAGACAAACTATAAACCACTATAATCGAGGAAAAAACACTGAAGCTCAAGAACATTGATCGCGCAATCAAACGGAAAAGAACCCGCAAATTTATCTGCAAGTCACACTACTAGGACAACACCTCCATTTGATTATCCCCCACAATGCAATAGCCTCCGGCAGTGGCAAATGAACTGGGTGGGCTTTAATAGGCTTGAGCCTGTCCTCCGACAATGAAGAAAAAAGGAAATTAGTAGTTAATAGTACATGTTCCTAGTAGTATTATGGAAAATTATAGCCTTCTTTGAACAAAAGAATTGAGACCTGGTGGCTTTTTCTTCACGCCATTGACTTTGAGCCTGCCCTTAATTTTCCTCCAAGATCTGCCACTGGCCTCCGGGCCGCTCTTGACCGACTTTGGATCCCCTGATAACTCCCTCCAAAGACTGACCCACAACTCCTTCACTCCCTCACCATTGCCGGAGGAGGCGGTCGGGCTAAGCCACACAATGGATGGTGGCAGCGAGATCATGTGCAACCTTCCTCCGCGCCAGTAACATTCTTTCCGCCCTCAGATAAAAAAGATCCACCTTTTTCGCTTACACTATCCCTTATTTGACGTTTGCACATAGGATGTTACGTGGCGCTGCACTGACAACGACATGTGTGAGATTGTCTAGCCTCCTCCACCTATTCGCTGGCTTATGGGTGAGTGAAATCCCTATCCGGACAATCGATCCATTATAAGAATGATACATTCATGCCATTTTCCATGTCGCCGCCGCCTTCATCGGATTCATGCCCTCGGAGTCAATGGTGCATTTTATGTGAGTTCTCCCCAAAATCTCCGTCGTGCTGCCGTTGGGTAACCCCTATCGTTGTTTCTCCGGTCATGTGTAGTGTGACGCCCCCGATTCAATCGTACACTAATCATGCACGCAAATGTGTACGATCAAGATCAGGGACTCACGGGAAGATATCACAACACAACTCTAAAAACATAAATAAGTCATACAAGCATCATAATACAAGCCATGGGCCTCGAGGGCTCGAATACAAGTGCTCGATCATAGATGAGTCAGCGGAAGCAGCAATATCTGAGTACAGACATAAGTTAAACAAGTTTGCCTTAAGAAGGCTAGCACAAACTGGGATACAGATCGAAAGAGGCTCAGGCCTCCTGCCTGAGATCCTCCTAACTACTCCTGGTCATCGTCAGTGGGCTGCACGTAGTAGTAGGCACCTCCGGTGTAGTAGGAGTCGTCGTCAACGGTGGCGTCTGGCTCCTGGACTCCATTGTCTGGTCGCAGCAATCGGGCAGAGGAATGGGGAAAAAGGGGGAACAAGGGAACCGTGAGTACTCATCCAAAGTACTCGCAAGCAAGGAGCTACACTACATATGCATGGGTATATGTGTAAAGGGCCATATCGGTGGACTGAACTGCAGAATGCCAGAATAAGAGGGGGATAGCTAATCCTGTCGAAGACTATGCTTCTGGCAGCCTCCGTCTTGCAACATATAGAGGAGAGTAGACTGAAGTCCTCCAAGTAGCATCGCATAGCATAATCCTACCCGGCGATCCCCTCCTCGTCGCCCTGTTAGAGAGCGACCACCGGGTTGTATCTGGCACTTGGAAGGGTGTGTTTTATTAAGTATCCGGTTCTAGTTGTCATAAGGTCAAGGTACAACTCCAAGTCGTCCTGTTACCGAAGATCGCGACTATTCGAATAGATTAACTTCCCTGCAGGGGTGCACCACATAACCCAACACGCTCGATCCCATTTGGCCGGACACACTTTTCTGGGTCATGCCCAACCGCGGAAGATCAACACGTCGCAGCCCCACCTAGGCCAACAGAGAGGTCAGCACGCCGGTCTAAACCTAAGCGCACAGGGGCCTGGGCCCATCGCCCTTAGCACACCTGCACATTACGAGGGCGGCCGGAAGCAGACCTAGCAACCTCCAGTACAACGGAAGTCATGTTAGGCGGTCCAATCTGGCGCGCGCCGCTCAGTCGCTGACGTCACGAAGGCTTCGGCTGATACCACGACGCCGAGTGCCCATATCTTTCCCACGTAGTTGGTTAGTGCGTATAGACCAAATGGCCAGACTTAGATCAAATACCAAGATCTCGTTAAGCGTGTTAATGATGTAACCGCGAACGCCGACAGGGCCAGGCCCACCTCTCACCCAGGTAGCCTTAACCTGCCCTGTCGCTCCGCCACAAAGATCCACCCAGAGGGCCGTCGGGACAAAGGTCCTTTCAGCCCCCAATCTGTGAATCACTCGCGGGTACTCCTCGAGCCGACCCAACTTTAGTCACCACATGTATCATGTATAAAGTATATAGTATATACCCATGATCACCTCCCGAGTGATCACGGCCCGATAGTATAGCACAACAGACGGACAAGAATGTAGGGCCACTGATGGAAAACTAGCATCCTATACTAAGCATGCAGGATTGCAGGTAAAGGTAACAACAGTAGTAGCAAGGACAGGCTATGCATCAGGATAGGATTAACTGAAAGCAGTAACATGCTACACTACTCTAATGCAAGCAGTATAGAGAAGAATAGGCGATATTTGGTGATCAAGGGGGGGGCTTGCCTGGTTGCCCTGGCAAGAATGAGGGGTCGTCAACAGCGTAGTCGATCGGGGTATCAGCAGCAGCGTCAGTCTCGTAGTCTACCGGAGAGAAGAGCGGGAAGAAACAATGAATACAATGCAAACAGATGCATAACGATGCATGACAAGACAAATAACGGTGCTGGATGAACCCTCACGCAGTAGGAGGTGATACCGGTGAAGGGGGAAAAAATCTGGGAAAGTTTCCCGGTGTTTCACGTTTTCGGACAGATGAATCGGAGGGGGAAAGTTGCGTGTTCGCTATGCTAGGGATGTGTGGCGGACGAACGGGCTACGTATTCGGATTCGTCTCGTCGTTTTGAGCAACTTTCATGTAGAAAGTGTTTTCATCTGAGCTACGGTTTATTTTATATGATTTTCTAAAGTTTTAAATCATTTTTAGAATTTATTTAATTAATTTAATTCAACATTATCCAGAACAGTGTTTGCTGACGTCAGCATGGCGTCAGCAGTCAACAGAGGTGTTGACTGGGTCGCTGACGTGTGGGTCCCACTGGTCATTGACTGTTTAGTCTAATTAGGGTTTAACTAATCTAATTACTGTTTAATTAAACTAACTAGTTAAATAGATTAATTAAACATGATTAATTAACTTGATTAATTAATTAATTAATTAGTTAATTTAATTATTATCTACTTATTTATTTATATTTATTTATATTTACTTTTTTTTAATTCTTTTTTTTGTAAAACGTTCTGGGGGGGGGGGGGCTTGCGGGCGAATGAGCGGACGGGCGTAGGGGCGCTGCGGGGCGCCCGTTAGCGGGCGGAGCCCCTGACCCGGCGGAGCAGGTCGCCGGCGGCCACGACACCGGCCAGGGGAGACGCCGGTCGCGCTGACCGGAGCGGCCGGGGACGGGGCATCGACGGGGAGGGGTGTCCGCGGGCATGGTCAGCACGGCGCGCGCTTACAGGGGAGCAGGGGTGGTGCGCGTGCGCACGGTGGCCAGGCCAAGTGAGCGGCAGACAGGGTCGCGGCGGACGAGGTAGCAGCTCGCAGCACCAAGTGAGCATAGGCGGGAGGGACGGCCGGCGAGCAGTGGCACCGCGGAGCAGAAGTAGCACGCAGCAGCGGCAATAGGGCGTGAGGCGGCCGGAGCTGGGGCACCAGGCGCGGAGGCGAAGCAGGGGGCGTAGAGGCGGGATGGCAAGAAGGAAGGCGCGGTGGTGTTCGCGGGGCTAGGGAGAGAGGAGGACCGGGGTCCTCACCGGGGTGTGTAGGGACGGGGCAGCGGGCTCGGAGAGGAGGACGAGGAAGGGGCGGCGTCCGGGTCGCCGGCGACGAGTGCGGCGGGACGACGGGGTCGAGGGCGCGGCGCCGGAATGGCGGCCTCGGCTCGGGACGAGGAGGAGGTGAGGAGGCGAGGCGACGGCGTAGGGCGACGGGGCGCAGCGTGGCTCGGGGAGGCCGTCGGGGAGGAGGTCGAGGAGGTCCGGCAGCGTCGGGGGCGGCTTCAGGCGACGACGTCGAGCGGCGGGGGGCGGAGTCGAACGCCCCCGTTCCCGTTCTGGATCGGGGAGGGAGAGCGAGGAGTGGGGGGAGAGTGGGGAGTGGTTAGCGCTAGGGTTTCCTGGGGTGTGGGGATAAGGGAGGCCGGGTGGGCCAAGGGGGAGCTGGACTGGCCGGGTGGGATGGGCCGATGCCATGGGTAGCCGGGGGGTTTCTTTGCTTTTGATTTGTTTTCATTTGTCTTTTTTTTGTGTTTCCTTTTAGTTAGCAGATAGTTTTACAAAAATATAACCCCTACTTCTAAATTAGCATAATAATATATGCCACTACCTCAACAAGCTTGGTGACCAAATGAACTAGTTTAATATTTGTTTAGTATTTTAAAAGCATCTTGAGGGAGTCCTGGATTAGGGGGTGTTTGGATAGCCGAACTATATCTTCAGCCGGACTCCAGGACTATGAAGATACAAGATTGAAGACTTCGTCCCGTGTCCGGAAGGTTCTTTCCTTGGCGTGGAAAGCAAGCTAGGCGTGCGGATATTCAAGATCTCCTACCAATGTAACCGACTCTGTGTAACCCCAACCCTATCCGGTGTCTATATAAACCGGAGGGTTGTAGTCCGTAGGACGAACACATCATAGCCATCATCATACCCATAGACTAGCTTTTAGGGTTTAGCCTCCTTGATCTCGTGGTAGATCTACTCTTGTACTACCCATATCATCAATATTAATCTAGCAGGAGTAGGGTTTTACCTCCATCGAGAGGGCCCGAACCTGGGTAAAATAAAGTGTCCCTTGTCTTCTGTTACCATCCGACCTTGACGCACAGATCGGGACCCCCGACCCGAGATCCGCCGGTTTTGACACCGACACATCTAAATAATTATTTTGCCGCTGTCTTATCTACTCTTGTGCATTTAAATATTTTATTTAGATATGGGTCCTTCACCATAATTGCTTATGATTTATTTTACACCTCCCGAACATTTTAGTTTTAACATTTGAAAACCTTTGTTGTTTGCCTGATTTTGAATTTGAACTGGGTTTGGATCAACGTGAGATTAGCAACCGTAATAATGGTGACGTGACATCATTAACAGGGGATTATTGTAGCCTAATTATCCGGGCGTCACATGTAGTGTCCTTTATTTACATTCGGCCATGGACATTGACCAACCCCTCCTGGAGATAATTTCATTAGTGTCTTCTCTGAGATCATGTCACTTCATCGTCGTAAATCTTTCGTCACACTCCCATGGTGTGTGTGTGTGGGGGGGGTGTCTACCCTTTGAAGTGGAGAGTTCGCGCAATCCTTTCATGCATTCTCGACAAGCATAAGTCTATTTTGTCTTCAATATCACTTCATCCATTGGAAATGACCTCCAGACGAGTGGCAGATTGCACGGGATTGGTAATGGTGCATCTCCTTGATCTTACTACCGCAATATTCACCCATTGACAGTTTGTTGTTTCCTTGTTGGAGCTCTCATATGTGTAATTCAGAGTTTGCCTTGGTGTCATCTCTTGACATAATGTGTTGCCTCGACAACATCCTCTACTTTACTAGGAGTACTTATACGGTGATTATGACATAGCCTGTGCTATACCAAACATTAACTAGATTCTGGTTTTGATATTTAGGAGTTGGTCTTCACTTCGTGTTCTAACTAAAGATACCAAGGTAAACATGGTTCCATATGCACCCACGTGAATAGTAAAATTGGAAAAGAGTACTAAAAAGGAAATGAAATTCTAAAATTTTGGGGTACCAAACTTGGACGATCATTCTACTCACATGTGAAGTTTCGTGAAGGAAAGATACAGTGGTATTCTTAGTGAAGAAAATATAGCCAGGGAATTAGTATTGTTCACCATTTGTCGCTGATGAATCTTCGACAATAGTCACTCCCTCAAGCACGTACCCAGTCGGCGGGTCAATGATTGCGGACCGCGTCCGCCGTAAGCAGAAAGGGGACGACAACCGGATAGCGGCCAAGAGGTTGCCCCCTGACCTGGTGACGCCGTCCACCCATCAGTTGTGGTGGGAGTGGAGTAGGGGCGGGGCCGGGGTTGAGGGTCGGCCATGGGAGAAACTGAGAGTGTGGTGTGTAACCGAGGGTGGGCGGTGAGGCAAGAGAGCGCATACGAGTTATTGAGCGTCACATCCATCTCCCGCGCTTTTCCGGTATACATGCGGTAGCCACGCGGGACTCGCTAGGGCCCGGCTTTGAGAAAAAACAGCCCATTTGGCCGTTCCTACTCAACCTGGCCGGGAAGTGCTTTGAGATTCATACAACCAAGAAATTTGATGCAGCCGAGACAACCAAACAGCTGAAATTACATCTCGCAGGCCTGATCGAGTGAAATGCAGGTAATCTGACACGTCCCTAAACACCATAACTAAGTACTGCCACTGCGGTAAGATATGGCATGATCGGAACGGGCGAACCACGAAAACTCGTACCGCCGTCACATCTCCTCGCCTGATAAAAACCGCGTAGCGGTCCTTTTCCGGCCAAGGTCAACAAATGGCAAAACGTGGCCAAGAAAAAGGCACCCGAAATCCGAAACCTTGAAAGCCCCGTCCCACCTCACACCACACCACTACTAGTAGGCACAAAAAAAGCTCTCCACCCAGGACAGGAGGCATCCAGCCATCCAGCCAGCCGTCAGCGTTGCCCTCAGCATCGTACACGGTAAACAATACACTCCCATCCCCCGTTGCACGCCGCCGGATGAACCATACGCTCGCCGCGAGCCAAAAAACAGACCGCAACTTGCTTCGTCCTTCCGCCCGGCCGGCCGAGCGTGCTGCGCCTCGTCGCGGCCAGGCCAGCCGCCCTTCCTTCCGCGGTTTCTTCCCGGTTTCCACCGCCCGCGCGGTGAGGTGAGGGGCGGGTCGAGGCCGGGCCCGTGGCGGGGGCCGCAAGCGACAATCTGCACGGGAAATACCCAATTTCCCAGCCTTCTTTTTTCGCCCGACTCAGCTCCCTATGCTGTCCCCTCAAAAAAAAAAAAGCTCCCTATGCTGCCGCACTGTGCTGCCAGTACTGCTTGCTCTTCGCGGTCCAGCTATTTCCCATATGGACCTGGCACCAACCCCCTCCCCCGTCGCGCACACCCGAGCAAGAAAACAATCAATATTAGCATAGACTTTGTTTTGAGAAAAGAAGGAAGGGAAAATAGAGGGAGAGAAAATTATACTAGTACCACCACTAGTGATGCTCTACTGTCCAGCCAGGCAGCCACGGACACCAAGGCAGGCAGGCAGGGACGGGAAGGAGGAGCCAGAAAGAGATGAGCTCGGCGTGCTGCTGAGGTGAGGTGAGCTCAGCTGAGGTGAGAGAGAGGCAAGCGGTGCGGTGCGGTGCTCTGCTGCATTGGATTGGCCGACGAAGGATCGCCTTCCCGCCCGCCGCCCGCGGATCTCGGCCTCGCCGCCCGACGGCCCGAGCTCTGCGGCCGCTGGATTCTCTGCCGTGCCGTGCGTGATCTGCTGCAAGCGCGCCGCCACTTGCGTGGGCGGGAGGATTCGGATCTCCTCTCTACGTCGCTGTCGGGAGAGAGAGAGAGAGAGAGGCTCTCTGTAGGGTGGGTGGCAGCTTCCTTCCATTGAAGCGGTGGTTCGCTCAGCTGCTTGATTGGGGCCGAGCCGGGCGGGAGATCTGGCCGTCGGCGTGGACCTGCAGATCCCCTGCCTGCCACTGCCAGCGCGCGCCCACGCTTCGCTGCTGTGGAGGTGCTTGCAGAGGGCGGCGGCGGTGGTGGGGATGGGCGGCTACGCGGATCCCTTCATGCCTCCGCAGCCGGCCTCGTCGTCGTCGTACGCCGTGCCGCAGGGCGGGCATGGGCAGCCGCAGCCCGCGCCGCGCCCGCCGGGCTGTCCGTACTCCTCCTCCGCCTCGGCCCCGCCGGTTTCCACGTCCTACCATTCTTTGCCCCCCACGGCGTCCCCTCCGCCGGTAAGTAGCCCCCCTCCGGCCTCCCCGCCACCCGAGACACTGCCGTCACCTCCTCCAGCATTGCCTTCCTCGCCGCCACCGCCGGCATTGTCGCCTCCGCCGCCCGACGCGCCCCCTCCGTCGCTCCCACCGCCGTCCCCATCGCCCTCGCCGCCTCCCGCCGAGGTTCAGGCGCCGCCGCCGCCGATGGCAGCCGACCAGCCACGCGTACAGCCCCGCGTGTACCCGTCGCCTCCGCCCCCGTCCCTCCCCCCGCCGCCGCCAGTAGTCCTCTCGCCACCAGCCCCGCCTCCATCCCACCCACCATCGCCATCGCCTACTCCAGCTCCAGCTCCAGCACCCACGCCGGTTGCAGTCTATTCGCCTCCCCCGCCAAGAATTGCATCTCCCCCGCCGCCGCCGCGCCATCATACTAAGCCACATTATGCGCCGCCACGCTCGCCTGGGAGGTCACACTTAAACTCGACCCGCTCAAATGGCAGCGGCAAGAACATCGAAATATCGAGGGAAACTGCCACCACCATTGTAGCAATTGCCGGTCTTGCAATGCTCAGCTTCATCGGTGCCACCATTTGGCTTGTCAAGAAGAAGCGACGGCGGGCAGAGCCTCCCTCAGCACTGCCGACACAGCAGCAACCAGCTCCCCCGCCGCCACCACCCAATTACATTCCCTCATCTGCAGGATCCTCACTAGCATCAGGTACTACAAAACATAAACGCCTGAGTGTTAAATGTATCTCTATATCTGCATTTTCTAAATTTAGCCATACTAGACGATGCTCATTACAGTATTTGTGTTGGCCAGATGGGTTCTACTTACGATCACCGGGCTATCCCTTCATGAGGTCCAGTACCGGGAGCCATGGGTTCCCCTACTCGCCGGCTGACTCCGGGATAGGGTACTCGAGGATGCTGTTCACGCCGGAGAATTTGGCAGGAATCTCAAATGACTTTTCGGATGAGAACCTTTTGGGAGAAGGTGGATTTGGGTGTGTTTACAAGGGCATCTTGCCAGATGGTCGCCCTGTGGCTATCAAGAAGCTCAAGATTGGGAATGGGCAGGGAGAGCGTGAGTTCAGGGCAGAAGTTGATACTATCAGCAGAGTACATCATAGACATTTGGTTTCACTAGTAGGCTACTGCGTATCAGAGGGCCAGAGGATGCTTGTATATGATTTTGTTCCCAATAACACGCTTTATTACCATCTCCATGGTGAGAACTCCCTGTCGATCATAGCGGTTCCTTTATTTGCATCAGTTTTAGCTTTAGTGAGGCAGCTAGATTGCTCATCTGTTGCCTGGTCATTAACCATGCTCATGGAATTTCAGTAAATGAAGTACCACTTGATTGGCGTACGAGGGTCAAGATTGCGGCCGGAGCAGCTCGTGGAATTGCTTACCTGCACGAAGATTGTAATATTTCATGACTAAATTGTCTCCTCTCATTAATCCCCTGAACTAGTGTGGTGTACTAAGCATTTCTCTGTTTGTATTCACCAGGTCATCCACGGATTATTCATAGAGATATTAAATCATCTAATATTTTATTGGATGACAACTTCGAAGCTCAGGTATGCTTCTACTTGGTGTATTAGTTCCAGCTTACAATTGTTTCTATGTGATTTTTCAGTTGTATTTATTTTCTAAAAATTTCTATGTACCTCCAACAATCTCCACTCTCCAGGTTTCTGATTTTGGACTTGCAAGGTTAGCGGCCGACTCCAACACACATGTCACGACACGTGTCATGGGAACGTTTGGGTGAGTAATCGTCCAAAGATAGCCATTGCAATCTTGAATTATTATTTTTCCCGATAATCTGTGATCTATAGATATTTTCTAGTATGAATGTAGTATGTTCTCTGCAGGTATTTGGCTCCAGAGTATGCATTATCCGGGAAGTTGACAGCAAAATCTGATCTATATTCTTTTGGAGTTGTTCTTTTGGAACTTATTACCGGAAGAAAACCTGTTGATTCTTCTCAGCCGCTGGGAGATGAGAGTCTTGTCGAATGGGTGAGCTTCTTAAAATATTATGAAATTGTTGCATGGCCCTCGTTATAAGTCTTGGACTGTGCATTTTTTCCGCATTCATAAAATGCTTATTTGATTGATATATTTTAGTTATAACGAGTGACAAATGACATGCCCTGTTTTCAGCCTACGTTACTTACTAGATGCTTCAAGATTTGGTTGATTTCCTGTCCATAGTACTAGATAATTGTTGCTGATCAATTGTTGTTAATCAATATAGCTGTTGAGGTGAAACTTCCAAATTCTAGAGCCTGATATCATGCAGCATCTAAAGCCCAGGTGGTGCCTTCTGTAGATCACCTCTTTCCCTCCAAAGTTGAACCGTTAGGCTCTTTTATTACAAGGTGGCTGATGCTAGCTGTTGTAGTATGTTGGCCCCTTGCATTGGACCCGTTTCCATAACATGTTGACCGAGAAAGTGATCTGGAGAGAACTAAGTGAGCTGAAAAGTTCCAACTATTGGAGCTTGCTTTTATAGAAAGTGGGCAACCTGATTATTCTTCCAGAGTGGCACGCAGAAAGTGGATACAGTGTTATTTAATGCACTCTTCATGCTGTGGTGAGTCATGAAAGAAGCTAGTAGATGAGAACTTGAGAAAACAGGGACCGATTATCCTAATATATTAGCAAACATAAGCATAAATGGAACTGATGAATGCATCACACAGATGCCACCTCATTGCTCTAAATGCATTTCTTCAATTTTCATCATGATTGATAGATGGATGCATAATGTAAACTCAAACTCTGCTCTTGCTGAAATTTTTTCAGGCCCGGCCCTTTCTCTCACAAGCAATCGAGCATCGAGACTTTGGGGACCTTCCCGATCCGAGGATGGAAAACAAGTTTGAAGAAAATGAGATGTATCATATGATTGGAGCCGCGGCTGCATGCATTCGTCATTCTGCGGTGATGAGACCACGGATGGGGCAGGTACTAAATAATAAACCACATTTCATTCATTTCACCTCGTTCCTGAATTTTTCAAAAAATGACAGCACAGGACTAAGATATATACCCATGTATTTTCTTTGCCATCTCAGGTGGTAAGAGCACTGGATAGTTTAGCCGACTCTAACCTAAACAACGGCCTTCAACCGGGGCGCAGCGAGGTGTTCTTGGAGCCGCGAACCGAGGAGATCAGGCTGTTCCAGCTGAGAGAGTTCGGCAGCCGGGAGTGCAGCGACGAGCTGAGCCAGGCTAGCTGGAGGAGCCGGAGAGACCTGTGAACAACAGGCGTCGGCCGGTCGGTACAAGACCTTCATTAACATTCTTTTTGGTCATTCTTTACATGTAATTATCTCTTTTACATGATTTTTTTCCTCCCCTGACGAAAATCCTTGTCCTCCCCGGAGTAAATTTTGCAATTCTTTCAGGAGATGAGTAAATTCCTTCTTTCTTTTCTCTTCTTGGCCAAATGAAAAAAAAATACAGAGACTTTGGCTCCAGGCATTCCCAGATAAAGTTACTGTATTATGCCTTTTTGATCGGCCAGATTGCTGGCCTTGCGGTGGAAGCTTCAGCAGGGTCTAGGCAGTAGAGCTCGGTGGTTGACTCGGGCCTTGTATTAGTACTACAATCATTCGTGCATGTTAACCCTAATATTTGTATCTCTGGACGTAATCCCACGGATCTTATGCTCAATCATTCCGCACCCTCCGTTTTGTCAAAAAGCCGGTGGGAGGCCTCCTTGTCCCGTTGCCACTTGTGGGTACGTAGTGGTTGCCGCGTCCGATGCTCTCTG
Organism: Aegilops umbellulata; assembly: GCA_032464435.1. Taxonomy (NCBI): domain Eukaryota; kingdom Viridiplantae; phylum Streptophyta; class Magnoliopsida; order Poales; family Poaceae; genus Aegilops; species Aegilops umbellulata. Next base: position 353,423,355 of record CP136056.1, read on the forward strand.
TGATGGATCGCTGAGATTTGTGCTCGTGGGTCTCGTTTCCCTGTCTCGCCGATCCGTCGGTCGATAATTAAATGGGTGATAATTTGGACGGGGTGCCCGCCGCATGATGATGGGAAAAGGGAACCGCTGGCGGACGGCAATGTCGCACCAAGAAGAAATAATACTACTACGCGCACGGTCTGCACGGATGGAGAGGCAGCGGCAGCGAGCGTTGGCATTGGACGGACTGTCGGTTGCCAACTTGCCATGCCTTCCATTCTTTTATTTTTTTTCCTTCTTCTTCTTCATTTGTTCTTCGGTTTTGCGTGTGCTGCACCGGCCCAAGTGACACAGGTCTGAAGCCCAGCAAGGCTGCAGGTCTTCTGAAGCTTCGTTTTTTCCTTTGAGAAGGCCAAGGCTACTTATTAGAACGAAATCACTAGTTGAGGAGAACCCGGTTCTTAGCATTAGGTGATATATGCGGCATTGCGTGACGGCTTCAATCCAGCTAGATGCAGGACGCCACCAAGGACCCTAAACTACTAACAATCTCTATGAGGCGCTTGGTGAGTGGGCTTCGGACTTTAAAGAAAAATGAACATTTTTTGAAACTTTCATGAACATTAAAAAAACTCTAAACATTTTTTAAAGATAATTTTTATTTTCTAAATATTTATATAGAAATGCTAATATGTTTTTAATTTTTTTGGATTTCTTGAACACTCTTTAAAAGAAAAAAACCAGAACGAAGAAAAAAGTAAAAAGAAAACTGGTAAAGTAAACAACAAGCAAAAGTAAAATAGAAAACCTAGACTGGAACCTTCTAGAAAGTTCCAAAATTTGGTTTTCCTGAAGAAGCTATGTTAGGGCCAACCCTAGTTCGCTAGCTCGCTTTTGCCTATGTGATTGGTCAATAGTGCGTTGCAATGAGCGATGCATAGGATTTCCCCTGCTTTTGCTTGATGTGTGGGTTTGGACCTTGTCCCTGGTGCCCCATGTGCATGTCCTAAATCGGCTTTTGGTGGTCGGGCTGGACTCTCGGCGCCATGGGATCTATGTCGGGCATCCCTAAGGGCTCAAATTACTAATTCGATACATTACTATGAACCATGTCCCACATAATGGTATGAGATTGGGACTCGTTTAGAATAGCATAGCATATTTAGAAAATGGGCATTGGATATTGCAAGCCCCCGAGTGCTACGTCGGATTGGCTCACGGTGCCAACTATGCTCAACAAATCTGTGAAAGCTAGTGCATTGGAGGTTCTACTCCACATTGTCAACATCAATTGGCTCCATGGCTTGCCGAAGAAGCACCAAATCTATCCAATTTTGCACCGGAAGAGTGCATTGAAATGGCGTCGCGGCGCGCGTGCGCGCGCGCGCGCGTGTGTGTGTGTGGGCGGGGGGGGGGGGGGGCAAAGATTGTAATTGTATTGGTGGGTAACTAAACACAATGTTGGATGTGTACTATGGTCAAAGAATACAGAATAATCTGAAATAAGCTTAAAAGACCACAATATACTCTCAAATAAGCTGCCCAAGGCAACTTATGAGATTATGATAATCTAGGTAAGTGGATTATATAATGTACAAAACAATCTGCCTTGTTGGCTACCACCCACATGATGTAAACAAACATGGCTATAGCTTGCCTGTTCACCCCTGTCACATGGTGGATTATATGAACCAAGTCCCACATGATTGATACGAGACTAGGAGTTTGAATGCCACATTGCAAACAGGGCATCACAATACACAACAAGTTATGGAGATAGTAAACAGGCCACATGAGCCTCGAGGATTTTTGTAGGATTTATTTTAAATAATAAATGGTCTAAGCCGAACAATTCCAACCGAAGAAGCCCCAGATCTCCGGATCTACCCGATTTTGCACTAGGGTTTGGAGGATTTGCGTGAAGTGAGAACGTGTGGGGACCCCGACTCATAAGTCGTGATCACCGAATGCACGTGTACAGTGATCCCAGAGATCAATGCTCACTGAACACACAGAAGCTGAATAACAAGAGTCTTACATCCATACATACCGTCTTACACAAATTATGACCATTATGGTCAAGTCTTACATAGATAAAGCCTTAAGGGCTGAACATCAAATGGAACACAAGCAGCGGAAATCTTCGTCGATAAGTAGAACCCATGCCATCTGCCTTAACCTTACAGGCATTCTGACTGGGAAACGTCCTAGTTCGCATGTTCGTCTCCAAAGAATTCTTCTTCGAACTCCTGTTCTTCCATGCCTGGCCAATTAAATAACCAGTGGCAAGCCAATGAGTACTTTGAATGTACTCGCAAGCAACCCATGTTTTGGTTCAAGGTACAACAATGCATGATATAGGTAAATTTTTGCGGAAAGCTAATTTTGAGTGCAATGATATGTTCAACAACTTGTAAGACATGCATCAGGAGAATTCAAGTAACCATGAGGACAGGTTACAGATATCAACATAAATAGAGCGGGCATCAACCCAACTCCATCTTGTCATGTCCTTGACTTGAACCAAGTAGTTCTTCCCACACACACTGGTTTGTAAACAAGTGGATGTAGTTTAAGCAGCACCGCCCAACTGTCCTTGACCGTGGACACGGCTATTCGAATAGTTTAACACTCTGCAGAGGTTGCACACTTTACCCACAAGATCCGGGGAACTTCCGTGTCATCCATGACCCGCGGTACCTCAAGTACTCGGGGTAAGCACCCGATCACTACCTTTCCCTAGACGACACTAACAAGGAGTCCACTCGTTGTTCCGTACCCTCACGATGTACATCATGCGAGACTCACTCGAGATCGTAACATCCGAGAGGGGACACAACAGTGTATCCGATGCCCTGTGAAAACAGTCATGGCCGCCCTACCTGGCACGACCCCGTCCCGAGAGAGAGCACCAACTCTCCCCCGTCACTAGTAATGCGGGCTCCAAGATAGTATCGGCCTAGGTAATCAATAATGCCCTTTCCCATATAAGGGTAGAGTGGTTGCGCATGTAAGGTTGGGACAATCATCAAATCTTAAATCTAATCCGTTTTCGAAAACAACACACACACTTGCCTTGGTACACCACTTCGTCATCAAGTGGCTACCCATCTCTTTTGTCTCCCTCGGTCATAAGTGGCACCCGATGGGGTTTTCGAAAAGTCCTTTGAAAATACTTTGTCCCCATCACCATGCATATTCCCGTCCCTTTTTGGGTAGCACTACTTTAGCATCCTATCTACTCCCACCAGCATAACCCTCATAAGGAGGTAGGGTCATGCACAATGCAAGTATCAACGAGGAAGTAACGGAGGCAACCCATCAAAGTGGCTACCACCTCATCATGATTCCGTTGCAACAACAATAAAGTGCTATATGACATGTATAAAAAGGGTTTCATAGACATGGTCAAAGGGCTGCTTGCCTGGCTCAACAAAGTCTTCTGGGTCTTCAAAGTCTTCCGGTCCAACTCCTTCGTCAGCAACGCAATCTATCGTCGCAAAAATAATAACGAGAAAATAAGGCAATAATAAAATAGAAAAACCAAAGTGCTCAGAAAAATGTCAACTCATTTTTGTAAAATACTAGGTTGAAAACTAGGAACGGGAAAATTCCTAGTTTTGGATTTGGAGTAGCAGAATAGGAGAAATGGATTTACAAAGGCATATTTAAATGCTTAAAATAACATTTAAATATTTACAGTGAAGAAAAGGTTGTTGGATTTGAATGAAAGTTGCACCATTAAATAGGTTGCAATATTTTGGGAATTTAGGAATTGGAGTTAAATTATTTGGACATATATTTTATCCTATGGAATTTTTGAAAAAGTGATTGAAAAATAAAAAGGAAAGGGCCCTGTGCCTGTTGGGCCAGAATAGCCGCAGCGCAGCAGGCCCGGCCAGAGCGGCTGCCCAGCGCACTGGTGCACGCGCGCGCGCAGGTTCAAACCTGACGGGCGGGGCCCAGGCGTCAGGGCGTGAGGCTGACGGATGGGGCCCACGGCCGTCGTTGTCTACCTCTGTACAGAGGTGACGGCGAGCTCGCCGGTGGCGATACAGGGCACGGGAGGATGTGTGGGTGGTACCGTTGTGCTCAGGGAGGATCCGCCGTTCGGATGGAGGTGGAGTTGGCCGCCGGGGTGGCCGTGTTCGCTGGCGACGAGGTCTTGCGGCGGAGGAGCTTCGGGTGGTGGTCGTTCCGGTCAACTCCGGCTGCAAACGAGGTGGGGAAGAAGGGGAAAATGATTAGTGGGAGGAGGCGGTTCCAGATCGAGGCAGAGGAGGAGCAGGGGAGGCCTGTACCGTGGGATCGACGGCGACCCGAGGCGGCGGAGCTCAAGCTCGATCTCGAGCTCGGGCTCGTCTGGAGAGGGGTGAGTGGTGCAAGGGGGTGATTAGGGGAGTGAGAGGGCGAGTGGTGAGGAGAGGGGGGCTCGGGGAGGCCTTTAAGTAGGCGAGCCACGGCTCACCGTAGACCCGTGCGCCGGCGAGGTTGTAGCCGTTGTTGTGGGTCACGGGGGCGCGCGTGGACATGTCTGGGGCATTCCTGGATGTCGACTACGTCGGGAGAGATAGAGATAGAGAGAGAGTGGGGAGAGGTCAGAGGTGCGCGCATGTGAGCCGCGCCATTGGCGTGCTCGGGCGGCCGGTGTCTGCTAGCGCGGAGGCGCGGGGAGGAGGAGAGAGGAGGGGGCCGACCGCGTAGCATGTTGCGGACGCCGAGGCACATCGACAGGCGCGCGGGGGAGGCTCGAGGTGGTCGGAGGCATCGGGCAGAGGGCGGCTATAGTGCGGGAGCGCACTGTAGCGCGCTCCAGAGCGCCCATATGGCCGGCATAGCATAAAAAAGGGAAAGTGGGCGTGGCCACTTGTGTCCAGTAGTGCTAGGGAGTAGTAAAGAAGTGGGGAGAGGCTTTGGATGCTCTAGATGGCCACTGGGGTGAGGAGAGAAGAAGAAGAAGGGTGCAAATGGGCTGTCCAAAGAGAGAAAGTGGGGTTTTACCCATCCAATAATGGAGCTGTGGATTTGCCATTGTTACTGGAGGTAGAGGAGGACTAGGAGGAGCTGTGGTAAAAAGCTTAGCTCAAGGAGAATAGTTTTTGTGCTCAAAATGGTGATTATTGAAAAGTGGCAGAAGGTGTTTGATTAGTGCTTGGGGTAGTTTCACTAATCCTCTTGATGTGCCATTTGGCAGGGGCCTTTGTAATGACAAAACATCAAGGTTCAAGGGGTATGAGCTCATTTGGAGAAGTTGCCCAATGCAACTTTGGTAAACCCTAGAAATGAGCAGAAATAGACTTGTGTAGATCTAGTGGAGCAAATCACTTCTCCTTGTTGCACCACTTGGTGTAGTGGCCTCATTTGGTCATGTGAACAGGCTCACAAAAGTTGGGGTCAAGGAGAGAAAGTTGGTAGTACAAACTTGTTCAAATATGGTTCTGGTCAGAGAGGGTTTTGGGCATTTTAGTGAATCAAAATGACTTTAATTGACATGAGGCTTTGCAAGGTGATCACAATATGCATTTGTGACTTGCTGGATTTTCCTTCGATTTTTATGAAAATATTTCCTGTAGAAATATTTCGAATCCTTGAAATGTGCAGAAATGGTTTTGGGAGGTTTTGTCCAATATTTTGATCATAACCATGTGTTGAAACTCATATATATGGAAAATATATGTCCATTGAGTCTCCCTAATTTTTCTCAAATATTTTTAAAGCTTTTAAATAATTTTAACCTATTTAAGACCATTTCTGGACTTAAGAAAAAGCCTTTAAATAAAATAGGAAAATAACTTTTAAAAATATATTTTTGTGGTTTCTGGGTGTCCTATATCTAAATAGGAGTCAAATATATCTTTTGAAAGATTTTTACTGCCCTTAATTAAGTACTTGCAGTGCAGTCCTCAATTCAGGGGTTTTTGGAAAACTAATTTTTGAAAATACTTTTTGGCCAAATTATTTTTGTAAGAAAATACTATATTCCACTATACACATGGCATGATCATTGGGAAGAAGTTTGGGGCAAGGAGATGAAGTATAGAAGGTGGAGTACTTGACTTTAAAGAGCACTTGAAAAACCACACAGAGAAAACCAACTTCAAAATAAAAGCCAAATAATGCAAAAGTTTTTGTTGGTCCAAATTTTCATGCTTTATTAATGCAAATGAAATGTTACAAAATGCAGGGTGTGACAGACCTAACCCCCTTACAAGAATCTCGTCCCCGAGATACCTAAACTAGGCTTTAAAGAGATATGGAAACTCGGATCTAAGGTAGTCTTCACGTTCCCAGGTTGCTTCTGCTTCAGTGTGGTTGCTCCACTGGACCTTGAAGTACTTAATCATGCGGCTTCGAGTGCATCGCTCAGCCTCATCCAAAATGCAGATGGGCCTCTCACCGTAAGTCAAATCAGGCTGAAGGTCAATGGCTTGATGATTGACGTCCTTGTAAAGATCAGGCTTGTCTGGGACTTGGAGACACTTCCGGAGTTATGACACGTGGAATACGTTGTGCACATCGGATAGTTCAGGTGGCAGTTCCAACTGGTAAGCCACTTCTCCTCGTCGGTCAGTGATCTTGAAGGGGCCGATGTATCTTGGGGCGAGCTTTCCTTTGACATGGAAGCGCTGGGTTCCCTTGAGAGGTGTGACCCGGAGATAGACATGGTCTCCAACTCGGAAGTTCATGTCTCTATGACATGAGTCAGCGTAGCTCTTCTGCCTTGACTTGGCAGTCTTCAAACGCTCTCGGACAAGCTGGACTTGTTCTTCTGCTTCATGGAGGATATCGGGCCCAAAGACTAGCCCTTCTCCGGTCTCTGACCAATTGAGGGGTGTGCGACACTTGCGTCCGTACAACACCTCAAATGGTGCCATCTGGAGGCTGGACTGATAACTGTTGTTGTAGGAGAACTCGGCGAAAGGGAGGTAATCTTCCCACCTAGCTCCATATGCTAAGACACAGGCTCGGAGCATGTCATCGAGTATGTGATTCACTCGTTCTGTCTGACCTCCGGTCTGTGGGTGGAAAGCAGTGCTGAAGGACAAGTTGGTCCCCATGGCCTCTTGGAACTTCTTCCAGAACCTTGAGGTAAACTGGGTTCCACGATCTGACACAATTTCCTTGGGAACACCATGAAGACTTACGATTCTGTTGATGTATAGAGCCGCTAGCTGGTTGCCATCATGGGTAGTCTTCACAGGAATGAAATGGGCTACTTTAGTCAAATGATCGACTATGACCCAGATGGAGTCGTGTCCCTTGTTTGACCTAGGCAGTCCAGTGATGAAATCCATTCCGACTTTATCCCATTTCCACTCGGGAACCTTGAGTGGTTGGAGCAATCCAGCAGGTCGCTGATATTCAGCTTTGACCCTTTGGCATACATCACATTTTGCAACATAGGTGGCAATCTCCCTTTTCATCCCGTGCCACCAAAATCTTTCCTTCGGGTCTTGATACATCTTGGTTCCTCCGGGGTGGATGGAGTACGGGGTGTCATGAGCTTCTTGCAAGATCAAATTCTTGAGCTCAATCTTGTTGGGTACGCAAATGCGATTCCCAAACCACACGATTCCTTGCCCATCCTCTGAGAATCCTGGGGCCTTGCCTGCCTTGATCTTCCTCTTGATGCCTTCAATACTTTCGTGTCCCTTCTGAGCTTCCTTAATATCATCCATCAGGGTAGGCTTGACTTCAAGGTTGGCTAAGAACCCTGGTGCAACCAGTTCCAACCCAAAGTTTTCAAGTTCTTCATACAAGGCGGGTAGCCTTTTCTTAAGCATAGCATTCAAGGAACAAGCCTTCCTGCTTAATGCATCTGCTACCACATTAGCCTTCCCAGGGTGGTATTGAACACTGAGGTCATAATCCTTGATAAACTCTAGCCACCTTCTCTGCCTCATGTTCAATTCCTTCTGAGTGAAAATATACTTCAGACTTTTGTGATCCGTGTATATCTCACACCGCTTCCCTAGGAGGTAATGTTGGGGAACGTTGCAGAAAACAAAAAATTTTCCTACGGTTTCACCAAGATCCATCTATGAGTTCATCTAGCAACGAGTGATCGGATGCATCTACATACCTTTGCAGATCGCGAGCGGAAGCGTTCAAAAGAACGGGGATGAGGTAGTCGTACGCGACGTGATCCAAATCACCGGAGATCCTAGCACCGAACGGACGGCACCTCCGTGTTCAACACACGTACGGAGCGGATGACGTCTCCTCCTTCTTGATCCAGCAAGGGGAAAGGACAGGTTGATGAAGATCCAGCAGCACGATGGCGTGGTGGTGGATGCAGGGCGTCACAGCAGCAGGGCTTCGCCGTGCACTGCGAGAGGGAGAGGTGTAGCAGGGAGAGACGGAGGCGCCAGGGGCAAGGGTGTGGCTGCCCCTCCCTCCCCCCTTTATATAGCCCCCCTGGGGGGGGCGCCGGCCCCTGGAGATCCAATCTCCAGAGGGGGCGGCGGCCAAGGGGGGTGGAGTGCCCCCCAAGGCAAGTGGGCGCCCCCCCACCCTAGGTTTCCAACCCTAGGCGCAGGGGGTGGGCCTTGGGGGTCGCACCAGCCCACTAAGGGCTGGTCCCCCCTCCCACTTCAGCCCATGGGGCCCTCCGGGATGGGTGGCCCCACCTGGTGGACCCCCGGGACCCATCTGGTGGTCCCGGTACAATACCGGTGACCCCCAGATCACTCCCGATGGCCGAAACTGCACTTCCTATATATAATTCTTCACCTCCGGACTACTCCGAAACTCCTCGTGACGTCCGGGATCTCATCCGGGACTCCAAACAACATTCGGGTTACTGCATATACATATCTTCACAACCCTAGCGTCACCGAACCTTAGGTGTGTAGACCCCACGGGTTCGGGAGACAGGCAGACATGACCGAGACAGCTCTCGGGCAATAACCAACAGCGGGATCTGGATACCCATGTTGGCTCCCACATGCTCCATGATGATCTCATCGGATGAACCACGATGTCGAGGATTCAATTAATCCCGTTTACAATTCCCTTTGTCAATCGGTATTTTACTTGCCCGAGATTCGATCGTCGGTATCCCAATACCTCGTTCAATCTCTTTACCGGCAAGTCACTTTACTCGTACCGTAATGCATGATCCCGTGATCAAACACTTTGATCACACTGAGCTCATTATGATGATGCATTACTGAGTGGGCCCGGTGATACCTCTCCGTCATGCGGAGTGACAAATCCCAGTCTCGATCCGTGTCAACCCAACAGACACTTTCGGAGATACCCGTAGTATACCTTTATAGTCACCCAGTTACGTTGTGACGTTTGGTATACCCAAAGCACTCCTACGGTATCCGGGAGTTACACGATCTCATGGTCTAAGGAAAGGATACTTGACATTGGAAAACTCTAGAAACGAACTATACGATCTTGTGCTATGTTTAGGATTGGGTCTTGTCCATCACATCATTCTCCTAATGATGTGATCTCGTTATCAATGACATCCAATGTCCATAGTCAGGAAACCATGACTATCTGTTGATCAACGAGCTAGTCAACTAGAGGCTCACTAGGGACATGTTGGTGTCTATCATTCACACATGTATTACGATTTCCGGATAACACGATTATAGCATGAATAAAGACAATTATCATGAACAAGGAAATATAATAATAATGGTTTTATTATTGCCTCTAGGGCATATTTCCAACAGTCTCCCACTTGCACTAGAGTCAATAATCTAGTTACATTGTGATGAATCGAACACCTATGGAATTCTGGTGTTGATCATGTTTTGCTCTAGGGAGAGGTTTAGTCAACGGATCTGCTACATTCAGGTCCGTATGTACTTTACAAATATCTATGTCTCCATCTTGAACATTTTCACGAATGGAGTTGAAGCGACGCTTGATGTGCCTTGTCTTCTTGTGAAATCTGGGCTCCTTGGCAAGTGCAATAGCTCCAGTGTTGTCACAGAAGAGTTTGATTGGCCCCGACGCATTGGGTATGACTCCGAGGTCGGTGATGAACTCCTTCACCCAAATTGCTTCATGTGCTGCCTCCGAGGCTGCCATGTACTCCGCTTCACATGTAGATCCCGCCACGACGCTCTGCTTGCAACTGCACCAGCTTACTGCCCCACCATTCAAAATATACACGTATCCGGTTTGTGACTTAGAGTCATCCAGATTTGTGTCGAAGCTAGCGTCGACGTAACCCTTTACGACGAGCTCTTCGTCACCTCCATAAACGAGAAACATTTCCTTAGTCCTTTTCAGGTACTTCAGGATATTCTTGACCGCTATCCAGTGTTCCTTGCCGGGATTACTTTGGTACCTTCCTACCAAACTTACGGCAAGGTTTACATCAGGTCTGGTACACAGCATGGCATACATAATAGAACCTATGGCTGAGGCATAGGGGATGACACTCATCTCTTCTATATCTTCTGCCGTGGTCAGACATTGAGCTGAGCTCAATTTCACACCTTGTAATACAGGTAAGAACCCCTTCTTAGATTGATCCATGTTGAACTTCTTCAATATCTTATCAAGGTATGTGCTTTGTGAAAGACCTATAAGGCGTCTTGATCTATCTCTATAGATCTTGATGCCTAATATATAAGCAGCTTCTCCAAGGTACTTCATTGAAAAAGTCTTATTCAAGTAGGCCTTAATGATGTCCAAGAGTTCTATATCATTTCCCATCAAAAGTATGTCATCTACATATAATATGAGAAATGCTACAGAGCTCCCACTCACTTTCTTGTAGACGTAGGCTTCTCCATAAGTCTGCGTAAACCCAAACGCTTTGATCATCTCATCAAAGCGAATGTTCCAGCTCCGAGATGCTTGCACCAGCCCATAAATCGAGCGTTGGAGCTTGCACACCTTGTCAGCATTCTTAGGATCGTCAAAACCTTCCGGCTGCATCATATACAATTCTTCCTTAAGGAAACCATTAAGGAATGCCGTTTTGACGTCCATTTGCCATATCTCATAATCGTAGAATGCGGCAATTGCTAACATGATTCGGACGGACTTCAGCTTCGCTACCGGTGAGAAAGTCTCATCGTAGTCAACCCCTTGAACTTGTCGATAACCCTTAGCGACAAGTCGAGCTTTATAGATGGTCACATTACCATCCGCGTCTGTCTTCTTCTTAAAGATCCATTTATTTTCTATGGCTCGCCGTTCAACGGGCAAGTCAGTCAAAGTCCATACTTCGTTTTCATACATGGATCCTATCTTGGATTTCATGGCTTCTAGCCATTTGTCGGAATCCGGGCCCGCCATCGCTTCTTCATAGTTCGAAGGTTCACCGTTGTCTAACAACATGATTTCCAAGACAGGGTTGCCGTACCACTCTGGTGCGGAACGTGTCCTTGTGGACCTACGAATTTCAGTAGGAGCTTGATCAGAAGCATCTTGATCATCATCATTAATTTCCTCTCCAGCCGGTGCAGGCACTTCAGAAACGTTTTCTTGAGTTGCGCCATTTTCCAGTTCAAGAGGTAACACTTCATCAAGTTCTACTTTCCTCCCACTTACTTCTTTCGAGAGAAACTCCTTCTCTAGAAAGGATCCATTTTTGGCAACAAAGATCTTGCCTTCGGATCTGAGGTAGAAGGTATACCCAATAGTTTCTTTAGGGTATCCTATGAAGACGCATTTTTCCGACTTGGGTTCGAGCTTTTCAGGTTGAAGTTTCTTGACATAAGCATCGCATCCCCAAACTTTTAGAAACGACAGCTTAGGTTTCTTCCCAAACCATAATTCATACGGTGTCGTCTCAACGGATTTCGAAGGAGCCCTATTTAAAGTGAATGTGGCACTCTCTAAAGCATAGCCCCAAAAAGATAGCGGTAAATCGGTAAGAGACATCATAGATCGCACCATATCTAATAGAGTACGATTACGACGTTCGGACACACCATTACGCTGAGGTGTTCCAGGCGGCGTGAGTTGTGAAACTATTCCACATTTTCTTAAGTGTGTGCCAAATTCGTGACTCAAGTATTCTCCTCCACGATCTGATCGTAAAAACTTGATCTTTCTATCACGTTGATTTTCAACCTCACTCTGAAATTCCTTGGACTTTTCAAAGGTCTCAGACTTGTGTTTCATTAAGTAGATATACCCATATCTACTCAAGTCATCAGTGAGGGTGAGAACATAACGATAGCCATCGCGAGCCTCAACACTCATTGGACCGCACACATCAGTATGTATGATTTCCAATAAGTTGGTTGCTCGCTCCATTGTTCCTGAGAACGGAGTCTTGGTCATTTTACACATGAGGCATGGTTTGCACGTGTCAAATGATTCATAATCAAGAGACTCTAAAAGTCCATCTTCATGGAGCTTCTTCATGCGTTTGACACCTATGTGACCAAGGCGGCAGTGCCACAAGTATGTGGGACTATTGTTATCAACTTTAACTCTTTTGGTATTCACACTATGAATATGTGTATCATCACGCACGAGATTCATTAAGAATAAACCATTAACCATCAGAGCATGACCATAAAACATATCACTCATATAAATAGAACAACCATTATTCTCAGATTTAAATGAGTAGCCATCTCGAATTAAACGAGATCCAGACACAATGTTCATGCTCAAACTTGGCACTAAATAACAATTATTGAGGTTTAAAACTAATCCCGTAGGTAAATGTAGAGGTAGCGTGCCGACGGCGATCACATCGACTGTTGGAAATATGCCCTAGAGGCAATAATAAAAGCATTATTATTATATTTCCTTATTCATGATAATTGTCTTTATTCGTGCTATAATTGTGTTAACCGGAAATCGTAATACATGTGTGAATAACAGACAACAAACATGTCCCTAGTGAGCCTCTAGTTGACTAGCTCGTTGATCGACAGATAGTCATGGTTTCCTGACTATGGACATTGGATGTCATCGATAACGGGATCACATCATTAGGAGAATGATGTGATGGACAAGACCCAATCCTAAACATAGCATAAGATCGCATAGTTCGTTTGCTAGAGTTTTCCAATGTCAAGTATCTTTTCCTTAGACCATGAGATCGTGTAACTCCCGAATACCGTAGGAGTGCTTTGGGTGTGCCAAACGTCACAACATAACTGGGTGACTATAAAGGTATACTACGGGTATCTCTGAAAGTGTCTGTTGGGTTGACATGGATCGAGACTGGGATTTGTCACTCCGCTTGACGGAGAGGTATCACCGGGCCCTCTCGGTAATGCATCATCACAATGAGCTCAAGGTGATCAAAGTGTTTGATCACGGGATCATGCATTACGGTACGAGAAAAGTGACTTGCCGATAACGAGATTGAACGAGGTACTGGGATACCGACGATCGAATCTCGGACAAGTAAAATACCGATTGACAAAGGGAATCGTATACGGGATTAATTGAATCCTCGACATCGTGGTTCATCCGATGAGATCATCGTGGAGCATGTGGGAGCCAACATGGGTATCCAGATCCCGCTGTTGGTTATTGCCCGAGAGCCGTCTCGGTCATGACTGCATGTCTCCCGAACCCGTAGGGTCTACACACTTAAGGTTCGGTGACGCTAGGGTTGTGAAGATATGTATGTGCAGTAACCCGAATGTTGTTCGGAGTCCCGGATGAGATCCCGGACGTCACGAGGAGTTCCAGAATGGTCCGGAGGTAAAGAATTATATATAGGAAGTGCTATTTTGGCCATCGGGACAAGTTTCGGTGTTATCGGTATTGTACCGGGACCACCGGAGGGGTCCCGGGGGTACACCGGGGGGGTCCACCTGCCCCGGGGTGCCACATGGGCTGTAGGGGGTGCTCCTTGGCCTATATGGGCCAAGGGCACCAGCCCCAAGAGGCCCATGCGCCAAGAGAGAAAAAAAGGGGAGATTCCTACAAGGGGAAGGCACCTCCGAGGTGCCTTGGGGAGGATGGACTCCTCCCCACCCTTGGCCGCACCCTTCCTTGGAGGAAGGGGCAAGGGCTGCGCCTCCCCCTCTCCCTTGGCCCTATATATAGTGGGGAAAAGGAGGAGCAAAGAAACCCTAATGCCCTGGCTCCTCCCTCCTCCCTGCAACACCTCCTCCTCCTCCCGTAGTTGCTTAGCGAAGCCCTGCCGGAGTTTTGCTGCATCCACCACCACACCGTCGTGCTGGATCTTCCTCAACCTCTCCTTCCCCCTTGCTGGATCAAGAAGGAGGAGACGTCTCCCGTCCCGTACGTGTGTTGAACGCGGAGGTGCCGTCCGTTCGGTACTAGATCATCGGTGAATTGGATCACGGCAAGTACGACTACCTCATCCACGTTCACTCGAACGCTTCCGTTGCGATCTACAAAGTGGTATGTAGATGCTATCTAATCTGAATACTCGTTGCTAGATGAACTCATAGATGGATCTTGGTGAAACCGTAGGAAAAAATTTAATTTTCTGCAACGTTCCCCAACAGTGGCATCATGAGCTAGGTCTATGCGTAGTTCTTCTTGCGCGAGTAGAACACAATTTGTTGTGGGCGTAGATGTTGTCAATTCTTCTTGCCGTTACTAGTCAATCTTGATTCAGGGTATTGTGTGATGAAGCGGCCCGGACCAACCTTACACGTACGCTTACGTGAGACCGGTTCCACCGACTAACATGCACTAGTTGCATAAGGTGGCTGGCGGGTGTCTGTCTCTCCTACTTTAGTTGAATCGGATTCGATGAACAGGGTCCTTATGAAGGTTAAATAGAGATTGACAAATCACGTTGTGGTTTGAACGTAGGTAAGAAAACGTTCTTGCTAGAACCCTAATTCAGCCACGTAAAACTTGCAACAACAATTAGAGGACGTCTAACTTGTTTTTGCAGCAAGTGCTTTGTGATATGATATGGCCAAAGTTGTGATGTATGATGAATGATCTATATGTGATGTATGAGATGTTCATGCTATTGTAATAGGAATCACGACTTGCATGTCGATGAGTATGACAACCGGCAGGAGCCATAGGAGTTGTCTTTATTTTTTGTATGACCTGCGTGTCATTGAGAATCGCCATGTAAATTACTTTACTTTATTGCTAAACACGTTAGCCATAGTAGTAGAAGTAATAGTTGGCGAGCAACTTCATGGAGACACGATGATGAAGATCATGATGATGAAGATCATGGTGTCAAGCCGGTGACAAGATGATCATGGAGCCCCAAGATGAAGATCGAAGGAGCTATGTGATATTGGCCATATCATGTCACGTTTATTATTTGATTGCATGTGATGTTTATCATGTTTTGCATCTTGTTTACTTAGAACGACGGTAGTAAATAAGATGATCCCTCATAATAATTTCAAGAAAGTGTTCACCCTAACTGTGCACCGTTGCTAAGGTTCGTCGTTTCGAAGCACCACGTGATGATCGGGTGTGATAGGTCCTTACGTTCGCATACAACGGGTGTAAGACAGATTTACACACGCAAAACACTTAGGTTGACTTGACGAGCCTAGCATGTACAGACATGGCCTCGGAACACAGAAGACCGAAAGGTCGAGCATGAGTCGTATAGAAGATACGATCAACATGAAGATGTTCACCGATGTTGACTAGTCCGTCTCACGTGATGATCGGACACGACCTAGTTGAGTCGGATCATGTAATACTTAGATGACTAGTAGAGGGATGTCTATCTTAGTGGGAGTTCATTAAATAATTTGATTAAATGAACTTTATTATCATGAACTTAGTCTAAATATTTACAATATGTCTTGTAGATCAAATGGCCAACGTAGTCCTCAATTTCAACGCGTTCCTAGAGAAAACCAAGCTGAAAGACGATGGTAGCAACTATACGGACTGGGTCCGGAACCTGAGGATTATCCTCATAGCTGCCAAGAAAGATTATGTCCTAAGAGCACCGCTGGGTGACGCACCTATTCTCCCTGCAGAACAAGACGTTATGAACGCTTGGCAGTCACGCTGCGATGATTACTCCCTCGTTCAGTGCGGCATGCTTTACAGCCTAGAGCCGGGACTCCAAAAGCGTTTTGAGAGACATGGAGCATATGAGATGTTCGAAGAGCTGAAAATGGTTTTCCAAGCTCATGCCCGGGTCGAGAGATATGAAGTCTCCGACAAATTCTTTAGCTGTAAGATGGAGGAAAATGGCTCTGTCAGTGAGCACATACTCAAAATGTCTGGGTTGCACAACCGCTTGACTCAACTGGAAGTTAATCTCCCGGATGAAGCGGTCATTGACAGAATCCTCCAGTCGCTTCCACCTATCTACAAGAGCTTTGTGATGAACTAAAATATGCAGGGGATGGTAAAGACCATTCCTGAAGTATATGCTATGCTGAAATCAGCAGAGGTAGAAATCAAGAAGGAGCATCAAGTGTTGATGGTGAATAAAACCACTAAGTTCAAGAAGGGCAAGGGTAAAAAGAACTTCAAGAAGGACGGCAAGGAAGTTGCCGCGCCCGGTAAGCAAGTTACCGGGAAGAAGCCAAAGAATGGACCCAAGCCCGAGACTGAGTGTTTTTATTGCAAGGGAAGTGGTCACTGGAAGCGGAACCGCCCCAAATACTTAGCGGACAAGAAGGCCGGCAAAACCAAAGGTATATGTGATATACATGTAATTGATGTGTACCTTACCAGTACTCGTAGTAGCTCTTGGGCATTTGATACCGGTGCAGTTGCTCACATTTGTAACTCAAAGCAGGAGCTGCGGAATAAACGGAGACTGGCAAAGGACGAGGTGACGATGCGCGTCGGGAATGGTTCCAAGGTCGATGTGATCGCCGTCGGCACGCTGCCTCTACATTTACCTACGGGATTAGTTTTAAACCTCAATAATTGTTATTTAGTGCCAAGTTTGAGCATGAACATTGTATCTGGATCTCGTTTAATTCGAGATGGCTACTCATTTAAATCCGAGAATAATGGTTGTTCTATTTATATGAGAGATATGTTTTATGGTCATGCTCCGATGGTTGATGGTTTATTCTTAATGAATCTCGTACGTGATGATACACATATTCATAGTGTGAGTACCAAAAGAGTTAAAGTTGATAACAATAGTCCCACATATTTGTGGCACTGCCGCCTTGGTCACATAGGTGTCAAACGCATGAAGAAGCTCCATGCAGATGGACTTTTAGAGTCTCTTGATTATGAATCATTTGACACGTGCGAACCATGCCTCATGGGTAAAATGACCAAGACTCCGTTCTCAGGAACAATGGAGCGAGCAACCAACTTATTGGAAATCATACATACCGATGTGTGCGGTCCAATGAGTGTTGAGGCTCGCGGTGGCTATCGTTATGTTCTCACCCTCACTGATGACTTGAGTAGATATGGGTATATCTACTTAATGAAACACAAGTCTGAAACCTTTGAAAAGTTCAAGGAATTTCAGAGTGAGGTTGAAAATGAACGTGATAAAAAGATCAAGTTTCTACGATCAGATCGTGGAGGAGAATACTTGAGTCACGAATTTGGCACACACTTAAGAAAATGTGGAATAGTTTCACAACTCACGCCGCCTGGAACACCTCAGCGTAATGGTGTGTCCGAACGTCGTAATCGCACTCTATTAGATATGGTGCGATCTATGATGTCTCTTACCGATTTACCGCTATCTTTTTGGGGCTATGCTTTAGAGACTGCCGCATTCACTTTAAATGGGGCTCCGTCGAAATCCGTTGAGACGACACAGTATGAATTATGGTTTGGAAAGAAACCTAAGCTGTCGTTTCTAAAAGTTTGGGGATGCGATGCTTATGTCAAGAAACTTCAACCTGAAAAGCTCGAACCCAAGTCGGAAAAATGCGTCTTCATAGGATACCCTAAAGAAACTGTTGGGTATACCTTCGACCTCAGATCCGAAGGCAAGATCTTTGTTGCCAAGAATGGATCGTTTCTAGAGAAAGAGTTTCTCTCGAAAGAAGTAAGTGGGAGGAAAGTAGAACTTGATGAAGTGTTACCTCTTGAACCGGAAAATGGCGAAACTCAAGAAAACGTTTATGAGGTGCCTGCACCGACTAGAGAGGAAATTAATGATGATGATCAAGATGCTTCTGATCAAGCTCCTACTAAAATTCGAAGGTCCACAAGGACACGTTCCGCACCAGAGTGGTACGACAACCCTGTCTTGGAAATCATGTTGTTAGACAACGGTGAACCTTCGAACTATGAGGAAGCAATGGCGGGCCCGGATTCCGATAAATGGCTGGAAGCCATGAAATCCGAGATAGGATCCATGTATGAAAACGAAGTATGGACTTTGACTGACTTGCCCGTTGAATGGCGAGCCATAGAAAATAAATGGATCTTTAAGAAGAAGACAGACGCGGATGGTAATGTGACCATCTATAAAGCTCGGCTTGTCGCTAAGGGTTATCGACAAGTTCAAGGAATTGACTACGATGAGACTTTCTCGCCGGTAGCGAAGCTGAAGTCCGTCCGAATCATGTTAGCAATTGCCGCATACTATGATTATGAGATATGGCAAATGGACGTCAAAACGGCATTCCTTAATGGTTTCCTTAAGGAAGAATTGTATATGATGCAGCCGGAAGGTTTTGTCGATCCTAAGAATGCTGACAAGGTGTGCAAGCTCCAACGCTCGATTTATGGGCTGGTGCAAGCATCTCGGAGTTGGAACATTCGCTTTGATGAGATGATCAAAGCGTTTGGGTTTACACAGACTTATGGAGAAGCCTGTGTTTACAAGAAAGTGAGTGGGAGCTCTGTAGCATTTCTCATATTATATGTAGACGACATACTTTTGATGGGAAATGATATAGAACTCTTGGACAGCATTAAGGCCTACTTGAATAAAAGTTTTTCAATGAAGGACCTTGGAGAATCTGCTTATATATTAGGCATCAAGATCTATAGAGATAGATCGAGACGCCTCATAGGCCTTTCGCAAAGCACATACCTTGATAAGATATTGAAGAAATTCAATATGGATCAATCTAAGAAAGGGTTCTTACCTGTGTTACAAGGTGTGAAATTGAGCTCAGCTCAATATCCGACCACGGCAGAAGATATAGAAGAGATGAGCGTCATCCCCTATGCCTCAGCCATAGGTTCTATTATGTATGCCATGCTGTGTACCAGACCTGATGTAAACCTTGCCGTAAGTTTGGTAGGTAGGTACCAAAGTAATCCCGGCAAGGAACACTGGACAACGGTCAAGAATATCCTGAAGTACCTGAAAAGGACTAAGGAAATGTTTCTCGTTTATGGAGGTGACGAAGAGCTCGTCGTAAAAGGTTACGTCGACGCTAGCTTCGACACAGATCTGGATGACTCTAAGTCACAAACCAGATACGTGTATATTTTGAATGGTGGGGCAGTAAGCTGGTGCAGTTGCAAGCAAAGCGTCGTGGCGGGATCTACATGTGAAGCGGAGTACATGGCAGCCTCGGAGGCAGCACATGAAGCAATTTGGGTGAAGGAGTTCATCACCGACCTCGGAGTCATACCCAATGCGTCGGGGCCAATCAAGCTCTTCTGTGACAACACTGGAGCTATTGCACTTGCAAAGGAGCCCAGGTTTCACAAGAAGACTAGGCACATCAAGCGTCGCTTCAACTCCATTCGTGAAAATGTTCAAGATGGAGACATAGAAATTTTTAAAGTGCACACGGATCTGAATGTCGCAGATCCGTTGACTAAACCTCTCCCTAAGGCAAAACATGATCAGCACCAGAACTCTATGGGTGTTCGATTCATCACAATGTAACTAGATTATTGACTCTAGTGCAAGTGGGAGACTGTTGGAAATATGCCCTAGAGGCAATAATAAAAGCATTATTATTATATTTCCTTATTCATGATAATTGTCTTTATTCGTGCTATAATTGTGTTAACCGGAAATCGTAATACATGTGTGAATAACAGACAACAAACATGTCCCTAGTGAGCCTCTAGTTGACTAGCTCGTTGATCGACAGATAGTCATGGTTTCCTGACTATGGACATTGGATGTCATCGATAACGGGATCACATCATTAGGAGAATGATGTGATGGACAAGACCCAATCCTAAACATAGCATAAGATCGCATAGTTCGTTTGCTAGAGTTTTCCAATGTCAAGTATCTTTTCCTTAGACCATGAGATCGTGTAACTCCCGGATACCGTAGGAGTGCTTTGGGTGTGCCAAACGTCACAACGTAACTGGGTGACTATAAAGGTATACTACGGGTATCTCTGAAAGTGTCTGTTGGGTTGACATGGATCGAGACTGGGATTTGTCACTCCGCTTGACGGAGAGGTATCACCGGGCCCTCTCGGTAATGCATCATCACAATGAGCTCAAGGTGATCAAAGTGTTTGATCATGGGATCATGCATTACGGTACGAGAAAAGTGACTTGCCGATAACGAGATTGAACGAGGTACTGGGATACCGACGATCGAATCTCGGACAAGTAAAATACCGATTGACAAAGGGAATCGTATACGGGATTAATTGAATCCTCAACATCGTGGTTCATCCGATGAGATCATTGTGGAGCATGTGGGAGCCAACATGGGTATCCAGATCCCGCTGTTGGTTATTGCCCGAGAGCCGTCTCGGTCATGACTGCATGTCTCCCGAACCCGTAGGGTCTACACACTTAAGGTTCGGTGACGCTAGGGTTGTGAAGATATGTATGTGCAGTAACCCGAATGTTGTTCGGAGTCCCGGATGAGATCCCGGACGTCACGAGGAGTTCCGTAATGGTCCGAAGGTAAAGAATTATATATAGGAAGTGCTATTTTGGCCATCGGGACAAGTTTCGGTGTTATCGGTATTGTACCGGGACCACCGGAGGGGTCCCGGGGGTCCACCGGGGGGGTCCACCTGCCACGGGGGGGCACATGGGCTGTAGGGGGTGCTCCTTGGCCTATATGGGCCAAGGGCACCAGCCCCAAGAGGCCCATGCGCCAAGAGAGAAAAAAAGGGGAGATTCCTACAAGGGGAAGGCACCTCCGAGGTGCCTTGGGGAGGATGGACTCCTCCCCACCCTTGGCCGCACCCTTCCTTGGAGGAAGGGGCAAGGGCTGCGCCTCCCCCTCTCCCTTGGCCCTATATATAGTGGGGAAAAGGAGGAGCAAAGAAACCCTAATGCCCTGGCTCCTCCCTCCTCCCTGCAACACCTCCTCGTCCTCCCGTAGTTGCTTAGCGAAGCCCTGCCGGAGTTCTGCTGCATCCACCACCACACCGTCGTGCTAGATCTTCCTCAACCTCTCCTTCCCCCTTGCTGGATCAAGAAGGAGGAGACGTCTCCCGTCCCGTACGTGTGTTGAACGCGGAGGTGTCGTCCGTTCGGTACTAGATCATCGGTGAATTGGATCACGGCAAGTACGACTACCTCATCCACGTTCACTCGAACGCTTCCGTTGCGATCTACAAAGTGGTATGTAGATGCTATCTAATCTGAATACTCGTTGCTAGATGAACTCATAGATGGATCTTGGTGAAACCGTAGGAAAAAATTTAATTTTCTGGAACGTTCCCCAACATCGACCTTGGAACCATTCCCGAAGCGCATCGTCACCTCGTCCTTCGCCAGTCTTCGTTTATTCCGCAGCTCCTTCTTTGAGTTACAAATGTGAGCAACTGCACCGGTATCAAATACCCAAGAGCTACTACGAGTACTGGTAAGGTACACATCAATTACATGTATATCACATATACCTTTTGTCTTGCCGGCCTTCTTGTCTGCTAAGTATTTGGGGCAGTTCCGCTTTCAGTGACCACTTCCCTTGCAATAAAAGCACTCAGTCTCGGGCTTGGGTCCATTCTTTGGCTTCTTCCCGGCAGCTTGCTTGCCGGGCGCGGCAACTTCTTTGCCGTCCTTCTTGAAGTTCTTTTTACCCTTGCCCTTCTTGAACTTAGTGGTTTTATTCACCATCAACACTTGATGTTCCTTCTTGACTTCTACCTCTGCTGATTTCAGCATAGCAAATAATTCAGGAATGGTCTTTTCCATCCCTTGCATATTGAAGTTCATCACAAAGCTCTTGTAGCTTGGTGGAAGCGACTGGAGGATTCTGTCAATGACCGCATCGTCCGGGAGATTAACTCCCAGCTGAGTCAAGCGGTTATGTAACCCTGACATGGTGAGTATGTGCTCACTGACAGAACTATTTTCCTCCATCTTACAGCTGAAGAATTTGTCGGAGACTTCATATCTCTCGACCCGGGCATGAGCTTGGAAAACCATTTTCAGCTCTTCGAACATCTCATATGCTCCGTGTCTGTCAAAACGCTTTTGGAGCCCCGACTCTAAACTGTAAAGCATGCCGCACTGAACGAGGGAGTAGTCATCGGTACGTGCCTGCCAAGCGTTCATAACGTCTTGTTCTGCAGGGAGAACAGGTGCGTCACCCAGCGGTGCTCTTAGGACATAATCTTTCTTGGCAGCTATGAGGATGATCCTCAGGTTCCGGACCCAGTCCGTATAGTTGCTGCCATCGTCTTTCAGCTTGGTTTTCTCTAGGAACGCATTGAAGTTGAGGACTACGTTGGCCATTTGATCTACAAGACATATTGTAAATATTTTAGACTAAGTTCATGATAATAAAGTTCATCTAATCAAATTATTTAATGAACTCCCACTTAGATAGACATCCCTCTTCTAGTCATCTAAGTATAACATGATCCGAGTCAACTAGGTCGTGTCCGATCATCACGTGAGACGGACTAGTCAACTTCGGTGAACATCTTCATGTTGATCGTATCTTCTATACGACTCATGCTCGACCTTTCGGTCTTCTGTGTTCCGAGGCCATGTCTGTACATGCTAGGCTCGTCAAGTCAACCTAAGTGTTTGCATGTGTAAATCTGTCTTACACCCATTTTATGTGAACGTTAGAATCTATCACACCTGATCATCACGTGGTGCTTCGAAACAACGAACTGTCGCAACGGTGCACAGTTAGGGGGAACACTTCTTGAAATTATTATGAGGGATCATCTTATTTACTACCGTCGTTCTAAGTAAACAAGATGCAAAACATGATAAACATCACATGCAATCAAATAATAAACGTGACATGATATGGCCAATATCACATAGCTCCTTTGGTCTCCATCTTGGGGCTCCATGATCATCTTTGTCACCGGCTTGACACCATGATCTCCATCATCATGATCTCCATCATCGTGTCTCCATGAAGTTGCTCGCCAACTATTACTTCTACTACTATGGCTAACGCGTTTAGCAATAAAGTAAAGTAATTTACATGGCGTTTCCATTGACACGCAGGTCATAAAAGAATAATGACAACTCCTATGGCTCCTGACGGTTGTCATACTCATCGACATGCAAGTCGTGATTCCTATTACAATAGCATGAACATCTCATACATCACATATAGATCATTCATCATTCATCACAACTTTGGCCATATCATATCACAAAGCACTTGCTACAAAAACAAGTTAGACGTCCTCTAATTTGTTGTTGCAAGTTTTACGTGGCTGAATTAGGGTTCTAGCAAGAACGTTTTCTTACCTACGTGAAAGCCACAACGTGATTTGTCAACTTCTATTTACCCTTCATAAGGACCCTTTTCATCGAATCCGCTCCAACTAAAGTGGGAGAGACAGACACCCGCCAGCCACCTTATGCAACTAGTGCATGTTAGTCGGTGGAACCGGTCTCACGTATGCGTACGTGTAAGGTTGGTCCGGGCCGCTTCATCCCACAATACCGCTGAAGCAAGATAAGACTAGTAGCGGCAAGAAAGTTGACAAATCTACGCCCACAACAAATTGTGTTCTACTCGCGCAAGAAGAACTACGCATAGACCTAGCTCATGATGCCACTGTTGGGGAACGTTGCAAAAAACAAAAAAATTCCTACGGTTTCACCAAGATCCATCTATGAGTTCATCTAGCAACGAGTGATCGACTATGACCCAGATGGAGTCGTGTCCCTTGTTTGACCTAGGCAGTCCAGTGATGAAATCCATTCCGACTTTATCCCATTTCCACTCGGGAACCTTGAGTGGTTGGAGCAATCCAGCAGGTCGCTGATATTCAGCTTTGACCCTTTGGCATACATCACATTTTGCAACATAGGTGGCAATCTCCCTTTTCATCCCGTGCCACCAAAATCTTTCCTTCGGGTCTTGATACATCTTGGTTCCTCCGGGGTGGATGGAGTACGGGGTGTCATGAGCTTCTTGCAAGATCAAATTCTTGAGCTCAATCTTGTTGGGTACGCAAATGCGATTCCCAAACCACACGATTCCTTGCCCATCCTCTGAGAATCCTGGGGCCTTGCCTGCCTTGATCTTCCTCTTGATGCCTTCAATACTTTCGTGTCCCTTCTGAGCTTCCTTAATATCATCCATCAGGGTAGGCTTGACTTCAAGGTTGGCTAAGAACCCTGGTGCAACCAGTTCCAACCCAAAGTTTTCAAGTTCTTCATACAAGGCGGGTAGCCTTTTCTTAAGCATAGCATTCAAGGAACAAGCCTTCCTGCTTAATGCATCTGCTACCACATTAGCCTTCCCAGGGTGGTATTGAACACTGAGGTCATAATCCTTGATAAACTCTAGCCACCTTCTCTGCCTCATGTTCAATTCCTTCTGAGTGAAAATATACTTCAGACTTTTGTGATCCGTGTATATCTCACACCGCTTCCCTAGGAGGTAATGTTGGGGAACGTTGCAGAAAACAAAAAATTTTCCTACGGTTTCACCAAGATCCATCTATGAGTTCATCTAGCAACGAGTGATCGGATGCATCTACATACCTTTGCAGATCGCGAGCGGAAGCGTTCAAAAGAACGGGGATGAGGTAGTCGTACGCGACGTGATCCAAATCACCGGAGATCCTAGCACCGAACGGACGGCACCTCCGTGTTCAACACACGTACGGAGCGGATGACGTCTCCTCCTTCTTGATCCAGCAAGGGGAAAGGACAGGTTGATGAAGATCCAGCAGCACGATGGCGTGGTGGTGGATGCAGGGCGTCACAGCAGCAGGGCTTCGCCGTGCACTGCGAGAGGGAGAGGTGTAGCAGGGAGAGACGGAGGCGCCAGGGGCAAGGGTGTGGCTGCCCCTCC
Organism: Aegilops umbellulata; assembly: GCA_032464435.1. Lineage (NCBI taxonomy): Eukaryota > Viridiplantae > Streptophyta > Magnoliopsida > Poales > Poaceae > Aegilops > Aegilops umbellulata. The sequence continues at coordinate 353,448,364 of CP136056.1, forward strand.
CTCCCCCCTTTATATAGCCCCCCTGGGGGGGGCGCCGGCCCCTGGAGATCCAATCTCCAGAGGGGGCGGCGGCCAAGGGGGGTGGAGTGCCCCCCAAGGCAAGTGGGCGCCCCCCCACCCTAGGTTTCCAACCCTAGGCGCAGGGGGTGGGCCTTGGGGGTCGCACCAGCCCACTAAGGGCTGGTCCCCCCTCCCACTTCAGCCCATGGGGCCCTCCGGGATGGGTGGCCCCACCTGGTGGACCCCCGGGACCCATCTGGTGGTCCCGGTACAATACCGGTGACCCCCAGATCACTCCCGATGGCCGAAACTGCACTTCCTATATATAATTCTTCACCTCCGGACTACTCCGAAACTCCTCGTGACGTCCGGGATCTCATCCGGGACTCCAAACAACATTCGGGTTACTGCATATACATATCTTCACAACCCTAGCGTCACCGAACCTTAGGTGTGTAGACCCCACGGGTTCGGGAGACAGGCAGACATGACCGAGACAGCTCTCGGGCAATAACCAACAGCGGGATCTGGATACCCATGTTGGCTCCCACATGCTCCATGATGATCTCATCGGATGAACCACGATGTCGAGGATTCAATTAATCCCGTTTACAATTCCCTTTGTCAATCGGTATTTTACTTGCCCGAGATTCGATCGTCGGTATCCCAATACCTCGTTCAATCTCTTTACCGGCAAGTCACTTTACTCGTACCGTAATGCATGATCCCGTGATCAAACACTTTGATCACACTGAGCTCATTATGATGATGCATTACTGAGTGGGCCCGGTGATACCTCTCCGTCATGCGGAGTGACAAATCCCAGTCTCGATCCGTGTCAACCCAACAGACACTTTCGGAGATACCCGTAGTATACCTTTATAGTCACCCAGTTACGTTGTGACGTTTGGTATACCCAAAGCACTCCTACGGTATCCGGGAGTTACACGATCTCATGGTCTAAGGAAAGGATACTTGACATTGGAAAACTCTAGAAACGAACTATACGATCTTGTGCTATGTTTAGGATTGGGTCTTGTCCATCACATCATTCTCCTAATGATGTGATCTCGTTATCAATGACATCCAATGTCCATAGTCAGGAAACCATGACTATCTGTTGATCAACGAGCTAGTCAACTAGAGGCTCACTAGGGACATGTTGGTGTCTATCATTCACACATGTATTACGATTTCCGGATAACACGATTATAGCATGAATAAAGACAATTATCATGAACAAGGAAATATAATAATAATGGTTTTATTATTGCCTCTAGGGCATATTTCCAACAGTCTCCCACTTGCACTAGAGTCAATAATCTAGTTACATTGTGATGAATCGAACACCTATGGAATTCTGGTGTTGATCATGTTTTGCTCTAGGGAGAGGTTTAGTCAACGGATCTGCTACATTCAGGTCCGTATGTACTTTACAAATATCTATGTCTCCATCTTGAACATTTTCACGAATGGAGTTGAAGCGACGCTTGATGTGCCTTGTCTTCTTGTGAAATCTGGGCTCCTTGGCAAGTGCAATAGCTCCAGTGTTGTCACAGAAGAGTTTGATTGGCCCCGACGCATTGGGTATGACTCCGAGGTCGGTGATGAACTCCTTCACCCAAATTGCTTCATGTGCTGCCTCCGAGGCTGCCATGTACTCCGCTTCACATGTAGATCCCGCCACGACGCTCTGCTTGCAACTGCACCAGCTTACTGCCCCACCATTCAAAATATACACGTATCCGGTTTGTGACTTAGAGTCATCCAGATTTGTGTCGAAGCTAGCGTCGACGTAACCCTTTACGACGAGCTCTTCGTCACCTCCATAAACGAGAAACATTTCCTTAGTCCTTTTCAGGTACTTCAGGATATTCTTGACCGCTATCCAGTGTTCCTTGCCGGGATTACTTTGGTACCTTCCTACCAAACTTACGGCAAGGTTTACATCAGGTCTGGTACACAGCATGGCATACATAATAGAACCTATGGCTGAGGCATAGGGGATGACACTCATCTCTTCTATATCTTCTGCCGTGGTCAGACATTGAGCTGAGCTCAATTTCACACCTTGTAATACAGGTAAGAACCCCTTCTTAGATTGATCCATGTTGAACTTCTTCAATATCTTATCAAGGTATGTGCTTTGTGAAAGACCTATAAGGCGTCTTGATCTATCTCTATAGATCTTGATGCCTAATATATAAGCAGCTTCTCCAAGGTACTTCATTGAAAAAGTCTTATTCAAGTAGGCCTTAATGATGTCCAAGAGTTCTATATCATTTCCCATCAAAAGTATGTCATCTACATATAATATGAGAAATGCTACAGAGCTCCCACTCACTTTCTTGTAGACGTAGGCTTCTCCATAAGTCTGCGTAAACCCAAACGCTTTGATCATCTCATCAAAGCGAATGTTCCAGCTCCGAGATGCTTGCACCAGCCCATAAATCGAGCGTTGGAGCTTGCACACCTTGTCAGCATTCTTAGGATCGTCAAAACCTTCCGGCTGCATCATATACAATTCTTCCTTAAGGAAACCATTAAGGAATGCCGTTTTGACGTCCATTTGCCATATCTCATAATCGTAGAATGCGGCAATTGCTAACATGATTCGGACGGACTTCAGCTTCGCTACCGGTGAGAAAGTCTCATCGTAGTCAGCAAGGGGAAAGGAGAGGTTGATGAAGATCCAGCAGCACGACGGCGTGGTGGTGGATGCAGGGCGTCACAGCAGCAGGGCTTCGCCGTGCACTGCGAGAGGGAGAGGTGTAGCAGGGAGAGAGGGAGGCGCCAGGGGCAAAGGTGCGGCTGCCCCTCCCTCCCCCCCTTTATATAGGCCCCCCTGGGGGGGCGCAGGCCCCTGGAGATCCTATCTCCAGAGGGGGCGGCGGCCAAGGGGGGTGGAGTGCCCCCCAAGGCAAGTGGGCGCCCCCCCACCCTAGGGTTCCAACCCTAGGCACAGGGGGTGGGCCTTGGGGGGCGCACCAGCCCACTAAGGGCTGGTCCCCCCTCCCACTTCAGCCCATGGGGCCCTCCGGGATGGGTGGCCCCACCCGGTGGAACCCCGGGATCCATCTGGTGGTCCCGGTACAATACCGGTGACCCCCAGATCACTCCTGATGGCCGAAACTGCACTTCCTATATATAATTCTTCACCTCTGGACTACTCCGAAACTCCTCGTGATGTCCGGGATCTCATCCGGGACTCCGAACAACATTCGGGTTACTGCATATACATATCTTCACAACCCTAGCGTCACCGAACCTTAAGTGTGTAGACCCTACGGGTTCGGGAGACAGGCAGACATGACCGAGACAGCTCTCGGGCAATAACCAACAGCGGGATCTGGATACCCATGTTGGCTCCCACATGCTCCATGATGATCTCATCAAATGAACCACGATGTCGAGGATTCAATTAATCCTGTATACAATTCCCTTTGTCAATCGGTATTTTACTTGCCCGAGATTCGATCGTCGGTATCCCAATACCTCGTTCAATCTCGTTACCCTTAAGTCACTTTACTCGTACCGTAATGCATGATCCCGTGATCAAACACTTTGATCACACTGAGCTCATTATGATGATGCATTACCGAGTGGGCCCGGTGATACCTCTCCGTCATGTGGAGTGACAGATCCCAGTCTCGATCCGTGTCAACCCAACAGACACTTTCGGAGATACCCGTAGTATACCTTTATAGTCACCCAGTTACGTTGTGACGTTTGGTATACCCAAAGCACTCCTACGGTATCCGGGAGTTACACGATCTCATGGTCTAAGGAAAGGATACTTGACATTGGAAAACTCTAGCAAACGAACTATACGATCTTGTGCTATGTTTAGGATTGGGTCTTGTCCATCACATCATTCTCCTAATGATGTGATCTCGTTATCAATGACATCCAATGTCCATAGTCAGGAAACCATGACTATATGTTGATCAACGAGCTAGTCAACTAGAGGCTCACTAGGGACATGTTGGTGTCTATCATTCACACATGTATTACGATTTCCAGATAACACAATTATAGCATGAATAAAGACAATTATCATGAACAAGGAAATATAATAATAATGCTTTTATTATTGCCTCTAGGGCATATTTCCAACAGGTAATGTCGCCATGTCTTCAGGGCATGAACTACAGCTGCCAATTCGAGGTCATGATTAGCATAGTTCTCTTCATGAGGCCGTAGTTGCCTTGAAAGGTAAGCTATGACTCTGCCCTCTTGCATCAGAACACCTCCCAGTCCGGTTTTTGACGCATCACAATATATCACAAACTCCTTGTGTATATCTGGTGTGGCCAGAACTGGGGCGGTGGTCAGTCTCTTCTTCAGCTCCTGGAAGCTCTCTTCACACTTCGGCGTCCATTCAAACTTCTTGTCCTTCTTCAAGAGCTGAATCATGGGTCGTGCAATGCTTGAGAATCCTTCAATGAACTTGCGGTAATATCCCGCGAGTCCGAGGAAGCTTCTGACTTCCTTCACATTGCTTGGGGATTGCCATTCAGTCACGGCTTCAATCTTAGTGGGATCGACTGACAATCCTTCTTCAGTCAAAACATGACCAAAGAATCCAACTTCACGCAGCCAAAATTCGCACTTGCTGAACTTGGCATACAGTTGGTGCTCTTGAAGCTTGTCTAGGACCATCCTCAAGTGTTGCTCGTGCTCTTCTTCCGTCTTCGAGAAGACAAGAATGTCATCAATGAAGACAACGACAAACTTGTCCAAATATTCCATGAAGACTTTATTCATGAGATACATGAAGTAAGCTGGGGCATTGATCAACCCAAAGGACATGACCGTGCACTCATACAGGCCATATCTTGTTACAAATGCCGTCTTCGGAATATCTTGGTGTCTGATTTTCAGCTGGTAGTACCCAGATCTGAGGTCAATCTTGGAGAACACCTTGGCCCCATTGAGTTGATCAAACAGATCTTCAATCTTGGGAAGTGGATACTTGTTCTTGATTGTAACTTCATTGAGGGAGCGGTAGTCAATGCATAAGCGGATGGTACCGTCCTTCTTTGCCACAAACAGAACAGGCAATCCCCAAGGGGAAGCACTAGGGCGGATAAATCCCTTCCTCAACTGCTCTTCCAGTTGCTTCTTCAACTCTGCTAATTCTTCCGATCCCATTCTATAAGGCTTCTTATAGATGGGTCCTGCTCCTGGCATGAGCTCAATGATGAACTCAATGTCTCGGTCAGGAGGCATTCCCGGTAGCTCATCAGGAAAGACATCGGGGTATTCGCATACTACCGGCACTTGCTCCAATCCAACTTCTGACAGACAGTTGACTTGGGTGCCTTGAGCAGAGGAGGGGTTGGGAGCAAACTTAACTTCGACTCCTTGGTCATTGGTCACAATGACAGTCCGGTTGGCACAATCTAACAAGCCTTGGTGCTTGATGAGCCAATCCATTCCTAAGATCACATCCAAGCCTTGTGATCTTAAGATGATAAGGTCTGCTTGGAAGTCTACCCCATTAATGACAATCCCGACTCCCTTACATCCTATCTTGGCTCTCATCTCTGCTCCGGGGGTTTGTACCACCATAGGGTTATTCAGGGGTGTAGGGGTCATGCCACTTTTTAATGCAAACCTTTGGGTGACAAATGAATGCGTGGCTCCAGAATCAAACAAGACAGTTGCAGGTGTTGAGTTGACAAGGAACGTACCCAGCACGACGTCCGGGTCTTCCTGGGCTTCTTCAGCAGTGACATGATTCACACGACCCTTGCCGTTGTTGGGCGGGTTGCGGGGAGCTTGGTTCCTTGGTGGCATTCCACGGCCTTGTCCTGGGTTCTGCGCATTGGGGCGCGGGGCGTCGGGCTTCTTGTTGGGGCAATTCTTGGAGTAGTGTCCTGGCTGACCACATCCAAAGCAAGTGACTTGGTTGGGGTTGCTGCTCTTGCCGGCATTGTTATTGGGGTTGTTGTAAGCTGGCCTGGGGTTGGCATACTGCTGAGGTGGATAGTTGGTGCGGGGTGCAGGAGCTCTTGGCTGCTGATAGGTTGGCTTGACCGGGGCTGGCTGCCACGGGCAAGGCTTCTGGTTGCTGGAGCTACCCTTGCTGATCATCTTGCGCTTATGGGTATCATCCAAAGCACGCCGCTTGTCTTCAAGCATGAGTGCCTTGTTCCCCAAATCAGGAAAAGCCGGGCAGTCACATACAACAAGCGAGTACTGCAGAGTCTGGTTAAGGCCTTCCATGAAGCGCTCCTTTTTGGCAGCATCAATGCTGACATCTTCAGGGGCATACCTTGAGAGAACACTGAACTTCTGCATGTACTCCTTGACAGTGCTACTACCTTGCTTTAGGGCTCGAAACTCACGCTCTTGATGGCCATGATTCCAGAAGGAATGTGGGCCTTGCGGAATTCTGCCTTGAAGTCATTCCAAGTGATGTTTTGCTCAGCATGCATGGCCTTGAATCCATCCCACCAAGCTCTGGCAGTTCCCCCGAGACAGTGAGCAGCATACGCCACCTTCTCACGGTCCTCAGTGCATCCGACTAGTTCCAACAGATCCTCAATGGTGCGGACCCAGTCGTCTGCATCCAGGGGTTCAGCAGTCTCGATGAAGGTGGGTGGTGCATGCTTCTTGAACTCCACCAACGTGGAACGTCCATTGCCGTTTCCCGCCGGCTGGCGGTTGACAGCTTGAGCAATCATTTGGAGGGCTGCAGTGTTGGCTTGGCGTTCCTCTCGGAAGGCTTGGAGAAGCTGAGCCGTGTCCATGTTTGGAGGTGGTGGCGGTGGTGGAGCTTGTCCCTGGGTTTGGTCCTGACTGGCTCCTTCTCCGGCTTCTTGCTGCTGGGTAGAGGTACCAGTACGAGTTACAACAGGCATCCTATTGGAGCGGTCAAGGTCTCATGATTGGGAAAGATGGGTAAGCAATATAGAAGGAATGCCTAGTAAGGGGGTTGGTATGACACTATTTGTTTTCATGCAAGGGCCAAAAGGCCAACACATTCATTAAAATCCAAATGGGTGATGTAGTCGCTTACAAGTTCCCGTAGGAAAGCACGACATCCATCAAACACATCAAAAGCAAACACAACACTACATGGTTTCATATGAACCATTACAAGGACTCGACTTCGCATAGGGGTACATGACCTATCCTACAGTAGGGGTTACTAACGGGCATATCCGGGTTGCGAATGATGCCTAAGTGGCGGAATGCTTGGTCGCGTAGTCTGGCTCTTCTGGGTCTTCCTCCTCGTCATCGGTGGCCTGACTTTACTCTTCACTTGAAGGGGTGGGGGAGTGGAGGAGCTCGACACGGCGTTGCTTTGCCGGTGGTGCGAAGAGCTTGCGGTATTCCTTTGCGCTCATGCGGTGTTGCTGTGGTGGTTCTCCATCCTTTGGGGGTCTTCCGCCTCGGTATGCGATTGGGGGTTGTCCAGGGGGAGCACCTTTCTTCTTGATCCTATCCGTCTTCCCTTGTGCTTGGCGAAGAAGTGCCTTGGTCTCATGAAGTTCCTTTCGGAGTTCCATTGATTCCGAGGCCAAGTGTTGTGCCAAACTATCGGCACAAAGGCTGAAGTAGGTCTGGAATCAAAGTGGAAGTCCTTCTTCTAATGGTGGAGCTGGTGCATTGCTTTCACCCTCACCTTCCTTCCGATAAGGCAAGAAGCGGGTTGCCAACTCGTCTGCCATTTCTGGAAGAAGGTCTCGGAGGCGGGTGAGTGCCTTGAGGGTTGCCGTCTCGATGGCAAGAACTAGTATTGCCATCTGGGGTCCCTCGAAGAACCAGCTTGTTGGAGAGTCATTGGCCTTCACGATCACTTCCACATGATACTCCGTCTCGGTGTCATTGATCCAATGCTCATGGTAGGTGAAAATGGGGCTCGGTGGAACTGGCACTTCTTGAGGCTATCCTCGAGAAGCACGGGAAGTCCGGTGGTCAGGAAGTCTTCGGGTACGGCAGCCATCTACAAAGGTTGAATGGGAGAGGTCAATAAGGGAAATATATCTTGGGTTGGGTAAGCTTTAGAAAAGAAGAGAAGTTTAGATGGTCTCAAGCTAACTAACGTCCATGCTAACTAAGGCTTCCTACAGTCAGGATGGCTCTGATACCAGCTCTGTGGGGACCCTGACTCATAAGTCGTGATCACCGAATGCACGTGTACAGTGATCCCAGAGATCAATGCTCACTGAACACACCGAAGCTGAATAACAAGAGTCTTACATCCATACATACCGTCTTACACAAATTATGACCATTATGGTCAAGTCTTACATAGATAAAGCCTTAAGGGCTGAACATCAAATGGAACACAAGCAGCGAAAATCTTTGTCGATAAGTAGAACCCATGCCATCTACCTTAACCCTACAGGCATTCTGTCTGGGAAACATCCTAGTTCGCATGTTCGTCTCCAAAGAATTCTTCTTCGAACTCCTGTTCTTCCATGCCTGGCCAATTAAATAACCAGTGGCAAGCCAATGAGTACTTTGAATGTACTCGCAAGCAACCCATGTTTTGGTTCAAGGTACAACAATGCATGATATAGGTAATTTTTTTGCGGAAAGCTAGTTTTGAGTGCAATGACTTGTTCAACAACTTGTAAGACATGCATCAGGAGAATTCAAGTAACCATGAGGACAGGTTACAGATATCAACATAAATAGAGTGGGCATCAACCCAACTCCATCTTGTCAAGTCCTTGACTTGACCCAAGTAGTTCTTCCCACACACACTAGTTTGTAAACAAGTGGACTTAGTTTAAGCAGCACCGCCCAACTGTCCTTGACCGTGCACACGGCTATTCGAATAGCTTAACACTCTCCAGAGGTTTCACACTTTACCCACAAGATCCGGGGAACTTCCGTGTCATCCACGACCCGCGATACCTCAAGTACCCGGGGTAAGCACCCGATCACTACCTTTCCCTAGACGACACTAACAAGGACTCCACTCGTTGTTCCGTATCCTCACGATGTACATCATACGAGACTCATTCGAGATCGTAACATCCGAGAGGGGACACAACGGTGTATCCGCTGCCCTGTGAAAACAGTCATGGCCGCCCTACCTGGCACGACCCTGTCCCGAGAGAGAGCACCAACTCTCCCCCGTCACTAGTAATGCGGGCTCCAAGCTAGTATCGGCCTAGGTAATCAATAATGCCCTTTCCCATATAAGGGTAGAGTGGTTGCGCATGTAAGGTTGGGACAATCATCAAATCTTAAATCTAATCCGTTTTCGAAAACAACACACACACTTGCCTCGGTACACCACTTCGTCATCAAGTGGCTACCCATCTCATTGTCTCCCTCGGGCATAAGTGGCAGCCGATGGGGTTTTCGAAAAGTCCTTTGAAAATACTTTGTCCCCATCACCATGCATATTCCCGTCCCTTTTTGCATAGCACTACTTTAGCATCCTATCTACTCCCACCGGCATAACCCTCATAAGGAGGTAGGGTCATGCACAATGCAAGTATCAACGAGGAAGTAACGGAGGCAACCCATCAAAGTGGCTACTACCTCATCATGATTCCGTTGCAACAACAATAAAGTGCTATATGACATGCATAAAAAGGGTTTCATAGACATGGTCAAAGGGCTGCTTGCCTGGCTCAACAAAGTCTTCTGGGTCTTCAAAGTCTTCTGGTCCAACTCCTTCGTCAGCAACGCAATCTATCGTCGCAAAAATAATAGCGTGAAAATAAGGCAATAATAAAACAGAAAAACTAAAGTGCTCAGAAAAATGTCAACTCATTTTTGTAAAATACTAGGTTGAAAACTAGGAAGGGGAAAATTCCTAGTTTTGGATTTGGAATAGCAGAATAGGAGATATGGATTTACAAAGGCATATTTAAATGCTTAAAATCACATTTAAATATTTACAGTGAAGAACAGGTTGTTGGATTTGAATGAAAGTTGCACCATTTAATAGGTTGCAATATTTTGAGAATTTAGGAATTGGAATTAAATTATTTGGACATATATTTTATCCTATGGAATTTTGGAAAAAGTGACTGAAAAAGAAAAAGAAAAGGGCCCTGTGCCTGCTGGGCCAGAACAGCCGCAGCGCAGCAGGCCCAGCCAGAGTTGCGGCCCAGCGCACTGGTGCACGCGCGCGCGCCAGGTTCAAACCTGACGGGCGGGGCCCAGGCATTAGGGCGTGAGGCTGACGGATGGGGCCCACGGCCGTCGTCGTCTACCTCTGTATAGAGGCGACGGCGAGCTCGCCGACGGCGATACAGGGCACGGGAGGATGTGTGGGTGGTACCGTTGTGCTCAGGGAGGATCCGCCGTTCGGATGGAGGTGGAGTTGGCCGCCGGGGTGGCCTGGTTCGCCGGCGACGAGGTCTTGCGACGGAGGAGCTTCGGGTGGTGGTCGTTCCGGTCGACTCCGGCTGCAAACGAGGCGGGGAAGAAGGGGGAAAAGATCAGTGGGAGGAGGCGGTTCCAGATCAAGGCAGAGGAGGAGCAGGGGAGGCCTGTACCGTGGGATCAACGGCGACCCGAGGTGGCGGAGCTCGAGCTCGATCTCGAGCTCGGGCTCGTCTGGAGAGGGGTGAGTGGTGCATGGGGGTGATTAGGGGAGTGAGAGGGCGAGTGGTGAGGAGAGGGGGGCTCGGGGAGGCCTTTAAGTAGGCGAGCCACGGCTCACCGTAGACCCGTGCGCCGGCGAGGTTGTATCCGTTGCTGTGGGTCACGGGGGCGCGCGTGGACATGTCTGGGGCGTTCCTGGACGTCGACTACGTCGGGAGAGATAGAGAGAGAGAGTGGGGAGAGGTCAGAGGTGCGCGCGTGTGAGCCGCGCCATTGGCGCGCTCGGGCGGCCGGTGTCTGCTAGCGCGGAGGCGCGGGGAGGAGGAGAGAGGAGGGGGCCGACCGCGTAGCGTGTTGCGGACGCCGAGGCACATCGGCAGGCGCGCGGGGGAGGCTCGAGGTGGTCGGAGGCATCGGGCAGAGGGCGGCTACAGTGCGGGAGCGCACTGTAGCGCGCTCCAGAGCGCCCATATGGCCGGCATGGCATAAAAAAGGGAAAGTGGGTGTGGCCACTTGTGTCCAGTAGTGCTACGGATTTGTAAAGAAGTGGGGAGAGGCTTTGGATGCTCTGGATGGCCACTGGGGTGAGGAGAGAAGAAGAAGAAGGGTGCAAATGGGCTGTCCAGAGAGAGAAAGTGGGGTTTTACCCATCCAATAATGGAGTTGTGGATTTGCCATTATTACTGGAGGTAGAGGAGGACTAGGAGGGGCTGTGGTAAAAAGCTTAGCTCAAGGAGAATAGTTTTTGTGGTCAAAATGATGATTATTGAAAAGTGGTAGAAGGTGTTTGATTAGTGCTTGGGGTAGTTTCACTAATCCTCTTGATGTGCCATTTGGCAGGGGCCTTTGTAATGACAAAACATCAAGGTTCAAGGGGTATGAACTCATTTGGAGAAGTTGCCCAATGCAACTTTGGTAAACCCTAGAAATGAGCAGAAATGGACTTGTGTAGATCTAGTTGAGAAAATCACTTCTCCTTGATGCACCACTTGGTGTAGTGCCCTCATTTGGTCATGTGAACATACTCACAAAAGTTGGGGTCAAGGAGAGAAAGTTGGTAGTACAAACTTGTTCAAATATGGTTCTGGTCAGAGAGGGTTTTGGGCATTTTAGTGAATCAGAATGACTTTAATTGACGTGAGGCTTTGGAAGGTGATCACAATATGCATTTGTGACTTGCTGGATTTTCCTTGGATTTTTGTGAAAATATTTCCTGTAGAAATATTTCAAATCCTTGAAATGGACAGAAATGGTTTTGGAAGGTTTTGTCCAATATTTTGATCATAACCATGTGTTGAAACTCACATATATGGAAAATATATGTCCATTGAGTCTCCCTAATTTTTCTCAAATATTTTTAAAGCTTTTAAATAATTTTAACCTATTTAAGACCATTTCTGGCCTTAAGAAAAAGCCTTTAAATAAAATAGGAAAATAACTTTTAAAATTATATTTTTGTGGTTTCTAGGTGTCCTATATCTAAATATGAGTCAAATATATCTTTTGAAAGATTTTTACTGCCCTTAATTAAGTACTTGCAGTGCAGTCCTCAATTCAGGGGTTTTTGGAAAACTAATTTTTGAAAATACTTTTTGGCCAAATTATTTTTGTAAGAAAATACTATATTCCACTATACACATGGCATGATCATTGGGAAGAAGTTTGGGGCAAGGAGATGAAGTATAGAAGGTGGAGTAGTTGACTTTAAAGAGCACTTGAAAAACCACACGGAGAAAACCAACTTCAAAATAAAAGCCAAATAATGCAAAAGTTTTTGTTGGTCCAAATTTTCATGCTTTATTAATGCAAATGAAATGTTACAAAATGCAGGGTGTGACAGAACGGTAGAATTAGTGGAGCGCATTGACGGAAGAATGGGCGTCGCACGTCGGGTAGAACAAGTTAGAGTTTTAAATATTGTGGTCGTATTGACAAATAAATAATATGATCTTGGATAAGTGTTACAATAAAAGAACAAAAAAAATGAAATACGCCCCACCCCCAAAAGGCAACTTATGAGATTATGATAACAGTCCTGCTAAATCTCAGTCGGCTGAGACTTGATTTTGTCTTTGTCGATGCTATTTTGTGAAATCTTACATTGGGATTCATGCAAAATTTTCTTTTTTTTTATTTTTTCTTTCTTACATGTTGTATCACTTGACTAAGACTTATTCTTATGATAATCTAGGCAAGTAGATTATATTGTCAAAAAAATAATGTGCCCTATGAGGCTACCCCACAAAATAATCCATGGGCTAAACAAACATGACCACAGCTTGCCAGTCACTTGGAAGCATAGAAGATTATAAGTATGATTGGCTAGCTACCAATATTTAGCTAGCCAAATGCTGACATTGCCAAATATTGGCAATACCAATATTTGCCAAATACTGACAACTTTATGTGAGACAGACAAGACAACTTGATAATCAACCAATTAGTAGCAAATATTTGTCACAATGCCGAGCATTGGTAAGCCAATTTTTGGCATCAAACCAATTTTATCACCAGTGTTACAGAATACACATAATTTGAATAACACAAAACATATATAGTGGTGGCACAATTATATCTTTATCATATCAAGAGTAGTGGTCCGTTGCTTATAATCTTGAAACTGAAGGGCAACCCTGCTCAGCATGACGAGCCGGGAGCCAGGGAGCGAGCGCGTCAACAAGCCTTCTGATGTCGTCCGAGGTATGAGCTGAGCTAAGAGTAATTCGCAACCTGCCAGTAGTTCAACAATCAATCAATCTCGCTTGAAATAGACTCTGCCTATCTGGTTTACATACAGTATATTGGCCCAGGGAAAAAGGCAATTTGAGACCTGCTTGAGTTGGGTGGCACCACGGGCGGTCTGATTGGCTGGACGAGAAATCCAGATCTCAGAAGATGCCTGCAGTTTCAAACACGGGAATCATGATCGAGAAACATGAAGCGGAGCACACATCGATGAAGGCAAATGGTAGGAAAACGTCGGCGGAAGATGGAACCTGTGAGCCTTGACCGCCGCTTCCTCGCTTCCGACGAGGATGACAATGATGGGGCTGGTTACGTTGAGTTTGGTCAGAGAAGCAAAATACTGCACGTGCTCCCAGATGACCGATCTTCGCCATCTCTCCTTCTTCGAGACATGGATTGCAGCTGAAACATGGTTACTATTCTCTCAGGTTAAAAGGAAAAGCTATGGTGGGTGCTCAGTTCAGTTTAGTATAAGCATGGAAAATCGGCAAACAGTACCGTGCACAGAAGCAACCACGGGTACCGGCAAAGCTGTAGAAAATATGAATGAGCGGCCTCGTGATAGAATCAGCCTCTTCCATCTAGTGCTGCTCACCACAATGCAAGCACTTAATCATAAGGCTCAGACCATAAGATTCGGGGCCAGATACATATTTTTTGAGAAAATCAGGTGTCAGTTACAATCATAATTTTGCAGTTGTATGGCATAACCTAATTTGCAGCATTACTCTTGGGTTTGATAAGCGTGTTTCCTATTCATCTATACAACTAGAAGAGTTGGACACGCTTTGCTGCGTAGTTGGTGTTGTTGGGTTTCTTAGAAAGATAATCACTCTGTTTTGTAATATAAAGTGTATTACTTTTTTGAAAAGGCAAATCTTTTAAGTTTGATCAAATTTATATAAAAATGTATCAAAATCCATAATATCAAATCGGTATTTTTAGATTCATCGTGAAATAAATTCCCATGTCTTTTTGTTTAATATTGTGAATGTCGATATTTTTACTCTAAACTTGGTCAAAACTAAAGAAATTTGACTTTGTAAAAAGATAATACCCTTTATATTTTAGAACTGATGAAATATTTAGTTCAACGGGTGGGGGATATAATAGATCGTGTTTCATTTTTATTTATAATGTGTTGATTTGTTGGGCCTTTCGTGGTGTGCTTCTCTATTGTCCGCTAACTAATCTATATTTATGTGAGAAAATTTCTGTGTTGGTGGTTACATATACTATATTGGTGCTACAATATCACATGGTGGAACTTCTTTTTTTTTTAGGTGGTGGGAGGATGCGCGGGATTGATATGTTTTTTATAGGCGAGTTGCTACTAATTGATTTGAAAAATGGTCGGCCCGGTCAAAATCGTAAATCAAATCCAAAATTAAATACCTTAATTAAATAAAAGAGCTTCAAAATGAGGAAACATAGTGAATCAAAAGAATTGAATGGGAGAGATTGGAAAATTGTTGACCCGATCAAAATCAGACGACCCAATTCTAAATTGAATACCTCAATTAACTATGAGGCCTTAATAATTAGGAAGCATAGCGTATAGTATAAAAGAACTGAATGGGAGAGCTTTCAGTAATTGTTGCCCTGGTTAAAATTGGGTGAGCCAATTTTTATTTATTTTTAGGTGAGACTTCAATTGAATGTAGGCTTTTTAAAATTAGAGAGTTTAGTATTATAGAGGATAGGTGCTTAAAGAGTATTACCTGCATGCTATGAAACCACCCTGGCAACCAACTCCCTTGCTCAAGGAGCCAACACATATGTCAATGTCATCTTCACATCCAAACAGCTCAGGTATGCCACCACCGTTGTCGCCGCAAAGAAGCGTTCCATGTGCCTTGAAAACGCAATGATAACCATTACTCGTCGATGGAAAGATCTGGAAAAAATCTAATAATTGAGAGGATAAAAAGAAAACTAACATCATCGACGACCAACAAAAATCCATATTTGTTGCGTAATTTGACAAGTTGAGGCAACGGAGCAAAGTCCCCATTCATGCTGAACAGACTGCGCACACATTGTAATTAAAAAGATGGCTTGAGTTTAGTGGTACCTTGACAATATGCACGTGTATGAACAAGCAAGCACTAGGTGTTAATTCTGACGGAGATATCAACAGTACTTATGCAATGCCAGGTTAATCACTTGCCTATCCGTGACAACAACTTTCTTTTCCATTGAGCAACTGGACCTGCACGTAACTGAGACACAAAATCAAAATAGTTATTGCTAAGTAATTGAAGGCGTGGCTAAATATATATGCACTCCTATATGTTGCATCTAGTGCATACTGCCAATTGGTGGCAAAATTTCGTGTTTTGACCCTTTTCTGAAACCTATTTGAGATCTGGCCCTAGTTTGAAAAATTTCAAGATCTGACTTTTTTGCTACCGCCAGGGTCCATGGCGGTAGGGTGTAACAGCCTACCGCCAGGGACCTTCGCGGTAGGAAACATCTCTACCGCTATGGCGGTAGCCTGTACAACCCTACCGCCAAGGTGCTTGGCGTTGGCGGTAGGCACGAGCACGTACTGTGTTCAACACTTAGGAGAAATTTGCGGTATGGCATGCAACCCTACCGCCAGGGACCTTGACGGTAGGCTGTTAGACCCTACTGTCATGTATCTTGGCGGTAGCAAAAGGGTCAGATCTTAAAATTTTATCAGACTAGGATCAGATCTCGAATAGATATCAGAAAATGATCAAAACACGAAATTTAGGTGGAAAGGAGAAAGGACGCATACAGCAGGAAATCAAGGTGCGACATGTCACAGTGCTTGTAGACGAAGGCCACTGCTTGGTGCTGCCTCTCCACGAGGCGGATCCCGTCAATGGTGGAGGCATGGTTCAGCGCGTCTGAGAAAATTGCGATCCTCTCATCCTGTGCGGATTTGCTCCCAGCAGCCAGAAGAGAGCTGATGCTGCCCAGTGCAGTCATCAAGGCCGTGTTTGCGGAGAATCCGGTGGGACAAAGAAGGCAATCCTGTAAAAGAGATCAAAATTGATCGATGTAAAGGTGAAGAAAACACTTAAAGCAACATAATAATATCTGTTTTGGTTCGTACTGCACCTCTTTTTTCTGCAGTTCCGCCAGCGACTCCTCCACCAGTTTGTGATAAGTAGTATACCCGCAGATCAACGAAGAGCCTCTCGGCCCCATGCCATACTCTTGAGCTGCCTGGCAAACATGCACACGTTCAAAATTGCTTAGCTTGTTCAGCTTCAGAGTACATACTAGCTAGAAAGGCCCGGGCCAGATGAAACAAGAACCTTGACTGCAGCCTCGCGGACTGCCGGATGCGAGCTGAGGCACATGTAGTCGTTCCCGGAGAAGAGGATCAGTTCCCGGTTCGCCTCGTCGTCTTCATGGCTGCTCACCTCGCCATCTGACCAGAACAAACGTATGTAGTACGTGCGTAACCCGTTCATTTAGTACGGTTACAAGCAAGCAAAAAATGTGGCATGCATTTTCCTGCACGGCTGAGAGGCAGAGGTAGGTATATGGGCACTGACTTGCGGCGAGCCATTGTTGGATGGAGGTGCGGTCGACCTGGATCTCGACGGTGCCGCGGTCCCAGGGCCCCGGTCCGGCGAAGCTGGTTTCGGAGGGCGGCGGCGGCGGCGCGAGGGCTATGAGGCGCGTGTTGAACAGGAGTCTCCTGGCGGCCAGGCTCGCGAGCGCGCCGTCCACGAGCGCGTCCCACCGCGCCATTTCGTCTCCTTCCGTCGCTCGGCACGGACGGCGAGGTGGCGTGGATGAGAGTAGAGGCAGGAGGAACGAGACAGAGCTATATATGTAGCGTGTATGGTATGGTGCAGTCAGGGACGAAGCTAGAAAAAATTGGCATTGGTGTCAGCCACTAGCCACTATAGTACTACGGCAGGGCAATAAGAAAACAAATATGCAATGAACCTATGATATAGTTTTTGTTATATACAAAGATTGTCATATGGAGTATTGGCCGAGGGAAGTCATAAAACTACTTGTTTATCTACCCGGGAAAAGAAACAAAGTAACAAAATATGACTTTAGAGCTTCATTTGCAACTCTCTAGAAATGATGAACAAACAAAACACACCATATTCACATTAATGGAACCCGATAAAAAAATATTGATAAAAATATCATTAAGGGAAAGCATGAATGACCCAAGAGTCACATTTATAACTTCCCGCGATCTTTTATCCTCTTATAAAGGGACCAATCACGGCATCACTAGCAATAGTAGAAAATATATCTTTCTCCGCATAGCCAATTATGCAATCACTCGCAACCACATTTTCGATGCAATCACTTGGACAATATTCATTGTTGAAAAATGTCTCGCCGCTGATGTTATGGCAACTGGCTAGTATTTCTTTTGCAGCGCAGAATTCGTGATCAACCTCCACAGCTCTCTGCAGTTCCCTGACAAACAAGTGTGGCCATGCGCGAACAGCGTAATGCGGCCGTGCCACACATAGGAGCGACCGAGCAGCCTGCTGGATGCCCAGATCAAATATGGTGTGGGCTTTGTAGCCTGTGTTGTACTACCTCCGTCCTGGTTTAAAAGTCCCTTATGTATTTTGTGTCAAATTTTGACTAGAGATTTAACTTACAAATATTAATGCATGTTGCCAAAAATTATATCATTGGACTCGCATTCAAACATAGTTTTTAATTATATTTTTTTTATCATGCGTTAACATTTTTTAGTTAAATTTAAGGTCAAAATTGAACACAGAATACAAATAAGACTAATAAAACAGGACAGAGGTAGTAGGGCTAAAGGTCTTCTTTTTCATTTTTAGGGAGTTTATGGTTGTAGTTGGGCTGGCATTTTGGGCTTGTGAAGCTCCATGGTTGGTGGGCTGGGGTCAATCGGATTTTTTAGCTGGGGTCAAAGGCAACTTTTATTAAGCACACTAGTTTAAAAACTGAAACGCACTGGTGTCAATTGACACCAGTGGTTACACACGAGCTCCGTCCCTGGGTGCAGTGCGCTAGCTGACAGCTGAGACAGGGTGGAAATGCATGCATGCATGCATGCAGCGTTGGATTGGATCCGATTGGGCGACGGGAGCGCTCTCACATTTCTCTGGTTCGGATATCTGCTGAATCATCAATGGTCCTATCAATTTGATTATCGCACTTTGGATTTTTGCTTGTAAATAGAAGGGGCTGTCTAATCCGCATTGGTGTGTTTTGTGGCCAAGCACAAACCGGTCGTTGGCGCCAGCTAAAACGTGCCAATTTTGTTGGCCCCTTGTAGATTCGGGCCTTGCCATGCATGTTTGGATGTATGCACCATTTGCACGTTGTCATGCATATATGTTCGGATGCGTACACTATTAGCAACACCCAAAATTTTTCATGAATGTTCGCGTGTTAAGGTGCTTTTCTCTATAAATGATTGCGTGTTGAGAGAAATAGATTAGTGAGGACTTAAGCGACATTCAGGTGTAACAGCGTCTTATTAATAAGCTAGCCAAAGACTTAAGCTCCCTATTTTTTAAGGCCTAACAATCAATTGAGATCTCCAATTTTAAATTTGGGCCACCTGATTTCGATCGGGTGAACAATTTCTCAGTGAGCACTCTCATGCAATTCTTTTAATTCACGATGCTTCCTAATATTTGAGCTCTTCCATTTTGATTGGGGTACAAAATTTTGGATTTGGTTCACATTTTGACAGGTCAGCTTTCTTCAATCAATTGGCAGCATAAAAACATATCAATCCCATGCACCTTCCCACCATTTAGAAAAAAGCTTCTACGATACTGTAGCACTAATATAGTACATGTAGTCACGGACGCAGAAAACTTTTCCACGTAAATATGAATTCATTAGCAGTTAACCCATAATCACACTGCGAAAAGCCCACCAAAACACCGTATTATAAATAAAGAGAAAACACACTCCATCATCTTCCCACTCGCCAAACCAAATATTTCTTCAGTTTCCAAAATATAAGGTGTATTAGTTTTTTGAAAAGATAAATTTCTTTTACTTTGGCCAAGTTCAGGGCCAAACATTCACAATAAAAAAAATCATGATGAATCTAATGATATCGAACCCACCCAAAAGCAACAGGAATCCCTTTCTTCTCCTATAAGGAAATCTCATCGTTTCACTCTTCTTCAAACCGAAGGGGAGAGCCCCAGTAACATAAGATTGAATTCATCTCGGAGTGGATGCTGATATATTTCTTTACAAATTTGATCAAACTTAAGAAGGTTTGACTTTTTGAAAAACTATTAAACCATATATTTTGAAATAGTTGAAGTAAAAAATTTATGAAAACCCAACAACACGAACGACGCAACAAAGCGCGCCCAACCCTTCTAGTAAATCATGAATGTTCACATGGAAGGTTTTCTCTATATCATTCCACATTTGTCTAGCAACAATGTGCACAGATTCATTCTCAGAAAAAAGCACACAAGTGACTTGGCTATTCCTCTCCTTCTCAACATGTCATGACTTCGTTTTAGAGAAAAGCCATAGAAAACCCTGAATTCTGGGGAGTAATTTGATATGTCAAAACGCCAGGAAGATATATTGGTTGCACACCCCTAACATTAACAATTTCATATAGTGATCTAGAGGAGTAAACCCCCTCATACCATTTTTTTTTTGGATTGGTTTCTTTATTTTGGAAATATTTTTTTGGAGCGGCTGGGGCTGGAAAAGTCCCCGAAAAAGGCCGTCTGTTTGGGCTCGGCCTCTCCGGCCCATAAGCTGGTGGAGACGCTCTTTCTTTGTTGCGGAAGCAAGCAAACAGGTGATCTAAAAAAAAAAAAGCAAGCAAACAGGTGCGTGCGTAGCTCCACTGCGGGTCACGGCTTCCGCTTCGCCGCCTCCGCCGCTGGAAAGCAAATTTCTAGGGTTCCCTTCTCCTCTCACGGAAAGCAAAAAATCTACCGGGGGGATCAGGAGCTTCTCCCCCGCCTCCTCCGGCGCCACCTCGCCAGCCTGATTTGGTAAGCCCGCTCTCGCACACCACGGCTGGATTTTACTCGCCTCCCTTGGATCTCAGCGCACGCTGTTGTCCTATTGCGCGTGCTCTGGTCTGGTGCGCAGATTATTCAGGTGCTTTGAGCAAGGGATAGTGGGTGGGTTGAATCGATATGTAATGGGGGCAGTGGCACTACTATTTCCTGTTGAACCTGCTCTTGTGGCCTCCTATAGGCCGGATGTTTCAATGGAAGTCCCTTTTGTCTGAATAAAAATGGGACACTGGTCAGCTGTAAGCCTGTAAAATGCTGGTTTCTTGTCTAAGGATGAAGAAAATTGCTCAGTCAGACTATATATACATGTTTACGAGTTGCTCTCCCCATAAATAAGGAGATTTAGATATAAGATTTAGTATTTCAGTTGGTCATTGCAAGTAGCTAGTTCCGTGGAGCAACATTTGGAGGGGAAAACAACTCACAGTTGACAGATTAGACCGTGCTAAAAGATTTCTAATATAAGATGAACGCCATATCTTTTAAGCATATGCCTTTTTTGATGGTATATGCTTCGTTTCATTTTGCGCAGAGTTCCTTTCTTGTATATAAGCTATGGTTTTAAATCTTAACAGAATGAGCAGCGCTCACACCGTCCATTGGATTTTTTTTTTCTTGCTGTGATCATCTAGGACATTCTGGCAACTGATGTAATGATTATCTGTTTGCAGAGTAGTCCATGTCTTCAAGGGCAAGAGGACGTGCACGTCGTGGCCGGGGCCGGGGCCGTGGCAGATGTTCTGTGGCAGAAAATGAAATGGATCAGCATGAAACATCTGCACCTTCTTCGCCGAGTACCACTTCTGATAGAGAGGACAATATTGGGTTCATTCCCGAACAAGTCCATGTTGCTTGTTATGCAGGACATGCAGAACCTTCATCCAGTACACTACTCAATCCTAAGATTAACCACCGTTCGGATGCAATATTTGGCGACCAGGTTAATCTAGTGACAATAAACTTTGTCATATTTCATAGTAGAACGAGATTTTTTTTCCAATAGCACTGAATTCTATATTCTCTATTATTGCAGACCCTGGAGCAGTTGAAGTTGCGTCACCACAAACCCTTGAAATTTCATGAGAGGTATCGTCCTTATTTGAGGGATGCTGGATTGCTTGGTCTCTCACAAATCTGCCAGAGAATGCCTCAGTTGGACAAAGCCTTGATTACTGCTCTTGTTGAGCGTTGGAGGCCAGAGACCCACAGCTTTCACTTGGCTTCTGGGGAGATGACAGTTACGCTTCAAGATGTTGCAATGTTGTTTGCTCTTCCTATTGACGGCCGCCCGGTTTGTTCTAGTACGGATCATGATTATGGGCAGATGGTCCTTGATTGTCTAGGTCATGATCCAAGAGGTCAATCAATGCCTGGAAAATCCTTCTTGCATTACAAATGGCTGAAGAAGCACTTCTATGAGTTACCAGAAGGGGCGGATGATCATACGGTACAGAGGCATGTTCGAGCATACATCCTGAGCCTTTTATGTGGAGTGCTCTTTCCAGACGGGACAGGAAGGATGAGTCTGATATATCTTCCATTGATTGCTGATCTTTCTCTTGTTGGAACATACAGCTGGGGCTCTGCAGCCCTCGCATTCCTCTACCGAGCTCTTTGCTCTGCTGCCTCCTCCCACAACATGAAGAACATAGGTGGTTCATTGCTTCTCTTGCAGCTTTGGAGTTGGGAGCACTCTCATGTTGGCAGGCCATTGGCTCGATCTTCCTCAGTCGTGGAGACAGACATCCCACAGGACTTGCCCCCAATTGGCTTCCGTTGGGTGGGTGCTCGCGCACAAAGTGAGAATGCTACCCGCTGTCTTAAGCAGTACAGGGATGAGCTAAATCTGCAGCGAGCAGATCAGTTGAAATGGGAACCATACATGCTCATTGAGTCCTCGAGCTTACCACCACTTTGTACAAAAGATGCTGACCTGTGGATTACTCAAGCACCATTAATAAATTTTCCTATTGTTGAGATGTATCTGCCTGAGCGAGTGATGCGGCAATTTGGGCTTCGTCAATGCATTCCACCACCTTTTCGACCTACCCTACAAACATTACATCGTATTAGCCGACGTGGTAGAGAGCGTGAAAATTGGGAAGAGACACATCATGAGTATATTCAGGAATGGGAAGCACGGCGACAGCGCATATTTCGGGAGACTGAGCAGTTTGATTTGTCATCTTATGACGAGTATCTGCAGTGGTACTCTGGAGCTACACGGCGGTATCTTGTGCCATCGACCGGTGATGATGCTGAAGCTGGACTTTTATCCCCACCCGATGATTCCTCTGATCTTCAGTACAAAACCAAGTCTCCTATGATCCGCAAAGCGGTAAACGTAGCTTATGCATCACATTTATATGATTAGATTCCACAG
This sequence comes from Aegilops umbellulata, assembly GCA_032464435.1. Classification (NCBI taxonomy): domain Eukaryota; kingdom Viridiplantae; phylum Streptophyta; class Magnoliopsida; order Poales; family Poaceae; genus Aegilops; species Aegilops umbellulata. Next base: position 353,471,029 of record CP136056.1, read on the forward strand.
TTGACTGAACTAATGTTTATCTCTAGATATAATAATACGATTTGATTTGAAGCTTGTCCAAGTAGTTCATGCATACTGAATCAGTACTGAAGATGAATTCTTTCCTGTAGGTTGATAAGCTGCATGGTATGATGAAGAAGGCCAAGACAGCCATGGCATCCACGGCTGATATGGCCACACAAGCCTTAGTTTTTGAGTTTCTGCATGGCTTTGAAGATGTCCTCAGCGATCTTGGTGAGATCAAGGAAAGGGGTGGCCCAGAGGCTCCACCTTTTGATTCAGCCACTGGCTCACATGGTGGCTGTGCGGCTGCTCATCACGAACCTCTACTTTTGCTTGAAGCTGAACAGAACATTATATGTGACAATCAAGAGGGTGAATACCAGGAAGATGAGGACCTTCACACAGTGGAGCAGGCTACGCTGGGCCTCGAACCTATGGACGAGGTAAACCGCTGTGTCGACAGTTTACTACTGGGAGTGAACGAAAACTGTGACTCAGCTTCATTAGCGATTGAGAACTGTGAGGCAGCAGACTTTGATATTCCACAGCACACTGAGGATGTTGATCAAGCTGACGAAATGGAACATGCTGCACAGTTGGTCGAACCTATGTCCACATGCGAGGAAAGCGATGGTTTTGATGTTGCACCCTCTCCACAAGAGAGCGCCGATGTCAAACTGGAAGGTGATGATGTAGCAACGGCAGAACACAAGGACGTGGAGGAGGAAAACAACGGCGGTTGTAACGGTGCCTCTTCCTCACACCCATAGTTCATCTGCCTCGGAGCCAGGAGAGACATGATGCGATTCCAGCTTTGTGTCACATATGTAGGGGTTAGATTGTACGTGATGCCGCTTTTCGGAGTTTGCCGTGATTGGCGTTTCATTTTTTGCTGACATTATTCGGTTTGTTATGCAGTCTGATTCATGGCTGGGACAAATAGCTTGTTGATGTTGGCTATAAGTGATTCAATCCATTATTATTTGTTTAGTCGTGCAGGTTTTGTTACCGGTTTAATCCTTTAGCTGGCATATCTCTTTGCTAACAAATGTCCCAAGTCCGATTCTACTGGTACTGCTTACACAGGCAAAATTGGAGATGGGTGTTGTAATTTACACCTTCCACGTCTGAATATCAGCTTCAGGTGAAGATGTCTTTTTTTTATATAGATTAGGAAAAGGCGAAGATGTCTAGGAGTAGAAAATGTGGCCCGCCAGCAGTTGGGCTTTCATACCGCACACGTGAACAGGCCCAAGAGGGGAGACGGTCCGAGTCAGAGTCCAGTGCAATGGCCACACAGACACAGTCCGGTCCGGGCGCTGACTGCCGCCAGCGTCGTTATTATTCCGCGGCGCTCCTCTCCGGACCCCGTCTCCGTCTCGGCGTCGCCACGCCACCGCCACCGCTCCTCCGCCGGCGGGGTTGCAAGTCTCCAGTCCAGCCATGGATGGGATCATGAAGGCGCTCGATCACACCGTCCGGGAGATGTAAGACCCTACTTTTGTTTTCTCGTTTTGATTTGATTGATGATCGTGCCCGGCGCTCTTTTCTTCTTTTCCCCATGCGCGCTGACCTCGGACGCGATCCTCCGTTGCGCAGAAAGCGAGAGGTCAATCTCAAGGTGCTCAAGGTGCCAGAGATCGAGCAGAAGGTTTGATCGATCGTGTTTCATTCATTCGCCTGTGTAATTTGGCCTCGGGAAGGAAGAAATGTCCATGGTGTATTGAGCGTGTTGTTTTACCAGCTTCCTGAAATTTTGTACCCGATAGGTTCTTGACGCGACCAGCGACGAGCCATGGGGGCCTCACGGTTCAGACATGGCGGACATCGCACGGGCCACCAAGAATATGTCAGTGCAAAGCGCTCCAATTCCAATTCTCCTCACTTGATCTCTTTATTTAAATCGAGGGTATTGAGTTTTCTGCACATTTTGATCGAGTCGTCGCTCTGTTTTCAGCGGCGAATGCCAAATAATCATGAAGGTGTTGTGGCAACGGCTGGGCAACACCGACGCGAATTGGCGTCACCTGTATAAGGTGATGAGCTCCAGTTAGGAATTACCCGTTCTGGATTGTTCCTTACTGACAGGATGTTTGTTCCACTTGCACAGGCGCTGGCTGTGGCTGAGTATCTTCTGGCCAATGGCACTGAGCGCGCAGCCGAGGAAATTATCGACAACAGCTCACAGATTGCGGTATGTGCTGCTGTGGCTCGTTTTACTGTATACTTCCTTGTGTATACACTATTATTTACCTCGCCCTGATGATGATTTTATTTGTGAAGAAACTCACGACATTCGAGTTTCTGGAGCCTGGTGGAAAAGATGTTGGGCTCAATGTGCGCAAGAAGGCCGAGGCTGTTCTGCTCATTGTGGATGACAGGGAAAAGCTTCATCAAACCAGGGAGAAGGCTGCTTCTACGAGGGACAAGTACTGCATTGCATTCGCCGTCGGTTTGTCGTGCATTATGTAGACATAAACCCTTGCCTTTCCCTGTGCATCTCAAATTTTGCAATTTGCATGGATCATATGTTTAGGTACTTGGGGGTGTCATCAACTGGAATGTCATCATACAAATCAAGTGCAGCATCATTTGGCAGTGGCAGCTACTCCTCTGGCAGTCGCTATGGGAGCACAGCTGGTTCAAGGGGAACTGCCTCGTTCAAGGATAGACACACTGGCACAGAATTGAGCAAGAACAATGATAAGCCAAGTTACAGCAGCACTAGACAAAGGTCAAAAGAAGCTACTAAGAGTGCAAATAGCTCTAAATTAGCAAAAGGAGGCTCCAAATCGTTGTCGAATCCACGTTCCGCACCTGCTGTTCCAAGTTCACAGAAAGGAAAGAATGAGGATGATGGCGACGAGTTCAATCCACGAGGATCTTCCACATCTGGTCATTATTTCTTCCTTACTATATCTCTAAAGCTTGGTTATATTGTATGATTACCATGGTTTCCTTGTCGCTGTACCCATTGTTATACACTTTGTTTAACATGGTATGCGCCTATTATGCTGGTATCACTTATCATTCTGCTTACCGGACTACCTAGCTAAGAGCCAGAGTTCTTATTTGAATTTTCTTTTGTTTGAACTACACACCATAGTGCCGTCAGCTATTTCTTAACTGTATCAAACATACTCACCATAGCACTTGCTTGATTATTTAGCCGAGACACAAAGTTCTATGCATTTTCTTTTATTTGACATACTCACCATAGTGTTGTCCTCACTTAGCTTCATTTTTGGAGTGCAGCTGGAACAGCTAATGTGAGCTCCAATAATTTGGATCTCTTTGGGCCAAGAATAATGCCAAACGCTGGTAGTGCTGCTGTGCCAGAAATTGATTTGTTTGCGTTTGCAGATTTCCAGTCAGCCAATGCTCCATTGGAGGCAGCAGCATCAAGTGGTTCTCACACTCAGGTTTGGTTTCTTGGCCTTCAAAAGTTATCCTGACCTAGCAATATCTTTGTAGCACAAATTGTTTTTCATCTCTTACAGTTGTTTGCAATAAAAATCCCACTTAAATATGATATATTAGTTTCACAAAAATGGTGATAGGACAATGCAGTAATTCTGAAGATTCATAATCTAAGCAGGCTATTGGACTGTATAACTGACACTCACACTTCATTTTTATGACATTTCTTTGGGTTGGCCATTTTGCATATTTTCTAACTAATTATCTGCATTCAAATGTCATTGCAGGACAACATTGATCTATTTGCTGGCAGGCCATCCTTTGGTGGCTCAGCTATTGCAGACATGGAGTTCTCAGTACGTGGTGCTCCCAATAAGCATATAGAGCAAAAAACTTCTTCCCCTGCGCAGCCCTCTGCGTCTTCTTTTGATCCCTTCAACCCATCCTTTGCCACAATATTCCCTTCAGACACAGAGTTCTCAGTGCGTGGCACCCCAAGCAAATCCAAATCCTCACAAGGAAAGCCCCCCGCACCTGAAAATTCAAGTGGCACCGCTTTCGACCCTTTGGCTGGAATTCCGGTGAAGAGGTTCAATGGATCAAACTCTTCTGGTGTATGGTCTTCAAGTAAAGGATCAGCTGTTACTAAACCAACACATGGTTCTCCTGGGGCCAGCAAGAGTTCTGATTGCAGTCCTTCGGAGGAGTTGAATTTTGGCGCCTTTGCGTCCCATGAGGGATCACGCACGGCAAGTGTCACCAAATCCATGAACGAGTCACTCGCAAAGCAGAAGCAGGACTCCATGGCAGCATCAAAACCAGCTGTGAAGAAAGAGACTTTTCGGGGCAAATCTAGCATTTGGGCTGACTCTTTGAGCCGTGGGTTGATTGATTTGAATTTAGCTGCCCGTAAGTATTCTTACTCTGCTAATGACGATTTTATTTGTCCTTTTGACTTATCATACCCACGTGGCTGCCCATACCCCGAATATTTTTTCGTCCCTGTTGTAAAATCATTAACAATGCCATAACATGAGTTATGGTTGCAATTAGTACATATAAAGAACATGAGTTGTAGACTTGGTAGTTCCAGTTACCCACAAACCTTGATCTTTTTAACTTGTTGCAGAAAAGCAATGTAAGATAGTTCAAGTCTGGCATCTTGCGCTAGATATTATTCCCGCGTTTCTTGACTGTAGCTAAGTAGCTCATGATCGCTCTACTTCTGGTGATGTGCAGCAAAGATGGTTGATCCTTCAGATGCCGGGGTCGTTGGGCGGCTCAGCAACGGCTCTGAGGAGAAAGCCCCAGAAGCTGTTCCATGGTACATGGAGGCAGCAACAGGCATTCCTGAGTTTCCACGCTCCACGGGAGCGGGTGGTGAAAGCCGCATTTTCCAGCAGCAGCAGCAGCATTTTGGGAACTTCAGGTGATACTTATTCTGGGTTGTATATTCTCGCTTACCTTGGGTGGGCATGTCTCTCCATCCGTGGTTCCCGCGATATCTGATTCTGATCTGTTGGGCATCTCTACAGTTTTGCACCTGAACATGTTTTTTTTTAGGTATGGACATGTATACTCTTCTTATGCAATGATCAGTAGATGTCTCCCAGAACACATGTAATCTGTGTTATAGAGATGCTACTATGATTTTGTATGCATTAAAAAGCGAATGTACTTTGTGCAGTGACTGGATAAACTAAAGTGATGGTCAAAATCGTGCAAGGCTCGGTTTGTTTGACTGCGTAGAAATTGGTTTGTCATACGCACCGTGGCCTGTGGTTGCTGGAGGAGCTTCTTCGAAAGCGGGTGCCCCTTCCGTCTGATCCCTTCTCGTGAGCCGCTGAGCCTTTGCAACACGAGCCTTGTTGCAACCACGAACAGTTTTTTTCTTTTGTATGATAGTCGTCCAATTCTGCTTGATGTACCTTTGCAACAAGCCTCGTGTTGCGCTCAATGCTTCACAACATTAGCCTTGTTGCAGTGCCTTGAACAATTTTTTTATGTGCCTGATCTGCTCGCCGAACCTTTGCAACATGAGTCTTGTTGCAACCCGCGAACAAATTTTTTTCTGCGCGACAGCCATTGGTAAGTCTTTGTAACAAGTCTCGTGTTGTGTTCTACACTTTGCAACATTAGTCTTGTTGCAACCCTCAAACAACATTTTTTTCTGCGCGGCAGTCATTGGTAAGTCTTTGTAACAAGTCTCGTGTTGCGTTCGGCACTTCGCAACACGAGTCTTGTTGCAACCCTCGACTAATTTTTTTTTCTGCGCAGCAGCTATTGGTAAGTCTTTGTAACAAGCCTCGTGTTACGCTCAGTGCTTTATGACATGAGCCTTGTTGCAAATCATGCTGAGCCTCAACACTTTGCAACATGGGCATTGTTGCAAATTCCTCGGATGTTTCTTTCATGTGGCCAATCCGCTTGCTGAGTCTTTGCAACAAGCCTCTTGTTATGTTCAGCGCTTTGCAACATGAGCCTTATTGCAAATTGTTGGTGCAATATCTGCCTACTTGTGTTTTGGAGATTGTTGACAGAAAAAAGTATGGATTGCTTTGTTTGCTAGTGCATACAGAGAGAAATAGTCCATACAGAACCGAAGAGAATGTTGTCTGCGGTGTTAAGTTCAAGGAACTTCACCGAAGTATATCTGCGTTGCAGAGAAGAATGAGCTATATTTATTGAAGTCATATAGACGAGAAGATTGATGCGAAGGAAATAACCCCTCGAAAGTTTCACTGCTGAAGCGAAGCATTTGTTTCGGTATCGTCGTCCGAAGAAATTGACTGCAGCGAGCGGAAGTCAAAGACAAAGTGAAGATGTATTATTCATTTCTTTGTTCTTCTTCCGTTCTTTTGAGTCATAGGACCTCCGCACTATTAAGAGAGGTATAGGTTCTCGAAGCTTAGATCCGCTGTGATGCTTAGCCCAGAACCTATGAAAGATGCGAGAGAAATCTCTTTATGCTCTGAATGATTACCTAGCAGTAGTAGATGTTGTCCTTCGTGCTGCAGGAGATATCTTTCAGATTTGGTCATTTCCCATTAGGGAAGGCTGCGGCTATAAATAGCCACCCCGCTCCAACGTTGTTCGTTGGCTGCTCCGCTTGAGATTTCTGAGGGATTGATTTGAGCAACCCCTCTCCGAGTGATTTGAGTTTAAGATCCATCGAGAGAAAAATCAAGAGCCCAAACTTAGACAGTGGTTTAGCATCACAGTGGTTCTGAGTCAGAGTTCTTGTACCTATTACTCTTGAGAGCTGCGCACTCTCTGGAGGATAGGTTTCGACTCAAGTGTTGAAGAGTTGTTGTCTTTGCCGAGCTAGATCTTCAGCAACCAAGAGTGATTGTGGTTCGCGAAGATCGATCGAAGGTTTGGAGATCGCCGACAAGTATCTACCACGAGTGAAATCAACCAGAGTCTGATCAGCTCTTTGTTGAAGAAGAATAGGGTGAAGAGAGTTTATCTTCTATGTTAAGTCAGATGCCCTCCAACTAGACGTAGCCCTTTGGCAGAAGGGTGAACTGGTCTACCAAATCTCTATGTCGCCATCGACCACCACTGGTTTATTATACTCTATTCCAATTCCTTCAACAGTTTACTTCTGTGCTCTGTGTTGATAGTTTACCTGATCATTATCATCTGTTGTATCTTTCATTTACATCGCTCAACTCTGTTGTTTCGCATCTGATATCATTATGTTCATCTTGTTGTTTTCTCATCACTTGCTTTTCATTTGTCACTATCATATTCATCGGTTCATTTGTGATATCTTACTATAGTTTTATTTCACTGGGCATGTCATGTTTTATCTCATGTTACTTCATGTGGTTGCTTGTAGCATTACTATCATTGTGATCAAACCTATGTTACTGCATGCCCATGCCATAATTGCTTCCTACATCGATGAACATGCTCCCCAACATCATGCTTAACTGAGCTATTTCCCATCGTACCTTATTTCCGCTGTTGTGCTTGGGATATGTTCAAAACTTTCGAAAGAAATTTTGAATCTCCCGTTCACCCCCTCTCTGGTTGATATACTCTCGGTCCTAACAATTGGTATCAGAGCGAGTTCTTCCTGTCTCTGTTTATTAAAGGTCTAACGTCCTTGGAGTTTTTGAGTATGTCGTATGCATGTAGATCCCCGCACTCTGAAAGATTTTCTATCTTCGATGGAAATGACTATCTCTAATGGAAGGAACGAATGAGAATCAAAATTCAAGCCATAAACTTTGATCTATGGCAGATTGCGGAAAATGGTTATACCATTCAGCAACCGGATGATCTCAATTCCGATGAAAAAACCAATATGTAGTTGGATGCTCAAGCGAAAGATATCATATGTAGCTGTCTCTCGAAAGATATTTTATTTTGGTTCCAAATGCTCAACATTGCAAAGTAACTCTCGGATGCCATAAAAAATGCTCATGAAGAATTCATCGCCAGAACGGATCCTCACAACAAATGCTTCGTGCTATGTTTGCTGGTTTTAGAAGTTTGCGTACGAAAAGTGCTATGGAAATCACTGATCGATTGACATACATTGTCGAAACACTTCATCAACGAGGAGTAACTGATATCACCGATGGAGACGTGGTCAAAAAGCTTCTGAGTGCCCTTGTTGAAACCTTCGATCCCATCATAGCTGAAATCAAGCAAAGACCAGACTATGAGGAACTTCACTATGTTGAGGTCATGACACTGTTGTCCATTCACGAGGAAAAGATGGAACTGGAAAATGCATATCAAGATTCTTCTTCAGAAGGTGAAGAAGAAATTCTCTCTAACTATGGAAGCTCACACGAAGAAGTAGAAGATATTGAGAATCAACACACCATCACCAGAGAACTTGAAATGCTTACAGAAAGGCTAAGTGATCTCACAAGACAAAATTTATGTCTCACAAATGATGACGAATCTGACTTGCCTCAATCCTCTAGGAAGTTACCTCCGAAAGAAATGAAGTGCTTCAAGTGCAAACAATTCAGTCATCTCATAGCTGATTGCCCCTACTGGGAAAAGCCAAGCAACAAATGGAAATACATTCACTTCAATGGATTCACTCGAATGGATCGTCATACTAAGCTCCCGAAGAAGAATGAATCTCCATCATCCTCTTCGACGAGACCAGTCACTGACGTACAAGCCAAAGCTACTATCGAATCCAACATGAAGAAAATCTCTCAGCTGAACAAAGTCTATACTAAAATGAGAATGGATTTCGAAGATGATACATCCGAATCCGAATCAGACGATGAAGATCTTCACAGAACGATAGGAAGGAGTGATGCCTTCATTGCCTATGAATCATCTAAGAATTCACTCAAATCAGATATTGATGATGGTGCTTCAAGTGATGATGAACCAATTGCATTCTGCCTCATGGCAAAATTATCTAAGGATCAGGTATCAGCAAAACACCGAAAGTCCATGAATGAATATTCTCCTGAATACATTGCCTATGCCAAACTTGTTAAGATAGCAAAATCTCAACAAGATGAGCTTGAAATGCTTGAGAGAAATCTTAGGAAAACCGAAGGATTACTGGTCGAAGAGATGGAGGAGAATCAAAAGTTGATCGAAGAGCAAGATGCTTTTTCCTCAACTATTGATGATCTTAGCAATCGACATGATCCCTTACAGTTGACTACGAGAGTTTATCAGATGAATTCCTTAACAAGAATTAAGAACTCGTGTCACTGAAAGAGTCTCACAACAAGTTGGCATTACAAAAAGCTTCCCTTTTCGTCGAGCAACCCAATCGACTTCATGATGATTTTGTGCCTCCATGCTTAAAATGCCTAAAACGTAGCAATGCTGATTCACATGCTGAAATTTCTACTCCTAACATCTCGAACATTGCAACTATTACTGTGACGCCCAGATAATTAAGCTACAGTAATTCCCTGCTAATGGTGCCATGTCACTTCGATTACTGTTGCTAATCTCGCGTTAGATCGAAACCGATTAAAATTCAAATTCAAAATCAAGCAAACAATAAAAGTTTTCAAATGTTAAAACAAAAATGTTCGGAGTGAACCAAATATTGCGTAGGTAATTATGGTGGAGAAACCACACCTTTATAAAATGTTTAAATACTATAAGATGAATAAAACAACAGTAAAAAATTATTTAAATACCTTTTGCAATTAATAAAATGTCAAACTAATTTATTTGAGGACTAGAATTTTTGTGACTATGGACTAAGTTGAAATACTAATTTAGATGCTACGTGTATATTTTACTACAACTAAAATTAATAGGAAACAAAGCTAAAACAGAAAAAGTAAAATAAATATAAAAAAAGGCAAAACAGAAAATAAAACAAAACAAAAGAAAAGGGGCAAAGCCCCCCTCCCCCTCTACCTGGGCCGAATGGCCCATTTGGCCATCTAGGCCACCAGGAGGCCCACCCCATCCCACCTTAACCTCTCGAAACCCTAACCCCCTCCCCCACTCGCTCCCACTCCCCCCACGTCGCCACCCCCTCCCTATCCGATCTGGATCGGGATCGATCCCGTCGGCCCCGACGCCCTGCGCCCGCCCTTCACCGCTCCGCTGTCGCCAACGCTGCCTCGACCTCGTCTCCTCCACACCGCATGTCGTCCCCATCCTCCCCGCCGGATTCCATCGTCACCGTCCTCTCCGTCGTCGCCTCGTCCCCATTGTCCTCCCCACGCCCCACTGCCCTGTGCCCTACAACCCCGGTGAGGCCCCCGACCTCTCCTCCTCTCCCCGCACTCGTCGTCCGCTTCGGCCGCTCGTCCACGCGCGCGCACGCACCGTGCTCGTCTGCACCGCGTCGTGGCCCTGCTGCCGTCTCTGTTAGCCATCGGCCCCATGTTGCTTCACCACCGCCGCGCCCCCGCTACTCCCTCGCGTGCACGCGCACACCGCACGCACCCGCTCCCCGCACCGTGGCCGTCCCCTGCTCTTGGCCGCGCCTGCCCATGCCGAAGCGCGCGTGCTCGCGCTGCCCACGCTCGCCGCTGCTCCACTTGGCTCCGGCGTGCGAGCCCGCCATTGAGCCCGTGTTGGCCGCTCGCCGCGTCCGCCCCCGCCCCTGACCTCGTCGGCCGCGCCCGCATCCACTCACCGCGGCCGCCGCCCCACCTCTCCGCCCATGCCTCGCCCCTCGCGCTGCTGCACGCCCCTGCGCTACTCCGTCCCGCTGCCGCTGCCGTGCCTCTCGCCGCCTGCTGCCGCTGGCGCCTCGCCGCCGCGCCCGGCGCCGGCTGGAGCACGCTGACCCCCCTGCCCCGCACAGCTTCACCAAACGGGCGACGCCCGGATCCCCGAATCCCGTAACCGTGCGCCCGTTAAGGCCCTCGGCCAATGACACCCGGGGCCCACGCTATTGGAACGTTTAAAAAACTTACAAAAAATAAATGAATAAAAAATAATTAATAAATTAATTAACTTAATTAATCTAGTTTAGTTAAACTTAATTAACCATGCTTAATTAAACCCTAATTAACCTGAACAGTCAATGACATGCGGGACCCACACGTCAGTGACCCAGTCAACACCTGTGTTGACTGCTGATATCATGCTGATGCAGAAATGCTATTTTTGAATTAAATTAATAATAATAATTTATAAATTGAATAAGACTTTAAAAATTAATATAAAATAATTCGTAACACGAGTGGAAATACTTTGTACATGAAAGTTGCTCAAAACGCCGAGAGAATCCGAATACACATTCCGTTCACCCGCCACACTTCCCTAGCATAGCGAACGTGCAACATTTCACCTCCAGTTCATCTGTCCGAAAACGCGAAATACGGGAATACTTTCCCGGATGTTTCCCCCCTTCGCCGGTATCACCTACTACCGCGTTAGGGCACACCTAACACCGCTCGTTGTCATGTCATGCATCGTCTTGCATAAGTTTGCATTATATTTATTGTTTCTTCCCCTTCTTCTCTCGCTAGACACCCAGACTGACACCGTTGCTATCCAGTACGACTATGGTGTTGGCGACCCCTCCTTCTTGCCAGAGCAACCAGGCAAGCCCCCCCTTGATCAACCCGATATCGCATATTCCTTCTCTCTACTGCTTGCATTAGAGTAGTGTAGCATGTTACTGGTTTCGATTAATCCTATTCTGCTGCATAGCCTGTCATTGTTGCTACAGTTGTTACCCTTCCTGCAATCCTATATGCTTAGTATAGGATGCTAGTATTCCATCAGTGGCCCTACATTCTTGTCCGTCTGCCATGCTATACTACCGGGCCGTGATCACTCGGGAGGTGATCACGGGTATATAATTACATACACATTATATGATACATGTGGTGACTAAAGTCGGGTCGGCTCGTAGAGTACCCGCAAGTGATTCCGATGTGGGGGCTGAAAGGACAGGTGGTTCCATCCCGGTAGTGGTGGGCCTAGGTTCCCGACGGCCCACGGCTGTTACTTTGTGGTAGAGCAACAGGGCAGGTTGAGACCACCTAGGTGAGAGGTGGGCCTGGCCCTGGTCGGCGTCCGTGGTAACATCAATTAACACGCTTAACGAGATCTTGGTATTTGATCTGAGTCTGGCCACTGGCCTATACGCACTAACCAACTACGCGGGAACAGTTATGGGCACTCGACGTCATGGTATCAGCCGAAGCCTTCTTGGCGTCATCGAATGAGCGGCGTGCCCCGGGTTGGACCGCGTAATGCAACTTCCTTTTGTAATGGAGCTTGCTAGGTCTGCTCACCGGCCACGTACGCAACGTGCAGGTGTGCAACGGGCGATGGGCCCAGACCCCTACGCGCTTAGAATTTAGAACGGCGTGCTGACCTCTCTGTTGTGCCTAGGTGGGGCTACAACGTGTTGATCTTTCGAGGTCGGGCATGACCCAGGAAAGTGTAATCGGCCAGAGGGATTGAGCATGTTGGGTAATGTGGTGCACCCCTGCAAGGAAGTTTATCTATTCGAATAGCCGTGTCCTTGGGTAAAAGGACGACCTGGAGTTCTACCTTGACCTTATGACAACTAGAACTGGATACTTAATAAAACACACTCTTTCAAATGCCAGCTACAACCTGGTGATCGCTCTCCAACAGGGCGACGAGGAGATGATAGTCGGGTAGGATTATGCTATGCAATGATACTTGGTTAACTTACAATCTACTCTCTTCTACTGCTTCAAGATGGAGGCTGCCAGAAGCGTAGTCTTCGACAGGACTAGCTATGCCCCTCTTATTCTGGCATTCTACAGTTCAGTCCACCGATATTTCCCCTTACACAGATACCCATGCATATGTAGTGTAGATCCTTGCTTGCGAGTACTTTGGATGAGTACTCACGGTGGCTTTGCTCCCTCTTTTCCCCCTTTCCTTTCTTCTCGGTTGTCGCAACCAGATGCTGGAGCCCAGGAGCCAGACGCCACCGACGATGACTCCTACTACACCGGAGGTGCCTACTACTACGTGTAGGCCGCTGCCATAGACCAGGAGTAGTTTAGGAGGATCCCAGGCAGGAGGCCTGCGCCTCTTTCGATCTGTATCCCAGTTTGTGCTAGCCATCTTATGGCAACTTGTTTAACTTATGTCTGTACTAAGATATTGTTGCTTCCGCTGACTCGTCTATGATCAAGCACTTGTATTCGAGCCCTCGAGGCCCCTGGCTTGTATTCTGATGCTTGTATGACTTATTTTACTTTTAGAGTGGTGTTGTGATATCGTCTCGTGATTCCCTGATCTTGATTGTACACGTTGGAGACGTATCAATGAACAGTACCCCGATCGATCGAGCCGGTGGATGAACAGGGCCCGTGGGGGGCTGGATGAATAGGATCCCGTGGAGGGCTTGTTGTACAATAGCCGGTGGAGGGCTGGTTGAACAGTAGCCCGTGGAGGGATGGTTGAATAGGACCCCGTGGAGAAGGCTGGTTGAACAGTAGCCGGTGGAGGAGCGCACGATGGAGGCTAGATGAACATGAGCCCGTGGATGAACATTCACAGGTGGAGGCTGGAGGAGGTTGACGTTGGATGAATAGTAGCCGGTGGAGGCTGGAGGAGGTCGACGGTGGAGATGAACAGTATCCCGTGGAGTCCCGTTTTGCGGTACGCCACACCCCTCCCGATGAAAAGGACCCCCGTTTCGACCGTAGCGCTCCAACACAAGTCCGTTTCCTCCGTTTTGCGGTACGCCACAACCCTCCCGATCAACAGGACCCCGTTTCGACCGTTTTGCGGTATGCCAGACCCCTCCCGATGAACAGGATCCCGTTTCGACCGTGGCCGGTTGAACACAAGGTCGTTTCCTCCGTTCTGCGGTACGCCAGGCCTCATTTCCGTTGTCTGTTCCGTCCAAGACGATTGGCTCCCGATGAACACAATGACGCATTCCGTTCCGACCCAGTCGGTTGCCTCCCCATGATCACGACGACGTCAGAGCTTCTTTGTTCCGACCTAACCATGTACACGAGCCCTGGCCATACGTATGCGTGAGCAGGCATTCGAGACCCCGCCCGTATGTACGTACGTGGCCGTATTTTCTTTCTTGCACCCTGGCCGCTATACGTACGTGTACATGCTATGTGCGCGCCTCTACTATGACACGTGCCTTTCCTTACTCGGCCACGGTTCATCGCTGCAGCCTGCAGACAGACCGATCGACCAGTATGTACGTACACGTTCGCCACCAGAATGACAATGCTACATATGCTTCGACCAGGTGGGTCCCGACTGTCAGGTACTTCCTTGTGTGTGAAGATGTAGCTGGTGGGTCCCAGCGGTCAGGGGGGCGAATCATTTTTTTGCCCGTAATATGGACGCACTTCCTTGCGTGCGAAGATGTAGCTGGTCGGTCCCAACAGTCAGGGGAAGAAAACATTATTTTTCAGGGTAAAAAGGATGCAGTTGCATGCATGCGTCCATGGGCGTGGTGCGTCCCCACTATCAGCCTCTCACGTACAGTCATCTTCCGATGACTCTCGATTGTTGACGACCGTGCCAAGCGCACCAAGGGTGATGGACGGCGGCGAGGCCCCAGACTGGAACGACCCGGAGATGGGGAAGACGCGGCAGTCGAGTCGCAGATGGAGAGGAGTGGGAAACTTGACTGGTTCGGGTGCGCGGCAGCACTGCTGCCCACGGGAGACAGGAGCAAGAACAGAGGTTGAAGAAGGAGCACGGCTGTTGGATTAACATCCAACGGTCCAGCTGCTAGAATCATTTGTTGATTAAGTAGACAAAGCCCTGCGTACACGTCTGCTTAGTAGGCCCACAAGTCAGCCACAAAATCTGCCGGGTCCCAGCTGTCATCGGGAGGAATGGTTTTTTTTGCATAACAAGGAGGCACTTCCTTCTGTGTGAAGATATGGCCGGTGGGTCCCAGCTATCAGGGGGATGAAATAGCTTAATAAGGAGGAACTTTCCTTGCGTGCGACCATGGACCTCGTGGGTCCCAGCCGTCAGGCTCTCCAAGTACAGTCCTCTTCCGATGACTCTCGTTTGTTGACCACGCCGCGCCGAGAGCAGCGAGGCGATGGACAATGGCGAGGCCCCAGACTGGAACAACCTGGAGATGGGGAAGACGCGGCAGTGGAGTCGCAGACGGAGAGGAGTGGGGAACTTGACTGGTTCGGGTGCGGGATGGGCCTACACTCGACAGAGAATAAAAGGAGGTGCGGAGTGGAGGGATGGCCTGGCTGTCGGTGGGATAATGTTTCACTGAGGCACGCAAAACAACATCGCTGGATGCCAGAGGCTAGAGCAGGCGGTCCCGACAGCGCTGGGGGAAGAAGACAAGAGATTGAAGAAGAATGCCGGCCGTTGGATGTAAATCCAACGCCTTGTTAGGCTTCGACCTACTGGCCCACATGTCAGCCAGTCCATTTGTTTTTTAGTCCATTTGGTGGGCTGGGTGAAACAATGATGTAGCATCATGCAGCCCGTTTATATATATGGTAGAATTTAAAGCCCATTTGCATTTTTCTCGAAATCCGCGGACTTGCTGGGCTAGGTGAAAATATCATGTTGGGCTGGACGGAGAAATGTTATAAAAACATAAACACATGATTGCACGTCTATTACTGCATTGGTCAGTAAAATCTTTGCAAGCTTATGTACGCAATCACTAGGAGTTAACTTGCCAAGTTATATATAAACAATTATTAGTATTATTTTGTAAGAACTTTCAACTTCTGAAATAAAATATTATTTTAATTTGATGAGTTAATAGGACGTGGGGTATTATTATTTTTTAGGCTAGACGCGGGACAGTTGAGTTGGTTCTAGGGAAAAGTACTGGGAGAAAACTCAGTTTACATCAAAAGATAAAGTGGGAGAAAACTCAGATATGGGATTAATGAAAACGAAAAATAAAGGAAGTGGGAAGGTCTATAAAATGGTTGGACGAATGATAGGTTTAACGGAACCTTACGTTGTTTCTATTTATATATATATATAATAAAATAAGATATAAATATAGGTTCAGTTTTGCATTCTTATAGAAAAATAGAACTAAGTTGTGCATCGTCTTGAAAAAACAAACATAACTTGGGCTGCTAATGTTATAGACAAGCTAGGTTGGGAGGCCCAGAGGCCGCTTGATACCTGCTGGATCCAAAAATATTGAAACATGTCGTGGGCTGCCCATGTTAAACAACAAAACCTAGGCCATGGACCTAGTGTGCCCGGAACTGTTAGCCTCTCGACGAACGGTTGTCTCTCGATTCCTCTTGTTTTGCTAACCATGTTGGGAATGACAAACGACGGCGCCGTGGCAAGAGCACCAAGGCGGAGGACGACGTCGAGACCTCGGACCGAATGAACCAGAGCGGGGGAAGACACAATCAAAGGGGAGTACGAGGGTTGACTTGTTCGGGTCCAGGGTGGGCCGGTGGAGCTGTCGCCGCTGGAAAATGTGTGGGAGTAGAGGGATGGCCAGCCGCTGTATAGGAAGAGGACGAAAGATTGAACAAAATAAAGAAATACAAATGGATAGGTGGTTGGTCCCATATGTTTGTGTACGAGACCTGCTGGGTCCACCTGAGAAGGGGAATATGTTGGGAGGAAGGAGATTCAAAGCACGACAGCCGAGTGAACTAGTTTTTTTAAACGGACAAGTGAACTAGTTACATACATAAGCAAATAGCCACTAAAAAAAGCAAACAGGTTAATGCGTTCTTAAAAGAAATATTTCGGACAAAACAGATAATTCTGACACATAGGCTAATGCATGAAACACTCAGATGATAAAGGTGCTTATAAACAGATAAAAGTACAACATCTGGACCTTCCTGGCACGCTTGATCATGATGTTGCGGCTGTCCGTGTACTCGTTGGTTACGGGAAGCAGACACGCCCCCATGTCCAAGATCCGCTTGTACATGTCATAGCATGCGTATGCATCCTTGTCCGCGTAGGTTATGTAGGCCAGATTCAGAGGTACCTCCCACGTGTTCAGGTCCTTAGTATCATTGTCTTCTTTCATGTTGGCGTATTAGGGGTCGATGATGGTCTCAGCGAGGTCAACCATGGAGTCCTTCTCCTGCCCGTTGCCGATGATCTTGTATTGCTTCTGGATGTCGACAAGCTTGTTGCACCAGATGGCCGAATTGTCGCATTCTTCCTTCTCTACACCGTAGAGAAGGTGCAGTCGGCGCTACCGATGAAACGGGCGAATGCTCCAGAACCTCTGATGGCCCTACAACAGTGGTAGACGAGAACCTCGTCCCGCACACATACCTGGGCGACGGTGATCCGTTGGTCCCTGTCAGGAGACGAATGGATGCGCACAAGGTCTAGTCCTGCGACCTTGTGCTTTCTTCTCCTATAGGTATTGCTTGAACTCAGCGAGGCAGAGCTTCACCGAGTCCGGATCATTGGTGTACATCACATTCAACTTGGTGCAGCCATAGGACTGAACGGAAAACTCAAAGGGGAACTCCTTGCTGAAGTCCATATCCAGCCGGCTCACCCCTCAGATCGCCATTGGAGCCTCTTCGAGTGAACGAGTGGGTAGGCGGCGACAACAGTTCATTTTTCAGCTCTTGGGGAACTGGATTCAACAGTAAACTGAGTGTGTACAGGCGACAACAGTTACTACCTATCCCTCGCCTGATGCACGCCCGGCAGAAGGTGCACCCTCGGTGCATTCAAACGCCTCCATTAAGAAACCTACTCCGGCCACACATCGGGTCACGAGCGGGTCTATATTGGTACTGTAATAACAAGAGTTAGTGGTCACTTTACTTAAATTTAATTAGCTTTAATAGAAATTTATACTTAAAACAAGCAATGCATTGGCTCATTCTATCAGTGCCACAGGATCAACATGCACAACAATTAGAATTATTGTTCCCAGGACGCACACGATCAGCACATTTGTCGCACTTTCACACAGATAATACTACCAAGTTTGAACTGTTTGTTATGGTTGTTGTCCTCTGCATCATCATGCCATGTTTCCCAGCTTACAAGATTCAGAACCAACAAATAAGATCCAAATAATAAGTACAACAAAGATGCCTACACATCTCATTGATTCCCAGCTTGCAAGATTCATAACCAACAAATAAGATTCAAATAATAAGTACAACAAATATGCCTACACATCTCATTGATTACCAGCTTGCAAGATTCAGAACCAACCCATTGGAGCCTTTTGATAAAGTGAATATCAGGATTAAATCCATCTTGGCTAGCCGTGTCATACAACCGAAGAACTTGGCGAATGCTCTTGACCGTCACAACATCTGTAGTTGAGTATTATTGTTTGCACAACACAAATAAGAAGAGCCTGATTACTATAATTGTGGCACTCCTTTAACTCAACTTGCAGCTCCACTCGGATGAGGCCTGCCTGGACTTCCATGATTCAATTCATGCGCCTTTTTCTGCAGTTCACCTAAAATGAAGCAAAGATTGCATCATTCAGCTAGCAAGAAGTACTTGCTCTCGTGAGCTGGCAGTTCTTTAGTAGTTGCACTAAAATTGAGGAACATTAAGGTTGGTTGTCCTGCTCATGTAAGGTGCAACTATAATTTGCTAATCCTTTTGTGCAGTTCCACTAAAATAAAGTGCCATTATGGTGATAGTGACGGCTCATCTTGCAAAGGCTAATAAAATGTTGCACGAGATTACCAGCAGAATTTGACGGAGATTTTGGAAACTCCAATCACCATTTTGTGCAGTTCCACCAAAATTGAGAGTTGTTGCCCACGTGACATTTTATTTGAACTGCACAAGACACTCATTCCAAAAAAAAGAGTGTTCTGTGCAGTTCACCATAAGGTCACAATAGCAACAAGGTGAAATGGATATCCCTATCTGCACAAAAAGATAGAAAGTAAACAGTTGCTGATCAATAAGAATATACGAAACATACATGAAATGAAAAGAAGCATCTTAATTATGTTCATGGTAATCACGCAAGGAGAGTAGAAATTTTAAAACGTCAGCAATGCTTCATGTTACCGGAAGCATTACGATCAACAATGACATTTGTCAAATATGGGATTACTTTAATGGTGGCATTGCTTGTTTACCAAATAGAGTAAATCAATAGCAACTAAAGAGTTGGTTTAAGGGCATGGGACCATGGGGACACCAGGACACTCAACAGCGTAAAGGAGCAACTCACTTATCATACTGGGGAAAATAGCAGGAGTACTATTTGTAACACAGTTTAATTGCATCATATCACTGGAGGCATTAGATTAACAACAACACTGGTTAGACATGTCCCTAAGGTAACAGTGTGATCGCTTCATTTTACATGCGACCTTACATTAACAACAACAAAAGGTTGGTATAAGGACATGCGATAGTGGACGCATCAGCACAATGTACTTACAAGGAGGCATAAAGTGGTGATGCCGAGTTTGTTCATGCTCTGTGAGGGCAGCAAATCTAATCCTGGAGACCTTTTACTATGTGAGGAAAGCAAATATAATCCTGGAGACCTTTTACTATGTGAGGGCAGCAAATCTAATCCTCGAGACCTTTTACTATGTGAGGGCAGCAAATCTAATCCTCGAGACCTTTTACTATGTGAGGGCAGTAATTCTAATTCTAGCGACATTTTACTATGTGAGGGCAGCAAATCTAATCCTGGAGACCTTATACCATGTGAGGGTAGCAATTCTAATCCCGGAGACCTTTTACTATGTGAGGGCAACAAATCTAATCCTGGACATACTCTGTTGACTTGTCCACCAGCCGCCACTTTCTATCCTTTTTTCCACTAATAATAGATATGTTCCTTATCCAGTTTGTATTGCGTTTTCCCATTATTTCGCTTTTCAACCAAGAGACCGGTTGGGTATCCGGTCTCTACTACTTTCACCATATTATTTCCTCTTTGAATCAAGTCCTATATTCATGCTACAACTTTCCCCCCTTTTTTCGTTGTATGAACCAAGTCCTAGATTCAAATGCATGAAGTAGCTTTACCTCTAATAATACTAAAAATTTAGGTGGCTTTTGAAGAGCTGATGGGAGTAGAAAAATATGCACATGCAGATGCGTGGGGAGCTGGGGCAGTAGAGGAAGGCCGCTTTCTAAGAACTTATACCTGAGGGTCGTTGGGATGTCGGCGGCGGCAGGTCGGATCTGCGCACAATACGACGGGGAGGAAGAAGGGTCAGAGGACCTCCCGAGTCGGTGCTGTGTCGGAGAGAACGGCACGGGCAAAGGATCGGGCCCCTCCGGCAGCTGTGGGTTTCCTCCCTCATCGGTGATGACCGCGTGAATGATGCACCTAGTCCTCTACACACACAAGCCGAAGGGATCCGACCGAATCTTTGACCAGCGGTGAGCAAAGAAAAAACGTCGCTATCACTGTCTTGTTAGATCTAGAGAGGATCAGAGAATGAAGAGAGCAACCCTAGTAAAGCAAGCGCTCAGGCCCCGACATACATATATAGTGGAGTGATTATCTTTTTCTCTCCACAACAAGCGTTTCAATTTGTGTACGTGGCATTAAAGAAAAGAAACTCTCTATTTAAGGTGAGTAACTGTACGACTCCTACTTACTACTACGACTACCTCCGTCCTAGTTTATAGGTCACCTTTGTAGTTCGTGCCAAATTTTGACCAAATATTTAGCTAACAAAATGTTAATGCATGTCAAAAAAAATTATATCGTTCGATTCGTATTTCAACATAGTTTTCAATGATATAATTTTTGGAAACATGCATGAACGTTTTGTTAGTTCAATCTATAGTCAAAATTTGACACAATATATAATGGGGACCAATAAACTAGGACAGAGGTAGTAGTAGTATTGTTCACTTGTGCTCCCCGGCCCTCCATTCATTGAACAACCCCACGGTTGAATAAACATACAGTACTAGTATTTATATAGAATGAACAAGCTCGAACTATTTATGCGTAGTTAAAAGTTGAGGGCGGGGCTTTTCCCGAGCAATACGCGCGACAATTTTCGCGTAGGCGGTTTGACAGAGAGGCGAGGAGGGTGAGGGAGTAGCGGATTCAACTTACTTACTGCTAGAAAGGTCGGGTTGTGCGATTTGACGGTGCGTTACTGCTGCAAAGACTTGTGATATGACTACTCACTATAATCATGAATTACTAGCGGTACGACCAAGGTGATGCCCCTCTTCCGTTCCGCACTCTAATCTGGTGCATGACACGTCGACCCGGATGATGACTCTCCCACATGTTGGCGAAGTACGTAGGAGGAGTGCGAACCACGACAGAGGAGTGCGAACCACGGCAGCCCAGTGAATCACTAGTAGAAAACAATGTGCTGATATGGCCATAAAAAACAATGTGCTACGGTCCAGACTGTAGCGTGTACAATACTACTCCTCTTTGTTTGGATCCCTGAGTTAGAGCTAGTTTGGGTTGAAATAGCCTCAAATTATCCAAACAAGAGGGGTTAGTTCGAGCTAGTTTGCTCTAACCCAGCTAAAAAACTAGCCCCACATGGTTGCCTCTAAACTTGGCTGAAAGACCCGCAATGTACAATACTCCATTTGCTGCAACCTCTAACATTTACCCCACCACAAATTAAAATATATATTCCTGTCTTGACCAGATGAGCATGCAAACTGCAATCACCAGGATGACAGGTAGGGCCAGAAGATTATTTTAATAAAAAATAAAGCATGGATCCGACCCCAACGATTTTAAGTTTACAGGCACGATACACGCTATCCTAGACTACTC
The DNA here is from genome assembly GCA_032464435.1 of Aegilops umbellulata. Lineage (NCBI taxonomy): Eukaryota > Viridiplantae > Streptophyta > Magnoliopsida > Poales > Poaceae > Aegilops > Aegilops umbellulata. The sequence goes on from CP136056.1 coordinate 353,492,600, forward strand.
TACACATGAAACTGCCACACGAGCGTACGGGCTGCGCTTGGCTCTTCGCCTCTTCGGGAAGTTGAACAATGATGGAGTACTACTGCAGTGTAGGAGTACTACAGTATGCTTCTGGCCATCTGACACCGATTGAACTGCTGCATGTCCACCGCGTGCGGGAGGGAGAGCGTGTAGCGAACGAAAGCTTCTCCTGGTCCTGCCAGCCACCACGCTCATGGGCGAGGGAGGGACGCAGCTTCGTTGACTTACTGCTCCTGGTTTTGCGTGTATGACAGGTGGGCCCAACAGGAGGGTGGCCCACCTGTCATGCAGCCAAAGGCAGGTGCGGTTAAGGCGAGAGGGCGTTGTAGTAATCAAACTTCTTGGTCTTGTACGAGTTGACGCGACACATCAAAGCACTGCACTCGATATATTTCAATAATTTGTGTTTACCGATGCTTTAATTATAACGCATGCATGCATGTCGTGACTCTCCTTTTGATACTTGCATGTGTTGATTTAATGCACCTTGAAGTAGTATGAATATGTGACGGTAAAGCTTTGTAATGCCCTGGCCCTAATAAAGCGAGAGATGGTTGTGCACGAGGAGGGCGAGATCATGCAGACGGAACAGGACTCGATGATAGAGCTCTCTGTGGTCTCGATGGACCTCACCTTGCTCCACTGCCCCTTGTGCCTCCGCCCCTTGAAGCCTCCAGTGTATGAGGTTTGAATACGCCTCGTCCGTTCGGCTGATCGAGCAAGGTGCAGGTTTCTTGATTGATGTGATGTTCGATTGATTTGTGCAGTGCAAGGGAGGGCACCTAGCCTGCATGGACTGTTGCATCGAGTGCCCCGGGAACCAGCGGCAGTGCCAGAAGTGCGAGCACGGCGGTGGCTTCGACATGCGGAACACGATGGTGGACGCCGTCCTCTCCTTGGTGAGGGTGGAGTTCCCGCACGAAGGCTGTGGGCTCTACGTCACTTACCACAAGCTCGCCAATCACCAGAGCGTGTTTCTGCTCGCGCCCTGCAAATGCCCCGTGCCCGTCTGCGACTACGAAGGCCCGCCGCCGGCGCTCTCGCACCACATCAGCACCATGCATCCCATGCCCGTGCACAGGATCTAGTACGGCAAGGTGCTCCAGCTGCAAGTGCCATTGTCGGAGCCACGGCTCTTGCTGTTCGCGGAGGAGGACGGCCGTGCATTTTTCTTGGTCGGCGGCGTGCTCGACATCGGCGCGCCTATCGCTGTGTCGGTCGTCCCCACTACCGCACTACATGGCCAAGCTGTGGGCGAACGGCCCTCCAAGGGAGCCAAAAGGCAGGACCGATGACGTCAAGGTGGAAATGGAGGTGACAAGCAGCAAGGATCCCGGCGACGTTTCCGTTCACAAGCTGACCTTCTTCACAGTTCCGCCCAAGCTGCTGGCCGGGGCTAAGTTGGTGTCCCTCCACATTCAGATTGACAAGCTCACGTCCTAAATGATTCTACAATGCCTTCTGTTTATCTTAGTAATATGCTAATATAGGGGTTAGCTCGGTCTACTAAGAGATGGTGGGCTTTGGTGGCGATGCAGCAATTACTTCGACATCAGATCAGCAGTTAAAGTAATTTCCAACAGTTGAACAGATATTTTGTGTCTGTTGGATATAAAGATCCTTTGGGTAAGAAGTATAACTGCTTATAAGAAATAAGTATAACAGCTTATATGCTTGTTTGTTCAGGAAGTGTTGCATACTTGTGCGAATTGACGTGACACATCAAAGTAGTACTACTAGTAGTACTCCCTCCGATCCTAATTTCTCTGCGCATGATGCTGGTCATAGTGGGAGTAACATAGTTAGTAACATATATGCCACATAAGCAAAAATGATGAGGTGGCAAGTAATTAATGAGGAGAGAGGCAAATAGAGTAACATAAGGCTGGTCATAGTTGGGAGTAACTTAGACTAGTGTTATGCATATGACACTAGTCTAAGTTATTACCTTCATAATGCAAAGTAACATAATAGTAGTATCATAGATGGCTTTATTTATTAGCTCGTAGACTCATCTTGTCTTGGAAAGCGCTATGTTACAGTAACATTATGTTACCACCTCTTATTAATTACTTGCCACATAAGCAGAATTTTCTCGAAGTGCGCTATGTTACTACTCCCTCCGTCTAGGTGTATAAGACTAGTCACAATGGGTAGTAACTTAGACTAGTAACATGCATATGTTACTAGTCTATGTTACTACATCTATAGTGGGGAGTAACATATGTGTGGTGTCATGCAATACTTCATTTATTAGGTTGTAGACTCATCTTGTCTTGGTTTGTGTGATGTTACAGTAACTAGCTATGTTACTGCATGCTCTCTTTCCTCATTAATTACTCGCCACATCATCTATTTTGCCTAGAGATGTGTGATGTTATCACCTATGTTACTCCCACTGTGGGTAGTCTAAGTCATCTTAGGTTGTGCACCGCGACCAAGGCGGAGGAAAAAACAAGAGAACTTAATGTCTTTTTTGCTAATTAATAGCATTGCATGCAATGAACTAACCACTGCATGTCATGCTTGTTAGTCTCAAGTCATCAAAAACATGCATGGCCCACATCTCTTATTGGTTGATACGTCATGAAACAAGAAACGAGAAGGGAGTTAATGTACCGTGCCTAAGTGTTTTCGGTTTATTTTGTTTTCGTAAGGTGACTTACACACCTAGACGGAGGGAGTAGTTAAGTTACTCCCACTATTACCATCACATAGCGCTTTCCAATGCAAAATGAGTCTACAAAGTAATAAAATGTTATCACACACTACCCACTATGAAGGTACTACTAGTAACATAGAGTAGTAACTAGTCTATGTTACTCTCCACTATGACCAGCCTAAGTCGAGGCGCGGATACCAACGAGGGCCTGGTTGTGTCTATACTTGGACAACTCACCCGACTGCAGGCAGACGAAGCTCGTGTCGTGTTGGTGCCGTGTGCGGCCCGCACATTAACCAAAACCTCGCGCCTCCATCTTAGCCTCTGCATTTTAAACTTCTCAATCTCAAGGCCAAGGAGCAACGCGAAACCTATGATAGAGCCAATCGAATGGTTGAGAACATTACAATTCGTAGCTACAGATGCGTGTGTGAGAGAGGACAAGTGCGTGCATGAACCTCTTCTCTTCTTGTATAACGTACTAAACTCAGAGTACAAGTGTATGTGGGTGGCATCGACCTAGGGAGCAGTGATGGTGCGTGCGAGAAGTCCCGAGAGATAGGTGTAGTGCGTCTGGAAAAAAGACTAGTCTATAGCTCACCACGAGGCTATTCCTGTCGAACGCCGCAATAAGCGTAAGATATGTATCTGGCGGTGCCAGTTTTTGCACGTACACACCAGTAGAAAAAAGAGCTAGTACCATGGCATATGCTACACCGCGGCCGAGAACACATGCCCATGTTAAGCTATCCGGGAATATTGCCGCACTTCAAAACTAGAACTGTCAATAAATTTTGAGCGCTTCTCGTCACATTCCAAATTACTACTACTACCACGCTATATTTAATTGCAAACCTGGTCACACCGATCACAACCTAAACGGTTTCCCACTTAGGAGCGTATTAGTAGTACTCGGTTATAAATACTACTATGCCAAGATGACTGCACATTCCTCCTCAACTCCTCATCCACAAAAAACAATCAAGTCAATCAAGCCATGGCCAGCGTGAGTTCTGGGTCGAGAGATTTCCACCAAAGAGAGCCGAGCATGGAAGAGGAAGCACGAGAGATGTCCCGCCTCGCCGCGAAAGCAGCCGACATGCCCAGCCGCGCAGCAGTAGCAGCACAGAGGTCCCACCGCGCCGTCGACGTAACAGACTGGTCCGGCCACGCCGCGGAAGCAGCAGAGATGTCCCACCGCGCCGCCGAAGCAACACGGAGGTCCCGCCGCGCCGCGGCGGCCTGGGAAAATTTCTTGCGGGCAGGCGAGGACTCTTACAGGCACATGCATGCGATGGTCCATAGCCAGATTGATCAGATCTCCGGCTGGGCAAGGTTGCAGGACGAGGCTACCGATATCATCCGGCAACTAGGGGAGGGCAATGCGAAGCTCCGGGCCGAGCGCGACCTACTGAGGGCAAAGATCGCCGGAAGGGTGAAGCAGGCGGAGGAGACCACTGCCTTGTTGCAGAGGACGGGCGTCATCGTCAAGAAACTTATGGACGAGAATGCCATGCTCCGCATCGAGCGCAACAGGCTGGTGGAGGAATCCGTGGATGCTGCCAAGAAGCATACTAAGGACATGAAACTGATGAAAGAGATCATCACCGGTCGCCGCGACAACCAGTCTCCGCAACCTGCAGCGCATAAAGAAAGTAGAGATCAGCAAGCCAGGTCATTGTATGCGTCTTCTTCTTTTGCCCTTGTGTATTTCGGGCGTAGCCGCATGTGGCTTTTTTAGTTATCTTTCTAATTATGTAAGACAATTATTATCCACTCTCGTCGTCCTTATATATATTCATCAGTCTTGCTATAAGTCGCAGTAGATGCTATATAGGTCCGTCGGATCTTACATCAAGATCCGTGCAAAATTTTCTTTTCAGATTTTCTTTTTTCTCTCTTAAATTTCAGTTAAGTGAGACATTGCCACGCCATTAAACAGAGGTTCGGGCGCCATTAATGGAGACCTTGGGAGAGAGATGGACGACATATGGAGGTCAAAGGGCTCTCCTCCCGATAAGAATGCGCAGGGATCTGATCGCACGCCTCCCGTACTCAAATAGCTACCATGCACGACGCCTCCTAGCTAATAAAAAAAGGGGACGTGTGGTGGCACGTAAATGGTAAATAGAACGCCCATGATTTCAATAAAACTTGTGTTTCCGATTGTAACGTGACAACACTTGTTCCAAAATGACTTTGTTGATTGTTAATGTGTGCGCCTTCGCAAATCGGACGGCAAAATTACCACAACATGTTGGTGCCATGTCATGACACCAGGACAAGTTTCATGATTTTCATGCGTGTTTTGGATTTACAGGAATTAAAAAACCAAGTTTCTCAATGTTTCCAGCCGAGCCACGATGCCCAGATGTTTGAATTTCATTTCCCATTTCTTGCATCGGACCTAGAAATTTACCGGAGGACACACATGTGATTTTTCAACCAGCTTTGGTGCACTGGAGCATGTGCTTGTATTGCAAATTTGAATTATGCACACAAAAGTTACATGTTCCCTCTCAGAACCATGAGCCTTCTTGAGAGAAGCTCTGGTTTGCAAGAAACTTATACCAAAACTTGTTCCTATTCTGCCAATTTTTTACCACAGCATGGTAGTACCATGACATGACACTATGCCAAGTTTCATGATTTTCAGGCATGTTCTGGATTTACAAGAATTTTAAAACCAAGTTTCTCAATGTTCTCGCCGAGCCATGATGCCCAGATGTTTGAATTTCATTCCCATTTCTTGCATGGGACCTAAAAATTCACCCCGAGGACACACATGTGATTTTTCAACCAACTTTGATGCACGGGAGCATATGCTTGTAGTTCAAATTTGAATTATGCACATTAAATGACTAGAAAATCAATTAATGTATAAAAAAGGCCAAATGAACCCGGAATAATTCCAAAAATTAACAGGGCACTCATGTAGTTCTATGTTGCCTCTGTAAAGAAACTCAAGGGGGCAGCGTATATTGTTTCGCACTCAAAGGTGACACGTTCCCTCTCAGAACCACGAGCCTTCTTGAGAGAAGCTCCGGTTTGCAAGAAGCTTATACCAAAATTTGTTCCTATTCGGCCATTTTTTACCAGGGTATGGTAGTACCATGACATGACACCATGCCAAGTTTCATGATTTTCAGGTGTGTTTTGGATTTACAAGAATTCTAAAACCAAATTTCTCAACATGCTCGTAGTCCTACATTTTGATCTTCCATCATATATGAACATTAAATGACTAGAAACTCAATTAATGTATAAAAAAGGCCAAACGAACCCGAAATAATTCCAAAATTTAATAGGGCACTCATGTAGTTCTATGTTGCCTCTGTAAAGAAACTCAAGGGGGGCAGCGTATATCGTTTCACACTCAAAGGTGACACGTTCTCTCTCAGAACCACGAGCCTTCTTGAGAGAAGCTCTGGTTTGCAAGAAGCTTATACCAAATCTTGTTCCAAATCGGCCCAATTTTTTACCACGGCATGTTAGTGCCATGACATGACACCATGCTAAGTTTCATGATTTCCAGGCGAGTTTTGGATTTACATGAATTTAAAACCAAGTTTCTTGATGTTCTCGGCTGAGTCACGACGCCCAGATGTTTGAATTTCATTCCCATTTCTTACATGGGTCCTAGAAATTCACCCAAGGACACACATGTGATTTTTCAACCAACTTTGGTTTACCGGAACATGTGCTTGCAGTTCAAATTTGGATTATGCACATTAAATTTCCAGAAACTCAATTAATGTATAAAAAGGCCAAATGAACCCAGAATCATTCTAAAATTTAACAGGGCACTCATATAGTTCTATGTTGCCTCTATAAAGAAAATCTGGGGGGAGGCAGCGTATATTGTTTCGCACACAAAGGTGACATGTTCCCTCTTGGAACCACGAGGCTTGTTGAGAGAATCTCCAGTTTTGCAAGAAGCTTATACCAAAACTTGTCCCAATTCAGCCAAGAATTATATACATATGAAAACAGGGTTTAGATTATCCCGAACATCTCGCCACCTAGACCAATGTACTCTGATTTGAATTCAACAGAAAATGGATACAAATATTTGAATTGGAGATCTTATGTTACATGTAGTTTATAGTGAATTATGATTACTGCTATATGCATGTTTTCTGTTATCAAGATAATATTTAAATGATTGTACAACTTGACAACAATCGTATTCAGATAAGGAAAATTGATTCAAATTAAGTCCATATGGTAGACGACAATATATATGTTCATAGGGTGGAGTAAGATGTTCATATATGATGGAAGATCAAAATGTAGGACTACATCCATTATAAACCGCAAGGTCACCTGACGATATATTCGAATTCAACATAACGTGGATTCAAAAATTGAAATTCGAGATCCTCGCATTTGTAATCATATAAAAAGAGACATGACTCTTTCTTTTGGTGGGAATTGATTTGTTTTTTGTTGTTGTTGAGGGAAGTGCGAATCGATTTGGTACTGTACAGGGTAACCTCGTTCTCCTGATTTTTTATATATTTTTCTTGTAGTTTTTTCAATGACATTTATAGCAATATATTAAATGGGGACATGACTCTCTTGTGTCTTGTATGAATTGTTTTTTTTGTACACGTTAAGTTTGTTTTGCCGAACAAGGAATCTGCGCCTTGTTATCCCGAAAGTTTAAGCTCGAGTATCTTTTGTCTCGTCTGCTTTGAAACTTCTGCCTCTTCAACCTGCGTCGCGCCTTGTTATCCCGAAATTTCGACGCGCGCGAAAACTCCCTCCTCATCCGAAATCGGTCCCGCAACCTAGACACGTGAAATCCCCCTTCTACCCCTCAGTCGGAAATGTCGGCTGATACATCTCCGTCGTATCTACTTTTCCAAACACTTTTGCTCTTGTTTTGGACTCTAACTTGCATGATTTGAATGGAACTAACCCAGACTGAAGCTGTTTCAGCAGAATTGCCATGGTGTTATTTATGTGCAGAAACAAAAGTTCTCGGAATGACCTGAAACTTCACGAAACATCTTTTCGGAAATAATAAAAAATCCTTGCCAACTATGAAGACCAGGGGGCCCATACCCTGTCCACGAGGGTGGGGGGCGCGCCCTCCCCCCTAGGGCGCGCCCCCTACCTCGTGGGCCCCCTGAGGCTCCTCCGACGCCAACTCCAACTCTATATATTTGCTTTCGGGGAGAAAAAAATCAAGGAGAAGAAATCATCGCGTTTTACGATACGGAGCCGCCGCCAAGCCCTAAAACCTCTCGGAGGGCTGATCTGGAGTCCGTTCGGGGCTCCGGAGAGGGGGATTCGTCGCCGTCGTCATCATCAACCATCCTCCATCACCAATTTCATGATGCTCACCGCCGTGTGTGAGTAATTCCATCGTAGGCTTGCTGGATGGTGATGGGTTGGATGAGATCTATCATGTAATCGAGTTAGTTTTGATAGGGTTTGATCCCTAGTATCCACTATGTTCTGAGATTGATGTTGCTATGACTTTGCTATGCTTAATGCTTGTCACTAGGGTCCGAGTGCCATGATTTCAGATCTGAACCTATTATGTTTTCATGAATATATGTGTGTTCTTGATCCTATCTTGCAAGTTTATAGTCACCTACTATGTGTTATGATCCGGCAACCCCGAAGTGACAATAATCGGGACCACTCCCGGTGATGACCATAGTTTGAGGAGTTCATGTATTCACTATGTGCTAATGCTTTGTTCCGGTTCTCTATTAAAAGGAGGCATTAATATCCTTTAGTTTCCATTAGGACCCCGCTGCCACGGGAGGGTAGGACAAAAGATGTCATGCAAGTTCTTTTCCATAAGCATGTATGACTATATTCGGAATACATGCCTACATTACATTGATGAATTGGAGCTAGTTCTGTGTCACCCTATATTATGATTGTTACATGATGAACCGCATCCGGCATAATTCTCCATCACTGATCCAATGCCTACGAGCTTTTCCTATATTGGTTCTCGCTTATTTACTTTTCCGTTGCTACTATTACAATCACTACAAACACCAAAAATATTACTTATGCTCCTGTTACTTTTGTTACCGTTACCAGTACTATTATATTACTTTGCTACTAAATACTTTGCTGCAGATATTAAGTTATCCAGGTGTGACTGAATTGACAACTCAGTTGCTAATACTTGAGAATATTCTTTGGCTCCCCTTGTGTCGAATCAATAAATTTGGGTTGAATACTCTACCCTCGAAAACTGTTGCGATCCCCTATACTTGTGGGTTATCAAGACTATTTTCTGACGCTGTTGCTGGGGAGCATAGCTCTATTCTTTGAGTCACTTGGGATTTATATCTGCTGGTCACTATGAAGAACTTGAAAGACGCTAAGACAACAATTTATCCCTCAACTACGAGGGGAGGTAAGGAACTGCCATCTAGCTCTGCACTTGATTCACCTTCTGTTTTGAGTAATCTTGCGACACCTAAACCTGCTTCTGCTATTCGTTCTGATATGTCGCATGTTATTGATGATGCCACTTCTGCTATGCATGATACTTATGATGAAACTACTTCTATGCTTGATACTACTGTGCCCCTTAGTGAATTTCTTGATGAACAAATTGCTAGGGCTAGAGAGAAAGAAATTATTGAAACTGATTATATTGATGAAAGTGATGATGAAGATATGCCTGTTATTCCTAAGGGTTATGTTTTTGATATAGAAGCTTCTGTAGCTATTCTAGCTTGCAAAGATATATATGAACTCAAGAGATTATTGATTGAATGGAGTAAGCAATCTCTTAAAGATAGAATGAGGCCTGACCCTGCCTTTGCTACTTCACCTATTTGTGTTGCCGATAAGGATTATGAATTCTCTGTTGATCCTGATATAATTACTTTGGTTGAATATGATCCTTTTCATGGTTATGAATCTGAAACTGTTGTGGCACATCTTACTAAATTAAATGATATAGCCACCCTGTTCACTAATGATGAGAGATCTCGCTACTTTTATATCCTTAAAATATTTCCGTTCTCATTAAAGGGTGATGCTAAGATATGGTTTAATTCTCTTGATCCTGGTTGTGTGCGTAGTCCCCAGGATACGATTTATTACTTCTCTGCTAAATATTTCCCTGCTCATAAGAAACAAGCTGCTTTAAGGGAAATATACAACTTTGTGCAAATTTAAGAAGAGAGTCTGCCACAAGCTTGGGGGAGGCTTCTCATGTTACTTAATGCTTTGCCTGATCATCCTCTTAAGAAAAATGAAATACTTGATATCTTTTATAATGGATTAACCGATGCTTACAGAGATTATCTGGATAGTTGTGATGGTTCTGTTTTCAGGGAAAGAACACCGGATGAAGCTGAAATTCTATTGAATAATATGTTGACAAATGAAAATAATTGGACACTTTCTGAGCCAGCTCCTGCTCCAATTAATGAGCCTATTCCTAAACCAACTCCGAAGAAGAGAGGTGTTCTATTTCTCAGTCCTGAAGATATGCAAGAGGCAAAGAAATCTATGAAAGAAAAAGGTATTAAAGCTGAAGACATTAAGAATTTACCTCCTATTGAAGAAATACATGGTCTTAATCTACCGCGTGTTGAAGAAACATATGATCTTAATCCATTACCTATTGAAGAACCTCCTGGTCTTGATAACCCGACACATGTAGTAAAGGTAAATTCTCTCTATAGATACGATAGAGATGAAATCCCTCCTACTAAAATTGCTAGCCAATGCTTGGATGAATTTGATAACTTTATGGTTAAGCAAGAAGATTTCAATGCTTATTTTGGTAGACAATTAAAACAAAATGCTTATATGATTAAACACTTGGGTGATTATATGGCTAATGTTTGAGGTGAACTTAAACTCGTTAGCAAACATGCTTCTATGGTTACCACTCAAGTAGAACAAGTACTTAAGGCTCCAAATGATTTGCTCAATGAAATAAATAGTAAGAAAAATCATTATGCTATTAGAGTGGCTACTAGAACTGGTAGAATGACTCAGGAACCTTTGTATCCTGAAGGCCACCCTAAGAGAATTGAGCAAGATTCTCAGAGAAATAACATTGATGTACCTAGTTCTTCTAAAAAGAAGAAAAAGAAAAATGATAGGACTTTGCATGCTTCTAGTCAACCTATTGCTGAACCACCTGATAATCAAAATGATATCTCTATGTCTGATGCTGATACACAATCTGGTAATGAACATGAACCTAATGAAAATGCTAAAGATGATGTTCATGATGATGCTCAACCTAGTAATGATAATGATGTAGAAATTGAACCTGCTGTTGATCTTGATAACCCACAATCAAAGAATCAATGTTATGATAAGAGACTTTGTTGCTAGGAAACATGGTAAAGAAAGAGAACCATGGGTTCAAAAACCCATGCCTTTCCCTCCCAAACCATCCAAGAAAAAGGATGATGAGGATTTTGAGCGCTTTGCTGAAATGATTAGACCTATCTTTTTACGTATGCGATTGAATGATATGCTCAAAATGAATCCTTATGCTAAATATATGAAAGATATTGTTACAAATAAGAGAAAGATAACGGAAGCTGAAATTTCCACCATGCTTGCTAATTGTACTTTTAAGGGTGGAATACCAAAGAAACTTGGAGATCCAGGAGTACCTACTATACCATGCTCCATTAAAAGAAACTATGTTAAAACTGCTTTATGTGATCTTGGAGCCGGTGTTAGTGTTATGCCTCTCTCTTTATATCGTAGACTTGACTTGAATAAGTTGACACCTACTGAAATATCTTTGCAAATGGCTGATAAATCAACTGCTATACCTGTCGGTATTTGTGAGGATGTGCCTGTTGTGGTTGCAAACGTTACTATTTTAACGGACTTTGTTATTCTTGATATTCCCGAGGACAATAGTATGTCTATTATTCTTGGAAGACCTTTTCTGAATACTACAGGGGCTGTTATTGATTGCAACAAAGACAATGTCACTTTTCATGTTAATGGTAATGAGCATACAATACACTTTCCGAGGAAACAACCTCAAGTTCATAGTATCAACTCTATTGGAAAAATTCCATCGATTATATTTGGAGGTTTTGAATTTCCTCTTCCTACTGTCAAGAAGAAATATGATATTCTTATTATTGGGGATGTGCATATCCCCGTTGAGGTAACATAGTGTCATTCGAAAATTTTCCGGTTCCATGTTATTCAGAATGAGTTTGTTAACAAGACTTGATCAACCTTGTTAGTAGATTCCTTTTGATGAGCATGAGATGGATGAAACTAGAAGGCACAACCTTCTGTACCCTCTCTCTACTTTATGTTATTTAGTTGAAATAAAGTAAAAAATAGTACTTTTCTGTCTGTTTTCTGATTTATCCGTGCAATATAAAAATACCCCGAAAATAAAAGTTCTCCAAATGCCCTGAAAATGGAATATGATTTTTTCTAGAATATTTGAGGATTTATGGAACTGAGAACAAAGAAGGGGGTCAACCACCTGGGCACGAGGGTGGAGGGCGCGCCCCCTGCCTCGTGGGCCCACGGTGGCCCTCCTCCACTTATTCCTGCACCTATACAGTTCTTCTTCCTCCCACAAACACGAATATCTAGCTCAAGCACGAGTTCTAGCTCACTTTGTTGCGATTTTCGATCTCCTTGCTCAAAGCACCTCTCACAAAACTGCTTGGGGAGATTGTTCCTTGTTATGTGACTCCTCCATTGGTCCAATTAGTTTTTGCTCTAGTGCTTTATTCATTGCAAATTTGTGCTGCCTAGGTGACCATGTTCTTGAGCTTGCATGTCAAATTTATATGGTTCCAAGTAGTTCTAATGCTTGATATAGTCTCTAGGCACTTGTAGGAGTAGTTGCTATCAATTTTATTGAGCTTGGTTCACTTTTGTTTGAAGTTACTAAAAAATTCAGAAATTTTTCAGAGGAAGAAATATGTTTAGTAAAATGTTCCAAGGTGGTTCTTCAAGGAAGCAAGGACCCAGGCTTGCAATGTGTGACGCTGATGAGGAGCCACCAAGAGACGCCCCAGTGCAACCCTGTGAGTGGCCTTCAGAAAATTTTATGGATCGAGCGGGAATCAAAGAGGAATTTAACGCATATTCGCGTAACGCCGATCTTGTGAGCTTTGAGGCAGACAAATGCCCGCAGTACCATCATCTCACTAGTTCATTGGTGAGGAGGCAAAAGGAAGATATATTATTACCAGAGAGGAGACAGATGAGTACGAGAGGAGGGCGGAGGCAGCTCGCCGCCACGCTGCAGCTCAGGAGGCGATAATCGCTGCATCACAGTACGACCCCAGGTACACCTACGGATATCCGCCAGGCCATCCCTGGCAATAGACCAACTTAGGCCAAAAGCCTAAGCTTGGGGGAGTATGTATTTCCCACCGACATTACATTTATGTTCACACACTCATTGCTAGATGTCGGTGCTCATACTCTTTCACTGTAATATCCATGCTAGTTTATTTTCTTGCTTTCTTCTTGTGTGTTTGTTAAACCTTAAGAAAAACAAAAAAAATATTAGTAATAGCTTCTAGTTAGTTTACTTTCTTGCTGTAGTAGTAATAATTAAAAATAAAACCCAAAAATATTTCTCGTTCTTCTTTTGCTTGTTGGGAGCTTTCCCGTGTAAATAGTTTTATTTCTTTTCTTTTGTTTGGGGGTCGATAAGAGAAGACCATAATTAAATTGTTGAAGTGGCTCTTATATGCATTATTGTTGATTTAACCAAGAGCCTATATTGCCTTGTCTTCTCCTGTTTATTGAATGCTCACAGATTCTAGCTTAGTCCAATACACGTGCACTCTTATTATTATTCACTTCGGTCGGTCGTGCAAGTGAAAGGCAATTATGATGATATATGATGGACTGACTGAGATGAGAAAAGCTGGTATGAACTCGACCTCTCTTGTTTTTGTAAATATGATGAGTTCATCGTTCTTGATTCAGCTTATTATGAATAAACATGTTTGCAATGACCATTAGAGATCATAGTTGCTCGTGCCATGCTTGATTAGCTATGAGTTATAATGGTTTACCTTGCGTGCCAACATGCTATTAAAATGGTTGTGATGTGGTATGATGGGGTGGTATCCTCCTTTGAATGATTTAAGTGACTTGACTTGGCACATGTTCACACATGTAGTTGAAACCAAATTGACATAGCCTTCATGATATTTATGTTCATGGTAGACTATACCCTACTCATGCTTGCATCCAATGTTTATCAATTTTAATGCATGTTCATGGCTGTTGTCGCTCTCTAGTTGGTCGCTTCCCAGTCTTTTGTTAGCCTTCACTTGTACTAAGCGGGGATACTGCTTGTGCATCCAATCCCATAAACCCCAAAGTTATTCCACATGGGTCCACCATACCTTCTTATATGCGGTATTTACCTTCCGTTCCAAGTAAATTTGTATGTGCCAAACTCTAAACCTTCAAATAAACATTCTGTTTTGTATGCTCGAATAGCTCATGTATCAACTAGGGCTGCCCTTATCTTCCATGTTAGGTGGGTTATTCTCAAGAGGATTGGACTCCGCTCCTCATTCACGAGAAAATGGCCGGTCTCCGGGATGCCCAGTCCCATGCTTTATGCAAACTAAATCAAAATAGTTGCAAACAAAACTCCCCCTGGGACTGTTGCTAGTTGGAGACACTCGTTGTTTCGAGCAAGTCATGGATTGATGCTTGTTGGTGGAGGGGGAGTATAAACTTTACCATTCTGTTTGGGAACCGCCTATAATGTGTGCAACATGGAAGATATCGCCATCTCTTAGTTTTTATGTTGACAATGAAAGTATGCCGCTCAAAATATTATTTATCTCTATTTCAAAACCGAGCTCTGGCACCTCTACAAATCCCTGCTTCCCTCTGCGAAGGGCCTATCTATTACTTTTATGTTGAGTCATCACCCTCTTATCAAAAAGCACTAGCTGGAGAGCGCAGTTGTCATTTGCACCCATTACTGTTAATTTATCTTGGGTATGACTACGATTGGATCTCTTTACCATGAATTACAATGTCTAGTCAGTCCTTGATCTTTAAAGGTGCTTTGCATTTATGTTTTGCGGTCTCAGAAAGGGCTAGCGAGATACCATCTTGTTATATCATATTATGATTGTTTTGAGAAAGTGTTGTCACCCGAGATTTATTATTATGGCTCACTAGTTGATTATGCTATTGATATGAGTAAACATGAGACCTGAGAGGTATTGCAAATGTGTTTAGTCATAATACTTGTTGAAAACTTGAATGTTGGCTTTACATATTTACAACAACAAGAGCAAACAGAGTTTGTAAATTTTTTTTCTTTATCACTTTCAGTTTATCAACAGAATTGCTTGAGGACAAGCAAAGGTTTAAGCTTGCGGGAGTTGATACGTCTCCGTCGTATCTACTTTTCCAAACACTTTTGCCCTTGTTTTGGACTCTAACTTGCATGATTTGAATGGAACTAACCTGGACTGACGCTGTTTTCAGCAAAATTGCCATGGTGTTATTTATGTGTAGAAACAAAAGTTCTCGGAATGACCTGAAACTTCACGGAACATCTTTTCGGAAATAATAAAAAATCCTTGCCAAATATGAAGACCAGGGGCCCACACCCTGTCCACGAGGGTGGGGGGCGCGCCCTCCCCCCTAGGGCGCGCCCCCTACCTCGTGGGCCCCCTAAGGCTCCTCCGACGCCAATTCCAACTCTATATATTTGCTTTAGGGGAGAAAAAAATCAAGGAGAAGAAATCATCGCGTTTTACGATACGGAGCCGCCGCCAAGCCCTAAAACCTCTCGAGAGGGCTGATTTGGAGTCCGTTCGGGGCTCCGGAGAGGGGGATTCATCGTCATCGTCATCATCAACCATCCTCCATCACCAATTTCATAATGCTCACCGCCGTGCGTGAGTAATTCCATCATAGGCTTGCTGGACGGTGATGGGTTGGATGAGATCTATCATGTAATCGAGTTAGTTTTGATAGGGTTTGATCCCTAGTATCCACTATGTTCTGAGATTAATGTTGCTATGACTTTGCTATGCTTGATGCTTGTCACTAGGGCCCGAGTGCCATGATTTTAGATCTGAACCAATTATGTTTTCATGAATATATGTGTGTTCTTGATCCTATCTTGCAAGTCTATAGTCACCTACTATGTGTTATGATCCGGCAACCCCGAAGTGACAATAATCGGGACCACTCCCGGTGATGACCATAGTTTGAGGAGTTCATGTATTCACTATGTGTTAATGCTTTGTTCTGGTTCTCTATTAAAAGTAGGCCTTAATATCCCTTAGTTTCCATTAGGACCCCGCTGCCACAGGAGGGTAGGACAAAAGATGTCATGCAAGTTCTTTTCCATAAGCATGTATGACTATATTCGGAATACATGCCTACATTACATTGATGAATTGGAGCTAGTTCTGTGTCACCCTATGTTATGATTGTTACATGATGAACCGCATCCGGCATAATTCTCCATCACCGATCCAATGCCTACGAGCTTTTCCTATATTGGTTCTCGCTTATTTACTTTTCCGTTGCTACTGTTACAATCACTACAAAACACCAAAAATATTACTTTTGCTTCTATTACTTTTGTTACCGTTACCACTACTATCATATTACTTTGCTACTAAATACTTTGCTGCACATATTAAGTTATCCAGGTGTGGCTGAATTGACAACTCAGTTGCTAATACTTGAGAATATTCTTTGGCTCCCCTTGTGTCGAATCAATAAATTTGGGTTGAACACTCTACCCTCGAAAACTGTTGTGATCCCCTATACTTGTGGGTTATCATCGGTTCGACGTCGCAGTGTTAAAACCGGTGGGGGTACGCTGGTAACTTACCCTACATTTTGGACAAGCGCGTCCCTAAGCCATGGCTCCCCCTTCCTTCCCCTTTGTCCCCCCATTCATACACCGAGGCCGCCAAAACCCATGAAACCCCACGCTCCTTGGTCGGCCTGCCGCCCGCCGCCCAACCAGAGACTCTTCCCCGAAGACGTCGTCCACCGCAACAGCTCACCGTCCCTCATCCATCACACCAGATGAGGATTCGTTGTCGATCTCATCGTCTCGTCGGATCAGCCGCCCCGTCTCCACCTCCAAGGAGCTGCCCCGATGTTCGCCTTGTCTATCACGCCACCTCCATCCCCACAGCGCCGTCTTGACCTGCCCGACCGGAACCGCAACACCCTCACCTTTTCCTCCGATGAAGCCGAGGCCAACTTGGCGCTACCAAGGAGGTTCTGCACTCACTGCTGCATTTTATCTTTTATTGGATCTCACGGGGCTGTCGGTGTTGGATACCGAGCAGCCATGGCGGGTCTCCATCGACGGCGCCGTTGCCAGCCACTTCATCCACGACGTCTCTCCCCCATGTCGTTGCTTCCTTAGCGGCCACTTCGTGCTGCTGCTCTGCTCTGTTATTGCTGTCGGTTGCGCTGCTGCTCCGCTCTTGCTCTCGTTCGTGATGCTGCTCTGCTCTTCCTCTCGCTCGCATTGTTGCTGCTGTTGCACGACCTCCGACAGCTACAGGAGTTGCTGTTTTAGCACTCGCTCGCGGTTCTGCTGCACGACTTGCTCTCTGCTCGTGCGTTCCCTGCTCGAGCGTCTGCTGATTTAGATCACTGCTTCTCTGCTACAAGTGCTCTAACGCCCTAAACATCTATTGCAATGCTCTTCTACTAGTTCTATCAGTTTCGACAGTAAAATTCAGTTTCGACTGTAAAGTTCAGTTTCTTCCGTTAAGTTCAGAGTAAACAGTATTTACAGCATCTGTCAGAGCGGCCGTGGCGCGGCTGATGCGTTTTACATCTAGCACTTTTTGGTGATGTATTTTACATCATCTATTGCAGGTGATATTAGAGTCCCACTTCAGATTAACGTTGTCTGTCTTGTCCTCCTTCAGCCTCACTGCCGTACACCTCACCGGAGCTGTTCAACGAAGGAACCGTCCATCAAAATGGAGCAGTATCCTCGACGCTGTTTCCAGAGGCCTCGGATCTTCTTCCCCGCCTCCGGCAGTCACACCAGCATCGCCATCCTCCACGTCCAACCCAATGATGCTGAGGTCGGCAAGGCTATGCCAAAGAGGTTGTACACTCATTGCATCACTTTCTTACTATGCATTCATGTCGATCCCTCAGGGATCCTTTGCTATGGAACTACTATGGTACTACTATTCATGCATTTGGTTAGGAGTGGAGCAAAGCAAAACTGGAGGATTTTTTCCTTTGGTGTCTCTTTCAAAGAAAAATGGTAGGAATTTTAATATCCAGTTGGACGTCCTTTTCAAATTAATATGCATGAAGAACAGGACTAATTGCATTACTGGCATAATAAGATTCTTATTTTTTTTTCATTTTCACGTGGTTTGACTTTAATTTGACCATGTTTCTCCATTCCTGTGTTCTTCCAATTCATGTGAACCAAACACCGAGGTTCACAGAAATCCTATGTTTCCAAATGCTCTGTTTTGCACGTGCATTCCTATCATATTCCTGTGTTTTTCATGTCCCTGCGTTTATAGAATCCTCCAATTCTAAGGAGCCCTTACAGATTTACTTCATTTTCAGATAAGCATCAAAGAAAACTTTGTGTGTTATGTCCTGCTCATGTCGTGCCGTCATCCACCCCACTTGAGGTGCACCATCGACAGAAGCGTTCACTGCAACAGAGATTCCCCCTGCAAACTTTCTTTTGCCACCTCAGATCATCTTCCCCGTTGTCGGCAGCCACGCCAACTGCATTACCATAATCGACTGAGCAGATGAACCCGAGGACTACACAGTTCCGTAAGAGAGGTCGCAGTCTTTCATGTTTGCTTACATTATATGTCGGTTATTATTACCTGCTACTTTATCGTTCAAACTTGAGTTTTAAAATGCCCGTGGGTCTCATATCGAGGTAGCAACGAATAGTATCTGTCTTCTATCTTGTTCATCAGAGGTCTTCTATGTGTTTCATGTTGGGTGGGCAACAAACAATAGATGATCCATTGTCTATCTTTTTAAACTGAAGCTATAATCTACCTGCTATCATTAGTTTTGGATCTATCCACTCGTTTGCTACCATCGGTCTTGATTTGTGCATGCACCCCTTAGGCCTTACAAAATCTAACTAATTTTTTATGATGCATGTCAGTTATTGTACACAATCGTACTGAACATGTAGAGAAAAAGAGAAGACCGTTGCGTGGGAATACAATGTCATGCAGACGCCGCTCCATGGTGGGCGAAGTGCCCCCCCCCTCCTGCCATTCCAGATTGTATTCCAGAGGAAGATTACTATTTAGATGGGGATTCAGAGGGAGCCGACCACTCCTATTTACCACCTGAGGTGTTTGCTCTAACCTGGTATGCTGATGTTGGTCATATCATGCATATGGCGCCTCGCATTGCTTACATTATTCATCTTATATGTCATCAGCTTAGTTTAGATTTGCTTTGTGTGAATGCCACCTGTTTGGTTTCTATATCATACTCCCACCGTTCCTAAATATTTGTCTTTTTAGATATTTCAACAAGTGACTACATACGGAGCAAAATGAGTGAAGCTACACTCTAAAATATGTCTATATACATCTGTATGTAGTATTCCAGTTGAAATCTCTAAAAAGACAAATATTTAGGAATGGAGGGAGTATATGGGAATTATGTAATGCCATGTTTTTCAGACAGTTATCATATATGTGAATTATGCACCGCCATGTAGCCAGGCATCATATATGTGAATTATCTCATGCCATCTTTTTTTTCACTACATATTCCATTTGTCGACAATCTGTGTATATTGAACTACTCTTCATGTTTATCAGCCATTTGAGTCGGTTATGGAAAAATCAGGAGTGAAAACAAGGTCTTCAGAGCAGGCAATGGTACCTATTGAAGCATATATCTCGATGGTTACAGGGAGCTCCTCAGAGGAGGATTCAGAGACAGATGACTAGTCCTATATCCCACCTGAGGTGTATGCTCTAAGTTGCAATGTTTATATTTCTCATATCATGCATATGGTGTCTTGCATTGCTTAGTTTAGACATCATATGCACAATATTGAATTCCATCTGCTTAGTTTAGAGATCATACATGCGAGTGCCAGCTTCTTAGTATATGAATCAATTATGTCAATTATATCATGCCATCCTGTATACTTAGACAACATTTATGTGAATTATTTCATCCCAACCTATTTTAGAAAGACATCATATAGTTTTGTCATGTCATCTTGTTTAGATACTCATCATATGTTGAATTATGCCATTATATCCTGTTAAGTAATCCATCATATATCTGAAACTGTGTCATGCTATCCTGTTTAGTTAGGCATCATATATGTGAAATTGTGTCATGTTGTCCTGTTTGCTTAGAAAACATATATGTGAATTACCACATCTGTCTATCATACAATGTCTCTATGTTCAATTTCTTTTCTTGTTTATCAGCCATTTGAATTGGAGGGGGTGATGGCAGTATCTAAGGGAGCAAAAAACCGTTCTTCACAAAAAGACAGTGCTACCCGTCGATGCAGATAGAACCATGGTTGTACTGGCCCACAAACTTGCCCCGCCACACATAATCGAGACTCTTCCAGATTGCACACTTACACTGTTGGGCAGAGAACCAGCTACAACCCATCTAACCCCAACCCCAACGGATAGTAATCCACTTCTAGTTGACAAAGCACCATGTCCACCACAGAGTACCCCCACACGAGCAGTTTATAAAGCAACTGCAGTGCCCAAAGCACGAAGACCACCACAGCGAACCCAAACTCCACGTTTAAAGCAGAAGAGCAACTGTTCTCAGGTCAGATTCCGTAGCTATGGTCTTTGCTGTTGCATCACTGTATTTACTCATACCAACTACTTTCGAGTATGAAGGATCCAATTGAAACTCCAATGGCGCAACAGGTATGTTTTAAACCTATTTATTTAACTGGATTGTTGTTCTAACTTCTTGCTCTATGTTGATTTTAGTTTCAGTTGTATAAACACTTATGTTCTCATGTGATGCACATTACAAGTGTTGCCAATGTTGTGTAGTTTCTCACACTTATATTCCGTCTATGCTGTTGTGTCTTCAAAATATATGAATTGAACTGTGTCTCTATCTTGATTTGGCAACATAAACTAGAATGATATGGACAATACAGTGACCATAGTACATAGATATATGTTTGTTTCATGTTGTTATCTTGTCCACCTTACTACTTACCATTGTTTACCAAAATGAGTTTGGTATACTACATGCTAAACTTGTGATGTGTCTGCTTGTTTCTCTTGTAGTATGCGAACAGAATATTGGAGAAGAGCACCCACTATGCAATGGTACATAAAGTAATGCAGGTAAGGTTCAAGATAGTGAGACAACCCTGTTGGTCTCCAAGAAAGGTGATAAAAACGATCTTGTAGACAGTGAGAAAACCCCACAGTCCTGCGTTGATGTAGTGTTCGAGTTACTGGCCAGTACCGCTGGCACAAGCTCTTCGACCTCGCTGCCTGAATCACTTCGGCTTCTTCAGTCTCAGCTACAAGCTGAAAGGCATCAGTCAGCTATGTTGCGGCAAGAAGCCGAAGGACTGAGGAAGTCCCTGCAGAATTCAGATGCATACTTTCTTGTGCAACAGCAAGCACCGGAGGATTTAAGCGCCAAACAAGAGAAAGTTAATAAGCTTGCTAAGCATCTTGCCAGCATTATGGGCACCGAGGATATTGTTTATTGAGCTCTTTTGAAGTGGTTTCAGTTCTGGACTTGTTTTGTTGCGGCGTTTATTTGCACTAGTCGCCAACTTTGACGACCAGTGTATGTGATATGCTTCTTTGTTCCCTATATTTGCACTGGTAGCGAACTTTGATGCCCAGTGGATGTAGTATGTGTAATAGCCGTTCTAGCCTAGCGTAAGTTGCTTGCTTATTTAGTTCCTTGTTGTCTTGTTTATTTGTTTGCTTGTAGTCGGTGCAGTTCTTTTTCCGCGGTTTGCTAGTGGCCGCAATAACTTATTTTTAAAAACTAGGCCACAATAACCATGGGCTACATATTTACTGTAGTTACCACGGGCCTCCTACGGGCCGTAGAAACAATAAGCCTTCTACGGGCCGTAGCATCAATGGGCCTTCTACGGGCCGTATGATCGATAGGCCAAACATGGGCCAATAAAAGACCGCATTATGGGCCTTAAACGGGCTAGATTTGGAATCGTCTATTCATGGGACGACAATAACGGGATGTCGTTAATCGGTCATATTGGACGACACTATGAAAACGGCCCAACGGATTAACCGGCTACAAACGGGCCAATTGTAACCGCGGGCTGAATTTGGCCCACAAGAAGAAAAGGCCAATAACGGGTCGTAAGTAACCGAATACTGGAAATGAGCCCAAGAATAAATGGGCCCTGAGAAGGCCGAAAGATAACACGGGTTGGAAACAGCCAAAATGAATAATGGGTCGTTAATCTCTCCCTAATAATAAAGCACGGATTGAGTCTGTCGGGTTCACCATCGTGGCATTTTTACATAAAGGTCCCTATGTTCTGGCTAATCTAACTCGCAGTCCATGGTGCGTGAAGAAAACGGTTCGGTATTTTTCTTCGTCAACCCTCTGTGCATGTTTGGCTTTAGATCGAGCGGTGGCGCTCCCGATCCGGTTGGGACATGTAGGACAACGGCGGCAGGGCTCCGGAAAGCGGGGAAGCGGCGGACGTCGGGGCGAGGCAGATCAGGTTAGGATCCAGCGCGGTGGCCGGCGCTCCATGGCCGTGGCGCCTCGGTCTCCTGGGAAGAAGAGACGTGGGAGAGAGAGGAGGTGAGATGGGGAGAAGAGAAGGCAGAGTAAGGACGGCGCGGATTCCGGCGGTGGCTCCGGTCGGCGGATCCAGTTATGTGTACCGATTCCTCCCCTCCCCGTAAAAAAAAGTATGTCACGTCGTTGCTAACTGCTAGAGATGCCCTTAATAAGTTCATCATGTGGCCAACAACAACCTCCAGGTCGCGTGAGAGTTCAGTGGCATGGGCATGCTCTCCCCGAATTGATTTTGTATCAAAGATTTTGTTCTAGCGTGTGGGCAGCACCCATGAGTGTTGGAAGTACATGTTCTATATACATAACATCTTCTCTGGTGACTTACTCATCTAATGGTCAGATACAATTTTAGCAACAGTGAATAGCTGCCTGATAGTTTTGTTATCTGCTTCTGAATGTTCATAATGTGTAAAACGAATCAATTTTACTTGAGAAGTTGAATCTGCAAAGTTTTGAGAACATTGACTATATACTCCAACACTGCAAGCCAATTCTTGATGGATTTCCAATGTGTTGCTGGCCTATGAATTTTTTCTGTCGTGTAGTCGCTCCCCATCTCAGTGTGTGCTATCCATGGAAGCTGGCTCCTCCACTCAGGCCCTCCTCTGCAACGCCGACGAGGATGCTACTTCATATGAACCAATCTTCACGACCATGTGCAAGTATACACATGTGCTCCCCTGCCACCCCTGCACTAATTTAAGGCGAAATCCAATTGGGAGTTATTGATAGGCACCAATGTATGTATTCTTGGTTCAGTTCCCTGTCTTGAATTACGTTGATCCTTTTGGTAAGATCAAACTGAACATGCTGAACATCACTTGCCCAAACAAGCTGAACGCCTTGCTACATTATTGCCCAATTCTGTAAAACTGATCATAGCACTCCTGCTATCATGTCATGTTTGCTAATACTTATTGAGCTATAAAACAATGTTTTCTGTTTATAAGCTAGCCCTTCTTATTATGTTTCAGAAGATTGATAGTACCCATTACGTTACTACAGTACACTGTAATATGCAGAACCTGAGTTTTGGTTGCCAAGCAAATGTTTGTGCTAATTCCCAGAAGAAATTTGTGTTTGAAGAATTATTACTTTATCAGGGAAATATCTTTTATATGGCTTCATGAAATCAAATATGACACTAGATTTGCAGAATGACTAAGCAGCATAGGAAATTGATTTAGCATTACCTCATTAAACATGAAGACTTATTCTTGATTTTGTGTTAATGTTTCAGATGGAATTTTTCTCATATGACATCAGGGATGTAGGTTGATTGGGTGAACAAGCTTCCTGTGAAACATCTAGATCCCGGTGGCAGTGCCTCCGTTCAGCATCCCACGCGTCGACGTCCTCCGGCATAATGGCAAACACCGACAGGGGAGAGAGCAGAGCGGGAGGGGTATTGGGTCCATACCATTGTGGGCATTGCCAGTGCCATGATTGTGGGTAATACCCACAGAAGAATCTATTCCTGTGAGCGGATTAAACAAAGTTGAGTAAACATCATCCATAGGAGATACATGTGCTAATTAAGTTTAGAGGAGAAAGTGGTTCTTTATTCTTGTAATTTTGGTGTAGATGTCATACAGGGGCAGAGAACAATGGTCATTTGGGAAAGCCTGTTAACTTTTTGGAGCTGCCAGGTAAATTTTGGTACGAAATTGAAGGAAATATGCCCAATAAAGTTATTATTTATTTCCTTATTTCATGATAAATGTTTATTATTCATGCTAGAATTGTATTAACCGGAAACATAATACATGTGTGAATACATAGACAAACAGAGTGTCACTAGTATGCCTCTACTTAACTAGCTCGTTAATCGAAGATGGTTAGGTTTCCTAACCATGAACAAAAGAGTTGTTATTTGATTAACGGGATCACATCATTAGAAGAATGATGTGATTGACATGACCCATTCCATTAGCTTAGCACCCGATCGTTTAGTATGTTGCTATTGCTTTCTTCATGACTTATACATGTTCCTATGACTATGAGATTATGCAACTCCCGTTTGCCAGAGGAACACTTTGTGTGCTACCAAACGTCACAACGTAACTGGGTGATTATAAAGGAGCTCTACAGGTGTCTCCGAAGGTACATGTTGGGTTGGCATATTTCGAGATTAGGATTTGTCACTCCGATTGTCGGAGAGGTATCTCTGTGCCCTCTCGGTAATGCACATCACTTAAGCCTTGCAAGCAATGCAACTAATGAGTTAGTTGCAAGATGATGTATTATGGAACGAGTAAAGAGACTTGCCGGTAATGAGATTGAACTAGGTATTGAGATACCGACGATCAAATCTCGGGCAAGTAACATACCTATGACAAAGGGAACAACGTATGTTGTTATGCGGTCTGACCGATAAAGATCTTCGTAGAATATGTGGGAGCCAATATGAGCATCCAGGTTCCGCTATTGGTTACTGAACGGAGACGTGTCTCGGTCATGTCTACATTGTTCTCGAACCCGTAGGGTCCGCACGCTTAACGTTACGATGACAGTTTCATTATGAGTTTATATGTTTTGATGTACCGAAGGAGTTCGGAGTCCCGGATGAGATCGGGGACATGACGAGGAGTCTCGAAATGGTCGAGACATAAAGATCGATATATTGGACGACTATATTCGGACATCAGAAAGGTTCCGAGTGATTCGGGTATTTTCGGGGGTACCGGGGAGTTACGGGAATACGAGGAAGAAGCAATGGGCCTCATGGGCCAAGTGGTGGAAGAGAGGAGGCAGGGCGCGCGGGCCCCCTAGCCCAAACCGAATTGGACTAGGGGGCCGGCCCTCCTTTCCTCCTTTTCCTCCCTCTCCTTCCTTCTCCTTCTCCTTCCCTTCCTTCCCCTCTCCTACTTGGACTAGGAAAGAGGGGGGAATCCTACTTGGAGTAGGATTGCCCCCTTGGGCGTGCCTCCTCCCCTTGGCCGCCTCTCCCCCCTTGCTCCTTTATATACGGGGGCAGGGGGCACCCCATAGACACAACAATTGATCCTTGAGATCTCTTAGCCGCGTGCGGTGCCCCCCTCCACCATAATCCTTGATAATATTGTAGCGGTGCTTAGGCGAAGCCCTGCGACGGTAGAACATCAAGACCGTCACCACGCCGTCGTGCTTACGGAACTCATCCCCGACACTTTGCTGGATCGGAGTCCGGGGATCGTCATCGAGCTGAACGTGTGCTAGAACTCGGAGGTGCCGTAGTTTCGTTGCTTGATCGGTCGGGCCGTGAAGACGTATGACTACATCAACCGCGTTGTTATAACGCTTCCGCTTTCGGTCTAGGAGGGTACGTGGACAACACTCTCCCCTCTCGTTGCTATGCATCACCATGATCTTGCGTGTGCGTAGGAAATTTTTTAAAATTACTACGTTCCCCAACAGTGGCATCCGAGCCTGGTTTTATGCGTAGATGTCATATGCATGAGTTGAACACAAGTGAGTTGTGGGCGATATAAGTCATACTGCTTACCAGCATGTCATACTTTGGTTCGGCGGTATTGTTGGATGAAGCGGCTCAGACCGACATTACGCGTACGCTTACGCGAGACTGGTTTTACCGCCGTGCTATGCACACAGGTGACTAGCGGGTGTCAGTTTCTCCAACTTTAGTTGAACCGAGTGTGGCTACGCCCGGTCCTTGTGAAGGTTAAAACAGCACCAACTTGACAAACTATCATTGTGGTTTTGATGCGTAGGTAAGAACGGTTCTTGCTAAGCCCATAGCAGCCACATAAAACTTGCAACAACAAAGTAGAGGACGTCTAACTTGTTTTTGCAGGGCACGTTGTGATGTGATATGGTCAAGACGTGATGAGATATAAGTTGTTGTATGAGATGAACATGTTTTGTTGAAATTATCGGCAACTGGAAAAAGCCTCATGGTTATCTCTCTATTGCATAAAGATGCAAGCGCCAAATAATTGCTTTACTTTATCGCTATGCGATAGCAATAGTTGCAAGAGCAATTGTTGGCGAGACGACCATGTGACGACACATTGATATAGATCAAGATGATGGAGATCATGGTGTCATGCCGGTGACGATAGAGATCATGACGGTACTTTGGAGATGGAGATCAAAGGCGCAAGATGATCATGGCCATATCATGTCACATATATTGATTGCATGTGATGTTTATCTTTTATGCATCTTATCTTGTTTTGATTGACGGCAGTATTATAAGATGATCTCTCACTAAATTATCAAAGTATAAGTGTTCTCCCTGAGTATGCACCGTTGCGAAAGTTCTTCGTGCTGAGACACCACGTGATGATCGGGTGTGATAGGCTCTACGTTCAAATACAACGGGTGCAAAACAGTTGCACACGCGGAATACTCAGGTTAAACTTGATGAGCCTAGCATATAACAGATATGGCCTCGGAACACGGAGACCGAAAGGTCGAGCGTGAATCATATAGTAGATATGATCAACATAGTGATGTTCACCATTGAAACTACTCCATCTCACGTGATGATCGGACATGGTTTAGTTGATTTGGATCACGTGATCACTTAGGGGATTAGAGGGATGTCTATCTAAGTGGGAGTTCTTAAGTAATATGATTAATTGAACTTTAATTTATCATGAACTTAGTCCTGATAGTATTTGCATAACTATGTCGTAGATCTATAGCTCGCGATGTTGTTCCCCGTTTATTTTCAATATGTTCCTAGAGAAAACTAAGTTGAAAGATGTTAGTAGCAATGATGCGGATTGGATCCGTGATCTGAGGTTTATCCTCATTGCTGCACAGAAGAATTATGTCCTTGATGCACCGCTAGGTGACAGACCTGTTGCAGGAGCAGATGCAGACGTTATGAATGTTTGGCTAGCTCAATATGATGACTACTTGATAGTTTAGTGCACCATGCTTAACGGCTTAGAATCGGGACTTCAAAGACGTTTTGAACGTCATGGACCATATGAGATGTTCCAGGAGTTGAAGTTAATATTTCTAGCAAATACCCGAGTTGAGAGATATGAAGTCTCCAACAAGTTCTATAGCTAAAAGATGGAGGAGAATCGCTCAAGCAGTGAGCATATGCTCAGATTGTCTGGGTACTACAATCGCTTGAATCAAGTGGGAGTTAATCTTCTAGATAAGATAGTGATTGACAGAGTTCTCTAGTCACCATCACCAAGTTACTAGAACTTCGTGATGAACTATAGTATGCAAGGGATGACAAAAACGATTCCCGAGCTCTTCGTGATGTTGAAGTCGACGAAGGTAGAAATCAAGAAAGAGCATCAAGTGTTGATGATTGACAAGACCACTAGTTTCAAGAGAAGGGCAAAGGGAAAGAAGGGGAACTTCAAGAAGAACGGCAAGCAAGTTGCTGCTCAAGTGAAGAAGCCCAAGTCTGGACCTAAGCCTGAGACTAAGTACTTCTACTGCAAAGGGACTGGTCACTAGAAGCGGAACTACCCCAAATAATTGGCAGATAAGAAGGATGGCAAAGTTAACAAAGGTATATTGGATGTACATGTTATTGATGTGTACTTTACTAGTGTTTATAGCAACCCCTCGGAATTTGATACTGGTTCAGTTGCTAAGAGTAGTAACGAGAGTTGCAGAATAAACAGAAACTAGTAAAGGGCGAGATGACGATGTGTGTTGGAAGTAGTTCCAAGATTGATATGATCATCATCGCACACTCCCTATACTTTCGGGATTAGTGTTGAAACTAAATAAGTGTTATTTGGTGTTTGCGTTGAGCATAAATATGATTTGATCATATTTATTGCAATACGGTTATTCATTTAAGTTAGAGAACAATTGTTGTTCTGTTTACATGAATAAAACCTTCTATGGTCATACACACCAACGAAAATGGTTTGTTGGATCTCGAACGTAGTGATACACATATTCATAATATTGAAGCCAAAAAGATGCAAAGTTAATAATGATAGTGCAACTTATTTGTGGCATTGTCGTTTAGGTCATATTGGTGTAAAGCGCATGAAGAAACTCCATGCTGATGGGATTTTGGAATCACTTGATGCTTGCGAGCCATGCCTTATGGGCAAGATGACTAAAACTCCGTTCTCCGGAACAATGGAGCGAGCAACTGACTTATTGGAAATAATACATACTGATGTATGCGGTCCGATGAGTGTTGAGGCTCGCGGCAAGTATCGTTATTTTTTTACCTTCACAGATAATTTGAGTAGATATGAGTATATCTACTTGATAAAACATAAGTCTGAAACATTTGAAAAGTTCAAAGAATTTCAGAGTGAAGTGGAAAATCATCGTAACAAGAAAATAAAGTTTCTACGATCTGATCATGGAGAAGAGTATTTGAGTTACGAGTTTGGTCTTCATTCAAAACAATGCGGAATAGTTTCGCAACTCACGCCACCTGGAACACCACAGCATAATGGTGTGTCCAAACATCATAACCGTACTTTATTGGATATAGTGCAATCTATGATGTCTCTTACCGATTTACCACTATCGTTTTGGGGTGATGCATTAGAGACAGTTGCATTCACGTTAAAAAGGGGCACCATCTAAGTCCGTTGAGACGACACAATATGAACTGTGGTTTGGCAAGAAACCAAAGTTGTCGTTTCTTAAAGTTTGGGGTTGCGATGCTTATAAGAAAAAGTTTCATCATGATAAGCTCAAACCCAAATCGGAGAAATGTGTCTTCATAGGATACCCAAAGGAGACAGTTGGGTACACCTTCTATCACAGATCCGAAGGCAAGACATTCGTTGCTGAGAATGGATACTTTCTAGAGAAGGAGTTTCTCTCGAAAGAAGTGAGTGGAAGGAAAGTAGAACTTGATAAGGTAATTGTACCTTCTCCCTTATTGGAAGTAGTTCATCACAGAAATCTGTTCCTGTGACTACTACACCAATTAATGAGGAAGCTAATGATGATGGTCATGTAACTTCAGATCAAGTTACTACCGAATCTCGTAGGTAAACCAGAGTGAGATCCGCACCAGAGTGGTACAGTAATCCTGTTCTGGAAGTTATGTTACTAGACCATGACGAACTTGCGAACTATGAGGAAGCGATGATGAGCCCAGATTCCACGAAATGGTTTGAGGCCATGAAATCTGAGATAGGATCCATGTATGAGAACAAAGTATGGACTTTGGTTGACTTGCCCGATGATCGGGAAGCCATAGAAAATAAATGGATCTTCAAGAGGAAGACGGACGCTGATAGTAGTGTTACTATCTACAAAGCTAGACTTGTCGAAAAAAGGTTTTTGACAAAGTTCAAGGTGTTGACTACGATGAGATTTTCTCGCTCGTATCGATGCTTAAAGTCTGTCCGAATCATGTTAGCAATTGCCGCATTTTATGAAATCTGGCAAATGGATAACAAAACTGCAATCCTTAATGGATTTCTTAAAGAAGAGTTGTATATGATGCAACCAGAAGGTTTTGTCAATCCTAAAGGTGTTAACAAAATGTGCAAGCTCCAGCGATCCATCTATGGACTGGTGCAAGCATCTCGGAGTTGGAATATATGCTTTGATAAGTTGATCAAATGATATAGTTCTATACAGACTTGCGGTGAAGTCTGTATTTACAAAAAAGTGAGTGGGAGCACTACAACATTTCTGATAAGTATATGTAAATGACATATTGTTGATCGGAAATAATGTAGAATTATTCTGCAAAGCATAAAGGAGTGTTTGAAAGGAGTTTTTTTTAAGAAAGACCTCGGTGAAGCTGCTTACATATTGAGCATCAAGATCTATAGAGATAGATCAAGACGCTTGATAAGTTTTTTCAATGAGTACATACCTTGACAATATTTTGAAGTAGTTCAAAATGGAACAGTCAAAGAAAGAGTTCTTGCATGTGTTACAAGGTGTGAATTGAGTAAGACTCAAAGCCCGACCACGGCAGAAGATAGAAAGAGAATGGAAGTCATTCCCTATGCCTCAACCATAGGTTCTATAAAGTATGCCATGTTGTGTACCAAATCTATTGTATACCCTACACTGATTTTGGCAAGGGAGTACAATAAGTGATCTAGGAGTAGATCACTGGACAACGGTCAAAATTATCCTTAGTGGAATAAGGATATATTTCTCGATTATGGAGGTGACAAAAAGGTTCGCCGCAAAGGGTTACGTCGATGCAAGTTTTGACACTGATCCAGATGACTCTAAGTCTCAATTTGGATACATATTAAAAGTGGGAGCAATTAGCTAGAGTAGCTCCGTGCA
Organism: Aegilops umbellulata; assembly: GCA_032464435.1. Taxonomy (NCBI): domain Eukaryota; kingdom Viridiplantae; phylum Streptophyta; class Magnoliopsida; order Poales; family Poaceae; genus Aegilops; species Aegilops umbellulata. The sequence continues at coordinate 353,523,294 of CP136056.1, forward strand.
GAGCATTGTAGACAAAGAAAATTGCAAAATACATAACGGATCTGAATGTGAAAGACCCGTTGACTAAGATTCTCTCAGAAGCAAAACATGATCACACCTTAGTACTCTTTGGGTGTTAATCACATAGCGATGTGAACTAGATTACTGAATCTAGTAAACCCTTTGGGTGTTAGTCATATGGCGATGTGAACTATGGGTGTTAATCACATGATGATGTGAATTGTCGATGTTAATCACATGGTGATGTGATCTAGATTATTGACTCTAGTGCAAGTGGGAGACTGAAGGAAATATGCCCTAGAGGCAATAATAAAGTTATTATTTATTTCCTTATTTCATGATAAATGTTTATTATTCATGCTAGAATTGTATTAACCGGAAACATAATACATGTGTGAATACATAGACAAACAGAGTGTCGCTAGTATGCCTCTACTTGACTAGCTCGTTAATCGAAGATGGTTATGTTTCCTAACCATGAACAAAAGAGTTGTTATTTGATTAACGGGATCACATCATTAGAAGAATGATGTGATTGGCATGACCCATTCCATTAGCTTAGCACTCGATCGTTTAGTATGTTGCTATTGCTTTCTTCATGACTTATACATGTTCCTATGACTATGAGATTATGCAACTCCCGTTTGCCGGAGGAACACTTTGTGTGCTGCCAAACATCACAACGTAACTGAGTGATTATAAAGGAGCTCTACAGGTGTCTCCTTAGGTACATGTTGGGTTGGCGTATTTCGAGATTAGGATTTGTCACTCCGATTGTCGGAGAGGTATCTCTGTGCCCTCTCGGTAATGCACATCACTTAAGCCTTGCAAGCAATGCAACTAATGAGTTAGTTGTGAGATGATGTATTACGGAACGAGTAAAGAGACTTGCCGGTAACGAGATTGAGCTAGGTATTGAGATACCGATGATCAAATCTCGGGCAAGTAACATACCGATGACAAAGGGAACAACGTATGTTGTTATGCGGTCTGACCGATAAAGATCTTCATAGAATATGTGGGAGCCAATATGAGCATCCAGGTTCCGCTATTGGTTACTGACCGGAGACGTGTCTCGGTCATGTCTACATTGTTCTCGAACCCGTAGGGTCCGCGCGCTTAACGTTACGATGACAGTTTCATTATGAGTTTATATGTTTTGATGTACCGAAGGCGTTCGGAGTCCCGGATGAGATCGGGGACATGACGAGGAGTCTCGAAATGGTCGAGACGTAAAGATCGATATATTGGACGACTATATTCAGACATCGGAAAGGTCCCGAGTGATTCGGGTATTTTCGGGGGTACCGAGGAGTTACGGGAATACGAGGAAGAAGCAATGGGCCTCATGGGCCAAGTGGTGAAAGAGAGGAGTCAGGGCGCGCGGCCCCCCTAGCCCAAACCGAATTGGACTAGGGGGCCGGCCCCCCTTTCCTCCTTTTCCTCCCTCTCCTTCCTTCTCCTTCTTCTTCCCTTCCTTCCCCTCTCCTACTTGGACTAGGAAAGAGGGGGGAATTCTACTTGGAGTAGGATTGCCCCCCTTGGGCGCGCCTCCTCCCCTTGGCCGCCTCTCCCCCCTTGCTCCTTTATATACGGGGCCAGGGGCACCCCATAGACACAACAATTGATCCTTGAGATCTCTTAGCCGTGTGCGGTGCCCCCCTCCACCATAATCCTCGATAATATTGTAGCGGTGCTTAGGCAAAGCCCTGCGATGGTAGAACATCAAGATCGTCACCACGTCGTCGTGCTGACGGAACTCATCCCCGACACTTTGCTGGATCGGAGTCCGGGGATCGTCATCAAGCTGAACGTGTGCTAGAACTCGGAGGTGACGTAATTTCGGTGCTTGATCGGCCGGGCCGTGAAGACGTACGACTACATCAACCGCGTTGTTATAACGCTTCCGCTTTCGATCTACGAGGGTACGTGGACAACACTCTCCCCTCTCATTGCTATGCATCACCATGACCTTGCGTGTGCGTAGGATTTTTTTTAAAATTACTACGTTCCCCAAAAGAAATTATGTTAGTTCTACCTTTCCATGATGTTTAATTGCTCGGTTCTTAAGGGTTTGTAAGAGGAGATGGATTTTAGACTACTCTATTTCGGATGCCAGTAACGCGGATCTGCGGATGAAAAATAAAAGAGTGTGCATGGTGTTTTTTTTCTTACAGAATACTTTTATATGCCCTGTTCTATTTTGCTTCAGGTTTAGGACTATTTGGTCTGCTACATAATCCATGTTTTCAACTGCAAAATTTTAGTTTTATTATTATCATATTTACTATTTCTCAGTAGTAATACATAACACGTCACTGGTGAAAAGCCTACTGGAAAGATTAATTAGTCAATAATGTTGTCTTAAGAACAGTAGTATTTGGCTCAAAGTATAGGCACTGTAATTTCTTTTTTGAAAAGTTCCGTGTTCACCAATGTTCCCATCTGTTCCTATTTGTTGGTTTTTCCTATGGCAGTTTGGAGCAAGTGATTGGCCTATAATCTAATTAATATTCAGGCTTGCTGAGAATTTTTTACTACGAGATAAGGAGATGATCATTTAACCCACATCAAAGATAAAGTAGATTATGGTGACCGAACTGAGCACACGCTGACTTAGTGCTCCGACCCTTAATGTTTATGATTCACTAATTCTGGTCCTTCCATTACTATTGAACTAAATTCAAAGTTGTTGCTATGTCAAATTCGGTTGCCTGCTTGCCATAGTTTATCTCCCTATTTTGTGCCCTGTTGATTAGCTAATTGGCATGAGAAAGAAACATTATGCATCTACATGTATCTTATCTCTCTGAAGTCATAAAATTGTAGTGAGATGCAGTGCCCACGAAATTGGCATGTTTAAATATAAAATTATTTCCTTTAATGATGGCTGAGACCTTTTAGCTTAGCTGACATGTTTTTTGAATCATATATATATTGTGAAACGGACTTACAATGCTTTATGTTTTTGGTCCTAGAGTTATACATGGGCGTTCATTTTGCATCCAGCGATGAATATCTTTGTTACATCAAAGGAGACTTTCTGAACAGAGCAACTATGGTCCGTCGAAGTTGTCCTGCTTTTCTTTCGAGAAGCAGGCAACCGAGTTTTTTTTAGGGGCAGGAAGATTTTCTTTTGAGAAGTATGATAAGGAAGATGAGTTTGTGCGTCCCATCTGTCTAGGTCAAGTGATTTGTTTGGGCCAAGCCGAAATAATTAAAAAATAAATAAACTCTTCCCAACAAAACAACTACCATCTGTAACCTCTAAAAAAACTAACTATCTATAAAAAAAATCAACACAGTAAAAATATTTTTAAAAATGGTCAGAGTTTTACACATGTTCACACTTTTCTTGGTTGCAAAAAATATGTCCGCAGTTTTTAAAAAGGTTATAAATTCCAAAAAAGAATTACTAAAAAAGTTCCATTTAGAAATGTACAACAAAAAATAATAAAAAACTTTTCAAAAAAAGCTCTTAAAAAATGTTCTTGTTCAAAGAAATGCACTAATTTTCATAAAATAATAACTATTCTTAAAAAAGCATTCCAGTTTTTATGAAAATGTTAACTTTTATTAAAAATAATAAAATTTCCGCGTTTTTTAGAAAAGCAAAAAAAATTTGACAGACAATATATTCCAAGAAAAACTACTCTTCCATAAAAACAGATGAAGAACGCTAAGGTGGCTTATTCACATCTGGACGCACAGTCGTGCCCCTTTTTCGCCCGGTGCAATGCACGGGCATTTGTACTAGTGAGTATAAAGGGGTACACTGTTCATTGCGGGCCAGATTCACCACGGGCCGTTAATGGGCCAAGAGTTACAAATGGCCTCATATGGGCCGAAAGACATCATGGGCCATACATGGGCCGGAAGTTACAACGGGATGGAATCATATTGGACGGCCCAAATGAAGCTACTGGGCTTAATTTCGATAGGCCGTAACGGGTCGTGAGTTAGCGGGCCATAAATGGGCTATATAGGAACATGCTTTCCGTGGGCCGGCCCATTACCTTTTGACCAAGTCAAACGGGCCGGCCTTTTCACCGGAATGGGCCTCTGTTGGGTCGTGCCACGTGTCAACGTTTCATAGGCGCCTCATGTCCAATGAATGGACGACATTTGTCCCAACGGTGAGCCAACACGTGTTTTCTCCGGCCAATGAGAATTTCACACGTGGAAAATCCTCATTGGTTCGGGCTGTTAGCGGGTTATCGGATCCAAAACCGGACCCGGTAGCTTAACGGCGACCCGTTACAGTGGATGTCACGTGTCAGCCACCCTTGACGAAAGCACTTCCATGACGCGCGATTTATTATCATGGAAGTGGACACTTCTGTGATGATAATTTTGGTAATGTCATGAAACACTTCTACGACAGCATAGGTATGACTATCTTGATTCTGTCATAAAATCGTCATGGATGTACATGCATGACAGAAAACGTGACCTACTGTGACAAACACGTATCATCACAGAAGTGTCTTTTTTTTTAGTGACTATCAAGAGGGGTATATGTTCTCGAAGCTTAGATTAGCTGTGATGCTTAGCCCAAAACCTATGAAAAATGCGAGAGAAATCTCTTTATGCTCCGAATGATTACCTGACAGCAGTAGACGTTATTGTTCGTGTTGCAGGAGATATCTTTCGGACTGAGGAGTTAGCATTACTTTCTCCGCAAGTAATGTTATCGTTGTGCTCAAATTTCCGACCGTTGGACTCGTGTCGTTCGGCCATTGGCTGCTCCACGTGTCCAATTTCATCATTCCCATCAGGGAAGGCTGCGGCTATAAATAGCCACCCTTCTCCAACGTTGCCCGTTGGCTGCTCCACTTGAGATTTCTGAGAAGATTTATTTGAGCAAACCCTCTCGGAGTGATTTGAGTTTAAGATCCACCGAGAGAAAAATCAAGAGCCCAAACTTAGACAGTGGTTTAGCATCACAGTGGTTCTGAGTTAGAGTTCTTGTACCTATTACTCTTGAGAGTTACGCACTCTCTAGATGGATAGGTTTCAGCTCGAGTGTTGAAGAGTTGTTGTCTTCGCGAGCTAGATCTTCAGCAACCAAGAGTGATTGTGGTTCGCGAAGGTCGATCGAAGGTTTGAAGATCGCCAACAAGTATCTACCACGAGTGAAATCAATCAGAGTCTGATCAGCCCTGTGTTGAAGAAGAATAGGGTGAAGAGAGTTTATCTTCAGTGTTAAGTCACAACCCCTCCAACCAGACATAGCCCTTTGGAATAAGGGTAAACTAGTCTACCAAATCTCTCTGTCACCATGGAGCACCACTGGTTCATTCTACTCTATTGCAATTCATTCAACAATTTACTTTCGTGCTCTGTCGATAGTTTACCTAATCATTACCATATGTTGTATCTTTCATTTACATCGTTCAACTTTGTTGTTTCGCATTAGATATCATTGTGTTCATCCTGTTGTTTTCTCATCACTTGCATTTCATTCGTCACTGTCATATTCATCGGTTCATCTGTTATATCTTACTATAGTTTTATTTCACTGCGCATGTCAGGTTTTATCTCGTGTTACTTCATGTGGCTGCTTGTAGCATTACTATCATTGTGATCAAACCTGTGTTACTGCATGCCCGTGCCATAATTGCTTCCTACGTCGATGAACATGCTCCCCAACATCATGCTTAACTGAGCTATTTCCCATCGTACCTTATTTCCGTTGTTGTGCTTGGAATCTGTTCAAAATTTTTGAAAGAAATTTTGAATCTCCCATTCACCCCCCTCTGGTCGATATACTCTCGGTCCTAACACAAGTCCCCCTAACATTTTATTTTTGTGTTCGATCTACTCGTCGATCTTTTGCAACAAGCCTCATGTTGCGCTCAACGCTTTGCAACATGAGCCTTGTTGTGACCCCCAAACATTTTTTTTGTATGTGGTCTGCAATGTAGTTTGTGTTGTACTCACACGTCTTGCAACAAATGCCATCTTGCGGACGGTTCAGTCAAGAGCACATGGCGCGCAGATGATGCCGTGGATCGCGTCCGGTCAGACGGTTGACTGGAAGCGTTTCCAATAAACATGTATATGTTCGTTTTCATGACTTCCAATATTTGTCTGGCACATCAACTCTCCTCCATAGACCCTTGCAGCAATGTGCAGGATACCATCTACTCCCTCTATCTCATAATATACGAGCGTTTTTAACACTATCTCTTATACTACGGGACGGAGAGAGTAGTAGTTTATTACACCAACCATGTCATCGATTCATCGGAGGGAAAGGACCAGTAATATACCTGTCTTTTCGCAAAAGAAAAAATATCTGCATGAAAAAGAATGGAACAAACAATATATGCCACAAGCCCTTATTATTTACACATGGGAGACAAACCAATGAAAACGCACCGCAACGCTGACAACACCACGGCAGACAGCACGGAACGTTCACATCCAAAACCTTTTCCACCTCGCCCGACCCTTGTCCTTGTCATCCGCACCAGGCTCCTCCCACGCCTTACCGTGCGCCGGCAGGTGTTCTCCCGGCGACGGCGCGTCCCCAGACTTGTTGCCCTTCTTGCCCCGCGCGAACGACCGGAACGCGAGCAGCCTCAACCTGGCGGCGGCCACGCCAGCCCGCTTGCCGCTCGTGCTCGCCGCCACGCGGTCGTCATCCGAGCCGTGGGCCGGCGGTGGCGGCGGCGTGGTGCAGCCGTCGTCGTGCTTGAACGCGTCTACGTCCAGCGCCGCCTGTGCTGCCGCCTCGTCAGCACGTGCGTGCAACGCGTTTCCCGGCGGCGGCGCCATACGCTCCGGCGTCTCTGGCTGCTTAGGCCTCTCGTCCCGTGTCCGGTCAGTTTCCTCGGCCTCTTGCCATGTTCCGGTCTCTCGTTCCGGCGTCCCTTCGGGAGGCCCGGTTGCGTCGCAATGGTCGTCGGAGCCGATTACCGTCACGCTGGCCGTGCCAGCTGTCGCGGATGACGGCGGTGCAGGAACCGTAATGGCGGCGGCAGGCTGTTGCAGCTGTGATAACGTCAACGTGGGTGCTCCTTGGACATCGCCGGAGGCTTCTTGCATGCAAAACGCAGAGGCGTCAAACAGGAGAAACCATCGAGAAGTTACAAACCCGCTGACGGGAACGCGTCAGAACCCATTGAAAAGTTGACGGTCGACGCGAACTCGTTGCAAGAACAAGAAGCAATCCTCCCGTGACATCGCCATCACAGGTCGGAGATGCATGAACGGAACGTACGCCGATCGTTGCTTCTTGGGAACTACTGCTCCATACATGCAAACCTACTGACACGAAGAGCATTTCACCTGCACCATCTCTCAGAACGACCGAAGAATGGGTAGGAACTTGCTTCAAGAAAGAGAAAACTACTCCCTCCATCCCATAATATAAGAACATTTTTTACACTAGCTAGGTAGGGCACAGATTGACGTCCACCAGAGGTAACTCGAACCCAACACATGTTTTGATGATGAAAATACCATAGCAGCGTGCGTTTATTACCCACTCTACATCAGCAGCATTCATGTCAAACACATCGGAGCAAAACCGGGTGAAACATGGGCTCAGACCGCGACTACAGTTACTACTGTGCACAACAAGAACCATCGAAAATTTCCCGAAGTTTTAAAAAAAACTCGTAGCACTATTGTCTATTTCTCACCGTTTGACAGTAGCGACGCAGAGTGTTTCTTCCAATGCTCGCTGCTGCCCGCAGGCACAGGTAGCCTGTTGGCCAACCTTTCGGCCTCTCGTGCCTCCATGATATCCTCCTTGCTCAGGAAGCTTGGCTGGTTTGTTGAAGACAGCAGCCTTGCCCACATCCTGTCCGTGATCTTGACCTTGTTCCGTGTTGATGTCACTCTCTGTTGTCCAAATGAAATTTCAAGTTATTCTAATCGATCAAGTAATATATCCAGTATGCATCAGAGGTGAAGAATGTTGAGAACATTATGCTCCATTCAGAATAATTCTAAGAGGTGTGGGACTATCCAAACTTCCCGTTCCTTTCGTATCCCACACACGAGTCCCCGCCTATCTTAGGGAGACCAAAGATAAAAGAATAATTTCGAGTTGAACTTTCATCCAAGGTCGGCCAACTTAATACAGCAGCATGGAAGGAAAGTTGCAAACAAAGTGCACGGCATTTGCGTTTTGACTGGTGTTTTCTGAGTTGCAGATTTCAGCTAAATGGAAGGCACTGCGACAAAGTTACGCTCTTGTGTTTTGGAATTTGGACTATCCTACCACCTATGACGATTGCAGGGTTCAAGGTCACTGCCCCAGGGCAGCTCTCGCTCAATTTTTTTCGCTCTTCTATCAATGGAAAAAACCGCCATTTGCCGCATCGTTTCACAATTTGTGAATGCCAGAATTAAACCTTGACAGAAACTATGACTCGCCATATGAAATATTGATGGCCCTGAAGCAAATACCCCCATTTTCCATGATGAAACGAGAGTCCCATACTACACCGTAGTCAAAAGTAACTTGATAGGGGCATATGGAAGTTATACTTACATGAAATGGTATGTATGCATGCCTGCCGTTGACCATTCCCACTGTGAAGCTATATCCTGCCATTGCACCATGAATGGCACTGTGTGCCAGCAGTGTGCAGTAGACATTGTCCGAAGCATTGCTTGGAATGGCTCGGATCATGTAGGTTGGATCTGTCAGTAATAATAACCAGCTGCTGATGTCACACTCAACAAAATGATATACCACTGTACAATCTGATGTAGAGACGCAAACAGAAGATTGTTACCTATGTATTTAATGGTCATCTCCATCTTTTTGCTCTTGCAATGATCCTACAAGGAAATGACAAAGTATACATTAGAGAATTCTTAAGTGAGGTCCTAGAAAAACACCTGTTTTGATATCACCATCCTAGTAATCTGTATGAGGTAAGACTGAAAGCAACAATGACAAATATGAAGGTTCACTTGATATTCGCTTTGCTATCAGCATCCTAGTAATTCATACGACTGGGAACAATAATGAGAAACATGACGATTCACTGAGATATTAATACTCCCTATGATCCATATTAGTTACCGCTCAAACTGATGTACCTTAGACGCATTTCAGTTCTAGATACATCCGTTTGAGCAACAGTTAATATGAATCGGAGGGAGTACCATATTAGATTGGAATAGTACGTGGATGTGTAGATAAACTAATTTATCTTACTTAACTACTGAAGTTCACACAAAACATATAACACAACATTTGCAAAGCGCAAGTGCCGCATAACCTCACAAAACATTTCATGTGCTTTCCCTATCCAAGGCCTGGTTCAACCGTCCCTATGGTATACATGTTCCAAAGGCGACCTCAAAGTGACGCATCCTAGCAGTTCTAGTGTCAACAGAAAATTCATATGCACAAAATACATGCAAAGTAGCAAAATATAATGTAAACTCGTTTCAGAAAAGAAATTATATTCACCTTAATCTTGTGAGTCAACCAGAGACCAACATCAAGAAGCAGCTTATTTCCAGATGCATCTAGCTGATCTGCTACAGGTATACTTTTGGCAATAAGGTCCTGTCCTGCTCCCTCAGCCACTACAATGACCATGTGGTTGTTCTCCTTCAGCCTCCTTTCTATATACTCAAAGAGTCCACCCTCCCCCTCCAAATAAAACGGAGATTCAGGAATTAAGCAGCAGTCCTACAGAAGACAGAAAAAAATCCAGGTTATCCAGCCAATAATAACATAAATTATGGAGAAGAAGAATGACACATCTGAACATTGGTGATGCGTCTGGTCTAACACAGTCAAAGTAAAAAAAACAATGAAAAATATAAGGCTTAAAAAAACTACTGTACCGAGTGCTGTTTGGAATAGCTCAGATATGCATAGAAGGCACTAACTTACCACATCTCTGCTTGCCAGCGTAGCATACATTGCAATAAACCCTGCATTAGCAAGGAATCATCACATTGAGGACTAAGAACTGCATAATGCAATAGCTAAAAATAGAAAAAATAAAGAAAAATCCATTGTGACGCACAACGGATAAGTACTTAATGAACATTTCACTACACATTTTGTTTAGTTAATTGGAGCAGGTCAGCGAAAGATAAGGTAGCTCCTTTTTGGCCCGCTTTTCTACCCTTGAAGGAAGAAACAGCAAGGGGGAAGGTGGCAAATGATTCAAGACTCAGCAGTCAGCAGCAGCAAGGACCCATATTAGGATGGGTAGGAACTAAGAGAACTAACCACTATAGCGACCCATCAGTTTCACCAAGCCTATTCCGTTCTCAGCACTTGAAGCTTCCACATGAGCGGCATCAATGGCACGTTGGGCCTCTTCTACAGCAGTGTCAAAACCAAAGGACTTGTCTATAACCTAAGAATTAATATATTACAATAATCAGTATCAATTCACATCCCCTGCATACTGATCTCCCAAATCAACCGATATTCAGTAAAAGCATCTTTGTTGTAGAAAAGCAAGCAGTCATATACTACCGCTATATCATTATCAATAGTCTTGGGGATACCAGCAACGGCGACTTTTAGACCACGTCTCCGGATTTCCTATCAGCAATTCCTTAAGTTAGAAACTGAGTCAAGAAATGTGAACATCTCAGTCGATACTCCAATTATATTTTCACTAATAAAAATATTAATAATGTATTACTGACTTCTAAGATATGAGCCTTTAAGACGATATCTACATAAATGTGGTGGATATACTGCTGATAGTGATTACCTTGAATATCTCGTATGCTCCCTTCTGAGTTCCATCTCCTCCAATAATGTAAACCTAGATAAGGTGCACATGCAGAATTTGCTCAACTTCCGAAATAAGGAAGATCGTACAAACAACGCTTACAACAGACACATACCTGATTAATTCCACGATCTTGAATGTTGTCGACAATCTTATGGGTATCATGACCACCACGTGAACTTCCAAGAACTGTACCACCCCTTTTGTGGATATCATTGACACTTTTTGGTGTCATGGGAAGATAATTGCTCGAATAGAAGCCTTTGTATCCATTCTAGAAAATTGCTTACGACATAAGTAATAGAAAATGAACCATGCTTTTGAAGTTAAAGAACCATGCATAGATATAGATTTAATAGCTACAGTTTAGAAATTGCTTTCACCACTGTACTACAATGCTTACCCACGGTCATGGCAAAAACACTAGGTGGCACAAAGTTCCCATGTAATCGAACAAATTCTAGACTCATATGACACAATGAAGTTCATGGACTTCAGAACATGCAGTCTGCAGTGGAAATAATTTCCTAAGTAAATCTGAAGTAAAATGACAGGGGTTTTGCTCCTTCCACACTGGCATGAAATGCAAATGCAAATATCTATTAATTCCTGGGAAATGTTTAACAGGCCAAGGATCAAGGAACAGGTGGTCTCCTTTTCCAAACAAAGATACGGCATGGACCAGTCGTCTGGGATAGCAACAGCACAAACCTGTATTCCGAAGACATCGTTGACATTGTACATGTGGGATAAGCCACACACCAACTCTCTAATGACAGTATTGAGCCCAGGGCAAAGGCCACCACACGTCACAATGCATGCTTTCACATCTTCTGGCTCGAAGTAGACCTGATAAGGCTCAAAATTTATACCAGATATATGTAGACAATGCATTGCCCTTAAATGATATAGGCGCATATTTAAGGCATCATACCCTCTGGCGAGGCCCGGCACGACGGAAGTGAACTCCACGTGGACTGTTCTTCTGAACAACCACCTGTTGTGGCACAAATAACATGTCATTTCACCAATTACCACCTTAAACATATTATTATCGTATGAAAAATCTGCTTTGACTTTTTTTTACCTTTTCAGGTACGGTATCATCTGCATTGACAAAATATTGCCTGGTAAAATATGTGAAGAGAGCGTTTATTTAGCTTATCAGATATGTAATGAGCACAAGAGATTTTGCGCAGGTGACAACAACGACAAACTGATGGTAAATCCTTACTTGACAGTTGAATAGGCAGGGTGATCTTGCAATGGGTTAGGAAAAGTCTGTCAGGAAGGACAAAAAAGGAAACCGTTAGCTTAATTCTCATGATGTCAACTTGAAATCGATTCACTTCATTTTAACATGTCATTGAAGCCAACAATAAATAATGAATTGCTATGTACCCTGCATTCCATGAATGCATATGCAGCTGGTCTACAGGAGAAAGGGAAAGGGTAATCGAATATTTGTAAAGCGAAGCCACACTCCATTCAGCCCGGATCGGATCAAAACTCAGATCCAGGCAACCACAAGTATGAAACAACAAATGTAACAAGCGTCGACTATGAACGAAGACGTCGGGAAACAAGATATCAACAAAACAGCGTCGATTTAGGTAGGAATCTACAATCTCCAAGTGTTCTACTACTATGTTATCGGATCATATCCAGCTAATGGGGTCACTCGCCAGAGATCATCAGATCAGCACTATGTAAGTGTCCGAAAATGGATCTCACGCACAACCAATCCACAAACTGCCACCCAAAAATTAGGAAATGTAAGGGGGCCCTAAATTATCAAATGCTGCGTAATCGGTGACGGCGAAGCTCAGCACAAATGGCAGAACCAAAGCAAAGCGTAAGCGAAATTAACGCATCCAGAAGCAAAATCACGACCTCTCCCTGATAATGACAAGCAACAGCGCAGTTCTAGAAAAACTCCACCGCGGTAGCGGGGCCACCGAATCCGGCAGCGGAGCAAAGCGGGAGCAGGGGAGGGGAGGGGGAGTGGGTGGCGGCGCTCACGGGGAGTTCGGGGAGGTAATCGGTGAGGTGCTGGACGTCGTCGAGGACGTAGCCGTAGTCGCCCTCGTCGAGCTTGGCGAAGGCGGCGTCGTCGTCGCGGAGGGTCGTGGCGGAGGCGTTGCGGAGGGCGCGGAGGTTGGGGTAGGAGTCGCGGGAGATCCGCACGCACGTGGCCGAGAAGGGGAGCGACTTCGGGGCCGGCTGCAAGTGCCGGTACCGCGGCGGCTCCGGCGAGTCGTGGTCCGCCTCCACCGCCACGCCCAGCCCCTCCTCCACCTCCTCCTCCTCCTCCTTGGGGAGAATGATGTGGGACGCCATCGGGGAGCTCCCGGCGCTGGAAAGCTTGCGGAGTCGGTGGGTGGTCTGGTCTCGGTCGCGCGTTAAGAAAACCGTTTCCTCTCGCCGGAAAGGCAGAAGCCGACGAGCGAGCTGGTCAGATGGAGGTTTAAAATATTCGGCAAGCGGCGAAGCGTGGAGAAGGGGAAAGAGGGAGAAGGAAAAGAAGGCTCGAGACTTTTCGGTGTGATGTTTTTTCTGCTGTGAATTCGTGGTGATGGAAATGGTTTATGCGACAATTATTTAAGGTGAGTGAATAGAATCGTGTCTTGTCTCTCAGGCAGACGGCTGTGGACGCATTGGTCGATCACAGTGGGAATAAATGTAGCCGGGATAATAATGCCTGGCATCTACTCCTACTTATTAAAGTTTCTTTTTCATTGCTTTTGGAATAAATGGGAAGATATGTGATACAATCATCTCTTTGCAGAGCATCTCCAAAGGCAAATGCCTAATTTAAGCCCCCATGTATTCACACGATCAAGCTTCAAGCCCCGTTTATCTGTCACTACAACGGCCCCCTCATTTCGCGAATACTACCCTGCAAAAAAAGAGAGAGAGAAAAGTATATTGCTTATCTCTTAATTTTTGACATAGTCTAGATTTGACATCTTAACTTTGAAAGCGGACAACTTACACAGTCAACTACTGAAACCAGACAAGATACACCTGTGGTCACGGTTTTGATCGATTTTGGTGTTCTCTCACCCCGGTTTTGACCATGCCGCCTCAAATTCACGTACTTTTTCCAAGTTTGTGTAATGTTTTAAAAAAACACGCGCATTTGAAACAAGTACGCGTGTTTCAAAAACAGTTCATGGATTTGGAGAAAGTACTTCGATTTGATAAAGTTACATGAACTTGAAAAAAAAAGTGGATTTGAAAAAAGTACGCAAACTTTTAAAAAGTTTACGAATTTAAGAAAAAGTACGTGAATTTAAAAAAATACACGAACTTGAAAAAACTACACGGATTTGAAAAGAGTATGTGAACTTTAAAAAGTTCATGGATTTGAAAAATTATGCGAATTTGAGTCAGCATTGGTCCAAACCAGGGCGAGTCAGCACCAAAACCGAGACCAATGACAAACATTGTCCAGTTTTAGTAATTGGGGGTGTAACTTGTCCGGTTTCAAAGCCGAGGGAGAAAATCTAGACTCCGTCACGGATGAGCCTATCTTGTATGCCGTGTGTGTTTTGGGCTTGTTGAGTTGTGCCCTCAGCAGTACCTTTGAACTTATCTGTTGTGTGTCTGAACTAGTCCTTGTATGTGCTCTTGGCGGTTTGCTTTATTTATAAAGCGGGGCGAAAGTCTTTTTCGGCAAAAATCTGGACTCCGTGAAGAGCTGAGGGACGAAAAGTATACTTCCCTTAAAAATATATTTTCATCATATTCACTACACATTCAACAATAAATATTGCACACAATAGTTCAACAAGTCAAACAACCCAACAACAAATGTGATCGGGGACAGCTAATTCAACAATTCATACATAGCTGATAAAACAAATGAATCAAAGATTTTTTTTTCCTTGCACGCATTGATGTCTTTGCACATGATGGTGATCCACGACATCATTATCCATGAGGCTAGTATCAGTCAACTTTTTTTTCTTTTTCACAAAGGGGAAAGACCCCGGCCTCTGCATCATCATGATGCACACAACCATTTTTATTAAAAAAAAAATAGGTGAAACATACATAGTATCAACTAAAACGGCAAAAAGAAAAAGAAAACACCACAAATAGTGGGTACAAACAAAAGATTACATGACTTAACCACATAATCTATTAGTGACATGCCAGCCAAACCGGTTGAATAACGCGTGTGAAACCATCTCCAGACGGTTGCACCCAAAGGCCATGATCCCCCTAGAGTCCCCACGCTGAAGTGATGACCACATACGGATCGATGCGGTGGCTTTGAAGATAACCTGCAAAAAGTTAATAGAGTGAGACCTATTAAAAACACAGTCATTCTGGCAATTCCAAATTGCCCAAAGTAAGGCACAAACCCCTACACGGATATGACCCTTAAGTATCGGCCAACATGTCCTCGACTCCTCGGTGATCCACACGACCCTCACCTTCTCTCTCTCAATCTCAATGTTGTTCCTCGCCTTCATCTTCTCAAGCTCCATTCGCTCTCATGCCTTCAACATCTCCATCTACATCCTCTCAATCTCAAGTATCAACCTTGCCTCACCCTGTTTTTCTCCAAGTCCATCCTCTTCCTTTAGACATACAAGTAGAGTGTGTACCTTTCCTTTTTCTTCTCCTCCCTAATGTCCCTTTTTTTTTCAATTCCACGTTTTTGTTGAGAAGGAGCTCCGCCCTTGAGGACTGAAAAGGAGATCTGCCCTTGAGGACGAGGACGACATTTAGCTGGCTGTTCCATTACATGTAGCGCTATCTTTCTCCCACTTCTCCCCCCTCATCATCCTACTTCAATTCCACGGTTTTTGTTGGGAATATATGCTAAAGGTTAAAAAAAAACAGCACCACTGCTAAACTTGGCATCCAATCTAAGCTAATCAAATTGTTATTTTACATGTTTTATCATTTATTAAATAAGCATAATTTAATCCCATAGCACCTATGTGATGCTAAGGGACATGACAAAAGATACCTAGAAGAGGGGATGAAGAGAGAAGCCTGACGTGTTTACTTAAGCGGATGTGTGCCTTCCAAAAGAATAAATTCGAACCGTTCATAAAGCATTCAAAAAAGAAACGAAGCAAATCATAAAAGTAGGATTGCAAAGATACTCTTGTATCCTATTGTAACGCCCTCGATGCGGCTATATCTCCCACGTGTCGAGGCACGACTTAGAGGCATAACCGCATTGAACGCAATGTCGCAAGTGAGGTAATCTTCACACAATCCATGTAATAAATAAAAGGGGAAAGATACATAGTTGGCTTACAATCGCCACTTCACATAAGTACATAAATAACATCCATCATACAGATTACACTCAAGGTCCGACTACGGTACCAAAATGAAAGAAGACAACCCCAAATGCTAAACAGATCCCCGGATCACCCCAACTGGGCTCCACTACTGATCATCTGGAAAAGAAACATAGTAACGGCCACGTTCCTCGTCGAACTCCCAAGTGAGCTCGGACGCGTCATCTGCACTGGCATCGTTGGAACCTGCAACTGTAGTGATAATATATGTGAGTCACGGGGACTCAGCAATCTCACACCCGCGAGATCAAGACTATTTAAGCTTATAGGTAGGAAAGGACAGTGAGGTGGAGCTGCAGCAAGCGACTAGCATATGGTGGCTACAGCGCAAAAGAGAGCGAGAAGAGAAGGCAAAGCACGGTCGTGAAGCTAGAAGTGATCAAGAAGTGATCCTGAAACGACCTACGTCAGACATTACTCCAACACCGTGTTCACTTCCCGGACCCCGCCGAGAAGAGACCATCACGGTTACACACGCGGTTGATGTGTTTAATTAAGGTCAACTTCGGGTTTTCTACAACCGGACATCAACAAATTCCCATCTGCCTCATAACCGCGGGCACGGCTTTCGAAAGATAATACCCTGCAGGGGTGTCCCAACTTAGCCCATTATAAGCTCTCACGGTCAACGAAGGATATTCCTTCTACCGGGAAGACCCGATCAGACTCGGAATCCCGGACTACAAGACATCTCGACAGTAATAAAACAAGTCCAGCAAAGCCGCCCGATTGTGCCGACAAATCCTGATAGGAGCTGCACATATCTCGGTCTCAGGGCACATCCGGATAAGCGAAGCGTACAGGTACCAACATAACCCAAGTTGCCAAGGGACGGTCCCGCACGGTGCTCTAGGTTGGACCAGCAATCGAAGGAGAACTGGCCCGGGGGTTAAAATAAAGATGACCCTTGAGTCTGCAGAACCCAAGGGAAAAAGGCTTAGGTGGCAAATGGTAAAACCAATGTTGGGCCTTGCTGGAAAAGTCTTATTCAAGGCGAACTGTCAAGGGGGTCCCATAAATCACCCAACTGTGTAAGGAACGCAAACTCCGGGAACATAACACCGGTATGACGGAAACTAGGGTGGCAAGAGTGGAACAAAACACCAGGCATAAGGCCGAGCCTTCCACCCTTTACCAAGTATATAGATGCATTAATTAAATAAGAGATAAAGTGATATCCCAACAAGTAAACATGTTCCAACAAGGAACAACAAGATCATGTCCCAACAAGGAACAAACTTCATCTTCACCTGCAACTAGCAACGCTATAAGAGGGGCTGAGCAAAGCAGTAACATAGCCAAACAACGGTTTGCTAGGACATGGATGGTTAGGGGCTGACATGGCAATATAGGAGGCATGATATAGCAAGTGGTAGGTATCGCAGCATAGGCATAGCAAAAGAGCGAGCAATCTAGCAAGCAAAGATAGAAGTGATTTCGAGGGTATGGTCATCTTGCCTGCAAGAGTCTCAGAGTTGTCGAAAGCTTGGTCCTCGAAAGCGTTCTCAACGGAATCCTCGTTCACGTACTCGTCTCCCGGCTCTACCCAAGACAAGAGAACAAGCAAAGGAACCAATATCAACCACGATGCAATGCGCAAGCAACATGATGCAAAACATGGCATGATATGCGAGAGGTGATATGCAATGCGTATGCATGCTCCGGAAGGACAAGGATGAACAGGGCATAATCTTGGCAAACCAAGCATGCCACTGGATAGGTGAGGTGATTTCGGTTGAAATCGATATAAAGTTCACCGGAATCGGATGCACGGTTTGCAAATGGCAAGCAATACAAGAATGACACGAATCTGCCATTAACAGCATGATGCTACTTAGCAAGCAACAAACAATTAAGCTACTGCACCCAAACATGGCAACAAAGAATATGACAGTAATCTACACAAGATGCACGATAAAAGATGAACACTGAGCTACGGCTAATTCACATCATAACAGGTCCAAACAAACATGGCAAAAGTGCACAAGATAACAGGTTCTCAGACTTAGTGAAATTAACAACATAGCAGAAAACTAACATCAGGATGACATGTTCAGAGCAACGAAACAACATGCTAAAGGTTCAGAACATAGCAAAGAAAGGCATGGCATGAATCTAATAATAGCACTTGACAAAAGTCCCTTACTGACCATAAGCCAAAAAGGATCAGAAAACATGATTACACCCATGTCAATTAAGCAAGTTTCGTTACAGGTTTCAGACTTAGCAGAAAACTGGACATGTAAAAAAACAGATAACGAGTAGGCATGTTCGTGAGTTCGATGCACTCACTACAGAGCATTGCATGATAAACTAAGCATACATACATCAATAAGACATGGCATAGTAACTAGACATGGCAAAAATAACATCATATCATGCAAGGATCAACTACACCAAGCTTGGCAAAATCGAATAACACGTAAACAATCTGCCAGCAACATTTTGTAGTAAAAGTAGAGCTCGATTGACTCAAGTTATGGCACTCCATAATTGCAAACAAAGGCATGGATGGATAGAGAAAATACTCAAGTTCAAAACTCCCTTACTGATCATGCTCAAATTATGCATAGATCTCTCAGAAACAACATGAATACATGGCATGAAAATAACAGCAGTCAGGGACTTAAAGTGAAATCACTAAGTCTCTGAAATCAGCAACATCAAGTGACCTAGTTTGCATGCTTGTGCTAGTCACCACATAGATCACAAAAATACATAGTAAAATTCTCTGGATAGGTGACATGGCATATTTCAAAACTCATGTAGGACACAACTTCATAGGAGGTACACATCAATCATGGCAAAAATGACAAAAGTGCATGTTCAGATAAGATCCAGCCACCAACATCAACTAGCCCTCTTCTAACAGCATTTCGGGCATCAAGATGACCTCAAATGAAAATGATGCAATGGAACAAAATGATGTACTCTTCGATACGAACAATTTGACATATCATACGCGCGAAACAGAGCTATGGATGCAAAGTTATGGCATGCAGAACATGTGATAATGATGATAAAATTCCTGGGACTTAGACGAATTTTGACCTCCGGATCTAGGGTTCGTCCGGCGCGGAAATCGAGGCGGCGGCGCGCCTCGCCGGAGACGGCGCCGGAGGAGGAGCGGGGAGAGCCGCCGGAGCTCGGGGGCGCCGGATCTGGGCGCGGGAGGCCGCCGGAGCTCGGCGGGCGGGGCGGCGCGCGGCGAGGAGGCGGTGGTCGCCGGAGCTCGGCGGGCGGCGGCCGGAGGCGGGGACGAGGCGGCGCGGGACAAAGGGCGGCGGGGCGGCGCGGCGCTGGAGGGCGGCGGGGCGGCGCGGCGCTGGGCTGGAGCGAGCGCCCGGGCGACGGCGGAGACGGAACGGGCCCCGCGGGCCCGGCGCGGGCTCGCGGGCCGGCGGCGGCGACGGCGGCGGGTTTCGTCCGGCGCGGACCGGACGTGTCCGGCGCGCGGAGGGAGCGGGGCTAGGGTTTTGGACCCGGATTTGACGGAGGGGTGCACATATTTATAGCTAGAGGGGGCTAGGAAGCTCCAAATGAAGTGCGATTTTCGGCCACGCGATCGTGATCGAACGTCGGAGGACATGGGAGTGACTTAGATGGGTTATTGGGCTGTTTTGAAGGGGTGTTGGGCTGCAACACACACGAGGCCTTCACGGTTACCCGGTTAACCGTTGGAGTACCAAACGAACTCCGATTGACCCGAAACTTGACAGACGGTCTTTCGGTGCTATACCGAGGCCACATGTCAAACCTCGGTTCATTCCGAGAATGTTTAATACCCGCTCAAGAAGAAATGTAAACGGAGACGCCGGGAGACATAGGAGCGCCGGATTACAAAACGGACAACGGGAAAGATGCTCGGATTTATGAGACGAACATGTATGCGAATGCGATGCACATGATAACATGATATGAAATGCATGACATGACCAAAATGCAAAACGAGGGGAAACCCAACACGGATGAAATATTATAACACATAGCCGAAAATGGCAAGAGTTGAATTACAAATATGGCAAGTTACATCTGGGGCGTTACACCTATGAAAAAAACACAAGAATGAAGAGCTAATGTAGAAAAATTTGTTGCATTAGGTAAATGCTCGCTTCAATGTAGCACACATATGTCGAAGAAAAAAATGTACAAGAAAATTGGAGGAGCGAGCAGGCTTGGGCCCACGGCAGTGAGCATCCACCTAGTCGCTCCAAAAGAAATGGTTGTTGAACCGCAAAATAATGTTTGTCAAACATCAGATAATTCTCTTTAACGCAAATACGTACCAATCTGTTGTCTCTCTACGGGCATCCCGCTCCAAACAAACAAGATGACTAGGTAAAAAAAAGGAGTTAAAGCCTGCTGCAGATCTCTCAAAATATGTACTCCCTCCGTCCCATAATATAAGAGCATTTTTGGCACTACACTAGTGTAAAAAATGCTCTTATATTATGGGACAGAGGGAGTACATAATAGAGGAAAATAATAGTACTAACTAATAAGACAGTCAGCACCACTAACATGTGTTCAGTGAGTAAAAAGATGTGTTCAGTGGGTTCCAGTGGTTAGGGCCATTGCCAGAAGAGTTACACATCTCTGCACATCTTGTGCAGCCGGAACATGTCTTGCAACGGGCTTTCCCTCACTTTGAATGAAACTTCCTGCTAACAGACTCGTAGGTTGGGACATTAGTAACTGCAAAACAAACATTTTTGGTAAACCACAAGACCATGATCGCAACAATGTTGCACAATCTACTTGAGGGCAAAAAATGTAAAGAAGAACGATGTGCTTAGTAAGAACATACCATCACCCCATGATGCCATCGTAAGGGGTGTAGAAATAATGTTCTTGGCAGTTGAAGAAATGTCATTCAGAGTAATTGCTTCGACATCGTTTAAGAATTTCTCGATGGGTTCCCTGCAATGTCATGAAAGCTGAACCACTGAGGTCCAGAATCAAGGAAAAAGTTGAAATGGTACTTATAGCCATATATGATAGCTATCAAGTGCTGGCCAGGTAACAAAAAGATGTGGACAATGCTTGTCCTGCACCAGAGATTAGCATAGCAAACCAGTGATATTTATCTGTATACTCCCTCTGTCCCACAATATAGTGTGCATTGGTTTGTGCAAAAGTCAATCTTCACAAACTTTGACCAAGTTTATACAAAAAAGTATCCACTCCCTCCGTTTCTAAATAGAAGACCTTTTAGAGATTTCAATATGGACTACATACAGATGTATATAGACGTATTTTAGAGTGTAGAATCACTCATTTTGTTCTGTATGTAGTCAATACTAGAATCTCCAAAAGGTCTTATATTTAGGAACGGAGGGAGTACATCTATAACACAAAATATATACCATATGGAAATATATTTCATGATGAATCTAAAGAAATTGACTTAGTATTGTAGATGTTCACAATTTTTTCTATAAACTTGGTCAAAGTTGACGAAGTTTGATTTCAAAAAGATCTAATAAGCACTATATTTTGGGACAGAGGGGGTATTTAACTACTGCATCTAATAGCTAGAATATGGTCGACGTGTTTATTCGCAACAAAAGGAAAAATGATCAATCGCTTGCACAAATAATGCAGCTGCCAGCTAGAATGCGGTAGAAGGTCAATTTCTAGCTAGACTGGATCAACAACTGGAGGACTCTGATATCATGATTTTCATATGGTTATGTGAAGTTCATTCAGCTTGGGTATAAACTACTGGACAATCCACAAGATAGATACAATAACAGCATGAAAATTTGAAAAATGCCCCAACAAGGCTTATCTGAAGCAAAGCATCCTCTGGAAAAGAATAACTGCAACCTGTCGCCACTCTGGAAAAGAAGCAAAGCCCCTACAGCCACCTCAAACTTGGTTCACCAAGCCATTTCACCCAGATCGAAACTGGAAGTTTCTCGCTAAGTCGTGGTTATCATAGCTATTTTCCGTACATGGGCCTAAGGGCAACTCCAACTATACCCACAAAATGTCCAACCCTTGTCAAATAAAGAGAGGAGAGAGAAGGGAGGGAGAGGGAAAAGTGGGTTTGTGGTGGGGTCCGAGGCCAAGTTGGCGATGTCCGCGGACTTCCGGACTCCCCTAGAACTCCCCCCAGTTTGAGGACAGTTTGAGGAATTTCGGACGTCCAGACCAGTCCGCGGACATTTTGGGCATATTTCAGGATCCACGTTGGAGATGCCCTAACCAAATTCTGCACTAAATGACTTTTTAGTTCCATTTTAGCACAGAAAGTTACCTAATCGATCCACCATCAGGACTATATACAGAAAAACTATAACGTGAACTATGAAACCTCCTCATACATTTCATCGAACAAATTAAGAATATCTATTTGAGTTCCAAAACTAGTAAGCATGTTGATTCTTCAGAAAAAAACATATAAATTTGGAAAATATTTTCCCCTCAAAAGGGCACTGCAATGTTTACACAAGCACAGATGTAAATGTTGAGAAATACTGTTAAAAGTTCAAACAGAAGAGAAGGTAACATAACATTAACAGTGTTAAAATCAGACCGTAATAACTGCCTAGTTTGGTTTGGTCAATAGAGTCTATCTGATTTCCAAATGATTGAATGCATAGCTAGTGCATGTGAATGTGAAACATCATGAACACTGGGGAGTTGACTTTAATAGCTACTCCCTCCGTCCCAAAATATAAGATCATTTTTCACACTATTCATAGTGTCAAAAATGATCTTATATTTTGGGACGGAGGGAGTAAGTTACAGATGCCTGTCTAGCCATACCTTTCACCACAAGTCATAACCTGCCTCCCAATGTCTTCACATGCTACAGCCTGGAATGAATAATACCAAGTATTAAGTATATAATGCTTCTTCCATCTTAAATAGACAATATTTTAGAACAAGCAGAGTCAAAGTTTAGACTTTGGTTGCTAATATACATACAACTTCTAAGATTTGTCAGATGAAATTCAAATTAGCAGATCATCAATAGAATTTCCATAACATGCCATTTTATATAAGTTCCATTAACATACAATTAGAAAAGGCAATGGTCAAATGGGTGTATTTGAGACCATGTGGAATGCCTATTAAGGAACAGAGTGGGGAATGAGTTAAAAGTTTGTCTGAAGGATTCAATTAGGGGTTAGGAATGCATACTCTTGATTCCAAGTCCATCAAAACTTTACACTTTGCTGCCCGTTTAGCTCGATCAAGCTGTCCTTGTGTAACTAAGTAGAAACACATCCAAGTGGGAAGATTAATGAGTGGTCAATTTAGTTCTAGAGATGACTCGTTACACAGCAGATGTCAAATCAGATGCAAACCATTTCCAGGAGTGGCAACTTCAAGAAGTTCCCCTGCCACCAAATCCACAGCCTTCGAGGCAAAATCTGGACTCTGTGATCACAGAACAGAAAAGCATGTTAGACTAGATACAATTATATGATAGAAAATAAACAATAGTAGAATGATGAATCTGTGCATAAGTGTCAAACCAGGTCAAGCAATAATGTGTCCATTTGACTGCACCATGAGAATAAGTAAACTACAAAAGGAAAATAAAGAAACGACACCAGCTGGAGCCTGGGCAATTCTTTACTCAACCTTTACACATTATTTGCGTTGTTTGTGTTCTAGGGAGAAGAGACAGTGAAAATGATACAAAATGTTGGACAAAATAGTGATAGGATGGATGGGAGGTAAGATAAACAGACACGCCAAATGGCTGAAATTAGGATAGGTTACATGCCTCTTTGGTATGCGGAGATTATATCGCAATTCTAACTGGATAGCCGCCAGAAAAGTACCAGACAGTTAGCTTTTGTTATTTGCTTATTGCTACTGAAGGCATCAAAAGTTTCCACTCTTCCCTACTCAAGCTACTTTAGCCTTTATGTTGGCTGGAGGGGCCTTTAGCTGTTTGGCTACGCATCTTTTCTCTAGGTAGGAGCAATAAGTTTCTTTGCCTTAAGCTGTTTCCATGTCATGTCGTTTCGTGTAAGACTAATTACCATATGTCATTAAACCCAATAATCAGAAAGGATAAAACATACCACTTAGCAATGCACACAAATTAACTATTTCTGGGAGATACAAGACATCACAAAGTTTTATTCACATCTTGAATTTCATAGATAAAAAATGAAGGATAGTTTATGTCTGAGAAGATGCTTACGGTTGTTGCAAGAATTCCAAAAAGACCAGAATAGTTGTAGATATGATTGAAAGCGGAGAATGATTCGATCTGATGGTAGTGGCTTAATATCCGGAGAGCTGTATGTAAAGAGTGTTAAAGTAAAAAAAAAGTAATTAGAGTAATTTAATTTTGAATCATTGGCAGGGATGTAGAATTGAAAGGGATGACATACATAACCGAGAATACAAGCCCTTCCCAACACCGCCAGTACAGAACCAATCACCTCCCCCCATGAGCTTCTGCAGAAAAAAAACAACTTATTATTATAGTGGGCAGTGGAAAGTGGACACGTAGTTCGCTTTTAATATGCAAGCATGATAATCAGTAAACCACACAAAACCTCGAAGAAAAGAAACTGCTCGTCTAGAATTTTGTCCGTAAAAAACAGTCACTTAAATATTTGCTAACGCCCACCAATACCTGAAGGACAGTTACGGTAATAGCTGTTTTCTCTTCATACCATCCACCTGGCACTTCAAAAGCAAGAGCAAAATGTGTGTTCTGTCCACGGGAGAGAACAAGTAAGAACTATAGAAGTAAATCATAGATACATCACCATGACCAGACAGCGCAAAAGATAGAAAAACAGCAAGAACTCACTTGACAGTCTGCTTGACAACAATAGTCTCCTCCCACATAAACTGATTTTGGCTCTTCTGGACGCTTCACAGCAGGAAGATCAGAGAGAAGTGGCTCAGCAATTGAAACTAGCACATCATGCTCAACTCCTGATGCCGCTAGGACCATCCTGGGTGCTGTGTAGTTTTCCTAAATGCCTCAATGCATACAGACTTCAAAACAAAATCTTTCTAACTAAATAACAGCAAAGATGAGCAGATGGCAGATTAATGAATCTTACAGCAACAAATTCCTTAAGAACGCCACTGTCCAATTTATGTATGGCAGGCTCTGGTGCCACCAAGGGCTTTGCCAGTGCCCCAGTATAGCCAGCAGAATGGAGAGCCTCTAAAAGTAAACCTTGAGGATTAGCAGAAAATTCAGCTATTTCAGCTTTCATCTCCTCCAGCTGTAAGACAACAGGACATTAATACAATGGGGTAAACCTGGAGCGCTTACCTTTAAATGATGGAATACCTGCTCTTTAACCTCCCAATCAAGAAATGCTGGGTTTCTCACACTATCAATAAGTACTTCAACCATATCAGGTACATAGGCCCTGAATGCATCATAGGTATAGCACATTTGTTCACGAGTAGCTATCGCAGAGACATTCCCTCCAATGGACTCTACCTCGCGTACTAGCCGCAAATGACTCCTGTTTGTGGTGCTCTTGAATGACATTCTCTCCAGTAGATGCGATGCTCCAGATGAACCAGGTGTTTCATACATAGAACCACAATCAATATACAATCCCACTGTTGCTGCTGGACTCTGCAGTTAAGTCCCTATAAATTACTCCCATGCAGATATTAAGAAAAAGGAACTCACTGAAACATCTGCAGGCACATAGTGATACCGTTGATGTTTCTGAAGCAATTTTGAGGCCATTCGGGAGAGTGGTAACTTTTGCCTTGGCTGGCTCTACAAAGTCTGGTAGTGGTGGAGGAATGGTGATGCCTGCGAGAGGGACATCAAGAGTTGGAAACTGGGTTGGCTTGCCACCAAGAAGCCAACCAAATAAACCACCAGAAGACTGCTTCACAACACTTGTACTAGCAAACCTACTAGAACCATGTTGCTGCAAGCACAAAAAGAAAAGAAAATGTGCGGCGGCGAGAACATCAGGTAACATCACTAAAACTCAAAGTAAAGGTTGAAAACTGAAAAGCTTGAACATGAAACCAACTTGTGTGCAAAATACATAAGTTAAAGGCAGGCAACACTGAAAATAAAAACCAATAGGACTAAATTGCAAACCAAAACCCACCATATGTAAATCTGAAGTAACAAATTGTGGCTAAGTAACATATATCACTCCTTGAGTTTCAACTACAATATATTGTCGATGCTCTAAGTATGATCTAATCTTACAACGTGACGTGTGAGGAAGTGTACCAGAATAAGTAATGGACATAAGGACACGATGTTCATACAGGTTTAGACCTCCTTAAAACTGATGAGAAAGTTACCCGTGTGTTCTTATATTGGACATGTTACAAAGGAGGTGATGCTTGCACTAGTTAGAGGGAAAGACGTGAACAAGTGTGTAATGTCGAACGGGATACGAAATGAGGTGACATGGGAATTGTTTGTCTAATAACATATAATCATTGAAGGGGCGCAGTTCCTTGGTATGAAGAGATGCACATTGGATCACAAGGAACAACAAACTAGGGTGGTTCTTGTCAGTGACTCTGATGATGGTGCCTCTGAATGGCAATTGTTTGACAGTGTCCACGCACATTGATGAGTGTGTACGACTTATGGCACTTGGTAGTGTGAGTTGGTTAGGCACACGCTGTCTATGGCAGACAGATGGAAGTACGGATTATGCCTATCTGCTGGACCCAATTTAGCCTTAAGGCTAATAATGACAAAGTAAATAGCCAAAATGCATATGATGCCATATCGCCAACTACATTTCAAGCATTTTATACAGCATCACAGATTCATGATATCGACGAGCCAGAGATCTATTTTTGTGTTTATGTATCACAGATTCATAGTATCGAAATCGTATCACTTTTTGTATTTTCACTGAGCTGTAACACAGCCTAGCCCAACATAAGTAGTACTAGCTCCGGTACCAAAATCATATGCTGCACATCGTGGTTCCAATTGGAGTGTGCATCAAATAGACTGGTATTTACATGACCTCACAAATTTGTCTAGCTCGGTGTCTGTCGGAAATCACCTGAATTGTACTATCAGCATCCCTTCTTCTGTAATCGAGGGATAAGGAGCCCAGCACCCGCAGTAAACACCATGCGTATACACTCTAGCCCCCGTTTCTAAACGATGGAAGCTAGACCAATCGAACATATAAACAAGGGCATATGATTCGGCGGCAACTCCATAAGCACCAGCTGACGAATCAGCTCGTCTGTCTGACGAACGCTGAGGGTTTGCTGCGGGGGGGGGGGGGGGGGGCGGCAGAGGGGGGAAGAGGGTACCTTGAGAGCGCGGAGGTGGCTGCCGGCGACCCGGGAGCTCCGAGGGCGGGGAGTGGCGACCGGGACGGAGACGAGGGGAGGGGCCGAGGAGCTGAGGGCTCTGTGCTGGCGGCGGTTGAGTTTTTTTTTTTTTTTGAGGGAAGGCGGCGGTTGAGTGAGTCTGGCCGGGTCGTGGGCCGTAGTTTTGAGAATGAGCAGGCTATTCCGGACCTGCATACAATCGGCCCATCGTGCTTATCGCAAGCGAATCCACGATACAATTGGCCCATGGCGGCACTACTCTCTGCCGCGAGGAAAAATATTTAGAAAGATCGGATGATTCGGATCCAGCTAGTCGACCATGTTGTTCGAAAAGAAAGAAAAACTTGCCGACCACCGGTCACCCGAGTCAAATAGTGCGTCGGACCCACCAGAGTCACAGGGGCCACATACACCATGATCGCTCGCAAGGACCCGAGCCGCCACGGGCCCACACACAGCATCACCCAACAGTAGGATGCGTCCAACCGGCACCGCCCACGTGGAGCCCACGGCAAAGCAGAAAGCCAGAAACGGGCGGACGGCCGGCCGGCGTGCCGAGGGGGCAGCGCAGCAGGACGCACGCGTACGAGTCGCGTGACACACACCGCTGACGACGCCAGCTCGCCGCGGTCCACAGCGTCCACTCGTTCCGCTGGCTCCAAAACCTCGGCCGTTTTCCCTCTCGCGGACGCGGGAAATCTCGCGGCCGGGCGTTTCGGGTGACCGGGCGGTTTTACCTGGAATTATTGGTGCGCGATTAGGCAGTTTTTCATCCGTACCCTTCAGTTCTCTGTGATTATCTTCGCGCACCTCTCCGTTTACAAGGCTTCTTTCGAACTGGTCTTTATTTTCTTGTACACTTTTGAGCCACTCTTTTATAGTCAGGTTAGCAGTATGGTCTTCCTGAGCGCCTTGTGTAAGCTGCGAGGTACTGTCATGATCCGTTCTGTGCTGCCAACTTTACATCCTTTTGCACGCTTCTATGGCTCAGATGATGAGGGGTTTATGCAGGTCAAATGCACGTCCATGTCACCAACAACCTTGCCTTGTTCCTCGCCGATGTGTGAAATTTTATATGTTTATGTGGATGTGTTAATCTTGACCCGTGCTGTTCAATCAACCTATGGTTGGTGAATTATCCTCACTTCATTATCTCTGCAAAAGAATTTATCACCCGATTAAAATCATAAAAGCTTGCTATCATCATTCAAACCAAGAATTAGTTATAAGAAGATTGCTTGCTTACCATGTCCAATCCCTTTGCATTTTTTTTAATAAAAGCACCATTTCTCATTTATAATAGGCTAATGGCTCATTTCGTGAGTAAACATTCTTTAAGAGTTTCGCTCCAGACTACATTATGTATTTAATCGCTCCGCGCCAAATGAATTAGCATTATATGAAAATATCAACATATTTTTATAAGAGTTATGTCTTTTTAGAGTATACACATCATACATGGAGTCATGAAGAAAGCTTTGAAGATTTGTTGCACCTACTCCCGAGCATGGAAAGGAGGTCGCTCGGAAGGAAAAAGGAAAATGATGAAACCGCGCAATTACTCGACTGCCAAAGGACCCGCGGAGATAAACGCACCCACGTTTTGTCCACCAATAAATCCCATGCCACCAACCAACAAACAACCCACCCAAAACCCGGATCCGATTCAGCACAGCAGACTCGCCACCTGTTTTCGCCCCCGCAGTCTTCTCCTGAGGTTTTGCCCCCACACTCTTCCCATTTCTCGCGTCTCCTCTGGCCACCACGAGGAGCAGAGTCCGAGCCGCAACGCCACGCCTCTCGATCCACGATTCTCCCCTCTCAAATCCCCCGCGGATCTGCTGGTTCCGTGAGGGTTAGGAGTGCGCCGGAGCCTGGAGGCGTCGAGCTGTTTCGGGAGGGAAGGGGAGGGGAGGGGAGGCGCATGAGGATTCGCGAGCAGGGGGACGGCGACGGGAGGCCGGTGGAGGGGGAGGAGCAGGAGGAGGCCTGGGCAGGCGGCGGCGAGGTCGTGCGGCTGAGGGCCAAGCGCGCGCTCGTTGGCGCCGGCGCCAGGGTGCTCTTCTACCCGACGCTTCTCTACAACGTGCTGCGCAACCAATTCGAGGCCGAGTTCCGGTGGTGGGACCGCGTCGACCAGGTGCTGACCCTGCCTTTAAGCGAATTTCGTGATTACTTTGTTTCGGATTATAGGCCCATAGTGTATGCCTATGGAGTAGTATTGACTGATTCTAGTTCGATAAATTGGTTCACTTGGCGTCCATGAGATTGGATGATAGGGCGATTTTTTTTTAACTGGTGATGAAGGGCGTGATTTTGGGCACCAGTTTTTCATCAGGGTTTTTTCGGTGCCATCCACACTGGGCGCCTCTATATAAGGGTTACATCTGGTTCCATGATTGCATCTGACGCAGTGACGCTCGGCTGTTAGTTTTGTGCAGAATTGCTGTTTTCTTCTTCTTTTTTGTGCGTGAGAGTATTTCTTGTAATTGACGTTCGGCTGTTGGAAAAGGTATGGCCGTTGTGAGCGGTGATTCTTGTTGTGTCTGGTCATTTCAGGCTCCATTTTCCAGTGCAAGACATTTGAGCACTTTTTCTTCAGTATCTTTGTTACTATAGCTTGTTCTTCTGTATGATTGTCTTGTGGTATTCCATTTGGCACTGGCGGGTGAACATGTTTACATGCCTAGGACCACAGAAGCCTTCTGTTGATTAGGTGGTGAAAGGACGCATTCATCCCTAGATAGCATGCCTTGATTGATATTGTTAGGTGTTGTGATTTTTGCTTTCCACAATTTAGCATTTCGATGTATAATACTGTGACGTGTCCTTGCTATGAAGATCTCATCGTCTAATTTGTCCAACCTCCATCTGCAGTGTATTTTGCTAGGAGCTGTTCCTTTCCCTAGTGATGTTCCACGTCTGAAGCAACTTGGAGTTCAGGGAGTTGTAACATTGAATGAGCCTTATGAGACTCTGGTACCAATGTCCTTGTACCAGGTAAATTTTACATTACTTGATCTCATTGTTGCGTGATCTCGTTTGTATTTTGAGTTTTGAATTAATAAGTGCAATTCAATCCATAGTGTGGTTGATTCACAGACATGCCCCATCAGTCTACTGTGCTTTTCTAATTAGTGAAACAAATATGTACTGATGAGTAACACACCTTCTTTTTCCAGGCCCATGGGATTGATCACCTTGTGATTGCCACAAGAGACTACCTGTTTGCACCATCCCTCGAAGATATTTGTCGAGCCATCGATTTTATCCACCGTAAGCTCATGCCATTTCTTAGACGCAAGTGATAAATCATTAAAACTGCATATCAATTCTCCTGGTGTTATGGAGTGTTTTTCTCCTGCAATTAAGAAATTGATTTAGATTTGGGATGCAAGGAATGGAAATGATAGCTTGCGGTCAACTGTACTGAACCAAGTATTGTGTACATTGTCTGTTAGGTCGTCAGTATCTGATGGAGTAGGTATAACAATATATAGGTTGTGACACTATCTTTTAATGCAAACCCCCTTCCCAGCAGCAGGATGAAGGGTTTGTTTGCTGTCGCTGCGGATGACATCATGCATGACAGTAAGTGGAATGGGCTATATAAATGCCTATGACAAAGAAACTGAGACCCTGTTATAAAAGTCGGCCATTTATGTAGACAAGGATAGTACACTACGTTCTCAACACTACACTTTACTGGTAAACTATCAAGGAACTACATTTAACAAGTAATTTCACAAACCACACTTATCAGAGTCACAACGGAACTGGCAGGTTTGCCCTCACCCATCAGAGTCACAAGCGTAAGTGTCCATGAACATGAAGAAGTTGCACCTATCCCAATTCATGATGATGTAGCTGACGGGTGTGACACACCGTTGTTTTTTGTTGAAATTCCAAAGAATCGCTTTCTGGACACTGATACAGAAATGGGGTGATTCTTTAGACTATTTCTAAATGTGTAGTTCCTTGATAATATGTAAAAAAAACGTCTAAACTAAAAAAATTGTCCATTGTGATTTTTTTTCCTGCTGCTGCTGCTGCTGTTGTTACTAGAGCTTGTTCTGCTTTCCAGTTCTCTTGTTTTATCCTCAATGCCGAATTCTGAACTCAATGATGAGCTGTCTTCTGAACGTTTTCAAACAGCAATGCCTATCTGAATTGTATGTAAGATGTAACTATGTAGTATCTTCAAGCTTCCTTGACAGCTGCCCTGTTGACCAAGGATGGTCTGATCCCAATTTACTAATTTAGTACACTTGTGCCTTGGCATTAGCAATAACAAATGTCCATTGAGTTTGGTTTGGATGTGAAAGAAATAAAGATCAAATATTTGTTTTGGTTAAATTTAAATAGGTCTCAAATGGGTAGAAGTTAATGCATAGTTACCTGTTTTTCAGGTAATGCATCACAAGGTGGCACTACTTATGTTCACTGTAAAGCTGGAAGAGGACGAAGCACCACTATTGTTTTGTGCTATTTGGTAAGATAAGCTGCATACATTTCAAACTGAATGTTATAAATCCCATTCAGTTGCTGATGACAGCTTATCATCTTCCTTGTCTTCAGATCAAATATAGGAGCATGACTCCTGAAGCAGCTTTGGATCATGTACGATCCATTAGGCCCCGAGTGCTTTTGGCACCGTCACAGTGGCAGGTATACGGACTGTTGTATTTGTGTTCTATACAAGTGGACGCTATTGCTATTCAATCATGCATCTGCTAAGCTGCTTTTGCCAATGACACATTTTGCAGGCTGTTATCGTATTTAGCACTCTCACCACCGGACGTCTTCCAGTACGGAGTACGAACCTAAACTGTTATCTAGAAGGCACCAAAGCCTCCATTCCTGACAGAGATATCGAAGACTGCACTATGGAGTTTGATTACGATGATGGCGGTTTACCTCTTTGTCAAGTTATGGTACCGAGGCCAAGCAGTCCGACTGGGTGTGTCGATGCAGTGTTCATAACAGAAGCAGATCTGGAGGGCTACGATGCATACGTTGATACTGGGAAGGATGTTGTGTCATTTGAAGTAGTAGCCAGTCGCAAACCCATTATGAGGAGACTATCGTGCCTCTTTGGATCATTGAAAGTTACCAGCAACTGTGAACCAGCCCCAAGCCGGTTTACCGAGGTTCGCGCCTGCTAGGTAGGTCTGCTACTGGCTTTGCGCAATTTTCAACATGTTGTGAGTCAAGATACGTGATACTCCCTCTGTAAAGAAATATAAGAGTGTTTAGATCACTAAAATAGTGATCTAAATGCTCTTATATTTCTTTACGGGGGAGTACATTAGTAGATAGGCAGGCAGTCAGCCAGTCAGGCATCGTAGAAACATGGAGGTTTCTACAGTCACGGCAAACGCCACCGGGAAGAAGCTTTGTGTGCATAGGGAGATGGAGAGTCTAGAGTTGTGAATGTGCCGATTGCCTTTTTTTTTTCACTCGGAAACATGTGGTTTGATTTCACCATTGTTCTTTGGAAAAAGCTGATAATGTTTGGTGTCAGTATATTTCTGTTAGTTCATATCTTTTGGAATAAAATGATGTTGAAAAACGTTCATATATTATTATGGGATGGAGGCAGTAGTTTATTGCTCTCCTCTTATGGTGAATCTGGTCACTTCAGTCAGGCTTAGTCCATTGGAAAGAAATGCCTCCTCCAAAGGCCACTGTTGATTTTTTCATGAGTTATACTGTATGAAGTCACTGAGCTAGCAAGAAAAAGAAATTATAGCATTGAACTGGAAGATGCTTCAACCTTCGTGCTCATCCATTTCCACAAAACTACCATCGTGCCGATCCTCTACCCCACCTCTAGCCAGCGCATTCCTTCAACCTTTGGGTGCGACCTATCCTCCTTCCCTTGAATCTATCTAGGTCTCCCTCTCAACCATGCGCACCTCCCTTCCTCGGCTTTCGAACTTATCATCCAGCGTTTCCTAAAATATCTCACCGAATGGGCAGCACAAAACTTCTCTCTCATGGAGCGAGACTTGCTCTCATCTCCTCCACTCTCGACGTCCTCGCCACTTATTTCATGTCTGTTTTTAGGCTCCCTGAGAAGATCATTAAAATGCTAGCTGCGGTTCGTAGATCCTTCTTCCGGGCTCCGATGCAAAGTGTCTTATTGCTTGGAAAAATATATACAGGCCTAAAAATGCTGGTGGTCTAGGCATCAAAAACCCAATTCTCCAAAACAACTGCCTCATGGAATTTGCCTTCAAACTTCCCCAAAAAATTAGACTTGCCTTGCCTTGGGTTAACTGGTTCTTCTAGTACCACTCTCTTGACTTTGCTAACAAAACTAACAACCCGTCCTTCCTCTGGAAAATTATAAATCATCAACTTTGTCCCCTTCAAAAAATATCCTTCGTCCTTACTGATAGTGGTTCCTCCACCTTTTTTCGGCTCGACCCTTGGCTTCTCCCTACTCCTCTCATTGACACTTATCCCCACATTTTCTCTCACTCCACTTCCCTCTCTGTCTTGGTATCTCATGTCATGCTTGCTGGTTTACACACTACTCCGCGGAATTGCCCAACCAATGTTGCTTCTGTCGAGCTTGCATCTATTTTGTCTTTGTTGCACGATGTCACCGCCAGCGACGCGCCTGATGATAGGTTCCTCACCCACGGCTCCTCGTTCTCCTTGAGGTGCGCCTACTCGTTTCTCTCCTCGACCACGAGATCGACCTCAACCGGGTACATTTGGAGCCCCAAGGCTCCTATCAAGGTTAAGATATTCGGTCGGCTTCTCCGTCGTGACAGGCTGAGCACGATGGCGAATCTACTCCGCAAGTCCATCTCTCCGGACTCTTCATGTCCCCCGTATGGTCTCACACTGGAGGATGCATCGGACCTCACCATTCTTTGCCCATGCGCGGCTCAGGTTTGGTCCTTCTTGGGCCTTTAGTCACCTCTCTCTATCGACCTCGTCTAGGATACGCCAACGCCGGTTGGCCTCGACTTCAATATTTGGCCCACCGTCTCTCTCGCCATCCTCTGGAAGCTTTGGGACTCCAGGAATGCTCGTGTCTTTCACAACGAGCTACACTCACCCCCTAGATACCCTTCAAAACATCATTTCAGACTTCACTCTTTGGGCCTTTAGATTTAAGGACCATGTAAGTATGGAGGCTGCCGTGTCTTGCGTCTATACCTCTCCTCTCAATGTAATCTATGATATAACTTGCCTTTTGGGCCTTTGAGTAATATATGCGGGCGGGGACCCTCTCCCCCATGGTGATTGTTCAAAAAGAAAAGGAAAGATGCCCGTTTATGAGTTCACTAGGGGACCAGAGTCAAAGATTTTGGTTCCCCCTCTATCGTGGCCTCCACTAATGAACTAGGTTGCCTTGTCAATGGACGACACCTTCCCCGTGTAGGATGGGATATCGACAACGGGTATGATCCCGAGGAGACACTACTGTAGTATTATTTCGTAGCTTACCGATTCCACCATAATGATGCACTTGAAGCGGACATTCACGCTTTAATGTATGGCACTTCTTAGCTCGCTCAACCTATGAACACCTGGTTGCTAAGATTAAATCGTTGATGTTGGACTGGGGTTATTCCACACAAGATTAGACACGAGCAAAATAGGGTAACAGATTGACACGCGTTGTAAAGTTGAACCGAGTGTAGCATTATTGCATGACTGCAGAGAGGGTCGCCTTATATTTTTTCTTGAGGGGTAATGTCGCCACTTTATTTAACTAAGTGAAGCTCGGAGTGTCATCCGAAATTACATCCAAAATGCAGTCTGGGGGAACCCCCAACCAAACCTTACACAGTTCATCTCCTACTCTTACTTTCGCTAATTTATGCACGGCAACATTAGCGGTGCGTCTAACCCAAGTCACCTTGAAATCATTCTTCGTCGCTAGAAACTGTTTTATTTCCTATATCCAAGGTCCAGCCCCTGAATAATTGATGCCCTTCTGGTTGATCATTTGCACCACCGGCAAACAGTCCAACTCCAAATGGACATTCTGTGCATTGATCTCCTCTGCTACCTGCAAAGCTCTCTTGCAAGCCAAGATCTCAGCAGCTTATAGATCCACAATGTGCAGAAAATAATGGCTTACTAAGGCCAGAAACGCCCCATTGTGGTCCCTCAGTACCGCACTTCCACCAGCCTTGCCTCCCCCTTTGTGTACAACACCATCGGAGTTGATCTTCACCCATCCTTCCTCAGGTACCTCCCACTTTTATAATATATCCGTCCCCGCATGCCATGTTTTTGGCTGATGTAGGCTGCTCCATTCTGCCATATGAGAGCACACCGCCTCCATTATTTCATGTGGTTGGTCGATCCTCATTCCATCTCTTGCTGCATTCCTCGCTAGCCAGAGTCCATAAGTGGCTTGTATCATCGCCTCCCTCTCATCGCCATCTGCTTCCGCAAACCATTGGAGAAGCCAACGCGATAACTCACTATGGGTATCCATCGGGGTCGGTGGGCACATCACTGATATGCCTTTCTCCGCACGCAGAAGCTGCCAGAAGTGGACGGAATGCTAACATGCCCAAAAACGGTGATATACGGTTTCCTCTCTGTCACATGCCACACAAAAAACTCCAGGTTTAATTCTTCTGCAATGGAGCTCTGCACCTACAGCCAGGTCGTTCTTGATCAAGTGCCACATGTGAATTTTTGCCTTCTGCGGCGCACTAGTATACCACAGTGCCATATATCCTTTATGCTTCAGCACCGAACTCGAGCTTTCTTGTTGGCCCCTCCCAGCTCTTCCCTTTGACACCCATAGACGGTATGCAGATTTCACACTAAAAATGCCATTTTTGGTAAAATTCCAAGCCAGGTAATCCTCTGTTCCCGGACCTCCCACTGCTATTTGTTGGATATCATTAGAATTTGATTTAGAAAACATCGCTGCAAGTTTGCTTGAGTCCCAACTCGTTCCTTCCTG
Source organism: Aegilops umbellulata (assembly GCA_032464435.1). Taxonomy (NCBI): domain Eukaryota; kingdom Viridiplantae; phylum Streptophyta; class Magnoliopsida; order Poales; family Poaceae; genus Aegilops; species Aegilops umbellulata. The sequence goes on from CP136056.1 coordinate 353,559,596, forward strand.
GTTCAGAAGGTCTGAAACCTTCAGTATTTCATGCATGTACTGCTGACCCAGTGGTCTTAAGTACCCATGCCTCGGAATCCAATTATCATGGTGAATATTAATTCTTGACCCATCTCCCACCCGCGACATCAGGCCATCTCTCAACAGGTCCCGCCCATGCAATATGCTTCTGTATGTGAAAGATGAATTGGATGGAATAGTAGCAGACATAATTGATTCATCTTGGAAGTACCTGGCTTTAAGTACCCCTAGCACAAAGTGAGGAGGGAGTAGTCAGAATCCGCCAAGCTTGTTTTGCCAAGAGGGCTTGGTTGAAACCTTCATGATCGCGAAAACCAAGCCCCCCTCTCTCTTCGAAGCACACATCTTCTCCCGGGAGATCCAATGCACCTTCTTTTCACCATTGAGCGCACCCCACTAGAATTTCAAAGAGATAGAAGTCAGATTCCGGCATATCTTCTTTGTGAGGTGAAAACAACTCATGGTGAACGTCGGGGTTGATTGTAGCCCTGGTTTAACAAGAACTTCCCTCGAAGCTTTCGATAATCCTTGGCCTTTCCATCCAGTCACCTTTCCCTTTGAGCTTTCTGTAAGATACATGAACGTGCCATCTTTTGACTTACCAACCAGTGTTGGTTATCCAAGGTATCGCTCACTCAACGCTTCAGACTCAATCCCTATTACCTGTTTCAGTTCAGTTTTTGTCCCATCATTACAACCCTTACCAAAAAATATAGACGACTTATGCAAGTTCACCTTCTGTCCGGAAGCCTCCTCATACTGCACCACGATGTCCTTAAGTACCATCATGCTTTCACTAGTGCCTTCCAGGAATAGAATACAGTCGTCGGCAAACAACAAATGTGTAACATGGGGGCCAGTGCCCCCAAATGTCACACCCTGCAGAGAGTTTTCATGTTGAGCTTTCCTCAACAAGGCCGAGAACCCTTCAACACAGAAGAGAAATAAGTACGGCGACAAAGGGTCACCCTGCCTGAGGCCATGAGATGGTATGAATTCCCTCGAGCATCCTCCGTTCAACTTAACCGAGAACCTTGCCGACGTGATGCATCTCATGATCATCGATATCCAAAGTGGGTGAAAACTGAACCGAGCCAGGGTATGTTCAAGAAAGACCCACTCAAGCCTATCGTAAGCCGTCATCATATCGAGCTTCACCGCACATAAGCATTTCTTCCTTTTCCTCGTACGGATGGCGTGAACACACTCGTATGCAACTAAAACATTATCCGTAATAAGACGTCGGGGAACAAAAGCACTCTGCTCCTCGGATATGAGAATTGGGAGAATGACTTTCAATCTATTTACAAGAACCTTTGTTGCAATTTTGTACAACAAGTTGCACAAACTTATCGGCCTGAACTGGGTGAGTAACTCAAGTGAGTTCACCTTAGGGGTCATAACTAGGACATTATCATTAAAAGTGCCCGGAGTGGCTGCACCATTTAAAAACTCCCGCACCGCCGAGCAGACTTCACGTCTAACCATCGACTAGTGTCGTTGGTAGAATAGAGCCGGGAGCCCGTCCGGACCTGGCAATTTAGTTGGGCCCATCTGGAATAAAGCCTCCTATATCTCGTCGTCAGAAATCGGCATCGTCAGCCTTGCATTCATGTCATCCGTCACCACTTGTGCGATATTTTGCAGTAACACATCAGCTCCCTTCGACCCTTCTGAAGTGAATAACTTCTCATAAAAACCTGCCGCCAACTCGCACTATCTTCATTAGTCGTACACCTCGATCCGTCTTCCCGTAGCAGCGCCTAGTGATAACCCACAAGTATAGGGGATCGCAATTTCGAGGGTAGGGGTATTCAACCCAAATTTATTGATTCGACACAAGGGGAGCCAAAGAATATTCTCAAGTATTAGCATCTGAGTTGTCAATTCAACCACACCTGAAAGACTTAATATCTGCAGCAATGTATTTAGTAGCAAAGTAGTATGGAAGTAACGATGACGGTGGCAAAAGTAACAGTAGCAGTTTTGTAGCAATCGTAATAGTGGCAACGGAAAAGTAACTTAGCAAAGATCAATATAAAATGAACTCATAGGCAATGGATCAATGATGGATAATTATGTCGGATGACATTCATCATGCAACAGTTATAACCTAGGGTGACACAAAACTAGCTCCAATTCATCAATATAATGTAGGCAAGTATTCCGAATATAGTCATACGTTATGGAAAAGAACTTGCATGACATCTTTTGTCCTACCCTCCCGTGGAAGCGGGGTCCTATTGGAAACTAAGGATATTAAGGCCTCCTTTTAATAGAGAATCGGACCAAAGCATTAGCACTTAGTGAATACATGAACTCCTCAAACTACGGTCATCACCGGGAAGTGTCCCGACTATTGTCACTCCGGGGTTGCCGGATCATAGCACGTAGTAGGTGACTATAACTTGCAAGATAGGATCGAGAACACAAATATATTCATGAAAACATAATAGGTTCAAATCTGAAATCATGGCACTCGGGCCCTAGTGACAAGCATTAAGCATAGCAAAGTCATAGCAACATCAATCTTAGAACATAGTGGATACTAGGGACCAAACCCTCACAAAGCTAACTCGATTACATGGTAAATCTCATCCAACCCATCACCGTCCAACAAGCTTACGATGGGATTACTCACACACGGCGGTGAGCATAATGAAATTGGTGATGGAGGATGGTTGATGATGATGATGGCGACGATTTCCCCTCTCCGGAGCAATAAACGGACTCCAGACCTGCCCTCCCGAGGAAGAATAGGAGGTGGCAGCGGCTCCGTATCATAAAACGCGATGAATCCTTCTCTTCGATTTTTTTCTCCCTGAACGTGAATATATGGAGTTGGAGTTGAGGTCGGTGGAGGTCCGCGGGACCCACAAGACAGGAGGGCGGTCCCCAGGGGGGTGGGTGCGTCTTGATAACCCACAAGTATAGGGGATCCAACAGTTTTCAGGGGTAGACTATTCAATCCAAATTTATAGATTCGACACAAGGGGAGCCAAAGAATATTTGCAAGTATTAGTAGTTGAGTTGTCAATTCAACCACACCTGGAGATTAATTATTTGCAGCAAAGTGATCAGTAGCAAACTAGTACGATAGTTTTGATAGTAGTAGCCACAACAATAGTAACGGTAACAGTGATAGCAATAGTTTTGTAGCAAGTGCAACAGTAACAATAGCAGTAGTAACTTAGCAAGAACAATTTGTAGGAAAATCGTAGGCATTGGATCGACGATTTGTCAGATGATATTCATCATATAACAGTCATAACCTAGGGCGATACGACACTAGCTCCAGTTCATAAATATAATGTAGGCATGTATTCCGTAAATAGTCATACGTGCTTATGGAAAGAACTTGCATGACATCTTTTGTCCTACTCTCCCGTGGCAGCGGGGTCCTATTGGAAACTAAGGGATATTAAGGCCTCCTTTTAATAGAGAACCGGAACAAAGCATTAACACACGGTGAATACATGAACTCCTCAAACTACGGTCATCACCGGGAAGTATCCCGACTATTCTCACTCCGGGGTTGCCGGATCATAACACGTAGTAGGTGACTATAACTTGCAAGATCGGATCTAGAACATAGATATAATGGTGATAACATAAACGGTTCAGATCTGAAATCATGGCACCCGTGCCCAAAGTGACAAGCATTAAGCATGGCAAAGTCATAGCAACATCAATCTCAGAACATAATGGATACTAGGGATCAAGATGTAACAAAACTAACTTGATTACATGATAAATCTCATCCAACTCCTCACCGACCAGCGATCCTACGAAGGAATTACTCACTCCCGGTGGGGAGCATCATGGAATTGGCGATGGAGAAGGGTTGGTGATGACGAAGATCGAAGATCCCCCTCTCCGGAGCCCCAAACGGACTCCAGATCTGGCCTCCCGATGAAGGACAGGCGGCGGCGGCGGATCCAGTCATGATGCACCCAACATTAGCTACACACAATGCATAAGCATGACAACAGTGTTCTCAGGTTCTGACACTTATTTGAGAAGGTGATGACACAACATAAAAGTAAATATATAGTCCCTTCACAGAGGGAAGCAGGGATTTGCAGAGGTACCAGAGCTCAAGTTTTTAAAACATAGGTAAATGAAATTTTGAGAAATGCACCCTTCTTGTTTACTTTGTGACCATCATTTATTGGTATCTTCCATGCTAAACACATTAGTGGCGGTTCCCAAGCGATAAAAGGAAAGGTTTACTCCCCGTCCACCAACAAACACACTCCATGGCTTGTCCGAAACAACGGGTACCGTCCATACCAACAACAGTCCTGGGGGAGTTTTGCTTAATTATTTGCAATTTGAGTTCGGGACTGGGAATCCCTATTAGTGCCCCTCTCGTGCAAGGACGAGTGAATAAACACTCATCATGAGAATAACCCACTTAGCATGGAAGATACTGACTACCTCCTGTCGCTCTATGAACAATCCAGGCACACAAAAAGGATATTCATTTGAAGTTTTTAGAGGTGGCACATGCAAATTTACTTAGGCGGCAGGGTAATACCGCATATAGGTAGGTATGATGGACTCATCTGGAATAATCTGGGTTTCAGGTTTTTGATGCATAAGCAGAATTCCCGCTTAGTACAGGTGAAGGCTAGCAAATAGGTTGAGAAGCGGTCAGCTAGAGAGCAACAACGGTCATGAACATGCATTATGCATAAGTAACATTGGATACTAGCATGAGTAGGATATGAACACCATGAACATAAATATCATAGAGACTATGTTGGTTTTGATTCAACTACATGCATGAATATGTGCCAAGTCAAGCCACTCGAACATTCAGAGGAGGATATCATATCATCATACTACATCACAACCATTTTAACGCAATGTTGACATCCAAGACAAATCATTATCCACTCCTAGCTACTTATGCATGGCATGACAAACTATTATCTCTAATTGTCATTGCAAACATGTTTGATCATAATAGGCTGAATCATGGATATTAGGTTAAACATATTTACGAAAACAGAACAAGTCAAGTTCATACCCGTTTCTCTCTGCCATGGCCAGTTCATCAAATATCGTCATTATTGCCTTTCACTTGCACGACCGAACGATCTGAAAATAATAATAGTGCAAGAGTGCCATGGACTAAGCTGGAATCTGCAAACATTTTATTCAAAAGGAGAAGACAAGGTAACATGGGCTCTTTGTTAGATCAACAATAATGCATATGAGAGACACTCAACATTTTCATCGCGGTCTTCTCCTCGTATGACTCAATAAAAAGAAAAGAAATTTAGAGAAACACGCTAAAATATTTTTGTAGTTTTTGGTTTTCTAACACAAGCAAATAAAAGGGAGAAGCAAAAGCAAGAAAAACTATTTACACGTGAAAGCTCCCAACTAGCAAAAGAAGAATAAGGAAATCTTTTTGGATTTTCTTTTTAGTACTACAACAATTTAAACTAGGAAGAAACACCGAAAAGAAGCAGGAAATATATTTTTGGATTTTCTCAAAGTTTTTCAAACACATAAGAAGAAAGCGAGAAAATAAATTTAACATAATACATTGAAAGAGTGTGGACACCGACAACTGAAATGAAATGTGTGAACATGAATGCAATCTCGGTGGAAATACGTACTCCCCCAAGCTTAGGCTTTTGGCCTAACTTGGTAATCAGTTAGTAGCCTGCATAATCGTCGGAGTGGTAGCTCACGAAGGCTCTTGGTGCAGATGCCTCAGCCTGCCGTGCGGCCACAACTGCCACGTTATGAGCTCGGGCCTCGCTCTCAAGAACATAATATCTTCCCCTACTATGAACATCAAAGAGAACAGGTGCATGCAAATAGGTGTCCACAACGGAACTTTTATTAAACAACACGTTATAAGTGAAATTATGGGGTTCACCACTGAGGATCTTATGACGTTTCATAGCATCAAAGTCTAAGTACTGCGTGGGTAAAATAGGGTCATAAGGCAAAGGTGAAACACCCAGCTCTCTTGCTAAGCGTGTGGCATAAATTCCACCATAAAAATATCCACTACTAGCGTTGTGTTGCAACCTACATGCAACAATCGCTCCAAGGTTATAGCTCTTGTCACCGGTGAGAGCGGTGCATATGAGGCTCAAGTCTGGAGCACAAAGTGTACTACAATCTTGTTTACCTACAATACACTTTCCATCAAATAATGCAAAGTACTAGATTGAGGGAAAATGAATGCTCTTTATTCTACCTTGGGTCACTCCCCTAGTCTCACCATAGCAAAGACTAGTCAAGAATATCTCAAACTCAGATCTTGGTGGTTCGTCAAGCGAACCCCAGAATGGGATTTTGCTGTAGTAGGCAAATCTCTCTAGAGATATGGTAAATGGATTTTCATACAGTTTAAATGACACCCTAGACTCACGAGGATGGAATTTAAATCCTTTGGCAAATGATTCAGTGAGAGTGAGGTGTTGGTTGCACTTATCTGAAATGTAGGGACCGAGCTCGACATTGTGAACATATTGCTCAAATTCTTCCTTAATGCCCACACTCACCATATAATCGTTGCATGGCCATAAGCATGTTTTGGTGGCGGCATCTCGTATGGAACTTTCACTTGTTTCAACATAAGACCGACGAGCGGAGCTGCTACTAGAAGATGTCTCCGAGGATCTCCTCCTCGAAGAACTCCTTCCAAAGAGGTTCATCATATTCACGTCAATTTTCTGAAAAAAATTGGCCACAAAAATTTGTTAACAAAACTTCACAAGATCGAAAGCAAGTACTCATAGGGATGCATAGAGGCCATAGCAAGCATTCAAACTACTTAGAACTCTAAGAATTCAACATGCAAGCTCATCTACATCAGCACCAAGAGCAACTAATTATTCAAAGCATAAACCACTAAAGAAAAAACTAATTGGACCAACGGAGGAGTCACATACCAAGCAACAATCCCCCGAAACTGTTTCAGAGACGGAGATCCGCGGGTTCGGGAGCAAGAACACGAGAAAGAGAGCAATGGTGATTTTTTTGGAGGTAGGTGGTGATGTGGGATGAAGAGATAAGTGAGGGGACCCACATGGGGACCACAACCCACCAGGACGTGCCTGGGGGTCCTGCCGCGCCCAGGTGGGTTGTGCCCACCTGGTGCACCTCCCTCCGATGTTATTTGCACCAAAAATTCTTAAATATTCAGAAAAAATCGTATTAAAGTTTCAGAGCATTCCGAGAACTTTTATTTTTTGGGTCATTTTTTATTGCACGGAAATTCAGGAAACAGACAAAACATGGCATTTTATTTTATTTAACTAATAAAAACACAAAACAAAAGGTAGGGACAGAAGGTAGTGCTTACTAAATTCATCAATTTCATACCTCTCAAAAATGATCCATTAATAAGGTTGATCAAGTTTATTAACAACCACTTTCGATTAGCATGAAACCGAAGAACTTTCGTAAATCACTAAGTTACCTCAACGGGGATATGAACGTCCCCAACAATAAGCATTTCATTTTTCTTTTTAACATTAGGTAGAGGCAGTTGAAAACTTATAATAGTGATTGTCGGAGATTTTTCAATAACATTAATACCATTCACTTGGAATTGTTTCTTCGGAAAGTGCAGCGTATGCTCATTACCATTGATATGAAAAGTGACCTTGCTTTTATTGCAGTCAATAACAGCACCTGCAGTATTCAAGAAGGGTCTACCAAGGATAATCGACATGTTGTCATCCTCGGGCATCTCAAGTATAACAAAGTTAGTCAAAATAGTAACATTAGCAACAACAACGGGCACATCCTCACAAATACCGATAGGTATGTGATGTCTACTATGCAACTTTATTCTTGTAGACACATGTTGGGCCTCCAAGCGCAGAGTTTTGTAGGACAGTAGCAATTTTCCCTCAAGTGGATGACCTAAGGTTTATCAATCCGTGGGAGCCGTAGGATGAAGATAGTCTCTCTCAAACAACCCTGCAACCAAATAATGAAAAGTCTCTTGTGTCCCCAACACACCAAATACAATGCTAATTTGTATAGGTGCACTAGTTCAGCGAAGAGATGGTGATACAAGTGTAATATGGATAGTCAATATTGATTTTTGTGATAAGAACAATAAAAAACAGCAAGGTAGCAATTGATAAAATGGAGCACAAACGGTATTGCAATGCTTGAAAATGAGGCCTAGGGTACGTACTTTCGCTAGTGCAATCTCTCAACAATGCTAATATAATTGGATCATATAACCATCCCTCAAAGTGCGATGAAGAATCAGTCCAAAGTTCCTATCTAGCGGAGAACACAAGAAGAAATTGTTTGTAGGGTACGAAACCACCTCGAAGCTATTCTTTCCGATCGATCTATCCAAGAGTTCATACTAAAATAACACCAAATAATTTCAGATTCATAATACTCAATCCAACACAAAGAACCTCAAAGAGCGCCCCAAGATTTCTACCGGAGAAACAAAGACAAGAACGTACATCAACCCCTATGCATAGGTTACCCCAATGTCACCTCAGGAATCCGCTAGTTGAGTGCCAAAACATATATCAAGTGAATCAATACGATACCCCATTGTCACCACGGGTATTCATAGCAAGACATACATCAAGTGTTCTCAAATCCATAAAAGTATTCAATCTGGTAAAACGAAATCTCAAAGGGAAAACTCAATTCACAACAAGATAGAGAGGGGAAACACCATATGATCTGACTATATTAACAAATCCCATGATATATCAAGATCATGACATCTCAAGAACACGAGAGAGAGAGAGAGAGAGAGAGAGAGAGAGAGAATTTAAAGTCATTAAACACATAGCTGGTACAAACCCTCAGCCCCTAGGGTGGACTACTCCCTCCTCATCATGGTGGCCGCCGGGATGATGAAGATGGCCATCAGTGATGATTCCCCCCTCCGGCAGGGTGCCAGAACGGGATCTAGATTGGTTTCTCGTGGCTACAGAGGCTTGCGGCGGCGGAACTTCTGATCTAGGGTCTCCCAAGGGTTTTTGGAATATTTGGGAATTTATAGGGCGAAGAGGGGGTGCGTGTTGGGGAACGTAGTAATTTCAAAAAAATTCCTACGCACATGCAAGATCATGGTGATGCATAGCAACGAGAGGGGAGAGTGTTGTCTATGTACCCTCGTAGACCGAAGCGGAAGCGTTGACGCAACGTAGAGGAAGTAGTCGTACGTCTTCCCGGTCCAACCGATCCAAGCACCGTTACTCCGGCACCTCCGAGTTCTTGACACACGTACAGCTCGATGACGCTCCCCGGGCTCCGATCCAGCAAAGCTTCGGGGAGGAGTTCCGTCAGCACGACGACGTGGTGATGATCTTGATGTTCAACCGTCGCAGGGCTTCGCCTAAGCACCGCTACAATATGACCGAGGTGTAATATCGTGGAGGGGGGCACCGCACACGGCTAAGGAACGATCACGAAGATCAACTTGTGTGTTCTAGGGTGCCCCCTGCCCCCGTATATAAAGGAGCCAAGGGGAGGGGGCGGCCGGCCAAGGAGGGGCGCGCCAGGGGGGAGTCCTACTCCCACCGGGAGTAGGACACCCTTCTTTCCTAGTTGGAGAAGGAGAAGGGGGGAAAGAGGAGGAAGAGGGGAAGGAAGGGGGGGGGGCGCCGCCCCCTTCCCTTGTCCTATTCGGACTAGGAAGGGGAGGGGCGTGCGGCCACCTCCTGCCTCCTTATCTCTTCTCCCTCAAGGCCCATGTAGGCCCAATAACCCCCCAGGGGGTTCCGGTAACCCCCCGGTACTCCGGTAAAATGCCGATTTCATCAGGAGCGATTCCGATGTCCAAATATAGGCTTCCAATATATCGATCTTTATGTCTCGGCCATTTCGAGACTCCTAGTCATGTCCGTGATCACATCTGGGACTCCAAACAACCTTCGGTACATCAAAATACATAAACTCATAAAGAAACTGCCATCGTAACTTTAAGCGTGCGGACCCTACGGTTCGAGAACAATGTAGACATGACCGAGACACGTCTCCAGTCAATAACCAATAGCGGGACCTGGATGCCCATATTGGCTCCTACATATTCTACGAAGATCTTTATCGGTCAGACCGCATAACAACTTACGTTGTTCCCTTTGTCATCGGTATGTTACTTGCCCGAGATCCGATCGTCGGTATCCAATACCTAGTTCAATCTCGTTACCGGCAAGTCTCTTTACTCGTTCCGTAATACATAATCTCACAACTAACACATTAGTTGTAATGCTTGCAAGGCTTATGTGATGTGCATTACCGAGAGGGCCCAGAGATACCTCTCCGACAATCGGAGTGACAAATCCTAATCTCGAAATACGCCAACCCAACATGTACCTTTGGAGACACCTGTAGAGCTCCTTTATAATCACCCAGTTACATTTTGACGTTTGGTAGCACACAAAGTGTTCCTCCGGTAAACGAGAGTTGCATAATCTCATAGTCATAGGAACATGTATAAGTCGTGAAGAAAGCAATAGCAATATACTAAACGATCGAGTGCTAAGCTAATGGAATGGGTCATGTCAATCAGATCATTCAACTAATGATGTGATCCCGTTAATCAAATAGCAACTCTTTGTCTATGGTCGGGAAACATAACCATCTTTGATTAATGAGCTAGTCAAGTAGAGGCATACTAGTGACACTCTGTTTGTCTATGTATTCACACATGTATTATGTTTCCAGTTAATACAATTCTAGCATGAATAATAAACATTTATCATGATATAAGGAAATAAATAATAACTTTATTATTACCTCTAGGGCATATTTCCTTCAGTCTCCCACTTGCACTAGAGTCAATAATCTAGATTACACAGTAATGATTCTAACACCCATGGAGCGTTGGTGTTGATCATGTTTTGCTCGTGGAAGAGGCTTAGTCAACGGGTCTGCTACATTCAGATCCGTATGTATCTTGCAAATCTCTATGTCTCCCACCTGGACTAGATCCCGGATGGAATTGAAGCGTCTCTTGATGTGCTTGGTTCTTTTGTGAAATCTGGATTCCTTTGCCAAGGCAATTGCACCAGTATTGTCACAAAAGATTTTCATTGGACCCGATGCACTAGGTATGACACCTAGATCGGATATGAACTCCTTCATCCAGACTCCTTCGTTTGCTGCTTCCGAAGCAGCTATGTACTCCGCTTCACATGTAGATCCCGCCACGACGCTTTGTTTAGAACTGCACCAACTGACAGCTCCACCGTTTAATGTAAACACGTATCCGGTTTGCGATTTAGAATCGTCCGGATCAGTGTCAAAGCTTGCATCAACGTAACCGTTTACGATGAGCTCTTTGTCACCTCCATATACGAGAAACATATCCTTAGTCCTTTTTCAGGTACTTCAGGATGTTTTTGACTGCTGTCCAGTGATCCACTCCTGGATTACTTTGGTACCTCCCTGCTAAACTTACAGCAAGGCACACATCAGGTCTGGTACACAGCATTGCATACATGATAGAGCCTATGGCTGAAGCATAGGGAACATCTTTCATTTTCTCTCTATCTTCTGCAGTGGTCGGGCATTGAGTCTTACTCAACTTCACACCTTGTAACACAGGCAAGAAACCTTTCTTTGCTTGATCCATTTTGAACTTCTTCAAAACTTTGTCAAGGTATGTGCTTTGTGAAAGTCAATTAAGTGTCTTGATCTATCTCTATAGATCTTAATGCCCAATATGTAAGCAGCTTCACCGAGGTCTTTCATTGAAAAACTCTTATTCAAGTATCCCTTTATGCTATCCAGAAATTCTATATCATTTCCGATTAGTAATATGTCATCCACATATAATATCAGAAATGCTACAGAGCTCCCACTCACTTTCTTGTAAATACAGGCTTCTCCAAAAGTCTGTACAAACCCAAATGCTTTGATCACACTATCAAAGCGTTTATTCCAACTCCGAGAGGCTTGCACCAGTCCATAAATGGATCGCTGGAGCTTGCACACTTTGTTAGCTCCCTTTGGATCGATAAAACCTTCTGGTTGCATCATATACAACTCTTCTTCCAGAAATCCATTCAGGAATGCAGTTTTTACATCCATCTGCCAAATTTCATAATCATAAAATGCGGCAATTGCTAACATGATTCGGACATACTTAAGCATCGCTACGGGTGAGAAGGTCTCATCGTAGTCAATCCCTTGAACTTGTCAAAAACCTTTTGCGACAAGTCGAGCTTTGTAGACAGTAACATTACCGTCAGCGTCAGTCTTCTTCTTAAAGATCCATTTATTCTCAATGGCTTGCCGATCATCGGGCAAGTCAACCAAAGTCCACACTTTGTTCTCATACATGGATCCCATCTTAGATTTCATGGCTTCAAGCCATTTTGCGGAATCTGGGCTCACCATCGCTTCTTCATAGTTCGTAGGTTCATCATGATCTAGTAGCATGACTTCCAGAACAGGATTACCGTACCACTCTGGTGCGGATCTTACTCTGGTTGATCTACGAGGCTCAGTAGTAACTTGATCTGAAATTTCATGATCATCATCATTAACTTCCTCACTAATTGGTGTAGGTGTCGCAAAAACCGGTTTCTGTGATGAGCTACTTTCCAATAAGGGAGCAGGTACAGTTACCTCATCAAGTTCTACTTTCCTCCCACTCACTTCTTTCGAGAGAAACTCCTTCTCTAAAAAGTTTCCGAATTTAGCAACAAAAGTCTTGCCTTCGGATTTGTGATAGAAGGTGTATCCAATAGTTTCCTTTGGATATCCTATGAAGACACATTTCTCCGATTTGGGTTCGAGCTTATCAGGTTGAAGCTTTTTCACATAAGCATCGCAGCCCCAAACTTTTAGAAACGACAACTTTGGTTTCTTGCCAAACCATAGTTCATAAGGCGTCGTCTCAACGGATTTTGATGGTGCCCTATTTAACGTGAATGCGGCCGTCTCTAAAGCATAACCCCAAAACGATAGCGGTAAATCTGTAAGAGACATCATAGATCGCACCATATCAAGTAAAGTACGATTACGACGTTCGGACACACCATTACGTTGTGGTGTTCCGGGTGGCGTGAGCTGCGAAACTATTCCGCATTGTTTCAAATGTACACCAAACTCGTAACTCAAATATTCTCCTCCACGATCAGATCGTAGAAACTTTATTTTCTTGTTACGATGATTTTCCACTTCACTCTGAAATTCTTTGAACTTTTCAAATGTTTCAGACTTGTGTTTCATTAAGTAGATATACCCATATCTGCTTAAATCATCTGTGAAGGTGAGAAAATAACGATATCCGCCACGAGCCTCAACATTCATCGGACCACATACATCTGTATGTATGATTTACAACAAATTTGTTGCTCTCTCCATAGTACCGGAGAACGGCGTTTTAGTCATCTTGCCCATGAGGCATGGTTCGCAAGTACCAAGTGATTCATAATCAAGTGGTTCCAAAAGTCCATCTGTATGGAGTTTCTTCATGCGCTTTACACCGATATGACCTAAACGGCAGTGCCACAAATAAGTTGCACTATCATTATCAACTCTGCATCTTTTGGCTTCAACATTATGAATATGTGTGTCACTACTATCGAGATTCAATAAGAATAGACCATTCTTCAAGGGTACATGACCATAAAAGATATTACTCATATAAATAGAACAACCATTATTCTCAGATTTAAATGAATAACCGTCTCGCATGAAACAAGATCCAGATATAATGTTCGTGCTCAACGCTGGCACCAAATAACAATTATTTAGGTCTAAAACTAATCCCAAAGGTAGATGTAGAGGTAGCGTGCCGACCGCGATCACATCGACTTTGGAACCATTTCCCACGCGCATCGTCACCTCGTCCTTAGCCAATCTTCGCTTAATTCGTAGTCCCTGTTTCGAGTTGCAAATATTAGCAATAGAACCAGTATCAAATACCCAGGTGCTACTGCGAGCATTAGTAAGGTACACATCAATAACATGTATATCACATATACCTTTGTTCACCTTGCCATCCTTCTTATCCACCAAATACTTGGGGCAGTTCCGCTTCCAGTGACCAGTCTGCTTGCAGTAGAAGCACTCAGTTTCAGGCTTAGGTCCAGACTTGGGTTTCTTCTCTTGAGCAACAACTTGCTTGTTCTTCTTCTTGAAGTTCCCCTTCTTCTTCCCTTTGCCCTTTTTCTTGAAACTAGTGGTCTTGTTGACCATCAACACTTGATGCTCCTTCTTGATTTCTACCTCCGCAGCCTTTAGCATTGTGAAGAGCTCGGGAATTGTCTTATCCATCCCTTGCATATTATAGTTCATCACGAAGCTCTTGCAGCTTGGTGGAAGTGATTGGAGAATTCTGTCAATGACGCTATCATCCGGAAGATTAACTCCCAGTTGAATCAAGTGATTACAATACCCAGACATTTTGAGTATATGCTCACTGACAGAACCATTCTCCTCCATCTTGCAGCTATAGAATTTATTGGAGACTTCATATCTCTCAATCCGGGCATTCTGCTGGAATATTAACTTCAACTCCTGGAACATGTCATATGCTCCGTGACGTTCAAAACGTCGTTGAAGTCCCGGTTCTAAGCCGTAAAGCATGGCACATTGAACTATCGAGTAGTCATCAGCTTTGCTCTGCCAAACGTTCTTAACGTCGTCAGTTGCATCAGCAGCAGGCCTGGCACCCAGCGGTGCTTCCAGGACGTAACTCTTCTGTGCAGCAATGAGGATAATCCTCAAGTTACGGACCCAGTCCGTGTAATTGCTACCATCATCTTTCAACTTTGCTTTCTCAAGGAACGCATTAAAATTCAATGGAACAACAGCACGGGCCATCTATCTACAATCAAACATAAACAAGCAAGATACTATCAGGGACTAAGTTCATGATAAATTTAAGTTCAATTAATCATATTACTTAAGAACTCCCACTTAGATAGACATCCCTCTAATCTTCTAAGTGATCACGTGATCCATATCAACTAAACCATGTCCGATCATCACGTGAGATGGAGTAGTTTCAATGGTGAACATCACTATGTTGATCATATCTACTATATGATTCATGCTCGACCTTTCGGTGTCCGTGTTCCGAGGCCATATCTGTATATGCTTGGCTCGTCAAGTATAACCTGAGTATTCCGCGTGTGCAACTGTTTTGCACCCGTTGTATTTGAACGTAGAGCCTATCACACCCGATCATCACGTGGTGTCTCAGCACGAAGAACTTTCGCAACGGTGCATACTCAGGGAGAACACTTGATAATTAGTGAGAGATCATCTTAAAATGCTACCGTCAATCAAAGCAAGATAAGATGCATAAAAGATAAACATCACATGCAATCAATATAAGTGATATGATATGGCCATCATCATCTTGTGCTTGTGATCTCCATCTTTGAAGCACCGTCATGATCACCATCGTCACCGGCGCGACACCTTGATCTCCATCGTAGCATCGTTGTCGTCTCGCCAATCTTATGCTTCTACGACTATCGCTACCGCTTAGTGATAAAGTAAAGCATTACAGGGCGATTGCATTGCATACAATAAAGCGACAACCATATGGCTCCTGCCAGTTGCCGGTAACTCGGTTACAAAACATGATC
Source organism: Aegilops umbellulata (assembly GCA_032464435.1). Lineage (NCBI taxonomy): Eukaryota > Viridiplantae > Streptophyta > Magnoliopsida > Poales > Poaceae > Aegilops > Aegilops umbellulata. The sequence goes on from CP136056.1 coordinate 353,575,192, forward strand.
ATCTCATACAATAAAATTTAGCATCATGTCTTGACCATATCACATCACAACATGCCCTGCAAAAACAAGTTAGACGTCCTCTACTTTGTTTGTTGCAAGTTTTACATGGCTGCTACGGGCTTAAGCAAGAACCAATCTTACCTACGCATCAAAACCACAACGATAGTTTGTCAAGTTGATGCCGTTTTAACCTTCGCAAGGACCAGGCGTAGCCATACTCGGTTCAACTAAAGTTGGAGAAACTGACACCCGCCAGCCACCTGTGTGCAAAGCACGGCGGTAGAACCAGTCTCGCATAAGCGTACGCGTAATGTCGGCCCGGGCCGCTTCATCCAACAATACCGCCGAACCAAAGTATGACATGCTGGTAGGCAATATGACTTATATCACCCACAACTCACTTGTGTTCTACTCGTGCATATAACAACAAACCATAAAACCTAGGCTCTGATACCACTGTTGGGGAACGTAGTAATTTCAAAAAATTTCCTACGCACACGCAAGATCATGGTGATGCATAGCAACGAGAGGGGAGAGTGTTGTCTATGTACCCTCGTAGACCGAAGCGGAAGCGTTAAAGCAACATAGAGGAAGTAGTCGTACGTCTTCCCGGTCCAACCGATCCAAGCACTGTTACTCCGGCACCTCTGAGTTCTTGACACACGTACAACTCGATGACACTCCCCGGGCTCCGATCCAGCAAAGCTTCGGGGAGGAGTTCCGTCAGCACAATGGCGTGGTGACGATCTTGATGTTCAACCGTCGCAGGGCTTTGCCTAAGCACCGCTACAATATGACCGAGGTGTAATATCGTGGAGGGGGGCACCGCACACGGCTAAGGAACGATCACGAAGATCAACTTGTGTGTTCTAGGGTGCCCCCCTGCCCCCGTATATAAAGGAGCCAAGGGAAGGGGGCGGCCGGCCAAGGAGGGGTGCGCCAGGGGGGAGTCCTACTCCCACCGGGAGTAGGACTCCCTTCTTTCCTAGTTGGAGAAGGAGAAGGAGGGAAAGAGGAGGAAGAGGGGAAGGAAAAGGGCGGCGCCACCCCCCTTCCCTTGTCCTATTCGGACTAGGAAGGGGAGGGGCGCGCGGCCACCTCCTGCCTCCTTCTCTCTTCTCCCTCAAGGCCCATGTAGGCCCAATAACCCCCCGGGGGGTTCCGGTAACCCCCCGGTACTCCGGTAAAATGCCGATTTCACCCGGAACGATTCCGATGTCCAAATATAGGCTTCCAATATATTGATCTTTATGTCTCGACCATTTCGAGACTCCTTGTCATGTCCGTGATCACATCCGGGACTCCGAACAACCTTCGGTACATGAAAATACAGAAACTCATAAAGAAACTGCCATCGTAACTTTAAGCGTGCGGACCCTACGGTTCGAGAACAATGTAGACATGACCGAGACACGTCTCCGGTCAATAACCAATAGCGGGACCTGGATGCCCATATTGGCTCCTACATATTCTACGAAGATCTTTATCGTCTAGACCGCATAACAACATACGTTGTTCCCTTTGTCATCGGTATGTTACTTGCCCGAGATTCGATCGTCGGTATCCAATACCTAGTTCAATCTCGTTACCGGCAAGTCTCTTTACTCATTCTGTAATACATCATCTCACAACTAACACATTAGTTGTAATGCTTGCAAGGCTTATGTGATGTGCATTACCGAGAGGGCCCAGAGATACCTCTCCGACAATTGGAGTGACAAATCCTAATCTCGAAATACGCCAACCCAACATGTACCTTTGGAGACACCTGTAGAGCTCCTTTATAATCACCCAGTTACGTTGTGACGTTTGGTAGCACACAAAGTGTTCCTCCGGTAAACGGGAGTTGCGTAATCTCATAGTCACAGGAACATGTATAAGTCATGAAGAAATCAATAGCAACATACTAAACGATCGGTTGCTAAGCTAATGGAATGGGTCATGTCAATCAGATCATTCAACTAATGATGTGATCCCGTTAATCAAATAACAACTCTTTGTCTATGGTCGGGAAACATAACCATCTTTGATTAACGAGCTACTCAAGTAGAGGCATACTAGTGACACTCTGTTTGTCTATGTATTCACACATGTATTATGTTTCCGGTTAATACAATTCTAGCATGAATAACAAACATTTATCATGATATAAGGAAATAAATAATAACTTTATTATCGCCTCTAGGGCATATTTCGTTCAGTGCGACAGGCCACCGAGGCGCGCCTGGGGGCCCGGGGCGTGCCCTGGTGGGTTGTGCCCCCTCGGGGCACCCCGAGGTGCTGTTCTAGCCCATTGGATGTCTTCTGGTCCATAAAAAATCCAGAAAAAGTTTCGCTGCGTTTGGACTCCGTTTGATATTGATTTTCTGCGATGTAAAAAGAAAGAAAAAACAGCAACTGGAATTGGGCACTATGTCAATAAGTTAGTCCCAAAAACATGATATAAAGTTGCTATAAAATTATTGTAAAACATCCAAGAATGATAATATAATAGCATGAATACTTCATAAATTATAGATACGTTGGAGACGTATCAGTATGGCAGTTGATTTGTCAGCCATTTGCAAAGATATTTCAGTAGGTGTGAGTTTATTCAAATCAAGTCTTTTATATAAAGAGAAAGGCATAACACTAACACCAGCTCCCAAATCACATAAAGCAGTTTTCACATAATTTCTTTTGATGGAGCAAGGTATAGTTGGTATTCCCAGATCTCCAAGCTTTTTAGGTACTCCATCTTTAAAAGTATAATTAGCAAGCATGGTGGAGATTTCAGCTTCAGGTATTTTTCTCTTATTTGTGATGATGTCTTTCATGTACTTTGCATAAGGAGGCATTTTTAAGATATCAGTCAAGCGAGTACGCAAAAAGGCTGGCCTAATCATTTCAGCAAAGCGTTCAAATTCTTCATCATCTTTCTTTTTAGTTGACTTAGGTGGAAAGGGCATAGGTTTTTGAACCCATGGTTCTCTTTCCTTACCGTGTTTTCTAGCAAAAAAGTCTCATTTATCATATCTTTTATTCTTGGGTTGTGGGTTATCAAGATCTGTTGGGGAATGTAGTAATTCAAAAAAATTCCTACGATCACGCAAGATCTATATAGGAGAAACGAGCGGGGAGAGTGCGTCCACGTACCCTCATAGACCGAAAGCGGGAAGAATTAGTTAACGCGGTTGATGTAGTCGAACGTCTTCACGATCCAACCGATCCAAGTACCGAACGTACAACACCTCCGTGTTAAGCACACATTCAGCACGATGATGTCCCTCGAGCTCTTGATCCAATAGAGGGTCGAGGGAGAGTTCCGTCAGCACGACGGTGTTGGTGATGTGATCCACGCAAGGCTTCGCCTAAGCACTACGACAATATGACCGAGGTGGTAAACTGTGCAGGGGGGCACCGCACACGGCTAAGAAACAATTGTTGTGCCTTTGGGGTGCCCCCTGACCATGTATATAAAGGAGGGGGAGGAGGAGGCCGGCGGCCAAGGAGGGCGCTCCAAGGGGGGAGTCTTGGACCTCCAGTCCAAGTAGGATTCGCCCCCCCTCCTTCCTTCCACCGGAGAGGGAAAGGGGAAGGGAGAGAGAGGGAGAAGGAAAGAGGGGGTCGCACCCCTCCCCTTGTCCAATTCGGATTGGGGAAAGGGGGGCGCGTGCCACCTCCCGTGGCCTATCTCCTCTCCTCCACCATGGCCCAATAGGCCCAATAACTTTTCCGGGGGGTTCCGGTAACCTCCTAGTACTCCAAAAATCCCCAATCTTCTTCGGAACCATTCTGGTGTCCGTATATAACCTTCTAATATATAAATCTTTACCTCTCGACCATTTCAAGACTCCTCGTCATGTCCGTGATCTCATCCGGGACTCCGAACAAACTTCGGTCACCAAAACACATAACTCATAATACAAATCGTCATCGAACGTTAAGCGTGCGGACCCTACGGGTTTGAGAACTATGTATACATGACCGAGACACATATCCGGTCAATAACCAATAGTGGAACCTCGATGCTCATATTGGCTCCTACATATTCTACAAGATCTTTATCGGTCAAACCGCATAAAAACATACGTTGTTCCCTTTGTCATCGGTATGTTACTTGCCCAAGATTCGATCGTCGGTATCATCATACCTAGTTCAATCTCGTTACCGGCAAGTCTCTTTACTCATTTCTTAATGCATCATCCCGTAACTAACTCATTACTCACATTGCTTGCAAGGCTTATAGTGATGTGCATTACCGAGAGGGCCCAGAGATACCTCTCCGATACATGGAGTGACAAATCCTAATCTTGATCTATGCCAACCCAACAAACACCTTCGGAGACACCTATAGAGCATCTTTATAATCACCCAGTTATGTTGTGATGTTTGATAGCACATAAGGTGTTACTCCGGTATTCAGGAGTGGCATAATCTCATAGTCAAAGGAATATGTCTAAGTCATGAAGAAAGCAATAGCAATAAAACTGAACGATCAACATGCTAAGCTAATGGATGGGTCTTCTCCATCACATCATTCTCCTAATGAAGTGACCCCGTTCATCAAATGAAAACACATGTCTATGGTCAGGAAACTTAACCATCAAACTCAAGTAGAGGCATACTAGGGACTCTTTGTTTTGTCTATGTATTCACACATGTATCAAGTTTCCAGTTAATACAATTCTAGCATGAATAATAAACATTTATCATGATATAAGGAAATATAAGTAACATCTTTATTATTGCCTCTAGGGCATATTTCCTTCAGTCTCCCACTTGCACTAGAGTCAACAATCTAGTTCACGTCACCATGTGATTTAACACCAATAGTTCACATCATCATGTGATTTAACACTCTATAGTTCACATCGCCATGTGACCAATACCCAAAGGGTTTACTAGAGTCATTAATCTAGTTCACATCGCCATGTGATTAACACCCAAAGACTACTAAGGTGTGATCATGTTTTGCTTGTGAGAGAAGTTTAGTCAACGGGTTTGCCACATTCACATCCGTATGTATTTTGCAAATTTCTATGTCTAAAATGCTCTTGCATGTAGCTACTCTAGGTAATTACTCCCACTTTCAATATGTATCCAGATTGAGATTTAGAGTCATCCGGATTAGTGTCAAAGCTTGCATCGACGTAACCCTTTACGACGAACTTTTTGTCACCTCCATAACTGAGAAACATATCCTTATTCCACTAAGGATAATTTTGACCGTTGTGCACTGATCCACTCCTGGATCAGTATTGTACCCTCTTGCCAAACTCATGGTGAGGTACACAATAGGTCTGGTACACAGCATATCATACTTTATAGAACCTATGACTGAGGCATAGGGAATGACTTTTCATTCTCTTTCTATTTTCTGCCGTGGTTGGGTTTTGAGTCTTTACTCAACTTCACACCTTACAACTCAGGCAACAACTCCTTCTTTGACTAATCCTATTTTGAACTCTTTCAAAATTTTATCAAGGTATGTACTCGTCGAAAGTCTTATCAAGCGTCTTGATCTATCTTTATAGATCTTAATGCCGAATATGTAAGTAGCTTTACCGAGGTCTTTCTTTGAAAAAACTCCTTTCAAATACTCCTTTATGCTTTCCAGAAAATTGTACATCATTTTCGATCAACAATATGTCATTCACATATACTTATCAGAAATGTTGTAGTGATTGTTGGGGAACGTAGTAATAATTCAAAATTTTCCTACGTGTCAGCAACATCAATCTAGAAGATACTAGCAATGAGAGAGAGGGAGTGCATCTTCATACCCTTGAAGATCGCTAAGTGGAAGTGTTACAAGAACGCGGTTGATGGAGTCGTATTCGCGGCGATTCAAATCGCGAAAGATATGATCTAGCACCGAACGGATGGCGCCTCCGCGTTCAACACACGTACAGCCCGGGACGTATCCTCCTTCTTGATCACGCAAGGGGAAAGGAGAAGTTGAGGGAGAACTCCAGCAACACGACTACATGGTGGTGATGGAGCTCGTGGTTCTCCAGCAGAGCTTCGCTAAGTACTACGGAGGAGGAGGAGGAGTTGGAGGAGGAGAGGGCTGCACCAGGGGAAGGGTCACGGAGGCCCTCCCACCCCTCACTATATATAGGGGAAGGGGAGAGGGGGAGGTGCCCTAGGGTTTCCCCTAGGGGGCGGCGGCCAGGGCAGATTGGATCTCCCTAGGAAGACCCTAGGGAGACTTGCCCCCCAAGCCAAGCCAGGTGGAGACCCCCACCTCCCCAAGCAACATGGGAAAGGGTGTGGGGGCACACAACCCCTTAGTGGGCTGGTTTTCCCCTTGGCCCATGAGGCCCTGCAACACTTGTCGGGGCCCCCGAAACACCTTTCGGTCATGCTGGCCATAGCCTGGTACACCCGAAACACTTCTGGACTCCAATACCCTTCGTCCAATATACCGATCTTCACCTCCGGACCATTTCGAAACTCCTCGTGACGTCCGGGATCTCATCCGGGACTCCGAACTACCTTCGGTAACCATATACAATTTTTCATAACAACTCTAGCGTCACCGAACCTTAAGTGTGTAGACCCTACAGGTTCGGGAACCATGCAGACATGACCGAGACATCTCTCAGGCAAATAACCAATAGCGGGATCTGGATACCCATATTGGCTCTCACATGTTCCACCATGATCTCATCGGATGAACCACGATGTCGGAGATTCAATCAATCCCGTATACAATTCCCTTTGTCTATCGGTATGTTACTTGCCCGAGATTCGATCGTCGGTATCCCTATACCTTGTTCAATCTCGTTATCGGCAAGTCTCTTTACTCGTTCCGTAACGCATGATCCCGTGATTAACTCCTTAGTCACATTGAGCTCATTATGATGATGCATTACCGAGTGGGCCCAGACATACCTCTCTGTCATACGGAGTGACAAATCCCAGTCTCGATTCGTGCCAACCCAACAGACACTTTCGGAGATACCTATAGTGCACCTTTATAGCCACCCAGTTACTTGTGACGTTTGGCACACCCAAAGCATTCCTACGGTATCCAGGAGTTTCACAATTTCATGGTTTAAGGAAACAACACGTGACATTAGAAAAGCTCTAGCAAAACGAATTACACGATCTTGTGCTATGCTTAGGATTGGGTCTTGCCCATCACATCATTATCCTAATGATGTGATCCCGTTATCAATGACATCCAATGTCCATGGTCAGGAAACCACAACCATCTATTGATCAACGAGCTAGTCAACTAGAGGCTTACTAGGGACATATTATGGTCTATGTATTGACATATGTATTACGGTTTCCGGTTAATACAATTATAGCATGAACAATAGACAATTATCATGAACAAGGAAATATAATAATAACCACTTTATTATTGCCTCTAGGGCATATTTCCAACAGTCTCCCACTTGCACTAGAGTCAATAATCTAGTTACATTGTGATGAATCGAACACCCATAGAGTTCTGGTGTTGATCATGTTTTGCTCGTGGAAGAGGTTTAGTCAACGGATCTGCGACATTCAGATCCGTATGCACTTTACAAATATCTATGTCTCCATCTTGAATATATTCACGAATGGAGTTGAAGCGACGCTTGATATGCGTATCTACTCCGCTTCACATGTAGATCCCGCCACGACGCTTTGCTTGCAACTGCACCAGCTCACCGCCCCACCATTTAAAATGTACACGTATCTGGTTTGTGAGTTGGAGTCATCCAAATCTGTGTCGAAGCTAGCATCAACGTAACCCTTTATGACGAGCTCTTTGTCACCTCCATAAACGAGAAACATATCCTTAGTCCTTTTCAGGTACTTCAGGATATTCTTGACCGCTGTCCAGTGTTCCATACCGGGATTACTTTGGTACCTCCCTACGAAACTTACGGCAAGGTTCACATCAGGTCTGGTACACAACATGGCATACATAATAGACCCTATGGCTGAGGCATAGGGGATGACACTGCTACCTCTTGAGCATGCGTTGGTTTTCCCTTGAAGAGGAAAGGGTGATGCAGCAAAGTAGCGTAAGTATTTCCCTCAGTTTTTGAGAACCAAGGTATCAATCCAGTAGGAGACTACACGCAAATCCCTTGTACCCGCACAAACAAATAAGAACCTTGCAACCAACGCAATAAAGGGGTTGTCAATCCCTTCACGACCACTTGCAAAAGTGAGATCTGATAGAGATAAGAAGATAAATATTTTTGGTATTTTTGTTGTATAGATTGAAAAGTAAAGATTGCAAAATAAACGGCACCAGAAATAGCTAGTTCACGGGAGATTAATATGATGGAAAATAGACCCAGGGGCCATAGGTTTCACTAGTGGCTTCTCTCAAGATAACATAAGTATTATGGTGGGTGAACAAATTACTGTCGAGCAATTGATAGAAAAGTGCATAGTTATGAGAATATCTAGGCATGATCATGTATATAGGCATCACGTCCGCGACAAGTAGACCGAAACGATTCTGCATCTACTACTATCACTCCACACATCGACCGCTATCCAACATGCATCTAGAGTATTAAGTTCATAAGAACAAAGTAACGCATTAGGCAAGATGACATGATGTAGAGGGATAAACTCAAGCAATATGATATAAACCCCATCTTTTTATCCTCGATGGCAGCAATACAATACGTGTCGTTTCCCCTACTTTCACTGGGATCGAGCAACGCAAGATTGAACCCAAAGCTAAGCACTTCTCCCATTTCAAGAAAGATCAATCTAGTAGGCCAAACCAAACTGATAATTCAAAGAGACTTGCAAAGATATTAAATCATACATAAAAGAATTCAGAGGAGATTCAAATATTGTTCATAGATAATCTTGATCATAAACCCACAATTCATTGGATCTCGACAAACACACCGCAAAAAGAATTACATCGAATAGATCTCCAAGAAGATCGAGGATAACTTTGTATTGAGATCAAAAGAGAGAGAATAAGCCATCTAGCTAATAACTATGGACCCGAAGGTCTGTGGTAAACTACTCAAATATCATCGGAGAGGCCATGGTGTTGATGTAGAAGCCCTCCGTGATCGATTCCCCCTCCGGCGGAGCGCCGGAAAAGGCCCCAAGATTGGATCTCACGGGTACAGAAGGTTGCGGCGGTGGAAATAGGGTTTCGTGGTGCTCCTGGATGTTTTCGGGGTATATGGGTATATATAGGAGGAAGAAGTAGGTCGGTGGAGCAGTGAGGGGCCCACGAGGGTGGGCGGCGCGCCCAGGGGGGCAGGCGCGCCTCCCTGCCTTGTGGCCTCCTCACTTCTTTCTTGATGTCTACTCCAAGACCCCTGGATCATGTTTGTTCCAAAAATAACTCTCCCGAAGGTTTCATTCCGTTTGGACTCCGTTTGATATTCCTTTTCCGTGAAAGACTGAAATAGGCACAAAAAAATAGCAATTTGCACTGGGCCTTTGGTTAATATGTTAGTCCCAAAAATAATATAAAAGTGCTTAGTAAAGCCCATTAAACATTCAAAAATGATAATATTATATCATGGAACAATAAAAAATTATAGATACGTTGGAGACGTATCAGACACTCATATTTTCTCTATCTTCTGCCGAGGTCGGGCATTGAGGCCTGCTCAATCTCACACCTTGCAATACAGGCAAGAACCCCTTCTTGGACTAATCCATATTAAACTTCTTCATTATCTTGTCAAGGTATGTGCTTTGTGAAAGACCAATGAGGCGTCTTGATCTATCTCTATAGATCTTGATGCCTAATATGTAAGCAGCTTCTCCAAGGTCCTTCATCGAAAAACACTTATTCAAGTAGGCCTTTATGCTTTCCAAAAGTTCTATATCATTTCCCATCAGTAGTATGTCATCCACATATAATATGAGAAAAGCTATAGAGCTCCCACTCACTTTCTTGTAAACACATGCTTCTCCATAAGTCTGCATAAACCCAAACGCTTTGATCATTTCATCAAAGCGAATGTTCCAACTCCGAGATGCTTGCACCAGCCCATAGATGGAGCGTTGGAGCTTGCATACCTTGTTAGCATTCTTAGGATCAACAAAACCTTCCGGCTGCATCATATACAATTCTTCCTTAAGGAAACCATTAAGGAATGCCGTTTTGACGTCCATTTGCCATATCTCATAATCGTAGAATGCGGCAATTGCTAACATGATTCGGACGGACTTCAGCTTCGCTACGGGTGAGAAGGTATCATCATAGTCAACCCCTTGAACTTGTCGATAACCCTTAGCGACATGCCGAGCCTTATAGACGGTCACATTACCATCCGCGTCAGTCTTCTTCTTAAAGATCCATTTATTCTCTATGGCTTGCCGATCATCGGGCAAGCCTGTCAAAGTCCATACTTCGTTTTCATACATGGATCCTATATCGGATTTCATGGCCTCAAGCCATTTGTTGGAGTCCGGGCCCACCATCGCTTCTTCATAGTTCGTAGGTTCACAGTTGTCTAACAACATGATTTCCAGGACGGGGTTGCCGTACCACTCTGGTGCGGAACGTGTCCTCGTGGACCTACGAAGTTCAGTAGCAACTTGATCCGAAGTTTCATGATCATCATCATTAAATTCCTCTCTAGTCGTTGCAGGCACCACAAAAACATCTTCCTGAGCTGCGCTACTTTCCGGTTCAAGAGGCAATACTTCATCAAGTTCTACTTTTCTCCCACTTACTTCTTTCGAGAGAAACTCTTTCTCCAGAAAGGATCCATTCTTGGCAACAAAGATCTTTCCTTCGGATCTGAGGTAGAAGGTATACCCAATAGTTTCCTTAGGGTATCCTATGAAGACGCATTTTTCCGACAGGGTTCGAGCTTTTCAGGTTGAAGTCTCTTGACATAAGCTTTGCATGCCCAAACTTTTAGAAACGACAGCTTAGGTTTCTTCCCAAACCATAATTCATACGGTGTCGTCTCAACGGATTTAGACGGTGCCCTATTTAAAGTGAATGCGGCAGTCTGTAAAGCATAAGCCCAAAATGATAGCGGTAGATCGGTAAGAGACATCATAGATCGCACCATATCCAATAGAGTGCGATTATGACGTTCGGACACACAATTACACTGAGGTGTTCCAGGCGGCGTCAATTGTGAAACAATTCCACATTTCCTTAGGTGCGTACCAAACTCGTGACTCAAATATTCTCCTCCACGATCTGATCGTAAGAACTTTATTTTCCTGTCATATTGATTCTCTACCTCACCCTAAAATTCCTTGAACTTTTCAAAGGTCTCAGACTTGTGTTTCATTAAGTAGACATACTCATATCTACTTAAGTCATCAGTGAGGGTGAGAACATAATGATAGCCACTGTGAGCCTCAACGCTCATTGGACCGCATACATCAGTATGTATTATTTACAACAAGTTGTTTGCTCACTCCATTGTTTTGGAGAACGGAGTCTTGGTCATTTTTCCCATGAGGCATGGTTCGCATGTGTCAAATGATTCATAATCAAGAGACTCCAAAAGTCCATCTGCATGGAGTTTCTTCATGCGTTTGACACCAATGTGACCAAGGCAGCAATGCCACAAGTAGGTGGGACTATCATTATCAACCTTACATGGCATTCACACTATGAATATGTGTAACATCACGTCCAAGATTCAATAAAAATAAACCATTGACCAGCGGGGCATGACCATAAAATATATCTCTCATATAAATAGAACATCCATTATTCTCGGATTTAAATGAGTAGCCATCTCGCATTAAACAAGATCCTGATACAATGTTCATGCTCAAAGCTGGTACTAAATAACAATTATTGAGGTTCCACATATGTAGCCCCCAAGGGCCGGGTTGTTATGCTTGCAGCAACCTGGGACTTGTAATTGCCTTATACTCATAAAAAGTTCAACCAAAGTAGCCCCCAAGGGCCAGGTTATTATGCAATAATGAGCAGGGACTTTGTAATATATGATCATATAGATTTGAACAGCAACGTGTAGCTCCCAAGGGCCGGCTCAGTAAAATAATATTGAGCTGGGACTTTGATATATACTTCAATGAAAATAACATCATATGATGTAACCCCCATCATGGGTCTTGAATCCATGTCCACAATTTAAGAGCCTTGTGCTTTACCAACTGAGCAGTGGACCCTTCAATGTAATGGATAAAAAGCTTTGTACCTTGAATTGTTGACAGGAGCAATTGGTAGCCCCCAAGGGCCCGCTCATTACGATGTGATGAGTTGGGTGTTCAATAAAGTGAGCAAAAATGACTTTGCATTCGCCCCCAAGTGTCATGGTGCATGCTTGCAGCGACATGAGACTTGCATATTTGATATAATCTTAACTTTGAATAATGTAGCCCCCAAGTGCCGGGTCGTAAGCCTGCAGCGACTTGGGACTTATTCCTTCCATTGCAGAATAAATCATATTCATATCCATTGCGCTAAAGCGACTTTGAAAACCTCAATCATAATATTAATAACCATAATAAAAATCCAGCCATGTTGGCTATTTGAATAATATAATCCAATGATTTATAAACGCACGATTCCAATGGCGCAATCCAAATATATACTGGCGACTTATAGTCCAAAGCCAGGCCGGTTTAATAAACACCGGATAATTTCTCATCATATACTGGCAACTTATTGTCTTAAAGCGAGGCCGGTTTAACAAACACCGGAATTTATCATCATACTGGCGACTTATCGTCTTAAAGCCAGGCCGGTTTAACAAACACCGGAATTATTCATCATACTTTATTCAACCTGTTTCTGCATACAACAAGTTCAAAGTGTCCTGGCGGTTTACCGCCGGACGGGTCATAATGCCCAACATATAACCTGGGTTTATAACCAAGGCTGCACTTAAAAATATGAAATATATCATACCTGTGACATTGAATCACATCGTTGGTTTACCAACTTTTTGTAGTAAGAGTGATAACCCAAATTTTGAGTAATGATAACTCCTTTCATATTGTGCCGGTTTATGATGAAACCATACAGGGTTTGTGATAAACACCGGATTAACCATATATAATATTGGTAACTTGTAGTCAAACCAGACCGGGCTGACAATCTCCGGATTATAACTTGATTGTGTACTGACAACTTGTAGTTGAAAGCCGAACCGGGTTGATAAACACCGGTTTATTCAATAATAGGATGGTAACAAAAAATCAAACCGGGCAGATGGCCTCCGGATTAAGATTTGACCGTGTTCCGTCAATTTATAATTTGACAATCGAACAGGTTCAAGAATTGTCGGTTTAAAAACGCAACAAAGGAAATATTTATCAAAACAAAATTTCAAGCAAAGGCAATGATAAAACCATTTGCAAAAAGAGGCTATTGAGCCGATCAAGTGGCATTTACCATGGTCGGACACGACCAAGCCCCCAATAGGCGTAGCTATGGTTCAAGTCAGCCAGGTCCCCAAATGATGCAGTGGCATTATGCCGATCAAGAGGCGTAGCAATGGTTCGGGTTCGACCAAAGCCCCCAAGTGATTCTGTGGCCCTAGGCCGATCAAGAGGCGTGACTATGGTTCAGACGTGACCACAAGTCCCCAAGTGATGCATTGGCATTACGCCGATCAAGAGGGGTGACGATGGTTCGGGTTCGACCAAAGCCCCCAAGTGATTCTGTGGCCTTAGGCCGACCAAGAGGCGTGACTGGTTCAGACTTGACCATGTCCCCAAATGATCTGGTGGCTTTCGCCTATCAAAAGGTGTTGCATTGGTTCGGACACGACCAAGCCCCCAAGTGATATGATATAAAGCTTTTGAAAAGCTAACTCGAGGGGTAAACCGGAGGCCGCTTCAAGACAGAAACTCCGTGTAACCACGCATGATGTAAAAAGAACATAGACCCCACTTTATGAAGTAGAAGCCCCCATGTGATCAATAATATGTCAGGCCAATAAGGCGGGATACCCATGTTCGAACCGTGCATCATGGCAGCAGGTCCTTTTTGGCACCCTTTAACTTTTTGCAAGAGATAAATCCTTCTTGAACCGGATGTTAAATCGGATATTGAGAGCTTCAAAGCTTCGTGGGAGACATCTTTCCCTTGAACCAGATTCTAAACCGGAATCTTCATTTTTAGCCGGAAATTTTCTGACGGCCTTTAAACTCGAACTTGCGAGAAGTTAACTCCCTTTTGAACCGGAAATTCTTAAACCGGATTTGAGAGCTTTCGAGCTTTGTCGGAGAACAGATTTCGCTTGAACCGGATTGTAAACCGGAATCCTTTTCTGATGACCCGAAACTTCTTCATTGAGCCGGGATTTTGTAACTGTCATATACTTTCTAATCCGGAAATCTTCTGACAACACGATGTGAATCCAGGACCGGGTTATCTTTCCCTCCAACATATTGGGGTTCTTGACTTCACTAAAAACCGGCAACGTTTTGCTAAGTCATATCACTGTAGCCCCCAAGTCTCAAGGTGACTCGAGGAGTTGGCTTGAGATTCTCCATATTTGACCGTGATATAAGCCGGCATAACTTGTATATCATTGGTGTTGATAGCACGATGTGAATCCACAGAAGGTTGAGGTGACTGCGGCGGGTTATAAATGATCCCGTATGAGCCGTGTCAGCAACTCGGCCAATGGTTCCTTCCAACTTGCTGTTTGAAGTTGACCAAATTGTAGTGGCAGCGATTTGTGCGCATGTCCATCGATCCATCCAGTGCAGACTGCGGTTGATAGTATATGATAATTTACCTCCATTTTGTTGAAAGAAAACCGGGCTACCCAAGCTGTGACTTGCTCATACTCAATAAACAGCTCATGCAGACAGGAGCGGCCCGGTATGTTGATGTAGAGCGGGCCGCGAAAGACGGACAGCAAAGACGACCGCAACATCAGAGGCAGCTCGGACAGATGAGTCGGCCGCGGCATTGTAAGCCGGTGTGGACTGGCGAGTTAATGTAGACCAGGTCTGCAGAGGCGGCGGCTTTGTGCACGTCCATTGAACAGCGAGAAAAAACGATCCCGGCAAGTCGATGTAAACCGGGTCCGCAGAGGCGGCGTCGAACAGCAGGTCAATCGCGAGCACAGTCCCGGCAAGTCGATGTAGACCGGGCCGCAAGGGCGGCGACTTGTGCGCGTCCATTCAACGGGTAATACGTCACGGATTATCGTCGGGCAGAACATTATCAGCCCGTGCTCCATACCGTGGTATAAACCACATTTGTAGTGAATAATTATCCTGTATACAAAAATATACAGATCAAAGTAATTGTTCTTTGACAAAAAATAATATGTACTAATAAAATATACTTTAGATTGATAGCACCTGATTCGTTTAGACCGGAAATAACCCGTCATGAAGTTGATGATCACTAGGTGACACTGAAATCAGTCACGGGTGAACCGGCCGCAGTGTGGTAAACTGGTGCGGACTGGTGACCCGGCCGTGACGTTTGTAAGCCGACGCGGACAACGGGTCAGCTGCATGCGCGGACGGATGTAAACCGAATAGTGGGGCGGTGATTTTCACGTGTATCCGTCGAGCAGCATGGCCCGGAGGAACGCTAGTACAAAATTATGCTGGCCCGCACTCCATGTCCGTAGTATAACAATACCCTTGTCATAAATAACTATCCTGCATAAAAATGTTGCAGACCACAGCAAAGATAAATTGTTCTTTGATAAAAAATAATGTGTTGGTAAAATATATTTTAGAAAGGTATGACCTGATCCGCTTTGCAGCAGCGCACTACTCCTGGACCACGGCGGCACCCACGGGTCGATGATAGTGGCAGACCGCTTAGCATGGGGTTGATGGAAGCAGAGGTGACCCAGCGTGCGTCGGTTCAATGTATAGCAGCGGCGATAGTAGGGCCCAGTCCGGCTTACAGCGAAGGTGAGACCGCTCACGACGAGGGCGGTTTGTCGGCTCAGTCGTGGCAGAGACAGGCAGCACGTCGCGGCAGCTGATTCGGCCACGGTGGTTTGAAAGCAGAAATCCAATCCGGTTCCGGGTCATTGTCCCTTTTACCAATCTATAATCTTCTTCTTTTCTTGATCTGACCGCTTGGAGTAGTACTTTTTTGTCTTTATGCACAGAACGGATTAAGCCTCCAATTCCTCACGATTAAGAAGTACTAATATGTCTTTCTCCGTTCCGGCGCTCCTGCTAGGCTCAAGAACAATACTTTTCATCTGACATTGATTAACGTCCATGCACTATCTGCTTTTCTTCTGATATTGGTCAGCTCCCATGCACTGTTTGCTTTCAACATAGACATGACCAGGCTAATTTCAGCGAGTTCACGTGCCGGCGAAACAAAACAGCAGCAGAAAACGATGTTCTCGGTGACTTGGGATTGGATCGCTTGCCCATATCAACAACGGTTGACTTCTCCTTAGACTCAAATATCGTTCTATCCGATCCAAAGTTGACGACGATTCTGATCTTCTGATGATGAACTGGTCGGCTCTGCCCGAGGTTATCCCAAGCCGGGTTATTCTGCATGATTGTTTCGTGCCAGCTCTTTTTATCCAACACATCGCGAGCTTCTCGATCCGTGAAGAAATCCCTCCAAGAACTCAACACCATCGTGCGCCTGGCCCCACGGTGGGCGCCAACTGTCGTGGATTTGTCATGGCGGATGTCCTTAGTGTCAGGACTTAGTCGCGAGGCCAACGCATCTATGCGGTAGCTTGAGAGGGGTTGAGTGGGACGAGAGACGCAGGGCGGATCAACACACAAGACAAGGATTTAGACAGCTTCGGGCCCCGGGAAACATCATCCGGTAACAACCCTACATGCTGTTTGAGGCTAGGTCTCATTATCATCACGAGGGAGACGCCGTAAACCGGCTCTTTGTGTCTAGCCCTAGAGATTATTTCTCTTGCTTGTAGTCTGTCCCTCTTTGGGGAGCCCTGCCCCTCCTTATATATGTTGAAGGGGCGGTTTACATGTGGAGTCCTATTAGGATTAGGACTAGTCTATCTCTAATACAAACCGGATACAAGCCCAGGTCTTAACTCCTTGTAAGACAAATATTCCTCATGCCTTTCCTCTTAAACCGGCCCACCATTAAACGTGAACCGGCCTTCTGGGCCTTGGGCCTTGTCATCCGTTTGTCCCGCACGCCGGATCACCAGTGAGTCAGGCGGGTTGCTTGTAAACCGCCAGGTCAGGGCGGGTCGCCAGTAACTCGCCAAGTGTCAGCGGAGCCTTTAGATAAACCGCGAAGTCCGGCCGGGTTACACTTCCGGCCGGTTTACACCGCGGGGTATATCCCCGACAGGCAGCATGCCGACAGCGATCACATCGACCTTGGAACCATTCCCGACGCACATCATCACCTCGTCCTTCACCAGTCTCCGCTTATTCTGCAGCTCCTGTTTTGAGTTACAAATATGAGCAGCTGCACCGGTATCAAATACCCAGGAGCTACTACGAGTGCTGGTAAGGTACACATCAATAACATGTATATCATACCTTTAGTGTTGCCGGCCTTCTTATTCGCTAAGTACTTGGGGCAGTTCCGCTTCCAGTGACCATTTCCCTTGCAATAAAAGCACTCAGTCTCAGGCTTGGCTCCATTCTTTGGCTTCTTCCCGGCAACTAGCTTACCGGGTGCGGCAACTCCCTTGCCATCCTTCTTGAAGTTCTTCTTACCCTTGCCTTTCTTGAAACTAGTGGTCTTATTCACCATCAACACTTGATGTTCCTTTTTGATTTCCACCTCCGCTGATTCAACATTGAATATAACTCAGGAATGGACTACTCGATCCCTTGCATATTGTAGTTCATCACAAAGCTCTTGTAGCTAGGTGGAAGCACTGGAGGATCCTGTCAATGACTGAGTCATCTGGAAGATTAACTCCCAGCTGAGACAAGAGGTTGTGCAACCCAGACATTTTGAGTATATGCTCGCTGACATAACTGTTTTCCTCCATCTTACAACTGTAGAACTTGTCAGAGACTTCATATCTCTCGACTCGGGCATGAGCTTGGAAAACCATTTTCAGCTCTTGGAACATCTCATATGCTCCGTGCTGCTCAAAACGCTTTTGGAGCCCCGATTCTAAGCTGTAAAGCATGCCGCACTGAACCAGGGAGTAATCATCACTACGCGACTGCCAGGCGTTCATAACGTCTTGAGTTGCTGGGAAAAATGGGTGCTTCACCTAGCGGTGCTTCAAGGACATTTGCTTTCTTGGCAGCTATGAGGATGATCCTCAAGTTACGGACCCAATCCGTATAGTTGCTACCATTGTCTTTCAGCTTGGTTTTCTCTAGGAATGCGTTGAAGTTGAGGGCAACATTGGCGTGGGCCATTGGATCTACAGGATAGATTGTAAAGACAAATTTAGACTAAGTTCATGATAATTAAGTTCATCTAATCAAATTATTTAATGAACTCCCACTCAGATAGACATCCCTCTAGTCATCTAAGTGTTACATGATCCGAATCGACTAGGCCGTGTCCGATCATCACGTGAGACGGACTAGTCATCAACGGTAAACATCTCCATGTTGACCGCATCTACTATACGACTCATGTTTGACCTTTCGGTCTCTTGTGTTCCAAGGCCATGTCTGTACATGCTAGGCTCGTCAAGTCAACCTAAGTGTTTTGCATGTGTAAATCTGGCTTACACCTGTTGTATGCGAACATTAGAATCTATCACACCTGATCATCACGTGGTGCTTCGAAACAACGAACCTTCACAAGGGTGCACAGTTAGGGGGAACACATCTCTTGAAATTTTAGTGAGGGATCATCTTATTTATGCTACCGTTGTTCTAAGCAAATAAGATGTAAACATGACAAACATCACATGCAAATCATAAAGTGACATGATGTGGCCAATATCATCTTGCGCCTTTTGATCTCCATCTTCGAGGCGCGGCATGATCACCTTCGTCACCGGCATGACACCATGATCTCCATCATCATGGTCTCCATCATCGTGTCTTCATGAAGTTGTCTCGCCAACTATTACTTCTACTACTATGGCTAACTGTTAGCAATAAGGTAAAGTAATTACATGGCGTTTTCAATGACACGCAGGTCATACAATAAATTAAGACAACTCCTACGGCTCCCGCCGGTTGTTATTCTCATCGACTGCAAGTCGTGATTCCTATTACAAGAACATGATCAATCTCATACATCACATATATCATTCATCACATCCTTTTGGCCATATCACATCACATAGCATACCCTGCAAAGACAAGTTAGACGTCCTCTAATTGTTATTGCATGTTTTACGTGGCTGCTATGGGTTTCTAGCAAGAAGGTTTCTTACCTACGTAAAAGCCACAACGGTGATATGCCAATTGCTATTTACCCTTCATAAGGACCCTTTTCATGAATTTGATCCGACTAAAGTGGGAGAGACAGACACCCGCTAGCCACCTTATGCATCAACTGCATGTCAGTCGGTGGAACCAGTCTCATGTAAGCGTACGTGTAAGGTTGGTCCGGGCCGCTTGATCTCACAATGCCGCCAAATCAAGATAAGACTAGTAACGGTAAGCAAATTGAACAAATCATCGCCCACAACTACTTTGTGTTCTACTCGTGCATAGAATCTACGCATAGACCTAGCTCTGATACCACTGTTGGGGAACGTAGTAATAATTCAAAATTTTCCTACGTGTCAGCAAGATCAATCTAGAAGATACTAGAAATGAGAGAGAGGGAGTGCATCTTCATACCCTTGAAGATCGCTAAGCGGAGGCGTTAAAAGAACGCGGTTGATGGAGTCGTACTTGCTGCGATTCAAATCGCGAATGATCCGATCTAGCGCCGAACGGACGACGCCTCCATGTTCAACACACGTACAACCCAGGGACGTCTCCTCCTTCTTGATCTAGCAAGGGGAGAGGAGAAGTTGAGTGAGAACTCCAGCAACACAATGGCGTGGTGGTGATGGAGCTCGTGGTTCTCCGACAGAGCTTCGCTAAGCACTATGGAGGAGGAGGAGGAGTTGGAGGAGGAGAGGGCTGCGCCAGGGGAAGGGTCATGGATGCCCTCCCACCCCCTCACTATATATAGGGGGAAGGGGAGAGGGGGAGGCGCCCTAGGGTTTCCCCTAGGGGGCGGCGGCCAGGGCAGATTGGATCTCCCAAGGAAAACCCTAGGGAGACTTGCCCCCCCAAGCCAAGCCAGGTGGAGGCTTGCCTCCCAAGTCAGGTGGAGGCGCCCCACCTCCCCAAGCAATGTGGGAAAGGGTGTGGGGGCGCACAACCCCTTAGTGGGCTGGTTTTCCCCCTCCCTTTCGCCCATGAGGCCCTACAACACTTTCGGGGCCCCCGAAACACCTTTCGGTCATGCTGGCCATAGCCTGGTACCCCCGGAACACTTCCAGACTCCAATACCCTTCGTCCAATATACCGATCTTCACCTCTGGACCATTCCGGAACTCCTCGTGACATCCGGGACTCCGAACTACCTTTGGTAACCACATACAATTTCCCATAACAACTCTAGCATCACCGAACCTTAAGTGTGTAGACCCTACGGGTTCGGGAACCATGCAGTCATGACCGAGACATCTCTCCAGCCAATAACCAATAGCGGGACTTGGATACCCATATTGGCTCCCACACGTTCCATGATGATCTCATCGGATGAACCACGATGTCGGGGATTCAATCAATCCCGTATACAATTCCCTTTGTCTATCTGTATGTTACTTGCCCGAGATTCGATCGTCGGTATCCCTATACCTTGTTCAATCTCATTACTGGCAAGTCTCTTTACTTGTTCCCTAACGCATGATCCCGTGATTAACTCCTTAGTCACATTGAGCTCATTATGATGATGCATTACCGAGTGGCCCCAGAGATACCTCTCCGTCATACGGAGTGACAAATCCCAGTCTCGATTCGTGCCAACCCAACAGACACTTTCAGAGATACCTATAGTGCACCTTTATAGCCATCCAGTTACGTTGTGACGTTTGGCACACCCAAAGCATTCCTACAGTATCCGGGAGTTGCACAATCTCATGGTCTAAGGAAACAATACTTGACATTAGAAAAGCTCTAGCAAAACGAACTACGCGATCTTGTGCTATGCTTAGGATTGGGTCTTGTCCATCACATCATTCTCCTAATGATGTGACCCCGTTATCAATGACATCCAATGTCCATGGTCAGGAAACCACAACCATCTATTGATCAACGAGCTAGTCAACTAGAGGCTTACTAGGGACATATTACGGTTTATGTATGCACACATGTATTACTGTTTCCGGTTAATACAATTATAGCATGAACAATAGACAATTATCATTAACAAGGAAATATAATAATAACCACTTTATTATTGCCTCTAGGGCATATTTCCAATAGTGCTCCCATTCACTTTCTTGTAAATACAGGCTTCACCGCAAGTCTGTATAAAACTATATGCTTTGATCAACTCATCAAAGCGTATATTCCAACTCTGAGATGCTTGCACCAGTCCATAGATGGATCGCTGGAGCTTGCATACTTTGTTAGCACCTTTAGGATTGAGAAAACCTTCTGGTTGCATCATATACAACTCTTCTTTAATAAACCCATTAAGGAATGTAGTTTTGACATCCATTTGCCAGATTTCATAAAATGCGGCAATTGCTAACATGATTCAGATAGACTTAAGCATCACTACGAGTGAGAAAATCTCATAGTAGTCATCACCTTGAACTTGTCGAAAACCTTTTTCGATAAGTCGAGCTTTGCAGAGAGTAACACTACCATCAGCGTCCGTCTTCCTCTTGAAGATCCATTTATTCTCTATCGCTTGCCGATCATCGGGCAAGTCAACCAAAGTCCATACTTTGTTTTCATACATGGATCCATCTCAGATTTCGTGGCCTCAAGCCATTTCGCGGAATCTGGGCTCATCATCGCTTCCTCATAGTTTGTAGGTTCGTCATGGTCTAGTAACAAGACTTCCAGAACATGATTACCGTACCACTCTGGTGTGGAACATACTCTGGTTGACCTACGAGGTTCGGTAGTAACTTGATCTGAAGTTTTCATGATCATCATCATTAACTTCCTCGCTAATTGGTGTAGACACCACTGGAACTGATTTCTATGATGTACCATTTTCCAATTTGGGAGAAGTTACAATTACCTCAAAAGTTCTACTTTCCTCCCACCCACTTCTTTCGAGAGAAACTCCTTCTCTAGAAAGGATCCATTCTTAGCAATGAATATCTTGCCTTCGGATCCATGATAGAAGGTGTACCCAACAGTTTCCTTTGCGTATCCTATGAACACGCATTTCTCTGATTTGGGTTCGAGCTTATCAGGTTGACGCTTTTTCACATAAGCATCGCAGCCCCAAACTTTTAAGAAATGACACCTTAGGTTTCTTGCCAAACCACAGTTCATACGGTGTCATCTCAACGGATTTAGATGGTGCCCTATTTAACGTGAATGCAGCTGTCTCTAATGTATACCCCAAAACGATAGTGGTAAATCGGTAAGAGGCATCATAGATCGCACCATATCTAATAAAGTACAGTTACGATGTTCGAACACACCATTACGCTGTGGTGTTCCAGGTGGCGTGAGTTGTGAAACTATTCCACATTGTTTTCAATGAAGGCCAAACTCGTAACTCAAATATTCGCCTCCGCGATCAGATCGTAGAAACTTTATTTTCTTGTTATGATGATTCTCCACTTCACTCTGAAATTCTTTGAACTTTTGAAATGTTTCAGACTTGAGTTTCATTAAGTAGATATACCCATATCTGCTTAAATCATCTGTGAAGGTTAGAAAATAATGATACCCGCCGCGAGCCTCAACACTCATCGGACCTCATACATCGGTATGTATTATTTCCAATAAGTCAGTGGCTCGTTCCATTGTTCCGGAGAATGGAGTTTTAGTCATCTTGCCCATGAGGCATGGTTCGCAAGCATCAAATGATTCATAATCAAGTGATTCCAAAAGTCCATCTGCATGGAGTTTCTTCATGCACTTTACACTAATATGACCTAAACGGCAGTGCCACAAATATGGTGCACTATCATTATCAACTTTGCATCTTTTGGCATCAATATTATGAATATGTGTATCACTACGATCGAGATTCAATAACCATTTACATTGGATGTATGACCATAGAAGGTTTTATTCATGCAAACAAAACAACAATTATTCTCTGACTTAAATGAATAATCGTATCGCAATAAACATGATCCAATCATATTCATGCTCAACGCAAACACCAAATAACATTTATTTAGGTCCAACACAAATCGCGAAGGTATAGAGAGTGTGTGATGGTGATCTTATCAACCTTGGAAACACTTCCAACACATATCGTCACCTCGCCCTTAACTAGTCTCTGTTCATTTTGCATCTCCTGTTTTGAGTTACTAGTCTTAGCAACTGAACCGGTATCAAATACCCAGAGGTTACTATGAACACTAGTATAGTACACATCAATAACATGTATATCAGATATACCTTTGTTCACTTTGTCATCCTTCTTATCCGCCAAGTATTTCGGGTAGTTCTGCTTCCAGTGACCATTTCCTTTCCAGTAGAAGCAATCAGTTTCAAGATTGGGTTCAGCTTTGGGCTTTTTCACGGGAGTGGCAACTTGCTTGCCATTCTTCTTGAAGTTCCCTTTCTTTCCCTTTGCCCTTTTTTCTTGAAACTAGTGGTCTTGTTAACCATCAACACTTGATGCTCTTTCTTGATTTCTACCTTCGTTGATTTCAACAACACGAAGAGCTCGGGAATTGTTTTCGTTATCCCTTGCATATTATAGTTCATCATGAAGTTCCTGTAACTTGGTGATAGTGACTAGAGAACTCTGTCAATCATTATCTTATCTGGAAGATTAACTCCCACTTGATTCAGGTGATTGTAGTACTCAGACATTCTGAGCACATGCTCACTGGTTGAGCTATTCTTGTCCATCTTGTAGGCAAGGTACTTGTCAGAGGTCCCATACCTCTTGACATGGGCATGCTGAAATACCCGTTTCATCTCTTGGAACATCTCATATGCTTCATGGCATTCAAAACATTTTTGAAGTCCTGGTTCTAAGCCGTAAAGCATGGTGCACTAAACTATCAAGTAGTCATCATACCGACCTTTGTCAAACGTTCATAACGTCTGGATCTGCTCCTGTAACAGGTCTGTCACCTAGCGGTGCATCAAGGACATTATTCTTCTGTGAAGCAATGAGGATAATCCTCAGATCACAGACCCAGTCTGCATCATTGCTACTATCATCTTTCAACTTATTTTTCTCTAGAAACATAAAATTAAATAAACAGGGAGCTACATTGCAAGCTATTGATCTACAACATAGATATGCAAATGCTATCAGGATTAAGTTCATGATAAATTAAAATTCAATTAATCATATAACTTAAGAACTCTCACTTAGATAGACATCCTTAGACTCCGACTCGGGTCCAAACTTATGTTGAAACTTGAGTTTTTAAATGCTTGTGGGGTACATATTGGGGCAGCAATCAGTACTATCTGTCTACTATCTGGTTAATCTAGGGTGTCTACTATGAGTTTCATGTTGGGTGCAAACAAACATTAAAGGAGCCATTATCTGTAATTTTTAACTAAAGCTATTATCTGCCTGCTATCATTGGTTTTGGGTCTATCCACAATTTGCTACCTTCACTCTGGATTTGTGCATGCACTCCTTACATAATCTCACTATGTTTTATTCCTATGCATGTCAGTTATTGTACACAATGGAACTGAACATGTAGAGAAAAAGAGACGAGCCTTGCCTGGCAATAAAATTTCATGCAGACGTCGCTCCATGGTGGGCGCAAAGGCAGCCCCCTCCACCAATTTCGGATCATAATCAAGAGGAAGTTAACTATTCTGAGGGGGATTTAGAAGAAGAAGACCACTCCTATTTACCACATGAGGTCTTCGCTCTAACTTGGTAGGCTGATGTTGGTAATATCATGCATATGGTGCCTTGCATTGCTTACTATATACATCAAAGATGTCATCTGCTTAGCTTAGACATGCTTTGTGTCAATGCCATCTGTTTAGTTTCTTTATCGTATATGAGAATCATGCAATGCCATCTTGTTTAGCCAGGCATCATATATGTGAATTTTGCAATGCCACCCTGGTTAGCCAGTCATCTTATATGTGAATTATATCATGACATCATTTTTTATTACATGTTAAATTTGTCAACAATTTTAGTACATTCAATTACTCTTCCTGTGCATCAGCCATTCGGCACGGTCATGGAAAAATCTGGAGTGGAAACAAGGTCTTGAGAGAAGACAATGCTATCTGACGAAGCGCATGTCTTACTGGTTACAGATAGCTCCTCAGAGGAGGATTCAGAGACAGATGACCAGTCCTATCCCCTGCCCCCGAGGTGCTTGCTCTAACTTGGCAGGGTTATGTTGCTCATATCATGCGTATGGTATCTTGCATTGCTATGTCATTTGCTTAGTTTAGACATGATTTGTGTGAATGCCACCTGTTTAGTGTCTAATTACCATATATGTGAATTATGCAATGTCATCTTGTTGCAAGACATTATATATGTGAATTATGCAGTGCTATCTTGTTGCAAGGCATTATATATGGGAATTATGCAATGCTATGCTGTTTAGCCAAGCCTCATATATGTGAATTATATCATGCCGTCCTTTTTTTGTATTTCTCATTGCTTTTGTCAACAATGTTTGTATATTCAACTACTCTTCCTGTGCATCAGCCATTTGAATTGCTGATGGAGAAATCTGGAGTGAAAACAAGGTCTTCAGAGCAGACAATGCTATCTGCTGAAGCAAATATGTTGCTGGTTATAGATAGCTCTTCAGAGGAGGATTCAGAGGCAGATGACCAGTCCTATTATCCCCCTGAGGTGTATGCTCAAACTTGGCAGGGTTATATTACTCATATCATGCATATGTTGTATTGCAATTCTTAGTTTTTACATATATACACGATATTGAATGCCATCTCCTTAGTTGACACATCATATTTGCGATTGCCCTCTGCTCACTTCCTTAGTATATAAATCATATATTTGAATTATATCATGCCATGGTGTTTACATAGACAACATGTATCTGAATTATGGCATGTCAACCCATTTTCTAAATACATAATATAGTTATATCATCTCATCATGTTTACATAGTCATCATATTTTGAATTATGTCATTCTATCCATGAATTATATCATGCCATCATGTTTCCATCGACGGCATGTTTGTGATTTATGGCATGCCAACCACTTTAATAGACACATCGTATAGTTATATCATGTCATCCTGTTTACATAGTCATCATATTTTGAAGTATGTCATTCTATCTTGTTTAGTTAGCCATCGTACATGTGAAATTGTGTCATGCTATCCTGTTTAATTAGCCATCATATATTTGAAATTATGCCCTGCTATTCTGTTTGGTTAGACAACCTAAATGTGAATTATTCATGCCATGTTTTCTTCCCTACTATCCATTCCACCTGTCTATCTTACAATGTATGTACATTCAATTAATTTTCTTGTTTATCATCCATTTGAATTAAAGGGGGTGATGGCAGTATCTGTGGGAGTAAAAACACGGTCTTCAAAAAAGATCGTGCTACCTGTCGATGGAGATAGAACCACGGTTGTACTTGCCCAAGAACCAACCCCACCACACGTAACCCAGACTCACGCAGATTGTACCCCTACCCAGTTGGACACAGAACCAACTACACCCCTTCTAACCCCAACCCCAGCAGATAGTAACCCAGTTCCCGTTGACACAACACTGTCTCCACCACAGAGCACTCAAACACGATCAGTTAGTAAGGCAGCTGCAGTTCCCAAAGCACGAGGACCACCACTCCGAACCCCAAGTCAACGCTTAAAGAAGAAGAAGAATTTTTCTCAGGTCAGGTTCCGTAGCTATGGTTCATACTACTTTGCTCTTGCATCACTGTATTTACTCATACCAACTAATTTCAAATTTGAAGGATGCAATTGAAACTCCAATGGTGCAACATGTATGTTTTAAACCTGTTTCTTTAACGTGTTTGCTGTTGTAACTTGCTCTATGTTGATTTCAGTTTCAATTGAATAAACAGTTATGTTCTGAAGCCATGCACATTACAAGTGTTGTTATTGTTGTGTAGTTTCCCACATTTATATTTTGTCTATGCTTCTTTGTCTTAAATAGATATGATTCGAACTGTATCTATCTTGATTTGGCAACATAAACTAGAATGATATAGACCATACAGTGACCATACTACATAGATATATGTTTGTTTCATGCTGTTATCATGTCCACCTTACTACTGAACTGGTTTACCAAAATGAGTTTCATATACTACATTGTAAACCTGTGATGTGTTTGTTTGTTTCTCTTTTAGAACGTGGATAAAATATTGGAGAAGAGTACCCCGTGATGCAATGGTAAAGGAAGTAATGCAGATAAGGTTCAACATAGTGAGACATCCCTATTGTTCTCCAAGAAAGCTGATAAAAACTATATTGAAGACACTGAGACAACCCCAAAGTCCTGTCTTGATGTAGTGTTCGAGTTACTGGCTACTACTGCTGGCACCAGCTCTTCGAACTTGCTGTCTGAATCAGTTTGGCTTCTTCAGTCTCGACTTCAAGTTGAAAGACATCGATCAGATGTTATGCGACAGGAAGCCGAAGGACTGAGGAAGTCCCGCAGAATTCAGATGCATACTTTCTGGTGCAACAGCAAGTGCTGGAGGATTTAAGCGCCAAACAAGAGAAAGTTAATAAGCTTGCTAAGCATCTTGCCAGCATTATGGGTAGCCAGGATATTGTTTTTTGAGCTCTTCTGAAGTGGTTTCAGTTCTGGGCTTGTTTTGCTACGATGTTTATATGCTGCTTTGTTCCCTATATTTGCACTTGTGGTGAACGTTGATGCCCAGTGGATGTAATATGTGTAATAGTCGTGATAGCCTAGCGTAAGTTGCTTTCTTATTTATTTCCTTATCGTCTTGTTTATTTGTTTTCTTGTAGTCAGTGTAGTTCTTTTTCCGCGGTTTGCTAGTGGCCGCAATAACCTATTTTTTAAATCTAGGCCACATTAAGAATGGGCTACATATTTACTATAGTTAACATGGGCCTCCTACGGGCCGTACAAACAATGGGCCTTCTAAGGGCCGTAGAAACAATGGGTCTTCTACGAGGCATAAACACAATGGGCCTTATACGGACCGTATCATCAATGGGCCTTCTACGGGACGTATGATCGGTTGGCCAAACATGGGCCAATAACAGACCACATTACGGCCATAAATGGGCTAGAGTTGAAATCGTCCGTTCATGGGCCGACCATAATGGGTCATCATTAATCGGCCATATTTGATGACGCTATGAAAACGGCCCAACGTATTAACGGGCCACAAACGGGCGGACTGTAACCACGGGCTGTATTTGGCCCACAAGCAGAAAATGACTGTAACGAGCCAAAAGTAAACGAATGCTGGAAATGAGCCTAAGAATAAATGGGCCCTGAGAAGGCCAAAAGATAACATGCGTAGGAAACGGCCCAATGGAATAATGGGCCGTTAATGGGTATAAAGTGATACACTGTTCATTACGGGCCAGTTTTACCACGGGCCGTTAATGGGCCGAGGGTTACTAAGGGCCTCATATGGGCCAAAAGACGTCATGGGCCATACATGGGCCGGAAGCTAAAACGGGATGGAAGTATATTGGACGGCCCAGATGACGCTACTCGGCCTAATTCTGATAGGCGTAAACGGGCCATGGGTTAGCGGGCTATAAATGGGCTATATGCGAACAGGCCGTTAACAGGCTTGCCGTGGGCCGGCCTGCCACCTTTTGACCAAGT
Source organism: Aegilops umbellulata (assembly GCA_032464435.1). NCBI lineage: Eukaryota > Viridiplantae > Streptophyta > Magnoliopsida > Poales > Poaceae > Aegilops > Aegilops umbellulata. The sequence goes on from CP136056.1 coordinate 353,603,962, forward strand.
CAAATGGGCCGGCCTTTTCACAGGAATGGGCCTCTGTTCGGCCCTGCCATGTGTCGACATATCATAGGCACTTTAGGTCTAATGAGTGGATGACATATGTCCCAACGGTGATCCGACACGTGTTTCCTCCAGCCAATGATGATTTTACACATGGAAAATCCCCATTGGTCGAGGCTGTTAACGGGTTATCGGATCCAAAACCGGACCCGATAGCTTAACGGTGTTCCGTTACGATGGATGCCATGTGTTGGTCACCCTTGACGAAAGAACTTCTGTGACGCGCGATTTATCGTCATGGAAGTGGACACTTCCGTGATGATAATTTTGGAAATGTCATGGAACACTTCTACGACAGCACAGGTATGACTATCTTGTTTCTGTCATAAATTTGTCATGGATGTACATCCATGACAGAAAACGTGACCTACTGTGACAAACACGTATCATCACGCAAGTGTATTTTTTTGTAGTGATGAGACGTTGCAGCCATAGAGGGTCAGTACATTGAATGTACTAGCAAATTCACACCATAGAGCAATGATGAATAAAGGCTATCAGTACATGCATATATGGCTAGTGGAGGCTCTACGGTTATATTCTTTTTGCGAAAAGCCAATTTTTTCCTACATCAAAGGGATATATTTTATTTAACTAAAAAATTGGTTGAAAAAAAAAATATTGAGAAGGTTCCTCCAACTCAATCCCAAAATAATAATCATTAACCCAATCAAATTATTTAAATAAAGTGTTGAGATCAACATGATAATTCAAGAACCAGATACTCAAGATTGTCCATAACCGGGGACACGGCTAATCATAATTACTTTATACACTCTGCAAAGGTTTGCGCACTTTTTCCCACAACACTCGATCTCCTCCATTGGATTTATTGCACTACATGGTGTTTGAGAAACGGATGACCGAGACACAGTCTTTCAGAAGCACTAACTCTTTACTCTGGGTGGACATTTACACCTACTTTCCCCTACAACTGCTAGCCCACCACTGAAAAATGTCATGCAATATACTCAACTATGCTAGAGCCCATAATAGCTTGTGGCCGCACACAGAAGTTTCTAGCAAGAATAATCTTATGATCCATTTGATGCTGGGTGGCATTCCATAGGGTGATCACACAGGTCCTCCTGGATCCCCTTGGGCAAGCACTGGGTTCTCCAGGTGCCCGGGCAAACCACTGGGTGCTCCAGGGTGCCCCTACCATTCCACCCAGATGTGTATTAAAGTAGCCACCTTAAGTTAACCATTAATAATAACTCTCACATCTGTCATGAATCACTCAAACCAAACCACGTCTACGAGCATAGCATAGCAGTATAAGCATAACGTAGTAACACCCGGGGTTTTGATATAAAGAATAATAGGTTCCACCTCATTAACTACTTTCCAATACCCACATGTTATCAATCCTAATCATGCAATGTTTGAGGGTTGAAACTAATGCATAAAAACTGCGTAATAAAGGGATATGATCAAAGTCTGAACTTGCCTCATACTGTTGATGAAGATGATTCGCACTCATAACTCCTGATAGTTCTACTCGTCACACTCCGGTCAATCTATCGTGAGCAAGCAATAGTAACCACACATAAGAAATCACTCAAAAGATCGGGAAGAACGAAGAAGACAATTCAGAAAACATCAATCCAAGCAAATAACTCTTGCAACATAAAACAATTTCTAACGGTACAAAAATTAGGTGAATTTGGCCTTATCAGAAAGTTTAGGTCAAGAGCTTCGATTTGCAAAAAGAATCAACTAAATCGGGGTTATAAATCTGAAGTTATGATCAAACTAAATTCAAATACAAATCTGTTTGAATTCAAATTTTAAAACTTTCAAAAACACATTTAAGTTGTTTTACTGGATAGAGGGGATCATAACGAAGAAGTGGGCATTGGTTTCATTGGTTTTGGATAGACGAGTAAAAAGATGTGGTCGTTTGAAACCCATGGGGTAGACTATAAAAGAAATACTAAACATAGGTCCCTGGACAGAAAATAAAAAAAGAAAAAGAAAAACCTAAAGAACGAACATTCCTTACAGAACACTAACAAACAAAAATCGTTCGCTGTGTAGACCTAACCAGTGAACGTTCGCAAATTAAAACTAACTAAAAAGAAAACCGAATTTAAAAGGAAAAACTGACGAAAACCGGATCGGGCGACGGTTATACCAGTTCATGGCGGTTTTCGCGAGTAAACCGGCGGCGGTGAGGACGAACTCCGGCGACAGTGGGCTGCGGCGGCGAAGCGGTGCGACGCGGAGGCGAGCTCACAGTGAGGCGGAGGAGGGGCGCGGCGCGGGCCCGACAGCGCGGCGGCGCGAAGTGCAGCACGGCAGCCACGACGACGAGATGTGTGGCGGCGGCGAGATGGCTTGCACCGCAGCGGCGGCGACTTTCTAGGAGAGGAGAGGAGGCGCGGCTTGCGCGAGGGGCAAGGCGGCGGGAGGTGGCCGGGTCGGGCACGGCGCGGCGACAGCGCGTGCGGCGGTCAGTCTCCTGCTCGGGAGGAGGAAGGCGGCGGCGGCGCGCTGGCTGGGCGGGGCCACGGCTGCGGTCGGGCCTTGGGCCGGCCCAGTCGGCGGCGGGGAAAGTTTTTTTAACACAGACAAGAAAAAAAATAAAACAAAATAAAAATAAAATATTATATAGACATATAATATATCACAATTTTCAGAAAAAGATTTTCTACAACATGAACATTTTCCTAAAGTCAAATAAAATCCACACAAATGTAAGTAAAGCAAAGAGTACTACTACTATAATAAAACCCAATAAATTTTTTTTTAAAAACACCAAAATAAATTAAAATATATTTCTCTCCAATTTTCTATTGTAGGGAATCATTTTACCCTATTTTCCTTATATTTTATTTTTGAGGAAAAATAATTTGAATAAAATCCAAATAACCCCAAATTGAAATAATTCCAATGGGATTTTAAATATGATTCTTTGAAACTTCCAACTCATATTTCATATGATTTGAAGAAGTCATTCTATCTTCTCTCGTGAAAATCATTGAGTTGCTTAAAGTTTCTGAAATTTGAATATAGTTCCAAATGAAACAAATATTTTCAAATACCCTTTTCATTTAATTAAATGGAAGAAGTCATGTCATCTTCTCTCTAGGGTTTTGTTTTTGAAAATAATTTGAATTCCCGGAGATCATAAAAGAAAATGAAAGTTTGGGAAAGTCCTTTTATTCCCTCTCATTTAACTTTCAAAAAGGTTTCAGATTTCACTCACTTTCAGTGAATCAGTCACACAACAATCAAACAATCAATCAAAACTATCTATTTAATATAACATTCCAAAATGTAAAATTTTGGGATGTTACAAAAGTTCGACGAGATCCATTACACCTCCACAAATGGAAGCGAAAAGCCTAGTCTCGATGTATCAAATAACTCAAATGTTCTGCCCCCGCAGTAACCATCGTCGATAAACAGGCTGCTAGTGTGTGCATGAGAGGAGCGGCTGAGTAGGCCAGCTACGTGAGAGGAGCGGCTGAATAGAGCACCGAGAGTACCCATTAGGCCACTATGCAGGTGTACTTTCCCTGCATTGATAGTACAACGATGGTTCTAGAGAACAGTAGTACCCTCCACTTCCAATTGTAGCTCCTTGGCCCTGAGATTCAAGAGTTCAAAACTTGTGCACTATACTAGAAGTACAGTACATCGCACTACTAGTTGAGAAAGTAGTACTAGTACTGCTACAGTACGAGTACGTACTCCTTCGTCACATAATGTAGGACGTTTTTTGACACTAGTTGGCGTGTACAAAAAAGAGCAAAAACATACCCAAAATTTCTTAATCCACGCCAAAAACTACTAGCTAGTGCCAAATATTTCTTACTAGTGCTATTATTTACAGTATAATGCAATCCCATAATGTCCCATAATGCTAGTACTAGTAGTAAATAATAGCCTCACCCCTTCGCTAAGGAACGATCTACAGTTGGAAGGGACGTGGCCCTGCGGTTACTACGCTCTTATCTCATCCTCGCCAGTTCCCCTCCCCGCGAAGAGAAGGCGGTTCATCGCTGCTCCCATGGATTCGCCAGGCGGTTCTCCTCCTCGTCGGGGCTGGGAGACCTTAGACGACGATCCTCTAGGAGAAATCGCATGCCGCTCCGATCTCCTCACCGCCGCAAGACTCGGTGCTTTCTGCACCAACTTTTTCAAGGTGGTGCTTAAACAGGCTTGGGAAATGGCCATGCTTGTTGGTCTTCCATGCGTCCTCGAGGAGAAGGTTCTTGTCGGACCACGAGTTTCGGCAAAACCCTCAAGGTTCAAACACTGGGGTGTGCGTGAAGATTTCCTCCCCACCGATCCGCGTCCTAACTAGCTAAGATCCCAAGAATGAACTAGATGAACTCTCAACACAAGGGACACAAGATTTATACTAGTTTGGGCCACCGTTGTGGTGTAATACCCTGCTCCAGTGTGGTGGTGGTGGATTGCCTCTTGGGCTGATGATGAACAGTACAAGGGGAAGAACAGCCTCCTGAGGTTGAGCTGTTCTTGTGCTTGGCGACCTTGTGTGTGTGTGTGTGTGTGTGTGGATTTGATCAGCTCAGGCTTTCTTGCCTTCTAATGTGGTGGCTAGTCCTATTTATAGAGGCCCTGGTCCTCTTCCCAAATATTGAGCGGGAAGGGAGCCAACAACGGCCAATTTGAAAGGGGACAGCTAGTACAGCTTATCCTGACAAAAGTAGTCTTCGCCTGCAAAAGGCTCCAGTGGTGACGCCGTCTTGGGCCCCATGGTGTCTTGTGTCCCATGGTGACCTCCGTCTTGCCGTCCTGTTGGTCTTGGTCTTGTTGCACCGATATGGAAACCTTTGCTCGATACCTCGGTACTCTGCGCCTGCGCTTGTCTCTTTAGCACCAAAGAGGAAACGAGGACGCTGCACGCGCTGGCGCCCGCCTGGTCTTGATCGTCATGGCTAAAGTCACGAGGACCTCGTGAGGTTTGCCTTGCCTTGATCTCTCCGCCCCTCGTGAGCTTGCTTGGCGAGGCCGCTCCTGAGGAGGTCTTGCATCGTCCGCCTCACGAGGCTTGGCCCCTCGCGAGGGTCTTGAATGCCTTGTTGATGAAGATGGGCCGTACGGGCCTGCTTGCACAGCCACGCCCTGGGCTGCAGACAGGCAAGTCTAGGGACCCCCGTTCCCAGAACACCGACAGTAGCCCCCGGGCCAAAGGCGCGCTTGGGCTTGGCCTTGAGGCGAAGCCAAAGGTCAAGCACGGAGCGCCGCGGGCCCCAAAAGCCTACGGCCTTGGTTGACGCGTGGCGGTTGATTGGACGTGGGCGTCTCCGCTTCCCCATGCTGCCTTGGAGTCCGCCTGGCTATGCGGCCCCTGCTACCTTCACAGTTATTCTTCCATCGCCCAAGCCTTGCTCTCCCAATCCCTCTGCTTCCTCGAGACTCTGCTCCTTCTCTCCAATCCGACCTGCACTCTGCCCGCTTCATCGCCATGGCGCCTAAACAAGTAGACAAGGGGAAGAAGCCTCTGTCTTCGCCGAGTGCGCCCCCAGCCGTCGAGCCTGCAGTCAGCCGATCCCTGGTGCTCAACGACGAGGCCATGGACAAGGTGTGTCCCATGCTCGCCACCAGTTTCAATGAGTGGGGGGAGATGGAGGCTTGGCCTACATCTCGTGCTCGCATTGCCCGGGCAGCCACCGAGGTCCCAATCTTCATCGATGCCCTTTGGGCCGGCCTGATTCCCCCTTTCTCCGCCTTCTTCAACGCGGTGCTTGAACATTACCAGATCCACATGCTCCATCCCGACCCCCAATCCGTGACGGAAACTGACCGAACCACCATGTGACCGCCGCTAAGGCGGCCACCATTTGATAGACCTGTGTACAGATGATGGAACAAACCAAAGTAATAATTCCTTGGGAAAAATAAACCCAAAAAAACAAAAATTATTAGGATAAATAACACCTAGTTTATTTGTTGTAGCAATCTGAAGAAAGGTGACTCCCAAAATTGGGACTCGATCTGCACACCCATTGCCTGATGGGCGATAAAGCGACGGCATGGCGATGCTGGCAAAGGTTGGCTTGCCGAGACAAAGCCCTCGGTCCAGCTAACGTGACGAAGCTGGTCGGCTAGTGACGCCGAAGTCACCGGAGTATGTTGATGAAGAAATAGCGAAGTGAAAGTGCAACTATCCCTAGGTGGTTTTGGTAATTCATAACAACATATAGCTCATTGAGCTAATGCTATTCCAAGACAATTATTTCAGGAAAGCTCAATGATTGGTATGGCATGGATGGTGAAAGTGGAACCCTCAAAATGCTAAGGACAATGGATTGGCTCAAGCTCAAAAGCTCAAGACTCTTCATTTTACATTTTAGTGATCCAAGATCACATTGAGTCCATAGGAAAAGCCAATACTATCAAGGAGGGATGAGGTGTTGCTTAATGAGCCTTTTGCTCCATGTTCTTAATGATATGCTCCAAAATCCTCAGCTACTTTCCCATATCCACATATGACCTAAACCCTAAGCCAAACTCGGACCTACCGATTCTTTCTATCCGGCGCCACCGAGTTTCACATGTCATAGCCACTGCCAAAACCCTAGCAAATCGGTTCTACCGATAGGGATCTCGGTCTCACCGAGATGGGATTGCAATTTCTCTGTTTCCCTTTCGTAACTTTTCGGTCTCACCGAAAGAGTGAATCGGTTCCACCGAGATTTCAATGTAAACTCTCTGTTTCCCTTTTGTAACATTTCGGTCTCACAGAAAGAGCAAATCGGTCCCACCGAGTTTACCTGACCAAATCTCTGGTTAGCTTATTACCAAATCGGTCTCACCGATTTTGTGTAATCGGTCTCACCGAGATTACGTTATGCCCTAACCCTAACCATATCGGTCCTACCGAGTTGCATGTCAGTCCCACCGAAAATCTCTAACGGTCACTAGGTTTACTATTTTGGTCCGACCGAGTTTGTTGATTCGGTCCCACCGATATTGGTAAACTGTGTGTAACGGTTGGATTTTGTGTGGAGGCTATATATACCCCTCCACCTCCTCTTCATTTGTGGAGAGAGCCATCAGAACACATCTACACTTCCAACTCATATGTTCTGAGAGAGAACCACCTACTCATGTGTTGAGGCCAAGATATTCCATTCCTACCATATGAATCTTGATCTCTAGCCTTCCCCAAGTTTCTTTCCACTCAAATCTTCTTTCTACCAAATCCAAATCCTGTGAGAGAGAGTTGAGTGTTGGGGAGACTATCATTTGAAGCACAAGAGCAAGGAGTTCATCATCAACACACCATTTGTTACTTCTTGGAGAGTCGTGTCTCCTAGATTGGCTAGGTGTCACTTGGGAGCCTCTGACAAGATTGTGGAGTTGAACCAAGGAGTTTGTAAGGGCAAGGAGATCGCCTACTTCGTGAAGATCTACCGCTAGTGAGGCAAGTCCTTCGTGGGCGATGGCCATGGTGGGATAGACAAGGTTGCTTCTTCGTGGACCCTTCGTGGGTGGAGCCCTCCGTGGACTCGCGCAACCGTTACCCTTCGTGGGTTGAAGTCTCCATCAATGTGGATGTAGGATAGCACCACCTATCCGAACCACGGGAAAAACATCCGTGTCTCCAATTGCGTTTGAATTCTCCAAACCCTTCCCTTTACATTTTTGCAAGTTTCATGCTTTACTTTCCGCTGCCTATGTACTCTTTGCATGCTTGCTTGAATTGTGTGATGATTGCTTGACTTGTCCTAAAGTTGCTAAAATCTACCAAGAACTAAAATTGGGAAAAGGTTAAGTTTTTATTTGGTCAAATAGTCTAATCACCCCCCTCTAGACATACTTCCGATCCTACAAGTGGTATCAGAGCTTTGGTCTCCATTTGCTTTGATTTCCATAGCTTTTGGTGGTCATAGCCATGGTTTCACAACCTAGGAGAGTATGGCGTCTAGCGAGGGAAATTATCACCGTAGAGGTCCTTACTTTGATGGTACTAATTTTGCTAGTTGGAAGCATAAAATGAAAATGCATATTCTCGGACATAACCCCGTCGTTTGGGCTATTTTGTGTGCTGGTTTGCAAGGTGAATTCTTTGATGGGAAAGAACCAGACCGTGAAGCTACTACGGATGAGTTGAAGATGTTGTAATACAAAGCTCAAGCTTGTGATATTCTCTTCAACGGATTGTGCCCCGAAGAATTCAACAAAATCAGCTGTCTTGAGAATGCAAAGGAAATTTGGGATACTTTGATTGATATGCAAGAAGGTACCGACTCCGTCAAGGAATCCAAATTGGATGTGCTTCAGAGTCAACTTGACAAGTTCAAAATGAAGGATGGTGAAGGTGTCGCTGAAATGTACTCTAGGCTTGCTCTCATCACAAATGAGATTGCCAGCTTAGGGAGTGAAGAGATGACCGATAGATTCATCATCAAGAAGATCCTAAGAGCCTTGGATGGAAAATATGATACCGTGTGCACATTGATCCAAATGATGCCCAATTACAAAGATCTCAAGTCAACAGAGGTCATTGGAAGAATTGTTGCTCATGAGATGTCACTCAAGGACAAAGAGGAACTTCACAACAAATCAAGTGGTGCTTACAAAGCCTCATGTGAAGCCCCCACATCATCAAGTGAGAAACAAAACTTCAACGAAGAATTGAGCTTAATGGTGAAGAACTTCAACAAGTTCTACAAGAGTAGAAGCAAAGATAGAAGCTCCAAGTCAAGGTCCTACAATGACAAAAGATCTTCTAGTCGAGAGCGAAACTGCTACAATTGTGGAAGACCCGGACACTATTCCAATGAGTGTACGGCTCCCTACAAAAGAACAGAAGATTCTCCAAAAAGAAGAAGCAAAAGAGAAGAATCTCCATCAAGAGAGAGAAGGAATAGAGATGATCGTTATGAACGAAGATACTCACGTAGAAGCAAGGATTCGGAAAGAAAGGAAAATTCATCAAGGAGCTACACAAAATGAAGACATCAAGCTCATGTTGGTGAATGGGTATCCGGCTCCGACTCCGACAACCACTCCGAGAGAAGTTATCACTCCGACTCCGAATATACTCAAGATGAAGGTGTTGCCGGTCTAGCACTTGTGTTAACCAACTCCTACGACATATTTGACTCACCAAATGAAGGAATTGGAAGATGCTTCATGGCCAAAGGTCCTCAGGTAACACACCCTGAGTATGTTGATTTTAATAGTGATGAATATGACTTGTTAGGTGATGATGATTTACTTGTTGACAACTCTAATGATGAATGCTATGATGAAACGTCAATTAATCATGCTAATCAAGATAAAATGAATGACAATGATAAGGAGAAAACTGAGGCTCTAACTAAAGAACTAAACACTCTTAAGTTAGCTCATGAAACTATCTTCGAAGATCATCGAGAACTTTTAAGAGCTCATGAGAAGTTACGCTTTGAAAAGCTCAATCTTGAGCAAGAGCATGAGTTTTTAAAGGCAATCAATGATGATATCCGCAAGAAAAGTTCTTCTTACATTGCCAAGCGTTTACTCTTATCCACTTACATGCCTCAAGTCAAGTCTAGTAACAAGAACAAGAAAGATTCTTCCTCTAGTAGTAACAATGATCATGTTAAATCCAATATTGTTGCTTCTAGTAGTTCTCTTGATTCCACTAATGATTCTCTTAGCCAAGTTACACTTGAGCAAGAAAATAGCTTATTGAAGGGAATCATAGAGAAAGGAGTGTACAAAAGCCTTGCCGGAAGTAGGCAATTCGAGGAAATTGTACGCAAGCAAGGAAGGCACCGGAAGAATCAAGGTGTTGGTTTTGAACGAAAGTTCAATGCCAATGGAGTTGAGTGGGAAGAAGATCAATACCCCAAGACAAAGTTTGTACCACAACAAGAGAAGTATGATCCTACTTCTTTCAAGGGGACACAAACTCAAGATGATCTTCCACCACAAGACTACAAGCAAAAAGGCAAGGACAAGCTTCAAGAGGAAATTGATGCATTTGAAGAAGCTCCTAAGACCTTAGTCAAGTGGATTCAAAAGACTACTTCAAGTTCCACTTCATCAAGTACGACTACAACTCCAAGGATTCCCATCAAGATGGTGTGGATCCAAAAGAAGAAGAACTGGAGAGTTCTTGAGGGTGACTCCGCCAACATACTTCACTCTTATCATTTTGGCTAGAACAAGTGCAATCAACTTCCACATCTTGCACTAGTTCAAGGAGTCACAAACCCTCTTGTTGGTAAGTCAAGGGACAAGGTAACCTAAAAGTTTTCATGGACATCATCTTGTGTGTGCATCACTCTATGTCTACGGATATCCTTGTTTGTTCCTTGTGGGATTAACCCATGTAGGTATTGAAAGTGCAATTCACTCAAAAGGATAGCTTCAAGTAGTCTACATCAACATTGAGCATCCACATCTTCAACATCTACATGAAGTCATCATCGACAAAACCCAAGGTTAGTTCATCCCTATTAGGGGGGATATCACATCTAGGGGGAGCTTTACTCTAAGACTTGAGCTAAAGCAACTCTAATGATGTGAACACAACAATGCTTTATGTAAAAGTGGTAACCCCACTTGATCTTAAACAATGAGTATGACCTGTGATCAAGTGTTCTCACTTGACTCCTAAGTCAATATACTCATATATAGATGACCTAGTCATCGCCAATTGCTTGATAGATGCTAGAATTGGTTGTGCATGCTTTGTCACATATTTCAATTGCCATTTCATTGTGTGAGCATGTTGGTTGCATATTTTACTCATTCGAGGACATCCACTTGTTGTTTTCATTGTTTGGCTTTATTTTTTCTTTTGCCAAGTGGATGGACAAGAATACCTAAGAACCTCCTCTAGCTATCTATGCTTTTCTCGTCTCAAACTCTATTCATGCTACATCACAAAATTGATCAAGTCAGATTCGAACCACTCTGTGTGAGGAGCACTCGGAGTCCCCGATTTGTCATAGACTTAAACTTCCAAAACCTCTTAGTGATTCTCGGTCTGACCGATACCCCACTTTCAGTCTTACCGAGATCATTACGTTGATCTATGTTTTCGATCTCGGTGCAACCGATTTGAACCATTCGGTCACACCGAGTTGCAATAACTGTATACAGTTTTGCGTCTCGGTGCCACCGAGTTGTTCCACTCGGTCACACCGACAGGGTTGGGCTATATATAGACACGGGCAAAAATTTGGAAATTTCTCCGAACCCCTTTGCCCGCACGATAGCTCGCTTTGCCAACGTGGTCTCCGGATCGTCTTCTCGCCGCCAGCCGCCTCCAGTCGCTGGTCTCCGTCGCCTTCAACGGAATTCAACCCCGCCGTTGTCGCCGTAGCGAGTCTCCGCCGAACTAGGGTATGGACTCGATCTTTGTGCTATTCCCCAATCCGATTCCTAGCACATTATGATCATATTGATTCTAGCCACGATTGAAACACTCCAATCCAGTCAATGCGATTCGTAGAATAGGTTTGATTTGAAATTTTCGGGTTAGGTTTCCGCTGAAACCATCTTGGACCCACCGAGTTGAAAAACTCGGTCCCACCGATTTGGCTCATGCCATTGCACAAGTGAGACTCGGTCTGACCGAGTATTGCTAATCGGTGTGACCGATTTTGGAACTTTGTGAAACCCTAGCAGTCTCGGTGCCACCGAACTGTGACTCGGTCTGACCGAGTTCACTAGTTTAGGTTCCAAAACTGCTTCGGTATCACCGAGTTTAAAAATCTGTAGATCCGAAATGATTTCTGTGGGAAACTAAAACTAATATTTTAAATCATTCTTTTGCAAAAATCTCTGCATTTTGTGATGCTCATCCACTCTACCTCATCTATAAACTATTCAGAGGGTCAGCAGTCAGCTTGTTCATCATGTCAGACCAGAGTGATAGCCAGAACATGTCAGAACAGCCAGTGCACATGAGTGAGGGCACTAGTCCCTCCAGTTCTTCAGATGAAGGCAGCAGGAGCACTCCCAGTAATTTGCCAAAAGCTGCCACCAGACAAAGGAAGAAAAGAACCTCAGAATCAGAGGATGAGGACTATGTGGCAGAAGAAGAAGCTACTTCCAAGAGAGTTGTGCTTAAGAAGGAGTATGGCTCAGCTGCAGCCATCAAGCCAGGGATGAAAATCAAAAGGTCAGCAGGCAGGTAGCCCATGCCAAAGGCCAGAGCCTCAACAAAGATTCCTGAGAAGCCTGCACCCAAAGAGCCAGTTGCTGCTGAAGGGAAGAAGGAAAGGAAAAGAGGCAGATGGTGCAAGAAAGTTGATCCCATGGCTGAATTTGAACAACATTCTTCTGATGAGGAAGAAGAAGAAGAGGTTGCTGCACCAGCACCTAAGGCACCCAAGCTAATGGGTGATGCAATCAAATCAGGGGCTACGGCATCCAAGCCCAAGGAAGCACCCAAGACTGCACCAAAGGCCAAGACAGCTCCAAAGAGGAATACAAGGAGCATCCCAGCTGCTGAGAAGAACAAGGCCCCAGTGCCTGACACTGCAGAAGAAGAGGAAGGCCAAGTTCTCAGAAAGTTGAAGCCCAAGATCCCAGACCACAATGATGCTCATCCTGTGGCTGAGGATATGAAGATCAAAAGATACTCAGGGCTGAGAAAGTGGAGAGCAGAAGATCCTTATGCTACTAGGAGGAGAACTGATGTTGACTACAGGTTCCACACTAAGGAACACCAGGACTTCTATGAGACAGTCTTATTGGATAAGAAGCCCATTGTTTGTGACATGAGATGGGTCGACTGGGAATACATCAAGGACAATGAAGATCACTATCCTGGAGTGCAAGACAGCTTCAAGGCATGTGGAGTAGCTAACTTTGTTGGGCAGAAGCTCACAAAGTGGAATGAAGAGCTGATCATGCAGTTCTACTCCACAACACACTTTTATCCAGATGGCAGAATTGTATGGATGTCTGAAGGTACGAGGTACCAATCAACATTTGCTGAGTGGGCACAGCTCATCAATGCCCCGGAAGAGCATGAGGATGACCTAGATGTTTATGCCAAGAAGAAGATGGACCACAACTCTATGTCCAACATGTACAAGGAGATCCCAAACAAGGCACTTGACACTTTCAAGTTTGGATCAGTACATTATCTTCTGTCAGGATTGCCAACCATCAATTGGATACTGAGGCACACCCTGTTGCCCAAGTCATGTGATCACAAGATGATCAGAGGCCATGCAATCAACTTGCTTCACATCTTTGATGTGCCACAAAAATTCAAAGTCATGAGCCTCATGGTAGAAACAATCAAGAGGACTGCAGCAGACCAGAAGAGGAGCTGTGGATATGCCCCTCAGATCCAGGAGCTGATTAACTCCAAGATGGGCACAGACATATACCTCTTGGACAAGGAACATTTGCCTATTCATCCAGATTTTGAAGACAATGAAGTTGTGATGAACAAGGATGAACCATCTTCAGCCCATGCACAAGCACAGAAGGAGAAGGCAAGGAAGGAGAAAACTGCGAAGATGCCAACTCAAGAGGAGGCATCTGAATATTTCTTGAAACCCAAGCAAGAGCAGCTCAGTTACTTAATTGCATCCACCCCAAGGATAGAGAAAGGACTGGCCACCCTCACTCAGAATCAGGAGAGCTTAGAGAGGATCGTAGAACAAACGTTCTATGACTTGGATGTCAAAGTGACAGAAATCCAGTCTGAAGTGGAGCAACTTCAAGATGACATGCAGGAGAGGAAAGGGAAGACTACCACTGATGCATTTGCCAGAGTGCCACGAGCCCAGAGGTCGTCTGCAGTGCCAGTTCCTGACACAAGAGCCACCACCTCAGCTCCAGCCATAGCACCAGCCCAACCAGCTCCAGCATCTAATTCAGCTCCAGCTCCAACCACGTCTACAGAAGCCTTCGTCCTTGGAGTGATCCAGACTCCACCACCACCAGAAGATCAAGCCTGAGTGTCGATCTAGCACTATGCATTTTCTAGGAACTTTTTGGTAACTTGTTGCCAAAGGGGGAGAAAAATGTATAGATCATAGGCTTCGAGAGAGAGTGCGTTGGGTTTATTCTCTCTTGCTTTATTTGGTGGTTTTTCAAACTTTGTTCGCTTTTGGTCGAGATACTTTGATATGCTTGTGAGACATTCATGATCATGTGTTTGATCATAAGCTACACTTATGCATGCTTGATATATCTTATCTATCTTATGTGATCCTTCACTTTTCTTGGTGATGAGTGCATGTATTTCATTCTTATCATTTTGAGCGCTCCACCAAGATGTATGTGACATGGAAGAGTAACCCATAATTCTAACTCTTTGTGCATTTGCAGTCCATAGCAAATTTTAAATATGCACAAATTTAGGGGGAGCTCTTACTGATCACATACTTCTCAAAGCGACGATATAATTCATTCTTATTATCATTTGTCGAAGCTTTGATCTATATGTTGTCATCAATTACCAAAAAGGGGGAGATTGAAAGTGCAACTATCCCTAGGTGGTTTTGGTAATTCATAACAACATATAGCTCATTGAGCTAATGCTATTCCAAGACAATTATTTCAGGAAAGCTCAATGATTGGCATGGCATGGATGGTGAAAGTGGAACCCTCAAAATGCTAAGGACAAAGGATTGGCTCAAGCTCAAAAGCTCAAGACTCTTCATTTTACATTTTAGTGATCCAAGATCACATTGAGTCCATAGGAAAAGCTAATACTATCAAGGAGGGATGAGGTGTTGCTTAATGAGCCTTTTGCTCCATGTTCTTAATGATATGCTCCAAAATCCTCAGCTACTTTCCCATATCCACATATGACCTAAACCCTAAGCCAAACTCGGACCTACCGATTCTTTCTATCCGGCGCCACCGAGTTTCACATGTCATAGCCACTGCCAAAACCCTAGCAAATCGGTTCTACCGATAGGGATCTCGGTCTCACCGAGATGGGATTGCAATTTCTCTGTTTCCCTTTCGTAACTTTTCGGTCTCACCGAAAGAGAGAATCGGTTCCACCGAGATTGCAATGTAAACTCTCTGTTTCCCTTTTGTAACATTTCGGTCTCACCGAAAGAGCAAATCGGTCCCACCGAGTTTACCTGACCAAATCTCTGGTTAGCTTATTACCAAATCGGTCTCACCGAGTTTGTGTAATCGGTCTCACCGAGATTACGTTATGCCCTAACCCTAACCATATCGGTCCTACCGAGTTGCATGTCAGTCCCACCGAAAATCTCTAACGGTCACTAGGTTTACTATTTCGGTCCGACCGAGTTTGTTGATTCGGTCCCACCGAGATTGGTAAAGTGTGTGTAACAGTTGGATTTTGCGTGGAGGCTATATATACCCCTCCACCTCCTCTTCATTTGTGGAGAGAGCCATCAGAACACATCTACACTTCCAACTCATATGTTCTGAGAGAGAACCACCTACTCGTTTGTTGAGGCCAAGATATTCCATTCCTACCATATGAATCTTGATCTCTAGCCTTCCCCAAGTTGCTTTCCACTCAAATCTTCTTTCTACCAAATCCAAATCCTGTGAGAGAGAGTTGAGTGTTGGGGAGACTATCATTTGAAGCACAAGAGCAAGGAGTTCATCATCAACACACCATTTGTTACTTCTTGGAGAGTCGTGTCTCCTAGATTGGCTAGGTGTCACTTGGGAGCCTCCGACAAGATTGTGGAGTTGAACCAAGGAGTTTGTAAGGGCAAGGAGATCGCCTACTTCGTGAAGATCTACCGCTAGTGAGGCAAGTCCTTCGTGGGCGATGGCCATGGTGGGATAGACAAGGTTGCTTCTTCGTGGACCCTTCATGGGTGGAGCCCTCCGTGGACTCGCGCAACTGTTACCCTTCGTGGGTTGAAGTCTCCATCAACGTGGATGTAGGATAGCACCACCTATCCGAACCACGGGAAAAACATCCGTGTCTCCAATTGTGTTCGAATTCTCCAAACCCTTCCCTTTACATTCTTGCAAGTTGCATGCTTTACTTTCCGCTGCCTATATACTCTTTGCATGCTTGCTTGAATTGTGTGATGATTGCTTGACTTGTCCTAAAGTTGCTAAAATCTACCAAGAACTAAAATTGGGAAAAGGTTAATTTTTTATTTGGTCAAGTAGTCTAATCACCCCCCCCCTCTAGACATACTTCCGATCCTACACCAAGTCTCCGTTCCAGCCGAAGTGACGGAGTAGGTCGGTGAGGACACGTTGCAGCTGCCATGTCAGCCGAGGTGTTGAAGCAGTTCGGCGTGATGGACATCGGCTTGAAGAAGCAACAGTGCGGCCATGCTGACGCAGGTCGTGACTTGTGACGCGGTCAATGTCGGCTTGATGAAGTGACCATGCGACGATCCGGTGTGCCCGCTCTGTGTAATCCGTGGGGCAGCGATGTTGGTGATGATTTATCCTTCACAATGCCGAACTCTTCTTCGGCTTGCCGAGATGATGATCCGAAGAAGTTGAGCTTGGCTCAACAAAGCGGTGACGTGTCTAGCGCTGATCGGCAGCCGTGGAGCAATATTGCCAGACTGGTTTGACACCAGCGTGATGGTGAAGATTACCTCAGAGGAGGCTTAAAATTTTATGGGTACGTGTTTAAAAACAACGCACAATACCCTAGAAAAAACTTCCTTCAAAAGGGTTTGTCCAATATTCCGTTAATGAAGAGACATGAACTCGGGCCGGATTCGTATTCGCGCAGAAAATAGATCCGAAAATTGGTCCACTCATTGGAAGGTTCCCGAAGTTTAAACCGTCGGATCAAGCTGAAATTTGGTGGGGTGGTAGATATGGGAATTCCGCAGCAGATGACCGGTTGGATCTTCCAAAGGACCTCCGAGCTGAGCTCTGGAGACCACGCCCTAAACTCGTCTAGATTCCCGTCCAGATTTGACAGGGCTCCGGTATATCGTAGATTGCGAGAGATTCCTCCATCGGAACTTCGACGAAATTTGGCATGGTTGTTGTACACTTAATTCCGCACAATTCCACCGAAGGAATCGTCAAAGCGATGCTCAAGGAGGTGGTGGCAGCGGATACAAGTTTGTTGTTCGGAAAAAACAGCATGATCGCCTGAGGGAAATGTTGACTTTCAGCCCCCAAGCTCCATGGATGATTCTTCCATGATCATGATAGAGATCAGAGTTGATGTTGATGAAGGCCCTCGTCCGAATATGATTATTGGAGGTAGGGCACAGTCCTTGGTTAAGCCAAGGTGACCGTCGGTGTACAAAAGAAGGGGTGCACCTTTGTACCCCTTTACCTATGCATGGATAGTCGGAGCCGCGCCCACGGCCGCACCAAGCAGAACAGGGGAGGTGAACCAAGGTGAAACCGAAGCCCGAGATAGCTAAAGCAACACCAAGACCGAGACCACAAAGCGCAGAGGGACGAAGCAGGTTCCCCCGGCAAGACTCTTGCCGGGGCAACCTCAGCGGCCCCGGCAAGACCCTTGCCGGGGCAGCTCGTCCAACACCAGCAGAGCGCACCACCCTTGAGCCCACGGTCTCCAACACCATGAACCACGTTGTAACTAGGGCTCGGTAGGCACCTCCATGGTGGCATGCAGATCTTTGTGAAGAAAAGGAATATTCATGCAGGGCCACCTCCAGTCCTGCACCAGCCAAGTCTCCACCGTCGTTCGCATGCAGCTGCCAGCTCAACCAGCTGGCTGGCACCTGCGTGGCAACATGCAGCTCCCAGACCATATCAGCAAGCGCATGTGTGGTGGCATGCAGATCTTCGTGAAGACCCTACCGCCGCGCCACCTCAGCTATTTGCCTGCCTACATGGCGCCGCATGCAGCATTGGCCAGGGCGCGTGTCGAAGCAAGGAGGAGCGGCGACGGACGGGACGGGCCTCGTTCCCGTCCCTAATGAAGCAAGGGGACACCTAAGCAATGCATTAAATCCACCTTGTCCTGTAATACGAGAGATAAGCTCGTAGCACTGTATGCCTTTCCACCACGTGTGTGCCACTGTGGCAGCCCCTTTCGACTATAAAAGGAGGCCCATGGCATACTGGAAAAGGATTCGTCTCTTTGAAACGGCTCAGCTACCATAGCTAGTTGGAGAGCTCAAGAACACTCAATACATCCACCAAAGCAGGACTAGGGTTTTACGCATCCTCGCGGCCCGAACCTAGGTAAACGATCCTTGTGCTGATTAGTATTCCTGCTCTTCTTGCAACCCTGCGCCCCGGCAACTGTAGTAGGGATTCTTGTGATCCCATAGGTGTCGTTCCACACCGACAGTGACCAGTCGAGCCGGCGACAAAAGATTCTGACATCGACCATAAAGCTCGGCTCCGATGTATAGATCACACCGGAGACGATCCGAATTCCCATCGCCCCGTGGCGACCGCCAACAGGCTCTCAATGAAAGCACCAATGTCGGTTCAATATCCAGCGTATCTCATAGTAGGGGTCCTATGCTAGGCGTCTTGGAGCGATGGTAACATGGACACGGGGTTTTACCCAGCTTCGGGCTCTCTTGATGAGATAATACCCTACATGCTGCTTTTGATTGTATTCATATGGGTGTAGTACAGAATACATGTATCTACCACAAGATTGTAGTAATGAATATGAAATTGTCTATTGACTAGCTTGGCCTCGGTTTATATATGCACCGTAGGCCTAGGGTTTAGAGGAGTCCTTGTCTTGGGCGCCAAGTCTTGTAGAATCCTCCTTGTACGCGGCATGGACTGTCCGAGCTGGCCCAATGGTGAACCACCATGGGGGTCCTCGGCTCGATCCAGCTGGTCGGGAGACGACGTGGTGAGTACCCCCTAGTACAGGACACCGCCAGCCGCCGCCCTCAGGCCCAAGCTGGCTGAAGTGGAGAAGCGCAAGAGGTTACGACAGAAGCCCTTGTCACAGCGCAAGCGGAATTGGCCTCCGCCCGCGCTGAGCTGCTCTCCCTTCAGAAGCGGGTTGATGACGCCGAGTCCTTGCGCGGCAGAGTCGGGAGGAAGTGCTCCTGCGGCGGACGCTGGAGCGTGAGCATGCCCCCATGCTCCAGGACCTCAGGGTCAGGGCCAACGTGGTGTTGGGCCATGTCTGTGACGAGAATACTCTACAGCCACACTCGAATGACTATGCCAGTCATCTGCACTTCTTTGCTGACATGGTGATGCGCCTAGAAGCTCAGTCCGATAGGGCTCGCCAGCTCGTGGAAGACAGGATTCGGGGCCTTCTCGAACGCGCGTTCTCTCGTGTCTTCAGCCACCTTCGGAACACCTTCCCCGACTTCGACTTCGACGCCGCCATTGCCCTCGTACTGCAGGCCATCCGTGGCGACCTAGCGCGGTGGGTGGAGGACAACATGGATGCGCTGGTCAAATCCTTAGCTTCTAAAGACGACGGGTGGTGGTCGCTGCAGATGAAGGCGACGTGGTTGACGATGGTGATGCCGGCGTTGGTGAAGGCGGAGGCGGCGCCGACGATGGTGCCAGCGACGCTAGCGGTGCATCTGAAGATGACGTGGAGGACGTGGCGAGCGACATATCTGGCTGATCCCTTGTCCCTTTACTGTTTTACCCTGTATGCAAAAACTCGGGCGTGGCCCCTAAAGATTGTGAGAGCATTTTCAGAGGGAGAGCCCCTCATGTAAACAAATCGCAATTTTTACTCTTCTATGCCAAGCCGAGTGTGCGCCTTTGTGGATCCATGAGCCTGGCGGCAAGTTTTGTTGTTGCGGCTTACCTCAGCTGGGGCGGGCCCCGAATCGGATTGTAAGATCGAGATTCGCCGTGGAGCTCCCGAAGGGTCTGCTGATCCGCCCGAGAGGGCCTCGCGAGGATCCAGCGCCAACCGGCGTGCGCGGTGCGCGCGCCGTGCCCAGCCCTGCTGGCGAGGGGCCCGTGAGGGGGAGTGTCGGTGTCAAAATCGGCGGATCTCGGGTAGGGGGTCCAGAACTGTGCGTCAAGGCCGGATGGTAACAGGAGACAAGGGGCACGATGTTTTTACCCAGGTTCGGGCCCTCTCGATGGAGGTAAAACCCTACTCCTTCTTGATTAATATTGATGATATGGTAGTACAAGAGTAGATCTACCACGAGATCAAGGAGGCTAAACCCTAGAAGCTAGCCTATGGTATGATTGTTGTAGGATGGAGTTGTCCTACGGACTAGAACCCTCCGGTTTATATAGACACCGGATAGGGTTAGGGTTACACAAAGTCGGTTACAATGGTAGGAGATCTTGAATATCCGCATCGCGTAGCTTGCCTTCCACGCCAAGGAAAGTCCCTTCCGGACACGGGACGAAGTCTTCAATCTTGTATCTTCATAGTCCTGGAGTCCGGCTGAAGGTATAGTCCCGCTATCCGAACACCCCCTAATCCAGGACTCCCTCAGTAGCCCCTGAACCAGGCTTCAATGACGACGAGTCCGGCGCGCAGATTGTCTTCGGCATTGCAAGGTGGGTTCCTCCTCCAAGTCCATCATAGAAGATTGTAAACACCAAGAGTAGTGTCCGGCTCTGCAAAATAAGTTTCCACATAGTGCCATAGAGAGAATAATATTAACACAAATCAGATCTGCTGACGTATTCCGCAGTGCGTCATTACACTGCGGCCAAGTCCTTTACTCGAATAGTTTTTGCTTTTCCACCTCAGCACGTCTTGCGAGGCGATTTCCTTGGCACGTCTTGTCAAAGCACAGATCGTGTCCCCCTTTTACGGGATTCTCATCAATACGGACGTGGGTAACCCAATCGTGCTCGTTAGCACGTTTCCTCGATTAAAGACGAGTCCCAAACGGTTACGGGGAGGGCTCTTGGTATTCAACCTCTTATAAAGAGACCAAGGCCTTACTCCTTTCAATCTCAAGCGAGTTCGCCCGTCGCCTCGAGTTCCAACACCCTAGGCTCCAGATTCCAGGCGCTTTGGACCTTTGACAATGTCCGGCTCTGACCTTCAAGGCCGATGGATGCCTTCCTCCGTCGAGGAGGAGGACGTGCTAAAGTTGAGAGAGGCTAAGTTCTTGACCGGTGAAGTTTCGCACAGGTTGCCTGCTCAAGTGCAGGCCATTCCCAGTCCCCAGCCCGGCGAGAGCGTGGTGTTCATGTCTCACTTCCATCGGGGATTAGGCTTCCCCACGGATCCCTTTGTGAGTGGGCTGTTGTTTTATTATGGCCTGGAATTCCACGACTTAGCTCCGGAGTCCATCCTCCACATCTCCTCATTCATCGTTGTGTGTGAAGCGTTCCTCCGGGTTACCCCTCATTTCGGATTATGGCTCAAGACATTTAAAGTGGAGCCGAAGATGATCGAGGGACGGCACGCAGAGTGCGGAGGCGTTGTCATAAGCAGAAATGCTGATGCTCCATGGCCCGAGGGCTCTTTTCAAGAGGAGCTAGGCTTGCGGCAACGAGAGTGGTTTTATATAACCGCTCCCCGGGGCACCAAGTGGGTGGCGCCTCCTGCCTTCCGCTTGGGTCCCCCACCACGGCTAGCGTCATGGGTCAGCAAAGGGTTAGATTGGGGGTTACCCAAAGATGTGCCCCTTTTGCAGGGCCGCATTAGGGATCTCTTAGGAGGAGACCTCAGCCTGGTCAAAGTGATGCAGGTCATGCTGATTCCCCGGATATTGCCCGGCAAATGTCGCTCCCTCCGCCTGTGGGAGTTTAATCTAGAGGGACCGCGAGCTCTTCAGAATTTCATGGGCGCAACGCCCGCGGAGATGTATAGACTGTTCTTCGGATCACAAGAGATGTGTCCGGACTTAACCGAGGATGCGGGCCAAAGCTGCAATCGCCCGGATACTCAAGTAAGTAACCCTGTGCCCGGACCTGCTATCCGTATAATTATCATAAACTTGCCCCTAAAAGAGCTGTCCTTTTAAACAGGAGTGGATAGCGAAGGCGAAGCTGATCAGGTGTCCGGCTCCCCTTCCCGAAACCAGGCCGGATCCCGTGCTTGTTAGGATGTTGAAGATAATGCCTTTAGAGGGAAGTATGGGGGAGAACAAGGAAACTATGGCCTCCTCGAAGGAGGCTGCTCCGAAGGGAAGAACCGACAATTCCTCTCCAAAGGGGAGGAAGAGGGCCGCCTCTGACGACCCGGAGACCATGGCCTCGAAGCGGGGGGAAAAATCCTCGTCAGAGGGTCCGACGCCGGGGAGTTCCTCGGCCGAGCTATGCCCTTACAGGGATCAGCCCTCCAGCGAGCCGTAAGTAGAGAAAGGTTTTCCTTTTGAGGGATTAGGGAAATCCTTGATTTTATATCTGAGAAGACTTAACCAAAATTTCACCTTGTAGTTCGGACCTCAGCCCTTCTCAGCAGAGCTCGTCTTCGGGGGATCTTCTTCCGGAGATGATGGAGAGCGGGACGCCTCCCCCTATCGTGCCGCCTAGTGAGGCGGGCGACCCTGAGGTGTCGTCGCGGAGGGTTTCTCTGAATCCAGTAGGGGCGGAAGATAGCTATGTGGCCCCCCAAGGTTCTCCATGTCCGGCCTTCGAAGGAGGCCATGGGACCAGTCCGACACCGTCTGGTGCTCGGCCGGAGGAGCTAAAGATTCTGCTGGGGCGAGCTTCTATCTCAGAGGAGCACCGTGTATTGATGGGCGCGGTGATTGAAAGGATTTCATCCGCATAAAGCGGATTGCATGAGGCCGTCAAAAGCCTGCTGACGGGTTTCGATGTACGTTGGATAATGTACGCTTTCGTCAGTTGCGCATAAGTAAGATGCGCCCTGTGTAGATAGTAGCCCCTGAGACTCTGTGCGTCGTCAAGAAATGACGGCACGCAGAGGATCATATTCCCAGGTCTAAGATGTCGCCTTTGAATGTAGGCGGCGGGGTGTCCGGAATCGAGCCGAGCTGATGATTTTGCCGAACTAAAGCGGCAACTGGACGCGGCAGATGCCGATATCGTGCTTGTCAACAAGCGGCTTGATGAGGCTCAAGGTATGTAATTCCTCGGACGGCATCCGGTAAGAAGAGTTTTATGCCAGTGTCTTACGATGTGTGTGCTTGACGCAGATGGTGCGGCCGCCGTGGAGAGTCTCAGGCCAGAACTTGCCCGAGCTAAGGATCAAGCCAGAAAAAGCGATGCAGCTGCGAAGAAAGCCCTTGAAGAGGTGAGAGCCGAACAGGCTGCTCACTGCCGAAGCAAGGAAGAGATGGCCGAGATGGCCAAAAACTTAAGGGGCGATGCAGACCGTTGCAAATTTCTTGAGAAAGAAGAACGGGCGAGACAGATGGACTTAGAGAAGGCCGTTGCCGATGCCAAGGACGCTCGCTTTGCGATGAGAGCTGCGAAGGAGGAGCCGCGTCAGGCCGAACAGATTGCGGCTGGAAAGCCCTTTATGCTACGGAGGAAGTTTTGTGATCCGAAGTTTGCTCCGTTGGACCGGATGTGGAGTGTGGAGGACACCTATCTGGATTTAGCAGCAAGTGTTGCTGATGCAACCGAACACTTTCGAGATCAAAAAGATCGCGAAGTGGAAAAGCTTTTCCGGTCGCAGTTTCACAATCCAGAGCGTCCGCTGGCAGTGGATGATCGTTTGGCTCAATGGGCCGAACTGAATAGGTTGTCCGGACTCGCCATGAAGTACGTCATGGGTCATCTGTGGCCGGGGAGATCGGAGCTGAAGAGTTATTTCGGCTTGGTGCAGCAAGTCCTTGACGCGGTGCCGCGTATTGGTGCGATGAAGAGGTCAGCATGCATAGAGGGCGCACAGATGGCTCTTGCCTGTGTCAAAACATATTGGGCAGAGATGGATACCACCGTTGTTGCGTCCCGAGACTCGGACGAAAGTCGAGTACCCTCCGAGCACTATTTTCAGGACGTCCTTGAAGGCGCTCATATAATAGAGACGCAGTGCTCGAAGGATGCTATGTTAAGATAGCATATGTAATTATAAAGGAATATTTTGATAAATTGTATTGGCCTTTTATACTTGTGCCTTAAGTATTTGGAACACCTCCTGTGCGGCCGTTTTAAGATACAAAATCTGAAACATGGCAGTCGTTGGCTTCAGCCCCCACGCACATAGGGTGGTGGTCCTCGCAGAAGACGCATTTTCACACTTAACCCAACGTCTTGGTCCTACAAAGGAGGTGATAGCGCAGCCGGCCAGGCAACCGGACTATAATGCTTTAACACTTTGACTTAGCCATAGGAGCTTGACAGTGGGACTATTTAGGTAGCCCCTTGGTGGCGACTGCGCTCGCCCGAGTTCGGGGCGCATATGTGCCTGGCCGGGAAACGACCCTTCGTTAAAGCGGAGGAATCCTATAGATTCCGATAGGTCATCGAGTGGCTGACCAGTCTCAAGCTACATCATGACAGTCAGTTTTCGGCTTTCTCTACTGAGGTGCTCGCCCGGCCTAACCGGGGCACAACCGCAGTAGTTCTCCCGGTGCTACCTTAGCCGATAGAGCGGAACGTAAGGTAGCCGAACTCAGGAGCTGGGCAACCCAACATTTGACCAAAGACATGATTCGGAGCTGATGCATATAATGCCAAAACTCGCGACGCCGAACACTCCCTGAGGTGTTCGGTCTTTATGAGTGCGAGCAATACAACACTCTATATTAAAAAAAGCCCCTGGTGTCCAGGTACGCGCAAAAATTTTGACGTGGCCACATGCCAAGACGCCAGCCTCCTCCTTGGTTATATCAGAGAAAACCAGGGGATATGTAGCAACAAGAGATAGTAAAAAAGGTTTATGCAGGGTCTTAATCTAAAAAAAATCCTTTAGGACGGGTCCCTACTGCACGTCTACGCCTGTGTCTACGTTGTGCCGTATCCTGGACGGGCGCCGCACGACGTTCATCTGTAAAAGAGAGGAACTGAGTTGAAAATGGGTCGTGCCGAAAAAAAAGGTTTTATTTAAAAAAAAGGTATAAACAATATATATAATTGAGCTTTATTGTCTCTCATTGTATATGTGCGAAGCCCCTAGTGCGGGGGTGTATGGCCATTTTACTGTGGGGCTGCCAAAGCGGCCGCACAGTCCTCTACTTGGGGGAGGCGCACTTCAGTGCTTCCCCTTCAAAGAGATGATTCCTCGTGGACTGGGCATCTTAAGCTTGAGGGATGCATAATGCGGTATTGCGTTAAAGCGGGTGAAAGCTTCGCGTCCTAGTAGTGCTTGATAGCGACTTGAGAACGGGACAATGTGGAAGGTCAGCTTTTCGCGGCGGAAGTTGTCGGTATAGCCGAATATAACTTCGAGCCTGAGAAAACCCATGCAATGGGTGTCCGGACCAGGTGTTACCCCTTGAAAGGAGGTTTTGCTGTGGCGGATTCTTGCTGGGTCTATCCCCATGTGATGGATTGTGTCCTGATATATCAGGTTTAGTCCACTGCCGCCGTCCATAAGGACATTTGAAAATGGTAGTCCGCCAATTATTGGATCGAGTACCAAGGCAGTCCAGCCTGCGTTCCTGGTACTGCTAGAGTAATCCCGTTGATCGAAGATGATTGGTTTTGACAACCAGTGGCGGGACCCCTTTGGGATAGGTCGTGTGGTGCGTACCTTTATGGCGCCGCACGTTTTGTTATGTGAAGTAAGTTTACAGTTTTTACTTCTTGCGGGAAGTTCTTTTGTTTCCTGGTACTCTGCTTTTGGGGTTCGTCCTCGTCTTCACTTGGTGTGTCGAGCCCCTTGTGTTCGGCGTTGAGTCTGCCGGATTGTTTGAAAACCTAACAATCTTTGTGGGTATGGTTAGCAGGCTTCCCGGGAGTACTGTGTATTTGACATATCCTGTCCATGGTTTTGTTTAAATTGGATGGATCGTCCCCGTTATCCTGGAGGGGAGGTTTTGTCTGATTCTGTCATGAGCCTTTGAATCCGGCGTTAACTGTTGTGCTCTTCGGACTTTT
Source organism: Aegilops umbellulata (assembly GCA_032464435.1). Classification (NCBI taxonomy): domain Eukaryota; kingdom Viridiplantae; phylum Streptophyta; class Magnoliopsida; order Poales; family Poaceae; genus Aegilops; species Aegilops umbellulata. Next base: position 353,629,801 of record CP136056.1, read on the forward strand.
TTCCTTTGTCCGGCGACGGTCCTTGTTGCGTCGCGGTTTTCCGTTTCCATCCCTGGTTTCGGATGTACTTGGGTCGCTGGGGCCGCATCTTGCCAACCAGCTGTCCTCTCCTGCACAAAAGCGGGTCATGAGGCTTGTTAGTGCAGCCATTGTTCTTGGCTTTTCTTGGCCGAGGTGTCTGGCGAGCCATTCGTCTCGGACGTTATGCCTGAAAGCTGCTAAGGCTTTGGCGTCCGGACAGTCGACTATCTGATTCTTTTTAGTGAGGAAACTATTCCAGAATTGCCGAGCTGATTCTCCGGGCTGTTGAGTTATGTGACTAAGATCGTCTGCATCCGGAGGGCGGACATAGGTCCCTTGAAAATTTGCTCGGAAAGCGTCCTCGAGCTCTTCCCAACTTCCAGTTGTGTTTTCAGGAAGGCTTTTAAGCCAATGCCGGGCTGGCCCTTTAAGCTTAAGGGGTAAATATTTTATGGTGGGAAGATCATCTCCTCTAGCCATATGTATGTGGAGGATATAGTCCTCAATCCAGACTCCAGGGTCTGTTGTTCCATCATATGCCTCTATGTTTACGGGTTTGAATCCCTCTGGAAATTCATGGTCCAGGACCTCAACGGTGAAACATAGGGGGTTGGCTGCGCCCCTGTATTTGGGTGTGCCGGATTCTGATGATGGTTTTATTGCATTGCTCACAAGAGCTTGCTTTCTGGGCCCGTAAATGGACCTGACTGGGCCATGATGCGAATCCTTAAGTGGGTCGCATGCCGATTTAAGTGCGGCGCCGCTTGCCGCTTTATGCTGGCCATGGGGTCGTCTATCCGACCGTGTGGCTTTCTTATTTTTTGAATGCGAGGGCTCTAGGGCCTCTTCGTCGAATTCAGGCAGTAGCTTTCTCTTCGGATAGCTTTTAGTGCGGCGACTGTCACCGTATTTATCTGCGGTATCGATTACTTTGCTCCATCTGATCCTGAGTGTGTCTTCCGCTGTTTTTAGCTTCCGCTTCTGCTTTTTCAGGCTACGTGCTGTTGCAACGAGCCTCTGTTGGAGATTCTTCTTCTTCATTGGTTTATCCGGCGTGAGGTCGTCCGGAATGCCGTTTTCGCCGGGGGAGGGATGTTCGGTTTCTCTATCCGTGTTGCCCTGTTCGGATGGTTGCTCTAAGGCCTGCTCGCCGTCTACCGGCTCATCCTGCTCTATGGCTGGGTCTTTATCGAGGCGGGGCTTGGGTCGGCGTTTACGCCGATTCTTTGATTGCTTTTCGGGGGGTCAATCTCCCGTTCCATCCCCTTTTTCCTCGTTATCGCTCCCTTTAGGGGTATCCACCATGTACACATCGTGAGATGAGGTGGCTGTCCAATGCCCTATGGGTGTTGGTTCATCCGTATCTTCTGCATCGTCATCCATGTTGTCAATGTCTGCGGAGTCTGAGTTGAGCACGTCGTTTAAATTGTTAACAGTGGCTACCAAGTGGGTGGTGGGCGGGCTTTGAATTTCTTCATCGTCCGTATCCCATACTCGCTGACCATAGTCCGACCAGGGCTCTCCCGATAAAGAGAGAGACTTGAGGGAATTCAGGATGTCGCCAAAAGGCGAGTGCTGAAAGATGTCCGCGGCGGTGAACTCCATTATCGGCGCCCAATCGGATTCGATCGGCAGGGCCGCGGGGGGTTCGGAGTCCGGAAAGGAGTCCGGATTCTCGGAGTCACGGGTCCTGCAGAGTGCGGGGCTGGCGTTCGGCTCGATCGCCTTTGAGATCGCAGCCCCCGAGGTGACGTCCAACCGATCATCCTCGATCGGCGCAACTGGCTCCCAATTGAGGGTCAGAGCCGGTGCGCTTGCGTCCTCCAGGGCACTGTTCGGCGGCAGAGCTAGATCATGCCCCGCGAGACAGTGCGGCGCGCTTGGATGTGGCTCGAGTCCGTCGAAGATGAAATCTACGCGGATGTCTGCGGTGTAGTTTAGGCTTCCAAACCTGACCTGATGGCCAGGGGCGTAGCTTTCGATCTGCTCCAGGTGGCCAAGCGAATTGGCCCGCAGTGCGAAGCCGCCGAAGACGAAGATCTGTCCGGGGAGGAAAGTCTCACCCTGGACCGCATCGTTGTTGATGATCAAAGGAGCCATCGAGCCCAAAGGCGACGACACAGAGGAACTCTCAATGAAAGCACCAATGTCGGTGTCAAAACCGGCGGATCTCGGGTAGGGGGTCCCGAACTATGCATCAAGGCCGGATGGTAATAGGAGACAAGGGACACGATGTTTTTACCCATGTTCGGGCCCTCTCGATGGAGGTAAAACCCTACTCCTGCTTGATTAATATTGATGATATGGGTAGTACAAGAGTAGATCTACCACGAGATCAAGGAGGCTAAACCCTAGAAGCTAGCCTATGGTATGATTGTTGTATGATGGAGATGTCCTACGGACTAGAACCCTCCGATTTATATAGACACCGGATAGGGTTAGGGTTACACAAAGTCGGTTACAATGGTAGGAGATCTTGAATATCCGCATCGCCTAGCTTGCCTTCCACGCCAAGGAAAGTCCCTTCCGGACACGGAACGAAGTCTTCAATCTTGTATCTTCATAGTCCTGGAGTCCGGCTGAAGGTATAGTCCGGCTATCCGAACACCCCCTATTCCAGAACTCCCTCAGGGAGGCAGCAAGCGCGAGCTTCAGAACAAGGAAACAACCAGATGGCAAGAAATCGCTTGAACGAGAAAAGGCACCCCCTGCGCGCATCGGAAAAAACTCGACTTCAACTTAAATCCAAATCTAGAAGGCAAGGTTACAGAAAAGAGATCCAAAGCAAATGGCTGCGTCCGGCACCTAGTCTAGTCTTCTTGTCTTCAAGTCTTCTCACCAGCGCGGAGCTAAGTGATGCCACTAGGCGTGGGAGGGAGCCCTCGAGGCCCGAGGGTGGCTCTCCGGAGACTCCGGGGCGTGTACAGCCCCACTCATTATAACGTGAGAGTGTCACGGGCGGCAATCTTCACAGGCACTGGGCCTTCTTCACAGGTACCGTCCTTGCTTCATATCGCCAGGCGAGGGGCCCGCCTTGCGCCACCCTCGACCACCTTTGAGCCGACCAGCAGCCGGAACGACACAAAGGGGGGAAAGGGGACGCCAGCGGCGCCCTCGGCGACCACGGGTCCTCTGCCAGGGGAAGGCTCGCAGGCGCCTCCCCGGCAGAGGGCCTACCTCTGGGTGACGCCTGGCTTCGCGCGACATCGGGAGGGGCCTTGCTCCTGGCTCCCTCCATGCAGCCCCAACGTGTTTCCCCTGACGGAAGGGGGGCTGCTGCGCCGGGGGCGTCGGCCGACGTCATGACCTGATTCACTTGCAGCCCATGGTTAGCGTAAGCCTGCTCCTGAGAGATTAACGGTACCCTGTAGTTGTTGTTGCAGGCGTGGTCATTGTGGTTCCCCGTAGGTTCCTGGAAGGCCTCAATTTCTGGCACCTCTTCTTCCCAACCTTCTCCGAAGAACGAGTTAGGGTCGTCTTCCGGCGTGTACTCTTGGTCCATCATGCAGGGCACATAGGCTTCCGGGGCTGTTACCCCAAACACCTTGCCATAGTGCCCCACACTCCACATTGCCCTACCCAGCGTGGCGTCCTGAAGATGATAGCGCGACGTCTCGTTGGGACCCTGGAAGGCAACGCTCGTGCCCATGCTCACTGGAGGCGGAGTGGGGGAAGCGGGGCTCCCGGCGCCACCGGATGTGCCGATGTCGACGAAGCCCCCAGGCATACCCGAGGGCGCATGGTTGCGGCGAGGCCCGCCATGAGATCCAGTAGCGGCCCGGGAAGGAAGCAGATAGCAGAAGGGTGGTGCTCCTAATGCCGCCGCATCCAGTAGCTCAGCGACACGTTCCAGCAGCGCATCCCGGCCGCTCTCCATCAGTCGGCACCGCAGCAGGTCTCGCGCCACCGTGAGTGCTGCCCGCATGTTCGCCTACTCCCGCCGGGTGTGTGGCGTCGTTGCCGCGGCATGGCTTGCGGCTTGTAGCGGCTCGCGCTTGTCGTGAAGTGAGGGTGGACGGCGCCTGGCCGCGCCGCTCGTGCCCAGCAGCGTTAGGTGGCGCTCGTGCCGCCTGGGGCGCGGGGTTGAGGTCTGCATGGGCAGGTGGCGCCGCCCGGGAGGGCCAGGCTGCCTAGCAGTCGGAGTCTTCCCTCGGGTCGTCGGACATCGGGACCGCGGAGCATCGACGGGTCGGTTGGCGGGGAAGAGGCTTCGGTGCACCCCTACCTGGCGCGCCAAATGTCGGATCACGGGTTCCGACAAAACCCTCAAGGTTCGAACACTGGGGTGCGCGCGAAGATTTCCTTCCCACCGATCTGCGTCCTAACTAGCTAAGATCTCAAGAACGAACTAGACGAACTCGCATCCCAAGGGACACAAGATTTATACTGGTTCGGGCCACCGTTGTGGTGTAATGCCCTACTCCAGTGTGGTGGTGGTGGATTGCCTCTTGGGTTGACGATGAACAGTACAAGGGGAAGAACATCCTCCTGAGGTTGAGGTGTTCTCATGCTTGGCGAACTTGTGTGTGTGTGGATTTGATCAGGTCAGGCTTTCTTGCCTTCTACTATGGTGGCTAGTCCTATTTATAGAGGCCCTGGTCCTCTTCCCAAATATTGAGCGGGAAGGGAGCCAACAATGGCCAATTTGAAAGGGGACAGCTAGTACAGCTTATCCTGACAAAAGTAGTCTTTGCCTGCAAAAGGCTCCCGTGGTGACGCCGTCTTGGGCCCCATGGTGACCTCCATCTTGCCGTCCTGCTGGTCTTGGTCTCGTTGCACCAAAAGTCAAACTCGGCCCCACCGATTCTTTCTATCCGGCGCCACCGAGTTTCACATGTCATAGCCACTGCCACAAACCCTAGCAAATCGGTTTCACCGATAGGGATCTCGGTCTCACCGAGATGGGGTTGTAATCTCACTATGTATGTTCATTGCCAAAATCGGTCCCACCGAGTTTGTGCAATCGGTACTACCGAGATTACAATGCAAAACCTCTGGTTAGCTCATTACCAAAATCGGTCCCACCGAGTTTGTGTAATCGGTCTCACCGAGTTTGCCTGACCAACCCTTGGTTAGCTTATTACCAAAATCAGTCCCATCGAGTTTGTGTAATCGGTCACACCGAGATTACGTTATGCCCAAACCCTAACCATATCGGTCGTACCGAGTTGCATCTCAGTCCCACCGAAAATCCTAACGATCACTAGGTTTGCTAAATCGGTCCGACCGAGTTTAACGATTCGGTCCCACAGAGTTTGGCAGATTGTGTGTAACGGTTCGATTTTGTGTGGAGGCTATATATACCCCTCCACCCACTCTTCATTCGTGGAGAGAGCCATCAGAACAGATCTTCACTTCTAATACACATTTTCTGAGAGAGAACCACCTACCCTTGTGTTGAGCTCAAGATATTCCATTCCTACCATATGAATCTTGATATCTAGCCTTCCCAAGTTGCTTTCCACTCAAATCTTCTTTCCACCAAATCCAAATCCTAAGAGAGTGACTTGAGTGTTGGGGAGACTATCATTTGAAGCACAAGAGCAAGGAGTTCATCATCAACACACCATTTGTTACTTCTTGGAGAGTGGTGTCTCCTAGATTGGCTAGGTGTCACTTGGGAGCCTCCGACAAGATTGTGGAGTTGAACCAAGAATTTTGTAAGGGCAAGGAGATCGCCTACTTCGTGAAGATCTACCGCTAGTGAGGCAAGTCCTTCGTGGGCGACGGCCGTGATGGAATAGACAAGGTTGCTTCTTCGTGGACCCTTCGTGGGTGGAGCCCTCCATGGACTCGCGCAACCGTTACCCTCCGTGGGTTGAAGTCTCCATCAACGTGGATGTACGATAGCACCACCTATCGGAACCACGCCAAAAACATTTGTGTCTCCAGTTGCGTTTGAATCCTCCAAACCCTTCTCTTTACATTCTTGCAAGTTGCATGCTTTACTTTCCGCTGCTCATATACTCATTGCATGCTTGCTTGATATGTATTGTGTTCATTAAAGTTGTGCTTAAACTCCACCTAAACTTAAGAATATTAAAAACTGCAACTTTTTGGCACTTAGTGTCTAATCACCCCCCCCCTCTAGACACCTCTTCTCGATCCTCTCAATTTCTTCCAGTGCAATTCCAATACGTTCAAAAGGGGCACGTGGACGCGTCGCAAGATACAATCGGAATGCGGCATGCACGCGATGTGGCACAGCACCGGCAATACCTTGCCGGTGATGGTAAACGGTCGGTAGATGGGCAGTAAAAAGGTTCTAGTGCTGCACACCAACCAGAACTTTGACCAGCAGACGACCAACTGGGTGATGCACTAGTACCACCTCGCGGACCTGGAGCAAGAGAAGGAGCGGGAGCTGGTCCTCTGCATGATTTTCTACCAAACGAACACTAGGGCCAGTAGTAAAAAGATTATAAGTTAGTTTGGTATTGGTACTTGTACTAGCTTGTCGTCCCCAAGTTGGTATTGTTGTTAACGGTCTTTTGGTATGAACTTGGCATTTGCTTACAACCATCATGCCGAGGGTCGATGTGGATATAAAGTTGAATCATTTGTTTCGAAACGAATTTTCAGGCACCTGATTTTTATTTGATGGGTAGCATAAGCACCTGCCGTTCGAATTCCTAGTTCTCCAAATTTTCGAAACAATTGCATGCACTTATTATCACGATGAAAAAACAATATCCCTGCTGCATCCCAGTTATCATTTTGTACTTGCATAATTCTCTCATTTATTGAGCACGTATATTGTTTTTTCAGGTCGAGCAAGTTTCAACTGGGTTGTAGACTGTCCAGGCTTGGTTTTGTTTTTAACAGGCCCAGCCCATGACGACAACGGGGCACAAAGATCCAGCAGGTATCTACTGGCCGCTGGCCCGCCAGCGTTAGTTATATTTTGTCTTACAACATCCGCGGGCGGTTTTTTTATTGAATCAAACACACATCCTAGTTCTATTTTCCTCTTGAAACGCATGTCCTACATCCGTTTTCTAATCTCTACCTGTAGTTTTACTAGTTCATATACACATATAATTATATTGAAAATACATAAAAATCCCTTTTCATATTTACATCCTTATTTTTGTTGTTGTTTTCCCTCCTAGCGTTGATTTTTTTACCATTGGTTTTCCCTTAAACCAACTCAATTGTCCCACGTCTTATTTGCGTACAAAAACAAAACGATTTTTTTGGCAAATCAATAAGTTCTTAAAAAATGTTTATCATTTCGGGATTACAAAAGTTCGGACTCCACCGAAATATGCAAAATAAGGTTGAACTTTTTGACTCTGGTCCTGGGCAGAAAATGGGTTGTAATAAATTACTTAATAATTAGCAAATGGGCTACAAATTATTAAAAAATAGCAAATGGGCTCTATGTTGTCTGTCACTGTTTTGGAGGCTGACTTGTGGGCCTACTAAGTTCATGTGTACACAAGGTTTCTCAAAAAAGAAACTTAGTCAACAATCGACTCTACTAGTGTCAAACCGTTAGATGTCAATCTAACGGCAATCGTGCTTCTTCAGTCTCTGATCTTCCTGCCCCAGCTGCCCAAACCAGCTCTGTCGAAACCGCCTGCTCCCTCCTCCCGTGGTCGGCTATGCTGCCGGGCAGGCCTCACGGCCCCATCATATACTCGCATCCCTGGCCTGTCTATCCCTCTACTCACCCACACATCCTGTTATTTTCCGGTGACGGCAGCCGAACCAGTCAACCCTAGTACTCTCCACCGCGTGGGCAGCCACTGTCGTGTATTCCCTGGCTCCGTGTCGTTCCCTTCGTAGGCCTCGCTGTTGTCCACCGCCCTGGTGCTCTCGGCGCGGCGTGGTCAACGTGGTCAACGAACGACATCCATCGGAAGTGGACTGTACGTGGGGAGGCTGACAGCTGGGTCCACGGCCGCACACAAGGAAATGCCTCCTTATTACGCGCAAAATAATGATTCCTCCACCTGACATCTGGGACCCGCCAGAAGGGCCGGTATATCGCGCGAAAAAATGTTCCCTCCGTTGACAGGTCGGACCCACCAACTATATCTTCGCACGCAAGGAAGTGCCTCCTTATTGTGCACAAAAAAAATGAATACCCCCTGCCAGCTGGGACCCACCACAGTGGAGGCTGACTTGTGGGCCTACTAAGTTGACGGGGACGGAGGGCTTTGTCAACTTAGTCAATATATGAACGATTCTAGCTCCAGTGACCATACGATGTCTATCCAACGGCCATAGTGCTTCTTCAACCTCTGGTGTTCTTGCTCCAGTCGCCCAAACCAGCGCCGGTCGTGCCATGTGCGCCCGCCTCCCGTGGCCGGCTGTGATGCCGCGGAGGCCTCGCCACCCCTACTACTCCCACTTCTGGCCAGGCCACCCCTCTACTCACCCACACCCCTTATTATTCTGCGGCAATGGCAGCCTCACACCGCAGCCGAACGAGTGAACCCTCATACTCCTCTCCACATGGGCATCCACTGTTGCGTCTTCCCTGGCTCCGCGTCGTCCCCTTCCTAGGCCTCGCTGTTGTCCACTGCCTTGGTGCTCTCGGTGTAGTGTGGTCAATGTGGTCAACGACCTACTTCCATCGCAAGATCACTCTATGTGGGGAGGCTGACAGTGGGTCCACGACAGCCGCAAGGAAGTGCCCCTTATTACGCACAAAATAATTATTCCTGCACCTGACAGCGGGGACCCACCGGACTGGCAACCATATTTTGCGAAAAAAAACATTTCCCCCTGACTGCTGGGACCCCCAGCTACATCTTCGCACGCAAGGAAGTGCGTCCGGGCCAAAAAAATGATTCACCCCCCTTACTGCTGGGACCCACCAGCTATATCTTCGCACGCAAGGAAGTGCCTGACAGTCGAGACCCACCTGGTCGAAGCGTACGTAGCATTGTCAGTCTGGTCGCGAACGTGTACGTTCATACTGGTCGATGTAGAGCGCACACGTGCCGTAGTAGAGGCGCGCATGTAGCATATACACATACGTAGAACGGCCAGTGTGCAAGAAAGAAAATACAGCCACGTACGTACATATGGGCGAGGTCTAGAACGCCTACTTGTGCATACGTACGGCCAGGGCTCGTGTACATGGCTGGATGGGAACGGAGAAACAACGTCGTCGTCGTGTTCATGGGGAGCCAACCGTCTGGGTCGGAACGGAATGCGTCGTCGTGTTCATCTGGAGGGCTTGGACGAAATAGCCGATGGAAACGAGGCCTGGCATACCGCAGAACGAAGGAAACGGCCTTGTGTTCGACCGGCCACGTTCGAAACGGGATCCTGTTCATTGGGAGGGGTCTGGCGTACCACAAAACGGAGGAAACGGACTTGTGTTGGACCTCCTACGGTCGAAACGGGGTCCTGTTGATTGGGAGGGGTGTGGCGTACCGCAAAACGGAGGAAGCGGACTTGTGTTGGAGCGCTAGGTCGGAACGGGGGTCCTATTCATCGAAAGGGGTGTGGTGTACCGCAAAACGGGACTCCACGGGATATTGTTCATTTCCACCGTCGACCCCCTCCAGCCTCCACAGGCTACAGTTCATCCACCGTTGACCTCCTCCAGCCTCCACCTGCAACTGTTCATCCACGGGCTCATGTTCATCCAGCCTCCATCGCGCGCTACTCCACCGGCTACTGTTCAACCTGCCCTCTGCACGGGCTCCTGGTCAACCACCCTCCATGGGCTACTATTCGTCCGGCCCTCCACCGTCTACTGTTCATCCAGCCCTCCACGGGGTCCTGTTCATCCAGCCCCAACCGGCTCGATCGATCGGGGTCCTGTTCATCCAGAGGCAACACCACGGGGTCCTGTTCATCCACCCCCACCGGGAACTGTTCATCCACCCCCCCCCCCCCCAGCAATGCTCACTGTTCATCCGGAGGCAGCATCGATCGGCTTCAGTTAGCAGCAGTAGTGAAGGAATCGCTCGATCGTGTTCAGTTAACAGCCATCGATCGATTGCTCGGGTTCAGTAACGCGTAGCCTGCAGTGCAATCGCTCGGTTTAAGTAGGCGAACGCCTCGCTCGAGCGGGTTCTGTTAGAGCCCAACGCCTCGCACCCACATGCGCGCGTGTACAAGAGAAACACGCAAACCTCCATGCATCGCTTGGCTCCGACCACCCACCGTAACCGGGAACACCCCGATATTTTCCTCGCCCTCGCTTCTACCACAGATTTTTCCGTCATGGACGGCCCAAAGAATGTCAAGCAGCTGCGTCTCCAGCCCGCCCAGGACGAAAAGCCCATTTTCTGTCATGATTTTTTGTCACAGAAGTAGGAGCCCACCACATATATGATGATACCGGGTTTTGTCACAATTATCATCATAGAAGTGTCCTAAGTATGAAAGAAAAAAATTGTTAGGCCCAAAATGTCACGGATGTGTCTTTTTTTTGTAGTGCAAGTGACACCTAACCAATCTAGGACACACCACTCTCCAAAAGGTAATAGATGGTGTGTTGATGATGAACTCCTTGCTCTTGTGCTTCAAATGATAGTCTCCCCAACACTCAACTCTCTCTCATAGATTTGGATTTGATGGAAAGATGATTTGAGTGGAAAGCAACTTGGGGAAGGCTAGAGATCAAGATTCTTGTGGTTGGATTGGAATATCTTGGTCTCAACACATGAGTAGGTGGTTCTCTCTCAGAAAATGAATGGTAGAAGTGTAGGCACGTTCTGATGGCTCTCTCCCTGAATGGAGGCTGGGTGGAGGGGTATGTATAGCCTCCACACAAAATCTAACCGTTACACACAATTTACCAAACTCGGTGGGACCGAATCATGAAACTCGGTCAGACCGATTTAGTTCAAAATGTGAATGTTCGGATTTTCGATGGGATCGACATGTCAACTCGGTGGGATCGATTTCATTAGGGTTAGAATATAACGTAATCTCGGTGAGACCGATCACATAAACTCGGTGAGACCGATTTCTGTAGTAGGCAAACAAAGAGTTGTCCAGGCAAACTCGGTGGGACCGATCGCTCATTTCGGTGAGACCGAAACGTTATGAAAAGGAAACATAGAGTTTGCATTGCGAACTCGATGGGACCGATCGCTCATCTCGGTTAGACTGAAACGTTACGAAGGGAAACAAAGAGTTTGTATCCCATCTCGGTGAGACCGAGATCCCTATCGGTGAGACCGTACTGATTAGGGTTTCTGGCTATGGCTATGTTAAATGATCTTGGTGGCGCCGGATAGATCAAATCGGTGGGGACGAGTTTGACTTTTGGTTTGGGACATATGTGGGTATGAGAAAGTGGTTGAGGGCTTTTGGAGCATATTACTAAGCATTTTGAGCAAGAAAGCCATTAAGCAACACCTCATCCCCTTTTAATAGTATTGGCTTTTCCTATGGACTCAATGAGATCTTAGATCACTAAAATGAAAATGTAGAGTCTTGAGTTTTTTTGCCAACATGTGTCCTTAGCATTTTGAGGGGTCCACATTCCTAGTCCATGCCATGCCAATCATTGAACTTCCTGAAATGATCATCTTGAAAGAGCATTAGTTCAATTAGCTATATGTTGTTTGGAATTACCAAAAACCACCCAGGGATAGTTGCACTTTCAATCTCCCACTTTTTGGTAATTGATGACAACATATAGATCAAAGCTTCGAAAAATGATAAGAAAATTGAAATACATCGTCTCTTTGAGAAGTATGTTATAAGCAAGAGCTCCCCCTTAATTTGTGCATTATTTAAAATAAGCTTTTGAATGCAAATGCACAATCGATTAGAATCATGGGTTACTCTTTGTCACACCCTGATTTTCATGCCACAACACTTAAGCTAATAAAACATGATAAAATGTGGTTTGACAAAAACTTTTGAGTGTTTTGGACTTTGCTTGATTTGATTTCTGTCTGTTGTTTGCAAGTGCTCTAAAAATCAAATAAATCCTCCAACTCTTATACTCCTTCTCCTTGATCCAAAACCTTTTCCCAATGATCATGCCATGTGTATAGAGCAATATAGTATTTTGTTACAAAAATAATTTGGCCAAAAAGTATTTTCAAAAATTAGTTTTCCAAAAACCCCTGAGTTGAGGTTTGCACTGCAAGTACTTAACTAAGGGCAGTAAAAATCTTTCCAAAAATAACTTTGACTCCTATTAGATATAGGTTACCTAGAAACCACAAAAATATAATTTTAAAAGTTATTTTCCTATTTTATTTAAAGGCTTTTTCTTAAGGCCAGAAATGGTCTTAAATAGGTTAAAATTATTTTAAAGCTTTAAAAATATTTGAGAAAAATTAGGGAGACTCAATGGACATATATTTTCCATATATATGAGTTTCAACATATGGTTATGATCAAAATATTGGACAAACCTCCCAAAACCATTTCTGCTCATTTCAAGGATTTGAAATATTTCTACAGGAAATATTTTCACAAAAATCCAAGAAAATTCTAGCATGTCACATATGACATTTTTGATGATCTTGCCAAGTACCATGTGATGGAGAATAGTATAACCCCATCAAACCCTCTCAAAACCATTTCTGTCCTTTTTCAAGTTTGAACAGCTTTGCTCTGTCAAACATGTCCAAATGCTCTCAAACTTGGTGCACACTCTCAAATGGTTTAATAATGCATCTAGACCAAATGGCACAAGTTGGAGAGAATTTTGTATTGATCAAAGTACCCCAAAACCCTCTCTGACCAGAATCAAATTTGAACAAGCTTGTACTGCCAACTTTTTCTCCTTGACCCCAACTTTTGTGAGCATGTTCACATGACCAAATGAGGCCACTACACCAAGTGGTGCATCAAGGAGAAATGATTTTCTCAACTAGATCTACACAAGTCCATTTCTGCTAATTTCTAGGGTTTACAGAAGTTGCATGGGCCACTTTACCCAAATGAGCTCAAACTTGGTGGAACACCCTAGTTCTATGTGGCATTTCATCCTGTTAAGTTTCATGTCAATTGAAATTAAATTTCTTGCCCAAACCACCATCAAACACCTTCTGGCAAAAACTCAAAATCCCTGTTTAGGCCTCTTCCACTAATCTCCATGAGCTAATCTTTCTCCGAGAGCACCATCTGATCCTCCTCTAACCCCTGCATCTTTCCCTGCCCGAGGAGCCATGATTATGGGGGTGAAAAGCTCTTTTCCCCTCTTTGGACAGCACCATTTCTCTCTCTCTCTCTCAACCTCCCTCCTCACTCCAGTGGATCCCCAGGGCATCCAATGCCATATCCACATTGTTTACTCCCCCTTGCAGCTGCCAGACACAAGTGGACGTGCGAGTGCGCGTGGAAAAGCCGCGGATGCTGGCCAAAGGCGCGCTCTGGAGCGCCTGGCAGGGCATTCGACCGTTGACGCCGCGTCCCCCGACCACCTCGAGCCTCCCCCTTGCGCCAATCGAGGTGCCTCGACGTCCGCAACACGCCACCACGCTGGCCCCCTCCTTTCCCCCTCTGTCTTGCCCATGCCGCGCGTGCCCAGAGCCACCCGAGCCCGCCAATGCCGTGCGAGCTCGTGGCTCCACCCGGAGCTCGCCCCGCTCCCTCTCTCTCTCTTCCTGGTGCCCTACTCCACCCCCATGAACGCCGTAGACAACCCCACTCCCTCCTTCCTGGTCGCCCAAGCCGTTGCCGCGGCCACCCGTGCGCCACGTCCACGGTGAGCCACGGGCTGGCTACTAAAGGTCGTCCCAGGCCCTCCTCTCTGCTCCATTTGCTCTCCCTCTCCCCCGAACACCCCCTGGACCAACCTGCACCTCCTCCTCGTGCCTTCCTCGCCGTGCCGAACCCCGCCGTGCCTGTTCCCGCTGCGACCGAGGCCTCGCTCGCTCTGGCGCTCCCCGGCGGAAACTGGGTCCCCAGGTGGACGCGGGCCATCCTCCCGAGCTCGCCGGAGTCCGGGCGGTCGCCGGAGGTGGCCAGAGCCACCGGAACGCGCGCTGACAAGCGCTCGGCCCCGTCTCCTCTGCCTCCTCTGTCGCGGGCGGGAGGAGGGCGACGACCCTGCGGGTGGACCCCGCAGGTCAGTGACCCGCCAGCGGGCCCCTCCCGTTTAAGTGGAAGCGTACCAACCTGACCGCCGCTTCCCCGCGGAGAAGACGCCCTGGCACGAGTACGCCATCGACGTCGCCCCGTCGCCCGCGCGACCGTGCCGCTGGGCCGGCACAGTGGCGCCCTGCTACTAAACCTCGCCCAGTGCGCGCTGCCGCCGCCCAGATTTGGCACATTTAGGTAAATCCCTCTCCTTTTCCTTTTTCTGTAGACTTGTAAAATCCATAAATAATTCAAATGGATTCCAAATTTGATGATTCAAATTTCTAGTGACTCTATAAATCATGATCTACCTGGTGGTGCAACATGCACATTTTTTCAGAGACCTTTTCTTCACAAATATTTATCAAATCCTATTTTTCCTATTTCTGTGATGAACTTTAGAAAATCACAGAGAGCTCAAACTTGATCCAAATGCCTTGATTCAAATTCCTAGATGCATCCAAGTTCATAACTTATTTTATGAACATTTTTCTTAATACTTTCTGTACCACATAAATTATTGAGCCATTTCTTCATATTTATCAACTTTGCAAATTCATAGGAAATTCATTTGAACTCCAAATCCATTGAAACCAATTCCTAGATGCTTATAAAATCATCCTTTGTTAAATGGGGTGCCTTTGCTCATTTTTCAAAATAATTCTTCTGTACACTTCTTGCACTTCCATAAACCCCTTGATTCCATCATATCAAAATGTTTAGAAATATCCATTGATCCACTTCCAATGAAATCACTTTGGTCATTCCTCATATGACCAGAGGTATCCAAGAAAAGTCAACTTCATATTTTTAGAGCAGTTTTATTTTCTGCCTTGTTGTGATGCTTATTATGATTGTTTCGACGTTAGTTGACGAAGTAGACGGAGTACTTGGAGAAGGACCAGAAGATCTCAAGACTCTGATGAACCAGGCAAGCAGCCCTTTGACCATGTCTATGAAACCCTTTTTATGCATGTCATATGGCACTTTTATTGCTTGCATCAAAATCATGATGAGATGGTAACCACTTTGGTGGGTTGCCTTCGTTACTTCCTCGTTGATACCTGCATTATGCATGACCCTACCTTCTTATGAGGGTTATGTCGGTGGGAGTAGATAGGATGCTAAAGTAGTGCTACGCAAAAGGGACGGGTATATGCATGGTGATGGAGACAAAGTATTTTCAAAGGACTTTTCGAAAACCCCATCGGGTGCCACTTATGCCCGAGGGAGATGATGAGTTGGGTAACCACTTGATGACGAAGTGGTGTACCGAGGCAAGTGTGTGTGTCGTTTTCGAAAACGGATTGGTTTAAGTTGCGACCGTTATTCCAACCTTACATGCGCAACCACTCTACCCTTGTATGGGAAAGGGCATTATTGATTACCTAGGCCGATACTAGCTTGGAGCCCGCATTACTAGTGACAGGAGAGTTGTTGGTGCGCTCTCTCGGGACGGGGTCGTGCCAGGTAGGGCGGCCATGACTGTTTTCACAGGGCACCGGATACACCGTTGTGTCCCCTCTCGGATGTTACGATCTCGAGTGAGCCTCGTATGATGTACGTCGTGAGGATACGGAACAACGAGTGGTCTCCTTGTTAGTGTCGTCTATGGAAAGGTAGTGATCGGGTGCTTACCCCGGGTACTTGAGGTACCGCGGGTCATGGATGACATGGAAGTTCCCCGGATCTTGTGGGTAAAGTGTGCAACCTCTGCAGAGTGTAAACTATTCGAATAGCCGTGTCCACGGTCAAGGACAGTTGGGTAACCGCTCTTGGGCTACGTCCACTTGTTTTCAACCAGTGTGTGTGTGGGAAGAACTACTTGGGTCAAGTCAAGGACTTGACATGGTTGAGTTGGGTTGGTGCCCACTCTATTTATGTTGATATCTGTAACCTGTCCTCATGGTTACTTGAGTTCTCCTGATGCATGTCTTACAAGTTGTTGAACATGTCATTGCACTCAAAACTAGCTTTCCGCAAAAATTTACCTATATCATGCATTGTTGTACCTTGAACCAAAACATGGGTTGCTTGCGAGTACATTCAAAGTACTCACTGGCTTGCCACTGGTTATTTTATTGGCCCGGCATGAAAGAACAGGATTTGATGAAGAATACTTCGTGACGAACATGCGAGCTAGGACGCTTCCCAGTCAGAATGCCTGTAGGGTTAAGCCAGATGGCATGGGCCCAAGCTATCGACGAAGATTTCCGCTGAAATGTTATACTCAAGACCTGACCATAATGGTCCTACTTGTGTAATACGGTATGTATGGATGTAAGACTCTTGTTATTCAGCTTCTGTGTGTTCAGTGAGCATTGATCTCTGGTATCACTGTACACGTGCATTCGGTGATCACGACTTATGAGTCGGGGTCCCCACAGAGCTGGTATCAGAGCCATCCTGACTGTAGGAATCCTTAGTTAGCATGGTCGTTAGTTAGGGTAAAACTATTTCCAAAACTACTACTAGTTTTCAAAAACTATCTATACTTCTCTTCCCTTCTCAGTTTTTCGAAACTAAGGTATACTTTCCTTATTGGTCTCTTCCCCTTCAAAACATTTGGTCGCTAGAACCTTTATGCCCCTGACCACTGGATTCCTTGTAATCCTCGTGGATAATCTAGAAGGAAGATGCCTTGCTAGACATTCACCCACATCTCCTAAACACAAGATTGGCGACATCACAACAAGACGATACCAACAGAAGATACATCCTCGAGGGATGAGGACCTGAAGACCCAGGAGATGGTGACACCCTTGACACTGCCCCAAGATGATGCAAACTTAGCCTACGACGATCAGGGCATTGGATATGCAAGATCATGATATACATCGCTAATAGGGTAACCATGTCACTACCGTTGTTGTATCGGCGACCACCGGTGGATGAGAACCTAGCCATTTGGTCCGCCTCACTATAGTGAGCAGGAAAACGGTTCTCTTCATCCCCCGCTCTCGGTGACGATATTGTCAACAATGTGTTCGACGGATTGGACCTCTATTATGCCTTGTTAATGTCATTGCATAAAGGATGGCCACCTGGAACCGCCGACACCTTAAAAAGGCAAAAGCGATCATCATGATTAAGAGGACAAGAGAAGACCAAGTCAATGCCAACTACGAGGAGCCACCTTCA
Organism: Aegilops umbellulata; assembly: GCA_032464435.1. Lineage (NCBI taxonomy): Eukaryota > Viridiplantae > Streptophyta > Magnoliopsida > Poales > Poaceae > Aegilops > Aegilops umbellulata. Next base: position 353,646,982 of record CP136056.1, read on the forward strand.
CCCCATCACTTCAACGGGCGAGAACTTGTTGAAGAATCTTCACGCTCAACCTGGATCGTTTCATCGAACAACTACAAGAGACATAGCAACACCTGAGGAAAAATCCAGAAGACTGCATGAGGCACGAAGTAAAGCACGACTACTTAGTCCGAGAACCCTTAGGGTAGGATGAGTCGTGTACCCCCTATGCGCAGTCGAGTCCATATGATGGTTCGAATAGAACCATGACTGTGTGTTGCTTGTTTTTATTTGTTTGTGTTTTAAGATAGGTCACAACTTTTGCCCTAGGCAACAAGCACGTGACTATATCACCTGCCTTATTTTGTTGTTTGTGTTTGGCCCTTTTTGGCACTTGTTTGTTTGCACCTGCACTATAGAACCCCCTTTAGGCATTCCCCTCCTCTATGCTACTTCTCCCTCTCATCCCTCTCATCAACTGAAGGCTAGCAAGACAAGATGCACCAAGAATTCCACCTCGGCAGCCAACTAGCACTGAAGACTTTTTGTTGCAGCCTCCTCGACCAAGTGAAACCCAGTAGAGTTATGTTTAACCCTCCAGACTATAAACCCATTCCTAGACCCTTCGAGACTTCATGAGGTACCCCAGCTCGAGTCCTTAACCATGTGCTTAACCCACAGAATTGAAAGAGAACAAGTTAAGCCTCTGTAAACCTCGCACAACACTGGGTTCATTATGGAACTAGTGGACATAGTGAACGAGCACATTATCATCCTAATATAGCACCAGAACAGACGATGCCATAGGAAAGACCAGTTTGAGGATATAGGAATAGAGGGCAAATGACTTGATGAGTTTATATCAATGACTTTGAGGAATCATCTGAGACTATTTGGTGGATTATGAGGCTTTCATGTTGGTAGATGAACGTGACTGGGTCATGATTATAGGGTAGCATAGCTTTTCCCTGGATAAATTGGATTTTGTAGGACAATTATATTGCAAGCTGAATTCTTGGAAGTATTTGGATTTAACTTAGCCATGGGATATTGATAGGAGATAGTTGATATTACGTAAATGACTTTGGGGAACAGGTAAGAATTCTCGTTGGACATGAGATTTGGATTCAATAGGTTATTCTAGTTGAATATAGATGTTGAGTATGTCTACATGGTTCGGAGTAAATTGGATTCAGACTGAAGATCTCGATTATGATGCCATGTTTCTTGGAGGACAATAAACTAGGAGATTGGGTTAATTGTTGGAGTTGATTTAGGGATCTATATAAACTTGACCTTGGAGTTACTTGACCCTGATAATGGGAATTGGTGGACTGACTATAGTAAAGATAACCCTTTTCAAGTATATGAGGATTATAGGACATTAGAAGATCATGTGGAACACCATAAATATTGGATTTGTAGAATTAAATGGATTATGTAGTGATTGATGGAAGTTAATGAGCTATTGGAGTTGATTCATAGGAAGGAAACAAGATCTTGGAGTGGCTTACGACGTGTTTCCTTAGGATAGAGATGCTTTATCATGAACCCTGGATCAATAGACTGAGCACTTGGATTGTGGTGATTAAATTCAAGCTTAGCAGCTTATATGCTCTACCCATGGATTTTTAGGGGTAGCCATACATATGAGTTTGGGGATCGTAGACATATATGATTTTGTTAGACCTCCTCTTGGGAGTCATGAGGATATGAATAACATGAGTGATGATTGGAGCTGACCTACAAGAGTTGATGCTTTCGGTGGTATAAGGTTATTTGTTTAAATGACTAGATAAAACAATTGGCATCTCAGGAACCGTGCCTAAGGATAAGGTGACAAACGTTCGCTCGCACACTAGAATCCTTGAAACCCTTAAGCCCCACCAAGCCACGATATGGTCAGAATCACAACCATGGGCTTTGGCTCTAAGACAAGGAAATCTTGGCCAATACCCAATCATGACCACCGCCGATACCCCAACCTATACCCTATGTACCCCGTGGGCAAGTCTTCACGGAGTACTCGGACAAGTTAGTTGACATCTTTCCTTGATGACATACTTGCCTACCCGAAGATGGAAGAAGAACCGTTCAGCCGGTTAGGAAACACCTGAAGATCGCCATGTCCTGGAGGAAGAACTACACCAACCACCATCGTCAAGAAGAAAACCTCCGCATCGAAGACCAGGCATATCTGCAAGCCACTTCTCTCAAGGGAACCAAGCATTTTCATGACAAGGAAACCCACGCCAGGATTCATCGGCCCTCTTCGAGATCACTCCAAGATTCAACAACCCCCCCCCCTTTGAGATCACTTCGAGACGAAGAGTAGGCGACTACCAGCTAGAGTTACCACCAGAGTTACCCACAGTGCACAGCGTTTCCCACGTGACACACCCCCGAAAGTGTTTCCAACTTCCTAACTAGCCGGTCTCAACAAGGACATCGATCACCGAGCCATCGACCTCCAGCCCAATATGACATACGCGAGAGACCCCAATTGCAATCTGGATCAAGCAGGACGACAAACACAAAGCCACGCCATCGAGTACTTCAAGGTTCAATGGAGCACCAAACAGAAGCAGAAGCAGTATGAGGACGTGAAGACTACCCCAAATCCAAGTTTCCATATTCCTTTCCGCTCCTAGTTTGGGAATCTCGGGGACGCGATTCTTGTAAGGGGGGTAGGTCTGTCACACCCTGATTTTCATGCCACAACACTTAAGCTAATAAAACATGATAAAATGTGGCTTGACAAAAACTTTTGAGTGTTTTGGACTTTGCTTGATTTGATTTTTGTGTGTTGTTTGCAAGTGCTCTAAAAATCAAATAAATCCTCCAACTCTTATACTCCTTCTCCTTGATCCAAAACCTTTTCCCAATGATCATGCCATGTGTATAGAGCAATATAGTATTTTGTTACAAAAATAATTTGGCCAAAAAGTATTTTCAAAAATTAGTTTTCCAAAAACCCCTGAATTGAGGTTTGCACTGCAAGTACTTAACTAAGGGCAGTAAAAATCTTTCCAAAAATAATTTCGACTCCTATTAGATATAGGTTACCTAGAAACCACAAAAATATAATTTTAAAAGTTATTTTCCTATTTTATTTAAAGGCTTTTTCTTAAGGCCAGAAATGGTCTTAAATAGGTTAAAATTATTTTAATGCTTTAAAATATTTGAGAAAAAATAGGGAGACTCAATGGACATATATTTTCCATATATATGAGTTTCAACATATGGTTATGATCAAAATATTGAACAAACCTCCCAAAACCATTTCTGCTCATTTCAAGGATTTGAAATATTTCTACAGGAAATATTTTCACAAAAATCCAAGAACATTCTAGCATGTCACATATGACATTTTTTATGATCTTGCCAAGTACCATGTGATGGAGAATAGTATAACCCCATCAAACCCTCTCAAAACCATTTCTGTCCTTTTTCAAGTTTGAACAGCTTAGCACTGTCAAACATGTCCAAATGCTCTCAAACTTGGTGCACACTCTCAAATGGTTTAATAATGCATCTAGACCAAATGGCACAAGTTGGAGAGAATTTTATATTAATCAAAGTACCCCAAAACCCTCTCTGACCAGAATCAAATTTGAACAAGTTTGTACTGCCAACTTTTTCTCCTTGACCCCAACTTTTGTGAGCATGTTCACATGACCAAATGAGGCCACTACACCAAGTGGTGCATCAAGAAGAAATGATTTTCTCAACTAGATCTACACAAGTCCATTTCTGCTAATTTCTTGGGTTTACAAAAGTTGCGTGGGCCACTTTACCCAAATGAGCTCAAACTTGGTGGAACACCCTAGTTCTATGTGGCATTTCATCCTGTTAAGTTTCATGTCAATTGAAATTAAATTTCCTGCCCAAACCACCATCAAACACCTTCTGGCAAAAACTCAAAATCCCTGTTTAGGCCTCTTCCACTAATCTCCATGAGCTAATCTTTCTCCCAGAGCACCATCTGATCCTCCTCTAACCCCTGCATCTTTCCCTGCCCGAGGAGCCATGATTATGGGGGTGAAAAGCTCTTTTCCCCTCTCTGCACAGCACCATTTCTCTCTCTCTCAACCTCCCTCCTCACTCTAGTGGATCCCCAGGGCATCCAATGCCATATCCACATTGTTTACTCCCCCTTGCTGCTGCCAGACACAAGTGGACGCGCGAGTGCGCGTGGAAAAGCCATGGATGCCGGCCAAAGGCGCGCTCTGGAGCGCCTGGCAGGGCATTCGACCGTTGACGCCGCGTCCCCCGACCACCTCGAGCCTCCTCCTTGCGTCAGTCGAGGTGCCTCGACGTCCGCAACACGCCATCGCGCTGGCCCCCTCCTTTCCCCCTCTGTCTTGCCCATGCCGCGCGTGCCCAGAGCCGCCCGAGCCCGCCAATGCCGCGCGAGCTCGTGGCTCCACCCGGAGCTCGCCCCGCTCCCTCTCTCTCTTCCTGCCGCCCTACTCCACCCCCATGAACGCCGTAGACAACCCCACTCCCTCCCTCCTGGCCGCCCAAGCCGTTGCCGCGGCCACCCGTGCGCCACGTCCACGGTGAGCCACGGGCTGGCTACTAAAGGCCGTCCCAGGCCCTCCTCTCTGCTCCATTTGCTCTCCCTCTCCCCCGAACACCCCCTGGACCAACCTGCACCTCCTCCTCATGCCTTCCTCGCCGTGCCGAACCCCGCCGTTGCCTGTTCCCGCCGCGACCGAGGCCTCGCTCACTCTGGTGCTCCCCGGCGGAAACTGGGTCCCCAGGTGGACGCGGGCCATCCTCCCGAGCTCGCCGGAGTCCGGGCGGTCACCGGAGGTGGCCGGAGCCGCCGGAACAGGCGCCGACAAGCGCTCGGCCCCGCCTCCTCTGCCTCCTCTGTCGCGGGCCGGAGGAGGGCGACGACCCTGCGGGTGGACCCCGCAGGTCAGTGACCAGCCAGCGGGCCCCTCCCGTTTAAGTGGAAGCGTACCAACCTGAGCGCCGCTTCCCCACGGCGAAGACGCCCTGGCACGAGTACGCCATCGACGTCACCCCGTCGCCCGCGCGACCGTGCCGCTGGGCCGGCCCAGTGGCGCCCTACTGCTAAACCTCGCCCAGTGCGCGCCGCCGCCGCCCAGATTTGGCCCATTTAGGTAAATCCCTCTCCTTTTCCTTTTTCTGTAGACTTGTAAAATCCATAAATAATTCAAATGGATTCCAAATTTGATGATTCGAATTTCTAGTGACTCAATAAATCATGATCTACCTGGTGGTGCAACATGCACATTTTTTCAGAGACCTTTTCTTCACAAATATTTATCAAATCCTATTTTTCCTATTTCTGTGATGAACTTTAGAAAATCACAGAGAGCTCAAACTTGATCCAAATGCCATGATTCAAATTCCTAGATGCATCCAAGTTCATAACTTATTTTATGAACATTTTTCTTAATACTTTCTATACCACATAAATTATTGAGCCATTTCTTCATATTTATCAACTTTGCAAATTCATAGGAAATTCATTTGAACTCCAAATCCAGTGAAACCAATTCCTTGATGCTTCTAAAATCATCCTTTGTTAAATGGGGTGCCTTTGCTCATTTTTCAAAATAATTCTTCTGTACACTTCTTGCAATTCCATAAACCCCTTGATTCCAGCATATCAAAATGTTTAGAAATATCCATTGATCCACTTCCAATGAAATCACTTTGGTCATCCCTCATATGACCAGAGGTATCCAAGAAAAGTCAACTTCATATTTTTAGAGCAGTTTTATTTTCTGCCTTGTTGTGATGCTTATTATGATTGTTTCGACGTTAGTTGACGAAGTAGACGGAGTACTTGGAGAAGGACCAGAAGATCTCAAGACTCTGATGAACCAGGCAAGCAGCCCTTTGACCATGTCTATGAAACCCTTTTTATGCATGTCATATGGCACTTTTATTGCTTGCATCGAAATCATGATGAGATGGTAACCACTTTGGTGGGTTGCCTTCGTTACTTCCTCGTTGATACCTGCATTATGCATGACCCTACCTTCTTATGAGGGTTATGTCGGTGGGAGTAGATAGGATGCTAAAGTAGTGCTACGCAAAAGGGACGGGTATATGCATGGTGATGGAGACAAAGTATTTTCAAAGGACTTTTCGAAAACCCCATCGGGTGCCACTTATGCCCGAGGGAGATGATGAGTTGGGTAACCACTTGATGATGAAGTGGTGTACCGAGGCAAGTGTGTGTGTCGTTTTCGAAAATGGATTGGTTTAAGTTGCGACCGTTATTCCAACCTTACATGCGCAACCACTCTACCCTTGTATGGGAAAGGGCATTATTGATTACCTAGGCCGATACTAGCTTGGAGCCCGCATTACTAGTGACGGGAGAGTTGTTGGTGCGCTCTCTCGGGAAGGGGTCGTGCCAGGTAGGGCGGCCATGACTGTTTTCACAGGGCACCGGATACACCATTGTGTCCCCTCTCGGATGTTACGATCTCGAGTGAGTCTCGTATGATGTACATCTTGACGATACGGAACAACGAGTGGTCTCCTTGTTAGTGTCGTCTAGGGAAAGGTAGTGATCGGGTGCTTACCCCAGGTACTTGAGGTACCGCGGGTCGTGGATGACATGGAAGTTCCCCGGATCTTGTGGGTAAAGTGTGCAACCTCTGCAGAGTGTAAAACTATTCGAATAGCCGTGTCCACGGTCAAGGACAGTTGGGTAACCGCTCTTGGGCTACGCCCACTTGTTTTCAACCAGTGTGTGTGTGGGAAGAACTACTTGGGTCAAGTCAAGGACTTGACATGGTTGATTTGGGTTGGTGCCCACTCTATTTATGTTGATATCTGTAACCTGTTTAGGGATTCCTGGATTAGGGGGTGTTCGGATAGCCGAACTATATCTTCAGCCGGACTCCAGGACTATGAAGATACAAGATTGAAGACTTCGTCCCGTGTCCGGAAGGTTCTTTCCTTGGCGTGGAAGGCAAGCTAGGCGTGCGGATATTCAAGATCTCCTACCAATGTAACCGACTCTGTGTAACCCTAACCCTATCCGATGCCTATATAAACCGGAGGGTTGTAGTCCGTAGGACGAACACATCATAACCATCATCATACCCATAGGCTAGCTTCTAGGGTTTAGCCTCCTCGATCTCGTGGTAGATCTACTCTTGTACTACCCATATCATCAATATTAATCTAGCAGGAGTAGGGTTTTACCTCCATCGAGAGGGCCCGAACCTGGGTAAAATAATGTGTCCCTTGTCTCCTGTTACCATCCGACCTTGACGCACAGATCGGGACCCCCTACCCGAGATCCGCCGGTTTTGACACCGACATTGGTGCTTCCATTGAGATTTCCTCTGTGTCGTCGCCTTTAGGCCCGATGGCTCCTTTGATCATCAACAATGATGAGGTCCAGGGTGAGACTTTTCTCCCCGGACAGATCTTCGTCTTCGGCGGCTTCGCTCTGCGGGCCAACTCGCTTGGTCATCTGGAGCAGACCGAGAGCTACGCCCCTGGCCATCAAGTCAGGTTTGGAAGCCTAAACTACATGGCAGATATCCGCGGAGACTTGATCTTCGACGGATTCGAGCCACAGCCAAGCGCGCCGCACTATCTCGAGGGGCATGATATAGCTCTGCCTCCGAACAGTGTCCTGGAGGCCGCATACGCTCCGGCCCTGATCCTTGATTCGTAGCCCGCTGCGTTCTTTGAAGATGAACGGTTGGACGTCACCTCGGGGGCTGCGATCTTAAAGGCCATTGAGCCGAACGCGAGCCCCGCGCTCCGCATGGCCTGTGACTCCAAGGAGCCGGACTCTTCTCCGAACTTCGGGTCATCCGTGCCTCCGCCGATCGAATCAGATTGGGCGCCTGTAATGGAGTTCATCACCGCGGACATCTTTCAGTATTCACCTTTTGGTGATATTCTGAATTCTCTCAAGTATCTCTCTTTGTCAGGAGAGCCCGGGCCAAACTATGGCCTGCGAGGTTGGGATTCGGACGACGAAGAAATTCAAAGCCCACCCACCGCCCACTTAATAGCCACTGTCGGCGATATATCCGACATGCTCGACTTCGGCTCCGAAGACTTCGACGGTATGGACGACGCAGGAGGGGACGAGCAAGAACCAGCACCTGTAGGGCGCTGGACTGCCACCTCGTCATACGACATATACATGGTGGATGCTCCAAAAGATGGAGATGGTGATGGAACAGCGGAGGACGGCACTTCGAAAAAGCCTCCAAAACGCCGACGTCAGCGGCGCCGCTCCAAATCCCGCCACAGCAGAAACGGTGATTCCGGCACGGGAGATAATACTACCCCGGACAAGCGCCGAAGAACACCAAAACCAGCAGGATTCGGCACAGGAAGATGGAGAAGACCGCCCTCACGAGAGAGCGGCAGAGCGAGAGGTCGAGGACGATAACTACATGCCTCCCTCCGAAGACGAGGCAAGCCTCGGCGACGATGAATTCATCGTACCATCAGACCCCGCCGAACAAGAGCACTTTCAACGCAGGCTTTTAGCCACGGCGAACAGCCTAAACAAAAAGCAGCAATAGCTTAGAGCTGATCAAGATTTGCTAGCTGACAGATGGACTGAAGGCCTTGCGGCCGAAGAGCACAAGCTCGGACGCCCCTCCAAAAACTATCCTAAGCGCAGGCCGCTACCCCAATCAGAGGAGGAAGCCCAAGACATGGCAGATCGGCCACCTCGCGGCCGCGACAGAGAAGCCTGTCGAATATCCAAACAAGCCATGCCCCGCAGCCGCTTTACCAAGGCACGGAACACGAACCAGACCTGCGAGACGTCCTGGAGGACAAAGCAAGGCAAACAAGACCGATCTATGGATCGCGCGGACGCCCGACGACACGTGATAGTTTTCACTCCGGACACAATAAATCCGGCCGGGCCGAACACAACAGGCACAGCTCCTCCGAACTGCGTCGAGACATAGCCCAGTACAGGGTCGCCGCACACCCACTATGCTTCACAGACGAAGTAATGGATCATAGAATCCCAGAGGGTTTTAAACCCGTCAACATCGAGTCGTACGATGGTACGACAGATCCGGCAGTATGGATTGAGGACTATCTCCTCCACATCCACATGGCACGTGGCGATGATTTGCACGAAATCAAATATTTACCCCTTAAGCTTAAGGGACCAGCCCGGCACTGGCTTAACAGCCTCCCCGCAGATTCGATCTGCTCTTGGGAGGACCTGGAGGCCGCATTCCTTGACAACTTCTAGGGGACCTACGTACGGCCACCGGACGCCGACGACCTAAGCCACATAATCCAGTAGCCAGAAGAATCGGCCAGGCAATTCTGGACACGGTTCCTAACAAAGAAAAATCAGATAGTCGATTGTCCGGATGCAGAGGCCTTAGCAGCCTTCAAGCATAACATCCGTGACGAGTGGTTTGCCCGGCACCTGGGACAGGAAAAGCCGAAATCCATGGCAGCCCTCACGACACTCATGACCCGCTTTTGCGCGGGCGAAGATAGCTGGCTAGCTTGCAGCAACAACTTATCGAAGAAGCAAGGTAATTCAGATACCAAGGACAAAAGTGGCAGGTCGCGACGGAATAAACAGAAACGTCGTGTCAGCGGCGACAGCAATGAAGATACGACAGTAAACGCCGGATTCAGAGGCCATAAATCCGGTCAGCGGAAAAAGCCATTCAAAAAGAATACCCAGGGCCCGTCCAGTTTGGACCGAATACTCGACCGCTCGTGCCAGATTCACGGCACCCCCGAAAGGCCAGCCAATCACACCAACAGGGATTGTTGGGTGTTCAAGCAGGCAGGCAAGTTAAGAACCGAACACAAAAACAAGGGGCTAGACAGTGATGACGAAGAGGAGCCCAGGCCACCGAACAACAACGGACAGAAGGGGTTTCCCCCACAAGTGCGGATGGTGAACATGATATACGCGACTCATATTCCCAAGCGGGAGAGGAAGCGTGCGCTACGGGACGTATACGCGATGGAGCCAGTCGCCCCAAAGTTCAACCCATGGTCCTCTTGCCCGATCACCTTCGATCGAAGGGACCACCCCACTAGCATCCGTCACGGCGGTTTCGCCGCATTGGTTCTTGACCCAATCATTGACGGATTTCACCTTACAAGAGTCCTCATGGATGGCGGCAGTAGCCTGAACCTGCTCTACCAGGATACAGTGCGGAAAATGGGCATAGATCCATCAAGGATCAATCCCACAAGGACGACCTTTAAAGGCGTCATCCCAGGTGTAGAGGCCAATTGCGTAGGCTCCATAACACTTGATATGGTCTTTGGATCTCCGGACAACTTCCGAAGCGAAGAGTTAATCTTCGACATAGTTCCGTTCCGCAGTGGCTATCATGCTCTGCTTGGACGAACCGCATTCGCTAAATTCAATGTGGTGCCGCACTATGCATATCTCAAGCTCAAGATGCCAGGCCCTCGAGGTGTAATCACGGTCAGCGGAAACACCGAACGCTCCATCCGTACGGAGGAACACACGGCGGCCCTCGCAGCAGAGGTACAAGGCAGCCTGTTAAGGCAGCTCTCGAGTCCGGCCGCTACAAAGCAGGACAACGCAAAACGCGCCCGGAGTAACCCGCGGCAAGACCGACTGGCGCGTTCAGAGCACGCGTAGCAATACGGCCCCAACCCCAGCCATCGCTACATAGCGGAGCTAGTACCTCGAGTACACAATTATGCTCTTACAATTCCATGGGCATAGGGGAAGGGGCAGATAAAACGGCATGCCAACAATACGGCGTCAAACGTACTAGGGGCCGCCGGGTTCTTCTTTTCTTTCAGGACTCCATACTCTGGATACAGTGTTCGGCCTCGCTGCCGCACAGACGATACAGGACCCAGGAAAGCAGACAAAACAACGCCGCATCATGGAACTCTCAGGTGGTCTCTATTTCGAGCGATATATCTGTTTCTAAATTCCGCGGCCTGCGCCTGGTCAGGACATGTTAAATAGTCTAAATTTTTTTCGCACTACTTGTATCGTTCGGCTTGAATAAACAGCCTCCTCATAAATAATGCATAGCTTTTCGTCTATTCTTTGCATTATCTTCTTTTAATATACATATGTTTACTCAAATAACATGATCGCACCCGTACACCATGGTACGGAAAACCACGCCAGGGGCTTTATTACCCTTCTATCTGGTGTGAGAAGTCCGTCCACTTTCACAAGTGCGGCACCCCGTACTTATAGCATTATATGCATCGGCTCCGAGTCATGATTTTGGTCATATGTTGGGTTTGCCTGGCTCCTATGTTTTGGTGCCTTACGTTCCGCTCTATCGGCTAAGGTAGCACTAGGAGAACCACTGCGATTGTGCCCCAGATCAGGTGGGTGAGCACCTCAGTGGAGAAAGCTAAAACAGACTGTCATGATAAGGCGCGAGACCGGTCGCTGTTCGAGAGGTTTTTCGAGTCCCTAAAGGCTTATGCCGCTTTGAGCGGAGAGCTGGTTAAGTCCGGCTAAAGGCATGGATAGTGCCCCGAATTCGGCCTTCCGAACTAGGGGCTTCGCCGAAATTTAAAATTATAAAGTTCTATGGCTAAGTGAGAGTGTTCAAGCATTATAGTCCGATTGCCTGGTTCGCTGTGCTGAGCGCCTCCCTCGAAGGACCCAACTATGGGAACAAGAGCCCTCAGGTTTATCCCGAACACCCCATCACTAGTTGCATGGGGGTAGAAGCCGACGACTCACCATCTCTCAGTTATTGATAAACGGCCGCACAGAAAATAATATTTTAAATTCAGAAAGCATTGCTTAAGCGCATATGAACAAGTTTTCAGCACACAGGATACAAACGAGCGAGTTCATTGAAATATTACATCTTTGGCACACTCATCCGCGACAAGGCAAGCTCCAGCGAGAACTTCCTTGTAGTAGTTCTCGGGCTTGCGATGCTCCTTCCCCTGCGGCGGCCCGTCCTTCACCAGCTTCTCTCCGTCCAGCTTGCCCCAGTGTACCCTTACACGGGCAAGGGCCCTCCGGGCACCTTCTATGCAGACGGAGCGCTTGATGACCTCAAGCCGTGGACAGGCCTCCACCAGCCGCCGCACCAGCCCGAAGTAGCTCCCAGGCAGGGTCTCTCCAGGCCACAGCCGAACTAGTAAGCCCTTCATGGCCTGTTCGGCCGCCTTGTGGAGCTCGGCCAGCTGCTTCAGCTGATCGCTTAAGGGCAAAGGGTGTCCGGCCTCAGAATACTGAGACCAGAACACACTCTCCGTCGAGCTGTCCTCTTCAGCTCGGTAGAATGCGGCGGCGTCGGATGCGCTGCGGGGAAGATCAAAGAACGCCCCTGGAGAACTCCGGATTCGGGTAAGTAATAGGTATTTCACCTTTATATTCCTACTTTGCATTAAGAATGCCTTACCCACTGCTATCTTTTTCACATCCTCCAACTCTTGGAGGGCCTTTTGGGCTTCGGCCTTGGCACTCTTGGTGGCCTCAACAGCCGACGCGAGCTCGGATGCTTGCGTTTTTGCCTCAAGCTCCAAACCCTCATGTTTCTTCATGAGAGCTTGCAGCTCTTGCTGCACCTCGCCGACTTGGACCCCAAGCTTTTCTCGCTCGGCGCGCTCCTTGGCCGCTTTATTCTCGGCCTCAGCCAGCGCCTGCTTCAGGGGTGCCACCTCGGTTGTGGCCCCTACAATAAGCAGTACAATCCTGTAATTTTTTTTGCAATCAAGCCTCTCTATAGGCACCCCTTTTCTTCTTTTTTTTCTTCTAAGGGGTATTTCTTACCTTCCTTTTCCACGAGCTGCCTTTTGGCAAGGCCGAGCTCTTGCTCGGACCGCTCGAGGTCCTTTTTCAGGACTTCCACCTGCGCAGTCAGTGCGGCGGTGGACAGCAGGGAAGCCTGCATACGCATATTAGACTTTTTATTAGACTCCTGCGAAAATTGTTGGATCCTCTATTCGGCTTTTCTTTCCGAACACCGAACAGAGCATCAGGGGCTACTGTCTATGCGGTAATGAATTTAGCATATTTTTTGCTTACCTGGAAGCCTGTTAGAAGGCTAGCGCAAGCTTCATTCAGTCCGCTCTTGGCGGACTGAACCCTTTGGACCACCGCACTCATAACAGTACGGTGCTCCTCGTCGATGGTGGCGCCTTCAAGCGCCTCCAACAGACTATCCGGTGCCTCTGGTTGGACAGAGGTCGCTGGCTCACATGGCTTACTCCTCTTGGAGGGAGTTCGCCCACCGCGAGCCAGGACGGTTGAGTCCGGCGTGGTGTCCGGCACAAAGCCGGACTGGGAGCCCTGGGGGGTTTCATCCCCTTTACTCCTGGGGTCCTGAGGATTGCCTTGCGGCTCCTCCAGGACCACCTCCTCCTGCCCTGTTCGGCGGGGCGCCACTTCGGCGCCGTCCGCCCCGCTGGGGGAGACTGCGGGCGGGACAGAGTTCACGTCCGACGAATCCAGGGAGCCGCTCGATGAATCATCGAGTGAGGCTCGGGGCGGGCTGCGCAAATAGCATTCGCATTAGGGTAAGTTGTGCACTTGAAGATACTATGAGTCATTCTAGTATGTGAATACTTACGATGTCGCCGGACGCTTGGTTCTGTCCGGCCACTCCTTTCCGCCCTCTTCGGCGTTGGGGGAGCAGTCCGGCGGCGGGGTCTTCCTTTTCCTCGACCCCTCGGCCTCCCCTGTTGGGGCGGCCTTCTTCTTTTTCGCTCCCCTCGCTGGAGGGGGAGAGCTTCCTTGTTCCTCCTCCTCGTTTTCACGAGAGGAGGGCGTCGCAGACTTGCCAGATGACGAGCTCGACACCACCACATTGCGGGCACTCTTTCAAGTCCCGGTGGTCTTCTTCTTCTTGACCTTCTTCTCTGGCACCACATAGGGCGCCGGAGCCAGCAGCTTCTCTAAGAGAGCTGGGGCTGGGTCTTCGGGCAGAGGAGCCGGACAGTTGATTGGTCCGGCTATCTTCAGCCACGCCTGTCAAAGGCAAGGGAGTTTTTAGATCCCACATAGAGTTAATCTATGTAGAAAAGCTTAACGAACCTGTGAAAGGTATAAATAGCCTACCTCGACAGCGTTGCGCTGCGAGCTGTATCCACGGTCCTCGGAAGCGGATGTGGGGCACTCGACGCCTTTGGTTAGCACCTTCCAGACGTCTTCATACGTCGTGTCGAAGAGCCTATTGAGGGTTTGGTGCTGCGCCGGGTCGAATTCCCACAAAGTGAACTCCCGTTCTTGGCACGGGAGGATCCGGCGAACGAACATGACCTGGATGATGTTGACATGCCGGATGGGCTTGTTCATCAGGGACCGGATGCAAGTTTGCAGTCCGGTCACTTCTTCTTCGTTGCCCCATGATAGGCCCGTCTCTTTCCAGGACATGAGCCGCGTGGGGGGTCCGGATCGGAACTCAGGGGCCGCAACCCATTTCAAGTCGCGTGGCTTGGTGATGTAAAACCACCCTGCCTGCCACCCCTTTAAGGACTCCACAAAGGAGCCATCGAACCAGAGTGCGTTGGCCATTTTGCCGGCCATAGCACCTCCGCACTCCGCCTGGGTGCCGGACACCACCTTGGGCTTGACGGTGAAGGTCTGGAGCCAGAGGCCGAAGTGGGGGAGGATGTGGAGAAAGGCCTCACACACGATGATAAACGCCGAGATATTGAGGATAAACTTCGGGGCCAGATCGTGGAAGTCCAGGCCGTAGTAGAACATGAGCCCCCGGACAAAAGGGTGAAGTGGAAAACCCAGTCCGCGGAGGAAATGGGGGAGAAAAACTACCCTCTCATGGGGCCTTGGGGTGGGAAGAAGCTGCCCCGCCTGGGGAAGCCGGTGCGGGATGTCCTTGGACAGATATCCGGCCTTCCTAAGATTTTTGATTTAACCCTCCGTAACGGAGGAAGCCATCCACTTGCCACCCGCTCCGGACATCGCTGGAGCAGGTTGGGGAAGAAAGAGCGAACTTGGGCGTTGGAGATTGAGTGCGCAGGAGATGGATGGGCAAAGGAGGAAGAAGGCGTAGGTGAAAGAGGTGGATCTTTATCCCCTTATATAGGCTGATGCTGTTATGCGTCCCCACCTACCTAATAAAACTCGCTTGCCGCTCACACGTCGTGGTAAATGGCGCGGTTGGGTTACCCACGTCCGCATTAATGAGAATCCCATTAAAAGGGGCACACGATCTCTGCTTCGACAAGACATGCCAAGGAAACCGCCTCGTTGAACGTGCTGCAGTGGAACAACAAAAAATAATCCATACAGAAGGCTTGGTCGCAGTGTTATGACGCACTGCGGAATACGTCAGCAGATTTGATTTGTGTTTGTATTATTCTCTATATGGCAATACGTGGAAACTTGTTTTGCAGAGCCGGACACTATTTTTTGGTGTTTATTATCTTCTTGAAGAATTTGGAGGAGGAACCCGCCTTGCAATGCCGAAGACAATTTGCGCGCCGGACTCGTCGTCATTAAAGCCTGGTTCAGGGGCTACTGAGGGAGTCCTGGATTAGGGGGTGTTCGGATAGCCAAACTATATCTTCAGCCGGACTCCAGGACTATGAAGATACAAGATTGAAGACTTCGTCCCGTGTCCGGAAGGTTCTTTCCTTGGCGTGGAAGGCAAGCTAGGCGTGCAGATATTCAAGATCTCCTACCAATGTAACCGACTCTGTGTAACCCTACACCTATCTGGTGCCTATATAAACCGGAGGGTTGTAGTCCGTAGGACGAACACATCATAACCATCATCATACCCATAGGCTAGCTTCTAGGGTTTAGCCTCCTCGATCTCGTGGTAGATCTACTCTTGTACTACCCATATCATCAATATTAATCTAGCAGGAGTAGGGTTTTACCTCCATCGAGAGGGCCCGAACCTGGGTAAAATAAAGTGTCCCTTGTCTCCTGTTACCTTCCGACCTTGACGCACAGATCGGGACCCCCTACCCGAGATCCGCCGGTTTTGACACCGACACCTGTCCTCATGGTTACTTGAGTTCTCCTGATGCATGTCTTACAAGTTGGTGAACATGTCATTGCACTCAAAACTAGCTTTCCACAAAAATTTACCTATATCATGCATTGTTGTACCTTGAACCAAAACATGGGTTGCTTGCGAGTACATTCAAAGTACTCACTGGCTTGCCACTGGTTATTTTATTGGCCAGGCATGAAAGAACAGGATTTGATGAAGAATACTTCATGACGAACATGCGAGCTAGGACGCTTCCCAGTCATAATGCCTGTAGGCCAAGTTATCGACGAAGATTTCCGCTGAAATGTTATACTCAAGACCTGACCATAATGGTCCTACTTGTGTAATACGGTATGTATGGATGTAAGACTCTTGTTATTCAGCTTCTGTGTGTTCAGTGAGCATTGATCTCTGGGATCATTGTACACGTGCATTCGGTGATCACGACTTATGAGTCGGGGTCCCCACACTCTTCCATGTCACATACATCTTGGTGGAGCACTCAAAATGATATAAAGTAAAAAAATGCACTCCTCACCAAGACAAAGGATCATATATGAGAAATAAATGATAGCACCATTCAAGCACAAGCATTAAGGTATGATATGATCAAACACATGATCAAACAAGTATCTGACACACACATAAAGTATCATCCAAGCAAGCACACAAATAAGTATCAACCAAGATAGCAAAAGAGATAGCAAAAAGAAGCAAGCTCTCTCTCTCTCTCTCTCTCTCTCTCAGCCTATGATCTATACACTTTCTCCCCCTTTGGTAAAAATTTACCAAAAAGCTCGAAAATGTATAGTGCTATGCATCTATCTAGGCTTGATCTTCGGGAGGAGGCGTTAAGAGGACTCCTAGGGCAAATGCATCGGTTGAAGTTGTTGGAGCTGGTTGAGCGGCAACTGGAGGTGCTACTAAAGTTGTGGCTGCATGGGCTGATGAAGTAGCTCTTCTGTCATTCACTGGCACTGCAGAAGATCTCTATCCCCTAGGCACTCTCTGAAAGGAATCTGTGGTAGCCTGCCCTTTCCTCTCCTCAACTTCTTCCTGGAGCTGCTCAACAACTGTCTGCATCTCTATCACCTTCAAGTCAAGATCATAGAACTTTGTTTCAATGATCCTCTCCAGGCTTTCTTGGTTCTGAGTCAGGGTGGCCAATCCTTTCTCAATCCTCAAGGTTGCTTGAATAAGATATCCAAGTTGATCTTGCTTAGACTTGAGAAACACTTGAGAAGCCTCTTTAGCACTTGGCATCTTGGCTGCTTTCTAAGCCTTTGCTTTCTCCCTCTTCTCTTGAGCCTCTACAGAAGTAGGATCTTCAGCATCCATGACAATTGTGTTGTCCTCAAAATCATGCCTCAAGGGAAGATGTTCCTTTTCCAATAAGTATGTGCTTGTGCACATCTTGGAGTTGACGAGCATATGGATATGTGGAGCATACCCACATGATCACTTCTGATCTGCAGCCGTCCTCTTGATTGTCTCAACAATCAGACTCATTACTTTGAACTTCTGGGGCACATCAAACAACTGCAGCAAGTTTATGGAATGGCCTCTGATCATCCTATGATCGGCTGACTTGGGCAAAAAGGTACGCCTCAAGATAGTGTTGATGGTGGTCAGACCATACAACAGATAGTATATCGAGAGCATCTTGTGAGTTTCCAAGGCTTTGTCAGGAATCTCCTTATACATGTTAGCCATGGAGTTGTGATCCTTCTTCTTATTGGCATAGATATCCATGTCATCCTCATGCTCTGCAGGGGCATTGATCAGTTTGGCCCATAAAGCAACTGTTGATTGGTACCTAGTACCTTCAGACATCCAGACAATTCTACCATCGGGATAGAAATGTGTTGTGGAGTAGAATTGCATAATGAGTTCATCATTCCACTTGGTGAGTTTCTGACCCACAAAAGCATCTACTCCACACAGCCTAAAGCTCTCATGCACTCCTGGGAAGTGGTCTTCATTGTTATCAGTATACTTCCAGTCCCCACTTCATATCACAGACAATAGGCTTCTTATCTAGCTGAATAGTCTCATAGAAGTCATGCTGCTCCTTGGTGTGAAACCTATAATCCACAGCAGTCCTTCTCCTCACAGCATATGGATCTGACTCTCTCCATTATCTGAGACCTGCATCTTTTCTGATTTTCATATTTTCTTCCACTAGATGGTTGTAATCATGGTTAGGGATCTTGGGCTTTAGCTTCCTAAGCACTTGGGATTCAGCATCTTCTTCTTCTTCAATCTCAGTCTCAGGCACTGGGGCCTTGTTTTTCTCAGCAGTTGGTATATTCCTTGTGCTCCTCTTCAGTGCAGTCTTGGGAGCTGGAGCAGAAGCTTTGGGGGCTGTCTTGGGCTTAGAAGGGGCAGTCCCAGACTTGATGGCATCCCCCATCAGCTTTTGAGCTTTAGGTGCTAGTGCAACATCCTCTTCCTCTTCCTGTTCACCTCAGTTGGATCTCTCATCATAGAGTATCTCCCAATGACTCTGGCCATGGTCTTCTTGACCCTTTCTTTCCTCTTCTTGCCTTCACCAGCCTCTTTTGGTTCAAGAGTAAACTCAATTGTTTCCTGTGTTGAGGCTCTGGCTTTAGACATGGGCACTCTTTTTGCAGGAGCCTTCTTATGCATACCAAGCGTTGTAGATGCAGATGTGCCAAACTCTTTCTTAACAACCTTCTTCTTGGAGCTGACCTCCTCCTCGGAAGCTACATAGTCTTCATCTTCAGACTCAGAATTTCTCTTCCTTCTCTGCCTTGTAGCAGCCTTAGGCAGGTTGCTAGGAGTACTTCTACTGCCTTCATCATAACTGCCAGAGGGACTAGTGCCCTCACTCAGATTCACTTGCTCTTCTAACCTCACTCTGATCAGACATTCTGGCACTGGAAACTGACAGCTGACCTTGTGAATAGTTGTAGATGAGATAGAGTGGATGAGCATCACAAAGTGCAGAGATTTTGCAAAACAGACGAGTCAAAAACTTAGTTTTAGTTTTCCATAGAAAGCATTTCGAAGCTACCGATTTGTTAAACTCGGTGACACCGAAGCAACTTTTGGAGTCTAAACTAGTGAAATCGGTCAGACTGAGACACAGTTCGGTGACTCCGAGATTGCTAGGGTTTCACTGAGGGTTGAACCCGGTCACACCGATTTGCAAGTTTTGGTCAGACCGAAAGTTACAAGTGCAATGGCCTAAGCCAAATCGGTGAGACCGATTTCCACAACTCGGTCGGTCCGAGATGAGTTTGGCGGAAATCTAACCCTAAATTTTCGAATCAAATCTAATCTAAAGGAGGTTTTTGCTGGACAGGATGATCTCATACGTGGTAAGAAACATGGCATTTGCTTTGTGCTAAGAATCGGAGGAAGGAATTGCACAAAGATTCGAACTCATACCCTAGTCCGGTTATGAGCTTGCTACGGCGGCAATGGCGGTGTAGAATTCGGTTGACAGCGACGGAGACCAGTGGCGGGAGGTCGCTGGTGATGAGAGGGTGATCCGGAGACCCAAGACGGTAGAGTAGGACACGCACGGGCGAAAGGGTTTTGGAGAAATTTCCAAAATTTGACCCGTCGGTATATATATCCTGACCCTATCGGTGTGACCGAGTGGAACAACTCGGTGGCACCAAGATGCAAAATGGCAAGCGGTTACAACAACTCGGTGTGACCGATAGGTTCTAATTGGTTGCACCGAGATTGAAAACCTAGATCAACTCAGTGAACTCAGTCAGACCAAAAAGGATGAATCGGTCAGACTGAAATGCACAGAGAGGTTTTGGAAGTTTAAGTCTATGACGAATTGGTGACTCCGAGTGCTCCTCACATAGAGGGTTCGGATCTGACTTGATCAAACTTTGTGATGTAGCATGAATAGAGTTTGAGATGATAAAAGCATAGCTAGCTAGAGGAAGTTCTTAGGCATTCTTGTCCATCCATTTGGCAAAAGAAAAAGAGCCAAACAATCAAAGCAACAATTGGATGTCCTCGAATGAGAAAAGTATGTAAACAACATGCTCACACAATAAAATGACAAATGAAATATGTGACAAAACATGCACAAACATTCTATCATCTATCAAGCAATTGGCGATGACTAGGTCATCTATATATGAGTATATTGACTTAGGAGTCAAATGAGAACATTTGATCATAGCTCATACTCATCGTTTAAGCACAAGTGGGGTTACCACTTTTACATAAAGTACTGTTGTGTTCACACCATTAGAGTTGCTTTAGCTGAATACATAGAGTAAAGCTCCCCCTAGATGTGATATCCCCCCTAAGAGGGATGAACTAACCTTGGGTTTTGTCAGTGATGACTTCATGTAGATGTTGAAGATGTGGATGCTCAATGTTGATGTAGATCATGCAATCCATTGGAGTGAGTTGCACTTTTAATAACTACACGGGTTAGTCCCACTAGGAACAAACAAGGATATCCATAAACATAGAGTGAAGTTCACACAAGATGACGTCCATGCATGGAAGCGTTAGGTTACCTTGTCCCTTGTCTTACCAACAAGAGGGTTTGTGACTCCTTGAACTAGTTCAAGATGTGGAAGTTGTTTGCACTTGTTCTCGCCAAAATGATATGAGTGAAGTATTTTCGTGGAGTCACCCTCAAGAACTATCTAGTTGTTCTTCTTCGGGATCCACATCAACTTGATGGGAATCCTTGGAGGTTTAGTCGTACTCGATGAAGTAGAACTTGATGTAGTCTTGGGAACCCACTTGACCAAGGCCTTGGGAGCTTCTTCAAATGCATCTATCTCCTCTTGAAGTTTGTCCTTGCCTTTTTGCTTGTGGTCTTGTGGTGGAAGATCATCTTGATCTTGTGTCCCCTTGAAAGAAGTAGGATCATACTTCTCTTGTTGAGGAACAAGCTTCGTCTTGGGGTATTAATCTTCTTCCCATTCAACTCCATTGGCATTGAACTTTCATTCAAAACCAACACCTTGATTCTTCTAGTGCCTTCCTTGTTTGCGTACAATTTCCTCAAATTGCTTACTTTCGGCAAGGCTCTTGTAAACACCTTTCTCTATAATTCCCTTCAATAAGCCATTTTCTTGCTCAAGTGTAACTTGGCTAAGAGAATCATCAAGAGAACTACTAGAAGCAACAATATTGGGTTTAACATGATCATTGTTACTACTAGAAGAAGAATCTTTCTTACTCTTGTTGCTAGATTTTACTTGTGGCATGTAAGTAGACAAGAGTAAATGCTTGGCAATGTAAGAGGAACTTTTCTTATGAAGATCATCATTGATTGCTTTTAAGAACCCATGCTCTTGCTCGAGGTTGAGCTTTTCAAAGCGTAGCTTCTCATGAGTCTTCAAAAGCTCTCGATGATCTTCCAAGGTAGTTTCATGAGCCAACTTAAGAGTGTTTAGTTATTTAGTTAGACGCTCAATCTCCTCCTTATCATTGTCATTCGTTTTATCTTGATTAGCATGATTAATAGCAAGTTCGTCATAGTTTTCATCACTAGAGTTGTCAACAAGTAAATCATCATCACCTAGCAAATCATCTTCATCACTATTGAAATCAACATACTAGGGGTGTGATACCTTTGGGCCTTTAGCCATGAAGCATCTTCCAATTCCTTCATTTGGTGAGTCAAATATGTCATAGGAGTTTGTCGACACAAGTGCTAACCGGCAACACCTTCATCTTAAGTATATTCGGAGTCGGAGTGATAACTTCTCTCAGAGTGATGGCCTGAGTCTGAGCCGGATACCCATTAACCAACGTGAGCTTGATGTCTTCATTTTGTGTAGCTCCTTGATGACTTGTCCTTCCTTTCTGAATCCTTGCTTCTGCGAGAGGTTCTTCGTTCATAACGATCATCTCTACTCCTTCTCTCTCTTGGAGGTGATTCTTCTCTTCTACTTATCCTTTAGGTGAGTCTTCTCTTCTTTTGTAGGGAGGCGTACACTCAATGGAGTAGTGTCTGGGTCTTCCACAATTGTAGCAATTGTGCTCACGACTAGAAGATCTTTTGTCATTGTAGGACCTTGACTTGGAACTTCTTTCTTTGCTTCTACTCTTGTAGAACTTGTTGAAATTCTTCACCATTAGGCTCAATTCCTCATTGAAGGCTTGTTTCTCACTTGATGATGTAGGAGCATCACATGAGGCTTTGTAAGCACCACTAGACTTGTTGTGAAGCTCATCTTTATCCTTGAGTGACATCTCATGAGCAACAATTCTTCCAATGACTTCCATTGGCTTGAGATCTTTGTAATTGGACATCATTTGGATCAATGTGCACACGGTATCATATTTTCCATCCAAGGCTCTTAGGATCTTCTTGATGATGAATTTGTCGGTCATCTCTTCACTTCCTAAGCCGGCAATCTCATTTGTGATGAGACCAAGCCTAGAGTACATTTCAGCGATACCTTCACCATCCTTCATTTTGAACTTGTCAAGCTGACTTTGAAGCACATCCAATTTGGATTCCTTGATGGAGTCGGTACCTTCGTGCATATCAATCAAAGTATCCCAAATTTCCTTTGCATTCTCAAGACGGCTGATTTTGTTGAATTCTTCGGAGAACATCCGTTGAGGAGGATATCACAAGCTTGAGCATTGTATTGTAGCATCTTCAACTCTTCCCGCGGTAGCTTCACGATTCGATTCTCTCCCATCAAACAATTCACCTTGCAAGCCAATACACACAATAGCCCAAACGGCGAGTTATGTCCAATAATTTGCACTTTCATCTTATGCTTCCAACTAGCAAAATTAGTACCATCAAAGTAACGACTTTTATGGTGGTAATTTCCCTCGCTAGACGCCATAATCTCCTCGCTTGTGAAACCAAGGCTATGATCACCAAAGCTATGGAAATCAAGGAAAATGGATACCAAAGCTCTGATACTGCTTGTAGGATCGAAAGTATGTCTAGAGGGGGGTGATTAGACTACTTGACCAAATAAAAATCTGGCCTTTTCCCAATTTTAAGTCTTGGCAGATTTTAGCAACTTAACACAAGTCAAGCAATCAACCTACACATGCAAATCTAAGAGTATAGCAGCAGAATGTAAATCATTGCATATGAAGGTAAAGGGAGGAGTTTGGTGGGAGCAAATGCAATGTAGACACGGAGATTTTTGGTGTGGTTCCGATAGGTGGTGCTATCATACACCCACGTTGATGGAGACTTCAACCCACAAAGGGTAACGGTTGCGCGAGTCCATGGAGGGCTCCACCCGCGAAGGGTCCACGAAGAAGCAACCTTGTCTATCCCACCATGGCCATCGCCCATGAAGGACTTGCCTCAATTGGGTAGATCTTCACGAAGTAGGCGATCTCCTCGCCCTTACAAACTCCTTGGTTCAACTCCACAATCTTGACGGAGGCTCCCAAGTAACACCTAACCAATCTAGGAGACACCACTCTCCAAAAGGTAATAGATGGTGTGTTGATGATGAACTCCTTGATCTTGTGCTTCAAATGATAGTCTCCCCAACACTCAACTCTCCCTCTCACACACAGATTTGGATTTGGTGGAAAGATGATTTGAGTGGAAAGCAACTTGGGGAAGGCTAGAGATCAAGATTCTTGTGGTTGGATTGGAATATCTTGGTCTCAACACATGAGTAGGTGGTTATCTCTTAGAAAATGAATGGCAGAAGTGTAGGCATGTTCTGATGGCTCTCTCCCCGAATGGAGGATGGGTGGAGGGGTATATATAGCCTCCACAAAAAATCTAATCGTTACACACAATTTACCAAACTAGGTGGGACCGAATCATGAAACTTGGTCTGACCGATTTAGTTCAAAATGTGAACGTTAGGATTTTCAGTGGGACCGACATGTCAACTCAGTGGGACCGATTTCATTAGGGTTAGGGCATAACTTAATGTCGGTGAGACCAATTTCTGTAATAGGCAAACAGAGAGTTGGTCAGGCAAACTCGGTGGACTGATCACTCATTTCGGTGAGACCGAAACATTATGAAAAGGAAACACAGAGTTTGCATTGCGAACTCGGTTAGACCGAAACATTATGAAGGGAAACAAAGAGTTGCAATCCCATCTCAGTGACACCGAGATCCCTATCGGTGAGACCGAACTGATTAGGGTTTCTGGCTATGGCTATGTCAAATGAACTCGGTGGCGCTGGATAGATCAAATCGGTGAGGCCGAGTTTGACTTTTGGTTTGGGACATATGTGGATATGAGAAAGTGGTTGAGGGGTTTTGGAGCATATCACTAAGCATTTTGAGCAATCAAGCCATTAAGCAACACCTCATCCCCTCTTTTTTGACCATGAAGACTGGAGGGCTTACACCCCACAACATTTTATTAATAAAGAGAAGAGCACAAATACAAAGATCCTCAATATGAGGAGAAGAAAATAAAGAAAGTAAACTAAAGAAAACTATACAAAAGGGAGAGGGGGGCTATACCTAAAAAAGAGTACAAAACTAAAAATACAAGAGTCCTCCTCAAGGAGGTAGGAAATCAATCCATCTAAGCAGGGCATCCCTATATCTTTTTTTGATCCGGTGGGAGAGGAGTGTAACATCATGTATGAAACCATTTCTCCATGCCCTAAAAGAAGGCCTGATATGCCTGAATGCCCTGTCATTCCTGACTTTCCAAACATTCCACCAAGCAATAAAGACCACATCTGCAAAGAAAGGTTTATTGGAATCCTTTCTCGCATGCATAGCAATTTCAACCATGTCATCAGAATCCTTCCAAACAATCTGCAGATAGTTCCACACATGTACATTGAAATTGCATTGGAAAAAGAGGTGGTTTCTGTCCTCCAGTGTCCCAGTTGGACAAAGCACACACTCAGGCCCATAATTAATCCTCCAGTGTCTATGTTGGATCATATCTTTGGTGTTAACTCTGTCCATTATGACCAGCCAGGCAAACATTTTGATCGACATGGTACAACAGCTCTTCTAGACCCACTTCAAAATGGGATTTGCCATAACCGGCTGATACACAAAGTCATGAAACTTTTTAGCAGAATAGTTTGCCTGCTTACCATGCCTCCAAACCCAAGCATCAGGGCAACTGTTGTCCAACTGACAAGATTCCATCAAAGAAGAAAGTTGATGAAACTCTTGGAAAGGTAGTTCAGACAGAGGTAAATAAAACAGCTCTTGAAAATTGTTAGTCTGAAAAACTTCCATGACAGAAAGATTTTTGTGGAGACAAAAGGAATAGAGCCTAGGAAATCTTTCCTGAAGAGGGGTGCAAGTATTTCCAATCTGCCAATGATCTGACCAAAACAACACAGTGTCTCCTCTCTGAACAGTGACAGAGGTAACAGCCCTAAACTTATCCATTAGCTTGCAGATATCTCTCCACCAGAAAGAACCACAAAGTGTTGTATCATGGGGAACTCTTTGGAAATAATAAGAGTCCCAAACCAGGTGCACCCATGGCACATCCTCCCTGTTGTAGAATTTGTTGAGATGCTTTAGGAGTAGAGCATCATTTTGTAAACCCAGGTTTAGGATTCCCAAACCTCCCTTGGATTTAGGTCTACAAACAAGGTGCCAGGCAGCCAGTGAATGGCCCTTCTCCTGACCATACTTTATCCATAAACGCTGTCTCTATATTCTTTCCAACTGCTTCAGAATACCCTGAGGGATTGATGGGTTGCAAAGGAAGTAGATAGGCAGGGAAGAAATAACTGAGTTAACCAGTTGTAGTCTGCTCCCTTGAAGCAAAAACCAAGAGCTAGTTGTGAGCCTTCTCTCCATGCAATCTACCAGAGGTAGAAGGTCAATAATTTTAGTCCTAGTAGTCCCCACTGGCAACCCCAAATATGTGAAAGGCATTGAGCCTAACTGACATCCAAAAAGAGCAACAAGACAAGTAGCATCTGTAGCATTCACATTAATAGGATACATTGAAGATTTATGAAAGTTGATCTGTAGACCAGTTTCCTTTGAGAATGAATAGAGCACTGATTTGAGGGTCTCCAACTAAGACCTTTGAGCATTTATGAAGAGCAATGTGTCATCAGCATACTGAACCACTGGGAAATCAGGGTCATGGGTGAGCAGTGGCAAACTTAAAAATCCCTGATGCAACCTATCATTTATTAATGTATGCAAAAGATCTACAACAATTACAAACAGTAAAGGAGAAATAGGGTCTTCTTGCTTAACCCCACACTTGCATTTAAAATGATTGCCAGGTACACCATTAAGAAGTACTGAAGAAGTTCCAGAAGATAACAACTGCTTGATCCATGTAATCCATGTATTATCAAACCCTTTTGCCAACAAGATTTTCAGAATAGCGTCATGCTGAATGGAATCAAAAGCCTTTTCAAAATCCAGCTTTATAAAGAGAATGGGCTTTTTAGACTGACTGTATTGATGGATATACTCAAAAGTCCAAGCTAGGCAGTCATGTATTGTTCTGGATTTGATAAAACCATATTGATTTTTATGCACACATTTCGTGATTTCCTCCTGAAATCTATTTGCAACCAGCTTTGTGAGGAATTTAAGACCAACACTAGTGAGATATATTGATCTAAAATCACCCACAGTCTCAGGATTCTGCCTTTTTGGAATCAATGTAATGAAAGCATCATTGAGATTCTCCAAATGTGCAGATCCAGCATGGAACTCATGTACCAGACTGATGAAATCGGCAAAAATGATGGGCCAACACTTCTTTAGGAAGAGCCCATTGAATCCATCAGGTCCAGGAGCTTTATCAATGGGCATTTCCTTAATTACCTGTTCAATTTCTTTGACCTCAAAGGGTTTTGTTAGCACTACCATACCCTTCACTCTAGGGATTAAAGACAATATATCTCGCTCTAGAGTTATTGGCAAAATTGTACCCATTTTTGCTTTAAAAGTATTTAAGAAAGCCTTGGCCATTTCCTCATGATCTGATGTCATAGAGCCATCAGACAACAACAAACTAGCAATAGAATTCCTTCTATATCTCTCTGTAGCCATGGCCTATAAAAACTTGGAATTTTCTTCTCCCACTTTGATATATCTGATGGTACATCTCTTTCTCCATTAAAGATGCCGCATGTGTAAAAGGTGTTCATGGTGGAGTTTTGTAATTCTCCTGAAGTTGGCTCAGGCCTGGATAGAGGTCTCATGTCCTCAAGATTATCCAACCAAAGAATCACCCAGTTGCAATTTTCAATCAGCTTCTTGAGATGGGACAACCCTTTCTGCCACTTATTTAGAGCAAAACCCAAGGCCTTTAGTTTATCCACAATAATAGCTGAAATATGTGACTTGTTGGAGGGCCTCTCCCAAACCTCTTGCACAAAATCCATAAAACCTGGTTGATGAATCTAATAGTTCTCAAACCTGAAAATATGAGCCTTTGGTATGGAAGTGCTTATAGAAATCAGACAAGGCACATGATCAGACACTGTTTTTGCAAGAGGAGTCACTTGGGACATAGGATAACTGTTGATCCAACTAGCAGAGGTAAAACCCAGTCAAGTTGCTCTAGAAGAGGCATGTCTTGCATGTTTGACCAGGTAAATTTCTTGCCCTTTAAAGGAAGTTCCAGAAGACCCACGTGACATATGATTTCATTGAAAATGAACATGTCATTCACATCGCCACCCGGGAGATTTCTATTATCAAGTGATCTAATGAAATTGAAATCCCCCATTAAAATCCATTTCTGCTCCGGCTCAGTCTCTAAATTATGAAGCCAGTTAACAAAATCATCTCTCATTTGACCCTGACAAGGACCATAAATATTCACCAAAAACCACTGTTCATTGTTATGCACTGAGGTGAAGTGTATGATAATAGCTTATGGTTTTATTTCCACCAAAGTACCCTGAAACATGTCTGATCGCTATGCAGTTAAAAGACCAACTGAAGCACCCCTCGAGGGAGATTCAACAAATTGATCAAAACCAGAAGGACAGATGCTTTTTATAATGGCACGAGTGCAAATGGAGAGCTTTGTTTCCTGGAGACAAACAACAGCACATTGACTTTTAGTCACCATTTCTCTGACAAAACGCTGTCTAGCTTCAGAGTTTAGACCTCTGATACTCCAACAAAGGATTTTCCAACTATGCGTTGTCACACGATTCATTAGCAACTGAAACAGAATAAACCAAAAGTAGCACGGCATACAATGCCATACATCCCAAAATATAACAGAGTTCACGAACGCAGTTTGCAGCAACCATAACCAGACCCAACGCGATAATAAAAGTATCAAATTTAACAGGCTCGCCAAGCCAAAACAAGCTAGCTAACATAATCATTTAAGCCATGGAAGTAGTAGAGTCCTCCTTTGGATCAGCCATAAGCTTGTTTGTCGATAGAAGGGAGGGATCAATCTCCAGCTCTGCTCCGACCGCATGCAAGACGTGAATCGGAGTGTGTAGAGGAGCATCATCTTGCTTGTCTTGGCGAGGAGCCTCTGTAGAAGTGGGCTGGGACTTGTCGTCCATGGGCTTGGAGCAAGGACGCTTCTTCGTGGGCTGAAGAGAGAGCTGCTCAAAAACCACATCTTTGAAGCCATCCAGCTTTGTCGCGCTTCTGGTGCAACGCCTGAGTGACATATCCACGATGGGTGCAGGTACCTTCTTCCTTCCTCTCTACTTTTTCTCCTTGACTATTCTCTCCACATAAAAAACCACTGATGTGGAGGAGACATCACTAGAGTCAGCAGGCATGGCTTCTTCAGAAGCAGAGTCAGAAACAACAGGCAGATCATCAAACAGAGCTCTGGCTACTGGGCGTGTGACCATCACCGTATGAGCAGGAACAGAGCTAGGCAAAGCATTAACCAACAAGGACATCTTCTTAGACTCATCAAAAGCAATAGACCAGGAATGCTTGGAGTATATGATTGATCTCATTGGCTTGAAGAAAATGGACCTTGGCACTTCTTTGATAGAAAAATTGAACATCAGATTCTGGAAAGGCCTCTTCCAAATCATTTCCGAGGGAAGAGGTGGCCCTGCCATGATGCGTGCCATACCAATCAAGATCTCATGATGCTGAATGATAGGTGATTGATAGGGCACAATTGCCAATGGGTTCTCCATAGGTTGCTGCACCAGCTGAAGTTCTTGATCAGGCTGCAGAGGTTGATCTTCATGCGGCTGTAAATTGACATCCTGAACATGCTGCTCTACTGAAACTGATCCTTCCGGCTCGTCAATGACAATCAAGATCTGATCCTGTTCTGGAGCTGCGGGCTGCGGGGGGTTGTTCCCCCTCTACATCATCGCCCCATACCCAACCTTGGGCCACCTCATTGACAGGCGGAGGAGGATCCACAACAGGGGCATCGTTCCATCCCAGCATTGGGTAGGGAGGCAGCACAAAAGGCAGATTATCAGGAATGAGATTTCCAGGTAGCAGATGAGGATTCCCATCCAAAGGCATTGGGTCCTCATCGTTGGGCATTTGATCTGCAAAGTCTGCTCCCAAAACATAACATGCAGCAGTCCATGAAACTTGAGCACCACCCCACTCAGCATAATCTCCAAAAACCACATCATGCGGAACTAAAGGCGTATCGAGAAAACTTGCTTCAACCAATGTTCTGACAAGGTAAGGATCTTCACTGTCCCAAGAGATAAACTTTCCAAAGGTGCATACAGCTTGAGAGATGAACTCTGGAGTGCGGTAATCTAGGGGAATACCAATGAACATTAACCAGCCCTTACGAAAACCATGAGTCCCCTTGAAGTTTCCCCCCTCATCATGTTTCATGAATCTAACAAATCGATTATTGCCAAGGGGAAAAGGAGCATGCTGAATCAAGGTGTATCTGACTGGCGGATCTCTAACTTGGAACAGACCAACCCAATGAAACCACGGCTGAGCAGAGCGAACCAAAATAGCTCGATTCTGCAGAAACTGAACCACCTCCTCACGCACCGGAGCGAGAGGCCCCTCCGGGGCAGGCATCACTTCAGCCACCATGTAATCCTCATGGTGGCGTGCTGGGCGTGTTGCAGGCGTGAAGAAGGTGTGGGGAAGACGATGATTGCCGCGGTCGATGATGTGATGACCAACTGGCACGAAGCGCTGAGGATCAAGCTCGTAGTTCTTCATGGACGACGATGAAGCTTGCTTGGGGGTTTCTTTGGGCAAAGGGGAGGGATTGTGGTTGTGATGCAATGGGGGGGCGGCAATGGGACTGGACGGTCTATCCCAATAACTACGGCTCCCTTCCTATGACAAGCAAAGGATTCCAAGAATAACGTATTTTGTTGCAGGGAAATTGGCCTCCAAACCAATCCATTGGAGCGCGTGAAATCATTACAGTCTCACCTAGAGTGACCCAGACGAGAGCAAGCCGCACAGACCTCTCGTATTCCACAAGAAGATGGCAGGTGGCCCCTCTGAGAGCAAACAGTACATGTAACAATGCGGTCCACCATGTCATCAACCATGGCTTCAAACTGACGCGCAGCCTCTTGTGAGGAAGGGATATCCTAGAAACTGATCATTGGGCTTAGACTAGCAGCGTTGGCAGGCCCAATAGCAGCTTGGCGTGGGCTGACAGACTGGTGGGCTTCCATTGGCAATGGGCCAGGATGCAAATTACCAATTTGAATAGGAGCCAATCCCGCCTCCACGATCCGCGGCGATGGATCTTCAGCATGCACGGTCATCCGTTCCACAGAAACCAGATCACACACCAGAGCAAGGATCATCGGCCGGCTCAACTCCAGCAATGGGGTTACCGTACCAAACACAATAGGTAGTCGAGCCACCGTCCAAAGCAAGTACTATGGAGGGGACTACCGAATAACAACACGCTCATGAGTAGGGAGATCATACCCTCCATCTGTGATCGTATCAATGCAATTTTGCGTCACAGGGTATCTATATCCTTTGCAAGCAGAGTAACGCTCAAAAGTGGCAAAGGAGAGTTTCTTCCTCGCAGAGCAAGTTGACTTTAGAGAGGATCTAACAAGAGTTTTATGCATGGCCAAAAGACCTAAAGATGATCGACTCTTTGTTGGACTAACTAGAATCCACACTCTTTCCTCCAGATCTTGAGCTCTCGAATCCAATTTGGCCCCCCATTACACCATAGATGAAAGTAGCATTTGAACAGATCACAAGCAAAAGAACAAAGATCCATAATAATGAAACCAACTTTCTTGCAAGAAACTTGGAAAGAATAAACCTTACCCTTGATGTGATCCACATGAAGATCAATTGCCGAGCCCCCAATTGCGGCTTCTAAGGCCGCCGCCACAAAATCCTCCGATAGACGGAAGGCATGACGGCTAAAAGAAACAACCAAATAAATGGCCTTCTTCGCCCCAATGGATGAACTGTGTGACCAGTTGATTTGAAAACCTCATCAGAAAAAACCCTACCCTTGGAGAAATCCAAGCCAAGGGTAGATCCACCAGAAGAACCCATAGAAGATGGGTATTGCCTTGATCTAGAGGAGACGCCGGAAAGGATCGCCGGATGAGATCCACAGATTCGTGGATGAGGAGGGAGTTTGGCGGGGAGGAGTTCAGCGTCGTGGTGGGAGGTGGGAGCGCCTTAGAGAGTTGGTGGGAGGTGGGAGCGTCGTGGTCACCTCATCCCTTTTTAATAGTATTCGCTTTTCCTATGGACTCAATGTGATCTTGCATCACTAAAATAAAAATGTAGAGTCTTGAGTTTTTTGCCAACATGTGTCCTTAGCATTTTGAGGGGTCCACATTCCTAGTCCATGCCATGCCAATCATTGAACTTTCTGAAATGATCATATTGAAAGAGCATTAGTTCAATGAGCTATATGTTGTTAGGAATTACCAAAACCACCCAGGGATAGTTGCACTTTCAGACACCATTTGAGGTCCAGCGCCATATGGTGCGCTCCGGCTCGAAGGTGAGGGAAGCACCATGCAGCTTGTGCCATAAGCCGACGTGCTCGATCACCTCTTGCGGCCCGAGGGTGCCGTGAATGTCGCCAATCCAGGTACACAACGTGAGGCCCTCACACACCGTCGTGCGGCGGTGCCAGCCACGTGGCACGAACCGGAAGAGGGAGGGGCGAGCTCGGCGACCGATGGCCCTTCGAGCCAGTGGTTGGTCCAGAAGAGACAGGTCATTCCATCACCTAGCTGCCAGGCAGTGGAGGCACGGAAGAACTGGGCAGTGACGTCATCACTAGGGAGCTGTAGGTGGTGCCATGGGCGGGAGGGGTCAGTGGCCTTAAGCCAAAACTAACGGCAACGGAGTTAGATTTCGGTGCGGTGCAGGTCACGCACACCAAGGCCGCCGAGCTCAAGGGGGCGATAGACGCGTGGCCAGCTAACCAGGCAGCTGCCCATCTTGGCGTCCTTTTTGCCATGCCAAAGGAAGTCGCGGATAACACGTGTGATCTTCCTGAGAATCGTCGGGGTGACGGCAATGGCCATGAGTATATGCATGGCATGGCGGAGAGCACGTGCCATACCAGGGCCAATCGCTCGCCGCGGGGTAGGAGTGTCGCCTTCCAAGTTGCAAGCTTCTGCACGAGTTTATCCACCAGAGGGAGCAAGGCAGAGGCGGGCGTTTTGCGGATGGATAGGGAAGGCCCAGGTAGACGATGGGAAACGAAGTGATCGCACAAGCCAGCGTGGAGGCCACGACCGTGGTTACCTCTTCATCACACCGGATCGGTGTGGCAGAGCACTTCATGAAGTTGGTGTGGAGCCCGGAGGCCTCCAAAGATCCGGAGCAGCTCCCGAGTGGTGGCGAGCTCGCTAGTGGTCGGATGGCAGAATATCATGACGTCGTCGGCGAAGAGCGAGATGCTTGGGTCCGCGTGTCGAGCGGTAAGTTGATGCAGCATGCCAGCACTGAGCGCGTGCTACAGCAGGGAGTTGAGAGTGTCGGTCACAATGGCGCAGAGGAGGGAGGAGACGGGATCACCCTATCAAAGGCCACAGGCGTGATCAACCGGCGGGCCAGGGTTCCCGTTGATGAGGACACACGTTGACGCCGTGGAGACTGTAGAAAGATGAGGCTAAAGCGTATGCGATCAGCAGGGACGCGTGCATGTTAATATAGGAAAGACACCGCGAGATATACAAGTTGTTGGGTTGTGGATTGATCTCCAAGACACAATCTAGATAAGATGCAATCTCAATAGCCCAACTATTGTTACAACAACTACATGCCACGCCACACATATACGGTTTATAGTTATACCGTATGTACCACGTTTAACAGAGACGAGGATGCAAATCCACTCACACCAGCGTCGCCCAAAGCCGAGGTGACGGAGGGCATGGAGGAGGAAGGTCCAAGAGACTGTGTCGAACGCCTTGGCAATGTCCAGCTTGTGCATGATTCTGGGGCCTTGAGGTTATGCCATAAGCGCGTTGTTTGCTAGACCAGAAGGAAGTTGTCGTGCACGCTGCGCCCGGCGATGAAAGCACTTTGGTTGACGGAGACGATATGTCCCATCCGAGGCTCCAAGCAGAGAGAGAGGACTTTCACGAAAAGCTTGGCCACGAGGTGGATCAAACTGATCGGTCTGTAACTGATCGGACTTTCACGAAAAGCTTGGCCACGAGGTGGATCAAACTGATCGGTGTGTTGATCCCATGCTCACGAGAGGAGAAGTTAAAGGGGGAGACTGACGGGCGACCGCACGGGTGACCGCATGGGCGACTCGATGCCGTCAGGCGGGTCGACATCGGCCACCCCCGGTGATCGCCAGAAAGTAGGTGGGCGTTTTTGGGCACTCGCGGAGGAGGATAGTGGGGATGAGGATGAAGACGGCGGGTGCTCCGGCAGCTCGACGGAATATTCACCGACTCCCTAAGATGTGATTTGTGAAGCTTTTAACCCCGGCTATGATGAGGAAGAGGTGGCGGAGATTGTGGAGGCGGTGGTCCCTCCAGAGGATCCGGCGAGGACTGGCTTGCGTCCCGGAGAGAACTTGGAGTTGCTCCGGCGTGTCGTACACCGGAGGACGGCCGCGTCGGCCCCTCGGCCATGGAAGGGACCCATTCCCAAGGTAAGTCTCCCAAAGCTTACTCTTTTCGATTTGGTTCCTCCGAAGCGTGGACGGTGGTGGTGAGAAGGAAGAAGAGCGGCCGTGCGGCGGCCGGCCGGTTGTAGGCGGCGCCGGCACCGGCGGTGCCGATCCCGATCGCGGCGGCTAGGGCAGCTCTTTTGAATGCCTTGATTGGCGCTACTGGGCCATCGGTGGAGACTGGGCCACCTTCGGCTGGGTATGAGGCCCAGAACGAAGGGGTCGCAGGTGGGCCGGTGTCCCTTGGGCTGGATACAGAGGGGCGATCGGACGATGCGGTCGTTTACGTGCGAGAGGCGTGCAATGACCCGTCTAGTCTTCCTGTTTCCGTCGTGCGCCATAGGGTTTGTAGCCGTCGAGCTCCTCATCGCCGTGTAGATCGCGGGGGCCGTGCACGGCGAATCCCACCGCTTCTCATGGCGGGTCGGGGGGCCGCGGGAAAGAGCTCGGCTGAGCCAGCCGGGTCGGCCCGTGCCGGAGTGGTGCAGCCGCCTGTCTCTGGTGGCGGTCGTGGCATGGAGGTGCCATCGCCGGCTGTGGGTTCCGGTCGTGGTGCTGGTGCCCCTGGGGCAAACCGTGGAGTGCCGGCGGCGGGTCGGGGCGTGGCACCAGTGGGTGCTAAATCTTCGCCCATTGGCCGCGGGGTTGGAGCTCCTGTTTTCCGCCCACCGGCTCCGGCCCAGGTTGCTGCCGCGGGTAGGGGCGCTGCCATCCGCCCGCCGGCGCCGGCTCCTATTCCTACCGCGGGTCGGGGCTGTGGCCATGGTGCCCGGTCGCCATTGCAGCGTCCGACGGTGCCGCCCGGGCCGGTGCCGAATGCCGGGCGAGGTGGGTTGCGGCCTACTGCGCCAGTCCTTGCTGCTGCGGGGAGAGGTGCCCCTCCCCCGAGACCTCCGGTGCCTGCGGCCGTGGGGCGGGGTGTTGCGCCGCCAGTGCCTCGTGCCACGCCACCGCCTCACTATGTCGCGAGACCGGTGCAAAAGCGTTCGGACCCACCGCAGGTGCGGCTGGATGCGGGGGATGGTGGATCCAATGGGCCGCCCAGAGGACAGTGGGGAGATGATGGTTTTGATGCTTACGGGAAAGGACAGCACCGTGGTTCTTCGTCTACGGGAGGTGGACGCGGATACGCTTGGCAAAGTGATGGTTCTGATGAGAGACCATTCCTTGGTCCGGCGGGTGGTTTTGTCGAGGGGCTACTGGCCCGAACAACCGGCAGAGTGGCGGATACCGTGGCCATCGTGGTGGCCGTGGTGGTGGACGTGGTCGGTTCCGCAAGCCGCCCCCACCACCGGTCGTGGTTGACCATCAAGCTTCGGATATGGCCGTCGACCCTACGCAGTCGACTGAGTTGCCTAGCCAGGCGATGGAGGTTGTCACGGCTTTGGCCAATGTGGAGGTTCCTGTAATTGGAGTTGATGCCGAGGCAGGGGACAGGGCTGAGTCTGAGAGGGCGTCCAAGTGGGCGCGTAAGAAAGAAAAGATGTTGTGTTATCGATGTGGTGAGAAGGGCCACTTTATTGCCGAGTGCATGGCGGAACTCTGTAGCTCGTGTGGTAAGACTGCTCATGTTATGGGGGACTGCCCGGTTATGCGTGATCAGGCTCCTGCGCTCACGATGTCTGGAGTATATTGTGTCGAGCTCACTTTTTTTGAGTCCCCGGCGACGAGGGAGATTCCAGTTGAGACTCAGAGTATGACTACTAGCATTGTGAAAGCCACCCGCGAAGTGGTGTCTGAGGCTCAAATTGTGCAGAGACTTCAGGAACTGGCTACCGGTGATTTCCAGTGGGAGCTCGTTCAGATCGAGGACAACGTCTTTAGGGTTTATTTCCCAACGGTGGACGATTTGCAGAAGCTGTTGATTTTTGGGGTGTGCAAGGTGCGTGGTACTAACTGCATCCTGGAGTTTCACGAGTGGAAAAAGGTGGAGCCTAAGGGAAAGCCGCTGACTCAGGTGTGGCTGCGGTTTTCAGGGGCCCCATCTGAGGCTTTGACCGATGCTCGAGTAGTGGCGAGTTTGGGTATGATGGTTGGTAAGACTGAGGAAGTGGACATGGATTTCACCCGCGCTCATGGGGTGGCCCGGATCTTAGTGGGTGTTCTGGACATTGATTTTGTTCCGGACATGGTTAACTGGTTTTATAGGGGGGAGGTGTTTCCACTTGAGATCGAGTTTGAGGACTCAGAGCTGTTTGCCGATGCGGTTTCTGGGGCTGCTATGGATATGCACGAGAAGGATGGTGATGCCGGTGCTCGTGGGGACCCGACTGATGAGGTAGGACATGAGAGGGCCAATGGGTCGAGTCCGGCTGCTCAGTTGCCCGATGATGGCTCCGGAGTAGAGCCTGCACCGGCTTCGGCGGTACCGATGAGCACGTTGCGATTTGGGTCCTTTGAGCCTGCATCGGCTCCTCCCCGGCTTTGGAGTGACAGGGTGGAGTCTGATGATGGCTTTGAGATTACGCTTCCGCCTTTGGAGCTTGGTGCTGTGGCTGGCCCTGTGATGGTGGGAGGGGATAGGGAGGTGGAGCCTCAGGTGAGTCCGCTTTCCCCTACCACGGTCGCCAGCCGAGATACGGCGACAGTTTCGGAGGTTTGGTGTGCGGAGGGGAGTCTGGGGCCGCTGGCCCCGGCCTCTCCTTCTCTTAGTCTGGCGCAGGTCACACCCATGATGCCGGCGATGGTCGGCAATGGGGGAGGCCGCATGGCCCTCTCTCCTATAGCGATGCCGGTCCCGGTGGGCTTGGCTAGCGTCGAGGGTGGGAGCCCGAGGCAGGCGGCCTCGGTTCCTGCTTACCCGGTTGGGGCGGTGATACCCGGGCCAGCGGCCGCGCTGGGGGGAGCTGGGGCAGGTGGCCATGGCTCTCCCTTCTTCTCCGGCGGTCAGGCGGACCGCTTCTCCTACGCCGACGGCGCCGGCAGGTGGGGCGGGAGGGGGGCGCGGGCAGGCGTCCCCCGCCTTCCCCTTCCCACGCGTACCCGTGGCCGTGGACCCTGAGGGGCTTGGGAGCCCGCAGCCGCCTCTTCCGGTAACCTCGGCTGCTCCTTTGAGGGATTCAACACGAGGCTTTACTAGGGAGGAGGTCGTTGCTTTTGGCGGGATCCCCGACCCCGCCTCGACGGGGAGACGGATGAGTGCTCGCATTCACGAGCTCCCGGAGGTGGACGATATGCAGCAGCGGTGCGCTATGAGGGCGGCCAAGCTTCAGGATGTTGTATTTTCTACGGGTATGTCTGTTAACATATCTAACTCTTTATTGCATTGTTCTAATGAGGAGATTATAAATAATGCAAACCAATTAGGAGTTTCACTAGGAGCTACTGATAGTGAGATTACTAATTTGGTGAATGATCTGTTAGATTTGGAGGCAGAGTGTGCCTTAGAGACTATTCGTAATCTTGCAGCGGTTAAACCGATGAATGATGTTGAGATTGATGCGTTAGGGGTTCGAGTGCTCCATAATCTGTGTGCGGATCTAGCACCCCCCATTCATGAGTCTAAGGACGATGATGTGCCCATAGAGAATGATGCTGGTAGTACAGTTGAACCCGGTTATGAGGACCGGACGTCAGAACCTAGTAAACCTAAGCGCAAGTGGAAACGGAAGATCTATCCCGATTTCGCAGTTCGTAGGAGTGCTAGAATTCGCATTACTAAAAAATTCCATGACGAAATATGAAAGGAATCTTTTGGAATAGCAGAGGTCTAAAGGACTTGGCTAAAAGAAGGTTTCTTGCTGTGGCAGCTTTAGAGCAGCGTCTGGACTTCATTGCTCTATCAGAGACTGGTAGAGAAAACTTTGCGCCCCAGTTTCTGTCTTCTCTTGTGGGTGGTATTGATTTCGATTGGCATTGCCTCCCTCCGTGAGGAAGATCGGGTGGTATCTTACTTGGCGTGAGATGCGATTCGCTTGAAGTCCGAAGTGTAGTGATGGGCGACTTCGCGGTGAAGTTTCGAGTCAGGTCCAAAATAGATGGTTTCAACTGGGCTTTGGTGGCGGTTTATGGTGCCGCACAGCCCGAGCTTAAACCAGAGTTTCTGGCGGATCTAGTTCGAATTTGTGGATCGGAACAGCTTCCACTTTTAGTTGGAGGTGATTTCAATATCATTAGGAGGAGAGAGGAGAAGAATAATGGTAACTTTGACGGCAGATGGTCGTTTTTGTTCAATACCATTATTGAAAGCTTGGATCTGAGGGAGATAGAGCTTTCTGGTAGAAAGTTTACCTGGGCTAATGCTCTACCAAACCCAACTTATGAAAAACTTGATCGAGTTCTCGCAAGCGTGGAGGGGAACAAAAGTTCCCCCTGGTTACGGTGCAAGCTCTCTCGAGGGGAATATCCGATCACCCACCCTTATTCGTGGATTCAGGGGAGCCGAACCACGTGGGGAATAAAAATACCTTTTATTTCGAGATGTCGTGGTTCGAACGAGAGGGGTTTTTGGACCTGATTGCCAGGGAATGGGATAAAGGTACAGGAGGTACGACTGTGGTCGAGCGTTGGCCGAATAAGATTAGGCACTTGAGAAGCTTCTTACGGGGTTGGGCTAAGCACCTCAGTGGTGTGTATAAGATTGAAAAGGATAGACTCCTATCTCTTATACAGGCCCTAGACATAAAGGCCGAGTCTACAATTTTGCTGCCATCTGAGCTTTAGGTTAAAACTGAGGCGGAGAAGAGGTTGAAAGAACTGCTCCGCGAAGAAGAATTGAAGTGGGATTTGCGAGCTAAAGTCCGCAAAGTGGTCCAAGGGGACGCGAATACTCAATTCTTTCATTTAATAGCTAATGGCAAGCACCGAAAGAAGCGAATTTTTCAACTTGAACAAGATGAGGGCACGATTTTAGGACAGGATAACCTAAAAACTTATATTACCGAGTTCTACAAGCAGTTATTTGGACCGCCGGAGGATAATTGTGTGTCCCTCGACGAGTCTAGGACTGAGGATGTGCCTCAACTATCGGATGCCGAAAATGATATTCTGGTGGCACCGTTCTCTGAGAAGGAGGTGTTTGATGCTATTGCACAGATGAAAAACAATAAGGCTCCCGGACCGGATGGGTTCCCGGCCGAGTTCTATAAAAAGTGCTGGCACATTATTAAGGGGGATTTGCTACCTATGTTCCATGATCTGTTCTCGGGACAGCTTCACTTATTCCACTTTAATTTTGGAACTATCACATTGCTTCCTAAGAAAACGGATGCTGTGAGGATTGAGCAATTCAGACCGATATGCCTCCTAAATGTTAGTTTCAAAATCTTCACCAAGGTCGGGACTAATAGGCTCACACAGATTGCGCATTCTGTGGTGCAACAGTCCCAAACTGCTTTCATGCCGGACAGGAATATCCTTGAAGGGGTGGTAGTCCTGCATGAAACGCTCCATGAAATCCATTCCAAAAAAGTAGATGGAGTAATTTTGAAGGTGGATTTCGAGAAAGCGTACGATAAGGTCAAATGGCCATTTCTCCAACAGTCATTGCGTATGAAAGGTTTTGATGAAGCCTGGCACCGACAGGTTGAATCATTTACGCAAAAAGGTAGTTTGGGAATTAAAGTAAATGACGACATAGGTCATTATTTCCAGACACATAAAGGCCTAAGACAAGGAGATCCGATGTCCCCTATCTTGTTTAACAATGTGGTGGATATGTTGGCAATTTTGATAGGAAGGGCTAAGGAAAATGGTCAAGTAGGTGGATTGGTACCTCATCTTGTTGATGGAGGTGTTTCCATACTTCACTACGCTGATGATACGATCATCTTTATGGAGCATGACTTGGTCAAGGCGAGAAATATGAAGCTGGTGTTATGCCTATTTGAACAATTGACTGGGTTAAAGATTAACTTTAATAAGAGCGAGTTGTTCTGTTTTGGTAGAGCCAAAGACGAACAGGAGGCCTATAGGCAATTGTTTGGGTGTGAGTTGGGAGAGTTACCTTTCTATTACCTCGGTATTCCAATCCACCATCGTAGGCTGACAAACAGAGAATGGAAGTGCATTAAGGACAGATTTGAGAAGAAACTGAGTTGCTGGAAGAGTAAGCTCATGTCATACGGAGGCCGATTAATTCTGATTAACTCGGTGCTCACAAGTATGCCTATGTTTCTCCTATCGTTCTCTGAGGTCCCAGTCAGTGTTGGGAAGAGACTGGACTTCTATCGGTCACGGTTCTTTTGGCAGAGTGATGAGCTTAAAAGAAAATACCGGCTTGCTAAATGGGATATCATCTGTAGACCGAAAGACCAAGGGGGTCTTGGTATAGAGAACCTCGAAGTTAAGAACAGATGCCTTCTTAGCAAGTGGCTGCGGAAGCTCTCATCAGAGCATGATGCCATGTGGGCTCAAATCCTTCGCAGCAAGTACATTCAGACCAAACCGTTGTCCCAGGTTACAGTCAGACCGACTGATTCACCTTTCTGGAAAGGACTGATGAAAGTCAAACAATTTTTATTTAATAGGATGAAGTTTGTTATTGGCAACGGTACTAGCACACGTTTCTGGGAGGATACTTGGCTCGGCGAGACATCCTTGGCCATCCAATATCCGTCTTTGTATCGTATTGTTCAAAGACGTGAGGTGTTCGTAGCCTCGGTATTTTAATCTATCCCCCTTAATATTCAGTTCCGACGGACGCTGGCGGGCAATCGTTGGGAGGAATTGCTCCGTCTAGTGAGGAGACTGATGGAGGTTCAGCTTTCCCAACAACCCGATGAATTACGCTGGAAACTGACTAAGTCTGGAGTATTCATAGTTACATCAATGTACATTGATGTTATTAATTCGAACTCCATTCCTATTTCCAAGCATGTTTGGGATGTCAAAGTTCCTTTGAAAATAAAAGTGTTTATGTGGTTTGTCCATAAACAAGTTATTTTAACCAAGGACAATTTGATAAAGCGTAATCGGACATGACCTACTAGGTGTAGTTTCCGTGATCGGGATGAGACAATCAAACACCTCATTTTTGATTGCACGTTGGCCAAAGTCCTCTGGCAGACGGTTCACATTGCTTTTAATATCAAACCACCGAATTCTGTTAACGCGTTATTTGGGACATGGCTGAATGGGATTGAGCCTGACTTAGCGAAACACATTCGGGTTGGGGTTTGCGCTTTGCTGTGGACTATCTGGACTTGTAGAAATGATTTAGTTTTTAACAGAATATCATGTATTCATTTTTTGCAGGTTATATTCCGAACTACGGCACTGATCCGTTCATGGTCGCTACTTACTCCAACGGAGGCCACGGAGCATTTGGTTACTGGATCTTTCCGCTGGGAGATGGTAGCTCGGGATATCTTCAACCGGTTTGGATGACGGTCATGTAATAGGATAGGCATCTAGTTTACCTATCTATTTATAGCCAGCCGGTTGTGGCGTCTTATCTTGGCTAGTTGATGTTTCTAGCCCTTTATGGCTCTGTGTGAGCTTTGTTTGCTTTATTATTATTATTTTTGGAGACCTTGAAACCTTGTTAACATTATTTTTATTTGATTAATAAGATGGCCGTATGCATC
Organism: Aegilops umbellulata; assembly: GCA_032464435.1. NCBI lineage: Eukaryota > Viridiplantae > Streptophyta > Magnoliopsida > Poales > Poaceae > Aegilops > Aegilops umbellulata. The sequence goes on from CP136056.1 coordinate 353,688,421, forward strand.
AATCTGATGCAGAGGCCGGGGACTCTTCCTTTTCGAAAAAAAAAGTCGGAGAGTGTAGACGCGTCCGACTTCTTGGGAAGCAGGGTGAGCAAGGCTTCATTGAGCTTGTGGAATCCTCGGACAGTCATGCCATACCGCCGACGAATAACCCTTGCGGTTGCAGAGCCGGGCGCCGATTTGGAGCATCATGAGCGTGCGTTAAGATGATGATGCGTCGGTTGTTTGAGGCTGAGGAGGAGAGAAGCGAGAGGAAGTGAGAGAAGAAACTTGCAGCAGTAGCGGTGCGATGGTGGCTTCCTTGCAGCAACAGGGTGCGGCGAATGGCGGCTCCAATGGTTGCCGGCCAGCCTGCAAGAGAGAGGCGAGAGAAAAGCAACGGGATAGGAGAGAAGCAGATGTAGGAGACGAAGAAGGGAAGAGAATGAGTGGCTCTCCGTGACCGGTTGAAGGTAAGGGAGAAAGTGATCCTAAGAAAGAAGACAAGGAAGAGCGTGATAGATGGTGCATGGCCTGATGGACGCGTGGCGCTTGAGCCACGCGGTTGATTTCTCCAGAAATCGGTCGGATGTTTTTAACGCTTCTTCATATTATTAACCATGCTCTAAGTGAAAAGCAATGGAGGCGTGGCACGCATTGGAGGAGGTTTACGCCGCACTGTAATCAGCCGGATGTTATTCAACATTTTGGGAAACAAATTCCACCAAGCTGAACAAGCCGGACACTAAAGGTTAAATAACATCGAGCATCGAAATCTTGAGATCATCCAGGAAGTCAACAAATGCTGCCGCTGAGGACCCACCGGTCTCCAGCGCATCGGCTGCAATCACTTTCGCCATCGTGATCCTCTCCCTGATCTGCTTCCCATGCTCGGACTCCATGACCAGCCTCACTTTCGCCTCTACCTCCCTAGATTTCACGGTCGCCTCGTCGTAGCCGTCCATGACCACCCCAAGCTTCATGTCCTCCACCACCAACACCTTGTTCATCCTCTGCTCCGCGTACATGGGCCAGCACAGCATCGGCACCCCGGCTACAACAGCCTCGAGCGTCGAGTTCCATCCACAATGCGTCACGAACGCGCCGGTCGCCGGGTGCCGGAGCACCTCCACTTGCGGCGCCCAGGAGGAAACCACCATCCCGCGTCCCCTCGTCCTGTCCAAGAATCCCTCCGGCAGCAGCGGCTCCACTGCCGCCTCGGCCCGCCCCTCGAACCGCTTCGTCGCGTCGGCGTCCGGCGCAACGGGTGCTCGCACAGCCCATAAGAACGCGTGCCCGCTCTTCTCCAATCCCACGGCGATCTCCTTCAACTGCTCTGCGGGTACCGAGCTCGCGCTCCCGAAGCAGAGGAATACCACGCTCCGCGCTGGCTGCTTGTCTAGCCATCTCAGGCATTCGTGCTTCACGGTGCTTCCCCTCTCCTCGCCGACCAATGGGCCGACGCAGAACAGTTTCGGTACTGACTCGCCGGGACGGGGAGTCCCGTCTTTTATCGCCTTGACGGCGCGGGGCTCCAGCCACTCGAACGTGTTCGACAGAATGCCCTTAGATTTTGGCAGCTGCTCCATAAGGCTAAGGATTGCCTTGTACTGGCTGTCGTCGCGGTCGAGCAGCACTTCCGGCAAGTCGGATGCCGGAATTGGGTGGACTCCGGGGAAATGCAGCAGGGAGCGCCCCATGTCCCGGAAGGAGACAGTGGAGCGCATGACGGGGATGTGCAGGTAGGCAGCAAGGACCGACGCAGCGGAGGTGAAGAAAAGGTAGACCGGGACGCCGAGCTCTGCGGCGGCATCAAACCCGTAGGCGCAGAAGAAGTCGGTGACTAGAGCCTTGACGGACGGGAGGGACCTCAGGAACGCGAGGAGGGCAGAGTTGGTGGCGCGGAGGTCGGCGACAAGGGCGATGAATGGATCGGCATCGGGGTCAGCCGTCTGGGCAGAACGGGTCGCTGACGGCCGGAGTAGGTGGAAGGAGACGGAAGGATAGGATGCGGCGAGGCCGGCAATGGTCTCAGACGACTTGCCTGTAGACGGGACGTCGGCGACGGCGACGGTGACTGGAACGCCATGTGCGGCGAGATGGTGGGCGAACTGTGACATGGGGTGGAGGTGGCCCCTGACCATCCATGTGTAAAGCACGACGGTGCTCTGCATATTTGCTTCTGTGTTTCAGTGGCAGTGTTCTGAACTCTGAAGGAGAGAACCTGGCAATCGATCGGCTGTGTTATATATACTGGCGATGTTTCGTACCGCCTGCGACTACCAGCATATTTGAGTCTGTGGTCATGGTAAGGTTGATACGTTGTTTAATTTAGTTTGGTTTCGCACGCAACTATTAATGCCGACAATGGTTTCAGCTGTAAAGTTAGGCATATCTATGGGGTGTTTGGTTTAGAAGTCTTAAGACTTTTTCTAGTTTCAGAGACTAATCAAAAAAGACTCTTTAATAAAAAAAATTCCTCCCGTTTGGTTCCTGACTTTTTAGGGATTTTTTTTAGTCTTTGGGAATAAAAAGTTCCTGAACCAAACACCCCCTATATTTACTTATTTTAAAGGGGAGTTTGTGGTCGTCATGATAGGTTAATACTTACATTGGTTTGATTTGATTTCGCACACAACTATTAATGCCGCCAATGGTTTTAGAGGACTTGCCTGAAGGAGTTTTGGAGTTTCGCCTCAACGATTTTATTTCTTTGATTTTTATTCGCCTCGCCATCATATCTCAGTGGTTTTTCCCCTCATCAAGAAACCGAATCCCATCAATGGAAAAGATCTTAGTTCGTGCTTACTTTGTTAGGTGACAATTAAATGTGAACGCGTCTAGCGGGTGGCTGGGTGCCCGCTAGCGCTCCTGGGCGGCCTGCCTTTTTGTTAAATAGTGCGTTGTTATTTAATTATTTCTGTGGTTAAAGAGGACACTTTTAATTAATCATCCCTTATGTAGTCTCTTTTCATGTGATGAATGCATGCATATCGCTGCATTAATGTTTCTCATGTTCGTCCCTTTAATTTTTGATTTTCAAAATTATAAAAAATATATCTTCTAAACTATGTGACAAAATTTAAATTCGTTTTCACCGTTGAAACCATCACGGCGTGCTCTTCAAAAATAGATCCCGTGTGGGCATGTTTTGACGAACTAATCTTCCTGCCAACTAAACATCAATATGTGTGCAACTAGATATATTGCCGCGCCAATTAAGTATATGTATGTGCCAATAGTCCTGCCAACTAAACATTAATGTGTGTGCAACTAGACTACGTTGCCGCGCCAACTAAGCATATGTGTATGTCAATAGTCCTGCCAACTAAACACCAATATGTGTGCAAGTAGACTACATTGTCACGCCAACTGCGCATATATGTGTGTAATTAGTCCTGCCAACTAAATATCAATGTATGTGTAACTACACTACATTGTCGCGTCAATTGCGCATGTCTGTGTGCAACTAGTGTCCTGCCAACTAAACATCAATGTGTGTGCAACTAGACTACATTACAAGTCAACTGAGCATATGTGTGTGCAACTAGTCTTCCTGCCAACTAAACATCAATGTGTGTGCAACTAGACTACATTATAAGCCAACTAAATATCAATGTGTTTACAACTAGACTACACTATAAGCCAACTGAGCATATATGTGTGCAACTAGTCTTCCTACCAACTAAACATCAATGTGTGTGGAACTAGATTATATTACAAGCCAACTAAACATCAATGCGTGTACAACTAAACTACTTCCTACAATGGCGTCTCAGCGGCGGGATCGAAACCTCACAACCAAGGCCAAAAGTCACTGGTAGAAAAAGAGGCTTCCATACGCCCACATTAGTCCCCAAAACAATCGAACCGCGACCAAAGGGGTCTTTAGTCGCGGTTCGAGAGAAGACCCGCGACCAACTATCTGGGCCCAGCGCGCTCGGTCGACAGCTGGCGGACGGGAGGGGCTTTAGTCCCGGTTGGCCTGGCCAACCGGGACTAAAGGTCCCCGAAGGCCTTTAGTCACGGTTGGCCAGGCCAACCGGGACTAAAGGCCCATCCAGCTGGCGGACGGGAGGGGCTTTAGTCCCGGTTGGCCTGGCCAACCGCGACTAAAGGCCCATTCCTATATATAGGACTCAGCTCACTTCCCTTCACTCAGCTCACTTCACAATTTTCAGAAGGTGGTGTTGGGTTTGCTTTTGGTTTCTCCTATGCACACAAGGTGTTTGATGAAATGCCCGAGAGCCTGAAACAAACATGATATGAAGTGTCCGAGCCACACTTGAGCTTTCTCATTTATTTTTCCTCTGCGATCGTGGTTAGCAACTTGAACCTTTCATGTGTCATTGATAAAATACGCATGTGTGTAGTTCATTGTTTAATTTGTATTATTTCTAGCTAGTTACTTTAACAAATGCATGATGGTTAATTATATACTTTATATAATAATAATGCAGATGAATCGGCAATGGATGTACGGTCCCCGACTCTCCGGCGAGTTCACTACGGGTTTGAAAGATTTCCTCGTAGTGGCAAATGCGAACAAGCAGCAAGGTTTTATTATCTGTCCATGTGCTGTCTGTAAGAATCAGAAGGGTTACTCCTCCTCAAGAGACGTTCACATGCACCTGCTTCGGCATGGTTTCATGCCAAGCTATAATTGTTGGACCAAGCATGGAGAAAGAGGGGTTAGAATGGAAGAAGATGAAGAAGTGGATGATATCGATGACAACTATCATGATCATTTCGGTGATACTTTCATGGAGGATGATGCTGAAGGTGGGGAAGGGTTAGGTGAAGGTGAAGAAGAGGCACATGATGAGCCCGCTGATGATCTTGGTCGGACCATTTCTGATGCACGGAGACGCTGCGAAACTGACAAGGAGAGGGAGAATTTGGATCGCATGTTAGAGGATCACAAAAAGTCGTTGTATCCAGGATGCGATAATAGTCTGAAAAAGTTGGGCTGCACACTGGATTTGCTAAAATGGAAGGCACAGGAAGGTGTAGGTGACTCATCATTTGAAAATTTGCTGAAAATGTTGAAGAATATGTTCCCGAAGAATAACGAGTTGCCCGCCAGTACGTACGAAGCAAAGAAGGTTGTCTGCCCTCTAGGTTTAGAGGTTCTGAAGATACATGCATGCATTAATGACTGCATCCTCTACCGCGGTGAATACGAGAATTTGAATGAATGCCCTGTATGCACTGCATTGCGTTATAAGATCAGAGGCGATGACCCTGGTGACGATGTTGAGGGCGAGAAACCTAGGAAGAGGGTTCCCGCCAAGGTGATGTGGTATGCTCCTATAATACCACGGTTGAAATGTCTGTTCATGAACAAAAAGCATGCCAAGTCGTTGCGATGGCACAAAGAGGACCGTAAGTCCGACGGGGAGTTGAGACACACCGCTGATGGAACGCAATGGAGAAAGATCGACAGAGTTTTCAAAGATATTGCAGCTGACGCAAGAAACATAAGATTTGGTCTAAATACTGATGGCATTAATCCTTTTGGCGAGCAGAGCTCCAGCCATAGCACCTGGCCCGTGACTCTATGCATCTACAACCTTCCTCCTTGGTTGTGCATGAAGCGGAAGTTCATTATGATGCCAATTCTCATCCAAGGCCCTAAGCAACCCGGCAACGACATCGATGTGTACCTAAGGCCATTAGTTGAAGAACTTTTACATTTGTGGGCCAGACCTGGTGTATGTGTCTGGGATGAGCACAAAGGAGAGGAATTTGACCTACGAGCGTTGCTTTTTGTAACCATCAACGATTGGCCTGCTCTCAGTAACCTTTCGGGACAGACAAATAAGGGATACAATGCATGCACGCACTGCTTACATGAGACTGAAACTGTACGTTTGGTTAATTGTAAGAAGAACGTGTACCTGGGTCATCGTCGATTTCTTCCCCGAAATCATAACGTAAGAAAGAAAGGCAAGCATTTCAACGGGAAGGCAGATCACCGGCCGAAGCCTGCGGAACGTACTGGTGCTGAGATATTTGATATGGTCAAGGATTTGAAAGTCATCTTTGGAAAGGGTCCTGGCGGACAATCAGTTCCGCGGGGAGTTGATGGGCATGCACCCATGTGGAAGAAGAAATCTATATTTTGGGAGCTAGAATATTGGAAAGTCCTAGATGTCCGCTCTGCAATCGACGTGATGCATGTTACGAAGAATATTTGCATGAACCTGCTAAGCTTCTTGGGCGTGTATGGGAAGACAAATGATACAAAGGAAGCACGGCAGGACCAACAACTTTTGAAAGACCCAGATGACCGGCATCCGGAATGGTTTCAAGGTCGTGCCAGCTACGCTCTTACCAAAGAAGAGAAGGTCATTTTTTTGAATGCCTGAGCAGTATGAAGGTCCCGTCTGGCTTCTCGTCGAATATAAAGGGAATAATAAACATGTCGGAGAAAAAGTTCCAAAACCTGAAGTCTTACGACTACCACGTGATTATGACGCAATTGCTTCCGATTGCTTTGAGGGGGCTCCTACCGGAAAATGTTCGAGTAGCCATTGTGAAGCTATGTGCATTCCTCAATGCAATCTCTCAGAAGGTAATCAATCCAGAAGATCTACCATGGTTACAGAACGATGTGGTCCAATGCCTTGTCAGTTTCGAGTTGGTGTTCCCACCATCCTTCTTCGATATTGTGACGCACCTCCTGGTCCACCTAGTCGAAGAGATTTCCATTCTCGGTCCTGTATTTCTACACAATATGTTCCCCTTTGAGAGGTTCATGGGAGTATTAAAGAAATATGTTCGTAACCGTGCTAGGCCAGAAGGAAGCATCGTCAAGGGCTATGGAAATGAGGAGGTAATTGAGTTCTGTATTGACTATGTTCCTAACCTTAAGCCGATTGGTATTCCTCAATCGCGGCACGAGGGGAGACTAAGTGGAAAAGGCAAGATCGGAAGGGAATCCACGATATGTATGGACGGTCATTCTATGACTGAAGCACACCACACAGTTCTGCAAAATTCCAGCTTGGTGGCTCCGTACTTCGAGCAACACAAGAATATTTTACGCTCGGACAACCCGGGGAAGCCTGAATCCTGGATTAGAAAGGCCCACATGGAGACTTTCGGCAGTTGATTGCGAAAACATTTAATGAATGACAATGATGTTGGAGATCAGCTGTACATGTTGGCCAAGAAACCATCTTCGACTATAACGACTTTCCAAGGGTACGAGATAAATGGTAATACATTTTACACCATCGCCCAAGATAAAAAGAGCACCAACCAAAACAGTGGTGTCCGCTTTGATGCAGCAACCGAGAATGGGCAAAAGGTCACATATTATGGTTACATAGAGGAGATATGGGAACTTGACTATGGACCCTCCTTTAAGGTCCCTTTGTTCCGGTGCAAATGGTTCAAGCTAACAGGAGGTGGGGTAAAGGTGGACGAGCAATACAGAATGACAATGGTGGATTTCAACAATCTTGGTTACCTTGACGAACCATTCGTCCTTGCCAAAGATGTCGCTCAGGTTTTTTATTTGAAGGACATGAGTAGCAAACCGAGGAAACGGAAAGATAAGAAAACGATCAGTACATCATGCGATGATCCAAAGCGCCACATTGTTCTTTCAGGGAAAAGAAACATCGTGGGAGTGGAGGACAAGACAGATATGTCAGCAGATTATAATATGTTTGGTGAAATTCCGCCCTTCAAAGTTAACACTGACCCAAGCATTAAGTTAAATGATGAGGATGCTCCATGGATACGGTACAATCGTAAGCAAGCAGGGACACAAGGGAAGAATTGATGTGTAATAATTTATTGTACCAAACTTTGTATTTGGTCGATGAACTGAATGATGTATCAAACCTTTTGTCAAACCTTCAAGGGATTTTAAAATGAATTAGTTTTATTTTTCTGATTTTTTTGATATATAATTGTATTTTTAAGATTTTAAAATGAATTAGTTTTATTTTTCTGATTTTAAAAGGAAAAAGGAAGAAGAAGAAAGAAGGAAAAAGGAAGAAAAAAACAGAAGAAAAAAGGAAAAACAGAAGAAAGAAAGCGCCAGTTCTAGCACAGACCCTTTAGTCCCGGTTGGGGAGGCGGACCGCGACTAAAGGGTACCCTTTAGTCGCGGTTGTTGTCCCCAACCGCGACTAAAGGGTCTTTCTGCGCGGGAACGAAAGCGGCGCCAAAACCCTTTAGTCCCGGTTGGGGAGGCGGACCGCGACTAAAGGGTACCTTTAGTCGCGGTCCGCCTCCCCAACCGCGACTAAAGGTGCGTCTATAAATACTGCACTTAGCAGTTTTGCCACTTCCCATTCTCCTCTCTCTCGACACCGAAGCGCTGCCCCGACGCCGATCGACGCCGACGCCGACGCCGAAGCCCTGCCCCGACGCCGACGCCGAAGCCCTGCCCCGACGCCGAAGCCCTGCGCGCCGCCGCCCCCGTCCCCAGTGAGCGCCGCTTCCGCCCGTGCCTGCCCTTGCCCGCCGCTCGTGCCCTGCGCCCTTGCCCGCCGCCCGCCGCCCGCCGCCCTGCCGCCCGCCGCCCTCCGGCCCTGCCTGCCGTCCTCCGCGCGCCGGCAGAAGAAGAAGAAAGAAGAAGAAAAGGAAGAAGAAGAAGAAAGAAAAAGTAAAAAGGAAGAAGAAGAAAGAAGGAAGAAGAAAACAAAAGAAAACAGATGAAAAACAAGAAAAAGGAAGAAAAAAGGAAAAAGGAAGAAAAAAAAGAAAAAGAAAGAAAACAACAGAAGAAAAACAAAGGAAGAAGAAAAAAAAAGGAAAACACAAGAAAAACAAACAGAAGAAAAAAACAAAAGAAAACAAAAAAACAGAAGAAAAACAAAGGAAGAAGAAAAAAACAAAAGAAAACAAAAAGAAAGAAGAAAGGAAGAAGAAAAAAAGAAGAAGAAAGGAAGAAGAAAGGAAGAAGAAGAAAGAAAGAAAAAAGAAAAAGGAAGAAGAAGAAAGAAAGAAGAAAGGAAGAAGAAGAAAGAAGAAGAAGAAAGGAAGAAGAAGAAAGAAAGAAGAAGAAAGGAAAAAGGAAGAAGAAGAAAGGAAGAAGAAGAAAGAGGAAGAAGAAAGGAAGAATAAGAAAAAAAGAATTTTTACTTAAAGAATCTTATTTTTTAATTCCTCCTCCTCTATGTCCCCTTAATCTTATTTTTTAATTCCTTTATACTTAAAGAATTTTTACTACATGCAGGAGTGACATATGGCGGACGATAGAACCGAGCCGCTTAGGGATCCGGAGGCTGAACGTTATTTAATGGGCATCATCAACAACGAGATTCCTTATGTGCCGGGCTCAGAATATGAGCAACAAGAGGATGTAGTCTATTCTTATCTGAACCTTGACGGTGGAACAGAGATTGTCGATGATCAAGAAGGTGAAGGAACGGACATTGTCGACGGAGGTCAACCGTCAACAACCGACGATCTCGAATTGCAAGTAGCAACCACCTCCGGCGAGGTATATATATACATTGAGAGCCTCTCGTGATACAAACTTACTGAAATGTGAATACATATGTATTAACGCGCGCGACTCTCTTTCTTTTTTTAGCCCTCCGGATCGAGTACGACAAAGCGTGGCAAATCCAAGGCGATGAAAACAGGAGAAACATATGCCATTGAGTTTGTCAGTGAAACCGGCAAGCCCCTACAACACACCTCAAAGTTTATCAACCAATGCGGAGTCGTTGTTAGAGACAACGTCCCGATCACCGTCCAGGAATGGAAGGAGCCAAAGAAGGCACGTCTTGGTTTCAGTTTTGTCGACAAGATAACGAAAAAGGATTGCTGGAGAAAGCTTATGGAACATTTCATTCTACCTCCGGAATACAACAAAGTCGATGAATTCGGTAACGAGGTTCCGGGTGGACGTCAAAGGAGGAGGCTAGTTAAAGAGTTCGCTCTTCAGAAGATGGGCGAAGCATTCCGGAACTTCAAGAAAAATTTAACCCGTGACTATGCCAACAAGGGCAAGACTCCGGATTTCAATGGATAACATGAGAAACTGAAAGATGATTGGCCAGAATTTGTGAGGCAAAAGCAATCGGAGCATTTCAAGGAAATATCAAAAAAAAATAAGGATAATGTGAGTAAGAAAAAGTTCCATCATATTATGGGGCCAGGAGGATACCGCCTTTCGGAGCCTAGGTGGCAGAAGATGGAGGAGGACCTGAGGGTGCGAGGAATCCCTCTAGGTACAGAGGGATGGGACCCAAGGGCCAAAAGCTGGTGGTACCGGCATGGGGGATCGCTAGACCCCGAGACAGGGGTGTGTGTTCACCGGCAGAGACAGTTTGCTCCCACCCAAGCCCTTATTGACGCAATGACCCAAGCTCAAGAGGGCTTGATCAAGTTCAACAGAGAGAAAGACGCACTGACAACAGCCCTCGGGAATGATGAACACGGAGGACGTGTACGAGGCAAAGGCAAAGTTCCATGGAAAGTAGGGTTTTCCCAGGACAATGACCTGTATTGTTACAGAAGCCGTAAGAGAAAGACGGACCGGGATGCAGATCTTATGACGAAGTTTGCATCGGAACTCCATGAGTTGAAGCAGACCGTGCATGAACTAGTGAAAGAAAAATCGGCTGCAGGGCCGCATGAAGATCATGAAGCGGATCGCGGAAGCCAGCAGCGGAGAAGCAGCGTGGCTTCCACGGATGCCCCGCCTGGTGCTAGTGCACCGATGATCGAGATTCGTGCACCGGAGCCTCACTACCCCGTGGATGATGTAAAGGAGATGAAAGAATGTGATCTGCATTATCCCGTGGGGAACGTTTCCACGAAGGTAGCTAGTGGCAGTGCTTTACCCTGTACACCTGGAGCACTCCACCACAACAACCCCATTGCATATGGCTATGCTCGTGTCACGGTGGAAGACATAGTCCAAGGGTTTGAGGACCTGGAGATTGACAAACCTACACCCGAAGGGGAGAGAAGACTTGGAGATGTCAAGCGCCAGTTAATTCTATGGAAAAAGAAGTACATAGTGTTTCCAGGCGAGGCGCCAAGGCTAGCAAGTCCACCCCCCTCCGATGGTGGTGGTGGTGGTGGCGGTGGTGGCGGTGGTGGTGGTCGTGGTGGTTCACCTACACCTCCTTCACGCCATTCGACGCCGTCCCCCGATCCACAACCTCCGGTGGGTACGACGCCCCCCAATCCTCCTCCGGTGGGTACGACGCCCCCATTCCACCTCCGGCGAAGAAGCAGAAGCAGGCGGACAGCAAGAAAACCCGCTCCTGGACTATTAACCCGGACCCTTATGTACCTAAGACCACAAGGGTACCGGAGCCATCACTGAAGCCTCTCCTCCCAAGGCCTGGGGAACTTAGTGAAGCTGAAACCAAATTGGCCGCGTCTGCTGATTATGAGAAATGGAAGGCGGATATGAAGGCGAAAAAAGAACCTGAGCCCAAGCAAGTATTCACTGAGAAGCAAAAGAAGTGGGCTAAGGATTTTTTGACGACACCGTCCCAAGCCGAGCTGAATATGCCTGACGACTATGGACATGAACTTCGTAGGCAAGCAAAAATATTGAAGGAGGAGAAAGAAGAAAGTAAAAAAAGCGGGAAACAAGTTGACCAGCTCGGGATGCAGAAGAAACAATCGATCCCCCCGCTCATAGTGAAAGCCGGTCCGGAAGAGGACCCCGAGATCATAGCAGCTGCGGCAGCACTTGGATTGACTATAGCGGGTGCCATGAAACAAGCGTCCGAGATGGGTTTGACTCTTCGTGCCTTCTTAGGCCTTGAGGATGCGCCAGTATGTGAGATAGCATTACAATATGTGCGGAATGGGCCTCTCGTCGAGCCTGCGCAGGAAAAGAGTCTACCACCACAACTGCGAAATCTGCTACGTTGGTACAAGCAATTCATAACATGGGCCGACAAAGAATATGTTTATGCGGATGTTACAGATGAGCATCACACCAAACGGTACTCTGTAGAAGTTCATATGAGTGAATTGTTCCAGCTGTTCAATCTGTGCGACCTCGACAAATCTATGCTGAGTTGCTACGTTCTGTAAGTGATTTATTTCTACCTCATCTCGTTCTTCATTGCCTGCACTATATATATATTGTCCTAACTGTATTGTTGCGTACGCTATTATGCAGATTGAAGATTTGGGAATGCAAAATAAGAAACATCCATGATGTTGGGTTCATTGACCCACATATCGTTAATGGACATGTGTTACAACATCACCCCGAAGACGTGGAGAAAGACCTGTACAAGTTTCTTAGAAAGCATCAACTCAAAAGTCATATTCTATTTCCTTACCATTTTGGGTGAGTGTTTCTCTCTTGTGCCCATTCTCTTTTGTTTACTCCATGCATGGTATGTCTAATCGATGAGTTATGCATGACTGTGCATGTAACGTGTCCGCAGGTTCCACTGGATTCTGCTAAATATTGAACTTCACACCTCCAGAGTTCTAATCATGGACTCTATGGATTCGGATCCAAAGCGTTGGGCCGACATGAGAAAAATGCTGCAAAAGTAATTATTTTCAATCATTTGAGCTCTATATCGATCGGTCTCTTTCGTTCATTTCCTAATATCAAGTAACTAATAACTCCCTTATTCATTTAATTTTCTTTGCCCTGTAGGGTTTGGAGACGGTTCTCAGAAGAAATTGTCGGTGAATTCAAACATGAGCTAGATTTCAGAAGGTTAGTTAATGTGGATAAGCAGCCACCGGGGACCAATCTATGTGGATACTATGTTTGTGAGAACATCCGGAGACACACCACTGAGCGGAAGGCATCAGATAGCATGCGGAACGTGACGGATAACTTGCGGAGGAGGCTTAGTCCAGAAGCTCGCTTCCGACCAATTCAAGAAGAATTAGCAGGATTTTTCATGAGGGAAGTCATCAATCCTAAAGGAGAACACTATACCGAGGACGAAGAAATTTATATGCATACCCGAGATTGAAACTTGTTCGAAGTTGTATATGGTCATCCATCCTAATTGTGTATGGAAACTTGTTCGAAGTTGTATATGGTCACCCGAGATTGAATATATATTATATATTCCTCTTGAATTCTTCTTGTTTGAAATTTCATAAGCATGTATATAGTAGCGTAGAATATGTGTACTGAAACTTCATCAAAAATAAAATAAAACACAAAATAAAATATAAAACAAATAAAACACTACAAATTAAAAAGAAACCAGGTTTAGGGGGGCTGAAACCCTAAACCTGCGGAGGAGGCCTTTAGTCCTGGTTGGCCACGAGAACCGGGACTAAAGGTCCTCCGCCCCGACGGACCACGGGCGCCCACGTGGACGGGCCTTTAGTCCCGGTCAGCCACAAGAACCGGGACTAAAGCCTTTAGTCGCGGTCCGTAAGAGGCGCGACTAAAGGGGGGGTCTTTAGTCGCGCATATTTAGTCCCGGTTGCACAGCCGGGACTAAAGGCTGTTGCGAACCGGGACTAAAGGGCTTTTTTCTACCAGTGAGTGGAGGAGAAGGCAAAGCCAATACGTACGCAAATCAGGTACTATCTTTGACGAACAATCACATAGGAAGTTGGATTATGCAGCTTCAAAATTTTGTTTTTTAAAAAGTTGCACCATGTATTACTAAGGTTGCACAACACAGTACTAAAGTTGCATCATATAGCATAAAAGTTGGCATAAATTTTTTTATCGAAACATATTCATGTGGACTCTAGTTTCAAAGATCTCGACATGAGGATTCCAACGGTGAAAACGGATCTGAATTCCGCCGCGCGGTTTGAAAGGTATGACTTTTTAAATTTTTATGAAAGGTAGTTAAATCAGTCACATGCTCAGAGAGAGAATGGACATCATGGGCTACTTTTTCTTCTAATTATATTCCCTGGCTCACAACAGTCCAAAACCAGTCCATATAATTCAGACCAGGTGGCACCTGGACTACGTACGTGCGGAAACGAGTGGCCAGGAGCCGGCCGCTCGGTTCGCCTAAATAGTGCATATGCACTTTTTAGATTTTAGGTTAAATTTAATCAAGTAAAAAATAGGTAATTAAAAATTCAGAAATCGCATTATATATATGAGATGACCTACCCAAAAAACATAAATAAGATTTTCCTTGATAACATTTCAAAACAAAATAAGATACTCCTGAATGTGCTGCCATTTATTGTTAATCACAACTTTTTTTAATACAACAAACAACATATCTTTTTTCTTATCTTACCAAATAATATATATATTCCCATCTTATCAAATCACATGTGTGTGTATATATAAATATAGGACTGGACTATTCTGTTACAGGTAACAGAATATTATTTTGTTACCCTCGCCCCCTATAAGGCGCGACGCGTCCACGGTTGACCCAGCCCCAATCCGACTCGCTTCCTACCGCCGGAGGCAGCCGTCGCGGGCGAGCGAGCGAGCGACGGCGACAGCCGGAGCAAGGGAGCCCGCGGCGCCGTGATTGGCCGGCGACGGATCCGTCGCCGCCTCCTCGTTCCTTCTGTCGCCGGATCCATCATCGGGGTCGTCATCCCCGCCTCCTGCCTCCCTCCGTCGCCGGATCCATCGTCGGGGTCGTGATCCCCGCCTCCTGTCTCGCTCCGCCGCAGGATCCATCGACAGGGCCGTGATCCCCGCCTCCTGCCTCCCTCCATCGCCGGATCCATCGTCGGAGCCGTCATCCTCGCCTCCTGCCTCCCTCCGTCGCCGGATCCATCGTCGGAGCCGTCATCCCCGCCTCCTGCCTCCCTCCGTCGCCGGGTCTCCTTCTCCGGGGCAGTTATCCACGCAAGGTGCTTCCTCTACGAACCTCTTCGCCAGACGTCCACCACAAGCAGGTGCTGTGTCAATGGTGCTGCCTTGCAAGAACATGCCAGTAAGACGCCCACGAGAGGTAGAAGAAGAAGATAGTACACTGGAGGTAATGTCTGCTCCCCATGTTTGTGTAACTCCATCAGTTCGTCGGTCCTGCTATGAAGAAGAACCCGATGGTACATTGCAAATGCTAGCATCAGTACATTGACACCCCTGCCACTTGATGCACGATTAGGATGTCGAGGTTACTGTCAGTGCATCTAATATGCTATCTTCAGTTCAAGTTAAAAAAAAATAACACATATGCGTCAGTCCAGGTATAGTGACAAGGTTCAGCTACCGCTGGGAGTTGTATGTTGTTATTCCTAAGAGTACAAGTCATGTAATTGCGTCAGTTCGAACGAGTAACAAAACTGTTACCAAAAAAATAATATAAAATTGCTACACAATAAGTTCAGTGATACATAAGCTAGCAGTACTTGTAATGTATATGCATTGATGCATGATTAGGATGTCGAGGTTACTGTCAGTGCATCTAATATGCTATCTTCAGTGCATCTAATGTGCATCTAATATACAACTGTCCAAACAGTTATCAATACAGAATACCTCCAGGACCTGTTTCATCTACCACTCACAACTGAAGCCTATGAGGAATTCTTGCAAATGGAAGACATATGCATCCAAGCAAGAAAATCTGAACATATAGATGCCCTGGACACCTGGAGTTACATTTGGGGGAATGAATTCTACTCCTCAATCAAGGCCTACAAAGTACTGATTGGACACAAGCAAGTCCCACCACACTTCAATTGGATCTGGAACTCATCCTGTCAACCAAAACATAAGGTATTCTTCTGGAAGCTACTTCATGATAGAGTAAATACAAGGAATCTGCTAAGGAGGAAAAACTTTGTGTTGGAAGTTTACAACTGTGCTGTTAGAGATTGTCAACAGGAAGAAACTCTGCATCATCTGTTTTGGGATTGGCCCTTTGCTCAACAATGCTGGAACTACATCTGCCCTACTAGGACTCTAAATTTATCAGTCCTCGAAGCCTTCCAAGACCTTAAGAAGAAGCTACACTTCCCTTTCTTCATGGAGATCATAATTCTTGGATCATGGGCCATCTGGATATCCAGAAACAATAAGATATTTGAGAATATTACTCCAACTTTCCAAGGCTGGAAGTGCATATATTTAGAGGAACTCAAACTTCTGAAATATAGAATGAAGACTAAGCATGAGAGAATGTTCTCTAACTGGCTGGATTCTCTGCTGTAATCTCTTTTACTTCTTCTTTTGTCTGTAGTTTTTTTAGTTTCTTTTCTTTTTCTTTTCTTTTCTTTCCTGTTTTTTTGTTTTCCTAGGCTTACCTCAAGCCCATAAGACTACTCTGTTTCATCTACCTTAATAAAAGTTGCAGTGGGGTGTTTACCCTACTGTTTATAGTCAAAAAAAATCTTCAGTTCAAGTTTAAAAAAAATAGCACATATGCGTCAGTCCAGGTAGATAGTGACGAGAGAGTGCCACAGTTACACAGTAAGTTCAATGATACATAAACTAGGAGTACTTCTAGTGTAGTTGCATAAGTTACAGAAGAACAAAGGAGAAGTCATGCATGAGTTCATTGTCCAGTTTACAAAACAGTGCTAAAAAACAGTACATCAGTACATCTGTGTTTGAACATGAACGTTCATCAGTTCGACTGAAAACGAAACCAGATTAATCCCAAAAACTTTTGAACGTTGTTTGCAGAAGGATGCAAGGCGGCGCACGCAGCAAGCATTTCATGAGCCAAACAGATATGGGGCACCACCTGGTTGGGTAACACCAGAAATACCGCCTGGATATTTCAACAGTACAGGCAGATTTGAAGATACACCGCAATCATCAGAAGCACAGATAGGTCCTTCTATACAGCAAACAGCAATGTCTGGGAATGCAAGCTTTGCCGCTACTGGGTTGCAACTAGGCCAACAATATCACCAACAAAAAATGTTTTCCTTCCCCAGCGCATGCAAAAAGCCAAGGACAAGAAGGCTTCCACCAGTCGCTCCGTCAACATCAATCATCCGTGCTGCAAAAGCTGTTGCGACGGGAAGACCAGGGCAAAAAGACAGAAATTTTGGCCACTCTAGCAGGTTCAAAAGTACAAGATATGAGCCATATAGACAGGAGCAACATCACAATGAATCTGAGGAGAGACGTCCGTACAACGAGAGACGGAGATCTTCGTCATCGTTGCTCCCTCCAAGAGATGCATTGCTGCATGTGCCAAGGGTGACACCACCGGCGCCCATAAACCAGGGAGAACAACAAACACCAGAGGCTGCGCAGAGCTATACACATGTAAGTATCCATATAGAAAAAAAATAGAAGCACAGTCCATACCATGGTGTTGTGACCACCCCATCTAACATTTTTGTTTTGTCACTGTTGTGTGCAGCCACCTGACATTGAAGCTTATGTTCTGCCAAGGCTAGAGATGAGGTTTGAAACTTCCGAAGAAACTAAGAACTTCTACAATGTATATGCGAAGCACGCTGGTTTTGCTGTCAGGGAAGGCCCCAAGTTTAAGACCAGAGCCTACCTTTATTGCACGTGCCATGGAGTTTATGAATCAAAGGTGTCTGAAGCAAATAGACAGCGTAACAAGACGACAGCCAGAACTAACTACGGGGCTAAAATGAGGCTGAAGAAGGAAAAGGGTGGAACATTTGTCATAAAAGAGATAGTCTGGGAACACAACCACATGCTACAGCTCACCGCAGAAATGCTTGTCTTCTTAATACCAAAAAAATAAATACAAATAAAAAAATTAATATAGATGGTGAAAACAAACGGCTAAAGTACAAATAATAACTCACAACAGTACAAAAAAATTTATCAAAAAAGTACAAATGAAAAAACAATTCATAACGGTGATGTTTTTCCCCTAAAAAATAAAGATAAGATAATGGGGCAAGTCATGTTACGGACTCGCCTCTGCATGCGACGCTGCGGCACGCCGCGTCGTCGCCTGCTACGGCTCGTTCCTGGCTCGGCCTCGCCGGGATGGGGGAGGGGGGTCCCGACCCCCCTCCCCCCGGCTCGGCCTCGCGCTAACGCGGCAGTGCGCTCGTTTGACAGGCACAGTGCGGTTATTCTGTTTCCCCCACCCACCCCACGCACCCACACCCCTAAGATAGATAATGGGGCAAAGTCCATACAAGGAAGATGTGTCGGTACAACTATGCCCCTTGGTACGGTTCGGTGCGGGGGCAAGTCATGTTTCCCCCACACACCCACACCCCTAAAGATAGAAAACGCGGTTATTCTGTTTCCCCACGCACCCACACCCCTAAGATAAGATAATGGGGCAAGTCATGTTACGGATTCGCCTCCGCATGCGATGCCGCGGCACGCCGCGTCGTCGCCTGCTACGGCTCGTTCCTGGCTCGGCCTCGCCGAGATGGGGGAGGGGGGTCCCGACCCCCTCCCCCCCGGCTCGGCCTCGCGCTAACACGGCAGTGCGCTCGTTTGACAGGCGCAATGCGGTTATTCTGTTTCCCCCCACCCCACCCCATGCACCCACACCCCTAAGATAGATAATGGGGCAAAATCCATACAAGGAAGATGTGTCAGTACAACCCCTCGGTACGGTTCGGTGCGGGGGCAAGTCATGCCATAGTACTATATTCAAACAAACAAAAAAAAGAAAAAGAAAAAATTGACAGCACAAGGACAAAAAAGTACCAGTCCAAGTTACTGGTGTAGTCAAGTACTAGATCCAAAAAAAAGTGCCGCGTCGTCGCCTGCTACGGCTCGTTCCTGGCTCGGCCTCGCCGGGATGGGGGAAGGGGGTCCCTCCCCCTCCCTCCGGCTCGGCTCGCGCTAACGCGGCAGTGCGCTCGTTTGACAGGCGCAGTGTAGTTATTCTGTTTCCCCCCACCCCACCCCACGCACCCACACCCCTAAGATAGATAATGGGGCAAAGTCCATACAAGGAAGATGTGTCAGTACAACTATGCCCCTCGGTACGGTTCGATGCGGGGGCAACTCATGCCACAGTACTATATTCAAACAAACAAAAAAAAAGAAAAAGAAAAAATTGACAGCACAAGGACAAAAAAGCACCAGTCGAAGTTACTGGTGTAGTCAAGTACTAGATCCAAAAAAACAAAAAAAATTGACCGCCCAAGGACAGGCGCAGGCCCTGACAATGCTAGATACTTGAACTCGAGCCCGTGGGCGAATCCCTAGTAATCGGCATACCCGCAGGGCCTGCCGTCCAGGGCCCACAGGTCAAGAGAGAGAGAGCGAGGGCTGTGTATAAGCGCTCAGGTAAGTGTTCAGAGGAGTTCGACTGTTGAGCGTCGGCTGCGCTTATAAACAAGTCTAGAGCCCCCTCAACTAGCGAGGGGGACTAAACACATAGCTCACGCGCACGCCGTGCTGCACAGCCGCGCGAGAGAAGCTACCCGGGCCGAATATAACGACCCAGGCCGATGGCCCAACAAAGTAGTTCGCCCCATTACAAAAATCCAGTAGATCACGCACGACAAAAAATAAAAAATGAATAATTAAAAAAAAACCTCACAAGAAAAATCAGTTAATAAACAAAAATATTGTGAAAAAGTTCAAACACATCTTAATGGTAAGAAGTAATATATATATATATATATATATATATATATATATATATATATATATATATATGTATATATATATATATAAGACTGTAAATAAAAATTTCAGAAACGAATCTACAAAAAAGTTCAACTACTACAATTCATAAGGTTCAAGTACAAAAAGAAAAAGAAAGTACTGTGCAGCGAAGATTAATTTTTTTTATAAAATACCAAAACTATCATTATTCATCTATAAAAAAGAAAAAAAACATGCTCCAAAATTCATGTAAAAGAGTAAGAAAAAATATTATACAACAAACAAATTTGATTGGTAATTGACACCCTAAAATAGAGCAGTACTATCATTAACAGAATGTAAGTTTAACAAACTCAATAACAAAAAAGGGTTCTAAAAAAAATCATCAGCGTATAGCACCGTCTCCGAGTTATGAACATGAAAAATATACCAGCCAAAACAAAGGATGCCCATCAGTTCAACTATAGAAAATGTTCCAGTACTAATATAAAGAATGTATAAATAAAACACTTATAATTGGAAAAACATTACATAACTAGTTCCATACCATTCTGATAAAACCATACAATTCAACCATCTCACATGCAAATGTTTTAAAAGAAAAAATACCGCAACATAATCAACCATACACAAATCTCAAAGCCGACGTCATTTGTCACATTTAAACCTACAACACATAAATTCTGAATGTCAGAGAGTCATCTTCTCTCAAGAACATAACCATAACCACATCACCATCCTCAAATCCAGACTCAGCCGCAAACTCCTTCCACCCAGTACTTAGGTTGATGCAACCATCAAAGTCGATGTGGTAGGCAACATCCATCAACTGATACCCATTCTTGTCTGAAGTCTCCATCTTCAGAATACCGGAACTAGGAGCAACAATCCTGATCCTGGGTGACATTTTCTGCAAATGGACATGGGAGTACCAAACAAAATGAACACCTGACATAACTGAATTTTACACAGATATAGGAACGATTTGCGTAACAAACTAAAATGGAAAAAATCTGAACCAAAACAATAACACAAAACTAACTAGACATGTGAACTGACTAAACTGAAAAATATACATATCAATATACCTACAGTAAAAACATCTATTCATAAACAGATCAGGGATTATACAAAAAATGGTTTAAATACTGTTAAGTAATGAACAAATACACACAGAAATTCCTACTGTTAAAATCCAACAAAACCAAATTAAAAAAATATAGACAAGCTATTCATCAGACAAAATTGCAGATCCAGTCCATGGGTTTCGAATAGAAACCAACAAGAAAGTAGAAAACAAAACGAATAGAAACACATACCCATGATTCTTTCAAGTCACCATCCGTGAGGCGACAAACATAGGGTGTACGAAACCCATGGTTGCCGTACAGCAAACAAGAAAGTTGCCCACGCCGCTGAGTCTGAGTGAGCTCCAAACCAGACTCGTACACACAGCCGTCAGCTATGCGCGCCATCTTTACCAGGCATCCGCATGAACAATCCTCCATCGAACACACAGGAACAGAGAAAAAGGCAACTAAGAGAAGAGAGAGGAACCTAGATCTGATTCTGGAAGAATGAATAAAAGGGAGGGGGAAGACTTGGCCACACATCACACATAGATGGATAACGTTTATAGTCAGGGACACTCGTAGATTATAAAAATAATAAATAGGCAGATGGGGAGCCAGCTGGTAGGAAATAGTTATTACACAAGCCATCCAACATTTGACCGCAAATCAGTTCAACTTCAGAAAACCAAGCAGTTCAAAGGTGCACATGTCGAACATATGCAGACAAAACAACACATTCAGAGACAAAAACAAAGTTGAATTCATTTAGTCATTCGAACATCTGCTCCCTCACAACAAAAATCTTAAAAACATAATATTCACTACTTCAGTCATAACGATCAAAGAAACGACGCCATTTTGCCCTGGTGGATGGATGTGGAGCCGTGGCTGCTCTCGCCCTAGCCCAACTAATGATCTGAATATGGTTCCTTCCCGTGCCCTCTGGGAAAAGAAGCTCCAATTCATTGGAGTTGCAAGTATCCATCACCTCACGCGCAAGTCGTCTGTTGAACTCTGCCTCCAGTTCCTCCTCGGCAGCACGTCGTGCCATCTGCCTGCGCCTGCGCCTCCTCCTACTCTGCTCCGCTACTGCAGCCCTAACATCTATGGCATCCCCCTCCTCCTTTGTAACCTCTCCCAGCTCAGGATCCATCTCCCTTTTCTTTGTTTGTAGCTCGTAGAATGAAACTGACAGAGGGCTCGGGCTTTATAATCAAAGTGCAGAGCCATCAGTGCGGCTCCCATGTCAACACACAGTAACAAAACTTTGACACGGCAGCAGTCCAACTACACATACGGGCATCAATTCAAAACAACACTGAAAAACACACAACTTAATTACACAGTTTGAGCAGATTACACGAAATCGCAGCTTACAGTCAGCCGCCATACACAACCTCCGCCAACAACAAAACAACATGGGAATCCGAGGTAGAAACAACTCAAAAAAGCAAAATTGACAACGCAAATCTTTTCATACTTTCCTTATATCTCTCACTGCAACACCGATTCGAAAGTAAAACAACAGAAAAAGAAGAACAGATTTCCATGGCGGGCGTGGAAAATGACCAAGAACACAAAAACTTGTAATCATAAATTACAGATGAAAAAAATCTAAAAAAACTATAACATACCGATAATTCTCACATCAAAAACGACAAAACACGACGTAAATTGAGGCCCACGAACACCACAGTAAACACTGACGCCCAAAATCATGTCCGCCGCCAAAATGCCCACACCGTCACCTCCGGTGACTACAGATCGCAAAACTCATCCAGCTAAGAGCGCGGACGTGCGGGACCCCTTACATGTCTCCTCTAGCAACGAATGGCCCGCAGCATCGCGCCGGGGAACGACCGGAAGCTCCATGTTGCATCCCCTGTTTCCGTCCGTCGTGCACGCAGGAAGATCATTTCTTGTTGAAAAACACGTCAGTCCAAACTGTGAACCACGTCAGTTCAAAAAGGGTAACAGAATAATATTCTGTTACGCGTAACAGAATATCCCAGATGTGTGTGTGTGTGTGTGTGTCTATATATATATATATATATATATATATATATATATATATATATATATATATATATATATATATATATATATATTCCTAAAGGAGGAGCTGGTAGCCTGATACGGTATATTTTTGTCTCACCTCTCACTACCCCATCCCATTGGTTTTTTTCACTCACATTAAAAAACTAAATCCCATTAAGGGGATCTTGTTTCGTGGTTGTTTATGTAGGTGCTGCTTCAATTCAATCACATAAATAGTAAGTGATTAAGAATTCAGAAATCGCATTATATATGTGAGATCGCCTTCCTAAAAGATACACATAGGATTTTTCTTGATAATCTACCAAAACAAAATCAGATATTCCTTCATAACAAATCGCTAATCTCGCGCTTTATGCCATTTTATTATTATCGTTATCTCTACTATTAATTAACAATCACAAGTTTTCTAATACAACAAAAATAATATATCTTTTTTCTTATGGGCGTACACATCCGGCGCCCCTGTGGAGGGACGCCTTGCACGACACCATGTAAGACGTCATGGGCGAGGCTAACACCGGTGCGATGCTCGAGAGTGCCAGGGCGTGGATCACGGCATCGAGGACGACCGTGGCGGAAGGCAGGTCCTCGGACTGCCACATACAGATATTTGTAGACGCGGTCACATCATATTTATTTTTGACATATAGAGAGCCAGATAGTCAACATTCTCAAATCAAGTGTGTTCATCTAAACTCCTAATGTCTCAGTTGGTAGGTTGAGTTCCGGGTTTTATTTTCGTCCCACCCCACCCGGTCTTTTTTGGTACTTCTTTGGTACTTCCTCCCACCTCCCTCTCAGGCGCGAAAAACCAATGAAAACCCCGCGTCGAGTCCCGCCCACACCCAACCTCCCGTCCTGGAAAAAAACCTACGAAAAAAAACCAGGACTCGCACGCACGAGCGAGGCTGCCCTCTCGATCCCCTTGACCTACGATCTGTGACTGCAGACGCACCAGATCGCCGCCGCAGACCTTGCAGGGAAGACGCGGACGAGATCCCAAGCCGCTGCTCCTCCTCTCCCGGGATGCAGCCGCCACCGCCGAACCAGGGAGACGCCGGCGACCGTCGCCGCCGTCGTGGATCACCAGGACGCCGCCGCCTGCACCGCCACCATCGCGCCTCGGATACGTCACTGCGAGGCGGATCCCTGGGAGCGGGAGGAGGTAGGGGTCAGCCACGTCGACAATGGCGAGGTGGAGCCCTGGGGCTGGGAGTGGGTATGGGAGGAGGTAGGGGGCAGCTGCGAGCGCGACGGGGTGAGGGGCGTCGATGAGATGCTCGTGGTGCCTCCCTCCAAGTGGGAGGGGGAGAGGGGCATCAGCGGCGAGCCGGATGGGGCGAGGGGCGTCGATGAGATGCCCCCGGCGCTTCCCTCCGGGCGGGAGGAGGAGAGGGGCGTCGACGACGAGGCGGGTGTCGGCGGTGAGATGGTCTCTGACGGGCGTGATGAGGCGGGCAGCTTAGGCGTGAAGCGTGCGTTCATGGAGGTATTCGCCAGGGCGCTCTTCTATCCGACGGTGATGCTCAACTACGGCCGCAGCTTGATCGAGCCCGAGTTCCACTGGTGGGATCGCATCGACAAGGTCAGTTCACGTCTGTATTCTTCTTCTTCTTCATTCACGGGGAGAATTTTGCGAGAGAATAGCAAGGGAAGGTACCGGATCATGAAATGGAACTGTTCTGTTTTCCGAAACACAAGCAGTGAGCACGGTAGATTCTCTGTACGTTCGCAGAAATCGCCATTGCTACCAATTACAACAGTAATTACATCGAGATGGCTACGGTTAACTCCGTTTGAACTTATCTGGGTCCAAGACATATTGAGCACTTGAGTAGTACCTTGCCGAATACATTCATTACCTAGACATACTCAGTTAATTCACTTTGGTTTGTTAGAAACCTTGTTTGTTGAATCTGTATTGATATTTACTGTATTTCGAGCTGTATGGATGTTGCTGTTTGAGGAATACTGAATGTTGTTCATCTGTATACATTGGACTAATTTTAATTTGTATCGATCCAGGATATTTGGATAGGGGCAGCTTCTCACTGGAGGCGATGGAGGCCGGTGGGTGAGGGGCACTCGTCAAGGGGGTGATTGGGCGCATTAGGAGGGGGGGTGGAGAAATTGGGGTTGAGATGCCTCGGCTGGGTGCTCGATGATGCGCCAGGCGAAGAAGGATCTCCTGGTGGAGCTTGGGAGAGGGGAGGTGTTGGGAGGAGGAGACGTCATGGAGCCCAAGACTGGATGCAACAGAATAAGCAGCGCCATTGCCGTGCACTAAGCAGGTCGACAGAGTCTGCGAGGTGGAAGATCCATAGCATACAGGTGAGTCTGTAGGTGCTATTTTATCTTTGTGCATCTGTTCCAATATTATTGATCTTTTTCGTATTAGAGTAGAATGAATATTTGTATTACCATCTTATAGTGCTAAATCCTGTGTAACAGTAGGGGTAAGCTTCTCAACTGCCTAGCACCAATTAGGCTTCTAAAACTGAAGCATAGACAAAATTCAGTTAAGCATCCAAGTTTCTTTTTAAGTGGTACACTATATATTGCTAACCGAGGGAACTTCTATTTGTGTTTCTTGTTTTTTCTAACAATCACTTGAGTGTGTTGTTTGCAGTTTTCAACCATCCATCGCTGAACCTACAGGAGCCTGATGCCATGTGTTTTTTACCAATCAAACTACTTGGAGAACCAAAGAAAGTTGTTTTTTCTGTCTCCACTAGGAGTCGGAAATGAGAACGCCATCTTTGCATAACTGAATGAAGTGACTTAAAATTTATGTTATATATGCTACAACCTTACGAGAGAATTATTTATGTACACGTAGAACACAGTTACATGTATGCCTTCAAAGTTATTTGTTATTTATATATGTATAAATGAGCTTGGCTTTCAACCCTGCAAGGTTTAAAATTTCTCAGTTTTATCAAGTCATTCACAGTTTTAATTATCATATGTATAATTGTGCCTGATACTCCAAATGCCCATTCGGCCAGGTTGATTTGCAAGGGTTGTGTGGAGCGAACCCTGTTCCTCTAAACCAAGGAGTACTTTTGGCCTTTTTCCTGGCATGCCCCATAGCCGATGAGATATCCCTGAAGCTTCAATGGATACAAAGGTTTACAAAATGTTCACACAGTATTTGGTTCATATCACCATTGTTTCATGTTCGACTGACTGGTGCGGTTCTCTTACATAGTTTGAACCATTTAGCATTTGGGAACACGAGGATTCCGATTGGGAGAACGATGTCGTCCATAGATTAATGACGAGACTTTGGTGCTTTGATTAATTTCCAGGACCATTGTTTCCTGTCCGGTGATGCAATCTGAAAATCATGCAAAAATTTGTCATGTTTGGGCATTGTCAGTATGGGAACACCGGACCAACCCACTTTACAGGACAGGAGGGTTGACCGCTGGGCGATGCGCTGCACGAGTAGGCCAGGAGGAACAAGAGTAGAAGAGGACTGTAGCCTGTAGGTGAGAGAAGATGATGCCATTGCCATCTTGACTGAAGGTTGGGCATCTAAAGATGCTTGGCAACCAGAACTCTGAAGGTATATGGTGTTTTATTTACTAAAATTATATTGACCAAGCACAACATATCCAATCATCTGGAACCTGTCCTCTTCTTTTCTGGAACTAGCGGAAACCACCGTTGTTTGACTGATTGTTACAGAGTTTATCTGGTTCTGAAAATTAATATTCTCTGAATTTTTTTGCTAGCTAAACACCACTTGAAGGTACCTAGAAATACATTACTTGCTGAAGCTGCACATCCTACGCCCCAGGAGGAGGCCAAATGCATATTCTGATCATGTGATCTAAATACTAAAGCTTCCTTGCTGGATCTAAGGTTTAATTTCTCTGCCCCAATGCTGGTTATTAGGGTAATACAAGTTCTAATCCATATTTTTGATGACCTCCACATAAATCCATCACTCTCTTGTTGCCTTGAAGCATACTTCCGTCGCAGCCGGAGCTGAACATTTAGAGAGACCATACTGTAGCAAGCTTGCTTTCCAGGGACCTGGTGTTTCTGCAAACCCAACGATAGGTGTGTTTGAAAAAAAGGTCAGTTCGTGTTGCAATTTCATGAAAACTTGCTTATGCGGTGTTATTGCACTGGTACAAAAAATGTCATGGTCTTTTTCTTCCTGTTTAGATCGCCACCTACCTATGAATTACGACTCTGGGCATGGCAGAATGTCACCATAATTTTTGTTCAGCAACTAGATTTCATCCCAAGACGTGCCATCTCTCTAATTTGACTCTGAGCATGTAATACAGTTAGTTAATCATGTGGGTTGGTCTTGTGTCTTCCAGCCGCAATTGAATTAGTCTAAGCAATCGAGGTCCTACTAATTAATTAAGCTGGCTATTTTCTTGCTTCTTGTACCTACGGCATGCTCTCTGATTTTTTTACGCAGTATGCAAGCTTCTAAGCGCCGGATTGATGTCGTACTAACAAATTAAGGTGGTTGATTACTTGCTTTTTTTTATCAGTATTGCAAGCTTTACTGTGAATTAAAAGGATGGAGCCGGTATGCCTACAGTTGATTCACTGATGTTCAAATTAACTGTAGTAGCTGATTTTTCCTACAACTTCATTGAAAGTTCCTTTGCCTTATCTAATTATCTAAAGTTTTCCTTGTACCATTTTCCATGAGATTAATGTAATTGGGAATACCAGTGCTTGTTTGAATCATTTAGTTAATTAATTGTGTAGATAAAACTTGTATTTGTATGTTTTAGAATTACTATTATCCTCGTAAAATGACCACAAGTGAAAGGGTTGTAAAGATTAATTATTCTTTGTGGAAGCATTATTGGTCTAATTAATAGATGTACATGCATCAATAATGTTGTTGAGCTTTAGTTGATTCTATAGTGTCGTACTATTCGCAAAGTTCTACGAAAGAATAGCAAATTCAATATTGTGGCAGCTAAATGGCGCGCCCGCTGTAGCAAGTGAGTGCCCATCGAAATCACCCTGTGTATATTTGTGCTGATTTTCATGATTGCTCTTCTGCCAGCAACAATGTTCCTCACACTTCGACCACACAACTGTATGTTCATGTTCCAGAGTCCTTATTCATAGTTAATTTCAATCACAAAGTGACATATGTCAGTCTATTAGTTAACATGTGTATCTCCGTTTCTTCTAAGTTCCAATCGACCTACTCTGAATTTGTTCCTAAGACAGTGCCTCAAGCAAAGGGAATGAGCCTCAGTTAGTGTATCTAGCGAGTTCGCGATCCTTTGTTGGGATAAACATTTGTGCAAGAGCAATAGTCTCGTCTCTGTTGGTTGTTAGTACTTGTTGGGGAACGTTGCAGAAAACAAAATTTTTTCCTACGGTTTCACCAAGATCCATCTATGAGTTCATCTAGCAACGAGTATTCGGATGCATCTACATACCTTTGTAGATCGCGAGCGGAAGCGTTCAGAGAACGGGGATGAGGTAGTCGTACACGACGTGATCCAAATCACCGGAGATCCTAGCACCGAACGGACGGCACCTCCGCGTTCAACACACGTACGGTCAGCGTGACGTCTCCTCCTTCTTGATCCAGCAAGGGGGAAGGATAGGTTGATGAAGATCCAGCAGCACAACGGCGTGGTGGTGGTTGCAGGGCGTCACAGCAGCAGGGCTTCGCCGTGCACTGCGAGAGGGAGAGGTGTAGGAGGGAGAGAGGGAGGCGCCAGGGTCAAGGGTGCGACTGCCCCTCCCTCCCCCCCTTATATATAGGCCCCCTGGGGGGCGCCGGCCCTTGGGAGATCCAATCTCCAAGGGGCGGCGGCCAAGGGGGGTGGAGTGCCCCCCAAGGCAAGTGGGCGCCCCCCACCCTAGGGTTCCAACCCTAGGCGCAGGGGGTGGGCCTTGGGGGGCGCACCAGCCCACTAAGGGCTGGTCCCCCCTCCCACTTCAGCCCATGGGGCCTTCCGGGATGGGTGGCCCCACCCGGTGGACCCCCGGGACCCATCTGGTGGTCCTGGTACAATACCGGTGACCCCTAGATCACTCCCGATGGCCGAAACTGCACTTCCTATATATAATTCTTCACCTCCGGACCAATCCGGAACTCCTCGTGACGTCCGGGATCTCATCCGGGACTCCGAACAACATTCAGGTTACTGCATATACATATGTTCACAACCCTAGCGTCACCGAACCTTAAGTGTGTAGACCCTACGGGTTCGGGAGACATGCAGACATGACCGAGACGGCTCTCAGGCAATAACCAACAGCGGGATCTGGATACCCATGTTGGCTCCCACATGCTCCACGATGATCTCATCAGATGAACCACGATGTCGAGGATTCAATTAATCCCGTATACGATTCCCTTTGTCAATCGGTATTTTACTTGCCCGAGATTCGATCGTCGGTATCCCAATACCTCGTTCAATCTTGTTACCGGCAAATCACTTTACTCGTACCATAATGCATGATCCCGTGATCAAACACTTTGATCACATTGAGCTCATTATGATGATGCATTACCGAGTGGGCCCGGTGATACCTCTCCGTCCTGCGGAGTGACAAATCCCAGTCTTGATCCGTGTCAACCCAACAGACACTTTCAGAGATACCCGTAGTATACCTTTATAGTCACCCAGTTACGTTGTGACGTTTGGTATACCCAAAGCACTCCTACGGTATCTGGGAGTTACACGATCTCATGGTCTAAGGAAAGGATACTTGACATTGGAAAACTCTAGCAAACGAACTATACGATCTTGTGCTATGTTTAGGATTGGGTCTTGTCCATCACATCATTCTCCTAATGATGTGATCTCGTTATCAATGACATCCAATATCCATAGTCAGGAAACCATGACTATCTGTTGATCAACGAGCTAGTCAACTAGAGGCTTACTAGGGACAGGTTGGTGTCTATTATTCACACATGTATTACGATTTCCAGATAACACAATTATAGCATGAATAAAGACAATTATCATGAACAAGGAAATATAATAATAATGCTTTTATTATTGCCTCTAGGGCATATTTCCAACAGTACTGTTGCTTGATAATTCTAATTTTTACTTCAGTTCATAAGGCAATGTAGTTATGCTTGACGCACGATATGAAGACTGCCATTTTTCCTTTTGACTTGGTTTCTTCCTCCAGTAAGTAAATGCACAAAGTTCTTTTCTAAATTAGAGCATATGACTTGTTGATCGATCTCTGAGCTCAGTAATAATATTAAGCCTTAATCTGTTTATTGTGCAGACAAGATGAGAAAGAAATGCTACCCAAGAATATGTACTTTATAAACATTTCAACTATAATCTGGAATAAAATTAAATAAATAAGGAAATAGTATATTCATATATCTTTTTTGTACTTTGATGGTTTCACACCACAAGTTCCGAGATGGTAATTGTGTTGCATATGTCTGCTCTCTTACTTTGTTTTTCTGAACAGGTAGGTTTCGGAAGATGTCATGAAGAATTTCTTTGAGAGAACTTGCGTGAGGTGTGTCTAAATGATTTTTATCTTCTGAACATATTCTTGTATGACTAACTGAATTCATTTTCTCAAAACGTTTGTACTTTTCCTTTTTCATTTATGTTGCTCGACTGAGTCTCTCTCGGATCATGTACACTCTACATGCTAGCTGATCTGTAGCAGTGCGGAAGGTGAGCTTGGCTGCCGGCAGCAGCTTCTTTGGCTGACCTGCGGCGATGCAGCAGTTGGGTTGGAAAGAAGCACGACCGGCTGCTCTGAAGTGGGTCGTAGGGAGAGCTTCGTAAGAGATAGGGAGGGAGCTCTATTGGCCCGTGCATGACATCCAACCCAATGGCATCATGCCCTGGTAAGCTTCTTATCTGTTCCAATTCTTGCACTTGGTCTTTTTCTTTCTAACCCTGAAAATAGAGTTTGCCTTGATTCCTAATCATGCTTTAAAAGCTGATATCCACCTTGTTTATCTTGCTACTGGTGGTAATGTGTGCAAGTATGATTTTCTGATAATGCCAGATGTGTGCCTTCTTTATTCATGGTACGAGTACTCTAACCTGGCTCGTATGATATTGTATCCCTGCTACAGAGCACAAATGACATGTTTTTAATTATATTTTAGTTGACATGGATTTCATTTATCTTGTGAATTGTATAGTCAGATCATGAATTTTAATGATTGATTGATTTTCATGGTCACAGGTAGGCATGGTTGCATGGCCACGGGGAGAATGGAGCAAGTAGCGTGTGAGGAGTTTAAGAAATGGGGACGAGGGACAGTTTAATTAATTAAGTCTATGTTAGTTTCAAGTTTTATCCTTGTTGCGGTAAAAAATTAAGGTTGGATTAACCACCATGTACATCTTTAATTACTTTTAAATAAGAAATATAATCAACATATTCTTTTGAAATCATAAAATTTATATAATTTGTACAAGTACATGAAGGTGGAACAGGAGGAAGGGTGGGAGAAGATTAGGCCCCGTTTGGTAACAAAGTATTTTCTATGTATTCCCATAATACTGCAGTTTTTTATAATACTGTAGTTTTTATTACAAAGGGTTGTTTGGCTGTCTCTAAAAATTGTAATTTTAATACTACAGTTTTTGGCAAACCACAGTATTTTCTCTGCATAAAAAAAAGAACCACATACCTCTTTTTTTAAATTGAGCTCGCTGAGAAAAAGAGTCCCTCGCTCATACCTTCTTCTCAACACGCCTCATGTCCACGACCGTTTTATTAGGATCTTCTGCTTGGTGATTTAGTTAGCTTGCTTCCGTTTGTTGCTCCAAATTACAGCCAACCACAAAATCGTTTTGAAGACGTTGTTGCCGTCCGGATAGCCAGTTAGAATATGTGTCTTCTACGCCGTGTGCATGGCCGTTCTTGATGCATGGCCGAGTAGTTGCATAAAATGGCTAGCTAACTAGAAAAGCACGTGTGCATGGCCGTTCTTGGTGCATGGCCAAGTAGTTGCATAAAATGGCTAGCTAACTAGAAAAGCACGTGTGTCTGCAGCTGCTAATGGTTTTAGCTAGCTAATTTTGTGTCGCTGAAAACTAGCCAAACAGGTTGTCTGTATTATCAATACTACAAAATATCCTGTTATGTTAAAACTGTGGTATTTCACACCTGTAGGCTAAATTACTGTAGTTTTTGATACTTAGGTTTTTGGGATACTTAGGTTTTTGTATTATTGGATACTTAGATATCGTTTCATTTTCTTGCAAGGAGAGGATGGTTACAAAGAAATAACAAGAAATGGAGAGAGAATCAGTTTAATTACTGTATGGATGGAAACCACATGCTAGCTTGTCCAACATATTTCTACATTGAGTCAATTATTCGATCGCTATGTTTTTTTATTCCATGGCAATGCATGATCATTCAACTATTCAAATTTACAGGCTGTTCATCCACTTTTTTCAAGCTATTTACATATTTGTCACTTGTCAGCATGTTTGCATATGATGCTAGGAAGTGAACATAAGGACACATAAACGTTGCATTTTGAATATGAAATAAACTCAACATCCAAATAACAAATTTGTTGCTCCGTCCATCGGTGAGCAGGAAATGTAAGCATCCTTCTAAATAAGATATTACCTATCTTGAAGCTGGAAAAGCAAGAATTCTTCTAAATAAGATATTAGTTATCTTCATGATGGAAATGCAAGCATCCAAAATTTACAACAATATTTCTAAAAACTGAAAACAATCTTTCAATCTTGATATAAGAATGAAACATAAGCAACATCACAGAGTTTGCTATTTCTTTTGAAACATAATTACCAACAAGTGATATACAGGTGAACTTATAGTCTATTCAAATTGGAATGCGGCTCACTCTACTAAAAAGGACGATGTCACCCACTCCGAGTAAAAACGGTCATCTACTCGCATTTAGCATCTGACCAATGAATATATATTGTATATGAGTTTTCTATTTTTTATTTTAATATTGTTTATATGTTTACTTTTGTAGATCAAAGATCAAAACTGATGGCTTTTTATTGACAAAGCTTTATGGTGAACCTGACTGAAAAATCATCGGTTTTACACAATCAGAAGAGATGCATACATATAATTGTTCTTTATATATTTGTTGTGCATGATCGTACAAGAGGTATGTTTCTATACATATTCATTTTTGCAGAGTATGAAAGAGATGGAGATGGATTATGTCAACCTTAAAAAAGAATCCATCGACAAGAGTGTTGAGGCGATGTCATTGGAAGGGCCCAACAATTCATTAAGATTTATACAACAAAAGGCCCGTGGCAACGCACGGGCATTTAACCATCTTTATCGTTATCTCTACTATTAATTAACAATCACCAGTTTTCTAATACAACAAAAATAATATATCTTTTTTCTTATGGGCGTACACATCCGGCGCCCCTGTGGAGGGACGCCTTGCACGACACCATGTAAGACGTCATGGGCGAGCCTAACACCGGTGCGATGCTCGAGAGTGCCAGGGCATGGATCACGGCATCGAGGACGACCGTGGAGGAAGGTGGGTCCTCGGACTGCCACATACAGATGTTTGTAGACGCGGTCACATCATATTTATTTTTGACATATAGAGAGCCAGATAGTCAACATTCTCAAATCAAGTGTGTTCATTCAAATGTAATAAATTAGTTAAGACAATGTGTCCTACGATACTCGATAGTCGTGGTCGTCGTTCATAGCAACCATTTATGCGTTTTTTAAAATCAAGCACTGAATCAATTTGTAAATCAAACCATTAATGCAATTAATTACCTAGACATTTAATTAGGTATGCAATTCATTAGGTCCATTTAAATAGGAAATTCTTAGCACCGGATCAATTGGAAATCGAGTCATTAATATAATAAATTAATTACGTAGACAATTATTCATGCCTATAGATAATTAAAAGCAAGGAGTTTTTTTCCAATTAGTCAAATGATTAATTGACTTTTTTTAGGACCAATGTCTCTTTATTATTCAAACGTAGCTAGGAAACTCGTCCGAGATGGTCTGAAGGATACAATCCAGTGGCACAGCCCACCACACATTGCAAATCTCATCACCTAACCCTACTTTATCTAGTTTATCTGTGGCTGCATTAGCTGCTCGCTTTGTCCAAGTGACCTTTACATGCATAAACTGCATTAGCAAATGCTTGATCTCCTGAATGCAAGGCCCCAAACTAGAGAGATCATCGTCCCTTCTGTTTATCGCTGCAACCACTCCCATGTTCCTAGTTCAACGTGTAAATTCTGCACATTCGCTTCCACAGCAAGGGAGATAGCCCATCGACATGCTAACGCCTCCATTTTCTCTGGGCAGGACACATGGTCAAACACCTGGCAAGCAGCAGCTATGAAGGCCCCATTGTGGTCTCTCAAGACAACACCCGCACCTCCCTTTCAGCGGACTTAGGAAAAAGCGCCATCGGCGTTTGCCTTAATCCACCCCTCCTTGGGTGTCTCCCATCTCTCTCTCATACTTGGTTGGCGTGGGGGAACAGGATTGTCATGTACCCATTTCCATTCATCCACCAGCCTTACCACTCGGTTCATTATTTCATGTGAATCCTCTATCCTTTTGCCATCCCTCGCCTCATTTCGAGCTAGCCATAGCGCATAGACGGACTGGATCATCACTGCTCGTTCCTCCTCTCCCGCCTGCGCAAACTAATCCAGGAGCCACCGAGCCACTGCACTCTCGGAATCAATGTGACACGGTGGGATCGCCACCGAAATTCCCTTTTCCCACTGCAGTTTTCCAAAAGAGAACCCAATGAGGGCATCCCTAGAATATGTGATAGATAGTCTCTTCGCGCCCGCAAGCAGTACAAAACAGACCCATTTTGATGCTTCTTGGTTGTAGCTCATGCCCAAAAGCAAGCCCATTCTGAAGCAATCGCCACATATGGATCTTTGCTTTGCCCGAGGCTGAGGTATCCCACATTGTCGTCCAGCTTTTGTGTCGATTGACTGAAGAAGAGGACTCCTGCCTACCTGTCCTTGCCCGATTCATCGACACTCGAAGGTGATACGCCGACCTCACCATGAAGTAACCATCTTTAGTGAAGTTCCATGCGTGGTAATCAACAGTACCGGGGCCGCCGGTGGTAATCTGCTTTATATCTGACGCATCATCCTGTGAGAACATAGAGTCCACTACTTGCTCATTCCATCTTGTGCCCGAGCTATCAATCAAGTGGCTCACCTTTGTGACTCCCGGGACATACTCGGCACCCAGTGGTGTCAAGCTTCCACTTCTCAGAATCCATTGATCATGGTGTATGCTTATGTTGGAGCTGTCTTCAACGCGCCACACCAAGCCGACTCTAAGAAGATCTCTCCCATGGAGAATACTCTGAAGGTGTAGTAGACACGTAGCATTCATAATTCCCCCCTCGCTGTAATATCTTGCTTTTAGGACGCGCGCACATAGCAAGGAGGGAACTCTCAGAAGCCGCCATGCTTGTTTAGCTAATAATGCTTGGTTGAAGGCCTCGGGATATCTGAACCCCATGCCACCTCACGCTTCGATGTACACATTTTATCCAGGCTATCCAATGCACTTTATGCTCACCATTAACCGCCCCCACCAGAATTTTGAGGAAATAGATGTCAAGTTCCAACACATCTTCTTTGTGAGGTGAAAACAACTCATGGTAAACATTGGAGTGGCTTGCAGCCCAAATTTTAAAAGAACTTCTCGTGCTTTCTTTGACAGC
Source organism: Aegilops umbellulata (assembly GCA_032464435.1). Taxonomy (NCBI): domain Eukaryota; kingdom Viridiplantae; phylum Streptophyta; class Magnoliopsida; order Poales; family Poaceae; genus Aegilops; species Aegilops umbellulata. Next base: position 353,723,678 of record CP136056.1, read on the forward strand.
CCCTGCCCTTTCCATCCTGTTACTTTTTTATTTGAGCTCTCTATCACATGTTTGAACATTCCATCTTTTGCCCTTCCAACCATTGTCGGGAGTCCCAGGTACCTCTCACTTAACACCTTAGATTTGATTCCTACAGTCTCCTTGAGAGAGTTCTTTAAATCCTGTTGGCATCCCGTACCAAAAAATATTGAAGATTTCTGAAGATTGACCTTTTGCCCCGATGCATCCTCATATCTACCCAGGATATTCTTCAATGCCTGGAAATTATCAACAGTGCCCTGAAGAAAGATGATGATGTCATCTGCAAACAGAAGATGAGTGACCCGTGGGCCAGTGCCTCCAAATGACACACCTTTAATAAGATTATCATTTTGGGCCTTCTTCAGTAGTGCAGAGAAACCTTCCACGCAGAAGAGGAAGAGATACGGGGATAGTGGGTCTCCTTGTCGTAAGCCTCGAGAGGGAGTGAACAGTCTAGACAGCCCCCCATTTAACTTGACCATGAAATTTGCCGATGTCACACACCTCATAACCATGCTGATCCAGGCCAGGTCAAAGCCAAGTTGGCCCAACATCTGCTCCAAAAAGCACCACTGCACCCTATCATACGCCTTCATCATATCCAGCTTTACCGCACATAAGGGCTTCTTCCATTTCCTTTTCCCGATCGCATGCACACACTCACTACACTACTAGGGAAAACCTTATACACAGAACATTAGCAGTAGCGCGGGCCAAAAACACATGCTGGTGCTAATTAGCAGCAGCGCGGTGTTGTAAACGGCGCTACAGATACAGTTATAGCAGTAGCGCGCCCGAGTACAAAAGCGCTACTACTAAAATTCCCACGGCTTAGCCGATAGGCTGCACATAGTAGTAGCGATCTTCGCCGAACCGTGCTACCGCTATTTGCTTTGTAGCAGCGCGTTTACGCTGAGAGGCGCTACTGCTAAAGTAAATAAAATTAAATGGAAAGCAAATAGAAAAGTAAATGAAAATGAAAGAAATACAAAAAGGTGAAAGGAAAAAAATAAAATGTAAAGAAAAATAAATGAAAAAGGGGAAAAAGAGAATGGTATAGCAGTAGCGCGTATCCAGGAACGCGTTGTAGCTATGTTAGCAGTAGCGCACTTCCTGGAACGCGCTACTACTACTTCTGACTAAACCGCTCGATTTGTTTTCCCAACGGCCACTTCCCCCAAATCGCAACTCCTCCGCTGTCGCATCCACCGTCGCACGTCGGCCGCCGCACGCTCTCCCGTCGCTCTCCGGCCTCAACGCCGCCCCGACCCCGGATTCGACGCTGCCCCCGACCCCGACCTCGACGCCGTCCTCTGCCGCGCGCCCGAGCCCTGACCCCGACCTCGACGCCGCTTGCCCCTCCCTCGCCGCAGTCACCGTAAGGCTCTGCCTATCCTCTCCCCTACCCTCCTCTCTCCCTCTCTCTCTCCCTCTCTGCTAGGGCAATTTATATATGTGTTGATGATGTGTTGATGTTCATATGAACCCTAGCTGTTCATATGAACCCTAGATTTGTTTAGGGCAGTAGGCATTTTTTAGCATTTAGGAAAAATGATTAGCATTTTTTTAGGAAATTAGCTAGGCCAAATTTTATGAAAATGCCTAAACAGTAATTTCATTTGCATATTGTTGTTATATGATATATGTCATTGATGTTCATTTGCATATTCCATTATTGAAGTGGTTCGATTGTGCTCAAGTGACTTTGTTGTTTCCAGGAAATGAAGCCGAGTGGCCTATGTTTTGTCGGAATGTTGATTCATTTCCGTTTCGGCAAATTTCAGGTTCTCGATTTGTCCACTTTGTAGCAAAAGTCATGCCGAAATTTTTCGTGAATTTCGGCATGACTTGTGCTACAAAGTCGGACATATCGAGTGCCCGGGATTTGCTGCACCGGGAAGGAGTCAACGTTCCTGCAAAGCATAGGCCTTTTTTTAATGTCATTATTCATTTTATTAGGTATAGAATTAATTGACTAGATTTAATCGTAAGAACTAGTTGAACATGTCACATTTGTTGTTATTTTTTTAGTTAAAGCAATTTTTTGCGCATCGACATTTTCGATGCCTATCCCGCATCCTCGTTGTCGGTGTCAAAACCGGCGGATCTCGGGTAGGGGGTCCCGAACTGTGCGTCAAGGCGGATGGTAACAGGAGACAAGGGACACGATGTTTTTACCCAGGTTCGGGCCCTCTTGATGGAGGTAAAACCCTACTCCTGCTTGATTAATATTTAAGATATGGGTAGTACAAGAGTTGATCTATGACGAGATCAGAGAGCCTAAACCCTAGAAGCTAACCTATGGTATGATTGTTGTTGTGTCCTACGGACTAAACCCTCCGGTTTATATAGACACCGGAGGGGGCTAGGGTTACACAGAGTCGGTTACAAGGAAGGGGATCTACACATCCATATTGCCAAGCTTGCCTTCCACGCCAAGGAGAGTCCCATCCGGACATGGGACAAAGTCTTCAATCTTGTATCTTCATAGTCCAACAGTCCGACCAAAGGTTATAATCCGGCTGTCCGGATACCCCCTAATCTAGGACTCCCTCAGTAGCCCCTGAACCAGGCTTCAATGACGATGAGTCCGGCGCGCAGATTGTCTTCGGCATTGCAAGGTGGGTTCCTCCTCCGAATACTTCATAAAAGATTTTGAACACGAGGATCGTGTCCGGCTCTGCAAAACAAGTTCCACATACCACCGTAGAGAGAATAATATTTCCACAAATCCAATGTGCTGACGTATCCTGTAATGTGACATCACACCACAGCCAAGCCCTTATGTGAATAGTTTTTTCTTTACAGCCAACCTCAGCGTGTTTCGCGAGGCGGTTTCCTTGGCACGTCTTGTCGAAGCAGAGATCGTGTCCCCTCATTGCGGGATTCTCATCAATACGGACGTGGGTAACCCAACCACGCCATCAATTACGGCGCTTGGGGGATGAGCGAGTTTTACCAGGCTGGTGGGGACGCATAGTTTCGTCTGCCCATATAAAGGGACAAGGATTCACCCTTTTCCACCCACGCCTTCTTCCTCCTTTGCTCATCCATTCTCGCACACTCGAGCGCCAGCGCCCAAGTCCATATTTTCTTCCTCAACCCTCTCCAACCATGTCCGGAGCGGGAGGCAAGTGGATGGTTTCCTCCGTCACGGAGGGACACATCTAGAAGCTGAGGGGAGCCGGATACCTGCCCGACGATATCGCACACCGACTCCCAGATGCGGTGCAGCTCATCCCGACCCAGGCCCCACAAGATGGTAGTGTTCCATACCCATTTCCTCCGCGGACTGGGATTCCCTCTCCACTCATTTGTCCGGGGGCTCGTGTTCTACTACGGCCTGGACTTCCACGATCTGGCCCCGAACTTCATCCTCAACATCTCGGCGTTTATCGTCGTGTGCGAGGCCTTCCTGCGCATCAAGCCCCACTTCCGCCTATGGCTGAAGACCTTCAATGTCAAACCGAAGGTGGTGGGCGGCCAGCAGGCGGAGTGCGGAGGCGCCATGGTGGGTAAGATGCCCAACGTCACATGGCTCGAGGGCTCCTACATGGAGACCATAAAGGGGTGGCAATCGGGGTGGTTCTACATCACCGAGCCGCGTGACCTCAAATGGGCAGCGGCCCCCGAGTTTTGATCCGGAATCCCCACGCGGCTCACCTCCTGGAAAGAAAAGGGCCTGCCCTGGTGTAGTCCGAGAGAGCTGATCGGACTCCAAACTTGTGTCCAAAACACGATGAACAAGAAACTCAAGCTTGTCAACATAGTCCAGGTCATGCTCATCCGCCGGATCCTTCTGTGTCACCAACGGGCGTTCAACTTGTGGGAGTTCGACCCGGCCCAGCACCAAACTCTGAGCGAGCTCTTCGACACAACACACGAGGATGCTTGGAAGGTGTTGTTTAAGAGCGCCGAGGTTACCCCTCCTCTTACCGAGGATCGCGGATTCAGCGCGAAGCGCCAAGCCAGCGCGGTAAGCTATCTTATCCCTTTATAGGGTATTCATTTTTCATAGTTTAATCATATGCGGGATCTAAGCTCCCATACCCTTGACAGGACGCTCCCAGACGCTTGTTTGAATTTAAAATATTACCTTTTGTGCTGCCGTTTATTAAATATGAGAGATGGCCAGTCGTCGGCTTCTGCCCCCATGCCACGAGTGCTGGGGTGTTCGGAGTAAATCTGAGCACTCTTTTTCCCATTGTTGGGTCCTTAGAGGGAGGTGCTCAGCGCAACGAACAAGGCAATCGGACTATAATTCTATAATTTTAAATTTTGACGAAGCCCCTAGTATTCGGAAGACCGAGTTCGGGGCGCTATACACGCCTAAGCCGGACAAAGCCGACTCCTCGCCCTAAGCGGCATAAGTCTTTAGGGACTCGAAACCTCTCGAACAACGACCAACTCTCGCCCTATCATGACAGTCAGTTTTAGCTTTCTCTACTGAGGTGCTTAGCCCAGCTGAACCGAGGCACAATCGCAGTAATTCTCTCAGTGCTACCTTAGCCGATATAACGGAACGTAAGGTACCAAAACATGGGAGCCGGGCAAACCCAACTATTGACCCAAGACATGATTCGGAGCTGATGCATATAATGCTATAAGTTCGGGGTGCCGCACTTGTGAAAGTGTTCAGACTTCTCACGCCGTATTATGGGGTGCTTAAGCCCCTGGCGTATTTAGCTGTACCAAAGTGTACAGGTGCTAAATGTCGTGAATGAACATATATACATAAAAAGGAAGGAATAGAGAATGCAATAATAGACTAAAGCTATGCATTGTTTATTCGAAAAAGGTGCATTAAAAGCAGAACGATATAAATAGTGCGATAAGAAAAAAATGGGACTATTTGACATGTCCCCTCCAGGGGCGAGCTGTGGAATGGTATTTAAAGCAGGTATTTTGCTCGTTATAGAGACCACCTGGGAGTTCCATAGTGTGACGTAGCTTTCTGCCTCCCTGGTTGTTGTATCGTGTGTTCGGCGAATGTACTGCCGAACAGGTCTTCCGGAGAGTAAAGTCCTGAAAGTGAGAAAAAATAACAAAGTCAGAAGCCCGTAGTACGGTTGAGCCGCATTTTTGGGCGTGCCGTGGTCGTGCCCCTCCCCCTATGCCCATGGTATTTTCATAGCGTAATTATGTACGCCTGGCGCGGATTTCGCCATTTGGCTGGGGCTGGGGTTGGGGTCGCATTGCTACGCCTGCTCGGAACATGTTAGGCGGTCTTGTTGCAGATTACTCCTAGCGCGCTTGACGACATCTGGACGTTTGATCGCCGGACTGGAGAATTGCCTTGAGAGGCTGCTTTGTGCTTCTGCTGCGAGGGCCGCAGTGTGCTCCTCCGTTCGGAGAGAGCACTCTATGTTTCCATTGACTGTGATGACCCCCTGAGGTCCTGGCATCTTGAGCTTGGGGTATGCATAGTGCGGCACCGCATTGAACTTTGCAAATGCGGTTCGCCCGAGCAGTGCGTGATAGCCACTGCGGAACGGGACTATATCGAAGATTAACTCCTCGCTTCGGAAATTATGTGGGGACCCGAAGACCACTTCTAGTGTGACTGAGCATGTGCAATGGGCCTCTACACCTGGTATGACGCCCTTAAAGGTCGTTTTTGTGGGTTTAATCCTTGAGGGATCTATGCCCATTTTGCGCACTGTGTCCTGATAAAGCAGGTTCAGGCTGCTGCCGTCGTCCATAAGGACTCGAGTGAGGTGAAATCCGTCGATGATTGGGTCTAGGATCAATGCGGCAAATCCGCCATGACGGGTGCTAGTGGGATGGTCCCTGCGATCGAAAGTGATCGGATAGGAGGACCATGGGTTGAACTTTGGGGCGACTGGCTCCAACGCGTATACGTCCCTTAACGCATGCTTCCGCTCCTTCTTGGGGATGTGGGTTGCGTATATCATATTCACCGTCCGCACTTGTGGGGGGAACCTCTTCTATCCTCCATTGTTCGGTGGTCGGGGCTCCTCCTCATCATCGCTATGTAGCCCCTTGTCTTTGTTTTCGGCATTTAATTTGCCGGCCTGCTTGAACACCCAACAATCCCTGTTGGTGTGGTTGACTGGCTTGTCGGGGGTGCCGTGTATTTGGCACGAGCGATCGGGTATATGGTCCAAGCTGGACGGGCCCGGAGTGCTCCTTTTGAATTGCTTTTTCCACTGACCGGGCTTAGAGCCTCTGAATCCGGCATTAACTGCCGTTTCCTCAGTGTTGTCGCTGTTAGTGCGACGCTTGTGTTTGTTGCGACGTGACCTGCCATTGGTGTCCTTGGTATCCGAAGTACCATGGCTCATTGACATGTTATTGCTGCGAGCCAGCTAGCTGTCTTCTCCCGTAGAAAAGCGGGTCATGAGTGTCGTGAGGGCTGCCATAGATTTCGGCTTTTCCTGGCCGAAGTGCCGGGCAAGCCACTCGTCGCGGATGTTATGCTTGAAAGCTGCTAGGGCCTCTGTATCCGGACAGTCGACGAGTTGATTTTTCTTGGTTAGGAACCGTGTCCAGAATTGCCTGGCCGGTTCCTCTGGCTATTGAATTATGTGGCTCAAGTCATCGGCATCTGGTGGTCGCACATAAGTGCCCTGGAAGTTGTCAAGGAATGCGGCTTCCAGATCTTCCCAACAACCAATGGATTCTGCTGGCAAGCTGTTGAGCCAATGTGGAGCTGGTCCTTTAATCTTGAGTGGGAGGTATTTGATGGCATATAGATTGTCGCCACGGGCCATGTGGATATGAAGGAGATAGTCCTCAATCCATATCGCGGGATCTGTCGTACCATCGTATGATTCGATATTCACGGGTTTGAAACCCTATGGGATTTGATGATCCATTACTTCATCTGTGAAGCATAGCGGGTGTGCGGTGCCTCTGTACTGGGCTATATCACGACGCGGCTCAAATGAATTTTGTCTGCTGTGTTCGGCCCGGCCGGATTTACTTTTACTGTATCCAGCGTGACGGTTATCGTCTCGTGTGGTGGGGCGCCCTCGTGAACCATAGATCGATCTTGCTTGCTTTGCTTTGTCCTCCAATATGTCTCGCAGGTCTAGCGTATTTCCCCATGCCTTGGTATTTTTTGAGTGACGCCGGGGTGTGGCATGAGCTGTGGGCCGAGAGGCCTCTCTGTCGCGGCCACGAGGTGGCCGATCAGCCGCGTTATACGCTGGAGATGTAGGTTTAAATGCTTCCTCCTCTAATCGGGGGAGCAACCTATGCTTGGGGTAGCTATTGGAGGGGCGTTCGAGTTCGTATTCCTCGGCCGCAAGGACTTCAGTCCATCTGTCAGCTAGCAGGTCTTGATCAACTCTAAGCTGCTGTTGCTGCTTTTTCTTAAGGCTATTCGCCGTGGCCATAAGCCTGCGCTTGAAGCACTCTTGCTCGACGGGATCCTCCGGCACGACAAATTCGTCGTCATCGAGGCTTGCCTCGTCTTTGGAGGGAGGCATGTAATTATCATCCTCTACCTCTCTATCTGCCGCTCTCACAGGAGGGCTGGCTTCTCCATCCTCCTGCGCTGAATCTTGCTGGAGGGGGTTGTCTTCGGCACTATCCGGGGTGTTATTACCTCCTGTGCCGGTATCACTGTTTTAGCTTTGACGAGACTTAGAGCGGCGCCGCTGATGCCGGCGCTTAGTTACTTCTTGGAGGGGTCATCCTCCACTATTCCGTCGCCATTGCCCTCTTTGGGTGTGTCCACCATATATATGTCATATGATGAGGTGGCTGTCCATTGCCCTGTGGGTGGTGGTTCCTGTTCGTCTCCTACATCGTCGTCCATACCGTCGATGTCTTCGGAGTCGAAGTCGAGCATGTCGGTCAAATCATCGACAGTGGCTATGTAGTGGGTGGTGGGTGGGCATCGAATTTCTTCGTCATCCGCATCCCAATCCTGCCGGTCATAATCTGGCCAGGACTCTCCTGACAAGGAGAGAGACCTTAGTGAATTCAGTATGTCGCCGAAGGGCGAGTGCTGAAAGATATACGCGGCGGTGAACTCCATGATCGGCGCCCAATCGGATTTGATTGGCAGGGGCGCGGGTGGTTCGGAGCCCGGAGGAGAGTCCGACGATGTGGAGTTACGGGCCTCGCGAAGGGTAAGGCTGGTGTTTGGCTCGATCGCCGTTGAGGCTGCTGCCTCCGTGGCGGGATCTAACCACCCGCCCACGGATGGCGCAGTTGACTTTGAATTGAAGGTCAGAGCAGTTGCAGGTGCGGTCTCCAGGACACTCCTCGGCGGCAGAGCTAAATCATGCCCATCGTGACAGTGCGGCGCACTCGGCTGGGGCTCGAATCCGTCGAAGATCAAGTCTCCGCGGATGTCGGCCGTGTAGTTTAAGCTACCAAACCTGACCTGATGGCCAGGGGAATAACTCTCGATCTGCTCCAGATGGCCACGTGAGTTGGCCCGCAATGCGAAGCTGCCGAACACGAAGATCTATCCGGGAAGAAAAGTCTCACCCTGGACTGCATCGCTGTTGATGATCGAAGGAGCCATCGAGCCTAAAGATGACGACACAGAGCCATCGAGGGGGCTAGGGTTACACAGAGTTGGTTACAAGAAAGGAGATCTACACATCCGTATTGCCAAGCTTGCCTTCCACGCCAAGGAGAGTCCCATCCGGACACGGGACAAAGTCTTCAATCTTGTATCTTCATAGTCCAACAGTCCGGCCAAAGGTTATAATCCGGCTGTCCGGATACCCCCTAATCCAGGACTCCCTCACTCGTCATCGAGTCGGCGGAGGACACTGCATCACCAGATGGGCCATGTCCGGGACTCGACTCCGCCGGGGTGGTACTGGGAGGCTACCTACCCGGGGGGCAAGTTGGTGAGGAGCCAGCCTGTCGTTGACCCGAACCTTCTTTGGTGGCGGTCGCGTGGGCCAGTGACAGTCCAGAGGCTCGAGGACCCCACGGAGGTGGTGCGTCTCCGTGTCAGTGAGGAGGACGCGCACGTCCATCGCTACTTGTTTGCGTTGGAGCACAGGTTCTCCAATACCTGGCAGGTTCTCCAGGGATCTCACTGGAGCTATGATCCTGTGATGGTTCCTTCTCTTTGGGTGTCCACCGCCTGCGCCGATACCCGTCGTGCTCTAGGGTTTTAGTTGTATTAGTGATGTTATATGTAAGATACTATTCGGGATGTATTAGTGATAATATTAGACGATGTACGGACGCATGAGATGGTTTACTTTTGCTTATTGAATGCATGCTAATTTGAATACTTATTTATTTTACGATTTGGTTTTGCTTATTGACTGCTCATGTCAATATGAGTCCTATAAGATATTTTGAGTATCCTGGAGTTGTCTTCAATCGATTTTCAATTAATGTTTCAACTATGAACATAGGAAATGTCTGACAACGAAAAGGATTTCGGTATTTGCAAATACTGCGAAGACGAGCGCGACCTATGCGATGGAATCTTTCTAGTTGATGATAGGCGCTTCAGCATCAAGCTGGACATGAACTTTGAAGTGGATACAGTAAGTCACAACGACAAGTCTTTTTTCGTAATTAAGCATGAAATCTACTTCATTTGCTTCAACTTATAATTTAATTTTTTTACTAGTCTACTAGTGTATCCCCTTCCATGCAAGAGTTTTTGTCTTGGATAATATAGGTTTCAGTCATACTATGGAGGTAAAGAAAGTTTACTTGAAGACCGAGCATGGTTATATTTTCCACACAAAATTATACAACGCAGACGACTACACCTATTTTGGATGCAAAACTTGGCGAGCACTATGCAAGACTTATGCATTTGAGCCTGATATGGTTATCACCTTTGATATTCGTCCGGAAGATGATATTGAAGGCAATACCGACATCTGGGTCGATGTGCAGACGCCTCCAGTTATACCATTATGTGAGTTTCTCAACCATATTTATGTCTTTGATATTGTTTATTCAAAAATAGTTGACAACTAATTTCTATTGTTAGCTTATTTCGGTTCAAGCAAACATGTCCAGCGCTTGGTAGACAAGACCTACTACTGTCCCGGGGATGAACTAAACTGCGAGGAGCTAAGTCATTATGTTTCATGGCTTGACGATCTTGATACTGTCAAGACAAATTTTCTTCCCGCACTTAGAAATGTTTGTACTGAAAATGTGCGACCAATAGTGTTCTTAATGAACTACGGTCACATCTATTTAGGAAAGATGGTAAGATTTTTACTATTTTTCCTCAGTGCATCTTTTGCATACATTATTTTTTAAGCTAAACTTCATTGCTAAGTATGTTACTATACGATGCTCTTCAACAGGGACTCCCGATGAATGTTGTGCCTCATGGGATCGAGACTAATGGTACCATGAGTATTGTTAGCTTACGACCAAGATATCCTACAATGCACTTTAGTGCATCCAGGATTTCTAAGAGCGAGGAAGTCTTAATAGTGAAAGACTGGACCAAATTTGTGATGGAGGAGCGCAGAGAAGTACTAGGGGGCAGCAATCAGAAGCGCAGCCCACGATTAGGAGACAGGTTCATCTGCATGCTCCAACTTGATGAAGGAGGAGAGCTACACATGTTTTATGTTATTTTACCTGAGAGAGCAGCATGAGTGATTAGCTAGCTAGAAATGAGTTTGAAGATGATGATGTGCTACACTATGACTATGATGATTAAATAGCTAGTGTTGGTGGTAATGACTATGATGATTATTATTAGCTAGTGTTGGTGGTGATTAGATAGCTACCGCATCTAGTGTTGGTGGTGATTAGCTAGCTAGAATGAGTTTGAAGAGGATGATGTGCTACACTATGACTATGGTGATTAAATAAATACTGTTGGTGGTAATGACTATGATGATGATTAAATAGCTTGTGCTGGCGGATTGGATTCAAGTGGAGGCAACATGTGGTGCATATCGAAAGTACTACTAGTCCAAACTAGATCAAGTTTGGATTAGTAGTATACTTTTGACATGCACCACATATTGCCTCCACTTGAACCTAATCCACCTTCATTGGACACACTGTTATGGACATAATGATATAAACCTCATAATTGGTATTGTACCAAAATTTGTATAATGGCATATAAATACACTAAAAAAACTGTACTAGTAGCGATGGATAGTAAACATGCTACAACTAGCTAGATTAGCAGCAGCGCGGGATAGAACAAGCGCTGCCGCTATGTGTCTTAGCAGTTGCGGTTGTCGCACGCGCTACTGCTAAGTAATAGCTGTAGCGCCTTATTGGTAGCGCGGCTGCCCGCGCTACTAGTGGGCATTAAACCCGCGCTAGTACTAGGGTTTTCCCTAGTAGTGATACATAATCCATGATTAAACGACCTGGCATAAAGGCGCTTTGTTCCTCAGATATAATAATCGACAGAATGATCTTCGGTCTATTTGCCAACACCTTTGCCGCAATTTTGTATAGAACATTACACAGACTAAATGGGTAGAATTGCGAAAGTAGCTCCGGTGAGTTAACTTTCGGTATCATTACTATGACAGTTGCATTAAATGCCTCCGGTGCCGCCCAACCTGCAAGAAACTCTCGGACTACCGTGCAGACATCCGTTTTTACAAGCGACCAGTGTCGCTAGTAAAAAAGGGTGGGGAGGCCATCGGGACCTGGTGCCTTTGTAGGTCCCATCTGGAACAAGGCTTTCTCTATCTCCTCATCTGCAACCGGCGCCACCAGTTTCTGGTTCATGTCCTCTGTAACAACGGTGGTATATTGTCAAGTAGTTCTTGTGCTCCTACCGACCCTTCTAAGGTGATCATATTTTCATAAAACTTTGCCGCCATATTGCGCATTTCCACATCTACCATGCACTTCGATCCATCCTCATGTCTCAGTGCCCGTACCGTGTTTTCCTCTTTCTATGTGATGCTCTACCTTGGATGTATTTTGTATTCATATACCCCGCCGCTAGCCAGTCAATTCTGGACCTTTGACGTTGCATTACCTCTTCCCAAGCATAGACCTCACGTAGTTGTTCTTCTATATCGCTGACCCCCGTCGTGTACCCAGTCCACAATGCCCTAAATTTTGCATCATTTAGTTGCACCTTTAACTGCTTTATTTGGTTGTGGATCGAGCCAAACACCACACACCCCCACTCTTGCATGCTCACCGTGAGCTTTCCTAGCTTGCCGCAAGTTGCTGAGATTCCCGTTTCTCCAGCATCAGCTTCCGACCACTTCTCAGCTACCATGGAATCATAACTCTCATGCCTTGTCCATGCTTCCTCAAATCTGAATTTTCGAGCACCCCGCTGTCCCAGTTCTGGAGCTATCTCCGGAATGTGAACCACCAAAGCAAGATGATCCAATTCCTCTGTAATTATGTGTTGGACGTGTGTATGCGGGAATAATGCTAGGAAGTCATCATTGCAAGTTCCCCGGTTAAGCTAAACCTGAATATTTTCATCTCTTTGCCTTTTGTTATCCCACGTGTAGGGATAGCCTGAATAACCCAAGTCTGCAAGGCCGCAGTCGGCCAAGCAATCATGAAATCCTTCCATTTGCAGAAAACTTCTTTGGTTACCACCCTTCTGTTCATATTGTACTAGCACTTTGTTGAAGTCCCCGACACACAACCATGGCAGTGCATCCTGTCTTTTTTGGTATCTGATTGCGTGCCAAGATTTTTACCTATTCTCCACATCCTGTTCACCGTAGAATCCAGTGATTCTACAGGTTTTCCATTCCCAGACCACTTCCGCGTCCACAAAGTATTGACTCCATGGCCTCACAGTAACTTTAATATGCTCTCTCCACCACAAAGCTAGCCCTCCACTTTGTCCTTGACAGTCTATCATGGGAGCAAGTCTAACAATAAGAATAGAGGGTACGTAGGAGGAGGCAAAGGCCCTAGCTACGGTGAGGTTGTGCACGCAAGGTTTACGAGTCCAGGCCCTTCTCGGAGGAAGTAATAGCCCTATGTCTCGGTGCCCGGAGGCTCGGTCGATTTAATTATGCGTGAGAGTTATAGGGGGTGCAAACCCTTGTGCCAGAGGGGAGGGGTGGCTTATATAGAGTGCGCCACCCCTTCATAGGCCTCAGTTACACAGGGTTTAATGTAGATTAAGACAGAGATATTACTGGTAACGTCTACTATTATGACTATTAATGACCTTTAAGGCTACGGAGTGAACGCCTGACCGTTGCCATTCAGAGGTGGCTTTAGATCTTCTGCACTCCGAGTGATTCTCCGTAAGGTCGAGTGACTCTATCTTAGTCGAGTGGAATTGGGATATCCGAGTGGTATATCTGGTCGAGTGGATTGCACTCTAAGGTGATTTCAATCTGTATCTTTGGTTGTACTTTGAATGTCTTTGACTCTAGGGTAGTGTCCTTGGGTAGGGTGTCTAGGTCAGGCCTATGACCCTACCCTAGGTACATGTCATCGTCATTATCCCCCGAATGGATTGAGGTCCGAGTGAAAAAAGGGTTGAGGTTGGTTCTAACTCAATTGCACGCTTTGGAAGTATTTCATTGGAGTCTGAAAATCATGCTGAAGCTTCCACCTTGTTTCAGTCGCCTTGATCGATTCATAGGTCATCGAGTGAATTATGTTGATAATCCTCGAGTGTTGTTCAGGTGCAAAATCTTCGGCGCGATTGGTTGCTCTACGGTTCCCGGATATCACGGGATTCGGAAATTTGGAGAAGCGTGCAAGATGGAGCGTGCCGCAGCAATCATAGTGGATAGACAGGGGCGGCTCGATTTTCACGCTGCCTTTTTCGCCATGTATTGGGTGTGTGACTGTTGCGGGATTTGATAGGATCGCTCAGGCCCATGGGTCAGCCACTCGGAAGCAGGCCAATGAAAGGCATTGAGGCCGATGCAAGGTATAGTTCGCCAAATTCAACCTCTTCCTCCTGTGCTTCTCCACCGCATCTTCCTCTGCTCCCGATGCCTCCACTCAGCTCGCTCGCATTCCGCCGCCATGGGGAAGGACAAGAGAGTGGCCCTGGAGTGCGCGAAGAAGGCGACGACGACAAGGAAGGGCAAGAAGACGGCTCGGGGGATGTTGTCGCGGTCCGTTCTACCGCCGGGCTGGATCCAAGGGGACTGGATCCGCTCCACCGTCGAGCGGGGTGACCTGTAGAGGCTTGCTGAGGATGGCCTGATCGCCGATGGATCTTGGAGGCTACCGAAGGGGGAAACTGAGACTTAGTCGCACGAGGGCGAGCGTGTCCGCCTCACCACCCATGTCGACCGAGGTCTGTCTCTTCCTCCACATATGTTCTTTAGGGGTTTCTTGAACTTCTTCGGTGGCCAAATCCATCATTCCCCCCAAACACAATCACGTATCTTGCTGCCTTCATCTCGTTGTGTGAAAATTTCCTGGGTTGCCAACCACACTGGGGTCTATTCAAGCATATCTTCACTTGTCGATCTCAGTCGGCGAAGAAAGCCCATCTGACTGACGAAAAGACGCATGTGATTCAGATGTGCGGGGGTTTAGGGATCCAAACTAGAGGTAGGAGTACTTTTTATTCCATGACCCTTCCCGAGTCAGTCCGAGGATGGCAGTCGACCTGGTTCTACTGCAAGGATGTCCCGACTCCTGGTCAGTGGACTTGTCTTCCTCCTTTCACTGTGGAGCGACTCCGCCAACCTTCTTCATTGACTGTGACCCCAGAGGAGAAAGGTGAGGTGAATCTTTTAGTCGACCTGTTCGTTAACTTAGTCCGGGAAGGGGTGACAGGTATGGATCTGTTCAGGTGTTCCTCAGTCGATACATCCAGCCTCTCCAAGCCTAAGACCACCCGATGTGGATGTACTCAGGCCCTGGAGACACCGCTCGGGTCCACCCAGAGGAGGTCGCCGAGGAGATGGTGGCTCAGTGGCTGCGAAGCATCACCGGAAACAAGGATATCCCCAGGGGGTCCAGGAGAGTACAGCCATTCGACACCAACCGCGAGCCGGAAGAGGTCAGACTCAAAACACTGAGTGCTTTTCCCTTCCGATCTGTAATGGTCTTTGAATCTGATTAACTCTTGATGACATGTGTCTTTCGGATTTACACCAAGATGTACTCGATGCCAAACGGAGAACAGCTCCAGGAGGGAGAGGAGAGCGCAGATGAAAATGTTGACTGGCAATCTGGAGATGATAGTGAAGATAACAGTGACGAATTGGGCAACAGCGAGGAGGTCAACTCACCGCCCCGCTCAGAGCATCAATCCAAACAATCTCAAGACCCTGCAGGTGGGCGTGGCAAAGAAGCCCCTCCAAGCACACAAGCGCCAAAGTGCACTCGAACGTTGACCCCAGAACCATCGGAGAAGGCTACTAAGCAGCCCAAGGCTGTCTCACCAAAGACTTGGAACACCCTGCCCAAGATCAAAGTAGATGTCCCTGTTGCTTCAGCGTAAGTGTTTGTTTCTTCTCTTTGTCTTCTATGTTATTGCCGACTCATCCGCTTGCTTGACCGAGTGAGTTTTGGAACTTTCAGTGCTGCTACTTCTAGGACGTCAATGGATATCGACAAGGAACAAGATGACAAGGATACTGTAGATGCGGCCACTTCTCGAGTAGGTACAACTCCATAGCCATGCACTCACTTTGTCAATTGTCCTATCGATCGACTGAAATCTTAAGGCCGAGTGTTTTGTAGCGCCACCAAATGTTATTGAACTTCCAGACGATGATGACCATGAAGATGTGCCACAGAAGAACACAGGGAGAAGGGGCAGGACTTCGAGCAAGAAATTGTCTGCCAGCAAAGTGTCTCATTCGACTTCAGCACCAAAACCAGTCGTCCAGTAATCCGGAGATCCAATTCGGAATTCTGTTTCCTTTGCCGATCCTGTGTTGATTGATCCTCCTTCGTCGTCGACTTCTCAGGCCCCTGCTCCGACTGTGCAACTCCAGACTTCAGCTCCCCTGGCTGCCTCGACTATTCCACCAATCCCGCTTTTCATTACACATCATGTCCCGGAGGACCAGGTGGGCGCTGCTAAGGAAGCTATACGCCAAGCAGGCCTAATGATGGACCGAATGAAGGTGGTGCATGAGGCCAGCAAGGCTGCCTACGATGCTAGCTCTACTCTTCAAACCAACGTCCAGGTGAGTTGATTTCTGATTGGTCTTCAACTTGATCTTTGCTCTGTTAGGATATGGTACTTGAGAACTGCTGCTTTACTATTTGTAAGATGTTTGTGGATGAGTGTTTCAGACCTTTAATGTGCATCTATCATGAGTCTGCACCTTGCATCCGCTCACCCACTGGGTGTTTCAACGTTTGCCATGTAGCTCTTTTCACTTGAGTCGACCATAATGCGTCAAGTGAACTCTTGAACCAGTGGGGGCACCCAGAGTTCACCCACTAGGTGTAGTCCCCGAGACCGCCGTCGAATGTTCGATTCAGCGGGGGTCTTTGCGAAATGTTTGTTTATAGAACTTCCACTCGGTCTAGGAAGGTCGTGCCGAGTGGGAACCGAACTAGTGGGGGCACGCCAAGTGTACCCACTAGGTGTAGTCCCCGAGACCATTGTCGACTGCGGGCAATCGGCGGTGGTCTAAGAAAATGTCGTCATTTTTTTACTTCTTCCACTCGTACTGGGCAGACCATGTCGAGCGGGAAATCAAGCCAGTGGGGGCACACCAAGTGCACCCACTGGGTGTACTCCCCGAGACTACGGTTGAATGTTTGAGTCAGTGGTAGTCTTAGAACTCTTTTGCCATAATAATCTGATCTTTGCATCTTATCACTCGGAAGCGACTGATTTTTGTTCCTATTGAGTGACTTGCCTTATTGTTTGATGCAGAAGTTCTGTGATCTTGGAACCAAGTTTGCTGATCTGGAGAGGAAACAAATCCAACTCAATCTCGATCTGGAGTTGGCCAAGGAGAATTTGTAGAAGGCTAAGGATGAAGCGGCTACCATGGGAGGTAATAACTTGTCGACTGTTCGCCTTGTCATATTTTCTTTTCATCTTTTGAACCGAGTGACTCCACTCGAACAAATGTGCGTAGTGAAATCCGACAACTCCAAGCTCGTCTGAAGAATGTTATTTCTTTAGACAAAATGAAGCGGGCTCTGGAGCAGAAGGACCTCGATCTTGCAGCAGCGCAGAAGACGACACGAGAGAAAACTGAACTTGCTAATAAGAAGCTGGCTTCAGTTAGCAAGTTGGAAGAAGAGAATGCTAAGTTGAAGACTGCTGTTGATGAAGCTAATAAAGAAGTTGTGCAGCTGAAAGGGGAGAAGGTGGCCTTGAATGACAAAGTCGAAGTTCTCACTTGGAGGAGAGACGCACTAGAGACTTATCTGGGAGGCCATGCCAAGAAGATGTTCCTTATGCTTGAAGGTACTTTCCCTTGTCCGACTGATTTGCAACTGCCGACTCATCATGCGACTGCCGACTCATTATTTTTCTGTGCGTGTAGAATTTTGTCAAAATTTCAAGGAAGAGACTGGGCAGATTGAGACCGAATCTCGTCCCCATAAACTCCCTTGTCAAGGATGAAGCCATGATGGATGTGCTGCGACTGGAATCCCGTGTCGCTAGTGTTATGGACTATCTTTCACGACAGAAAGTGGAGGTGTCATGGATCGACACGGAGCTCTGGCCAGGTGCAACGTTCCAGAATGACCTCGAGTCTCTGATGACTCTACTCAATGAAATCCCTGGTCAAGTGCAGGCGTGGAAGAAGTCATCTGCTCGCTGTGGCGCTGACGTGGCTCTATCTCTGGTCCGCATTCATTGCAAGGAGGTCAAAGAAGAAAAGCTGGTGTCTCTCAAGGTCGCCAACACCAAGAAGCTTCAATTCCAGTCCTTCATGGAGACCTTCATCGACGCTGCCACTCGCATCGCAGATGTAATTGACTTGGATGCTTTCGTCAAGCCAGCTAGCCCTCCTCATGCCGAGTGAAAAACTTGATAACTTGACTTTATTTGCCTCGGAATGACGAGTGATTTTGTAATCATTAAAATCTTCCGGCCTTGATGCCCGAGTAATTCTGTTTGCGGTTCTGAACCTTGCTGGATTTATCTGAACTCAGTTTTTATTTTGAATGTGGTTGCTTTGTCTTCATCACTTTCATATTTCTTGACTCCAGCGAATTGGGAATCACAGCTGAATCTCCGAGTGAAAGATCCGCTCTTCACTCGGAGTAGACGTTGTACTTGTGGTGCAGCTTCGAGGGCAACCAGACGTCGTACTTGTGGTGCGGCTCCGAGTGCAACCAATACCTGTGGCATAGTTCTGCGTGCAACCATACGTTGTCCTTGTGGTGCCGCTCCGAGTACAACCATATGTTGTACTTGTGGCGCAGCTCTGAGTACAACCGTACGTTGTACTTGTGGTGCAGCTCCGAGTGCAATCATATGTTGTATTTGTGGCGCAGCTCTGAGTATGCAGCCAAACCTCCGAGTGAGAGGGTTGCTCTCCACTCGGAGTATTTTTGTAACTTAGGCGAGTACGGGATTGCAGCTAAGCCACCGAGTGGGAGGATTGCTCTCCACTCGGAGTAGTTTTGTAACTTAGGCGAGTACGAGATCACAGCTAAGCCCCCGAGTGGGAGGATTGCTCTCCACTCAGAGTAGTTTTGTAACTTAGGCTAGTACGGGATCGCAGCTAAGCCACTGAGTGGGAGGATTGCTCTCCACTCAGAGTTGTTTGGTAATTTAGGCGAGTACAAGATCGCAGCTAAGCCCCCGAGTGGGAGGATTGCTCTCCACTCGGAGTATTTTTGTAACTTAGGCGAGTATGGGATCATAGCTAAGCCCCCGAGTGGGAGGATTGCCCTCCACTAGGAGTAGTTTTGTAACTTAGGCGAGTACGGGATCGCTGCTAAGCCCCCGAGTGGGAGGATTGCTCTCCACTCGAAGTAGTTTTGTAACTTAGGCGAGTACGAGATCGCAGCTGAGCCCCCAAGTGGGAGGATTACTCTCCACTCGGAGTAGTTTTATAACTTAGGAGAATACGGAATCGCAGCTAAGCCCCCGAGTGAGAGGGTTGCTCTCCACTCGGAGTGGTTTTGAATCTTAGGCGAATCAGATTCGCGGCTAAGCCCCCGAGTGGGAGGATTGCTCTCCACTCGGAGTGGTTTTGTAACTTAGGCGAGTACGGGATCGCAGCTAAGCCCTCGAGTGGGAGGATTTCTCTCCACTCGGAGTAGTTTTGTAACTTTGGCGAATACGGGATCACAGCTAAGCCCCCGAGTGAGAAGGTTGCTCTCCACTCATAGTGGTTTTGAAACTTAGGCGAATCGGGTTCGCGGCTAAGCCCCCGAGTGGGAGGATTGCTTCCACTCGGAGTAGTTTTGTAACTTAGGCGAGTACAGGATCGCAGCTAAGCCCCCGAGTGGGAGGATTGCTCTCCACTCGGAGTAGTTTTGTAACTTAGGCGAGTACGGGATCACAACTAAGCCCCTGAGTGGGAGGATTGGCCTCCACTCGAAGTGGTTTTGAAACTTAGGCGAATTCGATTCGCGGCCAAGTCACCCACTGGGGGATTTGAACACGAATTCTTATGGAATAACAATCATTAAGATACTACAAAAATCTTGTCTTTGATAAGCAAACTGAAGGATTCTTATTACAACTCGTCGATCCGAGTGTTTAGGTATAAAAACGGCGGAGCAGATCCGCATTCCACGAGCGTGGCTCTTCTTATTTCTTGGCTACGTTGTAGAGGTGATACGCCCCATTGTGGAGCACCTTGGTGATGATGAAGGGTCCTTCCCAGGCCGGAGCAAGCTTGTGAGGCCGTTTCTCGTGCACTCGGAGCACAAGATCTCTTTCCTGAAATGCTCGGCCTTTGACATTTCGGGCACAGAACCGGCGCAGGTCTTGCTGATAGATGGTCGACCTAATCAGAGCCATCTCTCTCTTCCTCTAGGAGATCCACTGCATCTTGACGTGCCTGTTCCGCTTCAGCTTCTGAGAAGAGTTCCACTCGGGGAGCATTGTGCGGCAAATCACTTGGAAGCACAGGCTCAACACCATACACCATGAAGAAAGGGGTTCGACCAGTCGACCGATTGAGGGTTGTTCTCAGTCCCCATAAGACATATGGCAATTCAGTCACCCATGCTCCAGCAGCATGCTTGAGGTCGCGCATCAGTCGGGGTTTCAACCCTTGAAGGATCAAGCCATTTGCCCTCTCTCTGCATACCCATTCGACTGTGGGTGCGCAACAGATGCATAACCGACCCGAGTGCCTTGGGTCGCGCAAAATGCTCTGAACGCATCATAATCAAAGTTGGAGCTGTTATCTGTGATAATGCTGTGAGGAACTCCAGATTTGAATATCAGTTCTCTGATGAAACTAATGTCAGTGCTTGAATCAAGATTCTTGATAGGCTTGTCTTCGATCCATTTGGTAAATTTGTCGACTGCTACAAGCAAATGAGTGAAACCACGTCTGCCGGTCTTGAAAGGTCCAACCATATCCAATCCCCAAACTGCGAAAGGCCAGACGAGTGGAATAGTCTTCAAGGCGGATGCAGGCTTGTGTGACATGTTCGAGTAAAATTGACAGCCTTCGCACTTGTCGACTATATCTTTAGCCATCTCATTTGCACGCGGCCAGTAAAATCGGTATGCTTTGGCCATGATGGTCCGAGAGGACACATGGTAACCACAGGTCATCGAGTGGATCTCATTTAGGATCAGTCGACTGCTACCTCTTGAGCATGCGTTGGTTTTCCCTTGAAGAGGAAAGGGTGATGCTGCAAAGTAGCGTAAGTATTTCCCTCAGTTTTTGAGAACCAAGGTATCAATCCAGTAGGAGACAATGCACAAGTCACATAGTACCTACACAAACAATCAAGAACCTTGCAACCAACGCGATAAGGGGTTGTCAATCCCTTCACGGTCACTCGTAAAAGTGAGATCTAATAAAGATAGTAAAGTAAATACTTTTGGTATTTTTGTAGTATATATTGTAAAGTAAAGATTGCAAAATAGTAAACGAGATGCGATGTAAATAAAAGAGATGCAACATAATAAGAAAGAGACCCCGGGGCCATAGGTTTCACTAGTGGCTTCTCTCAAGATAGTATGTATTACGGTGGGTGAACAAATTACTGCCGAGCAATTGATAGAAAAGCGCATAGTTATGAAGATATCTAACGCAATGATCATGAATATAGGCATCACGTCCGTGTCAAGTAGACCAAAACGATTCTGCATCTACTACTATTAGTCCACACATCGACCGCTATCCAGCATGCATCTAGAGTATTAAGTTCATAAAAACAGAGTAACACATTAAGCAAGATGACATGATGTAGAGGGATAAACTCAAGCAATATGATATAAACCCCATCCTTTTATCCTCGATGGCAACAATACAATACATGCCTTGCTGCCCCTACTGTCACTGGGAAAGGACACCGCAAGATTGAACCCAAAGCTAAGCACTTCTCCCATTGCAAGAAAGATCAATCTAGTAGGCCAAACTAAACCGATAATTCGAAGACACTTGCAAAGATATCAAATCATGCATATAAGAATTCAGAGAAGAACCAAATAATATTCATAGATAATCAAGTTCATAAATCCACAATTGATCGGATCTCGGCAAACACACCGCAAAAGAGTATTACATCGAATAGATCTCCAAGAACATCGAGGAGAACTTTGTATTGACAATCAAAGAGAGAGAAGAAGCCATCTAGCTAATAACTATGGACCCGAAGGTTTGTGGTAAACTACTCACGCTTCATCGGAGAGGTTATAGTGTTGATGTAGAAGCCCTCCGTGATCGATTCCCCCTCCGGCAGATCGCCGGAAAAGGCCCCAAGATGGGATCTCACGGGTACAGAAGGTTGCGGTGGTGGAAAAGTGGTTTCATGGCTCCCCCTAATGTTTCTAGGGTATAAGAGTACATATAGGCGAAAGAAGTACGTGGGTGGAGCTACGAGCACTACAAAAAAATACACTTCCGTGATGATACATGTTTGTCACAGTAGGTCGCGTTTTTTATCATGCATGTACATCCATGAAAAATTTATGACAGAATCAAGATAGTCATACCTGTGCTGTCGTAGAAGTGTTCCATGACATTACCAAAACTATCATCACGGAAGTGTCCACTTCCATGACGATAAATCGCGCGTCACAGAAGTGCTTTCGTCAAGGGTGACCGACACGTGGCATCCACCATAACGGAACGCCGTTAAGCTATCGGGTCGGGTTTTGGATCCGATAACCCGTTAATAGCCCCGACCAATGGGGATTTTCCACGTGTAAAATCATCATTGGCTGGAGGAGACACGTGTCAGGTCCGCGTTGGCACAGGTGTCACTCATCTAATGGGTGAGACGCGCCTATGATATGTTGACACGTGGACCAGCCCATCAAGTTTAAATGGGCGGCCCAACTGAAGGCCCACAAGATTTTGCGGACCATAATGGGCCGGCCTAGCTGAAGGCCCACGAGATTTTGCGGACCATAATGGTCTGTCCCAACTAAAGGCCCACAAGATTTTGCAGGCCATAATGGGCCGGCCCAGGTAAAGGCCCACAAGATTTTTTTGTGCCATAATGGGCCGGCCCAGGTAAATGCCCACAAGATTCTTGCGGATCATAATGGGCCGGCCCAGCTAAAGGCCCACGAGATTTCCCCGACATTAATGGGCCGACCCAGCTGTAGGCCCACAAGATTTTGAGGACCCTAGTAGGCCGGCCCATTAACTGGCTGTCATGTTTTGGGCCAAATGCCGACCCATATTTGATCCGGTCCATTAATGGCCTGCCACGCTCCGGGCCAAATAGTGGCCCATATGAGATCTGGCCCGTTAAAAGCCAACCACGTTTTGGGCCAAATTATGGCCCAAATCAAGTCCGACCCTTTAAGAGGCTTTGGGCTCAATTATGGCCCATATCAGATTCGGCCCGTCAACTGGACACTATGCTTTTGGGCCCACTTGCTAAAGGCCCACTTAGTAATTCGGCCTGATATTAGTTTTGGCCTGTTAAGGGCCCGTTTAACATTTCGGCCCTATATTAATTTCAGCCTGTTAAAAGCCCGTCATATAGTTGGGCCTAACTACGGCCCGGTTTGCATCCGGCCTACTCGCAGTCGATATCTGATTGGGCCAAACAAGGACCGAGATAGTTTTGGCCTGTTAAAAGCCCGTGATTTGATTCGCACAATCATGGGCCGGGGTTCATTTCGGGCTGCTGCCGGCCCATGAGCTGTTCGGCATGTTTCAGGCCCAACCTACATCGTGATTGCATGACGGCCCGATTATGTACCGTAATTTTACGGTTTGGCCGGTTTAGTGCGAAGATAGGATATATATATATATATATACAGTAAAATAACTACAGCATCATGAATAAGAAAAAACCTAGACTATACAATAAAGAAATTACAGCATATTACATCCACTGGGCATCAAAGTTCGCCACTATGATAATAAAGCACAAGCAAATAGCAGATTACATACACTGGGCATCAAAGATCTCCACCAGTGCAAATAAACACGCCAACAAAATAATATACAAAACCGACAGCACTTCAATAGAGTTCAAGAAAGGTTAGCCCTGCTGGGGAGCTGCAGCGCAAGCAGCTGAGCAAGATGATGAGACTGCGCTTGTTCAACACTTATATCTTCCTCACTCTGAAAGATAAACAAGCAGACAGATGACAGGTTTTGCACATAAAAGTATCAGTGCTGACAATTTTTTCATCACATTTCTTACTGACGAATAAAGTGACACAGTTTAAAGTTGCATTAACACAATATGGTATTGTTCAGGTCAAGACATGGCAGGAAATTACATTGTGAAGGAGTTGGCAGCTTCACGACACCACTGGATTACAGATCAAGAACTCATAAGTATCAATGGTTAGTGTGCTGTCAATTTATACCATTTCAGATTGGCAAATAAATAGACGGTTTAAATAATAGTAGAATGATATGACATTGTTCATAGCTAAGCATTGCAGAATATGACACTGTGCTGTAGTGGGTAGGTTCACCACACCACTGGATTACGGATGAAGAACAGAAGCATATATGTAGTGCAAAATAAGATCACTTGCTCTTTATAGTTTAATTTACATGGTATGAAGAAGGAACTTGGTTGTACAACTGAAAACTTAAATTGAGAAAGGACAAACTTTTGTTTATGAACTACATAATAAACTTTAAACAAGCAATTTGATGCAAACACCAAAAATAAACAGCTGTTGTAGTCATGCCTAACCAAATATATACAATAAAGTTAGAAGGCTTGAGATGGACAAACTTACATTATTGGTGAAGATAGGCTCTATAAAGGCATTGTCCATGCTGAGGGGGGGGGGCAATTCAAGAAGTTTACCACAGAATCTTCTTCAAAAGCATTGCCTTTATTCTACATTTTGTTAAGAGTAAATACAGATGTGATAATATACGAAAAAATGGAGAATATTTAAGATAAGATGAAGAGTGATGCTACATAACCAAGTAGCTATAAATGTAAGTGCAACAATATAGGCAAAAGGTACAGCCAAGAGCAATGCACAGCTAAACTTCTTCAGTACCAACCTTATGGTAAGAGTAAATATAGATCTGATGTGTAGAAAATGGAGGGCAAAGGAAAATAAGCTGCAGAGTGATGGTACATGAACAACTATCTGTCATTATAAGTACACTGATAAAGGACAACATGTACTTACAAGAACAATGCAGAGCTAAAAAAAATTGGCATTGGATATATTCTACACTAATGTAACCATTCATATAGATCAGATAATTTTGAGCGAACAATTGATAAGCAAGCTATCATGCATACTGCTGTCACATAATGAACCAGGTATGTATGCAAGTACAGTGATACAGGACAACAGGTACTAACAAGAGCAAAGCAGCGGGCAACATATTTGCGATATCATGTCGTTCTTGTCAAACCGGAATTCTTCTTCGAGCAGATTTCGTGCAAAAAATATCTGTAAGGCACATGCGGAAAAGTAGAAGTTCAAATTGTCATGTGATTTCATAGACAGTACCTCATCCTGGGAATGAGACCAGTGCATAACAAGGTTTTTCCATTCAATGTCTTCTAAATTTAGCACAGGAGACTTCACCGGAAATTCGTTTATAGACTTTCCATCAAACTGTGATTTCCTCAGGTAACACTGATACTGCTGCAATGCTTCCTTGAAAAGCACAAGCAAGCTTTGCTCGTCATGACTATCCAGATTGACCCTCGCCTAGTTACAACAATGTAATGTAAATCATTGATGTGTTCAATCAGCAGAAAACAGGAAAATAATAACCATGAATAATAGCACTTACACGTAAGTTGGACAAGAAGATGTGAAAATGGTGTTTGTCTTCACAATAATCTTCCCATGATGGGAATATATGCACGTAGTCCCTAACAACATTGAAAGCATTGTCTTTTAAATTGGGAATAAATGGAATGGGGTTCCAATCTGCAGGAATGGGCCATCTCTGTAGTTGGGATAGGTCTTCGGCCGGTGGACTTGCTGTACTTTTTGCTGGAGTGGGATTTTTCTGTGGTACAACTGGTGCTATGGCAAATGAAATCGGTATACCTTTTGCTGGAGTGCAGGTCCTATGTGGTGGGGCTAGTGGTGTGGCCAGTGAAGTATGGGTACAGTCTGCTGGAGTCGGTCCTACGTTTTGTGTCACTGGTTGTACAACCAATATAAGTGGGGTGATGTCTGATTTCTGCGGCACCACCACGTTTTTCAAGGACTTTGCTGGTGCTCCTTCAGGTTCGGCAATCACCCTCTTTCTTTTTGATGTCTGATGCACAAGAACAACATTTGAGTGGAAAAACATGGTATGATGACAAATGTAATATGTATTGATAATGGATGGGCATGGCATCTCGACATATATGATGAGTAAACTAAGCAGATGGCGGTGCAACAAAGTAGAAGAAATGCAAGACAACATATGCAAGATACCTGCAATCAATAAAACATTGCCAGATTAGAACAGGCACCTTGATGGGTGAACAGGACATGCCATCTGCCTTTGACTCCTCGAGGTTAGAATAGTCATTAGGATCATATTCTGAACAAGAATCAACAGGTGGGGAGCGTACGAGTTTGATTGCATCCAGAATGGCACTCAATGCCTTGGTGCCAATTTTGTAAGTCATTGCAGTGTTTATCTTCAAGAGTGGACTGCTGCTAGTGCGACACAAAGCAGCTACACAGATCATAGTGTAGATATAACGGGAAAACCTTAAGCATCAGAGTAAAATCAGCAAAGTGGAACTTGCTGGAATATATGTGCTAGTATTGCCGGTATGGCTAGAAAGACTTCGGATACCAGCTCTCTTCAAGTGAAGGTGCGGTACTGTTAATATCAGTGTAACTCTCTAAGGCGACACAGCTCCCCACATTTCCTTGCTATTCTTATAGGATTCAAGTGGGCAGGCCACTACAAATCCTATTCCTATGTTTAAAAGATCCTACGAATCAAAGAGGCTCAAAGTGTCCATCACAACCGACCGTATAGATCTTTACAATGCAAATGTCCCTGCTCATCTTTAGTACAAGGAACATACTTTACAACTATCATACTCCCTCCGTTCCAAAATATAAGTCTTGGTAGAGATTTCCACTATGGATCACATACAGATGTATCTAGATACATTTTAGAGTGTAGATTCACTCATTTTGCTCCATATGTAGTCCATGGTGGAATCTATACAAAGACTTGTATTTAGGAACTGAGAGAGTACATATTAAAGAAGAACGGAAGAGGAACATGGTAAAGAAGAGCAAGCAGATTTTGGATAATAAAATGTTGGTTGCGCAGTGCCCACACATGATGAACCAGAGCGCATTAAGAATGCAACTCCCAGCTGTCTCTCGACCATTTCAGGCGGTTGGATGAAGATCCTACGTCTCCTAACCCTTCTTCTTCCTCGTCTCTGATTCTTCCCATACAGAACACCGCACGGGCCGCCGGCCGGACCACCGCCCCCCCACCGCATGTGTTCCTCCGCCACCCCCACCCCCACCCCCACCCCAACCCCCACCCGCGTCGAGTTTTCTTCGTTTGGCGAGGCCCCACAACCACCCGAGCCCCTTCGATCGCATCAGCGAACTCCGGCGAGCTCTGAAAAATCGACTAACCCAATTTTCAAATTTAGTCTAGTGTGATTTAACTAGTGTGGAATATAAAAGGGGAAAACCGTAAGCATTTGGAGTATAGTGTTGAGCATGCCATGGCGGATCTGAAGGTGCAAACCAGACAAAGGCAACTTCACAACCAAGACCAGAAATCAGAGTAAAGCAGTGGCGATCTATTTTCTTGCTGCGATAAATAAGTTGAGCAGATACGAAAGAGTACCGCCTCTGGTGCGGCACCGTGTACGCATCTGCTGAGAATTTGACGGTGATGTGGTAGCGATGGCTGTCGGCGGCGTGGAAGCAGATCTAGGAGGGTAGATGATGGCGGCGGGGCATGGTGAACGAGACGGTCGTAGGAGCGGCACCGGCAAGGTGGACGACGGCAGGGATGAAGCGAGAGGACGGGATGCAAGGATCCCGGTCCGAAGCCGTGGATGAGAGAGGTCGATCTCTTTTAATGGACGATGGCGTCGGGGTATCAGCTCCGACATGGTGGAGGAGGACGGCGGTGGATGGGGTTGCGGACGGCGGCGGACGGAGGAGGGTGGGGCGGAGAGGGTGTTTTGGCGCCCATGGAGTACGAATGGGGAAAAGGAAGGTAGATAGGAAGGAGGGAACCATGTATTCAGGGCGCGCTTGTCTCAAATGCGAGGAAATTTACAAACTTAGCCCCTGTTTCAAATTTCTACTACATCACAACAACATTAGTCGGTTGGGGATAGGACGGTAATCTCGCGTACACCGAATATTTGCTGACGAGAGTTTGTTTTTGGCGCCCACCGTGTATGAATATGAATCGGGGAGGGAGTCGATTTCGGACGAGGACACACTGTGTTTTGGCGCCCACCGTGTATGAATATGAATCAGGGAGGTAGTCGATTTCGGCCGAGGACACACTGTGTTTTGGCGCCCACCGTGTATGAATCCGGGTGAGAGGCGGTTACGTCACGTTTGGGTGAAATTACAAACCTACCCCTATCGAAACCTATAGAAATCCAGCAGATAGGCTTTGCGTGGCAGGGATAGGCAGTAGTGATTTCCATCTCGCAGATTTTGGTTTCGGGCGGTTACTGCGACTTTTGCTGCTTCATTCAAATTTTGTGGAGTGCACGATTACCGTGCCAACTCAATTCGAATCCCGTTTGTATTCTATTTTTTTTCCGGGTGGGATCCATTTTCAATTGGAATTACATTCTATATATATCATTTTTTATATATACTTTCAAAAGCACAACACCATTTATACGTAAATATGGTTTACAAATGGCATGATCTCAGATTCATAAGGTTGTATCCATCAATTTGGATTTTCAAATATTTGAAACCACTTTATGGCGAAATCCAATGTATGCATTCATCGCTAACTGTCTCCAATTAATGTGTGTTTGATGCGGTTTTTTTTACTTCCCAAACATGTATAATGTGTTTCACACACGCAACATATAGTGTAATCCCGTTTAGACATTAATTGCATACAAACCATGCATTGTTTGTAATTGAAGAATCTATGGATCACCAATATTGATAAACTATATAACATTACATGTGTGCCCAAATTCAAATGAATATGCATGTTTGATACACCAATTTGCGTTATGATATTATCGATGTCGTGATCTCCAGTTTAAATATTTGAATCCCCTTTAATCTAGATATTCGTCTCATATATCTATCACTCATGCTTATATAGGACTATCTCTCTGGACCTATACGCGTTCATCGTCTCTCAGGTATCTCTCGTGCTACCTGTATGTCGACAATGATCTTTTATCTTCGTAACACACTGACGGTACTCTCTCCCTCGACCTTCATCACTCTATCTCTCTCTAAGTATATCTCGCTCCCTGCTATGTGTCTCTAACTATGATTCTCCATGTGAAATCTCTTTCTCTCACACAAACACAAAACTTTGTCTCCCGGGGTCTCATTTCTCTCTACTATTCCCATGTGTGCCACTCGCACACCCCTCATACAGAGATGTCTTTCGCTCCTTAGATATGAGAACCTACGACTCTTCCTCTTCAATATCGCTTTCTCACACACAAACACAAACTCTGTCTCCCAGGGTCTCATATTGCTCCATTGTTCTCTTGTATGTCGCTCACACACACCCTCTCTCCCTAGAGATATCTTGCGTTCCCTCGTATGTCTCTCTAGCTATCACTCTCGTTGTGAAATATCTTTCTCTCTCGCGGACACAAAATTCCGTCTCTCTGGATCTCATTTCTCTCTGATATCTGTTTGTATGTGACTCACATGCACCCTCTCTCTATCTCTCTCACACCCACACACATAGCCCAGCCTTCTGATCCACTCGACTCCTATCTCTAACGCACACTAGCTAGCATCTTTATCTTTCTATTTATCTGTTTCTCCGTCAACCTTCTTTCTCGCCCTCACTCTTGATTCCTATCACGCACACTACATATGTTTC
Organism: Aegilops umbellulata; assembly: GCA_032464435.1. Classification (NCBI taxonomy): domain Eukaryota; kingdom Viridiplantae; phylum Streptophyta; class Magnoliopsida; order Poales; family Poaceae; genus Aegilops; species Aegilops umbellulata. Next base: position 353,753,179 of record CP136056.1, read on the forward strand.
TCTCTACATGCAGTCAAGTGCCCTCTCACACACATATATAACTTCACCCTTTGAACCACCCGATGGTCATCTCCAACACCCAAACTAGCAGATGTCCCTCTAGCTAGCATCTCCATCTCTGTATCTATCCGTAGTTTCTCCGTCAACATTTCTTTCCCGCACGGAGTCTTGCTTCCTATCACCCACACTATATATGTCTCTCCATACATATGCATTTATAGGTTGGTCTCTTTTGTACAATCATTGCGCCTCACTCCCTCTGCTCGACATAGATGCATGCTCCAGCCCATGCCACTATCTCTTAAATACAAAAACACATGCTCAATTGTCGGGCCTTCTTCCCTGCATTCTCACATGCATGCATATTGTCATACCGATCCGTCTCTCCCATGCCGTTGATCTTATGACTTATGTCTTCTTTCTTTTATCTCGATCATGCGCGCGGACACACACATCCCACGTATACATGTATACCTCTCACACATGCACGTTCAAGGAGTCTATGTCTTCATACGTGGTTAATTACCCTCAATCCTAACGCCACATCGAATCGTTCGCCTCTTTTGTGCACATAACATCCGCCTGGATGGGTAAAACACACACTCACACTTAACAATCTCCTTCTAGCTACCCCCCCGCCTCTCACTCTTCCCCTATATCCCTGAAACCAATAAGACCATCCCTTTGTTTAATTCCCGCCTACATGAACCATCGATATATAGTAGTCTTCCTCGGTGTCTCTCGAACAAACACGTTATCTCGATGTTGACTCCTCTCACGCGCACACACCTTCTCTTCCCTCTCTACGGGCATTTTCTCTCTCGCACCCTGTTGGTGTCAAAACCGGCGGATCTTGGGTAGCGGGTCCCGAACTGTGCGTCAAGGTCGGATGGTAACAGGAGACAAGGGACACTTTATTTTACCCAGGTTCGGGCCCTCTCGATGGAGGTAAAACCCTACTCCTTCTAGATTAATATTGATGATATGGGTAGTACAAGAGTAGATCTACCACGAGATCAAAGGAGGCTAAACCCTAGAAGCTAGCCTATGGTATGATTGTGTATGATGATCGTTGTATGGTTGTCCTACGGACTACAACCCTCCGGTTCATATAGACACTGGATAGGGTTAGGGTTACACAGAGTCGGTTACAATGGTAGGAGATCTTGAATATCCGCACGCCTAGCTTGCCTTCCACGCCAAGAAAAGATCCTTCCGGACACGGGACGAAGTCTTCAATCTTGTATCTTCATAGTCCTGGAGTCCGGCTGAAGGTATAGTCCGGCTATCCGAACACCCCCTAATCCAGAACTCACTCAGTAGCCCCTGAACCAGGCTTCAATGACGACGAGTCCGGCGCGCAGATTGTCTTCGGCATTGCATGGCAGGTTCCTCCTCCAAGTTCTTCAAGAAGATTACAAACACCAAAAATAGTGTCCGGCTCTGCAAAATAAGTTTCCACATATTGCCATATAGAGAATAATATTAACACAAATCAAATCTGCTGACGTATTCCGTAGTGCGTCATAACACTGCGGCCAAGCTCTTTACGTAAATTGTTTTCATTGTCCACCTCAGCGTGCCTAGCGAGGCGGTTTCCTTGGCACGTCTTGTCAAAGCAGAGATCGTGTGCCCCTTTCAACGGGATTCTCATCAAATACGGATATGGGTAATATAACCGCGCCATTTACCGCGACGCTTGGGAGGCAAGTGAGTTTTATTAGGTAGGTGGGGACGCCTAACCGCACCCGCTTGTATAAAGGGATAAGGATTCACCTTTTTGACCTACGCCTTCTTCCTCCTTTGCCAATCCATCTCTCGCGCACTCAAGCTCCAGCGCCCATGTCCGCTCTTCCTTCCTCAACCTTCTCCAACAATGTCCGGAGCGGGAGGCAAGTGGATGGCCTCCTCCGTTACGGAGGCCCAAGTAAAAAAGCTAAGGAAAGCCGGATACTTGTCCAAGGACATCCCGCATCGGCTTCCTGAGAAGGGGCAGCTTCTTCCTACCCCAGGGCCCCATGAGAGGGTAGTTTTTCTTCCCCACTTCCTCCGCGGACTGGGCTTTCCACTTCACCCATTTGTCCGGGGGCTCATGTTCTACTACGGCCTGGATTTCCACGATCTGGCCCCGAACTTTGTCCTCAACATCTCGGCGTTTATCGTCGTCTGCGAGGCCTTTCTCCGCGTCCGCCCCCACTTCGGCCTCTGGCTCAAGACCTTCAATGTCAAGCCCAAGGTGGTGTCCGGCACCCAGGCGGAGTGCGGAGGCGCTATGGTCGGCAAGATGGCCAACGTCCTCTGGTTCGATGGCTCCTGTGTGGAGTCCCTAAAGGGGTGGCAGGCCGGGTGGTTTTACATCACCGACCCATGCGATCCGAAATGGGTCGCAGCCCCCGAGTTCAGATCCGGACCCCCCACGCGGCTCATTTCCTGGAAAGAGACGGGCTTGTCGTGGGGCGACGAATAAGAAGTGACTGGGTTGCAAACGTGCATCCAGTCCCTGGTGGACAAGCCAATCCGGCTGATCAATGTGATCCAGGTCATGCTCGTTCGCCGGATCCTCCCGTGCCAAAAATGGGATTTTACTTTGTGGGAATTCGACACGGCGCAACACCAAACCCTTAGTAGGCTCTTCGACACGACGTATGAAGACGTCTGGAAGGTGCTGACCAAAGGCGCCGAGTCCCCCACATCCACTTCCGAGGACCGCGGATACAGCTCGCAGCATAATGCCAGCGAGGTGAGCTATCTATACCTTTGACAGGTTTGTTAAGCTCTTCTTCATAGATTATTTCTATGCGGGATCTAAACTCCCTTTACCTTTGACAGGCTTGGCTGGCTATATCCGGACTAATTAACTGTCCGGCTCCTCTGCCCGAAGACCCAGCCCCAGCTCTCTTGGTGAAGCTGATGGCTCCGGCGCCTTATGTGGTGCCGGAGAAGAAGGCCAAGAAGAAGAAAACCACGGGGACTCGAAAAAGTTCCCGCAACATGGTGGCGTCGGACTCGTCATCTAACGAGTCCGCGTCGCTCTCCTCTTGTGAAAACGAGGAGGAGGAACAAGAAAGCTCTCCCCCCCAGCGAGGGGAGCAAAGAAGAAGAAGGCCACCCCAACAGGGGAGGCTGAGGGGTCGAGGAAAAGGAAGACCCCTCCGCCGGACAACTCCCACGATGCCGAAGAGGGCGGAGAGGAGTGGCAGGACAGAACCAAGCGTCCAGCAAAATCGTAAGTATTTATATACCAGAGTGACTCATGATATTCTTTTAATGCGCGGCTTTCCCTAATATCGCTTGTGATTTATGCAGCCCGCCCCGGGCCGATCTCGACGATTCGTCGAGCGGCTCTCTGGATTCGTCGGACGTGAACTCTGTTCCGCCCGCTGTCTCCCCCTGCAGGACGGACAACGCTGAAGTGGCGTCCCGCCAAGCTCCAGGGCAGGAGGAGATGGTCCTGGAGGAGCCGCAAGGCAATCCTCCGGACCCCAGAAGTAAAGGGGATGAAACCCCCCAGGGCTCCAAGTCCGGCTTTGTGCCGGACACCGCGCCGGACTCGACAGTCCTGGTCCGCGGTGGGCGAACTCCTTCCAAGAGGAGTAAGCCGTCTGAGCCGGCGGCCTCCGTCCAACCGGAGGCGCCGGACAATCTGCTGGAGGTGCTTAAGGGCGCCGCCATCGATGAGGAGCACCGTACTGTTATGAGTACGGTGATCCAAAGGGTTCAGTCCGCCAAGAGCGGACTTACTGAAGCTTGCGCTAGCCTTCTAACAGGCTTCGAGGTAAGTAAAAATATGTCAAATTATTTACCGCATAGACAGTAGCCCCTGATGCTCTGTTCGGTGTTCGGAAAGAAAAGCCGAATAGAGGATCTAGTAATATTCGCAGGAGTCTAACAACAAAAGGTCAAATATGCGTATGCAGGCTTCGCTGCTGTCCACCGCCGCACTGACTGCGCAGGTGGATGTCCTTAAAAAGGACCTCGGGCGGACCGAGCAAGAGCTCGGCCTTGCCAAACGGCAGCTCGAGGAGAAAGAAGGTAAGAAATACCCTTTAAAAAAAGAGAAAAAAGGTGCCTATAGAGAGGCTTGATTGCAGAAAGAAATAACAGGATTGTACTGCTTATTGTAGGGGCCACAATCGAGGTGGCAACCCTGAAGCAGGCGCTGGATGAAGTCGGAAAGAAAACGGCCGAGGAGCGCGCCGAGCGAGAAAGGCTTGGGGTTCAGGTCGGCGAGGTGTAGCTTGCCGAAACCCGCCTTGTCGCGGATGAATGTACTAAAGATGTAGTATTTGAATGAACTCGCTCGTTTGTATCCTGTGCGCTGAAAACTTGTTCATATGCGCTAAGCAATGCTTATTGAATTTAAAATATTATTTTCTGTGCGGCCGTTTATCAAAAATTGAGAGATGGCCAGTCGTCGGCTTCTGCCCCCATGCCACTAGTGCTGGGGTGTTCGGGATAGACCTGAGGGCTCTTTTTCCCATAGTTGGGTCCTTCGAGGGAGGCGCTCAGCACAACGAACCAGGCAATCGGACTATAATGCTTGAACACTCTCACTTAGCCATAGAACGTTATAATTTTAAATTTCGGCGAAGCCCCTAGTTCGGAAGGCCGAATTCGGGGCGCTATCCACGCCTTTGGCCGGACATAGCCAGCTCCTCGCTCGAAGCGGCATTAGTCTTTAAGGACACGAAAAAGCTCTCGAACAGCGACCGGTCTCACGCCTTATCATGACAGTCTGTTTTAGCTTTCTCCACTGAGGTGCTTAACCCACCTGAATTGGGGCACAATCGCAGTGGTTCTCCTAGTGCTACCTTAGCCGATATAGTGGAACGTAAGGCACCAAAACATAGGAGCCGAGCAAACCCAACATGTGACAAAAATCATGACTCGGAGCCGATGCATATAGTGCTATAAGTTCGGGGTGCCGCACTTGTGAAAGTATACGGACTTCTCACACCAGATAGAAGGGTAATGAAGCCCCTGGCGTGTTTTGCCGTACCATGGTGTACGGTTGCGATCATGTTTTTTGTAATGAACATATATAATAAAAGATAACAACGCAAAAAATAGGCGAAAAGCTATGCATTGTTTATAGAAAGGCTATTTATCAAAGCCGAACGATACAAGTAGTGCGATAAGCAAAAAGAGTATTAGACTATTTAACATGTCCTGACCAGGCGCAGGCCGCGGAATTTAGGAACAGATATATTGCTCGAAATAGAGACCACCTGAGGGTTCCGTAATGCGGCGTAGCTTTGTCTGCTTTCCTGGGTCTTGCATCGTCTGTGCGGCAGCAAAGCCGAACAGGTTATCCAGAGTGTGGAGTCCTGAAAGTAAAAAAAGAAAGTCCGGCAGCCCCTAGTACGTTTGACGCCATATTGTGAGCATGCCGTTAATGTGCCCCTCCCCCTGTGCCCATGGAATTTCAAGGGCGTAATTGTGTACTCGAGGTACTAGCTCTGCTATGTTGCGATGGCTGGGGTTGGGGCCGTATTGCTACGCTTGCTACGAACGTGCCAGGCGGTCTTGTTGCAGGTTACTCCGGGCGCGCTTTGCGTTGTCCGGCTTTTTAACGGCCGGACTGGAGAGTTGCCTTGAAAGGCTGCTTTGTACTTCCGCTGTTAGGGCCTCCGTGTGCTCCCCATACGGATGGAGCGTACTGTGTTTCCGTTGACCGTAATTACTCCTCGAGGGCCTGGCATCTTGAGCTTGAGATGTGCGTAGTGCGGCACTGCATTGAATTTAGCAAATGCGGTTCGTCCGAGCAGGGCGTGATAGCCACTGCGGAACAGGACTATATCGAAGATTAACTCTTCGCTTCGGAAGTTATCCGGAGATCCGAAGACCACATCAAGTGTTATCGAGCCTGTGCAATTGTCCTCTACACCTGGTATGACGCCTTTAAAGGTCGTCCTTGTGGGCTTGATCCTTGATGGATCTATGCCCATTTTCCGCACTGTATCCTGATAAAGCAGGTTCAGGCTACTGCCGCTGTCCATGAGGACTCTTGTGAGATGAAATCCGTCAATGATTGGGTCAAGAACCAATGCGGCAAAACCGCCGTGATGGATGCTAGTGGGGTGGTCCCTTCGATCAAAAGTGATCGGGCAGGAGGACCATGGGTTGAACTTTGGGGGCGACAGGCTCCATCGCGTATATGTCCCGTAGCGCACGCTTCCGCTCCCTCTTGGGAATGTGGGTCGCGTATATCATGTTCACCGTCCGCACTTGTGGGGGAAACCCCTTCTGTCCATTGTTGTTCGGCGGCCTGGGCTCCTCCTCATCGTTGCTATGCAGCCTCTTGTCTTTGTGTTCGGCTCTTAACTTGCCTGCTTGCTTGAACACCCAACAATCCCTGTTGGTGTGATTGGCTGGCCTTTCGGGGGTGCCATGAATCTGGCACGAGCGGTCGAGTATCCGGTCCAAACTGGACGGGCCCTGGGTATTCTTTTTAAATGCCTTTTTCCGCTGAACGGATTTATAGCCTCTGAATCCGGCATTTACTGTCGTATCCTCATTGCTGTCGCTGCTAACGCGGCGCTTTTGCTTATTTCGACGTGTCCTGCCACTTTTGTCCTTGGTATCCGAATTACCAGGGTTCTTCGATAAGTTGTTGCTGCGAGCTAGCCAGCTATCTTCGCCCGCGCAAAAGCGGGTCATGAGTGTCGTGAGGGCTGCCATAGATTTCGGCTTTTCCTATCCCAGGTGCCGGGCAAGCCTGTAACGCCCGGATAATCATGCTACAGTAATCCCACGCTAATCGTGCCATGACACCTCGGTTACTGTTGCTATCCTCGCAATAATTCGAAACCGTTCGAAATTCAAATTCAAATTATTGATAACAATAAAAGTTTCCAAAAATTAAAACAAAAATGTTCGGAGTGCACCGAATAATACAAAGGTAATTATGGTGCAGCAAACACCTTTTTATAAAATGCCTAATTACTTTTAAATGAATTTAAACAGAAAAGTAATAAATAAAAAATAAAAATAAAAATAAAACTAAATTTAATTAATTAATTAAGTTAATTAAATAAATTAATTAAGTTAATTAAACCTGATTAATTAATCTAATTATTCTGTTAGTTTAATTAAATAGTGGTTAGTTTAACCTAACCCTAATTAACCTAATCAGGGAATGACAGGTGGGTCCCACTGGACCCACATGTTAATTTGACCCAGTCAACTCTGTTGACTACTGACGTCAGCATGACATCATGCTGATGTCATAAATCTAATTTCGAATTAATTAATTAATTAAATTCCAGAAATTTAATAAAACCTTTAGAAAATCATATCTTTTAATCCGTAACTCGGATTAAAATATTTTCAACATGAAAGTTGCTCCGAACGACAAGACGAACCCGGATACGCAGCCCGTTCGTCCACTACACATTCCTAACATATCAAACTCGCAACTTTTCCCCCTCTGACTCCTCTGCTCGAAAACGCGAAACCCCGGGAAAACTTTCCCGGATGTTTCCCCCCTTCACTGGTATCATCCCATACCGCGTTAGGGCACCTCTAACGCCGTTACTTGTCATGTCATGCATCACTATGCATCTGCTTGCTTAAATATTTATTGTTTCTGCCCCCTCTTCTCTCGATAGACACCGAGACCGACGTTGTTGCTGCCCCGTTCGACTACGGAGTTGACGATCCCTCTCTCATGCGAGAGCAACCAGGCAAGCCCCCCCCCCTTGATCACCAGATATCGCCTACTCTGATCTATACTGCTTGCATTAGAGTAGTGTAGCATGTTACTGCTTTCACTTAATCCTATACTGCTGCATAGCCTGTCCTTGCTACTACTGTTGTTACCTTTACCTGCTATCCTACTGCTTAGTATAGGATGCTAGTGTTCCATCAGTGGCCCTACACTCTTGTCTGTCTACCATGCTATACTACTGGGCTGTGATCACCTCGGGAGGTGATCATGGATATATAATATACTTTAAACATGATACATGTGGTGACCAAAGTCGGGTTGGCTCGAGGAGTACCCGTGAGTGATTCACGGATTGGGGGCTGAAAGGACCTTTGTCCCGACGGCCCTCTGTGTGGATCTTTGTGGCGGAGGGGCAGGGCAGTTTGGGGCTACCTGGGTGAGAGGTGAGCCTGGCCCTGTTGGCGTTCGCGGATACTTAACACGCTTAACAAGATCTGGGTATTTGATCTGAGTCTGGCTATTTGGTCTATACACACTAACCAACTACGTGGGAAAGATATGGGCACTCGGCGTCGTGGTATCAGCCGAAGCACTTCTTGATGTCAGCGACTGAGTGGTGCGCGCCGCATTGTATCGTAAGCTCGCACTTGTATTAAGGGGGCTAGATCTGCTTCCGGCCGCGTACGCAACGTGCAGGTGTGCTCAGGGCAATGGGCCCAGACCCCTGCGCGCAAAGGTTTAGACCGGCATGCTGGCCGCTCTGTTGTGCCTAGGTGGGGCTGCAACGTGTTGATCTTCCGAGGCCGGGCATGACCCAGGAAAGTGTGTCCGGCCAAAAGGGATCAAGCGTGTTGGGTTATGTGGTGCACCCCTGCAGGGAAGTTTATCTATTCGAGTAGGCGTGTCCCTCGATAAAAGGACGACCCGGAGTTGTACCTTGACCTGATGAAAACTAGAACCGGATACTTAATAAAACACACCCTTCCAAGTGCCAGATACAACCCGGTGGTCGCTCTCTAACAGGGCATCGAGGAGGGGATCGCCGGGTAGGATTATGCTACGCGTTGCTACTTGGAGGACTTCAGTCTACTCTCTTCTATATGCTGCAAGACGGAGGCTGCCAGAAGCGTAGTCTTCGACAGAATTAGCTATCCCCCTCTTATTCTGGCATTCTGCAGTTCAGTCCACCGATACGGCCCTTTACACATATATCCATGCATATGTAGTGTAGCTCCTTGCTTGCGAGTACTTTGGATGAGTACTCATGGTTGCTTTTCTCCCCCTTTCACCCCTTTCCCTTCTACCCGGTTGCCGCAACCAGACGATGGAGCCCAGGATCCAGACGCCACCTTCGATGACGACTCCTACTACTCTGGAGGTGCCTACTACTACGTGCAGCCCGCTGACGACGACCAGGAGTAGTTAGGAGGATCCCAGGCAGGAGGCCTGCGCCTCGTTCGATCTGTATCCCAGTTTGTGCTAGCCTTCTTAAGGCAAACTTGTTTAACTTATGTCTATACTCAGATATTGTTGCTTCCGCTGACTCGTCTATGATTGAGCACTTGTATTCGAGCCCTCGAGGCCCCTGGCTTGTATTATGATGCTTGTATGACTATTTTTATTTGTAGAGTTGTGTTGTGATATCTTCCCGTGAGTCCCTGATCTTGATCGTACACATTTGTGTGCATGATTAGTGTACGATTGAATCGGGGGCGTCACAAGTTGGTATCAGAGCCGACTGCCTGTAGGAATCCCCCTTCCACACTCCTTGGCCGAAGTTGAGTCTAGACATTACAAAAACTTTTACTAACTTGGCTGTGTGCCTTACGGGCCCACGTCGCCATCGGGTGGTACTAGGATCTTTTACTCCTAGACCTTTACTCTGGGACTCTAAACTCTCTTCTACTCGGGTTAAACGAATTTACTAACTCTGACACTAGGATCCCGTGACGACATTCACCCCAAAGTTGGATAAAAGCCATAGTTATTCCTTAGTATAGTGTTTTCCACAATTTCCACACTGTCATTTGACTCCTTTGAAACATCTTTGTTTTCAGATGGAACCCACGAGGCAGGTCGTGCGCCACACGGCGGCCATTGGTGCCTCGGGATCACCGGCCGTGCTAGCTGAGATGATGACCTATCTGGGTTATCGCTGGCACCCCGAGTACACCGTCACCGAGGAGTAACAGGACTTTAACCAGGAGCAGTACCGTGCCACCGTCCACCTCTACTCTCAGGAGTATGACTCCACTACTGTGCTGCACACCGCTTATGGTGTTGGAGTGACCATTGATATGGCAGTTCACGATGCTGCCTATGCTGCTCTGACACGCCTTCGTAGGGAGTACCGGGAGTTGGACACCTCCCCCTTCAGGCACATTGCTATCGCATCTGATATTGGTGTGGAGGGTTACTACACTGCTGCCTACTCCACTGTCACCCGCGAGCCCTTCCACCATTAGAACTTTGTTCTGCATGCTGATGGGCTGGATCGAGCTAACCGAGCTCTTCGCCACGAGTTGTACACCACTCGTCAGCACCTCTATCGTGCTTTGACGATGTTGCACCCCTTTGTTGGATCTGGGGAGTTGCCGCGTTCTGCTATCTACCCAGCCAGGACCGTGATGCCTCAGGGTGTTGGTTGGCCAGAGGTGGGAGGCTACTCTCCCGCACTTGGTCCACTTCTGCCGCCAGAGCGTCGGGTTCAGCACTAGAGCACCCGCGGACCCTAGGTTGCCGACGTGGTGTACCCGTTGCCACACTACCAGCTTTCAGGCTACACCTACCTCCGCAGTGTCGTGTGGGACTGATGTAGACTTGCTTGCTTATGTTAGATGCATTCGCCGCGAGCATGCGTGCCGCCTATGATGTCTTATTCCTTGTACTGAACTCTGTGTACCGAACTCTATGCATAATCTCTTTTGTAAGATGTGCCGAGTATTATGTGGTATCTATCATGCTGCTTTCATTATGCATGTTTCATCTTGAATGATTCTTGTCTTTGCAAATATTCTCAAATGCTGAACTACCCCTGTTATATATTAGCAGGATGGTTAGACCAGGTGGTCGTGGTCGGGGTGGCAACTTCCCCCCACCGCCTGAGTACATGGCTGGTATGATCCAACAGCTTGAGATGAATCGCCAGTTCATGGAGAACATGATGGCTCAGTTTCCTCGCCCCAATATGAACCAGAAGCCAAACACAGTAACTCTGTAGGATTTCATGCGCCTGAACCCAACTGTGTACCGCAGCTCAACTCAGCCTCTGGACGCTGATGACTAGCTCCGTGACGTCACCTATGAGATGGAGTTTGCTGATGTAGCCCCTGCCAGGTATGTCACGTTTGCTTCCTTCTTCCTGAAGGGACCCGTAGCTGAATGGTGGGACAGCCACAGGCGTACTCTGCCAGTTGGAACAATCATCACCTGGCCAGACTTCCAAGCTGCTTTCCGTGCCCGCTTTATTCCTCAGGGAGTTATGGACCGGAAGAAGCGTGAGTTCCGCAGCCTCATCCAAGGCAACAAAACTGTTGAAGCTTATCAGCGAGAGTTTCTGGACTTGTCCCGCTATGCTGAAGAGGACATTGCAACTGATGCACGCAGACAGGAGAAGTTCCGTGACAGCCTTCAAGCTAACATCAAGCTCGCACTTCTAGTGCATGACTTTGCTGATTTCTCCACCTTGGTGAACAAGGCCATCAATGTCGAAACTGGTCTGCAGGAATACCAGAGCTCTCACAGACGCAGCCGTGACACGGGCTCATCTTCGGGCCCGTCCTCACAGAAGCGCAGGATATGGATTCCCAACAGCATGTACCAGCCGAATGCACCTGCCCCAAGGCAGTCCTATGCGGCACCTCGACTGCCTACTACTCCTGCTAGGCAGCCAAGACTTCCAGCTCCACCACCCCAAGCTCCTGTTCCCACTCCCAATAATGGCCTGTGCTACAAGTGTGGTCAACCAGGTCACCGTGCTAGGGATTGCCATCAGAATCAACTGGCCCTTCCTGCAGCTGGCCGTGGAAACTACCAGAACCGCAACAACAATGCCAAGTCTTATGGTCGTGTTCATGCCAACCACGTTGATCTGAACGAAGCTCAAGACCAGCCTGCTACTGTGATGGGTACACTCCTCGTAAATTTAGTACCTGCATCTGTTTTATTCGATACAGGAGCATCACATTCATTCATGTCAGAAGATTTTGCATACAAGCACGACGTTAAATGTGAGGAGATGAACACTTCGGTAGTGGTAAAAACCCCCGTGGGACAATGTCAAACCTCCATGGTTGGCGTCGACGTCCCCGTGGAAATCGAAGGGCTGGAATTCTATGCCTCGCCCATTATCCTGAAGACGTCTAACATCAACCTCATTCTGGGGATGGATTGGTTGAAAGCGCATACTGCTTCCATAGTTTGCACCACTAAGACCGTCCATCTGCTACATCCTTCAGATGAAATAGTTACATACCACGCTCGTCTGGTGCAAAATGCCGAGGCAAGGCTTTATGCCTTGAATGCATTGAACTCTGCACCACTCGAGGGCATTGAAAACATCCCCGTCGTGCGTGACTTCGTCGACGTCTTTCCTGAAGAACTTCCAGGGATTCCCCCTGCTAGAGCTGTCGAATTCGTCATCGACTTGAAACCAGGCACCACTCCTATTGCCAAGCGACCCTACAAGATGCCGCCGCATGAACTCCTTGAGCTTAAGGAGGAAATCGACAAGTCTCTTCAAAATGGTTTCATTCGCCCAAGTTGCTCTCCTTGGGGAGCACCTTCTCTCTTTGTCAAGAAGAAGGATGGGACAAACCGACTGGTCCAAGACTACCGTCCTATTAACCAAGCTACCATTCAGAACAAGTATCCTCTTCCTCGGATCAATGATCTGTATGATCATCTGGCTGGTTCATCAGTGTTCTCTAAACTCGACTTGAGGTTGGGTTACCACCAGATCTGTGTTCGTGAAGAGGATATCCCAAAGACCGCCTTTGTGCCTCGTTATGGTTCATACGAGTACACTGTCATGTCATTCGGCTTAACCAATGCCCCAGCCACCTTCTCTCGCCTGATGAACTATATATTCATGGATTGCCTCGACAAGTTCGTCGTGGTTTATCTGGATGATATCCTGGTATTTTCAAAGAACGAAGAAGAGCATGCTGAACATCTTCGTCTTGTGCTGGAAAAGGTACGAGAGCATCAGCTGGACGCCAAGTTCTCTAAATGTGAATTCTGGCTTCCTGAAGTAACCTATCTTGGACATGTCATCTCTAAGGATGGTATTGCCGTTAACCCTGAACGAGTTTGGGCTATTCTCGATTGGACTCCTCCGAAGAATGTCAAGCAAGTCAGAAGTTTTCTCGGTCTCGCCAGCTATTGCCGTCGATTCGTCGAGAACTTCTCCAAGATTGCCAGGCCTCTGACTAACCTGTTGCATAAGGGCGTCAAGTTCCAATGGACAGACAAATGTCAGGAAAGCTTCCAGGCACTTAAAGACAAGTTGACTTCTGCCCCAGTGCTAGCTCCACCTGATACAAAGAAGGACTTCGTCATTTATTGCAACGCTTCCCGTCAAGGATTAGGCTGTGTCCTAATGCAAGAGCGCAGAGGGATTGCCTGTGCCTCTCGTCAATTGCGCCCTCACGAAGAGAACTACCCAGTTCATGACCTCGAGCTTGCTGCTGTCATTCATGCACTGAAGCAGTGGCGACATTACCTTCTCGGTAATCGTTGCGAGATCTTCACCGACCATCAAAGTCTGAAGTATCTGTTTACTCAGCCAGACCTGAACCTCCGCCAGCAGAGATGGATGGAGACCGTAGCAGACTTTGACTTGGGTATTTCCTATACACCAGGCAAGGCTAATGTAATGGCTGACGCCTTGAGCCGCAAGTCTTACTGCAACCATCTCCAGGTTCACAAAGTTCAGTCCTCGCTCGTTGAAGAATTCAGAAAGCTGAACCTCCATATTGTTCCTCCGGGTGCACTCGCTCCCCCTCCTAAGGAGTTTCGCAAGATGAACCTCCATGTTGTCCCCAAAGGTTCTCTCAATACACTGGTTGCTAGGCCAGATCTTGTGGAAACCATCAAATGGATACAGAAATGTGACAATGAAGTGGAGAGGATTAAACGTTATATCGCACAAGGAAAGCCCTCATTCTTCACCGTTGATGACGCTGGCATCTTGTTCTTCAAAGGTCGCCTAGTAGTTCCGAGTAAGAGGGAAAACATGGATATGTCTCAGAAGGTTATGAAAGAGGCTCATGATACACCCCTATGTATCCATCCTGGTAGTACAAAGATGTACCAGGACATTCGTCAAAGATTCTGGTGGTCTAACATGAAGCAAGACATTGCTCGCTATGTTGCCGACTGTGATGTTTGCCGTCGTATCAAAGCAGAACATCAAAGGCCTGCTGGAACTCTGCAACCTATCTCTATTCCTGAATGGAAATGGGACCATGTTGAAATGGACTTCGTCACTGGTTTTCCCAAATCGCAGAAAGGTAATGATGCTATTCTTGTCGTCATTGACCCACTTTCTAAAGTTGCACATTTTCTGGCGGTCAAGGAAACTATCACTGCTAGTCAGCTTGCAACCCTCTACATGTCCAAAATTGTTTCACTTCACGGTATTCCCCTGGTTATCAGTTCGGACCGTGGCAGCTTATTCACTTCAAGATTCTGGGCAAGTTTCCAAGAAGCTATGGGAACTCATCTATCATTCAGTACTGCTTTTCATCCGCAGTCTCAAGGGCAAGTTGAACGTGTCAACCAAGTCCTCGAAGATATGCTTCGAGCTTGTGTTATTTCCTTCGGTAAGAAATGAGAGGAATCTCTCCCGTATGCTGAGTTCTCTTATAATAATAGCTATCAAGCTAGTCTGAAGATGGCCCCCTTCGAAGTGTTATATGGACGAAAGTGCCGAACCCCTCTGAACTGGTCCGAAACTGGGGAATGTCCACTCTTTGGTCCGGATATTATCCAACATGCCGAAGAACAAGTCCGCGTTATTCGCGAGAATCTCAAGACTGCTCAGTCACGCCAAAAGAGTAATTATGACCGTCACCATAAAGACATGGTCTATCAACCTGGCGAAAACGCCTATCTTCGAGTTACACCAATGAAGGGTGCACACCGCTTCGGGATCAAAGGAAAGCTAGCTCCCCGTTATATTGGTCCTTTCACTATTCTCGAGAGGCGTGGAAAAGTGGCATATCAACTGGAGCTTCCGCCGAACCTTTCTCAGGTTCACGATGCGTTCCACGTGTCACAACTTCGTCGCTGCTTCAAGGACCCAATCCGAGCTGTGGATCATGAAGTGCTCGAATTGCAACAGGACCTCTCCTATAAAGAGCATCCGGTCCGTATTCTCGACCAAGCTGAACGCCGCACACGCCAGAAGGCGATCAAGTTCCTCAAAGTCCAGTGGTCGAATCACTCTGAAGACGAAGCTACTTGGGAACGTGAGGATCGCCTGCGTGATGAATACCCCGCATTGTTTCCTTCTACCTCCTAAATCTCGGGACAAGATTTCTTGTAGTGGAGGAGATTTGTAACGCCCGGATAATCATGCTACAGTAATCCCACGCTAATCGTGCCATGACACCTCGGTTACTGTTGCTATCCTCGCAATAATTCGAAACCGTTCGAAATTCAAATTCAAATTATTGATAACAATAAAAGTTTCCAAAAATTAAAACAAAAATGTTTGGAGTGCACCAAATAATACAAAGGTAATTATGGTGCACCAAACACCTTTTTATAAAATGCCTAATTACTTTTAAATGAATTTAAACAGAAAAGTAATAAATAAAAAATAAAAATAAAAATAAAACTAAATTTAATTAATTAATTAACTAAATTAATTAAGTTAATTAACTAAATTAATTAAGTTAATTAAACCTGATTAATTAATCTAATTAATATGTTAGTTTAATTAAATAGTGGTTAGTTTAACCTAACCCTAATTAACCTAATCAGCGAATGACAGGTGGGTCCCACTGGACCCACATGTCAGTTTGACCCAGTCAACTCTGTTGACTGCTGACGTCAGCATGACATCATGCTGATGTCATAAATCTAATTTCGAATTAATTAATTAATTAAATTCCAGAAATTTAATAAAACCTTAAGAAAATCATATCTTTTAATCTGTAACTCGGATTAAAATATTTTCAACATGAAAGTTGCTCCGAACGACAAGACGAACTCGGATAAGGAGCCCGTTCGTCCACTACACATTCCTAACATATCAAACTCGCAACTTTTCCCCCTCCAGCTCCTCTGCTCGAAAACGCGAAACCCCGGGAAAACTTTCCCGGATGTTTCCCCCCTTCACCGGTATCATCCCATACCGCGTTAGGGCACCTCTAACGCCGTTACTTGTCATGTCATGCATCACTATGCATATGCTTGCTTAAATATTTATTGTTTCTCCCCCCTCTTCTCTCGATAGACACCGAGACCGACGCTGCTGATGCCCCGTTCGACTACGGAGTCGACGATCCCTCTCTCTTGCCAGAGCAACTAGGCAAGCCCCCCCTGATCACCAGATATCGCCTACTCTAATCTATACTGCTTGCATTAGAGTAGTGTAGCATGTTACTACTTTCATTTAATCCTATACTGCTGCATAGCCTGTCCTTGCTACTACTATTGTTACCTTTACCTGCTATCCTACTGCTTAGTATAGGATGCTAGTGTTCCATCAGTGGCCCTACACTCTTGTCTGTCTGCCATGCTATACTACTAGGCTGTGATCACCTCGGGAGGTGATCATGGATATATACTATATTTTAAACATGATACATGTGGTGACCAAAGTCGGGTTGGCTCGAGGAGTACCCGCGAGTGATTCACGGATTGGGGACTGAAAGGACCTTTGTCCCGACGACCCTCTGTGTGGATCTTTGTGGCGGAGCGGCAGGGCAGTTCGGGGCTACCTGGGTGAGAGGTGAGCCTGGCCCTGTTGGCGTTCGCGGATACTTAACACGCTTAACGAGATCTGGGTATTTGATCTGAGTCTGGCCATTTGGTCTATACGCACTAACCAACTACGTGGGAAAGATATGGGCACTCGGCGTCGTGGTATCAGCCGAAGCACTTCTTGACGTCAGCGACTGAGTGGCGCGCGCCGCATTGGATCGTAAGCTCGCACTTGTATTAAGGGGGCTAGATCTGCTTCCGGCCGCGTACGCAACGTGCAGGTGTGCTCAGGGCGATGGGCCCAGACCCCTGCGCGCATAGGTTTAGACCGGCGTGCTGACCGCTCTGTTGTGCCTAGGTGGGGCTGCGACGTGTTGATCTTCCGAGGCCGGGCATGACCCAGGAAAGTGTGTCCGGCCAAATGGGATCAAGCGTGTTGGGTTATGTGGTGCACCCCTGCAGGGAAGTTTATCTATTCGAATAGCTGTGTCCCTCGGTAGAAGGACAACCCGGAGTTGTACCTTGACCTTATGACAATGAGAACCGGATACTTAATAAAACATACCCTTCCAAGTGCCAGATACAACCCGGTGGTCGCTCTCTAACAGGGCATCGAGGAGGGGATCGCCGGGTAGGATTATGCTATGCGTTGCTACTTGGAGGACTTCAGTCTACTCTCTTCTATATGCTGCAAGACGGAGGCTGCCAGAAGCGTAGTCTTCGACAGGATTAGCTATCCCCCTCTTATTCTGGCATTCTGCAGTTCAGTCCACCGATATGGCCCTTTACACATATATCCATGCATATGTAGTGTAGCTCCTTGCTTGCGAGTACTTTGGATGAGTACTCACAGTTGCTTTTCTCCCCTTTTCCCCCTTTCCCTTCTACCCGGTTGCCGCAACCAGACAATGGAGCCCAGGATCCAGACGCCACCTTCGACGACGACTCCTACTACTCTAGAGGTGCCTAGTACTACGTGCAGCCCGCTGACGACGACCAGGAGTAGTTAGGAGGATCCCAGGCAGGAGGCCTGCGCCTCGTTCGATCTGTATCCCAGTTTGTGCTAGCCTTCTTAAGGCAAACTTGTTTAACTTATGTCTGTACTCAGATATTGTTGCTTCCGCTGACTCGTCTATGATCGAGCACTTGTATTCGAGCCCTCGAGGCCCCTGGCTTGTATTATGATGCTTGTATGACTATTTTTATTTGTAGAGTTGTGTTGTGATATCTTCCCGTGAGTCCTTGATCTTGATCGTACACATTTGCGTGCATGATTAGTGTACGATTGAATCGCGGGCGTCACAAAGCCACTCGTCGCGGATGTTATGTTTGAAGGCTTCTAGGGCCTCTGCGTCCAGACAATCGACTATCTGATTTTTCTTTGTTAGGAACCATGTCCAGAATTGCCTGGCCGATTCTTCTGGCTGCTGAATTATGTGGCTTAGGTCGTCGGCGTCCAGTGGCCGCACATAGGTCCCCTGAAAGTTGTCGAGGAATGCGGCTTCCAGGTCTTCCCAAAAACCGATTGAGTCCGCTAGTAGGCTGTTAAGCAAGTGCCGGGCTGGTCCTTTGAGCTTAAGGGGTAGATATTTGATGGCGTGTAGATCGTCGCCACGTGCCATGTGGATGTGAAGGAGATAATCCTCAATCCATACTGCCGAATCTGTCGTACCATCGTACGACTCGATGTTGACGGATTTGAAACCCTCTGGGATTTTATGTTCCATCACTTCATGTATGAAGCATAGTGGGTGTGCGGCACCCCTATACTGGGCTATGTCACGACGCAGCTCGGAAGAGCTATGCCTGTTGTGTTCGGCCCGGCCGGATTTATTGTGTCCGGAGTGAAGATCATCATGTGTCATCGGGCGTCTGCGCGATCCATAGATCGATCTTGTTTGCCTTGCTTTATCCTCTAGTACGTCTCGCAGGTCTGGCTCATTTTCCCGTGCCTTAGTTGAGCAGCACTGGGGCATGGCTTGTTTGGAGGTTCGACAGGCCTCTCTGTCGTGGCTGCGAGGTGGCCGGTCTGCCATGTCATCCATTGGTAATGTAAGTGTTTCCCCCTCTAATTGGGGTGGCGGCCTGCGCTTAGGATAATTTATGGAGGGGCGCTCGAGTTCATACTCTTCGGCCGCAAGGACTTCAGTCCATCTGTCAGCTAGCAAATCTTGATCAGCTCTAAGCTGTTGCTGCTTTTTCTTTAGGCTATTCGCCGTGGCTAGAAGCCTGCGTTTAAAATGCTCTTGTTCGGCGGGGTCTGATGGTACGACGAATTCGTCGTCGTCGAGGCCTGCCTCGTCTTTGGAGGGAGGCATGTAGTTATCATCCCCAACCTCTCGCTCTGCCGCCCTCTTATGAGGGTTGGCTTCTCCATCTTCCTGCGCCGAATCTTGCTGGATTTGGTGTTCTTCGGCGCTATCCGGGGTAGTATTATCTCCCATGCCAGAATCACCGTTTTTGCTGTGGCGGGATTTAGAGCGGCGCCGTTGACGCCGACGTTTTGACTGTTTTTTTCGAGGTGTCATCCTCCGTTGTTCCATCGCCGTCTCCATCCTTTGGAGCGTCCACCATATATATGTCATATGACGAGGTGGCGGTCCAGCGCCCTACAGGTGCTGGTTCTTGTTCGTCTCCTCCTTCGTCGTCCATACCGTCGAAGTCTTCGGATCCATAGTCAAGTATGTCGGTTAAATCATTGACAGTGGCTATTAAGTGGGTGGTGGGTGGGCTTTGAATTTCTTCGTCGTCTGAATCCCAACCTCGCAGACCATAGTCCGGCCTGGGCTCTCCTGATAGAGAGAGAGACTTGAGAGAATTCATGATATCACCGAAAGTTGAGTGCTGAAAGATGTCCGCGGCGGTGAACTCCATTATAGGCGCCCAATCGGATTCGATCGGCAGGGGCACGGGAGGCCCGGAGTTCGGAGAAGAGTCCGGCTCCGTGGAGTCATGGGCCGTGCGGAGTACGGGGCTGTTGTTCGGCTCGATCGCCTTCAAGATCGCAGCCCCCGAGGTGACGTCCAACCGTTCATCCTCCAAGAACGCAGCGGGCTCCGAGTCGAGGATCGGGGCCGGTGCGTGTGCGGCCTCCAGGGCACTATTCAGAGGCAGAGCTATATCATGCCCCTCGAGGTAGTGCGGCGCGCTTGGCTGTGGCTCGAACCCGTCGAAGATCAAGTCTCCGCGGATATCTGCCGTGTAGTTTAAGCTTCCAAACCTGACTTGATGGCCAGGGGCGTAGCTTTCGATCTGCTCCAGAATACCAAGCGAATTGGCCCGCAGAGCGAAGCCGCCGAAGACGAAGATTTGTCTGGGGAGGAAAGTCTCACCCTGGACCTCATCGTTGTTGATGATCAAAGGAGCCATCGGGCCTAAAAGCGACGACACAGAGGAACTCTCAATGAAAGCACCAATGTCGGTGTCAAAATCGGTGGATCTCGGGTAGGTGGTCCCGAACTGTGCGTCAAGGTCGGATGATAACAGGAGACAAGGGACACTTTATTTTACCCAGGTTCGGGCCCTCTCGATGGAGGTAAAACCCTACTCCTGCTAGATTAATATTGATGATATGGGTAGTACAAGAGTAGATCTACCACGAGATCAAAGGAGGCTAAACCCTAGAAGCTAGCCTATGGTATGATTGTGTATGATGATCGTTGTATGGTTGTCCTACGGACTACAACCCTCTGGTTTATATAGACACCGGATAGGGTTAGGGTTACACAGAGTCAGTTACAATGGTAGGAGATCTTGAATATCCGCACGCCTAGCTTGCCTTCCACGCCAAGAAAAGATCCTTCCGGACACGGGACGAAGTCTTCAATCTTGTATCTTCATAGTCCTGGAGTCCGGCTGAAGGTATAGTCCGGCTATCCGAACACCCCCTAATCCAGGACTCCCTCACACCCCATCGTTGGTGGCCTCTGCCATACACATCACCTCTCTATGATGAATCCATGCACACTTAAATTACATCCTCCACAGAAGACCCCGCGACACACACACACACACGCACCCCCCCACACACACACTAAGACTCCATCTCTCTCTCTCTCACACACACACAAACACACACACACACTAAGACTACATCTCTCTCTCTCTCTCTCGAACACACACACACACACAAACTAAGACTCCATCTCTCTCTCCTCTCTCTCTCTCACACACACACACACACCCCACACACACACACACTAAGACTCCATCTCACACACAGATGCTCTAGGCGGAGCATTTGTTCCTACCACCCTTCATCCAACCTTACCCGTATGATAAACAATCACCTTTATTTACTTGCATAACATGGACAAATTCCACTTTACTTTAGTAGTCAGCAAACTTATCATCTGTACCCTTATAAAAAAATGAGTTGGCGATGATGGTGTGCCTGCCATCTTGTAATATAGACCGTATGATCTATATCTGAGGATAGAAAGCAAACTATGATAATTTTACAAAAGATACCCGCACCTCTCTCCACATCATTATCTCCCGCAACCTCATTGCTCAGCAATTAAAGAAGGAATAAGTCTCTGGAACAATCTAGCATGCATGGTGGCCGTTGCCGCCTGCCGGCGCCGTCCATCCCCATGCCTCCGCCCATTCCGACCACCAGTCACCACCACGCTCCACTCCTCCTCGCCTTATCTCTCATCTTTCATTTTTTCGATGACATTCTCGAGATACTAGTTTTCCGATAAAATTCTCGAGATATCATTAGTTTTTACACATGGGATTACTCCTGCATGGGTCAATCACAACAAGTGTTTTGTAAAAAAAATGCATATTGATGTTCTGTGCAATGCAAGAGAATCTTGCTTGTAATTATATAACGCAAATCATGAGTAGGAAGTGACATTTTTTTTGACACAACCACGTTAACATGGCCATGTAAATCACTAGCTAAAGTAAATACCATTATACTTATATCCCGATGCAAAAGGTTGAGTACATGTCCGAAGAGTAGAGTCGCACACACGCACTCTGTCTCTCATAATCTATCTCTCTCTCACACACACACCAGTTACGTGACGCCCACTTAAGCAGACACGTATGTTACAATTTGTGCACCCGCGGGTACACGTGATGCTGTGCATTTATTTAAGCCGGAAGGCGAACCCAAACAGTAGCTGCATTCATTCCCCTCCCGCCGCCTCTTCTCTGGTCGCCGTCGCCCGGTAGCCTTGGGCCGGACGAAGGTAACAACATACGCCATACTCCCGCCGGAGCGGCGCTTTAATATGGAATTTTTAGTGGTCATGCATGCATCTTTTTGTGCTAGCACTCCTATATAAGGGTTGACCGGTCACTTCCCGCAGACGTGCGCGGGCGGTGGAAGAGGAAGGAGAAGGGAAGCGGGCTGTGGAGTAACGTTTTTACCACAATTTATTAGGAAGCTGAGTGCAATAGTTGAGTAGTTTTGCAAACTACCAGTACTACACCTGAAACGGTTCAAAACCTATACTCCCTTGCCAGCGCGCGCTTCCCGCGTGAAACGGTCGGCGTCACCCTAGAGCGTCAGTGTCGCATTAATGCCCGGCCAGAGCGGAGGCGACCTCTCACTAGCGCCGGCTTTGAAGTGGCACAACAGCCGAGAGAGCGCCGCTTCTCGATGCACGCGACTGCTCCGCGTCGAGACTGGCCATAGGCCCTGTTTGGATCCATGGGTTAGAGTTAGTTTGAGCTAGTTGGGGCTCAAATAGCCCTAAAGTATCCAAGCATGAGGGTTTAAATTGGAGCAAGTTGCACCGAACCTACCAAAAAACTATCCCACCAAAGAGGTGCTAACTGGAGATAGTTCTCATTGGGACCACTGAAAAATCACTTTTTTCTCTCCATTAAGTGCATTTATTGTCAATCTAACCCTGTCACCCAAACACCTCTTTGGCTACAGTTAGTTCAGGGTTAGTCTAACCTCTAGCTAAGTTAGAGTATCAAACAGGAGCAGTATAGGACATGAAAGTTGCTCAAAGCATACATGCAAATTCGTACGTGAAAGGATTTTTTTCTTTTTGAAAACGGAACATGAAGGGAATTTTTTTAGAATGCTCTTGGCATGTCGCTAACATGTGATAGTTAACCGACCTCAATAGACGGCAGAAACGCCAGCCTGCCGCACTTTGATAGAGACGAGGAGGGAGAAGCGATACAGGCTGCTGGATTACTAGAGATAGGTGTCGCACGGAAGCCAAGAAATATGGTGATAGCATGGGTTAGCCATGTACTAGTATGATGTAACTACACTGGGCTGTCGTGTTTCGTACTCTTCTAGTCCACTGTGGAGATGATTGGTTAATTTTATATCGCTGAATAATATTAAATATTATGAGTGCAGACGCTCCACCACGAGGTTCCTTGCTCCTTCTCCGTCGTCCGGAATCTATGTTCTTCCACTCTATTTTTTACGTGAGCTTTGTTCATCCTTTTGCCAACATGCGAGACATCTAGCATCAAGGTGCACGTGTTATGCAAGGATCGTTCCATCTATATGAAGAACACGTGGGACTGGAACTACGAGATGGACATGTACCCAGGAGTGGACGTACGAACTTGAGTAATGTAGCGCAGTAAGTGAAGTAGAAAGGCACAAATGGTATGAACATGCGTGGCATATAGGGTGTGTTTGGTTGCGTTCTCGTCTCAGCATAGTTGTTCCCTCTTCATGCATGCTCAACTCAACACCCCTCTTCATGCATGCTCTCTTCATGCATGCTTCTAGTGTATTTGTGCTAAACTAGTGTGGACTCATGCACCCTCCATACACTCTACCAAACACCCAAAAGTAGGTCGAGAAGGGAACTCTTGGGCGACATTTGTGTCTTACTACGTACTACCACTAAATGTTGTACGTGCAATGCACGGTGATGTTATGGAGTACGTGCCTATGTACTCTACTACTACTATATTAGTTGGAGGCACATATTAACTTTTATATTTGTTTACGTGTATGCCCCGAGACCTTCCAACTAGACGTGTCTTTCTCTTCAGGTCGCACTTTGTATCGTTCATACCACTAAGTACTACTACGTGTGGTCTCCGACCCAGAAGTGGAAGAAGTGGAGACGCTCTACCATGCTGGTTTTTTTACGCTGGGCTCTACCACGTTGTTCATGTCCCACTCCTTTCGCTGACATATGGGACTTCCAGCACGTGCCGTGTTTGGCACCCTTCATCGTAAGAGTTGAAACGCTAGTATTCATCAGAAATAAAAAATAATTATAAATCGGCAGTGATACAATTTTTTTGTGAACCAATCAGCAGTGATACTATACCACGCGGTTTCCTTGCTCCTCGATATCAGAAAGAATACTTCCGTTCGCCAACATGTGGGACATCGACCATCCTGGTCCACTTGCCATGCACGCAGAACTCCAAGGGAGAGTCACCCAGGTTGTCGCGACGCAGTAACAATGACTAATGAGCCGTCAAATCACAGGCCCACTTCCCACTTTGAAGTTGCTCGGATGAAGGAACCATCATGACTTCGTTGAATTTCGCTTCTTCAAGAAAACTACTGTACCAGCAGTACTGCTAGCTACAGTAGTTACTCCAACAGAGGCCTCCTTTCGTTCATAGGATAGGAATATGAAAATCATATGAAGTGAGATGACATGCATCTCAATTCCTATAGAGAAAGAGATGCCATTTGATGCTTAGGATAGGAATTTTTCCATTTAGTCTAGGCTAATGTACTGGTAATTTGCTCTAAAAACTACAGTAGTAACTAGTAGTATTGGCACATGCTCATACTCAGACACAAACACACACACACACACACTAACTACTAGTACTAATACTTCTCACATGCTGGCCAACCGCGTCGTTCTCCTTCCCAGCTTTGTCGGCGACACCCCATCATGCTTGGATCTCCGCCGACCTCTTCGCAGTAGTGCGTGCGTCCTTTTCTTTCTTGCAGCGACTGGCCTCTCTTTTCTTGAGTGCTTTCTGACTTTTCCGCTCCCTCTATGCGGCTTTGGCCGCCTCTTGCTCTACTGCCCATTCGGCCTTGGCATCTTCAAATTCCTCCCACATAGTTGTGAGGTCGCAAGCGGCGATGAACTCGGCACGACGGGATGCCATCGCTTCCCTACCATTTTGTGTGCGGTCGTGGGCGGCGAGGAACTCGGCATAGCGCGATGCCATCGCTACCTTACCGGTTAGTGTGCAGCGCGGTGGCATGAACGGCGCTTGGTGAGAGCTCTGAGGTGGAGTGGCCGAACATCCGTATAGTGCATTGGTTTGTCAAGAGCTCAAGGAGAGAAGACGAAGCAAATTTGGATTCCCCTTCAATCCTGGTCATTTATTACCGAGTAAAATGCATTGGCGGTCATCGAACTTGTCTTGATAGCTCACTTTGATCATTGTATACGAGATATGGTGGTTATACGGTCACTGGCTCAGCATATAGCTCCATATTTGTCTGGTTGACCAGTCAAACAGTCCGCATGCGCCTCATCAGCTCGTGTTCTATATCTATCTATGCGGGCCTACCTGTCAATGGAGAAAGAAATAGTGTAAAAACAAAAATTATGCTTATGTGGGGAATCAAACCACGGACTCGTCGCTGCAACGCACCCTCGTTGGCCAAATGAAAATGAAATACTTCACGTCAGACACTCACGCTCACGCTGTCAAAGCATGCTAATGCATGCACATCGCCCTCTAAATCAAAGTCCTGCTCATGGCACAACGCAAATGGCGAGCCCATCACCTGCGCGCCCCGGCGGTGCCTGACATTACTGTTTAGACGTTTGATGGATGCCTACGCGAATGCCGAGCATGTATTCACCTGGCTCAACACCAACGGTCATACTCGGACCGCCTTGCTCATGTATATCGTCCATCGTAACGACAATCTATAAAATAGCCTAAGCTAGAGAGGGTACTATGGTAGTATGGTATGGAGTATGTACTATCGTGAGCGACCGATCTTAGTGCCACTGCACACCGAAACCCCTTCCATCGCTAGCGCGCGCTTCCCGCCTGAAATGGTCACCGTCTCTCCAGAATGTCAATGCCGCATTCACCGGACTTAATTGCAGGTGCAATTGGTGTGTCACTAACATGCGGGCCAGATGCCCGTTGGGCCCACATGTCAGTAACCCAAACTTATCTGCAGTTAAGTCACTGAAGCAGCGTCCGAATTCACGCCCGACGAACCTACTCCGGCGCCAGTTGTCCATCCGTCTGCCGCGGCTCATTGCCATTCGCCCGCTATACTAACTTGAGCCCCAGCCCCCAGCCATAGCCAAAGACCCACACTTATTCTCCTCCGGTCCCTTCCTTCTGTCAGCACCACTTCAACCATGGCCTCCTGGCGCTCCGGAGCTCTCTTGGACGTACTGTGCAGGAGCAGACGAGGGACATCGGCGGCTCCGCTCCAGGCGCGCTCCAAAGCTCTATTCGTCGTACTGTCGTAGGAGAAAACGAAGGAGATCACCGGCACCCCCCGGCCGCCCTCTGCCGCCACGAACACGAAGCCGGCAGCGAGGTAGAGTAGTACACGGTAGGTCGCCGCCGCTCTGGTCCCGGGAAGGCCACCGCTACTCCACTCAGTCGACGCCAAGCTTGGTGGGGTAAACATCAGCGGCCGATTAGCCGCTTGACGGCGACGTGGAGGCGGAAATCTTCAGAACCTTGTGCTCTGGAGGAGGAGGTTATCGAGGCGGATGAGGAGGAGGCAAAGGCAATGGCCGGCTTTCTCGGGTTCATGACCGGACATGGTGGTCGGGCGCCGGCGATCGTTTAGATTAGGTTTACAGTAGGTTTTAGTATGGCTTGTGCGAAATATGTAATGAATTTCGTCCAGTTTGTAGGAAAAGTTTTCGAAATGTAATGAATTTCATCCGGTTAATTTGAAATTTGCTTTGTTTGCACGAATTTCGTCCGGTTAGTTCATATAGTTGTCGAAAGGTATGCGGGCAGCATTGGATGGCATCCATCAGTGTCCTTGGACAGATGCTGGTGTAAATTTGTGGGCCAACGCTGGAGATGCCCTAACTATCATGCTATAATTGCTAACAATCCTCCCTTATTTGGCAGGGAACAGTTATCCCTCGATCAAAATCAGATCTGCAGTGTTTCGCACTCCTCCCGCGTAAGAGTGTAAACTCTTGCTTACATAAAAATGGAGCAAGTGGACGGCACTGTAGCACGTCATATCACTCGAACTAGCCCGCCTAACAAGCGGGAAAGCCCCGCCCTTGTCATTTTGTTCTGGATTTCTATCGATCGATCACGCGAAAATGTTACGCTTCGCAAGTTCTAAAGGAAAAGGCGGCACACTTACGACTCGTACGCGTCGCAACCCCGACAGTCCGACTCGCACGCCGCTCACCAGAGGGGACACGCGTTGTCTTGCAATTTCACTGACATGTGGGACCGTAATTGAATAAACCATCGGTAGCCGAAATCTAATCGCTCGGCGGGCGTCGGCTGAGAAGAGAGAAACGGGGGAGGGAGAAGAGATCGCCCGCCCGCCGCGCACGGACTCCAAGAAATATATGGTGATAATGTGAGGTGTGCCATGCTGGAGTCCGGACCGCTTCCGGGGCCCGCTCTCACCGCCCTGGCCCCTCAAGACGCCAGCTGCCCGCCGCATGCATGCATAGCAAGTAGTTCTCCTTATGTGGAGGAGAGAGAGGCATTGACAAAGTCAAGGAGTGGGCTCTGTAAGAGCCCGTCTCTACATGTGCTCCTAAAAAAAGAATGGTATAAAAAAATAATTCTAAAAAAAGGCATAAAACAATTATGTCTTAAAAAAGAAAGGTAAAAAACATTTGAGAAGAAATAGATAGAGAGAAAGTGAGAAAAAGCTGTAACCTGGGCATTACATGAGGAAGGAGGGAGTGGTGCACATGCCAAGTTCACTGGGCTGCCGTGTTTCACACTCCTCCGTCGTAACAGTGGAGACAATAGCTTTCATCAAAAATAAATAATGAATACTCGTTGCTCGTCCTCTATATCGGAAAGAATACTTTCATTCACCGACATGTGGGACGTCGACCATCCTGGTCCACCTGCCATGCACAAAATTATCCTGGTCTACCCCGGTCGTATCGCAGGCCCAACCTTTCCCACTGTAAGTTGTTCGGACGAAGGAACCATCATGACTTCGTTGAATTCCGCTTCTTCAAGAAGACTTACTGTACCCGCAATACTGCTACCACACGCGAAGACTGGACGGCACTGTACCACGTCATATCACTGAAACCCACTAGGCCAAACTAGCCCGCCTAGGTCATCTATTTTGGAACGGAGGGAGTACGTCTCTGCACTGCTATGATTTTGTGTTGCATGTTCTCTATACTTTTGCTACGATTTTCCTACCCTATGAACCAAATGAGGCCTGAATGTATGTCGACTATTGTCTAATCGATCACTAAGCCTACAATTTTAGGAGCTAGGGCTATTGGTCGATCGATGAGGGATAATTATAAGCGTACCACGAGCTCATCAGCCCCAACGTTTCTCTTCGATGAATGTTTTGCAAGTACTATAGCCCGCACAGTAGCTAGCCTACTAACACCAAGAATCATCAAACAAGCCCTGTTGATATGATAAACAGTTCAAACTTACATCTAAGAATGCCATATATTACATCAAAAGCTGGTGAGGATACATATGTTTCCATAACTCGGAGAGGGTTCGCATGATTCATCGCATGATTCACTATCAAACAAAAGTAGCAAGATCCGCCCACACAAGACAGTGCACTAGCCCTAAGATGGTTTGATAGCACACATTGTTCTGGTAATTAAACACAGGGCAATGCAAACTACCCTGAAGGATTAGCGCGACCAACTATTTCTTGTCATCGATCTCTCGGGCAATGACCACATCACGGACAACGGTATGGGAATCGATTTCTGGGCGATGTCCACAGGACTGACCGCGACATCGAATCGATCTCCAGGGCGATGTCCACAGGATGGACAACAACATCGGAATCGATCTCCAGGGCGATGCCAACAGGACGGGCCACGACATCGGAATCATCAAGGACGTCCACCGGTACCTGCACAACCCTAACATATTAGCAAGCACATTGCAAATAATCAAAAACCACAACTATGGTAATAAGCCATTATTTTTTACCTTGTGCAACTCAACGGGGGATCTCATCCCTCCGGGGGCCATCTCCTCGTCCTCGGTGGGGGCCATCACCTTACCAGGGGAATACTGCTTCTCAACAGCGACTATCTCCTCAAACTCGGTCTTGAGCCTCACATAGGTGGCAATCAGAGTTCCTGGGGTAGGCACGGTGGGGCCTTTGCTGTTCTTCCAACTTTCTTTTAGGAGTTCGTCCGCCAACGTCCTCAACTCTTTGGCCAGTGCTTGTTTCTTGGAGTTCTTCGTCTCCATGGGTTGGCCCGCCAACATGGTCAACTCGTTGGTCGGTGCTCGCTTCCTGGAGATCGCTGTCTCCAGTGGGTTGTCCGCCTGCAACTCTTTGCCTAGTTCTCAAGGATCCATCAATGAACTTACAAACAAAAAGCAATTGAAAGGAAACAACAATCACAATGAAAACGGGAAAAGAATATGATGTGAGAATCGGTCGGTGCTTCGCATAAAGAAGATTCTTGGAATGAAAATATAGCAGCATAACTGATTCGCCCACCTTTCCTTCGTCGGTACAGAAGAAAAATGGCAGAAGTGAGTAGCCTGGAGTGAGGTTTTCTTCAAGAAAGGGAAGAAAGGGCTTGAACGAGCGTTCCAGTGAAATGATGGTTGCTTCGTCCAGTCCAACTTGGAGGCCACCTTACCACTGCTGGTAAAGGTGTGGGTTTTGTGATATGACGGGTCATGACGGCCACACCAGGGTGACAGGTGAGTCTCGACTGTAGTACCTCGTTGTGATTTGGTGGATGGCACGCGGGCTCGGATGCTTTGAAATGTCCCGCCTGTAGATAGAGAGGCTAGTCATATAGGAGTGCTCAATATTATGCACAACGATCAAGGCGGAGAGGAAAACGAGAGAACTACGTAATTAATGCATGAGTTTAATTGGGGTAGTTTTGTAAAGTACGAGATACTATCCTCCAATCGCAAAATGCCTTGGTTCATGAGATTTGAGATTTGATCCCTATAAACCAGAAGGGAGGGAGTACTGCACACGGTGTAGTCTAGCCACTTGTTGAAATCTCTAGAAAGGAAAATACTCCTTTCCGGTTTACAGGGCTATACTACTCCCTCCGTCTAGGTGTGTAAGTCATCTTACGAAAACCAAATAGTCCCAAAACACTTAGGCGCGGTGCATTAACTTCTACCTTGTTTCTTGTTTCTTGACATATAAACCAATAAGAGATGAGAGGTGTGCATGCTTTTAATGACTTGCAATGGCTAGTTCATTGCATGCAATGCTATTAGTTAGCAAATAAACATTGGTGACCCCAGGAGGAAACGGTGCTAAGAGTGTGGACCTATGTAGACTGAGTATCAACCAATGGATAGTGGAGTTTAATTGTTAAACAATAGCAATTTTGTCTCATGCAAGAGCCTGGCTAGTACTCCAAGGAACCGCACCATGAGAGCGTTCGCAACTGCCACGTTCGGGTTGTGCTTGGCTCTTCGCCTCTTCGAGAAGACGAACAATGATGTTACTCCTACTTCTGCAGTATCGAATCCACTGCTGCATGTCCGTCCACCTCGTGCGGGAGGGATAGCGTGTAGCGAAAGCTTATACTTACTACTCCTGCCTTTGCGTCTATGACAGGTGGGCCCAACAGGTGGTTGGCCCTCCTGTCATGCGGCCAAAGGCAGGTGCAGTTAAGGCACCGGAGCTCAGTCCGCGAGGGAGAGGGCGTTGTAGTAATCAAATTTCTCGGTCTTGTACAAGTTGACGTGACACATCAAAGCACTGCACTCGATATAAGTCTTTTTACACATTTCAAATGGGCTACTTCGTATGTAGGAGTAGACATATTCTGCTTCATATGTAGTCACTTGTTGCAATCTCTAAAAAGACTTATATTTGGAAACGGAGGGAGTACAACACATGCATGCATGCCGTGACTTTCCTTTTGAAACTTGCATGTGTTGATTTGATGCACCTTGCCAAATTTTGACTATAAATTTAACTAACCAAATTTTCATGCATGTCACAAAAAATTACGGGGCTGTTTGGATTGTGACTATGTTTGTCTTATGTTGCCACATTATTTTTCCCACACTTGCCACACTTGCCTAACCTGAGATGCTCAAATTGTTAGACACACTTTGGCTTGCCTAAGGGAATCTTGCCACAATTTTTGTGTCTATGACATGTGGGGTTCACTGCTAATAAAAAAATTCTTGTCATAGGTGTGGCTAATAAAAAAGACTTATATTTTGGAACGGAGGGAGTAGAAAATATAAATAATAATGCATGTTGGGGCAACCCACGTTTCCGCTAATTTTAGCCGTGGGCTTGTTCACAATTTTTACGAGGGGGTGGTTGTTCATTTAATGGAGGGACTTGTAGTACCAGACTTGAATGATACAAAGTGCGACCTGGCACACCGTAACACCACTTGGAACAAGCGGGTAGCTATCTCAAAAAACAATCAACAACTAAAAAACCCGCGACCTGGCATGTAGTAGTACACAATTTTAAACGATTGTTTTAATGGAGTGAAAAAGGAAAACTACCCCACTACGTATATATAGGGCGGAGCCTCCGCGCTTGCTTGCTAGGGTTGCTCTATTCACACACTCTCATCCTCTCCAGATCTAAACAAGATAGGGGTAGTAACACTGTCTTTCTCCCTTCAAAAAACACTGCTAGTAGTACATCGGACTTGGTACAAACAGGAAGGAAAGGCAGTGAAAGTAGTACAGACTGGTGATCCAACCGGTCTCTTGGTCGAAAAGGGAAATATAGGGGTAATGCTGTACACAGTGGTATAACTAGGACTAGATTTGCTATCCACACATAGGAGTAGGTGGCTAGAGAGAAAAAAAATGGGACCAACCCAAATATGATTCTTGGATGTTTGTTTCTCGGGGAAACAAACTATGAATCACCACTTTATGCCCCTGTTTACGTACATGGTGCTGGACTGCTGGTGCACCCACTGTCCCATGCCCTTATACCAAATATTTAGGCTCCGTTAGGAATAAAGGGGCAGAAAACATAGGTCCTGATGAAAATAGAGGAATAGGAAAGGAATGTAGGCATAAAACTATGGAACAGCGAACCGAAGGAAACTCTCAAGAGAATGTGTTCGGATGGACTACAAATGTACAGATTTGTTTTTTTAGAGTTGCATGCTTGGCAGTATGAGATGCAATTTGTTTATTCAGCTGCACAGTGACTACTCTTGTCCTCACCTCATGTACCACACATAGGTTGATTTTTTTATTCTGGCAACACAGCACAGCAACCTGTCTAACGCATGGCAGCGAGCGCCTGCCTCAGGCTTCCGCCCAAAAAATGAGCAGCGCGTGGATGTTTCTAATCCTATGGAATCAATACTACCAGACCAGCTTTCCTATGAAACACTATTCACCTTTCCCGTGTTCCGAACGGTTGGAAGGGAAAGAATACCGTAGGAATTGTGTTCCTATGAAAATCCTGCACCAAACATGTGAACCGAACGCAGCCTTAGCTGTTCTTCATCTAATTTCCCTGGTAAAAACGAAGCCATGCCACAGTTATAAGCCATGACAAGTTTAGCCAAATGTTTTTGCCTGTAATTGTTTGAGACTCTGACTGTTTCCTCTGTGCCTTTTTGTGCAAACAGGGATATCCAATTCACCTAGTTGCTGTTGTGACCTTTTGGTGCACTGCAAAAAACTCTTCTTAAAAGAAGTGAATTTTGTGTTGTTTAACTGGAATGTCAGAATGGAACAGTTGGTTCATTTTGGTGGAACTGCACAAAGGGAGATCTGTTGTCGGCGTTCTGGGAACGGGGGTCCCCAAACTTGCCTGCCTGCGGCCTATGGCGTGGCTCAAAAGGGGCCCCAGCACGGCCAATCTTCATCAACACAGACTCAAGACCCTCGCGAGGGGGCCAAGCCTCGCGTGGCGGACGACACGGAGCTTCCTCAGGCACGGCCTCATCAGGCTGGCTCGCGAGGAGGCAGAGAGATCAAGGCAGGGTACCTCATGAGGTGCCCATGATGCAAGCCATGACGACCAAGGGCGCCAGGCGGGCGCCAGCCCACGCAGTGTCCTCCTTTCCTCTTTGGTGCAAAGGGGGCAAGCGCAGGCGAGAGCATCAAGCAAAGGCACCCGTTTCGGTGCAACGAGACCAAGACCAGTCCAACGGAAGGAAGGAAGTCATTGTGGAGCCCAAGCCAGCGTCACCACCAGAGCCTTTGGCAGGCGAGGACCAACTTTAGTCAGGATAAGTGTACCAGATGTTCCCCTTCAAAATGGCCAATTGTTGGCGCCCTTCCCGCTCAATATTTGGGAAGAGGCCCAGGGCCTTTGCCTATAAATAGGACTAGCCACCCCCAGGGTAGATGAGATGGAGAGGCATCGAAAAATCTAATCAGCTAGGATCCAGAGAGAGAGAGAGAGAGAGAGAGAGAGAGAGAGAGAGAAGGGCGACTGAGCTCCTCCTTGCAGTTCATCGCCCCGGCCAAGAACAGACCCTTGTGAGGCTCTTCTTCCTTGTATTGTTCATCATCAGCCCAAGAGGCAATCCACCACACCACCACACTGGAGTAGGGTATTACACCACATCGGTGGCCCGAACCAGTATAAACCCTGTGTCTCTTGTGTTGTTCTTCTCGTAGCTTAGATCCTTGCGAGGCGGAGGGGTACAGGTAGGTAGGAAGCGTAATCTCCGCGCGCACCCCAGAGTTCGAACCTTAAGGGTCTGCCGGAACCCGAAATCTGACATTTGGCGCGCCAGGTAGGGGTGCGCCGGAGCTTTCCCTTCCGCCACCGCCACGACCTACTTCGCGATGAGTAGCGCGCCGCCTGCTCCGGCCGCCGGCGCCAGCACGTGGGCAAGGGGCTTCGAGCCCTGGCCCCAGTCCTGCAACGGGTACGGTGGCCCGACAAGTTCAAGCCAACGACGCCGCCACGCTACAGCGGCGCGACTGATCCACTGGCTTTCTTGCCGGCGTACGAGGAAGCCATCCTCGAAGCCGGAGGTGATGATAGGGTCATGGCCAACTGGCTTCCCATGGCCCTCACTGGCGCCCGCGCGCATGGCTGCTCCACCTACTAGCAGCCTCCGTGGCCTCCTGGGAAGAACTCCGCAGCCTCTTCCTCGCCCAACACGCTACGCCAACACCCCCGGTCGTCACGGCCCTCCTGGGCGGCTCGCAGGCGCCGCCTACAAGTCACCACGTCAAGCCGTTCATTCGCCGGGTCAGCGCCGCTGCCGCGTGGCTGGGGGCTCTCCTAGAACGGTCGGTGCCAAAAGCCGGCCTGACCTTCGGCTCGGAGGACCACCCCACCAACTCGGCCGGCTCGAGCGCGCTCCCCATGCTGTGCACCCCCACCATCTGCCAGGTGGCCGTCACCAGGACTCTCGTCGACGGCGGTGTAGGCCTCAGCGTGCTCTCGGTTGAGGCCTTCAACCTCCTCTGCATACCCCTGGAACGGCTGCAACCCAGCCGACCCTTCTCAGGCGTTGGGGTGGGTCATCCAGCTCCTTGGGATAGATCCGGCTCCCAGTAACCTTCGGCACATACGACAACTTCCGCACGGAGTTGGTCAACTTCGACATCGCCCCCATCGGCCTCCCCTACAACGCCATCCTCGGCTATCCAGCGCTGGCCCAGTTCATGGCCGTGACACACCCGGCGTACAACCTCATGAAGATGCCCGGGAGAAGTGGTGTCCTCACCGTGCACGGGGACACCGGAGACGCGCTGCCGGTGCTCAATCTCGCCTTCAAGACGGTGGTGTCGGCACAGCCCGCCGACTCGGAGACCCCTGAGCCCAAGGGGGCTGCACCCGTGAAGAAGAAATAGTTGTTCACCTAAGACAAGGCAGAAACCAAGCAGATACCCGTCGACGAAGACGGGTCCACCGACGCCACTTTCACCATAGGCGCCAACCTCGAGCCCGAACAGGAGGAGGCCCTGGTCAAGTTCCTGCACGCAAACAAGAAGGTATTCGCTTGGGAGCCTGACCAGTTGGTGGGGATCCCTAGGAGCGTAATCGAGCATCACCTCAACGTGTGCCCCAACGTGTGCCCCGTGAAGCAGAAGGCAAGGCGGCAGTCCACAGAGAAGCAAGCCTTCATCGTCCAAGAGACCCTCAAACTAGAGGCCGCTGGGGTCATTCGCGAGGTCCGATACACGGATTGGTTGGCAAACCCCGTCGTGGTGCCAAAGAAGGGAGGGAAGGAGCGCATGTGTGTCGACTTCACCAACCTCAACAAGGCATGCCCGCAAGATCCGTTTACCCTCCCCTGCATCGACCAGATCGTCGATTCCACCGCGGAGTGCGACCTGCTATGCCTCTTGGATGCCTTCTCTGGGTATCAGCAGATCAAGATGGCGGTGGAGGACGTCGAAAAGACAGCCTTCCTCACCCCGTGCGGGGTGTACTGCTACACATGCATGCCATTTGGGCTGCGTAATGCGGGGGCGACCTTTCAGTGGCTGATGCACATCACCTTGGGCCCGCAGCTCGGGAAGAATGTCGAGGCTTACGTAGATGACATTGTGGTGAAGTCTTGGGAGGCCAGGACCCTGATACAAGACCTGGAGGAAACCTTCGCGAGCCTCGACGTAGTGAACCTGTGGCTCAACCCGGAGAAGTGTGTGTTCGGAGTCCCCTCGGGCAAGCTCTTGGGTTTCCTCGTGTCCCACCGAGGCATCGAGGCTAACCCGGAGAAGGTCAAGGCGGCCGAGGACATGAGTCGGCCAAAGACCCTCAGAGAAGTGCAGAAGCTCACTGGGCGCGTGACCGCGCTAGGGCATTTCATCTCCAAGTTAGGGGAGCGAGTGCTACCTTTCTTCCAACTAATGAAGATAAAGGGGCCCTTTGAATGGACTGAAGAGGCCGACAAGGCGTTCCAAGATCTCAAGAGATACCTGACCAGCCCTCCGGTTATGGTGGCCTCGCGCCCTCAGGAGCCCTTGGTGCTCTACCTCGCCGCCACTCCTTACTCCGCCAGTGCAGCCCTGGTGGCAGTTAGGGAGGAGCGTCGAATCAAAACCGCAGCTGCCGCCCGGGACAAGGCAAAACAGGAACAAGGAAGGCCCACAGAAACCGCCACGGCAGTTGAGGAGAATCAGCCGATGTAGAGGAGCGCACCGGAGGTGGAAGGAGCCCCTCACCCAGATGGTCAGCCTCCGGAGGCCTCATCGCCTCCGGAGGTGCAATTATCTCCGGAGGGTGCCACAAGCATTGACGCACCCAACCTCGTTGAGCACCCAGTGTACTTCGTCAGCACGGTGTTGCGGGACACGAGGGCACGGTACCCCATGCCTTAGATGCTCCTCCTCGCGCTACTGGTGGCCTCGCACAAGTTGCAGCACTATTTTCAGGGTCACCCCATCAAGGTCGTCTCGTCATACCCCTTGGAGAGAGTGATCAGGAGCCCTAACTTGGCCGGAAGGGTCGCCGAGTGGAACATAGTGTCGGATCATGGGTTCCGGCAGACCCTTAAGGTTCGAACTCTGGGGTGCGCGTGGAGATCGTGCCCTCTACCTCTCCGTCTCGAAAGGATCTAACTACTAGAAGGACAATACAAGAGACACAGGGTTTATACTGGTTCGGGCCACCATTGTGGTGTAATACCCTACTCCAGTGTGGTGGGTGGATTGCCTCTTGGGCTGATGATGAGGAACAATAAAAGGAAGAACAGCCTCGCGAGGGTCTGTTCTAGGCTAGGGGATGACCTGCTAGGGGAGTTCGATCGCCCTTCTCTCTCTCTCTAGATGCTGGATTCAATGCCTCTAGATACTGAATCCCCTTTCCCTACCCTGGGGGTGGCTAGTCCTATTTATAGGCAAAGGCCCTGGGCCTCTTCCCAAATATTGAGCGGGAAGGGCGCCAACAATTGGCCAATTCAAAGGGGAACATCTGGTCAACTTATCCTGACTAAAGTTGGTCTTCACCTGACAAAGGCCCTTTGGTGACGCCGTCCTGAGCTCCATGGTGACCTCCTCCTTGTCGCGGAGCTGGTCTTGGTCTCGTTGCACCGAAATGGGTGCCTTTGCTTGATCCTCTCTCCTGCGCTTGCCCCCTTTGCACCAAAGAGGAAAGGGAGACGCTGCGCGGCTGGCGCCCGCCTGGCACCCTTGGTCGTCATGGCTTGCGTCATGGGCACCTCGTGAGGTACCCGCCTTGATCTCTCCGCCTCCTCGTGAGCCAGCCTAAGGAGGCTGCGCTTGAGGAAGCGCTGTGTCGTCCGCCTCGCGAGGCTTGGCCCCTCGCTAGGGTCTTGAGCCTTGTGTTGATGAATATGAGCCACGCTGGGCCCCCATTCGAGCCACGCTGCAGGCCGCAGGCAGGCAAGTCTGGGGACCCCCGTTCCCAGAACGCCGACAGTAGCCCCCGGGCCCAAGGCGCGCATGGACTTGGCTGTGCCGAGAGGCGACAGGGCAAGGGCGAAGCATCGCGGGCCCTAACAGCCTGCGGCCTTGGGTGCCGCATGGCGGTTGATTGGACATGGGCGTCTCCGCTTCCCCACGACGCCTCGACGATCGCGCGGATTGGACAAGTCCCTGCATGCAAATCGTGTCATGATTACCTATGATCGTGGAGCTCGACGGTTGGCCTCCGCCGGCTATAAGTACGAGACCGCGCGTGCCCCTCCAGTCCATCTCCTCTTGCTTTCTCCTTCGCCTTGATTCTTGCTCCGCCTTGTCGTGATGGCTCCGATTCGCCGGTTCTCCGCAGCGGAGAAGGGAAAGGCTCCTCAAGAGGGACCTGACCCGCTCCCGCCGAAGAAACGGCCTGCCTTGCGCGGCCGAGACAAGGAGAACCGCCTGGTGGTGCCGAGGCCTTGGTACGAGCGGCCTCCGCCGGGATTCCCGCTTCCCTTGTATGCCCATGCCGAGGGCCTTGAAAGAGGAGATGCCGATCCCCTCGGCCAGCGCTGTCGCCGGCGCCGGAGGGTCACGAAGGTGTGGGTCGTTCCTCCTGGAGTCCACACCGAGGGCTCCTCCCGCGAGCTCATGCTTCACGCCGCCATGCCTCCGCGGACTTGGATTCGCTTTCCTCCCTTCTTCGCCTCCGTCTTCCCACGGGGAAGACTCCTGGAACTGTGGCTGCAGCACGCCGGCTGCAGCACTCCCGCGACCGAGGCAGAGGTCGCGATCACTGCCCCGGGCGAGGTCTTCATGACTTGCGGCTGGGGCGAAATCGCTCGGTGCTGCAGAACGAGGGGCGCCCTCACGATCCACCTAGAGTACGACAGCGCTTCGGTGATGTTCTTCAAGGTCTTCGACGTGAACGGTCGCCGGCTGGAGTGCTGCCCCGGAGGAGGCGGCCAGGACCTTGCTATGGTGACGGCTGGGCCCGCCAACCACCCCCTGGACAGCTCCACGAGCGACGGGAGCGCCGGAGGATCCAGCGATCCCAGCGAGGTCTTTGCGACTCCGGAGACGAGCGACGACAGCTACGAGCCTACGAGCGAACGCCGCTCCCGGAGCAGGGCAGGCTCGCTTGGTCACCGCCGATCCTGATCTGTATGGGGTTGGCGCCGGTGCTCGACGGCCCACTGTTGATGATGGCATCTTTTGCAAGGGCGCATGTAGTTAGCACCCTTTAGGATCCGTTCCCTGCGAGGAATCACATTGTGCCCCATGGGGGCTTATAAGGCGGCTGTGATCCTTGTTGTTAATATGTAACCCTTGCTATGGATCTGTGCGAATCGCAAATTCCATCATAGTTCGGTCTTCCCTTTCGCACCTCGCGAGGGCTTGGTGCTCTGCATCGACAGGTCCCAGTCCCAAGGCGGCGTCAGCCATCGCTGGTATGCCAGGTCACGATGCCGTTGTCAAGGCCAGGAGGTGAGCGACCCGGGGTCCGGTAAGAGCCCCTGAGTCGCGATGCTCAGGAGGTCCCCTTTGGCACCCAAGCAGCCATCGCTTGGTGAGAAAGAGAAGCAATGTAGCTAGTACGGAGTTGCTTTAAGTGCGGGGGTAGTGCCATGGTAGCCAACGCTTTGGATGGTGACTTATCTTGAGAATCGGAGATTGCCCCCAGCGTGTCGTCGGGTCGGGGGGTAGCTTGAGCGGAGTCACTGGCCGAGGTCCACGTGTGCCCCTTCACCCTCGCCTCTGCTCCCCTTTCTGCTCTACGTCCTCGGGTCCCGGCCCTCGAGCTGGTCTTAGCCGTCGCTGCTATGCCAGGTCACGATGCCGTGAACAAGGCCAGAGGGTGAGGGCTGGAGAGCCAGTAGGAGCCCTGAGTCGCGATGCTCAGGCACCCCCCCTTTAACGTGCAAGCGGTTTGCGTGGGCGAGGGTGAAGGAAACGCCGTGAGGGCCTTGGCTAGCGCGGTTCCCTCTATGGGCTCTGCAGATTCATCACAAAAAGAAGACGGGGTTGCTATAGCAGCCATTAGTTGATTGTTAGTCGCTCAGGAGCTCGCTGGTTGGAGCGGGCAAGGTGTGTCCGGGCACCCGTGAGCCAGCGCGGGACTCACGAGGCCCTACCTCTAGGCGGGCTGCGCCTGGCGCTGGGCCGTATCTTGAGATGTGTTCCTGCAAAATCTGGTTACATGCCGGCACTCTACGTCCTCGGGTCCCGGCCCTCGAGCTTGTCTCAGCCGTCGCTGGTATGCCAGGTCGCGATGCCGTGGACAAGGCTAGAGGGTGAGGGCTGGAGATCCAGTAAGAGCCCTGAGTCGCGATGCTCAGGCACCCCCCCTTTAACGTGCAAGTGGTCGACATGAAGAAGAAAAGGTGCCGTGGACGGCATCAAGTAATCAAGCATGATGCATAATTGGAGATAAATGCGGAAAGGATACATGTCGCTGGGCCTAGCCCGAGTGGCCTGGGGATGATGCAGCCCGAGGGGCACCCCCAGCAAAGCAAGCTAGCAACTGAAAA
This sequence comes from Aegilops umbellulata, assembly GCA_032464435.1. Taxonomy (NCBI): domain Eukaryota; kingdom Viridiplantae; phylum Streptophyta; class Magnoliopsida; order Poales; family Poaceae; genus Aegilops; species Aegilops umbellulata. The sequence goes on from CP136056.1 coordinate 353,792,743, forward strand.
GATAAAAAGGGGTACATGCCACAGGGACGGACCCACGCGGCCTGGGAATGACGCAACCCTAGGAGGGCGCTCCCAGCTGGGAATGAAACTTGAAAGATGTCACCTGAAGATGTCGTCGGTGCAGTGGCGTTGGTGCAGCAGACTCGGTGGGCTGCGGAAGCCGATCCTCACGAGCCCCCAGGCCCAGGGGCCTCGGGAGGCTTCGGAGGCACTGGTGGCTCCTCGTGAGCAGCCTCCATCTCCGCCAGGGCCGTGGAACGCCTGTCTTCTTGCGCCTCCAAGGTGCTCCTCATGATGCGCTTGTACGCCGCAGCCACGCTCGGCAGGCCATAAGGCATGCGAACATAGATGTGGGGTGGTCCGCCGCATCGCCCCACCCGTGAGGGCCAGAGGCGCTCCGCCGTGGCGATCTGATTGAGCCCTGGTACGTCGACGTAGACGCGTAGCCCACCATCCTCGCCTGGATGGGGAGCCACAGCAGGCGGGCGACAGCAACCTCTCATGATCCTTGACTCTTGTAGTTCTTGAATGGCCTTGCTAACAAACTCCTGCTGGTCTGACCATCTTCCCCTGGCTTCCTTTCGAGGGAAACGTGCTTCGAAACACGCCTCCACATGATGCCCGAGTGCCTCCCTCATGACCTTGGCGAGGTCGGTGGCCCTCCAGGTGAGAACCCCGAGCCCTGCCTGAGGAGGGCGCCGGGCGCGCTTTCCTATGCGATTGAAGGAGGATCCCCTTGGGCAGACGCGGGCCTTGAAGAGCCTGCCTCCTGAGGGGCTGAGCCTGACGTTGTCTTTTTCTTCTTGGGGGTGATCTCGGGAAGCCTCCTGCTTCCGCGATCTGGGTCTTCTAGTGACGCGGCCTGAAAGGCTCGCTCCAGGGCACACACTGCATCCTTCTCTTGACATGGCACCGTGATGACGCCGCCGCTTCCTGGCATCTTGAGGACGTTGTAGCCATGGTGAGTCACGTCCATGAACTTGGCCAGCGCTGGGTATCCGAGGATGGCGTTGTACGGTAGGCGGATGTGGGCGACGTCAAAGTCGATGAGCTCGGTGCGGTAGTTGTCGTAGGTGCCGAAGGTGACTGGGAGGCGGACCTGCCTGATCGGGACTGTGGAACCGTCGGTGACTCCGGAGAAGGGCTTGGTTGGCTGAAGCTGGTCATTGGGCACTGAGGCTGTTGAATGTTTCCACGGACAAGACATTGAGCCCTGCCCCTCCGTCAATGAGGGTCCTGGTGACTAGAACGTTGCTAATGACTGGGGAGAAAAGCATTGGGAGGACTCCGGCTGTGGCCGCGCACTTGAGCTGGTCTGCTGAGCTGAACGTGATGGTGCAGGCCGACCACCTGAGGGGACGCGTTGCTTCGAGCTTGGGGAGAATTGCATTCACTTCGCGAGCAAACTGCTTGAAGATACGCTGAGAGGCCGGGGCTTGAGCTCCGCCCAGGATGCAGGCGATCGCGCGAGGCTCCTGGAAGCCCCCATCCCCCTCATCTTGGTGGCGGTCTTCGTTCCTTCTTGGCTGAGGCGGCAATGGCGGCAGGCCTGGGTTGCCATGAGGGCGATCCTCACGAGGTTGGTCCCTCCAGTCCCCCTCGCGAGGCGGGTCACGCCAGCGGTCCTCGTGAGGTTGGTCACGCCAGCCTTGACGTGGGCCACGATCTTCCCAGCGTCCCGGGTTCCTTCCTCCTCCTCGGCCATAGCCCCGGTCAGCACGGTCAGGGCGTCGGCCGACTCTTCCTTCTCGCACGGCGCGAAGTTCTTGGCATTCATTGGTGTTGTGGGTGTGGAGGTCGTAGTACACATAGTACCGGCTGCCCCTGGAGGATTCGGGCAGATCCTTGCCCCGCTAGGTGCCCGGCTCTGCCGCGAGCACGGCAGCCCCCTTGCGCTTCACGTCCTTGGCCTTGGGCTTCTTCTCTTCTGGATCTATGGCAGGCAGCTTGAGGAGGGAGAGGCGTCCCTCCTCAGCCCTGGCGCACTTGTTCGCCAGGTTGAATAGCTCCAGGGAGGTGCAGAGGTCTTCATGCATCGCCAACTCCTCCTCCATCTTGACGTCGCGCACACCATCAGAGAAGGCCGAAATGATGGCTTCTTCGGACACCCTGGGGATCTTGAGGCGCGCACTGTTGAAGCGCTGGATGTACTTTTGCAGAGTCTCTCCAGGTTGCTGCTTGATGCGGCGCATGTCGCTCACGGCGGGAGGCCGGTCGCGGGTACCTTGGAAGTTGGCGATGAAGCGGGTACGCATCTGGTCCCAGGAGGAGATCGTGCCTGGGGCCAGGTTCAGGAGCCAAGTGCGAGCACCTTCCTTCAGCGCCATGGGGAACCAGTTCGCCATGACCTTTTCGTCCCTGCTGGCAGCTTTGATTCCCAGCTCGTAGAGCTGGAGGAACTCTGTGGGATCAGTCGTGCCGTCGTAGCGAGGGGGCAGGTCCGGCTTGAACTTGCCGGGCCATGTGACTCCGCGCAGCTCGGCGGTGTAGGCGCGGCAGCTAGCGGTGACCGCGGGAGGTTTTGGTTGAGGGAGAGCTTGGCCTTGCGGGTCCCCTTGCGCTGCAGCTGGGAGCAGCGCGGGGTCTTGACGTGCCGGAGCCGGAGCGGGGTCTCGGCGAACCAGAGCTGGGAGCGCCCGGACGGCCTCTTGCGGTCGCGGGACTTCTTGGCAGCTCCGTTCCTGCTGGGCCGGCGCATGAGGGAGCGGGTTCCGCCCAGGAGCTGCGCGCCTTGGGGCCATGGCATCTTCTTGGAAAGGAGGCGGCTGGAATGCCCCCGGGGCTTCATTGCCCACGCGGGGCGGAGTGCGGCGCAGCGGTGCGGAAGGCGCGGGAGAGCCCCCTGCGGCGTGGACGAGCTCGGCGACGCGGTCGAGCCACTCCTCGTAGACGTCGTCGACGGGGCAGTAGCGCAGGAGTCCGTTCGCCGCGATGAGTGCAACTCGAGCCTCCAAGGGCGCGCGAAGCGCGTGCGACGAAGAACCGGCCAAGGTGAGCGACGGAGTGGCGGTGCGGCCATCTCGCCGCACGGACGGGTGCTGAGAGGATGCTTGCTGCTCATTCCCCGCCGGGCCGTTGGCGGCGTTGACGGCGGGCGACGGGGAACGACGAGGACGCCCACCGACGGGGGCCGTCTGGATGGCGCAAGAAGCGATGGCGGCCCGGCGCTCGGCGCGGGCCCGACGTGCATCAGACATGGATGCTACGGTCGGAGGAGAGCGGAGCGGTGGAAGACGGACTCCGGCGCACCCCTACCTGGCGCGCCAAATGTCGGATCACGGGTTCCGGCAGACCCTTCAGGTTCGAACTCTGGGGTGCGCGCGGAGATCGTGCCCTCTACCTCTCCGTCTCGAAAGGATCTAACTACTAGAAGGACAACACAAGAGACACAGGGTTTATACTGGTTCGGGCCACCATTGTGGTGTAATACCCTACTCCAGTGTGGTGGGTGGATTGCCTCTGGGGCTGATGATGAAGAACAATACAAGGAAGAACAGCCTCGCGAGGGTCTGTTCTAGGTTAGGGGATGAACTGCTAGGGGAGTTCGATCGCCCTTCTCTCTCTCTCTCTCTCTCTCTCTAGATGCTGGATTCGATGCCTCTAGATACTGAATCCCCTTTCCCTACCTTGGGGGTGGCTAGTCCTATTTATAGGCAAAGGCCCTGGGCCTCTTCCCAAATATTGAGCGGGAAGGGCGCCAACAATTGGCCAATTCAAAGGGGAACATCTGGTACACTTATCCTGACTAAAGTTGGTCTTCGCCTGCCAAAGGCCCTGTGGTGACGTCGTCCTGGGCTCCATGGTGACCTCCTCCTTGTCGCGGAGCTGGTCTTGGTCTCGTTGCACCGAAATGGCTGCCTTTGCTTGATCCTCTCACCTGCGCTTGCCCCCTTTGCACCAAAGAGGAAAGGGAGACGCTGCGCGGCTGGCGCCCGCCTGGCACCCTTGGTTGTCATGGCTTGCGTCATGGGCACCTTGTGAGGTACCCGCCTTGATCTCTCCGCCTCCTCACGAGCCAGCCTAAGGAGGCCGCGCTTGAGGAAGCGCCGTGTCGTCCGCCTCGTGAGGCTTGGCCCCTCGCGAGGGTCTTGAGCCTTGTGTTGATGAAGATGGGCCACGCCGGGCCCCCATTCGAGCCACGCTGCAGGCCGCAGGCAGGCAAGTCTGGGGACCCCCATTACCAGAACGCCGACACATAGAACTGCAAGCATTCCAGCTCGAATTCGGCACGACCAGAGTCATCAAGGGAGCAGCATTAGCGGATTTTGTGGCAGAATGGACGGAGGCACCATGCCTCAAGGACGACGAGGATCAGTCCCTCTCCCCGGGGAGCGAGGCGCCGGAAGGCTGGGTCATGTACTTCGATGGGGCGTTCTCCAGGCATGGTGCTGGGCTGGGGCGGTGCTTATATCGCCCACTCAGGACAAGCTCTACTACGCAGTACAGCTCTGTTTCCAGCAAGGCGAAAAGGTCTCCAACAACATAGCGGAGTATGAAGGTCTAATAGCGGGCTTGAAGGCCGCAGTTGCCCTGGGGGTGAAACGCCTCACCATCAAGGGCGATTCGCAGCTCCTTGTCAATTTCTCCAATAAGGTGTACGAGCCGAAGGATGAGCACATGGAGGCCTACCTTGTAGAGGTCCGCAAGATGGAGAAGCAGTTCTAGGGGCTGGAGTTGAAGCATGTACCCCGTGGCACCAATCAGGAGGCCGACAACATCGGCAGACGGGCGTCCAGGCGGCTACCTCAGGAGCCTGGCGTCCTCGAGGAGCGGCTCTTCAAGCCCTCAGCCCTGCCGTCATTGTCAAACACGGCTCAACCTCGAGAAGAGCTCCCCCAGCCACCTGCCTCAGGAGCCCCGGTCTATGGCCCGGCCTCAGGAGCGCGCCTGCTCCTGACGATGGAACTTCAGGAGGGGTGCTGGATCACGGAGCTCCGGAGTTACTTAACACAGGGGATCCTGCCGGAGAAGGAGGAGGAAGCGGAGCGTGTGGCATGGCAGGCCACGGCATATTGCATCAAGGATGGAGAGCTCTACCGGAAGCGACCAAACGATGTATCCCTGCGCTGCATCTCCAGGGAGCAAGGGAAGGAACTGCTGGAAGACATACACGGCGGAGACTGTGGACATCATTCATCATCACGGACCCTCGTCGGCAAGGCGTTTTGCAGTGGGTTTTATTGGCCCACCGCACTCAATGACTCCACAGAACTGGTGAAGGCTTGTGAGGCCTGCCAGTTCCACGCCAAGCAGATCCATCAGCCGGCGGGAGGCCTGCAGACTATACCCCTTTCGTGGCCATTCGCAGTCTGGGGGCTGGACATCCTGGGCCCATTTCCTCGGGCGCCAGGGGGCTACCGCTACCTCTACATCGCCGTGGACAAGTTCACCAAGTGGGCTGAAGTAGAGGCCGTCCGCACCATCCCCGCGGGTTCCGCGGTCAAGTTCATTAGGGGCATCGTGAGCCGGTTTGGGGTGCCTAACCGCATCATCACAGAAAACGCTTCGCAGTTCACCAGTAACCTCTTCAAAACATACTGTGCTAACCTTGGGACGCAGATATGCTATGCTTCGATGGCGCACCCCTGAAGCAATGGCGAGGCAGAGCGAGCCAACGCAGAGGTCCTGAGGGGCCTCAAGACCAGGACGTTCAAGAAGAAGCTGGAGGCCTACGGCAGAGGTTGGTACGACGAGCTTCTATCCGTGTTGTGGTCCATCCGCACTACCGCGACCAAGCCGACGGGAGAGACCCTGTTCTTCCTCGTCTACGGAGCCGAAGCGGTCCTCCCTCACGAGGTCAGACGTCGCTCCGCGCGGGTCCTGGCGTTCGACGAGGCGCAGCAGGACGCCATGCGGGGGATGCACCTCGTGGTGGGGGAGGAACGCCGCCGAGAAGCCGCGCTGCGGGTGGCGAGGTACCAACAAGCACTACGACGGTATCACTGCCGCCACATCCGCCCGAGAACTCTCGAGGTAGGAGACCTCGTGCTCAGGTGGGTCCTCTCCAGGGAGGGACTGCACAAGATCTCTCCCATGTGGGAGGGCCCGTTCAAGGTTGTTCATGTTTCCAGGCCTGGCTCCGCGCGCTTGGAGACTCAGGAGGGGGTGCCGGTCCAGAACGCGTGGAACATCCAGCACCTCCGGAGGTTCTACCCCTAAAAAGGCCCAGAGCCTGTGAAGAAGGCGAACGCCTGTGAAGACCATCCATTTTGGAAAAGGCCCAGAGCCTGTGAAGAAGGCGAACGCCTGTGAAGACCATCCTTTTTGGAAAAGGCCCAGAGCCTGTGAAGAAGGCGAACGCCTGTGAAGACCATCCTTTTTGGAAAAGGCCCAGAGCCTTTGAAGAAGGGGAACGCCTGTGAAGACCATCCTTTTTGGAAAAGGCCCAGAGCCTATGAAGAAGGCGAATGCCTGTGAAGACCATCCCTTTTGGAAAAGGCCCGGAGCCTGTGAAGAAGGCGAACGCCTGTGAAGACCCTCCTTTTTGGAAAAGGCCCAGAGCCTGTGAAGAAGGCGAATGCCTGTGAAGCTATCGTGTTTTGGAAAAGGCCCAGAGCCTGTGAAGAAGGCCAACGCCTGTGAAGCTCGCCGCCCATGACACTCTCACGTAATAATGAGTTGGGGCTGTACACGCCCCGGAGTCTCAGGAGCGCCGGCCTCAGGCCCTGGGGCTCCCTCCCACGCCGAGTGGAAGCACTTAGCTCCGCGCTGGTGAGAAGACGTCGAAGACTAGATTAGGTGCCGGACGCGGCTTTTTCATTTGCTTTCCGCAGTTGGCTTGTTCATTCTCATTCGAAGTTTTATTGGAGCTATTGCCGCCTTTGACTTATGGTTCTTCGACTTTTCACTCTCTTGCCTCGATTTCTCTTATGCAAGGCCTCGCGAGGGGAAGGGGCGGCCGAGCGCCCTCGCGAGTGTTTCTGTCCTAGCCGTTCATAGGTTTCGCGACCTGGGCCCATTACAGGAGCACCCCTCCAGTCCGTGCCCCATGGGTACCGCGACACGAACACAGGGCCTGGGTCGGTCGCCCCCCCCCCCCACGGCTGGGGTCGGAAACTATCTACACATGGGCAAGTAGCGGAAGGCACGATAGCGAAAGCAAAGCAATGATTAACAACAATAACCCAAACACGCCCCCGCGGGGCTCCACGCTACTGTCTTTTTATGCAGGACAAAGGAAAAGAAAGAGCAAATCGGGCACAGCTCGCCTCACACCGGCCTGCAGGGAAGACTCGAGCCGCCTCCAGGACTCAGGCAGACTCCCTCTCGCGCTTCACCGAAGCGCGGCAGCGGGCAGGCGCGCTACCACCTCCCAAGCAGGTACGGCGGCATGGAGGCTGGCTGCGGCCACCGCTAGAAGAGTCACCGCCTGAGGAAGAACTGGTGAAGCTTGGGGAACCCAGAGCACCGCCAATCACGCGAGCGCTGTCCTATCCATCATCGCCGGGGCTGGGTCCCCGGCCGCGGTCGTCGTCCTCAGGGCAGCACCCTGCGCGGCGACCATCTTCCCCGAACACCCTCACGAAGAGGGTCGCATCACCGTCAAACTTGAAGTGCAGGGTGCACCGACGGCTCAAGCCCCGCGCGCGGGCAAACGTCTGCCAACCGCGGGCCAAGGCTAGGCTCCCAGCAGCGGAGACCTCCAGTGAAGCCCATGAGGCCCGGCTGCAGCAGCCATCTGCTTGAAGCCAGAGGCCGCCCGGGGCGCCAGCCGGGAGCTCGTCGAGGAGGAAGCGAGGAAGATGAAGCCAGGTGCTAGTCGGCTCCGCCGACCACACAACGAACTCCGGCAGCACCTCTGCCGCGCGAGAACGCGGCCTAGGGGGACGCACGACCGAGGCGCGCCCCCCGGTCGCCGCTGCCCGCCCGTCACCGAGCTGGAAATCACCTCCACGGCTGTGGTGGGCTATCGTAGTGTCCACAGGATGTTTGCAAGGGCGCCCTCGACCGCGCTTGGGCGGGGGAGAGGCAGGCTCAACCTGGCGAGTCTTCCCTTTCTCTGCGGCCGAGAACCTCCTCGACGGCGCCATGAAGAAGAAGGAGAAGCAAGGGGGATGGACTGGAAGGGCGCGTGCCGTTCCGTACTTATAGCCGGCGAAGGCCAACCGTCGGCCTCCATGATCTCAGGTAATCATGACCAGTTTTGCATGCAAGGACTTGTCCAATCCGTGCAGATGCCGAGGCGTCATGGGGAAGTGGAGACGCCCACGTCCAATCAACCGCCACGCGGCGCCCAAGGCCACAGGCTGTTAGGGCCCGCGGCACTTCGCCCTTGTCCTTTCGCCTCCCTGCACGGCCAAGTCCGGGCGCGCCTTGGGCCCGGGGGCTACTATCGGCGTTCTCGGAATGGGGGTCCCCAGGCTTGCCTGCTTGCGGCCTACGACATCGCTCAAAAGGGGCCCCAGCACGACCCATCTTCATCAACACAGACTCAATACCCTCGCGAGGGGCCAAGCCTCGCGTGGCGGATGACACGGAGCTTCCTCAGGCACGGCCTCATCAGGCTGGCTCGCGAGGAGGCGGAGAGATCAAGGCGGGGTACCTCACGAGGTGCCCATGATGCAAGCCATGACGACCAAGGGCGCCAGGCGGGCGCCAGCCCGCGCAGTGTCCTCCTTTCCTCTTTGGTTCAAAGGGGGCAAGCGCAGGCGAGAGCATTAAGCAAAGGCACCCGTTTCGGTGCAACGAGACCAAGACCAGTCCAACGGAAGGAAGGAAGTCATTGTGGAGCCCAAGCCAGCGTCACCATCAGAGCCTTTGGCAGGCGAGGACCAACTTTAGTCAGGATAAGTGTACCAGATGTTCCCCTTCAAAATGGCCAATTGTTGGTACTCTTCGCGCTCAATATTTGGGAACAGGACCAGGGCCTTTGCCTATAAATAGGACTAGCCACCCCCAGGGTAGATGAGATGGACAGGCATCGAAAAATCTAATCAGCTAGGATCCAGAGAGAGAGAGAGAGAGAGAGAGAGAGAGAGAGAGAGAAGGGCGACTGAGCTCCTCCTTGCAGTTCATCGCCCCGGCCAAGAACAGACCCTCGCGAGGCTGTTCTTCCTTGTATTGGTCATCATCAGCCCAAGAGGCAATCCACCACACCACCACACTGGAGTAGGGTATTACACCACATCGGTGGCCCGAACCAGTATAAACCCTGTGTCTCTTGTGTTGTTCTTCTCGTAGCTTAGATCCTTGCAAGGCGGAGGGGTACAGGTAGGTAGGAAGCGTAATCTCCGCGCGCACCCCAGAGTTCGAACCTAAAGGGTCTGCCGAAACCCGAAATCCGACATCTGTGTTCCAATCCTCATCATCCATATTGGCGCCATAACCTTCCTTTAGGTAAGAATGATATTTAATTCATGTGTTCATCTCTATTTTCCGACTGCCATGAGAAAATAATGTTGTTTTTTACTAGTACACTTGTACTCCCTCACTGACAAAACCAATTCTGAATTAGAAGGCCAATCATGTACTTGGTTTCACCAACTAGTGAGGAGAAAGAGAAATAGAACATGAAGAGGAAGAAGAAGAAGAATAAACAGTGCCAAGGCGATCTTGCTGAAGCCAGAGGCCTCAGTCGAGGCCATTCAAGGGCTCCGGCAACGACTACCTTACATGTGAGACGAACCTCCAGGGAGCCCTTCCACTTCTAATGTCTCACTTAATTAATTAGGAGTACTTAAGTACCACTAATTTATTACTGCCTCATTTTCCTGTTGAAGTTAAACAAATCTTTAGTAGGACCCTATGATGAATCATGCACGTGTGTATGTTTGTCTATGGAGGTGAATCATGTGGTGGAGCAGGCAGGGAATATTATTAGTGTCATGACATAATAGTGCTATTGTTTTGCATGTCAATTTATTTCTATTAGTTCAATGAGGCAATGTTTTGCGTATTGTCCATCATGAATTTGATGCTACTGTTTGAGTAATATGCTAATGTCTTCCTATCCTTTCTCACTAAGCTAATGAAGGTTTCACCTTGTTCTTACTTGTGCAAACAAGGATCATGTTTTGCCAATCATACATTTTAGTGGAACTACACAAGACAATACAATGAACTGTATCCCAACCAGTGCTTTAACACTGCTGGAAGTTCTTGATAATCTTTCGATATAATCTCAGAACTGTTAAACAAGAGTGATTTCAACCATACATTTGAAGTGCACAAAAATATATACTATTGTGTGATTCCAGTGAGTGCTTTATCATATCTTATGGGACTACATGAATAAGCTTTTTTTCTCAGGTTGGTATGGGCCTAAGGCCTTCATCCATATTAGTTTGCTGTCATCTCTATTTGTATCGTGCTACTGTCATGAGAAACTCCTTTATCTTTGCACGTTAAAGTTTTGCAACCTATGATAAATGGCAATGCTTTGAGTGTTGAGTTGAGCTAATTGGCACTGATTAAATAAACTAATACCTCTCTTTAAGCAAGACTACTATGTTGCTAACTTTACCCATTAAGATAATGAGGGTGCTTCTATTTGTTAGTGTATGTTTCATCAACTAGTCCCACTATTAAAGTAATCTCACTCTCTCAATATATGCGCCAACAGGGATGCTCGATTTTGGTGGAACAGCACAAAAACTTTGGGTGCTTCATTGCCTCGACAACTTCCATCCTTTCCTGTCAGTCGCTAATCTCCGCTTGCTTTCTACCTTTGCTGCCAGTCGCTTGGCTTATCTCGGCTTCCAGTCAAAGGAAATAGTAATTGATATGCTACCTCACACAGGTTGGTACTGGTCTTTATCCTGATTATTGTGCCTGTCATATGTATTGGTAATTTGGTATTGTGCTATTGTTTGCCGATTTCATAAAGGAGTAATTTGGAGCCTGAACTCGCAGGCAAATCATTACATCGGGTGATTTTAGTAGAACTGCACAAAATGATTAGATGGACAGGTACTTATGCTGCTGCTATGTACTCCAAAGTTCACTCAGCGAAGCATCGATGTTGACAAGAAGTGCCTATATTCATTCGAGTATCAACCGGCGTCAACCAATTGTCAAACTCCAAGTATTAGGAGAGTGAACGCCAAAAATATTGCTTGGTGCATAGCCTAGAAAAACGCAGTCCAGTCTTTGGTCCCAACTTGCACTACAAAAAAAAGACACATCCGTGACATTTTGGGCCGAACGAAAAAAAATATGTCATACATATGACACTTCTATGACGATAATTGTGACAAAACCCGGTATCATCATAGATGTGGTGGGCTCCTACTTCTATGACAAAAAATCATGACAGAAAATGGGCTTTTCTTCCTGGGCGGGCCGGAGACGCAGCTGCATGACATTCTTTGGGCCGTCCATGACGGAAAAAACCGTGGTAGAAGCGAGGGGGAGGAAAATTTCGGGGAGTTCCCGGTTACGGTGGGAGGTCGGGGGCCGAGCGATGTGCGTTTCTCTCGTACACGTACGCGTGTGTGTGCGAGGCGTTGGCTCTAACTGAACCCGAGTGAGGCGTTGGGCTCTAACTGAACCCGAGCGATTGCACTGCAGGCTACGCGTTACTGAACCCGAGCGATCGATCGATGGCTATTAAGTGAACCCGATCGAGCGATTCCTTGGCTACTGCTACTAACTGAAGCCGATCGATGGGATGAACAGTGAGCGTTGCGGGGGGTTCGGATGAACAGTGAGTGGTGGCATTGCCTCTGGATGAACAGGACCCCGTGGTGTGGTGGGGGGCTGGATGAACAGTAGACGGTGGAGGAGTGCCCGTGGAGGGGTGGATGAACAGGATCTCGTGGTGTGGAGGGCAGGATGAACACTAGACGGTGGAGGGGTTCCCGTGGAGGGGTGGTTTAACAGGACCCCGTGGTGTGGAGGGCTAGATGAACAATTATAGGATCGGAAGTATGTCTAGAGGGGGGTGATTAGACTACTTGACCAAATAAAAACTTAACCTTTTCCCAATTTTAGTTCTTGGCAGATTTTAGCTACTTTAGGACAAGTCAATCAATCATCATACAATTCAAGCAAGCATGCAAAGAGTATATAGGCAGCGGAAAGTAAAGCATGCAACTTGCAAGAATGTAAAGGGAAGGGTTTGGAGAATTCAAACGCAATTGGAGACAAGGATGTTTTTGTCGTGGTTCGGATAGGTGGTGCTATCCTACATCCACGTTGATGGAGACTTCAACCCACGGAGGGTAACGGTTGCGCGAGTCCACGGAGGGCTCCACCCACGAAGGGTCCACGAAGAAGCAACCTTGTCTATCCCATTAGGGCCATCGCCCACGAAGGACTTGCCTCACTAGCGGTAGATCTTCACGAAGTAGGCGATCTCCTTGCCCTTACAAACTCCTTGGTTTAACTCCACAATCTTGTCAGAGGCTCCCAAGTGACACCTAGCCAATCTAGGAGACACCACTCTCCAAGAAGTAACAAATGGTGTGTTGATGATGAACTCCTTGCTCTTGTGCTTCAAATGATAGTCTCCCCAACACTCAACTCTCTCTCACAGGATTTGGATTTGGTGGAAATAAGATTTGAGTGGAAAGCAACTTGGGGAAGGCTAGAGATCAAGATTCATATGATAGGAATGGAATATCTTGGCCTCAACACAAGGGTAGGTGGTTCTCTCTCAGAACATATGAGTTGGAAGTGTAGATGTGTTCTTATGGCTCTCTCCACGAGTGAAGAGGAGGTGGAGGGGTATATATAGCCTTCACACAAAATCCAACCGTTACACACAATTTACCAATCTCGATGGGACCGAATCAACTCGGTCGGACCGAAATAGCAAACCTAGTGACCGTTAGAGATTTTCGGTGGGACTGATATGCAACTCGGTAGGACCGATATGGTTAGGGTTAGGGCATAACGTAATCTCGGTGAGACCGATTACACAAACTCGGTGAGACCGATTTGGTAATAAGCTAACCAGAGAGTTGGTCAGGCAAACTCGGTGGGACCGATTTGCTCTTTCGGTGAGACCGAAAAGTTACAAACAGGCAACAGAGAGTTTGCATTGCAATCTCGGTGGGACCGATCCGCTCTTTCGGTGAGACCGAAAAGTTACGAAAAGGAAACAGAGAAATTGCAATCCCATCTCGGTGAGACCGAGATCCCTATCGGTAGAACCGATTTGCTAGGGTTTGGCAGTGGCTTATGACATGTGAAACTCGGTGGCGCCGGATAGGAAGAATCGGTTGGACCGAGTTTGGCTTTGGGTTTAGGTCAAAAGTGGATATGAGAAAGTAGCTGAGGATTTTGGAGCATATCATTAAGCACATGAAGCAAAGGGCTCATTAAGCAACACCTCATTCCTCCTTGATAGTATTGGCTTTTTCTATGGACTCAATGTGATCTTGGATCACTAAAATGTAAAATGAAGAGTCTTGAGCTTTTGAGTTTGAGCCAATCCTTTGTCCTTTGCATTTTGAGGGTTCCACTTTCACCATCCATGCCATGCCAATCATTGAGCTTTCCTGAAATAATCATCTTGGAATAGCATTAGCTAAATGAGCTATATGTTGTTATGAATTACCAAAACCACCTAGGGATAGTTGCACTTTCAACAATAGATGGTGGAGGGGCGGTTGAACAGTAGCCGTTGGAGTAGCGCGCGGTGGAGGCTGGATGAACAGGAGCCCGTGGAGGCTGGAGGAGGTCGACGCTGGATGAACAGTAGCTCGTGGAGGCTGGAGGGGGTCGACGGTGGAGATGAACAGTATCCCGTGGAGTCCCGTTTTGCGGTACGCCACACCCCTCCCGATGAACAGGACCCCCGTTTCGACCGTAGAGCTCCAACACAAGTCCGTTTCCTCCGTTTTGCGGTACGCCACACCCCTCCCGATCAACAGGACCCCCGTTTCGACCGTAGGAGGTCTGTTTCCTCCATTTTGCGGTACACCACACCCCTCCCGATCAACAGGACCCCCGTTTCGACCGTAGGAGGTCTGTTTCCTCCGTTGTGCGGTACGTTAGGCCTCGCTTCCATCGCCTCTTCCGTCCATGCCCTCCCAATGAACACGACCACGCATTCCGTTCCGACCCAGCCACGTTGCCTCCCGATGAACACGACGCATTTCGTTGCCTCCCCATGAACACGACGACGACGTTGTTTCTCCATTCCGACCCAGCCATGTACACGAGCCCTGGCCGTACGTATGCGCGAGTAGGCGTTCGAGACCCCGCCCGTATGTACACATACATGGCCGTATTTTCTTTCTTGCACCCTGGCCGCTGTACGTACGTGTACATGCTACGTGCACGCCTCTACTACGACCCGTGCGCGCCTCTACATCGACCAGTATATATGTACGTACACGTTCGCGACCAGAATGACAACGCTACGTACGCTTCGACCAGGTGGGTCCCAACTGTCAGGCACTTCCTTGCGTGCGAAGGTGTAGCTGGTGGGTCCTAGCAGTCAGGGGGAAACGTTTTTTTTTGCGAAGTACAGTGGCCCGTCCGGTGGGTCCCTGCTGTCAGGTGGAGGAATCATTATTTTCTGCGTAATAAGGAGGCACTTCCTTGCTGCAGCCGTGGACCCAGCTGTCAGCCTCTCCACGTACAGTCCACGTCCGATGGAAGTCGTTCCTTGACCACGTTGAGCACGCCGCCCCGAGAGCACCAGGGCGGTGGATGACGGCGAGGCCTAGGAAGGGGACGACGCGGAGCCGGAGAAGACGCGGAAGTGGATGCCCACACGTAGAGGAGTACGAGGGTTCACTGGTTCGCTGCGGTGTGAGGCTACCGTCGCCGCAGAATAACAGGGGGTGTGGGTGAGTAGAGGGATGGCCTGGACAGCGGTGGGAGTAGTAGGGGGCGGTGAGGCCTCCACCGCATCACAGCCGGCCACGGGAGGCTGGAGCACGAGGCACGACCGGCGCTGGTTTGGGCGGCTGGAGCAAGAAGACCAGAGGTTGAAGAAGCACTACGGCCGTTGGATGGACATCGTATGGTCACTGGAGCTAGAATCGTGCATATTGACTAAGTTAACAAAGCCCTCCGTCCCCGTCAACTTAGTAGGCCCACAAGTCAACCTCCCAGCAAGGTGGGTCCCAGCTAGCCGGGGGAGTATTCATTTTTTTGTGCATAATAAGGAGGCACTTCCGGTGGGTCCGAGCTGACAGCGGGGGAAACGTTTTTTTCCGCGAAATACGGTGGCCCGTCTGGTGGGTCCCAGCAGTCAGGGGGAAATGTTTTTTTCGCAAAATACTGGTGGCCCGTCCGGTGGGTCCCTGCTCTCAGGTGGAGGAATAATTATTTTCCGCGTAATAAGGAGGCACTTCCTTGCGGCTGCCGTGGACCCACTATCAGCCTCTCCACGTACAGTATTCTTTCGATGGAATTCGGTCGTTGACCACATTGACCACGGCGCGCCGACAACACCACGGCGGTGGACGACGGCGAGGCCTAGGAAGGGGACGACGGGGAGCCGGGGAAGACGCGACAATGGATGCCCACGCGGAGAGGAGTACGAGGGTTCACTGGTTCGGCTGCGCTGCCGTCGCCGCAGAATAACAGGGGGTGTGGGTGAGTGGAGTGGAGGGATGGCCTGGCCAGCGGTGGGAGTAGTATGGGGGCGGTGAGGCCTCCGCGGCAGCACAGCCGGCCACGGGAGGCAGGAGCAGGCGGCACGACCAGCGCTGGTGTGGGCGGCTGGATCAAGAAGACCAGAGGTTGAAGAAGCACTACGGCCACTGGATGGACATCGTACGGTTAGTCGAGCTAGAATCGTGCATATTGACTAAGTTGACAAAGCCCTTCGTCCCCGTCAACTTAGTAGGCCCACTATATTGGGTCCCAGCTAGCAGCGGCGGTAACGTTTTTTCGCGAAATAAGGACGCACTTCCTTGCGTAATAAGGAGGCACTTCCTTGCGTGCGAAGATATAGCTGGTGGGTCTGAGCTGTCAGCGGAGGTAACGTTTTTTCGCGAAATACAGAGGCTGTTTCGGTGGGTCCCAGATGTCAGGTGGAGGAAATCATTATTTTGCACATAATAAGGAGGCATTTCCTTGCGTGCGGCCGTGGACCCAGCTGTCAGCCTCTCCACGTACAGTCCACTTCAGATACATGTCGGTCGTTGACCACGCTGACCATGCCACGCCGAGAGCACCAGGGCGGTGGACGACGGCGAGGCCTAGGAAGGGAACGACACGGAGGCAGAGAAGATTCAGCCGTTGTTTTTGTTTCCCACGCGGAGGGGAGTACGACTGTATGAGGGTTTACTGGTTCGTCTCCTGTCGCTGGAGAATAACAGCAGGTGTGGGTGAGTAGAGGGATGGCTAGGCCAGCGATGGGAATACGGTGGGGCGGTGAGGCCTGCATTGTAGCACAGCTGGCCGCGGGGAGGAGGGAGCAGGCAGTCCCGCTGGCGCTTGTTTGAGCAGCTGGAGCAGGAAGAGCAGAGATTGAAGAAGCACGACGGCCGTTGGATGGACATCCAACAGTATACAGGCCATCTGTGGAAAGCCTCAAATCTGTGGAAAACAGCATACAACCCATCTGCCATTATTTCCAATAATTTACAGCCCATTTGCTAATTCTTAGGGTTTTTTTTGGAGCCCATATTCTTTATGTTAGCATTACAGCCCATATTGTGGCCACGGTGAAAAAATTATATGAAATTTTGCATATGTCGGTGCGGTCTGAACTGTTTTTAATCCCGAAATTTTGAGTCACATTCAGACTGACTTTAATAATAAATGTATATCAATATAAAATCCAATAAATTGTCCACGCATAAAAATCAATGCAATTTAAAATCTCGAAATGAAAAAAAGATATTTGAAAATAATTACGGTTTGATGTGTTTTAAAAATGTACATCCCATTTCTCATTACTGATAGGCCATTTTCTCGGCCAGCCGAATTAAGCTCTCCTCGTCTTGAAAGATTTGCAGCCCAACAGTCCTGATAAAGCGACTTACTTGACAAATCACAAAAAAACTGGGCTAGCCATTTTCAGAAAGAAAAAGAACTACTGGGATGGTCTGTGGTAAACATAAAAGAAAAGGCTGTCTAGACAGGCCAGAGTGTCCCGCACAGCCCAGTTGACACCCTGCTTCCATCTAAAAACAAATTAGATAAATGCCACTCCAATTATGGCGATTCATAAAAATGCCACTGCAATTTTTGCAAACTTTGAAAAACGCCACTGCAGTTTGCAAACTTTGAAAAACGCCACTCCAGACTTCAAAAAATGCCACTAGAAATGGCATTTTTCAAAGTTTGGAAATTGCAGTGGCATTTCTCGGATACACCAGATTTGGAGTGGCATTTATCAAATTAACCCAAAACAAAAAAAACTGGGCGAGCTGCTGGGTCCCTGGTGTCAGCCGCTCGTTGTGCAATTCTCTCGTTTATTGACTACGTTGACAATGGCATGGGACCCAGATGTCAGAAATCCACTAGGAGGAGCCATTTTTTCTATTAGCTTGAAATAAGGAGGCACTTGCTTGCGTACGAGCTTGTCAGTTTCTTCAGAGGTAGGCATTTTTATTCAAAAAACTGCCACTTCGCATCTTGCGTCGCAAATAAAACTGCCAGGAGCGCATTTGTAGGCTAGCTAGTGATCGATCAGTAACTTGTAAACACTGAGCGAACAAAAATAAGTAATTGTTAATGCATCTCAATGATTCACAGATCATATACAAATATGTAGCTCCAAAAGCAAAGATCAGCCACTTCTGATCTTGCCTCGCAACTAAAACTAACTAGTACGATTCCCATACATAAGATCAACATGTTAATGCATCTCAATGACTCACAGATCATATACAAATATGTAGCTCAAAAAGCAAAGATCTAGAAAAAACATCTGTTCTTCCTACTAACATGGATGCTTCTATTGGCCAAAATTCAGTACACACTGGAAGACAAATTTGTTTGTGAAGTCTACAATTCCTCTTGCAAACATAAGTGGTTTCACCAACAGTTGGAACCATGAGAATGAACCAGACATGATGGAGGAACATGCACTGCAATATGATTTGGTCTTCCCTCGATCACACTGCGAGACTATTTTCGGAATACAAACTTTAACTTAGGAAAAATGATGTCCATTGCATAATCAGACCAAAGCAATGAAGCACCTAGTGTTGGCCAATAAATAGTACAGTACTACTTTTCTGCAGTCCATGAAGTGACTATCCAATCTTTCTGTGTCTTTTTTCAAATGGCACTCCATGCAGTGACTATACTATTCTCTTGTGCAGTTCAACCAAAATTGCGGGCACTTTGTTGGTTTGCCAAATAGCAACGGGCAGACATCTCTGTCTGCACAAATATCAAGCATCTAGTAAACATATACCACACCTTGTATTTTCGGTTTAAACATGTCTCTTCCGCTTAGCATCTGTCATGTTCTGCACTCGACAATCTGATACAGTTATGTTTTGCCATGGACAATTTCATACTGAATTGATTTGCTGGTTCAGAGCAGAAATATAGCGCCTATTCTTCATCAGACCAAGGATATCCATGTGCACAGTGATGGAAGAGGTGAAATCGATACAACCAAAACTGAGCATCCAATCATTAAATCCTGTCCTGCACCTCCAACGTAGGTCCACGCTGCCAATAAATTCACATGCAAACCACTAGTATTACTATCTAATGACAGTACAAAAAGAGTAGCAAGACAGTAGCAAACCATTTACCTTCGTAATGAACAGCTCCTAGTGCCACCAATTGGATATAAAGGTTGGGAAAAAACATGCTCCTAATGTTGAACCAGTTGGACTTTGTTCGCACACGAACACGTCGCTGTGTACCTCCAACGCCGAGGGTGATGCACCGCAGCTCACGTCGAAGGAGACCCGTCCGGAAGCGCGGTACGCAAGCAATCTGGCAGGTGCTTTTCAGGCCCCGAAACCCCACGCGCCTGGGAGGGACCCCGTCTGGACGTGCGGCGGCTATGGGCTGCCCTAGGTCGGTCCGCCCGCCCCTAGAGCCTCGAGGATTGCTGGCCTTCAACACGAAGAACGAACGAAGAACGAGATATAGAAAGAACAAGGGAGGGATGTAAAACTAGGGTAAAAAGTAGATGTGTTTTGCGATTGTGTGTTGTTCAATCGGCCGTCACCCCTTGGGTATCTAAGAGGCGGCTGGACTTCCCGTGCAAGGAAAAGGCTTGGATTCACGTCCAGAATCCTAGTTTGGGTCCAACTCGGAGTCATACTTTCCAAAACAGCTCGGTTTACAACCTGGATGCACCTTGCAGGTCATGTCTGAGGCAGCAAACGACCTCGGATGGAAACGAGTCCAAAAGCAATCTTGACCGTTTCGACGAGACGAAAAACTTTTGTGTTGAACATATTTTGATTAGAGGTTGTATTGAAGGCCAGATCACTCGCTCAAAATGGACTGTTACGCAAAACACCCGTTCCCTCGCGCTACCCATCAGACATAGGTCTGATGGGGCGCGCCACATCACGCCTCATGACAGGGCTGCACTCCGATAACTCTTACTTTTGCATATGTACTCGGATTGGAACGATTTTTATATCAAAATCGATCGTTTCGACGAGACGAAGATAATCCGTGTAGATAATTTTTTCATAAGAGGCCATCTTGGGGGCGTAATAGGCCGAATAGTATTCTGAATATAAAATTTGAGTACTTCAAACACAACTTTGGCCTCAGAGATGAGACCGGATGGCTATGGCCCAAATATGAAAGTTTCTCCTTTTGACGATACGGAACTTTCTCACTTTGAGCACTTGTCCATTTGAGGTCTTCTTAATTATGTTTTTGACCATGCCAAAACCTGGTGTCAACACATGCCCCCTGTTTTTTGGCAAAGCTTGTGTGCCGAAAAATAACTTGCATGATGCTCTTACTAAGGACGATGTCAACACTCCATCGGCCATTTTATGTGCTTAGGGCGATAATTTGTATATCGGCCATGTTTAACTTCTTGTTTACATCATACCCTGGAACCCATCACCACCAATCGGCTTTAAAGAGATGGGAATGAACCCGTTCCTCGTAGCACTAAGGAAATCAAACTCCGAGAGGTCACGCCCTGTTAAGCAAGTAACATCCAGATGATTCCAATCCACCGATGCATCGGCCAAAGCAACACAAGCCGAATTATCCGCGTGAATGACTTCTACCTCATCATCGACCCACTGTATTAAGAATTGATGCATGGTAGATGGCACACATTGGTTAGCATGAACCCAATCGCGGCCTAATATAAAATTATAGTTACCTTGCACCTCGGCGATGAAGAATGTGGTGGCCAATGTTTTGCTTCCCACGGTGAGTTCCATGCACATCACACCTTTGGCCTCTGTCTTTTCTTTACCCTCAAATCCATTAAGTACCATATTGGTCCTCATCAATGCATCTGTTAAATTGTGATCCAAATTCTAGTACCGGGTTGGACTAGACGTAGTACAACCGATGTGGGCTTTTGCGTTGGCGTCGACGCATACAAGTACAACTCGTTTACTTGTCCTACAAGGACTCCTATGTGTTGCCCCTCTTATATACCCCATGTAGTCGCACCTTAGACGGCCTGTCGTCTCGTGCTTGTAATACTCCTCCTCGTAGTGATTGCGCCTTAATGCGTCCGTGGTTTTCTCCCGCAAGGGTTTCCACGTAAAAATCCGTGTCTCTTTGTCTCGTTTATTTCTCGTTATTATCTAACAAGTGGTATACAGAGCTGAGGTTTCAGATATGAGATTTGAGATCGGGAGATTAGGGTTGCGGCGTCCTTTGCGCCGTGGCCGACGCGACCTGGCGATCCGAAGCCAGATCGATCAAGTCGCCGAGTACGACAGGAACCGGGTCGATCTACTACTGGGTCAAGTCACGCGTTGTCTGGCCGTGTCCGAGATCGAAAAGTTTTTCCGCTGCAGCCAACTCCAGCAATCCGCCGAGACCGACTCGATTTCCAACCCACGGAAATCCCTCAAAGCTGTCGCCGTTGCTGTTCCGCGCGTTGCCGCTGTTGCTCCGTACACAGCGTCTACATCTGCTGCCGCATAACGCCCCCACGTACAGGCTCCAAGTCCCTAGGGTTCTGGGGCAAGCAGCTTGAGTACCTGACCAGCCGTTGCTTTCTCACGTGGAGACTGAAGCAAAGTTCGTATACGAGTACTAGTTCCATCGAGTACTGCTCACGTGGAAGCTAGTTGCCTCATCTAGTACTATTGTCGTCAATTTGCTACGGCCACCAGCGAACTACCAGGTGCTATTTTTTCTGATTCTTGGTCCGCATATTAGTTCTATTAAGGATTTTTCTACCGGCTTATACTATTTTGTGTACACAGATTTATCTACTCATGGCTACCATGAAGTACAATTTTCCGCTGCTGGATCATGACACAAGGTTTACCCTATGGCAAGTCAAGATGCGGGCGTTGTTGGCACAGGCCGACTATGATGTAGCACTGGATAGTTTTGGGAAGAACCGAATTGAGGACTGGACTGCTGAGGAGAAAAGAATTGATTGTAAGGCTTTGTCACAAATTCAACTCCATTTGCATAATAATATTTTGCAGGAAGTTTTGAGCGAGAAAACTGCCGCCGCTCTATGGTTAAAGCTGGAAGGGATTTGCATGACTAAAGATCTCACCAACAAGATGCATCTGAAGCAAAAATTATTCCTGCATAGGTTACCCGAGGGAGGTAATGTTTTGAATCATATTTCAGAATTTAAAGAGAACATATCTGATCTAGCTGCAATGGAGGTTAAGTATGAAGAGGAAGATACTGCTTTAATGTTACTTTGTTCACTGCCAAGTTCTTATACCAATTTTAGAGACACCATATTATACAGTCGTGATACTCTCACACTTAATGAAGTTTATGAAGCTTTGAACTCTAAGGAGAAGATGAAATTAATGGTGCCTCATGATGGTTCAAGTTCATCCCAAGCAGAGGGATTATCTGTTCGTGGCAGGATAAAGGAGAAGAACTCCAATAATGGAAACAGAGGCAAAAGTAAAAACGACTACAGGGGCCGGTCACAATCCATAGACAAGAAATATTGCAGATATGGCAAGAGAGACGGGCATGACATCTCAGAGTGTTTCAAGTTGTGGAATAAAGAAAAGAGGAAATGTAACAAACAAGGTGAAAATTCTGCTAACCTTGCTCGTGATGATAGTTCCGATGATGCTCTTGTCGTTATTGCTGGATGTGCTGAGACCAATGATGAGTGGGTACTTGACACTTCATGTACTTTTCATATGTGCCCGCATAAAGATTGGTTTATTACTTTTGATTCCGCTACTTCTGCTGGTTCCATTTTGGGTTTTGATAATTCACCATGCAAGATTGAAGGCATAGGTTCTATTCGAATCAAGATGTTTGATGGCATAATCAGAACTTTGATAGATGTTCGGTATATTCCGAAGATGAAGAGAAATCTTATCTCTGTTAGTGCCCTTGATGCAAAGGGGTACAAGTATTTAGGTGGAGATAGTGTTTTCAAAGTCACCAAAGGTTCCCTTATTGTGATGAAAGGTGATTTAAGTTTGACCAATGGTCTTTATTACCTTCGAGGTTCTACCGTTTCAGGTAACGCTACTCCAGCTATTTCAAAGAATGCTGATTGTGATGCTGCTAACCTTTGGCATATGCGTCTTGGACATATGAGTGAACTTGGTTTGGCAGAGTTAAATAAGAGAGGTCTTCTTGATGGATATGAACCTGGTAAACTGAAATTTTGTGAGCATTGTATCTTCGGCAAACACAAGAGGGTGAAGTTCAACACTTCGACTCATACAACCGAAGGTATTCTTGATTATGTGCATTCTGATTTATGGGGACCATCTCGCAAGAAGTCACTAGGTGGTGCTAGTTACATGCTGACTATTATTGATGATTATTCTAGAAAAGTTTGGCCTTATTTCTTGAAGCATAAATATGAAGCATTCTCATCATTTAAGGAGTGGAAGATTATGATTGAAAGACAAACTGAAAATAAGGTAAAGATACTTCGCACTGATAATGGTATGGAATTCTATTCTAAGCAATTTAAGAATTATTGCAAGTCTGAAGGCATTGTCAGACATTACACCGTTTCTTATACTCCTCAACAAAACGGAGTTGCTGAGCGTATGAACATGACCATTATTTCCAGAGCCCGTTGCATGTTGTCCAATGCAGGTTTGCATAGGCGTTTTTGGGCTGAGGCCGCTTCCACTGCTTGTTATCTCATTAACCGTTCACCATCTATTGCTCTTAATAAGAAAACTCCAATTGAGGTATGGTCTGGTTCACCTGCTGATTATTCACAGTTGAGAGTTTTTGGTTGCACTGCTTATGCTCATGTTGATAACGGAAAGTTGGAGCCTAGGGCTGTTAAATGCATCTTTCTTGGTTATAAGTCTGGTGTTAAAGGTTTTAAATTATGGAATCCTGAAACCCAGAAGGTTGTTATTATCAGAAATGTTATCTTTAATGAATCTGCTATGTTACATGATGTTTCATCTACTAATGTTCCTGTCGAGAGTGAACAGCAGCCTCCTATTCAGCAGCCTACTGTTCAGGTGGAGCATGTTATTGACTCAGGTGATACATCTAGTAATGAAATTGTTGATGCACATGATGAACCCGTCGTTAATGATGATAATGTCACTCCCACTCCAAATCAGCCTATTGTGCCCAGTTGGAATCTCGCACGTGACAGAGTTAGATGGGGTATTAATAAACCTGACAGGTTAATTGAAGAGTGCAATATTGTTTCTTTTGCTTTATCTGTTGCAGAAGAAATTGAAGGTAATTCTAAGCCTTCTTCATATTCCGAGGCTATTATTTCTGGTGATAGTAATAAGTGGATGACCGCTATGCATGATGAGATGGAATCACTTGAAAAGAATGGCACTTGGGATTTAGTAAAATTACCTAGAGAGAAGAAACCTATTCGTTGCAAGTGGGTTTTCAAGAGGAAAGAAGGTGTTTCTCCTAATGATGAGACAAGATATAAAGCAAGGTTAGTTGCTAAAGGTTACAGTCAGATTCCAGGTATTGACTATAACGAAGTCTTTTGTCCTGTTGTGAAGCATAGCTCTATTCGCACTTTACTCAGTATTGTTGCCATGCATGATCTTGAGCTTGAACAATTGGATGTTAAAACTGCATTCTTACATGGAGAATTAGAAGAGGATATTTATATGGAACAACCTGAAGGTTTTGTTATTCCTGGAAAAGAAAAGCTTGTCTGTAAGTTAAAGAAATCTCTTTATGGATTGAAGCAATCCCCTAGACAGTGGTACAAGAGATTTGACACCTTTATGCTCTCTCAAGGTTTCAAAAGGTCTAATTATGATAGTTGTGTTTATTTGAAAACTGTCAAAGGTTCAACTATTTATTTGCTCCTTTATGTTGATGATATGCTTATTGCTGCAAAGAGTATGTCAGAGATTAATGAACTAAAGAAGCAATTGAGTAATGAATTTGAGATGAAGGATTTGGGTGCAGCAAAGAAAATTCTTGGCATGCAAATATACAGAGATAGACCATCTGGAAAAGTGTATCTCAGTCAGAAGGGATATATTGATAAAGTTCTTCGTCGTTTTAATATGCATAATGCCAAGCCAGTAAGTACTCCGTTAGCTGCGCACTTCAAATTATCATCAGCTTTATGTCCTAAGTCAGATGCCGATATTGAGTACATGTCTAGAGTTCCCTATTCAAGTGCAGTTGGTTCACTTATGTATGCCATGGTTTGTTCTCGTCCGGATTTATCATATGCATTGAGTGTTGTCAGTAGATACATGGCTAATCCTGGAAAAGAGCATTGGAAAGTAGTTCAGTGGATTTTCAGATACCTGCGTGGTACTTCTAATGCTTATTTACAGTTTGGGAAAACTAGTGATGGACTTGTTGGTTTTGTTGATTCTGATTTTGCTGGTGATTTGGATAAGATAAGATCACTCACAGGTTCACTACAAGAAATATGTCAACTTATGACCTTCTCTTAGTGACCCCAGCTGAATTGGTCGTAAATTCACGGCCATTTCTCTTGGAAGGGCTCAAACCCTGAAATTGCTTACACCAGATGGTCACAAAGCAGACAAGAGGCGCCAATTTTGCTTATTTCTACCTAATTATGACCAATATAAATGGTCATGAGGTTGTGAACGTGGATGCATTGGTACTTATTGCTATGACAAGGCGCCACCTCATCAGTTTTGCCTATGTGTCATGTCCATGTGTCAATTTTTTCCCTAGGTTGTGAAGCAACCTATATTTCTGTCATTCCCGAAATTCCCCAAAAAATTGGGCATTCTTTACTATCCAAATCATTGCCTCATGACAATATTCAACTCCATTTGACTGGTAAATCTTCCTCGGCAAATTTCCAAAGTTTTTGTTCAGCTCGAACTGTTGTGAAGGAAGTACTGGCTAGGCATATCCTAATGAGCTGAATTTTTGCCACATCTTCTATATTCCCAAATCATAGCTCTCCACAAAATTTGAGCCCCATCTAACAGTACATGTGAGTGTGGCTTCAACATTCATATTTCTGTCTAGTGTGGTATGTTGCAAAGCAAGTGACACCTAGGCTCCTCCATTTGAGCTGCAAATTTTCAAAGATAGTTTCCTTAGTAGATGATCATCCTCGGCCAAAACTCAGGCCCATTCGCCATGTGCATTTCCCGTACCACTAATCAAACACTTGGGTGCTAATTCATGTTTGAGCTCGGTTCAGTCTCCTCATGAGATTCTTCTATTGCCTTCTTCTTCCTCACACCTATCAGGGGAGTGCCCAACCCACTAGACATGCCTAGGCCGTCCGGAACGCGTGGCAACACCACAGTCACGCGGTGACCATGCGGCGGGCATGCGAGTCTACGCGCTTTGGAGTTGGGCCCCTGGGCCACCATCCAAACCTCAACGTACCGCCACCAAACCATGTATTTCTGATTAAATAGATACTTTTCTACCTAGAAATGATTTTTTGAAAAAATAAAGAGCAATTTATGAGGCAGCTGCAGTTCAAATTTTTCCCGCTTTCTACTGAATCAGCAGAAATTTGTCTTTTTCACCAGAGGTGGATAAAAACTTTTGGCACCCAACTATTTTGTCAATTGTGCATAAAATATGTCCTAGTATTTTATAAAATTGATTTTGTCCAATTTTGCAACACATATATTGTAGGTCCTTCACAAAAAAAACTCATTTTGGGCACTCGAAAAATGGAAAATTGATTTTTTGTTCAAAGAAAATGAAAAATCCCTTAGGCAACATTGTTTGCCATTCCAATATGCACCCTTGTGCACAATATGAGATCATTTGAACAAACTATGCCATGAATGTGGCCATAAGATTGATCATTTGGCTTGAAAGCCATGAATCTTCATAGATGATAGCTCATTTCTGAGAACACTTTTTTAAAATTACTGCCTTATTACAAGTTTATTATTTTTCCTGGGAACTTGACCACATATAATGACACAATGCAAAGATTTCCCAATTTTTTGATTTTTTTGAATTTTTTATGCCCGTTTCAAAATGCGGTCAAAACGACGGGAATGACCGTTCCTAGCTAGTGGTTGAATCTTGGAATTTTTTTGGTGTTTCTCTGATTAAATAGATACTTATGTACCTAGAAATGATTTTTGTAAAAAATGAAGAGCAAACTACGTGGTAGCTACAGTTCAAATTTGACCCACTTCCAACTGAATCAGCGGTAATTTGTCTTTTTCACCAGAGGTGGATCAAATCTTTTGACACCCAACCATTTTGTCAATTGTGCATTAAATATGGCCTAGTATGTTAGAAAAATGATTTGGTCCAATTTTGCAACAATTATTTGGGAGGTCCTTCACAAAAAAACCTCCTTTCGGGCACTCGAAAAATGGAAAATGGTTTTTTCGTCCGAAGAAAATGAAAACTTCCTTAAGCAACATTATTTGCCATTCCAAAATGCACCCTTGTGCACAATATGAGATCCTTTGAACAAACTATGCCATGGATGTGGCCATAAGATTGATCATTTGGCTTGAAAGCCAATGATCTCCACACGTGATAGCTCGTTTCTGAGAACACTTTTTAAAAATAATTGTTGTATTACAAGTTTATTATTTTTCCTGGAAACTTGGTCACATATAATGACACAATGCGATGGTTTTGCCATTTTTTGATTTTTTTTGAATTTTTTATTCCCGTTTCAAAATGCAGTCAAAACGGCGGGAATGACCGTTCCTAGCTAGTGGTTGAATCATGGAATTTTTTGGTGTTTCTCTGATTAAATAGATACTTATGTACCTAGAAATGATTTTTGTAAAAAATGAAGAGCAAACTACGAGGTAGCTACAGTTCAAATTTGACCCGCTTCCAGCTGAATCAGCGGGAATTTGTCTTTTTCACCAGAGGTGGATCAAATCTTTTGACACCCAACCATTTTGTCAATTATGCATTAAATATGGCCTAGTATTTTAAAAAATGATTTGGTCCAATTTTGCAACAATTATTTGGGAGGTCCTTCACAAAAAAACCTCCTTTCGGGCACTCGAAAAATGGAAAATGGTTTTTTCGTCCAAAGAAAATGAAAACTTCCTTAGGCAACATTGTTTGCCATTCCAAAATGCACCCTTGTGCACAATATGAGATCCTTTGAACAAACTATGCCATGGATGTGGCCATAAGATTGAACAAAGTAGAAAATGACCCCCCCCCCTAAAAACTCATTTCTCATAACAATTTTTAAAAGATATTTGTCTTATTCCAATTCCAAGTTTGTTACTTTTCCTAAAAACTATGTCACATTTGGTGACACAATGAGTATGTTTCTTTTTGAATTTCTCATATCATAAAACTGTTTATATGATTCAACACTTTTTTTGAAAAAAATATGGTTCAACACCTTATTTTTAGTCGATTGCGACCAATTTAAAAGGTCATAACGTGTACTGGATTCTGATTGGTCCATGGACATGTCACGCGGATCGTGCTCAAACGCCGTCGGATGCTCTCGGATCCGACGACAGCCCTTTCTCCCTCACCCCCTCCCCCTCTTTGTCTCAAAAAAAAGAAAAAAGAAAACTCCCTCACCTCTCACCCCATGAACCCTAGCGCTCCCTCTCCCTCACGCACTCCCTCTCCCCTCGTCTCCCACATCGCCGCCGCCACCTCGCCGATCCCATCTCTCCCTGATTCAGATCCGACCGCGCCGCCCGTGGCCGCGCGCCACCACCCGCTCCTCCTCGCCTCCGGGAGGACGTTCGCCGCTCTTCCTCCGCCTGTCTCAGAGGCCTCAGTCGGCGCCCTCCGCCGCAGGGCCGCGCGGTCGTCCCTCCCGCTGCAGGGGACAACATCCGGCAGCGCCTGCGCCCGCAGCTGCCGGCCAACTACTTCGGTAACGCCATCATGCGGGACCTCGTGACGGTGCGCGTGGGGGACGTGCTGTCGTAGTCGCTGGGGTTCATGGCAGAGCGGGTCAAGCGCGCGGTGGCGCGGGTGGACGACGTGTTCGTGTGCTCCGCCATCGACTACCTGGAGCTGGAGTCTATTGGTCCCCCCTTCTTCTCAAGGTAGGAACTCCCCGATTCGACCCCCCTCTCTCTGGATTTGATTTGGCGCTGCTTGACGAACCTTCTGTTGGTGCTACGCAGCGTGTGGCCATGGCTGCCTGCCTTCGGTCGCTGGCCACGGGGCTTCTCCAGCCAGCGCGTCCTCTCAACGAGCGGATCTTGCACCTCACGCCGATGGTCTCCGTCGTCCTGGTGGAAGACGGCTACCTTCAGGGCCACTATGGGTTTCTGAGTGCGCCTATGGACCTCGTACCAACAGGGTATTTTCACTTCGTTTCCTCTTAGGAATAGTCCAGATCCGGTTCGTCCTAGTTGTTGGGGAAGTAACCTTAACGGTTCTGCTGTAGGTCACCGTCTTTGGGCGAGGTGATTCGCGAGGCTGGCAAGAGGTTTTCTGCATCTGTATTTCCCGACGAGCTCCGCTTGGCCTTGCCATCGTTCCTTGATGAGGTGAGCCCTCTGCCATTTGCACCCTAGGAAAATTAGCTAGCTATAAATGATTGGAGTGCTGCTCAGATATAGTGACATGCAGAATTTGTTGGACTGAGTACTGCATATTGTGTTTAGCTTGAGGTTTTGTATGCACTAGTATTACTCTGTTTAGCTTGAGGTTTGAAGCTCCAGTATGCTTAAAGTGACTGGTTTCGTTAGTCTCTTAACCGACAAGTTAACTGCACAAGTATTTACTAGTATTATTGTTTTTCTTTTACAAGAATTAATTTGTTCTGTCTCTAATTGATGCTAACGACAACAGCTATGTTCTGTCTCTGATTCATGCTGATGACATCTCCATTCATTTCATCCAGTGAGCAAACATGGCACCATCCATGAGTCTTGCAGCGAAAGGTCTGCTCCCCTTTGGAGCGCTCCCCTCAAGCGGCATCGCGCAGAGGCCGCTGTCCGTGACCGCCTCACTAGAGCACAAGACGAGCAATTATAAGAGGAAGCTCCTGACCCTGTTTTTGGTAGGTGTTGACTGCTCACACCCCATATGTTGGTACTTGGTGTTTAATTTCATTGCTGCCATGGTATTTATTCTTTCGGCATGTCATGTATATGCTTGGTTCCCTGATGGGTGCACTTTCTAACACGCGCAGGTGCAAGACAAAGACACGCCACCATGCAATGATTCTTCTTCCACTCGCAGGCCTCCCACTCCAATAACTCCTTTTCTGCTCCAGCATAGCATAGCTAGTAAGCAACCGCTCCTCTCTTTTGCTCTCTCTTGCTCTATTATCTTGCTCTGCGTGTGTCCACGACCATACACCCCTTCTGCTAAGTTATGTTCTGGCCATGGTGATTTCTGCCTAGTGCTTATGATGCTTTGGACTTGTAGTTTAGTGATGCCAAGTGTTGCATCAATAATATTTGATCAAAACCACCCAATTAAGTTCAACAATCGAAGAGAGCCTGCTGCTAACAGACATGTTTTCTTTCCTAATAAAGATTGGATTGTTGTCCTGGCTTTGAAACATGCAACTTTTTTACCTTTCTATAAGTCTTGATCAAATCCAGCTTGTATCTACTTGTAGATGTAGACTGTTCTATATTTTTTTGTCGATTAGAAACCTGCTTGCATGTTGTTGGATATCAGCCATGGTTGAACCTAAAAATGGCTGATTTGATATCTTTTCTTTTTTCTGCACTATACTAGTCGTCATCGCCGCTGCCATAGTTGGGTTCGAGTCGTCTCCGGCGCTGCTAAACCGTTGACACTATAATCCACAGGTATCTCTCTCGGTTCCCTTTATACCCTCCTACCTTTGTGATGTTAGTATGCTTGTGCTGACTAGTTTTGTTAGATCTTGCTGGTTGAATGGATGGTCGTGTTAGTAGAATGGTATTTTGTTTCAGGTGCAATGTGTTGCAGTGAAGTTTTTTGCACGACTTGCACTTGAGCCATGCATATTCATATTCTGTATCTGTTTTCTTGTATGTATGGATATCTCATTTTAACTAGCTCAATTTGTGTTATCATTCTAAATAAATGTCATTTTCTTGAATGGTCTATTCATAATATATTTGCCCCAATTTTTCTTATTCTTCTCTTATTCATGTAACAGGGGTGACAGAGGAAGCCATGTTGCAGTTTTGTTTGTTGCCAGCCCTGACTTCGGGCGTCCAGCGAGTCTGGCATGTTGTTCATCTAACTACGGTCGTCCGGCGTGTCTGTCATGTTGTTCATCTGACTACGGTCGTCCAGCGAGTCTGGCATATTGTCATTTCTTGTAAAGCAGTACTGCATTACACTTGTAGAACTCGTTACACTTGTAGAGCTTGAAAGTACTGTATTACACATGGTCATGTATTGGCACGTATAGAGCTTGTTATTGTGATTGCCATTGTATTATGTGATCTGGTTGCTCTTATTTGAAGTATTATGTGTGCTTTTTGTCTGGCAATTTAAATACTAGTTGAAATATGAAGAATATGAGCCTGATCGATGGGACCCACTTACCAGAACATGAAAAATGGGACCCAGTTACAAGAACCTGACAATTGGGACCCATCTGGACCCATTTAATAAAAAAAAGGAAAATGAAATATTTTAGACAAAAAGGCCATGGCCCAACAATAAAAAAGCTGCAATGTTGGGCTTGGCCCATGAACCCAACAAAAAATTGATGAAAAAAACACAAATAGGCTGAATTAATGGGCTCGGCCCATGTAAAACACCGAATCGGACCGGGCTGAATCTTGTCAGTGACCTCTGCAATTGGTCGCAATTTTGCCACGTCAGATTGCCACGTCGGATCCGACGTGGCCTGGGCAGACAACCAGTGACCAAAACAAAAGGTCATGGGTTCAACGACCTTTTGTTAAAGGTCGCTATAGTCAGTTTATGATCGCCAGCTTTTGACCTTCTGTTTTTGGTCACAAAAAGGTCGTAAATGGAAATTTGTGACCTTTCAGTGACCAATAGTGAGGGTCACAAGTTGACATATTTCTTGTAGTGGTTATGTTTTCACCATTGGTGGTTGTGCTGTGAGTTGGAGAGCAACTTTGCAGTCTATTGTGGCTTGTTCCACTACTGATGCCGAGTATATGGCTATTTCTGAGGCATGCAAAGAAGCTATCTGGTTGAGAGGTTTGTACACTAAGCTTTGTGGAGACTCATCTTGCCCTACCGTATTTAGTGACAGTCAAAGTGCTATATATCTTACAAAGAATCCAATGTATCATGAGAGGACAAAGCACATTGATGTCAGATTTCATTATATTCGAGATGTTGTTGCTGAAGGCGATTTGAAGGTATGCAAGATAAGTACTCATGATAATCCAGCTGATATGATGACAAAGCCAGTTCCGACCAATAAGTTTGAGCTTTGCTCAGGCTTAGTTGGTATTTCTCACTAGTACTATGGACTTTGACGCACAAGGTGTTTATGCTGATTTGGGTGGAGTTATTCACTTTCTTCGACTACTGGAGGGAATTTGGCTCAAGGTGGAAATTGTCAAATTGTGATCCAAATTCTAGTACCGGGTTGGACTAGACGTAGTACAACCGGTGTGGGCTTTTGCGTTGGCGTCGACGCGTACGAGTACAACTCGTTTACTTGTCCTACAAGGACTCCTATGTGTTGCCCCTCTTATATACCCCATGTAGTCGCACCTCAGACGGCCTGTCGTCTCGTGCTTGTAATACTCCTCCTCATAGTGATTGCGCCTTAATGCGTCCGTGGTTTTCTCCCGCAAGGGTTTCCATGTAAAAATCCGTGTCTCTTTGTCTCGTTTATTTCTCGTTATTATCTAACAGTATCATCATCTAAACCCAACTTCTTGAAGACCGAGTAGGGCATAAGATTTACCACATCACCACCATCAATGAGCATCCTAGCAACCGGTGATCCGTTAATATGACCTTTGAGGTATAATGGCTTCAAGTGTTTCACCGGTTCTTTTGGCTTCTCGAAGATAGCATTCTTAGGACCAAAATCCAGCTGGACTACCTCCCCTTCTTCACCTATAGCACGAAACTCGTCAGGTAAGTAATATACCATATTAATATCCATACCTTCCTGAACCGGCGTAGATTCATAATCCACCATCTCATCTTCATCTCCCAATGTGAATATTGGGCTCAAAGATTCCTCAATTGAAGGGGATGTTTTAGGTGGTGTGGACGATGTAATAGGGGTTGCATCATCCTCTTTTGGTGGCGAATGTGTTGCTGTAGCTAATGTAGAAGCATCTGCGTTTTCTTTTTGTTTAGGCCTCCACACTTGTTTTGTGAGTGCCATGGGACGAATTTTACTTAACAATTCGTCCCTTTGCCTCTCCTCTTTGTACTCTACCTTCTCGTGGTTCCTCATGCGTTGTAATCTCCTTTTCATGGTCTTGGTTAAACCGGGAGGACACCACTTAGGTTGAGTATATTTGGGATCCCTTGGTTTGGCCTTGCTTGTGCTCGCCTCATGATCACTAACCATGGAACCATGCTGAATAATAATAGTATCACCATTAGAAGTAGCCAGATTACCAACAACCGGCTTTTCGATCTCCTTTTGCTTATCACATCCTGAAATTTCCGCATTAGATGACTTAACACGCCACACTTTTTTATTGGCCTTACTTGTAAAACATTTTGTTGCCCGATTAGAACCATAGCTCAAACGGCCTTGTGTGGGATAATAAAGCCTCTCGCGAGCAGGCCTTGTTGGTACTGCCCACCCCATATGGAAAGCATAAGGATCCATTGGGGGCTGCCCCCATCCTCCACTGAAGCCTCTCATGTAATATGGCGCATAGGAGGGTTGTGACATCCATGGTGTCGGTGCCCATGACCCATATTCCCTTGCATATCGTTGAAACTCTTGCTCTGGAGGCAATCTTGAACGCTTTGAATGGGATGGCCGATTAGAGCTAGAACCGGCCGCTTGACTTGCATATTTGGATAACAACATATCAAAAGTTGGCTTGATTCTCTTGTTCTTAGTTTCATTCTTTTTCCACTTGCCAACTTCTGAATTCTTGGGCTTGATCAATTTAACATGAGCATCCTCTTGTATTTGTGGTTGCCCCCCGAGTGTAGCATTTTTTATAGTGATCTTCAACACTTCCTTGCCATCGGGTTGCTTCTCAAGCACAATCTTTCTTCCCAAGACCTTGTCGCCCTCCTTGCTATTCCTGGGTTCACCAATAACAACATTATCTTTATTAGCGGATTCGGCTATGTTAGGTCGAATTAACATTTTCTTCCCTTCCAAGTCTATGGTGTTTATGGGGAAGGGCTGCTTATCAACTTACATCTCAGCAAAATTCAATCGTCCGTCATTAATGGCCGATTGTATCTGTCGTCGAAAAACATTGCAATCGTTAGTAGCATGAGAAAATGAATTATGGTACTTGCAATAAGCACGCCGTTTCAGCTCCTCAAACGGCGGTATGGTGTGTGATATTCTAATCATCTTATCTTGCAAGAGAGCATCAAATATTTTATCACACTTTGATATATCAAAAGTAAACCTCATCTCCTCATCACGATTCTTGCGAATCGGCTTAAGAGCATTGCACATATAGGGTTTGGCTTTTGAGGACCAAACAAATTCAGTAGTATAAACATCAACCTCATCGTCCGAATTATCATCATTGTGTTCAACCATATGCATTCTAGGACGATCGGTTGCAGACCTATGCACCTCTTTACTTCGACTCTCTTGGGCCAAAGCTTTTTGTAAGACTTGATTAATGCTCGAAAACTCATAACTTTCTAGCCTCTCTTTAATGTGAGTTTTCAAACCATTAAGAACAAGATCTGCCAAGTCTCTCTCAGTTATCACTAAGCTATAACATCGGTTTTTTATATCTCTAAACCTCTTGACATAATCGGTGACCGATTCATCATGTTTCTGCCTAACCGATGTAAGATGTGACAACTTTAGCTCATTATCGCCGCTATAAAAGTGATCATGAAACTTTTGCTCTAATTGCGACCATAAGAGAATTGAGCCATGTGGTAGAGCAGCAAACCATGGAAATGCGGTACCAGTTGAAGATAATGGAAATAAACGCACTTTCAATTCTTCTATGGAACTTGCTTCACCCAATTGTGCTAGATACTGACTAACATGCTCCCAAGTTGTTTTCGTACCCTCACCACTAAATTTAACAAAATCAGGAACCTTATAACCTTGAGGGTAGGAAATTGCATCGAAGTGTTAAGGATAAGGCTTTTGGTACACACGACTTTTTACTTTCGGCTCGTTTCCAAAAGTTTCTAGAAACATCTTATGCAAATCCTCCCTTAATTTAGCAAAAATTGGATCCGAGGTAGATGAAGATGTTTGTGGCAATGACATAGGAGCAACCTGAGTACTAGCTATTGGTGCAACTTGTGGGATGGACGCCGAAACATAATTCGGCTCAAGACCGAACATGCATGCGCCTATGGGTGGTGTGACAAAGTGATTCGGCGTTGACGCCGAATTGGGAACACTCATAATAGGATTAGAGTATGTAGGTGGAGCCACAAGCTGGTTGGATTGAGTAGGGTAAAAATTCAACGGCATATTATATTGTTGTTGCATAGGTGGTGCCGATGAAATAGGTAAAATCGGACTAGGGTTTTCAGATATACCAACAGTACCACTAGATGATGGAGGCATATTTTTCTGAGCATTAGCACTAGCCCCAAAAGAAATGTATGCCATCACATTACCCTTACTAACAAGATTTTCAATCACAGCCACTTGCTCTGGAGAAAAAACTTTACTCACAGTAATTACATCTTGTTCGTCAATGAGAGGAGGGAAATTGACGTTTCCAACCGGAGTGATGTTGCCTTGACGGTCCTTCTTGAAACTTGAAAGAAACACCTCCAAATCCTCCTCCTCGCGCTTCTTCTTGAGCGCCTCAAAATCCTCTTCACGCTGCTTCTTGCGCGCTTCGTAGGCTTGGCGATGTTCATCCGATAGTTCATCAAGACCGGGCTTAATGATGTTATCGGCGCTAACTTCTGAGGGCTTGGGGAGATCCGACATGGTTGATGATGATTCTTGATCTTTCTTCCCCAGCGGAGTCGCCAAAAAGTGTGTTCGCACACAAACACGTCACCGTGTACCTCCAACACCGAGGGTGATGCACCGCAGCTCATGTCGAAGGAGACCCGTCCGGAAGCGCGGTACGCAAGCAATCCGGCAGGTGCTTTTCAGGACCCGAAACACCACGCGCCCGGGAGGGGCCCCGTCTGGACGTGCGGCGGCTATGGGCTGCCCTAGGTCTGTTCGCCCGCCCCTAGAGCCTCGAGGATCGCTGCCCTTCAACACGAAGAACGAACGAAGAACAAGATATAGAGAGAACAAGGGAGGGATGTAAAACTAGGGTAAAAAGTAGATGTGTTTTGCGATTGTGTGTTGTTCAATCGGCCGTCACCCCTTGGGTATATAAGAGGCGGCTGGACTTCCCGTGCAAGGAAAAGGCTTGGATTCACGTCCAAAACCCTAGTTTGGGTCCAACTCGGAGTCAAACTTTCCAAAACGGTTCGGTTTACAACCTGGCTGCACCTTGCGGGTCATGTTTGAGGCAGCAAACGACCTCGGATGGAAACGAGTCCAAAAGCAATCTTGACCGTTTCGACGAGACGAAAAACTTTTGTGTTGAACATATTTTGATCAGAGGTCGTCTCGAAGGACAAATCACTCGCTCAAAATGGACTGTTACGCAAAACACCCGTTCCCTCGCGCTACCCATCAGACATAGGTCTGATTGGGCGCGCCACATCACGCCTCATGACAGGCCTGCACTTCGATAGCTCTAACTTTTGCATATGAACTCGGATTGGAACGAGTTTTATATCAAAATCGATCGTTTCGACGAGCGAAGACAACCCGTGTAGATAATTTTTTTCATAAGAGGCCATCTTGGGGGCGTAATAGGCCGAATAGTGTTCTGAATATAAAATTTGAGTACTTCAAACACAACTTCGGCCTCAGAGATGAGACCCGATGGCTATGGCCCAAATATAAAAGTTTCTCCGACGATACGGAACTTTCTCACTTTGAGCACTGGTCCATTTGAGGTCTTCTTAATTATGTTTTCGACCATGCCAAAACCTGGTGTCAACACATGCCCCCTGTTTTTCGGCAAAGCTTGTGTGCCGAAAAATAACTCGCATGATGCTTTTACTAAGGACGCATAAAAATCAATGCAATTTAAAATCTCGAAATGAAAAAAAGATATTTCAAAATAATTACGGTTTGATGTGTTTTAAAAATGTACATCCCATTTCTCATTACTGATAGGCCATTTTCTCGGCCAGCAGAATGAAGCTCTCCTCGTCTTGAAAGATTTGCAGCCCAACAGTCCTGATAAATCGACTTACTTGACAAATCACAAAAAAACTGGGCTAGCCATTTTCAGAAAGAAAAAAAACACTACTGGGATGGTCTGTGGCAAACATAAAAGAAAAGGCTGTCTAGAAAGGCCAGAGTGTCCCGCACAGCCCAGTTGACACCCTGCTTCCGTCTGGAAAAAAAAATTAGATAAATTCCACTCCAATTATGGTGATTTATAAAAATGCCACTGCAATTTTTTGCAAACTTTGAAAAACGCCACTGCAGTTTGCAAACTTTGAAAAACGCCACTCCAGACTTCAAAAAATGCCACTAGAAATGGCATTTTTCAAAGTTTGGAAATTGCAGTGGCATTTCTCGGATACACCAGATTTGAAGTGGCATTTATCAAATTAACCCAAAACAAAAAAAAACTGGGCGAGCTGCTGGGTCCCTGGTGTCAGCCGCTCGTTGTGCAATTCTCTCGTTTATTGACTACGTTGACAATGGCATGGGACCCAGATGTCAGAAATCCACTAGGAGGAGCCATTTTTTCTATTGGCTTGAAATAAGGAGGCACTTGCTTGCGTACGAGCTTGTCAGTTTCTTCAGAGGTAGGCATTTTTATTCAAAAAACTGCCACTTCGCATCTTGCGTCGCAAATAAAACTGCCAGGAGCGCATTTGTAGGCTAGCTAGTGATCGATTAGTAACTTGTAAACATTGAGCGAACAAAAATAAGTAATTGTTAATGCATCTCAATGATTCACAGATCATATACAAATATGTAGCTCCAAAAGCAAAGATCAGCCACTTCGGATCTTGCCTCGCAACTAAAACTAACTAGTACGATTCCCATACATAAGATCAACATGTTAATGCATCTCAATGACTCACATATCATATACAAATATGTAGCTCTAAAAGCAAAGATCTAGAAAAAACATCTGTTCTTCCTACTAACATGGATGCTTCTATCGGCCAAAATTTAGTACACACTAGAAGACAAATTTGTTTGTGAAGTCTACAATTCCTCTTGCAAACATAAGTGGTTTCACCAACAGCTGGAACCATGAGAATGAACCAGACATGATGGAGGAACATGCACTGCAATATGATTTGGTCTTCCCTCGATCACACTGCGAGACTATTTTTGTAATACAAACTTTAACTTAGGCAAAATGATGTCCATTGTATAATCAGACCAAAGCAATGAAGGACCTAGTGTTGGCCAATAAATAGTACAGTACTACTTTTCTGCAGTCCATGAAGTGACTATCCAATCTTTCTGTGTCTATTTTCAAATGGCACTCCATGCAGTGACTATACTATTCTCTTGTGCAGTTCAACCAAAATTGCGGGCACTTTGTTGGTTTGCCAAATAGCAACGGGCAGACATCTCTGTCTGCACAAATATCAAGCATCTAGTAAACATATACCACACCTTGTATTTTCGGTTTAAACATGTCTCTTCCGCTTAGCATCTGTCATGTTCTGCACTGGACAATCTGATACAGTTATGTTTTGCCCTGGACAATTTCATACTGAATTGATTTGCTGGTTCAGAGCAGAAATATAGCGCCTATTCTTCATCAGACCAAGGATATCCATGTTCACAGTGATGGAAGAGGTGAAATCGATACAACCAAAATTGAGCATCCAATCATTGAATCTTGTCCTGCACCTCAATGTAGGTCCACCCTGCCAATAAATTCACATGCAAACCACTAGTATTACTATCTAATGACAGTACAAAAAGAGTAGCAAGACAGTAGCAAACCATTTACCTTCATAATGAACAGCTCATAGTGCCACCAATTGGATATAAAGGTTGGAAAAAAACATGCTCCTAATGTTGAACCAGTTGGACTTTGTTCGCACACGAACACGTCACCGTGTACCTCCAACGCCGAGGGTGATGCACCGCAGCTCACATCGAAGGAGACCCGTACGGAAGCGCGGTACGCAAGCAATCCGGCAGGTGCTTTTCAGGACCCGAAACCACACGCGCCCGGGAGGGACCCCGTCTGGACGTGCGGCGGCTATGGGCTGCCCTAGGTCGGCTCACCCGCCCCTAGAGCCTCGAGGATTGCTGGCCTTCAACACGAAGAACGAACGAAGAACGAGATATAGAAAGAACAAGGGAGGGATGTAAAACTAGGGTAAAAAGTAGATGTGTTTTGCGATTGTGTGTTGTTCAATCGGCCGTCACCCCTTGGGTATATAAGAGGCGGCTGGACTTCCCGTGCAAGGAAAAGGCTTGGATTCACGTCCAGAATCCTAGTTTGGGTCCAACTCGGAGTCAAACTTTCCAAAACGGCTCGGTTTACAACCTGGATGCACCTTGCGGGTCATGTCTGAGGCAGCAAACGACCTCGGATGGAAACTAGTCCAAAAGCAATCTTGACCGTTTCGACGAGACGAAAAACTTTTGTGTTGTCATCTTGATGGCCAAATCGCTCGCTCAAAATGGACTGTTACGCAAAACACCCGTTCCCTCGCGCTACCCATCAGACATAGGTCTGATGGGGCGCGCCACATCACGCCTCATGACAGGGCTGCACTCCGATAGCTCTAACTTTTGCATATGAACTCGGATTGGAACGATTTTTATATCAAAATCGACGACGAGACGAAGACAATCCGTGTAGATAATTTTTTTCATAAGAGCCCATCTTGGGGGCGTAATAGGCCGAATAGTGTTTTGAATATAAAATTTGAGTACTTCAAACACAACTTCGGCCTTAGAGATGAGACCGGATGGCTATGGCCCAAATATGAAAGTTTCTCCTTTTGACGATACGGAACTTTCTCACTTTGAGCACTTGTCCATTTGAGGCCTTCTTAATTATGTTTTCGACCATGCCAAAACCTGGTGTCAACAGAGTTTTTGTGAAGTTCCACTAAAATCGAGCATCCCAGTTTGCATAGATATTGGAAGTGTGATTACTCTAAAAGGGGCACTAGTTGAAGCATAGACTCACAAATATAAGCATTCCAATTTCTTAATGGGAAAAGGTAGCAAGACTGTTTCTAACCACCTGTTTCTAACCACCAGTTTTTTCTGGAAAAGTGAGGCATTCCTGACCTTTCCTCTTCTTTTAAGCAAATTTTGTGTAGTTCTACTAAAATAAAATGCCATCACCGCCTTGACAATTCAGTGACACTGTACAAAAGGAAATGACTTAACATTACATCATGATGTCAGGTATGTAGTCGACAGGCATTAGAGACAAACATACAGACCTCCTCAAGAGAACAGCCGGAGGAGGAGGTGCCCACTCTTGACCTTTCCTCTTGTCTTCATAATTGTCTGTGCAGTTTAACCAAAATAAAATGGCATCAGCGCCTTGGCATTTTGGTGACACTGTACAAAAAAATTAACTTATCTCATGAAAGTGAGGTATGTAATCTATAATCATTAAGAGTGCAAAAATCTGACGGGAGTAACAAGTTTCATCGTTGGTATACTGGCTGTGCAACAACATTAGAATGCCTTATAGCTAAAAAATCTTTAATACATCCACAATCAACAGCTAACCCTGAAATAATCCTGTGACATTAAATGGCATTGCTTAAATTTATGGGTGGCATTAGACTGAGAGCGGCATTAGTTAAATGTGGCATCACTTTAGTAGTAGCATTGCTTGACTTGACTGTTGGCATTATACTAACAGCAAAAAAAGTGGCAATAAGAGCATGGGAGGCACCAATACGATGTACCTCCACGGACGCAGAGTGGTGAGGGAGGTATGGTTGCCCAGAGCAACAAATATCCAGGCAGCATATGTGGATTATGGTCCCATTTTTGTTCTCTTTAGCCACCTTTTTCCTATGCGAGGACAACAAACCGATCGACCTGGTCATTCTCTATTGCGTTGTCATGTCTTTCTACCCTTCTTCAACCAAGAGACACGAGACTCGTTCCTTAGCTACTGATTTTCCCCTTTTCAACCTAGATGCGGGTTCGATGCCTACTCTCTTGGACAGTACAATCTCCCTTCCTTTCCTTATTCCACCCAGACATGGATTAGTCTGCATGAAGTAGGGTTTCCTGTAATAGTGCAAATTATGGTTTTTGTCTACGTGGCCAGCAGAGTAGAGGATAGCAAATTGGGAAGATGGTGGAGTGGAAAAAGATCCACATGCAACGACGTAGCAGATGGGGCAATAGAACAAGGTTATGGCTCGAAAAGAGGTAGCATACCTGAGGGTCGGCGGGAAGTGGCTTCGCTCGTGGTCGTCGTCCTCCGTACACACTACGGCGGTGAGCTTGGAGACGGAGGCCATTCCGCGTGGGCGCTAGGTCTAAGAGGACGGCCTTGTCGTCAGTGCGTGACCTCGCTCGCCGACGACGAGTGCGTCAACGCTGCACGTCCTTCTCTTCCCCGACGGATCTGTGACCACGTGAGGAGGGAGAGAGGGGCCGTCTTTTTTAGATCTGGAGAGAGGGTGGTAGTGTGAGAAGCAAGTGGGCAGCCCTTAGCAAGAAAGCGCTGAAGCTCCAGCCTATATATATCTTTTTTATACTACTAGTACTGGAGGTGGGGTAGTGGTAGAGTACTTTATATTTTCTCTACGTATAGTACCAGTTAGTCATGCTTCAAAACTGATCGGCACGCCATTAAAAAAATAAAGGTCGATAACTAATGCGGCACCTCGGGCCAATGCGGCCAGATTGCATTTTGCACGAGAAATTACACACCATGTTTCGTTGACATGTGGTCCCGTTCCAACATATCAGTGAGATGCCGGCGAGTAGTAGGAGTATTTTCGAAAGGACGAGTAGGCCGGGGTGCCTCTTTGTGAACCGTGGCAAACTCGCAATCGTCCATCGACTCTTCGCCTTTCCCTCTCGATTTGGAACTGCTGTCGCACGTTGTTCCTCTCCCTCCTCCATTTTCCTTCAGCCCTTCACCCTTTCTTCTGCCATTGTTCGATCATCTTCTCCATGGAGGGAACAGGCCGGAAACAAC
This sequence comes from Aegilops umbellulata, assembly GCA_032464435.1. Lineage (NCBI taxonomy): Eukaryota > Viridiplantae > Streptophyta > Magnoliopsida > Poales > Poaceae > Aegilops > Aegilops umbellulata. The sequence goes on from CP136056.1 coordinate 353,834,448, forward strand.
CTCGTTATTCTTGCCCCGATCTGAAAGATGACGTGGTGGAGGAAATCATTGATCGGTGCAACGTCATCACCTCGGCTAGCATGGCGGGTTCGTTCCAGCCCATTCTCGACTCAACTAATAACATCACTTCAAGGAACCAAAGGGTCAAGGAGCGGTTTGATCTCCCCTATCTTCTTTTTCGCCGTAACCCTGATGACTGGCACCGGCACGACGGAGGCCTCGCCCTATGCAAGTTAATGCCGCTTGATAATGATACATGTGATGTTAAGATGCCATCGCTTGAGGGCAAGGCTTGGGAGGGCGCAAATGGAGATTGGGTTGTTTACATTGGGTCCAACTGTGAGTGGGAACTTGTGAATGTGTACACTCGTCACCGGGTTCCACTTCCAAAAATCTCAGCACACTGCCCAGAGGTTGAGCACACCGGTAATGTACGCACGTTCAAATATGATCATGGTGACTGTCGTCTACGGAAGATAGCAATTTGTCGAGTTCCCAACCGCTCTTGGAATTACAAAAACTATGATGCTGTTGCTATCTTCGACAAGCTTGTTGCCATCCTTGATGGTTTCACTCGATGGATATTGCTCAAAAATCTGTTTCTGTACACGAATGAGTAATGTGATGCAATTGAATACGAGGGCCTTGTGTTTGCTGCCACCACTCGTGCCACTGTTTTTGCATGGCATCCTCGTTGTTTCGGTACGTTTTTCTTCCACTGTAATTATAATTGTTTCATCCACATGCATGCGGGTTAGCAAGTTTCCCTTTACTAATTAACCTTCTTCTTGTGTTTCCAAGGTCCTGTGAACATCCCACCACCTATACTTGAAGATTTTTATAACCAAGGGGGAGATGATGATGGTGATGATCACGAGCATGAGGACGAGCAGCGCCGATATACTCTGTGGCGCCTGGCAACTAATTCTGATGGATCACCTCTTCTTGTGTGTATACAGCCCACTGATGATGTTACTGCTAAGGAAGCAGGTGTAGTCTCCCATGGTCGCACTCTCCGGACCTATTCCAACACCCGTTGCATGGTATTCGGGATGGATACTAGGGTGCTAGCACCAACTCCTTCTCCCTGGCACAGAATTGATAGTCTTGGAGAAAACTCGCTCTTCCTTGGACTAAACTATCGGATGATGGTGAAAGGCGATCCAACTGCTGTTGACACATTTATGAGAAGCAATTGTGTCTATACCTCGGACATTTGGGTGGTTCCCTACCCTGGTACTGATATAGTAGGACGCTTCAGCCTGGATGATCAGTCCTGCGTTGGTCTCCAGATCGACAACGGATGGCCCGTCCCAGAGAATCACTTGTGGTTCAAAGCAACCGTTTCCAACGCCACGGACTGGTTGAGTTGAAGTTCATTTCATGGCTTGTTATTTGTTGTGTGGTGAAAACTTTAGTATTTATAATGTATCCTCGTTGTCGATGTGGGTTGATGACCTGTTGTTCTATGTAATAAAATGATATGCCTGTGATAAACTTACTAAATTTATGAATGGCTTTCTAGTCACTTCTCTGAGTGAGTGGTGCGACGAGGCAAAAAAATATTTTCCGAATACATAATTGTACGTGCATTGCAACAGGTTATCGGATGAGGCCAATCAACAATAGTAGTACACTATTTGTACTAGCTTCACATGCTTCGCGCGTCGGGCGGGTGTTTTTAATGTAGCCACATGTTAATGTGTTTGTTGTACGTAACCAGCACCTCGAATCCTCGATACTACTAGTATACTATATAGTAGGAGTAAGTAGTAGCAGTAGTAGGGTGGCATGGGCCAGAACAAGCATTCACGTCCAGGAGTACGGCACATGCCACCACCATGACATCCATCTAACACCATATTATTTCTTGGAGTCCGTGCGAGAGCAATCTCTTCAAGCTCGTCGTTTCTCTAACTTCAGCCATCGAGCAGCGGGCGAGGTGGGGGTTTGCCGATAGTCGGTTTCCTTAACAGCGGTCCCACTTGTAAGGCCAACTCCAACGCACGACCCCAAACGGACCTCCGTTTTGCACGAACTCCAACGATAATTTTGACTACTCCTGTAGTAAGTTGGATTAGTGCCTTCTCGATGCATTCATTGTTGATTTGGGGAGGCTCGATCTTGCGTGCTTCTTTCTTCTTCGAGTGTAAAGAAGTAGACATTGCTTCCTCGCATCTAGTCTCATGTCTAGCCTCTATTCTATACTAGCTAAAAGTGATAGAACATCTACTAAATTGCGCTCTATCAATATATGGATGTACTCCTCTTCATAATACAAAAACTTGCATCCATTCTACTCCCTCCGTTGCACAATACTACATGCCTTCTATTTGTCAAAATATATATGTATCTAGACATGTCTTAGTATAAAGGTACATCCATTTTTGGACAAATGGAAGTCAAGTATTTTGGAACGGAGGGAGTACACTATAAATTTTTTAAGTTAGCACAACTAGTCTAATCTGAGAGCAGAACCAAAGATTTGGTCGGGTTCTTCCTCCTTCTGCTGACACGTGGGACATCCAACATCCAAGTCGTGTCATGAAAGAAAATAGAGTGGTAGTTGAAGTCACGAGATGTGCATCTTGGGTTAAACTGTAAATAGAATCTTACTACTCTTGAGTAACTCCAAAAGCGGCCACCGAAGATCTTTATTGGATTTTTTTTCATCACCAGCACGTCGAGGTGAAAGATGTGCAGGTTTAGTGGGTCCTCTTGCGTTTTTACTGACATGTGGGTGTAGCGACCCGACCTCAGATGGTCAAGTCTCTGTGCTCCGGTGTCATCCTTGGATCAGTAATGCTGACACCACACAGTACTTCGAAGGATTTATAGCAGAGTAGCAATCACACACTTATTACATCGATGTCTCAAAGAGAACTTATTACAATAAATATGGCTTAAGGCCATCTAATAATGATAACAGCGGAAGACTTGGAAGATAAGTGAGTCCATAAACTCCAACGGCATCACTGAGTATAGAACCACGACCTAAAAGCACATTACTCGTCGTCTGAAAAGTCTGCAACATGAAAGTTGCAGCCCGAAAACGGGTCAGCACATGGAATATGCTGGCAATGTAACACATAGAGAGTAATGAATGATAAGCCTATACTACATGCATATATGGCTGGTGGAAAAGCTCTATGGTTACAGTTTTGCGTAAAGCCAGTTTCTCCCTACTGCAAAGGAATAATTTTTTTAACTATCATGGTGGTTGAAACATCGAGAATAGTTGACAGCATTCCGATCCCAATTAAGTAAACAACTATAAACCTAACAATATTAATTAAAGTAACATGATGAGATTCACATGATATTCAAGTACTAGATACTCAAGATGTCCATAACCGGGGACACGGCTAATCATGATCAGATTGTACACTCTGCAGAGGTTTGCGCACTTTTCCCCACAAGACTCGACCGCCTCCATTGGTTTCTCACACTACATGGTGTTTGAGAGACGGATGACCGAGACATAGTCTTTCAGAAGCACTCACACCTTATGTTGTGATAGACCGTACCAACCTACATCCCCTACGTCTGCTAGTCTACCACTGTAAGAGTTCGCACGACTTAGTCAGCTATGCAAGAGCCCATAATGGCTTGTGGCTGCACAAGGAAGTTACTAGTATGAATGATCTTATGATCCCTTTGAGCCTGGGTGGCGGTCCGAAGAAAAATAGGCAAGTCCTGATTGAAACCAGGTGCCTCAATCCACCCAGATGTGTATTTAAGTTGCCACCTTAGATAAACCATTAATTAACAGTACTCACATCTGTCATGGATATCACTCACCCAATCCACGTCTACTAGCATAGCATGGCATAATAAGCAAACATAGAAGTAACTCCCAAAGGTTTCATAAGTAAAACAGGTAATAGGTACTACCTCAACTACTTCCCATCCCACAAGTTAATTAGATCCTAATCATGCAGTGTTTGAGGATTGATCTAATGCAATAAAACTGGGTAGTAGAAAAGGTATGATCAAAGTGTTACTTGCCTTGCTGAGGATCCGCGAAACCTAGAGCTTCGAAATAACAGGCGGCGCACTCCGGGTGATCTATCGCAGACAAACAAAAAGCATACAATAAGTACTCATCTAATGCACAGGTAAAACTCGAATAAAAGATCTAACCAGAAAGTTCAACTTAAGAACTCCAGTTGCAAAAAGAATCGAATCGAACAAAGCAACGGAAAACAAACGGCGAAAGAAAACAACTCAGTTCTAGCAAAGTGAAACTAGGTCAAATTTTACCATGGAAAAAGCTTGTTTCGAAATGAAACTCCAGGCGCTTGAATCACCTGATTCCGATAAACGAGCAAGAAGATAAACTAGAACGAAGATCGGATCTGAGATCGCGATCGCGGAATAAATCCGACGAGAAGAAAAAGAAGAACGGTTGAACGAACGGACGTTCGTTAACCTAGAAGAATCCGGTGATCACGTTCGTTAGAACGAATGGTCCGGCGAACGGTCTCGAGGCAACTAAATCGGAAAAGAAAACGAATCCATTCTAGGGTTTCGGAAAAGAAAACCGAACGAAAAACCGATCTAGAAAACCGGAATGGTTTAGAAAAGAACCGGAAAGAAACGAATCAGAAGAGAAGAAAAGAATCGGAATGATTAGAAGAAAACGATCCGATGAAAGAGAAAGAGACGCGGCGCGGCTACCTCGGCGAGGTTCCGGCGAACAGCGGCGTGGGGCGGCGGCGGTGCTGCGGCGGGTGAGGGGCGCGGGTGTGAGGCGCGGTGGTGGCTTGGGGGCTTTGGGTTTGATGTTTAGAGGGAGGGGGGGTGTGGTTGTATTTATATTGGTGAGGGGAGGGGGTTTCTTGGAGGAGGGATCAAGGAATAAGAATAGGTGTAGGAAAGATCTAGAAACAAAAAACGGAATAAATGGAAGTAGGAAAAAAGTCCTACTAGGACTTTCCAAAAGGGGCGGCGGCGGCGGCCTCCTGCGCCTGGCGCGCGGCGCGCGGGCGATGGCCTGGCCGGCCGGCTGGGCCTTTGGCCCAGGGCGCGCGGGAATTTTTTTTTAAATCGGTTTCGCGCGCGGAAAAACATAGAAAAAAAAAATCTACCGGACTCCAAAATTAATAAAGTAAATTTTCCCCGACTCCTAAAAATGAGTCGAACAAAATGAACTTTTCTCCGGGCTTAAAATGCAATTTTGAAAATTACGCATTTTTCCCTATCCAAATAAAAAGGCAAACAAACTCCGACAAAACCAATGGTCCCTTTCTTTCAAAATTTGAGAAAACTCAAAAATGAAAATAACGAATTCTCCAACTCTCTCCGAGGGTCCTTGAGTTGCGTGAAATTTCTAGGATCGACAAAATGCAAGAAAAATTATGATATGCATGATGATCTAATGTACAATATTCCAAATTGAAAATTTGGGATTTTACAAACCTACCCCCCTTAAGATGAATCTCGTCCTCGGGATTCGGGTTGGCTAGAAAATAGGTGAGGGTGGTCCTTGAGCAAATCTTCTTCTCGCTCCCAGGTGGCTTCATCCTCTGAGTGGTGGTTCCACTGAACTTTGCAAAACTTGATAACCTTGCTGTGGGTAACTCTGCTGGCATACTCGAGAATCTTGACTGGTTTCTCTTCATACGTTAAGTCATCCTTCAACTGAATCGCTTCAAGCGGCACTGTATCTCCTAGCGGTACCTCCGCCATTTCGGCGTGACATTTCTTAAGTTGAGAAACATGGAATACATCATGAACTCCTGACAGTCCTTCTGGTAATTCCAACTTATAAGCGACTTCTCCCATGCGATGCAAAATCTTGTACGGTCCAACGAAACGCGGTGCTAATTTTCCCTTAACTCCAAAGCGCTTAACTCCTCGAAGTGGGGATACTCGAAGATAAACTCTATATCCGGTTTCATAAACTGTCTCCTTGCGTTTAGAATCTGCGTAGCTCTTCTGCCTTGATTGGGCTACCTTGAGCCTATCGCGAATCAACTTAACTTTCTGTTCAGACTCCTTGATCAGATCGGGTCCAAAGAACTGACGGTCTCCAACTTCATCCCATGACAACGGTGTCCTGCACCTCCTTCCGTATAAAGCTTCGAAAGGTGCCATCTTCAAACTTTTTTGGTAACTGTTGTTATAAGAAAACTCCGCATATGGCAAGTTATCGTCCCAACTAGATCCATAATCTAGTGCACAAGCTCTCAGCATATCTTCCAAAATCTGATTGACTCTCTCAGTCTGTCCATCCGTCTGTGGGTGAAAAGATGTGCTAAACTCTAGTCTGGTTCCCAAAGTTTCATGCAACTGATTCCAAAACTTTGAGGTAAATTGGGTTCCTCTATCTGATACGATACTCCTCGGAACTCCATGCAAACAAATGATCCTAGTCATGTATATCTTTGCCAACTTAGCACTGGTGTAGGTGGTCTTAACTGGGATGAAATGTGCTACGTTCGTCAAACGATCAACTACTACCCATATCGAGTCATAGCCTGCTTTTGTCCTGGGTAGTCCTGTGATAAAATCCATGCCTATCTTATCCCACTTCCATTCGGGTATCGGCAATGGTTGTAACAATCTGGCTGGCTTCTGATGTTCTGCCTTCACTCTATGACACACATCACATACTGCTACATATGCTGCAATATCCTTCTTCATTCCGGTCCACCAGAATGTTTCCTTCAAATCCAAATACATCTTGGTATTTCCTGGGTGAATCGAATAGGGTGAATCATGTGCCTCTTGCAGAATCAACTTCCTGATCTCCGGGTCATTGGGCACATAAACATGGTCCTCAAACCATAGGGTATCGTGCTCATCCTCACGAAATCCCTTCGCTTTTCCTTCACTCATTTTCTTCTTTATGTCTGCAATCTCCTCGTCAGTTTTCTGAGCTTCTCTGATTTTATCCATCAAGGTAGATTGAATCTCCAATGCTGCTATATAGCCTCTCGAAACTATTTCCAAACATAGCTCACGAAGATTCTCGGCTAACTCCTTTGGTATTTCTCACGTCATCAATGTATTGACATGGCTCTTACGGCTCAATGCGTCAGTTACAACATTAGCCTTTCCTGGATGGTAATGCAATCTCATATCGTAATCCTTGATGAGTTCCAACCATCTCCTTTGTCTGAGGTTTAACTCCTTCTACGTGAAAATGTACTTCAAACTCTTGTGATCCGTATATACTTCACAATGATTCCCAATGAGAAAATGTCTCCATGTCTTCAAAGCATGCACTACGGCTGCTAACTCCAAATCATGCGTGGCATAATTTAGTTCATGAGGTTTTAGTTGTCGTGAGGCATACGAAACAACTCTTCCTTCCTGCATAAGCACGGCTCCAAGTCCTCGACGTGAAGCGTCGCAATACACCTCATAATCCTTGGTCTGATCTGGCAGAATCAACACTGGTGAGGAAACTAATCGTTTCTTCAACTCCTAAAAACTGGCCTCACATTCCTTAGTCCAATTGAACTTGGTATCCTTCTTCAACAACTCCGTCATAGGCTTTGCAATCTTTGAGAAATTCTCAATGAATCTTTGATAGTATCCTGTGAGTCCACGAAAACTCCGGATCTCTCCAACTGTCGTTGGTGCTTCCCATTCGGTTACGGTCTCAACCTTTGTGGGGTCAACAGCTATACCCTCACCGGATATAACATGTCCAAGAAATCCAACTTCCTTTAACCAAAACTCACATTTGCTGAATTTGGCATATACTTGATGTTCCCTTAGTTTTCTCCAAAACCAAACGCAAATGTTCCTTATTCTCTTCTTCATCCTTTGAGAAAATCAGAATGTCATCAATGAACACTACGACGAACTTATCCAAAAATTCCATAAATACTTTGTTCATCAGGTTCATGAAATAGGCAGGTGCGTTAGTCAGTCCAAATGACATAACGGTATACTCATACAATCCGTATCTCGTGGTAAAAGCTGTCTTGGGTATGTCCTGCTCTCGAATCTTCAACTGATGGTACCCTGATCGCAAATCGATCTTGGAAAATACTTTAGCTCCTTGCAAACGATCAAACAGATCATTAATCATTGGCAGTGGGTACTTGTTTTTTATGGTTACTGCATTCAATCCACGGTAATCAACAACCATCCTTAATGATCCATACTTCTTCTCCACTAGAAGTACGGGTGATCCCCAAGGCGAAGAACTTGGGCGAATGTAACCTTTATCCAATAACTCCTTAATCTGCTTCTTAATTTCCACCAAATCTTGTGCTGGCATCCGGTACGGTCTCTTCGATATTGGCCCAGTGCCTGGCATAAGCTCAATCAAAAACTCAATGTCTCTATCCGGTGGCATGCTTGGCAATTCCTCAGGAAATACATCAGGAAAATCCTTCACCACTGGTACGTCCTCCTGTACAACTCCTGATAAGGAATTTAATTGTGTCCTGTTGGGCGCATGTCGAGATACATACTTGATTCTTCTTCCTTCTGGCATCGTGAGCAAAATTGTCTTACTGGCACATTCAATGTTCCCTTCATACTTTGACAACCAATCCATGCCTAATATCACATCCAATCCTTGAGATTCCAATACTATTAGGTCTGAGGGAAACACATAGTTACCAATCCTTAATGGTAACCGATCACACCATCGATATGCCAAATATTCTGCTCCGGGCGAGGTTACTAACATGGGTGACCTAAGGGCTTGGGTTGGCAGGTTATACTTGTCCACAAATCCCCTTGATATGTATGAATGTGATGCACCAGTATCAAAAAGAACGAGTGCAGTAAATGACTTAACAAAAAACTTACCGATTACTGCATCCGGCTGAGCTTCAACCTCCTCCACGCTAACGTGGTTCACCTGTCCCCTGTTGAAAGGGTTCGGCTTCTTCCCAGAGCTTCCATTGCCATTCTGGCCTTCAGGACATTCATTGGCGTAATGTCCAGTCTTGGAACACTTGAAACAGGTGACTTGACTCAGATCTCTCTTGGCTGGGGTTGATGGGGTGGTACGGTTCTGGCCGTTGCTTCCTCCATTCCCATTACCATTCTTGTGGCCATTATGGTTGTGCGAGCTACCTCCTCCATGGGTATGCTGAAACTGAACTCCCGGTTTAGAGGTAAAACGGGGCTTCTGCTGGGCTCCAGAGTTATACTTCCCCTGTCCATACTTCCTCTTGCGGTTCTCAATCTGTTGTTGCTTCCCTTCAATCATGATGGCACGATCTACCAACTCCTGGTAGTTGTTGAAACTTGCTACCATCAACTGCATGCTTAGCTCATCATTCAGGCCTTCTAAAAACTTCTCCTGCTTAGCTACATCCGTAGCAACGTCATCTGGGGCATAACGTGCTAACTTGTTGAAGTCGTCAACGTACTGGCCAACTGTCCTTCCTACTTGGCGTAAGTTGCGAAACTCACGCTTCTTCATGGCCATAGCTCCTGTTGAAACATGGGCAGTGCGGAAAGCTTGCTGAAACTGATCCCATGTGACAGTGTCAACTGGGTAAGTGGCTGTGAAATTCTCCCACCATGCTGCCGCGGGTCCGTCAAGCTGATGTGCGGCAAACTTCACTTTCTGAATATCTGTACATCCTGCAGTGGTCAACTCCCTTCCTATCTTGCGGAGCCAATCGTCTGCTACTATCGGCTCGGTGCTACTGGAAAACACCGGCGGATTTAGCCTAAGGAAACAGGCTAGGTGATCAACAGGTGGTGGCGGCGGAGGGTTGTTGTTGTTGTTGTTCTACTGATTCTGGACTAACAACTGCATCAATTGGTTCTGCTGCTGGATCAACTAGGTGAGCTCCGGTGGAAATCCATTGTCACGTCTCGGAGGCATCTGAGGGTTTAGAAAAGATGAGAATTTAAGAATAGAATGAGGTCTAAGAGAAAACACTACCCAAATGCACATGAGACAAATTTACACAAAATCACTTCGTTCAATCAAACAAGGGCTTACAAACGGTCTAGAACTATCGCAAAAGTGCGTGGACTATAATGTTTACATGGAGGAAATAATGCTACTAATATATGGTGGTCCTCTACTAATTTGAATCGGTGGAAGACTCCATGATGTCTGCTCCAGCTTCGTCTTCAAAGTCGGGTTCACTTGGATCCGAATCGGTATCGTCGATGATGATGTAGTTTCTTGGGCATGCGACGTACTTGTCTTCATTCTTGAATGCTAATCTCCCCTTGAGTTCTTCAATCTCCTGCTTGAGATCAACATTGTGTCTTTCTAGAGCTACGATCTCGTCCATGTAGTCCTTGCGTGTACCCTTCAGTTCTCCTTCTAGCTCGATGATCCTTGCCTTTGCATTCTTCAACTCTATCATATCATTGCACATCTGGTTCTCTTGGCGTCGAATGTGCTGGTTTAACTCCTGGATGAAAGCTGCAATGGATCTATCCTTCTTGATGCTGACTATCTCCCATTCTTTATCTCGGCGTCCGCAAATCTGGTAGATAGTGTCCTTGAGGTCTTCTTGATAAACTTCTCCAATGCGTCCCATGGTGATATGAGCTGCCATGCTCTTTCCCAGACTCCAGGTTGGTGCACTGAAAACACTATCTATGGGCTTCATGATTGGCGCGGATGTCCTTCCCGAAACGTGAGCTTGAATCTTCCAGCGCTCCTCTTCAGGCAGAGTGGCGTTGAAGGTCCCGGTGAAGCTTGGTAGTCCAATGTTCAGGTACTTGGTGACTTCCTTCAAGTGGAATCCAAAAGGTGTGCCTTCATCCGGTTGAGCATACTTGATCTTTGCGTCCGTCATCCTAAAAGAGTAGAAAAGATGAGGAGTTAGAAAATGAGAGGAGAATAGTGATCTATGGCTTTAACTTAGTGGTCGTGTCCTACAGTCAGCGTGTGCTCTGATACCATCTCTGTAGCGACCCGACCTCAGATGGTCAAGTCTCTGTGCTCCGGTGTCATCCCTGGATCAGTAATGCTGACACCACACAGTACTTCGAAGGATTTATAGCAGCGTAGCAATCACACACTTATTACATCGATGTCTCAAAGAGAACTTATTACAATAAATATGGCTTAAGGCCATATAATAATGATAACAGCGGAAGACTTGGAAGATAAGTGAGTCCATCAACTCCAACGGCATCACTGAGTATAGAACCACGACCTAAAAGCACCTTACTCGTCGTCTGAAAAGTCTGCAACATGAAAGTTGCAGCCCGAAAACGGGTCAGCACATGGAATATGCTGGCAATGTAACACATAGAGAGTAATGAATGATAAGCCTATACTACATGCATATATGGCTGGTGGAAAAGCTCTATGGTTACAGTTTTGCGTAAAGCCAGTTTTTCCCTACTGCAAAGGAATAATTATTTTTTTAACTATCATGGTGGTTGAAACATCGAGAATGGTTGACAGCATTCCGATCCCAATTAAGTGAACAATTATAAACCCAACAATATTAATTAAAGTAACATGATGAGATTCACATGATATTAAAGTACTAGATACACAAGATATCCATAACCGGGGACACGGCTAATCATGATCAGATTGTACACTCTGCAGAGGTTTGCGCACTTTTCCCCACAAGACTCGATCGCCTCCGTTGGTTTCTCACACTACATGGTGTTTGAGAGACGGATGACCGAGACATAGTCTTTCAGAAGCACTCACACCTTACGTTGTGATAGACCGTACCAACCTACATCCCCTACATCTGCTAGTCTACCACTGTAAGAGTTCGCACGACTTAGTCAGCTATGCCAGAACCCATAATGGCTTGTGGCTGCACACGGAAGTTACTAGTATGAATGATCTTATGATCCCTTTGAGCCTGGGTGGTGGTCCGAAGAAAAACAGGCAAGTCCTGATAGAAACCAGGTGCCTCAATCCACCCAGATGTGTATTTAAGTTGCCACCTTAGATAAACCATTAATTAACAATACTCACATCTGTCATGGATATCACTCACCCAATCCACGTCTACTAGCATAGCATGGCATAATAAGCAAACGTAGAAGTAACTCCCAAAGGTTTCATAAGTAAAACAGGTAATAGGTACTACCTCAACTACTTCCCATCCCACAAGATAATTAGATCCTAATCATGCAGTGTTTGAGGATTGATCTAATGCAATAAAACTGGGTAGTAGAAAAGGTATGATCAAAGTGTTACTTGCCTTGCTGAGGATCCGCGAAACCTAGAGCTTTGAAATAACAGGCGGCGCACTCTGGGTGATCTATCGCAGACAAACAACAAGCATACAATAAGTACTCATCTAATGCATAGGTAAAACTCGAATAAAATATCTAACCAGAAAGTTCAACTTAAGAACTCCGGCTGCAAAAAGAATCGAATCGAACAAAGCAACGGAAAACAAACGGCGAAAGAAAACAACTCGGTTCTAGCAAAGTGAAACTAGGTCAAATTTTACCATGGCAAAAGCTTGTTTAAGTTGATTAGATGGAACGGCGGTTTCGAAACGAAACTCCAGGCGCTTGAATCACCTGATTCCGATAAACGAGCGAGAAGATAAACTAGAACGAAGATTGGATCTGAGATCGCGATCGCGGAATAAATCCGACGAGAAGAAAAAGAAGAACGGTTGAACGAACGGACGTTCGTTAACCTAGAATAATCCGGTGATCACGTTCGTTAGAACGAACGTTCCAGCGAACGGTCTCGAGGCAACTAAATCAGAAAAGAAAACGAATCCGATCTAGGGTTTCGGAAAAGAAAACCGAACGAAAAACCGATCTAGAAAATCGGGACGGTTTAGAAAAGAACCGGAAAGAAATGAATCAGAAGAGAAGAAAAGAATCGGAACGATTAGAAGAAAACGGTCCTATGAAAGAGAAAGAGACCCGGCGCGGCTACCTCGGCGAGGTTCCGGCGAACGGCGGCGTGGGGCGGCGGCGGTGCGGCGGCGGCGGCGGCGGGTGAGGGGCGCGGGTGTGAGGCGCGGTGGTGGCTTGGGGGCTTTGGGTTTGATGTTTAGAGGGGGGGTGTGGGGGTATTTATATAGGTGAGGGGAGGGGGTTTCTCGGAGGAGGGATCAAGGAATAAGAATAGGAGTAGGAAAGATCTAGAAACAAAAAATGGAATAAACGGAAGTAGGACAGAAGTCCTACTAGGACTTTCCAAAAGGGGCGGCGGGTGATGGCCTGGCCAGCCGGCTGGGCCTTTGGCCCAGGGCGCGCGGGAATTTTTTTTTTAAATCGGTTTCGCGCGCGGAAAAACACAGAAAAAGAAAATCTACTGGACTCCAAAACTAATAAAGTAAATTTTCCCCGACTCCTAAAAATGAGTCGAACAAAATGAACTTTTCTCCGGGCCTAAAATGCAATTTTGAAAAATACGCATTTTTCCCTATCCAAATAAAAAGGCAAACAAACTCCGACAAAACCAATGATCCCTTTCTTTCAAAATTTGAGAAAACTCAAAAATGAAAATAACGAAATCTCCAACTCTCTCCGAGGGTCCTTGAGTTGCGTGAAATTTCTAGGATCGACAAAATGCAAGAAAAATTATGATATGCATGATGGTCTAATGTATAACATTCCAAACTGAAAATTTGGGATGTTACAGTGGGGCCGCATGTGAGCAAACAAACGATGGGCTCCGCGCGTCCGCTGGCTGGCTGAGAAGAGAGGTAGAGGAGGGTTGAGCATGGACTGCAGGAAATTTGTTCTACGTACCTCGATATAGTGGGGTGGCATGGGCCATAACTAGCATTCACGTCTAGCAGTATGGCACACGCCACCCACACGAGTCCCATCCGACACCAATTTTCTTGGAGTCCATGCTACAGCCATCTCTTCTCCCTCCTGTCCTCTTTTCTCAGCCATCGCGAAGTGGGTGGGGTGGGGGTTTGCCGATAGTCGGTTTGCTCAACTGCGGTCCCACTTGTAAGTGAAAATGCAACACCGCACGCATTCCCGCTTGAGCGGCGTGCCGGACCAACCATGTGGGGGTGCGACGTGAACACGACAGACTTTTCCTTTTGAACTAGTAACTTGTAAAATTTGGTTCTGCTCCATGGCATGACCGATAGATAGAAAATAACGATTTAGCCTAGAGTAATGAGAAGTTTGCTTCTGGCGCCGTTCATGCATGGAGTACGTATGAAAATTATGAAGTTGATGCAAAAGGTAAGATAATTACTGTAGTATCATATACTACTACATGGATTTAACGGAAGGATAAAAATACATACGGATCCATCAACGTTCAACGACATCCTCACTCCCTAGTGCGTCGGGTCACCAACCGACGTGTGAGGAGCAGCGGCATTGGCGGAAAGCTCAACGTGCTTCTAAACAGTGCCGTCCAAGGTTGCCCTGCGCTCCAAGAAGGCCATCGTCCTATCGTCCTCCTCTTGCATGTACTACTCCTTGTGGACGATTTGCGCGTAGACGTGGGTGATTATGTCGATGGTGTCTTGCTACGCCAGGCGCTGAGCGGCGAGCGCGACCTCGAGGTGGACATTCTCCGGCGCGATGGCGGGCAGTCGCAGGGCCACCTGTGCGTCGAAGAGGTTGTTACCATAGTGGCCGTTGAGGGTGGCGGGCATCGCAGATCCTCGGCGCGTCGGCTGGAGGCTTACGTCAAAGTCGTCCGCAAGCTTCTTGACGATGGTGAACTTGTCGAGGAAACCGACGAGGACCTCGTCGAACAAGGATGTGAAGCTGTCATCCAAGCGGCCCCTCGCCCTGGCGGCCTCAAGCAATACTACTTGCCGGGCCGCAGGCCGGCGTCATGGACCATCTGGCACAGCCGGCTGATGCTCACGATCATCGCCTCCATGGGTCTAGCGTAGCTTCTAGTCAACTGATCTTGCAGTTCGAGTGATCACTCAGCCCTTGGTTAGCGTGCGTAGGTGCGTAGAATTTTGTACTACTCGTCGGCCCTCTACTGCACCTGCCTTTGGCTGTACGATAGGTGGGCCAGCCACCCCTGGGGCCACGTGCCATTCACCTCCTGACCCGTCTCTCACACGCACCCTGCTAGTGTATATACTCCCTCTTTCTGGTTTATAGGGCTTATCTCAAAATTTTAGTTTTTCCATTTTATAAGGCTCAATTTGGTTGTTTTCCATCACATGTTTAGAATCCAAGGTGCATTAAATCATTGCATGCAAGTACCAAGAGAAAATTGACCAATGCATGTAATTTATGCATGCATGCATTGCAATTAATGCATTGGTAAACATACTTTTTTGAGGAAAACAAGAGCATTAATTGGGTGCTTTTGCAAACTACAAAAAGTATTCCACCACTCACCATCTACCTTGGTTGGTGAGAATTTTGAATTGAGCCTTATAAACCGGAAAGGAGGGAGTATAGTGGTTTTATTTTTCTCTCCATATCAACCATTTTATATTGCATCCATGTCATTCAAGAGTGAAATGATGGTTGCTTCTTCCGACTAACTTACTGTGTGATTTGACTGCTCCTTAGTGGCCCCTACACGTACTCCCCCTACGTGTATACAACAGTCACACGTACACACGGACGCAAAAACGCGCGTGACGCCCTAATGCATGCATGTCCGAGCACACGACGAAACACACACGGTGACGCTCAAGTGCTCAACCTACACGTGCATGCACACACATACTCAGTCAGGGTGAGCTAGTGACCGTATGAACACCAGAAATAAATATATTGAGCACAGTGAGCGTATTATGGATTCCACTGACCGTATTTTTACAAATATACAGTGACATATAGTGTATTTATATCGTTTGAAATTAAGCCATGTTAACCGGAGAGGAGGCATCATGGACTAGCATTACTTTGCTGTGTCCCGTCAACTTGCCGAACGAGGAGAAGGTTGCAGGACGGGAGAAGCTTGCGCACGGTGGATCGCACGACAAGGAGAAATTTTTGACTAATGCAAGCTCTCCCTCGCTCAGGCGGTGGACGTGCAACAGTTAATTCGCTGTCAGATTGCCAGAAGCATACTACACTATACTACTAGGAACCGGATTGAGGAGCGTCTGCACTCTTATTATAATTTTAAAATGTGATAAAGCAATCTTCAACACATTTGGTTCTCTTCGAGGGTTCTCGCATGTGATAATGGAAGTTGATTGCATGGAACACTCGCCACAATTCTCGCTTAATTCTGGCTCATATCCTGTTACAAATAGTAGTGCTGAGTAATATTTCCTCCTTTTTTGTTATTCAGCATGTAAACAGGTCAGCAAACCTTGCGGCGCATCTTCGTGCGAACCGTGCTTGCTGCACTTTGAATGTGGCCGAGAGCTGGCTTGATGAAACACCTCGCTTCCTACTTCTTTTTTGGCTTCCTAGTGACCAGTGTCTTGGCTGATCGTCCTAAGAATGCTTATATATGAATAAAGCTCTCTCATGTACCCACAAAAAAGATTAAGCCATATTAACCGGAAAGGAGGGAGTATGGACAAGCACTACTTTTTTGTGTGTCCCGTCAACTCGTAGAACGAGGAGAAGCTTGCAGGACAAGGTGAAGCTCTCTTACGCCTTTTGACTAATGCAACCTACCCTCGGTGGACATGCATCAGTCCATTCGGTGTCAAGCGCAGTACTAGTACTCGTACTTGGTTTTGCATCTTCATACTACTCCACCCTCCGTCACAGTTTACAGGGCGCGCTTCATTATGATGCATTTCTCTCAATGCATTTCCACCACCAGAGAGACTTTAGACGCGTTTGATTTAATGCTCAATTAATCAGGGCATGGTAACCGCAATCAAGTCCACAATTTTCTCTCCATGTACTGTACTATACTACGGAGTGCATGCATGTGTGTACCCGGGGTGGAAGCACTACATGCATGTGTGTACGCATTATTCCCTCTAGTAATAGACGCCGTGCTATAACTACCAATGCTATTTTTCAGGCCGATCGCTAGTCGCCTTGGTCCCACAGATTTTTTTCTTTTTTCTGAAGTGCGCTGTATAAACAGTGACGGATGGAGTAGTATGAGCGGATTCAAAGAAAAGCGTATTGATAGTTGCTTCTTCAGAGCAACTTACAGTGGGAAAGGTGGGGCTTATGATTTGACTGCTCATTACTCACTATTAATGCGGCGCAACGACCGGGCTGAGTCCCCCATGCGGTTGTGCACTACCCCCTCGGTTCTTAAATATACTCTGGAGTATTTGTCTTTCTAAAATATTTTGAAATCTCTGTTAAGACAAATAGAATATTTAGGAACGGAGGAGTATAATTTCATGCATGGCACATGGACCCGAATGATGAAGAGGCTTCTGGCAATGCTCTCAAGCTTCCATCATTTGTTTACATAATTGATGTACTATACAAATAATTTTCAGTGACATGAAATTGTACAATGGTGTGAGCTTTCAGCTTTTGTTTCGTGTGTCTTGCCATCGATGCTCTTTCGGAAACAATAGAAAACTAACTTCCTTGCTAATGCATGTCAATTATTAGCAGATCAGAGCTAATAATTACATCACAACTGAAGACAAAGTTGTGAGAAGGTGTTAAATTAAAATTGATCCATGCTTTCATTGGCAGCAACGTCCTCCCAGCTCTGTATAAATCAACAAGGCATGTTGGGAAAAAAGTAGCTGTCTAGAGCATGCAACATTCTGATCATTTTGTGCAGTTCCACTAAAATAGAGCTGAGCGTCCCTGTTCCAAAGATATCAAGTGTGATTACGATAATAGAGGACTGCTGATGAAACAATAAACACACAAATAGAAGCCGGTCACCTTTGCGGTCTATCTTAAGACTAACTAGTTGGAGAAGATTAGGCTCGGAGTTGGATGAGAAGGATAGAGCAAAACCAATCTCCCTTTGTGCAGTCGCACTGAAATGTAGAGACGTTGCCCGTGTGACATTTTAGTACAACTGCACAAAACACTCTTAAGAAAAAAGTGATTTGCGCAGTTCACCAAAAGGTCGCAATATGAACGAGGTGAAATAGATAGCCCTGTTTGCAAAAAAGAGGTAGAAAGGAAACAATTACTGGCCAATAACAGTTGATGACACATGCGACGACAAAAAAGAAGCATATTCCTTGTCCTAAGGGAAGATAACAACACGGTTGTGTTTGTCTAAAACGGTGTGAGGACGAGAATGCAATATGGAAAGTACGCCGGACGAGCTACGTTTTGGGCAAAGAACTATGGAAGATCCACATGCAGCGACGTGGGAAAACGGGCAGTGGAGCAAGGCCGGAGGGGATACCTGGAGGTCGCCGGGATGTAACTAGGTGAGCAGCGGCGGGCGGAATCTGCGAGTAGGTGGCGTAGGCCCTGACGCGCCGGAGCTTGGTCAGAGAGAATGGCGTGTACCGCAGATCAGGACGTGCTGCCTCGGCACCGTCGAACGGAGAAACGATACACTTCCTTCCTTTCCCCCGGCGGATGGGATGCGACCGAATCAGTGACCAACGGTGAGAGAGAGAGAGAGAGACCACCGCACTCCCTTCCCCCGGCGGACGGGATGCGGCCGGATCAGTGACCAACGGTGAGAGAGAGAGGCCACCGCACTCCCTTTCCCCCGGCGGACGGGATGCGGCCGGATCAGTGACCAACGGTGTGTGTGTGAGAGAGAGGCCACCGGAGCCTTGTGTGAGATACTTTGAAGAGCGGACTACCTTTTCGTCCATAAAAATCGTTTTATATTCTGTGTACGTGCCATTGAGCACTATAACTTTATTTAAAAATAATGCGGCAACGTGTCAAGTCGAACTTTGTTTCGTGCACGCGTGGTACACGACCTCCCTAGGTAAACAAACGCTATAGGTGTTCAAATTAGCACGTGGGCTGCCATTTCGTAAAGAAATGAGCTCCACCGTGTACCCGCGCGGGTGTGGCTGGGCATGAAGCGTGACTACGTGCACGGTGCACCTATTCTCTTCTTGTATACGTACACCACCTATGTGGGGTTGTGTGAGAGATACAAACCTAGAGAGATATAGTGTGTGGGTTCTTGAGAGTTTTTTTGGGGGGTGTCAATCAAAAAAATTAACATATGCAATGTGTGTGAAATAGAGTCCAGGATAAAACATATATATAGAGGGGGTGATCCATGAGAAGAGAGTGGAGGTATCATCGGCTTGAGGTGTCTATAGAATCGAATAGAGGGATGATGTGTGTGTGTGTGCGCGCGCGATCGATAAAGAGTGCTATCGAATTTGTGTGTGCCCACGTCAAAGATATAGAGTGGCTGGCCTACTGGAATGTGAGATGGGACATGTGCAGTTTGTCTCTGTGGCTTGGATACCTACCTGCAGCGCTCGACTATCGGTGTGTGGTGGGGGAAGAGGGAGGCCCAATTAACTATAGAGGTACAATGGCTGGTATATGTGTGGAGGAGGAGAGAGGCCTACCTTATCTATCAAGGAGATCAATCTGCCTCATGTATTAAGGGAGATCGATCGGCATCCATGCATATGTGCAGGAGATGAATAAGGTTGGGAGAGAGACAGAGCTAGAGTGTTTTAGGGGGTGGTAGTGGAGTTGCTTCTAACAAATGGTGGGATAGGCTTGCTAGACAAATGGAGGGCACGCCCACAATATAAATAAGAGAGGAGATGGATGCTTGTTGTCTGTGCACGTGCGTGTGAGAGACGGGTCAGGAGGCATCCACGAATGATGAGGGGGACGATGTGGCTGTGGTAAGCAGACGTAACTACATAGGAAGATCAATCGCCCTTTGTAAGAGAAAGGAGAGACATAACTTGTGATGTACGTCGATCGATGGGGGGGGTAGTTAAAGTCGATCTAGGTATATGTTGGGAGATCGATCGGTATACATGCATGTGTGTGTTAGAAGCAAATGAGGCACGAGGAGGAGGATAGAGAGAGAGGGATGCATGTAGGAGGTGGTACGAGAGGCATACTATATCGAGGGGGAGGAGTGTGCGAGTACGAGAATGATGAAAAGAGTGGTGGGAGTGAGGCATGGACGGTGACAAGAGAAGAGGGGAAGCTTGTGTTTGTGCTAGGCACACCTGGCTAGAGAGGCATATCGATCGATGTGTGCCGTAAAGAAGGAGCTGGGTGGCCTACACACACCGTGGGTGAACGACCTAAAGTGAAAAGACGCATTTGCGCAATGGAGCTAGAGAATGCTGAGGGAGGGTGAGAGGGATGCGGGCGTGTGCATGCACAAGAGAAAGTTAGCGCTAGCTACAAAGATAAGAGGGTTGTGTGGGTCTGAAAGACGAATAGAGATCATATATACTTCATTATAAAAAGCGAATTCGAATATTTGAAGAATTTATCATAGTGTTTCAAACCGATGGATGTGTGAATATATATAACGGTGATACACATGGTGTGGTTATGAACATGCTATACTATATTTAATATATTTTATCTCTACTCTTATAAAAAACGGAGTTGTTGATGATGGTGTGCCTGCCATCCTGCATTATAGGCCGTCTGATTTATATCTGGCGGATAGCAAGGAAACAATGATGGTTGAAGTTGGCAACAATCATGATTGTAGATTCTTATTGAAATAGAGAAACGAATTCAAATTTAGTTCCAATTGCAGCAGTAGTATAGACATTCGGAATGCACTAAAATGTTGGTATGAGTAGGTTACATGCATTATACAGCAAGCGAAGAAATTTAATCGGACATAACATGGATTCATACTCCCTCCTTCCATCTACATAGGGCGTAATGAGATTTTTAAGACCGCCTTTGACTATTGACAAGATTAATAGTACATGACATGCAGAATGTGAAAATTATATCATTGAAAGAACCTTTCACAGACGAATTTAACTGTGTGCTTCGTGTAAGTTTCATGTAATATATCATTGCTCTAATATTTGGTCAAAGTTAGCATCAAAAAACGCATTAGGCCCTTGTCGGTGTCAAAAACCGGCGGATCTCGGGTAGGGGGTCCTGAACTGTGCGTCTAGGCGGATGGTAACAGGAGACAAGGGACACGATGTTTTTACCCAGGTTCGGGCCCTCTCGATGGAGGTAAAACCCTACTCCTACTTGATTAATATTGATGATATGGGTAGTACAAGAGTAGGTCTACCACGAGATCAAGGAGGCTAAACCCTAGAAACTAGCCTATGGTATGATTGTTGTATGATGAAGTTGTCCAACGGACTAGAACTGTAACGCCCCGAGACCGACGCTCCAGAAGACTTCCATATATTTCGAGTTTCGCCGTGTGTTTCAATTGCTTTGTTACATTCATCATGTCATCTCTTGCATTGCATCATGTCGTCACGTCATCATATCATTGTTTTTTGCAACTCAACTAAACAAATCATATGGATCTTTGGTCCATTTAAATCGAGGGAATTCACATGGTGATTCTCTTTAAAACATATCCTCTCGATATTTAGAGAGCTATAGTAAATATTCCAATTATTTGGATTTACCGCAAACACACTTCTAAATTATCTCAATGCCTTTATTATCTCAATTCTTGGTCTCCAACCTTGCCCATAATTTCTTTCATCATTTTTCGAGGCTCCTCCTAACTTCTCAACATTTTTGGACACTCCTAAAACCTCGCCCTAGTTCAAACCATTTGAATTAAATTCAAATGTGTTTGAATTCAACTTCACATGCGTGCCCACTTCTATTTTTCCTTGATCAAGCACATTTTTGTGAGTCTGGGAAAATTATCCCCATGCCCAAATTCCTGTCCACTCATTTCTTTTCTCTCTTTTTCTTTCTTTGCTTTTCTGTTTTTAGAAGAGATTTGAAGCAGAGAGGGAGTGGAGAGCCCAGCAGCCGCCCTCTTCGCTGGGCCGGCCTCCTAGGCCCACCTAACCCTCCTAAACCCTAGCCCGACCCCCTCCTCTCAATATCTCCCCCTGCCGCCGCCTCCTGCTCGATCCCCCCTCATATTGCTCGTCCCCACCTCCCTCCATCGATCTACATCGCGCCCCTGCCTTCGTTCCCCGCTGCAGCCGTGCGCCTCCTCCCTCATCCCAGCGGAGCCCCGTCCTCCCCGCGCCTGTCCCGTGCGCCCGGCGCGACGCCGGCAAGCAACAGCAGCAGCAGGTCATGCCGCCGGCCTCGTCCCGCTCCTTTTCTTCCCTGCAATGGCCGCGTGCCGCCCCTCTCCTCCGAGCACCGCCCGGCCTCCCCGTCCTCTGCATCGACCTCCCATGCTTCCAGCCGCGCCACCGGACAAGTTCCTCGACCTCCGCGCCGTCCCGGAGTCCCTCGCCCGCAGCTGCACGGTCCAGTCATTGCTTCTCCCAGCTGCGTCTATATGTCGACGTCAAGTTTCGTTGCCTGCTCACCGCCATCACCCTAGTAGGAGCTCCGCCTCCCCTGCTTCATGCCAAGGCCAACACAGGCCACTTCTTCCAGCCGCTGCTCGGCCATGCCCCGACGACCAGCAGCTCGAGCTACCTCCACGCACCTCCTGTGACCTCCCGAGGCAGGGCCTTTGCTAGTCCCTCGATGCCCCTTCAGTTAAACAAGACCGGCAAGTTTGACTACAGGACCGAGATGTCAAGTACACGACGAAGCTCGAAGATTTTGGACGTGCCAAGTTCCCCTTCAAATATGAACAACTACACCCGATGGTGTGACAAGTTCCCCGACAATGTGTACATCTACATCACCAAGGCCGGACCGACTAGTACCCCGACGTCGCGTGTACCACTACCGTCGACCCGAACATCTACGAACCGTGTACGTCTACCGTCGCCGTGGATCCGACAAGATCCATGTACAACTACGTCCACTACGACCGTTGCGAGAACGTCTACTTCCAGTACGAACTTGATCCGTTTCAAAAATGCACGCTTCAAAGGTATAACCCCGAGATGAGCCCGTGAACGAATGCATGTGTTGTATGAGATGCCCGTGTTTGCGCCGTGTCCGAAATTGTCGCTTGCATGTTTCTCCTCGTTGCCATGCCATCGTCTCGTGGGAACCCGGTTGCCGGGATCACCCCACCATCTTGCATGGCACGCTCTCCACACTTTCTTTTGCACCGACATCTCAATCGAGTTATCGGAACTTGAATGTTGCCGTGGCACCATTTCCATTGTCGTTGCCGTGACACCCTTTTTTGTTTCCGCCACGGCGACAAATGCTTCATAATGCTCTTGTCAACATTTTCATAAAATTGCTTTAAACTTGCATATGTCATCCGCATCATGATAACAATAATTAAAATGTTTAAAATGTTGTATGTTTAAATTTGCTTAAATGCCATGCTAAAATGATTTATTTCATAACTAAATAACCGTAGCTCGGATTTAAATAAATTATATATGTAAATGGGGTAGAAAAATGCGTACATTAACATGTTGCACTTCATTTTGCTGTTTAACAACACTAAAATATGTTTTAGGCAGAACAGTACCAAATTCAAAATATGCATATGATGATTTTCCGGAATTGTTGTTTGTTATTTTAGGCCTCATTTAAACTTGCCTAAATAGTTAGTTTTTCATATGCTTCACATCTTGCCATGTTAATCAACATTTAACATTGTTGGGTACATAAACAAGAGAGAACCAAATAATTGAATGTGGTGTTTCGTCAATATGCAACTCGTTGCATATTGAGCTCCACTTAATTTGTAGTGTTGTTTGTGCACTTTGCCATGTCATGCTTCTTTAAACCGGACATGCATCATACTTGATTGTGCATCATGCCATGTTTATGTGATGGTTGTTTACTATGTTGTTTGTTTCTTTTCGGTTGCTTCTCTCGTTAGCTTCGGTTTCGTTCCGAAGTTGTGAGGATTCGTTCGACTACGTCCGTTTGTCTTCTTCATGGACTCGTTCTTCTTCCTTTCGGAATCTCAGGAAAGATGACCATACCCTCGAAATCACTTCTATCTTTGCTTGCTAGTTGCTCGCTCTTTTGCTATGCCTATGCTGCGATACCTACCACTTGCTTATCATGCCTCCCATATTGTTAAACCAAGCCTCTAACCCACCTTGTCCTAGCAAACCGTTGTTTGGCTATGTTACCGCTTTGCTCAGCCCCTCTTATAGCATTGTTAGTTGCAGGTGAAGATGAAGTTTGTTCCTTGTTGGAACATGGAGATGTTGTTCCTTGATTGGAACATGTTTACTTGTTGGGATATCACAATATATCTTATTTAATTAATGCATCTATATACTTGGTAAAGGGTGGAAGGCTCGGCCTTATGCCTGGTGTTTTGTTCCACTCTTGCCGCCCTAGTTTCCGTCATATCGGTATTATGTTCCCGGATTTTGCGTCCCTAACGCGGTCGGGTGATTTATGGGACCCCCTTGACAGTTCGCTTTGAATAAGACTCCTCCAGCAAGGCCCAACCTTGGTTTTACCATTTGCCTCACCACCACCTACTTTCCCTTGGGAGTAATTAACCCAAGGGTCATCTTTATTTAGCCCCTCTCGGGCCAATGCTTGTCTAAGTGTTGGTCCGAACCGAGCAGCCTGTGGGGCCACCTCGGGGAAACTCGAAGTCTGGTTTTACTCGTAGCTTGACTTATCCAGTGTTGCCCTGAGAACGAGATATGTGCAGCTCCTATCAGGATGTCGGCGCATCGGGCGGCTTTGCTGGACTTGTTTTATTACTGTTGAAATGTCTTGTAGCCGGGATTCCGAGACTGATCGGGTCTTCCCGGGGAGAAGGAATATCCTTCGTTGATCGCGAGAGCTTATCATGGGCTAAGTTGGGACACCCCTGCAGGGTTTGAACTTTCGAAAGCCGTGCCCGCGGTTATGTGGCAGATGGGAATTTGTTAATGTCCGCTTGTAGAAAACCCGAAGTTGACCTTAATTAAAATACATCAACCGCGTGTGTAACCGTGATGGTCTCTTCTCGGCGGAGTCCGGGAAGTGAACACGGTGTTGGAGTTATGCTTGACGTAAGTAGTTTCAGGATCACTTCTTGATCATAGTTGTTCGACCGTGCTTTTGCCTTCTCTTCTCGCTCTCATTTGCGTATGTTAGACACCAGATATGCTAGTCGCTTGCTGCAGCTCCACCTCACTGCCCTGTCCTACCTTTAAGCTTAAATAGTCTTGATCTCGCGGGTGTGAGATTGCTGAGTCCCTGTGACTCACAGATACTTCCAAAACCAGCTTGCAGGTGCCGATGAAACCGTGCAGGTGATGCACCCGAGCTCAAGGAGGAGCTCGATGAAGATCTTGTTCATTGTGTTGTTCCGTTTCAGTTGATCAGTAATGGAGCCCAGTCGGGACGATCGGGGATCTGTGTAGCATTTGGGATTGTCTTCTTTTATTTTGGTTCCGTAGTCGGACCTTGATTGTATCTGTATGATGTAATGCTTTACTCATGTATTGTGTGAAGTGGCGATTGTAAGCCAACTATGTATCTCTTTCCCTTATGTATTACATGGGGTGTGTGAAGATTACCTCACTTGCGACATTGCTTTCTATGCGGTTATGCCTCTAAGTCGTGCTTCGACACGTGGGAGATATAGCCGCATCGAGGGCGTTACAAGTTGGTAATCAGAGCCTTCCCCGACCTTAGGAGCCCCCACTGATTGATCGTTTTTAGCGGCCGAGTTGTGTCTAGAAAAATGTTTTGAGTCATTTAGGAATTATATATCGGAGAGTTTAGGAATTCGTTTTACTCCTCAGTCCCTTCGTCGCTCTGGTAAGGCATCCTGACGTAGAGTTTTGACTCTTCTCTTCTCAAATTTCACTAAAAAAAAATTAGGTTCACGCGGGTATCTTAGAATCGTTCCGATGATTTTATGATGACAACATTGTCTTGGTGCCTCCTGTCAGCAGGGGTTTAGTGGAAGTGTCCCGGGGAGTTGAGCTCCAAGGTGTTTTCGTCATAATTTTATCGTTGCAGTTCTGGAATACCTGAGTTTAGTACGCCGACATCGAAAATCTCTTTTGTACAGTTGTTGGTGAGATAACCCTGATAGCCCAGTACTGAGGCGAGTGCGGGAGTATTGCCATAACTCATATAACGGATGCTTTTCGAAGGTTGAGGTAAACGATTTCCGAAGGTTTCTTGGTTATGTGTTGAAGGATGGATACAGCTGGATCTAGGTATTGTTAGTTTGGGTGATATATTTTGTGTCCCCTGTATCCCTAACACCAGATTGCATAACCAGAAAGTTTCGGGAGTTTATAGGTGGGAATTCAAGTAGCTCCTAGAATATCATTCCGAAAGATGCATGATATGGGATTGGGTAAATCTCTATCATTTGTATTTGTTCCGGCTTATTCTGCAAGCCAATCTTTGTTTTGTTTTGTGTTGTGGTATTCGAGTTGCTTCGAAGTCAAGTGTTGATTCCATACCTTATTCGAAACGGTGTTCTCATATTTCTATGTGAATACTAATCCTTCGTGATAATCGAGATTGTCATGTCAATCCTTTTCAACCGGCGTGTTTCTCTTCAAGTGGAGCCGATCATTTCAACATCCGCAAGATCACCTCTCGGTTTTTCCCAATGTTGTTCGCTTCATCCGTTCCAAGTTGTCTTTGTTTTCCCGCCCTCCCACCCTTATTTCTTCAAGGACTCAGATTTCTTAATCAAGTATCCTTTTTATTGATGAGAAGTCTCTCCATTCTTTCCTTCAATGTTCTTATCCGGTGATTATCATGAAGATGGTCAGGAGTTTCAAGTTCATCATTCGTCATTCTTTTCTTCTCCGGTGGTTCCAATTCAAGCTTTATCGATCATATCTTTTCCTCGTTTCTAATGTTTTTCTCGTACCGGTGCACCTCTTAATCATCCACTTCTCGCTATTCAATTGTTATGGAGTGCTGAAGATGCTTCAGGAGATTCATGTTTTCATTCCTAATCAGTTCAAGCTATTTCGAGGTTGTTATCTCATTCAAGCCATTTAATTCAACCGATGCAATCTCTCTTTTAAATTTTTCAACGGTGTTTCTTTTGAGTGGGCCCTAACCCACAGGTCTTTTCCCAGGATCTTACCTGACTCTTCTAATTATCCCGAAGTTATTCTCAAATTCTTTTCGAAGCTTGACGTAAGAATGTATTCCATCAGTCATATGTCTTTCTCCAAGATCTTCCAAATTATTTTCATCGTTGGTTCAACCTTTCCAATTTTCATTCCGGAGTGCCTCAACAATTTCATGGTGGTGTTTCTCGTCATCATTCTCAACATTTGAAGACCGAAGAAGAGTTCCTCTTAAATCCTTACCCGTTCTTCCAAAGTTGTGTAGTTCAAGTTGATGCCATCCTCTAATAATTGCTTTCGATTGAGGGAATTCTTTCCACCCATCCGGAGCATTTCAGGAGTCTTTCAGTTTGATTCTCCGGAGCCTTTCATCTCAGAAGTATTCATTCTCAGCTTCGTCTATCGTCCTCCAAATCTTACCGGTGCATCATTCAATATCCTCTAACCAGTTCATGATCTCTTCGTTCTCATGTATCTAAATTCTCTCAAGTATCTTCCTTCACTTTCTAATTCTTCCCGGTGTTTCTTTATCTTTTCTTTGTTCATTTTCAATTTTTACGGTGGTTCGTTCAAGAGTTCCCTTCGTTGGTTATCATGTCAATTCATTCGTTCTTTTCAATCCTACCGGTGGTTCGTTGAAGACCTTCTCCAACTTTGTGCTATATCTCTCTTGATCCTTTCTACGAGAATAAGTAGTATGCCAAATCCATTGCTTGTCATCAATTTAGTTGGTGAAGGACGAGCATAATGTAATTCTTATTCTTGTTTCATCGAGTAAATTCTATTCCTTATTCCGCAGGTTCTTCAAATTTCGGATTTCAATTGTTTCACCTTATCTTCCTCGGAGTTCCAAGCTCTCGCAATTATATCACCACGGAGATCCATCTAATCATTGTAAGGCTTCAACCTTATTCTTTTCATCCTTCATTTCATCTGATCATCCTTTTATTACCGGAGTTCTTCATGGAGGCTCTACATGATGGGTTATCAAGGACCCTTTTCATTCTTCAATTGTTCATCAAGATTTCTCTCATAGTCAAGATGCGTCAAGCTATACTCTAAAATAAACATGGTGTTCAACACATGTTTTGTTTTGAAGAGCTCAAATATTCTTCTTCCTGCATTCCAAAGTGCAATTCGTTCTACATTATCATTTGAGGTGGTATTATGTCATTCTTCATAATTTGAGTTCATGTCTCATGATTCACATGTTGTTAAGAATGAGATATTTTAAATCCATCAAGCTCGTCCTTGGAGTTATCTTGGGTTTATACTTCACCTAAAGCCTTCTCTAAGGTTTGTTGCTATTTAGGGTGCTTTTAAATGACCCAAGTTCTTCATTTGTCCTCCCGGTGAAATAAGTTTCTCGTCTCCTTGTTTATATCAATACAATCTTTTGCTTCCGGTTAGTGGCAGAAGCTCACCTCATAATTTTGAGATGTTTCCATAAGCCCGCTACAAGCTTATTCGTTTCGTTGTTGGTTTTCCAACAACTCCGTTTTAACCTTCTTGGAAGGATTCTTTCCAAATTCAATTGTGGTTGAAGTTGTCATTATCTTCTCCGTTCTTTTCTCCCAACCATCTAACCTCCATTCTTTCGTTCCGGAGACATTGTGATGTTGTTCTCTTCAACCCATCTTCTTGTTTTGTCAGGATCATGTTCTTTTCCTTGCTAATCCATTTAACCGGAGTGTGGTGTTCTCTTTTCAAGTTCTTTCCATCTTATCAAGTTTTCCTTCTCTTTTCTACCGGAGTGTTGTTCAAATTCTATCATTCTTGTTCCCTGGCCATCACAATATACCGGTGGCTGCATATTCTCTTTGGTTCGTTAAACTCTTGTTTCATGCCTTTCAACCTACAAGGTTCTTGTAATGTTCCTTGTTCCTCTTTGCTAACAGAGTGTTCGCAATCACGTTCATCTCCATTGTACTCTTCTTTAAATTGTTTAACCTCTCAAGGTTCGTTGGTTTCACTCTTTTGCCAAAGAAGCAACTTAGTTTTACCTCTTCTCTTCCTCTTCCGTTTCTCTCCAGTGCCATCCTTAGATCTCGGGACGAGATCCTCTCGTAGTGGTGGAGTGTTGTAACGCCCCGAGACCGACGCTCCAGAAGACTTCCATATATTTCGAGTTTCGCCGTGTGTTTCAATTGCTTTGTTGCATTCATCATGTCATCTCTTGCATTGCATCATGTCGTCACGTCATCATATCATTAATTTTTGCAACTCAACTAAACAAATCATATGGATCTTTGGTCCATTTAAATCGAGGGAATTCACATGGTGATTCTCTTTAAAACATATCCTCTCGATATTTAGAGAGCTATAGTAAATATTCCAATTATTTGGATTTACCGCAAACACACTTGCAAATTATCTCAATGCCTTTATTATCTCAATTCTTGGTCTCCAACCTTGCCCATAATTTCTTTCATCATTTTTCGAGGCTCCTCCTAACTTCTCAACATTTTTGGACACTCCTAAAACCTCGCCCTAGTTCAAACAATTGAATTAAATTCAAATGTGTTTGAATTCAACTTCACACGCATGCCACTTCTATTTTTCCTTGATCAAGCACATTTTTGTGAGTCTGGAAAAATTATCCCCATGCCCAAATTCCTGTCCACTCATTTCTTTTCTCTCTTTTTCTTTCTTTGCTTTTCTGTTTTTAGAAGAGATTTGAAGCAGAGAGGGAGTGGAGAGCCCAGCAGCCTCCCTCTTCGCTGGGCCGGCCTCCTAGGCCCACCTAACCCTCCTAAACCCTAGCCCGACCCCCTCCTCTCAATCTCTCCCCTTGCCGCCGCCTCCTGCTCGATCCCCCCTCCTCTCGCTCGTCCCCACCTCCCTCCATCGATCTGCATCGCGCCCCTGCCTTCGTTCCCCGCTGCAGCCGTGCACCTCCTCCCTCATCCCAGCGGAGCCCCGTCCTCCCCGCGCCTGTCCCGTGCGCCCGGCGCGACGCCGGCAAGCAACAGCAGCAGCAGGTCATGCCGCCGGCCTCGTCCCGCTCCTTTTCTTCCCTGCCATGGCCGCGTGCCGCCCCTCTCCTCCGAGCACCGCCCGGCCTCCCCGTCCTCTGCATCGACCTCCCCTGCTTCCAGCCGCGCCACCGGCCAAGTTCCTCGACCTCCGCGCCGTCCCGGAGTCCCTCGCCCGCCGCTGCACGGTCCAGTCGTTGCTTCTCCTAGCTGCGTCTGTACGTCGATGCCAAGTTTCGTTGCCTGCTCGCCGCCATCGCTCTAGCAGGAGCTCCGCCTCCCCTGCTTCATGCCAAGGCCAACACCGGCCACTTCTTCCAGCCGCTGCTCGGCCATGCCCCGACGACCAGCAGCTCGAGCTACCTCCACGCACCTCCTGTGACCTCCCGAGGCAGGGCCTTTGCTAGTCCCTCGATGCCCCTTCAGTTCAGCAAGACCGGCAAGTTCGACTACAGCACCGAGATGTCAAGTACACGACGAAGCTCGAAGATTTTGGACGTGCCAAGTTCCCCTTCAAATATGAACAACTACACCCAATGGTGTGACAAGTTCCCCGACAATGTGTACATCTACATCGCCAAGGCTGGACCGACTAGTACCCCGACGTCGCGTGTACCACTACCGTCGACCCGAACATCTACGAACCGTGTACGTCTACCATCGCCGTGGATCCGACACGATCCGTGTACAACTACGTCCACTACGACCGTCGCGAGAACGTCTACTTCCACTACGAACTTGATCCGTTTCGAAAATGCACGCTTCAAAGGTATAACCCCGAGATGAGCCCGTGAACGAATGCATGTGTTGTATGAGATGCCCGTGTTTGCGCCGTGTCCGAAATTGTCGCTTGCATGTTTCTCCTCGTTGCCATGCCATCGTCTCGTGGGAACCCGGTTGCCGGGATCACCGCACCATCTTGCATGGCACGCTCTCCACACTTTCTTTTGCACCGATATCTCAATCGAGTTATCGGAACTTGAATGTTGCCGTGGCACCATTTCCGTTGTCGTTGCCGTGGCACCCTTTTTCGTTTCCGCCACGGCGACAAATGCTTCATAATGCTCTTGTCAACATTTTCATAAAATTGCTTTAAACTTGCATATGTCATCCGCATCTTGATAACAATAATTAAAATGTTTAAAATGTTGTATGTTTAAATTTGCTTAAATGCCATGCTAAAATGATTTATTTCATAACTAAATAACCGTAGCTCGGATTTAAATAAATTATATATGTAAATGGGGTAGAAAAATGCGTACATTAACATGTTGCACTTCATTTTGCTGTTTAACAAAATTAAAATATGTTTTAGGCAGAATAGTACCAAATTCAAAATATGCATATGAGGATTTTCCGGAATTGTTGTTTGTTATTTTCGGCCTCATTTAAACATGCCTAAATAGTTAGTTTTTCATATGCTTCACATCTTGCCATGTTAATCAACATTTAACATTGTTGGGTACATAAACAAGAGAGAACCAAATAATCGAATGTGGTGTTTCGTCAATATGCAACTCGTTGCATATTGAGCTCCACTTAATTTGTAGTGTTGTTTGTGCACTTTGCCATGTCATGCTTCTTTAAACCGGACATGCATCATACTTGATTGTGCATCATGCCATGTTTATGTGATGGTTGTTTACTATGTTGTTAATTTCTTTTTGGGTTGCTTCTCTCGTTAGCTTTGGTTTCGTTTCGGAGTTGTGAGGATTCGTTCGACTACATCCGTTTGTCTTCTTCATGGACTCATTCTTCTTCCTTTCGGAATCTCAGGCAAGATGACCATACCCTCGAAATCACTTCTATCTTTGCTTGCTAGTTGCTCGCTCTTTTGCTATGCCTATGCTGCGATACCTACCACTTGCTTATCATGCCTCCCATATTGTTAAACCAAGCCTCTAACCCACCTTGTCCTAGCAAACCGTTGTTTGGCTATGTTACCGCTTTGCTCAGCCCCTCTTATAGCGTTGTTAGTTGCAGGTGAAGATGAAGTTTGTTCCTTGTTGGAACATGGAGATGTTGTTCCTTGATTGGAACATGTTTACTTGTTGGGATATCACAATATATCTTATTTAATTAATGCATCTATATACTTGGTAAAGGGTGGAAGGCTCGGCCTTATGCCTGGTGTTTTGTTCCACTCTTGCCGCCCTAGTTTCCATCATATCGGTATTATGTTCCCGGATTTTGCGTCCCTAACGCGGTCGGGTGATTTATGGGACCCCCTTGACAGTTCGCTTTGAATAAGACTCCTCCAGCAAGGCCCAACCTTGGTTTTACCATTTGCCTCACCACCACCTACTTTCCCTTGGGAGTAATTAACCCAAGGGTCATCTTTATTTAGCCCCCCCCCCCGGGCCAATGCTTGTCTAAGTGTTGGTCCGAACCGAGCAGCCTGCGGGGCCACCTCGGGGAAACTCGAAGTCTGGTTTTACTCGTAGCTTGACTTATCCGGTGTTGCCCTGAGAACGAGATATGTGCAGCTCCTATCAGGATGTCGGCGCATCGGGCGGCTTTGCTGGACTTGTTTTATTACTGTTGAAATGTCTTGTAGCCGGGATTCCGAGACTGATCGGGTCTTCCCGGGGAGAAGGAATATCCTTCGTTGATCGCGAGAGCTTATCATGGGCTAAGTTGGGACACCCCTGCAGGGTTTGAACTTTCGAAAGCCGTGCCCGCGGTTATGTGGCAGATGGGAATTTGTTAATGTCCGCTTGTAGAAAACCCGAAGTTGACCTTAATTAAAATACATCAACCGCGTGTGTAACCGTGATGGTCTCTTCTCGGCGGAGTCCGGGAAGTGAACACGGTGTTGGAGTTATGCTTGACGTAAGTAGTTTCAGGATCACTTCTTGATCATAGTTGTTCGACCGTGCTTTTGCCTTCTCTTCTCGCTCTCATTTGCGTATGTTAGACACCAGATATGCTAGTCGCTTGCTGCAGCTCCACCTCACTGCCCTGTCCTACCTTTAAGCTTAAATAGTCTTGATCTCGCGGGTGTGAGATTGCTGAGTCCCTGTGACTCACAGATACTTCCAAAACCAGCTTGCAGGTGCCGATGAAACCGTGCAGGTGATGCACCCGAGCTCAAGGAGGAGCTCGATGAAGATCTTGTTCATTGTGTTGTTCCGTTTCAGTTGATCAGTAATGGAGCCCAGTCGGGACGATCGGGGATCTGTGTAGCATTTGGGATTGTCTTCTTTTATTTTGGTTCCGTAGTCGGACCTTGATTGTATCTGTATGATGTAATGCTTTACTCATGTATTGTGTGAAGTGGCGATTGTAAGCCAACTATGTATCTCTTTCCCTTATGTATTACATGGGGTGTGTGAAGATTACCTCACTTGCGACATTGCTTTCTATGCGGTTATGCCTCTAAGTCGTGCTTCGACACGTGGGAGATATAGCCGCATCGAGGGCGTTACAAGTTGGTAATCAGAGCCTTCCCCGACCTTAGGAGCCCCCACTGATTGATCGTTTTTAGCGGCCGAGTTGTGTCTAGAAAAATGTTTTGAGTCATTTAGGAATTATATATCGGAGAGTTTAGGAATTCGTTTTACTCCTCAGTCCCTACGTCGCTCTGGTAAGGCATCCTGACGTAGAGTTTTGACTCTTCTCTTCTCAAATTTCACTAAAAAAAATTTAGGTTCACGCGGGTATCTTAGAATCGTTCCGATGATTTTATGATGACAACATTGTCTTGGTGCCTCCTGTCAGCAGGGGTTTAGTGGAAGTGTCCCAGGGAGTTGACCTCCAAGGTGTTTTCGTCATAATTTTATCGTTGCAGTTCTGGAATACCTGAGTTTAGTACGCCGACATCGAAAATCTCTTTTGTACAGTTGTTGGTGAGATAACCCTGATAGCCCAGTACTGAGGCGAGTGCGGGAGTATTGCCATAACTCATATAACGGATGCTTTTCGAAGGTTGAGGTAGACGATTTCCGAAGGTTTCTTGGTTATGTGTTGAAGGATGGATACAGCTGGATCTAGGTATTGTTAGTTTGGGTGATATATTTTGTGTCCCCTGTATCCCTAACACCAGATTGCATAACCAGAAAGTTTCGGGAGTTTATAGGTGGGAATTCAAGTAGCTCCTAGAATATCTTTCCGACAGATGCATGATATGGGATTGGGTAAATCTCTATCATATGTATTTGTTCCGGCTTATTCTGCAAGCCAATCTTTGTTTTGTTTTGAGTTGTGGTATTCGAGTTGCTTCGAAGTCAAATGTTGATTCCATACCTTATTCTAAACGGTGTTCTCATATTTCTATGTGAATACTAATCCTTCGTGATAATCGAGATTGTCATGTCAATCCTTTTCAACCGGCGTGTTTCTCTTCAAGTGGAGCCGATCATTTCAACATCCGCAAGATCACCTCTCGGGTTTTCCCAATGTTGTTCGCTTCATCCGTTCCAAGTTGTCTTTGTTTTCCCGCCCTCCCACCCTTATTTCTTCAAGGACTCAGATTTCTTAATCAAGTATCCTTTTTATTGATGAGAAGTCTCTCCATTCTTTCCTTCAATGTTCTTATCCGGTGATTATCATGAAGATGGTCAGGAGTATCAAGTTCGTCATTCGTCATTCTTTTCTTCTCCGGTGGTTCCAATTCAAGCTTTATCGATCATATCTTTTCCTCGTTTCTAATGTTTTTCTCGTACCGGTGCACCTCTTAATCATCCACTTCTCGCTATTCAATTGTTCCGGAGTGCTGAAGATGCTTCAAGAGATTCGTGTTTTCATTCCTAATCAGTTCAAGCTATTTCGAGGTTGTTATCTCATTCAAGCCATTTAATTCAACCGGTGCAATCTCTCTTTTAAATTGTTCAACGGTGTTTCTTTTGAGTGGGCCCTAACCCACAGGTCTTTTCCCAGGATCTTACCTGACTCTTCTAATTATCCCGAAGTTATTCTCAAATTCTTTTCGAAGCTTGACGTAAGAATGTATTCCATCAGTCATATGTATTTCTCCAAGATCTTCCAAATTCTTTTCATCGTTGGTTCAACCTTTCCAATTTTCATTCCGGGGTGCCTCAACAATTTCATGGTGGTGTTTCTCGTCATCATTCTCAACATTTGAAGACCGAAGAAGAGTTCCTCTTAAATCCTTACCCGTTCTCCCAAAGTTGTGTAGTTCAATTTGATGCCATCCTCTAATAATTGTTTTCGATTGAGGGAATTCTTTCCACCCATCCGGAGCATTTCAGGAGTCTTTCAGTTTGATTCTCCGGAGCCTTTCATCTCAGAAGTATTCATTCTCAGCTTCGTCTATCGTCCTCCAAATCTTACCGGTGCATCATTCAATATCCTCTAACCAGTTCATGATCTCTTCGTTCTCATGTATCTAAATTCTCTCAAGTATCTTCCTTCACTTTCTAATTCTTCCCGGTGTTTCTTTATCTTTTCTTTGTTCATTTTCAATTTTTACGGTGGTTCGTTCAAGAGTTCCCTTCCTTGGTTATCATGTCAATTCATTCGTTCTTTTCAATCCTACCGGTGGTTCGTTGAAGACCTTCTCCAACTTTTTGCTATATCTCTCTTGATCCTTTCTACGAGAATAAGTAGTATGCCAAATCCATTGCTTGTCATCAATTTAGTTGGTGAAGGACGAGCATAATGTTATTCTTATTCTTGTTTCATCGAGTAAATTCTATTCCTTATTTCGGAGGTTCTTCAAATTCCGGATTTCAATTGTTTCACCTTATCTTCCTCGGAGTTCCAAGCTCTCGCAATTATATCACCACGGAGATCCATCTAATCATTGCAAGGCTTCAACCTTATTCTTTTCATCCTTCATTTCATCTGATCATCCTTTTATTACCGGAGTTCTTCATGGAGGCTCTACATGATGGGTTATCAAGGACCCTTTTCATTCTTCAATTGTTCATCAAGATTTCTCTCAGAGTCAAGATGCGTCAAGCTATACTCTAAAATAAACATGGTGTTCAACACATGTTTTGTTTTGAAGAGCTCAAATATTCTTCTTCCTGCATTCCAAAGTGCAATTCGTTCTACATTATCATTTGAGGTGGTATTATGTCATTCTTCATAATTTGAGTTCATGTCTCATGATTCACATGTTGTTAAGAATGAGATATTTTAAATCCATCAAGCTCGTCCTTGGAGTTATCTTGGGTTTATACTTCACCTAAAGCCTTCTCTAAGGTTTGTTTCTATTTAGGGTGCTTTTAAATGACCCAAGTTCTTCATTTGTCCTCCCGGTGAAATAAGTTTCTCGTCTCCTTGTTTATATCAATACAATCTTTTGCTTCCGGTTAGTGGCAGAAGCTCACCTCATAATTTTGAGATGTTTCCATAAGCCCGCTACAAGCTTATTCGTTTCGTTGTTGGTTTTCCAACAACTCCGTTTTAACCTTCTTGGAAGGATTCTTTCCAAATTCAATTGTGGTTGAAGTTGTCATTATCTTCTCCGTTCTTTTCTCCCAACCATCTAACTTCCATTCTTTCGTTCCGGTGACATTGTGATGTTGTTCTCTTCAACCCATCTTCTTGTTTTGTCAGGATCGTGTTCTTTTCCTTGCTAATCCATTTAACCGGAGTGTGGTGTTCTCTTTTCAAGTTCTTTCCATCTTATCAAGTTTTCCTTCTCTTTTCTACCGGAGTGCTGTTCAAATTCTATCATTCTTGTTCCCTGGCCATCACAATATACCGGTGGCTGCATATTCTCTTAGGTTCGTTAAACTCTTGTTTCATGCCTTTCAACCTACAAGGTTCTTGTAATATTCCTTGTTCCTCTTTGCTAACAGAGTCTTCGCAATCACGTTCATATCCATTGTACTCTTCTTTAAATTGTTTAACCTCTCAAGGTTCGTTGGTTTCACTCTTTTGCCAAAGAAGCAACTTAGTTTTACCTCTTCTCTTCCTCTTCCGTTTCCCTCCGGTGCCATCCTTAGATCTCGGGACGAGATCCTCTCATAGTGGTGGAGTGTTGTAACGCCCCGAGACCGACACTCCAGAAGACTTCCATATATTTCGAGTTTCGCCGTGTGTTTCAATTGCTTTGTTGCATTCATCATGTCATCTCTTGCATTGCATCATGTCGTCACGTCATCATATCATTAATTTCTGCAACTCAACTAAACAAATCATATGGATCTTTGGTCCATTTAAATCGAGGGAATTCACATGGTGATTCTCTTTAAAACATATCCTCTTGATATTTAGAGAGCTATAGTAAATATTCCGATTATTTGGATTTACCGCAAACACACTTGCAAATTATCTCAATGCCTTTATTATCTCAATTCTTGGTCTCCAACCTTGCCCATAATTTCTTTCATCATTTTTCGAGGCTCCTCCTAACTTCTCAACATTTTTGGACACTCCTAAAACCTCGCCCTAGTTCAAACCATTTGAATTAAATTCAAATGTGTTTGAATTCAACTTCACACGCGTGCCCACTTCTATTTTTCCTTGATCAAGCACATTTTTGTGAGTCTGGGAAAATTATCCCCATGCCCAAATTCCTGTCCACTCATTTCTTTTCTCTCTTTTTCTTTCTTTGCTTTTCTGTTTTTAGAAGAGATTTGAAGCACAGAGGGAGTGGAGAGCCCAGCAGCCTCCCTCTTCGCTGGGCCGGCCTCCTAGGCCCACCTAACCCTCCTAAACCCTAGTCCGACCCCCTCCTCTCAATCTCTCCCCCTGCCGCCGCCTCCTGCTCGATCCCCCCTCCTCTCGCTCGTCCCCACCTCTCTCCATCGATCTGCATCGCGCCCCTACCTTCGTTCCCCGCTGCAGCCGTGCGCCTCCTCCCTCATCCCAGCGGAGCCCCGTCCTCCCCACGCCTGTCCCGTGCGCCCGGCGCGACGCCGGCAAGCAACAGCAGCAGCAGGTCATGCCGCCGGCCTCGTCCCGCTCCTTTTCTTCCCTGCCATGGCCGCGTGCCGCCCCTCTCCTTCGAGCACCGCCCGGCCTCCCCATCCTCTGCATCGACCTCCCCAGCTTCCAGCCGCGCCACCGGCCAAGTTCCTCGACCTCCGCGCCGTCCCGGAGTCCCTCACCCGCCGCTGTACGGTCCAGTCGTTGCTTCTCCCAGCTGCGTCTGTACGTCGACGCCAAGTTTCGTTGGCTGCTCGCCGTCATCGCCCTAGCAGGAGCTCCGCCTCCCCTGCTTCATGCCCAGGCCAACACCGGCCACTTCTTCCAGCTGCTGCTCGGCCATGCCCCGACGACCAGCAGCTTGAGCTACCTCCCGAGGGAGGGCCTTTGCTAGTCCCTCGATGCCCCTTCAGTTCAGGAAGACCGGCAAGTTCGACTACAGCACCGAGATGTCAAGTACACGACGAAGCTCGATGATTTTGGACGTGCCAAGTTCCCCTTCAAATATGAACAACTACACCCGATGGTGTGACAAGTTCCCTGACAATGTGTACATCTACATCGCCAAGGCCGGACCGACTAGTACCCCGACGTCGCGTGTACCACTACCGTCGACCCGAACATCTACGAACCGTGTACGTCTACCGTCGCCGTGGATCCGACACGATCCGTGTACAACTACGTCCACTACGACCGTCGCGAGAACGTCTACTTCCACTACGAACTTGATCCGTTTCGAAAATGCACGCTTCAAAGGTATAACCCCGAGATGAGCCCGTGAACGAATGCATGTGTTGTATGAGATGCCCGTGTTTGCGCCGTGTCCGAAATTGTCGCTTGCATGTTTCTCATCGTTGCCATGCCGTCGTCTCGTGGGAACCCGGTTGCCGGGATCACCCCACTTCTTGCATGGCACGCTCTCCACACTTTCTTTTGCACCGACATCTCAATCGAGTTATCGGAACTTGAATGTTGCCGTGGCACCATTTCCGTTGTCGTTGCCGTGGCACCCTTTTTCGTTTCCGCCACGGCGACAAATGCTTCATAATGCTCTTGTCAACATTTTCATAAAATTGCTTTAAACTTGCATATGTCATCCGCATCATGATAACAATAATTAAAATGTTTAAAATGTTGTATGTTTAAATATGCTTAAATGCCATGCTAAAATGATTTATTTCATAACTAAATAACCGTAGCTCGGATTTAAATAAAGTATATATGTAAATGGGGTAGAAAAATGCGTACATTAACATGTTGCACTTCATTTTGCTGTTTAACAACATTAAAATATGTTTTAGGCAGAACAGTACCAAATTCAAAATATGCATATGAGGATTTTCCGGAATTGTTGTTTGTTATTTTCGGCCTCATTTAAACTTGCCTAAATAGTTGGTTTTTCATATGCTTCACATCTTGCCATGTTAATCAACATTTAACATTGTTGGGTACATAAACAAGAGAGAACCAAATAATCGAATGTGGTGTTTCGTCAATATGCAACTCGTTGCATATTGAGCTCCACTTAATTTGTAGTGTTGTTTGTGCACTTTGCCATGTCATGCTTCTTTAAACCGGACATGCATCATACTTGATTGTGCATCATGCCATGTTTATGTGATGGTTGTTTACTATGTTGTTTGTTTCTTTTCGGATTGCTTCTCTCGTTAGCTTCGGTTTCGTTCCGGAGTTGTGAGGATTCGTTCGACTACGTCCGTTTGTCTTCTTCATGGACTCGTTCTTCTTCCTTTCGGAATCTCAGGCAAGATGACCATACCCTCGAAATCACTTATATCTTTGCTTGCTAGTTGCTCGCTCTTTTGCTATGCCTATGCTGCGATACCTACCACTTGCTTATCATGCCTCCCATATTGTTAAACCAAGCCTCTAACCCACCTTGTCCTATCAAACCGTTGTTTGGCTATGTTACCGCTTTGCTCAGCCCCTCTTATAGCGTTGTTAGTTGCAGGTGAAGATGAAGTTTGTTCCTTGTTGGAACATGGAGATGTTGTTCCTTGATTGGAACATGTTTACTTGTTGGGATATCACAATATATCTTATTTAATTAATGTATCTATATACTTGGTAAAGGGTGGAAGGCTCGGCCTTATGCCTGGTGTTTTGTTCCACTCTTGCCGCCCTAGTTTTCGTCATATCGGTATTATGTTCCCGGATTTTGCGTCCCTAACGCGGTCGGGTGATTTATGGGACCCCCTTGACAGTTCGCTTTGAATAAGACTCCTCCAGCAAGGCCCAACCTTGGTTTTACCATTTGCCTCACCACCACCTATTTTCCCTTGGGAGTAATTAACCCAAGGGTCATCTTTATTTAGCCCCCCCGGGGCCAATGCTTGTCTAAGTGTTGGTCCGAACCGAGCAGCCTGCGGGGCCTCCTCGGGGAAACTCGAAGTCTGGTTTTACTCGTAGCTTGACTTATCCGGTGTTGCCCTGAGAACGAGATATGTGCAGCTCCTATCAGGATGTCGGCGCATCGGGCGGCTTTGCTGGACTTGTTTTATTACTGTTGAAATGTCTTGTAGCCGGGATTCCGAGACTGATCGGGTCTTCCCGGGGAGAAGGAATATTCTTCGTTGATCGCGAGAGCTTATCATGGGCTAAGTTGGGACACCCCTGCAGGGTTTGAACTTTCAAAAGCCGTGCCTACGGTTATGTGGCAGATGGGAATTTGTTAATGTCCGCTTGTAGAAAACCCGAAGTTGACCTTAATTAAAATACATCAACCGCGTGTGTAACCGTGATGGTCTCTTCTCGGCGGAGTCCGGGAAGTGAACACGGTGTTGGAGTTATGCTTGACGTAAGTAGTTTCAGGATCACTTCTTGATCATAGTTGTTCGACCGTGCTTTTGCCTTCTCTTCTCGCTCTCATTTGCGTATGTTAGACACCAGATATGCTAGTCGCTTGCTGCAGCTCCACCTCACTGCCCTGTCCTACCTTTAAGCTTAAATAGTCTTGACCTCGCGGGTGTGAGATTGCTGAGTCCCCGTGACGCACAGATACTTCCAAAACCAGCTTGCAGGTGCCAATGAAACCGTGTAGGTGATGCACCCGAGCTCAAGGAGGAGCTCGATGAAGATCTTGTTCACTGTGTTGTTCCGTTTCAGTTGATCAGTAATGGAGCCCAGTCGGGACGATCGGGGATCTGTGTAGGATTTGGGGTAGTCTTCTTTTATTTTGGTTCCGTAGTCGGACCTTGATTGTATCTGTATGACGTAATGCTTTACTCATGTATTGTGTGAAGTGGCGATTGTAAGCCAACTATGTATCTCTTTCCCTTATGTATTACATGGGGTGTGTGAAGATTACCTCACTTGCGACATTGCTTTCTATGCGGTTATGACTCTAAGTCGTGCTTCGACACGTGGGAGATATAGCCGCATCGAGGGCGTTACAAGAACCCTCCGGTTTATATAGACACGGGATAGGGTTAGGGTTAGACAAAGTCGGTTACAATGGTAGGAGATCTTCAATATCCGCATCGCCAAGCTTGCCTTCCACGCCAAGGAAAGTCCCATCCGGACACGGGACGAAGTCTTCAATCTTGTATCTTCATAGTCCTGGAGTCCGGCTGAAGGTATTGTCCGGCTACCCGAACACCCCCTAATCCAGGACTCCCTCAGTAGACCCTGAACCAGGCTTCAATGACGACGAGTCCGGCGCGCAGATTGTCTTCGGCATTGCAAGGCAGGTTCCTCCTCCAAGTTCTTCATAAAAGATTGTAAACACCAAGAGTAGTGTCCGGCTCTGCAAAATAAGTTTCCACATATTGCCATAGAGAGAATAATATTAACACAAATCTAATCTGCTGACGTATTCCGCAGCGTGACATCACACTGTGGCCAAGTCCTTTACTCGAATCGTTTTTACTTTTCCACCTCAGCACGTTTTGCGAGGCGGTTTCCTTGGCACGTCTTGTCGAAGCAGAGATCGTGTCCCCCATTTGCGGGATTCTCATCAATACGGACATGGGTAACCCAACCGTGCCATTTATCACAGCGCTTGGGAGGCAAGCGAGTTTTACTAGGCTGGTGGGGACGCACAGCCGCATCCACCCATATAAGGGGATAAGGATCCACCTTTTTACCCATGCCTTATTCCTCCTTTGCCTATCCATCTTCCGCGCACTCGAGCTCCAGCGCCCAAGCCCGCACTTCCCACCTCAACCTTCCCCAGCAATGTCCGGAGCGGGAGGCAGGTGGATGGTCTCCTCCGTCATGGAGGGCCATGTCAAAAAGCTAAGGAAGGCCGGATACTTGTCCAAAGACATCGCGCATCGGCTTCCCGAGGAGGGGCAGCTTCTCCCCACCCCAAGGCCCCATGAGAAGGTAGTTTTCCTTCCCCACTTCCTCCGCGGACTGGGTTTTCCACTCCACCCATTTGTCCGGGGGCTCATGTTCTACTACGGCCTGGATTTCCACGATCTGGCCCCGAACTTCGTCCTCAACATCTCGGCGTTTATCGTCGTGTGCGAGGCTTTCCTCTGCATCCGCCCCCATTTCGGCCTCTGGCTCAAGACCTTCAACGTCAAGCCCAAGGTGGTGCGCGGCAGCCAGGCGGAGTGCGGAGGCGCCATGGCGGGCAAGATGGCCAACGTCCTATGGCTCGAGGGCTCCTTCATGGAGACCCTAAAGGGGTGGCAATCCGGGTGGTTTTACATCACCGAGCCACACGATCCAAAATGGATCGCAGCCCCTGAGTTCCGATCCGGACCCCCCACGCGGCTTATGTCCTGGAAAGAGACGGGCCTATCGTGGGGTGACGAAAAAGAGGTGACTGGACTGCAAACATGCATCCAGTCCCTGGTGAACAAGCCGATCAAGCTTGTCAATGTACTCCAGGTTATGCTCGTCCGCCGGATCCTCCCGTGTCAACAACGGGACTTTAATCTGTGGGAGTTCGACCCGGCGCAACACCGAACCCTCAACAGGCTCTTCGACACGACGTATGAAGACGTCTGGAAGGTGCTAACCAAGGGCGCCGAGGCTCCCACATCCGCTTCCGAGGACCGCGGATACAGCTCGCAGCGTCACGCTAGCGAGGTAAGCTATTTTCACCTTTTACAAGATGTTAAGTTTTTTCATAGTTTGACTCTATGCGGGATCTAAACTCCCTCACCTTTGACAGGCTTGGCAGGCGAAGTCCAGACCGATTAACTGTCCAGCTCCCTTGCCCAAAGACCCAGCCCCTGCTCTCCTAGTGAAGCTGCTGGCTCCGGCGCCTTATGTGGTGCCGGAGAAGAAGGCTAAGAGGAAGAAGGCCACGGGGACTCGAAAGAGTGCTCGTAACATGGTGGTGTCGGACTCGTCATCCAACGAGTCCGAGATGCTCTCCTCCCATGAGAACGAGGAGGAGGAAGAAGAAACCTCTCCCCCTCTAGCTGGGGGAGGAAAGAAAAGGAAGGCCGCCCCAACGGCGGAGGCCGAAGGGTCCAAGAGGAGGAAGACCCCTCCGCCGGACTACTCCCCCCACGCCGACGAGGACGACGAGGAGTGGCCGGACAGGGCCAAGCGTCCGGTGAAATTGTAAGTATTCGGATACCAGAGTAATCATGATGTTCCTTTGTCGCACAGCTTTCCCTAATGTCGAACATAATTATGCAGCCCGCCCGACGAGTCGTCGAGCGGCTCCCTGGATTCATCGGACGTGAACTCAGTTCCACCCGCTGTCTCCCCCCGCACTGCGGAAAACGCCGAAGTGGCGTCGCGACAAGTTCCGGGGCAGGAGGAGGTGGTCCTGGAGGAGCCACAAGGCGACCTCCCGGACTCCAGGAGTAAAGGGGACAAAACCCCCCAGGGCTCCAAGTCCAGCTTTGAGCCGGACACCGCGCCGGAATCTTCAACGCTTCCGGACCGCGGCAGGCGAACTCCTGTCAAGAGGAGCAAGCCTAATGAGCCGGCGTCCTTTTTCCAACCGGAGGCGCCGGGGAATCTACTGGAGGTGCTTAAGGGTGCCTCCATCAACGAGGAGCACCGTACTATCATGAGT
This sequence comes from Aegilops umbellulata, assembly GCA_032464435.1. NCBI lineage: Eukaryota > Viridiplantae > Streptophyta > Magnoliopsida > Poales > Poaceae > Aegilops > Aegilops umbellulata. The sequence continues at coordinate 353,878,082 of CP136056.1, forward strand.
ACGGTGATCCAGAAGGTTCAGTCCGCCAAGAGCGGACTAACCGAAGCTTGCGCTAGCCTTCTAACAGGCTTCGAGGTAAGTAAAAATATGTAAAAATATTACCGCATAGACAGTAGCCCCTGATGCTCTGTTTGGCGTTCGGAAAGAAAAGCCGAATAGAGGATCTATTAAATTTCGCAGGAGTCTAACAAAAAAGAGTCAAGAGCTCGGCCTTCGACGTATGCAGGCTTCGCTGCTAGCCACCGCCGCACTGACTGCGGAGGTGGGTGTCCTGAAACAGGGCCTCGAGCGGACTGAGCAAGAGCTCGGCCTTGCCAAGCGGCAGCTCGAGGAGAAAGAAGGTAAGAGATATCTTACAGAGAAAGTGCCTATAAAAAGACACGATTGCAAAAAATAACAGGATTGTACTGCTTATTGTAGGGGCCACGACCGAGGTGGCGACCCTCAAGCAGGCGCTGTCCGAGGCCGAGAAAAGAGCAGCCTCGGAGCGCAATGAGTGGGATAAATTTGAGGCGCAGGTCGGCGAGGCGCAGCAAGAGCTTCAGGCTCTCATGAAAAAACATGAGAGTTTGGAGCTTGACTCTAAAACGCGAGCGTCCGAGCTCGCCGCGGCCGTCAAGACTGCCGAGTCTGCCAAGGACGAAGCCCATAAGGCCCTCCAAGAGTTGGAGGAGATGAAAAAGATAGCGGCGTGTAAGGCATTCTTTATGCAAAGCAGAAATATAAAGGTAAACTACTTGTTACTTACCCGAATCCGGAGCTCTCCAGGGGCATTCGCAGATCTTCCCCGCAGCGTATCCAATGCCGCCGTATTCTACTGATCCGAAGAGGGCAGCTCGACAGAGAAGATGTTCTGGTCTCAGTATGCTGAGGCCGGACACCCTGTGCCCTTGAGCGATCAGCTGAAGCAGCTGGTCGAGCTCCACAAGGCGGCCGAACAGGCCATGAAGGGCTTCATATTTCGGCTGTGGCCTGGAGAGGCCCTGCCTGGGAGCTACTCCGGACTGGTGCGGCGGCTGGTGGAGGCATGTCCAAGGCTCGAGGTCATCAAGCGCTCTGTCTACATCGAAAGTGCCCGTAGGGCCCTTGCCCGTGCAAACGTGCACTGGGGTAAGCTGGACGGTGAGAAGCTTGTGAGGGACAGGCCGTCGCCGGGGAAGGAGCATCGCAAGCCCGAGAACTGTTACAAGGATATTCTTGCGGGTGCCCGCCTTGTGGCGGATGAATGTACCAAGGATGTAATTTTTTAATGAACTCGCTCGTGTTTATCCTGTGCGCTGAAAACTTGTTCATATGCTCTAAGCAATGCTTGTTGAATTTAAAATATTATTTTCTGTGCGGCCATTTATCAGAAAATTGAGAGATGGCCAGTCGTCGGCTTCCGCGCCCATGCCACTAGTGCTGGGGTGTTCGGGATAAACCTGAGCGCTCTTTTTCCCATGTTTGGGTCCTTCGAGGGAGGCGCTCAGCACAACGAACCAGGCAATCGGACTATAATGCTTGAACACTCTCACTTAGCCATAGAACTTCATAATTTTAAATTTTGGCCAAGCCCCTAGTTCGGAAGACCGAGTTCGGTGCTCTATCCACGCCTTGGCCGGACAAAGACGGCTCCTCGCTCGAAGCGGCATAAGTCTTTAGGGACTCGAAAAACCTCTCAAACAGCGACCGGTCTCTCGCCTCATCATGACAGTCAGTTTTAGCTTTCTCCACTGAGGTGCTCAACCCAGCTTAACTGGGGCACAATCGCAGTGGTTCTCCTAGTGCTACCTTAGCCGATATAGCGGAACGTAAGGCACCAAAACATAGGAGCCGGGCAAACCCAACTATTGACCCAAATCATGATTCAGAGCTGATGCATATAGTGCTATAAGTTCGGGGTGCCGCACTTATGAAGTATTCGGACTTCTTACACCACATTAAGGGGTACTGAAGCCCCTGGTGTATTTGCCATACCACACTGTACGGGTGCCACATGTCATTAATGAACATATATATAAAAAGAGGATAATGCAAAAAAATAGACAAAAAGCTATGCATTGTTTATAAAGAGGCTGCTATCAAAGCAGAACGATACAAATAGTGTGATAAGCAAAAGATATTGGACTATTTAACATGTCCTGGCCAGGGGCAGGCCGCGGAATTGTATTCAAAAACAGGTATACTGCTCGTAACAGAGGCCACCTGGGAGTTTCATAGTGCGGCATGGCTTGTCTGCTTCCCTGGGACTTGCATCGTTTGTGCGGCAGTTGAATTGCCGAATAGGTCGTCCGAAGTATGGAGTCCTGAAAGTAAGAAAAAAAAGAATTCGGCATCCCCTAGTACGTTTTAGGCCATATTTTGGGCTTGCCATTATTGTGCCCCTTCCCCTGCGCCCATGGTATTTCAAGAGCGTAGTTATGTACGCGAAGCACTGGTTTCGCTATGTCGTGAGGGCTGGGGTTAGGGCCGCATTGCTACGCCTGCTCAGAATGTGCCAGGTGGTCTTGTTGTAGGTTATTCCGGGCGCGCTTGACAGTGTCCGGCTTTTTAGCGGCCAGACTGGAGAATTGCCTAAAAAGGCTGCTCTGCACTTCTGCTGCAAGGGCCGCCGTGTGCTCCTCCTTTCGGAGGGAGCGCTCGGTGTTTCCATTGACCGTAATTACTCCTCGAGGGCCTGGCATCTTGAGCTTGAGATATGCGTAGTGCGTCACCGCATTGAACTTTGCAAATGCGGTTCACCCGAGCAGGGTGTGATAGCCACTGCGAAACGGGACTATATCGAAGATTAACTCTTCGCTTCGGAAGTTGTCCGGAGATCCGAAGACCACTTCAAGTGTTACTGAGCCTGTGCAGTTGGCCTCTACACCTGGTATAACGCCTTTAAAGGTCGTTCTTGTGGGCTTGATCCTCGAGGGATCGATGCCCATTTTCCGCGCTGTATCCTGGTAAAGCAGGTTCAAGATGCTGCCGCCGTCCATGAGGACTCTTGTGAGATGAAATCCATCGATAATTGGGTCAAGAACCAATGCGGCAAACCTGCCATGACGGATGCTAGTGGGATGGTCCCTTCGATCAAAGGTGATCGGGCAGGAGGACCATGGGTTGAACTTTGGAGCGACTGGCTCCAGCGCGTATACGTCTCGTAGCGCACGCTTCCGCTCCCTCTTGGGAATGTGGGTTGCGTATATCATGTTCACCGTCCGCACTTGTGGGGGAAAACCCTTCTGTCCACTGTTGTTCGGCGGCCTAGGATCCTCCTCGTCATCGTTATGCAGCCCCTTGTCTTTATTTTCGGCTCTTAGCTTGCCTGCCTGCTTGAACACCCAACAATCCCTGTTGGTGTGATTTGCTGGCCTTTCGGGGGTGCCATGTATCTGGCACGAGCGGTCGAGTATTCGGTCCAAACTGGACGGCCCTGAGTATAATTTTTGAATGGCTTTTTCCGCTGACCGGATTTATAGCCTCTAAATCCGGCATTTACTGCCGTGTCCTCGTTGCTGTCGCTGTTAACGCGACGCTTTTGCTTGTTCCGGCGCGACCTGCCGCTTTTGTCCTTGGTATCCGAATTGCCAAGGTTCTTGGTTAAGTTGTTGCTGCGAGCAAGCCAGCTATCTTCTCCCACGCAAAAGCGGGTCATGAGTGTCGTGAGGGCTGCCATAGATTTTGGCTTTTCCTGTCCCAGGTGCCGGGCAAGCCACTCGTCGCGGATATTATGCTTGAAGGCTGCTAGGGCCCCAGCGTCCGGACAGTCGACTATCTGGTTTTTATTTGTTAGGAACCGTGTCCAAAATTGCCTGGCCGATTCCTCTGGCTGCTGAATTATGTGGCTTAAGTCATCGGCATCCGGTGGTCGCACATAAGTGCCCTGGAAGTTGTCGAGGAGTGCGGCTTCCAGGTCCTCCCAAGAACCGATTGAGTCTGCTGGCAAGCTGTTGAGCCAATGCCGGGCCGGTCCCTTAAGTTTGAGTGGGAGGTATTTGATGGCATGTAGATCATCACCGCGGGCCATGTGGATATGAAGGAGATAATCCTCGATCCATACCGCAGGATCTGTTGTGCCATCGTCTGATTCGATGTTTATGGGTTTGAATCCCTCAGGGATTTTATGATCCATTACTTCATCTGTGAAGCATAGTGGGTGTGCGGCGCCTCTATACTGGGCTATATCACGGCGCAGCTCAGACGAGCTTTGTCCATTGTGTTCGGCCCGGCCGGATTTATCGTATCCGGAGTGACGATCACCGTCACGTGCCGTGGGGCGCCCGCGCGATCCGTAGATCGACCTTGTTTGCCTTGCCTTCTCCTCTAGTATATCTCGCAGGTCTGGCACGTTTTCCCGTGCCTTAGCATGTTTTGAGCGGCGTCGGGGCATGGCTTGAGTGGAGGGCTTAGAGGCCTCTCTCTCACGGCCACGAGGTGGCCGGTCGGCCATGTCATGCGCTGGTGATGTAGGTGCTTCCTCCTCTAATCGGGGTAGTAGCCTGCGCTTTGGGTAACGCTTGGAGGGGCGTTCGAGTTCATACTCTTCGGCCGCAAGGACTTCAGTCCATCTGTCAGCTAGCAAATGTTGATCAGCTCTAAGCTGTTGTTGCTTTTTCTTGAGGCTACTTGCCGTGGCTAAAAGCCTGCGTTTGAAAAGCTCTTGTTCGGCGGGGTCTGATGGTACGACGAATCCGTCATCATCGAGGCTTGCCTCGTCTTCGGAGGGAGGCATATAGTTATCGTCCTCAACCTCTCAGTCTGCCGCCCTTTCATGAGGGCTGGCTTCTCCATCTTCCTGTGCCGAATCTTGCTGGAGGGGGTGTTCTTCAGCGCTATCCGGAGTAGTATTATCTCCGGTGCCGGAATCACCATTTTTGCTTTGGCGGGATTTAGAGCGGCGCCGCTGACGTCGGTGTTTGGGATGTTTCTTAGAAGTATCATCTCCCGCTTTTTCCATCGCCATCTCCATCTTTTGGAGTGTCCACCAAATATATGTCATATGACGAGGTGGCCTTCCAGTGCCCTACGGGTGCTGGTTCCTGTTCGTCTCCTGCATCGTCGTCCATACCGTCGATGTCTTCGGAGTCGAAGTCGAGTATGTCGGTTAATTGATCGACAGTGGCTATGAAGTGGGTGGTGGGTGGGCTTTGAATTTCTTCATCGTCCGTATCCCATCGTTGCTGACCATAGTCCGGCCAGGGCTCTCCCGATAAAGAGAGAGACTTTAGCGAGTTCAGGATGTCGCCGAAGGGCGAGTGCTGAAAGATGTCCGCGGCGGTGAACTCCATGATCGGCGCCCAATCGGATTCGATCGGCCGGGGCGCGGGGCGTTCGGAGTCCGGAGAGGAATCCGGATCCTCGGAGTCACGGGTCATGCAAAGTACGGGGCTGGCGTTCGGCTCGATCGCCTTTGAGATTGCAGCCCCCGAGGTGACGTCCAACCACTCATCCTCGATTGGCGCAATAGGCTCCGAATTAAGGGTCGGAACCGGTGCGTGTGCGGCCTCCAGGGCACTGTTCAGCGGCAGAGCTAGATCATGCCCCTCGAGACAGTGCGGCGCGCTTGGCTGTGGCTCGAATCCGTCGAAGATCAAATCCCCGCGGATGTTTGCCGTGTAGTTTAAGCTTCCAAACCTGACCTGATGGCCAGGGGCGTAGCTTTCGATCTGCTCCAAGTGGCCAAGCGAATTGGCCCGCAGTGCGAAGCCGCCGAAGACGAAAATCAGTCCGGGGAGAAAAGTCTCACCCTGGACCGTATCATCCTTGATGATCAAAGTAGCCATCGGGCCCAAAAGTGACGACACAGAGGAACTCTCAATGAAAGCACCAATGTCGGTGTCAAAACCGGCGGATCTCGGGTAGCGGGTCCCGAACTGTGCGTCTAGGCGGATGGTAACAGGAGACAAGGGACACGATGTTTTTACCCAGGTTCGGGCCCTCTCGATGGAGGTAAAACCCTACTCCTGCTTGATTAATATTGATGATATGGGTAGTACAAGAGTAGATCTACCACGAGATCAAGGAGGCTAAACCCTAGAAGCTAGCCTATGGTATGATTGTTGTATGATGCAGTTGTCCTACGGACTAGAACCCTCAGGTTTATATAGACACCGGATAGGGTTAGGGTTACACAAAGTCGGTTACAATGGTAGGAGATCTTGAATATCCGCATAGCCAAGCTTGCCTTCCACGCCAAGGAAAGTCCCATCCGGACACGGGACGAAGTCTTCAATCTTGTATCTTCATAGTCCTGGAGTCCGGCTGAAGGTATTGTACGGCTACCCGAACACCCCCTAATCCAGGACTCCCTCAGTCCTATATAGATGGAAGGAGGGAGTAGCTTTGAATAGCATTTATATAGTAAAACGGGGCAAGACTCTCTCTTTGTGTGGTGTGAATAGTTTTATTTTTTTCGTTTTCTTTTTGGTTGAGGGAAGTGCAAATTGATTTGGTACATACAAGTACAATATTACGACACGTTAGGCTTGTCCCTGAAATTCAACCCGTGTCTTGTTATATCCCGAAAATTCAGATATCGTGCTCCCAAAACTGGCGCCTTCACAACCCGCGCCTTGCTATCCCGAAATTACAACGCGCGCGAAAACTCCCGCCAGCTGCCAAATCCCGACACGCGAAATCCCCCTTCTAACCCTGAGCCAAAAGCTACGCTAATTCAAATCGGTGGGGGGTACTTTTGTAACACACCCTATATTTTGGACAAGCGCGTTCCTAAGTCATGCTTCACCCCCTCACATCACCCACTTTTCACCATTCGAAATCCCAAGCAGCCATAACCTCTCCGCTCCAGCCGCGAAACCCCACCCTCCTCCATCCGCCACGTCACCGGTGCCCAGCCGGAGCCTCTTCCCCGACAACGGCGTCCATCGCAACAGCTCGACGTCCCTCGTCCACCTCCCCGAATGAGAATCCATCGTCCATCTTGCCATCCCTCCGGTTTAGCCGCCCCATCCTCCACCTCCAAGGAGCTGCTCCGACGATCGCCTCATCTATCGCGGCTGCTCCATCCCCACAGCGCCACCTTAACCTGCTCCACCAGAACTGCAACATCCTCACCGACTCCTCGGACAAAGCTGAGGCCTACTCGGCGCCACCAAATAGGTTGTACACTCATCGCATCGCACCTTCTCCTTAACTCGACCTCCCGGCGCCGACGGTGCTCCATCCTGCACCCGCATGGAGCGGCTACCTTGAAGCCGGCGCCGCGGGCGACATCTCCACGGCGGCTCTCCCCAGTGCGAGGACCCTTCGGCGGTGGCGTCCATACCAGCCGGATCTGCTGCTGCTGCTGCTCCGGCTCTCGCTCGATCGCTCGCTCGCCCAGCTGCTGCTGCTGCTCTCCCCCTCACTCGTGCTGCTGCTCTGCTCCGATTAAGCCACACTTCAGTCGACTGAATCGACTTTTGGGTCAGTGGATTTTCAGGGGTTGGGGGGGCTCGCCGGAGTTAAGGAAGAACCACCCGCAACGGGGACGGGGGCTCGCCGGAGAGGTACCCCACTATCTATCTTAGGGTTAAGGGTGGGGGGCGGGGGGCCTAGAGGGCTGGCCGGGGCGGCGGTGGCGAGTTGTTTCGTGGCGGCGAGGCAGCACTGGGGCCGGTGTTTCGGCCGGTGGTGGCTGGCGGCTCAGGGGGGTGCAGGTTGAAGATGAACTGCAGGACCTCCCTAAGCTACATGTCAAGTGCCTCTCTGCTACCATTGCGTTCAGTTTCGATAGTAGCATTCAAATTCCACAGTAAAATTCCGTTTCGACAGTTAAGTTCAGAGTCAACAGTTTTTACCTCATCTGTTGTAGTCAGGTGGTTTTAGGTGATGTTAATTTTACATCCATTTTACATCATCTATTGGAAATGCTATTAGAATCCCACTTGAGATTGACGATGTCTGTCTTGTGCTGCTTCAGCCTTGACGTCTTACGGCTCACCGAGCTACTCCAACGATAGAACGATCCATCACAACAGAGCAGTGCCCTGGACGCCATCTACAGATTCCTCAGATCTTCCTCCACACCTCCGACAGCCACCTCTGCCTCAACTGCTTCAGCGACCAACACAATGATGCTGAGGCCGACACGGCTACGGCAAATAGGTTGTACACTTGTTGCATCACTTATTACTATACATTCACGTCGATCCATTAGGGATATTTCGGTTCAACGGAAAAACATCGATCCACTAGTTGTTACCATCACTCTAAATTTCTGCATGCTCTCCTTACATAATCTCACCATATTTTTTTCGTATGCATGTCAGATATTGTACACAGTCATGCTGAACATGTAGAGAAAAATAGAAGAGTTCCGTGCGGCAATACAATGTCATGCAGACATTTCTCCATGGTGGGTTCAATGGCAAACCCTCCCCACCCCTCTCCAGATTGTAATCCAGAGGAAGATATCTGTTCTGAGGTGGATTCCGACGCCGCTGACCACTCCTATTTACCCCCCCCCCAAGGTGTTTGCTCTACCTTGGCATGATGATGTTAGTCATATCATGCAGATGTTGCCTTGCAGTGCCTACTTTTGACATCATATATGTCATCTGCTTAGTTTAGACATGTTCTGTAATGCCACCTGTTTAGTTTCCATATCATATATGGGAATTATGCAGTCTCATGTCTTTTAGCCAGCCATAATATATGTGAAACATGCAATGCCATCCTGTTTAACCAGGCATCATATATTTGAATGATATTTTGCCCATCCTTTTCTTCATTACATTTCCATTTGTCGCCAATGTTTGTACATTAAACTACTCTTCCTATGAATCAGCCATTTGGGTGGGAGATGGAAAAATCTAGAGTGAAAACAATGCCTTCAAAGGAGACTGTGCTACCTGTCGAAGCAGATCTCTTGTTGGGTCCCGATAGCTCCTCAGAGATGGATTCGGAGACAGATGACCAGTCCTATTCCCCCACTAAGGTGTATGCTCTAACTTGGCACGGTTATACTGATCATATCATGCATACGGTGTCTTGCATTGCATAGTTTAGACATCATATACACAATATTCAACACCATGTTCTTAGTTCAGACATCATATCGAATGCCCTCTGTTTAGCATATAAATCATATATGTGAATTAAATTATGCGATCTTGATTACTTAGATAACATGTAGGTGAATTATGTCAGGCGATCCTGTTTAGTTATTCATCATATCTTTGAATTATGTTATGCTATGCTATCCAGTTTAGATAGACATCATATATCTGAAATTATGTCATGCTATCCGTTTTAGTTAAACAATATACATGTCAACTATTTCATGCCCTCTTTTTCCACACTATCTATTACATCTGTCTCTCATACAATGTCTGTACATTCAACTATGTTTCCTGTTTATCAGTCATTTGAATTGGAGCGGGTGATGCCAGTATCTAGCGGACTAAAAACACGGTCTTCAAATAAAACAGTGCTACCTCTTGGTCGAGATAGCACCCCGGTTGTACATGCACAAGAACCAGCCCTACCACACATAACCCAAACTCTCGCAGATTGTACCCCTACTACGATGGATAGAGAACCAGCTTCACCCAATCTAACCCCAACCCCAGCCGATAGTAACCCAGTTCCTGTTGACACAGCACCATCTCCACCATAGAGCTCCCAAACAAGAGCAGTTAGTAAGGCAGCTCCAGTGCCCAAAGGGCCAGTACTATCACGGCGAATCCCAACTCCACCAGTTAGTATGCCTATTCCTGTGGAGGAAGCACAACCATCTAGTCGTAGTTTAGCATCTATCGCATTTGATGTTGTTAAATCGTATGTGCGTATCTTCCCATCTTGGAAATATTATACTGAAGATGAAGGAAAATGCTAGTTGCAGGTGTTTGTCCAGGAGTTATGTGTAAGTAATGTTATTCATGGCAATTACTTTGCTTTGTCCCATACATCCTACCTCCATGATGGTTATAATACAGCAAATTTTCCCATTTTTCTCTATAGAGAAGGACCGATTTGGAAACTCAGGATGAGGTAACCTGCGCTAATACCTCTGCTATCTTCAAGAATGCTTGGTGGCAGTATCGGAATTACCTGAAGAAAACGTACTTCACCGGCAAAGAAACTAATCAAATTCCCTTACGTTCTCCTTAGACACATTTACTGGACGATGACTGGGAACGCCTTGTTTTGTACTGGTCCCGAACCAAGAATGTGGTAAGGTCTATGAGCTCATTTTCTATTTTTAAGTATTATATTCTTGCATCTTACTGTACTCTGTTCATGTAGAACAAGTGCCTAAACCTGAAGAACAACTGTTCTAATTTAAGATTCCATTGCTACCATAGGACATAGATATATGTTTGTTTGATGCTTTTATTATGTACTAGTACTTGGCAATAGAAGACTTGGTAGTTTAATCATGTCCACCTTACTAATGAACTGGTTCACCGAAATGAGTTTCATATACTAGTACATGCTAAACTTGTTATGTGTCTGCTCGTTTCTTCTTTTAGAATGCTGACAGAATATTGGGGAAGAGTGCCTTATTAAGCAACGGTAAAGGAAGTAATGCAGATAAGGTTCAGGATAGTGACACATCCTATCTTGGTTTAGTGTTGGAGTTACTAGCCACTACCGCTTGCACAAGCTATTCAAACTCACTGTCTGAATCAGTTCGGTTTGTTGAGTCTCAACTACAAGCTGAAAGACATCGATCAGCTGTGCCGCGACAAGAAGCGGAAGGACTGCGGAAGTCCCTGGAGCATTCAGATGCATACTTTCTGGTGCAACAGCAAGCGTTGGAGGATTTTAGCGCCAAATAGGACAAAGCTAATCAGCTTGCTAAGCTTATTGCCAACATGGTGGATACCCAGGATAACGTTTCTTGAGCTCTTCTGAAGTTGTTTCAGTTATGCTTTTGTTTTGCTGCCGCGTTTATTTGCGTTGGTGGCCAATTTTGACGGCCAGTGTATATGATATGCTTCTTCGTTCCCTATATTTGCACTAGTGGCGAACTTTGATGCCCAGTGGATGTACGTAATATGTGTAATAGCCGTGATAGCCTAGCGTTAGTTGCTTGCTTATTTATTTCCTTGTTGTCTTGTTTATTTGTTTGCTTGTAGTCATTGCAGTTCTTTTTCCTCGGTTAACTAGTGGCTGCAGTAACCTATTTTTTAAAACTAGGCCACAATAACCATGGGCTAATATTTACTGTAGTGACATTGGGCCTCCTACGGCCCATAGAAACAGTGGGCCTTCTACGGGTCGTAGAAACAATAGGCCTTCTACGGGCCGTATCATAAATGGGCCTTATATGGGCAGTATGATCGATGGCCAAACATGGGCCAATAACAGGCCGCATTATGGTCGTAAACAGGCTAGAGTTGGAATCATCCGTTCATGGGCCGGCCATAACGGGCCATCGTTAATAGGCCGTATTTGATGACGCTATGAAAACGGCCCAACGTATTAACGGGCCACAAACGGGCCAACTGTAACCACGGGCTGAATTTGGCCCACAAGCAAAAAATGACAGTAACGGGCCATAACTAAACGAATGCTGGAAATGAGCCCAAGAATAAATGGGCTCTGAGAAGGCCGAAAGATAACATGGGCTGGAAATGGCCCAGCGGAATAACGGGCCGTTAATGGGTATAAAGTGATACACTGTTCATTACGGGCCAGTTTCACCACGGGCCGTTAATGGGTGTAAAGTGATACACTGTTCATTACGGGCCAGTTTCACCACGGGCCGTTAATAGGCCAAGAGTTACATAGGGCCTCATATGGGCCGAAAGACGTCATGGGCCATACATGGGCCAGAACTGAAAATGGGCTGGAATCATATTGGATGACCCATATGACGCTACTGGGCCTAATTCGGATAGGGCGTAACGGTCCTTGGGTTAGCGGGCTGTAAATGGGCTATATGCGAACAGGCCGTTAACAGGCTTTCCATGGGCCGGCCCTCCAGCTTTTGACCAAGTCAAAAGGGCTGGCCTTTTCACAGGAATGGGCCTCTGTTGGTCCGTGCCACGTGTCGACGTATCACAGGCGCCTATCTGACCAACTGATGAGCTGAAACGTGTTTCGTCCGGCCAATAAGAATTTTACACGTGGAAATTTCCCATTGGTCGGGCTTTTAACGGGTTATCGGATCCAAAACCCGACCCGATAGCTTAACGGCGTTCCGTTACGGTGGATGCCACGTGTCAGTCACCCTTGACGAAAGCACTTCTGTGACGCGCGATTTATCGTCATGGAAGTGGACACTTCCGTGATGATAATTTTGGTAATGTCATGGAACACTTCTACGACAGCACAGGTATGACTATCTTGGTTCTGTCATAAATTTGTCATGGATGTACATGCATGACAAAAAAAGCGACCTACTGTGACAAACACGTATCATCACAGAAGTGTATTTTTTGTAGTGTTGTGCCTTTTGGTTATCGGCACATATGGTAGCGAACTATATGGCATGGAGTCTAAAGATTCCAGACAAGTTGGTTGACGCGTATATTCATCTGGCACTTAATCAGTCTGCACGCCAAGGATGCTCCATTTCAGTTGAACTGCACAAAAAATTTGGGTGGTTCATTTTCTCAACCGCCTCCTTTCTCGTCTGCAATGTAGAATTTTGGCGAGATACAGGACCAAGATGAGCCAGTAAACTAGTTGGATGAAAGTAGTGGCCAAGTTGCTCAAACCTCCCTCGGCACGAGGCCACTATTTGAGGATAAACCTACAAGCAAAGTTCAGATTGTTTGTGCTGCCTCTTATGTACTCGAAAGTTTACTCATATAAGAACTAATTTTAGCAAGAAGTACCTCCGATTTAACATCATTTACCAGTCTGTACCCTAGGTAATTAAAGTTCGTCCATGGATCATATGGCTGTGATCTCAATCATTTGGATGCATAAACATACTGAACATGTGTATATCTGAATCTTTTTGTGAATTATGTATGAATATTGTCGTGTGATCTGTCAATCATTTGGATGCATAGATATGCTGAGCTTGTGTATATATGAATCTTTTGAGTTGTTGATAGTGAATGTTGGCTATGAATATGAACGTGTCCTGTGAACCTGAGTTTGATATGAATGTTTACCTTTTCTGTTGTATTTGTGTGTGAACTTTTTAGTATGCCTACTGTGGGGTATAAAACACAGGTCTCTTATAAAAGTAATGCTCTGTCCAATTTCTGTTTTCCCTTCTAACCACATTATATATTTTTATATTATTACTATTATCGTATATTTTATAGAGACTTATATATACATTATAAAAACATCCCACGTGTTATTAACTTATAAAAGTAAATGTTCAACGGAAGTTGGCAAGGAAAATCCTGGTTGTTTTTGACTCACAGGCAAGGAAAATCCTGGTGATTGCGTACAAAAGCCTGCGAAGATTTTAAGGACCAATTTAATAATAACGCGCTCATTTTTATTTTGAGCAATAACTCGTTAATTTCTTAATTATATATATATATATATATATATATATATATATATAATGTGCCTCTCCGGTTTATTCTTTGATATTAATTGCTCCTTCTAACATAACATTATATATATAACGAGCCCACCAAATACGTGTATTTCAAGGAAGTGCAAATGGGCTGGGATTTCTTAGACAATATGAATGGGCCTGATTGACGCGAAATTATTTGTTCACCCAGCCCAGCAAATGGACTGTACATTCTAGAAAACATGGCTTAAATATATGCCACATTTTTGCAGGCTGACATGTGGGCCAATAGGTCGAAGCCTATGCAGGGCATTGTCAACTTGGTCAAACAAATGATAGTGTCATCCACAGCCATTGGATTTATATCCAACGGCCGGCATGCACCTTCAATCTCTCGTCTTCTTCCTCCAGCGTCGCCGGGACCGCCTGGTCCGGCCTTCGGCGGCTAGCGGCTCTGCTTAGCACGCATCACTGCGAAGTGCTACCCCACTATCGGCCAGCATATCCCTCCACCCCTTGACACCTCATGTTATTCTCCACAGACTACAGCCCCATGCCGCAACAGAACCAGTTATAACCCTTCTCCTCCTCTCAATCTGCGACTCCACTGCCGTGTTTTCCCATCTCCGAGTCGTTCCCGTCCCGGGGCCTCGCCGTCGTCCACCGCCTCGCTGCATTCGGTGCATCGTGGTCAACAAACGAGAGTCATAGGAAGAGGACTGTACGTGGAGAGCCTGACGGCTGGGACCCACGAGGTCCATGGTCGCATGCAAGGAAAGTTCCTCCTTATTAAGCTGGAAAAAAATGTTTCCTCCACCTGACAGCTGGGACCCACCGGCTGTATCTTCGCACAGAAGGAAGTGCCTCCTTGTTTTGCCAAAAAATATTCATCCCGTTGACAGCTGGGACCCGTCAGATTTGGTGACTAACTTGTGGGCCTACTAAGCGGATGTGTACGCACGGCTTTGTCAACATAATCAACAAATGATTCTAGCAGCTGGACCGTTGGATGTTAATCCAACAGCCGTGCTCCTTCTTCAACCTCTCTTCTTGCTCCTATCTCCCATGGGCGGCACCGCGGCTGTGCTGCCGCGCACCCGAACCAGTGAAGTTTCCCACTCCTCTCCATCTACGACTCCACTGCCCCATCTTCCCCATCTCCGGGTCATTCCAGTCTGGGTGCGCTCGACACAGTGTGGTCAACGTGGTCAACAACCAAGAGTCATCAAAGATGTCTGTACGTGAGAGGCCGACAGTGGGGACGCACCACGCCCATGGACGCATGCATGCAATGGAACGCGGCGAGGTCAACATGGTCAAGGAACGACTTCCATCGGAAGTATACTATACGTGGAGAGTCTCAGCTGGGTCCACTGCCGCAGCAAGTAAGTGCCTCCTTATTACGCGGAAAATAATGATTCCTCCAACTGACAGCAGGGACCCACTGGACGGGCCACCGTATTTTGCAAAAAAACGTTTTCCCCCTGACTGCGGGGACCCACCTGACGGGCCACCGTATTTCACGAAAAAAACATTCCCCTCGCTGTCAGCTTGGACCCACCGGAAGTGCCTCCTTATTAAGCACAAAAAATGAATACTCCCCCGGCTAGCTGGGACCCACCTTGGTGGGAGGCTTACTCGTGGGCCTACTAAGTTGATGGGGACGAAGCTGCTTACATATTGGGCATTAAGATATATAGAGATAGATCAAGACGCTTAATTGGACTTTCACAAAGCACATACCTTGACAAGATTTTGAAGAAGTTCAAAATGGATCATGCGAAGAAGGGGTTCTTGCCTGTTTTGCAAGGTGTGAAGTTGAGTAAGACTCAATGCCCGACCACTGCAGAAGATAGAGAGAAGATGAAAGATGTTCCCTATGCTTCAGCCATAGGCTCTATCATGTATGCAATGCTGTGTACCAGACCTGATGTGTGCCTTGCTATAAGTTTAGCAGGGAGGTACCAAAGTAATCCAGGAGTGGATCACTAGACAGCGGTCAAGAATATCCTGAAGTACCTGAAAAGGACTAAGGAAATGTTTCTCGTATATGTAGGTGACAAAGAGCTTGTCGTAAAGGGTTACGTTGATGCAAGCTTTGACACTGATCCGGACGATTCTAAGTCGCAAACCGGATACGTATTTACATTAAACGGAGGAGCTGTCAGTTGGTGCAGTTCTAAACAAAGTGTCATAGAGGGATCTACATGTGAAGCGGAGTACATAGCTGCTTCGGAAGCAGCAAATGAAGGAGTCTGGATGAAGGAGTTCATATCCGATCTAGGTGTCATACCTAGTGCATCGGGTCCAATGAAAATCTTTTGTGACAATACTGGAGCAATTGCCTTGGCGAAGGAATCCAGATTTCACAAGAGAACAAAGCACATCAAGAGACGCTTCAATTCCATTCGGGACTTGGTCCAGGTGGGAGACATAGAGATTTGAAAGATACATACGGATCTGAATGTAGCAGACCCATTGACTAAGCCTCTTCCACAGGCAAAACATGATCAGCACCAAGACTCCATGGGTGTTAGAATCATTACTGTGTAATCTGGATTATTGACTCTAGTGCAAGTGGGAGACTGAAGGAAATATGCCCTAGAGGCAATAATAAAGTTATTATTTATTTCCTTACATATCATGATAAATGTTTATTATTCATGCTAGAATTGTATTAACCGGAAACATAATACATGTGTGGATACATAGACAAACGGAGTGTCACTAGTATGCCTCTACTTGACTAGCTTGTTAATCAAAGATGATTAAGTTTCCTAACCATAGACAAAGGAGTTGTCATTTGATTAACAAGGTCACATCATTAGTTGAATGATCTGATTGACATGACCCATTCCATTAGCTTAGCACCCGATCGTTTAGTATGCTGCTATTGCTTTTATCCATGACTTATACATGTTCCTATGACTATGAGATTATGCAACTCCCGTTTACCGTAGGAACACTTTGTGTGCTACCAAACGTCACAACGTAACTGGGTGATTATAAAGGTGCTCTACAGGTGTCTCCGAAAGTATTTGTTGGGTTGGCGTATTTCAAGATTGGGATTTATCACTCCGAATGTCGGAGAGGTATCTCAGGGCCTTCTCGGTAATGCACATCACATAAGCCTTGCAAGCATTGCAACTGATGAGTTAATTGCGGGATGATGTATTACGGAACGAGTAAAGAGACTTGCCGGTAACGAGATTGAACTAGGTATTGGATACCGACGATCGAATCTCGGGCAAGTAACATACCGATGGACAAAGGGAACGACGTATGTTGTTATGCGGTCTGACCGATAAAGATCTTCATAGAATATGTAGGAGCCAATATGGGCATCTAGGTCCCGCTATTGGTTATTGACCGGAGAGGTGTCTCGGTCATGTCTACATTGTTCTCGAACCGTAGGGTCCGCACGCTTAAGGTTACGATGACAGTTATTATGAGTTTGTGCATTTTGATGTACCGAAGGAGTTCGGAGACCCGGATGTGATCACGGACATGACGAGGAGTCTCGGAATGGTCGAGACGTAAATATTGATATATTGGACGGCTATGTTCGGACATCGGAGTGGTTCCGAGTGGTTTCGGATAATACCGGAGTGCCGGAGGGGTTACCGGAACCCCCCCGGGGGAAGTATGGGCCTTATTGGGCCGCGAGGGGAGAGTGAGGGCCACGCCAGGAGGTGGCGCGCGCCCCCCCATGGGCAGTCCGAATTGGAGAAGGAGGGGGGGCGCGGCCCCCCTTTCCCTCTCCCTCTCCCTCTCTTTCCTTCCCCCTTCCCCCCTCCTAGTTGGACTAGGAAAGGGGAGTCCTACACCTACTAGGAGGAGGACTCCCCCTCCCTTGGCGCGCCTCTCTAGGACGGCCGGCCTCCCCCCTTGCTCCTTTATATACGGGGGCAGGGGGCACCCCATGGACACACAAGTTGATCCTTGAGATCGTTTCTTAGTCGTGTGCGGTGCCCCCCTCCACCATATTCCACCTCAGTCATATCGCTGCGGTGCTTAGGCGAAGCCCTGCGTCGGTAGTTCATCAAGATCGTCACCACGCCGTCGTGCTGACGGAACTCATCCCCGGAGGTTTTGCTGGATTGAGACCCGGGGACGTCATCGAGCTGTACGTGTGTCAAGAACTCGGAGGCGCCGGAGTAACGGCGCTTGGATCGGTCGGATCGCGAGGAGGACGTACGACTACTTCCTCTACGTTGTGTCAGCGCTTCCGCTTCGGTCTACGAGGGTACGTAGACAACACTCTCCCCTCTCGTTGCTATGCATCACCATGATCTTGCGTGTGCGTAGGAATTTTTTTGAAATTACTACGTTCCCCAACAGTGGCATCCGAGCCTAGGTTTTTATGGTTTGATGTTTTGCACGAGTAGAACACAAGTGAGTTGTGGACGATACAAGTCATACTGCCTACCAGCATGTCATACTTTGGTTCGGCGGTATTGTTGGATGAAGCGGCCCGGACCGACATTACGCGTACGCTTACGCGAGACTGGTTCTACCGTCGTGCTTTGCACACAGGTGGCTGGCGGGTGTCAGTTTCTCCAACTTTAGTTGAACCGAGTATGGCTACGCCCGGTCCTTGAGAAGGTTAAAACGGAGTCTATTTGACGAAGTATCGTTGTGGTTTTGATGCGTAGGTGAGATTGGTTCTTGCTTCAGCCCGTAGCAGCCACGTAAAATTTGCAACAAACAAAGTAGAGGACGTCTAACTTGTTTTTGCAGGGCATGTTGTGATGTGATATGGTCAAGACATGATGCTATATTTTATTGTATGAGATGATCATGTTTTGTAACTGAGTTATCGGCAACCAGCAGGAGCCGTATGGTTGTCGCTTTATTGTATGCAATGCAATCGCCCTGTAATGCTTTACTTTTTCACTAAGCGGTAGCGATAGTCGTAGAAGCATAAGATTGGTGAGACGACAACGATGCTACGATGGAGATCAAGGTGTCGCGCCGGTGACGATGGTGATCATGTTGGTGCTGCGAAGATGGAGATCACAAGCACAAGATGATGATGACCATATCATATCACTTATATTTATTGCATGTGATGTTTATCTTTTTATGCATCTTATCTTGCTTTGATTGACGGTAGCATTATAAGATGATCTCTCACTAAATTATCAAGAAGTGTTCTCCCCGAGTATGCACCGTTGCCAAAGTTCGTCGTGCCCAGACACCACGTGATGATCGGGTGTGATAAGCTCTACGTCCATCTACAACGGGTGCAAGCCAGTTTTGCACACGCAGAATACTCGGGTTATACTTGACGAGCCAAGCATATGCAGATATGGCCTCGGAACACGGAGACCGAAAGTTCGAGCGTGAATCATATAGTAGATATGATCAACATGATGATGTTCACCATTGAGAAATAATCCATTTCACGTGATGATCGGTTATGGATTAGTTTTGATTTGGATCACGTGATCACTTACAAGATTAGAGGGATATCTATCTAAGTGGGAGTTCTTAAGTAATATGATTAATTGAACTTAAACTTATCATGAACATAGTCCCTGATAGTATCTTGCTTATGTTGATTGTAGATAGATGGCTCGTGCTGTTGTTCCGTTGAATTTTAATGCGTTCCTTGAGAAAGCAAAGTTGAAAGATGATGGTAGCAATTACACAGACTGGGTCCGTAACTTGAGGATTATCCTCATTGCTGCACAGAAGAGTTACGTCCTGGATGCACCGCTAGGTGCCAGGCCTGCTGCTGGAGCAACACCAGATGTTATGAACGTCTGGCAGAGCAAAGCTGATGACTACTCGATAGTTCAGTGTGCCATGCTTTACGGCTTAGAACCGGGACTTCAACGTCGGTTTGAAAACCATGGAGCATATGAGATGTTCCAGGAGTTGAAGTTGATATTCAAACAGAATGCCCGGATTGAGAGATATGAGGTCTCCAATAAGTTCTATAGCTGCAAGATGGAAGAGAATGGTTCTGTCAGTGAGCATATATACTCAAGATGTCTGGGTATTATAATCACTTGAATCAGCTGGGAGTCAATCTTCCGGATGATTGTGTCATTGACAGAATTCTCCAATCACTGCCACCAAGCTACAAAGGCTTCGTGATGAACTATTATATGCAAGGGATAGATAAGTCTATCACCGAGCTCTTCGCAATGCTAAAGGCTGCGGAGGTAGAAATCAAGAAGGAGCATCAAGTGTTGATGGTCAATAAGACCACTAGTTTCAAGAAAAAAGGCAAAGGGAAGAAGAAGGGGAACTTCAAAAAGAACAGCAAACAAGTTGCTGCTCAAGAGAAGAAACCCAAATCTGGACCTAAGCCTGAAACTGAGTGCTTCTACTGCAAGCAGACTGGTCACTGGAAGCGGAACTGCCCCAAGTATCTGGCGGACAAGAAGGATGGCAAGGTGAACAAAGGTATATGTGATATACATGTTATTGATGTGTACCTTACTAGAGCTCGCAGTAGCACTTGGGTATTTGATACTAGTTCTGTTGCTAATATTTGCAACTCGAAATAGGGACTACGGATTAAGCGAACACTGGCAAAGGACGAGGTGACGATGCGCGTGGGAAACGGTTCCAAAGTCGATGTGATCGCGGTCGGCACGCTACCTCTACATCTACCTTCGGGATTAGTATTAGACCTAAATAACTGTTATTTGGTGCCAGCGTTGAGCATGAACATTATATCTGGATCTTGTTTGATGCGAGACGGTTATTCATTTAAATCAGAGAATAATTGTTGTTCTATTTATATGAGTAATATCTTTTATGGTCATGCACCCTTGAAGAGTGGTCTATTTTTGATGAATCTCGATAGTAGTGATACACATATTCATAATGTTGAAGCCAAAAGATGCAGAGTTGATAATGATAGTGCAACTTATTTGTGGCACTGCCGTTTAGGTCATATCGGTATAAAGCGCATGAAGAAACTCCATACTGATGGACTTTTGGAGTCACTTGATTATGAATCACTTGGCACTTGCGAACCGTGCCTCATGGGCAAGATGACTAAAACACCGTTCTCCGGTACTATGGAGAGAGCAACAGATTTGTTGGAAATCATACATACAGATGTATGTGGTCCGATGAATGTTGAGGCTCGTGGCGGATATCGTTATTTTCTCACCTTCACAGATGATTTAAGCAGATATGGGTATATCTACTTAATGAAACACAAGTCTGATAAATTTGAAAAGTTCAAAGAATTTCAGAGTGAAGTTGAAAAACATCGTAACAAGAAAATAAAGTTTCTACGATCTGATCGTGGAGGAGAATATTTGAGTTACGAGTTTGGTCTACATTTGAAACAATGCGGAATAGTTTCGCAACTCACACCGCCCGGAACACCACAGCGCAATGGTGTGTCCGAACGTCGTAATCTCACTTTACTAGATATGTTGCGATCTATGATGTCTCTTACAGATTTACCGCTATCGTTTTGGGGTTATGCTCTAGAGACGGCCGCATTCACGTTGAATAGGACACCATCAAAATCCATTGAGACGACACCTTATGAACTGTGGTTTGGCAAGAAACCAAAGTTGTCGTTTCTTAAAGTTTGGGGCTGCGATGCTTATGTGAAAAAGCTTCAACCTGATAAGCTAGAACCCAAATCGGAGAAATGTGTCTTCATAGGATACCCAAAGGAAACAGTTGGGTACACCTTCTATCACAGATCCGAAGGCAAGACATTTGTTGCTAAAAATGGATCCTTCCTAGAGAAGGAGTTTCTCTCGAAAGAAGTGAGTGGGAGGAAAGTAGAACTTGATGAGGTAACTATACCTGCTTCCTTATTGGAAAGTAGTTCATCACAGGAACCGGTTTCTGTGACGTCTACACCAATCAGACAAGAAGTTAATGATGATGATCATGAAACTTCAGATCAAGTTACTAAAGAACCTCGTAGATCAACCAGAGTGAGATCCGCACCAGAGTGGTACGGCAATCCTATTCTGGAAATCATGCTACTAGATCATGACGAACCTACGAACTATGAAGAAGCGATGGTGAGCCTAGATTCCGCAAAATGGCTGGAAGCCATGAAATCTGAGATGGGATCCATGTATGAAAACAAAGTGTGGACTTTGGTTGACTTGCCCGAGGGTCGGCAAGCAATAGAGAACAAGTGGATCTATAAGAAGAAGACTGACGCCGGCGGTAATGTTACTGTCTACAAAGCTCGACTTGTCGCAAAGGGGTTTCGACAAGTTCAAGGGATTGACTACGATGAGACCTTCTCACCCGTAGCGATGCTTAAGTCTGTCCGAATCATGTTAGCAATTGCCGCATTTTATGATTATGAAATTTGGCAAATGGATGTAAAGACTGCATTCCTGAATGAGTTTCTGGAAGAAGAGTTGTATATGATGCAACCAGAAGGTTTTATCAATCCAAAGGGAGCTAACAAAGTATGCAAGCTCCAGCGATCCATTTATGGACTGGTGCAAGCATCTCGGAGTTGGAATAAACGCTTTGATAGTGTGATCAAAGCATTTGGGTTTGTACAGACTTTTGGAGAAGCCTGTATTTACAAGAAAGTGAGTGGGAGCTCTGTAGCATTTCTGATATTATATGTAGATGACATATTACTGATTGGAAATGATATAGAATTTCTGGATAGCATAAAAGGATACTTGAATAAGAGTTTTTCAATGAAAGACCTCGGTGAAGCTGCTTACATATTGGGCATTAAGATATATAGAGATAGATCAAGACGCTTAATTGGACTTTCACAAAGCACATACCTTGACAAGATTTTGAAGAAGTTCAAAATGGATCATGCGAAGAAGGGGTTCTTGCCTGTTTTGCAAGGTGTGAAGTTGAGTAAGACTCAATGCCCGACCACTGCAGAAGATAGAGAGAAGATGAAAGATGTTCCCTATGCTTCAGCCATAGGCTCTATCATGTATGCAATGCTGTGTACCAGACCTGATGTGTGCCTTGCTATAAGTTTAGCAGGGAGGTACCAAAGTAATCCAGGAGTGGATCACTAGACAGCGGTCAAGAATATCCTGAAGTACCTGAAAAGGACTAAGGAAATGTTTCTCGTATATGTAGGTGACAAAGAGCTTGTCGTAAAGGGTTACGTTGATGCAAGCTTTGACACTGATCCGGACGATTCTAAGTCGCAAACCGGATACGTATTTACATTAAACGGAGGAGCTGTCAGTTGGTGCAGTTCTAAACAAAGTGTCATAGAGGGATCTACATGTGAAGCGGAGTACATAGCTGCTTCGGAAGCAGCAAATGAAGGAGTCTGGATGAAGGAGTTCATATCCGATCTAGGTGTCATACCTAGTGCATCGGGTCCAATGAAAATCTTTTGTGACAATACTGGAGCAATTGCCTTGGCGAAGGAATCCAGATTTCACAAGAGAACAAAGCACATCAAGAGACGCTTCAATTCCATTCGGGACTTGGTCCAGGTGGGAGACATAGAGATTTGAAAGATACATACGGATCTGAATGTAGCAGACCCATTGACTAAGCCTCTTCCACAGGCAAAACATGATCAGCACCAAGACTCCATGGGTGTTAGAATCATTACTGTGTAATCTGGATTATTGACTCTAGTGCAAGTGGGAGACTGAAGGAAATATGCCCTAGAGGCAATAATAAAGTTATTATTTATTTCCTTACATATCATGATAAATGTTTATTATTCATGCTAGAATTGTATTAACCGGAAACATAATACATGTGTGGATACATAGACAAACGGAGTGTCACTAGTATGCCTCTACTTGACTAGCTTGTTAATCAAAGATGATTAAGTTTCCTAACCATAGACAAAGGAGTTGTCATTTGATTAACAAGGTCACATCATTAGTTGAATGATCTGATTGACATGACCCATTCCATTAGCTTAGCACCCGATCGTTTAGTATGCTGCTATTGCTTTTATCCATGACTTATACATGTTCCTATGACTATGAGATTATGCAACTCCCGTTTACCGTAGGAACACTTTGTGTGCTACCAAACGTCACAACATAACTGGGTGATTATAAAGGTGCTCTACAGGTGTCTCCGAAAGTATTTGTTGGGTTGGCGTATTTCAAGATTGGGATTTGTCACTCCGAATGTCGGAGAGGTATCTCAGGGCCTTCTCGGTAATGCACATCACATACGCCTTGCAAGCATTGCAACTAATGAGTTAATTGCGGGATGATGTATTACGGAACGAGTAAAGAGACTTGCCGGTAACGAGATTGAACTAGGTATTGGATACCGACAATCGAATCTCGGGCAAGTAACATACCGACGGGCAAAGGGAACGACGTATGTTGTTATGCGGTTTGACCGATAAAGATCTTCGTAGAATATGTAGGAGCCAATATGGGCATCCAGGTCCCGCTATTGGTTATTGACGGGAGAGGTGTCTCGGTCATGCCTACATTGTTCTCGAACCATAGGGTCCGCACGCTTAAGGTTACGATGACAGTTATTATGAGTTTATGCATTTTGATGTACCGAAGGAGTTCGGAGTCCTGGATGTGATCACGGACATGACGAGGAGTCTCGGAATGGTCGAGACGTAAAGATTGATATATTGGACGGCTATGTTCGGACATCGGAATGGTTCCGAGTGGTTTCGGATAATACCGGAGTGCCGGAGGGGTTACCGGAACCCCCCGGGGGAAGTATGGGCCTTATTGGGCCGCGAGGGGAGAGAGAGGGCCACGCCAGGAGGCGGCGCGCGCCCCCCATGGGCAGTCCGAATTGGACAAGGAGGGGGGGCGCGGCCCCCCTTTCCCTCTCCCTCTCCCACTCTTTCCTTCCCCCTTCCTCCCTCCTAGTTGGACTAGGAAAGGGGAGTCCTACTCCTACTAGGAGGAGGACTCCCCCTCCCTTGGCGCGCCTCTCTAGGCCGGCCGGCCTTCCCACTTGATCCTTTATATACGGGGGCAGGGGGCACCCCATGGACACACAAGTTGATCCTTGAGATCGTTTCTTAGCCGTGTGCGGTGCCCCCCTCCACCATATTCCACCTCGGTCATATCGTTGCGGTGCTTAGGCGAAGCCCTGCGTCGGTAGTTCATCAAGATCGTCACCATGCCGTCGTGCTGACGGAACTCATCCCCGGAGGTTTTGCTGGATCGAGACCCGGGGACGTCATCGAGCTGTACGTGTGTCAAGAACTCGGAGGCGCCGGAGTAACGGCGCTTGGATCGGTCGGATCGCGAGGAGGACGTACGACTACTTCCTCTACGTTTTGTCAACGCTTCCGCTTCGGTCTACGAGGGTACGTAGACAACACTCTCCCCTCTCGTTGCTATGCATCACCATGATCTTGCGTGTGCGTAGGAATTTTTTTGAAATTACTACGTTCCCCAACAAGAGGATGATGCAGCAAAGTAGCGTAAGTATTTCCCTCAGTTTTTGAGAACCAAGGTATCAATCCAGTAGGAGGCTAGGCTCAAGTCCCTCGTACCTACACAAAAACAATAGCTCAACACAACCAACGCGATTAGGGGTTGTCAATCCCTTCACGGTCACTTACGGGAGTGAGATCTGATAGAGAATATTTTTGGTATTTTTGGTATAAAGATGCAAAGTGAAAAGTAAAAGGCAAACTAAAAAGCAAGCAAGATTAAAGTGATGGAGAGTGATATGATGAGAATAGACCCGGGGGCCATATGTTTCACTAGTGGCTTCTCTCAAGAGCATAAGTATTCTACGGTGGGTGAACAAATTACTGTTGAGCAATTGATAGAATTGAGCGTAGTTATGAGAATATCTAGGTATGATCATGTATATAGGCATCATGTCCGAGACAAGTAGACCGACTCCTGCCTGCATCTACTACTATTACTCCACTCATCGACCGCTATCCAGCATGCATTTAGAGTATTAAGTTAAAAATAGAGTAACGCCTTAAGAAAGATGACATGATGTAGAGGGATAGTTTCATGCAATATGATAAAATCCCATCTTGTTATCCTCGATGGCAACAATACAATACGTGCCTTGCTGCCCCTACTGTCACTAGGAAAGGACACCGCAAGATTGAACCCAAAGCTAAGCACTTCTCCCATGGCAAGAAAAACCAATCTAGTAGGCCAAACCAAACTGATAATTCGAAGAGACTTGCAAAGATAACCAATCATACATAAAATAATTCAGAGAATATTCAAATATTATTCATAAATAGACTTGATCATAAACCCACAATTCATCGGTCTCAACAAACACACCGCAAAAACAAGATTACATCGAATAGATCTCCACGAGAGAGGGGGAGAACATTGTATTGAGATCCAAAAAGAGAGAATAAGCCATCTAGCTAATAACTATGGACCCGTAGGTCTGAGGTGAACTACTCACACTTCATCGGAGGGGCTAGGATCATTGAGAAGCCCTCCGTGATGATGGCCCTCTCCGGCGGAGATCCGGAACAGGCCCCAAGATGGGATCTCGTGGGTACAGAAGGTTGCGGCGGTGGAATTAGGTTTTCGGCTCCGTATCTGATCGTTTGGGGGTACGTAGGTATATATATAGGAGGAAGAAGTACGTCGGTGGAGCTCCGAGGGGCCCCGAGGCAGGTGGGCGCACCCTAGGGGGGTGGGTGCGCCCCCCACCCTCGTGACCGCCTCGTGGATTTCTTGACAGAGGGTCCAAGTCTCCTGGGTCTTATCTGATGAGAAAATCACGTTCCCGAATGTTTCATTCCGTTTGGACTCCGTTTGATATTATGTTTCTCCGAAACTCTGAAATAGGAAAAAAAACAACAATTTTGGGCTGGGCCTCCGATTAATAGGTTAGTCCCAAAAATAATTTAAGAGTGGAAAATAAAGCCCAATATAGTCCAAAACAGTAGATAATATAGCATGGAGCAATAAAAAATTATAGATACGTTGGAGACGTATCAGGCATCCCCAAGCTTAATTCCTGCTCGTCCTCGAGTAGGTAAATGATAAAAAGAGATTTTTTGATGCGGACTGCTACTTGGCATAATTTCAATGCAAATCTTCTTAATTGTGGTATGAATATTCAGATCCGAAAGATTCAAGACAAAAGTTCATATTGACATAAAAACGATAATATTTCAAGCAAACTAACAAAGCAATTATGTCTTCTCAAAGTAACATGGCCAAAGAAAGTTTATCCCTACAAAATCATATAGTTGAGTCATGCTCCATTTTCGTCACACAAGAATGCTCTCATCATGCACAACCCCGATGACAAGCCAAGCAATTGTTTCATACTTTAGTAATTTCAAACTTATAAACCTTCACGCAATACATGAGCGCAAGCCATGGATATAGCACTATGGGTGGAATAGAATATGATGATGGGGGTTATGTGGAGAAGACAAAAAAGGAGAAAGTCTCACATCAACGAGGATAATCAACAGACTATGGAGATGCCCATCAATTGATGTCAATGCAAGGAGTAGGGATTGCCATGCAACGGATGCACTAGAGCTATAAATGTATGAAAGCTCAACAAAAGAAACTAAGTGGGTGTGCATCCAACTTGCTTGCTCACGAAGACCTAGGGCACTTGAGGAGGCCCATTGTTGGAATATACAAGCCAAGTTCTATAATGAAAAATTCCCACTAGTATATGAAAGTGATAAAACAAGAGACTCTCTATCATGATGATTATGGTGCTACTTTGAAGCACAAGTGTGGCAAAGGATAGTAACATTGTCCCTTCTCATTTTCCTCTCATTTTTTTCTCTTTTTTTTGGGCCTTCCCGTTTTTTATGGCCTTTGTCTTTTTTTTATTCCTCACTTGGGACAATGCTCTAGAAAATGATGATCATCACACTTCTATTTATTTACAACTCAATGATTACAACTCAATAATAGAACAGAGTATGACTCTATATGAATGCCTCCAGCGGTGTACCGAGATATGCAATGAATCAAGAGCGGCATGTATGAAAGAATTATGAACGGTGGCTTTGCCACGAATACTATGTCAACTACATGATCATGCTAGCAATATGACAATGATGGATGTGTCATGATGAATGGAATGGTGGAAAGTTGCATGGCAATATATCTCGGAATGGCTATGGAAATGCCATAATAGGTAGGTATGGTGGCTGTTTTGAGGAAGATATAGGGAGGTTTATCTGTGAAAGAGCGTATCATATCACGGGGTTTGGATGCACCAGCGAAGTTTGCACCAACTCTCAATGTGAGAAAGGGCAATGCACAGTAAAGAAGAGGCTAGCAATGATGGAAGGGTGAGAGTATGTATAATCCATGGACTCAACATTAGTCATAAAGAACTCATATACTTATTGCAAAAATCTACAAGCCATCAAAAACCAAAGCATTACGTGCATGCTCCTAGGGGGATATATTGGTAGGAAAAGACCATCGCTCGTCCCCGACCGCCACTCATAAGGATGACAATAAAATAACACCTCATGTTTCAAATTTGTTACATAACATTTACCATACGTGCATGCTACGGGACTTACAAACTTCAACTCAAGCACTTCTCAAATTCACAATTACTCTACCAGCATGACTTTGATATTATCACCTCCATATCTCAAAACAATTACCAAGCATCAAACTTTTCTTAGTATTCAACGCACTCAAAAGAAAGTTTTACAAATCTTGAATACCAAGCTTATTATTATTATTAAGCAAATTACCATGCTATTTAAGACTCTCAAAATAATCTAAGTGAAGCATGAGAGATCAATAGTTTCTATAAAACAAATCCACCACCGTGCTCTAAAAGATATAAGTGAAGCACTAGAGCAAAACTATAAAGCTCAAAAGATTTAAGTGAAGCACGTAGACTATTCTATCAAATTCCAATTCATGTATGGCTCTCTCAAAAGGTGTGTACAGCAAGGATGATTGTGGCACACTAACAAACAAAGACACAAATAATAAAAGACGCTCCAAGCAAAACACATATCATGTGGTGAATAAAAATATAGCTCCAAGTAAAATTACCGATGGAAGTAGACGAAAGAGGGGATGCCTTCCGGCGCATCCCCAGGCTTTTACTTTTTGGTGTCCTTGGATTATCTTGGGGGTGCCATGGGCATCCCCAAGCTTATGATCTTGCCACTCCTTGTTCCATAATCCATCAAAATATTTCAACCAAAACTTGAAAACTTCACAACACAAAACTCAATAGAAACCTCGTGAGCTCCGTTAGCGAAAGATACAAAAGATCACTTCAAGGTACTGTAATGAACTCATTATTTATTTACATTGGTGTTAAACCTAGTGTATTCCAACTTCTCTATGGATTATAAACTATTTTACTAGTCATAGATTCATCAAAATAAGCAAACAACACACGAAAAACAGAATCTGTCAAAAACAGAACAGTCTGTAGTAATCTGTAACTAACGCAAACTTCTGGAACTCCAAAAAATCTACCAAAATAGGAAGACCTAGAAAATTTGTTTATTGATCAGAAGAAATTGGAATCAGTATTTTATCACGTTCTGGTGATTTTTAACAATTGTTTCCGTGAACAGAAAGATTCTAGAAATTACAGCAAGATCAAATAACTATCATCCAAGAAGATCCTATAGGTCTAACTTGGCACAAACACTAATTAAAACACAAAACCACATCTAAACAGAAGGTAGATGGATTATTTATTCCTAAACAGAAGCAAAAAAAACTAAAATAAAATTGGGTTGCCTCCTAACAAGCGCTATCGTTTAACGCCCCTAGCTAGGCATAAAAGCGAGGATAGATCTAGGTATTGCCATCTTTGGTAGGCAATCTGTCGGTGTACTAAAGTAGGGGTACCTTAGTACCCCGAACTTGTGCATGGGCAGTCGTAGCACCCCGCGGCAAGGCTTGCCAGGTGATCGCTAAAACTCTCCATGGTCCCTTTTTGGGCCATCCGAGAACAAAGTATTTGAGCCAAGGCCCCGGCAGGAGGAGCTTGCCG
The DNA here is from genome assembly GCA_032464435.1 of Aegilops umbellulata. Lineage (NCBI taxonomy): Eukaryota > Viridiplantae > Streptophyta > Magnoliopsida > Poales > Poaceae > Aegilops > Aegilops umbellulata. The sequence goes on from CP136056.1 coordinate 353,907,384, forward strand.
GGAAGGCCACCCGAAGAGAGAGAGGCCCCAGCAAGAGGAGCTTGCCGGGACGGCCGCTCGAAGCATAAGGCCCCGGCAAGAGGAGCTTGCCGGGAAGGCCAACCAGGGCACGACAAGAGACTTGCTGCGACGCGCCACGCGTCCCGGCAAGGGCCGGTGGGCGACAAGCTCCCGGGTGCGACAAGGCATCAGCCGCGGCAAGGCGCTTGCCGTGGCAAGTCACCACCCCGCGCCTGCATTCCAGCTCATCCACCCACGTGTCGCTCTGGGGCCATTCCAGGCGTACGTGGCGAGAGGCTGCGCAGCCAGGGGCGTGCGGTGGCGAAGCAACGTTGACAGGATAGCCGTCGTGGCAAACGGTGGTGCCCCTGATGGCCCCTTTTCTACATTGTTTGGGTGACCTAGACGGGCATTTAATGCCCTTGTCCCCTGCCGTCAGAGTTAGGTATGATAGCACTGTGCAAACAGTTGTACCCAACACAGCGTTTTCCAGTTTTACCCCCGCCTACGTTGCCACCTGTGGGTTACCCCTTGCGCATATAAAAGGAGGCCCCATGCGCAATGTAGAGGGGGGAAGGAAAGAGGAAGAAGGAGACCACTCACGCTCGGTCTGACTAGCTGCCTGAGTGTACTGTAGCACTCAGCGCTCCCGAACAAGAACACAATACAAACCACAAAGCAGCAGTAGGGTTTTACGCATCCGTGCGGCCCGAAGCTAGGTAAACCCCTTGTGTGCATCGCCTCGATCCTCTCTTCGCGCGACCTCCGCCCCCCGCCGAACCAGAAAGGGGCTTGGTCCCCATAGGTGTTCGTGGAGGCAGATTTCCCCCGACATCTTTGGCGCGCCAGGTAGGGGGCGTCGAGGTTGTGTGAACCTGATCCGGTGTCTGCACAGGCTAGATCTCCATCATCTTCATCGACATGCCACCGAAGAACAAGGCTCCGGAGGTGGCTGGTCCGTCCGCGTCGAACCCACCGCCCCTAGAGCAAACGGGTGGTGGGGACGGCACCGGCGGCGGAACGGGCGTCGCCGAGCCAGCTCATGGTGCCACGGCGTCCGAACATGCACCGCGCCCCTCTCAGGAGGCACGGGACCAGCAGCGTCTTGGCACTCACGGTACCATACGCTCGCTGGACCCAGATCGAGCTGGCGGATCCCAGGGTGCTCAAGGCCAGCATACACACCAACATGCTGGCGCGAGCGTGGCGCGACTGCCTGGTCCGGGTGCTGCTCCTTCTAACATAGTTAGAAGTTCGAGCACATCCCGTTCCACGCGCCGTTCGCCACCGCTGCCCGCCACTCCAGCAGAAGCTCTAGCACGAGCTCAACTGCTCCTAGACTACCCTCCAACGGAGGACAAGCTCGACGACTGGAGGGCCACGATACAGAGTCTCATCGGCTTCGCTTACGGCGACACCCCGCGGCAGCACAGTGCGTCGCAGCCGCGACAGGTCGGCCAGGCGAGAACCGATGGCGCCAAGACCGGTGGGGGTGCGACCACCGTGCATTCCCCGCCCCAAAGGCCAAGATCGCCGACTCGCCGGAGCCATCACGACAACGACTCCACCGCGTCGTCAAATCCGCGAACTCGTCGCGATCAACGCCAAGTTCTTCACGAACGAGAGCAAGAGGACGCTCGTACTCGCATCGAGCGTCGAAGAGAAGCGCGGCGTCAATCAGACCAGCGCGCTGGGCCCTCTGTCGACATGCATGCGCCGGGGGGACCAGGCGACCTGCCGTACACGGTAGGCTGCCCTGCGTTCACCCGTGAGCTGCGGCAAGTCCAGTGGCCCAGCACGAAGAATTTCACGCTAGACGTACCAGAGAAGTACGACGGCAAGTCGCATCCGTCGGAGTTCCTCAGCATCTACACCATTGCGGTGCAGGCTGCTGGAGGACGAGACGACAAGATCCTTGCCAACTACTTCCCGTTGGTACTCAAATCCAACGTCAGATCCTGGCTCATGCACTTGCCGGATAACTCCATAACCTCCTGGACAGACTTGTGCCATCAGTTTGTTTGCGCCTTTACAGGTGGCCACAAACCCCATGGCCAAGCGAGCGACCTTCATCTGCTCGTCCAGAAGGAAGGGGAACCCTTGCGCAAGTTCATCCAGAGACTCAGCCGCGTACACTACAACATCCCAGACGTCCACCCTGCCGCGGTCATCAGCGCGTTCCATCAGAACGTGCGTAACCGCATGATGCGGGAGGAGATGGCGATGTGCAAGATCAAAGACGTCAGCGAGTTATATGCCATGGCCGACAAGTGTGCACATGCTGAGGAAGGAAGGAAACTCCCCGGAGAGAACACTGGAGCAGGAGAATCTGACAGTGAGGATACCGCCCCGGCAAGGAAGAACCGGCGGCGGAGCAACAGGAAGAAGAAGAGCAAAGAAGTACTGGTTGTTGAGCAGTCCGGCGATGAAAGCGCCGCCAAGAAGGCCCAGGCTAGTAGCTCCGGCAAGGAGGTTGCCGGGTGCACCCACTGCCAGGCTGTGGCGGTCGCCGACAAGCGGGATGGCACCAACAAACAGTACTGCAAGATCCACCGCAGCAAGGGCCATGACCTCCAGAGCTGCAAGCAGGTCGAGTGGCTCGTCGAGCTACAAAAGGCCGAGTACGAGCGACGCGACAAGGAGAAAGCCCGGGGAGGTGGTGGAGGATCCGGCACGAAGCGCCCCGGCCAGGGAGAACGCCACGACAAGGAGAAGCGGCAAGCAGACAGACCTCCCCGTGGCCGCGACAAGGACGAAGACGACGACGAAGACGAAGACATGGATGATGTCGAGACCAGTGAGCAGGAGTTTCAGAAAGCCACAGAGGTCTTGTGCGTAGACGGCGGTGCTTCTCTGCATACTTCCCGCCGCCAGCTCAAGCAGTGGGTGCGGGAAGTCAATGCAGCGGAACCACCCGTCGAGTCACGCAAGCCTCTGAAATGGTCCAGCACGTCTATCATCTTTGATATCGAGGACCACCCTGACCGCACAACTGCGATCGGGTGCTTGCCGATGTTGGTCTCACCAACAGTCCGCAACCTCAAGGTCACTAAGATTCTAGTCGACAGCGGGGCCGGCTTGAACCTGATCTCCTCCGCTGTCTCCAGAAACTCCAAGTCCCCGACAACGAGCTCGAAGAGACCGGCACGTTCCAAGGAATCAACCCGGGAAGGAGCAAGCCGAAGGGGAAGATAACATTGCCAGTGACATTTGGCAGCGAGCTGAACTTCAGGACAGAGAGGATCACTTTTGACATTGCCGATTTTCCATTGCCCTACAATGGAATTCTCGGCCATCCGGCGCTCGCCAAGTTCATGGCGGCCTCTCACTACGCATACAACATGCTCAAGATGCCAGGCCCGATAAGCGTCATCTCTGTCTCCGGCGACAAGAAGGATGCCCTTATCTGTGCCGACAAGATCTACCGGGAAGCAGCAGCCGCAACGGATCACAAGCCACTTGCCGCTGAAGCTCCCTGAGGGAAGAAGAAGACCAAGCCCGGCAAGTGCTCTGGTGCCCACTCCGGCAAGCGCACCTCTTCGGAGTGCTGCGCTACCGTCGAGGACGCGCCATCGAGCTCCACCGGCAAGAGTAAGAAGTCAATGGCAGCCTCGCCAACGACCAAGAAGGTGTCCGCCAAGGAGGACGGCACTGGTGGTACCTTCACCATCAGTGCCACTCTCGACCCCAAATAGGAAAGCGCACTCGTTGCTTTCCTGCAGGCGAATGTCGATGTGTTTGCCTGTCAACCATCTGACATCCCCGGCATTCCCAGGAAAGTGATTGAGCACCACCTCGCCGTCTGTCCTCATGCACGGCCCGTCAAGCAGAAAGTCAGGAAGCAAGCGGTGGAGCGCCAAGAGTTCATCGCAGAAGAGATCAAGAAGTTGGAAGCGGTAGGCCTTGTCAGAGGTGTGCTCCATCCGACGTGGTTGGACAATCCTGTTGTCGTGCGCAAAGCAAATGGGAAATGGAGGCTTTGCATCGACTTTACTGATGTTAACAAAGCTTGTCCCAAAGATCCCTTTCCCTTGCCGCGCATTGACCAGATTGTTGACTCCACGGCCGGATGTGACCTGCTTTCATTTCTTGACGCATACTCAGGATACCATCAGATCTTCATGGTTGAAGAAGATGAGGAAAAGACCGCATTCATCACTCCATGTGGCACGTACTGTTTCGTACGGATGCCTTTCGGTTTGAAGAATGCTGGTTCGACATTTGCGAGGGTTGTCCATACCGCTTTTGAGCCGCAAATCCACAGAAATGTGGAAGCCTACATGGATGACATAGTGGTCAAAAGCAGGAATAGGGCAACCCTGATTCAAGATTTAGAAGAGACCTTTACGAACCTGCGCAGGATCAACCTCAAGCTCAACCCCGAGAAGTGCGTGTTTGGAGTCCCTTCCGGCAAGCTTCTCGGGTTCTTCGTGTCTCAGCGAGGAATCGAAGCCAATCAAGACAAAATCAAGGCCATCGAGCAGATTGAAGCACCAACACGTGTCAAGGATGTACGAAGGCTTGCCGGCTGCGTCGCGGCTCTCAGCAGGTTTATTTTCAAGTCTGCAGAACGCGCCCTGCCATTTTTCAAAGTTTTGAAAAAGGCGGGTCCAGTAAAATGGACTCCGAAAGCGGAGGCTGCGCTGCAGGACTTGAAGAAATACCTGTCCTCCGCTCCAATACTTGTCGCGCCTAAACCACAAGAGAAGTTGCTGCTGTACCTGGAGGCAACCAATCAAGTGGTTAGTGCTGCGTTAGTAGCGGAGAGGGAGGCACATGATGAGCTAGCAACCGCGGCAAGCGCGTCCAGCGACAAGCAGGAGGCTTCCCCGACAAGCTCTGGCCCCGACAAGGATGAATCTGCGCAGGAGCGAGTGGAGGTGCAAAAGAAGAGAATGGTGCAGTGCCCAGTTTACTTTGTCAGCTCCCTTCTGCAGGGGGCTAGGTCAAGGTACTCTGGTGTGCAGAAATTGCTTTTCGGCCTTCTCATGGCCTCGAGAAAGTTGCGCCATTACTTCCAAGCACATGAGATTATAGTTGTCACCCGCTTTCCGCTGAAGAGGATACTGCAGAATCCATAAGCAACAGGCAGGATTGTCGAGTGGGCACTGGAACTGTCGAGCTTCGGTCTCAAATTCGAGAGCACTTCAACTATCCAAAGCAGAGCATTGGCGGAGTTCATAGCAGAGTGGACACCGACACCAGACGAAGAGATCCCAGAGACGAGCATCCCCGTCAAAGAAGCAAGCAAAGAGTGGCTGATGTATTTTGATGGTGCCTTCTCGCTGCAAGGCGCCAGTGCTGGCGCGTTGCTTATCGCGCCCACCGGAGAGCATCTCAAGTACATAGTCCAGATGCACTTCCCCAAGGAGCAAGCAACCAACAATACTGCAGAGTATGAAGGTTTGCTCGCCGGTCTCAGGATCGCAGCAGAACTTGGGATCAAGAAGCTCATTGTCAGGGGTGACTCGCAGCTTGTCGTCCGCCAAGTGAACAAAGATTACCAGAGTCCGTTGATGGAAGCGTACGTTGATGAAGTGAGGAAGCTAGAAGAGCACTTTGACGGCCTGCAAATGGAACACGTTCCAAGAGCTGAGAACGACATTGCTGATGGCCTGTCAAAGTGCGCAGCACTTAAGTTACCTGTGGAGCCAGGAACCTTTGTGCTCAAGCTGACTCAGCCATCTGTAACACCATCAACCGGACAGAGCAAGAAGAGGAAGTTGGTCTCCGGCGACTATCTTCCGGCAGAGCTCCCCGGAGCCGCCGCCAAGAAGGTCCCCAAGATCGACGCCAAGAGCGCTGAGGAGCCGTTTGCTCCGGCAAACCCCAGGGTTTGTTCCGTAGAAGCAGGCGCTCCCGGCAAGTTTTGCTCCGGCAAGCTTGCCGCGGAACATCAAGCTCCGGCTGAGCCCCAGATCCTCGCCGTAGAAGCGGATGTTCCCGCAGCAGCAGATGTGCCTTCAGTCCTTGTTGTCGAGCCACAGGCTCCAGCATGGGCGCAGCAGACTGTCCATTTCCTCCAGAACGGAGAACTTCCCGAAGAACAAGAAGAAGCGGAAAGAGTAGCCCGGCGCTCAAGTATGTACCAGTTCATCGACAACACACTGTACAGAAGAGGGCGCAACGGCGTGAAATTGAAGTGTATTCCCCGGGAAGACGGACAAAAGCTGTTGGCAGAGATACATGGAGGCATATGCGGTCACCACATTGGCGCAAGAGCACTTGCCGGCAAAGCGTTCCGGCAATGTTTCTTCTGGCCGACAGCCCTCCAGGATGCAACTGCACAAGTAACCAAGTGTGAAGCGTGCCAGTTCCATTCCAAGCAGATACACCAGCCAGCTCAAGCTCTCCAGACGATCCCTTTGTCCTGGCCATTTTCGGTCTGGGGGCTCGACATCCTCGGCCCCTTCCCCCGAGCTGTCGGGGGCTTTCAGTACTTGTACGTCGCAATCGACAAGTTCACAAAGTGGCCGGAAGTGGAACCAGTGAGGAAGGTGACAGCGCAGTCAGCAGTCAAGTTCTTCAGGTCGATTGTTTGCCGCTTCGGGATCCCCAACAGGATCATCACCGACAACGGTACGCAATTCACGAGCCGCGCCTTCATGCAATACGTCCAAGATCTCGGCGCCAAGGTCTGCTTCGCTTCTGTTGCTCATCCCAGGAGCAACGGTCAAGCGGAGAGGGCCAATGCCGAAGTGTTGCATGGGCTCAAGACCAGAACTTTCGACAGGCTGCACAAGTGCGGAAGAAACTGCATCGAGGAGCTGCCGGTGGCTCTTTGGTCGATCAGAACAACGCCAAATCGAGCCACTGGCCAGACACGATTTGCTCTAGTCTATGGAGCAGAAGCAGTTACCCCCACGGAACTCGTATACGGGTCACCTCGAGTGCTCGCTTATGATGAGCTTGAGCAAGAGCGGCTGCGTGAAGATGACGCGCAGCTCCTTGAGGAAGATCATCTTCAGGCTGCTGTGCGAGCCGCTCGCTACCAGCAAGCTTTGCATCGCTACCATAGCCGCAAAGTTAAAGCCAGAAGCTTCGAGGAAGGCGACCTTGTTCTTCGACACGCTCCGTCCGCCAAGAATCACAACAAGTTGACGCCGAAGTGGGAAGGCCCTTACCGGGTGAGACGAGTCACGAGGCCCGGCGCTGTCCGCCTTGAGACCGAAGATGGCACTCCGGTGAGCAACTCCTGGAATATTGAGCATCTTCGTAAGTTTTACCCGTAAGGCGCGGTTGTCGGACCCCGTCCGGCAACCACCCTTTTGTACAAGTCTTGCCGCTGTTGCATGTAATCATTTGTACAAAGCTAGGCGCAGACCCTGAGCAGCAGTAAATGAAGCGCTGGCGCCCTAAGTTTTAGCATGCATGCTGAGTCGAGTCTCGTCCTTGGTTAGGGTTGATAGTGCCTAACAGCTGCTAACCCCTAGCTTAGAGGTCGGGTCTGCGTCCTTTTTTCCTGTTCTTTCGTTTCCCTTGGTTCGCAGGGTTTTGCATATCCTGGCCAGACCGCTTAAGGACGAAGAAGAGAAGAAGGGCGGACCAGCATCTGGTCCCCGGCAAACCAGTGTTGCCGGGGGCTGCAAGTACAAAGATCCGCCCGCGGCAAGCCAAAGTTGCCGGGGGGTGCAATCCCAGATAAGTTTTTCATCCCTTGTCATGCATTCTCTTATGGACTGAGGAATGCGAAAACCTTGTTTTTTCCTAAAAAGCTGCCGTGCTCCCTTAACTCTGGGCTCCAGAGCGCGTTCCTGGGGCCAGTTCTGGTAGTAGCCGCGACGGCAAAGGGACGGAATGAGGATCCCGAACCCGCCTCATCCCTACCTCCGCCAAAGGCGTGAGAAAGGTCGAGTGGCGCGGGAAGACGGCAGGGCCTGTTGCCGGGCAAAGAAGTGTCTATCTTAACGATATAAAGGACTCGCTCCTTGGCGTGGGTTTTACCCGCGGGACAAATCGCCCGGCAAACATCCCCTTTTTCATTAAAAAAACATTCGGCTTAGGTACAGTTCAGAGAGAATGAAAAACATGAGAGATGGGATTACAAGCTTTAAATGCAACTAAAACCCGAGGGCTTACAAGTTAAAAAAGATAAGGTGCCCGTAATCCCTTTCTTGTCTCTCTCCTCAGGAGGTAGGACAAGGAGGCGAAAAGGGCAAAAGGGGCGCCTAGGCAAGCTACGGGTGGCAGAAGACACCAAGAGAACACCCCGGGGGCCGTCTGAAAGCTGGACGGTGACGGCGGCGCCGGAAGCAGGGCTCGACGAGGCGGCAGGACGTCAGCATGCTGTCGAGGGCGTCGTGCCCCCGTACTTCGAGTTGACGGCCTTGCCTCCCGCCCTCTTCCTCTTCTGGAGCCTCCCTACGCCAGCCGCCAAGGAGACGACCCCGAGAAGCTCAAGGAGCCGGCGACACGGATGATGGGGTCGCCGGTGCCACGTGGAGCCGCGACCGACGCCTAGTCGGACCCGTCATCTCGACGACCGCTACCCTCGTCGTCGCTGTCGCTCCCCTCCTCGTCGCTCTCGCTCGAGGAGGAGCCTTCGCTGTCGGAGGAGCTATCCACGCAGCACCGGGCCTGGGTCCCGTAGCACCCGAAGACCTTGACGGAGAGGAGATCGCCCTCCATCAACTTAAAATGGAGGGTGAACCCCTCCATCAAGCTGTGGATACGGGCGAACGTCTTCCACCCTCGACCAAGATACATCACGCCGGGGGCTGGGGACTCAACGTGGACCCGCGTGCCGCTGATCCCGCAGCCCCTCATGCGCAGTCTTAGCGTCTCGGGTTGTTCCATCTCCATCACGCTGGCGAAGGGAGCCGGGAGACGGAGGCGACGACGAGGTGCCCGGCTCAGCCTGACGAAGAACTCGCAAGGGTCGTCCCCGATGTGGACTGCCGTGAGAAGAGGAGCTGCTGGCGGAGGCGAGGCCGGCGCGTCGCCCCGTCCGCCTCGTCCCCGAGCGCCTCGGCCTCGTCCATGACCTCGCCCCCTCCCCCTTCCCCTTACGGTTGGCTCTGCCACCGCGGGTTCAAGGGGAGGAGGGGCGCGTTGCCTAGCGGCGACCCTCGCCGCCACCGATGAAGGACCAGGGTTCCCTTTCTCCATGGCGAATGGAGAGAGGGGATCAGAAGCTGAAGGGAAGAAAAGATGAAGGAGTGTGGATATCTGTCGCCCCCTCTTGCTCTTTATAAAGGAACAGGGTGGGGGCTCGGCCGCCCCGCTCAGCCAATCAAGACGCAGGAAGAGCAGGCGACTGGGACCGGCCTGCTGCCTCGACCCGCTACGGCCCGGTTTCCTGCCTCCACCGTCCGCAACTCCAGGTGCATGGAAGCCGCGTGGCTGGCGTGCAGGACCGAGGCGACGGCCGAGGCGACCTTCCCCCCACCCCGTGATCGTGGGGAGCGGACGCCTCGGAAACCGTGCCTCGGCCCCGTCCGGCAAATGAGCCACGCCTCCACGCCTCCCTCCACTTATGGAGATGGCGCGAACCGCCTCCCCCCTTTATTGCGACATGACGCATGCCTGCGGGGCTCAGCCCCGCGCACGCCGCCCACGTCACGCACGCCTCTCCCCACGATGCCGCATTCGACGCGTGTCGTTCGGGGAGGACGTGGTGGATGCAGAAGAAGATGCAGCGTGACCCAGGCCGCGCGTGCCCGTGCACTGTTTTGGGCCTGGCCCAACAGCGCTTGGCACCGTGTATGGCCCAGGCCCGGGGGCTCCTGTCGGTGTACTAAAGTAGGGGTACCTTAGTACCCCGAACTTATGCACGGGCAGTCGTAGCACCCCGCGGCAAGGCTTGCCAGGTGATCGCCAAAACTCTCCATGGTCCCTTTTTGGGCCATCCAAGAACAAAGTATTTGAGCCAAGGCCCCGGCAGGAGGAGCTTGCCGGGAAGGGCACCCGAAGAGAGCGAGGCCCCGGCAAGAGGAGCTTGCCGGGATGGCCGCTCGAAGCACAAGGCCCCGGCAAGAGGAGCTTGCCGGGAAGGCCAACCAGGGCACGACAAGAGACTTGCTGCGACGCGCCACGCGTCCCGGCAAGGACCGGTGGGCGACAAGCTCCCGGGTGCGACAAGGCATCAGCCGCGGCAAGGCGCTTGCCGCGGCAAGTCACCACCCCGCGCCTGCGTTCCAGCTCATCCACCCACGTGTCGCTCTGGGGCCATTCCAGGCGTACGTGGCGAGAGGCCGCGCAGCCAGGGGCATGCGGTGGCGAAGCAACGCTGAAAGGATAGCCGTCGTGGCAAACGGTGGCGCCCCTGACGGCCCCTTTTCCGCACTGTTTGGGTGACCTAGACGGGCATTTAATGCCCTTGTCCCCTGCCATCAAAGTTATGTATGATAGCACTGTGCAAACAGCTGTACCCAACACAGTGTTTTCCAGTTTTACCCCCGCCTACGTTGCCACCTGTGGGTAACCCCTTGCGCATATAAAAGGAGGCCCCATGCGCAACGTAGAGGGGGGAAGGAAAGAGGAAGAAGGAGACCACTCACGCTCGGTCTGACTAGTTGCCTGAGTGTACTGTAGCACTCAGCGCTCCCAAACAAGAACACAATACAAACCACAAAGCAGCAGTAGGGTTTTACGCATCCGTGCGGCCCGAAGCTGGGTAAACCCCTTGTGTGCATCGCCTCGATCCGCTCTTCGTACGACCTCCGCCCCCCGTCAAAGCAGAAAGGGGCTCGGTCCCCATAGGTGTTCGTGGAGGCAGATTTCCCCCGACACAATCCATAAGTGGCTCTCATGATAGATTCATATGGCAATTTTATTTTCTTCCTATGGAAGTGTTCCATGCCCTTTTTTAATGGAAATTGAAATTTAATATTCCCTTCCTTCATATCAATAATTGCACCAACCGTTCTAAGGAAAGGTCTACCGAATAATAGGGCAAGAAGGATGCAATCTATATCAAGAACGATAAAATCTACGGGCACATAATTTCTATTTGCAACAATAAGAACATCATTAATTCTTACCATAGGTTTCTTAATAGTGGAACCCGCAAGATGCAAGTTTAGAGAGCAATCATCAAAATCACGGAAATCTAGCAAATCACACAAAGTTTTGGGAATAGTGGAGACACTAGCACCCAAATCACACAAAGCATTAAAATCCTAATATTTAATTTTGATTTTAATAGTAGGTTCCCACTCATCATAAAGTTTTCTAGGGATAGAAACTTCCAACTCAAGTTTTTCTTCATAAGATTGCATCAAGGCATCAACGATATGTTCGGTAAAGGCTTTATTTTGACTATAAGCATGAGGAGAATTTAGCACGGATTGAAACAAGGAAATACAATCAATTAAAGAGCAACTTTCATAATTAAATTCCTTGAAATCCAATATAGTGGGTTTAGCAACATCTAGGGTTTTATTTCGTACAATCCCACTTTTATCAACTTCATCATTCAGATCTAAATACTCTGAACTTTTGGAACGCCTTCTAGGTAAAGCAAGATCATATTCAGTTTCATCAAGATTCATATTGCAAAACAAAGATTTAATAGGGGACACATCAATAACTTTTAGATCTTCATCATGATTTTCATAGGATTGTAAGAACATGCTTTAATAAAGGCATCTTTCGTAGCACGCATCCTAGAGGTTCTTTCTTTGCACTCATCAATGGAAATTCTCATGGATTTGAGAGACCCATTGATATCATGCTTAGGAGGAATAGATCTAAGCTTTAAAGAATCAACCTCAAGAGAAATTCTATCTATGTTCCTAGCAAAATCATCAACTTTAAGCAATTTCTCTTCAAGCAAAGCATTAAAATTCTTTTGTGAATTCATAAACTCTTTAACACTATTCTCAAATTCAGAGGGCATCTTATTAAAATTTTGATAAGAGTTGTTGTAGGAATTTCCATAATTATTAGAAGGATTAAAATTCCCTCTATACACGTTGTTACCAAAATTATTCCTACCAACAAAATTCACATCCATAGATTCATTATTATTCTCAATCAAAGTAGACAAAGGCATATCATTAGGATCAGAAGAAACACTCTTAGTAGCAAATAATTCCATAAGTTCATCCATCTTTCCACTCAAAACATTAATTCCTTCTATCGCATGCACTTTTTTATTAGTGGATCTTTCAGTGTGCCATTGAGAATAATTAACCATAATATTATCTAGGAGTTTAGTAGCATCTCCTAAAGTGATTTTCATAAAAGTGCCTCCCGCGGCCGAATCTAAAAGATTTCTAGAAGCAAAATTCAATCCGGCATAAAATTTTTGTATAATCATCCACAAGTTCAAACCATGAGTAGGACAATTACGTATCATTAATTTCATTCTCTCCCAAGCTTGTGCAACATGTTCATGATCAAGTTGCTTAAAATTCATAATATCGTTTGTAAGAGAGATGATCTTAGCGGGAGGAAAATACTTAGAGATAAAAGCATCTTTGCACTTGTTCCAAGAGTCAATACTATTTTTAGGCAAAGACGAAAACCAAGCTTTAGCTCGATCTCTAAGCGAAAAAGGAAATAGCTTCAATTTAACAATATCATTATCGACATATTTCTTCTTTTGCATATCACATAAATCAACGGAGCTATTCAGATGAGTAGCGGAATCTTCACTAGGAAGGTCGGCGAATTGATCTTTCATAACAAGATTCAACAAAGCAGTATTGATTTCACAAGATTCAGTATTGGTAAGAGGAGCAATCGGAGTGCTAAGGAAATCATTATTGTTGGTATTGGTGAAGTCACACTATTTGGTATTATCTTGAGCCATCGCGACAAACAAGCAATCCAACACACGAGGAAACAAAAGGCAAGCGAGAAAGAGGCAAACGGAAAGGAGAGGGCGAATAAAATGGCAAGGGTGAAGTGGGGGAGAGGAAAACGACAGGCAAATGGAAACTAATGTAATGCGAGAGATAGGGATTGTGATGGGTACTTGGTGTGTTGACTTTTGCGCAGACTCCCCCGCAACGGCGCCAGAAATTCTTCTTGCTACCTCTTGAGCACTGCGTTGGATTTCCCCGAAGAGGAGAGGATGATGCAGCAAAGTAGCGTAAGTATTTTCCGTAGTTTTTGAGAACCAAGGTATCAATATAGTAGGAGGCTACGCTCAAATCCCTCGTACCTACACAAAAACAATAGTTCAACGCAACCAACGCGATTAGGGGTTGTCAATCCCTTCATGGTCACTTATGGGAGTGAGATCTGGTAGAGAATATTTTTTGTATTTTTGGTATAAAGATGCAAAGTGAAAAGTAAAAGGCAAAGTAAAAAAGCAAGCAAGATTAAAGTGATGGAGATTGATATGATGAGAATAGACCCGGGGGCCATAGGTTTCACTAGTGGGTTCTCTCAAGAGCATAAGTATTCTACGGTGGGTGAACAAATTACTGTTGAGCAATTGACAGAATTGAGCATAGTTATGAGAATATCTAGGTATGATCATGTATATAGGGATCACGTCCGAGACAAGTAGACCGACTCCTGCCTGCATCTACTACTATTACTCCACTCATCGACCGCTATCCAGCATGTGTCTAGAGTATTAAGTTAAAAACAGAGTAACGCCTTAAGCAAGATAACATGATGTAGAGGGATAGTTTCATGCAATATAATAAATACCCCATCTGGTTATCCTCGATGGCAACAATACAATACGTGCCTTGCTGCCCCTACTGTCACTGGGAAAGGAAACTGCAAGATTAAGCCCAAAGCTAAGCACTTCTCTCATGGCAAGAAAAACCAATCTAGTAGGCCAAACCAAACTGATAATTCGAAGAGACTTGCAAAGATAACCAATCACACATAAAAGAATTTAGAGAAGATTCAAATATTATTCATAGATAGACTTGATCATGAACCCACAATTTATCGGTCTCAACAAACACACCGCAAAAAGAAGATTACATCGAGTAGATCTCCACAAGAGAGGGGGAAAACATAGTATTGAGATCCAAAAAGAGAGAAGAAGCCATCTAGCTAATAACTATGGACCCGTAGGTCTGAGGTGAACTACTCACACTTCATCGGAGGAGCTAGGATGATGTAGAAGCCCTCCGTGATGATGTCCCTCTCCGGCGGAGCTCCGGAACAGGCCCCAAGATGGGATCTCGTGGGTACAGAAGGTTGCGGCGGTGGAATCAGGTTTTTGGCTCCGTATCTGATCGTTTGGGGGTACGTAGGTATATATAGGAGGAAGAAGTACGTCGGTGGAGCTCCGAGGGGCCCACAAGGAAGGAGGGCGCGCCCTAGGGGGGTGGGCGCGTCCCCACCCTCGTGACCGCCTTGTGGCTTTCTTGACGTAGGGTCCAAGTCTCCTGGGTCTTATCTGATGAGAAAATCACGTTCCCGAAGGTTTCATTCCGTTTGGACTCCGTTTGATATTATGTTTCTCCGAAACTCTGAAATAGGCAAAAAATAGCAATTCTGGGTTGGGCCTCCGGTTAATAGGTTAGTCCCAAAAATAATATATAAGTGTAAAATAAAGCCCAATATATTCCAAAACAGTAGATAATATAGCATGGAGCAATGAAAATTATAGATACGTTGGAGACGTATCATTGCTCCAGCCGCCCGAAGCAGCGCCGGTCGTGCCGCATGCTCCTGCCTCCCGTGGCCGGCTATGCTGCCGCGGAGGCCTCACCGCCCCCTACTATTCCCACCACTGGCCAGGCCCTACGGCGACGGCAGCCTCACACCGAAGCCGAACCAGTGAACCCTCGTACTCTCTCCGCGCGGGCTTCCACTACTGCGTCGTCCCTGGCTCCGCGTCGTCCCCTTCCTAGGCCTCGCCATCGTCCACCGCCGTGGTGCTCTCCGCGTGGCGTGGCCAACGTGGTCAAGGAACGACTTCCATCGGAAGAGTGTACATGGAGAGGCTGACAGCTGGGTCCACGGCCACAGCCCAGTTTTTTGTGATTTTCCAAGTAAGTCGCTTTGTCAGGCCTGTTGGGTTGCAAATCTTTCAAGACGAGGAGAGCTTTCATTCGGCTGGCCGAGAAAATGGCCCATCAGTAATGATAAATGGGATGTACGTTTTTAAAACACATCAAACTGGCAATTAGTTTCAAATATCTTTTCTTCATTTCGTGATTTTAAATTACATTAATTTTTATGCATGGAGAATTTGTTGGATTTGATATTGATATACATTTATTTTGAAAATCAGTTTGAATGTGAGTTGAAATTTTGGGATTAAAAACAGTTCGGACCGCACCGAAATATGCAAAATTTCATATAATTTTTTAACCATGGCCACAATATGGGCTATAATGCTAACAAAAAGAATATGGGCTCCAAAAAAACCTTAATAATTAGCAAATGGGCTGTAAATTATTAGAAATAATGGCAAATGGGTTGTATGCTGTTTTCCACATATTTGAGGCTTTCCTAAAAAAAGGTTGACGCACAAGCAGTGACTGTTCGATGGCCATCCAACGGCCATCGTGCTTCTTCAATCTCTGCTCTTCCTGGACGAGCCGCTCAACCAAGAGTCGGCGGGACTGCCTGCTCCCTCCTCCCTGCGGCCGGCTCTGCTGCCGCGCAGGCCTCACCGCCCCACCGTACTCCCATCGCTGGCCTAGCCATCCCTCTACACACCCACACCTGCTATTATTCTCCGGCGACGGCAGACGAACCAGTAAACCCTCGTACAGTCGTACTCCACTCCGTGTGGGAAACAACTGCCGAGTCTTCCCTGCCTCCGTGTCGTTCCCTTCCTAGGCCTCGCTGTCGTCCACCGCCCTGGTGCTCTCGGCGCGGCCTGGTCAACATGGTCAACGACTGACATGCATCTGAAGTGGACTGTACGTGGAGAGGCCGACAGCTGGGTCCATGGCGGCACGCAAGGAAATGCCTCCTTATTATGCGCAAAATAATGATTCCTCCACCTGACATCAGGGACCCATCAAAAGGGCCTCTGTATTTCGCGAAAAAAATGTTACCGCCGCTGACATCTCGGACCCACCAGCTATATCTTCACACGCAAGGAAGTGCCTCCTTATTACGCACAAAAAAATGATTAATCCCCCTCTTAGCTGGGACCCAGTATAGTGGCAGGCTGACTTGTGAGCCTACTAAGTTGACGGGGATGGAGGGCTTTGTCAACTTAGTCAATATGCATGATTCTAGCTCAAGTGACCGTACGATGTCCATCCAACGGCCGTAGTGCTTCTTCAACCTCTGGTCTTCTTGCTCTAGCCGCCCAAACCAGCGCCGGTCGTGCCTCATGCTCCTGCCTCCCGTGGCCAGCTGCGATGCGGCGGAGGCCTCACCGCCCCTACTACTCCCACCGCTAGCCAGGCCATCCCTCTACTCACCCACACCCCCTGTTATTCTGCGGTGACGATAGCCTCACACCGCAGCGAACCAGTGAACCCTCGTACTCCTCTACGTGTGGGAATCCACTGCCGCGTCTTCCTCAGCTCCGCGTCGTCCCCTTCCTAGGCCTCACCATCGTCCACTGTCCTGGTGCTCTCGGCGCGGCGTGGTCTTCGTGGTCAAGGAACGGCTTCCATTGGACGTGGATTGTACGTGGAGAGGCTGACAGCTGGGTCCACGGCCGCAGCAAGGAAGTGCCTCCTTATTACGTGCAAAATAATTATTCCTCCACCTGACAACGGGGACCCACCGGACGGGCCATCGTATTTCGTGAAAAAAACGTTTGCCCCTGACTGCTGGGACCCACCAGCTACATCTTCGCACGCAAGGAAGTGCGTCCGGGAAAAAAAATGATTCGTCCCCCTGACTGCTGGGACCCACCAGCTACATCTTCGCAGGCAAGGAAGTGCCTGACAGTCGGGACCCACCTGGCTAGCGTTGTCATTCTGTTCATGAACGTGTACGTACATATATACTGGTGGATGTAGAGGCGCGCACGTGTCGTAGTAGAGGTGCATACGTGTCGTAGTAGAGGCGCGCACGTAGCATGTACACGTACGTACAACGGCCAGGGTGCAGGAAAGAAAATACGGCCACGTATGTGTACATACGGGTGGGGTCTCGAACGCATACTCGCGCATACGTATGGCCAGGGCTCGTGTACATGGCTGGGTCAGAACGGAGAAACAGCATCGTCGTCGTGTTCATCGGGAGGCAATGGAATGTGTCGTGTTCATGGGGAGGCAATGAAACGCGTCGTGTTCATCGGGAGGCAACAGAACGAGTGGGAGCCAACCTGCTGGGTCGGAATGGAATGCGTGATCGGGAGGGCTTGGATGGAACAGGCGATGGAAACGAGGCCTGGCGTACCGCACAACAGAGGAAACGGACCTCCTACGTCTAGAACGGGGTCCTATTGATTGGGAGGAGTGTGGCGTACCGCAAAACGGAGGAAACGAACCTCCTACAGTCGAAACGGGGGTCCTGTTGATCGGGAGGGGTGTGGCGTACCGTAAAACGGATGAAACGGACCTCCTACAGTCGAAACAGGGGTCCTGTTGATCGGGAGGGGTGTGGCGTACTACAAAACGGACGAAACGGACCTCCTACGGTCGAAACGGGGGTCCTGTTCATCGGGAGGAGTGTGGCGTACCGCAAAACGGGACTCCACGGGATACTGTTCATCTCCACCGTCGACCTCCTCCAGCCTCCACGGGCTACCGTCGACCTCCTCCAGCCTCCACGGGCTCCTGCTCATCCAACCTCCACCGCAAGCTACTCCACCAGCTACTGTTCAACCACCCCTCCATGGGCACCCCTCCACCGTCTACTGTTCATCCAGCCCGCCACACCACGGGGTCATGTTCAACCACCCCTCCACGGGCACCCCTCCACCGTCTACTGTTCATCCAGCCCTCCACCACACCACGGGGTCATGTTCATCCAGAGGCAACGCCACCGCTCACTGTTAATCCAACCCCCCCCCCTCCCCCCGCAACGCTCACTGTTCATCCCAGAGGCAGCATCGATCGGCTTCAGTTAGCAGCAGTGGCGAAGGAATTGCTTGATCGGGTTCAGTTAACAGCCATCGATCGATCGCTCGGGTTCAGTAACGCTTAGCCTACAGTGCAATCGCTCGGGTTCAGTTAGATCCCAACGCTCGCTCGAGTTCAGTTAGAGCCAACGCCTCGCACACACGCGTGTACGTGTACGAGAGAAACGCGCATCGCTCGGCCCCCGACCTCCCATCGTAACCGGGAACTCCCCGAAATTTTCCTCGCCCTCGCTTCTACCACGGTTTTTTCCGTCATGGACGGCCCAAAGAATGTCATGCAGCTGCGTCTCCGGCCCGCCCAGGAAGAAAAGCCCATTTTCTAAAATTATTTTTTGTCATAGAAGTAGGAGCCCACCACATCTATGATGATACCGGGTTTTGTCACAATTATCGTCTTAGAAGTGTCATATGTATGACAGAAAAAATTCGTTTGGCCCAAAATGTCACGGATGTGTCTTTTTTTTGTAGTGGAGGGGCCCACGAGGGTGGGGGCGCGCCCTCTTGCCTCGTGGCTGCCTCGTTGCGTCTCTGACTTCATCTCCAAGTCTTCTGGTTTGCTTTTGGTCCGAGAAAGATCATCGCAAAGGTTTCATTCCGTTTGGACTCCGTTTGGTATTCCTTTTCTGCGAAACTCTAAAATAGGCAAAAAATACAGAAACTGGCACTGGGCCTCCGGTTAATAGGTTGGTCCCAAAAATAATATAAAAGAGCATATTAAAGCCCATCAAACATCCAAAACAGATAATATAATAGCATGGAACAATAAAAAATTATAGATACGTTGGAGACGTATCAAGCATCCCGAAGCTTAATTCCTGCTCATCCTCGAGTAGGTAAATGATAATAACAGAATTTTTGTTGTGGAATGCTACCCAACATATTTATCAATGTAATTTTCTTTATTGTGGCATGAATGTTCATATCCGAAAGATTCAAACAAAAGTTTAATATTGACATAAAAACAATAATACTTCAAGCATACTAATAAAGCAATCATATCTTCTCAAAATAACATGGCCAAAGAAAGCTATCCCTGCAAAATCATATAGTCTGGCTATGCTCTATCTTCATCACACAAAGTATTTAAAGCATGCACAACCCCGATGACAAGCCAAGCAATTGTTTCATACTTTTGATGTTCTCAAACATTTTCAATCTTCACGCAATACATGAGCGTGAGCCATGGACATGGCACTATAGGTGGAATAGAATGGTGGTGGTTGAGAAGACAAAAAGTAGAAGATAGTCTCACATCAACTAGGCGTATCAACGGGCTATGGAGATGCCCATCAATAGATATCAATGTGAGTGAGTAGGGATTGCCATGCAACGGATGCACTAGAGCTATAAGTGTACGAAGGCTCAAAAAGAAACTAAGTGGGTGTGCATCCAACTTGCTTGCTCACGAAGACCTAGGGAAATTTGAGGAAGCCCATCATTGGAATATACCAGCCAAGTTCTATAATGAAAAATTCCCACAAGTATATGAAAGTGACAACATAGGAGACTCTCTATCAGGAAGATCATGGTGCTACTTTGAAGCACAAGTGTGGAAAAAGGATAGTAACATTGTCCCTTCTCTCTTTTTCTCTCATTTTCTTTTTTGTTTTGTTTTGTTTTTTTGGGCCTTTATTTTTTCGGCCTCTTTTTGTTTCGTCTGGAGTCTCATCCCGACTTGTGGGGGAATCATACTCTCCGTCATCCTTTCCTCACTGGGACAATGCTCTAATAATGATGATCATCACACTTTTGTTTACTTACAACTCAAGAATTACAACTCGATACTTAGAACAAAATATGACTCTATGTGAATGCCTCCGGCGGTGTACTCGGATGTGCAATGAATCAAGAGTGACATGTATGAAAGAATTATGAAGGTGGCTTTGCCACAAATACGATGTCAACTACATGATCATGCAAGGCAATATGACCATGATGGAGCGTGTCACAATAAATGGAACGGTGGAAAGTTGCATGGCAATATATCTCGGAAAGGCTATATAAATGTCATAATAGGTAGGTATGGTGACTGTTTTGAGGATGGTAAATGGTGGGTTTATGGTACCGGCAAAAGTTGTGCGGTACTAGAGAGGCTAGCAATGGTGGAAGGATGAGAGTCTGTATAATCCATGGAATCGACATTAGTCATAAAGAACTCACATACTTATTGCAAAAATCTATTTGTTATCGAAACAAAGTACTACGTGTGTGCTCCTAGGGGGATAGATTGGTAGGAAAAGACCATCGCTCGCCCCTGACCGCCACTCACAAGGAAGACAATCAAAAAATAAATCATGCTCCGACTTCATCACATAACAGTTCACCAAACATGCATGCTACGGGAATTACAAACTTTAACACAAGTATCTCTCAAATTCACAACTACTCAACTAGCATGATGATACGTCTCCGTCGTATCTATAATTTTTTATTGTTCCATGCAAATATTCTACAACTTTTGGCAACTTTTTATACTATTTTTGGGACTAACATATTGATCCAGTGCCCAGTGCCAGTTCCTGTTTGTTGCATGTTTTTTGTTTCGCAGAAGTCCATATCAAATGGAGTCCAAACGGGATAAAAACTGACGGAGATTTTGTTGGAATATATGTGATTTTTGGGAAGTGGAATCAACGCGAGATGATGCCCGAGGGGCCCACGAGGGTGAGGAGCGCACCCCAGGGGGTCAGGCGCACCCTGGGCCCTCGTGGCCACCCCGTAAGGCGGTTGGTGCCCTTCTTTCGCCCCAATAAAGCAAATATCCGGATAAAAATCGTGTCCAAATTTCATCCCAATCGGAGTTAAGGATCTCCGGGAATATAAGAAACGGTGAAAGGACAGAATCTGGAATGCAGAAACAGAGAGAGATAGAGAGACAGATCCAATCTCAGAGGGGATCTCGCCCCTCCCATGCCATGGAAGCCATGGACCAGAGGGTAAACTCTTCTCCCATCTAGGGGGAAGGTCAAGGAAGAAGAAGAAGAATGGTGTAACATCCCAAATTTTCAATTTGGAATGTTATACATAGATCATTCATGCATATCATATTTTATTGCATTTCATTTTGCGATCCTCGAAATTCTAAGCAACCCAAGGACCCAGGGAGAGAGTTGGGGATTTCACCGTTTTCGTATTTGAATTTTATCAAATATCAAAACAAGGATCTTTGGTTTTAATTATTTTTCTCTCCAAAAATGTTTCATATTAAAATATATGAGAGGAGATAATATGACTTCTCCAAAATAAATGAAATATTGGAGGAAAAATATTAAAATCAAATATTTGATTTTATTCGGATTTTATTGCTATTTTATTTGCATAGGCAAAATATGCGTTTTCAAAAATGCAGTATAGGCCCAAATAAATGTTCACCTTGTCCGGTAGATTTTTAGAGGACGTGGAAAATTTATTTCGGAATTTTGGAGTCCGTTTAGTACTCTTTTTCTTTCTTTTTCTGCACGCCGAAATTGTTTAAAAAAAGAGGAACCGCCTAACAGGCCATGTCCGACCGGGACTCCGCCCGACCGGCCTTATAAGCCGGGGGCCCGGACCCCGAGCCCACCCAGCCGCGCCACCCCGCCCGAACCCTAGCATCGCCGCCGCCTCGCCGCCGCCGCCGCCCGCTGTCGTCGCCTCGCCGCCGCCCGGAGCCGTCGCCCCACCCCGCCGGAGCCGCCCCCGAGGTAGCCGCCGCCGCCGCTTCTCGCGGGTTAACCGCGTCTTTTTGGTTCGATCGGTTTTTTAGAACCGTAGATTCGTTTTTTTATTAGATTGGTTCGGTTTTTCTCGGTTCGGTTAAATAGCGGACGTTTGTCTGTATGTTCGTTTGAACGGTTTTCGCCCGTTAGCCGCAGATAGCGAACGTTCGTTCGTTAGTCTGTTCGTCAGTTTTTCTTTTTCTAGGATTTTTCGTTATTCTTTTCAATCGCGATTTCTGATCTGATTTTCATTTCAGTATAAGTTTTCGCTCATTTATCAGAATCTGGCGATTCAAGCGCCTAGGTCTTCGTCTCGAAGCCCTCTTTCTATTTAACCAACTTGAACAAGATTTTGCTACTGTAAAATTTGACTTTAGTCCAGACTAGTAATCGGATCTTGTTTCTTTCGTCATTTGAGTTTTGTTGTTTCGTTTGATTTGATTCTTTTTGCAAACTGGAGTTCTTAAGTTGAACTTTCTAGCTAGATCTCTTATTTGATTTTTACCCGTGCTCTTGTTTGAGTGCTTATTGTTTGTTTGTTTGTTTGTTTGCGATAGAGTACCCGGAGTGCGAAGCGTGTTACTACAAGTCTCTAGGTTTCGCGGATCATCGGCAAGGCAAGTAACACTTTGATCATATCTCTTTACTACCCAGTTTTATTACAATAGATCAATCCTCACACAATTGCATGGCTAGGATATGATTAAATTGTGGGTTTGGGAAGTAGATGAGGTAGTACCTATTCACCTATTTATCATCAAACCTTTGGGAGTTACTTCTACATTGCTTATATTGCTATGCTATGCTCGTAGACGTGGATTGGGTTTTACTGTATTCATGATAGATGTGAGTTTGTTAATTAATGGTTCAACTTAAGGTGGCAACTTAAATACACATCTCGGTGGATTGTTTGTGGGCACCTGGAGAATCCAGTGTTGTCCTAGGATATCCCGGAGGACCCGTGTGATCATCCTACGACCCGCCACCCAGACTCAAAGAGATCATAAGACTATTCATGCTAGAAACTTCCGTGTGCAGCCACAAGCCATTATGGGCTCTCGCATGGTTGAGTAAGTTGCGTGAAGCTATCGAAGAGGTAGACTAGCAGATGTAGTGGGTTGTAGGTGGTACTGTCTATCCAGAGTAGAGAGTTAATGCTTCAGAAAGACTGTGTCTCGAATCTTCAATCTTGGATGTATTCGAGCCTTGTGGGGGAGAAGTGCGAAAACCTCTACAGAGTGTACAAACTAATCATGGTTAGCCGTGTCCCCGGTTATGGACATCTTAAGTATCTAGTTCTTGGATTATCATGTGGGTCTCATCACACTTAATATAAATTTTGATTGGGTTTAATGATGATGCTTAATTGGGATTGAGTTGGAGGAACCTTCTCAATGTTTAACAACTACCTTGATAGTTAAATAAAATTTATTCCTTTGTTGTAGGGAAAATTTGGCTTTTCGCAAAACATGTTAACCATACAGCCTCCACCAGCCATATATGCATGTAGTGATAGCAATAATTTCTGTTTCATTACTCTCTTGTGTTACATTGCCAGCATATTCCATGTGCTGACCCGTTTTCGGGCTGCAACGTATCATGTTGCAGACTTTTCAGACGACGAGTAAGGAGCCTTAGGTCGTGGTCTTTCACGCAGTGATGCCGTTGGAGTTGATGGACTCGCTTTATCTTCCAAGCCTTCCGCTGTTATCATTTTAGATGGCCTTAAGCTATATTTATTGTAATAAGTTCTCTTTTGAGACATTCGATGTAATAAGTGTGTGATTGCTACTCTGTTATAAATCCTTCAAGTACTGTGCGTGTCAGCATTACCGATCCAGGGAAGACACTGATGCACAGAGATCAAATTGTTTGAGGTCTGGTCGCTACAATGGGGGGCTCCGGAACGCCGGAACGCCGCCGGGGCCACACTGTTACATTACAGAGATCAGACTCTCTCCCTCTCACTCCCGGTGGCGCCGGAACGCCACCGGGGCCATCATCATCACCGCAATCTACACCAACACCTCCGTCATCTTCACCAACATCTCCATCACCTTCCCCCGTCTATCTACAGCGGTCCACTCTCCTGCAACCCGTTGTACCCTCTACTTGAACATGGTGCTTTATATATGCTTCATATTATTATCCGATGATGTGTTGCCATCCTATGATGTGTGAGTAGATTTTCGTTGTCCTATCGGTAATTGGTGAATTGCTATGATTTGTTTAATTTGCTTGTTGTTATGTTGCTGTCCTTTGGTGCCCATTATATGAGCGAGCGCATGGATCACACCATAGGGTTAGTTGTATGTTGATATGACTATGTATTCGAGGGCAAGAGTGACAGAAGCTTCAACCTAGCATAGAAATTGATGCATACGGCATTGAAGGGGGCCAATATATCTTAATGCTATGGTTGGGTTTTACCTTAATGAACGTTAGTAGCTGCGGATGCTTCCTAATAGTTCCAATCATAAGTTCATAGAATTCCAAGTCATGAATGACATGCTAGCAGTGTCCTCTCCCACATAAAACTTGTTATCGGTCTAGTAAAGTAGTCAATTGCTTAGGGACAATTTCGCAACTCCTACCACCACTTTTCCACACTCGCTATACTAACTTATTCCTTATTTATCTAAACAACACCTACTTTTTATTTACGCGCTCTATTATCTTGCAAATCTATCCCACAACAGCAACAAAGTACTTCTAGTTTCATACTTGTTCTAGGTAAAGCGAACGTCAAGCGTGCGTAGAGTTATATCGGTGGTCGACAGAACTTGAGGGAATATTTGTTCTACCTTTAGCTCCTCATTGGGCTCGACACTCTTACTTATCGAAAGAGGCTACAATTGATCCCTTATACTTGTGGGTTATCACATGACTCTAATATTACCATCTTCATATCTCAAAACAATCATAAGGAATCAAACTTCTCGTAGTATTCAATGCACTTTATATGGAAGTTTTTATTATACCCATCTTGAATGCCTATCATATTAGGACTAATTTTATATCCAAAGCAAATTACCATGCTATTCTAAAAGACTCTCAAAATAATATAAGTGAAGCATGAGAGATCAATAATTTCTATAAAATAAAACCACCACCGTGCTCTAAAAAGATATAAGTGAAGCACTAGAGCAAAATTATATAGCTCCAAAGATATAAGTGAAGCACATAGAGTATTCAAATAATTTCCGATTCATTCGTGTCTCTCCCAAAAGGTGTGTATAGCAAGGATGATTGTGGTAAACTAAAATGCAAATACTCAAATCATACAAGACGCTCCAAGCAAAACACATATCATGTGGTGAATAAAAATATAGCCTCAAGTAAAGTTACCGATAGACGAAGATAAAAGAGGGGATGCCTTCCGGGGCATCCCCAAGCTTTGGATTTTGGTTGTCCTTGAATTTTACCTTGGGGTGCCTTGGGCATCCCCAAGCTTAGTCTCTTGCCACTCCTTATTACAAAATCCATCAAATCTTTACCCAAAAACTTGAAAACTTCACAACACAAAACTAAACAGAAAATCTCATGAGCACCGTTAGTATAAGAAAATAAACCACCACTTTAAGGTACTGTAATGAACTCATTCTTTATTTATATTGGTGTTAAACCTACTGTATTCCAACTTCTCTATGGTTCATACCCCCCGATACTACTCCTAGATTCATCAAAATAAGCAAACAACACATGAAAAGTAGAATCTGTCAAAAGCAGAACAGTCTGTAGCAATCTGTAATGTTCGAATACTTCTGGAACTCCAAAACTTCTACCAAATTAGGACGAGTAGGGCATGTGTATATTAATCTACTGCAAAAAGAATCAGGGCAAAAGCTCTTTTCTGTGATTTCTGAAAATTATTTTTGTGAGCACATTTCTTTTGTCTTTTTAGCAAGATCAAACAACTATCGTCCAAGAAGATCCTAAAGGCTTTAGCTGGCACAAACACTAACTAAAACACAAAAAACAAAATCATAACAGTAGCATGATGAATTATTTATTACTAAACAGTAGCAAAAGCAAATAACAAAAATTAAATTGGGTTGCCTCCCAACAAGCGCTATCGTTTAACGCCCCAAGCTAGGCATAAAAGCAAGAATAGATCTAGGTATTGTCATGCAATTATTCAATTGAGCACGCATAACCCCTAGGAGGTTCTTTGTTTTTGTTAATGATCAAACTGTGTAACACCCCGGGTGTCATGCTACAGTAAAATCGTGTTGATGGTGCTAGTTCGTCACAATTAAACATTGCTAATCATCACTTTGTTCCAAACCGACCTCAAATTCGTTTTTTAAGATAAGTTAAATTATTATTTCTTAAAACTATAAAACTAAAATGTTCGAATTTTCGTATAATTTCCTCTAATCAATTATCATGTAGAAACCAAAATCATTTGACTCACAGATAAATTCCTAGGAAAATAATAAATGGTCCAACAGCAATTATTTTGGCCTATTCAAGTTAAACAAATATTTAAGCCTTTCAAGAAAATTGAAAACTTGTGGGTGGTCCCTAAACTTTGTGCTTGAATTATGTGCTAACTTCTATTTTTTTAAAAATTCATTTGATACTAAAGTAAAATGCAAACAGTGGCAAATAGCAAAAAGACAGAGTTTATAAAAGAAAATTAGAGAAAGAAAAGAGATTATGTGCTACTAGGCCCAGTTAACTCCGTATGAGGCCCAGCCCACCACGCTTTCTTCCTCCTACTGCTCATCTGAGGCGCTCTGGACGCCGCACGCGTGTCTAGGCCGTGGATCCTCCACGCGGCGGCCATCCGGCTCTCCTCGGCGTTAGCAAGGTCGCCCCGAACCCCCTCGAC
Source organism: Aegilops umbellulata (assembly GCA_032464435.1). Taxonomy (NCBI): domain Eukaryota; kingdom Viridiplantae; phylum Streptophyta; class Magnoliopsida; order Poales; family Poaceae; genus Aegilops; species Aegilops umbellulata. The sequence continues at coordinate 353,933,839 of CP136056.1, forward strand.
GCAAACCCTAACCCCCACTTGCCTCGTTCCCCTCTCCCTCACACGCTCGTTCCTCCCCGAGCACTGCCGTCGTCGATCCCACGTCCACCAGCCACCCCGCGCCACACGGAGACGCCCAGGAGTACCACTGTCAACTGCTTCTTCATCTACGGGCTTTCAATCGATCGGAGCGGCACCGTATCACCGCCATCGTCGTCTTCCCCAACCTCGGTCGACGTCGTCCACCTCGTCACATAGCTCCGCCCTGGCCACCCCCAACCTCCCGAGCTCGTCTTCGAGCACCTCGGTGAGGCCCTCGACGGATTTCCTCCTTCTCCCGTCGGATTCGTAGCCGTAACCGCAGTATGTACGCCAAGACTGAAGCTCCGCCGTGGCCGCCCCGGGGCTCCACCCCTCGCGCTCACCGTGCCCCCTGCCTTGCCCCTGCGCGTCGTGGGCTTCCCTGCGCGCCGTGGGCTTCCCTGCCCGCGGCCCCTAGGCCGTCTCGTTCGCGCCCCACCACTTCTGGCCGCGTCTTCTGTGCGCTGCAGCTGTCTTCTCCTGCAACTGAGCGCTTCTGCTGACTACACCTGCATCCGTGCGCTGCGCTGCTGCTGCCCCTGGCGGCCTCTACCTGCTCATGCCACGGCTGTGCTGCCCCCACCTCCGGTCGCCGCTGCACCCGCCCGCCGCGCTACTGCCGTCGCCGCACGCCGCCTTGCTTCCTTCTCGCCGTCAGGGGCGGATCCAGACATAAAATTACCCGGTGTCCATATAGAAGAACACATGCCTACATATCAAACAATTGAATGGCCTACACACTAAGCTAATAAGTGCATGCAAATTGCACCCGGTGCCAGTGACACCGGGTAGCTATACGTAGCTTCGCCCCTGCTCGCCGTCCTTGCCCCGCGCCCGCACATCAACGCCCTATGCATCTCGCGTGTGCCTGCGTAGCTGTTGCTCCTGCTAAGCTGCTACCGCTGCTAATGCTCTTAATTCTTGCTGCAGCTGCCCTTGTTTGCTTGCGCTACCTCATGCTGCTTGCTGTTGTTGAGAATTGCCATGGCCGCTGCCTCTGCACCCATGTGTGTTGACCATGGCCACACAACCGTGGCACAACCACTCAACGTTAGGCACGGCTGTGCCAGTGGCCGGCCCAGTTAATTAGGAGTAGGTTAGCTTAGGGACTAATTAGCACTAGTTAATTTATGTGACAATGACATGTGGGTTCCTTTCAATTAGATTAGTTTTATTTATTTGTTTAGGTACAACCTAACCACTCCCTGCCCTTTTGACAGGTCAAAGTTGACTTGGTCGACTCGGATTAAAACAAATTAAAATAAAACCAGAAACTTTAGAAATTGTTTAAACCTTTGAAAATTAATAGAAAATAATCCATATGTCAGATGAAAAAGTTTTATACATGAAAGTTTCTCGGAAAAACGAGACGAATCCAAATACGCACCCCGTTCGTCCGCCACACATCCCTAGCATAATGAACACGCAACTTTCCCCCTCCGGTCCGGCTGTCCGAAAACGCGAAACACCGGGAATACTTTTCTTGATGTTTCTCCCCTTCGCCGGTAGCACCTAGTACTGTGTTAGGTCACCCTAGCACCGCGTATTGCCATGTTATGCTTTGTGATGCTTTGATTGCTCTGTTATTTATTGTGTTCTCTTCCCTTACTTCTTTCCGGTAGACCCGAGACCGCGGTTCAACCAGTGACCGACTACTTCACCTTCGAGGGTCCGTTTCTGTCTGCAGAGCAACCAGGCAAGCCCCCCCCTTTGATCACCAGATATCGCCTATTCTTCTCTCTACTGCTTTCATTAGAGTAGTATAGCCTGTTACTGCTTACCCTTTATCCTATCCTGATGCATAGCATGTCCTTGCTACTACTGTTGTTACCTTTACCTGCAATCCTAAATGCTTAGTATCGGATGCTAGTGTTCCATCAGTGGCCCTACACTCTTCTCCGTCTGCCATGCTATACTACTGGGCCGTGATCACTTCGGGAGGTGATCACGGGCATATGCTATACACTTTATACTGTTACATTACTTATGATACTGTTCGGAGATGGGGGCTGAAGGGGCAGGTGGCTCCATCCCGGTAGAAGTGGGCATGGGTTCCCGACGGCCCCCGACTGTTACTTTGTCGCATAGCATAAACCTTCCAAGTGCCAGATACAACTCGGTGATCGCTCTCTCACAGGTCGACGAGGAGAGGATCGTTGGGTAGGTTTATGCTATGCGATGCTACTTGGTGAACTTACCATCCACTCTCTTCTACATGTTGCAAGATGGAGGTGGCGTGAAGTGTAGTCTTCGACAGGATTAGCTATCCCTCTTTTATTATGGCATTCTGCAGTTCAGTCCACCGATATGGCCCTTTACACATATACCCATGCATATGTAGTGTAGCTCCTTGCTTGCGAGTACTTTGGATGAGTACTCACGGTTGCTTTTCTCCCTCTTTTCCCCTTTCACTTCTACCTGTTTCTCACAACCAGATGCCGGAGCCCATAAGCCAGACAACACCATCGACGAGGACTCCTACTACACCAGAGGTGCCTACTACATGGAGGCCGCTGACGACGACCAGGAGTAGTTTAGGAGGATCACAGGCAGGAGGCCTGCGCCTCTTTCGATCTGTATCCCAGTTTGTGCTAGCCTTCTTAAGGCAAACTTGTTTAACTTATGTCTGTACTCAGATTTTGTTGCTTCCGCTGACTCGTCTATGATCGAGCACTTGTATTCGAGCCCTCAAGGCCCCTGGCTTGTATTATGATGCTTGTATGACTTATTTATGTTTTAGAGTTGTGTTGTGATATCTTCCCATGAGTACCTGATCTTGATCGTACACGTTTGCGTGCATGATTAGTGTACGATTGAATCATGGGCGTCACAAACTCCTAGGCAAGAAATCGAGAAATTCATTTGTAGCAAAAGGTTCCTTAATGATATCAAAAAAATTGGATTGAACACTTATTGATTTGAGGTCTTTAGTTTCCTTAGAAGATTCACCCTTATTTTTAGGAACATAGATAAACTTGGCAACTTTGGTAGGAGGAGGATTTGAGGTATTTTTAAAGGCGGAAAAAGCGGTCCCCAAGTTGGTAATAATATCTTCGAGTTTATCAATTCTAGAGGAATCTTGATCTATCTTCTCATTAACTATGGGTTCCTTTTCCCTAAGATTTTTCAGAGTATCTCCTACCTTAGATCTGTATTGGGTAATTTGGTTGTGGATCTTTTTATCCAGATTTCCGATTAACCCTACAGTGGCAATTTTATTTTCAATAATATCAAGCCTTTGCATCACATGTTCCAAAGTTAAAGTAGTTCCATTGACCAAAAGAGGTGGTGGGACTAACAAATCTATCATAGCATTATAAGAATCAAAAGTGTGGCTTCCCAAGAAATTCCCTCCGGTAATGGGTGTCAAGAACATATCTATTCCAAGGAGTGATGCCTACTTAAAAATTGCGAAGAAGAACGAAAGTAGATTGCTTTCTAGTAGATCTATTTTGAGCATTGCAAATTCTATACCAAGCATCCTTTAGGTTTTCTCCCTCCCTTTGTTTAAAATTAAGAACTTCATTATCGGGAGTATTAACAATGATAGGAGGACTAGCCATGAAGGCACACCAAACGATCTAACACACTGACGCACAAGAAGCAAGCGAAAAGAGACAAACGGAAGAGGGGCGAAGAAAAGGCAAAGGTTTTCGAAAATCGTTTTAAAAGTGGGGGAGAGGAAAACGAGAGGCAAATGGAAAATAATGTAATCTGAGGGAGAAGATTTTATGATAGATACTTGGCATGTCTTGACTTGGCGTAGATCTCCCCGGCAACGGCGCCAGAAATCCTTCTTGCTACCTCTTGAGCATGCATTGGTTTTCCCTTGAAGAGGAAAGGGTGATGCAGCAAAGTAGCGTAAGTATTTCCCTCAGTTTTTGAGAACCAAGGTATCAATCCAGTAGGAGACAACGCACAAGTCACCTAGTACCTGCACAAACAATCAAGAACCTTGCAACCAACGTGATAAAGGGGTTGTCAATCCCTTTCACGGTCACTCGCAAAAGTGAGATCTAATAAAGATAGTAAAGTAAATATTTTTTGTATTTTTGTTGTATAGATTTGAAAGTAAAGATTGCAAAATAGTAAACGATATGCGATGTGAATAAAAGAGATGCAATATAATAAGAAAGAGACCTGGGGGCCATAGGTTTCACTAGTGGCTTCTCTCAAGAGAGCATGTATTACGGTGGGTGAACAAATTACTACCGAGCAATTGATAGATAAGTGCATAGTTATGAAGATATCTAAGGCAATGATCATGAATATAGGCATCATGTCTGTGTCAAGTAGACCGAACGATTCTGCATCTACTACTATTAATCCACACATCGACCGCTATCCAGCATGCCTCTAGAGTATTAAGTTCATAAGAACAGAGTAACGCATTAAGCAAGATGATATAAACCCCATTTTTTATCCTCGATGGCAACAATACAATATGTGCCTTGCTGCCCCTACTGTCACTGGGAAAGGAGACCACAAGATTGAACCCAAAGCTAAGCACTTCACCCGTTGCAAGAAAGATCAATCTAGTAGGCCAAACTAAACCGATAATTCGAAGAGCCTTGCAAAGATATCAAATCATGCATATAAGAATTTAGAGAAGAACCAAATAATATTCATAGATAATCAAGTTCATAAATCCACAATTCATCAGATCTCGGCAAACACACCGCAAAAGAGTATTACATCGAATAGATCTCCAAGCACATTGAGGAGAACTTTGTATTGAGAATCTAAGAGAGAGAAGAAGCCATCTAGCTAATAACTATGGACCTGAAGGTCTGTGGTAAACTACTCACGCTTCATCGGACATGCTATGGTGTTGATGTAGAAGCCCTCTGTGATCGCTCCCCCCTCCGGCAGATCGCCGGAAAAGGCCCCAAGATGGGATCTCACAGGTACAGAAGGTTGCGGTGGTGGAAAAGTGCTTTTGTGGCTCCCCCTGATGTTTCGAGGGTATAAGAGTATATATAGGCGAAAGAAGTACATCGGTGGAGCTACGAGGGGCCCACGAGGGTGGGGGCGCGCCTACCCCCCTGGGCGCGCCCTCCTTCCTCGTGGCCGCCTTGTTGCATCTTCGACTTCATCTACATGTCTTCTAGTTTGCTTTTGGTCCAAGAAAGATCATCGCGAAGGTTTCATTCCGTTTGGACTCCGTTTGGTATTCCTTTTCTGCGAAACTCTAAAATAGGCAAAAAAACAGAAACTAGCCCTGGGCCTCCGGTTAATAGGTTAGTCCCAAAAATAATATAAAAGAGCATATTAAGGCACATTAAACATCCAAAACAGATAATATAATAGCATGGAACAATAAAAAATTATAGATACGTTGGAGACGTATCATCGACCTTCTTCTAGAGAAATGCAACGCTGAGCAACTCCGGTAACACTTTCTCTGTAAAGTTGTCCACTTCACACTGTGAAGGCTTTGGATCGGCGGACGATCTGGCGGGGCTCATCCTCATCCTCTGGGAGCTCCTGCTTGAAGAGTTACGTAATATATGGCACCGTCCAGTCGGGGGTGATCACTAAAACCTCCATGATCAAGTCGACTACTGTTGGGACTTCAATCTCAGTCGGATTAGTTGAGCTTATCAATTGCGGGGGCTCCTCTGTAAAAGGATCTTCTTGAACTGATGAGGTGTGAAAATGGTCCAAGAACACATTACTGGGAATAGGTTTCCGAGTGGAACCTATCTTCGCCAGATCATCGGCAGCTTGATTCTTGATTCGGGGTATGTGGTGGAGCTCTAACCCCTCGAACTTCTTCTCTAGTTTTCTCACTACATTGTAGTAAGTAGTCATAGCTAGGCTCCTGATATCCCACTCCTTCATCACTTGATTGACCACCAAGTCTGAGTCGCCGAAGATCATCAGGCGATGGACGCCGAGTGAGATGGCCATACGCAACCCATACAGAAGTGCCTCATACTCAGCTTCATTGTTTGAAGAATCGAAGTGAATCCGGAGGACATAAGTGAGCTTGTCACCTATTGGGAATACTAGGACCACTTCAGCACTAGAACCATTCAACATCTTGGACCCATCAAAGAACATAGTTTAGTGTTCCGAGTGAATCTGAGTCGGTTGCGGCTGTTAAATCCACTTGGCGAGGAAATCTGCTATTGCTTGAGACTTGATTGCTTTCTTTGCCTCGAACTTGGTATCCAGAGGGAGGAGTTCGATCTCCCACTTGGCTACCCGACCGGTTGCATCTCTATTTTTCAAGATTTCTGATAACGGAGCATCGCTGACGACTGATATCGAGTGGTCTACGAAGTAATGTGCAACTTTCTTCGTGGTCAGGTAAATCCCGTAGACAAGCTTCTGATAATGCAGATACCTTTGCTTGGACGGTGTCAAGACTTCAGAGATATTGTACATTGGGCGATGAACTTTATATGCTTTGCCTTCTTCCTCCCGCTCGACTGTGAGCACTGTGCTGACAACTTGTCCCGTGGCTGCGATATACAGCAGTAGCGGCTCTTTGCTAACTGGGGAAGCAAGCACTGGCTAGGTGGGAAGCAGGGCTTTGAGCTCTACGCTTCTGCTTCAGGAGTCCACTCGAATTTGTCAGACTTCTTCACCAATCAGTAAAGAGGTAATGCCTTTTCACCGAGACGAGAGGTGAATCGACTAAGTGTAGCCAAATAACCAGTAAGCTTCTGAACATCATGCACACGCACAAGGCGTTTCATTCGGAGGATTGCTCCAATCTAATCTGGGTTTGCGTCGATTCCTCGTTCGAAAACGAGAAAACCGAGTAATTTTCCGCTTGGGACTCCGAATGTGCATTTTGGCAGATTGAGCTTGATATCATATCTTCTTAAGTTGGCAAATGTTTCGGCAAGGTCAGTCAGCAGGTCAGAATCTTTGCATGACTTGACCACGATATCATCCATGTATGCTTCCATGTTCCGACTTATTTGAGTGAGCAGGCACTTCTGAATCATGCGCATGAACGTGGCGCCAGCATTCTTAAGTCCAAAGGGAATGGTAAAATAGCAAAAACACCCGAATGGGGTGATAAAGTCTGTTTTTATTTCATCGGGCCCATACAGTCGGATCTGATGGTACCCGGAGTATGCATCCAAAAAGGACAAACGCTCACATCCCGCAGTTGAGTCGACGATCTGGTCGATGCGAGGGAGAAGGAAGTGATCTTTCGGGCAGGCCCGATTGATGTGCTTCAAGTCAATACACATACGAAGTGAATCGTCTTTCTTGGGGACCATGACAACATTGGCGAGCCACTCGGAGTGGTATATCTCGCGGATGAACTTAGCTGCTAGAAGCCGAGCTACCTCCTCGCCAATTGCCTTTCTCTTCTCCACGGTGGACCAACGGAGATGCTCTATGACCGGTTTTACTTTTGGGTCGATGCGCAAACAATGCTCAGCCAGTCCCCTGGGCACACCCGGCATGTCAGATGGTTTCCATGCAAAGATGTCCCAGTTCTCACAAAGGAACTGGATGAACACTTCTTCCTATTTGATGTCGAGTGTTGTTGAGATGTGGGTCGGAGTGGCATTAGCATCAGTCGAATGAATATGAACAGGCTTTGTTTCACCGGCTGAAATGCGGACTCTGAAGCAGGCTTCTTGGCTCACAAAAAATCACTTGGATCTGCATTCTTGTTGTACTCTTCCATTTCTACTGTTGCCATCTGTTCATCGGCAATCTTTGAGCCCTTCTGGAGGCACTCTTCTGCCGTTTGCCAATTCCCTGTGACCGCGATCATGCCTCTCGGGCCAGGCATCTTCAACTTGAGGTACACGTAACATGGTCGAGCCATGAAACGAGAATATATAGGCCTGCCCAGAATAGCATGATAGGCACTGTGAAAAATCCACTACCTCAAACGCCAACTTTTCCTTATGGTAGTTCTTTGAATCACTGAAAACCACATCAAGAGTGATCTGACCGAGTGAATCTGCATTCTTCCCTGGGATGACTCCGTGGAATCGCATGTTGCTCTCGCTGAGTTTGGACATTGGGATGCCCATCCCTTGGAGAGTCTCGGCATATAGAATATTCAAACCACTGCCACCATCCATCAAAACCTTGGCCAGTCGGGTGCCCCCGACGACTGGGCCGACCAGCAGCGCTTGCCACCGGAGGGTAGCAACGTGCGCTGGGTGATCGGACTTGTTGAATGTAATGGGAGTTTTCGACCACCTCAAATACGTCGTAGTTGCCGGAGCAACCATGTTCACTTCTCTATTAATTACTTTTAGTTGACTTTTGCTCTCAATGTTAGCAAAAATCACGAAAGTGGCATTGACATTGGGGTAACCATCACCTTCCTCTTTATCCTCCTCCTTATCATATTCTTTGTCCTTTTCACTGGGCTCACCTTCTCGGAAGCTCTGAATCAGGAGTTGACACTGTCGAGTGGTATGCTTGGGGTAAATCAAGTTACCCTCTTCATCGTTTTTCGTGTGTATGTGACACGACAAATCAAGGACATCGTTTCCCGCTTGATCTTTCACTTTTTTAGGGATCCATGGCCCTTTAGGCTTTCCCTTGAACTTCCCTTGATTCAAAATTGTGGCTTCAGCAGGACCTAGAGTTTCAGCTTTGCGCTTTTACTTCCCACTGAAGTTTCCTCCTCTGGTGTCCTGGGCGACTGGTTTATTCTTGCCACTGCGGAGTCGGTCTTCCTCTTTTCCGTTAGCGTACCGAGTGGCTATTTTCATCATTCGGGCCAGGGTCATGTCTCCTGTCCGACCGAATTTCAGGTTGAGCTCTCTGTATCGAACACCCTCTTTGAAGGCGCAAACCGCCTGGTGCTGTGACACATTTTCCACTTTATGGTGAAGGGTAGTCCATCTTTGGATGTAGTCTCTCAAGGTCTCATTCGGTTTCTGGACACAATGTTGCAATTCAGTCAGTCCAGCTGGTCGCTTGCATGTGCCCTCGAATGTTTTAACGAACACTCAGGGCAACTCTTCCCAACTAAAAATACTACCAGGGGCCAGCTGATTCAACCAAGCTCTGGCTGAACCCTCGAGCATCAGGGGGGTGCTTCATGGCTACATCATCGTTGCCTCCACCAGTATGCACTGCCACTCGGTAATCCTCTAGCCATGTGTCAGGCTTCGACTCACCGGTGAACTTACTAACGCCTGACGCCAATATGAAGTTGGGAGGTATCTCTGCAGCTCGGATGGCTCTACTGAAACATTCAGGCCCAAAGACATGCACTCTGCTTCCAGTCAGACGATTTCTGTCTTGTTCCTCTGTGTGTGGTTGGCCTCTGTCGACTAAACCTTGTACAAGAAAAGACCTTGCATCAAACTCAGGCTCCATTGGGTCGACTGGAGCCCTTCGTTCATCACCATATGGGCGCATGTCATCATACCACCGGGGCGCGTACGATCCGCCCCTCGGAGGGGGCGAAGGCACTCGATGGTGGTCATCACGGCCGTACTGACGATCGTACTGTCCATGACCCCGATCCAGGTAATGATCCTGGCTATGCCCATGATCTTCACGCTGCGAAGGCGATCTTGTACTGTGAGACGACTAAACTGTGTCCGCAACCACAGATCTGCTGTGGATCCTGTTGCGTGACTGAGAAACGGCAGAGTTTTGTTCACCCGCTTCCCGAAGTAGCGCTCGGATCTGCAGCAAACCTCTACCAGCCTCTGAACAGGATGGCTGAATCGACTTTGCTATACGGGTTGCAGCTGGAAGGTTCTGGACTGGTGTGCGATATCACTAGTAGAAAAGGGGGCTATGGTCTAGGCGGGTCAGCCCATTAGTCCCGGTTCAGTCTAGAACGGGGACCAATGGGGGCATTGGTCCCGGTTCGTGAGCCCAGGGGGCCGGCCGGGCCACGTGGGCCATTGGTCCTGGTTCATCAGGACCTTTTGGTCTCGGTTGGTGGGACGAACCGGGACCAATGGGCCTGGCTCCTGGCCCACCACCATTGGTCCCGGTTGGTGGCCTGAACCGGGACCAAAGGGCCACCTTTAGTCCCGGCTCATGCCACCAACCGGAACTAAATGGTCGGTCCTCGTTGCGATTCACAGTTTAGTCCCACCTCGCCAACCGAAGGGCGCCCACACTGGTTTATAAGCCCGTCCCTCTATGCATTGTTGAGCTCCTCTCAAAATGAAAATAGATGCCCCTATACAGGAAATTTGACTTAAATTCATAATGAATTTCTCTGGAATTCATGGAAATTGATTATGAATTTAGGTTGAATTTTCTCTATAGGCGCATCTATGTTCATTTTTTTAGTAATTTTAATCACAAACTTGAGATTCACACAAATTTCAAAGAATTCAAATTATAACTATTCTAATTTGAAAACTAGAATCACTAACAGAAAGTTTATAATTTTTGGTATCTCTGTGCAGAAAGATTGTACATAGTAAATATAATACACAAAGTGTTTTCACACAAATTTAGTAAACTAGTGGTTCACACAAATTTTAAAAAATTCAAATTTAAACTATTTAAATTTTAAAGCTAATGGCACTAACAGAAAGTTTATAATTTTTGTGACCTAAAAGAAAAAAGAAATCACTAAAAAACTACAAGTATTTAGTTCTAAGTAGAAACGAAAAACTAATGGCACTATTAAAGTTAATCACAAACTTGAGATTCACACAAATTTCAAAGAATTCAAATTATAACTATTCTAATTTGAAAACTAGAATCACTAACAGAAAGTTTATAATTTTTGGTATCTCTGTGCAGAAAGATTGTACATAGTAAATATAATACACAAAGTGTTTTCACACAAATTTAGTAAACTAGTGATTCACACAAATTTTAAAAAATTCAAATTTAAACTATTCAAATTTTAAAGCTAATGGCACTAACAGAAAGTTTATAATTTTTGTGACCTAAAAGAAATCACTAAAAAACTATAAGTATTTAGTTCTAAGTAGAAACAAAAAACTAATGGCACTAGTAAAGTTAATAACAAACTTGAGATTCACACAAATTTCAAAGAATTCAAATTTTAACTATTCTAATTTGAAAACTAATGGCACTAACAGAAAGTTTATAATTTTTGTGACCTAAAAGAAAAAAGAAATCACTAAAAAACTATAAGTATTTAGTTCTAAGTAGAAATGAAAAAATAAATAGGAAAAAAGAAAAAAAGATGCCACCTACTGGGCCACCACGGCCTGAATACGACTAGAAGCCCATCCATGGGCCAGGATTCAGGCCCGCAGAAGGCCCAGCAGGCCCACAGGCATAGCGGTGTGAGATTAGGCCCATAGGCCTGCAGTTCTAAGGAGTTCGATGGAGATGGCGAGGCAGCGCTTATAAACATGTGTGGCCGCTCCTCAGCTAGCGAGGTGGGAGTAAATATCCCACGGCACCGCGGCTTTGGCAGGTGCAGGATATTGGTCCCGGTTGGTGCCACGAACCGGGACCAATGCATACCTTTGGTCCCGGTTCGTGGCACCAACCGGGACCAATGCCTCCCTTTAGTCCCGGTTGGTGGCACCAACCGGGACTAAAGGGAGGCATTGGTCCCGGTTGGTGCCACGAACCGGGACCAATGCTTCGTCTATATAAGTAGCACTTGTGAAATTTTCATTCAGTTCGTTCTTCCTCGCCCGATCGACGACGCCGCCAGGCTGCGCCTCGCCGTCGCCGTCGTCGCCGCGCGCCGTCCCGCGCCGCCCCAACGCCGTCGCCGCCCCGACGCCGTCGCCGCCCCCCTGCCTCCTCGCCGCCGACGACGTGCCCCTCACCGTCGCCGTCCGCCGCCCCTGCCGTCGCCCCCGACCGCGTCGTCGCCGTCGCCGCCCCGTGCCCCCCTGCCTCCTCGCCGCCGACGCCGTGCCCCTCCTCGTTGATCGCCGGCCCGGCTTGCGTAATTTCCTAATTTAATTAGAATGTATAGTTAATTTAGTTGTATAGTTAGAATGTATATTTAATTTAGATGTATAGTTAATTTAGTTGTACTTAATTTAGATGTATAGTTAGATGCAAAAGTTAGAATTTTTTCTGTTCCTACATTTTTTTGGTGATATTATTCTTGCATATGCAAAGGTTTGTGTGTTCACATATATGCAAATAATATGTCAATTTTTTCATAGAATGTTTATGTTTTTTTTTGTAATTTTGTTCATAGAATTTTTATTATTTTTTTCTGTTGTAATTTTGTTCATATTGTGTAGGAATCTGAACATTATGTATGATCAAAGTCATTTATGTATATGTTCATATTTAGAAGAAAAAGAAGGAGAGAAAAAAGGAAAATAAAAAGAGGAAGAAGGGAGAAGAAGAAGAGGAGAGAAATAACAGGAGAAATAAATAAGAAGATGAAAAAGAAGAAAAAAAAAGAAGAGAAGAAGAAGGAATAGAGGAGAAGAAGAAGAATTCTTCATGTTCTCCTCTATTATTCCTTCTTCTTCTCCTTTTTTTTCTTTTTTTTCTTCTCCTTTTCCTTTCTTCTTCTCCTCTTTTTTTTCTTCTTCTTCCTCTTCTTATTTTTAGTTATCAGGTATATCGTTGTCGACATACCCCCCTCCCCGATAATTAACTTTTAGTAATTAGTACTACTTAGAAAGTGTTTAATGGAATTAGTTAGAACAAGGTAAACTTGTTTATTTTTAGTAAGTACTACATTATTCTATTTATAGTAAGTGCTTAGTAGTTGAACTAGTTGATTTAATAAAACTGGTTTATTTTACTATAGAAGTAGTTTATTTTTAGCAAGAAAATTAATAGATCTAGTTTATTTTTTTAGTTAAAGCAATTATTCCCGCATCGACGTGGACGATGCCTATCTCGCATCCTCGTCGTCGAGTCGGGGGCGGACGACACCTGCTTGACCAGATGGGCCATGTCCGGGACTGGGCTCCACCGGGGTGGTACTGGGAGGCTCTACTGAGGTAGTCCTGGATTAGGGGGTGTTCGGATAGCCGGACTATACTGAGGGAGTCCTGGATTAGGGGGTGTTTGGATAGCCGGACTATACCTTCAGCCGGACTCCAGGACTATGAAGATACAAGATTGAAGACTTCGTCCCGTGTCCGGAAGGATCTTTTCTTGGCGTGGAAGGCAAGCTAGGCGTGCGGATATTCAAGATCTCCTACCATTGTAACCGACTCTGTGTAACCCTAACCCTATCCGGTGTCTATATAAACCGGAGGGTTGTAGTCCATAGGACAACCATCATCATACACAATCATACCATAGGCTAGCTTCTAGGGTTTAGCCTCCTTGATCTCGTGGTAGATCTACTCTTGTACTACCCATATCATCAATATTAATCTAGCAGGAGTAGGGTTTTACCTCCATCGAGAGGGACCGAACCTGGGTAAAATAAAGTGTCCCTTGTCTCCTGTTACCATCCGACCTTGACGCACAGTTCGGGACCCCCTACCCGAGATCCGCCGGTTTTGACACCGACATTGGTGCTTTCATTGAGAGTTCCTCTGTGCCGTCGCGATCAGGAAGGATGCCTCTTCCCTTCTTTAAAGATGGCGCCATTACAAAAGGAGCCTTGGCTGTCGGCCAAACTCTCCGGCTAGGTGGTTTTCTCACAACCACCTGTTCGGCTGTTGCGCCAACGGTGACCGCCCGGGTCATCGAAAGCAACCTCCACGTCGACTCAGAACTCGCCGAGCAATTGGATACGATGGAGCTCTCTTCTGTAAACGAGCTCCTGGATCGCATCGCCGCACTCGGTGTCGCCACAAATTACGACCAGGTTGGGCTTAAACCCGATCTAAGAGAAATTAACTCCCCCCAAGTCACCCACCACGTTGCTGTGGTGGAGACACAATGCGGCGACCCTTCATCTATCTTAAGGACTAGCTACGTCCGAATTCCCGAACCCTCCATGCCGGATATCCGCGGAGGGGAGGATACAATCCAAGACCTGAGCTTAAAATCAGGTAAATCGGATAACATCCAAGACTCCGGATCTCAGAATCCGGAAGTTCTTCGGCCTCCGAACAGCAAACTGGGCGAAGTCTCAGATTCAACGACACCCGCCCGCCCGATCTTAAGTGATCTTTCCCAAATCAGGCAAATGCCCGAAGAAATAGTACATCATTACTGGGCCAGATTCCTCCTGGTTATGAACAGGATAAAGGACTGCCGCGAGGGAGACGCAATTTCAATCTTTTGCAGTAACTGCACGGACAAGGGAATACTCAACGCCGTAAGTCGTTGTAATATTACACGCTGACTTGGCATCCATAGTACAAAAATACTGTGCGATGGAAAGTGCTTGGAAAACCGAAATAAAATTTTGGGATAATCCGGCCTTGAATAGCAATCCCGTCCGAATTAAGAGGGCGCACCACAGTAAGGCGCCCGGACTAAATACCAAAAAAGCAAAACCCTTTAGAGGGCATGGAACCATACTGGAAAAGTGGCTAGATGGACCCTGCAAGATTCATAGTGCAGAGGACGCCAATCCAACTCACAGCCTCAGGGCATGTTGGATACTCCGGCAGGTGGCCAAAATTGGCGAGGACCTCCTAATTCTAGAGGTCGAAGGTAACCAGCCCGAGAATTTCAGTTCCGTTCTCACAGTCTTTGAGACTTTCGCATCAAATAACATGCAAAAAAGAACACTCCACAGCCTCACTGAAGTCTATCAAGTAGCGACAATAAAACCATGGAGTAATACTGCTATCACCTTCAACGCGAGTGACGAACCTAAATTTCGAACAGCCAGAGCACCAGCCGCATTGGTCCTCAGTCCCATAGTGGACGGTTGTCGCCTCGCAAAGGTACTCATGGACGGAGGCAGCGGATTGAATCTCATTTACGAGGAAACCCTCCAAAAGATGGAAATGGACTGGAACCGCATTAAGCGAAGTAGCACAACCTTTAGAGGAATAATCCCCAGTCAGGAAGCGTGCTGCACCGGAAAGATCACACTAGATGTGGTATTCGGCACGCCGGATAATTACAGGTCCGAACAGATCACGTTCCAGGTGGCCCCGTTCAAAAGCGGATATCACGCTATACTAGGACGGGAGGCTTTCACAGTTTTCCAAGCTATACCCCATTACAGGTACATGAAGCTTAAGATGCCTGCGCCAAACAGAATTATCACTCTCGCTAGTGATCCGGACATAGCACTCCGTGCCGAGAACAAGACAGCCGCATTGGCCCTCGAGGCACTATCCAAAACCTTAGCGGCCGAAGAACTGACTGCGCTGCGATCCACGATCAATAGGGATGATGTGATACTCGATAAGAGATCCAAATCCACATCCTTCAAACCAGTGGACGAAATAGTCAAATTCCAGGTCCACCCAACGGACCCCAATAAAACGACCTCCATCGGTGCAAGACTGAACCCTGATGTAGGCGCCGCACTGCAAGAGTTCCTACAAGAGAACTGGGACATTTTCGCTTGGCACCCTTCAGACATGCCAGGAATCCCACGCAGGTTGGCCGAACGCAGCCTAAATATCCAGAAAGGATTCAAACCTGTCAAACAAGCCCTTCGGCGTTTCTCCGAAACAAAGAGACAGGCTATGGGAGAGGAGCTAGCCAAGTTATTGGAGGCCGGATTCATTAGAGACATAAAACACCCGGACTGGCTAGCAAACCTGGTGATGGTACCAAATAAGGAAAAATCCTAGCGCCTGCGTGTCGATTTCAAAGACCTTAATAAGGCTTGCCCAAAGGATCCTTTCCCCCTCCCTCGAATAGATCAAATCATTGATGCGACTGCAGGACACGATTCGCTGTGCTTCCTCGACGCATACTCCGGTTACCATCAAATCAAGATGGCAGAATCAGACCAAGCCGCAACAGCATTCATCACACCATACGGCCCATTCTGCTTCAACACAATGCCCTTTGGGCTAAAAAACGCCGGCGCAACATATCAGCGCATGATTCAAACATGCCTGGCAAACCAGATCGGCAAAACAGTGGAGGTGTATGTAGATGATGTGGTCGTTAAATCAAGACATGTCGAATCTCTAGTAGACGACTTGAGGCTTACATTCGACAACCTCCGAAAATACGACATTAAGCTCAATCCGGAAAAATGCGTTTTCGGCGTTCCAGCCGGAAAGCTCCTGGGCTTCATTGTATCCGGTAGAGGAATTGAGGCAAACCCAGCTAAAATCCTAGCTTTGTCACAATTGGATGTCCCAAAAGACCTCAAACAAATACAGAAACTCACCGGATGCGTGGCGGCTTTAAGCCGCTTTATCTCCCGCCTGGGAGAAAAGGCATTGCCCCTTTACCGCCTCCTCAGGCGCACCGAACACTTCGAGTGGACAGACGCTGCCACAACCAGACTCGAGGAAATAAAGGCCATCTTGGCAACAAACCCAGTCCTGGCCGCGCCGAACACTGGCGAACCCATGCTATTGTACATTGCCGCAACTCATCAAGTTGTTAGCGCAGTACTCGTCGTCGAGCGGGCAATGGACGGACACAAACTCCCCCTTCAAAGGCCGGTTTACTACGTGTCCACTGTCCTCACACCATGCAAATCACGGTACCTGCATTACCAAAAGATTGCATACGCGGTGTTTATGGCATCCCGAAAGCTACGACACTACTTTCAAGAGTGTTCTATAATAGTAGCCTCGGAAGTACCACTCAACGATATTATCAACAACCGCGATGCAACGGGCCAGATAGCAAAATGGTCCATAGAGCTCCTCCCGTTCGACATAACCTACAAACCACGGCGAGCCATTAAATCGCAAGTCCTAGCCGACTTCGTCGCCGAATGGACAGAGGCCAAACTCCCTAAAGAGTACGTCACATATTCAAACTGGATCATGCATTTTGACGACTCCAAAATGTTGGCCGGACTAGGGGCTGGCGTCGTTTTGACGTCCCCTACAGGAGACACCATCCAATATATACTCCAAATTATGTACACGGACTCCAACAATGCAGCCGAATACGAGGCCCTTCTACATGGTCTCCGGATGGCAGTATCCATGGGCATTCAACACCTGGAAGTACGCGGGGACTCAAACCTTGCGATATCCCAAATAAATGGCGACTTCGACGCCAAAGACCCAAAATGGCAGCTTATCGCAATGCCGTCCTAAAAATGTCAGTTCGGTTCGAGGGACTGGAGTTTCACCATATAGCCCGAGAAAATAATCAGGCAGCGGACGTCCTGGCACGCATCGGAGCAAAACGAGATGCAGTCCCCCCAACATCTTCTTAGAAAGATTATTCAAGCCATCTGTAACATGGGAGGGGGAACCCTCGGATAACAGTCCGGACACAACCGCACAACCCGACGCCGAACAATCCGACATAATCGGAGGCCTTGCCACCGAAATCACACCTTCAGCCCACGTAATAATGGCGGTCATCGCCCCGTGGACAGAACCATTCCTAGCCTACCTTACTAGGCAGGAACTCCCAGAGGACCAAAACAAGGCACACTGCATAGTGCGGCGATCTAAATCCTATAAAGTCCACGAGGGAGAGCTATATAAGAAAAGCACTACAGGAGTCCTTCAAAGATGTATCTCTGAAGAGGAAGGGCGGAGTCTGTTGGCTGAAATTCATGCCGGACTCGGTGGCCACCATGCCGCAGCTCAGTCCCTTGTAAGCAACGGCCCGAGCAGACGCTCATGACTTAGTCAAACGATGCGTCGGTTGCCAGCTCTTTGCAAACCAAAGCCATATGCCGCCCAACGCCCTCCAAACTATCCCCATCACTTGGCCTTTTGCGGTCTGGGGGCTTGATATGGTGGGACCCCTTAAAGGTTGAACCCACAAGAAAAAATACTTATTGGTCATGGTGGATAAATTCACCAAATGGATAGAAGCCAAGCCTGTTAAGACGGCCGAATCCGGACCTGTGACAGACTTCTTATCCAGGGTCGTACACCGTTACGGTGTCCCCCACAGTATTATCACCGATAACGGCACAAACTTCACCTCCGACGAAGTAAAGCTGTGGTGCAAAAACATGGGCATTAAGCTCGACTATGCTTCTGTCTATCACCCACAAACTAACGGTCAGGTCGAACGTGCAAATGGTCTCATCATGAGCGGCATTAAACCCAGACTAGTGCGGTCCCTCAAGGAATCTAATACGCACTGGGTGGAGGAGCTCGACTCCGTACTCTGGGGGCTGCGAACCACGCCGAATCATACCACCGGATTCACACCATTCTTTATGGTGTACGGCGCAGAGGCAGTTCTGCCCTGCGACATAATTCATGACTCACCTCTAGTGCGCATGTACGAAGAAAGAGAAGCCGAGCTTGATCGGCAGGACAACCTGGACGCCTTAGAGGAGGAGCGCGACGTGGCTAAAGCCCGTTCCGCATTTTATCAACAGCAGGCTCGAAGATATCAAAGCAGAGAAGTACGGGCCAAAAATTACAACATTGGCGAACTAGTTCTACGCCTGCCGGATAAGAAAAAGGACAAACTCAAGCCCAAATGGGAAGGTCCCTTCATAATTGACCAAGTCCTGAGTGGTGGAGCGTACCGCTTGCGAGATGCGTCGGATAACCGACTCGAGCCAAACCCATGGAACGCCGCACGTCTCCGAAGATTCTATGCCTAGCGCCGAACTCTGGGTTTGTCTCCTTCCTCTGTCCATTTATATATATATTTTTCTGTTTTTATTTTGTCTCCTCCCACTCTTTCCTTTTATAGCCCTTAAAGGCTCATCATGTGACGCGCTACCCGTGCTCCTTAAACCTGGGGGCTTCTTTAACAGAAGCTTGTTTATATGGGTTTCACGCCCAACACATGCGTCAGACTTCCGCATGCACCTTTTCTTCACCATTATATGCATCGATATGACTTAAGTTTTGGCCAAGCTGGGTTGCCTGGCTCCTGTGCTTACCCCTACGTTCCCGATTGTTCGGCTAGGCGGTAAAGGGAGCACCTCTGCGATTGCTACTACCAGATAAGCCGGATGTGTACCTCAGACTGGGTGAAGCCGAAAGCTAGCGTACTTAAGGGAATATTCGGTCGGTGAACTAAAGATGAACCTTTTTTACTTATACATGCCCCCAGATGTTTTCCTGCATTTGCAGTCCGGACGTGCACTTCAGGGCACGCTACCCCAGCGAAAGGAACCCTTAACGGAACTATTCTCTCTGGAAGATGTTTCTTACTAACCATGTAATATAACATAACTAGTTGGGCACTTGTCTGATAAAGCACTAATGAACCCTACGCCTGGTCTCCATGCATACCTCGGTTCTTATATAACCGTTATGGTATTCGGACACTCTCTGGACCGTCAGGTCCCGAGGTCGAAGCGAAAAGGTCGGCAACGACAAACGATCTACAATCCGGCTAGAAGGCATTACACATGTCAATTATAAATTACATAGTCATCCTGACTGATTGTATTCCTCCTATATACCATCTAACAGGCTGTCTAATTTACAGTCCTGCTGGGAATACTTTGCGGCCAATTCTACCTGGCCATACACTAAGCTCACAGGGATCTCCTTCCCGTCAGGCCCCACCGGTCCGACCTCGGCCATGTGATTGGGGTCAGACTTCGTAAAGCGGGTCTTCACCATGGCCCAGGCCTCCCTAGCGCCCTGCCGGCAGGCCGATATCTTCCACAACCGGAAGCGCCGCCGAGCTCCCTTCAACTTCTCCGCAAGTTCTCCAAGGCCCTCAGGTATGGAGTGGGCAGGCCACAAGGCTTGGGCAATACCTCGCATCGCCTGCCGAACTCGTTCGTGCAGTTGCGAGAGTTCGGGAAGAAGATCGCCTGTTGAACCGGGCATCTCCTCTGCAGGACGACTTGTCAGCATACCTACAGACATAACTCTGTTAGTCATCTTCCTCGCCGAACTCCTTTTTCAAGAGTTCGCTTCAGCACTTACTAAAAATGCCGCGTCGAAGTCGCTGATTCTCCTTATTGGAGTCCGACAGCTGGCCACGAACATCTTTTAGTTCAACATCCAGCCTGGTGTTGGCATCCTGGAGATCATTCTTCTCCGGCCTCACCTTTGTTACCACGCTTTCACCAGCCTTTAACCGGCGTAGAAGCTGTTGCTTGTCCGGATCGAGTCCGGCGCCATCTGCAATACCATTTGTCAGATTGGCACTTAAATCCGCACAATACTAAATATTCTGGTGTATTGTTTACCTGCAGGGGTCTCTTTAGACCCCCCTGCTGCCGTTAGTGCCGCCTCTAGTTGGGCCCTGCACCTTTCCAGCTCCTGGGATAGCGCGGTGTTTTTCTCGGTAAGAAACTGCATGTTATATGATTCTCGAATCAGTTATTTCCACTGCTTCAAGTCTCGGGGGCTACTGGCATATCTATATTGACCAAAAATTTCTTACCCGTATGTCTTTTACATACTGCTCCGTGGCTCTGGCTAAACCATTTTGAGCGGCACGGAGGTACACATCTCCTGAATTGAAGGCAGTTAAAGCCTCTTGGGAGAAACAAGCATCACGAAGAACTGTCCGGCGACGCCTGTGGTTCATGGCACTCTCCACCTCGGGATGGGTGGCAGACAGCCTGTCTGCATCCTCTGATGGAGGAGCGTCCGGTGCGTGCCTTGCGCGGGCCTCCGCTTCCGGGCCGGGTGTTGGAGTCTGGCTGGTGGAGGCGCGATTGGCAACCTCTCCGGATATAGTCCGGCGAGGTCTCTTCGTCCTGAAGATAGCTCGAATGTTAATATACCCTAGAGGAGTAAAACACCAGGGAAAAAGAGAGGGTACGCCATACCTTTGCTCTGGCGCCTCAGTCCGGACTACGTTCCTTTTTGCCCCACGGGGCCCTGCGGCCCCCCGCGGGCTAGCTGCAGCGGGGTCGGCTTCCCGCCTCGGGAATCTCCCCTACAAAGCACGGTTGCTGTCAGAACAACCAAACCCGTGAAAACGGAACCCCTCTTAAGGGGGTAAAGCTCCGGTATTTGTCACCTGGGAGGCCGGGATTAACCCTGGGTAATCAGCTATAATAGCTACCAAGGTATCGTCCTGGCTTAGCTGATAAAACACTCCGTCGATAAACTCCACCGCTAAGTCCGGATCCTCTTCGGAGTCTGGATCGAGGGACCGTTCTGGGTCCTCTGGCTGTGGAGGACGGCTGCTTATGTCTTTTACCTCCTGACACAGGTCCTGCGTTGAAGTCGTTAGACTGCCTATTTAGTCATGAGAATGTAAAATGAACAGGGAAGCACGATTGTCCGCTTACCCAATTCGGAGGACTATACGTAGAAAATCCGCCCTGCGGGTCGATGCGGAGGAATTCCTCTTCTTCTCCCTTGTACAAAGAGGATAAGATCTTCATTAGAGCGGCAGGCGAGCCGGCCCTTTACGGTCGTAACGGGTGGCGTCATCTTCCCCGTTGAAATCCCACATGGGGTGGCTTCTGTATTAGAGCGGCTGCACCCCCCGCATAATGCATATGGCCATGAATTTAATCATGGTTAGTCCGGAATGAGCCAGTAGCTTAATCCGGCCCATTAAGTAAAGGACGTCTCTGTCATTCTCTCTCCGAGAGCTCCGAGGGCGCCAGCTTAGGCGTTTCTTCAGGGGAGCGTTGTTGAACTCAGGGAGACCGGCCCGGATAGGGTCCGGCAGGGGGGCGTCGTCTATGTAAAACCATTCTAAAGGCCAGTCCTCGGACGCCTTCTTCGGGGTTCCGGACGGGTATCCGGTCTCGGCGATGCGCCATACTTCGACTCCGCCCACTTGATATATGGACCCCTCTTGGGAACGGGGCACCAGGCAGAATATCTTCTTCCACAACGCGAAATGAGGCAGACTAAGGCATAGCCTAGTGGTGGGAAGGGGCTGGTGCCTTCCCACCCACCCAGGTTGAAGGCATGATACTTGCAATTTTGGTTTGTTGCACCAATTATACTGTAGGGGGTTCCCTTACAGTCTTTCTGTCAAAAAAAACAGCGCGAAATGAGCCTCTACGCATAAAAATAGCTCGCAAAGAGCAACGAAGCCCGCGATGTGTAACACGGAGCCGGGCGTAAGGTGGTGCAGCTGGAGGCCATAGAACTCCAGAAGCCCACGGAGAAAGGGATGAATTGGAAATCCCGGTCCCCTTATTGGATAAGGGACCAGGCACACCCGCTCCCCTTTAGAGGGACTAGGCGAGTTCTCCGCTTGTTTTCCGCCTTGATAAATGGTGAGTCCGGCTCGGACCGAGACCATATAGGCTTAAGGGAGAAATCCCTTGGCTTGGAGCGACACTAATTCGCTATGTGGGATGGAACAACTCTCCCAGTCTCCAGAGATAGGACTGGAAGGGCGAGAGGAGGAGCTACGGCGGCTGGCCATGTTGGAATGGATCTTTGCTGGAGACGCTCTGATGATTTCTCGCGGATGGGGAAGGTGTGGTTTGGATCTGAATCCCCATCCTGTTAGATGGGCGGCTCGTTTATATGGCTAGGGGCTTGGATGTAAAACCGCCCCAGCTTTTCGCATTCGTTTGACACGTCGAAGGCGGCCATTATTGGGCGTGAAAGCCAAGGAGCGCTGCATTAGAAAAATCAGACGTTATACCCGCAGGTACACAAAGTTTGAAGGAGAACCCGCCTTGCAATGCCGAAGACAATCTGCGTGCCGGACTCATCGTCATTCAAGCCTGGTTCGGGGGGCCACTGAGGGAGTCCTGGATTAGGGGGTGTTCGGATAGCCGGACTATACCTTCAGCCGGACTCCAGGACTATGAAGATACAAGATTGAAGGCTTCGTCCCGTGTCCGGAAGGATCTTTTCTTGGCGTGGAAGGCAAGTTAGGTGTGTGGATATTCAAGATCTCCTACCATTGTAACCGACTCTGTGTAACCCTAACCCTATCCGGTGTCTATATAAACTGGAGGGTTGTAGTCCGTAGGACAACCATCATCATACACAATAATACCATAGGCTAGCTTCTAGGGTTTAGCCTCCTTGATCTCGTGGTAGATCTACTCTTGTACTACCCATATCATCAATATTAATCTAGCAGGAGTAGGGTTTTACCTCCATCAAGAGGGCCCAAACCTGGGTAAAATAAATTGTCCCTTGTCTCCTGTTACCATCCGACCTTGACGCACAGTTCGGGACCCCCTACCCGAGATCCGCCGGTTTTGACACCGACATATACCTTCAGCCGGACTCCAGGACTATGAAGATACAAGATTGAAGACTTCGTCCCATGTCCGGAAGGATCTTTTCTTGGCATGGAAGGCAAGCTAGGCGTGCGGATATTCAAGATCTCCTACCATTGTAACCGACTCTGTGTAACCCTAACCCTATCCGGTGTCTATATAAACCGGAGGGTTGTAGTCCGTAGGACAACCATCATCATACACAATCATACCATAGGCTAGCTTCTAGGGTTTAGCCACGTTGATCTCGTGGTAGATCTACTCTTGTACTACCCATATCATCAATATTAATCTAGCAGGAGTAGGGTTTTACCTCCATCGAGAGGGCCCGAACCTGGGTAAAATAAAGTGTCCCTTGTCTCCTGTTACCATCCGACATTGATGCACAGTTCGGGACCCCCTACCCGAGATCCACCGGTTTTGACACCGACATTGGTGCTTTCATTGAGAGTTCCTCTGTGTCGTCGCTTTTAGGCCCGATGGCTCCTTTGATCATCAACAATGATGAGGTCCAAGGTGAGACTTTCCTCCCCGGACAAATCATCGTCTTTGGCGGCTTCGCTCTGCGGGCCAATTCGCTTGGTCGTTTGGAGCAGATCGAAAGCTACGCTCCTGGCCATCAAGTCAGGTTTGGAAGCTTAAACTACACAGCAGACATCCGTGGAGACTTGATCTTCGACGGGTTCGAGCCACAGCCAAGCGCGCCGCACTACCTCGAGGGGCAGGATATAGCTCTGCCTCCGAATAGTGCCCTGGAGGCCGCACACACACCGGCCCCGATCCTTGACTCGGAGCCCGCTGCATTCTTTGAGGATGAACGGTTGGACGTCACCTCGGGGGCTGCGATCTTGAAGGCGATCGAGCCGAACGCCAGCCCCGCACTCCGCACGGCCCATGACTCCAAGGAGTCGGATTCTTCTCTGAACTCCGAGCCTCCCGTGCCCCTGCCGATCGAATCCGATTGGGCTCCTATAATGGATTTCACCGCCGCAGACATCTTTCAGTACTCACCTTTCGGTGATATCCTGAATTCTCTCAAGTCTCTCTCTCTATCAGGAGAGCCCAGGACGGACTATGGTCTGCGAGGTTGGGATTCGGACGACGAAGAAATTCAAAGCCCACCCACCACCCACTTAATAGCCACTGTCGATGATTTAACCGACATACTTGACTTCGGATCTGAAGACTTCGACGGTATGGACGACAAAGATGGAGACGAACAGGAACCAGCACCTATAGGGCGCTGGACCTCCACCCCACCTAACGATGTATTCATGGTGGATACCCCGAAAGGAAACGACAACGAGGAAAACGGGACAGAAAAAGGGATAAACCCTCCGAAAAGCAATCAAAGTGGCGACGAAAACGCCGAGCCAAGCCACGCCTCGATCAAGACCCAGCCATAGAGCAGGATGAGCCGGTAGACGACGAGCATGCCTCAGAGCAACTGTCCGAAAAGGGCAACACGGATAGAGAGGACAGACAGCCCTCCCCCGGCCATAACAGAACTCCGGACGATCTCACGCCTGATAAAACCACGGAGCAGAAGAATCTCCACGAAAGACTCGTTGCCGCAGCACGCAGCCTGAAAAAGCAGAAGCGGAAGCTAAAGACGGCGGAAGATACACTCAGAATAAGATGGATCAAGGTAATCAAGACCGCAGACAAATACGGCGGCAGCCGCCGCACTAAAAGCTATCCGAAGAGAAAACTACTGCCCGAATTCGACCAAGAGGCCCTAGAGCCCTCGCATTCAAAAAATAAAAAAGCCACACGGTCGGATAGACGACCCCACGGCCACCATAAAACGGCAAGCGGCGCCGCACTCAATGCGGCATGCGACCCAATTAAAGACTCGCATCATGGCCCAGCCAGGTCCATTTACGGGCCAAGAAAGCAAGCTCTCACAAGCAATGCAAAAAAGCCATCATCAGAATCCGGCACACCCAAATACAGGGGCGCCGCACACCCCCTATGTTTCACCGATGAGGTCCTGGAATATGAATTTCAAGAGGGATTCAAACCTGTCAACATAGAGGCGTACGATGGAACAACAGACCCGTGAGTCTGGATCGAGGATTATATCCTCCACATACATATGGCTAGAGGAGATGATCTCCAGGCCATCAAATATTTACCCCTTAAGCTTAAAGGGCCAGCCCGGCACTGGCTTAAAAGCCTTCCCGAAAACACAATTGGAAGTTGGGAAGAGCTCGAGGATGCTTTCCGAGCAAATTTTCAAGGGACCTATGTCCGCCCCCCGGACGCAGACGATCTCAGTCACATAACTCAACAGCCCGGAGAATCAGCTCGGCAGTTCTGGAACAGATTCCTTACTAAAAAGAATCAGATAGTGGATTGTCCGGACGCCAAAGCCTTAGCAGCTTTCAGGCATAATGTCCGAGACGAATGGCTCGCCAGACACCTCGGCCAGGAAAAGCCAAGAACAATGGCTGCACTCACAAGCCTCATGACCCGCTTTTGCGTAGGAGAGGACAGCTGGTTGGCACGATGCAGCCCCAGTGACCCAAGTACATCCAAAATCAGGGATGGAAACGGAAAACTGCGACGAAATAAGGACCGTCGCCGAACCAAAGAAAAAAGTCCAAAGAGCACGGCAGTCAATGCCGGATTCAAAAGCTCACGGCAAAATCAGACAAAACCACCCCTTCAGGATAATAGGGACAATCCGTCCAGCTTAAACAGAATCCTGGACAGAATATGTCAGATACACGGTACTCCTGGGAAGCCTGCCAATCACACCCACAGAGACTGTTGGGTTTTTAAACAATCCGGAAGGCTTAACGCCGAACACAAGGGGCTCGATACACCAAGCGAAGACGAGGACGAACCCCAGAAGCAGAACACCAGGAAACAAAAGAACTTCCCACAGGAAGTTAAAACAGTGAACTCACTTCACGTAACAAAACGTGTGGCACCCATAAAGGTACGCACAATAAAACCTATCCCTCAGGGGTCCCACCACTGGTTATTGAAACCAATCATTTTTTATCAGCTAGATTATTCTAGAAATATCAAAAACGCAGGTCGGACTGCCCTGATACTCGATCCAATAATTGACGGATTCCAGTTTAACAATGTCCTTATGGACGGCGGCAGTGGACTAAACCTGATATATCAGGATACAATCCACCGCATGGGCATAAACCCAGCAAGAATCCGCCACAGCAAAACCTCCTTTCAAGGGGTAGCACCGGGCCCGGACACCCATTGTATGGGTTTTCTCCGGCTTGCAGTCATATTTCGCTCTGCCAATAACTTCCGTCGCGAAAAGCTGACCTTCCATGTCGTCCCGTTTTCAAGTCGCTATCAAGCACTAATGGGACGCGGTGCTTTTGCTTGCTTTAACGCAATACCACACTATGCATCTCTCATGCTTAAGATGGCCGGTCCACGAGGCATCATCTCTTTAAAGGGAGCGCACTAAAATACGCCTCCTCCAAACGGAGGATTGCGCGGCCGCTTAAACAACCGCACAATAAAGTGGCCTCGCCAGCCAAAAGACTTTTTCGATATAAGTCATTAAAGTCCACGAACCCGGACTAAATGAGTTCGGCACAAGTCCATCATCAATGCAGGCTTAAAACGCCATATATCCCCGTACCGGGGGCTATACGCAGAGACAATAAAGCTCAACTTTATATATTTTTTACTTTATATTTTGTTTATTATCTTTTTGTTCCGCACGACCCATTTTCAATTAAGTTCCTCTCTTTTATAGATGAACGTCGTGCGGCGCCCGTCCAGGACACGGCACAGCGAAGACACAGGCGCAGACGTGCAGTAGGGACCCGTCCTAAGGATTATTTTTAGATTAAGACCCTGCGTGAACCTTTTTTACTGTCTCTTGCTGCTATACATCCCCTGGTTTTTTCTACTATAACCAAGGAGGAGGCTGGCGTTTTGGCATGTGGCCACGCCAGAATTTTTGCTCGTACCTGGACACTAGGGGCTCTTTTTTTTAAGGGTGTTGTTTCACCCGCACTCATAAAGACCGAACACCTTAGGGAGTATTCGGCGTCGCGAGTTTTGGCACTATATGCATCAGCTCCGAATCATGTCTTTGGTCAAATGTTGGGTTGCCCGGCTCCTGAGTTCGGCTACCTTACGTTCCGCTCTATCGGCTAAGGTAGCACCAGGAGAATTACTGCGATTGTGGCCCGGTTTGGCCGGGTGAGCACCTCAGTAGAGAAAGCCGAAAACCGACTGTCATGATGTAGTGCGAGACTGGTCGCCACTCGATGACTTATAGGAATTTATCAGATTCCTCCGCTTTGACGAAGGGCCGTTTCCCGGTCAGGCACGTATGCGCCCCGAATTCGGGCAAGCGCAGTCGCCACTAAGGGTCTACCTAAAGAGTCCCACTGTCAAGCTCCTATGGCTAAGTGAAAGTGTTAAAGCATTATAGTCCAGTTGCCTAGCCCGCTGCGCTATCACCTCCTTTGTAGGACCAAGACGTTGGGTTAAGTGTGAAAATGCGTCTTCTACGCGCACCCCCGCACTATGTGCATGGGGGCTGAAGCCAACGACTGCAATCTTTCAGGATTTATATATTAAAACGGCCGCACAGGAGGTGTTCTTAATACTTGAAGGCACAAGTCTAAAAAATGCCACTACAATTTATCAAAATACTGTTTTATGATTACATATGCTATCATAATATAGCATCCTTCGAGCATTGCGTCTCTATTACGCGAGCGCCTTCGAGGACTTCCTTAAAATAGTGCTCGGAAGGTATTCGGCTTTTATCCGAATCCCGGGACGCAACAATGGTGGGCTCCATATCTTCCCTGTATGTCTTGACACGGGCAAGAGCCAGCCAAGCGCCCTCTATGCAGGCTGACCTCTTCATAGCATCGACACGTGGCACCACGTCTAGAAATTGCTACACCAAGCTGAAATAACACTTCGGCTTCGTTCTCCCCGCACACAGATGATCCATGACGTACTTCATGGCGAGTCCGGACAACCTATTCAGTTCGGCCCATTGGGCCAGGCGATCGTCCACTACCAGTGGACGCTCTGGATTGATGAATTGCGACCAAAAGAGCTTCTCCACTTCATGATCCTTTTTATCTCGAAAGTGTTCGGTCACATCAGCAGCACTAGCCGCCAAATCCAGATAGTGTCCTCTACACTCCACATCTGGTCTAACGGGGCAAACTTCGGATCACAAAATTTTCTCCGCAGCGAGAAGGGCTTTCCATCCGCAATTTGTCCGGCTTGACGCAGCTCTTCCCTTGCCGCTCTCATTATAGAGAGGGCATCCTTGGCGTCAACAACAGCCTTCTCTAAGCTCGTTTGCCTCGCCCGACCCTCTTCTTCAAGAAGCTTGCAACGGTCAGTAGCATTCTTTAACTTTACGGCCATATCAGCCATCTCCTCCTTGCTTCGGCAATGGGCAGCCTGTTCGGCTTTCAGCTCTTTAAGGGCTTTCACGGCAGCCGCATCGCTTTTCTTGGCTTGTTCCTTCACTCGAGCGAGTTTGGCCCTAAGACCCTCCACGGCGGCCGCACCATCTGCGTCAAGCATACACACGGTAAGATATTGACATAAAGCTCCTCTTACTAACCATCGCCCGATGGTTACAATACCTTGAGCATCATCAAGCCGCTTGTTAACAAGCGCGATGTCGGCTTCTGCCTCATCAAGTTGTCGCTTCAGTTCGGCAAATTCACGAGTCCGGCTTGACTCCGGACAATCCGCCACCTACATATAAAGGTGCCACTTAAAGGACCTAGGATTAAGATCCTCTGCGCGCCGTCAATTTTAACGATGCACAGAGTCTCAGGGGCTACTATCTACACAGGGCGCACTTTATTTATGCGCAACTAACACAAGTGTACATTATTTAAAACGTACCTCAAGGCCTGCCAGTAAACTTTTGACGGCCTCGTGCAATCCGCTTTCTGCGGATGAAATCTTTTCGATCACCATGTTCATCAACGGACGATGCTCCTCTGAGACAGAGGCTTGCCCCAGCAGAATCTTTAGCTCCTCCGGCCGAACACCAGATGGTGTTGGACTCGTCCCATGGCCTCCCTCAAAGGCCGGACGCGGAGAACCTCGGGGGGCCACATGGCCACCTTCCGCCCCAGTCGGATCCGAAGAAATCCTCCGCGACGACACTTCAGCGTCGCCCGCCTTGCTAGGCGATACAGAAGGAGGATGCATTCCGCTCTCCATCATCTCCGAAAGAAGATCCCCCGAGGACGAGTTTTGCTGAGAAGGGCTGAGGTCCGAACTACAAAGTAAGTGAGGGAGTCCTGGATTAGGGGGTGTTCGGATAGCCGGACTACATCTCCCGCCGGACTCCAGGACTATGAAGATACAAGATTGAAGACTCCGTCCCCTGTCCGGAAGGTTCTTTCCTTGGCGTAGAAGGCAAGCTAGGCGTGCGGATATTCAAGATCTCCTACCAATGTAACCGACTCTGTGTGACCCTAACCCTATCCGGTGTCTATATAAACCGGAGGGTTGTAGTCCCTAGGGGAGAATCATCTTCATACACAATCAAACCATAGGCTAGCTTCTAGGGTTTAGCCTCTTTGATCTCATGGTAGATCTACTCTTGTACTACCCATATCATCAATATTAATCTAGCAGGAGTAGGGTTTTACCTCCACCGAGAGGGCCCGAACCTGGGTAAAACAAAGTGTCCCTTGTCTCCTGTTACCATCCGACCTTGACGCACAGTTCGGGACCCCCCTACCCGAGATCTGCCGCTTTTGACACCGACATTGGTGCTTTCATTGAGAGTTCCTCTGTGTCGTCACCTTTAGGTTCGATGGCTCCTTTGATCATCAACGGCGATGAGGTTCAGGGTGAGACTTTTCTCCCCGGACAGATCTTCGTCTTCGGCGGCTTCGCTCTGTGAGCCAACTCGCTTGGCCATATAGAGCAGATCGAAAGCTACGCCCCTGGCCATCAAGTCAGGTTTGGAAGCTTAAACTACACGGCGGATATTCGCAGAGACTTGATCTCCGACGGATTCGAGCCACAGCCAAGCTTGCCGCACTGTCAAGAAGGGCATGATATAGCTCTGCTCCCGAACAGTGTCCTGGAGGCCACATACGCACCGGCCCCGATCCTTGATTCGGAGCCCGCTGCGTTCGTCGAGGAAGAACGGTTGGACGTCACCTCAGGGGCTGCGACGTTAAAAGCGATCGAGCCGAACGCCAGTCCCGCACTCCGCGTTGCCCATGACCCCAAGGAGCCAGATTATTCTCCGAACTCCGGGCTTTCCAAGCCCCCGCCGATCGAATCTGATTGGGCGCCTATAATGGAGTTCACCGCCGCGGACACCTTTCAGTGCTCACCTTTTGGTGACATCCTGAATTCTCTCAAGTCTCTCTCTTTATCAGGAGAGCCCAGACCGGATTATGGTCTGCGAGGTTGGGATTCGGACGTGAAGAAATTCAAAACCCACCCACCACCCACTTGATAGCCACTGTCAAATATCTGACCGACATGCTTGACTTCGGCTCCGAAGACCTCGACGGTATGGACGACGAATACGGAGATGAACCAGAACCAGCACCCACAGGGCACTGGCTATCCACCACACACAACGACGTACTCATGGTGGATACACCGGAAAATATTGACAATGAGGAAAAAGGGGACGAAAAGAAGGGTGAACCCTCCGAGAAGCACTCAAAGCGGTGACGTAAACGCCGAGCTAAACCCCGCCTCGATCAAGACCCCGCCATAGAGCAGGACGAATCGGCAGGTGACGAACATGCCTTAGAACAGCCGTGTGAACATCGCAGCACGGGTAGAGAAGACGAACAGTCTTCCCCCTGTCATAACCAAACTCCAGACGATATCACGCCGGATAAAACCATGGAGTAGAAGAATCTCCAAAAAAGACTAGCTGCCACAATACGCAGCCTAAAAAAGCAGAAGCAAAAGCTAAGGACGGCGTAAAATGCACTCAAGACAAGATGGAGCAAAGTAATCAAGACCGCAGACAAATACAGCGGCAGCCGCCGCACCAAAAGCTATCCGAAGAGAAAGCTACTGCCCGAATTCGATCAGGAGGCCCTAGAGCCCCCAAACTTGGAAAATAACAAGGCTGCGCGGTCGGACAGACGACCTACCGGTCACCACAAAATGGCAAACGGCGCCGCACACAATGCGGCATGCGACCCAATTAAAGATTCGCATCATGCCCCAGCCAGATCCATTTACGTACAAAGGAAGCACGCTCCCATGAGCAATGTAGAAAATACACCATCAGAATCCGGCGCAACCAAATACAGGGGTGCCGCACACCCCCTATGCTTCACCGATGAGGTTCTGGAATATGAATTTCTAGAGGGGTTTAAACCCGTTAACATAGAGTCATACGATGGAACAACAAACCCCGGAGTCTGGATCGAGGATTATATCCTCCACATACATATGGCTAGAGGAGACGATCTCCACGCCATAAAATATTTACCTCTTAAGCTCAAAGGGCCAGCTCAGCACTGGCTTAAAAGCCTTCCTGAAAATACAGTCGGAAGTTGGAAAGAGCTCAAGGACGCTTTCCGAGCAAATTTTCAAGGGACCTACGTCCGTCCCCCGGATGCAGACGACCTCAGTCACATAACTCAGCAGTCCGGAGAATCAGCTCGGCAGTTCTGGAACAGATTCTTCACCAAAAAGAATCAAATAGTGGATTGTCCGGAAGCCGAAGCCCTAGCGGATTTCAGGCATAATGTCCGAGACGAATGGCTAGCCAGACACCTCGGCCAAGAAAAGCCAAGAACAATGGCCGCACTCACAAGCCTCATGACCCGCTTTTGCGCAGGAGAGGACAGCTGGTTGGCACGATGCAGCCCCAGCGACCCAAGTACATCAAAAATCAGAGATGGAAATGCGAAGCCGCGACGACATAAGGATCATCACCGAATCAAAAAGAAAAGTCTGAAGAGCACGGCAGTCAACGCCGGATTCAAAAGCTCGCAGCACAATCAGACAAAACCAACCCCTCAGGATAACAGGGAAGATCCGTCCAGCCTAAAAAGAATCATGGACAGGACATGTCAGATACACAGCACTCCTGGGAAACCTGCTAATCATACCCACAGAGACTATTGGGTTTTCAAACAGTCCGGAAGGCTCAACGCCGAACACAAGGGGCTCGACACACCTAGCGAGGAAGAAGACGAACCCCAAAAGCAGCACACCAGGAAGCAAAAGAACTTCCCACAAGAAGTCAAAACAGTGAACTCACTTCACATAAAAAGGCATGAGGCACCCGTAAAGGTCCGCATATTCAAGCCCAAATCTCAGGCGTCTCGCCACTGGTCATTAAAGCCAATAACTTTCAATCAGCTAGATTATTCTCGAAATATCAAGCATGCGGGCCGGACCGCCTTGGTACTCAAACAAATAATAGACGGATTCCAGTTTACCAATGTCCTTATGGACTGGGGCAGTGGACTAAACTTGATATATCAAGATACAATTCGCAGCATGGGCATAAACCCAACAAGAATCCGTCATAGTAAAACCTCCTTTCAAGGGGTAGCACCCGCCCCGGACACCCATTGCATGGGTTTTCTTCGGCTGGCAGTCATATTTGGCTCCGCCAATAACTTTCGTCGCGAGAAGCTGATCTTCCACATAGTCCCGTTTTCAAGCCACTATCAAGCACTACTGGGACGAGGAGCCTTCG
Organism: Aegilops umbellulata; assembly: GCA_032464435.1. Lineage (NCBI taxonomy): Eukaryota > Viridiplantae > Streptophyta > Magnoliopsida > Poales > Poaceae > Aegilops > Aegilops umbellulata. The sequence goes on from CP136056.1 coordinate 353,966,631, forward strand.
CGCGCTTTAACGCAATACCGCATTACGCATCCCTCACGCTAAAGATGCCCGGTCCTCGAGGCATCATCTCTTTAAAGGGAATGCACTAAAATACGTCTCCTCCAGAAGGAGGATTGCATGGCTGCCTAAACAGCCACACAATAAAATGGCCTCGCCGTCCAACAGACCTTTTTGATATAAGTCACAGAAGGCCATGGTCCCGGACTCTATGAGTTCGGCAAGAGCCCCCCATCATCGTCGGCTCACTACGCCATACAAGGGGCTGCACACAGAGACAATAAAGCTCGACTTCATTCATTTTTATTTTTTATTATTCTTTTTGTCCCGCACGACCCATTTTAAATTTAAATTCCTCTCTTTTACAGATGAATGTCGTACGACGCCCGTCCAGGACACGGCACAGCGGAGACACAGGCGCAGACGTGCAGTAGGGACCCGCCTAAAGGATTCTTTCTAGATTAAGGCCCTGCGTAAACCTTTTTTACTGTGTCTTGCTGTTATACATAACCTGGTTCATTTTACCATAACCAAGGAGGAGACTGGCGTTTTGGCATGTGGCCACGCCAGAATTATTGCTCGTACCTGGACACGAAGGGCTTTTTTCTTTCTTTTTATATAAAAGGGGGAGGGTGTTGTTCCACACACACCCACAAAGACCGAACACCTTAGGGAGTGTTCGGCGTCGCGAAGTTTTGGCACTATATGCATCAGCTCTGAGTCATGATTTTGGTCACATGTTGGGTTGCCCGGCTCCTGTGTTCGGCCACCTTACGTTCCGTTCTGTCGGCTAAGGTAGCTCCAGGAGAACTACTGCGATTGCGCCCCGGTTCGACCGGGCGAGTGCCTCAGTAGAGAAAGCCGAAAACCGACTGTCATGATGTAGCGAGAGACTGGTCACCACTCGATGACTCATAGGGATTTATCGAACTCCTCCGTTTTGACAAGGGCCGCTTCTCGGTCAGGCTAGCATGCGTCCCGAATTCGGATGAACGCAGTCGCCATTCCTGGGCTATCTAAAGAGTTCCATTGTCAAGCTCCTATGGCTAAGTGAAAGTGTTAAAGAATTATAGTCCGGATTGCCTAGACTGCTGCGCTATCACCTCCTTTGTAGGACCAAGACGTTGGGTTAAGTGTGATATTGCGTTTTCAGCGCGCACCCCCGCACTATGTGCGTGGGGGCTGAAGCCAACGACTGCAATCTTTCAGAATTTATATATATTGAAACGGCCGCACAGGAGAGGTTTTATTACTTGAAGGCACAAGTCTAAAATACGCCATCTATAAAAATACTGATCTATGATTACATATGCTGTCATAACACAGCATCTTTCGAACACTGCGTCTCAATTATACGAGCGCCCGCGAGGACCTCCTCAAAAAAGTGTTCGGCAGGATTTCGGCCTTCAGCCGAATCACGAGACGCAACAGCGGTAGGATCCATATCTGCCCAATATGTCTTAACTCGGGCAAGAGCTAGCCGAGCACCCTCTGTGCACGCTGACCTCTTCAAAGCTTCTACTCGAGGCACCACGTCAGGAAATTGTTGCACCAAGCTAAAATAGCTTGTCGGCTTCGATCCGCCCGGGCATAAGCGATCCATGGCATACGTCATGGCGAGTCCGGACAATCTATTCAGCTCGGCCCATTGGGCCAGGCGATCGTCCACCGCAAGTGGACGCCTTGGATTGGTGAACTGCGACCAGAAGAGTTTTTCCACTTCATGATTCTCCTTATCCTGAAAGTGTCTGGTCGCATCGGCAGCACTAGCCGCCAAGTCCAGGTAGATGTCCTTCACACTCCACGCTCGGTCCAACAGGGCAAACCTCGAATCACAAAATTGTCTCCGCAGCAAGAAGGGCTTTCCATCCGCAATCAGTCCAGCTTGACTTAGCTCTTCCTTTGTCGCTCTCACCACAGAGCGGGCGTCCTTGAGGTCAGCAACGGCTTTCTCCAAATCCGTCTGCCTGGCTCGGCCTTCCTCCTCAAGATATCTGCAACGGTCAATAACACTTTTCAACTCTATGGCAATATTAGCCATCTCCTCCAATCTTCGGCAATGGGCAGCCTGTTCGGCCCGCAGCTCTTCACGGGCTCTCAAGGCAGCTGCATCGCTTCTTCTGGCTTGGCTCTTCGCTTTGGCGAGTTCGGCCCTAAGTCCTACCACGGCTGCCGCACCATCTACATCAAGTATACACACGGTAAGATTTTGACCTAGATCTCCTCTTACTAACAATCGCCATGAAAAATCAATACCTTGAGCATCATCAAGCCGCTGGTTAACCAGCGCGATGTCGGCCTCTGCCTCGTCAAGTTGCCGTTTCATTTCGGCAAAATCTTGAGTCCGGCTCGACCCCGGACAATTAGCCGCCTACATATACAGACGCCATTTTAAGGACCTGGGATTAAGATCCTCTGCGTGCTGCACATCTTTGCGCCACACAGAGTCTCAGGGGCTACTATCTACACAGGACGCATATTATTATGCGTAATTAACACTAATGTCCGTTATTTAAAACGTACCTCAAAACCCGCCAATAAACTCTTGACGGCCTCGTTCAGTCCGCCTCCCGCGGATGCAATTTTTTCAACCACCGTGTGCATCAACACACGATGCTCCTCTGAAATAGAAGCTCGGCCCACCAGAACCTCTAGCTCCCCCGGCCGAACATCAGTTGGCGCCGGACTCGTCCCACGGCCCTCTTCGGAGGTCGGGCACGGAGAGCCTTGTGGGGTCATGTGATCGTATTCTGCCTCTGGCAGATTCGGAGAGATCCTCTGCAATGACACTTCGACGTCGTCCGCCTTGTCAGGCGATGCAGAAAGAGGAGGCGTCCCGCTCTCCATCATCTCCGGAAGGAGATCCCCCGACGATGAGTTCTGCTGTGAGGGGTCGAGGTCCGAACTACAAGGTAAAGTTTTGGCCAAACACTTTTCAGATATAAAGCAAGGATTTCTCTTAAGAACAATTCATTTTCCACTTATGGCTTGTTGGAGAGCCGCTCCCCTTGCGGACTCAATTCGGCCGAGGGGCTCCCCGGCGACGGGTCCTTTGACATGGATTCTTTCCCCCGTTTTGAAGCTTGGACTTCCGGGTCGTCAGTGGTGGCCCTTTTCTTTCCCCTAGGAGGGGAAATTTCAATTCCCCCCTTCGGAGTAGCCTCTCTCGAAGAGGCCATGGTTTCCTTGTCGGTCCCCTTATCTCCCTCCAAAGGCACTACCTCTAGCATCCTGACTAGCACGGGATCCAGCCTGGTTTCGGGAAGGGGAGCCGGACACCGGATCAGCTTCGCCTTTGCTATCCACTCCTGCTTAAAGGAAGAAATGCTGTTAAAAAGCAAGTAAAACTATACGTATAGAAGGTCCGAACACAAGGTCACCTACCTGAGTATCCGAGCAATTGCGGCTTAGTCTAGCATCCTCGATCAGGTCCGGACTCGCTTCTTGCGGTCCGAAGAACAGTTTATGCATCTCCTTAGGCATTATGCCCATAAAATTTCGGAGACCTCGCGGTCCCTCTGGGTTGAACTCCCATAAGCGAAGGGGGCGACGTTGGCCGGGCAGTGTCCGGCGAATCAGCATGACTTGTGTCACCTTGACCAGGTTGAGGCCTCCTTCCAGGAGATCCTTAATGCGACCCTGTAGCAGAGGAACATCTTTGGGCAAACCACGATCTAATTCCGTATTGATCCATGATGCTAACCATGGTGGGGGACCCGAGCGAAAGGCCGGAGGCGCCACCCACGTGGTGCCCCGAGGAGCGGTAATGTAGAACCACTCCCGTTGCCATAAGCCGAGCTCTTCTGGAAGAGCGAATTCGGGCCAAGGAGTGTCGGCTTTTCTTTTTATAGTGGCACCTCCGCACTCTGCGTGGCGCCCCTCGTTTATCTTCGATTCTACTTTGAAGGTCTTGAGCCATAGCCCGAAGTGAGGGGTAACATGGAGGAATGCTTCACACATAACTATGAAAGAGGAGATGTGGAGGATGGACTCTGGAGCTAGGTCATGGAATTCCAGCCCGTAATAGAACATCAGCCCCCTTACAAAAGGATCCGTTGGGAAGCCTAATCCACGGAGAAAGTGGGAGATGAATACTACACTCTCACCTGGCTGAGGGCTAGGGATCGCTTGTCCTTGAACAGGTAGCCTGTGCGGAATCTCGCTGGTCAGAAATCTAGCTTCGCTCAACTTTGATATGTCCTCCTCCGTGACAGAGGAGGGCATCCATCGACCCTGAAGATCAGAACTGGACATTGTTGAAGGTTCGGCGCGCCTGAAATCTGGGAGCCTAGGGTGTTGGAACTCGAGGCGACAAGCGAGCTCGTTTTGGGAATAGAAGAGGGGACGGGGCCTTGGTCTCTTTATAAGAGGCGGAATACCAAGAGCCCTCCCCGCAACCGTCTTGGACTAGCCTTGAGTTAGGCAGGACGTGCTAACAGGCACGTTTGGGTTACCCATGTCTGTATTAATGAGAATCCCCTTAAAAGGGGCGCACGATCTCTGCTTCGATAGGACGTGCCAAGGAAACCGCCTCGTTAAACGTGTAGCGGTGGAACAGTAAAAATATTCCGTACAGAAGGCTTGGCCGCAGTGTTATGATGCACCACGGGATACGTCAGCAGATTTGATTTGTGCTAACATTAGTCTCTATATGGCAATACGTGGAAACTTGTTTTGCAGAGCCGGACACTTTTTTGGTGTTATTCATCTTCTTGAAGAACTTGGAGGAGGAACCCGCCTTGCAATGCCGAAGACAATTTGCGCGCCGGACTCGTCGTCATTGAAGCCAGGTTCAGGGGCTACTGAGGGAGTCCTGGATTAGGGGGTGTTCGGATAGCCGGACTACATCTCCCGCCGGACTCCAGGACTATGAAGATACAAGATTGAAGACTCCGTCCCGTGTCCGGAAGGTTCTTTCCTTGGCGTAGAAGGCAAGCTAGGCGTGCGGATATTCAAGATCTCCTACCAATGTAACCGACTCTGTGTAACCCTAACCCTATCCGGTGTCTATATAAACCGGAGGGTTGTAGTCCGTAGGGGAGAATCATCTTCATACACGATCAAACCATAGGCTAGCTCCTAGGGTTTAGCCTCCTTGATCTCGTGGTAGATCTACTCTTGTACTACCCATATCATCAATATTAATCTAGCAGGAGTAGGGTTTTACCTCCACCGAGAGGGCCCGAACCTGGGTAAACCAAAGTGTCCCTTGTCTCCTGTTACCATCCGACCTTGACGCACAGTTCGGGACCCCCTACCCGAGATCCGCCGGTTTTGACACCGACAGTAAGGTTTCGGTTAAAACTTCTCAGATATAAATCAAGGATTTCTCTTAAAAGAAAAACTCTTCTTCTACTTACGGCTCGCTGGAGAGCTTGTCCCTTTGAGGGTTTAGTTCGGCCGAGGGGCTCCCCGGTGTCGGGCCCCCTGACAAGGATTCTTTCCCCCGCTTCGAGGCTACGGTCTCCGGGTCGTCAGAGGCGGCCCTTTTCTTTCCCTTAGGAGAGGAATTATCGATTCCCCCCTTCGGAATGGCCTCTTTCGAGGAGGCCGTGGTTTCCTTGTCCTCCCCCTTATTTCCCTCCAAAGGCACTACCTCCAGCATCCTGACTAGCACGGGATCCAGCCTAGTTTCGGGAAGAGGAGCCGGACACCTGATCAGCTTCGCCTTCGCTATCCACTCCTGCTTAAAAGGAGAAGCGCTATTAAGAGCAAGTCAATTATGCGGATAGAAGGTCCGGGCACAAGGTCGCTTACTTGAGTATCCGGGCGATTGCGGCTTAAACCCACATCCTCGGACAAATCCGGACTCACTTCTTGTGATCCGAAGAACAGTTTATACATCTCCGCGGGTGTCACGCCCGGAGAACTCGCGGTCCCTCTGGATTGAACTCCCACAGGCGAAGGGGGCGACGTTGGCCGGGCAGTGTCCGGCGAATCAGCATGACTTGTGTCACCTTGACCAGGTTGAGGTCTCCTTCCAAGAGATCCTTAAAGCGGCCCTGCAGCAGAGGTACGTCTTTGGGCAAGCCCCGGTCTAACCCTGTGTTGATCCACGACGCTAACCGCGGTGGGGGACCCGAGCGAAAGGCAGGAGGCGCCACCCATGCGGTGCCCCGAGGAGCGGTGATATAGAACCACTCCTGTTGCCATAAGCCAAGCTCCTCTTGAAAAGCGCCCTCGGGCCATGGAGCATCGGCATTCCTTTTTACAGCAGTGCCTCCGCACTCTGCATGGCGCCCCTCGATCATCTTCGATTCTACTTTGAAGGTCTAGAGCCATAATCCGAAGTGAGGGGTAACACGAAGGAACGCTTCGCACACAACGAACAAGGAGATATGGAGGATGGACTCCGGAGCTAAGTCGTGGAATTCCAGCCCATAATAAAACATCAGCCCCCTTACAAAGGGATCCATTGGGAAGCCTAATCCCCAAAGGAAGTGGGATATGAATACCACACTCTCACCGGGCTGAGGGCTAGGGATCGCCTGTCCTTGAACAGGCAACCTGTGCGAAATCTCGCCGGTCAGGAATTTAGCTTCCCTCAACAATAATACGTCCTCCTCCGTAATGGAGGAGGGCATACATCGGCCTTGGAGGTCGGAGCCGGACATTGTCGAAGGTCCGGTGCGCTTGGAATCTGGAAGCCTAGGGTGTTGGAACTCGAGGCGACGGGCGAGCTCTTTTTGAGAATAGAAGAGGGGAAGAGGGTCTTGGTCTCTTTATAAGAGGCAGAATACCAAGAGCCCTCCCCGTAACCGTCTTGGACTAGCCTTTAATTAAGGCAAAACGTGCTAACGGGCACGACTGGGTTACCCACGTCCGTATTAATGAGAATCCCTTTAAAAGGGGCACACGATATCTGCTTTGACAAGACGTGCCAAGGAAACCGCCTCGCTAAACACGTTGAGGTGGAACAATGAAAACAATTTATATAAAGAGCTTGGCCGCAGTGTTATGACGCACTGCGGAATACGTCAGCAGATTTATTTGTGTTAATATTATTCTCTATATGGCAATATGTCGAAACTTATTTTGCACAGCCGGACACTATTTTTGGTGTTTGTAATCTTCTTGAAGAACTTGGAGGAGGAACCCGCCTTGCAATGCCAAAGACAATCTGCGCGCCGGACTCGTCATCATTGAAGCCTGGTTCAGGGGCTACTGAGGGAGTCCTGGATTAGGGGGTGTTCGGATAGCCGGACTATACCTTCAGCCGGACTCCAGGACTATGAAGATACAAGATTGAAGACTTCGTCCCGTGTCCGGAAGGATCTTTTCTTAGTGTGGAAGGCAAGCTAGGCGTGCGGATATTCAAGAACTCCTACCATTGTAACCGACTCTGTGTAACCCTAACCCTATGCAGTGTCTATATAAACCGGAGGGTTGTAGTCCGTAGGACAACCATACAACGATCATCATACACAATAATACCATAGGCTAGCTTCTAGGGTTTAGCCTCCTTGATCTCGTGGTAGATCTACTCTGGTACTACCCATATCATCAATATTAATCTAGCAGGAGTAGGGTTTTACCTCCATCGAGAGGGCCCGAACCTGGGTAAAATAAAGTGTCCCTTGTCTCCTGTTACCATCCGACCTTGACGCACAGTTCGGGACCCCCTACCCGAGATCCGCCGGTTTTGACACCGACAGCTACCTTCCGGGGGGTGTAGCTTGGTGAGGAGGCAGCCCGTTGTTGACCCGATCCTTGTTTGGTGGCAGTCGCGTGGGCCAGTGACGGTGCCGAGGCTTCCGGACACCGCGGAGGTGGTACGTCACCGTGTCAGCGAGGAGGACCAGCACGTCCATCGGTACATGGTTGCGTTGGAGGGCAGGTTCGAGAATACCTGGCAGGTTCTTCAGGGATCTCACTGGAGCTATGATCCTCTGATGGTTCCTTCCCTTTGGGTGTCCACCGCCCGTGCCGATACCCGTCGGGCGCTACGGTTCTAGCTGTACTGGCGATATGTATGATATATAGTATTCGACGTGTATTAGTGATAATATTCGATGTACGGACACATGGAGATGATGTAGTTTTTCTTATAATTGAAGGCATCCTAATTTGAATACTACTTTATTTTGCGATTTGATTTTTCTTATTGAATGCTCAAATTGGAGAGCACTATGCAAGGCATATGCATATGATTAGTTGAATAATAATGATCTAATTTAGTCTTTGAATTATGAACGTATAGGAAATGTCATCATCGGACGACGAAAGTCTCCTGGGGGAGTGCGACTGGTGCCACGACGATCGAGGTGAGTGCGACAGGCCTCACCTGGACGATGGTCGGCGCTTCAGCATTAAGCTCGAGGAGACCTTCGAAGTTGAAACGGTACGCAACGACGACAAGTGTTTTTTTTCATAATTAAGCATGACTTCAACTATTTCAACGTGTAATTTTCATCTTTTACAATTCGAGTATAGTTGATCCCATGCCATGCAAGACGCTATGTCTTGGAGAGGATGGATTTTGAAGACCATGAAAATTTTGAAACGAAGAAAATTCACGTAAGGACCCATCATGATGTGGATTTTGAAGTAAAGTTGTATAATGCTGAGAGCGTAACCCATTTTGGTTGCAAAAATTGGGAAGCATTTTGCAAATTGTATGGTTTTGATGAGGGTATGTTTGTCACCATGGATCTTGGTGATCCTGAAATCGAGCAAGACAATATGGACATTTGGGTCCTTGTTGATACTCCTCCAGTTCTACCGCTATGTGAGTTTCTCAAACATAGTTAATTATTAACTAATTTATATTGTTCATTTGAAAATAGTTGACAACTTATTTCCATTGACAACTTATTTTGAAGTATCAAAGAATGTGCAGAAGATGGTAGATAGAACTTACTACACCGATGGCTCTGAGCTAACTTACAAGGAGAAAACTCATCTGGTTGGATTTTGTAATGATCTTGAGAATTACAATATCTACAATCGAACTCCTCAACATTATGGTCAATACGTGCCACTAGTGCACGTGTTGAACTACGGTAACTACCATGGAGATACCCTGGTAAGATTTTTTACTATTACGACATCTGTGCATCTTTTTGCATACTTCTAAAACTAGTACATCATTGCTAACTACGAAGTTATTACTATGTTTTTCAACAAAGAATCCCAGAGGATTGTGTGCCTCATTTGATGTATCAGAATGGCGGCAGCCTTTGTGTTTTGAACATATATCCAGGTCATCCTACGAATCTCAACTGTCCATACTGGATTTCAAAAAGAAGTGGAGACATGACAATCAAAGGATGGAAAAAATGTATGGAGAGTCATAATGAGCTTCTTGGAAGCAAAAGGAAGCGAGGCGCAAGAATTGGAGACAGGATGATCTCCATTCTTCATAATGGAGAGTCAGGGTCTATATTGTTTTATGCTATTTTACCTTAAGTGTGTTTAGGTCCTACCTGATACTGATGATCATGTGCTAAGAACAATTATGTAGGGTTGGGTTCGATTACTATGAGGATGATGATCGTATGACTTATTATTAATAACGAGTAGAAGTTGTATGATGATGCTTGATTAATTAGTAGGACTTGTTATTATATATGATGATGTACGTATGATGCGAGCATGCATGAGTTATTATATATATATCTGCGGGTGAAATGAACATAGCAGTAGCGTAGGTAAACCAAGGATGAAGATATAAGAGAGGACACTTCTCTCTTTTAGGTAGCTAATAACAACCTAAAAATAACCCCCTAAACCCCTAAAAGAGCCACTTTTTTAAAAAAAACCTCAGCTCCAGCCAGCTGCTGACGCGTGGAAGCCTTTTGGTCCCGGTTTATGTCATCAACCGGGACCAAAGGCCCCCCTGCCTGGGCTGCCGGCAGCGGCCACGTTGAGGCCCATCTGTCCCGGTTCTGGTTTGAACCGGGACTAAAGGGTGAGGGTATTAGTAACGACCCTTTAGTCCCGGTTCAGGAACCAGGACTAAAGGCCCTTATGAACCGGGACAAAAGGCCGGTTTTCTACTAGTGTATGCCTGAGGTTCAGGCGGAAACAATTGTCGATGACGTCAACTTGATTCAGGGATCTGCCGACGAGTGCGTCCGTCGAGTGAATGTTGGAGATTCTCTAGATGTGCACGCTCAACCAAGGTGGCTAGGCGTGCAGCCTCCAAGGCCCGAGCCTCAGAGGTCTCCCCGATGATAGGAGTGTGGAGTGCCTCCATGTTGCGATGATGCAGCTCTTCCCTCTGCTCCGAAGTGAGGGCTTCGGGATGATATTCATCGTGACCATGCGACGGACCGCCTCCACCTCGCCGTTGCGACCGTGACGAAACCCAGGCGGGCTGCGTGGCGTGTCGACCATCAGGACTTCCGCCGCAGGGTCGCTGCTTCCGCACTCGGACAGGGTCTTGGCAGAACCAGTCGACAGGCCGAATGGTCCGTAGAGAGATTCGTCGGGCTCGATTGTCGCGACTTGAGGGGTGACCGACTGGCGGGCCACCGCATGCTTCACCCACCGCTGAAACCGCGACCGACCGGATCGCTTGCGGCGGCGTTCAGCAGGGAGAGTGGATGACAATAAGAATAGGGAGATCGGATAAACTGCAGCCTCACCAGAAGTTGGTAAGACACCCGCCCCATGGTGGGCGCCAACTGTCGTGGGAGCAAGTCTGACAATACGAAAAGGGGGTACGTAGGAGGAGGCAAGGTCCTAGCTACGGCGAGGTTGTGCACGTAAGGTTTACGAGTTCAGACCCTTCTCAGAGGAAGTAACGGCCCTACGTCTCGGTGCCCGGAGGCTTGGTCGATTGAATTATGTGTGAGAGTTACAGGGGGTGCAAACCCTTGTACCAGAGGGGAGGGGTGGCTTATATAGAGTGCGCCACCCCTTCACAGGCCTCAGTTACACAAGGTTTAATGTAGATTAAGACAGAGACATTACTGGTAATGCCTGCTATTATGACTATTAATGACCTTTAAGGCTACAGAGTGAGCGCTGATGACCCACAAGTATAGAGGATCTATTGTAGTCCTTTCGATAAGTAAGAGTGTCGAACCTAACGAGGAGCAGAAGGAAATGACAAGCGGTTTCCAGTAAGGTATTCTCTGCAAGGACTGAAATTATAGGTAACCGATAGTTTTATGATAAGGTAATTTGTAACGGGTAACAAGTAATAAAAGTAAATAAAGTGCAGCAAGATGGCCCAATCCTTTTTGTAGCAAAGGACAAGCCTGGACAAACTCTTATACGAAGGAAAATGCTCCTGAGGACACATGGGAATTATCGTCAACCTAGTTTTCATCACGCTCATGTGATTCACATTCGTTACTTTGATAATTTGATATGTGGGTGGACTGGTGCTTGGGTACTGCCCTTCCTTGGACAAGCATCCCACTTATGATTAACCCCTATTGCAAGCATCCGCAACTACAAAAGAAGTATTATGATAAACCTAACCATAGCATGAAACATATGGATCCAAATCAGCCCCTTACGAAGCAACGCATAAACTAGGGTTTAAGCTTCTGTCACTCTAGCAACCCATCATCTACTTATTACTTCCCAATGCCTTCCTCTAGGCCCAAACAATGGTGAAGTATCATGTAGTCGACGTTCACATAACACCACTAGAGGAAAGACAACATACATCTCATCAAAATATCGAACGAATACCAAATTCACATGACTACTTATAGCAAGACTTCTCCCATGTCCTCAGGAACAAACGTAACTACTCACAAATCATATTCATGTTCATAATCAGAGGGGTATTAATATGCATAAAGGATCTGAACATATGATCTTCCACAAAATAAACCAACTAGCATCAACTACAAGGAGTAATCAACACTAGCAACCCACAGGTACCAATCTGAGGTTTTGGAACAAAGATTGGATACAAGAGATGAACTAGGGTTCTAGAGGAGATGGTGTTGGTGAAGATGTTGATGGAGATTGACCTCCTCCCTATGAGAGGATCGATGGTGATGACGATGGTGATGATTTCCCCCTCTCGGAGGGATGTTTCCCCGGCAGAACAGCTCCGCTGGAGCCCTAAATTGGTTTCACCAGGTTCCGCCTCATGGAGGCGGTGCTTCGTCCCAAAAGCTTGCTTCTGATTTTTGCCAGAGCGAAAGACTTCATATAGCCAAAGATGGGCATCGGAGGCCTTCCAGGGGGCCACGGGAAAGGGGGGCTCACCCCCCACCCTCGTGGCCAGGGTTTAGGCCCCTCTAGTTAATTCTTTCGCCAGTATTTTTTATATATTCCAAAATGTGCCTCCGTGAAGTTTCAGGACTTTTGGAGTTATGCAGAATAGGTCTCTAATATTTGCTCCTTTTCCACCCCAGAATTCCAGCTGCGGGCATTCTCCCTCTTCATGTAAACCTTGTAAAATAAGAGAGAATAGGCATAAGTATTTTGACATAATGTGTAATAATAGACCATAATGTAATAAATATTGATATAAAAGCATGATGCAAAATGGACGTATCAACTCCCCTAAGCTTAGACCTCGCTTGTCCTCAAGCGGAAACCGATAACCAAAAATATGTCCACATGTTTAGAGATAGAGGTGTCGATAAAATAAAATATGGACATGAGGGCATCATGATCATTCTTATACATATATATTGTCATATGATTTCTTATGCTAAAGTAACAATCTATTCACAATGTCAAGTATGGATCAGAAACTTCATTGAGAACTAACAAACTATGATGTCGGTCATTAAAGCAATTGCAATTTGTCATAACGTCAGAAAGAGTCAATATAAGAGCTTTTCAACAAGTCCGCATACTCAACCATCATTTAGTCTTTCACAATTGCTAACACTCATGCAATACTTATGGGTATGAAGTTTTAATCGGACACAGAGAAAGATAGGGGCTTATAGTGTTGCCTCCCAACCTTTTACCTCAAGGGTAATGTCAACAATAATAGTTCATGATAACTTACATCCAATTGGATATATATATATATACCAGGATCTTTCCAACACAATGTGCTTGCCAAAGGATATAATGTAAAAAGGAAAGGTGAAGATCACCATGACTCTTGTATAAGGTATAAGACAAGAATAAAAGATGGGCCCTTCATAGAGCGAAGCAGAGGTTGTCATGTGCTTTTATGGTTGGATGCACGAAATCTTAATGCAAAAGAATGTCACTTTATATTGCCACTTGTGATAGGGACCTTTTTTATGCAGTCCGCCGCTTTTATTGCTTCCATATCACAAGATCGTATAAAGCTTATTTTCTCCACACTAATAGACCATACATATTTAGAGAGCAATTTTTATTGCATGCAACAATGACAACTTACATGAAGGATCTTACTCAATCCATAGGTAGGTATGGTGGACACTCATGGCAAAACAGGTTTTAAGGATATTAAGAAGCACAATTAGTATCTCTATTTGGTGCAAAGAATTTGTCTAGCATGAGAGGGAAAGGCAAGCTCAACAGGTTGGATGATCCATAACAACATACTTTATTTTGGATATAAGAAAACATAAGCCATTATGTTGTCTTCCTTGTCCAACATCAACTTTTTAGGATGTCATATTTTAATGAGTGCTCACAATCATTAAAGATGTCCAAAATAGTGTATTTATATGTGAAAACCTCTCTTTCTTTATTACTTCCTATTTATTGCAACGATGACCAAAACTATGTTTGTCAACTCTCAACAACTTTTATTCATCATACTCTTTTATATGTGAAGTCATTACTCTCCATCAGATCAATATGATCTATTTTATTTCTTTTTATTCTTTCTTTTATTCCCTCAAGATCATAGTAAGATAATCAAGCCCTTGACTCAAAACTAATCTTTATTATATATATAGCTCACGGACTCGATTACATAGAAGGATCATAAAGCAAAGCTCAAAACTAGATCATATCAAAACTTTATTCTACAAGATCAAGATATTACCAAAAGGATCGGACTAAGAAAAATGGTAAAGATAGGAGTGTGACGGTGATACGATACCGGGGAACCTCCCCCAAGCTTGGCAGTTGCCAAGGGGAGTGCCCATACCTGATACTCAGTTCTCCTTCCTCGGAGGTGGTGATGATGGAGTTGTTCATGATGTGGGTCTATCGTCCCTCTTCCAAGGTGATGTCTACTACACAACCTTCTCGTTGTAGACGTTGTTGGGCCTGCAAGTGCACAGGTTTGTAGGACACACAAATTTCCCTCAAGTGGATGACCTAAGGTTTATCAACCCGTGGGAGGCGTAGGATGAAGATGGTCTCTCTCGAGAAACCCTGCAACCAAATAACAAAGAGTCTCTTGTGTCCCCAACACACCCAATACAATGGTAAATTGTATAGGTGAACTAGTTCGGCGAAGAGATGATGATACAAGTGCAATATGGACGGCAGATATGGGTTTTTGTAAACTGAAAATATAAAAACAGCAAGGTAGCAAGCTATAAAAGTGAGCGTAAACGGTATTGCAATGATAGGAAACAAGGCCTAGGGTTCATACTTTCACTAGTGTAAGTCCTCTCAACAATAATAACATAATTGGATCATATAGCTATCCCTCAACATGCAACAAAGAGTCACTCCAAAGTCGCTAATAGCGGAGAACAAACGAAGAGATTATGGTAGGGTACGAAACCACCTCAAAGTTATTCTTTCCAATCAATCCGTTGCGCTATTCCTATAAGTGTCACAAACAGCCCTAGAGTACGTACTAGAATAACACCTTAAGATACAAATGAACCAAAACCCTAATGTCACCTAGATACTCCAATGTCACCTCAAGTAACCGTGGGTATGATTATACGATATGCATCACACAATCTCAGATTCATCTATTCAATCCAACACAAAGTACTTCAAAGAGTGCCCAAAGTTTCTACCGGAGAATTGTTGGGGAACGTTGCAGAAAATTCAAATTTTTCCTACGGTTTCACCAAGATCCATCTATGAGTTCATCTAGCAACGAGTATTCAGATTAGATAGCATCTACATACCACTTTGTAGATCGCAACGGAAGCGTTCGAGTGAACGTGGATGAGGTAGTCGTACTCGCCGTGATCCAATTCACCGATGATCTAGTACCGAACGGACGGCACCTCCGCGTTCAACACACGTACGGGACGGGAGACGTCTCCTCCTTCTTGATCCAGCAAGGGGGAAGGATAGGTTGAGGAAGATCCAGCACGACGGTGTGGTGGTGGATGCAGCAGAACTCCGGCAGGGCTTCGCCAAGCAACTACGGGAGGAGGAGGAGGTGTTGCAGGGAGGAGGGGCACCAGGGCATATGGTGCGCTGCCCCCCTCCCCTGCCCCCCTTTATATAGGTGCATTAGAGGGGGGGAGGGCGCAGCCTTGCCCCTTCCTCCAAGGAAGGGGTGCGGCCAAGAGGGGGCAGGAGTCCATCCTCCCCAAGGCACCTCGGAGGTGCCTTCCCCTCTTTGGACTCTCCCCTCTCCAAGTTTCCTTGGCGCATGGGCCCTTGGGGCTGGTGCCCCTTGGCCCAAGCAGGCCAAGGCGCACCCCCTAAGGCCCATGTGGCCCACCAAGGCAGGTGGACCCACCTGGTGGACCCCCGGGACCCCTCCGGTGGTCCCGGTACAATACCGATAACACCGAAACTTGTCGCGATGGCCAAAATAGCACTTCCTATATATAATTCTTTACCTCCGGACCATTCCGGAACTCCTCGTGACGTCCGGGATCTCATCCGGGACTCTGAACAACATTCGGGTTACTGCACATACATATCCCTACAACCCTAGCGTCACCGAACCTTAAGTGTGTAGACCCTACGGGTTCGGGAGACATGCAGACATGACCGAGACGGCTCTCGGGCAATAACCAACAGCGGGATCTGGATACCCATGTTGGCTCCCACATGCTCCACGATGATCTCATCGGATGAACCACGATGTCGAGGATTCAATTAATCCCGTATACGATTCCCTTTGTCAATCGGTATTTTACTTACCCGAGATTCGATCGTCGGTATCCCAATACCTCGTTCAATCTCGTTATCGTCAAGTCACTTTTCTCGTTACCGTAATGCATGATCCCGTGATCAAGCACTTTGATCACATTGAGCTCATTGTGATGATGCATTACCGAGAGGGCCCGGTGATACCTCTCCGTCAAGCGGAGTGACAAATCCCAGTCTCGATCCATGTCAACCCAACAGACACTTTCAGAGATACCCGTAGCATACCTTCATAGTCACCCAGTTACGTTGTGACGTTTGGCACACCCAAAGCACTCTTACGGTATCCGGGAGTTACACGATCTCATGGTCTAAGGAAAGGATACTTGACATTGGAAAACTCTAGCAAACGAACTAAGCGATCTTATGCTATGTTTAGGATTGGGTCTTGTCCATCACATCATTCTCCTAATGATGTGATCCCGTTATCGATGACATCCAATGTCCATAGTCAGGAAACCATGACTATCTGTCGATCAACGAGCTAGTCAACTAGAGGCTCACTAGGGACATGTTTGTTGTCTGTTATTCACACATGTATTACGATTTCCGGTTAACACAATTATAGCACGAATAAAGACAATTATCATGAATAAGGAAATATAATAATAATGCTTTTATTATTGCCTCTAGGGCATATTTCCAACAGTCTCCCACTTGCACTAGAGTCAATAATATAGTTACATTGTGATGAATCGAACACCCATAGAGTTCTGGTGCTGATCATGTTTTGCCTTAGGGAGAGGTTTAGTCAACGGATCTGCGACATTCAGATCCGTGTGTACTTTACAAATCTCTATGTCTCCATCTTGAACATTTTCACGAATGGAGTTGAAGCGACGCTTGATGTGCCTGGTCTTCTTGTGAAACCTGGGCTCCTTTGCAAGTGCAATAGCTCCAGTGTTGTCACAGAAGAGCTTGATTGGCCCCGACGCATTGGGTATGACTCCGAGGTCGGTGATGAACTCCTTCACCCAAATTGCTTCATGTGCTGCCTCCGAGGCTGCCATGTACTCCGCTTCACATGTAGATCCCGCCACGACGCTTTGCTTGCAACTGCACCAGCTTACTGCCCCACCATTTAAAATATACACGTATCCGGTTTGTGACTTAGAGTCATCCAGATCTGTGTCGAAGCTGGCGTCGACGTAACCTTTTATGACGAGCTCTTCGTCACCTCCATAAACGAGAAACATTTCCTTAGTCCTTTTCAGGTACTTCAGGATATTCTTGACCGCTGTCCAGTGTTCCTTGCCGGGATTACTTTGGTACCTACCTACCAAACTTACGGCAAGGTTTACATCAGGTCTGGTACACAGCATGGCATACATAATAGAACCTATGGCTGAGGCATAGGGGATGACGCTCATCTCTTCTATATCTTCTGTCGTGGTCGGACATTGAGCTGAGCTCAATTTCACACCTTGTAACACAGGTAAGAAACCTTTCTTGGATTGATCCATATTGAATTTCTTCAATATCTTATCAAGGTATGTGCTTTGTGAAAGACCTATGAGGCGTCTCGATCTATCTCTATAGATCTTGATGCGTAATATATAAGCAGCTTCTCCAAGGTCCTTCATTGAAAAACTCTTATTCAAGTAGGCCTTAATGCTGTCCAAGAGTTCTATATCATTTCCCATCAAAAGTATGTCGTCTACATATAATATGAGAAATGCTACAGAGCTCCTACTCACTTTCTTGTAAACACAGGCTTCTCCATAAGTCTGTGTAAACCCAAACGCTTTGATCATCTCATCAAAGCGAATGTTCCAACTCCGAGATGCTTGCACCAGCCCATAAATCGAGCGTTGGAGCTTGCACACCTTGTCAGCATTCTTAGGATCGACAAAACCTTCCGGCTGCATCATATACAATTCTTCCTTAAGGAAACCATTAAGGAATGCCGTTTTGACGTCCATTTGCCATATCTCATAATCATAGTATGCGGCAATTGCTAACATGATTCGGACGGACTTCAGCTTCGCTACCGGTGAGAAAGTCTCATCGTAGTCAACCCCTTGAACTTGTCGATAACCCTTAGCGACAAGCCGAGCTTTATAGATGGTCACATTACCATCCGCGTCTGTCTTCTTCTTAAAGATCCATTTATTTTCTATGGCTCGCCGTTCAACAGGCAAGTCAGTCAAAGTCCATACTTCGTTTTCATACATGGATCCTATCTCGGATTTCATGGCTTCCAGCCATTTGTCGGAATCCGGGCCCGCCATTGCTTCCTCATAGTTCGAAGGTTCACCGTTGTCTAACAACATGATTTCTAAGACAGGGTTGCCGTACCACTCTGGTGCGGAACGTGTCCTTGTGGACCTTCGAATTTCAGTAGGAGCTTGATCAGAAGTATCTTGATCATAATCATTAATTTCCTCTCTAGTCGGTGCAGGCACCTCAGGAACGATTTCTTGAGATTCGCCATTTTCCGGTTCAAGAGGCAACACTTCATCAAGTTCTACTTTCCTCCCACTTACTTCTTTCGAGAGAAACTCTTTCTGTAGAAAGGATCCATTTTTTGGCAACAAAGATCTTGCCTTCGGATCTGAGGTAGAAGGTATACCCAACAGTTTCTTTAGGGTATCCTATGAAGACGCATTTTTCCGATTTGGGTTCGAGCTTTTCAGGTTGAAGTTTCTTGACATAAGCATCGCATCCCCAAACTTTTAGAAACGACAGCTTAGGTTTCTTCCCAAACCATAATTCATGCGGTGTCGTCTCAACGGATTTCGACGGAGCCCTATTTAAAGTGAATGCAGCAGTCTCTAAAGCATAGCCCCAAAAAGATAGCGGTAAGTTGGTAAGAGACATCATAGATCGCACCATATCTAATAGAGTGCGATTACGACGTTCGGACACAACATTACGTTGAGGTGTTCCAGGCGGCGTGAGTTGTGAAACTATTCCACATTTTCTTAAGTGTGTGCCAAATTCGTGACTCAAGTATTCTCCTCCACGATCTGATCGTAGAAACTTGATCTTTCTATCACGTTGATTTTCAACCTCACTCTGAAATTCCTTGAACTTTTCAAAGGTCTCAGACTTGTGTTTCATTAAGTAGATATACCCATATCTACTCAAGTCATCAGTGAGGGTGAGAACATAACGATAGCCACCGCGAGCCTCAACACTCATTGGACCGCACACATCGGTATGTATGATTTCCAATAAGTTGGTTGCTCGCTCCATTGTTCCTGAGAAAGGAGTCTTGGTCATTTTACCCATGAGGCATGGTTCGCACGTGTCAAATGATTCATAATCAAGAGACTCTAAAAGTCCATCCGCGTGGAGCTTCTTCATGCGTTTGACACCTATGTGACCAAGGCGGCAGTGCCACAAATATGTGGGACTATTGTTATCAACTTTAACTCTTTTGGTACTCACACTATGAATATGTGTATCATCACGTACGAGATTCATCAAGAACAAACCATTAACCATCGGAGCATGACCATAAAACATATCTCTCATATAAATAGAACAACCATTATTCTCGGATTTAAATGAGTAGCCATCTCGAATTAAGGGAGATCCAGATACAATGTCCATGCTCAAACTTGGCACTAAATAACAATTATTGAGGTTTAAAACTAATCCCGTAGGTAAATGTAGAGGCAGCGTGCCGACGGCGATCACATCGACCTTGGAACCATTCCCGACGCGCATCGTCACCTCGTCCTTCGCCAGTCTCCGTTTATTCCGCAGCTCCTGCTTTGAGTTACAAATGTGAGCAACTGCACCGGTATCAAATACCCAAGAGCTACTACGAGTACTGGTAAGGTACACATCAATTACATGTATATCACATATACCTTTGGTTTTGCCAGCCTTCTTGTCCGCTAAGTATTTGGGGCAGTTCCGCTTCCAGTGACCACTTCCCTTGCAATAAAAACACTCAGTCTCGGGTTTGGGTCCATTCTTTGGCTTCTTCCCGGCAACTTGCTTACCGGGCGCGGCAACTTCCTTGCCGTCCTTCTTGAAGTTCTTTTTACCCTTGCCCTTCTTGAACTTAGTGGTTTTATTCACCATCAACACTTGATGCTCCTTCTTGATTTCTACCTCTGCTGATTTCAGCATAGCATATACCTCAGGAATGGTCTTTACCATCCCCTGCATATTGTAGTTCATCACAAAGCTCTTGTAGCTAGGTGGAAGCGACTGGAGGATTCTGTCAATGACCGCTTCATCCGGGAGATTAACTTCCAGTTGAGTCAAGCGGTTGTGCAACCCAGACATTTTGAGTATGTGCTCACTGACAGAGCCATTTTCCTCCATCTTACAGCTAAAGAATTTGTCGGAGACTTCATATCTCTCGACCCGGGCATGAGCTTGGAAAACCATTTTCAGCTCTTCGAACATCTCATATGCTCCATGTCTCTCAAAACGTTTTTGGAGCCCCGGCTCTAAGCTGTAAAGCATGCCGCACTGAACGAGGGAGTAATCATCGCAGCGTGACTGCCAAGCGTTCATAACGTCTTGTTCTACAGGGAGAATAGGTGCGTCACCCAGCGGTGCTCTTAGGACATAATCTTTCTTGGCAGCTATGAGGATAATCCTCAGGTTCCGGACCCAGTCCGTATAGTTGCTACCATTGTCTTTCAGCTTGGTTTTCTCTAGGAACGCGTTGAAGTTGAGGACTACGTTGGCCATTTGATCTACAAGACATATTGTAAATATTTAGACTAAGTTCATGATAATAAAGTTCATTCAATCAAATTATTTAATGAACTCCCACTTAGATAAACATCCCTCTTCTAGTCATCTAAGTATTACATGATCTGAGTCAACTAGGCCGTGTCCGATCATCACGTGAGACGGACTAGTCAACATCGGTGAACATCTTCATGTTGATCGTATCTTCTATACGACTCATGCTCGACCTTTCGGTCTTCTGTGTTCCGAGGCCATGTCTGTACATGCTAGGCTCGTCAAGTCAACCTAAGTGTTTTGCGTGTGTAAATCTGTCTTACACCCGTTGTATGCGAACGTAAGGACCTATCACACCCGATCATCACGTGGTGCTTCGGAACGACGAACCTTAGCAACGGTGCACAGTTAGGGAGAACACTTTCTTGAAATTATTATGAGGGATCATCTTATTTACTACCGTCGTTCTAAGTAAACAAGATGCAAAACATGATAAACATCACATGCAATCAAATAATAAACGTGACATGATATGGCCAATATCACATAGCTCCTTCGATCTTCATCTTGGGGCTCCATGATCATCTTGTCACCGGCTTGACACCATGATCTTCATCATCATGATCTTCATCATCGTGTCTCCATGAAGTTGCTCGCCAACTATTACTTCTACTACTATGGCTAACGTGTTTAGCAATAAAGTAAAGTAATTTACATGGCGATTCTCAATGACACGCAGGTCATACAAAAAATAAAGACAACTCCTATGGCTCCTGCCGGTTGTCATACTCATCGACGTGCAAGTCGTGATTCCTATTACAATAGCATGAACATCTCATACATCACATATAGATCATTCATCATACATCACAACTTTGGCCATATCATATCACAAAGCACTTGCTGCAAAAACAAGTTAGACGTCCTCTAATTGTTGTTGCAAGTTTTACGTGGCTGAATTAGGGTTCTAGCAAGAACGTTTTCTTACCTACGTTAAAACCACAACGTGATTTGTCAACTTCTATTTACCCTTCATAAGGACCCTTTTCATCGAATCCGCTCCAACTAAAGTAGAAGAGACAGACACCCGCCAGCCACCTTATGCAACTAGTGCATGTTAGTCGGTGGAACCGGTCTCACGTAAGCGTACGTGTAAGGTTGGTCCGGGCCGCTTCATCCCACAATACCGCTGAATCAAGATTGACTAGTAACGGCAAGAAGAATTGACAACATCTACGCCCACAACAAATTGTGTTCTACTCGCGCAAGAAGAACTACGCATAGACCTAGCTCATGATGCCACTGTTGGGGAACGTTGCAGAAAATTAAAATTTTTCCTACGGTTTCACCAAGATCCATCTATGAGTTCATCTAGCAACGAGTATTCAGATTAGATAGCATCTACATACCACTTTGTAGATCGCAACGGAAGCGTTCGAGTGAACGTGGATGAGGTAGTCGTACTCGCCGTGATCCAATTCACCGATGATCTAGTACCGAACGGACGGCACCTCCGCGTTCAACACACGTACGGGACGGGAGACGTCTCCTCCTTCTTGATCCAGCAAGGGGAAGGAGAGGTTGAGGAAGATCCAGCACGACGGTGTGGTGGTGGATGCAGCAGAACTCCGGCAGGGCTTCGCCAAGCAACTACGGGAGGAGGAGGAGGTGTTGCAGGGAGGAGGGGCGCCAGGGCATATGGTGCGCTGCCCCCCTCCCCTGCCCCCCTTTATATAGGTGCATTAGAGGGGGGGAGGGCGCAGCCTTGCCCCTTCCTCCAAGGAAGGGGTGCGGCCAAGAGGGGGGGAGGAGTCCATCCTCCCCAAGGCACCTCGGAGGTGCCTTCCCCTCTTTGGACTCTCCCCTCTCCAAGTTTCCTTGGCGCATGGGCCCTTGGGGCTGGTGCCCCTTGGCCCAAGCAGGCCAAGGCGCACCCCCTAAGGCCCATGTGGCCCACCAAGGCAGGTGGCCCCACCTGGTGGACCCCCGGGACCCCTCCGGTGGTCCCGGTACAATACCGATAACACCGAAACTTGTCCCGATGGCCAAAATAGCACTTCCTATATATAATTCTTTACCTCCGGACCATTCTGGAACTCCTCGTGATGTCCGGGATCTCATCCGGGACTCCGAACAACATTCGGGTTACTGCACATACATATCCCTACAACCCTAGCGTCACCGAACCTTAAGTGTGTAGACCCTACGGGTTCGGGAGACATGCAGACATGACCGAGACGGCTCTCGGGCAATAACCAACAGCGGGATCTGGATACCCATGTTTTCTCCCACATGCTCCACGATGATCTCATCGGATGAACCACGATGTCGAGGATTCAATTAATCCCGTATACGATTCCCTTTGTCAATCGGTATTTTACTTGCCCGAGATTCGATCGTCGGTATCCCAATACCTCGTTCAATCTCGTTATCGGCAAGTCACTTTTCTTGTTACCGTAATGCATGATCCCGTGATCAAACACTTTGATCACATTGAGCTCATTGTGATGATGCATTACCGAGAGGGCCCGGTGATACCTCTCCGTCAAGCGGAATGACAAATCCCAGTCTCGATCCATGTCAACCCAACAGACACTTTCAGAGATACCCGTAGCATACCTTTATAGTCACCCAGTTACGTTGTGACGTTTGGCACACCCAAAGCACTCTTACGGTATCCGGGAGTTACACAATCTCATGGTCTAAGGAAAGGATACTTGACATTGGAAAACTCTAGCAAACGAACTAAGCGATCTTATGCTATGTTTAGGATTGGGTCTTGTCCATCACATCATTCTCCTAATGATGTGATCCCGTTATCGATGACATCCAATGTCCATAGTCAGGAAACCATGACTATCTGTCGATCAACGAGCTAGTCAACTAGAGGCTCACTAGGGACATGTTTGTTGTCTGTTATTCACACATGTATTACGATTTCCGGTTAACACAATTATAGCACGAATAAAGACAATTATCATGAATAAGGAAATATAATAATAATGCTTTTATTATTGCCTCTAGGGCATATTTCCAACAAGAATCACGACGAAAACGTGTGCCAACCCCTATGCATAGGTTCATGGGCGGAACCCGCAAATTGGTCACCAAAACATAAATCAAGTGGCACATGATATCGCATTGTCACCACAGATACGCACGGCAAGACATACATCAAGTGTTCTCAAATCTTTAAAGACTGAATCCAATAAAATAACTTCAAAGGGGAAACTCAATCCATTACAAGAGAGAAGAGGGGGAGAAGAAAAATAAGATCCAACTATAATAGCAAAGCTCGCGATACATCAAGATCGTGCCAAATCAAGAACACGAGAGAGAGAGAGAGAGAGAGAGAGAGAGAGAGAGAGAGAGATCAAACACATAGCTACTGGTACATACCCTCAGCCCCGAGGGAAAACTACTCCCTCCTCGTCATGGAGAGCGCCGAGATGATAAAGATGGCCACCGGTGAGGGTTCCCCCCTCCGGTAGGGTGCCAGAACAGGGTCCCGATTAGGTTTTTGGTGGCTACAGAGGCTTGCAGCAGCGGAACTCCCGATCTAATAACCGTTCTGGAAGTTTTATGATACATAGGTATATATGGGTTCAAGGGGTACGTTGGTGGAGCTTCGAGGGCCCACGAGGCAGGGGGCGCGCCCTAAGGGGGTGGGCGCGCTCCCCACCCTCGTGGCCCGCTCCCGTATCTTCTGATGTAGAGTCCGAGTCTATCCGGTGGCTTTCCTTCTAAAAATAACTTCTCTAGTTGATTTCGTTCCGTTTTGACTCCGTCTGATATTCCTTTTCCTCGAAACACTGAAATAGGCATAAAACAGCAAATCTGGGCTGGGCTCCGGTTAATAGGTTAGTCCCAAAAATAATATAAAGTTGGATAATAAAGCCCAATATTGCCTAAAACAGTAGATACTATAGCATGGAGCAATAAAAAATTATAGATACGTTGGAGACGTATCAAGCATCCCCAAGCTTAATTCCTGCTCGTCCTCGAGTAGGTAAATGATAAAAAAGATAATTTTTGATGTGGAATGCTAGTTGGCATAATTTCAATGTAATTCTTCTTACTTGTGATATAAATATTCAGATCCGAAAGATTCAAGTTATATTGACATAAAAATAATAATACTTCAAGCATACTAACAAAGCAATTATGTCTTCTCAAAATAACATGGCCAAAGAAAGTTCATCCCTACAAAATCATATAGTTTAGTCATGCTCCATTTTTGTCACGCAAGAATGCTCTCATCATGCACAACCCCGATGACTAGCCAAGCAATTGTTTCATACTCTAGTAATCTCAAACTTATAAACCTTCACGCAATACATGAGCGCGAGCCATGGATATAGCACTATGGGTGGAATAGAATATCATGATGGGGGTTATGTGGAGAAGACAAAAAGGAGAAAGTCTCACATCAATGAGGCTAATCAATGGGCTATGGAGATGCCCATTGATTGATGTTAATGCGAGGAGTAGGGATTGCCATGCAACGGATGCACTAGAGCTATAAATGTATGAAATCTCAACAAAAGAAACTAGTGGGTGTGCATCCAACTTGCTTGCTCACGAAGACCTAGGGCACTTGAGGAGGCCCATCGTTGGAATATACAAGCCAAGTTCTATAATGAAAAGTTCCCACTATTATATGAAAGTGACAAAACAAGAGAATCTCTATCATGAAGACTATGTTGCTACTTTGAAGAACAATATAGGAGACTCGCTATATGAAGAAAATGGTGCTACTTTGAAGCACAAGTGTGGCAAAAGGATAGTAGCATTGCCCCTTTTTATTTTTTTTCTCTTTTTTTTGGGCCTTCCTTTTTTTATTTGGCCTTTCTCTTTGTTTTGGGTCAATGCTCTATTGAATGATGATCATCACACTTCTATTTATTTACAACTCAATGATTACAACTCGATACTAGAACAAAGTATGACTCTATATGAATGCCTCCGGCGGTATACCGGGATATGCAATGAATCAAGAGTGACATGTATGAAAGAATTATGAATGGTGGCTTTGCCACAAATACTATGTCAACTACATGATCATGCTAAGCAATATGACAATGATGAATGTGTCATGAAGAACGGTATGGTGGAAAGTTGCATGGCAATATATCTTGGAATGGCTATGGAAATGCCATAATAAGTAGGTATGGTGGTTGTTTTGAGGAAGATATAGGGAGGTTTATGTGTGAAAGAGCGTATCATATCACGGGGTTTGGATGCACCGGCGAAGTTTGCACCAACTCTCAATGTGAGAAAGGGCAATGCATGGTACCGTAGAGGTTAGCAATAATGGAAGGGTGAGAGTGCATATAATCCATGGACTCAGCATTAGTCATAAATAACTCATATACTTATTGCAAAAATCTACAAGCCATAAAAAACCAAAGCACTACTCGCATGCTCCTAGGGGGATAGATTGGTAGGAAAAGACCATCGCTCGTCCTCGACCGCCACTCAGAAGGAGGACAATCAAATAACACCTCATGTTTCAAAATTGTTACATAACGTTTACCATACGTGCATGCTACGGGACTTGCAAACTTCAACGCAAGCATTTCTCAAATTCATAACTACTCAACTAGCACAACTTTGATATCACTACCTCCATATCTCAAAACAATCATCAATCATCAAACTTCTCTTAGTATTCAACACACTCATAAGAAAGTTTTTTCTATTCTTGAATACCTAGCATATTAGGATTAAGCACATTACCATGCTATTTAAGAATCTCAAAATAATATAAGTGAAGCATGAGAGTTCATCTATTTCTTCAAAATAAAACTACCACCATGCTCTAAAGGATATAAGTGAAGCACTAGAGCAAACAACAAACTACTCCGAAAGATATAAGTGAAGATCAATGAGTAGTTGAATAATTATGCAACTATGTGAAGACTCTCTAAAATTTAAGGATTTCAGATCTTGATACTTTATTCAAACAGCAAGCAAGGCTAAATAAAATAAAATGACGCTCCAAGCAAAACACATATCATGTGGTGAATAAAAATATAGCTCCAAGCAAAGTTACCGATGAACGAAGACGAAAGAGGGGATGCCTTCCGGGGCATACCCAAGCTTAGATGCTTGGTTATCCTTTAATATTACCTTGGGGTGCCTTGGTCATCCCCAAGCTTAGGCTCTTGCCACTCCTTATTCCGTAGTCCATCGAATCTTTACCCAAAACTTGAAAACTTCACAACACAAAACTTAACAGAAAACTCGTGAGCTCCGTTAGTGAAAGAAAACAAAACACCACTTCAAGTTACTGTAATGAACTCATTATTTATTTATATTGGTGTTAAACCTACTGTATTCCAACTTCTCTATGGTTTATAAATTATTTTACTAGCCATAGATTCATCAAAATAAGCAAACAACACAATGAAAACAGAATTTGTCAAAAACAGAACAGTCTGTAGTAATCTGTAACTAACACAAACTTCTGGAACTCCAAAAATTCTATAATAAATTGGTGGACCTGACAAATTTGTCTCGTAATCATCTGCAAAAAGAATAAACTAAATAGCACTCTCCAGTAAAAAGTTCTAGCTAATCTCGTGAGCGCTAAAGTTTCTGTTTTTTACAGCATGATCATAAAGACTTCACCCAAGTCTTCCCAAAGGTTCTACTTGGCACAAACACTAATTAAAACACAAAACCACATCTAAACAGAAGCATGATGTATTATTTATTCCTAAACAGAACCAAAAAGCAAGAAACTAAAATAAAATTGGGTTGCCTCCCAACAAGCGCTATCGTTTAATGCCCCTAGCTAGGCATGATGATTTCAATCATGCTCACATAAAAGATAAGAATTGAAACATAAAGAGAGCATCATGAAGAATATGACTAGCACATTTAAGTCTAACCCACTTCCTATGCATAGGGATTTTGTGAGCAAACAACTTATGGGAACAAGAATCAACTTGCATAGGAAGGTAAAACAAGCATAACTTCAAAACTTTAAGCACATAGAGAGGAAACTTGGTATTATTGCAATTCCTACAAGCATATATTCCTCCCTCATAATGAATCTGTCAACAATATAACCAGCACCTAAATCATTCTTCTCATGATCTACTAGCATAGAAATTTTATTACTCTTCACATAAGCAAATTTCTTCTCATCAATTGTAGTGGAAGCAAACTCAACAAAATAACTATCATATGATTGAAAATTAAGATCAAGATGACAAGTTTCATGGTTATCATTATTCTTTAAAGCATACGTGTCATCACAATAATCATCATAGATAGGTGGCATGCTTTTATCATAGTAAATTTGCTCATCAAAGCTTGGGGGACAAAAAATATCATCTTCATCAAACATAGATTCCCCAAGCTTGTTGCTTTGCATGTCATTAGCATCATGGATATTCAAATAATTCGTACTTACAACATTGCAATCATGCTCATCATTCAGATATTTAGTGCCAAACATTTTATAGATTTCTTCTTCTAACACTTTGGCACAATTTTTCTTTCCATCATACTCACGAAAGATATTAAAGAGATGAAGTGTGTGAGCTAAACTCAATTCCATTTTTTTTATAATTTTTTTTAAACTAGACTAGTGCTAAAACAAGAAACAAAAAGATTCGATTGCAAGATCTAAAGATATACCTTCACATACCTAGCTGTAACGCCCTCGATGCGGCTATATCTCCCACGTGTCGAAGCACGACTTAGAGGCATAACCGCATTGAAAGCAATGTCGCAAGTGAGGTAATCTTCACACAACCCACGTAATACATAAGGGAAAAAGATACATAGTTGGCTTACAGTCGCCACTTCACACAATACATAAATTAACATCCATCATCCAGATTACACTCAAGGTCCGACTACGGAACCAAAATGAAAGAAGACTACCCCAAATGCTACACAGATCCCCAATCGTCCCAACTGGGCTCCACTACTGATCATCAGGAAAAGACACATAGTAACGACCACGTTCCTCGTCGAACTCCAACTTGAGCTCGGTTGCGTCATCTGCACTGGCATCGTTGGCACCTGCAACTGTTTTGGTAGAATCTGTGAGTCACGGGGACTCAGCAATCTCACACCCGCGAGATCAAGACTATTTAAGCTTAAAGGTAGGAGGGGGGTTGTGAGGTGGAGCTGCAGCAAGCGACTAGCATATATGGTGGCTAACAACGCAAAAGAGAGCGAGAAGAGAAGCAAAGCACGGTCGTGAAACTAGAAGTGATCAAGAAGTGATCCTAGAACAACCTACGTCAGACATAACTCCAACACCGTGTTCACTTCCCGGACTCCGCCGAGAAGAGACCATCACGGTTACACACGCGGTTGATGTGTTTTAATTAAGGTCAACTTCGGGTTTTCTACAACCGGACATCAACAAATTCCCATCTACCTCATAACCGCGGGCATGGCTTTCGAAAGTTAATACCCTGCAGGGGTGTCCCAACTTAGCCCATTATAAGCTCTCACGGTCAACAAAGGATATTCCTTCTACCGGGAAGACCCGATCAGTCTCGGAATCCCGGACTACAAGACATTTCGACAATGGTAAAACAAGCCCAGCAAAGCTGCCCGATTGTGCCGACAAATCCCGATAGGAGCTGCACATATCTCGTTCTCAGGGCACATCCGGATAAGTCAAGCTACGAGTAAAACCAGGCCTCGAGTTTCCCCGCGGTGGCCCCGCAGGCTACTCGGTTCGGGCCAACACTCGAAGGAGCACTGGCCCGGGGGGGGTTAAAATAAAGATGACCCTCGGGCTCGCGAAAACCCAGGGGAAAAAGGCTTAGGTGGCAAATGGTAAAACCAAAGTTGGGCCTTGCTGGAGGAGTCTTATTCAAGGCGAACTGTCAAGGGGGTCCCATACTCACCCAACCGTGTAAGGAACGCAAAATCAAGGAACATAACACCGGTATGACGGAAACTAGGGTGGCAAGAGTGGAACAAAACACCAGGCATAAGGCCGAGCCTTCCACCCTTTACCAAGTATATAGATGCATTAATTAAAATAAGAGATATCATGATATCCCAACATAATCATGTTCCAACAAGGAACAAACTTCATCTTCACCTGCAACTAGCAACGCTATAAGAGGGGCTGAACAAAGCGGTAACATAGCCAATCAACGGTTTGCTAGGAGACGATGGTTAGAGGTTTGACATGGCAATATGGGTGTCATGATATAGCAAGTGGTAGGTATCGCAGCATAGGCATAGCAAAAGAGCGAGCATCTAGTAAGCAAAGATAGAAGTGATTTCGAGGGTATGGTCATCTTGCCTGCAAGGTTCTCAGAGTTATCGAAAGCTTGATCCTCGTAAGTGTTCTCAACAGGTTCCTCGTTCACGTACTCGTCTCCCGGCTCTACCAAAAACAAGAACACAAGCAAAGGAACAACTATCAACCACGATGCAATGCGCAAGCAACATGATGCAAAACATGACATGATATGCGAGATGTGGTATGCAATGCATATGCGTGCTCCGGAAGGAAAAGATGAACAAGGCATAATCTTGGCAAACCAAGTATGCCACTGGAAAGGTGAGGTGATTTCGGTTGAAATCGATATAAAGATCACCGGAATCGGATGCACGGTTTGCAAATGACAAGCAAAACAAGAATGACATATTTCTGCGTTTAACAGCATGATGCCACTTAGCATGCAACAAGAAATTAAGCTACTGCATCGAAACATATCAGCAAAGCATATGGCAGTGAACTAATCAAGATGCTTGACAAAATATGAACACTGAGCTACGGCTAAATCACACCACAACAGGTTCAAACAAGCATGGCAAAAGTGCAAAACATATCAGCTTCACAGACTTGGTGAAAATACTATCATGCCAGAAGTTAACATCAGGATGACATGTTTAGAGCAACGAAACTACCTGCTACAGGAACACAATATAGCAAAACAAGGCCTCGCATGAATCTACTCAAAACATAGAACAAAAGTCCCTTACTGACCATGAGCCAAAAAGGACCAGAAAATATAATAGCACCCATGTCAATTAAGCAAGTTTCGTTACAGTTTTCGGACTTAGCAGAAAAACTGGACATGTCAAAAACAGATAACAAGTAGGCATGTTTACGAGCTCGATGCACTCACTACAGAGCATTTCATGATAAACTAAGCATACAAAAACCAAGAAGACATGGCATAATATCTAGACATGGCAAGAATAACATCATAGCATGCGATGATCAACTACAACAAGCTTGGCAAAATCGAATAACTTGTAAACGATCTGCCAGTAATATTTTATAGCAAAAGTAGAGCTCGATTGTCTCAAGCTATTGCACACGATAATTACAAACAAAGGCATCGATGGATATAGCAAATCCATATGTTCAAAACAGCCTTACTGATCATGCTCAAAATGGGCATAGATCTCTCTGTAACAACATGAACACATAGCATAAAAATAACAACAGGACATGACTTAGTGAAATTACTAAGTCCCTGAAATCAACAACAATATGATCCCTAGTTTGCATGCTTGTGCTAGTCACCATAGAGATCACAAAAATACATGGCATACACCCCTGTAAATATGGCATGGCATATTACAAAACACATGTAGGACTCAAGTTCATAGGGTGCACACATCAATCATGGCAAAAATGACAAAAGTGCATATTCTGCTGAGAATCTGAAACTAACATCACATAGCCCTCTTCCAACAGCATTTCGGGCATCAAGATGAGCTCAAATGAAAATGATGCAATGATATGAAATGATGTACTCATCTAGGCGAACAATTTGACATATTACACGCACGAAACGGAGCAGTACGCAGCAACTTATGATGCGATGAACATGCAACAAAATATCTGCAGAAAAAAACGACTTGGAGGAATTTCGACCTCCGAGATCTAGGGTTCCTTGGCACGCGAACCGAGGCGGGGGCGGCGGCGCGGTGCGGCGGGCGGTGCGGCGGAGCGGCGGCGGGGCGACGGAGGCGCGGCGCGGGCGGGGCGCGGCCTCGGCCCGGACGGCGGCGGGAACGGCCGGCCACGGGCCAGGCGGGCCCGCGGTGGAGGCGCGGTGGCGGGGAGGCCCGGGTGGCGACGTGGCGCGCCCCGATTGGGCGGCGGCGGCGGCGGGATTTTTGTCCGGCCGGACCGGACGTGTCCGGCGGCGCGGGGAGGAAGAGGACTAGGGTTAGGGTGGAATTGATCCGAAATTTCGGGGGAGAGGGTATATTTATAGGTAGGAGGAGCTAGGAGGATCCAAATTGAGCATGGTTTGCGGCCACACGATCATGATCGAACGGCGATGGACATGGGAGTGACTTAGATGGGTTATTGGGCTGATTTGGAGGGGTCTTGGGCTGCAACCCAAAAGAGGCTTTCACGGTTACCCGGTTAACCGTTGGAGTATCAAACGACCTCCGAATGACCCGAAACTTGACAGGCGGTCTACTGGTGCTATACCAAGGCCGCTTGGCAAACCTCGGTCCATTCCTAGACTGTTTAACACTCGCACACGGAAAAAGGTAAAAGGGGACGCCGGGGAACATAGGAGTGCCGGATTGCAAAACGGACAACGGGGAAAATGCTCGGATTCATGAAACGAACACGTATGTGAATGCGATGCACATGATGACATGATATGAAATGCATGGCATGAACAAAATGCAAAAATGAAGGAAAACCCAACCACGGAGGGAATATCATATCACATTGCCGAAAATGGCAAGAGTTGGAGTTACAAATATGTCAAGTTATATCCGGGGTGTTGTTGGGGAACGTTGCAGAAAATTAAAATTTTTCCTACGATTTCACCAAGATCCATCTATGAGTTCATCTAAGCAACGAGTCATGGGAGAGAGATTGCATCTACATACCACTTTGTAGATCGCGAGCGGAAGCGTTCAACGAACGGGGATGAGGTAGTCGTACACGACGTGATCCAAATCACCGGAGATCCTAGCACCGAACGGACGGCACCTCTGCGTTCAACACACGTACGATCAGCGTAACGTCTCCTTCTTCTTGATCCAGCAAGGCAAAGGAGAGGTTGAGGAAGATGGCTCCAGCAGCAGCACGACGCCGTGGTGATGGTGGAGCTGCAGTACTCCGGCAGGGCTTCGCCGAGCTATTATGGAGGAGGAGGAGGTGTTGGAGAGGGAGAGGGAGGCGCCAGGGCAAGGGTGCGGCTGCCCCCTCCCCTCCCCTCATATATATAGCCCCCTAGGGGGGGCGCCGGCCCTAGGAGATGCAATCTCCTAGGGGGGGCGGCGGCCAAGGGGTGGGGGGCTTGCCCCCCAAGCAAGGGGGCGCCCCCTTTAGGGTTTTCCCCACCCTAGGCGCGCATGGGCTCTGGGGAAGTGGCGCCCCAGCCCACTTTGGGCTGGATCCTTTCCTACTTCAGCATATGGGGCCCTCCGGGATAGGTGGCCCCACCCGGTGGACCCCCCGGGACCCTCCGGTGGTCCCGGTACAATACCGATAACCCCGAAATTTGTCCCGATGGCCAAAACAGCACTTCCTATATATAATTCTTTACCTCCGGACCATTCCGAAACTCCTCGTGTCTCATCCGGGAATCCGAACAACATTCGGGTTACTGCATATACATATCTTCACAACCCTAGCGTCACCGAACCTTAAGTGTGTAGACCCTACGGGTTCGGGAGACATGCAGACATGACCGAGACGGCTCTCGGGCAATAACCAACAGCGGGATCTGGATACCCATGTTGGCTCCCACATGCTCCACGATGATCTCATCGGATGAACCACGATGTCGAGGATTCAATTAATCCCGTATACGATTCCCTTTGTCAATCGGTATTTTACTTGCCCGAGATTCGATCGTCGGTATCCCAATACCTCGTTCAATCTCGTTACCGGCAAGTCACTTTACTCGTACCATAATGCATGATCCCGTGATCAAACACTTTGATCACATTGAGCTCATTATGATGATGCATTACTGAGTGGGCCCGGTGATACCTCTCCGTCAAGTTCAGTGACAAATCCCAGACTCGATCTGTGTCAACCCAACAGATACTTTTGGAGATACCCGTAGTATACCTTTATAGTCACCCAGTTACGTTGTGACATTTGGCACACCCAAAGCACTCCTACAGTGTCCGGGAGTTACACGATCTCATGGTCTAAGGAAAGGATACTTGACATTGGAAAACTCTAGCAAATGAACTATGCAATCTTATGCTATGTTTAGGATTGGGTCTCGTCCATCACATCATTCTCCTAATGATGTGATCTCGTTATCATTGACATCCAATGCCCATAGTCAGGAAACCATGACTATCTATTGATCAACGAGCTAGTCAACTAGAGGCTTACTAGGGACACGTTGTTGTCTGTTATTCACACATGTATTACGGTTTCCGGATAACACAATTATAGCACGAATAAAGACAATTATCATGAATAAGGAAATATAATAATAATGCTTTTATTATTGCCTCTAGGGCATATTTCCAACAGTTTCCCACTTGCACTAGAGTCAATAATCTAGTTACAATGTGATGAATCGAACACCCATAGAGTTCTGGTGCTGATCATGTTTTGCCTTAGGAAGAGGTTTAGTCAACGGATCTGCGACATTCAGATCCGTGTGCACTTTACAAATTTCTATGTCTCCATCTTGAACATTTTCACGAATGGAGTTGAAGCGACGCTTGATGTGCCTGGTCTTCTTGTGAAACCTGGGCTCCTTGGCAAGTGCAATAGCTCCAGTGTTGTCACAGAAGAGTTTGATTGGCCCCGACGCATTGGGTATGACTCCGAGGTCGGTGATGAACTCCTTCATCCAAATTGCTTCATGTGCTGCCTCCGAGGCTGCCATGTACTCCGCTTCACATGTAGATCCCGCCACGACGCTTTGCTTGCAACTGCACCAGCTTACTGCCCCACCATTCAAAATATACACGTATCCGGTTTGTGACTTAGAGTCATCCAGATCCGTGTCAAAGCTAGCGTCGACGTAACCCTTTACGACGAGCTCTTCGTCACCTCCATAAACGAGAAACATTTCCTTAGTCCTTTTCAGGTACTTCAGGATATTCTTGACCGTTGTCTAGTGTTCCTTGCCGGGATTACTTTGGTACCTTCCTACCAAACTTACGGCAAGGTTTACATCAGGTCTGGTACACAGCATGGCATACATAATAGAACCTATGGCTGAGGCATAGGGGATGACACTCATCTCTTCTATATCTTCTGCCGTGGTCGGACATTGAGCTGAGCTCAATTTCACACCTTGTAACACAGGTAAGAACCCCTTCTTAGATTGATCCATATTGAACTTCTTCAATATCTTATCAAGGTATGTGCTTTGTGAAAGACCTATGAGGCGTCTTGATCTATCTCTATAGATCTTGATGCCTAATATATAAGCAGCTTCTCCAAGGTCCTTCATTGAAAAACTTTTATTCAAGTAGGCCTTAATGTTGTCCAAGAGTTCTATATCATTTCCCATCAAAAGTATGTCATCTACATATAGTATGAGAAATGCTACAGAGCTCCCACTCACTTTCTTGTAAACGCAGGCTTCTCCATAAGTCTGCGTAAACCCAAACGCTTTGATCATCTCATCAAAGCGAATGTTCCAACTCCGAGATGCTTGCACCAGCCCATAAATCGAGCGTTGGAGCTTGCACATCTTTCAGCATTCTTAGGATCGACAAAACCTTCTAGCTGCATCATATACAATTCTTCCTTAAGGAAACCATTAAGGGATGCCGTTTTGACGTCCATTTGCCATATTTCATAATCGTAGAATGCGGCAATTGCTAACATGATTCGGACGGACTTCAGCTTCGCTACCGGTGAGAAAGTCTCATCGTAGTCAACCCCTTGAACTTGTCGATAACCCTTAGCGACAAGCCGAGCTTTATAGATGGTCACATTACCATCCGCGTCTATCTTCTTCTTAAAGATCCATTTATTTTCTATGGCTCGCCGTTCAACGGGCAAGTCAGTCAAAATCCATACTTCGTTTTCATACATGGATCCTATCTCGGATTTCATGGCTTCTAGCAATTTGTCGGAATCCGGGCCCGCCATCGCTTCTTCATAGTTCGAAGGTTCACCGTTGTCTAACAACATGATTTCCAAGACAGGGTTGCCGTACCACTCTGGTGTGGAACGTGTCCTTGTGGACCTACGAATTTCAGTAGGAGCTTGATCAGAAGCATCTTGATCATCATCATTAATTTCCTCTCTAGCCGGTGCAGGCACCTCAGGAACGTTTTCTTGAGTTGCGCCATTTTCCGGTTCAAGAGGTAACACTTCATCAAGTTCTACTTTCCTCCCACTTACTTCTTTCGAGAGAAACTCCTTCTCTAGAAAGGATCCATTCTTAGCAACAAAGATCTTGCCTTCGGATCTGAGGTAGAAGGTATACCCAACAGTTTCTTTAGGGTATCCTATGAAGACGCATTTTTTTGACTTGGGTTCGAGCTTTTCAGGTTGAAGTTTCTTGACATAAGCATTGCATCCCCAAACTTTTAGAAACGACAGCTTAGGTTTCTTCCCAAACCATAATTCATATGGTGTCGTCTCAACGGATTTCGACGGAGCCCTATTTAAAGTGAATGCGGCAGTCTCTAAAGCATAGCCCCAAAAAGATAGCGGTAAATCGGTAAGAGACATCATAGATCGCACCATATCTAATAGAGTGCGATTATGACGTTCGGACACACCATTACGCTGAGGTGTTCCAGGCGGCGTGAGTTGTGAAACTATTCCACATTTTCTTAAGTGTGTGCCAAATTCGTGACTCAAGTATTCTCCTCCACGATCTGATCGTAGAAACTTGATTTTTCTGTCACGTTGATTTTCAACCTCACTCTGAAATTCCTTGAACTTTTCAAAGGTTTCAGACTTGTGTTTCATTAAGTAGATATACCCATATCTACTCAAGTCATCAGTGAGGGTGAGAACATAACGATAGCCACCGCGAGCCTCAACACTCATTGGACCGCACACATCGGTATGTATGATTTCCAATAAGTTGGTTGCTCGCTCCATTGTTCCTGAGAACGGAGTCTTGGTCATTTTACCCATGAGGCATGGTTCGCACGTGTCAAATGATTCATAATCAAGAGACTCTAAAAGTCCATCTGCATGGAGCTTCTTCATGCGTTTGACACCTATGTGACCAAGGCGGCAATGCCACAAATATGTGGGACTATTGTTATCAACTTTAACTCTTTTGGTATTCACACTATGAATATGTGTATTATCACGTACGAGATTCATTAAGAATAAACCATTAACCATCGGAGCATGACCATAAAACATATCTCTCATATAAATAGAACAACCATTATTCTCGGATTTAAATGAGTAGCCATCTCGAATTAAACGAGATCCAGACACAATGTTCATGCTCAAACTTGGCACTAAATAACAATTATTGAGGTTTAAAACTAATCCCGTAGGTAAATGTAGAGGTAGCGTGCCGACGGCGATCACATTGACCTTGGAACCATTCCCGACGCGCATCGTCACCTCGTCCTTCGCCAGTCTCCGTTTATTCCGCAGCTCCTGCTTTGAGTTACAAATGTGAGCAACTGCACCGGTATCAAATACCCAAGAGCTACTACGAGTACTGGTAAGGTACACATCAATTACATGTATATCACATATACCTTTTGTTTTGCCGGCCTTCTTGTCCGCTAAGTATTTGGGGCAGTTCCACTTCCAGTGACCACTTCCCTTGCAATAAAAAAACTCTGTCTCGGGCTTGGGTCCCTTCTTTGGCTTCTTCCCGGCAACTTGCTTACCGGGCGCGGCAACTTCCTTGCCGTCCTTCTTGAAGTTCTTTTTACCCTTGCCCTTCTTGAACTTAGTGGTTTTATTCACCATCAACACTTGATGTTCCTTCTTGATTTCTACCTCTGCTGATTTCAGCATAGCATATACCTCAGGAATGGTCTTTACCATCCCCTGCATGTTGTAGTTCATCACAAAGCTCTTGTAGCAAGGTGGAAGCGACTGGAGGATTCTGTCAATGACCGCTTCATTCGGGAGATTAACTTCCAGTTGAGTCAAGCGGTTGTGCAACCCAGACATCTTGAGTATGTGTTCACTGACAGAGCTATTTTCCTCCATCTTACAGCTAAAGAATTTGTCGGAGACTTCATATCTCTCGACCCGGGCATGAGCTTGGAAAACCATTTTCAGCTCTTCGAACATCTCATATGCTCCATGTCTCTCAAAACGTTTTTGGAGCCCCGTCTCTAAGCTGTAAAGCATGCCGCACTGAACGAGGGAGTAATCATCGGAACGTGACTGCCAAGCGTTCATAACGTCTTGTTCTACAAGGAGAACTGGTGCGTCACCCAGCGGTGCTCGTAGGACATAATCTTTCTTGGCAGCTATGAGGATGATCCTCAGGTTCCGGACCCAGTCCGTATAGTTGCTGCCATCGTCTTTCAGCTTGCTTTTCTCTAGGAATGTGTTGAAGTTGAGGACTACGTTGGCCATTTGATCTACAAGACATATTGTAAATATTTTAGACTAAGTTCATGATAATAAAGTTCATTTAATCAAATTATTTAATGAACTCCCACTTAGATAGACATCCCTCTTCTAGTCATCTAAGTATTACATGATCCGAGTCAACTAGGTCGTGTCCGATCATCACGTGAGACGGACTAGTCAACATCGGTGAACATCTTCATGTTGATCGTATCTTCTATACGACTCATGCTCGACCTTTCGGTATTCTATGTTCTGAGGCCATGTCTGTACATGCTAGGCTCGTCAAGTCAACCTAAGTGTTTGCATGTGTAAATCTGTCTCACACCCGTTGTATGTGAACGTTAGAATCTATCACACCCGATCATCACGTGGTGCTTCGAAACAACGAACTGTCGCAACGGTGCACAGTTAGGGGGAACACTTCTTGAAATTATTATGAGGGATCATCTTATTTACTACCGTCGTACTAAGTAAACAAGATGCAAAACATGATAAACATCACATGCAATCAAATAATAAACGTGACATGATATGGCCAATATCACATAGCTCCTATGATCTCCATCTTGGGTCTCCATGATCATCTTGTCACCGGCTTGACACCATGATCTCCATCATCATGATCTCCATCATCATGTCTCCATGAAGTTGCCCGCCAACTATTACTTCTACTACTATGGCTAACGCGTTTAGCAATAAAGTAAAGTAATTTACATGGCGTTTCTTAATGACACGCAGGTCATACAAAAAATAAAGACAACTCCTATGGCTCCTGCCGGTTGTCATACTCATCGACATGCAAGTCGTGATTCCTATTACAATAGCATGAACATCTCATACATCACATA
The DNA here is from genome assembly GCA_032464435.1 of Aegilops umbellulata. Classification (NCBI taxonomy): domain Eukaryota; kingdom Viridiplantae; phylum Streptophyta; class Magnoliopsida; order Poales; family Poaceae; genus Aegilops; species Aegilops umbellulata. The sequence goes on from CP136056.1 coordinate 354,005,559, forward strand.
TAGATCATTCATCATTCATCACAACTTTGGCCATATCATATCACAAAGCACTTGCTGCAAAAACAAGTTAGACGTCCTCTAATTGTTGTTGCAAGTTTTACGTGGCTGAATTAGGGTTCTAGCAAGAACGTTTTCTTACCTACGTGAAAGCCACAACGTGATTTGTCAACTTCTATTTACCCTTCATAAGGACCCTTTTCATCGAATCCGCTCCAACTAAAGTGGGAGAGACAGACACCCGCCAGCCACCTTATGCAACTAGTGCATGTTAGTCGGTGGAACCGGTCTCACGTAAGCGTACGTGTAAGGTTGGTCTGGGCCGCTTCATCCCACAATACCGCTGAAGCAAGATAAGACTAGTAGCGGCAAGAAAGTTGACAACATCTACGCCCACAACAAATTGTGTTCTACTCGTGCAATAGAGAACTACGCATATACCTAGCTCTGATACCACTATTGGGGAACGTTGCAGAAAATTAAAATTTTTCCTACGGTATCACCAAGATCCATCTATGAGTTCATCTAAGTAACGAGTCATGGGAGAGATTGCATCTACATACCACTTTGTAGATCGCGAGCGGAAGCGTTCAACGAACGGGGATGAGGTAGTCGTACACGACGTAATCCAAATCACAGGAGATCCTAGCACCAAACGGACGGCACCTCCGCGTTCAACACACGTACGGTCAGCGTAACGTCTCCTTCTTCTTGATCCAGCAAGGCAAAGGAGAGGTTGAGGAAGATGGCTCCAGCAGCAGCACGACGGCGTGGTGATGGTGGAGCTGCAGTACTCCGGCAGGGCTTCGCCGAGCTCTTATGGAGGAGGAGGAGGTGTTGGAGAGGGAGAGGGAGGCGCCAGGGCAAGGGTGCGGCTGCCCCCTCCCCTCCCCTCATATATACAGCCCCCTAGGGGGGCGCCGGCCCTAGGAGATGCAATCTCCTAGGGGGGGCGCCGGCCAAGGGGTGGGGGGCTTGCCCCCCAAGCAAGGGGCGCCCCCTTTAGGGTTTCCCCCACCCTAGGCGTGCATGGGCCCTGGGGAAGTGGCGCCCCAGCCCACTTTGGGCTGGATCCTTTCCTACTTCAGCCCATGGGGCCCTCCGGGATAGGTGGCCTCACCCGATTGACCCCCCGGGACCCTCCGGTGGTCCCGGTACAATGCCGATAACCCCGAAACTTGTCCCGATGGCCAAAACAGCACTTCCTATATATAATTCTTTACCTCCGGACCATTCTGAAACTCCTCGTGACGTCCGGGATCTCATCCAGGACTCCGAACAACATTCGGGTTACTGCATATACATATCTTCACAACCCTAGCGTCACCGAACCTTAAGTGTGTAGACCCTACGGGTTCGGGAGACATGCAGACATGACCAAGACGGCTCTCGGGCAATAACCAACAGCAGGATCTGGATACCCATGTTGGCTCCCACATGCTCCACGATGATCTCATCGGATGAACCACGATGTCGAGGATTCAATTAATCCCGTATACGATTCCCTTTGTCAATCAGTATTTTACTTGCCCGAGATTCGATCGTCGGTATCCCAATACCTTGTTCAATCTCGTTACCGGCAAGTCACTTTACTCGTACCGTAATGCATGATCCCGTGATCAAACACTTTGATCACATTGAGCTCATTATGATGATGCATTACTGAGTGGGCCCGGTGATACCTCTCCGTCAAGCGAAGTGACAAATCCCAGTCTCGATCCGTGTCAACCCAACAGATACTTTTGGAGATACCCGTAGTATACCTTTATAGTCACCCAGTTACATTGTGACGTTTGGCACACCCAAAGCACTCCTAAGGTGTCCGGGAGTTACACGATCTCATGGTCTAAGGAAAGGATACTTGACATTGGAAAACTCTAGCAAACGAACTATGCGATCTTATGCTATGTTTAGGATAGGGTCTCGTCCATCACATCATTCTCCTAATGATGTGATCTCATTATCATTGACATCCAATGCCCATAGTCAAGAAACCATGACTATCTATTGATCAACGAGCTAGTCAACTAGAGGCTTACTAGGGACACGTTGTTGTCTGTTATTCACACATGTATTACGATTTCCGGATAACACAATTATAGCACGAATAAAGACAATTATCATGAATAAGGAAATATAATAATAATGCTTTTATTATTGCCTCTAGGGCATATTTCCAACAGGTGTTACACTAGCCTCCCCGGCAACGGCGCCAGAAAAGAGCTTGATGTCTACTATGCAACCTTCTCCTTGTAGACGTTGTTGGGCCTGCAAGTGCACAGATTTGTAGGACAGTAGAAAATTTCCCTCAAGTGGATGACCTAAGGTTTATCAATCCGTGGGAGGCATAGGATGAAGATGGTCTCTCTCAAGCAACCCTGCAACCAAATAACAAAGAGTCTCTTGTGTCCCCAACACACCCAATACAATGGTAAATTGTATAGGTGCACTATGGATGGTAGATATGGGTTTTTGTAAATTGAAATTATAAAAACAGCAAGGTAGCAAGCGATAAAAGTGAGCGTAAATGGTATTGCAATGATAGGAAACAAGGCCTAGGGTTCATACTTTCACTAGTGTAAGTACTCTCAACAATAATAACATAATTGGATCATATAACTATCCCTCAACATGCACTACTAGAAAAACCGCTACTAATGGCGCACCTAATTTGGCAATTAATGGCGCATCACTGGTGCGCCATTACTAGCACGCCATTAGTAATTTTTACTAATGGCGCACCACTGGTGCGCCATTAGTATAGGCCACGGTGCGCCATTAGTATGCCTCCCAGGGGCCATGTATACCCAGGTTCTTTGGCATACTAATGGCGCACGACAACGAGATGCGCCATTACTATTTTTGAATTTTGAAGGCGGGAAAATAGGAGTGGCGCACCGTCTAACCCCCACGGTGCGCCATTGCTATTTTTGAATTTTGAATTTGGATCTGGATCGTGATTTTTTTGCCCATTTTTTGCTAGTTTTTTTTCTTGTTTTTTGGCACGATATTATTTCAAATTTTGTTCCTGTTTTTGGATCTTGTACGTTCTTTTGTCGTGTTCTTTTGCCGGAGAGGAGTTCGCTGGAGAGGAGGAGGAGGAGGAGGAGGAGGAGGAGGAGGAGGAGGAGGAGGAGGAGGAGGTCACCGGAGAGGCGCTCGCCTACATCGCCGGAGAGGAGGAGGAGGTCGTCGGAGAAGAGGAGGAGGTCGCCGGAGAGGAGTTCACCGAAGCATCGGAGAGGAGGAAGGAGAAACCATGAGGGAATGGAAGGATAGGAGGGAGGAGGAGCTCACCGGAGAGGAGGGAGGAGAAACCGTGAGGGGAGGGGAGGAGAGGAGGGAGGCGGAGGTTCCCAGAGAGGAGGAGGTCGCCGGAGAGGAGGAGGAGGAGGAGGTCGCCGGAGAGGAGAAGGAGGTCGCCGGAGAGGAGGAGGGTAGTATGATGGAGGAGAGAAGGGAAGATGGAGTGGAGGAGAGGAGGAGATGGAGTGGAGGAGAGGAGAGGAGGAGATGGAGTGGAGGAGAGGTGTGGAGTGGAGGAGGTGCACCCATCCATATATACGACATAGTAATGGCGCACCGTGGGCAGGTGCGCCATTAGTAACTTTTTTTTATTTTTTTGATTTATTTTGAATTTTGAAGGCGGGAAGATACTAATGGCGCACCATGGGCAGGTGCGCCATTAGTAACTTTTTTTTATTTTTTGACTAAGTTTGAATTTTGAAGGCGGGAAGATACTAATGGCGCACCATGGGCAGGTGCGCCATTAGTAACTTTTTTTTATTTTGTTGACTTATTTTGAATTTTGAAGGCGGGAAGATACTAATGGCGCACCATGGGCAGGTGCGCCATTAGTAAGTTTGTATTTTTTTGAATTTTTTTGCCTCTCCAGCTCTTAAAAGCCCCGTATCTTTTTTTCTGTTAGGTTTTTTAGGATTTTAAAAATGTTTAACGGGGTTCCCCCAGTTAAATTTGGATGTAACTTTTCGAGTAGATGATTTTTCATATAAAAAACTTTTTCATCCGAGTTAGTATGCAAAAGTTATGTCCATTTTTACAAATTCTCGAGAGATTTTGCAAATGAAGTCGAAATTCATATTTGCAAATTTTCCCAACAACTAGACCACATATCACATGGAAAACTTATTTTCTTTTATTTTTTTGACATTTTCATCATTTTCTTTTATTTTTTTTAAAACTGAAAAGGCGATCCACAGGGGGGGTGCATTCGGTGGAAGTGGTGGCCAAGTTACTAATGGCGCACCGTGGCATGGTGCGCCATTACTACTTCAACTAGTAATGGCGCACCACTCCCACGGTACGCCATTAGTAGTTTTGAAAAAAAAATAAAAATTTTCAAAAAAAATTTCTTTACTAATGGCGCACCGTGGATGTGGTGCGCCATTACTAGTTCTCCCACGGTGCGCCATTAGTAGTTTTGAACAAATTTTTAAAAAAAATTACTAATGGCGCACCCGCGGTGTGGTGCGCCATTAGTATTTGGACACTAATGGCGTACCAACACATGGTGCGCCATTAGTATATAGTAATGGCGCACCACATGTCTGGTGCGCCATTAGTGTCAATTCCATCTATAGCCCTTTTCCTAGTAGTGATGCAACAAAGAGTCACTCCAAAGTCGCTAATAGCGGAGAACAAACGAAGAGATTATGGTAGGGTACGAAACCACCTCAAAGTTATTCTTTCCAATCAATCCGTTGGGCTATTCCTATAAGTGTCACAAACAGCCCTAGAGTTCGTACTAGAATAACACCTTAAGATACAAATCAACCAAAACCCTAATGTCACCTAGATACTCCAATGTCACCTCAAGTATCCGTGGGTATGATTATACGATATGCATCACACAATCTCAGATTCATCTATTCAATCCAACACAAAGTACTTCAAAGAGTGCTCAAATTTTCTACCGAAGAATCACGACGAAAACGTGTGTCAACCCCTATGCATAGGTTCATGGGCGGAACCCGCAAGTTGGTCACTAAAACATACATCAAGTGGCACGTGATATCCCGTTGTCACCACAGATACGCACGGCAAGACATACATCAAGTGTTCTCAAATCTTTAAAGACTCAATCCGATAAAATAACTTCAAAGGGGAAACTCAATCCATTACAAGAGAGAAGAGGGGGAGAAGAAAAATAAGATCCAACTATAATAGCAAAGCTCGCGATACATCAAGATCGTGCCAAATCAAGAACATGAGAGAGAGAGAGAGAGATCAAACACACAGCTACTGGTACATACCCTCAGCCCGGAGGGAAAACTACTCCCTCCTCGTCATGGAGAGCGCCGAGATGATAAAGATGGCCACCGGTGAGAAGTCTTTAATGAACCTCCAATAAAAACCGGCATGACCAAGGAAACTTCTTATACCTTTAATGTCCTTAGGACACGACATCTTTTCAATAGCATCAACTTTGCCTTTATCAACTTCAATACCCCTTTCAGAAATTTTATGCCCCAAGACAATACCTTCATTAACCATAAAGTGGCACTTCTCCCAATTCAAGACAAGATTAGTTTCTTCACATCTCTGCAAAACTTGGTTAAGGTTGCTCAAGCAATCATCAAAAGAAGTTCCATAAACGGAGAAATCATCCATGAAAACCTCAACAATCTTTTCACAAAAGTCAGAGAATATAGCAGTCATACATCTTTGAAAGGTAGCAGGTGCATTACATAAACCAAAAGGCATACGTCTATAAGCAAAGGTACCAAAAGGGGAAGTAAAAGTGGTCTTTTCTTGATCCTCTTTTGACACAGGTATTTGAGAGAAACCAGAATAACCATCTAGAAAGCAAAAATGTGTATGTTTGGATAATCTTTCTAGCATTTGATCAATAAAAGCTAAAGGGTAATGATCCTTTTTAGTAGATTTATTCAATTTGCGGAAATCAATTACCATTCTATAACCTGTAACAATTCTTTGTGGGGTCAATTCATCTTTATCATTAGGAACAACAGTAATACCTCCCTTCTTAGGGATACAATGGACAAGACTTGCCCACTGACTATCAGCAACGGGATAGATTATACCTGCCTCCAGAAGCTTTAGTATTTCTTTCCTTACCACTTCTTTCATCTTAGGATTTAACCATGGTTGGTGATCAACAACCGGTTTAGCGTCTTTCTCCAATTTTATTTTGTGTTGGCACAAGGTGGGGCTAATGCCCTTAAGATCATCAAGAGTATATCCAATAGCAGCATGGTGCTTATTCAAAGTTTTCAATAATTTCTCTTCTTCCTGCTCTGAAAGGTTAGCACTAATAATAACAGGATATATCTTCTTTTCATGAAGATAAGCATACTTAAGAGTATCAGGTAATGGTTTAAGCTCAAACACGGGATCACCCTTGGATGGAGGAGGATCCCCTAGAATTTCAACATGTAAGTTGTGTTTCAAAATAGGTCCCTGTTTAAAGAATATTTCATCTATTTCCCTTCTTTCATTCATAAACATATCATTTTCATGGTCTAGCAAATATTGTTCTAAAGGATCACTAGGAGGCGCGGCAATAGAAGCAAGACCAATAATTTCATCTTTACTAGGCAATTCTTTATCATGGGGTTGTCTACAAAATTTACCAAAGTTAAAATCATGAGACATATCCCCTAATCCAACAGCAACAATATCCTTTTTGCAGTCTATCTGTAACGCCTCGAGACCGACGCTTCAGAAGCCTTCCAGCTATTCCGAGCTTTGTCGTGTGTTTCATTTGTGCTTGCTCTTTTATTTTTGCATTGCATCATGCCATCATGTCATTAATCTTTGCATCATGAGCTTTGCATCATGTCATTTAATTCAACCAATTAAATTGCATGGATCTTCGGTCCATTTAAAACGAGGGAATTCACGTGGTGATTCTCTTTATAACATATCCTCCCAATATTAGGGAGCTATATTAAATATTCCATTAATTTGGAATTAATCATAACACACTTGCAAATAAATCCCAATGCCTTTGTTATCTCAATTCTTGGTCTCCAACTCTACCCATAAATCCTTTCGTCATTTTCCGGAGCTTCACCAAAAATCTCAACATTTTTGGACCTTCCTTTTCCAAGTCCTAGTTCAAACCTATTTGAATTAAATTCAAATGAGTTTGAATTTAAATCATGCAATCTTACCCACTCCATTTTTCTTGGGTCAGGCTCATTTTTATGAGTCCGGTAAATTGATCCCCATGTCCAACTTCTTTCCCTAACCCTCTTTTGCTTTTCTTCTCTCTAATTCTTTTCTGTTAAAGAAAGTATGAGAGAGAGAGAGAGAGAGAAGAGAGCCGAGCCCAGCTGGGCCTCCCAGCAGCCCAACTCCTCCTGACCTTTTTTTCCCTGTCCACCAAGATGGCCCAAAGCCCAGCCGCCGGCCTCCTAGGCCCCACCCACCGGCTCTAACCCTAGCCCGCTCTGCCTCCCTCTCTCTGTCTCCCGAGCCCCTCTCCCTCGATCCCTCTCTCCCTCCTAGCGCCGCCAGAGAGAGAGGATCGAACCCATCTCCCGACCTCCTCTTCCTCTCGATCTCTCATCCACCTCACGGTCGTTCCCCTGCAGCCTCCCCTCCTCCGCGTCGTTGCCTCCCCATGGCGCCGCGCCCGGCCGCCGCGCCACCACCATCTCCAGCCGCCGTCCTCTCCTCGCCAGTGCGCCCCCCTCCATTCCGGCGTCGGGAACGGAACCCCGCGCCCGGACCTCGCCTCCATGCGCCATGCGTCGCGCGCCCAACCTCCTCCCTCACCCGCGGCCCCCTTCCTCTGCTACTCCTCCTTCCACGCCCTGCTGCAGCTGCTCTTCCCGGCGCCGCCCGTCGCCGATGAGCTCCACCAGGAGCCCGTGCTCCTCGCCGTTCCCCTGCCCCGGCTCCTTCCCCGCGGCTTCAAGCCCTCGACGGCCGAAGCCCGGCCGCGTCGCAGCCGCTGTTCCCGACAACCTCGACTTCGGCCGCCGCCTCTGCTCCAGCCACGGGCATCTCCTGCCCGAGACGACGGCTCTGTTCTGCCTGCAACAGACCCGCAACTCCCGCACGTTGGCCGTGGTGACCACTTCCTGCCGCTGACCACCACCATCGCCTCCTTGCTGGCATCCCAAGGCACTTGTGTTGTTTTGTGTTGGACCGTCAAGGCCGGCAAGATCGACTACTTGGACGCCAAGACCACACCAGGACCGCCAAGCATCGTCTCCGGGAGTTTTTTCCCCAAGTACCACTACGGTCGTCATCCGCCAAGTACCCCTTCGGATCACCAAGTTCGACTACCATCGTCGTGAACCGCTTCCGAAACGTGTACCACTACCGTCGACCGTCGAAGACCCCGTGGACCCCGAACATCCACGGGACATGAACAACTACTTCCACTACGAGATGTACCACTATCGCGCCAAGACCGCCAAGTTCGACTACCGCCGACGTGTACAACTTCAGTCACGAGAACGTCTACTTCCACTACGACACGAGTACAACTACTTCCACTACGACCGTTGAACGACTACTTCCCTCGACGATTTTGAACCGCCCCGAAATGCACGCTTCGAAGGTATAACCCCGAGAAGACCTTCCGAGAACGAATGGTGTGTGTTGCCTGAGATGAACCATATGTTTGCACCGTGCCCGTTTGCTTCATGCACGTTCCTCCTCGTTAGCCATGCCACCGACTCGTGGGAAACCCGGTATCCGGGAGCACCCCACCATCTTTTGCACGCATCCGCACGCTTCCTTTTGCACCGGTATCTCCATGAGTACCGGAACCGATATGTTGCCGTGGCACCATTTTCGGATTCGTTGTCGTGGCACACTTTCTTTCCGCCACGATGACAAATGATTCTTAATGCTCTTGTCAACATTTTCATAAAATTGCTTAAAACTTGCAAATGTCATCTGCATCATGATAACAACATTTAAACGTTTATATTTGTTGCTTCCATTAACTTGCATAAATGCCATGTTAAAATGATTTATTCCATAACTAAATAACCGTATCTCGGAATTTAATAAACTTTATATGTAAATGGGGTAGAAAAATGCATAGATTAACATGTTGCACTTTATTTTCCTGTTTAACAACAATAAAATATGCTTTAGGGCAGAACAGTACCAAACCTAATATATGCATATGAGGAGTTTCAGGACTTGTTACTTTGTTGTTCCGGCCTCATTTAAACTTGCCTAGATAGGTAGTATTCATATGCATCACCCCTTGACATGCTTAACAACATTTAATATTGTTGGGTAGCCTAAACAAGAGTGAACTAAATAAATGTTGTGAAGTTTCGTCAATATGCAACTCGTTGCATATCGAGCTCCACTTAACTTGTAGTATTGTTTGTTGCACTTTGCCATGCCATGCTCATTAAACCGGACATGCATCATACTTGATTGTGCATTATGCCATGTTTATGTGATGGTTGTTTACCATGTTGTTTGTTTCTTTCCGGGTTGCTTCTCTCGTTAGCTTCGGTTTCGTTCCGGAGTTGTGAGGATTCGTTCGTCTTCATCCGTTTGTCTTCTTCTTGGACTCGTTCTTCTTCCTTGCGGGATCTCAGGCAAGATGACCATACCCTCGAAATCACTTCTATCTTTGCTTGCTAGTTGCTCGCTCTTTTGCTATGCCTATGCTGCGATGCCTACCACTTGCTTATCATGCCTCCCATATTGTTAAACCAAGCCTCTAACCCACCTTGTCCTAGCAAACCGTTGTTTGGCTATGTTACCGCTTTGCTCGGCCCCTCTTATAGCGTTGTTAGTTGCAGGTGAAGATGAAGTTTGTTCCTTGTTGGAACATGGACTTGTTGTTCCTTGTTGGAACATGTTTACTTGTTGGGATATCACAATATCTCTTATTTAATTAATGCATCTATATACTTGGTAAAGGGTGGAAGGCTCGGCCTTATGCCTGGAGTTTTGTTCCACTCTTGCCGCCCTAGTTTCCGTCATATCGGTGTTATGTTCCCGGATTTTGCGTCCCTAACGCGGTCGGGTGATTTATGGGACCCCCTTGACAGTTCGCTTTGAATAAGACTTTTCCAGCAAGGCCCAACTTTGGTTTTACCATTTGCCTCACCTATGCCCTTTTATTTCCCTTGGGTTTCCGGAGCCCGAGGGTCATCTTTATTTTAGCCCCCCGGGCCAGTTCTCCTACGAGTGCTGGTCCAAACCGAGCGATGTCCGGCGCCCCCTGGGCAATCAGGGTCTATGCCAACCCGACGTCTGGCTCATCCGGTGTGCCCTGAGACCGAGATATGTGTAGCTCCTATCAGGATTTGTCGGCACATCCGGGCGGCTTTGCTGGACTTTTTTTATTGCTGTCGAAATGTCTTGTAGCCGGGATTCCGAGACTGATCGGGTCTTCCCGAGGAGAAGGAATATCCTTCGTTGATCGCGAGAGCTTATAATGGGCTAAGTTGGGACACCCCTGCAGGGTATTATCTTTCGAAAGCCGTGCCCGCGGTTATGGGCAGATGGGAATTTGTTAATGTCCGGTTGTAGAAAACCCGAAGTTGATCTTAACTAAAATACACCAAACGCGTGTGTAATCGTGATGGTCTCTTCTCGGCGGGGTCCGGGAAGTGAACACGGTTGTTGGAGTTATGTCTGACGTAAGTAGTTCAGGATCACTTATTGATCATAGTTGTTCGACCGTGCTTTGCCTTCTCTTCTCGCTCTCTTTTGCGTACGTTAGCCACCATATATGCTAGTCGCTTGCTGCAGCTCCACCTCACTACCCTGTCCTACCTTTAAGCTTAAATAGTCTTGATCTCGCGGGTGTGAGATTGCTGAGTCCTCGTGACTCACCAGATACTTCCGAAACCAGTTTGCAGGTGCCGATGAGTCCGTGCAGATGACGCACCCGAGCTCAAGGAGGAGCCCGATGAAGATTCTATCATTTATGTTGTTTCGTTCTAGTCGATCAGTAGTGGAGCCCAGTTGGGGTCGATCGTGGACCTTTGTCGCTTTTGGGGTTTTCTTCTTTTATTTTGGCTCCGTAGTCGGGCCCTGATTGTAACTGTATGATGTAATGTTTCATTCATGTATTTGTGTGAAGTGGCGATTGTAAGCCAACTATGTATCTTTTTCCCTTATGTATTACATGGGTTGTGTGAAGATTACCTCACTTGCGACATTGCTTTCAATGCGGTTATGCCTCTAAGTCGTGCTTCGACACGTGGGAGATATAGCCGCATCGAGGGCGTTACACTATCTTAGCATTAACAGTATTCAAGAAGGGTCTACCAAATATAATGGGACAAAAGTCATCTTGTGGGGAACCAAGAACAAGAAAATTTGTAGGATATTTAACCTTTCCACACAAGACTTCAACATCTCTAACAATCCCAACTGGTGAAATGGTATCTCTATTGGCAAGCTTAATGGTAACACCAATTTCTTCTATCTCAGAAGGTGCAATATCATGCATAATTTCTTTGTATAAGGAATGAGGTATTGCACTTGCACTAGCACCCATATCACATAAGGCATCATAACAATGATCTCCTATTTAACAGAAATAACAGGCATGCCAACAACAGGTCTTTGTTTACCCTTAGTATCGCGTCTCGCAATTCTAGTATCTTCATTACAGAAATAAATAACATGCCCATCAATATTATCGGCCAAGAGATCTTTAACAATAGCAAAACTAGGTTCAACTTTAATTTGCTCAGAGGGTGTAGGTGTTCTAGTATTACTCTTACGAACCACAGTTGAAGCTTTAGCATGATCCTTTATTCTAAGAGGGAAAGGTGGTTTCTCAATATAAGCGGTAGGACCAATAGGATCAACATTGTAAGTGATAGTTTTTTCTTTAACTTTAATAGGCTCAACTACTTTTACTTTAATGGGAGTATTATATTTAAACCACTTCTCCTTAGGGAGATCAACATGAGTAGCGAAGGATTCACAGAAAGAAGCTACTATCTCAGAGTCAAGTCCATAATTAGTGCTAAATTCACGGAAAACATCGGTATCCATAAAAGATTTAACACAATCAAACTTAGGTGTTATACCTGACTCCTTACCTTCGTCGAGGTCCCAATCTTCAGAGTTGCGTTTAATTCTTTCCAATAAATCCCATTTGAATTTAATAGTCTTCATTATAAAAGAACAAGTACAAGAAGTATCGAGCATGGAGCGATTACTGAGAGAAAGCCGAGCATAGAATTTTTGAATAATAATTTCTCTTGAGAGCTCATGATTGGGGCATGAATATATTGACTTAAGCCTCCCCCAACCTTGAGCGATGCTTTCTCCTTCGTGAGGCCAAAAATTATATATATAATTATGATCACGATGAACCAGATGCATAGGATAAAACTTCTGATGAAATTCCAATTTCAATCGGTTGTAGTTCCATGATCCCATATCATCACATAGCCTAAACCATGTCAATGCCTTTCCCTTCAAATATAAAGAGAAGACCTTCTTATTGATAACATCCTCAAGCATACCTGCAAGCTTAAATAATCCACATACTTCATCCACATAGATTAGGTGCAAATCGGGATGCAATGTTCCATCTCTTGTAAAAGGATTAGCTAGCAGTTTCTCTATCATACCCGAAGGAATTTCAAAGTAAACATTTTCAGTAGGTTCAGTAGGTTGAGGAGCAACTCTTTGATCTACTGGTCAGGGTGAAGATACCCCGAACAAGCCCCTCAAAGGATTACTTTCCATAGTAACAAGTGACAGTAAATTTCAGCACACTATATAAATTTTTCCTTACCAAATTCCACCTACCAAAGGCGCTTCAATCCCCGGCAACGGCGCTAGAAAAGAGTCTTGATGACCCACAAGTATAGGGGATCTATCGTAGTCCTTTCGATAAGTAAGCTCTTCGAACCCAACAAGGAGAGAAGGAAATGACAAGCGGTTTTCAGTAAGGTATTCTCTGCAAGCACTGAAATTATAGGTAACAAATAGTTTTATGATAAGGTAATTTGTAACGGGTAACAAGTAATAAAAGTAAATAAAGTGCAGCAAGATGGCCCAATCCTTTTTGTAGCAAAGGACAAGCCTGGACAAACTCTTATATGAAGGAACACTACAAAAAAAGACACATCCGTGACATTTTGGGCCGAACGAAAATTTTTCTGTCATACATATGACACTTCTATGATGATAATTGTGACAAAACCCGGTATCATCATAGATGTGGTGGGCTCCTACTTCTATGAAAAAAAATCATGACAGAAAATGGGCTTTTCGTCCTGGGTGGGCTGGAGACGCAGCTGCATGACATTCTTTGGGCCGTCCATGACGGAAAAAACCGTGGTAGAAGCGAGGGGAGGAAAATTTCGGGGAGTTCCCGGTTACGGTGGGAGGTCGGGGGCCGAGCGATGCGCGTTTCTCTCGTACACGTACGTGCGTGTGTGCGAGGCGTTGTCTCTAAATAACCCGAGCGAGGCGTTGGGCTCTAACTGAACCCGAGCGATTGCACTGCAGGCTACGCGTTACTGAACCCGAGCGATCGATCGATGGCTGTTAACTGAACCCGATCGAGCGATTCCTTGGCTACTACTGCTAACTGAAGCCGATCGATGGGATGAACAGTGAGCGTTGCGGGGGGGGTGGATGAACAGTGAGCGGTGGCGTTGCCTCTGGATGAACAGGACCCCGTGGTGTGGTGGAGGGCTAGATGAGCAGTAGACGATGGAGGGCTGCCCGTGGAGGGGTGGATGAACAGGACCCCGTGGTGTGGAGGGCGGGATGAACAGTAGATGGTGGAGGGGTGGTTGAACAGGACCCCGTGGTGCGGAGGGCTGGATGAATAGTAGACGGTGGAGGGGTGGTTGAACAGTAGCCGGTGGAGTAGTGCGCGGTGGAGGCTGGATGAACAGGAGCCCGTGGAGGCTGGAGGAGGTCGACGGTGGATGAACAGTAGCTCGTGGAGGCTGGAGGGGGTCGATGGTGTAGATGAACAATATCCTGTGGAGTCCCGTTTTGCGGTACGCCACACCCCTCCCGATGAACAGGACCCCCGTTTTGACCGTAGCGCTCCAACACAAGTCCGTTTCCTCCGTTTTGCGGTAGGCCACACCCCTCCCGATCAATAGGACCCCCGTTTCGACCGTAGGAGATCCGTTTCCTCCGTTGTGCAGTACGCCAGGCCTCGTTTCCATCGCCTCTTCCGTCCAAGCCCTCCCGATGAACACGACCATGCATTCCGTTCCGACCCATGAACACGACGACGATGTTGTTTCTCTGTTCTGACCCAGCCATGTACACGAGCCCTCGCCGTACGTATGCGCGAGTAGGCATTCGAGACCCCGCCCGTATGTACACATACGTGGCCGTATTTTCTTTCTTGCACCCAGGCCGCCTCTACTACGACATGTGCGTGCCTCTACATCCACCAGTATATATGTACGCACACGTTCGTGACCAGAATGACAACGCTACGTACGCTTCGACCAGGTGGGTCCCGACTGTCAGGCACTTCCTTGCGTGCGAAGGTGTAGCTGGTGGGACCCAACAGTCAAGAGGGAAACGTTTTTTTCACGAAATACGGTGGCCCGTCCGATGGGTCCCTGCTGTCAGGTGGAGGAATCATTATTTTCCGCGTAATAAGGAGGCACTTCCTTGCTGCCGCCATGGACCCAGTTGTCAGCCTCTCCACGTACAGTCCACATTCGATGGAAGTCGTTCCTTAACCACGTTGACCACGCCGCGCCGAGAGCACCATGGCGGTGGACGACGGCGAGGCCTAGGAAGGGGACGACGCGGAGCCGGTGAAGACGCGGTAGTGGATGCCCACGCGGAGAGGAGTATGAGGGTTCACTCGTTCGGCTGCGGTGTGAGGCTGCCGTCACCGCAGGGCCTGGCCAGCGGTGGGAATAGTAGGCAGCGGTGAGGCCTCCGCGGCAGCACAGCTAGCCATGGGAGGCCGGAGCATGCGGCACGACCGACGCTGCTTTCGGCGGCTGGAGCAAGAAGCCCAGAGGTTGAAGAAGCACTATGGCTGTTGGATGCACATCGTACGGTCACTGGAGCTAGAATCATTCATATTGACTAAAGTTGACAAAGGCCCCCGTCCCAGTCAACTTAGTAGGCCCACAAGTCAGCCTCCCACCATGGTGGGTCCCAGCTAGCAGGGGGAGTATTCATTTTTTTGTGCGTAATAAGGAGGCACTTCCGGTGGGTCCGAGCTGACAGCGGGGGGAACATTTTTTCGCGAAATACGCTGGCCCGTTCGATGGGTCCGAGCAGTCAGGGGGGCAACGTTTTTTCGCGAAATAAGGTGGCCCGTCCGGTGGGTCCCTGCTGTAAGGTGGAGGAATAATTATTTTGCGCGTAATAAGGAGGCACTTCCTTGCGGCCGCCTGGACCCAGTTGTCAGCGTCTCCATGTACAGTACTCTTCCGATGGAAGTCGGTCGTTGACCACGTGGACCACGCCGCGCCGAGAGCAACAGGGCGGTGGTCTGGACGATGGCGAGGCCTAGGAAGCGGACAACACCGAGCCGAGGAAGATGCAGCAGTGGAAGCCCGCGCGGAGAGGAGTACGAGGCTTTACTGGTTCAGTTGCGGTGTGAGGCTGCCATAGCCGCAGAATAACAAGGGGTGTGGGTGAGTGGAGGGATGGCCTGGCCAGCGGTGGGAGTAGTATGGGGGCGGTGAGGCCTCCGCGGCAGCACAGCCGGCCACGGGAGGCAGGAGCAGGCGACACGACCGGCGCTGCTTTGGGCGGCTGGAGCTAGAAGAACAGAGGTTGAAGAAGCACTACGGCCGTTGGATCGACATCGTACAGTCACTGAAGCTAGAAACGTTTATTATTGACTAAGTTGACAAAGCCCTTGGTACGCTCCAACTTAGTAAGCCCACAGGTCAGCCTTCGAAACGGTGCGACCCAGATGTCAGGGGGAGGAATCATTTTTTGGGCAGCCGAAGCTAAGAATATCCGAAATTAAAGAAGAAGCACGACATCCGTTGGATTGACATCCAACGGCTACTGCTGCTAGAACCGTGTGTTGGCTATAATAAGTTGGCAAAGCGTTGCATACGCGTCAACTTATTTTTTTTAGGGGACGCGTCACTTATTAGGCCCACAAGTGTGTGGCAGAGAACTTATAGCACATTTACGTTTTGTAAGAATGTACAGCCCATTTTGGAATTCTAATGGAATTTACAACAGCCCATTTACAGTATGTTAAAAGTACATCCCATTTTCTAGCTAGGACAATGATTAATAATTTCAACCAACCGTTGAAGACATAATTCAATAAAATTTCCCACATTTTGATGGGCTTCGAAATATTTTTATTCGGAAATTTCTAGTCAGATTAAATATAAATTTATATTACGTAAAAATCTAACGAAACATTGCGCGTGCAACAATGAAAATTTAAGATTTTCAAAATTCATAAATAATATTTTATAAACTAATTTCGTGTTTGGTGCATTTTTTATAGTTACTGCCCAGTTTTTATAATTACATCCCATTTATTATTTTTAAAACCCATTTTCCTGTTAAGCCTAATGCATCCCTCCTAGGAAAGATTTGCAGCCCAACGGGTATTCCTCAAAAACACGTATAGCTGGGCTAGCCATTTTCATCTTGAAAAAATTAGTATCTGGGCTAGATATCTGGCCTGGGCTAGACGGGCCACAGCCCGCCCAGTTAATACCCTACTCTCCTCTGAACAATAACGAAATCATCGCCAAGAAAAACTCTGTGACGCCCGGATAATTAAGCTACAGTGAACCTCCGCTGATGATGCTACGTCACCTCCGTTACTGTTACTAAACTCACTCTTGTTCAAATCCCGTTCGAATTCAAAATTCAAAATCAATTCAAATAATAAAAGTTTTCGAATATTAAAACTAAAATGTCCGGAGTGAACCAAATATTGCATAGGTAATTATGGTGGAGAAACCACACCTTTATAAAATGTTTAAATACTATCAGATGAATAAAATAGCAACATAAATAATTATTTAAATACCTTTTGTAACTAATAAAATGTCAAACTAAATTATTTGAGGACTGGACTCTTTGTGACAATGGCCTAAATTGAATTACTAAATTAGATGCCAAGTATATATTTTACAAAAAAATAAAACAAAAGAAACTATAAATGAAAACAGAAAAGAAAAAGAAAAACAAAACAAACTAACTAAAAAAATGGGGGGGAAACAGAACCCCCCCCCCGTTCCTCTAGGCCAAGTGGCCCAGCTGGACCCAGCCGCCCGAATGGGTTGGCCCACCCAGCGCCCCAGCCTACAACACCCCTGGTCACCACGACCGAAACCCTAACCGACACCCATTCCCCACCCCCACGATCCCACGCGCCCCCACTCTCCCACTCCTCTCCTTCCTCACCCGTCTGGATCGTGATCGGGGCAACCGCGCCCCGACCTCACCGACGCCGATGCGACGCGCCACCCCGCCGCACTTGGCAGGATCGCCTCCTCGTCCTCCCCACCGACTTCGCCGACGTCGCCACGCCCCGCCCCGCGTCGGACGCCGTTGTCCTCTCCGTCGCTGGTGCCGCCTCACCGGACCTTCCCGACTCCTCCTCGAGCCCACTTTGCTCAACTACAGGGCTCGGTGAGCCCCGTCCTCCCCTCTTCCTCTCCCCCCCTGCAGGTCACCATGCCCATCTTCCTTCCTGTAGCCATGCTCGCCGCGCCCCGTGCACGCACGCCCGCGCCCGCGCGCCGCTGGCCATACCCTTGCACGCCCCTAGCAGCGCCTGCGCCATGCGCCCCTGCTGCACTCCGTCGCAGGCGCCCCCTGTCGCCGTTGCCTCTCCCCCTCCTGCGCCTGGCCGCGCGCCGATGCTCAGCCACCGTGGCCCTGCTCCGCCCGCGTCGCCTGCCCCAAGTCGCGGCTCCTACCGCATGCTGGCCCAGGGCCGCGCCTGCGCCCCCCCCCCCCCACACGCCGCCGCTCGCGGCTCCTCCGGCATCCGCCACCACTGCCCCTGGCCGCCTCCCTCCCCACGCCGCTCTGTCTCTCCCCGCTCGCCGCTCACGCGCCCGTGCTGCTGGTGGCGTCGCAGCCTCTCGCTGGGCCTCGCCTGCCTCCGCACACCGGCGAGTGCCCGCCCATCGCGTTCGGGTCCGTCCTGGTGGGCGCCTTGCCTGCGGCGCCCTACGCCCGCACCCGCAACGCCCACACGCCCGCTAAGGCCTCTGGGCCAATGACTAACGGGGCCCGGCCCCAGAACGTTTCAGATAAAATAAATAAATAAATAAATTATTAATTACATTAATTAATTAAGGAACTAATTAAGTTAATTAATCATATTTAGGTTAATCTAATCAGTAATTAACCTAATCAACTAACTAAACTAATTAAACCTGATTAGTTTGTCTCAGACTATGACAGGTGGGTCCCACTGGACCCACCAACCAGGTTTGACTCTGGTCAGCGGACCGTTGACCGCTGACGTCACCTTTACGTCATGCTGACGTCACCATGCACTGTTCTGGATAATGCTGAATTAAAATTATTAAATAAATCCTAAAAATGAATTAAATCTTTTAAAATCAATATAAAATAAACCATAGCTCGGATGGAAATACTTTCTACATGAAAGTTGCTCAGAACGACGAGACGAATCCGGATACGCAACCCGTTCATCCGCCACACACCCTAACATATCAAACTCGCAACTTTCCCCCTCCGGCTCCTTTGCCCAAAAACGCGAAACACCGGGGATACTTTCCCGGATGATTCCCCCTTCACCGGTATCACCTCATACCGCGTTAGGGCACGCCTAGCAACACGCTTTGCTTTGTCATGCATCATTACACATCTGTTTGCATTGTATTCATTGTTTCTTCCCCCTCTTCTTGCGGTAGACCCCGAGACTGACGCTGCTGGTGGTACCCCGATCGACTACGGTGTTGACGACCCCTCCTTCTTGTCTGAGCAACCAGGCAAGCCAGATATCGCCTATTCTCTTCTATACTGCTTGCATTAGAGTAGTGTAGCATGTTACTTCTTTCCGTTTATCCTATCCTGATGCATAGCCTGTCCTTGTTTCTACTGTTGTTACCTTTACCTGCAATCCTACATGCTTAGTATAGGATTCTAGTTTTCCATCAGTGGCCCTACATTCTTGTCCGTCTGCTGTGCTATACTATAGGGCCGTGATCACTCGGGAGGTGATCACGGGTATATACTATACTTTATACATGATACATGTGGTGACTAAAGTCGGGTCGGCTCGAGGACTACCCGCGAGTGATTCATGGATTGGGGGCTGAAAGGACCTTTGTCCCGACAGCCCTCTAGGTGGATCTTTGTGGCGGAGCGGCAGGGCAGGTTGAGACTACCTGGGCGAGAGGTGGGCCTGGCCTTGTTCGGCGTTCGCGGATACTTAACACGCTTAACAAGATCTTGGTATTTGATCTGAGTTTGGCTACTGGCCTATACGCACTAACCAACTACGCGGGAACAGTTATGGGCACTCGACGTCGTGGTATCAGCCGAAGCACTTCGTGACGTCAGCGACTGAGCGGCGCGCGCCAGATTGGACCGCGTAATGTGACTTCCGTTGTACTGGAGGTTGCTAGGTCTGCTTCCGGCTGCGTTCGCAACGTGCAGGTGTGCTAAGGGTGATGGGCCCAGACCCCTGTGCGCTTAGGTTTAGACCGGCGTGCTGACCTCTCTGTTGTGCCTAGGTGGGGCTGCGATGTGTTGATCTTTCGTGGCCGGGCATGACCCCGAAAAGTTTGTCCGGCCAAATGGGATCAAGCATGTTGGGTTATGTGGTGCACCCCTGCAGGGAAGTTAATCTATTCGAATAGCAGTGATCTTCGGTAACAGGACGACTTGGAGTTGTACCTTGACCTTATGACAACTAGAACCGGATACTTAATAAAACACACCCTTCCAAGTGCCAGATACAACCCGGTGATCGCTCTCTAACAGGGCATCGAGGAGGGGATCGCCGGGTAGGATTATGCTATGCGATGCTACTTGGAGGACTTCAGTCTACTCTCTTCTATATGCTGCAAGGCGGAGGCTGCCAGAAGCGTAGTTTTCGATAGGATTAGCTATCCCCCTCTTATTCTGGCATTCTGCAGTTCAGTCCACTAATATGGCCCTTTACACATATATCAATGCATATGTAGTGTAGCTCCTTGCTTGCGAGTACTTTGGATGAGTACTCACGGTTGCCTTGTTTTCCCTTTTCCCCTTTCTCTACCCGATTGTTGCGACCAGACGATGGAGCCCAGGATCCAGACGCTACCGTCGACGACGACCCCTTCTACACTGGAGGTGCCTACTACTACGTGCAGCCCGCTGACAACGACCAGGAGTAGTTTGGAAGATCCGAGGCAGGAGGCCTGCACCTTGTTCGATCTATATCCCCGTTTGTGCTAGCCATCTTTTGGCAAACTTGTTTAACTTATGTCTATACTCAGATATTGTTGCTTCCGCTGACTCGTCTATGATCGAGCACTTGTATTCGAGCCCTCGAGGCCCCTTGCTTGTATTATGATACTTGTATGACTTATTTTATTTGTAGAGTTATGTTGTGATACCTTCTCGTGAGTCCCTGATCTTGATCGTACACATTTGCGTGCATGATTAGTGTATGATTGAATCGGGGGCGTCACAAGTTGGTATCAGAGCCGACTGCATGTAGGAATCCCCCTTTGAACTCCTTGGCCAAAGTCAAGTCTAGACATTACAGAAACTTTTACTAACATGGCTGTGTGCCTTACGGGCCCACGTCGCCATTGGGTGGTATTAGGATCTTTTACTCCTTGTCTATACTCTCGGACTCTGATCTTTCTTCTATTCGGGTTAAATAAATTTTGATAAATCTAACATTAGGATCTCGTTATCACTTTCACCCCGAGAGCCGCTTATTACTGATGATCGTCTGCTGCACATGAATACCCTGATGATACTCTTCGTTGTTAACCCGAGAACTTGTGTTCATCGCGTTTGCAATTCCCATTACACGTCAACCCTTATGGATAACTACTTGCAGTTGTTATTCTTACATTCATCCCCAGTTGGTCTTGTTATTACAAGATACCCCGAAACACTCGTCGTTGTTTCGATAATCCTTTGAGCTTACTGCCTTGCTGTTCTTTGTCACCTGAATACCCCTACGGATAATTCTCTCACTTATCGAGTATCCTCTCATCCCCCAGTTGTTCATGTGTTTCACAATGGTCTTCGAAATACTATTCGATCCTCCAAAAATCCTTAGTAGCTTATTGCTCTGCAATACTTGTCTACTCGGATGAGGGATGCTTTCCATATGTCTGGCAATATTCGTTAGTATCCTTAGGCACCGTCATTTTGATCCTTTTGATTCAACATGAGTGTGAATGCACGCAATCATCAGTTGATCCTTTTGAAATATCTTTCCGGCTCAGACGTCATTTTAAACATGAGCTGGTTCTTGACCAATCAATGCCTTGTTCGGTTGTGCTTCTAAGTCTATTGAACTTATTCATTTCCAATCAGAATGATTGCTTATGATCCCTTGATTTGGAAATCATAAAATTTCTTCGCATTAAGCCTTAATTAGTTAGTTGTTTCTAGAATCCAATGCCTTTGCATTGTTTCTTCCTCTGTTTGAGTACCGATGCTTACATCAGATCCCTTGAGAACCATCGGATCCTTTGTTGGATTTTATCCGACAACGTCTCTCATATTCAATCACTTTGGAAGTTCTTTCCCTGATACATAATGCCTTTGGTAAATCCTATTCCTTGATTTGGCCAACCATGCTCTGCTTTTGAGCTGGTGATATTTACTATTGAAGCTTGTGGTATATGTTTCCACGATGCCCCGATGGGTTGAACCTATGCTTTCCATAATATGTGTGAACTCGAAAGTTTTCATGAGTCATACTCTTCTGGTATTTTGCCAGATAAAATTTCAACACTTCAACTTCATCAAACGCGAGAAGTGAATGAAAGGTTATGCATAAAGAAGTGGGAGTCGACCTTGAACTTTGTGTTCATGCCCATGGACCCGATGTGGAACTTATCATGGAATCTTTTTGCAAAATAATTAATCATTTGGGTAATTCTTTCGGTGTCATTAAATTGGATCCCTTGCAGCTATGGTTCTGACCATATTGTTCTTCTTTGATCCCATTTCTCGGCCAAGTTTAAGCATTTGTATTCTGCGGATCAATACCCCAGTCCAACCTTTACTTTGATCTACCATCGAGTATTACACTCTGGTATCTCGAGAATATCGTGGAACTGCATAACTTCTTATGAGTTCTTCAATGGATTATTTCTCACCGATTCCAATTATCCCCCAGGTTCTGAGTTGTTAGACACTCAAGGACACCGATAAGTGAATGAATTCCGCACTCCAATTCAATAACTCTAAGCAACCTTTGATGCTTATGAGTTTATTAATCCTTCAAGTCATTCCTAGCCTGATCGGGTATATCATTATCGTGCTAAATTTTAACTATGCCACCCGGTCCTTATTTTCGGAGCACAACTTTTGACGACGAGCCAAGCTTACGACGATCGTCCTCGGCATACCATTTCACCTTGAACAACAATCTTTGATTTCAAGTTTGTATTGCACTAGTGGTTCCAATATCCTTTCGCTCAATCATTCATTTGACTTGATGTCATCACCGATCAATTACATCTTCATGAAATCTCGTGACAAATGTGTCGTGAACATCATCAACATTCTGAGCTCTTCCAAGATATCTATCGAATTCTTGATGAGAAATACCACCCTTTGCTCTCGATGATTTGTGTTATCATCGACCACTTTATTGCCTTTCGTTCAACACAAACTTGTTCGTGCTTTGTGATATACCTTGAGATCCTTGCTATCCAGCAATTGTTCTTCTTTACCTTGGAGTATTACCATCTTTTATGTCAGGAATGTCATGAGAATCTCACCACCTCTTGAGGATTCTTGATATAAGTGATACTTCACCATCACCATTATTTTCTTGGTTCCCATGTTGTTCCTAACAGGAATACCGACAGATGGACTAGTAATTTTAAAACTTCTAGCAACCTTACTGCTTTGAAGTTAATGGTCAACATTTCATTCTTAGACCATTGGTTATCGAATCACCATTCTAACATTGTTTCTTCTACCTAAGTCCGTATTTCGGGTGCACCCTCAACCAATGTTTAATCGTGTATGTTTCCTCGAGCATACCTCATTATATCATTTGAACTGACAAAAGCTATCTCCTTGTTCACATAATTGTGGAAATCCATCTTTTGGAAATCTCAATGGAATGTCGCTGAGTCCATCACCCACCTCCTAACCCTCTCCTTGGTTTAATGATGAACTCTTGTTTTGGAACTTGCTTCCATAGTTCATTTCCCCGGGAATCGTACAATGTCATCTCGTCAATTGGTGTTGCACCTTTTCTTCTCAGGCATCCCGAGTCTGAGGTATCCTGACACCAATCAGATCTGAATCCTGGTCAGATATGATGGCTTGACCATATTTCCAAGAGTTATAACGTTGGTCCTTATATGACCCGGCAAGGTGATATCATGCCTAGCGCACCTGGCCGGAGGACCTAGTGTTATAGTTTCCTTTTTAACAAGGTTAACCATTTTTCCATGAGGAAATTGAATGCCTTGTTAATAAGTTTATCCTGATGGATCCTTCATGTATCCGAAGTCCGACCTTTGCTTGAAGACCATGTCAATGCTATCTCGGAGCATGTCTGTGGTAATCCGATTTTCAATAAGAGCGTTTGAAGCACAATGCTAAATGTTTCTTGATTAATTATCCAAACACTGTTGTATGGGTGATGTCATGAAATTTCTCTCCCTTTTCCTGAAGGGTTTTCTACTTTATATCCTACCATGGATATCATGCTCTACTTGCCCTTGGGAAGGGTATACCCCTGGTATATGTGTCAAACACATATTCCTTTCCATTGTTCTGTTTGATCTGATGATCACATTTTCCTTTCCATTGATTTTTTAACCTTCCTTGTGATCCATATGATCTAAGCAGTAATATTCTTCTGCTTATATAAACACCTTGTTGTACAACCGTGTCAATAAGGCCCTGTTGCATTTGTCGATAGCATCCCGGTAACCACCGATGGACGAGAACTTTGCCTATTAGTCTGCCTCGTTCAACGAGGAGGAAAATGGTTCTCTTCATCCCTCGCCCTTGGTACCGATGTAGTTGCCGACATAACTGATATGCTATCCTCTGACATGCCTTGCTTACATGATCGTGCAAGACGTCATCACCCTTCCTACTTTTAACCCACATGGAGGGCCCATAACCCATAGTTACACAGGATCGTAACCTGACTCTCCTGTACACCCTGTTGTCAAAGTTATGCATCGTGCTTGATTTCGTTTGTAATTCATGGGTCATGTTCCTAGCAATCTATTTTGGTATCCGACGCAATACTTATTCTCGTTGCTCTGGACCCCCTTTCACACTTTGTTCAGGCATCGAATGATTGCCTACCCGCTCGAAACTTCTCATAGTAACTTCTTACCTTGCTCTCGGTAATTTCTTAAGTTTTAATTCGAGAGTTACTTTCCGCCACCTTCATGATGTTATCTACCCGATAAGCAACATTGTAGCGCCCAGTTCTTTCGAAGATACAACTTAACCTTTTCGTAATTACGAGGGAACTTTTGAAGAAAGGATGATGACTTCATCATGATGGTCTGAAACAGAGGAAAGAAGACATCATTGTAATGGATCGACCTCTTCGAGAAGAGCAACCAAGGCTGAGAAGATTCGTTAGAATTTCGTAACAAAATCCCTCCCCCGTTACTCCCGCTCCTAAATCCCGGGACGAGATTTCTTGTAGTGGAGGAGAATTGTGATGCCCGGATAATTAAGCTACGGTGAACCTCCGCTAATGATGCTACGTCACCTCCGTTACTGTTACTAAACTCACTCTGGTTCAAATCCCGTTCGAATTCAAAATTCAAAATCAAGTCAAACAATAAAAGTTTTCGAATATTAAAACTAAAATGTCCGGAGTGAACCAAATATTGCATAGGTAATTATGGTGGAGAAACCACACCTTTATAAAATGTTTAAATACTATCAGATGAATAAAACAACAGCATAAATAATTATTTAAATACCTTTTCTAATTAATAAAATGTCAAACTAAATTATTTGAGGACTGGAATCTTTGTGACAATGGCCTAAATTGAATTACTAAATTAGATGCCAAGTATATATTTTACAAAAAAATAAAACAAAAGAAACTATAAATGGAAACAGAAAAGAAAAAGTAAAACAAAACTAACTAACTAAAAAAATGGGGGAAAACAGAACCCCCCCCCCCCCCGTTCCGCTAGGCCAAGTGGCCCAGCTAGCCCCAGCCGCCCGAATGGGTCGGCCCACCCAGTGCCCCACCCTACAACCCCCCGGTCAGCACGACTGAAACCCTAACCGACACCCATTCCCCCCCCCATGATCCCATGCGCCCCCTCTCCCCCACTCCTCTCCTTCCTCACCCGTCTGGATCGGGATCGGGGCAACCGCGCCCCGACCTCACCGACGCCGATGCGACGCGCCACCCCGCCGCACTTGGCTGGATCGCCTCCTCGTCCTCCCCAAAGACTTCGTCGGCGTCGCCACACCCCGCCCCGCGTCGGACGTCGCTGGTGCCGCCTCGCCGGACCTCCCCGACTCCTCCTCGAGCCCACCTTGCTCAACTACAGGGCTTGGTGAGCCCCGTCCTCCCGTCCTCCTCCCCCCCCCCCCCGCAGGTCACCGTGCCCATCTTCCTTCCTGTAGCCATGCTCGCCGCTCCCCATGCGCGCACGCCCACGCCCGCGCACCGCTGGCTATACCCTTGCACGCTCCTAGCAGCGCCTGCGCCACGCGCCCCTGCTGTACTCCGTCGCCGGCGCCCCTCGTCGCCGTTGCCTCTCCCCCTCGTGCGCCTGGCCGCGCGCCGATGCTCGGCCACCGTGGCCCTGCTCCGCCCGCGTCGCACGCCTCGAGTCGCGGCTCCTACCGCATGCTGGCCCAGGGCCGCGCCTGCCCCCCCCCCCACACGCCGCCGCTTGCGGCTCCTCCGGCATCCGCCACCACTGCCCCTGGCCACCTCCGTCCCCACGCCGCTCTGTCTCTCCCCGTTCGTCGCTCACGCGCCCATGCTCCTGGTGGCGTCGCAGCCTCTCGCTGGGCCTCGCCTGCCGCCGCACACCGGCGAGTGCCCGCCCATCGCGTTCGGGTCCATCCCGGTGGGCGCCTTGCCTGCGGCGCCCTACGCCCACACCCGCCACGCCCACACGCCCGCTAAGGCCTCTGGGCCAATGACTAACGGGGGCCCGGCCCGAGAACGTTTCAGAAAAAAATTATTAATTACAATAATTAATTAATTAATTAATTAAGGAACTAATTAAGTTAATTAGTCATATTTAGGTTAATCTAATCAGTAATTAACCTAATCAATTAACTAAACTAATTAAACCTGATTAGTTAGTCTCAGACAATGGCAGTTGGGTCCCACTGGACCCACCGGTCAGGTTTGACTCTGGTCAGCGGACCGTTGACCGCTGACGTCACCTTTACGTCATGCTGATGTCACCAGGCACTGTTCTGGATAATGCTGAATTAAAATTATTAAATAAATCCTAAAAATGAATTAAATCTTTTAAAATCAATATAAAATAAACCGTAGCTCGGATGGAAATACTTTCTACATGAAAGTTGCTCAGAACGACGAGACGAATCCGGATACGCAGCCCGTTCGTCCGCCACACACCCCTAACATATCAAACTCGCAACTTTCCCCCTCCGGCTTCTCTGCTCGAAAACGCGAAACACCGGGGATACTTTCCCGGATGATTCCCCCTTCACCGGTATCACCTCATACCGCGTTAGGGCACGCCTAGCAACACGCTTTGCTTTGTCATGCATCATTACACATCTGTTTGCATTGTATTCATTGTTTCTTCCCCCTCTTCTTCCGGTAGACCCCGAGACTGACCCTGCTGCTGGTACCCCGATCGACTACGGTGTTGACGACCCCTCCTTCTTGTCTGAGCAACCAGGCAAGCCCCCCTTGATCACGAGATATCGCCTATTCTCTTCTATACTGCTTGCATTAGAGTAGTGTAGCATGTTACTGCTTTCCGTTTATCCTATCCTGATGCATAGCATGTCCTTGTTACTACTGTTGTTACCTTTACCTGCAATCCTACATGCTTAGTATAGGATGCTAGTTTTCCATCAGTGGCCCTACATTCTTGTCCGTCTGCTGTGCTATACTATCGGGCCGTGATCACTCGGGACGTGATCACGGGTATATACTATACTTTATACATGATACATGTGGTGACTAAAGTCGGGTCGGCTCGAGGAGTACCCGCGAGTGATTCATGGATTGGGGGCTGAAAGGACCTTTGTCCCGACGGCCCTCTAGGTGGATCTTTGTGGCGGAGCGGCAGGGTAGGTTGAGACTACCTAGGCGAGAGGTGGGTCTGGCCTTGTTCGGCATTCGCGGATACTTAACACGCTTAATGAGATCTTGGTATTTGATCTGAGTCTGGCTACTGGCCTATACACACTAACCAACTACGCGGGAACAGTTATGGGCACTCGGCGTCGTGGTATCAGCCGAAGCACTTCGTGACGTCAGCGACTGAGTGGCGCGCGCCAGATTGGACCGCGTAACATGACTTCCATTGTACTGGAGGTTCCTAGGTCTGCTTCCGGCCGAGTTCGCAACGTGCAAGTGTGCTAAGGGCGATGGGCCCAGACCCATGTGCGCTTAGGTTTAGACCGGCATGCTGACCTCTCTGTTGTGCCTAGGTGGGGCTGCGACGTGTTGATCTTCCGCGGCCGGGCATGACCCTAAAAAGTGTGTCCGGCCAAATGGGATCAAGCGTGTTGGGTTATGTGGTGCACCCTTGCAGGGAAGTTAATCTATTTGAATAGTCGTGATCTTTGGTAACAGGACGACTTGGAGTTGTACCTTAACCTTATGACAACTAGAACCGGATACTTAATAAAACACACCCTTCCAAGTGCTAGATACAACCCGGTGATCGCTCTCTAACAGGGCATCGAGGAGGGGATCGCCTGGTAGGATTATGCTATGCGATGCTACTTGGAGGACTTCAGTCTACTCTCTTCTTTATGCTGCAAGACGGAGGCTGCCAGAAGCGTAGTCTTCGACAGGATTAGCTATACCCCTCTTATTCTGGCATTCTGCAGTTCAGTCCACTGATATGGCCCTTTACACATATATCCATGCATATGTAGTGTAGATCCTTGCTTGCGAGTACTTTGGATGAGTACTCACGGTTGCCTTGTTTCCCCTTTTCCCCTTTCTCTACCCGATTGCTACGACCAGACGATGGAGCCCAGGATCCAGACACCACCGTCAACGACGACTCCTTCTACACTGGAGGTGCCTACTACTACGTGCAGCCCGCTGACGATGACCAGGAGTAGTTAGGAGGATCCCAGGTAGGAGGCCTGCGCCTCGTTCGATTTGTATCCCCGTTTGTGCTAGCCATCTTACGGCAAACTTGTTTAACTTATGTCTGTACTCAGATATTGTTGCTTCCGCTGACTCGTCTATGATCGAGCACTTGTATTCGAGCCCTCGAGGCCCTTGGCTTGTATTATGATGCTTGTATGACTTATTTTATTTGTAGAGTTGTGTTGTGATATCTTCCTGTGAGTCCCTGATCTTGATCGTACACATTTGCATGCATGATTAGTGTACGATTGAATCGAGGGCGTCACAAACTCTGCAGTGCTCACGCCTCAAAAACACAAATACTACTCGAGCTGCTTGGTCCCAGCTGTCGGCCGCACCTTGTACAATTCTCTCGTTTATATTGACTACATAGGTTGACAATGGTGTGGGACCATGATGTCAGGAAACCAGGAGAAAGCAAAAAATATATAGTTGTACATAATAAGAGGGCACTTGCATACGTACGGCTATGGCCCTAATGGGTCCTTAGTGTCATCTAGTCAAAATAAAGTCATCTCCTGAATCCTCATGTTTGTTGACGATTTTAACAATGCTCGGCGCCACGACGAGCGCAGCAACTTGAAGGACAACGGAGAGGGCCTCGCCGGCCCTACGGATGGTCCGATACAGCGCCCTCTACTTATTCAGGAAGCCAGGATCACCGGACACCTATGAGCACCTTCGAGAAACTGAGATGGTATGAAACGGTAAGGCCGCGCTTGGGAGCTCTGGTTTATTTCAAACCTATATTAACATACAACTGTAATTTACTCATCATCGAAAACAACGCATAAAATACAGGGGTA
Source organism: Aegilops umbellulata (assembly GCA_032464435.1). Classification (NCBI taxonomy): domain Eukaryota; kingdom Viridiplantae; phylum Streptophyta; class Magnoliopsida; order Poales; family Poaceae; genus Aegilops; species Aegilops umbellulata. The sequence goes on from CP136056.1 coordinate 354,034,788, forward strand.
ATGAAACCGAGGGCCCGAGGTCTGTAAGTAAAACCGGCGGGTTACGCATGTAATTTGAGAGACCAGTGTATATTTTACGAGCACTGCTATATGGACGACATTACCAGACGATACATGCACGACGTGCGTATCATGCCATCCATGGGCAAGGCTGAAACAGCAGCGAACGGCTGGATTAGCAATCGTCCGAGTGTCGTTCAGCGTTTTTATCGTGTGTCAAGTACTTCTGATATTTTACTAGTCGAAATCGACCAACCAAGCGCCTTCGCCCGAGACCATCTGCTTTAGTTTACAAGCGTCAGTTTTAGAAGCGGTTTTGGTTGGAAAACGATGATCCAATCACGGCCTAATATCGTGAGTTGGTCGGAAGATCATATGGTTTCACGTCTAACCTACCCGACTTGTCGTATAGGCTATGAATGAAACATCAGACGATGAACTTCTTAAGCACGGAAACAACAGAAGAGGATGATCTTCTTAACAAGAAAATCACTGGCATTAGATCGACATGCAAAACAATACGAAGCATTATTCTCAGGAGGCACAGTGAACAGCTCGTGATGCCGCATGCCACAACATTCCAAGCTCAACTTTGCAATCAAACACAAGGCCTGGCATTACATAGACAATATTCAGAACAAACTCTTAACACAGGAATATCTCAGCAGAGTAACTATTTACATCTAAACTGAACACAGGAATAGGAAAAAACACTCAACGCTTCTGGCTAACATCAATGAGCAAATTTTGACAAGGATTTCCGATTCCAATATATTAAACTAACGTCTTCTTGCTAACATCAATGATTAAACTTTGACAAGCTTTTCCCATTCAAAATATGTAATGCCTATGATCGTGGAGTCCTGTCGCTTCTTGCTAACATCAATGATTAAACTTTGACAAGCTTTTCTCATTCAAAATATGTAATGCCTATGATCGTGGAGGCACTCCACGTGTTGTTAAATTGCCAATGGTCTCTGCAGACTAGTCATGTCACCGGTGTCTAATAATACTCTGTAAAGCTTCTCGGTCATTCCTTCTGTAATGTAGCGCAAACAGTGACTTCTTCTTTCTGCAAAGTGGAACGACCAACTGGACCCAGTAATGCAGCAGTTTGCCTTGGACACATTGGCTCCTTTTGTGCAGTCGAACTAAAATCGAAGTTGGAATAAAACCGGGCTTTAATTTTGATATCCATGTAAGCAACAAAAGGTATAAGGGAAACAATTACTGAGAAATAACGGTTGATGACTTGTACTCCCAGAAGAAAAACTTCTACTGATCCACCTTATCTTAATGGGAAACAAAGCAGGAGAGTAACAATTCTCAATCAGTGTGATTCATTCATATTAACTGAGACATTATCTTAACAATGCCATGTTTCAAGATGTATAAAGAACGAAAAAGCAGAAAAGTATCATTTCTAAAACAATGCGACTGATTCATTTTAACAGAGACATTATCTTAACAATACCTTGGTTAAACATGTAGAAAGAACTACAAAGAAGGATAGTACCATTTGTAAAACACTGTAAGTCTGTAACTAATATATAATAACAGAGACATTATCTGAACAATACATTTCTTAAACATGTAGTCCGGCCGATCCCTAACAGAAATGGTACTCCTGCCAATCCCTAACAAGTGTTTGCAGTTTTGAACTAAGATTCAGTAGTTAATTCGGAGGAAGGTCGGTACTGACCATTCAAGACCAAGATTTGAAACAACATGTGAGGAAGATCTCACAGAGATCTCAACACATATATGGAAATCCGGTCTCATTTTGTGCAGTTCCACCAAAATTAAGCGAAGCAAAATGTCGCAATAGCAACAAGTTGAAAAGATATCCCTGTTTTAACAGAGGCAAAAAAGGAATCAATTACTGGCCAATAAAGGAGGATGAAACATGCGGCCACAAAAATGGTAATCCCGCCAATCCCTAACAAGTGTTGCAGTTTTGAAATAAGATTCAGTAGTTAATTCTGAGAGTGGCATCAATTACTGGCTTATAAAGGAGGTGATGCTGAATTTGTTGTAACAAAGCAACAAGCATCATGTCTGGGTTGCTCCCATTTTTGTTCACTACTTAATGGGAAAAGACATCAATACAATAGCTTCAATTCAACATTTATTTAAAACAGTACCAATACAAGTAGCACAACATCTCAAAGCACACTGCACAATCATGTGGATGAAGGCCTGTACTGACCTTTCATGAAACGGACAACTATAAAATAAGAATCTGCCAACACGAATAGGAAATCCAATCTCGTTTTGTGCAGTTGCACTGAAATCAAGCAAAGTGTTTCGTGTAGCGAAGCAAAACGTCGCAATAGCAACAAGTTGAATAGATATCCCTGTATAAAGAGAGGCAAAAAAGGAATCAATTACTGGCTAATAAAGGAGGATGAAACATGCGGCCACAAAAATGGTAATCCCGCCAATCCCTAACAAGTGTTGCAGTTTCGAAGTAAGATTCAGTAGTTAATTCTGAGAGTGGCATCAATTACTGGCTTATAAAGGGGGTGATGCTGAATTTGTTGTAACAAAGCAACAAGCATCATATCTGGGTTGGTCCCATTTTTGTTCAAAAAGACAGGAATACAATAGCTTCAATTCATCATTTATTTAAAACAATACCAATACAAGTAGCACAACATCTCAAAACACACTGCACGATCATGTGGATGAAGGCAAGTACCAACCTGTCATGACGCACACAAGATAAAATACGAATCTGCCAACACGAATAGGAAATCCAATCTCGTTTTGTGTTGTTGCACTGAAATCAAGCAAAGTGTTACGCGTAGCGAAGCAAAATGTCGCAATAGCAACAAGTTGAATAGATATCCATGTATAAACAGAGGCAAAAAAGAATTAATTACTGGCTAATAAAGGAGGATGAAACATGCGGCCACCAAAATGGTAATCCCGCCAATCCCTAACAAGTGTTGCAGTTTTGAAATAAGATTCAGTAGTTAATTCTGAGAGTGGCATCAATTACTGGCTTATAAAGGGGGTGATGCTGAATTTGTTGTAGCAAAGCAACAAGCATCATGTCTAGGTTGGTCCCATTTTTGTTCACTACTTAATGGGAAAAGAAAGCAATACAATAGCTTCAATTCATCATTTATTTAAAACAGTACCAATACAAGTAGCACAGCATCTCAAAGCACACTGCACAATCATGTGGATGAAGGCCTGTACTGACCTTTCATGAGACGACCAAGATAAAATACGAATCTACCAACACGAATAGGAAATCCAATCAAGTTTTGTGCAGTTGCACTGAAATCAAGCAAAGTTGCCGGTGTGACATTTAAGTTTTCTATAGCAACAAGTTGAATAGATATCCCTGTTTTAAGAGGCAAAAAAGAAAACAATTACTGGCCAATAAAGGAGGATGAAACATGCGGCCACAAAAAGAAGCATCTACCTTATCTTGATGGAAAACAAAGTATAGGACAGTAGAATTTGTAAAACGGTTGCATTGATTCATATTAACAGTGAAATTCTCTTAAAACAGATCAGTAGTTAATTCTGAGAGTGGCATCAATTACTGGCTTATAAAGGGGGTGATGCTGAATTTGTTGTAACAAAGCAACAAGCATCATGTCTGGGTTGGTCCCATTTTTGTTCACTACTTAATGAGAAAAGACAACAATACAATAGCTTCAATTCATCATTTATTTAAAACGGTTGCATTGATTCATATTAACAGAGACATTCTCTTGAAACAACATTCGTTAAAAAATGTAATTTACTTTTAACAGTGGCATTGCTTCAATTTTCTGGCGGCATTCTTAGATTAACAACAGCAAAATAGCTGCATGGGACATGCCAGCACCATGTGCATCCACACGTATAAATGGGTGACGCAGAGTATGTAGCCAAGCAGCATATATGCGCTGGTCCCATATTTGTTCTCTTTGAACCTTCTTCCTATGTGAGGGCAGCAAATCTAGTCGTGCACAAACTACCCGACCCCCCAGTTTCTTTCCCTTTTCAACAAAGAGATCGGTTCCTTACAGATGTGTGTACTGGGTTACCCCCTTTTTCCCTTTTCGACCTACAAAGCGGCTGGATAGCCAGTCTATACTACTTTTCGCCCCTCCTTTCCTCATGGAACCACGTCCTAGATTCTTGCTCCAGCCCACCGCACCTGTCTTTCCTCTTTGAACCAAGACCTAGATTCAACTACAGATCGAAAAAGATCCACATGCAGCTAGAGCTATGACGGTTTCAGAGAAACTTATACCTTAGGGTCGTCGGGATGTGGCAAGGCGTGCGACGGGAGGCCGAATCTGCCCACACTACGTACGGCAGCGAGGAAGAAGAGGTCGGTGGCCCTCCCGCATAGGCGCTTGGTGAAAGAGAACAGCGCAGCCGGTAGTGGATTGCCTCCCTCGCCGAAGGCGATAGAGTGAACGCTGCACCTCCTCCCCTTCTCGGTGCGACGGGATATGGACCCTCCTTCACCAGCTGTGAGGGGGGAGAGAGAGAGACAAGAGGCCAACGCAGTCTTGTTTAGATCTAGTGAAGAGAGGGTGAGAGACTGTGAATATAGCAAACCCTAGCAAATGAACGTTGAGCCTCCAACGTGTAACATATATGTAGTGCGGCCAGCGTGTGGAGAGTGCAAACCCTAGCGAACAAGCGCTGAGGCTCCCGCTTATATATATACTACTGTAGTATGGACTGAGCTCCGGTGCCTTCACTGCACCTGCTTTTGGCTATATGACAGGTGAGCCAGCCACATTTTGGGCCCACCTGTCGTAAATCCAAAGGCAGGTCCACTAAGTCAATGAAGCTGCGTCCATATAGTACTCTCGTGTATACGACTAAAATATAGTGGAGTGGTTTTCTTATTCTCTCCATGACAATCGTTTTAAATTGTGTAAGTACAAAATGAAACTCTTTATTTAATGTACAGTGAAGAAAACTAGTACTACTTCCGATGAACTAACGATCCACGCCCACGCATCCTGGTCGCACTTCCTGTCCTTCACGTGTGGTACACTACCCTCCCTTAAGTGAACAACCACACATGCGCCAAATTATCGGAAACGTGTGAGAGTGTGTACAAATAAAAAAATTTAATTTCAATTATCAGAAAGGTTTGAGAGTATTACAAAGTTTGACTAGCTACTGATGGAAGACAACTTGTTTTTCATAAAAAAATGATCAGCTTCACCAGCCGACGCAACCATGAGGCGCAACCATGAGCATCGATAGGTCATCGTGGTGATGCATCATCCATTTGGCATCAAGTTCGGGTGAGGCACCTAAGAAGTTCGACAAATCCTCACTGTGGTCTGTTTCTTCTCAGTAATCAAGCTCAAGGAAGGAAGAACCACGTGGTAGAGGACAGTGAGGCGGAACAACAACGGCCATCCAATTTTTTGCAGTTCCACTAAAATTGAGGAAGACATGCCTGGGTATGGAGACACGCATCGCTGTTTCCAAAAATATAAAAAAGGGTTAGCAACGACATCTCAATTGTCAATAAGAATTAATGAAAAGTACACCAACAAACAGAAGCATCATAATTATCTTGATGGGAACTAAACTAGGATACCCGAGAAAAAAAGCATTTCTTCATTTAACCAGTGATAGTACTACCACCATATGGACAATGACCGCACAACCACCATGTACTTTTTGTCGAAACAACATGTATACCTCCACCGAGGCATAAATCAGGACAACTTTTTGAGTGGCATTTCCTCTAGTAGTAGGTGATGTTGGACCAGCCGACCAACCCTAGCTACTATGCATGGGGAGCTGGGGAGTAGTCGCATAGAAGAAAACCCGCACGCAGCGACCTGGGGAGCTGGAGCAGTACAAGAAGTTATACCTCAGGTGGGCGAGATGTCGTTTAGGCGGGCGGGCGGGATCTTCCCACACGACGGAAGCGAACAAGGGCGCGGAGGATCTTCGTCCGCACCAGTGCCGGCTCCGAGAGGACGGTGCACAACGGTTTCCTCCGACGCCGACGGCGACAACGTCAATGCTGCACCTCCTCACCTCCCGCAGCGGACGGGATTCGGCCGGATCTGTGACCACCGGTGAGGAGAGAGATAGAGTGGACACTGTCATCTTGTTTTGATATGGAGAGGGTGAGAGAGCGAGTTGCAACAAACTCTATCAAACAAGAGGCTATAATGGAGTAAAAAAATCTCTCCATAGCAGTCGTTTTAAATAGAATACACGCGTTCCCGGAAAAAAGAAAAGAAAACTGGCGGACAATTTTTTTTGGGTCTGTCTAGGACACATCTAGATGTGACATAGTTATGTCACATATAAGTTGATGTCCACTCTGTTTGTGGTCTTTTCCTAGTTTTTTTTTCTTGTTGCTACATTATATACTTGTGGGAGCTTATATGTGATATCCTTAAATAATATCTAGATGTGAATTAGACAAACTGATTTTCTAACGTACCAAGAAAGAAAACTCGACCAAAAACACGCCCCCGCTTCCAGGTCGCGAGAGTCGTCGCGCACACACACAGACATAGACATGCATATCCATGTTTACGTAAAATTCCATTTCCATCTCCATCTCCAATCATATTTGTCCAACTGGCACATTATTTACGTTGTTAATTATATACACACCAATATTAACATACAACATCTCTTGTTTGCGCACATCCGGACCACTGCCATGGTTGTTCCTGACCAACCCGAACCCTCTTCATCACCCGCGCGTGCTTCCCGCCCGAAACGGTCAGTGCCGCATTCATGCCCGGCCAGAGCGGACGCGACCTCTCAATGGCGCCGGCATTAAAGCGGCGCGCCGCCAAAGAGAGCGTCGCCCGCGCCGCTCGAGAGAGCGTCGCCCGTGCCGCTTCTAGGTGCACGCAGCTGCTCCATTTTATATTGCATACATGTCATTCAAGAGTGAGATGATGGTTGCTTCTTCCGACTAACTTACTGTGTGATTTGACTGCTCCTTAGTGGCCCCTACACGTACTCCCCCTACGTGTATGCAACAGTCACACGTACACATGGATGCAAAAACGTGCGCGACGCCCTAATGCATGCATGTCCGAGCACACGACGGAACACACACAGTGATACTCAAGTGCTCAACCTACACGTGCATGCACACACATACTCAGTCAGGGTGAGCTAGTGACCGTATGAACACCGGAAAATATATATATATTGAGCGCAATGAGCATATTATGAAGTCCACTGACCGTATTTTTACAAATATACAATGACAGACAGTGTATTTATCTCGTTTGAAATTAAGCCATGTTAACCGTAGAGGAGGCAGCATGGACTAGCATTACTTTGTTGTGTCCCGTCAACTTGCCGAATGAGGAGAATGTTGCAGGACGGGAGAAGCTTGCGCGCGGTGGCTCGCGGGACAAGGAGAAACTTTTGACTAATGCAAGCTCTCCCTCGCTCAGGCGGTGGACGTGCAATAGTTAATTCGGTGTCAGATTGCCAGAAGCATACTACACTATACTACTAGGAACCGGATGGAGGAGCGTGTGCACTCTTATTATAATTTTAAAATGTGATAAAGCAATCTTCAACACATTTGGTTCTCTTCGAGGGTTCTCGCATGTGATAATGGAAGTTGATTGCATGGAACACTCGCCACAATTCTCGCTTAATTCTGGCTCATAACCTGTTACAAATAGTAGCGCTCAGTAATATTTCCTCTTTTTTTGTTATTCAGCATGTAAACAGGTCAGCAAACTTTGCGGCGCATCTTCGTGTGAACCGTGCTTGCTGCACTTTGAATGTGGCCGGGAGCTGGCTTGATGAAACACCTCGCTTCCTACTTCTTTCTTTGGCTTCCTAGTGACCAGCGTCTTGGCTGATCGTCCTAAGAATGCTTATATATGAATAAATCTCTCTCATTTACCCGCAAAAAAGATTAAGCCATATTAACCGGAAAGGAGGGAGTATGGACTAGCACTACTTTTTGGTGTGTCCCGTCAACTCGCAGAATGAGGAGAAGCTTGCAGGACAAGGTGAAGCTCGCTTACGCCTTTTGACTAATGCAACCTACCCTCGGTGGACATGCATCAGTCCATTCGGTGTCAGATTGTCAGAGGCATACATTGTAGTACCCAACATGCGGAGTACCATCATTGTTCGACTTCACGAAGGGGCGAAGAGCCAAGCGCAGTACTAGTACGCGTACTTGGTTTTGCACCTTCATACTCCCGGGATTTAGATTGGGCGAGGAGGAGCACCGGAATGAGCTAAACTTCCAATCACAGCACCGGGACAAAGGAAAGCAAAATCAGCATTTAATCCCATGCCTTTTCAGCTCTCCATGCAGGCCCACGTACTCCCTAATCAATGCATGCATGCAAAACCGTCTTCAATCTTTTCCCTAATCAACGCACAGCCGCAATGCATGCAGTGGTTTCCACGAGGAGGAGAATGAGGCAGCAGAGGGAAACGAGGAGGAAAGAGAGCGCTCGTGAATGAGCCTAGGAGGGGATCGACGAGAATTCAGTGTTACACGCCTTATGGTTTTGGGAAAATCTGGATTTCGTAAGGTGACTTACTCACCTAGACGGAGGGAGTACTACTCCACCCTCCGTCATAGTTTACAGGGTGCACTTCATTATGATGCATTTCTCTCAATGCATTTCCACCACCAGAGAGACTTTAGATGCGTTTGGTTTAATGCTCAATTAATTAGGGCATGGTAACCGCAACCAAGTCCACAATTTTCTCTCCATGTACTGTACTGCTACGGAGTGCATGCATGTGTGTACCCGGGGTGGAAGCACTGCATGCATGTGTGTATGCATTATTCCCTCTAGTAATAGACGCCGTGCTATAACTACCAATGCTATTTTTCAGGCTGGTCGCTAGTCGCCTTGGTCCCACAGATTTTTTTTTCTTTTTTCTGAAGCGCGTTGTATAAACAGTGACGGATGGAGTAGTATGAGCGGATTCAAAGAAGAGTGTATTGATGGTTGCTTCTTCAGAGCAACTTATAGTGGGAAAGGTGGGGCTTATGATTTGACTGCTCATTACTCACTATTAATGCGGTGCAACGACCGGGCTGAGTCTCCCATGCGGTTGTGCACTACCCCCTCGGTTCTTAAATATACTCCGGAGTATTTGTCTTTCTAAAATATGTTGAAATCTCTGTTAAGACGAATAGAATATTTAGGAACGGAGGGAGTACACATACGAAGAAAAATGAGTGAATCTACACTCTAAAATATGCCCGTTTGAAATTTGTAAAAAGACAAATATTTAGGAACGAAGGAGTATAATTTCGTGCATGGCACATGGACCCGGATGATGAAGAGGCTTCTGGAAATGCTATCAAGCTTCCATCATTTGTTTACATAATTGATCGTACTATACAAATAATTTTCCAGCGACATGAAATTGTACAATGGTGTGAGCTTTCATCTTTTGTTTCGCATGTCTTGCCATCGATGCTCTTTCGGAAACAATAAAAAACTAACTTCCTTGCTAATGCATGTCAATTATTAGCATATCAGAGCTAATAATTACATCACAACTGAAGACAAAGTTGTGAGAAGGTGTTAAATTAAAATTGATCCATGCTTTCATTGGCAGCAACGTCCCCCCAGCTCTGTCTAAATCAACAAGGCATGTTGGGAAAAAAGTAGCTGTCTGGAGCATGCAAGATTCCGATCATTTTGTGCAGTTCCACTAAAATAGAGCTGAGCGTCCCTGTTCCAAAGATATCAAGTGTGATTACGATAATAGAGGACTGCTGATGAAACAATAAACACACGAATAAAAGCCGGTCACCTTTGCGGTCTCTCTTAAGACTAACTAGTTGGAGAAGATTAGGCTCGGAGTTGGATGAGGAGGATAGAGCAAAACCAATCTCCCTTTGTGCAGTCACACTGAAATGTAGAGACGTTGCCCGTGTGACATTTTAGTACAACTGCACAAAACACTCTTAAGAAAAAAGTGATTTGTGCAGTTCACCAAAAGGTCGCAATAGGAACGAGGTGAAATGGATAGCCCTGTTTGTGAAAAAGAGGTAGAAAGGAAATAATTACTGGCCAATAACAGTTGATGACACATGCGATGACAAAAAGAAGCATATTCCTTGTCCTAAGGGAAGATAACAACATGGTTGTGTTTGTCTAAAACGGTGTGAGGTGAGGACGACAATGCAATATGGAAAGTACGCCGGACGATCTACGTTTTGGGCAAAGAACTATGGAAGATCCACATGCAGCGACATGGGAAAACAGGCAGTGGAGCAAGGCCGGAGGGGATACCTGGAGGTCGTCGGGATGTAACTAGGTGAGCGGCGGCGGGCGAAATCTGCGAGCAGGTGGCGTAGGCCCTGCCGCGCCGGAGCTTGGTCAGAGAGAACGGCGTGTACCGCAGATCGGGACGTGCTGCCTCGGCGCCGTCGAATGGAGAAACGATGCACTTCCTTCCTTTCCCCCGGCGGACGGGATGCGGCCGAATCAGTGACCAACGGTGAGAGAGAGAGAGAGGCCATGCGGCCGGATCAGTGACCAATGGTGAGAGAGAGAGAGAGGCCCCGCACTCCCTTCCCCCGGCGGACGGGATGCGGTCGGATCAGTGACCAACAGTGAGAGAGAGAGAGGCCACCGGAGCCTTGTGTGAGATACTTTGAAGAGCGTACTACCTTTTCCTCCATAAAAATCGTTTTATATTCTGTGTGCGTGCCATTGAGCGCTATAACTTTATTTAAAAATAACGCGGCAATGCGTCAAGTCGAACGTTGTTTCGTGCACGCGTGGTACACGACCTCCCTAGGTAAACAACCACTACAGGCATTCAAATTAGCACGTGGGCTGCCATTTCGTAAAGAAATGAGCTCCACCATGTACCCGCGCGGGTGTGGCTGGGCATGAAGCGTGAGTACGTGCACGGTGCACCTATTCTCTTCTTGTATATGTACACCACCTACGTGGGGTTGTTTGAGAGAGATACAAACCTAGAGAGATATAGTGTGTGGGTTCTTGAGAGTTTTTTTTGGGGGGGGGGGGGTCAATCAAAAAATTTAACATATGTAATGTGTGTGAAATAGAGTCCTGGATATAACATATATATAGAGGGGCGATCCACGAGAAGAGAGTGGAGGTATCATCGGCTTGAGGTGTCCATAGAATCGAAGAGAGGGATGATGTGTGTGTGTGTGTGCGCGCGATCGATAAAGAGTGCCATCGAATTTGTGTCTGCCCACGTCAAAGATATAGAGTGGCTGGCATACTGGAACGTGAGATGGGACATGTGCAGTTTGTCTCTGTGGCATGGATACCTACCTACAGCGCTCGACTATCAGTTTGTGGTGGGGGAAGAGGGAAGCCCAATTAATTATAGAGGTACAATGGCTGGTATATGTATGGAGGAGGAGAGAGGCCTACCTCATGTATTAAGGAGATCGATCTGCCTCATGTATTAAGGGAGATCGATCGGCATCCATGCATATGTGCAGGAGATGAATAAGGTTGGGAGAGAGACAGAGCTAGAGTGTTGGAGGGGGTGGTAGTGGAGTTTCTTCTAAGAAATGGTGGGATAGGCTTGCTAGACAAACGGAGGGCACGCCCGCAATATCAATAAGAGAGGAGATGGCTGCTTGTTGTCTGTGCACATGCGTGTGAGAGACGGGTCAGGAGGCATGCACGAATGATGAGGGGGGACGATGTGGCTGTGGTAAGCAGACGTAACTACATAGGAAGATCAATCGCCCTTTGTAAGAGAAAGGAGAGACATAACTTGTGAGGTACGTCGATCGATGGGGGGGTAGTTAAAGTCGATCTAGGTATATGTTGGGAGATCGATCGGTATACATGCATGTGTGTGTTAGAAGCAAATGAGGCACGAGGAGAAGGATAGAGAGAGAGGGATGCATGTTGGAGGTGGTACGAGAGGCATACTATATCGAGGGGGAGGAGTGTGCGAGTACGAGAACGATGAAAAGAGTGGTGGGAGTGAGGCATGGACTATGACAAGAGAAGAGGGGAAGCTTGTGTTTGTGCTAGGCACACCTGACTAGAGAGGCATATCGATCGATGTGTGCCGTAAAGAAGGAGCTGGGGGGCCTACACACACCGTGGGTGAACGACCTAAAGTGAAAAGACGAATTTGCGCGATGGAGCTAGAGAATGCTGAGGGAGGGTGAGAGGGATGCGGGCGTGTGCATGCACAAGAGAAAGTTAGCACTAGCTACAAAGATAAGAGGGTTGTGTGAGTGTAAAAGACGAATAGAGATCATATATACTTCATTATAAAAAGTGAATTCGGATATTTGAAGAATTTATCATAGTATTTCAAACCGACGGATGTGTGAATATATATAACGGTGATACACATGGTGTGTTTATGAACATGGTATACTACATTTAATATATTTTATCTCTACTCTTATAAAAAATGGAGTTGTTGATGATGGTGTGCCTGCCATCCTGCATTATAGGCCGTCTGATTTATATCTGGCGGATAGCAAGGAAACTATGATGGTTGAAGTTGGCAACAATCATGATTGTATATTCTTATTGAAATAGAGAAACGAATTCAAATTTAGTTCGAATTGCAGCGGTAGCATAGACATTTGGAATGCACTAAAATGTTGGTATGAGTAGGTTACATGCATTATACAGCAAGCGAAAAAATTTAATCGGACATAACATGGATTCATACTCCCTCCTTCCATCTGCATAGGGCGTAATGAGATTTTTAAGACCTCCTTTGAGTATTAACAAGATTAATAGTACATGACATGCACAATGTGAAAATTATATCATTGAAAGAACTTTTCACAGACGAATTTAACGGTGTGCTTTGTGTAAGTTGCATGTCATATATCATTGCTCTAATATTTGACCAAAATTTAGCATCAAAAAACGCATTAGGCCCTATAGAGATGGAAGGAGGGAGTAGCTTTGAATAGCATTTGTATAGTAAAACGGGGCAAGACTCTCTCTTTGTTTGGTGTGAATAGTTTTATCTTTTCGTTTTCTTTTTGGTTGAGGGAAGTGCGGATTGATTTGGTATGTACAAGTACAATATTACGACACGTTAGGCTTGTCCCTAAAATTCAACCCGCGTCTTGTTATATCCCGAAAATTCAGATATCGTGCTCCCAAAACTGGCGCCTTCACAACCCACGCCTTGCTATCCCGAAATTACAACGCGCGCGAAAACTCCCTCCAGCTGCCAAATCCCAACATGCAAAATCCCCCTTCTAACCCTGAGCCGAAAGCGCCGCTAGTTTAAATCGGTGGGGAGTACTTTTGTAACACACCCTACATTTTGGGCAAGCGCGTTCCTAAGTCATGCTTCACCCCCTCCCATCACCCCCTTTTCGCCATTCGAAATCCCAGGCCGCCATAAACCTCTCCGCTCCAGCCGGGAAACCCCACCCTCCTCCGTCCGCCACGTCACCGCTGCCCAGCCGGAGCCTCTTCCCCGACGACGTTGTCCACCCAATAGCTCGACGTCCCTCGTCCACTCCCCGGATGAGGATCCGTCGTCCATCTCACCGTCCCGCCGGTTCAGCCGCCCCGTCCTCCACCTCCAAGGAGCTGCTCCGACGATCGCCTCGTCTATCGCGGCTGCTCCTTCCCCACAGCGCCGCCTTAACCTGCTCCACTGGAACCGCAGCATCCTCACCGACTCCTCGGACGAAGACGAGGCCTACTCGGGGCCACCAAAGAGGTTGTACACTCATTGCATCACACCTTCTCCTTAACTCGACCTCCCGGCACCGACGGTGCTCCATCCCGCACCCCCATGGAGCGGCTACCTTGAAGCAGGCGCCGCGGGCGACATCTCCACGGTGGCTCTCCCCCAGTGCGAGGCCCCTTCGGCGGCAGCGTCCATACCAGTCGGATCTGCTGCAGCTGCTACTCCGGCTCTCGCTCGATCACTCGCTCACCCAGCTGCTGCTGCTGCTCTCCCCCTCGCTCGTGCTGCTGCTCTGCTCCGATTAAGCCACACTTCAGTCGACTGAATCGACTTTTGGGTCAGTCGATTTTCAGGGGTTGGGGGGAGGGGGGGCTCGCCGGAGTTAAGGAAGAACCACCCGCAGCGAGGACGGGGGCTCGCCGGAGAGGTACCCCACTATCTATTTTAGGGTTCATGGTGGGGGCGGGGGTCCTAGAGGGCTGGCCGGGGCGGCGGTCGTGAGTTGTTTCGGGGCGGCGAGGTGGCGCTGGGGCCGGTGGTGGCTGGTGGCTCAGGGGGGTGCAGGTTGAAGATGAACCGCAGGCCCTCCCTAAACTACATGTCAAGTGCCTCTCTGCTACCATTGCATTCAGTTTCGACAGTAGCATTCAGATTCCACAGTAAATTTCAGTTTCGACAGTTAAGCTCAGAGTCAACAGTTTTTACCTCATCTGTTGTAGTCAGGTGGTTTTTGGTGATGTTAATTTTACATCCATTTTACATCATCTATTGGAGATGCTATTAGAATCCCACTTGAGATTGCGATGTATGTCTTGTGCTTCTTCAGCCTTGACGTCTTACGGCTCACCGAAGCTGCTCCAACGACAGAACGATCCATACAACAGAGCAGTGCCCTGGACGCCGTCTACAGATTCCTCAGATCTTCCTCCACACCTCCGACAGCCACCTCTGCCTCAACTGCTTCAGCGACCAACCCAATGAAGCTGAGGTCGACACGGCTACGGCAAAGAGGTTGTACACTTGTTGCATCACTTATTACTATACATTCACGTCGATCCATTAGGGCTATTTTGGTTCAACGGAAAAACATCGATCCACTGGTTGTTACCATCACTCTAAATTTCTGCATGCTCTCCTTACATAATCTCACCATATTTTTTTCGTATGCATGTCAGATATTGTACACAGTCATGCTGAACATGTAGAGAAAAAGAGAAGAGTTTTGCGCGGCAATACAATGTCATGCAGACATCGCTCCATGGTGGGTTTAATGGCAAACCCTCCCCACCCCTCTCCAGATTGTAATCCAGAGGAAGATATCTGTTCTGAGGCGGATTCGGACGCCGCAGACCACTCCTATTTACCCACAATGTGTTTTCCCTACCTTGGCATGATGATGTTAGTCATATCATGCATATGTTGCCTTGCAGTGCCTACTTTTGACAGCATATATGTCATCTGCTTAGTTTAGACATGTTCTGTAATACCACATGTTTAGTTTCTATATCATATATGGGAATTATGCAGTCTCATGTCTTTTAGCCAGCCATAATATATGTGAAATGTGCAATGCCATCCTGTTTAACCAGGCATCATATATTTGACTGATATCTTGCCCTTCCTTTTCTTCATTACATTTCCATTTGTCGACAATGTTTGTACATTAAACTACTCTTCCTGTGAATCAGCCATTTGGGTGGGAGATGGAAAAATCTGGAGTGAAAACAAGGCCTTCAGAGCAGACAGTACTACCTGTCGAAGCAGATCTCTTGTTGGGTCCCGATAGCTCCTCAGAGATGGATTCAGAGACAGATGACCAGTCCTATTCCCCCACTGAGGTGTATGCCCTAACTTGGCACAGTTATACTGTTCATATCATGCATACAGTGTCTTGCATTGCATAGTTTAGACATCATATACACAATATTCAACACCATGTTCTTAGTTCAGACATCATATCGAATGCCCTCTGTTTAGCATATAAATCACATATGTGAATTAAATGATGCGATCCTAATTACTTAGATAACATGTAGGTGAATTATGTCATGCGATCCTGTTTAGTTATTCATCATATCTTTGAATTATGTAAAGCTATGCTATCCAGTTTAGATAGCCATCATATATGTGAAATTATGTCATGCTATCCGTTTTAGTTAAACAATATACATGTCAACTATTTCATGCCCTCTTTTTTCCACACTATCTATTGCATCTGTCTCTCATATAATGTATGTACATTCAACTATGTTTCCTGTTTATCAGCCATTTGAATTGGAGCAGGTGATGCCAGTATCTAGCAGACTAAAAACACGGTCTTCAAATAAAATAGTGCTACCTCTTGGTGGAGATAGCACCTCGGTTGTACATGCACAAGAACCATCCCTACCACACATAATCCAAACTCTCTCAGATTGTACCCCTACTACGATGGACAGAGAACCAGCTTCACCCAATCTAACCCCAACCCCAGCCGATAGTAACCTAGTTCCTGTTGACACACCACTATCTCCACCATAGAGCTCCCAAACAAGAGCAGTTAGTAAGGCAGCTCCAGTGCCCAAAGGGCCAGTACTATCACGGCGAACCCCAACTCCACCAGTTAGTACGCCTATTCCTGTGGAGGAAGCACAACCATCTAGTCATAGTTTAGCATCTATCGCATTTGATGTTGTTAAATCGTATGTGTGTATCTTCCCATCTTGGAAATATTATACTGAAGATAAAGGAAAATGCCAGTTGCAGGTGTTTGTCCAGGAGTTTTGTGTAAGTAATGTTATTCATGGCAATTACTTTGCTTCGTCCCATACATCCTACCTCCATGATGGTTATAATACAGCAAATTTTCCCATTTTTCTCTATAGAGAAGGACCGATTTGGAAACTCAGGATGAGGTAACCTGTGCTAATACCTCTGCTATCTTCAAGAATGCTTGGTGGTAGTATCGTAATTACCTGAAGAAAATGTACTTCACCGGCAAAGAAACTCATCAAATTCCCTTACGTTCTCCTGAGACACATTTACTGGACGATGACTGGGAACGCCTTGTTCTGTACTGGTCCCGAACCAAGAATGTGGTAAGGTCTATGAGCTCATTTTCTATTTTTAAGTATTATATTCTTGCGTCTTACTGCACTCTGTTCATGTAGAACAAGTGCCTAAACCTGAAGAACAATTGTTCTAATTTAAGATTCCATTGCTACCATAGGACATAGATATATGTTTGTTTGATGATTTTATTATGTACTAGTACTTGGCAATAGAAGACTTGGTAGTTTAATCCTGTCCACCTTACTAATGAACTGGTTCACCGAAATGAGTTTCATGTAGTAGTACATGCTAAACTTGTTATGTATCTGCTTGTTTCTTATTTTAGAATGCTGACAGAATATTGGGGAAGAGTGCCTTATTAAGCAACGGTAAATGAAGTAATGCAGTTAAGGTTTAGGATAGTGACACATCCTATCTTGGTTTATTGTTGGAGTTACTGGCCACTACCGCTTGCACAAGCTATTCAAACTCACTGTCTAAATCAGTTCGGTTTCTTGAGTCTCAACTACAAGCTGAAAGACATCGATCAGCTGTGCTGCGACAAGAAGCGGAAGGACTGCGGAAGTCCCTGGAGCATTCAGATGCATACTTTCTGGTGCAACAGCAAGCGTTGGAGGATTTTAGCGCCAAACAGGACAAAGCTAATCAGCTTGCTAAGCTTATTGCCAGCATGGTGGATACCCAGGATAACGTTTCTTGAGCTCTTCTGAAGTTGTTTCAGGTATGCTCTTGTTTTGCTGCCACGTTTATTTGCACTGGTGGCCAATTTTGACAGCCAGTGTATATGATATGCTGCTTTGTTCCCTATATTTGCACTGGTGGCGAACTTTGATGCCCAGTGGATGTAATATGTGTAATAGCCATGATAGCCTAGCGTTAGTTGCTTGCTTATTTATTTCCTTGTTGTCTTGTTTATTTGTTTGCTTGTAGTCATTGCAGTTCTTTTTCCGCGGTTAACTGTGGCTGCAATAACCTATTTTTTAAAACTAGGCCACAATAACCATGGGCTAATATTTACTGTAGTGACACTGGGCCTCCTACGGGCCGTAGAAACAGTGGGCCTTCTACGGGCCATAGAAACAGTAGGTCTTCTACGGCCCGTAGAAACAATGGGCCTTCTACGGGCCGTATCATCAATGGGCCTTATACAGGCCGTATGATTGATTGGCCAAACATGGGCCAATAACAGGCCGCATTATGGCCGTAAACGGTCTAGAGTTGGAATCGTCCGTTCATGGGCCGACCGTAACGGGCCATTGTTAATAGGCCGTATTTGATGACGCTATGAAAACGACCCAACGTATTAACGGACCACAAACAGGCCGACTGTAACCACGGGCTGAATTTGGCCCACAAGCAGAAAATGACAGTAACGGGCCGTAAGTAAACGAATGCTGGAAATGAGCCCAAGAATAAATGGGCTCTGAGAAGGCCGAAAGATAACATGGGCTGGAAATAGCCCAACGGAATAACGGGTCGTTAATGGGTATAAAGTGATACACTGTTCATTACGGGCCAGTTTCACCACGGGCCGTTAATGGGTGTAAAGTGATATACTGTTCATTACGGGCCAGTTTCACCACGGGCCGTTAATAGGCCAAGATTTACATAGGGCCTCATATGGGCCGAAAGACGTCATGGGCCATACATGGGCCAGAAGTGAAAACAGGCTGGAATCATATTGGATGGCCCAGATGACGCTACTGGGCCTAATTCGGATAGGGCGTAACGGGCCTTGGGTTAGCGGGCTGTAAATGGGCTATATGCGAACAGGCTGTTAACAAGCTTTCCATGGGCCGGCCCGCCAGCTTTTGACCAAGTCAAACGGGCCGGCCTTTTCACAGGAATGGGCCTCTGTTGGCTCGTGCCACGTGTCGACGTATCATAGGCGCCTGTCTGACCCACTGACGAGCTAACACGTGTTTCGTCCGGCCAATAAGAATTTTACACGTGGAAATTTCCCATTGGTCGGGGCTGTTAACGGGTTATCGGATCCAAAACCCGACCCGATAGCTTAACGGCGTTCCGTTACGGTGGATGCCATGTGTCGGTCACCCTTGACGAAAGCACTTCTGTGACGCGCGATTTATCGTCATGGAAGTGGACAATTCCGTGATGATAATTTTGGTAATGTCATGGAACACTTCTACGACAGCACAGGTATGACTATCTTGATTCTGTCATAAATTTCTCATGGACGCACATGCATGACAAAAAAGCGACCTACTGTGACAAACACGTATCATCATGGAAGTGTATTTTTTTGTAGTGGAAAATGCTCCCGAGGACACATGGGAATTATCGTCAAGCTAGTTTTCATCACGCTCATATGATTCGCGATCGTTACTTTGATAATTTGAATGTGGGTGGACCGGTGCTTGGGTACTACCCTTCCTTGGACAAGCATCCCACTTATGATTAACCCCTATTGAAAGCATCCGCAACTTCAAAAGAAGTATTAAGGTAAACCTAACCATAGCATGAAACATATGGATCCAAATCAGCCCCTTACGAAGCAACGCATAAACTAGGGTTTAAGCTTCTGTCACTCTAGCAACCCATCATTTACTTATTACTTCCCAATGCCTTCCTCTAGGCCCAAACAATGGTGAAGTGTCATGTAGTCGATGTTCACATAACACCACTAGAGGAAAGACAACATACATCTCATCAAAATATCGAACGAATACCAAATTCACATGACTACTTATAGCAAGACTTCTCCCATGTCCTCAGGAACAAACGTAACTACTCACAAATCATATTCATGTTCATAATCAGAGGGGTATTAATATGCATAAAGGATCTGAACATATGATCTTCCACCAAATAAACCAACTAGCATCAACTACAAGGAGTAATCAACACTACTAGCAACCCATAGGTACCAATCTGAGGTTATGGAACAAAGATTGGATACAAGAGATGAACTAGGGTTTTAGAGGAGATGATGTCGGTGAAGATGTTGATGGAGATTGACCCCCTCCTGATGAGAGGATCGATGGTGATGACGATGGTGATGATTTCCCCCTCCCGGAGGGATGTTTCCCCGACAGAACAGCTCTATCGGAGCCCTAGATTGGTTTCGCCAAGTTCCACCACATAGTGGTGGTGCTTCGTACCGAAAGCTTGCTTCTGATTTTTTTTCCAGGGTGAAAGACTTCATATAACCAAAGATGGGCACCGGAGGCCTGCCAGGGGGCGCAAGAGACAGGAGGGCGCGCCTAGGGGGTAGGGCGCGCCCCCACCCTCTTGGCCAGGGTGTAGGGCCCCTTTGGTTAATTCTTTCGCCAACATTTTTTATGTATTCGAAAACGTGCCTCCGTGAAGTTTCAGGACTTTTGGAGTTGTGCAGAATAGGTCTTTAAAACTTGCTCCTTTTCCAGCCCAGAATTCCAGCTGCCAGCATTCTCCGTCTTCATGTAAACCTTGTAAAATAAGAGAGAATAGGCATAAGTATTGTGACATAACGTGTAATAGCAGCCCATAATGTAATAAATATCGATATAAAAGCATGATGCAAAATGGACGTATCAAGCGCCTGACCATTTCCATTCAGAGGTGGCTTTAGATCTTCTATACTCCGAGTGATTCTCCGTAAGGTCGAGTGACTCTATCCTAGTCGAGTGGAATTGGGATATCCGAGTGGTATATCTGGTCTAGTGGATTACACTCTAAGGTGATTTCAGTCGGTATATTTGGTTGTACTTTGAATGTCTTTGACTCTAGGGTAGTCTCCTTTGGTAGGGCGTCTAGGTCACGCCTGTTGGAGTTGTGTCGAATATAGTGTACAAGGTAGGTTACAGTTGGACTTGTAGTAGTATTGTGTTTAGATAGGATATGGAGTCGTGTCCTAGTAGTACACTTGTATCCTAGGCCTCTCATATATAGCGGGGCTAGACACACGATGTAACCTATGCCAACATAATAGCACCGGAACGCAGGGGAAGCCGGCGGCGTGTGCCGGTGTCCAGGGCGACCGGGTGCGGTATTGTGACGGTGTCACGGGGAGGAGCGCCCGTAGTCAGGCCCGGGGGATGTAGCCATATCGGTGAACCTCGTTAACAAATATCGGTGTCGTGCTCATGTGATTGCTTGGTTCTCAGATGATCGACGGTATGCCTCAGATTTATTCTAATGAGTGGTATCAGAGCTAGGTTTTTCGGAGGCCGCGTTGTTGATTTAGAGGAGGGATCGAATCTGAGATGCAGCCGGCCATCGGCGTGGTTCACAGCATGATCGGAAAAAGGAAATCAGAAGAGTTACACGGCTGATCTCGGCGAGTTGCGGCGATCAACAACATGCCAGTATACGCGTGGGCGTGGCAGCGGAACGCGTGCGCACGCGGGATGTATGGCGATCGATCGGATGGATCATGGTCGATCGGGAGAGCATCAGGGGGCGCACGTACGTGCTCGTGGGATCGTCTGGCAGCTGGGAGGCTGGCCTTGTGCAAGCCAAGGCCCACGTGTGGGCGTTGTGGAGCAGATGGGCCAGCTGGATGGAGCGTACAAAGCCAGGCAACGAGACCCGGGCAGGGCTAGCATTGTTACAGGTGTATGTGCAGTCGGACTGAGATTTGTTATTGGAAAAAAGGGACCGAGTCCCAAGAGGAGCCGTGTTCTCCTCGTCTCGGTGGCGGAGACCTGCTGGCTGGTTAATAGCAGCGGCAGCAGCCGGCAAGGGAGACAAAGGACCAAGAGGCAGCAGATCAATCAGCGAAGAAAAATCCATTGATATGTATCCATTGGAAAGCACAGACTTGACAAAGCAAAGCTAGCATTATTAGATATTGAGACAGGAGCATATCATGTGAAACATCAAGTTTGGTGGAAGCTTGGTTAATTTTCACTGGGTCAGTCATACGAAGAGCCATGGCGCCAACGGGTACCATGTTTGAGGTGGAGAACTTGAACGGGACATAAAACCTTGGGTTATGATAGACAAGGGTGGAACATTTGTTGACGCAATATGAATGCTTGAAGGCGTTGCAGGAAGTCATGTCAATTAAGATGGAATTATCATGTGATGGATGGAAATTCACGGAAGATGATCTGGGAGCCTGGGTCGGACTAGACAGTCTGACGGATCGACGTGAGTCGGTTGGTACAGAAGACAGTGGTGGGATCGGCGACGACAACAAAGGAGCGTGATGCCGACGGTGACCGACTTCTGGGGTGTGGAAGCATGTGGCACAGGCCTGAGGGCTTGTGTGGCTTCGACAAGACTATGGCGCGGGGTTGATTCAAGACGATGCACATGTGAGCTTGGAGTCGACGGGGCGCGGGGTGGCACGTACAACCACCATGGAGTCATGTTGAAGGTGGAGCTGATTGAGGGGCTATGGCGTAGGTACACAGAGATTCGAAGCCTATTTCAACGGGAAAAGCGAGTGGCACGCAGTTCGGATTGGAGCCCAGTGGTCTGATGGAAGCGTGAAACTCGTCATCGGTCTGTGATGATCGATGGCACTCTGCAGTGGAGGTTGAGTGGTGTGGGATCGTGCCCCTTGATACTCGACCAGGACAGCGGAGGCTCGACGCAGTAATAGCGGCGAGGCGTGCGGTATGCACGGGACATGGAGACGGGCCAGGGCTCTGGTGGTCATACATGTGGCGAGACAACTGCGAATTTGACTCGGGATGACTACAAGCAACGGTGAAATTCTTTCAAGTTCCAGACAGGTGGTCAAGAAAGGAGCGGTGATGTTGAGTTTAGGTAACTCTTTTGTGTGACACCCAATATGTGAGTTGTTCACTTTCACGCAGGTCAGTGATCGGTGTGTGATGGCGTTGGACGGATGCTCTGGAAGTTGGGAGCACAAACTAGAGTAACAAGGAACTTAATTTTGCTCGAGTGTTGACTGTGGTCAAGAAAAGAAGGGACTACAAGTTGCAGGTGGAGTCACATGGAGTCTTTGGAGTAGCAGTGGTACTCATGGGATAAGCTCAAGTACAATGTACATGGAAGTTTGACGCATGGACAAATCCCGGGTGGTGGAGTATATTCGCAAGGTCACGCCTGTTGGAGTTGTGTCGAATATAGTGTACAAGGTAGGTTACAGTTGGACTTGTAGTAGTATTGTGTTTAGATAGGATATGGAGTCGTGTCCTAGTAGGACACTTGTATCCTAGGCCTCTCATATATAGCGGGGCTAGACACACGATGTAACCTATGCCAACATAATAGCACCGGAACGCAGGGGAAGCCGGCGGCGTGTGCCGGTGTCCAGGGCGACCGGGTGCGGTATTGTGACGGTGTCACGCGGAGGAGCGCCCGTAGTCAGGCCCGGGGGATGTAGCCATATCGGTGAACCTCGTTAACAAATATCGGTGTCGTGCTCATGTGATTGCTTGGTTCTCGGATGATCGACGGTATGCCTCGGATTTATTCTAATGAGTGGTATCAGAGCTAGGTTTTTCGGAGGCTGCGTTGTTGATTTAGAGGAGGGATCGAATCTGAGATGCAGCCGGCCATCGGCGTGGTTCTCAGCATGATCGGAAAAAGGAAATCAGAAGAGTTACACGGCTGATCTCGGCGAGTTGCGGCGATCAACAACATGCCAGTATACGCGTGGGCGTGGCAGCGGAACGCGTGCGCACGCGGGATGTATGGCGATCGATCGGATGGATCATGGTCGATCGGGAGAGCATCAGGGGGCGCACGTACGTGCTCGTGGGATCGTCTGGCAGCTGGGAGGCTGGCCTTGTGCAAGCCAAGGCCCACGTGTGGGCGTTGTGGAGCAGATGGGCCAGCTGGATGGAGCGTACAAAGCCAGGCAACGAGACCCGGGCAGGGCTAGCATTGTTACAGGTGTATGTGCAGTCGGACTGAGATTTGTTATTGGAAAAAAGGGACCGAGTCCCAAGAGGAGCCGTGTTCTCCTCGTCTCGGTGGCGGAGACCTGCTGGCTGGTTAATAGCAGCGGCAGCAGCCGGCAAGGGAGACAAAGGACCAAGAGGCAGCAGATCAATCAGCGAAGAAAAATCCATTGATATGTATCCATTGGAAAGCACAGACTTGACAAAGCAAAGCTAGCATTATTAGATATTGAGACAGGAGCATATCATGTGAAACATCAAGTTTGGTGGAAGCTTGGTTAATTTTCACTGGGTCAGTCATACGAAGAGCCATGGCGCCAACGGGTACCATGTTTGAGGTGGAGAACTTGAACGGGACATAAAACCTTGGGTTATGATAGACAAGGGTGGAACATTTGTTGACGCAATATGAATGCTTGAAGGCGTTGCAGGAAGTCATGTCAATTAAGATGGAATTATCATGTGATGGATGGAAATTCACGGAAGATGATCTGGGAGCCTGGGTCGGACTAGACAGTCTGACGGATCGACGTGAGTCGGTTGGTACAGAAGACAGTGGTGGGATCGGCGACGACAACAAAGGAGCGTGATGCCGACGGTGACCGACTTCTGGGGTGTGGAAGCATGTGGCACAGGCCTGAGGGCTTGTGTGGCTTCGACAAGACTATGGCGCGGGGTTGATTCAAGACGATGCACATGTGAGCTTGGAGTCGACGGGGCGCGGGGTGGCACGTACAACCACCATGGAGTCATGTTGAAGGTGGAGCTGATTGAGGGGCTATGGCGTAGGTACACAGAGATTCGAAGCCTATTTCAACGGGAAAAGCGAGTGGCACGCAGTTCGGATTGGAGCCCAGTGGTCTGATGGAAGCGTGAAACTCGTCATCGGTCTGTGATGATCGATGGCACTCTGCAGTGGAGGTTGAGTGGTGTGGGATCGTGCCCCTTGATACTCGACCAGGACAGCGGAGGCTCGACGCAGTAATAGCGGCGAGGCGTGCGGTATGCACGGGACATGGAGACGGGCCAGGGCTCTGGTGGTCATACATGTGGCGAGACAACTGCGAATTTGACTCGGGATGACTACAAGCAACGGTGAAATTCTTTCAAGTTCCAGACAGGTGGTCAAGAAAGGAGCGGTGATGTTGAGTTTAGGTAACTCTTTTGTGTGACACCCAATATGTGAGTTGTTCACTTTCACGCAGGTCAGTGATCGGTGTGTGATGGCGTTGGACGGATGCTCTGGAAGTTGGGAGCACAAACTAGAGTAACAAGGAACTTAATTTTGCTCGAGTGTTGACTGTGGTCAAGAAAAGAAGGGACTACAAGTTGCAGGTGGAGTCACATGGAGTCTTTGGAGTAGCAGTGGTACTCATGGGATAAGCTCAAGTACAATGTACATGGAAGTTTGACGCATGGACAAATCCCGGGTGGTGGAGTATATTCGCAAGGTCACGCCTGTTGGAGTTGTGTCGAATATAGTGTACAAGGTAGGTTACAGTTGGACTTGTAGTAGTATTGTGTTTAGATAGGATATGGAGTCGTGTCCTAGTAGGACACTTGTATCCTAGGCCTCTCATATATAGCGGGGCTAGACAGACGATGTAACCTATGCCAACATAATAGCACTGGAACGCAGGGGAAGCCGCCGGCGTGTGCCGGTGTCCAGGGCGACCGGGTGCGGTATTGTGATGGTGTCACGGGGAGGAGCGCCCGTAGTCAGGCCCCGGGGATGTAGCCATATCGGTGAACCTCGTTAACAAATCTCGGTGTCATGCTCGTGTGATTGCTTGGTTCTCGGATGATCGACGGTATGCCTCGGATTTATTCTAACAACGCCTATGACCCTACCCAAGGTACATGTCATCGTCACAGTCCATCGACACTCCACAAGAAAATCCCAGACTCCATTTAAGCTTCTCCATTGCCCTTAATTTCTTCTTAGTTTCACTTAGAAAGACCGCCACTGGGTTGTGTGACCTAATCAGGTCTCTCGGTTTGCCCACTGTCGAGCCTGAAAGTTCGTTATATCGACTAGAGGGGGGTGAATAGGCGATTTTTATGAATTCTTCACGGAGGAATTTGCTAGGGAGGAAATTCCTTAACGAAGAACTACTTGCAGCGGAATAAGTACTCAGAAGTAAACATAACAGAAGACAAGCACAATCATAATGATGAAATGAAGACAACCACAGAGTATAGAAAGCGTAATCACAGGATAACACAGGATGAAGACAAACAGACTGAAGAAATTGAACTGAGGAAATTGAGAAAGTCTTCAGTCAATGTCTTCAAACACAGATATGACAAGCACACAACACAGAAATGAGGAAATGAAAGAGTTGAGGAAATAGAACCAGTAGGCTTAGTGAAGACAATGATTTGGTAGACCGATTCCAACTACTGTCTCAGTTGTACATCTGGTTGGAGCGGCTAGGTATTTAAACCTGAGGACACACAGTCCTCACTGTATTCTCCTTGAACTAAGATCACACAGACCTCGTCCAATCACTCGTGGTAAGTCTTCAAGTGACTTCCAAACCTTCACAAACTCGGTCACTCGGCGATCCACAATTCCTCTTGGATGCTCTAGACCATGACGCCTAACCGTCTGGAAGAAGCACAGTCTTCAAAGGTAACAAGCGTCGGATCCACGCAGGATCAATCTCTTCAGTGATGCTCAATCACTTTGGGTTTGTAGGTGTTTGGGTTTTCCTCACTTGATGATTTTCGCTCAAAGTCCTCCGAGGATGGGATGCTCTCAAATGACAAGTGTCAGTTTCTCTCGGAGCAGCCAACCAGCTAGTGGTTGTAGGGGCGGATATTTATAGCCTAGGGAGCAGCCCGACATGATAAGACATAAATGCCCTTCAATGATATGACCGTTAGATGGATAAGATATTTTGGGACAGCTAGCGCATAGCACAGCAACGGTCGGAACTTTGAGGTTCAAATTCCTCAGGGGTATCATGCTCCTCACTGTGTAGGCAATCCGCGCTGGTGAATTCCTAACTCCTCAGTCAGAACAAATTCCTCAGAGACCAGAAGAACTTCGTCTCTGTCACTGAAGAAATTGACTGAACTGTATGAGATTTCCAATTGCTTCACTCAAAGGGATTGGTAGGTGTAGGATTTTGAGTTGAGCATCACATGGAAATTTTTCCTTAGTATTTCCTCGACCCCCTTTAACAGTACGGTGTTTCCTATGACTCAAGAAAGAGAAAATGAAACTACGAAAACAAAAGTCTTCACGCTTCATGTTGCTCGAATGAATACCAAGTCTTCAAGGTCACACCAATTTCTTCACTTTCGAAGTCTTCAGGAAGTCTTCAGAATTCCAAAGTCTTCAGTCGAAGAACTTCATTTTTAGGGGTCGACTTTCTCTGTAAATATCAAACTCCTCATAGACTTATAGACCTGTGTACACTCACAAATGCATTAGTCCCTTAACCTATAAGTCTTCAATACACCAAAATCACTAAGGGGCACTAGATGCACTTACAATCTCCCCCTTTTTGGTGATTGATGACAATATAGGTTAAGTTTTCAACGGGGATAAACATATGAAGTGTAAATACTGATATTGAGGAATTTAACTGCAAGATATAGAAGAACTCCCCCTGAAGATGTGCATAGTGAGGAATTTGCTTTTGAAGCAATGCACACTCGAAGAGTTGAATCATGGAGATCTCCCCCTATATCTTGTAATTCATACACCCATTTGACATATAATATGAAGAATTTGAAATGCATGATGAAATATGGTGACAGATGTAATTCAGCATGCGTGCATAAACATTAATGAGGAATAAGCATGCAAAGAAACACATCAAAAGTATCAGCTCACCATAGAGTTTAAGTTTACAACTCGATCCAGCAAAGTCATCAGAAGAACGAGAGTTGTAACTTAGCAATAAAACGCCCATATAATAGACCTGCTTGAAGACTAACTCAAATTTCTCCCCCTTTGTCATCGAATGACCAAAAGGATCGAAAATGAGGACTAACGCCCATGAAGAATATCAAGTTGATGAAGGAGCGTCAGCGTTGTTGGGGTCGTTTGTCCTAGTAGGGCCTACCGCAGTGTCGTCCAAGTCTTCATGCTCGTCGGTGTCGCGCGATGAAGAATAGGAGCTGGCCACCAAGGAAGGAACCTTGACCTTCTTGTATTTCTTCGGAGGAGGTGTAGACCAGTCAAAGTCTTCCTTGAGACCCATTTCTTCAGTTCTTCTTCGTTGTAGACATGAGACAAAACAGCCCAGGTACGGTTGAAGGTTTCATGGAGGTAGTATTGGTTTTTCTTCACTGCATTGTGGGTAGAGGTCATGTTGTGAAGAATAGAACCAAACTGACGCTTGACCCATTTGTGATTGCGATCAACCTTCTGATGAAGACTGAGGAGAAGCTCACGATCAGTCATCACCCTGGGTGCTGTGCCTTGAGGATTTTGCTTGGTTGTGTTGGCGGCAGATTCATGGGTGGCAGAGTCGTCATTGGTTGAGTAGGATGCAGCCTTGCAAAATTGACCATCCAATGGACGAATGCCTTCATCTATAATAGCAGATGCCTTGCCCTTTTCATCAGCTGAGGGATAGGTCTGCTTGAGGACTTCAATTGGGGGCAAGTAGCTGCAATGATTCAGTGTATCAGCTTTATAGTTGAGTGAAGACCTTGTTCTGATGAATCTCATAATCCAAGGTGCATAAGGCTTCAGCTCAAATGGTGACATAGCGACATTGGCCAGAGTCCTCATGAAGAAATCATGGAAGTTGACGGGAACACCATGCATGATATTGAAAAGGAGATTCTTCATGATGCCAACAACTTCTTCATCATTCAAGTCGTGGCCCTTGATAGGAATCAATGTCTTCGTCAGAATGCAATAGACAGTCCGAGGCACATATAGTAATTCCTTCACGAGGAATTTGGTTCGTGGGGCCTGACCTGGCTTCAAAGGCTTCATCAGAACTTGCATGTAGTGATTTGTAAGATCAGGTTCACTGTACACGCAACGAGCAGCTTCAAGGGGAGGACTGAGTGGTAAAGCATGAAGATTTTCAGTAGCTGGTGCCGTGTAGTGAGTGTTTTCAGACATCCAGTCCAGCACCCATGAATTCACATCTTCGGAATCTCCTGTGATGTGCAGCGTCGCATAAAATTGAAGAATGAGTTCTTCATTCCAATCACAGACATCAGTGCAGAAATTTAACAATCTAGCGTCGTGAAGAACACTGAGGACTGGCACGAAGCATGGCAGAGATTCCATATCCACGTGAGGAATATGCTCATGATCGAAGACTTTGTCTTTGTTGAACAGCACTGAGGAATACAAATTAGCCTGGCTGGCCGTCCAGAAACGCCTCTTCCTTATGCGAGCAGAGTCATAGGAGTTGTAGTCAGTGAAGAATACATGCTCGCCGAAGAAAACTTCAGCCTTGAATTTTTGCTTCGTAGAGAATGGATCCTTTGGCTTGGGCAGAGGAGTGTCCGTGAGTTGCATCACCACCTCAGGAATCGCAATCTCAGGTTCTCCAGGCTAAGGAATTTCTGGCTCCTCTTCAGTGGCAGTCTGCGTCTTCAGATGTTCAGCAGCATCAGTTTCTTTAGCACTAGTGGCTGGAATTTCTTCATGTACAGATAAAGTGGGGTGAGTTTCTTCAGAGCCCATTTGAACAGTTTGTGCAGGGGACTGAGGTATTTGCTGCAATGGTGTGAAGAGTGGAGAGTTGGGGTGATGACTTTCCCAAAAGTCATCGTTCATCACTGGTGTGGTGCAGCCAATGTCCACATCTTCATCTTCCATTTCTTTAACGCCAACCTCTTCAGCTGTGAACTGAGGCATAGGCGAGGAAACAACTAGTGTTGAAGGGATTTGATCCGCTTCAATTTCTTCATCCATCTGCTCCGACGAAGCAGCAGAAGGATTTTCTTCATCAGATCCGCTAGGGAACACATATTCTTCATCAAAAGGGACGATTTCCTTTGATGGCATGGTTGAGAGAGGAACAGCATCAATGGGATTTGTAAATGAGCTGGTCAAAGGCTTCATCTTCTTCGGAGCTGAAGAATCTGAAGTAGCTGATGATTTCCTTTTCTTCACAGTTGCACCCTCTGCAGCCTTGGTCTTCTTCACATCTGATGCAGATGGAAGGATTGGAGTTGGGGTGGGCGCAGGAGGAGCAGAGGAATCTGGTTGATTTTCTTCAGGCCCAACTGATGCAGTTGCTCTGACCTCTTCATTTTCTTCAGGCGCACCACTAGTGGATGCCCTGGAAATTTCTTTAGCGGCTGGAATGCAGTCATCAGCCCTGGAACTCATATTTTCTTCAGCATCCTGAAAGTCATCAGCGGTGCTGGCATGTTCTTCAGTTGGCTGAGCAGAGGCTTCAGCCTGGGGAATTTCCTGTTGTTATGGGGCTGCAACATTGGTGGTGAACTTCTCAGTCAGTTTAACAAACCTGACTTTGGCTCCTTGCCAATCAGCATAGTAAGCATTGAAGTCATCGCTGAGGGTTTTGATTTCAGACTGTATTTTTATAAGTTCATCAGTTGTCATGGAGAAAGCGTTGTTCTTCAGAAATTTCTCCTTATACTATGCTTTCTTGATCTGCCTGGCCTTCTCAAATTTCCATTTCTCTTCTTTGATGAAATGAGTTGGCATGTGATTTTGACCAGGAGTCAGTTTGAAATCAGGCATAGGAGTGTTTGGGTCCTTGTGCCAGAGATCAATGTAGTCGAGGATCAACCTTGGATCCAAAAGCAGTGGCACATTGGTGCCTTTGGCTATAGCGGCCCTGACTTGCCTGTCTCTGATGATCTCAGCAAGTTCTTCATCATCTGCTTCGTCTTCTTCAGACGACACTTCTAAGGCGACCTGCTTCTTCTAAGGACTAGGGCAAGGACCTCGTCCAGTAGTGGCCTTTGTCTTCAGCAGAGAGGGTCCCGTTGAAGAATTGGGTGCAATAGAGGAACTAGCTGAATCTCCTGAGGCAATAGAAATGCATGTAGTCTTTTGGCACGTGGCAAGATGCACAGGTGCTGAGGACTTTATCGGAGCAGCTGAGGACTTGTGAGGAGCTGAGGATTTTGGAGGAGCAGGAGCAGCATGAGAAATTGGCCTTGAGGTCTTTGAAGATTCTGGCCGTGAGGGCATTGCTGAGGAACTAGGCCTTGAGGGCACTGAAGGTGAAGCACTTGGCTTACGCGCAGGCTTCTTTGCCATAGATTTCCTCGGCTTGACAGACGCCTCAGTGGCAGCAGCAGCAGAGTCTTCATTGAATTTCCTCACTGCTTCTTTGGCTTGTCTAGCCAACTTGGCCTGGCGCTTGGCCCATTCATCTGGATAGTCCTGACCGCGCTTGAGGCTGGTGGGATCTGCTTCTTGGCCAGGTGCCAATGGAGGTCTTGGGCATGGA
The DNA here is from genome assembly GCA_032464435.1 of Aegilops umbellulata. Classification (NCBI taxonomy): domain Eukaryota; kingdom Viridiplantae; phylum Streptophyta; class Magnoliopsida; order Poales; family Poaceae; genus Aegilops; species Aegilops umbellulata. The sequence goes on from CP136056.1 coordinate 354,065,716, forward strand.
GGATTTAGAGCGAATTTCTTCATGTACTTTGGAGTTACATACCTGTACTCCCTCCACTCTCTTGCCCATCTCCTTTCTATCCTCTGGATGCGCACCTTTGCGCTGATTTTTGTTCTCCTTACCAAACTTGGCCTCATCAGGAGTGCAATATTCTTTGTATATGTCATCAGGGATCTCAAAGGTAGTGTCGATTTCAAGCCTCTTTCCTCCTTTCCGTGGCTTCTTTTCATCAGCCATTTTCTTCAGTTGAGGAATTTGATCAATCGAATTCTCTTAAGAAGTATGCAACTTTTCTTCGAGGAGTGCTGCAAATGAGTTAAGTTGATGAGAACCTAGTGATTCAGCAGCGGACATGAGTACCTGTGAATAGAGTATGGTTGCGAGGAATTTGGAGAGGTCATATGCGTTCTGAGAAGGTTTTTCAAAAAGAACAAGTTTGAGGAATTTGACCAGATGAGTCTTGAAGACTTTCACTAAGCGTTCTTTGTCTTAGGTTCCAGAGTTGTATAGACCGAAGATCCACACAATTGAGGAATCTTGAAGAAAAATGATGCTTAGAGAAACGGATCAAGAACAGACGATATGTGAGGTGTTTAGTGTGTGAGGATTTGAGGAAAAAAAACACCTTTGAAGATTCTGTAGAAAACATTCGAATCAAAGATGGCAGTAAAAGTAACTTTTAATTACCCTGGACGAAGAACACGACGAACTGTGAGATGGAGAGGTGAAGTTCGTTTGTGCAGATCTTCCACGCCCTAACTCGGTGGAGGAAGATGGCTACGACGGCGGCGGAGTGAAGATTTCCACGGCCGGCGCGAGTACGACGGCGATGAGGTCGAGGCAGTGAAGCTCTTCCTCACCGGCGACGATGAAGTAGCGGCGGCGCTAGGGTTTGAGAAGCTCGAGCTGGAGAGAGGTCGAGCGGAGTATAAAGGAAGTGAGGAAGGGGAGATGGGGTATTTATAGCCACGGTGAAAAATTGTTCGCCCGAAGATTTTGTACGAACGTGCCCCTGACCCTTATCATTTGCATGACATGTGTCACCCACGTACTGAGAAGTGAAGATCATGTTAGATCGTGGGTGAATAGATAAGTATATCGTGGGATGCGGAATGATTTGAGCGGCAAAGCCGAAAATTTGGATAAGATAAGTTTTAACGTTCCATTCGCAAATTCTTCAGCTGACAAGGACACAGTGAAGATTTTGAACGAGTTTCAAATAGAACGCACATGAAGAATTTGTGAATAGATTGGGTTGAGTTTAGCATAGAGGGGGAAGGGTCCGATCACATTCACTTAGCAAAAATACAAATTGAAGAATTAGCCAAAAGTGAATGATGTAGAGGACATAAACTTATATATATATAGCCAATTAAGAAAAATGACGGAAACAGTGAAGATTTTGCGAAGTTGAAAAATATAAGCAACTGAGGAATTTCAAAACTAAGGAAAAACTTAAATTGAAGAATTTCAACTTTGGTGGTGGCATGACCCACCATATAAGAATGATTATTTCAGACACCGCATACAATTGTCGTAGGGTTCTGGGAATCAAATTCTTCGTTAATTTCTTCACACTTAGAGCGTTATTCTATTGAAGAAAAACGTTTCTTCATGTGTTGCACATCTAAGTCATCAATTTTGCATAAGTGTTAGGATGAGTGTCCTTTTCAAAGAACATTCGAAGAGTCTAGGATATTTAGCTCACACCGCAACTTGCTAAATCTCTTCTCATCCAAGGGCTTTGTGAAGATATCGTCTAGTTGTTCTTCAGTCTTCACATACTCAATAGAAATGTCGCCCTTCAACACATGATCACGAAGAGAATGATGACGAATCTGAATGTGCTTTGTCTTCGAGTGCTGAACTGGGTTGTGAGCAATCTTGATGGCACTCTCATTGTCACAGAGGAGAGGCACATTGTTCACGTTGACACCGTAGTCCTTGAGAGTTTGCTTCATCCATAGCAGTTGAGCACAGCAAGAACCAGCAGCAATGTACTCAGCTTCGGCAGTAGACAGTGATACACAGTTCTGTTTCTTCGAGGACCAACAAACCAAGGATCGTCCGAGAAAATGACATGTACCAGATGTTGACTTGCGGTCCACACGATCACCAGCATAGTCAGAGTCAGAATATCCAATGAGATCAAAAGCCGAGCCCTTGGGGTACCATAATCCAAGTGTTGGTGTGTGAGCTAGATACTGAAGAATATGCTTCACAGCCTTATGGTGTGATTCCTTCGGTGTAGCTTGAAATCGGGCACACATGCAAACACTAAGCATTATATCTGGCCTAGATGCACATAAGTACAATAAAGAACCAATCATGGAGCGGTATACCTTATGATCGAAGCCAATACCATTTTCATCAATGAATAGATGGCCATTTGTGGGCATAGGAATTTTGACGCCTTTGCAATCTTGCATGCCGAATTTCCTCAGTACATCCTTGAGGTATTTCTCCTGAGATATGAATATGCCATTGCGCTGTTGACGAATTTGAAGACCTAAGAAGAATTTCAACTCTCCCATCATAGACATTTGATATTCTTCACTCATCATATAGGCAAATTCATCACTATAACATTGGTCAGTACAGCCAAAGATAATGTCATCAACATATATTTGGCACACAAATAGTTCACCATCATAAGATTTAGTGAAAAGAGTAGTGTCGAGTGAACCGGGTTTGAAGTCTTTTTTCATGAGGTATTCCTTCAAAGTATCATACCACGCCCGAGGGGCTTGCTTGAGGCCATAGAGGGCCTTTTTGAGTTTGAAGACTTTGTCAGGATTCTTTGGATCTTCAAAACCTGGGGGTTGAGCAACATATACTTCTTCCTCAAGCTTACCATTGAGGAATGCACTTTTCACATCCATTTGATACAAAGTGATATCATGATGGTTAGCATAAGCAAGTAATATGCGAATAGCCTCAAGTCTAGCAACAGGTGCAAAAGTTTCATCAAAATCAATTCCTTCAACCTGTGTGTAGCCTTGAGCTACAAGTCGTGCCTTATTTCTCACCACAAGGCCATTTTCATCTTACTTGTTGCGGTAGATCCACTTTGTGCCAATGATATTGCGCTTGCGAGGATCTGGACGTTTGACCAGTTCCTAGACGTTGTTGAGCTCTAACTCATGTAATTCTTCTTGCATGGCTTGAATCCACTCATGCTCCATAAATGCTTCATCTACCTTAGTGGGCTCTGTGATAGAGACAAAAGCATAGTGCCCACAAAAGTTAGACAAATGTGAAGCTTTTGAGCGTGTGAGAGGACCTGGTGCTTTGATGTCATCGATGATCTTTTCAACTTGCACTTCTTTTGCAACACGAGGATGAGCTGGTTGTTTTCGAGGAATTTGATCAGCATTTTGTCCAGCACCATTTTCTTCAGCATTTTCTTCAGGTGCATTAGCTCGACGTTCTTCACGTTCTGGAATGAACTCTTCAGCAGATTCTTCGGTAGGAATGACATCCTCAGTAGCCTTGAACTTGATAGTTTCCTCAGGTGCTGGTTCATCTATCACAGAAGGTAGGTGCTCTCTTTGCGAGCCATTAGTTTCATCGAACCGCACATCTACAGTTTCAACAACCTTGTGAAGAACGTTGTTGAAGACTCTGTAGGTGCGCGAGTCCTTTCCGTAACCAAGCATAAAACCTTCATGTGCTTTCGGTGCAAATTTTGAGTTGTGATGAGGATCTCTAATCCAACATTTAGCACCGAAGACTTTCAAATAACTCACATTGGGTTTCTTGTCAGTGAGGAGTTCATAGGGAGTCTTCTTGAAGAATTTGTGAAGATATACTCTATTGATGATGTGGCAAGCAGTATCAATTGCATCAATCCAGAAACGACAAGGAATTTTGTATTCATCAAGCATAGTGCGAGCCATCTCAGCAAGAGTCATGTTATTGTGCTCCATGACGCCATTCTGCTGAGGAGTATAAGGAGCAGATAACTCATGAGTAATACCAAGTTCATCAAGGTAGTCATCAAGACCAGAATTCTTCAACTCAGTTCCATTGTCACTTCTGATGTGCTTGATCTTCACACCAAAGTTGGTTGAAGCCCTCGAGGAAAATCGTTTGAAGACTTCCTGCACTTCATGTTTGTAAGTAACAATGTGTACCCATGTGTATCGAGAGTAATCATCAACAATAACAAAGCCATATTGAGATGCATCATTTGAGACGGCAGAATAATGGTTAGGACCCAAGAGATCCATGTGAAGCAATTCAAATGGTCGAGTAGTGGTCATGATAATCTTCGCTGGATGCTTAGCCTTGGTCATCTTCCCAGCTTCACAAGCTCCGCATAAGTGATCCTTGAGGAATATGACATTCTGAATGCCAATGAAATGCTTCTTCTTCGCAAGCGTGTGCAAATTCCTCATGCCTGCGTGACCAAGTCGTCGATGCCATAGCCAGCCTTCTGAAGATTTTGCAAGTAGGCACACGGCTGGTTGCGGTCCTGTAGAGAAATCAACAATATACAAGTCTCCTCTCCTAAAGCCTTCGAAGACTTTGGAATTGTCAACTTCCAGAACCACAACACACCGATACTTGCCAAAGACAACAACCATATCGAGATCGCAAAGCATTGAGACAGACATGAGGTTGTATCCTAAGGACTCGACAAGCATGACTTTGTCCATCTGTCGATCCTTTGTGATCGCAACCTTACCTAGACCCAATACCTGACTTTTGCCTTTGTCAGTGAAGATGATATGCTTCATATGCGATGGTGATAAGGGAGCATCCATCAATAGATTCTTGTCACCAGTCATGTGATTTGTACATCCACTATCGAGGACCCACTCAGTGGCTTTGGGTTGATCATCCTGCAGATGAATTAGTGCAACTTACGAACTCATATACTTCATCATTGAAGAATATGATATCAATTCATCAGATCAATTTCATCAAGTAGTAGAACAGATAAAGCGATATGAGGACGTGAGAAATTAGGATTCATTTCTTCATGATTAGTCTGCGTCCTTTCAGGCAACTTTCAGGTCTCCAACAAATTCTTCAGACGTTTGAGCACGTCTGGAGACCTGACCCTGCAGAAGAGATTAGTTATTTTTCTTCACCACCCACATCTGAAGGGGTGGTAAAGAGTTCATCACTCTGCGAGCTCCATATGAGAAGGGTGGCATAGAAGCCAGTCCATTTCGTTTCACATAAGAGGAGTTAGGATAAGCATATGAATAAGCAGAGAAATTCTTCGAGGACTTATGAACATAATGGTTAGAAGAATAATGCTCATATTCATAGCCCTTGGCTCTTCCCTGCGAAACAGAGTTGTTAGCACGATGATATTCATGTGAGGAATTTGATCCTTTTGAGGAATTTGATCCACGTGAGGAATTTGGTCCGTATGAGGACTTGGATCCATATGAAGAATTTGGTCCATATGAGGAATTTGATCTGGGGTTCCTATTCTTCACAGGTGGTGTCATGAGGACATTCACTTGAAGACTTTCAAGGCACCTTTTGGGAACCCATATTTTCTTCATAGGGGAACCGTTCCTGCAGTTAGTACCAACATATCTAGCAAATACTTCACCATTCTGATTTTTGAACAGTTTATAGTTGGAGTCAAATGACTCATCAGAAGAATGAGAAAATTCACATGTAAAGCCAGATAGATTAGATGGATCAACTGGACTCCCTTTGCAGCAACCCATGAGGTTTTGGGGTACTGCTCAGGCTTCCAATATGTACCATCAGCATTGAGTTTCCTCTCAAAGGCAATACCCTCTTTCCTAGGGTTCCTGTTGAGGATCTGCTTTTAAACACATCACAAAGAGTCTAATGCCCTTTGAGGCTTTCGTACATGCCTGTCATGTACAATTCCTTCAGCCATGCATCGTCAGTGATACTAGCAATGTCCTCAGATGAGGAATTAGTGATAGCAGGGGCAGGTGAAGAATTTGTAACATTAGAAGCATTTGAACATTCACGTGAAGAATTAGCAGATTCACGTTCAATACATTTCAAACATGGAGGAATAAATTCTTCCTGAGCAGTGCTGATTTGTTGAGCAAGTAATGAATCACACTCCTTCTGAAGATCTTCATAACTCACTCTTCGCTTCTCAAGATCTTGCTTTCTTTGAAAAAATTCATAGGAAAGCTTCTCATGATCAGATAAGAGAGTGTTATGATGACCTTGAAGGTTGTCAAACCTGGTCTGAAGTCTCTAAAGATTTTCAGTCAAGGTTTTAGTGCGATACATTTCTTCACCCAACATATCATCCCTTTTTTCTAGCATGTTTTGAACCTTTTCAAAAGCCCTTTGTTGTTTTACAGCAATCTTAGCAAGTTTAGAGTAGCTGGGCTTAAGATTTTCATCAGATTCATCCTCACTAGATTCAGAGGAGGTATATTTAAATACCTTGGCACCCTTTTCCATGAAGCAATAGGTGGGAGCGTAGTCATCATTGCCTTCATCAGCCTTGTTGGTGAGGTCATTTTCTTCAGAGTTGAAGATAGACTTGCTGACGAATGCAGTAGCGAGGGCTAGGCTCACCACACCAGACTCGGACTCCTTAGAAGCCTCCTCTTCCTCATTTTCTTCAGATTTAGCCTCAGAGTCCATTTCCTTGCCAATGAATGCCCGAGCCTTCTTGGAGCTGCTCTTCTTGTGATATGAAAACTTTGAGGATTTTGATGATGAAGATTTTGAGGATTTCTTCTTTTTCTTCGCATCATCAGAACTGTAATCCTTGTATTTCTTCTTCTTTGATTCCTTTTCCCACTGAGGACAATCTTGAATGTAGTGTCCAGGTTTCTTGCACTTGTGACAAAGCCTCTTCTTGTAGTCACTGGATGAGGAATCATTGCTCCTTGAGGGTCTTCCAAAGCGACCACATCTTGAGAACTTCTGGAATTTCTTCACGAGCAGTGCAAGCTCATGGCTAAGTTCTTCAGAGTCACCAAGGCTGCTACCAGAGTCTTCATCTTCGGACTCAGATACTGCCTTGGCCTTCAGTGCACATGATCTGCCATAGCTCGAACCATAGAGATCTCTCTATTAGCAAGCTGGAACTCATGAGTATTTAGCCTCTCGAGGATATCAGCGGGATCAAGTGACTTGTAATCAACACGTTCTTGTATCATCAATGCGAGAGTATCAAATGAGGAATCAAGCGATCTCAGCAATTTCTTCACCACCTCATGGTCGGTGATGTCAGTGGCACCAAGTGCTTGAAGCTCATTTGAGATGTCAGTGAGGCGATCGAAAGTTTGCTGAACATTTTCATTGTCTAGTCTTTTGAAGCGGTTGAAGAGATTGCAAAGAACATCAACTCGAGAGTCACGCTGTGTTGAGACTCCTTCATTGACTTTGGATAGCCTATCCCAGATAAGCTTAGCAGTTTCCAAAGCACTCACTCTCCCATACTGTCCTTTGCTCAGATGGCCACAAATGATATTCTTCGCTTGAGAATCGAGTTGCTTGAATCTCTTCACATCGGTAGTGTTCAGTGAGGGTGAGACAGAGGGAACACCATTTTCCACAACATACCAGAGATCATTATCAATTGCCTCAAGATGCATTCTCATCTTATTCTTCCAGTAGGGGTAATCCATCCCATCGAAAGTAGGACACCCAGCAGAGACCTTCATCATACCTGCGGTCGACATAACTAAAACTCCAGGCGGTTAAACCAAAATCACACAGAACAAGGGAGTACCTTGCTCTGATACCAATTGAAAGTGCGTTATATCGACTAGAGGGGGGGGAATAGGCGATTTTTATGAATTCTTCACTGAGGAATTTGCTAGGGAGGAAATTCCTTAACGAAGAACTACTTGCAGTGGAATAAGTACTCAGAAGTAAACATAACAGAAGACAAGCACAATCATCATGATGAAATGAAGACAAGCACAGAGTACAGAAAGCGTAATCACAGGATAACACAGGATGAAGACAAATAGACTAAAGAAATTGAACTGAGGAAATTGAGAAAGTCTTCAGTCAAAGCCTTCAAACACAGATATGACAAGCACACAACACAGAAATGAGGAAATGAAAGAGTTGAGGAAATAGAACCAGTAGACTTGGTGAAGATAATGATTTGGTAGACCAGTTCCAACTGCTGTCTCAGTTGTACATCTGGTTGGAGCGGCTAGGTATTTAAACTTGAGGACACACAGTCCTCACCACCTCTCTTGAGCGCCGCCTTGATGGCTTTGTGAATGAAATTCGAGTAGATGTTGTTTCATCCCGCGTATGTCTAAAATCTTGTTAGGATTCGTCTATTCCAGGTCAGGAAAGAGCTTTTGTAAACTATCGTGATAAGCATACCCTTCGCCCCGCAGAGTGCTATATCAATGGCTAGGACCATTCCAACAGGATGCTCAGAGGTGGGTAGAGAAAAAGCTCAAAAGGCATACTTCCTGCGCTTTCAGAGGATCTAAATCAGTCTTCGTCCTTTCGCTATTCTCCTTGAACTAAGATCACACAGACCTCGTCCAATCACTCGTGGTAAGTCTTCAGGTGACTTCCGAACCTTCACAAACTCGGTCACTCAGCGATCCACAATTCCTCTTGGATGCTCTAGACCATGACGCCTAACCGTTTGGAAGAAGCACAATCTTCAAAGGTAACAAGCGTCGGATCCACGCAGGATCAATCTCTTCAGTGATGCTCAATCACTTTGGGTTTGTAGGTGTTTGGGTTTGGGTTTTCCTCACTTGATGATTTTCGCTCAAAGTCCTCGGAGGATGGGATGATCTCAAATGACAAGTGTCAGTTTCTCTCAAAGCAGCCAACCAGCTAGTGGTTGTAGGGGGCGGCTATTTATAGCCTAGGGAGCAGCCTGACATGATCAGACATAAATGCCCTTCAATGATATGACCGTTAGGTGGATAAAATATTTTGGGACAACTGGCGCGTAGCACAGCAACGGTCGGAAATTTGAGGTTCAAATTCCTCAGGTCTATCATGTTCCTCACTGTGTAGGCAATCCGCACTGGCGAATTCCTAACTCCTCAGCCAGAACAAATTCCTCAGAGACCAGAAGAACTTCGTCTCTGTCACTGAAGAAATTGACTGAACTGTATGAGATTTCCAATTGCTTCACTCGAAGGGATTGGTAGGTGTAGGATTTTGAGTTGAGCATCACATGGAAATTTTTCCTTAGTATTTCCTCGACCCCCTTTAACAGTACGGTGTTTCCTATGACTCAAGAAAGAGAAAATGAGACTACGAAAACAAAAGTCTTCACGCTTCATGTTCCTCGAATGAATACCAAGTCTTCAAGGTCACACCAATTTCTTCACTTTCAAAGTCTTCAGAATTCCAAAGTCTTCAGTCAAAGAACTTCATTTTTAGGGGTCGACTTTCTCTGTAAATATCAAACTCCTCATAGACTTATAGACCTGTGTACACTCACAAACGCATTAGTCCCTTAACCTATAAGTCTTCAATACACCAAAATCACTAAGGGGCACTAGATGCACTTATAGAGCCAACCCCAGTCCTCGAAAGTTCCAGGCTAAAACATTCATTGCTCCCGATGGCCCCGGTCCTCGTGGTCCACCGATCTATCCATGTTAACTTTGATGCGGTCAACAATGTCGACATTTTATGCCATGTATCGCGAATGAAGGTGTCGTGTCCTGCCAGCCTGTCCAACTCTCCCTTAGCTACCCACATCTGTCTCGGGCCCCGTTTTAGTCTTTCATACACTTCTCTGTCTCGCTGGCCCTCCCGAAACTCATAAGCCGAGCTATGCCTTGGCTTCCGCACATAGTATCCCCTCCTTATTTCATGTTGTACATATCCTCCAGTCCTCCCATGCTTCTATACCCTCGCATATGCACCTGCATGACGCCCTCCATATGGTACATCGACTGAATCTTTCCCTTTCATCTCCCAGGTGGCTTCACGACCATAGTCCCTCTCCCTTTCCAAGTTCCTATCAATCATCTTATCCCTCAGGTTTGGTTCCCTTCTGATCTCCAAACTCTCCCTCAGATTATGCTCACGTCCAGCACCACTCTTCATTTTATCACGTCTAGGGCTATTCACCTCTCCATCTCTCGGCTTACTCTGTCCGCCAGCGCGGTTTTCAGCTGATTGAGAGAATTCAGTGTTTAGGTTCCTCTTGGTTGGAATATACCTAACACGAACATGCTCAGCCCAGTGTCTTGGTCTGGTGCCATCATTTTGTGAGTTGTTCCTGCTATTTCTGATGCTTGCTACCCCTCCCATTGATCCCTCCTTGCCCGTGTTTCTGCCTGGAGATGCACGCAGCCACCCTCCCCATTGCAACGAGGAGTCGACATGGGGCTCGCAAACCCCATCCCTGTGCACTAGTCTCCCACATTCAAAACAGAAGTGAGGGACTTTCTCATAGTAGAAATCAAACCATGTGCCCATCTTGTCATCTTTAGATCTGTTCAAGTTAAAGCCACAGACTAGGGGTTCATAGACATCAATTTTTGTTTGGACCCGTAATTGGTTTCCCCTTGCAACTCCATCCTTGTCCACATCAACTCTCATGACTTCTCCTATCCAGTTGCCCAACGCTTTCCCAAACACCTCTGTCCTTTTGTCCGGTGGAAGATCCGTCACCCTAACCCACATATCCACTCTATCAAACACCATCTCTGAGGGTCTTGTTTTTCCTTCATATTCTTTCATAATCAAGACACTGAAATCAAACTGCCACGGCCCGTTATTCATGACATGTCTGTAATATCCCTCACTTCCAAAGTGTACCACAAAAATATTTGAGCCCATATCCCTAAACTGAGCTTCTTTATGTAGACCCCACGCCCGAGTCATGGCTTTTTCTAATGTTGTCTTGTTCATCGGGCGAGTGGTATAGGCCTTCCCCACTGCTGACTATCTCGAACTCTCGGGCATCTCCTTCTCTTGATCTTCAAAGATGAAACCCTCTGCTTCCTTATCCATCACAACTGTACCTCCCAATCTTGCAGACAAGCTCGACGAAGGATCCGGAGTTTTACACTCCAACGGGGATTTTGATTCCTGTCTGGTAGTCGGGCCATGATGTCTGCTACTCAACCTTCTTCTTGTAGATGTTATTGGGACTCCAAGTGCAAAGGTTTGTAGGACAGTAGCAAATTACCCTCAAGTGGATGACCTAAGGTTTACCAATCCGTAGGAGGTGTAGGATGAAGATGGTCTCTCTCAAGCAACCCTGCAACCAAATAACAAAGAGTCTCTTGTGTCCCCAACACACCCAATACAATGGTAAATTGTATAGGTGCACTAGTTCGGCGATGAGATGGTGATACAAGCGCAATATGGATGATAGATATGCGTATTTGTAATCTGAAAATATAAAAACAGCAAGGTAACTAATGATAAAAGTGAGCACAAACGGTATTGCAATGCTAGGAAACAAGTCCTAGGGTTCATACTTTCACTAGTGCAAGTTCTCTCAACAATAATAACATAATTGGATCATATAACTATCCCTCAACATGCAACAAAGAGTCACTCCAAAGTCACTAATAGCGGAGAACAAACGAAGAGATTATGGTAGGATACGAAACCACCTCAAAGTTATTCTTTCTGATCGATCTATTCAAGAGTCCGCAGTAAAATAACACGAAGCTATTCTTTCCGTTCGATCTATCCTAGAGTTCGTACTAGAATAACACCTTAAGACACAAATCAACCAAAACCCTAATGTCACCTAGATACTCCAATGTCACCTCAAGTATCCATGGGTATGATTATACGATATGTATCACACAATCTCAGATCATCTATTCAACCAACACAAAGAACTTCAAATAGTGCCCCAAAGTTTCTACCGGAGAGTCAAGACAAAAACGTGTGCCAACCCCTATGCATAAGTTCAACTGAACCCGCAAGTTGCTCACCAAAACATACATCAAGTGAATCACGTGATATCCCATTGTCACCACGGATAAGCACATGCAAGACATACATCAAGTGTTCTCAAATCCAAAAAGACTCAATCCGATAAGATAACTTCAAAGGGAAAACTCAATCCAATACAAGAGAGTAGAGGGGGAGAAACATCATAAGATCCAACTATAATAGCAAAGCTCGCGATACATCAAGATCGTACCACCTCAAGAACATGAGAGAGAGAGAGAGAGATCAAACACATAGCTACTGGTACATACCCTCAGCCCCGAGGGTGAACTACTCCCTTCTCGTAATGGAGAGCCCGGGATGATGAAGATGGCCACCGGCGAGGGATCCCCCCTCCGGCAGGGTGCCAGAACAGGGTCCCGATTGGTTTTTGGTGGCTATAGAGGCTTGCGGCGGCGAAACTCCCGATCTAGGTTATGTTCTGGAAGTTTGGGTATATATAAGAGGTTTTGGCATCGGAAACAAGTCAGGGGGGTCCCCGAGGCGGCCACGAGGTAGGGGGCGCGCCCAGCGGGTAGAGCGCGCCCCCACCCTCGTGGGTGCCTCGAGACTCCTTTGGCCCATGTCTGGTGCTCCGTGGGCTTCTTTTGGTCCAAAAATAATCTCCGTCAATTTTCAGGTCAATTGGACTCCGTTTGGTTTTCATTTTCTATGATACTCAAAAACAAGGAAAACATATAAACTAGCACTGGGCTCTAGGTTAATAGGTTAGTCCCAAGAATCATATAAAATAGCATATAAATGCATATAAAACATCCTAGATGAATAATATAATAGCATGGAACAATCAAAAATTATAGATACGTTGGAGACGTATCAAGCATCCCCAAGCTTAATTCCTGCTCGTCCTCGAGTAGGTAAATGATAAAAACAGAATTTTTTATGTGGAATGCTACCTAACATATTTGTCAATGTAATCTTCTTTATTATGGCAAGAATATTCAGATACAAAAGATTCAAGACAAAAGTTTAATATTGACATAAAAATAATAATACTTCAAGCATACTAACAAAGTAATCATGTCTTCTCAAAATAACATGGCCAAAGAAAGCTATCCCTACAAAATCATATAGTCTGGCTATGCTCTATCTTCATCACACAAAATATTTAAATCATGCACAACCCTGACGACAAGCCAAGCAATTGTTTCATACTTTTGATGTTCTCAAACTTATTCAATCTTCACGCAATACATGAGCGTGAGCCAGGGACATAGCACTATAGGTGGAATAGAATGGTGGTTGTGGAGAAGACAAAAAGTAGAAGAGAGTCTCACATCAACTAGGCGTAACAACGCGCTATGGAGATGCCCATCAATAGATATCAATGTGAGTGAGTAGGGATTGCCCTGCAACGGATGCTGAAAGCACAAGTGCTCTCCAGGTGGTTTTGGTAATTAATGTCAACATATCTCTTGTTGGACTAATACTTTATCTAGTATATTTCAGATAAGTTCAACAATGGAGTGGCATGGACTAAAGGTTGTGGGAACTCCTTAAAGATGCTAAGGACAAAGGATTGTCTAAAGCTTCAAGCTCAAGACTCTTCATTTTACACTTTTAGTGATCCAAGATCACATTGAGTCCATAGGAAAAGCCAATACTATCAAGGAGGGATGAAGTGTTGCTTAATGAGCCTTTTGCTCCATGTGCTTGATGATATGCTCCAAAACCCTCAGCTACTTTCCCACTTCCACATATGACCTAAACCCAAAGTCAAACTCGGACCTACCGATTCTTTCTATCCGGCGCCACCGAGTTTCACATGTCATAAGCCACTGCCAAACCCTAGCAAATCGGTTTCACCGATAGGGATCTCGGTCTCACCGAGATGGGATTGCAATCTCACTGTGTATGTCCATTGTCAAAATTGGTCTCACCGAGTTTAGGCAATCGGTACTACCGAGATTACAATGCAAACTCTCTGGGTAACTCATTACCAAAATCGGTCCAACCGAGTTTAGTAATTGGTCCCACCGAGTTTGCCTGACCAACTCTCTGGTTAGCTAATTACCAAATCGGTCTCACCGAGTTTGTGTAATCGGTCTCACCGAGATTACGTTATGCCCAAACCCTAACCATATCGGTTCTACCGAGATGCATGTCAGTCCCACCGAAAATCTCTAACGGTCACCAGGTTTACCGTTTCGGTCCGACCGAGTTTGTTGATTTGGTCCCACCGAGATTGGTAAATTGTGTGTAATGGTTGGATTTTAAGTGGAGGCTATAAATACCCCTCCACCTCCTCTTCATTCATGGAGAGAGCCATTAGAACACATCTACACTTCCAACTCATATGTTCTGAGAGAGAACCACCTACTCTTGTGTTGAGGCCAAGATATTCCATTCCTACCATATGAATCTTGATCTCTAGCCTTCCCCAAGTTGCTTTCCACTCAAATCTTCTTTCCACCAAATCCAAATCCTGTGAGAGAGAGTTGAGTGTTGGGGAGACTATCATTTGAAGCACAAGAGCAAGGAGTTCATCATCAACACACCATTTGTTACTTCTTGGAGAGTGGTGTCTCCTAGATTGGCTAGGTGTCACTTGGGAGCCTCCGACAAGATTGTGGAGTTGAACCAAGGAGTTTGTAAGGGCAAGGAGATCGCCTACTTCATGAAGATCTATCGCTAGTGAGGCAAGTCCTTCGTGGGCGATGGCCATGGTGGGATAGACAAGGTTGCTACTTCGTGGACCCTTCGTGGGTGGAGCCCTCCGTGGACTCGCGCAACCGTTACCCTTCGTGGGTTGAAGTCTCCACTAACGTGGATGTAGGATAGCACCACCTATCCGAACCACGGGAAAAACATCCGTGTCTCCAATTGCGTTTGAATTCTCCAAACCCTTCCCTTTACATTCTTGCAAGTTGCATGCTTTACTTTCTGCTGCTCATATACTCTTTGCATGCTTGCTTGATATGTATTGTGTATGTTGAAATTGTGCCTAAAACTCCACTCAAACTGAAAAGCTTAAAAATTGCTACTTTAGCACTAAGTGTCTAATCCCCCCCCCCCCCTCTAGACACACCTACTTCTAGATCCTACAAGTGGTATCAGAGCTCTGGTCTCCATTGCCTTGGTTTAATCACCATTGGAGGAAGATGGATGTGTCTACTTTAGGGAGTCTTAGACATAGAGTGCCTATTCTTGATGGAGAGTATTTTCATGAATGGAAAAATGAGATGCTTGTGATTTTCACTCAATATCATTTGAACAAGTATATTGCTAGTCCTTGTGCTCCTCATGTTGATCCTATGCATCCCACTCTAAATGCAGATATTGACATGGTTCGCAATCTTAGATCCGTTGAGCTCATCATTAGAGGATTGCCGAAATACTTGATTGCTAGTTTACCTACTCTTAAATGCGCCTATACTATATGGAAATTTCTTAAGGAACGATTCCCCGATTATTCCTTAAAAAATTTGGATGAAATTCTCCATAAATCTATCGCCTTGAGTAAAATGAACTCTAGTGATCCTAGTTTTGGTAATTGTCTATTTGAGCTTACCAATCTCATGCGTGCTAAAGGAAATGTTGGAATCATTGGTGATATCATAACCGAATCCATAAGAATTCAAAAAAGTGACCACTTTGATGATCATTTATCTAATGAATTACCCTCTCTAGGATATGATCAATCACAAGATGATGTTGAACATGGATACTATGATGAAGATGATGATAGTGACTTCGATCTTGACGAAGCAATGAGACACTTTGGTCTTATGGCTAATCTTCGAGGATATGTGTCAGGAGGAAAGGAATGGGTTCTCGACAGTGGATGTACTGATCATATGACCGGAGATGAAGAGATGTTCCGTGAGCTTGCTGAAAATGACGGCCCTCGAAAATATGTCACTTTTGGTGATAATTCAAAGGGTAAGGTGATTGGCCTTGGTAAGGTGGCCATCTCACACGATAGCTCCATTTAAAATGTCATGCTCGTTGAATCTCTTGGGTACAACTTACTTTCAGTATCTAGACTTGCTGATTTCGGTTTGAATGTCCTATTTACTGAGGTAGATTGCCAAGTGTTTCGACGAGACAATCATAAAATGGTCTTTACCAGTATACGTAGAGGTGACCTTTACATTGTCGATTTCTCTAAAAAGGCACAACCTAAAACTTTCTTTATAGCTAAATACTCAAAAGGTTGGTTGTGGCATAGACGACTAGGACATGTTGGCATGAGAAACCTTGACAAGCTTATTAAAGGAAATCATATCCTTGGAGTTAACGATGTCATATTTGATAAGGATAGACTTTTTAGTGCTTGTCAAGCAGGTAAACAGGTTGGAGGAAGGCATCCCGTGAAGAACATCATGACCACAAGGAGGCCACTCGAGCTACTTCATATGGATCTTTTTGGTCCCAATGCCTACAAGAGTCTCGGTGGAAATTCTTTTGGTCTAGTTATAGTTGATGATTTTTCAAGATTTACGTGGGTGTTCTTTCTTGATGATAAATCGCAGGTCCAAAAGATCTTCAAAAACTTCGCTACAAAGGCCCAAAATCAGTTTGACGTGAAGATCAAGAAGGTTCGGAGCGACAACGAAACGGAGTTCAAGAACGCAAATGTACCTTTCTTGATGAAGAAGGGATTTCACATGAGTTCTCGGCTACGTACACACCTCAACAAAATGGAGTTGTTGAGAGGAAGAACCGGACGCTCATCGAAATGGCGAGAACGATGCTTGATGAGTACAAGACGCCGAAGCACTTCTGGGCAGAAGCGGTTGAGACGGCTTGTCATGCAACAAATCGCGTGTATCTTCACAAGCTACTCGGCAAGACGGCATACGAGCTCCTCACCAGTAACAAACCCCAAGTTGGATACTTTCGAGTATTCGGCTCAAAGTGCTACATTCTTTATAAGCATCGTCGTTCAAAGTTTGTTCCTAAATCTCATGAAGGTTTCCTACTTGGTTATGGTTCAAACTCTCACACTTACCGTGTCTACAACTCTTTCAGCCGAAAGGTTGAAGAAACGGTAGATGTGAAGTTTGATGAATCTAATGGCTCGCAAGTAGAGCAATTGCCAATTGATGTAGGAGACAAAGACCCTTCGGAAGCAATCCAAGACTTGTCTATTGGCAAAATTCATCCAACGGAGGTGAAGGAGAGTACCTCGTCCGTCCAAGTGGAAGCCTCCACTTCACGACAAGGTGAACCAAGAATCGACCCGGAGGCATCCACAAGTGGGACACGCCAAGATGAAGAAAACAAGGAAATGCGTCAAGACAAACATCAACAACCTCCTTCTCCACCACGACAAGAGAACGACAACGCCAACAATGAAGAAGGCCAAGAAGAAGAACAAGATGAAGAAGAAGTTCAATGAAGACCCAAGCAAAAGCTTTCATGAGTTCGAGCAAGAATTGCCAAAGATCATCCCGTCGAGCAAATCTACAATGATATCCAAACCGGGAGAATTACTCGCTCAAAAACTCGTTTAGCTAACTTTTGTGAAAACTATTCATTCATCTCTAGCATTGAACCTATGAAGGTTGAAGAAGCATTGGAAGATCCGGATTGGATAAACGCTATGCATGAAGAGCTACACAACTTTGAGAGAAACCAAGTTTGGACTTTGGTTGAGAAGCCCGACAACAACCACAACATCATTGGTACCAAATGGGTGTTTCGCAACAAGCAAGATGAAGATGGACAAGTGGTTCGCAACAAAGCACGTCTCGTCGCCCAAGGATACACACAAGTCGAAGGTATGGACTATGGTGAGACATATGCTCCCGTTGCTAGACTTGAGTCCATTCGCATCTTACTTGCCTTTGCTAATCACCACAATATCACCTTGTACCAAATGGACATTAAAAGTGCTTTTCTAAACGGTGAAATAGAGGAGGAAGTTTATGTTAAACAACCTCCCGGCTTTGTCAATCCTAAGAAACCTAATCATGTTTACAAACTACACAAATCTCTCTATGGTCTTAAACAAGCTCCTAGAGCATGGTATAAATGCTTGACTAAGTTCCTTATTGCAAGTGGTTTTGAAATTGGAAAAATTGATTCTACACTTTTTACTAAAAGAGTTAATGGAGAACTATTTGTATGCCAAATTTATGTTGATGATATCATATTTGGTTCTACTAACCCTCTTTTTAGTGAAAAGTTTGGAAAGCTTATGTCAAAGAAGTTTGATATGTCTATGATGAGTGAACTCAAATTCTTTCTCGGTTTGCAAATCAAGCAAACTAAGGAAGGTACATTTATCTCTCAAACGAAGTACACCAAAGACCTATTCAAGAAGTTCAATATGCAAGAATGCAAAGGTATGTCTACACCCATGCCCACTAGTGGACATAATGATTTGACCAAAGATGGTGAACCGGTTGATCAAAAGGTTTATCGCTCTATGATTGGTTCATTGTTATACCTATGTGCCTCACGTCCCGATATTATGCTAAGTGTGTGCATGTGTGCACGATATCAAGCTGCTCCTAAAGAATGTCATCTTAAGGCCATGAAAAGGATAGTGAGATACTTAATCCATACACCAAATTTTGGCATTTGGTATCCTAAGAGGTCCCCTTTCGATCTTGTTGGGCATTCCGACTCGGATTATGCCGGAGACAAGGTTGATAGAAAGTCCACTTCGGGTACATGTCAATTTCTTGGTAGATCTCTTGTGTCTTGGTCCTCCAAGAAACAAAACTCGGTATCCTTATCCACCGCCGAAGCGGAATACATTGCCGCTGGTTCATGTTGTGCTCAATTACTTTGGATGACCCAAACTCTTAAAGATTATGGGGTCTATGTGAAACATGTTCCATTGCTTTGTGACAATGAAAGTGCTATCAAAATTGGTCATAATCATGTGCAACATTCTCGAACTAAGCACATTGAAGTTCGTCATCATTTCATTCGAGATCACGTTGCTAAGGGTGACATTGATCTTAAGCATGTTCGCACCGACAAGCAATTAGCGGATATATTCACTAAACCACTTGATGAGAAAGTGTTTTGCAGGTTGAGAGGAGAATTGAACATCATTAACGCTTCGAACTTGGAGTAGAAACTCCATTGGATACATGCAAGACATGAGCTTATGGCCAATCCATGATATTTCTCTTATGATGACTATCTTATGTCTTGGATATATTTGTATCTTGCATGATATCTAACCCATGTAGGTACTTGGTTGAATCAAATTCTATGAGATTGCAACTCACTCACATCTTGAGCAATCTCTACATCACCAAGTCTCTACACAACGGTGGTTGACGACAAGGAAGCACGAAACCATTTGAACATATCCTTTGAGAAACTCTATGTTGAGATTCATGATTGTCATTTTTGGATACACAAATGCTTTTCCTTGCTAGAACTAACCCATGTAGGAAGATGAACTCAAATTCCAAGGGGTTCTCCCAACTCATGATGAGCTACATCGACTTCGAGCACCCACACAAGTTCAACTACATGAGCAAGATCCACACCACCACCCAAGGTATGTTATTCCATCTTAGAGAAGCTTTACTCCAAGACATGAGTTAAAGCAACTCCACAAGATGTGAATACATCAAGATGCTTAAACGAAAAATGGTAACCCCATTTTGAGCTTAAACGATGAGTATGACCTATGATCAAGTGTTCTCACTTGACTCCTAAGTCAATATACTCTAACATAGGTGACTATGTCACCGCCCAATTCTAGATGAAGTTCTCTTGTGTTCTTTTCTGTGTTATTGCATTTGTCCCTTGCATATTTGTTTCCCTCCTTTTCTAACAAAAAAAACTTCATCTAGAACCTTTCATTCTTTTCTATTCTGCATATTTCTGCATCAAATTCCTTGCAAATCTTTCAGTTAATTTATTGCAAATCTTTGTGAGATCTTATTTGACTAGTGAGCTGAGGTGACAAGTGTTTTCTCTGTAGTAAACTCGGTTTCACCAAATTGAACGTTTCGGATCAACCGAATCCCTTCGGTACCACTGAAACATGACGCTCGGTGCCACCGATTTCGCAACAGGAAAACAGTTTGCCACTTGTTCTATATTTCTTCTGATCCAGCTCCACTCGATGAATCTTATCCTCTACAAGCATCACAGTTTTATCCACTACTTTATACTGAATCTCAAGGACCAAACCTATTCGACAGATTCCAGAAGAACCTTCTTGGAAATTGACGTCAAAGGGGGAGAGAGAGATCACATCAAAGCTTATCATCAGGGAGAAAGAGAGAGAAAGTATTAAGGGGGAGAAAGAGATCTCTAGGGGGAGAGAATACTCAAGGATCCCAGATGATTGATGTTTAAGAGGTGTAACGCCCTCGATGCGGCTATATCTCCCACGTGTCGAAGCACGACTTAGAGGCATAACCGCATTGAAAGCAATGTCGCAAGTGAGGTAATCTTCACACAACCCATGTAATACATAAGGGAAAAAGATACATAGTTGGCTTACAATCGCCACTTCACACAATTACATGAATAAAACAATACATCATACAGCTACAATCAGGGCCCGACTACGGAGCCAAAATAAAAGAAGAACCTCAAAAGCGACAAAGGACCAAGATCGACCCCAACTGGGCTCCGCTACTGATCGACTAGAACGGAACAACATAAAGGACAAGATCTTCATTGAACTCCTCCTTGAGTTCGGGTGCGTCACCTGCACGGACTCATCGGCACCTGCAAACTGGTTTAGGAAGTATCTGGTGAGTCACGAGGACTCAGCAATCTCACACCCGCGAGATCAACACTATTTAAGCTTATAGGTAGGGTAAAAGGATAGTGAGGTGGAGCTGCAGCAGCGGCTAGCATATATGGTGGCTAACATACGCATATGAGAGCGAGAAGAGAAGGCAAAGCACGGTCGAACAACTATGATCAATAAGTGATCCTGAACTACTTACGTCAAGCATAACTCCAACAACCGTGTTCACTTCCCGGACCCAGCCGAGAAGAGACCATCACGGTTACACACACGGTTGGTGTATTTTAGTTAAGATCAACTTCGGGTTTTCTACAACCGGACATTAACAAATTCCCATCTGCCCATAACCGCGGGCACGGCTTTCGAAAGTTCAAACCCTGCAGGGGTGTCCCAACTTAGCCCATGATAAGCTCTCGCGATCAACGAAGGATACTCCTTCTCCCCGGGATGACCCGATCAGTCTCAGAATCCCGGCTACAAGACATTTCGACAGCAATAAAACAAGTCCAGCAAAGCCACCCGATGCGCCGACATCCTGATAGGAGCTGCACATATCTCGGTCTCAGGGCAACACCGGATGAGTCAAGCTACGAGTAAAACCAGCCCTCGAGTTTCCCCGAGGTGGCCCCGCAGGCTGCTCGGTTCGGGCCAACACTTAGACAAGCATTGGTCCGGGGGGGCTGAATAAAGATGACCCTCGGGTTGATCAGACCCAAGAGAAAGGGGTAGGTGGTAGGCAAATGGTAAAACCAATGTTGGGCCTGCTGGAAAAGTCTTATTCAAAGCGAACTGTCAAGGGGGTCCCATAAATCACCCGACCGCGTTAGGGACGCAAAATCCGGGAACATAACACCGATATGACGGAAACTAGGGCGGCAAGAGTGGAACAAAACACCAGGCATAAGGCCGAGCCTTCCACCCTTTACCAAGTATATAGATGCATTAATTAAATAAGATATATTGTGATATCCCAACAAGTAAACATGTTCCAACAAAGAACAACATCTCCATGTTCCAACAAGGAACAAACTTCATCTTCACCTGCAACTAACAATGCTATAAGAGGGGCTGAGCAAAGCGGTAACATAGCCAAACAACGGTTTGCTAGGACAAGGTGGGTTAGAGGCTTGGTTTAACAATATGGGAGGCATGATAAGCAAGTGGTAGGTATCGCAGCATAGGCATAGCAAAAGAGCGAGCAATCTAGCAAGCAAAGATAGAAGTGATTTCGAGGGTATGGTCATCTTGCCTGAGATCCCGCAAGGAAGAAGAACGAGTCCATGAAGAAGACAAACGGACGTAGACGAACGGATCCTCACAAACGCGATGATAACGGAATCAACCCGAAGAAGCAACACCGGAAAGAAACACACAACATAGTAAACAACCAACACATGAATATGGCATGATGCACAACCAAGTATGATGCATGTCCGGTTTAAAGATGCATGGCATGGCAAAGTGCAACAAACAACACTACAAATTAAGTGGAGCTCAATATGCAACGAGTTGCATATTGACGAAACACCACAACAATTATTTAGTTCTCTCTTGTTTATGTACCCAACAATATTAAATGTTGATTAACATGGCAAGGAGTGATGCATATGAAAACTACCTATCTAGGCAAGTTTAAATGAGGCCGGAACAACAAACAACAATTCCGGAAACTCCTCATAAGCATGTATTTAGATTTGGTACTGTTCTGTCCTAAACACAATTTTAATGTTGTTAAACAGGAAAATAAAGTGCAACATGTTAAACTAGGCATTTTTCTACTCCATTTACATATAAAGATTATTAAATTTCGAGTTACGGTTATTTAGTTATGAAATAAATCATTTTACCATGGCATAGGAGCAAATTTAATCAAACAGCATTTTAAGCATTTTAAACATAGGTGAAAGTGGCATATTATTAAACTACACAATTTTCTGAGCATTTTTCATATATAATTCATTTTAATCCGATGCACGGTTCAAGAGTTATTATATGCATGAAGTTTAGGGGGTTTTCTGTAAAACAGGTAATTCGCTGGATAAATGCTAAAATCACAACAGGAAAAAAAACACGCATCGGGCCTAAACTTGCTGGGCCAAAAGAGCACAGGAGGGACTGGGGCTGCTCACCCAGTGGGCCTTGGCCCGGTTCAGGAGGGAGGCTGCAGGAGGGGCGCTGGGCCGGGGAGGCACTGGCCCACGTGGTGGTCAACGGGGCGCGACGGGATCGGCACCTCCCGATCCGGTCTGGACGTCGAGCGACGGCGCTCTCCGGCGAAGGCGGCGCGGCGCCGGGCAGCAGGGAGGCCGGGAGGGCGCCGGGACGACGGGAACGGACAGATCCAACGGCGACGGTGCCGGATCCGAGCTTGGCGGAGCTCCAAACTGCGGTGGAGGCGGCGGCGCGACTTCCTGTCGACGGGAGAGAGAGAGGTGAGGACAGGAGAGGAGAAGGGTGGCGAGGTCGGGGCTCACCGGAGTTACGCAGCTCCGGTGGGGTCGCCGTGGCGCAGGCGGCGGCGAGAGACCGGCGGCGGCGGGGTTCGATCTGGATCGGGAGATCCTCTCCCGATCTGGATCGATCGAGCGAGCGGGAACGGGGCGGAGGCGAACGACTGCGGGCCTCGGGCCCAGATCGGGGCCCGGGCGGGCCTGGCTCGGGCCTGGCGGCGGAGGGAGGAGGCCGGGGCGACGTGGAGGCCTCCTAGTGGCTGCGGGAGTCGGGGTAGGCGATGTGGCGGCGCCCGGTTGGCCGGGGCGACGTCTCAGGTGGCGGCGCGGCCTCTGGGCCGGCGACAAGTGGCGAGAAGGGCTTGGCCGGCGCGGAAAACGAGGCAGAGGAGGTGGGAGGCGGCTGGGAGATGATTGGGGCGCGGAAATGGAGGTGGAGGGGAAGGAATGACCAGATTTGGAAGGAGGGGGGTATATATAAGGAAAGGGGTGTTGGGTTGCACCAAAAGAGGCCTTTGCGGATACCCGGTTAACCGTTGGAGTATCAAACGACCTCCGATTGACCCGAAACTTGACAGGCGGTCTACCGGTGCTATACCAAGGCCACATGTCAAGCTTCAGTCCATTCCGAGAAGGTTTAATACCCGCACACGGAAAAAGGTAAAAGAGGACGTCGGGGAACATAGAAGCGCCGGATTGCAAAACGGACAACGGGGAAAATGCTCGGATGCATGAGACGAACACGTATGCGAATGCGATGCACATGATAACATGATATGAAATGCAGATGATGACATGGCAAGATGCGACATGCAAGCAAATGACAAAGCAACAACAGCGAATAACTGGCGGACACCTGGCGCATCGGTCTCGGGGCGTTACAACACTCCACCACTACGAGAGGATCTCGTCCCGAGATCTAGAATGGCACCGGAGGGAAAAACGGAGGAGAAAGAGTAGAGGTAAAACTAAGTTGCTTCTTTGACAAAAGAGTGAAACCAAAGAACCTTGAGAGGTTGAGCAAAATGAAAGAACGAAAACAACGAAGATGAAGAAAGTTGAAAACACTCCGTTAGAAAAAAGGAACAAGTGATACGACGAGAATCAAGAGGTTTAGTGATAAGATAGATATTGAAACCACTCCGGTTAAAACAATATAGAAAGGAATAAGAATGATATGATATGGGCAGCACTCCGACTGAAAAGAGAAGAAAAACTTGATGAGATGAAAAGATATTGAAGAGATGATACAACACTCCGGTTAAAACGAGATGTACAAAGAACGATAATGATCAATTACGATAACGCTCCGGTTGGAAAATGGAAGGGGTCGAATATGAACTTGAGAAGATGGGATGATACTTCACGAAACCGATAACACACTGCCTCAAAAACAATTAAAAGAATGGCACAAGGGGTAAGAAAGATTTCAGACAGCACTCCGGTTGAGAAGGGATGCAAAGCTTGATAAGATGATAGAACTTGAATGAAGGACACGACACTCCGGTTAAAATGGATAATGCAAGAAAAAGAACATGATCTTGACAAAACAAGATGATGGGTCGAAGAGAGCAACATCACAAAGCCTCCGGAAGAAGAAATAGAAGTTAGATCATTGGAATAAAGGAATGGAGAAGAAAATGCCAACTTCTGCCAGAAATGATCTTGGAGAACACCCTTCCAAGAAGGTTAGAACGGAGTTGTTGGAAAAACAACAACGAAACGAATAAGCTTGTAGCGGGCTTATGGAAACATCTCAAAATTATGAGGTGAAATTCTGCCACCAACGGAAACAAACGATTGGATTGATATCAACAAGGAGACGAGAAACTTATATCACCGGGAGGACAAATGAAGAACTTGGGTCATTAATGAGCACCACAAATAGCCACAATCCTTAGGGAAGGCTTTAGGTGAAATATAACCCAAGATAACTCCAATGAAGAGATAGATTGGTTTGAAAGATCTCTTGAACAAAAAGAAAATGATGGATTTAATTATCTCATTCTTAACAACATGTGAATCATAAGACATGAACTCAAATTATCGAAAATGACATAATACCACCTCGAATGATATGGTTCAAAGAATTGCACTTTAAAATGCAGGATAAGGAATGCTTGAACTCCTCCAAACAAAACATGTGTTGAACACCATGTTTATTTTGGAGTATAACTTGGCGGATCTTAGCTCCGAGAGAAAACTTGAAGAACCATTGAAGAATGAAAAGTGTCCTTGATAAACCACCAAGTAGGGCCTCCATGAAGAAACTCCGGTAATAAAAGGATGATAGGGAGAAAGAGAAGTTGAAAGAACAAGGTGAACTCTTGCAATGATTTAGATGGAGCTCCGTGGTGATATAATTGCGAGATCTTGGAACTCCGAAAAAAAAAAGATGAAACAATTGAGAATTTGAAGAACCTCCGGAATAGGGAATTGAATTTACTCGATGAAACAAGAATAAGAATTACATTATGCTCATCCTTCACCAATTAAATTGATGACAAGCGATGGATTTGGCATACTACTTATTCCCATATAAAGGATTAAGATAGATATGGCACAAACTTGGGAAGGTCTTCAACGAACCACCGGTTGGATTTGGAAACAACGAATGAATCTATATGATAACGAAGGAAGAGAACTCTTGAGCGAACCACCGTAAGAATTGAAAATGAACAAAGAAAGATAAAGAAACACCGGGAAGAATTAGCAAATGAACGAAGATACTTGAGAGAATTTAGATACATGAGAACGAAGAGATCATGAACTGATTAGAGGATAACTTGAATGATGCACCGGTAAGATTTGGAGAACGAGAGCCGTAATCTTGAATGAATAATTCTTCTGAAATGATGGCCTTCGGAGAATCAAACTGAAAAGACTCCTGAAATGCTCCGGATGGGTGAAAAGAATTTCACAATCGAAAACAATTAAGAGAGGATGGCAACAAGCTAGAACAATGAATCTTGAATAGAATGGAGCAAGATTTAAGAGAAACTCTACTTCGGTCTTCAAATGTTGAGAATGATGATGAGAAACACCACCATGAATTGTTTAGGCACTCCGGAATGAAAATTAGAAAGGTTGAACCAACGATGAAAAGAGTTTGAAAGATCTTGGAGAAAAACATATGACTGATGAAAATTCATTCTTACGTCAAACTTCGAAAAGAATTTGAGAATAACTCTGGGAAAATTAAAAGAGTCAGGTAAGATCCTGGGAAAAGACCTGTGGGTTAGGGCCCACTCAAAAGAAACACCATTGAACGATTGCTTGAAAAGAGAGAATGCACCGGTTGAATAAAATGGCTTGAATGAGATGTCAACTTCAAAAGAACTTGAGTGAATTGCGAATGGAAACTTGAATCTTCTGAGATATCTTCATCACTCCGGAACAATTGAATAGTGAGAGGTGAAAGATTAAGAGATACACCGGGATAAGAAAGCACTTGAAATGAGAAAAAGGAATATGATCAACACCGAAATCTTCAATTGAAAACACCGGAGAAGAAAAGAATGACGAATGATGAACTTGAAACTGTTGAGCATCTTCATGGGAATCACCGGATAAGAACATTGAAGGAAAGAATGAAGAAACTTCCATCAATAAGGATACATGATTTTGAAATCTGAGTCCTTGAAGGAATAAGGGTGGGAGGGCGGGAAAACAAAGGCAACTTGGTCGAATGAAACAAACACCGTTGAGAAAACCAAGAATTGGTCTTGCGAATGTTGAAATGATCGGATTTACTTTGAAGAGGGACACACCGGTTGGAAAAGAATTGACATGACAATCTTGATGATCAAGAAGGATTAGTATTCACATAGAAATATGAGAACAACGTTTAGGAAAGGTATGGATTCAACATTTGACATTGAAGCAACTCGAATACCACAAAACAAAACAAAAACAAAGGATTGGCTCGCAGAATAAGCCGGAAACAAACGTATGATAGATCCCATATCATATCATGTGTCTGTTGGAAAGATATCCTACGAGATACTTGAATTCCCACTTATAAACTCCCGAAACTTTCTGGTTATACAATCAGGTGTTGGGGATACAGGGGAAGCATAATATCTCACCCAAACTAGCAAATCCTACAACCAGCTATATCCATCCTTCAACACATAACCAAGAAATCTTCGGAAATCATCTACCTCAACCTTCGAAAAGCATCCGTTATACGAGTCATGGCAATACTCCTGCACTCGCCACAGTACTGGGCTATCAGGGTTATCTCACCAACAACTGTACAAAAGAGATTTTCGATGTCGGTCGTACTAGACTCAGGTATTCCAAAACCGCAACGATAAGATTATGACGACAACACCTCGGAGCTCAACTCCCCGGGACACTGCCACAACCCCTAAATGTCAGGAGGCAACCAAGACAATGTTGTCATCATAAAACCATCGGAATGATTGTAATATACCCACGTGATCCTAAAAAAAAATTTAGTGAAATTTGAGAAGAGAAGAGTCAAAACTCTACGTCAGGATGCCTTACCAGAAGGTCGAAGGGACTGGGGAGTAAAAAGAATTCCTAAACTCTCCGATATATAATTCCTAAATGACTCAAAACATTTTTCTAGACACAACTCGGCCACTAAAAACGATCAATCAGTGGGGGCTCCTAAGGTCGGGGAAGGCTCTGATACCAACTTATAACGCCCTCAATGCGGCTATATCTCCCACGTGTCGAAGCACGACTTAGAGGCATAACCGCATTGAAAGCAATGTCGCAAGTGAGGTAATCTTCACACAACCCATGTAATACATAAGGGAAAAAGATACATAGTTGGCTTACAATCGCCACTTCACACAATTACATGAATAAAACAATACATCATACAGCTACAATCAGGGCCCGACTACGGAGCCAAAATAAAAGAAGAACCTCAAAAGCGACAAAGGACCAAGATCGACCCCAACTGGGCTCCGCTACTGATCGACTAGAACGGAACAACATAAAGGACAAGATCTTCATTGAACTCCTCCTTGAGTTCGGGTGCGTCACCTGCACGGACTCATCGGCACCTGCAAACTGGTTTAGGAAGTATCTGGTGAGTCACGAGGACTCAGCAATCTCACACCCGCGAGATCAACACTATTTAAGCTTATAGGTAGGGTAAAAGGATAGTGAGGTGAAGCTGCAGCAGCGGCTAGCATATATGGTGGCTAACATACGCATATGAGAGCGAGAAGAGAAGGCAAAGCACGGTCGAACAACTATGATCAATAAGTGATCCTGAACTACTTACGTCAAGCATAACTCCAACAACCGTGTTCACTTCCCGGACCCAGCCGAGAAGAGACCATCACGGTTACACACGCGGTTGGTGTATTTTAGTTAAGATCAACTTCGGGTTTTCTACAACCGGACATTAACAAATTCCCATCTGCCCATAACCGCGGGCACGGCTTTCGAAAGTTCAAACCCTGCAGGGGTGTCCCAACTTAGCCCATGATAAGCTCTCGCGATCAACGAAGGATACTCCTTCTCCCCGGGATGACCCGATCAGTCTCAGAATCCCGGCTACAAGACATTTCGACAGCAATAAAACAAGTCCAGCAAAGCCACCCGATGCGCCGACATCCTGATAGGAGCTGCACATATCTCGGTCTCAGGGCAACACCGGATGAGTCAAGCTACGAGTAAAACCAGCCCTCGAGTTTCCCCGAGGTGGCCCCGCAGGCTGCTCGGTTCGGGCCAACACTTAGACAAGCATTGGTCCGGGGGGGCTGAATAAAGATGACCCTCGGGTTGATCAGACCCAAGAGAAAGGGGTAGGTGGTAGGCAAATGGTAAAACCAATGTTGGGCCTGCTGGAAAAGTCTTATTCAAAGCGAACTGTCAAGGGGGTCCCATAAATCACCCGACCGCGTTAGGGACGCAAAATCCGGGAACATAACACCGATATGACGGAAACTAGGGCGGCAAGAGTGGAACAAAACACCAGGCATAAGGCCGAGCCTTCCACCCTTTACCAAGTATATAGATGCATTAATTAAATAAGATATATTGTGATATCCCAACAAGTAAACATGTTCCAACAAAGAACAACATCTCCATGTTCCAACAAGGAACAAACTTCATCTTCACCTGCAACTAACAATGCTATAAGAGGGGCTGAGCAAAGTGGTAACATAGCCAAACAACGGTTTGCTAGGACAAGGTGGGTTAGAGGCTTGGTTTAACAATATGGGAGGCACGATAAGCAAGTGGTAGGTATCGCAGCATAGGCATAGCAAAAGAGCGAGCAATCTAGCAAGCAAAGATAGAAGTGATTTCGAGTGTATGGTCATCTTGCCTGAGATCCCGCAAGGAAGAAGAACGAGTCCATGAAGAAGACAAACGGACGTAGACGAACGGATCCTCACAAACGCGATGATAACGGAATCAACCCGAAGAAGCAACACCGGAAAGAAACACACAACATAGTAAACAACCAACACATGAATATGGCATGATGCACAACCAAGTATGATGCATGTCCGGTTTAAAGATGCATGGCATGGCAAAGTGCAACAAACAACACTACAAATTAAGTGGAGCTCAATATGCAACGAGTTGCATATTGACGAAACACCACAACAATTATTTAATTCTCTCTTGTTTATGTACCCAACAATATTAAATGTTGATTAACATGGCAAGGGGTGATGCATATGAAAACTACCTATCTAGGCAAGTTTAAATGAGGCCGGAACAACAAACAACAATTCCGGAAACTCCTCATAAGCATGTATTTAGATTTGGTACTGTTCTGTCCTAAACACAATTTTAATGTTGTTAAACAGGAAAATAAAGTGCAACATGTTAAACTAGGCATTTTTCTACTCCATTTACATATAAAGATTATTAAATTTCGAGTTACGGTTATTTAGTTATGAAATAAATCATTTTACCATGGCATAGGAGCAAATTTAATCAAACAGCATTTTAAGCATTTTAAACATAGGTGAAAGTGGCATATTATTAAACTACACAATTTTCTGAGCATTTTTCATATATAATTCATTTTAATCCGATGCACGGTTCAAGAGTTATTATATGCATGAAGTTTAGGGGGTTTTCTGTAAAACAGGTAATTCGCTGGATAAATGCTAAAATCGCAACAGGGAAAAAAACACGCATCGGGCCTAAACTTGCTGGGCCAAAAGAGCACAGGAGGGACTGGGGCTGCTCACCCAGTGGGCCTTGGCCCGGTTCAGGAGGGAGGCTGCAGGAGGGGCGCTGGGCCGGGGAGGCACTGGCCCACGTGGTGGTCAACGGGGCACGACGGGATCGGCACCTCCCGATCCGGTCTGGACGTCGAGCGACGGCGCTCTCCGGCGAAGGCGGCGCGGCGCCGGTCAGCAGGGAGGCCGGGAGGGCGCCGGGACGACGGGAACGGACAGATCCAACGGCAACGGTGCCGGATCCGAGCTTGGCGGAGCTCCAAACTGCGGTGGAGGCGGCGGCGCGACTTCCTGTCGACGGGAGAGAGAGGTGAGGACAGGAGAGGAGAAGGGTGGCGAGGTCGGGGCTCACCGGAGTTACGCAGCTCCGGTGGGGTCGCCGTGGCGCAGGCGGCGGCGAGAGACCGGCGGCGGCGGGGTTCGATCTGGATCGGGAGCTCCTCTCCCGATCTGGATCGATCGAGCGAGCGGGAACGGGGCGGAGGCGAACGACTGCGAGCCTCGGGCCCAGATCGGGGCCCGGGCGGGCCTGGCTCGGGCCTGGCGGCGGAGGGAGGAGGCCGGGGCGACGTGGAGGCCTCCTAGTGGCTGCGGGAGTCGGGGTAGGCGATGTGGCGGCGCCCGGTTGGCCGGGGCGACGTCTCAGGTGGCGGCGCGGCCTCTGGGCCGGCGACAAGTGGCGAGAAGGGCTTGGCCGGCGCGGAAAACGAGGCAGAGGAGGTGGGAGGCGGCTGGGAGATGATTGGGGCGCGGAAATGGAGGTGGAGGGGAAGGAATGACCAGATTTGGAAGGAGGGGGGGTATATATAAGGAAAGGGGTGTTGGGTTGCACCAAAAGAGGCCTTTGCGGATACCCGGTTAACCGTTGGAGTATCAAACGACCTCCGATTGACCCGAAACTTAACAGGCGGTCTACCGATGCTATACCAAGGCCACATGTCAAGCTTCAGTCCATTCCGAGAAGGTTTAATACCCGCACACGGAAAAAGGTAAAAGAGGACGCCGGGGAACATAGGAGCGCCGGATTGCAAAACGGACAACGGGGAAAATGCTCGGATGCATGAGACGAACACGTATGCGAATGCGATGCACATGATAACATGATATGAAATGCAGATGATGACATGGCAAGATGCGACACGCAAGCAAATGACAAAGCAACAACAGCGAATAACTGGCGGACACCTGGCGCATCGGTCTCGGGGCGTTACAAGAGGAGAGATGCCACATGTCTTTTTGGGGGAAAGACATGTTCATAGAATATATTGCTTCTATTCATTCATGTATGTCAGTATATTTCATCTTAAATTAATTGCAGATCTTTACTCTTGGGGACATGTCTAATCTAATGTGGTACCTTGTACTCACTCTCTACATGTCATCCCAGTCTTGGTATTTTTGTGGTTTTCTTTGGTTTGCTCTGGCTAGTGGATACACATGTGTTATCTAACCTTGTTTATGCAGGTTCTTTCCATCCTAAGCCAACTCAAGACTACAAGGTAAGTATATGCATCAGAATCATGAATATGAGGAATTCTTGCTTTTGTACATACTATTTGCAAGAAGGACTCATAAGCATGAAGGTATTTCTCTTAATAATCTTTTGCTCTGATGCATATGGCCAAGATACATGTAACACATTGCCTTCTCTGTCATGGTTATGCTCTCACATGCATCTATATCTTATATTCACATGATTGCATACATGTAAGGGGAGCCTATGCTTGTTACATGTTCTTCCAAAGCTTTACTTGCTATTCTTTTTATCTTTACCTAAAGCTTTGATGTATGTTGCCATCAATTACCAAAAAGGGGGAGATTGAAAGCACAAGTGCTCTCCAGGTGGTTTTGGTAATTAATGTCAACATATCTCTTGTTGGACTAATACTTTTATCTAGTACATTTCAGATAAGTTCAACAATGGAGTGGCATGGACTAAAGGTTGTGGGAACTCCTTCAAGATGCTAAGGACAAAGGATTGGCTAAAGCTTCAAGCTCAAGACTCTTCATTTTACACTTTTAGTGATCCAAGATCACATTGAGTCCATAGGAAAAGCCAATACTATCAAGGAGGGATGAAGTGTTGCTTAATGAGCCTTTTGCTCCATGTGCTTGATGATATGCTCCAAAACCCTCAGCTACTTTCCCACTTCCACATATGACCTAAACCCAAAGTCAAACTCAGACCTACCGATTCTTTCTATCCGGCGCCACCGAGTTTCACATGTCATAAGCCACTGCCAAACCCTCGCAAATCGGTTTCACCGATAGGGATCTCGGTCTCACCGAGATGGGATTGCAATCTCACTGTGTATGTCCATTGTCAAAATCGGTCTCACCGAGTTTAGGCAATCAGTACTACCGAGATTACAATGCAAACTCTCTGGGTAACTCATTACCAAAATCGGTCCAACCGAGTTTAGTAATCGGTCCCACCGAGTTTGCCTGACCAACTCTCTGGTTAGCTAATTACCAAATCGGTCTCACCGAGTTTGTGTAATCGGTCTCACTGAGATTACGTTATGCCCAAACCCTAACCATATCGGTCCTACCGAGATGCATGTCAGTCCCACCGAAAATCTCTAACGGTCACCAGGTTTACCGTTTTGGTCCGACCGAGTTTGTTGATTCGGTCCCACCGAGATTGGTAAATTGTGTGTAACGGTTGGATTTTATGTGGAGGCTATAAATACCCCTCCACCTCCTCTTCATTCGTGGAGAGAGCCATCAGAACACATCTACACTTCCAACTCATATGTTCTGAGAGAGAACCACCTACTCTTGTGTTGAGGCCAAGATATTCCATTCCTACCATATGAATCTTGATCTCTAGCCTTCCCCAAGTTGCTTTCCACTCAAATCTTCTTTCCACCAAATCCAAATCCTGTGAGAGAGAGTTGAGTGTTGGGGAGACTATCATTTGAAGCACAAGAGCAAGGAGTTCATCATCAACACACCATTTGTTACTTCTTGGAGAGTGGTGTCTCCTAGATTGGCTAGGTGTCACTTGGGAGCCTCCGACAAGATTGTGGAGTTGAACCAAGGAGTTTGTAAGGGCAAGGAGATCGCCTACTTCGTGAAGATCTACCGCTAGTGAGGCAAGTCCTTCATGGGCGATGGCCATGGTGGGATAGACAAGGTTGCTACTTCGTGGACCCTTCGTGGGTGGAGCCCTCCGTGGACTCGCGCAACCGTTACCCTTCGTGGGTTGAAGTCTCCACTAACGTGGATGTAGGATAGCACCACCTATCCGAACCACGGGAAAAACATCCGTGTCTCCAATTGCGTTTGAATTCTCCAAACCCTTCCCTTTACATTCTTGCAAGTTGCATGCTTTACTTTCCGCTGCTCATATACTCTTTGCATGCTTGCTTGATATGTATTGTGTATGTTGAAATTGTGCCTAAAACTCCACTCAAACTGAAAAGCTTAAAAATTGCTACTTTAGCACTAAGTGTCTAATCCCCCCCCCTCTAGACACACCTACTTCTAGATCCTACAGATGCACTAGAGCTATAAGTGTATGAAAGCTCAAAAAGAAACTAAGTGGGTGTGCATCCAACTCGCTTGCTCACGAAGACCTAGGGAATTTTGAGGAAGCCCATCATTGGAATATACAAGCCAAGTTCTATAATGGAAGATTCCCACCAGTATATGAAAGTGACAACATAGAAGACTCTCTATCATGAAGATCACGGTGCTACTTTGAAGCACAAGTGTGGTAAAAGGATAGTTGCATTGCCCCTTCTCTCATTTTCTCTCATGTTTTATATTTTTATATTTGGGCCTTTTCTCTTCTTATTTTTATGGCCTCTTTTTTTTCGTCCGGAGTCTCATCCTTACTTGTGTGGGAATCATAGTCTCCATCATCCTTTCCTCACTGGGACAATGCTCTAATAATGATGATCATCACACTTTTATTTACTTACAATTCAAGAATTACAACTCGATACTTAGAACAAAATATGACTCTACGTGAATGCCTCCGGCAGTGTACCGGGATGTGCAATGAATCAAGAGTGACATGTATGAAAGAATTATGAAGGTGGCTTTGCCACAAATACAATGTCAACTACATGATCATGCAAAGCAATATCACAATGATGGAGCGTGTCATAATAAACGGAACGGTGGAAAGTTGCATGGCAATATATCTCGGAATGGCTATGGAAATGCCATAATAGGTAGGTATGGTGGCTGTTTTGAGGAATTTATATGGTGGGTGTATGATACCGGCGAAAGGTGCGCGACATTAGAGAGGCTAGCAATGGTGGAAGGGTGAGAGTGCGTATAATCAATGGACTCAACATTAGTCATAAAGAAATCACATACTTATTGCAAAAATCTATTAGTTATCGAAACGAAGTATTACACGCATGCTCCTAGGGGAAAAGATTGGTAGGAAAAGGCCATCACTCGTCCTTGACCGCCACTCATAAGGAAGACAATCAAAAAATAAATCATGCTCCGACTTCATCACATAACGGTTCACCATACGTGCATACTATAGGAATCACAAACCTTACCACAACTATCTCTCAAATTCACAACTACTCCACTAGCATGACTCTAATATCACCATCTTCATATCTCAAAACAATCATAAAGAATCAAACTTCTCATAGTATTCAATGCACTTTATATGAAAGTTTTTATTATATCCCTCTTGGATGCCCATCATATTAGGACTAAATTCATAACCAAAGCAAACTACCATGCTGTTTAGAGACTATCAAAATGATATAATTGAAGCATGAGAGTTCATCTATTTCTTCAAAATAAAACCACCGCCGTGCTCTAAGAGGATATAAGTGAAGCACTAGAGCAAATGACAAACTACTCCGGAAGATATAAGTGAAGATCAATGAGTAGTTGAATAATTATGTAACTATGTGAAGACTCTCTAACATTTAATAATTTCAGATCTTGGTATTTTATTCAAACAGCAAGCAAAACAAAATAAAATAAAATGACACTCCAAGCAAAACACATATCATGTGGTGAATAAAAATATAGTTCCCAGTAAAGTTACCGATGAACAAAGACGAAAGAGGGGATGCCTTCCGGGGCATCCCCAAGCGGCTCTTGGTTGTCTTTGAATATTACCTTAGGGTGCCTTGGGAATCCACAAGCTTAGGCTCTTGCCACTCTTTATTCCATAGTCCATCGAATCTTTACCCAAAACTTGAAAACTTCACAACACAAAACTCAACAGAAAACTCGTAAGCTCCGTTAGTATAAGAAAATAAATCACCACTTAGGTACTGTTGTGAACTCATTATAAATTCATATTGGTGTAATATCTACTATATTCCAACTTCTCTATGGTCCATACCCTCCGATACTACTCATAGATTAATCAAAATAAGCAAACAACACATGAAAAAACAGAATTTGTCAAAAACAGAACAGTATGTAGTAATCTGGATCAAACATATACTTCTGTAACTCCAAAAATTCTGAAATAACTTTTTGGAAGTGAGGAATTTGTCTATTAATCATCTGCAAAATGAATCAACCTAAAATCACTCTCCAGTAAAAATTTGTAGCTAATCTCGTGAGCGCTAAAGTTTCTGTTTTCTACAGCAAGATCACAAAGACTTTACCCAAGTCTTCCCAAAGGTTCTACTTGGCACAAACACTTATTAAAACAATAAAACCACACCTAAACATAGGCTAGATGAATTATTTATTACTAAACAGAAACAAAAATAAAATTGGGTTGCCTCCCAACAAGCGCTAACTTTTAACGCCCCTAGCTAGGCATGATGATTTCAATGATGCTCACATAAAAGATAAGAATTGAAACATAAAGAGAGCATCGTGAAGAATATGACTAGCACATTTAAGTCTAACCCACTTCCTATGCATAGGGATTTTGTGAGCAAACAACTAGCATAGGAAGGCAAAACAAGCATAATTTCAAAACTTTAAGCACATAGAGAGGAAACTTGATATTGTTGCAATTCCTACAAGCATATATTCCTCCCTCATAATAATTTTCAGTAGCATCATGAATGAATTCAACAATATAACCATCAAATGAAGCATTCTTTTCATGATCCACAAGCATAGAAATTTTATTACTCTCCACATAAGCAAAATTCTTCTCATTCGGAATAGGGGGAGTATCATAAGAAATTCGAATACTATAAATTGTTTCCACATTAAAAGAGTAATGTTCAGAAAAAGGGTAATCATAATCATGACAAGTTTTATAAATATAATCGTCACTACTTTTTATAGCATAAGTGTCATCACAATAATCATCATAAGTAGCAACCTTGTTCTCATCATAATCAATTGAAACCTCTTCCAAGATAGTGGAATCATTACTAAATAAAGTCATGACCTCTGACGGAGTCCTGGATTAGGGGGTATCCGGACAGCCGGACTATATCCTTTGGCCGGACTGTTGGCCTATAAAAATACAAGATTGAAGACTTCGTCTCGTGTCCGGATGGAACTCTCCTTGGCATGGAAGGCAAGCTTAGCGATACGGATATGTAGATCTCCTCCCTTTGTAACCGACTCTGCGTAATCCTAGCCCCCTCTGGTGTCTATATAAACCGGAGGGTTTAGTCCGTAGGACCAAGAACAGCAATCATACCATATGCTAGCTTCTATGGTTTAGCCTCTTCGATCTCATGGTAGATCAACTCTTGTCATACTCATATCATCAAGATAAATCAAGAAGGAGTAGGGATATTACCTCCATCGAGAGGGCCCGAACCTGGGTAAAAACATCGTGTCCCCCGTCTCCTGTTACCATCCGCCTAGACGCACAGTTCAGGACCCCCTACCCGAGATCCGCCGGTTTTGACACCAACATTGGTGCTTTCATTGAGAGTTCCTCTGTGTCGTCATCGTTAGGCTTGATGGCTCCTTCGATCATCGATAGCGACGCAGTACAGGGTGAGACTTTTCTCCCCGGACAGATCTTTGTATTCGGCGGCTTCGCATTGCGGGCCAACTCGCTTTGCCATCTAGAGCAGATCGAGAGTTACGCCCCTGGCCACCAAGTCAGGTTTGGAAGCTTAAATTACATTGCCGACATCCGCGGAGACTTGATCTTCAATGGATTCGATCCCCTGCAGAGTGCGCTGCACGGTCACGATGAGCATGATTTAGCTCTACCATCGGATAGTGTTCGGGAGACCGCACCGGCAACCGCTCCGAACCTCAATTCGGAGCCAATTGTGCCATCCATGGACGGGTGGATAGACCCCGCCACGGAGGTCGCATTCTTAGCGGCGATCGAGCCGAGTATCGACCTTACCCTTCACGAGAGTCGTGACGCCAAACTGCCGGATTCTTCCCCGGCCACAGACTCCGAGCCGCCTTCGCCCGTCGAATCCGACCGGGCGCCGATCATGGAGTTCACCTCCGCGGATATCTTTCAGCACTCGCCCTTCGGTGACATTCTGAACTCATTAAGGTCTCTCTCCTTGCTAGGAGAGTCCTGGCCGAACTATGTCCGGCAGGATTGGGATGCGGATGACGAAGAAATTCGCCGCCCACCCACCACCCACTTAGTAGCCACTGTCGATGATTTGACCGATATGCTCGACTTCGACTCCGAACACATCGACGGTATGGACGACGATGCAGGAGACGAACAGGAACCACTACCCATAGGGCACCGGATAGCCACCTCATCCCATGATGTATACATGGTGGACACACCCAAAGAAAACGACGACGAGGAACGGAAGGACGCAGCGAAGGATCGTTCCCTCGAGAAGCAGTCAAAGCGGTGGCGTAAGCGCCGCTCCAAATCCCGCCTCGGCAGAAACAACAATCATATAAACCCAGCGATAGAGCAGGGTGAGCCAGCGGACGACGAACACGGCATGGAACCACCGTCCGACCATGGCAACATGGAGAATCAAACCGAACAACCCGTCTCCGGCAAACATAACAGTCTGGATGACATCACGCCGGACAGGCACCCGGAGCAACAGAGTCTCCATCAAAGGCTTGTCACCACTGCGTGGAGTCTGAAAAAGCAGAAGCGAAAGCTCAAGGCTGCGCAAGATACACTCAGAATTAGATGGAGTAAAGTACTCAACACCGCAGAAAAGTACGGCGGCAATCGCCACACAAAGAGCTACCCGAAGCGAAAGCTACTACCTGAATTCGATGATGAGGCCTTAGAGCCCCTGCAATCAAAAAACAAAATAGCCATCCGGTGGGATAGACGACCTCGTGGCCAACATAGAACGGCAAACGACGCCGCACACAAGCCAGTACACGATCCACGTGAGGACTCGCATCAAAAGGACGGCACAACCAGATCCATCTACGGGCCAAGAAAGCATGCTCCAGCACGCAATGCAACACAACAAAAATCCGAACACCACGGTACACCCAAATACATGGGTGCCGCACACCCCCTATGTTTCACCAATGAGGTGCTGGACCATGAATTTCCAGAGGGATTCAAACCCGTAAACATAGAGGCATACGCCAGAACGACAGACCCTGGAGTCTGGATTAAGGATTACATCCTCCATATCCACTTGGCTCGAGGAGACGATCTCCATGCCATCAAGTACTTGCCCCTCAAGCTCAAAGGGCTAGCTCGGCACTGGCTTAAAAGCCTCCCCGAAAACACCATTGGAAGTTGGGAAGAGCTCGAGGACGCTTTTCGGGCAAATTTTCAAGGGACCTATGTCCGACCACCGGATGCAGATTATTTAAGTCATATAACTCAACAGCCTGGAGAGTCAGCCCGAAAACTTTGGAACAGGTTTCTCACTAAAAAGAACCAAATAGTCGACTGTCCGGACGCCGAAGCCTTAGCAACTTTCAAGCACAGCGTCCGAGACGAATGGCTTGCCGGACACCTCGGCCAAGAAAAGCCGAGAACAATGGCAGCATTAACAAGCCTCATGACCTGCTTTTGCGCGGGCGAGGAAAGCTGGTTAGCCCGATGTAGCACCAGCGACCCAAGTACATCCAAAGTCAGGGACGGAAATGGGAAGCCACGATGCAGCAAAAACAAGCGCCGTAATAAATAAGACAACCCGAAGAGCACGGCGGTAAACGCCGGATTCAGAAGCTCTCGGGCAGGTTAGTAAAAGCTGCCCTCCAAAGGCAACAGAGACGAACTGTCCAGCCTAAACAAGATTTGGACAAACTATGTCAGATCCACAGCACCCCCGATAAACCTGCAAATCATACCCATAGAGAATGTTGGGTCTTCAAGCAGTCCGGCAAGTTCAACACTGAACACAAGGGGCAGGATACACCAAGCGAAACGAGGACGAGCCTCGCAAGCAAAGCACTGGGGAACAGAAGAAATTCCCACCAGAAGTCAAAAGAGTAAACGTGTTACACGTGATGAAGGGGAGAAACAACACGGCACTCATAGAGACACATGCCCCAGGGCCTATCACCGCGGAGTTCTGCCACTGGTCGTCCCAACCGATCACCTTCGACCATCGGGATTACTCGGCAAGTATCCAGCATGCAGGATGGGCTGCCTTGGTGTTAGACCCGATAATTGACGGATACCACTTCACACGAGTCCTGATGGACGGTGACAGTAGTTTAAACCTGATATATCAGGACACAGTCCGCAAAATGGGGATAGACCCAACAAAAATCAGCCACAGCAATACTACCTTTAAAGGAGTAACACCAGGCCCAGAAGCCCATTGCATGGGCTCCCTGCCACTAGAATTTATATTCGGCTTTCTCGATAACTTCCGCAGCAAAAAGATAACCTTCCACATCGCTCCGTTTCAAAGTGGCTATCAAGCACTACTCAGACGCAAAGCTTTCGCTTGCTTTAACGCAATACCGCTTTATGCTTCTCTCATGCTTAAGATGCCCGGTCCACGTGGCATCATTACAGTAAATGGAAATATTGAGCGCTCCTTGCGCGCGGAAGACCGTGCGGCTGCTTTGGCAGCCGCACACTAAACGGCCTCACCAGCTAGAGTATCTGACAGGTCGTTAAGAGCACGGACACGGTTAGACGAGTCCGGTGTAGCTATATAATTGACACATGTTCGATGGCTATACCCCTATAACAATACAAGGGGCTCAACGCATGTAAACAAGTGACAATTAGGCTCAACTTTACTCATCTTGAACTGTACATGGTTTATTTAGTATAAACTACCTTTTGCACGACAACTTTTCAGCTAAGTTCCTCTCTTTTACAGATGACCATCATGCTACACCCGTCCAGGATACGGCACGACGGAGACATAGGCGCAGACGTGCAGCAGGGACCCGTTCCAAGGATTCTTTTTAGATTAAGACCCTGCGTAAACCTTTTTTACTGTCTCTTGTTGACACAGATCCCCCGGATTCTCAGTACAACTGAGATGGAGGTTGACGTATTGGCATGTGGCCACGTCAGAATATTGCACGTACCTGGACACCAGGGGCTTATTACAAAGGGCACAGTTTAGCCCAGTTTACATCATAAAGACCGAATACCTTAGGGAGTGTTCGGCGTCGCGAGTTTGGCCTTATATGCATCAGCTCTGAATCATATCTTTGGTCAAATGTTGGGTTTGCCCGGCTCCTGTGTTTTGTTGCCTTACATTCCGCTCTATCGGCTAAGGCGGCACCAGGAGAACTACTGCGATTGTGCCCTGGTTCATCTGGACGAGCACCTCAGTAGAGAAAGCCGAAAACTGACTGTCATGATATAGCGTGAGACTGGTCAACCACTCGATGACCTAGCGTAATCTTCGGGATTCCTCCGCCTTAACGAAGGGCCGTTTCCCGGCCAGGCATGTATGCGCCCTGAATTCGGATGAGCGCGGAGCCACCAGGGGCTATATAGTAGCCCCATTGTCAAACTCCTCTGGCTAAGTGAAAGTCTTAAAGCATTATAGTCCGATTGCCTAGTTCGCTGCGCTATCACCTCCTTAATGGACCAAGACGTTGGATCAAGTGTGAACATGTGTCTTCTGTGAGCACCCCTGCATTATATGCGTGGGGGTTGAAGCCGACGACTGCCATCTTTCAGGTTATATACATATATACATAAACGGCCGCACAGGAGGTATTATAATTCTTTTAGGCACAAGTATAAAATATCCTTAAAATTCAGCAAAATATTGTTTTTCAATGGGAATACATGTCATTAGAACATAATATTCTTCGAGCACTGCACCTCTATTGAGCGAGCGCCCTCAAGAACTTCTCGAAAATAGTGCTGGCAGGTACTCGGCTCTCGTCCGAATCTTGGGCTGCAATGGCGGTGGCCTCCATCTCCGCCCAGTATGTCTTCACATGGGCAAGGGCCATCCGCGCACCCTCTACGCACGCCGACCTCTTCATCGCGTTGATGTGCGGCACTGCACCAAGGAACTGCTGCACCAAACTAAAATAATTGTTCGGCTTTGG
Organism: Aegilops umbellulata; assembly: GCA_032464435.1. NCBI lineage: Eukaryota > Viridiplantae > Streptophyta > Magnoliopsida > Poales > Poaceae > Aegilops > Aegilops umbellulata. The sequence goes on from CP136056.1 coordinate 354,107,304, forward strand.
CCTTTTCGGCCACAGATGATCCACAACAGACCTCATGGCAAGTCTGGACAATCTATTCTGCTCGGCCCATTCTGCCAACCGATCAGTCAATGGAAGCGGACGCTCTGGAATGTTAAATTGTGACCAGAAGAGCTTTTCCACTTCGCGATCTTTTTGATCTCGGAAGTATTCGACCGCATCGGCAACACTCGCCGCTAAGTCCAGGTATGCGTTCGCAGAACTCCACAGCCGGTCCAAAGGGGCGTACCTAGGATCTCCGAACTTCATCCGCAGCATAAAGGGCTTCCCAGCCGCAATATCCCCGGCTTGACGCATCTCCTCCTTCATCACTCTCATTGCAGAGCGGGTGTCTTTGGTTGCCATCGTGGCCTTCTCTAGGTCCGTCTTCTTCGCTCGATCTTCCTTTTCAAGAAGCTCGTAACGGTCAGCGGCATTCCTCAATTCCATAGTCATCCTGGCTATTTCCTCCTTGCTTTGGCAGTGAGCAGCCTGTTCGGCTTTCAGCTCCTCGATTGCCTTTAGGGCAGTCGCATTGCTTTTCCTGGCTTGTACTTTGGCTCGGGTAAGTTCCGCCCGAAGGTTCTCCACGGCCGCAGCTCCATCTGCATTCAAAAACATGTTATAGATACTGGCATCAGGCTCCTCTTACCATGTGTCATCGGAGAAATCACATACCCTGTGCCTCGTCAAGCCGCTTGTTGACAAGTACGATGTCGGCATCTACCACATCAAGATGCCGCTTTAGATCGGCAAACTCATTAGTCCAGCTGGCCACCGGACCCTCCGCCACCTGCATATTAAGGCGGCACGATTATTCCTGGGACTATGATCCTCTATGCGCCGTCGTCTTCGACAGCACCCAGAGTCTCAGGGCTACTATCTACACAGGGCACATCTAAAAATGTGCGGTACTATCAAAAATGTACATCATTTTGCGTACCTCAAAACCCGTCAGTAGACTCATAACAGCTTCATGCAACCCTCTTTCGGCGGACGAAATCCTTTCAATCACCGCACCCATCAACGTGCGGTGCTCTTCTGAGATAGCCGCTCGCTCTAGCAGATCCCTCAGTACGTCTAACCGCACACCAGACGGTGCCGGACTCTTTCGATTGCTCTCTTCAAAAGCCGGATACAGAGGACTTCGGGTGGCCATATGATTACCTTCTGGCCTTGCCGGATCAGGAGAAACCCTTTGCGACGACACCTCGGGGTCGCCCGCCTCATGAGGCGATATGGCAGGGGGAGGCGTTTCGCCCTCCATCATCTCTGGAAGAAGATCCCCTGAAGACGAGCTCTGCTGAGAAGGGCTAAGATCCGAACTGCAAGATAAATGCTTCGGTAATTTTCCTCAGAAGTAAAGCGAGGTATTTTCATTATTAAGTACCCTTTTACTTACAGCTCGGTGGAGGGCTGATCCCCTTGAGGGCATAGTGCGGCCGGGGTATCCCCCGGGACAGGACCATCCGGTGAAGATTTCTTCCCCCGTTTGGAGACCATTGTCTCCGGGTCCTCAGAGGCGGTTCTCTTCCTTCCCTGGGGAGAGGAAGTTTTGGTTCCTCCTCTCCGGCTAACCTCCTTCACGGAGGCGCTAGCCTCCTTGTTCCTTCCTTTATCTTCTCCTGAGGGCGCTTGATAAGGCGCGATCTCCAGCATCCTGGTTAGCACGGGATTCGGTGAGGTCTTAGGGAGGGGGGTCGGACACCTGATCAACTTTTCCTTCGCTATCCAATCCTGGTCAAAGAGCGGCTCTTTTAGGGCGATGTTGCGATAAATAAACGGACAGTGTGTTCAGATGCGGGGCTACTTACTTGGGTATCCGGGCGATTGCAGCTCAGACCTGCATCCTCAGTGATGTCCGGACACATTATTTGTGGTCCGAAGAACAATTTGTACATCTCCTCGGGCGTCATGCCGAGGAAGTGTTGAATAGCTCGTGGTCCCTCCGGGTTGAACTCCCACATGCGTAGGGGACGACGTTTGCAGGGCAGGACTCGGCGAATTAACATGAATTGCATTACCATGATCAGACTGATATCTCTCTCAAGGAGATATCGGATGCGGCTCTGCAATATGGGCACGTCCTTTACTGGCCCCCAGTCCAGCCCCTTGCTGACCCATGACGTTAGTCGTGGCAGGGAACCCGAGCGAAAGACAGGGGGAACCACCCACTTGGTGCCCCTGGGAGCTGTGATATAAAACCACTCTTGTTGCCATAAGCTAGACACCTCCTGGAAAGAGCCCTCGGGCCATGGGGCGTTGGCGTTTTTGCTTATTACGGCGCCTCCGCACTCTGCGTGCTGCCCCTTGATCATCTTTGGCACCACTTCGAAGGTCTTGAGCCACAGTCTAAAGTGAGGGGTAATACGGAGGAAAGCTTCGCACACGACGATGAACGATGAGATGTGGAGGATAGACTCCAGAGCTAAATCATGGAAGTCCAGCCCATAATAGAACATAATCCCCCTCACGAAGGGATCTGGCGCAAAGCCTAGCCCTCAGAGGAAGTGAGATACGAACACGACACTCTCACCGGGCTGGGGAGTGGGAATAACCTGCCCTTGGGCAGGCAGCCTATGCGGGATTTCGCCGGTCAAGTATCTGGCCTCCCTTAGCTTTATTACATCTTCCTCTGTGACGGAGGAAGGCATCCACCGACCTTGAAGGTTGGATCCGGACATAATCGGAGGTCCGTAGCGCCTAAACCTGAGCTTGGGGTGTTGGAACTCGAGGCGGGAGGCGGATTCGATTAAGATCAAGAGGAAAAATAATAGGCCTTGGTCTCTTTATAAAGAGGTTGAATACCAAGAGCCCTCCTCGTGACCGTTTGGGACTTACCTTCAATAGAGGGGTCATACCAACGGGCACGATTGGGTTACCCACGTCCATGTTGATGAGAATCTCATAATAAAGGGAACACGATCTATGCTTCGACAAGACGTGCCGAGGAAACCGCCTCGCGGAACACGCTGAGATTGGTTATGAAAAATGATTCGAATAAAGACCTGGCTGTGGTGTGATGTCACACTACAGGGTACTTCAGCAGATTAGATTTGTGGAAATATTATTCTCTCTACGGTTGTATGTGGAACTTGTTTTGCAGAGCCGGACACGATCCTCGCGTTCAAAATCTTTTATGAAGTATTCGGAGGAGGAACCCGCCTTGCAATGCCGAAGACAATCTGCGTGCCGGACTCATCGTCATTGAAGCCTGGTTCAGGGGCTACTGAGGGAGTTCTGGATTAGGGGGTATCCGGACAGCCGGACTATATCCTTTGGTCGGCCTGTTGGACTATGAAAATACAAGATTGAAGACTTCGTCTCGTGTCCGGATGGAACTCTCCTTGGCGTGGAAGGCAAGCTTGGCGATACGAATATGTAGATCTCCTCCCTTTGTAACCGACTCTGCCTAACCCTAGCCCCCTCCGGTGTCTATATAAACCGGAGGGTTTAGTCCGTAGGACCAAGAACAACAATCATACCATAGGCTAGCTTCTAGGGTTTAGCCTCTTCGATCTGATGGTAGATCAACTCTTGTAATACTCATATCGTCAAGATCAATCAAGCAGGAGTAGGGTTTTACCTCCATCGAGAGGGCCCGAACCTGGGTAAAAACATCGTGTCCCCCGTCTCCTGTTACCATCCGCCTAGACGCACAGTTCGGGACCCCCTACCCGAGATCCACCGGTTCTGACACCGACAACCTCTCCAAATCCACTTTCATAATTGTCACAATAAGATTCAATACCCTCCAAAATAGTGGGATCATTACTTCCTAAAGTTGACACTCTTCCAAACCAACTTTCATTAATATAATCATCATAAATAGGAGGCATGCTATCATCATAATAAACTTGCATATCAAAACTTGAGAGGTTAAAAATATCATCTTCATAAAACATAGCATCCCCAAGCTTGGGACAAACATTAATTGCAGCAAATAAATTCTCAAACATGTCATTCTCATCAAACATAGCATCCCCAAGCTTGGGCCTTTTCATATCATAAGCATAATCACTCTCATCATTAATAGTATGGATAGCACCAATAGTATAGCAATTATCATCATCACAGTGAGTAATAGGAGCAATATAATTTGGGAGGGATACCATTTGACCTTTACTTCTCCATCTTTTCTTTTTCTTCTTCACATCATGTGTGGGTTTAACCCTCTCTTTTGAGCTCCTTATTAATGAGATTGGTTGAACAGAAAGCTCCTCCTCGTTACCTGATTCATTAAAAGAAATAATAGGAGGATATTGGGAAGTTTCTTCCCTTTCATTAGTATTCTCTTCATCTTCTATTTGTTTTATTTTCTTTATGTAATTGGCAATATAAGGATTCTCAATGCAATTCACCGCACAATACATAAAAATTTCTTCCAGATCAAAATCAAGAACTTTATCAAGGACAAATCCTGGCATATCCTTAGTTATACGTTTCATTTCTTCATAACCCAAAAGCAAACTAAGTTCATTATGTTGCACAAGGGAAATCAAGTCATCGCAATTTTTGGACATGATATGATCATGAAACAATTTGCATTGGAGATTTAAATGATCACGTTCATTGCAAAGTTCACAAGGATGGCAAAGAAATTTTAAATTTTCAGCACAAGCATCTAGCCTCTCTTGCAACCATTTGGTTTCTAAATATTTATGCCTCTTGCAAAATCTATCTTCCCTATTTGGTGTGTACTTGCAAACTCTATGCACTCCACAAAAATTGACATGCTTATAAGAGGCATTTTCATCATGACTAGTGCAATCATCATTAGTACTATGGATATTCAAAAATTCATACTAACAACATTGCAATCATGCTCATCATTCAAAGATTTAGTGCCAAACATTCTAATGCATTCTTCCTCTAACACTTTGGCACAATTATCGGAATCCTTATTTTCGTGAAAGACATTAAAAAGATGAAGCATATGAGGTACCCTTAATTCCATTTTTTTGTAGTTTTCTTTTATAGACTAAACTCGTGATAAAACAAGAAACAAAAAGATTCGATTGCAAGATCTGAAGATATACCTTGAAGCACTAACCTCCCCAGGAACGGCGCCAGAAACTACTTGATGTCTACTACTCAGCCTTATTCTTGTAGACGTTGTTGGGCCTCCAAGTGCAGAGGTTTGTAGGACAGTAGCAAATTTCCCTCAAGTGGATGACCTAAGGTTTATCAGTCTGTGGGAGGCGTAGGATGAAGATGGTCTCTCTCAAGCAACCCTGCAACCAAATAACAAAGAGTCTCTTGTGTCCCCAACACACCAAATACAATGGTAAATTGTATAGGTGCACTAGTTCGGCGAAGAGATGGTGATACAAGTGCAATATGGATGATAGGTATGGGTATTTGTAATCTCAAAATATAGAAACAGCAAGGTAACTAATGATAAAAGTGAGCACAAACGGTATTGCAATGCTAGGAAACAAGGCCTAGGGTTCATACTTTCACTAGTGCAAGTTCTCTCAACAATAATAACATAATTGGATCATATAACTATCCCTCAACATGCAACAAAGAGTCACTCCAATCACTAATAACGGAGAACAAACGAAAAGATAATGGTAGGGTACGAAACCACCTCGAAGTTATTCTTTCTGATCGATCTATTCAAGAGTACGTAGTAAAATAACACGAAGCTATTCTTTCCGTTCAATCTATCCTAGAGTTCGTACTAGAATACCACCTTAAGACACAAATCAACCAAAACCCTAATGTCACCTCAAGTATCCATGGGTATGATTATACGATATGCATCACACAATCTCAGATTCATCTATTCAACCAACACAAAGAACTTCAAAGAGTGCCCCAAAGTTTCTACCGGAGATTCAAGACGAAAACGTGTGCCAACCCCTATGCATAAGTTCAACTGAACCCGCAAGTTGATCACCAAAACATACATCAAGTGAATCACGTGATATCCCATTGTCACCACAGATAAGCACATGCAAGACATACATCAAGTGTTCTCAAATCCTTAAAGACTCAATCCGATAAGATAACTTCAAAGGGAAAACTCAATCCATTACAAGAGAGTAGAGGGGGAGAAACATCGTAAGATCCAACTATAATAACAAAGCTCGCGATACATCAAGATCGTACCACCTCAAGAACACGAGAGAGGGAGATCAAACACATAGCTACCGGTACATACCCTCAGCCCCGAGGGTGAACTGCTCCCTCCTCGTCATGGAGAGCGTCGGGATGATGAAGATGGCCACTCGTGGGGGATCCCCCCTCCGGCAGGGTGCCATAACAGGGTCCCGATTGGTTTTTGGTGGCTACAGAGGCTTGCGGCAGCGGAACTCCCGATCTAGGCTATGTTCTGGAAGTTCGGGTATATATAAGAGGTTTTGGCGTCGGGAACAAGTCAGGGGGTCCCCGAGGCGTCCACGAGGTAGGGGGCGCGCCCATGGGGGGTAGGGCGTGCCCCCACCCTCGTGGGTGCCTCAGGACTCCTCTGGCCCATCTCCGATGCTTTGTGGGCTTCTTCTCGTCCAAAAATAATCTCCGTCAATTTTCAGGTCAATTGGACTCCGTTTGGTTTTCCTTTTCTGCAATACTCAAAAACAAGGAAAAAACAAAAAATGGCACTGGGCTCTAGGTTAATAGGTTAGCATATAAATGCATATAAAACATCCTAGATGAATAATATAATAGCATGGAACAATCAAAAATTATAGATACGTTGGAGACGTATCAGGCCGTCCATCCTGCGCGCCTTCGGTGTTGCCGCCGCCGTCTTCATTGGTGTGGCCATCCTGGATCTCCCGTTCGCTGGAGTAGCCGCTACCGCCTTAGGTGTAGACAAGTTATTCTTTTTCCCGACCACCATCACCTTGCCATCTGCCATCCCAGCCATGAGCGTCACCCCACAGCAGAGAGCACCCGTTTCTAGCCCGCATATAGGGTTGCGCCGTCGCCCCCCTCTCTGCTGCTAAATTCACAACCACCCCCGATCAGCGAAACCCTAACCCTAGCATAGGAGCACAATCGCCTCACGATCGCCCCCTACCGCCTTAGCATTTCCTTTTTGTGGTGGACCCTCAAATGATTAATTGACTGGGTTGATAGTTAACTAGGCATGTAGAGACTTAGGTAAACCATTAATTATTTGCGTACTTAATTAATTAAGCAAGCAGTTAATCACACCGAGTCATTTTGAAAGCGCTCGTGGGCAAAGATGATTAACAGACTATTAGCAAAACGGTCAAGCACCGCTTGCCAACATGGACAACGGCATATTTCAGTGAAATTTCCGAAATTTCACATATTTCAGTGGGGTCCGGCATATTTTTCACCCCAAAATTTCGAGGTAGACTCAAATTGATTTCAAAGTAAATATAAATTATGTTTGAATTCATTAAAATTATGTGATATTTGAAATCTTAAAATCCAAAACAATTTTCAAAATATGCGAAATCTCTGAAATTTCGCATCTTCCGCTGAGGTCCGAAATTATTTTGTTTCCAAAATTAAAAAACTTGACAACCACCACGCGCTCGTGACATGGGCAACCTAGCATTCATCAAGATGGATGACGACTATGCTTTGCAGGATGTCCACACGCTGACGGTTCGCAGTGAGGACAACACGACACAACATTGACCAGTTGGTTCATGCTATAGTAGAAAGGCAGAGTGTTCCAACAATAAGAAGGAAAAAGAACTAAAGCCACCAAGTAGTCCATGGTGTTGGAGAAAGAAAGAGTGTTAAAAAAGGCTAAAAAAGAATGAAAAAGTTTCTAAAAAGTAAGTAGGAATGAGAAAGAATTAGATGAGGTGTCAATGATGAACGCGCTAATATTTATGTGGTGCTGGCTGGCGCCAATGAAATGTCTTGGTGAAGAGGCTAAGAGTAGAAGATGTAGGGAAGGACAAGAAAGAGAAGAACGACAATGATACCTTCTAGCATATGTGGGCTAGAGGTAGAGCTTATTGGTGACGAGGAATACGTTCATGTTGCCATTCTCCTCCAATGCCAATGTGCATTTGCAAAGTTGAATGGACCTTTGAGAATGATTTCTATAATTATTTGTTATTTTGTGTCAATAGTATAACTTAGTTTAACCCACTCTACTATATTGTAAACATGAAAATTTTCATCCTGTTGCAATGCACGATGAAGATGAGGTGGATATCATTTGGTTTTAAAGGAGGTGACTCCAGTGAGAAATGCCCTGCTATGGCGAGAAACCGAGCGGGAAGGGGAGGTTCCGACAGAAAAAGGGAAGATGCATCGCGGGATGGGGTTTTTGTGTTGGACTCGAACGTTAGATATAACATGGTGGATAGCCCATAGAAACGCACAGACGTTCTGCTAGCATGTTCAGGTTCTCAATACGAGAAATTGCTTCCGGAGGCCGAGCTCCACATATGCCTCCAAATGCAAAATTCAAAATTCATGAAAATTCAAATTTTTTACATTTCAAAAAATTCTACAAAAATACATATATAGATGAAGGCATAATTCACAAGTGTGTAAACTTTTAGGACGAAATACATCGAAATAAGGGTTGTGCAGAAAAAAACAAATCTAGAACTTTCTAACACATGAAACTATTTTCATCCCCCCACACCATGAATTTGTCTATTTTGTATAGGTCACATTTCGACGTAATTCATCCTGAAATTTTACACACATACACCTCACATCCTTGTTGTTTGTACAAAAAAATCTAGACTTTTTTAAAAATTGAAAATTTTGAAATTTGAACTTTTCAAAAAATCGGCCTCGAGATGGTCTTTGGTGATTACCACCAAAATTAAAATTATTACGCCAACTCCAAATGAACGCCGTTTTGTTTGTTTGGGTGGGCCGAGCGGAGGAGTGTGTTCGGTTTTGGCCGGAGGCGTCGGTGCGCCTAATGCGGCCGATGTATTTAGTCTGCGTGACAACTTTAAAATTTTAAATTGGTATAAAACATTTTAAACAAAAACATGCGTATTAAAAACGCCGGCCAAAGTCCACTTACAATAATTAAACATAAAATAAAAATCTCGCAGCCACTCGCTGCCCGCAGCCCTAGGCGTCTTTGTCGTCGCCCTCCTTGGTCAGGTCAATGAATGCCGACAGCATTGCCCATCGGAAGGTCTGCCGGTAAGCCGCCAGCGCCGCGACCTCCAACGTCTGTTGCTGATGCTGTCGGTACACTGCCTGGCGGTGCGCCGCCTCCTCCTGCTTGTGCCACTTGGCCTCCTCCCCGCGCTCCCTCTCCACCCACTTTACCGGCAGCGAGCGCCCCTCCCACGCATAGATGTGCTGCCGCTCCTCCTCCTCCATCGTACTCAGTCAAACGGGCGGCACGGAGCCGTAGATTGGTGGCTCGGTCGTCGACTGGCAGCTTTCGAGGATGGGCGCTGGTGTAGGTGTCGGAGGTAGTGGTAGCGGTGGCGATGGCGGTGGCGATGGTAGTGGTGGTGGCGGCGCATGGACGCCGGACGTGGACTCATTAAGTGCCTGGTCGAGGCCAGGACACATGGCTATCTCCATGTGCACCGACTCCTCCATGGCCCGCCACGTCGCCTCCTCAATGGCTACCTGGTACGCGATCTCCTCCTCCTCTCCTCCTCCCGGACCACCCCGAGCGGCGGTGGAGGGTGGGCATCCATCTGGACGACCCCACAACGGCACACATCATGCTCCGTCGCAAACTACCGGACAAATGGAGTACTAATTAACATTTTCAATAAAAGCTGATTTTATTAACTCAAAATGTAGCATCGAGCGAATACAAAAAATAAAGAGAAACACCTGGACTCTGCGCAGCTAAGATGCACACAGCCATCAAACGAACAGTCTGGCAAAGAATATAAAAGCAACAATGTGGCAACAGTAAAGCCATATGAGGCCGAAACTATGCCTATGTCGATGGAGAGGGTGAACCGATTCGGAGATTATGCTGCCACCCATGTTGGGTAAAAACCTCCCTGGCAACCCTCTCTAACCGTGCACACACCACCTTGAACGGCGAATGATACTTTATTCGGTGCAAAGTAGACCATGTACGGAGTTTGTGCTTACAACGGTGAATGACTTGCATAGGGAGGAGATTTTGCCATTAACAACACAATCATTTCTACATACCCAAAGTGCTAGAAGGGAGAGAGATGGATTGGTGGAATAGTTGTTGTATTGCTTGAGCCTCGTGGGCATATATATAGGAGTACAATGACCAACTTGGTGTACAAGATAAGCCAGAATATATCAAGTCTATCTCGTATTTCCTAACTAAACATAATAGTCAACATCCCCCCGCAGTCACAACGGTAGCGACGTACACGGTGAGACTGGAGAAGAATCCGAAGGTACCCCTTTGTGTCGTTTGTCGAGGTAGCCAAGAGCATGGATGGTGTAGCCGTGGTTGAGGTAACTGTGCGAAGAATGCCGTGGTCGATGTTGAGTCGGCGTAGCCGGCGTCGAGGAAGTCGCCGTGGAGCCGCTGGTGCAAGGACGCGCCGAGTTAGTCATGGGCGCAGTGTTGTCGAAGTAGTGATGCACCGGGAAGAATACGTTGCTAATGACGCGTCGCGTAGGGTTTGCCAAGCCCGGGGACACATCATAGCGAAGACACGCATCGGTGTTGCCAGCACCGGGGATGCGTAGACGGACAAAGACGAAGTTGACAAAGCGCCGCACGAGGCTTGCCAGGTCCGGGGACGCGTCGTGGACGAAGGCACACATCGGTGTTGCCAGCATCGAGCATGCATAGACGAGGGATCTGCACGAGTTGTATGCCATGTAGAGGAGTCGGAGGACCAGTAGAGAAGGAGACTCGATGACGGTTGTGGCGCCTGTCGGCGTGGGGGCCGGTGTCACCAATGTTGGTCGGAGTAGACGAAATGGTCGGGGAAGATGGCGTCGATGCTAGCGACGGGCTGGTGCTGGACTAAGACAAAGGGGGTGAATGGGCGGCGGCGGCGGCCGAATAAGAGCAGCGACGACGGCTGCGGCTAGGTTAGGAGCGTGGCAGCGGTGCTCGAAGTAGGCGTGGAACCCGACAACATGGCGAAGACTGATGCGAACAGTGGCGTTCCTGCACCTAGCTAGGAAGGCAGCGCGGCACATACCATGGGAAGTCGACGCGGGGGAACGACGGAATGGCGGGGCATGACACTACAGCCTGAAGGGGCGACGCAGCAGCAGCAGGCAGGTCGGGGTGATGGCGGAAAGACCTCAAGGCGGCGGCGGTGACCGTGGGCCGCGACGCTACGGCTCGAAGGGGCGACGCAGCGGCGAGGCGCGGGACGCTGCAACCATGGGAACGGCCTCGGGCAGCGGCGGAGACCATTTGCCACGCTCGCTACGGCCCGATGGGGCGACGTAGCGGTAGCAGGAGGGTCGGTGCAGCCACGAAGATTGCCTGAAACGGACGTCTTCAGGGTGGCGGTAGACCGCGGGCCGCGGCACTACGACCCAAATGGGCGACGTAGTGGAAGCATGTGGATCGATTCAGTCACAGGAAGAACCACGAGGCGCGGCGCTGCGGCCCGACGGGGCGCGGCGCTGCGGCCCGACGGGGCGCGGCGTTGCGGCTCGATGGGGCGCAGCAGTGGCAGCCTTATGCTCGAGTGATGGAGGGACGCGTTGTACTCGGGATAATATTCACAGGACCTGCGAAGACACGTACAAGCAACTGGCTAGGTCGGCCGTGCGGTATGGATGAAGCAAATCATAGGTGGACGGGTGATCAATTCAATCGCTCGCGAGGTTGAAGTATCCACTAGAACAGATGAGGCGGCCGGTTGTGGCAAAAGCTGGCAACCGAACAGAACACGCGTTATACAGGAGCGAGATTGAAGCGCATGACGCGAGCAACCACACGTGACGCGGTCACCATGGACAAGTCAAGATGTGTACGAACACGTTGTTCGGGCCAACATATGCACACGAACAACCACCTGCATGAACATGTGAGCTGATCCAAGCGGCGTGGATCGGTTGTTGGCGCGAGCGGCCGGCCACAGCAGCGCCAACTATGCCCGTGTGGGCGCGTGAGTTGGCCCGTGCCGACGTAGAACGACTGACGGCCTCCGCACCAGTAGACCTCACACATTGGACGCGAAGCGGCGACCGATCCGGGTGGATGGAGACGGGGTTGATGGAGGAGTCCTGACCAAATCAAGGCGTCGACGGTCGGCATCGAGTGACTGGCGGACGGGTGCGCGGACGGCGGCCGTTCGGGCCGCCGCGTGGCACGCGAGGTCGTTGAGTTGGAGAAGACGCCGGTGTATCGATGCCGAAGTTGGAGTAGAGGCGCGCAGAAGTCGACGATGGCGGCGGGCAATGCAAACCGATCTTAGATCAAAAAACCAAAAAAGAAAAACCGATCAAGACGACCGGCAAGAGAGAGAAAAAACCCGAAGCAAGGGCTCGGGAAAAGTCTCTAAGGCAACCGGTCAACACGACCAGTGGACGAACCCTAGGTACGGGCGGTGCGGCCCCCTGGCGGCGGTCATGGAGGTCGACCGCCCCGGTGGCGACGCGGAGCGGAAGTGGCTGGCGGCAGCTAGGGTTGGATCGGCTAGGCTGATACCATATTAGAAGGGAGAGACATGTGTTGGAGATATGCCCTAGAGGCAATCATGTGATGATGATATTTCCATATGTATTCATGAGTCCTTTGTATCCTTGAACATCATCAATGATATGTATCAATAAGTATGTGACTTTTTTGTGGAACTATGTATTGTATGATGATTGTTCTAATGGCCCTAGTTGATAAGGTTATGCGGACACATATCCTTGACTAGTATACGACTCGGTTGATGACTATGTTTCATAAGTCATGTGCATAGAGATGCTAAACCGATAGTATGGACTCGGGGATGGAGATCACCGAGTCGGACAGACCCACTTTGAGACGAAGCGAGATATAGTCATCTGTTAGTCTCAAGTACAATGTCTATTACCATGTCCTAGACCTGAGGTCCTCACATGTTCTCGGGATGAGGATCGGCTCACTTAGGGTCTATCAAACGCTACTCCGTAACTGGGTAATTATAAAGGTAGCTTTCGAGTAAGTCGTGAGACATGCCGCGGGACATGGTTGACCAAGATGGGATTTGCCCCTTCTATTTGGAGAGATATTCTCTGGGCCCTCTCGAGTGATCAGATTCAGAAAGCATGGCCATGTGACTTGGGTTAAGTGTTAACCCAGTTCGGAAATCTGTATCACGGTTTTGAGAAAGAGAGGTCGAGCTATCACAAGGGTGGCAAGTACTTGCCTTGAGCTCGACAAAAAATATCGTGAGGCAAAAGGAATGTCACATATGACACATTGTCGAGGTTCGTCAAACGACTTTACGCACACATGGGAGTTGGCACGTTCCGTTAGGAGCCGCTACCAACTATTGACTCCGGTCGTGTCCATGTGTACGTGAACCTATAGGGTCACACACTTAAGGGGTTGCAGCCCATTCGGATTGGATCCGAGTGGAAAATGGATATGGACTCCTAGTGGGCTCAAGTGTTGAGCCCACCTCGGAGGTCTATATAAAGGGGAGTGGACGCATCACTTAGGGTTAATCCTTTCGAACCCTGGTGAGCCACCGCCACTCCCCACGCCCATGCCGCGCGACCGGACCTAGCAGTCCGCCGCTCGACGCTGCCCCCCCCCTACGTGTGTATACCTTGAAGGCATCGCATCTGCGATGCTTGGACGAACCGCTCGAGGAAACCGCAAGGTGCCGTTCGCGGGAGATCGCCGTTCGTGGGTCTTCGCTGTTCGCGGGAGATCGACAACGTGAGGAGAAGACGGGCCGAGAGAGATCGACTACGCGCATCACCAACTCTACTTCCGCTGCAGTGACTGCGCGTCTAGTGGTAAATCCGATCTCGTATCTATTTCCAGCGGCATGATCTTGGGTGCGCGGTAGAAATTTTTATTTGGCGCTAGCGTAGCGTACCACGTGTTCCAACAAGATGGACTGGTGAAATAATTGTTGTATTGCTTTAGCCTATGAGCGTATATATAGGAGTACAATGATTAATTTGAAGGACAAAATAAGTCAGAACATATCCTAATCTTCTTTTATTTTCTAACTAAACATGATAGTACTCAACACAAAGCGACCACAGTAAAGTAGACGCTCCATACTATATTAGCATACTAAAAGTATTTGGTATTCCATCAAGCAAGTGGGCATATATATTGACAACATTTGTTGATGGATAGCTATTTGAATGATTGAATATGCACAAAGTTGCATGCGAGTAGTAATTAACATGAATAAACAATGCATTAGTACCGGTGCTGAATTGGCATAAACCAATTTCCAGAAGGAGATAGAGGGGGCACAAACCGCAGAGGCATTCCAGAAGGAGTAGAGGATCCTATTTTGTAATCAATAACTGAAGGAGTGAGACGAGCATATGAGGCTACACTACACATACTGCCAGTAACAAATATGCAACGTCTCACTGAAGGCCAAATGCCGCAGAAGAGCTAGATTACGAATTCGACACGCACGCCTGCACCGTACAAATCTTGCGAAAGAGGCAAGGACAAGCATCACACCATGGAATCCCAGAGAAGCCACTGCATTTATTTTGATTTTCCTTCTTCCTTTTTTTTTCTGAGAAAGAGTGAACCCAGCATGACACGTGCCCGGAGCAGACGCCGCCCGGATCATCAGCCCACTGCATCTTGCGCACCCATCTTTTCTGACCAAAAGAGGTCACATCATCGGAGGTTGATCACTTATTAATGGCCGGATTTGGCGCTCCTCGAGATTGTTCATCTTCCACATGCTTCAAGAAGGCGTAAAATGCCACGTCGGAAGACCCACCTTCCTTGAAGGCGTCTGCAGCCATCTCTTTCGCCATGGCCGCCTTCTCTCGAAGCTTTTGCCCTTCCTCGGACTCCATCACCAGCCTCACCTTGGCTTGCACCTCCTCGGCCTTCACGGACGACTCCTCGTAGCCCTCCACCACCACCCCGATCTTCATCTCCTCCACCAGGTGTATCTTGTTCAGCCTCTGCTCGGCGTACAGCGGCCAGCAGATCATCGGCACGCCGGACATGACCGCCTCCAGCGCCGAGTTCCACCCGCAGTGCGTCACGAACGCTCCCACGGCCTCGTGCCGCAGCACCTCCGCCTGTGGCGCCCAGTTCTTCAGAACCAAGCCCCTGTCCCCGGTTCTCTGCAAGAAACCATCAGGAAGCAACGCCTCCAGATCCGGCTCGCCGGACTTGCTCTGCTCCTCGCGTGGGCTACGCACGGCCCACAGGAACCGTTGCCCGGAGTTCTCTAGCCCGCCGGCCATCTCTCTCAGCTGAGCCGCCGAGAAAACACCCTCGCTGCCGAAGCAGAGGAACACCACGCTCTGCTTTGGCTGCCTGTCCAGCCACTCGAGGCAAGCGTGCCTCTCGCCGCTTTGACCGCTCACGCCGCCGTCGACCAATGGCCCGATGCAGTATATTTGTGGCGTGGAGCGGCCGCCGGACACGCAGAGGCCATCCCGGAGCGCTTTCAGTGCCCTCGACTCCAGCCACTCGAAGCTGTTCACCAGAATGCCTCTCGCTTCCGGCATCCGCGCGAGCTGCTGGACTCGTCTCTTGCACAGGTCGCTCTCCCGGTCTGCCATGGTGTCCGGCATCTCCAGAGCGCGAACCGGCGGCACGCCGGAGAAGGGGAGCGCCGTGTCTCCCATGTCCTTGAACGAGAAAGGCGCCGCGCGGAAGACATCAGGAACCTGGAGGTAGATCGCGAGGTCGGCGGCGGCGGACGCGTAGAACATGTACGCGGGGACGGCGAGCTCTGCGGCGACGTCGAAGGCGTCGACGCAGAACATGTCGAGGACGATGGCGTCGACGGCGGGGAGCGAGAGGAGGAACTCCCGGAGCACAGGGCTCGCGAGGCGGAGCTCGTCGAGCATACGCAAGGCTGTGTTGGAGTACTGATCTTCACTGCTCGCAAGCTGGATGGGCAGGAGGCGGACTGTTATGGAGGGGGAAGCGCTGGCGAGGCGGGCGACCGCGGCTTCCAGCAAGGGGTCCTTCCCTGGCGGGTCGACGACGGCGATGGTGACGGCGACGCCGCGGCGGAGGAAGGCCTTGGCCAGCTGCGCCATGGGGTTCAAATGACCCACGCCCAGTGAGGGGTAGAGGACCACCGTCTTCTCCGCCATGGCCGCTCACAAGATTCGCAGCCCGCTGGCGAACTCGAGTGCGGTTTGCAAGAGTGAGGGGTGGTGAACCGGCGATCGTCGGCCGTCATATATCAGCCGCACAGTGGAGAAAGTTTGCAAGAGTGAGTGGTGGTGAACCGGAGTATCGTCATGGGCCATCCTATATCAGCCACACACTCTCAATCAGACGACCGGGGGCTCACCAGGTGTACAATCAGCCCATGCCCTTTTGAGGCCGGGAGGCTAACCATAGGACAAAGGTAATGCCGGCCATACCCATCAATGACTCGTCGAGAGCACATTTGCAGCGAGCCAGCGACCGGATGAGCATTCACGTGCTATTTTGGCCTGTAATCGTCCCTCTTGGAGCTGTGGGCACAACGAGAAAAGGAAACCTCCCCCGATTTGTTCTAAGAACAAGACGAATAAAGGAAATGCAAAGTTGCTAGTTGAGTGACATAAACTGCAGGCGATAGATTCGGCACTGCACTACTACCGTGGTTGAGCTGTTGTTGCCTCGTTGGCTGACATTGGAGCAGACGGGCTGTGAATAGTAGTGGGGGCGACGCGTCCGTGAAACGGAATCCGGTAGGCTCCTATCATGTCACGCTGGAAGGCCATCAAAATTCAAGCCCGGGTTAGCTGCCCCTACATGCATGGGGTCATGCTTTACACGGTACTTGCAAGAGAGCTGATCCTCTGTATAACATGAGCGTAAGTTATCTCATGCTTTCGGGATGATCTACTTCGACGACAAGAGTCACGCGGGGCGTGCACGTGGAGGCACACCTGCTGAACAGTGTACTGCAGGTCGGGTCGAGTCAGCGTCAAGTACTGTAGAGCACCGACAATGGGGTGATAAAACGCTCAATCGGATGCGAGAGACCCCTCCAGAGCAGAGACCTTCGCCTTCGTGTCGACGGGGGTGGGCGCCGGCTTGCAGTTAAGCATACCGGCACGCTCAAGGAGCTCGTGGGCGTACTTTTGTTGATGCAGAAAGAAGCCATCAGCCCGGCGGATCACCTCGATGCCGAGAAAGTAGTGCAGGGGGCCCAATTACTTGAGGGCGAACTCATCACGAAGACGAGCAGTCAGCCGCTGAAGGAGATTGGGGGCGGACGCCGTGAGGATGATGTCATTGACGTAGAGCAGCAGATATGCAGTGTCAGCTTCCTGATGATACACGAAGAGGGAAGCATCAGAGCGAGTGGACCGAAATCCCAGAGACTGCAGGAAGGCTGCGATACGCTGGTACCAAGCCCGAGCCGTCTGCTTCAACCCGTAAAGAGAATGGGAGAGCAAGCACACGAAGTCGGGCTGCTCGGCGTCGACGAAGCCAGTAGGCTGCTCACAGAACACCTGCTCGGCAAGATGGCCGTGCAAGAAGGCGTTGGACACGCCCAACCGGTGCACAGGCCAGGCGCGCGAGACCGCTGTCGGTGTCAAAACCGGCGAATCTCGGGTAAGAGGTCCTGAACTGTGCGTCTAAGGTCGATGGTTACAGGAGACAGGGGACACGATGTTTACCCAGGTTCAGGCCCTCTCTATGGAGGTAATACCCTACTTCCTGCTTGATTGATCTTGATGAATATGTGTATTACAAGAGTTGATCTACCATGAGATCGTAATGGCTAAACCCTAGAAGCCTAGCCTGTATGACTATGGTAATGAGTATATCCTTTCCGGACTAAACCCTTCGGTTTATATAGACACAGGGGGAATCTAGGGTTACATAGAGTCGGTTACATAAAAAAGGAATCTTCATAATTGATCGTCAAGCTTGCCTTCCACGCCCAGGAGAGTCCTATCCGGACATGGGTACAGTCTTCGGCCTTCGTGTCTTCACAGCCCATCAGTCCGGCAGATGGATAGCAGGCCGGACGCCCGAGGACCCCTTAGTCTAGGACTCCCTCAGTAGCCCCCAAACCAGTCTTCAATAGCGAGGTGTTCGGCACACAAATTGTCTTCGGCATTGCAAGGCGGGTTCCTCCTTTAATAATTTCCAACTAATGTATTCGACCGTAGATTCACTGTCTCCCCTCGGCTTCTGCGCGTTAATAACATCATCTTCCACGTGTCGAGTGAATGCGGGAGGTCAGGTTATTTTTGCAAATGACACCCCGTTCAGGCCAGGAAGAGCGCCTATTTAAAGAGATCGAATCTTAGATTCATTCAGCATCCCGCGGAGAAGAATCCCCAAAGACTACTAGGAGAAGCCATTCCAAGATGGCTAGCATTCCCAATTCCTCCTTCGACTCAGAGAGAGGCGAGTGGGAGGGGTGCTCAGTGGCCCACAGCCAATTAGAGAAGCTGCAAACACAGGGATTTCTCCCCCCTGCAGATCTGGTCCCTGTTCGAGCAGGGCTAGCCTCCCTTAATGGTGAGGCCCTGGCGGAGGATTTTCCCAATCCATCCGGGGGGAGCGAGTTTGTTTCGTCCCTTATTGTTTCGTCCCTTATCTGCTAAGGGGCATTGGGCTTCTGGAATACTATGGCCTTCAGCTGCATAACTTTACTCCGGCCTCCATTCTGCGTATTGCGGGCTACGTCGCTTTGTGCGAACTGTTCCTGGGCATTGAGGCCCATTTTGAACTGTGGAGAAAGTTGTTCTGTCTTGTCCCGCGCAACCACTAGGGGTCAATATTTGAAGTGGGCGGAGCCGAATTATGGCGCGTCGCCGATACCGGATACGTGTCCGGCACACCAAGGAAGGCATCTGAAGAATGGCCTTCCGACTGGTTCTATATAGAAGATGTCGCTCTTCCCGACCCAGTTCGCAAGGGTCTCCCGGAATTTGCAAGCGTTCCGCTGAAGAAACGTCACAGCTGGCGTCCCCGAAGTCTTGAAGAGGAGGACAGTGTGGAAGTTTGTCAGCTCCTGGGCAAGATAAGGATGCTTGCCCAGTCTGGTTTTACAATAGTAGAGGTAATGGCGACCTCCATAGTGCGAGGGGTTCGGCCACTTCAATACAGAGGGCTCCCAATGTGGCACTCAATGGGGAGGATGATGCCTCCCGTTGTGGTCGGAAAGGTTCGGACACCCCCGCCGCTCTAGCCAAGATACTGGCCGAGCTGTTCAAAGGGGAGGAAGAAGAATTTCTCCGCATCAATCGCAGAGACGGGTACTCCATGTACAACCCTCCCGGCTGGGTAAGTCCTAACCCCTTTGCTATTATTCACTCTGCTCTCTTAGCCATTTTTAACGAATTCCCGATCCATTTATTTTGAAACAGCACTGGCGGAAGGTAACTGAGGGGCTTAATAGCCCTGCCCCATAGCCGGAGAACCACAACCGAGAGCTTGATCCTGGGTTCGAAGAGGACCCGGATATATTGATGGTACTCGTGGAAGGGGTGTTCTACCAGGTGAGCTATGACGGCACGGAAGTGGCCATCATCACCGATTATCCTGGTCTTTTTCCAGCTTCCCATGTAAGTAATCAGGAGAAATCCCCCTCAAAAGAGTTTCCTCGCACTGCCTCACCCACCACATTGTCTCATGCTTCAAAGAGGAGGTGTTCGGCACGTCATGCTACTCCGGGATGTCTCCAAGAAGAGCGGCTCCCGCGCCGAGCAAGGCCTCGAAAAGGAAGGTCGGCGAAGACAAGGTTGGTCCTTCGTCGAAGAGGTACGGATTTGAAGGTATGCTTTAGCAGTCATACCCAACCGTGATTGTTATGTTGGTCCTGTATCAGGAAAAAGGTTCACCGGACTATGTCCGGGGATCCGGCCGGTCGCACTCCCAACAACCGGGATTTAGATCCCACCGGAGAGGTGGGGGCCGCTATGGGGACAACGCTGGACTGTCCTTCATCTGAGGGTTCGGAAGATATGTCTGTTACCAACTCAGAAGTAGAGAGCGCCATGAATCATCGGTGCTGCAGGGCTGTCTTACGAGACCCCAAGTTCTCGGAAGAGGCATTCAGTGCCTTCAGCTCGGCTGACGCATACATCCGAGCTGCTTGAGATGGGCTTAGAAAAGCCACAAAGCAACATTTGACAGATGTGCAGGTAAGTTTTCTTTGTCCGAAAAGGATAACCATATGCCCGTAGCCCCCGAGACTGAAAGCAGTTGGTACAACTGATTTAAGGATGGTTGTATAACCAGCTCCTTACAGAGAAGAATGGCATGCTAGCCCAAGAGCTGGAGCAGTGTCGGGCACAGCTAAATGCTGCTACCGCCGAACTGGAACACTTCAAGAAGGCATCTTCTGGTAACATTCCCCTCCATTGAGGAACAAATAATTGTATACCAATTTGTACTAATACTGTTGCTGATCGCAAAATAGGATCGCCAGATCAACTTGAAGAGAAGTTGAAGGTCGCCCAAACGGGAGAGAAAGAGGCAAAAAGGCTACACGCCGCAGGCGAGCGTGTGCTGACCGAGTCAGAGGGGAGAAAAACAAGCTTCAGGATTCCAACACTACATTGGGCGAAGAATTGAAAGATGTGCGGGCCCAGCTAGCCGACTCTGTGAAGGAGAACAAGAAGCTGCAGGGCGGCATATTCAGCATGTGTCTGAACTATCTTTAGAGTAGTTCGAAGATAAATGGAACTGATATAGTTATGATTGCAGTTATATTGACGGGCCATCCTGAAGAGGAGGTGCCCGGATCATCAAGTGATCTACTGCAAGGCCTGTCGCAAGTGCACGAACAGGCTCGGCTGGCTAGGCGGGATGTTGCCAAGGCCCTATGGCCATCCGCCTCCCCTCCAGGAAGTATGGAGAAGCTTGTAGAGCTGTTCAAAGGAGCGCAGCGACGTATCCGACTATGGAAGATATCGTCCAGCCGAGAGGGTGCGCGAGAGGCCTGGGCCATGGTGAAAACACGATATACCAAGATGGATCCTAATCATATGGCCTGTGTCGGACCGCTAGGGTCGAATGGGGAAGAAATTCCCGTTAGTTTAGTATATGATCAAGTAGAGGTGGCCGCCAAATATTCCCAACATGATTGTAAGTTAGACCGCCTTTTGGATGGTGTTGAGGAGGAAGTGTTTGAGTCCAAGTGACTATGTACTTTCCTTGATATATGTAACTCTAGCTGAATTGTATAACATTTGTCATGGCAGACCTTTTCACTTCAACCTCCGGACCCGAAGGTGCGGAGTGTTTTCAAATACCCGCACGGCCGAATAGACTGGGGTATGCATGGAAACTAGGCGTATGGGTCATAGTTGCTTGAACAGACAAGTTGTATCTGGCTAGCTATGTTATATTACATTGAGATTTTAAGAAACATCTTCCAGAGAGAATAGTTCCGTTAAGGGTTCCTTTCTATGGGTGTGCATGCATTAGTGTACATGTCCGAAATGTGATGTGAAAATCACAGTGTGTATAACTTCTGGGGGTTCAGAATGGAGTGAGTGCAAAAAATATCTTTAATTCACCGACCGAATATTCCCTTAAGAACGCTAGCTTTCGGCTTCACCCAGTCTGAGGTAAACATCCGGATGACCCGGCAGTAACAATCGCAGAGGTGCTCCCTTTATGCCCTAGCCGAACTAACGGGAACGTAGGGCATAAACACAGGAGCCAGGCAACCCAGCTTGGCCAAAACTTAAGTCATATCGATGCATATAGTGGCGAAGAAAAGGTACATATGGAAAACGCAGATGTGAAGAGCTTGATGCTCAAAAAATAATAAAAAGCTTTTGTCCGAGAATCCCCCAGGTATAATGGACGCACATATTTAAAGATGTATGCGTCAGGGGTGTGCGGTCTAGCCGTACGAGAGCTTTAAAGCGAGAAAAAAAAGAATAATCAGAAAAGAGAGAAAAAATAATGGAAACTACATGGGAGAAGGAGACGAACAAAGAGTTCGGCGCTAGGCATAGAATCTTTGGAGTCTGGCTGCGTTTCAGGGGTTCGGCTCGAGGCGATGTTCTGATGCATCACGAAGACGGTGTGCTCCTTCGGTGAGAACTTCCACAATTATGAAGGGACCCTCCCATTTGGGCTTTAGTTTGTCCTTTTTCTTCTCCGGCAGACGTAGAACGAGTTCACCAACGTTGTATGTCTTGGACCGTACTTCTCTGCTTTGATATCTTCAAGCCTGCTGTTGGTAAAATGCTAAACGGGCTTTTGCGACATCGCGCTCCTCCTCCGGGGCATCTAGGTTGTCCTGCCGATCAAGCTCGGCTTCTCTCTCTTCGTACATACGCACTCGAGGTGAGTCGTGAATAATATCGTAGGGCAACACAGCCTCCGCGCCATACACCATGAAGAAAGGTGTGTATCCGGTAGTACGGTTGGGCGTGGTCCGCAGCCCCAGAGTACAGAGTTGAGCTCCTCAACCCAGTGCTTGTCTGATTCTCTCAAAGACCGCACTAGTCTGGGCTTGATGCCGCTCATAATAAGAACATTGGCTTGTTCGACTTGACCGTTGGTTTGCGGGTGGTAGACGAAGGCGTAATCGAGTTTAATGCCAAGATTAGTACACCAGGTTTTCACCTCGTCGGCTGTGAAATTAGAGCCGTTGTCGGTGATGATGTTGTGTGGGACACCATAACAGTGCACAACACCAGATATGAATTCTATCACCAGCCCAGACTCAGCCGTTTTGACCGGTTTAGCCTCTATCCACTTAGTGGATTTGTCCACCATGACCAGCAGATATTTTTTCTTATGGCTTCCCCCTTTAAGGGGTCCAACCATATCCAGTCCCCAGACCGTGAAAGGCCAAGTAATGGGGATAGTTTGTAAGGCAGTTGGGGGCATATGGCTTTGGTTGGCGAAGAGTTGGCATCCGACGTAGGATTGGACAAGGTCCTGCGTGTCTGCTCGGGCCGTCAGCCAATAAAAACCAGTACGGAAGGCCTTTCTAACAAGGGCCCGAGCTGTAGCGTGGTGTCCGCCGAGACCAGCGTGAATTTCTGCTAAAAGTTGCCGCCCCTCTTCCTCGGAGATACATCTTTGAAGTACTCCGGTAGTAATTTTCTTGTAGAGCTCGCCGTCATGAACCTTGTAGGCCTTCGAATGCCGGACAATGCGGCGAGCCTCATTCTGGTCTTCGGGAAGCTCCTTCCTATTAATGTAGGCCAAGAAGGGTTCGGTCCACGGGGCAATGACTGCCATAATGAGATGGGTCGACGGTGTTATTTCGGTGGCTCAGCCCCCGATGCTATCGGTGTGTTCGGGATTTGGGGTTGTGTTTGGATCCAGACTGTTGTTGCCGCCCTCCCCTTGCCACACCACGGATGGCTTGAAAAGCCTTTCCAGGAAGATGTTGGGTGGGACGGGGTCACGCTTGGCGCCAATGCGAGCAAGGACGTCCGCTGCCTGATTACTTTCTCGGTCGACCTGGTGAAATTTGAGCCCCTCGAACCGAGCCGACATTTTTAAGACGACATTACGATAAGCTGCCATCTTTGGATCTTTGGCATCAAAGTCTCCATTTATTTGAGATATTACGAGGTTTGAATCCCCGCGCTCCTCTAGGCGTTGTATGCCCATGGATACGGCCATCCGAAGACCATGCAATAAGGCCTCGTATTCGGCTGCGTTGTTGGAGTCTGTGTATAATATTTGGAGTACATACTGGACGACATCTCCAGTAGGGGATTGAAGGAGTCCTAGATTACGGGGTGTCTGGACAGCCGGACTATGACCTTTGGCCGGACTATTGGACTATGAAGATACAAGATTGAAGACTTCGTCCCGTGTCCGGATAGGACTTTCCTTGGCGTGGAAGGCAAGCTTGGCAATATGGATACGTAGATCTCCTCCCGTTGTAACCGACTCTGTGTAACCCTAGCCCCCTCCGGTGTCTATATAAACCGGAGGGTTTAGGCCGTAGGACAACAACAATCATACCATAGGCTAGCTTCTAGGGTTTAGCCTCTCTGATCTCGTGGTAGATCTACTCTTGTACTACCCATATCATCAATATTAATCAAGAAGGAGTAGGGTTTTACCTCCATCGAGAGGGCCCGAACCTGGGTAAAGACATTGTGTCCCTTGTCTCCTATTACCATCCGCCTAGACACACAGTTCGGGACCCCCTACCCGAGATCCGCCGGTTTTGACACCGACATTGGTGCTTTCATTGAGAGTTCCTCTGTGTCGTCATCTTAGGCCCGATGGCTCCCCCAATCATCGCTAGCGATGCGGTCCAGGGCAAGACTTTTCTCCCCGGACAGATCTTGGTGTTCGGCGGCTTTGCACTGCGGGCCAATTCGCTTGGCCATCTGGAGCAGATTGAAAGCTACGCCCCTGGCCATCTGGTCAGGATTGAAAGTTTGAACTACATGGCCGACATCTAGGGAGACTTGATCTTCGACGGATTCGAGCCACAGTCAAGCACGCCGCACTGTCACGATGGGCATGATTTAGCTCTGCAGCCGAACAGTGCCCTGGAGGCCGCACCCGCACCTGCTTCGACCTGAAGCTCGGAGCCAACTGCACCGACCAAGGACGGATGGCTAGACCACGCCACGGAGGCTACAGTCTCAGCGGTGATCGAACCGAACACTAGCCTTATCCCTCGCGAGGCCCGTGACTCCATGGTACCGGACTCTTCTCCGGACTCTAAACCCTCCGCGCCCCTGCCAATCGAACCCGATTGGGTGCCGATCATGGAGTTCACCACCGCAGATATCTTTCAGCACTCGCCCTTAGGCGACATTCTAAATTCAGTAAAGTCTCTCTCTCTGTCAGAAGAGCCCTGGCCGGATTATGACCGACAGGATTGGGATGTGGACGACGAAGAAATTCGACGCCCACCCACCACCCACTTCATAGCCACTGTCGATGACTTGACCGACATGCTTGACTTCGACTCCGAAGATATCGACAGTATGGACGACGATACAGGAGACAAACAGGAACCAGCGCCCACAGGGCACTAGAGAGCCACCTCATCATACGATGTATACATGGTGGACACACTCAAGGGAAAAGACAACGAGGAACGGGAGGACGCAACGAAGGATCGTTCCTTCGAAAAGCAGTCAAAGCGGCGGCGTAAGCGCCGCTCCAAACCCCGCCTCGATAGAGACAACGGTCATACAGACCCAGCCACAGAGCAGGGCGAGCCAGCGGACGATGAACATGACATCGAATAACCGTCCGAACAAGGCAACCTGGATAACCAAACCGAACAACCCATCCCCGGCAAAGATAACAGTCCGGATGCCCTCACACCGGACAAGTTCCTGGAGCAGAAGAACCTCCACAAAAGGCTCGTCGCCACTGCGCGTAGCCTAAAAAACAGAAGCGGAAGCTCAAGACTGCGGAAGATGCACTCAGAATCAGATGGAGCAAAGTACTCAACACCGCAGACAAATATGGCGGCAGTCGCCACACAAAGAGCTACCCGAAGCGAAAGCTACTGCCCGAATTTGATGAGGAGGCCTTAGAGCCCCCGCAATCAAAAAACAAAGCAACCATCCGGTCGGATAGACGACTTCATGGCCAACACGGAGCGGCAAACAATGCCGCACACAAGCCAGCACGTGATCCACGCGAGGATTCGCATCAAAAAGATGGCCCAGCCAGATCTATCTACGGGCCAAGAAAGCAAGCTCTAACAAGCAGTGCAACACAACATGTATCCGAACACAACAGCACACCCAAGTACAGGGGTGCCGCACACCCCCTATGTTTCACCGACGAGGTGCTGGACCATGAATTCCTAGCGGGATTCAAACCCGTAAACATAGAGGCATATGATGGAACAACAGACCCGGGGGTCTGGATTGAGGATTATATCCTCCATATCCACATGGCTCGAGGAGATGACCTCCACGCCATCAAGTACTTACCCCTCAAGCTCAAAGGGCCAGCCCGACATTGGCTTAAAGGCCTTCCCGAAAACACCATTGGAAGTTGGGAAGAGCTCGAGGACGCTTTTCGGGCAAACTTCCAAGGGACTTATGTCCGACCACCGGATGTAGACGATTTAAGTCACATAACTCAACAACCCGGAGAGTCAGCCCAGAAGCTCTGGAACAAATTTCTCACTAAAAAGAATCAAATAGTCGACTGTCCGGACGCCGAAGCCTTAGCAGCTTTCAAACATAGCATTCGAGACGAATGGCTCGCCAGACACCTCGGCCAAGAAAAGCCAAGAACAATGGCCGCATTAACAAGCCTCATGACCCGCTTTTGTGCGGGCGAGGACAGCTGGTTGGCAAGATGCAGCACCAGCGACCCAAGTACGTTTGAAGTCAGGGATGGAAACGGGAAGCCATGACGCAGCAAAGACCAGCGCCGGAATAAGGGAAACAGTCCGAAGAGCACGACAGTTAACGCCGGATTCAAAAGCTATCGACAGGGTAAGCAAAAGCTGCCCCTCAAAGATAACAGGAACGAACTGTCCAACCTAAGTAAAATCCTGGACAAGATATGTCAAATCCACAGCACCCCTAGGAAGCCTGCAAACCATACCCACAGAGAATGTTGGGTCTTCAAGCAATCCGGCAAACTCAATGCCGAACACAAGGGGCTGGATACACCAAGTGAGGGCGATGATGAATCCCACAAACAGAGCACTGGGAAACAAAAGAATTTCCCACTAGAAGTCAAAACAGTAAATCTACTTCACGTGACAAAAGGGAAAAACCAAGTGGCGCCCATAGAGATATGCGCCATGCGGCCTATCACAAAGGAGTCTAGCCAGTGGTTGTTAAAACCGATCACCTTCGACCATCAGGATTACTCCGGAAGTATCCGGCACGCAGGCTAGGCTGCCTTTGTATTAGATCCGATAATTGACGGATTCCACTTTACACGAGTCCTGATGGACGACGGCAGTGGTTTAAACCTGCTATATCAGGACACAGTCCGCAAAATGGGGATGGACCCAACAAAAATTTGCCATAGCAACACTTCCTTTAAAGGAGTAGTGCCAGGCCCAGATGCCCATTGCACGGGTTCCCTCCTACTAGAAGTTATGTTCGGTTCCCCCGATAACTTCCGTAGTGAAAAGCTAACCTTCCACATCGCCCCATTTTCAAGTGGCTATCAAGCACTACTAGGACGCGAAGCGTTCGCCCGCTTTAACGCAATACCACATTATGTGTCTCTCACGCTTAAGATGCCCGGTCCACGAGGCATCATGTCACTAAAGGGAAACATTGAGTGTTCCTCCCACGCGGAAGACTGTGCGGCTGCCTTAACAGCCACACACTAAAACGTCTTCACCAATCAAAGCACTTAAACAGGTCGTTAAGACCACGGACATGGCTAGACGGGTCCGGCGTAAACATACCATTGATAAAGGCTTAATAGCCGCATACCCCGATACAAGGGGCTCCGCGCATGTAAAACAAGAGACAATAAGGCTCAATTTTACCCATTTTGAATTATACTTTGCTTATTTAGTATAACATACATTTCGCACGACCTTTTTCATCTAAGTTCCTCTCTTTTTCAGATGAACACCATGCTATACCCGTCCAGGACACGGCACAACGGAGACACAGGCGCAGACGTGCAGCAGGGACCTGTTCCAAGGATTCTTTTTAGATTAAGACCCTGCGTAAACCTTTTTTACTGTCTCTTGTTGATACACATCCCCCGGATTCTCAGTATAGCCGAGGAGGAGGCTGGCGTCTTGGCATGTGGCCACATCAGAATTTTGCGCGTACCTGGACACCAGGGGCTTATTACCAAGGGCACTGTTCAGCCCGTTTTTGTAAAGTCCGAATACCTTAGGGAGTGTTCGCCGTCGCGAGTTTGGCCTTATATGCATCAGCTCCGAATCGTGTCTTTGGTCAAATGTTGGGTTTGCCCGGCTCCTGTGTTTTGCTGCCTTACGTTCCGCTCTATCGGCTAAGGCGACACCAGGAGAACTACTGCGATTGTGCCCCGGTTCAGCCAAGCGAGCACCTCAGTAGAGAAAGCCGAAAACTGACTGTCATGATATAGCGTGAGACTGGTCAACCACTCGATGACCTATCAGAATCTTCGGGATTCCTCCGCATTAACGAAGGGCCGTTTCCCGGCCAGGCACACACGCGCCCCTAATTCGGGCGAGCGCGGCGCCACCAGGGGCTATATAGTAGCCTCACTGTCAAACTCCTATGGCTAAGTGAAAGTGATAAAGCATTATAGTCCGATTGCCTAGTTCGCTGCGCTATCACCTCCTTCATGGACCAAGACATTGGATCAAGTGTGAAAATGCGCCTTCCGCGAACACCCCCGCATTATATGCGTGGGGGCTGAAGCCGACGACTGCCATCTTTCAGGTTATATACACATATACTGTAACGGCCGCACGGGAGGTATTATAATTCTTGCAGGCACAAGTATAAAAAGCTTCTACAATTCATCAAAATATTGTTTTACAATAATACATGTTATTCGAACATAATATCCTTCGAGCACTGCGTCTCTATTAAACGAGCGCCTTGCAGAACTTCCTGAAAATAGTGCTCGGCAGGTACTCGGCTTCCGTCCGAGTCTGGAGATGCAACAGCAGTGGCCTCCATCTCCGCCCCAGTATGTCTTGACACGGGCAAGGGCCATTCGCGCACCCTCTATGCATGCTAACCTCTTCATCGCGTTGATATACGGCACCGCACCAAGGAACTGCTGCACCAAGCTAAAATAACTGTTCGGCTTTGGCCTTTCCGGCCACAAATGACCCATGACATACTTCATGGCGAGTCCGGATAACCTATTCAGCTCGTCCCATTCGGCCAAACGATCGGTTAATGGAAGCAGACGCTCTGGATTGTGGAACTGCGACCAGAAGAGCTTTTCCACTTCGCGATCCTCCTGATCTCGGAAGTGTTCGGCCGCATCAGCGGCACTCGCCGCTAAATCCAGATACGCGTCCGCCGAACTCCACATTCGGTCCAACGGAGCATATTTAGGATCCTCGAACTTCATCCGTAGCATAAAGGGCTTTCCAGCCGCGATATCTCCGGCTTGACGTAGCTCCTCCTTCATCGCTCTCATCGCAGAACGAGCATCCTTGGCTGCTATAGTGGCCTTCTCCAGGTCCGTCCGTTCCGCCCGATCTTCTTTTTCAAGAAGCTTGCAATGGTCAGGAGCGCTCTTCAACTTCACAGCCATCTCGGCCATTTCCTTCTTGCTTCGGCAGTGAGCAGCCTGTTCGGCTTTCAACTCTTCAACCGCCTTTAAGGCAGCCGCATCACTTTTTCTGGCTTGCTCCTTGGCTCGGGCAAGTTCCGCCCGAAGGTCCTCCACGGCGGCAGCTCCATCTGCATCAAGCGCACACGTTGTAAGATACTGGCGTCAAGCCGCTCTTACCAGGTGTCACCGGAGAAATTATATACCTTGTGCCTCGTCAAGCCGCTTGTTGACAAGCGCGATGTCGGCATGTGCCACGTCAAGTTGCCGCTTTAGCTCGGCCAATTCATCGGTCTGGCTAGCCACCGGACACTTCGCCACCTACACAGGAAGGCGGTAAAATTATGCCAGGGACTATGATCCTCTGCGTACTGTCGTTTTCGACAGCACACAGAGTCTTAAGGGCTACTATCTACACAGGGCGCATTCTAAATATGCGGAATTGTCAAAAGGTACATCATCTCGCGTACCTCAAAACCGGTCAACAGACTCCTGACTGCTTCATGCAACCCGCTCTCCGCGGACGAAATCCTTTCAATTACCGTACCCATCAACGTACGATGCTCCTCTGAGATAGGCGCTCACCCTAGCAGATCCTTCAGCGCCTCCGACCATGCACCAGGCGGTGCCGGACTCGTCCGATTGCCTTTTTTGAAAGCTGGACACTGAGGCCTTCGGGGGGCCATATGACTGCCTCCCGGCCCTGCCGGATTAGGAGAAACCCTCCACGATGATACCTCGGGGTCGCCTGCCTCGTAAAGTGGTGCGGCAGAGGGAGGCGTCCCGCTCTCCATCATTTCCGGAAGAAGGTCCCCGAAGACGAGCTCTGCTGAGAAGGGCTGAGATCCGAACTACAAGGTAAATTTTCGGTTATTTTCCTCAGAAATAAAACAAGGATTTCTCTCATTTTAAACCTCCCCTCTCTACTTACGCCTCGGTGGAGGGTTGATCCCCTTGAGGGCATAGTATGGCCGAGGTATCCTCTGGCACAGGACCCTCTAGCGAAGATTTCTTACCCCGCTTTGAGACCATGGTCTCCGGGTCTTCAGAGGCGGTCCTCTTCCTCCCCTGAGTAGAGGAATTTTCAATTCCTCCTTTCCGGACAGCCTCCTTCGGGGAGGCAGTAACTTCCTTGTCCCCCCTTCGCTTTCTTCCGAAGGCGCGATCTCCAGCATCCTGGTTAACACGGAATCCGACGAGGTCTCAGGAAGGGGGGCCGGACACCTGATTAACCTCGCCTTCGCTATCCACTCCTGTTTCAAGGACAACTCTTTTAAGGGCGATGTTGTGATAAATGTACGGATGGCGTGTCAGGGCACAGGGCTACTTACTTGAGTATCAGGACGATTGCAGCTCAGACTTGCGTCCCCAGTAGCGTCCGGGCATGCTGCTTGTGGCCTGAAGAACAACTTGTACATCTCCGCGGGCGTCGCGCCCATAAAATGTTGGAGAGCTCGTGGTCCCTCCGGATTGAACTCCCACAGGCGGAGGGGGCGACGTTTGCAGGGCTGGGTTTGGCGAATCAACATGACCTGCGTCACCTTGACCAGACTGACGTCTCTTTCCAGGAGGTCTCGGATGCGGCCCTGCAGCAGGGGCATGTCCTTTGTTGGCCCCCAGTCCAACCCCTTATTAACCCATGACACTAGTCGGGGCAGGGGACCCAAGCGAAAAGCAGGCGGCGCCACCCACTTGGTACCCCTGGGAGCTGTGATATAAAACCACTCTCGTTGCCATAAGCTGGACTCCTCTTGAAAAGGGCCCTCGGGCCATGGAGCGTCGGCGTTCTTGCGTATTACGGCGCCTCCGCACTCTGCGTGCTGACCCTCGATCATCTTTGGCTCTACTTTAAAGGTCTTGAGCCACAGTCCAAAGTGAGGGGTAATGCGGAGGAAAGCTTCGCACACGACGATGAACGATGAGATGTGGAGGATGGACTCCGGAGAAAAATCATGAAATTCCAGCCCATAATAGAATATGAGCCCCCTCATGAAGGGATCCGTCGTGAAGCCTAGCCCTCGGAGGAAGTGAGACACGAACACCATGCTCTCGCCGGGCTTGGGAGTGGGAATAACCTGCCCTGGAGCAGGCAGCCTATGAGAGATTTCGCCAGTCAAAAACCTGGCCTCTCTCAGCTTTAACATGTCTTCCTCCGTGACGGAGGAAGGCATCCATCGGCCTGGAAGGTCGGGGCCGGACATCATCGAAGGTCCGAACAGCCTGAATCTGGAGCCTTGGGTGTTGGAACTCGAGGCAAGAGGCGGATTCGATTGAGACCGAAAGAAAGGAGTGAAGCTTTGGTCTCTTTATAAGAGGTTGAATACCAAGAGCCCTCCCCGTGACCATTTGGGACTTACCTTTGATCGAGGAGACATACCAACGGGCGCGACTGGGTTACCCACGTCCGTGTTGATGAGAATCCCGTAAATAAAGGGATACGATCTCTGCTTCGACAAGACGTGCCAAGGAAACCGCCTCGCAAAATGCGTTGAGGTGGGACAGTAAAAACGATTCGAATAAAGACTTGGTTGCGATGTGATGTCACACTACAGGATACGTCGGCAGATTAGATTTGTGAAAAAAGTTATTCTCTCTCTCTCTCTCTACGGTGGTATGTGGAACTTGTTTTGCAGAGCCGGACATGATCCTTGTGTTCAAAATCTTCTCTGAAGTATTCGGAGGAGGAACCCGCCTTTCAATGCCAAAGACAATCTGCGCACCGGACTCATCGTCATTGAAGCCTGGTTCAGGGGCTATTGAGGGAGTCCTGGATTAGGCGGTGTCCGGACAACCAGACTATGACCTTTGGCCAGACTGTTGGACTATGAAGATACAAGATTGAAGACTTCGTCCCACGTCCGGATAGGACTTTCCTTGGCGTGGAAGGCAAGCTTGGCAATATGGATACGTAGATCTCCTCCCATTGTAACCGACTCTGTGTAACCCTAGCCCCCTCCGGTGTCTATATAAACCGGAGGGTTTAGTCCGTAGGACAACAACAATCATACCATAGGCTAGCTTCTAGGGTTTAGCCTCTCTGATCTCGTGGTAGATCTACTCTTGTACTACCCATATCATCAATATCAATCAAGCAGGAGTAGGGTTTTACCTCCATAGAGAGGGCCCGAACCTGGGTAAAAACATTGTGTCCCTTGTCTCCTGTTACCATCCGCCTAGACGCACAGTTCGGGACCCCCTACCCGAGATCCGCCGGTTTTGACACCGTCAGGGATGTTAACACGACTCCCGCTCCTAGCCCGCCAGCATTTTGGAGCCGTCAAAATATATAACCCAATTGGAATATGCGTCGTCCTCTTTAGGGAGTTCGGCCTCTGTCCATTCGGTGACGAAGTCAACTAGTACTTGGGATTTGATGGCTCGACGTGGCTTGTATGTTATGTCAAATGGAAGTAGCTCTATGGCCCATTTGGCGATCCGTCCCATGGCATCACGGTTGTTTATAATGTCATTGAGTGGGACTTCAGAGGCCACCGTGATTGAACACTCCTGGAAGTAGTGTCGTAGCTTTCAGGATGCCATGATGACCGCGTATGCTATCTTTTGGTCATGGGGTACCAGGATTTGCACGGTGTGAGGACAGTAGATACGTAGTATACTGGTTTTTGAAGCGGGTATTTGTGTTCGCCCTATTCTCGTTCAACGACGAGCACTGCGCTCACCACCTGATGTGTTGCCGATATGTATAGCAACATGGGTTCGCCAGCGTTTGGTGCGGCCAGGATTGGGTTGCTTGCTAGGAGGGCCTTTATTTCTTCCAGTCCGGCAGTCGGCGCGTCTTTCCATTCGAAGTTATCGGTGCGCCGTAAGAGGCGACAGAGTGGTAGTGCCTTTTCTCCTAATCTGGAGATAAAGCGACTTAACGCTGCCACATAACCAGCTAGTTTTTGGACTTCTTTGAGGTCTGTTGGCGTAGCCAACTTTGACAGAGCTCGGATTTTGGCTGGATTTGCTTTGATTCCTCTATTGGAAACGATGAAGCCCAGCAGTTTTCTAGCAGGGACACCGAAGACACACTTTTCTGGGTTGAGCTTAATGTCATATGCACGGAGGTTGTCGAATGTAAGACGTAAGTCGTCTATTAGTGTTTCTATGTGCCTAGTTTTGATGACGACGTCATCGACGTAAGCTTCTACTGTCTTGCCGATCTGCTTCTCCAGGCATGTTTGAATCATGCGTTGGTATGTGGCGCCGGGGTTCTCGAGCCCAAAGGGCATGGTGTTGAAGCAGAATGACCCGTATGGGGTAATGAATGATGTTGCAGCTTGATCGGACTCCTTCATTTTGATTTGATGGTATCCGGAATATGCATCGAGGAAACACAGTGAGTCGTGTCCTGCGGTGGCGTCAATGATTTGATCAATGCGGGGGAGGGGGAAGGGATCCTTAGGGCAAGCCTTGTTGAGGTCTTTGAAATCGACACACAGGCGCCAGGATTTGTCCTTCTTTGGTACCATCACCAGGTTTGCCAACCAGTCCGGATGTTTGATTTCTCTAATGAATCCGGCCTCGATAAGCTTGGCTAGCTCCTCCCCCATGGCTTGTTGCTTGGGTTCGGAAAAGTGCCACAATGTTTGCTTGACCGGTTTAAATGCCTTTAATATATTGAGGCCTCTGTTGGAAAAGGCAGTGCCTAGGAGGCGCTTAGGCACGCCTAGGCGCAAGGCAATGGCCAAACGCCTCGCCTAGGGCATAAATGGAGGTCTAGGCAGGGCAAGCAAGGAATTGCCTACCCAAGCAAGAAATCATGCCACATGCTGCACTGATATGCCAACCGAGTTATATTCCAATGGCAGTAGACGGTAATTAACTTATTTATATGCCCTAAACTAATATCAACACCCATATAATAATCACAAATACACAACGAGTAAAAACTATATTACCACCTAGGCCGCGCCTAGGGCACTTAAGCACCGCCTAGGCACTAGGCGAAGGCCAACCGCCTCGCTTACGCCTACCGCTTTTTCCAACCTTGTTGAGGCTATGTTCGGCCAGCCTGCGTGGGATCCGTGACATATCGGAGGGGTGCCAGGCGAATATGTCCCAGTTTTCACGCAGGAATTCTCGTAGTGCGGCGTCAACTGTTGGGTTTAGTTGCGCTTCGATAGATGCTGTCTTCTTGGGGTCCGTTGGGTGGACCTGGAATTTGACTATTTCTACTGCTGGTTTGAAGGAGGTGGATTTGGGGTGTTTGTCGAGGATCACATCGTCCTTGTCCATCGTGGAGCGCAGTGTGGTTAATTCTTCGGCTGTGAGGGCTTCGGATAGCGCCTCAAGGGCCATGGATGCGGTTTTGTTTTCAGCGGAGAGTGCTATGTCCGGGTCACTGACATGAGTGATTATACCGTTTGGTCCGGGCATTTTGAGCTTCATATACCCGTAATGAGGTATAGCTTGGAAGTGTGTAAAAGCATCCCGCCCTAACAGGGCGTGGTATCTGCTGCTGAAAAGGGCCACTTGAAAGGTGATTTCTTCGGACCGATAATTCTCCGGCATGCCGAATACCACGTCAAGTGTGATTTTTCCCGCGCACCGCGCCTCCCGACTGGGAATGATTCCTCGGAAGGTTGTGCTACTTTGCTTGATGCGGCTCCTGTCTATTTCCATTTTGTGGAGCGTGTCCTCATAAATGAGGTTTAGTCCGCTACCGCCGCCCATGAGGACCTTGGTAATCCACGATGGGACTGAGGACTAATGTGGCTGGCACTCGGACTGTCCTATACTTCGGTTCATCACCGGCATTAAATGGTATAGCCGTGTCGTTCCAAGGGTTTATTGAAGTGATTTGGCAGACTTCGGCGAGGTCGCGAAGTGCCCTTTTGCTCTTGTTGTTTGAAGCAAATGTCTCAAAGACCGTCAATACTCTTGTGTCATTTTCTGGATGGTGCTTGAGGGAGTCCTGGATTAGGGGGTGTCCGGGTAGCCGGATTATACCTTCAGTCGGACTCCTGGACTATGAAGATACAAGATTGAAGACTTCGTCCGGTGTCCGGATGGGACTTTCCTTGGCGTGGAAGGCAAGCTTGGCAATGCGGATATTTAGATCTCCTACCATTGTAACCGACTTTTTGTAACCCTAACCCTCTCCGGTGTCTATATAAACCGGAGGGTTTTAGTCCATAGGACAACACAACATACAACAATCATACCATAGGCTAGCTTCTAAGGTTTAGCCTCCTTGATCTCGTGGTAGATCTACTCTTGTACTATATCATCAATATTAATCAAGCAGGACGTAGGGTTTTACCTCCATCGAGAGGGCCCGAACCTGGGTAAAACTTCGTGTCCCTTGTCTCCTGTTACCATCCGCCTAGACGCACAGTTCGGGACCCCCTACCCGAGATCCGCCGGTTTTGACACCGACATTGGTGCTTTCATTGAGAGTTCCTCTGTGTCGTCGCTTTTAGGCCCGATGGCTCCTTCGATCATCAACAACGATGCAGTCCAGGGTGAGATCTTTCTCCCCGGACAGATCTTCGTCCTCGGCGGCTTCGCACTGCGGGCCAATTCGCTTGGCCATCTAGAGCAGATCGAAAGCTACGCCCCTGGCCGTCAGGTCAGATTTGGAAGTTTAAACTACATGGCTAACATCCGCGGGGACTTGATCTTCGACAGATTCGAGCCACAGCAGAGCGCGCCGCACTGTCTCGATGAGCACGATCTAGCTCTGTCGTCGAACAGTGCCCTGGAGGCCGCACATTCTTCGGTTCCGACCCTTAATTCGGAGCCGGCTGCGCCGATCGAGGATGAGCGGTTGGACACCGCCTTGGGGGCTGCAATCTCAAAGGCGATTGAGCCGAACACCAGCCCCGCACTCCGCAAGGCCCGTGACTCCAAGGGACCGGATTCCTCTCCGAACTCCAAGCCCTCCGCGCGCCTGCCGATCAAATCCGAGTGGGCGCCAATCACAGAGTTCACCGCCGCGGACATCTTTCAGCACTCGCCCTTCGGCGACATTCTGAATTCACTAAAGTCTCTCTCTTTATCAGGAGAGCCCTGGCCGGACTATGGTCAGCAAGGTTGGGATACGAACGATGAAGAAATTCAAAGCCCACCCACCACCCATTTAATAGCCACCGTCGATAATTTAAACGACGTGCTTAATTTCGACTCCAAAGACATCGACGGTATGGACGACGATGCAGGAGACGCATATGAACCAACGCCTATAGGGCATTGGGCGGCCACCTCATCTCATGATGTGTACATGGTGGATACACCTAAAGGAAGCGGCAACGGGAACACGGGGATACAACGAGGGATCGATCTCTCGAAAAGCAATCAAAGCGGTGGCATAAACGCCGCCCCAAGCCCCGCCTCGACACAAACCCAGCCATAGAGAAGGACGAGCCGGCAGATGACGAGCATGCCTTAGAGCAACCGTCCGAACAGGGCAACTCGGATAAAGAAACCGAACAACCCGTCCCCGGCGAAAACGGCATTCCGGACGACCTTACGCCGGATAAGGCCACGGAGCAGAGGAACCTCCACAAAAGGCTTGTTGCAACCGCACGTAGCCTGAAAAAGCAGAAGCGGAAGCTAAAAACTACAGAAGATGCACTCAGAATCAGATGGAGCAGAGTAATCAATACCGCAGACAAATACGGCGACAGTCGCCGCACTAAAAGCTATCCGAAGAGAAAGCTACTGCCTGAATTCGATGAAGAGGCCTTAGAGACCTAGCATTCAAAAAGTAAGAAAGCCACCCGGTCGGATAGACGACCCCATGGCCAGCATAAAACGGCAAGCGGCGCTGCACTCAAGCCGGCATGCGACCCACTCATGGAGTCGCATCAAAAAGATGTCCCAGCCAGGTCTATTTATGGGCCAAGAAAGCAAGCTCTCGTAAGCAATGCAAAAAAACCAGTATCCGAACGCCACGGCACACCCAAATACAGGGGTGCCGCACACCCCCTATGTTTCACCGATGAGGTCCTGGATTATGAATTTCTAGCGGGATTTAAACCCGTAAACATAGAGGCGTACGACGCAACAACAAACCCTGGAGTCTGGATCGAGGATTATATCCTCCACATACATATGGCCAGAGGAGATGACCTCCACGCCATAAAATACTTACCCCTCAAGCTTAAAGGTCCAGCCCGGCATTGGCTTAAAAGCCTTCCTGAAAACACAATTGGAAGTTGGGAAGAGCTCGAGGACGCATTCCGAGCAAATTTTCAAGGGACCTATGTCCGCCCTCCGGATGCAGACGATCTCAGTCACATAACTAAACAGCCCGGAGAGTCAGCTCAGCAATTCTGGAACAGATTTCTTACTAAAAAGAATCAGATAGTCGACTATCCGGATGCCGAAGCCCTAGCAGCTTTTAGGCATAATGTTTGAGACGAATGGCTAGCCAGACACCTCGGCCAAGAAAAGCCAAGAACAATGGCCGCATTAACAAGCCTCATGACCCGCTTTTGCGCAGGAGAGGACAGCTAGTTGGCAAGATGTAGCACCAGCGACCCAAGTACATCCGAAACTAGGGATGGAAACGAAAAACCGCGACGCAACAAGGATCGTCGCCAGACTAAGGAAAACAGTCCGAAGAGCACGACAGTCAACGCCGGATTCAAAAGCTCACGACAGAATCAGAAAAAGCCTCCCCTTCATGATAACAGGGACGAGCTATCCAACCTAAACAAAATCTTGGACAGGATATGTCAAATACACAATACTCCCAGGAAGCCTGCTAACCATACCCACAGAGATTGTTGGGTCTTTAAACAATCTGGCAGACTCAATGCCGAACACAAGGGGCTTGACACACCAAGCGAAGACGATGACGAACCCCAAAAGCAGAGCACCAGGAAACAAAAGAATTTTCCACAAGAAGTAAAAATAGTAAACTTACTTCACATAACAAAACGTGCGGCGCCCATAAAGGTACGCGCCATACAGCCTATCTCAAAGGAGTCCCGCCACTGGTTGACAAAACCAATCGTCTTCGATCATCGGGATTACTCTAGAAGTATCAGGAGCGCAGGCTGGACTGCCTTGGTACTCGATCCAATAATTGGCGGACTCCAGTTTACAAATGTCCTGATGGACGACGGCAGTGGTCTAAACCTGATATATCAGGACACAATCCGCCACATGGGGATAGACCCAACAAGAATTCGCCATAGCAAAACCTCCTTTCAAGGGGTAGCGCCAGGTCCGGATACCCATTGCATGGGCTTTCTCCGGCTTGAAGTCATATTCGGCTTCCTCGATAATTTCTGCCGCGAAAAGCTAACTTTCCACATCGTCCCATTCTCAAGTCGCTATCAAGCACTACTGGGACGCGAAGCTTTCGCCCGCTTTAACGCAATACCACATTACGCATCTCTTACGCTCAAGATGCCCGGTCCACGAGGCATCATCTCTTTAAAGGGAAAACATTAAGTGCGCCCCCCGCGGAGGATCGTGTGGCTGCCTTAACAACCCCACAATAATACGGCTTCATCAGCCAAAAACATCCAAACAGGTCGTTAAGACCATGGACACGGCTCGACGAGTCCGGCGTAAACATATTATTAATAAAGGCTTAATAACCGTATACCCCTGCGTTAGGGGCTCCGCGCATGTACAGTATGAGACAATCAAGCTCAATCTTACCCATTTCAATCTATACTTTGATTATTTAGTATAACTTTTGTTTGGCACGCCCCTTTTTTCTTTTTCAACTAAGTTCCTCTCTTTTACAGATGAAGATCGTGCTGTGCCCGTCCAGGATACGGCACAACGGAGACACAGGCGCAGACGTGCAGCAGGGACCCGTTCCAAGGATTCTTTTCAGATTAAGACCCTGCGTAAACCTTTTTTACGGTCTCTTGTTGATACACATCCTCCGGTTTTTGTTATAATCAAGGAGGGGACTGACGTCTTGGCATGTGGCCACGTCAGGAATTTTGCGCGTACCCGGACACTAGGGGCTTATAACCAAGGGCGTTATCCCGCCCGCACTTATAAAGACCGAATACCTTAGGGAGTGTTCGGCGTCTCGAGTTTGGCCTTATATGCATCAACTATGAATCATGTCTTTGGTCAAATGTTGGGTTGCCCAGCTCCTGTGTTTGGCTGCCTTACGTTCCGCACTATCGGCTAAGGCGGCACCAGGAGAACTACTGCGATTGTGCCCCGGTTCGGCCAGGCGAGCACCTCAGTAGAGAAAGCCAAAAATTGACTGTCGTGATATAGCATGAGACTGGTCAACCACTCGATGACTCACTGGAATCTGTAGGATTCCTCCGCATTAACGAAGGGCTATTTGCCGGCCAGGCACATATGCGCTCCGACTTCGGGAGAGCGCAGGCGCCACCAGGGGCTATTTAAGTAGCCTCACTGTCAAGCTCCTATGGCTAAGTGAAAGTGTTAAAGCATTATAGTCCGGTTGCCTAGCTCATTGTGCTATCACCTCCTTTGTAGGACCAAGACGTTGGATTAAGTGTGAAAATGCGCCTTAGGCGAGCACCCCCGCACTATGTGCGTGGGGGCTGAAGCCAACGACTGCCATCTTTCAGATTTTCTACATATATATATCTTAAAACGGCCGCACAGGAGGTGTTTCAAATACTTGAAGGCACAAGTATAAAAGGCCACTACAATTTATCAAAATATTACTTTACAATTAAATATGCTATTAGAACATAGCATCCTTCGAGCACTGCATCTCTATTACACGAGCGCCTTCAAGGACTTCCTGAAAATAGTGCTCGGAGGGTACTCGGCTTTTGTCCAAATCTCGGGATGCAACAACGGTGGTCTCCATCTCCGCCCAGTATGTGTTGACACGGGCAAGAGCCATCCGTGCGCCCTCTATGCATGCCGACCTCTTCATTGCATCGATACGTGGCACCGCACCAAGGAATTGCCGCACCAAGCTAAAATAACTCTTCGGCTCTGATCTCCCCGGCCACAGATGACTCATGACGCACTTCATGGCGAGTCCAGACAACCTATTCAGCTCGGCCCATTCGGCCAGACGATCGGCCACTGACAGTGGACGCTCTGGATTGTGGAACTGCGACCAAAAGAGTTTCTCCACTTCGCGACCTCCTTGATCTCGAAAGTGTTCGGTCGCATCAGCAGCACTTGCCGCCAAATCCAGATAGGTGTCCGTCGTACTCCACAGCCGGTCCAAGGGAGCATGCTTAGGATCACAAAACTTCCTCCACAGCATAAAGGGTTTCCAGCCGCGATCTCTCCGGCTTCACGAAGCTCCTCCCTCACAGCTCTCATCGCAGAGTGAGCATCCTTGGCATCGACAACGGCCTTCTTCAAGTCCGTGTGTTCCGCCCGATCTTCTTTTTCCAGAAGCTTGCAACGGTCAGCAATGCTCTTTAGCTTCACGACCATCTCGGCCATCTCTTTCTTGCTTCGGCAGTGAGCAGCCTGTTCGGCTCTCAGCTTGTAACGCCCCGAGACCGACGATCCAGAAGACTTCCATATTTTTTTCGTGATCAACCGTGTGTTTCGGTTGTGCTTGCTCTTTTAAATTTTTTTTTTTGCATTGCATCATGTCATCATGCCATCAATTTCTCAAACCAACAAAAACTCAAACAAATTGCATGGGTCTTTGATCCATTTAAATCGAGGGAATTCACATGGTGATTTCTCTTTATAACATATCCTCCCAATATTTAGGGAGCTACTATAAAATATTCCATCAGCTTGGAATTAACCGTAACACACTTGCAAAATTCCCATGCCCTTTCTACTTCAAGTTTGGTCCCCAAACTTTGCCAACATTTCTTTTCCCATTTATCGAGGCTCCACCTAATTTCTCAACATTTTTGGGCACTTCGAAAAACCTCGTCCTAGTTCAAACCGATTTGAATTAAATTCAAATGAGTTTGAATTCTTATCGTTCGATCTTGCCTTTCCTAATTTTCACGGACCAAGCTTATTTTTGTGAATCCGGGAAAATTATCCGCGTGTCCATTTTTCTTCCCAAACACCTCCTTTTTTCTCTTTTTCTTCTTTGTTATTTTCTGTTTCTAGAAAATAGGAGAGAGGAGAAGAGGAGCCCAGCTGGCCACTTGGTCCTCCCAGCAGGCCGACCCATCTACACCTAGGCCCGACCGAACCCCAGCCGCACCTAAACCCTAGCCCTCCCGATCGGCCTCACCCTCTCCCTCTCGTCCTCCCACAGCGCCGCCAGAGCCCCGCTCCCTCGATCCCATCTCCCTCCTCTCGACCCCGCGTCTCTCTCCCTCGACCCCCTCCTTCTTCCTTGCATC
Source organism: Aegilops umbellulata (assembly GCA_032464435.1). Lineage (NCBI taxonomy): Eukaryota > Viridiplantae > Streptophyta > Magnoliopsida > Poales > Poaceae > Aegilops > Aegilops umbellulata. The sequence goes on from CP136056.1 coordinate 354,148,734, forward strand.
GCCACGAGAGCAGAGCCCCGCACCCGTTTTCCCAGCGCTGCCGCGCCTCCCTCTGCAGCACCAGGCCGCCCCAGCCGCCTCCTCCCCCACGCCCTGCTGCAGCTGCTCTTCCCGGCGCCGCCCGTCGCCGATGAGCTCCACCAGGAGCCTGTGCTCCTCGCCGTTCCCCTGCCCCGGCTCCTTCCCCGCGGCTTCAAGCCCTCGCCGGAGCTGCACCCAAGGCCGCCGCCGTCGCCAGTCTTCGCCTCGCCACGCTGCTCCACAGGAGGTCGCGCCCTCCTCCTCGCCCCCTGCGCCTCAAGACTCCCGCCGGAGCCCCACAGGCCCGCGTCATCGGCTCCTCTGCTCTATTACGCCTCGGCCTCGAACGAGGAGGACGAGCCGCGTGGCTGCCGGCTCGATTCGCCTGCACGCGTGTCTCGTTCGTTGACCGCGACCAGCTCCATGCCCGAGCGAGCACGCTCCTGACCCCGATGCCCAGCACTGCCCAAGTTGTCGCCTCTTCGCACCATGCAGTGTTTCCGTGGACGCGTGCACCCCCGGATCGGAACCTCAAGCACCAAGTACACCACCGACAAGACCCGGACTCAGGGACGCCAAGTACCTCTACGAACCGTATACGACTACCGGCGCCGAAGTCCGCGAGTACCACTACGTTTGCGATGTACGTCTACACCAAGACTGGACCGACAAGTACCGCGAGAACATTTGTACCTCCGCCGTCGTCGTGGACCCGTCAAGTACCTCTTCGAAAACGAACGTGAACCCCTACTTCCACGACGACCGTCCCGAGAACGTCTACTTCGTCTACTTTGCACCGAACGAGTACCATCTTTTGCACGCTTCGAAGGTATAACCCCGAGACGACCGTCGTGGAACGAATGCATGTGTCGAATGAGATGCTCGTGTTTGCACCATGATCGAATTGTCGGTTGCGATGCCCCTCTTTTGCTATGCCGTCGACCCGTGGGAACCCGGTATCCGGGATCACCCCACCATCTTGCCCAACTCGCATCCGCACGCTTCCTTTTGCACCAGTATCTCAATCGAGTACCGGAAACCGATATGTTGCCGTGGCACCATTTTCGGATTTGTTGCCGTGGCACCCCTTTCGTTCCGCCATGGTGACCAAATGCTTCATAATATGCTCATGTTAACATTTTCATAAAATTGCATAAAACTTGAAATTGTCATCCGCATCATGATAACAACATTTAAAATGTTTAAAATGATGTTTGGTTAAATTTGCTTATATGCCATGTTAAAATGATTTATTCATAACTAAATAACCGTAACTCGGAATTTAATAAACTTTATGTGTAATTGGGGTAGAAAAATGCATAGATTAACATGATGCACTTTGTTTTACTGTTCAATAACATTAAAATATGTTTTAGGACAGAACAGTACCAAATTCGAAATATGCACATGAGGATTTTTTGGAATGGTTGTTTGTTGTTCCGGCCTCATTTAAACTTGCCTAGTTAGGTAGTTTTCTTATGCTTCATCTCTTGACATGTTAATCAACATTTAATATTGTTGGGTACATAAACGAGAGCGAACTAAATAACTTGTCGTGGTGTTTCGTCAATATGCACCATTGCATATTGAGCTCCACTTAATTTGTAGTGTTGGTTGTTGCACTTTGCCATGCATATTTAAACCGGACATGCATCATACTCGATTGTGCATCATGCCATGTTCATGTGATGGTTGTTTACTATGTTGTTTGCTTCTTTCCGGTTTGCTTCTCTCGTTAGCTTCGGTTTCGTTCCGGAGTTGTGAGGATTCGTTCGACTACATCCATTTGTCTTCTTCTTGGACTCGTTCTTCTTCCTTGCGGGATCTCAGGCAAGATGACCATACCCTCGAAATCACTTCTATCTTTGCTTGCTAGTTGCTCGCTTTGTTGCTATGCCTATGCTGCGATACCTACCACTTGCTTATCATGCCTCCCATATTGTTAAACCAAGCCGCTAACCCACCTTGTCCTAGCAAACCGTTGTTTGGCTATGTTACCGCTTTGCTCAGCCCCTCTTATAGCGTTGTTAGTTGCAGGTGAAGATGAAGTTTGTTCCTTGTTGGTGTTGGGGAACGTAGTAATTTCAAAAAAATTCCTACGCACACGCAAGATCATGGTGATGCACAGCAACGAGAGGGGAGAGTGTTTGTCTACGTACCCTCGTAGACCGAAGCGGAAGCGTTGACACAACGTAGAGGAAGTAGTCGTACGTTCTCCTCGCGGTCCAACCGATCACAACACCGTTACTCCGGCACCTCCGAGTTCTTAGCACACGTTCAGCTCGATGACGATCCCCGGGCTCCGATCCAGCAAAGCGTCGAGGAAGAGTTCCGTCAGCACGACGGCGTGGTGACGATCTTGATGTGTTACCGGCGCAGGGCTTCGCCTAAGCACTGCAACGATATGATCGAGGTGGAATTTGGTGGAAGGGGGCACCGCACACGGCTAAGGAACGATCCGTAGATCAACTTGTGTGTCTTTGGGGTGCCCCCTGCCCCCGTATATAAAGGAGCCAAGGGGGAGGGGCTGGCCGGCCAACTCTGGTGCGCCAGGAGAGTCCTACTCCCTCTGGGAGTAGGATTCCCCCCCCCCAATCCTAGTTGGACTAGGATTCTCCAAGGGGGAGAGAGAGAGAGGGGGCGCCCACCTCTCCTAGTCCTAATAGGACTAGGGGAAGGGGGGAGGCGCGCAGCCCATGGGGCAGCCCTCTCACCTCTCCTCCAAGGCCCATGTTGGCCCATTATGCTCCCGGGGGGTTCCGGTAACCCTCCCGGTATTCCGGTAAAATCCTGATTTCACCTGGAATGCATCCGATGTCCAAACATAGGCTTCCAATATATCATTCTTTACGTCTCGACCATTTCGAGACTCCTCGTCTTGTCCGTGATCACATCTGGGACTCCGAACTCCTTCGGTACATCAAAATGCATAAACTCATAGTAACTGTCATCGTAACCTTAAGCGTGCGGACCCTACGGTTCGAGAACAATGTAGACATGACCGAGACACGTTTCCGGTCAATAACCAACAGCGGGACCTGGATGCCCATATTGGCTCCTACATATTCTACGAAGATCTTTTATCGGTCAGACCGCATAACAACATACGTTGTTCCCTTCGTCATCGGTATGTTACTTGCCCGAGATTCGATCGTCGGTATCCAATACCTAGTTCAATCTCGTTACCGGCAAGTCTCTTTACTCGTTCCGTAATACATCATCTCGCAACTAACTCATTGGTTGCAATGCTTGCAAGGCTTTATGTGATGTGCATTACCGAGAAGGCCCTGAGATACCTCTCCGACAATCGGAGTGACAAATCCTAATCTCGAAATAAGCCAACCCAACATGTACCTTCGGAGACACCTGTAGAGCACCTTTATAATCACCCAGTTACGTTGTGACGTTTGGTAGCACACAAAGTGTTCCTACGGTAAACGTGAGTTGCATAATCTCATAGTTAAAGGAACATGTATAAGTCATGGATAAAAGCAATAGCAACATACTAAACGATCGGGTGCTATGCTAATGGAATGGGTCATGTCAATCAGATCATTCAACTAATGATGTGATCTCGTTAATCAAATAACAACTCTTTGTTCATGGCTAGGAAACATAACCATCTTTGATTAATGAGCTAGTCAAGTAGAGGCATACTAGTGACACTCTGTTTGTCTATGTATTCACACATGTATTATGTTTCCAGTTAATACAATTCTAGCATGAATAATAAACATTTATCATGATATAAGGAAATAAATAATAACTTTATTATTGCCTCTAGGGCATATTTCCTTCAGTTGGAACATGGAGATGTTGTTCCTTGTTGGAACATGTTTACTTGTTGGGATATCACAATATATCTTATTTAATCAATGCATCTATATACTTGGTAAAGGGTGGAAGGCTCGGCCTTATGCCTGGTGTTTTGTTCCACTCTTGCCGCCCTAGTTTCCGTCATATCGGTGTTATGTTCCCGGATTTTGCGTCCCTAACGCGGTCGGGTGATTTATGGGACCCCCTTGACAGTTCGCTTTGAATAAGACTTTTCCAGCAAGGCCCAACTTTGGTTTTACCATTTGCCTACCACCTATACCTTTCCCTTGGGAGTAGCTAACTCGGGGGTCATCTTTATTTAGCGCCCCCGGGCCAATGCTTGTCTAAGTGTTGGCCCGAACCGAGCTGCCTGCGGGGCCACCGCGGGGAAACTCGAGGCCTGGTTTTACTCGTAGCCTGTCTCATCCGGTGTTGCCCTGAGACCGAGATATGTGCAGCTCCTATCAGGATGTCGGCGCATCGGGCGGTTTTGCTGGACTTGTTTTATTACTGTCGAAATGTCTTGTAGCCGGGATTTCGAGACTGATCGGGTCTTCCCGGGGAGAAGGATTATCCTTCGTTGATCGCGAGAGCTTATCATGGGCTAAGTTGGGACACCCCTGCAGGGTTTGAACTTTCGAAAGCCGTGCCCACGGTTATGTGGCAGATGGGAATTTGTTAATGTCCGGTTGTAGAAAACCCGAAGTTGATCTTAACTAAAATACACCAACCGCGTGTGTAACCGTGATGGTCTCTTCTCGGCGGGGTCCGGGAAGTGAACACGGTTGTTGGAGTTATGTTTGACGTAAGTAGTTCAGGATCACTTATTGATCATAGTTGTTTGACCGTGCTTTTGCCTTCTCTTCTCGCTCTCATTTGCGTACGTTAGCCACCATATATGCTAGTCGCTTGCTGCAGCTCCACCTCACACCTTTTACCCTACCTATAAGCTTAAATAGTCTTGATCTCGCGGGTGTGAGATTGTTGAGTCCTCGTGACTCACCAGATACTTCCAAAACCAGTTTGCAGGTGCCGATGAAACCATGCAGGTGATGCACCCGAGCCCAAGGAGGAGTTCGATGGAGATCTTGCCCTTTATGTTGTTTCGTTCTAGTCGATCAGTAGTGGAGCCCAGTTGAGGTCGATCTTGGACCTTTGTCGCTTTTGGGGTTTCTTCTTTTATTTTGGCTCCGTAGTCGGGCCCTGATTGTAACTGTATGATGTAATGTTTTATTCATGTATTTGTGTGAAGTGGCGATTGTAAGCCAACTATGTATCTCTTTCCCTTATGTATTACATGGGTTGTGTGAAGATTACCTCACTTGCAACATTGCTTTCAATGTGGTTATGCCTCTAAGTCGTGCTTCGACACGTGGGAGATATAGCCGCATCGAGGGCGTGACAAGTTGGTATCAGAGCCTTCCCCGACCTTAGGAGCCCCCACTGATTGATCGTTTTTAGCGGCCGAGTTGTGTCTAGAAAAATGTTTTGATTCATTTAGGAATTATATATCGAAGAGTTTAGGAATTCTTTTTACTCCCCAGTATCCTCATCGCTCTGGTAAGGCATCCTGACGTAGAGTTTTGACTCTTCTCTTCTCAAATTTCACTAAAAAAAAATTTAGGATCACGCGGGTATCTTGGAATCGTTCCGATGGTTTTATGATGACAACATTGTCTTGGTTGCCTCCCGTCAGCAGGGGTTTTAGTGGAGGTGTCCCGGGGAGTTGAGCTCCGAGGTGTTGTCGTCATAATTTTATCGTTGCAGTTCTGGAATACCTGAGTTTAGTACGCCGACATCAAAAATCTCTTTTGTACAGTTGTTGGTGAGATAACCCTGATAGCCCAGTACTGAGGCGAGTGCGGGAGTATTGCCATGAATCGTATAACGGATGCTTTTCGAAGGTTGAGGTAGACGATTTCCGAAGGTTTCTTGGTTATGTGTTGAAGGATGGATACAGCTGGATCTAGGTATTGTTAGTTTGGGTGATATATTTTGTGTCCCCTGTATCCCCAACACCTGATTGCATAACTAGAAAGTTTCGGGAGTTTATAAGTGGGAATTCAAGTATCTCGTAGGGTATCTTTCCAACAGGCAGATGATACGATATGGGATCTATCATATGTTTGTTTCCGGCTTATTTCCTGAGCCAATCCTTTGTTTTTGTTTTATTTGTGGTATTCGAGTTGCTTCGATGTCAAGTGTTGATCCATACCTTTCCAAGCGGTGTTCTCATATCCCTATGTGGATACCAATCCTTCATGATAACTGAGAGTGCCATGTCAATTCTTTTTCAACCGGTGTGTCTCTCTTCAAGTGGATCCGATCACTTCATCATTCGCAAGATCAATTATCAGCTCTTCTCAACGGTGTTTGCTTCATCCGTTCCAAGTTGTCTTTGTTTTCCCGCCCTCCCACCCTTTCTTTTTCTTCAAGGAAGCAGATTTCTTGATCAAGTATCCATCTTTTTGATGTGAAACCTCTCCATTCTTCTCCTTCATGTTCTTACCCGGTGTTTCTCATGAAGATTCTAACAGAGCCTCAAGTTTATAATTCTTTGTTCTTTTATCTTCCCCGGTGTGTTCAATACAATCTTTCGATGGTGATCACATCTTTTCCTCGTTTCAATACCTTCTCATACCGGTGCACCTCATAATAATTCACTTCTTGCTATTCATTTGTTCGGGAGTGATGAAGATATCTCAGAAGATACAAGTTTCCATTCTCAATTCACTCAAGTTCTTTGAGGATGTTATCTCATTCAAGTCATTTAATTCAACCGGTACAATATCCCTTCCAAGCAATCTTTTCAACGGTGTTTTTTTGAGTGGGCCCTAACCCACAGGTCTTTTCCCAGGATCTTACCTGACTCTTCTAATCATCCCGAAGCTATTCTCAAATTCATTTAAAAGTTTGATGTGAGAATGAATTTTCATCAGTCATATGTCTTTCCCCAAGATCCTTCAATTCTTTTCATCATTGGTTCAACCTTCCCAATTCTCAGTCCGGAGTGCCTCAACAATTCATGGTGGTGTTTCTCATCATCATTCTCAACATTTGAAGACCGAAGAAGAGTTTCTCTTAAATCTTGCCCCTTTCTCTTCAAGATTAATGGTTCTAGCTTGATGCCATCCTCTCATAATTGTTTTGATTGTGAGAATTCTTTTCACCCATCCGGAGCATTTCAGGAGTCTTTTCAGTTTGATTCTCCGGAGCACATCATCTCAGAATTATTCACTTTCAGCTTCGTTTATCGTTCTCCAAATCTTACCGGTGCAGCTTTCAATATTCTCTAATCAGTTCATGATCTCTTCGTCCTCATGTATCTAAATCCTAGCAAGCATCTTCGTTCATTTGCTAATTCTTCCCGGTGTTTCTTCATCTTTTCTTCATTCATTTTCATTTCACACGGTGGTTCTTTCAAGACTCTTCTTCCTTTGTTTATCATATCAATTCAATCGTTGTTTCAACCCTACCGGTGGTTCGTTGAAGACCTTCCCAAGGTTACGCTATATCTATCTTAATCCTTTCTACGAGAATAAGTAGTATGCCAAATCCATTGCTTGTCATCAATTTAATTGGTGAAGGATGAGCATAATGTAATTCTTATTCTTGTTTCATCCAAGTGATCTAGTTTCTTCTTTCCAGAGTGGTTCGTCATGTCATTTTTCTCGGTTTCATGTGTTTCATCTTTTCTTTTCCAGAGTTCCAAGTTTTCCGCATTATCTCGTCGCGGAGATCCATCTAAATCATTGCAAGGCTTCAATCTTATTCCTTTCATCCTACATTTCTTTGTGATCATTCTTTTATTACCAGAGCTCTTCATGGAGGCTCTACATGATGGTTCATCAAGGATTCAATTCCTTCTCGAAGTGTTCATCGAGATTCTTTTCAGAGGAGCTCGAGTATTCGTTATCTTGCATTTTAAAGTGCAATTCTTTCAACCGTATCATTCGAGGTGGTATTATGTTATTCTTGATAATTTGAGTTCATGTTTCATGACTCACATGTTGTTAAGAATGAGGTATTTTAAACCCATCGACCTCTTCGTTGGGGTTATCTTGTGTCATGTTTCACCTAAAGCCTTCCCTAAGGAATGTTGCTATTGTGGTGCTTCTCAATGACCCAAGCTTGCTCTTTATCCTCTTGGTGGAACACGTTTTCACCTCTTCGTTGATCTCAAGCAAGCAATTGTTTTTGTTAGTGGCAGAAGTTCACCTCAAGTTTTGGGATGTCTCAATAAGCCCACGAGGATCATATCTTTTCGTTGTTGGTTTTCCTACAACTCCGCTCAATCCTTCTTTTTAAAGGTGCTCTCTCAAATCCATTTGAGGTAGTACTTGTTGTTTTCTGCTCCATCCCTTTATTCCAATGATCTAACTTCTATTTCTTCTTCCGGAGGCAATGTGATGTTGCTCTCTTCGCTCATCATCTTGAATTGTGAAGATCGTGTTCTTTTCGTGCTTATCCATTTAATCAGAGAGTTGTTGTAATTGTTCTTTATCGTTCCTTGTACATCTTGTTTCAACCGGAGTGGTTTCAACGTCTATCTTGTCATTTAAGCTCTTCTTTCTCGCCGTATTCCCTGTTCCTTGTCCAACGAAGTATTTCATTTCGTTCATCTCCATGGCATTCTTTCTTTCATTTTACTCAATCTCTCAAGGTTCTTTGGTTTCACTCGTTTTTCAAAGAAGCAACTTAGTTTTACCTCTTCTCTTTCCTCTTCCTTTTCCCACCGGTGCCATTCTAGATCTCGGGACGAGATCCTCTCGTAGTGGTGGAGTGTTGTAACGCCCCGAGACCGACGATCCAGAAGACTTCCATATTTTTTTCGTGATCAACCGTGTGTTTCGGTTGTGCTTGCTCTTTTATTTTTTATTTTGCATTGCATCATGTCATCATGCCATCAATTTCTCAAAACAACAAAAACTCAAACAAATTGCATGGGTCTTTGATCCATTTAAATCGAGGGAACTCACATGGTGATTTCTCTTTATAACATATCCTCCCAATATTTAGGGAGCTACTATAAAATATTCCATCAGCTTGGAATTAACCGTAACACACTTGCAAAATTCCCATGCCCTTTCTACTTCAAGTTTGGTCCCCAAACTTTGCCAACATTTCTTTTCCCATTTATCGAGGCTCCACCTCATTTCTCAACATTTTTGGGCACTTCGAAAAACCTCGTCCTAGTTCAAACCCATTTGAATTAAATTCAAATGAGTTCGAATTCTTAGCGTTCGATCTTGCCTTTCCTAATTTTCACGGACCAAGCTTATTTTTGTGAATCCGGGAAAATTATCCGCGTGTCCATTTTTCTTCCCAAACACCTCCTTTTTTCTCTTTTTCTTCTTTGTTATTTTCTGTTTCTAGAAAATAGGAGAGAGGAGAAGAGGAGCCCAGCTAGCCACTTGGTCCTCCCAGCAGGCCGGCCCATCTACACCTAGGCCCGACCGAACCCCAGCCGCACCTAAACCCTAGCCCTCCCGATCGGCCTCACCCTCTCCCTCTCGTCCTCCCACAGCGCCGCCAGAGCCCCGCTCCCTCGATCCCATCTCCCTCCTCTCGACCCCGCGTCTCTCTCCCTTGACCCCCTCCTTCTTCCTTGCATCGCCACAAGACCAGAGCCCCGCACCCGTTTTCCCAGCGCTGCCGCGCCTCCCTCTGCAGCACCAGGCCGCCCCAGCAGCCTCCTCCCCCACGCCCTGCTGCAGCTGCTCTTCCCGGCGCCGCCCGGCGCCGATGAGCTCCACCAGGAGCCCGTGCTCCTCGCCGTTCCCCTGCCCCGGCTCCTTCCCCGCGGCTTCAAGCCCTCGCCGGAGCTGCACCCAAGGCCGCCGCCGTCGCCAGTCTTCGCCTCGCCACACTGCTCCACAGGAGGTCGCACCCTCCTCCTCGCCCCCTGCGCCTCAAGACTCCCGCCGGAGCCCCACAGGCCCGCATCGTCGGCTCCTCTGCTCTGTTACGCCTCGGCCTCGAACGAGGAGGACGAGCAGCGTGGCTGCCGGCTCGATCCGCCTGCACGCGTGTCTCGTTCGTTGACCGCGACCAGCTCCATGCCCGAGCGAGCACGCTCCTGACCCCGATGCCCAGCACTGCCCAAGTTGTCGCCTCTTCACACCATGCAGTGTTTCCGTGGACGCGTGCACCCCCGGATCGGAACCTCAAGCACCAAGTACACCACCGACAAGACCCGAACTCAGGGACGCCAAGTACCTCTACGAACCGTATATGACTACCGGCGCCGAAGTCCGCGAGTACCACTACGTTTGCGATGTACGTCTACACCAAGACTGGACCGACAAGTACCGCGAGAACATTTGTACCTCCGCCGTCGCCGTGGACCCGTCAAGTACCTCTTCGAAAACGAACATGAACCCCTACTTCCACGACGACCGTCCCGAGAACGTCTACTTCGTCTACTTTGCACCGAACGAGTACCATCTTTTGCACGCTTCGAAGGTATAACCCCGAGACGACCGTCGTGGAACGAATGCATGTGTCGAATGAGATGCTCGTGTTTGCACCATGATCGAATTGTCGGTTGCGATGCCCCTCTTTTGCTATGCCGTCGACCCGTGGGAACCCGGTATCCGGGATCACCCCACCATCTTGCCCAACTCGCATCCGCACGCTTCCTTTTGCACCAGTATCTCAATCGAGTACCGGAAACCGATATGTTGCCGTGGCACCATTTTCGGATTTGTTGCCGTGGCACCCCTTTCGTTCCGCCATGGTGACCAAATGCTTCATAATATGCTCATGTTAACATTTTCATAAAATTGCATAAAACTTGAAATTGTCATCCGCATCATGATAACAACATTTAAAATGTTTAAAATGATGTTTGGTTAAATTTGCTTATATGCCATGTTAAAATGATTTATTTCATAACTAAATAACCGTAACTCGGAATTTAATAAACTTTATGTGTAATTGGGGTAGAAAAATGCATAGATTAACATGATGCACTTTGTTTTACTGTTCAATAACATTAAAATATGTTTTAGGGCAGAACAGTACCAAATTCGAAATATGCACATGAGGATTTTCTGGAATGGTTGTTTGTTGTTCCGGCCTCATTTAAACTTGCCTAGTTAGGTAGTTTTCTTATGCTTCATCTCTTGACATGTTAATCAACATTTAATATTGTTGGGTACATAAACGAGAGCGAACTAAATAACTTGTCGTGGTGTTTCGTCAATATGCACCGTTGCATATTGAGCTCCACTTAATTTGTAGTGTTGGTTGTTGCACTTTGCCATGCATATTTAAACCGGACATGCATCATACTCGATTGTGCATCATGCCATGTTCATGTGATGGTTGTTTACTATGTTGTTTGCTTCTTTCCGGTTTGCTTCTCTCGTTAGCTTCGGTTTCGTTCCAGAGTTGTGAGGATTCGTTCGACTACATCCATTTGTCTTCTTCTTGGACTCGTTCTTCTTCCTTGCGGGATCTCAGGCAAGATGACCATACCCTCGAAATCACTTCTATCTTTGCTTGCTAGTTGCTCGCTCTGTTGCTATGCCTATGCTGCGATACCTACGACTTGCTTATCATGCCTCCCATATTGTTAAACCAAGCCGCTAACCCACCTTGTCCTAGCAAACCGTTGTTTGGCTATGTTACCGCTTTGCTCAGCCCCTCTTATAGCGTTGTTAGTTGCAGGTGAAGATGAAGTTTGTTCCTTGTTGGAGCATGGAGATGTTGTTCCTTGTTGGAACATGTTTACTTGTTGGGATATCACAATATATCTTACTTAATTAATGCATCTATATACTTGGTAAATTGTGGAAGGCTCGGACTTATGCCTGGTGTTTTGTTCCACTCTTGCCGCCCTAGTTTCCGTCATATCGGTGTTATGTTCCCGGATTTTGCATCCCTAACGCGGTCGGGTGATTTATGGGACCCCCTTGACAGTTCGCTTTGAATAAGACTTTTCCAGCAAGGCCCAACTTTGGTTTTACCATTTGCCTACCACCTGTACCTTTCCCTTGGGAGTAGCTAACCAGGGGGTCATCTTTATTTAGCCCCCCCCCGGGCCAATGCTTGTCTAAGTGTTGGCCCGAACCGAGCTGCCTGCGGGGCCACCGCGGGGAAACTCGAGGCCTGGTTTTACTCGTAGCCTATCTCATCCGGTGTTGCCCTGAGACCGAGATATGTGCAGCTCCTATCAGGATGTCGGCGCATCGGGCGGTTTTGCTGGACTTGTTTTATTACTGTCGAAATGTCTTGTAGCCGGGATTCCGAGACTGATCGGGTCTTCCCGGGGAGAAGGATTATCCTTCGTTGATCGCGAGAGCTTATCATGGGCTAAGTTGGGACACCCCTGCAGGGTTTGAACTTTCGAAAGCCGTGCCCGCGGTTATGTGGAAGATGGGAATTTGTTAATGTCCGGTTGTAGAAAACCCGAAGTTGATCTTAACTAAAATACACCAACCGCGTGTGTAACCGTGATGGTCTCTTCTCGGCGGGGTCCGGGAAGTGAACACGGTTGTTGGAGTTATGTTGGACGTAAGTAGTTCAGGATCACTTATTGATCATAGTTGTTCGACCGTGCTTTTGCCTTCTCTTCTCGCTCTCATTTGCGTATGTTAGCCACCATATATGCTAGTCGCTTGCTGCAGCTCCACCTCACACCTTTTACCCTACCTATAAGCTTAAATAGTCTTGATCTCGCGGGTGTGAGATTGCTGAGTCCTCGTGACTCACCAGATACTTCCAAAACCAGTTTGCAGGTGCCAATGAAACCATGCAGGTGATGCACCCGAGCCCAAGGAGGAGTTCGATGGAGATCTTGCCCTTTATGTTGTTTCGTTCTAGTCGATCAGTAGTGGAGCCCAGTTGAGGTCGATCTTGGACCTTTGTCGCTTTTGGGGTTTCTTCTTTTATTTTGGCTCCGTAGTCGGGCCCTGATTGTAACTGTATGATGTAATGTTTTATTCATGTATTTGTGTGAAGTGGCGATTGTAAGCCAACTATGTATCTCTTTCCCTTATGTATTACATGGGTTGTGTGAAGATTACCTCACTTGCGACATTGCTTTCAATGCGGTTATGCCTCTAAGTCGTGCTTCGACACGTGGGAGATATAGCCGCATCGAGGGCGTGACACAGCTCTTCAAGGGCCTTCTCGGTAGCCACATCACTTTTTCTGGCTTGTTCCTTAGCTCGGGCAAGTTCCGCCTGAAGACTCTCCACGGCGGCCGCACCATCTGCGTCAAGCACACACATTGTAAGATACTGGCATAAAGCTCCTCTTACCAGGTGCCGCCCAAGGAATTACATACCTTGAGCCTCATCAAGCCGCTTGCTGACGAGCGCGATGTCGGCATCTGCCACGTCAAGTTGCCGCTTTAGCTCGGCAAAATCATCACTCCGACTGGATTCCGGACACTTCGCCACCTACATACAAAGGCGACATTTTAGACCTGGGATTACGATCCTCTGCGCACCGTCACTTTTGACAACGCACAGGGTCTGAGGGGCTACTATCTACACAGGGCGCATCTTATTTATGCGCAACTGTCAGAAAATGTATATTATTTCACGTACCTCAAAACATGTCAGTAAACTTCTGACAGCCTCGTGCAATCCGCTTTCTGAGGACGAAATCCTTTCAATCACCGTGCCCATCAACGCACGGTTCTCCTCTGAGATAGAAGCTCGCCCTAGCAGATTCTTTAGCTCCTCCGACCGAGCACCGGACGGTGCCGTATTCGTCATATGGCCTCTTTCGAAGGCCGGATGCGGAGAACCTTGGGGGACCATATTGCTACCTTCCGCCCCTACCGGATTCGGAGAAGCCCTCCGTGATGACACCTCAGGGTCGCCCGCCTGGCTAGGTGGTACGGCAGGGGGAGGCGTCCCACTCTCCATCATCTCCGGAAGAAGGTCCCCCGAAGACGAGCTCTGCTGAGAAGGGCTGAGGTCCAAGCTACATGGTAAAATTTCGGTTACTCTTCTCAGATATAAAGCAAGGATTTCTCTCTCAAAAACATAATCTTTCTCTACTTACTGCTCGCTGAAGGGCTGGCCCCCTGGAGGGCATAGTTCGGCCGAAGTATCCCCCGGCGTAGGACCCTCTGACAAGGATTCCCCCCCCCCCCCCGCTTTGAGGCCATAGTCTCCGGGTTTTCAGAGGCAGTCCTCTTCTTCCCCCGAGGAGAGGAATCTTCGGTTCGTCCCTTCCTAACAGCCTCCTTCGAGGAGGCCGTAGTTTCCTTGTCCCCTCCCTCACTTCCGCCAAAGGCACAATCTTCAGCATCCTGACTAGCACGGGATCCGGCCTGGTCTCAGGGAGGGGAGCTGGACACCTGAACAGCTTTGCTTTCACTATCCACTCCTGCTTGAAAGGACAGCTATTTTAGGGGCAAGTTTATGACAAATATACGGATAACGAGTCTGGGCACAAGGCTACTTACTTGAGTATTCGGGCGATTGCAGCTCAAACCTGTGTCCTCGGTCAAATCCGGACACATTGCTTGTGATCCGAAGAACAGTTTATACATCTCCGCGGGCGTTGCACCCATAAAATGCTGGAGAGCTCGTGGTCCCTCCGGATTAAACTCCCACAAACGAAGGGAGCGACGTTCGCCGGGCAGTGTTCGGCAGATCAGCATGACTTGCGTCACTTTGACCAAGCTGAGACCTCTTTCTAAGAGATCCCTAATGCGGCCCCGCAACAAAGACACGTCCTGGAGTGGCCCCCAATCTAGGCCTTTATTGACCCACGACCCTAGCTGCTTTGGGGGACCCGAGCGAAAGGCAGGCGGCACCACCCACTTGGTGCTCCTGGGAGCGGTGATGTAGAACCACTCTCGTTGCCACAAGCCGAGTTCCTCTTGAAAAGGGCCCTCGGGCCACGGAGCATCAGCCTTCTTACTTATAACAGCGCCTCCGCACTCTGTGTGCTGTCCCTCAATCATCTTCGGCTCTACCTTAAAGGTCTTGAGCCATAATCCGAAGTGAGGAGTAACACGGAGGAATGCTTCGCACACGACGATGAATGAGGAAACATGGAGGATGGACTCCGGAGCTAAGTCGTGAAATTCCAGCCCGTAATAGAACATCAGCCCCCTCACAAAGGGATCCATGGGAAAGCCTAACCCCCGAAGGAAGTAGGACACGAACACCATGCTCTCACCGGGTTGGGGACTGGGAATAGCCTGCCCTTGAGCAGGCAGCCGGTGCGAAATTTCGCCGGTCAAGAACTTGGCCTCTCTCAACTTTAGCACGTCCTCCTCCGTGACGGAGGAGGGCATCCATCGGCCTTGAAGGTCGGAACTGGACATTGTCGAAGGTCCGAAGCGCCTAAAATCTAGAGCCTAGGGTGTTGGAACTCGAGGCGGCGGGCGAACTCGTTTGAGATTGAAAGAAAGGGGTAAGGCCTTGGTCTCTTTATAGGAGGTGGAATACCAAGGGCCCTCCCCGTAACCGTTTGGGACTCGCCTTTAATCGAGAAAATGTGCTAACGGGCACGATTGGGTTACCCACGTCCGTATTGATGAGAATCTCGTAAATAAAGGGGACACGATCTCTGCTTCGACAAGACGTGCCAAGGAAACCGCCTCGCAAAATGCGCTGAGGTGGGGAAGTGAAAACGATTCGAATAGAGGCTTGGCCGTAGTGTGATGTCACACTACGGAATATGTCAGCAGATTAGACTTGTGTAAATATTATTCTCTCTATGGCAATATATGGAAACTTATTTTGTAGATCCGCACACTATCCTTAGTGTTAACAATCTTTTATGAAGTACTTGGAGGAGGAACCCGCCTTGCAATGCCGAAGACAATCTGCGCGCCGGAATCGTTGTCATTGAAGCTTGGTTCAGGGGCTACTGAGGGAGTCCTGGATTAGGGGTGTCCGGGTACGCGGACTATACCTTCAGCCGGACTCCTGGACTATGAAGATACAAGATTGAAGACTTCGTCCGGTGTCCGGATGGGACTTTCCTTGGCGTGGAAGGCAAGCTTGGCGATGTGGATATTTATATCTCCTACCATTGTAACCGACTTTGTGTAACCCTAACCCTCTCTGTGTCTATATAAACCAGAGGGTTTTAGTCCGTAGGACAACACAACATACAACAATCATACCATAGGCTAGCTTCTAGGGTTTAGCTTCCTTGATCTCGTGGTAGATCTACTCTTGTACTACCCATATCATCAATATTAATCAAGTAGGACGTAGGGTTTTACCTCCATCGAGAGGGCCCGAACCTGGGTAAAACTTCGTGTCCCTTGTCTCCTGTTACCATCCGCCTAGACGCACAGTTCGGGACCCCCTACCCGAGATCCGCCGGTTTTGACACCGACAGTGCTGCTCTGGGATGTCCTTGATAAGGATGTCCTCGCTGCTCTTGGCTACCTGCCGGAGTATCCAACATGCTCTAAGGCTGTGGGTTGCCACTGTATCTGGTGTCGTGTGTATTTTGCATGGGCCATCGAACCATCCCTCTAGAACGGTTCCGTGCTACGTAATGGGTTTATGTTTCTTGACTACTAGAATGGGCTGCCATGGGGGTGTGCCCTCTTCGCCTGTAAGAGGAGTTGAGTTGGAACCGACGGCTCCCAGCAAGCTGCATGAGTTTTCCAGGCGCTTTCCATCGCGCTGTACTTCTGTATGATAGTTGCTAAGTCAGCGAACTTTAGTATGCGGCGGCGATTGATGGCGTTGAGAATTCCTTCGTCCTCGCAATTGTTTCAGAACGCTGATATCCCGTCCTCATCGCGGCAATCTATTACCTTGTCTTTGACAAGGAGGAATCTGGCCCAGAAGTGGTGGACCGTTTCCTGAGACTGTTGTTTTATGCTCATGAGACCGCCTATGTCCGGGTGGGTGGGTGCAATTAAATCCGAACCCAGACCCGACCGATTATCTGGAGTCTGAAGACCCTCCAGACTCAATAGTCCGGGCTCCGGAGTATCTTCTGATTGTTTAGGACCACCGTCCGATTCTATATTCGGAGGGCCGGTCGCATCCTTTCACTGGTGGGTATCCGGTTCTTCCTGATCGACGATTCGAACATAGTCCGTCTTCGATATAGAAGAAGACTCATTGTCCTGCTCCTCGATTACCGCTATCTGGTGGGTGACCGATGGAGTTTTGATTTCTCCTTGATCGGTTTTAGGCCCGATCCGATCGTAATCTGTGGCGATTCCCAAAGTGGCAATGCGATCTAGGAGCTCGTTCGAGGACGAAAACTCTGCCGGATCCATCTGCTTGGAGTGTTCGGAGTTGATGCGAAGGGGATTTTCGATGGCCCGAGAGGTCATCATCCGCTCAACGGCCGAATGGGAGATCATGGTAAAGCCGCCCAGTCGGAGGGTTTGGCCCGGGGCCAATACTCCCCCGGAGGTGATGTTGTCTTTAAGGACAAGGCGAGTCATCGATCTGATCGTCGACGTCACAGTGGAACTCTCAATGAAAGCAATCAATGTCGGTGTCAAAACCGATGGATCTCGGGTAGGGGGTCCCGAACTGTGCGTCTAAGGTAGATGGTTACAGGAGACAGGGGACACGATGTTTACCCAGGTTCAGGCCCTCTCTATGGAGGTAATACCCTACTTCCTGCTTGATTGATCTTGATGAATATGAGTATTACAAGAGTTGATCTACCACGAGATCATAATGGCTAAACCCTAGAAGCCTAGCCTATATGACTATGGTAATGAGTATATCCTTTCAAGACTAAACCCTCCGGTTTATATAGACACCGGGGGGGTCTAGGGTTACATAGAGTCGGTTACATAGGAAGGAATCTTCATAGTTGATCGCCAAGCTTGCCTTCCACGCCAAGGAGATCCTATCCGGACACGGGTACAGTCTTCGGCCTTCGTGTCTTCACAGCCCATCAGTCCGGCGCATGGATAACAGGCCGGACGCCCGAGGACCCCTTAGTCCAGGACTCCCTCAACCGCCAGCTAGAGGACGGTGCGGATCGTGCCCGGTTTGACAACCAGGGCGAAGGTGTCGGTGAAGTCCAGGCCCGCGCGCTGCCGAAAACCATGAACCACCCATCGAGCCTTGTAGTGCTCAAGAGAACCGTCCGGGCGAGTCTTGTGGCGAAACACCCACTTGCCAGAGATGATGTTGGCTCAGGGGGCGGGGGTCGCGGAACAAGCTGCCGCGCGCGGTTACGCTGTAGGGCGTCGAACTCCTCCTGCATCGTAGCCAGCCAATGGGGATCCTGAAGGGCGGCGCGAGCGGAGGTGCGGACGGGGGATGGCGTCGATGTCGAGGCGGCGCACACGTACTCGTCGGAGGACTAGCGTGTGCTCGGCCGATGCACTCCTGCTCGGGCACGGGTAGTCACGCCAAGCGGCAGAGCAATTGGGCCGGCAATGGCGGCGGGGGCCACAGCGGCGGGAGGGCCGCGGCCACAACAGGTGCACCCGGGGCGAAGGCGGGGGCCGTGACAGTGGGGGCTGCGGCGGCGGCAGCGCCAGCCGAGCCGGCGGCGGAAGGGGCGACATGCGAGGTCGAGGTCGATCCCGTCGCAGGGGTGGCGGCGCCAGCTGGGCTGGCGGGCGGGGTGCCCACCGGCTCAACCTCGTAGGAGGGAGACGGGGACCCGAGGGCCCGGTCAGACTCGACCTCGGGGGAGGGAGTCAAGAACCCGGGAGGGGGTGGCAGAAGACGCCGGGCTGGGGGGCGCCCGGGGGTGCCGCCTCGCATCGCTCCAGGTAGGGGCACGGGGGCCGGCACTTAAGAAGCCGCAGCCGTAGGGACCTAAGAAAAGAGAACACTGTCTCGACAAAGTACATGTGCCTCGAGGTGTACACATGATGAGTGACAGGATCATAGCACCGGTGACCTTTGGTGTTGCGAGGGTAGCCAAGGAAGATGCACGGGACGGATCGGGGTGCAAGCTTGTGTGGCGTGGTGGACGCGGTGCTAGGATAACAGAGACACCCAAAGATGTGAAGACCATCATAGGACGGTGGTGTACCGAAGAGAAGGTGGGGAGGAGCGTAGTTCCACCGAGGACGACACGGACGGATGTTCATTAAAAGAGAGGCGGTGGCGAGGGCATCGGGCCAAAACCGGGCGGGCACATTATAGTGAAAGAGTAACGTGCGAACGTAGTCATTAAGAGTGCGGAGAATGCGCTTGGCGTGGCCGTTCTACTGTGAAGTGTAGGGGCAAGTCAGACGGAAGGTGGTGCCGTGAGAGGCGAGAAGTGTGCGAAGAGCGACGTTGTCGAACTCTTTTCCGTTATCAGTTTGGAGTGCAAGTATGGGGCGACCGAAATGGGTGGTGAAATAGGAATAAAAAGTGGTGAGTGTGGCTAAAGCATCGGATTTACGACGAAGAGGAGAAGTCCACACATAATGAGAATAATCATCTAAAATCACCAAGTAGTACAGATAGCCCGTTTCACTCGCAACGGGAGACGTCCGAACATCACTATGAAGCAACTGAAATAGAAAAGTGGAAACTGAAGTAGATGCACTAAAGGGAAGACGAACGTGCTTGCCCAAACGACAAGCCTCACCAGTATGCTCGTCAAGCTTATTACACGAGAAAGAAAAACTCCTAAGAATCTGTCACAAAACGACGGGGTTTGGGTGGCCCAAGCGAGCATGCCAAAGGTCGATGCCGGCGGCGAGAGTGACAGGTGTGAAGGTGGAGGCGCTGGCGTGCACGGGGTAAAGCTCATCAGGGCCATCACATCGATGAAGCACCATCCGGGTACGGGCGTGATACGTCTCCAACGTATCTATAGTTTTTGATTGTTTCATACTATTATATTATCTGTTTTGGATGTTTAATGGGATTTATTATACATTTTTATATTATTTTTGGGACTAACCTACTGTAACGCCCCGAGACCGATGTGCCAGTTGTCCGTCAGTTATTCGCCGTCCTTGCCATGTCATTTGCTTGCGTGTCGCATCTTGCCATGTCATCATCCGCATTGCATCATCATATTTTCGAAACTTGCATCCGTCCGGGTTCTCCGAGTTTCTCTCCCTTGTCCGTTCTGAGACCAACCACACTTGCACGCGCCCGCGGCATGTCCGAAATATTATTTTATAAGTGGCCGGAGAATGTTCTCGGAATGGGTTGAAAGTTGGCATGTGGTGTTGTTATGTTGTAGGTAGGCCGCCTGCCAAGTTTCATCGCATTCGGAGTCCGTTTGATGCCCCAACGGATAACTATAGTGGCAATATAGCCGGTCTAACGTCGGACGTTTTCGGTCTCCGGAAACCGTGCCGGGCTGCATCTCTCCCCTCTTCTCTCAGACCAACCCGCTCTTCACAATCCGCCAGACCCAACCTAACCTCTCTCAGACCCCTCGTGTGCGTGTCCGAAACTTACCCGAACCCGAACCGGTCTGTCGCTACCGTTATGTCCGGATCATCCCCTAACAACTACAAAGCATCTCCGATTTCTTATTTGGGCCTCCTAATTTATTTATTCTCGACCGTTCGATTTCGATCAGACGGACCGGATTAGTCCCTAATCTAATCCGCAGGCTATATATAAACTAGTCCCCCCTAGTCATTTTTTTTTGCAAACCCTAGAACCTAGGCCTCCTGTCCCATCCACCCATCGCCGCCGCCGCACTCAAATCCCACCTCGGGATCCTCCCAGATCCATCTCCCCCAACCAGCGCCCGAGGCCGTGCCTCCTCTTCCCTCCTCTGCCCGATCCTCCTCTTCCCCCCTCTGCTCGATCCCGAATGGATCGTGACCACCGAGCACCTCTCCTCTCGTTCCCGCAGCGCCCCAGCGCCTGCCTCCCTCGTTTTCCCCTTTCAATCACCAGCACCCGAGCTCCTCGCCGGACCTCTTCGCGCCTGCAACTCCTCGCCAGAGCAGGCAACCGGACCGCAGCCAGGCCTCTCCCTCTTCCCTCTGCTTCCCCTTCCCTCTGCTCTCCATTCCCCTCTCTGACCCCCCTGCTTTTTCCCTCTTGTCGACAGGAACAACGGCGCCATGGCGCCAGGAGCTTGAGCTCGTCCGGCACCATCTAGAACCATCTCCGGGGACCGGATTCACCTCCCTCCGCCTGGAATCGGTTCCCCTCGACCTCGCCCCGCCTCCGGTGGTCGTCCCACCGACTGCCGTCGACGGGAGACGCCAGCGCCAAGCCCTGCTTCAAATCCCCGCCATGGCTGCTGCCCTTCTACAGAACCTCGTCGACTCCCGCCCGCCAAGTCCCTGCGCCCCGGCCTCGTCCCTGCCTCCAGGTCGCCGCTCTGCCGCCGGAGACCAAGCTGCCGGAGCCCCAAGACCTCGCGCCCAAGTTCCACGTCGCCGGCAGCCGTTCTCGCCGTCCGTCTCCCTGAACCCGCTGTTGGTTCTGCTCTTCAGAAACAAGCAGCAGCAGCCGCTCGCCCCTGTACCCCTCGCGCGTTGACCGCAGCTCCCCATAGCGCCGTGGGCCGCATCCCGCGTCAAAGCCCAGCGCGCCAGCCTCCTGGCCTCAAGGCCCAATGTGAGCAGCCCCCCCTCCAGTCCCTCTCCTGTACACTATCGGGCCAGGCAGTTTCGGCCGTGATGTTTTTTTCTTGCCAGGACGAATTTCCTAATTATCCTGAGAAAACAGATTTGCAGAAAAGACACTCATCTTCATACATTTAATAACTCATCAGCGGTGCATCATATTAAAATGTTTTATATATGAAACTTGCCCAGAATTTTGTGTAGGTTAATAATATGCCACTTTCACCTATGTTTAAAATGCTTAAAATGCTGTTTGTTTAAATTTGCTCCTATGCCATGTGAAAATGATTTAATTCATAACAAATTAACCGTAACTCGGAATTAAATAAATTATATATGTAAATGGGGTAGAAAAATGCCTAGTTTAACATGTTGCACTTTATTTTCCTGTTTAACAACATTAAAATTGTGTTTAGGTCAGATCAGTACCAAATCTAAA
Organism: Aegilops umbellulata; assembly: GCA_032464435.1. Classification (NCBI taxonomy): domain Eukaryota; kingdom Viridiplantae; phylum Streptophyta; class Magnoliopsida; order Poales; family Poaceae; genus Aegilops; species Aegilops umbellulata. Next base: position 354,170,474 of record CP136056.1, read on the forward strand.
TATATGCATATGAGGAGTTTCCGGAATTGATGTTTGTTGTTCCGGCCTCATTTAAACTTGTCTAGATAGGTAGTTTTGTTGTGCTTCACCCCCTTGCCATGTTAACCAACATTTAAAATTGTTGGGTACATAAACAAGAGAGTACTAAATAATTGTTGTGGTGTTTCGTCAATATGCAACTCGTTGTATATTGTGCTCCACTTAATTTGTAGTGTTGTTTGTTGCATTTGCCATGCCATGCTTCATTAAACCGGACATGCATCATTCTTGTTTATGCATCATGTCATATTCATGTGTTGTTTGTTTACTATGTTGTGTGCTTCTTTCCGGTGTTGCTTCTTCGGGTTGATTCCGTTATCATCGCGTTTGTGAGGACCCGTCCGACTACGTCCGTTTGCCTTCTTCATGGACTCGTTCTTCTTCCTTGCGGGATTTCAGGCAAGATGACCATACCCTCGAAATCACTTCTATATTTGCTTGCTAGATTGCTCGCTCTTTTGCTATGCCTATGCTGCGATACCTACCACTTGCTTATCATGCCTCCCATATTGTCAAACCAAGCCTCTAACCATCCATGTCCTAGCAAACCGTTGTTTGGCTATGTTACCGCTTTGCTCAGCCCTTCTTATAGCGTTGTTAGATGCAGGTGAAGATGAAGTTTGTTCCTTGTTGGAACATGGAGATGTTGTTCCTTGTTGGAACATGTTTTCCTGTTGGGATATCACAATATATCTTATTTAATTAATGCATCTATATACTTGGTAAAGGGTGGAAGGCTCGGCCTTATGCCTGGTGTTTTGTTCCACTCTTGCCGCCCTAGTTTCCGTCATATCGGTGTTATGTTCCCGGATTTTGCGTCCCTAACGCGGTCGGGTGATTTATGGGACCCCCTTGACAGTTCGCTTTGAATAAGACTCTTCCAGCAAGGCCCAACCTTGGTTTTACCATTTGACTACCACCTATCCCTTTCCCTTGGGTCTGATCAACCCGAGGGTCATCTTTATTTAGCCCCCCGGGCCAATGCTTGTCTAAGTGTTGGTCCAAACTAGAGCACCGTGCGGGACCGTCCCTTGGCAACTTGGGTTATGTTGGTACCTGTACGCTTAGCTTATCCGGTGTTGCCCTGAGACCGAGATATGTGCAGCTCCTATCAGGATGTCGGCGCATCGGGAGGCTTTGCTGGACTTGTTTTATTGCTGTCGAAATGTCTTGTAGCCGGGATTCCGAGACTGATCGGGTCTTCCCGGGGAGAAGGAATATCCTTCGTTGATCGCGAGAGCTTATCATGGGCTAAGTTGGGACACCCCTGCAGGGTTTGAACTTTCGAAAGCCGTGCCCGCGGTTATGTGGCAGATGGGAATTTGTTAATGTTCGGTTGTAGAAAACCCGAAGTTGATCTTAATTAAAATACACCAACCGCGTGTGTAACCGTGATGGTCTCTTCTCGGCTGGGTCCGGGAAGTGAACACGGTTGTTGGAGTTATGCTTGACGTAAGTAGTTCAGGATCACTTATTGATCATAGTTGTTCGACCGTGCTTTTGCCTTCTCTTCTCGCTCTCATTTGCGTATGTTAGCCACCATATATGCTAGTCGCTTGCTGCAGCTCCACCTCACTACCCTGTCCTACCTTTAAGCTTAAATAGTTTTGATCTCGCGGGTGTGAGATTGCTGAGTCCTCGTGACTCACCAGATACTTCCAAAACTAGTTTGTAGGTGCCGATGAGACCGTGCAGGTGACGCACCCGAGCTCAAGGAGGAGCTCAAAGAAGATCTTGTCCTTTATGTTGTTCCGTTCTAGTCGATCAGTAGTGGAGCCCAGTTGGGGTCGATCGTGGACCTTTGTCGCTTTTGGGGTTTCTTCTTTTATTTTGGCTTCGTAGTTGGGCCCTGATTGTAACTGTATGATGTAATGTTTTATTCATGTATTTGTGTGAAGTGGCGATTGTAAGCCAACTATGTATCTCTTTCCCTTATGTATTACATGGGTTGCGTGAAGATTACCTCACTTGCGACATTGCTTTCAATGCGGTTATGTCTCTAAGTCGTGCTTCGACACGTGGGAGATATAGCCGCATCGAGGGCGTTACAAGTTGGTATCAGAGCCTTCCCCGACCTTAGGAGCCCCTACTGTTTGATCGTCTTTAGTGGCCGAGTTGTGTCTAGAAAAATGTTTTGAGTCATTTAGGAATTATATATCGGAGAGTTTAGGCATTCGTTTTTACTCCCCAGTCCTTTCGACCTTCTGGTAAGGCATCCTGACGTAGAGTTTTGACTCTTCTCTTCTCAAATTTCACTAAAAAAAAATTTTAGGATCACGCGGGTATATTACAATCGTTCCGATGGTTTTATGATGACAACATTGTCTTGGTTGCCTCCTGACATTTAGGGGTTGTGGCAGTGTCCCGGGGAGTTGAGCTCCGAGGTGTTGTCGTCATAATCTTATCGTTGCGGTTTTGGTATACCTGAGTTTAGTACGCCGACATCGAAAATCTCTTTTGTACAGTTGTTGGTGAGATAACCCTGATAGCCCAGTACTGAGGCGAGTGCGGGAGTATTGCCATGACTCGTATAACGGATGCTTTTCGAAGGTTGAGGTAGATGATTTCCGAAGGTTTCTTGGTTATGTGTTGAAGGATGGATACATCTGGTTGTAGGATTTGCTAGTTTGGGTGAGATATTATGCTTCCCCTGTATCCCCAACACCTGATTGCATAACCAGAAAGTTTCGGGAGTTTATAAGTGGGAATTCAAGTATCTCGTAGGAATTCTTTCCAACAGACACATGATACGATATGGGATCTATCATATGTTTGTTTCCGGCTTATTCTGCGAGCCAATCCTTTGTTTTTGTTTTGTTTTATTTGTGGTATTCGAGTTGCTTCATGTCAAGTGTTCAATCCATACCATATTTTAAGCGGTGTTCTCATATTTCTATGTGGATGCTAGTCCTTCTTATTCATCAAGGTTGTCTTCGCAATCCTTTCCAACCGGTGTGCTTCTCTTCAAGTGGATTCAATCATTCCAACATTCGCAAGATCAATTCTAAGCTTTTTCTCAACGGTATTCATTTCGTCCGACCCAAGTGGCCTTTGTTTTCCCAACCTCCCACCCTTTTTCTTCAAGTACTCAGATTTCTCAATCAAGTATCCTTCTATTGATGGAAGTTTCTTCATTCTTTCCTTCAATGTTCTTATCCGGTGATTATCATGAAGATTCTAACGGAGCTTCAAGTTTATTATTCTTCGTTCTTTTTCGTCTCCAGTGGTTTCAGTTCAAGCTTGTCGATCATATCTTTCCTTGTTTCAAATGTTTTCTAATGCCGGTGTATCTCTTAATCATTCACTTCTCGCTATTCAATTGTTTCGAAGTTATGAAGATATCTCAGAAGATTCAACTTTCCATTCTCAATTCACTCAAGTTTTTTTTGAGGATGCTATTTCATTCAAGTCATTTAAATCAACCGGTGCAATATCCCTTCCAAGCAATCGTTCAACGGTGTTTCTTTTGAGTGGGCCCTAACCCACAGGTCTTTTTCCAGGATCTTACCTGACTCTTCTAATTCTTCCCGGAGCTATTCTCTAATTCTTTTCAAAGTTTGACGTAAGTATGAATTATCATCAGTCAAATGTCTTTCTCCAAGATCTTTCAAATTCTTTTCATTATGGGTTCAACCTTTCTAATTTTTCATTCCGGAGTGCCTCAACAATTTTTGGTGTTTCTCATCATCATTCTCAACATTTGAAGACCGAAGAAGAGTTCCTCTTAAACCCTTACCCGTTCTTACCAAGTTGTGTGGTTCTAGCTTGTTGCCATTCTCTCATAATTGTTTTCGATTGTGAGAATAATTTTCACCCATCCGGAGCATTTCAGGATTCTTTTCAGTTTGATTCTCCGGAGCCTTTCATCTCAGAATTATTCACCCTCAGCTTTCAGCTCTCGTTCTCCAAATCGTACCGGTGCATCATTCAAGTATTCTCTAATCAGCTCGTGATCTATTCGTTCATTTGTATCTAAATACCCTCAAGCATCTTCGTTCATTTGCTAATTCTTCCGGTGTTTCTTTATCTTTTCTTCGTCCATTTTAAATTCTTACGGTGGTTCGTTCAAGATCCTTCTTCCTTCGTTATCATATAGATTTATTTGTTGTTTCAATCCTACCGTTGTTTCGCTGAAGACCTTCCCAAGTTTGCGCTATATCTCACTTAATCCTTTCGACGAGAATAAGTAGTATGCCAAATCCGTTACTTGTCATCAATTTAAAGTGGTGAAGGATAAGCATAATGTAATTCTTATTCTTGTTTCATCGAGTAAATTCTATTCCCTATTCCGGAGGTTCTTCAAATTCTCAATTGTTTCATCTTTTCTTTTCCCGGAGTTCCAAGATCTCATCATCATGAAGATCCATCTAAATCATTGCAAGGCTTCAATCTTATTCTTTTCATCCTACATTTCTTCCTATCATCCTTTTATTACCGGAGTTCTTCATGGAGGCTCTACATGGTGCTTCGCCAATGATTCTTTTCATTCTTCAATTGTTCTTCAAGATTTCTCTCGAAATTATGATCCGTCAAGCCATACTCTAAATTAAACATGGTGTTTCAACACATGTTTTGTCTTGAGGAGTTCAAGTATTCTTCATCTTGCATTCCGAAGTGCAATCCCGTCTACCTTATCTTTTGAGATGGTGTTATGCCATTCTTGACAATTTCCCTTTGTGTTTCAAGGTTCACAAGTTGTTAAGAATGAGAAATTATATCCATCATTTTCTCTCCGTTCAAGGGATCTTTTCAACCAATCTATCTCTCCGTTGGAGTCATCTTGGGTTATATTTCACCTAAAGCTTTCCCTAAGGATTGTAGCTATTTGTGGTGCTTATCAATGATCCAATTTTCTCCTTCTCATCTCGGTGAAGAAGTTTCTCTTATATTCATTGATTTCAACCAATCAATTGTTTCTGTTAATGGCGGGTTGTCACATCATCATTTTGAGATGTTTGCCATAAGCCCATAACAAGCTTGTGCTTCTCGTTGTTGATTTGCTAACAACTCCGTTCGATTCTTCTTTGCAAGGATGTTTTCCTAGTTCATTTGTGGCAGAAGTTATCATTTTCTTCTCCATTCCTTTATTCCAATGATCTATCTTCTTTTCGTTCTTCCGGAGGCATGGTGATGTTGCTCTCTTCACTCATCATCTCGAATTGTGAGGATCGTGTTCTTTTCATGCTTATCCATTTAACCGGAGTGTTGTGCCCTCTGCTCAAGTTCTTTTAATCTTATCAAGTTTCGTATCACTTCTCAACCTGAGTGCTGTCTGAAATCATTTTTACCTCTTGTGTCATTCGTTTAATTGTTGTGGAGACAGTGCGTGGTTGATTTCATCAAGTTCCATCTTATCTTCTCAAGTTCTTGTTAATTCCTTCCATTTTCTACCGGAGTGCTGTTCAAATTATGTCATTATTGTTCCTTGGCTATCTCGTTATACCGGTGTGGCTCCATATGTTTCTGGTCTGTTGATCTCTTGTTTCTTGTCTTTCAACCTACAAGGTTCTCTTAATGTTCCTTGTTCCTCTTTGGTAATGGAGTGTTTTCCACTTCGTTCATCTTCATTGTATTTCTTTTCTCTCAATTTTGTTCAACCTCTCAAGGTTCATTGGTTTCACTCTTTTGTCAAAGAAGCAACATTGTTTTACCTCTTGTTCTTCCGTTTTCCCTCCGGTGCCATTCTAGATCTCGGGTCGAGATCCTCTCGTAGTGGTGGAGTGTTGTAACGCCCTGAGACCGATGTGCCAGTTGTCCGTCAGTTATTCGCCGTCCTTGCCATGTCATTTGCTTGCGTGTCGCATCTTGCCATGTCATCATCCGCATTGCATCATCATATTTTCGAAACTTGCATCCGTCCGGGTTCTCCGAGTTTCTCTCCCTTGTCCGTTCTGAGACCAACCACACTTGCACGCGCCCGCGGCATGTCCGAAATATTATTTTATAAGTGGCCGGAGAATGTTCTCGGAATGGGTTGAAAGTTGGCATGTGGTGTTGTTATGTTGTAGGTAGGCCACCTGCCAAGTTTCATCGCATTCGGAGTCCGTTTGATGCCCCAACGGATAACTATAGCGGCAATATAGCCGGTCTAACGTCGGACGTTTTCGGTCTCCGGAAACCGTGCCGGGCTGCATCTCTCCCCTCTTCTCTCAGACCAACCCGCTCTTCACAATCCGCCAGACCCAACCTAACCTCTCTCAGACCCCTCGTGTGCGTGTCCGAAACTTACCCGAACCCGAACCGGTCTGTCGCTACCGTTATGTCCGGATCATCCCCTAACAACTACAAAGCATCTCCGATTTCTTATTTGGGCCTCCTAATTTATTTATTCTCGACCGTTCGATTTCGATCAGACGGACCGGATTAGTCCCTAATCTAATCCGCAGGCTATATATAAACTAGTCCCCCCTAGTCATTTTTTTTTGCAAACCCTAGAACCTAGGCCTCCTGTCCCATCCACCCATCGCCGCCGCCGCACTCAAATCCCACCTCGGGATCCTCCCAGATCCATCTCCCCCAACCAGCGCCCGAGGCCGTGCCTCCTCTTCCCTCCTCTGCCCGATCCTCCTCTTCCCCCCTCTGCTCGATCCCGAATGGATCGTGACCACCGAGCACCTCTCCTCTCGTTCCCGCAGCGCCCCAGCGCCTGCCTCCCTCGTTTTCCCCTTTCAATCACCAGCACCCGAGCTCCTCGCCGGACCTCTTCGCGCCTGCAACTCCTCGCCAGAGCAGGCAACCGGACCGCAGCCAGGCCTCTCCCTCTTCCCTCTGCTTCCCCTTCCCTCTGCTCTCCATTCCCCTCTCTGACCCCCCTGCTTTTTCCCTCTTGTCGACAGGAACAACGGCGCCATGGCGCCAGGAGCTTGAGCTCGTCCGGCACCATCTAGAACCATCTCCGGGGACCGGATTCACCTCCCTCCGCCTGGAATCGGTTCCCCTCGACCTCGCCCCGCCTCCGGTGGTCGTCCCACCGACTGCCGTCGACGGGAGACGCCAGCGCCAAGCCCTGCTTCAAATCCCCGCCATGGCTGCTGCCCTTCTACAGAACCTCGTCGACTCCCGCCCGCCAAGTCCCTGCGCCCCGGCCTCGTCCCTGCCTCCAGGTCGCCGCTCTGCCGCCGGAGACCAAGCTGCTGGAGCCCCAAGACCTCGCGCCCAAGTTCCACGTCGCCGGCAGCCGTTCTCGCCGTCCGTCTCCCTGAACCCGCTGTTGGTTCTGCTCTTCAGAAACAAGCAGCAGCAGCCGCTCGCCCCTGTACCCCTCGCGCGTTGACCGCAGCTCCCCATAGCGCCGTGGGCCGCATCCCGCGTCAAAGCCCAGCGCGCCAGCCTCCTGGCCTCAAGGCCCAATGTGAGTAGCCCCCCCTCCAGTCCCTCTCCTGTACACTATCGGGCCAGGCAGTTTCGGCCGTGATGTTTTTTTCTTGCCAGGACGAATTTCCTAATTATCCTGAGAAAACAGATTTGCAGAAAAGACACTCATCTTCATACATTTAATAACTCATCAGCGGTGCATCATATTAAAATGTTTTATATATGAAACTTGCCCAGAATTTTGTGTAGGTTAATAATATGCCACTTTCACCTATGTTTAAAATGCTTAAAATGCTGTTTGTTTAAATTTGCTCCTATGCCATGTGAAAATGATTTAATTCATAACAAATTAACCGTAACTCGGAATTAAATAAATTATATATGTAAATGGGGTAGAAAAATGCCTAGTTTAACATGTTGCACTTTATTTTCCTGTTTAACAACATTAAAATTGTGTTTAGGTCAGATCAGTACCAAATCTAAATATATGCATATGAGGAGTTTCCGGAATTGATGTTTGTTGTTCCGGCCTCATTTAAACTTGTCTAGATAGGTAGTTTTGTTGTGCTTCACCCCCTTGCCATGTTAACAAACATTTAAAATTGTTGGGTACATAAACAAGAGAGTACTAAATAATTGTTGTGGTGTTTCGTCAATATGCAACTCGTTGTATATTGTGCTCCACTTAATTTGTAGTGTTGTTTGTTGCATTTGCCATGCCATGCTTCATTAAACCGGACATGCATCATTCTTGTTTATGCATCATGTCATATTCATGTGTTGTTTGTTTACTATGTTGTGTGCTTCTTTCCGGTGTTGCTTCTTCGGGTTGATTCCGTTATCATCGCGTTTGTGAGGACCCGTCCGACTACGTCCGTTTGCCTTCTTCATGGACTCGTTCTTCTTCCTTGCGGGATTTCAGGCAAGATGACCATACCCTCGAAATCACTTCTATATTTGCTTGCTAGATTGCTCGCTCTTTTGCTATGCCTATGCTGCGATACCTACCACTTGCTTATCATGCCTCCCATATTGTCAAACCAAGCCTCTAACCATCCATGTCCTAGCAAACCGTTGTTTGGCTATGTTACCGCTTTGCTCAGCCCTTCTTATAGCGTTGTTAGATGCAGGTGAAGATGAAGTTTGTTCCTTGTTGGAACATGGAGATGTTGTTCCTTGTTGGAACATGTTTTCCTGTTGGGATATCACAATATATCTTATTTAATTAATGCATCTATATACTTGGTAAAGGGTGGAAGGCTCGGCCTTATGCCTGGTGTTTTGTTCCACTCTTGCCGCCCTAGTTTCCGTCATATCGGTGTTATGTTCCCGGATTTTGCGTCCCTAACGCGGTCGGGTGATTTATGGGACCCCCTTGACAGTTCGCTTTGAATAAGACTCTTCCAGCAAGGCCCAACCTTGGTTTTACCATTTGACTACCACCTATCCCTTTCCCTTGGGTCTGATCAACCCGAGGGTCATCTTTATTTAGCCCCCCGGGCCAATGCTTGTCTAAGTGTTGGTCCAAACTAGAGCACCGTGCGGGACCGTCCCTTGGCAACTTGGGTTATGTTGGTACCTGTACGCTTAGCTTATCCGGTGTTGCCCTGAGACCGAGATATGTGCAGCTCCTATCAGGATGTCGGCGCATCGGGAGGCTTTGCTGGACTTGTTTTATTGCTGTCGAAATGTCTTGTAGCCGGGATTCCGAGACTGATCGGGTCTTCCCGGGGAGAAGGAATATCCTTCGTTGATCGCGAGAGCTTATCATGGGCTAAGTTGGGACACCCCTGCAGGGTTTGAACTTTCGAAAGCCGTGCCCGCGGTTATGTGGCAGATGGGAATTTGTTAATGTTCGGTTGTAGAAAACCCGAAGTTGATCTTAATTAAAATACACCAACCGCGTGTGTAACCGTGATGGTCTCTTCTCGGCTGGGTCCGGGAAGTGAACACGGTTGTTGGAGTTATGCTTGACGTAAGTAGTTCAGGATCACTTATTGATCATAGTTGTTCGACCGTGCTTTTGCCTTCTCTTCTCGCTCTCATTTGTGTATGTTAGCCACCATATATGCTAGTCGCTTGCTGCAGCTCCACCTCACTACCCTGTCCTACCTTTAAGCTTAAATAGTCTTGATCTCGCGGGTGTGAGATTGCTGAGTCCTCGTGACTCACCAGATACTTCCAAAACCAGTTTGTAGGTGCCGATGAGACCGTGCAGGTGACGCACCCGAGCTCAAGGAGGAGCTCAAAGAAGATCTTGTCCTTTATGTTGTTCCGTTCTAGTCGATCAGTAGTGGAGCCCAGTTGGGGTCGATCGTGGACCTTTGTCGCTTTTGGGGTTTCTTCTTTTATTTTGGCTTCGTAGTTGGGCCCTGATTGTAACTGTATGATGTAATGTTTTATTCATGTATTTGTGTGAAGTGGCGATTGTAAGCCAACTATGTATCTCTTTCCCTTATGTATTACATGGGTTGCGTGAAGATTACCTCACTTGCGACATTGCTTTCAATGCGGTTATGTCTCTAAGTCGTGCTTCGACACGTGGGAGATATAGCCGCATCGAGGGCGTTACACCTACTAACCCAAGGCCCAGTGCAAATTGCTGTTTTTTTTCCTATTTCAGTGTTTCGCAGAAAAGGAAAATCAAACGAAATCCAAACAGAATGAAACCTTCGGGAGAGTGATTTTTGGAAAAACGTGATCCAGAGGACTTGGAGCAGACGTCAAGAAAGAAGCGAGGAGGCCACGAAGCAGGGAGGCGCACCTGCCCCCCTGGGTGCGCCCCCACCCTCATGGGCCCCTCATAGCTCCACCGACCTACTTCTTCCTCCTATATATACCCATATACCCCAAAAACATCCAGGAGCACCACGAAACCTTATTTCCACCGCCGCAAAGTTCTGTACCCGTGAGATCCCATCTTGGGGCCTTTTCCGGTGCTCCGTCGGAGGGGGAATCAATCACGGAGGGCTTCTACATCAACACCATAGCCTCTCCGATGATGTGTGAGTAGTTTACCTCAGATCTTCGGATCCATAGTTATTAGCTAGATGGCTTCTTCTCTCTCTTTGGATCTCAATACAAAGTTCTCCTTGATCTTCTTGGTGATCTATTCGATGTAACTCTTTTTGCGATGTGTTTGTCGAGATCCGATGAATTGTGGGTATATGATCAAGATTATCTATGAACAATATTTGAATCTTCCTTGAATTCTTTTATGTATGATTTCTTATCTTTGCAAGTCTCTCCGAATTATCAGTTTGGTTTGGCCTACTAGGTTGATCTTTCTTGCAATGGGAGAAGTGCTTAGCTTTGGGTTCAATCTTGCTGTGTCCTTTCCCAGTGACAGCAGGGGCAGCAAGGTACGTATTGTATTGTTGCCATTAAGGATAAAAAGATGGGGTTTATATCATATTGCTTGAGTTTATCCCTCTACATCATGTCATCTTGCCTAATGCGTTACTCTGTTCTTATGTACTTAATACTCTAGATGCATGTTGGATAGCGGTCGACGTGTGGAGTAATAGAAGTAGATGCAGAATCGGTTCAGTCTACTTGTCGCGGACGTGATGCCTATATACATGATCATGCCTAGATATTCTCATAACTATGCACTTTTCTATCAATTGCTCGATAGTAATTTGTTAACCCACCGTAATACTTATGTTATCTTGAGGGAAGCCACTAGTGAAACCTATGGCCCCTGGGTCTGTTCTCCATCATATTAATCTTCTGTCAACTAGCTATTTCTGTCGCCGTTTATTTTGTAGTCTTTACTTTTAATCTTTATCATAAAAATACCAAAAATATTATCTTATCATCTCTATCAGATCTCACTTTTGCAAGTGGCCGTGAAGGGATTGACAACCCCTTTATCGCGTTGGTTGCAAGGTTCTTATTTGTTTGTGTAGGTACGAGGGACTTGCGTGTGGCCTCCTACTGGATTGATACCTTGGTTCTCAAAAACTGAGGGAAATACTTATGCTACTTTGCTTCATCACCCTTTCCTCTTCAAGGGAAAACCAACGCATGCTCAAGAGGTAGCAAGAAGGATTTCTGGCGCCGTTGCCGGGGAGTCTACGCACAAGTCAAGACATACCAAGTACCCATCATAAACTCTTATCCCTCGCATTACATTATTTGTCATTCGCCTCTCGTTTTCCTCTCCCCCACCGTTTTATTCGCCCTCTCTTTCCGTTCGCCTCTTTTTCGCTTGCTTCTTGTGTCCCGTTTGCCATCATGGTCAGTCCTTTATCTACTCCTTTGTCTCCCGAGAACGAAGTTCTTAATTTTAAACAAAGGGAGGGAGAAAATCTAAAAGATGCTTGGTACAGAATTTGCAATGCCCAAATTAGATCTACTAGGAAGCAATCTACTTCCATTCTTCTTCGCAATTGTTATGTAGGCATCACTCCTTGGAATAGATATATTCTTGATACCATTACCGGAGGGAATTTCTTGGGTAGCCATACTTTTGATTCTTATAATGCTATGATAGATTTGTTTGGCCCACCACCTATTTTGGTTAATGGGACTATTTTAACTTTGTAGCATGTGATGCAAAGGCTTGAAATTATTGAAAATAAAATTCCCACCGTAGAGTTGATTAAAAATTTGGATAAAAAGATCCACAACCAAATTACCCAATATGGATCTAAGGTAGGAGTTACTCTAAATTTTTTTAAAGAAAAGGAACCCATAGTTAACGAAAAGATTGATCAAGATTCCACAAGAATTGATAAAATTGAAGATATTATTACCAACTTAGGATCTGACTTTTCTTCCGTGAAAAATACTCCAAAACCTCCTAATGCTAAAATTGCCAAACTGATGTATGTTCCTAAAAATGAGGGTGAAACTTCTAGTCAGGAAAATGCGGATCTCAAATCCATAAGTGTTCACCCCAACTTTCTCGCTATCATTAAGGAACCTTTTGCTACAAATGATTTTATCGACTTCTTGCCTAGGAGTTTGATCATTAATAAAAAGAAGGAAACTCCTAAGGGTTATAAGCGTTCTATTGAAGAATTGCCTACCAAAGATGACAATACCTAGATCTATCCTTGCGTTTATGTCTAGCTAGAGGCGTTAAACGATAGCGCTTGTTGGGAGGCAACCCAGTTTTATTTTTGCTTCTTACCTTTTGGTTTTGTTTAGTAATAAATCTTTGATCTAGCCTCTGGTTAGATGTGTTTTCATGTTTTAATTAGTGCTTTTGCCAAGTAGAACCTTTGGGAAGACTTGGGTGAAGTCTTTTTGATCTTGCTGTAAAAAAACAGAAACTTTAGCGCTCACGAGATTAGCTACTATTTAGTTGATTCTTTTTTAAGATGATTAATAGACAAATTCCTCACGTCCAGCAATTTATTTCAGAATTTTTGGAGTTCCATAAGTATACGTTTGATACAAATTACTACATACTATTCTGTTTTTGACAGATTCTGTTTTTCGTGTGTTGTTTGCTTATTTCGATGAATCTATGGCTAGTAAAATAGTTTATAATCCATACAGAAGTTGGAATGTAGTAGGTTTAACACCAATATAAATAAAGAATGAGTTCATTACATTACCTTAAGATGGCGGTTTGTTTTATTTCGCTAATGGAGCTCATGAGATTTTCTGTTGAGTTTTGTGTTGTGAAGTTTTCAAGTTTTTGGGTAAAGATTTGATGGATTATGGAACAAGGAGTGGAAAGAGCCTAAGCTTGGGGATGACCAAGGCACCCCGAGGTAAAATTCAAGGACAACCAAAAGCCTAAGCTTGGGGATGCCCCGGAAGGCATCCCCTCTTTTGTCTTCGTCCATAGGTAACTTTACTTGATGCTATATTTTTATTCACCACATGATATGTGTTTTGCTTGGAGCATCTTGTATGATTTGAGTCTTTGCTTTTTAGTTCACCACAATCGTCCTTGCTGTACAAACCTTTTGGGAGAGACACACATTAATCGGAATTTATTAGAATACTCTATGTGCTTCACTTATATCTTTTGAGCTAAATAATTTTGCTCTAGTGCTTCACTTATATCTTTTAGAGCACGGTGGTGGTTTTATTTTATAGAAATTATTGATCTCTGATGCTTAACTTATATTATTTTGAGAGTCTTTTAGAACAGCATGGTAATTTCCTTTGGCTATAAAATTAGTCCTAATATGATAGGCATCCAAGATGGATATAATAAAAACTTTCATATAAGTGCATTGAATACTAAGAGAAGTTTGATATTTGATGATTGTTTTGAGATATGAAGATAGTGATATTAAAGTTGTGCTAGTTGAGTAGTTGTCAATTTGAGAAATACTTGCTGAAGTTTGCAAGTCCCGTAGCATGCACGTATGGTAAACGTTGTGTAACAAATTTGAAACATGAGGTGTTCTTTGATTGTCATGCTTATGAGTGGCGATCGGGGACGAGCGATGGTCTTTTCCTACCAATCTATCCCCCTAGGAGCATGCGCATAGTTCTTGGTTTTTGATGACTTGTAGGTTTTTGCAATAAGTATATGAGTTCTTTATGACTAATGTTGAGTCCATGGATTATACGCACTCTCACCCTTCCATCATTGCTAGCCTCTTCGGTACCGTGCATTACCCTTTCTCACCTTGAGAGTTGGTGCAAACTTCTCCGGTGCATCCAAACCCCGTGATACGATACACTCTATCACACATAAACCTCCTTACATCTTCCTCAAAACAGCCACCATACCTACCTATTATGGCATTTCCATAGCCATTCCGAGATATAGTGCCATGCAACTTTCCACCGTTCCGTTTATTATGACGCGCTTCATCATTGTCATATTGCCTTGCATGATCATGTAGTTGACATCGTATTTGTGGCAAAGCCACCATGCATATTATTTCATACATGTCACTTTTGATTCATTGCCCATCCCGGTACACCGCCGGAGGCATTCATATAGAGTCATATTTTGTTCTAGTATCGAGTTGTAATCATTGAGTTGTAAATAAATAGAAATGTGATGATCATCAATAATAGAGCATTGTCGCCCCCAAAAAGAGAAAGGCCAAATAAAAAAAGGGGAGGCCCAAAAAAAGAGAAAAGCATAATAAAAAGGGACAATGCTACTATCCTTTTTCCACACTTGTGCTTCAAAGTATCACCATGATCTTTATGATAGAGAGTCTCTTGTTTTGTCATTTTCATATACTAGTGGGAATTTTTTCATTATAGAACTTGTCTTGTATATTCCAACAATGGGCTTCCTCAAATGCCCTAGGTCTTCGTGCGCAAGCAAGTTGGATGCACAACCACTTAGTTTCTTTTGTTGAGCTTTCATACATTTATAGCTCTAGTGCATCCGTTGCATGGCAATACCTACTCCTTGCATTGACATCAATTGATGGGCATCTCCCTAGCCCGTTGATTAGCTGCGTCAATGTGAGACTTTCTCATTTTTGTCTTCTCCACATAACCCCCATCATTATATTCTATTCCACCCATAGTGCTATATCCATGGCTCACGCTCATGTATTGCATGAAAGTTGAAAAAAGTTTGAGATTACTAAAGTATGAAACAATTGCTTGGCTTGTCATCGGGGTTGTGCATGATGAGAGCATTCTTGTGTGACGAAAATGGAGCATGACCAAACTATATGATTTTGTAGGGATGAACTTTCTTTGGCCATGTTATTTTGAGAAGACATGATTGCTTAGTAAGTATGCTTGAAGTATTATTATTTTTATGTCAATATTAAACTTTTATCTTGAATCTTCTGGATCTGAACATTCATGCCACAATAAAGAAAATTACTGTCGGATTTCGGGTTCCGGCAGACCCTTGAGGTTGGAACACTGGGGTGCGCACGGAGATCTCTCCCCTACCGATCTACGTCTGATCTTCTCGTGCGAATTGAGATGAAAACGATGAACAACACAAGGGACACGAGATTTATACTAGTTCGGGCCACCGTTGTGGTGTAATACCCTACTCCAGTGTGTGGTGTGGTGGATTGCCTCGGGGGCTGATGATGAACAGTACAGAGGAAGAACAACCTCGCAAGAGGTGTTCTTGAGCTGATGCGATGAGTTCTACTTGGTCTCCCGATTTCTCGATGCCTCTACTCTGTGGTGGCTAGCTCTATTTATAGAGGCCCTGGGCCTCTCCCCGAAATAATTGAGCGGGAAGGGCGCCAACAATTGGCCATTTTGAAGGGGAACATCTAGTACAAGTTATCCTGACCAAAGGTGGTCTTCGGCTGCCAAAAGCTCTGGTGGTGACGCCGTCTTGGGCTCCACAGTGACCTCCATCCGGCCGTCCGGCTGGTCTTGGTCTCGTTGCACTGGAATGGTAACCATTGCCTGATGCCTTGGCCTATGCTTGCCTCCTTTGCACCAAAGGGGAAACAAGGACTCTGCACAGGCCGGCGCCCGCCTGGCGCCCGCCTGGTCTTGATCGTCATGGCTTGCGTCACTGGATCCTCGCGAGGTACCCTTTCATTGATCTTTCCGCCTCCTCGCGAGCCTTCCTGATGAGGCCACTCCTGAGGAAGCTTCCCGTCGTTCGCCCCGCGAGGCTTGGCCCCTCGCGAGGGTTTTGAGCTTGTGTTGATGAAGATGGGCCGTGCTGGGCCCCCACTTGAGCCACGCCGCAGGCCGTAGGCAGGCAAGTCTGGGGACCCCCGTTCCCAGAACGCCGACAGTAGCCCCCGGGCCCAAGGCGCGCGCGGGCTTGGCTTAGCGAAGAAGCGAATGGGCAAGCGCGAAGCGCCACGGGCCCTAACAGCCTGCGGCCTTGGGCGTTGCGTGATGTTTGATTGGACGTGGGCGCCTGCGCTTCCCCACGACGCCTTGTTACGCGCCTGGCTAAGCGGACTCGTAGTTGTACACAGTTGTTCCTCCTTTGGCTGCTCGCTTGCCTCCTGCCTCTCCTTCTTCTCCCAGCCCCAACCTCTGCCGCCAATCCGGCTCGAGCTCTTCCCCCTCCCCAACGCCATGGCGCCGGTGAAGAAGGGAAAGGGAAAGAAGCCCGCGCCTTCGTCCTGCGCTCCCCCGGCGGCGGCTCCCGCCGTTGATTGGTCAATCATACTTAGCCTCGAAGCCTTGGTCCAATCCGCCCTTGCTTCCATCTTCAACGAGTGTGGCCGGACCATTTGGCCCGCATCTCGCACCTTTCTTGCTAGGACCGTCACGGAGGTCCGATTCTTCGCCGAGGCGGGTCTGGTTCCCCCCTTTTCTGCTTTCTTCAACGCTGTGCTCTCCATTATCAGATCCACATGATGCACCTTGGGCCGGAGTCCATTACCCTTTTGGCTGTCTTTGCTTTCGTGTGCGAGGCGATGATAGGCATCCCTCCTTCTGTTGCCTTGCTGCGCCACTTCTTTTCCTTGCGCCTGAGCGACCCTACTCAATGCTCGGGGTGTGTGAGCTTCTTCTCCGTGCCAGGGACGGCTGCTTCAGGGATTGACTTCAACCTTCCTCCTCCTCAGGCCAGGTTCAGAGAGCGGTGGCTATATGTGGACGTCGGGGTGCCCAGCCCCCTGCTCTCGCACCCGGCCTTGCCTGCTGTTCCCAACCCAGGCTGGGGTCATGAACCGCTAGCGAGCCCCTGGCTCGCTTTTGTCTGGCGCCGCTTCGAAGGTTTGAGGGCGCTCAATGTGACAGCTCCCAAGGTGGTGAGGGAGTTCCTTCTATGCCGCGTCGCTCCTCTCCAGCGTCATTCTCGCCGGATGTGGGACTTTGCGGGACGCGGAGACCGCATGCGGCTTCAGGAGGAGGATTTGGCGCCCGAAGTGCTGCGGACGGTGCTTCGGGTCTTGACTGGTGATCCTTCCCCGGGTAGCCTACGGAGCGGTGGCGTCCTTCTATACCTTTGTTCCGGCAGGGCTGATTTCGTGAGGCAGATGCCCAGCTTCGATGAGTGGGGTTGCGCCCAGCTGGCTTCACAGGGCTATGCGAGAACCCGGTTGCTGTGATAGTCCCCCCCCCCCCCGTCGCCCGCAGCGGTTTCTCCTCAAGCGACCGGGCGGGGGAAGAGCCAACTGGAGCCGAGGTGGCCGCTGCCGATGTGGTGGTGTCGCGTGAAGCTTCAGAAACGACGCCTCCCGAGGCCCGCCCCGAGGCGGTGGTTGATGCAGGGTCCAAGTCTTCGGCTCCCGAGGCTGGGGCTTCCGAGCCCCCAGCCGTTCTTCACGAGGCGATGCCCCGAGATGCCCATAAAGCCGACTCCTCCGACGCCGACAATCCTGAGGCTTCTCCTTTGTCCCGGGCCGACCCCCGTCCCAGGCGCTTGGGTCGGTTTCATATAGACTTCGAGGCCCTTCGCAAGAGGAAGGAGGCCTCAGGTGGCAGTGACCGCCCTTGTCGCTTGCTGAAGCGCACGAAGTACTTCGCCATGGACGAGTAAGCCTTCTTCTTTCCTTGCTCATTTGCTCTTTTGCCCTTGTTGCTGATTGTGGCTCTTCAGGTCCCATCCCACTGGATCCGCCGGGTCGACCCGGGAGCCAGCCCCTTCAGCTTCGCCCCCTTTGCTGGCTCCGGGCCCGCCGAGCTCAGATGGCACTCTTGTCGTTGGACCGGTTGGCGGAGTGATCTACTTCACGGGGCACCTCGAGCCCGTTCACCCGGTGCCCGCTCTTCGCGAGTCTTCTTGGGGCACGCCAGGCTTGCCCCGCGCCTTCCCTCTGATCATAGAAGGTGAATGGCTAAAGTCTGCCCATGGCTCCTCCTCCGTGAGTGAACTGACGCCTGGCCGGACTCCCGAACGGGTTTGTTCGGCGATGGATGGGGCGGCAGCCCCCAGCCCCACGCCTGGCGGGGGCCTGCCGCCTCTGGGCCCTCCGCATGCTCCAGCGGAGGAGGGTGACGCGGAAGATGTGCTCAGGCGCGCTCGAGAGCGTCGTGTCCTTCGCGAGGGGTTCCTCCAGGGGCCAGCGGATGCAATGAACCGGGTCGGGGCAGAGCTTGCCGCCGAAGATGCGCGCCTTGAGGCCGAAGGCTTGCGCCTCGCTGAGGAGAGGCACAAGTTGAAGGTTGCCATTGCCCTCGCGCACCACCAACGCGATCGCGACAATGCGGAGGCCGAAGTGTTGCTAGTGGCGTCGCGGGAGGCCTGCTCCCTGGTCGTCGAGGAGGCTCGGGAGGCCGACCGGCGGTGCAGGGACGCGGAGGAGCGCGTATGGGAGCTTCAAGCCCGGAGGAACTCCCTGGAGCAGCAAGTGGAGCTGCGCCACGCGGCCCTTGGGTCGATGCAGGAGGCCGCCGTCGACCGTGCGGAGCTCCAAAGCCGCGAGGAAGCACTGACGCTCGAGGCCGCCGAGCGCTGACGCTCGAGGCCGCCGAGCGCAACCTTGACTGGGAGCGGTTGGAGACGAGGGAGCGCCTGGCGGCCCAGGCGGAGGACGACGTGGCGACGCGTGAGGCCCGGATCCAGGAAGAGGTCGACCGCCGCGCGGCGGGTGCTCACTCGGCCCTCGAGTGTGAGTACGAGGCGAAGTTGATGCTGATCAGGGCCGAGGCTGAGGGCAGGACAGCGGCCATCAAGACCAAGTTGGTTGAAGAGACACGGCGCGCGGATTCCTCCGCAGCTGCCCTTGATGCAGCATAGGCGGAGCTGTCCTCTTCCCGGGCTGAGCTGCTTCTTCTTCAGCAGAGGGTTTATGATGCCGAAGCCACCGCGCGGCAGAACGAGGACGAGATCCGCCAGCGGAGGCTCCTGGAGCATGAGCACGCTCCCATGCTCTAGACGCTCAGGGAGAAGGCCAACTCAACCTTAGGTGAGATTTGCGAGGCCTCCGCTAAGGAACCGCATGAGACTAAGTATGCCGGCAACCTTCAGTTCTTCAATGGCGTGGTGACGCTTCTGGAGAACCGCTCCGAGAGGGCCCGTTGGCTCGTCGAAGAGAGGAGCCGAGCCGTGCTTAAGCGCGCCTTCTCCCGTGTCTTCAGCTATCTGTAGGAAAGGGACCCCCACTTCGACTTCGATGCCGCCATATCACCCGTGCCCATAGCTGACCGGGGCGACCTGGCGCAATGGGTGGAGTGCAACGTGGATGCCCTTGTCTGGGCCTTCTTGGCCGACAACGATGGTGTAGTCGTGGGTGCTGACGAAGGCGGTGTTGTAGACGAGCCTGGTGCTGACGGGAACGCAGGTGGCGGGGGCGACGGCGTCAGCGATGCCAGTGACGCTCCTGGGGATGCCCCAGAAGACGCGGTGAGCGATATGTCCGACTGACTGCATGTATCCGCGGTTTATCCTACACAGGGAAGACTCGGGCTTGGCCCTGAAGAGTGTAAGAGCATTTTGGGAGGGGAGGCCCCTCATGTAAAGATTTGTAATCGGTACCCTGGCGAGTACAACGTTGCGCGTGAGTTTAGTCGCTAGCCTGGCGACGGTTCTGTTGATTTGTTTACCTTTCAGCCCTGGCGAGCCCCGAACGGGCCTGCAAGGGGGCGCCGCGCCTTGGGCGCCTTTTGATTAACCCGCCAATCCTGCGATGAGAACCTCCGGAGAGTGAGCGGGGACAGTGGTCCTGGTTGTGGGCGTGCCCGGCCCGGCCCAGCTCACGAGGGGCTCATGAGGGGGGAGGCAGCCGATGCTAGCTTGGGGCGTAAAGCCGAAATCAGAATGCGAGAGATTGCTCGAACGAGACTAAACACCCCTTCCCCAAACGCATGCAAGCTTCGAACTCAAATCCAACTTAAATCCAAACCGAAGAAACTTGTCAACAAGGGAGAAGCAAAAAGCAAAAGGCCGCGTCCGGCACCTAGTCTAGTCTTCGACGTCTTCTCACCAGCGCGGAGCTAAGTGCTGCCACTAGGCGTGGGCGGGAGCCCCAGGGCCTGAAGCCGGCACCCCTGAGACTCCGGGGCGTGTACAGCCCCACTCATTATTACATGAGAGTGTCACGGGGTCGCGAGCTTCACATGCACTGGGCCTTCTTCACAGGTACCGGCCTTGCTTCATATCGCCAGACGAGGGCCCTGCCTTGCGCCACACTCTTCCACCATTGGCGGCGACCGAAAACCAAGGACGATGCCAACGGGGTAAGCGGTCGCCAGCGGTTCCCCCGACGACCACGGGTCCTCTGCCGGGGGCAGGCCACAGGGCACCTCCCGGGCAGAGGGCCTACCGCCTGAGAACACCTTGCTCCGAACGCCGTGAGGGCGAGCCTTGATCTCGGCCCCTCTCCTGCAGCCCCCTGCGCCCTCCTCCTGAGGGGTAGGAGGCCGCAGCATTAGGGCAGCCATCTGATGCGGCGACCTGTACCTCCTGCGACCCATGGTTAGCGTAAGCTTGCTCCTGAGGGATGAGTGGTACCCGATAGTCGCTGCTCTCGGCGCGGTTGTCGAGGCTCTCCTGGGGTCCCTGAAAGTGCTCGGCTTCCGGCGCCTCCTCGTCCCATCCGGGCCTGAGGAAAGAGTCGTGATCTTCTTCTAGCGTGCGTCCCTGATCCACCGTGCGGGGGACATAAGCCTCCGGGGCCACCACCTTGTGGACCCTGCCGTAGCGCCCCGCGTGCCACGCAGTCTGGTTGGGAGCGTCACCTTGGGGGTGATGGCGCGGTGGTCCGCTGAAGACAAAGGCTGCAGCGTGCATCCCTTCGCCGGCCTGAGGAAGGGCCGGCGCGACCTGCCGCCCGATGCTGATGGCGGTGTTGGCGCCGGACGGGCCCGCGAGTCCGCTTGGAGTGGCTTGAGCACGCACAACGCCGCCGTGCGACCCATCCTGGGCCTGGGGCGGCAGCTGGATGCAGAAAGGGGGTGCTCCTGAGGCGGCGACATCTAGGAGCTCGGACACTTGCTCCAGCAGCACGTCGCGGCCGCCTTCCAGCAAGCGGCACCGTAGTAGCTCTCGGGCCACCATGAGCGCGGCCCTGGAGTTCGCCTGCTCCCGTCGGGTGTACGACGTTGTGGCAGCGGCGTCGTTCGAGGCCCTTGTTGCAGCCCGCACCTGCCGTGGCGTGAGGGTAGGCAGTGTCTGGCCGCGTCGCCCGCGCCCCGCAGCGCCCTGCGGAGCGCGAACTGCCTGAGGCGCAACATTGAGGTCGCCCTGAGACAGCGACACGACGTGGGCGGGCCACGCCGCCCAGCGGTCGGCGTCGGCAGCTGGGTTGCTTGACATCTGGGTGGTGAAGCGGTGGGACGCGATGCGGAGGAGGAAAGATTCCAGCACACCCCTACCTGGCGCGCCAAATGTCGGATTTCGGGTTCCGGCAGACCCTTGAGGTTCGAACATTGGGGTGCGCGCTGAGATCTCTCCCCGACCGATCTACATCTGATCTTCTCGTGCGAACTGAGATGAAAATGATGAACAACACAAGGGACACGAGATTTATACTGGTTCGGGCCACCGTTGTGGTGTAATACCCTACTCCAGTGTGTGGTGTGGTGGATTGCCTCGGGGGCTGATGATGAACAGTAGAGAGGAAGAACAGCCTCGCAAGAGGTGTTCTTGAGCTGATGCGGTGAGTTCTACTTGGTCTCCCGATTTCTCAATGCCTCTACTCTGTGGTGGTTAGCTCTATTTATAGAGGCCCTGTGCCTCTCCCCAAAATAATTGAGTGGGAAGGACGCCAACAATTGGCCATTTTGAAGGGGAACATCTAGTACAAGTTATCCTGACCAAAGGTGGTCTTCGGCTGCCAAAAGCTCTGGTGGTGACACCGTCTTGGGCTCCACGGTGACCTCCATCCGGCCGTCCGGCTGGTCTTGGTCTCGTTGCACTGGAATGGTAACGTTTGCCTGATGCCTTGTCCTGTGCTTGCCTCCTTTGCACCAAAAGGGAAACAAGGACTCTGCACAGGCAGGCACCCGCCAGGCGCCCGCCTGGTCTTGATCGTCATGGCTTGCATCACTAGATACTCGCGAGGTACCCTTGCATTGATCTCTCCGCCTCCTCGCGAGCCTGCCTGATGAGGCCGCTCCTGAGGAAGCTTCTCGTCGTCCGCCCCGCGAGGCTTGGCCCCTCGCGAGGGTCTTGAGCTTGTGTTGATGAAGATGGACCGCGCTGGGCCCCCACTTGAGCCATGCCGCAGGCAGGCAAGTCTGGGGACCCCCGTTCCCAGAATGCCGACAATTACATTGAGAAATATGCTAGGTAGCATTCAACATCAAAAATTCTGCTTTTCGTTTACCTACTCGAGGACGAGCAGGAATTAAGCCTGGGGATGCTTGATACATCTCCAATGTATCTATAATTTTTTATTGTTCCATGCTATTATATTATCTGTTTTGGATGTTTAATGGGCTTTATTATACATTTTTATATTATTTTTGGGACTAACCTACTAACCCAAGGCCCAATGCAAATTGTTGTTTTTTGCCTACTTCAGTGTTCCGCAGAATAGGAATATCAAATGGAATCCAAACGGAATGAAACCTTCGGGAGAGTGATTTTTGGAACAAACGTGATCCAGAGAACTTGGAGTAGACGTCAAGAAAGAAGCAAGGAGGCCACGAGGCAGGGAGGCGTGGCCGCCCCCCTGGGCGCGCCCCCACCCTCGTGGGCCCCTCGCAGCTCCATCGACCTACCTCTTCCTCCTATATATACCCATATACCCCGAAAACATCCAGGAGCACCATGAAACCCTATTTCCACCGCCGCAACCTTCTGTACCCATGAGATCCCATCTTGGGGCCTTTTCCGGCGCTCCGCCGAAGGGGGAATAGATCACGGAGGGCTTCTACATCAACACCATAGCCTCTCCGATGATGTGTGAGTAGTTTACCTCAGACCTTCGGGTCCATAGTTATTAGCTAGATGGCTTCTTCTCTCTCTTTGGATCTCAATACACAGCTCTCCTCGATCTTCTTGGAGATCTATTCGATGTAACTTTTTTTGCGGTGTGTTTGTCGAGATCCGATGAATTGTGGGTTTATGATCAAGATTATCTATGAACAATATTTGAATCTCCTCTGAATTCTTTTATGTATGATTTGTTATCTTTGCAAGTCTCTCTGAATTATCGGTTTGGTTTGGCCTACTAGATTGATCTTTCTTGCAATGGGAGAAGTGCTTAGCTTTGGGTTCAATCTTGCGGTGTCCTTTCCCAGTGATAACAGGGGCACCAAGGCACACATTGTATTGTTGCCATCGAGGATAAAAAGATGGGGTTTATATCATATTGCTTGAGCTTATCCCTCTACATCATGTCATCTTGCCTAATGCGTTACTCTATTCTTATTAACTTAATACTCTAGATGCATGCTGGATAGCGGTCGATGTGTGGAGTAATAGTAGTAGATGCAGAATCATTTTGGTCTACTTGTCACGGACGTGATGCCTATATACATGATCATGCCTAGTGAGGGAGTCCTGGATTAGGGGGTGTCCGGATAGCCGGACTACAACCTTTGGCCGGACTGTTGGACTATGAAGATACAATATTAAAGACTTCGTCCCGTGTCCGGATGAGACTCTCCTTGGCGTGGAAGGCAAGCTTGGCAATACGGATATGTAGATCTCATTCCTTGTAACCGACTCTGTGTAACCCTATCCCCCTCCGGTGTCTATATAAACCGGGGGGTTTAGTCCGTAGGACACAATAACAACAATCATACCGTAGGCTAGCTTCTAGGGTTTAGCCTCTCTGATCTCGTGGTAGATCAACTCTTGTACTACCCATATCATCAATATCAATCAAGCAGGAGTAGGGTTTTACCTTGATCGAGAGGGCCCGAACCTAGGTAAAAACATCGTGTCCCTTGCCTCCTGTTACCATACGCCTAGACGCATAGTTCAGGACCCCCTACCCGAGATCCGCCGGTTTTGACACCGACATTGGTGCTTTCATTGAGAGTTCCTCTGTGTCGTCATCGTTAGGCTCGATGGATCCTTCGATCATCGATAGAGATGCAGTCCAGGGTGAGACTTTCCTCCCCGGACAGATCTTCGTATTCGGCGGCTTTGCACTGCGGGCCAATTCGCTTGGCCATATGGAGCAGATTGAAAGTTACGCCCCTGGCCATCAGGTTAGGTTTGGAAGCTTAAACTACACGGCCGACATCCGCGGAGACTTGATTTTCGACGGATTCGAGCCCCAGCCGAGTGCGTCGCACTGTCACGATGGGCATGATGTAGCTCTGCCGCCGAACAGTGTTCAGGAGACCACACCTGCAACCGCTCCGACCTTCAATTCGGAGCCAATTGCGCCATCCGTAGACGGGTGGTTAGACCCCGCCACGGAGGCCGCAGCCTCAACGGCGATCGAGCCGAACACCAGCCTTACCCTTCGCGAGGCCCGTGACTCCACATTGTTGGACTCTCCTCCGGACTCCAAACCACCCGCGCCCCTGCCAATCGAATCCGATTGGGCGCTGATCATGGAGTTCACCGCCGTGGATATCTTTCAGCACTCGCCCTTCGGCGACATACTGAATTCACTGAGGTCTCTCTGCTTGTCAGGAGAGTCCTGGCCGGATTATGACCGGCAGGATTGGGATGCGGATGACGAAGAAATTCGACGCCTACCCACCACCCACTTCGTAGCCACTGTCGATGATTTGACCGACATGCTCGACTTTGACTCCGAAGACATCGACGGTACGGATGACGATGCAGGAGACGAACAGGAACCACCGCCTACAGGGCACTGGACAACCACCTCATCATATGATATATATATGGTGGACACACCCAAAGAGGGCAACGACAACGGAACAGCGGGGGATGACCCCTCCAAGAAGCAACAAGCGCCGGCGTCAGCGGCGCCGCTCTAAGTCTCGCCAAAGCAAAAATGGTGATACCGGCACAGGAGATAATAACACCCCGGACAGTGCCGAAGACAACTCCCTCCAGCAAGATTCAGCGCAGGAGGATGGAGAAGCCAACCCTCCTGAGAGAGCGGCAAATAGAGAGGTAGAGGATGATAATTACATGCCTCCCTCCGAAGACGAGGCAAGCCTCGACGATGACGAATTTGTCATGCCTGAGGATCCCGTCGAGCAAGAGCGCTTCAAGCGCCGGCTTATGGCCACGGCGAATAGCCTCAAGAAAAAGCAGCAGCAGCTTAGAGCTGATCAAGACCTGCTAGCTGACAGATGGACTGAAGTCCTTGCGGCCGAGGAATATGAACTCTAACGCCCCTCCAAGAGCTACCCAAAGCGCAGATTGCTACCCCGATTAGAGGAGGAAGCATTAAAACAAACATCTCCAACATATGACGCGGCTGATCGGCCACCTCGTGGCCGCGACAGAGAGGCCTCTCGGCCCACAGCTCAAGCCGCACCCCGGCGTCACTCTAAAAATACCAAGGCACGGGGAAATGCGCTAGACCTGCAAGACATATTGGAGGACAAAGCAAAGCAAGCAAGATCGATCTATGGATCGCGAGGGCGCCCCACCACACGATACGATAACCGCCACGCCGGATACAGTAAAAGTAAATCCGGCCGGGCCGAACACAGCAGACAAAGCTCATTCGAGCTGCGTCGTGATATAGCCCAGTACAGAGACGCCGCACACCCGCTATGCTTCATAGATGAAGTAATGGATCATCAAATCCCAGAGGGTTTCAATCCCGTGAATATCGAATCATACGATGGTACGACAGATCCCGCGGTATGGATTGAGGATTATCTCCTTCATATCCACATGGCCCGTGGCTACGATCTACACGCCATCAAATACCTGCCACTCAAGCTTAAAGGACCAGCTTGGCATTGACTCAACAGCTTGCCAGCAGAATCCATTGGTTGTTGGGAAGATCTGGAAGCTGCATTCCTCGACAACTTCCAGGGCACTTATGTGCGACCACCAGATGCCGATGACTTGAGCCACATAATTCAACAGCCAGAGGAATCGGCCAGGCAATTCTGGACATGGTTCCTAACCAAGAAAAATCAAATCATCGACTGTCCGGATGCAGAGGCCCTAGCAGCTTTCAAGCATAACATCCGCGACGAGTGGCTTGCCCGGCACCTTGGCCAGGAAAAGCCGAAATCTATGGCAGCCCTCATGACACTCATGACCCGCTTTTGCGCGAGAGAAGACAGCTAGCTGGCTCGCAGCAATAACATATCAAAGAGCCCTGGTACTTCGGATACCAAGGACAGCAATGGCAGGTCACGTCGCAACAAACACAAGCGCCGCATTAACAGCGACAATACAGAGGATACAACAGTCAATGCCTGATTCAGAGGCTCTAAGCCCGGTCAGCGAAAAAGCCATTCAAAAGAAGCACTCCGGGCCCGTCTAGTTTGGACCGTATACTCGATCGCTCGTGCCAAACAAATGGCACCCCCGACAAGCCAGCCAACCACACCAACAGGAATTGTTGGGTGTTCAAGCAGGCCGGCAAGTTAAATGCCGAAAACAAAGACAAGGGGCTACATAGCGACGACGAGGAGGAGCCCCAACCGCCGAACAACGGAGGACAGAAGAGGTTCCCCCCACAAGTGCGGACGGTGAACATGATATACGCAACCCACATCCCCAAGAGGGAGCGGAAGCGTGCGCTAAGGGACGTATACGCGTTGGAGCTAGTTGCCCCAAAGTTCAACCCATGGTCCTCCTATCTGATCACTTTCGATCGCAGGGACCATCCCACTAGCATCCGTCATGGTGGATTTGCCGCATTGGTCTTAGACCCAATCATCGACGGATTCCACCTCACTCGAGTCCTTATGGACGGCGGCAGCAGCCTGAACCTGCTTTATCAGGACACAGTGCGCAAAATGGGTATGGATCCCTCAAGGATTAAACCCACAAAAATGACCTTTAAAGGCGTCATACCAGGTGTAGAAGCCTGTTGCACATGCTCAGTCACACTAGAAGTGGTCTTCGGATCCCCGGATAACTTCCGAAGCGAGGAGTTAATCTTCGATATAGTCCTGTTCCGCAGCGGCTATCACGGCCAATACGCCAGGGGCTTAAGCACCCCATAATACGGCGTGTGTGACGCCCGGATAATTAAGCTACAGTGATCCTCTGCTAATGATGCCACGTCATCGCGATTACTGTCGTTAAACTCTCATTGGTTCGAATCCGGTGCAAATTCAAATTTAAATGCAAGTCAACAAATAATGTTTTCAAATGTCAAACCTAAAATGTTCGAAGTGTTGAAAATATTCCATAACTAATTATGGAGGTGAACCAACATTTTTTATAAAGTGGTTTAATGCCCTTGAATAATTAAAACAGTAGCTAAGACATTAATTAAATGCCTTTTATAAATATTAAATTGTTAAACTATTTTATCTTGGACCTAATATAATTGTGGCAGTGGCATAATTGCTAATACTAATTTAGGGGCTAATTAACTATTTTATAAAACTAAAATATAAAATGAAACTGATAGAAAACAGAAATGTTTTTAAAAGTAAGACAACACAAATGGAGTTAAGTAATAAGAACAAAGCCCCCCTGCCCCATGGGCCTGAGACCATCCAAGCCGGCCCAGCAAGCCCACCTAACCCCCTCCCACCGGTCGCTCCCTCCCTTCCTATTCCTCTGCTCCGTGTCGCTACAGGGGCGAGGTTGACCCCGACCACCTCGCCGGCCTCGCCATGGGGATAAGACCAACCGCAGCGCCCCCTCTCTCCCCCGTGGAACCCTAATCCACTCCCCCTTTCCCCTTCCTCCCCTCCTCAGATCCACCGCACCGCGCCCGCCCGAGCGAAACCATCGCGGCGGCCTCACCGTGTGCGTGGCCACCGGCGGCCATCCTCTCGTCTCACCGGTGTGTCCAGGAGCATCCTCGTCCTCGCCTACGTCGTCTACATCGGCCCGTTCGAGCTCAACATCGCCATTGCGTGGATCGGCCCCGTCTTCCTCGTCTTCGCCCGCTGGCCCCCGTCATCGACCACCTTCTTCAACCTCTGCCATCGGTGATCTCCTTCGATCCACTGCCGTTCGTCCACCCCGGCGTCCACGAGCCATCCGCACGACCTCACGGTGAGCACCACAGCAAAGGCCCCATGTTTTCCTGTTCGATTCCTCCCCGTATGTGCCATCCCCACCTATAGCGTTGACCCCGTCCATCCCATGCACCGGCCGCTGCCGTTCAGCCGGCATAGATGGGAGTTCGCCTCGTCCATCCACGTGCTTGACCGTTCACACATAGCCGCGCTCGCGCACTTGCTCCCGCCGTGCCTACCGCCGCTCCCCTGCCTCGGTTGGCCGCGCTCGTCGCGAGTTTCTAGCCGCCCCCGCCGGCGCGTGCTGCATTGTCACGCACGCCCAAGCCGTGCCCCGCGCGCAGCTGCTGCGCTACGGCCGTGCTGCGCTGCTCTGCCTACTGCTCTCGTGCGCTGCTGCTCTTTTCTTCTGCCGCCGCTGCTAAACTGCTGCTGCTCCTAAGTGTCGGATGTGGTTCTGTTGCTGCTTGCCGCGTACTGATCCTGTGCGCTATTCCTGCTGCTTGATGCTTACTACCGCTGCTCGGCTGCTGCCTAGAGCCGCTGCCGCTAGGTTGGTGTGCTGCTGCTCCTCAGTACTATGGCCACTAGCTGCTGCTCAATTGCCGCTGATGCTGCTGCTACTGAACATGGCCATGGCCATATGAGTTGTATGCGTGTGTGCTTGTGGCCGGCCAGGCCACTGTCCAATGCGGCCGGCCCTTGTTTAATTAGACTAGATTAGTTAGTGTTAACCCATTGCTAATTTAGTTTAGTAGAAAATAATATGTGAGCCACCCCTGATGATTATCTCAAATTAATTGACTTAATAAAACATAGTCTATGACAACTGGGCCCTCACCGGCACTGTTCATCAGTTGACAAGTAAATCAATTATTGACTGGGTCAACTCAGACCCTGGCCCCACATGTAAGCCTCTGGTTCTACCAGTCCGTGGGTGTAAAAGGTAATTCTGCTTTGTATTCTCGAAATTAATAATAAATCCAGAATTTTTTTAAATCTTTGAAAAATCATATAAATTAATTCGTAATTCGGATGAAAATATTTTATATATGAAAGTTGCTCAGAAAAACGAGAAGAATCCGAATACGTGGTCTATTTACCCGTCAAATGCCCCTAACTATTTGAACATGGAACATTTTCCCCTCCGGTCATCTGTCTGACACAGATCCGGAACCGGGAAAAGATTCCTGGTTGAATTCCCCCTTCACCTATTCGTGTAGACATACGTTAGGTCGCACCCGGCACGTCATATTACCTTATTATGCTTTATGATGCTTTGTTTCTGTTATATTTATTATTTCTTCCCCCTCTTCTTTCCGGTAGACCCCGAGACCGATGTTGCACCTGTGACCGACTACGACGACGACGACATTTTTTCCTTTTCAGCAGAGCTTCCAGGCAAGCCCCCCTTTGATCATCCCGATATCGCCCATTCCATTCTCTCATGCTTGCATTAGATTTTGCTACTGTTATTATTTGCTCCTATTCTAATGCATAGCCTGCTTTTGTATCTGCTGTTGTACCTTACCTGCTTATTCTAAACTCTTTAGTATAGGTTGGTTAGAGACCCATCAGTGACCCCCACTTGACCCGACTGCCCCGTTGGATTATCAGAAGACCCGATCAACGGGATCGAAGACTAGGCCCCGACACCGCACATCACTTTCCCCTTTAGTTGCTCGACTCTGCAGAGTTACCATCGAGTGCCGAGGGTGGAACCTATACATCACTCCTGATGAGATCTCTGTAGTGTAGCCATTCGGTCGTGGTCATCGAGGGTGATTTCCTCCTTAACCACTTCCGATATGACTCTGTCGTGCAACCCCTCAAGTGTGAACCTCGGGGGTGATTCCTCTTACGTTCACCTTGATGATTACATCGAGTGGAGTTCATCCGGGTGATTCCTCGGGTTTTCCCCTTGATGTTTGGACACACAATTACTATGGTTACTATGAATTTACACTGAACCATGTTACTAAAGACGGGTCGGCCCTGAGGGGTACCCGCGCGAGCTTAATTGCGAGTGATGTGGAGACGGGTTGACCTGGAGGGTGCCCGCGAGATAATTACGAGGCGTGGCCGGGCATTCCTAGCCCTTGCCGCAAGTCCTCGAGACGGGGCAACGGGGTCACATCTTTCATGAGTCTCTGCTTGTTACCGCGCGTTCCTAATCCACTATGATTTGGATATTTGATCCGAGGGGCCTCTGGCCTGATAGCACTAACCATCACGTGGGCATAGTATGGGCGTTCTGCGTCGTATACATCAGCCGAAGCTTAATAGACGTCAGCGACTGAGCGGCGCACGCCGGGTTGGACTGGTAA
This sequence comes from Aegilops umbellulata, assembly GCA_032464435.1. Lineage (NCBI taxonomy): Eukaryota > Viridiplantae > Streptophyta > Magnoliopsida > Poales > Poaceae > Aegilops > Aegilops umbellulata. Next base: position 354,200,971 of record CP136056.1, read on the forward strand.
GCTCCTGCCTTTTTAGGGAGGTAGCTAGGTCTGCTCACCGGCCGCCCACGCAACGTGCAGGAGTTCCCGGGGAGATGGCACATGACCCCTGGGGGCATTGGTTTAGTCCGGCGTGCTGGCCTCTCTATTAAGCCTAGGTCGGGTTGCGGCGTATTGTTTGGCCGAGGCTGGGCATGACCCAGGAAAGTGTGTCCGGCCGGAGTTAATCGAGTGTGGTGGGTAAGTTGGTGCATCCCTGCAGGGAAGAAAACATCTATCGATAGCCTGCCCTACGGTAACGGACACTTGGAGTTGTATTCCGATCGATACAACTAGAACTGGATACTTGTGATGAGAACTGGTTGGTGATGAGAATTGGATTGTGATGACACTTGGATAGTATGGCTCTGGGATTGCTTTCTCGCAGGGAGTCGAGAAAGGATCTCTGGTCGAGGTTGATAACGCTACTACTTTACTTTATGCTACTCTACTTCCTCCGGTTGCTGCAAGATGGTGGTTTCCAGAAGATGCTAGTCTTCGATAGGCTAGGTTTTCCCCTTCTCTTCTGGCATTCTGCAGTTCAGTCCACATATACTACCCTTTTCATTGATTCCGATGCATATGTAGTGTAGATCCTTACTTGCGAGTACTTTGGATGAGTACTCACAGTTGCTTTGCTCCCCCTTTCCCCCCTTTCGTCTTCTTTCCAGTTGATGCAACCAGATGGTGGAGCCCAGGATCCATACGCCACCTTCGACAATGACTGCTACTACACTAAGGGTGCCTACTACTACATTGGAGGCCGCCGACGACCAGGAGTAGTTAGGAAGCTCCCAGGCAGGAGGCCTTGCCTTTTCGATCGTAGATGCTTTTGTGCTGGCCTTCTTAAGGCATACTTGTCTAACTCTTGTCTGTACTCAGATATTGTTGCTTCCGCTGACTTTTGTGTTTTCGAGCTTATGTATTCGAGCCCTCGAGGCCCCTGGCTTGTAATATAAAGCTTGTATTATTTTAATTTGTGTCTAGAGTTGTGTTGTGATATCTTCCCGTGAGTCCTTGATCTTGATCGTACACATTTGTGTGTATGATTAGTGTACGATTGAATCGAGGGCGTCACAGCGTGAGAAGTCCGAACACTTTCACAAGTGCGGCACCCCAAACTTATAGCATTATATGCATCAGCTCCGAATCATGTCTTGGGTCAATAGTTGGGTTTGCCCGGCTCCCACGTTTTGGTACCTTACGTTCCGCTATATCGGCTAAGGTAGCACTGGGAGAACTACTGCGATTGTGCCCCGGTTCAGCTGGGCAAAGCACCTCAGTAGAGAAAGCTAAAACTGACTGTCATGATAAGGCGAGAGTTGGTCGCTGTTCGAGAGGTTTCGAGTCCCTAAAGACTTATGCCGCTTAGGGCGAGGAGTCGGCTTTGTCCGGCTTAGGCGTGTACAGCGCCCCGAACTCGGTCTTCCGAATACTAGGGGCTTCACCAAAATTTAAAATTATAGAATTCTCTGGCTAAGTGAGAGTGATAAAGCATTATAGTCTGATTGCCTTGTTCGTTGCGCTGAGCACCTCCCTCGAAGGACCCAAGAATGGGAAAAAGAGTGCTCAGATTTACCCCGAACACCCCGACACTCGTGGCATGGGGGCAGAAGCCGACGACTCGCCATCTCTCAGATTTAATGAACGGCCGCACAGAAAGTAATATTTTAAATTCAAACAAGCGTTGCATAGCGCATATGAACAAGTTTTCAGCGTACAGGATCACACGAGCGAGTTTACTCAAATATTACATCTTTGGAACATTCATCCGCCATAAGGCGGGCACCCTTCAGGACGCCCTCATAGTACATTTCAGGATGGCGATGCTCCTTGCCCTGCGGTGGCCCATCCTTCACCAGCTTCTCAGCATCCATCTTGCCCCAGTGTACTTTAACATGGGCAAGCGACCTGCGGGTGCCCTCGATGCAGACAGAGCGCTTGATGACCTCAAGCCGAGCACAGGCATCCACAAGCCGCCTCACCAGCCCGAAGTAGCTCCCTGGCATGGCCTCTTCAGACCACAGCCGGACTATAAGACCCTTCATGGCCTGTTCGGCCGCCTTATGGAGCTCGACCAATTGCTTCAGCTGGTCGCTTAAGGGCACTGGGTGTTCGGCCTCAGTATACTGAGACCAAAACACCTTCTCCGTCGAGCTCCCCTCCTCGGCTCGGTAGTTCTTTGCAGCATCCGACACACTGCGGGGCAAATCTGTGAATGCTCCTGGAGAGCTACGGACTTGGGTAAGTAACAAATAATTTACTTTCACATTCTTGCTTTGCATAATGAATGCCTTACGCGCCGCTATCTTCTTCATCGCCTCAATTTCCTGGAAGGCCTTCTAGGCTTCGGCCTTAGCATGCTTGGCGCTCTCAAGGGCCGAGGCAAGCTCGGACTCTCGCGTCTTCGAGTCAAGCTCCAAACTCTCATGCTTTTTCACGAGAGCCTGGAGCTGTTGCTGCACCTCAGCTACCCGCGCCTCTTGCTTCCCCCGCTCGGTGCGCTCCGTGGCCACTTTGTTTCTGGCCTCGGACAGTGCTTGCTTCAGGGTCGCCACCTCGGTCGTAGCCCCTAGCACACTAATAACGATCCTATCATTTTCGCAACCGAATCTTTTTTATATATACACATATAGACAAGGCATTACTTACCTTGGTTCTCCTCGAGCTGCTTCTTGGCAAGGCCGAGCTCTTTCTCGGACCGCTCGAGGTTCTGCTTCAGCACATCAACCTCTGCAGTCAGTGCGGCAGAGGTCAGCAGCGAAGCCTGCATACGCATATCGACATACTGGTATTAGACTCCTGCGAATATTATTTTGATCCTCTATTTGGCTTTTCTTTACGAACGCCAAACAGAGCATCAGGGGCTACTGTCTATGCGGTAATATTTTTATATATTTTAAATACGTACCTCTAAGCCTGTTAGAAGGCTGGCACAGGCTTCAGTCAGTCCGCTCTTGGCGGACTGAACCTTCTGGATCACCGCACTCATAATAGAGGATCACCGCCGTTAAGCACCTCCAGCAAATTATTCGGTGCCTCCGGTCGGACGGAGGTCACCGGCACGGTAGGCTTGCCCCTCTTAGTGGGGGACCGCCTGCCAGAGTCTGGAACCACTGGAGGTTCCGGTGCGGTATTCGTCCCAGGGCCGAACTTGGAGCCCTTGGGAGCCTTGCTCCCTTTGCGCCTGTAGTCCGGAAGGTTGCCTTGTGGCGCCTCCAGGACTACCTCCCCTCGGCTTGGTGCCCTTTGAGACAACACCTCGGCGTTGTCCGTAGGGCGAGGGGTGGAAGCGGTTGGAAGTGATCCCGTGCTGCTCATGGCCGACGGGTCCAAAGAACCGCTCGACGAGGATACGTCGATACGGGCCCGGGACGGACTGCATAGCCGTGTCCGGTGTTAGAAGAAGCTGTGCAATTAAACGGTGCCACGAGTTACTCTGGTGTCCGAATACTTACGATCTTGCCAGGGGCTTGGCTCTGGGTTGCCACTCGTCTTCGCTGTCGGCGGCGGTGGCGGAGTAGTCCGGAGGGAGAGTCCTTCGCCTCTTGGACCCTCCGGCCTCCCTAGTTGGGGCGACCTTCCTCTTCTTATCTTCCCCGGCTGGAGGGGAAGAACCTTTATCTGCCTCCTCCTCGTTTCCACGGGAGGAGTGCATCTCGGAGTTATCGGACGATGAGTCCGATAACACCTGGCGTCGGGAACTCTTTCGGGTTCCCGTGGCCTTCTTCTTGATCTTCTTCTCCGGCACCTCGTAAGGCACCGGAGTCAGCATCTCCGTCAGGAGAGCGTCGGCGGGGTCTTCGGGCAGGGGGGCTGGACAATCAATCTGCCTCGATGTCTCCACCCATTCCTGTTAAAGGCATGGAAGCTCAGATCCCGCACATAGTTAAACTATGAAAAATGAATACCCTATAAAGAGATAAGATAGCTTACCGCGCTGGCTTGGCGCTTCGCCCTGAATCCGCGATCCTCGGTAAGAGGAGGGGAACCTCCGCGCTCTTAAACAGCACCTTCCAAGCATCCTCATGTGTTGTGTCGAAGAGCTCGCTCAGAGTTTGGTGCTGAGCCGGGTCAAACTCCCACAGGTTGAACGCCCGTTGTTGACACGGGAGGATCCGGCGGATGAGCATGACCTGGACTATGTTGACAAGCTTGAGCTTCTTGTTCACCATGTTTTGGACACAAGTTTGGAGTCCGGTCAGCTCTCCCGGACTACCCCAGGGCAGGCCCTTCTCTTTCCAGGAGGTGAGCCGCATCGGAACTCGGGGGCCGCTGCCCATTTGGGGTCACGCGGCTCGGTGATGTAGAACCACCCTGATCGCCACCCCTTTATGGTCTCCACGTATGAGCCCTCGAGCCACTTGACATTGGGCATCTTGCCTACCATGGCGCCTCCGCACTCCGCCTATTGGCCGCCCACCACCTTCGGTTTAACATTGAAGGTCTTCAGCCATAGGCCGAAGTGGGGCTTGATTCGGAGGAAGGCCTCACACATGATGATAAACCTGAGATGTTGAGGATGAAGTTCGGGGCCAGATCATGGAAATCCAGACCATAGTAGAACATGAGTCCACAGACGAATGAGTGGAGAGGGAATCCTAGTCCACGGAGGAAATGGGTAAGGAACACTACCCTCTCGTGGGGCCTGGGCGTGGGGATGAGCTGCCCCGCATCTGGGAGCGGTGTGCGATATCGTCGGGCAGGTATCCGGCTCCCCTCAGCTTCTTGATGTGTCCCTCCATGATGGAGGAAACCATCCACTTGCCTCCCGCTCCGGACATGGTTGGAGAAGGTTGAGGAAGAAAATGTGGACATGGGCGCTGGAGCTCGAGTGTGCGAGAATGGATGAGCAAAGGAGGAAGAAGACGTGGATGAAAAAAGTTGAATCATTATCCCTTTATATGGGCGGACGAAATTATGCGTCCCCACCAGCCTGGTAAAATTCGTTTATCCCCCAAGCGCCGTAATTGATGGCATGGTTGGGTTACCCACGTCCGTATTGATGAGAATCCCGCAATGAGGGGACACGATCTCTGCTTCGACAAGACGTGCCAAGGAAACCGCCTCGCAAAACGCGCTGAGGTTGGCTGTAAAAAAACAATTTGCATAAGGGCCTGGCTGTGGTGTGATGTCACATTATGGGATACGTCAGCAGATTGGATTTGTGGAAATATTATTCTCTCTACGGTGGTATGTGGAACTTGTTTGGCAGAGCCGGACACGATCCTCGTGTTCAAAATCTTTTATGAAGTATTCGGAGGAGGAACCCGCCTTGCAATGCCGAAGACAATCTGCGCGTCGGACTCATCGTCAATGAAGCCTGGTTCAGGGGCTACTGAGGGAGTCCTGGATTGGGGGGTGTCCGGACAGCCGGACTATAACCTTTGGCCGGACTGTTGGACTATGAAGATACAAGATTGAAGACTTCGTCCCGTGTCCGGATGGGACTCTCCTTGGCGTGGAAGGCAAGCTTGGCAATACGGATATGTAGATCTCCTTCCTTCTAACCGACTCTGTGTGACCCTAGCCCCTGTTAGAATAAATCCGAGGCATACCGTCGATCATCCGAGGACCAAGCAATCACACGAGCACGACACCGAGATTTGTTAACGAGGTTCACTGATATGGCTACATCCCCGGGGCTTGACTACGGGCGCTCCTCCCCGTGACACCGTCATAATACCGCACCCGGTCGCCCTGGACGCCGTCACATGCCGCCGGCTTCCCCTGCGTTTCGGTGCTATTATGTTGGCATAGGTTACATCATGTGTCTAGCCCCGCTATATATGAGAGGCCTAGGATACAAGTGTCCTACTTGGACACGACTCCATATCCTATCTAAACACAATACAACTACAAGTCCAACTGTAACCTACCCTGTACACTATATTCGACACAACTCCAACAAACTCCACCTTGGCGAATATACTCCACCACCCTGAATTCGTCAATGCGTCAAACTTCCATGTACATTGGACTTGAGCTTATCCCATGAGCACCGCTGCTACTCCAAAGACTCCATATGACTCCACCTGCAACTTGTAGTCCCTTCTTTTTCTTGAAGATAGTTAACACTCGAGCAAATTAAGTTTCTTCTTACTCTAGTTTGTGCACCCAACTTCCAGAGTATCCGTCAACGCCATGACACACCGATCACTGACCTGCGTGACAGTGAACAACTCACATATTGGTGTCACACATAAGAGTTACCCGAACTCAACATCACCGCTCCTTTCTTGACCGCCTGTCTGAAACTTAAAGGAATTTCACCATTGCTTGTAGTCATCCCAAGTCAAATTCACAGTTGTCTCACCACATGTATGTCCACTAGAGCCCTGACCCGTCTCCATGTCCCCGTGCGCACCGCACGCCTCGCCGCTATTACCGCGTCGAGCCTCCGCTGTCCCGGTCGAGTCTCAAGGGTCGCGAGCCCACACCACTCAACCCCCACTTCAGAGTACCACCGATCATCACCGACCGATGACGAGTTTCACGCTTCCATCAAACCACTGGGCTCCAGTCCGAACTACGCGTCACTTGCTTTTTTCACCGCTGAATAGGCTTCGACTCTCTGTCGACTTACGTCGTAGGCCCTCAATCCAGCTCCACCTTCAACATGACTCCATGGTAGATGATCAGTCCACCCCTGCGCCCCATTGACTTCAAGCTCCGTGTATACACCACCTTGAATCAATCCCGCGCTATAGTCTTGTCGAAGCCACACAAGCCTCGGGCCCGCGCCACGTGTTTCCACGCCCAGAAGTCGGTCACCATCAGCATCACGCTCCTACGTCGTCTTCGCCGATCCCACCACCGTCTTCTGTACCAACCGACTCACGTCGATCCGTCAGATTGTCCAGTCCAACCCAGCTGAAGTCGTTCGACTGTACAACATGCCCCAGACTCCTCCGAGCCTTATGCGCACGTCGTCTTGCGTGCCTCTGCAGCTTGTCCGCGTCTGTAGCCTGTCCAAGCACCTAGTAGCTGTCCTGTGCACATGCTGAATTTTTCCGCACGATCTTCCGAGCAAGAAAATAGCCCAAAGAATCTAATATATCCCTCGCTAGCCTTCCTGCATGCATGTATATCATGGAACACAAACTCCATCTGCTACACGACATGTGACTAGGTTCACATAATTTTTCTTCATACTTTCCAGCTCTTGATCATGTAGTAGCCAGCAACACATCAATGCCACAATTTGTCCTGTACCACGCTGCCTCCACAGCGTACGTGTCCTGGTCCAGCACCACATGCGAGTTGGGCTCCGTCCAACACATGCGAGCAGCCGTCCCGAGCACGGACTGCACTCAACCTGCAGCTTCCACGCACGCACGATTCGCTAGGTTTTACCAGCCGCCGCCGCCTCTGATCGAACCAATCAATCTCGTCGAGAAGCTCCACGACACGATTACCATTGAATCCGACGACCCCAGCCGCTGCACACGCTATTCTTTTGGTCCAACGAATCTGGATCCTCTCCCGATTGCTACTCCGCGCAGAATTTCCTCAGCAAGCACCCACAAACGTCCCTGACGGACGATCCAACTTACGAATTCCGCCTCACCTCCAGATCAACAATCGTAACCTCTGAACAACCTAGCTCATGATACCACTTGTTAGAATAAATCCGAGGCATACCGTCGATCATCCGAGGACCAAGCAATCACACGAGCACGATACTGAGATTTGTTAACGAGGTTCACCAATATGGCTACATCCCCGGGGCTTGACTATGGGCGCTCCTTCCCGTGACACCGTCACAATACCGCACCCGGTCGCCCTGGACGCCGGCACATGCCGCCGGCTTCCCCTGCATTCCGGTGCTATTATGTTGGCATAGGTTACATCATGTGTCTAGCCCCGCTATATATGAGAGGCCTAGGATACAAGTGTCCTACTTGGACATGACTCCATATCCTATCTAAACACAATACAACTACAAGTCCAACTGTAACCTACCTCGTACACTATATTCGACACAACTCCAACAGCCCCCTCCGGTGTCTATATAAACTGGGGGGTTTAGTCCGTAGGACACAATAACAACAATCATATCGTAGGCTAGCTTCTAGGGTTTAGCCTCTCTGATCTCGTGGTAGATCAACTCTTGTACTACCCATATCATCAATATGAATCAAGCAGGAGTAGGGTTTTACCTCCATCGAGAGGGCCCGAACCTGGGTAAAAACATCGTGTCCCTTGCCTCCTGTTACTATCCGCCTAGACGCACAGTTCGGGACCCCCTACCCGAGATCCGCCGGTTTTGACACCGACACCTAGATATTCTCATAACTATGCACTTTTCTATCAATTGCTCGACAGTAATTTGTTCACCCACCGTAATACTTATGCTATCGTGAGAGAAGCCACTAGTGAAACCTATGGCCCCCGGGTCTATTCTCCATCATATAAGTTTCCAATCTATTTTATTTTGCAATCTTTACTTTCAATCTATATCATAAAAATACCAAAAATATTTATCTTATTATCTCTATCAGATCTCACTTTTGCAAGTGGCTGTGAAGGGATTGACAACCCCTTTATCGCGTTGGTTGCAAGGTTCTTATTTGTTTGTGTAGGTACGAGGCGACTTGCATGTAGTCTCCTACTGGATTGATACCTTGGTTCTCAAAAACTGAGGAAAATACTTACGCTACTTTGCTGCATCACCCTTTCCTCTTCAAGGAAAAACCAGCGCAGTGCTCAAGAGGTAGCTCGCGGCGGCGGCGGGGTGCGGCGGCGGCGAACCCTAGGGGAGGAATGACCAAGATGATACCATGTAGACAGGAAAGTTTGCAATATAATAGACGTTGTATTGATGGGGTGCTGGTGCACGTATACATAATTACAAGGGAAGGCCTCTACCTCAACTATACAAGACTACAAGATGGGCCACAACTTCAATATACATGCAACACAAAATACAACTCAACAGTTACGTCACAAGACTGGATTAAGTTTGTGGGCTACGACTCAATCCGGTTCAAGTTGTTTTCTTCGTGGTTGTTGCGTCATCGTGTACAACTGCATTCGTAGAGAAAACGGATCTTGTAGCTTTCCCTCTCTCTGGAAAGCGAGTGGCGAGGCAGAGTGGTCCCTCCCCAGCTACGGCCAATCCGCCGGCTTCCCTTGCCTTCCCTGATGCTCCGGCGGTGGCGAAAGGGTTGGGGAGCCCTGGCTCCCTGTCTATCGAACGTTGTCAAGTTTAAGCTTTGTATTTCGGGTGATGGCGTTTGGTCGGTGCCAACGTCAACATTGTGAATAAGGTCTTTTGGGGTCATCGTCTCTACATCGATGAGGAGCCATGTGTCCTTCTGAGGTCAAGATGGTGATGGAGGTCTCGCTACAGGTCTTGTTTCTTCAACTTTGTCATCGTCACACCGACTTCTCCGGCGTGCGTCGCTCCCTCCGGTACACCTTGCTCTCACACGTCCCCTCCGACCTTTCCACCTTTATTTGTTACATGATTTTTTTGATCTTTAATCTTATTTGCACCTTTGTTCATGTCATTTGGTTTTTCTTCCACTTTTTTTTAAAATTGTTGGCAATAGAACATATATAGATGAAAAACGATGTAAATATTGGACAACTACTTTGATGATTATTTGATGACAATTGAGACGTGCGCAAGCTTACTGGTTTGGTAAGAGAAACTCCAACGTGGCGACCCACTTCGTCCGCGCGTGTCCGTTTGGGTCGTGGCTGACAGAAAAGTCGGCCCAACACGCTGACCCAAACTGACTTGCGTCTGCTTTTCGTCCGCCTGCCGACCCATTCCCGACCCATTTTTTAGCCTCATTTGTGTCGGCGCGGACACGAGGCGGACGCGCGCCAACTACTCCCCCTGGCCCGCCAATCGGTGGCAGCCTCCACCATTTCCCTCCACTTTCCCCAAAACCCTCTCGACTGCACGCGCTCCCGCTGCTCGCCATGGACGACGACCTCGATGCTGCCGCCGGCCTCGCCTGCCTCGCCTTGTCCGGCGTCACGACCGCCCCCTCCGACAAAGGCAAGCCTCGCACCCCGCAAGACCGCCGCCGCACCCAAGCCGAAGAAGAAGCTGGCGCCCGAGGAGCCGGCAAGGGAGTCGACGAAGAGAAAGGGCCGGAGGCATGCGGCGGACGCAAGGGACGAAGCCATCGTGGCGTCCGCCAGCGCCGCCGCCGCGCAGCTGGAGGCCACCAACGCCCGCGTTGCGGCGGTAACGAGGGAGGCGTTGATGTAACTAGGGTTAAACCCTGGCCAGCACAGCCTCGTCAACGCCGCCGTGGCCGCGGCCAACACTGGCTCATCTGTGTTTGCTCGAATGGTGCTGCCCGAGTCGCCCCGCGTGTCGGCGACGCAACCGATACCCGGCTTCCACGTGTACTCATAAGCCTCCCGACTCTCCGGGGAATGCTCGCCCGAGGTGAGCGTGGTGGCGCCTTCCACACCCGCGCCCATCGACCTCAACTCCACACCGGTGGCCGGTGGCTCGTCATCCGGAGGGCGAGGAAACGCGCACGGCACATGCCAGCCGACGTGCTGCCGGGCGCACGCAACCTCTTGGACAGAATGCCGGCCTCCAACGACGACGACTACATGCAGAACATCATCTTCGAGGGTGGTGCGACGACTGCTGGGCTGGCTACAATCCCATCGAGACACAAAGCCAGGATGGCCAAGGGTCGTTCACGCCGTCCACCTTTGATCAAGACCAGGTCGCCTTCATGCATGATCAGGTTGGCCTTGTTGGGGAACGTTGCAGAAAATTAAAAATTTTCCTACGGTTTCACCAAGATCCATCTATGAGTTCATCTAAGCAACGAGTCATGGGAGAGAGATTGCATCTACATACCACTTTGTAGATCGCGAGCGGAAGCGTTCAACGAATGGTGATGAGGTAGTCGTACACGACGTGATCCAAATCACCGGAGATCCTAGCACCGAAAGGACGGCACCTCCGCGTTCAACACACGTACGGTCAGCGTAACATCTCCTTCTTCTTGATCCAGCAAGGCAAAGGAGAGGTTGGGGAAGAAGACTCCAGCAACAGCACGACGGCGTGGTGATGGTGGAGCCGCAGTACTCCGACAGGGCTTCGCCGAGCTCTACGGAGGAGGAGGAGGTGTTGGAGAGGGAGAGGGAGGCGCCAGGAGCAAGGGTGCGCAGCCCCCCTCCCCTCCCCCCTTTATATAGCCCCCTAGGGGGGGCGCCGGCCCTAGGAGATGCAATCTCCTAGGGGGGGCGGCGGCCAAGGGTGGGGCTTGCCCCCCAAGCAAGGGGGCGCCCCCCCTCTTTAGGGTTTCCCCCCCTCTAGGCGCATGGGCCTCTAGGGGCTGGTTCCCCTTGGCCCATGTAGGCCAAGGCGCACCCCTAGAGCCCATGTGTCCCCCCCGAGGCATGTGGCCCCACCCGGTGGACCCCCCGGGACCCTCCGGTGGTCCCGGTACAATACCGATAACCCCGAAACTTGTCCCGATGGCCAAAACAGTACTTTTTATATATAATTCTTTACCTCCGGACCATTCCGAAACTCCTCGTGACGTCCGGGATCTCATCCGGGACTCCGAACAACATTCGGGTTACTGCATATACATATCTTCACAACCCTAGCGTCACCGAACCTTAAGTGTGTAGACCCTACGGGTTCGGGAGACATGCAGACATGACCGAGACGGCTCTCGGGCAATAACCAACAGCGGGATCTGGATACCCATGTTGGCTCCCACATGCTCCACGATGATCTCATCGGATGAACCACGATGTCGAGGATTCAATTAATCCCGTATACGATTCCCTTTGTCAATCGGTATTTTACTTGCCCGAGATTCGATCGTTGGTATCCCAATACCTCGTTCAATCTCGTTATCGGTAAGTCACTTTTCTCGTACCGTAATGCATGATCCCGTGATCAAACACTTTTATCACATTGAGCTCATTATGATGATGCATTACCGAGAGGGCCCGGTGATACCTCTCCGTCAAGCGGAGTGACAAATCCCAGTCTCGATCCATGTCAACCCAACAGACACTTTCAGAGATACCCGTAGTATACCTTTATAGTCACCCAGTTACGTTGTGACGTTTGGCACACCCAAAGCACTCCTACGGTATCCAGGAGTTACACGATCTCATGGTCTAAGGAAAGGATACTTGACATTGGAAAACTCTAGCAAACGAACTATGCGATCTTATGCTATGTTTAGGATTGGGTCTTGTCCATCACATCATTCTCCTAATGATGTGATCTCGTTATCAATGACATCCAATGTCCATAGTCAGGAAACCATGACTATCTGTCGATCAACGAGCTAGTCAACTAGAGGCTCACTAGGGACATATTGTTGTCTGTTATTCACACATGTATTACGATTTCCGGATAACACAATTATAGCACGAATAAAGACAATTATCATGAACAAGGAAATATAATAATAATGCTTTTATTATTGCCTCTAGGGCATATTTCCAACAGTCTCCCACTTGCACTAGACTCAATAATCTAGTTACATTGTGATGAATCGAACACCCATAGAGTTCTGGTGCTGATCATGTTTTGCCTTAGGGAGAGGTTTAGTCAACGGATCTGCGACATTCAGATCCGTGTGTACTTTACAAATTTCTGTGTCTCCATCTTGAACATTTTCACGAATGGAGTTGAAGCGACGCTTGATGTGCCTGGTCTTCTTGTGAAACCTGGGCTCCTTGGCAAGTGCAATAGCTCCAGTGTTGTCACAGAAGAGTTTGATTGGCCCCGACGCATTGGGTATGACTCCGAGGTCGGTGATGAAATCCTTCACCCAAATTGCTTCATGTGCTGCCTCCGAGGCTGCCATGTACTCCGCTTCACATGTAGATCCTGCCACGACGCTTTGCTTGCAACTGCACCAGCTTACTGCCCCACCATTCAAAATATACACGTATCCGGTTTGTGACTTAGAGTCATCCAGATATGTGTCGAAGCTAGCGTCGACGTAACCCTTTACGACGAGCTCTTCGTCACCTCCATAAACGAGAAACATTTCCTTAGTCCTTTTCAGGTACTTCAGGATATTCTTGACCGCTGTCCAGTGTTCCTTGCCGGGATTACTTTGGTACCTTCCTACCAAACTTACGGCAAGGTTTACATCAGGTCTGGTACACATCATGGCATACATAATAGAACCTATGGCTGAGGCATAGGGGATGACACTCATCTCTTCTATATCTTCTGCCGTGGTCGGACATTGGGCTGAGCTCAATTTCACACCTTGTAACACAGGTAAGAACCCTTTCTTAGATTGATCCATATTGAACTTCTTCAATATTTTATCAAGGTATGTGCTTTGTGAAAGACCTATGAGGCGTCTCGATCTATCTCTATAGATCTTGATGCCTAATATATAAGCAGCTTCTCCAAGGTCCTTCATTGAAAAACTCTTATTCAAGTAGGCCTTAATGCTGTCCAAGAGTTCTATATCATTTCCCATCAAAAGTATGTCGTCTACATATAATATGAGAAATGCTACTGCGCTCCCACTCACTTTCTTGTAAACGCAGGCTTCTCCATAAGTCTGCGTAAACCCAAACGCTTTGATCATCTCATCAAAGCGAATGTTCCAACTCCGAGATGCTTGCACCAACCCATAAATCGAGCGTTGGAGCTTGCACACCTTGTCAGCATTCTTAGGATCGACAAAACCTTCCGGCTGCATCATATACAATTCTTCCTTAAGGAAACCATTAAGGAATGCCGTTTTGACGTCCATTTGCCATATTTCATAATCGTAGAATGCGGCAATTGCTAACATGATTCGAACGGACTTCAGCTTCGCTACCGGTGAGAAAGTCTCATCGTAGTCAATTCCTTGAACTTGTCGATAACCCTTAGCGACAAGCCGAGCTTTATAGATGGTCACATTACCATCCGCGTCTGTCTTCTTCTTAAAGATCCATTTATTTTCTATGGCTCGCCGCTCAACGGGCAAGTCAGTCAAAGTCCATACTTCGTTTTCATACATGGATCCTATCTCGGATTTCATGGCTTCCAGCCATTTGTCGGAATCCGGGCCCGCCATTGCTTCCTCATAGTTCGAAGGTTCACCGTTGTCTAACAACATGATTTCCAAGACAGGGTTCCCGTACCACTCTGGTGCGGAACCTGTCCTTGTGGACCTTCGAATTTCAGTAGGAGCTTGATTAGAAGTATCTTGATCATCATCATTAATTTCCTCTCTAGTCGGTGCAGGCACCTCAGAAACGTTTTCTTGAGTTTTGCCATTTTCCGGTTCAAGAGGTAACACTTCATCAAGTTCTACTTTCCTCCCACTTACTTCTTTCGAGAGAAACTCCTTCTCTAGAAAGGATCCATTCTTGGCAACAAAGATCTTGCCTTCGGATCTGAGGTAGAAGGTATACCCAACAGTTTCTTTAGGGTATCCTATGAAGACGCATTTTTCCGACTTGGGTTCGAGCTTTTCAGGTTGAAGTTTCTTGACATAAGCATCGCATACCCAAACTTTTAGAAATGACAGCTTAGGTTTCTTCCCAAACCATAATTCATACGGTGTCGTCTCAACGGATTTAGACGGAGCCCTATTTAAAGTGAATGCGGCAGTCTCTAAAGCATAGCCCCAAAAAGATAGCGGTAAATCGGTAAGAGACATCATAGATCGCACCATATCTAATAGAGTGCGATTACGACGTTCGGACACACCATTACGCTGAGGTGTTCCAGGCGGCGTGAGTTGTGAAACTATTCCACATTTTCTTAAGTGTGTGCCAAATTCGTGACTCAACTATTCTCCTCCACGATCTGATTGTAGAAACTTGATCTTTCTATCACGTTGATTTTCAACCTCACTCTAAAATTCCTTGAACTTTTCAAAGGTCTCAGACTTGTGTTTCATCAAGTAGATATACCCATATCTACTCAAGTCATCAGTGAGGGTGAGAACATAACGATAGCCACCGCGAGCCTCAACACTCATTGGACCGCACACATCGGTATGTATGATTTCCAATAAGTTGGTTGCTCGCTCCATTGTTCCTGAGAACGGAGTCTTGGTCATTTTACCCATGAGGCATGGTTCGCACATGTCAAATGATTCATAATCAAGAGACTCTAAAAGTCCATCTGCATGGAGCTTCTTCATGCGTTTGACACCTATGTGACCAAGGCGGCAGTGCCACAAATATGTGGGACTATTGTTATCAACTTTAACTCTTTTGGTATTCACACTATGAATATGTGTATCATCACGTACGAGATTCATTAAGAATAAACCATTAACCATCGGAGCATGACCATAAAACATATCTCTCATATAAATAGAACAACCATTATTCTCGGATTTAAATGAGTAGCCATCTCGAATTAAACGAGATCCAGACACAATGTTCATGCTCAAACTTGGCACTAAATAACAATTATTGAGTTTTAAAACTAATCCCGTAGGTAAATGTAGAGGTAGCGTGCCGACGGCGATCACATCGACCTTGGAACCATTCCCGACGCGCATCGTCACCTCGTCCTTCGCCAGTCTCCGTTTATTCCGCAGCTCCTGCTTTGAGTTACAAATGTGAGCAACTGCACCGGTATCAAATACCCAAGAGCTACTACGAGTACTGGTAAGGTACACATCAATTACATGTATATCACATATACCTTTTGTTTTGCCGGCCTTCTTGTCCGCTAAGTATTTGGGGCAGTTCCGCTTCCAGTGACCACTTCCCTTGCAATAAAAACACTCAGTCTCGGGCTTGGGTCCATTCTTTGGCTTCTTCCCGGCAACTTGCTTACCGGGTGCGGCAACTTCCTTGCCGTCCTTCTTGAAGTTCTTTTTACCCTTGCCCTTCTTGAACTTAGTGGTTTTATTCACCATCAACACTTGATGCTCCTTCTTGATTTCTACCTTTGCTGATTTCAGCATAGCATATACCTCAGGAATGGTCTTTACCATCCCCTGCATATTGTAGTTCATCACAAAGCTCTTGTAGCTAGGTGGAAGCGACTAGAGGATTCTGTCAATGACCGCTTCATCCGGGAGATTAACTTCCAGTTGAGTCAAGCTGTTGTGCAACCCAGACATTTTGAGTA
Source organism: Aegilops umbellulata (assembly GCA_032464435.1). Classification (NCBI taxonomy): domain Eukaryota; kingdom Viridiplantae; phylum Streptophyta; class Magnoliopsida; order Poales; family Poaceae; genus Aegilops; species Aegilops umbellulata. The sequence goes on from CP136056.1 coordinate 354,217,055, forward strand.
TGTGTTCACTGACAAAGCTATTTTCCTCCATCTTACAGCTAAAGAATTTGTCGGAGACTTCATATCTCTCGACCCGGGCATGAGCTTGGAAAACCATTTTCAGCTCTTCGAACATCTCATATGCTCCATGTCTCTCAAAACGCTTTTGGAGCCCCGGCTCTAAGCTGTAAAGCATGCCGCACTGAACGAGGGAGTAATCATCGCAGCGTGACTGCCAAGCGTTCATAACGTCTTGTTCTGCAGGGAGAATAGGTGCGTCACCCAGCGGTGCTCGTAGGACATAATCTTTCTTGGCAGCTATGAGGATGATCCTCAGGTTCCGGACCCAGTCCGTATAGTTGCTGCCATCGTCTTTCGGCTTGGTTTTCTCTAGGAACGCGTTGAAGTTGAGGACTACGTTGGCCATTTGATCTACAAGACATATTGTAAATATTTTAGACTAAGTTCATGATAATAAAGTTCATTTAATCAAATTATTTAATGAACTCCCACTTAGATAGACATCCCTCTTCTAGTCATCTAAGTATTACATGATCCGAGTCAACTAGGCCGTGTCCGATCATCACGTGAGACGGACTAGTCAATATCGGTGAACATCTTCATGTTGATCGTATCTTCTATACGACTCATGCTCGACCTTTCGGTCTTCTGTGTTCCGAGGCCATGTCTGTACATGCTAGGCTCGTCAAGTCAACCTAAGTGTTTGCATGTGTAAATTTGTCTTACACCCGTTGTATGTGAACGTTAGAATCTATCACACCCGATCATCACGTGGTGCTTCGAAACAACGAACTGTCGCAACGGTGCACAGTTAGGGGGAACACTTTCTTGAAATTATTATGAGGGATCATCTTATTTACTACCGTCGTTCTAAGTAAACAAGATGCAAAACATGATAAACATCACATGCAATCAAATAATAAACGTGACATGATATGGCCAATATCACATAGCTCCTTTGATCTCCATCTTGGGGCTCCATGATCATCTTGTCACCGGCTTGACACCATGATCTCCATCATCATGATCTCCATCATCGTGTCTCCATGAAGTTGCTCGCCAACTATTACTTTTACTACTATGGCTAACGCGTTTAGCAATAAAGTAAAGTAATTTACATGGCGTTTCTCAATGACACGCAGGTCATACAAAAATAAAGACAACTCCTATGGCTCCTGCCGGTTGTCATACTCATCGACATGCAAGTCATGATTCCTATTACAATAGCATGAACATCTCATACATCACATATAGATCATTCATCATTCATCACAACTTTGGCCATATCATATCACAAAGCACTTGCTGCAAAAACAAGTTAGACGTCCTCTAATTGTTGTTGCAAGTTTTACGTGGCTGAATTAGGGTTCTAGCAAGAACGTTTTCTTACCTACGTGAAAGCCACAACGTGATTTGTCAACTTCTATTTACCCTTCATAAGGACCCTTTTCATCGAATCCGCTCCAACTAAAGTGGGAGAGACAGACACCCGCCAGCCACCTTATGCAACTAGTGCATGTTAGTCGGTGGAACCGGTCTCACGTAAGAGTACGTGTAAGGTTGGTCCGGGCCGCTTCATCCCACAATACCGCTGAAGCAAGATAAGACTAGTAGCGGCAAGAAAGTTGACAACATCTACGCCCACAACAAATTGTGTTCTACTCGTGCAATAGAGAACTACGCATAGACCTAGCTCATGATGCCACTGTTGGGGAACGTTGCAGAAAATTAAAATTTTTCCTACGGTTTCACCAAGATTCATCTATGAGTTCATCTAAGCAACGAGTCATGGGAGAGAGATTGCATCTACATACCACTTTGTAGATCGCGAGCGGAAGCGTTCAACGAATGGGGATGAGGTAGTCGTACACGACGTGATCCAAATCACCGGAGATCCTAGCACCGAAAGGACGGCACCTCCGCGTTCAACACACGTACGGTCAGCGTAACGTCTCCTTCTTCTTGATCCAGCAAGGCAAAGGAGAGGTTGGGGAAGAAGACTCCAGCAACAGCACGACGGCGTGGTGATGGTGGAGCCGCAGTACTCCGACAGGGCTTCGCCGAGCTCTACGGAGGAGGAGGAGGTGTTGGAGAGGGAGAGGGAGGCGCCAGGAGCAAGGGTGCGCAGCCCCCCTCCCCTCCCCCCTTTATATAGCCCCCTAGGGGGGCGCCGGCCCTAGGAGATGCAATCTCCTAGGGGGGCGGCGGCCAAGGGTGGGGCTTGCCCCCCAAGCAAGGGGGCGCCCCCCCTCTTTAGGGTTTCCCCCCTCTAGGCGCATGGGCCTCTAGGGGCTGGTTCCCCTTGGCCCATGTAGGCCAAGGCGCATCCCTAGAGCCCATGTGGCCCCCCCGAGGCAGGTGGCCCCACCCGGTGGACCCCCCGGGACCCTCCGGTGGTCCCGGTACAATACCGATAACCCCGAAACTTGTCCCGATGGCCAAAACATCACTTTCTATATATAATTCTTTACCTCCGGACCATTCCGAAACTCCTCGTGACGTCCGGGATCTCATCCGGGACTCCGAACAACATTCGGGTTACTGCATATACATATCTTCACAACCCTAGCGTCACCGAACCTTAAGTGTGTAGACCCTACGGGTTCGGGAGACATGCAGACATGACCGAGACGGCTCCCGGGCAATAACCAACAGTGGGATCTGGATACCCATGTTGGCTCCCACATTCTCCACGATGATCTCATCGGATGAACCACGATGTCGAGGATTCAATTAATCCCGTATACGATTCCCTTTGTCAATCGGTATTTTACTTGCCCGAGATTCGATCGTCGGTATCCCAATACCTCGTTCAATCTCGTTACCGGCAAGTCACTTTTCTCGTACCGTAATGCATGATCCCGTGATCAAACACTTTGATCACATTGAGCTCATTATGATGATGCATTACCGAGAGGGCCCGGTGATACCTCTCCGTCAAGCGGAGTGACAAATCCCAGTCTCGATCCATGTCAACCCAACAGACACTTTCAGAGATACCCGTAGTATACCTTTATAGTCACCCAGTTACGTTGTGACGTTTGGCACACCCAAAGCACTCCTACGGTATCCGGGAGTTACACGATCTCATGGTCTAAGGAAAGGATACTTGACATTGGAAAACTCTAGCAAACGAACTATGCGATCTTATGCTATGTTTAGGATTGGGTCTTGTCCATCACATCATTCTCCTAATGATGTGATCTCGTTATCAATGACATCCAATGTCCATAGTCAGGAAACCATGACTATCTGTCGATCAACGAGCTAGTCAACTAGAGGCTCACTAGGGACATATTGTTGTCTGTTATTCACACATGTATTACGATTTCCGGATAACACAATTATAGCACGAATAAAGACAATTATCATGAACAAGGGAATATAATAATAATGCTTTTATTATTGCCTCTAGGGCATATTTCCAACAGGCCTAGACCTGGATGGCTTCCCGCTCGACCATGAGTTTCCGGAGGACTACAGACTCGAGGAAGAGGATGAGTTGGACATCGAAGGGAAGCCTTTATTCGAGGACGAGCTCGCCAGCCAAGCCGCCCAGGGGAAGCCAAAGCGCAAGGGCAGGCGGACGAAGGCATACACGTCGGCCGAGGACAAGCTCCTTTGTGAGTGTTGGAGGGACGTTGGGCAAGACCCCAAGACTGGCGCCGAACAAAAGGCATCAACCTTTTGGACTCGTGTCCATCGTGAGTTCCATGAGCGCGAGAAGTTTCTGCCGTACCAAATGCAAAGCACGCGTGGGTTGGTGTCCATTTCGAAGCATTGGAAGGTGATCCAACAAGAGTGCAATAAGTTTTGTGCCACTCTTGAGAGCATCAAGGCATGCCCCGTGAGCGGCATCGACATGCAAGACATGGTATGCTAGCAAGCGCCCCTCTTTGTGTCATTCCGTTTATGCTTGCATGTATATTTCCATTTCCATATCCATTCGTCAATATGCTTGCATGCAATTCATTTGTAGGCATTCCAAGCTTTGGAGGCATTCAAGGTCCAACACGATGGCAAGTCTTTCAACATCTCCCATTGTTGGGGGGTCATCAAAGACGAGGAGAAGTTCAAAACACAATATGCCGCCCTCATGTCGCGTGGGGGAAAGAAGGCTGTGGAGGTGGTTGGGGACTGCGAGAAGCCATGGTCGGGGGGGGGGGGGGGGGAGACCAACTCCAAGAAGAAGGACAAGAGGGATGCGACATCGAATGCCTTGATCGCAACCGTGGAAGACATGATGACCAAGAAGGACTCAAGGGAGAAGAAACGCCGACAAGACAAGGAAGAACAAATGAACGCCTTCATGGTGATCCAAAGGAGGAGGCTTGAGATGGAGGTGAAGAAGCAAACGAGGATGCTTGAGATGGAGGTGGAGAAGCAAGCCAAGATGTTAGAGATCGAGGCCGCCAATGTGAAGACCAAGGCGAAAGAAGTGACTCTCGCTAGCATGATGACGGGGGTGAAGATCATGAAGGTGGATCTCAACACCGTGTCACCAAGGGAGAAGCCGTGGTTTGAGAAGATGCAGGTCGACATGCTCAAGTTCGCGCTGAGTGACTATGGCGGCGAGCGTCATCCTTTTTGCAAGTGTGCTGGCATGACCACGGTCGCGATGGCGTGGTCGAATTCCCGCCCCTTTTTGTGTGCTGGCAAGTGCGCGAGCTGAACTGTGTGATGTGTTTTTTAAGCTGGTATTGTACGCCGGCATATGAATTTCGGGCGGTGACATGCCGGCTGGCATGAACTATGGCCACAGACCTTTTTTAAAATTTGCGTGCGAACATAAAATGGGTGACGGCTGTCGGACGCACTACTGACCTAAATCTTAAAGAAGACAGACGCCGAGCGGACGGTCGACCCAAACGAACAAAAAATGAAAAAAAAAAACCGTAGGCGTGTTAGAGTTGCTCTAAGTTGTTTGAAAAAATCTAGAGGAAAACAACAATGTTATGAGTCCAAAGTCAAAATGAAAGCGCTGTGTGGTTTTGATACCGATTTCTGAGGTTCGAAGGAAGTTCCGTGATACCTTGGGACTAGCAAAAGAGGTCTGAGACGAGGAATGCAAGCGAAACAGCACTGCTCTCCTGTCTCGCTTTCAATTACAGTCTACATCGACTTTTCTCCAGACTTCTCTGAACGGCACTTCTCCAAGTCCATCAAGAAGTCGCGAAACGCCACGTCAGACGACCCGCCGTCTTTCAAGGCGGCCGCCGCCATCTCCTTGGCCGCCGCGAGCCTCTCCCTCAGCTTGCTCCCTTCCTCCGACGTCATCACCAGCCTCACCTTTGCCGCCACCTCCTCTGCCTTCACCAGCTCCTTCTCGTAGCCCTCCACCGCCACCCCGACCTTCATCTCCTCCACCACGTGCACCTTGTTCATCCTCTGTTCCGCGTACAGCGGCCAGCAGATCATCGGCACGCCGGACACGATCCCCTCGAGCACCGAGTTCCACCCACAGTGCGTCACGAACGCGCCGACGGCTCCGTGACGCAGCACCTCCGCCTGTGGCGCCCAGTTCTTCACCACGAAGCCCCTGCCAGCGGTCTTCTCCAAGAAACCCTCCGGGAGAGACGCCTGCAAGTCCGGCTCGACCGACTCGTCCTTCTGCTTGGGAGGGCTGCGCACCACCCACAAGAACCTGTGCCCGGAGTCTTGTAACCCGCGTGCTACCTCGGCTAGCTGCGCCGCCGAGAAGGTGCCCAGGCTGCCGAAGCAGAGGAATACCACGCCCCGCTCCGGCTGGGCGTCAAGCCACTCGAGGCACGCGTGCCTCCCGCCGGCGTTCCCTCCCGTTTGTCCAGGGAGGACTAGCGGGCCGATGCAGTAGACAGGCGGCGTTGGGCGACCAGGCGTGCAGAGGCCGTACCTGAGTGCTTCCAGCGCCCTCGCCTCCAACCAGTCGAAACTGTTCGCCAGAAAGCCTCTTGCTTCCGGCATCCGCGTGTAGTGGCGCAACCGTTCCTTGGCGATATCGCTCTCCCGGTCCAGCATGGTGGTCGACATGTCCAGCGCGCGGATCGGCGGCACGCCGGGGAAGCGGAGCACCGTCTTGCCCATGTCCTTGAACGAGCAAGGGGCGGCGGGGTAGTAGTACGGCAGGTGGAGCATGATGGCGAGGTCGCCGACCGCGGACGCGAAGAAGAAGTACGCGGGGATGTCGAGCTCGGCGGCGACGTCGAGCGCGTCCACGCAGAACATGTCGAGCACGAGGGCGTCCACGGCGGGGAGAGTGCGGAGGAACTCCCGCAGCGAGGGGTTGGCGGCGCAGAGCACGTCGATGGTGCGCAGGACCGGGTGGGAGTAATGGTCCTTGCCGCAAGACGGCACGGGGAGGAGGCGGAACGTGATGGCTGGGTTGGCGGTGGAGAGGCGAGCCATTGCGTCTTCCGACACGGCATCCTTGTCCGGCGGGTTCACGACGGCGATGACGATGGCCAGCCCGCGGCGGAGGAAGACGTTAGCCAGCTCCACCATGGGGTTGAGGTGGCCCACGCCGAGCGAGGGATAGAGCACCACCGTCTTCTGCGTCATAGTAACCGAAACGGGCATGCCTGTCTTCGTGACCTTTGGGGGAAATGAGAAGAATAGAAGAGAGCGCAAATGCACTGTGGCCACTTCTTGTCCAAATTTATGCGTGGCTAATCAGGCGACCGGCCTGGGCATCTCGAGATCGGCGGGTGGGCCATAGAAGAACACGTACGCACCACTTCAGACGTGCCAGGACATACAGGACCTGACCTGTTTGCTTGATGACCTAACTTCGTCATAGCAATGCCGCACCATATAGTGCCCAACGGGTAAAATAAAATATAAGTAAAACTGGCCAGCTAGACCGACAAGCGCATACCCACCCATAACCAAACAACACGTAGCATGCAAATGTGCACGTGTAATATACACACTCGTATTACATTAGTCGTGTCAGCTAGCCACCTATCCAACTTTCACACCGTGATCTAAACTACTAGTACGACGGAAAATTGAAGAAACAAGGCAAAATATGGACGAGGATTTGCCGCACTTATCACATTAGTCGTGTCAGTCCCTTGTACCGCCTATTTATTTTAGCTTTTGATTTTCAAATTTCTATATTTTCTTAAATGAAAAATCTAAATTAAGTTTTGTTTTCATATTCGTGTTTCTCATGACCAGCACTTTGAAACAAGATCCATTTCGAATATATTTTGACGATTTCTAGAAAATATGTTAAGTTTCGGTGTTGAAAACTAGTACAAGCGGCCGATAAAAATCAATTATTTTGTGTTTACCATCGACAGCAAAAATTGTTTAAAATTATATCTCCTGTACTTGTTGAAAATTGGCATTTTTAGATCAAAAAATCGTAAGTTTCATCGTTCAAACTTAAAGGTTTTTGAGTGATTTTTATTTTAGTGTGCCCTCATGTAGGATTCAACTACTTCATGATTTGCACCGCAAGTCGAGCGAGCGGCGCGGTTTCGGAGGTGAGTGCCCCGTCATTTACGTGCCCCTGCGAATTTCCGAGCAAACTACACGCGGTACGGGCGACATCTAATTTTTCTCTTGCGGAAGGCCTTGCAACTAGCTTTATAAAACTTAGACAAGGCATCTGTTTGTCCTTTTTCGATAAAAAACGCTTTTATTAATTTAAAATGTAGTCTAATGTCAAACCCCAATAGTCTAACAAAAAAAGACATATCGGCAACGGTACAGTAATATAGGACCGACATACCTATGTCGAAGATGGCGGTGGATCGATCCGGAGATTATGTTGCTAATCATGTTGGGTAAAAAACTCTGTATACGCACCACCTTGATCAACGGTTCGTACTCCGTTCAGTGCTGCGAAGACCACATACGAAAAGAGTGTGTACGACGGAAAATAACCTGCAAATGAGAAGAGTTCTTGCCATTAAAAACCAAATCATCCCTACATAGTAAGAGCAACCATAATAAGGCATATGCTCTCACCATTATTAGTGGTTTCAACATAATTGGAACACCATCCAATCAATGACCAAAAATATTGGCAACACTTATGGGCTGGTACAAATTGGACGCTATTTGGTTGACTGACTGTGTAAAACGCGCAAACTTGCACTAGAAAAAAGGTGTTCAATTGTCTCTTCATTAGTACAAAAACTACACTTCTAGCTTCCTTGGCAATTGCGACTCGTGGGATTATTTTTGATAAGTACAACTTACCTTCGAATATGCCACATAAAGATTTAACTTTCAGTGGAACCTTTAACTTCTAAAATTTCTTGTTATTATCCACTGGGACCTTTGAATGCGTGAGCGCACGATACATAGAGTGGACTGGGAAAGACTCAGATGTAGTGAAATTCCAGTAGAACACATCCCCTCCTTGTGTCATCTCAATCGAATCCAATCGGGAACCGCCTGAAAGAAATATCCGACGAGAATGAACTGAGGGTGTCGTTCTTTTTACAAAAGAATGTGGTACAAAGCTGGATATTGTTATCAAGACTGGAACTACCAAGCCATTTGTCCTCGCAAAACTGAATCTTTGACCCGTCTTTATCGGGAAGGTTCCAAAGCAAAAAAGATGTTTCGTTGCCACCACCGAACCAACCCAAAGTGCGAGTCACCGGGTTCCCAATAGGCCTGGGACACGACTTTTTAGCCTAGATACTTATTGCGTAGCATGGTTTGCCAAACGCCATCCTTAATAAGTAGATTGAATAACCATTTACTAGGTAAAGCATCATTCTTGACCCGCAGGTCATGAATGCGAAGGCCACCTTGGTCTTTTGGCCTATAAACCCTACTCAATTTAGCTAGCATGCTTTTTTCATTGTCCCCTTGCCAAAAGAATGTGGATCTGAATAATCCACCCTTTGCAAGACCCCTTTTGAGAGTTGGAAAAAAGAAAGCATATAGAGAACTATATTTGTGTGGACAGAATTGATCAAGACTAGTCGACCTCCAACAGAAAGCAACATGCCTTTCCAACTGCTCAACCATTTCTCTAATCGCTCCTCTACATGTTTCCACTCTGCATTTCTGAGACGCCGATAATGAATTGAAATTCCCAAATATTTGATTAGAAAAAGCCTTGTGCACGACCAAACATGTCAGCATAATCATCCGCTGCCTCACTGGCTTCTCCGAAGTTGAACATTTCGCTTTTATGGAAATAAATTTTAAGGCCGGATATCTGCTCAAATGCTGAAAGCAAAAGTTTCAAGTTTTGAGCCATATCCAGGTTATGTTCCATAAAAAGAATTATGTCATAGGCATATTGCATAATAGAGAGGCCACCATCCATAAGGTGTGGTCTACTCATGCAATCCGCCCGTCGTACTTGGCGTGATCAATCAGAATAGCCAACATGTCAGCAACAATGTTATTTTAAATAACTTTTGGGACATGGGGTCAATCTGACGTAGTCTTTTTTTCATCTCAAAGTAATGGCCTATGTCATCATTGACTTTGCCAGCTACACTACCTACAATAAAAAAATTTGGATCCACCAATGCCATTTATCAAAGAATTCTTCATTCTCTAGGCCTATTGAATGAACAACTATTTAACCTTGCCATAGGGATTTTCAAAATCAATCTTTAAAACTACACCACTCATTTTTTTTTCGACGCAACTCATGAACCGTCTCATGTAGGATTACTACTGCATCGAGTATATTTCTTCCTTGCATGAAGGTCGTTTGAGATGGTCGGATGACATGGTCAGCAAGTCTGTTGATCATATAGTAGCCTCTTTGGCGAAAATATTGACTGTGATATTAAGGAGATATATGGTTCTATTGCTGGATCCGCCCAGCGTCCTTAAATTTCGGCAACAAAATAATCTCGCCAAAATTAAGACTGGATAGGTCAAGTTGGTTAGCATAAAGACAATTGAACAACTCCAAAAGGCCAGGCTTGATGACACACCAGAAATTCTAATAGAATTCTGCAGGGAAGCCATCAGGGCCTGGAGCTTTGTTGTGTTCCATTTGAAACACTACATCTCTCACCTCCTCTTCAAGGAGAGGTGTCGTGAGTATATCATAGTTTTTTGTCATGATTTTGTGGAATATCCTCTGCTCAGGTCTTGTCAAGGGTGGAATTTCCTTCATGTGACGCCCGGAATAGAGATTTGTAGTTTTTGGTGATATAATTTTTGAGCTCTGCCTGACCATTGATCGGCCCCGCGTCTTGTTGTAGATTGAAAATACACTTCTTCCTATGTCACCCATTGAAACCAATTGGAAGTATCATTTATTATTGTCTCCTTGGAAGGTGAAGTCGACCTTTAATCTTTGGTAATATTTGATTTCCTCTTATTGCAAAAGACGTGCATTCTTCTCGTTGGATTAATTTTTTAATTCAATCTCTTGTGCGACAAGATGTGAGTCTCTGTGATTTTGTCGAGGTCATCAATAATGGGGGAGAGACATTGCTTTTCTTCTTTGTACATACCATTGGTGTGTTTTCCCATGTAGATAGGTATTGCCTTGTGGTCCTTATTTTAAACTTCCATGTTTGAATAGGTGTACGATGAACGATAGTCCTATCCTATACATTCTTGATTATATATGCAATGCCTTCTTTGTGAAACCATCCCAATTAAAAATTGAAACAGTGGAGGGCATGTGGGATCATAGGGATAAGATCAAGAATGATGGGAGCATGATCCGATAGCGCCTCGATATGATCTAGGATCAGCATAGTTACGAAAGGAAAGTTTAGCTCCCAATGAGTATTCATGAGAACCTTATCGAGCTTCTTGAATGTCAGCATAGAACAATTATTGGCCCAGGTGAATTTTCATCCTGGCATACCTGCTTCCCGAAGGTTCAAACTGTCAATCAAATTATTGAATAGGAAAGGCAAGTGAGTGTCAAAGCGGACAATATTTTTCTCTATCCAGTACTAATACGTCCATTTTGCATCATTATTTCCTATTGTAATTTACCTTATTTCAATGTTATATTTCATATTATGGTGCAATTTTAATGCCATTTTTCTCTTTAATTCTGACCTTAATATCATCGTCAATATTTTCCAATATATTCTAAAGTCTCTAAAGTCTCCAATATACTCGTAACCCGCAATAAATACTCGAAAATATTGACAATGATATTAAGGAGATATATGGTTCTATTGTTGACCTTCGCCTCTATAAATACTCTAAAGTCTCCAAAACCCTAGGGGAGTCGACGCAATACTTTTTCCACCGCCGCAAGTTCCATAACCACGAGATCCAATCTAGAGGCCTATTCTGGCACTCTGCTGGAGGGGGCAACGATCACGGAGGGGTTCTTCATCACCCTTGTTGCCCCTCCGATGATGCGTGAGTAGTTTACCATAGACCTACGGGTTCGTACTTAGGGCGTGTTCTGAAGTCCTCCGCGTTGCTCAACTCCACAGCTTCTCAGCTCCGCTCCGGGCTCCAACTCTATCGAGAAGCCAACATCGTTCGGTACGTGCGCCCAACTCCTCTCCACGCTAGGCGGGCTAGCAGCCTGCTTGGATTGTCTAAAGCCCATCTAACTGAATTGGAAAAGAGGCCTTAGGCCTTCTCGGGGAGAGGATGAGAGAGACTGGGCTTGGCCCAGTTTGGAGGAACGCTGTGAGCGTCACGATGTCTTCAGGTTACCAAATCCAATGATCGAGAGGACTGCGCGCGACAAAAGAATCGGGGGGCACGAACCGGTACGGGAAATCACTTGGCGGTGGCATCACACGTAATTAGGCGAACTCCGCGTTTCCGAGGATTCCGCGAAGCTGCGAAGACCCAGCTTCTCTGACTCGTTCAAATTGCACTACGGCTCGGTACAGCTTCTCGAAGCTGGCTCCACGAAGCTTAGCCCGTTCGGCCTAACTTCTCGCCAAGAGTTCGTGGAGCGCGGAGTGTGGAGGACTTCCGAACACACCCTTAGTAGCTAGATGGCTTCTTCTCTCTTTTTTATCTTCAATACAATGTTCTCCTCGATGTTCTTGGAGATCTATTTGATGTAACTCTTTTTGCGGTGTGTTTGTTGGGATCCGATGACTTGTGAGTTTATGATCAGATCTATCCATGAATATTATTTGAGTCTTCTTTGAACTCTTTTATGCATGATTGTTATAGCTTCGTATTTCTTCTCCGATTTATTGGTTTGGTTTGGCAGCTAGATTGATTTATCTTGCCATGGGAAGAGGTGCTTTGTGATGGGTTCGATCTTGCGATGCTCAATCTCAGTGACAGAAAGAGACATGAGACACATGTATCATTGCTATTAACGGTAACAAGATCGGGTTTATTCATACGTGAGTTTATCTTGTGTACATCATGTCATCATTCTTATTGCATTAGTCCATTTCTCCATGAACTTAATACACTAGATGCATGCTGGATAGCGATCGATGTGTGAAGTAATAGTAGTAGATGCAGAATCATTTCGGTGTACTAATCTTGGACGTGATGCCTATATACATGATCATTGCCTTGGATATCGTCATAATTATTTAATTTTCTATCAATTTCCCAACAGTAATTTGTTTACCCACCGTATGATATTTTCTCGAGACAAGCCTTTAGTGAAAACTATGGCCCCCTGATGCGGCTTGAACTACGTCGGTATTTCCCCAAAGAGGAAGGGATGATGCAGCACAACTACAGTAGGTATTTACCTCAGTGATGAGACCAAGGTTATCGAACCAGTAGGAGAACCACGCAACACCACGTAAACAACTCATGCACACAAAGAACAAATACTTGCAACTCGACGTAAGAGAGGGGTTGTCAATGCCTCACGGGTAAAAAGATAGGTAAAATTGGAGTAGATTGGATAAATAGATCTCGCGGGAACGCGACATAAAATAAATAAATAAAATTGCAGCAATGTAGTTTTTGGGTTTTGGATTAATAGAGCTGAAAATGAAAGCAAATAAAATAGATCTTGAAGGAAAATATAATAAAGAGAGACCTGGGGGTCGTAGATTTCACTAGTGGCTTCTATCGAGAAAAATAACATACAGTGGGTAAACAAATTACTGTTGGGCAAATGATAGAACTTAGAATAATCATGACGATATCTAGGAAATGATCATTATATAGGCATCATGTGCAAGATTAGTAGACCGACTCCTGCGTGCATCTACTACTATTACTCCACACATCGACCGCTATCCAACATGCATCTAGTGTATTAAGTTCATGGAGAAACGGAGTAATGCAATAAGAACGATGACATGATGTGGACAAGATCTATTTATGTAGAAATAGACCCCATCTTGTTATCCTTTAGAAGAAAGAGGGGATGCCACTCGGGCATCCCCAATCTTAGTTGCTTGCTTCTCTTTTAGATAATAGCTTGGGATGCCATGGGAATCCCCAAGTTTAGGATCTTCTTACTCCTTATTCCTTCATCCATCATGATCTCACCCAAAACTTGAAAACTTCAATCACACAAAACTCAACAAAAACTTCGTGACATCCGTTAGTATAAGAAAGCAAATCACTACTATAAGTACTGTTGCAAACCCATTCATATTTTACTTTTGCATTATATTTACTGTATTCCAACTTTGCTATAGCTTATACCCTCCAATACAAACCATAGATTCATCTAAATAAGCACACAACGCCAAGAAAACAGAATCTATCAAAAACAGAACGGTTCATAGCAATCTGAATACCTCGAATACTTCCATAACTCCAAAAGTTCTTAAAAATTAGGACAACATGGAAATTTTTTATATTAATCTTCTGCAAAGAGAATCAGTATTTTATCGTGCTTCTGTTAAAAATGAGAAATATTTTTGTGAGCGCAAAAGTTTCTGTTTTTCAGCAAGATCAAATCAACTATCACCCAACATGATCCCAAAGGCTTTGCTTGGCACAAACACTAATTAAAACGTAAAAAAACACAATCACAAAAGTAGCATAATTGTGTGAACACTTAAGAACAGAAAGAAAAAGACAAAAATAAATTTTATTCATCGGGTTGCCTCCCAACAAGCGCTATTGTTTTATGCCCCTAGCTTGGCATAATGCAAAGGATCTAAGTGTTGTCTCTCTATTTCTAGATCCATAAGATGCCCTCATGATTGATTCATATGCTGGCTTGATTCTTGTTCTAGGGAAGTGTTCCATACCCTTTCTTAGTGGAAATTGAAATTTAATATTGCCTTCTTTCATATCAATCACGACAACAATAGTACGTAAAAACGGTCTACCAAGAATAATTGGACAAGACGGATTGCAATCAATATCAAGAACAATAAAATCTATGGGCACATAATTCCTATTTGCAAGAATAAGAACATCATTAATTCTTCCCATAGGCTTTTTAATAGTAGAATCTGCCAAGTGCAAATTTAAAGAACATTCTTCAATATCGGTAAGACCAAGCACATCACATAAAGATTTCGGAATTGTAGAAACACTAGCACCCAAGTCACATAAAGGAAAACACTCATAATTTTTTATCTTGACTATGATGGCAGGTTCCCATTCATTATGCAATTTTTTAGGAATTGAAATCTCTAATTCCAACTTTTCTTCCAAAGCTTTCATCATAGCATCAACAATATGTTTAGTAAAAGCTTTATTTTGTTCATAAGCATGGGGTGAATTTATCATGGGTTGCAACGAAGAAATATAATCAATGAAAGAGCAATTATCATAATTAAAGTCTTTGTAATCCAAAAGAGTGGGCACATCACTAGTTAAAGTTTTGACCTCTCCAAACCCACTTTTATCAGTTTTCTCAACAAGATTTTCACCCATCGAATTATGGGACACCTTCTAGCTAAAGTTGACTCTTCTTCGGTCCCTTTATTATCAATCTTAGTTTTACTAAACAAGGAATCAATAGAAGAAACACCAATCATTTTAAGATCTTCATCATTTTTATGAAAAGAAATCACTAGTAAACGCCTTTTCTAAAGATTCTCTTCTAGCTCTAAGCATAGCGGTTCTTTTCTTACTTTCATCCATAGAAACATATAAAGCTTTAATTGATTCTTCAGCCTTAGGCACAAAAAACTTCATCTTGAGATTTTCTACATCATGAGAAATTCTATTAATACTTCTAGACATATCATCAATCTTACTAAACTTTTCTTCTATCGTAGTATTAAAATTCTTTTGAACATTGGTAAATTCTTTAATATTATTATCAAGATCAGAGGTGTTTCTATTATTATTATTATGAGAAGGATTACCATAATTATTAGAGGAATTTCGTGGAAAAGGTCTAGGATTAAAGTTACCTCGATAAGCATTGTTATTAAAATTGTTTCACGAAACAAAATTCACATCTATAGCATAACTATTTCGCTCAATCAAAGTAGACAAAGGCACATGATTAAGATCAATATGAGCATTTTTATTAGCAAGCAATTTCATAAGAGCATCAACTTTTTCACTCAAATAATTTATTTCTTGTACCGAATTAACCTTTTTAGAAGTAGGAGCTCTTTCGGCATGCCATTGTGAATAATTTTCCATAATATTATCAAGAAATTTAGTAGCTTCAACCAAAGAAATTTCCATAAATGTACCACCCGCGGCGGGATCTAAAAGATTTCTAGAAACAAAATTCAACCCCGCATAAAAAATTTGTATGATCATCCAAAGATTTAAACCATGAGTGGGACAATTTCTTAGCATCAATTTTATTCTTTCCCAAGATTGCGCAACATGTTCATGCTCAAGTTGTTTAAAATTCATGATTTGCGTCATAAGGGAAATAATTTTTATGGTCGGAAAATACTTAGCAATAAAAGAATCTTTGCACTTATCCCAAGAATTGATACTATTGCGAGGCAGAGAAGAAAACTAAATTTTTGCACGATCTCGCAAAGAAAACGGGAATAATTTCAACTTCAGAATATCATTGTCCACATATTTTTCTTTTTCATATCGCATAATTCCACGAATGTGTTAAGATGGGACGCGACATCCTCATTAGGAGTACCAGAAAATTGATCTTTCATGACAAGATTCAACAAAGCGACATTAATATCACAAGACTTCGCACTAGTGGCAGGAGGAGCAATCGGAGTGCTAATAAAATCATTGTTGTTGGTATTGGAGAAATCAAACAACTTGGTGCTCTCTTGAGTCATCGTGATTATGCAACAAGATTGCACTCAAAAACAGATCTGACAAAAAAACGTCGAACAAAAAAGAGGGCGAATAAAACAACAAATTTTTGTGAAGTGGGGGAGAGGAAAACGAGAGACAAATGGCAAATAATGTAAATTGCAAGGAGATGAGATTTGTGATTAGGAACCTGGTAGATGTTGATGATGTCTCCCCGACAACGGCGCCGGAAATTGGCACGTTGTCGGGAGACTATCTTGACTTGATCCTCCCCGGCAATGGCGCCAGAAATTCCTTTTGATGCGGCTTGAACTACGTCGATATTTCCCCAAAGAGGAAGGGATGAGGAAGCACAACTACGGTAGGTATTTCCCTCAGTGATGAGACCAAGGTTGTCGAACCAGTAGGAGAACCACGCAACACCACGTAAACAGCTCTTGCACACAAAGAACAAATACTTGCAACCCGACGTAAGAGAGGGGTTGTCAATCCCTCACGGGTAAAAAGATAGGTAAAATTATAGTAGATTGGATAAATAGATCTTGTGGGAATGCGAGATAAAATAAATAAATAAAAATTGCAGCATGGTATTTTTGGGTTTTTGGATTAATAGAGCTGAAAATAAAAGAAAATACAATAGATCTTGAAGGAAAATATAATAAAGAAGAGATCCGGAAGCCGTAGATTTCACTAGTGGCTTCTCTCTAAAAAAAGAATATGATGGGTAAATGAATTACTGTTGGGCAATTGATAGAACTTCGAATAATCATGACGATATCCAGGAAATGATCATTATATAGGCATCACATCCAAGATTAGTAGATTGACTCCTGCCTGCATCTACTACTATTACTCCACACAATGGGCGCTATTCAACATGCATCTAGTGTATTAAGTTCATGCAGAAATGGAGCAATGCAATAAGAACGATGACATGATGTAGACAAGATCTATTTATGTAGAAATAGACCCCATCTTGTTATCATTAATAGCAACGATACCTATGTGTCGGTTCCCCTTCTATCACTGGGATCAAGCACCGTAAGATCGAACCCATCACAAAGCACCTCTTCCCATGGAAAGAAAGATTGATCTAGTCGGCCTAACTAAACCAAAGATTCGAAGAAGAAATACGAGGCTATAAGTAATCATGCATATAAGAGATCAAAAGAATCAAATAACTTTCATGCATAAAAACATATATATGACCATAAACTCAAGTTCATCGGATCCCAACAAACACACCGCAAAAAGAGTTACATAAAATAGATCTCGAAGAGACCATTGTATTGAGAATCAAAAGAGAGAGAGAGAGAGAGAGAGAGAGAGAGAGAGAGAGAGAGAGAGAGAGAGAGAGAGAGAGAGAGGAAACCATCTAGCTACTAACTACGGACCCGTATGTCTACAATGAACTACTTGCGCATCATCGGAGAGGCAGCAATGAGGATGATGAACCCCTCTGTGATGGTGTCTAGATTGGATCTGGTGGTTCTGGAACTTGCGTCGATTGGAATTGATTTTCGTCGACTCTCCTAGGGTTTCTAGAATATTGGGGTATTTATAGAGCAAAGAAGCGGTGCGGGAGGCCACCAAGGTGGGCACAACCCACGAGGGCGTGCCTGGGCCTCCAGGCGCACCCAGGTGGGATGTGCCCCCCTCGGGGCACCCCTCTGGTATTTCTTCGGCCCATCTTGTGTCTTCTGATCCATAAAAATTCTCCAAAAAGTTACACTGCGTTTGGTCTCTCTTTGGTATTGATTTTCTACGAAGTAAAAAATAAGCAAAAAACAACTGGCACTGGGCACTATGTCAATAGGTTAGTCCCAAAAAATGATATAAAATTGCTATAAAATGATTGTAAAACATCTAAGAATGATATTATAACAGCATGGAACAATAAAAAATTATAGATACGTTGGAGACGTATCACCCCCGGGTCTATTTCCTATCATGTATTAAAACCAAAAATACCTTGTTGCAATTTTATTTTATTTATTTTATTTTGTGTTTTAGTTAGATCTATTTATCAAATCTCATACAATTAAATCTATCTCAATACCGTTGAGGGTTTGACAACCCCTTCACTCGTTGGGTTACAAGCATTTGTTGTTTGTGTGGAGGTGTTGTTTACATAGTGTTGCTTGGTTCTCCTAATGGATTGATAACCTTTGTTTCATAACCGGGGGAAATACTTACCTCTGATGTGTTGCATCATCCCCTCCTCTTCGGGGATATACCAACACAGATTACAACCATCAAATATCATTATGCTCAAATTGTTTACCACATATTCATACCCTATGAACATGATTAATATGATGAGTTGTGAGTAGTTCTAATTGTCCTTGAGGACATGGGAGAAGTCTTGTTCTTACTAATCATGTAAATTTGATCACCGTTCAATGTTTTGATATTATATGTTGTGTTGTTCTCCCTCTAGTGGTGCTATGTGAATGCCGACTACATGACACTTCACCATCTTTGGACCTAGGGAAAGGCATCGTGGAATTAGTTTGTAGATGATAGGTTGCAGGAGTGATAGAAACCTAAAACTCACTTTATGGATTGTTCGGCGAGGGACTGTTTTGGATTCACATGTTTAATGCTATGGTTAGTTTATCTTAATTACTTCCCTTGTATCTACAGATGCTTGCGTGGAGGGTATAATCATAAGTATGTATTTGTTCAAGTAACGACAATACCTTAGCTCCAGTCCACCCACATAACACTTATTAAGGCAATGAACGTTAAATCAATGAATTGTGGTGAAAGTAACTTGGCGATGTTCTCTTGTGTCCTCAAGAGCGCTTTAATCAATATAATAAGTATCACCGGCTTGTCCTTAACACAACTAAGGATTGGGCCACTTTCTGCTTGTTACTTGTTATCTTGCTACTTGTTACTTGTTATCAATTATCTTGCTACCAAACTATCTGTCAAAACTATCATATAACACTTCTAGTGAAAACCTTTCTGAAAACTACCTATCAATTCCTTCTGTTCCTCGTTGGGTTCGACACTCTTACTTATAGAAAGGACGACGATTGATCTCCTATACTTGTGGGTTATCAAGTACCTAAGGATATTAAAGTCCCATCCAATAAGCAGTTGTTATGAGTTATCCTTAGCCAGGTACACCAATTCCCAGAAGTAAAGTGGATTTATGCTCATCTTGGCAGCCCCATAGACTGTGACCAAGCTACAACCTTGTTTCAGATGTGGTTTCATGTGAAATTCACCAATCGAAAAAGCTAGCAATTCCATTGTTGTGTATGTATCCCAAGTAAGATTCCTCTGGACCTTCGACATGCTGGTAGTAGAGGTGGCAGGAATCACCTGCTTGGTATTCATTGATTTTTCCCCGAATACCAACAATATACAACAATATAGCTATAGTATTGTAGCGACCCGACCCGAATGGATCAAGTCTCTGTGCTTAAGTGTCATCTCTGGATCGGTATGCTGACACACACAGTACTCGAGGATTTATAACAGAGGTAAATCACATGTATAAATAACGTAAATACTATTACCTCAATCCAAAAATAGCGGAAGTAACAAGGTTGTGGATTCCCATCAACGCCAATGGCAAAGTTGAGTGTAGAAATCGTAACCCTAATGTATCACTTACTCGTCGTAAGATCCTGCAACATGAGACGTTGCATCCACAAAGGGTCAGTACATTAAATGTACTGGCAAATTCACACTGTAGAGCAATGACGAATAATGGCTATCACTACATGCATATTTGGCTGGTGGAAAAGCTCTATGGTTATAGTTTTTGCGAAAAGCCAATTTTTCCCTACTACAAAGGAATATATTTTATTTAACTATCAAGGTGGTTGTTAAACATTGAGAATGGTTGATAGCATTCTCAATCCCAATTAAGCATCATCATTAAAAGCCAACAAAATTAATTAAAGTAACATGATGAGATCAACACGATAATCCAAGAACTAGATACTCAAGACGTCCATAACCGGGGACACGGCTAATCATGATTAGTTTGTACACTCTGCAGAGGTTTGCACACTTTTCCCCACAAGACTCGATCTCCTCCGTTGGATTTCTCGCACTACATGGTGTTTGAGAAACGGATGACCAAGACACAGTCTTTCAGAAGCGCTAGCACCTTACGATGGGTAGACCGTTACACCTACTTTCCCCTACGTCTGCTAGTCTACCACTATAAGAGTTCGCACGGCTTAGTCAACTATGTTAGAGCCCATAGTAGCTTGTGGCTGCACACAGAAGTTTCTAGTATGAATAATCTCATGATCCCTTTGAGCCTGGGTGGCGGTCCATAAAAAAAAGGCAATCCTGGTCTACCCAGGTGCCTAGACAGGCAATCCTGGAATACCCAGGTACCTCAATCCACCTAGATGTGTGTTTAAGTTGCCACCTTAAGTAAACCATTAATTAAAATCTCACATCTATCATGAATACTCTCAAAACCCAATCCCCGTCTACGAGCATAGCATGGCAATATAAGCATAGCGTAATAGTAACTCCCAAGGGTTTGATAGTAACAGGGCAATAGGTTCCTACCTCATCAACTACTTCCCAATACCCACATGTTATCAATCCTACTCATGCAATGTTTGAGGGTGAAACTAATGCATAAAAACTGGGTATGAAAGGGGATATGATCAAAGTGTGAACTTGCCTGCAATGTTGATGAAGATGATTCACACTCAAAACTCTTGATAGTTCTACTCGTCACACTCCGGTCAATCTATCATAAGCAAGCAATAGTAACCACACATAAGCAATCACTCAAAAGATCGGGAAGACCGAAGAAGACAGTTCGGAAAACATCAATACCAAGCACATAACTCTTGCAACATAAAAAAAATTTCTAACATTACCAAAATTATGTGAATTTGGCCTTATCAGAAAGTTTAGGTCAAGAGCTTCGATTTGCAAAAAGAATCAACTAAATCGGAGCTACGAAACTCAAGTTACGGTCAAACGAAGTTTGGATTCAAATCTAGTCTAACTCAAGTTTTAAACTTTCAAAAACATGTTTGAGTTGGATTACTGGAAATAGGGGATCATAACGAAGAGGTGGGCGTTGGTTTCGTTGAATTTGGACTAGCGAGTAAAAAGATGTAGTCGTTTGGAAATCAGGGACTAATCTGTAAATAAAGTATTCACGGATGGGTCCCTGGCCGAAATTAAAAAGTAAAAGAAAAAGACTAAATAGCAAACGTTCACTACAGTGGCTTACAGGACGAAAACCGTTTGCTGCAAACACTAAAACAACGGACGTTCACTACTTAAAGAAAACGGTTAAAAAAAACGAACAGATCTAATCCTAACCGTAGATCTCGGATCGGACGGACGAGAGGGAGAGGCGGCGGTTACCGCGGTGTGGAGGTCACCGGCGACGGGGAAGATGGCGGTGGCAGCTCGGACGTCGACGGGGCGGCGGCTCCGGTGGGTCTCCGGCAGTGGCGAGGGCGTCAAGGCGCTCGGCGCGGCGCGGCGGTGAGGATGGAGTGGGCGGCGTCGGTCGGTAGTGGCGGGGTGGAGCGGGGCGACGGCGTGGATCTCCGGCGGTGACGGCTAACTCCGGCGAGGTCGTGGCGCAGCTGCGAGGCTCGGGGGCTTCGGTTTTTTGAGGGAAACGGGGCCGGGGTGCTCCGTTTATATAGGAGGGGAGGAGGAGAAGACTTGGAGGAGAGGCAAGGCGAGGCGATGGAGAAGTCCGGCGAGGACACGGCAGCGGCGGCGGCGTCGTGCTGGAGCTGGTCTCCGACCGAGGGTCGGGGACGACCGTGAGGTGGGCTGCTGGGCCGCGGCCTGCTGCGGCGCGCGCGCGGGGCGAGTGGCTTGGCTAGGCTGGCTCGACCTCTGGCTGGGCCGGCCTGGCTCGGTCGGCTTCGGCCTAATTTTTTTTATAAACATTTTTTTTAAAACACAGACAAGCAAAAAGTAATAAAACAAAAGAAATAAAAATGCTATATAGGCATATTATATATCAAAATTTGCAGAAGAAGATTTTCTACAACATGGAGATTTTTATAATGCCAAATAAAATCCACACAAATTCAAATAAAGCAAAGAGTGCTACTGCCCTACTAAAATCCAATAAAAATCATTTTAAAAATACCAAAATTAATTCAAATTTATTTCTCTCCAATTTTCTGATGTAGGGAATCATGTTACCCTATTTTCCGTATAGTTTATTTTTGGAGAAAAATAATTTGAATAAAACCCAAATAACTCCAAATTGAAAATAATTTCCAAAAGGACTTTGAATTTGCTCCTTTTAAACTCCCAACTCATATTTCATATAATTTGAAAAAGTCATTTTATCTTCTCTCATGAAAATCATTGAGTTGCATAAAGTTTGAGAATTAGAAATATTTTCAAATGAAATTCAAATATTTTCAACACCCCTTGTCATTTAAATAAATGGAAGAAGTCATGTCATCTTCTCTCTAGGGTTTTGTGGTGAAAAGAATTTGAATTCATGGAGATCAAAAAGCAAAGATGAAAGTTTGGGAAAGTCCTTTTATTCCCTCTCATTTAACTTTCAAAAAGTTTCGAATTTCACTCAATTACACTCAATCAATCAATCAAATCTATCTATTTATTATAACATTCCAAAATTTAGAATTTTGGGATGTTACAAACCTACCACCCTTAAAATGAATCTCGTCCTCGAGATTCGGAGAGGCTAGAAGGAAATAGGTTAGGTTTGGGGTCTTCACAGGTGGTCTGGGGTGCTACCACCCTTAGAAACATTGTTACGGTTCCATCAAAACTCATATACTCCATCCTTATTCTTGACAGTGTCGGTCTTCTCAGATTCTCAGGAAACAAATTTTTCTCTGGGCTCTTCCAGTAGTGGCATAACCTTTTCCTCAATTCTTCTGTCCTTTCCTCTTGGTAAGGTTATTCCGAGATTGGGTCTTCTTAGCTGACGGGTCTGGTGCCAAAACTAAACAACTATCGATATCTCATGGTGGTCAACAATTTATGGTCTCTCTTGCAGGAAATGGGTCTGGTTGATCCTCACCGTATAACCTACGGTTGGCAAAAGCTGCCTTGTACAAGGGAAAATTGCTATACCATTCTAGGGTTTAAACAAGGTTTTGATCGTCGTCTCTCTACTATAGGTAAGTCACTCAGATTTACCATCCCACATAGCAAGGCGAATAATAAGAGTAAGTCGGTATGGTGATAAATCCATCCCGCACCCAAATCATTACCTTGTACATGTTTTAGCGAATCTCGCATTCTAACACTCGGTCATCCTCACAAGAATTGCAGAATTTCTCTTGTCAACGAACTAAGTTCGGATAATTCCATTGATTCTGTAAGCCACACAAACATCTATCGTTTCTTCACAACTCTCAGGTTTTGCGTAACCCCTATAAGATCGTCTATCGATAAGGTCGTATCACCTTCCAGGGTTTTTCCATCAACAAGAGATGTGCTTGCTTCTTGGCAGGTCCTGGGGTCTGTGGGTTATGGCCCATCTCATCACTTGCAAACCTTGAATTCATCATCAGGGCAACTGACCCTTATTCCAACATCCAGCTTCCTGGCATTCTTAAATCCATCCAATTATACTGTCTTCCTTCCTTCTTTTGGCACCAAACTAGGACATGATTACTCAGACTCATCATGGAATTTCCCTTGATCCATATTTCCAACATCATACCTCCTTTATATCCAATAGTAATTCATCTCTTCATCCTTGTGGGATATCCCACATACCGAGATAAAAAATTATACTTATGAAATCCACACTCCACTTCATGGAACATCATTATCCTTTCCAGGGTTCCAATGTCCTTAGGGGGGAATGTCAGCCATCTCTGCATAGCACTTCTTCAACGGGGACACGTGGAACACATCATGAACTCCTGACAGTCCTTCAGGTGACTCCAACTTGTTGGTCACTTCTCCCGTACGCTCCAAAACTCGGTATGGTCCTACAAATCTCGGGGCTAACTTTCCCTTAACTCCAAATCGTTTAACTCCTCGCAGAGGGGACACACGAAGACATGCTCTGTTTCCAATTTCATAGACTACCTCCTTGCGTTTTTGAGTCTGCATAACTCTTCTGCCTGGACTGAGCTACCTTCAGTCTATCTCGAATCAAATTAACATTCTCTTCTGACTCCTTGATCACATTTGGTCCAAACAACTGACGGTCTTCAACTTCATCCCACATCAACGGTGTCTGGCTCCTTCTCCCATACAAAGCTTCAAAAGGGGCCATCTTCAAACTGGCTTGGTAACTGTTGTTGTCTGAGAATCTCCGCGCAAGGTAGATTATCATCCCTACTAGATCCATAATCTAGCGCACACGCTCTCAACATGTCCTCCAGGATCTGATTGACTCCCCCGGCCTATCCATCTGTCTGCGGACGAAAGGCTGTACTGAACTCTAGCCTAGTACCCAAAGTCTGGTGCAGCTGATTCCAAAACTTTGAGGTAAAGTGCGTTCTTCTATTTGATACGATGGTCCTCGGAACTCCATGCAGACATACGATCCTGGTCATATATATCTTGGCCAACTTTGCACTTGTATAAGTTGTTCTCACTGGGATAAAGTGAGCTACTTTGGTCAAGCGAATCAACTACTACCCAGATGGAATCATATCCCGATCAGGTTCTGGGAAATCCATGCCAAGCTTATCCCACTTCCATTCGGGTGTCGACATACGCTGTAGTAATCCGGCTAGCTTCTGATGCTCTGGCTTTATTCTCTGGCATACATCACCTACGACTACATACTCCACAATATCCTTCTTCATACCAGTCCACCAGAAACGCTCCTTCAAATCCAAATACATCTTGGTGTTTCCAGGGTGTATCGAGTATGGAGAGTCGTGGGCCTCCTGAAGTATTAACTTCCTGATCTTTGCATTATTAGGCACATATACACGGTCCTTGAACCATAAGGTGTCATGCTCATCCTTACGAAAACCTTTGGCATTTCCTTTACTCATCCTCTCTTTTACCTCAACAATCTCTTTGTCATCGTTCTGAGCTTCACGGATCTTTCCCAACAATGTAGACTGAACTTCCATTGCTGCAACAAAACCTTTGGGAACAATCTCCAACCGAAGTTCCCTGAGATCCTCTGCTAACTCCTTTGGTAATCCTCTGCTTATGAGGGTATCCATCCTTGTTTTCTTTATGGTTGTGTCCTATTTCTCCACAAAGCTTGTATGCACAAGGTTTCTTCATATCCTTCCCATAAGGTTTCAACTTCTCAGACACAAGCCAAGACTTTAACAAAGTCCACTTAAATTCCTTCCAAGTGGTTACTCCTTGCCATCCATTGATGGTTTGGTACATCCTCTACCAGGTAGTGGCACCTCTTTCAAAGCACTCAAGAGCATGCTGGGTCATATCCTTTCCAACTATAGGGTTATTCTCCATATGATCTTCCATGTTCTGAATCCATTGGTCTGTCTCCAATTGACTCATCGGTCCAGAAAATATGGGTTCATCTCCATTCATCCTCTAATGGGCCGATGGGTTTTGGGGTGAGATAAGAGAGATCGAGAGAGATGCACACAATACAAACAATAGTTTTGAAAAGACAGATTTTATTGTGGCTGTCGAAAACACATCAAACAAATGACAACTCACAATCGTCGCATCTAACGTAAGTATAACAGGGGTTTGGTCTTCTAAAGGTCAATAAATCTTCAAAACCGCCAAGCTCTTCAAGTCTTGTTCATGTCTCCGATGGCTTCTTCCGATCATGATTGTCCTTCTAAAATTCTTTTTCTAGATCATCTCTGTTGACGTGAAATCCCTCGTGACGTCCTTTAATATTTCTGGAGTTGCATTCCAACTTCTGGGTTTCAACATCCTTGGCATGAATCACGGTCCTACTATCCTTCAGTTCCTGACGAAAACTTTGATGTCTCAAGGTTTTGCTTCTCTAGCTTGGCTACTCTCAGCTTCTGAGTCCTGAGTTCTTCATGAAATGCTTCCTTATCAAATACTGCTTCCTGCAGGTCCATCTTAACTTCTTGATGTAACACTCTAGATCCTGGCGATACACCAGCTAGGGTTAAAACTTCATCTTGCTGATAGATGCTCCATCAGCCTTCTACCATCCAATCCTTCCATGCATATGCATGCTTAACTCAGCACAGTGACAATAGCATAAGCGGGCGATGACATCACGGATAACCGTGTTTCTGCTCTTGTCATTTCCATGAGCTATCAATCCATAGTTGATATCTCCTGTCTTAGGGTTTTCTTGAAAAAACTTTGAGTTTTTAATTAACTCTCCGTGTTCCGGTCTTTCTCCAACACACCTTGATCTCGGGTATTGACAGCTTCCTTTCTTCTAATGCATGGTAAAATTTTCTTCATTCCGAATGGTCTCTGTTGTCCGGTATCTTGTACTTCTTGGAATGGTCTCATCCGTCGAATCTTCGAGTGGTCCAAAGGGGAAAGGGGTATGGTCTCACTTAAAGGGAATATTTGAATAAGCTCAGAAGAGAAGAGAGGTAAAAGATCTTTTTGAAAATGAAGTTCGTAGAGAAAATCTTTCCTATAGGCTTGCCAGTTCTAGGGTCACGTCCTACAGTCAACATGTGCTCTGATACCATCTTGTAGCGACCCGACCCGAATGGATCAAGTCTCTGTGCTTAAGTGTCATCCCTGGATCGGTATGCTGACACACACAATACTCGAGGATTTATAACATAGGTAAATCACATGTATAAATAACGTAAATACTATTACCTCAATCCAAAAATAGCGGAAGTAACAAGGTTGTGGATTCCCATCAACACCAACGACAAAGTTGAGTGTAGAAATCGTAACCCTAACGTATCACTTACTCGTCGTAAGATCCTGCAACATGAGACGTTGCAGCCACAAAGGGTCAGTACATTGAATGTACTGGCAAATTCACACTGTAGAGCAATGATGAATAATGGCTATCACTACATGCATATTTGGCTGGTGGAAAAGCTCTATGGTTATAGTTTTTGTGAAAAGCCAATTTTTCCCTACTACAAAGGAATATATTTTATTTAACTATCAAGGTGGTTGTTAAACATTGAGAATGGTTGACAGCATTCTCAATCCCAATTAAGCATCATCATTAAAAGCCAACAAAATTAATTAAAGTAACGTGATGAGATCAACATGATAATCCAAGAACTAGATACTCAAGACGTCCATAACCGGGGACACGGCTAATCATGATTAGTTTGTACACTCTGCAGAGGTTTGCGCACTTTTCCCCACAACACTCGATCCCCTCCATTGGATTTCTCGCACTACATGGTGTTTGAGAAACGGATGACCAAGAAACAGTCTTTCAGAAGCGCTAGCACCTTACAATGGGTAGACCGTTACACCTACTTCCCCCTACATCTGCTAGTCTACCACTGTAAGAGTTCGCATGACTTAGTCAACTATGCTAGAGCCCATAGTAGCTTGTGGCTGCACACGGAAGTTTCTAGTATGAATAATCTCATGATCCCTTTGAGCCTGGGTGGCGGTTCATAAAAAAACAGGCAATCCTGGTCTACCCAGGTGCCTAGACAAGCAATCCTGGAATACCCAGGTACCTCAATCCACCCAGATGTGTGTTTAAGTTGCCACCTTAAGTAAACCATTAATTAAAATCTCACATCTGTCATGAATACTCTCAAAACCCAATCCACGTCTACGAGCATAGCATGGCAATATAAGCATAGCGTAATAGTAACTCCCAAGGGTTTGATAGTAACAGGGCAATAGGTTCCTACCTCATCAACTACTTCCCAATACCCACATGTTATCAATCCTACTCATGCAATGTTTGAGGGTGAAACTAATGCATAAAAACTGGGTATGAAAGGGGATATGATCAAAGTGTGAACTTGCCTGCAATGTTGATGAAGATGATTCGCACTCAAAACTCTTGATAGTTCTACTCGTCACACTCCGGTCAATCTATCGTAAGCGAGCAATAGTAACCACACATAAGCAATCACTCAAAAGATCGGGAAGAACGAAGAAGACAGTTCGGAAAACATCAATACCAAGCACATAACTCTTGCAACATAAAACAATTTCTAACAGTACCAAAATTATGTGAATTTGGCCTTATCAGAGAGTATAGGTCAAGAGCTTCGATTTGCAAAAAGAATCAACTAAATCGGAGCTACAAACTCAAGTTACGACAAACGAAGTTTGGATTCAAATCTAGTCTAACTCAAATTTTAAACTTTCAAAAACATGTTTGAGTTGGATTATTGGAAAGAGGGAATCATAACGAAGAAGTGGGCGTTGGTTTCGTTGAATTTGGACTAACGAGTAAAAAGATGTAGTCGTTTGAAAATCAGGGACTAATCTGTAAATAAAGTATTCAAGGATGGGTCCTTGGCCAAATGTAAAAAGAAAAAAGAAAAGACTAAATAGCGAACGTTCACTACAGTGGCTTACAGGACGAAAACCGTTTGCTGCATACACTAAAACAACGGACGTTCACTACTTAAAGAAAACGGTTGGGAAAAAACGAACAGATCTAATCGTAACCGTAGATCTCTGATCGGACGGACAAGAGGTTGAGGCGGCGGTTACCGCGGCGTGGAGGTCGCCGGCGACGGGGAAGACGGCGGCGGCGGCTCGGACGTCGACGGGGCGGCGGCTCCGGTGGGTCTCCAGCAGCGGCGAGGGCGTCAAGGCGCTCAACGCGGCGCTGTGGTGAGAATGGAGTGGGCGGCGTCGGTCGGGAGTGGCGGGGTGGAGCGGGGCGACGGTGTGGATCTCCGGCGGTGACGGCTAACTCCGGCGAGGGCGTGGCGCAGCTGCGAGGCTCGGGGGCTTCGTTTTTTTGAGAGAAACGGGGCCGGGGTGCTCCGTTTATATAGGAGGGAAGGAGGAGAAGACTTGGAGGAGAGGCGAGGCGAGGCGGTGGAGAAGTCCGGCGAGGACACGGCAGCTGCGGCGGTGGCGTGCTGGAGCTGGTCTCCGACCGAGTGTCGGGGACGACCGGGAGGTGGGCTGCTGGGCCGCGGCCTGCTGCGGCGCGCGCGCGGGGCGAGTGGCTTGGCTGGGCTGGCTCGGCCTCTGGCTTGCCGGCCTGGCTCGGTCGGCTTCGGCCTAAATTTTTTTTATCAACATTTTTTTAAAACACAGACAAGCAAAAAGTAATAAAACAAAAGAAATAAAAATGCTATATAGGCATATTATATATCAAAATTTGCAGAAGAAGATTTTCTACAATATGGACATTTTTATAATGCCAAATAAAATCCACACAAATTCAAATAAAGCAAAGAGTGCTACTGCCCTACTAAAATACAATAAAAATCATTTTAAAAATACCAAAATTAATTCAAATTTATTTCTCTCCAATTTTCTGATGTAGGGAATCATGTTACCCTATTTTCCGTATATTTTATTGTTGGAGAAAAATAATTTGAATAAAACCCAAATAACTCCAAATTGAAAATAATTTCCAAAAGGACTTTGAATTTGCTCCTTTTAAACTCCCAACTCATATTTCATATAATTTGAAGAAGTCATTTTATCTTCTCTCATGAAAATCATTGAGTTGCATAAAGTTTCAGAATTGGAAATATTGTCAAATGAAATTCAAATATTTTCAACACCCCTTGTCATTTAAATAAATGGAAGAAGTCATGTCATCTTCTCTCTAGGGTTTTGTGGTGAAAAGAATTTGAATTCATGGAGATCAAAAAGCAAAGATGAAAGTTTGGGGAAGTCCTTTTATTCTCTCTCATTTAACTTTCAAAAAGTTTCGAATTTCACTCAATTACACTTAATCAATCAATCAATCAATCAAATCTATCTATTTATTATAACATTCCAAAATTTAGAATTTTGGGATGTTACAAGTATACACTGGCTACGGGATTTATTTGGTATTCATGTGCATACCAAGGAATACCCCTGGCGCCGCCCCTGCGTGTTAGTAGACTATGCCATGTGTAGTCAAAACCACTTGGTAGGTGATCAACGACATGCGCATGCACGTCGCATTTAACAACCTCGGAAATCTCCACAAAATATAACCCATGTCTTGGGGTTATTACACTTGGCGTAAACCGGCTCAGACAGGCCGGGTTAACTTCATCAATAGTTGAGTATGTTAAAGCCCATGTAGGCAGATGAGGATGGTATGTAAGGGTTCAAGCCCACAATCGGTTTAAAGCCCATAGCCGTAAACCGGCGTCGGTATGTAACTTGTATTGTAAGTTAGAATTAGTGGAGACCGAACCGGACACGTGTATGAGCCGGTCTCGGGACTCTGTAAACCGACGGGCGTCACCCGTGTATATAAGGGGACGACTCGGCGGCGGTTCAAGGACAACAGACAACAACTCGAGACTTAGGCGAAGCTTGTTTGCTCCCTAGTCATCGAAACCCCATCAATTCCATCACAACTAGATGTAGGATTTTACCTTCATCGAAGGGGCCGAACTAGTATAAACTCCCTTGCGTCCCTGTGTCCTCTTTAACCCCTTCAAGCTAACCCATAGCGATGGCTCCACGACTAAGTCCTTTCAGGAGGACATCTGCCGTGACAAAACCACGACAGTTGGCGCCCGCCGTGGGGCTATCGCACGATGGTTTCAAGTTCTTGGAGGGCAACTTCGAAGGACTCAAGGGTTACACCATGGGCCGGATGACCAAGAGTCATCGCGGCAAGCTCTACATCGACGAAGCAGGATGGGGTCCCGAGGCCGGCTCAATCGAGTACGGGTACCGGGTCCCCTTTGGTGGCATACACGTCTTCATTGGCAAGATCGGTGAACCGGGCCCTGAGCCGGACATCTGCACCGACCTCGTCGAAACGCCTCAGCGTGCACAATCCGCCCAGGTTAAACCGGCCGTGAAGCGCGCCTTTGTGGGAGTCATCCATGGAGGAGAATACGAGGATGGATCGGAATCTGGTGGTGAGACCGT
The DNA here is from genome assembly GCA_032464435.1 of Aegilops umbellulata. Lineage (NCBI taxonomy): Eukaryota > Viridiplantae > Streptophyta > Magnoliopsida > Poales > Poaceae > Aegilops > Aegilops umbellulata. The sequence goes on from CP136056.1 coordinate 354,248,021, forward strand.
CGTTTATTCCGGCGACGAGTCCTCGACCAGAGAAACCGAATCGTTATATCAGTTATAAGATGGCCGGATTGGGGGCTGTTCCGATGGCGACAGTATTCCGGACCCCTCTGATCTGCCAAACCGGGTTGGAATATTCATGGCCGGTACACAAGCGGCGATCCACTCTTTGACCGCAGCAGCAATGATCTTCGGGTCAGTGACGGCGACGGCAGCCGGGGCAGGAAGCCCAGTGCGCCCGCCGGCTCAAGTTTTATCTGATCTGTTTGATGCGTTGGCTACGCTCATGGCAGAGGCTAACCCAGTGGATCAGGACACCCACAACGCGGAAATCGCAAAAGTGAAGGATCAGATTACTCAGGCCAAGGCCGATTTAGCGGCTGAGAACGCCAGGATGACCGCAGAACGGGCCGCTTTGGACGCACAGGCTTATCGGCTTATGCTGGATCAGAACGCATCACATGAGGTTCTGAAGAGGAAGCATCGGTCTCGCTTACCTCTGGTTTATGATGCCAGAGACCTCTCTAACACCCCAGGAGCAGGGACCAGTAACCCGCCGATGGTAAACCGGGCGGAAGCACCAGGGACGGGCGCGCCGGTTCAGCCTCGCTTGGTGGATCCGCCTCGTCAGAACAATATTGTGCCTCAGCCTGTCCCGACACCTCCGGGTCATTATTCCAATCCGATGGACAACCTTGTTGCTGCCGCTTCACGACTGGAGGCCATCCCAATTGAAGGTGATTCTCCGGCGGCGGTGGAGACGCGTCGGGTTAAGGAACTTCTTCGGACAGCCTTGATTCAACAGGAAGCATATTCATACATCCGTGATCGGATTCATTCTACCCCTCGCCCGAGCCAGAGCTACAGCAGGCGCATGGACGAACCAGCTGTGTCAAGCAACGCAGGAAACCGTGGAGCGCCTCGTGGCAACAACCCGGCAGGCGGTGTTCGTGATGCTCAGGAAGTGGTAGACCGGGCCCGAGCGCACAGGGAGGCCGAGTTAGCAGCGCAGTATGAGGCTCGTCAGCTTACGCCGGTTCGTCCAACCACCTTGGTCGAGCCAGGAGTTACCTCTAGTTCTTTGGGGGTGCCATGCCTTGTCCCCGCCTTACGCAATGTGCGCCTGCCCAAGGATTTCAAGGGCCCGCGCAAGGTACCAAATTACACTACTGATTTATCTCCAGAGACATGGGTGGAGATCTATGAGATGGCCATGGAGATGCTTGATGTGGATGATGCGGCGTGTGCGAAGTATTTCACCATGATGCTAGAAGGAATGACCCGTACTTGGTTAAAAATTTTACCGGCCAACTCTATCAGTTCGTGGGCCGAGTTGAGATCCCGGTTTATCCAGAATTTTATGGATACAAGTAAGCAGCCTATGTCGATAGTGGACTTAGCGGCCTGTGTCCAGGAAGAAGGAGAGTCGACGACCCATTGGGTGCGCCGGGTCTCGAAGATCTTACACTCGTCAGACCGCGTCAATGCCGATACAACAGTTATAACCTTGGAAGGCAACTGCCAGTTTGAACCTCTGAAGTTGAAATTGGGATGGCTGAAGCACCATTGCAACGATATGGGGACCCTCATGGCTGCGTTAGTGAAGTATGCTGACTCTGATAGTACCAAGGATCCCGAGTCTGACGATGACAAGACAGGGAGGGAAAGAAGAACAGCAACTCCAAAGGGCAGCAACACAACACGGTGGGTCATGGAAAAGGCGGCAAGCGTAAAGCGGATAGCAGCATGGACTTTGTGGCTAATACCAACGCAGAGGACAAAGGCCAGCGACGAAAGGGTAAACCGCCGAATCGCAGCGGAGCGCCCAATCCCAACCCGGACCGCTTGTCTTACTTGTTAAACCAGCCCTGTCCAAAACATGGGACGAAGGAGATGCCGGCCAACCATCTTTGGAAGGATTGCTATATCATGTAAGAGTTCAAAAATTCTAATACTTTCCGGTATGATCACGGATCAGGTGGTGGTTCAGGATCCGGATCTCATGGGCCGGGTTATGGCGGAGGAAATTCTGGTTCAGGCTTCAATGGCAATCAAGGCGGGCAAAACAATCAAGGTAACCAGAGCAGCCAGGGTGGTTACAATCAGCAGCAGCAGTCGGGTTATCAGAGTCACCCGAAGCAGTTGAATAGTGGGCAATATCATGTTTTCACCACTAGTTTGGACAAGCGTGACCGAAAGGTTCACAAGCGGGCAATAAATTCTGTTGAACCGATGGTGCCCGTTTACTTACGCTGGTCCGAGTAGCCAATCGTATGGAGCGGAGAGGATCACCCTCCCCGGGTTGACAATCTAGGTCAGCTAGCGTTGGTGGTGGCACCTTAGGTGGGAGGTTATAAGTTCACCAAGGTGCTCATGGACGGAGGGAGCAGTATTAACATCCTCTACTATGAGACCTTCCGCCGTATGGGGTTAACAGATAAAAATATTAAACCGTCCAATACGGTGTTCCACGGCGTGGTACCTGGTAAATCGGCATATCCTGTTGGCAAAATAGCCCTGGAGGTGGCCTTTGGAGATGATTATGACTCCAGATCAGAAATATTGACCTTTGAGGTGGTGAAAATTCAGAGTCCATATCACACCCTGTTTGGACGGCCGACTTATGCTAAATTCATGGCACGGCCTGTTATGTCTATTTACAGCTTAATATGTCGGGTCACAAAGGAACAATAACTGTCCATGGAATCCGCAAGATTGCTTTGGAGTGTGAAGAAGGTGATGCGGCCTATGCTGAATCGGTTTGTGCCATAGAGGAGTTGAAATTTTACAAGGATAATGTTGATCCGGCAGACATGACTCAGTTGAAAAAGCCAACTACGGAGCATGATCCGGCCCTGAAGTTTAAATCGGCTGCTGAGACTAAGCTTGTTGACTTCATACCTGGCGATTCGTCCAAGCAGTTCAGTATCAGTGCGAACTTGGATCCGAAATAGGAAAGCGCGCTCATCGAGTTCATCCGTGAGAACCGGCATAACTTTGCGTGGAAGCCTTCTAACATGCCAGGTGTACCGAGAGAACTCGCTGAACACACCCTTAATATTGATCCCAAGTACAAACCGGTGAAACAGTTTCTCCGCCGGTTCAACGAAGAACGACGTAAGGCTATTGGAGAGGAAGTGGCCAGGCTTTTAGCGGCTGGATTTCTCATCGAAGTTTTCCATCCTTAATGGTTGGCTAATCCGGTGCTGGTCCTTAAGAAGAATGGAACATGGCGTATGTGTGTGGCTTACACGGATCTCAACAAGGCTTGTCCAGCAGATCCTTTTTCCTTCCCCCGTATTGATCAAATCATTGATGCTATGGCGGGTTGTGAGCGCTTGAGTTTTTTGGATGCATATTCTGGTTATCATCAGATCAAAATGGCAATTAAGGACCAGGAGAAGACAGCCTTCATAACTCCCTTTGGAGCCCTTTGCTATGTGTCTATGCCTTTTGGGCTCAAGAGTGCCCAGGCGACTTATCAACGGTGTGTACAGAATTGTCTGCATAAGCAAATCGGCCGTAATGTTCATGCCTATGTGGATGATATTGTGGTCAAGTCAAGGAAGAAGGAGACTCTGGTTGATGATTTCAAGGAAACCTTTGATAACCTGCGAACATACAAGATGATGCTCAATCCGGCCAAGTGCGTTTTTGGTGTACCGGCAGGCAAGCTATTGGGTTTTCTGGTGTCCAACAGGGGAATTGAGGCTAATCCGGAAAAGATTACAGCTATCACCTCCTTGGCCAAACCGAAGTGCATCAATGATGTTCAATGCTTGGCAGGCCGGATCGCCGCGTTGAGCCGGTTTATCAGCCCACTTGGTGAGAAGGCGATTCCTTTGTATCAGATGCTGAAGAAAACGGATAACTTCGTCTGGAATTCTGCCGCTGATGAAGCGCTTGAGGAGTTAAAGTGGCAGCTCACCAATCCGCCTGTTGTTGCTGCTCCAGTTGACAAGGAACCATTGCTATTATATGTGGCGGCTAATGCTCGCGCAGTCAGCGTAGCTATTGTGGTGGAGCGTAAACAGGCAGGCAAGGAATATTCGGTTCAACGTCCGGTTTACTATATCAGTGAGGTACTTATTGAATCCAAGCAAAGATACCCGCATTGGCAGAAATTGGTGTACGGAGTTTTCATGCCAAGCAGAAGCTTAAACAGTATTTCCAAGGTCATCCCATCACAGTGGTTAGCTCTGCCCCTTTGGGAGACATAATCCAGAACATGGAGGCAACTGGCCGGATTGCCAAGTGGGCTATAGAGCTTGGGCCTCACGGGTTAAAATACATACCTCAGACGGCGGTCAAATCTCAGGCACTTGTGGATTTCATTAATGATTGGACGAAGCTGCAAGCACCTGAAGAAAAGCCGATCACACCTATTGGACTATTCATTTTGATGGGTCCAGGCAATTGGAAGGCTCGGGGGCTGGAGTCGTGTTAACTTCCCCACGAGGTGATAAGTTCTGTTACGTTCTCCGCTTAATGTTCCCTTGTACTAACAATGCAGCTGAGTACGAAGCTTTACTCCATGGTCTCCGGGTGGCTAAGGAGATGAATCTAAGCCGAGTTAAGTGCTTCGGTGACTCGGACCTAGTGGCTCAACAAGTATCTGGCACTTGGGATTCCAAGGATCCACTCATGGCAGCATATCGTCGTGAGGTGGATATTGTCGCAGGTCACTTAAAAGGTTATCAGGTGGATCACGTGGATCGACGGAAGAATGAAGCGGCGGACGCTTTGAGCCGTTTGGGTTCTCAACGTAAACCGGTTCCGCCTAATGTCTTCTTGTACGTTCTACATAATCCATCTATCAAGCTCCCTGGTGAAGAGGATTTGGCTATTCCTGATCCGGAGGCTCAATTGGTGGCGGCTCTTCATGTCATCCCGGACTGGACGGTTCCTTATCTCGCGTACCTGAACCGGGGCGAGTTACCGGAGGATGAGATCCTGGCCAGGCAGATAATCTGGCGATCCAAGTCCATGACTATTAACAATGGAGAGTTGCATCGTTGCAGTGTGACAGGGGCGTTTCAACGCTGTGTGCCTCCTAAGGAAGGGTGTGAAATTTTACGAGAAATCCATGAAGGAGATTGTGGTCACCACGCCAGTTCAAAATCTTTGGTGGCTAAAGCGTTTCACCATGGTTTCTATTGGTTGACTGCTCATGCTGATGCGGAGGACCTGGTCAGACGATGTGATGGTTGTCAGAAGTTCGCAAGACGTGCTCATGTGCCGGCTCAAGAATTGAGGATGATTCAAATTACTTGGCCATTTGCAACTTGGGGGCTGGATATGGTTGGGCCTTTCAAAAGGTCCAAGGACAAGAAAACTCACCTCTTGGTGGCGGTTGACAAGTTCACAAAGTGGGTGGAGGTAGAGCCCGTTAGCAAGTGTGACGCAGCCACGACGGTTCAATTCATCAAAAAAGGTGATTTTCCGGTTTGGCTTTCACACAACATCATCACTGATAACGGTACCAACCTGTCCAAGGGTGCTATGAAGGAGTTCTGTCAACGTGAGCACATCCGGCTTGACGTTTCATCAGTGGCTCATCCACAGTCCAATGGACAAGCAGAGAGGGCTGATCAAGAAATCTTGCGAGGCATAAAACCTCGGCTTATGGTTCCTTTCTAGCGAATGCCGGGTTGTTGGGTTGAAGAGTTACCATCTGTATTATGGAGCATCAACACCACACCCAACAGATCGACAGGATACACACCGTTCTTCATGGTTTATGGACCGGAGGCGGTTCTCCCCAGTGACATCTGTCATGACTCACCTCGTGTAGTAGCATATGTTGAAGCGGACAACGAGGCAGCACGACAAGATGCTCTGGACCTGTTGGACGAGGAACGTGACATAGCGGCTGCCCGTTCGGTGATTTATCAGCAAGATCTCCGTCGCCATCACAGTCGCCGAGTTAGAATCAGAACCTTTCAAGAAGGAGATTTGGTACTTCATCTCATCCAAGATCAGACTGATATGCACAAGTTATCTCCACCTTGGGAGGGACCTTTTGTGGTCAGCAAGAGTCTGCACAACGGGTCATACTACCTGATCGATATTCGAGAGCACAAAGACTCACGTACATCAGAGGAGGAGACCAACTGGCCGCGGAACATAGCTCATCTTTGGCCTTAGTATACTTGAGCCATAGGCTCTGCTTATGTACATATTATGACAATGTATATATTATGATCAATATAATAAACCGGAGCCTCAGCTAAAGCGGGGTCTGTATTCTCCTTACATCATGTGTGGTTACACGGAGTTCCTGTCTTAAAGCGGTCTCCGGTTTACCCCTAGAGTTAGCTTTTCAAAAGCTCTATATTATATCACTTGGGGGCTTGGTCGTGTCCAAACCATAGCAATGCCATTTGGTAGGCGAAATGCCACAACATCACTTGGGGACTTGGTCATGTCTGAACCATAGTCACAACTCTTGATCGGCCTAGTGCCACAGCATCACTTGGGGGCTTTGGTCGAACCCGAACCATCGCTACAACTCTTGATCGGCGTAATGCCAACGCATCATTTGGGGACCTGGCTGACTCGAACCATAGCTACGCCTGTTGGGGGCTTGGTCGTGTCTGACCTTGGTAATGCCTCTTGATCGGCTCAAAAGCCTCATTTGCAAATGGTTTTATCTTTGCCTTTGCTTGAATTCTGTTCTTTTTTGCTAAAGACCTTTTTTCTTTTTGTTGCGTTTCTAAACCGACATTGTTAAACCGGTTCAACTGTCAATTACAAATTGACGGAACACGGTCAAATCTTAGTCCGGAGACTAACTGCCAGGTTTGATTTTATTACCATCCTATTATGGAGTAAAACCGGTGTTTATCATAACCCGGAACAGTTTACATTGTAAATCGGCCTTATATTACAGGAACTGTTTTCTCCTCCAACAGTGTGGGTTTTTAACCCCGCTTCAAGATTGGCCAACCAACTTCATGCCTAACGATGGCAGGTATTATGTATCTCAATATTTGGTCATATGTTTAAACCTAAGCTATTATCTTTGGTTTCACATACATAGATATAATGACCCGCCTAGCGATAGACTGCGAAGGCGTTTTAAGTTTTTTGGCTGCAGAAAACAGTTTGGAGATAGATAATTCAAGAGAAGCATCAGTTGCAATAAATATGCGCGAAGGCATATCAAGACCAAGTGTATTAGCTAGCCTATTACAAGGCAATACAATGCCCAAATAAGATCATTGTTTTCTGCATATAACAGCGTGTAGTGTTTTAAACTGGCTTCCGGTTCACGCTTGGTTACCAGCCTGACTTGATGGTTGCGGATCATCTCGTGCCGGTTCAGCCTCTTCCTCCCTACCCAGCGGATGGAAATCAACAGTTGCCCAGTCGATTCCAGTTAATGCTTGAAACACAGCTTCATCACTGATCGGCAACGATGGTTCAATATCAGGAGCGTAAGTATGCTTACGGATTGGCGGGACAAGATTCTCCGCTTCAGGGATTGGTGCCGCAACCCGCTTGTGATGATCATCGTAATTGGCTTGATAGTGGGACAGATCCGCTTCTTCCGCCAGCTGACAAGCCAAAGGGTGCACTTCCCGGTTTATGGCTCGAAGATCTTCTTCATTGAACTCTATCCCATCTTGTTTCAGACTGGGATAGCCTTGGGCCGCTTCAACAGGATCAAAGTCAGGCACCCATGCCTTGGCCCGGATTAAGGCGTTTATAACACCTGTTCTAGTGGCGGATCTCTTCAGCTCTTCAACCGGGCATGGATCATGGATAGCCTTTCAAGGGTGTCTTTGATCAAAGTCGGCGGCGGATTGTTATGAGACACGGTATAGATGATCCGTTGGGCACCCGTGTACAGTTGCTCTATCACGTATAAGCAGCTTTCAGCTTCTTCCGCACATCCGGTCCCAAGTGGCCAATGCGAGTTCCTACATCATTGTAAGGGTTATTAAATCGGCAGATACATATAAAGGTCTGCTCGAATCAGAAGGACAAGGATACTTCCAAATATAGCTGCAGTCATGGCATGAACTTGTCGCTTCACACTAGTTAATTCGTCAACCACTGGTTTGAGAGCGGCTTCAGCTTTTTCAGCCCTTTGTGTTAAAGCGGCTTTCTCAGTGGCCCAATCCGCCCGCTCTTTGTTAAAGCCCTCCTTAAGTTTCTCCATTGCGCTTAAAGCACCGGTTAATTCCTCTTTTGCTTTAGAGGTTTCGGCTTGTTGCGACTTCAGGTTTTCTTGCAGGTCGGCGGTTTGACTTTCCTTTTTGCTCAGCTCAGCCTGCATACAGACAATTATATGATGAAAAGGACGGTACAGATTTGAAGTACCAACCACATAACAAGTTATGCCCTTGGTACTTGGGGGCTAATGCATATTTGCTCTTCATCGTGCAATTTCTACAAAGTCCCAAGCTCAATACAAGTATTCAACTTGGCACTTGGGGGCTAATGCATATTTGCTCTTCATCGTGCAATTTCTACAAAGTCCCAAGCTCAATACAAGTATTCAACTTGGCACTTGGGGGCTAATGGCTATTTGCTCAACGACTACTGATACCGAAATTTTTATTATCTAAAGTCCCGGTTTAACTGCATGAAGTTGAACCAGCCCTTGTGGGCTACGCCAGCAAAGTACAAATAAGTTGAAGTTCACATTGGAAAGTCCCGGTTTAAGTTGATATCTTAAACCGTCACTTGGGGGCTATTGGGAGTTGACACATTATAAACATACAAAGCAGAGAAGCATATAAGAAATTACCTCATATTTGTCCTTCATCATGTTGACCAGACCAGCTTCATAATCGCGACTGGTATACAACCGGTTCAGATAGCCGGAATGGAGATCTTGGGCGTTCAGAGCGACATAGGTTGCTAAATCAGCATTCCACTTGCCTTTACCAATTGCAGCGAATTCATCTTTGGCAGTGTGCCTGGATAAAGCGATAGGATTACTTGGCTCAGTACGACCAATGCCAGTGATAAGGACCTCATCATCTTTCTCTTCACCAGTTTGAACCGGGGTCGCCGGTTTGTCACTATTCTTCGTTGGACTAGCTGTTTTGTTAGTCCGGATAGGGCTTGTTTGTTGATCAATAGGGCCTGTAGTATCAACATTTGCTTCTTCAGTGACAAAGTCATGGTCTTGCGGTGGTGGGTCATTCAGCACGTCGTCACGGTTGGCTTCTTCAGGATCTGGTATTTTATCCGGTTCAGCAGCGGCATTTTCCTCTGCCTTATTGTTCAGGCGCGCCTTCTTGCTTGGTCTGGGCTTGGCCCTGAGAAAGGAAATTAACAAGGATCAGTACAATTTTTTGTTAAAGGTAATATATCAAAAATAGAAGATGGAATATAACTTACCCAAGCACCATTTTAAGCGGGGGAAGCTTGGCGGCTGATGACTCGCCGGAGGATGAATGAGAAGTGCCCTGATAATTGGAATCAGACGAATTAAGAGGTTGACGAAAACAACCCGCTTTAGGGCATGCAGTAACAAGTGAATCAGAGACCTCTGAACGGCGTTTCCGAACCGGACTGTTCGGTAAACCGGCGGAGGTAACTACCTGGACGCTGTGCTGGGTTGTGCGGCGAGCTTTGTGCTGTTGTGTCTTTACAAGGAAGTTTGGATCCAAATAAGCAAGTGGATGAGAAAATTTAACTTTCCGGTTTGCCCGACGGAGTTTTAGTGAAGGCAAATGGTTTGAATCGGAAGAAAGAACGATTAAGTCTACAACATCAGCGTGACTAACTTCAGCGTCGTCCTGGCAATGATCATCATCAATAAGGCATATGAAAAATAAACCAACTGAGTCAAGATCTACCTCAAGATCCGGGTTACCCACATCATCATCAGCTGGTGGATCGGAGGATGCAGTGGTTCTTTTCCTATTGGCAGGCTTCTTCGCAACTCTGGTTTTTGGCCGGGTTGGCTTCTCTGGTTTATCTTGCGGAGGTTTCTTGCTCCAAAACGGATCATCGCCCTGTTAAAAATAACGATTGCATTTTCAGAGTGTATTGGGACAAAGGCAATTTTAGGAAAGTGTAAGAGATGAATCTTACAGCTGGCGGTTTGTTAATGGCGCAAAAAGGAGGCAAGCCGGTTTGGGCACAGACGGCTTTCGGTTCATTTAATATCTTTTTCACAGCTTCAGTAACTTCGTCATCTGTAAGCTGGATGTCAATGTGCCGTTGAACATCTTTTACGTCTCCGGTATATTCGCACATCAAACCGGAGCGCTGGTTTAAGGGTAGTACGCTCCAAGATATCCAGCAGCGAGCAAGGTCAACCCCTGTCAACCCGTTTGCCATGAAAGCCCTAAGCTTGGATAGTTGAGGAGCGTATTTGCTTCTCTCCTTAGTAGTCAGCCTCTATGGAAAGGGGTGTGTGTTGCTCAGACGCTCTAGACGGTAACCCGACAGGGGATTTTCTTCAGAAGGAGAGGTGTCTTTGCAGTAAAACCATGTTTGGTTCCACACTTTGGGGTGGCTATGAAGTTTAGCATGAGGGAAGGTGACTTCCTTCCTCTTCTGAATTGCCATACCACCCAGCTCTGTATTGGGACCATCTGTGAATTCGGTACGGCGGTTCAGGTGAAAGAAATCCCGGAATAACTCTACTGTAGATTCCTCTTGAAGGTACATGATGGAGTCCTGGATTACGGGGTGTCCGGACAGCCGGACTCGTGGACTATGAAGATACAAGATTGAAGACTTCGTCCCGTATCCGGATGTGACTTTCCTTGGCGTGGAAGGCAAGCTTAGCAATACGGATATGTAGATCTCCTCCCATTGTAACCGACTCTGTGTAACCCAAGCCCCCTCCGTGTATATATAAACCGGAGGGTTTAGTCCGTAGGACAACAATAACAACAATCATACCATAGGCTAGCTTCTAGGGTTTAGCCTCTCTGATCTCGTGGTAGATCTACTCTTGTACTACCCATATCATCAATATCAATCAAGCAGGAGTAGGGTTTTACCTCCATCGAGAGGGCCCGAACCTGGGTAAAAACATCGTGTCCCTTGTCTCCTGTTACCATCCGCCTAGACACACAGTTCGGGACCCCCTACCCGAGATCCGCCGGTTTTGACACCGACATTGGTGCTTTCATTGAGAGTTCCTCTGTGTCGTCGTCATCAGGCTTGATGGCTCCTTCGATCATCGTTAGCGATGCAGTCCAGGGTGAGACTTTGCTCCCCGGACAGATCTTTGTATTCGGCGGCTTTGCACTGCGGGCCAATTCGCTTGGCCATCTGGAGCAGATTGAAAGCTACGCCCCTGGCCATCAGTTCCAGTTTGGAAGCTTAAACTACACGGCCGATATCCGCGGAGACTTGATCTTCGACGGGTTCGAGCCCCTGCCGAGTGCGTCGCACTGTCACGATGGGCATGATTTAGCTCTGCCGCTGAACAGTGCCCTGGAGGCCGCACCCGCATCCGCTCCGACCTTTAATTCGGAGCAAACTGCGCCGACCAAGGGCGGGTGGTTAGACCCCACCGCGGAGGCTGCAGCCTCAACGGCGATCGAGCCGAACACCAACCTTATCCTTCGCGAGGCCCGTGACTCCACATTGTCGGACTCTTCTCCGGACTCTGAATCCTCCGCGCCCCTGCCAATCGAATCTGATTGGGCGCCGATCATGGAGTTCACCGCCGCGGATATCTTTCAGCACTCGCCCTTCGGCGACATACTGAATTCACTAAGGTCTCTCTCTTTGTCAGGAGAGTCCTGGCCGGATTATGACCGGCGGGATTGGGATGCGGATGATGAAGAAATTCGACGCCCACCCACCACCCACTTCATAGCCACTATCAATGATTTAACCGACATGCTAGACTTCGACTCCGAAGACATCGACGGTATGGACGACGATGCTGGAGATGAACAGGAACCAGCGCCTATAGGGCACTGGAAAGCCACCTCGTCGTATGACATATATATGGTGGACACACCCAAAAAAGGCAATGGCGACAGATCAGCAGAGGATAACCCCTCCAAGAAGCAACCCAAGCGCCGACGTCAGCGGCGCCGCTCTAAGTCCCGCCAGAGAAAAAACGGTGATTCCAGCACAGGAGATAATAACACTCCGGACAGTGCTAAAGACAACCCCCTCCAGCAAGATTCAGCGCAGGAGGATGGAGAAGCCAGCCCTCTTGAGAGGGCGCCGGACAGAGAGGAAGAGGATGACAATTACATGCCTCCCTCCGAAGACGAGGCAAGCCTCGACGACGACGAATTCGTCGTGCCTGAGGATCCCGTTGAGTAAGAGCGCTTCAAGCGCCGGCTTATAGCCATGGCAAATAGCCTTAAGAAGAAGCAGCAGCAGCTTAGAGCTGGTCAAGACTTGCTAGCTGTCAGATGGACTGAAGTCCTTGCGGCCGAGGAATATGAACTCGAACACCCCTCCAAGAGCTACCCAAAGCACAGGCTGCTACCCCGATTAGAGGAGGAAGCATCTAAACCTACATCTCCAGCGTATGACGTGACCGACCGGCCACCTCGTGGCCGCGACAGAGAGGCCTCTCGGCCCACAACTCAAGCCGCACCCCGACGTCACTCAAAAAATACCAAGGCACGGGGAAACGCGCTACACCTGCGAGATATGTTGGAGGACAAAGCAAAGCAAACAAGATCGATCTATGGATCGCGTGGGTGTCCCACAGCACGAGACGATAACCGTCACGCCGGATACAGTAAAAGTAAATCCGGCCAGGCCGAACATAGCAGACAAAACTCATTTGAGCTACGTCGTGATATAGCCCAGTACAGAGGCGCCGCACACCCGCTATGCTTCACAGATGAAGTAATGGATCATCAAATCCCAGAGGGTTTCAAACCCATGAATATTGAATCATATGGTGGTACGACAGATCTTGCGGTATGGATTGAGGACTATCTCGTCCATATCCACATGGCCCGCGGCGACGATCTACACGCCATCAAATACCTCCTACTCAAGCTTAAAGGGCCAGCTCGGCATTGGCTCAACAGCTTGACAGCAGAATCCATTGGGTGTTGGGAAGACCTGGAAGCCGCATTCCTCAACAACTTCTAGAGCACCTATGTGCGGCCACCAGACGCCGATGACCTGAGCCACATAATTCAGCAGCCAGAGGAAGCCCGACAATTCTGGACACGGTTCCTAACCAAGAAAAATCAAATCGTCGACTGTCCGGACGCAGAGGCCCTAGCAGCTTTCAAGCATAACATCCATGACGAGTGGCCTGCCCGGCACCTTGGACAGGAAATGCCAAAACCCATGGCAGCCCTCACGACACTCATGACCCGCTTTTGCGGGAGAAGACAGTTGGCTGGCTCGCAGCAACAACATGTCTCAGAGCCCTGGTAATTCGGATACCAAGGACAACAGTGGTAGGTCACGTCGCAACAAGCACAAGCGCCGCATTAACAGCGACAACACTAAGGATACGGCAGTTAATTCTGGATTCAAAGGCTCTAAGCCCGGTCAACGGAAAAAGCCATTCAAAAGAAGCACTCCGGCCCGTCCAACTTGGACCGTATACTCGATCGCTCGTGTCAGATACATGGCACCCCCGAAAAGCCAGCCAACCACAGTACCACACCAACAGGGATTGTTGGGTGTTCAAGCAGGCCGGCAAGTTAAATGCCGAAAACAAAGACAAGGGGCTACATAGCGACGATGAAGAGGAGCCCCGACCGCCGAACAACAGAGGACAGAAGGGTTTCCCCCCACAAGTGCGGACGGTGAACATGATATACGCAACCCACATCCCCAAGAGGGAGCGGAAGCGTGCGTTAAGGGACGTATATGCGTTGGAGCCAGTCGCCCCAAAGTTCAACCCATGGTCCTCCTGCCCGATCACTTTCGATCGCAGGGACCACCCCACTAGTATCCGCCATGGAGGATTTGCCGCATTGGTTCTAGACCCAATTATCGACGGATTTCACCTCACTCGAGTCCTCATGGATGGCGGCAGCAACCTGAACCTGCTTTATCAGGACACAGTGCGCAAAATGGGCATAGATCCCTCAAGGATCAAACCCACAAAGACGACCTTTAAGGGTGTCATACCAGGTGTAGAGGCCCATTGCACAGGCTCAGTCACACTTGAAGTGGTCTTCGGATCCCCGGATAATTTCCAAAGCGAGGAGTTAATCTTCGATATAGTCCCGTTCCGCAGTGGCTATCACGCACTGCTCGGGCGAACCGCATTTGCAAAGTTCAATGCGGTGCCGCACTATGCATACCTCAAGCTCAAGATGCCAGGACCTTGGGGAGTCATTACAGTCAATGGAAACACCGAGCGCTCTCTCCAAACAGAGGAGCACACGGCAGCCTCTCAAGGCAATTCTCCAGTCCGACAATAAAACGTCCGGACACGGTCAAGCGCGCTCGTAGTAACCTACAACAAGACCGCCTGGCACATTCCGAGCAAGCGTAGCAATGCGGCCCCAACCCCAGCCCTAGCAAAATGGCGAAATCCATGCTACGCGTACATAATTACGCTCTGAAAATACCATGGGCATAGGGGGAGGGGCATGACCATGGCACGCCCCAAAACGCGGCTCAACCGCACTAGGGGCTGCCGATTTTATCATTTTTTTCTTACTTTCAGGACTTTACTCTCCAGAAGACTTGCTCGGCAGTACAATTGCCGAACACACGATACAACAACCAGGGAGGCAGAAAGCTACGTCGCACTGTGGAACTCCCAGGTGGTCTCTATAACGAGCAAAATACCTGTTTTACATACCATTCCGCAGCTCGCCCCTGGAGGGGACATGTCAAATAGTCCCATCTCCTGCTTATCACAATATTTGTATCGTTATGCTTTTAATGCACCTTTCTCGAATAAGCAATGCTTAGCTTCAGTCTATTATTGCATTCTCTATTCATTCCTTTTTATGTATATATGTTCATTCATGACATTCAGCACCCGTACACCTTGGTACGGCTAATACGCCAGGGGCTCAAGCACCCCATAAGTCCGAACACTTTCACAAGTGCGGCACTCCAAAAATATAGCATTATATGCATCAGCTCCGAATCATGTCTTTGGTCAATAGTTGGGTTTGCCCGGCTCCCATGTTTTGGTACCTTACGTTCCGCTATATCGGCTAAGGTAGCACTGGGAGAACTACTGCGATTGTGCCCCGGTTCAGCTGGGCTAAGCACCTCAGTAGAGAAAGCTAAAACTGACTGCCATGATAGGGTGAGAGCTGGTCGCTGTTCGAGCGGTTTCGAGTCCCTAAAGACTTATGCCGGTTAGAGCGAGGAGTCGGCTTTGTCCGGCCTAGGCGTGTATAGCGCCCCGAACTCGGTCTTCGAACACCAGGGGCTTCGCCGAAATTTAAAATTATAGAATTCTCTGGCTAAGTGAGAGTGATAACGCATTATAGTCCGATTGCCTTGTTCGTTGTGCTGAGCACCTCCCTCAAAGAACCCAAGAATGGGAAAAAGAGTGCTCAGGTTTAATCCCGAACACCCCGGCACTCGTGGCATGGGGGCAGAAGCCGACGACTCACCATCTCTCAGATTTAATAAACGGCCGCATAGAATGTAATACTTTAAATTAAAACAAGCGTTTCATAGAGCATATGAACAAGTTTTCAGCGTACAGGATCACACGAGCGAGTTTACTCAAATATTACATCTTTGGAACATTCATCCGCCACAAGGCGGGCTCCCTTCAGGACGCCTTCATAGTACATCTCAGGGTGGCGATGCTCCTTGCCCTGCGGTGGACCATCCTTCACCAGCCGCTCCGCGTCCATTTTGCCCCAGTGTACTTTCACACGGGCAAGGGCCCTGCGGGCACCCTCGATGCAGACGGAGCGCCTGATAACTTCAAGCCACGGACAGGCATCTGCCAGCCGCTTCACCAGCCCGAAGTAGCTCCCAGGCATGGCCTCTCAAGGCCACAGCCGGACTATGAGACCCTTCATGGCCTGTTCGGCCACCTTATGGAGCTCGACCAGTTGCTTCAGCTGGTCGCTCAAGGGCACCGGGTGTCCAGTCTCAGCATACTGAGACCAGAACACCTTCTCCGTCGAGCTCCCTTCCTCGGCCCGGTAGTAGGTGGCGGCATCGGACACGCTGCGGAGCAAATCTGCGAATGCTCCTGGAGAGCTCCGGACTCTGGTAAGTAATAAGTAATTCACTTTCACATGCTTGCTTTGCATAATGAAGGCCTTACCCGCCGCTATCTTCTTTATCGCCTCAATTTCCTGGAGGGCTTTTTGGGCTTCGGCCTTGGCAGACATGGCGCTCTCGAGGGCCGCAGCGAGCTCGGACTCGCGAGTCTTCGACTCAAGCTCCAAACTCTCATGCTTTTTCACGAGAGCCTGGAGCTCTTGCTGCACCTTGGCAACCCGCGCCTCTTGCTTCCCCCGCTCGCTGCACTTCGTGGCCGCTTTATCTCCGGCTTCGGATAGTGCTTGCTTCAGGGTCGCCACCTCGGTCGTGGCCCCTAGCACAACAATAACGATCCTATCATTTTTTGCAAGTGCATCTTTTTATATACAGACAAAGATAAGGCATTACGTACCTTGGTTCTCCTCGAGCTGCTTCTTGGCAAGGCCGAGCTCTTTCTCGGACCGCTCGAGCTTCTGCTTCAGCGCATTAACTTCCACAGTCAGCCGACAGAGGTTAGCAGCGAAGCCTGCACACGCATATCGACATAATTATGTTAGACTCGTGCGAATATTATTAGATCCTCTATCCGGCTTTTCTTTGTGAACACCGAACAGAGCATCAGGGGCTACTGTCTATGCGGTAATATTTTCACATATTTTTTACATACCTCAAAGCCCGTCAGAAGGCTAGCACAAGCTTCAGTCAGCCCGGTTTTGGCGGACTGAACTTTCGGGATCACCGCACTCATAATAGTGCGGTGTTCCTCATCGATGGAGGCGCCGTTAAGCACCTCCAGCAAGTTATCCGGTGCCTCCGGTTGGACGGAGGTCATCGGTGCAGTAGGCTTGCCCTTCTTAGCGGGGGGCTGCCTGCCGGACTCCGGAACCGTTGAAGGTTCCGGTGCGGTGTTCGGCCCAGGGCCAGACTTGGAGCCCATGGGAGTCTTGCCCCCCTTGCGCTTGGAGTCCGGGATGTCACCTTGGGGCGCCCCCAGGACTGCCTCCCCTCAGTTTGGAACCACTTGGGACAATACCTCGGCATTGTCCGTAGGGCGAGGGGAGGAGGCGACCGGAAGTGAAAGGCTATTCACATCCAACGAACCCAAGGAGCCGCTCGATGACACGTCGAGCCAGGCTCGGGGCGGATTGCATGATTGTATTCGACGTTAGGAGAAGCTGCGCAATAAAGGAACGCTACGAGTCACTCTAGTGTTTGAATACTCACGACTTCGCCAGGGGCTTGGCCCTAGGCGGCCACTCCTCTTCGCTGTCGGTGGCGTTGGTGGAGTAGTCCGGAGGAAGGGTTCTTCCCCTCTTGGACCCTCCGGCCTCCCCAGTTGGGGCGGCCTTCCTTTTCTTTTCTCCCCCTTCTGGAGGGGAAGAAGCCTCTTTTCCTCCTCCTCATCTTCGTGGGAGGAGTGCGCCTCGGAGTCATCGGACGATGAGTCCGACACCACCGAGCACCGGGAACTCTTTCGGGTTCCCCTGGCATTCTTCTTGGCCTTCTTCTCCGGCACCATGTAAGGTGCCGGAACCAGCAACTTCGCCAAGCGGGCGTCTGCTGGGCCTTCGGGCCAAGGAGCCGGACAGTCGATTTGTCCGCCATCTCCTGCCAGTCCTGTCAAAGGTGCGGGAGCTTAGATCCCGCATAGAGTCAAACTTTGAAAAACGAGTATCCTTTAAAAGGTAAAACAGCTTACCGCGCTGGCTTGGCGCTTCGCGCAGAATCCGTGATCCTCGGTAGTGGGAGGGGGAACCTCGGCGCCCTTGAATAGCACCTTCCAGGCATCCTCGTGTGTTGTGTCGAAGAGCCTGTTCAGAGTTTGGTGCTAGGCCGGGTCGAACTCCCACACATTGAAAGCCCGTTGTTGACACGGGTGGATCCGGCGGATGAGCATGAACTGGACCACATTGACGAGTTTGAGCTTCTTGTTCACCAGGTATTGGATACATGTTTGGAGTCCGGTCAGCTCTCCCGAATTACCCTAGGACAGGCCCATCTCTTGCCAGGAGGTGAGCCGCATGGGGATGCCAGATCGAATCTCGGGGGCCGCTGCCCATTTAGGGTCACGCGGCTCGGTGATGTAGAACCACCCCGATTGCTACCCCTTTACGGTCTCCACGAAGGAGCCCTCGAGCCATGTGACATTGGGCATCTTGCCCACCATGGCGCCTCCGCACTCCGCCTGGCGGCCGCTCACTACCTTCGGCTTGACATGAAGGTCTTCAGCCATAAGCCGAAGTGGGGCTTGATGCGGAGGAAGGCCTCGCACACGACGATAAACGCCGAGATGTTGAGGATGAAGTTCGGGGCCAGATCGTGGAAGTCCAGGCCATAGTAGAACATGAGCCCCCGGACGAATGGGTGGAGAGGGAAGCCCAGTCCGCGGAGGAAATGGGTGAGGAACACCACCCTCTCATGGGTCCTGGGGGTGGGGATGAGCTGCCCCTCATCTGGGAGCCGGTGCGCGATGTCGTCGTGCAGGTATCCGGCTCTCCTTAGCTTTTTGATGTGTCCCTCCATGACGGAGGAGACCATCCACCTGCCTCCCGCTCCGGACATGGTTGGAGAAGGTTGAGGTGGGAAATGCGGACTTGGGCGCTGGAGCTCGAGTGTGCGAAAACGGATGAGCAAAGGAGGAAGAAGGCGTGGATGAAAAGGTGAATTCTTATCCATTTATATGGACGGACGAAACTGTGCGTCCCCACCAGCCTGGTAAAACTCGCTTATCCCAAGCGTCGTAATCAATGGCACGGTTGGGTTACCCATGCCTGTATTGATGATAATCCCGTGATAAGGGGACACGATCTCTGCTTCGATAAGATGTGCCAAGGAAACCGCCTCGCAAAACGCGCTGAGGTGGGACAGTAAAAAACGATTCGAATGAAAGCTTGGATGTGGTGTGATGTCATGCTACAGAATACGTCAGCAAATTAGATTTGTGAAAATTTTACTCTCTCTCTCTCTCTCTACGGTGGTATGTGGGACTTGTTTTGCAGAGCCAGACACGATCCTTGTGTTCAAAATCTTCTCTGAAGTATTCGGAGGAGGAACCCGCCTTGCAATGCCGAAGACAATCTGCGCGCCAGACTCATCGTCATTGAAGCCTGGTTCAGGGGCTACGGAGGGAGTCCTGGATTAGGGGGTGTCCGGACAGCCGGACTCTAACCTTTGGCCGGACTCTTGGACTATGAAGATACAAGATTGAAGACTTCGTCCCGTATCCGGATGGGACTTTCCTTGGCGTGGAAGGCAAGCTTGGCAATACAGATATGTAGATCTCCTCCCATTGTAACCGACTCTGTGTAACCCTAGCCCCCTCCGGTATCTATATAAACCGGAGGGTTTAGTCCGTAGGACAACAAGAACAACAATCATAACATAGGCTAGCTTCTAGGGTTTAGCCTCTCTGATCTCGTGGTTGATCTACTCTTGTACTACCCATATCATCAATATCAATCAAGCAGGAGTACGGTTTTACCTCCATCGAGAGGGCCCGAACCTGGGTAAAAACATCGTGTCCCTTGTCTCTTGTTACCATCCGCCTAGACGCACAGTTCGGGACCCCCTACCCGAGATTTGCCGGTTTTGACACCGACAGTACACCTCACAGAACACTTGAAAGTGACAGATGTTGGTTACGGAGTTGGGACTAGTATCTTGTGGACGCAGTTGGAAGTTGGCTAGGACATCCCGATAAAACTTTGAACCGGGAGGGTTGAAGCCCCGGGCTAAATGATCAGCAAAAACCACAACTTCTCCGTCTTAAGGTTTGGAGGACATTCCGGACCAGGGACCCTCCAGTGAATGGCATCTTGCTTACTTAAAGCGCTAGTGTTGACCAAGTTGTTCAGTTGATTTTCGGTCACTCGAGAAGGGACCCAGTTGCACTCATACACTTGTTTGGCCATGGTAAGATCTACAAATACAATAATTACCGGTTCAATAATATGTTGGCAGTTATGTGATGATATATGCTTGTTAAACCGGAGGCAGCTATCTACAAACTAGAGTTCAACAAATGCAATAGTACTACTGGAATGTGGTTTTGGCGGTTCAACAAGGGGACTAATGGTATATACCGGTTTGTTAATTCTCTGCAAAGTTAAACCGCCTGGTATAAACATTGAAGTTTCAAGATTACATATGAGTAAGTAAACGAAAACAGATTTTACAAGGTTATGTTACAGTTTTGGATCTGGAGCATGTTCAGAAAATAGAAAGATATTCAAAGCCTAAAAGGAAGCAGTACCGAACTAATGAGCAAGGGTGCGAATAAGATCTATGGTTTTGAGATATGTAAGCGAAAATGAAGGCCAAAGGCTACTAATACACAGAGCAGAGATTCAAGAATTCATCTGAGATCTATCATATGAACAAGAAGCAAACGATGAACACTAAAGAACTTGGAAGCCCTAGAACAGATCTATGATGGAAAGGATAGGAGACTTACCGGAGCTGAGGAAGAAGCAAAAGGCCGCCGTGATGTTCTGGTACGCTCAGGGTGATGCAGCGGCCAAGGTCAAAGCAGAAGTCGACGGCGGTGGCGGAGCTCCGAAGCTGAGCGACGCAAGGAAGACGAAGCAGAAGGGCACGAAGGGGAAAAGAAAATGAACCCCCTGTCCTATTTATAAAGCAAGGGACATGTGTCAGGCGCGAAAATCAAGGGGCCGCAAGTTTGGAAATGAAGCGGTCGCCTCGATTGTTGAAGATTTATTAATAAGGAGGTATCAGGTATCGTTTCTTTATAACAGATGACGTCACGACGGTTTACCAAATTACAAGAAGATGTTGAAGATGAAGTTTTTTTTGCTAAGGATTGACATGAACCTGTTCAAATTAATCTGAGGCCTAATGTTGGGGATATTACTACCTGGCGTAAACCGGCTCAGATAGGCCGGGTTAACTTCATCAATAGTTGAGTATGTTAAAGCCCATGTAGGCAGATGAGGATGGCATGTAAGGGTTCACGCCCACAATCGGTTTAAAGCCCATAGCCGTAAACCGGCGTCGGTATGTAACTTGTATTGTAAGTTAGAAATAGTGGAGACTGAACTGGACACGTGTATGAGCCGGTATCGGGACTCTGTAAACCGACGGGCGTCACCCGTGTATATAAGGGGACGACCCGACGGCGGTTCAAGGACAACAGGCATCAACTCGAGACTTAGGCGAAGCTTGTTTGCTCCCTAGTCATCGAAACCCCATCAATTCCATCACAACTAGACGTAGGCTTTTACCTTCATCGAAGGGGCCAAACTAGTATGAACTCCTTTGCGTCCCTGTGTCCGCTTTAACCCCTTCAAGCTAACCCGTAGCGATGGCTCCACGACTAAGTCCTTTCAGGAGGACATATGCCGTGACAAAACCACGACACCATATCTGAACCTTTCAAGGAGGTGGTGTTGTCATCAAATAATTCCTAACCTTGGCTTGAAGTATTCTAAGCGGCTTGACTGGCGGGACTTGAAGAAGGAATGACCCTCCAAGTACAAACACACAAATGATCACACAACCATCACTTGGAGATAAGAATTCAATTACACATACTCACCTTGCCACGATAGGCACTAGCTTCCTCATCTTGGGTAGCGCAACTGCTTTCTGGGGCTTTTGAGCTAGGAATCTCCCTGGACCTGTTGGGGATATTACTGCTAGGCGTAAACCGGCCTAAGTGGGCCGAGTTGGCGTCATCAGTAGTCTAAAGGTGCTAAGGCCCAGAGGCTAGACAAAGGCCCAAGGCCATAGTCGGTTCAGTATCTATAGCAGTAAACCGACGTGTATATAAACTTGTATTATAAGTTAGGAATAGGGAGAGACCAACCCGGATACGAATATAAACCGGAGATTGGGACTCTATGAACCGACGGGTGTCACCCGTGTATATAAGGGGACAACCCGGTAGCGGTTCAAGGACCGACAACGATAACTCGAGGCCTAGGCGAAGCTTGTTTGCTCCCTAGTCATCGAAACCCCATCAATTCCATCACAAACTAGACGTAGGCTTTTACCTTCATCGAAGGGGCCGAACTAGTATAAACTCCCTGTGTCCCTTGTCCGCTTTAACCCCTTCGAGTTAACCCGTTGTGATGGCTCCACGACTAAGTCCTTTTGCTAGGACATCTGCCGTGACAAACCCACGACAGTTGGCGCCCACCGTGGGGCTATCGCACGATGGTTTCAAGTTCTTGGAGGGCCGCTTTGAAGGACTCGAGGGATACGCCGTGGGTCGGATGACCAAGAGTCGTCGCGGCAAGATCTACATCGACGACGCAGGCTGGGGCCCCGAGGCCGGCTCAATTGAGTACGGGTACCGGGTCCCCTTTGGTGGCATACATGTCTTCATCGGCAAGATCGGTGAACCGGGCCCTGAGCTGGACACCTGCACCGACCTCGTCGAGACAGCTCAGCGTGCATGACCTGCCCGGGTTAAACCGGCCGTGAAGCGTGCCTTCGTGGGAGTCATCCATGGAGGAAGCTATGAGGACGGATCAGGATCTGGTGGTGAAACCGTCGTTTACTCTGGCGACGAGTCATCGACCGGAGAGACTGAGTCATTGTATCAGCTACAAGATGGCCGGATTGGGGGCTGTTCCGATGGCGACAGTATTCCGGACCCCTCCGATCTGCCCAACCGGGTTGGGATATTCATGGCCGGTACACAAGCAGCACCTCACTCATCGACAGCCGCGGCGATGATTTCCAGTTCAGCAGCAACAACGGCTGCCGGAGCAGGAGGCTCGGTGCACCCGCCGATTCAAGTGTTATCAGATCTATTCGACGCATTGGCTGCACTCATGGCGGAGGCTAATCCGATGGATCAGGATGCTCATAACGCAGAGATCGCAAAGGTGAGAGAGCAGATTACCCAGGCCAAAGCGGATCTGGCAGCAGAAGAGGTCAGGATGACCATGGAGCGGGCCGCTTTGGATGCCCAAGCTTATAAACTCATGCTGGACCAGAACGCCTCACAGGAAGTCATGAGGAGGAAATACCGATCTCGTTTGCCCTCAGTTTTTGAAGGAAGGAACCTTTTCCACACCCCTGAAGCGGGAATCAATAATCCGCCGGTAGTAAACCGGGCGGAGGCACCTGCGACAGGAGCGCCGGTTCAGCCCCGTTTAATAGATCTGCCTCGTCATAATGCTGGTATACCGCAGGCCGTGCCTACACCTCCGGGTCACTACTCCAATCCGATGGATAACCTCGTTGCAGCTGCGGTACGACTGGAGGTTATTCCAGTTGAAGGTGATTCATTACAGGCGATCGAAACGCGCCGGGTTAAGGAGCTCCTCAGGACGGCCTTGATCCAACAGGAAGCATACTCATACAGCCGCGACCGGATTCATTCTACCCCACGTCCGGCTCAGAGTTATAGCAGGCGTATGGAGGAACCAGCTGTGTCAAGTAACGCGCGGCGTGAAGCACCCCGTGGCAACAATCCGGCTCCCGATGCCCAGGAGGTGGTAGACCGAGCCTGGGCGCGCAGGGAAGCTGAGTTAGCAGCGCAGTATCAGACTCAGCAGTTCACACCGGTTCGTCCCACCACTTCGGTTGAACCGGGGCTCACTTCTAGCGCTTTGGGAGTGCCTTGTCTTGTCCCCGCTTTACGCAATGTGCGCCTGCCCAAGGATTTTAAAGGCCCGCGCAAGGTGCCGAACTACATGGCGGATCAACCCCCAGAGACGTGGGTGGAGAGTTATGAGATGGCCATGGAAATGCTTGATGTCGATGAGGCGGCGTGCGCAAAATATTTTACTTTGATGCTTGAAGGGACAGCCCACACTTGGTTAAAAAGCTTACCACCCAATTCTATCAGTTCATGGGCCCAGCTGCGAGACCGGTTCATCAATAATTTCAAAGACATGTGTAAGCAGCCCATGTCAATAGTGGATTTAGCTGCCTGCGTCCAGGAGGAAGGAGAATCAACAACTCATTGGGTGCGCAGGGTCTCACGAGTTTTGCACTCTTCAGACCGCATCAATGCAGACACCGCAGTTATAACCTTGGAAGGCAATTGCCGGTTTGGACCTTTGAAGATGAAGTTAGGACGAATGAAACGCCATTGTACTGACATGGGAACCCTCATGGGCGCTTTGGTAAAGTACGCTGATTCTGATAGTACCAAGGATCCCGAGTCTGATGATGAAAAGACAGGGAAGGGAAAGAAGAACGGCAACTTCAGAGGTCAGCACCATCACTCAGCAGGAAACGGTGGGGGAGGCAAGCGTAAAGCGGATGGCAACATGGATTTTGTGGCCAATACTAACGTACAGAACGGAGGCCAGCGACGGAAGGGCAAAAACCGCAGTGGAGGGCCCAGTCCTAATCTGGAACGCCTGAACTATCTGTTAAACCAGCCCTGTCCAAAGCATGGAACAAGGGAGGAACCGGCAAACCACCTTTGGAAAGATTGTTATATCATGCAAGAATTCAAGAATTCCAATGCCTTCCGGTATGACCCCGGCTCTGGTGGTGGTTCTGGGTCCAGACCGAGTCACGGTGGTGGAAATTCCGGTTCAGGATTTAATGGTAACCCGGGCGGGCATAACAACCAGCATAATCAGAATAACCAGGGTGGTAACAATCAGCAACAGCAGCAGTCGGGTTACCGGAGCAATCCAAAGCAGCTAAATAGTGGGCAGTATCATGTATTCACCACTAGCTTGGACAAGCGGGATAGGAAGCTCCAGAAGCGGGCAGTTAATTCTGTTGAACCGGCCGTGCCCCGGTATCTCCGCTGGTCAGAGCAACCAATCATATGGAGTAGAGAGGATCACCCTCCCCGGGTTGACAATCCAGGTCAGCTGGCTCTAGTGGTGTCACCTCAGGTTGGAGGTTATAAGTTCACCAAGGTACTCATGGATGGAGGTAGCAGCATTAACATCCTGTACTATGAGACTTTTCGTCGAATGGGGCTGACAGATAAGGAACTCCGGCCTTCAAATACGGTTTTTCATGGTGTGGTACCTGGCAAGTCAGCATACCCCGTTGGAAAGATAGCATTAGAAGTGTCTTTCGGAGATGATCACGATTCCCGGTCTGAGACGCTGACATTCGAGGTGGTGAAAATCAAAAGCCCGTATCACGCCCTGTTCGGTAGACCGGCCTATGCGAAATTCATGGCACGACCCTGTTATGTCTACTTGCAACTCAAGATGCCAGGTCATAAGGGGACCATCACGGTTCACAGAAGCCGCAAGATCGCTTTGGAATGCGAAGAAGGAGATGCAGCTTACGCAGAATCGGTTTGTAGTACCGAGGAACTCAAGTATTACAAAGACAATGTTGATCCAACGGATATGACTCCTTTAAAGAAGCCTACCACGGAGCATGATCCGGCTTTGAAGTTTACGTCAGCCGCTGAGACTAAGCTTGTTGACTTCGTACCTGGCGATTCGTCCAACCAGTTCAGTATCAGTGCCAATCTGGATCCGAAATAGGAAAGCGCGCTCATCAAGTTCATCCGTGAGAATCGGGACATCTTTGCATGGAAGCCTTCTGACATGCCTGGTGTACCGAGGCGACTCGCTGAGCACACTCTTAACGTGGATCCTAAATACAAACCGGTGAAACAGTTCCTCCGTCGGTTCAACGAGGAGAGGCGAAAAGCTATTGGAGAAGAGGTGGCCAGGCTCTTAGCAGCTGGTTTCATTGTCGAAGTTTTCCACCCTGAGTGGCTTGCTAATCCGGTGCTCGTCCTTAAGAAAAATGGCACCTGGCGCATGTGTGTGGATTATACTGATCTTAATAAAGCCTGTCCCGCGGATCCTTTTGCCCTCCCCCGTATTGATCAGATTATTGATGCTACGGCGGGTTGCGAGCGCTTATGTTTCCTGGATGCGTATTCTGGCTATCATCAGATCAAAATGGCAGTTAAGGACCAGGAGAAGATGACGTTCATAACTCCTTTTGGAGCCTTCTGCTATGTGTCTATGCCTTTTGGGCTCAAAAGTGCCCAGGCAACCTATCAACGGTGTGTGCAAAATTGTCTCCACAAACAGATTGGCCGTAATGTGCATGCTTATGTGGATGATATCGTTGTTAAATCAAGGAAGAAGGAGACTTTGGTCGATGACTTGAAGGAAACCTTTGGTAACCTGAGGACGTACAAGATGATGCTCAATCTGGCCAAATGTGTCTTTGGTGTACCAGCAGGCAAGCTATTGGGTTTTCTGGTGTCCAACAGGGGAATTGAGGCTAATCCGGAGAAGATCACGGCTATCACTTCTTTGGCTAAACCGAAATATATTAATGATGTTCAACGTTTGGCTGGCCGGATTGCCCCGTTGAGCCGGTTTATCAGCCGCCTCGGTGAGAAGGCGATCCCGTTGTATCAGATGTTGAAGAAAACGGATCAGTTCGTCTGGAGTTCTGCCGCTGATCAGGCTTTGGAGGATTTAAAGCGGCAATTGGCCAATCCGCCTGTACTCGCCCCCCCCCGTTGACAAAGAACCATTATTGCTGTATGCCGCTGCTAATGCTCGTGCGATCAGTGTAGCTATAGTGGTGGAGCGGAAGGAGGCGGGCAAAGAGTACCCGGTTCAGCGTCCGGTTTATTATATCAGCGAAGTGCTTATTGAGTCTAAACAAAGATATCCGCATTGGCAGAAGCTGCTATATGGAGTTTTCATGGCAAGCCGGAAGCTGAAGCAGTATTTCCAAGGGCATCCCATCACAGTGGTCAGCTCTGCCCCTTTAGGTGATATCATCCAGAACTGTGAAGCAACAGGTCGGATTGCCAAGTGGGCCATAGAGCTTGGGCCACACGGTTTGAAATACGTGCCTCGGACGGCGGTGAAGTCCCAAGCACTTGTCGATTTCATCAATTACTGGACAGAGCTGCAGGCCCCTGAAGAGAAGCCGGATCACACATATTGGACCATCCATTTCGACGGATCACGACAATTGGAGGGCTCGGGGGCTGGAGTCGTATTAACTTCCCCACGAGGTGACAAGTTTTGTTATGTTCTCCGCTTAATGTTCCCTTGTACTAACAATGCAGTTGAGTACAAAGCCTTGCTCCATGGTCTCCGGATGGCTAAAGAGATGAACTTAAGCCGGGTTAAGTGCTTCGGTGACTCGGACCTGGTAGCTCAACAGGTGTCTGGTACCTGGGATTCTAAAGACCCACTCATGGCTGCATATCGTCGTGAGGTTGATACTGTTGTTGGTCATTTCAAGGGTTATCAGGTGGACCACGTGGACCGTCGGAAGAATGAAGCAGCAGACACTTTGAGCCAGGTAGGCTCACAGCGTAAACCGGTCCCGCCCAATGTCTTTCTCGACATACTACACAACCCATCGGTTCAGCTACCTGGAGAAGCAGATTTGGCTGTCCCTGATCCGGAGGCTCAGTTGGTAGCGGCACTCCACGTCATTCTGGATTGGACACTTCCCTACCTGGCGTACATGAACCGGGGCGAGTTACCAGATGATGAGACTCTGGCCAGACAAATAATACGGCGGTCCAAGTCCATGACAATCATCAAGGGCGAGTTGCATCATTGCAGTGTGTCAGGAGCATTTCAACGCTGTGTGTCTCCTGAGGAAGGATGTGAAATTTTGCGTGAGATCCATAAAGGAGACTGTGGTCACCATGCTGGTTCAAAGTCTTTGGTGGCTAAGGCATTTCGCCATGGTTTCTATTGGCTGACTGCCCATGCTGATGCGGAGGATCTGGTCAGGCGATGTGATGGTTGCCAAAAATTCTCAAGACGCGCTCATGTTCCGGCTCAAGAATTGAGGATGATTCCAATTACTTGGCCGTTTGCAACCTGGGGGCTGGATATGGTTGGGCCTTTCAAAAGGTCCAAAGACAAGAAGACCCACCTCTTGGTAGCGGTTGATAAATTTACAAAATGGGTAGAGGCAGAGCCCGTTAGCAAGTGTGATGCAACCACTGCGGTTCAGTTCATTAAAAAGGTGATTTTCCGGTTTGGCTTTCCACACAGTATCATCACAGATAATTGTACCAATTTATCTAAGGGTGCCATGAGAGAGTTCTGCGAACGGGAGCACATCCGCCTTGACGTTTCATCAGTGGCACACCCGCAGTCCAATGGTCAAGCAGAAAGAGCTAATCAGGAGATCTTGAGAGGCATCAAACCCCGGCTTATGGTTCCCTTGCAGAGGACACCGGGTTGTTGGGTCGAAGAATTGCCCTCTGTATTATGGAGCATCAATACCACGCCCAACAGATCAACTGGATACACGCCGTTCTTCATGGTTTATGGAGCAGAGGCGGTTCTCCCTAGTGATATCCGTCACGATTCACCTCGGGTTGCGGCTTATGTTGAAGCGGACAACGAGACGGCCCGACAAGACGCATTGGACCGGTTGGATGAAGAGCGAGACACAGCAGCTGCCCGCTCGGCGATTTATCAACAAGATCTTCGTCGCTATCACAGCCGTCAGGTCAGAACCAGAACCTTTCAAGAAGGAGATTTGGTGCTTTGACTCATTCAAGATCAAGCCGATATGCATTAGTTATCTCCACCTTGGGAAGGACCGTTCGTGGTCAGCAAAAATCTGCACAACGGGTCATACTATCTGATTGATATTCGAGAGCATAAGGACTCACGTAAGTCAGAGGAGGAGACTAGCAGGCCATGGAACATAGCTCATCTTCGGCCTTACTACACCTGAGCCATTGGCTCTGCTTATGTACATATTATGACAATGTATATATTCTCAATATAATAAACCGGATCCTCAGCTAAAGCAGGGTATCTGTTCGTTTCTATCATGTGTGGTTACATGGAGTTGTTCTGTTTTAAAACGACCTCCGGTTTACCCCTTGCACAAATTATCAATATCACCAGGGGGCTCGGTCATGTCTGAACCGATGCAACACCTCTTGATAGGCGAAAGCCACCAGATCACTTGGGGGCTCGGTCGTGTCCGAACCGATGCAACACCTCTTGATCGGCGAAAGCCACCAGATCACTTGGGGACACGGTCAAGTATGAACCGGTCACGCCTCTTGGTCGGCCTACAGGCCTTAGAGTCACTTGGGGGCTTGGTCGAACCCGAACCATTGTCATGCCACTTGGCCGGCGTAATGCCACGAGTCATTTAGGGACCTGGCCGACTGGCACCATAGCTACACCTTTGGGGAGCTTGGTTGCGTCTGACCATGGTAACACCATCTGATCGGCTCAGTAAAGCCTCTCTTTTTGCAAAAAGTTTTATCATTGCTTTTGCTTTAAATAGCCTTTCTTAAGGAGTTGCTATTTTATCTTAGTTGCATTTTTTAAACCGACAGTGCTTTGTACCGGTTCAAACAGCCAAATTGGCGGAACACGGTCCATTTTTAAACCGCAGATTATTTGCCCGGTTTGATTTTTTCTTTTCACATCCTCTTTTGGAGTAACAAAAGGCTATTATGATCAAAGCACGGTTTACACAGTAAGCCGGCGTTATATATACAGGAGCTGTTTTCTCCCATGACGGTTTAGGGTTATCAACCCCCGCTTCAAGATTGGCTACACGCCTACTTCGTGCCCAATAAATGGCAGGTATTTTGTATCACAAAATTTGATTATGTTTGCAAGTCTCCTGGCATATCTACATAAGATTCATAAACCGGATGGCGGTACAACCGCCCTGGTAGTTTAAGATTTTATGATTGCAGGAGATATAAGTTGGCAATATTAACCTTCCAAATAAAGGTATCAGCACAGATGCACGAAGGCATCTCAAGAAGCAAAAAGTATTGTCTATCCTATTACAAGGCAGCTTGGTGCCCAAATGAGATCATTGTTTTCTTGACAAGATATAACAAGGAAGCTAGTTAAAGCTGCCTTCAGTTCACGCCTGCTGGCCACCCCGGTTTGATTGTTCTGGATCATCCTGCGCTGCTTCAGCTTCCTCGTCTCTACCCAGCGGCTGGAAGTCAACAGTGGTCCAGTCGATTCCCATTAATGCTTGAAAGACCGCCTCTTCATGGATCAGTGAAGACGGTTCAATATCAGGGGCGTAAGTATGCTTACGGATTGGAGGAATCAGGTTTTCCGCTTCAGGGATTGGTGCAGCCACTCTTTTGTTCTGGTCATTATACTGAGCTTGATAATGCGATAAATTTGCTTCCTCCACCAATTGGCAGGCCAGAGGGCGCACCGCCCGGTTTATCTCTCTTAAATCCTCTTCGCTGAATTCTGAGCCATCCTCCTTCAAGCTGGGATAGCCTTGAGCCGCTTCAACAGGATCAAAATCGGGCACCCATGCTTTTGCCCGGATTAAGGCATTAATGGCTCCGGTTCGAGCAGCAGACTTTTTTAGCTCATCAATCCGAGCAGGGAGCATTGACAGTTTCTTCAGAGTATCTTGGATCAAAGTGGGTGCTGGATTATTGTGTGACGCAGTTGAGATAATCCGCTGCGCTCCAGTATACAGCTGCTCGATTAAGGTGTAGGCGGCTTTCAGTTTCATTCGCACGTCTGACCCCAAGTGGTTAATACGAGTGCTTGTAACATGCTCAGCAGTTTACAAACCGGGCTGTTTATAAGAGGATCACCATTATTATACAAGTCGCAAGAAGCTTACCAAATATGGCGGCAGTCATGGCGTGCACTTGTCGCTTTACGCTGGTTAATTCATCAGTTACCGGTTTAAGGGCAGCCTCCGCATCTTCAATCTTCTTGGTTAAAGCGGCCTTTTCTGTGGCCCAGTCAGCCCGTTCCTTCTTGAAGTCCTCCTTCAGCTGCTCCATGCTGCTTAAAGCATTGGTTAGCTCTTCCTTTGCCTTGGAGGTTTCAGCTTGTTGGGTTTTCAAGTTCTCTTGAAGGTCGGCAACTTGGTTTTCTTTGGCCCTTACTTCAGCCTGCATTCCGACAGTTATACGGTTTAAACAACAAATATGAACAATGAAGTACCAACCACATAACAAGTTATGCGCTTTGTACTTGGGGGCTAATGCTTATTTGATCTATAGCCATCAGTTAATTGTCAAGTCCCAAGCTCAATACAAGTATTCAACTTGGCACTTGGGGGCTAATGGCTATTTGCTCTGATAAGTTTCTGATGCCACGGTATGAAGATTAAAGTCTCGGTTACACTACATCAAGTTAAACCGACCCTTGGGGGCTATATCAATGAATTTTGAAGCATGGAATTTTTTATGTCAAGACCCGATTCAACCATAATAGGTTGAACCGGCCCTTGGGGGCTACAATTCATGGAAGTTACCTCAAGCTTCTCTTTCATCAGCTTTACCAAATTAGCCTCATAATCACGGCTAGTATACAGCCGGTTCAAATATCCTGAATGCACATCTTGGGCGCCCAGAGCAGTGTATGTTGCCAGATCAACATCCCATTTGCCTTTGCTCATGGCAGAAAATTCTTCTTTGGCAGTATGCTTGGCTAAAGCGACGGGATTCCCCGGTTCAGAACGACCAACACCAATGATTATGACTTCATCATCCTTAGACTCGCCGGTTTGAACTGGCGCGGTCGGTTTATTGGCAGGTTTGGAGGGACTGGTGGTTTTCTCAATCCGGATGGGACTGGCTGGCTGGTCAGCAGGACCGGAGGTGTTAACAAAACCTTCCTCAGTAGTAACAACTTCATCTCGTACTAGTGGGTCATTAACCACATCTTCATGGATGACCGCTTCAATGCTTGGGGTAGCATCCGGTTCAGGAGCAGCATCTTCTTCAGCTGCCTTATCCAGGCGAGCTTTCTTACTTGGCCTCGGTTTGGCCGTAAAAGGAAGCACCAAAATCAAAGACATCACATATTGAAAGCTACAAAAATCAACAATGTTATGATAAGTGCAAGCTTACCCAAGCACAGTTTTAAGTGGAGGCAGCTGGGTGCCAGTTGACTCGCCAGAAGATGAGTGCGAGGTGACCTGATAATCGGAGTCAGACGGATTAAGCGGTTGACAAAAACAGCCCGCTTTAGGACGAATACTGACAAGCAAATTAGAGACCTCTGAATGACGTCTCCGAACCGGATTGTTCGGTAAACCGGCGGAGGTAACTACCTGACCGCTGTGACGAGTTGTGCGGCGCACCTCATGCAGTTGGGTCTTCATAAGAAAGTTGGGATCCAAATAAGCAAGGGGATGAGAAAATTTAACTTTGCGGTTTGCCTGACGGATTTTATGTGAAGGCAGAAGGCTTGAGTCAGAGGAAAGAACAATTACCTCTACATCGTCAGCATGGCTAGCTTCGGCATCATCCTGACAAATATCATCATCAATAAGGTGTATAAAAAGTAAACCGAGGGAATCAAGTTCTGCCTCAAGGTCCGGATTACCCACATCGTCATCAGCGGGCGGATCAGAGGAAGCGGTGGTTCTCCTTTTATGAGCAGACTTCTTAATGACCTTGGTCTTAGGCCGGATTGGTCTGTCCGGTTTATCGTTTTTCTCTTGAAGGATTTTGTTGCTCCAAAACGGATCATTACCCTGCATCAAACAGATGTCGGCATCAGTAATAGACAAGTACAATAGCATCAAGGCTAGTACAAAGGAAAAATGCAAACTTACGGCTGGCGGTTTGTTGGTGGCGCAAAAAGGAAGCAGGCCGGTACGAGCGCAGACGTGCTCCGGTTCATTCAAAATTTTCTTTACAGCTTCTGTGACTTCTTCGTCAGTAAGCTGGATGTTTACATGCCGCAGCGGATCGTCAACACTGCCCGTATATTCACACATCAAACCGGAGCGTCGGCTGAGGGGCAGTATACTCCAGGATATCCAACAACCGGCAAGATCAACTCCAGTTAAACCGTTGGCCAGGAAAGCTCTGAGCTTGGACAATTGGGGAGCGTACTTACTCCTCTCTTTGCCAGTTAACCTCTGAGGAAAGGGGTGAGTGTTGCTAAGCCGTTCCGGACGGAGACCAGGCAAGGGATTCTCTTCGGCAGGGGAGGTGTCTTTGCAATAGAACCAGGAATTATTCCACTCCTGGGGATGACTGTGCAGTTTCGCATGAGGATAAGTGACTTCTTTCCTTTTTTGAATTGCCACACCACCCAGTTCCATATTGGGGCCATCAGTAAACTCTGTGCGACGGTTCAAGTGAAAGAAGTCTCGGAACAATTCCACTGTGGGTTCCTCTTGGAAGTACACTTTGCAAAGCACTTGGAAGTGGCATATATTAGTGACAGAGTTGGGACCGATATCTTGTGGGCGCAGTTGGAAATTGGCTAAGACATCCCGATAAAACTTTGAACCGGGCGGACTAAAGCCCCAGGCCAGGTGATCCGCAAAAACAACAACCTCTCCCTCTTCAGGGGTGGGAGGACATTCTGTGCCTGGGACTCTCCAGTGGACGGTGTTTTTACTGCTTAAAGCGCCGGTGAGAACTAAGTTGTTCAACTGTGTTTCCGTAACACGGGAAGGAACCCAGTTGCACTCATATCTTTGCTTGGCCATGAGGAAATCTACAAGATAAGTAGTTTCGGTTCAAGTATATGTTTGATTAAACCATATGCATATCTATTTAAAACCGAAGACAGTCCTATCTAAACCGGAGTTATGCAAGGTGGCAACGTCTGGCGGTTCAAACAGGGGGACTAATGATATATACTGGTCCTTTACATTTTCTATGCCAAAGTTAAACTGCCAGATCTGAGCATTGAAGGCAATTGAGGGTATATAAATACAGAAACAGATTTCACAAGACTTTTCTACAACGATGGATCTAAAGCCAATCCAGAAAAGGGAAATATTTCAAAGCTTAAGGCGGAACAATATTAGTTCAAAGGGCAGAAAGGTTATTTGGATCTATGAACTGAAACATGAATCTACAAGATGAATGATAAAGGCCCATTGGTAACTCACAGAAGGGTTTCCTTGAATCTATCTAGAGGTATGAGCAGGAACATGATCAATAAGCAGGAACACGGCAAGAACATGAAACCCTAGTGTGGATCCAGATGGGTAAAAACAGAGATCTTACCGGAGCTGGGGGAGATGCGGAAGGACACCGTGGTTTTCTGGTACGATCAGGTCGATGCAGCGGCCCAAGACGATGCAGAGATCAGCAGCGACGGCGGAGCTCCGAGGCTGGCGGTGCAGAGAAGACGAAGAGAAAGGGGATGAAGGAGAGAAAGGAAATGACCCTTCGGCCCTATTTATGAAGCAAAGAACATGTGTCAGGCGCGTGAATCCAGGAGCCACAATTTTCGGAGTTGTCGCCTCGATTAGTGCGGATCTGTTAAAAAAAAGGCGTTATAAAGGCTGGCTTGAGGATGACGTCATGCCGGTTTACAACAACCAAAGAAGATGACGACACGACGGTTCAACAAATACAGGAAGATGATGAAGACAAAGATTTTGGCTAAGGATTGACATGAACCTGTTCAAATCAATCTGGGGCCTAATGTTGGGGATATTACTGCTAGGCGTAAACCGGCCTAAGTGGGCCGGGTTGGCGTCATCAGTAGTCTAAAGGTGCTAAGGCCCAGAGGCTAGACAAAGGCCCAAGGCCATAGTCGGTTCAGTATCTATAGCGGTAAACCGACGTGTATATAAACTTGTATTATAAGTTAGGAATAGGGAGAGACCAACCCGAATACGAATATAAACCGGAGATTGGGACTCTATGAACCGACGGGTGTCACCCGTGTATATAAGGGGACAACCCGATAGCGGTTCAAGGACAAACAACGATAAATCGAGGCCTAGGCGAAGCTTGTTTGCTCCCTAGTCATCGAAACCCCATCAATTCCATCACAAACTAGACGTAGGCTTTTACCTTCATCGAAGGGGCCGAACTAGTATAAACTCCCTGTGTCCCTTGTCCGCTTTAACCCCTTCGAGTTAACCCGTTGCGATGGCTCCACGACGAAGTCCTTTCGCTAGGACATCTGCCGTGACAAACCCACGACAGGACCCTTCCCTTTAGATGGGGCGGAAGATGCTTGTTGTACATGATCAACTCAGGCCAGTTTGGTTGTCCGAGTAGATGGGCCGATGATACTCCATTTTGCATCATGATTTCCTACTGTTATTTATATTGTTTTTGGTCATTATTCCACCTTATGATGAAATATTAATACCTTTTATCTCTTAATTTATCGTGAGGGAGATTATCAGCAGCTGGAATTCCGGACCTGGAAAAGCTACAGTAGAGATGCATATTCTACAGAACTCCAAATGGCCTGAAACTTCATAGAGATTTTTCATTGTATATATGAAAAAGAGATCAAAGAAATACCAGAGGGGGGCCACCAGCTGGTCACAGTGAACAGGGCGCAGCCCCCCACGCGTGCCCTGATGCCTTGTGGGCCTCATAGCTAGCCTCTGGTTCCCATCTTCTGCTATATGAGGGGTTCGACCTAGAAAAAATAATAAGAGGAAGACTTTTGGGACGAAGTGATGCCGTCTCAAGGTGGAACCTGGGCAGGAGCACTTTTGCTCTAGGGCTGAGCGATTCCGCCAGGGATACTTCTCTCCGGGAGGTGGAAATCGAAGCCATCGACATAACCAATAATCCTCTCACCATCGGAGGGCCAATCTTCATCAACATATTCACCAACACCATCTCATCTCAAACCCTAGTTCATCTCTTGTATTCAATCTTTGTCCCAAAACCTTAGATTGGTACCTCTGGGTTACTAGTAGTGTTAATTACATCTTGTAGTTGATGCTAGTTGGTTTATTTGGTGGACGATTACATGTTTAGATCCTCAAGCATATTGAATAGCCCTCTGATCTTTAAGATGAATATGATTTGTGAGTAGTTAATTTTGTTCTTGAGGACATGGGAGAAGTCTTGTTATAAGTAATCATGTGAAGTTGGCATTCGTTCGATATTTTGATGATATGTATGTTGTTGCTTCCTTTATTAGTGCCATGTGAACATTGACGACATGACACTTCACCGTACTTGGTCCCAAGGGAAGGTACTGCAGAGTAATAAGTAGATGATGGGTTGCTAGACTGACAGAAGCTTAAACCCTAGTTTATGCTTTATTTCGTAAGGGGCTGATTTGGATCCATATGTTTCATGCTATGGTTAGATTTATCTTAGTTCTTCTTTTCTAGTTGCGGATTCTTGCAAGAGGGGGTGATCATAAGTGAGTTGGTTTTTCAAGTAATAACAACAACCAAGTACCGGTCCACCCACATATCAAATTACCAAAGTAACGAACGCGAATTAACCAAACATTATGAACGTGACCACTTGAAAATTCCCATGTGTCCTTGAGAATGCTTTGTATTATATAAGAGAACTTTCAGGCTTGTTCTTTCCTATAAAAAGGATTGACACACCTTGCCGCACCTTTGTTACTATTGCTACTTGTTACTTGTTACTAATTATCTTGCTACAAAGCTACCTATCACTGTTATTTACAGCACTTGCAGAGAATACCTTGCTGAAAACCGCTTGTCATTTCCTTCTGCTTATTGTTGGGTTCGCACTCTTACTTATCGAAAATACTATGATTTATCCCCTATAATTGTGGGTCATCGATACTCTTTTCTGGCACCATTGTCGGGGAGTGAAGAGCCTTAGGTAAGGAAACATTTTTATTACATGCTGAAATTTTCTATCACATATTATGATGGAAAATAATCCTTTGAGGGGCTTGTTCGGGGTATCTTCACCTCGACCGGAAGCAATAAGAGTTTCTACTCAACTTAATGAAACTATTGAAAATATTATTATGAGATTCCTTTGGGTATGTTAGAGAAACTACTAGCAAATCCTTATGCAGGAGATGGTACGATACATCATGATATGCACTTAATCTATGTGGATGAAATTTGTGGATTGTTTAAGCTTGTAAGTTTGATCGAGGATGGAGTTAATAATAAGGTATTCCCTTTATATTTGGAGGAAAAAGCAATTGACATGGCATAGGCTATTGGATGATATTGGAACATGGGATTGGAACAAGTTGAAATTGGAATTTCATCAGAAGTTTTATCCTATGCATCTAGTTCATCGTGATAGGAATTATATATATATATATATATATATATATATATATATATATATATATATATATATATATATATATATATATAATTTTTTTGCCTCATGAAGGAGAAATCATCGCTCAAGCTTTGGGGAGGCTTAAATACATGATGTATACATGCCCCAATCATGAGCTCTCAAGATAAATTATTATACAATTTTTTATGCTCAACTTTCTCATAATGATCAATCCATGCTTGATTCTTCTTCTACTGGTTCCTTTATGATGAAAACTATTGAATTCAAATGGGGTCTTCTGGAAAGAATTAAATGCAACTCTGAAGATTGGGAACTCAACAAATGTAAAGAGTCAGGTATAAAACTTGAGTTTGATTGTGTTAAATATTTGATGGAAACTGATGCTTTTCGTAAGTTTAGTACTCCCTCCTTCCATCTATATAGGGCCTTGAGGGAGTCCTGGATTAGGGGGTGTTCGGGTAGCCGGACTATACCTTCGCCGGACTCCAGGACTATGAAGATACAAGATTGAAGACTTCGTCTCGTGTCCGGATGGGACTTTCATTGGCGTGGAAGGCAAGCTTGGCGATGCGGATATTCAAGATCTCCTACCTATGTAACCGACTCTGTGTAACCCTAACCCTATCCGGTGTCTATATAAACCGGAGGGTTGTAGTCCGTAGGACAATCATCTTCATACACAATCATACCATAGGCTAGCTTCTAGGGTTTAGCCTCCTTGATCTCGTGGTAGATCTACTCTTGTACTACCCATATCATCAATATTAATCAAGGAGGAGTAGGGTATTACCTCCATCGAGAGGGCCCGAACCTGGGTAAAAACATCGTGTCCCTTGTCTCCTGTTACCATCCGGCCTTGACGCACAGATCGGGACCCCCTACCCGAGATCCACCGGTTTTGACACCGACATTGGTGCTTTCATTGAGATTTCCTCTGTGTTGTCGCCTTTAGGCCCGATGGCTCCTTCGATCATCAACAACGATGAGGTCCAGGGTGAGACTTTTCTCCCCGGGCAAATCTTTGTCTTCGGCGGCTTCGCTCTGCGGGCCAACTCGCTTGGTCACCTGGAGCAGATCGAAAGCTACGCCCCTGGCCATCAAATCAGGTTTGGAAGCTTAAACTACACGGCTGATATCCGCGGAGACTTGAGCTTCGACGGGTTCGAGCCACAGCCAAGCGCGCCGCACTATCTCGAGGGGCATGATCTAGCTCTTCCTCCGAATAGTGTCCTGGAGGCCGCACACGCACCGGTTCCGACCCTTAATTCGGAGCCTATTGCGTCAATCGAGGATGAGCGGTTGGACGTCGCCTCGGGGGCTGCGATCTCAACGGCAATCGAGCCGAATGCCAGCCTCGCACTCCGTGTGACCCGTGACTCTGAGGGTCTGGACTCTTCTCCGGACTCCAAACCCCCCGTGCCCCTACCAATCGGATCCGATTGGGCACCCATAATGGAGTTCACCGCCGCGGACATCTTTCAGCACTCACCTTTTGGTGACATCCTAAATTCTTTCAAGTCTCTCTCTTTATCAGGAGAGCCCTGGCCAGATTACGGTCAGCGAGGATGGGATTCGGACGATGAAGAAATTCAAAGCCCACCCACCACCCACTTTGTAGCCACTGTCGACGATTTAACTGACATGCTTGACTTCGGATCCGAAGACTTCGTTGGTATGGACGACGAGGTAGGAGACGAACAGGAACCAGCACCTGTAGGGCGCTGGAAGGCCACCTCGTCATATGACATATATATGGTGGATACTCCAAAAGATGGAGATGGCGATGGAACAGCGGGGGATGACACCTCCAAGAAACAGCCAAAGCGCCGGCGTCAGCGGCGCCACTCTAAATCCCGCCAAAGCAAAAATGGTGATTCCGGCACGGGAGATAATACTACCTCGGATAGCGCCGAAGAACACCCAACCCAGCAAGATTCGGTGCAGGAAGATGGAGAAGCCAACCCTCATGAGAGAGCGGCAGAACGAGAGGTTGAGGATGATAACTATATGCCTCCCTCCGAAGACGAGGCAAGCCTCGATGGCGACGAATTCGTCGTACCATTAGACCCTGCCGAACAAGAGCGTTTCAAACGCAGGCTTCTAGCCACGGCAAACAGCCTAAAGAAAAAGCAGCAACAGCTTAGAGCTGATCAAGATTTGCTAGGTTATAGATGGACTGAAGTCCTTGCAGCCGAAGAGTATGAACTCGAGCGCCCCTCCAAGAGTTACCCAAAGCGCAGGGTGCTACCCCGATCAGAGGAGGAAGCGCCTACATCACCAGCGCATGGCATGGTAGACCGGCCACCTCGCGGCCGCGACAGAGAGGCCTGTCGGCCCTCCACCCGAGCCATGCCCCGACGCCGCTCAACCAAGGCACGGGAAAATGCGCCAGATCTGCGGGACGTACTGGAGGATAAAGCAAGACAAACAAGATCGATCTATGGATCGCGTAGGCGCCCCACGGCACGTGACGATGATCCTCACTCCGGATACAACAAATCCGGCCGGGCCGAACAAAATAGACATAGCTCTTCCGAGCTGCGTCGTGACATAGCCCAGTACAGGGGTGCCGCACACCCACTATGCTTCACGGACGAAGTAATGGATCATAAAATCCCAGAGGGTTTCAAACCCGTGAACATCGAATCATACGATGGCACCACAGACCCGGCGGTATTGATCGAGGATTATCTCATTCACATCCACATGGCACGTGGCGATGATCTACACGCCATCAAATACCTCCCGCTCAAACTTAAAGGACCGGCCCGGCATTGGCTTAACAGCTTGCCAGCAGACTCAATCGGTTCTTGGGAGGACCTGGAAGCCGCATTCCTCGACAACTTCCAGGGCACCTACGTGCGACCACCGGATGCCGACGACTTAAGCCACATAATTCAGCAGCCAGAAGAATCGGCCAGGCAATTCTGGACACGGTTCCTAACAAAGAAAAACCAGATAGTCGACTGTCCGGAGGCAGAGGCCCTAGCAGCCTTCAAGCATAACATCCGCGACGAGTGGCTTTCCCGGCACCTGGGACAGGAAAAGCCGAAATCTATGGCAGCCCTCACGACACTCATGACCCGCTTTTGCGCGGGAGAAGATAGCTGGCTAGCTCGCAGGAACAACTTATCAAAGAACCCTGGTAATTCGGATACCAAGGACAAAAGTGGCAGGACACGTCGAAACAAGCAAAAGCGCCGCGTTAGCAGCGACAGCAATGAAGATACGGCAGTTAATGCCGGATTCAGAGGCTATAAATCCGGTCAGCGGAAAAAGCCATTCAAAAAGAATACTCAGGGCCCGTCCAGTTTGGACCGAATACTCGACCGCTTGTGCCAGATCCATGGCACCCCCAAAAGGCCAGCCAATCACACCAACAGGGATTGTTGGGTGTTCAAGCAGGTAGGCAAGTTAAGAGCCGAAAACAAAGACAAGGGGCTTCATAGCGATGACGAGGAGGAGCCCAGGCCGCCGAACAACAATGGACAGAAGGGGTTTCCCCCACAAGTGCGGACGGTGAACATGATATACGCAACCCACATTCCCAAGAGGGAGCGGAAGCGTGCGCTACGGGACGTATACGCGATGGAGCCAGTCGCCCCAAAGTTCAACCCATGGTCCTCCTGCCCGATCACTTTTGATCGAAGGGACCACCCCACTAGCATCCGTCATGGCGGCCTTGCCGCATTGGTTCTCGACCCAATAATCGACGGATTTCACCTCACAAGAGTCCTCATGGACGGCGGCAGTAGCCTGAACCTGCTTTACCAGGATACAGTGCGGAAAATGGGCATAGATCCCTCAAGGATTAAGCCCACAAAGACGACCTTTAAAGGCGTTATACCAGGTGTAGAGGCCAATTGTACAGGCTCGGTAACAATTGACGTGGTCTTCGGATCTTCGGATAATTTCCGAAGCAAAGAGTTAATCTTCGATATAGTCCCGTTCCGCAGTGGCTATCACGCCCTGCTCGGACGAACCGCATTTGCAAAGTTCAATGTGGTGCCGCACTACGCATACCTCAAGCTCAAGATGTCAGGCCCTCGAGGAGTGATCACGGTCAACGGAAACACCGAACGCTCCCTCCGTATGGAGGAGCACACGGTGGCTCTCGCAGCGGAAGTACAAAGCAGCCTTCTTAGGAAATTCCCCAGCCCAGCCGTTAAAAAGTCGGAGACTGCCAAGCGCGCCCGGAGTAACCTACAACAAGACCGCCTAGCACGTTCTGAGCAGGCGTAGCAATGTGGCCCCAACCCCGGCCCTTGCGATATAGCGAAACCAGTGCCTCGCGTACATAAATACGCCCTTGAAATACCATGGGCACAGGGGAAGGGGCACAATAACGGCACGCCCAAAATACGGCTTAAAACGTACTAGGGGCTGCCGGATTCTTTTTTCTTACTTTCAGGACTCCACATTTCGGACGACCTGTTCGACAATTCGACTGCCGCACAAATGATGCAAGATCCAGGGAAGCAGACAAAGCCATGCCGCATTATGGAACTCCCAGGTGGTCTCTGTTACGAGCGGTATACCTGTTTCAAATACAACTCCGCGACCTGCCCCTGGTCAGGACATGTTAAATAGTCCAGTATATTTTTGCTTATTGCACTACTTGTATCGTTCGGCTTTGATAAATAGCCTCTCTATAAACAATGCATAGCTTTTTGTCTATTTTTTGCATTATCCTATTTTCATATATATGTTTTGACATGATTGCACCCGTACATCATGGTACGGCAAATACACCAGGGGCTTCAGTACCCCTTATTATGGTGTGAGAAGTCCGTCCACTTTCACAAGTGCGGCACCCCGAACTTATAGCACTATATGCATCGGCTCCGAATCATGATTTGGGTCAATAGTTGGGTTTGCCCGGCTCCTATGTTTTGGTGCCTTACGTTCCGCTATATCGGCTAAGGTAGCACTAGGAGAACCACTGCGATTGTGCCCCGGTTCAGCTGGGTTAAGCACCTCAGTGGAGAAAGCTAAAACTGACTGTCATGATGAGGCGAGAGACCGGTCACTGTTCGAGAGGTTTTTCGAGTCCCTAAAGACTTATGCTGCTTCGAGCGGGGAGCTGGCTTTGTCCGGCCAAAGGCGTGGATAGCGCCCCGAACTCGGTCTTCCGAACTAGGGGCTTCGCCGAAATTTAAAATTATAAAGTTCTATGGGTAAGTGAGAGTGTTCAAGCATTATAGTCCGATTGCCTGGTTCGTTGTGCTGAGCGCCTCCCTCGAAGGACCCAACCATGGGAAAAAGAGTGCTCGGGTTTATCCCAAACACCCCAACACTAGTGGCACGGGGCAGAAGCCGACGACTGGCCATCTCTCAATTTTTGATAAACGGCCGCACAGAAAATAATATTTTAAATTCAATAAGCATTGCTTAGCGCATATGAACAAGTTTTCAGCGCACAGGATAAACACGAGTGAGTTCATTCAAAAATTACATATTTGGTGCATTCATCCGCCACAAGGCGGGCACCTGCAAGAACATCCTTGTAGTAGTTCTCGGGCTTGTGATGCTCCTTCCCCACCGGCGGCCCGTCCTTCACGAGCCTCTCTCCGTCCAGCTTACCCCAGTGCACCATCGCACGGGCAAGGGCCCGATGGGCACCTTCAATGCAGACGGAGCGCTTGATGACCTCGAGCCTTGGACAGGCCTCCACCAGCCGCCGCACCAGCCCGAAATAGCTCCCAGGCAGGGCCTCTCCGGGCCACAGCCGAACTATGAAGCCCTTCATGGCCTGTTCGGCCGCCTTGTGGAGCTCGACCAGCTGTTTCAGCTGGTCGCTCAGGGGTACAGGGTGTCCGGCCTCAGAATACTGAGACCAGAACACACTCTCCGTCGAGCTGCCCTCTTCAGCCCGGTAGAATGCGGCGGCGTCGGATACGCTGCGGGGAAGATCTGCGAACGCCCCTGGAGAACTCTGGATTCGGGTAAGTGACAAGTAGTTTACTTTTATATTTCTACTTTGCATTAAGAATGCCTTACCTGCTGCTATCTTTTTCATCTCCTCCAAATCTTGGAGGGCCTTTTGGGCTTCGGCCTTGGCACCCTTGGCGGTCTCAAGGGCCGACGCGAGCTCGGATGCTTGCGCCTTTGACTCAAGCTCCAAGCTCTCATGTTTTTTCATGAGAGCCTGCAACTCTTGCTGCACCTCGCCGACCTGAGCCCCAAGTCTCTCTCGCTCGGTGCGCTCCTCGGCCGTTTTCTTTTTGGCCTCAGATAGTGCCTGCTTGAGGGTCACCACCTCAGTTGTGGCCCCTATAATAAGCAGTATAATCCTGTTATTTTTTTGCAATCACGCCTCTCTATAGGCACCTTTTTCTGTAGGGTATTTCTTACCTTCTTTCTCCTCGAGCTGCCGCTTGGCAAGGCCGAGCTCTTGCTCGGTCCACCCGAGGTCCTTTTTTAGGACGTCCACCTCCGCAGTCAGTGCGGCGGTGGATAGCAGCGAAGCCTGCATAAGCATATTGACTCTTTATTGTTAGACTCCTGTGAAATTTATTAGATCCTCTATTCTTCTTTTCCTTCCGAACGCCAAACAGAGCATCAGGGGCTACTGTATGTGGTAATATTTTGATATATTTTTGCTTACCTCGAAGCCTGTCAAAAGGCTAGCGCAAGCTTCAGTCAGTCCGCTCTTGGCGGACTGAACCCTCTGGATCACCGTACTCATAATAGTACGGTGCTCCTTGTCGATGGAGGCGCCGTCAAGCACCTCCAGCAGATGGTCCAACGACTCTGGTTGGACGGAAGTCGCTGGCATAGAAGACTTGCTCCTTTTGGAAGGAGTTCGCCTACCGCGGCTCGGAACTGTTGAAGATTCCGGCACGGTGTCCGGCTCAAAGCCGGACTTGGAGCCCTGGGGGGTCTTGGCCTCTTCACTCCTGGAGTCCGGGAGGTTGCCTTGCGGCTCCTCCGGGACCACCTCCTCCTGCCCCGTAGCTTGTTGCGACGCCACTTCGGTGTCATCCGCAGTGCGGGGGGAGATAGCGGGCGGAACGGAGTTCACGTCCGATGAGTCCAGGGAGCCGACCGACGATTCGTTGTATTCGGCCTGGGGCGGGCTGCATAATTACATTCGACATTAAGGAAAGCTGTGCAACAAAGGAACATCATGAGTTACTCTGATGTTCGAACTTGCGATTTCGCCGGACGCTTGGCCCTGTTCGGCCACTCCTCTTCGCTCTCTTTGGCGTCATGGGGGTAGTCCGGCGGAGGGGTCTTCCTTTTCCTAGACCCCTCGGCCTCCCCGGCTGGGGCGGCCTTCTTCTTCTCTCCTCCCTCCGCTGGGGGGGGGAT
Organism: Aegilops umbellulata; assembly: GCA_032464435.1. NCBI lineage: Eukaryota > Viridiplantae > Streptophyta > Magnoliopsida > Poales > Poaceae > Aegilops > Aegilops umbellulata. Next base: position 354,292,365 of record CP136056.1, read on the forward strand.
TGCTTTCTTCTTCCTCCTCCTCGTTTTCACGGGAGGAGGGCGCCTCGGACTCGTCAGATGACGAGTCCAACATCACCATGTTACGGGCACTCTTTCGAGTCCCCGTGGTCTTCTTCTTCTTGACCTTCTTCTCCGGCACCACATAAGGTGCCGGAATCAGCAACTTCACTAGGAGCGCCGGGGCTGGGTCCTCGGGCAGGGGAGCCGGACAGTTAATTGGTCCGGATATCGCCTGCCAAGCCTGTCAAAGGTAAGGGAGTTTAGATCCCGCACAGAGTCAAACTGTGAAAGGAAAACAGAGCTTAATATCCTATAAAAGATGAAGATAGCTTACCTCGCCAGCGTGACGCCGCGAGCTGTATCCGCGGTCCTCGGAAGCGGATACGGGAGCCTCGGCGCCTTTGATTAGCACCTTCCAGACGTCTTCATACGTCGCGTCAAAGAGCCTGTTAAGGGCTCGGTGCTGCACCGGTTCAAACTCCCACAGAGTAAAGTCCCGTTGTTGACACGGGAGGATTCGGCGAACGAGCATGACCTGGACTACATTGACAAGCCTGATTGGCTTGTTCACCAGGGACTGGATGCAAGTTTGCAATCCGGTCACCTCTTCTTCGTTGCCCCATGACAGACCCGTCTCTTTCCAAGACATTAGCCGCATGAGGGGTCCGGATCGGAACTCGGGGGCTGCGACCCATTTTGGATCGCATGGCTCGGTGATGTAAAACCACCCTGCTTGCCACCCCTTTAGGGTCTCCACAAAGGAGCCCTCGAACCATAGGACGTTGGCCATCTTGCCCGCCATGGCGCCTCCGCACTCCGCTTGGCTGTCGCGCACAACCTTGGGCTTGACGTTGAAAGTCTTAAGCCAGAGGCCGAAATGGGGGCGGACGCGGAGGAAGGCCTCGCACACGACGATAAACGTCAATATGTTGAGGATGAAGTTTGGTGCCAGGTCATGGAAATCTAGGCCGTAGTAGAACATGAGTCCCCGGACGAATGGGTGGAGTGGAAAACCAGTCCGCGGAGGAAGTGGGGAAGGAAAACTACCCTATCATGGGGCCTTGGGGTGGCGAGAAGATGCCCCTTCTCGGGAAGCCGGTGCGGGATGTCCTTGGACAGGTATCTAGCCTTCCTCAGCTTTTTTACTTGGGCCTCCGTGACGGAGGAGACCTTCCACTTGCCTCCTGACATTGTTGGAGAAGGTTGAGGTGAAAAGAGCGGGCTTGGGTGCTGGAGCTCGAGTGCGCAAGAGAGGGATTGGCAAAGGAGGAAGAAGGCGTAGGTAAAAAGGTGGATCCTTATCCCCTTATATGGCCGGATGCGGTTATGCGTCCCCACCTGCCTAATAAAACTCGCTTGCCTCCCAAGCGCCGTGGTAAATGGTGCGGTTGGGTTACCCACGTCCATATTGATGAGAATCCCGTAAAAGGGGCGCACGATCTCTGCTTCGACAGGACGTTCCAAGGAAACCGCCTCGCAAAACGTGTTGAGGTGGAAAAGTAAAAACGATTTGTAAAGAACTTGGCTGTAGTGTGATGACGCACTACGGAATACGTCAGCATATTTGATTTGTGTTAATATTATTCTCTCTATGGCACTATGTGGAAACTTATTTTGCAGAGCCGGACACTATTTTTGGTGTCTACAATCTTCTATGAAGGACTTGGAGGAGGAACCCGCCTTGCAATGCCGAAGACAATCTGCGCGCCGGACTCGTCATCATTGAAGCCTGGTTCAGGGGCTACTGAGGGAGTCCTGGATTAGGGGGTGTTCGGGTAGCCGGACTATACCTTCGCCGGACTCCAGGACTATGAAGATACAAGATTGAAGACTTCGTCCCGTGTCCGGATGGGACTTTCCTTGGCGTGGAAGGCAAGCTTGGCGATGCGGATATTCAAGATCTCCTACCTATGTAACCGACTCTGTGTAACCCTAACCCTATCCGATGTCTATATAAACCGGAGGGTTGTAGTCCGTAGGACAATCATCTTCATACACAATCATGCCATAGGCTAGCTTCTAGGGTTTAGCCTCCTTGATCTTGTGGTAGATCTACTCTTGTACTACCCATATCATCAATATTAATCAAGCAGGAGTAGGGTATTACCTCCATCGAGAGGGCCTGAACCTGGGTAAAAACATCGTGTCCCTTGTCTCCTGTTACCATCCGGCCTTGACGCACAGATCGGGAGCCCCTACCCGAGATCCGCCGGTTTTGACACCGACAGGCCTAATGCATTTTTTGAGGCTAACTTTGACCAAATATTAGAGCAATAATATATGAGATGCAACTTACACAAAGCACACCGTTAAATTCGTGTGTGGAAGGAGCTTTCAACGATATAATTTTCACATTGTGCATGTCATGTACTATTAATCTTGTCAATAGTCAAAGATAGTCTTAAAAAATGCATTAGTCCCTATATAGATGGAAGGTGGGAGTACTAAATATGGACTTGACTCTGAGATAGTAGCTTCTTTTTGTGAATCATTTTCTACTCATGTTGTTCTCCCTAAGGAGAAGTGGTTTAAATATCATCCACCTATTGAAGAAATGTTAGAGGAACCTGCTATAGTTAAAGATGAAACAATTATCTATAATGTTGATCCAGTTGTGCCAGCTGCTTATATTGAGAAACCACCTTTTCCTCTTAGGATTAAGGAACATGCTAAAGCTACAACTTTGGTTGACAAAAGTAATATTAGAACAACTAAACCCTCTGAACAAATAAGTGTGGAACCTAAAATTTCTATGGTTAAGGATCTCTTGGTTGATAATATTGATGTGCATGTTATTTACTTCTGTGATGAAGTTGCTAGAATTGCTAAACTTGCTAGAAACAAATAAGATATGCTAGATAAGAATAAGCCAATAGTTAGCATGCTTTTTGTTTCTGTTAAAATTGGAGACCATTGCTATCATGCTTTATGTGATATGGGTGCTAGTGTGAGTGCTATTCCATTTACTTTATATCAAGAAATTATGAATGATATTTCACCTGCTGAGATTGAAGACATTGATGTTACTATTAAGCTTGCAAATAGAGATACTACTTTACCACTTGGGATTGTTTGAGATGTTGAAGTATTGTGTGGTAAGATCAAATAATCTACTAATTTAATAGTACTTGGTTCACGACAAGATAATTTTTGTCCTATTATATTTGGTAGGCCTTTCTTAAATACCATCAATGCTGAAATTGATTGTGTTAAAGAAAAGGTTAGAGTTAAGTTTGGTGATGTATCTCATGAGTTTAATTTCTCTAAGTCTAGTAGACAACCACATGAGAAGAATTATCTAGTAAAGATGAAATTATTGGCCTTGCGTCTATTCTTGTACCTCCTACTGATCTGTTAGAACAATATTTACTGGACCATGAGAATGATATGCATATGAATGAAAGAAATGAAATATATGAGATATTCTTTAAACAAGCACCTGTCCATAAAAATAATTTACGTGTTGAAACTCTTGAAGATCCTCTCCCACCTAAGAGTGAACCAGTGTTTGAGTTAAAGAAATTACCTAATACACTAAAATATGCTTATCTTGATGAAAAGAAGATATATCATGTTATTATCAATGCTAACCTTTCAGAGCATGAAGAAAGATATTACTTAAAACTCCGAGGAAGCACTATGCTGATATTGGATATACTCTTGATGATCTTAAGGGCATTAGTCCCACTTTATGTCAGCACAAGATTAATATGGATCCTGATGCTAAACCCGTCATTGATCACCAATGTCGTCTGAATATTAAGATGAAGGATGTGGTAAGAATTGAAATATTAAAACTTCTGGAAGTAGGTATAATTTATCCTATAGCTGATAGTAGATCGGTAAGCCCTATTCATTGCATTCCTAAGAAAGCCACTTTATGGTGAATGAAGGTATAGTACTTGGGCATAAATTTTCTGAATGAGTTATTGAGGTAGATAAAGCTAAAGTTGATGCAATTGAGAAAATTCCATGTCCTATAAAGATATTAAAGGTATAAGGAGTTTCCTTGGTCATGCTAGTTTTTATAGAAGATTCATTAAATATTTCTCTAAGGTTTCTAGGACGCTAACTAATCTACTTCAAAAATATGTTCCATTTTTTTATGATGATTGCATAGAAGTCTTTGAAATACTTAAGAAAGCCTTAATTTCTGGACCTATTGTCCAACCACCTGATTGGAATTTTCCTTTTGAAGTTATGTGTGATGCTAGTGATTATACTATTTGTGTTGTTCTAGGACAAAAAGTTTATAGTAAACTGAATGTCATTCATTATGCTAGTAAGACTCTAGATAGTGCTCAAAGAAATTATGTTACTAGTGAGAAATAATTTTTACTACTTGTGTTTGCATGTGATAAATTCAGACCCTATATTGTTTATTCTAAAGTTACTATTCACACCGATCATGCTACTATTAAATACATTACGGGAAGGAAAGATGCTAAACCTAGACTGATTAGGTCGGTTCTTTTACTTCAAGAATTTCATTTGCATATTATTGATAGAAAAGGAGATGAGAATCATGTAGCAGATAATTGTCTAGGATGGAAAATGTTCTTGATGACTAGCTATTGATGATAGTTTTCCTGATGAGGAATTAGCTATTGTTAATGCTTCTTCTCGTAACTGTCCTTGGTATGCAGACTATGCTAATTAAATTATTGCTAAATATGTCCACCTAGTTTCACATACCAACCAAAGAAAAAGTTCTTATTTTACTTCAGACATTACTTTTGGGATGACCCGCATTTATACAAATAATGAGTAGATGGTGTTATTGTATGTTGTGTACCTGAGCATGAAAATGAACAAATCCTACGAAAGTGCCATTCCGAGGCATATGGAGGGCACCACGCTGGAGACAGAACTGCATATAAGGTATTACAATCTGTTTTTTATTGGCCCACTCTCTTCAAAGATGCACATAAGTTTGTCCTTTCTTGTGGCGAATGTCAAATAATTGGTAATATTGGTAGACGTCAGGAAATGCCTATGAATTATTCACTTGTTACTGAACCATTTGATGTTTCAGACTTTGATTTCTTGGACCGTTTCCTTCCTCTAAGGGATACACTCATTTTTTAGTTGCTACGCTACTAAGTGGGTAGAAGCTATTCCAACTAGTAGTGCTGATCATAACACTTATATTAAAATGCTTAAAGATGTTATTTTACCAAGGTTTGGAGTCCCTAAATATTTAATGACTGATGGTGCTTCACATTTTATCCATGGTGCATTCTATAAATTCCTTGCTAAATATGATGTCAACCATAGAACTGCATCGCCTTATCATCCTCAGTCTACTGGCCAAGTTGTATTGAGTGAGAAATAAAACTATTTTTTGTAAAAGACCATTAATGGATCCAGAAAGAATTGGTCTAAGAAACTTGATGATATATTATGGGCTTATAGAACTGCTTATAAAAGCCCTATGGGTATGTTTCAATATAAAATAGTCTATGAAAAAAGCACCTCATTTACCTCTTGAGTTAGAACATAAAGCTTATTGGTCTATTAAAAAACTTAATTGTGATTTTAATATTGCCGACGAAAAAAGGTTATTTGGTATTAGCTCGCTAGATGAATGAAGGACACAAGCTTATGAAAATGCCAAGTTGTTTAAAGAATAAATTAAAAGATGGCATGCCAAAAGAATCTAAAAATGGGAATTTAAAGTAAGCCAACGCTGATCGCGCTCGTCTCCTGTGCCTGCCATGCCGCGCCTGTGCCGCACCCGTGCCGCCTACACTAGCTGGCCGACCCTGCTTGCGCTTGTCTCCTATGAATGCCGTGTCGCGCCCGTGCCGGAGCATGGCATGGCTGCTATGCCTGGGCCGCGTCGCTCGTAGCTCGTGTGCTTCGCCCGCCGTGCTTGAGTTGGATGCCGCGCTCTGGCCGTTATGCTAGCCCATTCTCGAGATGGTCGTCGTGCACATGCCTGTGCATGCAGGCCATCGCCGCCGTAGCTGTGTGCGGGCGGACCGTCATACTCGCGTACGTGCGTGCAGGACACCATCGTTGTAGCTGCGTGTGGGCGTGCAGGCCACGGCCACCGCCATCGTGCACATGTCAGTCGTAGCCGCGTGCGTGTAGGTCGTCATGCATGCGTCTAAAAGGGTATGTAGCCCCTAAGTGTGGTTTTGGTAATTAATGAAAATATCTATGGACTAATGTTTTCATTGAGATATATTTGAAGGTATTGTCCATAGAAGGTGCGTCAAGGATATTAGAAGGAATCAAGCATGAAGTCCATATATATGAAGATTTATTTGCTCTAAGCTTGGGTATTCATGGACAATTCCTATGGAGCATCCTATATGAAGAAATGTTCCATAGTGATGCATGAGCATGTTGGATTCATGTGGGAAGAATGCCATCAAAACATTCAAAGAAGTCCTCATGGTTTCCCTCTCTGGATACCCCGTGCGCATGGGCCTCCTGACCCCTGTGCGCATGGGGTCAAGTGTCAACTCTCTAGATACCCGTGCGCACAGGGCCCCTGACCCCTGTGCACACGGGGCCTAAGTTTTGGCACTCGATGTCCCATATCCAGTGGAGTTTGTTAGAGGATCTCAAAGATTGACATATGTGGGCTTTTAAGAATCAAGAGCTTGAGAGTATAAACAAATAGAAGAATTCAAGTTATGGTTTCAAGACAAGAACACGGTAAGCTCAGGTGTTGGGTTTTCGGTTGATCAAGTCTTGAAGCAAGCAACTAGAGTGGAGAATTCATTGTGCCTCTCAAGAGATTATGATGGAGTTTTTAGAAGAGGAAATGATGACCAATATGATAATCATAGTGAAACTTGATATGGTCATGAAAGAGTCTTTGGCGATCTCTTTCTTGAAGCAATGAAGGGAAATGAAGAGTTCATTGTGGCTTTCAAGAAATCAATATAGAGCTTGAGGTAAATATGTTGGTTGACCAAGATGAAGCTCGAAGTTGGTATCTAGATGGTCAACTCACAAGCACAAACAATGCACCACATGGGAACAAGTGAACTAGTGGTATGGTAAGTAATCGTAAATTAATTTTTGTGCACTAACCCATGGTATGTGCTTTCTATGTCTATGTGGGTTAGGTGTTTCTCATGGGCTTGCATCAAAAGAAAGATTTCAAGTAGCATATGTGTGGATGACATCAAGTGGTGATGGTCATCGGGTTCGAGGAGTCCAAGTGCAAGACGAGAAGCAGGAGGTCATATGCTTTGAATCTTGTGGTCCACATCATGATGATGTGCATGTGAAGTTAAGGCTTCTGTCATTGCAATATGAGGAAGCATTTCTAGTGTCTACACCAAGTGATCATGAACAAGAAAAGGATTCCAACTTGAGGCAAGCATCAAAGTTATCATCAAGATCAAGTTGAATGTGTAAGGCAAAGTTATACCTTAGCTAGGTTTTCCTAGTTTTGCCGGTCTCATGGTGCTCGAAGGGAGACCGGATTATAGGTTTGATAACCGTACTTTCAAGAGGGACTTTTGGGTGAGTAGCTTGATCACGTCGCATAAAGAGAGCTCAAACCTTTGCATAATTTGCATAATTCTTTCTTGTTGATATTGGGTGGTTCTCTATGTGAGGACCTTGGGCTTTTTCATAGCTTTAAAACCAGACTAAGATCATTGAATTCGGAGTTCGTATGCCAAAGTTATGCATGTTTTAGTGGGCTGCTGCATGCTATCCTGGGTACCCCGTGGGCACGGGCCTCCCGTGCCCACGGGCTTGTACCGTGCGCACGGGACCCCGTGGGCACGGGGTGCCCAGGAAGTGTCCGTTGAAGCCCCAACGACTATTTTTCGAAGTTGGCGATAAAAGAGCCCTTCCTCCCCACTGGTTTGGGGGTTGTTGATACGTCTCCAACGCACTATAATTTTTTATTATTCCATGCAATTATATTATCTATCTTGGATGTTTTACATGCATTTATATGCTATTTTATATGATTTTTGGGACTAATCTATTAACCTAGAGCCCAGTGCCAGTTTCTGTATTTTCCTTGTTTTTAAGTTTCGCAGAAAAGAATATCAAACGGAGTCCAAATGAGCTGAAAATTTACAGTGATTTTTTATGGACCAAAAGAAGCCCCCGAAGCAAAAGAGTTGGGCCAGAAGAGCCACGAGGCCGACAAGGGTGGAGGGCGCTCCCTACGCCCCTGGGGCGCCCTCCGGTCTTGTGGGCCCGTCGTGGACCCCCCTGACTTGTTCTCGACGCAAAAAATTCCTATAAATGTGGAAACACCCAGAAATAAACCTAGATCGGGAGTTCCGCCACCGCAAGCCTCTGTAGCCACGAAAAACCAATCAGGAGCCCGTTCCGGCACGCTGCCAGAGGGGGAAACCATCACCGGTGGCCATCTTTATCATCCCGGCGCTCTCCATGACGAGGAGGGAGTAGTTCACCCTCGGGGCTGAGGGTATGTACCAGTAGCTACGTGTTTGATCTCTCTCTCTCTCCCTCTCTCTTTCTCTCATGTTCTTGATTTAGCACGATCTTGATGTACCACGAGCTTCGTTACTATAGTTGAATCATATGGTATTTCTGCCCTCTACCTTCTTGTGATGAATTGATTCTTGCTCTTTGAGGTCTCGTTATGTTGGATTGAGTATTGGATTCGAGAACACTTTAGGTATGTTTTGCGATGGAATATATGTGGTGACAATGGGATGTTCTATTGATTCACTTTATGTATGTTTTGGCACTCAACTTGCAGATTCCCGTGGTGACATTGGGGTAATCTATGCATAGGGGTTGATGCACGTTTTTGTCCTACGTTGTTCGATAGAAACTTTGGAGTGATTCTTTGTTGCACGTTAAGGAATTGTTATATGATTTAATTATGTTATCATTGTTGAGAGAACTTGCACTAGTGAAAGTGTGAACCCTAGGCCTTGTTTTCAAGCATTGCAATACCGTTTTAGCTAACTTTTACTACTAGTTACCTTGTTGTTTTTATAATTTCAGATTACAAAAACCTATATCTACCATCCATATTACACTTGTATCACCATCTCTTCACCGAACTAGTGCGCCTATACAATTTTCCATTGTATTGGGTGTGTTGGGGACACAAGAGACTATTTGTTATTTGGTTGCAGGGTTGTTTGAGAGAGACCATGTTCATCCTACGCCTCCCACGGATTGATAAACCTTAGGTCATCCACTTGAGGGAAATTTGCTACTGTCCTACAAAACTCTACACTTGGAGGCCCAAGAATGTCTACCAGGATAAAGTTGCGTAGTAGACATCAAGCTCTTTTCTGGTGCCTTTGCCGGGGAGGCTAGGTAAGCAACACTCACACCCCGTCAACTAAGCTCTTTTCTAGCGCCTTCGCCGGGGAGGTTAGTGCTTGAAGGTATATCTTTACATCTTGCAATTGAATCTTTCAGTTTCTTGTTTTATCACTAGTTTAGTCTATAAAAGAAAACTACAAAAAAATGGAATTGAGGTCCTCATATGCTTCATATTTTTAATATCTTTTGTGAAAATGATGGAAAGGAAAATTGTGCTCAAGTGTTAGAACAAGAAGTTTATAAAATGTTTTGCACTAAATCTTTGAATGGCGAGTATGATTGCAATGTTGTTAGTATGAATTATTTGAATATCCATGATGCTAATGAAATGAAAAGCCATAAGCTTGGGGATGCAAGTTTTCATGAGAAAATTTATCAAATGATAGCATGCCTCCTATTTATGATGATTATATTGATGAAAGTGGGTTTGGAAGAGTGTCAACTCTAGGTAATGATCCCACTATTTTGGAGGGTGCTAAATCTTATAATATTTATGAAAGTGGATTTGAAGAGGTCATGACTTTATTTAGTGATGAATCCACTATTTCGGAAGAGGTTCCAATTGATTATGAGAATAAAGTTGTTATCAATGATGATTATTGTGATGACATGTATGCTATAAGGAATAATGATAACCATGAAACTTGTCATTGTGATTTTAATTTTCAATTGGATTATGCCTCACATGATAGTTATTTTGGTGAGTTTGCTCCCATTATTTTGAATGAGAAGAATTTTGCTTATGCGGAGAGTAGTAAAATTTCTATGCTTGTGCATCATGAAAATAATGCTTTATGTGATGGTTATATTGTTGAATTCATTCATCATTCCACTGAAAATTATTATGATAGAGGAACATATGCTTTTACATAACTCAATAATACCAAGTTTCCTCTCTATGTGTTGAAAGTTTGAAGTCATGCTTGTTTTGCCTTCCTATGCTAGTTGATTCTTGTTCCCATAAGTTGTTTGCTCACAAAATCCCTATTTATAGGAAGTGGGTTAGACTTAAATGTTCTTGTCATATGCTTCATGATGCTCCCATTATGTTTCAATTCTTATCATTTATGTGAGCATCATTGAAATCATCATGCCTAGCTAGAAATGCATTAAAGAAAAGTGCTTGTTGGGAGACAACCCAACATTAACCCCTACTGTTTTCGTGTGTACACATGATTAAGCTACTGTAATGATCGTCTTTTATAAAGTTTGTTTCAATAAAGTGCCAAGTAAAGCCTTTGGATAGTATGGGTGATAGTTGATTTGATCTTTCTAAAAAACAGAAACTTTTGCGCTCATTGCCAGAATTTTAGAAATTCACAGAACCGTGATTTTGATCTGAATTTTTTTACTCAAGATTGATATGCAAATTGCCTAGATTGTGCTAATTGTTCAGAATTTTTGCAATTACAGAAGTATGGAAAGTTCCCAGATTACTACACAAGTTTCCTCTCTATGTGTTGAAAGTTTGAAGTCATGCTTGTTTTGCCTTCCTATGCTAGTTGATTCTTGTTCCCATAAGTTGTTTGCTCACAAAATCCCTATTTATAGGAAGTGGGTTAGACTTAAATGTTCTTGTCATATGCTTCATGATGCTCCCATTATGTTTCAATTCTTATCATTTATGTGAGCATCATTGAAATCATCATGCCTAGCTAGAAATGCATTAAAGAAAAGTGCTTGTTGGGAGATAACCCAACATTAACCCCTACTGTTTTCGTGTGTACACATGATTAAGCTACTGTAATGATCGTCTTTTATAAAGTTTGTTTCAATAAAGTGCCAAGTAAAGCCTTTGGATAGTATGGGTGATAGTTGATTTGATCTTTCTAAAAAACAGAAACTTTTGCGCTCATTGCCAGAATTTTAGAAATTCACAGAACCGTGATTTTGATCTGAATTTTTTTACTCAAGATTGATATGCAAATTGCCTAGATTGTGCTAATTGTTCAGAATTTTTGCAATTACAGAAGTATGGAAAGTTCCCAGATTACTACAGACTGTTCTATTTTTGACAGATTCTGCTTTCTATGTGTTGTTTGCTTATTTTGATGAATCTATGAGTAGTATCGGAGGGTATGAACCATGGAGAAGTTGGAATATAGTAGATAAAACACCAATATAAATTTAGAATGAGTTCACAACAGTACCTAAGTGGTGATTTGCTTTACTATACTAACGGAGCTTACAAGTTTTCTGTTGAGTTTTGTGTTGTGAAGTTTTGATGGATTATGATACGTCTCCAATGTATCTAGTTTTCCTAATGCTTCCCCTCTTGTTTTGGACTCTAATTTGCATGATTTGAATGAAACTAACCCCGGACTGGCGCTGTTTTCAGCAGAACTACCATGGTGTTGTTTTTGTGCAGAAATAAAAGTCCTCGGAATGGAAAGAAACTTTGCGAGGATTTTTATACAATAAAAGAGAATTTCTAGAGCGAAGAGTCACTTGAGGGGGGCACTTGGGTGGGAAAAACCCACCAAGGCACGCCTCCCCCCCAGGCACACCCAGGTGGGTTGCACCCACCTGGTGGCCCCGCAGACCCTCAAAACGACGCTATAAAATCCTATTTTCGGAGAAAAAATGAGGGAGAAAGAATTATCGCGATCCACGAGACGGAGCCTCCGTCACCTCCTGTTCTTCGTCGGGAGGTCAGATATGTTGTCCGTTTGGGGCTCCGGAGAGGGGATCTTCGTTCTTCGTCATCACCAACCCTTCTCCATCACCAATTCCATGATTCTCCCCACTGGGAGTGAGTAATTCCTTCATAGGCTTGCTGGTCGGTGAGGAGTTGGACGAGATTCATCATGTAATCTAGTTAGTTTTGTTAGGGCTTGATCCCTAGTATCCACTATGTTCTGAGATTGATGCTGCTATGACTTTGCCATGCTTAATGCTTGTCACTTTAGGCCCGGGTGCCATGAATTCAGATCTGAACCGTTTATGTTATCATCGTTATATCCATGTTCTAGATCCAATTTTGCAAGTTATAGTCACCTACTACGTGTTATGATCCGGCAACCCCGGAGTGACAATACTCGGGACCACTCCTGGTGATGACCGTAGTTTGAGGAGTTCATGTATTCACCGTGTGTTAATGCTTTGTTCCGGTTCTCTATTAAAAGGAGGCCTTACTATACCTTAGTTTCCAATTGGACCCGCTGCCATGGGAGGGTAGGACAAAAGATGTCATGGAAGTTCTTTCCATAAGCATGTATGACTATTTACGGAATACATGCCTACATTATATTTATGAACTGGAGCTAGTGCCGTCTCGCCCTAGGTTATGACTGTCACATGATGAATATCATCCATCAAATTACCGATCCAATGCCTACGAATTTATCTTATATTGTTCTTGCTAAGTTACTACTACTATCGTTACTGCTGCACTTGCTACAAAACTACTGCTATCACTATTACCATTACCATTGTTGCTGTCACTATTATCAAAACTATCATATTGCTTTGCTACTAATCACTTGCTGCAGATAATTAATCTCCAGGTGTGGTTGTATTCACAACTCAACTGCTAATACTTGCAAACATTCTTTAGCTCCCCTTGTGTCGAATCTATAAATTTGGGTTGAATACTGTACCCTCAAAAATTGTTGCGATCCCATATACTTGTGGGTTATCAAGACCCTTTCTGGCGTCATTGCCGGGGAGGACTGCTATATTTGTTGAGTCACTTGGGATTATTATCAATTTATCATTATGAAGAGTTTGAAGGATTCTAAGACTAAGTTTTATCCCTCTAATACAAGGGGAGGTAAGGAACTGCCATCTAGCTCTGCTTTAGATTCACCTTCTGTTATAAGTAAACTTGCAACACCACCACATGCAATTAATCCTGATATGTCGCAAGTTGTTGATGATGCTACTTCTGCTATGAATGATACTTATGATGATGCTAGTACCTTGCTTGATGATGATGATGTGCCACTAAGTGAATTTCTTGATGAACAAATTGCTAGAGTAAGACAACATGATGTTGTTGAAACTGATGATGAGCTTGAAACTGAAAATCTTGAAACACCTACTAGAACTAGCCTTCCTAGATATGAATTGCCAAAAGTACCGGAAGGTTGTGTTATGAATGAGGAGACAACTAGAGATATTCTTGGTTGTAAGGATAGAGATGATCTAGAGAAATTATTATGCAAGTATAGAGAAAAATCCTTGAATGCTAGAATGCAATATGATCCTAAGTTTTCTACTTCACCTATGTTTATTCATGAAAAGGATCATGAATTATCTATCGACGCAGAGTTGATTACTTTGGTTGAATCTGATCCTTTCCATGGTTATGAAACTGAAACTGTTGTGGCACATCTTACTCAGTTGAATGACATAGCCACCCTTTTTACTCATGATGAGAAGACTCACTACTATTAAATTCTCAAATTATTTCCGTTCTCATTAAAGGGTGATGCTAAAGCTTGGTACAATACTCTTGCTCCTGGTTGTGTGCGTAGTCCCAAGGATATGATTTATTACTTCTCTAAAAAATATTTTCCTGCTCATAAGAAACAAGTTGCCTTACAGGAAATATTTAACTTTGTGCAAATTAAAGAAGAGAGTCTCCCACAAGCTTGGGCGAGTCTTTGCCAATTACTTAATGCTTTTCCCCAATCATCCTCTTAAGAGAAATGAAATACTTGATATCTTCTATAATGGACTAATCGATGCTTCTAGGTATTTCCTAGATAGTTGCGTTGGTTGTGTTTTCAGGGAACGGACTATTGGGCAAGCTGAAGAATTATTGAATAATACATTGAAAAATTGTGATGATTGGACTCTTCCTGAACCACCACCTAATCCAACTCCAAAGTAGAGGGGTATCTTATATGTCAATCCTGAAGATATGCAAGTGGCAAAGAAATCTATGAAGGAAAAAGGTATTAAAGCTGAGGATGTTAAAATTTTACCTCCCATTGAAGAAATACATGGGCTTGATACGCCACCATCACCTAAGGTGGTAGAGGTAAATTCTCTAATGAAATTCAATGATAATGGCAATCCTCACAATATGCACCCTAGCCAACGCCTCTATGAGTTTGAAAACTACAATATAAAACAAGATCACTTCAATGCAAATGTTATGAAACAATTGAAATACAATTCTGATATGATTGCTCGCTTGAGTGACTTGTTATTTAGAATCTCAAATGATGTTAGAGGTGTGGGAAAGCATGCTTCTATGGTTCAAACTCAGTTAGAACAAGTTGCTAAATCTCAAAGAGAGTTGCTAGATGAAATGAATAATAATATCAATGATCATGCTGTTAGAGTAATGACTAGATGAGGTAGAATGACTCAAGAACCACTTTATCCCGAGGGACACCCAACAATAATTCAACAAGACTCTCAAAGAGTTAACACTGATGCACGTAGTCCTTCTAAAAATAAAAAGAAGAAGAAAAATAATAGGACTTTGCATGCCTCTAGTGAACCTAAAGTAGAAAAACCTCCTGATAATGATAATGAAATTTCTACCTCTGATGCTAAAACTCGTTCTGGTAATGAACACTCACCTTATGATAATGAAAAAGATAATGATGAGGTTCATGAAAACACTCAAACAAATAGTAAAGAACCAGACAATGATGTTGAGATAGAACCAGTTGTTGAACTTGATAACCCACAACTCAAGAATACAATATATGATAAAAGAGACTTTATTGGTAGAAAACACGGTAAGGAAAGAGAACTGTGGGTTCAAAAACTATGCCTTTTCCACCTAAGTCAACTAAAAAGAAAGATGATGAAGAATTTGAACGCTTTGCTGAAATGTTGAGGCCAGTCTTTTTGCGTACTTGCTTGACTGATACCTTGAAGATGCCTCCTGATGCAAAGTACATGAAAGAAATCATCACCAATAAGAGAAAAATACGGGAAGCTAAAATCTCCACTATGCTTGATAATTATACTTTTAAATATGGAGTACCTAAAAAACTTGGAGATCCGGGAATACCAACTATACCTTGCTCCATCAAAAGAAATTATGTGAAAACTGATTTATGTGATTTAGGAGCTGGTGTTAGTGTTTTGCCTTTCTCTTTATATAAAATACTTGATTTGAATAAGCTCATGTTGGGGAACATAGTTTTTCAAAAAAATTGCCTACGATCACGCAAGATCTATCTAGGAGATGCATAGCAACAAGCGGGGAGAGTGTGTCCATGTACCCTCATAGACCGAAAGCGGAAGCGTTTAGTAACGCGGTTGATGTAGTCGAACGTCTTCGTGATCCAACCGATCCAAGTACCGAACGTATGGCACCTCCGTGATCTGCACACGTTTAGCTCGGTGACATCCCTCAAACTCTTGATCTAGTTGAGGCTGAGGGAGAGTTCCGTCAGCACGACGGCGTGGCGATGGTGTTGATGAAGTTACCGGCGCAGGGCTTCGCCTAAGCACTACGACGATATGACCGAGGTGTGTAACTGTGGAGGGGGGCACCGCACACGGCTAAGAGAAGACTTGGTGTGCATTTGGGGTGCCCCTTCCCATGTATATAAAGGGGGGGAGGAGGAGGTGGCCGGCCCTAGAGGGGGCGCGCCTAGGGGGGAGTCCTACTTGGACTCCTAGTCCAAGTAGGATACGACCCTCCCTCCTTCCTTCCACTGGAGAGGGAAAAGGGAAGAGAGAGAGAGGGGGAAGGAAAGGGGGGTGCTCCCCCCTCCCCAGTCCAATTAGGACTCCCTATAGGGAGGGGGCGCGGCTGCCCCTTGTGGGCTGCCTGCCCTCTTCCCTATGGCCCATCTAGGCCCAATCTTCCCCCGGGGGGTTCCGGTAACCCCCCGGTACTCCGGTTAAATGCCCGAATCACTCGGAACCATTCCGATGTCCGAATGCAACCTTCCAATATATGATTCTTACCTCTTGACCATATCGAGACTCCTCGTAATGTCCTTGATCTCATCCGGGACTATGAACAAACTTCGGTTCATTAAAACACAAAACGCGTAAAACAAATCATCATCGAACGTTAAGCGTGCAAACCCTACAGGTTCGAGAACTATGTAGACATGACCGAGACACCTCTCCGGTCAATAACCAATAGCGGAACTTGGATGCTCACATTGGCTCCCACACATTCTATGAGGATCTTTATCGGTCAAACCGCATAACAACATCGTTGTTCCCTTTGTCATCGGTATGTTTCTTGCCCGAGATTCGATCATCGGTATCATCATACCTAGTTTAATCTCGTTACCCGCAAGTCTCTTTACTCGTTCCATAATGTATCATCCCGCAACCAAGTCATTAATCACATTGCTTGCAAGGCTTATAGTGATGATCATTACCGAGAGGGCCCAAAGATACCTCTTCGATACACAGAGTGACAAATCCTAATCTCGATCTATGCCAACTCAACAAACACCATCGGAGACACCTATAGAGCAACTTTATAATCACCCAATTATGTTGTGACGTTTAATAGCACACAAGGTGTTCCTCCGGTATTCGGGAGTTTCATAATCTCATAGTCCAAGGAACATGTATAAGTCATGAAGAAAGCAATAGCAGAAAAACTAAACGATCATTATGCTGAGCTAACAGATGGGCCTTGTCCATCACATCATTCTCTAATGATGTGATCCCGTTCATCAAATGACAACACATGTCTATGGCTAGGAAACTTAACCATCTTTGATTAACGAGCTAGTCAAGTAGAGGCATACTAGGGACACTTTGTTTGTCTATGTATTCACACATGTACTAAGTTTCCGGTTAATACAATTCTAGCATGAATAATAAACATTTATCATGATATAAGGAAATATAAATAACAACTTTATTATTGCGTCTAGGGCATATTTCCTTCAGCTCACACCTACTGAAATATCTTTGCAAATGGCTAACAAATTAACTGCCATACCTATCGGTATTTGTGAGGATGTGCCCGTTGTTGTTGCTAATCTTACTATTTTGACTGACTTTGTTATACTTGAGATCTCGAGGACGACAACATGTCGATTATCCTTGGTAGACCCTTCTTGAATACTGCAGGGGCTATCATTGATTGCAATAAAAGTAAGATCACCTTTCATATCAATGGTAGTGAGCATACGATGCACTTTCTGAATAAACAATTCCAAGTGAATGGCATTAATGTTATTGAAAAATCTCCAACAATCACTACTGGAAGTTTTCAAATACCTCTACCTACTGTCAAAAAGAAATATGAAATGCTTATTGTTGGGGACATTCATATCCCTGTTGAGGTAACTTAGTGATTTAGGACAGTTCTTCGATTTCATGCTAATCGGAAGTGGTTGTTAATAAGACTTGATCAACTTTATTAACGGATCATTTTTGAGAGGTATGAAGTTGATGAATTTAGTAAGCACTACCTTCTGTCCCTACTTTTTGTTTTATGTTTTTATTAGTTAAATAAAATGAAATTCCATGTTTTGTCTGTTTTCTGAATTCCCCGTGCAATAAAAAATGACCCAAAAATAAAAGTTCTCAGAATGCTCTAAAAATTTAATACGTTTTTTACTTTGAATATTTATGAATTTTTGGTGCAAATAACATCAGAGGGAGGTGCATTAGGTGGGCACAACCCACCTGGGCGCGCTAGGACCCCCAGGCGCGCCCTGGTGGGTTATGGTCCCCACGTGGGCCCCCTCACTTATCCCTTCATCCCACATCATCACCTACCTCCATAAAAAATCACCATTGCTCTCTCTCTCTCTCTCTCTCTCTCTCTCTCTCTCTCGTGTTCTTGCTCTCAAACCCGCGGATTTCAATCTCTTTGCTTGAAGCTCTGTTTCCAAAACTGTTTCGGGGGATTGTTGCTCGGTATGTGACTCCACCGTTTGTCCAATTAGTTTTTGCTTTAGTGGTTTATATTTTGAATAATTAGCTACTCTTGGTGTTGCTGTAGATAGCTTGCATGTTGAATTCTTAGATTTCTAAGTAGTTTGAATGCTTGCTATGGCCTCTATGTATCCCTATGAGTAGTTGCTATCAATTTTGTAAAGTTTTGTTGATAAATTTTTGTCACCCAAAAATTTTCAGAAAAATGTACGCAAATATGATGAACCTCTTTGGAAGGAGGTCTTCTAAGAGGAGGTCCTCAAAGGCATCTTCTAGTGACAGCTCTGTTCATCAGTCTTATGTTGAACCGAGTGAAAGTTCCATACGAGATGCCGCCACCAAAACATGCTTATGGTCTTGCGATGAGTATATGGTGCGTGTGGGCATTAAGGAGGAATTTGAACAATATGTTCACAATGCCGGTCTCGGTCCCTACATTTCAGATAAGTGCAATCAACACCACACTCTCACCGAATCATTTGTCAAAGGATTTAAATTCCATCCCCGTGAGTCTAGGGTGTCATTTAAACTCTATGAAAGTTCATTTACCATATCACTAGATAGACTTGCTCACCACTGGAAAATCCCATTCTGGGGTTCGCTTGACGAACCACCAAGGGCTGAGTACCAATTATTCTTGACTAGTGTTTGCTACGCTGAGACGAGGGGAGTGACGCAAGGTTGAATAGAGAGCATTCATTTTTAGGCAATTCAGTACTTTGCATTATTTAATGGAAAATGTATAGTAGGCAAGCAAGATTGTAGTACACTTTGTGCTCCAGACTTGAGCCTCATACGCACCGCTCTCACGAGTGATAGGAGTTATAATCTTGGAATGATTGTTGCGCGCAGGTTACAACACAATGCTAATAGTGGATATTTCTATGGTGGAATTTATGCCACGCATTTAGCAAGAGAGTTGTGTGTTTATCCTTTGCCCTATGACCCTAATCTACCCACGCATTATTTAGACTTCGATACTATGAAACATCATAAGATCCTTAAAGGAAATATTCATAATTTCACTTACAAACTGCTGTTTATCCAAGATTATGTTGTGCACACATATTTGCATGCGCCTGCTCTTTTGATTATCACAGCAAGGGGAGATATTTCGTTCTTGAGAGCGAGGCCCGAGCCCACAACGCGGCGGTTGAGGCGGCACGACAGGCTGAGGCATCCGCATCAAGAGCCTCCGTGAGCTACCACTCCGACTACTATCTAGGCTACTGACTGATTACCAAGTTAGGCCAAAAGCTTAAGCTTGGGGAGTACGTATTCCCAACAATATTATATTCATGTTCACACATTTCATTCCAGTTGTTGGTGTCCACACTTTTTCATTGTATCATCCATGTTAAATTTATTTTCTCTCTTTCTTCTTGTGTGTTTGAAAAACCTTAGAAAAACCAAAAATAATTAGTTGTAGTTAGTTTTGTTTCTAGAATGCTTAGTTGTAATACTAAAAAGAAAACCCAAAAAGATTTCCTTGTTCTTCTTTTTCTTGTTGGGAGCTTTCCCGTGTAAATAGTTTTTCTTGTTTTTTCTTTTCCCTTTTATTTGCTTGTTCAAGAAAACCAAAAACTCCAAAAATATTCCAATGTGTTTCTCTGATTTCTCGTGTAAAGACCACGATGAAAATGTTGAGTGGCTCTCACATGCATAATTGTTTGATCTAATAAAGAGCCCATATTACCTTGTCTTCTCCTGTTGAATAAAATGTTTTGCAGATTCCAGCTTAGTCCACGTCACTCTTACACTATTATTATTTTCACATCGTTCAGTCGTGCAAGTGAAAGGCAATAATGATGATATTCGATGAACTGGCCGTGGCAGAAAGAAACTGGTATGAACTCGACTTGTTCTATTTTTGTAAATATGTTTAACCTAGTATCCATGATTCAGCCCATTATGATTAAACATGTTTGCAATGAAGATTAGAGATTATAGTTTCTCATGCCATGCATAAGTAGCTAGGAGTGGATAATGAATTATCTTGGATATCAACATTGTGTTAAAATGATTGTGATGCAGTATGATGATATGGTATCCTCCTCTGAATATTCGAGTGTCTTGACTTGGCACATGTTCATGCATGTAGTTGAATCAAAACCAACATAGCCTCTATGATATTTATGTTCATGGTTTTCATATCCTACTCATGCTAGTTTCCAATGTTACTATGCATAATGCATGTTCATGACCGTTGTTGCTCTCTAGTTGGCCGCTTCTCAATCTATTTGCTAGCCTTCGCTTGTACTAAGTGGAAATTTTGCTTGTACATCAAAAACCTTGAAACCAAGTTTTTCCAGATGAGTCCACCATACCAAACCCTGCCGTCCTAAGTAAATTTGCATGTGCCACCTCTAAAAACTCCAAATAAATATCCTTTTTGTGTGCCTGGATCGTTCACGGAACGACATGAGGTGGTCAGTATCTTCCATGCTAAGCGGGTTATTCTCAGGTTGAGTGTTTATTCACTCACCATCACATGAGAAAAGGGTGGTAATAGGGATTCCCAGTCCCGAACTCAAAATGCAAATAATTAAACAAAAGTCCCCCGGGACTGTTGTTGGTATGGACGGAACCCGTTGTTTCGGACAAGCCATGGAGTGTGATTGATGGGGGAGGGGGAGTAAATCTTTACTTTTATCGCTTGGGAACCGCCACTAGCGTGCTTAGCATGGAAGATGTTGATAACTGATGGTCGTGAAGTAAACAAGAAAGGTGCATTTCTCAAAATATCATTTACCTCTGTTTTGAAAACTTGAGCTCTAACACCTTTGTAAATCACTGCTTCCCTCTGCGAAGGGACTATCTATTTACTTTTATGTTGTGTCATCACCTTCTAAAATAAGCGCCAGAACCTGAGAGCACTGATGTCATGCTAATGCATTGTGTGTAGCTAATGTTGGGTGCATCATGACTGGATCTTTTCTACCATGAATTACAATGTTTGGTCGTTGCTTGAACTTTGGAGGTGCTCTACATTTATGTTTTGCGGTCTCAGAAAGAGCTAGCGAGATACCACTATTGTCATATTATATCATGGTTGTTTTCATAAAATCTTGTTGTTTGAGATATCATATTATTGCTCGCTAGCTGATTATGTCATTGATATGAGTTAATATAACTTTTAAGAGTTATTGTCGGCATGGTTATTTATAATGTTGCCTGAAAACCTGGGTGTTGTTTAAGATTATTTATGCAAACAAGAGCAAAAGAGTTCGTAGAAGTTTTTCTTTTTCACTTTCAGTTTATCAACTGAATTGCTTGAGGACAAGCAAAGGTTTAAGCTTGGGGGACTTGATACGTCTCCAACGTATCTACTTTTTCTAGTGCTTTTCCTCTTTTTTTTGGACTCTAATTTGCATGATTTTAATGAAACTAACCCCAGACTGACGCTAATTTCAGCAGAACTAGCATGGTGTAGTTTTTGTGCACAAATAAAAGTTCTGGAATGGAACGAAACTTTGCGAGGATTTTTTATACAAAGAGAATCTCTGGAGCCAAGAGTCACCTAAGGGGGGCACATCAGGGTGCGCCTACCCCCCAGGCGCGCCCAGGTGGGTTGTCCCCACCTGGTGGCCCCGCAGACCCTGAAACCAACGCTATAAAATCCTATTTTCGGAGAAAAAATGTGGAAGAAAGAATTATCGCATTCCACAAGACAGAGCCGCCGTCACCTCCTGATCTTCATCGGGATGTCAGATCTGGAGTCTGTTTGGGGCTCCGGAGAGGGGGTTATTCGTTCTTCATCATCACCAACCCTTCTCCATCGCCAATTCCATGATTATCCCCACCAGGAGTGAGTAATTCCTTCGTATACTTGCTGGCCGGTGAGGAGTTGGATGAGATTCATCATGTAGTCTAGTTAGTTTTGTTAGGGCTTGATCCCTAGTATCCACTATGTTCTGAGATTGATGTTGCTGTGACTTTGCATGCTTAATGCTTGTCACTTTGGGCCCGGGTTCCATGAATTCAGATCTAAACCGTTTATGTTATCATCATTATATCCATGTTCTAGATCCGATCTTGCAAGTTATAGTCACCTACTACGTGTTATGATCCGGCAACCCCCGAGTGACAATAGTCGGGACCACTCCCGGTGATGACCGTAGTTTGAGGAGTTCATGTATTCACCGTGTGTTAATGCTTTGTTCCCGTTCTCTATTAAAAGGAGGCCTTAATATCCGTTAGTTTCCAATCGGACCCCGCTGCCACGGGAGGGTAGGATAAAAGATGTCATGCAAGTTCTTTCCATAAGCATGTATGACTATTTACGGAATACATGCCTACATTATATTATGAACTGGAGCTAGTGCCGTCTCGCCCTAGGTTATGACTGTCACATGATGAATACAATTTCCTGATCCAATGCCTACGAATTTATCTTATATTGTTCTTGCTAAGTTACTACTGCTATCGTTACTACTGCACTTGCTACAAAACTACTGCTATCACTGTTACCATTACCATTGCTGTTGTCAATATTATCAAAACCATCATATTACTTTGCTACTGATCACTTGCTGTAGATAATTAATCTCCATGTGTGGTTGAATTGGCAACTCAGCTGGTAATACTTGCAAATATTCTTTGGCTCCCCTTGTGTGGAATCTATAAATTTGGGTTGAATACTCTACCCTTGAAAACGGTTGCGATCCCACGTACTTGTGGGATGTCAGCTATAGAATAAGGAGTGTCAAGAGACTAAGCTTGGGGATGCCCAAGGCACCCCAAGGTAATATTCAAGGACAAGCAAGAGCCTAAGCTTGGGGATGCCCTGGATGGCATCCCCTCTTTCCTCTTCGTTCATCGGTAACCTTACTTGGAGCTATATTTTTATTCGCCACATGATATGTGTTTTGCTTGGAGCGTCATTTTATTTTATTAGTATTTTCTTGTTGCTATTTGGAGTAATGTTCTGCATCTATTAGTTCAATAATAAGGTCAAGTATAGCCTTTACCGTGCTTATTTTTCAAGTCTATATGTTGTTGTTGTTGTTGTTGTTGTTGTTGTTGTTGTTGTTGTTGTTGTTGTTGTTGTTGTTGTTGTTGTTGTTGTTGTTGTTGTTGTTGTTGTTGTTGTTGTTGTTGTTGTTGTTGTTGTTGTTGTTGTTGTTGTTGTTGTTGTTGTTGTTGTTGTTGTTGTTGTTGTTGTTGTTGTTGTTGTTGTTGTTGTTGTTGTTGTTGTTGTTGTTGTTGTTGTTGTTGTTGTTGTTGTTGTTGTTGTTGTTGTTGTTGTTGTTGTTGTTGTTGTTGTTGTTGTTGTTGTTGTTGTTGTTGTTGTTGTTGTTGTTGTTGTTGTTGTTGTTGTTGTTGTTGTTGTTGTTGTTGTTGTTGTTGTTGTTGTTGTTGTTGTTGTTGTTGTTGTTGTTGTTGTTGTTGTTGTTGTTGTTGTTGTTGTTGTTGTTGTTGTTGTTGTTGTTGTTGTTGTTGTTGTTGTTGTTGTTGTTGTTGTTGTTGTTGTTGCTGTTGTTGTTGCTGTTGTTGTTGCTGCTGCTGTTGCTGCTGCTGTTGCTGCTGCTGTTGCTGCTGTTGTTGTTGTTGTTGTTGTTGTTGTTGTTGTTGTTGTTGTTGTTGCTGTTGTTGTTGCTGTTGTTGTTGCTGTTGTTGTTGCTGCTGCTGTTGCTGCTGCTGTTGTTGTTGCTGTTGCTGTTGCTGTTGCTGTTGTTGTTGTTGTTGTTGTTGTTGTTGTTGCTGTTGTTGTTGTTGCTGTTGCTGTTGTTGTTGTTGTTGTTATGTTTTGAATATTTGTGAATTGTCAGAACATGATGAAATCTTGAAATTTCTACACAATGAGTAACAACAAATTTTCTACAGTGTGGTAACTTTTTAGAAATTTTGCAGTTAGGGAAGTATGATTCCTCTTGCATTCTCTATAGACTGTTCTGTTTAGACAGATTGCTATTATGTTTGCATTGTTTGCGTATGTTTGCTTGTTTAATGATTCTATTTGAGGACAGGAGTGTTAAATATGCTGAGGCATTTAGTATGCTATATCAAATAATAATTTTAGTGATTTTCTACAGAAGAATGATAAGGTTTTGCATGGATTTATACTAACCTACCTCACGAGTTCTTGTTGAGTCATGTGTGGATGAAGTTTTTAAGATTTAGGTAAACCGCGATATGAAAGGAATTGAGGAGATACAAAAGCTCAAGGTTGGAGATGCCCAAGTCATCCCAACTTAATATTCCAAGAAGTCTCAAGCATCTAAGCTTGGGGATGCCCCGGTTGGCATCCCACCTTTCTTCTTCAACAACTATCGGTCAGTTTTGTTTGAGCCTAAATTTTTGCTTCTTCACATGCTATGTGTTGTCCTTGAAATGTCATTTTATTTTGTTTTGCTTGTTGTTTGAATAATATATTAAGATCTGAAATTCTTAAATGTTAGAGAGTCTTCACATAGTTACATAATTATTCGACAACGCATTGATCTTCACATATATCTTTGGGAATAGTTTGTCATTTGCTCTAGTGCTTCACTTATTTTTTAGAGCACGGCAGTAGTTTTATTTTGAAGAAATTGTTGAACTCTCATGCTTCACTTATACCATTTTGAGAGTCTCTAAACAACATGGTAATTTTCTTAGGATATGAATTTAGTCCTAATATGATGGGCATCCAAGAGGGATATAATAAAAACTTTCATATAAAGTGCATTGAAATACTATGAGAAGTTTGATTCCTTATGATTTTTTTGAGATATAAAGATGGTGATATTAGAGTCCTGCTAGTGAGTAATTGTGGATTGTAGAAATACTTGTGTTAAAGTTTGTGATTCCCGAAGCATGCACGTATGGTGAACCGTTATGCGATGAAGTCGGAGCATGATTTACTTATTGATTGTCTTCCTTATGAGTGGCAGTCGGGGACGAGCGATGATCTTTTCCTACCAATCTATTCCCCTAGGTACCGCATAGTACTTCGTTTCGATAACTAATAGATTTTTGCAATAAGTATGAACCCTAGGCCTTGTTTTCAAGCATTGCAATATCGTTTTCGCTCACTTTTACTAATAGTTACCTTGCTGTTTTTATAATTTCAGAATACAAAAACCTATATCTACCATCCATATTACACTTGTATCACCATCTCTTCGCCGAACTAGTGCAGCTATACAATTTACCATTGTATTGGGTGTGTTGGGGAAAAAAGAGACTCTTTGTTATTTGGTTGCAGGGTTGTTTGAGAGAGACCATCTTCATCCTACGCCTCCCATGGATTGATATACCTTAGGTCATCCACTTGAGGGAATTTTGCTACTATACTACAATACTCTGCACTTGGAGGCCCAACAACGTCTACCAGGATAAAGTTGCGTAGCAGACATCAGTTGTTCATACACTTTCTAAAAAAAATCATTTTGAGTATCATACCACCTCTCCCAAACCCTTATCTCCCCTCTAGGTGAAGGGGGATTTGTGGATGGATCTTGGAGTCATTTGTTGATTTCCTCCATTGCATCCCCTCTCTTCAATCTCCTACTTTTGAGAGTGCATTTAGTGAGATTGAGAGAGTGAGTTGACCATTTGTTGCTTGACCTTGGATTGCATTTGTTGCATTGGTTTGAGATCTCCGCATCGATTTGTTTGAGTGAGAGCCCATGAGTTTGTTACTCTTAGAGGCTTCCGCCTCCTAGACGGTTTAGTGATATATTGAGAAGTTTGTGAAGAGGCTGATAACCCACAAGTATAGGGGATCGCAGTAGTTTTCGAGGGTAGAGTATTCAACCCAATTTATTGATTTGACGCAAGGGGAGCCAAAGAATATTCTCAAGTATTAGTAGTTGAGTTGTCAATTCAACCGCACCTGGATAACTTAGTATCTGCAGCAAAGTATTTAGTAGCAAAGTAGTATGAAGTAACGGTAACGGTGGCAAAAGTAACATTGATAGCTTTGTAGTGATTGTAACAGTGGCAACGGTAAAGTAATAAGCGAAGAACAATATGTGATGTGACGCCCGGATAATTAAGCTACAGTTATCCCACGCTAATGATGCCACGTCACCTCGATTACTATTGCTAACCTTGCGTTAGTTCGAAAATGATTCGAATTCAAATTCAAAATCAAGCAAGCAACAAAAGTTTTGAAACGCTAAAACAAAAATGTCCTAAAGGTGTCGGATAAATCATAGGTAATTGTGGTGGCGAAACCAAACTCTGAAGAAGTGTTTAAAGGCTCTAAAATAATTATGACAGTATCAAAAACAATTAATCACATGCCTTTTACAATTAACAAAATACTAAACTATTTTATTGGGGTCCATAGTTAATGTGGCAGTAGTATATTTAGATACACTAAATTAGAAACTACTTTTATCTTTTAGATTTGAAAATAAATTAAAGGCTAAAAGAAAACGTGATAGGAGAAATAAATAAGCAGAAAAGAAAATAAAGAAAAAGGAAAAGATCAAAAAAAAAGAGAGCAACCCCCTCGCTGGGCCATGGCCCAGATGGCCTCGGTGCCAAACAGGCCGGCCCAGCCGGCGCCTACATCACCATGGGGCGACCGAACCCTAAACTCCCTCCCCAGTCGCCCCACTCCCCACCCCCTCGCCCCCACACACCCCCACTCCCCCGCTGGATCTGGATCGAGGCAACCGTGCCCCGACCCCATCAACGCCCCTCGCCCGACGGCCCCTGCTACGGTGGACGAGCCGCCCTACCGACGATGACCCCCTCCGCACTCGTGCCACGGCCTCCTCGCCTCGACGCCGCGATGCAGACGTCATCGCCGGTGCTGCCTCGCCGGACTACCTCATCCCCGCCGCCCCGTCCTCATCCCTTCCCCGACGGCCTCCCCGCGCCTCGCCGAACCCTCTTCTCACAGCGCACGTGAGATCCCTCTCTGTCCCTCCTTCCCACCTGCTCTATCTGCGTCGCACGCCCCTGAGATGCACTCGCATCGCTCCACCGACTCCCGGCCACGCGCCGCACGCGCCCGGTCGCGCTCCCTCGTCCCTGCGCAGGTCCTGGATGCCCTCGTCCCTTAACCGTCACCTCTAGCCGCACGCTCGCGACCACCCATTCCCGCTCTGCGCCACCGCGACCACCCCTGCCCACTCGCGCCGTGGTCGTCGCCCCCGCGCCCCTGGAGTCCCGCAGCCACCGTGGCCCGATCTCGCCCCCACGCCCCCTCCCTGCCTCGCCTGCACCCCTGGCATCGCAGCTCCGGCCAGCCCCGCTCGAGCGCCCACGGCTCCGGTCCCCTCCAACCCGCCGTCTTATTCCGGCCGACGCTCGTGCGGCCCATGGCCGCCCGCGCCCACGCCGAGCTCTCCCGCATCGCCTGGGCGGGCTACACCCGCACCCCGGGGCTTCGCCTGTTTCGCCAGTGCCCGCTACCCGCTAACCCTACCCGGTAGGCCCGTGTGTCTATGACATGTAGGGCCCGCCTTAAAAAAAGAATTAAGAAAAATAAAATAAATAATAATTAAGTATTAATTAATTAATTAATTAATTAGAGAATTAACTTAATTAATCCTGATTAGATTAACCTAATCACTAGTTAATTTAATTAAACTTGATTAACCTAATTATCTAGTTAAGCTAATTAATTTGTCAATTAGGTTAATAGTCAATGACAGACTGGGCCCACACGTCAGTTTGACCCAGTCAACCTTTGTTGACTGCTGACGTCATGCTGACGTCAGCGAACGCTGTTCTGGATAATGTTGCTTCAAAATAATTAAATAAATCCTGAGAATGATTTAAATCTTTTAAAATTAATAAAAAATAAACCGTACCTCGGATGAAAATACTTTCTACATGAAAGTTGCTCAGAACGACGAGACGAACCCGGATACGCAGCCCGTTTGTCTGCCACGCCTCGCTAGCATAGCAAACACGTAACTTTCCCCCTCCGACTCCTTTGCCCGAAAACGCGAAACACCGGGGATACTTTCCCGAATGTTCTCCCCCTTCACCGGCATCACCTCATATCGCGTTAGGGCACACCTAGCATCACGCTTTGCTTTGTCATGCATCGCTATGCATCTGTTTGCTTAAATATTTATAGTTTCTTCCCCCTCTTCTCTCGCTATACACCGAGACCGACGCCGCTGCTACCCAGTACGACTACGGAGTTGACGACCCCTCTCTCTTGCCAGAGCAACCAGGCAAGCCCCCCCCTTGATCACCAGATATCGCCTACTCTTCTCTATATGCTTGCATTAGAGTAGTGTAGCATGTTACTGCTTTCCAATAATCCTACTCTGCTGCATAGCCTGTCATTTCTACTACTGTTGTTATCTTTACCTGCTATCCTACTGCTTAGTATAGGATGCTAGTGTTCCATCAGTGGCCCTACACTCTTGTCCGTCTGCCATGCTATACTATTGGGCCGTGATCACTTCGGGAGGTGATCACGGGCATATGCTATATACTTTACACTGTTACATTACCTGTGATACTGTTCAGAGATGGGGGCTGAAGGGGCAGGTGGCTCCATCCCGGTAGAGGTGGGCCTGGGTTCCCGACGGCCCCCGACTGTTACCTTGTGGTGGAGCGACAGGGCAGGTTTAGACCACCTAGGAGAGGGGTAGGCCTGGCCCTGGTCGGCGTTCGCGGATACTTAACACACTTAATGAGATCTGGGTATTTGATCTGAGTCTGGCCATTTGGTCTATACGCACTAACCATCTACGGGGGAGTAGTTATGGGTATCCCGGCGTCGTGGTATCAGCCGAAGCCTTCGTGACGTCAGCGACTGAGCGGCGCGCGCCAGATTGGGCCGCGTAACGTGACTTCCGTTGTACTGGAGGTTGCTAGATCTGCTTCTGGCCGCCCACGGAACGTGCAGGTGTGCTGAGGGCGATGGGCCCAGACCCCTGCGCACTTAGGTTTAGACCGGCGTGCTGACCTCTCTGTTGTGCCTAGGTGGGCTGCGACATGTTGATCTTCCGAGGCCGGGCATGACCCAGGAAAGTGTGTCCGGCCAAATGGGAACAAGCGTGTTGGGTTATGTGGTGCACCCCTGCAGGGAAGTTTATCTATTCGAATAGCCGTGTCCCTCGATAAAAGGACGACCCGGAGTTGTACCTTGACCTTATGACAACTAGAACTAGATACTTAATAAAACACACCCTTCCAAATGCCAGATATAACCCGGTGATCGCTCTCTAACAGGGCAACGAGGAGGGGATCGCCGGGTAGGATTATGCTATGCGATGCTACTTGGAGGACTTCAGTCTACTCTTTTCTACATGCTGCAAGACGGAGGCTGCCAGAAGCGTAGTCTTCGACAGGATTAGCTATCCCCCTCTTATTCTTGCATTCTGCAGTTCAGTCCATCGATATGGCCCTTTATACTTATCCCCATGCATATGTAGTGTAGCTCCTTGCTTGCGAGTACTTTGGATGAGTACTCACGGTTGCCTTGTTTCCCCTTTTCCCCATCTCTCTACCAGATTGCTGCGACCAAACGATGGAGCCCAGGATCCAGACGCCACCGTCGACAACGACTCCTACTACACCGGAGGTGCCTACTTCTACGTGCAGCCCGCTGACGACGACCAGGAGTAGTTTAGGAGGATCCCAGGCAGGAGGCCTGCGCCTCTTTCGATCTGTATCCCAATTTGTGCTAGCCATCTTATGGCAACTTGTTTAACTTATGTCTGTACTCAGATATTGTTGCTTCCGCTGACTCGTCTATGATCGAGCACTTGTATTCGAGCCCTCGAGGCCCCTGGCTTGTATTATGATGCTTGTATGACTTATTTTATTTTTAGAGTTGTGTTGTGATATCTTCCCGTGAGTCCCTGATCTTGATCGTACTCATTTGCGTGCATGATCAGTGTACGATTGAATCGGGGGCGTCACAAGTAGGTATCAGAGCCGACTGCCTGTAGGAATCCCCCTTCCACACTCCTTGGCCGAAGTCGAGTCTAGACATTGCAAAATTTTTACTAACATGGCTGTGTGTCTTACGGGCACACGTCGCCATTGGGTGGTAGTAGGATCTTTTATTCCTCGACCATACTCTGGGACTCTGATCTCTCTTCTAATCGGGTTAAATGATTTTACTAAATCTAACATTAGGATCTCGTGATCACTTTCACCCGGAGAGCCCCTTATCACAGATGATCGCATGCTGCACCAGAAGATTCTGAAGATACTCTCTGATGTTCTCTAAAGATTTTGTGCAATCGCTTTTGCAATTCCCTCCCATCGATAAACCCCCTAGGGATAACCACGTACACTTGTCCTTCATACAATCATTTCCCATTAATCTTTTTATTACAAGATACCCCAAAATTCTCTCTATTGTTCTGAAAATCCTTTGAGATACTGCCTTGCAGTTCTTGCCTCATGAATACCCCCTACGGATATTTCCTCGCTCTTACCGAGTATCCGTTCTTCCCTCGTTGTTCATATGATTCACCAGATACATTGAAATACGATCTGATATTTCGGTATCCTCTGCCCGCTATTGCTCGGCAAATACTTGTCTGCTTGCATTATGGATGCGTTCCATATGGCTAGCAATATTCATAGTATCCTTTGACATTGTGATTTTGAGTTCGTTGATTCAATATGTTGTGAATGCTCGCAATCCTCAGTCAGGTCCTAGAAATCATCCCTCCAGCTCAGACGTCATTTTGAACATGAGCTAGTTCTTGACCAATCAAATTGTTGTCGATTGTGCCCCTAAGTCTATTCAACTTATCCATCCTTGATCAGAGCATCTGTTTCTAATCCTTCGATTTGGAATCATAATTCCTTTGCATTTAAGCTTCGTATTATTCAGATGATTCCATAACCTGTTGCATTTGCATTTTTTCCTCTTCTGGTTGAGTACCGATACTCACATCAGATCCTTTATGGACCATCAAGTCCTTTGTTGGATTTTATCCGGCAACATCCTTCCTATTCAATCACTTTGGGAGTTCTTTCCCTGATACATAATGCCATTGGTAAATCCTATTCTCGTATTTGGCCAACCATGCTCTGTTTTCGAGCTGGTGATAATTACTCTCGAAGCTTGTGGTATATGTTTCTAAGATGCCCCGATGGGTTGAACCTATGCCTTCCTTAATCTGTGTGAACCCGAAAGTTTTCCAAGGTTCATACTCCTCTGGTAATTCACCAGGTAGACCTTCGCACTCAAATCATTTTTGCTGAGCAGTGGATGAAAGGTTATGCATTGGAGAAGTGGGAGTCGACCTTGAACTTTGTGTTCATGCCCATGGACACGATGTAGATTTTATCATTAAATCTTCTCTTAAATTAATTATTCCCTTGGTATAAGTTCATCTTATAGCTGGGATCTGGCCTTTTGCAATCGTGGTTCCGACCATGTTCTCCTTTAAATACCATTTCTCGTACAAGTTTAAGCACATGTCTTCTGCAGAGCAATACCCCAGTCCAACCTCTACTTTGGCTTGTCGTCGAGTATTACCCCCTGGTATCTCGAGATTATCACGGAACTGTATAACTTCTTATGAGTACTCCATCAAGTATTACATTCTCATCGATTCCAATTTTTCACGGGCTCCGAGTTATTAAACACTCATGGACATTGATAATTGAATCGAGTCCGCATCGTGATTAAACAACTCTTAGTAATCTTCTTTGCTTACGAGTTTGTACTCGATCACGGCATCCCTAGCCTGATCAGCTATATCATTATCGTGCTGATTCTAACTGTGCTACCTAGTACTTATTCCTGGAGCACAACTTTCGACGATTGAGCTAAGCTTACGTCGATTTCCTTGACTTATCGTTCCATCTTGAACAACAAACTTGATCTCGAGTTTGTGTCCTACTCGTGGTTCCAATAACCTTTCGCTTCATCATTCATTTGACTTGATGTCATCGTCGATCGATTACATCTTCATGAAATCTCTCGACAAATGTGTCGTGATCATCATCAGTATTCCGAGCTTTTCCAAGATATCGATTGAATTAATGATGAGAAATACCATCCTTGCCTCGATGATTTTTCTTGTCATCGACCACTTTATTGCCTTCCCTCCAACACAAACTTGTTCGTGTTCTGTGTTATTCCTTGAGTTCCTTGCTATCCAGCCTGAGTTCTTCTTTATCTTGGAGTATTACCATCTTTTATGTCAGAAATGTCTTGAGATTGCTCCACCTCTTAAGAATTCTTGGTATAGTGATGCTTCTCCCCATCATCATTCTTTCTTGGTCCCCGTGTTGGTTCTAACCGGGGTACCAACAAGTGAACGGTGTTGTTTGGATTATGCTCTTCTAGCAACCCTATTGCTTTAAAATTAATGATCGATAGTTCATTCTTAGCCTATCGGTTATTGAATCACCAGTCTAAACATTGATCGTGCAACCCAACGCATATTTTGGGTGCACCTTTCAACCAATGTTTAACTGTGTATGTTTTCCTCCAGCATATCTCATTATATCATTTGATCTGACAAATTTTATCTCCTTGTTCACATAGATGTGGAAATCCATCCTTTTTGGAAATGTCAATGGATTGTCGCTGAGTCAATCAGACACCTTCTCACCTCTCCTTGATTAAATGATGAACTTGTGTGTCGGAACTCGCTCCATACCTCATTTCCGGAAAATCTTACATTCTCATCTCGTAAATTGTGTTGCACCTTTTCTTCTTAGGTATCCCGCCACCAATCAGATCTAAATCTCGATTAGATGTGATTGTTGGAACATATTTTCTAGAGTTATAACATTGGTCTTTATATGACCCGGTAAAATGATGTCATGCCTAGCACACCTGGCCGGAGGCCCTATTGTTATAGATTCCTTTTCAGCAAGGTTAACCATTCTTCCATGAGGGAATCGTAAGACTTATTCTATATGTTGTTCTTGATGAATCATTTGTGTATCCAAGTTCGATCTTTGTTGAAGACCAAGTCAATGCTATCTCGAAGCATGTCTGTGGTGCTCCGATTTTCATCAAGAACGCTTGAAGCCCAATGCTAAATGTTTCTTGCTCAGTTATCCAAACACTGCTCTCTGGGTAATGTCATGAAATTTCTCTCCCCTTACCTAAAGGGTTTTCTGCTTTCTATCATGTCATGGATATCATGCTCTGCTCGTCCTTGGGAAAGATATACCCGTGGAATATGTGTTTAAACACATTTCCCTTTCCATTGTTCTGTTTAACCTGATGATCACGTTTTCCTTTTCATTGGTTTGTTTGACCTCTCTTGTGATATATATAATCTAAGCAGTAAAGATTCACTGCTTATGTAAACACCTCGGTGTACAATTCCGTCAGCAAAACCCTGTTACTATAATTGATGACATTTCGGTAGCCACCGATGGACGAGAACTTTGCCTAATGGTCCGCCACGTTCAACGAGCAGGAAAATGGTTCTCTTCATCCCTCGCCCTTGGTATCGACATTGTTGCCAACATAATGGATAGGCTACCCTCTGACATGTCTTGCTATCATGTCCGTGCAAGATATCAACGCTTTTCCTACTTTTAACCACATGGTGGGCCCATAACCCACAGTTCCACAGGATCGAAACCTGACTCTCCTGTACACCCCCAGTTTCCAAAGTTATTCCTCGCGCTTGACTTTTTATGTAACTCACGGGCCACCTGCCAAGTGATTTATTTGGGTATCAGATGCAATACTTATTCTCGTTGCTCTGGACCCCTTTCACCTTCTGATTAGGCATCGAATGCTTGCCTATCCGTTTGTAACTTCTCATGGTACCTTCTTACTTTGCTCTCGATGTCTTCTTAAGTTTCAATTCGAGAGATACTTATGTTTCTTCCCCTCAGTTAACCGTCTGATGCTCGATCTTGTTAGAATCCGTCCTTATAGGGTTTTCCCTTCTCACCTTTTCGTAAGTACGGTGAAGATCCTGAAGGAAGGACGACAACTTCATCATGATGACCTGAAGCAGAGGACTGAGGACATCAATGTAATGGATCGACCTCTTCGAGAAGAGCAACTATGACCGAGGAGAATCGTTAGAATTTCGTAACCAGATCCCTCCCCCTTATAACCGCTCCTAAATCTCGGGACGAGATTTCTTGTAGTGGAGGAGAATTGTGACGCCCGGATAATTAAGCTACAGTTATCCCACGCTAATGATGCCACGTCACCTCGATTACTGTTGCTAACCTTGCGTTAGTTCAAAAACGATTCGAATTCAAATTCAAAATCAAGCAAGCAACAAAAGTTTTGAAACGCTAAAACAAAAATGTCCTAAAGGTGTCGGATAAATCATAGGTAATTGTGGTGGCAAAACCAAACTCTAAAGAAGTGTTTAAAGGCTCTAAAATAATTATGACAGTATCAAAAACAATTAATCACATGCCTTTTACAATTAACAAAATACTAAACTATTTTATTGGGGTCCATAGTTAATGTGGCAGTAGTATATTTAGATACACTAAATTAGAAACTACTTTTATCTTTTAGATTTGAAAATAAATTAAAGGCTAAAAGAAAACGTGATAGGAGAAATAAATAAGCAGAAAAGAAAATAAAGAAAAAGGAAAAGATCAAAAAAAAAGAGAACACCCCCCTCGCTGGGCCATGGCCCACATGGCCTCGGTGCCAAACAGGCCGGCCCAACCGGCGCCTACATCACCCATGGGGCGACCGAACCCTAAACTCCCTCCCCGGTCGCCCCACTCCCCTCGCCCCCACACACCCCCACTCCCCCGCTGGATCTGGATCGAGGCAACCGTGCCCCGACCCCATCGACGCCCCTCGCCCGGCGGCCCCTGCTATGGTGGACGAGCCACCCCACCGATGATGACCCCCTCCGCACTCATGCCACGGCCTCCTCGCCTCGACGCCGTGATGCCGACGTCGTCGCCGGTGCTGCCTCGCTGGACTACCTCATCCCCGCCGCCCCGTCCTCATCCCTTCCCCAACGGCCTCCCCGCGCCTCGCCGAACCCTCTTCTCACAGCGCACGTGAGATCCCTCTCTGTCCCTCCTTCCCACCTGCTCTGCCTGCGTCGCACGCCCCTGAGATGCACTCGCATCACTCCACCGACTCCCGGCCACGCGCCGCACGCGCCCGGTCGCGCTCCGTCGCCCCCGCACAGATCCTGGACGCCCTCGTCCCCTAACCGTCACCTCTAGCCGCACGCTCGCGACCACCCCTTCCCGCTCTGCGCCACCGCGACCACCCCTGCCCGCTCGCGTCGTGGTCGTCGCCCCCGCGCCTGCGTCCGGCGCCCGCGCCCCTGGAGTCCCGCAACCACCATGGCCCGATCTCGCCCCCACGCCCCCTCCCTGCCTCGCCTGCACCCCTCTCATCGCAGATCCGGCCAGCCCCGCTCGAGCGCCCACGGCTTCGGTCCCCTCCAACCCGTCGTCTTATTCCGGCCGACGCTCGTGCGGCCCATGGCCGCCCGCGCCCGCGCCCAGCTCTCCCGCGTCGCCTGGGCGGGCTACACCCGCACCCCGGGGCTTCGCCTGTTTTGCGAGTGCCCGCTACCCGCTAACCCTGCCCGGTAGGCCCTTGTGTCTATGACATGTAGGGCCCGCCTTAAAAAAAGAATTAAGAAAAATAAAATAAATAATAATTAAGTATTAATTAATTAATTAATTAGAGAATTAACTTAGTTAATCCTGATTAGATTAACTTAATCACTAGTTAATTTAATTAAACTTGATTAACCCAATTATCTAGTTAAGCTAATTAATCTGTCAATTAGGTTAATAGTCAATGACAGACTGGGCCCACACGTCAGTTTGACCTAGTCAACCTTTGTTGACTGCTGACGTCATGCTGACGTCAGCGAACGCTGTTTTGGATAATGTTGCTTCAAAATAATTAAATAAATCCTGAGAATGGTTTAAATCTTTTAAAATTAATAAAAAATAAACCGTACCTCGGATGAAAATACTTTCTACATGAAAGTTGCTCAGAACGATGAGACAAACCCGGATACGCAGCCCGTTCGTCCGCCATGCATCCCTAGCATAGCAAACTCGCAACTTTCCCCCTCCGATTCCTCTGCCCGAAAACGCGAAACACCGGGGATAGTTTCCCGGATGTTCCCCCCCTTCACCGGTATCACCTCATACCGCGTTAGGGCACACCTAGCATCACGCTTTGCTTTGTCATACATCGCTATGCATCTGTTTGCTTAAATATTTATTGTTTCTTCCCCCTCTTCTCTCGCTAGACACCGAGACCGACGCCGCTGCTACCTAGTACGACTACGGAGTTAACGACCCCTCTCTCTTGCCAGAGCAACTAGGCAAGCCCCCCCCCCCTTGATCACCAGATATGGCCTAGTCTTCTCTATATGCTTGTATTAGAGTAGTGTAGCATGTTACTGCTTTTCGATAATCCTACTCTGCTGCATAGCCTGTCATTGCTACTACTGTTGTTATCTTTACCTGCTATCCTACTGCTTAGTATAGGATGCTAGTGTTCCATCAGTGGCCCTACACTCTTGTCCGTCTGCCATGCTATACTACTGGGCCATGAGCACTTCGGGAGGTGATCACGGGCATATGCTATATACTTTACACTGTTACATTACCTGTGATACTGTTCGGAGATGGGGGCTGAAGGGGCAGGTGGCTCCATCCCGGTAGAGGTGGGCCTGGGTTCCCGACTGCCCCCGACTGTTACCTTGTGGCGGAGCGACAGGGCAGGTTCAGACCACCTAGGAGAGGGGTGGGCCTGGCCCTGGTCGGCGTTTGCGGATACTTAACACGCTTAACAAGATCTGGGTATTTGATCTGAGTCTGGCCATTTGGTCTATACGCACTAACCATCTACGCGGGAGTAGTTATGGGTATCCTAGCATCGTGGTATCAGCCGAAGCCTTCATGACGTCAGCGACTGAGCGGCGCGCACCAGATTGGGCCACATAACGTGACTTCCGTTGTACTGGAGGTTGCTAGGTCTGCTTCTGGCCGCCCACGCAACGTGCAGGTGTGCTCAGGGCGAAGGGCCCAGACCCCTGCGCGCTTAGGTTTAGACCGGCGTGCTGACCTCTCTGTTGTGCCTAGGTGGGGCTGCACGTGTTGATCTTTCGAGGCCGGGCATGACCCAGGAAAGTTTGTCCGGCCAAATGGGATCAAGCGTGTTGGGTTATGTGGTGCACCCCTGCAGAGAAGTTTATCTATTCGAATAGCCGTGTCCCTCGGTAAAAGGACGACCCGGAGTTGTACCTTGACCTTATGACAACTAGAACTGGATACTTAATAAAACACACCCTTCCAAGTGCCAGATATAACCCGGTGATCGCTCTCTAACAGGGAAACGAGGAGGGGTTCGCCGGGTAGGATTATGCTATGCGATGCTACTTGGAGGACTTCAGTCTACTCTTTTCTACATGCTGTAATACGGAGGCTGCCAGAAGCGTAGTCTTCGACAGGATTAGCTATCCTCCTCTTATTCTCGCATTCTGCAGTTCAGTCCACCGATATGGCCCTTTATACTTATCCCCATGCATATGTAGTGTAGCTCCTTGCTTGCGAGTACTTTGGATGAGTACTCATGGTTGCCTTGTTTCCCCTTTTCCCCATCTCTCTACCCGTTTGCTGCAACCAGACGATGGAGCCCAGGATCCAGACGCCACCGTCGACGGCGACTCCTACTACACCGGAGGTGCCTACTTCTATGTGCAGCCCGCTGCCGACGACCAGGAGTAGTTTAGGAGGATCCCAGGCAGGAGGCATGCGCCTCTTTCGATCTGTATCCCAGTTTGTGCTAGCCATCTTATGGCAACTTGTTTAACTTATGTCTGTACTCAGATATTGTTGCTTCCACTGACTCTTCTATGATCGAGCACTTGTATTCGAGCCCTCGAGGCCCCTGGCTTGTATTATGATGCTTGTATGACTTATTTTATTTTTAGAGTTGTGTTGTGATATCTTCCCGTGAGTCCCTGATCTTGATCGTGCTCATTTGCGTGCATGATTAGTGTACAATTGAATCGGGGGCGTCACATGTGAAAAGCTCATAGCAACATCAATCTCAGAACATAGTGGATACTAGGGATCAAACCCTAACAAAACTAACTCGATTACCTGATAAATCTCATCCAACCCATCACCGTCCAGCAAGCCTACGATGGAATTACTCACGCACGGTGGTGAGCATCATGAAATTGGTGATGGAGGATGGTTGATGATGACAATAGCGACAGATTCCCCTCTCCGGAGCCCCGAACGGACTCCAGATCAGCCCTCCCGAGAGAGATTAGGGCTTGGCAGCGGCTCCGTATCGTAATACGCGATGAATCCTTCTCTCTGATTTTTTTCACCCCGAACACGAATATATAGAGTTGGAGTTGAGGTCGGTGGAGCTCTAGGGGGCCCACGAGGCAGGGGGGCGCGCCCAGGGGGTAGGCACGCCCCCCACTCTCGTGGACAGGTGTGGGCCCCCTGGCCTTGATTCTTTCACCGTTATTTTTTTATTAATTCCAAAAATAACCTCTGTTGATTTTGAGGTCATTCCGAGAACTTTTATTTCTGCACAAAAATAAAATCATGGCAATTCTACTGAAAACAGCGTCAGTCCGGGTTAGTTCCATTCAAATCATGCAAGTTAGAGTCCAAAACAAGGGCAAAAGTGTTTAGAAAAGTAGATACGACGGAGACGTATCAACTCCTCCAAGCATAAACCTTTGCTTGTCCTCAAGCAATTCAGTTGATAAACTGAAAGTGATAAAGAAAAACTTTTACAAACTCTGTTTGCTCTTTTTGTTGTAAATATGTAAAGCCAGCATTCAAGTTTTCAGCAAAGATTATGAACCAACCATATTCACAATAACATTTAGGTCTCATGTTTACTCATATCAATGGCATAATCAACTAGCGAGCAATAATAATAAATCTCGGATGACAACACCTTCTCAAAACAATCATGATATGATATACCAAAATGGTATCTCACTAGCCCTTTCAGAGACCGCAAAACATAAATGAAGAGCACCTTTAAAGATCAAGGACTGACTAAACATTGTAATTCATGGTAAAGGAGATCCAGTCATAGTCATACTCAATATAAATGAACAGTAACGAATGCAAATGATGGCGGTGCTCTCCAGCTGGTGCCCTTCACAGAGGGAAGCAGGGATTTGTAGAGGTGCCAGAGCTCAATTTTGAAATAGAGATGAATAATATTTTGAGCGGCATACTTTCATTGTCAACATAACAACCAAGAGATGGCGGTATCTTCCATGCTACACACATTATAGGTGGTTCCCAAACAGAATGGTAAAGTTTATACTCCTCCTCCACCAACAAGCATCAATCCATGGCTTGCTCGAAACAATGAGTGCCTCCAACTAACAAGAGTCCCGGGGGAGTTTTGTTTGCAATTATTTTGATTTGATTTGCATAAAGCATGGGACTGGGCATCCCGGTGACCAGCCATTTTCTCGCGAGTGAGGAGCGGAGTCCACTCCTCTTGAGAATAACCCGCCTAGCATGGAAGATACAGACAACCCTAGTTGATACATGAGCTATTCAAGCATGCAAAACAGAATTTTATTTGAAGGTTTAGAGTTTGGCACATACAAATTTACTTGGAACGGCAGGTAGATACCGCATATATAGGAAGGTATAGTGGACTCATACGGAATAACTTTGGGGTTTATGGAAGTGGATGCACAAGAAGTATTCCCGCTTAGTACAAGTGAAGGCTAGAAAAAGACTGGGAAGCGAGCAACTAGAGAGCGATAACTGTCATGAACATGCATTAAAATTAATAAACATTGAGTCCAAGCATGTGTAGGATATAATCCACCATGAACATAAATATTGTGAAGGCTATGTTGATTTTGTTTGAACAACATGTGTGAACATGTGCCAAGTCAAGTCACTCGAATCATTCAAAGGAGGATACCACCCTATCATACCACATCACAACCATTTTAATAGCATGTTGGCACGCAAGGTAAACCATTGTAAGCTCCTAGCTAATTAAGCATGGCATAAGCAACTATAATCTCTAATTGTCATTGCAAACATGTTTATTCATAATAGGCTGAATCAGGAACGATGAACTAATCATATTTACGAAAACAAGAGAGATCGAGTTCATACCAGCTTCTCTCATCTCAATCAGTCCATCATATATCGTCATTATTGCCTTTCACTTGCATGACCGAACGATGTGAATAATAATAATAATGCACGTGCATTGAACTAGGCTGGAATCTGCAAGCATCTGATACACAAGAGAAGACAAGGTAATAAGGGCTCTTGGTGAAATCAACAATAATGCATATAAGAGCCACTTAACATTTTCGTTATGGTCTTCTCCTATTGACCCCCAAAGAAAAGAAAAGAAAAGAAACTATTTACACGGGAAGCTCCCAATAAGTAAAAGAAGAACGAGAAATCTTTTTGGGTTTTCTTTTAGTTATTACTACTACAAGCATGGAAAGTAAATAGCTAAAAGCTACAACTAATTTTTTGTTTTCCTTAAGGCTTATTAAACACACAAGAAGAAAGCATAAAAAGGAAAATAAACTAGCATGGATAGTACAATGAAAAAGTGTGAGCACCGACAACTAGCATGAGTGTGTGAACATGAATGTAATGTCGGTGAGAAATACGTACTCCCCAAGCTTAGGCTTTTGGCCTAAGTTGGTCTACTGCCACGACTAGCCTGGCGGAGATCCAAAGTTGTAGTTGGGGTCATACTGAGAAGCAGCGACTATTGCATCATGGGCTGCCGCTTGGAGGCGAGCTACCCTCGTCCTCCTTTCGTACTTGTTCGCCTCCTCCCTGGTTATGATATATCTCCCCTTTGCCTGGAAGTCAAAGAAAGTAGGAGCAGGGAGAGCGACGTGATAGGTGCGTCGTCTGTCAAAGATTAGTCAGTACTGGAGGAACTGATCGTTCCTCTCAACAAACTGATGACGAACCATAGCCTCATAATCTAAATAAACAGGAGGCAGCTCAATATCATACTCACGTATGGGTAAGTCATGAAAATTAGCTAAACGGGTTGCATAAATTCCACCAAAGAAATCTCCATTAATTCTATTATTATGCAACCTACGTGCTACAATGGCTCCCAAATTATAATGTTTATGTCCTAATACAACACTCCTGAGAACACTGAGATTAGGGACACACATGTGACATGCTTCATCCTTACCATATATGCCCCCACCTATGAAGAGAGCAAAATAATGTATAGCAGGAAAATGAATGCTCCCTATGATAGCTTGTGTTATATCTCTAGACTCCCCCACAGTTTTAAAAGCAAGGAAATCTCTAAACTCAGATTTGCAAGGCTCACTAGTGCTACCCCATTGTGGATGTTTGCAAGCAGTATTAAAATCCTCTAAGCCCATAGTATACGAATTTTCATAAATATCAAATAGGACAGTTTGAGAATTACGTGATGATGAAAATTCAAACCTTCTCACAAAGGAATCAGTGAGATAGTGGTACTGACGGTACTTATCTGCCTCGAAGCTCCCAAGATCAACATTACGCACATATGCGTTAAATTCTTCCTTGATTCCTGCTCGATCCATAAAGCCCTCTGAAGGCAATTCACAAGCCCGCACTTGAGCTTCCCTCGGTGGTTCATCGTCCGCATCGCGTATTGCGAGCCTGGGTCCTTGCTTCCTTGAAGGACCACCTTGGTACATTTTCCTAAACATATTTCTTCCTCTAAAAAATTTCTGAAATTTTTAGTAACTTCAAATAAAAATGAACCAAACTCAATAAAATTGATAGCAACTACTCCCACAAGTGCCTAGAGACTATATCATGCATTAGAACTACTTGGGACCATATAAATTTGACATCTAAGCTCAAGAACAAGGTCACCTCAGCAGCAAAAATTTGCAATGAATAAAGCACTAGAACAAAAACTAATTGGACCATTGGAGGAGTCACATACCAAGGAACAATCCCCCAAAGCAGTTTTGTGAGAGGTGCTTTGAGCAAGGAGATCAAAAATGGCAGCAAGATGAGCAAGAACTCGTGCTTGAGATGGTTGGTGATTTTTTTGGTAGGAAGAAGGAGTGTGTGGTGGCTGCAAGAAGTGGAGGGGAGCCACCATGGGCCCACGAGGCAGGGTGCGCTCCCAGGGGAGTGGGCGCGCCCTGGACCCTCGTGGCCAGGTGCTTGCTCCCCCTGCCTTGTTCTCAGTGCCAGATATTCTCAAATATTCTAGAAAATCATATTTCATTTTTGGGGCATTTGGAGAACTTTTTTTGGGGGTATTTTTTATTGCATGGAGAATTCAGAAAACAGACAGAAAATACTATTTTTCTTTTACTTATTCTAAATAACAGAAAGTAAAAGGAGGGTACAGAAGGTTGTTCTTTCTAACTTCATCCATCTCATGCTCATCAAAAGAATCCACTAACAAGGTTGATCAAGTCTTGTTAACAGACTCATTCCGAATAACATGGAGGCGGAGAAACTTCGAATAACACTATGTTACCTTAATGGGGATATGCACGTCCCCAATAATAAGAATATCATATCTCTTTGTGACAGTAGGAAGAGGAAATTCAAAACCCAAAATAATCGATGGAATTTTTCCAATAGAATTGATACTGTGGACTTGAGGTTGTTTCCTCAGAAAGTGTACTGTATGCTCATTACCATTAACATGAAAGGTGACTTTGCCTTTGTTGCAATCAATAACAGCCCCTGCAGTATTCAAAAAGGGTCTTCCAAGAATAATAGACAATACTATCGTCCTCGGGAATATCAAGAATAACAAAGTATGTTTTAATAGTAACATTTGCAACCACAACAGGCACATCCTCACAAATACCGACAGCTATAGCAGTTGATTTATCGGCCATTTGCAAAGATATTTTAGTAGGTGTCAACTTATTCAAATCAAGTCTACGATATAAAGAAAGAGGCATAACACTAACACCGGCTCGAAGATCACATAAAGCAGTTCTAACATAGTTTCTTTTAATGGAGCATGGTATAGTTGGTACTCCTAGATCTCCTAATTTCTTAGGTATTCCACCCTTAAAAGTATAATTAGCAAGCATGGTGGAAATTTCAGCTTTCGTTATCTTTCTTTTATTTGTAACAATTTCTTTCATATACTTAGCATAAGGATTCATTTTAAGCATATCAATCAAACGCATATGCAAAAAGATAGGTCTAATCATTTCAGCAAAGTGCTCAAAATCCTCATCATCCTTTTTCTTGGATGGTTTGGTAGGAAAAGGCATGGGTTTCTGAACCCATGGTTCTCTTTCTTTACCGTGCTTCCTAGCAACAAATTCTCTCTTATCATAACGTTGATTCTTTGATTGTGGGTTATCAAGATCAACAGCAGGTTCAATTTCTACATCATTGTTATTACTAGGTTGAGCATCAACATGAACATCATCATTAACATTATCAATAAGATCATGTTCATTTCCAGATTGTGTTTCAGCATCAGAAATATAAATATCATTGGGATTCCCAGGTGTGTCTACAACAGGTTCACTAGAAGAATGCAAAGTCCTATCATTTTTCTTTTTCTTCCTCTTAGAAGGACTAGGTGCATCAACATTATTTCTCTGAGAATCGTGCTCAATTCTCTTAGGGTGGCCCTCAGGATACAAAGGTTCCTGAGTCACTTTACCCCCTCTAGTTGCAACTCTAACAGCATTATCAATCTTCTTACTATTTAATTCATTGAGCAAATCATTCTGAGCTTTAAGTACTTGTTCTACTTGAGTGGTAACCATAGAAGAATGTTTACTAATGAGTCTAAGTGCACCTTTAACTCTAGACATATAATCACCCAAGTGTTCAATCATATAAGCATTGTGTTTCAATTGTCTACCTACATAAGCATTGAAGTTTTCTTGTTTAACAATAAAATTATCAAACTCATCTAAGCATTGGCTAGCAGACTTATAACGAGGGATATCACCTTCATCAAACCTATAGAGAGAATTTATCTTTACTACATGTGTCAGGTTATCAAGACCGTGTGTTTCTTCAATAGGTGATGAATTAAGACCATGTATTTCTTTAACAGGAGGTAAATTCTTAACATCTTCAGCTTTAATACCTTTTTCCTTCATAGATTTCTGATAACCCACAAGTATAGGGGATCACAACAGTTTTTGAGGGTAGATTATTCGATCCAAATTTATTGACTCGACACAAGGGGAGCCAAAGAATATTCTCAAGTACTAGCAATTGAGTTGTCAATTCAACCACACTTGGATAACTTAGTATCTGCAGCAAAGTATTTAGTAGCAAAGTAATATGGAAGTAACGGTAACGATAGCAAAAGTAATATTTTTGGGTTTTGTAGTGATTGTAACAGTAGCAATGGAAAAGTAAATAAGAGAAGAACAATATGTGAAAAGCTCGTAG
Organism: Aegilops umbellulata; assembly: GCA_032464435.1. Lineage (NCBI taxonomy): Eukaryota > Viridiplantae > Streptophyta > Magnoliopsida > Poales > Poaceae > Aegilops > Aegilops umbellulata. Next base: position 354,336,759 of record CP136056.1, read on the forward strand.
GAATTGGATCGGTGATGGAGAATTATGCCGGATGCGGTTCATCATGTAACAGTCATAACATAGGGTGACACAGAACTAGCGTCAATTCATCAATGTAATGTAGGCACGTGTTCCGAATATAGTCATACGTGCTTATGGAAAAGAACTTGCATGACATCTTTTGTCCTACTGTAGCGACCCGACCTCAAACGGTCAAGTCTCTGTGCTTCAGTGTCATCCCTGGATCGGTAATGGTGACACACACAGTACTCGAAGGATTTATAACAGAGTAGCAATCACACACGTATTACATTGAATGTCTCAAAAGAGATCTTAGTATAATAAATATGGCTTAAGGCCATCTAACACGAAAACAGCGGAAGGCTTGGAAGAATAAAGTGAGTCCATCAACTCCAACGGCATAGTTGAGTGCACGACAACGACCTATCACACCTTTACTCGTCATCTGAAAAAGTCTGCAACATAATACGTTGCAGCCTGAAAACGGGTTAGCACATGGAATATGCTGGCAATATAACACAATAGAGCAATGAACAGAATAATGCTATCACTACATGCATATATGGCTGATGGAGGCTCTATGGTTATATGTTTTTGCAAAAAGCCAATTTTTCCCTACATAAAAGGAATATACTTTATTTAACTATCATGGTAGTTGAAACAACATTGAGAAGGTTCCTCCAACTCAATCCCAATTAAGGTAATTTCAACCGAACAAATTAAATTAGAGTGATGATATGCAATAGGATAATCCAAGTACTAGATACTCAAGATGTCCATAACCGGGGACACGGCTAATCATGATTAGTTTGTACACTCTGCAGAGGTTTGCGCACTTTTCCCCCCAACACTCGATCCCCTCTGTTGGATTTCTCGCACTACATTGTGTTTGAGAAACGGATGACCGAGACACAGTCTTTCAGAAGCATTAACTCTTTACTCTTGGTGGATAGTTACACCTACTTTCCCTCTACATCTTCTAGCCCACCATTGAAAGAGGTCATGAAACATACTCAACTATGCCAGAGCCCATAATGGCTTGTGGCTGCACACGGAAGTTTCTAGCATGAATAATCTTAAGATCCCTTTGAGCCTGGGTGGCGGGCCGTAGGATGATCACACGGGTACTCTGGGATATCCTAGGACAACACTGGATCTCCAGGTGCCCAAACAAGCAATCCACCCAGATGTATTTTAAAGTTTTCACCTTAAGTTGAACCATTAATAAATAATCTCACATTTGTCATGGAATACACTCAAACCCAATCCACGTCTACGAGCATAGCATAGCAATATAAGCAATACGTAGAGGTAACTCCCAGGGTTTGATAATAAAACAGGTAATAGGTTCTAACTCACCATCTACTTCCCAAACCCACATATTAAGAGATCCTACTCATGCTATGTGAGGGTTGTATCTAATGCATAAAAACTGGGTATGAAAAGAGTATGATCAATGTGTTACTTGCCTTGCTGACGATCCGCAAAACCTAGTGACTCGTAGTAGCACGCTTCGCACTCCGGGAATTTTATCGCAAACAAACAATAGCATTCATGAGCAATCAAGCAAAGGTGCATGGGTAAAACTCAAATAAGAAGATCTAACTAGAAAATTCAACTTAAGAACTCCGGTTTGCAGAAAGAATTCAAACAGAGCAACGAAACTCAAACGGCGAAAGAAACAAGATCCGATTACTAATCTGGACTAAAGTCAAGTTTTACAGTTTCAAAATCGTGTTCAAGTTGGTTAAACAGAAAGAGGGCTTCGAGACGAAGATCTAGGTGCTTGAATCGCCTGATTCTGATAAACGAGCGAAAAGATAAACTAAAACGAAAATTGGGTTAGAAATCGCGATCGAAAATAATCGCAAAAAACCCAAGAAAAAGAAAAACTGATGAACATGCTAACGGACGAACGTGCGCTATCTGTGACTAATGGGTGAACGGAATTCGTTTAAATGAATGAATGGACGAACGTCCGCAAAATAACTAAACCAAAAAAACCGAAACGATCTATTAAAAAACGGATCTAGGGTTTACATAAAAAAACCGAACGGAAAAAAACGCGGCAACTCCGGCGAACTCCGGCGAGGCGGTGGCGGCGGAACAGCGCGGCGGCGGCAGCGGCGGCGGCGGCGGCGCAGGGCTCGAGGCGGTGCCGGCTGGGGTGGGCTGCGGTGGGGCGGCGACTTATAAAGGCTGGGCGAGGCGGAGTCCGGGTCGCCCACGGCGGCCCAAGTCGGTTTGAATTTTTTTTTAAATAATTCTGACGCACAAAAAAAGAAAGAAAAGAATACTAAACGGACTCCAGAAATCCCGAAATAAATTTTCCCCGTGCTCTAAAAATATGCCGGACAAGGTGAACATTTATTTGAGCCTATAATGCAATTTTGAAAAACGCGTATCTTTCCTAATTCAAATAAAATAGCAATAAAAATACGAATAAAATCAAGTGTTTGATTTTTTAATATTTTTCCTCCAATATTTCATTTATTTTGGAGAATTCATATTATCTCCGCTCATATATTTTAATATGAAATATTTTCGGAGAGAAAAAAAATAATAAAACAAATGATCCTCGTTTTGATATTTTATAAAATTCAAACATGAAAACTGTGAAATGCCCAACTCTCTCTGAGGGTCCTTGAGTTGCTTAGAATTTCGAGGATTGCGAAAGCAAATGCAATAAAATATGATATGCTTGAATGACCTATATATAACATTCCAAATTGAAAATTTGGGATGTTACAAACCTACCCCCCTTAAGATGAATCTCGCCCTCGAGATTCGGGTTGGCTAGAAAATAGCTGCGGGTGGTCTTTGCGCAGATCATCCTCTCGTTCCCAAGTGGCTTCATCCTTGGTATGGTGGCTCCACTGAACTTTCCAAACTTGATAACCTTGCTGCGAGTAACTCAGTAGGCAAACTCTAGAATCTTGACAAGTTTCTCCTCATATGTCAAATCACTGTCCAACTGAATCGCTTCCAGGGGAACTGTATCTCTTAGAGGAATATCGGCCATCTCTGTATGACACTTCTTCAACTGGGAAACGTGAAACACATCATGTACTTCCGACAGTCCTTCGGGTAACTCCAACTTGTAGGCAACTTCTCTCATGCGTTCCAAAACACGGTAGGTCCCACAAATCTCGGGGCTAACTTTCCTTTAACTCCAAAACGTTTAACTCCTCGAAGAGGTGACACTCGCAGATACGCTCTGCCTCCGATTTCATAGACAACCTCCTTGCATTTCGAATCTGCATAACTTTTCTATCGGGACTAAGCTACCTTCAGTCTATCTCGAATCAGCTTAACCTTCTCTTCAGACTCCTTTATCAAATTCGGTCCAAACAACTGGAGGTCTCCAACTTCATCCCACATCAACGGTGTTCGACATCTTCTTCCATATAGGGCTTTGAACGGTGCCATCTTCAAACTGGCCTGGTAGCTATTGTTGTACGAGAACTCCCTGTAGGGTAAATTGTCATCCCAACTAGATCCGTAATCTAGCGCACAAGCTCTCAACATGTCCTCCGGAATCTGATTGACTATTTCGGTCTGTCCATCTGTCTGAGGGTGAAATGTTGTACTGAACTCTAGCCTGGTTCCCAAAGTCTGGTGCAGCTGGTGCCAAAACTTCAAGGTAAATTGTGTTCCTCTATCTGATACGATGGTCCTCAGAATTCCATGCAGACATACGATCCTGGTCATGTATATCTTGGCCAACTTCGCACTTGTATAGGTGGTTTTCACTAGGATAAAGTGGGCTACTTTGGTCAAGCGATCCACTACTACCCAGATAGAATCATATCCCGATCGGGTCCTGGGTAATCCGGTGATAAAATCCATGCCAAGCTTATCCCACTTCCTTTCAGGTATCGGCATAGGCTGCAGTAATCCTGCTAGCTTCTGATGTTCTGCCTTCACTCTCTGACACACATCACATACGGCTACATACTCGGCAATATCCTTCTTCAAACCAGTCCTCGAGAAACGCTCCTTCAAATACAAATACATCTTGGTATTTCCGGGGTGTATTGAGTATGGCAAGTCATGAGCTTCCTGTAGTATCAACTTCCTGATCTCTGCATTATTGGGCACATAAATACGGTCCTCAAACCATATGGTGTCGTACCCATCCTCACGAAAACCTTTGGCTTTTCCTTCGCCCATTCTCTCCTTTATTTTGGCAATCTCCTTATCATCCTTCTGAGCCTCTCGAATCTTCCCCAGCAATGTAGACTGAACTTCCATTGCTGCGACAAAACCTCTAGGAACAATCTCCAAACGTAGCTCCCTGAGATCCTCGGCTAACTCCTTTGGCATTCCTCCGCTTACCAGGGTGTCGACATAACTCTTCCAGCTCAAAGTGTCTGCTACGACATTGGCCTTTCCTCGATGATAATGCAGCTTCATATCATAATCCTTTATGAGTTCTAACCATCTCCTCTACCTGAGGAATAAGCTCCTTCTGTGTAAAGATGTACTTCAAACTCTTGTGATCCGTGTACACATCAGAACGGTTTCCAATGAGAAAATGTCTCCAGGTCTTGAGCGCATGCACCACAGCTGCTAACTCCAAATCATGCGTGGCATAGTTCAATTCATGCGGTTTCAGTTGTCGTGAGGCGTACGAAACAACTCTCCCGTCTTGCATAAGTACTCCTCCAAGTCCTAAGCTAGATGCGTTGCAATACACTTGGAAATCCTTGCGTATATCCGGCAGAATTAGCACTGGGGCTGTAGTCAAACGTTTCTTCAACTCCTGGAAACTTCCTTCACATTCAACAGTCCAATGGAACTTAGTGTCCTTCTTCAACAATGCCGTCATAGGCTTTGCAATCTTGGAGAAATTCTCAATGAATCAATGATAGTATCCCGCGAGTCCAAGAAAACTGCAGATCTCTCCGACTGAGGTGGGTGCCAACCACTCAGTGACTGACTAAACCTTGGTGGGATCCACTGCTATACCTTCTCATGATATAACATGTCCAAGAAATCCAACTTCCTTCAACCAAAACTCACATTTGCTGAACTTGCCATACAACTGGTGTTCCCTGAGCTTCTCGAGAACCAAACGCAAATGTTCCTTGTGCTCCTCTTCATTCTTCGAGTATACCAAAATATCATCTATAAACACCATGACAAACTTATCCAAGAACTCCATGAACACATTGTTCATCATACTCATGAAATAGGCAGGGGCGTTAGTCAATCCAAATGACATAACCGTATACTCATACATCCCGTACCTTGTGGTGAATGTTGTCTTAGGTATATCCTTCTCCCGGATCTTCAGTTGGTGATATCCTGATCGCAGATCAATCTTCGAAAACACCTTAGCTCCTTGCAAGTGGTCAAACAAATCATTAATCATCGACAATGGATACTTATTCTTGATTGTTACTTCATTCAAAGCACGATAATCAACAACCATCCTTAAGGATCCATAATTCTTCTCAACCAAGAGCACTGGGCTCCCCATGGTGATGAACTTCTCCGAATGTAACCTTTCTCCAACAATTGCTTAATCTGCTTCTTAATCTCCTCCAGATCGTTTGCGGGCATCCGGTATGGTCTCTTTGATATAGGCCCGGTGCCTGGCAACAGCTCTATCAAAAACTCGATGTCTCGATCTGGTGGCATGCCTGGTAACTCCTCCGGAAATACATCCGGGTAATCCTTTACTACCGGCACTTCCTCCTGAACAACTCCCGTGAGAGAATTTACTTGGCTCCTCCTAGGCACATGCCTAGATACATACTTGATCATTTTTCCCTCAGGGGTGGTGAGTAAAATTTACTTACTCGCGCAATCGATGTTTCCTCCATACATTGATA